>OY294060.1:15728913-21699913 GCA_958510865.1 Myrrha octodecimguttata
AAGTTCGAGTTCCGTTAATAACTTTGCTAATAACTTTGAAGTGGAGGCATCCTGCTCAGAAAATCTTCACTCATTCTGGACAGATTAAGTCATTTTCATCCATAAGAAAAATTCTATGGTAACATCTCCTTCACAGTGTATAGAAATGACAACCTCTGGCATCAATATCATCAAACAGAAATTGAGTTATATAAATTGGAATGATGAACTAGAACCCTTATCAGCCGAGGATACCTTCAGATACTTCTTCGATCATTTAAAAAACAATTTTGACTTGGAGTTTCCTGAAAGGAAAAGATCATAACACCAATATATGGAAAAATACTGATTCAATTACAAATACTTGATACAATATTTAGGGTTACTTGATCCACTGATGCCTAGAACGCCTACAAAATATGCGAAGAACAACTGAAATGTAGCATAAAAAAAAAACAAAAAATAGAAGAAAGAAAAACTTATAAGCACATCTGAAAACAAAACAAAAACTATATGGAAGTTTATCGAAAATGCAACCTGAATTGCATACTTTGGCAATTTGGGCGCTAACACTTTGAATGGACATTTTCCCACAGTTGGAGACATGATGAACAAAAAATGAACAAATATTCCACCGAATTATATGGAAGAGGCTGTCAAATTGTTACAACATAAGCATCATGTGAAGAGAAAAACCAACAAAGTTTACTGAAACAACAAAGTTTGAAATTGAAGTATAATCAAGAGGATCAACCACAAGGAGATAACTTACAGAAATACTGAAAATGTGCCTACCTATAAGAAAGGAAATGAAAGTAATTCGGAAAATTATCGTCCAATTTCTATACTGCCAACCATCTCAAAGATTTTTGAAAAAGATACTCTTAAAATATTATGAAGATAATAGAATCCTGGGCGAACAGCATCACGGCTATCGAAACTCTAAATCGACAACAACCATGCTTTTAGAGCTTATGAGGAACATCATTTCAGCAATGGATCAACAATGGGTATCTGAGGATGTGTCTTGCGATCTGAAAAAAACATTGGACAGGTTGATAAACGTCGTCTGTATGGCCTGGATGGACCACCATTGTTCTGATAATGTCGAACAAAGTAAAATTTGGGATTCCTCAGGGGCCAATCTTGGGGCCCATATTGTTCATAATCTTTATGCATGACCTAGAAGTAACAGCAGATAATCTCTATATTTTTTTAATTACACTGCTTCTCGCTGATGACACCACGTTTTTCCTAAGAGCGTCAAATTTGAGGTTTCTACATCAGTTAAAAGAAAAGTTCTGTTGGAAGCTAGAAATTGGTTCAGATATAATACTCTTGCTGAAAATGAGTCAAAAACACAACTACCTTCAAAGAGCAAGAAAGAGAACACAATCAAACTACTGGGGGTAACTTTGACGGAGTTCTATCATGGAAACCACGCATAAAAGTATCAACTACAGAGGCAGCATTAACAATTTATTTTGACAACTATTATTCAATTACCTATTATGGAATTCTTCTATGGAGAACATCAGTACATGTGCGGGATCTGCTGGATTACCAGAAGAGAGCAATTCGAAAAATCCTCAATCTCATGCAAACTGATAATACTTATACTAATAATAGTTGTAGAGAGGTATTAAAAAAACTGAGAGTACTTACCTTTCCAGCGATTTATGTGAAGTATCGATGAAGCTCATTTTGGAAGTATTTCGCATCATTGTTTAGGTTTTTTTTGGTTTTCACTCCCAATATCTGAAACAGAATTATTAAAAATTAAATAAAAATATTTTTTCATGAAAAACGCCCTTGTGGATTGTGGGATTAAACTATTTGTCAATGGCATGTTGCCTAATGAAAAATATCGGAATAATGTAAACGACATTTTTTTCTCAAAAATGTCAATTTGACAAAAGTCTCAAATCGAAAGAAAATAATTCTTGAAATTTTCTCCTTTATCTGATGAAAGACTCAGATTTGTACTATGAAACGTCGCAGTTAGCTTTGTTTATTATTTGTATTGTTGAAATTTTGAATAGTTCTGTTTCAGATATTGGGAGTGAAAAACCAAAAAAACCTAAAAAATAATAGTCTAAAGGGGCCTTTTGTGCTAGGGAGATTCGGGTATTTGGGGAATCGGAGATTCACCTTATTGGTCGAAAGATTCACCCTTTTGGTTGACGATGGTCACGTGATCTACGTCGACCAATAGGGAAGAATCTCCGATTACCCAAATACCCGATTCCTCCTCGCACAAAAGGTAGCTTAAAGGGGCCTTTCGTGCATTATCAGCAATTATCATGGTTTGGTCTGGTGAACAACAGGGCTGGGCCCTTCGTACGTTTTTTGAAAATGGTTCTTCCCTTGCAACTCATCGAGCTTTCTGGTTGCACTTTAACCATGCGCGTTATGATACCGTACCTCACTTTAATGTAATAGCGAGTTGGATACGTATAATTGAAGGAACTGGTTCTACATTATAACCTAGGAGTTCAGGAAGACCCAAAACGGCAAAAACACCCGAAAATTGGAGGATAGTGAGAGAAGATGTTGTGCAGACGCCTACGCGTTCAGTCCGGAAGCAATTGCATCAGGCATTGCTGACCTCTCAGTAAGGAGAATTTTGCTTCAAGACTTATTGTTCCAGTCGTTCCCAATTCTCTGGCACATACTGCTCTGGTTTCAATGACGAAGCTGCGACAGATCTTCCGTATACACCTCGTCTCTCTGAGGGGTGATGTAAGGTGTTTCACGTGCTCACCAGATTTGAGCTTTTGTGATTTTTTATTGTGGGAATCCCTGAGGGAAAAGGTTTTAAAACAGCGTCACATCTTGAAAGAACTCAAAGAGCGAATTCGGGAGGAAATTAGCGCTATACCAGTCGAAATATGTCGAAATGCGGCCAGGAACTTCAGAAATCGCCTTCAACACTGTATCGCTACTGGCGGCAATGATCTTTCTGATGTGATTTCTAAAACTTGATACATAAAATGACATGATGTACTGAAGTATTTAAAAAAATCTAATTTCTGCAAGCTGCGCAGTTTTTTTATCTAATAACCCTTCGAAACAGTACTGTCTGTTTCGCTACATCTCTGTATTTATAGAAAATTCCAAAACACTTAGAATGTAACATAACTCAAGAATGAGATCCCAACCTTGAACCCTTTTTGAATGACAGTTACGATCTCCAATTTCTGGAATCAGTAGTGTGGGCCAGTAATATATTCTTTGAAATATGTCTTTATTCTCCATCCAAAAATATTACTGTTTTTAAATATATTGCAAAATGACACTGATAAAATTAAATCATTTTACTACCAAAATTCGCGACAATACACTCAATATGAAATACTTAATTATTCATAATGTGAAAAACCATATGAATGTCAATGAAGTAGATGCTCAAAATGCTTTCCTCGAACGTATTGTCTTTATCCTTCATTATAAACTGTACTGGAAGTGGGTTGAAGTAAAGTCATGGAATGAACTTTCATGTTGAAGAATATGAATTTATAATTGGAAATTGACATGTTTCGAGATTTTCTGAAAATATGTGCAGAATCTAAAATAATGAATTTATTACAGGCATTTTTTTTCGGAGCCAAAATTTCACAACCCTGAGGAGCTCTCAGGGACATGTGACCAAGTTATGAACTGTTTTAATCATTGGTGCAGGGAGAACGCTCTAATCTTGTTTTTCGACAAGTGTATTTATTCCGATTTGAGAAATGCTGCTCAATGAATTCTGGCTATTAATAATACCCTTCAAAATAAGACACACACAAAGTTTTTCGGAGCCTATGTCGATTGTGCCCTGTCATGGGCTTAACATATTGACTAAGCCCTACCAAAATTGAAGTTTCATTATCAGTTGATTCTCTCATAAATGTATATTATTGTCTTGTGTATAATCATTGCAGCATTGTTTTGCGGGGAAATTCTGTTAATTTTGGAAGTTTGAATTCTTCAGAAACGTATTATGAGGATGATTTATAATGTTGATCAAAGTAGTTCCTGCAAGCCCATTTTTGTCGAGCATGCCGTTTTATCGACTCCATACGTTTATATTTATAAAACCTTGCCAAAGGACAATGAGGTTGATTTTGTAATTCTCTCTAGTTATCACGAATGTAAAACAATAAACAATTCAATGTTGTTATTGCTCAAACATAGAAAATCAACATTTGAAAATTCACCCTCCACAAACTATAAAATTATTCAACCATTTACCTAGAATTCAATGACTTTAATTGAACTATTTGCATATTGATATTTTATGAGATATCGCTGTGAAAATTTTTTTGCAACGGGATTTTCCATATATTTTTACATATTTCGATAGCTTGAAACAACCATTTCAAAAATATGGTAAAATAATAATAATGTTTATTTAGAAAAAATAACATACAAGGTTATTCAAATATTCGTAGGTTGATCTAATAATAATTCTAAAAGAAACAATTTTTCTCACAAAAGTGATGACTCTTGTTCGTGAGTATTTCACTGTATTCAAAATCCAATGTATCCATATAATCGTGTATATGACACGATCAAGTAAATTTGATATGTTTCTGGGGTTGCGTTTGAAGTATTCAATTTTCAAATACTACTTCTTGTATAAGAAGGCTTCGAACTGTGCGGCAGTGGTGAAAATAAAATAATGCCAACATTGATTGTTGGTCAAAAGTAGATTCATAGAGTGAATAGTTTGAAGAAACACCGCAGTCTTTTTAAAAACCATAAAATTCAAAATTCATTTAAAAATAACAAGAAACAAATAATTTCAAAAATGGGGTGTTCAAAGTTCAGTGAAAGTAACAGAAGCGAAACCATGAACTAGCGCCATCTTCAGTTCTTCTCAAGAGTTGATCGGCTTTTTATAGATAAGATCTTTGAAAATGCCCCAGGGGTAAAAGTTGATAGGCGTTAGGTCAAGCGACCCAGCTGGCCACCGGTTTGGACCTTTTTTGCAGTCCAATTGCTGCCAAAATTTGCTGTTGAAAAACTTCTGATGATGGTAGTGCTGTGCGGAGGAGCGCCATCTTGTTGGAAGTAAATATACCGTCGTTGAGAGAAATACTTGAAGCCCTCACAGATACTGGAGTTCATCGTTGCTTTAGAGTTGGGGGCGAGCTGCAGGTAGCGCTGTTGCGAAATCAGCTCTGATGGGGAGCATAATAGATCTTAAAGTCGCAGTGAAAGAAAAAAATTATTTATTTGTTCAAATAATTTATATTCTGCGATCTTCTGATTATATTATCCTCACGAAAATTCTGTATGAGCCGTCAAGCTGTCATTTCTCAATCAAGTACAGAATTTCAATTCTATCAAACCTATTTTTAGAAATATTTGGAGAATAAAATTTTGAATGAGTATTTTTGTGGAATCATAGGGTGGATTTTACCGAGTCACTAGTTCGGTCTATAAAGAATTCTTAAACGCCTTTCTAATAAATTTTTTGCTGCGGATTCTCATTTGCGATCAGAACTCACTACCCAAGGACGTTACCTGCTCCAATAAATGGCAGACGCCTACCATAGCGATCTGAGCAAGGGACAACCTACATACTGACCTAAAATCCGAAGAATTTTCCAGACCTACTGGGTGCAATCTAAAATTGCTTAGTCGAATTCAACTTTGGATTATCATCGGACCACACCCCAGATATCGCCACCCCCAGCTAACATACTTCAAGAGAAGTGCATCGAGTAGACTAACCACAGAGAAAACTGACTGAACGATGTTTGAGACCTGTTTTGAATACAGCCTGAATCCAGAAATGAGCATCAAACAGCTGCAAGACATTGACGTCGCAGTACAACACCTAACTGAAACGATACAGCAAGCAACATGGCATGCAACCCGCCGAAAACCGAGACGACCCACACCAATATCGCAGACCGTCACGAAAACTGTCTAGGGAACCTAAAAATGCTCAGAATATAACGTTTATTGCGTACAATTAAAAACCTATTCTTTGTCGACTACACTCTATGGAAAGCTTCGAAAAAGTTTAAAATGCTCTGTCCAATTCGCACTGAAAATAGATGGGCACGCTCCGATTAAGAAAAAATTGATGCTTTTGCTGAACAACAATGCAAAGTATCCGAACCATCAGAAGGGTCGCCTGGTTCTATTAACTACATGGACGAATTCCTCGACAGCCCGTGTCAAATAACACTACCCATCAAACCCTTCAGAACAAAGGAAATGAGCATAAAAATACGAATACTGAACAAAAAAAAAAGCACCTGGCTATAATCTCATTAGAGCCGATATCCTGAAAAAAATGCCCAAAAAAAAAATCGTGTTCTTCACAACAATTTTCAATCGGATCCTCAGAGTATGTTATTTTCCAGTCATACGGAAGTACTCTAACGTTCTGATGATTCAGAAAAATGTCAAACCTCCACAGAAAACAACTTCATATGCCCATATTGAGTAAAGGACTTGAAAGGTTAATTCTGAACAGAATAGAAGAAGACCATGATTTAGGAAACATACTACCAAACTATCGGTTTGGATTCAGAAAAAATTTCAAAAAGCACTGCCGTGAAGGCAGCAACTTTTGCGCGCATGTTCAATGTAGATGACCGCTTCAGCAACGAATTTGAACGTGCGCGCAAAAGCTGCTGCCTTCACGGCAGTGCTTTTTGAAATTTTTTTCTGATAAATTACTGGATTTCAATTCGATCATATCTGTATTTTTGGACATATTGTAAAAATAAAATTTTGAATGGGTATATCTACGGAATCATTGGGCGGATTTTACCCATTCACGAATTCGACCTTCGTAATTAAGCCCCAAACCTACTCTACAAATATCGAGTTTCTAAGTCGTTTCTTCCGGAAGTTATTGTGTTTACGGTCAGCCTAACGGCTGACTGCGTAAACACAATAACTTCCGAAAGAAACAACTTAGAAACTCGATATTTGTAGAGAAGGTTTGGACCTTAATTACGAAGGCCGAATTCGTGAATGGGTAAAATCCACCCAATGATTCCGTAGATATACCCAATCAAAATTTTATTTTTCCAATATTTCCAAAAATACAGATCAGATCGAATTGAAATCCGTTACTTCATCGAAAATAACAGTTCGAAGTTTCATACAGAATTTAATGAGGATGAGATGATGAGAAAATCATAGAAATTTTTTTTTTCAAATTGTTCTAATAACACGATTATCATGAAATTTTGCATAAAGTTGTCTTTCAGCATCTTAAAACTAACTGTGAAGTTTAATCAGGACTGAATCAGTATTTCTCGAGTAATACCGAAAAAATCAACGATATCGAGAAGAAAACCTCGAAATTTGTCATATTTTTTCCCGATATCTCCAAAACTTATGATCGTATCGAACTGAAATTTAGTACACTGCTGTGAAATTAGAAGGTCAAAGTGTGAGTATAATTTTTTTTGGATATGATTAATGGTTTCCGAAAAAAAAATTTTTTTGTAAAAAAATTTCGAAAAAAATTTTTTTTTCAATTTACTGACAATATGATCTTGACGAAATCTGGCTCAAAGTTGCGCGTCGTTATACTCCACCAAACTGCCAAGTTTGAATCCAATCGCTTGAGTAGTTTCTGATATAAAAAATAAATAACTTCAAAACTTCAAAAGCCTATAACTCCGAAACTATTCGACCGATTTGGCCCATTAACGAACTTAACCGCGGCATTCTGATGCGCAACCTATCCTGAAAGTTTCAAGTAGCTAGCTTGCTTCTGTCGACAGTTATCGTGTCTACGGACGGCCAGCCAGCCGGACAGAATCAATTTTGACACCGGATTCGTCATCAGTGAGTCTAACCTAGTCGATTGAGACCATTTTCGGCTCAATCATCCAAAATTACAGACATTTGGACAAAACGATAGCACGCTGTTCCCCTAGAACATGCGCGCAAAAATATGTCAACTATCCATTAAGCACATAGAATAGTGAAAACCATAGCCAACACACTGGAACGAAAACAATACTGTTGTGGGGTCTTCTGAGACATTACCCAGGCCCCAAATACAAAATTGAAAAGTGTTTAGAGAGCAACTTCTACCTCCTACTGAAATCTTATTCGACAGAAAGCTATGAGTGTAGAAATTTGTTTAAAGAACATGGATGGCATCTTTTTCATTGGCAAATTTTTGCATCATCTTGAATTAACTTTGACAAAATATCTTGAGATAATATCTGAAACAGAAAGAGGGGCACAAAACCAACAGGAAGCAGTAAATAATATTACCTACAGTTGCTCTCTAACCGAAAGGGTCTTACTACCAGGTCCATTCTTCCAAGTGATGATATTTCAGATTCTCTGCAAACGAAAAACGCTATTGTCCCCTTAGTTTGGGGAATCATCTCCAAAAGATCCACAATCGGTTCTTTACACTAGAAATCTAACAAATTATTGGGTATAAATTGAAAAAATTGTGACATATATTATGTCTGGATGACATAAAAAATGGGGAATGAAAATAAACCATACTAAATCAGCTCAATTAATATTCACTACTCGCTTGAACAATTGCCTTCCAGACTGAATAACAAATGCACCCAATGATTCATAGACATACTCATTCAGATTTTTATTTTCCAATATTTTCAAAAATACAGATTGGATCGAATTGGAACCTATTATTTGATTGAAAAATGATAGCTTGAAGGTTCATACAGAATTTCGTTGGTATGGAATTGGAACGAGCGCGTAAATGCTCCTGACCTCACGTCAGTGGTTCTCTAGAATTTTTCAAAAGGTTTTTTAATTCTTTATTCCACCAATAGACTTCTGGTGTGTATGAAAACTTGCAAGGGTGTCTGCTTTCCTGGGCGTAAATAAGGCTACGCATTGGATGTATTGCTTCTGTCGTGCTGCGTTTAGTTTGATACCTGGGCCGTATTAGTTTAAATAGCTCGATATATTGATCCCAGTTACTTCTTCGGGCAAACATTTAAAACTAATTGAAGGTCCTCGTATATGTGGTTGGAGTTTTCATATTAAATTATAGCAGTTTTCGTCACATGCAATGAGAATTGGCAATTATAAAGTTGGTAGATATCAAGGACTCAACAATATCGTTATTGTATCTCATTAAATATACTCAATAATTCGTATTTATGTCTATTTTGTTCAATCCTTTTGCAGTTATTTCTCATTTCCTCCTCCTACTATGGTATTATCAGAGGAAGACTTTCAGAATAGAGAACAACAGATTTTGACTCTCGAGAAACAAAAGATTCTCGAATTTGAAACCCATTTAGCTGCAGCCAGTACTAAGGTTGAAATCACAGACCAGAATAGCCTATTATTATCTCAACTGATGGAACTTAGACCTGATGGAGAAGCCAGACGACCTACAGCTCAGTTGTTGGAACAGTTGCAAAATCTGAATAACAGCCACCGACTAGGACATCTTTTGTGTAGATCAAGAAATCCTGACTTCTTATTAGACATAATGTCCAGGTAGGAATCAAAATCGGTATTCATTATACCTAACTTACAAATCCATGATTGTGATGAAGTAAAATAATCCAAAACCGCTAAATCGTAGTTTTCAAAATGCTTTTTTATAGAGAAATAATATGAACATGGATATTTTGTGGATCTCATATCATGCATATATATACTCGAAATATGTAAAGATTACCGATATAAATATTGAAATGCGACTAAAAAACGAAGTAATTCATGGACAAACCACGAAATTTTCAACTTATGTTAAGGTGTCGAATAGTGGTTCCTTGAATGTCTGATACTGATGTATTTATGAGCTAATTTTGTAACTAAATGCAATTTCGTGAGGATCGTATATTGAGAAAATAATTGGAAATAATTTGAATGAATCCTTGGATGAATCACACCAAACCAAGATAAATGACACACATAATACGACTAATCTAATGAGTTTTGTTGAAACCCTTAGTTAAACTCATTTGAAGTTGTGAAAAGAATATCATTAATTAATCACCTTCAAGATGATACTTTCTAGCAACAATGCATTTGGGAAACGTCCATTGATGGAAGAATATAGGGTCTCGGTTCCACCTCCATTTGACCCCCATGAATAATGTTACACTTTATGAAAGGATTATGATAAATTGAATAGAATGTTTTATAAGTCAGATAAATTTATATTTTTTTGAAAAAGACCATTACATTCTATGGATTGTCAAAACGATAGAACATGGTCGCTATCCTGACTGCAATGATATGAACGTTCTCTATCTTTCACAATCATCACAAATGCATCGCGTTTCCTTGCCAACAGCGTCGATACGCCCACTTTTTTAGTTTCTTCCCTTCCCAGGATTTCAAGAATAGCTCTGCATGTATAAAGAAATAGCAGTATAAGTCAGATGGCGTTTGCAAATACTAGGTTATGACTAACCTATATTTTTATGAACTAATTAATTTCTCATTTTCAGACAGGGAGGTACAGCTCACATGCCGTGGTTGGCTGAATTAGTACACAGTTCGGAGGGTGCTATGGCCCACCTTCCAGTACAGTGTCTGTGTGAATATCTATTGTCAACTGCACCAGCTGAAAAATTGACGAAACAAGGACAGTTGTTGGCACACTTGAGGACAGTTGTTAATAGTAATGATCCACAAATGGCCTGTGAAGTTCTAGAGTATCTTTTCCGGCGATTAACTTCAGATCATGGAGCTAGTAGAACACAAGCTACGAAAGGTAAGAATTTTGTTCCTTATTCCAATTGATGAAATTTGAAGCAGTAATCGAGAAAATGGATTAATTGTTGCAACAAAAATGTTTATGGGTAAAATCCGCCAAATCATTCGGTAGATACATCGATTGGAAGTTATTAGCCGAATATATCCAAAAATACATTTTCGATCGAATTGAAATCTAGTACTTGGTTGAAAAATGACGGCGTGAAGGTTTATGCAAAATTCATGTCAGTGCTTTTCTAGAATATCGTATTATTTATGGTCATGTAGGTTGAGGCAGTGTCGGTAAACATTGTTACTATATAATGGAATGGTTTATGGAGATAATAGAGCTCAAGTTAAATAAATCAACATTAACCTTTGAGTACTGAGATACTATTTTAATACCTCAATAAGTACCGACGTGGGGATCTGCTAGACCACTAGCAATTTAAGAACGAAAACTGTTTTAATTTTGATTATTTTTGAGAAAAATATTGTTACTTGTTGT
This sequence comes from Myrrha octodecimguttata, assembly GCA_958510865.1. NCBI lineage: Eukaryota > Metazoa > Arthropoda > Insecta > Coleoptera > Coccinellidae > Myrrha > Myrrha octodecimguttata. The sequence goes on from OY294060.1 coordinate 15,740,075, forward strand.
TTATATCTTATCATGATATTAGTAGTAAAAATAAACTAATAATATTGCAGTCTCAGTTTTTTTTCGAAATATTACACACTCACATCTTGATGATTGAAATTCATTCAAAACAGATATTTTTTCTTCGGAGACTTATAGCTGGGGAAGAGCAAAAATGAAAAATACAATGTAAAATCAAATGTTTATTCGAAAATCGCAGGCATCGAAGTATAGGAAGTAACAAAGTTTACAGGCAACCATTACAGGTTTGCTGGTAAATAGGTACACATGTGACACATTTGTATGCAGTCCTGGGCTTGAATTTCGAAGGACAGATGTGATAGAGTTTTTTGATGTGATGTTCTTGAGCGTCTTCTCCCACCTCTTTTGGTGGGCCGAATCCGACAATTCTATTCATCGATTTATTTTATTTTTTTCAAGAAGACCTTTAATTTCATTTAGGGCTGTCCGCTACATGCCTGAAGTTTCCGGCTGATCCATTTTCATTACGGATCGAAAAGAAGTGAAAATTTATTAATTCTAAAAGTACTCGTATAGAAAAAAAGGTACACAAGTACAGACGAGTGGTCAAACAGACCACATATAAAGATCAGAAGTCACCAAAATCGCACTCGCCAGCATGGCAACACCCCAGGAACGCTGCCAAGAGACTGTCCGAGGGGTAGAAAGAGTCACGCAAGTATAGAACTTCGCTATCACGTGTAACTAGACTTTCGGAACTTTCCGAGTGTCTGTCAGACCACACGTCGGTACTTAAAAGTTAGTACAAGGACAACAACGTCCAACATTGACCGAGGGAATGGTTCATGGTGATAAAAGTGTTTCTTCAGTTTAGATGGTTTGGTTCATAGTATGATCCGCTCAGATCAAGGTGGAGGATTTTGTTGATTTATAGACAAATATTCGTCCTTGTTTGTGTTGATTCATAGAGCTGGAGCTGTTTTATCTTCATGAACCATTCCTTTGATCGATGTTATACGTTACCGTCTTGTTGAAAAAACCACATAGACTGGGCGTTTCCTAATTGTGATGGTGCAACACAACCGCAAAATCGCAGTTACAGTTCCCCGAAATGACAAATAGATAAACGTCATGCACATCACTCAAGGTTTTCTGCACTAGTAGGTTATGGTTCGTAAGATGCTCCTCAAATCGTAGTGAAATTTGATTCACAAGACCAGCAGGTACCCCTTTCGGCATATGACAAGGTGAGTCGTACTGTTGATCGGAAATATCCCTTAAACTGTAGTGTCTGAATTCCTTGGACAATGATTCTTAAGTGTGAAGACTTTAGTGGATGGAATGATTACTTCAGATCAAAGTGGATTAATTGTTGATGTATCGACAAATATTCATTATTGAAAATATTCATTATTGAGTTTATATTGATTGTTATTATAGTTGAAATGGGATAACACTAATGGTTCTGATTGACATCTACGAAACTGATAACTTTAAACTTATTCGTTTTTATACAACAGCCTAATATCACTAGAAAAGATTGCTTAGATGATTGAATTTCCGGTTTTTTTTTCGACGCCTAAATTTCCGATAACTTAAGCCAACTCAGTTTCTATATCGCAAATAGACATTTTGGATGAAGAATTGAGATCAAATGAAGAACCTAACGAGATAAATTAAGACATCATAAAATCATTTCTAGAGCAGACAAAGGTAATAGTACTGTCATTAGGCGCTTTCTATTTGCCGCTGTATCACTTCCAAACTGATGCAAAATCAGTTGATCTGCGTTCTATTTGACAATGTTGTGATTTTGAACTGACGCGCATCACTTCCAACTGATGTTGCTCTCTGGTGGAATCATTTGATTTCCGTAATCACATCAGTTCAACATAACCTTGCTTTCTGGTAAATAAACAATTTGTTTGTCGACGATTGAGATGAACTTTCTGCTAAATTATAATTCAAGAAGCCATCAATTGAAGATTCTTAATGGATTATACAAACGGAACCTGAAAATTTTGCTAGCACTCGCTAATTTTGAACATCACACCAAGTGAATTATTTTCCACTGGTTGCATTGCTATAAATGAAGCTAAATAATTTATAATATTTAATATGAAGTTTGTTTCGATGTTTTGGTTGGTTAATTTGGTGCATTTTATATGAAATTAATCATTGATTTGGGAAACAGGTTGGATATTGAAAATAAAACCTCCTGGAAGTTCAGTTTGCCTTCTTTCTGTGTTGTGGTTTATTATAGAAGTACCTTATTACTTTTATAGAAAGGTAAAATATTGGGTGAATATTATGCTATTTTATCGTGTTACTAACTATTACGTTTTTGGACACGGCTAGATATTCCTGGCTGTAGAAGATAGGAATGGTGTGTTGAAAGAGTGAATGGTTTGGGTTCAGTCGTTCAGTGTAAGATACGACTCTAAATATCAATATGACTACTAAAATGTCGATCAGTGATGGCTTAGACCTTTTTCTTTATAAAAGAAAACTGGAATGCTTGCTTGCATTCAATCAGTATGGAATACCAAAACATTGTAGATGATAGTATGCGATTGATAATGAAAATCAGCTCCAAATTCAATTTCATTGCATAACTGTATGTCAATATAATGAATCAGTCCTATCTTATTCAAGTCTCATTGATTGTGGAGTCTAATCTCCACTTAACCGATGCAACAGACGTCTTGGAAAATAACATTTATTTTGTTGATTTTCCAATTTTCAAACGCAATTACTAGATTGAATGAATTCAGAAAATATGATTTTCCCTTTCAGAGGCAACAAAATTGTCTTATTTATCTCTTCTTAAACAGAATAGAATAGAAATTTATTTAATTTCTACAATTATTGTAATACAATAATGAGAAACAAGTCAAATTTTAAATTTTCAGTTGGAATTATCTTTGCATCCTTGGTAGAATTCCTGCAGACTGGAGTTCCTTTCGACATAGGTACGGATAGTTTCAAATGAAAATACTTCAACAACTCATTGCTAGTATTCATCAATTTGATGATGATTATTTGAGCTTGACTATCTTAATTTGTTCCAAAGAAACTTAGATTTTAAATTGTATTTCCTGCCTTAACCCAGCAACATGCAAAGGCGGGATCAACTGGCAAGAATTATATTTATAGATATTAAATAGTTTCTAGATAGTGCAGTAGTAAATAGTTCAGTCTAAAATATCCAAATTAACATAATATCACAAGCCAAATTGCATTTTCCCATAGTAAACAAAGCATATTTCCAGTTGTTGGTTCTCCAGTCTCTCTCAACTGTCAAAACAGCACGTCAGCTGTTATCAAGTCGTGTTCTATTTGTCAAATTCACTTCAGTTCGAAGTGAAGAAATTCGGAAATTAATCAGTCAAATAGAAAGCTATGATTATGTACAAACAGGAGTACGAAACAGTCATGGATGAGTTAGTAAAGGACGAAACAGACCCTTAAAAAGCGACCCAACTGCTAAATTCCAGCAAAAAATTAATGAAGTAGTAAAGGTGTTACAAGGTGAAGGTATAATTGGTGACAATGTGTTGAAAAAATTGAAGGTCCACAACTCCGTATCACCTAGAATGTGCGGTTTGAAGAAAACTCATAAAATAAATCTAAGCATGAGACCAATTGTTTGTTGTATCGGCTCGTCAACATATAATCTTTCCTGTTTAGTGCATAATATTTTAGCACCTCTGACGACAACATTCGAGTACAACGTTCAAAATTCTTTCGATCTCGCAGGTTTCATAAAAACCATTCAAATACCACCAGACTACGTGCTAATTTCACTCGATGTGACCTCATTATACACTAACATACCCAAACAATTAGTGTTAGAAGTAATTAAGAAAAGACGGAACTACATATCCGCCTATACTGACATTGACAAAGGGTTGTTTTGCAGAATTGTAGAATTTATTTTCGATTCGAGTTATTTTACACTGAACGGAAACACATATCCACTGATTGAAGGTTCAGCAATGGGGAACCCAGCAAGCCCCACTCTAGCCAACATCATAATGCGAGAACCAATTGGGAAATGTTTGAGTCGCCTTCTGTTTTCGGTTCCGTTTTTGAAATTGTATGTTGATGACACAATTTCGGCAGTACCGAAAGACATTGGAATTTTTGAACACATTCAACACATTTCATGAGAGAATACAATTTACGATGGAAGAAGAAAATGACCAAAAATTTCCTTTCTTGACGTGAATTTAATCAGAGGAAACGATGGCCGGATTTTGACAAACTGGTTCACAAAACCCTCAGCATCGGGAAGAGTACTAAATTATTCATTAAACCATCCACAAATTCATAAGAAAAACACCATTAAAAATTTATTATATCGATGCTACGCTCTTAGTGACCGAACATTTTGGCGTGAAAACGAAAATAAAATCAAATCAATATTAACGAGTAACAACTATTCCAAGTACTTAGTGAATAACCTAATGAACGACTACAGACAAAAATTCAATAACAATAAATCGGACAACTCTACAAAAAGAACAAGTACAACAAAACAATTTTTCAAAATTATTTAGGTCGAAAGTTTGTCTGAAGAAGTCAACCAATTAGTCATCAGTTTCACACAAACATCGAGATTGGCCTTTTACACGTTAAAGAGGGTGGATTCTCTTTTTAGTAGATTTAAGGATCCAATTCCCAAACCACTCAACTCCAATTCAATTTACAAAATTCCATGTAAGAATTGCAACCTGTCATATATAGGCATGACGAAACAATATTTGAAGAGCAGAATTTATTCACATTCATACGATTGCAAAGAAATCAACAAACAAAAAAATCTAGAAAAGCACTGCCACATTGGGCGGATTTTACCCATTCACGAATTCGACCTTCGTAATTAAGCCCCAAACCTACTCTACAAATATCAAGTTTCTAAGTCGTTTCTTCCGGAAGTTATTGTGTCAGGATTGAATTAGTATTTCTTGAGTTATATCGAAAAAAACAATGATATCGACGAGAAAACCTCGAAATTTTTTTTCCAATATCTCCAAAACTTATGATTGTATCGAACTGAAATTTGGTACACAGAAAAAAATGTACACTGTAAGCAAGTTTAGCGATCTTGACTGAAAGCATAGTTAGACTCGAATATCCGCAAAGATAACTAGACTCAATAAAAAATTGACATTATTCTTATACGCATCAGTTTACTCCTCTTCCATTGAAGAAAAACAAACTTTAAAATAGAATAGTAACATTTATTCTGAAATATAGAAAAACTTCAACTGAGAATAAGTAAAATTGAAACGAATATAGCACTGTCTTTCAGCAAAACTTTTTCAACTTTCCTAGAAAATTGTATATACTCATTGTAAGTATAAGAATATTTAAACCAAGAATAAGTATGAATCCATTAACCCTACAACCATTCGTTTTGAATGATGTCACTACTGGAGTGAAAAATCATCTAGTATCACTCCAAGTATAGTGAAACTCATAACAATTTAGATGGAGGTACCTATTTTTGATAAAAGGCTAAACTATCATTCATTAAGTAATACAGATTTTTCTTCAATAATATAGCTTTTTCTGGAATTCCTTCTCAGAATATATTTCGATATTAGTATATGTTACCATGATTATAGTAAGATTTAAATATCGAAAGATATTATGTGAAGGGATTTCAGAACAATTTATATTATCATGGGAAAATAAGTATTATTCAATAATTACATTAATTACCTGTATGAATTAGACTCGTGTGAATTCAAAAAGTCATCATTGTTTCAACACTGAGCTCACAAAAATTGAACCAATACTACTTTTTGAAATGTTCAACTATGTGAAATCGGACCAACAGGTCCCAGATTCCTGAAAGTGAAATTAGAAAAATTCTTGTTCAAAAAAATTTTTTTTTGAAAGGTATGGTAGCGAAGATATAGGTTCGAATGAAATCATACAACGGTGAACTTTTCACATAATTTTATATTTTTTCGATATCAAGATCAATTAAGGAATTCATAGCACAAATATGCTTGCTGAAAAACACTAAACATAATCATATCATTGTCCTAACGTTGTGCTGATTAATGTTTTATGCTTATAAAAAAAATCATAAATGCTACCTTTAAAATGCACAGGATTAATTTTATCTTATGCTCATTTTTGTGACTATACTTAAGATGGATGATTATGATGCAAAATTTGGGTTTTCCTATAAAAAAGGAGGGGAATCAACACAAGGGAGTATTATGGTAATATTCTAATTCATCCTGTATTATATGAGCCAGGTCCATCGCAAATTTGACACGAATATAAAATATGCTTAGGAACATACAGATTTCTCCTTGATTTTCTTGCTGTTTTCTATGAATGTTAGACTTTCTCCTATACCATGAATAAAATCTACAATGGGATCTTCGGATGGTTACGAAATGTTTCGAGTGTTATTCCATGCTAAAAAACAAAATAAAGGTACGGTTTCCACCAATATCCGTAGATCTATAAGAATGACTATTAGAATAGGACACTACATGATTTTTTTAATCTTCGACGATGTTATCCTCACTGTGAATATAGGTACCCACCATTGCATAATGGAATAAACCGTGCGTACTCCTCTTCTCTCATAATAGTTTGCATTATTAGAATTACAGATGATGACGATTAGAAAAACATAAATTGTTGCTGCTCATGCTCTTTGTGAATTCGCGTTTAGTGCAACAAATATAAGTATAGTTGTGTATAAATACTGGACTGCACTCTATCTGCAGAATCTGTAGAATATTTCAAGTATAGCCTGTTCTTGGGTGGAGCAATTCAGAGCTGTGCCGAGCACTGATGGAAAGTGCTCCGATCACAAAGTACAAAGCCCTTTCGAAAAGTGCTCCGGAATCTCGAGCACTAAGCACTTTTTGATATGAAACTTCGAATTTGAGACTTTTTCACCGAATTGTCTGTAATTTTGGCACATGGACTATGTATAAAAAAAAACATATGAAATTTCAGACGTCAATATTTCCGGAACGATTCGAACGATTTTGTCCATTAACGGAGTCTCTTATGCTATTCGGGTTCCGAGTCAAGGAAGGTCCTGGGACGATCTCAGGAAAACTCAAAACAGATTTACCACTGCACATCGGTTTCTTGAAGTCGGAAAACCATCCTAGGACCAACCATAACAAGGAAACCTCAACAGGCTTTCCTCCTTTGAGATTTATCATTCTCGATTTAAAATTTCAAACTTTCAGACCGTCACAAAGACATGCCTGAGAGAGTCCACTGCCTACGGCGAACTCGTTTTTGCGCGCATATTCCAAGGCTTCCAGGCTTAGCGTGCTATCGTTTGGTGTTTGGTTAGTCTGTAATTTTCGAATTTTGAGTCGAAAATTGTCTCAAACGACTAGGTTGAACCCGCTGATGAAGAATCCGGTGTCAAAGCCGATTCTGTTCGGCCGGCCGTCCAACCGAGGACCCGATCTCTGTCGAACGGAGCAAACTTTCTGCTTAAAACTTTCAGGATACAGGTCGCGCATCCGAATGCCGCGGTTATGTCTGTTAATGGGCACAAGCGGCCCAAAGGTTTCAGCGTTAAAGCCATTTGAAATTTCGAGGTTATTCCCCTGATATTGAAACTTGGCACTTAGTAAGGGCACAATGACACGCAACTTCCTGCAAAATTCTGTTGAGATCGTACTGTCAGTAAGTTTGAAAAAAAAATATTTTCAATATTTTTCCAGAAAAATTTTCACTATCGGAAACAGTTTACTATATTTCAAAAAAATCTGTTCATACCTTGAGCTCCATATTTCATAGCAGTGTACCAAATTTCAGTTCGATATGTTCAGAGTTTTCAGAGATATTGGGAAAAAATATTTGGAGGAAATTTTGGAGGTCTTTTACTCGGCATCGTTGGTTCTTCCGGAATAACTCCATAAATAAAATCTCGATCATTTTGTAATTGGCGTCTAGTTTAAAAATGCCGATTTGCAACTTTGTGCGAAATTTCGTTAGGATAAGAAGGTTACCAAATCTTTCCACCAGGAAGAAAAGGTGCGTTTGGCGGGGTGAATACGTGAGAATATGACCACTTTGACAACGAATTTGAACGTGCGAGCAAAAGCTGCTGACTTCACGTCAGTGCTTTTGTAAATGTTGCCTCTAACACCCGAGTTATTGGGCAAGAAACAACTGGGTATCGATAAGAGTGAAACCGAAGGAAAATATACGTAGTATATTACCACATGGTGTATTTGTATACAGGGTCTTTCACGAGGAACCTCACCCATATTTATACGGGAAACTACTGAACGTATTTTCATGAAATTCAGCACTTATAAGTATTTCACGATGCTGATGAAATCTAAAATATTTTCAAGGCATGAACACCTCCGGTTTTTCCGGAAATGACGTCAACTTCCGTTTTTCAAATTAGAACACCATTTTTTTATTGCAGAAATAGATTCCTTAGAAAATTTCAATTTATTTTGATGTAACATTTTTCAGTTTTGGTTGGAAAATTCTCTCTGAGCGGGAAAATTCGAAAAAAAAAAATCGAAAATAGAGCTCCGCTGAAACAAGAATAACTTCGAGGTTTTTGGAAGGAAAATTTTCATTTTTGGGATTTTTCAAGATGTAAGATTGATGTATCCACTTTAAAAATTGAAATCGCGATTCATGATACAGGGGGTGAAAAAACCGCTTTCAAAGTTAGGGATGACAAAATCGTGAAAAATCAATTTTTTCAAATTAGAACCCCATTTTTTTATGGCAGATATTGAATCTACGTTAAAAAATAATGTGAGTGTATGCATCACACCTATGCCCTAAAATGGATATTTTCTGAGTTATTCACAAAAAACTGTTTTTCGTCTTGAATTTTCAGCTATTTCTTTTCCCTTCACGCCAAAAAGATGACATTTTCAGGAACTGTTATTTGAACCATGCTGTAGATTTTTCACCTCTTCTTGAAACCGACTTCAAGTTACTATTAGGAGAACCATGGCAAACTCTCGCAGTTATAACTAGAGAAGATGCTCAAAGTTTTGACCGTTAATTTCTAGACATTTATTTATACGTCTCAGGAATGCTTCGTGCGTTGCTCTTCTTATTTCATCGGGAGGAAGAGATCTGCAAAAGTGTTTAAAAACCAAATTGAGTTTCAAAACTATGAAACTAAAAATCTAAACAAACCTGAACGCATTTCTGACTCGTTCTATGCAGTCCTCTTTATCAGTCAGGGGAGTTGAGTAGACAATATTTTTTATCCTACCCCAAACATAATAGTCTAAAGGAGTTAAATCGGGAGAACGTGGTGGCCAAAGATGTGGACCATTGTTCGCCAACCATCGATCTTCAAATAGCCTGTAGAGGATATTTGACACATTGAGTGAATTGTGTGGAGGCGCGCCATCTTGTTGATACCATAAGTCATTATGGTTCTGTACTAGCGGCTCAATTATTTGAGTCAATATGTCAGAATATCTATCTCCTAAGGGAGAACATTCTTTAAATAATGCAAACATGTGTAGTGTTCTATCTTACCAGTTATAGTCCCATCATAAATGTGAACATCGAGAATTGCATTATTTTCGATGGCGCAAAAAACATTGAAACTCCAGGTCTCTTGAAAGTTCCATTGTCTGAAGTGGTGGTTGTTCTCTTCATCCCAATAATGACTGTTATGCCTATTGAAAGAACCATTCTTTGTGAATTTTGATTCATCTGTGCAAATTATACAGTCCAAAAAGTTTTCATTCTCTTGAAATCGAATCATCATAGCTTCGCAAAACTCTGTTCTCCTGACGAAATCAGTTTCCTTCAAATGCTGTACCCTATTGAATTTATATGGGTGCATTTTATGTTTTTTCAATATTCTCCAAACACTCGATTGAGATAATCCCAGATCAATCTCGGCATCTTTGAGAGAATTTTGAGGATTCACACGAAAATATGCAAGAACTGTAATTTCGTTGTTCTCATCGTCTACTACACTTTTTTCTCTGTGTGTAGTTTTCTTAACGAAAGATCCGACATTTCTCAAGTTTGTCATGGTTCTGTTAATGGTATCTCTCGTTGGTCTGGGTCGGTCAGGAAACCTCTCAATGAACAGTCGAATCGTTCTATCTACAACTTTATTACATTATCCATGAAGTAGAACGAGATTTAAATAATCTTCATTGGTAAAATTAGGCATAGTGATCGATTTTATAACTTAATACGAATTATCACCAAATTAATAGTGAACACAAAATGCTACTGAATAAAGAGGAATTTGGCAGATGTAATTAATGATATCTATCATTAAAAAAAAATAATGTAAAACATGGTAAGTTTTTGCATATGGTTCATAAGGAATTATTTATTTATCACTGGAGAGAAAACCGATGGCCGATTAGTTGAAATAAAGAGGTTTCCGATACAAATTCGAATCCAAATTCGCCATCTATTTAGGAACAACCTGTAACTTCTTTCTCTTGCATATTAGGGTAGTAAAATCTAAAACATGGTTTAAGTAACAGTTCCTGAAAATGTCATCTTTTTGGCGTGAAGGGAAAAGAAATAGCTGAAAATTCAAGACGAAAAACAGTTTTTTGTGAATAACTCAGAAAATATCCACTTTAGGGCAAGGATGTGATGCATACACTCACATTATTTTTTAACGTAGATTCAATATCTGCCATAAAACAACGGGGTTCTAATTTGAAAAAATTGATTTTTCACGATTTTGTCATCCCTAACTTTGAAAGCGATTTTTTCACCCCCTGTATCATGAATCGCGATTTCAATTTTTAAAGTGGATACATCAATCTTACATCTTGAAAAACCCCAAAAATGAAAATTTTCCATCCAAAAACCTCGAAGTTATTCTTGTTTCAGCGGAGCTCTATTTTCGATTTTTTTTTCGAATTTTCCCGCTCAGAGAGAATTTTCCAATCAAAACTGAAAAATGTTACATCAAAATAAATTGAAATTTTCTGAGGAATCTATTTCTGCAATAAAAAAATGGTGTTCTAATTTGAAAAACGGAAGTTGACGTCATTTCCGGAAAAACCGGAGGTGCTCATGCCTTGAAAATATTTTAGATTTCATCAGCATCGTGAAATACTTATAAGTGCTGAATTTCATGAAAATACGTTCAGTAGTTTCCCGTATAAATATGGGTGAGGTTCCTCGTGAAAGACCCTGTATTGAGATTGCATTGAATGGACATTCGGGAGTCATTAATGGCTCAGTTTCCAATATCCACGGTTTTCTTTATTTTTGATTATTTGCACAACGATTCACCGCGTTTCATTTCAGAATGATCTATTATGAAGAATTGACAAAATTCTAGGGCGAACGCCGACCATGACCATGAGATGTATGGGCGATTGTTCTATGGTTCCATAGGAAAAATAGTGCTCTTATTTTGCTCCAATGTCTGTAATTTTGGAATTTCGGGCCGGAGATGCTCTCAAACGATGTGTTTGACTCCCTGATGATGAATCCGTTATCAATATCGATGTTTGGATATTCGGCCATCCGTAAACACGAATACTCTCCAAAGGGAAAATCTAGAGCACTGAAAAGTTGCAGGATAGGTTCAGGGCCTAAATATCTCGGCTAAGCTCCTTTATAGGCATAATCGGTCGGGTAGTTACAGAGTTATTGACGTTAGCATAATTATATGTTTTTGTCCCATAACTCCTAAAATAGACAGCTTCGTGCCAAGTTTTGTGCTGACCGTTTAATCAGGAAATTAAAAAAAAACTTGAAAACACTGACGTGAAGTCAGCAGGTTTCGCGCGCTCGTTCACATTGCGAAAAGGTGAAATTTTAATGAAATATAAAAATTTTCGAAAAAAAATAATTTTTTTTCGAAATTTTCCATGGATAATTCTTCTTACGGCCGGCCGGACGGACAGAATTAATTTTGAGCACGGATTCTTCATCAGTGAGTCCAACCTAGTCGTTTGAGACCGATTTCGGCTCAAAATTCGAAAATTACAGACATCGTGACGAAATGATAACGCGCTGTTCCCCAGAACAAGCCCCTAAAAACAATATATGCTCCTATTTTTCCCATCATATAACTAATAATCTGATTCAATTGATATTTATAGTAGGTATTTGAATGTAGAGAATGGCCATCTGCAATTATTGACTTCACTCATTCAGTGCTCAAGCTCAAGAAATATATTTTTCTTGAATAATCTAATTTAGCGATACTCTCGGAATCTGTCACGGACCTGCACGCAATCATACTATATCAAAGAATGCCAAATATCATTTCAATCAGATTATGCGGTTCGAAATTATAGAGAAAAAACCTAGAAAAGCGCGTCAGTGCTTGTTTCCGTTGCCAAAGCGGTCATCTATACAAGTATTGGCCCTGCCAAACGCAGATTTTTTCTTCATATGGTCCTCACAAAATTCTGCATGAACCTCAAACTATAAATTTCTACCAAGTACTAGATTGCAATTCGACCCAAAATTTTGAATGGGTATAACTATCTAAAGAATAATTGGCGAATTCAACCCATTTGAGCATTCGACCTTCTTAATTGAACTGAAAACCTACTCTACAAATATATTCCCTATGTCGATTGTAGGAATGTAGGAAATGAAAAATATCTGCTTAGTAGGAATTGACTATTCACAAAAATTTTTAACGCCGAGGACCAATAATCTCAGTTGCAAATTCAGAATCCATATGCGAAATCTGAAAAATAGAATTCAAAATCCTTCCAAAATGTCCCTTGTTCGACTATCCAAATAAGTTTGCACGTATTTGTATATTTTTTCGCAATTTAACAGACATCGAATAAATACTCAAATATACTCAAATACATATTAAAGAAATTTTGGAAAAATTAATTTCATCCACTTAACTGATTTTGTCAACTTATGCAAATAACTATATTTATCAACAAGTTAACAGAAACTCAATAAAATATGTATAAACATATTCAAACACATATAAGAAATTAATTATTTACATAATGACATCTGAAAAATGGTCCAACATCGTGAATGTTACTTGAAGATCTTTAAACTGAACATTATGAACGCTTCGATGCATTAGGTCGCTTAGCTCTGGTCCAACACCTGTTTACACGCGAGAGTGCGCCTTACTCGCATGTTCAGGTTCAGCCAAGGCGAAAGGGATTCAACAACACATTTTTTTATTTTTTGAGAAAACTATTGGTCCTATTGAAATTTTGTGAAATATATCTGAATCTAGTGTTATCTGTTTACAACTTTTATATGGAGCATTTTTTCGATATTCCTAACAGTTTTCGAGCCAAATTGAAATGAACATAATTCTAAACATACATTTTCAGGGCAGGCCATTATAAAGATATATATGTTTATTTGTTTCAGTAAATAAACATAAACAAGTCACAGAGATAATTACATTATATAATTTTCTGTACGTGACTAAAAATAAACCTCATTCTACAGAAACTAAATACACTTAAACTAATTTCAAATTAGTCAACTGTCTTATACACAATATAATGATTCTGCACTAAATAAAAACCGTCACTTTAGGGTTGCTGTTCTGTCTTCTCCGAGGCACGTGTCACATATTGGGTATTTTTCTATTCAAAGTTCGATATAATTTTGTTACAAATCTAGAATTGTTCATAAAAAATCAATCATATTTTTAATAATTTTGATTTATATATAATAATTTTTTATCATAACGAACTCCATGCAAGCGCATGGTATCCGACTTTTTAGATTATTAAAATAAAATATTTCTGAATCGTATATTTTGATAGAAATTTGTCTGAATGAAGAACACTCAACGTAGATGAAGATGAACGGAAAAAAGTTTTTTTCCAGTTTTTGGAAAAAAAGCCACCACTTCCTGCACATGACGATTTTTTGACATGTTGATTTTGCATTGTAAGGATATGAAGGTGAATGATACTAAGTGGTTCATACATTTTACCAATGAAGTTCACACGAAAATCTGTTTTTGAATGAAATATGAAAATATTCAAGGGAAAAATTTTTTTTAAATTTTTTCTATGGAGAATTCTTCATATTGCTACTGTACATCTACCAACCAAGTTTTATTTCAATCAGATAAATATTTTTCGAGTTATTGAAAAATCAAATTTTCAAATGGCTGCAGCACAAAAACCGTTTTGCAGATTTGGTCCATTAACGAACTTAACCGAGATATTCAGGATCTTAACCTAACCTGAGAATTAGAAGATTTTAGGTTCTTTCTTTCGAAAGTTATAGCGCACACGGCCGGCCGGACGGACAGAATCAATTTTGACCTCGGATTCTTCATCAGTGAGTCCAACCTAGTCGTTTGAGACCAATTTCGTCTCAAAATTCGAAAATTACAGACATCGTGACGAAATGATAACATTGATAACGCGCTGTTCCCCAGAACAAGCGCGTAAAAATAATGAAATTTCAAATGTGAACGGAAATTTGTGACATACGAATACGAAAATTTGATAAGTATACTCCACGTGACTTCACGTCAGTGGATTTTCTGAAATTTTCTTACACACTTTAGAACGGAATTCTAATATCTCCATGATCGAGATAGAATACAAAATATTCTATATCGATGTTCCCAGCTGAAAGCTTACGCTTTGACACTTTGACTCTGACACGATACTAAACTTAAACGTATATCACGAATGAGTCGAATGAGGATCCTTGTATTCCTCCAAATACCAGAGACAACAGATATATTAGTTTGCTTTTTCTACTCCAATCACACGATAGCCCGACATTTTCCTGTTTCGACAAGTCCATGAATGGCTTGGTGCATAGTAATCCGGAAAAGTGCTTCGAAGCCCTGTGGTGCTCGGGAGCACTTTGCGGTGCTCGGGAGCACTTTGGTGCTTGGGAGCACTTTGCGGTGTTCGGGAGCACTTTTTCGAAATACTAAGCACTAAGCCTTCTCAAAAAATTCTCGAAGCACCAAGCAGTAAGCACCGGCTTAATGAAGTGCTTGCGAGCACAGTGCTCAGGAGCACAAAAGTGCTTCGAGTGCTTTCACGAGCACTAAGCACAAGGCTTTGGCACAGCTCTTGGAGCTGTACCCGAATTAATGAAAGATTTCCTGGATTTCAACGAAGATAGCTATGCTCAATGTACTCATTGCAACTATTTCATCAAAGGTATACTTCCTCGATTGAGAATTAATAATCTAGTTGGAAGAATACGTTATTCTTGATTCAATGCCAGAATTGGGCTACGAACAAGTTTAAATGGATTTGTCTTGAGCTTTGCGGAATAGAAAACAATTTTCAATGAATCTTTATGGCATTTCTTGCTATTATACTAATGATATTCTCGTATTGAGAATACAACATGTCCAATGAAGTGTGTCGCACTCTTGGAGAATAAGAATATCGGTATTTTATAATGAAATTAATATTTGCACTCTCAAGAAAAATAGTTTCAAGTGAAGTATGATGAAACTTGAATTCAGAATATTTCGTCAAGATTATCTTTATACTTGAATGTGAAGTATGATTTTTTTCCGTGTACACTGCTGTGAAATATGAAGCTCAAAGCCCGAGTGAATTTTTTTTTTGGTATAATAAACGGTTTCCCAAAAAAAAAATTTTTGGAAAAAAATTTTGTAAAAAATTTTTTTTTTATTTACTGACAGTATGATTCTGACAAAATCTGGCTCAAAATTGCGCGTTTGAATCCAAAATTATGATCGTTTTCCTCAATTTTGAAGCCTAAAAGCTTAAATTCACACCGATATTATTGATAGAGAAATTCAGATGAAATTTTTACTTGTCACGCTCTAAGGCTTTGTGACCAACAAGGTTATTTGAGTTTACAGCTAAATCTAATAATTGCTATCGCCTGCGAAAATTCCTCAGAAAAGACAACATTTTCTTTATATATCTCAACTGTGATAATATTTCCGAGGTGAATTTTGTGGACATCGAAAAGTTATTTAAAGCACCCATAATAAAAAGAGGTCACCCATTTTTTGAGACTTATTTGGAAATGTACAAACTTTAAGTATGAGAAGTTTCAAGACTGATAACTATATTTTTTGTAATATATTTATTTTTCTTGTTTTTGTGAAGTTCATATTTGTTCTGTTTATTTCTTCATATTTTGATGTTCAAAAACTCACCGAGTTGAAAATAAAATGTATATTTTGATTTTCTATATAAATTTTTTTCACATAAATAGCACCCAAGCATCGTTCTGACTAATGAAAGGTGGGCAAAGTTATCAAATCAAGTCCCCAAAATTGATTCTTGATGTTTTTGGAATGTGTGGGCAATGTTGAAAGATTTGCTGACAACTTTGCCCACCATATATTTATTTTTTTTTAGAAATTTGAGCCATATTCGGATGGAGGAAGCTGCTTAATTTTGCAACCTGGGCAAAGTTGGCAGGTTTTACGGTACCATTAATTTCAATATTGTTTTTCTCATTTCTAATTCTCGAAAGGACATCTGCGTTATTTGTGGAACATTTTTTGTATTCAATCTCGTTATCAAATTCCTCTAGTTTAATTCGCCAACTCATTAAACGTGAATTTGGTTCTTGCACAGAGAATAACCAACATAACGGTTTAAGATCGGTGTAAATGGTAAATTTTCTTCCAAATAAATAGGGTCTAAAATGTTGACATGACCAGACGATAGCTAGTAATTCTTTTTCTATCGTGCTGTATCTAGTTTTAGCGTCGTTTAAAGTTCTACTCGCGAATGCAATCGGTAGATCACTTGGACGATTACCTTCTGATAACACTGAACCTATCGCGTAACCTGATGCGTCTGTCGTGGGAATGAATGTTTTATTGGAGTCAGGATAACTTAATATGGGGTCATTCAATAAATTTCGTTTGCATATTTAGAATGCTTCAATATAATTTGGATCATCGATGTTGATTTTTGCATCTTTTTTCAGACAGGAAGTAAAAGGTTTTGTTAATTTCGCAAAATTAGGAATGAACTTTCCGTAATAGCATACTAAGCCAAGGAATGATTTACTTTCTCTTTGAGTTTTTGGAATTGGAAAATCGATTATAGCTTTTAATTTGTTTGGATTCGGCTTGATTTGGTCTGATGTAATTATTATGTGTCCTAAAAATTCTATTTCGGTTTTGAAAAAATGACACTTGTCTGGTTGTATTTTCAAATTGTAAATTTTAAGTGCTTCTAAAATATTGTGGATATGGGCAAAATGTTGTTCTTCGGTTTCAGAAAATATGACTACGTCATCCATGTAAACGTAACAAATTTTTCTCATATAATTTCTCAAAGTTTTGTTCATTTGGCTCTGCAAAGTTGCTGGGGCATTTTTGAGCCCGAAAGGCATTCTTAGAAATTCGTAGTGTCTGTTTTCCTCAGTAAATGCTGTTTTTTCGATTGATTCTTCATCAAGTTCAATTTGGTGAAATCCGGAGGCTAAGTCGATTGTGGTGAAATATTTTTTGTTTCCTAATTTATCAAGTATGTTATCAATTTGTGGCAAAGGATACTTATCGTCTACAGTTTTGTCATTTAGTTTTCGATAATCTATAGCCATGCGCCATTTTGTTTTTCCGGATAGGTCTTGTTTTTTTGGGGACAATTACGACAGGAAAAGACCATGGGGAATTATTGGGTCTAATGATTTTTTTCTCTAACATGTCTTCGACCTGATTTTTAACCTCTTGTTTGTGTATCTATAAATTTTGCAATGAACGGGTATTTCAACAGTTCTTTGAATTTTGAGTTTTATCGTACCTGAGAATTTAAGGGGTTAAATGGATGAAAATTATTTACTTGAAATTCTCTAAATACAGGCATTTAAACTTTTTCGTTTGATGTTTCTTGTTTAATACACGCGGTGAAAGTTGTCGGCTCATTGAAAATATTTTTTGGAAAATCATTATAGGCAAATTTAGGGTCTACTAAACATACTGAACATCCGCTATCTATCAAAAGTTTACATCTCGGATTTTCAAATTCGATGTAGGGTAATTTTTTTTTGTATTTTTTCCGAATATTGGTTTTTATTGTCAAGTGCAGAATTCAGGTCAATGAATCGTTCTGAGCTAGTTTTGGAAAATTCTTCATTATAACTATCTGGATTTAATTGTGAATCTTCAAAATATTCATCTGAATAATTTAATAAATATAAATAATAAAATTGATCTGAAGTTGGTTCATTGTTATTCTTATAGATTGAATCTGAAGTTGGTTCAATATGAGTTAATTCTTCGAAAGTGAAATTGGGATTTTGATAATTATTTCTTTGATTGAAATTTGGGAATTTTTTTTGTGGGTTAACTTGATATTGGGTCGAATAATTTTGACGTTCTTGTGGATAGTTCCTGGCCTGGATAGACATTTTCTCAGGTGGGGTTTGTATTCTTTGATTAGGGTTTGGTTTGAACACGTTTGTTTGAGGTTTCGATGAACTAGAGCCAAAAACTTGTTGGTTAGTTGGCTAATATCGATTTACTGGACGTTGTTGCAACTGAATAAGTTGTGAGGGGAAATTTTGATGGTTTTGATTAAATTGATTGTGATTTGAATAATTTCTTTGTAAATCTGTAGGAATTCGTGGGGTATGAAAGTCATTGGTTGGGACTTGACGTCTATAATTTTGAATATTCGTTTTTTGTGAAATTTGGTTATTATAATGTAAGAAAGGTTGTTGGTAATGTTAGAAGTCTTGCCTGATAAAATTAACCATATCATCGTAATTCATTATTTCGTGATCTCTTAGGGCTGTTCTCAATTCCGGGTTAATATTATATAAAAAAAAACTCGCGCTGCTACTCTATAAGCAATGTTTTTATCTCGTTCTTTCTCAGTAATACTCGATTCAGACAATTCAACTTGATAATCATATTTATTTTTTAAATCGACGATTTTGTCTGAAAGTCCGAATCGTTTTCGTTTCGTACACGTTGGGCATTTTGGAGATCCCAAAATAGTACGGTTAAACTAATTTTTTCTTCGAATTTTAATTCTAAAAATTTTCTTAAATCTCTCCAATTTGAAGTAATTCTTTCGTTGTCACTAAGTATTTCGCTAGCATTTCCTATTAATTCAATTTCTATAATATCTATTACTGCTTCGTTCAAAATTGCATCATTTAATGAGAATCTACTATTGAATCTGTCACAATAAATCGCGTAAGATTTGCAGAGCTACCATCAAATGGAACTATTGATTGAACAAAAAGATTTACCAGTTTCATCTTCTCGAAAACATTATTACCTTCTTGGGTCATTTTGGTTTCTTTAATCTTAATCTTTCCCCCAAAAAATACGAAATGTCGTATGAATTTCTCTATAGTTTAAGTTTTTCAGTATTCACACCTTATTCAATTAGTATAGTATGGACCGATTCGGTTGGACTGTTTTGCCTGCAATGAACACATTACTCTGTTAATTTCATTAACAGGCGAAGTACGACTGATCATAAATGAGTTAATGGCATATGAATTTTCCTGATACCATCGAATTCAACTAAGTATGTATATTTCAAAGTGTTGACAGGAAGACTTGAGAAATTTCGTTACCACACTAGAAAATTCAAAGTTTTAAAAATCACCCAACCAAGTACTGATTCCGACTAGCTCTGGTTGGTTTCCAGATGAAAATAATTTTTATGTTTTACATGAAATTTCAAGTCAAAACTGTTACTATATTCCAACTCGATCTCATCTGTATTTTCGGAGATATCAAAAAAATAATACATCGAATGAATTCAATGGGCGCATTTCTGAATGGAATTTTCTATAAAAACAAGGAAAATATACGAAATTTTTCCAAGTCATGAATCCTCTTTGATGATTGGCTCCGGGCATTCTCTGCAAATATAGTGTCTCAGTTCATTTCTTTCGGATGTTATTGCATTTGGGTTGGCTGGTTGCAGTAAAAGATTTGATAAATTCAAACCTGGTACATTTATCTGAGCTCATTATAGTTACATTTGATTCCGAGCGTAATCTACTTTTTAATTTTGAAGGTATCAATTTTTCAGGTTTAATTCTCATCCTTTCTCCCACTGAAGACTCGGAGGTGAACACAAGTAACACAACATGGCTTACACAATATATCTACCAGTTTCCACATTTCCTCATCATAAAACCAGTACTTATTCAATTCTTACGGCAGGCATTGCAATGTGAGACGAACCCAGCACGTGTATCCAGCTACATCAATTTCTTATCGACACAAGATTGTATAGAACCATTCTCGGAGTTGAGTGACTTGGTAGCAGATTTATCTTCAGTCATAATCGAGAGACATAGTGTGGCTTCGTATGTCTTATCTGGAGTCAATAATCCTACCATTAAAAATTTGATCTCAATATTTTACCTTCATATCAGGAAGTCTGTGGAATATAGAGAAGAGACTTTCAATGTTTTACAAAATTACACGACAAATGAATATGTATTAGCCACTTGGCCAACTGGTGAACAGTGTGGTATGCTTATTCTTGTTATTCATGCCGCAATAGTACTTTTAACTTATGGCCCTATAGAAGACTTCGAAACTTTCGATTTACTACTTAATATGTGGTTTCCGAAGAATTCTGATTATCCCAAAGCTTTTCATCCTGAAACTTCCGAGGATACTTCATATTTACCGGACTGGATCAAATTGAGGATGATTCGTTCTAATGTTTCTCATCTGGTGGATGCAGCAATAGAAAAATTGGAACCCCAGAAACTCATTTTATTCATTCAATCCTTCGGTATCCCAACAAATTCCATGAGCAAACTGTTATGCACATTGGATAAAACGACATTACAAAATCCAAAATTAGTGGTGGATTCAGTCTTGGATAAGGCATACATGATACAACTTGTTGAAGTTCAGAATAAGAGGGGTGCAGTAGGTGGAGAAACGTTTGTTAAAGCTATAGAAATGTTGATGCCTCATATCCAAGATATAGATGTTAATTTACATCTAGAAACCAAGAAGCAGCTGCCCAGGATTTCTAAGAGAACTGCTTCACAAATCAATGAAAATGAAGTTGTCACTTTATGTGTCAATTTATTCGATCCACGATTTGTAGGAGACAAGAATAAGGTCATTTCACAAATAATAAAGGTAAGAA
Source organism: Myrrha octodecimguttata (assembly GCA_958510865.1). NCBI lineage: Eukaryota > Metazoa > Arthropoda > Insecta > Coleoptera > Coccinellidae > Myrrha > Myrrha octodecimguttata. The sequence continues at coordinate 15,761,089 of OY294060.1, forward strand.
AAAATAAATTATAGGTGTTTTTTTTTGTAGTTCATACTATTGTATAGGATAACAAATATTTTTCCATTAATTCAAAATAATCTTTTAAAATTTTCAGTGCAGAACAAAAACTTGAAAGAATTCATTTTTTGTAATTTTAACATTTTCCTCCTACGCAAAACTAACTTATCACAGTCGAATTTGTAATCTCCATGCTCAATTATTCGAAATTCATACGAATTTTTGGACTTACTTTCTTTCATTATTCAATAGGTGCATAGAAATTTTGACAATTTTTCTATGACAGCTTGTTACTTAGAAACTGAAGGAATACGTTTTCATATTTTAGCGTACATCCATCCAGAGTCGTTATTCTTGATCGCTCTGCTTTGACAACAGTGTAGACACGCTCGTTCGTTCTCTTCTCATGATTTCAAGAATAGCGCTCCAGTGGAGTCTTTGCTATAATTGGGAAATGTTCATTGTGCATGAAGAAAACTTTTTTATGAAAACCTATTTTGAGATAAAAGGTCATTCAATGAGTCCGTAGGTTGAGGCATAGATGGCGACACTATTATGAACTTCACAAAAAATTAATGAAAATATTTATTTCGTGTGTTAATAAAGCATCGCTTTTCAATGGTAAAAATCAGGGTGCAAACCAAAGAATGGCTTTATAAATGGTCTCCGGACTATGGTCTATCGAGACAAATGGTGGAAAAGTGGATTGACTATTTCAAAGGTGGTTGATGAAGAACCCAGTTAATGTCTTAATGAGGCTGTTACAGCAGAAAAGAGTAAAAAAAAGTCAACTTAGTCGTGTTGACCGGTCGAGAATTGAAAGTGCACGAGATGGATAACATTAAGTAATTTCCAGCCAGGTGAGTAATACCCCGCGGCTTGACGCATTGTGCCCTCACGCTCGTTATCACAAGAACGAGTCGATAAACAAGGCGGCAATTTATAACAAGTTTGGCATTTCACAGCTGTGAGTGTAGGACGTCTGCCACAGAGGAAAGGGGTAGGAAGCGGAAATGTCTCACGCTCCACAAACTGAAAGGCTAGTGGCGACTTCCTGAGTCGCTACTGTTTGCTTTCAATGTATTATATGTCATTGAAAAGTTCGAAGAGATGAGGCAGTTTTTGCATATTAATTCAATGAACGTTTATTTTACTGAATAAATATATAGTGAATTATCCAAATTTGGGGCTACAGTTTTTAAAATGTAGTTTGTTCCGTATTTATAACCTTAACTATACTAAATTATTTTATTTACTATATGACTAAGGAACCAGTGATTATTGTTGGTTTGAAAATAGTAAGTAGTACACCCAAACTACCGAAACATGTAACCATGATAAATGCATGAAGGTTCCAATAAATATTCTTTCAGAGTTTTAGTTGTAGTTATGCTTATCAAATAATTAGCTGTAAGGGCTGCATCATACCAGAACACTTTATTCGAAACAGCTCCAACTTTCATTGCAAAAGCTTCCTCTATGATCGACCTTACCATAGGCTCTGATACACCGAACTAAGAAGTTTGTGGAATTGCTAAATAATAAGTTATACCTTGAGTACAAACTTCAATAAGTACTATAAAGGTTGCTTTTTCGGTATATTTCAACCATATCCATCATTGAATGGTCATTGAACTCTCTTGCTATTAATACAAGCCTCACATGAATTATCATTCATTTTCTTGGCTAAAATTTTTCTAAATCATGGATGATTATTCCAGTTTTAAGTTTCAAGAATTCATTTTTGTTCCATTTCGTTATTGAAAAACTCATAATTAATTGTTCTATGCCCTTGGACTTGAACTAGACATTTCCCATTGGCATCAAACTATCCAACGGCTTACTTTTTTCATGATAGCTTTACCTCCCTTTCGTTTTTCGAAACCTCCATCGTAAATTATGGTCATCCCTGCCCGTTGTAATCTTCTTCGATACTGAGTCTGAATTGCATCCAAACTATTCATATATCTTACAGTGTGTTCCACTCCAAACAATCAAATAATAGATGACTACAGGGTGAGTCTTTACGTTATACATTAATTTTAACCATAGATTCCTTTCATCAAATAAAGCACTTTTTTCATTTTTCTAGATTCGGCTCTAGCAAAAAGATACAGGCTTTATAAATTTCCAAAACGAAAGGACCTATTATGTTTACATTGAAAGAAATTACAATGAATGCCTTCATAGTCATGTGTAAAGAAATTACAGTGTTATGAACATTTAAATTTTCTGTTCATTAATGGAGATGACCAATTCATAATTTACATATTAAAATATAATTGAGTAACCAAGATTTCATGTTCTCCATAGAGGACAAATTCAAAACTGCATATTGAATTAATTTTTTATTTATCGATTATTGATAACGATAGCAAAGTATAGTTCAATAGAATATATTTAGTGAAACAAAAAAATGCCAAAAAAAGATAATTAAATTAATGAGTTCAAGTCAACTTGTGAATTAGAGAAACGTGTTAGGGGTTTATGTGAAGAATTCATCAATTGATAGCCTTCATCAGGTATGTTGCATGTTTCGATTTCAGAAGTTTCTCATTGTTTTCAAACAATATCTGCATAAGCCTCTATATACCATATTCTATCTTGACCTTGATGGTTCAACTTTATTTGTAATTTTTCTCACAATAGTTTCAAAATGACAGATATCCTGTGAAATACACAAAATTATTAAGAATACCTCACTACAATAGATAAATTTCACTTCAGAAGATTTCACCTCATTTCATATAATACATAAATCATACCTATATACAAAAAAATTAGTGGTTATTTATAGGTGGTTATGAATTTCGAATTGATAAAGGTGGATTATCACTATACATTCCATAACCTTCCTGTTTTGTCAACGAAAAATATTATAAAGTTTAAATTATGTTCCATCCCCATGCCATTTTTGCCAACCAAATTTTGATGTAGCACATATGGAAGGAATGCGGGAGTATTACGGAACATATACTGAAGATAAACCTTAACTCCCTATATAGAGTGAATACATTTCATACGTTTCTTGATGATGTAACCTTTTTACTCACACTTTTCTATGATTTCTATTATCAGTTGACATCAAATGTTACATCGGCTTGTGATTTTTGGAGATTAACCTCTTGTGAATAGTACGAATCTATTGAATATTCCTGTTTCATGCACAATTGTGAATGAATGTATCGGGGGTACAGTATCATACAGTGTTATCCCACACCAGCTGTATATTATTTAATCTATAGATTGCATAGTATTTCTGCAATTTCCACTTCTCCAAATCTATTGAGTTCCCCTTTTTTTCATAATGATGATATTCCATCTTTCTACAAAGTATGCTTGATTAAGCCTAGGACTGAGATACATAAATTTGCCATGATCAAGTCTCTAATTCATCTGAACATTAGAAATGATCCATATCGACATTCTATTAGTCACCATAAAATTCAAATGGTTCAACATATATTGAATTCTCAAGGGGGCGCTATTGAGATTTTTGAGAGATTCATATAACATTCTACAGCCTTTGAATGGCTTTCTTCCATTGTATACGCTTGGATTAGATTTGGACTTCTCCAAATCTATTGAGTTCCCCTTTTTTTCATAATGATGATATTCCATCTTTCTACAAAGTATGCTTGATTAAGCCTAGGACTGAGATACATAAATTTGCCATGATCAAGTTTCTAATTCATCAGAACATTAGAAATGATCCATATCGACATTCTATTAGTCACCATAAAATTCAAATGGTTCAACATATATTGAATTCTCAAGGGGGCGCTATTGAGATTTTTGAGAGATTCATATAACATTCTACAGCCTTTGAATGGCTTTCTTCCATTGTATACGCTTGGATGGCATTTCACTTCAACCGCACGACCACACACATCTCAGAACTACAAAATTATCATACTTGATGCATTTGATAAATGAAAATAACATAATAACGTACACCTTTGAAGTCGAGTTAATCACCACCATGTCAAATAATATTTATGGCAATGTGATGTTTTTTCGACGAAATCTGGAAAGCATTCTGATTCTCATCGTAGTTTTGAACCCATTCTAAACATTCTTCACTTTATGTCCTTAATACAGAAACTTTCCAATGTCCAGTTCATTTAAAATATCTGACACATCTGAAAATAAATATTTCCTCATGATATTCAGGCTGGAAAATTTTGTGATAAGTTATGTTCAATTGTAGGTGATACTTACTGTTTTCTTTCGTAAACGTAGCATAATCGGTATTTTCCTGAATTTTCTTGAAATAATCGTTGTTAGAGTTGGAATTAGGCAGTATTGACCATTTATTGATACTTCTTAATGCATTTCCATTCGTAATCAACTTTATTTTCGTCAATTTCAATGAAGCTTCCACATAGGATGCTAATTTGACGACAAATTCGATTTGATGTTAATGGGCTTGTTTTGGTTCCAAATTCAGAATTGTTCGGGACGGTTCGAGTATACGCGATTGCGATTTTTCAAACTCAAAACGGCAATAGACGACTTCAGCCCAAGTTGCCAACTCACAATGTTCTTCACAAATTTACTATCACTGGGGAACGGGAATTTCAGGACAAGTTCGACATGATATGGTTCGCGTTATTTATAAATATCCGTAAAAGATGCCTCGGCTCCTCAAACAAGATGATTCCTTTCAAATAAAGGTTTTTGTTAGGCTAAAATTTAAGTTGGGATTCCTGATTTCATGCTAATAGTGTCAAGTTCATAAAGGATATGCTCCGCGAATCAACTTGGTTATTTCGGTTGCTGGTTTTCTGTTCTGTAAGTAAGAAATATTCGGTTGGTTCCTGAAAAAAAGGTAAATTACGGAATTTGATTTATGGAATAGCAATCTTTCTGTCACCAGAACATAGACATATTGAGTCTATGCACCAGAACGACAATCTATGTTCTATAGTAACATATCCATAGCATAGAACAATCTTCATTCACCTTATAATCCATAGACCATACCTAGTAATTTTTCCATTGTTGATTGTTGTCTTTTCTATGTTCTATGGATCATAAAGTGAACAAAGATTGCTCTATGCTATGGATATGTTACCATAGAACATTGACTTTCGTTCTGGTGACAGAAAGAACGTTTTTTCATCAATCAAATTCAGTAATTAACCTTCTTTTCAGGAACCAACCGAATATTTCATATTTACGGAATGGAAAACCGGCAACCGAAATAACCAAGTTGATTCGCGGAACATATCCTATATAAATTTGACACCATTAACAGGAAATCAGGAATCCCAACTTAAATTTCAGCCAATCAGAGATGATCTTAACAAAACCCTATATTTGGAAGGAATTATCTTGTTTGAGGAGCCGAGGCATCTTTTACGGATATTGATAGATAACGTGAACCTTATCATCTCGAAGTTGTCCTGAAATTCCTGTTCCCCAGTGATAGTAAAACTGTAAAGAAAATTGTGGTTTGGCAACTTGGGCCGAAGTCGTCTATTGCGCATACTCGAACCGTCCCAAACATTACTGAATTGGTTCTGAAGTCGGAACCAAAACAAAGCTAATGACAATTGACATACACACGCAGCTTCGGCTTGAAAATATTGACGGAAGTCTCCGAACTCCAGAGCCGCCTTTGTTCAAGTTTTCACCAAAAACGGCACAAAATCGCAGTTCGATGTTGCCATTCATCGCTACAGTAGTGGCTTCTACCTCCAAACCGAACCCGAAGGCGGCGGAGATATCCGATTTCGGCCGAGTCCACAGATAAATATGAAATGGCGAATTTATACCGGATTTTCGTAGAAATGTCACTTTTTTCCATCATTCCTGCAAGAATACGAAAGGGAGAATCGAAAAAAGGGGCCCGTTACGCCACAATTTCGTCTTTCGTCTTCACTTCAACTAGCTTGAACCCAGCGACCAGATTCTTTCCTGTGGTTTTGCACCATTGGGAAATATCAATATTTTCGGTATTTTTCGGGAATTTTTTAAGAGTATCTCTCGATTTTTCCGCGATGGAAGATCAACAGGACGGGAAAATTCAAAACTTCCACTTTCTAATCACGTTCAGATATCACGCCAAGTCTCCCCAGAAATATCCGAAAAATCCCCACGAAAATAAGCCTTTCTTAGCAAAAGTTTTTCTTGATCTCCTGCGGTGGTTTCGGCGGTGTTGCCTGTAACGCGTTTAGTATTATAGACAATTGCTGTTTCTGATTGCTGACAAATAAACAGCGAAAAAATGTTTCGTGAAATCGAGGAAAGAATCAGCCAAACAGTCAAGAATAATTTTTTTCGCTTTTATTCCGCTTAATTTTACTTATCTCTATTTTCTTCTGGCATATCATCAACAAAAATGATTTCAATAATGCAAGTAAGCTGATTTCCACAAACTATATTGTTTCTCTCTACTGAAGGATTTGATGTTTCTCTTCGAATTGATGTTTTCCAGTTTTCATGGATGAAGTATTTGTTTCACTCCAAACACAACTCGAAGAGTAAAATGATCTTGCGCATCAACTATTCCCATAACCTATTGGAAAGGCTATGTTGAAATAAAAGAAAGGTTGGTCTTTCTGATGCAATTTCTTTAGTGACAACAAATATACTTGGAAGGTTTCAAAACATGGAATGTTGTATGTGAACTAAGGGTGCGTTTTTATTTTCATCGAACTGATTATTCGGTGTAACTCCCTCCCTCTTTTCTTTTGTTCTCCACCAAAGAAGAAAGAGATAGAGGTTAATCGATTAATCATTTCGATGAAAATAAAAACGCACCCCAATTGGTAATCATAAAGAATGCAAGTTTTTTTCATGACCGCTTCGCTCATATACGTATATAATGCAAACATTCTAAATGGACATTTCTACACAAAGTCAACTATAATAACCTTTATCACATGATTTTTTCGGAATCAACGAGAATTGAACGTCTCAATGATACACAACCATGGGACTTCATCTTTGAAAATTCAACAGGGATTTCTTAAACTACTGTTGACACACTGAAATTTTCTTAAACTACTGTTGACACACTTAACGTGGGTTTCACAAAGCTTAATCCTCTGATCAACGTATTCTGTGGTATTGCTAAAAATGAACTGAAATTGAACATAGAATTGTCTTGATCAGAACAATCAAGTTAATCAGAGCTTTGTGAAACCCGCTGTTAATCTTTCATATTACGTGAAACCTCATATTAGATTTTGATATATTAATATTTAATTTTTTTTTTCAGGCAGTTTCAAAAAGTGAAGCATTATCAAGTATTTGTTTCAACTACTTGAATTCATTATCACTACATTTTATTTTGCCTGTGATAATTGACTTCAACTCCGTTTCTATACTCTTCAAGATACTACTAAAAAAAAAATCACATCATCAACCAAGAATTACAGAATTTGTATCGGCTCTGCTGAATTCCGTACCCAAGGAAAATACGTCCATAGTTACTGTACTTTCTGAGTTCCTGGAAATGTCAACAAGTCGAACTATAAATACTAGGGAGGAACACGTTGCAATATCGAACAGACGATTGATCGAACAATTCCTTAATGGTGAAGATAGAAATAAGGATATTCCAGAAAATAGTGAGGTTCTCACAGAATGGTTTTCCGCTCTGGAAATAGAAAATAGCAGCTTGGATAATAAAAAATTTCAGGTAATTTTCTCGAACTGTCAGTTTCTTCTCGACTGACGTTCATATAATCACGCATTGTCGATCGGAGAGTGTTATTTTTAATCCCATCCCATTCAGTTGACATACCTATATTGTGAAACAATCCCTTCGATTTCGTGCCAGTGGTTGCACCGACTTTTCCGTGTAAAGAGTTTGCAAAAGGTATCATCATGATATTTCATTTTCACGCTTATCTCGAGCCTTGAACCAAACAGTGTGTAAGTACTCTCAATTTCTCTTTTACTCAAGTTGTTCTACGCACCTTTCGGAAAAGTCGTTACCTTTGTCAAGATAGGTCGTTGCAATAACGAAGAAATTTTTGTTTTTCGAAACATTCGTTAGAAGCCGAAAGTTTAATTGAATGAGGGAATGTTAATCCACTGTGTTGTACCATTTTTGCGCGCATGTTCTGGGGAACAGCGTGCTATCGTTTTGTCTAAATATCTGTGATTTTCGAATTTTTCCCGAAACGGGTCTCAAATGACTAGTTTGAACTCACTGATGACGAATCCGGTGTCCAAATCGACGATACCATAATGTCGAACAGAGCAAGCTACCGATCAAGTTCGTTAATGGGACGAATCGGCTTAATGTTTTTGGAGTTATAAGTCTTTTGAACTTTTGAAATTATTTCCCTGATATTTCAGGAACTACTAGATCGATTGGATTGAAACTCGACAGTTAATTTGAGCATGACAACGCGCAAGTTTTCACATAATTTGTTGACACCGCACTGTGAGTAAATTTTGAAAAAAAAAATTTTTTTTAAAAAAATCTTTTTTCTCGAAAATTATTCATCATATTCGAAAAAACTTCTACTCATATTCTGAGCTTTATATGTTACAGCAGTGTACCAAATTTCAGTTCGTGCGGTTATAATTTCTGGAGATATTGGGGGAAAATATGTAGAATTTAGTGTTTTTTTCTCGATATCGTTGTTTTTCCGAAATAATTGAAAAAATACTAATTATATCACGATGAAACCTGGAAGCTCGTTTGAAAATTTTGATGGACAACTTTATGCGAGATTTCTTGATGATCGTGTCATTAGAACAATTTAATTTTTTTTCAAATATTCAGTATTCTGCGATTTTCTGACCACACTATCCTCATGAATTTCATGAGGATTATATGATTAGAAGATCATCAAAAGTGCATTTGTTGCATTGTACGTTTGAATTAATTACGAAGACCGAATTTGCAAATTGATGAGAACCGTCCAATTATTCCGCTGATATATCAAAAGTTATTTTTCCCAATATTTCAAAATCAAATACTCCTCATACATATTTATATCACGAAAATGTAAACGGTTTTCGAGATATTTTGCCTGACAGGCCTTTTTTCCAATATTCCTCACTCAGAGTATTTAAAATTATTAAGTTGTGCCGACCCTTTGGAATTTATTTCTGATCGAATATTGTACATTGTTTACTCTCTGAAACGGTTTAAGTGAAATCGCACAGCTTTTATACAGCTGAATGTGTTTAGAACACAAGTCTACACAATAGAAGACGGCGGAATGGAAATCACAGACCCATAGATGGCGTTGAGTTTTCTATAAGAATCAATTTTATATTGGTACATCATGCATTCAATTGAATCTCTTGAATTCTTTATAAAATTAAAACTTTTATGTCAAAAGAGAGTCCCGTTAAAACGGGTGACTTGAGACTGTATGGAGGCTTGAGAAAAGAACTTATCGATTGAAGCGCGTGACAGCATTGCCTATATGTGATTATTTATTGGATTTAAGTAGTACTTTCATTAGCGCGTGGTTGGGATTTGTCAATGAAGAGCGATTCGGCGGATTAAACAAGAGAGGATATGGTTTTTAGCTATGAACGTAAAATCCACTGTGCGTGCTCTGATAATATCCTTGAAAAACTTCACGCGTATTTCCATTTAGGTGATAACTATCAATTATTTTTTGTCACTGAGCAACAGATAATTTCAAAATTTATTTCCATACGTAACTGCAGGAAAAGCTACTGCTTTTCGGTGGAAACTTGAAAAGTGCAAATACTATCCGCGCTTTCTTAGTATTTTTTTATTTGTATTCAATTTTTTTCACTTTTAAATGATGATGTTTTGTTTTGTTCGATGGTTATAGGAATATCTTTCGAATTTTTATGAATTTAAAGAACTTGTTATGTATTGTTGATAATCGTACATGGAGATGTCATTTTCGCGAACAAATGCTGTTTTCGAGAAATCAACCTTGTATGCAGTTCGAAAATGTTCTTCGGAAAAATGGCAACTGCCTCTCTCGATCAGGTGTGTCTCAAGTCGACGTTAGAGAAACCCGACCCTTGCGGGTCATTTGAGACACCAACAAAATAAAAACTACCATGTCCATCCACGTAAATTATTCTATAGGGCAAGACCCAAAATTAAGCGATTTATTAATAGTAATCCTTAGCCGTTTGTTGTCAGACACGCGTTCGAAATTAACTGTCTCAAGTCCCCCTGGTTTTACTGTATAGAGCTACAGCACAACAAACTTTGATTCAGAATATGTCCTTTATCAAAATGGAATATGCGGAATCAATTGAAAAGCAGTCCGAAAGAGAAACGGCAATTGAAGAGGACTTGCGAATCAATGGGCATGAACCCAGGCAACACAGAGAGGTTTCAAAGATATCCCGGCGATATCTTCTCAGAACATTGAGAGTACTTTTTCTACTTCTCTACGAAGTCACAGGGAGTGCTATATTTCCTCCAAATGTCCGCCACAGCGATATTCTCGAAGAGATCCTGAAGATATCGCATGCGGAAATTCTCAAACTTCCCACAATGGGAGGTTTATGGGAAATTCGCTCACACAGTCTCATGGCGAAGAGTTTGAGAAATTCTCAAATACTTCCCATCGCGAGATTTCTGGGAGTACGACAAGAGACATTTTCAGGAAATGCCCCTAGCGACAATATCCGGAAGTACAGATATCAGATATTGACATTTAAAATTTAAATTATATTTCTTGAAAGTTTCCTGTTGATTATTGAAATTATTTTATGCTGACTTCTGCGGACTCGCTATGCAAAAAATTAGCAGACAGCACTTCGCCGACACAGATCATAAGTCCTTACGAACAGCCTCAGGGAAAATTCCCAATGCAAGGATTTACATATCTACTTTACCAGGAATCCGCGAGATGGCGAGTTCCGTGATCAAGACATCCAGGCGATATCGTATAATATGAGCGCTTGGATTGTCGGTTCTTACGTCTGGAGGTTAGATGACTTCGAGTATTGTTTAGCGCGGTCGGAATTTATATTTATTCTTCATTCTTATTTCGGATATGAATGAGATCCGCGAGATGGCGAGATCCGTGAATGAGATATACCAGACGAAATCGTAATATGAGAGCTTAGATTGTCGGTTCTTACGTCTGGAGGTTAGATGGATTTGATGAATATTGATTTGTGTTTCGGAAATGAATGGAGATTAATTATCGGTTCTTGGAAAAATATATCCATACTACTATAATGGGTGTATGGAAACAAAATATTGATTTGGAATCCCTGTTAGTATTTGAATGAGAAATGTGTTGATTTCTTTGAGGAAAAACAACGGATCTCAGATTGGTCGATATTCAGACGAATATGTCGTGAAAAATATGAAGCAGTTTCGATTAAAGTTTTGATATTCTGTTTTCTTCCGAGAATTCTCTGAATTCTTCAGATTTGAGAACGTAATTTCCACTCGCATAATGTTGTACAAGTCTGCCGTTGTCTAACCGATACTGGTAGTGAGTTTCAATCCAGAAATATGATAATGTGAAAAAGAGAGCTTTCTTTGTGATGAATGAAGTCATAAATGCTACTTAATTAGGTTCGTTTCGTTATCAACTAATATTCTAGCCGATAACTAGTTTTAGTATTAAACCATTGTATAAGGAAAATCTTCATTCAACAACAGAACTATAAATTTGCTAGACACCTCTTACTTTTTAATACAGGTTTAAACCTGAAATGCATTTACTCCTCCACCAAATGTATAAAAACGCCGTGATTTTGTCATCATAACCTTCCGGAAAATCCGGCACCATAAAAGCCAGTAACAAAATATGATACATTCAATGTGGATTATGTTTTAACTGATTTGTTTTTGGTATGTTTGCCGATTATCCTATTGGTTTCTAGGAAGCCTCTCCGAAGTTATTTATTTCGTTCCTATGAATCAAACACATATTTTGCCTATGTATAAATAGTGGACAACGAAATGTTCCATTGTTGTTACACTCGGGATGATCTTTGGAGCTTGCATTGCGAATTTCCTATTCTGGTTATGTCTGTGATAACTTTAGGAACTCGCATTGCGAATTTCTTATTCTGGTTACGTCTGGGAAGACTTAAGGAACTCGCATTGCGAATTTCCCTTTCTTGTTCTGTCTGAGATGACTTCAGGAACTCGCATTGCGAATTTCCCTTTCTTGTTATGTCAGTGATGAGTTTAGGAACTCGCATTGCGAATTTCTTATTCTGGTTACATCTGAGATGGCTTCAGGAACTCGCATTGTGAATATCTAATTTTTGTTACGTATGCAATAACTTTAGGAGCTCGCATTGCGAATTCCCAAATTATGTTGTGTTTGTGATCACTTTAGGAAATCACTTTAGGAGTTCGCGTGTAAGCCGGGTTAGGACTTCTCAGATATCTCGCCGGGAAGTTTGTGTTACTTGGGAAGAAGTCAACCGCCTTTTGGTGGGTGAAAAATCAAGAGAAAAATGCAAACAAGATTACAGGAACAGAGTTCAAACTGAAGATGGTCAGAAAAACTTCGATTCTCATTGGGAAAAAAATGTTGTACCAATATAAAATTGATTATTTCCAAATTGGATGTCTCAATTCGAAGTTGAAAACTTGTAGTCAATTAAAGTTATGTTGATGTTCAACAACGATATGAGATAATATTATTTGAAATCAGGAAATAAACATCACAAAAATTCAATAATATTGTAACATAACTACAAGAACGAATATCTGTCGATTAATCAACAAACATTCCACCTTGATCGGAGCTAATGATCCAAACAACCAAAAAATCTAAACCGGTGTAGATGTTTTGGTTGGTTGGATGATTAGCTTTGATCAAGGTGGAATGTTTGTTGATTAATCGACAGATATTAGTCCTTGTGGTTATGTTAGGTTATTACTACTTATTGCTACTGGTGCTCTCTTTTCTCCATGAACAAATTCCTATCTTTGTTCAATAATAATGTTTTCATCTCCTGAAATCTGCATGCTACTGTTCTTTGAACCCTGTACAAAGTTGGTCGCAGCTTTCCAAAGGAGTAAAAATAAACAACTATCAGAAGTATCTGGAATATAAAAAATCCGAAAATATATTCATCGATACAGGTTCTTAAGGTATGGCCAGAGCTCAAGGGAGATTGCAATATCAGGAGTCGGCTGCTCGCTTTGGAGAAACTTGATTTGACAGTTCAGGCAACGTCAACGATACAGGTGGTCCCAATGCAGGTCGGATGAATCCGATTACTCTTGAGCATGCATATATCCCAGAATTACCTCGCTTGTTTAACTCTGCTTATAGTTTCATCACTAAGCGTAATCGCAATCTTGCCTGCACTCTGGCGTACCCTAAGGGAAAGGGTGCTATCATTTTGCATTAATATCTGCAGTTTTAAAATGTCCAGATGGAAATAAAGCTCGAATTACTGTTCGGCTCACTTGTGAAAATTTCTTGGCCAAATTCATGTTACTACGGCCGCATCCGTCCGTTGTCACGAAAACTACTATTAAACATACTGGGGACTATTCAAATCATAGCTCTCCTGGTGAATTTTGATAAGGTAATATGGGTAATGTTTATTCATCTGCTCTGCGATTGTAAAGCTCTACATAGGAAAAGGCTACATTACTTGAACACACAACTTCTGGGCTGCTGTAATCAGAATGTACTAGAGTGCCAGAGAGACGCTAACGTTCCGTGCACCAGGCGGTCATATGTTACAGTCGAGTAATGTTGGGTACTCTCGACGCAAGCGATAAAGTACAGCGAGCGTGTTTGTAAGGGCTGAGAGATGGCGTTCACTTCACAAGAATAAAAATGCACAACTCGAGTATTTCGTGAGGATCCAACAGTTGAAAAAATTGTAAAGAAATGTTTTATGAAATGTTGCCTGAACGACTGTTTTTTTCGGAAACTATTGATTCCATTTCCATGAAATAACGTACAGATCTTTGAGTCAATATTTAACATCAGTATTCGAAATGTCGATTCGATCCGATGTTAATTTTTGGAGATGTTGGAAAAATAATATATCCAATTTCGGTCTTTTTTGAAATTTCGAGGTTATTTCCTTTATATTTCGATAAGTACTGACGCGATTAGATTGAAACTAGTTGAAGAATACGGAGGGGCCACTGTATACAACATTTTCGTGGAGTCCGTTTCGATAAATAAACGTGAAGAAATATCATGGCTTTCTGAAATTTGGAGGTTTATTCCCCAATATATTTATTGAGAAGAACTAACGCCATTAGATATGAACTCTCTAGTTAGTTGAAGAATACCGATGAGCAACTATATGCAAAATTTCGTGGAGATGGTACGAGTGAATAATTCAAATCAACGATGATCAGAAAATTTCTCAACTTCCCAGAAACAATTGATTTGGTAAATTTTTATCTATTCAATAGAAAATCTCACATACACTGAAGTCAGTGTTTCACAACGGTGTTCAATTTCAGTTTTATCCGATATTTATTTTCGGATATATTCTGAAAAACTATATTGAATTTACTGGTTCATTCCTCGTTGTCGCTATTATTTATGGATGAACTCAAAAAATACTGATCCGATCATAATGAAACTGAGTTACTAGTTGGGAACTGCTGATGTGCAAATATGAGCGAAATTTCGTTATGATCGTTTCATAAGATACAATTCGAAGAAAACTGTTTTCAAATGATTTATATTTTGCGATCCACTGGTCATATGGTCCTCACGAAATTCTTTATGAGCCTTCAAACTCTTTTTTTCAGTAAATTGTCGATATCAATACGATCCGATCTTCATTTTCGGGAAAGGTATATCTGGGGAAGCATTGGGTGGATTTTAGAAATTCGCGAATTCGGCTATCGAAATCAAACTCCAAACGTGCTCAACAATTCTCTAGTCTATCGGCATCTTTCAGTTATTGTGTTAACGATCCGTGGTTAGACCGACCGCAAACAAATTAACTTCTGAGAGAAATGACTTAGAGACTCGATATTCGTAGAGAAGGCTCGGCTCGAGCTTGATTACAAAGGTCGAATTCGTGAATGGGTAAAATTTACCCAATGATTTCGTAGATATACGCATTTAAAATTTTATTTTTCCATCATTTCGAAAAATACAGATCAGATCCAATATAAATCTAGTACTTGATGGAAAAATAATAGCTTGTAGGTTTATTGATTTAGGACTCAAATACGAAGGCCGAATAAGTGAATGGGTAAAATCCGCCAAATGATTCATGGATTTCAATTTACATATTCAAATATTTTCAAAAATACGGATCGAATTCAAATATATCACTTGATTGAGAAATAACAGCTTGGAGGTTCATGCAGAAGTTCGTAGGACTATATGAAAAAAAAATCTCCAAATCAGTCTATAAGAAAGTAAAACTGCGTTTCGATCAATAAGCACGTAAAATCTCCTGACCTCACGTCAGTGCTTTTCTAGATTTTTTATTATACATAACGGAATGTTTCAAAATTCCATGGCCCATTGATTGACTATAAAAATAAATTGAGTATAGTTTGGTCATTATAGGTATGTGCCATTTGAACGGAAGATTCAATGAATCGCGTTTAAGTATAATTATCCAATTACAAAATTATTTCAATATTGTTTTTTTTTACAGATGGAGGTCTTATTCTCTAGAAGGAATATATCTTTTCGTCCATTTTTCATGTCACTAGTTCTGCAGAGAGCAAGTTGGCAAAATTTGCATAATATTATGCAATATATATTTCAAGAAGATGTCTCCAAAATATGTCCAGTATCTGCTTTGGATTATTTAACTGCACTTAGCCAGAGCCCTAAGTTATGGCAGGGACGGGATAAGGCCTTGAGCAAGCATAATCAATTCGATGATGTGTTACTCTTGGATTATTATCAGGTAATTAATATATTTCGGTATATCGAAAGTTAAGGTTTATTGAAAACGAGTGAACCATCTCGGAGTTTTCAGTTACTTTTCCTTTGATTATTGCCTACCGAGTCGTCATCACTTCGATCGATTATTTGTAGTTATGAATATGGAGTTATTTTTTAATTTTATTTTTTTAAACGTTTAGCGTTCTCAAAAGACTGTTACATTACGCTCATCAGTGAAGAATCATTTGTATTCTAATGGATTTACCAATTTCTAATCCATCACATCAAAATAAGCACGGATGATTTTTTAGTGACCCAATCCTGTATGCCTGCTTGCATTTACTGTAGAAAATATA
Source organism: Myrrha octodecimguttata (assembly GCA_958510865.1). Taxonomy (NCBI): domain Eukaryota; kingdom Metazoa; phylum Arthropoda; class Insecta; order Coleoptera; family Coccinellidae; genus Myrrha; species Myrrha octodecimguttata. The sequence goes on from OY294060.1 coordinate 15,777,227, forward strand.
TATGAGATTTATTTTTTGTAGTATGAATTGAATTGGGAAATTGAGAGGGCAAAATCCACTTCTCGGTTTCAGAAATCAAACCTTTTGAAATTTTATCCTCTTCAGAATATGAAACCAATCGATTTAAAAAAGAGATGGATAGTTTACGCAAGATCTTTATGAGAATGAAAAAAAAATCATATAAAAATCGAGCTATCTTCAATTTCTGCTAGACTCATTTCATCCCACAATATCTGTTGCTTCATACCATGGAGGTGAGAGGTATCACTACAATTATTGGTGAATTCCTGGGTATCATCCGAACAGGTTGAATAGAGGAGATATTTTCAAGTCTATTGGGTCATATAATAAGAAGCAAATTAATAATAGTGCACTTGAAATCATTAGATAGGTACAATAAAAAACAAATTCCATTTGATGACCATGCATATATGAACTGATCTCGTCTACTTAACCTGTTTGGTGACATTTAGGATTTCCCCAACAATCGTCTAACACACCCATCCTTTTTCCACATACCTTGACATTTGAGAACATTTTGTGAAATGTACAATAGTAGTTATACTCATCTTAAATGGTAAAGGTATGACAAAACAGCAGTTGAGAAAATAAATGAAAATGAAAATTGTTTCATTTTCATACACTAAATAAACTGGTTTGAATTAATATTCAAGATGAATTTCCGTGGAATAAGTGGAGACCGAAACAAGCAAGTATCTTAAAATTGGACCATCAAACTCCTTCCCTGATGGCAGGATTTCCTTCATGCTTCACTTCAGATAAGCCCATATATTCAATGTTCCGAATACTCACAAGCTTAGTTGTCACGGAAAATTAAATATATACCAATGTTCAATGGTGCTGTAAAGCTCACAACATAAAACTCTACGGAGAAATCGCCGTGTTAATCAATATTAAATCATCATTTTTCTATATTTTATGACTGGACGAAATGAAGGCATACAAATGTAGTTATGAAAATTGCACCTAATTATTTTTGGAAAAATCACCAGTAGAGGGTTTCTTATAGATATTTGGCTATGGTTGTTGACTTTTAATAAGTTATTCCACTACCAATATCAATAGTATCCGACTGATCATCTAATGGTTTGATTAATGAAAAGAAAAGTAACTCCGAGGACACAACTGCGCGCTGACCGCCGCCCAGACCATACTCTGGTACCATGGCCTCGATTATCCAAAAAAATAGACACACACTATTGGATCTTAGTGCTCACGTCCTAGCGCCGATCATTGCTTAGTGCATGAGCTGGTGCAGAGGCCTGATTTGCGGACACAACGGAGAGCCGACCCTAGCTCAGATCAAAGAATCGTACCTGGGCCACGGTCATCCAAAAAAATAAATACACACTATTCGATCTGTGTGGTCACGTCGGGGCTTCGACCATCGCCTAGTGCATAGGTTGTAGCAGAGGCCTGGTACATGGAAACCGAGCTTGGTATTTTTCGGACCCTGGGGCTGAGTTCGCCGCATCGGCCTCATCACGGATGAAGGGATCGGGCTTGTGTCTGTTCTCGATCCTCTTCGGAATGAAAGGCAAAAAATCGTCATAATTTTTTGATTTTGGAAAGGAAGCAAATTGCCCAGGGATGTGATGTATGAGGTGAATGAAACGATTTTACTCACAAAAAATTCTAAAGATCACAGACGTGAAGTCAGCAGCTTTTGTGCGCATGTTCAAACTCGTTGCTAAAACGGTAGTCTTTCCACGCTAAACGCATCTTTGCTTCCTTTGTGAAAATATTTGGCGTTCTTCTTTCCATATGGTCCAAAAGGAAGTCTGCATTATTTTTTAGGCTATCAATTGCGGTTTTGGAAACTTACCCGATCATTTACCCGGATTAGCTTAAATTGACGTATCGAGCTTTCAATAACTGTCATTTGAATAACACGGGTAAGTTAATCGGTCAGTTTTGAAAACTCCTAATTTTCAATGAAGTACTAGATTTCAATTAGATACAATCCACTTGGAAATATTAGGAAAATAAAATTTTGAATGGGTATCATTTTGCGGAATTCACCCATTCACCAATTCAACCTTCGTAATACAGCTCAATCCTCCTCTGAGAATATCGAGGTATTGAGTGGTTTTTTGTTCGGAAGATATTGTGTTCACAATTGCCCTCTCGATGGTAAACAAAATAATTTCACAAAGAAATAACTGAGAAACACGAAATTCGACATAATTTTTCCTAATATTTCCAAAACTTGGAATTATATCGAACTTAAATTTGGTACATTGTGATGAAATGCGGGGTTCAAGTTCTCTCTGAAGTCTGGTAGCATGTTCCCCGAAATGTTTCGGGACGAAGTTTCTCGCAAATTTGACATAATTTTTCCGAATACCTCAGAAAACTGAATTCGGATCAAAGTTTGGTATACTGCCGCGAAATATAGAGTTTGAGTACTGCACAGAATTTCGTCGGAATCTGAGGAATATTTTTCAAAAACACAAATTTTTTCAAGAAAAATTTCGAATCTTTTTTGTAATTTACTGATCGATTTTTGCTTCAAATTCAGTAACCATACGATCTCAATAAATTTTTCAAATATTTGCTTCATATTTTTATCCAACCGCTAAATAGTTATTGAGATATTGAGGAAATAATTTCAAAAGTTAAAATGACTATAACTCTGAAATCATTTGGCCGATTGTCCCATTAACAAACTTTTCCGCCCCATTCTGATGCGCAACCCTTTCCTGAATGTTTCAAGTCGAATGTTCGCTCCGTTCTATAGTTATCGTGTCCTCGGCCGGCCGGATAGAATCGACTTTGACGACACTTGTACAAAACAAAAGCAGGCCTTTCCCAAGTACATGCGCGCAGTAACATTTTATCATTTAGTGTCGCATGGAATGAGAAAAATGCTGATGCACAACTTTATGCGAAATTTAGTGATGATCGTGTCATTACAACAATTTGAAAAAAACAATATCAATTCTTATCATATTATCCTGATGAACTTCAGCATAAACAATCATTATTCATTCAATTCAATTCAATCCAATCAGGGCTGGGCGGTATTTCAATTACTTGTAATTGAAATACGTATTTGAAATACAAATACGTATTTTGTATTTGTATTTCAATTACTTCTTGAAAATGTATTTTGTAATTGTTATTTCAAATACCTGACGCTGAAGTATTTTGTATTTGATACTTTTGTCTTCGAAATACTTTCGAACAAATAGATTTAACGCTGAGCGCTCTACAGAAAATAGTCTCTGAATCTCCCTTCAGATGGCGCAACGTTCATCTGCTTCATCTAGTTTTTTTTGATAGCAATCATGTTTTCGGCAAATGGAAAGGAAGAAAAGGTCCTGCGCATTGGCCATTTCAACATGGAGTTAGAGTTAGTCAATTTCCAAAAACGATGAGAGCAGAGAGCTTACCATCCTTGAATATTATCCTAATATAAAAATGTGTTCATACAATATAACACAAGTTTGTGCACATCAGGACCTGTAGAAAGATTGTTTTCTTTAGCAGGTTTTATTCATTCCCCAACAAGAGGCTTTTTGTCTGATACTACATTCAAAAATCTTGTGTTTCTGAAAGGAAATTCTCTATTTAGCGATAAATGGCTGAGCTGAATTAGTTGCCCTCTTTTCACATTTCACGTAACACCTAAATGTATTTTGTAATTTGTATTTTGTATTTCAAATACAAATAGTCAAAAAACTGTATTTTGTATTTTATATTTCAAATACCCGACTTGAAAGTATTTGGTATTTTGTATTTCAAATACCTGCGAGAAAGTATTTTGTAATTTGTATTTCAATTAAGCCAAGCATGTATTTTGCCCAGCCCTGAATCCAATATAGGTGCATTTTACCCATTCACGATTTCAGCCGTTATGCCGATCAGAAACAACAATCTCATTCATCAAAACAAAGTTTTAACAACTGCTGCAGTGGTGAAAGGGAAAAATATATCTAGTGAATATCTACACAGTAGATATCTACTACTCGCGAATTTTTTTTTGCCGAGAACCAAATCTTTTTTTGAAATTCAGAATTTTATGAGGAATAACGGAATTCTGCTCACTTTGAATGAGCGATAATTTCAGGAAAAATGCGAATAGTGACTCACATAACTGGTTTATCCACTAATGCTAATAAAAACCTGCAATAATTAATGCAAAATCTTCTCAAACTATCCTTAAATCAAAAATACGATTGGGTTTGCATTCGTTCGTGTATTTATTCACAGTTTAATAGAAATGAAATAAAAACTTATTCAAGTACATACTGAAAAAATTCAAGAAAAGTTCAAATAAAACATGATTTGACAACTGATGCAAATAGGTTGGTGTATTTAGCAACAATTAAACAGAAATCCAATAAAAATATGTACAAACATATTCAAATCCCTATAAAAATTCATCATTAAAATGATATCATTTTTAAAATGATACTACGATGTATGATAGTACCATCCTATGCTCCAGGCGATTCCCCATCCTATGGTCTGAGCGAGGGTCAGCGCTCCGTTGTGTCCTTACCCTTACCGTTATTCCCTTATATCAAAGACGATAAAAGTCGATTCTCACTTTACGTTCCGCAACCAATTGAACCTTATAATATTTAACGTAGACACGGGAAGGTTACGGAACGTATAGTGTGGATCAACCTTAATACTGACTTCCTAGGTTACCAATTTCTTCAATTTGGAACTTTTCCCGCTTACTGTGAAATTTTAATAGTAATTGAATCAATGGCATTTGAAAAATCAAATTATTATTCGGTTAACTGAGCGGATTTGTAATAGAGTTCATTTTCGTGTACCATCATGTCCATCATAAGAAATATCATGCTTAGTCATTATTACGTTGAATTCCTGATAGGTGTCGCTTCGAGACGAAATCAAAATGCTATGTGGGCCACAAGGAAAGAAATATAGGGCTTTTGCACTCAGTATCCGGTGGTTGGTATCTGCGACAGTTTTTTGGTTGATATTGATGACGCGTTTTATCTGTGGTCGAAATGGAATGCAGAATGCCGGCCGTGTGTATGATATGATGCGTTTCCCTACTAACCCGCTACTTACGACAGGCGAACGCATATTTGTGATCGGCTCGTAGCACGTGTGAGTTAGCCCTTAGATTGCTCCCATTTGAGTCAAGTTGAAATAGAGTAGTCAGATCAAACTATGTACTTAGATATTGTCAAATATACAGAGTGATTCAAGAATACCGTCGGGATAATCCATTGAAATTTTATAGTTGAGCTTTGTCGGGAGATATGAAAAATAGTCGAGATTCGATCAGCTTCCGGTTTCACCTGAAATGAAAGCAACTTTCCTTTTTTTTCAGAATTGTATCAATTTTTTTTTTGATAATCGGATTAACCATTAAATTTTACATTGTTTCAATGTATCATTGCATTTCATTCTCAGAAAAAATGCCTGAAGTCTGAAAAGTATCTTCAAATTTTCTCGGATGAGGCTTCTTTATCATGTTAATAGTTTTGAGATTTTACATGAAAATTTCTAGTTTTCTACCTTCTTTCAGAAGACATACCACTATTTTTTCTCTGTTTGTTAAAAATTTCAATGAACATGCAGGGTGTTTCAATGGCAAGGTCCGCCGTGACAAAAACCTAAAAACTATTTTATTTTTCAGTGAAAACTCATTTTTTCCTTGGTCAGGCGGAATCCCCGTCAAAAAACAGTGGATGTGAGTGTAATATACACTACTGCTCCAAAATGTTTCTGTCCGACATATAGGGCAAAATCTGATTTTCTATATTACCATCGTTTCCTTCGACGAATTTCGGCAGAAATAAGATGCCAAAACATTAGTATTATTTTTTGATTATTTCTCAGTTTTTTTTAGGTTTTCACTGCTAAAATCTGAAGAAGCACTTTCAAAAATGAAATATAGAAAATTATTTATAGAAAACGCCCATTCTATTTGTGGGATTCAAACTATTTGACATGGGAGTTTTCTATGAATAACAATTTGGTTCAATTTTTAATAGTTCTTTCTCAAAAACTCGAAGTGGGCGCCTAGAAAAAACCTGAAAAACAATGCAAAATCCTCCAAAATATCGTTTAATCTTTGTATTTCTTCGATCACATTAAATTCTCAACATATTTATTATTCACATTATCTTTGAAGAGTATTTGTACAATTCTTGGCTACTGCTGTTAAATTGATATTATGGTTAAGAAGCCGAGAATTGTTGAATTAAATATTTTGTAATATACATGATTGGGATAAAGTATGGAACCAAGTAAATATCTTTTGAACGTAAAGGACAATATATATGAAATTTTGCAGGTAAGTGCAATGTCGCAAAATGAATCTGATGTACAATTTTTGTTGATAATTTACTTCCGGTTGAACCGCAAATACCCTCAACTTTTTTAATTTATATGGGACCTTCTATGTATCTTTGCAGATGCGAGGAATTTTCACACGTTAAACAACTTCTCTTGAGTTTTTAAATTATCTTAAAAAAACGTTCATATACACAAATTGATGTTGTGTGTAAGTAATAAACGAGTACGATCTAGCGGTTACTGTTGCGATAATTCCTCGCTTTTATGGTTTTTTTACACTAAAAATAGATATTAAGTGCTACCTTCAGTTCTTCATCGTCGGAAAATCGCTTTCCACAAAGATGTTTTTTCAAATTTGGGAATAGGTAGTAGTCACTTCGAAGCCACATTCCAGCATATCAGCCTTCTACACGCGGGCCTTGTGAACCGGCGCATTGTTGTGAAGCAGCAACACCCCCGCTGTGAGTTTTCCTCGCCTCTTTCCTTTAATTGCTTCTCTTAAATTTCGCAAAGTGGTTGCATATGATGCTGTAGTGATATTTTCGCCCCTTTAGGTGTATTATATCAATAAAATACCTTTAGAATCCAAAAAGACCATTATTTTTCCAGCGATGGGATGACTGTGACCTTCTTTGGGGGCTGTGCACCCATTTCAATCCACTGCATGGACTCTTGTTCACTCTCAGGATCATAGTGATGAACCGAAGTCTCATCCCTAGTCAGCAGCCGGTTGAAAATAATAGATGGGTCTTCTCCGCAGAGCTCTATAAACTCCTTACAGCAGTCGACTCGCACTTGCTTCTGAGGTGCGGTGACCATTCTCGGTACCCATCTTGCACTGACCTTTGAGAGGTTAAGATGGTCATGAAGAATAGCATGTATGGTACCCACGGATAGGTGTGTCATGTCTGCTAACATCTTGATTTTTATTCTTGCATCTTCAAGTACCAGCTTTTCCACTTTTTTCACATTTTTTTCAGTGGTGCCGCTAACAGGCCCGCCCGAACGAGGGTCGTCTTCAATGCTCTTTCTACTTCTTTTGAATTAATTTGACCACTTTTGAACGGCGGGTAATAAAGAGACACAGTCTTGGTAAACAGCAACCATCTCTTCATAAATGATGTTTTGACTTTTTCCTGCTTAGTGAGGAACTTTATATCGGCACGATGCTCGATATTCTTCATTATTGTGATGTCAGTCATTCTGGTCGTATCTCACTGAGGACACTTGGAAGACTAATGATGATGAATTAGTGAAATTTCATATTTATACTCTCAGATAGTTTCATTAGTAAATGAGATAATTGGTTCTCTCATATTACTAACAAATCACCCTGATATCGAGAATATATCAACAGTTTTGTTTTCAGATTTCAGACAAATTTTCTTAGAATAATAGGTGAATGATTCATTGAAACAATGTAGAATTTAACGGGGAAATGATTTTGAATTAAAAACATATGAAAAAGGTAAGTTGGTATCATTTCCAGTGAAACCGGAAGCCGAACAAATCTGAAGTTTTTTCACAAAAATCATTTCTCCCAACAAAGCTCAACAATGGAATTTCAAGTTTTCATCTCGGATCTTTCTCAGAAATGTCCTAACCAACATCATTCTCAATATGTAAAGCATTGCTGAAATCATCTCATTCGAGACATACAAAAAATTAATTTCAAGACATATATAAAATCCATAAAATGAATGTGTGGTTCTCTTAAAAATCGTACCGCCAACCCGATAGTTTTAAGTGTTACTTTACTTGTAAACCATCAGCAGTGAATTCCCTTAGTTACCATGATACTTTTTCACATAATAGAAAAAGATTGACATTTTCTAAATTGCCCTTGATTCAATGGACTTGCGTATAACACTGTGAATACTCATAGTCAAAACAATATTCTGAATATTTTAATTTCTGAGAAAATTCAACTTTACTCAAAGCTCTGTTGAAAAATACCTAGAAAAGCACTGACGTTAGGTCAGGGCTTTTACGCGCTTGTTCCGTTGCCAAAGCGGACATCTATACAAGTATTCCCCTGCCAAACTCAGATTTTTTCTCATATGGTCCTCACGAAATTATGCATGAACCTCAAACTATAATTTGAAGTACTAGATTGCAATCTAAAGAATAATTGGCGAATTCAACCCATTTAAGCATTCGAACTTCTTAATTAAACTGAAAACCTACTCTACAAATATATTCGCCATGTCGATTTTTCCTAAAATTAATGTGTTTGCACTTATAGGGAACAAAATAACTTCCGGAAGAATTTAGTCAGAAGCTTGATAATTTTAGAGTAAGTTTGGAGTTTAATTACGCAGGCCGAAGTGGCGAATTAGTAAAAACTATCGAATGATTCTGCAGATATACCCTTTCAAAGTTTAAGTTTCCCAATATTTCCAAAAACATAGATCGAATCGCCCTTCAATGAAAAATGTCACCTCGAAGTTTCAGCCAAATGGGGTCTACAGAACAATGAGCAAAAAAATTAGAGTCCTCCTGCATTTTGTTGAATGGAGAGAGTTATTTTGCTCTTTGTTCTGTAGACCCTATTTGGCTGAAACTTCAAGGTGGCATTTTTCATTGAAGGGTGATTAGATCTATGTTTTTGGAAATATCGGGGAACTGAAATGTTGAAAGGGTATAATATCATTCGATAGTTTTTACTAATTCGCCAATTCGGCCTTCGTTATTAAACTCCAAACTTACTCTAGAGTTATCAAGCTACTGAGTAAATTCTTTCGAAAGTTATTTTGTTCACTATAAGTAGTTAGGCCGGCCGTAATCACTTGAACTTTAGGAAGAATCGGCATAGGGAATATATTTGTAGAGTAGGTTTTCAGTTTAATTTAGAAGGTCGCATGCTTAAATGGGTTGAATTCGCCAATTATCCGTTAAATAGTTATACCCATTCAAAATTTTTAATCGAATCGCAATGTAGTACTTGATCGAAAATTATAGCTTGAGGTTCATAGAGAATTTCGTGAGGGCCATACGGAAAAATCTGCGTTTGGCAGGGTCAATACTTGCACAGGTGACCGCTTTGGCAACGGAACAAGCGCTAGGTTTTTTTAATCCATAAAGACCATGTTTGGCTCACACCTTGAAAATCACAGACAATCGGTAAAACGATAACTCTTTTGTTCCCTAGAAGAAGCGCGAAATGAAAGAAAATAACTTTTTGCTCAATATGTTCCATTAAATAAAATAAATATCTGAGTTGAAAAGTTGTTAATTATTGACTTTAATATCTCCGAAGATGAATATCTGACAAACTGCTCATGCGCTACGGGAAAATACCGATAAAACTTCCATCAGGGAATCACCTCATGAACCAGAAAGTGTGAACAGACGCCGCTGTCTCGCATAATGTGACTCTAGAATCCAATAAATGGTCTGAAATTGGGGGTTTTTCCCTTAAACATCATATTTTAAACATATAATTTCAATATTATATTTTAAAAAAAAATTTTGATTATCTAAAACTGAAAAATTAAATGGAGATTTGAAATTTAAAGGGATTTGTCTTGAGTGCATGATATGGCAACGTCGAATTAAGCTTTCTCGGAGAGAAAAGGACGTCAAATGTGTTACTTTGCTCAGGAAAACAAATATAGCTATACTTCGATCTGGTTAGAGTAGAAGACAACGACCAAGGAGTAGAAAGAAGAGAACATACTGTCATATTACTGACAAATCGCAAACGGAAACGAATAACAAAGTGTTTGGTTATATTGACAAATAACACGTGTTTACCACAGAATATAAATAAATATATTATTATTCTACAGTAGAATAAGCTATCCTACTAAACACCGTTGTCACTTTTTTGAAATCTGATTTTGAATACTTTCTGAAGGTAGTTTGGGAAAATGATGAATTAAACCCATAATGATTATGTTCAAATTCGCATTTGCAGTAATGACGCAAATTCGTGAAAAACCCCCATTCACCAGTAGATGTGACTGGTCGATGCAGGGGAATACCTTATGTTTCGGAAAATTCAAAGAATACTTATCTGTTTAGACTGAAGCCGAGTTTTCGCTGACGATTATATTAGAGTAAAATTTCAACGGAACCGGAGATATGCTTTTTGAAATATATGAATTTCTAAAATAAATTTCCTGAATCTTTCTATTGATTTGTTCCTCAGGAAAATCAGAAAATCTGATTGGGCTGAAATAAAGTACTCGGTTATGAATTGGGGGTTTGGAAATTCCATTGAAATCTAAATGAAATATGAAAACTTTCGAAAGAAAAAGAAGAAAGATAATTCTCCAATTGCTACTTCACATCTACCAACCGAGTCGCATTTCGATCAGATGAATATTTTTCGAATTTTTGAAAAATCAAATTTGCGAATGGCTGCAGTACGAAAACCATTCAGCAGATTTAGCCCATTAACGAACTTGACCGAGATATTCAGGATCAAAACCTTACCTGAGAATTTCTAGGTCCTTTCTTTCGAAGGTTATCGCACACATGGACTGCTGGCCTGACAGAATCAATTTTGACCACGGATTCTTCATCAGTGAGTCCAACCTAGTCGTTTGAGACCAATTTCGGCTCAAAATTCGTAAATTACAGACATCGTGACGAAATGATAACGCGCTGTTCCCAGGAACAAGCGCGTAAAAACGACCTTCTTATTACTGTAGTAGCGAACCGAAACTTCCCATGTCAGCTTTGCTCGAGATTTTTTCTAATTCAAGAACATTCGGATAAGGAATAATGACAATGACATCTATGGACGGTAGAATATTCTGCAGCTACCAGAAATTGCACAAAAAGTTTGATATGGCGCTATAGTAAATTTATTTTTACTAAAAAAAAAACAACTATATAAGTAAACCAAAAAGACCATCAAATGAATTATAGTAATACTAAAATTTTAGATTCGGAAACTAATTTGATTAAAAGGACATTCTTGGAGATGGTACATATAAATTCTAATAAACAATCGATGAATAAACGAATAGATTTGAATAATCTTATCCAAATTTATACGTATCCATTAGAAATCCATAAAAATCAGGGTAATTTTTTCATAGTTGCGAAAAAATATACAGAATCGACGGAAGATCACTATTCTCAGTTTACTTGTAAGCTCTATCTTGCAACTTTCTCTCAAAGATGTCGAAATGTCGTCCGAATATTTCTATTTCGAGTTTAGGTTCACCGCGATTCAAACCTTATTCAATTAGTATAGTACAGAGTATAGAATAATTCATTTGCTGAGGTCAATCATTTTTTCAGATCTCGATAGTTATCAAATTAATTCTGGAGGAAGCAAGATTAAATGAAGAAAAAGACTGGAAAAACAAAATGGAATTCAGAGTACAACTATTACTGAAGTGTATTGGAACTCATGCACCTAAAATCGTCAAATCACTCATGGAATCTGGAGATAAGCATTCACAGGAACTCATGTTATTGATATATATGTCCCTTCCTGCTGCTGGACAAGGTTTGGTGAGTCAGAATCAAGAAAGATAAGTTATACAGCAAAAAAAACAGGGAACTAAATATTTTCCGAAAATTAATTAATCCACATGAAAATAATATTATTTTTCGTGGATCAAAATTTCACTGTCGTAAACAGATCTTTTTTCGAATGACAGTAATTCAAAATTTATATAATATTGTTTGACCAAGAAATGATAATAATTTTGACGGTGAAATGCTCTCAGATTTTATGGACCCAATTTATGTTGTCGTTATCCTTGTGAGCTTCACCATGCACTATTCTGCATTCACTTTCAAAACTTGCACAACCAGCGTTGAATCCAAAGAGTATATCCGAAATTTTTGAATCGCAAAAGCGTTGATAGCTGTATGTTCGCCTTCGATCTCGATTCATACTGATGGTTCTCTCGCCTTGCGTATCGCAACACATGTTTCGGTTCATAAAAAAAGGAAGAGCATTTCTCATGGATAAGAAACTCGATATCAAAATAACGTCAAAAATGAGAAAACAAGGGAGTAGCCTGATTTACAACATTGTTGAACCTTAATAAAAAAATAGTGATAGTAAATATAGACATTTATTTTTCATTGAGGAAACTGAAGAACTGTTATTCAATTCATTTCTAAGAGTGCGTCCGAATAGGTCTCTTGTATGTAACTCTAATTATCATATTTTCATGTTTTTCTCATTCCATATCGATTCAAAATATATGCTATCACACACTTCAAGAATTCGCGAATTTTAAATAATTCGGTATTGAAAATGGTCGAATCGGGACACATGGTCGAAGCGGGTGAATCGCATCACATCGACTTCTACGTCGCTCGTTATTGCAAACTTCACCGATCAATACAGCTGACGGTGTATATTGGCTTGCTAGAGAGAAAAATACACGAGAAGAGAGAGAGATTGGACATATCCCGGTACGACACGGAAGACGCCGATTGGCTATTGGCTATCCTAACCCTAATCTTTAAATGAGGTAATAAATTATCACCAAAAAAACATCGTTCAATAAGCCTGATGTCTTCTGTCGCCAAGGTTTTGAAAAGGATAATATGTGATCGAATCGAGTTTTCTGTGACACATTCTCTAACTCCGCTAGAACAACATGGTTTCTTCCCAGATCTTTCCACTATTACAAACGTGTTTTCTTGGACTGAGTGGACTAGAGCTTTTAACCGAAGGGCAGTGGACTGATTTACAAAATTCGAAATATAATAACAAAAATTGAAAGATCAAAAGTAGCACCAGAACGACAATCTGACTCACCTTTTTTCACTTCTAACCAAATAAATTTACCGAATGTGATAATAATCTCCAAATTGCAGCGAAAACTAGACTTCGACGACGACTCGAAAAACATCGCTTCTTGGTTATTCGAGAGAATACTTCTCATCCTCCAGTTTCCGATGTTGCCAGAATTACACATTGTGGTGCAAACAAAGGAAAGACAAAACAAAACAAAATATTTCGAACATTGGTCTATTCGTTCCGAAATAAAGAAACCAAAAAATATGCGAAACCGTAACATAAGGTATCCCGGTGGATGTAATATACCTCGATTTTTCTTAGGCCTTCGATCAGGTCTCTCACAGAAGACTTCGTTGTAATATTTGGGAGTCAGAGGAAAGCTTCTGGAATGGGGGATGTTCTCTTTTTTACAGATAAATCAGTGACTTCTGGCGTACATCAGGGGTCGGTCTTGGGCCTTTTAATATTTTTGCTCTACACTTAAGACTTGCCACGTATTTTAAAATCATATTCTATGCTTTTTGCAGATGATACCAAGCTATATAATAATAATTATCTTCCCAATTATACCATCCTTCAAGAATGTTTGAAAACCTTGAGTCAGTGGTGTTCTACTTAGTTGCTATCCTTAAACATCGATAAATGTTCTGTGTTCCATATTAGAAGGAGAAATTTACTCCTGGATTATAAGATAGACGTTTAAAGTTGGATATTCATGTGAGCAAATGTGCGCACACGAATAGCTGTGTGGCAGAAATTTAATTAATTGTCAAGTTGACATACGTCTACATTGAGCTTATTTACACGGACACTAGGCATTCACGCACGCTATTCGTGCGTGCGTGAACAGTGTGCGCATACATTTGCTCGAATGAATTTCCACCTATAGATAGGAATTGGTTCATGGAGAAAAGAGAGCTCCAGTAGTAATGAACTAATATACCCACAAAGACGAAAATCAACGGTATAGTTCTGTCATCAGTTTCGCATCATTGTGATCCTGGCATAACGGATACAGGGGACTTATATTGGTCTAAACATATATCTAGTTTTACCAACAGAGCAAAAGCATATGGCTTTTCATATACATAAGCCTTTCCAAGGCTGTGATACCAAGACATTCAATTTGTTATATAGGTACTATGTGCGTCCAATCTTGGAGTATGCTGGACCTGCTTGGTGGCCCTCATCTCGAGCTGACGAGGTTCTTTTGGAGTAGGTCCTATGGTGGGTTACTCTCCTTCAGTATGGTCCCATTTGCCCTTCTTACGAAGAGAAATTTGAAATTTTTAATTAACCTTCACTTGCAGGACATGATATTTACATTCCACCCCCTTCATCGCTATTTTGGCGAAGATTTACGGCCCTCTACTCCTCAAATATGAATATTCTCAGAGGCCATATGCATTAAAACTCCAAAGAGAAAATTTCCGAGCAGCTCAGAGGCAGGAATTCCTAACAAATTGAACATTTTCATTTTTTGTTACATGCTGTCTGGGGCCTGGTTAATTCTTCTTGCGTTAATGCCTTCAAGAATTGTAACGACACCTGGCTCGCTCGACAGTGATTGAACAAAACATCAGCAGTGTTTCATTGTGTTTTGATTTCTATAAGCTTTTTCACAGCTAAAGTATAACTAGCTGTGCGACTGACTGCCACTCGGAGGATAAACGTCGTAGTCCAAAATTACTAACTAGCTCCAACACTCAAGTCGTTAAGCCGCCCAATTTTCTAATCCTGTTTTCCCAATAGGTCTCTTGCATGTGTTATAAGGGGAATCGAATATTCTATCCCTAAGAATAATGAAAAAATTCGATCTGCGTCAAAACATACAATTTTCCACGAGGAATCGAACTTTTAAACTTGGCTCCACATATTGGCTGTCCAACCGCCAAAACTTCGCGAGTTTTGACACGCATATATCCGATCTTTCTCTCTTCTTGTGAACCTTTTTCTCTAGGAGGCTAATGGACAGCGTCGGCTGTATCGTGTGACGTAGGAATTGTTATCGATTATAGCTTATTTTGCTGGGGTTTCGCCTTATTTCTCAGGTGTTTTCTAGGTTTTCACTACCAATTTCTGAAACAGAACTACTCAAATATTAAATAAAATATTTATATTTATGGAAAACGTCCTCGCGGATCGCAGAATTTGTCAAGGGAAAATTCTAGAAAAAAAGTTACCTAATGAACAATAGTGCACCAATGCAAACGACCAAAAAAGTGAACTGTAATGTGAGATTTAGACTTTGAAACGTTGCAGTTCACTTTGTTGAACGATTGCACTGTTCCAAGATTGTTCATTAGGCAACTTATTTTCCTAGAAACTTCCCTTGACAAATAGTTAAATCCGCATGGGCATTTTCTTTGAACAACAACATTTATTTTTAAAACTTCTGTTTCAGATAGCGGAAGTAAAAACCCAGGAACAACCAGAGAAATAAGTAGGTGTTGTACCGCATTTCACCCAATTTGAACTTCTGATTTGGCCATTTGTTATGCCGAATCACTCAAAAGTTGCGAATTATTTAAGTGTGTAATTGCATTTATTATTTTCTATCGAAATAGAATGAGAAAAACATAAAAATATATGATAATTCGTATTACATGAGACCTATTCATTTGCTTGTCTTCAAGGCTCTATATGAAATAATATAATTTTTTTTAAAGATGAACGCGAAATCAGATTTATCAAATGAAGCATATACAAGAAACTGTCCAAGTGAAGTTGATAAACTTTCCCATACCTTATTGAGTGCACTTACATCAACACCTCGTGTAAAGGATTGGAACAGGAAAAGCCTCGATCTAAATGTGTGTGCCAGGAAATTAGCTTCCACTCATCCATTGTTGATGCTCAGACAGCTGCCACTGTTAGCTGGTAAGAATTTCTGCATTTTATATTTCTTCAAAAAAAAATTGGAAGGAAGGTTTTCAAATTCGAACAAAGAACGTTACCCTCCTATCCCTTTCTTTCCTCCTGTCATAGTATTCAATCAACTGTTAATGTTACGATTCTGCTTCAAAATAATATTAATTGTAATCGATAAAAACACTGGTAAGTTACCAAGATTCAACCACAAATTAGCAAAGGACTTACTTGGTTTTCAGTTTGGTTTTAAACCTATGCACAAAATTTGGATTTTCCTAAATATACTTCATGGGCGGAGTGCAACAATACGAAAGTCGATACGAAATTTGCCATTCGTGATGAATTCTCGAACGAACGTGCGTTTTGAAGTGGCACACTGCTTTTTTATGATGTTTGGTGAGATCTTATTCACAAAAACTAAAAGAGCTTTATTCTCTTCATCCTTGCTCGTTAATAATCGTTGCAGACAAAAGCAGAAGACTTTCATAGAAACATAACCACTCGCCACAACAAAATAATGTGCATGTCCGATAGCAGACACGAAGTGCGAGTCGAAGTGGAACTTCATTGCTCGTAAGAAATTTCGCCGTCTTCAGTAGCGTTTAGTACGATTTTCATTGAGGATGGTAGCTTTGGAGTAGGTACACATGCCTAGCACTAGTGGCGGAGTCACTCTTTTCTCGCGAAGTCATTATGGATGTAGCTTTACATATCAAAATAAATTTTCATTTACTGTGCTTACACGGTCAACTCAATTAAACCAAAACTGTGAATTCACAGTTTTGGTTATGTAATTACATAACATTGAACATTGCCGATCAAACCCTTAGCAAAATCGCAAACTTTTACCTAAAAGTCAGATATTTTGTAGAAAGTTTCCCTACTGGTAAGATCAGCTAGATGTAATTAATTTATTTTTTATGTCAATCCTTGTATGAATTTAAACTCAAAAACTGTATTAATTGGTCTTTGAACAGTCTTCCTGTTCCAAGGTCTCTAGAATTTGCTATCTGCTGGAGAGAGAGTTTGGAAAATGTAACATCAGCACATATCGCTCTTTGGGATGCGAGACTGGCTAATGATAGAACTAACTGCCTTGGAAATTGTCCAGAGGAGTGTTACAAGAATGGCTTATGCCACCGATCGTCCCAGTTACGAAGATCGGCTCCGAATGATGGATTTGTACTGTTTTGAAGATCGTCGCATAAGTGATGACCTCATAACAACATATGAAGCCTTGAGGGATAGCTTCGGTGTTGAACTAACAAGTTTATACCAACTCAATTCCGATCAGAGTCGACGGGTCACCAGTTCAAGCTTTATCGCTAAAGTTTCCATTGCGCAGCGAGAGAAAATATCCTACCGAATCGAGGTTTTCATGCCTGGAAAGTTTATACAAACTCAATTCCGATCAGCGTCTACAAGGTCACCAGTTCAAGCTTTATAGCGATAGTTTCCATTGCGTAGCGATAGAAAATTTCCTACCGAATCGAGTTTTTCATGCCTGGAACCACCTAACCCTGGTAGTAGTGAACAGAGGTAGTGTGAATTCCTTTAGGAAAAATTTGTATAATCTTATTTATGCTCTGTTAGATAGATTAAGTTTCTCACTGTATCTGTTATCCGTTCATATGGGTACTGAGTCCTAAAGATTTCAATCTTGACTTATCTCGAATAAATAATAATAATAATAATGATTTTGCTATTCTCAATTAAATATATTCCACTGCAGTACTCTATATCCAGTAGTTTGTAATTAATAATAAAAGTTTGGTTTATTAATAACATCTAAACTAAACACTAAATAGTTGTATGAAAATTTTTAAGGTTAGGAGAGGAGATTGGCTAAGGTTCATATTATTTTGCTTCGATTAGAATTTATTGCTGTTTGGCATGTATATACCCATTCAAAATTTTATTTTTCCAACATTTCTAACAATGCAGATTAGATCGAATTGAAATCCAGTAATTTATCAAAAAAAATCTAGAAAAGCACTGCCGTGAAGGCAGCAGCTTTTGAGTGCATGTTCAAATTCGTTGCTGAAGCGGTCATCTACATTGAACATGCGCGCAGAAGCTGCTGCCTTCATGTCAGTGCTTTTCTAGATCTTTTTGGGAAAATGATAAATCACAGTTTCTGGCATTTTGTCGCTACCGAATTTTAAAGTATTATATTCTTGAAAATTTGACAACAAGCTAGTTTAGATAGAGACGGAAGTTGAGTCAGGAGAAATAAACAAAAGAACTGCAAGTGCAGCGGTATAATTGGGCACCATCAAGATTCATCTGATGAAGATATTGAAAAATTATTAGGATTCGCAAAAAATATCTCTTGAACAGTCCAGAAATCCACGAAAAAAATTATCGATGAATAAATCATACTAAGCCATACTAAACGCAGAGATGAAACACCTGTTGTACATTCAAAATAAGCTACCGTTTCTAAGCTAACCGTTAATATACTACCGACCCAAAATTCAAAATCACAAATTCCTCAATTCCAATCCACCACAAAGTGAACGGGATCAAAAACATGCGATTCGATCACTTAATCTACTTAAACGATTCCCAATCCACAGTTCGGAATAGAATTCAAATGGCAAATAAGGAAATCAAAATATTCGTATAGAAAAATGTCATCTCGAAAACTAAATTATGATTTAAAGTGAAATCTAACAACAGGAACACTTTGACAAAGGCATAACAGTAACTCAAAATAGAAGAGATCACTATGTACAGGGACACAGTTGCAGAACCAGAACAAGGCAAAATCGCGGCGGCAATAAACGTAAGCGGTAGTCATCTCAACTGTAGATAAATATACTAAAGATTAAGGTATTAGCAATCATCACAAACAACATCTCCAACACAGATATAGTAAAAGGATAATCTCACGAGTTTCAAACAACCCAACGGGATTAATAAGTGTTATTACAGGAGAAGTCCGCCCTTCGAAAAAGTATTATTCTTTATAACCCAGTGTTCCTCCAGAGCCTATCCCTGTGCATTATGCTTCAGTTTTGATCAACCGACCGCGAAACGTGACAGTACACCGAAATGTACCAGATGAAACCACTCAATGCAAAACTCAGCTTTCACCCAAATGCACCTCCTGTTATGATGATGGACAGGCAGCTTGGTCCATAAATGCCACAAACATCCGAAGAAACAAGAGAAATACATTAATTGGGTAAGAAGCAGAACAGGATACACTCATCTATTACATTGCACGACAACATAATTAATACTTACACAATAGTGGCTTTCCATTCAGGTGCGTGAAGCCCCAGGGGCTCGACGCACTGGGGTGTCACGCCCGCGCTATTACGAGAACGAGACGATAAACAAAGCTGCAAATTATGACAAGTTTGGCATTTCACAGCTGAGAGTGCATGAAGCACAGAAAATTCGGAAGGAGCATCAGGGAAAAGGGGTAGGAAGCGCGAATGTCTGACGCTCCGCTCGGAGGCGCTGGTTCCACAGCGCCTCCTAGACGCCTCAGACGGTTGCTAAAAAGAGGTTTTTGTCTGAATATCCAAAATAGCCGAGGCCATCAAAGGAGTAAATGAATGAATGAATACTTACATCGGCAAATCAAACCACAAACTGCAAAGAGAGAAAGATCTTATGCAAAGCTGAACAAAAGGTTCATTAAGCTATATAATGTAGATATACCACCACCGTTTTTTCTGGAAGTAGAGTCTACATTTAGATGTTTGACCTAGAGTGCCCATATGAAACCAGTTGAATTCAGAAATTAAAAATCTTCACAATAATACGAACAGTTATTGGGCAACATAGTATATAATGCATGATTTCATCGAATCTGACAATATTCATTGTGCTATGTTTGTATAAGCAAATATAATTTCCTTCAGAGACTGGGATATTTTGAAGAAAGTTGGTAACTATCAACTGAAAAATAGGCGGGCAATATCAGCACGTGTCATCCTAAACTAAAAATGAGCCAAATGAAGTGCTCAATTTCGGCATTTCCTTCAAAGATGATAAGAAACGATTTTTTTTGTTTAAAAACATACACAAATGAACAGAAGATAATATCACTTCACTAGCAATCGATAATCATAAAAGATTTCAACCACAACTGTAATAAGCCAAGACATATTGATATATTTCTAGAATGCGAGTTTTTTACTAAAGCGGGGACAGCCTTTTCTGATGGACCATATCATTGATAGTGATATTTTTAATTTTATACTTGAGAAGTCTAGGAAATTACATCAAAAGAATACCTTTAACTACAGACATTGGAACAAATAATTTCACTGCATTATTGAAGCTTGATCTCGAATGTGATGTGATAGAGTAGTCTCGGACAACTTCATATAACTGAAACAAATGTAACTTTAAGGCACTAAAGTTAGATATTTACATTTTCATACAGAAATACATGGGAAATTAAATAAATGGCGAATATATAGAGTCCTTCAATATCGTGGTATCAGCAAATTAAGCCAAGTGTCCAATCAAAAAACCTAGTTACTTTAGACATGAACTTCCACCCTTTGTGATAAAGCATATTAGAGTAAAACGAGAAATGTACTTTAACCAAATGAAGGATCATGCCTGCCTCCAGTTTTCCAAAAAGCCAAAAGCAGGAAACAAACAGCCATATTTACTAGAGTCCGCAAGCGGCCTTCATTATTTCGAGCAACAAGTCATTGCTGAGCTGCTTGAATGGACTGCAAAGCATTATGAATAAATTGAAAATGTGGCTCAGCAAATGGCTCACCCTGATTGGAAAATCAGAATAGGCCACCAGCAATATACAACATATTATATATTTTCGAAACAGAAAAAATGGCGATTCTTTTTAAGACATTATAAATTATTTATTCCATTTGAGGTATTGCTCAGTATAAAAAAGTATCCATATTATGTTTTTATTTCAAGTTCATAGCACATACAGGAACATGAATAATGAAAAAGTTGAAATTGCTCAAATCACAATTTCAGGTCATAACTCGAAAACAAACGAAGATAGAGCGATGCAGTTGACCGCATTATGAGTTCCCCGGAAAAAGATTACTGCAATGTGTCATTAATTTTCCTCTAATTTTCCATAATTGGGCATAATTACTAATCCCAAATTGAACATGGCCTAAAAAAAGACACATAAACCGCTTATTCTATTCATTCATCCTGACCCAGAAGAAGTGTGATGGTCTGTGCTTTGTGGACAAGAGCAAAATAGGAATTTTCAAGTGAACGACCAGAACATTATATATAGTTTGTTGACCATTACGCTTTAGTTTTATTATCCGAATTCTCAACATTCTATTAGGAGTACAAAAAAGATGCCGTTGTTTTGAGACAGATGGCATGGCACCAGGTTTACGTTAGAATTCGCAGATGATGATCACGTCCGGAATTACTGGTGACAGTAAACCACAGTGAGCAATATCAAAACGAAATCTGGTTCAGTAAAGTACTATTGAAGGAGAATATCGGAACGGGTATCAGTACTATCACCAGTAACTTCGAATGACGTTGGCGGCAAATTGAAAATGAATGTGTATTTGAACTGTCGGTTGAAAGGATCTTGTTGATTGTGATAATATTTCTTTCCTAATACGAAGCACCAGATATACAGGGTCTTTCACGAGGAACGTCACCCATATTTATACGGGAAACTACTGAACGTATTTTCATGAAATTCAGCACTTATGAGTATTTCACGATGCTGATGAAATCTAAAATATTTTCAAGGCATGAGCACCTCCGGTTTTTCCGGAAATGACGTCAACTTCCGTTTTTCAAATTAGAACACCATTTTTTTATTGCAGAAATAGATTCCTTAGAAAATTTTAATTTATTTTGATGTAACATTTTTCAGTTTTTGTTGGAAAATTCTCTCTGAGCGGGAAAATTCGAAAAAAAAATCGAAAATAGAGCTCCGCTGAAACAAGAATAACTTCGAGGTTTTTGGATGGAAAATTTTCATTTTTGGGATCTTTCAAGACGTAAGATTGATGTATCCACTTTAAAAATCGAAATCGCGATTCATGATACAGGGGGTGAAAAAATCGGTTTCAAAGTTAGGGATGACAAAATCGTGAAAAATCAGTTTTTTCAAATTAGAACCCCATTTTTTTATAGCAGATATTGAATCTACGTTAAAAAATAATGTGAGTGTATGCATCACACCCTTGCCCTAAAATGGATATTTTCTGAGTTATTCACAAAAAACTGTTTTTCGTCTTGAATTTTCAGCTATTCCTTTTCCCTTCACGCCAAAAAGATGAAATTTTCAGGAACTGTTATTTGAACCATGCTGTAGATTTTTCACCCCTTCTTGAAACCGACTTCAAGTTACTATTAGGAGAACCATGGCAAACTCTCGCAGTTATAACTAGAGAAGATGCTCAAAGTTTTGACCGTTAATTTCAAGACATTTATTTATACGTCTCAGGAATGCTTCGTGCGTTGCTCTTCTTATTTCATCGGGAGGAAGAGATCTGCAAAAGTGTTTAAAAACCAAATTGAGTTTCAAAACTATGAATCTAAAAATCTAAACAAACCTGAACGCATTTCTGACTCGTTCTATGCAGTCCTCTTTATCAGTCAGGGGAGTTGAGTAGACAATATTTTTTATCCTACCCCAAACATAATAGTCTAAAGGAGTTAAATCGGGAGAACGTGGTGGCCAAAGATGTGGACCATTGTTCGCTAACCATCGATCTTCAAATAGCCTGTAGAGGATATTTGACACATTGAGTGAATTGTGTGGAGGCGCGCCATCTTGTTGATACCATAAGTCATTATGGTTCTGTACTAGCGGCTCAATTATTTGAGTCAATATGTCAGAATATCTATCTCCTAAGGGAGAACATTCTTTAAATAATGCAAACATGTGTAGTGTTCTATCTTACCAGTTAAAGTCTCATCATAAATGTGAACATCGAGAATTGCATTATTTTTGATGGCGCAAAAAACATTGAAACTCCAGGTCTCTTGAAAGTTCCATTGTCTGAAGTGGTGGTTGTTCTCTTCATCCCAATAATGACTGTTATGCCTATTGAAAGAACCATTCTTTGTTAATTTAGATTCATCTGTCCAAATTATACAGTCCAAAAAGTTTTCATTCTCTTGAAATCGAATCATCATAGCTTCGCAAAACTCTGTTCTCCTGACGAAATCAGTTTCCTTCAAATGCTGTACCCTATTGAATTTATATGGGTGCATTTTATGTTTTTTTAATATTCTCCAAACACTCGATTGATATAATCCCAGATCAATCTCGGCATCTTTGAGAGAATTTTGAGGATTCACACGAAAATATGCAAGAACTGTAATTTCGTTGTTCTCATCTTCTACTACACTTTTTTCTCTGTGTGTAGTTTTCTTAACGAAAGATCCGACATTTCTCAAGTTTGTCATGGTTCTGTTAATGGTATCTCTCGTTGGTCTGGGTCGGTCAGGAAACCTCTCAATGAACAGTCGAATCGTTCTATCTACAACTTTATTACATTCTCCATGAAGTAGAATGAGATTTAAATAATCTTCAAAGGTAAAATTAGGCATAGTGATCGATTTTATAACTTAATACGAATTATCACCAAATTAATAGTAAACACAAAATGCTACTGAATAAAGAGGAATTTGGCAGATGTAATTAATGATATCTATCATTAAAAAAAAATAATGTAAAACATGGTAACTTTTTGCATATGGTTCATAAGGAATTATTTATTTATCACTGGAGAGAAAACCGATGGCCGATTAGTTGAAATAAAGAGGTTTCCGATACAAATTCGAATCCAAATTCGCCATCTATTTAGGAACAACCTGTAACTTTTTTCTCTTGCATATTAGGGTAGTAAAATCTAAAACATGGTTTAAGTAACAGTTCCTGAAAATGTCATCTTTTTGGCGTGAAGGGAAAAGAAATAGCTGAAAACTCAAGACGAAAAACAGTTTTTTGTGAATAACTCAGAAAATATCCACTTTAGGGCAAGGGTATGATGCATACACTCACATTATTTTTTAACGTAGATTCAATATCTGCCATAAAAAAATGGGGTTCTAATTTGAAAAAATTGATTTCTCACGATTTTGTCATCCCTAACTTTGAAAGCGATTTTTTCACCCCCTGTATCATGAATCGCGATTTCGATTTTTAAAGTGGATACATCAATCTTACATCTTGAAAAATCCCAAAAATGAAAATTTTCCATCCAAAAACCTCGAAGTTATTCTTGTTTCAGCGGAGCTCTATTTTCGATTTTTTTTTCGAATTTTCCCGCTCAGAGAGAATTTTCCAACCAAAACTGAAAAATGTTACATCAAAATAAATTGAAATTTTCTAAGGAATCTATTTCTGCAATAAAAAAATGGTGTTCTAATTTGAAAAACGGAAGTTGACGTCATTTCCGGAAAAACCGGAGGTGCTCATGCCTTGAAAATATTTTAGATTTCATCAGCATCGTGAAATACTTATAAGTGCTGAATTTCATGAAAATACGTTCAGTAGTTTCCCGTATAAATATGGGTGAGGTTCCTCGTGAAAGACCCTGTATTGTAGTAATCTTGTCTATGGTATGGATTTCATAGTTGAATGTTCGTATCTCTTCTTCTTCATTATAAGGAACCGAAATATATGTGGAATGTCCTGGAGAAGGCAAACATCCTGTTATTTAGTTGTGCTATGAATGTTAGTGGAATTGTGTTGAACTATCTATTTATTTCGGTCTATTTCACTAAATCATGACGCGATCACCATAATAAGAATTATTTGTATTTATTATACACTTTTCTAACAAAAATATCCCAATGTTATAGGAAAGCTGGCAATATCATACATAATAGATATATGTTTAAAAAAATATAGGTATTTCATATAGATGAAATGGAGAAGGTGTCCATCCAGTCTAGGATGGACTATTTCAGGGATGTAATTTCTTTTGCATTATTTCGTTTGTTCTATATTTTAAGTCTAGGTAATGATTAATTGAAGATCATTGATGCATTGACATGGCATCTGCAGGATAATGAAGTATTTTTTATGGATGAATGAAAGCGGAATGTCAAACTTTGGGGAGGGATACTGGAGCTGTACGATCACTTTTGTGGCAGTAGCGTCAGGAATTGAGAAGTTGGCGCGAAATTATTGCCAGCAAATTTCAGTAAAATCGGAACGGCAAAATAGTCTGCGCAGTTCTGGGGAATATCGGAATACTGGGTATTTCTATTCATTCATCCTGACCCAGAAAAGGTGTGATAGTCTGTGCTTCGTGATGGACAAGAGCAAAATAGGAACGACTAGAACTTGACATGAATTTGTTGACCAATACGCTTTAGTTTCATTATCTGAATTCTCAAAATTCTATTAGGAGTACAAAAAAGATTCCGCCGTTTTGAGACAGATGGCATGCACTAGGTTTACGTTAGGATTCCCAGATGATAACCGGCTTGAAAATTAGGTTGTTCGTTCAAGAGCGACATTACCCTGTCATATAATTGACTTAGTTTAAGCATCCTATATTTTTTAAATTCAAAAATATCTAAATTTGTGCTAAATAAGCGTCATTTGCGGGAAGTTTCAATTTATTTATTTAATTCAAAAAATCTACAGCTGAGGTGCATCGATTGATCATAGAAGCATATAATGAAGCTTTTTTGAGTGGGAGGACATTCCGTGAGTGGTTTCAAATGTCTAAATTCGGTGATTTTGACGTGAAGACATAAAGATGAAGGTTATGAAAAAACTCATGATGTGTATTTTGTGGGATCAGCTGGGTTTGGTGTATTCCGAGTTGCTTAAACCAAGCCAAACAATCAGTGGAACTCTACCAAACACAATTGATGAGGTTGAGCCTAGTCTGAAGGAAAAACATCCTCAATACTACTCCAGATACACAAAAATTTCTCCTACATGATATTGCTCGTCTGCTAGTAGCGGTTTCGGTGGAAAAAAAACTATTTGACTGGGAAGTGCCACCCCACCCGCTGTATTCACCAGCTTTAGGCTTCTGAGGGGTTTAGTTGAAGCCTAGGATATTCGGAAAATACAAATACAAAAAATACATTATGCCTTCCGACTATCATCTTTTCCACTATCATCTTTTCCACTCAATGACACATGCTCTATCGGAGCAGCGTTTCACATCATATGAAGATACCAAAAATGAGGTTGATTCGTAGATATCCTCAAAAAACAAGGAGTTCTTCAGAGGTGGAATCCGAACGCTGCCTGAAAGATTGGAAAGATGTAGTTGCTAGTGATGGACAGTACTTCCATTTGATCCTAAATCCTAACTACCTTCATTCCACAATAAATACTATATTTCAAACAAAAAATGGCGGAAAATTATTTGTACTGCTAATATTAGAGATCTTTTGATTTGGATTATAGGCAATGACTTTTTGTGTGAAGATTAGACTTTGTGTAGATATGCATAATTTGGTTGATACAACTTCTACAGAATCTGAAGCTCCTTCATCTTGTCAGTGCTTTTGTAGGTTTTTTCTTGAATACATTTTAGAACTATGCACCGAAAGTTTGGAAACATTCAATCATATGAACATTTATTGCAGGAAGCTTGAAGGGAAGAGCGCAGTATGATTGGAATGTCATGAAGAATAGAGGACACATGAATCTGTTCCGTCAAATATTTGGACTGATGGAATTACTCCAACCTATGATATTTGAACAAACTGAAACTTTGAGGGACCTTCTGGATTCTTATTTCCTTCTATTGCAATATCACGGACATTCTAAAGATCTATATGGATTAGTACATCGTTTAGTTACATTCATACAAAACTGGATGATGAAAGATATAAAGTTGGCATCCAAATATCTTCAGGATAGGGGATCTGATATAAAGTAAGTTGAAACATTTGAATGAACTCTTGCTTGAACAGCGCTCAAATTCAACGAAAATTGAAATGAGATCACAAAAAAAAAGAAATATAAAAAGAATAGTGGACATTA
The DNA here is from genome assembly GCA_958510865.1 of Myrrha octodecimguttata. Taxonomy (NCBI): domain Eukaryota; kingdom Metazoa; phylum Arthropoda; class Insecta; order Coleoptera; family Coccinellidae; genus Myrrha; species Myrrha octodecimguttata. Next base: position 15,804,085 of record OY294060.1, read on the forward strand.
GATGAGTTAACGGAAGAACAATACAACATTTATAATGCTCATTCTCAATACTGTTCTACCAAAAGCGCATTGTATGAGGGTTCCGAAAATAAACAGAGGCATTGAATTCCGACAGCCATTTGACTTTTCTGTAATGCAAGCTATATTAAAGGTGAATATCACAAAAAGTGTAGTTATAAGGGAAAAAAATTGAATGTTTTGAAGAGATCATATAATATGTATTGTTTTTCATGTGATAGGGAATGATGATAATATTTCACATCTTAGATATGGAACGCTAGTCTCTTACATTGTACTTTCTTCAGGTTGCCATTTCTGCAAATTGCAGATCTATATAGTAAAGAACTTTGGGAGGATTGAAATAATAATAATAATAATAATATGCTTTATTTCCACCTGACAAAATCATTGTATTGGAAAAGTCAAAACAGAAAAAATATTGGGTATTATCTATTGTGAGGTAAAGCTATTTTCGTTGATGAGGATTTCAACCTCGGAAAAACTAGACACTATTTCTCGATAGAATCTTTTTGAGTCTACTTTTGAAAATTGTGTATGGGACATTACGTATCTGCTCTGGCAATGAGTTGTAGAGTTGTATTACAATGTCATGTTTTCTTCTCAACCGTCTGTGTGGCTGCATAATATCTTGTCTATTCCTGGTATCGTGGGTGTGTATTTCTGAATGTTTCGTGTATCTGTTTAAGTTCTCCCTTATAAATATTAATCTCTTATAAATTATGACAGCGTACATCGTCATTATTCCTGCTGAAGTAAGTAGGGCTCTGCAACTTGTATACGGTGGGACTTGGTAAATATTTCTTATGGCTCTCTTTTGCATTCTGAATATCTTACCCAAGTGAAAAGCTGCTCCATCACTCCAACAAACAATACCATACACCATTCGGGAATGAGAGAGGGAGTAATAGGTGGTAATTGATGCACTTACATTGGTCACCTCTGCAATCTTTCTCATCTCGTACGCTGCTGAGGCTAGCTTGGCGCTAAGGTGGTCAATATGTTCACTCCACTTCAGCTGTGTGTCCAGTTGCACTCCCAGGAAGTTAACTGAGCTCGACTCTAAACTATGACTGCTTTGTTTGACACTGAAGACTAATGATGTTGTTTTGTCGGTATCCAGAAATAATTCGTTGGTGGTGAACCATATTCTAGCTTGGTGATATTTTCGTCGATCTCCACTGAATAGGATGAATCATCCGCGAACATACAGGAAAGTACTGGTCTTGGTATCGCATCGATAGTTGCTTTCAAAGTTATGTTACGTGGCATATCGTTAATATAAAACTAGGAATAGTGGTGGACCCAACTTTGTACCCTGAGTAACTCCCTTAGTTGTTAGAAGAGGTTCCATATATCTCTAGTTTATCAAGCAGAATTGAATGATTCACACAATCACACAATCATGCAGATAGGTCGGTAAAAATTCCCAGGCAATGGTTTTTGTGTTCAAAACAATTCTCTATATACTCAACCATAAAATGAATTGCGTCCAATGTAGATGTTCCTTTTCGAAAACCAAATTGGATATAACACAATATTTGGTGGATATTCATGAAGTCTATCAGGTGTTTATAGACAACAGCTTCTAGGATCTTTGAAAATGCAGGTTGTATTGCAACTGGTCTGAAATTACCGGGTACGGAAGGATCGAATATAGGGCATATCAATCCTTTTTTCATCCTTTCTGGGAAGACTCTCCCTTCAAGGCAAGAATTCACAATCTCCACCAGTGGGTCAATCAGAAATTGAGTGCATTTTTTTATAATAAATACACTGTTTCCATCTATATCTTCTGTTCCATTAGTTTTAAGATTGTTCATAATAGATTTTATTTCTTGTTTGGTAACTGGGTTAAAGAACATCGAGTTCATTATATAAGATTTTCCCATCAAAGCTGTAGGGCACCTATCTGTTCTTTCTAGGTTCTTTACGATGTTGCTGGCATTATGGACGAAGAAGTTGTTAAGTTCATCATTGCTCAGGTTTGGCCTGTTTCCTTGTACGCCCTGTTTCTTTATTAATGATATTCAATACCGTTTTATTCTTGTTGTCTGATTCTAGGATTTGTAAATTATACGTGGATTTTTTAGAAGCCTGTAGCAGTTGCAGGTATTCCTTCTTGTAATTGGTGTAGGCTTGTTTGTTCCTTTCAGTTTGGTGTGCTCTATACCAGGAGTACAGGAACATGAGTCGTTCTTTGGCCACCACTATATTTGGAGTTATCCATTTCGGAATGGTCTTTTGTTTCTTGAATGGTATGAGTTGGAAGCATACGTTGTAATCTCCATGATAATGGTCCAGCTGTGTATGTTAGACCACCAAACCATACTAACTTGTCAAGGTCATCAAAAAAAGTGGTGACTTCGATTATATCTTATTCATGTATCTATGATGATGAATCAATTGTAGTTGCTATAGATGAATGGATAATCCATTTGTAACCGTTCCATCTTCCATGAACCCAGTATAGCATTTATTTGAAGCATTGAGCTATCAGTTGCTCAAAATGAAAATTTCAAAAATATGCCTCTGTGCATACAGCAGTACCGCGAGTTTATAGGAGGTACTGACGAGATGGATGCAAATATAAATTTCCACAGAATATCAGTTAGGATCGAAGAATAGTGGTGGCCAATTCTCACCTGGTTTATAGATGGGGTTTTGCAAAATGCATGATTTTCAAAATTGATCACCCAAAAGCTTCACAACTGAACTTCGGGAGAGAAATTTTGTTAGCCTACCTGAAAAAAACATACCACAACCATCAGGAGTAACAGAAGCTCATTTTTTCAAAATATCCCCGGATATCCGTCTAAATGGTAAACACTACCTTGTGGAATATTTTTACGATTGTGGAACAGAACCGATTCCCGATCCTGGGACAGAACCATAACGAGAGCTCTGTTCGCACGCGGTCTCAAAAATTTGACCTAGGCTTATTTTTCTTTAATTCATTACATAGTGCTAAAGGTGGGCATATCGCGAAGCGATATTTTCCTGCGGACCCTGAAATTTGTGAAAAAAATCACAAGATATGACAAGTAGAGTAAACTGAAGCTTTCAATAATACAACATAATAATACCAATCAGACCACACACGACTCAGGACACAGGAATGAAAGGAGACGAAATGGAAAAAGCACGGACTGATGAAATCACCTTCATTCATCACACTTACTGTACCAAATAAATGTTTCTTGAGTGCAATCCTAAATGATAAAAAGGTTGCACTTCTAGTGATGAAAGCAGGAATACGATTCCAAAGCTTGGCTAATCTCAACGAAAAAACTGACATGAAACTAGGGCTGTGTGCTGGTATTCTGAGAGAAGTGTTGGAATGAGCTCTGGTATTATAATACTCTCTACCAATACCTCGAAGACACTTGCAGAGGTTATTGGTAACACGAGCCCTCACAACCTTGAAGCCCCACAATAATAGGCGCCAATTACGACGTTGCCCTATTGTTAGGAGTTTGAGGTCACGTTGAAAACCATTAACTTTCTCAGTCCATAAACAAATCTTATGCCGACGTTCTGCAATCGTTCAAACTTACTGAGCTGTTGTGAATTCAGTCCCATATAAGCCATATCCGCATAGTCAATTTTGGGTAGTAATAGCAAATAAAATAAGGTTCTTCTCGTGGCAAGGGGCAGAAAGTTTTAAGCAGACGTAACTGGTGCATAGAACGATAGAACTTGCCATGAACAACAGCTACCTGTTCATCCCAAGACATAGTATCATGGATAATTAAACCCAATTCATTTACACCATGGAAATATGGAACACTATCCCCATTGACAACTACCCTGTGTCTGCAGGAATCGATCTTATTCAGTGATCCACGGGTGCCAATTATTATTGACTGAGTTTTTGCGGAATTCAGCAGAAGACCCCAACTGGATGGCACCTATGATAGCAGAGCCAAATCCTTGTTGATTTTTTTCACACAACTAGAAAACTCCTCTACAGAAGACTGCGAATAAATCTGCAAATATTCAGCAAAGAGATGTTACTTTTACATCGAGTGTTAGCCATAAGAGAAGCGACATATATGGAAAACAGAAGCGGCCCACTCCGAAATTCTATCTTCCAGGTCAACTCTACTCTTTCGACCCCTCAGATTAGATTCGAAGCACAATCAATATGTCAAAGTCCATGGTATCAAATGCTTTGCTGAAGTTTAACTGCACTAATACGGGAATTAGTTTCTTATCCCTTGCTCACTGTTTCCACGGGGTTGGAAAGAGGCCATTACATAATGAAAAATTGTAAATATGTTCCTAGACTGGTGGTACTTTGTCGATAATTGGTTTGAGAAGAGCAGTTCCGTTATTATGAAAACCTACCGACCTCGATGAGATATCTTTCAGGGCCCCATTGATGTAGTTGTCTTGGACTGGCTTGAAATCGAAAGAAGGTCTTGAAGGAAGGGTGTAAGTGTAAAGTGATTCCAGTGTGGCCTTCTTCAGATCAGCTCTCAAAGTAATAGGGGGTGAAGCAAAATGCTTAACAAGAGTGTCAACATCAATACTGCAAGAAGAATTAAACTTTCGGCATTCTTTGCCTACAGAATGAAGGGATTGCCAAATTTGTTGGGAGGAACATTTGGTTCTTAAGAACAAATTTTCGCTTTTCACTCCTACATAGATGATTTACAGCTATTCTTCAAAACTCGATATGCTTCTTTATTTTCAGTTGAGGGATTTTTAGAATAAAACGACTTTAGTTTATCCCGTTTCTTCATCATTCGTTTAAGATTTTTGTTTAACCTGGGACATGGTGGATGTTTGACACTAACAGATTTAAACGGTGCCACAGTATCATGAACCCTAATATTTTAATTAAAAGTTTCAACTTTTTCATCCATATGAGAGTTTCATATAATGGAGTCCAGTCAATTTTACTAATCTAACCTTGAAGTACCGTTTTATCGATATTAGCCATTGTGCGATTGTTTTGTTCCGAATAAATTCACAAGTGGGGAGATTGTATTAGGGCAAAAAAATAATCCAAACTATCTGATTAACATTTTCACACCCCATAAGACTAGTGTTCCATATATGGAACGAGTTATATATCCAAAATGACATATTATTGGATGAAAATTGTGATTGACTGTTGATCATAGTAGGGATTCAACTATAAAAAAACTTTTATATTCACGTTCACGAAAATTAATTCCCTTATGGGTTAAGTTTTGTAACGAAAACTCAGCCAGATTTGCATTGGTTAAATCTCTAGGTCAAAATTATTCGACAAGATGTGAATTTTTCATATTTTTATCATTGGCGTTAATTACATACGTAATTAATACTACCTTTGTCTAGAACGGACAGGGGCGATTGGTTATCTGACAAGAAAGTTAATAAAACCATTTCTTAATTACATAGAGTGGAATGTGTCAAATTTCCATGACCTACCGACTCACTCTAACACCTTTCCATCCAACGCCTGTGTCGCACACAGTGCGCCTCGGGATCGCGTCACTTGTGTTCCATTGTACGGAACTTCATGCGCTCACAGCTGTGAAACGCCAAACCTTTCATAATTTGTCATCCCGGGGGTGTTACGTGCTTGGCTGGAAAGTATTTATCATGGAATGCTTAGAGTGGCATTAAAGGGTTACACCCAGAAAAAATAACTTCATATATCATTTTATGGCAATGTGGTATTCTTACATGAAGAATGGAACGATAACATTTTCAAAAAATAATACTAGCATTTAAGCAAAAAAATAATGTATTTGACCAACCTTTAGCTGAGCACACTCTTGTACAATTCTAGACATTGACTCGTGAATTTACTGAGTCAGTCGGCCGGTTTCACAAAAGTTTGATTGTCCGATCAAGGGCAGTCAGTCAACAGTAAATTCTGTGCTCGATTTCATTTTCAACTCAACCATCGAATGAAAACCTTAATCAACGAGTTGATCGGACGTCAAAAGTTTTGTGAAACTGACCGTAAATCTGTGGAGGTTGGAACAAATTGGACAGTCTCCTCTCTCCTTCGCAATATATGCTACATGTGTTCAACGCGATCAAAAGTAACCAGCATGGCCACGCCAAAAAGTTAACTTCAGCTCATTCGAGAATGTCCATAGTACAACGAGCAATATGGGAACGTGCATTGTATTGCTGAAAAAGGACGTCTAGACGGCCATTTAGATTCAGATGGATATATAATCTATTAATTTTCTTTTTCTATTTTTTTAATTCCTAATCACGTCGAAAACTTTATAATCAGTAATCGGATAGTAGTAAAAAATGTTTAAACACATAGATAGAACTTATATCAAACCGAAATGTACAGATAACAAATGCGAAATTCACATCCCAGAGACATCCAAACTATCTTAGTCCAAGGATATATAATCAACTCCCAAGGGAGTTCCGAATAGGTCCATGTATGAAGATCAAACATAAGATTAGGGAATGGATCAGAAAGAGCAGCACAAGTATTTTTGTTTTTGGTTCAGTAGAAGTGGAAAGAAAAAAGATTGGGGAGAAATGATGAACTGCCTGTGCACACAGATTTCAGAATCAATCGCGCAGTCACAAGGCCAAAGAAAACTGCTATTATTGAGTTATTGCATTGATTTATTATGAATTTATATTTCCTTTGTTGGCCAATATATTATTATTATTATTATACAGTTATTTGAGATTTCACTGCCATAATGGAGTTTCACCTGAGAGCTAGCAAGGTTAGAAAAATTTGACCCGTAGTAGCAAAAGATAGAGCCAGTTACTAAGTGACTATGGTGACATTCTGTCTGACTGGACTACTTGGTGTTTTTCGTATTCCCGTACCCTGATTAGTCCATACATGACACAAGCGCATTACTGTCCTTGCAGTACAATTAACACGACGGTCAATTTCGCCAAAGAACACAGCATTTTTTAGGCAACATTTCTACCCCTGTCAAGATCGCTATCATGTTGACAATTTTGCTTAACTAGGGTTCAACACAAGTTGACGGCAGGACAATAATTGAATAGGCTGCGAATTTTACCCAAGGGTTTATTATTTTCCCAGTTAAATAACCCAAAACGATTGCTACCTTGAATAAAACTTATACAGCGTGCCGAAAAAGTAACGTAACTAGTCAATAATTTTTGTACGAAAAATCATTAAGGTAAATCCTCGCACCTGTCGCTTTTTCATTTCAAAAGCAATCTATCTTGTGCTTTTTTGAATTTGATATTTCTCACCCTCTACGCCCCGCACCCCACTGCTTTATTCTTTCAGATGGGAATATATGGATTGTGATACATCAAATGAAAGGTAATTTCATCACCTATTCAGCGATATGGCTTGAAGTAGAATTGGTTGGGCCGTTTTTTTTTATTAAAAAATTAAATTATTTACAATCTGTGATTGGAGAGTACTGTAATCAGTCCATTATTCTTTTACTAACTATTGTTAAGGAAAATCCTCGAACCCCTGAATTTAAATTATATCAATAATTAAATTGTTTTCTCGTTCACATAACTGAATTGGTCATCGAATGACCTTTGATGTGATATATCACATGCAATATTTTTCCAAAATAAAACTGTTGAGTTTCAAGGGTATAAGCCCCGAACTTTAAAACTGCATGCATTTCTCAAACTTCGAAAATAGAAATCACCGGGTAGAAGGATATTTTTCAATATTCATTATTTCAAGAATGAGAACCTGACACCAATCAAAAATTGTTAATTTTGTAATGAAAAAATAGCTAAACAAATTCTTTTTTAAGTCACAAAGCTCAATGTGCAATCAAATATCCTTTAATTTGATATATCTCAATCCATATATTTCTATTTGAAAAAACAGTATGGAGGTGTGGAGCGTAAAGGGTGGGAGATTTCAAATTCAAAAAGGCATATGGGGAGACCTGCTTTCGTAAATACAAATCCATGGATTTCCCTGTTGTGGCAAGCTGTATACTATTCATAACTCATTGGTTCTTCACCCCAAAATTTGCAGCATTTTTCTTTATGCCTCAGGAACGACTGGACAAAAATCATCCGGGTGAAACTTTTTAGGTTGAGTTATGCAACAGTATTCAACTTTGAAAGTTTCATGAAAATTCGGTGGTGAGTTTTCGAAAGATATTTTTTTTCCCTCCAACCCCCAATTTTGAGCCCTTAGGGTACACCGATCATGCTGAAAAGCTTTGAGGATCAATCCCGAACGACGAACGATTTTTGTGCCAAGTTTCATGGATTTCGGTTCAGTACTTTCAGAGACAAGCCCTGAACACCGGACGGACGGATTGTGAAATTTTCAGAGGGGGTTGAAATTTTTTTTTCGTTGGTCGATCACTAATTACTGTTACTACTGCAGTATCCATGTTTCTTGAACAGCTTTCTTCACAAACAAATTGACAAGAAGAAACTTTTAGACAAACTAAAATATTAATATCACTAACATAGCATGCTTTTAAATACTCAGTGGACAAAAAATGGGGTTTGCAAAGATATTCGTTCTGTATCTAACGCTTCTAATGCCGTAGAGTATATTATCAAGGAAAACGCTGTATAGACGGAATGAAGAGAACCAGACCTCTGACAACAGTCAACAGTTCTTGAAAATGGCTCCAAAATCGGAGTCGAAAGTTGATGTGAAATCATATATAAACAATTGATATTCATCAGACATGATAAAATTCAGAGAAATTACGTAGTTAAGCAATAACCATTGCTTATGGGCACAGTGTTAGGTTCGTGCATGAACAAATTCAAATTTGGAAAAATACAATTCTTAGAAAATTCCATCTTAGTTGAACATAAAACTAATTTCAATAGAAAAATCATAACAGTACTTTCAAGTTCTCATTCTCCACTTGGTCCTCAATATATATGTTTCTTTTTTTTTCAGTGATATTCAATTTGTCCAACCAGCTATCAGACCTCTTTTATCGAATGTATCGCTCCCAGCTTCAGAGCAAAGTAGTTCGAATGCAGTCCTAGTTGGTACAATGACTCCCAGAGTGATAGAACCTCTTCCACAAAATTGGTTATCTATTTTAACCACTTTGCAGGAATCTGACAGTATATCAGCTCTACATGAACTGGAACATTTGACCTCCAAACGACCTGAATTGTTGAAACTGGTTTCACATATTCTTTACAATTGCCTCAGTTCGCCTAATGGTAATATAAGATCAGTAGCAATAACTTTAATACTTAAGTGGCTGAGATTCAATCCAAAAGCCTCTGAAGAAGCACTCTCTTTTATTCTCACAAGTTTAGATAGCAATAATGGGGATATTGTTGCCAGTATTTTGGACAGACTTCCTGAAATAGTGTGTGTTATGCAAGAATATGCAGAAATTATCTTGACTAGGGTCTTCAAACTGGGAACAAAGTCCACCATAAATACGACAACAACAATACAGGATAGTATCAATCTTTTATGCTTGCAATCGGGTTGTTGAATCAAAAAAATAAATATATTTGGTAATAGGAATATATTTCAGTATATTTCACTAAACAATTACCTCTGTTTTGTTGATAATGGTATTATCAGTTTATTTCGTATCGTTTATAAGGGAGCTGTTGTCTTGATACTTCTGTCATAAATAATTCTTGATAAGACTTGTTGAATTTGATTTCTATTATATGATGAAACAAAAACTGTGTTCTTCATTCAGATTTATTCACATAATAAATGGTGAAACCATTAATTCTTTACATTAAGTTCTTTTAATTATTCAAATAATATAATCTTCAAAACTACCAAATAAATATTAATAAATTAATAAACTGATTGTTAACTTCCGAATTCAATTTAATCCAACAAAACATTATTTTGAGTTGTCTTATTATAGATCGTTCTGATTTCAAATAAATTACCAATTTGACCATTACAAAAATGCTATGTCTCTTACAACCAAAAACTTCATATTTGAAATAAAGGTTACCACAACCATGGCCTGTACATATATGATTTAATAAGTGGTTTAATTTTTCTGACTATAATCTGTAATCAAGATTTTTGGAAGTTATTGAACTCGGATAGTTCAAACTTCATCTCATATCAGAAACTTTATGCAATTTTTATGATTCACGAATTAACTCTGAACTTTCACACAATTTCGAAATGTGTCTCTCCAGTATCTGGAGTTCGGAACTCTGAAAAGGCCTTGATAAAATTGTTGCTTTGCCAATATTTACGTTACTCAGTAATTTGTTGGAGATTTGAAGATGTGTAAATAAGTGTCGAGTGATTGCTGACAGTGAAAGATGTAAGATGAAACTTGAACCTGTGGTCAACCATATGACTTCTTAACTGAAGAAGCCCAGTACACCAGCTTTGAGTTTGGAGATTGGAACAGGTAAATATAAATCACATAGTTTCTTATGCATAAAGTTCTAGTAAAATTAGAATTCAATTGAAGAAATATCATATAGAATATTTTATTCAAACCATTTTCAATATAACATCATATTCAAGAATTGTTCATACAGTTACAACCAAAAAAAAGGTTCTTATTTCATCAATAGAATCACCAACTTTCTCAATAAAAATTCTTAATATGGAAATATGCATATACATGTCTTGTAAGGCATAGTATCGAGATCCTCCATATATTCTTTTAGTTTTTCCAGTGCTGTATTTGCTCAAACTGCCATCGTGAGAGAGCCTTCCAACAATAGTCTTTAAACTATTTCTACCTAGATGTTTTAAAATTGCAGCATATATTTGCTGTAGTCATTATTAAATTGCACAAATTCAATTAATACGAAACTGAAATTAAATCTATATTTTAGGATTTCACAATCAATCCTTCAGTTAAAATCAATGGCACAAAATATGATTGTCAGTTTTCTGTAAAAGGGAAAACATCTACTATCAGTAAAACAGTAAAAATGAAACTTCATAGAACACATTTGGCATTCAAAAAATTCTACAAACCTAAAAGTAATGTCCTATTTACTTAATATTAATAATTATAAAAAACATGTTTGTTTTATCTACAGCTAAAAGAAATTATTGTGTAGAAAACAGTCAAATATTCCTTTCAAACAATCATTGATAGGAAAACTTCCCTTGCCATCCATATAATATTTTAGGAATTTACATTGAAATATTTCAGGGAATATAGTCAAACCATGAAAACAATTAAGTCAAATGTATTATCACATAATACTGTCATTTTGATAAATCAGTTACTAGAAAAATGAGAAATAGAAACAAATTTGGATATGTTTTCTGGGCTTAATTAACATGTTTGATAAGAAACGCCCCCTAATTAAAATAACTGTCAACTATGTAATGATAATGAGTTGAGTGAAAAGGAACACATATACGGACAAGTCAAAGCAAAAAAAAAATTATTACTATTGATTGGATGAACCTGAAGCAGAGTTCTCAGAAACTTCACAAGGGGAGCCATTTTTTGTCAAATCCAAATCAAACAATTCAAACATATATAAAATATTTTCATAGAGTTGCTATTGGCAAAGCATTTCAATAAAAAAATCCAGCCTTTTATATAGAACAGTTTCATGATGGCTGAAAACCTAAAGTAATTGTGAAGTTTTCAGTTTTTCCCCTTGGTTGGGGTTGATGAAAACACATTTGAACTATTCCAGGTATTTTCTATCATTGAAGGCCCCGTAACAACATTTGCAGAATGATATCCCAAGTCCGAAGAACCTTCAGGTAAAAATCCAGATTTGGCTACTGTATTCGTGTTATATAAGCTGATATCTTCCATTCGACTGAAAGAACTATGAAAATGTTCGAAACTATCAGACAATCTCTTACGTGGACTTGTGAAATTTCCAGTTTTGGGGGTGTGGATGAGCGATATGTCCATCTTTTCATCTTCAGATTCTTGATGCGCCTCTCCAATGGATGTAATTCCTAAATTTTCATCCGAAATATCATTGGAAATGAATTCCGACTCTGTTACAGTATCCTCTGAAATAAAAAAATAATGTACATTCTCATAGAGAGGAGAAAAAAGATTACTCAAAAATCTTCATCCAATATATGTTGAATTCAAATGAGAGTTCTATTAGAGTTTAAAAATGAGGCATGCAATGCGATAAGGTAAATGAGATTATAAAGTTTATCATGATGGCTATTTTTGATGTGGACGGCAAGTTTAGGTAAAATATCAAGTCTCTGGGTTCTTTCTTTCGGTCAGTCATTGTGCTCACCATCACAAGTTCCAAAAAAAAACGACCAAGAAATTTGTAGAGTATTCTTCCATCAAAATGTCTATTAGTGGCGAATTTGCCGACCACCAAGTATTTTCAGCGCTGCCTCATTGCAGCTTATATCAAGAAGTACTAATTACTTTGATATTTCGAATGAAAAGCCTGTATATCACTTTCTCTATATCTAGAGATTTCGGATTATTAGACATTTTGCATGTTCTTGCTAGAATGTGATCGTATTGACCATGCATATGAACAATTTCATTGAAACTTCACAAATAGAATTATTGCCTTTCATTTGAATTATTTTTCAATAAAATTTCCGTTAATAAATTTTACAAGAACTTACAAATAAATTTCATGCAGTTTGTCAATTAAAAAATATACCCCATACATCCCATTTGAAAAAAGGCACTTCCTATCGTTCTCTAAGAAGCCACGGATTTTGAAAAATCCGGTATGATTTGGGACGTATTTTATCAAACGTGAATAATATATGAGGTTATTGGTCTCCGGAACGTCAGCTGTTAAGCAATCTAAGTACAGAAGCAATGAATCTGAAGACGAAGGAAGGTATGTTTGCACAAAAAAGTAGTTAAGCAATCAATTACTCGAAAGCCCCTGGAGATAGGGATGAGGAAGTTGGTCCAAAAACAATCAGCGTGTAGAGCGTTGGACTCTTGATGGAAAGGTCTTAAGTTCGACTCCGGTCTAAAAAAGGAATTTTTTATTCCGAGGGTACAAGCCACCATTCACTGTTAGGTCAAAAATTAACAGTGGTCTGTCTAGAGAGAGGAAGTAAGGACACAGCAACAAAGCCTACACAGAACACACCACTTATCCTAACTCACACAAACTTGCAGCTTTTGAGGGGTATCCTGGAGAAGTCTAGGAGAATTGGTAGCAATACCAAAAATATACAGAGGTTTTCTTTTAAAATATCAGGGCAGTACTTTTCGATATAAACGGCAAAATCGCAGCGCTGAATAAATTTTAAATCGACCTAAGATACCATTTTTTCCATAAAATATAATAATATAATAAAAAGATAAAGTTAAAGAAGTATGAATTCTTCAAGTGGAGGTGAGTACACCGAAATGGAAATTGAAGATGATGGTATTTGGCTAAAAGTTCGCCATAGAAGAATCCGAGATAAAATCCCAAACTCTCCACCAATTCAACAAACTAAAAAACTTGCATTTCCATTTGCTAATATCTCGTCTTCGATAAAGTCAGTGGTTTCGTTAACCCGAGCTTCAGAAATGAAAAGTTGTCCGACTGTATTCCTCGATCAACTGATGAAGTTTTGTGAAACCAAATTTGACGGAGCAATCTGTTGATCGTACGATCACCTTATCTTTGCTAAACCCAGGTGAAGGTCACCATATAATGGGCGTTTTTCCGGTTTGCCAGAAATTATTTTATGCTTTTGATAAGGAATGCATGTATGCCTGTATATTCTCCAAGATAAACATAAAATCCTATGAAACAATTTCCGCTATGCCGTTGTGGTAACACACAAGATATTATACATAAACTGACGGAATCTTTCAAGATGTGCTTGTTAAAACGCAGTCTGAGCATCTGGCATCTGCAAAAACAGACCTGTCCATACAATAATATTGCGTAGCCGGATCGTTTATACTGATGTCAGTCCATCACCTTTTTCACATATCTTGTTCCCATTTCGACTAAATAATGTACAGAAATTGTCTTTATTCACCAAATGCCAAATCGACGGTATTGACAAAATTTCAGATCCATTCATAGAAAAGTAAAGGATATATTTGTTGCGTTCCGATATTCCCAATCAGTACTGGCCAGTATCAGTAATTTCGAAACGCTTCGTACTGATGCGAATAATTTCCAAAGCAGCGCCAGTAAAATCGACTGTCAAAATTCACTGACAAGTACTGGCCAGGAATATCGGAACTCAACTATTGATTAAACAATCATAACTCCGCCCTCAAAATTCCAAATATTGTGCTTACATGAAGCCGTTCTTATACAGAGATTCAGGATCAAATGTGATCACGTTTAATAAATAAATGTGTCGTATTTAGATAGGACAATTTTCCGGTCAATATCGAAAACATACAGGCATCTAGATGAAATGAACGGTCAGAAACTAGTTTTAATAACTCTTAAGGTGGGAATTCATTTGAGCAAATACGCGCTCACGCTGTTCGTTGACGTACGGATAGCGTGCGTGAACGCCCAGTGTCCGTGTGAATAGGCTCAATGCATGATGTAAAAAATTTGAAAAAAGCGCTGACGTGAAGTCAGCAGCTTTTACGTGCTTGTTCACATTGCGAAATGGTGACATGGAAGTTTCAGTGAAATTTCAATGAAATACATATAAAAATTTTCAAAAAAAATATTTTTTTTCCGAATTTTTCCATGGATAATTTCCTTCTTATTGACACTGTTCATCTTCCAACAAGTTTCGATCAGATGAATATTTTTCAAGTTATTGAAAAATCAAAATTTCAAATGGCTGTAGCGCCAAAACCATTCGGCAGATTTGGCCCATTAACGGACTTAACCGATATATTCAGGATCTTATCCTAACCTGAAAATTTCAAGACTCTAGGTCCTTTCGAAAGTTACAGCGCACACTGCCGGCCGGACGGACAGAATCAATTTTGACCACAGATTCTGCAACAGTGAGTCCAACCTAGTCGTTTGAGACCAATTTCGGCTCAAAATTCGAAAATTACAGACATCGTGACGAAATGATAACATGGTGTGCTCATCTGAAAGTGACGTCAGCAAGATTAAAATTCAAAGAAATATATATTCTGTACTTTGAATTTGAATGAAAAAAGTGACGTCATCATTGGTAAATACGATCACAGATGAGCACACCATAGGTCCTTTCGTTTGCATAGAAAGTGTAGCAATTTCCTTGCAAACGAAAGGACCTCATGTTTTGCTTACATCATGGCTCACTGTGGACGTATGTCAACATGACAAATAATTAAATTTCTGCCGCACAGCTATTCGTGCGCGCACATTTGCTCAAATCCACCTTTATAAGAAAATTCTCTGGTAAGTCCCGTAAACGATTACGATTTAACCTCAAGTGTGGTTTATGATGGAATTCCAAAAAATCCTTAAATTTTAAATGAAAAACAAGGTTAAGTTAGAACATGAATCCTATTTCAGAAAGCTGATAGATCTTAGAAGTCAAGATAGTAATATCAATATCCTGCCCGTTTACGCGCTTATTCTAGAGAACAAGAGCTTCATTTTCTTGCTCGAATTTCCTTATCCATTACCGATAATGAACTCACTGATGAGAGTCTGTCGTTAGATTAAATTCTGATCTGTTCGATGGAACTAGTTCGGGCAAAACCATAGAATACTGCAAAAATAAGACAGATCAGTTCTAAACTCTATTAGTTGAAAGTTGTTTCCTGCTTTCGGCAATATTTCAAAGCGGATTTTGTGTAATTCCATTTTTTAGTTAGGGTAGAAAGACTGTATAAAGTTATAATTTTCGTATTGATTGTGTTTTTTGTGTTTTCGTTAGCTTTTTGAGTTTTTTCTTTTTGAAACGGATTAACTGTTAAGTGAACAATGGTAAATGTGTGCGTGTGCAACCTATAATCTAACCGAAATTAAATTCTGTAATTGGATTTATTTTTCAAGCGATTATAAATCTTCAGTCGAAGTTTCCTGAAATACAGATGAATTTTCGCGAATAAGTTCCACTTACCACTTCAGTGCTTTTCTGGGAGTTTTAAGATATAAATCATAGTGTGTATATATAAAATTCAATATTTTATAGTGATGTTCAAAAGAAACACTTCCATAAACATTCTAAAATTAATAGGAATATTTATTTTGAAATGAATTGAAACTCTAGAAAAGTAGAAAGACGTAACATGATGAAATTATCCTTAAATTATCTTCATGTACTGATAAATGAAAGATGATTTTATCGGTCAGCTACATGAATTGAATTTTCAATATATATACGAGTTTGGAAAAGTCACTCGGAGCTATGCGAAACCCTACGTTAAACTAGATGAAGTGAGAATATGGTTCGCTAGTGGAATATTCAAACACCTTATCGCGATGCATGTCGAATAAACAGGTTTGTTTTGGTTCCGAAATTAAGAACTGTCCTAGAACAGTTTTAGAACTGCGCAGAATCGATGCGCTGTGGAAGCCCGATTCTGAACTATCCTAGAACAGTTCTAAAAGCGATAATAATCGGGATCGTAGAGGAAAAAAGACTTCCGTTTGAGTTGGCAGCAAAGAGGAATGTTAATCATGTCTTGTATATTGTGTGTGGTTTAATTTAAAATATGCGAAAGTCCTTGTCGCACTATGTAATATAAAAATATTTTTGGGAATACTTGCTTCCACTCAATTTTTTCTTCTGAATTTTCTTCATTACTTCAATTATATTCCGAAATGAACCAACAAATTATTGGTTTATATAATAATGAATTTAATGACGAACGTAGTTCAGATATGTGCTCTTTAGAAAGAAATTAATTCGAAACATCATTATTCAATAGAGGAAGAGGACTCTTGTATTCATAGATTTATTTCAGAAGTATACATCCCAGGTGTAAACAATAGAAATAAAATCCATAAGATTATCTTGGTAGGTTGGAGCGAAGGAATTATCCCCAATAAAAAAAGTTTAAATTTAACAGTTAACTGTTTCCTCAACAAATAAAACAATCAAAAACCAAATCAACACGACGTCGAAAAAGTCAGGTTAACCATTTAAATCGTTGACAGTCACTCTACGCTTGTGCGAACTACCCAATTCTGAAACAGTTCGGACTCTCACGTCCGAAGTCCTTTCATAGTTCTAGAACAGTTCGGAATCGATTCTGCAAATAACCAAAACAGGATTACTCAAATCCTAAACCGGTTCTGAAATAAACATAAACACAAAATCGCAATCGCGCATGCGGAACAGTTCCAGAACAGTTCTGAAGTCGGAACCAAAACAAACCTAATGACTGTTCTTTTGCAGACTGGTGGGGAGCCTCAAGTCCGCAGTCCCTCTATAACCGCTCGCGATCAAAGTGAGAATCACAGTCGCACTCCAAACTCGTGGTGCGTAGATTCCTCGTAAATCGAAATGTTTAGCGTAAAAAAAAATTCAAATCATACAATGGTATTTTGGCGACCATTCAATTCAAGAGACAATAAATCAAATTAAAATAAAAAAGAGAATGAAAATAGCTTATTTCTAAGCAGTATGTTGTTCACGGATGAGCCATAGTTTTCCTTCAATGAAAAACATAACCCATATTGGTCTTGGGAGAATAAGCATCTTAGTATTCATGTGCCTACCCAGTATCCACAAAATTTGATGTTAAGACAGGAATACTGGGGATTACATCATGGGCCCATTTTTTATGAATGGTAACCTAAACACTGTAAAACATCTGGAGTTTTAGAGAATCAAATTATTGCAACAGTTCAAGTCATAACGCGAGAGTAGTCACACAATATCTGAAGAAGACTTTTTCGGACCGTGTCATTTCTACAAATGGCACGATCAAATGGCCACCCAGATCACCAGATTTTTATCTATAAATGATACTTTTCTCTTGGGATATCTGAAAAATTTGATTTATGGGCATGGAATTGATAGAGCGACGAATATTAATGAACTAAGGTTCAAAATAATCCAACTTTGAGCCAAAATAGCAACTATGCCTAATCTGTTCAGAGAGATATATATATTTTTTTTTTTTTTTTCTTTCACACTGGTTAGTGGATTCTTCATACGATAGCCCGGAATGTATCACCCAAGGGCTATCGCAGTTTTCACTGCGGAAAGACTGTTTGTCGGATGATGGCCACCGTTCCCAACACTACAGCCTTCTGCATCCATAAAAGTGTATTGTCTGGCATCTGGAGTTCGGTTAAGTGTTGCGTGGTATTAACGTGTACGAGTCCATTGCTGCTAATGACTAGCGGAAATATTTTCACTTGCTTTTCCAGTTTCCACATTGTTTTAAGTTCTCTTGCCAATTCCGAGTACTTCACAATTTTGTTGTTGTAAGCTTGTGCAATGTTATGGTCAAGCGGCACCGAGAAGTCCACTATAACAGCTGTTTTATCACGTTTCATGCATAGTACCAGATCTGGACGGTTGTGTTCCAGAGGTCTATCCGTTACAAAGGGAAAATCCCAGAAGATCTTAGCATATTCATTTTCTGTTATCGCTGCAGGTGTATATTTGTGGTGTGGAGTGAAGTTTTTAATTACTCCCCATCTCAATCCAAGCATTTGATGGACCACTTTGCCCATACTATCATGTCTTCCCAAATACTTGGTGGATGAAGAGGTGTACAGCTTCCTGAGAGATGTTGCACTGTTTCCTCGGCTTGATTGCAGATTCTACATTTCGTATTTTCAACCTGTTGTTTCATGATGAATTTTGTGTAGTTTCTTGTTGGAACGACCTGATCCTGAATGGCGAGCAGTGCACCCTCCGTACTCGCGTAGAGGTAACCAGCAGTAAGGTAAGTATGAGATCTGATTTTATCCACTTCTGGTTGATTCATGCTAGCATGGAATCTCCCGTGAAGAACTTTGCTTCGCCATCTTTCTCTCATGTTCTCATGTTGACTTACATCTGTTTCAGGTTCTGGGGTGGCCAAATCGAGGGCAGTGTATTTTCTATCCCATACTACCATTCTTTGGTGGAGCGGTAAGTTGCTTGAGAGGAAGTAGTTTTTCAGAGATTTAATTTCTTTTTCTGTTGCAGCTTCTAGGCTCGAGAGCCCGCGGCCTCCCTCCGCTCGTGGAATATACAGCCGTTCGATCGCTGAGTTGGGATGTAATATGCCATGCCTTGTGAAAGTGACGCGGACCCATTGATCCATCCGCCGCAGCTCCGTGACCGACCAGGTAAGTATTCCGGAAGTGTATGTTAAGACCGGTATTGCCCACATGTTAATAGCAGTAATCTTGTTTTTAGCATTTAGCTCCGTTTTGAGAACCCTGTTGACACGGCGATTAAACTCCTCTTCAGCCACTTCCATACTGCGCTTCTGTCTGATCTCAAAGGACTGTTGAATCCCCAAGTACTTGTAGGTACTCTCCAGACCTAGAGCACGTATCCTAGAACCATCCACCAGCGCCACATCCCCCTCTTCTTCCATCTTCCCTCTTTTCACGTGCACAACTGAGCATTTATCGAGGCCGAATTTCATTTTTATATCTGAACTGAAATTTCTCACCAGTTCAAGTTCTCCCTGCAACTGAGCAGTTCCTCTAGCATAGAGCTTCAAATCATCTATGTAAAACAGGTGAGTGATTTTGGCATGATCGTCTAATCTGTATCCATAATTACTTCGATTTAGAATGTTACTCAGGGGGTTTAGTGCGAGACAAAACCACTGCGTGCTCCAGTTGTCCCCCTGGAAGATGCCTCGTTTTATACTTATTTCTTTCGATAGATATGACTTTGTTGCTCCTTTGACTGACAAGATGGTGCGCCAGTTTGTCATGAGATGTTTCCAGAGGTGTATGATATCTGGACTGATTTTATATATGCGGAGGATCTCAACAAGCCAAGAGTGCGGTACAGAGTCATAGGCCTTCTGGTAGTCCATCCAGCACATTGAGATATTTCTAAGTCTCCTCCTGGCCTGTTTCGTAACGACGTTATCAATTACTAGTTGCTCTTTACAACCCTTGGCTTTTTTCCTACAGCCATTCTGCTCCCAGGCCATTATTCTGTTGTTACGTATATGGTTGTTCACTTTGAAACCGATCACGGAGGTTAGGATTTTGTACGCAGATGGTAGGCACGTGATAGGCCTATAATTTTGTGGTTGAGTTAGATCACCTTTCTTGGGCAGCATGTGGGTTACTCCCATTGTGAAATACTTCGGTACTTTTTCAGGATTTTGAATGACTTCCTGTATATGTTGTGCCAATCGGTTATGAGCTGCTGTTAGTGCCTTCCACCAATAATTGCAGATTCCGTCAACCCCAGCAGCGGTCCAGTTTTTAAAGCGTTTAACAGTCTCAGTTATGTCTTGCCTTGTGATGGTTACGTTTGGCATTTGAGTTTTATTCTCAACACTTGCTCTTTCAGTGTTAATCCAACTGGCTTGAGAATTATGCTGTACCTCCTGAGACCATATGTTTGACCAGAACTCTGTCATTTGGTGTTCTTCTGGCGGTTGTTCTGGTGTTCCTTTGTCGCCCCCGATACTACGGTAGAATAGTCTCTGATTCGTTGTAAAGAGTTTATTTTGCTGAAATCTTAGGGTTCGCTTATGGTATCTTCGGAGTCGGTTGCCCAGGGCTGCAATTTTTTGCTTTAAGGTTTCAACATGCTTCTTGAGTTTTTGTTTATGCAGAGTTTCCGGAATCCTGATTTTCGCTTTCCTTGCGTACGAGTTTGCCTTTCTTACTGTCTTTTTACTGAGTTTCCCACCACTCAAGTAATTCTCCAGAATTCCAATTTCTCTTCTAAAACTTGTTATTTTAGTCTCCAGTCTTCTTTCCCATGGTGGTTTCCCTTCGTTTTTCTTGTGTTCTGGGGGTGATTTTTTTGAATAGATATTACTGACTAAAGTTGCTGCGCAGTATATTTTGTGACAAAGGTCCTCTAGATCTTCAGAGCGTTCGAATTCTGTCGATAGTGTACTGTTTACTATTCCTACCGTGTCTTTTACTTCCTTGAACAGTCTTATTTTGGCTATCATAGGTCTTGCTTCCATTGCTGTTCCCTTGTATTGAAAGTCTAGTTCTTGGAAAGCTGCCATTATTTCTTCGTTTCGTACTGGTTGCTCGCTATCCTCTTGCGGCACTTGTGGATGCAGAATGCTAACCTGAGGGTTTATCGATCTCCGTATTGCCGTCGTTCTTCCGGAGGGGCTGTTTCTTACATAATTTGACCTCATTTCATCAAGTTCATCCGGGGATATCAGTTTTCTCTGTTTGATGTTATTAATCTGAGCTGCTAGGTGTTGCGTTGTGAAATTCATGGTGGGGTATTTTTCTCTCCACTGTTCCTCTAGTCTGACTCTATATCTGTTCCTTTTAGTCTCTCCTTCAGTGACTTGAAAGTAAGCATTCATAAGAAATAGGTTCATCTCGCGTGACCAATGCTGCCTTTCCCTTCTTCGAGTGTGTGCGGGGCCTCCTTGCACTGGAGCACCCAAGCTTCCACTCTGTATGTCATCGTGGGGGTTGCTAGGCCTTGTGGTTCCGTTTTGCAGAGAGGTGCCACTTGCTCCACGATCATCTGCTAGGGACTGATCCGATCTTCCCCCAAGTGTAGTCCCAACACTGGAGGCGTGTTCCGAGGCTTCATCTGAGTTTATGAGAGCAATATTCTATCTCAATGTGTGGGCTGCCGACCCACACATTGGTGACTCGGGTACGCGGGGACGTCACTCCCCGATGGCACATGCACCACCCTGCGTATATATATATATATATATATATATATATATAAAGGTTGTCAAGCATTAGCTCCAAATGGAAGAATAATCAATAATGAATCAACCAAAATATCTACATCGAAGAAGCGGGCCTAAGAAGAACAGTTACTGCAGTTTCATGGTCCTTAACAATCGTCAGACTTCCTTACCTATGGCAACCGCTGTAATAGGACTCAAGATACTTACAACCTTTTAGACGGAGAACTGCAGTATTACTACGTACAATTCGCCATCTATCGGGAGCATCGTACGAACCCTACCTTCGAGTGCAGAATACTTTGATCGATATGAATTACGTTCATCCTTTTTGCCTCATCGGGTCACTACATCTGCGGGATTTGCAGGTTGAACAACGACCGTCGAGACGTGGAAACACTCGATAACGTGATTTATCATCATAAAAAAAAGTAAAGGTTGTCAAGCATTTCCTCCAAATGGAAGAATAATCAATAATAAAATATCACAAGGACGAATACCTGTCGATAATTCAACAAATATTCCACCTTGATCTGAGGTAGTAATTCAACTATCTTTTTTGATGATGATGAATCACGTTACCAAGTGTTTCCACGTCTGTACACAGAGTGTTTCATTATAAACTGTTGAAACATATATAGCCGTATAGATGACATTGGGAAGGTCATTTTTGCCTTATGACATATACCCCGTTTCCGAAGCATAAGCGAGATACAGGGTGTTCAATGTCAACTTTGAGCAATATTCTTATAACTGTGGTGATTTATGCGTGACCTTTGAAATAACGGTTTTTGTTCACATCTCAGTAATTTTTGGTGGTCTCTTCAGTTATGGTGTAGAATTTTGGAAAAAATATTTCAAAATGGCGGAAAACCTACAAAGTTGGAATTTTTTGTTTTCGATTGCCAAATTGGATAGTATTATTTCAATGTACTTAATTTTATAAGATTTTCAAAATTCAAACTCAACTTTTTTTTTACTTGTCTACAGTGAAAAAAAAATTTCACCCAAAATTGTTGAAAACTTTCGAGGTGGAACTAACCTTCATTCTGAACACTAGTGTGGTTTTCATTTTATAGCCTCAGAAAGATTCCGCTCGGAGTACTGAAATAATTTTTATTCAAGAAACTGGTGGCCCTACGGAGGCCAAAATTGTGCTAATGGGCCCCCAGAATGACCTGGATAGAAATATGAATTTATAAAAAAAAAAAAAAAATCAAAAAAACTGATGGGAATCGAACTCGGTCCACTCACGGACAATTGTCCGGGTATAAATTGGATATATTCTGATTATAATGATGTCCGTTACCCAGCAACGGTTGTTAATCGAATTTGATCCTATTTTCCGAATGCGGAGAGAGTTCGTTTCCCACCGAAGTTTTTTAGAAAATAATTTTTTTCTTGATAAACTCATATTTCTATCCAGGTCATTCTGGAGGCCTATAAGCATAAATTTGACATCCGTGGAGCCACCAGTTTCTTAAATAAAAATTATTTAGGTACTCCGAGTGGAATCTTTGGAAGGCTATAAAATGAAAACCAATGGATATTTTTTCATTCTGTTTTCACACCAATGTTCAGAATGAAGTTAAGTTCAACCTCGAAAGATTTCAACAATTTTGGGGAAATTTTTTTTTCACTGTAGACATTAAAAAAAAAGTTGAGTTTGTATTTCGAAAAAATTTTTTCACGGAAAATCTTAGAAAATGGAGAACGTTATAATAATGCTATCCAATTTGGCAACCGAAAACAAAAAATTCCAACTTTGTAGGTTTTCCGCCATTTTTGAAATATTTTCTCCCGAATTCTACCCAACAATTGAATTGACCACCAAAAAATACTAAGATGTGACCAAAAACCGTTATTCCAAAGGTCACGCATAACTCACCACAGTTATCAGAATATTGCTCAAAGTTGACATTAAACACCCTGTATCTTGCTTATGCTTCGAAAACAGGGTATATGTCATAAGGCAAAAATGACTTTCCCAATGTCATCTATACGGCTATATAGGTTTGACCAGTTTATGATGAAGCACCCTGTATATAAAAAATCTATGTATATATTTATAATAGATTTGATTACTGTTTAGCACAACAAGGTTTACATTTTTTTGGATTTTTTTTGTTTTCCAATTTCTGACTTCCGTAGAATTTATTTTATTTTCAAGTCAGTTATGGCAAAAAAGAACCCAAGTACTCATTTTCACAGGGGAAATTATTTGTCATTCATTGTGGCAAATGAATTCCTCTTCTTCAATGAAATAAAATTGTGGTATTTATTTTCAACCGATATGGTCTAACGCAACTGATGTTTGGAGTGCAACTGCCGCGGCTAGCGCTGGAGTACTGGGGGCCGATTCTTTAATCTCGATCAAGAATTGAAGATTATGACAATTGTCATATGTTTATGTAGATTTCTAAGTTTTCTCAAGCATCTGCAAAGTTTGTGAGAGTTCTATTCGCAATTTCGACTATGTTTTCAAGCAAATATTCAAGAAATAAACTGAATGCAAGATATCGAGAAATTACAAATCGGAATATAAACATAACCTTATCACCTTATCACAGTTTCCTTTGACTTAGCAACGAGTGGTACGGAGTATAGGAGATATAACATTCGATTGTCAAGTGACATTCGGTTCCATGAGCAGGTCATGTCTACTTGTTGTTTATATTTGACTTAGAAAATCGACGCAAACATATGGAAATTGTCATACTCTCCAATTCTTGATCGAGATTCAAGAATTGGCCCCCTGGACTACAAATTCACTTTGATCGCGTATCGAGAAACTGGAGACTCCTCCCCACCAACCTGCAAAAGAACAGTCGTTTATTCGACATCCATCGCGATAAGGTGTTTGAATATTCCACTAGCGAACCATATTCTCACTTCATCTAGATTAACGTAGGGTTTCGCACAGCTCAGGTGACTTTTCCAAACCTGTATATATCATATTCGAAGAGAGTGAACTAACAAAACTAGATACATATACTGTTATTGTTCATAATAGCTTGAGTTTTTTATATAAATACATTAGTATTTTTTATTTATATGAAACTAAAATTATTTATATCTATCCGTTCCCATTTCTTTCGAAATATGATGCGGAACGAACGAATGCAGAAAAACTGTCATTTATTTTCATTGGTTCACTCGTTTGTTAACAAAGAGAACATAAGTAGGGATTGCAATCCGGAAAAACGGATCCGGTAATACGGCGGGTCCGGCATCATTAAATGTTCACCGGATCCGGTAACAATATACCGAATCCCGTTACCGGATCCGATGCTAGCAATTTTTGGCAAAATAATAGTTAAAATTCCATTTAAAATGATTATTTATCGTAAGCTGAAGACCTGAAGAGTTGTGCCATTCATTAGACAGATTCATCAAATCATGTTGGTATCTGTCATGAATATAAGACTTGTTGGTTAGCAATATTTAGCATTCTCAAATGCTGTCATAATTTTTGGGATTTTATCTCAATGAATTAGGCAAAGTTAATTATATTGGATTTTTATAAAGTTACTGACTAATATAATTGATCTTTCTATGGAATTGAAATCTAGGAAGAGTGCCCTACTCTACTTGTTACATGGTTAAAATTTTTCTAGACACCTACACTCTAAGATTTTATTTGTTTGCTCGTTGTCTAATCCCGAGAAAAAATAGTAAGATCGAGTTCATGGGTGTCTTCAGAAATGGGCTGGTTAAATGCAGCATTGTGGATTTCGACAATACAGCCATATTCAAGGTTCATAAAACCTCATAAACATCCCAAGGACAAGCATTCGCCTATGGTCTGCAGGCTGCAACGATTTCATTAGCAGCGAAAAATATTTGAATGCGTAGAATTCTTTACATCCGGACGTTAGTTAGAAAACGGGGTGTCAAGTGGTAGTGATTATTTCTCGAAATTTTTTTCTGGGATGAACATACTTCTTTTGTGGGAATGCGCAATGATATTTATTTTTTCTTTTTCATTTCATTTCAGTATCTATTCCGAAAATTTTTGAAAATAAAAAGAGGGAACATTACGCATTGTTACTATTTTTTTCAACTGTCTGCACCCAAAAGTATTCTCAAAAAAAAAAAAACGAACTGCACGCATTGGATTGGAAACAAAGTTGATTTTATTTCGAACCTCGCAGAGAGAGCATTTCCTTGGCAAAAGAGTCTTTGACAGATGGATCTCACTGCAGGGCCACATTGTTGGTTCCCCAAGCACCAATTCATTCAACAACCAGCTTGATAGACTGTAATATTTTCAGTTTTCTTTCTGCTGTTTTTGTTAGATTTCCATTTCTTCTTTTGTATCACATGCATTTATTCCGTTTAAATACATATGTTTGTTATTTTCCGATGTGTGTATTATTAATATTTTCGTTGACGTATGTAAGCAGTTTTTACGTGGAACATGAATGAACCATCCATCTATCATGGTATTTTGTTATGTCTTGAGGGATTATAGGCTTCAGCCTCCCCTCTTATCACATCTTAATACGAATGAAAATAATAATTTCTATTAACTACTTATATTAAATAAATGACACTTGACTATTTTACTAACAGTTCATTTCCAACCGAGAGGCGAAAATCATCCTGATTTGCTCAATCCGGCCGGATCGATGAAAATTCGGTCCGGATCCGGCCGGACTGAAAATGACGCCGGATTGCAATCCCTTAACATAAGTCATCATTCTGACTGATTTTTGTTTTACCACATAATAAATATGGCCTGCATTCAGCACTGCTTCACATAAATAAGAATCCTTGAATTACTTATTGAGGCACCTCACTATAAATATAACTGAAGGGAGTCATCTAGCTTCAGAAATTATTGTTAAAATAAAATATCGAATAATCACATTTGTGCGGGAGACCCAGATTCGATTCTAAGCTGATATTTGTAATGCTTTCACACAAATCCATGCGATTATATCATTAGAAAAATGAAAAGCTTTTATTCATCTCAGATATTGGATATGCATTTTTTGGAATATTTCTTCAATAAATGCAACTGAGGAAGATCATTGAGGGAACTACTGATGTGATCTGAACTGTGACTTCGAACCATTACATATTTCTTCCAGTTTGATTATTATTAATCTTTAATTTTCAACTCATTTGCAGCTCCTTACAGGCACAATATGACCTCAACCAAAGACGTAATGAAAATAAACATTTGTGTACTCACCTAAAGAAGGTTCCCTATATAAATCGAAATCGTTATCCCTTTCTTCTCTTTCATCTAACGAAACTTTGTCTGGAAATACTAATCTACAAACAGATTTCGATTCTCTTGTGGACATATTCTTAGAATTTTCTTTCTGGGATGTTTCATTGTCAGGAGTAATTGGAGAGAGAATGCAATCATTGAAACTTTTCTTATCCATTTCATCACTGAAACTATAATGTTTTATCATTAATGAATTATAAAAAATTTCAGAAATCTGATTTTTGAAATAAATATTTTTTACATTCGGCATGGCAGAATAGGTTCATAAGAATAAAGTATTGTAATTATTTCTACTAAGAGTTATGATTGTTGAAGTTAACTAGTGATAAATATCATTACTTTCCGAATTAATTCCCAATAATCTCTCAAATTCCGAATTATAAAATTGCTAGATTGAAATATCTTAAACCTTTATGGATTAACGATTTCCTTCATTCGAAGAAAAGTGAAAAATAAATTTGGCGTTCGGAATGGAGTTCGTGTAATGTTCTCAATAAAGGTTTGATCAGCGATCCATCAGAAAAAGTTCATGGTTCCTAGGAAAATTTGGTGCATTTTGAATCGACTTAGAACCTGTCATGGTCGTTGTGATGATTTCCTCTTCAAGTGGAATTCGGTCGAAAGGTGCGAATGCGGAGAAGAAGAGGAAACAATAGAACATTTAGTTAATGGTTGTCCAATATAGAAATTTGACGATGGTTTCGAGGTAATTCGTTCGGTGTCTGATTCTTTTTTGAGATGGATCGTGAACTTTAAATTAATTTAATGAATTATTTACTAGTTTACTAGTTCATATTGGTTTTTTCGTCTTCTTTTCTTGTTTTCAAGTGTGATTTCGAGATATCAAGCTGCATCGAAAGGAAAGAAGAAATTTTGTTTCGTTGATGAAAAAGAAGTCCTTCAATAACAAACAACAATTTCACTACACTTATACGGGGAGACAGAATTTTTACTGAGGTTTCTATCTGTGCTCTTGTATCATACGTAAAAATGTATGGTACCCCGTTTACATTTCCTCTGCTAATAATGTGATGACACATATTGTATGATATGAAAGACTTGTACTGCTTACTCTCAAAAGAATATATATAACTAGTCCTATGTCCTTGAATTGATGTAATGTAGTACTGTTGTTTTTTCAAGAGTGCTGATATATGTTTGGTTTTGAATATCAAGTTTGATTGACGGCCGATCAACTAGTCGATCAACAGTTCGAATTAGATAAACCAATTTCAAGCGATGGGTCAAAATTTCCGGTTATCTGAAATATAGGCAAAGAATAATCTGTCAATTTGGATACCGTAACTATAACCGGAGCTTTTGGTTCATCGCTTGAAATCAATTATAGTTTGTCTGGAAATGAACTGAAATCTACCATAGAATTTATTGTTGATTGACAATCAGGCCCTTGATTGGACATCTAATTCTTTTGATAATTTGATTTTGATAATTTCTTACTACAATATTTTTTTTCTGTAAGGGTTGTTTACATAAAACATGGTAGCAGCACGTGGGCCCCTGAAGACAGAAGAATATTAGTTTCGTGTTTTGGAAATTTGTTTTCATTTGACAAGACCAAATATTGAAGAAAAGAGCATTGGATGCAAGAAAAGTCTCAATTGGGTTATGAGAAGGTAAAATCAATTGGTCAACATGGAAATTCAAACTCTCTTTTCTACTTAGAAGAAAACTAGGTGCGAATGAGGTGTTAAAAGGTGAATAAAGTAAGCCTCTATACTTATCTGAAATAATCTTGTCAAAAGAAGATAAAAAGAACTATTATTTTGCACTCAAGGGATGATATTCTGTACAGCTAGAGAAATGCGGTAAAAACTTCAAAGACTGTATGATGGAGCTGTTGAAGA
The DNA here is from genome assembly GCA_958510865.1 of Myrrha octodecimguttata. Taxonomy (NCBI): domain Eukaryota; kingdom Metazoa; phylum Arthropoda; class Insecta; order Coleoptera; family Coccinellidae; genus Myrrha; species Myrrha octodecimguttata. The sequence goes on from OY294060.1 coordinate 15,832,794, forward strand.
CAAAACATATACTTAGTTCATGATTTTCACATCTCTTTAGATTATACGGAGTTTCTTTCACAGGAATGAGACACTAATTATTGTTGGAAAAGCTTATTTATTTATGCCAACGTTTCGTTGGATTTACGTTGGATTTTTCCAACATTTTCAAGGCTGTAACAACATGAAGCTATTTGGCACAACTGTGCATTGTAAAGACGAACAATAAAGATGACTTACCTAAATTAGCAGCTTTTAAATTATCATAGATGTAATGAATAAAAACTGGAGAACGAATCACCACTACAGAGACAAAACAAAACTCACAATCAGTTAAAAACATAAAAATCCACTCATATATACAATTAAAACCATACATTAATAAATAAACATGATGCGTCATTGACGACGACAAACACTAGACTTAATAACAAATCGAGTTACAATTACTGTGTACTAATATCCATATAATATTCGAAACATATGCTGAGAATTGTTTTTACTACCCTGAGGTATTTACAATCATTGTTGCCTATTCTTGTATAAATTCAACAAATTATTATAGATCATACTCAAATTTTGAGTACCAGCTCTTGTATTTACAGTATCTTGTAACCTTATATGAACCATTTCACTGACATTTCGTCTAGGCCAATTCTCCTCCCAATCCAAAATTTCAACGTCACCGAAATCGAAGCGGTGACCCTCCTCAAAGTGCTAAAGATGTCTTTTGCTCTTTATTGCGGAAACTTTCATTACAATTATATTTGTGTTGATTGATTCTTGTTTTTAATAACTGTCTAGTTTGGCCCACATAACACATCTCACAATTTTCGCAAGGAATTTTGTACACTAGATTTGAACAGTTTAAAATTGGGGTATTATCCTTTAATGGAAAATAAACTATCTTAATTTTTCTCACACTATAAAAAGCCAATCTTATCCTAATATTACATTGTGTGTTGAGCAAGCGAGCGATTTTGAAAGATATATTAGGTATATACGGAAACCTGAAATATTGGAGATCACCTATTGTGGACCCTGTTCTATTCAATTGTGCCTGATCGGGCGATCTATATTCGTTCAGTATTTCATTAACGAGAGCTGTAGGGTAGTCGTTATTTTTCAATAGGTCTTTAATTTTTTTGATGATCTCTTGATGGAAATTCGCACTGCTCAAACTGATGGATCGATAGATCAAGTTTTTAACGACAGCAAGTTTTTGTGATCTCGGACTATGAGATCTGAAATTTAACAAGCGTCCTGAACTCGAAGGCTTCATATACCACCTCGTAGTGAGGGCAATATCATCTCGACATACCACTGTGGTGTCCAAAGTGCTAACTCTCCATTTACTTCTTGTTCTATTGTGAATTTAATACGTTCATGAAAACTGTTGAAAGCATCCAACAGTTCACTGGACTTGTCATCAGGAATTGCTAGGAAGGTATCGTCAACATAGATTTTTACGAAAGGAACATAAAACGAGAAACTGTGGACACATTTTTCAACAACCTCAGTCATAACTAAACCAGCCAATGAAGGACTAGCTGGAATGCCCATAGCTGAGCCATCCAACTGCTCATAAATTGAACTATTGAATGTAAAATAGCTGGAGTCATATATGTATTCAATAATTTTGGTAAATGTTGACTTGGGCATATCAGTGTATGCTGAAATATACTGCCATTTTGTCTTTATTATTTTCAAAGTTAATTCTTTAGGTATATTCGTGAACAGAGAAACCACATCCAATGACACCAAGCGATACCCCACAGGAAGAGTGACAGCCGTAACAAACGATACAAATTCATATGAATTTTTCACATTGTAATGGGACGTAGAATTTACGGACGACAAAACATTATTTACTAGCACTGACAAATTATATGATGGCGAATTTATGCACGAAACTATTGGTCTCAAACTGAGAGTTTGTTTGTGGGTCTTCCGGAGCCCATACATTTTCGGCGCCACTGCATTATAACGTTTCAATTTCGAACTTTCTCTGTCATCTGTGAGTCCGCACATATTCAGTTCTTTAACTATATTATTAGATCTGGTCTGAAACTTATTGGTGGGATCCTTATTAATCCTTCTATACGTTAGTGTATCACTCAGCATATTTTCCATTTGGGCGATATACTCATTTTTCAGCACAACTACAGTAGCATTAGCCTTATCGGACTTCATAATGAGAATTTCGGGGTGTTCTTTTAGGAATAGTTGTGTGGTTTTTATCATTCTCTCAATTCTACCAACATGATTGTTTGATTGTATATTATACCAACCATTCGTAATAATGTTAGTAGCCTGTGATCTAAGTTTCTTCCTTCATCAGTCAAAGAAATATTGTTTACACAGTGTTCTAAATCCTTTATCAACGTAGGAATCGGAAATTTTGGCTTCGTAACGGGTATAGCAAAATTTGGGCCCAAAGCAAGAATATTCTGTGTTTCCTCCGGAATGACCACATCTGTGTAATTATACACCAGTTTTTCATGTTTCTATCCTGATGTTAAGTTAATCGCCTTTGTATGGCAGAGATTATGGGCCTTTTTCATATTATTAATTTTTAAAGATTTGATCATAATTGTCTTTACATTTTTCAACAAAACTACGATATAATTCAGGAGACAATTCTCCCCGAACACTCATCTTGATATGGTTTAAATCTTCAGTGAACCAGTTCTATTTCCAAATCGTTGTTTTTATCTCTAAATTCAGGATGGACTTCTTGAATCTGAGCATGATTCTCTCTACTAAATTAAGATATGGGCAGTCATTATCCAGAGCCAACAACTGAAGTCATCCTGAATTTAGAGATAAAAACAACGATTTGGAAATTGAACAGGTCCACTGAAGATTTAAACCATATCAAGATGAGTGTTCGGGGAGAATTGTCTCCTGATTGATATCGTAGTTTTGTTGAAAAATGTAAAGACAATTAAGAAAGACTGTTCAAATCTATAAAAATTAATAATATGAAAAAGGTCCATAATCTCTGCTATACAAAGGCGATTAACTTAACATCAGGACCGAAACATGAAAAACTGGTGTATAATTACACAGATGTGGTCATTCCGGAGGAAACACAGAATATTCTTACTTTGGGCCCAAATTTTGCTATACCCGTTACGAAGCCAAAATTTCCGATTCCTACGTTGATAAAGGATTTAGAACACCCACCAATGAGTTTCAGACCAGATCTAATAATATAGTTAAAGAACTGAATATGTGCGGGCTCATAGATGACAGAGAAAGTTCGAAATTGAAACGTTATAATGCAGTGGCGCCGAAAATGTATGGGCTCCGGAAGACCCACAAACAAACTCTTAGTTTGAGACCTATAGTTTCGTGCATAAATTCGCCATCATATAATATAATTTGTCAGTGCTAGTACATAATGTTTTGTCGTCCGTTAATTTTACGTCCCATTACAATGTGAAAAATTCATATGAATTTGTATCGTTTGTTACGGCTGTCAATCTTCCTGTGGGGTATCGCTTGGTGTCATTGGATATGGTTTCTCTGTTCACGAATATACCTAAAGAATTAACTTTGAAAATAATAAAGATAAAATGGCAGTATATTTCAGCATACACTGATATGCCCAAGTCAACATTTACCAAAATTATTGAATACATATATTATATGACTCCAGTTATTTTACATTCAATAGTTCAACTTATGAGTAGTTGGATGGCTCGGCTATAGACAGTCCAGCTAGTCCTTCATTGGCTGGTTTAGTTATGACTGAGGTTGTTGAAAAATGTATCCACAGTCTCTCGTTTTATGTTCCTTTCGTAAAAATCCATGTTGACGATACCTTCCTAGCAATTCCTGATGACAAGCCCAGTGAACTGTTGGATACTTTCAACAGTTTTCATGAACGTATTAAATTCACAATAGAACAAGAAGTGAATGGAGAGTTAGCATTCTTGGACACCACAGTGGTACGTCGAGATGATGGTGCCCTCACTACGAGGTGGTATATGAAGCCTTCGAGTTCAGGACGCTTGTTAAATTTAAGATCTCATAGTCTGAGATCACAGAAACTTGCTGTCGTTAAAAACTTGATCTATCGATCCATCAGTTTAAGCAGTGCGAATTTCCATCAAGAGATCATCAAAAAAATTAAAGACCTTTTGAAAAATAATGACCACCCTACAGCTCTCGTTAATAAAATACTGAACGAATATAGAACACTCAATCAGGCACAACTGAATAGAACAGGGTCCACAATAGGTGATCTTCATTATTTCAGGTTTCCGTATATATCTAATATATCTTTCCAAATTGCTCGCTTACTCAACGCACAATGTGATATTAGGATAAGATTGGCTTTTTATAGTTTGAAAAAAATTAAGATAGTTTATTCTTCATTAAAGGATAATACCCCAGTTTTAAACTGTTCAAATCTAGTGTACAAAATTCCTTGCGAAAATTGTGAGAAGTGTTATGTGGGCCAAACTAGACAGTTATTAAAAACAAGAATCAATCAACACAAATATGATTGTAATGAAAGTTTCCGCAATAAAGAGCAAAAGACATCTTTAGCACTTTGAGGAGGGTGACCGCTTCGATTTCGGTGACGTTGAAATTTTGGATTGGGAGGAGAATTGACCTAGACGAAATGTCAGTTAAATGGTTCATATAAGGTTACAAGATACTGTAAATACTAGAGCTGGTACTCAAAATTTGAGTATGATCTATAATAATTTGTGGAATTTATACAAGAATAGGCAACAATTATTGTAAATACCTCAGGGTAGTAAAAACAATTCTCAGCATATGTTTCAAATATTATATGGATATAGGTACACAGTAATTGTAACTCGATTTGTTAAGTCTAGTGTTTGTCGTCGTCAATGACGTATCATGTTTATTTATTTATTTATGGTTTTAATTGTATATATGAGTGGATTTTTATGCTTTTAACTGATTGTGAGTTTTGTTTTGTCTCTGTAGTGGTGATTCGTTCTCCAGTTTTTATTCATTACATCTATGATAATTTAAAAGCTGCTAATTTAGGTAAGTCATCACTATTGTTCGTCTTTACAATGCACAGTTGTGTCAAATAGCTTTCTGTTGTTACAGCCTTGAAAGTGTTGGAAAAATCCAACGAAACGTCGGCATAATTAAACAAGCTTTTCCAACAATAGTGTCTCATTCCTGTGAAACAAACTCCGCATATACTTAGTGTATGGAATTCTTCAACTTCTCTAAAATGAAGAATTTGTGGAATTATTTGCAAATTGAAGTTTCTAGACACATTGCTGCTGAAGTTAATGTGTGTAACTGTAGCTTTGCAGAATTGTTACTAATTTTCAAAATACTAGGAGCTTTACCAGAAGATTACTTTCCATTTGAATCGAAATGGTTTATGATGGCAAAATCCGAGAGAACAGTAAAAAATTCAACAAGTCAACTGTGTACATTTGAAAAAGCTTTGTTAGATCAAAATGAAAATAATCAGGAAATTTAAGCATTGAATGGCAATCAGTCGAAAGGTAATTGTTCAAAGTTAAACCGTAAAGAGGACTATGAGTGCAATTATTGTCATTTGACTGGACACCGGGTAAGTCAGTGTTTTATATGGAAAGCAGATGGACGCCCACCTAAACCAAAGAAAATAGACACTTGCAGTGGAAACAAACAAAATTATCAAACATTATTGATTCAAACGTCACCAGACTCAACTGCTACAATTGATTATAATCACTGGTACATTGATAATGGTACAACGAATCATATTAACAGTGTAAGACCGAAATTCAAACGGAGAATTTGTTTTCAAAGCCAATATTTGTCATTTCAAGATTGAAAATGAGACAACTCTAATTGGAACAAGAACCGAACATGGCGGGCTATACATGTTAAATATGATAAATGTTATAGCAGAACAAAAATCCCATGTAATGGGTATACAAATCAGCATTATTCTGAAGCTTTATCATGAGACATCTGGGATCGTATTCTGGACAACTGAACATTCGATGCACATACGCATCTCGGTAGTAATTAGTTTGGGAAATCGAATGCGCATCGAAAGTTCACTTGTCCATAATACAGTCCCAGATCTGTATAGTTCGCTTTGTTTATCGTTTGTATTTTGTATTGTTCACAGGGAAACCTGTATTCCTGGAAACAGCCCTTTAAATAGTTCAATCCTGCAATCAGCAAGGGCTTTTTCCATAAAAAAAACAACTTTTCTTTTATAGTTCTGTTTCAGATATTGGGAGCGAAAACCCTAAAAAAACCTACAAAATGATGCAAAATCCTCCCAAAAAAGCTCTAATCAAAAAATCAGTCAGGATTCTGTGTAAAATATTAGCAGGAATATATTTTCAAAATTATCAAAACTAAAATCAGTATTGAGCAACGAACGTAACCAATTCAATTCATTGATATATTCATATGAAGATGGTAGAGAAATTCAATCAATTCTCTACGGCAGTAGTTGGACAATTGAGGATTAACCAATTGCTTTGTTCATTTTCCAGAGAAATCCAAAGTTGTATGAGTACCTCAGATTCTGTTTCAGTTGCCAACACCTTGAGATTTACGAACAGGTTAGGCATTAATACCTCTTCAATATTCGCTTCTAGAATTTCGATGAATATTGTGCTCTCATATTTTAGAAAATACTCTTGAGTTCATGGTTACTTCAGAGAGTTCTGTAGTGAAAACACTTGGAATCGATTAAATACACTATTATTTTCTTCTTGTTTCATACTCTAAGTTACTAAATGGACTGCTGGATACCAAGTACCTGAGTAACCAAAGATCACATTTTTATTTTCACAAGCGTATTTGGTATATCAGAATTATTATATCTATCATTTATAGTTTATGAAGAGATTATTTATTTTATTTTTGTCGATCTATACAGGGTCCTGCAATAGTACGTTAGGATTCCATAGCTGCCAAACCAGACGTTTTAGGAATTTAGTTGAAAAGCATTTCCTTTGTACTTTCAATTCTGCATCTCAGGAAATTATTTTCTGATACACAGGGGTTCCCAAATAAAATTCTTCAACAAATGAGTGATTTCTTAAATGGAACACCCCTTATATTTTTGCATATTTTCAATGCTCTTCAATACCTCTACCATGATGCAAAATATTTGGGATATTTTTCCAACGGTACGGATCTTAATCAGAAAAAAACTGCAAAATTTCGACGAAACAGTAGTTCGGTAAAAGCCCTTTACCGATTTCCAGAAGCGATAGAAACATGAATTTCATCAGGATTTCTTTTAACTTTGCCTAGTCATCGTTCCTAAATGATCAACCTCGTTTATACAGGGTGTCCGTTATCAATGTCCAAATATGAAGAATTTAAAATTGTTTTTTCTCGATTTTTTCGAATGTAACACCCTATATTTTTTCCATGATGATGTACACAGTTTAAAACCTTATATTTTTTCAGAAGTATCCAAATGGCTATTTTCACTCCTGCGTCCAGCAGGCACGAAAAATGAAATCAGAACGGAAAATGTTATTCAAATATTGGATATAAAAACAAACCGGCGTTGAAAAAGACAAAGAAAAATTGTATTAATGATCCAATGTCGTCCGCCTTCTCTGGAACACAAAGCGATCCGATCTGATCGTTGAATGACCCACTAACTCTCATCAGCATGGCTGGAGTAATGCTTCGGAAAGCAGTCACAATCCTCTCTCGCATATTGGAAGCTGTTGTTGGAACTTCATCATACACGATTCCCTTTATGTATCACCACAAAAACATCTGTGATCTAGCACGCCATATTGTCGGTCCGCCCCTACCAATCCATCTATTTGGAAACTGTTGGTCCAGTAAATCCCTCAGAGGACGAGAATAGTGAGAGAAATCTGTGATCTAGCACGCCAACTTGTCGGTCCGCCCCTACCAATCCATCTATTTGGAAACTGTTGGTCCAGTAAATCCCTCAGAGGACGAGAATAGTGAGCGGGTGCTCCATCATGCTGAAACCATATTTCATTTCGTATTTCCCTAGGTAACACTGCTAACATTCCGAGAAGAATGTTCTGAATGAAATTCAAACAAGCAGCTCCATCTAAATTTCTTTCGAAAAAATGAGGGCCTATTACATGATTGCCGATTACTGCTCCCTATACATTCAATGATCACCTGTCTTGATTGTCTATTTCCCTTGGATTCTTGGATTTTCTACAGAGTAATAATGAAAATTGTGCCTATTGACGGCTCCGGAATTGTGGAAGGTTGCTTCATCACTGAATGAAACAAATTCAAAAAATGTAGGGTTCTGTTCAATTTGAAAGATTGCCCAGTTACAGAAATTCATAAGGTTTTCAAAATCGCTATCGGTAAGTGTCTGGTGCATCTGAATGTGGTAGGCATGATACTTATTCTTTTTGAGGATTCTTTGAACTTTGAACGCTCACTTATACTACAGGCTACACCAAGCTCCCTTTGGCTTGTGTGTGGATTTTCAGTTACATGCAGTAAAGCCTCGAGCTCCTTGTCTTCGTAAGTGGCCGATTTTATCCTCTCTTCTTTTTTATACTTGACATCTCCTGTCTCTACAAATCTGTTTGAAAGCCTCCGAAAACTCGACTCATGTGGATGTCTTCTTTCGGGATAGAGAGAGAGAGATATCTTTATTCGATCTTATGACCAGTACAGGTGTTGATCTTGTCAAAATACAATTAACAATTTAACACAAAAAAGAAAAGTAATCAATTACAAAAAAGAAGCATTACAGTCGCTCAAAATGCCTCTCATTTAGGAATTCACTTAAGCTATAATAGCATCTTTCTACGAGAAACTTTTTAAGGCTCCTCCTTTGTACTCCAAAAGATCTATTTTTAAAATTTTCTGGTAATTTATTCCAGATTGATAACAGACTATATGTTACATTTTTCTGCAAGTATGAAAAATTTGACTTATCCTCAATTAGGTAGTTTTTCCCTCTGGTGTTATATGGATGTTGCAGATTTTTGAACTCAGAAAGATTATTATATTATATATTCGACAGAATAGGATCTACTGGCTAATAAACAGTTTCTGTGGCACTGTCCTAACATGAAAATCATATCAACCATTTCATCTTTACCAAAATTCATCTCAATTTATTGTATTCGGAAATAACTTTGAGTTCTGAATAACAATATTTTGATCAATAATAATAATCGATGTACTTGATAACAGTTTCTGTAGCACTGCTCCGACATGAAAATCATATGAACCATTTCATGAATAATAATTTTTTTTGGGTGCCGATAAAACTTTGTAATCGTTAGAATAAACAAGTTACCAATAATACCTACGTATGTCTTAATTATTCGAACAATCATTATCATTTTCATGTTGAACTTCAAGGATTATGATTTTGGAAGGGTTTTAAAGTTTTTCGAAAATTGGTCATTCAGTTTGGTTTCATTGTGTGACTCATTTAAAATATCAGTTAGCTATTATGTTCATTATTCCTGAAATTTTTGGTTGAAATGTCATTTTTCGTGTCTGCTGGACACAGGAGTGAAAATAATTCCAAGGTTACTCCTGAAAAAATGTAAGGTTTTAAACTGTGTACATCATCATGTCATCTTCATATTTGGACATTGATAACGGACACCCTGTATAAACGAGGTTGATCATTTAGAAACGATGACTAGGCAAATTCTTAAGTTAAAAGAAATTCTGATCAATTTCATGTTTCTATCACTTCTAGAAATCGGTAGAGGGCTTTTACCGAACTACTGTTTCGTAGAAATTTTGCAGTTTTTTCTGAATAAGATCCGTACCGTTGAAAAACTATCCCTTATATTTTGCGTCAGGATAGAGGTATTGAAGAGCATTCAAAATATGCGAAAATATAAGGGGTGTTCCATTTAAAAAATCACTCATTTGTTGAATAATTTTATTTGGGAACACCCTGTATATTAGAAAATAATTTCCTGAGATGCAGAATAGAAAGTACAAAGGGAATGCTTTCCAAATAAATTTCTAAAACGTCTGGTTTGGCAGCTATGGAAGCCTAACGCACTATTGGAAGACCCTGTAAATGTGTCGTTAATTTTAACAGTGGCGTATATGTCCTAAATAGGTACTAGATTTTTATAATGAATATCTAGCAATTTCAGTTTCTGGCACTATATTCGGAATAAACCAGTAGCGTCATCTTTGAAATAACACTGCAATTATTGGAATTGCTTCACTAGTTTTGACCAGATGCGACTTAATTAGCAGTAAAATATTGATTTAAAAACATGGCGGTAGACCACTTTTAAAATGAATGACACTTATGTAAGTAAGTGTTTCTCGAGTGATTTTCATGACCTGTATTCGGAATAAACCAGTAGTGTCATCTTTGGAATAACACTGCAACTATTGGAATTGTTTCACTAGTTTTGACCAGATGTCACTTAATCAGCAGTAAAATATTGATTTAAAAATATAGCGGTAGACCACTTTTAAAATGAATGACATATATAAATGTTTCCCAAGTGATTTTCATGACCTCAAGTGGTATACTTTTGATAAATTTGTGTGGGTTTCAAATACCGTAAGCCTTTAATTAACAAGAAATTTCGTGTAATATCTCTGCTTGGCTCCGATCCACTCTGTTGAAGATAATATCTCTTCAGGTTGGGAAAAGAATTGTGAATTCGATTAACAAGCGTTTTTACTTAAATTCTGTGGGAATAAGGTTCATAGATGTATTTCATCTTATGCCATGTCATGTGAAATTACTCCTTTAAATATACATAATATGCAATACACTACGGGAACACCTGCATATATATATTTCATTCGAAGTACTGAAACGTTCATATATTTTATCAGTTAGGTTTCATAACTTCATGGTAATAACTTATGGTCAGCACAAATTCTCGAAGTAAGACACTCATTATTCAAACAAAATACTTGAAGTAGATGACAGGAACTAGGAATCGGGAAAGATTGACAAATCTCAGCTAACGCCGACGTTTCGCAAATATATTTTTGCTTCTTCAGGGCTAAAATAGAGACAACCATGAAAATTAAACACAAACAAAAATTTTTGGAGACTTTTATGTTAGACTAAATACTAATAAAATCAAACTAACCATTAATTACATTTTAAAATGACAGATACAACTTTCAGAAATCAAGACCTTCCGAAACTTACCAAAGCCAAACTATGTTCTCCCCAAGGTGTAACCATGTACAACCAGCCAGAAAAAAAATCGAGAAATTCGGAAGAACTCGTTCATGAAATAATGTTCTAAATTACGACATCAACTGTGAAAACATCGAAAGACAAATGCATGTCGAAATTCGCTAGCTCCAGTCTATGCCCACACAATACAATATTTATACATGTGTAGCACGTATATACTCCGTACAGAAGAAATCACAATTTACCAGCTCCTTCATTCACTCTTGTAGAACCGTGTAATATATTATTATAAATTAAACTTAGACTTGGGGTATCTGTTCTGCTATAAACTGTATTGTTTAATTTTATATGGATCATCTCACTAACATTACGTTTTAACGAGTGCGACTCAAAATCCAAAACTTCAACATTTTGAAAGTCATACCTGCCTTATTCTCCTTACACCTGAATGTCTCATTACAATCATACCTTTGCTGTCTGATTCTGTTTTTTAGAAATTGTTTTTCCTGGCCTACACAACATTTTTGGAATTTCTCACATGGTATTTTGTAAACTAGGTTACTACAATGTGAAACAGGATTTTTATCTTTCAATGTAGAAATCAAACGGCTACAAGATTTCAAATTACAAGTGACGATTTTAAAATTATTTGGGAACCGATTCATAAGTCTGGAAAATCTACTGGTGAGACCAGGTGTATAGGGAAATTTCAAATATTTGAAGTGACTTGTCACTGTTGTGTTGGTGTTGTGTGGGTTTTCACTGGGGTTTTGATAGGTGTTAATGATCTTTTTGAGCAGAGACGGCGGGTAGTTGTTCATTTTCAATATATTTTTAATTTTTCATTAATTTCCGGCATGAAATTCTGAATCACTCAAATGAATTGATCTGTAGATGAGATTTTTCATTGTAGAAATCTTGTAAGGAAACGCGCAACAAGACTTGAAATTCAAAATACGGCCAGAATGATTAATCAACTGCCTAAGGAACGAACATATTATTGATGATAGGGAGTCCTTAAAAATGAAAAAATACAATTCAGTACCACCCAAATTTTACGAGCTCAGAAAGACGCATAAAGCTAGTTTGAGCATTAGACCAGCTGTAGTAATTCGCCATCCTATATCATCTCTGTTTTCGTCTATCGGATCCTCACCCTTGTCAACTCCACATCGAATTATGTTAAAAATTATTTCGAATTCGTAGCCTTCACATACACAGTTTCAATACCTGTTGGTTTTTGTCTCTCTGATGGAGATTCATCTCCGCCTATACGGACATTACAAAGGAACTTTTTCTAAAATTCATAGATTTTATATTTTCATCCAGCTATTTGAGCTTCAACAATGAATTTTATGAACAGGTTTACAATACTGCTAAGGGTTATCCGGCGAGTACATCCTTAGCCAATTTGGTAATGTCGGTAGTCATTGAAAGTTGCACCTGCAGATCATCTTTTTCAGTCCCTTTTATTGGACTGTATGTAGATGACACCTTCGTGGCTGTCCCCATCGATAAGTGTTACGAACTGCTAACCGCATTCAACGCTTACCACCCCAAACTTCAATTTACCATGGAAGAAGTGGATGGTTCATTGCCATTTTTGGAAGTTCTGGTGAGCAGATGTGATGCTGTGAAGACTTGTTGGTATACTAAGCCAACGAATTCTGGCCGTGTTTTGAATTTCAATTCTAGCTGCGCGTTTTCTTACAAGGTTTCTACAATAAAAAATCTCATTTACCGATCGATTAATTTGAGTGATTCTGAACTTCATGCCGAAAATTTATAAAAAATTAAAAATATATTGAGAATGAACAACTAACCGCCATCTATGCTCAAAAAGATCATTAACATCTATCAAAGCCACAGTGAAAAACCAGTTAATGTTAACACAACAGTGACAATTCACTTTAAATATTTGAAAGTATACATGCGCTACACTAGTGATGGGACGAGTCGTCAATTTCTCAACTCGATCTACTCGAGTTGAAATGATGGCTAACTCGAGCTGACTCGACTCGGTGCATATGCTTCCGCGCCAACGATTCGCCAACGACGTATCGAGTCGAGTTCCCCTAGGGCCTAGACGCTGATTCGTTCGCCGGATCGAGTCGGGTGCTGAACTCTAGATCCGAGTTGACTCGAGTTTTTTCAAAAGCAAGTCGCGCTGACTCGTCCATAGCGTAACTCGAGTTAATCGAGCTGGATAGCTCGAGTTGCCCATCTCTATGCTACACATGTATACATATTGTTTCGTCTGGACATAGACTGGAGCTCGCGAATTTCGATAAGCATTTGTCTTTCGCTGTTTTTACAGTTGATGTCGTATTTAAGAACATTATTTTATGAACGAGTTCTTCCGAATTTCTCGATTTTTTTTTCTGGCTGGTTGTACATGGTTACACCTTGGGGAGAACATAGTTTGGCTTTAGTAAGTTTCGGCTGGTCGTGATGTCTGAAATTTGTTTCTGCCATTTTAAAATGTAATTAATAATTAGTTTAATTTTATTAGTATTTGCTCTAACGTGAAAGTCGTTTTGTTTGTGTTTGATTTTCATGATGTCGTCTTTACTTACGCCCTGAAGAAACAAACATATATTTGCGAAACGTCGACGGTAGCTAAGGTTTGTCCATCTTTCCCGATTCCTAGTTCCAGTCAACTATTGCAAGTATATTAATCAAGGAGGATATCTATCGATCGCTTCAAATAATATCTCTTGTATTGATAGGAAATCAATAATGTTTTTGAATGTGAAGTAAATATGTAGAAATCTGAAATTTGAGAATAATTAAAATACGAACACTTCAATACATTTTTCAAAAACACACGTTTTCCGCCGTATTTGAAATTATTTCCGCCATGATACCAACAGATGGCGATCGCTTTATTTCTCTGGCTTAGGTAGTTGTATTCTGTGGTTGGCATCTTATCCTATAGGTAATATACTAAAAAGGGTCCTTCTTTTCCAATCATAAGATATTTTGATGGGTACTTTTAGTAAGTTAAATGGAAAGTCACAATGAAAACTGTGATTGTGTAGCAATATGGGGTAATTCTTGCTAGCGGCCATTTCAATCCAAATTAAATTACCTTTTGATTTCCAATTTCTGGGGAGGTGAAAACTGTACAGGTGAATCCAGTGGCGATATTGATGTGGAAGTTTCAGGTGCATGGGACTCAAAATCAAATAATTTTTTATAATACACTTCTTCGGGGAGATATTGGGCTCTGTCATCTGGAATGCCCATTTCACTACAACTCATGGAATGAGGGGCTGAAGGTGAGGAGTCTGAAACAATTTTTCAAATATGGATTGCTGAAACTAACAGGTTTCATCATTTGAAAGGAACACATTGAATATAAAAAAAAGGTATGACAGTTTTATAATTCTATCTATTTTTGATAGTTCTGTTTCAGATATTGGAAGTGAAAGCCCAAAAAACACCTGAAAAATAACCTGTATAAATATTTTATTTTCTCAGATCAGAAACAATGTTCATTGATGACAAGATTGAAATTGCATCAACAAGTACAGATTGTTATATCCTGCGTCCGTAGAGCAAGCGTCACCACCAGATACTCGAATTGATCATTGATTGCGTAACTAACAGTTTGTATCCTAGGGTACATAACACCAAGTCCAACTATTGACATCGGTAGTTCACTAGAGTGAGCCCGCCATGTTCAGCTCAATCCGGAGGACGTTGTAGGCACTGTGTCGACCAGACTAGACCCCTATGCAATGGCAGTTGAATAACGGGTATCAGCTGTGCACCTTGTGACGCTCCCAAAAAACACTAAAGCAATGAATAAACACGAGCAGGAAACTTGGAGGAATTTTTATTGTCATGACAATTTTGTGCAACAGTAAGTCTGCAGAAGAATGTACTAAGAAATATATAAGTCACAAACTCAATATATTTGATGATCAATGAGAGTCTATTTATTGTGATCATGCACAGCGGAGGGAGTTCATCAGATAGATTATTAAATATCAATAAATAGATGCAGATTTTTCGTACAAATTAATAATAAACGACGAAATATGTTCTGACCTTGATGGTACTAGAAAGTTTCTGGATATTTCGTTGAACTGTATGTTGATTAACAAAATGCGGTTACGATAAGATGAATTGCAACTGAAAAAAGTATTGCAGATATATATCAAAACCTTCATCTTAAGAAGCTCATAAATAAGTTGGAATATTATCATTAATTGGGTGACACACTTGTTTTTTGCAATAATATACTAAGACAGACAATCGATTTCGGCAATAGGCCATCATCAGGTCAGCTGAAATATATATAAGACATAGACAATAAAATTACAAGACGTCAAAATAACATGTAAAATTTTTCACAAATGTTTCTTCATATTGATATTCTGTAATATAAACAAAATAACACATCACAAACTCACCGTCAATGAACCATGTACTATACAAAACATCAGATAAATTGTAGTTTTCCTTTTGAATATTGAGTTTATTTTTTCAGATGTTCTAGGTTAAGTCGGTAATGAGTAATAAACAATTTTTCAAAGACATAACTTTAATGAAAGAAACGAGAAAAGATAACGGTTTCAGGGCATTTACGTATCACCCTGAAACCTACAAGAAACTGCTGAACATTTTCAAAGAAGTAAATATTGAGTGAGCTTTCACAACCGCCACGAAAACCAGACAACTTTTGGGAAATACGTTTGATAAAATTCCTGATTAATTAAAATCGGGCATACACGAAATTAAATGTTCAGACTGCGATAAATCTAACATCGGACAAACAGCTAGCAACACTAGATTCAAGGAACACATGAGCCATATCCGTAATAACCATCCTGGCAAATCGGCGGTCGCGAATCACGTTTTAACTACAGGTCATTTAATTTCAGAAAAATCTGTAAAGCTATCAAAAAGCTCAGGCAAAATTTACTTAAATACTCTTGAAGGAATGCATATGTTCAAGAGAAAAGACAGATTGCTAAACAATGATCTCACCCCCATTAGTAACCCATTATTCCAAATATTTACCTGACTAGCCCTTGATAGCCCAGCACTACCCTAATGGCCTTAACAACCCTTTCCCATTGGTCCTGTATACCATCCTCTCACTCGTGCAACTGTACACTTGTAATGTAGTTAGTAACCATATGTCTTTGACAAAGGAAACTTGGTTTCCGAAACGTGCGTTAGACGCAGGAAGTATAAGTGGATTAGAAAGTAGTTACACACTGTTTTGTTATCAGTATTTTATCCACAGTGAACTCAAATAGTTATTTAGGAAAATTAAACCGAGTAAAACAGTGAATTCAAAGACCTAACAGATATTCTATAAAGAAAAACCCGTCCTAGGTATCAATGAAGAACAGGCTTCACGAAACTTGAATCTAAATAAATCAATAGCAATTTGTAAAGCTGCCGATATCATGAAGAAGCAGTTACAAGCCATCCCCTCCAAAATATCAAATGTTGATATCGAAGAGGATGAATTCGTTGATACGAGGAAGAAATACATGAATAAAATATAGTATATTATCATGAAGATCAGAAGATTTCGAAAAAACAGATAACGAAGATGATTTCAAGAGGCAATCGCAGAGTACTAAAATGCGCATACTTCCTAAACATCGAGAACATGGAATCCTGGTAAATAAACTGACTGAAGAAAATATAGCAAGCATTATAGTCTATAATCTTGTTGAGTACAGTGACTGATAATATATTGTTTTCGATTATGAATCCACCCAACTAATTTAAATAAGGCTATAGAGAACATTTTCAAATACCCTCATTCGAAGAATCAAAAGATTGAAATGAAGCAAAAATACTTTCAGTATTCAATGTAGCTAATGATATGTGGAATATGCAAGTAGATAAAAAGAGTTCAAAATTATGCACCTTCAATACTTCTATTTGGAAAATATCGCCTTCTCCCTTTTGCTTGTGATTTGAAGTAATTGATTACCCAGCAATTTATATTTACCATAACTTGTTGTGGGGTTGAAATAACAAATGACATCATAATAGATTCAAATCAGTTTGAAACGTGCAAAATATAGTGTATCGTCGTAACATCACTATCAGTACAACAATATTATTGATGAAGAAAAATATTATGATCAACTGGTAAATTCCCAATTGGTCATGAAAATCTTGAGTTTAACAAAAGAACAGAGAGCTCCAAAATTGAATGAAGTATGTCAAAAATGGGTAGTCTATCTCAAGGTAAGTATTATACAAAATTATATTTGAATGAAAGGAATGGAATTGTTTTAATTAATGATCTTTCATATCGCAATAATATAATGCTACCTAAATCAATAAAGATTGAAAATTTTACAAATACTCCATTCACTTTTATAGAGTCATTCGGTATGCCATGAAAGTTCGGGACATTCCATTCAGTATAATTCCAAAATTGTTTTATAATGGTTATTATTATCAGATAACTACGCGGCGTTGTCCATTCTACACAAGTAACTTAAGTAGAGGGTAGATATTCATCTATGATCCCCGATAGTTGACAGATCCTCTTTAGGTATGCACCCCTGCCTACGCGAGCCTTGGTTTCGTACTTGATACCGTTTAGGAAAACCATTGTCCTATCCCACCAGTCCCGTGTTCAAACCCAATTTTCCCTCTTCACATCGTAACAAATCTTCAAAGACCTTTGGAAAACGTGGAAGATTATGGCTAAAACCCCCTAAAACTACTCAATGTAAATCAACATGGGCATAGGAAAAATCCGAGCACAACAGCTTTGGTTGAAATGCTGAGGTCAGTGGAGGTATTGGATAGAGGTGAACACCTTATTGTGCTTAACTTCGACCTAAGCAAAGCATTTGATAGTGTCTGCATCAAACGCTTCTGAAGAGGTTAAGATTTTATGGTTTCCGGGGGTCACTTGGAGGCTATATTGAGATCATACCTGGTTGGAAGAAGTCAACAGGTTTATTGGCAGGCCGATATGTCAGCGGTATTGTGCAATGAGTTTGGGGTTCCTCAGGGGTCAATACTGGGTCCTGTTCTATTCATCATCTATATCAATGACTTGCATATACCTGGGTGCCTTCAGGGTTGTTTGTACTGTGATGATAAGTCTTTGTTGATAAGTGGAAAATCCTGGGAGGAGCTTGAGAGGATGAGAGTAAATGCTCTGGAGAAAGTGCAAGAATGGTTTGCAGCCAACAATCGTAAAATGAACGATGAAAAAACTCAGACTCTTACTTTCTCTCGAATGAGTGGACAATCAGTCAATTTCTTAGGAGTGGAGATAGACCTCCAGACTCGACTGGAAGAAGCAAAAAGACAAGTTGTACGGGAGAGTATATAAATCAATGTATTTACTTAGAAGGCATAAGTACATCTCTTTTCCTGAGGTGCTGAGGACGGCTTATTTCGCTCGGGTGCATGGCGTTATAAAATATGGAATCCTGGTTTGGGGTATGTCTTCTGAGGCGGCTAGACTCTTCATTTTGCAAAAAAATGCTATCAGAGTTATGCTGAATATGAAAACCGACGACTCGTGCAGGAACAGTTTCAGGACGGAGAAAATACTCACCCTTCCCTCAGTGTATATCAAGGAGACCCTCAAATATGTAAATGCAAAAAAGGATATTTTTTGAAGAAATGGACAGTTCCATGATGAATACATTCGATTTAGAGATCAGTTCACTACACCGTTACATTTCAAGAAATATACCCAGCAGTTTGTGGACTATTGGGGAGGAAAATTATACAATCACTTACCGGAAGAGTTCAAATGTCTCACACACACGCACTTCAATAGGAGGGTGGGGAAAATACTGACTGTGGGCGCATACTACTCAGTGGAAGAGTTCCTACAGTCAAAATTGGATGGATGAAATGTTGTTTTTTTTTATGTTCCATGTTGTTATTTAATGTATTGTATGTTTTTTTGTATTAGTTCTACTGATATATACATTTCTTTGAAATTCATGCTGTGTTGACTAGTCATGTAATATTGATGACAATAAAATATCTATCTATCTATCTAACATGGCGAATTTCAAAACTAAAACGGTAAGTGTACCCCAGATGGGTGGAACAAATATCAACTCGCCCACCTTGCAAAAGGTCTGCCTCGAGGAATCTGGGGGAGGTAAAAATTCCTATCATCCAATCAAAGCGAAAAGAAAAAGTTTCCAAAAATCACAACTGCTATTGTATTGACGTACAATGCCAGGGCATTGTCAACAGGAAAAACTTCTGGAACTAGAAGAACTGAAATATGTGAAATGGGACATAATAGGCATAAGTGAGGCCCACCGAATAAGATAGGATCAAGTCGTTTTACAGTCTGGGAATACATTATACATTTAGGTGAATAAACTGCCATAAGGGGGGTTGGACTACTGGTTCACAAGAGATATAGAAATATGATTGCAGATGTCGAACAAATAAGTTCACGAGTCTTGTGTTTGATACTCGAGTCAAATAGAATGCGCAGATGACGAGTTAGAAACCTTCTACGAAGATTGTTGAGTGGAGATTTCAATACCAAAGTTGGAAGTAAACAAGATGAAGTGGAAACTGCAGTCAACTATCATGGACTGGGAAGTCAAAACGAAAGGGGCAACACACTTGATTTTGCCCACCATAACAACTTGTTTGAAGTGAATACCTTCTTCAAGAAAAGAAACAGTAAAACGTGGTCTAGTCGAGAGATGGCAGAACCAAAAACGCAGTAGATTTCATAATCAGCCACAGAAAGGATATCAACAACATAAGTGTCTTGAACAGGTTTTCGATAGGAAGCGACCAACGTATGGTAAGAGCCTAAGCAAAATAATTGAACATTAAAAAGAAAGAATATGACGATCAGAAGAAAAGTGAGAAATAGGTAACACCGAGAATTCACATTCCTATATGAGATCTGTATGCTCATATCTGAATAATGGGAACAATATGACAATGAACGAAATATACGAGAACATGAGAAGATGAGTCAACAAAAACGGCGATTGAGAGATTCTGCACGTAAGAAGTAGTAGAACAAAAACTAAATATTTAATGAAACAAAGAAGGGACATGGAGGACAAGAGCTCACAATAATATAGAATCCTCAACAGAGAAATATCTAGGGAAATGAGAAATCAAAAACGACAACTGAATGCTGAAAAAATAAAGGGGGTTATACAGGAGAATAAAAGTTTTAAGTTGCTGAGAAAGGTCACGATGGGGAGAAAGGAGATACAAAAAACTTAGTCACGCACAAACAGGAAATCTTAAACTCTATAAAAATTAGAAAGTCTCAAATAATGACTTATTTCAGTAGAATCGTAAACAGAAAGCGTAGTTTAGGAAACGCGATGTACAGGGTGTTTTTTCAACCTGCACAATTAATCTGGAATCATCACAATAACAACTACTCATTTTGAACATTTTTTTGAAATTAATGAATGTGCTCTTCAATATTGTACTTCGCTGAAAATTTCATTGAAATCGAATAAGCCATACCAAAGTTATCAATAAAAGTAAAATCGGTCGAATCGGACAAATCACCCTGTATATTCTCAATTAAGACCCTCAACCATAAACCAAACATTGCTCCGAGACTGTCTTGACTAGTGTAAACTTATCCCAAAATCTGACGGTCTCCTCCGGAATCACCCTGTATATCGAGGCAACAAGTGAAGCCGATTTTCCAAAGATACAAAACCAGGGGTCAGAAGAGGTTCCAGAAATAACAAATGATGAAATATCTGAAAAATATTTAAAATCCCTGCTGGTGGAGAACAAGGATACAGTACCATTTTTGGAGAGAAGTGGAATTTAAAGGTTAACCTGCGGTGACGAGAATTGTAATGCCACGTACGTCAAGAGAACATCGAAAAACTCATCGTCGCGTGTCTCGGAACATCTAGCAAGCCATAGGATCCCATCAAATAACAGTTCCGGTTTCGGGAAACTCAGAGACGAAGCCCACGCTTTTGACATAATTATGAACGTCGAATTACTCCATAATTGTGGCTTTGGGTATAGACAGGAAGTTCTTGAAGAACTGGAAATCTTCAAGTTGAGTTTGGACCCCTCGATACTGGCTCTAAAGCTTATACAAGTTTAGTCCAGCATTTATTTAGGTCGTTCTCTTCGTACTCGGAATGAATTTTGGTTGTAGTTTTTTCCTAATTTGTTCATTTGTTTATATTTATGCCATTCCGAATTTGTTTGGTTATGTTTGTTTCTGTCTAACTGTTCCATTTTTTATTGTTAAACTCGTGCCTATAGCCGGTGAAAATTTTATAGTTTTCGATTTGAAATTGTTTGATGCTAAATTTTCATGATGATTTCCGTTCATGCCAGATTGTTAACATTTAAATTAAATTTATTTTTAATTTGTATTTTATTCTTCAAACACACCGCCCCCAAATTGAATGAAGTCATCATTTGGGTTGAAGGATATGTAAAAAGAGAATATTTTAGAACTGAGGGACGACAACATATTCTGTTTTTCTGTTTCACATTTAGCTTGTACACTCAATAATATATTTTTGTCACGAAAATCAGGCAACTTTATTGGCTGCCGCAAAAAGTATTTTTGCTCCTTTAGTAGGTATTTTATTTATTATCGTTTACTCGTGTTTCGGAAACTTATCCAACACTTTTTAAACAGTTGTTCATTGCCTGTATTCTGAAGATGGCCATCGAGGGCCGAAACATGAAAGAGGCTGTATAAAAATTAAAATACGGAGCTCATTTAGATGGAGTTTTTAGACCGTAAAACCCCTTTTTCTTGCTAGTTCTGTACTTCACGATGGATTATGAAGCATTTATGAAATAAAGAGTGCTCTAAGAGATAGGAAAAAAAATAGAGCTCCCTGCGAGGATGAACTAGTAATAGAATCAATCAAAGGAGGCCAAAAAATCATCGAAGGTTCTCTTCAATAACTGCCTCCAGGAAGGAATAACACCATCCCAGAGGAATAATGCAACCATTATTTGTAATACTTCGATATCGTTTCAAAAATAGTTAACTATACAGGATTTCGGATAAAGGAACAAAAATTGAAGACAACTTCACATGCAAAGTTTCTACAATTTTTGTTGTCTTCTTCAGGCTGGAATCGAAAGTTTTTTTATTAAGTCACTATCTGGTTAAATGAATGAAGTTATTGCCAGTTCAACAACAAATAGTATAAACAAGAAAAAGAATCTTCTATGGGGAATCCAGCTTCACCAATATTTGCTGAGATAATAATGAATGCCTTGATCAAATATATTAAATCTAGATTAGACTTTGAGTTGAAGTTTGTGTACATTTATGTGGATGATATAATAGCCGCCATCCCCGAGGACAGGATCAATAGCACATTAAAGGTTTTCAACGGTTACCATGAGGATTTACAATTTACGTGTGAAGTAGAACGAAATAACGTTATGTCTTTTTGCGCGCATGTTCTAGGGGAACAGCGTGCTATCGTTTTGTCCAAATGTCTGTAATTTTGGATGATTGAGCCGAAAATGGTCTCAATCGACTAGGTTGGACTCACTGATGACGAATCCGGTGTCAAAATTGATTCTGTCCGGCCGGCCGGCCGGCCGTCCGTAGACACGATAACTGTCGACAGAAGCAAGCTAGCTACTTGAAACTTTCAGGATAGGTTGCGCATCAGAATGCCGCGGTTAAGTTCGTTAATGGGCCAAATCGGTCGAATAGTTTCGGAGTTATAGACACTTGAAGTTTTGAAGTTATTTATTTTTTATTTCAGAAACTACTCAAGCGATTGGATTCAAACTTGGCAGTTTGGTGGAGTATAACAACGCGCAACTTTGAGCCAAATTTCGTCAAGATCATATTGTCAGTAAATTAAAAAAAAAAATTTTTTCGAAATTTTTTTACAAAAAATTTTTTTTTTCGGAAACCATTAATCATACCAAAAAAAAATTATACTCACACTTTGACCTTCTAATTTCACAGCAGTGTACTGAATTTCAATTCGATACGATCATAAGTTTTGGAGATATCGGGAAAAAATATGTCAAATTTCGAGGTTTTCTTCTCGATATCGTTGATTTTTTCGGTATTACTCGAGAAATACTGATTCAGTCCTGATTAAACTTCACAGCTAGTTTTAAGATGCTGAAAGACAACTTTATGCAAAATTTCGTGATAATCGTGCTATTAGAACAATTTGAAAAAAAAAATTTCTATGATTTTCTCATCATATCATCCTCATTAAATTCTGTATGAAACTTCGAACTGTTATTTTCGATGAAGTACTGGATTTCAATTCGATCTGATCTGTATTTTTGGAAATATTGGAAAAATAAAATTTTGATTGGGTATATCTACGGAATCATTGGTTGGATTTTACCCATTCACGAATTCGGCCTTCGTAATTAAGGTCCAAACCTTCTCTACAAATATCGAGTTTCTAAGTTGTTTCTTTCGGAAGTTATTGTGTTTACGCAGTCGGCCGTCAGGCTGACCGTAAACACAATAACTTCCGGAAGAAACGACTTAGAAACTCGATATTTGTAGAGTAGGTTTGGGGCTTAATTACGAAGGTCGAATTCGTGAATGGGTAAAATCCGCCCAATGATTCCGTAGATATACCCATTCAAAATTTTATTTTTACAATATGTCCAAAAATACAGATATGATCGAATTGAAATCCAGTAATTTATCAGAAAAAAATTTCAAAAAGCACTGCCGTGAAGGCAGCAGCTTTTGCGCGCACGTTCAAATTCGTTGCTGAAGCGGTCATCTACATTGAACATGCGCGCAAAAGTTGCTGCCTTCACGGCAGTGCTTTTTGGACTTTTTTTAGATTTGTTGCCGATACGAGACGGTGGACGTGTTATTACAGACCTATATCAAAAACCTACAGCATCAGGTAGATTCCTCAATTATAACTCGGTACATGATATCAAACATAAATTAAATTATGCATAATAAAGAATATCAAACACAAAATCAATAGTTTGTGTCGTGAAACCTTACGAGAAAACCATTTTAGGAAGTTTTCATCGTCACTCTCCGATAAAAGTTACCCAAGGGCATAGATTCACAGTATATTTTATTCCTCTGCTGTTGAGCCCACTACTGTTGAGCCTACTAGGGGTGATAATTCCCAGTTAGATAACAGTTTCACTCAACCGATAAGCACATTTAAGATCCCGTTAATTCCTGGTCTGTCTGATAACATAAGGAAGTTTCTCAGTAGTCCTGACATACGTTTCGTAACTTACTACAAAAAAACAATAAAAAAGTTTTTTTCTTTTGTGAAAGATAGAGTACCCGATTCTCAACAGTCGGGACTGGTGTACAAGGTGGAATGCATGGGGTGTGATTCATGTTATGTAGGATAGACTAAACAATATTTGTCTATAAGAATGAGGCAACATGCTAACGACTGCAAAAATAAAAAAAATGAAAACGACCCTCTCGGCCCAACATGTGGATACCAGTCACAATTTTGCATTGGATTATCCTCTTATTCTCAATAAAGAACATATCAGTTCCAAACGGGCGTTTAAAGAAATGGTATACATGAAAATCTAGAAAAGCACTGCCGTGAAGGCAGCAGCTTTTGCGCGCATGTTCAACGTAGATGACCGCTTCAGCAACGAATTTGAACATGCACGCAAAAGCTGCTGCCTTCACGGCAGTGCTTTTTAAATTTTTTTTTCGATAATTTACTGGATTTCAATTCGATCTAATCTGTATTGTTAGAAATATTGGAAAAATAAAATTTTGAATGGGTATATCTACGGAATCATTGGGCGGATTTTACCCATTCACGAATTCGACTGCCTTAATTAAGCCCCAAACCTACTCTACAAATATCGAGTTTCTAAGTAGTTTCTTCCGGAAGTTATTGTGTTTACTGTCGGCCTAACGGCCGGACCGTGAACACAATAACTTCCGAAAGAAACCACTCAGAAACTCGATATTTGAAGAGAAGGTTTGGACCTTAATTACGACGGCCGAATTCGTGAATGGGTGAAATTCACCCAATGATTCCGCAAATGTACCCACTCAAATTTTCATTTTCCCAATATTTCGAAAAATACAGATAAGATCGAATTGAAATCCAGTACTTTATCGAAAAATGACAGTTTGAAGGTTCATACAGAATTCAATGAGAAGACCACAGATTATTAAATATTTGAAAAAAAAAATTAATTTTCTTTTCAAATCGTTCTGATGACACGATCATGACCAAATTTCGTACAATATTGTCCTTCAGCATCTTTGAACTAGCTGCAAAGTTTCACCACGATTGAATCAGTATTTTTCGAGTTATACCGAAAAAAACAACCATATCGAGTAGAAAACCACGAAATTCTACATATTTTTTCCCAATTTCTCCAAAACTAATAGCTGTATCCAACTGAAATTTGGTACACTGCAGTGAAATATGAAGTTCAAGGTATAACTGGAATTGTTATCGAATATGAACAAGTTTCAGAAAAAAAAATTTTTTTTCGAAACATTTTTTTTTTTAAATTGAGTGACCATAAGATTTCAACGAATTTCCGCTTAAAGTTGCGTGTGGTTATGCTCCAACTAACTGCCAAGTTTAAATCCAATCGCTTCAGTAGTTTCTGAAATATGAGGAAAATAACGTCAAAATTTCAAATTGCTATAACTCCGAAACTATTCGGCTGATTCAGCCCATTAACGAACTTAACAGCGGCATTTGGATGCGCAACCTATCCTGGAAGTTTCAGGTCGATAGGATTCTCCGTACGACCGTAATCGTGTATACGGCCGGCCGGACAGAATCGATTTTGACGCCGGATTCGTAATCAGTGAGTCCAACCTATTCGTTTGAGACCATTTTCGGCTCAAAATTCGACAATTACAGACATTTGGACAAAACGATAGCACGCTGTTCCTCTAGAACATGCGCGCAAAAAGATACCCAATACCATCAATTTCAATACAGACTGCCCATCCCTTAGCCGAATACATATTAATTTGATAAACAAATACAAACAAAGAAGGCACCTCAATATGACAAATATATGTGAAATTAGTCATGGTCGTTATCACTAATCAGTATTGTTGATGAATTCAAACAAAGAACTGTTGTCAGAATTTGGAAGGAAATCCTCAATTAGTAGTTCATGTCCATTTCTAATAATCATCCTCAATGTTTTCTCTAAATATTTTAATGACTAGGTATTTTGCTGTGACCTTTTAAACATTTCATTTGGTAAGTCGTGTTAGCTGATTTAATAATTATAATGAAATGAACAAAGTTTGTTTTAAGGGCCTCTTCTGGAGGTTTTATCAATGTATTGTTCTCTATTCGAGTTTTTTTCAAAAAGTAGAATTTGTTAGTGTTTGTTTTTTACAACAGTTTGTTCATTTAACCAGATAGTGAGTTAATAAAAATTTTTCCGATTCCAGCCTGAAGAAGGCAACAACAGTTGTCGAAACGTTGCATGTGAAGTTGTCTTTAATTTGTGCTCCTTTATCCGAAATCCTGTATAGTTAATGCAACCATTGTTGTTGTACACAAAAAAGGGGACATAACAGATCTCAGGAACTACAGACCGATCAGCCTCCTCAACCAAATGTACAAACCATTCACAAAAAAAATAACAAATAAAATAGACTTCCTCCTTCCGAGAGAGCAGGCGGGATTTCCATCAGGTTACGAAAGTAATTACCATCTTCTGGCAGTTGGAGTTCTTATTGAGGAATGTATAGAGTGTAACAGACCACTCACCCATGCTTGTGGTTGTGGGTTTTGAGAAGGCCTTTGATTTCGTGGTTCAGCAAAAACTTCTAGAGACACTTGGGGGAGTGTCAGGATCATAGATACCCAAGCATTATCGAACATATAATATATAACAATGCCACAGCAAGCGTCAGAGTATCGATGGATCAGAGCACTGATAAGTTCAATGTTGAGTAAGACAAGACGACACACTTTTACCTGAACTGTTTGTTGCGTTGATGGAAAGTATATTGAAAAGAATGAACTGGGGTACAACAGGAGTAAAAATTGACAGTGAACAGATAAGTCATCTCTGTTTGGCGGAGGATATTCTGCTTATAACTGATAACATACAAAAAGCAAAATACATGCTGGATATGCTAAATTCGGTTTAAAAATGAATCTATCGAAAACTAAATACATGACAAACTTGGTACTGAGTAACAAAACAGTGTGTAACTACTCTCTAATCCACTTACACTTTCTGCGTCTAACGCATGTTTCGGAAACCACATTTCCTTCGTCCAGAGACATATCGTTACTATTATTATTGGTATTGAGTAGTCCTCAGAAAATTGACAACATCAACTTGGAACAACTGCATATATCCAAATATTTGGGCCAAAAATCGGCATCAGAAGAGATAATCAGACTCATGAAATCCAACGAAGACTAGGCTCGACGTGGACGGAGTTCGGTAGACTCAGACATGAACTGAGAACAGTTGATATTCCAATATGCTTAAAGAGGGGAGTCTTCAATCAGTGTGTTTTGCCTGCTCTCACTCATGGAGCTGAGACACTTACAGTTCAAGTGGAACTTGGCTGGGCATGCGGTGAGAATGAGCGATGAAAAGACTCAAAGCGTGGAGACCAAGATATGAGGCATACAGGAGTAGAGGATCAATCAATCTATTTCACCCAGAAAATGAGCATAATTTTCATAATTCACCACTGCAATTGAAACTTGAAGGTCTATCTTAGTTCCTAAGATATGGGCCTCCAAATTTCCAAGAAGTCCATTTTCAATTCACTTTTTGCTGCTACCAGAACAGTTGCTAATTAATTTTTTTTAATTCATTAATCATCCCTGAACCTTCTCACAATGGCTTGCGGTGTTTTCGTTTGAATATATTCAATTTTTGATAGAAAAACATCCATTTCACCTTTCATTTCAGGGAAAATTCAGATAAAATGAAATTAAAGGACATTGTTTTAGATTGAACTAACCTAACCAAATTCATCTGGATTAATTAATCAAACTTCCATATTTTCATTCTGATCAGCTGCTTATTGTAGATTTAGGTAATAATAATAATCACCCTGAAATATATCCAATTCTTAATTCATTTGAATTAAGGCTAAGAACAACCTAAACTAAAAAACTAAGATAGATAGTGTTTCAACCGCAAATTTATGTTCAAAACACCAACTCGAGTATAAAAATCAAATCCTCATTTGATGACAAAACTTCATTATTCACAGGTATATAGGTATAATAGTAATAGAGGAATACATAACTAAGATTTATTATTCACCTTATTGGTAAATCAAATTCATAATTGATATGAATTGAGGCTAAGAACAACCTAATCTTTGGAATAACTTTTTCTTTGTATTTTGAAAACCTTGTTTATACAAAGCAGAATTCTATACCTTACCTTTGTTCAATATCTTCATACTTAAAAAATTATCTTTTCGTCCACTATCATTTTGAGATCTAAGAAATTCTTGTTTGATATTAGCTTCTGGGGGTGCTGGACTAGGAACAACACTATTTAGCCTGAAGAATGTTGATATTTTATCCTGAATTACAGATTCAGTTTGTGGATCTGGTGTCATACATAAACTTTGCTGGTAGTATTTAGTGTCTATTTCAGCTGGTTTCAGATGTGATATATCATAGATGGACCATATGAATTTTTCGTCTCTCTTGGGAGTTGATTTAGCAAAAAGACCAGGGCTGGAATCAATGAAATATATAAAAAAATGAGGTATTAAAGTATACCTAGTTTAACTGGATAATTCATACCTGCAAACTGGCAAATGTAGTCTTTCTAATAGCGGAGATTCAAAAGGATTCCTTATTTTGAAAATTCTTGAAGGTGGTGTAGAAATGTTAGGTAGTAGCCTAAATGGACTATCACATTTCATATCACTATTTCGTACTTTTTCAACAAGGTGATTTGTACCCGAAGTTGTTAAATCTTGAAAATGTTTGTACTCCATAACTTTTGAATATACTAACAAACAAGCCTGAAAATATCTTACATTTTTCTTTTTAGGGGTTATTTTGTTAAGCGAGTAATGAAGAATTTACTTATGCAATAGTAACTGTTTTGGAAAGGCAATAGTATTTCAATAATTTGAATTTTAAATACTCAAGTCCAAGAATTGACCGTTGGAATATGGAAACCACAGAATACAAATATACTCACTCACAAAACATCAAATGTCAACTCATCACCACAGAATACAAATATATATATATATATATATTTTTTTTTTTTTTTTTTTTTTTTTTTTTTTTTTTTTAATTTCACACTTTCGTGGATATACAGAGGTTGCTCGGGCGCTGATGCCAAAAGCAATCTCCTTTCTGTCAATGAGGATATAGGACCTTTCTTATGATATTGACTGTTCCAAGAATGACAGCCTTCTGCATCCATGCTATCGCATTAGCGGGTAGCTTCAACTCCTGCAGGTTATCAGTGGTCTTCCGATGTACGAGCCCATTCGCACTTATAATTAATGGCATTATCTTCACGGTTTTAAGCCGCCACATATCCTTCATCTGCTGCGCCAGCGGCTCATATTTAGATATTTTTTCTTTATATGTTTTAACAAGATTATAATCCTGGGGCACAGCAAAATCAATGATGAGGGCAGTCCTATCTACTTTGTTCCACACCACCATGTCTGGCCTATTATGTTCGACGCCTCTGTCTGTAATGATCGTCAGGTCCCAATAGATTTTAGTATGGTCATTTTCCTCTATTGCGCTCGGGACATATACATGATGTGGGGTAAAGTGTTGGAGAATCTTTTTTTGAAGACAGATCAATTGATGTACAACCTTACCCATATTGTTGTGCCGGGTCAGATACTTAGTGCCTGCAATTGCTGAGCATCCAGATATGAGGTGTTGGACCGACTCCTCAGCATCACTGCATAGCCTGCATTTTGTACAGTTCACCTGTTGTTTCATAATGTGCTTTGAGTATGTTCGCGTTGGTACAACTTGGTCCTGTATTGCCAGGAATGTCCCTTCCGTTTGGGGGAATAAGTAGCCTTGAATCAAGTAAGTATTGGTACTAACTAGATCTACTTCCGGCTGGTGCAAGGTGGTATAGAACCTTCCGTGTAAAGGTTTAGCTTGCCAAGTCCGCTTAAGCTTTTGATGGTGACTTTCGTATACAGGTTCTATTGCTACTGAAGGTGTTTTTTCATGTGCAGCTACCCACTGATGGACTGGTAAGTTTATCCTGTTGAAATAATTGCTGATATTTTCTTTCTCTTTCAGGCATGCTTCCTCTACACTAGTCATTCCCCGTCCGCCATCCTTACGAGGTAAGTACAACCTTTCTATTGCAGAATTTGGGTGCAGCATTCCGTGTTGCGTCAAAGTAGTTCGTATGCGTCTGTCCATCCCTTCCAGATCCGTTTTTGACCAGGTGAGAACGCCAGCCGTGTAGGTAAATGATGGTATGGCCCAGATGTTAATCGCCATTATTTTATTTTTGGCTGACAATTGCGACTTCATTACTTTTTGTACTCTTCGAATGAGTTCTTTCTTAGCATCCTCTTTGTTTTCCTGGTGTCTGATTTCATACGTTTGCTGGACACCTAGGTACTTATACCTGTCCTCTGTTCTCAGGTTGTGTATTTCTTTCCCGTCACATAACACTATGTTTTCTTCTTCCGTCATTTTTCCCCTCTTGACATTAACTGCCGCACACTTCCCCAATCCAAATGTCATTCCAATGTCCTCGCTAAATTTTCTCACCAGCTCCAACAACCCTTCAAGCTGTTTTCGGCCTCTTCCGTACAGCTTCAAATCATCCATATAGAACAAGTGGGTTAGTTTGGATCTGTCGTCTATAGAGTAACCGTAGGCAGATTTATTAAGCATCTTACTAAGGATGTTGAGTGCAAGACAGAACCACAGTGGGCTCAAACTATCTCCCTGGAAAATGCCTCTCTTTATCTTGACCTCGGCAGTTTTGTAGGAAGCCGACTTGTTGTGGACTGTTAGTGTAGTGCACCATGTTGACATTAGATATTTTAGGAGTTCGATTACCTGCCGATTCACCTTATAGATGTTTAGCACTTCAATCAACCAAGAGTGGGGAACTGAATCAAAGGCTTTTTGATAATCGATCCAGGCCATCGAAATATTTTTCAACTTCTTTTTTGCCTGCTTGGTGATCATATTGTCGATTATCAATAGTTCCTTGCTTCCTCGGCCTTTCCGTCTACATCCATTTTGTTCCCAAGCCATGATGTCATTTCTTTTAAGGTGTACATTGATCTTGAATGCAATGGTGGAGGTCAGGATCTTGTATGCGGAAGGTAAGCAGGTGATAGGCCTGTAATTGCCTGGATGGTTCTGGTCTCCTTTTTTTGGTAGCAGATGCGTGATTCCGTGCGTAAAGTAATTGGGTACGCTGAGCGGATTTTTGAGTGCATGTTGGATGAGCTTTGCAAGTATTTCATGAGTTGAAGTTAATGTCTTCCACCAGTAGTTGTGAAGGCCATCTACGCCTGGTGAGGTCCAGTTCTTCAGCCTCTTTATTGTGTCTCTTACATCCCCTTCAGTTATTGTAACTGCAGTCATCTCTTCCAAGTTGCGCTGATCTTCTGTCTCGTTTTTGATCCATGGGGCTTGTTTGTTGTGTGTTTTCTCTTTCGACCAAATGTCTGACCAATATTGTCTCATTTCCTCTGATTTGGGGGGGTTTGGTTGTTGTTGTTCTTGTTGTTATATATATATATATATATATATATATATATATATATATATATATACAAATATATCATCACCACAAAGTGAAACGTTCCTTCAAAACGACGGAATCAAATATTTTGATGTTCTGTGAATCAAAGTATGTCCTCCACAGAATACAAATATGTCCTCACTGGGGATGGCACAAACGCCACAAACTAATAAGTTGTACGGTATTCGCGACTACTGCTAAGCGATACGCCCTCTGGCGATAGAAATCCGAACACTTCCAAGCTAGTAGTTTTTCGACGTGCCTGTTATTCTAACGTAATTTGCTTACTTTTGGAGTTCATTTTCGAGCTTTTGTGCTGTTCTCAGAGTTGAAATTTTGGTATACCGAGAGTGTTTGTAATATTCATCAATCGATTCCTTTCTTTCCGATTAAAATTTTCGATTGTATTAATTCGAAATGGCATCCTCCCGAAATGACTATTGTTGTGTGCCTCGACTCAATGTTATTCATGATCAAAGAAGAAAGGATCGTCTAGTGCCTCTAGTTTTCATTTTTTCCAAAGCCAAATGAAAGTAAAGTTAATTTGCAAATAGCATCTGGCAGGGAACTCAATGATAGAAGAAAGGCATAGCTTTAGAAATTGAAGATTGGAAAACAGGTCACGAAATACATGGAAGTATGCTCACTGCTTTTATCTGAAGATGTTTATTTTCATAAAGGTAAATTACCTACAATGTATTCATTTCGAAACAACTTCATGTCCTGATGTTTTCAGGTGTAAATGAAAATAAGAGAATTTTGAAGAAAAATGCTGCAGAGAAACTACCGAGCACTTCTGCAGCTACCTAATTCACATACTACACAAAATCATATTCTGAAAGAGTGATCTGGTTGAAAACCTGACAAAAATTAGATATATTGTTAGAGTTGATAATAGCTGAAGTTATTCATATAAATACATTAATACTTTTCATTTCTATATATAGGTAGGTTGAACCAGCTGTGACATTTTTCATTTTGTATGTGCATCTTAAGCTGCTGTAATATGAAAATGAAATCAATTATATGTCAATCTGTTTCCTTTTCTTCAGAAATACGATACAAAAGAACTTGAGCAGAAAATCTGTTTTCATTTTATTGATTCACTCGTTTGTAAACAAAGAACAAGTCATATCATTTGGACTGATTCTAGTTTTACTACATAATATAGCCTGCATTCAGCACTTCTTCACATAAATAGGAGTCCTTAAATTACTTATTGAGTTGCCTATTTTTCCAGAAATTCAAGTAAACTTAGATATTGGTTTATTTTGATCCACCAAGCAACATACACTAAAATAACAACGAAATTATCCTCCAGGAACGATTCAAAGTACGATTTTATATCGTGATCCAAACGAGAAGTTCCCTCTCAAGAAATCTTGCACAAAATTATAATAATTTCATTAAATATTCAAGCTCTGCTTAATAAATATTCGTTCTCCACCACATTTCTAAGGTTTGTTTACATAAAACTACTAGCTTGGACAGGTTCCAAATTTATCCGTTAGGGCGCTGGCATCTTCGCAGAAGTTCCCAATTATAGAAATTCAGGGAATTCTATACCGTGAATCTGGGTGGAGATGCGTTGACGCGGGGCCTACGTGAACTAACGTAGGCTACGGTTGACAGGAATATAATATAATAATTATTATATTATATAAACTTAGATCATAGAAATTCTTTATTTTAAGATTATAAATAATGTATTGGGAACTTCTGCGAAGATGCCAGCGCCTTGACGGATAAATTTGGAACCTGTCCAAGCTAGTAGTTTTATGTAAACAAACCTTAGAAATGTGGTGGAGAACGAATATTTATTGAGCAGAGCTTGAATATTTAAAGAAATTATTATAATTGTGTGTAAGATTTCTTGAGAAGGAACTTTTCGTATGGATCACGATATAAAATCGTACTTTAAATCGTTCCTGGAGGATAATTTAAGTGTTATTTTAGTGTATGTTGCTTGGTGGATCAAAATGAACCAATATCTAAGTTTACTTGAATTTCTGGAAAATAAGGCACCTCAGTAAGTAATTTGAGGACTCTTATTTATGTGAAAAAGTGCTGAATGCAGGCTATATTATGTGGTAAATCTAGAATCAGTCCAAATGATACGAATTGTCCTTTGTTTACAAACGAATCAATAAAATGAAAACATATTTTCTGCTTTAGTTCTTTTGCATCGTATTACTGAAGAAAAGGAAACAGATAGACATATAATTGATTTCATTTTCATATTACAGCAGCTCAAGCTACACATACAAAATGAAAAATGTCACAGCTGGTTCAAGCTACCTTTATATAGAAATGAAAAGTATTAATGTATTTTTATGAAAAACTTCAGCTATTATCAACTCTAACAGTATATCTAATTTTTGTCAGGTTTTCAGCCAGATCACTCTTTTAGAATATGATTTTGTGTAGTATGTGAATTAGGTAGCTGCAGAAGTGCTCGGTAGTTTCTCTGCAGCATTTTTCTTCAAAATTCCCTTATTTTCATATACACCTGAAAACAACATGACATGAAGTTGTTTCGAAATGAATACATTGTAGGTAATTTACCTTTATGAAAATAAACATCTTCAGAGAAATGCAGTGAACATACTTTCATGTATTTCGTGACCTGTTTTCCAATCTTCAATTTCTAAAGCTAGACCTTCCTTCTCATTGAGTTCCCTGCCAAATGCTGTTTTCAAATTAATTTTTCTTTCACTTGGCTTTGGAAAAAATGAAAACTGGAAGCACTAGATGATCCTTTCTTCTTTGACCATGAATAACATTGAGTTGAGGTACACAACAATAGTCATTTCGGGAGGATGCCATTTCAAATTAAAACAATCGAAAATTTTAATCGGAAAGAAAGGAATCGATTGATGAATATTCCAAACACTTTCGGTATACCAAAATTTCAACTCGGAGAACAATACAAAAGCTCGAAAATGAACTCCAAAAGTAAGCAAATTACGTTAGAATAGCAGGCACGTCGAAAAACTACTAGCTTGGAAGTGTTCGAATTTCTATCGCCAGAGGGCGTATCGCTTAGCAGTAGTTGAGAATAGATGCATAGAATATAACTAAAGAATATATATATATGTTATCACATTTTTGCGGAGCTAACTATGTATAACTATGACGTATTGATGACGTCATGCATACCATACCGATTAACCTTCCTCTTGAGCAGGGTTACTCGTGTAGTATGCAGTTCTATCTCTTTCGAAAGAGCGAAATGGAATCAGCGTTGCCAACCTAGCTACATGAAATTACCTTATCTGGGACGAAAAAATTACCGTATTCGGTCGACTTTTACCGTACACCGTATTACTTTGACCATACAAACATAAGTGAAATGATATATTTATATTTATTCCAAAAGAAATCGAATTTATATATAATTATGTAACACTTTATGCTTAAACAATAGTAACCATATCTGGAAATTATGTATTAAAATCAAACTGGTCATCTTCCAGTTCTAGACCAGAACTGGAAGAATATTTCTCCAAATAATTCATTTAGGGCCAGTATCATAAAACTCAACTGGAAGTTATCTTTAACTTTAACTGACAGTTTTGACGGTTGTATTGGGACATAACTGTCGAAACTGTCAGTTAAAGTTAAAGATAACTTCCAGTTAAGTTCTATAATACCGGCCCTTAGGCGTGCATAGCTTGTGTAGGTATGAAATTAACCCAGGTTACACTTTTTTTTCACACACTGACTCGTTAGAAGACAGCCGTTTATTGTCTTCGTGATCGGTTCAATCCCAGACTTTGTTTGAATCCTGTTGGTTTTAATCAATACTCTTCCGCATTCAGCATTTCCTTCCAACGAATTGATATAAAAATTCTAATTCACAATAATTCACATCCGGCACCTGTTCAAACACTTGAGACAGCAAAACACGGGAATCACTGAAAATATTGAAAAGACTTGATGAGTTCGTTCCCCAAACGTCAACTGTTCAAACGACGAACAGAAACTACTTTTCTTTTCCTTCACTAACATAATTTTTCTGACTTTATTCAAAATAATATATTATACTGGTATTCAGTTTCACGAGATTAATCGAAAAAATGTGTTGAAATATTATTTAGACTTAGTGAAAAAAAATTTTGTTGAAATTACCGTATTTTGACGTACGGTAGCCCCTTTGGACCGTATATCGTATTTGGTGTCAATTTACCGTACAAATACGGTAATTACCGTACGGTTGGCAACGCTGGTTTACATAAAACTACTAGCTTGGACAGGTCCAAATTTAACCATTAGGGCGCTGGAATCTTCGCAGAAGTTCCCAATAGTTGTTCTATCTAACTGTTTATAAAATGTGTTATTGAATGTGAAGTAACTACTGTCGAATATAATTTCAACTAATTTGATAAAACTGTTTTTATCTAACTCAGTGAAGCAACTTATAACGCCATCTTTTAGTAATGACTTGAACAACCAATGATTTAGGAATGTTTGTGAACAAGAACACAACATCTAGAGACACTAGCTTGTAATTTGAAGGAACATGAATGTTTTTCACTTCTTCAACAAAGGAGAACGAGTCTTTCACTTTATACTTCGATGATGAAAGAACTTTTTTGCTTGAAATGTTGTGCAGAAACGAAGCGATATTATAACTAGGTGAACCTACACAACTTACTATGGGTGTAAAGCTGACAATTTGTTTGTGGGGTTTCCTTACACATTACAATTTTGGAGGAAAGCTGTTATGTCAATAGGGTGAATCTCTCAGCTCTCCGATTCCCCAAATACCCGAATCTCCCTCGCTCAAAAGGCCCCTTTATATATATTCGAAAGTTACTGACATGTCATAACAAAACTAGTCAAATCAGAGCTTTTTTCTTGATTTTCCGAGTTGGACCATACATTACTTCCAAGGAATTCCTGAAAATGATTTCATTTTGAAAAATTTGGGATATGACTATTTATTTCATTCAGTCAGAACGGCAAAAATATATAAAAAGGTTTTCTTCTTCTCTGAATACACTACTCTGCAACTTGTATTTTTGAATACCTATTCATTTTACGAGAGGTATTTATTAATTCAATATTTAGTTCATGGGGAAGAAGTCCTCCAGAGTTGCGTATTCAAACAATAGGAAACATTTGGAACGATAGGTACTACCATTGATTTGTCGGGTTTGAAATTCTTCTGATAAATTCGTATGAGCATGAACAGTAAAGATCAATAACAATAAAACTGAACATTTTCTCGAAATATTTTCACAAGTAGGTATGTAACAAATTCATAAAATTTGAATTAAATTTTCATTAATAGGTACATACAAAATTCATGAACCATATTTTTATCAGAGGAGGATCCCAAAGTATCCAATTAGTGTAGGGGTTCGGTATATAAGCAAAAAGTTCCTTAGTCTACAGAATGTTTCATCGACGCAACAGTTTCGGAAACCAACTGTTTCCTGCATTAGGCGTGACAAATCTATTATCTTGAAGACACATACAAATGAATTCCCAAATCTCTCTCCAAAATCATCATCTAACGGACACGACATAATCAATCTCTGATAATGTATTATTAGTAGGTGTCTTTAAGATAATAGATTTGTCACGCCTGAAGCAGGAAACAGTTGGTTTCCGAAACTGTTGTGTCAATAAACCATTCTGTAGACTAAGGAAGTTTTTGCCTATATACCGAACCCCTACACTAATTACAATTACAAGGCAATCCATGGTGTAAAGTATCCAATTAAATCCATGGATAATAATCAATCTCTTCCTCTGTTTTTACTGTTGTTTTGGCTCCTAAATTACTTTTTGTGTCCATGAAAGTCTTCGAACAATAAATCCCATATTGCTCCTTATCCCCTTATGAATATTTCATATTATAATAAGCAGCATCTGGTCCAGACAATATTCCCCTTATTTTCATGCGCCGATGCTTTGAATATTCCAGCAACACTTCTTTTCAACAGTTCTCTTCAGGCTGGTATTTTCCCTGAGAAATGGAACAAAACGGCTGTTGTCCCCATCTTGGAATCTGGCCCGACTGATCAAATTTCGAATTATAGACCCATCAGCAAACTTTCAATAATACCTAAAGTTTTCGAGAAGTTCATCTACAGTATGTGCTGAATCTTGTGAAAAACCAAATAATGATGGAACAGAATGGGTTCTTTCCGGGTAGATCTCTGGAAACAAACCTCTTTCAATATACTGAGTATATTCGTGGTTGTTTGGATGAGCGGGGTCAGGTTGATGCTGTGTATGCCGACTTCAGTAAGGCTTTCGACAAAATTAGTCACAACATCCTTCTTTCTTGCCTCGCTGGAATCGGTGTGTCCGGCAGCCTCTTGAGATGGTTTGATTCTTATGTAAGGAATAGATCCCAGTTCGTGACTTTTCATGGGTACAGATCCTATGAGTATGTGGCAATTTCTGGGGTTCCTCAGGGATCTCACCTGGGACCTCTTTTGTTCTTGATTAAAATCGATACGATTTCATTTTGTTTTAAATTTTATAAATTCCTTTTGTACTCTGATGATATTGAACTCTTCATCAAGATTATGTCATTGCTTGATTGCTACAATTTGCAATCTTGATAGAATGGTAAATTACTGTAACGAAAATGACTTATTTCTGAATTTATCAAAATGAAATTACATAAGATTCACGAGAAATCATAATAGAATCAATTTTCGTTATAAGGTCGATGGTACTTTCTTGCAGAGATGTGACAAGCTTAAGGATCTCGGTGTCACATTTGACTCCAAACTCATTTTTGAATATCACATTGAATCAACAGTTAATTCCTGCTCTAGATTATTAGGCTACATTATCCGTAGTTCTTGACTATTCAAAAGAGTTGACCTGGGGCGCTATGTTCGAGTCATCCGGATCACTTTCGCATGCGAAAGTGAGGTATAGATTCGGCCAAATGTGACAGTTTGGCAACGTGTTGTTTTTCCTTAGAATTTGTATCTGTAGGCAATCCTAATTACATGCCCGAAGCTGACAATATTCAAACGAAAACACAGTGGATACACTGGATACTTATTAATGTTTTTGATGGCTTTTACTATTTGAAATTGTTTTTATGGGCACTCCTTTTGATTTAATAATTATTGCTGTCCTCTTCGGAACTAATATTAGTGATGGAGTGAATATCCGAAAGTTGATGAACGAAAGACGATGTGGATTAAAGCCTTGTTAAACAATGATTGAAGGTAGGATATATATTATATTGTACCCAAATTCTATTTGTAATATTTATGATTAGTTTTGTTTTAGGTATCGAATGGATATATCGTCACCTGAATATCTAAAATCAATTACTCAAAGCTTCAGGAATTGAATTATGCTGTGAATATACTACATATCAGGTGTTGAATAGCAGTTTCGGCACAAGGTGTAAACGCAATCTTAGGAATACTTTGAAGGCTCAAAATCTGTTTGTAATTTATATGTACAAAATATTGGTAACAATATCGAAATAAATGAAGCATATATAATACAATATGGAGTGTTTCATTTAAAAAATCATGGTTGAACTGAATTTTCTGAATACTGAACAAAGCATTTTAAATACCTAATTTGAAGATTTGTGATCGCAGCAGAAGTTGCATGTATAGTTAAATTGAACTCAAATGGTAATTTTGTAAGTACTCAGTTCATCAGAAATCCACTTCAACAAGATTAATTAGTCTCAGTATGAGCTCATTTGCAGGAGAATTTGAATTTTTTTCCAAATTGAGGTTCTCTCAAAAATGAATGAATTTTTTTTCGGTTAAAATACAGTTGATCAATATTATAAAGGGAAGAATTGTTGGAGAATGTTCACAAGAGCAATGCAACAAACAATAATAATGTTGAACGTGTTCTATATAAATAGTTGAGTTTTGGTGGATTGAAGTGAAAACTTTGGTGGATTAAACTGAAAACTAATGAAAATCCTATATACAGCGCCGAAAATGTGAAAAATTAAAACGGTAGTTTATCAGGAATCAATAAAAGTTTTTTCTGGATCAACTATTCTACCCGGAAAGAAAGTTTTTTTGAATAAAATTTGAAATTTTTTATTGAGTATGAATAAGATACTTTTTAAGTGCGTGAAGTGAATAGATTTGTTTTATGGATTAATACACGGTTTTTGAAATAGAGAAAAATTAGTGAATCCGCATGCGGATTCGAATCCAGCTGCCTCGACCCATCCGATGTATTTCAGTCGAAAACAATACTGTGCGAAAGTTCATTTACTGCTGCGCAAGTGCATATGAGTCATTTTTGTACCGTGCAAAGTGATCATCACATATATTTGATGTTCTGTGATCACACCTAAAGAATGAGGCATTTGATCATTTCCCCCTTTTTTGTGGTCATTCGGCTCTTTTTATATTCAAAAGTTATTTTAGAGTTCAGAATGATCATTGAAACATTCAAAATTATAATAAAAAAGGTGTTTTCGTGAATAAATCTTGCCCAAGCACACCGTGAACACCACGTTGCCAAACTGTCGCATGGCCGCGAGAGCTCGTAGACGAATTGAATTCGGATGAGCTCGAAAATAGCGCCCCTGTGCGATGCTTTTATACAATGCCTACATATATTGAGTCGACTCTGTTTTGCTAGTGTGGTTTGGTGCCGGCAATATAAAGTTTATATTAACCGACTGGAGAACATCCAGAATAGATTTCTCAAATATTTATGCCTCAAAACAAACCTCCATCATAGAGACAATTTGGCGGGTAACATATCCCACCTCAAATTGGTTTCTCTCGAGAATAGAAGAATTATGTGTGATCTTTTTTTTGTACAGAAAATTTTCCATGATGAAATCAGGCATCCTCAATTACTAGAGATGTTTTCTATCAATGTTCCGAATATGAATGTAAGAAGTGCTCGATTATTTCTCCTGCCTTTCAGAAACACTCGCTGTTCACAGAACTTGCCATTAGTAAGAATGATCATAGCGGCAAATAATTTTCACACTCTAGACATGATGCAAGCAAAACATGGTGTGCTCATCTGCTCATCTGTGGTCGTTTTACCAATGATGACGTGACATTTTTCATTCAAATTCGAAGCACAGAATATATATTTCCTTGTATTTTAATCTTGTTGACGTCACTTTCTTTTCAGATGAGCACACCAAGTTTTTTACATCATGACTCTAGATATATTTCATTTAACTAGTAGTGGTTTGAGAGATCAGCTCAGGTCTTGTTTTATTTTCGAATGATATGTTGATTTGCTGTTTTTTCTCCCTTATTTCGCTGTTATTGTCAGAATGGTTTGAAATTGTACTTTACTATTTTTTGTTCTATATGCTACCATGTGGATACTTTGTTAGACTCAGGTCTGTTTGTATCTAAGATTGATGAATAAATGAATAAATATTAATAGTTGATGTCCAACATTTGTTGAACACCTCCCATATACTAGTAAGAATCCATCATTTCGAATATCTAATTCATATTTTGGGAAATTATTTCATCAGATCTAATAGATAGCTCAATTCATTTTTATTCAGCGGAATCAATTGTATGCACTTGACGAAGCGACCTTAGCATTTACAGAGCCAAGTTGGACAATATTTCACAATTCTAGGAGCTATTTTTATTTTGGACCCAAAATTGTAGTGGGCGATAGTAGGAAGAAGTCGACACATAATAGTTGAGTTCCGATATTCCTGGCCAGTATATTTTGACAGTTGATTTTACTGGCACTGCTTTGGTAACTGTTCGTATCAGTACGAAGCGTTTCGAAATTACTGATACTGGCCAGTACTGCCCAGGAATATCGGAACTCAACTAAAATATTCTATGCATCTTGCCCAAACCATATACCTATGAAACTATATGGACATGGCTTAAAGAGAGAGGAAGCGGGCCGACAAAGAGGGAACTAGGGCGGGCCAAACCATCATAGAATACGGCAAAAATAAGACAGATCAGTTTGGAGCCATAGACTATAATTATGAATCTATGTTTGAAATAAATTTTTTTCGAAAGTTTTGAAAGTCACGTTTGTTTTTTCCAAAGTATTTCAAAGCAGATTTTGTATTATTTCATTTTGAATTATAGTATAAAGACTGTATGTAAGATATAATTTTCGTGTTGTTTTCGTTTTTTGTGTTTTCGTAAGTTTTTGAATAGAGTTTGAGACTTTTCATTTCAAACCGGATTCACTGGCAAACGAATAATGGTGAATTCTTGTTGTGCCATTAATTGTACGAGGAGATATAAAAATTTCAAAAAGCACTGCCGTGAAGGCAGCAACTTTTGCGCGCATGTTCAATGTAGATGACCGCTTCAGCAACGAATTTGAACGTGCGCGCGTACCAAATTTCAGTTCGATACGATCATAAGTTCTGGAGATATCGGGAAAAAATATGTCAAATTTCGAGGTTTTCTTCTCGATATTGTTGTTTTTTTTGGTGTAACTCAAGAAATACTGATTCAGTCCTGATTAAACTTCACAGCTAGTTTTAAGATGCTAAAAGACAACTTTATGCAAAATTTCGTGATAATCGTGTTATTAGAACAATTTGAAAAAAAAAATTTATATGATTTTCTCATCATATCATCCTCATTAAATTCTGTATGAAACTTCGAACTGTTATTTTCGATGAAGTACTGAATTTCAATTCGATCTGATCTGTATTTTTGGAAACATTGGAAAAATAAAATTTTGATTGGGTATATCTACGGAATCATTGGGCGGATTTTACCCATTCACGAATTCGACCTTCGTAATTAAGCCCCAAACCTACTCTACAAATATCGAGTTTCTAAGTCGTTTCTTCCGGAAGTTATTGTGTTTACGGTCAGCCTAACGGCCGACTGCGTAAACACAATAACTTCCGAAAGAAACAACTTAGAAACTCGATATTTGTAGAGAAGGTTTGGACCTTAATTACGAAGGCCTAATTCGTGAATGGGTAAAATCCACCCAATGATTCCGTAGATATACCCAATCAAAATTTTATTTTTCCAATATTTCCAAAAATACAGACCAGATCGAATTGAAATCCAGTACTTCATCGAAAATAACAGTTCGAAGTTTCATACAGAATTTAATGAGGATGATATGATGAAAAAATCATATAAATTTTTTTTTTCAAATTGTTCTAATAACCCGATTATCACGAAATTTTGCACAAAGTTGTCTTTCAGCATCTTAAAACTAGCTGTGAAGTTTAATCAGGACTGAATCAGTATTTCTCGAGTAATACCAAAAAAATCAACGATATCGAGAAGAAAACCTCGAAATTTGACATATTTTTTCCCGATATCTCCAAAATTTATGATCGTATCGAGCTAAAATTTGGTACACTGCTGTGAAATTAGAAGGTCAAAGTGTGAGTATAATTTTTTTTGGATATGATGAATGGTTCCCGAAAAAAAAATTTTTTTGTAAAAAAATTTCGAAAAAATTTTTTTTTTAAATTTATTGACAATATGATCTTGACGAAATTTGGCTCAAAGTTGCGCGTCGTTATACTCCACCAAACTGCCAAGTTTGAATCCAATCGCTCAAGTAGTTTCTGAAATAAAAAATAAATAACTTCA
This sequence comes from Myrrha octodecimguttata, assembly GCA_958510865.1. Lineage (NCBI taxonomy): Eukaryota > Metazoa > Arthropoda > Insecta > Coleoptera > Coccinellidae > Myrrha > Myrrha octodecimguttata. The sequence continues at coordinate 15,876,147 of OY294060.1, forward strand.
AAACTTCAAATGCCTATAAATCCGAAACTATTCGATCGATTTGGCCCATTAACGAACTTAACCGCGGCATTCCAATGCGCGACCTACCCTGAAAGTTTCAAGTCGCTAGCTCGCTTCGTTCGACAGTTATCGTGTCTACGGACGGCCAACCGGCCGGCCGGCCGGCCGGACAGAATCGATTTTGACACCGGATTCGTCATCAGTGAGTCCAACCTAGTCGATTGAGACCATTTTCGGCTCAATCATCCAAAATTACAGACATTTGGACAAAACGATAGCACGCTGTTCCCCTAGAACATGCGCGCAAAAAGGGGAAAACGTGAAATTCCATAGGTGAGTTTACCTTGCATGAATAACTGTGAATTTGTTCATTTTTTGCGCGCTTTTTGTTGGAAAGAAGAGCGCGAAAGCCTTCCGTTACAATGTCAGTATTTTTTGAGCAAAAAATTTTCTTACTGATGAAAAATTTGTGATCAAACTGGATTCTGTCCGTCCGCCTGGCAGGTCTGCGGTCTTGGTTTTATGTTCGTTAACGAACTAAATATCCCCGAAGAACTATTTTGATTGTGGTTGAAAAATGGGACTCAACTGCTTCTAGGGGTCAAAATAATTTTTATATTACTGGTCCGAAGTTTCGTTTATCATCATACATATATCATGCTCCCTTAAGATTTCGGAGTTATGGCCGGCTGATCATCTGTTTTTCCATAATTACTCGAAAGCTACACTCGGATGATCAAAATCAATGAGGAATATCAGTTCGAGATAAAATACTGCACGGAACCAAAGACACACCATATAGAACAAACATAATTCACGTTGTGAAGTTCAATATTACCGCCATTCTGTGTTTTCTCTGGTCTATGGTCTGCCCGATCCAGTTCCATCTCTCTCTCGGACCTCTCACTTGGTTCATTATCCCCATTCGACTCTTCAGAAATGGATTCGTACGCCGTGTCCAGAGAGTTTAATATGTCTATGGCCCAAACTAATACGATTATGAAAATGACATAACGTAAGTATGTTCTGCCATTAAATGTCAATTCAAAGGTTTCTAACGAATGTGAAAAATAATGGCGCAAACCGAAGAGAAATCATTACTGCAACTCATCGACGAGCAACAGCTCTTGAAAATACAAGTTTTCTTCGATCGAGAAGAAGGGAAACGTCTCGATGAACATAAGCTGAAAGAAGTATTGTGGAGAGTAGCGAAAGTTGAGTATCAAGATGAAGAGTTCACTATTCTTTTCAACAAGATCAATATTGCAAGGTATGTTTGAAATGGTACGAAATTGAATTCATATTGTTAAGATAGAATATAAAGATTTCTTCATGAATTTCTGTCTTAAAATTCAAGGGAAGCACTGATGTGAGGTCATGAGTTTTAGGCCCTTATTCAAATTATTTGCAAGAGCAGCTACCTCTTCAGGTATTGACCCAGCCAAAACACACCTTTACTTCCCGTTGGAAAGATATGGCGATCCTCTTTCCCTCGAAATCATTGGGCGAATTTAACCCATTCATGAATTCGTTCTTTGTAATTGAACAGAAAACCTACTTTACAAATATCAAGTCGATTCTTTCGAAAGTTTTTGTGTTCACGGCAGGCCTAACCGCCGACCGTGAACAAAAAACTTCCGGTATACGGAAAGAAAACTATTCTCAAAACAACAATCGCAATATTCTTGAAAATTTCCATTTACTTCAAGTTTATATTAGGTTTGTTCCAACACCCAGTTCTGTTACTGTCTTGAACTCATTCAGAACTGAATCAATTCACACGTCTTCGCTCATTCTAGTTCGGGACTAATTCTGAATAGATAGTTCGAAAGTGTTGGAAACGAATCATTCTTGGAAATTCCCTTATCATAGCCTAAGGGCTGTTTGTCACCCGAAAAATGCAGCCCGTCTCTGCCAGATGTGGTTTTATTGCCCCTTGCTGCATTCGAATGGCATGTAACAGATGACCGATTCAATTCCTTCTTCTCAGTTCTTGCCTTAACCCAAGAACTGAATTCACCGTTCCAGAACTGGTCTGACACAAATTCTTTTTACGTTGGAACACTTGGTTTGCAATTCCTAACCAGTTCGAAATTTGTTGGAACGCTAATATCGATATGCGCAAACTCCGCCCGATTCAGAACTAGTTCCAGAGTGTGTAGGAACAGACTTATTGTATAAAAACAAGAATATCGGGTTATTTTGTATTCTTGGATCAATCTGATGAAACTATAGGTTCATATACTAAAATAAAGAATATTATTCCTGAGAAACAATAAATGGTATAATTACTGGAAACATGTAGATTCCTCAAAATCAACAATATTTCGAGATTGAATTAGAGTATAGGATAGTTCACTTCCAAAACTATAATTATTTAATTTCAAAAGTTCACAAACACTCATTAGATAAAATACTTGCGAATAATTGGTTTACTTATTTTAATACTACTATTTGAATACCTATATCTTTGCGTCCTGCACCTCCATCTATATTAAAATTCATTTGGTTTTTGTATTGGCTGCCAGCCAAACCACGGGTGCACCCACGGGGGATAGCGAAAAACAATGTTTCTTTCTTGATTATTTGGTTTGCAATGGCATTCAACTATTTATGACATTCGACTGATATTGGACACAGAATATATAATTTTATTTTATTAAATCGTCGTTCAGAGCATATGATGACTTGCATTCATGTATGTGTGCTTCTTGCATTTGGATATTAAAGGGGATTGAAAAAATATGTTGAAACATATAAAAATTAACCGAATTATTTAAATTATCCCGGGAATCCCGGTTTATTTAGGTGAAATCCTATGTTCTGGGTTCACCCTCTCAATGTGTCTGACGATTCGTAGCAAATTTCGGAAAAGCTCGCATATCAGTTGAATTTCCAAGTAATAATTCTTGCAGAGCAAGGGCGTTATCGTTTTGCCTGATTGTCTATAATTTTGTAGGTTGAAATCCCTGATGAATTATCCGTTGTCGTAGTCTTTCAATAGACCAGGGTCGATAATATTTTGAAGCAAAAAAAATAATAGTAGGATGAAATACATCGGAAATGGAAGACAATATAACGAAAATTTAATGAAAAATCATTTAGAGACGATGTGAGGTCGTAAAGTGGATGATGTGAGTGTTTAAGCGTAAAACACGACTTAACTCGATTTGATGCAAAACAACAAGTACTACGGAAAAAAGTTAAATGGCAAAGTTGTAGGTAATGAAAAGATTCAGAACTTTGGTATAAGATCTAAAAATTTTCAGGTTAGCTCTGGTTCTGAATATCTCGGCTGAGTTCGTTAATCGGCATAATCGATTGAGTGATTTATTGATAATTTAGATTCTTAGAATATATTTCTATATAAAGTCTAGAATTTATGTCGAAAATTATATTTATTCAGTTTGGGTGTGAAAAAATCATGAGCAAGTTGGTTTTTTTCTTCTGATAATTGCGGAACTAATGATGTGATTCAATTATAGATCGGTGTTTGAGTGTAGAAATACTACGTGCATATGGGAGCAAAATTTCGATAGGATTGCATAATGAAAAATTCAAAAGAATATTTTATTAGTGTTACTGGGACTGGAACTTTTTGACATGAGCCTCTCGTTTATTGAAGAATAAATTCATATATCCACAGTAATTTCACCTATTAAGGAAAAAATAGGCTGAACTATTTCATAATTTTTGAGTGCATATTCTGGGGAGCAGCGTGCTATTGATTTGTTTTCATTTCATATTCAAAGCGAGAGGAAAAATATTACATCAAAATTTTCTAATTAGGTATAGCTGAGCTACGTTTCCGATCAGTTTTTCGAGAGAATATTCCTATTTATACAAATTCAAACTCTGGATGCGCCTAAAAAGACACACACCCGGACAGAATTTTTTTCCGACAACGGATTCTTGATCAGAAACCCGACTCAGTCCTCTGAGATCAAATTCATTTTACAAATTAATATCGACTATAATTAGGAATGAATATGCTAATTCATATCCTTTGTGGAAATGATCTAATATCAAAATTCATCTCCGTGTTTCAAGTATAAATTCATTACATCCATTCAGACTGAGTATTATATTATGAAATATACTAATCCACGAGGAACAATGAAAATGATGCAATATCTATAAAAACCATATTCTACGTGTTTCAAGTATTACATTCATTACATACACCGAAACCAAGTGTAAAATCATGAGATATACTAATTCCCACCCTCTATGGAAACGTGTTGAGTCGGCGTATTAGGTGGGGAAGTCTACGCGCGGGTCTTCTTCCATCGTCATTAGTCATTAGTCGAAACTAGAGATGGGAATACCGGTTCCACCCGTGTCGCGGTATTTTCGCGACGGTTCCAGAAAAATACCGCGATTTTGGAACCGTCGTTCCAACGCTGAAACAAAATTAGTAAGTACTGTAATCTGTTTCTCAAATGATATAAATTCTATTGTATGAATAATGAGAGGGTACTTTTTGGTCTGAATTAGAGAAAAACTCAATTTGACGGAATGCCGAAGTTTCGATATATTTAATATCTTCTTCAGGGCTCTACAATAAATGACACAATAATTAGGGTGAAAACATGATAGAAAACAACATTATGATATTCTCGAGTGGAAAAAAAACTGTTAGGAACTCGGAAAAGCAACGAGTCAAACAGAGAATCGATCACAAAAGTAGTAGGTAGTAGTAAGGTCACAAAAATAACGAACAAAGTATAAATAAAATCGTCAATACAAAAACAATTAAAGTAATTTTGAAACAATTAAAATAACTTTGAAACATCGATTTCCATTGAAAAAACAATAAGTTGTTACTCACACTGTCAGTTTGTCTCTCTTGTCACCTTATTAATAATATAAAATTCGGGTGAAACAATACCGATCATAATGAAGCGAAAACAGTGTAGTGGAATATGTCAACAACAGAGACTGGTGGATGCTACATATAGAATGCATTATTTTATCTATCAGACATCGGGAAAGAGAACTGACAAAGGTGTGTGTCCAGGTGACGAACTGTTGAGTTTATTATTTAGATGTTACTTTTTTTATTCTCTGGATAAGGTCGAAATAGGCTGTACTAAGATTATCAATATCACTCCTTTTATTGAGTGAGTTAGGTTCTTTTTTTATTTCTAGCATTTCACAAAATAATCTTTTCCTTAAGTTCGCCTGTGTGTCCAAAATGACTACCCTTTCGAAGTCGAAAGAGTGCAGGTCACTAAATGAGTGTTCAGCCAATGCTGTATTGTTTTCCTTTGTTCGGGCAGGATTGTGAATATTAATATACAGTCTCTTTTATGTTCAGTCAGTCTTGTTTTTAGGTATCTGTTCTCTTTCTATTCTACTTATAGCTATTGTATTCAGATTTACAGCTTCCAAGAACTTTTTCCACTAAAATATTTTCGGTTAAAACCTGACGTATCCTCAAACTATAATTGATTTTTTCCCAGTACTTTTTCATATTTTCTTCACATTCGGGATATATCATTTCAATTGAAAGAAAAGAATGCCTTGAGGATTAATATTTTCTCAATTGAGAAGATTATTATTTAAAATTACATATTTACAACAGACATAATCATTATAAAGGACGCAAACTGTATCAATATTATTTGAATATCTTGTTTCACATGAATACATGTTTTGAATAATAAATTTTCAATTCATATTATCCTTCAATAACTTCCACCAGCAGATTAAAATATTATCTACGGATATGCATAAAGTATTGATGAATATGGCAATTATCGAAAAGAAAGCATAACACACAATCTGATGGAATATTATATTCCATCAGATTGTGTTGTGAACTACTTGTCACAATATCACCTTCTGAAAGTAAACCATATAACACCGTATCGGAAATGTAACAGCTGATAACGAAGTAGAAACATCCACAGTTTCTAATGAGGCGCACTGCGCACTCACTAGCGCCGCGTCGCGATGACAGGCGGTATTCTGGAACCGAGGAGCGTGGAGCGAGATATGTGTCGTCGCGACTGGAGCGAGGAACGAGTGGAGAGTTACACCACAGATCAACCAGATAAACCACTCGCGTCATTTACTTAGGAAATCTATGTCAACGCAGATATGACCCTGAATCGAGCTAATCAGGCATTTGGGGTGCTTTGGGGTGCCAATCAGATTGCAGGAATAGGATTACGTCACTCTCGCTGCTTTTGGACTCGCTTGAAGAGGTTATAAACATGTAAACAAACTGAAATTAATTTTGGTCCTATTTATTTGATGAATAATTTCGTATCTGTTCCATTTTAGAATATAATCCAAACAGTTTTTACAACAAAATCAATTGTTTAGTTATCTCTGAGGTTCTATTCCCAGGCAACACAGAGAGGTTTTAAAGATTTTCCGGCGATATCTTCTCAGAACATTGAGAGTACTTTTTCTACTTCTCTAGGAAGTCACAGGGAGTGCTATATTTCCTCCAAATGTCCGCCACAGCGATATTCTCGAGGATGTCCTGAAGATATCGCATGCGGAAATTCTCAAACTTCCCACAATGGGAAGTCTATAGGAAATTCGCACACACAGTTTCATGGCGAAGAGTTTAAGAAATTCTCAAATTGTTCCCACCGCGAGATTTCTGGGAGTACGACATGCGATATTTTCAGGAAATGCCCCTAGCGAAATATCCTGAAATACAGATATATTAACATGTAGATTATATATCTGGAAAGTTTTCTGATGATAATTTTAATGATTTTATGCTGACTTCTGCGGGGTTGCCATGTGCAAATAGCAGAATTAGCAGTCAGCATTTTGCCGACAAAGATCAAAAATCCTTTCAAATAGCCTCAGGGAATCTATCCGAGGTAAGGATTTACAGATTTACTTCACCAGGGATCCGCGAGATGGCGAAATCTGTGATCAAGATATCCAGGCGATTATGGGTCATGATCGCGTATGGATTGTCGGTTCTTTCTTACGTCTGGTGGTTAGATGAGTTCGAGTATTGTTTAGCGCGGTCAGAATTTATATTCATTCCAGTTCATTCTTCATTCGTATTTCGGATATGAATGAGATCCGCGAGATGGCGAGATCCGTGAATAAGATAACCAGACGAAATCGTAATATGAGCGCTTAGATTGTAGGTTCTTACGTCTGGAGGTTAGATGAATATTGATTTGTATCTTACGGAAATGAATGGGGATTAATTATCCGGTTCTTGGAAAAATATATCCATATTACTGTGACGGGTATATGGGAACAAAATATTGATTTAGAATCCCTGACAGTATCTGAATGAGAAATGTGTTGATGCGATTTCTTGAGGAAAAACTCTCAGATTGGTCGATATTCTGACGAATCTGTTGTGAAAAATATGAAGCAGTTTCGATTGAATTTTGGATATTCTGTTTTCTTCCGAGAATTCTCGAAATTCTTCAGATTTGAGAACGTAATTTCCACTCGCATAGTGTTGTACAAGTTTGCCGTTGTCTAACCGATACTGGTAGTGAGTTTCAATCCAGAAATATGATAATGTGAAAAATAGAGCTTTCTTTGCTATAAATGAAATCATAAATGCTACTTAATTAAGTTCGTTTCGTTATGAACTGGTAAATTAGTCGATAACTAGTTTCAGTATAAAACCATTGTATAAGGAACGTCTTCATTCAATAACAGAAAAGCCAGTAACAAAATATGATAGAGTCAATGTGAATTATGTTTCAACTGATTTGTTTTTGGTATGTTTGCCGATTACCCTATTGGTTTCTAGGAAGCCTCTTCGAAGTTATTTATTTCATCCTTATGAATCAAACACATATTTTGCCTATGTATAAATAGTGGATAACGAAAGGAAATTATCTGCAATTTCTCTTTGTTCGAACTTCGCACGAGAAATATCGTAAAAAATTCTGCCTCATGTTCGTGATAACTTCAGGAACGAAGACAATTTTCCATTGTTGTTACACTTGAAATGATCTTTGGAGCTCGCATTGCGAATTTCTTAATCTGGTTATGTCTGTGATAACTTAAGGAACTCGCATTGCGAATTTCTTATTCTGGTCACCTCTGGGAAGACTTAAGGAACTCGCATTGCGAATTTCCCTTTCTTGTTCTGTCTGTGATGACCGTAGGAACTCGCATTGCGAATTTCCTATTCTGGTTACATTTGAGACGACTTCAGGAACTCGCATTGCTAATTTCCCTTTCTTGTAATGTCTGTGATGAGTTAAGGAACTCGCATTGCGAATTTCCTATTCTGGTTATATCTGAGATGACTTCAGGAACTCGCATTGTGAATATCTAATTCTGGTTACGTATGCGACAACTTCAGGAGCTCGCATTACGAATTCCCAAATCATGTTGTGTTTGTGATCACTTCAGGAAATCACTTGAGGAGTTCGCGTGAAAGCCGGATTAGGACTTCTCAGATATCTCGCCAGGAAGTTTGTGTTTCTTGGGTTTTATGACGACAGTCCTCATTATATGTTTTAATTATACAACAAGAATTGGAATCGAACTTGGGTGGACTCATTCATAATGTTCATTTTATATAATATAAAGGAATCGCAACTGAAGTAAAAGCATTACAACCTCCATTATTCAATTAAAACGATGGGATGTCTAATAAAATTGTATATGATTGCACAAACACTAGGATTGGAATAGAACAAAGTTGGTCTATTCATAATTTGATTTTATATTGAAATGAATCTCATTTGATGTGAAACTAGAAAGATTCTCTGATTAAGGTAAACGGGGTTTCCATAACATTTTTCCAAAATTTTCATTTACTCCAACCGAGTTCTTCTACAGGAGTTTAAGGTGTGACAAAACACTCGCTTTGGTGTTGGAAATTTACTTATCAAATGGTTTCATCGAAAAATCTTAGTCTGATTTTGATTTCGTGATTCCTGAATCCCGACAAATCCGTTTTTACATTTCGATTTTAGATATTCCAAAATCAAGTATTCAATTTGACAGCTGTTTCGAGGAAGAAGAAAGTGTGGTTATGTCTGTTATATTTCTCAAGGTCGGAGAGACGCGATTCCCGCAAACGATGAAGTGATTTGTCTTGTTGGTCTGTGGTTACACGGTATTTTGGAACGTCGGTTCCAAAGTAACCGTCGGTTACTTTGGAACGTGGAGCGAGATAGGTATCGATCGCGACTGGTGCGAGAAACGAGTGGAGAGTTACACGGTTACACTTTGGAACGTCGGTTACTTTGGAACTCGTTACTTCTCTGTTTTGGAGCGCGACAGACGGTTCCAGCGAAATACCGCTCCAAAATCGCGGTATTTAAATACCGTCACATCTCTAGTCGAAACGGTCTTCATTGAGTTAAGACGCATGCACGCCATATTCCAAAACCTGTGATGCCGTAGAGTGAAAGTGAAAATTGGCAAATCTGCTGAAAGATTGAAGGATTCAAGGTAAGGTAGCCTTAGGTACATACATGATTTAAAAAGCATGGTGTGCTCATCTGAAACAAATTGACGTCAGCAAGATTAAAATACAGGGAAATATATATTCTGTACTTTTAATTTGAATGAAAAAAGTGATATCATCATTGGTAAATACGATCACAAATGAGCAGATGAGCACAACATGTTTTACTCACATCATGGGTACATATATTTTTCGAACATTCAATACTTGCAGAAATGATAAATATGTACTCTCCACAGTGGAAATGTTCCTTTGATTCCATTATTGACATGAAAATCGCCAGAAAGTATGTACCATGTATTCCCAGATATACATTTGATGCTTTTTAGTTTTCCATTAGGTACATATTCGAAGAGAGAAACTAAAATATTCATTGCCCAAGTTGAGAAAATCATCACTTGATAAATGGAAAAATAATGTGAATGAAATCCATTCGAATTGATATTTCAGATCATGCAATGATTTTATATGTGATTTTCAGATGTGAAATTCATGCAGGGTAGTCTTCCAATTTTGATTTCCCCCAAGGTATGCAGAGAAATAATTCTATTGAAAATATTCATCACGCGGAGTCATCCAAGAGTTTATGTTAAGGTAATGAATTTCATTGGTCATGCTAAACAATTTTTGAAATTAATTTTTTTTTCAGATTTCCGGAGATATGCCTACACTTATCTCGGAACAGAGAGAGCAGGCTCTCCAAAGGAAACGACCATGTTTGCTTATTTTGAACAGTCGCTGCTAGATCCAACATGATTTTATATCGTTGTGGATGACTTGTATTTGAAGTTCTTTTCTGAACGTAAGGCCTTCGATACATTATTCAACATTTTTTTCAGCATTTTCAGAGCAAGTTTCCTTTGGAATGAAAAATGTTAAGAATATGAACAGCTATCATCTACGAGAATATGCCTAAAATTTAATTGAACACCCTGTATAACACCCAGTATTCTTGGAAAAACCGATATGATATGATGTTATACTTTTTTTCATAATGATATTATGTGATTTGTTTCATTGGTAAATTCATTTTCAATATGTACCTATATACAATTTGCGAAATAAACGGTTAGTTAAATTTTGAATAAGGCGACTTACTTCTAACAGAAAACTGAGGTCGATATTGAGTTCAAATCAATAAAGCATTCGTTCAAAATGGAATGAAATAAATCTTAAATTTATATTATCATATCCTTGCATCTACTTGAAGAAAGCCTTGGATTGAAAGCAGCTTCTCTACAATTCAAGTAAAAAAAGTTCTCCTTTCAAATAGTGCAACAACCAGTTTCAAGGAATATAAAAGTTCCATCTGATTATATCGTCTACTTTTGTCAAAAAACAAGTCATTTTAATTTGAGTTAAGACGTACTTGTTTCAAATCGAGTGTTTCTTTCTATGAAGGGAATAATTCCTTTCATGTGAGCATATATACTGTTTTCGTTCGAGTATTAAGAAAAACTAGAATTAAGTAGAGTATGTGTTGTAGAAATCGTAACTTCTCACTTGAGAGTCGCTTCGACCTTGCTATCGAATAAGATATAGAAGGAAGATTCTATTGTGCAAATCACTTGTATACCATTTCGGTCTTGCTATCTAATACAGATACAAGAAAATACATTTTTGTTACTAGTTAAGAGTGCGTTTCTAATAAACCTCAACACCATTTTCGGATCATTAGTGAAACGATATTGATCAACTGGTCAATAAGTTCTTCAATTATCTGCTTATTTTAGAAGCATCTACCTTTCTGATAAAGATCAGAAAATATTCGTCGGTCGTGTCTTCATTTTGATAACGACAGAATTAATCAAGTGCGATTAATTCAACCAAGCGGGGTCTCTACTATTGAAACCCCCCAAACACCTGAATAAACCAATTCAGGTCAAAACATGAGTTTCATCCGAGTATACAGACTACTCGAACCAAGTAATTTATTTTATTTAATTAGAATATATTATATCCTAATTTCAATTTCAACTGTGTACTCAAATAGAAACTTCCCATATACTTAACTTGATGATTGCAATAAATACAAGTGTATTTTACACTAGAAAGAAATAAAGGGTATATTTGGATTTCGAATAAAAAGTATACTTGACCTAACTTTACCATGATCTTGCTCTTATATAAATCTATCATCTACTCCGATCAATTAAAATTTAATTGACTGAAGTATTCTTTTTTTTCCGTGTAGAATCTACTTAGAGACTTGATAATTGTAGAATTGGTTTGGGGTTCAATCAGAAAGACCGAATTGGTTAAATAAACCTAACTATTCCACAGATAGATATCCATTGAAATATTCATTTTCCTGATATTTCCAAAAATATAGTGCGAATCTAAGTGAAATCAAGTACCTTTATCAAACGGTCATCAAAAAGTGCTGCACGAATTTGCGCATCAGCATTTTCCACCTTGTTACCAAGTTTCATCATGACCGGATTAGTATTATTTGAAGTAAGGCTGGGAATCATGAATTAATGATTTGAATATTCGAATATTCATTGGATCATTATATTGGAATAATTTGGTTTTGCATTATTCATGTATTCATGAATAGTTGGATAATAATCAATGAATGTTTTTTATTCATGAATACTCAATGAATACTTTTTCTTCATGAATAGTTGACTATTCGACGACTAGTCGACCATTCAATGAATAGTTGACTATTCAATGAATAGTTGATCATTCAATGAATAGTCAACTATTCACTGAATAGCTTTCATTCATGAATAGTAGAATAGTTACTGAAAAGTTGAATAGATATGAATTTAATTGAATAGTTGGAGGTGCATGTATCCATGAATATTGGTACTATTCCTAAATATTAATTTATTCAGAACTGCTGATTAGTAGTTAGTAGGGTAATCCATCATTCGTAAAATTACGATTTAAAGTTTGGAATATCATTCAACTGATTATTCAGGAACAAGTTCATGTGATTCACTACGAACAGAGCTGTGCCAAAGCCTTGTGCTTAGTGCTCGCAAGCACTTTATTGAGCCGAAACTTAGTGTTTGGTGCTTCGAGAATTTTCTGAGAAGGCTTAGTGCTTAGTAATTCGAAAAAGTGCTCCTAAGCACCGCAATGTGCTCCCGAGCACCGCAAAGTGCTCCCAAGCACCGTAGGGCTTCGAAGCACTTTTCGGGATTACTTAGCACTAAGCCCTTCATGGACTTGTCGAAACAGGAAAATGTCGGGCTATTGCGTGACTGGAGTAGACAAAGAGAACTAACATATCGGTTGTCTCTGGTGTTTGGAGAAATTCGACAAGGAATTCAAGGATCCTCATTCGACACATTTGTGATATATGTGTTTAAGTTTAGTTGTGTGCTACTATTTACGAAGGCGTAGAAGGGCCACTCTTTGTCGACAAAAATTTCTCCACCTAATTCCGACTTTAATCTCGGAATTATACTAATTCCGACTTTGAACTCGGAATTATAGACTAATTCCGACTTCAAACTCGGAATTATACATAATTCCGACTTCGAACTCGGAATTATACTAATTCCGAGTTTGAAGTCGGAATTATAGACTAATTCCGACTTTAAACTCGGAATTATAGACTAATTCCGACTTTAAACTCGGAATTATAGACTATAATTCCGAGTTTAAAGTCGGAATTAGTCTATAATTCCGACTTCAAACTCGGAATTAGTATAATTCCGAGTTCGAAGTCGGAATTTAATATGTATAATTCCGAGTTTGAAGTCGGAATTAGTCTATAATTCCGAGTTCAAAGTCGGAATTAGTATAATTCCGAGATTAAAGTCGGAATTAGGTGGAAAAATTTTTGTCGACAAAGAGTGGCCCTTCTACGCCTTCGTAACTATTATATGAAAACAATAAAATGCTTTCAGAGTCAAAGTGTCAAAGCGTAAGCTTTCAGCTGGGAACATCGAGATAGAATATTTCGTATTCTATCTCGATCATGGAGATATTAGAATTCTGTTCTGAAGAGTGTTAGAAAATCTCAAGAAATCCACTGACCTGAAGTCACGTGGATTATACTTATTAAATTTTCGTATTCGTATGTTATACAGGGTGATTCATGCGCGCAGAAAAAATGATATTTTGAATGTGAACCGGAATGTATTGAATGATTCATCAAGGGTGGACACCGGCCGTATCTCGAAAACCGTTCATCCTATAACTTCCGGAAAAAAATTCTAATGACAAAATCGGCCCCCAGAAAATGATTAAAAATATTTTCAAGTTCGTAGTTCCCCACTAGAGGGCGCAATCTATCACTTGTAAAATATAATCTCATTTTTTACGAAATATTCTCCAGCAAACAGTGGTAAAGAATAATAAAATGCCCTTCCTATTCAACAACTTTTGTTTCAGTAATTTTTCTATATTTCCTTTTTTTAGTGATGGGATAGAAAAACTTTTCTTCACAAAAAAAACACTCCTACTTCTGTACGCGTGAACCGATTCTCACGTTATTTGATTTCATTCGAAGGCCATTAAAAGCAGATCACAGAAAAATATGACAGCAACATACCGGGTGATCCAATTAAAAACTACAGGCTGTTTTATGTTACTTCACCCTATTTGCGCGTTTTACTGGAGAATTTCAAATGCAATGCTATGATTCTAACTGACTGAGAATAAGCTAAGCATTATTACCTATTGACTTGTTAAACCGCAGACAGATATCTCCGGTCATTGCGAAGGTATTAACATTTTTGCAGATTTCGATAAGTGTTGATCAACCCTGTGAAATTCAGGAGGAATTGAGTTATTTCATCATCTAAACAATCAAATGAAAGAAAAAACTTATCAAAAATGTATGTCACTGACAAAACAAGCTGATCCAGTAAGCTTTGGCGTTACTGTTTATTCTCGGTTTCTATAGCTGTAAAATTTATTTAGGTCGATTGCAAACTACTAGTTTATGAGGCCTCATTATTCAAACGGAGAAGCATATGATATTCTTAATGTCTTCGAATGAAATCAAATTACGTGAAAATCGGTTCACGCATACAGAAGTAAGAGTGTTTTTTTTGTGAAGAAAAGTTTTTCCACCCCATCACTAAAAAAAGGGGAATATAGAAAAATAACTGAAACAAAAGTTGTTGAATAGGAGTAGTTTCTTATTTTATAATTTTTTACCACTGTTACCTGGAGAATATTTCGTAAAAAATGAGATTATATTTTACAAGTGATAGATTGTGCCCTCTAGTGGGGAACTACGAACTTGAAAATATTTTTAATCATTTTCTAGGGGCCGATTTTGTCATTAGAATATTTTTCCGGAAGTTATAGGATGAACTGTTTTCGAGATACGGCCGCTGGCCACCCTTAATGAATCACCCTGTACATTCCGATTCACATTCAAAATATCATTTTTTTTTTGCGCGTATGTTCTAGGGGAACAGCGTGCTATTTTTTTGTCCAAATGTCTGTAATTTTCGATGATTGGGCCGAAAATGGTCTTGAACGACTAGGCTGGACTCACTGATGACGAATCCGGTGTTAAAATCGATTCTGTTTCGAAAAATTTTTTTTTCTTCTGAAACTATTGTTCACATTCGAGAAAAATTTCAGTTATATATATGAACTTTATATTGCACAGCATTGTATCAGATTTCAATTTGATACGGCTGTCAGTTTTGAGATATCGGGAAAAAATATGTAGAATTTCGTGATTTTCCTCCCGATATCGTTATTTTTTTCAGTATAACTCAAAAAATGCCAATTCAATCGTAATGAAACTTCGCATCTAGTTTGAAGATGTTGATGGACAACATTGTGCAAAATTTTGTGATGATCGTGTCATTAGAACAATTTGAAAAAAAAATTCAAATATTTTTTTTCAAATATTTAATATTCTGTGATCTTCTCATCATATTAACCTCATTGAATTCTGTATTAACCTTCAAGCTGTCATTTTTCGATGTTATTTATCGAAAAACATCTAGAAAAGTACTGTCGTGAAGGCAGCAGCTTTTGTGGGCATGTCCAAATTCGTTGCCGAAGCGGTCATTTATATTGAACATTCGCGCAAAAGCTGCTGCCTTCACGGTAGTACTTTTCTAGATTTTTTTTCTCTATAACTGTGAACCTAATGATCTGATTCAAATGATATTTTGCATTCTTTGATGTAGTATGATTACGTGCAGGTTCGTGAGAAATTCCGAGAGTATCGCAAAATTAAAATATTAAGAAAAAATATATTTCTTGTCATTCATGGCAGATGACTAATCCCTACATTCAAATACTATAATTATCAATTGAATTAGATTATCAGTTATATGATGGGAAAAATGAAAATGAATATTGTTTTTGGATGTCCTGATTAAACGGTCATCACAAAACTTGGCACGAAGCTGTCCATTTTAGAAGTTATGGGACAAAAATATATATTTATGCTCACGTCAATAACACTGTAACTCCCCGACCGATTATGCCTATAAACGAACTTAGCCGAGATATTTAGGCTCTGAATGTACCCTGCTGCTTTTCGGGGCTCTAGATTTTTCGTTTGGAGAGTAATCGTGTTTACGGATGGCCGAACAGCCAAACATCTATATGGAAAACGGATTCATCATCAGGGAGCCAAACACATTGGATTTCAATCCGATATTATCTGCGTTTTTTTGAGAAATATTGGGAATATAAAATTTTGAATGGTTATATCCACGGAATCATTGGGCGGATTTTACCTATTCACGAATTATACCTTCGTGATATGTATACCCATTCTGAATTTCATATTCCCAGTATTTCCAAAAATAAAGATCAAATCGAATTGAATCCAGTACTTCAATAAAAAATGACATGATTCAAATATAAAATTTGTGGAGCAAAATTTTGAATTTTATTTCAATCTAACTGAACGATCATCACGAAATCGTACGAATTTGCTCATTAGCTTTCGCCAACAAGCCTAACGGCCGATAGTAAACACAAAAACTTCCGAAAGAAACAAGTTAGAAACTCGATATTTGTGAAGCCTCAATCACGTAGGCCGAATTCGTGACCACTTACCCAGTGATTCCGGAGCTATAGCAATTCAAAATTTCAACACCCAATATTTTCAAAAATACAGATGAGATCGAACCAAAATCCAGTATTTGATTGAAAAATGACAACTTGAAGGTCCACACGGAATTTCGTTTGGATAATATGATCAGAAGATCGCAGAATATTGAGTATTTAAAAAAAAATTTTTTTTCAGATTGTTCCAATGACACGATCATCACGAAATTTCGCACATAGTTGCAAATCAGCATTTTCAAACTGGTCACCAAGTTTCGCAATGATTGATATTGTGTTCTTTAAATTATTCCGGAAAAAAATAACGATACTGAGTAAAAAAACATCCAAATTTCCTCCAAATATTTTTTACCAATATCTCTGAGAATTATGAACATATCGAACTAAAAATTGGTACACTGCTATGAAATATGGAGCTCAAGGTATAAATAGATACTTTTCAAATGTAGTGAACTGTTTTCGATAATTTCTGAAAAAATGTTGAAAATTTTTTTTTAATCTTACTGAAGGTACGATCTCAACAAAATTCTGCAGGAAGTTGCGAGTCATCGTGCCCCAACTAAGTGTCAAGTCTCAATATCAGGGAAATAACCTCAATTTTTCAAATAGCTATAACGCTGAAACCGTTTGGCCGCTTGTGCCCATCAACGAACATAACCATGGCATTCGGAATGCTCGATCTATCCCGAAAGTTTTAAGCGTCTAGTTTGCTCCGTTCGACAGATATCGGGTCCTCGGTTGGATGGCAGACCGAACAGAATCGACTTTGACACCGGATCAGTTGGTTCAACCTAGTCGTTTGAGACCATTTTCGGCTCAAAATTCGAAAACTACAGACAAACCAAACACCTTACAAACGGAAGCACGCTATTCCCTAGAACATGCGCGCAAAAACCATGCACTCTCTGAGGCATGTCTCTAGGTTTCCATTATTTCGACAGCATATTATTATGGCGAAAACTGTATTTGAAAGTATTCGAATGCCGGTCAGTAAGTCAGTAATTTTAAACCGAGAATGAACTCACTAATGAAGAATCCGTAGTCAAAATCGATTCTGTCCAGTCGTAAACACGATAAATCTCAAAGGAGAAAAGCTCTGTTCGGGTTCCAAATTATGGTCGGTCCTAGGATGGTTTTCCGTCTTCGAAAAACCGAAATGCCAAAATTACATACAATTGGCTGAAAAAGTCTTGAAGTCGAGGTTTCATATTGAAAAGTGCTTAGTGCTCGGGGCTCGTGTAAACGAATTACTTTTTGGAAGTGCTTGGTAATCGCGAGCATTTCACAAAAAATGAGTGCTTAGTGCTCGGGATTCCGGAGCACTTTTCGAAAGGGCTTAGTGCTTTGTGCTTGGAGCACTTTCCGTTAGTGCTCGGCACAGCTCTGACTACGAACAAATTCTTTGATATTTCTTATTGTGTAATGTATATTCCGTTACTGCAGTTTCGATCTTTCGTTTTTCTTCAGATATCTGAACACTGAAGACTCAACACATGATACAGGGTATATAAAGGTTAT
This sequence comes from Myrrha octodecimguttata, assembly GCA_958510865.1. Taxonomy (NCBI): domain Eukaryota; kingdom Metazoa; phylum Arthropoda; class Insecta; order Coleoptera; family Coccinellidae; genus Myrrha; species Myrrha octodecimguttata. The sequence goes on from OY294060.1 coordinate 15,894,106, forward strand.
AAAAGTCGATATATCAGTAACAAGAATACATTTTTGGATATCTTTGCGGATCAGTTCAGGTATCACTTGAAAGCGTTAAATATTTGGAGTATTTGGATATTAAACAGTTCAGTTTGGTCATTCATCATTTCCAGTAATTGAATTTGAAAATTGTTATTACTGTCTGGATTTTGGAGTTTGCAATTTTCGAATTTGCAAATTTGAATAATATTGAAATACTAGATGAAAAATCTATCATGATCAAGTTCAATTTCAAGTATTTTTATATATTTTATGTAGGCAATTTCTTAAAATATGTGTGGAACAGTCTCGGCAAATAATTTGTTGTATGTTAAAATTAATGAAAATTATAATGAAATTAATACAATTATACAACTTGAATTCAAACTATTAATTCTATCAATTTGTTCAATAGGGGTACATTACATACATTCCCCAGTGTAAAACCAAATCGCAGCAAGGATAAAAAACCTGTACATCGTTGCTGCACTTGAAATGCAGCGATGGTGGTGCAGTTACTGTATCGAAACGGACCGTATATGTCCCGCGGATCCGCATCGAAACTGTACAGTTCAAATTGCATTCAAAGTACAGCCAGTGTACAGTGGTTGTGCAGCAGCTATATCACTTCGTAATGTAGTTCCAACGTAGTTATAATGCAGTAGTTGTGCCACATCGTTATTTATTTCCTACGTAGTAATAATGCAGCAACTGTGCTACTTTGATATGAAGTTTCTACCGTAGATAGAGGAAAGAGAAGATGAAGTAAAAAACATAGAAAAGCGTGGCAAACATCTCTGTGTTTATACTTACATTTCTCCAAAACGTCAAAATTGTTTATTGAGATATTTGTGATATTTCGATCGAAGTAGTTGAATATTTTCAAGTGTGATACAATTATATAGTATTAAGTATGCCAGTAAAGTGTGTAGTGAGTGGTAGATATGCTGAAATATTGCTTTCCTCGCCATTGGCGTACGTCGCCAATATTTTGGATGCAGATATTATTCAGACATCGATAATATAACTATTTATTCTTAAACCATCTCTTATGTATGTTTTTTGCGTTATATTTGTTATATTCATATGTACTTTCGTTTCCAATAAACAATTATATCTACTATGACTGCATAAATGAGATAAAGTTCTTAACATTATTTAAGAATCTGCTCCTGAAATATACAATTTTATCCAATACAAAATGATACCAATATTTATTTCTTTAAAGATTTATTTATAATCCTTAAACAGCATATTATTTCCCTTTATTTTGGACCAAAAGGTCGCTTAGGAAGTTTCCCCAACAAGGTATGATATACGTAAGATGTGGCGCTATCAATGCGTTATTCAATAGATCCTTGGATCTTTTGTTCAAAAATACAGCAAATCTTCTCATAGCATGAACTATTCTTGTGGCTTGATCTTCACCAGGAGAGGAGTTTCCTTACAATTTTTCAATATTATTATGAATCTCGCTTCCGAATCTGATGTAGACTGAAAGTAAATAGTTCAGAGGTATTCCTTATTCAATATATCTCTATATTAATACAAGAAACCATACAATTATTTCTTTTCAAAAATAGACAATATACGACCATGAAATTTATCTAGAAACCATTCAATTATTTAGGTGCATTGATATAAGACGTTATTCAGCAATCTTAATATAGATGCTTATTCGATCCACTTCTTGAATTCTATTCATAGCAATGAAAATATTTCGGTATCAGGAGAGGAACTCATTAGATTCATTAATTTTGTCTGGAATATTAACCTCAATTAGATTCTGAAAGGTTACTTGAAGCATTTTTTTTGTTATTTGCGTGAGAAAAGCAAGTTTCGGGGTTGAATACCACCAAATAACTGCTCAATATTATAAGCCGTATTTGTTCTCAATATCATCACTGTATAAATCCCTTTATACGACTATATTATCATTTCGTTAATTAGTCCGATCCCTTTCAACCTTATGATGCGTACGCCAATGATCGCTGTGGAGAAATGTGAACAAATATTTGACATCAAACACAAGAGATGTTGGCTGCAAACATTGAGTGAAGGATGAAGGGGAATGCGGTATCTTCTCTTTCCTCTATCTACGGTTTCTACGCAGCAACAATGGAGCAGAAGCTTGGCTGAACAAATACATACTCATATGATGTGATGTATTATATTTCTGCTTATTCGAATTCAATGCTTTACGGTATAAGTAACTGCAATTTTTCTTCATCTAGATATTGATTACTTACAAAAGTATTTAAATTACCCTCTTAATTTTCACGACATTCCACCGAAAATTTAGCATGGAATTCAAATATATAAAAATATACACAAAATCATATGAAAAATTGAAGTTCGGCCACTGCCGGTTAAACCAGAAGACACAGGATTCCCTATTTCGCCCCAGTCAATAAAAACAGTGTGTGGTATGCATGTCCAGAATTTCAATCACGATTACTTGAAAAATGTAGGTTTTTCGGAGTTGAGTCTGATTCCGGAAACATATACTGGCTGTTTTAGGAATCGGGTTAACCTATAGTTTGTATTGAGCATATAACATGAAGTGATTCATAGCAAATTCAACTGAATAAAGAAAATTTCACTAGGAACATGACTTCAATAGAAAAAACTAGAATTTACAGAAATGCCGGCCATATCAAACATTATAGATAATATTGTACCGTTTTCTTGGTTTATCAGAACGTTCAGAATAATTAAACTATTTATTCACACCTATTTACACACTACTGTTCCAATAACTAAACAAGTTATTCTATTAAAGTCTGCGCACAATATATTTCCACACTAATTTATTTTCACTGAACACTTTCCGCTACGGATCACTCTGCTGAATTAGTCCCTTGGTTGCTCCGCACTTGCCCTTATATCGCCCGTGCAATTTCTAGCGATTACGGAATGATTCTGGAAAGCGGGTGACTCATACGCGTCTGGAGTGTTCGGGCACATTCTAGAATAGACAGGGCCGTACTCGTCACACTGTCCCCTCCTTAAGCCTGTTCTGTCTCAAAACAGATTCCATGAATTCCTCAGAGGACCGTGGTGAAATCTGCAATCGTTACCATTTCCACAGTAGCCCCTCTGATGGAAGTAGCAATCTACGGTTTTGCTGGGCTTTTCGTTTTGCTTTGGGTTGAAATTACATTCCAAAATCTCTATACCTGTCTTCTGAAACACAACTTCCGGCATACTTCGCACAACCCGCCAATTCAGTTGATCCAGTCCACAACCTGGTTTGGGAACGGCTAATTTCCCAATCCCAAAGCATTGGAGGTCTTCTTTCAAGCCATGCAGTGCTGTCCATAAATTCTGGTAGGAGGGCTTCTGATATGAGTACTGTTTGGTAACTACGTAATAAATGTACCGACCCCCTGACTTCAGTCTCAGGCATTTTCCTATTCTGGGCTGCTGTCTCATCAGTTCCTCTTGACGTCCAAATTCATTTCTCAATACTCTTGCTATTCCCCTACTCATTCTTAGATCCGCTGCTACACAATGAGCAAGAGAGTATTCCTCGGGAACTGTAAACAGGTCTTGATGAACTTCCTGTGTGACGCCAAATCGTGCAACTCGTGTTCCCCATAGCTATTCAATAATTTCTGAAAATCGTCATTCTCCTTCTCCGGAATCTTGATGAGACGTACTTTTTCTTCGTCATCCTGTGTTGACGCGTACGGAGCCAATCGGTTGAAATTGACGACCTTCGGTTTTCCTCTGGGAAGCTTCCGTATCCGGTAAACTACATCATTTATCCTTTTCACAACTTCATACGGTCCTTCCCACTGTCTCCGCAGCTTAGGTGAAAATCCTCTTCTTCTTTGCGGGTTATACAACCACACCAGATCTCCTGCGGTGAACCCTCCTTCAATGGCCTTGATGTCATAGCGCATTTTCATCCGAACACTTGCTTGCTGCATTTGATTGCGCACCTTGTCATGAATGTAATCTAGCTTATTCCTCAATTAACTGACGTATTCCTCCCCGGCTACATCTTCTCCAGGCTTACAACCAAACTCTAGGTCACAAGGTAATCTAATTTCTCGGCCGAACATTATATTGGCTGGATATTTCCTTGGTAGATTCTTGAACCGAAGATCTATACTCCATGGTGAATAGATGCAAATATTCGTCCCAGTCCCTCTGGTGATCGGATACTACTTTGGCAAGATGTTTTCCCATGGTCCTATTCATTCGTTCTACCATGCCATCCGATTCAGGATGTAGAGCTGTTGTCTTTGTTTTATTTATCCTCAATTTCCTACAAACTTCTTGGAATAACGTTGACTCGAAATTTCGGCCTTGATCACAATGCAGCTCTTGAGGTATTCCAAATCTGCAGAAGAATTCTTTGACCAATTTATCAGCAACCGTACCTGCCTCTTGATGAGGAATACCGTACGCTCCCACCCATTTGGTAAAATAGTCCATGGCTACCAATATGTACTTGTTTCCATGATATGTTTTGGGAAATGGGCCCACGATGTCGATAGCTACTCGTTCCATGGGAGATCCGACGTTGTATTGCTTCATTGGAGCCTTCCCTTTACCATAAGGACCGTTAGCTGCAGCACAAGCTTCGCATGTTCTACACCAGTCTTTAACGTCTTTTTTACAGTTAATCCAATAAAACCGCTGCCTGACTTTCTCCAGAGTCTTAGTAATCCCGAAATGTCCACCTGAAGTTCCATTATGTAGTCTGGTCAAAACGTCTGTCACTCGACTCTTCGGTACAATCAACTGGAGCCTCTGTTCAGATCCATCGTCATTCTCCCAACAACGTTTCAGAAGACCTCTATCGATCTTCAACGTTTCCCATTGTGCCCAGTACGACTTTACATTTTGACTCATTCTGGATACTTCTTCCCAAGTAGGTCGTCTACCACTCTTCTTCCAACTCAGGATTACTTTCAAGTCTGGATCTTCTTCTTGTGCTCGTTGTATTTCTTGAGGTAGCCAATCATCTTCAATTAATGTGGTCCGTCTCACATCGGCTTTGTCTTCCACTCGTGAGCAATGGCTGCAATCCTCGGGACAAGGCCTTCTTGATAACGCATCGGCATTGCGATGGGTAGCTCTCGTTCTATGTTCGGTATCGAAGTCATATTCTTGCAGTCTTTCAATCCATCTGGCCACTTGTCCTTCCGGGTTCTTAAATTTCAAAGCAGCGTGGTCCGTTCTATGTAGAAATTTCCTTCCGTACAAATATTTGTAGAAGTGTTCTACGGACTTGATGACTGCTAAAAGTTCTCTTCTGGTCACGCAGTTATTCCGTTCTGGCTTCGACAAGACCTTGCTGAAATACCCTACGACTCTTTCTTGTCCATCCTGTACTTGTGAAAGAACGTCCTCGATGGCTGTATTACTAGCATCCGTGTCGAGCCAAAACTTCCCTTCAGCTCTTGCGTAGCTCAAAACTGGAGCTGTGACCAGAGCCTTCTTCAGCTGTGCGAAAGCTTCAACGCAATCATACGACTATATGTACTCTTGTCCATCCTCTGTCAATTTTATTAGAGGTTTGGCAACTTTGGCGAATCCAGATACGAATCTTCTATAATAGGTGCATAAGCCTAAAAAACTTCGCAATTCACTCTTGTCTCTCGGTATAGGCCATTCCTGCACTGCTTTGATTTTGTCCGGGTCAACTTTCACGCCCCCTCGAGAAACTATGTGTCCTAAATATTCCACTTCTGTTCGAAATAAATTGCATTTCTTGGGACTCAGCTTTAGGTTATCTCCACGAAGTCGCTGGAAAACCTCGGACAGGTGGTAGAGGTGCTCTTGGAATGATTTTCCTACTACTATCACGTCATCTAAGTAGACCAGGCCAGTTATCCAGAGTCCTCTCCATTAAACGCTCAAAGGTGGCAGGAGCGTTGCATAGGCCGAAGGGCATTACTTTGAATGGCCACAGATCCGTTCCAATACTAAAGGCAGTTTTCTCTTTGTCCTTCGGATCCAAGCCAACCTGCCAATACCCACTTTTCAGATCCAAGGTGGAAAACCAAAGTGATCCCGATAGTGTATCAAGTGTATCGTCGATTCTCGGCAAGGGGTAATCTTATTTGGCAACTTGATTAAGCTGCCTATAATCCACACAGAATCTAGTGGACCCATCCTTTTTCTTCACTAATACTACTGGCGATGTCCAGGGGCTATTGGAGGGTTCAATGACACCTTCTCTCGCCATGTCTTCAATAATCCGTTCAGCCTCTTCTCTTATTTTATGCTGCACAATATCGGTCTTCCCTGTTCTTTCGTCAGTGGCAAACACTTCGGAGAAATTCTGAATCAGTTTTCCCACTTCGGCTAGTTCATTACTGTCAAGATCTTGACATTTTGAGGTAAGAAGGGTCACCAGCTCTTCAGTATTCTTCTGTCTCTGCGAGACTCCTGCAGTACCTATCCCACCAGAAATATGGTACACTGGTACCCCTTGTCCAACCAAGGTGTTCTTCTTCAGGGTGACTGGAAACCTGTTGACATTGAGTAATCGGATGGGAATACTGTCGATTACCAATGCCTTCCCCAGTAACATTCTGTAATAACTGGATAGGCCTTTATATTGTGCTTTTTGAAAATTATTGAACTTACAATCCAAACTATAATCTCTGTCACCATTTATAAAAGTAGCATTTTGATTTCCCGTGTATAACTAACTAAAATACCAACTAGCTACTTAATTTCTCAACTGTCACCATTCAAAGTAATAGGATTAAATTTCAATTTTACTAATAAAAAAAACTAATTTATCTCATCTTGCATCATTCTACTTAAATTGTCCGAAAGGGATGAAAATTCGTGCTCTATGCACGAAGATAGAGTCTTTTGTTCTGATATTTTTCTGAGTGGTAAGGAAACAGGAAAGAAAACCAAACTCTAAGCACCTTAAAATTATATTTAAATTAAATGGCAGGTTACACACATATGATCGGGATTTCTACATTCGCCAAATCCTTAAACAAACTCTACAAAGTCCTAATCTTAATCAATTCAACTCAGTCAACCTCGGCAATTTATCTATGGCATACGAGGGGGTCACGTTAAATATTTCACCATAAGAAACTACTGACTGTTCACATGAACTCAAGAGAATCAAATTACCAACATAGTTTCAACTATCACATACAGTGATCGACCATAGAGGTCCGAACACTCAATTCTCAAATGATTTTACACAGATTTCATAAATTTAAACACATCAAATCAATTTTTGGGGTCGAGAGCTGTCAGCAATATCGGAGAATACCCTAGCAGAATTTTACAATAGAGAAAAAGGGGTTAATACGTAATTACAACCTTTTCTACCTTTTTCGACCCTAGCAACCCAGTTGACCCACGATGTTCCTGAAAGAAAATTCACACGCCTCGAAATTTAACACTGTTTTCTGGCACTCCCGCCACGAATTCGCGCTCAATACCGTCGTCTCTAACGATCTACTTTCGACAAATTAACGGCAATCTTTTACCGCGAGCTATCACTATCTGTCCCTATCGCGGACCCTAAATTCCGAACTCTAAGTTCCGTACCACTTTCTTGGTACCCTCAAAACAAACCCTCGAGCTACTATTCCCGACGTCTAGCTAGCAACTGACTTAACTTTTTCTTAACTCCTCCAATGTGGGGCCTTCCCCCCTTCAAAATGTTACTCCTAATTTGAGTTTTTCTCTCTTGTGCCTCTCACTTCAACGGAAAAACACCTCAGCATTTCTGCTCTTCTCACGCTAAAATTTTCCCATGGATTTTATGCTGTCGAATTCAACTTACAATGCGGTTCTGTAGTCTGACGACGTTCCCCATAAACTTCTCTTATCACAGCGCGGTTCTCAAATTCTCAAAGACGATCGATATAACTAAAACTCTTAATCACTCGTTGGTCGATATGTATGCCCGGTGAGACCTTGGTTTCCTGTCTCGACTCGAATAATTCTTTCCCGGGACTTATTCAATAGGTATTTGAAATTAAAATTAAATATTCGTATTCCCAGATATTACATCACTCTCCCCAACGAAAAAGTCTTGGCATTGCCAGGCCAATACTTTTCCCATAATTACACAACATGATGTTAATACAACCACAATATCCTGCCTACTACTATTGCAAGGTGACATCTACCAATGTCAGGTAACTTAATGGTGACCCCTCGTACCTATGTGATCCTACCATCTTAAATTTGTAAAATACTATCTAAGTGCATATACTTAACCTAACCATAATTATAACTTAATTAACAGAAAAGAAAGAAAAAAAAAATTTTGAACGTCCTCCAGTGCAAATTATGACAAGGGTTTCTTAAATACTAAACAATAAAGCGTTCGATCAAAGTACTTTCCACTAAAGAACCACGATTCTTTCACTTTTGGCTTTTCGTTCACTCTTTCGATTCGGATTGCTCTTTCGCGTATCACTAATTCGGCACTCGCGAAACACTACTGTATCGCCAATTGAGAAAACCTTTTCCTACGGCTTGGTTCCTTGCACTGGGAAAGTCTTCTTGTATTGGGCATGACCTCTGGTAGCGGAAACTTGTCGGCAGACACTCAACCATGTGAGAGCAGAAGAATAACTTTGCCTGAGGGAATAACCTTCGGGAAGGGTGAGGAAAAAGAAAAAGGGAATTTCGAGTCTTGTAAAACGCACTCGGTCGCTTACGTTTCGCACTGACGATTGTTTGTTTTCGTGAGTCTGACTGCTGCGCGCACAACATTGCTCTTAATTTTTCTTTTCCAAGAGGTTTGAGTTCTCTTCGCTACACCACCAATTTTTTCGACCGTGTCATTGTCTATTGGGCGACGCACTATTTCGGTTCTTCGGTCCAGTGAGGTGCATTTGGAGCTATCGGTGGATACAACTTCGCGGATGTCACTTCTTCCAGTGCCTCCGGTTCTCGCTCCTCCCTTTGGGTCTTCAACCTATCTTGCTCTGCCCTGTGCATATTAGTAACCCACATAGTGAGGGTATTCCACAAACTGGCTAATATCATGAATCCACAACCTAACGTCTGATATAGGTGTATCCCATTCAGTATCACTCCTATGGCATATTTAACCATTCGGAAAATAGCATAAAATCCCATTAGACCGCTCATAAATAGTCCAATGTCTGTGAACCATCCCCATTCCTGTCGCATGGTGTGGTGCGCTAATTCCTTCATCTCTTCTGGGTCAAATAAATTGACTGTGGAAAAACCTTGTCCCGTTGTGTCCAATCCAGCTACTTTTCTTACAATAATATTCTCAACAGCCTTTCGCTCTGTTCCGAAACTTAAAATTCTCTGAGCTTTGTTTATTTCCTCTTGGGTATATATTCCTAAAGCTCCTATAGGTTGTATTGGCGAAAATTTCAACTTCCTTGTTGTCTCTGGTGACAGTTCCTCTGGAGCCTTTTTCATAGTAGGATAGGGGCTTAAACCCATCCATTGATCATCAATCATATATAATGGAGGCATTAATCCGTTGCAATCCACTTCTTCTGCATAGTTCTGTATTACTCTCGTGACTGGGGCCATAAATTTTGTTTGGTTATCCACCAATATAGGCAACTCATTATAACATTTTTCTGTGCGTCGAATAGCGACAACACGGGGTACACATCGCATAATGTACAGGACTTCTCCTAAAACTCGTCCAACATATCCTCCACTCTCCTTTACCAATTGACTTAAGGTATTCGGTACCAAGGGTGCCATCAATAATCGATTTCGTAGTATTTCTCTTTGGGTAAGACAACGCCTATGAACAGTATCGGTATATAATTCATCCAATTTTCGGGTGTAAGCTTGCTCGACATACAAAAATTTGCTATTCACGTAGGCCATAAGATCTGCGTTATGTGGTAAAATATTTACTTTCGGACTGATTTGCTCTTGCTGTTTTCCTTCAATTACTAAAATTCTCGGGTGTTCCGTCTGCCATATTTCTACTTGACACTGTACTACCTTTTTGATCAAGGTCACAGCAAAGACCTTTGTACTATCCTCTACTACTATAATTTGTTCCGTCGTAATTTGATTCGATACTTTTTCCGCCTGTCCATGATATAATAAACTCAAAGACTCTTCACACGTCCGGAGTGGGCCATTTTCCCAAGTTACTTCTCCTAACGTTGTATCGAAACAGTACCCTTTTAGGTACGGGCAGACTACGCCTCCCTGCAGGCTTATCTCGTTTTCATCAATCTTCACCCTAGCTTCATAATCTGACACTTTTATTTTAATCGAGGCCACTTTTATGACGTCCTCCCATGTTTGTCCATGTTCTTGGTACGTAGTACCCTTACAAGATCCTTCTCTATCCACAGATCCTCCTAACGTGATAGAAGCCGTTGTAGTCCCGTTCATATTAATTCCACCGATATTTTGATTATAAAGACTTAATGTTTGGTAACGATGAATCGATCGGCATTCCTCGGCACCTACTCGATAAATAATGTTCGAGACACCCCCGGATACAATCGAACTATGACTATGCATTCCACAATGTGTTATCACTCTAGTGAGTTCAATACAACAAGTCCAAACGTGCTGAAGCTTAATTTCGTCTTTTTGCACAACCTTTACCTTTACCGATTCACTCTTATACGCCGTTTCAAGGGTCGGACACTCCGCAACATCACGAATCGATACCGCCGTTATCTCCGCACTTTGGTCCGTGCAGTCATAGGCTATCAATGCCTGGGTTCCAATAATGGTAAGGATAAGGATGAAGGTTACCCCACCCATGATTATTCTTTTTAGAGGAACTTGTTCTCGTAGAGTTTCTCTAAACAAACAGCAAAAATGAAATTGACATTTTTCAACAAATAACAAATGAACAGCTTTTTAACATATTTTTCGCCCTAAATTCATTGTTACACCTAAATTAGAACATCACACACATAAGAGGTCATATTATACAATTACAGTCGCTCAGGAATATCTACAAACATTTTAGCAAATAATTAATGCACAACTCAAACGTGACACAAATCATTTTATGGTTGAAGGTACCAAAGAAACTAAATAGAAACCTTCCTTCAACCATTGGCGTTATGCTCACCTATGCACCCCTCAGTGACCATATCGCTTCGTTACTTCACTCAACTTCTATCTAACTCCATATACATGGTTATTTTTTTCATTCTGACAAACGATGGTTAAATCATAACCTTTTTTTTTTCCAACATTAGCACAAAATTAGTAACAATTACTATCCCATATCCAAATATTGCTCTTTACTAAAACCGTGCATTACTAACGTCAAACGTTTTCCAATATACGATCTGGAGCGGAACCAAGGTGGTTATGGCTCCATATCAGTGGAATGTGCATTTAGGCACTTTTTCCCAGTTTTAATATTTAGAGAGGTCGTTGACGTACTAGCATCAGAGAGGAGTGAAGTGAGAATTATACGAAGGCGTTCAATTGAGAGAGAAAGCCGATCGGCAACGAGGATAATATGACCAACTGGGTCCTAGACAGCAGAAACTAATACAGTTAATAAGGAGATTCATCAGGAACGAAGACGCGATGTAAGAGATAAAGAAATGGAGTCTCAGGCTATCGAACCCGACTAAGGAAGACAGGAAAGGAAATCCGTCATTGCCGACAGCTTAAGGTGTCCGTTACCCAGGACGGGACCCTCTTCAGGTGGTGGCTCTCCGGGTCAGTGAGCCCCTGGAATCTACAAAATGGGCAGGAGGCGATTCATTTCTCCTGATGGGCCTGGAGTTGAACATTCCCACATGTACCCGAACAATATGACATGAACTTCATTAATATCCCCATCTATCCGGTGGTCGCCGAGATCTAGTGGACCTCCGCAATGGAACAGGGATCTCCTCCACGGATTCCTCTTCTGAAACGTCACTCTCTAATGATTCCTCATTTTCCGTACTAGAGGACCCTTCCTCTAAGTTTCTCCCCGAGCCCATATTCTGCTGTGGAATCATCATCGGATGAAATTTTCCCATCCCTTTCATGTCCTCTTCCGAATCTTGTTCACTATCTCCCCCAGATACCCTATTTCCTTCGCATCCCTCTCTCAACGGTATACCACTATCTACCTTTCTCGACACATACCTTTTCAACCTATTAACGTGAACAACTCGTTCTTCCCTTCCGCCGCATTTTCGAATTTTGCACGTTACCGGACCTATCATTTCCATTATCCTATAAGGCCCTCCCCAATTTTTCTCCAGTTTCTTAGACAAACCCCGTTTAGAACACATCACCCTCAAATACACCTGATCACCCAGCTGGAACTGGTGTTCAGCTGTCTTTGAGTTATATCTCTTTACCCTTGATGTTTTAGCCCTTTCCGTATTCTCATATACCTCGCTGTATACTCGACGTAATCTCTCCAGTAATTCTGATGCATAATTTTCATCATAATTATACCGAGTCCTCCCAGACTTCAAAAACTCGTCTATAGGAAGAACTTGGTCTCTCCCATGTAACAGGAAATACGGACTAAATCCAGTCGTGTTATGGATACTTCCTCGATAAGCCATCAAAACAAAAGGTATCCAGCTATCCCAATCCCTCTGATTACCACTAATATATTGGGATAACATGTCCTTCAGAACCCTATGCATCCTTTCAATTTGTCCGTTCGAAGTGGGTGCATAACTAGAGGTTTGAATTTTTTCTATTCCCAAAACTTTACAAACTTCTTTAAATAACATAGATGTGAAATTCGCTCCCCGATCTGTCAAAAGTTTTTTCGGAGCCCCATGTCTAATTATTACGTATTCCACGAAGGCTCGAGCGATTGTATCGGCCTTTTGATCAGGTAAAGGTATAGCCTCGACATATTTAGTGAAGTAGTCTTGAAAAGTTAGTAAATAGCGATTTCCATTAAGAGAAGTTACGAGAGGCCCTACGATATCCATCGAAGTTAGTTCCCATGGTTCAGTAGTTGTTGTGAATCGTTGTAAAGGAGCTTTCTTTTGATGAGGTGAAGTTTTCCTCTTATTACATGCATCACAACTTGTACAATAATCAATAACATCGCTACGCATATTAGGCCAGAAAAAACGTCGCTTCAAACTCCCCAAGGTTTTTTGCTGACCTTGGTGTCCTGCCATAGGTGAATCATGAAAATCTTTCATGATTTTCCACACAAACGTTCGCGGAACAATCAATTTGTCCCCATCATCTTCAACCAGATACAGTATCCCATCATTTGATACGTAATATGCCTCCCTTTCTATTTCCTCCTCGGCTTTCAAGTTATTAATAATTTCCCGACAGTACGAGTCATTATCCTGCGCTTTCTTCAAAACCTCTCGATCCCATTCCGGTTCAATCATGTTAGTTTCTCGAATTGACACGCTTGCTATCACTTCCGTGCCGGTATAAATACGCACTTCCATGTTCGAATTGTGGAAAATGAATTTAATCATTTCCGATACCCTTTTCCATTCCAACTTATCTAATCCACATCCTATCCTAGGCATAGCCAAAAACTTATCCTTGTTTTTCTCGCAGCACGCCCTTAGACTCCGTAAAGCATTCCACATACCCCTGTATGAGGGTTTTTCGTAATAATTAAACTTGGTGATTAAATAATAAACATTCCTTTCTGGTAAAATTAATTCCGCTGTTTCCCCGACTAGTTTATTTTGTTGACGTAATTTTTCAATAGACCCAAAAATTTTCCTGAAATGTAATGCGATTCCCGCTCCCATCGCGAGGTCCTGCGACACGCAATGGGCCAGGGCCCATTGTTCCGGAGCCGAAAAAAGATTTCCTGGTTTTTCGATGAATTTCCTCATTTCCGGTACCTGATGGGTTTCCCTATATTGTTCAAAATCTTCATATTCCATATCAATAAAATGTTCCTCTTTATTGAACATACGACTAAAGGCATCTGCATTTCCGTGAAGTTTTCCCTTTCTATGTATTATGGTAAAATCGTACTCGGCCAAGGTCATTGCCCACCTGGCAAGTCGAGACCCTGGATCCTTGAGCGTCAATAACCATTTAAGCGGTCGATGATCAGTAATGACTGTGAATTTTTTTCCATATAAGTAACACCTAAAAGTCTGTATGCCAAATATTACCCCCAAAAGTTCCTTTTCCGTTGTTGAATAATTTAATTCTGCCCTCTTAAAATTCCGACTCGCATATGCAATTGGCCGTTCATGTCCTTCACGAATTTGACTCAATACTGCACCAATTCCCAAACCAGATGCATCAGTCGCCACTATGAAAGGTTGACTAAAATCCGGAAATATGAGAACCATATCCGAAGTCAACGTATCCTTTAATTTTTCAATAGACTCTAATACTTCCGGTGTAATTTCGAATTTGACTTCCTTTTTTGTTAAGTTGGTTAATGGTAAAGTTAATGCTGCGGCATTTGGAATAAATCTCCGATACCAGTTAACCAATCCTAAAAATGAACGAACCCCTTTCTCATTTTTCGGTATGGGAAAGTTGCGAACTGCTTCAATTTTTTCCGGATCTGGAAGTACCCCTTTTTGTGTTATCATATGACCTAAATAATTCACTTCCTTCAATAAAAATTTACATTTTTTCGGCTTGAGCTTAATATTCGCACTTCTGAGTCGTTCAAAAACTTTTCTCAATTTTCCTAAATGGTCATCGCTTCCTGTCGAATTAAAAATAATAATGTCATCCAAATAAACCATACAAAGATCCCCAGTGAGACCAGCCAAAGTGAGATCCATAAATCTTTGAAAAGTCGATGGTGCATTTTTCAATCCAAACGGCATTTTTAAATATTCGTAGTGTCCCTGAAATGTGCTAAAACCGGTTAAGGGAATATCCTTTTCCTCCATATCAATTTGATGGTACGCCTCTGCTACGTCGATTACTGAAAATAGTGCTTCAGTTCCAGTGTTGTATCCCTGAATAAGGTCCGAAATATTTGGTAGTGGATAATATTCTGTTTTGGTGACATTATTTAGTCCCCTATAGTCGATGCACATTCTGACTTTTTCCTCCCCATTAGGTGATTTTTTCGTAACTAATACGACTGGAGCTGACCACGGGCTAAATGATGGTCGAATAACCCCGGCATCTAATAATCTGTCGATTTCTTTCTGTAATACTTCCCTCTGATGATAAGGAATCCTATATGGGGCGTTAAACACCGGCTGTGTTCTTGGTTCTAATGTTATACCATGTTTCACCTTAGTTGTGCTGGTTAAAATGTCATCATCCTCTAAAAATAGATCCTGATATTCCTGTAGTAATGCCTTCAATTTTTTCTGAGTGTCCTCATTTAGATGTTCGAAACTAAATCCACTCTGGTCCCATCCCTTATTTTCAAAATTTACCCTTCCAATCATCTGAGTTGTCTTATTTTCCTTCAAGTCCGTAAATTCACAGGTAACCGCTTTAGCGAGCTTTTGTCGCTTTATTAGCCTAACCTCCTTCGCAGAAACATTCACTACTCGAATCCAAACGTTATTCGAGTTTTTTGATAAACAGTTTGCGACGTGTATATGTCCATTTCCTAGTTCTACTGGTTCACAAACTATAATTTCTCCCTCTATACTTTTCCTCAGTTTTCCCCTTACTAAAGCCTCCGATCGGGCAGGAATAGTAACCCCCGCTTCCAAAATAATATCTGTTTCCCATTCCCCATCGATATCCGTTGTGAATTCATTTTTCCTTTCTTCGTAATCCTTCAAATTCCCGTTGATAACACCCTGAATACTTTCTACAGAATTTTCACCTGATGATTTTTCTGGTGAACTCAATTCCATAGTTCTACCCTGATTTTCCGCTCGTTCTCCCGTTCTCCTGAATTCTTTTTGAACCCCGTGTGTAATAATTTCCGTTTCCCCCTGTAGATTTTCCGTTTGTGTACCAACGTCCACTGATTTGGTACCAATACTTAATTCCTGATATTCCCTTGTTTCACTGGAAAAATTTTCAGTAGATTTTTCCCCCTTAAATTTCTCCTCCGTCTGTGTGTTGACATTCCTACTAGATTCCTTACGTGAAAACTGATTATTCCTGAAGGTTTGTTTTACACAATGTTCCTGAATTTTTTGCTGATTATTACCAAAATTTTTCCGAGATTTGAGCTGAACTTGTTCCTTTCTACATGTATTTATGGTGGACCCCAGATTTTTCGTGTTATTGTAGAATTCTTCACAAACTTCTTCCCTGCTGAGAAAATCAAATGTTCTCCCCCACATGGTAACAGATGGCCCTTCTTCATAATTTATATGTGCCTGATTCGCATAGAGAAAATCTCTCCCTAAAATCATGTGCACATTTCCTAATGTGTTATTATCACATACAACAACTGTCCAAGTAGTACTCAATATATCCCCTTCGGGACCTATCGAAATATTTGCAGTACCCCATGTACGTAGACTGTGACCTGTTACACTCGTCAGCCTGTACCTATCGACTCCATCCTGCCTAATTTCGCTCCTTGTAATCGATCCTTTTCTCGCAAGTGTTACTGCAGCACCTGTATCCACTAGACAAAAACTGGGTTTTCCATTCACGTTCAATTTAATAATATGTGGTACGTCGATTGTTTCGTCAAAATTTATTTCCGGTATAACCATTATTTGTTGTTTTTTATAGTTCCCCCTATTTACATATCCCCTTGACACCCCAGAATTATCGAACCACCTTACATGTCTCTGGCCTCCATCCTGGCGGCTGGACTTTGGCCATTTTCGTTTAAATCCTGTCTCCTTGTTTGTCTCGTTCCATAAGAATTTTGCTGTTCTCTTTCACCCCTAGTCTGTGATCTCCAATTCTGCCTTGGTTGATTTTCCCTCCAATTTCTGTAGTCATTGTTTTGTGCCCTGTAGGTGCCTCTTCCACCAGACCTCTTAGGGCATTCCCGTGCTAAGTGCCCTAACTTACGACAAGAAAAGCATTCCACCTGATCCCATCGTCCAGTTCTTCCTGTACCCCTACATTCTCTTGCGAAATGTCCTTGTTTACCGCAAGAAAAACAACCTCTTATATCCTGTTTCTCCGATTCCTTTTGGCTGAATCGCTTTCCTCTACATTCTGTCGACAGATGACCCTCCTTTCCGCATAAACTGCACGTATCTTCATTTTCAATCGCCGAAATTTTCATATTAGATACCCTCCCTTGAAGCATCCTCAAAGTTGTTTCTTGAAGTTTCACTAACTCTTCTGCTTTTTCCAAATCTAAATCCTCCTCCTTTAATAATAAAACTCCCGTGTCCTTCATCAAATCCTTTCGTAGCCCCATTTTAAACTGATTAAGAATCAGATCCTTATTTTTTTTCTTGATTCCCGCCTCCTCCTCC
Source organism: Myrrha octodecimguttata (assembly GCA_958510865.1). Lineage (NCBI taxonomy): Eukaryota > Metazoa > Arthropoda > Insecta > Coleoptera > Coccinellidae > Myrrha > Myrrha octodecimguttata. The sequence continues at coordinate 15,911,382 of OY294060.1, forward strand.
ACGGCGGCTCCTTCCAAATCTTCACGTAATAAATTCGCCCCTATAGTACGTAACTTCGTACAAAATGACGATACATCCTCATCATGTCTTTGAAAACACCTGCTTAAATTCCATTGATTTTCCCCTGGCAGCCTGAACGGTGTAAATTTTTGCAAAAATCGATTTTTCAACTCATAATATGTCAGTAAATCCAAACCTGGATCGGATTTAAAAAAATTATATGCCTCTCCTACGAGTTTAAATTTAAACAACTTTTGAGTTTCCTCCTCTGTCCATCCATCCAACTTAGATCTCAGTTCCAATTTATCAAAATATCTTGCCGCTTCTTTCCCCGAAAAATTATCCAATGTAGTAGCAATCATCCCCAGTGAGTACATTCCCGTCCCTCTCAATAAATTCGTTACATTAGGCGTTGACGCATTTCCCCCAATTGAACTAGCATTGGGAAGGTTCATGTTAGTAGCAGGAGGGGTATTAAGTGACATTTTCAACCTCTATTTTTAAAACAGAAAAAAAAAAAAAATTGAAATAAAATTTTTTTTTTTTTTTGTTACTCAACTATCTGAATTTTTCAAAATGTAATTATTTCCAGAAGAAATTATTCTGACAATCGAAATTAATCTCATCAAAACAAAACTATTCGGAGCCAAACCACCACTTTATGTTTCTGTTCCGTCGGACAAGTATCAAAATTTTTTCAAGAAATTAAAATTATTTGAATTCACAATAAATGAGTTACGTTTTTTGAATTTTCTAAAAACCGCTAAAACTTATGGTCTATACAACCACCCTGAAAACAAAAAAACTCACCAACAAAGGGGTTAGTTAAATTAATTAAACAATTCAAAAATAATGGATATTCCCCTGTCTGACAGTCGTATTTTGACCCAACTGATTTGATGTTCAATTAATGCTGAAGAAAATTATTCACAAAATATTGATATTGAAACATTTAATTGAATCAAAACTTTCCGCCAAGATCATTCCACTTTTATTTCACACAACTTGAAGCTAAAGGCTATTCAAATCAAATTATTCATATGCAATATCTCTGCCTGTATTACTCAACTTTATTCCTATCCCGAAATACCGAAAATTATTTCCAACCAAATCAATTCCGAAAAAAATTTTAATATGGTTTTTTATCCGAATATATTCTCACAGTACTATCGACAACTTAATTATTGCTTAAAAATTTCCGAATCGAATTGAACAACAAAATTTAAGAACTCTCTATCATTTTCCTATTCCTTTCACTCCGAAAAATAAATCAACAAATCCCACACCGCTTGTCACCATTTGTAATAACTGGATAGGCCTTTATATTGTGCTTTTTGAAAATTATTGAACTTACAATCCAAACTATAATCTCTGTCACCATTTATAAAAGTAGCATTTTGATTTCCCGTGTATAACTAACTAAAATACCAACTAGCTACTTAATTTCTCAACTGTCACCATTCAAAGTAATAGGATTAAATTTCAATTTTACTAATAAAAAAAACTAATTTATCTCATCTTGCATCATTCTACTTAAATTGTCCGAAAGGGATGAAAATTCGTGCTCTATGCACGAAGATAGAGTCTTTTGTTCTGATATTTTTCTGAGTGGTAAGGAAACAGGAAAGAAAACCAAACTCTAAGCACCTTAAAATTATATTTAAATTAAATGGCAGGTTACACACATATGATCGGGATTTCTACATTCGCCAAATCCTTAAACAAACTCTACAAAGTCCTAATCTTAATCAATTCAACTCAGTCAACCTCGGCAATTTATCTATGGCATACGAGGGGGTCACGTTAAATATTTCACCATAAGAAACTACTGACTGTTCACATGAACTCAAGAGAATCAAATTACCAACATAGTTTCAACTATCACATACAGTGATCGACCATAGAGGTCCGAACACTCAATTCTCAAATGATTTTACACAGATTTCATAAATTTAAACACATCAAATCAATTTTTGGGGTCGAGAGCTGTCAGCAATATCGGAGAATACCCTAGCAGAATTTTACAATAGAGAAAAAGGGGTTAATACGTAATTACAACCTTTTCTACCTTTTTCGACCCTAGCAACCCAGTTGACCCACGATGTTCCTGAAAGAAAATTCACACGCCTCGAAATTTAACACTGTTTTCTGGCACTCCCGCCACGAATTCGCGCTCAATACCGTCGTCTCTAACGATCTACTTTCGACAAATTAACGGCAATCTTTTACCGCGAGCTATCACTATCTGTCCCTATCGCGGACCCTAAATTCCGAACTCTAAGTTCCGTACCACTTTCTTGGTACCCTCAAAACAAACCCTCGAGCTACTATTCCCGACGTCTAGCTAGCAACTGACTTAACTTTTTCTTAACTCCTCCAATGTGGGGCCTTCCCCCCTTCAAAATGTTACTCCTAATTTGAGTTTTTCTCTCTTGTGCCTCTCACTTCAACGGAAAAACACCTCAGCATTTCTGCTCTTCTCACGCTAAAATTTTCCCATGGATTTTATGCTGTCGAATTCAACTTACAATGCGGTTCTGTAGTCTGACGACGTTCCCCATAAACTTCTCTTATCACAGCGCGGTTCTCAAATTCTCAAAGACGATCGATATAACTAAAACTCTTAATCACTCGTTGGTCGATATGTATGCCCGGTGAGACCTTGGTTTCCTGTCTCGACTCGAATAATTCTTTCCCGGGACTTATTCAATAGGTATTTGAAATTAAAATTAAATATTCGTATTCCCAGATATTACAATTCCTTTAGCTAGGATCGCATCGTCACAAGGCTCGATCACTTTAACGCACCTTTTTTTCGTAACGTCATCAAATATACCACTCACTATGCCTTCAGTTAGACCAGGCAAGGTGATGTCCTCAGCCAATCGAATCCGATATGCCTTATCATCCACATCATTGAACGGGATCTCTTCATTTCCCAGTCGAAGCACATAACTCTTCATATCCAGTTGGCATCCAAGTTTCTTAACGTGGTTCAATCCTAGGATAACTTCGTCCGTGATTTCAGCCACTAGAACTTCGTGCCTTGCTGTTGTATTTCCCAATTTAATAGTGGAGAGGACCGATCCATAAGTAGGTATTTCCTGTCCAGACGTAGTTCGAAGTTTGATCATAACTGGACGAATTTTAGATCCTTTAGCTATTTCTGGACGCACAATGGTTCTGGTCGATCCAGTGTCTAGCAGGATTTTCACATTTCGATCATTTATTTTTCCGGGAACTACTATGCTGGATAAATCTGTGGACATAATTCCTCGGATTATCACTTCAGGGGTATCTACAGCTTGAGTAGATTTATGCCCCCTATCACCGGCCCTTTTCCGTTTACCTGCTGCGGCTCTTTTTTTACATTTTGAGCCATTTCTCTTGATATGCCCACTTTGATTGCAGTACTCGATCACAGCATCTTTTTTCTCAGTACTTAATAATCTACTGACTTCTTCTCTTATGACTTCTTCAATAGGTCGGTCTATTTCTTGGACTTGTCTCACACGAACGTTTCCTCTAGGCGACGCCTGCTTCGCTGCCTCGAATTCTAAAGCCTGCGCCAAAGCATCATCTATAGTTTTAGGGCGTGCAAGTCTCAGAACTTGTTGTGTCTCACCGTCCTTGATTCCGTCTACAAAGGTTTGGATTGATAGCAGTTCAACGAAGCTGTCAGAGCAGTTGAGTAAGCCAGCCTGCCTAATCTAGCCACATCGGCTCCGAACTCCTGGAGATTTTCTCCTGTTTTCTGCACGGTTCATGATTTGGGTATGATAAACTTGTTGTAGATGAGCATCACGATATCTCATCTGAAGTTTCGATGTTAGAACTTCATAACAGGCTTGTTGGCTTTCCGGAATCGTTTGCAGAATGTCGAGTGCCTCTCCTCTCAGAGCTATTACCAATGCTGTGGCTTTTTCTTTATCGTTCCAACTGTTTGCCAGTGCAGCAGCTTCGAACTGCTTCTGATATGTCGACCAGGGCATTTTTCCATCGAATGTTGGAAGCTTGATCTTCATTTTTGCACTTTCACTGCTATTTTCCGTTTTCATGTTGCCATAGGGTGATGAAGCCATATAATCTTTTCCAATTGACACTCTTTTCAGGGACTCTTTTAGAATGCTGTTCAATTATTCCTGTTATTTCTTCAAATTTTCCGTTAACTTCTTCATATACTTCGTCAAATTTTCCGTCAACTTTTTCATAAACTTGGTCGAATTTTTCGTCAATTTTTTCATAAACTTGGTCAAATATTTCGCCAACTTCATCGAATTTTTCATTCACCTCGTCCATTCCTTTCTTCATTTCATCCTTTATGGTTTCCATTTTCTCATCCAATTTGCTTGCAAATTGACTCACCAATTCATTGCTATTCTGAGAATTTTCCTCCATTTTCCGTGAATTTTCTTCCATTTTCTCATTGATTTTTTGAGAATTTTCTTCCATTTTCTGTGAATTTTCTTCCATTTTCTCATTGATCTCATTGCCTTATTTTCCATTTCATCCATTTTCTCATTAACTTTCTGAGAATTTTCTTCATTTTATCCATTATCTCATTGAGTTTACTCAAAAATTCCATTATCGCCTGCGTCTCCATTGCGCTCTGCAGTCTTGTAGTCACTGGCGTAAATTTCAATAAATAGAGTTTATGTGCTTAATTCGAGCGATGTCGAACCGCACATCTGCTACCAATGTAACGTTTTCTTGGTTTATCAAAACGTTCAGAATAATTAAACTATTTATTTACACTTATTAACACACTACTGTTCCAATAACTAAACAACTTATTCTATTAAAGTCTGTGCACAATTTATTTTCACACTAATTTATTTTCACTGAACACTTTACGCTACGAATCACTCTGCTGAATTAGTCCCTGGGTTGCTCCGCGCTTGCCCTTATATCGCCCGTGCAATTTCTAGCGATTACAGGATGATTCTGGAAAGCGGGTGACTCATACGCGCCTGGAGTGTTCGGGCACATTCTAGAATAGACAGAGCCGTACTCGTCACAATATAATATATTATTGTGTCACTCTCCCTCGTTTTTTTTAATTCCTCTCACATATGTACATAATTCACAATCATACCATGATGGTTGTTTCAATATCGGTTGGTGAATCATTTTTGTTTCCTTTGTTTTTTCGTGAAGCAACTTAAAGTAGAGAAAAATGAGTTTACGAACGAAAAAGTTTTATCTTGTGTGAATATAATACCTAAAATTACTTTATTGATGTTTATGTACTTCGAAATTTTGTTTTCTGTTGGCCCTGTTTCACACTTGCAGCGCAGTCAAAGTGAAACAAACAGTCAGTTCATATAGCGCGATTGACTTAGAATCTTCCACAAAACGAACACAAACAAATTTCCGTTACAAAGCAGCATGGCCGACGACGACGATTGACAACGCCTCTCTAACCCTAACGTACCGGCACAGTTGGTTTGTGGTATACCGGACATCGATGGCTGACTATTAAAACGAAATATAGCATCAAAGACAGAGACAGCATTGTCTCATACAGCATTTCGATTTTGTTGTATAAAAGCTGTACGGCAGCTATATTCAAAAGACTGCATTTTCAGGAAAGCAGTATCACTAATGTGCAGTTTCAATACAACATTTTATGTACCTAAATAACATAATCACAAGGACGAATATCTGTCGATAAATCAACAAACATTCCCCCTTGATCAGAGCTAATCATCCAATCATCCAAAACACCTACACCGAAGAAGCGGATCCAAGTAGAAGGTTTTGGTTGATTGGATGATTACCTCTGATCAAGGGGGAATGTTTGTTGATTTATCGAGAGATATTCGTCCTTGTGATTATGTCATTTATTATTATTGGAACTCTTTCTTCTCCGTGAAACCAATTCCTATTTTATGTACCTACTACATTCTGGTAGCACTTGTAATGCAGTAAGTGTACAATTGCTGTATGTTGTGTTTGTTGGGATCTATTTAATTTAATAACAAAACTGCTATTCATTCAAAGGAATGAGAATCGAATTGGGATTTTATCAATGAAAAATTATCAAACAGTTGCGTATATATAGAGGATGAAGAGCAGTGGCCCCAATATGGAACCCTGGGGAACACCACTCAGAACTTGTCTTGGTGATGAGAGAGCTCCGCTCATTTTTGGGAACATCCTGTAATTTCTTTAATTTCAAGAACTTCTTGAAGGAAACTGATTTATTTCATGGAATCTAAATCTGTTGGACTGAATTTGTATTTCTTCTCTTACTAATTTATGTGAGAACTTTTGAATTGTATCAAATATTGTTACGTCGCTGATAACCGAGAGTCGATGCAACATTTTATCAAATAAAAAAATTTATAAATTCTTTGAAGGAATATTTCATGAAACATTCATATCATATTGAGGAAATATTCGGCAAATGGTTCGAGAATTTCCTTGCCCTGAATATTACCCAAACTCTTCGTGAATATTTCAGTGAATTATTTTTTGGAAATATCCAATATTCATCTCTGCAGAATTCATGGAATGTTTCTCATATACAGGGTGATTTATGAGTGACCTTACAATGCGTCAATGACGGATTGAAGCGGACTTCAAGATCCGCCGAAAATTTGTTCTATTCATTGGTTACGAAGATACAGGGAGTTTTGTATGTTTGGTATGAAAACTTGATTAGCGATATTTCTGAAACGCTTGAAGTTATTTTGTCGAAATTTTCTAGTAATATTCCTCTGTTGGAACTCGCTAATTTGCGATTCGAAAAACTATCTTTGGATTCGAAAAACCGAGGAAAAATGCTACAATAATCGCTTTTCAATTCAGATGGCACACCTATACTGTTCCAACAAAAAAAATTGGCAAAGAAAAATTTGTTAAAAAGGTTGCATTTCCGACCAGACATACGTCAATGGTGGATGAAAGATGTCAAGGCGAATCGGGATCTAATGAAAAAAAATTTTTGTTTATTCGAGACGAAGATATAGAGTGTTTTGTCAATTTTTCCTTGACTTTTTGAATCAAATTTTTCAAGAAATCGGTTAGAAAATGAACTTTTTGAACGACAAAAAGAATATCCCAATCTGAGAGCACAGCCCTGGATTCAAATTTACCCAGAATGGCATATTGACAAGATCTAACAGAGGAATATTAGGTACCAACAAATTTCAACAAAATATAACGAACATTCGTATCGAATTAACAAAAAAAAAAAAATTCCGTGGATCTTGACTCACCTTAAAGTCCTCTAACTGCCATTGACGTATATCCGGTCGAAAATAAAAACTTTCTTACCATTTTTTTTGCCAATTTTTTTTGTTTGGAACAGTTTATATGTGCCATCCAAATTGGAGAGCGATTATTGTGGCATTTTTTCTTGGTTTTTCGAATCCAATAATAGTTTTTCCAAAAACGGTCAGAAAATGAACTTTTTCAACAAATAACTGTAGATCACAATTTTTCCAGCCCGGCCCTGGATTTGAATTGATCCAGAACTGCATATTGACAAGTTCTAACAGAGGAATATTACTAGCAAATTTCAAAACAATAACTTCAAGCGTTTCAGAAATATCGCTAATCAAAGTTTTTTACCAAACATACAAAACACCCTGTATCTTCGTAATCAATGAACAAATTTTTTTTTCGGCGGATCTTGACTACCTTGAAGACCTCCATCCGCCATTGACTAATGTAAAGTCACTCATGCATCACCCTGTATATTTGCACCCTATAGAAATTCCCCAACCTGTAATATTATAAATATTTTTTATAAATATTATGTCGAAAATTTCACGGAATATTTGTGGATTATTTGAGGGAATATTTCATGAAACATTCATGTAGCATTTGGAAAATATACGGCAAATTGTTCGAAAATTTTCTTGCCTAGAATATCACCTGAACCTTTCGTAAAATGTTTTTCAATAATATTTAGAAATATTCCACTGCAATATTTCATGCTGTGTGGGGAGTTTCTAAATCGTTTCTTCCGGAAATTATTGTGTTCACGTTCATCCTGGATATTATGATTGGAAGGTCACCAAATCGTTCCGTCAGTTAGAGAAGGTGAGCTTGGCGAGGTCAATACGTGAAAAAATGACAGCTTTGGCAACAAATTTGCACATGCGCGCAAAAGCTGCTGACTGCACGAAAGTGTTTTCCTAGAATGTTTGAAGTCGGTCGTAAACCGTGAAAACTATAACGCAGACTCAGGTTTGGGAATTAATACGAAGAGAGAAATCATCAAGAGTTGGCATTTATAATGAAAACATATGTTGGATGATTCATTCGTACAAATCACTTTTACGTGTTTCTTTAGGTGGCATTATAAAGCAGAAAACATTCGAATGCATGTGGTGATTACCTTGCTGCCAGAATGAATGAACAGTTATTGATCCTCTCCTTTTCGATTTGAGGACGTCATTTCCTAGCTCTTGTTACTACCCTAATTCGTCGAACGACACCTCAAATTTCAATCCATCTATCAAATAAAGCTCATTTTGGGAGGATCTGGAACAGAACTATTGAAAATTAAAATATCTAAACAATGATGCAAAATCCTCCCAGAATAAGCTTTAATCTATACTTAGAAGAAAGGTATGGGCCCTTTCTATTTTTTGTTTCAGAAAATTGGAAGAAATATATAAGAAACTATTATACACAGAAAACTCGAACCCTTATGATAGAGCTAATGTAATCTCATCAACCCATAAGCCTCGTCAACGTGAATTCAATTACATCAAATCGTTTCTTGAAGAAAATGTCAATTCGATAAGACTCTCAAAACGAAAAGTCGAAGGGAAATATTTCAAAAAAATTTCTCGGAGTCTCAAAACGAAAAATCGAAAGGAAATATTTCAAAAAAAATTCTCGTTTGTCTAATGAAAGAGTCAGATTTGTACTCTAAAACGTCACAGTTCGCTTTTTTTTATCGTTTATATTATTCTTGTATTGTTCATTAGGCAATCTGGTTGCATACATGAGAAAGTTAAGGTAAAAACGTTTGATGTAGGTATGCAATTTCCTAAGCAGATTAATATTGTTGAATTCAAACGAATTAAATTAATTATTATCAAAAAAAAATCATCGAACAATATAGATTTTTCTGTTATTCTTTCACGCAATATTTTTCGATAATTATTATAAGTCAAAAACTCAAGAAACTGGTGGGAAATTGTTTGGGTATATATGAAATTTGAATAATTTTCTAGTACGAGACATTTACAACCAACATTATTACTCATACAAATATTTTTTTTTCGCGAAAGACCTCAAGGTTTTTTTGATATATTGAACAACATAACTTGTGTAGAGAAATCACAGTATCAGCCAAAGATATTCGAACAGAACACCATACATTTTTACATGATACAAGAGCACAAAGATGAAAACTCTAAGGAAAATACATTGTTTCTCTGTGTAAGTTTGAAGTTGTAGGAATTTGTTCAAAGAATCTTTCGGAATTTATAACGAAGAGCATCTTTTTCCGAAACCAAATATCTTCTTCCTTTTCGGATTGAGACTCACAAAATATCTTGAAATCATATTTGCAACAGGAAAGGAAATGAAAATAAGCACAAAATATTAAACTATGTTACCTACATACAGAGTGTAACAGCCAAATGGAATAAATTCCATAACGAATAAATGAGGGGGTGTTAGGAAAAACGCTCGGACACGTCGATTTGTAATTTTAAATGCGCATAGTTTTCAAGAAAATAAAATTATATAGGGTGTTCCATGCGACTGAGGCCAATACCAACTTTCTTATTTCAAGTGTAACCCCCTGTATATTATTTATTTTTTGGATTCTTCAGAAAATTCTAAACATAATTCATGTACAATGTCCTATACCTATCTTCAACTTTTTCGGAAATATTAAGTGTTTTCAGAAATGTTGAGTAACGTTAGAAGACAATTCTACACCAGATTAGCATGTTGCCCAGACGTTCGCGGCGAGCATTTTGAACATTTTCTACATTGACATTAATGTTTTTATTTTGTTTTTTTTTTAATTATTAAGAAATAATCAGTATTACTTATCAGGTTTAAAGTGTAATGTACCGAATTTGTGAAATAAATTTATTTTTATTTAAAACGTTGATTTTTGCACTAAAGCTGAAAACACTCAATATTTCCGAAATAGTTAAAGATAGGTATAGGACATTGTGGATGAATTGTGTCTAGAATTCTCTAAAGAATCCAAAAAATAAATAATATATGGGGGTTGCATTTGAAATAAGAAAGTTGGTATTGGCCACGGTCACATGGAACACCCTATATAATATTATTTTCTTGAAAAATATGCGCATTCAAAATTACAAATCTACGTGTCCGAGCGTTTTTCTCAACACGCCCTCATTTATTCGTTATCGAATTTATTCCATTTGGCTGTTACACTCTGTATGGTCCCTGACCAGATCTAGCCCTCTAAGCGAGGCATTTTCAGATCCTCGCATGCTCGAAAAACGCAAGATGCCCCTTTATTTGAGAATCGTTTCTGCAAGAATATGTTTTTTTCCACATAAAATCTTCCGTTCATTTAACCTTTTATATTCGTGACCGATTGAGTTTATGATTCTGAGATGTTATGTACTTCCTCTTGAATGTTTCTCCGCAAAAGTAGGAGTGTCGATAGAAAAGTGTTCATTTTACGATACAAAAGTGTTCATTTTTCAAATTGTAATTGTAGATTGTGAAATCTGTTTGAGAAATAAATAATTCCAAATTTGTCGTTGAAGACAAAGTAGTGGAAATTGAACAGGCCTCCTGAAAGGAGATCTTTTCTCGAACTAAAATATTCACTCAGTGTTTTATTGGGTGCATCAATAGGAGGAATCTCTGTTTTGTCAAAATCTTCCTGATTGTGGTAATGTGCAGCTGAAAAACCAAATATCTATTCATATGAAATATAATTGTACGTTTGTTACTTACATACGTCGATAGCTTGAATTATTGACGAATAAATATCCGGGTTTCTATCGGCATGAGCAGATCTAAATAGCACTTCCTGATAATCTGCCTCTTTCGTCATTTTCAATTTCTAATTAAAGCGAATTATTATCCACACAACTTATTCGTTTGGTTCCCGAAGATAACCCTGATTATGGAAGATTATGCTGAAAAATTGTTGTTGAAAAAAAAATAGGAATTGGCATGGGCAACGAATCAGAGAATTATTTTGACATTGACGATATTTCAGAGGTGCCAACCTGCCTCAGTTTCAGTTATAAACTTGATAGACCTAATTCAAGGCCTACCTAGATCTTTATAAAAGTGAATGAAATAATATACATCCACCCATTTATTTCAGAGATGGTCTCGTTACATGGGACGAATTTATATCATTCCTGATCCTTACATTTCAACAGAAAGAGATACAAATAGGATATGAATCGTTAGAACCACCAATACCATCCCCTCCTACTATGCTAAAGAGCATGCATCGCCATCCCGTCAATACCATAGCTTTCTCGCCTACTGTCAGAACTGACAGAACCATAAGTTGGAATGATGGGAGCGTGATGACTTGTAGTAAAGATGGCTGCATCAACTATTGGTCCCTAGATATGCAACACGAACGACAAGTTCAATCTTCTTGCATCTTACTGAAAGTATCCACGACTTGGGTACTTGCTACCGTTGTGATGCCTGACGTCAGCATTGTTTGCACCGCAGGAACAGAAAGAGATTTGAGGTTTTACGATACTTCTGCCAGGAAATTTGAGCTACGAGTCATGATTTCATCTATTGACTACGCAGTAGCAGCTATGCACTACGTATTTAGCCAGAATATCAATGAGGAGTCTAAACTGCTATTAGGTGATTTACATGGGAATATAAGGGTTATTTATATCCAATCAGCTGGAAGAGGACCATTCAAAAGCACTCCAGGTTTGTTTATTTTTTATTTATTACATGAAGCCTGATCGTGAATACTATACTGAAACTCCTGAAAGAAATTTTAGAAGCTTCATATTTCTAGAGTGGGTTTGGATCTTAATGACGAAGGCCGAATTCGTGAATGGGTAAAATCTACCCAATGATTCTTCAGATAATAATAATAATAATATTAATTGATCATTTCAGACAACAGTGAGTGTATAGGACAAGTCAGATAAAAAATTTCAAATCTACCCTACATTAAGAAGTGGGATCCATTTACAGGGTAAATAAATGAAATTTTGTTAGCAAAACAGTTCTGATTTTTTTTTTAATTTTAATATATCTAAAGATTTCATAGTATTCGGCAGGAAATTGTACATTTTATGGGTTGAAACATCGGGGAACTTTCAAACTGACTTCTTCTATGCCTGGGCATAAGTAGTATCTGTGAGTTCCTTGTATTATGATCATGGTTATTCGATAATTTTGTTCGATAGGTTTGTTTTTTGCATATTTCAAACATTATAAAATATACATACATGGCAACTATAGTATCTTATTTTTGATGAAAGTAGGTCGGCAAGATGTTCGAGAATTGAGGTTAAAGATCAGGCGAATTATGCACTTTCGAGAAATAAGAGCTCTGCAAAAATAAACACAGCTACCCAGGAGTACTATATTGTAGAGAAGCTGACTATGAACGAGGCTATAATAAATTTGAATAAGGCAACAGAGAGGTAGGATATTCCTTACCCTACTTATTGCAAAATATGCAGTGCTGTCCTTTTTGCAAACATCATAAACATGCGTGGATTAACTTAGGCTTCTGTCAATGAATACTCCTAAAAATGTTGTGCATTCTGCGGATCTTATAACGCTGTCCAAATAGCGAATTCGCCAGGTATACCTCACATATTTATTCAAGCTGAAATAAACGCACACTGTCTTGTTTGCATTAACTATCGGTGAATTTGTGCGACATCATTTAAAAAATTCACCAACAATATCTTCGCAAGCCTTTTGGAGCTCCTAACTACTCCGCGCAGAAATCAGTGAAAAGTATCGATATGAAACGGGCCAAATTAATAGGCAGATCATTAATGAATAATAAAACAATAGAGGTTCCAGCACGGAGCCCTGAGCAGGAACACCAAGATCGCTCCGAAAAGGAATCTCAGACCTTCACACGCATAGTCCTGCCACAGAGATAATCACGTAACCAATCCAGAAAAATGCCCCTGAAACCCAAATTATAACACTTATCCAGTATGAACTGAAAGGATAGTATGTCAAATGAGCAGGAGAGGTCAAAAATTTAACTAGTCACATGAAGGTTTGTTATCTAGACATTCATAAACAGATTCAATAAAATTGAGCGCAGCTGACTGACCACTTCTGAATCCAGGCTGGGCAGGGTTAAGAATTTTGTATTTGTCAAGGTATTTGCCAATCTATCGAAAACAATTCTCTCAAAGATCTTAGACACTTAAAATAGATATCGGACGGAATTTCGTAATATCATCTAGTTTACCGCTTTTATGCACTGGTATAACAACAGATTCCTTCAGAATATCGGGAAATTTACCTGATGATACCTAATAATTTATGACGTAAGCAAAGGGTTCACCAATTATGTCTGCAGCAGCTTTTAACACTTGAGTCAAAATGGAATCCGATTCAGAGCATTTTTTATTTTTTAGGTTTTTACTGTGTCCAAGATTTCAAATTCAGGCACAGGATAAAAAAAAGAAATCATCAGTGACTAACGATAATGTGGTGCAGGAAATCGACAAATTGTCACATACTGGCCCACCGTAAACACATTAACTTCTGAAAGAAACTACTTAGAAACTCGATATTTGTAGAGAAGACCTTAATTACGAAGGCCAAATTCGTGATTGGGTAAATCCACCCAATAATTCCGCAGATTAAAATTTAATTTTCCCAATATTTCCAAAAATACAGACTAGATCGAATTGAAATCCAGTACTTTATCGAAAAATGGCAGTTTGAAGTTTCATCCAGAATTTAATGAGGATAATATGATGAGAAGATCACAGAATATTGAATATTTGAAAAAAAATCTTGTCCTTCAACATCTTCGAACTAGCTGCGATGTTTCGTCACGATTGAATCAGTATTTCTTAATTTATACCGGAAAAAAAAACGATATCGAGAAGAAAACCATGAAATTCTACATACTTTTTCCCAATATCTCCAAAACTAATAGCCCTATCGAACTAAAATTTGGTACACCGCTGTGAAATATGAAGTTCAAGGCAAAACTGAAATTCTCCTCGAATATGAATGATAGTTTCAGGAAAAAAACTTTTTCGAAAAAAATTTTGAAAATTTTTTTTTTTTTAATTGAGTAGCCATACGATTTCAACGAAATTTTGCATAAAGTTGCGCGTTGTTATACTCCAACTAACTGCTGAGTTTCAATCCAATCGCTTCAATAGTTTCTGAAATATGAGGAAAATAACCTCAAAATTTCAAATTGCTATAACTCTGAAACTATTTAGCCGATTCGGTCCATTAACAAACTTAACCTTCGTACTTTGAAATGCAACCTTTCCTGAAATTTTCATGTTGATAGAGTCCTCCGTACGGCCGTAATCGTGGTGAAGACCGGCCGGCTGGACAGAATCGATTTTGACACCGGATTCGTCATCAGTGAGACCAACCTAGTCGTTTAACACCATTTTCGGCTCAATCATCGAAAATTACAGACATTTGGACAAACACAACAACACCCAACTCATGAATATATTGTGTTTTGTAGGAATGAATATATTGGGACGAAAAACAAATATATATATATAGGCACACAAAGTGAATACATTGTTGCAACTAATGAATATATTGGCTCGAAAATACATATATTTGAAAACATACTTTTATTCCAAACGGCGCCTCATAGTATTCAACCAAGCTGCCACAATATCTGTTGAATAAATCACATATTCTTTCTTGTAATCGGAGAGTTCCGGTCCAGATTGGTAGTATAACCTGGACTAGCAAGCAATTGTCTGTTCCTAGTATTTCTGGACGGTACGCGACAGAATATCATCGAGTTTAATTTTGATGAATCATAAAAATTGGTTACAATCTTAATAAAAAGACCAAGACATTATTTAATCTTCCTTGTTCCAATGGCTTCATGTTGTAACGAGAGTGAATCTCACGAATTCCAGTATTGACATAGACTCTATAGTTACCTTGTCTTTCTAGTCTGTTTTATGAACATTATACTGTGGGTTCCATACAACACTCGCAAAGTTCAGTCTGCTATAAATGAAAGAGTAATAAGTTGCTCTGATTGCTGATTCATGAAATTTTTTGCATATTCTGCATGAAAAACCCAGAAGTATGCTGCAGGAGTCAATTATATAATCCAAATGGATATTGAAAGACATCTTAGTGTCAAAAATTACACCCAGATATTTTATTCTGTCCACACGGGTCAGCTTGAGGTCGTTCAAAATATACTGGTGTGTTGTTCTGACAGAAAGTTATACATTAGCATTTCTCTATGTTAAGTTCCAGTCCATTAAGGTTACAATATTTTGTGAATTCATTGAGATCTCGCTCTAAAATTGTCGAAACTCTCAAGAATAACTTTAAATAATCAGCATAGGGAAGCACACGACAGTATTTAAATCATTTATGAACACCAGGAACAGTAATGGACCCAGATGAGAACCCTGAGGTACTCCAGAGGTAACCACAAATGGTGCAGACCTATATCCATTCACTGTTACCAACTGACTCCGATTGTAGAGATAGAATGAGAACCATCTCAGATGATCTCCCTGAACAGCGACCCCAGCAAGTTTGTATACGAGAAGGTTGTGATCAACCTTATCGAAGGCCTGAAATCGGTGTACGGCGAATCTACCAGTATTCGTCTATCAAGCGCTCCCGCAACATAATCTGCTATATAACTAAATTTGTTTCAATGCCACGCTTTGCATAGAATCCATGCTGAAAACCCACAATTGATGACTTCAAATCGTGATATAAATAATCAAGAACGATACTCCCAAACAATTTACTGAAAATTGATAATTTGCTAACACCGAAGTAGCTATCGAATGAATTTATTTTGCTCGAATAGGTCTCTTTCATGAATTTTTTTATCATTGGAATCAAATATTCTATCCGTTAGACCACTGAAAAACTTTAACCGCTATTAAAAATTCCAATTTTCAACGAGAAAACGCTCTTTTAAATTTGGCTCCGCATGTAGGTTGTTCAAACGAACGAAACTTCGCGGTTTCCGTGACGTATGGGGATACATCCACTCTCTCCCTCTCCTCTTGTACTTTTCTCTCTAGCAAGCCAATAGACAGAGTCGGGCTGTATCGATCGGTGAATCGTACAATAACGAGTGACGCAGAGGCGATCTGACGCGTTTCTCCCGCTCCGACCTTGAGTCCCGATTTGGCCATTTTTAATAGCGAATTATTCAGAATTCGCGAATTGTTGAAGTGTGTGATAGCATACATTATGATTTTGTATCGATATATAATGAGAAAAACATAAAAATATGATAATTCGTGTTACATGCAAGAGACCTTTTCTTATGGATTGGAACAAGGAGACCGATTTTCCAGTCATCTGGAAAGATACTGAATCCATTGAAGAAGAAAGAGGATCATAAAACCGACTTCTACTTCCAGTCCATTAAAATATTAGGACATCAGAAAATCTTGAGAAAACGCTCACTACACGAAATGATGAAACAATAAGAAAAATCAATCAATAAAAGGACAGATATCGAAAATTTGAACACCGCCTATTATTATTTCATTACTAAAATCAAAGATGAGTCTTGTTATTTGAAATTTGTAATGAGAAAGCAACGTCACATATAAATAGGAACGCATGCATAGCATTCATTTAACTGCAGATGTTGAATAAATCTGTCAGTTGTTTCCTGATCGTTTCTCTCTATGTTTCGTGAGGTGTATTCTTCGAATAAAGAATAACAGGAAGGAGCATAACGCTTTTCTACTTCGTATAAAACTGGGACATAGGCGCCCATATTGAACCTCCAAGTATGACTCATGTTAGTTAGTGTCTACCTCTGAATAAAGAACATAAGGAAGGAGCATAAGGCTTCAAATCGTGGGTCGGGGATGGAGGTTGCATATGACCGACTTCCCTTTCACTTTGAAGAGAGAAAAACTTGTTCCGAGACTTTTTTGTCTGATGAAACTAACTAACATGAGTCATATTTGGACAGACAAAAAAGTCTCGTAACAAGTTGTTCTCTCTTCAAAGTGAAAGGAAAGTCGGCCATATGCAACATCCATCCCGGACCCACTTTGTGAGGCATTATGCTCCTTCCTTATGTTCTTTATTCAGAGGGTGTATTCGTTTCCATTTGTATGCGCTTGTTCTGGTGAACAGCGCGTTATCATTTCGTCGCGATGTAAGTAATTTTCGAATTTTGAGACGAAATCGGTCTTGAACGATCGTGGCAATTTTGATTCTGTCCGTCCGGCCGTCCGTCCGTGTGTGTTCCAACTCTCGAGAGAAAATACCTAGAGACTTAAAATTTTCGGGTTAGATTCGGAGCCTTAATGTCTCGATCAAGTTCGTTAGTCGGGCAAAATCGTACGAAATTTTGAGGTTAATTTCTTGATATCTCATGAAGTAATGATTGGATTAGATGCAAACTCTGTAGTTAGTTGTTCGATACCAAAGCGCAACTCAGTGCAACTCAACTTTTTATGGATCAAAAGATCAGAAATTAAAAAAAAATGTTTACCCGAAAATCTCTGAATTTTTTGTTGAGTTTTTTTTCTCGGAAAGTGTAGATCAGATTTCGATGAAACTTGACACATAGCTCAAAATCGGTATTTAAAACAATATTTTGAATTTCAATTCGATACGATGTTTACTTTCGGAGATTAATGGAAAAAAATATTTCAAATGTCGTTGTTGTTCGAAAGTTTGGGGTTATTTCCTCAATTGGTTTCGTGCGTCGTTTGACATTTGTCATACGTTGGAGGTAAAACAACCTCACTTAGCCGCTTTGTTTATGTTATGAAGTACAGCATTTTCAACAATTTCAGGATAAATTCAGAAGTTGAAATGATTTATATTAATGGAATTGGTGATTAACTAGGCCTAGTTATTGTTTCGTTGTGAAATACAACATAAATACACCGAGAGACGAAGGAATCCGATAATTCAGATATATTGTAGTGTAGACTTGATACTTGAATATTTGCATTTTTGACCCATTCCCCTACGTTTTATCTGGTATTCGAAGACATAGAATACTATGTGAACTATCCCAGAGAAGGCAAACATCCTATATTCACGCCATAAATTGAAAAAACTGTTCTGACAAAGTAATAAACTATGGTTGAGTTTGTTGGAGGCATTTCCACACTGGTTAAGGAATTATGTTAGACTATTATTTAATTTGTTCTGTTTAATAAGTTGACTCATGATGAGATAAGTATGATAAGAATATTTCGTGTTTGTTATACACATTTCAAGAATTATATCTTCTCGACACTACAATAGCTGGCGTTATAAATGACAAACCCATCCTGAATGGTTACCACTCGCATCTCCATATGATATATAAAGGCAATTCGTTAGGTGATAGATTTGTTAAAATATTGCATGCGTTTTATAATAATAATGAATCAGATAACTTTCTCTGTTCTCAACCGAACACGTTCCGATGTGGCTCGACTACTCAAGGATGGAACTTCTACATTTTGTTGTTTGTAATATGTTTCGAATTGACCTTATTGTTAATTATTAAAGATTATGAAAGCCCTAATGTTGCATCTGCATAATAAAAAGCATTTTATATGGATAGTAAAGAATTTTTTGAGGATGAATCGAAATCGGTGTTCAAGGAAAAATTTCATATGAATTATTTTATTTGTAACATATATTTAGTATGATAAATAAATAATTGAAGATTATGATAGCACTGACATAGCAACTGTAGACCAATATTGTAGTAATTTGATCATTTGCAACATAGAACGTTATCTGAAATAGTACTGAGAAGTTCTCTGGAACCCATGTTTTTTCCATTTCATACATTTGTTGGATTTAATTCTGCTGGTTATTTTTAGAAGTTAATGAGCCAAACATTTTACTGTTTCATTTTCAATAGTTATACCTATAATAAATGTTATCTCTGATGTGGATACTCTAGGCTTTAGAAGACAAGGATAAACACTGCAATTTCCATTTATATCATTTTGAACGATTATCATCTGGGATTGAACATCAGTTAATCAGATCCATTATCACAAAATTTCACTTGTAAAATTAATAAAATCACTAAAATCTCCAAATAATCGCTGTTCGCCAATGTAAACAAAGCGAATGTATTCCTTGGTCTCTTGGTGTATTTATGTTGCATTTCACAACGACACAATAACTTGGCCTCACGGGCCAGTTTAACTTGTGAATTTATCATGAAATTGTTGAAAATGCTGTATTTCATAACATAAACAAAGCGGGAAAGTGAGTTTGTTTTACCTCCAACGTATGAAAAATGTCAAACGACGCACGAAACCAATAGGTGACGAGCAGTTTTGACATTTTAGAGAGATTGGTCGACCAACAATAACCTAAAATGCCTTGTTTACTATGGCGAAAAGCGATTTCTCTCGTCATTTCGTTATCATTTGGAAATTTCGGAGTGATAGATAGTATAAACTTAGTGTACTTAATTTGAAATTAGTCAGTGATTACAAAACAGGCAAATGAACAGACTTTTCGATATTTCAGTTTGCCGTCTTTCTGTGTGTTGTAGTTTATTATATAGGCACTTTAATATGGAGGTAAAATATTGTGACAATATTTTGTGATCTCAACGTGCTAGTAACTTTTCCTTTCCTAGACACGCCCAGGTATTCCTAGCTGTATTAGATAGGAATAGTGTATTGACACAGTGGATGGTTTTTGTTTCTAAAATATGATGGACTCAAGGGTGATCAAATTTGGCTAAAATGCCGATCAGTAATGATTTCGACCTTTTCTTTGTGAAAACACACAGGAATGCTTATCAAAAACTGATGATTCTCAGAAAATTCCTAACCTGGAAGCAATCGGCATACTCAAACAAAACATTGACGGTAATCTTGTTTGAAGATTTTCATCCATGATATAAATAAACTAAATGGTTGTCGGGACTGTGGACCTTTATTAGCTGTCAATTACAAAATAGTTGCCAACGTTTCGAGGACCTTTTTATCCTCTTTTTCAAGGCTGTAGAAAGAAAACATGTTAAAGTCAAACAGTATACACTATAGTTATTTTTCATTTACCAATATTCTGCACTCTCAAATGCTGTCTTCAACTAAAAACATCTATTTAAAATTTAGACTTTAAAATACGTAATTCTCTACACTCGGTATCGCACATGCAGGTCGGAACCATAAACTAAAACCTAACCTAGTGCAGTTACAAATTTTTCGGTGTAGTGGGCTAGACCACTGAAATATGTCAAGCACATCAACATTGAGTCACAAAAACAGAATAAAAACATGGGGCAAATCATCGTCAACTACCTTAACAATTATAAATTATGATCATTAACTTTGGAATTTATGATTTTGTTGTTGAACCTTTTTTCATGTTATATTTAATAAAAAATCATATATTAAGCTAAGGTTCTTGACATCATCTCTAAAGTTTACTGAGTTGTTCAATTTAATATGTTACATCTCACTAATATTTCTTTTGTGTGTAAACTTTTCTTTGTCGAGAATCTTGGTATTATCAAAGTCGAAATGGTGTTTTTCTCTAACTGCATGGTTTGTGAGAGCAGTTTTGTCTATGTTACGTGCATTTTTTAGATCAGATTTGTGTTGTTTTATTCTCTCTTTCATATATTGTCTTGTTTGTCCTATGTCCACTTTTCACAATCACGGCATGGAATCTTATAAACTACTTCTGTTTGCAATTCTGGAGGGGTTGGATCCTTGAGACGAGTGAAAAACTTCTTTGTTGTACTTAAATTATAAAAAGCACACCGACAATTATATTCTTTGAAAATCTTCTGTACCTTATATGAAAGGCCAGGAATAAAGGGGAACTTATAATATTTACTAGTATTCATCTCAACATCCAAACCAACGTTACAATCATTTCTTACATTAGTCAACTGATCTAAAACTCTATTTATGATCTTATTAATAAAGTATATTGGATAGTTATTGTCTGATAGGATTCTTTTCACTACCTTTAAATTTCCAGAATGAAAACTAGGGTCACTAAGAGTCAAAGATTTTCTAATTAAATTATGGGCTACATTTGTTTTTTGGGCCACACTGTGGTTGCTATGATAGTTAAGTATGCGGTTGGAGTTTGTTGGCTTGTAGTACCAATTGGACATAAGACTACCATTACTGTTTATGATGTTAATGTCAAGGAAGGACAAACACATTTGATTTTCTACTTCCATGGTGAACTTTATGGAAGTGTGGTATGAATTGAGTAATTGCAGTACAAAATCACAACTATCTCTGGGGATTAATGTGATGGTATCATCTACATATAGTTTTAACAGGGGTACAACGAATGAAATTTTACTGACTACATATTCCAACAAATCTTCCATTACAAGATTCGCGAATGATGGACTTGTTGGGTTGCCCATTATTGTGCCAAATATCTGTCTAAAAAAGTTACCATTGAATGCAAAATAGCCGCTATCAAAACATATCTCTACCAGTTTTATAAACACATTCTTGTCCAAATATGTGAAGTTTGATATATATCTCCAACGTTTTTTTATGACCTTAATAACTAACTCCTTTGGTATATTAGTGAACAAGGATACAACATCGAATGATACAAGAATGTAACCCTTTGGTACAACGACGTCCTTTATTATCTCAACTACTTCATGAGAATTTTTAATATTGAAAGTAGAGGTAGATAGGACTTGTGAAAGAATAAGATGTAAAAATTTGCCAATGTTGTACCCTGGTGAATCAATACTACTTACTATGGGTCTAAGACATAAATTAGGTTTATGAACTTTTCTTTGGCAATATAACTTCGGTGTCGCACTATTGTGTCTAATTAATAGTTTGTAGTCACTTTGAGTGATACTTGAGTTGTCTTTGAAAGCTTTCAACGTTTTATTGATGAAATCTTGTATCTTCTTAGTTGGATCCCCGTCTAATTTTAGGTAAACTTCACTGTCATCTAGCATGTTATTTACCTCTTCAATGTATTCATCATAATACATTATTACTGTAGTGTTACCCTTATCAGCGTTTCCAATGATGATGTTAGGATTATCTTTTATAAATTTTGATGTTTCTACTAGTTGTCTGTGATCTGGAAGAGAGTATTTTTGTCTTCCGCTAAAGTTGAAAAAGTTGTTGAAAACATTGACACATTTCATCCTGAAATGATTTTTGTTTGTTTCATCTAATGGGCATGTTGAGATGCAATGTTCCACATCCTTAATAATGTCGACTTTTGGTATCTTATTGTGTTGAACAGGAATGCCAAACTTTTGGGATAATTTGTAACTGCACTAGGTTAGGTTTTAGTTTATGGTTCCGACCTGCATGTGCGATACCGAGTGTTAAGAATTACGCATTTTAAAGTCTAAATTTTAAATAGATGTTTTTAGTTGAAGACAGCATTTGAGAGTGCAGAATATTGGTAAATGAAAAATAACTATAGTGTATACTGTTTGACTTTAACATGTTTTCTTTCTACAGCCTTGAAAAAGAGGATAAAAAGGTCCTCGAAACGTTGGCAACTATTTTGTAATTGACAGCTAATAAAGGTCCACAGTCCCGACAACCATTTAGTTTATTGACGGTAATAATCCTGCACATAACGTGAGAATCAGCTCAAAATTTCAATGCATTGAATACTTGAATGGAAATATTTTGAATAAAAACTGCTGTGTTCAAGTAATAAAGAAATACTCATTAAGAACTTATGATTTTTCAAAGATGTCATACCCGGTATCGTTCTGCTTGCTCTACCAAAACATTGTACATGAAATTACTCGACTAAATATGAAAATCAGCTCGAAATTCAATTTCATTGCATACCTGAATGTCAATGTTATCAATCAATCCTATCTAATTCAAGTTTTATTCATTATGGAGTCTAATCTCCATCCTATTTTCTATTTTATAATTGACGAGTTGGAAAGTAACATTTATTCTGTTAATTTTCAGTATTTATAGATTGAATTAATTCAGAAAATATGATTTTCTCTTTCAGAACCAATGGAATTCTCTCTTTTAAAATGGATATGTTGAGTTCCTCTCCACGGATAGTGGAGAGGAGTTTCATTCACATGAAAATGTTTCAACAACTCATTGGCAGTTTTCATCGATTTGTTGTTGATAAGTCGAGCCTGAATATCCAAATTTACTTCAAAAAACTTAGGTTTCAAATTGTATTGCCTGCCTTACTAAACCCAGGAACATGCAAAAACGGCAACAACCAGCAAGAATTGTATTTATTCCAAAAATTCCATATATTTAGTGAAGCCCTTCAGTTTAATAAGATATAAAATACTTTGGATATAGTCCCTAGATAATGCTATAGTAAATATTTCAGTCAAAAATATCCCAATTAATACAAAATCACAATCCAAATTGCATTTTTCCATAGTAAACAATGCATTTTAGGTTATTGTTGGTCCTCCATTCCTCTCAACTGTCAAAACTGCTCGTGGCCTATATCTCAAGAAGTACAGATGCTATCACATCGAAACTTTGTTATTAGTTGAAGTATGTCAACCTACTGCAGATTTTCGTGCGAATCCAATAGTTAAAACATTTTGAATTATCCACATTCCTATAGAGAAAAAAAATATTTTCGTCTGAATTCATTGACCAGATTTCGTTGAAATTCGGCACAGACCTTGAATTTTGCATTTCACAACAGTTTTTTCAAAAGTCAATCTGATCTGATGTTCATTTCCGGAGATATCAAGAAACAATCATGTAAAATTTCGTTGTTATTTGGAATGTTGAGAATATTTCCTCAATGTCTCGATAATTACTGACTCGATCAGACTGAAACTTGGGATGTACCTTGAAGTCAGTATTTAAAAAGAGTGCTTCAAATTTCTGTTCGAGCCGATATTAATTTTCGGAGATATTGAAAGATTAAGGGGATTTCCTCAATATCTCAGGATGAACAGACGTGATCAGGTTGAAACTATGTAGTTAGTTGATGAATACCAACGCACGATTTAATGCAGACTTTATTGAGGATCGTAGAGGTAGAAAATTGAAAATTTTATAAATTTTGTTGAGAATTTTTTTACCGGAAACTATTCATCAGATTTCAAATAAATTGGCAAAAACCCCCAGTCAGTATTTCACAACAGTGTTTCAAAGTTCAGTTTGATCCGATTTTTATCTTCGTAGATATTGGAAAAAAATGTGTCAACTTTCTTGGTAATTTCAGCTCAAAAAACACTAAAATAATGAAATTTCGAATGAATATTTATATGCGGAATCATTGGATGATTTCACCATTTCGCGAATTCGGCTTTGCAATTGAACAGGTTCAGCAAATATGCTGTCTCTATATGGATTTTTTATTTTATGGTTGACAGTTAGGCCGACCTTAACCACAATAACTCGGTATTTCTTCAGCAGGCTTGGGAGTTAATTAGGAAGGTCTTTTTCGTGAAAACTTGAAATTATTCGTAGATATTTGTATTCGAAATTTCATTTTCCCAATATATATATTCTTTTGAGATGAGCAGTACATTTTTTTTTTATATCAAACCAATATTACCAATAATGCAGATGTGATCCTGACCTCACCTCAGTGCTTTCCTATCTTTTTCTGAACTACTACTAGATCCCCAAATAACAATACCATACCTCGCATGTGCCTCAAAAGGAGCAATGTAAGCCGTCCTCAACACGTGCACTGAAATGGCCGCTGACAGGTTTCTAATTAGAAATGTTTTCTTTGCCAATCTTCTACACAGAAAGTCGATGTGAGCCGCCCAGGTGAGTTTCGAAACCACACGAATACCAAGGAACTTCACATCCTTTGTCTCAGCCCTCTTATTCGAGAACATCATCCTTTCCATTTTCCAGTTATTAATACAGAACGTTACCTGCAAACCACTTGCAGGCCTCCGACTCCATAGTCCCCAAAAGATCCACCGCATATGGTAGGTTCCCACAAGATGCGGATATTGTACAATCATTAGCGAACAACTGACCCGAATAGTTCCTAATGTAGTCAGGGAAATTATTCATAAAAATAAGGATCAACAACGCGCCCACCACCGAAACCACTTGATATCTATTTGATAGAAAAGATCGAATGAGCTCTATACTGTTCTTATCAAATCCATAATATTTCAACTTTCGCAGGAGAACCTCATGAGACACGCTGTCAAAGGCCTTAGTCAAACGTAAAAACAAGGAAAGTGAACACCCACCCTCCTCAAGGTCTTGTACCACGAATTGAACGAAATTGACTATTGCATCTATGATATTTCTATTTTTACGAAAACCCAATTTGCAAAGATGTAAATAAATAATTCGTTTCGAAAAAATTTAACAATTTGTTTATTCAAAATCTTTTCGAGCACTTTGGAAAATATTGGAACTAGTGAAATAGGCCTGTAATTCCCGAATTTCTCAGTCTCCCCCTCCTTTAAAAATTGGAATTGTCTTTGCTACCTTGAGACAGTCAGGAAACATATTCTAAAACTATAAGTATTTATTGGGATCCGAAAGACGATTGTTTTTTATATCGAACCAAACTTGAGCCACAAGATAAAATCTCTAAAAGAATCATATTGTCCATAATCTCACAAATTTCAATGGACGATGCACTATATCATCTGAAATAACAAACCAATGGCTTCAATTATTGGTAAACGTATACTTTCGACAAGTGGAAATCAAAACAAAATGTACATGCATCAACAGTGCCATTTAGGGTGCATCGTTGCCAGACGGTAAAATAAATCCTATGCCACGAGAATATCTTGACCTTTTAAATTATGTTTCTTCCATATCAGTTTTATGAAATTTAAGTTGAGAAGAAAACTCTTAATGAAAGAAATGTGTTTGAATAAGTAAATAAGGGCAATCATTTTGACGAAATGTGTAAAATTTTTGATTTTTTCCGGAATATGATCTCAAATGACTAAGTTTGACTCACTGATGACGAATACATTGACAAAATCGATTCTGTCCGGCCGTACGCACGATAACGGGCGTATGGAGAATCCTATCGACTTGAAAATTTAAGGATAGGTTGCATTTTAAAATGCGACGGTTGAGATCGTTAGCGGGCAAAATCCAACAGTTTCGGACTTATAGTCACCATTTTTGTTTGCAGGCAATATTCATCAAATTTGCAAAAATATTCAGCTCTTACCTTGAGCACGACATTTCACAGCAGTGAACGAAATTTCAGTTTGATGCGATTAAAATGTTCGGAGATGCTGAAAAAAATATGTCAAATTTCACGTTTTTTTCGTAATTATTATCATAAGGGCATCTAATTTTTTCGAAAAAAATCGAAAAAACACGTTGCTAAGTGATATTTTCAACAAGAAGCATGAGTGGTGGTGGCAACAAAAATTCGAGTCAAAGACGAGGATTTTTGCACCTGCACGCATGCTTTTTGTTAAAAAATATTACTTGGCACTTTGTTTTTTCGATTTTTTCCACAGGAAAAATTGGTTGGCCGAATGGTTTTCAAGACTTTTTCATAAGTAACAGATTATTCTGCATGCATTATGTATAGGTATCAATTTGAAAACTGAAAAACAGGTACCTTATTTATTCCATCAAAAATATTGCAAACTTAATTATTTATGGTACAATTAAAATAAGAATAGCAATTTTGGTACTCGGTAGGGGTATTGTAATTTTTGGTGACAACAACTGTCAAGTTCTGCCGGGGGTTAACTCGAATAAACCTGACAGCTCCTGCCAAATAGTTTTTCCACCTAAAAGCCATTAGTAATTCAAAATTGCGCGTTTCTGATTGGTGGAAATTACGACGAGGGAAATAGTCTTCATAAATGTTGCTTTCTCAGGAATAACTACGAGCTTCCAAGTTGATTCTTTATGAAGTTGTTAAGTTTACGATCGGTCGCGAGAACGAAAATCTATATTTGTAGTGTTGGTTTGGAGGCCGAATTCGTGAATAGGTAAAAAGATCCCGCAGATATACCCATTCAAAATTTTATTTTTTCAATATTTTCAAAAATACGGATCAGATTTTATTGAAATGCAGTACTAAATTTGAAAATGACAACTTGAAGGTTCATACAGAATTTTGTGATTATGATATAATATAATATAATTGTTCTAATGACAGGATTTCGATTTCAATTTATCACTCAAATCTGTTGACCAGCAGTTGAAGACTAGTTGCCATGTTTAATCATGATTGAATCATTATTTTTTGAGTTATTCCGGAAAAAACAACGACACTGAGGAGAAACCCTCGTAACTTCAAACATTTTTCTTCAATACCTCCGGAAACCATAATCATATCGAAGTGAAGTTAGAAACACTGCTGTATAGAATTGAGTTCAAAGTCGAAGAAGAATTTGTATGCAGATAGGAAGAAGAGTTCCTGAAAAAAACAATGTTATTGATGAAACGATCTCAACAAAATTCCTCAGATAGTGCGCGTCATTATGCTCCATCTTACTGCCAAGTTTAAATCAAATTGCTCCAGTAGTATCTGAAATATCAGGAAAACAACCTCAAACTTTCTTATGACTATAAGGCCTAAACCGTTGGACCGCTCATTAACGAACTACAGCCGACGCATAGAATTCTCCATCGCCAGTAATCGTTACTACGGTCGAGCAGACGACCGAACAGAATCGATTTTTGTTCGTGAGTCCAACCTAGTCGTTTGAGCTAGGTCATTTTCGGAACAAATTCGAGAACAACACTCTGTATTGATTATAAT
Source organism: Myrrha octodecimguttata (assembly GCA_958510865.1). Lineage (NCBI taxonomy): Eukaryota > Metazoa > Arthropoda > Insecta > Coleoptera > Coccinellidae > Myrrha > Myrrha octodecimguttata. Next base: position 15,939,207 of record OY294060.1, read on the forward strand.
AATTATGCTGAGTATAAACTATATCACATTCTAATGCTCAACATTGATGACGCCTTGCCAAATCACCGCCGAAAACTGGCCATTCCAAACAATTTCCTTGGAAGTCCTTAAGTTAGTATCGAATACCGCCAGAACTTTTGTTCCGATAATAATTAATTTCTCTTTTAATATTTATAGGTGTTCCTTTACTGAGTGTTCGCTTCGACAAAATAATAAAAAATCAAGTAGAAGGATTCCGTTTTGTGGACTTTGGCAGACAACATACTGATTTCGTCAGACAAATAAGTTGGTATCCAACATTGCACAGTATTGTTTCGTGCGCGTCATGTCCAAAAGTTGCAATGCTTATGAAAGATATAACAGGTGCCAAAGAAAATTATACATACAAGATACCGAAAGGTGTGTGGTGTTTTTCCGTAATTGAAGGTGTTCATCTTTTCGCAACTGGTGGGCCAGACTGTCTGGTGAGACTGTGGAACCCTTTCGTCAGAAATAAGCCAACTGCTATTCTTTATGGTCATCATACTGGAATAGTTCATTTGGTATTACAAGATGGCGGCAAAAGATTATATTCTTTATCAAGAGATAAGTGCATTAAAGTTTGGGACGTAGCGAATCAAATTTGTCTCCAAACATATTTGGGTCTTCCACCAGAACTTGGCGAATACAGCGATTTGTCAACGTTGTATAATCCTGAAAGCAGACAGTGGATTATTGGAAGTCAAATGATTGCTATAATTCCTTTGAGCCCAAAGCAAGATGGAGAACATACTGATGGGAATACACATGTTGGAGGAGTTTCTGTGGTTTTATATAACCCTTTGTATAAGGTCAGTACGACAAAATCCAAGAAATTTCAAATATTGTTGATATTCAGTACGTGTCAAAATTATGGAACAAATTTATTTTCTCAGAAGAAAAATATCTGGCAACAAAATCCTGAAACAGATAATTTTTTGTTTCACTTTTACAGAATCTTTATGTATTTTTGAAGGATTTTTATTGCACCCTGTGCGGGGATTGAAAATTGAAAGGGGTTGAAATTTGTTGCATGAACAAAACTGTAATGGTTGACTTTCATTCAGTGACAAATTTCATCAGGTACCATCATCTCAAAGTAAATGAGCCACGACAAAGTGCACATACTGAAATCATCTTTGAACTAACTAATTCTTCAAAAAAAATATTTTTTTTCTTGAAAATTTCTGCACGTCTGTAAAGAAGATACAAAGACCTTGCCAAAAAAGTACCGTATGACCCACTTTCCCTATTAAAAAAATTTAAAGGGTTGATGGGGATGGCAGAGGGTGCAACAAAATCCTTCAAAAATGCATAAAAAATTGGCAAAAGTGAAACAGAAATTGATCTGTTTCAGGATTTTGTTGCGAAATATTTTTGTTCTGAGAAAATGAATATTTTTATTCTGAGAAAATGAATTTGTTCCATAATTTTGACGCGCACTGTATGTATAGTTAAACGATATCTGGAAAAACTCGTGGCAGTAAGATCAGATTTTATTGATAATATCACTTACTTATTGTTGTTCAATATAATAGACTTTCAAAACTATAGACACGGCTACGACAGAGTGGAATCGCGGACTAGGCAACGTGGCAAGGATGGAATTAGTTCGAGCTAGAATACGGGAAACCAGTCCAAAATATAGTGTTTTCAGAACTTCCGTGTGTATAATTGCGTTTCCAGATGATTCACAATGAGAATTGAAGTTCTTTTTTTAATAAAAATATTCAGATTGGGTAAAAAAATAATTTTGCAACATAGAGATGAAATAGTAACTAATTTCCCTCATTCTAGTTTCAAATTCACGAACTACCCTTTCCAATATACAATATACTTGATTCGATCATATTATTACGTTTCTGAGAGCTTCTAAACAAAATTTGAATTCATCCATTTCATAATATAGACCATAATGAACCATATTTTATTCGATTATATTTTGTTTTATCATATGTATTATCGCTTTTGGTGTCTTCGTGCAACTGGAGCAGCTCGAATACCCTTCCTATATACAATGGGTTTGTTTTGGTTCCGAATTCAGAACTGTTCGGGACGGTTCGAGTATGCGCAATTGCGATTTTTAGTCTGAAATATCGCAATCGCGCATACTCTAACTGTCCTGAATTGGTTCTGAAGTCGGAACCAAAACAAAGCTATTAAGTCTTTTTATGTCGGAGTAACCTGAAGGGCCTGGGCCTTCTGGAGAGAAGGCACCAGACGCTTCCTTTTCATGCTCACTTGGTCTTCTTCGGACGGTCGTCGCGTTGTCAGCTCAAGGAGCAAGTTCTGAATCCTGGTGACGAATAAGAGTAGCTTCTCTCCATCCAAATTGACATTTAATTGATACATGGGTATGAGGCGCCGTTTGCGACAAAAGTGTGTTTTCAAATATATGTATTTTCGAGCCAATATATTTATTAGTTGCAGCAATATATTTATTTTTCACGAAACACAATATATTTATGAGTTGGGTGTTACGAATATACAAATTCGTGGTGACCAATATATTTGTTAATTCGACCTATCCCAAGTCGCCACGAGAGGTCGCGCAGGCCGCGTTTGGAACAGTTCTGAGCTTTTGGCAACATGGCGTAGTTAAAAGTACATAAGTCACTCACAGTAAGCAATGGATGGAAAAGTTATCTAACTCACAGAGTTCTATTACCGTTTTTCCCATATCCATAGTTCCAAGTTCTAAAATAATAGAAGACGACGATAGAAATTACATAACCATATAGTTGTAGCAGATTATAAAAATATTAGGTGGGTTTTTATTTTCATCGAATTGATAAATCGATTAACCCATATCTCTCTCTTCTTTGGTGGAGAGCATAAGAGAAGAAACAGGGAGATACACCTATTAATCAATTCAAAGAAAATGAAAACGCACCTATTCAAACGTCTGTTTTTAAATACTAACAATAACAAGTTTAAGCTTACTGTTTGATTGGTGCTACTGCAAGAAGTGTTAAATAAGGATTATGAATGAATGTTGCATCAATTGGCCATAACACTGTGTAAAATTTCACTTCGTGAACAACAGCCTTTTGGGGCCCTGTAGGTTAAAAAGTTCTCACTGTCTGGAGGACTGAAGTGTTACAACTTAGATAGTTCAGCCGTTGCATTGTAAGATTCTGACGAAGAACTGCTAGAGGCTTGAAAGTTCTCACTGTCTGGAGGACTGGAAGTGTGTTACAACTTAAATGGTTCAGCCGTTGGATTGTGAGATTCTGACGAAGAACTGTTCGAGGCTCCGACACTGGGTAACTACTCAAGATCCACGCTAAATTCCGTGAGTATTCGTTCAACACTTGGAGATTGACCGTTGCAGCCCACGGTGTTATACATCGAACTGAGTGCATTTACTGACTTTTATGATTGTATAATCTGTACTGTAATCTTATCAGATCAATGGCTGAACCATCTAAGTTTTAACACACTTCCAGTCCTCCAGACAGTGAGAACTTTCAAACGTACATCAGAACCCCAAAAGGCATTTTGGAAATACATATTGTGAAATTGAAATTTTAAATGGGTATATCTGCGGAATCCTCGAGTGGATTTCACCCATTCACGCATTCGGCCTTTGTAATTGAGGTCTAAAAGTACTCTTCAAATAACGAGTTTCCTAGTTGTTTCTTCCTGAAATTATTGTGTTTACGATAATTCAATAATGAGCGAAATCAGCCAAGCGGTTTCGGACATTTTTTAGGTTATTCCCCTGATACTTCAGGAACTCCTAGTTCGATTGAATTGAAAATTGGCAGTTAGTTGAAACATATATTCACGCAACTTTATGCAGAATTTTGTGTAGATCGGGCTGGTAGTAAATTGTAAATATTTTTTTTTAAATTTTTTTTCTGAAAATTTTGATGCGGAAAATGTTCATTCAAATCGATATTGTTGCTCAGACCTTGAACTTTTCATCACACAGCAGACTACCAAATTTCAGTGTGATACGGTTATAATATCTGGCGTCATTGGGAAAAATATGTCAAATTTCGTGTTTTTTCCGAATTACTCGAGAATGATGGATTCAATCACGATTAAAATTTGTGCAAAATTTCTCAATAATCGTTTCATAAGAACATTTAAAAAAAATCCAAATTCCTTCTTCAAATATTCAATATTCTGGTCATATTATTCTCACAAAATTCTCTATGAAACTTCAAGCTGTCATTACTGGATCACAATTCGATCTAGAATGTATTTCTGGAATTATTTGGTAATTAAAATTATGAAAGGGTATATTATCTACCGAATAATTAGTTGGATTCAACCCATTTGCGAATTCGTCCTCCGTAATCAAGGTCCTAACGACAAATATCGAGTTTCTAAATCGGTTTTTTGGAAGTTTTTTTGTTTAAGATTGGCCGTGAGGACGAACGTGAACACAAGAGAAATCTTGAAAAATTAACACATATTTTTAGATTAGGTTTGGGGCTCAAATGAGACGGCTGAATTCTTCAATGGGTTAAATCCACCAAATGATTCCGCAGATATTGCCATTAAAAATTTTATATTCCCAAAATTTCCAAATATACAGATTTGACCAAATCAAAATCCAACACATTACAAAATGACAAGTTTGATCATTTTACTAGAAGATCGCAGAATATAGAAATTTGAAAAAAAATTTAAATTTTTTTCAGATTACTCTAATGTCACCATCATCACGGAATTTTGCACAAAGTTTTTCATCATTTTCAAACTAATGACCATGTTTCATCATGATCGAAATGGCATTTTGGTTTATTATTTGATAAAATCAAATAATAAACCTTAGTGATCGACCAACAAAAAAAAAATTTCAACCCCCCCTGAAAATTTCACAGTTTACGTTTTGGAGTATGTAGATTTGAATAAACGAATAAAAAAAAATCCGTCCGTTCGCCGTCCGTTGTCCGGGGCTTTTCTCAAAAAGTACTGGAACGAAATCCGCGAAACTTGGTAGAAAAATCGTGTGTTTTGAGTTATTCCTGAAAACACAACGAAATCGAAGAAAAAACCACGAAATTAAACATATTTGTTTCCAATATCACTAAAGATTATAATCGTATCAAACTAAAGTTTGGTACACTGCTGTGGTATATGAAGTTCAAGGTATGAGCAAAATCCTTCGAAAACAAATTATTTCTTTGAAAATTTTTAAATAAATGTTTCCTCAAATTCACTGACAGGACGATCTCGACAACCTCCTCTAAAAGTTGTGCGTCCACCAAGTTTCAATACAATCACCCCAGTAGTTCCTGACATATCAAGAAGATAACGTCAAAATTTCAAACGACTATAACTCCGAAACCGCGATTTCGCCATTAACTTAATAGTCACACTCAAATGCAACTCATGTTGAAAGTTTCAAGTTGATAGGATTATTCGCACACCCGTAATCATGCCTACAGACGGCAGGACAGAATCGGTTTTGACACCGTCAAAGTCGTCATCTGTCCAATCTAGTCGTATGAGATCATTTTCGGGAAAAATTCGATTACACATAATTCATTTTATATAAGCCCGTTGTGGAGACGCAAAATTTCAGCATCATTTGGCAAATGGTTTCTTACATATCGAAGAATTCGAATTTGTTTTAAAATTTTCTAGTGGTATCTCTACGTTGGTACGTAACAACTGCAAATCAGGTTTCAATTCAATCAGATAGATATTTTCAGGGTTATCGGGAAAACAAAATTTTAGCTGGCTGTAATTCCAACATAAATGAAGTCAACCGATGTGTGTGAAGTTGGCCCAGCACTTTTCGATTTTCGAAAAAAAATTTTTTTGTGCTGGATTGTGCTAGGTTTGTGCTGCTTTGTGCCGTTGTATTTTCTCTTTATTTCATACGGTTCTCCAGATATAGCACGAAATGAATAAAATAGACCAGCAGAGCACATTTCGGAAAAATAGATTTTGATGGCAGTTATAGATTATGCCATACTGAGTTGTGCTGTTCGAATTTTTCCGAAAGTCCCACTCATTTTTCGGAAAATCAAAAACTAAGAAAAAGGTAACCCCACCACTTTTGATTTTTCTTCTCATGGATGAATGAAAAAGTTTTTACTATATTTGTGCTGACTTGCACCTTAAATATTCTCTCGATATTTTATCGAATTTTCCGGCAAATTGCGAAATTACAAAAAAAAAATTGCCCTGCATATTCGTTTTTTTGTGATGAAAATATCTACGAAAAATCGTCTCTTATGCCAGCATTTTTTGCCGTTAAACTTTTCACGAAACTCCTGCTAATTTTCGAAAAAAAAGATTTTGAAAAAAAATTTGTCTAATATTTTCGATTTTTTTTTCTTGGGTTGAATTGTGTTTGTTTTGTACAGCTTTGCGCCGTTAGAATTTTTCTAATTCCAGATGGTTCCCAAGATATTCCTTAAAATGTACGAAATGGACCTCCCAGATAAATGTGAAGATGGCCCAGCACTTTTCGATTTTCGATTTGTTTTTCTCTTATTCCATACGGTTCTAGAGATTTTCCACAAAATGTATGAAATAGGACAGCTAAAACTCTTAGAAAAAGTGGGTGTCAACAGCGGAAATAGATTGTGCTATCTACCTACCGAGTTGTGCCGTTCGAATTTTTCCGAGAGTCCGCCCTATTTCCCAAAAATAAAAAATTAAGAAGAAAAATTGGCTCGGAAATTCGGTTTTTCGTTATAATAGGTAACATATATGAAGAAAATTGTGCTACACGTTATCTTATTCGTTTCGTTGAAATTTTCACAGAAATTCTGCTAATTTTCCAACAGAGAAAATTTTGGAAGAAAGTTAGACCAGTTCTTTCGTACTTTTCTCTGTCGAAAGTTGTTTCATATAGTTGTACCAAATTTGTGCCGACTTGTACCGGTCTCTTTTCTTTCAAACGGTAGAAATTGGATTGTTAATTGTTTGAAAATCAGAAGACATGATAACAGGCATGAGATTGAGACCATTGGAAACCGCAAATAGAAGGCGTCCTATTTGGATCAAATTTCAGGATGTTTGATTTACTTCAATTTAGTTATTTACTATTGAATAGTTACTTATATCAGTCCTTCAAAACTTTCTGCACCAGTCAGCAAATTCGTGAAAAAGAAGAAACGAAAAATACTCAGTTCCTTCGCTTTTCTGGATCAAGAATCAAGAAGGCAATCTTCACAGAGCTCAGATTTATTTGTATTCGAGTAACTTTCGGGGATTGATACTATTTACTGCCACAGGAATCGAACAATTGAAAATTAAATTCTTTCATGTATTGATGTGTAAAAAAAGTAGTTCAGTAAAAGTTGAAATCCCACAACTATATTATTAAAGGTGCCGCGCACGCTTCTAGTAGTATGCCAGTCGGCTTAGGCTATAAATCATTCAAGAGTCGACGGCGAGGCGGCCAGCCCAGTTGCATTTCGTGGCGACTTCTTTCATATTTATTATTGTTCACGGTCCGAAAGCTCAAGCGTGTTCTACTGTATACTGATATTCAAAGAATCTGCTGATTATTTTTAATTTCCACCGTTGGAGGGATTTCAAAAAGTTTAAGCTGTCCTATTTCATACATTTTGGGAAAAATCTTTAGAACCGTATGGAATAAAAAAAAATCTCAACAGCACAAAGCATAAACCTAGCTGAATTCAGCAAAGAAAATATTTTTCGAAAACCGAAAAGTGCTGGGCAGACTTCACATTTCTGGGCGGTCCATTTTGTTCATTTTGAGGAATATCTAGGGAAACGTCTGGGGTAAGAAGAAATTCTAACGGCGCAAAGCAGTGCAAACCTAGCATAATTCAGTCCAAGAAGAAAAAATCCAAAAATATTGGACCAAATTCCTTTCAAAATCTTCTTTTTCGGGAAATAAGCAGGATTTTCGTGAAAATTTCCACTGAACAAGTTAGCTCGCGTGAGGGACGATTTCATTTTGTGCAATACCTGGCGAACCGTACGAAATGAACAGGGGTGGGCAAAATACATGATTGGCTTAATTGAAATACAAATTACAAAATACTTTCTCGCAGGTATTTGAAATATAAAATACAAAAAAAGGTATTTTAACTATTTGTATTTGAAATACAAATTACAAAATACATTCAGGTGTTACGTAAAATGTGAAAAGAGTACAACTAATTCAGCCCAGCTATTTTATTGCTAAATAAAGAATTTTTTTTCAGAAACACAAGATTTTTTAATGTAGTATCAGACAAACATCCTCTTGTTGGGGAATGAATAAAACCTGCTAAAGAAAACAATGTTTCTACACGTCCTGATGGGCAGAAACTTGTGTTATATTGTATGAACACATTTTTGCGCGCTTGTTCTGGGGAACAGCGCGTTATCATTTCATCACGATGTCTGTAATTTTCGAATTTTGAGCCGAAATTGGTCTCAAACGACTAGGTTGGACTCACTGATGAAGAATCGGTGGTCAAAATTAATTCTGTCCGTCCGGCCGTGTGCGCTGTAACTTTCGAAAGGAAGGACCTAGAGTCTTGAAATTTTCAGGTTAGGTTAAGATCCTGAATATCACGGTTGAGTTAGTTATTGGGCCAAATTTGCGGAATGGTTTTTGTGCTACAGCCATTTGAAATTTTGATTTTTCAATAACTCGAAAAATATTCATCTGATCGAAATGAAATTTGGTTGGAACATGAACAGTGTCAATAAGAAGAATTATCCATGAAAAAATTCAAAAAAAAATTATTTTTTTCGGAATTTTTTTTTTTAATTTTCCTATTTCATTGAAATTTCCAAGTCATAATTTCGCAATGTGAACAAGCGCGTAAAAGCTGCTGACTTCACGTGGAAGCACGTCAGTGCTTTTCTAGATTTTTCATGTTAGGATAATGTTCAAGGATGGTAAGCTCTTTGCTCTTATCGTTTTTAGAAGTTGACTAACTCTAACTCCATGATGAAATGACCATTGCGCAGGACCTTTTCTTTCTTTCCATTTACCGAAAATATGATTGCTAACAAAAGAACTAGATGAAGCAGATGAACGTCTCGCCATCTGAAGGGGGATTCAGGGACTATTTTCTGTAGAGCGCTCAGCGCTAGATGTATTTGTTCGAAAGTATCGAAATACAAAATACCTCAGTGTCAGGTATTTGAAATACCAATTACAAAATACATTTTCAAGAACTAATTGAAATACAAATACAAAATACGTATTTGTATTTCAAATACGTATTTCAATTACAAGTAATTGAAATACTGCCCAGCCCTGGAAATGAAGCAAATCACACCGAGCACAATTCAGGACAAAAATTTTATTTTCGAAAATCAAAAAGTGTCGGGCTAGTTTTCACACACATCGTTAACGATCCACTAGAAGAAGCCTATCGGTGTCATTGATTCATGGTGAATAGATTGGTTTCTTGGAAGATAGAAAACAACGATTGAATATGGACTAGGGCCAGAGCCGGATCTAGGATTTCAGTGCCCGTGGCTAGTTATCGAAATGTGCCCTTTTCAAATTTTTTTCAAAGACCACATACTTTTCATGAATGATAGTATTTATTCTATTCCTAAGATATTTTACTATTATTATATTCTTTTGAAAACGAGAATTAGATTCTTAGCTTTAATTCTAAATATGGTATTTGATATTTTTTCTGTTATTTTAAAAGGTACGATTCTGAGTTCGTATGATTTTTTGCTGTTTAATTTATTTCCATTTTCGATGTATACGGATTCGCCTGTATTGAATTCATTTTCTTTTCTGTTTTTGTCAAATAGTTTTTTATTATATTCGTGTGATTTTATAGTATTATCAAAAGCTATTTTTCTATCTTTTTTCCAATCGTCTGCATTTTTATGTTCTTTCAGTTCTTCGGGTGGCACATTTGTAGTGGTCCCATCTAGTATATATTTCGGTGTAAAACCTGTTACTGAGTGTTCTGTTATGTTATATTTGTCTACACATTCTCTTGCTGTTGTGGTCCAGGCTTTCTTTTCTGTAGATTCATTGATTCTGCATCTTATTTTATTGACTATTGTTTGGTTCAATCTTTCATTGAGTCCATTTGAAAAAGGTGCCGTTGAAACCAAGTTTTTCGGAAAGTGTTGGGCTGGCATATTTTGGAAATTTTGTAGAATATTTCGAGAATAAGAATAAATTCCAACGGCACAAGGCAGCACTAACCAGAAACAATTCAGCACAAAAATATTTCCGAAAACCGAAAAGCGCTTGGCCAACTTCACGCACCTTCGTCTTAAGGATTTTTTTTTAAGCTTCAATTACGATTCCTTTTGAGAAGTATTTAAGACACTATTACCTTTCGCCAACAAAAAAAGGAACTAAGATACAGTACCTTAGATACTTCAAAGTATCTTAGTTACTGTAAAGTAACTCAGATACTTTATTTGACAACTATTCATTTGTATCATTCTGCACCGTCAACACCTACTGATTAAAATATAATTTTAAATTCATATAGAAACACCGTGAATACTCTTGAAAAAGGGAATACTAACGTAGATTCTTTATACATTACAAAACAAGTATTGACAATACGCTTTTGAACACAAGAAAAACAATCAATTCAGTTCATTCAATTTTATTCCAGGGCGTTGAAAGGAAAGTAGCTTTTGAGTTATTCGAAATAAAGTCCTTCCATTTTTACTAATTTCCCAACTGTCAATAAGTGTTCATTTCTTATAATATAAGGATTATGTCTCACTTAGCCTCTTCTATATACTCTAGTCCAAAAACCCCGGTGAAGTGATTTCATTGGCTATACCTTTTCTTCCAAGTAACCTCACAAAAAGTCATCGAGAGAAGTTGAATCCGATTACCTTGAAAGCCATAGCACAGGTCCGGTAAATCAAATGAGATATGACTATGATATTCCATCTTACCTTTCTTCAATTATGTAAGATCTAACTGTACTATCAATTCAAGAATATGAAACGGTTAAGACAAATTTAAAATTTCAATTTCAATGATAAGGCTTTTTCTCAGCTCATAGCTTTGAAATCCAAAATCTCAACACAAGATATGAACCTAGGATACAAAACGAGCTACTTTTCTGAAATGACTTGACAACCTGCACTAACCTATAGGCTATGGCCAACCACTCATACAATAACTAGTATGATATATTTGGTTTGTTTCACACCCCTATGTATTCAACTGACTCAAAAATTGTTTTAATGAATAATTTTTCGGTGATCTACATATCATCTAATCAATAAGGGAATTATTATATTCAGTAAGACATATCTAGACAATATCGATTTCGAATACCGCATTAATGAACCCTTTTTGCGCGCATGTTCTAGGGGAACAGCGTGCTATCGTTTTGTCCAAATGTCTGTAATTTTGGATGATTGAGCCGAAAATGGTCTCAATCGACTAGGTTGGACTCACTGATGATGAATCCGGTGTCAAAATCGATTCTGTCCGGCCGGCCGGCCGGTTGGCCGGCCGTAGACACGATAACTGTCGAACGAAGTGAGCTAGCGACTTGAAACTTTCAGGGTAGGTCGCGCATTGAAATGCCGCGGTTAAGTTCGTTAATGGGCTAAATCGATCGAATAGTTTCGGAGTTATAGGCATTTGAAGTTTTGAAGTTATTTATTTTTTATTTCAGAAACTACTTGAGCGATTGGATTCAAACTTGGCAGTTTGGTGGAGTATAACGACGCGCAACTTTGAGCCAAATTTCGTCAAGATCATATTGTCAATAAATTTAAAAAAAAATTTTTTTCGAAATTTTTTTACAAAAAAATTTTTTTTTCGGAAACCATTCATCATATTCAAAAAAAATTATACTCACACTTTGACCTTCTAATTTCACAGCAGTGTACTAAATTTCAGCTCGATACGATCATAAGTTTTGGAGATATCGGGAAAAAATATGTCAAATTTCGAGGTTTTCTTCTCGATATCGTTGATTTTTTTGGTATTACTCGAGAAATACTGATTCAGTCCTGATTAAACTTCACAGCTAGTTTTAAGATGCTGAAAGACAACTTTGTGCAAAATTTCGTGATAATCGGGTTATTGAACAATTTGAAAAAAAAAATTTATATGATTTTTTCATCATATCATCCTCATTAAATTCTGTATGAAACTTCGAACTGTTATTTTCGATGAAGTACTGGATTTCAATTCGATCTGGTCTGTATTTTTGGAAATATTGGAAAAATAAAATTTTGATTGGGTATATCTACGGAATCATTGGGTGGATTTTACCCATTCACGAATTCGGCCTTCGTAATTAAGGTCCAAACCTTCTCTACAAATATCGAGTTTCTAAGTTGTTTCTTTCGGAAGTTATTGTGTTTACGCAGTCGGCCGTTAGGCTGACCGTAAACACAATAACTTCCGGAAGAAACGACTTAGAAACTCGATATTTGTAGAGTAGGTTTGGGGCTTAATTACGAAGGTCGAATTCGTGAATGGGTAAAATCCGCCCAATGATTCCGTAGATATACCCAATCAAAATTTTATTTTTCCAATGTTTCCAAAAATACAGATCAGATCGAATTGAAATTCAGTACTTCATCGAAAATAACAGTTCGAAGTTTCATACAGAATTTAATGAGGATGATATGATGAAAAAATCATATAAATTTTTTTTTTCAAATTGTTCTAATAACACGATTATCACGAAATTTTGCATAAAGTTGTCTTTTAGCATCTTAAAACTAGCTGTGAAGTTTAATCAGGACTGAATCAGTATTTCTCGAGTAATACCGAAAAAATCAACGATATCGAGAAGAAAACCTCGAAATTTGACATATTTTTTCCCGATATCTCCAGAACTTATGATCGTATCGAACTGAAATTTGGTACGCGCGCACGTTCAAATTCGTTGCTGAAGCGGTCATCTACATTGAACATGCGCGCAAAAGTTGCTGCCTTCACGGCAGTGCTTTTTGAAATTTTTATTGAAATCATTTGTAGTCAATATTTGGATAGTGTCGTGAAAGCTCATGTGATTCAGACCTATTTTTTCCCAGGCAAACCACATTATTTTTCAATTCGCGAAATTTTGGGCTAGCGATTACTCATAATAAAATACCACAAAAGCACAGACGTGAAGTCAGCAGCTCTCACGCACATGTCATATTGGTTATCAAAGCGGTCACCAATTCACATAACATGTCCACCAAGCGCAGCTCCACTCATTAATGGAACGAAAATCATTCGATCAAGTATAAGATTTCGATTCGATCGGTGTTTTTGGAAATATTGAAAACATACTATTTTTAATATAAATATCTACAGGTCACCGTTAGAATAACCTTGAACCCAATAAGTTTAGAAAGAAAGAGTTTCACACCCGATATTCATAGAGTAGGTTGACCTTCAACAACGCGCATGTTCAAATTTATTGTCAAAAAAGGGATCATCTCAATTGAACATGCGCCCAAAAGCTTCTGCCTTCACGGCAGTGCTTTTCTAGGTTTTTTTTCAAATTGAAATTGGGTGCACTGCTGTGAAATATTGTGCTTAAGGTGTGAGCGAATTGCTTTTTTGAATACAATGAATTCCGAAAAAAAACTTTTCCAAAGAAATTTTCAAAAATATTTTTTTTTAATTCATTGATTTCACGGTCAGTACAGAATCTTGCGAGAGGTTGTGAGTCATTATGCTCCAACTAACTTTTTTCAATCCAATTCTCCAGTAGTTCCTGAAATATCAGGAAATGACCTCAAAATTTCAAATGGCTATGATTCCGAAATCATTTGGCCGATTTTACCTGTTAACGAACTTCACCGACGCATTTTGAAGTACAACCTACAATGAAATCTTCAAGTCGATATACACCACGATTTCTAGGAGACGCAGAAAGTAGTCTAAAACAAGTCTGAACAGTTCTAGGATCATTATTCCGGTCTCACTTTTCGATATACTTCAACAATGAGGGAGAAATTATTTTCGGACATTTTACCAGCGTTTTTGCGGCACAACCAGGTAGAACTGTTTCTGCATCCGTATATTCATTTTTCTATATTCATTATGTTGCGCCTGCTACGTTGCCAATTGTTCGATAGTTTTTTAATGGAGGATTACGAGGTGATTCAGAGATATGGTTCGTTTAATATCCGACATTGAATTTTGCGAGCCCGAAATAGGAATATAATATGGGGGTTGCTCCGCGAGTAACTGTACATCGTTTGAAGGTGAAGAGATGTTACTCAAGGGAAGCCAGAAAACAACAATTAAATATGTGCTATGTCTTTTTGTTTCTAAGATAAAGAGGGTGATTTATTGATTTTAGAAGAACTTTTGGAAGGCTATAGCTTTTGAATCGCTCAACGAATTGGCATCAAAATTGTAATCTCAGAACGAACCAGACCAAAATGTTACAGACCTTACTCGGAAATTTGTATTTTGGATTCTAGGTCTGAACAAAACGTCTCGTACATGGAATAGAGATTTGTCCTTAATATCATTAGATTCCGCATAGATTTTTCTTTCGAGTACTGTTTTCGACGTGAACATCGCGTCGACTGTTCATTTGCTTTTCTCGAAAATAATTTAGCGCCTATTAGTTTCTAGAGCTCTTATAACCCTGCATAAAGTAATAAGATATTCCTGATCATTTTTGCACGCATGTTCTAGGGGAACAGCGTGCTATCGTTTTGTCTGAATGTCTGTAATTTTCGAACTTTGACCCGAAATGGTCCTTACGACTAGGTTGGACTCATTGATGACGAATCCGGTGTCAAAATCGATTCTGTCCGGCCGGCCGTGTGAACTGTTATGGGTGTATGGTGGATTCTATGGACTTGAAGCTTTCATTGTGGGTTGTACTTCAAAATGCGACGGTGAAGTTCGTTAACAGGTAAAATCGGCCAAATGATTTCGGAATCATAGCCTTTTGAAATTTTGAGGTCATTTCCTGATATTTCAGGAACGACTGGAGAATTGGATTGAAAAGAGTTAGTTGGAGCAAAATTACTCACAACCGCTCGTTTTGTGTCCAAGGTTCATATCTTGTGTTGATAATTTGGATTTCAAAGCCATAAGCTGAGAAAAACCCTTATCATTGAAATTGAAATTTTAAATTTGTCTTAACCGTTTCATATTCTTGAATGGATAGTTCAGTTAGATCTTACATAATTGAAGAAAGGTAAGATGGAATATCATAGTGATATCTCATTTGATTTACCGGACCTGTGCTATGGCCTTCAATGTAATCGGATTCAACTTCTCTCGATGACTTTCTGTGAGGTTACTTGGAAGTAAAAGTATAGCCAAAGAAATCACTTCACCGGGGTTTTTGGGAAAGAGTATATAGAAGAGGCTAAGTGAGACACAATCCTTATATTATAAGAAGTAAACACTTATTGACAGTTGGGAAATTAGTGAAAATGAAAGGACTTTATTTCGAATAACTCATGAGCTACTTTCCTTTCAACGCCGTGGAATAAAATTGAAAGAATTAAATTGATTGTTTTTCTTGTGCTCAAAAGCGTATTCTCAATGCTTGTTTTGTAATATATAAAGAATCTACGTTAGTATTCTCTTTCTCAAGAGCATTCACGGTGTTTCTATATGAATTTAAAATTCTTTTTTAATCAGTAGGTGGTGACGGTGCAGAATGATACAAATGAATAGTTGTCAAATGAAGTATCTCAGTTACTTTACAGTAACTAAGATACTTTGAAGTATCTAAGGTACTGTATCTTATTTCCTTTTTTTATTGGCGAAAGGTAACTAGTGTCTTGAATACTTCTCAAAAGGAATCGTATCTTGTAGCTTAAAAAAAAGTTCCTTAAGACGACTGTGCGTGAAGTTGGCTAAGCGCTTTTCGGTTTTCGGAAATATATTTTTGTACTGAATTGTTCTTGGTTTGTGCTGCCTTGTGCCGTTGGAATGTATTCTTATTCTCGAGATATTCTACAAAATTTCCAAAATATGCCAGCCCATCACTTTCCGAGAAACTTGGTTTCAACGGCTGAAATGGTTGTGACATTCGAATTTTCCCGAAAAATCATAAATGAAGAAGTTTCCTCTCAAGATAGGGTGGAAAAACTCGTGTTACATTTGTGCTGACTTGTGCTGTAAATATTTTCACTAAATTTCGTCGGGATTCCCAAGAAATCGTGAAAGTGAAACTGAAGTTAGCCCAGCACTTTCGTTTTTGCGTAATGAAAATATATATGCCAAAACTTGTGACATAGGTAAGATAATTCGTGCCATTGAATTGTTCACAGAAATCCTGCTTATTTCTCAAAAAAAACGATTTTGGAAAAAAATTAGCCCAGCACCTTCGTTGAGATGAGTCTGAAATTGTTTGACATAGTTGTGCCACATTCATACTGACTTTTACCGATCAGATTTTCAGAAAAAAAATTAACACTTCCCCTTCGAACGGTGAGAATTCGAAAAAAAAAGTTTTTTTTGAATGAGTGAATGAAATATTAACTATTCCTCCATAAATCATTCATTGTTCTTTGTTCTCTCATGTGAGCTGATGTAAAAAATGAAGATTTCGAAGCTTGAAGAAAATACTCACTTTTCTGGGTACTGCCCTGAAGATATTGAACTTACACGACCTCTTCCAAAGAGCTATTAGTAGTAAACAGAGCCAACAAATTCTGATTCCCAAGTTATTGATATCGGAAGTCCGAAACAGAAATCTGAAATTTTCAAGTCAAGCAATTTTTCTGGAATTCACCTTTGCATTATATATAGGCAACAACCCAAGTAAGATCCCCTGTATAACTTGATTATGTGAAGCGTGAATTGTCTGAAATAATATTTTACATCTATTAATTCATGCACTCTAAAAGAATTAGTTGAAAAATGATAATTCAAGAAAAGTGAGTGTTCGTTCAAATTCCTTGCCATGGCGAAATATGGCAAATTTTTCTAATAAACTTTCAGAATTAATAATCGTTTCATGCTTGAAACGGCCACACAGTTATTAAATATTGACTTTATAGTTGAAATTTAACGAGAATATGATGAAACATTTCCGGAAAAAAATTGCCATGGAAAAATCGGATAATTTTGAGAGCATGTCTTCTTGAATTTTTAAGCACATGATCCTCTCTTACTTCCGCACGAAGTTGCGAGTGGGTATTTCCCAACTGATAACGATTTTTCAATATGATCGCGTAAACATTTGTGGCGAAAATAACCTGAAAATTTCGAATGGGTATAATTCCTAACCCCTCCGACTGATTTTGTCCACTACAGTACCAAATCAAGATTTTCGGGCATGAAACCTGCCTGAAATTTCAAAACTCTATGTCTTCTCCTTCGAGAGTAGGAGTACATACTGACAGCTGAACGGACAAGTTTTTGGCCATTGAATAACAGATATGTTGGCGAAATAATAAAGCTCCCGTCACTAGAAACAAACATACAACATAATACAACCATTCTCGAATTACCGAAAGGAATAATGATTATGACGAAATAGTTTTCAAATGACGAACACATAATCCTCATTCATATTTGAAAAGAAATTAAAGAAGAGCACTGACGTGAAGTCAGCAGCTTTTGCGCGCATATTCAAGTTGTTTTGAAAATGTCAGGTTGGAATATTGTGCAGAATGATCCACATGAACGGCATATCAACCTCTTTTCTTCCCGAAAATAATTTAACGCTTATGACTTTTGAGATTCGGATTGCAGAAATCATAAACGAGTACGATATCGTGATACTCAACGTTCGAAAAACGAGGCATAACTCAAAAGAAAAATTTCGGAATTTTATAACTAGCGACCAAATTCAACTGATAGGGTATGTTATTACATGAAACTTTTTTATGGTAACTGCGTTGCGGGCATGTTCTTCATAAAAAATTTCAAAAAGCACTGCCCTGAAGGCAGCAACTTTTGCGCGCATGTTCAATGTAGATGACCGCTTCGGCAACGAATTTGAACGTGCGCGCAAAAGCTGCTGCCTTCTAGGCAGTGCTTTTTGAAATTTTTTTCTGATAAATTACTGGATTTCAATTCGATCAGCCTAACGGCCGACTGCGTAAACACAATAACTTCCGAAAGAAACAACTTAGAAACTCGATATTTGTAGAGAAGGTTTGGACCTTAATTACGAAGGCCGAATTCGTGAATGGGTAAAATCCACCCAATGATTCCGTAGATATACCCAATCAAAATTTTATTTTTCCAATATTTCCAAAAATACAGATCAGATCGAATTGAAATCCAGTACTTCATCGAAAATATACAGTTCGATGTTTCATACAGAATTTAATGAGGATGATACTATGAGAAAATCACAGAAATTTTTTTTTTCAAATTGTTCTAATAACACGATTATCACGAAATTTTGCACAAAGTTGTCTTTCAGCATCTTAAAACTAGCTGTGAAGTTTAATCAGGACTGAATCAGTATTTCTCGAGTAATACCAAAAAAATCAACGATATCGAGAAGAAAACCTCGAAATTTGACATATTTTTTCCCGATATCTCCAAAACTTATGATCGTATCGAACTGAAATTTAGTACACTGCTGTGAAATTTGAAGGTCAAAGTGTGAGTATAATTTTTTTGGATATGATGAATGGTTTCCGAAAAAAAAATTTTTTTGTAAAAAAATTTCGAAAAAATTTTTTTTTTAAATTTACTGACAATATGATTTTGACGAAATTTGGCTCAAAGTTGCGCGCCGTTATACTCCACCAAACTGCCAAGTTTGAATCCAATCGCTTGAGTGTTTCTGAAATAAAAAATAAATAACTTCAAAACTTCAAGTGCCTATAACTCCGAAACTATTCGACCGATTTGGCTCATTAACGAACTTAACCGCCGCATTCTGATGCGCAACCTATCCTGAAAGTTTCAAGTAGCTAGCTTGCTTCTGTCGACAGTTATCGTGTCTACGGACGGCCGGACAGAATCAATTTTGACACCGGATTCGTCATCAGTGAGTCCAACCTAGTCATTTGGACAAAACGATAGCACGCTGTTCCCCTAGAACATGCGCGCAAAAAAAGTAATGAAGTATGCAATTTTTGGCTGAATATTGAAACTCCCAAAAGGCAAATAAGAGTTATAGACTCCACAGGTTCTGCCAAAATCAATAAATCACCTAGTATTTTAGAAACCATATAATGTTATTTTTCGGCTCATGGAGGTACCACTTATTTACCATCAAATGATTTACCGTTAGTACCAGACCACTCTGTATATTATCACCCAACCAGTTGCATCCAGTTTTGTTAAGAAAGCGAAATTCTTCAAAACATTTGTAATCTCACGTTACGTCTTCAGATTGTTTTTTTGAATACATATTTTTCAAGGTTAAACATATTTTAATAGTTGGTTGTAACCTGTGGATTGGATAGTTACATCATTGTGTGGAATCCCTGGGACGGAAGGAGAATGTGTGTAGTGAAAGATGCTCACACCAAATGCATGCACGGGGAGAATCTTCCAATTGAAATCACGGCTGCTGCCTTCGATCCAGGATACCAACGGCTACTCACAGCTGCACATGATGGTACTTTGAAGGTGTGGAATTTTAATACTGGTACTTGCTTGCGCAATATGAACGTTGGGACTGGACAGGAAATCACATCTGTGGTTTGGGTGAGTCTTATCTTCATATTATTCGTGTACCATCATCATTACTGAGTGTTTTCATCATGGTAAAAACTAGAAAAGCACCGACGTAAACTCAGCAGCTTTTGAGCGCATGTTCGAAGGAGATCACAAAAAGTACGTTTGGTGGGGTCAATACGTGAAAAGCTAACGCTTTGACAACGAATTTCAACATGCGCGCAAAAGCTGCCGACTTTCACTTCAATGTTTTTCTAGGTTTTTTTTTTCAATCGAGTACCTACTAGATTTCAATTCGATCTTATCCTTATTTAGGAAATTTTGGGAAAATGAAAGTTCGAACGAGTATATCTACGGAATCATTGGGCGGGTTTCACCTATTTACGAATTCGACCTTTGTAATTGAGCCCTTCTCTACGAATATCGAGTTTCTGATTCTTTTTTTCAGGAAGTGATTGTGTTCGGTTAAATCCACTCAATAATTTCTCAGATATTTCCATTCAAAATTTTATTTTCCGAATACATATTATACATATATTTCCAAAAGTTCAGGTAAGACCGAATTGTACTCCAGTATTTGATTAAAAAATGATAGCTCGAAGGTTTGTACAGAATTTCGTTCTAATGATACCATCATCACAAAATTTCGTACAAGTTATTCAGCAGCAATTTCATACTGATCACCATGATCATGAATAAGGAGTATTCATTGAATATTCATGAATAAAAACTATTCAATGAATATTTCATGGGTTTGAATGAATTATTCGAATATTCAGATAAATTTTCGAATGAATATTAGAATACAAAAAACCGAAAAAGTCCCAGCCCTAGTCCTAAGTCGACGCGTGCATTGGTTATACTGGACAGCCGAGCAATACTTCGCCAGTGCTTGGTGGCGTGCTTGCTCAAGTCTACGAACGACCTACCTTGAGGCGTGCTCAAGCAAGCAATAATCACAAAATAGCGGAGATTACTCGTTTTCTGTGACTTTGCACAACCCAGCGTTGTTGTTTGCATTATAATCTTGGTGGTCTCTACTATGTACGATACCGCATGTCCGATAATATCGTTTTGTACGATAATTTCAGAGAGCATACCATTTAAAAATTCAATTCATCTTGAGTATCCGAAGATACGAAAGCCTTTAATGAAACTGCTCAACTGATTTTCGATAAACAGATTGCTCTCAGGAAATGAAAATGATTTTTTACAAATTCATCATAGTAATTGCAGAACTTAATACATAGTGGCCCTGTTCTTAATTACCATCATGCTAGTAGGCACCCCCCCTTTTTCGGAAGCAACACAGATGCCATAAATCATACACTTCTTTCGGCATGTTATATAATAGAATAACGGTTCGTTTTATGGAGCGGCTCCTTTGACACCTTGAACAGATACTGTCATATAATAGCAAAATTCAGTGCGACAAACATGAAAACATTCTAGATTTTACCGATATCCATGAACTTGGCCGAAAATTACCGAAGGTTTCTTCAATGGATAAGGCGCTTGCTAAGCATGAGTCAATACTTGAGCTTGTCTCAGCGGAGAATTTCTCAGGTAGAAGTTCTAGATCAGACTATGCGTACGGGCATAAAAGTTTCAAGTCGCAAACTTGCACCGAGACTTGCACTTGCTAGACGGACAGAATCGATTTCGACACTGGATTCGTCATCATGAAATCAAATTAACTCCTGAATGTATCTCTAATCGTTAATCTGGTGGTAATGATGCAACCTCTTACTCCCTATCTATTTATTTCAACTTTACAATTAAAATTGCTATTTACAAACACAAATTTAGGTACAATGAATCTGAGATCCGCGATTCGAAGAGACACTTATCTTAAAAGTAAGGATCCGGTGGTATGATCCTCCAAAATACAGGTACTATGCAGGTAGTCTAGTTTCAAGAGACTCCAACCAGAATAAGGTCCAGAATTAAGATGTTCCAGTAATAATTAGCTTCGGAATAAAGGTATTCCAGTCATAATCAGCTCCAGTATTCAGATAATCCAGTAATGATTGCCTCTAGTATTAAGATGATCCAGTTAAACCTTGGGTCCGGTAGTAGGATGTTCAAATGGGCATTAGTCCCAGTAAAAAGGTAATCCAGCAGTCGATAGCTCGGTACAAAGATGTTTAAGTGGCCAACAGCCCCGGTACAAAGATGATTTAGTGAGCAGTAGCCCCGGTACAAAGATGATTTAGTGAGCAGTAGCCCCGGTACAAAGACTGCAAATTTAAAAACTATAAGATAGCGCTTGTAACACGTGATCTCATTCCCAGCGAATCTAGACGTTATTGAAACAATTTACAAGTTAATAAATATGAGATGAAATATCTAGAACTCAGGAATAAGAGCACGTTATTCGATAATAAGAATGAGATAAGAGATCAAATGCACAATATCATACAAAGGAAAATGTTAAGCGGTGTAACCTGCATGGAATGAAAATAATCAGAAATCACAATTTGGCATTCACAAAAGCAAAAATATTGGTCGGGATATACGTAGTACTTACCGCCTTTTGAATAGACGTCTTATAAGAAACAATAAAACTTCAAAATTCCACGATGTTAATGGATTACGAAGTTCGTTTATTCGTTAAACTCTAGCAAGGTGTTTACTCTCCAACCTCTTATGCACGAAAAAGAAAGAATTTTCCATCGGCTAGACCGAATCAGGGTCGCGCATGCGAAACACACACTCAACTGTCAAAGCGAAGTGCGTTTTTTAGCGACCGATCGTATAATCTCAGTAAGGCGTTTTTGCTTGAGATCGGAATTGAAATTAATAGTATGACGTATTTTCGCGATGGAAACTGAAATCGACAGTGGAGCGTTTTGTAACGTTACACACACCACTTACCAGGAAAAAAAAATTTTGAAGAAATTTTTTTTAGAAAAATGTAAAGCCAATAAGTTTCGATTAATTTTGAAAAATAGAATAGTTACTACGAGGAAAATAAAGTTCTTTCACGTTAAATGCCAAATTGAAAGTTAAGCCAAATATATGAAAGGGAAGCTAATCTTGCAGGTCACACAGCACAACTGAAACAAACATAAATTCACATGAAATTCATACGGCAAAAAAAGAAATCGCAACTCAAAACACAAGGATAAAGTAACAAGAAAATGTAAGGTGATATTCGTTACATAGGAAGAGAAGTCGGTAGACAAAGTCAGGAGTCAAAACGTGTAGATATAAGAAAAGATAGGTATCGACTCATCGACAGGTAAGGTAGTCTACACGAATCAAATCCCGAAATCATCCAGACCGAGGTACTCAAAATCGATAAAGTTATAAACGGTAGGCAGCAGTAGTCAAGATAAAGATGTTTCTTTCCGGAGCAATGAAGTCTAACAAGTGGCACGATGCAGATAAAAAAAACAAAACTGTTAGGAAAGTGTGGAAGGAAAGGAAGGAATCGAGAAGGAAAAAAAAATTATCAGGCAAGGTACTATTGAACATATCCCGAGGTGGTTTTCAAAGCTCGAAATTTGAAGCTAATTAATTAATCTCACTGAAGGTGTTAAAGATGTATGTGAACATGATGTAACCAATAATATCAAGAGGTATTTAAAGCTAACTTTTCACACAGAAGATGTTGAATGTGTATGTGTAGATGATGTAACCAATAATATCAGAGGTATTTAAAGCTAATTTATCTGACGGAAGATGTTAAATATGTATCAGCGATCACTCCCCAAGCAGGCCTCTCCTAGAAAGCGATCCCCAATATGCGAAAATAATTCAAGTAGATAATAAATTGGAAAAACACTCCCGGAAATACGTAGGAAAGAAAAGATAAGATTGGGCGCCAGCGATTACAAATCGCAAAGTAGGTTCGATATAAGGAAGCGGAAATAGGTAATAGAAATAGGTAATAGGGATAGAAAATAGGTAATAGGGATAGATAATAGGAAATAGGTAATAGAGAATAGGTAATAGGGATAGATACAAACAACAGGTAAGGAAAGAGAAAGAGAAGTGTCCGCCCGTCGGTACAAACAATAACTGCATCCAAAAATGCAAGAAAAATAATCTCCATGAGACTCACAGATCAAAGAAAACTTCAAAGTAAATCGCTAACTACGCTAAATTTTCAATCAAGATACTGCATAGCCGCTCTAAACTTCAAAATATTAAAAGATACGTTGTGAGACTCACAGATTAAAGAAAACTTCAAAGTAAATCGCTAACTACGCCAAATTTTCAATCAAGATACTGCATAGCCGCTCTAAACTTCAAAAAAAAATTAAAAGATAAGATGCCCACAGGCATAAGATACGATAGGTGTCCGAGACACAAAAGATACGGTATTTGCCAACCGGCATTAGATAAATTGTCATTAGACACGATAAGATACGGTAATTGTCATAAGACACGATAAGATACGGTAATTGTCATAAGACACGATAAGATACGGTAATTGTCGTAAGACACGGTAAGGAAAATGATACGGTAATTGTCGAATCGAAGGCCCGAGAAAACTTCAAAGTAAACCGCAGACTACGCTCAAATTTCCATTCAAGGCACTGCATAGCTGCGTTAAACTCGAAAGATTAATCGCCATCTTCACGAAATCGACATGTAAACCAAAAAGAAAAAACCAGACAGACCGACACTTGCCTTAAAATAGGAAAAGGAGAAAAGGTATTAGGAAATTTGGATACACAAAAAAACGACCAATCATCACCACCATCCTGAAACATCACTGATCTTGTCACACTTAATAAGAAATAGAATAATTCACTTTTGGTGGATGCGAAACTTTCATACACCTTGCTAGACAGACATACTACAAACAACAAATCACTATCACACGAATACACTACAATGGTTCACGAATAAACCGAAGACAATAATTGCTTTGACCCATCAGATAATCGATGGTCAACTTCCCAAGCGTATGATGGTTCCAAAAACTAAGCCTACCATCAACCAGGCCTACCAAGCATTAAAGGTATCGAGAATGAAGTAAATATTTCAATTCGTGAGACTTAAAGCTATCAGGATTCATGATTCAGTTATTCAGACAATACTAATATAAGATAACAATAAGGTAAAAGTTGAAAAATATTAATATCAAACATTCGACCTCGGAACTCAGACTCACAACGAAGTCATCTTCACAACCAGAAAAACGAAAAAGACACACTCAGGGAAAAAATGTTACTCAAAAAAAAGTTACTCGTGGCCCCACGTTGGGCGCCAGTGAAATCAAATTAACTCCTGAATGTATCTCTAATCGTTAATCTGGTGGTAATGATGCAACCTCTTACTCCCTATCTATTTATTTCAACTTTACAATTAAAATTGCTATTTACAAACACAAATTTAGGTACAATGAATCTGAGATCCGCGATTCGAAGAGACACTTATCTTAAAAGTAAGGATCCGGTGGTATGATCCTCCAAAATACAGGTACTATGCAGGTAGTCTAGTTTCAAGAGACTCCAACCAGAATAAGGTCCAGAATTAAGATGTTCCAGTAATAATTAGCTTCGGAATAAAGGTATTCCAGTCATAATCAGCTCCAGTATTCAGATAATCCAGTAATGATTGCCTCTAGTATTAAGATGATCCAGTTAAACCTTGGGTCCGGTAGTAGGATGTTCAAATGGGCATTAGTCCAAGTAAAAAGGTAATCCAGCAGTCGATAGCTCGGTACAAAGATGTTTAAGTGGCCAACAGCCCCGGTACAAAGATGATTTAGTGAGCAGTAGCCCCGGTACAAAGATGATTTAGTGAGCAGTAGCCCCGGTACAAAGACTGCAAATTTAAAAACTATAAGATAGTGCTTGTAACACGTGATCTCATTCCCAGCGAATCTAGACGTTATTGAAACAATTTACAAGTTAATAAATATTAGATGAAATATCTAGAACTCAGGAATAAGAGCACGTTATTCGATAATAAGAATGAGATAAGAGATCAAATGCACAATATCATACAAAGGAAAATGTTAAGCGGTGTAACCTGCATGGAATGAAAATAATCAGAAATCACAATTTGGCATTCACAAAAGCAAAAATATTGGTCGGGATATACGTAGTACTTACCGCCTTTTGAATAGACGTCTTATAAGAAACGATAAAACTTCAAAATTCCACGATGTTAATGGATTACGAAGTTCGTTTATTCGTTAAACTCTAGCAAGGTGTTTACTCTCCAACCTCTTATGCACGAAAAAGAAAGAATTTTCCATCGGCTAGACCGAATCAGGGTCGCGCATGCGAAACACACACTCAACTGTCAAAGCGAAGTGCGTTTTTTAGCGACCGATCGTATAATTTCAGTAAGGCGTTTTTGCTTGAGATCGGAATTGAAATTAATAGTATGACGTATTTTCGCGATGGAAACTGAAATCGACAGTGGAGCATTTTGTAACGTTACAATCAGAGGGAACAATCTAGTTGTTTGAGACCGATTTCGGGAAAAAATCGAGAATAACAGACATTATTGTGTTCACGGTCGGCCTAACGGCTGCGAAGTTTCATCATGATTAAATCAGTGTTCCTTGATTCATACAAAAAAAACGATATCGAGAAGAAAACCACGAAATTCTACATATTTATTTCCAATATCTCCCAAAACTAATGACCCTATCGAATTGAAATTTGGTACACTGCTGTGAAATATGAAATTCAAGGTATAACTGAAATTGAATCCGAATATGAACGATAGTTCCGGAAAAAAAAATTTTTTCGAAAAAATTTTTTTTTTTAAATTCAGTAATCATACAATTTCGACGAAATTCTGCTGAAGGTTGCGCGTCATTATGCTTCAACTAACTGCCAAGTTTCAATTCAATCGCGACAGTTATTTCTGAGATATGAGGAAAATAATCTTAAAATTTCAAATTGCTGTAACTCCGAAACTCCGGCCCATTAACGAACTTAACCTTCGTATTTTGTAATGCAACCATTCGTCATCAGTGAGTCCAACCTAGTCGTTCAAGACCATTTTTTGCTCAATCATCAAAAATTACAGACATTTGGACAAAACGATAGCACGCTGTTGCCCTAGAACATGCGCGCAAAAACTGTCGTTCAACTAACAACGCATTAAATTTCACGTCGCAGGGGTTTTTTGTTAGTTGTTATTGGGTTTTTAGGCGTCAATCGACACGGAAAGGGTCATCATGGTGCCCATCTGTTTTCAGTCCGAAAATTCTGGAACTTCCTAGAAAATCTGGCGGTTGACCAATGACAGGGGTTTTTGACGGAAATTTCGCATAGGTAGCCCCATTATTGAAAACCATCCGCCGCTATTCACTAGTTTTGCCAAAGTTAATTATTATGGTCTTTCGCAGTGTTATTTGCGTTGAGAATTACAGCGTTTTGAATTTCGTTTGCTGTGTAGTGAAACCGTACGAGATAGACTCTAGTATACCGTAGTGCCCATACAGTTATTCCCAGTGGTAAGCATAAGATTTTGCGGGCCGTCCCTTTTTCCGTTTGATTCTCCTGTGTTTCCGATCAGTGTGATTATTTCAGTTTATTCCGATATTCCTTTACGAGATAAATTTGTTATCAGCTACGCGTACATGTGCCGCGATTAGGAGTTTATTACCCGGTTTCTTTCGAGGCCAGTAGTTTTCACACTGGAAAGAATTGATGTTACTCGAATCAGTAAGATTTTGTCTCTCTTTGTGCATACAGGGGGTGTCTAAGGTCTTGGAAAGTTAATAGGGATTCCGGGGGCACTTATTTGGCTTGGCTGCTCGTTGCTGCAGTCTTGACAAATTTGAGCCATTATGCCTTTCAGTCACTGGTTCTTGTCCTTTTCAGGATTAACTTCGTGTCTAAAGGTGGTTCTCCCAGAGCATTCCTATTGATTCGTTGACCACTTATCGTTTCTATCGCGCCGGTTGTGCGGATTACGAGGGATACTTATTTGGCTTGGCTGACCGTTGAGTAACGACTTATGTTTGGCCTTCCCCGAGGTCGTTGCTCAACACAGTCTTGACAAGTTTGAGCCATTTTGCCTTTCAGCCACTGATTCTTGTCCTTTTCAGGATCAACTTCGTGTCTAAAGGTGGTTCTTCCAGAGCATTCCTATCGATTCGTAGACTAGTTATCGTTTCTATCGCGCCGGTTGTGCGGACTCCGAGGGATACTTATTTGGCTTGGCTGACCGTTGAGTAACGACTTATGTTTGGCCTTCCCCGAGGTGGTTGCTCAACACAGTCTTGACAAATTTGAGCCCTGTTGCCTTTCAGTTCTCTGATGCTTGTCCTTTTCAGGATTGACTTCGTGTCTTAGGGCGGTTTCTCGGTATTCAATTCTTGGGAATTTATTTACATCTGAAATTCCGCGGACATCTATCCGATGTGTACATGTTATATCCAAACAGGAACGCAAGTCCGTATAACGGAACGTAGTATCAATTTGCTTGACCATTTACACATAACCACATTGAGCGCTCTCATATATATTCTTTTCGCTCTTACCTCACACCGTCCTTGCTTGTACACCCTTCCGTTTATTAATCATCACTATTATCGCTCAGATCATTCTATTCAACCCCGTTCGATACCGTTTACTTTTCCTGTACACATGATTACATTGCTGAAGTCCAAATCGAATTTCTGTGATTGCATTTTGCATTCATATATATTTCTGAGATTTACTTTTTGTACAATCTCTGTCCATTATTGACACTGATATACACGGTGGGCAAAATTCGTTCTCTACTGAAGGGATCTCGAGAACTATAGCAGCTAGAAGAAAACTGATAACACATCTCGAGCTCTTTTTTCCTGACTAATCTGAATCTGAAAACAGATCCAGCTTATCGTTCATAGAACTTGAGGTATGAGTGAAAATTGAGAAATTGTAATTTTCAATAATGCTGAATAACTCGCTTGTTTGAACTCGTATTCGAAATCTGTTGATACATTCTACAGGCACTTTTTAAGGAGTAATTCAAATATAATATGACTGAATTTTTCAATCCAGCCATTTTCGAGAAATGAGAAGGATTTTGGATTTTTTAAATTTTAACTATAGTCAAAAGATCTCCTATCTTGCTACAAAATTTTTGCTGATTTCAAAAATGTATCATATGTCGCTATTCACATGAATATTACATGAGAAAATATTCATTACTTTTTTCCTGCCTTTCTATTCACTGTTGAATTAGGAGTAGGCTGACGTTACCATAGCGACGATTCAAAATGCATTAACTTTGTGTGAACTTGCGCCTCTATGATTGGAATCATCTGTTAATACATTCTACAGGCACTTTTTTAGGAGTGATTCAAATATAATATGACTGAATTTTTCAATCCAGCCATTTTCGAGAAATGAGAAGGTTTTGGATTTTTTAAATGTAAACTATAGTCAAAAGATCTCCTATCTTGCTACAGAATTTTTGCTGATTTCAAAAATGTATCATATGTCGCTATTCACATGAATATTACATGAGAAAATATTCATTACTTTTTTCCTGCTTTTCTATTCACTGTTGAATTATGAGTAGGCTGACGTTACCATAGCGACGATTGAATATGCATTAATTTTGTGTGAACTTGCGCCTCTATGATTGGAATCAGCGATTGCTAAATAAACATTTCTATGGTTAATTTGTCATAGTTCTTAAGATCAGCAACATTTTTGGTCATTAGGGATAATAAACACACCTCACTTTCATTTACTAGTTTAATCTCATCTATCGATTTCGGCCTTTAGGCCATCATCAGGCCAGCTGAAAATACAAGAATAACAATAGCATGTACATATACAAAAAACGATTTTCATATGAAACATTTACACGATCTAATCGATAATATTTAAGTTAAAATCTATATACTCAAATTAGTTTTTTCTTGAATTTTTTTGTGTAGAAGTAAGTGTCTTCGAACTATGTCTTACAAATATAAATTTATTTTACTCATCCGTTGTTGTTTGTTGTATTATATAATTATGTAACACGTCTTCGAAAGTCCGTTTTTAAAAAGAGTTTATCTTTCTAGGTTTCTTAACCACAACTTTATTGAAAGCGAAATGAAAAGAATACACTACGGAAGGAGGCGTTTATTTTGTGAGCCCTAATAAGCTTTACAATGGTCAGATTAGAACTAACTATCTCTTACATATTCACATCAAAAGAAAAGAATGAAAATGAATAGTTTGTATAATCTAAATCTTGGAAGAGCGGATCGTTGCTATGGGATGA
The DNA here is from genome assembly GCA_958510865.1 of Myrrha octodecimguttata. Classification (NCBI taxonomy): domain Eukaryota; kingdom Metazoa; phylum Arthropoda; class Insecta; order Coleoptera; family Coccinellidae; genus Myrrha; species Myrrha octodecimguttata. The sequence continues at coordinate 15,968,890 of OY294060.1, forward strand.
ACTGTCTCATAGGCGGAATCCGGTAGCATGGAGTTCCTAACACTTTCCCCCTTTAGACGGCAACGTCCTCGTTGTCAGCGGATTAACCTGGGTCCTTGCGATCGATGTGGATAATTCTCCTTGGTTTAAATTCTGATAGTAGTCCATTGATGGAGTTGGATAGATAAAAAATAATAAATGAAATCAAAGGTCTGCTCCACTCGAAAAGATTTAATTCCTTAAATGTTGCAATGCATTTCGGCAAGGCCACTTGCCATTATCAGGCATTCTAAAAACAAAGGCGTCGAACAAATTAAAGGTTTAAAATCAAGATATAACCTACCAAAATATACATTAACGTCAACAACGATGATAAAATTGCAAATAGGACAAAGACAGCACAAATATCTGAAAACTACACAATTGATGACATCTATATGAAAAAAACTGAAACTGAAAGACAATAAAATATTCAACAGAAGGAAAACATGCGGAAACACATGAGATCCATACATGAAAACATAGATGTCGTACCTTTCCAACTTGGTCACTCATAAAAATTACAAAACCACAAAACAAACTAACAGTTCGAAAATAAAATAACATTATACAGTGTGTCCACGGATTGGGTGCCGGTAAGGTGTTAATGACGAAAAATTTTCGAGTTAGACTCTGATATTTTGGGAATCACTCCTGCTTGGTCTCAAACTAAGATGTTGAGAAAATGAGCCAAATCAATTAGTATACAGGGTGGGTTAGAACTGATTTAATGAAAATTGTTAAGAATAAAGTGCCTTTGTTGTGAGAAATATCGAGAAAGTTTATTGAGAAAAGTTGTTTACAATCAATCAAAAGACACGGCTGAATCTCGATTCTCAGATAAATCGATCAACTTTGATTTTGTGAATAGGTTATGAAAGTATTTGATAATATCCATGGTTACAAATGCCAGACGTGACTTGAAACGTAAATTTTATTCGTCATAAACGAAAATTTTCCAGTTAAAAATATGTTGACCATAGAAAAAAGAGTGTTTATTGTGGAGTGCTACAGTTTAGGTGCAGACATTTCGTATCAGGGAGTAAGAGGACAATGTCAAATGTCACGGTATGCCTGTTGCAAAAATAGTGTCAAAATTTAAATTTTCGATCATGACAAAATATCTAACGTATCGGATTATAAATATTCATGAACTTATAAGTCGAGGTAGGCTGGTTTATCTGAAAATTGAGTTCCTGCAGCAGCTCGTCATTCCAAACAACTTTTCTCAATAAACTTTCTCGATATCTTTTAAAACAAAGACACTTTATTCTTAACCATTTTCATTGAATCAGTTCTAAACCACCCTGTATAAAGATAGTTTGAGACCAAGCAGGAGCGACTTCCAGAATATCAGAGTCTAACTCGAAAATTTTTCGTCATTTACACCTTACCGCCACCCAATCCGTGGACACACTGTATAATAAAATGAAATTAAGCACTTTGTAACGAGTTGAAGAACGGCAAACATTCAAACTTAGTCTGTTCGTTGACACAGGTGTATTTCCAGGACTTGAGCGCTCTGTTGATTTCTAGGATTTCCAGAAGATCTAATTGAAGGGCCCTTCTCACAAACATGTAAAACACTCACATCAGTTCTTGGATCCACAATGTGCCCTGATTCCAATATGTGGTTGGCAAACTGGGATGAGGTGTTGAATATCCCTTTTCCTTTATTTTTTTCCATCTGTTCCAAGTGTTCACTAACCCTGGTTGCTATTTTCCTTCCGCTCTGGCCTATATAACAGACATTACACTGTGGTTGTGAGCAAGACAGTTGGTACACTCCAGACCTTTGTGTGATTGGAATTTTGCCCTTTGTGTTTATTAAATATTTAGAAAGAGGATTAACTGTCTTGAAGGATATCTGAGTATTTTCAGTGTGCATTCCAAACAGTTTGGCTATGTTCCTGGATATTTGACCAAAGTACCTCACACTTCGGTAGTTCTGCATTTGGGTTTCATAAGTTAGCGATTTATTCAGTTGTTTGCTTATGTGCTTCCGGTAAATTCGGTCAATTGTTTGTTTTGGATATCCATTTGTTGCCGCAATCTGTTGTATAATCTTTAATTCTTTCTGAAAATTTGTAGTATTAAGGGGGACATTGAACAATCTATGGAACATGGAATGAAAGTTGGAAAACTTTTGGCTGTAAGGATGGTTAGATGTGTAAGGTATTATGGAGTCAGTAGTTGTTGGCTTCCGAAAAATCTCGAAATTCAAGTAACCATCATCTCTTTCGATAATGAGATCCAAGAATGGTAAGCGGTTCTTGACTTCTTATTCATGCGTAAATTTGATGGAAGGATGTATACTGTTTAACAGGTCAAGAAAATTCCGAATATCGCCCTCAGTACCTCTGAAAATAGTGAAAACATCATCAACGTAACGGTACCAACTTAAGATATGTTTTTGAAATAAGTTCGTTTTTGACAATTTTTGTTCAAATTTTGACATGAATACCTCAGAAAGAAACGGTGAAACGTTGGAGCCCATGGGTAAGCCATCATTTTGGCAGTAATGTTTGCTCTCAAACTGGAAGAAGTTCTGTTGGAGTACAAAGGTCTAACAATGTGCACAAGTCCAAAATTAGATGTGTGTGAAGGTTAGATTTCTCAAAGAGCAGCTGTCGTACTAACCCCAAACATTCATCTGGGGGGATACTGGGGAAAAGGTTTGTGACATCGAAAGAAACTAATATGCAGTCGGATGGGATTTTAAGGTTTTGTAGCTTAGATGTAAGTTCTAGTGAATTCTTAATTGAAGATGGATTTTCAAAATTCAGACATGATGGGAAAAAGGAGGAAAGTAGGGAAGATAACTTGGAAGCTGGGGAACTTGTGAAGGATACAATAGGTCTGACTGGACAATTGCGTTTGTGGATTTTTGGTAAACAGTAAATGAGACGTCTTGTAGGATTCATAGGAAGGATACTTTGTTTTCTGGAATTCAATAGAAGGGAAGCTTCTTGACAGGTCTTCAATGTCAATTTCATTTTGGCTATAAATTTGTTGGTTGGGTTGTATGGCAATTGGATGAAATTGTTTTCATTCAGTACATGGTTGACTTTTTCTGTATTTGCCTTTTCGACATCAAAATAATGCATTTACCTTTATCTGCTTTAGTTACGACGAGTTCATTATCAGTCACCTTCAGCTTCAAAGATTTCATCTCATCAAACAAGATGTCCCGCTTTGACCCTGCCACGGAATGTCTACAACTGCTTAACTTGTTGAGTTTAGTGGTAATCTGGGCTCTCAAAGTGGTGGGTTTTTCGACTCTCGTACTCTGAATAACCCTCTCGCAGTCGACCATAAGTTGTTCCATGCAAAATTATGTTTTGTAGTGGCAAAAATTGAATTTGAAGCCAAGGTTCAGAATTTGACTGTCATCTTCAGAAAGAGGTATCTTGCTCAAGTTAAGAAATCAAATTCTGAACCTCTCAAAGTGTTGGGGTTTTCGACTCTCGTACTCTGAATGACCCTCTTGCAGTCGATCATAAGTTGTTCCATGCAAAATTCTGCTTTGTAGTGGCAAAAATTGAACTTCAAGCTAAGGTTCAGAATTTGAATGTCATCTTCGGAGAGAGGTATCTTGCTTAAGTTAAGAAATCAAATTCTGAACCTTGGCTTGAAGTTCAATTTTTGCCACTACAAAACAGAATTTTGCATGGAACAACTAATGGTCGACTGCGAGAGGGTCATTCAAAGTACGAGAGTCAAAAACTCCAACACTATTTTGATGTCGAAAAGGGAAATACAGAGAAAGTCAGCCATGTACTGAATGAAAACAATTTCACCCAATTGCCATACAACCCAACCAACAAATTTATAGCCAAAATTAAATTGACTTTGAAAACCTGTCAAGAAGCTTCCCTTCTATTGAATTCCAGTAAACAAAGTATCCTTCCAATGAATCCTATAACACCTCTCCTTTACTGTTTACCAAAAATCCACAAACCCAATTGTCCAGTCAGACCTATTGTATCCTTCACAAGTTCCCCAGCTTCCAAGTTATCTTCCCTACTTTCCTCCTTTTTCCCATCATGTCTGAATTTTGGAAATCCATCTTCAATTAAGAATTCACTTGAACTTTCATCTAAGCTACAAAACCTTAAAATCCCATCCGACTGCATATTAGTTTCTTTCGATGTCACAAACCTTTTCCCTAGTATCCCCCCCGATGAATGTTTGGGGTTAGTACGACAACTGCTCTTTGAGAAATCTAACCTTCACACACATATAATTTTGGACTTGTGCACATTGTTAGACCTTGTCCTCCAACAGAACTTCTTCCAGTTTGAGAGCAAACATTACTGCCAAAATGATGGCTTATCTATGGGCTCCAACGTTTCAACGTTGCAACGTATTCCTTTTATTCTAGAAAAGTTACATTTATATGCGATCGGCAACTTTTCGCCAGAGAGCATTAAGGTCGTGGGTTTGTATAATCTACTGAATTTTATAAAAGTTGTTAGAAGTAGGCGCCACTTGATTTATTGAAACATACTATATCAGATGCTGAACTAATTGAAAATCAAGAAACAAACAGTACATTTATCATTCAGGTGACAACGAATAAAATAATTTGATTCTCTGTGAAGATTTATAATGGGTAATTCTGTGCAGATTATAATGATCGAATAGGGATTAGTAATACTCTATAAAATAAAGACGTGCTATGGTAACCATGAAGAGAACGTAGGTAGTTACTGTCAAAAAGTTCAAACAATATATGCACTTTGCACCAAAGTTTTCCTTGATGTTCAGGAATGAATAATAAATTGGTTGATACTGGCCTTGATGTGAGAAGACTGGATAGCTCAGCTATATACAGGGTCTTTCACGAGGAACCTCACCCATATTTATACGGGAAACTACTGAACGTATTTTCATGAAATTCAGCACTTATAAGTATTTCACGATGCTGATGAAATCTAAAATATTTTCAAGGCATGAGCACCTCCGGTTTTTTCGGAAATGACGTCAACTTCCGTTTTTCAAATTAGAACACCATTTTTTTATTGCAGAAATAGATTCCTTAGAAAATTTCCATTTATTTTGATGTAACATTTTTCAGTTTTGGTTGGAATGTTCTCTCTGAGCGGGAAAATTCGAAAAATAAATCGAAAATAGAGCTCCGCTGAAACAAGAATAACTTCGAGGTTTTTGGATGGAAAATTTTCATTTTTGGGATTTTTCAAGATGTAAGATTGATGTATCCATTTTGAAAATCGAAATCGCGATTCATGATACAGGGGGTGAAAAAATCGCTTTCAAAGTTAGGGATGACAAAATCGTGAAAAATCAATTTTTTCGAATTGGAACCCCATTTTTTTTATGGCAGATATTGAATCTTCGTTAAAAAATAATGTGAGTGTATGCATCACACCCTTGCCCTAAATTCGATATTTTCTGAGTAATTCACAAAAAACTGTTTTTCGTCTTGAATTTTCAGCTATTTCTTTTCCCTTCACGCCAAAAAGATGACATTTTCAGGAACTGTTATTTGAACCATGCTGTAGATTTTTCACCTCTTCTTGAAACCGACTTCAAGTTACTATTAGGATAACCATGGCAAACTCTCGCAGTTATAACTAGAGAAGATGCTCAAAGTTTTGACCGTTAATTTTTAGACATTTATTTATACGTCTCAGGAATGCTTCGTGCGTTGCTCTTCTTATTTCATCGGGAGGAAGAGATCTGCAAAAGTGTTTAAAAACCAAATTGAGTTTCAAAACTATGAATCTAAAAATCTAAACAAACCTGAACGCATTTCTGACTCGTTCTATGCAGTCCTCTTCATCAGTCAGGGGAGTTGAGTAGACAATATTTTTTATCCTACCCCAAACATAATAGTCTAAAGGAGTTAAATCGGGAGAACGTGGTGGCCAAAGATGTGGACCATTGTGTGGAGGCGCGCCATCTTGTTGATACCATAAGTCATTATGGTTCTGTACTAGCGGCTCAATTATTTGAGTCAATATGTCAGAATATCTATCTCCTAAGGGAGAACATTCTTTAAATAATGCAAACATGTGTAGTGTTCTATCTTACCAGTTAAAGTCCCATCATAAATGTGAACATCGAGAATTGCATTATTTTTGATGGCGCAAAAAACATTGAAACTCCAGGTCTCTTGAAAGTTCCATTGTCTGAAGTGGTGGTTGTTCTCTTCATCCCAATAATGACTGTTATGCCTATTGAAAGAACCATTCTTTGTGAATTTAGATTCATCTGTCCAAATTATACAGTCCAAAAAGTTTTCATTCTCTTGAAATCGAATCATCATAGCTTCGCAAAACTCTGTTCTCCTGACGAAATCAGTTTCCTTCAAATGCTGTACCCTATTGAATTTGTATCGGTGCATTTTATGTTTTTTTAATATTCTCCAAACACTCGATTGAGATAATCCCAGATCAATCTCGGCATCTTTGAGAGAATTTTGAGGATTCACACGAAAATATGCAAGAACTGTAATTTCGTTGTTTTCATCTTCTACTACACTTTTTTCTCTGTGTGTAGTTTTCTTAACGAAAGATCCGACATTTCTCAAGTTTGTCATGGTTCTGTTAATGGTATCTCTCGTTGGTCTGGGTCGGTCAGGAAACCTCTCAATGAACAGTCGAATCGTTCTATCTACAACTTTATTACATTCTCCATGAAGTAGAATGAGATTTAAATAATCTTCATTGGTAAAATTAGGCATAGTGATCGATTTTATAACTCAATACGAATTATCACCAAATTAATAGTAAACACAAAATGCTACTGAATAAAGAGGAATTTGGCAGATGTAATTAATGATATATATCATTAAAAAAAAATAATGTAAAACATGGTAAGTTTTTGCATATGGTTCATAAGGAATTATTTATTTATCACTGGAGAGAAAACCGATGGCCGATTAGTTGAAATAAAGAGGTTTCCGATACAAATTCGAATCCAAATTCGCCATCTATTTAGGAACAACCTGTAACTTTTTCCTCTTGCATATTAGGGTAGTAAAATCTAAAACATGGTTTAAGTAACAGTTCCTGAAAATGTCATCTTTTTGGCGTGAAGGGAAAAGAAATAGCTGAAAATTCAAGACGAAAAACAGTTTTTTGTGAAAAACTCAGAAAATATCCACTTTAGGGCAAGGGTGTGATGCATACACTCACATTATTTTTTAACGTAGATTCAATGTCTGCCATAAAAAAATGGGGTTCTAATTTGAAAAAATTGATTTTTCACGATTTTGTCATCCCTAACTTTGAAAGCGATTTTTTCACCCCCTGTATCATGAATCGCGATTTCGATCTTTAAAGTGGATACATCAATCTTACATCTTGAAAAATCCCAAAAATGAAAATTTTCCACCCAAAAACCTCGAAGTTATTCTTGTTTCAGTGGAGCTCTATTTTCGATTTTTTTTTCGAATTTTCCCGCTCAGAGAGAATTTTCCAACCAAAACTGAAAAACGTTACATCAAACTAAATTGAAATTTTCTAAGGAATCTATTTCTGCAATGAAAAAATGGTGTTCTAATTTGAAAAACGGAAGTTGACGTCATTTCCAGAAAAACCGGAGGTGCTCATGCCTTGAAAATATTTTAGATTTCATCAGCATCGTGAAATACTTATAAGTGCTGAATTTCATGAAAATACGTTCAGTAGTTTTCCGTATAAATATGGGTGAGGTTCCTCGTGAAAGACCCTGTATACCAAATGGCAGCAACAGGTCGTTTGCGATATGAGGTATGGTATGTTGTTATGACCAACGTAGGTAAGTAGTAAATCCAAATCTCTGAACAGCAATTCTGATACTGTACTTAAAAAAATCTGAAACCTCCAGTAGAAAAACCCTGAAATTCAATGAACTGAAGTTTCCGCTTCGTACGAAATCTCAGAATAACGTCGAGGCAAACACTCACCTTTTAACAGTAAAAGGTTTCTCAAAAATTTCGATGAAACTTCAGTATTTAATTATTCGATATACTTGAACGTAATTTGTGAACAACCATCAAATCCCTTTTCAGGTCGGCAGCAATACAAAGAATGGAAAAATCTGGAATATTTGTTATCTACTAACTGAACTGATGAAAATATGAGGACGCATCGACATCGACCGCCACCTGTGTTTAATTTGTATCGAGCCGAAACTGCGATTATAAATCTGTTTCATTGAATTGTTTGTAATTAATTCGTATAGATGGACCTAGGATGGAAAGAAGAAAATTGTACATTGCATGAACGAAACATACAACCAAAATATAGAGCGATAGAGTTTTAAACCGTTACAACGTTTCTTTCTGAGGTATTCATGTTGAAATTTGAACAAAAATTGTCAAAAACGAACTTATTTCAAAAACATATCTTAAGTTGGTACCGTTACGTTGACGATGTTTTCACTATTTTCAGAGGTACTGAGGGCGATATTCGGAATTTTCTTGACCTGTTAAACAGTATACATCCTTCCATCAAATTTACGCATGAATAAGAAGTCAATAACCGCTTACCATTCTTGGATCTCATTATCGAAAGAGATGATGGTTACTTGAATTTTGAGATTTTTCGGAAGGCAACAACTACTGACTCCATAATACCTTTCACATCTAACCATCCTTACAGCCAAAAGTTTTCCACCTTTCATTCCATGTTCCATAGATTGTTCAATATCCCCCTTGATACCACGAATTTTCAGAAAGAATTAAAGATTATACAACAGATTGCGGCAAGAAATGGCTATCAAAAACACACAATTGACCGAATTTACCGAAAGCACATAAGCAAACAACTGTATAAATCGCTAACTTATGAAACCCAAATGAAGAACTACCGAAGTGTGAGGTACTTTGGTCAAATATCCAGGAACATAGCCAAACTGTGTGGAATGCACACTGAAAATACTCAGATATCCTTCACGACGGTTAATACCCTTTCTAAGTATTTAATAAACACAAAGGGCAAAATTCCATTCACACAAAGGTCTGGAGTGTACCAACTGCCTTGCTTACAACCACAGTGTAATGTCTGTTATATAGGCCAGAGCAGAAGGAAAATAGAAACCAAGGTTAGTGAACAATTGAAACAGATGGAAAAAAATAAAGGAAAAGGGATATTCAACACCTCATCCCAGTTTGCCAACCACATATTGGAATCAGGGCATATTTTCGATCCAAGAACTGATGTGAGTGTTTTACACGTTTGTGAGAAGGCCTTCAATTAGATCTTCTGGAAATCCTAGAAATCAACAGAGCGCTCAAGTCCCGGAAATACACCTGTGTCAACGAACAGACTAAGTTTGAATGTTTGCCGCTCTTCAACTCGTTACAAGGTGCTTAATTTCATTTTGTTTTCGAACTGTTAGTTGGTTTTGTGGTTTTGTAATTTTTATGAGTGACCACGTTGGGACGGCACGACATCTATGTTTATGTATGGATCTCATATGTTTCCGCATGATTTCCTTTTGTTGAATATTGTCTTTCAGTTTCAGTTTATTTCATATAGATGTCATCAATTGTGTAGTTTTCAGATATTTGTGCTGTCTTTGTCCCATTTGCAATTTTATCATCGTTGTTGACGTTAATGTATATTTTGGTAGGTTATATCTTGATTGTAAGCCTTTAATTTTTGTTCGACGCCTTTGTTTTTAGAATGCCTGATGATGGCAAGTGACCTTGCCGAAATGCATTGCAACTTTTAAGGAATAAAATCTTTTCGAGTGGAGCAGATCTTTGTTTTCATTTATTATTTTTATCTCCTTGGTTTGTACAAAAGGTCTCTTATCCTTGCTCTGTTAATCGTTACGATGAAAATTCCAGTAATTATGCAACAGAGCAAAATTCCAGTTATGGTAGAGTGTGTTATTTGAAATATTGGATGTAGGTACATGGGTTGGTCCAAAAGTTTTTCAGCTTCTTGTAGGATCGAGTCTGGCTCTTTCAGGTGTCTCAACTGAAGCTCAATTTTCTGTCTTGAGTTGAAAGAAATTTTCGAAATATTTTGGATTTTTATTTCGAAAATTGGAATGGAATCGTCAAAAATTGAATTCTCAATGATAATTTTGCAGGGAGAATCCAGTAAATTTGTTCCTTGGATAGGCTTCTTTCTTATGATACCATGGCAGTCCTCTAGTACCATCTGAAATTTCTTGAACAAAGTCAGTAGCTATTTATTCTTTAAAACATGGATAATTTTGAAATCATTGTCGATTAGAATTGTTCGGCAATATTCTGCTGTTGATAAAGTGCAATTTTTCTTGGCAGGGGGCTGGAGGCACAGTACAATGGAACTATCTAGGGTACGACAGGCTTCATTGGTCCAATATTCTTGGTTATGGATTGTTATCGAGTACTTTTTTGGTGGAATAATAGCTATATCTGGGTGGTTAGGTATAGGGTACAGTCGAGAGTAATTAGCTATGAATTCTTTAAGTATAGGAATTTTAAGGAGGAAACTTATCATTTTATTCGTTCCTACAACAGATATCTTTGAAAATTCTAACATTTTGTAAAGATGGACCTGATTAATTGGTGATAGTTACTGTGGTTTATAAATTTGTTGAGGATATTTTTCAATAGATTGAAGTTCATTGACTTTGATGAGTTCTAAATTTGGTATTTCTCTGATTGAAAACTAATTGTCCTTTCAATCATAAGTAAATTCAATCTATCTAAATTTTTCTGTGTTTTTTCTCGATTTCGTTCGTAGATATTATCGAAAAATGGCAAAATTTCTTGTTTTCTCTTTTCATTGTTTTGTTCATACACAGTCAGCGTTAAATCGAATTCTGATGGTTTATTGTAGGGTCCGTACCGTGAATTAAAGGGAGAATAACCAGTGGCAGAATGTATCGATTGATTATAAATTAAAGTAGCGGTAATCATGAGGTTGGAAGGTTTCTCATTTGGATTCTTCAATTTAAGAATTCTGAGTTTTTCTAGAATAGTTGAACGATTTCTCTATATAATCCCTAGCTTCACCTTTAATTTTTGATCTAATAGCAAAATTCAAAGCATATGTCAAGTCTGGGCTTAATCTTCCCTGAAGATGAGTCACTAAATAATCTATTTCGTTTATGAAAATTGACAAATTGTCACCAGGAGAATATTCTGGCATAGAAGTTAAAAGAACTTGAATGTCTTGTCTGGACATATTTTCTAGAATGATTGGGTTAGAAGAAGTTTGGTTATTCATTTAGAGTGTATCAAATTTTTTCTTGGATAGGGTTGAAATCTACTTTTTCTAATTAATTGATTATCGTCAGCAACTATCTCTAATTCGTTTTGAGATTTTCTGATATCTGTCATTTGAATTTAATTGATGGGATTGAGAAATGGATTGAAGGACTTATAACACCAAGATATTCATCCTAAAGTGTGCAGGTCTTCCTTCTGGATCGAAGTGGTTGGTTGTGGAATTGTCTTCCTTCTGGCTTGGATGTTGATGGTTTGGTTTGATATCGCACTAAGAGTTAAAACTCAACGGGAGTTCCTCGAACATGATCCGGTAACAGTTCGTATTCACAATGGAAACTAATTTCGGTTTTTTCGAACTAAAACCCCGTTGCGATATCCTGTTCGCAGCGCCAATTATGTAACACGTCTCCGAAAGTCCGTTTCAAAAAGAGTTTATCTTTATAGGTTCCTTAATCACAACTTTATTGGAAGCTAAATGAAAAGAATACACTACGGAAGGAGGTGTTTATTTTGTGAGCCCTAATAAGCTTTACAATGGTCAGATTAGAACTAACTATCTCTTACATATTCACTTCAAAGGAAAAGAAAGAAAATGAATAGTTTGCATAATCTAATTCTTGGAAGAGCGGATCGTTGCTATGGAATGAACTGTCTCATAGGCGGAATCCGGTAGCATGGAGTTCCTAACAATATAAAATTCTTGATATTCAGGTCGTATCTTCTAAAATATACTAACTTAAAATTCTCTGGAACTTACAATGCAAACAAGAAAACGGAAGGAAAGAAAACAAAGGTTCAATAACCTGTCACTTAACCTGTCAGAATGAAAGGTCGAATCAGGAGAACGAATATCACATCAAATTTGAACTAACGTTATAATTAGATTTCTCTTTATAGACTTTAAAGGGGCATTTTGTGCTAGGGAGATTCGGGTATTTGGGGAATCGGAGATCCACCTTATTGGTCGAAAGATTCACCCTATTGGTCGACGACGGTCACGTGATCGTCGTCGGCCAATAGTGGAGAATCTCCGATTACCCAAATATCCGAATCTACCTCGCACAAAATGTAGCTTGAAGCTGTCTCTCTGTAAACTCGGAGATATTTTATATATTGACTATCGAGTAATCGAATTTACTTAGGGAAAAACTAATTTTCTCATTGAAACCTTTGAAATACGGAAGTGAAATGTAATGTTGTCTAATAGAAATGTGAGGATATATTTTTTTGTAAAGGATTTTTCTCTTTATGGACTTGAATTTATTGTCACTATATGTTCTTGAGTATTGAGTCGCCTCTGCAATTTTATATATTATACAAATTTCCCTGGTATAGTTTTCTTCAGACAATGGGACATTCAGAAGTCTATGGAATAGAAATCTAAATGCCGAATTTTTGATAGAGGATGAGTGGTATGATCTAAAAGGAATAATGACATCTGTTCGCGTTGGTTTTCTGTAAATATCGTATGTGAATGTGTTACGTTAACTCAGGTTTATATTCAGATCTGAAAAATTTGAGGAATTATTTAATGCTTCCTCCAAAGTGAATTCAATCTTGAATTTAATATTCAGCAATTCTTCTTCAGTACGTCGTCAATATATCTTCTCCAAAGTTCAATATGTTTTCCTAGAGGTAATAGCATGATCTTATTTTCTACGCATGACGCACATAAATATCAGCCATTTTCCCGCTAAATGGGGAACCCATTGGCACACCATCCTTCATTGTATATACTATATTGTCGAAAATGAAAAAGTTTTGTTCTGTTGCAATCTTAGCGAGATACATAATGTTCTCTATGTCGGAAGCTTCTAGATCAATAGCATAATCTGACTCTTTGTATTCAATTGAGATTTCATTCAATAATAAAAGTGTCTCATCTATCGGTATATTAGTGTATAGATTGACTATATCCAACGAAATGGGAAAATACCGTTTATGTGAGTTTAATCTTAGAGAATTCAGGTATTAATGAGCTCAAGAGAGTTTTTTATGGAATAATGGGATTGAATTTTCAAATCCCTATTTATAAATCTATTCAGGAATTTGGAAATCTTATGAGTGGTCGTATAACTTCATGGTCGTTATTGTTTGGAGACCTGACTATGATGTGCAGAAATCAACAAAGTTGACCTTCGATTGCCTCATGGAGTTGACAAATTTCTTTTGATAATCTCTCATAGGAAATCCCAGATAGGACGCTACCTACTCCTGAGAATAATAATAATAAAATTAATTCCACGTGACAAGTTACTGTAGACTTCTTCTGCTTATGCGAAGTATTTATACATCTTGTGATTCTCACGAGAGTAACTTCTGGTTTCTAAAACGAGACGAGACCAACCCTAAGAGCGTCCGCACACGGGTCGATCCGATGTGCTCGACGCGTTTCCAGTCTCGTCTCTCGATTCAGCTTCCTATGCAATTCAAGCTGACGCCGTACACGGGTCGTTTTGAAACGTACGTTTGGGTTGCACGATTCACGCGTCGGGCGTCCGCACACGGGTCGATCCGATGTACTCGACGCGATTCAGTCTCGTCTCTCGAATCGGCTTCCCAAGCAATTCAAGCTGGCACCGTACACGGGTCGTTTCGAAACGTACGTTTGAGTTTCAAACGCATGTATCGTTTCACGCGACTGGCATGGAAGCGGAAAGTTCGAGAGGTTCGTACGTCGCTCACTATAGCATCACGTCTCCCATTTTCATCAGACTTTCTACTACAATCATATTATCTTCTTCGTCAAATAAGTTGAAAATACATGATCCATTATTTTTTTCAGCGTATTTCAGAATTCTTTCATATAAAATATTTTGAAGATCATACATAATATGTGATGAAACCAATAATATCATTCCATATAGAAAGTTAATACTTCACTTGACTCCAAGACGATATATCCACTGATTTCGCCTTATTTACTCAGAGAAAATATTATTTAGAACTCACTGACTTCATATTATAATAAATATTATGGATTTTTGTTATTTTATTTCCTCAAATTGATTGGACACTGCATGAATTTTTAAAACTGTCAGTTCTGCGCACATATTCAAGAGAATAGCGTGCTATCATTCAGCACAAATGTAGGTACTTTTGGTGCTTTCAGACAAAAGCTACAACAATTTTTATCGATACACGCAGATAGTGCACGGTCAAAATCAATTTGGTCCGGCCGTCCGTCCTATACAACGATAACTCAAACGAATAGTTTTTTAATTTTCCTGAATACACCATCCGATCCTATCGAATTGAATTGGAATTTTGTTTCAAACAAACTTATGCGAAATTTCGGGAGGATCGTATCACTAGGCAAATTCTAGAAAAGAACTGACGGGAACTGACTAGCTTTCACTCGCTCGTTCAAATTGGTTGCCTGAGTGGTCACCTATTCACTTATTGACCCCTCCAAAAGCACCTTTACATCCTGATTGTAAGATTTTGTAAAAATTTGGATAGGTATATGATTCATTGAGGGAATTTTATCCCTTAACGATTTCGGCCTTCGTAATCAAGCTTCTAACCTACTCTATAAACATAGAGTATCTGTAGTTGTTTTCACGGCTGGCCTTGCCGCCGATCGTAAACAGAATTACTAATGAAAGAATCTACTTGGAGACTTGATAATTGTAGAGCAGCTGTGGAGATGCTAAGGCCGAATTCGCGAATTGGTACCTATAATTTTTCCAATGCTGCAGCAGATATCCTGTTTCCCAATATTTCCAAATATAAATATTAGATCTAGATGAAATTCACTATGTGATTGAAGGTACCAATGCATAATTTTGAAAAATTTGAAATATGTGAAAACAAAATTTCTATTTGTTTAATTTGTTCTAATCGAAAGATCAAAATTCGCGCAAGTTTGGACATCAGAATTTGCCAATTAATTACTGAGCTCCATCATCATCGTATCAATATTTTTTTAGTTGATACCAAAGAAATAAGTACAAAATTTGACATATTGTTCTTCCAATATCGGGTCACAGTAAAATTTTGAATGAAGTTGTTAAATAGTGACTTCAGAGTCTGCGCCAAATTTTATTCCAAGATGATGAAAAAGGTTTTTGATAACAAAATTTTTCTAACAACAATCTGAAAATTTTCAAAACCATTTTTTTTTCAATTTTCTTCCAGCAAAGTATGCAAAAAATCCTGCATAAAATTATGCGTTTGTTTTCTACAATAAACAACGAAGTTCACTTCGGATTCTTTTCGAAATATTGAGGAAAAAATCTCAAAATCGATTTGAAATCTGAATTACTTGTTAAATATTGACTCCAAGGTCTGTGCGGAAATTTATCGTAATGGTATTGAAGGTTTCCGAAAAATCAATTTTTATCAACGAAAAGCAGGACATTTTTTGAAAAATATAGTTGGATACCCACGAAATTAGTGTCTGTTATTTCGGAGATATAGGGATAATGCAACTTCGATTACGTATACCTACCCCCGGAACCATTAGTTGGATTTCTCCATTAGCATATTCAAGCTTTGAACGTGCCCTGCAAGTTTGGGATATCTGAATTATTCTTTCGAAAAGTGGCCATCAACAGAGGCTTAAGCTGTAACATTTTCTTAGTTTATCGAAAATTTCAGAATAATTAGACTATTTATTAATACTAATAACACACTACTTTTCTAATAACTTAACAACTAATTCTATTAAAGTCCATGAACAATTTATTTCCACACTATTTATTTTTACTTTCGCTAAATACTTCTACGAGAACTCCACTGAAAACAGATAAACAGTTTTCCCGCCTTCTATAACCATCCACTTATAAAATAAAACAATAGCTAATGTTCTGTCCTTTCAATCGACAATTTGAAGAAATGGTGCAAAAAATCTCCAACTCTTTAATTAATCGTTCGAAAAGGTGATTTGTACTTGTTTTTTGTGAGCATGTCTGACAAGGAAATTAAATATCTTGGGCAAAAAATCATGATACTGTGGGAAAATTTCGTCTTTCCTTTTTCCAATGGCACATCTCATGCCCTCAAAAACGCCCCTCGTCCTCAAGAGAAAAATTCAAATTTTCAGTCCCTTACTCCCTAACCCCGTCTATGCTCCTCTTCTGTGGTACAATACTTGTGAACTTGTGAAAAAATAATACAAATGCAATTAGTAGGCTCTTTATCAGGAAGCTTATAAGTGTCAAATCTAAAAACATGGAGGTAAGTTTGTTTTGTTCAAATTTGTATGATTTTGTTGGGTGCTTGTTTTGTATTATTCTGTATCTATTTTTCTGTACACAGTACCTGAATACTTCTATTCAGGTAAACGTTCGAGAGAAATTATCCTTAGGTAATTCGGACTTAGTTTCAGAAAAATGGAAAACATAAAATGTAATCACTCTGGAGATATAATCGTTGTTTCCTTATAATTTCCATGAAATATCTATTTGATATCATTTGTTATGAACTCTTATTTTTAGGTCTTCAATTTAAGATTCGTTGGCGAAGTAGAGAAGCATCCTGAACTATATAATTATACTCTCTCATCATATTCGAAAAGAGATGCTACTGAAAGGGCATGGAGTAATGTAGCGAAGGAAGTGAACTTATCAGGTAAAATCTTTATTTCATAACCACACATCATCTGATAATTGTAAATATAGTTTTTTGAATGAAAAATCAAGTATTTTTCTAACATATTCAACACATTTAAATGCAACGATTCCACTGCCAAGGCAATGATGCCATTGGGGTGAGAAAATAATTTGCTAGATAATCTCGTAAAGCATAAGCGGTCGAACGAATGCAAATTCTAGATCGAACTTGTGGACGAATGAGATTGGCAGAACCAGTCATTTCGGCATTTTGTTCTGTCTGTTGAGGTGAATATCGGCATCCTTCTCTCTTCCTCACATAGTTATGTAGCACACAAACACTTTTTATTATATTATTGACCGTATTCACATCGCGGCAACGTATTGCACTACTGAATACTTGAAATTTTTCCGTCATCATACCAAACGTGCATTCAATTGTTTTTCTCGCTCGGCTCAACCGATAGTTGAAAATTCGTTTTTTATTATCTAGGATTCGTTTTGAGTAAGGTCTCATCAAATATCGAGACAATGGAAAAGCTTCATCTCCAACGAAGTAATAGGGAAATAAACAATCTTCATAATAATCGGAGGGAAGCTTGGTTGGAGATGGAATGTCGAGCTGAGAATTTAATATCAGGTTTTTGATTGCTGAGGCTCTGAATATGCCTCCATCACTGTTTCTTCCCGCGTATCCTGTTTCAATCATAGTGAAAATACCATCAGCATCGCAACATCCCAGGAGAACTATTGAGTGATAGGATTTGTAATTAAAATTAGCAGATCCAGTATTAGGTAATTTCTCAATGCGGATATGCTTGCCATGCAAAGCTCCTATACAATTTGGAATGTTCCATAAAACCTGAAAACGTTCAGCGATACTTTTCCATTGGTCATGAGTAGGGCGAGGCATGTAGGTATCACGAAGCTCGTTCCATATAATCTTGACCATCTCAGCTACCACTCTCCCAACCGTCGTCTCTCCTCGACAGAAATAAAGTCCCAATGAAACAAACGTACATCCTGTAGCCAGATACCTGGAAATATACAGTTAAAAAAATAATCGATTTGGGTTCTTTCCCAATAAATGGCTATTCTGGAAACCTATTAACAGAATTGTCTCGCAATATCTGAAACACTACTTATGAAACGAAATATTATAATTTTTGGAAATTGCTTCTGCGACAGGACTTGTAACCACTATTTGTAAGGAGCAATTTTGCAACAAAGTTGCTTATTATTGAAAAATTCTACTAATGCGATGCGATTTTGAAATATCCTGTTCCTTTATTTGATCCTGCATATCTAGTTGTACGTTGAGGAATACAATTGAATGTTGGTGGGTGCCAACGGAAAAATCTGGAAAAGCACTACCGTGAAGGCAGCAGCTTTTGCGCGCATGTTCAATGTAGATGAGCGTTTCAGCAACGAATTTCAACTTCCGCGCGAAAGCTGCTGCCTTCACGGCAGTTCTTTTCCAGTTTTTCTTTCGATAAAGTACTGGATTTCATTTCGATCGAATCTGTATTTTTGGAAATATTGGGAAAATAAAATTTTGAATTGGTATATCTGTGGAATCATTGGGTGGATTTTACCCTCAATATTTGTAGAGAAGGTTTGGACCTTAATTACGAAGGCCGAATTCGTGAATGGGTAAAATCCACCCAATGATTCCGCAGATATACTCATTCAAAATTTTATTTTCCCAATATTTCCAGAAATACAGATTAGATAGAATTGATATCCAGTACTTCATCGAAAAATTACAGTTCAAAGGTTCATACAGAATTCAATGAGGATGATATAATAAGAAAATCACAGAAATTTTTTTTTCAAATTGTTCTATTGACACGACCATCACGAAATTTTGCATGAAGTTGTCTTTTAGCATCTTCAAACTGGCTGCGAAGTTTTATCAGGATTGAATCAGTATTTTTCGAGTTATACCGAAAAAAGCAACGATGTTGAGAAAAAAACCTCGACATATTTTTTCCCGATTACTCAGAAACTTATAATCGTATCGAACTGAAATTTGGTACATTGCTGTGAAATATGAAGCTCTGAGTCCGAGTGGAATTTTTCTCTGGATATGATGTTCTCGAAAAAAAAATTTTTTGGAAAAAAATTTCGAAAAAATTTTTTTTTTCAATTTACTGACTGTATGATCCAGACAAAATTCGGCTCAAACTTGCGCGTTGTTGTACTCCACCTAATTGCCAAGTTTGAATCCAATCGCTCGAGTAGTTTCTGAAATACAAAATAAATAACTTCAAAATTTCAAGTGACTATCCGAAACTATTCGACCGATTTGGCCCGTTAACGAACTTAACCGCGGCATTCCACGGCCCGACCTACCCTGGAAGTTTCAAGTTGCTAGTTCACTCCATTCGACAGTTATCGTGTCCACGGCCGGCCGGCCGGACAGAATCGATTTTGACGCCGGATTCGTAATCAGTGATTCCAACCTATTCGTTTGAGACCATTTTCGGCTCAAAATTCGAAAATTACAGACATTTGGACAAAACGATAGCACGCTGTTTCCCTAGAGCATGCGCCCAAAAAAAAGGTAATTCATCTCAATAGTAAATATTGTTTCAATATTATTTGTTTAGCAGCATTGTTTCGAAAAATTGCCCTATGATGAATGAAATTCAAATCCTAACGCACGAGCATAAGCAATTTCAAAAACTTTATACTTGGTTTGGGAGAGAAATCCAATTAAAGTTTTCAGAAAAATTTTGAATTGATAGTGATTACCTCACTAACATACTTTCATATTTATTCTCTTGCAGTGAACGTATGCAAGGAGAAATGGAGGAATTTAAGGAGCACCTTTGTTAAAAATTTGAAACCCAAACCGAGTGGGAGTGGAGCATCAAAAAAAAAACCCTACTACCTTATGGAGGCAATGCAATTTGCAATTCCCTTCGTGAAAGTTGCTGGCAATCCTACCGGTAACTTATCTGCATCCCAAATAATGGCTGCTACTCCAATAGTTCCTAATAACGTTTCAACATCTTATGACAATTTCAACGAGGAAGACAATCTGGAGGAAGAATACCAGGGTATATCGGAGAATATAATGGAACATACAGGTTCACCACCTTTATCGTCTACACCCTTCATTTCTACGACATCATCATGTCAGGGTGATCCAGTTGCAATGCCATCAATGGATATGAGTAGCAGAACAAAAATGTATGGGCAGTCACAAAGAAAAAGAAAAGTGGGATACAGTGATGAGGCTGATAAAGCATTTGCAGCCTATTTCAATGCAAAACATGCCAAAATGTCGGATCCCTCTCCGCAAAAAGTCGAGGTCGATAAGCGAGAGGAAGCCATAAAAAATTTTTTAGCTAGCCTTATTCCAGACCTTATTCAGTTGAATGATGTACAGCTAAGAAGTTTTAAACGACAAACACTGCTGCTTATAGACGATGTTGCCACTGGTGATTCTTCGAACATTATGGCTAGGGAAAGTGGTACATCCGCACTTATAGCACCAGAGAATCAAAACGCTATAAGCCAAATTGAAGCAAATTTTCCCGGGTCCGATCTACAAGAGAATCGGCAGCAATCTCCTAAGGGAATATATGAATCCTTATTTCACTATTTGTAAATATTTTAATGTTCATTTTCAATATATATATATGTTCAGTTATTTTGTTGAATGTTCCAATAAAAATCTTACCTCAATGTTATTAAAATTCGTTCTTCTGCACTGACACATTCCCTCATATTTGTATCACCGTATAGTATAACTGGGGTGAGAATTTCCACTAGATGAATATATGATTGTTTTGACATTCTATAAAATGCTAGGAACCTGTTATCATCCTCTTGCATCTCCCTTGCACCAACGAATAATCGGGTGTCAAAATTCTTTTCAATGTACGGATGCACCCATAATCGATGTTTCCTTCGTTTTCTCATACGCCGGCAATACAAAAATAAAACAATATTCTCTTCTTCACTAGAACTATCCATAATCAGTACAGGAACAACTCTTTTCAGAAGTTCCTTCCTACATGAACGACGCGAGGCCAGTGAAAAACGATCGATGCGTATATGCGATTCTATCATACAAGGGAACTCACGACGCACGAAGCTGTCGACGTCGCACTGTTCGAGTCGTCCACAACGCGTCGAGCACATCGCGTCGACCCGTGTGCGGACGCTCTAAGAGCGTCCGCACACGGGTCGATCCAATGTGCTCGACGCGTTTCCAGCCTATTCTCTCGATGCGGTTTCCTAGGCAATTCAAGCTAACTCCGCAAACGGGTTGCACGATTCACGCGTCGGACGTCCGCGCACGGGTCGATCCGATGTACTCGACGCGAACCAGTCTCGTCTCTCGAATCGGCTTCCCAAGCAATTAAAGGTGGCACCGTACACGGGTCGTTTCGAAACGTACGTTTGAGTTCCGTTGGCATGCCTCGTTTCACGCGACTGGCATGGAAGCAGAAAGTTCGAGAGGTTCGTACGTCGCTAGCTTTCCGATATAACGAAACGATATAAATATGATTGTTTTTTATTTTCAACATGATTTTGAGGCTCATACATAATCTGTCTTGGAATTGATAATATAATTACATGTAATGATGAAATATTTTTATTGATTGCCCGATTTCGTCCCCACGCAAGAAAAATACTATGTCGGATTATACTGACTTCATAATTAAAATTGTGAATTCTTATAATCTTCACCTCCTCGAATGAATTGAACGCTGCCTCGGCACAGAAAAAATATTCATAATATTTTAACCTATGAAAAACTAGAGAAAATAACGGCCATTGTATGTGCTTGGACTAGTTCTTAAACAAATCGAAACATATTATCCGAAATAACAATGATGCGTCATTTTTAAGCGCATGTTTCAGGTAGCTCGATAACATCGTGCTTATGTCCAGAACTCTGGTTTTTGTAATTTTCAGCCAAAAGCTTAAACGATTAATATCGACACATTTATGGAAAGTTTTGGAATCAAAATCAATTATGTCGGCTCGTACGTCCTCTACCAAGATGATTTACAAAGGAGAAATGCCAGCGATTTGAAATTTCCCGGCTAGAGGGCACATCTGAATGCGATTATTTTACTTTAATTTCCTAGATAACTCGGGAAATACTGATCCGATCAAATGAAACTTGGAAGTTTGTTGTCAATACCTTTCGTTGAAATCGTACCACAAGAAAAATGAAAGAATCTGGGATTTATATTCAAATATTCGAATCTCATTTCCTAGCGATATACCTTATTTCCGTTCGATATTTTGAAATACTAGCGAAATTAAATCTCGAATGTATATATCACTGAAATCATTAGATCAATAGTGATCAAATATTCTCTGTATTTAGGGTCAAACTAACGGCTTATCAAACGTATAAATTGCTTATGACCAAAAATTTTTCATATGCGAGTCGTACCTAATCGTTCGAAACTATTTTCGGTGCAAAATATCAGAATTTCAGAATTATTCACTGTCGTTTTCTAGGATATGCGCGTGAAAACTATCATCTAATGCGTTAATGCTCACCAAATTTATATGTCCACCTCCGTATAATTCACATTTTTTGTGCGATCAATGCACAAAAACTCCCCACCATATATCTTATTGTACGAGGTAAATACACGAACACAAAAAAAAGCATAAAGTTTAGCACAAACCTCGAGGTAACTATTTAACGATAGTGTTTCGATTTTCAATTTGATTTGATATTTATATTCGGAGATCGGAAAAAATATGTCAAGTTTCGTGCTCATTTCCTCGTTATAATAGTTTTGTCCTCACGAAATTGTGCATCAACCTTCAAGCTCTCATTTTTACATCAAGCTCTTGACTTCAATTCGATTCGATCTGTATTTTTGGAGATATTAGAAAAATGGAAGTTTTAATGGATATACCTGCATTTGGTGAATATACCTAGCCAATTCGCGAATTCTTCCTTCCTTGTTGAACTCCATACTTGTTCTGCAATTATAAAGTTCCTAAGTAGATTATTTCGGTAGTTCGGAAAAAATATGTCAAGTTTCGTGCTCATTTTCTCGTTATAATAGTTTTGACCCCACGAAATTGTGCATCAACCTTCAAGCTCTCATTTTTACATCAAGCTCTTGGCTTCAATTCGATTCGATCTGTATTTTTGGAGATATTAGAAAAATGAAAATTTTAATGAATATACCTGCATTTGGTGAATATACCTAGCCAATTCGCGAATTCTTCCTTCCTTGTTGAACTCCATACCTGTTCTGCAATTATAAAGTCCCTGAGTAGATTATTTCGGTAGTTCGGAAAAAATATGTCAAGTTTCGTGCTCATTTCCTCCATTAGTTATTGTGTTAATGATCGGTGGTTTGGCCAGCCGTTATCACAATCATTTTCGAGAGGAGCTTCTTTGAGACCGCATAATAATTATATATAATATAATAAAGTAGGTTTCGGGCTTGTTAATTACGAAGACCTGATTCGAGCGTGGTTGAAACCGTTCTAATGATTCGTAGACCTGCCCATTTAAATTTTTATTTTCCCAATATTTCCAAAACTTATGATCGGATCGAATTCAAATATAGTATTCGATTGAAAAATACCAGAGTGAAGATTTATGCAACATTTCGTGGGAATCATATGAAAAGAAGAACACCAAATCTTTCCATCAGAAAGTGAAGTTGCAATTGGCAGGGCCAACGTAAATAATGACCACTTTGTTCAGGAATTGAGCTTTTCTAGATTATTTTTGGAACAACCTGTAAATCTCACCCTTAAGCCATACTGAATGCAAACCAAGGGATTTCATCAAAATATATCCATATACAACAAAATTGTGGAAATTAACTTCTTCGTACACCCTGTGTGTTTTGCCATAAATATCCTGCCGTAGGTAGGAAATTTCCTGCCAATTCATTCAATAGAAAGTTGGTGATGCCGAAGAATGAAGCAATTATGCTGTTTTATGTCTCTTAGGCATGCCCTGTATATTTTATTCTAGAGAGGGGCCACCTAGTTGTCATACTGAACCCAACGCAAAAAAAAATCATCGAAATCAGCCGCTGAGCAAAATTATTATTAAACTTAAAAAAATGGTTTTTCACGAATTGACAACCTTCTTTTTACGCGCTGATTTTGAAATCGGCTCTATCCATGCTCGATATTGAATAAACTCGGATCTTATGACGTACGAACTTGCCGACGTCGCACTGTTCGAGTCGAGCACATCTTGTCGGCCACATCGCGTCTACCCGTGTGCGGACGCTCTAACGGCCCTCGTCGTTTTGGGAATGACGGCTCCAGTATAGGCACCTGCATTACAAGCTATGTGTTTGTTTCTCCAACGATGTCGTACGACATTGTGTCGTGGAAATTACGGCTCCAGTATAGGTGCAGCCTAAAGAAGAATAAAACGTGAAATTCAGTTCTGTCCGGTTGACCGGTTCTCCGTCGCACTGAAATTAGGTTGAGACTTCTAAGTCAATTTTAACAGTAGTGTACCAAAGTTCAGCACGATCCTATTTCACCTTAGGAATTAAGCTAAAATGCTTTTGCCTTCTCGTGCAACTTATGTTTGTGAATAAAGAACTTTGATTTTTAAAAAGTTTAATTTGATTATTGACGAAGTGGACAATGTTAAAGTCACGACATTCAGTACAACAATGGTTTGACTAACCTAATTAACAAAGCAAGTAATCTTCTATTCCCCTCTAGTGGGATGAATTCCTAGTATCAGTGCAATATGATACATTAAGATGATACATGTATATTTATATAGGAATATGGAGGATTCTAATATGTAACTCCTCCGCGCCTAAGAGAAAAAATTGGGGTTTTTTAGAAACTCTAATTTTTGAGCTCGATATCCTCCAAGGGATTATTTTTATTTCGAATAATTTCTATGTTGCTTCTATTAAACTTATTGATTAAAAAGTATAAAACTATAAGAACAATCATTACATATATTATTATTGTGTAAATACTCAGATTATCATAATGAAAAGTTGGACTTTTCATGGAAAGAATTTGCTTCTTAGAATGTTCAATAAAAAGTTCTATATTCTTTAGATCGTCAAGTTCAATATTATCCAGTTCAATTGGAACTTGATCAATTTTTTCTAAAGATTCTGATTTTGATATTTGTTGGATTTTGATGTTTGGTAAATCAACAATTTTTATTCTTGAGGAACTTTGTTTACAGTTCTTCAAAATATGATTGTCCACAATCACTTCACAGCATGACGGAACGAAAATGACATATGTTCCGCACAACATTGTTTTTTCGGCACTATCTCCGCACTTCACTCTGGCGATCTTCTCCTGGGTTGTGATGACCATCCAATAGTCGACTGCTAGTTGATGGACACTGGATCCCCTTAAGTTTATTGCCTTTGGGTTACATCTTGTGTAATTTTTGGTGACACTAAGTAGCTCGACTTCACATGGGTTGCTAGATAATATAGGCTTTGTGTTTCCCTCACACAGGAAATTTGTTGGAAAAACTTCTTTGCATGGTCGATTGAATAGAGCGTATTTTGTTTCACATAGGGAAAGGAATCTTGTGGTGGGATTGATAATTTGATATTGATTGTTTTTCAGAATTGGAAGTGGAAATAATTCGTAATAATTGTAATTATTAGTTTCTGTAAGAGGAATTTCGAGAATGAATCTAACTTGATTTTCACTTATGAATCCCTTAACTTTGGTGCAAGAATAATATTGATTGATACTTTCATCCTTGATTAGAAATGGTAATCTATTATCTTTGATTTTAGTCTGAATTTTGAAAAGTTCTTTTTTTAATTCTTCATGTGAAATTATAGATGAATGGAGGGTTTCTGTTTGAGCAAATGAAATGGCTATTTCTATATCACTCAATATTTTGTTTATGATATCTATTGCTAGAGTTATATGTGTAAAAACTGAGTTTAGAACAATAAAATTGAAATCATCCCAAGAATTTATGGCTGATCTATTCATCCAGAAGTTTATTTGACTGATTTTACTCTCTAGAAGTGCTTGATTATGTTGCAACTCATTCATCGAATTATTGAAAACAGTTATTGAGTTTTCTGTTAAACTTATTTGTGAATTTGCCACATCAATCAATTTCTGTTGCGAGTTTTTCAAGTTTTGAATAGCTTCATCGTATTTATCGGCATCATTCTGATCTAAATTTCCTGATATTGATTTCCATATAGTACCTAGTCCATTTATCAAACCTCTCTTTCCTCTGTTATTGGGGGTCGGCGTTAGTTGCTTGAGTTTTTTCTGAGTATCATCGATCTTATACTCTAAGATGTATTTGTGATTGGAGATTTCACGTAAGTAACTTTTTCCGTGTTCTGAAGTGTGAAATGATGTATTCATGCTTCGATAGTTTGATATCAATTTATTGAATTCCGACGTTATGTTGGATAAATCGAAAATTTGAATTAAAGTCCAATAGTTTACGATATTTTGAGATATTCCCTTTTTTAATGGTAATATGCCAGGGTTGTCTACAATTTGAGTAATTTTTACTTCTGTGCATTCTGAGATGATGTATCCGAAGATTGTTGCGACGGTGATGAGTCTGTAACAATAGGTTGTCTTAGATTTTTTAAATGAACTGTACGACCGATGTTCTGTTTTGATTTATTACCATCTATTTTTTGGATAAGGGCTTTATTACCGGGTAACAGTTCTGTAATAATAAAAGGTCCGCTAAATTTAGGTCCGCTTTTGTTACGAGCATATTTATAACTTTTTTCGTAAACTGTTTGACCAATTTTAAAGGGGTTCCTCGTATTTTCATTAATTGTTTGAACAATTTTATTTTTTTGTGAAATTATATTCTCATTGACTTTATCATAGACTAAAGCTAATTTTTGTTTATGCTTTTGTAGATAGTCACTATACATTTGCTTATCGTAAAGAATATCTAGAGGATCTTTCAGCTTTGTATGGCCGAATGTAAGTTCAAGTGGAGTTAGTTTCGTGGTTGAATGAATAGAATTATTATACCCTATTATTGCGTATTTCATAATTACTTCTATGGAGTCTTTAGATTGTGATCTCAAAATTCTACAATGTTCCGCTATTGTCGAGTGGAATCTCTCAATGATTCCGTCAGAATCTGGGTGATGTGCTGTTGTGAAATGAATATTTATTTTATGAGTTTCAAATAGTTCTTTTATAATATGTCCGAAAAATTCCATTCCTTGATCTGAACTTATTCGTAATGGTGTTCCGTAAAAACAAAAATAATTCAACAATGCATGAAATATGTCTACAGCATTTTTGGATTTTAATTGGATGGCTTGACCTAGTTTCGTGAACGCATCAACAACAGTTAGAAATTTAGTATTCTCCAAAGTGTAAATATCTATGTGTATTTTCTCAAAAGGCTTGAAGGGCGTATCTGTTAACATCATTTCGATTTTTGGAGGATTTCTCTCGTATTTATTTCGTTTGCAGATTTCGCAGTTCGCTATATAGTTCGAGACGTATTCTTTCATGGATGGAAAATAATATTTTCGCTGAAGTTGCCTGAGAGTCTCATTTACACCTCTGTGATTTGTTTTTCCTTCGTGCTGGAATTTTATCGCCTGGTTGATAAGTTCACTATCTTGAATCACTTCTCTTCTTTCAGTGCAGTATATTATTTCAGGTCCGTTTCTGTTGAACAGCTTGTTTACAACGTTGCTGAATGTTCTGAACATGTTCTCAGATTCGAAGTGAAAATAATATCTCTTCTTATCTGCTGTGTATTCTTTGAGGAATTTGATGATTTCGTCTTCGTTATTTGAAGCGCTGATTTGGACATAAAATTTCCTTATGTTTCCCATGGATTCTTTTCTCACAGGTTTCGGTTGTTTATAGACTTCCTGGAAAAAATACTGATTTGGCTTAGAATCGATAATATCGTTGGATATTTTTATTGGTGATGAGTTTTCCGTCTCCGTATTCGTAGAATGTACCGTTTCAAGATCACTTTCTGAATTTTCTTCCTGGCCATCATCTGCGTTGTCAAGTCTTTTCAAGATTTCATCTAAATCTGATTCTGACATCTCGACTGATGATGCATCTTCCAATATTTTTTCAATTTCGTCTTCATCTACGTTATTGATTAGAGAATCAGTATCTGTATGATTAAGTTGTATTCTTGATAATGCATCGGCATTTTTGTTGATGGATCCTTTTTTGTATGCAAGTTCGTAATCATATTCTTCTAATCGTATTTTCCATCTTTGCAATTTCGAATTTGGTTCCTTCAGTTTATCCAACCAGATAAGAGGTCGATGGTCAGTGCATATGGTGAATTTCCTGCCATATAGGTATGGTCTGAAGTATTTTACTGCCCAGATAACTGCTAATAGTTCTTTCTCTATGGTGCTGTATCGTTCTTCTGATTGATTGAGTGTTCTTGATGCATAGCATATTGGCCTGTCTGAACCGATCGGTCCTTGTGATAGAATAGCTCCAATTGCTACGTTTGAGGCATCTGTTGTTACTATGAAATTTTTACTAAAATCCGGATATTGTAAAACTGGAGGATTCGTCAAAATTTCCTTACATCTGTTGAATGATTTTGTGAATTCATCGGAGTGAACTATTTTTCTTCCTTTTTTTTAGACAGACGGTCAGAGGTTTTGTGATTTCTGCGTAATCCTTTATGAATTTACGATAATATCCTGTGAGTCCGAGGAATCCTTTTAATTCAGTTGGTGTTTTCGGGATTGGGTAGCGTAAAATTGCATCAATTTTCAGAGGATTAGGTTTAAGACCTTCCGGTGTTATGATATGACCCAAGAATTGAACCTCTTTCTTAAGAAATTCTGATTTATCCATTTGAATTTTTAAGTTTGCAGCTCTCAGACGTTCAAAAACTTTACGGAGTTTTTCTATGTGTTCCTCTAGTGATGTTGAAAAAATTATTATATCATCCAAGTACACTACACATGATTCATTCATTATGCCTCGTAAAATATTATCCATTATTCTTTTAAATGTTCTTGGTGCATTTTTCAATCCAAAAGGAAGTCTTTTGTATTCATAATGCCCTGTGGAGAATGCTGTTTTCGGTATATCTCTAGGATGCATTTCGATTTGGTGATATCCTGATGCTAGATCAAGTGTGGAAAAATATTTGCATTTACCTAGCTTGTCTAATACTTCTGTAATGTTTGGGAGTGGATATTGATCATCGATACTTTTCTTGTTGAGTAATCTATAATCGACACAGAGACGATATTTTTGTTCTCCGGAAGCGTCCATCTTTTTGGGAACTACGATCACTGGACTACTCCATGGACTACTGGACGGTTGAATTATGTCGTTTTTCAAAAGTTCTTCCACTTGTCTTTCGACTTCCCTTTTTTGTGTTTCTGGCATTCTATATGCTTTTTGAAATATCAGTGTTTCATCCGTGGTTCTTATCTCGTGTTTAACTACATTAGTAAAACTTAAGGGTAGCTTTTTGCTATGAAAGACATCTCTGTATTCAAAGCAGATTTTCCGAATTGCTTGTTTTTCTTCCTTGTTTAGATGTTCTAAGCGGAGATTTCTCATATTTTCTTTCAATAAATTGTCAGTTTTGGTTTCATTTTGAGCTATCGTTATCCGATTCATTGATTTCAAGAATTTGTAGTGGATTTATTTCAATTTGTTTTTCTGACTCATTACTATTCGTTACTGTCACGTATGCTTCATTATTTTCAACCTTTACTAAGCACTGTGGAATTTCGATTCCCTCCGTTAATTTGATGTATTCTATGATACCTTGATTGACTTCATTAGAGTGTATAGGTACTTTTATGACTTTCTGGGTTCTAGGTGGTAAAGTATATGAATAGGAATTTCTTTGAAAATATAGAGGAATAGGACCATTTTTGGTGTAAAGCACATTTTTCTTGAGGTCGATATTGGCACCTAAGTGTTTAAGTAAATCCATTCCAATCAATCCATCATATTGTTGGTTAAACTCAAATATGTGAAAATTAAAATATTCTTCAGTTTTGAAAATTTTCGGAAGTGGTATGTGTGCAATATATTTATGAAACGTAATTTTGTGTGCTGTCTTTATTTTGAATGGTGAATATTTGATATATTTTTGATAAAATTTTTCAACGATTCGGGGACTAATTAAGGTTTTCGAACTTCCTGTATCTATCATAAATTTAAAATTGACTCCCGGAATCCTTATGTATGGCAAAGTAGAGTTATTAATATTAGTGATGTTTATTACGTTGGATTCTGGTTGCTTGCTGTGCTGTGAAAATTTTCAGCAGGTAATTCCAAATATTGATTATTTTCGGGGAAGTCTGTGAACTCGTATTGATTATTTGGGTCGTACTCCGACGTGGTATGATAATCATCATAGTAACAATCATTTTGATCGAATTCGTTCACGGACTCATCGATATTTTGTTGAAAAAGTTCTTCCGAAATGAAATTTCTTTGATTAATCTGTCTACTAGGTTGTGGTCTACCTGTATACCTGGTGTTATTTGACGACGTATCCATAGGGACAGGTTGTGATCGCGTTTGGGGCGAATTTCTAATCTGCATACTTCTTTGGTTATTTCGGTTCAAATTCGTTGTGTTTTGACGGACTTGAGTAACCGGTGTTTGATTAATCGGGCTTACATTTTGATACAGAGGACGTTGTAGATTTTGTTTGGTGGGTAAAAATTGTGTAAATTGAGGATTTGGAGGTCTATTCGAGTAAGTGTATGTTAAATTCCGCCTAGCATAAGCAAAATTTTGTTCTTCTATAGTAAATGCAATAGCCTGTTCTAAGGTTTGTGGATTTCTCAATCTAATTGGTAAATTAGAATGAAGACCTCTCAAGAAGGCGTTTGATGCTTGGTTCTCGAATAAATTCTTTTTCAATTCTATTATGTTTGGGTCAACTTCGGTGAGTTGAATTTTATTGAGTAATAAACTCAAAAGATCTTGACATCTATATCCAAAATTAACCGGACTTTCGAACTTTCCCTGTCTTAAATGCATCAAATCACCGACTAAACAATTTTCATCGCGTTGATCAGAAAAAAATTGGAGTAATAAATTTTTGATCGATAACCAATTTCTTAAATTTCCTCTACTGCCTACCAAATTTAGTGCTCTTCCCGTTAGTTTGCCGATAATGGCTCGCAAAAGAAATTCATTTTGTGGGTTGGCAATGTTGTTTTGATCAGAAAAATTATTAATCAAATACTCGCTAGATTGAATAAAAATAGCCAAAGTTGCTGGATTCCCATCATATTCTGGGATACAATCAATGTGGTGTTTATGAATTTGAGGGACTGCCATTATTTCTTCCCTGGTATGTCTTCTTAAAGGACTACGATCTCTAATACTATTCATAAGATTTTTAAACTATAATTTATACCGGGTGACCCATTTTAACTTAGGCAGCCAAATAACTCGAACAATAAGCACACTACGAAAAAATGTTTACAATCAAAATTTCGTCATTTCGAGGGG
Organism: Myrrha octodecimguttata; assembly: GCA_958510865.1. Taxonomy (NCBI): domain Eukaryota; kingdom Metazoa; phylum Arthropoda; class Insecta; order Coleoptera; family Coccinellidae; genus Myrrha; species Myrrha octodecimguttata. Next base: position 16,000,102 of record OY294060.1, read on the forward strand.
GACGTACAATGACGTTGAAATGAGCCACCCCACCCCTCCCGCTGGGCGGTGAGGGGGGCAAGTTTGAAATCTTAAATAGGAACCCCTATTTTTTATTGCATATTCGGAATCTTTGGCTGAAAACACATACAACTTGTCTGAAACATTTTTCTCGATTCATGATAGATGGCGCTGTAATCGACGAAATTCAATTTCTTCGATTTTTCTTACTGAGAACCCATGCTTACGATTCTGCAATAAATTAACAATAAAAATACCACGATTTCATTTTTAATACTCGAAATTAGTCGTAAAACAAACTTCTCATTATTTTTTATTACTCATTAATTACTTCTCAAGAAACTGCTTTTAGCGTAACCCAGGAACAACGTCGTGGACGTAGCAGAATTTCGTCGATTACAGCGCCATCTATCATGAATCGAGAAAAATGTTTCAGACAAATTGTATGTGTTTTTAGCCAAAGATTCCGAATATGCAATAAAAAATAGGGGTTCCTATTTAAGATTTCAAACTTGCCCCCCCTCACCGCCCAGGGGGAAGGGTGGGGGGGCTCATTTTAACGTCATTGTACGTCCCCCTCGAAATGACGAAATTTTGATTCTAAACATTTTTTCGTAGTGTGCTTATTTTTCGAGTTATTTGGCTGCCTATGTTAAAATGGGTCACCCTGTATATTTGAACTCTACGAATTCAAGAGAAAATCAAGTATTTAGTTGAAAAATAAAATTCAATATATTGTGAAAAAAAAAATCAATTGGGGATATGGGGTGATTGGTATGTGAAAAAAGGATGTGAAACTTACGCTATTGGCTTCATAAAGATTTCTTCTTTCTTCTTTTTCTTCTGCTTCAGGGGATACAGCGATTATAGCAGGCAGTTTCGTTCCAGAAACTCCGTACCAAACTATAATTTCTCCTCCTGAAAGCTGTTGATCGGGTTTGGTTTTCTTAACTATGAGCTTCGGTGATGTTGACTTCCACTCGCTGGTTTTCTTGTACCACTGGGTTGAACTTGGTCAATTTTTGGGCCAAGGTTCGACAAAAAATTTTGAATACCCAACTAATCGTTGAAACGAACACAACTTTTTCCGCAATTTTAGTCGAAAAAAATGTTTTGGGTATCCTACCGACTGCGCCACTTATGTTTGTGAATAAAGAACTTTGATTTTTAAAAAGTTTAATTTGATTATTGACGAAGTGGACAATGTTAAAGTCACGACATTCAGTACAACAATGGTTTGACTAACCTAATTAACAAAGCAAGTAATCTTCTATTCCCCTCTAGTGGGATGAATTCCTAGTATCAGTGCAATATGATATATTAAGATGATACATGTATATTTATATAGGAATATGGAGGATTCTAATATGTAACTTGCATGCTTTTGTATAATCTATTTGCAAGTGGTTGCGGAACTTTCGACCATTTTTCAGATATAATGAATTCGATGGGCTGTAAATACGAATTTTTTGCAGGCTGTAACAGGAATCAACACGATTTGATCTTCCGAATTTAATACCAGTTATTCAACAGGTGAAGGGCCGAATGATGGCTGTTGGGTGGAATCGAAGAGTAACTGAATTCGCTGATGGTACTGCTGCAGTGGGCCCTGGTGGTATTTTCTGTAAAAATTGGGATCTCCGCCATAAGGAAGACATAAGTTCAGCTGTTGTAAGGGTACCTCAAACTCTTGCTACAGCTACTTACAATGGAGAATTGATATTATGGCGCCTAGAAACCGGCCAAGCATACAAACAATTTAATGTTTCCGATCCAACAACCAGAATCAAAATACAATACAAGGTGGTGAAAGATAGAACGAAGTCAACAGTCTTAGCTACTGTTAGTAAAAGGGCTAGGAAGAGTGTAATGCAAGCGAAGAAAGAGTCCATTGTTACCGATGAAATGAAGATCAAAGCAGCTAAACGCGGAACACTTATGGGAAGAAGTAAGGAACCAATCTTCTAACAATTATTTCGAGGTTTGATTTGAGGTGTACAGGGAGCATTCCATAAAAAATAATCTTCAAAATTTATTAGGATCCTCTAGATACTCATGGCTGTAATGCATTCCTCAAAAGAAAACACTTTGAGGAAGAATTAGCTGGAGCTTGATTTATTCAGGATTACCAACCCCGGCCACGCTTGGCTACGGCTTAGTCCGATACTAATTATCAGACAAATTCAGAAAAATTATTTAGCGGACATGTAAAATGTATTAATTCTCTTTCTAGCATTACAACTGCAGATTGTCCAATTATTAACATAAAATATCATTTCTTTATTTCAGAAAAACTCAGTTGTGATATTTATCTGCAGTTGTAATCCTAGAAAGAGAATTAATACATTATGGAACGATATTTTATGTTACTAGTTTAACAAGCTCTAAAACAGTAAACGGATCAATGCTTCAGCAACAGAGAGCGACACGATCCATTGAAAAAATATATTCAATTTATTCACACATATCGACAAAGGAAAAAAATATCGGGTGAAACTTCACTTTACGGACAGTGCTCGATTGTGATCCAGATTTTTTAAAGATGCAGATGTTTATAACCAATCAATTGATACCATCCTTCATCCCGGCAAACTCAAAGTTTAGGTGAAATCAATTATAAAAAATTACATTTTTTGTGCTGAATCTGACACATTTGTTCGAAAATGAACAATATTCATCATGGTTGGCATTAACTAATCAAGCAGGATCTTAGTTTATCTTCAGATTAATCGAAGAGGAATATTATGTGCTCTACAAATGAATAAAATTTTCCTTAGGGTGGTCGCGCACTTGTGACTTTTCTGAAATCTCACGACACTTCATATCTGTATTGATTCTTTCTGGAGGTGGATCGTGAACTTAAAAATAATTCAATGAGTAATTAATCATTCCCTTCTTCACATTGTTTTCAGGTATGATTTCAAGATATCAAACTGCATCGAAAGAAAAGAAGAACTTTGTTCTAATTGCACCATAGGGGCATTAAATTTTTCAAATCGTGTCCTTCACGTTTTCGAGAATGAAACAATCCCTCAATCTAGTATCAGTGCGTTATCGCCTCTTTACCTATCCTAGGAAAGTTGAAATAACTCCAGTTTCTATGCATAATCCGATTCGAATGTTGAAACGACAATATCTGAACGCATCTTACGTGTTGAGTAAGATTTTGATTCGTATTCCGTGGTGAAACGAATAAACAGAAAAAGTCTAAAATCTATACTTCTGATAGACATAACTAAGAAAAATGCCTCTTTGTTGTCAAAATAGAACAGAAAAATACACTTTTCAGGAATTAATATCTCATGAAATACGAGTTTGCCGGATATGAGATTGGTACCAATCGATTTTTTATGCTTAATTTCATCTACAAAAAATTATGATGAAAATCGAGCAAAGTCAGTAAAGTAGAACCAAATCTCGTTCTAATCAATACTTGCTTTTCCATTGTCTTCTGTTCTATACCATAATGAATTTACATGAATTTGAGTGATTTTGTTTGTCTTAGGATGATTCGTTGTATTCTTCAACGATATTTAGGCTCCTCATTTGGAGCAGAGCTAATTCAAAAGAGGGGTGTGCTCTTCAATCTTATTTTTGAGTTGTAAAGGTCCTTTGTTCGGTAAGTTTAGTTTCAGAAAAGGAAATTGAATTTAATAGAAATTAAGGTCTTTGGTTGAGTGAGGTAAGTTTAATTTGGGACAGTGACAGTCCAAATTAGAAGTTGAATCAATATGGTTCAACAATTAAGCAAGTTAACGCGGTGTACCTGTGGAAAATATGAACGACCGCGCAATTGTGAATTTTTGCCACTGGGAGTTTTCTGAAATTGATGCATTATAGTTCTCATGAGCTCATTAATATGAGACGAAATACTAAGTATGCGGATTTCAATATTGACATGAAGCTCCAGGAGATTACAGACGTAATCTGTGATTTCGGTCACAAATCGAAAGTGTTTGGCCGCCATAATTCCCAGAATATTCTTCTGTAACTAATCTCAGAATATTTCATAGTTCTGCTAGACAAATACACGCCAACCATAGAAAATACACTCCATATGTAATTATCATCATCAACCAGCTATAGTCGTCCACTGCTGAACATAAGCATCCCGTAATTGTTTCCATTTCCTTCTGATACGCTTTATGTCGTCTGACTATCACGTGGGGGGTCTTCCTCTACTGCGAAACGCGTCGGCCCGAGGTCTCCATTCTGAGACCCTTTTCGTCCATCTGTCGTCACTAGTCCTTGCCAGGTGTCCGGCCCAGTTCCATTTCAGCTTAGCAATCCTAAATCGAGCACCGTCCGTGAACTAATGTTTTACAGATATTTATTATGACTTTTCAATTCAATTTCCAAAAACAAACAATCCAATGCCATCTCCTCAAACATCGAAATAATACTTGTCAAATGAATTCACGATATGTCATTCAGAAGAAGTGGGGTTTAAAAATTTTCCGCGCAACTTTCTTGAGTTTCTCTTACATCATGTCCTTCTACTGGCAATAACAAACCTAACAAAAAAAAATTATTAACGAAAGTGCTTTACCGGCTCAAGGGTGGTGCCGTGACCAAGGGAAACATTTTCCACTACAGAGCTGTTTTTCCTGGAAGATACCTAAGAAAAAGGGTCAATATCCAATCTTCTTATAATTCCTATTACACAGAAAAAATCTTTCTCGAAAATATTCAACTATAACATTTTCCGGTATTGTTTGCTCTTAAGAGCAAACAATACCTCGAATATAATGCGGTGACTTTTGGAGGCCAGAGTTCGTTTTCTTGAAAAAATTTTTTTGGTGCAAATAGTTAAGAAAAAACGTATGAATGCGCAATGTTGCCACTTTAATATTCAAGAATTTTCGGGAAAATAAAGCTGAAATGGAGTGAAAAATGGGAAAATAACTAACATTGCGCATTGTTAGAAAAGAATTAAGTACATTTCAGAAAAAAAATTCAAAAACTACTCACTGCTGCCTGCAGAACCACACCGTTTTCTCCTAACTAGGATTATCCACTCTTCCCTGGGTTCTGCCCGAGTACCAAAGGCATGGCGAACTGCGAGGATAACCCCCATTTTCAAATCAGGAGACAGACTATCAGCATCTTACTATCGTCCCATCAGCTTAAAACATATTGTATCGAAAATTGCTGAAAAAGTAATTTGTTCGCGTATCCTAACCTTCTTAATGTCCAATAAAATAATTCCGGATTGTCAACACGGATTTGTTCCTGGTCGCTCTGTGATTACGTGTCTGCTTCAGTGTTTGGATTCGTGGAAAAGATCTCTGTACTAGAATTCTCCGGTGGACGTGGTTTATTTGGACTTCTCGAGAGCGTTCGATCTTGTCCCTCTGAAAATACTTCTGTCCAAATTGAACCATTTCCGAATCAGAGGCAGCTTACTCCAATGGATCGAGTCATTTCTGAGTGATCGGGAGTTCCTGGTTAGAGTCGGTGCGTCCTCATCTCGCAGTAAACCTGTAACGAGTGGTGTACCCCAGGGTCTCGGTCCTCTGCTTTTTCTCATCTACGTAGCTGACCTTCCACAGCTTGTTTCCTCTGCGTGTTCCGCATACGCGGATGATTTTTAATTGTTTTCTGAAGCACTCTTCCCTTCGTTACAGGGTGATCTGGATGGCAGAGCTGTGCCGAAGCCTTGTGCTTAGTGCTCGTGAAAGCACTCGAAGCACTTTTGTGCTCCTGAGCACTGTGCTCCCAAGCACTTTATTAAGCCAGTGCTTAGTGCTTGGTGCTTCGAGAATTTTTTGAGAAGGCTTAGTGCTTAGTAATTCGAAAAAGTGATCCTAAGCACAGCAAAGTGCTCCCGAGCATCGGAAAGTGCTCCCAAGCACCTTAGTGCTCCCGAGCACCGCAAAGTGCTCCCGAGCACCTTAGGGCTTCGAAGCACTTTTCGGGATTACTAAGCACTAAGCCTTATAGACTTGTCGAAAAAGGAAATTGTCGGGCTATCGCGTGATTGGAGTAGACAAAGAGAACAAATATATCAGTTGTCTCTGGTGTTTGGAGACATTCGACAAGGAATACAAGGATCCTCATTCGACACATTCGTGGTATATGTGTTTACGTTCAGTTTTGTGCCACTATTATATGAAAAGTTATGGGACAAAATTATATAATTATGCTCACGTCAATAACAATGTAACTTCCCGACCCATTATGCCTATAAACGAACTTTGCCGAGATATTTAGGGTCTGAACCTACCCTGCAACTTGTCAGGGCTCTAGATTTTTCGTTTGGAGAGTAATCGTGTTTACGGAAGGCCAAACAGCCAAACATCGATATGGATCACGGATTCATCATCAGGGAGTCAAACACTTCAAGTTTTGGATTTCAATTCGTTGTTATCTGCGTTTTTTGGAGAAATATTAGGAATATAAAATTTTGAATCGATATATCCACGGAATCATTAGGCGGATTTTACCCATTCACGATTTATACCTTCGTAATATACCCATTCTAAATTTCATATTCCCAGTATTCCAAAAATTAAGATCAAATTGAATTGAATCCAGTAAATATAAAATAAAATATAATATAAAATTTGTGGAAACAAAATTTTGAATTTCATTTCAATCTAACTAAACGATCATCAAGAAATCGTACAAATTGGCTCTTTAGCTTTCGCTAACAAGCCTAACGGCCTATATTAAACATAATAACTTCCGAAAGAAACAACTTAGAAACTTGATATTTGTGAAGCCTCAATTACGTGTGCCGAATTCGTGACCACTCACCCAATGATTCCGCAGATATAGCCTTCCAAAATTTTAACACCCAATATTTTCAAAAATCTAGGATAATTCGTAGGATTGGAATAGGTCGGAAATAAGACACTAATTCATTCCTTCAAGCGACGTTTCGCAACTATTTTGTTGCTTCTTCAAGCTCTATGATCATAAAACAGTTAAAAACGTAATTAAATCAACACATTGTAGTATTTCAAAACTTTTTCTCTTAACTCGGAAGCGGTTAATGTCCTGTCAATGTTTCCATATAATGTCATACAATTTCGATATCTAATCTAAAAGTGAGCTCATTGAAACAGTATTTTCATCGATATTAAATCAGGAAGGTAAACGAAAAAAAATTTCAAAAATACAGATGGGATCGAATTGAAATCCAAAATTTGATTGAAAAATGACAACTCGAAGGTTGACGCGGAATATCGTGGGGATAATATGATCAGAAGATCACAGAATATTGAATATTTGAAAAAAAAACATTTTTTTAGATTGCTCTAATGATACGATCATCACGAAATTCCGCACTAAGTTGCAAATCAGCATTTTCAAACTAGTTATCAAGTTTCACAATGATTGAAATTGTATTTTTTGAGTTATTCCGAAAAAAATAACGATACTGAGTAAAACACCATCCAAAATTTCCTCCAAATATTTTTTCCCAATATCTCTGAGAATTATGAACATATCGAACTGAAATTTGGCACACTGCTATGAAATTTGGTGTTCAAGGTATAAGCAGATCTTTTTCAAATGTAGTGAACTGTTTCCAATAATGGAGATTTTTCTGAAGAAATATTAAAAACATTTTTTCAATCTTACTGACGATACTATCTCAACAAAAATTTTGCAGGAAGTTGCGTGTCATTGTGCCCCAACTTAGTGCCAAGTTTCAATATTAGGGAAATAACCTCAAAATTTCAAAAAGCTATAACGCTGAAACCGTTGGGCCGCTTGTTACCATCAACGAACAAAACCGCGGCATTCGGATGCTCGACCTATCCTGAAAGTTTTAAGCCACTTGTTTGCTCCGTTCGACAGATATTGGGTCCTCGATTGGACGGCCGGTCGAACAGAATCGACTTTGACACCAGATCAGTGGGTTCAACCTAGTCGTTTGAGACCATTTTCGGCTCAAAATTCGAAAATTACAGACAAACCGAACACCAAACAAACGATAGCACGCTATTCCCTAGAACATGCGCGAAAAAACGAGTTCGCCGTAGGCCATGCATTCTCTGAGCCATGTCTTTATGTTTCCATTATTTCGACAGCATATTATTATGGCGAAAACTATATTTTGGAGGTGATTGAATGTTGGTCAGTAAGTTTGAAATTTTTAACCGAGAATGAACTCACTAATGAAGAATCCGTAGTCAAAATCGATTCTGTCCAGTCGTAAACACGATAAATCTCAACGGAGAAATGCTCTGTTCGGGTTCCAAATTATGGTCGGTCCTAGGATGATTTTCCGTCTTCGAAAAACCGAAATGCCAAAATTATAGAATATTGGCTGAAAAAGTCTTGAAGTCGAGGTTTCATATTGAAAAGTGCTTAATGCTCGGTGCTCGTGTAAACGAATTACTTTTTGAAAGTGCATGGTAATCGCGAGTATTTCACAAAAAATGAGTGCTTAGTGCTCGAGATTCCGGAGCACTTTTCGAAAGGGCTTAGTGCTTTGTGCTCGGAGCACTTTCCATCAGTGCTCGTCACAGCTCTGCTGGATGGTATTGCTGAATGGTGTCGCAAATGGCTTCTTCCCTTATATGTGAAAAAGTTCAAGGTTCTGCATTTGGACAGGAACAATCCGCGGAGGCGATACTGCATCGATGGTGTTCCGCTTCAGGCTGTCTAACAGCATAGTGACGTAGGTGTGATTATATCATCGGACCTTTCTTGGTCGGCTCATATCGAGAATGCTGTGGCTAGAGCTAAAAGAGTGCTCTATCGAATCAGGAGAGCATTTCCGCGGTGTTCAGTTGGTAAAGCGAGGACGCTATGTACCACTTATGTACGGCCCATCATGGAGTTCGCCGGTCCTGTTTGGGCGACAGCACTCGCGGGTGATTGTGATAGACTCGAGCAATTTCATATGATGCGTTTCGTCCGGGCTGTGACGAAAGATAACGCCTTTTCGGGCTTCGCTCATTATACGAGCGCCTTGAGCGTGGCGACCTGATAGTGACTTACAGAGCGTTGCAAGGCTTTTTCGGTTGTGATCTGAGCAGTTTGTTCGTCCTCAATGCCAACAGTCTGCGTGGCAACCAGTTCAAGTTGTACCACGAATTCTACGGGACATCACAGCAACAACATTTCTTATGCAACAGGGTTTTTGATAAGTGAAATTCACTGCCGTGTCGGATTGTATGGGTCCCGAGTGTAAAGTCTTGTAAGAATCGGTTGGATGCATTATACTCTTAGTTTTGTTTTGTATATTTCAGGGTTTTGATGTTATATTTTTTTTGTATTTTTTTGAGAGTTAATAGGCTTATGCCTCCTCTCTTCTGAAATTTGTAATAATAATAATAATACTTCCAACGATTATGGAGAAAAAACTTTCGAATAAATGTCCAGGAAAAACTTTGAGGGTGCAGCCCAAAAAAAAACTTGTACAATCGTGTACACCTACTCGATACAATCTTCCCCCAAGTTTTCATAAAGAAATTCAGCTTTTTTCTGGATAGAAATTCATACCTCATGGATGTATTTTGTGATACAATCGGGTCTATACCAGGTGCAATAGAACACATAATTTTCACGCTTGAATTCAATTATCGAACGATCACGAGAAGTAGTGGAAAACCCCTTTCCAATCGATTTGAAGGGAAAAATCGATTTCAAATAAAAATAAGTACGGATAACTGCCTGGTACAATTTTTTAGCATGTTTCCATTAAAAATAATATTCTTTTAGAATGCCGATGATGGGTACTTACCTACTACAATCGATCGCACAATCTTCACAGGAAACATCGAAAGTAAATAATCAGATTCACATAGCTCATATTTTATCGTTGATAGTCGGGCATTCTATTTTCATCATTTCAAATTATTGAATCTTCATATTAACAGCAAACAATACCACGTAGTGTTGAATTACAAATAGGCAACACAGCCACATCCAAGTTTCATTAAACCTCGTTAATATCTCAAGGACAGGCACCTGCATCGCGGTCTACATGCGTTTATAGGAGAAGTCCAAATAAACCACGTCCACTGAAGAATTCTAGTACAGAGATCTTGTCCACGAATCCAAACACTGAAGCAGACACGTAATCACAGAGCGACCAGGAACAAATCCGTGTTGACAATCCGGAATTATTTTATTGGACATTAAGAAGGTTAGGATACGCGAACAAATTACTTTTTCAGCAATTTTCGATACAATATGTGTTAAGCTGATGGGACGATAGTTAGATGCTGACAGTCTGTTTCCTGATTTGAAAATGGGGGTTATCCTCGCAGTTCGCCATGCCTTTGGTACTCGGGCAGAACCCAGGGAAGAGTGGATAATCCTAGTTAGGGGTCTCGATACCTGATCAGCGCAAGTTTTGAGTACCAAGGCAGAAAGATCATCAGGTCCAGGGGAACTGGAGGGATCGAGCTGAACCAACAGTCCCCTGACTTCATCCTCGGTTACCTCTATGGAATCCAAGGGGGCGACAGACCGTGGGACCCTTATCTCTGGTAGAGCTCCGAGCGGCTCATGAGTGGAAGCCTCTGCAAAGCAATCAGCAAACATAGCAGCTGTTTCTTCTTCATCGCGACAATTAGTATTTGGTGATTTTCGCAACTGAGGAAGTGAAACCTTTGAATTCAACATGGAGCGCACATGCTTGAAGAATTTCTTCCGATTTTTGGACAAGGCCAATCGATCCTCATAGCTCATCCTGGCCTTCCTCAGAATTGTAGACTCTCGATTCGAATACTGTCGATGACCTTCATACTCCTCTTGGTAAAGCTGCCAAAGATTTTTTTGGTACGAATTATATTCAATATGTGGTCATTTATCCAAGGCTTAGATGGATTCATTTTGTTGGTTTAGTATACGAACATGATCTCACTTCCTGGGTAAGCAGATTTCTGAATGATTCCCACATAGAGTCTACCCCCCAACGTCCAAGGCCTCATGCCAGTCCACACAAAATAAACGATGCTTCAGCTGGTCGAAGTTAATTCTGGTGTAAGTCTAGGGTGGACGGTTTTTGTCCTGGACAATATCGTGTTGAACGATCGATCAATTGAATAAGCCCGGCTTCCTCAATAGCGGAGAGAAATGAAGCGGATGGTGAAGTGCGCCGCAGGTTAAAACTACCGGTCCAGACGACGTCGGTATAATTTAAATCACCCGCTAGTATGAAATTTTTAGTGCTTTGAGAGAGAGACAAGAAGATCACACAAGAGAGGATTTGAAGCAGTAGCATGAGGCCGATCTATACAATCGATCAGTGCAAAAAAATCTCGCGAACTCAACTGAAGTAACAAGTTATCAATTCCGGGTAAATCATAAGCTATAAAATCCACCCTGAAGGAATCCACAATTACATCCGCCAAGTATATACACATTCCGCCACCTCTACTTATGTCTTTATCGCTGCGATACAATTTGTAGCCTGGACTGCTGCGGCAGCCATCTAAAACAACACCATGTAGCCAGGTTTCGGAAATGCAAACTATTTTGGGATTCAGCAAAGAAACAGTCGCGCATAATTCGTCTAGCTTATTATTTATGGATCTTGCATTCGTGTACAGGATGGTCCAATTGTGGGCAGAGATAGCCAGTTTTTTTTCCCGAATTATTTCCCGTATCAACAACCTTGGGGGTGCCTTCTACATATTTAATCGTGAGATGCACTTCTCCGCGGGATTGACGAGACCTCAACTCTTCTATAGCCCTCCACAAGCAAGAGGACTGATACGGAGCAGCATCATCAGATATGGGTATCCCACTGAAGGTTGAAGAAGTTGAAAGAAGTTTTCGTTCCTCAGGATCACATAGAGCGTGGCAGGATTGGAGAATTTTATAAGCAAAGGTTGGGGATTTCCTCCCTTATTTTTTCCAATTCTGTTGTGAGATACAATATGTTCTGTGCCAGGAGAGAAAATTTGGCTCACGATCCTACGAGCTACAACATCATCCGACAGGCCATCTCTACAGGCCTGACGATAACATTGTGCGAGAGTCCCACTCTCTCCAAAATATCCGATGAGTCCAGCGTCTCCTGGTTGGCTCCCACCTTACCCAGGGCTTCGTTTGTTTTTACTCTGAGATCCTCCATACCATCATTTAGAATATTCAAATTGATGAACAATGAGCAGGAGTTATTTTCACAATGTAAATATCCCGTTACCCCCTAAAAGAAAACCAATGCAAACTATAAAAGATCTGTTGAATAATACCTGGACAAACCGTAAACTTCTGGAATTCACTCTGTTGACTATGTAAATTCAATATAAAGGAGCACCGCTATAGAACACGTCTACTTCAGAGCGATGTTAAGCCGCGTACAGATACGCGAGCTGAGCGGCTTGTGAGGCAAGTTAATTGGGCTGCCTCGCAAGTGTAGACGGTTTTTTGAGCGGGAGCAGAGCGGTGCGCAAGCCGCTAAACTCGATCCATCCGATGTCGGTTTTTACGGCGAGGCAAAAGGATTCCTCAGGCTCAGTTTGGACGGTAAACAAGTAGCGTTGAAATGTTTTTACGATATTGAGAGCACACAGCTGCGTTTCGTGACGCTATCCGTCTTGATGTTATTCATAGGCGTATCGTTTGTATGGAATTGTTCTAATGAAATAGAATTTTAATGAAAATGCGGATCGAGCCGTGAGATATATTTTGTGAATTGAATCGTATAGGATATTTTTCCGAATAATTCTCACTGAAAGAATAGATATAATGCATAATTCGTTACTTTTCATTCTGTCAATAATCTATAATCAGAGACAAAAAAAATTCAAAAAGCACTGCCGTGAAGGCAGCAACTTTTGCGCGCATGTTCAATGTAGATGACCGCTTCAGCAACGAATTTGAACGTGCGCGCAAAAGCTGCTGCCTTCACGGCAGTGCTTTTTGAATTTTTTTTTCTGATAAATTACTGGATTTCAATTCGATCATATCTGTATTTTTGGACATATTGTAAAAATAAAATTTTGAATGGGTATATCTACGGAATCATTGGGCGGATTTTACCCATTCACGAATTCGACCTTCGTTATTAAGCCCCAAACCTACTCTACAAATATCGAGTTTCTAAGTCGTTTCTTCCGGAAGTTATTGTGTTTACGGTCAGCCTAACGGCCGACTGCGTAAACACAATAACTTCCGAAAGAAACAACTTAGAAACTCGATATTTGTAGAGAAGGTTTGGACCTTAATTACGAAGGCCGAATTCGTGAATGGGTAAAATCCACCCAATGATTCCGTAGATATACCCAATCAAAATTTTATTTTTCCAATATTTGCAAAAATAGAGATCAGATCGAATTGAAATCCAATACTTCATCGAAAATAACAGTTCGAAGTTTCATACAGAATTTAATGAGGATGATATGATGAGAAAATCATAGAAATTTTTTTTTTCAAATTGTTCTAATAACACGATTATCACGAAATTTTGCATAAAGTTGTCTTTCAGCGTCTTAAAACTAGGTGTGAAGTTCAATCAGGACTGAATCAGTATTTCTCGAGTTATACCGTAAAAATCAACGATATCGAGAAGAAAAACTCGAAATTTGACATATTTTTTCCCGATATCTCCAAAACTTATGATCGTATCGAACTGAAATTTGGTACATTGCTGTGAGATTAGAAGGTCAAAGCGTGAGTATAATTTTTCTTGGATATGATGAATGGTTTCCGAAAAAAAAATTTTTTTGGAAAAAAATTTCGAAAAAAATTTTTTTTAAAAATTACCGACAATATAATCCTGACGAAATTCAGCTCAAAGTTGCGCGTCGTTGTACTTCACCTAACTGCCAAGTTTGAACCAAATCGCTAAGGTAGTTTCTGAAATAAAAAATAAATAACTTCAAAACTTCAAATGCCTATAACTCCGAAACTATTCGATCGATTTGGCCCATTAACGAACTCAACCGCGGCATTCCAATGCGCGACCTACCCTGAAAGTTTCAAGCTGCTAGCTCACTTCGTTCGACAGTTATCGTGTCTACGGCCGGCCGGCCGGCCGGCCGGACAGAATCGATTTTGACACCGGATTCGTCATCAGTGAGTCCAACCTAGTCGATTGAGACCATTTTCGGCTCAATCATCCAAAATTACAGACATTTGGACAAAACGATAGCACGCTGTTCCCCTAGAACATGCGCGCAAAAACGAACGATTCTAGCAGAGTTATACAATTTGAAAATAATAATAATTACTTCGCGGTTGTTTATCAGATGAAAAATATCTTTAGGTATATAATGGTAAGCTCGTTTTTTTTTTGGAATGCAACTGTAATGAAATGTTTCGGCAGATTTGTCTCTAGTATTCTGATATAAGCGTATTCATCAAGGTAGTGCCTGATTTGAGTCAATATTGATATTAACCCTAGATGATTCGAAATTTGTGCCGTAAAAACTCAGAGTTAACAAAATAAACAGGGAAAAGCAACTACAGTTGGAATTTATTTTTCTGATGGTATAGAGAGTTAAATTTATTTTAGCCTTTGAAAAAAGCGTCAGGGCACTATGAAAAATGAAACAGAGAGAGAGAGAGAGTATGGATGAGAGCGTTTTGAATAATATAACTATGTAACTTTTCCATTCAGCATGAGCTTCGTGGGGCCACATCAGTTACTTTGAATAATCAAAGGGTTGAACGAATTCTGTTCTTGACTTTTCCGGTCGGTTCACAATGTGAATATATATATATAATTATGTTTTTAAGGGAAGAAACCTTGTTTTTAAAAAATCGACTTTATTAACTATAGGAAGCGTTTACAATCTATCTGATTACTCTCTGACTACTATCTCCTCGAGATTCACTGGGTTATCGTATTCAATACATCGGTTTGTCTGAACAAGCATAAATTCATGTGGGAAATAATATTTGCAACTATGCAACTCTAGTGTTCTCATATGGAGATTCTTATTAGGAAATAAGTATTGTGTATTATAGGAAAGAAGGGTTGGTATTACCTAACTCCTCCCCATTTTGGTTAAAGGTATCACCTTGTGGTGTAGCTTTAAAATTGAAATTTTTGAATTTTTTAAGAAATTTGAAAATTGAATAAATCACAATTATTGTTATTATTGTTATCATAAAATAGAAAAAATATGAAAATGCAATTGGTTGAAGACTCCATTGGTCCAATTCTTCTAATTTGATATCTGGGATGTCTTCTTTCATCAATTCTTCTTTCGTGTGGTCCTGGGAAAGTCGTGTGAATTCTGGTAAAATAATAAATTTTTCTTCACTAATCGAAGTGGCT
This sequence comes from Myrrha octodecimguttata, assembly GCA_958510865.1. NCBI lineage: Eukaryota > Metazoa > Arthropoda > Insecta > Coleoptera > Coccinellidae > Myrrha > Myrrha octodecimguttata. The sequence continues at coordinate 16,015,298 of OY294060.1, forward strand.
GGAACAATTTCTTTTTCAGTGTTATTAATGGTACATTCAGTTCGTAAAATAGCTATTTCTGGTATGAAATGGTACTTTGTCTGTTGAGGGCATTTTTCTCTGATTTTCCCATTTTTGATTGAGAGAATACTTCCATCTTCCAATAATTTCAACTCTCGTAGTGGAATTCTTCTAACTCTTGGGCAATTTTCGGTGTGATTTTTGAGGATATTCTTCATACATTTCGGGATTTCTTCTGATGAGTCTTGATCGCATAGGTAGTCGTTCTCTACTGGATGGCAATGATTGGTAGACCATTTCAACTCTTCTTCTCGTGAGAGCAAATAGGGATTGGTATAAGGAAGGGATTCGTTATTTTGTGGAATATAATAAAACTTGTATAAATCATATTGTTCTTTATAAACTAATGGAATCGATATCAAAAATAATAGAGTTTTGTTTTTGAAAATTACTTTCGTATGACATAATTGGTAGTAATCTTTCAGATGATGAACTGGTATGATATTTTCATTCTTGATCAATTCTGAGAATTTGGAATATGGTAAAACTGATTCATGTAACAAATGTAACCTTGCAAAACTTACAGCTGTCTGTATTTCATCTAAAACATTTTTAATTTCTTTCAATTCGAACATCAAAAGGTGCATTTGTTGTACTTCTTCTAATTGCGGTACAATTTGAAACAATTTGAGGTTTTCGGACATCATTTGGAATTTATTGATAAATTTATTTTTAAGATCGTTAACTATTACAGCAATCTGTTTTTGATTTCTAATTAATTTTTCTTCGTTATTTTTGATACTTTGAAAATAGCTTTGATATAAGGCTTCATCGTCAGAATCTAATGTTCCGAATAGAAATTTTGAAATTTTTCCTCCTAGGTTAACTAATCCTCTTTTGAATCGTACTTTCTGATTCAAGAGTTCTTCGAGAGTGCTAATGTTTATTTCATTTGAATGTCTCAAATATCTGTAATTTGCGGTTTGAGCAAAGTTCAATTTCGAATTTTTGTAGTTATTTATTTCGTTTTGATAATCGCAAATGATTTCTTCTATTTTGTTGAGATCTATGTGATAGACCAGTTGTAAATTCTTATGACTCAAATAAGCTCTTCCTAATAAAATGGGTAGTATGTTATTTTGGATTTGGATAATTTCTAAGGATATTGAAAAGGTGATAATTTTAGATAGTATCAGAAGTATAATACATCGATCCATTTTGAATCTGTAACAAAATTTTGGAACTAGTTCTTTCTTTGTTTCAAAATTTTCTTATGATAAATGTGTTTGTTTTTCTTATCTTGAATACGATTCTTGTCAATTTCAGTTGCATCTATCTTTTTGAAAACAGGATCTAATTTTCGTGTAATTGGGTTTTTGATGTAAGTAGGATTTTTGTTCAAAGGGTGATCTTCTTTTGCTGATCGTTTCTCGTTAGTTTTTTCTAAACGTTCGATATTTTTTATATTATGTTTTTGTTCCAAATGTTTCGAAATATCGTTAAGGTTTTCGACGTAATTTTTGACATAATTTTGTAATTTTTCATTGTGGGTCTGTTCAATTGGTAATGAGTAATTCAAATCTGCCTTAATGATTTGCATGGGTGTCATCTCCAAACTCGAATGATTTGAGTTATTATAACTCAGTAATGCTTGGGAAAGTCTATTTTGAAAAGTTAAATTTTTCTCTGCAATTGTTCTCAATTGTTCGATTAATGTTGAATGAAATCGTTCTACTATGGAGTTGGAATTTGGATTATAGTTTGTTATGTAATGAATTTCGATCTTATGTACCTTACAAAAATCTTGAATGACATTATTCTTGAATTCTATACCGTTGTCACAAGTAATTTTGCTGGGAATACCATAATGGCTGAAGTAAATTAACAATTTATCTAAAATTTCTGTTCCTGTTTTTTGTAATAAGAGGTAACATTGTCCTAGTCTAGAAAAAGAGTCAACGATACTTAAGCAATGAGTTTGATTAAATCTTATAGTATCGCAGTAAATGTGGGTAAATGGTTTTGATCCGATTGGGTTAGGTCTAAATTGTATAATAATTGAATTGGGGTGCGTTCGTATTTACTTTTTTGACATAATTCACAAGAGTTGATATAATTTCGAACATCTTTATCCATATTCGGCCAATAATACTTCTTTTTTAAACTTATCAAATTTTCTCGTAATCCGCGATGGATGGTTTTTGTTTCGTGAAATTGTTGGATGCGAAGAAGTTGTTCTTTTTTATCTTCTACGTCTTCTAGAAAAATTTTGGAAATTTTTAAATCGAATGTTTTATAATCAAACTTCTCTTGCAAAATTCTAATCAGAGGTTTTTCTAATTCCTCGGAAATGAAATATAAAGTATACGATCTTTTTCTTTGAACGAATTCTTTGATAAACTTGATTAGGTCATTTTCAATTTGGTTTATGGAAACTCTGAATCTAAGTTTATCTCCAAAAATTTTTGTTTTCGTTACTCTATAATTTGGGGCTGTTTTGAAAATAATTTGAAGGGTTGCGGAATTCAAACTTCTTTCTGTAAATGGTAGTTCTAAAATAGGATTTTCTATATTACTGTGAACAGTCATGTTTTCCGTTTCGAAATCAATAATATTTTCGTTTTCATGTTCATTTGGGTCTTCGGTTGGGTTATTTGAATTTAATAAATTTAAACAATCGTCTAATTCTTCTGTTGTCACCTGATTAGCAATGGAAACTAAATCGTCTTCTATACCATTAATTTCAATGTTGTTTTCCTCAATTCTAATTCTCGAAAGGGCATCTGCGTTATTTGTGGAACCTTTTTTGTATTTAATTTCGTAATCAAATTCCTCTAGTTTGATTCGCCATCTCATTAAACGCGAATTTGGTTCTTTCACAGAGAATAACCAACATAAAGGTTTATGATCGTTGTAAATGGTAAATTTTCTTCCGAATAAATAGGGTCTAAAATGTTGACATGACCAGACGATAGCTAATAATTCTTTTTCTATCGTACTGTATCTAGTTTCAGCGTCGTTTAAAGTTCTGCTCGCGAATGCAATCGGTAGATCACTTGGAGGATTACCTTGAGATAACACTGAACCTATCGCGTAACCTGATGCGTCTGTCGTGAGAATGAATGGTTTATTGAAGTCGGGATAACTTAAAATGGGGTCATTCAATAAATTTCGTTTACAAATTTTGAATGCTTCAATGTAATTTGGATCATCGATGTTGATTTTTGCATCTTTTTTGAGACAGGAAGTAAAAGGTTTTGTTAATTTCGCAAAATTTGGAATGAACTTTCTATAATAGCCTACTAAGCCAAGGAATGATTTAATTTCTCTTTGAGTTTTTGGAATCGGAAAATCGATAATAGCCTTTAATTTGTTTGGATTCGGCTTAATTCCGTCTGATGTAATTATGTGTCCTAAAAATTCTATTTCGGTTTTAAAAAAATGACACTTGTCTGGTTATATTTTTAAATTGTCAACTCTAAGTGCTTCTAAAATATTGTGGATATGGGCTAGATGTTGTTCTTCGGTTTCAGAAAATATTACTACGTCATCCATGTAAACGTAACAAATTTTTCCTATATAATTCCTCAAAATTTTGTTCATTTGTCTTTGGAAAGTTGCTGGGGCATTTTTGAGTCCGAAAGGCATTCTTAGAAATTCGTAGTGTCCGTTTTCCACAGTAAATGCAGTTTTTTCGATTGATTCTCCATCAAGTTCAATTTGGTGAAATCCGGAGGCTAAGTCGATTGTGGTGAAATATTTTTTGTTTCCTAATTTATCAAGTATGTTATCAATTTGTGGCAAAGGGTACTTATCGTCTATAGTTTTGTCATTTAGTTTTCGGTAATCTATAGCCATGCGCCATTTTGTTTTTCCGGATAAGTCTTGTTTTTTGGGGACAATTACGACAGGAAAAGACCATGGGGAATTACTGGGTCTAATGATTTTTTTCTCTAACATATCTTCGATCTGATTTTGAACCTCTTGTTTGTGTATTTCTGGGTATCTATAAATTTTGCAATGGACAGGATTTCATCGGTTGTTCGAATTTTGTGTTTTATCGTACTTGAGAATTTAAGGGGTTGTCCTGGTAACTGTAAAACATCTTCATTTTGTTGAAGTATTTTCATTAACTGACTTCTAATTTTCGGTTCTAAATGAGATAGATCAATGGGAATATTTGAGGGGTTTTGGCAAACTTTTTGGTATTTGAAGGGAATTTGGCAATATTCATTGGTTAATCTTTGATTTTTGAAATCTAAATTTAATCCGTATTTATTTAAGAAATCTGCTTCAATTAATCCGTCGTAGTTTTTGTGGAATTTATACAAAATGAATGGATGAAAATCATCTACTTGAAATTCTCTAAATACAGGCATTAAAACTTTTTCGTTTGATGTTTCTTGTTTCATGCACGCGGTTAAAGTTGTCGGTTCATTGAAAATATTGTTTGGAAAACTATTATAGGCAAATTTAGGGTCTACTAAACATACTGAACATCCGCTATCTATCAAAAGTTTACATCTTGGATTTTCAAATTCGATGTAGGGTAATTGGTTTTTATTGTTTGTCAAGTGCAGAATTTAGGTCAATGAATCGTTCTGGGCTAGTTCTAAAAAATTTTCTTGATTATAACTATCTGGATTTAATTGGGAATTTTCGAAATATTCATCTGAATAATTCTGTGGTTCAATATAATCGGTATTCAATTGTTCTGAAGTTGTTTCATAATTATCTGTATAAATTGATTCTGAAGTTGGTTCAATATGGGTTAATTCTTCGAAAGTGAAATTGGGATTTTGATAATTATTTCTTTGATTAAAATTTTGGAATTTCTTTTGTGGATTAACCTGATATTGGGTCGAATAATTTTGACGTTTTTGTGGGTAGCTCCTGGTCTGAATAGACATTTTCTCAGGTGGGGTTTGTATTCTTTGATTAGGGTTCGGTTTGAAAACGTTTGTTTGAGGCTTCGATGAACTAGGGCCAAAAACTTGTTGGTTAGTTGGGAAATATCGGTTTACTGGGCGTTGTTGCAATTGAATGGGCTGTGAGGGGAAATTTGGATGATTCTGATTTAATTGACTGTGATTTGAATAATTCATTTGAAAATCTGTAGGAATTCGTGGTGTATGAAAGTGGTTAGTTGGGACTTGACGTCTATAATTTTGAGTATTTGGTTTCTGTGAAATTTGTGTTTTATAGTGTAGGAAAGGTTGTTGATAATAATAGAAATCTTGCCTGATGAAATTAACCATGTCGTCGTAATTCATTATGCCGTGACCTCTAAGGGCTGTTCTCAATTCCGGGTTGATATTATACAAAAGAACTCGCGTTGCTACTCTAGAAGCGATGTTTTTCTCTTGTTCTTTTTCAGTGATACTCAATTCTGATAGTTCAACTTGGTAATCGTATTTATTTTTCAAATCGACGATTTTTTCTAAGAAATCTAAATCATTTTCGTTTCGTACTCGTTGAGCATTCTGGAGATCCCAAAATAGTACGGTTAAGCTAATTTTTTCCTCGAATTTTAATTTTAAAAATTTTCTCAAATCTCTCCAATTTGAAGTAATTCTTTCATTACTACTAACAATTTCGCTAGCATTTCCTATTAATTTACTTTTTATGATATCTATAACTACTTCATTCAAAATTGCATCATTTGATGAGAATCTACTATTGAATCTATCGCAATGATTGATAAATCGCGTAAGATTTGCAGGGCTACCATCAAATGGAACGATTGATTGGGCAAAAAGATTTATTAATTTCATTTTCTCAAAAACATTATTACCGTCTTGGGTCATTTTGATTTCTTTAATTTTTAATTTGGATATTGAATCAATTAAAATATGTAGGGAAAAGAATGGATATTATGGGTTTTTTAACTTTGGGCCAGGTTAATGACTGGGGAAATAGAGTACAGGAAATTGCTTTTTCTCACCTCCCTGAAGTCCTTGAAGATTTTTTTGTTGAAGTCGTCGAAGGGCGCTACTCAATCGATCGGGGCTTCTGGTTTCTGTTCCTTTGTTCGTGGTTGTACCTTCGCAGTTGAAACTGTTAGCCTTTGAAGATTCTCCGTGGATCTCTTGAATTTTGGGTCACACTTTTCTTCTGTTCAAGACTGGCACAATCCCATCACCTCGTCGCCAATTATGTTTTTAAGGGAAGAAACCTTGTTTTTAAAAAATCGACTTTATTAACTATAGGAAGCGTTTACAATCTATCTGATTACTCTCTGACTACTATCTCCTCGAGATTCACTGGGTTATCGTATTTAATACATCGGTTTGTCTGAACAAGCATAAATTCATGTGGGAAATAATATTTGCAACTATGCAACTCTAGTGTTCTCATATGGAGATTCTTTTAGGAAATAAGTATTGTGTATTATAGGAAAGAAGGGTTGGTATTAACTAACTATATATATATATATATATATATATATATAGGAAATGGTTTCATGTTATTTATATATATATATATATATATATATATATATATATATATATATATATATATATATATATATATATATATATATATATATATATTTCGTTGTCAAATCAGTGTGAATAAGCTTATAATGTACAATATTCCTATGGAATAATTCAATCATTTATCAATTTTCCGTATTTCCAACCACATTCCAAAAAAACCTAGATTCCCCAATCATGCCCATTAAATAATTTTTATATTTAGCATCATTCTCATTCGTCATATCAGTACACGTTGACACATGAATTCTCGTAAAATAATAAACGTCTGTTTTACTACCCTGCTGTACGGGCTACTGGGAAGGGGCTCGCGAGCAACTGCGGCTCGACTTGGCCTCAAATCTCGCTCAAGGGTGCCTCGGTGTGTATATTTTTTCGCGAGCTGCTCATGAGCAGCTCTGCTCCCGTGTCTGTACCCGGCTTTATACTAAGATGAATTATTGGGTAAAAATTCTGAGATCGGTTGTATCAGGTAGGTAATCGATTGAACGAAAGCTTTTTCGTCTATACCTATAACTTTTTCCATATACGGCTAACTTTTGAATCCATCGGCGAACTGAACTCTTTGTGAAGGATTATATACCAGGAGCCCGTTCAATTAAACTACGAGGAACAATTTACAGGCGTTTGTATTTTACGTGAAATAGTTTTTATTGCTCTCTCTACAATTACGAATATTCTATTAATTTCAGAATTTCATACTAATAATAATAATAATAATAATAATAATGTTTATTTGTTACCCAAGACATCATACATAACAGAAAGTATTTTATAATAAACAAATAAACATTTAGTTTCCCACAAAAGTCTGAAACTTGTACGTCATCCTGACATAATACATGTCACAAGTTTTTCACTTTATTCCCGATATTTTATTAGATTTCTAGTTCGAAATGAACAATTATGGATCTATGGAAGATGATTCCCCAATAAAGGGGCCTGTAGCGTTCTTCGTTTATCTGAGGATCTGAAAATCATCGCTTGGAGGACTGAACCTGGTCGAAAGACCCTCTCGGTCATGAGCAAATGTAGGTAATATTATTTACTGCTTCCTTCTGGTTTTCTGTCCCTCTTTCTGTTTCAGATATTATGTCAAGATATTTTGTCGAAATGAATTCAAGATGACGAAAAAATTATTTTCAAATGAAAAAGATGCCATCCATCTTCTATAAACAAATTACTACACTTATGCGGGGGGACAGAATTTTTCCTGAGGTTTTTATCTGTGCTCTTGTATCATACGCAAATATGTATGGTACCCCGTTTACATTTCCTCTGCTAACACTGTGATATATCTTAGAATTGTAATGCTCGTTCTCAAAAGAATATATATATATATATATCAAAAAAAGAATAATACTGTTGGCGATTCTTCTAAGTTTGTCTAGGAATCCCGCCCAGAAGCTATATACTTGTGGTAGTTGAGAATTGTGAACTTGTGAATACTTGTTGTGTAACCTACCTACCAGTAGGTATCTAATTGTACGACCACATGTTCGTTGAAATCCCCATTTTTTTTTGTTACATGATATTGCTCATAGAAGAGTTTGAATAGGAATAAAATTTTTGCGCGCATGTTCTGGGGAACAGCGTGCTATCGTTTTGTCCAAATGTCTGTAATTTTCGATGATTGAGCAGAAAATGGTCTCAAACGACTAGGTTCGACTCTTTGGTGTCGAATCCGGTGTCAAAATCGATTCTATCCGTCCGGCCGGCCGTCCGACCTGAAACTTTCAGGGTAGGTTGCATTTCAAAATGCGACGGTGAAGCTCTTTAATGGGCGAAATCGGCCGAACGGTTTTGAAGTTAAAACCCTTTGAAGTTTGGACTTTATTTTGGAAATAATGCGAAAACTGCTGGAACGATTGGATCGGAACTTGGCAGTTAGTTGGAGTATAGCAACGCGCAACTTCTAACGAAATTTCGTTGAGATCATACAATCCGTAAATTTTGAAAATTGAAAATTTTTTTTCGCGAACTGTTCATCACAATTGAAAAAAATTCAGCGCGAATTTTAGGCTCCATATTCTACAGCAGTTTTTTCAAATTTCAATCCGATACGAATATTAGTTTTGGAGATATTGAAAAAAAATATATGAAATTTCGTAGTTTTCTTCCCGATATCGTTGTTTTTTTTTCGGTATAACTCAAGAAACACTTATTCAATCACGATGAAACCTCGCACCTAGTCTGAAGATGCTGAAACACAACTTTGTACACAATTTTGTGATGATCGTGTTATTAGAACAATTTGAAAAAAAATTTCAAATACATATTCAATATTCTGTGATCTTCTTGTTATATTATACTCATTGAATTCTGTATGAACCTTCGAACTGTTATTTTTCGATAAAGTACTGGATTTCAATTCTATCTAATCTGTATTTTTGGAAATATTGGTAAAATTAAATTTTGAATGGGTATATCTGCGGAATTTTACCCATTCACGAATTCGGCCTTCGTATAATTAAGGTCCAAACCTTCTCTACAAATATTGAGTTTCTAAGTTGTTTCTTTCGGAAGTTATTGTGTTTACGGTTCGGCCGTTAGTAAACACAATAACTGGTTCCCGGTGAATTTTTTCGTCTTTCTTCCAGATCTGGCTCTGCAAGCGATAAATTTATGAGTTGCAGACCGTAAGACATCTTATGATAGAGTGTCCCGACTTCAGGGGAAATCGGCAATCCTCAGGACTACCAGAGAACCTTGAAGATGCCTTGGATCCAAAGAACCTTGACATGCTGCTGAAATTTTTGAAATCTGTTCACATCTTTCACGATATTTAGAATTTCACAATGTATATACTGTACTGTATTGCCGCTGATAACCTTCGAGGTCGATGCGGATTTTCTAAATAAAAAAAAAATTATTTTACAAATATTTCCAAAATACAGATTGGATCGAATTGAAATCCAGTAGTTCATCGAAAAAATTCTAGAAGAGCACTGACGTTAAGTCAGTAGGTTTTGCGCGCATGTTCATAGGATATCACCAAAAGTGAACATTCGTGCAAAAGCTGAAACTTCACGTCAGTTTTTCTAGGTTTTCCTTTTCGTTTTATCCTTCCACACAGCACGCAGCATCCATTGGACGGTCATGTTAGGTACATGTTATGCCCAAACTTCCATGGAAATTGAATGGATGTACATTGTACGTAGGAGCATGGACTTCTGTTGGATGTACTACACGCGAAATCCATTGGGCGTCCATTTTAGGTACATATTATGTCCAAATTTCTATGTTCATCCGACAAATAACATCCATTGTACGTTCAATTCAGGTACATTAATTATTTTCTTTTTAACATATTATATTATATGAACATTTTACTAGCGAATGAAAGTCTTCTACTTCAAGGTCTTCAGAAAAATATCATTTGAATTGAGGTTTCTATACAGACACAGGTAGTTTCGAGGGGCTTGAACTACCCCGCATTTCCGAAATTGAAAATCCTGACATACCTCAGTTTTCATCCTGTAGCTTGTGACTTGTGATGAATAAAATTCCAAATATGACACAAACGGTCATGAATGGTTTTATATCATTGTTTAAACAATGGTTTCATCATAAGCTATCCTTTTTTAACTATTGAGCGGCCAATTATCTCTTTATAACGACCAGTTTATGCTGTGGCTATCAACTCCCACCTATACTTTGTGATGCTTTCATTGAGGAATGTGAGGTTAATTTGAATTAATTTGAGACAAACAAACAAACAAAAATTCAAAGATTTTTCAGGGTGCCGTGGATTATCTCGATCTATTCATTACGTCCATAATAAAATGCAGGTAAGACAAGTTTATTTTGAATACTGATGAATATAATCTCTAGAAAATTTTCGAATGAATATCATATGGGGACATTCAAAATGGTTGAAATTAGGTATACAATACACCATTCTAATCACTCTTTGTTCTGTTGATATCATGTGATGGTTCTGAAAACATTAACGTTTATAGATATTATCTAAGATATATATTTAAATTATGAGATTTCCATATGAACGTTGCAGACATTTTGAAGGACCACCCTGTAATTGGTTATTCACCAACTATATCAGAAGTATCAATATCCACATGTCATTTGGAAGCAAGGAATAAGACCAAAGTATCTGAATACAGTAGTTGCTTGAATGATGTTGATCCTGTCTAGAAAATTAACAAAAAATCGGATGAAAGTGAGGCTGAAAAGACAAATTGCAAATTTCCTCCTACGTCGCATCAACAATGCAATGAGGATGGAATCCCTTGCAGGTGTTTCCTACTGTGACAAATGGTAAATTATCCCAATAAAAGCTTACAAATTCAGGATCAAATAGGCGATGAAAATAATTACTTATTAATTTCTACTGTAGCCGATATGCCATTGAATATTTTCTTCAGGGCTTTTTGATACTTAAAAGTATGTTAAATATCGATTAAAGCTTATTTTGGGAGGATTTCGCATCAGTTTTTAGGTTTTTTATGGGTTTTTACTCCCAATATCTGAAACAGAACTATTGAAAATTAAATGAAATTGTTTTTATTCATGAAAAACGCCCTTGCGGATTACAGTATCAAACTATTTTTCAAGGGCAGTTTTTTGCAAAACAGATTGCCTTATGAACAATACAGGCATAGTACAAACGATAATGGAAGGAAGACTCTTTCATCAGACAAAGTAGAAAATTTCAAGAATTAGATTTTAGATTTTTCGTTTCGATTTGAGACTTGTGTCAATTTGACAAAAGTCTCAAATAGAAAGAAAATAATTCTGGAAATTTTCTGCTTTGTCTGATGAAAGAGTCAGATTTGTACTCTGAAAAGTCACATCAGTTCGCTTTCTTTATCGTTCGTATTGTTCGTGCATTGTTCATTAGGCAATCCGTTTTGCAAGAAACTGCCCTGGACAATTAATGAATAGTTTGATAGTTCAATCTGCAAGGGCGTTTTTCATGAAAAAACAATTTTTATTTAATTTCAATAGTTTATTTCGGATATTGAGTGAAAATCAATAAAAACCTAAAAAATTCAAAGTATCTTATTACATGAGGTGAACTCACAATGTTCTGTCAGAGTGAAAAACTGGTTCTATTCAACTCTTGAGATTGGAGTCATTAGTTAGTCTATTTTCATCACAAATGTCTGTCCATCAATTTTCCGATTTTTCCCAGTCCCAGTCCCAGATTTGATATTTTTCAGATGAACCTATAAAGAATCTTATGAATCAATACTATTTCATTTGAATTGTGGTAAAGCCTGGCAGGGCCAATGAAAAACACTGGAAATAATTCAACTTCTTCCGTTGCAAAACCTGAAGATTGAGCCCTTTTCGAAGAGAATCATCGAACAGAGCCCGGCAATCTAATATCTGTACTATGTTTGAAGCCATTTTAATTTCCATATGTTTATTATTAATGTTTCAGTCACTTTAGATGTCAAAAACGTGTAGGGGAAAAATATCTATCCCTACTTGGAAGCTTCCGTAACGTCACGAATCCCAGTATAGCAAAAAGGAACCTTTGAGGATTGTAAAATTCATTGGTATTGCAGAACAAGTCCATGAAAAAAACATCAAGAAAAGCGAAAAGGAAGGAAGGAATATAATGGCTAAAAGGAGAGCAAATAAATGAAATTAGATCTTCTCGGAGTATTTTCATCAATTCATTTATTTATTCTGACTCATATGACCCAAACATATGATAGATAGCTTGTGAAATGAGAATTGAATTATAGTGGACATGTTCTAAACCTCTGCTGTACTGAATATATGGGCTCACAATGAATGACTAAAATATACACAATGTGCATCTATTGGATATCTTCTGGACTTGAATTGTACCTCAGAAATGGTGTCTTGGACATTCAATGAACTTCCATTGGATTTATAATACGCCAATACTGGACGTCCGATGGATGCTTTAAATATCCATAATCAACGTCCATTGATCATCCATAGTATGTACATATGACATAGAATGGACGTCTAACGTGCCAACATTGTAAATCCAGTGGACGTTTACTGTACATGAATTGTACGTCCATAGTAGTGTCCTGGACGTCCAATGAACGTCCATTGGATGTACAATGTACCAATTCAGGAAGTCCAACGGATGTTTCAGACATCCACAGTCGACAACTATTGTATGTCCAATATATGTCCATTGATCATCCATTGTATGTACATATGACATACAAGGGACGTCCATTGGACGTTTTCTGGACATGAATTGTACGTCCATAGTAGTGTCCTGGACGTCCAATGAACGTCCATTGTATATACAATGTACCACTTCTGGACGTCAATGGTTATTTCAAACATCCATAATCGACATCCCTTGTATGTCCAATGTACGTACATGTACTGTGTGGGCTCTGGGATTATCAAATTAGCCAGAAATGAATGAATCAGCATAAATTATACATCGTACTAGTTTTCCTTGTCATCCTAATCTTTTTAAAATGTCCCTTTAAACATTTTTCAGTATCAGTAACGTTTAGGAAACAATCATTCGGAACATGAAACATTTCATTTAAGGGTACAAATTCATTCCGAGAACATTTATGAGATCCTTAATGTCCACCCTCAGATACCTACATTTCTGTAGAAACATTTCAAGAAAATGTTGCTGACAACAGTTGCTGAAACGTTTCAGTGATGTTTCCCGAAATATCAGAGTGACGTTTTTATATGACCTTTCAGAAACATATCATAAAGACTTCCATGAAACATTCCTAGTATGTTACAATAGGCAGTTTCGGAAACTCGATCGGATTAACACGGGTAATTTAGCCGGATCACTGAAATGACAGATAGAGAATTCAACATCTGCCATTTGAGGGACTCGAGTAAGTTACCTGTGTTAATCTGATCAAGTTTCCGAAACCGCCTAATGAAATATATTGAACCATCTGTTTGAAGGTGAAAGAAATTACTATATCTGATTCCACTAAATAATATTGCAGCACAATGGTTAACAGAATAAAATTATATAAATAAATATTTCTTCTTAGGTAGTTACTATTCTCTACATTGTGGTTTACTTCTTGTCTTCTTGAGTATCGCAGCATTGCTTGGCGTAACCAATTAGCCACTTACTTCTCGAAAGTCTTTTCCTTAGAATAGGGAACATTTTTGGTGACGGTAACTGAAAATACAATAGAATACAGTTTTCAACTGAAAGTTACTTATTAAAACTCTAAGCCTCTAAGTCTTCATTTTACATCAATAGAAGTATTTCCGAAATTTCATTGATTTCTTCATGAAATTTAATACAATTAATAGCATACAAAACTGAATGGAAACTCAAATGGGTATAAAATGCCTTTACCTCTAAGAAGTCTGGTGATAAACAATTCCGATAGTGGATAGTTATTTTTTCGTCCAAGCCAGGAACATTTCTTGGTAAATTTGTCTGAAAATACTTTTCGTAGTCCCCTAATAATTTTTTTTTCAGATGCCCCTCCACATCTTATAAATATAGTTTCCTAAAACAAACTCATTGAGTCGTGCATGCAACGATGAATTGATAATTTTACCAATCGTTTCCTTGAATTTCCACATTCCGTAATTTTCTTGTCAAATTGTACAAGGTTCTTGTACTTGGTGAAGGGTTTGCTCGATTTCCTTCTCAACACCAGTTCACTTTACTGTTTATACGTTACGATTATTAAATACGAAACACCACTCAGCGCGAAACCACGCACAGGTCTGCACACAAATATATCAGTGATTCTGTGGCGAAGGCGAAACTTAGAGGTTAGATCATAGACTTCGATAATGCCCACAGAATTCAAGTGAAGAGATGATGAGAAAAAAGCTAATTGCAGTATATAATTACTGCTCCTGCCGTATATTCATACTTAAAATATTTGAAAAAAAAATATTCTCAACAAATCTATAATATTCACCTATTAATAAATTGTTTTGTGGTAAGAATAGAAAATGTCGCGTATATACATCTGAAATGTTACATCCAAATGTTTCATGCATCAAACGAAATAGATAAATATTTTTCACGGTTCAAAAAACATGTATGCAACATTCACGAAATATTACTCTGAAACGTTTCACAAGGTATCCTTTAGGGGCTAAACGAAACGTTTCAAATATGTTTCATGTTGTTCCACGGCTCAAGAAACATGTGTGTAACATTTACGAAATATTATCCTGAAACGTTTCACATGGTTTCCTCTAGGGAAATACGAAACGTATCAAATATGTTCCGTGTTTAGAGGGGTGGAAAGATATGAATTCATTTTGAAATATATGCTATCTGAGACACCCTTTCCTCACTTGATTGAGAAATCACAACTTGTAAGTTCATGCAGAACATCGTGAGTATAAAATGGTATGAAAAAGATTGCCGAATCTTTCCATCAATATTCAATGTAAATATAATGTTAAGATGAATTTGTGTCGCATCGCTCCCCAATTGATCGCTTATAGCCTGGAAACTGTGAAGTTGAGACTATTCGAAACGGCTGAGAACTTATAATTGTAATTCAACCTCCTTTAAATATTGCCAATTATGAACATAAGGCAAGGAAATAAAGGTTCAACTGCGTGTCAATTGGCCTGTCAAAAATACGTCAAAGCAGGAGAACGAAAAATGCAACTGTAAAAATTTAACAAACTGTATAGTTAGATTGCTATAAAAAGATTTAAAAACTCGGAGATATCATTTTTTGAAAGGTGGTTTTTATTTTTATTTTTGAGGATCTCATACTGTTTTTTTATAGTTGTTTTCCTTATGTATAAATGTTAAATTTTTTACTTTAGTTTTATATGTTTATATTCTATTAGATGACATAAAGTCTTTATACAATGAAACCTATATAGAAGAAGGAACATTCATTGCAACTAATTTTAAAGATACCGCTACGACACCCATTGTCCACCTTTGTTTTGTTGTTAACTGACAGCCTTTTAATGTTCGCTGTCATCTATTGACTATCGAGTAATCGAATTTTCTTAAGGAAGAACTCATTTCCTCATTCCTCTGGAATCATTATATGTAAGAATAAATCTCTATTTCTCTTAGTCACGACATCATGCTCACACCGATGGACCTATTTCGCGAATTCTTCTTTGTGTTGAGTTTATTATTGCCGGGAAAAAGATATGATGACGAAAAAAATTAGGAAAGTTGCGCAGAAAAATCTGAAAACCTGCTTTTTCTCAATGATACTACCCCAAATTCATTCGACAAGTATCACTTCTATCTTTAAAATGTTGGAGGAGCTAGCATTGATAGTTGACATTGGATTTTGAATTGTTTGTTTTCGAAAATTGGATTCGTTGAAGAATACATTGAATTGTCCTAGTAAAAACAGATTCACTGAGAATGGTGAAAATTCATTATAGTGAAGTAAACAGAAGACAATGATAGAGCAGGTATGAAATAGGATGGGATTTTCGTCCTCCCATCTATATTTTCGCTACAAAATTTGTTCATTTACCCTATAATTAATATCATTATATACCACTTCAAAGTGTGGCCTTATTAAGCTTGTATGGAATAGAAATGTTATTTTGGTTAATACAAATGAAGGATTATATTTTTTATAGAGGATTTTCTTTTCTATGGACACAAACATATTGTCGATACATATTTTTCGGATATTGATTCGCCTCTGCAATTTTATGTATTGTAATTATTTTCTTGTTATCTAGTTTTCTGTAGCAACTACTTCGGCCCCAAAAAAATTCAAAAACTAACTTGATTTTATAGAATTCAAAGAATTCATTATCAAATCGTATTAAAACTGGCTTGATGGCTTGATAATGGCTAAAAAGCCGAAATCAATAGCCAAGAGTCTAATAATATTTGAATGTTTCGTGTGTTTCAATTGCCTTTTAGTACATTGATCTTTGCACACTAATGGGAGATTTCACAACTTAAATTGAGTTGGTAATAATTCCACAACATTATATGTAGATGGCTGAATCTGCTATCGAAGAATATTATTCTTTTTCAATATATAGTTTCATTACAGATATTTTGGGTGCCAAAAAGCTCTCAATGGTGATGGTACCCGAAGAATGCGTTCCTTTGAGAAAATTGGCTATACACTGCATGCTATTTTTGGAATATAGAGAGCCTGAACCGAACGTTGGCACCCTTTTAGTATCTCTGGAAAACGGAAGTATCCAAGTATGGTCACATCATACCAACGGAAACTTCATCACTTCTTTTCAGGCCGTTCATAAAGCAGGGGATTACGTTATATCTATGTGTTCTAGTAAAGATAATGAATTCTTATTCACAGGTTAGTAATCAGTACTGAATTATTTCACCAAATTTCTAACGTAGAAGATTGGCCAAAAGAATGAAACAGGCAAATATTCTTTCAAGTATGGATTCTTTTATCGATAAGGTTCACTTTTCATTTTATTGGGTAGAATTGAATTGAAAAAATTATAAGCAACTGAAAAATTGTAATAATCGAAAAAACCAACTTGGCCGCCTGTGTCGAGCAAAATTACCTTCGAATATGACACTTGTTGTAGTGAAATAATCAAACATCCTTCAATGAAAACCCTTTATTCAAAAAATATAAAGGATTCATCAAAACAAACAAGAACAAAACAAACGCATGTCTTTTAATGTTTGGATGGTGAAATTAACACAAATGCGAACGAAAGTGAGGTACCTTGGACAAATAAAGCCCAGCGCGTAATGGGGCCCACTTTGCAGAAAACTGCAACAAAACATGAACTCCATCGCTCATATTTACCAATGCATACGGGTATAAGTGTAAGTAACTTTACATAGATGGCGAAGCGCCGCCACAAACTTGTTGGGTTTCAATTTAGTCACTTAAAATCCGACAGCTAAGCAGAGGTGTTTCATGAAATTTTCATAAAGGTCCTCATCAGCAATCTAATTTTAGCTTGAAGAGTGTGTGTTTAATGCTGTTGGTAAGTAGCCTAATTATCAAATTATATTCGTTAATAAAGTCAAGGGGTTTTGCTTGTTGGTTTAATAGTTACCCAACCTCAAAATTGCATTGTCAGAAATAAGGCCCATCTGAACTCTAAGCTGGGCCTTATTTCCTACCAGTGGGCTTTATTTTCAGTCATGTATGTTTCTTTCATTTTAGCATTTCTTCGTGTGGTATACTTCGTAAGGAAAGGGCCACCCACATCTACACCGCAATGCATAAAACACCTGGAGGGTGTTACACGCGTCGAGGGGAGATCAGCCATTGGGGGCTGAAATGGAGCCGCCTGAAACTAGTAACATGACAAGCAGTGGAATATTCTATTCCAAATGAGACTCCTGGTCGAAGGAATGCATTATTCTCTGTGTAGGAGAGACTGTACCAACTTTGGACCACCATGATCAGAAAAGCGGGTATAGTGATCCCATAATAGTGAAGCTAAATGAGAGTCTCGGGGAATAAAATACGGATGCCTTGTGTGATAAGGCAGACAGGCTCTTTTATAGGGTCCCATATCAAACCCAATACTTCAATTGAGGAAGTACCAACAACCGAGCGATCTTTCGATTCGATCGAACAATCTTTGTATACTGAAGTACAAGCCCGTTTACCCAATTCGAAACCGCCGAGCTGTAGTAGAGCTACCAACTCCTGGCACAACTCGCTAGCCTCGGTGGTGCTGAAGGCACCAAAGAGAATATCATCCATAAACAGGCAGGACTCTAATATTTGAGCCGCTCGCGGAAATTTATCACCCTCATCAAGTATGAGTTGTTTGAGGTTTCGCTGTGCTTAAAACTGACTACTGGATACGCCAAATGTCACCGTGCGTAATTCCCATTCAGTGAGAGGATCATCGAAAGAAAACTGCCAGAAAATGTGTTGATATTCGTAATCTTCCGGATGCAGCCAGGTAGCCCGATACATTTGTTTAATATCGCACGTCACCGCGATAGGAAAGAGCCGAAATTGAGTAACTACCTGACCGATGTCACTCTGCAATTTTGGGCCCGTACATAATGTTTCGTTCAGACTCACGCACAATTAACTCTTTTCTGCTGGAGAAAATACTACCCTTGATATTGATTTTTCTGCCGACATTTTCAGAACACCATGATGTGTCATCACATAGTCTGACCTTTGAGGAGCCGGAACCATGTGTCCCTGTTCTGCATAGTCAGTCAAATTTTCTCGATATTAATTATAATACTCCGGATCGCGTTTGCACCTACACTCCAGCTTATGAAACCACGTCAATGATCGCTGTCGATTTGAGCTTAAATGAGGACCAGAATTATTTTTGAAGGGGAGTCTAGTGATATACCGTCCCGTTGAGTCTCGTGAAACTATAGAAGTGAAATATTTTTCGCAGAATATATCCTCTGGGGAAAGATTCGCGCTCGGAATTTAAATCTCCTCCGATTCCCAGAAAATTTTCAAGGTTTTATTGAGTGAATCTTCCTCCGATATTACAAATAGTGAATTAATAATTTGAGGATTCGTCGACGGAACACTTCCCATTATAACCCAGCCCAATCTGGTGGATATCACTGTTGGTTTGCCTATTATATGTTGCGGTTTGTCCGTCAGTATATCCAAGTATGATTGAACCCCTAATATAATATCAACCGACTCTGGAAAATAAAATTCAGGATCGGCGAGTCGAAGATTAGAAAATCGATCTTTCATTGTAGGTGGGAGATTCCCTGTCGGCAGATCCGAAGTTATCTTATCTACAATTGCCGCTTCAAAACAAACGAACTGTTCTCCATTGAACATTGAACTTAATGAACAATAAATCAAACCGCGAACAGAAGAGAGCGGGCTATTACCCAGCCCAGAAATCTGAAGTTTACATTTTCTTCTCGAAATTCCTAGCCGCGATGCAAGATTTGTGACGAAATTTATCTGACTACCATGATCCAAGACTAACCTACAAGTTTGCCATAATCCATTTATATCTCGAACTCTAGCGCGAGCCGTTCCCAGAAGGCAAGTTGTATCCATAGCAGAATATGAACAAGTGTTTACAATTTTTGAACCTTTCGACGTGGAAGGCATATACATTTTTGGGTTTTCCCTTGTGAATAATTTCCAGAAACTGAAGCCCCTTCGATATTCGACTTCTGAAAACATATCAAAGTATTATGTTTTCTACTTCCGCATTTGCGACGGCAATTTTCAGAAATACAATTAGCAATTGAATGGCGGCCTAGACATGAATAACATCTCTTATGTAACTGTATCAACCTCTTTCGTGTGTCAAGCGAAAAATGCAAAAACTCGGGACAATGAGAACTTATGTGAACCTTCACAACACGGACACAATAATGTGTTCTTCTGTTCATTCAATGTGGAAGTAGATTCTTTCCGTGTGGTAACAAAACCCTCTTATTTGTTATTGGAACCAAAGAGTGACCTTGAATTTTGGCTTTGAGTGTATCGGTACTCAAGTCATTAGCAATGTATCGATCCCTGAGAAACTCAATCAGATCAGTAAATTTTTGAAAATCCGTGTTCAAAAATCCAGTTTCAAAGTCTCGCCGTGTATGAGGATCGAGAAGTTTCAAACTCCAGAATAACAGCATGAACTGTCCCAAATCCGGGATTTGAAGTTTATTCAAACAATTCACATTAGCCTGTGAAGAGTCTCGAAACTCTTTCAATGAATTTGGATTGCCTGATTTGATTGGTTGCAATGAAAATATTTGATTCAAGTAGTGAGATGCTACGACCTTAATATTTGAAAATTCATTTTGGAGGAGATCATAAACAGTTTCGTAGCTATTCGGATCAAAAGCTACTGTTTGTGAAAGAGTTAATGCTCTTCCGTCTAAATAAGAGAGCAAAAATGCGAATTTTTCTTTGTCAGACAAATCCTTGTTGGTATGAATCCTTATCATGAAGTGCAATAAAACCCGGAAAACTTTCGAGTTCACCGTTGAATCGCGGTAATTGAATTTGCAGCATATAGTTTGGTAAAGATTTGAAGGCCGTATGTTTTTCTTCTAAACTTTGGGAAATTGAAGTTTGAGATTTATGAGCTGCTCTAACCTCTACTATTTTGTATTATAATTCATCGAATGGCTTTGATAATCCGCTTGTATCTTTTTTTGAATCTCGATGACGTATCGACCGATCGCATCTAACTCAGAAAGATTACTTATATATTCCTCCGCGATTTCATCGATCTTTTCGGAACGAATCATAAACGAATTCAGAGAAGAAGAAAGTTTTTCAATTAAATCGTACGTTTGCTGTACACTTCCCCATATTCTGCCCAAGCGCCCCTTCACCTGTGTGAAAGCACGAGTATCCTCCGCGCAGGGTGCCGGTGCCTTAGCCCTTGCCTCATCCCCCGCTTCGTTTCTCATAATGGAAAATATTCAAAACAAAATCTCAGCGTTCAATACTTATAAACAATCCCAGTTGCGAGTGGGGCAATCGAATGAATCGATACACCGCGTCGATCACTACGTCGAACCTGTGCGCCCACTGATCGATAAGAAAATCTGTCGGGCTTATCTCAGGCCGCCATGTTTGCCTTGAAAAAACGTAATTTTAAACCCTTCTGTAAATACCCCTTGATTCTTATATCCGACCGTCGAATGGCCTCTTGTGTTCTCCACCTTTTGAACTTAAGACGCCTCCAACCAAACCGTCTTCTTCACTTAAAACAGCCATGTGTTTTTTTTTCACTCTGCTATTAACAAACTTATGAACCTAACAAATAGTTTTTGTGCCAAATTGTGATTTTGCTTTTCTATTGAGAATTGCGATAAACCATGAAAACAATGCGTAGCGTTCTTCGTCGATGCGGGAACCGAAGTGTGTTAAAAATGAGGAGGGGATGGGAAGGTGAGGAATCAAGAAGGGATTTCCATATGGAAATAAATTCTCTCAAATCCTCATTCTACGATACTCGAAAGGAAACCAAAAATTCGATTCAGTACCAAACAGTTTCATTTCGATCAGATAAATATTTTTCGAGTTATTGAAAAATCAAAATTTCAAATGTAGCACAAAAACCCTTCGGCAGATTTGGCCCATTAACGAATTCAACCTAGATATTCAGAATCTTAACTTAACCTGAAAATTTCAAGACCCTAGGTCCTTCCTTTCGAGAGTTACAGCGCACACGGACGGACAGAATCAATTCTTACCACGGATTCTTCAACAGTGAGTCCGACATAGTCGTTTGAGACCAATTTCGGCTCAAAATTAGAAAATTACAGACGTCGTGACGAAATGTTAAAGCGCTGTTCCCCAGAATAAGCGCGTAAAAACAGATCCAACAAATACAATACAATCAAAAGCAAACAAATGTTTCAAAGATCTAGCCACAAAATATATTATGACAAAAGAAGAAGAAAAAAGATATAAAGTTTATGATGGAACATGCCCCAGAATTTACGGAAAACCCCTAAGACCGATAATATCGGAAATAAAATCGCCCACTACAAATCTAGCCGAATATCTGGCCACAATACTGAAGGAAGCATACGACAAAGATAACGAATACTATATGTATAGATAACACTTTTGAATTTGCAGATTTCACAAGAAACCTACCAGTAAAAGAAGGTGAAGTACTATTGTCGCTGGATGTGAAAAATTTGTGTGGGAATATCACATTTAATTAAGTAAGACAAGCCATGGTGCACAAATGGGATAGTATAAGCTCACAAAAAATTTGGTGTTTGGAGTGAAAAGTTTTCTAGATCTGATCAAGTTTATTCTGGATAATAATGTATGTGTATACCAGGGAAGATATTACAGACAAATTAAAGGATTGTCAATGGGATCAAAAGTCCGCCCTATACTGTCACAATATTGTCTGGTTTATGTGCTTATTAAAAAATACCAAAATTAAAATACAAACCATCATTTGTAAAAAAATTTGTAGATGATGTTATCATGGCAATTCTCGAGATAGGGATAGAAGAACTTATAGAAGTGTTCAATGATGGAGAAATAGATGAAAACTTAAGATTTACAGTGGAAAGAGAAAACGAAGAACAATGGGTGCCATTTCTGAGCACCAAGGTCATAAGAAAAGACAACAATGAAATAATACTAGACTGTTACAAAAAACCGACAGCAACAAACAGGACAATCCACTACATGTCAAACCACAAAATCAAAATTAAGATAAACACGATACAACATATGCTAGAAAGAATAAAAAAAATCTGAGAGAACTAAAACAAACACTGGAACAAAATGGATATATAAAGAAGTTCATTAATAAAGTGATGGGGAGACAACTAAACGCACGGACAGATGAAGGAAGGGGAAGAGAACAACGGACTGAAAATGAGAGGCCAGTTTACTGTTCTTTACCTAACATCGAACGACTGACAGGGAAGATCATAAGAGAGTTCAAAAGTGAAAATATTAAGGTTGCAAGGAGGTACACACACAAAACTAGTAAATTATTCTCTAAAACAAAGGATAAAAAGAGATTCCTGAAAGGTCCATCATAGTTTATAAAATACCATGTGCAGATTGTGAAACAGTGTATTCGGGGCAAACATCACAACAATATAAAAAATCTCCCAGAACGATGCGCTTTGGCAAAGCGTAGCACTGAAAGAGACCACAAAATTAATTTTGAGGAAACATCGATAATGAAGACGGAAAAGAACAACAAAAACCATCTATTCCTAGAAATGTATTACATAAATAATGAAGAAAATCCAATGAACAAGAAGACGGATTCAAATTCATTAAATAACATTTATACATATTTAATCTCACAAGAATGGAGAAGAGAAAGAGAAATAAAAACAAAAACGATACAAACAACGATGGAAAGAAGAAGAACTCGACAGAAAGGTTGACAAAGCTGACACGATGAATGACATGACAGAGACGAATGAAAGTTGATCTGTGAAGGTTGTGTTGTTTTTATTATTTTAAATTATGAAAGAGAGAAAATTAAATTACAGAAAATCTGATGTAATCCACAAAAACAATGTAATTGAGTAAGAAACCTCAATTGTGTAAGTTGTAAGCGTTTTGTATGAAAGATAGCATAAATATCTGAGAACCACACAATTGATGACATCTATATGAAATAAATGGAAACTGAAAGACAACCAAATGTTCAACAAAAGGAAAATATGCCACAAACCACAAAACAAAATAACAGTTCGAAAATGAATTAACAATATATTGTTAGGAACTCCATGCTACCGGATTCCGCCTATGAGACAGTTCATCCCATAGCAACGATCCGCTCTTCCAAGGATTAGATTATGCAAACTATTCATTTTCTTTCTTTTCTTTTGAAATGAATATGTAAGAGATAGTTAGTTCTAATCTGGCCATTTTAAAGCTTATTAGGGCTCACAAAATAAACACCTCCTTCCGTAGTGTATTCTTTTCATTTAGCTTTCAATAAAGTTGTGATTAAGAAACCTAGAAAGATAAACTCTTTTTAAAAACGGACTTTCGGAGACGTGTTACATAATTAGCGCTGCGAACAGTATATCGCAACGGGGTTTTAGTTCGAAAAAACCGAAATAAGTTTCCATTGTGAATACGAACTGTGACCGGATCGTGTTCGAGGAACTCCCGTTGAGTTTTAACTCTTAGTGCGATATCAAACCAAACCATCAACATCCAAGCCAGAAGGAAGACAATTCCATAAACAACCACTTCGATCCAGAAGGAAGACCTGCACACTTTAGGATGAATATCTTGGTGATGTAAGTCCATCAGTCCATTCCTCAAACCCATCAATTAAATTCAAATGACAGATATCAGTGAATCTGAATACGAATTGGAGATAGTTGCTGAGAATCAAAAAACATTAGAATCAATCGAATTTATTGACGATAATCAATTAATTAGAAGAAGTAGATTTCACCCCAATCCAAGACGAAATTTGATACACTCAGAAATGAATAACCAAACTTCTTCTAACCCAACCATTCTAGAAAATATGTCCAGACAAGACATTCAAGTTCTTCTAAATTCTATGCCGGAATATTCTCCTGGTGACAATTTGTCAATTTTCATAAATGAAATAGATTATCTAGTGAGTCATCTTCAGGGAAGATTAAGCCCAGACTCAACCTATGCTTTGAATTTTGCTATCAGATCAAAAATTAAAGGTGAAGCTAGGGATTTCATCGCTTTTCAAAACGCCCTAGATTGGATTTCTATTAGAGGTGCATTATTACAGAGATATGGTGATCAACGAAATGAGGATTTATTAGTATCATCACTTTCTCAATGCGTTCAGAGAAAAAATGAAAGTTATCTAGATTTTTGTAGTAGAATATCGAAAAGCTTGAACGATGTTTTACAACATTTGAATTTGAAAATTCAAGATCAAAATTATTTACAGTATAAAAACCATGACATGAATAAATTGGCTTTGAAAACATTTCAAATTGGACTTTTAGAGCCCTATAGGACATACATTAGCAATTTTGAATTAAACTCCTTAGAAGAATGTATTAATAAATGCCAACATTATGATAACCGAAAACAAGAATGGGAATACTGCGAATTTCTCAGGAAATCACAAGATGCAAATAAAAAACCAATTTTTCTCCCTCCTCCCAACAACCAATATAGAAATAATCATGAGTATCGAAAACCGATTATTCAAAATCAACATCAGGCAACAAATCCAACTCAAGGTTTTCCGTATCCTATAAATAAACCAATTTCGAAAATTCAAAATTTCCCAACCAACCGACAAGTTTTTGAAACCAAACCAGGTTCAAATTTGATTAAAAATCAACCGAAACCCACTCCAATGTCAATTTCGACACGGAATACATTCAGACAACCCTGCATACCTATGTCTGTTTCTACGAGACAATTTTCACAAAATCAACCACAACCAAATTTCATTTCACAAGAACTCTTTAACGTACAATCCGAAAATGAAAATCTTTATGATCTAGAACCTGAAATTTGCGAATATGGCGAAAACGCTGATTTTCCAGAAAATTCGGAAAATTATAATGAAGAAGACGAGAATTTTCAGACAGTAGCCTCGAAATTCGAAAAAACATAGACTTGAATTGCGTGAAAATAAAATCAAAATTGCCTTATATTTACCTTCCAAATATTGATTTGAGAATTCTTATCGACTCAGGTGCTACAAATTCTGTAATAAATCGAAAACCCGCATTTGAAAAATTTTCCCAATTTTTATTTAAAGAAGAGTTTAGCGTATCAGGCTTAGGAAATACAATACGAATAGGCGAAGGATAATCTCAATTTCCCAATTTTATACGAACTAGGAATTTTTGACAATATTCTTTTACAGGTAGTAGATTGGCACAAGAATTTCGATGCTTTATTAGGAACATCTGATCTACAAAAATTAGGTGCAAAAATTGATTACAAAACTCATACATTAGAAATCAATGATTCGAAAATACCTTTTACCCTTGAATATTCTTCTACTAAAATCCAACCACGCAAACTTACCGCGAAAAGTTTCGTACCTGTCACTATGGAAAATGGTGATGTTTTATTACCCAAACTAAATTTTCAACAATTTTCGACTGCCGAATGCATTGCTCACGCAAAAAATGGATTTTGTTACATACCGATTGCTCAACTAATCGAAAATGAAGTACAAATTAATTTTTCCGAAAGAATACAGGTAAAATCTATTTTAGAAACTGAAATATCTAACCCTCCGCTAAAAACTCAGAATTTTAAACTCGCGAAAAATTTTCGAACCGCTCACATGAATTCTGAAGAAAAACGAGAAATTTTAAAACTTTGTAGCAAATTCAAAAATATCTTTTATAATGAAAACTGCGATCTCTCATTTAGTAATACAGTCAAACACAAAATTAGAACCAAAGACGAGGAACCCGTTTATGTAAAATCTTTTAGACACCCTCATCACATGAGAAAAATTATCCAAAAACAGATTCAAAAACTTCTCGATGACAAAATCATACGTCCATCAATTTCACCCTACGGTGCCCCTGTTCGGATTGTAGACAAGAAAAATTTCAAAAAGCACTGCCGTGAAGGCAGCAACTTTTGCGCGCATGTTCAATGTAGATGACCGCTTCAGCAACGAATTTGAACGTGCGCGCGAAAGCTGCTGCCTTCACGGCAGTGCTTTTTGAAATTTTTTTCTGATAAATTACTGGATTTCAATTCGATCATATCTGTATTTTTGGACATATTGTAAAAATAAAATTTTGAATGGGTATATCTACGGAATCATTGGGCGGATTTTACCCATTCACGGATTCGACCTTCGTAATTAAGCCCCAAACCTACTCTACAAATATCGAGTTTCTAAGTCGTTTCTTCCGGAAGTTATTGTGTTTACGGTCAGCCTAACGGCCGACTGCGTAAACATAATAACTTCCGAAAGAAACAACCTAGAAACTCGATATTTGTAGAGAAGGTTTGGACCCCAATTACGAAGGCCGAATTCGTGAATGGGTAAAATCCACCCAATGATTCCGTAGATATACCCAATCAAAATTTTATTTTTCCAATATTTCCAAAAATACAGATCAGATCGAATTGAAATCCAGTACTTCATCGAAAATAACAGTTCGAAGTTTCATACAGAATCAAATGAGGATGATATGATGAGAAAATCATAGAATTTTTTTTTTCAAATTGTTCTAATAACACGATTATCACGAAATTTTGCATAAAGTTGTCTTTCAGCATCTTAAAACTAGCTGTGAAGTTGAATCAGGACTGAATCAGTATTTCTCGAGCAATACCGAAAAAATCAACGATATCGAGAAGAAAATCTCGAAATTTGACATATTTTTTCCCGATATCTCCAAAACTTATGGACGTATCGAACTGAAATTTAGTACACTGCTGTGAAATTAAAAGGTCAAAGTTTGAGTATAATTTTTTTTCGGATATGATAAATGGTTTCCGAAAAAAAAATTTTTTTGTAAAAAAATTTCGAAAAAATTTTTTTTTTAAATTCACTGACAATATGATCTTGACGAAATTTGGCTCAAAGTTGCGCGTCGTTAAATTCCACCAAACTGCTAAGTTTGAATCCAATCGCTTGATTAGTTTCTGAAATAAAAAATAAATAACTTCAAAACTTCAAGTGCCTATAACTCCGAAACTATTCCACCGATTTGGCCCATTAACGAACTCAACCGCGGCATTCTGATGCGCAACCTATCCTGAAAGTTTCAAGTAGCTAGCTTGCTTCTGTCGACAGTTATCGTATCTACGGCCGGCCAATCGGCCGGCTGGCCGGCCGGACAGAATCAATTTTGACACCGGATTCGTGATCAGTGAGTCCAACCTAGTCGATTGAGACCATTTTCGGCTCAATCATCCAAAATTACAGACATTTGGACAAAACGATAGCACGCTGTTCCCCTAGAACATGCGCGCAAAAAAGATGCGTCCGGAGAAAAGAAATATCGAATGGTCATAGATTACCGCCGCTCCAATGAAAAAACTGTTGAAAATAAATATCCCCTCCCACGAATTGAAGAAATTTTGGAAAACCTTGGAAAAAGTTGCTATTTTTCAACAATTGACATGGCGAAAGCATTCCACCAAATAGAAATGGATCCGGAATCTATCGAGAAAACTGCTTTTACAGTTAACAACGGTCATTATGAATACCTTCGTATGCCCTACGGATTGAAAAACGGCTCAAGCACATTTCAACGTGTTATGGACGATGTATTAAAAAAATATCTTCACATATTTTGTTTCGTTTACATGGACGACATCGTCATTTTTTCTAAATCATTACAAGAACACATTTACCATTTGAAATTAATATTTCAGAAAATCAAAGAATTCAATCTCAAAATCGAACTAGATAAATGTGAATTTTTAAGTAAAAACGTAGAATTTTTGGACGACATAACCCCCGAAGGAGTATCTCCTAATCCTTCAAAATTAAAAACCATAGAAAATTACCCCATTCCACGTACTACGAAGGAAATAAAATCATTTTTAGGTTTGGTAGGTTATTACCGCCGATTCATACAAAATTTTGCACATATTGTTTTACCATTCACTAAATGTCTGAAAAAAGGCGCGAAAATAAATCCTGACGATCCTGAATATTTACACGCATTTCAATTATGTAAAGAGTTATTAACAAATGCCCCAATTTTGGTCTACCCAGATTTTGAAAAACCTTTCAAATTAAGTACCGACGCTTCAAATATAGCCATTGGAAGTGTTCTTTCACAATAAAATCGTCCTGTAGCTTACTATTCAAGAACTTTAAATTCAGGAGAGAAAAATTATTCCACAATTGAAAAGGAATTACTGGCAATCCTAGATTCCACCAAACATTTCAGACCATACCTTTTTGGACAAAAATTCACCATTGAAACCGATCATATTCCCCTTGTATGGCTCTATAAAATTAAAGAACCCAATTCTCGATGAATACGTTGGAAATTGAAATTGGAAGAATTCGATTTTAACATAATTTATACCAAAGGTAAAGAAAACAAAGTTGCTGACGCACTTTCTCGTGTTGAATTTAATAATCGAGAAAACGACGATAATTCATTACTGACAGACAACGACCTTAATGTCGATTTAGCTTCAATTTTACCAAACACTGATGGAATACCAGTATTAGAAGATGACGAAGTAGAAAAAATTTTAAATTCAGAAAACAACCAAAATCTGATTAACCAACCTGAAAATCAAAACCAAGATAATAACTCCGATGCTACCATTCATTCCACCCAAGAAGATAACGGAAAAGTTATACCAATCACCGAATCATCTGTGAACATTTGCCCAAACAGAATTATTTTGAATATAGGGGAGCAATATAACTTGAAATATACGAAACATTTCGGGAAAAATACTTACAACGTATCAATAAGACAAAATCGAATGGAAACAGACTTTTTCATCCTTTTTAAAGAAATGTTCAGACCGAATGAAACCTATGGAATTTACTTTAGAGATAATAAGTTACGACTACCATTCCTTCGATTCTGTGAAGAGTCATTTAATTATTCAGTGAAACTTTTTATCAGTAAAATTTATTTATTGGATGTCAATTGTGACGAAAATCAAAAAGAGATTGTTTCCGAATGTCATGATAAAAATCATAACGGTATATCAGAAACCTACAATCACTAATCAAAAAAGTACTACTGGCCTGAAATGAAACAAATAATTACCCAAATTATCAATCAATGTGAATTATGCCTTCAATCTAAATACGAAAGGCATCCTTATAAATTAAAATTTTCCGGTCCCCTTCTAGCGAAGAGACCTTTTGAAGTTATTCACATGGATACCTTTTCTTTTCAAAATTCTAAGTTTTTAACAATTATTGATTTATTCTCTTAATACGCCCAATCGTACCTTGTGAAAGATGGTACTGGTCTTACTATTTTGAATAAATTACGACTTTTTTTTGCTCATCATAACATCCCTCAGAAAATTGTGTGTGACGAAGGGAAAGAATTCCATAATAAAACATTCATCGAATTTTGCAAACTTAACAAAATAAATTTACATTTCACCACTGTGAATAACCCAAGCTCTAACTCTCCAATAGAGAGATATCATTCAACTATTCTAGAAAAACTCAGAATTCTCAAATTGAATAATCCAAATGAGAACCCTTCCAACCTCATGATCACCGCTACTTTAATTTATAATCAATCGATACATTCTGCCACTGGTTATTCGCATTTTAATTTACTGTATGGACCCTACGATAAACCACCAGAATTCCTTTTAACCATGTGTATGAACAATACAATGAAGAGAGAAAACAAGAAATTTTGCCATTTTTCGACAATATCTACGAACGAAATCGAGAAAAAGCACAGAAAAATTTAGATAGATTGAATGAGAATCGAAATGACCCCCCAAATTCAGACCAAAAAGAAGTTTATGTTGAGAGGAACAGACCTAGAAAAACTGACCCTGCCTTTGAAAAAATTACTGTCGAACATCAACAACAAAACAAAATCCGTGGTTTAACTCAGAAATCTCGAGAAACCACAGCTCATATTGAAAAAGTAAAGAAATTAAAAAAATATATTCTCTCTTTTCAGGATACCAATATCCCTCCTGATATTGACCCGAACCTACCAGGCCCTTCAGGTCTACAAAATAATAACTAACGGATACTTTGAAGAGCCCTTAAGTGAAGCAAGAATACTTGATCACTATTATAATTTCCTTTTCACAATTAACTTAATTAATTTGATGAATAGTTACGATCAATTGAAACTTAATTTTAAAGAACTTCATGAAAAATATTCCTACGATGAATTTCATCATAAAATCTGCCTTCAGTTGAATGCAACTCATGTCCAGATAGAGCAAATACTTCATAAATTTGAAAACAATTATAAGGTTAAGAGAGGTTTGGCTAATTTCATTGGAAAGGGCATCAAATTTATTACTGGAAACTTAGACGACGATGACCTAAAAATCATAAATGATAATCTTGAAGAACTACATCAATTTAGAAATAACGAAATAGAAAAAGTAGATAAATTAACTTCTTTTGCTAATCATTCGACTAAGAGGTACTCAGATGATGTAGCGTTGTTAAATCAAAATATTCAAAAAACAAAATCACTGTTTGAAGAAATTAAATCTAAAGAATCTTTTGCAATCCTTATACGGAATGAAATATTCAAATCAGAAATTTTACTCAATCATTTACTTATGATTGAAAGAACAATTACTTTTTCAATCGAAGAAATACCAAATTTAGAACTCATCAAAGCCAATGAACTTCAATCTATTGAGAAAAATCTTCAACAGATTTATAAACCACAGGAACTATCACCAATTAATCAGGTTCGTCCTTACAAAATATTAGAATTTTCAAAGATATCTGTTGTAGGAACGAATAAAATGATAGGTTTCCTCCTTAAAATTCCCATACTTAAAGAATTCATAGCTAATTACTCCCGAGTGTACCCTATACCTAACCACCAAGATATAGCTATTATTCCACCAAAGAAGTACTCGAAAACAATCCATAACCAAGAATATTGGACCAATGAAACCTGTCTTACCCTAGATAGTTCCATTGTACTGTGCCTCCAGAAACCTGCCAAGGAAAATTGCACTTTATCAACACCAGAATATTGCCGAACAATTCTAATCGACAATGATTTCAAAATTATCCATGTTTTAAAGAATCAACAGTTACTGACTCTGTTCAAGAAATCTCAGATGGTACTAGAAGACTGCCATGGTATCATAATAAACAAGCCTATCCAAGGAACAAATTTCCTGGATTCTCCCTGCTAAATTATCATTGAGAATTAAATTTTTGGCGATTCCAACCCAATTTTCGAAATAAAAATACAATATATTTCGAAAATTTCGAAAACTCAAGACAGAAAATTGAGCTTCAGTTAAGGCACCTGAAAGAGCCAGACTCGATCCTACAAGAAGCTGAAAAACTTTTGGACCAACCCATGTACCTACATCCAATATTTCAAATAACACACTCTACCATAACTGGAATTTTGCTCTGTTGCATAATTACTGGAATTTTCATCGTAACGATTAACAGAGCAAGGATAAGAGACCTTTTGTACAAACCAAGAAGAATTATCCACATCGATCTCAAGGACCCCGGTGAATCCGCTGACAACGAGGACGTTGCCGTCTAAAGGGGGAAAGTGTTAGGAACTCCATGCTACCGGATTCCACCTATGAGACAGTTCATCCCATAGCTACGATCCGCTCTTCCAAGAATTAGATTTTGCAAACTATTCATTTTCTTTCTTTTCTTTTGAAGTGAATATGTAAGAGATAGTTAGTTCTAATCTGACCATTGTAAAGCTTATTAGGGCTCACAAAATAAACACCTCCTTCCGTAGTGTATTCTTTTCATTTAGCTTTCAATAAAGTTGTGATTAAGGAACCTAGAAAGATAAACTCTTTTTAAAAACGGACTTTCGGAGACGTGTTACATAATTATATAATAAAATGAAATTAAGCACTTTTGTAACGAGTTGAAGAACGCCAAACATTTAAACTTAGTCTGTTCGTTGACACAGGTGTATTTCCGGGACTTCAGCGCTCTGTTGATTTCTAGGATTTCCAGAAGATCTAACGGAAGGCCCTTCTCACAAACATGTAAAATACCGACATCAGTTCTTGGATCGAAAATGTACCCTGATTCCAATATGCGGTTGGCACACTGGGATGAGGTGTTGAATAACCCTTTTCCTTTATTTTTTCCATCTGTTGCAAGTGTTCACTAACCCTGGTTTCTATTTCCCTTCCGCTCTGGCCTATATAACAGATATTACACTGTGGTTGTGAGCAAGTCAGTTGGCACACTCCAGACCTTTGCGTGATTGGAATTTTGTCCTTTGTGTTTATTAAATACTTAGAAAGGGTATTAACCGTCGTGAAGGATATCTGAGTATTTTCAGTATGCAGTCCAAACAGTTTTGGCTATGTACCTCACACTTCGGTAGTTCTTCATTTGGGTTTCCTAAGTTAGCGATTTGTTCAGTTGTTTGCCTATGTGCTTCCGGTAAATTCGGTAAATTGTGTGTTTCGGATAGTCTTTTCTTGCCGCAATCTGTTGTATAATTTTTAATTCTTAAGGTGGAAAACTTTTGGCTGTAAGGATGGTTAGATGTGTGAGATATTATGGAGACAGTAGTTGTTGACTTCCGAAAAATCTCAAAATTCAGGTAACTATTATCTCTTTCGATAATGAGATCCAAGAATGGCAAGCGGTTATTGACTTCTGATTCATGTGTAGATTTGATGGAAGGGTGTATACTGTTTAACAGGTCAAGAAAATTCCGAATATCGCGCTCAGTACCTCTTAAATAGTGAAAACATCGTTAACGTAACGGTCCCAACTTGAGATATGTTTTTGAAATAAGTTCGTTTCTGACAATTTTTGTTCAAATTTCGACATGAATACCTCAGAAAGAAAGGGTGAAACGTTGGAGTCCACGGATAGGTCATCATTATGGCAGTAATTTTTGTTCTCAAATTGAAAGAAAATCTGTTGAAGGACAAGGTCTAACAATGTGCACGAGTCCAAAATTATATGTGTGTGAAGGTTAGATTTCTCAAAGAGCAGCTGTCGAACTAACCCCATGCAAACATTCATCTGGGGGGATACTAGGGAAAAGATTTGTGACATCGAAAGAAATTAATATGCAGTCGGAGGGGATTTTGAGGTTTTGTAGCTTAGATGTAAGTTATAGTGAATTCTTGATTGAAGATAGATTTTCAAAATTCAGACATGATGGGAAAAAGGAGGAAAACGGGGAAGACAACTTGGAAGGATACAATAGGTCTAACTGGACAATTGGGTTTGTGGATTTTTAGTAAACAGTAAAGGAGAGGTGTTGTAGGAATCATAGGAAGGATACTTTGTTTTCTGGGATTCAATAGAAGGGAAGCTCCTTGACAGGTCTTCAAAGTCAATTCCATTTAGGCTATGAATTTGTTGGTTGGGTTGTATGGCAATTGGATGAAATTGTTTTGTTTTCATTCAGTACATGGTTGACTCTCCCGTATATTCCCCCCTCGACATCAAAATAATGCAATTACCTTTATCTGCTTTAGTTAATATGAGTTCATTATCGGTCACCTTCTGCTTCAAAAATTTCATCTTATCAAACAAGACGTTGCGCTCTGACCCTGCCATGGAATGTTTTGTATCCTTCATAAGTTCCCCGGCTTCCAAGTTGTCTTCCCTGTTTTCCTCGTTTTTCCCATCATGTCTGAATTTTGAAGATCTATCTTCAAACAAGAATTCACCAGAACTTACATCTAAGCTACAAAACCTTAAAATCCCCTCCGACTGCATATTAGTTTCTTTCGATGTCGCAAACCTTTTCCCTAGTATCCCCCCAGATGAATGTTTTGGGTTAGTACGACAGCTGCTCTTTGAGAAATCTAACCTTCACACACATATAATTTTGGACTCGTGCACATTGTTAGACCTTGTCTTTCAACAGAACTTCTTTCAATTTGAGAACAAACATTACTGCCAAAATGATGGCTTATCCATGGACTCCAACGTTTCACCGTTTCTTTCTGAGGTATTCATGTCGAAATTTGAACAGAAATGTTCAGAAACGAACTTATTTCAAAAACATATCTCAAGTTGGTACCTTTACGTTGACGATGTTTTCTCTATTTAAGAGGTACTGAGCGCGATATTCGGAATTTTCTTGACCTGCTAAACAGTATACACCCTTCCATCAAATGTACGCATGAATCAGAAGTCAATAACCGCTTACCATTCTTGGATCTCATGAATCGAAAGGGATAATGGTTACCTGAAATTCGAGATTTTTCGGAAGTCAACAACTACTGATTTCATAATACCTTACACATCTCTAACCATCCTTACAGAAAAAAGTTTTTCACCTTTCATTCCATGTTCCATAGATTGTTCGATGTCCCCCTTAATACCACAAATTTTCTGAAAGAATTAAAGATTATACAACAGATTGCGGCAAGAAATGACTATCTAAAACACACAAATCGCTAACTTATGAAAACCAAATGAAAAACTACCGAAGTGAGGTTTGTTTCGAGACCTATGAACACGTTCCATATAGTGAAATATTTTGTGATCCCTAAATAACCCCCTCAAACGCCCCCTAAAGTTGAAAATATCACTGTCACTAAACCGACCGTTCCTGGAGATTTTTTGATGGAAATCGTTTGTTTCGAACTCTATGAACACGTTCCATATAGTGAAATATTTTGTGCCCCCTTAATAACCCCCCAAAACGCCCCCTAAAGTTGAAAATATCACTGTCACTTAAACGACCGTTGCTGGCGATTTTTTATGGAAATAGTTTATTTGAAACTCTATGAACACGTTCCATATAGTGAAATATTTTGTGACCCCTTAATAGCCCCCTCAAACGCCCCCTAAATTTGAAAATATCACTGTCACTAAAACGACCGTTGCTGGCGATTTTTTTATGGAAATAGTTTATTCCGAACTGTATGTACACGTTCCATATAGTGAAATAATTTGTGACCCCTTAATAACCCCCCTAACCACACCCTAAAGTTGAAAATAGCGTCATTCCTAAAACGACCGTTGCTGGAGATTTTTTGATGGCAATCGTTTATTTCGAACTCTATGAACACGTTCCCTATAGTGAAATATTTTGTGACCCCTTAATAACTCCCTCAAACGCCCCCTAAAGTTGAAAATATCACTGTCACTAAAACGACCGTTGCTCGTGATGATTTTTTGAAGGAAATAGTTTATTTCGATCTCTATCAACACGTTCCATATAGTGAAATATTTTGTGATCCCTTAATAACCCCCGAACCACCCCCTAAAGTGTAAAATAGCGTTATTCCTAAAACGACCGTTGCTGGAGATTTTTTGCTGGAAATCTTTTATTTCGAACTCTATGAACACGTTCCTTATAGTGAAATATTTTGTGACCCCTTAATAACCCCCTCAAACGCCTCCTAAAGTTGAAAATTTCACTGTCACTAAAACTACCGTTGCTGGCGATTTTTTGATGAAGATAGTTTATTTCGAACTCTATGTACACGTTCCATAGAGTGAAATAATTTGTGACCCCTTAATAACCCCCCTAACCACCACCTAAAGTTGAAAACAGCGTTATTCTTAAAACGACCGTTGCTGGAGATTTTTTGATGGAAATCGTTTATTTCGAACTCTATGAACACGTTCCATATAGTGAAATATTTTGTGACCCCTTAATAACCCCCTCAAACGCCCCCTAAAGTTGAAAATATCACTGTCACCAAAACGACCGTTGCTGGCGATTTTTTGATGGAAATCGTTTATGTCGGGACCTATCAACACGTTCCATATGGTGAAATATTTTGTGACCCCTTAATAACCCCCTCAAACGCCCCCTAAAGTTCAAAATATCACTGTCACTAAAACGACCGTTGCTGGCGATTTTTTGATGGAAATAGTTTATTTCGAACTCTATGTACAGGGTGATTCATTAAGGGTGGCCACCGGCCGTATCTCGGAAACCGTTAATCCTATTACTTCCGGAAAAAAATTCTAATGACAAAATCGGCCCCCAGAAAATGATTTAAAATATTTTCAAGTTTGTAGTTCCCCACTAGAGGGCGCAATCTATCACTTGTAAAATATAATCTCATTTTTTACGAAATATTCTCCAGCTAACAGTGGTAAAAAATAATAAAATAAGAGAACGCTCTTTCTATTCAACAACTTTTGTTTCAGTCATTTTTCTATATTTCCTTTTTTTTAGTGATGGAATGGAAAAACTTTTCTTCACAAATAAAACACTCTTACTTCTGTATGCGTGAACCAATTTTCACGTAACTTAATTTCATTCGAAGGCCATTAAAAGCAGATCACAGAAAAATATGACAACAACATACCGGGTGATCAAATTAAAAACTACAGGCTGTTTTATGTCACTTCACCCTATTTGCGCGTTTTACTGGAGAATTTCAAATGCAATGCTATGATTCTAACCGACTAAGAATAAGCTAAGCATTATCACCTATTGACTCGTTAAAACCGCAGACAGATATCTTAGGTCACTCCGAAGATATTAACATTTTTGTAAAGTTTGATTAGTGTTGATCAACCCTGCGTGCTTGAAAAAACAAGGAAGGACTTTATTCGTCATGACAACGCAGCAAAATACTAAACACACATGAAATAACAATAATACGATAAAATGAAACAAAAATTAGCAACAACGAAAATATTTGAACAAAAAAAAACCCTTATACATTATCATTTCAAATATTAAAAATGTCTACCATTTTTTCCATACCTAAATTAAGTCTTTCTTTAGTTGATACTGGTCACAATTTCAGTATGAGAAAAAGTTTCAGCTGCCTGTCGAAATATATTTTTTATATCCTCACTTGTAGTTGGTGGTGTTCGGAAAACTAAGTCTTCATTCTCCCCCAAAAATAAAATCTAATACTGTGAGGTCGAGTCATCTTGCTGGAAAAATACTCCCTTGTCCAATCCACCTCTTTGAGAAGACGGTATCTTAATATTCCCTAACATTAGCAGCATAATGCGCCGGGCAACCATCTTGTAGATACCACATATCTATTCTGTCTTGAATAGCATTATCATCTAAAAGAATTCGAAAATTTTCCGTTAAAATTTCAAGCACCTTTGTCCCGTTAAGATACTATCGAAGAAAAATGGTCCGACAACTGTTCCATCGAAAATTCCGCACCACACGTAAGCACTCCAGCGATTCTGATTATTGACTTATTTTTGCCAATATGGGTCGTTAGATGATCAGTAGTGGCTGTCTTGTAAATTTACTTTACCATTGCTAGAAAAAGTAGCCTCGTCAGTCCATAATATTCTATAAAGTAAGTTAGGTTCGCCGTTCAGCATTCGTTTCAACCAATTGCAAAAGTCCTCTGGTCTCTTTCAATTCTTGATGCAAGACAACATGATACGGATGCGGTTTAAGGTCCTTTAGTATTCTTTGAACTAGCGAATAATTCGATCCCAAATCACGGATGCTTGAATGTGATTCAGCATAAACACAAGCCAAAACTTTTATGATATTATCCTCATTACGGCTTCTACGTTTTCTATTTTTTCTTCCAACATATTGAACCTTCCAAGTTTGTCGCACTCTTCGTGTCAATCTTTTGAATGCTTTTCTGGAATGACGACGTCTTTCAGGATATCGTATCGGGTATTCCCTTTCAGCTACTGCATTTTCTAAACATTCAGCATAAACATTAAGCATATCATATGCTTCTCCGTTTGAATAATGAGGCCTCATAAACTAGTAGTTTGCAATCGACCTAAATAAATTTTACAGCTATAGAAACCGAGAATAAACAGCCAAAGCTTACTGGATCTAGATCAGCTTGTTTTGTGAGAGGCATACATTTTTGATAAGTTTTTTTTTCATTTGATTGTTTAGCTGATGAAATAACTCAATTCCTCCTGAATTTCACAGGGTTGATCATCACTTATCGAAATCTGCAAAAATGTTAATATCTTCGGAATGACCGGAGATATCTGTCTGCGGTTTTAACGAGTCAATAGGTAATAATGCTTAGCTTATTCTCAGTCGGTTAGAATCATAGCATTGCATTTGAAATTCTCCAGTAAAACGCGCAAATAGGGTGAAGTGACATAAAACAGCCTGTAGTTTTTTATTGGATCACCCGGTATGTTGTTGTCATATTTTTCTGTGATCTGCTTTTAATGGCCTTCGAATGAAATCAAGTTAAGTGAAAATCGGTTCACGCATACAGAAGTAAGAGTGTTTTATTTGTGAAGAAAAGTTTTTCCATCCCATTACTCAAAAAAAGGAAATATAGAAAAATTACTGAAACAAAAGTTGTTGAATAGGAAGAGTATTTTCTTATTTTATTATTTTTTACCACTGTTAGCTGGAGAATATTTCGTAAAAAATGAGATTATATTTTACAAGTGATAGATTGCGCCCTCTGAACTACGAACTTGAAAATATTTTTAGTCATTTTCTAGGGGCCGATTTTGTCATTAGAATTTTTTTCCGGAAGTTAAAGGATGAACGGTTTCCGAGATACGGCCGGTGGCCACCCTTAATGAATCACCCTGTACACGTTCCATATAGTGAAATGATTTGTGACCCCTTAATAACCCCCCTAACCACCACCTGAAGTTGAAAATAGCATTATTCCTAAAACGATCGTTGCTGGAGATTTTTTGATGGAAATAGTTTATTTCGAACTCTATGAACACAATCCATGTAGTGAAATATTTTGTGACCCCTTAATAACTCCCTCAAACGCCCCCTAAAGTTGTAAATATCACTGTCACTAAAACGACCGTTGCTGGCAATTTCTTGATGGAAATCGTTTATGTCGGGACCTATCAACACGTTCCATATAGTGAAATATTTTGTGATCCCTTAAAAACCCCCCTAACCACCTCCTAAAGTGTAAAATAGCGTTTTTCCTAAAACGACCGTTGCTGGAGATTTTTCGATGGAAATCTTTCATTTCGAACTCTGTGAACACGTTCCATATAGTGAAATATTTTGTGACCCCTTAAAAACCCCCTCAAACGCCCCCTAAAGTTGAAAAAATCACTGACACTAAAACGACCGTTGCTGGCGATTTTTTGATGGAAATAGTCTATTTCGAACTCTATGAACACGTTCCATATGGTGAAATATTTTGTGACCCCTTAAAAACCTCCTCAAACGCCCCCTAAAGTTGAAAATAGCGTTATTCCTAAAACGACCGTTGCTGGAGATTTTTTGATGGAAATCTTTCATTTCGAACACTATGAACACGTTTCATATAGTGAAATATTTTGTGACCCCTTAGAAACCCCCTCAAACGCCCCCTAAATTTGAAAATAGCGTTATTCCTAAAACGATATATTTTTATCAACATTTGGTTGATCCTTCAAGTTGAACTGACACCTATTTCGTTATTGCCAATAAACATCCTTATTTCAACTGTGTTAATTCACATTAAATTATTGCCAGAAACAAACGTTGCAGCGAGTGCGAGATTCTTTCGAGTTGACGAAAATTATTTCACTATATGATGAACAATTCACGTCAAAAACTATCTGCCAACAGGAGTTTTCCACTTTTCCACTATAGGGGCAATTGATGGGGTTTTTAAGGGGCCACAAATTTATTTCACTTCATGGAACGTGCTAAACAAGCTCGAAATGAACGATTTCCATCAAAAAATCGCCAGCAACGGTCGTTTTATTGACAGTGATATTTTCAACTTTAGGAGGCGTTTGAGGGGGTTATTAAGGGGTCACAAAATATTTCACTATATGGAACGTGTTTATAGGTCTCGAAATAAACGATTTCCATCAAAAGATCTCCAGCAACGGTATCGTTTTAGTAATAACGCTATTTTACACTTAAGGGGGTGGTTAGGGGGGTTATTGAGGGTTCACGAATTATTTCACTATATGGAACGTGTTCATGGAGTTCGAAATTAACTATTTCCATAAAAAAATCTCCAGCAACGGTCGTTTTAGGAATAACGCTATTTTCAACTTTAGGGGACGTTTGAGGGGGTTTTTAAGGGGTCACAAAATATTTCACCATATGGAACGTGTTCATAGAGTTCGAAATAAACTATTTCCATCAAAAAATCGCCAGCAACGGTCGTTTTAGTGTCAGCGATATTTTCAACGTCAGGTGGCGTTTGAGGGGGTTATTAAGGGGTCACAAATTATTTCACTATATGGAACGTGTTGATAGGTCCCGACATAAACGATTTCCATCAAAAAATCGCCAGCAACGGTCGTTTTAGTGACAGTGATATTTTCAACTTTAGGGGGTGTTTGAGGGGTTATTTAGAGGTCACAAAATATTTCACCATATGGAACGTGTTCATAGAGTTCGAAATAAACGATTTCCATCAAAAAATCTCCAGCAACGGTCGTTTTAGGAATAACGCTATTTTCAACTTTAGGGGGTGGTTAGGGGGGTTATTAAGGGGTCACAAATTATTTCACTATATGGAACGTGTTCATAGAGTTCAAAATAAACTATTTCCATCAAAAAATCTTCAGCAACGGCCGTTTTAGGAATAACGCTATTTTCAACTTTAGGGGGCGTTTGAGGGGATTTTTGAGGGGTCACAAATTATTTCACTATATGGAACATGTTCATAGAGTTCGAAATGTACTCTTTCCATCAAAAAATCGCCAGCAAGGTTGTTTTAGTGATAGTGATGTTTTCAACTTTAGGGGGCGTTTGAGGGGTTTTTTAAGGGGACACAAAATATTTCACTATATGGAACATGTTCATAGAGTTCAAAATAAACTATTTCTATCAAAAAATCGCCAGCAACGGTCGTTTTAGTGACACTGATATTTACAACTTTAGGGGGCGTTTGAGGGGGTTATTAAGGGGTCAAAAAATATTTCACTACATGGAATGTTTTCATAGAGTTCGAAATAAACTATTTCCATCAAAAAACCTCCAGCAACGATCGTTTTAGGAATAATGCTATTTTCAACATTAGGGGGTGGTTAGGGGGGCTATTAAGGGGTCACAAATTATTTCACTATAAGGAACGTGTTCATAGAGTTCGAAATAAATCATTTCCAACAAAAAATCGCCAGCAACGGTCGTTTTAGTGACAGTGATATTTACAACTTTAGGGGGCGTTTGAGGGGGTTATTAAGGGGTCACAAATTATTTCACTATATGGAACGTGTTCATAGAGTTCGAAATAAACTATTTCCGTCAAAAAATCGCCAGCAACGGTCGTTTTAGTGACAGTGATATTTCAACTTTAGGAGGCGTTTGAGGGGGTTATTGAGGGGTCACAAATTATTTCACTATATGGAACGTGTTCATAGAGTTCGAAATAAACTATTTCCATCAAAAAATCTCCAGTAACGGTCGTTTGAGGAATAACACTATTTTCAAATTTAGGGGGTGGTTAGGGGGGTTATTAAGGGGTCACAAATTATTTCACTATATGGAGCGTGTTCAGAGAGTTCGAAATAAACTATTTCCATCAAAAAATCTCCAGCAACGGTCGTTCTAGGAATAACGCTATTTTCAACTTTAGGGGGGGTTTTTAAGGGGTCACAAAATATTTCACTATATAGAACGTGTTCATAGAGTTCGAAATAAACTATTTCCATAAAAAAATCGCCAGCAACGGTCGTTTCAGTGACAGTGATATTTTCAACTTTAGGGGGCGTTTGAGGGGTTATTAAGGGGTCACAAATTATTTCACTATATGAAACGTGTTCATAGGGTTTGAAATGAAAGATTTCCATCAAAAAAACTCCAGCAACGGTCGTTTTAGGGAAAACGCTATTTTTCACTTTAGGGGGTGGTTGGGGGGGTTAATTAGGGGTGACAAATTATTATCTTGAATGAAGCTCATTCAACTCACCCCATAAGATATTTTCCAAGAAGCACCTAATTATAGCGGCTGTTTTCACTCAGATACGATTAAAGACAGTTCTAAAAAACCGTTGCTTCGTTCACACCCTTCAAAATATGTCAAATTTTGTTGAATTTGATATCATTTCCTCAATATCTCAAGAAGTACAGAAGCCATCAGATTGAAACCTCGTGATTGGTTGCAGAATGCCAACGTGCAATTCGATGTGAAATTTCGTGTGGATCTAGTCGTTCGGTAATTTCAAAAAATTACTTTTTGGTGGATCCTTTTTTTTCAGGGGTCATTGATGAGATTTCAGTGAAATTTGGCACAGACCTTTTAAGTCCATATTTAGAAACATTGTTCCCAATTTCAACTTCATCTGATATTTATTCACGGAGATATAGGGAAAAATATGTAAATTTCGATATTCTTTCGGAATGTTGATGTTATTTGCTTAATATCTCAAGAAATACTGAGGCGATCAGATTGTTACTACGTAACTTGTTTCGGAATACTGCCGTGTAAAGCTACCTTTTGTGCTAGGGAGATTCGGGTATTTCGGTAATCGGAGATTATTTCCTATTCACGTGATCGTCGTCAGCCAATAGGGTGAATCTCTCGACCAATAGGATGAATTCCCGATTACCCAAATACCCGAATCTACCTCTAACTGTAATGGTGACATATGAAAAAAAAATTCAAAAAGCACTGTGAAGGCAGCAGCTTTTGCGCGCATGTTCAATGTAGATGACCGCTTCATCAACGAATTTGAACATGCACGCAAAAGCTGCTGCCTTCACGGCAGTGGTTTTTGAATTTTTTTTTTGATAAATTACTGGATTCCAATTCGATCTAGTCTATATTTTTGGAAATATTGGAAAAATAACATTTTGAATGGATATATCTACGGAATCATCGAGCAAATTCTACCCATTCACGAATTCGACCCTCGTAATTAATCCCCAAACTTACTCTACAAATATCGAGTTTCTAAGTCGTTTCTTCCGGAAGTTATTGTGTTTACGGTCAGCCTAACGGTCGACTGCGTAAACACAATAACTTCCGAAAGAAACAACTCAGAAACTCGATATTTGTAGAGAAGGTTTGGACCTTCATTACGAAGGACGAATTCATGAATGGGTAAAATCCACCCAATAATTCCGCAGATATACCCATTCAAAATTTTATTTTTCCAATATTTCCAAAAATACAGATCAGATCGAATTGAAATTCAGTACTTCATCGGAAAATTACAGTTCGAAGGTTCATCCAGACTTTAATGAGGATGTTTTGATAAGAAAATCACAGAAATTTATTTTTTTCAAATTGTT
Source organism: Myrrha octodecimguttata (assembly GCA_958510865.1). NCBI lineage: Eukaryota > Metazoa > Arthropoda > Insecta > Coleoptera > Coccinellidae > Myrrha > Myrrha octodecimguttata. The sequence goes on from OY294060.1 coordinate 16,058,900, forward strand.
CTAATGACACGATTATCACGAAATTTTGCATAAAGTTGTTTTTCAGCATCCTCAAACTAGCTGCGAAGTTTTATCAGGACTGAATCAGTATTTCTCGAGTTATACCGAAAAAAACAACGATATCGAGAAGAAAACCTCGAAATTCGACATATTTTTTCCCGATATCTCCAAAACTTATGATCGTTTCAAACTGAAATTAGGTACACTATTTGAAATATGAAGCTCAAAGTGCGAGTGGAATTTTTTTTGGATATGATGAACGGTTTCCGAAAAAAAAATTTTTTGGAAAAAATTTTGGAAAATTTTTTTTTCGAATTTACTGACACTATGATCCTGACGAAATTTGGCTAAGAGTTGCGCGTTGTTATACTCCACCTAACTGCCAAGTTTGAATCCAATCGCTCAAGTTATTTCTGAAATAAAAAATAAATAACTTCAAAATTTTAAGTGCCTATAACTCTGAAACTATTCGACCGATTCGGCCCATTAACGGACTCAACCGTGGCATTCTGATGCGCGACCTACCCTGAAAGTTTCAAGTTGCTAGCTTTCTTCTGTCGACAGTTATCGTGTCGTCGGCTGGACGACGGCTGGCCGGACAGAATCGATTTTGACACCGGATTCGTCATCAGTGAGTCCAACCTAGTCGATTGAGACCATTTTCGGCTCAATCATCCAAAATTACAGACATTTGGACAAAACGATAGCACGCTGTTTCCCTAGAACATGCGCGCAAAAAATCGGAAATTTTCCAAATTTTTCTCGAAAAAAATTGCATTTTGGGAAAGTATTGATCAGACTCCAAGGAATTTGGCATAAATTCCAGAACAATATTCAGCGAAATTGTTAGAAATGTTTGATATATTTATTGCAGGTTGTTTTTGAGGTTATTTCCTCAATACCTCAAGGAAAACTAACTGGATCCAACTCTATAATCATTCAGGTATATTATGAAAGTATCGGTCTGGTTATGCTTCCTTGTGGTATACCCCTCATCAGTTCTTCCATATTTGATCTGAACTCTTCCTCTTTTACTCATATTTTCTTAATGTGAAATATGAATTCACTCATTGCAATGCTGGTCTTCGAATCCCATATACATTCTGCTCACTCAATAATTTTCCACTGCCCAAGAAACATTTCCGCAGCTAGTTCTCCGTTTTCACTGCTGAATATTTACAAACTGATGATGGTGGTCATATTTACGCCGGGCCGAATGCATTTCGACTCTAAGCCGTCAACGTATTCGCGTGAATATTTCCTGACAATTTTGATTGCACTCGTGCTGAAAAAAATGTCTCCTGTGCCAATTTGTTGGCAATTGTAATTTATTCATCTTCAGTTTTCTCTTGTGTCCGAGCTTTTTTCTCAATTTGATCAACTCTTCGACCGAATCCATCAACAGCAATCATCCGTATGTCTTAGCCTGGCCGTCCACTGGAAGCGATTTGGGGCTTTTATGAGCTACGCGTTTTACGAGCGCCGATGAGCTTTTACGACCCGAGCGGTCTCAGGCTTCGGGATCGTCCACTAGCAGACGGTTCGCGAGGTTTCGGTTCTCGGCTCGTTCTTGTTCTTGCGTAGCAGAGGATTTGTACTTCGGATTTCCGTGTTTATTGAGAAAATTGTGATTCGGGATGGATTCAGAATTAATAATTAATTTCTTGTATAAATCTTACTTGATCAGGCGTATGTTAGCTACAGAATGGGGACCATTTTTGAGATAAGGTAGATTCAAATTTAAAAAAAATGGAACTATCGGGAAAAATTCACAATCTTGATAATGAATCGGAACAACCTTCAAACATTTACCGATATAGGTGGCGTAGTTTGACTGAGTTGTCAGAAGACAGCCAAACAGATTATTATCGTGAATTCATTTTTTATAATACTGCAATGTAAGTTGAAGTGTGAATGTTGATGACCTGAGTACTTCGAAAACAAAGGACGTGGAACTTCAAAATTATGGCTGATTTGAGTTTTATTTCTGAAAAGTCACCTCCAGAAGGGAAATGTGTTATTGATGTATCTAGAACGTGACTTCGAAACTTTAAAAACTGCAAACATCGAAATAAATGATGATGACACATAAATTCAGAAATTCTTATAATTTTGCAGTAGTGCATGCGTATTTTAGAAAATAGGTCACTATTAAAAAATCCGTAGCGTTTGATAAAAAAAAACTAAGTTTATTTTGTGACCGAAAGTATCGTTCTGTATATGAGATTGATTGGAGCGTAGTTGAATCATTACAGTACGTATGGACCGAAAACACTCGAGCATATAGAAAAACGGAATTAAATTGGTCACAGACTAAAAAACAAATTAATAATAGATATTGAGATAATAGGAGCTATAAAAACCGAGATAATGGCGAAACGCGCTGGATAAATTATATTTGGAATGGTAAATATACAGCCGATTATTGCCAAAGAGTCAAATTTCAGGTAGGCTACTACGCACATGTAAGACAAAAGACAACATTCATTAACCTTTCAATCTGATCCATCTAAAATGCACCAACAATAAACAGCGAGCTTCAACAAATATTCTTTTCACAAACCATACATTCCACTTGCCGGCGGATAGCTCCTCTTTTCGAGCGTATGGACGCGGCAGATCCAAACTGATCGTGATACGATTGCGCCGCTCGAATTCTCTCGAAAACAAACTTATGAACTCACTGCCAGACTGCCAGTCGACGAGGGTACCTAGAGTTCCATTAGCTTTGTTTTGGTTCCGACTTCAGAACCAATTCAGGACTGTTTGGGACGGTTCGAGTATGCGCAATTGCCGTTTTGAGTCTGAAAAATCGCAATCGCGCATACTCGAACCGTCCCAAACAGTTCTGAATTTGGAACCGAAACAAACCCATTAATTTGAATCTGTCGCGCAAGTTCGTTCGTTTACGCTCCTTTCGCGCCTGTCGAAATCGCGTGCAGTGGACGACCAGCCTTATTCGTTTGCGTGCAATCAATCATAGAACACATTGTGATTATGATATTTGTCATATTTACCTCATCAGGATTATCACAAGTCCCGTGAATTCTCCCCTCTCAATACTTAATTTATCACTTTGGAAAACACATTATTTTATTGTTTTTATATCTCGACATTTGGTCTCCCTGCGCAAGTGTTCCAAAATAGTGGTACGATCTGCGTGACATTCCCAGTTACAAAACATTATCAGATACAAACGGTGATATCCGCCTGTGCAGGATTATATAAAGATTTCTGAATAGTGATATAGTAGTATATTTAAAAATCTTTGAACGCAAATAACTTTTCATCTAATCAGAATCTGGAAAAATCGCAAATGAAACAAGTGTTTTTCGTAGATATACCAATTATTGGTAACAAATTTGAAAACGGCGAAAATCCTGCTGATTAGTCAGTTAGTTTTTTCTCGAGTTTTTTAGATATGAAATACATATTTTATGATCGATAATTCAGACGATCAGTAAGCAGTTGTGTAAAATAAAATGGGTTAGGACCATGTTCACGAATTTATCTCTACATTATGCTGAGAGTTTCATTGATTCTGCTGATATTGTCATTCTATCGTAATCTGGTATCGATTTCAAAATATCATTCTGCTTCTGATCGTTATAACTGGTTCATGCCCTTGGTCGCCAAAGAATTTTTTCTGTATTCGGTGGATCGTCCAACCATTCGCTGTTTGGTAAACAATTACCAGTTCGTACCTTAAGTTACGTAAGAAGTCAATAAAAAACCCTACTTAGGATACACCCGATCTCTCTACTCGCACAAGCATTAACTTCTGAGGAGTTTCATAGCCAAATCTAGGAGAATTAGCAACATTACCAATATTCAAGTCCAGTGTCGTTACCCACGAGCTCAACGTTTAATATTGGGTTTTCAGAATCTATAAAAATAAAAATTCTAGAAAAGCACTGACAGAAGCTTTTTTTACTAGTACAAAGCGGTTGTCTGCTCACGTATTGACCCTGCCGAATGCAATTTCACTTCCTGGTGAAAAGGTTCGGCAATTTTCGTTTCATATTGTCCCCACAGAATTCTACATGAAAAACTAAAAAAAAAATCTGAGACGTGAAATTTCATGCGATGTTTACTGAACGGGATTTTTCCATAAAGGATGGAAATCTACATTGCAACTTTAATAAATGGAATTATTCAATTTCCATAAAACGGAAAATAAACCTATATGAACTTTCGGAGATCTCAACAGTATTAGAAATACTTATTTGCAAGCAGAATTTCTATCTTGCGACCTGAGTTCTTATTCTTGAATCAAGGATGGGAGAAAATAGGCGTGTCGACGCTGTTGTCAAGGAAACGCGGTGTATGTTTGATGGAACGATAGAGAACATTTATACCATCACATTCAAGAATAGGGTCCCTGATATATTTCGGGAAACGGAAATAACCAAAATGAATTTAACGGAATTTTTACGCAACGAAAACGCTTCGTTACACGGTTTGTTTCGGTTGTGCCGAGTGAAAAGTTTCATCTGTAACCACTGACGTGGTTTGAGACAATCACAAGGATAAGTGTGATCATCTAACAATTAACAGCATTCAACATCAGAATTCTTCATCTCATGACGTTTCATCGGGCTCGATCGCTGATTGATCAATGTAGACATCAAGATTCAATAAATAACATTATTAATAACATTCTCTTTCTTCTCCATGAAACCATTTCCTATCAAGATTCAATATTCAATACTTTTTGCTGATATAGGTAAGATCTATTTTCTATATAGTTTTTTCGGTAAATTTATCCTTTTATTTGTGTCGGGTAATACGTTCAATTCCTACATATACATACAGTCCAATGGCTTTATTTCTTTATTTTTTTCCTTTCCAACATTGCGAAAATTTCAAAAGAAAAAAATTCGAACCACACTTCAGTTTATGAATTTTTATTTAACTGAACTGTTGTGTCGGCAGCACACAATTCGGATACTTGTAATGTGAGTTGCTGAGTTATGAAATGTTCCGAAATATTCGATGAATTCTACACCACACGTTTTGGTCCTTCGGGTCGGATATAAGCTCAAATTCGAGCTTATAATCTCGAAATTTGAAAACTAAGTTAAAATACATCAAAATTCAGAGTTTTAGCGGCCATTTTCAATCCAAATATCTCACGGTTATAATAATCCAGCAGCATCTTCTACAGCCGATAGATCTAGAGCACTTTTACACACATCTGTTCAATGAAATTACTTGATTTCTACGCTTTTTTAATTCCGTTTTTGCGCGAATTACGTTTTAGAGAGCTTGAAACGTGTTTCTAAAAACTATGTTCATTGATACAGGCAAATAATTAAGTGTTAGATATGTGTTTACTAGAAATGTACAAAACTAACTAACATTATATGGGTTCTATTTATTACATGCGGTTGAATAGATGAAAAGATGCTGCGGTAGCACTTCCTACGGGTACGTCGAGATACCTCTGATACATCTTACGGGAATTACTAATGGAATTATTGTTACTCTTCCATCCTCAGAAAAAGCTTCACGGGGCGAAAAATGAAGCCTGGCGTTCTTCGGTAGTCTCAGCCTCATGTAGCATGCCTCCTGCTGGGTGTTTGGTTTCCCATGAATGCTTAAGTTTCATGGAACAGAGATAAATGAAAATTGTTATCAGTAAAACGTAGATAACGCCAATCAAATTTCCATGAAAATTATCAGTTTTGTAGTGATCTCCAATCAGTGAATGAATTTCTGCTTGTTTTTTCTTCAGGATGTGGATTTGATCAAGTGGAAAATCTCGAAGTTGAATTTTGAGTATATCGGGAGTTGTAATATTGAAACCATCAGTAATTTTTGGCAAGAACATCGGTCGACTCTTGAGTACCTCTTTGTTGTTGAAATATTTTTCTTCCTCAGTTTGGAAATAGCATCTCTTTGGCACCGAGATCAAATAAGTTGAAGTAGTTGGAAAACACAATCATTGCTTTTCGATTCTTGAATTAACTCATTGCCTTGACAATAGAAGATCGAATGCATATTCATACAAGGTGAAGAGCTATACTGATACGATTTATCATTCATTGTCAGAAAGGAATTCTTCGGAATAAATATGGTATTATTAATTGTTGGGAGTTTCTAAGTCGTTTCTTCCGTAAGTTATTGTGTTTACGGTCAGCCTAACGGCCGACTGCGTAAACACAATAACTTCCGAAAGAAACAACTTAGAAACTCGATATTTGTAGAGAAGGTTTGGACCTTAATTACGAAGGCCGAATTCGTGAATGGGTAAAATCCACCCAATGATTCCGTAGATATACCCAATCAAAATTTTATTTTTCCAATATTTCCAAAAATACAGATCAGATCGAATTGAAATCCATTACTTCATCGAAAAATAACAGTTCGAAGTTTCATACAGAATTTAATGAGGATGATATGATAAGAAAATCATAGAAATTTTTTTTTTCAAATTGTTCTGATGACACGATTATCACGAAATTTCGCATAAAGTTGTCTTTCAGCATCTCAAAAGTAGCTGTGAAGTTTTATCAGGACTGAATCAGTATTTCTCGAGTTATACCGAGAAAATCAACGATATCGAGAAGAAAACCTCGAACTTTGACATATTTTTTCCCGATATCTCCAAAACTCATGATCGAATCGAACTGAAATTTGGTACACTGCTGTGAAATATGATGCTCAAAGTGCGATTTTTTTTTCGTATATGATGAATGGTTTCCGAAAAAAAAAATTTTTTTGTAAAAAAATTTCGAAAAAAATTTTTATTTTAATTTACCGACAAAATTCGGCTCAGAGTTGCGCGTCGTTATACTCCACCCAACTGCCAAGTTTGAATTCAATCGCTCAAGCAGTTTCCGAAATAAAAAATAAATAACTTCAAAACTTCAAGTGCCCATAACTCCGAAACTATTCGACCGATTTGGCCCATTAACGAACTTAACCGCGGCATCCTGATGCGCAACCCATCCTGGAAGTTTTAAGTTGCTAGCTCCCTTCTGTCGACAGTTAGCGTGTCTACGGCCGGCCGGCCGGACAGAATCGATTTTGACACCGGATTCGTCATCAGTGAGTCCAACCTAGTCGATTGAGACCATTTTCGACTCAATCATCCAAAATTACAGACATTTGGACAAAACGATAGCACGCTGTTTCCCTAGAACATGCGCGCAAAAAGAACAAAATCATGAAATTTCAATCTGATTTTTGCATTGCCAAGATGAATTGGAAGGATTCCTGGACTGTCCTAGAGGCTAATTGTTTTCATTTCCTGAGCTGCTGTGAGAAGCACTAGGAGCCTGCAAAATTTGTTTTGTTTTAATTTTCGGCTTTTTCAGGTTTTGCTTATACAAGGTTTTATTTTCAGTCAGTATTTTAATATTTTCATTACAAACTACTTCTTCTTTACAATATTATGGTTAAAGTTTATTTCTAATATTCGATTTTATTTTACGATAAGCTGTAGAACCAGCTTTGTATGGAAGGGGTTCATGTCTCTCTTCCTTAATTTTGTAAGTAATTAATTGTTTCTTCTTCATCATTCCTTCATTCAACCGTTTATAGAGTTCTTTCGTTTTTTTTCGATGTTCCTCAATATAGTTATTAATAATTTTTTCATTTAGATTAATATTCATGGGGTCTTGTGAATTTAAATGGTCGTTAATAATATCAATCGGTTTTTGCTTTGTCGAAGAATGAAATAAATTGTTATCTCCGAAAATTGCAAAAGGCATAATATTTTCAATATTTAGAGTTCGGTTGTCCTTACTCATTAATATACGTAAGTGCTCTATTAGCGTAGAATGTAATCGCTCGATACATCCGTTCGACTGAGAATTATTTACCGTAACGAAATGTGGTGTTATCAGATGGACCTTCAAAAATTCAATAACTACACCGTTTTTGAATTCCGTTTCGTTATCCATTACGATTGTTGATGGTGCTCCATGATGTGTCACGAAAATTAAAAGGAATTTTACAATTTGTATTCCCGTTCATGAAAGTAAGGGATAGGCCTGTGCATATTTAGAAAATGCGTCTATAATTGTGAGAAATTTTTTATTTTGAGTTTGAAAAGTATCTATATGAATAATTTATAATGGTTCAGAATGTGTAGGCGTCAACATTAATTTTTATTTCGGGGGATCTCTATCGTTTTTGTTAATTTGGCATAATTTGCAATTATTCTTTGTTGTTTGGAAAAATTATTTCTATTTTTACTCCTGTTGGAGAATGATGTACAAAGTCAAATATAACTTGCTTGTCAAAAACATTGAGAGCTTTCTCAGAAATAGGAATTTCTTGTATTGGGTTCTTATGATTCGAATGTACAGTGTTATCATCTGAAATATTGTGATCTATAATTTCCTCCGAATTTCCTGATGTTTCCAATTTTTTTTCTTGAAAATGATAGATGGTTATTTGTATATCGCAATTCGCAAAAATGTATTCAATCATGTTCAAAATTTTGTTTCAATCTAGTTGATCCAAACCTCATAATATTTTGGGAAGGGCTAAATAATTTTCCCCATTTTGTTCACAAGATTTATTGAGATTAAAAAGTGCATTGAATACTGTTTCGTACTTCGGCTTCAGATAACTAAATTCTTATGTTATAATAAGATAATGAATTTTTCGATCTTCACTTTCGAGAGAAGCTTTTCGCCAAAATCTCTATCTTGAGACTTAAGTTTGTTTACTTAACCAAATTTCTGTTTGATAGTAAGTGCAATTCCATCATTCATATGAAAATCTTTGGATACACACTGGGCAAAAGAATAATTTATAGGGGCGTCAAATAAATCACTGTTTTTTCTTTTATGTTAGAGGGATATTTTATTTGGTCCAATTCATGAAGTTCCGAAAAATGTTCGTAAGAAAATTTTGTACCTGATTCGACACTTTGAATATCTGATTCATCCAGATTTACGATCATGGATTCATTATCATTATCTAAGTGTGTTCCGGCAAAAAAGTAAAATATTGACATTTTCCAAGTTTGTCCCCTACGTCTGTGATGTTAGGTAGCGGGTATTTATCGTCGATAGTTTTTTCGTTTATTTACGAAAATCCACTACGATTCTCCACTTTTTTTATTTGAGGCGTCTGCTTTTTTTGGTACCACCCAAATCGGTGAGGACCAGGGAGATTGACTGGGCCTGATTATGCCTTGATCTAACAAAGAGCTAATCTGTTTTTCAACTTCTTCTTTATGAATAAATGGATATTATATGATTTGGTGTATACGGGTATTCAAACTTTAGTATTGATCGAATGTTTCACTTGATTGGCTGATTTCTAACTGAAAAGGAAGGTATATTTTTCACATAATTTCAGAATATATTTTTCTTCATCGTTCATGTGAGAAGTCCTAATTAATTTTTCTATGTCCTGGTTTTCAGAACAAGATTCAGATTCTGAAGCAAATATTTCATACTCATTATTATTGAATGGAATTGATTCAATTGGATCGTTCAGCATAAGAATTAGATTTTCATCGGTTTTGTTCAGAATTTCAACATTTGCTAATCCATTTCTAGATGAAGTTAATGTTTCTGGAATCTCGCATTTTTAAATTATTTGTTTTGGTACGAGAATATCTCCGTTTCTGTGCTGGATAGGAATTTTGGTTATGATTATAGAATGAGCATCAATTTTGATTCTGAATGGAATTTTATTTTGGGATGCTTGATATTTTTTAGAAATAACAGCTTATGGTGTAATTAATGTTGACTCGTTGAAGTTTAACGTTGCTTTCAAGAGTTTCAGATTGTCTAAGCCTATGAGACCATCATAAAGGTTATGGAATTTGAAAAGGTAAAATTTAAAGTTATCATCATAATTGAATTCTGAAAAAATTGGTATTTCCGCACAGTTATTGTGTGTGGAACTTTGAAAAACTGTTGAAACAGTTAATGGCCCCGTGAAGATAAATTTGGAATAATATTTTTTCGCGAGGTCCGGATTTATAAATGATTTAGAAGAACTGGTATCGATTAGTAATTTTAGAGGTTGGTTTTTAATGGTTATGTATGGGAGTTCTTTCTTTTTGCTTGAAAGCTGATATTCTTTGTGTTTGGGTCTTCCAGAGAACACAGTTGAAAATTTTCTTCATTTTCATCTAAAATGTACTCTTGAGGATATTGTGTTTCATTTATGTTCTCTGAAGAATTTTGAGGACGTTCTTTTTCATAATACTCCGTATTGAATAATTTTTCAGTTACAAAATTAGGTCTTGCCTGGATGTTTTTATTTAGAGAAATCTTTCCGCTGAAATTTCTCATTTGTTGATTGGAATATTGTAATTTTGGACGAGTGTTATTAGTCGCAATACTCATTGGAGTAGGCTTTTGGTATTGTGCCTGTGCTTTTTCAAATACCTGGCAATTAGTAAAATATTTCTGTTCTCTAGAATTTGGGTTTTTCCTAATACTTATTGGACCATTCGGAAATTGATTGAAATTATTGGATCTTTGATTTTGATAATTATTATTTTGTGATATTTGATTTCTAAAATTATGGTTATTTGTACTTTGATTTTGAAATTTTGAAAGGTTTATATAATTGTTTCTATGGATATTTTCGAAAGTGTTTTTCGAATGATTCGCGATTGACTTATATTTTTAATAATGTTTAATATTATCTTCTTCTATAATAAATTGTTAAGCTTGAGCTAATGATTCGGGTCGCATAGCCTCAATGATTGCACCTACAGGTTCTCTTAAAATTGCTAAGAAAGTTTTCCAAGCTTGTTTTGTGAAAAATTCCCTTTTACTCGAACGTAAGGCAGTTTCGCACTTCAAGTCAATGTAGTTGCAAATAGTGTTTGAAAGAGTGATGATTTTTTCGTGAAACTCTTTCGGGGTTTCATTTGAATTTTGTCTTGAATTAACGAGATCCTGATTGAGACAATTTTCGTCCCTCAGATCTCCGAAATTTAATAAAAGAGCATTTTTAATTTCGTTCCAATTATTGGTAGGTCCATGGATTACTTCTATTTCTTCGGCTCTGCCGTGAAGTTTATTTAGAATGGAGTGTTTGGCATATTTATATTAGTTGATTCATTATTTAAAGAGATTGAAAGATCATTAAAGGAATTAAGTAATACTGGCTCTAATCCACAATCGTTTTCTACGATGACATAAACAATATTCAATAGTATCAATATATCTCACCAACTTAGTATTGTGATCCTAATCTGCATATTCTTCTTCTCCACAATGGATGTTTGAACCAGGAACAGGTGCACCAATGAACAACGAAAAATAAAGTTCTGTTTTCACTTAATAGAGTGGACTCTAAAGTTTTTCTCGATGAAAACTGCGCAAACTCCGTTGACTGCGCCAATTATGTTTTAGAGAGCTCAAAACGTGTTTTTAAAAACTATGTTTATTGATATAGAAAAATAATTAAGTGTGAGATTTGTGTACTATCAGAACTAACTAACAACTAACTACATTGCATGGGTTCTATTTATTACATCTACATGCAGTTGAATAGATAAAAAGATGCTGCGTTAGCACTTCCCACGGGTACGTCGGTTTACATCTGATACATTTTACGAGAATTACTTATGGAATTGTAATTCGCACATGTTCTAGGGAAATAGCGAGCTATCGTTTTGTCCAAATGTCTGTAATTTTAGATGATTGAGCCGAAAATGGTCTCAAACGACTAGGTTGGACTCATTGATGATGAATCCGGTGTCAAAATCGATTCTGTCCGTTCGTCTGGTCGTGGACATGATAACTGTCGAACGGAGGCAGCCAGCAACTCGATACTTGCAGGTTAGTTCACGCATCGGAATGCCACGGCTCGGTTATGGGCCAAATCGGTCGAATAGTTGGAGAGTTATAGCCAATTGAAAATTGAAATTTTGAGCTTATTTCCCTCATATTTCAGAAACTACTGGAGCGATTGGATTGAAACTTGGCAGTTAGTTGGAGCATAACGACGCGCAACTTTCGCTGGAATCGTATGGTTACTCAATTGGAAAAAAAAAATTTTCAACATTTTTCAAAAAAAAATTATTTTCTGGGTTTATTGTCCATATTCGAAAACAATTTCAGCTATGCCTTGAGCATTGTACCAAATTTCAATTCGATACGGCTATTAGTTTTGGAAATATTGGAAAAAAATATGTACCTAGAATTTCGTGGTTTTCTTCTCGATATCGTTGTTTTTTTCGGTATAACTCAAAAAATACTGATTCAATCGTGATGGAACTTCGCAGCTAGTTCGAGGATGTTGAAAGAAAACATTGTGAAGAATTTCGTAATGATCGTGTCATTGGAACAATTTGAAAAAAAATTTAAAATTTTTTCAAATATTTAATATTCTGTGATCTTCTCATTATATCATTCTCATTAAATTCTGTATGGACCTTCAAACTGTCATTTTTTGATAAAGTACTGGATTTCAATTCGATCTTATCTGTATTTTTGGAAATATTGGGAAAATAAAATTTTGAAAGGGTATATCTGCGGAATCATTGGGTGGATTTTACCCATTCACGGATTCGGCCTTCGTAATCAAGGTCTATTCTGCTCTACAAATTTCGAATTTCTAGGTTTTTTTCTTTCGGAAGTTATTGTGTTCACGGTCGGGCCGTTAGGTCGAATTCGTGAGTATAATCCGCCCAATGATTTCGTGGATATACCCATTCAAAATTTTAATTTTCCAATATTTCCAAAAATACAGATTGGATCAAATTGAAATCCAGTAATTTATCGGAAAAAAATCTAGAAAAGCACAATTCGTTGTCGAAGCGGTCATCTACATTGAACATGCGCGCAAAAGCTGCTGCCTTCAAGGCAGTCCTTTTCTAGATTTTTGCTGTTTGCATCCGATTGTCATTCGACTTCTTCACAACAATGCCACCACGTCCGGATACAGGATGTTATGAATAAATTGGTCGATGAAATGGCTAACATTTTTTCACTATCGCTGGAATTTGGCAACAAGTTAAAATTACGATGTTACGAATTTGTTTGAGTTGCAAGCATACCGGGAAAAGATTTCTGGAAAGGAGGCGATATTCGAAACTATTCAGGAAGAGATAATATGGTTGAATGTCGAATTGTCGGCTGATGAGCGTATTGAAACGGCAAGGTTCATGAATATAATAATTTAACACCCATACAAAACAACTTTTGAAAACCTATTTGAGAAATGATGCTGTACGAGTGAGACTATGTTGCGGTCTTCTTTTCCATTAGAATTGAAATGATGCGGGAAATGAATGCGTGCGACGAAGATGCACATAAACAGGGGAAAGTATCATTAATCGGAACATGTGTCACAAAATAGATATTAATATGAAAGTAGTATATGGTTAAATGCGAATCGATATAGATTATACTTGCTCATTCAGAGAATTTTTGAAGAAGTATATTATCCAAGCTATTTTTTGGGACTCAATGTCATTTGCGTTGGCTTCAATTTGTCTGGTTGTATATTGACAAATCTCCGGGATCCGGGATCAGAGCCAAGTAGAAAACCTTTTCACAAGAGCCACACAACATCTAAGGTTAGTTTCATAATTTCCGCCTGAGTAACATTAATGTGTGAATTTTATTATATACAGGCTTTTTCCTTCACTCCGATATCAAACATCGAAGTGACACCATTATTTGTTTGTTGGTCACGAGAAAGGCACGTAGATACCTATAGATATCTATTGGGGAAGAACAATCAAACACTGCGGAAGATTGTCAGCAAAGCAGTACCTAGGCCAAATATATGTGATTTTTCTAATATACCACCTCACAAAATATTCAACTGCTGTGCAGTAATTGGTCCGATTATATTAGGTAAGATATTAGAGTGTGTAAACATCTGAGTTCGAACTCCGTAGGTATCTGGTAAATCATTGTAAATTGTTGGGCTTCACCCTTCTCGTATTGAACATCATAATTAAATGAGCGTAGTTTTATGCATATTTGATATTTGTTTTACCCCAATCCATCACTCAGGATCCGAATCCACCCCAGCCGCACTGAGAGGAGGGCAAGTGTGCTACTTCACCGAAAAAGTGGTGCACTATAAATTTTGTTCCTTATTACGTACCTTTAACAACAAGGTAGAATGTTACAAATGGCGCCCAACGTGGGGCCCATCGTTAAAAGATAGATCCTCATTTGGCAGACAAACACAGATCATCGAGCGTTGATCCTAATGCATCGGATAAACATCGGTCGTCAACGACACATTGTGATCCTAATGCTTCAGACAAACATCGGACATCTTCGTCACATGTTGATCCTATTGCTCCTGAAAAACATCGTTCGTCTTCTACAAATGCTGATCCTAACGGCCAGGATAAACATCGGTCATTAACGTCTCATGTAGATCCTAATGGATGGGATAAACATCGGTCATTATCGTCTCATGTAGATCCTAATGCTCAGGATAAACATCGGTCGTCGTCACATGTCGATCCGAATGTGTCTGATAGGCATCGTTCATCCAGTGTCGATTCCAACAGATCGAATCGTTCAATGGACCCAAACAAAGTTCCTTCAAGTAAACACGATCAAGTGCGCAGGTCACGCGAGGAGTTGAAATCCTTACCTAAAAGCGATCCGGACAATATGAAAAAACATTTGAATTCTAGTGCGTACTACGCGAAACCCACTCATACTACCTCACAGAAAGTTAATTCAGAAACAATTAAATCTTCTTCCGTCCTTAAACAGTCTTCGAGTACGAGTTCTCATCTGATAACCGATTATAAGCCGCATCATCACAATGGAAACAACAGTAGTTCATTTGATCCCGTTTATCCCAACTCCAATTTCAATATCGAGGCTGACAAGATAAAATCTGAACCGAAAATGGACGAAAAAATTCCAACACCGCAGCTGGTCAAGCGACCTAGTTTGTTTTCGCCCACTGACACACCTCCAAAAGAAAATTCTACATCGTTAAAATCAATTTCAAAAAATAAAAAAGAAGATTTGCAGTCTCCTTCCACTGCTCCACTTACTTTTGCGACATTAGGAGAAGGTTCTATGGGCAGTACGCATAGAAACAATGAACCTGAACTCAGGCCTGTTATGAAGAAAATTGATGAGGTTGCAGGTTATGAGAATATTCTGACTGACTCTTCCATTGGTGTGTCCAAACGTACTGGTTTGTTATCGCCTATTAGATATAAACCATTACCTCCTCTTGTAAAGGAAGAAAAACGTGTGCCAGCTTTGACTAACGGTAAAGAGACTAATCCTGAAGTGATCAGCAATTTATTGCAACAAACTCCCACAATTCCACGCCTATCGCAACCATTGGAGCCTCAAGTAGTGCAGGAAACTCAAAATGTAGAGCATGAGAAAAAAGATAGAGAACATCATCATAAAAGTAAAAAGAAGAATAAGGAAAAGCACAAACACAAAGATAAGGACAAAGACAAGGATAAGGATAAAGAAAGGAAAAAGAAACACAAAGACAAGGATCATGAAAAGCATAAACATAAAGATAAGCAGAATGATACACCGAAAGATGCTAATATTCCCTTAGCGCCGAAAGTTGTTCCCAAATTACCAAAGTCTAAAATACAGAATAGTGTGCCAGCTTCTGAACCTTCAGCTACCAGCCCTCCAAGTTTGAAGATCAGGATTCCTAAAGATGTGATAAAGACTGAGAATACTGGAGAATTGCCCCAACCAGTAGTGCAACCAACTTCCGTTGGTGGATTCAAGATCAAGATTCCCAAAGATATCATAAACAATTGTAGTGGTAACAGTGGTGATTCTTCCTCGAGTAGGAAGCGTGAGAGGGATAGAAATTCAAGTGAAGGCCCTCCTGCCAAAGTGTCTAAATCAGGGGTCAAAGAGAAGCAGAATGGTCGGCACTCATACAATAAGGTTCATCTAGGTGACAGCGATTTATTGCAGAACAGGTTGGCCGAATCTAAGTATACCAAGACTTCGTCCTCCTAGTTTCAACAAATTTTAACGAACCATACATACAGAAGCATTTAGCAATTTTAAAGGAAGTAACTGGACCTTTTTTGGAGGGGTAAAAGTGTTACTGATAGTAATATTTAACTAGACATTATTCCTTGTGATAAGATATTTGTATTTTGCACAAATAATCAGACTGATTTGAACAAAGAATACTTGATGAATTCTAAATTATCGCATTTCAAAACAAATTTGACGTAGCTTCAATAGTGTATCTCATTATAATTCATTCATGATGAATCAGGAAAAACAATCAACATTTATTGGTTTCCATTTTTTGCGAGGACTCGAATTATAGTCGCTTTATATTTTAACACATGTTGCATATTGATCATTTCATGTTCTGCATCGGAAATTCATAAGATTATTTGTATGGTTTCTACATTAGATTTAAACCTGTTGAATGTGCCACTGATTTAACTAACATATTGTGAATATTATTCTAATTCATCTCGCAAGCGTTTAGATTGTAATCATGGCTCACTCTAACATATGGAAAATTGAAATTAATAGACTTAATCAGGAGGAATTAAAATACGAGTTAGCATGCAGAGGATTTAAACCTGGAACCGCTGATTATAATAGAAATTCATTTCGAAATATTTTGAAGTTAGAAAGTAGAGGTGAATTGTCACATATCTCGTATCCGTTTGAATTTGCACAAGACAATGCGCAGATTCAAATCAATAATAATGAATTAGTCGACCTTGTAGATAAATTTAACGGAGATTCACGTTCTTCACATTTCGCAAGAATATCAGCTTTGTTATTGCACAATACAAGACGAATTCAAAATTGTGACCCGGGTTCTGAAGAGTCACAAATTTTAAAGAAAAACGAAGCTTTATTACAAATCACCAATCTGAAAGCGGACGTAGAAAGGTTGGTAAGAAAATTTAACCGATCATCAGGGGAATCGTCACTCGAATTGGCCGAAGTAGTACCTATAACATCTACTAGTGGATCAGAAAGTGATTCAGAATCAGAAAAATTATTTCAATCTACGCCAATAAAAGCATCTTCCTCGCACGCATCCAAGTCCACTCCTGTAGTAAAGTGGAATTTGAAATTTTCTGGTGGCGATAATATGTCCTTGAGTGCATTTTTGCAGAACGTTGAGGAACTTCGTTTAGCACGAAATGTGGATCTCGATGAATTGTTCAGGTCAGCTTATGATCTTTTCTCCGGAAGCGCGCTTACATGGTTTCGTGCCAATATTAAACTTGCCTCGAATTGGCATTCATTAGTAAAATTACTGAAAGAGGAATTTCAGCCAGCAAATTACGACGAAAAATTATTTGAAGAAATTAAATCTCGCACCCAAGGTCCAAATGAGAGTATTGGTATATATTTAGCTATCATGGACGATTTGTTCAGCCGACTATCAGTTAAAGTTTCAGAGAACAAACAATTAAAAATATTGCTTCGTAATATTTCCCCTTTTTACCAAACCCAATTGGGACTTACTGAAGTCCAGAGCAAAGCAGAGTTACTTAAATTATGTAGGTTATTGGAGTCTAAAAGAAAACAATTGGAAGAATTCAAGGCACCTCCTTCCAGCGAAAATACAACATTGTTAGAGCCAGATTTGGCATACCTGCATCCCTCTGTAAGTGGTACTTCATCAAGTCAAGATGGCCACTGTGACATTATTTGTTTCAATTGTGGACAAGCAGGCCACAAAAAAATTCAATGTGCAAAACCCAAAAATTTGAGATGTTTCAGGTGTGGCAAGGATGGTTTCACGGTGAAATCATGCACTTCATGTAATAGATTTCAAAAAAACCCGCGAACAGGTTGTTGAATCGAGGTGCAACCTTAGATGAACAAAAATCCTCGAATGCCATCAACTTTCCGGGTTTAGATAATAATATGAGAGCTCATTTAGATTTTATTTTGACGAGTGTGTTAGGCGATGAAAGAGTCTACTAGATTCCGGCGCATCTAAAACAATCATTGGTCAAAAAGGTTGGGATATTTTAAAGTCCATGAATTTCTCCATTAGTGGTTCGAATAAATTCGGCAATGTAAAGGTTGCTAACGGCCAACAATGTAAAATTTTCGGTAGTGTCGACGTTCCTTTTAATTTAAGACGTAATGTAAAGATCATAAATACATTGATAGTACCAGAACTACCACATACTTTAATTTTGGGATCAGACTTTTGGAAGTCTTTTGGAATCGTTCCGAACTTACGTCAAGGAGAATGGTCCTTTTCAAGCGACTGCGAAATAGATTGCGTTCCGGATGAGAGTGAATTGACCTCAACTCAGGTCTCAAGGTTACATTCATTTTTGGAAAATAGTTTCAAGAGCCTGCCAAGTAAAATAGGTTGCACTAATGTCGTAGAACATAAAACAAAGACAAATTCGGAGCCTATCAAACAAAGGTACTATCCAATTTCACCAGCACTGCAAAAATACGTTGACGTAGAATTGAATAAAATGTTGGAGGACGATATTGTCGAACCTTCGTCGTCACCTTGGTCTTCACCAATTGTGATGGTCAAAAAGAAAGACAACACTTATCGATTCTGTGTAGATTATCGTCAAGTCAATAAGGTAACCGAACGGGACGCATACCCTCTACCATTTATTAATAGCATCTCAGATAAATTGAGAAATGCCAGATTCATTTCTTCGCTCGACATAAAATCAGCATTTTGGCAAATTAAGGTTGAGGAAAAATCTCGCCCTATAACAGCTTTCGTAGTGCCTAATAGAGGCTTATTTCAGTTTAAAAGGCTTCCATTCGGCTTACATGGTTCTAGCGCAACATGGCAGAGAGCAATAGATAAAACTTTAGGTTCCGACTTGGAACCATACGTTTTTGTTTACTCAGACGATACTATCATTGTCACAGATTCATTTGAAAAACACCTAGAAATTTTAGAGGAAGTATTGAAAAGGTTGAATGACGCCAATTTAACAGTAAATAAAGAAAAATGTCAGTTTTGCAGGCCTCAACTCAAATACTTGGGATATGTTGTGGATGAACATGGATTGAACGTTGATCCTGATAAAGTCAATTGTATCTTGAACTTACCCGCACCTAAGAATATAAGAGAAACGAGACGAATTATCGGTATGGCATCATGGTATCGTCGTTTTGTTCCGGATTTCAGTTAGATTATGGCACCCATAACTTCCCTTTTGAAAGTGAAAAAGAAACAGAAGCCAAAATTCGGTTGGTCGGACGACTGTGAAGCAGCCTTTAAATTGATCAAGGAACTTTTGGTTTCCGCACCGGTACTTACTTGCCCGGATTATGACAGAACATTCATAATTTCAACTGACACTTCAGACTACGGACTGGGGGCTACACTTTCACAAAAATTCGATAGCGGTGAACATATCATTAGTTATGCAAGTAGATCTTTATCGCGGACAGAAAAAAACTACTCAACTACAGAGAAAGAATGCTTGGCAGTACTTTTTGCAGTTGAGAAGTTTCGCCCGTTTATTGAAGGCACTCATTTTGAAGTGTACACCGACCACTATTCCTTGAAGTGGTTTAACCAAATGAAAAACGCAACGGGCCGACTAGCTCGATGGAGTTTGAAACTCCAACAGCACTATCTTGCACCGTCCTGGTAAGGACAACGTTGTCCCTGATACATTGTCAAGGGCAGTTCCGAACCTCGATGAAGTAAATGATCAAAAATCAAATTTCAAAGTGTTAATCGCAGATCATGTCGATGCTTGGTACGATAAAATGAGATCGAAAATTCGACGAGACCCTATTTCTTTTCCGCTGTGGAGGTTAGAGGGTGATAAAATTTATCATTTTGGGCAATAAATACCCAATATTATCAGGTTCGCAATTTAGTTGGAAAATTGGGGTACCCAAAAGTCACCGAAATGAAATAATTAAAAATCACCACGATAACATTACAAGCGGTCATTCCGGGATTTACAAGACTTTTCACGGAATTGCAAAAATGAAGTCAGATATCACGAAATATATAAAGAGTTGCCATAAATGTCTTGCTTTCAAAACTGAGCAAAGATTACCACTAGGACAGATGCGTAGCCGTCCACTCGTATCAAAACCCTGGGAATTAATATCCGTTGATTTGGTTGGTCCACTCCCGAAATCATCGAGGGGATTCCTCTACATTTTGTCAGTTTGTGATTCCTTTAGTAAGTTCGTTTTCTTTTTTCCTCTTCGAACTGCTAACGCTTTAAATGTTTGTAAAGCGCTAGAAGATAATGTGTTCATGCTAGTAGGAGTGCCGAAATACGTAGGTAGTCATGGATAACGGTGCTCAATTTAAATATCGCACCATGAGTAACTTGGCAAAGCAATATAATTTTGGAATAAAGTTTACAGCACTATATCACCCTCAACCGAATGCGGTCGAACGTGTTCATAGAGTTCTCAATACAATGCTCGGTTGTTATGCTGAGGAAAACACCAGAGGAATTGGGACGAAAATCTACAAAAGGTAGCTTGCGCTATCCGGTCGGCCAAAAGCGAGGCAACAAAAATGTCTCCGTATTTCATAAATTTCGGCCGCGAAATGAATTTATCTGGCGAAGGAAATGGATATTCCGAAATTTTCGAAAAAGAAATAGACATTTCAGTCGATCATTCCAATATAGAAGCTCGCGCAGAAGAATTAAAAGAAGTTTTCCAGGACGTAAGGGATAACCTCGACAAAGCCAGTGAAAAGGCAGCATCCGCTTACAATTTGAGACATCGTGCGATAGAGTTTAATGTTGGACGAAAAGTATGGAGAAAAATTTTGTTATTGCCGATTCTTCGAAGTATTTTTCAAAAAAATTGGCACCCAAGTACATCGGTCCATTCACAATACATAAGCGACTATCTCCTTGGATTTATGTATTGAAGGAGGATCACGGCAAAATTTCCGGTACTTATAGTATCAAAGACCTGAAAGCTCACCCTCCTGAGCAGGATTGATGATTGATAGTTGGAACATTTTGTTCAATTGGCAATAGGGTGCGGACTTACGCATATGTTATTTCGATTATTGGTTTCACTCAGTAAACAAAAAAAAAAAAAAAAAACGATTCTCATTTTTTTTCTGGGGGAAGGGTGTGGTATGTTGCGGTCTTCTTTTCCATTAGAATTGAAATGATGCGGGAAATGAATGCGTGCGACGAAGATGCACATAAACAGGGGAAAATATCATTAATCGGAACATGTGTCACAAAATAGATATTAATATGAAGGTAGTATATGGTTAAATGCGAATCGATATAGATTATACTTGCTCATTCAGAGAATTTTTGAAGAAGTATATTATCCAAGCTATTTTTTGGGACTCAATGTCATTTGCGTTGGCTTCAATTTGTCTGGTTGTATATTGACAAATCTCCGGGATCCGGGATCAGAGCCAAGTAGAAAACCTTTTCACAAGAGCCACACAACATCTAAGGTTAGTTTCATAATTTCCGCCTGAGTAACATTAATGAGTGAATTTTACTATATACAGGCTTTTTCCTTCACTCCGATATCAAACATCGAAGTGACACCATTATTTGTTTGCTGGTCACGAGAAAGGCACGTAGATACCTATAGATATCTATTGGGGGAGAACAATCAAACACTGCGGAAGATTGTCAGCAAAGCAGTACCTAGGCCAAATATATGTGATTTTTCTAATATACCACCTCACAAAATATTCAACTGCTGTGCAGTAATTGGTCCGATTATATTAGGTAAGATATTAGAGTGTGTAAACATCTGAGTTCGAACTCCGTAGGTATCTGGTTAATCATTGTAAATTGTTGGGCTTCACCCTTCTGGTATTGAACATCATAATTAAATGAGCGTAGTTTTATGCATATTTGATATTTGTTCTACCCCAATCCATCACTCAGGATCCGAATCCACCCCAGCCGCACTGAGCGGAGGGCAAGTGTGCTACTTCACCGAAAAAGTGGTGCACTATAAATTTTGTTCCTTATTACGTACCTTTAACAACAAGGTAGAATGTTACAACTAGTGGTCTGCAGGTTTGGGGGTTTAAACATAATTAATTTTACGACAACACCCTGAAGGAGAATCTGTGCTCAAATTCAATTCTGTCTGTACGTCCGTCCGTCGGTCCGTATGAGCTCTAACTTTCGAAAGAAGAGACCTAGCGACTTGAAATTGTCAGATTAGGTTGAGAGTTCAAGTATCTTGGTTAGGTTCATTGATGAGTGAAATCGGTTGAATAATTAGGTTAGGCCCATTTAAAATTTTGTGGTTAATTCCTCGATATCTCATGAAGTAATAGTTCGATCAGATTAAAACTTTGAAAATTGTTTTGAAATACTAACTTGCAACTTATGACGAAATTTCGTGTGTATTCGAATTCAGGAAAATTAAAAATAATATTTATTCTAAAAATTTCCAAATTTTGTTGAAAAACTTGTTTTTCTCCATAAATATTGACCAGATTTAGACGAAACTGGGCAAAAAACTCAAAATCAGTGTTTTACAACAATGTTCCAAATTTCAATCCGATCCAGCCCAGTAAACCAAAATAAGTATATGAAACATTTCTGAAACATTCACTTGATCATTTGAATCATCTCTTCTTCTGGTTCAGATACATCATAGAAACATACCAGACACCAGAAATGACCTTGGTGTAAAACGTTTCACTGAAAGATTTCAACGGAAATGTTACTTGGCCATTTTTTAGCAGTGTTAAGTAACCCAAAATAAATGTATGAAACATTTCTAAAACATTCACTTGATCATAGAAACATATAGCACACATCAGAATTGACCAAGGTATAAAACGTTTCACTGAAACATTTCAACAGAAATGTTCCTGGGCCATCTTTTAGCTCATCTTGAATAGATGAAAATATATCTCAGGGGCCACGTTTCAGCAAAAACATTCATACACATAACAAAGCTTCTCATGAATTCATCCTGATATATTTCAGGTGCAATGCAAGTTATTAACCTGCATTATGTGCATACAAACATAATTTTCATGAATTATTTGTAATGTATAAATGATTCATGAAGAGTAAATAGCTGAAATGAAAGCATGAAAATGAAACCAGCAAATTAAACAACATTGGACAAATAAACTCCATCATCTTCATTCGGACAAGAAGCATCAATTCCAGCAAATTCTAGTAGAGATGTTTAAGTTAATGCATAGATACCATAAATTTCACTTCATAAAATGAATTTTCACCTGAACGATTAATTATACACTGAAAAAAATTTGTTCATTATATCAATGAACAGCAATCATTGACATCGAATTCATAGTTACAATGAACTTCTCATTGTATTAATGAAAAAATAAATCATTCTTTTTTCATTGGTTGCAGATCGCATTAATTGTAATTAATGAAAAAGGCTGCATCAAATTTCAATGACTCAATTTCATTGAACGATGTAAGCATACATCAATATAATGAATATTGTAGGGACTCCAGTCAATAAAGTATCTCAAAACGATCATCGATACAGCTTGCATGAAAAGAAGGTCACAGATTCGATTCCTACATTGGGAGTTCTATCAGTGCCTTGAGTTTATAATAATAATAATAATAATAATAATAATAATAATAATAATAATAATAATGTTCATTCAAATTTCAAATAACACAATTCCAAAAAATATAATTCACAATAAACAAACATGAGTTCAAGATAGAGATTAATGAATACCCACTTCAATCTGGCTGCATGATTAGTCTTGTGGCCATAGGGGAGGTTCTCCTAGAGACTAAGAAACGAAAAAATTCAGTGAGGTGAAATAAGGAGCTATTGTACGCTTTTTCAATTTTTCAGTTAGATCGGTCATATATATTTCACTCGTCAGCAAAAGCTAGAATTTCAGATTAAAAGATTTTCCTATCTTCGAATAGTAATGGTTCTTATAAGATTTTGCAGGAACATTTATATTTCAACCATTGG
Source organism: Myrrha octodecimguttata (assembly GCA_958510865.1). Taxonomy (NCBI): domain Eukaryota; kingdom Metazoa; phylum Arthropoda; class Insecta; order Coleoptera; family Coccinellidae; genus Myrrha; species Myrrha octodecimguttata. The sequence goes on from OY294060.1 coordinate 16,082,749, forward strand.
GTTGAAGGCTTATGCAAAAGTTCATGAGAATATTCTAATCAAGTATACCTTCGTTGGAAGGGATCAATATGTGGATTGGTAACCACTCTGGTTGGAAATCGAAATTCAAAACTTCTGCGTGACAGGCAATAGCATTAACCAATATGCAACCGAAATCATGTTGTGGTTATATTTTCTAACGCTTGCCTGCCAAAACCACTAGTAATAATATCTATATATATAAAATCATTCAACATTTCAATAAATCCAATAGTACTATTCCCATCAGAATGAAAATCGGTATTGAATGTACCCTAGAAGGCTCATGCGAACGAAATTTCAACGGAATCTGGCTCATACCATGCAAACGATTTCAATTAACCTCATAATGTAATTCTAACATGAAGTACCTGGGAAGTCATAGATGGTTATTTTGACTTTGGAAATAAGTATATATATATATTATAATTTCCAATATTTTATGTCACAATTCGATTAATTGTTACGATATTGAAGTGCGATCAGAATACAACATTTTTCATATTTATATAAGTCTATCGATGCCAAATTCACGTAACTGTTGAGTATCTTCTTATGAGCGCCGTTTGAGACAAACGTATGTTCGCAAATATGTGAATATTTTCGAGTCAAAATATTTTTAGTTGCAACAAAGTATCCATTGTGTGAAATGATATATTTATTTTTTGTTCTCGTATATTCATTTCTTACCAAATACAATATATTCACAAGTTGGGATTTTCAACTATATAAAATGTGGGATCCAATATATTTTTTGATTCGATCTATTCATCATCGTCAAGAGCACCGATACAGTGTCCAGCTGTGTTGAAATTTAAGTTTGAAAGAGCCCAAAAATATTGATAATGACTCATGATTTTGATTCGAGTTGTGAATATTTAATTTTATTCCCCAAATATTCGTAGTGATTGTCGTTATGAGCTCTGATTCTCAATCCGAACAGATGAAAACTGCATGCAGAGAACTGTATACTTTCGGTGCGCCATCAGTTGGCGATGTTTGATAGATCGAATCAATAAATATATTCGAGCTCAGATTTTTATGTATACACAGAAAATAATACTGAGCCTGATATCAATCACCACAGGTGATTAACCGTATGGACATTACTATGATGTATTTTACATTGGGACAATGTCAAAAATTGATTGGAACAATGAACTTCAATGATTGACCAATCACTATTTTCATCGTTATAATGAACGCTAGGCCATCATTATAATGTATTTATAACATTGTCCTGATGATGAAATACATCAATTCAAGGAAATCTGCCTCAGGACAATGTAAAAAATACATTGAATTAATGTCCTGGTAGTGATCAATACTAGGCACGGGCTATCATCACGAAACCTTGTGATAATGCCAATTGTAATGGATCCATGCTATGTATACATCACGTCAATGTATCGGCGTAATTGATTCATGCCCTGGAGTTATATTATCAATGCTTTAGGTAATCGAACGATGTCCTGATTTCTTATTACAATCATCGTGTTCATCAATTGATGTACGCGAACCTTAATACAATCACCGCGTTTATCAATTGATATGGGTACGCGAACCTCAAAACAATCATCGTGCTATTTTTCTAGTTGTATCAAGTTTAATTCTGGTCTAGTCGTATAGCGGATGCATATCGAGAAAATTTTCCTTTGTGCTTGAAGTTGACCACAACTTGTGCTATGTGTTCTGACGAGAATTTAAGAAGTGAGTAAGACTTATAGTATAGAAATGATTTTTTTTTTCCCGACCTCATAGATTAAATCTTTTCCGTTATCTAGTTGATATACCGATTTTTCTTTTGATTGTTTTCAGCTAGTCGAGTGGAATAAGTTCTAAGTTCAACTGAGAGTCATAAATGAATTTCATAATTTCATATTAATTTCATTCCCTTGCAGGAGTGCTTTCTTTTTATACAAGACGGTAAAAAATGCTTATTTTTAGAAAGACGAGATGCAGCAGTCATGTGGGCACTTCAGAAATGGGGAAAAAATACAGTACAGGAAGATCCTATACCATTAAATTTACAATTCGAGAGTGTCGTTCCATACCTTGAAAGACCAACACAGGAAGTGGTGGAAGTGGATTCCGTTTCTTAATTCGAAAAAACAAGCCATTAACCCCGTGTTTATGCATTTGGTGTGGATATTCCGAAAATTCAAGAAGTATACACATAATTCGACGGTATAAGTTTTTCAATATTGTCAGAGTTATAGAAATATTCTTCAAACATTTTGAATCTTTTCAATTTCAGATGCCCTATGCTGTTTCGGTAATTCATTGAAACTTTGCTTTCAAATTCTAGAACCCATGATTTATGTGAATTCCTAACAAATGTTGAATAAATTTTACAGATGATATCAACTGTTTTATTATTATTTCAGTGACTTCGAACAATAGTCATGTTCCTAATAAAGTTTGTTCAATGACAAACATTCTATAATCTGATCTTTGCTTACTTGATTATTATGATGCAGGTATGCATTTTTACCATCAAAATTCAATACGAAAAGGAATGAAGGTATGTATATAGTATGACCCTATAAACTCGCAAACAGAAATATAAAAGTATAGATAAGACAACTTGCTGAAATGAATAGAATCAAAAAAATACAATCATCCAAAAATATTACTTTCGACTGAAAATTTAAAAATATTTCATAAATCTGAAAAATATTGAAGAAAAATACAAATCTAAGCTAATTCTACAGAATTTCGTTCAAAACAAAAGTCTGCAAATATGAACTGCTCCACATGAGTTAGGGATTTTGACATAAATTCCAAAAAAATATAGTTAAAATCAGATTTTTGTGATGAAAATTCATATTAATATGATTTCAAGTTGCAAATTAATTTTAGCCTGTATGTCTGCAGCGTATACAGGGTGGTTATGAAAAATCGAGTAAAATAACGAAATTTTATTTCCAGAGAATTCAAGCATTTTAAGACTATCAATACAATGTATGGCCTCCACGGGCATCCATAATAGCTTGACATCTTCTTTGCATACTACACAGGAGGTTGTTGAACATTTCTTGAGGAATTTGGTTCCATAAACGGGGCAGAAGCTCTCTCAGATCATTTAAGGATTCTGGGGTAGGTTGATGATTATATAATCTTCTTTGGAGCATATTCCATGCATGTTCTATGCAATTCAAATCTGGTGAGTGCGGAGGTATTGGTAAATGTGGAATACCAAGCTCCTCGCGCGAATTCTCAACTATGACGGCACGGTGCGGTCTAGCGTTTTCGTCTAGAAATTGAAAAGTTTCACCAATAGCAGAGTGAAAATTTGGCACAACATTGTCAATGACATGCTTCCTATAATGTAAGGCGGTCATATTCCCAGGACAAATGTGTAGATCTGTGCGCCCGTTGCGACGATTACGGGGTATGCGTGGGATTGTCCATACCCTCATTCTTCGAGAATCTGAAAATCGTCAATATCTGGATTCATCAGTGAAAAGGACACTACCCCATTGATCGTTCCAATTGATATGTTGCCTTGCCCATTCCAGTCTTTGACGCTTATGGTCACGTGTTAATGGAACTCCTCTTCATGGACGTCTAGAACCTAGATTCTCCTCTCTCAAACGTCGTCTGATGGTTTCGACGGAAACTTGAACCCCATCTGCATTTTAAAGATTATTCCGTAGCATTCTACACGTAGATGTAGGATTTCTTCTCGCCGAAACGGTGATGAAACGATCCTGAGCAGGTGTTGTTTTTCGTCACCCACCAAGCCTTGGTCTTTCCAACACGGAACCTGTCTCCCTGAACCAATTTCAAAGTCGAGATATCACACTTTGGCTGACTTGGAGCCTTTCCGCTACAACAACCTGAGTTAGGCCACCCTGTAGCATTCCGATAGCCCTATTAGCCTCAGCGTTTGTTAATTTAAGTCTTGGCATTTTCAGAAAACTCGTTTCAAATCGAAGCCGTTGATAAACTGACTTCATTTCAAAATAAGAACATTCCTGAAGCATATGCAAAGAACCAAACTTCAGAAAAAAGGCGACCAGATTGACGAAATGTCTCATACTGATCTTTATTGGATCGATTCAAGTTGTTATTGAGTTTTCAAGGATTTTACAGCGATTTTCTCGAAGATTACATACTTTTAAAAACGATTGAATACGATATCCCTAACTCTTGTGGAGCAGTTCATTCATATATGTGTATTGAGGCATTATTCCGTTCAATATTGTTTCATATCAAAAAAATAGTGGTTTATAGTTTAAATCCAAAATACAACCGCTAAAGCACGCCTTATATTGATGTTTTTTAGCATTACGTTAATGTACCTAACTGATTAGTTGATGTCCAAAATACATTGATACAATGACCGATAAGCCTGAATTTAATGCTCTGGGACCATCGATATAAGGACTGCTGTTGATGGATCGATGTACTCATGACCTAGTATTAAAGTCTTTTGTCATTGATATAATGTTAACGGTTATCAAATGCTGGTGATGAATTTAATGCTCTTGGGGGATTAATACAATCACTCGAACATTAAACAATCACCAACAGGACATTATATCAATGAACTCGAGCATCGGCTGATAATTAATGTCCAAATACATTGTCTTAAGGCTGAATTTGATTATATTCACGTACGTTTTTCGTTCTGTATATATATATATATTATATATAGTACAGAAGGTATTTTTACAGCCTAATAAGCTGTAAATTTCACTGGAATAAAAAGTTTCTGCATACTTTTCTAAAATAAACACGTTAAAAATATAACTTACATTTACTTGTGGAGCTAGGAAGTATTTGTGACTTTCATCTGACAAATCAACTTCATAAATGCCATTGCTATGGGGTGGACCTACAATTTTTGAGGCCTTTTGTAGGAAAGGCAGATCAAATAAATCCTCCTACGATGTTGAATATGTTGCAAAATCTGGATTTTCATAAATTTTGCTTCCCTGAACCCAGAGCAATGTTAATGTCATCGGAGGATTTTCTTCCACTTCCAGTTTTTAAAAAATTTCTTGCTTCAATATACTCATCCGTAACAAATAAATACATATTTACATAACATAATATGGATGTAGTTTACAGGTTGTCAAGATGAAATATATTTGTACAAATTTTCAGTCGGCTAGAAATAATCCAAGGATGAAATTACTGCTATTTCAATTTCTTTTTGATTCAATAATTTCTTGTAAACTAAAACCACGGTCGATTATTGCTATGACTTCATAGCATATACTGGTTTACCTGCAATTCATCCATTGTGGATTTCTTCTTAACACAACGTTACCACATATACAACATACTTCACGATTGCGAAACGCGGGTAATCCAGTTTCACCTATAGGTAAGGTATATTGATAATGCTCACATAATTTCAAGTCAAAAAATGTTGAGGAAAAAGCTATTTTCAGTATCTCATTACTGCTCCTATACTGTGCATTTCAACTCAAAATATGTTAAAAAAATATTCTCCACGATTCTATGATATTCACTTAATAACTGATTGTTTTGTGCTGAAAATGAAAAATGTCCCATATATCATTTATCGTATCATTTAAGGGCTATATAAAACGTTTCAAATATGTTGCGTGTTTCCATTCAGTATTCAATACTCATTAATCTCTTCAGTGTGAAAAATATTGGTAGAATTTATGAAATATTTCAAAAACAATGCATTCTGAATGTTCCAAATGACTCTATTCAGGGTTTCGTTGAAACTTTATGTTTGGTGAGAAAAATTAAGTATTTATGATATATTTCGGAGACATGTATTCAGAATGTTTCATATAATTCGAGTTAGGTTCCTGTTGAAACGTTTCATATATCGTATTTATTCAATGAGACATATTTTATAATTATGACATAGGCATTTTTGCGTATTCAGAAATGTTTCAAATTATTTAATTTAGGGTTCATACATAGTAGGGATTCAACTAGACATGTTATATATTTATGATACGTTTCAGATACGTATATTCAGAATGTTTCAAATGATAAGAGTTAGGGTTCCTTTGAAATGTTTTATAGATGTTATGTGTTTACTGGGGGTGATTACTCATATATAAGGAAAATAGTATGCCAAATTTCGTTCTAATTTCGAATTTCAATCTCATATCCGCAATAGCTCAAGAAGTACGAATGCCAGCAGATTGAAACTTCGTAATCAGTTGAAGAGTACCAACGCACAACAAGGTGCAAGGTGTGGATATAATACTTAAAATTCGAACAATTCCGTTAAAGGACGTGATTTCGCGTCACTGCTTAACAATAATTTCTTGTAGTTTCTGATTTCGCCAGTGAAACCGACTTCAATATCATATCTTGAGGTCAGACAGTGACGTCAGGTTGTCCAGTTCCACATAACCTGTCGGAGTCCACATCGGAATCAACAAATCAATATACGTATACGACCATTCAAATTCTCTGAGCTGCTGTAATACGAATGTACTAGAGTGCCAAAAACCCAGAGAGTCAGGATCTATAGAAGATCTACGAGGTGCAGCGTGAGCGCTAGCGTTCCCCGTGTATAACTTTGTATAAGTTCGGGACAAGATATATTAGAGGATTACAGTAGATGAAACCCAGAGTTCTAGAAAATGCTTTCATTGCCTGACTACTACAAGCCTAGCCTCAATCTGGCGCTCATAAGCGACATAACCTCCATTCATGTTCATTCATTCATTCATGAACATAATATGACATAATACAATGCACCATATTATACATCTCCCCTCACAAGTTTAATTTGTCTGATGGTTTTTTAATGGCTCGTCCAGATCGGGTGGATTGAACTTGGGACTTGTTTGGTTCTTACAATTGTAAGGGATTATGCACTTCTGGTGTTACCTTTTCAGACTCTTCAAGCCTTGAAACACTATTTCTAGGAACAGTTAGAAATGGGGTAGCATCACTATCAGATACACAAACATCAAATGGACTGTCGGTTAACTTGAATGGCTTACCTGATGGTTTAATATCAAGGCGATTTCTTCTGATAGTGTTGCCTTTACAATCTTTTAATATGTACGATCTGGGACTATCATGTAAATCTTCAATTTTTGTAGGTTCCCATATTTTATCTCTGTGATTTAAAACAGTCACATCTGAACCTTTGTTGAGCGGTTTTAGATGCTTAGCATTTCTGTTGTAATGTTGTTCATTAACTTTACGTTTAGCAAGCAGTTTTTTTTTTACACCAACACACACTTTAGGATACATTAATACACAAGCAATTGGAACCTCAGTTTTGCAATTTCTGCTATTCAGTAATTGAGATGGTGAATAACCCATTCCTTTTAATGTAGAATTTTTGTAATTTAATAAGGCACTACATAAATCTCCTTTTCCTCCATCCAACGATTTTTTTCAGAAGGTTTTTTGCTATAACCACAGCTTTCTCAGCCAGTTCATTTGACTGTGGGTATTCAGGGCTACGTGTTACAAGAGTAAAGTTCCAATTTTTGGCAAATTCCAAAAATTTCTCACTCTTATAGGGTACATTATCACTCACAACAATATCAGGGGTCCCAAAACTTGCAAAGATTGGTTTTATTTGAGCAATAACAGCTTCAGCGCTTTTATTTTTTATTGGTGAAATATCAAGCCAGTTAGAGTAGGAATCAAACAATACACAATAGCTCCGATCAGCATATGTGAATATATCGGAACCAGTACGTTTCCATGGCCTTTCAGGTACTGGGTATGAAAGAAGTTTTTGTTTTGGATTCTTTCTTGAGAATTTTTCACAGATCTTACATTTTTTTATATAAATAAGCCTCAATATCCACTGTAATACCTGGCCAATAAAATACTTTCCTGGTTTGCGACTTTTGCTTTTCGATTCCTAAGTGGCCCTTTTGTAAAAGTCCTATAATTTCCTGTCTGAGGATACGAGGAACAATTAATTTATTTCCTGAGAACAATAAATTTTCAGACTGAAATAATTTATCTCTCAATATGTAAAAATTTCTGATATTTTCAGGAATTCGGTTGTTTTGAAGTGGCCACCCATTCTTAATTAATTTCATAACAGTACTGAGCTGTTGGTCTTTAATTGTTTCAATAGTGAATTGTTTGATTCGATTCGTGGACATAGGCAGGTATTTTATTACAGAATGAACTGCAAAATCTATTTCATTTTCAGGTTTTTCATTTCCTTTCTTGAGAAATGCACGAGAGAGTGTGTCAGAAATATACATGTACTTTCCCGGTTTGTAACAAATTTCTAAATTATATTTCAAGAGTTTCAGCCTCATTCTCAAAATTCTTGGAGATGCTGATTGTAACTCTTTTTTGAAAATATATTCCAAAGGTTTGTGATCACTGTAAATTTTAGTGGACAACCCATAAATAAAATAGTGGAATTTTTTTACAGCGAAAAGAATTGCTAATGTTTCCTTTTCAATTTGAGCATAGGCTTGCTCAGTTTTTGTAAGACTACGTGATGCAAACGCCACAGGTTTACCTTCCTGCAACAAACAAGCACCCAGCTGGGTGCAGATGCATCTAAAGATGGACTAGTCCATCTTTAGATGCATCTGTTTTTATTTCAATCCTCTTTTTTGAGTTGAAATATGTCAAAACTGGAGAATTGATTAACAGATATAATAAGGTATAAAACGAATTTTTTTTCCTCTGTCCACTCAAACTCACTGTCGTTCCTTGTTAAAGATCTTAACGGAGCAGTAATTTTGCAAAGATTTGGCACAAACTTGCCCACATACTTGACTATGCCCAAAAATCTTAACACATTTGCCTTACACTCAGGCACAGGCATTTTTAAGATAGCTTCAATATATTTTTTGTTTGTTTCAACACCTTCATGTGAAAAAACTTGACAAATAAACTTGACACTCTCCTTTTTAAATTGAAATTGAAGCAGCACATAGGTTCACTAGCGACCTGTCACCATGTATAACTTTGTATAAGTTCGGGACAAGATATATTAAAGGATTACTGTAGATAAAACCCAGAGTTCTAGAACATGCTTCTATTGCCTGACTACTACAAGCCTAGCCTCAATCTGGCGCGCATAAGCGACATAACCTTCATTCATGTTCATTAATTCATTCACGAACATAATATGACATAATACAATGCACCATATTGGCGTCTGAATTTAAGATTGCAGCGCCACGGTGGCCAGTTTTAGAACCTTAGATACAGACATAGATTTTGTTTTGATAGTCGATTTTGTACTGTTTGTTAGAGTTTGGCTTGACAATTTTTCATTTCACGATTTATTCAAAGACTTTTTAGACTTTTATAGTTGACGAGAGTATTACTGGGAGTACAGATTCCATTCTTATGAAGTAGGTATGTATCATTCATCAATCTTATTGAGTGTAGCAACTCTAAAACTAAGGAGATATCTCCAAGGTTAGATAGTATTTTAATATTATTTATTTTCAGATCCAAATGGCAAGATTGACTTTGGTGGATTTCTAAGGCTGTCTTGAAAGTTGAAAACAGATAGTATTGTAAAACATACCTTTTGGAATAATAGACAAATACTCATAACTTCACTATTTTTATAGCGAAGGACTAAATACTCAATATATTGTGAATAAAATGAATACATTCACATAAAACTAATGCTACTTGTATCGTAAGTCTTATTCATTATGGATTGACAAATAAATTTTCCAACACTCATATGATTGGTCTTGAAAAAGCTGTAATAAATAAGCCTTGTACAACTTTGCTTTCATCGGCAGAAGCACTTTGAGCGAACAGTATTCATTACCAGATATTTCCTTGTTGAGACTCTTTTTTTTTCAATAGTCAGTTCTATCACTAAAACATTTACGTTGTTCCTTAATGATAAGTTCAACAGACAGATTTCTGGAAGGCTTGGATTAGGGGCCTGGAAAAAAAATTGTCTTCATGAATGTGATCTAATATTTCATGAACAATTCGTGCTTACCTCTATGAAAATGATCATCATCAGTAAAATGCAGGTAACAGACTTACATAAATCTTGTTCGTTGGTTTTTATCGATTCTTCAACAATTTCAGGCCCAACTTGTTAAAGGAAGTTTCTTTCACCCTAACTCGAAATTTTTCACCGGGCTGTGGAAATCTATGGGAAGGGACATTTGAGTTTGCTTTTCCTCAGTAGAAGCACTCGTAAAATCACACAAACGCTAAGAAAAATGCATAAGCTTTCCCATTTTCTTAACATTTCTTTTAACTTGTCAATGATAATGTCTGTACCTCGGGTTACTCGAATAGCCACCAGAGAGAGTAGCGCTTATCTTCATTCGCCAATTTTACACCCCGCACGAGGCGGTCATATGTAGGGTACTCCTGACGCAAGAGATAAATTACAGCGCGCGTGTCCCAAGTAGGGACTGTGACATCGCGTTCGCTACAGAAGAATAAAAACGCGCAACTCAGAGGAGTATTTCTTGAGGATGCAACATTGAAAAAATTGAAAAAAATGTTTAACGATATGTTGTCTGAACAGATTTTCTTCGGAGACTATTGATTACATTTCCATGAAATTAGTAATAGATCAATATTTGACAACAGCAATTGAAATTTCAGTTCGATTAATTTTCGAAGATGTTGGAAAAGTAATATGTCAAAGTTCGATCTTATTCGAAATTTCGAGGTTATTTTCTTCATATTTCGATAAGTACTGTCGTGATCAGATCGAAACTAGTTGGATAATACGGAGGGGCCACTTCATAAAAAATTTTTGTAGAGTCCATTTTGATAGATAAACGTGAAGAAAATATCTCGTCAAAAAAATTGTTTCTCGGAAATCAGTCATCAGATTCGGCACAGTGCTTCAAATTTTTGAAATTTTGAGGTTATTTTCCCAATGTCCCAAAGAGAACTAACGCGATTAAAAATGAACTTCTTAGTTAGCTGAAGAAAACCGACGAGCAGCTATAAGCAAAATTTCGTGGGCACGTTATTGAACAATTTCTCACATTCCAAAAACACTTAATTTGAAAAATTTTCGTCTGTTTTCAATAGAAAAGCTCACATTTACCCTGAAGTCAGTTTTCAACAACGGTGTTCAGTTTGATCCGATATTTATCTTCGGAGATTGGTAAAAACTATCTCAAATTCCTTACTTATTTCTTTCCTGGTTATCGCTCTTATTTATGGATGGACTCAAAAAATACTGATCCGATCATACTGAAACTGAGTACCTATTTGGAAACTGCTGATGTGCAAATATGAGCGAAATTTCGTGATGATCGTTTCATAAGTAACAACTTGAAAGAGAGTGTTTTCAGATAATTTATATTTTGCGATTATATGATCCTCATGAAATTCCTCATGAGTCTTCAAACCCCTTTTTTTAGTCAATTATCAATATCAATGCGATCCGATCTTCATTTTTGGAATAGTATATCTGGGTGGATTTTAGCAATTCGCAAATTTGGCTATCTAAATCACACTCCAACAATTTATATATTTAGACCGGCCGCAAACAAATTAACAGAGGTTTCTCTCAGAGGAGAGAAATGACTCAGCGACTCGATATTTGTAGGGAAAGTTTGAGGCTTGATAACGAAGGTCGAATCCGTGAATGGGTAAAATCAACCGAATAATTTCTTAGATATACCCACCCAAAATTTTATTTTTTCAATATTTCGAGAAATACAGATTGGATCCAATTTAAATCTTGTACTTGATGAAAAAATGGTAGCTTGAAGGTTCACTGATTTTGCCCTCAAATACGAAGGTCGAATTCGGGAATGAGTAATATCCGCAAAATGATTCCTACAGATATGCACATTCAAATATTTCCAAAAATACGGATCGGATCGAATTGAAATCTATCATTTGATTGAGAAATGATTGCTTGGAGGTTCATGCAGAAGTTCGAAGTACTAATATACAGGGTCTTTCACGAGGAACCTCACCCATATTTATACAGGAAACTACTGAACGTATTTTCATGAAATTCAGCACTTATAAGTATTTCACGATGCTGATGAAATCTAAAATATTTTCAAGGCATGAGCACCTCCGGTTTTTTCGGAAATGACGTCAACTTCCGTTTTTCAAATTAGAACACCATTTTTTTATTGCAGAAATAGATTCCTTAGAAAATTTCAATTTATTTTGATGTAACATTTTTCAGTTTTGGTTGGAAAATTCTATCTGAGCGGAAAAATTCGAAAAAAAAATCGAAAATAGAGCTCCGCTGAAACAAGAATAACTTCGAGGTTTTTGAATGGAAAATTTTCAGTTTTGGGATTTTTCAAGATGTAAGATTGATGTATCCACTTTGAAAATCGAAATCGCGATTCATGATACAGGGGGTGAAAAAATCGCTTTCAAAGTTAGGGATGACAAAATCGTGAAAAATCAATTTTTTCAAATAAGAACCCCATTTTTTTATGGCAGATATTGAATCTACGTTAAAAAATAATGTGAGTGTATGCATCACACCCTTGCCCTAAAATGGATATTTTCTGAGTTTTTCACAAAAAACTGTTTTTCGTCTTGAATTTTCAGCTATTTCTTTTCCCTTCACGCCAAAAAGATGAAATTTTCGGGAACTGTTATTTGAACCATGCTGTAGATTTTTCACCCCTTCTTGAAATCGACTTCAAGTTACGATTAGGAGAACCATGGCAAACTCTCGCAGTTATAACTAGAGAAGATGCTCAAAGTTTTGACCGTTAATTTCTAGACATTTATTTATACGTCTCAGGAATGCTTCGTGCGTTGCTCTTCTTATTTCATCGGGAGGAAGAGATCTGCAAAAGTGTTTAAAAACCAAATTGAGTTTCAAAACTATGAATCTAAAAATCTAAACAAACCTGAACGCATTTCTGACTCGTTCTATGCAGTCCTCTTTATCAGTCAGGGGAGTTGAGTAGACAATATTTTTTATCCTACCCCAAACATAATAGTCTAAAGGAGTTAAATCGGGAGAACGTGGTGGCCAAAGATGTGGACCATTGTTCGCCAACCATCGATCTTCAAATAGCCTGTAGAGGATATTTGACACATTGAGTGAATTGTGTGGAGGCGCGCCATCTTGTTGATACCATAAGTCATTATGGTTCTGTACTAGCGGCTCAATTATTTGAGTCAATATGTCAGAATATCTATCTCCTAAGGGAGAACATTCTTTAAATAATGCAAACATGTGTAGTGTTCTATCTTACCAGTTAAAGTCCCATCATAAATGTGAACATCGAGAATTGCATTATTTTTGATGGCGCAAAAAACATTGAAACTCCAGGTCTCTTGAAAGTTCCATTGTCTGAAGTGGTGGTTGTTCTCTTCATCCCAATAATGACTGTTATGCCTATTGAAAGAACCATTCTTTGTGAATTTAGATTCATCTGTCCAAACTATACAGTCCAAAAAGTTTTCATTCTCTTGAAATCGAATCATCATAGCTTCGCGAAACTCTGTTCTCCTGACGAAATCAGTTTCCTTCAAATGCTGTACCCTATTGAATTTATATGGGTGCATTTTATGTTTTTTTGATATTCTCCAAACACTCGATTGAGATAATCCCAGATCAATCTCGGTATCTTTGAGAGAATTTTGAGGATTCACACGAAAATATGCAAGAACTGTAATTTCGTTGTTCTCATCTTCTACTACACTTTTTTCTCTGTGTGTAGTTTTCCTAACGAAAGATCCGACATTTCTCAAGTTTGTCATGGTTCTGTTAATGGTATCTCTCGTTGTTCTGGGTCGGTCAGGAAACCTCTCAATGAACAGTCGAATCGTTCTATCTACAACTTTATTACATTCTCCATGAAGTAGAATGAGATTTAAATAATCTGAATTGGTAAAATTAGGCATAGTGATCGATTTTATAACTTAATACGAATTATCACCAAATTAATAGTAAACACAAAATGCTACTGAATAAAGAGGAATTTGGCAGATGTAATTAATGATATCTATCATTGAAAGAAAATAATGTGAAACATGGTAAGTTTTTGCATATGGTTCATAAGGAATTATTCATTTATCACTGGAGAGAAAACCGATGGCCGATTAGTTGAAATAAAGAGGTTTCCGATACAAATTCGAATCCAAATTCGCCATCTAATTAGGAACAACCTGTAACTTTTTTCTCTTGCATATTACGGTAGTAAAATCTAAAATATGGTTTAAGTAACAGTTCCTGAAAATGTCATCTTTTTGGCGTGAAGGGAAAAGAAATAGCTGAAAATTCAAGACGAAAAACAGTTTTTTGTGAATAACTCAGAAAATATCCACTTTAGGGCAAGGGTGTGATGCATTCACTCACATTATTTTTTAACGTAGATTCAATATCTGCCATAAAAAAAGGGAGTTCTAATTTGAAAAAATTGATTTTTCATGATTTTGTCATCCCTAACTTTGAAAGCGATTTTTTCACCCCCTGTATCATGAATCGCGATTTCGATTCTCAAAGTGGATACATCAATCTTACATCTTGAAAAATCCCAAAAATGAAAATTTTCCATCCAAAAACCTCGAAGTTATTCTTGTTTCAGCGCAGCTCTATTTTCGATTTTTTTTTCGAATTTTCCCGCTCAGAGAGAATTTTCCAACCAAAACTGAAAAATGTCATGCCTTGAAAATATTTTAGATTTCATCAGTATCGTGAAATACTTATAAGTGCTGAATTTCATGAAAATACGTTCTGTAGTTTTCCGTATAAATATGGGTGAGGTTCCTCGTGGAAGACCCTGTATAATGAAGAAGATTTCCAAATCAGTCTATTAGAAAGTAAAACTGCGTTTCGAGGGATGAATATGCAGTTGACTCCTTCGGGAACGAATTCAAACAAGCGCGTAAAAGCTCTTGACTTCACGTCAGTTTTTTCAAACAGAAATGTTCGGAAATTTGTTTTGTTCATAAGAAAACATAGTGCATGCTCACGTACAAGAAAGTTATACAAGTTGAAATGACAGAAAAGACATAAATGTATATGATGCCACTCCTACGAAAGAAACAAACTCACATAAAATTTGACTTTTTCATTGAGATTATTTCAACAATCCACAGTCTATGTCAACTATCATAATCATTTTCAAATTCATTCGCAAATACAAAAAATATTATTTCAAATTTTAAATATTTGCATGTATTTATACAGAAATCGAAATGGTTTGAGAAGTAATAACTAACGCAATAATTATTCATGAAATAATGCAATGGCACGAGAATCCGAGAAGTTTGCGGGACTCTCGTTCGAGACTCGAGACGAAGCGAGACTGAGTACTGCGACACGAGACTTCGATTTCGAAAATGAGACGGAACGCGACTTTAGGAGTCTCGTCTAGTTGGCCTCGTGGGAATCACTGAGATTGATTAAATTTTTTTTAAATCAGATTTACTTAATATTTCACTGACAACATTCCACACACTAAATAATTAGGAAGCTCTATTGCATTACAATGCTGGGATGGATAATATCATGATGTGAACAAAACATGGTGTGCTCATCTGTGATCGTATTTACCAATGATGACGTAACTTTTTCATTCAAATTCAAAGCACAGAATATATATTTCCTTTTATTTCAATCTTGCTGGCGTCACTTTTTTTTAGATGAGCACACCATGTTTTTTACATTATGGATAATATGGTTGGTGTGTTTTATGATGTTGTTTTTAGGGCCACAGATAGATTCTTTCCGGAAATTTCCATTAAGAAGTCCACTCTTCCTCCTTGGTATATTCCCGAACTCAAATATCTCGTTTAAAAAAAATTCATCGTAATTATAACAGAAACGCTGGGTAGATTATCTTTCATTTTCCTATATAAGGTCGGCTTGCGCTAGAATGGCGGAGTCATGTTATTCTGATCATATTGAGAATAAGGAGAATTCAATAAAGGACAATATCAAATTATTCTGCAATTTCAACTATTCTGAAAGAAATGACAATGATTTACTGACAAGTATGCACCTGCATGAAATAAGTGTAGTAGGTGACACAGACATAGCTGCCCTGTTTTCTGAACACTTTCGATCTATCTATGTTTTGGGTTCTACTCTTTTTCATGGTTCAACCTGCTCCGATCACTTTGGGGAAGACAGTTTATCTTTTTCTCTTGCCAAGACATTGGAAATTCTTGATACTGGAAAGGATTCGGGACCTGATCTCCTGCCGGCATTCTTTTTGAAGAATTGTTGCTTTTCAACAGCACTTCCACTTCAGATATTGTTCAACAGATCCTCATTAACTGGTGTTTTTCCTACTAAATAGAAGTGTAGTACGGTGAAACCATGGTTCAAGTCTGAGAGTTGGCATGATATCGCAGATTATAGGTCTATAAGCATTATAAGCGCCATTCCTAAAATACTTGAGACGTTAATACTGTATACAAAGAGATATCTATTGGATTTCGCCCAGTATGATTCTTTTGAGTGGGGGTATGGTCGATACTGTATATACTGAGCTTTCTGAGGCTTTCGATGAGCTGCATCATTCCATTTCGAGCGAGAAACTGTCGTCCTTTGGAATAACTGGCAAGTCCAAGAAGTGCTTAATATCATATTTCACCCGCCGTACTCAGTGAATTGAAGTTCTTGATTCCTTCTCCCCATTATACATTGTTGATTCAGGCGTACATCAGGGTGGTCAATTTTGCCCTCTCTTGTTTCTTATTTACATTAATGACAGGCTTCAGGTTTGCACTGTTTCTTCTGTTTGCTGACGACCTCAAAATTCATTCAATCGTTAATACTCTAACAGATATGTTAATCCTCCAGTCTGATCTGAATCGATTGGAGCCTTGGTGTAAAGATAACAATCATCATTAACCTCGGAAAGTGCAAACATATGAGTTAAGTTAGGGAGTGGCACTTTGTATCGCACTACTGTCTGAATAACAATACAATACTTACTGTGAACATTATTAAAGACTTTGGTGTTTTTAACGATAACAGGATGTGTTTCAGGGTGGACATTGACCACATAGTCATTAAGAGTCTTCGGATGCTAGGGTTCATTCTGCGGCACTCGTGTAAGTTTAGGTATGTCAATACCCTAAAACATCTTTATGTTGGTCTGGTAAGGCCGCATCTTGAGAATGCCTCTTGTGTATGGTATCCATATACTTATGAAGACTGTGACAGGATGGAACGAGTCCAAAATAGGTTTCTTCTCTCAGTGTCCTGCAGCAGATGGGAATCCCACTTGTAAATTTTTCCGCAACTCATATAAGATCAGTTATGCGTTTTCTTGCTTTGTGGACGCGTAGAGTTAGAGCACATGTATTCGCTAGATTGGTTGTGGAGGCTTTTTTCCTCTTTCGATCTTTCATCTCATTTTGGCTTTCACGTTCCGTCTAGAATATAAAAGATACCATGTTGCTATGCCTCAGGACTTATAGCTACAACTATAAGGGGGCTTAGCTAATTTCAAGAATCTCGCAACATGTGAACACTTCCAGTAGAACAGGCATAGACTCCTGTTACCTCAGTTTCCCGTCCATTGTGCGTTATGTCAATCGAACTTTGTTATGATAAATAACATAATCACAAGGACGAATATCCGTCGATAAATCAACAAATATTCCCCTTGATCAGAGCTAATAATCCAATCAACCAAAACACCTACACCGAAGAAACGGATCCAAAGGAGAATGACAGCTGTTTCACAATCGTTATTGATCGTCAGGTCAACTTACCTTGGATAAACCGCAAAGGAGTCTCTCGATACTTGTCACCTTTCAGACGGACCCTTGCAGTATACCAACGTACAGAGCGCCATCTGCCAGGAGCATCTTGCGAGTCCCACCTTCGAGTGCAGAATACTTTGACCGATGTGCATGACGTTCATGAACGTTTTTCCTGAAAGTGTGCATCAATTTTTTGACATTTTCAATGATGTTCCACATCTACTTGATATCGAATTAAACATAGGAATATAATAAAATTAAACAAAAATAAGAATAATAGGTATGCCATATGCAATAGGAAATGATGAACTTCTTTGAAACAATTGATGAATTTTGGCCGCATACGATAATAAACTTGAAATAATTCAGGTTAGATTGATGCAAAGCGAAATCGAGTTTCCGAATTATTGGTTCTTTGATTATTGATTATTGAACAAGATTTAATGAATGTGTCATAGATAATTTTCTTATTTTCAGGTACTTCTGTAGGATATGTGAAAATATGGTTGATAAAAAACTTCTGTACACCACATAAGGCATATATTTGTATGCCGAAATATAGAATGATATTTCCATTCCTTTGGAGAGATGTATTCGTTGGACGAGCCAAACGCGTAGTTTCACACCAGCCTGAACCAATGCTGTTGAATAGCCTACGATGTCATAGAATGTCAACATCTGGAATAGTTTTCATCGATGAAGCTAGTATATTCATAACGTAAATATGATATCAATCAGCAAATAATGAATGTGAACAGATAGTGGCTGGAGTGGCAGATATCTGAACTGAATGCAGATATTCGAAGTGTATGTCTGATATCGTTATGATCTGGAACGCAACTCCGTGCCACGGGGCGGATTTGCGTTCCATATCACGTGTATGTCGAAATGCGATAGTGAGATTGCGATATCGAGAGTAGGATTTTCGGTTTCCGGAAACTTGTTTTGACAATTTGGGCAATGTCACCGCGAGAGATTTCTAGGGCGCAGGTTAAATTACGCCTGTAATTGCTCTTATATTTTTTACTTAGCCTAAAGCCGACTAGGGATATTACCCTATCTCGTGCTCTATGGCCGTACCCCAATTCGAACATAGCTCAGTGATACGCTCCGATTATTATCATTAAAGAGATATTGCAACTTTTGAATAGCGCAAGCGTTATGTTATTACGGTGCGCTATGTATAACGTTTTGGTGGTTAACGTGAATTTAACGGTCGTTCCTGAAGTAGACGTATTGCTACCGGTACGGCACCTGAAAGAAATAGGAGCCACCATAGAATAATGATAAGCCGAAATTCTGACGTTCATGCGACTTCTCTGTGCTTGAACAGCTGTATATTTTTGTATTCTGTGCTGTTAACCTTCATGTTTGTTTTCGTTATGATTTCGGAATTTCGAACAAGTTTTTGGTTTCTTATATTCGTTGTTTCCTAAAAAGGAATACATATAAAAGGCTGTACTTATGCCATTGTTGCTTACAAGTTGTACTCGAAATCGAAACATTCATAGTGAAGAAAGCTTGCAATTTTTATTCTGCAAAGCGTTAATACAGTACAAAATGCCCATATATTTTTAGGTTGTCTAGCAAATCCATTATTTTACTAAAAATAATTTAGATTTGAATTTTTCTTCATCCAAAATTGTGCATAACAAAATGAAGCAAAACTTTCATTTATGAAATTGTACCCTTCTGCTACAATTTTCGTTTAAGAGTTGTACTCCAAGCATTCATATTGAGGAAAACTTGTGATTCATTTAGTGTTTTTACACAAGATTGTTCAGCATAATTCAATATGGTCCTAAAGATAGTTCAAATGCAAATCTTTCTCCGTTTAATCTTGTGCATAACAGGATAAACCAGAACTTTCATATATAAAAGTTCACCTAGAAGAGGGAAAGCTTTCTGATGTAATCATAAACTGCATTATGAGATTTTCGTCCTTTACAGGTCAAAGTCGATATATTTACCAACTCTGTTATTACAAAGTGATATGATTGTTTAAACTCACAAGTTCTTCAAACCTTGGTAATAAATATTTATACATTTGGAGTTAGCAACGATTTATCTATGTAAATCCGTAACAAATTGAACATGTACCATGATATCACACAATTTAGGGTACAATCTTTTGATTTGAGTTATTTTACTTCTGATCACAAAGATGAATTTCCATCAAGTAAGACCAAGATTATTGTTTTTGTGGCCTCAAAAAATATATTTCCCTTTAGGTTAAAATGAAATGGGGTGTACTTTAATGATGAAGTGAAGGAAATTTTGATAAAGAGCTTTCCTTTACAGTATGAGTTATATGAAAGAAGGTTTTTTAATATTGAGATCACTTTTCTATTACTCACTTTCCTGTTGGAACAGAAACATATAAGACAAATACAATATTTAGTTTATATGGAGCAATATGAATCGTACAACATTGTAATGGGTATGAAAAATATTTTTAATTGAATTTTTCTCATGAATTCATAGTTATTTAAGATAACATAACGATAAGGAGCCTCTGATATCTGATGCTTTTCAGAAAATAATGAATATAAGGAGGAATCAAAAACTTGCCGAGTTGTTCAAGTTAAAATATTCCAAAATCGGTCAAATCAATGATTGGAAATCTTTGAATAAAGAAAGGTTCTTCTTTCAAAGTTTTTGATCATGACAAAAATAAACATGAAGGTTAACTTAACACAGCTTTCAAATCACAGAAAAGCCTTTAAAACGTCAGAATTTAAAAATCATCAGTACTCTATGGTGGCTCCTATTTCTTTCAGGTGCCGTACCCTATTGCTACAAGTTTTTGTTACCGATACGTTAGTTATCAGTTTGTTTGGTTAGGTTATGTGAGACGTCAGATTTTTGTATTACAAACTCACGTTTAAACTCCTAAGGCTTGATAATTTGCATTTCTGCATTAGTTTTTTGATTCTGGACAAAATAAAAATGGAATCGGAAGCGCTAATTTCACGTGGTGCTAATACAGAAGAAGTGAAAATAGTTATGTTACACAATATAATTGGCATGGTTCAAACTATTCCTAATTTCCAACCCCTCATGTTGCTTCCAAAAGTATTTCTTAATTCGTGAAAAAGTTACAAATACCTATTTATGAAAAAAATTTGCTTAGGTAGCACTAATAAATCTAATATCAGTTGTGTGTAAGAGGTATTGTAAAATAGATTTGAAAAATCTGAGGAAGTTGTGTAATTAATTCCGAAAAACATATTAACAAACAGCTTTTCTATGACAGTGATCGGAGCCGGAAGAGCCCGAAGCTTAACGATTTCTTCCGATATAGAATAGCGCAACGTAAATTGCGGTTCGCAATTTTCCGTAAATAACGTTAGACGTTAACGCTATTAACGTCGTGTTATTCTGAAACTTAATCTGCGCATGCTTAGATGTCAAAAATAACGTTTGCGCTAATAACGTCATACAAATTTGACACTGCAATATCTCTCTATTGTATAAATTACAGTGTATGTATCTCGAAGAGTTTGAACTATGTAAAAGAATACTGTGAAGTCAGGAGCTTTCACGCGCTTGTTATAGTTCTTAGTCAAAGCGGTCATCTTTTCACGTATTAACCCCGCCAAGCAAAGCTTCACTACCTAAAGGATATATTTGCAAAATTGCATCAAAATCTGATGAATAGATATTCGAAAAAAATATTCCTAAAGAAAATTATGAAAATTTTCCTTAATTTTTCACCGATACTATCCTCACAAAATTACGCGTCTGTACCTATTCTACAACTAGACATCAAGCTTCATTCTAATCACTGTAGTATTTCTTGAGGTACCTTTTGAGGAAAAAATCTCAAAATTTCTAATGAGCAAAGAATTTCCATACGTTTTATTCAGCATCCCCGAAAATAAACATGAGATCAAATCGAAATTTAATAATAATAATGATAATAATAGTGCCTTTATTTGAATGCTTTCTTTTCTACATTCAGCAAGGAGAAGTCTAGCAGTTAAGCTACTCCACTTAACCCTTGAAAAAAGATGAACTAATTCTTACAAGATTTCTCATAAAAACAATACATAAAATGTATTCATAAACTCTGCCTCAGCAATTAATGTCTCCTCAAGCTAGACCTTAATGAGTTTAGGGAGGTTGTGTGGATGAACATAATATACTCATTGTATAATTTCACTGCGCAGAAAGTAAAAGAACGCTGAAACATGGCTGAACAACATAAGCCTTTGTCCATGTCTTATAGCGACATGATGAACGTCCTGCCTGAAAACTAGTTTATCCCTTAAATAGGGAGGAGTGGATGAATTTAGGACTCGATTTACGGTAAGAGACATCTGCAGTACGTAAACATTTTCTATCCATTCAAGACGGTTTTTCGCATCGGTCACGCCCCTGATGTAATATTTCCTCATGCCGAAGGTAAAACGGCAACATGAATTTTGTCTCTTCTCCATTATATATCTCTCAACAGAATCAAGACAGGGGTAAACAAGTATCAAGTCATAGTTCAATATAGACAACACAAGCGTTTCACACAGATATTCACGAGAGGAAAAATCCAAAAACTGTCTCTGCCTATACATCTTAGAGCAAAAAAAAGATTTCCTCAGCAGCAGTGATACATGTTCCCTGAACCTCAACTGGCAATCAAAAAGAATTCAAAGGTTCTTACCAGATTTAGAAGAAGTCGACCGCCAATTCGGATGTCAGCCGAAACAACAAACGCTCTAGGACAGAAAGATATATATGAACACTCGGCCGCATTAAGTTTCAGATGATTTTTCTGACAGTATTCCACAATTTTTGATAGATCTTCATATATCTGCTCAACAGCCTGATCCAGGAAAGAGGAATGAAAGGATAGGCGAGCCTGAGCATCATCGTAATAAAAATGAATGAACACAAATCTGACAATTATATACATGTCTGCTATGTATATCAAAAACAGCAGAGGACCAAGAATTGAACCCTGTGGCACATCTGGGGTAATTGAACACAGTTCAGAAAAATTCCTCCCAGTCAAACCCTCTTACTCCTACCAAAAAGGTGAGACCTAAAAAACCTCAATGCAACGTCATAAAAAAAAGTATTTCAATTTGGCACAAAGAAGTTCGTGATGAAGGGTGTCGAAGGCTTTGGCAAAATCTAACGGGGTCAAAATCATGGCATGCCCCTTATCTAATTATCTTAGAATATCATCAGTTATATTCAACAGAAGAGTGGCAGTGGGGTAGTCCCTTCTGAAACCAGACTCCACCGCCGTCAGTATTCCGTTTTCGGTGACGAAGTCATAAACCTGGAAAAACAGTATCTTTTCAAGAACCTTCGACAGAGCTGGCAGATTACTTATTGGCCAGAAATCAGTTACTTCCAACCAGTAGGATAATAACCGGACTCAACACAAACTTTCACAATGTGCGTCAAATATGGTAGAATTTTACTGAGTGATAGTTTGAGCATCTTTGCGGATATATTATCTACCCCCACTGCGTTCGAACTAATATTCCACACTACGGCCCTCACATCTTCGTCGGTTGCTAATCTGAACGAAAACTCAATATTTGGGTCGGATTGGAGCTGTAATAGCTGGTTGCCTCCGGACAGGAATTTAGAGGGGTGTAAACTGATTGAAAATAAGCATCGAAATCCTGGAGATTGTTCAAATTCACCTCCGATGTTACAGCGTTTCGGAGTCTAGTATAATCACTGTAATCCCCTGAGCTCTTAGTGCGCTTATACTTAGATAGCGCATTATTTCTCACCTTCATCATACACTTTACACAGGCGTTATCCACGGGGCAAACTTTTAGGAGATTCTTGACTCAACGTAAGGTGCGTGCATATCGAAAATTTTAGTCATGTAATCGCCAAAACTTGAAACATTCCAATCAATATCATCAACATAAAGAATAATCTTTGAAAACTAAATTTTTCAATGAAAATCAGAAAAATTTTTGAAAGAAAATACTTTTGATATTTATTCATTAGTGAACCCCCACAAAATTCTGCAAGAAGTTGCGTGCAGGTGTTCTTCAACTTATATCGAAATTGCTCATATCAGTACTTCTTGAGATATATGAACTTTGCCTCAAAGTTACAAATGGGCATACCATCGAAACTTCCTGGCAGATTTCACTCATTAATGAACTGAAGTGAAATATATAAACCCCAAAAATAATCTGCCAATTTCACGTGCTTTTACAGAGTCCACCCTAATCGTTCAAGACCGATTTCGGCGCAAAATTCGAAAATCATAGATAGTGCAACGAAACGATAACGCGCTGTTTTCCAGAACAGGTGCGTAAAAAGGATTTAAGAAGGGAGTTATTTCTAGTGCGGATGATACTTAAAATTTTCAACTTTGCTCAACTATGAATAACGTTTTTTTTAGGTTTTTTATGGGTTTTCACTTTCAATATCTGAAATAGAACTATTGAAATCAAATGAAACTTCATTGAACAATCTGTTTTGCAAGAAACTGCCCTTGACAAATAGTTTGATGCTGCAATCCCCAAAGGCGTTTTTCATGAAAAAAAATTTAATTTAATTTTAATAGTTCTGTTTCAGATATGAGTAGTGAAAACCCATAAAAAAAACTGAAAAAATGATGTGAAATCCTCCAAAAATAAGCTTTGAACGATACTCATGAATAACGGCTATTAACTGATGAAAGTTTTCGAAACTTATAAGGTAAGCCCTCAATTCGGAAACTTCTTCATGCTTCTCTAAAAAGATTTAGAATAGACAACGTATGAGGCAGAAGCCAACATTTTTTGCATGTCTTATGCCTCAAAATACCAATAACAACTATTCTCTGCAACGTGATGTTTAGGTCCGGTACACACAAACGGTTATTCAGGCCAGGCGCTGTTGCGGTGCTGTACTTCTCTGTGCATTCTACGACTGATGCTGTTTACTTCAGACTGTAAGACCGGCGCCGAAGCTGGAAAAACCGGATGTGTACACCGGATCCCTCCGCCACCGCGTCGGAGCCCGAAAAACCGTGTGCACCGGACCTTATCGTGCGGCATTTTCCACCTATGATAGAGTTCTGTAATGCGTTTCTCTATCGATGATAAAGATTCATTTCTGCAATTCGGAAAATGAACCAATATGAATTTCAAGATTTTTCAATGGGACAAAATAAGCTGTTTTTTTTCAGAACACCCTATTAGCCCTGCCCTCATCCCATTCTTGGTCGTACTTTGCGAAATATACCTGCGGTTGTAAAGCCAGCAGCATTCTCCATCGGTGCACGCATAAGGTTGCACTGGATACCTATGAATTGTCTGGAGTTGCTTGAGGTTGACGGCGTCTTTCTTAGTAGCTTGGCCCATATCTTCAAGGCACAGCTTGTGATTCGAATGCTAATTCGTCTCTCTTATACAGCATTGGATGCTTAGTGGTGAGCACCTCCACCTCGGTTGCGAGGGCTTTTCTTCCTCCAGAAGAATTGCTTTTTTGGAAATATTAGCCCGCAATTCGAGCAAAATAATTAGGCCAGTGCAGCTTCTTCTTGAATGCCCTGTGTAATCACAGCGCCTACACGCTCTGTTAGCTCGACGTAGTTAACTCGCGCAGGAATTTTTGACTGTTCAGATTGCAGTGGTGTGAGAACCTTTTGTGCCGGATGGTGGGTTCATCGGTACGGTTTCCAAGGAATCGGTATCTTCATGAATCCGTCGTAATATGACGATGAGTGACGTGAGCAAAACAGCGGTCAAGAATATGGCGAAAGTGACGGTGTTTGCTATTGTAAAGTAAGAATTCGTCGTCAGCTTGAATATTCCGATCGGATAAAATGGACGAATTGGATCTCGCACTGCTAATTTGCTTAAAAAATGAAGAATCTGAAGAAGAAATACTAAGAGAAAGCGGATCCGAGTCATTTAAACGTCATTTCATGATTCTCAACAAAATATATTGAAATTTTGTCTTGCTGACTCCACCAATCAACAACCAGATTTTCAGAACACATAGTTGCTCTTCAACCATAAATTAACTAAAGATTATTTGTATATGACCGTATCTATAGAAATTAACCTGTGAAGCACTGTAAACAATAATATTAACAATTATTTCACACCGCTACGGAAAGAAAACGTTGCCGAAAAGTTCTGCATCGTCGTGGCTGCCGCTTTAGATGTGATGGCAACACGACTATCTGCATACATGCTCTCTTGGTAACCATTGCAGCAGTATTTCATGGAACATTTTTTTGTGACTTCACTCACCTTCATATTACGACTGATTCATGACGGTACCGCTTTTGACGACGGTCTTTCAATAGTCACCGATGAGTGACAGTTACTGAGGCATATCATTCACACGGCTGATACGGCTAGGACTATTTCATTTCGAACGTCAATGAAAAAATTGAAAATAATAGCATTGTCCACTTCTTCACTTTGGGAACAGGTTGAAATGAACTCTTAAATATGATTACTCATTCTTTTGTACACAATTACAATTCTCCCAAAATAAATTTCCACAACTATAATCAACCTCCACGGTTTATTGATCTTAGAGGCAGTTCGTACACTTCCTTAATACAGCGCAATACCATCAGGGCAATCGGGCAGACAAACCCTTGACAATCTGGACTTTTCTAAATCCGAGCAATTGTCCTTGAATTCTCAGGTTACTATACTGGCACTTAGGTAGAACGGAAAAATGATCTCTCTTATATTCAATCTCACATTTATATATATATATATTCCTTTTATGGTAAAGCGAAAATATTATTTACCTCTTTTTTCCGAAATATCCGTATAATAAACGTAATGCGTTCGTTCTCAAAAACAATTCCCACAATTTAAATGGATGAGTATGCACCTTCAGAGCTCACGCTTCGTGGATTTATCGATTAAAATCAAATTAATTAATTGGGTTGTGGCAACAAGATTTCCGTATAGTGCCATTAGGGAAGACAAACTCTGGTCTCAGTTCGCTGCCGTCGCCTGGCAATCCATGCTGCATTAGGCGTGTTTGAAAGCTTTGTGTCCAGCATATCGCCGCTTGATGATTGAAAGCTTCCTGGAAGCTGGCCCTTTCAGAATGGGACGGACACCTCCTTTGGGAATGCGTTCCGAAACGGCCTTCATATCAGGGTTGCTCGCTTCAGATAGTTCAGCGGTAGCTCAAGGTCATCAACGAGGCGAATGGAGCATTCGACGAACGTCCCTCGTCAGGGTCGACTCAGATCATGCGGGGAATGTTTCTCGCCAACCAAATTGGCCACTTCTTTAGCTCTTGACTGGTGTTCGGCACTTATGTACAGTGCAGCAGTACGCACTCCAGCCTGGTTAATGAAGAACGGACTGACCTCTGTAGCCAAAAAGATGGAGATGGATGATCTCCGAAGCCATGTATCTCGTCGCAGCTAGATGTCCGGAAGGCCGTTCAAGTGTTAGACACAACCTTACACCCTGACTAAGGATTTTCTCTCGTTTTTGGTCTCGGCGTAGAACTCGGCGTAACTGGCACTTCCATTAACCTGCGAAGGGTTCGCCTCAATACCTCGTAACAGCGCGGTGTTAATAACGAGCCCTGTGACCAGATTGAATTGGATAAGTTCTCCTCAATCAGTTAAGACCAGAAGATGAATTTTTATTCGCTGTCTAAACTCAACGCTCATTCATCAGCAACAGCCCAGACCAATTTGCCGTGATCCATAGCGGTCAAGTGCGCGCTTTCCCATTCAATTATATGGAAAGAATAAAATTCTGGTGTGCCGTGGGCTGGGATGTTGCCGATAAGTGAGCGTTGGCCTTAAGGCGTCGGACGATATTTGGGTGCTCCAGACTAAGACGTAGGATTCAGAGAGGCAATCTTCACGGCGAAGTTTCCCCCTCCATTGACTCTTCCACCTCGTGAAACTAGCCAAAGCCATCTTCAAGAATCGGACGGTGTGGTATCACGATCGGACTTCTCCATTGGCACCTTAGGGTGAGTGTTCACCCAAGAGGAATGGAGAGATCACAATCACGGAAATAACCTTAAAGATAAAGGGTTTACGAATTCATTAACGGGCGGTCTGGGGTAATTGTGTTCTCATGTAAACACAGTTTTCCGGTAAAGTCGCATTAAGTGGAGGCCACATAAAAGCTTTCACAATTCCAATGGCTATGGCGATCAGACGAATACGTTAAACTAGTAGAGAAACATTGGTTTCCATTTTTCTGGAACATGGCAGCGTTTAGACGAGATATTGAGCATTCGCATATCAAAAAAAAATATGGCAGTTTCCATGAAGATTTTAATAGGCATGGTTGAAAAAAGTTTGTGTTTTCCGGGAAGCGTGTGTTTGCCACCGTCAACGCCATCTTAGCATGATCGACTCTATGTGGCCTCCACTTTAGTCGGTCTCTCGATGTGCGACTTGTCACGACACGGTTTGAAAGCCTTGAGATGATTATGGAGGAGGTAAAATTTGGGACGCATCCTTAAGATAATACACTATGGGGGAAATAAAAATCTTGCAACGATATACGGGTTTGCATTTTCAGTGTCCAGCCTAGAAACAAAGTATCCGCAGCCAATGATGACGGGTGTTCTCATTGTCACATTTTCATCGATCCTGCAGGACCATTTCCCGCGACGCAGATTATAGTGATGGCTTACCTGTTGAAATTACCTGGCTACTGAGATACGCATTATTTTTGGGGGCGTTTCAGACGATTGTCGTTTTGTGTAACATCACGCACGAACGTTCCGTCAGAAGGGTTTTCACCTCCAGCTGAGGCTGGCATGACTCTACGGTAAATTCTGGTCGTACAGCTTTTTCTGCCGAGATTCGAGTTTGCCAGTGTATATTTTGTAGACTAATTTCACTGAGTTCAGAGCGAAAGTGAGCTCTCCCATATGTTCGTCCCACTTTCGGTGGTGTCCCTAGCATAACTGCGGTTGAACTGCGGATAGTACACTGTTGTTTATCATCTTTCTCTTCCATTATCACATTTTCACTGATTAGGTATGGTCGACGCCTTGTCGTGGCATATAGGCTGAATACCTCCGAGGACGCTCGAACCGTGTTGCTCGAAAGTTTATATCGCTTTTGTGCAGTGCAAATCTACTTTTAAGCCATTGGGATGTCTGACGAACATATGTTTGATTACAGTCTGAACATTTTATTTCGTATATTACATTCGATTTAAGGCAATTAGGTGTCGATTTTTTCTTCGATTGGATTATGATCCTTCTTAGATTTTGTGACGTTTTATTACCACTAGGTATACCCAGCTCAGTCGGTTCTTAGGTCGTTGTTCGGACCCCTGAATTTCCGATGATGAAAGCAACACAAAATTAAGTTGAGCCGATTCCTCGTTTATTTATCATACACAAGTATTTCACAAATATGTTCTGGTACCAGAGACGAAATGAACACGAATAAATTTTACAGAATTTATTACTGACCTAAATTTTAAAATATACAAATAAAATTTATTTACAAAATTTTCGAAGAGCTACTTCCCTGTAGGTCTTCCTTCCACCCTGAGATCTGGGAAGAACTGAGTTGTATATAGTTCTCAGCAGTAGTCCAAATCTTCGATTAGAAGACAGTGTAGCTATTAATCAAGTCTTTGTCACCTTAAGTAGATCAAAAAACTTCCAGTTGGAAATTCAAACCAAAAACTAGGTGGCAGATTAAAAGATACCAGAAACACTGAAAATAACAAACAAAAATAAGTATCGCCATATCGAAATAATTGGAATTTCTGTTTCTGAAACAATTAGAACTAATACAAAATAACCAACACTTGTGTACTTATATCGTGCGATAAAATGACTGCCGCTGATAAAACAAGATGGAGTTCTCAAAGCAATCATATTCGAACTGTTTCAGAACACACAAAGAGAAAGAAACTTAAGTGAAGCTAGTATTTAATTGTCATAAAATTGGGAAAATATAGACAAGAACGCGAATTACAATTACAGATTGAAATAATTATTTTTCATCAAACTGTCTAACTGGAAAAATTATATATATATATATATATATAGATCTGATTTTTTAACAGTCTCAGTATATTAAAGTTTGTTTTTTGATGGGATATAGACTGGATTGTGGAGAATTAATGAACTACTCTTCTTTGTTTTAATGAATAAAAGAACTGACACCAATGGACTGAATAATATTTACACTTATCTGATTTCGCAGAACTGGCGACGACCCAGAGACACATATATGGGACCACTAGATGAATAAGGACTTAATAGTGTTCGATGACATGACAGAAAGAAGGTGACAATTTGACATTTCAACTTAATATTATTTAAATAGAAAAAGGCGTGAAAATTCAGAAAACAAGAGTTAAATTCCAAATGAACTCATAAAAATAATCTCATTTTGTGTAAGTAGATAAGTTTTTAATGAGTTAAAAATGTGATTTACATAAATGTTGATGTTTGTGATGTAAAAGATTTCAATTTGTATTTACAGAAAGACCTCGAAGAAGAATAAAATATTATTCGAAAGCTAGGTTAAAACAAAGAAGAGTAGTTCATTAATTCTCCACAATCCAGTCTATATCCCATCAAAAAACAAACTTTTATATATTTAGATATATACGTTAAGGGTCTTTAGGTATGAAATAAGATAAATGACTGCCGCTGATAAAACAAGATGGAGTTCTCAAAGCAATCATATTCGAACTATTTCAGAACACACAAAGAGAAAGAAACTTAAGTGAAGCTGATTTTAAAATGTCTGCAATGAACTGCGATAGCTTGGTCATTGGGCTATTAGTACTCGATATAATTGGTCTTATGGGGTTTCCTTGCTTGTGGACTTTCGGGTTTCCATATATTCGTGGGCTAACTGAGTTATAGATCTTCATTTCTTTGGATTGTTGCTCTGTATATACTTCTTTTCGAATAGTTTAGATACATATTTATTGCATTTATTTTGGATGGTTAAGGTTGGATCTTTTGGTATTTTTTTGAAATCTTTATCTTAATAATCTTTAATCTTTTTTATATCCTACTATCAGTACCTGAACACGAAAAAGATATACAAAGAGCACGAGCAACAAATTTGATCACAAATTTTGTCCACAATGAAAATATGATAAATTCACCTGTAAATAAATATTACAATCAAACAAAACAGTTCTTGAGACAAAATGAAGATCTTTTAGTACTAAATAGTGATAAAGGAGCTGTGACCGTTATAATGGATAAAGTGGAATATGAAGATAAAATTCAAGCTATACTTGACTCGAAAGATTTCAAAAAAATACCAAAAGATCCAACCTTAACCATCCAAAATAAATGCAATAAATATGTATCTAAACTATTCGAAAAGAAGTATATAACAGAGCAACAATCCAAAGAAATGAAGATCTATAACTCAGTTAGCCCACGAATATATGGAAACCCGAAAGTCCACAAGCAAGGAAACCCCATAAGACCAATTATATCGAGTACTAATAGCCCAATGACCAAGCTATCGCAGTTCATTGCAGACATTTTAAAATCAGCTTATGACACGGATAATGAATTTTACATCAAAGATACGTTTCATTTCGCACAAAAAGTTAACGATTTCAATTTACCAGAGAACCACAAGTTAGTATCCTTTGATGTCATAAATTTATTTGGAAACTTAGACAAGAACATAATATTGAACATCCTAGAAAGTAAATGGCATAAAATTGAACAGCACACAAATGTTGATAAAAATTTGTTTTTTGAGATCACATCATTTTTATTAGAAAACAACTATTGTACATTCCAAGGAAAATTGTACCGACAGATATTTGGTTGTGCGATGGGATCGAAGTTGAGCCCGATTTTGTCGCTGTATGTTATGGATGATTTATGTGAAAACTGCTTAAAAAAGCTACAGTTCAACGTACCATTGTTGAAAAAGTTCGTGGACGATCTTATAATGGCATTGCCTGAGACAGAAATCCAGAACACCTTAGATTGCTTCAATTCCTACTGCAAAGATCTCCAGTTTACCTTAGAAATGGAAGATAAAGATCAGGGAGTACCCTTCTTGGACACAAAAGTTCACAGAATTGATAACAAAATAAAATTGAAGTGGTATAGAAAAAATACATGCTCCGACAAATTTATCAACTATTATTCATCCCAAAATATAAACATCAAAATTAATTTTATCAAGGGAATGAAGGAACGTATAATCAAGATTTGCCACGAAGCATTCCAACAAGATGGATTGAAGAACTTCCACGAGATTTTACGACAAAATTCCTACCCTAACAAGATGATCAACAAATTGCTGTATGCAACAAATACAACATCAATAGAAAAACAGAAAGAAACAACATTAAATATACATTATGCATCTTTTCCAAACATACCAAAATTAAAATCAAAAATCAAATCTATTTTTCAGGATGAAAAAGTACAAATTGCAACATACAACCAAAAAACAGTCAAAACATTGTACAGTGCCCTGAAAGATCCAATTCCAATACAACTGAGAAGCAATGTTATATATCAAATAAATTGCCAAGATTGTGAAGGAACATATATAGGTCAAACATCACAATGGGTTAATAACAGAATAACACTCCATAAATCTGACATCACCACATTTAAAGATAGATGCGCCTTAGCGACACATGCGCATGACCGGGACCATAAAATTGATTTGCAAAATATAAAAATATTGAAAACTGAAAGGAATTACCACAAAAGATAAGTACATGAAATGATACAAATAAAGAAACAGGATCACACTATGAACAAGAAATCGAACACACAAAAATTAAGTAACATATATAGCTACCTACTTGAAAAATCTAAGGAAGAAGAATACTATGAAGGTTCATTAGATGAATAACACAGAACAATAAAATGGAAGGAGAAGTTCTGTCGTCCCTAAATGTCATCGATATTGAAACGCAATAAGATAAATTGAGAAGATGAGTACCAGAAAATATAGGAATTAAATTAAAAGTTTATGTAAATTCGAGAAATGTCCAAAATGTCCCCTCCGTGTGTTTATGTCGAAATTTTGTGTTTATTGTTGAAATGCTAATGTTTTCGTTGTTAAAATGCCAATTATATTAACCTCACTTTCGGTAAGAAAACAAAAATATCTATTTATGATCCATTTGTCAACTATATTAACTATGTCCTGTATTTTTATAGAAACCCTGATGAAGTAATAAAAACATTACGAAAGCTTGGTGAAGAAAAAGGAGTTCACCTTTAATTCTCCAAACTTAGAGTCTCTATGCCCTTAAACAAATCTTATAATATATATATATATATATATATATATATATATATATATAAGAATTTGTAAGTAACGGTCGTCGTATTTATGTAGATTGTAGGATAAGGGATGTCGACCTTGTATCAAAAGAATAAGATGTTAACTCTTTATTCACAGCCTAGCTTTCGAAACTTTCTGTTTCTTCTTCAGGGCAACTGTAATTACAAACAACAATATAACTTTAATGTTAGAATGGACCGTATTTACTTACTGAATTACGAGGTTAAAATACACAAAAAAGGAACATGATCAGGTAAGTATTTGAAGAACAAAGCTCGTTCATTTATCAACTCTAAAGTAGCACTGATTCAATTATTTCCGTCACAGTTTCAAAATAAAATCGAACATTTTTAAAAACTTCCACACATACACACAATAAACAATGAGTTTAGTCTTCAACACGTCAAATTTTCCGACATCAAAACAACAGATTTACCGTAGTCTTCGATCTCCCCGATGGCAGCTGACAAGATGTTCACAATCATCCATCTACAGGACCGTCGAAAAATGGTGTGTGGGAGTACTCTAGCAAGTAGGAATATATAGGACTCAAGTTTTGTGTGTCCGTTTTTTGGTTTATCGAACTTCCCTGATTTTTAATATGAATCATTTCCAAAATGCATCCTTTTCTGTAGTTGTTGTTCATATCGAGAATTCTTACGTTTCCAAGGTCTGCAGTATGGGATAATTGATTCGCGTGGATAGATAATGCACATCTACGGTTGTTCAACCCTAGATACTGCAGACCTTGGAAACGTAAGAATTCTCGATATGAACAACAACTACAGAAAACGATGCATTTTGGAAATGATTCATATTAAAAATCAGGGAAGTTCGATAAACCAAAAAACGGACACACAAAACTTGAGTCCTATATATTCCTACTTGCTAGAGTACTCCCACACACCATTTTTCGACGGTCCTGTAGATGGATGATTGTGAACATCTTGTCAGCTGCCATCGGGGAGATCGAAGACTACGGTAAATCTGTTGTTTTGATGTCGGAAAATTTGACGTGTTGAAGACTAAACTCATTGTTTATTGTGTGTATGTGTGGAAGTTTTTAAAAATGTTCGATTTTATTTTGAAACTGTGACGGAAATAATTGAATCAGTGCTACTTTAGAGTTGATAAATGAACGAGCTTTGTTCTTCAAATACTTACCTGATCATGTTCCTTTTTTGTGTATTTTAACCTCGTAATTCAGTAAGTAAATACGGTCCATTCTAACATTAAAGTTATATTGTTGTTTGTAATTACAGTTGCCCTGAAGAAGAAACAGAAAGTTTCGAAAGCTAGGCTGTGAATAAAGAGTTAACATCTTATTCTTTTGATACAAGGTCGACATCCCTTATCCTACAATCTATATATATATATATATATATATATTTTATTATTGTCAATAAGGGATATCGATCAGAATAAACTCAAGTTGATAATCTACTCTTTATTCATAGCCGAGCTTTCGAAGCTTCAACTTTGTTTCTTCCTCAGGGCAGCGAATGTGAGGTTTAATTATAATATTGATCTCTTTATATTCTAAGTTTAACATAAAATTATTATCAGTCACATGTATAAAAGACAAAGGATAAGGCGCAGAATGATTCTGCGCCTTATCCTTTGTCTTTTATACATGTGACTGATAATAATTTTATGTTAAACTTAGAATATAAAGAGATCAATATTATAATTAAACCTCACATTCGCTGCCCTGAGGAAGAAACAAAATTAATGAAGATTAATTTAATTAAGAATGATTCTGCGCCTTATCCTTTGTCTTTTATACATGTGACTGATAATAATTTTATGTTAAACTTAGAATATAAAGAGATCAATATTATAATTAAACCTCACATTCGCTGCCCTGAGGAAGAAACAAAATTAAAGTTTCGAAAGCTCGGCTATGAATAAAGAGTAGATTATCAACTTGAGTTTATTCTGATCGATATCCCTTATTGACAATAATAAAATACAATTTTCAACGATCATTACCTGTAACAATATATAATATATATATATATTATATATATATATATATATATATATATATATATATATATATATATATATATATATATATATATATATATATAGTGGTCTAAACCACGCATCCGGGCCCGTTACGATATTCAGGCTACCTAAGACCCACCCGATCCCAAATACTTAGACGTGTATATAGAGAAGAAATAAGCTTTTTGCAAATATAACTCATCAGGTACCTAGAGAGGGGAAAGAATTTTTTTCATCGAAAAAAGTTGCATAGTCAATATTCTTTTTCGAGCCAGAAGCTTTCCGCAATCATCTCACTCCCACATTATACAAATGAGCACTGTTCCACAACGTTTTCGGTCCCAGCGGTGTTGCCAGATCTTCGGGACTAATCACGTCGATAATATTATATAAATGGGTCCGACAAGGATGATATAGTAGTATTTATCGTCTTTCTATATTATCTATGTTAGAAAATGCGAATGATTACTAGAAGTGTCTTCTGGTTTTTACGCGCCTGTTCGAGGGAACAGCGCGTTACCGTTCCGTCACAATGTCTGTTATGTTTTAATTTTGAGCAGAAAAAAGACTTAAACGATTAAGTAAGACTCCCTGAAAAAGAATCAGTAGTCAAATTTTATTCTCTTCGTCCATCGGTATGTGCTCAAACTTTCGAATGAAGTTAGCGACTCGAAATTCTCAGCTCAGGATTGGAGGGCAAATATATCAATTAAGTTTGTTAATGGGAAAAATCAGCTTAATTGTTTCAGAGTTACGCCTATTTGGAATTTTTATGTTAGTTCTTTAATACCTCAAGAAATAGGTACTGATATACGATCAGCTTGAAACTTCGGAATTAGTTGAGATAACCAACGCGCAACTTCGTGCATATTTTTGCGCGCATATTCTGGGGAACAAAATGCTGTGGTTTTATCCGAATGTCTGTGATTTTCAAGTTTTTTCCTGAAAATGGTCGCAAACGACTATCTTGGAGTTACTGATATCGAGTCCATTGTCAAAATTGATTCTGTCCGGCTGGCTGACGACACGATAACTGTCGAACAAAGCGAGCTAGCGACTTGAAACTTTCAGGTTGCGTCGCGCATCAGAGTTCTGCAGCTAAGTTCGTTAATGGGACAAATCGGTTGAATGGTTTCTGAGTAATTGTCATTTGAAATTTTTCAATTAAATTCCTGATATTTCAGAAACTGCTCAAACGGTTTAATTGAAACTTGACAGTTAGTTAAAGTCAGATAAGGTTTAGAGTCCAAATATGTTGGTTGAGTTCGTTGATGAGTGTATTCACTTAGATACTTTCGGAGTAAGCCTCTTTGAATATTTTAGGTTAATTCCTCCATATCTCATGAAGTATTGACTCGATCAAATTGAAACTTTGTAGATAGTTTTGGACCACCAATGCGCAACCTAGAGCAAAATTTTGTGCGGATTCAGTTGTTCGAAAAATATTTTTATACGAAAATTTTCAAAATTTTTTATGAAAAATTTTTTTTCCGAAAATTGACTAGATTTCGATGAAACTCAGCACGAACTTTTGAGTCAGTATTCAACAAAAATGTTTCAAATTTCAACTCGATCCGATTTTCAATTTCGGAGATATAAGAAAAAAAAATATGCCTAATTTCGATGGTCTTCGTAATTGTAACGTTATTTCCGCAATATCTCAAGGAGTACTGATGCGAAGAGATTTAAACTCCGTTATCATTTAAAGAATACCAACACGCAACTAAGTGCTCTGATTCAATAGTTAAAAAATAAAAAAAAGATATTTTAAAATTTTCCACATTCTGTTGAAACATTTGTTTTTCAGAAACTATCGAACGATTTCTATGAATTTTGGCATATACTTTGAGGTCAATATTAAACAAAATATTTGAAATTTTAATGTGACCCGCTATTTTTATCGGAGATATAAAAAAAATTTCAACTTTCGGTGTTAATTGAAATGTCAGATTTCGGTGCTGATTGGAATGTCGAGGTTATTTCCTCAATATGGCAAGATATATAGATGCCATCAGATTGAAACTCTGAAGTTAGTTGAAGAATGCTACCTGATACAAAAATGGATATATGGATATAGTCGTAAGATTTTTCTTGAAAATCATCATTCGAAAATTTTCGTCATTTTTGTTGAAACTTTTTTTCGGGGACTATTGACAATATTTTAATGAAATTTGGTACAGACCTTGAGGTCGATATTGACCAGCAATATTTATCATTTCAATTTTATTCGATATTCATTTACGAAAAAAAGTAGGTTGAATTTTGTTGTTATTCGAATGTTGAGGTTATTTTCTCCATATCTCAGGAAGTACTGACGCGATCAGATTGACAATTCTTAACTAGATTGAAAATACTGCCGCTCAACATTACGAAAATGTCTTGAGGATCATAATTGTGCAAATTCTGTTGACAAAAATTGGTTTTCGGAAACCATTAATCAGATTACCATAAAATTTGGCACCAACTTTCAAGTCATTATTCAGCAAGAGTGCTTCAAATTCCAGTTAGATAAGTTATTTATTTTCGGAGAAGAAATATGTAGTTCTTTGGAATTTTTGGGTAATTTCGTCAATAACTCAAGAACAACTAACGCGATTAGTTTTAGACTCCGTAGAAAGTTTTAGAATACCAATGCGCAATTTCAGCGAAATTTTTTAGGGATCGTACAGGTAGAAAATTTTTCACGAACTATTCATCAGATTCCAGAGTGATTAAGCGAAGACCTCGAGGTCACTATTCAGCAACATTCTTCAAAATGAGGTCACTCTTCAGCAACATTCTTCAAAATGTCAGTTTGACTGTATATTAATTTTCGGAACGATTCGAATAAAGATTATTAAATTATTTTGTTCTATCCTAGATATCATTGTTATTTTCGGAATATTTCAAGAAATGCTGATCTGATGATAATGAAACTTGGTAACTAGTTGTGAATTGCTGATCATTAAATTTGTGCAGATTTTCGAGATGATCCTTGAATTAGATCTATAAAAAAATCCTCAAATTAGAGCAATAAAAAAAGATTTCAATATTTTTTTCAATTTAGCATATGGTCCTCATGAAATTCCGCATGAATTTTCAGTCTGCCAAAAAAAAGTAACAACTGAAATGTGATTCTTTCTTGACTCATCCTATACACATTGTTGTGTCTTGAAGGATCAATAAAGTATTATTATTATTATGTTGATTGAAGTATTGGATGATAATTCTCTACGATTTGTGGTTTTTTTAAACAATGGAATAATCAACTTTTGAATGCGCAATCAATTGGCGTATTCTATCAATCCGCAAATTCGGCTCCCATAATTAAACTCTATACCTACAATGCAAGTATCAAGTCTCCAATTAGGTTCTTCCGGAAGATATATTATTTATTATCGGCGGTTAGGGCTGTCGTAAAAACATTAACTGCCTAAAGAAACGACTAAGAGACTCGATATTCGTAGAGTAAGTTTTCTGTTTAATTACGAAGGTCGAATTAGTGGATTGTAAAATTCGCCTAATGATTCTGTAGATTGAGGAACCCATCCATTCAAAATTTCATTTTTTCACCATTTCAAAAAATATGTGCGTTTGTGGCGGGGTCGATAAGTGAACAGGTGACAGGTGCTTTGGCAACGAATTTGAACAAGCTCCCGACCTCACGTCAGTGCTTTTCTCATTCTTGTAGGTAATAATTTCAGCTGGGCACACTCAAGGGTCTTGAGACGTCGATGTACTATTTTGAACCAAAATATATCTCCGCGAACATTTCCGATTCTGCTTTGTCGTCAGACCATCTGGACTAAGTATTTGTATTTGTTATTTCTTCTTTCTCAATGGGTAACTCTGAGAATACCTACCGGTCGGATTGAATTGTTGGTTGGAATATGAGTTTGAAGTACTGACACTAGGACTGATGAAAAATTTCATCAGGAATGTATAACCAGAAGAATTATGCGAAACTTAAAATTTAATATACAGGCTGCTTCAGAATACGATGTTACGATGTGAATCCCTACGTCATTAAAAAAAAAATCTATGTTCTGAAACTCTTTATTTTTTTGCTACAGGCAGTAAAATTATTGCGAGAATACTCAGAAGAATACATAATATTTTTCCAGATATATATTGTCCTCTGCCTTGTGACAAATTTCATCTAAATTCTGATGTTAGAGTTACGATGAGAGAATGATTCGTTTAATCATTCATGGCAGAGGCCAATATATATCTGGAAAAATATTATGTTTTCTTCTGAGTATTCTCGCAATAAATTGTTTTCAATGAGAATATGGCAAAATAATAGACAGAAATTACCAATTTGACTATCTTCAGGCGATACATGCGCAAGTACAGAAATTTTTTCGTGGTCGGCTTCCCAATATCTCAATAAATACGATCAGATTGGAGGTTTGTTATGATGCGATCAGATTGAAGCTTTGTAACTAGTTGAAGAATTGAAACCGGCAACTTAGTGCAACATTTCGTGAGGATCCAATTGTTGGGAAATTTGAACAAAATTGCTTCTCGGGAAGTTATGTCGGAACAAATTGTTTTTTCGGAGACTATTAATTAAATTTCAATGAAATTGGGCACAAAAACTTCTGAAGCATCCGTCACTATTCTCCGAAATCACTCTACACTTATCAAGTCTCTAAGTTGAGTCTTCCGGAAGTTATTTCCTACTCTTTCAGCGGTTAGATCAGCCATAAACAAAAAAATCACAAAAAGAAACTACTTATACCAGGTTTTCGGTTTATTCGCGAGGGTCGAATTCGTGAATGGATTAAATTTGCCCAATGATTCTGTGGATTGAGGTATTCATACAAAATGTTTCCAATAGGACCGAATTGAAATTTAGTAGTCGATCCAAAAATGATGAGGTTTATGCAGAATGTCGTAACGACCGTATGGTAGTACAGCTGAGTTTGACGGGGTATAGCTGACAGCTTTGGCCTATTTGACAACGAATTTGAACTTACGCGCAAAAGCTGCTGCCTTCACGGCAGTGCTTTTCTAGATTTTTCTTTATATCTGCGAATGTAAACTTGGAATGAGATGAAATTCGAACCACTGCTGTTGAATGTCCCTTCAAGGTCTGTTCCTTATCTCGAATCTGGTTTTGAGTCTGCAGCTCAAGAAAAATGTGGAATTGAAATAAATTATTTTTTCATTCTTTAACGACAAGATCACAAGAAATGTAGCTCCAATTAGTGGGTTGGTATTCTCCAACACTAAACTATGTGAAAATCTTATCACATTGGAACTTCATTGATTATAGAGTAAATATCCTCAAAATCTCATATTTGTATAATTCCGAAACTATAGGGCCAATTCAGCCCACTAAAAGAATCAACAGAGATTCAGACTTCGAACCAAACCTAAAAATTTCGAGACTCCAGGTCTTTTCCTTCAAAAGTCAGAGCACAAACGGATGAATTGACAGACAAGCACAGAATTGAACTTGATCACGGATTCTTCAGTCCAACTTACTCGTACCATTATCCGCCCTGAATTCGATTATTACAGACATTGTGACGAAACGATGAGGTGCTGTTATCCAGAATAAGCGCGTAAAAACAGAGTCGGATCTAGGGCGTAGTGTTGGAGGCATACCAATAAAAA
The DNA here is from genome assembly GCA_958510865.1 of Myrrha octodecimguttata. Classification (NCBI taxonomy): domain Eukaryota; kingdom Metazoa; phylum Arthropoda; class Insecta; order Coleoptera; family Coccinellidae; genus Myrrha; species Myrrha octodecimguttata. The sequence goes on from OY294060.1 coordinate 16,123,229, forward strand.
TCACAGATAATAATTTTACACTAATCGGCCGCCATACGGTTTTCGATTCACTATCTGGGACCCGCTCGAAAATCATAAATTATCAAGGCATTTGCGTCCGAGGCTAACGGATAGACGAACCCACACCTGGCTAAATTCTTCTCTTTTTTAGCATCTGGGAATTCAGTTCTCAAATATATTTGAAAACTAAATGATTTGGGGTAATCATTTTCACTATGTGCAATACGGTAATCTTCTTAGCACACCTGGAAATTGTTGGTACTGGACAAGAAATTCAAATTTAATCAGTGTTATTTAACCCGTTGAATGAATCTCTATTACTTCGAAGTTAATTATCGAGTCAACATGATATTGACTATTTATGGCATGTTCGATATGATTCCGATCGAATCGTGACTATTTAGATTTTAGATGAAGAATCATTCGGTGGATATTGTTAAAAAATTTCGCAAGGATTACAAGCTGACTCAAAAATATATTTTATGAGCTTTTTTGACTGAGATGTGTTACCACCTGGAAAACCTGGGGAAACGTAGATTTATAGTTCCCGTTTGCATGTGGCTTGTTCAACTACATATCCACTTATCAAGTGATCACCCACTCAGGGCCTGTAAGGCTTATAATTTTTTGGTATTTCTGAATGCAAATTATTCAACATCCGTATACTCAAAATCAAACGGATTTTTCAGGAATCCTAAGGAATCCTAACAAAAAGTAAAATTTCAAACAACAGCATTGATAAATAAAATCATGTGGAATCTCCTGACTGCTTGTCAAGGCTACTTTCAATATTGAAGATCAATTGCGGTCCGGAAATTAATCACAAATAAGTCGAAAGTACGAGCCTCACAAACAACCGTCTCATTGTTAAACATCTGAACAGTAAGCTTGCGATAAAAATTTTGCAATTGTTGCTTCTGGACGGAACCAGAACAGATAAAAACCATTTTTTGCTCGAATTTGTCACATAAAATATTGACAAGCTGTTCCTGAGAACAAGCGCGCAAAAATATAATAATGCTCCATATACTTCACTTTCGCAGATAATATCATTTTATCGGTTGAATTGAGTAAGGCACTACCGTACCATATTCTTCACGAAATTGTATGAAACGCATTGCAATTCGATATTATCCCTTGTTATAATACTTTAAATTGTTTACTAAGGAAAATTCGCATCCACTTCCTCAGACCACAAGTCCAGCTATTAGCTATCTCAAAAAGACTAATCAGTATTTTAAAAGGAAGCACCTCAATTCAATATTTTCCAACATTTATCACCATATTTTGAACAATTTACTTGAATAAATGATATATTTTAACATTCTCAACATTCACTCTATCAATTCGTGTAAGCCGCATGACAATGCGTTCAGTCGTTTTCGAGTTCATCGTCACCAGACAGAAATAAGGACAATTCGGTCCAAGTTGCCAATCCACAAATTTCTTCCAAATTTACTATTACTGGGGAAGGGAAATTTCGGAACAAATTCAAAATAAGGCTCGCGTTTTTTATAAATATCCGTAAAAGATGCCTTGGCTACTCAAACAAGATAATTCCTTCCAAATATAGGTTTTTGTTAAGATCATCTCTGATTGGCTGAGATTCAAGTTCACGATTTCATGTTAAAAGAGTCAAGTTTATATAGGATATGTTTCGAAAATCAACTTGGTTATATCGGTTGCCGGTTTTCCGTTTAGTGAAAATGAAATATTCGGTTGGTTCCTGAAAAAAAACTAGAAAAGCACTGACGTGATGTCAGGAGCTTTAACGCGCTTGTTCCATTGCCAAATCGGTCATCTATTCGAGTATTGATCCTGCCAAACGCAGATTTTTTCATATGGTCCTCACGAAATTCTGCATAAACCTCAAGCTATAATTTTCGATCAACTACAAGATTGCAATTCGATACAGAATTTTTAATGGGTATAACTATCTAAAAAATTAATGGCGAATTCAATACATTCAAGAATTAAACCATCTCAATTAAACTGAAAAAAATATATTTTTCGAAAAAAATTGTGAAAAAATTTTTTTATTTACTGACAGAACGATCTCGAAATTTCGCAAAAAAAAACCTTTTGGTCAATTGACATTTTGTAATGCAACCTAACCTGAAAGTTTCAAGTCGATAAGATTCTCCGTAAGCCTGTTATCGAGGATACGGACAGCCGGCCAAACTAATTTATTTTGGCACTGGGTCCGACCTAGTCATTTGAGAACATTTTCGGCTCAAAATTCGGAAATTACAGACATTTGAACAAAACGATAGCGCGCTATTCCCCTAGAAGATGCGCGCAAGAATAACAACGCTCAACTGATCACGAAGTCTCATGTAGATCTAAATATAAGAAAACTTCTGTTGAAAATATATTTTTCTGGGAAATATTCGATCGAATATCGGTCGAATTCGGCAGGTACCTTAAAATCAATACTCAACAAGAGTTTTTCAAATTTCGATTTGATCCTATATTTATTTTCGGATATTCAGGGGAATCCATCTCAAACTTTGTTGTTTTTTGTACGTTAGAGGATATATCTATAATTTCTCGAGATGTACTGAGGCGATCAGATTGAAATTATTGAACTTGTTGACGAATAGCGTCACGTTACATTCAAAAAATGTCATGTGGACTGTAAAGGTGAAAAATTACTCAGATATTTGGGGAGGTATTTCGATTTGATAATTTTCAGCGCCTGTAAAAATAAGAATTAAGATCAAATGCACTGTGTTAGGATTCGTAACTTTCAAGAAATACGATCAGATTGAAGCTTCGTATTTAGTTGAAGAATAAAACGCGCAACTCACTGCGACATTTCGTGAGAATCCAATTGTTAGAAATTTAAAATAAAAGCTCTTCGAAAATTTCACAAATTTTATTGAAACAAATTGTTTCTTGTGGGGACTATCAATCAAATTCTGATGAAAACAGGCACTCGCATTGAAATCAATAATTAACAGCAGATCGGCTTCAGAAATCAATCGATAAACGTATTCTACAATGATCACGTCTACCAGTTGATTCTTTCAGAAGCTATTACGTTTGCGATCGGTGGAAAGACTGGCTGTTAACATAATAACACCCATAAGGAATGATTCAGAAACTCGATATTTATAAAGTAGGTGTGGGGCTCAATTACAAAGACTGAATTCGTGAATGTGTTGAATTTCCTCAATGTTCGGTAGATATGAACATTCAAAATTATTGTAACTTTGTTATCGAAGTAGCAGACAATAATTAATCCAAATTCCCAATACTTCTCTATTCATTCAAACAAATATGGATGATAATATTTCACGAGCACATTCAAAATTGAATTTTTCCAGCGAGTATTTTCAGAATTAATAATCGGATCGGATTGAAATATATTCCTTGACTAAAAAATGATAGCTTGAAGATTCATGCTGAATTTTGTGATTTATAACCCCATAGAATGAAGATCTCCGAATTAGTCCATGAGGAAGTAAAGCTGCGTTTGAAGGGACCAATCATCTGAATATGCAGTCGATTCTTTTTCCAACGAATTTGAACGAGTGCGTAAAAGCTCACGTCAGTGCTTCTCTAGAATTTTTAATTCTCGAACTCTAGTCATCTCGGCGAAATGAATGAAGTGGTCTGAGTCGGTGCCTCAGCATAGTAGGCTCGTATGCGTTTTCTGAATCGTATTATACTGTATGACAAGCAACTATACATTCAAATATTAAGATCTGATCGGATATTTCGAAATAAATATGTTTCACTACGACGACTGTCTACAACAGGTCTGTAAACGTCTTTCGTGAGAGCCGTATTAGGGCATGTACACGTCTTTCGCGGATGACGTTCTGGGGTGTGTATTGTGAAGGATTGAAATATACAGCTATGCAGCTGTCGAAAGGCTGCGTTGCCATATTTATGGGCTCTTGACGTTGGTGTTATAGTAAAATGATATACAAAAACTTGGTGCCGAAGGCAGCGCCCTCGCACTGGCCGATCCCTGAAACTTTCTGTATATTTTGAAGAGTATAACCGTAATTTCGGACCCGGCTGAAAATGCACCCCCTGCATCCCCCAACCTCCCTGAGTACCGTGGTATGGTCAGACGTTTTCAGACCCGGAGCCGGGTCTGACAACGTCACTTTTGGCCTGAAAAGGCGGTGAGGTATAACGTTTTGGGTCTGTATGTGCGGTCAAACAAATCTATATATATATATATATATATATATATATATATATATATATATATATATATATATATATATATATATATATATATATATATATATATATATATATATATATATATATATATATATATATATATATATATATATATATATATATATATATACATCATCCAAGATGAAAAATAATCTTAGAAAAAAAATAACAAGAGAGACATGAAGGGAGAGTACGAACAATACAGAGAAAATCTTCATTTCATCCAATGTCAAAAATAAGAAATGTCGATAACATTCCTTTGTCTGATAACGAAAACTTCTCATAAAATAATTAACGAAAAAACAATATAAACTCACCCCTTTTTGAGGGTTTTTGAACACGATAATAAAAATGAAGGAAAGATAATCAAAATTCCAGCGAAATCAGTTACAGCGAAAATATCAATATTCAATATATCATTCGAGACATCCAGAACAAAAAAGAAAGGAAAGTGTTCATCGCATCGGTTTACATATGCCGGTTCGTAGATATGCGCATTGCATATCATCGGTTATTCATTAGTTCCCTCATCAAGGTATCGACAATAAACAATTAACGTTGAAGCACGCTATAATTTGATGATGTAGAGACACCATCAGATCATCTTCGAATTTTTTGATGAAGGCAAGTCCAAAGAGTAATTTCGGTATACATTGTTAAGTAGGTATTTGATTACATACAGTGATAAAATTGGAGTTTGGAACCCAGAATACATCCAAATGCCTGAAGGTAAACTCTCCATCGAACACAAAATATCCCGAATCTAGAAAAAAAATTATTATTTGTTCGAACTGTTCTTGTGGTATCTTGCAGCGTGTCTTTATTGCATTCCAACTCTTATCCAACGCAGCAAAAATGAGTTCTCTAGAAACATTTTTAAATGAATTGATAACATCTAGGGAGATAAAAACATAATCTGGTTTTAGTTCGAAGTTGTTAACTTTAGTTCAAAAATCAAAAGAATCTGTAACATAGTAAATATTGGCATCATCAAAGGCGTGAGTCGAAATTAGGGCTAAATAATCAGACAATTTACAAGATGGACCTTGCACATCTAATACTATTGGCCACATTGGGATATTTTCCATGTGAATTTTTTTTGAGCTGGCTTAATTGTATGACTTCATCAGTTTGGCCTGATTAGTGTTAATTATTCCCTGATCTTTTAACGTAATGATAATTTTGTTGGTCTTTGTTTGGATTGTATATGTTGGATCAATGGGTATTTTCTTAAAGCTCCCCGTGTTGATAAATTCCTACATCTTTGTGAAATAGTCAGGTTTATTCATGAGTACTATTACTGAGCCTTTATAATAAATAATTTCAATGGAAAGACCATTTCCATTACAACAAGGTACATGCTCATAGGTCGAAGATTAAAGAGATAAATGGTATAAAGTTATAAATGCCCTTATGGTTTCAATAATCATCAATTAATTTCCGAGTCCTAGAGTCAAAACAAACTACTTGAACGAAATGAGAGGAATAAAGAACGGCGTATTTAATGCTGGCTGGAACAAAATTTTTATTCATTCACATTGATCATCTGATAAATCCGAGGTTCCGAACGAAACATGCTATTTCACGTCCTTCATTTTTCTTGCCGGAAAGTTCAACACCACACGACACTTTTCCGCAAATAAAGCATTCCATCGATGAAGATTTAAGGAATTCAAAACGACCCAGAATTGTAATGAATAATTATTAATTATCATTCGAGCGATATTTAAATATTTGGGACAAATGTTCGAACATCGAACAATATTCTGAGGCCAGGATGATGCAAACTTAGTTGCAGGAAAATAGTGTTGATTGTCTCCTGTACCTCTATTGTGTAGCTCATCCGATTTATTACAGTAACTCAATCCTGCTTGGGATTTGAATGATGAGTAATGGGAACCGTAGTTGTTGGTTGACTTGCATTTTGTTTGACTATGGACAAGGGCCATATGTTGGTTTATGTTCCATTTATAGCAGACGTATGCATTTATGGAGATTCTATTTGTCTTTGATTCGGCATAGAGTTTGTTTAGATCGAGATTTTGTTGATGAATGCTTATAGAATCTTGATGACTTTGTTATTTCTACAAGAGGGTCAAGATTCACGTTTCAGTTATTGTTCTGTGGGATCATTATCTATGCTCATTTTGTTCAGTTTTCGTAATGACTTTCGCTTCTCTTCTATACCTCTTGGATTCAGGTTCATCGATTGGAGCAAAACCGTTCGTTTTACACATATGACCTGATTTACTTTGTTGGAATATACCCATTTATTATGAAGTAATTTGCTATTCTTCACTGTCGTTGAATACTCAATTTTGTACTTTTTATTTGCTGTTAGTTGTTATATCTCCTCTGGTGCTCGAACTGACGTTGGAGCTCATTTCCAGATGCTGACATTGGTATGATGGTGGGTAAAGGCCAACGCTCACTTATATCAGCAGCAGTCCGTATCACGGCAAAATGGAAACTTATTTCCCTACTAGTGAGCGCTGTCCCATTCAATTATACAGGGTGAGTCTTTGACCTTGCAGAATATTTTAACAGAAGATTCTTGAAGCTGAAAGAAACACATTTGTCGTCTACCATTTTTTCCGATTCGGCCTAGATAAAAAGATATAGGCATTATAAATTTTCATAATAGGCTAGCCGCCCCTGGAAACCTGAACACTGAAGTTTTTCCAAGCCTAAGATATACCATTCAAATGTTCGAAATAAGCAACTCTGTTATGAAAACAAGCGTCAACTTACTTTTTACATTCCAATTGGTGAAAAAAGTTGTATTTATAGTATAATAAACAAGTTAGTTATTCCAAATTTCGTGGGCGATAAAAGTTGAATATTCTTCTCTTGGTTTCATTTTCTCCAAGAATTATCAGATTCAGACATAACCCAATCAAACTTTCATTTTCATAAATAAATAAAACAGATGTACTTAATTTATCTATGAACGTACAAACGTTGCCAAATTGACGAACAGAAGGAAAGAACTCTTCGAAATCAAACAACACATAATATGCTAATTCTATGTATACACTTGTGTAATCTATGATTCTGAACTGAACTATAAATCTGTGTAAATCTGTTTTAAGGTTATGTCATGGCGGATTTCTTCCACCATGGGTTGTTATGTTACGAAAGCGCATTGCGCATTTGAAGAATACCTCAAAATAAATACTATCAAACTTCTGTACATAATTTCAAGAAATTTGGGTCAGCAGAAAGATTGCATTCAAACCAGTAAGAATCCCCATTATCGTGGAAAAGTGAGAAGTTAATCCCTTATACTACACAACTTAGCTCGAAATTGAAAAGGAAGCTTCATGTATGGATTCAGGACCGAATTACCACTGTATTACACAGATATAGTTTTGAGATGGCAGCCTATTTTGGAGAAACTTCTTATTTCTTCTTGGTGATAATAATCGTAGTATGGAAAACCTGATGAATACATCACTGGAATTGTCCATTGTGAATTGGTCAAAGTCAGCTACTCCGCTTACAAATCATTCTAAATAAAAAATGCTAGGATTCCATTCTCAACTTTTAGACATGGCATTGCGGAAAAATTGAATTCTGTGGATTTTTTCAACAGAGTTGCATTCAGCCAAAGTACCCAATTCTCGGAATTTCACAGATATTTTTTATTTTTGAATTTCAGATTACTCGAAAACGGCGCATCATACGAAAAAAAATAACGAATACTTTTACTTTCCAAAATGGTCAACAATTCGTTGAATAGCATTCAAATTATTTTTAAAAGTTGGGTTCCTTGAATTTCTGGTATTTTCATGAAATGTTATGGTCATATTAAAGAAACTTGGGGATGTGGATGGAATTTTGTAATCCAGAAACATTCATTGTATCAATAAAAAACTATATTCCAAAAATCATCTCATTCGATGGGATCGTTCGCGAGATATAATCGGAAATTAAATTTTTTTATGGATTTTCAACAGTTTGTATCTTACGGACCAAGCCGAATCGGGAAAAATGGTAAGGGAAAAAAGTGTTTCTTTTGGCTCCAGGAATCTTCTTATAAAATATTCTGCAAGGTCAAATACTCACCCTGTATAGCAAGAATAAAATTCCGGTGTGCCTTGGGCTGAGCTGTTGCCGATAAGTTAGCTTTGGCTTTAATGGGTATGCTCATGTTTGTAGAATGGTGATTTATATTTCTACATCGGACAAACTGTGCATCTTTTCAGGGTGTTGTTTGCTTCTTCTCTGGCGTTGGAATTTCCTTCTTTGATTCGGCGTTGGGTCCCGTGAATAACACTCTGTTTTTTCATGGCTCGATGAGGGCGTACAACTCGTCGACCTGGATTTTTGCAGGCTCCATAATATAGGCTCTAGACGTGGTAGCCATTCTTGGCAAAGTCCCATCGTTTGGCTGCTCGGAGTGATCTAGCATGTTTCAAGATTCGGAACACGGATTCTAATCTTGGTAGCTCTTTTTGCGCTGTCCAATCATTTGGCTGCTCGGAGTTACCTGGCGTGTAGTGCCTTGGGAAGAAGAAGATTCTTCTTCGAAGATACTAGTTTTTTGTTGGTTGAGATTGAGGTTTGTGAGTCCTCAATCTCATCCGCTTCGAAGGACCAAAAAAATGTTGTTTCTTAGGCTTGAAACAACACAAATTTCGTAAAAGAACATTTAAGGCAAACCAAACAGCCGGATTCAGCTATTTCGGATGGGATTCTCAAGTCCACAGTTCGCCGGGATAGGTCAGGATCATTGCATTGTATGGGTCGCTAGCAGAATCCGTAATATACTACTGAATTGTTGTTTGGGGTGGCACGCACAATTGCAATTTGGTTCCTCTGCTGACTGCGCAGGATACTCTGTTGAAAATTATCCTAAAAAAAGAAAAATTATTTTCAGTTGATCTACTATATAAATTAGTCAAGGATATTTCGAGCTCAGATCTCTATACAGTGTAGTCCGCAAGAAACTGTACATGGTTTGGTGGTAAATAGATGGTAGCTTGGAAAGCTCAAAAATAACATTTAAATATGGGCTGAGGATATTCGTTTCTGAGATCCAGGGTCATTTATTAATTTTGGTATAACTCTCAGATGGCTATAACTCGTGAACCATTCTACGTGTATGCTTTAATGCTAATACTAATAGTACAGACGAGGACTAGGAACTTTCGATTTTTAGTACCAGGTTTAATGAAACACTTCGTTCATTTTTCAATTTTTCGTAACTATCATCTGATTCTGCATAGATATTCCTTTCGAATACTGCTTTCTACGTGGACGATACACCAACCGTATATCCGAACTGTTTATATGTACCATAACGAGAAAGTACTGACCAGGACTAAGAAATTTCTAGTTTTCCCTTCCGAGAAATATCAATTTTTCGTCAAAATCATCTGATTCTACATAGATTTTTCTTTCGAATACTGTGTTCCACATGAACGGCACATCAATCTTTTTTTTCGAAAATAATTTAACGCTTATGACTTTTGAGGGCTATTCGGATTGCAGAAATCATAAAACATATCGTGATACTTAACGTTCGAAAAACGAGGAATAACTCAGAAGAAACATTTCGGAATGTAATAACTAGCGACTAAATTTAACCGATAGGGAATGTTAAATGAAACATTTTTATGGTCACTGCGTTGCGGGCATGTTCTCCATGAAAGAGAGTAATGAAGTATGCCATTTTTGGCTGAATATTGCAGCTTCCAAAAAGTAAATACGTATTCAAATCAATCAATTCAAAATAAGGAATATCTTATTTCATTATACAGGGCTGTAGGAGATCTCAAGAATCATAAGCATTAAATTATTTTTTTTTGAAAAGAACCGAACGGTTAGTATGCCATTCACGTGGGAAACAGTTTCTGAAAGAAAAAACTATGCAGAACCAGATGTTAGTAACGACAAATTGATATTCTAGGTGTTTTCTCAGACCTAGAATTGGAAATTTCCTAGTCCTTGTCTGCATTATTTTGGTATGGTCTATATGAACAGTTCTGTAGCCTGATATGACAATTCAGGAACTATAGCCATGTACGTGTTCTGCCAACAACAATAAATCTCAAAAATCATAAGAGTTCAATTATTTCAGATTGAGAAAAAATGAATTCTTGTGGGCCTTTCACGTAAGTTCCGACGAATTGGTATTCCATGTATATAGTGTTTTATTAGGTTTGGAACTTAAAGTCGGAATTTTTTAGTCCTGGTCTGTACCATGATAGAAAATGGAAGTATTGAGACTAGGTTGGGTTCATCTAGCTCCTCGGTCCCGGTCGTGATAAACGTCCTCGTAATTTATTATTCTTGAGCGGATCCAGAATCGTAGGGCGGCCGACGAGTGAAAATTGTTAATAGTTATTTTTCTGTTCGATAACTACTTGTCGCCCACTATTGAACAACAGTTTTGAATGCATGTTACATCCCGCTTCTGCTTCTGTACCGTTTGCTCACCCTTTCACCCTGCATACCATCAGCATGTAGAGAAGTTCACCGAATAGAAGTTTTATTATTATTATTATTGTGGCTCACGGACCCCTGTGGGATACCGCCCACAGGTACCGAGTGTCCTCAACACTATAAACTAGAGGTGGCGCCCGAGGTCTCTATTTTCGGAGGAAAGGTTAGCAACAAATGGAGACAGTGAGGGAAAGGACGTCACAACTTCTATCTCGGTTCATGTTTAGATTGTGGTTTTGTGAAATACTCCTTCAAATTTGTAAGTCCAAGTTCATTCTGCAGAATTTCAACTTCGAAATTCATCAGATGTACAGATGGTGAATAATGAAGGGCCAAAATTGATCCTTGTGAAACTCCGAATAAAATTTTCCTTCTATTTCATGACTAAGCAGGTACCCTTATACTTTGTGTACGGCAGGCCGTAAAAGAAGAAATCCAGGTGAGCGCAGAGGAAAAGGAACCAAAATATTTAAGCTTTGCAAACTGCAACTTATGATTCATGGTGTCGAAGGCCTGGCTGAAATACAGCAAAACAAGATCATCAAGAAAGCCTCAATAAATGCTTCTAAGACTAACCGATCCTCATCAGATGCAGACTTTTTTGAAGAATTATAGTGAAAGTTGAACATCCCAATTTTTAGGCTATTTATCATCTACGAATTCTGACGTTAACTTCGTGCCATGCCATCCGTCTCAAAACGTCGGAAACTTATTTATACACCGATAATTAAACGTGCATTTGACCCGGAATTTCGTTCTTGAACCTCCGGCAAATGAACACCTACACCTGAGAAAAATATTCATTAACCATTATTAAGAATTCAATAACTGCCATTAAAAAATTTAATACGATATGGGACAGGTGAAAAGTTTAGTAACTGTAAAGAAAACCATTTACCTGGAAATGCTCACCTGCTATAATTAAATATTTTAATAGTTGCACTAGAACTAAGGTTTTCAACACAAAGAAAGAGATGTTTAATAATGGTAACTAAACAGTTTAATAACCGCAGATTTGCAACTCAATCACTTTGAGGACATCTGCTCAATAATAACATGTACAATATTCAATATTGACGAGCAAACTGCTCATTAATGACTAGTGAAAAGTTCAATAACTGCAGATCTGCAATTTAATAGTTTTGATTGAAGTATTTTATTTAACGTAAATATAAACTGACAATGCCTAATAAATTTTTTATTAATGGCGAGTAACTGTTAACCAGCGACTTCTGAACTGTTTATTAACGGCAAATGCGCCATTCAATAATTCCTAGGGGGAAAGCTGATAATAAAACTATTCTTATATACTTGAATTTATATATTTCATTGAATTATGAACAAAATGAATAAAAAAACAGAACAGAACTCATTCATCAACAATATAAGAATATATAAATATAAAAAAGACTGAAACATTGGATGAACTATAATATACAGGGTGAGTCTGTTACTTCTAGAAGAATAGACAGATATAACAACAGATAAAACACTGTTTTTTATCACTAAAGGTTACTATAAACATGAATCGTGAGAAGCCCCATTTACAGGATACAGGATGGCAAAGATGAAAAAAAATATATGATTTTTTATTTTGCGATCGTACCATTCGGAAACATATCAATTTTATTGGTGCATAATACTATAATACTAAGTTTTCCACTGACATTCTCAAGAAAAAATTAAGTTCCTCGTGTTGTCATTGGCGTAGTTACAGGGAGTATGCAAATAATTTCATTTAAAAACTCAGTGGGCATTGACAATTTGACGTTTTCATTGGAAAATTCATTTCAGAATTTAATAAGTGCGTCCGTTTTCGAGAAAATCGTAACAATTAAAACAAGTCTGAACAATCTTCAATGCTTCTTGTGATTATAACGTTTTTATATGAAAAGATTTGCATACCTCCTTATATCTACGCCAATGACTACACGAGGGACTCAATTTTTTCTCAATAATATGACTCTTAGAATACTAATAAAATTGATATGTTTCCGAACGTATGATCGCAAAACAAAAAAAATCTTATATTTTTTTATTTTTGCTACCCTGTAGGTATATTGTAAATGGAGCTTCTTACTGCAATACATGTTTATAGGAACTTTCAGTGATAAAAACAGTTTTTTATCTCATGGTGAAGTCCTGCTACGAACAACTAACTCACTCTGCATAGTAAAACATTCAATAAATGTTAAAACTTAAATCTATATGACATCAAATCGTTGGTATTGAAGTTCAAACATATCACAAATCAACATATATATAGGTACAAATATAGCAAAACATAGAAACATTTATTTTATGCAATTTAAGAATAACCAAACATCTTTTATATGACATGAAGCAATATTGATACAACTAATCAAGTCGAGGCAATTTTAAAATAAAGAAAACCTTGTTTATGAAAAAATAGCGATATATCCAATCAACTTCGGATAAATTATATCAGAAAAAATGCCTTGTTCCAAATGATGTCTGGTTTGAAACATAATATACAGAGAAAATTTTATAATTTTATTTATATTTCTACATAAATGTGAAACAGCATCCTTATGGGGTCTCTAGAGGTGATATCGATACACTACCAAACTGTTTACTGCTTTAATTATTTCTGTAGCACCTTAGTCTGCATCCACAATGGCGCACCGACCCAAGACCATCGTGGGATCTTACGTATAGTACCTACATTTTATGAGTATGAAATATAGATATTGAATTACTTACGGAGGATTTGCACCAACACAAACACAGGAGAACAGCAAAAAATTTAACTTTTATACCGACAGTAATCTTACAACACTCGCCTTATCGAATTGCGATATCAATCAAAGTTAACGAAGTTCCTTTTCCTCACACCCCATGCAGATTGGAAAATGGGCAGGATCTGCCGACTGCCGGCCAGCATAAGGGCAATTCGTTTGACTCCGGCGTTAATCGAAAATACCGAGCATAGCCGAATTAGACTATTCAATTCATCATTAACTTTACGGTTGCAATCATTTTTGTGGCTGTAAGTAACTGCTTATTTGCAGTTATTAAACACATATCTATTAAAATTGTATTCTTGAGATAATTAAACACTCTATTACAGGATACTAAAGGTTCATCTGGAGTCTTTCGGTTATTATACTAGCTCTTTAATAACCGTAACAATTTGCTCATTGACCAATGGGTCAATAAACGGCTGACAGGAGTTGAGCTTTAAAATGTTTATTATGAACTCTGTACCTATTGACACGTATATGATACCATCCAGCAACTAAAGCTTGCTCGACAATGTGGAACACAAACATTAAATTGAACAGAATAATTGGATCAGATAATTCCTCAGATATACTCCTCTCAAAGCTGCCTGAAAACCTAATATTCCTCAATACTCTCCAAGCCTTATTACTATTCTTCAACTAAGGATCTTAAGGACGAGATACTTTTCTAGCTACAACAGGAGCATGCTTATCAACCACGCTCAGTAAAAAGCATTTAAACATTTCCACCTTTTTGTCGACATTCAATTCATAAAAAATTTCATTTTACCTGTTACCCTAAAGGTCCTCGAGAAACACATCATTATCAAATTCGGTGAAATCCCTGTATTTTATTATTCTAAAAACTATTTTTTCCCTCATCAGCTGTACCTTACAAAATGTGAGATAATGCCTACTTAATTCATTTTAATGACACCCGCAGTATTTATCATTGTTTTCGAGCAGTTAACGAGTTACGATCCAATAGCGAACCTAGTAGATTCAGCTATTACCTGATCAAAACCATACGAAATAACAATCAGTGACGTTTCAGAAATCCACATTTACATCACCCAAACAAAACAGACAATCCCTTATAGGACTCACCAAACTCAAAATTTTATTCATGTTATCAATAAAAGAACTCAACTTAGAAGTTCGCTTGTTTTTATCAGGTGGGCGATAGCAATTTTAACGATCACTATGTGGCCACGCAGATTAACCTTCGACCAGAAGTACCCTTCAGGGCTCTTTGTTTCCATCCCCAAATTAATTAACTGCACCTCCAATATTCCATGACATATAACATTAATGAAAAATCTACTACGAAGAAATTGCTAATACCTTCTGTATAGGCTACCTGGGAATTTCAGAGAAGGGTACGACAAGGAATTGCAGCCCCGAATTGAAATTTGCAACTAAATTTGTGTAAGTGCATCCGTATAATCACAAAAGCCCGAAAAACGGTCGTCATAATTCCGTAAATACTACTAGCATTCATGCTATAAATTAATTAGGCTTCAAGTATGATGTCATTAATTTCGTGGGTTTTGTTTTTGAATATGTGAACCCTTACTTTCGCTAGCCGAGAATAGAAATGACCCTTTAACCTCGAAAAATTTTAGGTGTTCTGTAAAGAACATACAGGGGAAATATTTATGTGTATCAAACCTGCCTAGGTCAACTATGTAATGGTGCACTCATTGTAAAACTTTAGAAACTTGTTTTCGAGGTTTGGTTGAAAAACCTGCGATAAACCTCTGACGAGAAGTTACAAAATGCAAAATTGGGAGATTGAGTCACAATCTTTTTATGACTTGCAGCTATGAAAATCTGCTTAACTGGTAACATTGGAACTGTACACTACTTACTATAATCACATAACCTAATATACAGGGTGAGTCTTTAAGTTGTACATTAATTTCAACTATAAATTCCTCCCATCGAATAAAACACTTTTTTCATTTGCCATTTTTCCAGATTCGGCTCAGGTCAAAAGATATAAGCATTTAAATATTTCTCAATGTGCTAATACACTCCTGCGCTTCGTTTGCAAGTTCACCAAAGATATCCCTTACTGTGATCTCTTGAAGAATGACGAATCGAGGGTTTGAAATTCAAAGAAACAAGTTTGAGAAAACTTATCTACTCACTTTATTCTCATGATTTGGGGCTTTTTGCTATATAATCACAGGAAAAACATTTCTCTACACTGAACTTGAAACACTGATCGTAAACTTGATGTTCATGCAATATCCAATTTCATTCCACTAAAAGATTATACACAATTCCGTCCTCCCCCATTCTCATATTGAAAACTCCATAACAATACTTCTTTCAAGAAATTTATAAATGAAATATATGAAATCAATAAACTTATGTAAAAACATTCTCTAGAATGTTATGGTCATGGAAAGTCGCATATGCCCATAGAAATTATAACTTAATGTTATATCTACGCATATACCTAAGATGCACAGAAGATATGGTGCTCTTATTTTCATTGATTTTACTACTAAATCTTTAGACCAAACTGGGGAAACCGGATGTATTTCATACTCTCGCCACCGATAGAAGTGCCACCAATCGACCAATCGAAACGCATGACACTATTAATGGAAACTCGGCAACTGTCATTTTGAATTTATTTATGTTTTCTCAGATTATTATTTAGTTATTGATAAGTGCGTGAAATCTGTTTGTGTTAGCTTCGAAGAATTGCGTAGATCCTCAGATACTTTTAAATGAGTCCCTTCTGTATTTTGTTTGGACAGTGCAGATGTGAATGAAAATAAGTGTTCAAATAAAGAGGGAATAATACATCGATTTCAAACGATGGACCAAAAGCTCCGGTCATAGTTTCGGTTATCCAAACTGACATATAGGCAAAGGATAATCTGTCAGTTTTGATAACCGTAAGTATAACCCGAGCTTTTGGTCCATCGCTTGAAATCGTTTATATTTATAGAAGGTATAAACTTCATGAAACTCAGCTGCTCATCATTCTTTTCACAATTGTCTTTCAATCATTTTCACTAATTAAGGATCAGTTATCAACCCCCAATTAAGTATATTATTTTCACAATGTGTTGTATTTTTCTTGGTTCTTTATTGAATATACATGAATTGTTTAACAATTTTCATCAACTTGAAACTGGAATTTACTAATATATGCTACTATCAAGTGCTACGTACTAGAAAACCTCAGTTTTCAAATCTGACGAAATAAAATTAACCATTGAATGAAACACCTGCTTTCTAATTGGAAATCTTATGAATTTAAATGGAAAAGAACTCAAATTGAACTGGTTCAATAATATGGCCTATTCGATGAGTTTTTATTCTCTCTGAAACTTCAACTCTTGAAAGGTCTCAGTCTGACTTAAAATAAGAATGATGCTTGTTCCGTATCAACTTCCATAAACTTCCCGCCGCTTTACTAGATTCCTTTTTATAGGTGCACAATCTGGAAAA
Source organism: Myrrha octodecimguttata (assembly GCA_958510865.1). Lineage (NCBI taxonomy): Eukaryota > Metazoa > Arthropoda > Insecta > Coleoptera > Coccinellidae > Myrrha > Myrrha octodecimguttata. The sequence continues at coordinate 16,140,100 of OY294060.1, forward strand.
TATTGATATATTTGAATAAGCTATCAAATGATATAGATGTATCAGTAGATTCTGTAGAATAATTTCACATTGCTCACCTAATAATTTCATTCCTCACTTGCTATAATATAGGTAAATGATCGAGATTTGTTATCTCGGTCAATTTCTGATGACAATAATACAAGCTGATATTGCACAATTAGGAAGCGAAATGCGATGTCTTACCTTAATGGGTTGAAGGTGAAAAACTAGGCGAATTGCCACTGGTCTGGTAGCAAAAGGTACAGGTAAAGGGGAGGGACTCAAGGATGTACCTTTCCTTCTGCTCAGCGTCCTCGGGCTTCACCTGATGGAAACAAAATCACAAGACACTCCACTCCAAACTGTCAATATCACCGTATAGGCAAACAGACGAAATTGTATTTAGATCAGACGAACAATTGGCGAAATAATGCGACGATAAATTAGCGATTCCAATTCGGATGAATTTAGAGGTTATCTCTTAAATACGTAAGTTCTAACTCCGGCGATTCTTAGAAGAAGAGTGACTGACGTTTGACAGACGATTCCAGCAAGAATGCGTCTGACGCCCAACACAACCCGAGTTAGGCAACCTAACATACACGTTAGGTGAATAAAAGGAAGGTTCGCGACTTGACATGCCGCCCGCCCTGAAGAGTCCCTTCAGTAAGATGAACTGAAAGGCGTGAACAAACGAAGGAAGCCAGACGCAATCTACTGGGTTGGAAGAGGACACAATTTGACGACTGGTCGTCGAATGATTCCAGAAGCAGTAGCAACATCAGCTACACGAGTTGTGGAATCAGCTCCCGGGAAAACAGAGGATATACGGCCAATAGACCACTTCAGAGGAGGAAGATTATCATCTCGAATGATGACAACGGTACCTGGAAGGATAGGAGTCGATGGATGCAACCACTTGTGACGCTGCTGCAAAGTATGCAAGTACTCCTGACGCCAACGCCTCCAGAAGTCCTGCTGAAATCTTTGGACGAGCTGCCAACGAGACAGGCGGTTTAGAGACACGGAACTGACATCGTTATCAGGAGGAGCGGTGAGGGAGCGGAAAACCAGAAAATGCCCGGGGGTGAGGGCCTCAAAATCAGAAGGGTCGGACGATGGGAGATACAGAGGACGAGAGTTGAGGATTGCCTCAACCTGAGTGCAGACGGTGAGAAACTCCTCGTAAGTGAGTTTTTGCTCGCCGATAACGCGAGTGAGATGATGCTTCGCAGACTTGACAGCGGCCTCCCAAAGGCCGCCAAAGTGAGGACTAGAAGGAGGAATGAATCGCCAGTCGGTTCCGGAAGACGAGGCTGCATCACAAAGACTTTGCTGATGTTGTGGAGCAGACAACAAACGGCCAAGGTCACGAAGGTAGTTGTGTGCACCCACGAAGTTGGTCCCGTTATCCGAAAAGATAACGGAAGGATTACCTCGGCGTGCAGCGAAGCGACGATAAGCAGCAATGAAGGCTGGGGTGGACAACTCAGATGCCAACTCCAGGTGAACCGCTTTGGTAGTGAAACAGATGAAGACAACTAGATATGCCTTGGTGCTAACGGCTCCGCGTAGGCGTGCACTCGTCACATAAAATGGACCGGCGTAGTCAACGCCAGTGGTAAGAAAAGCCATAGCAGAGGATAGCCGCTCAGGTGGAAGATTGCCCATTGGTTGTATCAGAGGACGGGGTTTGCAAGAGAAGCATCGGTTGCACTTGCGTAGACGATTACGTACTACATTACGTCCGTCCAAAATCCAGAATCGTCGACGAATGAACGAATGAGTCGCCAGAGCGCCGGCGTGCAGAAGACGATGGTGGGCATCGTCGATGAGCAGATGAGTGAGATGATCATTTTTAGGCAGAAGAACAGGATGTTTGTGTCTATATGGTAATAATGAGGCGGAAAGCCGACCTCCAACACGGATAAGTCCATGCTCGTCACGAAAAAGGTGTAGTTTCATGATGAGGCGATGACGAGAAGAAGGTTTCTGAAGCTCAACTAGCTCCTCCGCGAAATGAACAGATTGAACTAGACGTATCAAGCAGGTTTCTGCTTCCTGAAGCTCAACAGAGGAGAGAAAACCTGAGCGAGGGAAAGATGGACTGCGAGAATTCAGTATGAAACGTCGACAAAAGGCAGTCACGCGCTTGAGTCGAAGATACGAGGAGAAACGTTCAATCATGGTGGGTTCATCGGAGATGGCTGCTAACATTAAAGCGGAGATCGGCTTGGCTTCGACGTCCACTTGCTCAGTTGGAGATGAATCAACAGAGGAAAGAGGCCACGAAGACGAGTCGAGAGACAACCAACGAGGACCACGCCACCACAATGGGTGATGATGAACGTCTGCGGGCATCAATCCTCGAGAGGCACAATCAGCTGGATTGTCCTCAGACACCACATGCCTCCAACAAGCCGAAGGAATCAGATCCTGTATTGCGGCGACTCGATTGCCGACAAATGTCTTCCATCTGTGACTTTCACCACGGATCCACGACAAGGCAACAGAAGAATCGCAAAAGGCAATACATTCAGCACCGAGATGCTGCAAAACGTGGGTGGACAGATGATGCATGAGTTTTGCGAGAAGATGGGCACCGCACAGTTCTAGACGAGGCAGGGTCACAGCCTTACAAGAAGCGATTTTGGATTTTGCAGCTAGGAGAGACGCATGGCATTGACCAGATGATGAAGAAGTGCGAAGATAGACGACTGCAGCGTAGCCCGATTCAGAGGCATCACAGAAGCCGATGAACTGATGAGCAGAAGATGAAACGGCAGGGATGAACCTTGGTATGTGAAGCTCTGCCAAGGAGGGAAGCTGGGATTGGAACTGCAACCACGGGGGTTGGACCTCAGTCGAGAGAGGTTGGTCCCATTCCAAGTGAAGTAGGCAGAGCTGACGGAAGAAGACTTTGGCATAGAAGGTGACAGGAGTTAGCCATCCCAACGGATCGAAGATTCTGGCCAGTTGACTCAGCACAGTCCGTTTGGTGACTGCCGCTGATGTCAAGCGGACAGAATAGAAGAAGTGGTCAGAGGACGGATTCCATCCAAGTCCCAGGATCTTGAGACTTGGTTCACGATCAAGAAGAAGGGGGTCAATAGAAGAGGATTCTCTACGATGATCAGATGGAATGCCGTCTAACAGAGGAAGATGATTTGTAGCCCATTTGCGCAACTCAAAACCGCCCGCCATGAGCAGATCCTGAACCTGCTGTCGCAATTCAAGAGCCTCAGACTCGGATGAACAGCCTGTCAGAATGTCATCGATATAAATCTCATGCAGCAAGACGTGCCTTGCAGCAGGAAATTTGGGTCCGTCATCCAAAGCCAGTTGGTGAAGGGTCCTAAGTGCCAAGTAGGGAGCAGAAGAAACTCCATAGGTGACGGTGTTCAGGCGATAATATTGGAGGGGTTCCTGTTTGGTGAAACGCCAGACTATGCGTTGATAATCCCTCTGCTCAGGGCGTATCAAAATTTGTCGATACATCTGTCGGATATCGGCAGTAAAGACAAATCTGTGTAGACGAAAACGAAGCAGAAGGGTGGAAATGTCCGCTTGCAGCTTCGGACCGGTGAGCAGAAGATCGTTGAGGGATCTGCCATTAGCGGATGCGCAAGAGGCGTTGAAGACTACTCGAATTTTAGTAGGAGGATCATCCGGACGATGTACAGGATGATGAGGAATATAATAGGGCTCATATCGAGGACAGTCAGATGACTCAGGTACCAATTCCATGTGGCCACTCTCGATATAATCTCGCATGAAATCATGATAGGCGACGCGAAGATCAGGATTATTCTCGAGGCGATGTTCTAACCTTATGAACTGCTGAGTCGCCACATTGACGGAAGGGCCCAGACGATAAGATGACAAGGGCAACCCAACAGTGAACCTACCAGTGGAGTTACGGGTGACATCAGCGCAATACATAACCTCACACTCTTTCTCGGCGGGGGTCAAGGGGAGCACGTCAGGTACCTTATCGAGTTCCCAGAAGCGCCGAACGATGTTGACAAGTTCCTGGTCTGAGTGTTGAGAGGAGCTCAGAGGAATAGTTTGAAGATCGGAGACGGCAGGATGACTTATCATATCAGATGGTAAGATTAGGGGTATTGAACCAGAAGACTCAGTCTTGTCAGAAGAAAAATGGCAGGTGGCCACTGATAGAGGGGGATCAAGCTGAGTTAATGGAGGAGAGACAGCAGATGATGATCCTGCAGACGATGATGGAAGAGTGTTTCGACGTGAGGCCCGAAGAGCAACCCGAAGACGTCGAGCTGGACCATTCACAGTGTCCGGTGAGAAGGAAACGTGTTTGGTCTTCTTGCGATGTCGCGCATACGGTCCATACAGTACCCAACCTAGGGTGGTAGATAATGCACCTGGAAGCTCAGACGATGGGGACAACGTGCCGGGAAGAATAAGATGAGGGAGCACATCCGAGCCGATCAACATGCCTATGGTACGAGGAAGATAGAAAAGTGGATCAGCTAGGCTGAGTTGCTGAAACTCAGGCCATCGGCCATTGAACGCTTGGACCGGAAGGGGATCCACTGGACTGTCAATCACGTATGCTTTGATGATAAACTGGGGAGGATCTCCTTGGTGACGGAGGGTGACGTATGCGTACCCCTGGATGCGAAACTGATCCGCATTACTCAAGGTGCGAAGCTGAATAGGATCAGGGTGAATGCACAGACGAAGCTTGGAGGCCCACTCTCGGGTGATGAGGGTATGTTGGCAGCCTGAATCTAGAAGAGCACGGCCGAACAAGACATTCCGCCGGTTATCTAGACGGATCCAAGCGGTAGGCATGAGGTAGTCAGGCTTATGGGTCTGACACAGAGAAGACCGCGGAGCTGGAGACAGATGACAAGAAGAGAACAGACGAGAAGATGCAAACAGATGTTTATTCGGCGGGGTTAGACGACCGCAAGATGACCACACTCGCAGTCACTCGGAACCACTTCCAGAAGAGGGACAAGAATGAGGGGGCGACGGAGCAGGCGAAGCTCGAGAGGATGTTGAGCCTACCGCCCTAGGGGTCTTGCACGACAGCAGCCGGATCCCCGCCAATTTACCCCTTACTGAGCTGCCCCGAGAGGTGAGAGCACGGATTGGAGGCTCGGATGAGACAGAGGGCGAAGAAGGACGTTGGTCCGTCGAACGGGATATTTCCTCAATGTGGGAAACGGAAGGGGACGTAGTCGTAGCAGATGCTAGGTGGAGAATCGTATGGTGTCGTCTCCGGCATGTGTGACAGCATTGATCCGAACCGCACTTGGCAGTGACATGGAAAGACGACATGCAATTTCTGCATAGTCGCCTCTCATCCACGAAAGCTCGTCGCTGATGAATGTCCATGGCCTTGAACTCACGACATTGGCGAATGGAGTGATTCGCCGAACAGAACACACACGCGGAAGACGAACCAGACGATGTAGAGGGGCGTGTGCCAGCGTAAGCAGGACGGCGAGAGGACGGACCGGGGGATGAAAGCACGGACGAGGAAGGGACAGACGCTGAGCCTGCCGGGGATTGAGGCCTTGACGATTTCCTCTGCACAGACGCACGAGACGAGGTGACCGAAGTGCTCTCCAACACTCGCAACTGTCGGTTAGTAAACTCGAGAAGTTGCGCGAGAGTGGGAAATTCATCAGAGGATAACTGCCCCTCGAACAACTGGCGAGATGGTACATCAAGGTTGCGCAAAGCCAGCGAAAACAGGAGGTAGTCGGCTGGATTAGATATGGGCAGCGCCTTGATGGCATTTATAGCATTCTGATGCGTGGTTATGAAATGCTTCAGCTGCGACAAAGAGGACACAGATGCTGGCCGGGAGTCCAAGATCTGGCTTACATAAAGATCCGCCAACCGACGAGGATTTTGGTACCGGGAGTGAAGGGCTTGGTAAGCCAGAGGGTAATTAACCGAATCCAATTCAAACCCGGAGATGACCGACGCTGCCTCACCGGATAGAGCAGACGTTAGGAGGTGAAATTTCTGAACAGGCGCCAGAGATTTGTTTTGATGCACTAGGGCATCGAAGAGAGCGATGAATCCGGGCCATTCCTCGATTTTGCCATAAAAACCGGGCAGCTCAACTCGAGGAATGGGTAAATCAACCGATGAGGATGCGAGCGGCTTACCAGAAGAAGAGCATGTCAGACGACTGTGGGCCTCACGTACACTCAGGCAAATCTCAAAGAACGCCGTGAATTTTGATGGTGATCCATCCTGTGCCGGTTCCTCCAACTGAGAGTTCAGTCTGATGATTGATTCATCGGCTTCCCTGAAATTCTTTTCTACCTTGATCAACTCCGACAGGCACATGTTGGCTGTATCCACCTCCGTGGTCAACCCTTTCATCAGCTTGAGCAGTGTAGACGCTGCGGAGAATGCATTCTCACGCTTTACTACAAACTCGCTGATAGATGCCTTCAATTTCTCCACCGACGGCATTTTATATTTTGAACAACCCTGGTATACGGAATTTAATTATTCACGGAAATTGAATGTGAATGAAACAGACGGTGATAACAAACAGATGCCGTAGATAAGACTTCGATAAAGATTAGCGTTTCAAGTAGTTTGTTTGAACGAATATTGAATTATGAATTCACGATGAAATAATCAGATGAATGGAATGAATAGACTGAATTATTTTTGATCTAAAGGTCCCTGGTTTCGGCACCAATAAATGATCGAGATTTGTTATCTCGGTCAATTTCTGATGACAATAATACAAGCTGATATTGCACAATTAGGAAGCGAAATGCGATGTCTTACCTTAATGGGTTGAAGGTGAAAAACTAGGCGAATTGCCACTGGTCTGGTAGCAAAAGGTACAGGTAAAGGGGAGGGACTCAAGGATGTACCTTTCCTTCTGCTCAGCGTCCTCGGGCTTCACCTGATGGAAACAAAATCACAAGACACTCCACTCCAAACTGTCAATATCACCGTATAGGCAAACAGACGAAATTGTATTTAGATCAGACGAACAATTGGCGAAATAATGCGACGATAAATTAGCGATTCCAATTCGGATGAATTTAGAGGTTATCTCTTAAATACGTAAGTTCTAACTCCGGCGATTCTTAGAAGAAGAGTGACTGACGTTTGACAGACGATTCCAGCAAGAATGCGTCTGACGCCCAACACAACCCGAGTTAGGCAACCTAACATACACGTTAGGTGAATAAAAGGAAGGTTCGCGACTTGACAATAGGAAAACATCGAATGATAGTGTATATTAGCCAAAAATTACAATGCATATTGAATTCTTAGAATATATCCCACTGAAAGTTATGCAAAACATAATTTGGTAGAAATTCATTCATCCAGATATTTTTTACCTTATATCTTGTCTGATGTAAATTCAGTTCTGACAGAAAGTTGCCTTGACGATCGGTCGTAATTTCCAAATAGCGCCACCTTCAGTGGAAAAAACGAATTCTACCGAATTCCCCAACATTGGCAAAACAAAAGCGCATCTTTGAATACACCTTATCTTCTGTGCATCCTACATATATTATACCTAATATTAGTTATATGTAAAATAGACGTATATTTATGTGTATTCTATACGGATAAAGGCGAACCCAGCTTTATTTACTTCCTTTACTAGATCAGTGGATGCATAAATATAAGGAAATTTTTGGAATTTTATCCGATTTCATTATATTCAACGTTTAATATCTGCAAATCGGTGCGTTCAAGGAGAAACTATAAGGAATGATCAAATATCATGAAATGATTTAAGATTCTCATGATGACATAAGATAAACTTTATCTGCATGCTTATTCATGCTAATTCTGTATATTTTTATGAATCGGTGAATATATAACTGTTTGAAGTAGGATGGAAGTGGTAACTGAAGAATATGTGTCGTAGTTATAGAAAACTTCACACCAAAATTCATCTCATTCGGAGCTACAGAAGAAACACTGTTTTTTTCGGAAATTTAAACAGCCTGTATCTTTTTGCTGGAGCCGAATCTGGAAAAATGATGAATGAAAAAAGTATTTCATTTGATGAGAGAAGTCTATGGTTAAAATTACTAAGAAATTAGGTTCGGTTCTGTGGCAATATTTTTATTTTTCAATTACACTGAAAGAGGAAACGAAAGACATACAGATCGCATCAGGCAAGGGGAAATACGAGAACAACCAAAAATATTTCTTCTCCAGTCTTGTGAGAACTTACCACTATGTATTAAAAATGATAAAACCTTCATCAATAACATGATTACATTGATTAAGTACTCCAATTTTACAACTCCTTATATCTGCGAACAATCATTAGAATTTAATTGGTTCAGTGCGTCGTTTAAAATTTGTCATACGTTGGAGGTAGAACAACCTCACCTACCCGCTTTGTTTATGTTATGAAGTACAGCATTTTCAACAATTTCAGGATGAATTCACAAGTAAAAATGATTTATAAAGGGTCTTTCAATAAGGACGGGTCGATTTTGACATGAAATAAAAAAGGCCGTGTGTGAGATTTTAACGATTTTTTTTTTTTATTTGAAAGAGCTATATATGCCATTATGTGTGGAAAATCACATCGTTTAAATGTCCGCCGCGGCTTCTCACGGTGGCACGAATTCGAGTTGTCCAATGTTCAACAACTCTGCCGCATAGTTCGGGTTGAATTTCAGCGATAGCCTGAGCTATGTTGACTTTAAGGGCATCGGTCGATTGTGGCTTATTGGTATAGACCTGCGACTTAAGAAAACCCCACAAAAAAAAGTCTAAAGGTGATAAGTCGCAGGATCTCGGTGGCCAATTCACGTCACCTCTGCGAGAGATAACCATGCCCTCAAAGCGTTCATGCAGAAGATCCATGGTGGCATCCGCTGTATGGCTCGTAGCGCCATCCTGCTGGAACCACATGTCGTCTAAGTGTAGATCGTCCAATTTGGGCCAAAAGAAATCGGTGATCATCCTTCTGTACCGTTCGCCTGTGACGGTAATGGCCTCACCAACATCGTTTTCAAAAAAGTACGGACCAATAACACCGCCGGCCCAAAATCCGCACCATACGGTCACTTTTTGTGGATGCATGGCTACTTGGTGAACTTCGTGTGGGTTGTTGTCATCCCATATACGGCAATTCTGCTTGTTCACATAGCCATTCATCCAGAAATGCGCTTCGTCGGAAAAAATGATTTTTCTGCCAAAGTTGGGGTCCTCTGCCAAACACACTGTAGCCCAATCAGCGAACGAACGGCGTTGCCTATGGTCAGTAACTTTGAGCTCCTGAGTGAGTTGAATCTTGTACGGGTGCAGCCCTAAGTCCTGACGCAAAATGCGCCACGTTGATGTTTGTGAAAGACCGAGTTCTTGTGAACGTCGATGAATTGACTGCCTCGGGTTCTCCTGCACACTATCACGGACAGCAGCGATGTTCTCGGCCGATCTGGCGGTCTTTGCACGTACGGGTGTTGGCAGATTGTTTATTGAACCGGTCGATTCGAATTTGGCCAGCAAACGTTGGAGAGTCGACTTTGAAGGACCACCTCGTCTGCCGTAAAATGGGCGCAATGCACGTAACGTTTGCACTAACGAACACTCATTTTGGTAATACATTTTTAACATTTGGACGTGTTGCTCAACCGTGTAACTTGCCATGGTGATTTGGCATTACTAACTGAATAAAAAAATATAGGTTAGAAAGACGACGTTAAAACAACATGGCCGCCACAGGCTGCCAACATCGACCCGTCCCTATTGAAAGACCCTTTATTAATAGAATTGGTGAATAACTAGGCCTAGTTATTGTTTCGTTGTGAAATACAACATAAATACACCGAGAGACGAAGGAATCCGATTTTTCAGATATATTGTAGTGTAGACTTTGAATATTTGCATTTTGACCCATTCCCCTTAGTTTTATCAGGTATTCGAATAAATAGAATACTATGTGAACTATCCCAGAGAAGGCAAACATCCTATATTCACGCCATAAATTGAAGAAACTGTTCTGACAAAGTAACAAACTATGGTAGAGTTTGTTGGAGGAATTTCCACACTGGTTAAGGAATTATGTTAGACTATCTATTTAATTTGTTCTGTTTAATAAGTTGACTCATGATGAGATAAGTATGATAAGAATATTTCGTGTTTGTTATACACATTGCAAGAATTATATCTTCTCGACACTACAATAGCTGGCGTTATGAATGACAAACCCATCCTGAATGGTAACCACTCGCATCTCCATATGATATATAAAGGCAATTCGTTATGTGATAGATTTGTCAAAATATTGCATGCATTTTATAGTAAAAATGAACCAGATAACTTCCTCTGTTCTCAACCGAACACGTTCCGATGTTGCTCGACTACTCAAGGATGGAACTTCTACATTTTGTTGTTTGTAATACGTTTCGAATTGACCTAATTGTCAATTACTGAAGATTATGAAAGCCCTAATGTTGCATCTGCATACTAAAAAAGCATTTTATATGGATAGTAAAGAATTTTTTGAGTATGAATCGAAATCGGTGTTCAAGGAAAAAATTTCATATGAATTATTTTATTTGTAACATATATTTAGTATAATAAATATATAACTGAACATTATGATAGCACTGACATAGCAACTGTAGACCAATATTGTAGTAATTCGATAATTTTTAACATAGAACGTTATTTGAAATAGTACTGAGAAGTTCTCTGAAACCCATGTTTTTCCATTCCATACATTTGCTGGATTTCATTCTGCTGTTTAGTTTCAGGAATTAATGAGCCAAACAGTTTACTGTTTCATTTTCAATAGTTATACCTATAATAAATGCTATCTCTGACGTGGATACTCTAGGCTTTAGAAGACAAGGATAAATACTGCAATTTTCATTTATATCTTTTTGAACGATTATCATCTGGGATCGAATATCAGTTAATAAGATCCATTATCACAAATTTTACTTGTAAAATTAATAAAATCACTAAAATCTCCAACTAATCGCTCTTCGCCAATGTAAACAAAGCGAATGTATTCCTTGGTCTCTCGGTGTATTCATGTTGCATTTCACAACGACACAATAACTTGGCCTCACGGGTCTAGTAATTCACCAATTCTATGAATATAAATCATTTTAACTTGTGAATTTATCCTGAAATTGTTGAAAATGCTGTATTTCATATCATAAACAAAGCGGAAAAGTGAGTTTGTCATACGTTGGAGGTAAAACAAACTCACTTTTCCGCTTTTCTTTACTATCCATATAAAATGCTTTTTTAGTATGCAGATGCAACATTAGGGCTTTCATGATCTTTAATAATTGACAATAAGGTCAATTCGAAACATATTACAAACAACATAATGTAGAAATTCCATCCTTGAGTAGTCGAGCCACATCAGAACGTGTTCGGTTGAGAACAGAGAAAGTTATCTGGTTCATTATTATAATAAAATGCATGCAATATTTTGACAAATCTATCACATAACGAATTGCCTTTATATATCATATGGAGATGCGAGTGGTTACCATTCAGAATGGGTTTGTCATTCATAACTCTATCGTATTGTCGAGAAGATATAATTCTAGCAATGTGTATAACAAACACGAAATATTCTTATCAAACTTATCTCATCATGAGTCAACTTATTAAACAGAACAAATTAAATAGATAGTTTAACATAATTCCTTAACCAGTGTGGAAATGCCTCCAACAAACTCTACCATAGTTTGTTACTTTGTCAGAACAGTTTTTTCAATTCATGACGTGAATATAGGATGTTTGCCTTCTCTGGGATAGTTCACATAGTATTCTATTTCTTCGAATACCAGATAAAACTTAGGAGAATGGGTCAAAAACGCAAATATTCAAATATAAATTCTACACTACAATATATCTGAAAAATCGGATTTCTTCGTCTCTCGGTGTATTTATGCTGTATTTCACAACGAAACAATAACTAGGCCTAGTTATTCACCAATTCTATTAATATAAATCACTTTAACATGTGAATTTATCCTGAAGTGGTTGAAAATGCTGTTCTTCATAACATAAACAAAGCTGGTAAGTGAGGTTGTTTTACCTCCAACGTATGATAAAGATCAAACGACGCACGAAACCAATTCTACTTAACCTTAAAATCTGAATGTCATCTGGACAACCACAGAATAAAACAACAATGAGTGTCCCTAACAATCACAGAACAAAAACTTCGTTTTTTTATTTTACTCACCCAATTTCGATTCTATTGAGAAGATGGCTATATGCACTACTCAAGTTTTTTACGTCACTTCTAAAATTAATAGAATTATTGAATTTTTTGATACAAATCATCTCCGAAATTAGTCTCTTTCTATAGTCTGTCCCCCTATCCAAAATTCAACGTTGTCTAATTCTAAATCAAAATGATGTGCATTCCTATTGTTGGTTAAATTCCTTATTGAGCTCTTATGATTATAATCTGCTTTTCAGATGTTGTTTTGTGGTGCCTATATAGCAACCACTACAATTGTGGCAGTTTATTTTGTATACTAAATTTGATTCAAATCCCTTGGGGGTTTTTGACTTGAGTTTTGAAAAACAAATATTCCCCAAATTATTTCTGGAGGATGTAACGAATTTTGTGCTATCAAGTTTCATAATTGATATAAGTCTATTTGACAAACCAGGAATTGAAGGTATCTTTACATATTGATTGTTGTTATCTCCAATTTCATTTGGTTGATCTGAATTTACATTAATGAACTTGTTTAGTAATTTTTTGGGAAAATTGTTCTTAACTAAATCTGTTATTATCACTTGTAAATTATCTTTCTTGAAAACAGGATCACTCAATCTTTCAACTCTTCTAACTCTCTATTTTATCACATTTATTTTTTGATGTAGTGGATGTAGAGAATGAAAATTTATAGTGCAGCTTGTACTTGAGGGTTTTCCGTATAAATTAGTTCTGATTTGACCATCATTGGGATCTCTAATTAGAAGTTTATCGAGAAACGGTAAAGAGAAGGAGTCTTCGTCCTCCAACTCAAATGTAAACCTTAAATGTGGATCAATAGAATTGAAAACATCCAGAACATGATTGACTGAGTTCTTTGGTATTAGGGCAAGAACATCATCCACATACGAATACAAAAATATAAAGTCCACACTAGATCTCTTCCTTACCTCACATAGGACATACTTCATCAACAAGTCTGCAAATCTCGGCGAACTTGGCGACCCCATCGAACATCCTGAAACTTGTCCATGAAACTGGTCTGAAAATATCACATATCCACTACGGAAACTGAACGGAGCGGAAATCAGTTGCTCAACGAGGGGCTGTTTAATGTTTGTGAATAAACTCTCCACATCACACGAAATGAGGCAATGGTCTTGAGGCGCTGTTGTATGTTTCACTTTTTCTATAAGTTCCGTAGAATTTTTTATGTTTAATGAAAAAGTTGGAGTCAACTGGTTCAAGATTTCATGAATGAACCCTGCTATATTTTAACCTGGTGAATTCAAATAGGATGCTATTGCTCTCAATGGTCTCCAACTTTTATGTATTATATCTTACACAGTCCATACAACTTTGGTGGTATACAGTTGTATTCAACCAACTGATTCTTTTCTGATTCAGGAATGTAACCTTCTCAGCAAAGTGACAGGATCAATTTGTTGGCTTCTCTCTGTAGCGATAGCGTGGGATCATTCTTCAACAGTTTGTATGTGTCAACATCTTGAACCATTTCGTTCATCTTGTCAAAGTATTCTGACCACTTCTCTAGCAGTACTGTTCGCTTACCTTTGTCAGCACGAGTCACCATGATTTCCGGTTTGTTTCTGAGGAATCTTTTTGTGATGTTCAGTTTTCTGCGAATTTCATCATCTATTGGTTTTTATGTTTTTCAAATGATGATTTATTGATAAAATAAGTGATGGCATTGGTGCACAATGCTCTCTTCTCCTCCCTACTAGCCTCTGGTACTTTTCCATCGATTATGCACCTCACATCCTTCAACAAATCGAATAGAGGTATATTATCAAAGTTGAAAGGAGTCATGAACTTAGGGCCCATTGCTAGTATTGTACTAACCTCCTCAGGTAGGTTGACAGTGGTTGCGTTGTATATTCAATCTGGATTATCTTTTATTTTGACAATAGACTGTGATGATGAAGCTTTTTCAGTTTTTCTTGATGGATCATGTGTATCTTCTGAATAACTCTGTTGAATAGTATGTCTTGAAACTTGATAAAGTTCTGGACTATTATGTGTGGGATCAAGGTGGAGGTTTGTCTCACAATTTCTCTGATTGCTATCCTCTCATTGTTTATCTGCCAAAACGTTATCATTATCTCTGTGTTCAAACATTTTCTTTGGAAGCCAATGATGATGTTGTTTACTTTGTACTTATGAGGATGTTCAGACATCATCATCCCATTGATTGAATTGAAATTTTGTTTTAGATGTCTAGGGACGAGCTTCATGCTTCTACATCTTAACAAGAAGTTTCTTCTGCCTTCCAGTCTTATCAGCCTCTCCTTAGCATTAGACCAAGTTTTTAGTGCTCTCACCGCCCCCAGTCCAAAATAATAATAATAATAATAATAATAAAGTTTATTTGATCATTAAACAAGAACACTTAATTCATATTCATGTTTCACAAATAAACCCGAAGAAGAAAAGGCAGAGGCTCAACTCCGAAGAAGCTTGCCTGTTTGAACCTGCACATCTCCATAGAATGTCATTTTTAGCTATTCACACTAATGGTACCGAAGATCCAATAATACAATAAAGAACTAGTTGCCAAAGGACATCAATAAGAAATTAGGTTCGGTTCTGTGGCAATATTTTTATTTTTCAATTAATTCACTGGCTACAGTTTCGTATTGTTAAAATTAATGTACAACTTAAAGACTCACCCTGTATATCCAAAAACAACAACGCGCGTGCCATTCATAATCGTATTCCGAAGCATTCCGAACACCTCATATGAGAATAGCACAACATATAACCTAGCTTCTCACCGGACATCGGGAAGTTATTCGGTTCAGGATCAGCTGCGAGGATGACCGTAAACACAATGATCTACAAAAAAGAAACGACTTAGAAATTCGATATTCTCAGAGGAGGCTTGGTGTTTGATTAAGAAAGTCGAATTCTTGAATGGGTGAATTCCGCCTAATGATTCCGTAGCTATACCCATTCAAAACTAAATTTCTCCAAATTTCCCAAATATACAGATTTGATAGAACTGAAATCCAGTACTTGAAAAATGGTACAGCTTGGATGTCCGTGCAAAATTTCGTGCGAAGCGAGGAACCGATTCGCGATATCGCAGTTTCCTTTGCGCCATGACCGTATCCTTAGAGGAACCCCTTTGTTAGTTCGGGCAACATCAACTCGAAAGGTGGACATAGTGAAGGAAGAATAAATCTTATAAGTCTTTAACCTGGATATGTCCCAGGAATACTTCATATGAATAACTCAACTGCTCACAGTTTTATCACTGAGCGAGAAGACGACTCAGGTAATCGCAATCACGCGGCACTCTGGCTGTTTCCCCAAGACCGATTCTCAAACTTTATTCAACGACTGAAGGCAGACTTCCCTTGAACAATTATATCAGTAATTTCGGTCGAATAAATATCTGCATTCGATGTGAAATTCAAATATTTCCTGGAAATTGGATCAAGATTTTAAATGAGCTCTAGCGCATTCGAAATACTTCAAAGCTTTCTATAGCTTTGGAGCAATTCTCACAATGAATTGAAATCAATTATAACCGAGCCAGCGATGACATGTTTGGGATTTTATATTGAATATGAATTTTGAGTGCCTTTAGATAAATCACTCTTATTATATCACTTTTTGATTCAATTTGAAACTTTCTGTCAGAACTTGCTCTGAACATTCAAATCTCCAAATGACTTATTTTGAATGCCACATATGTATTCCAAAGCGGTTGCCCATACATTTGTCAGTCACAGTTCATGCTGCGTGACTGAAAAAATCCATTTAAATATACTCAAATTCTATGATTCACATCGAATTCACCGCAAATTTATACTGAATTTTTAATAGTTGCAGTACAGATTGCAGTGCTCGTATGTGGACACTGGGAGGCCGTTACATCCAAACAATAGGAACATTCAAGGAATGGAAAAAACTTGAAGTGGGTTTGCCTCCACCAGCTGATTTTGAATTCAGTGAACCTCCAGATGTGAAGCGGGTAGCGAGCTCCACCACATTCAGGGTAACTTAAACCACTTGAAAAACTTCGCTTCAATTTTCACTAGAATCTCAGGGGAAATTCGTACAAAGATTCTGGTTTTCGCCACAAGTTGCGGTCGACTTCAGCATTAGGGCCAATTTTTACATATTAGTCCTAAAGGAAAATATAGTCCAAGGAATATGAAGAAATATAAAACCTGCCCATTATTTCAATGCGAGCATTTATGCGTTATAGTCTTGAACAGAAAAACATTACCTTATGACTATATGCTATATGATTTAATTCATTAATTTTCAGAAGTGGTGGACTAATTTTTAATGCATTACTGTAATGAATCTGAATGATATATTACAAGAACTTCATCTCACCGGACAACTTTACAGTTTTAGTTGTGAAGTTTTCAGTTTCAATGAACTAATTGAAAATCCACTAATGTGCCATATACTCTTCGACACTCTCTTTTTCTGAGGTTCGGAACGACAATGATGAGACTTAGGACAATAATCGTACGTTGCCAAGGAATTATCTTCTGAAAGTTTAATTTGGATCGTCCTTTCCTAGAAATGGAAAGTGGGGAAATCAAATTGAAAAGAAATGGAATAATTTGAAAATTTTTCTGAAAAAAAAGTTACCTCCGCATAAAATTCACGAACCATAAAATGTGCAACGTATTAAATGTGCAACGCTTTTTCTCAGAAGATCGCGAGTATCTATTGAAGTTGGAAGTAATTATTTCTTGAGTGTGCCTAACGAAGTCTATAAATCCGGGTCCAGATGAGTGTAATCCGAACAGCGAATGCAATAAAATTTGATAAACGATTCGGCGATAAGTGTGGATGACACTGGAGCTTTGCCTCGAATAATACATTCGTATGCATCGTTCGAGTTGAAAACCGAGCCCCGACGGAGCAGATAGAGCGCTGTCTCGAACCGTAAAATTGAAACGCTGTTCGCATTACACGCATCTGGACCCGGCTAAAGAGGGCAGACTATTTTCGAGTTACGCAAACTTAAATTTATGGGGGTTGTTCTGTAAAATGAAACACAAAATTAAGGGATGGGAGATCAATAAGATTCATTTCATTATCAAAGATGAAAATATCGAATGGGATCTGAAGCCAATGCCTTTGACTGATACAGTAGGCTACTTCATTTTCGCTGCCCCATGTACTTTTGCCAAACCGATTTCCTGCTCCCTTACTCATGTATTGACCCCTCCAAACGCAGCTTTACTTCCTGATTGAAAGATTCTGGTATCTTCTATTCCTATGGTCTTCACGGAATTTTGCAAGAACTGTTTCCAGCTATCTTTTCCTATCAGATGGTACTAAGTTTCGATTCGATTCGATTTGTTTTTTCTGGAAATATTGGGAAAATAAGATTTTGAATAGTTATATCTCAAGCATCTTCAGGCGGATTTGAATCATTCACGAACTCGACCTTCGCGATTAAATCCCAAACCTACTATACGAATATCGAGTTTTCAAGTAATTGCTTTCGGAAGTGATTGGGTTTACCGAATAAGCGAATGTACATGACCAGAGGAATCATCAAAATAAATTTAGAGACAGGAGAATTGTGTGGATTGATTTTTGGGACACTCAGTATGTCTCATTCTAAAATGAGCTCACCATTGTGCTATAATTGATTCAGAGCAAGAGGAATAATCAAACTAGATTCATAAACAGAGGCAATTTGGAAATTAATTCTCGGTACACCCTGTTCATTTCTCCATGAAAGATTTGGTCCTATCCAATCATTGAGATGGGTCTAAACATTAACACTAAGAAGACGAAATTTATGATTATTTCAAGAAACCCAAACATGCATAGAAACGCCATCATAACATTCAATGCAACGCCGTTAGAGAGAGTAGATAAATTCAAATATCTGGGTGTCTGGCTCTCTGAAGATTGGACATCAGACAGAGAAATAAAATGTCGCATTGAACAAGCCCGACAGGCATTTCTGAAGTTTCGAAGAGTTCTTGCTTGTCCTGATTTTGATCTCAACCTGCGACTGAGATGCGTGAAGTGCTACATCTGGTCGGTGCTTCTTTACGGCATGGAAGGCTGGACATTGAGGAAGACTGCGATTAACAGGCTAGAGGCCTTCGAGATGTGGCTGTACCGCAGGGTCCTCAAGGTGCCTTGGACGGCTAGATTGACAAATGAGGAAATTCTGAGACGTGTCGACAGACAACGTGAATTGTTTGAAACGATTAAGAAGAGAAAAACGGCGTACCTAGGACACATTATGCGGAACAACAAGTATCAATTTTTACACTTACTGATCGAAGGTAAAATTGAGGGAAGAAGAGGGATCGGAAGGAAGAAAATGTCCTGGCTGCGGAACATCAGGCAGTGGACAGGACTGCACGATATACAGTCTTTAATACATACCGCAAGAAATAGAGAAGCGATGGAAAATGTTATCGCAAACATCCATTAGTGGATATGCATTGGAAGAAGAAGAATCATTGAGATATTGAGTTGATGCTCATCCCTGAAGATATCAATTATGTTATTGTATCAATATTTTTTACAACACCATGTAATTTCATTCAAAAAAGAACACAAATCAAAGCCATACGAAACCCAACGCAAATATTATAATCAAAAACGGTCCAGGAGAACAGGAGTTAAATCCGAAGAAATATAAAAATAATTTATGATGAATTTAGAACATCAATAATTTTGAACACTATTCAGGATATATTATATTTCCAATTTTTCTGGAAATAAAGATCAAATCTATTCAATGTCAAATTTGAATGAATTCCCTGAAAATCACCTGCAACAATATTTAAACGAGCTACGTCATTCTTCCAACATAGGACGGTTATTATTTCGGACCAACTCTCCTGAAACGTTAAATATCCCACAAACAAGCGGAATGCGAGCTATAATTCCAAATCATCATCTGATCGTTATAACGTGTTGACGGGTAAAAATACTTTGCTGACTGAACTAGAATCATACCGTCAATTTCAGACTTCTAGTGAAAATATGAGACTCATAATGCAAACCTACGATCTATCGAGGATCACCTTCTTGCCACCATATTCAAAATTAAAATCCACCCCAATTTGGGGGTAGTTTATTCTTGTAATTTTTCAAAATAATTTGCTGACCGAAGGTTTCCAGTCGAGATATTTTATCAAAACGCTACATTATGATTGAATGTGGCACACTTTTTGTGCCACCATAAAAAAAATTCAGATCCGCCCCCGTTTGAGGGTAGTTTATTCTTGTGATTTTTCAGGAATCCTTGCTGATCGGAAATTTCCCGTGGAGATATTTTATTGAAACGATGTATTATGACTAACTGTAGCATACTCTTTGTGCCACCATAAAAAATATTCAGATCCACCCCCTATTAAGGGTAGTTTATTCTTGTGATTTTTCAGGAATCCTTGCTGATCGGAAATTTCCCGTGAAGATATTTGATTGAAACGATGTATTATGACTAACCGTAGCATACTCTTTGTGCCACCATAAAAAATATTCAGATCCACCCCCTATTAAGGGTAGTTTATTCTTGGGATTTTTCGGAAATCCCTGCTGATCGATATTTTCCAGTGGAGATATTTCATTCAAACGAAGTAAAATAATTGCAAATCGGATACCCTCTGTGCCACCATACAAAAATTTCAGGTCCGACTCGTTTAAGGGTAGTTTATCCTCGTAATTTCTCGGAATACTTTGCTGACCGAAAATTTTCAGTGGAGATATTTTATTGAAACAACGTATTATGACTAAACGTAGCATAAGCTTGGAGTCGGACCTGGAATTTTTGTATGGTGGCACAGAGGGTATCCGATTTGCAATTATTTTATTTTGTTTCAATGAAATATCTCCAGTGGAAAATATGGATCAGCACGGATTTCTGAAAAATCCGAAGAATAAACTACCCTTAATAGGTAGTGGATCTGAATATTTTTTATGGTGGCACCAAGAACATGCTACGGTTAGTCATAATACATCGTTTCAATCAAATATCTTCACGGGAATTTTCCGATCAGCAAGGATTTCCGAAAAATCACAAGAATAAACTATCCTTAATAGGGGTTGGATCTGAATATTTTTCATTTTGGCACACGAAGTATGCTACGGTTTGTCATAATACATCGTCTCAATAAAATATCTCCACGGGAAATTTCCGATCAGCAAGGATTCCTGAAAAATCACAAGAATAAACTACCCTCAATAGGGGGTGGATCTGAATATTTTTTACGATGGCACAAAGGGTATGCTACGGTTAGTCATAATACTCCGTTTCAATCAAATATCTTCACGGGAATTTTCCGATCAGCAAGGATTCCTGAAAAATCACAGGAATAAACTACCCTTAATAAGGGGTGGATCTAAATGTTTTTTATAGTGGCACAAAGAGTATGCTACGGTTAGTCATAATACATCGTTTCAATCAAATATCTCTACGGAAAATTTCCCATCAGCAAGGATTTCTGAAAAATCACAAGAGTAAACTACCCTTTAACGGGGGCAGATCTGAATTTTTTTTATGGTGGCACAAAAAGTATGCTACAGTTAATCATAATATAGCGTTTCGATAAAATATCTCTACTGGAAACCTCCGGTCAGCAAATTATTTTGAAAAATTACAGGAATAAACTACCCCCAATTTGGGGTGGATTTGAAATTTGAATGTGGTGGCACGAACATATCAATGTACACAACTCAGTTTTAGAGTTTGGTTCAATTAAATATTCTTTAAGGTCGTGATTTAGAGGATTATATTTTGGTCAGCAAATTTGCGTCAACACGGGGTGTGGATAATTTCCACACCCCGTGTTGACGTACTTTTTCCTCTTCGATTCGTTAAGGTTTTCAGCGCTATCAAGTATCCTTTTTTCGGTCTATTGTGCGAATTTCGTATCCGAGGGTGTGAATTGCTCGAGTGGAGTAATTGTAATTGATAATGGACTCTTATTATAATTATAATAATATAATAGTTCAATTATCGTGGCAAATAAACAAACAATTCCATTTCGATATCAGGCGGAACAGCTGTTACTCTCGCGTTCTTGTCTTGTCAGTCAACGCATTGGTACATCAGTGTTGCCACGTGTACCGAGTTTCACTAAAGGTAACTACCGGAATACATCAGCGTTGCCACGGATATCCAGTCGTATTTGGAATAAGGAATGCCTGAAATCATGCATACTACTCAATGTTATTGCTGCAGGATATACTATGAAGATCACTTAGTGCTCACATGTACGGTATGCTGTCATAAGTTTGGAAACAGCTGTGTAGGTATGTCTTTCTCAGATGTTAGAGTTATTAACTCGAAGAAGTCGATAAATTGGAATTGAAAGAGCTGTGGAAACTTCGGAAGTGACGTAAATTCTTTGAGGGCGGTCATCGTGTCATTGCAGGAACAAATAAAGCAACTCAATGAATGTGTTCAGTTAGTTATGGATCGGATAACAAAGACGTCGGTGTTTGGGAGGTCGAAGACCGCATGGAAAGGAAAGATAACATTGTGATCTATTGGCTACCAGAGCTACCCAGTGGACCAACTAGAGAAGCCAGGCTGGCGAATGAGTGTGGGAATGTTGTGAAAATGTTGACGACAATCAATCCGGATTTCTCTGTTGGCGAGCTCAACTTACATCGTCTGGGGAAGATCAATCCGGCCTCCCCTAGAGCTCGCCCAATCAAGGTCAGGATGGGAAATAGGGCACAGGTAATCAGCTTTTTGAAAATGTCCAAACAGTTGAGGTCATCTTCTGATTACTCCGGGGTATCACTTTCAATGGACAGGACACACCGGGCGATGAAGTTCTACGACGAGGTGAAGTCTGAGGTTGCGGATCGCAAGAAAAATGGTGGAAATGTTGAACTTCCTTTCATTCGAGGTGTGCCGTCGGTTAAGATTTTAAACTAGTTCGACACAGTTGCAGTGATTCATTCTCCTGTTACTACCAGAACGTCCATGGCTTGAATTCAAAGACTCATCAGTTTTTGTGTGCGATTACTAGTAGTGACTTTGAAATTGTTTTTCTTACTGAGACTTGGCTGCAGAACTGTCTTGATGAGACTGAATTGTTTCCTTCTTATTATAATGTCCATAGGCATGATCGTGATCTTCATGCTAGTGGATGTTGCACTGGTGGTGGGGTAATATTGTCTGTTCATGATAGGTATTGGTCGGAGCGTATTGACCTGACAGCGTTAGAGGGTGTAGTTCCTTGTATTGATGTGGTGGGTTGTAGAGTTTTGCTTCCAGGATTCACGTATTCTATAGTTGTGCTTTATAGCTCACCAAATATTGATGAAGATTCTTTAGAAGTGTTTCTCGACTCATTGCAATGTATTGATGCTCTCCTTGGTACAAAATTAATCATTATGGGTGATTTCAATGCTCCTTCGCTTGTTAATTCAGATTCTATGGATAACAAAAATTGAATAATCAGGTCATTTTCATATACTCGACTTAAAACAATTCAATACCATAACTAATACAAATGGAAGGATGTTAGACTTATTGTTTTCTAACTTGCAGTGTGATGTTCGTGGTGATGATATCACAGTCGTTGATGTTGACCCCCACCACCCGCCGATACATTTCACTTTCAGATATGAGGGGCCGATTAGGGTTCCTTTGCAATCCAATATGAATAGAAGCAACAATGAATATAATTTCAGGAAAGCTAATTTTCCTCTACTTTACCGCATAGTTTTCGAGGCTGATTGGGAATCGATTTTTTTGGGGATTGAACACCAGGACATTGCATGTGATGGGTTCTCTACTCCACTCAACAATATTTTTGATAAGTGTGTCCCTAGAAAGTTAATCAAAAAGCGTCAGTTTCCATTGTTGTTCACACCTGAGATAATCAATTATATTCGCTTGAAAGAAAAGGCATTTAAAAATTATAAAAAATTCAATACTGATTTCTTTTATAGGAGATCCTTGCGCAATATTGTGAAATCAAAGATAGATGCGGCCTATCATGGTTTTCTTCAGGAATCGGAGCAGAGAATTCATGAGGATCCAAAAAGTTTCTGGTTCGTACAGTCCAAACGGGGTACCTCCAGGTTGCCAGCTCAGATGCGAGATGACTTGCGATGCTACGAGGGTACACAGGAAGTTGTGAATGCCTTCGCCGAATATTTTAGTTCGGAATTTGAGGTGTCTGAAGCCGTCACTAGCCCATCAGATGTTCCCCGGTTGGTAGCTTCTTGTGTAACTGTTGACAACATAACTGAGGCCGATGTAATAAATGCTAGTAAAAAGCTAAAATGTGGACATACAGCAGGGCCGGATGGTGTTCCTTGTTTCTTTGTGAAGGATACCATTGGTAGGTTGGCGAAAACTTTGGCAGTGCTATTCAATATGATAGTGAATACTTCTGTGTATCCGTCCCTCTGGAAAGTGGCAAAGATAATACCTATTTTGAAGACTGGAGATGAAGCCATGATCAAGAATTATCGACCGATAGCCTTGTTATCAAATTTCTTCAAGATCCTGGAAATAATTATGTACAACAAAATATTTCCACATGTCAAAAACCAGAAAAGTCAAGAAGAGCATGGTTTTATGCCTGGGAGATCATGTGTAACAAATTTGGCTACGTTTTCTCAATTTCTATTTGAAATTTTTGATGATTCCGGTCAGGTTGATGTCATCTACACGGATTTCCAGAAGGCCTTCGATAGAGTAGATCACCAGATTTTGCTTTTGTAGAGGGCTTTCGTTCTTTCGAGTTTTTTCTGAGTCTGGTGTGGCCCAGGGTTCTAATCTTGGCCCACTTCGTTTCTTCTGTTTGTCGATGATTTGATTTGTGTGATTGATGTGATGAGGCTGCTGTTAGCGAATGATTCTAGGCTCTTTCTCAGGGTGACCTGTGTGCAGGACTGTTTTAGATTACAAAGGGCGTTACTAGAATTATTGAAATGGTGTGAGAATAATCGTTCAAAATTGAATTTGTCTGAGTGCAATATCATTTCTTTTACAAGAAAGACGGAACCCATTATTTTTGGTTATTCTGTGGGAAATGTAGGTTTGTTGAGAGTGAATACTGTTAGGGATCTGGAAGTTCTGTTTGACGGTGAGATGTCATTTGTTCCTCACATTAATGACCTGTTGAGTGCTGCTCTCAAGTTGTATGGCTTCATAGTTAGGAATGCAAGACATTTTCAGAATTCAGGAACACTTGTTCTCCTATTTAATGTCCTGGTGAGAACTAAACTCGATTATGCCGCTTTTATATGGCCGCCTATATATTCCTGTCACGCTTAGCGTTTGGAGTCAGTTCAGCGTAGATTTCATAAATTTCTCTCATACAGAGAGGAAGGTGTCTATCCCTCGAGAGGAACTGACCATGTTGTACTCTTGTGTAAGTTCGATGCTGTCCATACCTACTGGAGAGGCTCAACTTTTATGTTCCAAGGTCCAACATGAAATCTAAGCCTTTGTTTTATTTGGTTCCTCGTGGGAATAATTGTATGATTCGAACACCCATTCAACATATGTATGTGTAGCGTAATGAATAATTTGTGTGATACCTGTGATATTTTCGTTGACAACTTGAACACTGTAAAACAGATATTTCTCAGTTGTAGAATATAATGATCATTTATTCTTGAATTATTAATTAAAACTATATTTTGTTAATTTTTCTGTAATTGGGTTTTTACCTGTAGTAAAAAATATAGCTGTTCATTTATTATTATTAATTCATGTCCTCTTTGAGAAAACTTCCTGCGAAGCGATGTTCGATATACGTTGCAATGTTGCCATCTCAAAGAGTCCGCAAAGCCGTCTGAGGAATGGCATAGTAAGGTACTCGATAGCAGATCTCCAACCGCCCTTGAGCGCCCAACAAAAAATGAGGAAAAATCAGTTACATACCTTGAAAGTGGTTACTTTCTTTCGGAAACGGAAGGCGGATCAGCAGAACCAGGTAGTTCCCACCAGAGCCTATCTTGAAAATATAGCAGGTAAAAACATACTCAGTGATAGATGCAGGAAATGATCACTTGCGACTGAAACAATACAGCATGTAACATCCCCCTGTTCAGTAATGGCACTTGAAGAATAAACTGACTGGCAGAACGCCATGGTAAAAACATACCACCAAGCAATTACCATCAAAGCGGGATCGAGTTGTATTGGGATTCCCCACTCATCACTGAAAGATCCATCGCACATAATCGGCCTGACATCGTCATTTTCCAAAGGGCAGATACGAAGGTAATCATTATTGATAC
The DNA here is from genome assembly GCA_958510865.1 of Myrrha octodecimguttata. Lineage (NCBI taxonomy): Eukaryota > Metazoa > Arthropoda > Insecta > Coleoptera > Coccinellidae > Myrrha > Myrrha octodecimguttata. Next base: position 16,165,544 of record OY294060.1, read on the forward strand.
CACCATTTCAGCTGACGATTATGCTGAGGGGGAGTACTCTGAAAAAATAAGAAAATATTATAACTTAGCATATGAGATTAGAAAAATATACAAACTTTCGATCTTTCCTCTGGTAATCACTACCAACGACCTGGTTCAGGAGCTTTCAATAAATACCGCCCGAACTGGATGGAAGGTTAATCAGCGACACACAAAGAGTGGTCATACCATGGACAACGCGAATTGTACTTGGGTTCTTAACCAGTAAATGAAACTGTCTTCGTCAACAAACCGGCATTCGCATGGCTGAAGCCAAAACGTGCTTTCGGCCTTCTTCAGTACTGTCAGAAAAGTGTAAAAGATTCCAGCCAGCTGCACATTTGTGGTTTCAGTCAGGAGACTATTTATTCCAGAGCAACATCCAACGTCACACACTGAGCTTCCTGCGCGAACATCCGAGTTCAGGATTATATATGTAAACCTGAGTAATGAGGGAATTGCTCGACAGTAGAAGAATTTAAGGACATATCCCTCATGTGGAGTAGCCGTAGACACACTTGGTGGAAAATAAAAAACAAACGGAGTCAACAACAGAAGCCAGCCGCACATTTGTGGTTTCAGTCAAGAGACTCTGCATTCAAGAGCAACACCCCATATATTATATTATATTCAGTACTCTCCAATTAGTAGTGCTCGAATATATCACATTTATAGTGTCCAAATTATTGCCAAATATATAGAGGATAGCTTGAACAATGAGATTAAATTGAAGTGGTCGTGTTCTGGACATCTGTTGATCTGGATCTACAGGTTTGGAAAAGTTACCGGTTCATATGCGAAACCCTACGTTAATCTAGATGAAGTGGAAATAGTTCGCAAGTTGAATTTTCAAAAATCTTATCGCGAAGCATATGGAATATAAGACTGTTTTTTCGCAGGTTGGTGGGGATGAGTCTCCAGTTTCTCGATACGCGATCAAAGTGAATTTGTCAGTCCAGTACTCCAGCGCCAGCCGCGGCAGTTGCACTCCAAATATCAGTTGCGTCAGACCATATTTATTGGAAATAAATACGACAATTTTATTCCATTGAAGTAGAGGAATTTATTTGTCGAAATGAATGACAAACAATTTTCCCTGTGAAAATGAGTACTTGCGTTCTTTTTTGCCATAACTAGCTTGAAAATAAAATAAATTCAACGAAGGTCAGGAATTCGAAAACAAAAAAAAATTCTAAAAAATGCAAAATTGAAGGTCGATTAATTCAAATAAAATGTTCAAATAATCCACCTTGTTTTGCTAAACAGAGTTATTCTCAGAAAGAGCTGACTTCAAATATTAAGGGCTAACTCACACGTACCACGAGCCGATCACAAATCTGCGGTCGCCTGTCGTAAAGAAGCGAATGAGTAGGGAAACGCTTCATATCACTCACACGGTCGACATTCTGTAATCCATTTCGACCACAAATCCTTCCCTACTAATTCGCTACTTTACGACAGGTAACCCAAAATTTGTGGTCGCCTCGTGGTACGTGTGAGTTGACTCTTGTGTGAATAAGAACGGAGTAGTTAGTTAGATGGATAACTACGATACAGAATATTTCAACACTTGTTATCCTAAACATAGACTCACTGCCAATGGGAGCACCCAACTTATGCATAGATTGAATTATTGAAAGTTTTTTAGAAGACATGTAGAGATGTACAATTAATGGAGTTTAAATAAACTTCAATGCATGAGCTGTACTACAGACCAACAAGACAAATCACTTCATCGTTTGCGGGAATCGCGTCTTCCTGACCTTGAAAAAAATAACAGACATAACCACACTTGTTCTTCCGCTAAACAAAACAGCTCCACTTTCGAATATCTTGAATCAAAATGTATAAATGGATTTGTTGGGATTCAGGAATCACAAGATTTAAATCAGGCTATGATTTTCGATGGAACAGTGAACTCCAGCGAAAATAAGTTGAAGAACTCGGTTGGAGTAAATGGAAAATTATGGAAAACCTTATTTCCTTAATCAGAGAACCGTTAGGTTAAAATGTATATGACATAGAAGTTCTCTAACTCGAGAACTTTTGAAAAGTTGACATAAATCCATCGAAGGAAAACTTTAGATATCTCTTATGTACAAGAGGCAAATGGATTCAACCAACTCACTTTCACTTTATTGCTTCGAGCCAACTGAAAAGCTGTAGGAAGCTACAACCTATGAAATTTTGGGGGTCAAATGGGCATCTGAACCAGTGGAGCAAATGGAGATTTATTGAGGTACGATTCAAAAGAATCATCAGCATTCACGTTTTGATCTCTGTTGTGACTGATACTTATAGGTCTCTAGGAAACCCCTCACAAGCTTGTGATTCTTAAAGGTTCGGGTGTGTTCTTATTCATTGCAAGCCCTATCTAATAATTGTTGATCCAATCGGATTGATGTGTAAGGAATGAAGATACTTTAAAAATTGATAAACAAGAAATAGAAACATTTTACATTGCCTTATCTTTTCTACAACACCATCAATAAATACTTATATAAATATGTTATTCGATAAGTTTCCAGTACCTGTGTTGATGTACATTTTCCATGTTTACGTAAACTGTTTCAGACTCTGATTTTGATATGAATAAATTCCGCAAGCTGAGTACAATACCTATATATTTGCTTCATTATTCTATCAATAAAGAAGATATATTACTGTGATTCATTAATAGAAGAGGTATTTTTTATTTGAAATCTTAAGTTCTTTGATATTAATTTATTATGCGACATCTTCATTGCAAACAGAGATATACTATCGTTTTAACTGGAAAATGTATAAGTTATGATACTTTCACAGCAATTGGGATTAATTGTAATATAAAATCAATATTTGTATAAACCAACTTTATTTGATTCCAATCCTTGTGGTTGTGCAATCACATACAATTTCATTAGCCATCCCATAGTTCTAATTAAATAATGGAGGTTGTAATTCTTTTACTTCAGTTGCTATCCCTTTATATTTTATAAAATAAACATTATGTCCACCTATGTTCGATTCCAATTCTTGTTTTTGTGCAGTTAAAACATCATATAATGAGGACTATCATCATAAAATAGAACCACAAAGATTACTTCCCGATTGATTTTGTTGTGAAAACTGTTTGCATTATATTCTACAATGAAAAGATACGACATTATTCATAAAATAAATAAGACCAAAAATTCATTCCAGTCTGTTTACATATCAATAACCTCTTCAAGCGAGTTCAAAAGCGACGGAAGTGGCGTAATCCTATATCTGCAATCTGATTGGCACCCCAAACGCCTGCTAAAATTCTGATTAGCTCGATTCAAGGTCGAATACACGTTAACATAGATTTCCTAAGTAAATGACGCGAGTGGTTTATCTGGTTGGTCTGTGGCCTGACTGTACTTTCTATTATCTGAATAGATAAAACTGAATAGATAAAACATATGCTTGTATTTTTGTAGTTGGTAGATTACTATTTCTTACTTTCGACTTTGTTTTATATAGTGTACGTCCACCACAGTGATTCCCTAACATAAACAAAATTATTCTTAATTCATTATGTATACACTCAAATTCAAATGAGACATCAATTTCGATGAATTCAAAAACTCTTTTTGTTTTGAAGTTGTTTGAGAAGCATAAAGCATCAAAAATAGCAATTCCTGATGAAATTCATGGAACGTTTCCATCATCATTTATCTGCATCGTTTTTTCCCAGGTTTTACGAGGGGGAACATTGATTAAACAATTGTCGAAGAAAAAATTAGCTCAATTAGCTGCTAGAGAGTTGACGGCCGTTGATTATACAAAGGTTTATGGTAAACGGTTAGAAGAACCGATCTTGGGTCATCACTTCAAACTTCCCGATAGATCTGCCCTTCCACCAGATATAAAATTCGACTCTTCCTTTGCGTATGTGAGTATATACATCGAATATAAAAATAGAATGCATAAATGCTAACGTACAGGTTCATGCAAGTCAGAATTAGGCAACTGGTTCCCACAAAAAATATGGAAAATTGAAATGAACTCATTAATTGCTTGAAATAATTCCTAATCATGAAAGTTGAGTCACGTTGGGGTTTAAAATTTTTGAATGATGACATAATGATATAATGAAACCCATTAAAAACAATAATGACATTTGGCCTTCGAGTGAAAGGAACATTTTTGTATACATTTTTTTTCAGATAATTTGTGTTCATTTTTTCCTCTTCAAGCACTTTTATCCTCTTCTCTTATTTTAATTTTTTTTTTTTAATATTTTCTCTTTTGTGAGTTTATAGGCCTTGCCCACTCAAACACTATTTGATAATAATAATAAAAATAAATTAAAAATGAAACATCTGTAATTTGACCGAATAAAACCAAAGGAATCACTGAATGAAATGTATTTTTATATCAAATGTCTACTTCAGTTAATTCAAGTCTTGAAATGAATACCTTATATTCAATGGTTATTTCCAGATTCCTGTGTATCAACATCTAATAATGCCTCAACCTGTTCCTTTAACAAGACCACCAACCCCACCTACCATAAAAGAAATAATGACACTCAAGGTGGAAAAGGAAAAACCTAAGCACAAGCCATAATTGAATAACCAATACTTATTGGAAAACAAGTATAAAACTCTATTATGAATTGCCAAATAAATTCGAAGCCATGAATAAAAGGCAGTTTGAATGTGAAATAAAATTACTATTTCTTCAAATATGCTTTTATTTTGTAGGTGAATATATCGTTTTCTAATTGCTCGAAATTTCCAGAATTTTGGTCACTTCAAAACGTGAGAATGTGAATTATTGTGAGATTAAATATTCATGAGAATTGGTGGCCTTCAATTCATGATTTGAAACTTCGGGCAAATTCATAAAAGCCACGGTAACAAAAAGTCCCTGAGTGCGCGAATTATTCGTTTCATTGTTTTATTTGAATATAATACAGTATTGAGTATTATCTACTGAACTAGATGAATTAACAACTAATAAAAGACTCAGAATTTACCTAAAGCAAGTGTTTACTTAAGTGGAAACAATACCACGTGGTAGTAAATTACAGTTTGGCAACGCAGCCACATTAAAATGTCATCAAACCAAGCTTATATCTCAAGATCAGGCTGCTGGACCCGGTCTACATGCTTAAACTTTGCTTATAGGCGCTTGAAATATTATAATTCGGAGAAGTTTCGACGTTTATAAGAGAAAACTGAGTGTCGTTCTGCAGGCTTCAGAGTATTTTGAAATATATTTTTTGAGATTAAGATACTTCATTATTTAGCGAGAATGCGCAATGTTTGCTATTATTCCATTCGTCACTCCAGTTCACCCGAAAATTCTTGAATATAAAAAAGAAGCCACATTGCGCATTCCTACGATATTTTTCAACCATTTGCACCAAATTTTTGAAAAAAACAAACTCTGGCCTCTTAAAGTTTATTTGAGGTATGGTTTGCTCTTAACTAGCAGTCTGATGACATATTGCACGTGTTAACTGGCGCTTGTCACTTCTTTGATAGGAATGTCAAAAAACAGTTCTGCCAAGTGTCACAGACTATAAAGTATTGTTATGGATTATCTTACTGATGTATAAAAATAAAAAATTACCGATGAACACAAATTTCACTAATTCCATAATTTATTATCGAAATAAACAATCAATTAAGATGAATCCAGGCATCAAAAATTGTGAATCCTACCATAAAAAAAAATAAATGTCCAAATGAATCACGATCCACCTACTGAACGAGATAATTCAATGCCAGTATTTCCGTACCTCATTCAGGGAAAATAACACCTACTTGCTAATCCATTTAAATGGGCCTCTTTTGATCTAAAAGTGCCAGAACTTTGAGTATATACCTTAAATTTTATAAATGTATTATCTAACCGAAATATAGTGAAGTATAAGGATTATGAATGATACTTAATTGAAAGATATTATAATAGGTTTGAAGTGAACATAAATAGCAATTCTAAGTAGAAAGTAGAAGGAGAACTTCAAAGGAAATTTAAATTTGTGATAAAATTAGGTATCGGCGAATAATTTGCATATCATGTAATAATCAGTTGTTTCAAAGACCTAAATTGCAGTTAGTTTTATGGAATTAAAGTATTTTTTGGCGAATGTAATTAGAAATTTATGAATTCTAGGCGAATGAAATCGGAATATAATAAATTTGTGAACATTTTTATATTATAGAATAAAAACATAGGCAAATGGGACATCGAAATGTGTAGAAAAATGTGGCCGAATTGCCTAGGGTGGCTTTGAAGAATGAAAACTCACACCCGAGAAGAAAATTGCGAAAGCATAATTTTTGAAGAAATTTTGACAGGCAAAGCTGCTTGATTTGAATTTGAAAAAACTATAAATATGAAAGGCTTAGTCATAGAAGGACAGTCTTTCCTAGGGAGCTGAAGTCATTAAAAGTGAAACCCATTTATAAAGGAGAAGGAAAAGCAGATTACTGTTCGAACTCTCGTCCAATAAGCATTTTGCCAGACCTATCCAAAGTATTTGAGACCATTCTGAAAAATCGGATGATGGATTTTTCGGAAAAAAATGCTGAATGAAAGTCAACATGGTTACAGATCTGAAAAGAGTACAACAAAAGCACTGATTGAATTGCTCAAGAAGGTAACAGAGGCACTAGATGGTGGTGAACATCTGATGATGCTCCACTTCGATTTGAGTAAGGCTTTTGACACCATTTGTATGAAGACGTTTTTAATGAAACTTCAACGTTACTGCTTCAGGGGATGTAACGAAGCGTTTACGTTACGTAAAATTCCGTTAGATTCATTTTGGTCATTTTCCGTTTCCCGAAATAAATCAGGTCGCAAGATAGAAATTCTACTTGCAATTAAGTATTTCTAATACCGTTTAGACCTCCCAAGGTTTATGTGGGCATTGTATAATCTTCATACAATGATGTAGGTTTATTTTTCGTTTTATGGAAATTGAATGAATCCATTTATTAAGGTTTGCAGTGTAGATTTGCATCCTATATGGAAAAAACCCCGTTCAATAAACATTATAGCGCCTAAATCAAATTACTCAAATTCACAATGAAATAATTTGAGTCGAAAAATAATAAAAACAACAAAAAAAAGAAAGAAACACTAGGATCACCTTGGTTTTGCTTATAGTGGAAATGGGCCGAGTTCATTCATTACAATAGGGCGCCAACGTATTTTATCCTAGCCTGGCGAGTCAGAGGAAAAGATCAAAGAAAAAAGTAGAAAATAGAAATTGTGATTTTACCTAAGAAAACTGCTCCAGCAAAATACGTGAATTCCGAAAGAGCAGAAATCTATAACAATGAAATAATTTATCAAAAAAAAACAGATTCAATTTTGAAATTCTGTTATCAATTGAATACCCTTATATTCAACATGAAATTCAAGCTTCTACACCAGAATTATCCCCCTACGCTTGATCAAGCCTAGTGTTCACAGTATCATACAATATATGGGCACCTTGTATGAAATCAATCAATTTCACCTTAATATGAAATAATTACCTTGCCAATATAACCCAGATAGCACCAATACGTCTTAGGGACGTTCTTAAAACGTCCAGCTCGGACATTCGGGACATCCTCAAAACGTCCATTTTACGGACGTGGACGTCTTATGGACGTTTTTAGAACGTCCAATGTTACTAATCAGGATGTCCTCAAGACGTCCATAATAGAGCCTTTCAGGATTTAAAATGGACATTCATAGGACGTCTTACAGACGTCCTTTTAAGGACGTTTCATGGACATAGTTGGGGGCGCATGAAGATATCGAGGGGTTATTCTACAGTGTGTCAGTTTCAAGAGGCACCACCTTTAATCTCGCCCCATGCGGAATCAGAGGAAATGCAAAAACTGTTAAACTTTTGTCGGTACAGGGACATTTTATACAGTTGGTTCCAATCAATTTTATCAACCCTGTGAGGGTGATGACAGCAACCCCTATAGCCTATAATCTTACATGGGAAGGGGTGTTGAGTGACACTTTCTTTCAGAGGTAATTCGATCATCTTTCTAAAAAAGCCATACACCTGGCCTTTTTTGTTAGTACTTCCGAAAAATTGATAGCAAGAGTTGCAATGAAACTCGAAAGTGCTTTTCAACATTTTCACGTTTCATTGAAACTTTTTCTATCAATTTTTCGGAAGTACTAACAAAAAGGTCAGATGTATTTTTTTTTGGAAGTCAATCGAATTACTTTCGAAACAAGGTGTCACTCAACACCCCTTCCCATGTAACATTATAGTGGTTGCTGTCATCAGTCTCACAGGGTTTATGAAAATTGATTAGAACCAATTCAAAATGTCCGACCAACCAACCAAAGATTACCGTTTACTGCATATTTACTGATTTTGTATAGGGGCAGAAATAATAAGTGTTGTAGCTTTTCACATTGACACACTGTATATATCCATGTCCTGTCTCCTTCAAATGAAATGAATTGATTCATTATTCATCAGAATTCCTCCAGGAAATAAGTGAAAATAATTTATAATTTTTTATTTAGGAGTTTTTTCCAAACAATATTTATATGTTGTTTGATATCAAAACTTGTTGAGTTCACACCTTTCCTCTCCTCTGCCCTTTTCAACCATGCCAGAATTGACGATTCAGTTTCTTTTCTTGGTCCGTTCTGGCTTCTCAGCTAAACCTGAAAATAATTTAAATTGCTTATCCAAACTGAATGGCAGATCAAGATGCAATTCCAAATTCTTCAGTATTGATCATTATAAAGCAGTTTTTATTTTTTATTTTTTTGGAGAAAATCATATTTCAAAATCTCTGGTGTGTGAGAATTATATGGAAAAATGTGAGCATCTGTGTTCACATTGACCTATAAAAAAAATTAATAAAATATTCTTTCAAATACCCCTATTTTTCAAGGTGAATATGAAATCAATTTTGGTGCCTAATATATTTTGATATCTACTTCAACGTACAGGCAGTGACTACAAAATATTCACTTATGATTAGCTCAGTGACTTTCATGATACATGGCTTCTTTACTTTTGGCCCCAACCAACTACTTGTTTGATCATTAGTGATCAATAAAATCAATATTTGCTTCACCATATTATAATTGTTTGTACCTCCTATATTTGCATTTATTCACCTGCAAAGTAATTTTCTTATTCATCACAAAAACCCTCTTCATTCTCATGATTCGAAGCAACATTATAATATGTATTACGAACAATAAAGAGCAAACATATTAAATCAACTCACATTTTCATTTGTTTCAATATTTAAAATAGCATCAAATTCAATTATTTCTTGTTCTGAAATCAAAGGAAAATTTAAATTATATTTATCATTGTGAATTCCATCAGACTTCTTTGAATTTAAGGAAGTATGAGAATGGACAGAAGAGTCCAACATATCCTGGACAACTTCAGATGATTTACCATCTTGTCAATCACCTATAAAGAAAAAATTAGATATATTCAAATATATTTCTGAAAACAGTTATTCAATCGTATATAATCAAAACTTAGCTCACCATTAATACTTTTAGGCTCTGAAACTGTCTCATTAACTGTAAAATGAAGAATATGTTATTGAACATGGTGTATGTGTATGTTGTTTAGAAATTCTATAAGTAACTATTTTTTTCATTTAAAGAGAAGGAAGAAGACTTATATCACCTATTGATTCTTCGTTGAAGAAAGAATTGGTTTTTGACTTGAACTCTGATTCCAAGTCACTTGTTTCTTCAGCAGTTCTTGCTTAAGATCTTGCTTTCAACGGTATATGAAATATCGAACATACAGCAACATTGTGGAGCAAGTTCTTGGAATGACTTGCATCATTTACTCAATATCCTATAATTGAATTTATTATGGAGAATGAAATGATTGGAACTCGTACCACTTGAATACTTTATTTGTGCCTTTTTGTCAGCCTGACTTCAGGGGAAACCTAAAACAGTTAACAAAACCGGCTAGAACGGATACAAATTTGTTGTGAACCGTCAGTCAGCAGACAAATAGGCACGAAAAAGGAATGATGTAATATAGGTTCATGAAACTCAAGTGGAAATGGGTGTTAGTTAAGACATTATAATGTTTACTAACCATTCGGTATCTCAATATTCCTTGAAATCACTGATATCCTTTGAGAATCTAATCTGATCTGAATAATAATCTGAGACAATGTCTCTGTAATAATATATTTTCCTTAGCTATTTTCATTTCTGTCTTTCGTGTGGCGTCCCGCTAAAAATTTAACAACCATTGTCCATTGACATCTGCCATGACGGTCACACTTCACAAAAGAACACAGAACCACAATAACCGTCTCCTTATCCTTAATTCCGAGGATATGGTATTAACATTGTATAAAATTGAATTGTTTGTTGTCATGATCCAATAGCAAAATATACACTCGATCTGAATAATGCCAGTAATCACACAAATGAACAATTCGAAGATATGATCTTCGTACTTAGAATGGACGTTCTAAGGAGGTCGCTTTCTGGACGTTCTGAGGATTTAACGAACTGGACGTTCTTAAAACGTCCAGAATTGGTCCTGGACGTTCCGACCAAATATGGACATGTAATGGACGTCCTCAGGACGTCCTGTGCTATCTGGGAATTATCAATTTACTTGAATTATGAAACAATTTATTCCGAGCAAAAAACTAAGAATACCTATAACTTACTAAATTTTACTTACACTATGGAATGAATTTATGAGAAACAAAAAATATGTATTGCCAAGAAAATGAAAACAACAATTGAATGAAAATACCTATTTTAAGAGGTATCAATTACAGAAAATTTGTTATGATATAGTTCATCTGCTGGATATTTCAATAAGATGTCAAAGATTGGATAATTGCTTCCTGTGAAGTCAAAAAAAGTTTTCTACATACCAGGATCATGAATCTTCGAAATTGCCGAAAAATAACCAAATCTCAGATCCAGAACTGGGTATTTTTCTCCATATAAAATTTCCAAATTACGGCCTCTGCTTAAGGAGGTAATACAGAAGTCTCCAGAAGTTGATTCAGAATGGAACAATCTAGAAATTCTGACCAGCCTGACGATAGAAATATAATCCAGATCAGGAAGATGGGAATCCAGGATTATATGATTCCAGAAATAATATAAGAACAAAAAGGTCATAAAATAGATAGGAAAAGGAAACAATGAGATCACATTTACGTGAAAAGAAAATCGAACTCACTCAGGTTGTTGGACGACCTTAAAGTGCTCTTCTCAGCCAAATTACGATTCAATCCCCAAAAAGGGTAATATTGCTATTCCAATTACCAACAGCACAATCAACAATATATATTTGAAAAATAGTGGCTTTTCTTTATCCCAAAACTTTGGATTTTCTCAAGAAAATTTCAATAAATAACCGCTACTTTTTCGTACTAGCAAATCAGAGTATCTAAAATGAATTGAATACACCTTAAAAATGATATTCGAGAATTTCCTCCATATCTGGAACATATATGGACGATAATCATAAACAGGAATAATCAAAATGCGGCTCATAGGCAACACAACTAACAAACAAGACAATTAAGTGTTGCGGGTAAAATTTCTCAAACGTTACAACATCGCATGAAATTTCACGCCTCTGAGTTTTTTTAGTTGTTATTTGGTTTTTTGTGGCGTCAAAAGGCGCAAAAAGAGGTAAATGATGTCTTTTCCGTTGTCTGTTCCGAAAAATTCCAAATCCTTCTAGAACAATCCGGTGACCGTAAACGACCAATGAAATGGATTTTTGACCGAAATATGGCATATGTCTACCCTTCCCGACTCCGAGGCTATAGAGCTGAGTCCGAAGGCAATTAGAGTCACTTTTTAGCTTCATTATTGCGTTTAGAGTTTGTCTCTGAATTGTTATTGAAAGCTATTCTTTTCCGATTCAAAGTTAATACCGTTTTGTCCAGTAAATCACCGCAGTGTTGATTGCTGTAGGAATTGTAACATTAGATTTAATTCCTTCTACCGTTCAGTGAAAACGTACGAGGTAGAGACTCCAGTGTACCGTAGTGTTCATTCAGTGCTACAAATAGGTGAGCATAAACTTTGGAACCGAACCGTCCTTTTAATTCTATTGTGTTTCCGATCAATTCAATTACTTCGTTTTCATTTCAATACTCCCGTTGGGATAAGAATTCCGTTGGCCGGGCTCTTCCTACATCGCGAATTTAACGCCGTGGGAAATTAAAGTGACGCGGCATCAGGAAGATTATGTCTCGTTCTAAGTTATACAGGCTGTGGATAAAGTGTTGGAAGTGTTTAGAGGGATTCCGAAGGATACTTATTTGGCTTGACTGACCTTTGGACAAAGCTTATGTGGTAGACCCCAAGGCAGTTGTACAACCCAGTCTCGACAAGGTTGAGTCCTGTTGTCCTTGAGTCCACTCGTCCTTGTCCTTTTCAGGACAGACTTTGAGTCTAGGGGCGGTTTTCCCAAGTGCATTTCTGCTGATTCGCTTTCACGTCTTCGTTTCCGATAGTACCGGTTGTGTGGGTTCTGGGGGATACTTATTTGGCTTGACTGACCTTCGGACAAATGGTTATGTGGTAGACCCCGAGGTAGTTGCCCAACCCATTCTTGACAAGTTTGAGTCCTGTTGTCCTTGAGTTCACTGGTCCTCGTTTTTTTCAGGACAGACTCTGTGTCTAGGGGCGGTTTTCCCAAGTGCATTTCTGCTGATTCGTTTTCTAGTCGTCGTTTCCGATAGTGCTGGTTGTGTGGGTTCCGAGGGATACTCATTTGCCTTGGCTGACCTTTGGACAAATGCTTATGTGATAGACCCCTAGGTAGTTGCCCAACCGGCCCAGCCTTGACAATTTTGAGTCCTGTTAACCTTCAGCTCACGGGTCCTTGCCCTTTTCAGGGCAGACTTGTTGTCTAAGGGCGGTTCTCCTGAGTGCACTTCCGAGGACATTCCGAGCTGAGTTATCCTTTGTCTGAATATTGAGAACACATTTACAACTGAAGTTCTGACACAGCTAATCGAAGCGTAGGCTTGTTACTGACCTGATCTGGAACGCAAGCCCGTATCACGGCCCATTTTACATAACCTCACTGTATGCTCTCATATATTTCACTGCTCTAACCTCACACCGTCCGTGCTTATACATCCTTCCGTTCATTATATAACGCTATTTACTTCTCGAATCATTCTCTTCAAAACCGTTATGTATATTTTATTTTTTTCCGTTTGTATTATCTGACAGTACATTGTGTAACACTGTTCTATATTCTGCATTTTTCGTCAATATTACCGTTAGATCTGATTGTTTGCTTCAGTTTATTTTATACTACCGACTTTATTATTCGATTGTGTTTATTTCATTACTATTTTTGAGCTTAACTCTCTGCACAGTTAGTTTTCCGTAATTTTTTGGTGTTTTGGCCATTGAATACACAGTTTGTTTATTACCGACCGTTCAACCGATAATATTTTGTGTAATCATTTTGAAACTGCATTTCGTTGTGGACACTGTCTCTCAGAGTTAGTGTTTATTGAGTTGTAAATATTATTTGATTCCCCTGACACTATACTCCTGTTTGGAAACTGCACTCAGTGTCGGTGTTTAGTGAGTTGTAACGATTGTAATAAAGTTGTATATAAATTTTGAGTGTTTTACTGATATTACCGTACACTGTCAGTGCAGTCTGAGAAAGAACACATACCACCTTAGATTAAACAGGACCCTTTTACAACCTTGCAAAACCTATTGTAACTGGCGCCCGTCTGGGTTGTCGAAAGGTAAATTTAGCAGGTTACACCGTCACCAAGAAAAGTTCGTCACAGGGAATGATTCTGAAATTGTTGGAATCATATCTGACGGAAAGGACCCAGCTAACATGCTGGCAGGGAATTACATCAGGTCTACTACCAAATCAATATGGAGTTCCGAAGGTTGGATACCATTCTCTTCATTTTAGACATAAACGATATCTTTATACCTGATTGCCTGCATGACTGTTTGTATTGTGACGATAAAGCGCTTTTGATAAGTGGAAACTCCTTGAAAGAAGTGAATAAGATAAGATAAGACGAGATGCACAAGTATTTGCAGAGGAATGGTTTTCTGCAAAAAAACTAAAACTTAACCATGACAAAACCCAATCTCTATCGTTCAGTAGGAATGGTGGGCTGTCAGTTAGCTTCTTAGGTATTGAAATTGATTCCGGATTGAATCGGAAGATGCACATTGAGAAAACATGCAAAAAGGTGAGCAAGGCACTACACTTACTCAGGCGACTTAAGTCCGTTTCTTTCCCTGATACAGAGCTGCATATTTTGCTCTTATACATAGTATATTAGCGTATGGCATTTTGGTCTGGGAAATGTCACCCGAGGCAAATAGATTGTTTATTCTGCAGAAAAAAGCAATCAGAATAATGTTCAATTTGAGAATAGATGACTCATGTAGGGATAAGTTCAGGTCAGAGAGGATAGTTACCTTACCGTCTCCGTACATGAAGGAGATTCTCAGCTATGTGCCTTCAAACAAGCATTTGTTCAGTTCGAACAGTCGATTTCACGAGAAGTATACCAGATATAGGGAGCTGTTCGTTACGCCTTCACACCGCAGAAATTACATACAACAATTTGTTGACTTTTGGGGAGCGAAACTTTACAATAAAATACCAGAGGACGTTGAAAACCTTCCCCAGAAGCAGTTCCGTGAGAGCATAAAAATTTTTCAATTAAGGGTGCATATTACTCAGGGGATGAGTTTCTGAAGTCAAGACTGACTAAATGACCCCTTTTTAGTCTTGTGAATATTTTGATGACATCAAACTATCTATCTATCTTTCTATCATTTTCAAGCATCATCGCGACTGTTGCTGTTCATCCCGAAATTTGAATAATATCGTGGTATTCCAGTCAGAATAAGTGAAATAAAACTGAATTAAATCAGATTAAGGGGTATCTTGAGAATAAATGGAGATTAAATACATGAAAAATGGAAAAAAGAATAGATGAACTCACCAAAATCTGGAAATCAAGAAGTCATGAAAGTTCAAACAAATGAAAACAAGAAATAAACCTGCAAAAGTCTACAGTTGGATGTGTGATATTTGGTAATATGGTAGAGAAACAACAGGCACAGGGGGATTTGGAGGTTATACCCGAAATAATAGAATTAGAGCAACCAACACAGCATTGAATATTCATCAAATGTTAATGAAATATTGGAAAGAATGATCCTAAATCTTTCATATATCAAATTGAAATATTTCATCCAAAGTTTCATCCTGATTTCTGCAATATTTGCAGAAATATTGCTTGGAAATTTTACCGAAGGTGTTAGTGATATTGCACGAATATCGTCATATACGAATTTTTTGAATCGGAATATTTCATGGAGAGTTTCAAACAGATTTGTGCAATATTTGCATAAATATTTCTGCAAAAATTTCACTGAATATTTGAGTTATATTGCACAAACTCTTTGAAAGCAAGGTTTTACATGTATTTTTGCCATATTTACAAAAATATTTGGTGAAAATTTCAGTAAAGATTTTAGGTACATTGTGAAAAATATTCGGAAGCAAGATCTGAAACGTTTCGTTTATCACTGAAATATTGGTAAAATACCGCATGACCAAAACTTTCTCAAATCGAAATATTTCACGTAAAGTTACAGATATCTGCAATAGTTGCTGTAATACTTGAGGTAGAAATTTTGCAAGTTTTCGATCGTAACAATGAAAGAGCTTAACATCCGTGTGAAATATATTTCGAATCGAGATGTCTGGTTGATAAGAATTCAAAAGAAATGAGATGAAGTAGCTTCGAATATTGTTTCGTTTTTTATTTCAGAGGGCCGGATGTCGTGAAAGAAAATATTGTTCTTAGGTCGAGTGTCAATTTTCGTGCAGACTGGTATCGAAAGATAAGAGTATATTTTCCAACTAAAGCCCGATATAAGAAAAATGTGGAGTTGAATTTCTGACTTACCTACGTGGGAGAAGTGAAGTTCTCTTTCGAAAAGCCGATTAAGAGAAATTGTTGAGAGGGGTGAAAGCCTCACTTTTTTGGTACGAAAGACAGTTGCATATCGGAGATCGGGAGGAATAGCTCTGAGAAAAAAAAGATGTAGATCGTACCGCGAGAACGGGCGGTCCTTCGGGACAAAATAATGTTAAAAAATTCGAGGGCTGGGTTGATCAATAATAGTTAATAGTAAATTTGAAAAAACCGATTCCTTCCTAGTAGAGTAGCGTTTTTGGTGACAGTGTATCTGCGAGGTTAGCTCGTGAGTTTTTTTGTTGTGCTGATAAAAGTACGGAACCGATAGATTCGGTTATTAGAGGGTCCGAGCGAGGGACAAGCGGGAATAGCTTGTGTTTTTTTTGTGTGTCGATGAGGGTACGGAACCGATAGATTCAGTCATTGAAGAGTCCATTGTAGGGACATGTGGAAATAGCTCGCGGTAAGAGTTTGAGATAATGGATGATCTTACCCAGACAGCACATAACATTCATAGAATGTGATATCTAGGTTCTAAACGTTCATACTTTAGAATATTCGTTCAGAATGTTCTACGAATCTTCGTAGAATATATAGAATATTTCAGGAATATCCTTTGAAAAACGTTCTCACCATATTCGAAAAAGATATTCATATCACGTGATGTTTTCAACATCTTCAGAATATTCATAGTACATTGTAGTATATTTTTAGGAGTAATTCGAACATTCTAGCGAGAAGTTTTTATGAACGTTCTCAGAACGTGTTCGAATAAATTATAAATTGGATAAATATTTAGAGTTGAGTCCAAAAACTGATTTGTCATTTATCAACCTACTTCCCTTTCATTCATATTTCCATTTTGACAAGTCAAGAATAAATATGAATAATTAATTGTTAATTGTTGTCTCTGTAATTATTATGAAATGGATAATGATTTGAATTGAAATCTTATACTATTGTCAGAGGAAGAGAATAGGAACATATGTTTCGTTGATGTACAGGGACTTAGCGTGGTAAGTACAATTATTTTGGTATAGACACCACTATTTTTTCTGATTTACTATTTCAGTTACATAAACAACCTCAAATGTATCCATTTGAACCGATGACTCGTGAGTAAATGATAACATATATATTAACATGAAGATTTTCCAGAAATAAGTGAATCAAGATTTTTTTTCCGATATCACCTTATTGATGGGGCCCCTGCCTACTTTGAGATGAACAGAGAGAAGTCCTGAGAATTTATAGAATAAATAAGGGGATATATGGTAATCACAACTCATTATCCTCTTTGTAATTGCACATTTCGGTATACCCACATTTCAATGTAATTCATTTGCAGACAAAAATTGGTTATCATATGATAAATCTGAAGCTGTTGTATTGTGAGGTTGCTTGTATATTGAACATGGTGTGCTAAAGGTATTTCTTTGGACATAGGAGGTTTCTTGTCACTTCAAGCAAATATTGGGTGGATATCATAACTTTGAAAGATTAGATTGAGATCAATTTAAAAGAGCAGCATTTATGTGAACAAAATTTTCTGAGTAATATTTCCAACAAGACCTGCATTTGATGAGTTGGTAAGTGTTTATTGTATTTGATTCCAGGAAATCCCGATGAATGGACAAATTCATTTTTTTACTGAAAATGACCTATCAAAGGGCCAATTTATGAATCACGGTCTTGGACAACACCTTGGTTCATGTCTGAAGGTAGTTCTGATTCATTATGCTGATGACCATGCTGCATAGATGCACCCTTCGAAATTACCAGGTTTAACAATTCTTATGCTTGACTACAGACTGCTTATGACTAAGACTGTGATGTATGAACTGGCTCAAAAGCTTATTATATTTTTCATCAGAATTTCACGACAAGATAAGATTATTAACAATATTTTTCTATCATAGAAACAAATGTAGGCCATTCCGAGGAAGTACTATGGGATGATTGGATACCTTCAAGATCTTGTGAAATATTTGAGTGAATGATTATAAAATTTGAGTCCTAAAGCTTAAATTAATTCCAGTATAGAATCAAGGTTATTGAATGATTGTTTTGAGTACAAATTTCATGGTATAATAATTACATTTTCAGTCGTTACCCAAAAATAGTCAAGTCAATGAGTATGAGTTCAGATATCGATTCACATTTAAAATACAGGTCAATCAAGTGTGTTTTGTTCACCCTGTTATTAAAATAAAGGTGTTCTGAATATCGTAATACTTTGTGATAATGGGTAATTTTCCTGTTGTATTGATATTCTTTCTGCTTTTAAAGGATAATTTCGTATTTATAGTTTTGAAGTTATGTCATATTCTGTTATGTAGACAATTTAGTCTGAGGTACTTAATCAATATATTATAGAATACAGGTAATTTTATTGACTTTTATTAGTGCATATTCATAATTGAATATTAATATTATATGAAAAGAAAATCAGTTTTTCTTTGAAAATAAAAATTTCACAACAATTACTTATTTCCATATTGATCTTAGTGAATGAAAAATGGTGGAAAACGATATAAAATCCATTTTGATCCCAATATGTGCTATAATACAATCAGTAAATTGTATTGTGAATATTGTGAGAAAAAATAAATTCTGTCCAATTTCTACAACTTTCATTCACTAAGGATGAAATGGAAACAAGTTATCATTGTGGTATGAATGTTTAATGAACATTCCAAGAACATTTTATAAACTAAATGAAAACCTCCATAGAATATTTAAAAGAATATTAATAGGATATTTTGTGGGAACCTCCCTGGAATATACTCTAGAATGTGCCCAGAACGTTCTGGAATATTCTGAGGAACGTTCATAGCACGTCTATAAAATCAGAGTTCCTCTCTCATCTCATAGTTCATAGAACGTTCCTAGAATATGACATGACTCTTGTGTGAATGTTCTAAGAATATATGAACATTCTGGTGATACCTTCTATGAACGTTCTTAGACAGTGTTTGTGCTGTCTGGGTATGCTTGTTAGGAGGGCTGTTTGAGTTCGCGGCGGAAATAGTGTAGTCATGGAATAGAGGTCACTGTCGGAGTTGGTGTATGGTATTCGCGTACACCTATTGGAATAAGCTTTCTACTAGTAAGGAAAAGGTAAAATCGTTTTGGAAAATGTATGTTTATGTGACTAACCCATCATATTTCGATTTCCTTTCATTTTATTTTTGGTTAGACACAATGAATTAAAATTGATAGGTTTCACCGATGTCTCCTCAATGAAGAATGTCTGATTCGAAAAGTATATTTGAGAAGTTTGTCTGTTGTTATGTTATAAACATGATAGAATGAAATCTCTCGTTCAATTAATAAATTTTATTGTATTGAAATATCGGTTGAAGTATTTTTTTTATAAAATTGATCTTTTTGTTTCTATTTTGATGAACACCTCGATCTGTGTAAGTAAGGACATTTGAATATAGTTTATAAGTGTACTCAATTTGAGTTTTTCTTTTCTGATGTCTTCTTCCTCGGAAAAATATCAAAAGAAAAGACTCTATCCTAGTGCATAGAGCACGAACTTTCATCCCTTTCGGACAATTTAGGTAGAATAATGCAAGATGAGCTAAATTAGTTTTTGATTGAAATTTAATCCTATTATTTTGAATGATGACAGTTGAGAAATTAAGTTATTTGGTATTCTAGTTAGTCCTTCAAGAGGAATCAAAATTCTACTTCTATAAATGGTGACAGAGATTATAGTTTGGATCGTAAGTTCAATAATTTGAAAAACAAAAAGTAAAGACCTATTATCGTACTATTACAAATGGTGACAAGCGGTGTGGGATTGTTTGATTTATTTTTCTGAGGAGAAGGAACGGGAAAAAGTGAAGTTGTTGAATTTTAGTTCGTATATTTCGAAACGTGTAACATGGTCATTTCAATCAAATGTAGCATTGCAAAATAAATTTGGGATATCTTGATATCGAAGAGAGATTAATAAAAAATTATTTCATGAAGTTAGGAAATTCTGAGTATTTTTTCTGGAAATGAAGTTGCAAAAAAAATGTTAGGAAACAGTTTCGGTTTGTAAGCTAAATGAGAATAAGTTATGAGAAAATTTTTAAAAGCATTCGGAAAGCATAAGGTAGAAATTTGAAGAAATGGTTCAAATATACTAAATGTTACTTGAAAGTATTGAAACAGAATTCGTAGGGAAAAATTTAGGTCATGTCAGTTTTTTTTTATTCAAACGAGAAGTAAACTTGTAATAAAGGAATAATGCCTTGTTTTTGAGATAGGTAGTAGAAATTTGAAGGAATGATTAGATATGTTTTTCTGAACAAAGGTTAATACGAAAATTGAATATGTATAGTTGTATTGGAATCATGGGGATATTTCAAGGTAATGTTCGATTGGTATACGGATTTACGTTGTTTTTCGAAGTGCGAGAGTAAGAGAATTTCACGAAATATGTGGAATATATTGTTTTTCGTTGCACTGAAATGATATTTCACTAGAGGTGAATTATATGAGTAGAAGTAGAGAGATTAGAGCGATTATAAGGTTTTGTCTCTGAGAGTGAGATGAGATAAAGTGTCCATTTTGTATATTATATTTTGTTCAGAAAAACTAGATGGTTAGTGCTCCTCAAGAAGTGCATGATGTGGAGTATTTGGTTTTTTGTCTATGGGCGAATTTCATTGTGTAGGAATTGACAGAAAAATTCCACTGGTGATTTGGTGTTTTGTTTGATAATTGATAGTAGATTTTAATTGAAAGTGAAACGGATATTTTCGAATCAGTTGCATAGGATGACGTTCAGTTAATAAGTTTTTTTTTAATAATTCCAACGTACAGAAAAATTGAGATACGATATTAATTTTAGGATATTGAATCGAAATTCCATTTTTGTGGTATTATGTGAATAGAACATTTCATTAGTTTTGTAGTATAGAAATTGGAGAATAATGATACTGACAACTGTTTATGTATGGTTTCAAGGTTTCGATTTGTTTACAGGTGCGGAAAAATATTTTTTTTTCAAATAGAATACTCTATGGATATTTTGATGAATTTTATCGTGATTTCATAGAAAATTTGGAGAGAATAAGGATTTGTTTTCGTGACTAGATTATTGTTGATTCAATAATTTCTCACTCGAGATAGATTTAATTTGGAGCCTCGAAATGATTGAAGTCATGCTTCACATTTTGATTGAAATTTTCAAATTTACCAGAAAGATTTATGCCTTTCCAGTTGAAGGAAATTTTTGGTTTTAACTTAGTAGGTGTGATAGATAGAATCGAAGGCTTATAGATATAGATTTTTTGGAATGTCAAATTAAGATAGATTTTTGAGTCTTTTGATTTCATAGGCACTCAATTTTATCAGTTATTTTTTTTTGTTTTGAAAGTATTCTCGAGGTTTTAGTCGAGATAATTAGAGTTTTGAGTTATTATGGAAAGCGTTATGGTCGCTTAATTACAAGTGTGAAGGCGAGCACAATGTTTCGCAAATTACTGTAGGGTATAATTAATTTTATTTGTTTGTTCTTGAAATTGAGGTTTGGATATAATTGCATTATTTATGGTGGTAATACCTTTCAACATTTATACAGTTTGAGTAAATATATGTACCTACGTAGAATTTTTTTCTGTGAATGCAAGGCATGGTTTATATTTCTGAATTCTGTGATTTTTTCATGAAGATATTATTGTTCTTGATAATATGTAACATGATTCTGATTTTTTTTGTTGAGACACTGAATATTTCTAGAAAACTTTTTCTTCGTTATGTTATTTTTCGTTTTCATAACCAACGATGTAGGCACAATAGAGACAAGGCAGGGAAATAACCTTTATGTTGGCCATCAGATTAACAACCAAGTGTCGAAAGTTACAATACGTTAGTAGTGCGAAAATACCGAAATTAGAGTCCTGTAATTGTACGACTGCGACGTCGGGGGGTGACTCGAAATCGAAACGGAAAAGGTGAAATGGACGAAGTTTTTTTTGAAAGACAATTGATAATTAATTTTCGAAAAAAATAGACTAGTTGCGTTGGACATATAGTTAGGTAATACCAACCCTTCTTTCCTATAATACACAATACTTATTTCCTAATAAGAATCTCCATATGAGAACACTAGAGTTGCATAGTTGCAAATATTATTTCCCACATGAATTTATGCTTGTTCAGACAAACCGATGTATTAAATACGATAATCCAGTGAATCTCGAGGAGATAGTAGTCAGAGAGTAATCAGATAGATTGTAAACGCTTCCTATAGTTAATAAAGTCGATTTTTTAAAAACAAGGTTTCTTCCCTTAAAAACATAATTGGCGACGAGGATGGGATTGTGCCAGTCTTGAACAGAAGAAAAGTGTGACCCAAAATTCAAGAGATCCACGGAGAATCTTCAAAGGCTAACAGTTTCAACTGCGAAGGTACAACCACGAACAAAGGAACAGAAACCAGAAGCCCCGATCGATTGAGTAGCGCCCTTCGACGACTTCAACAAAAAAAATCTTCAAGGACTTCAGGGAGGTGAGAAAAAGCAATTTCCTGTACTCTATTTCCCCAGTCATTAACCTGGCCCAAAGTTAAAAAACCCATAATATCCATTCTTTTCCCTACAGTTTTAAGAGTAAAACTTGTATAATTTTTTTTTTGCAAATACCTAGTTCATAAGTTTTGAATTTTTAATCGATCAAGATTGACCCCGTAAATATTTTAATTGATTCAATATCCAAATTAAAAATTAAAGAAATCAAAATGACCCGAGACGGTAATAATGTTTTTGAGAAAATGAAACTGATAAATCTTTTTGCCCAATCAATCGTTCCATTTGATGGCAGCCCTGCAAATCTTACGCGATTTATCAATCATTGCGATAGATTCAACAGTAGATTCTCATCAAATGATGCAATTTTGAATGAAGCAGTTATAGATATCATAAAAAGTAAATTAATAGGAAATGCTAGCGAAATAGTCAGTAGTAACGAAAGAATTACTTCAAATTGGAGAGATTTGAGAAAAATTTTAAAATTAAAATTCGAAGAAAAAATTAGTTTAACCGTACTATTTTGGGATCTCCAAAATGCCCAACGAGTACGAAACGAAAATGATTTAGATTTCTTAGAAAAAATCGTCGATTTGAAAAATAAATACGATTACCAAGTTGAACTATCAGAATTGAGTATCACTGAAAAAGAACAAGAGAAAAACATCGCTTCTACAGTAGCAACGCGAGTTCTTTTGTATAATATCAACCCGGAATTGAGAACAGCCCTTAGAGGTCACGGCATAATGACGACGACATGGTTAATTTCATCAGGCAAGATTTCTATTATTATCAACAACCTTTCCTACACTATACAACACAAATTTCACAGAAACCAAATACTCAAAATTATAGACGTCAAGTCCCAACTAACCACATTCATACACCACGAATTCCTACAGATTTTCAAATGAACTATTCAAATCACAATCAATTAAATCAAAATCATCCAAATTTCCCCTCACAACCTATTCAATTGCAACAACGCCCAGTAAACCGATATTTCCCAACTAACCAACAAGTTTTTGGCCCTAGTTCATCGAAGCCTCAAACAAATGTTTTCAAACCAAACCCTAATCAAAGAATACAAACCCCACCTGAGAAAATGTCTATTCAGACCAGGAACTACCCACAAAAATGTCAAAATTATTCGACCCAATATCAGGTTAATCCACAAAAGAAATTCCAAAATTACAATCAAAGAAATAATTATCAAAATCCCAATTTCACTTTCGAAGAATTAACCCATATTGAACCAACTTCAGAATTAATTTATACAGATAATTATGAAACAACTTCAGAACAATTGAAAACCGATTATATTGAACCACAAAATTATTCAGATGAATATTTCGAAAATTCACAATTAAACCCAGATAGTTATAATGAAGAAAATTTTTTAGAACTAGCCCAGAACGATTCATTGACCTAAATTCTGCACTTGACAATAAAAACCAATTACCCTACATCGAATTTGAAAATCCAAGATGTAAACTTTTGATAGATAGCGGATGTTCAGTATGTTTAGTAGACCCTAAATTTGCCTATAATAATTTTCCAAACAATATTTTCAATGAACCGACAACTTTAACCGCGTGCATGAAACAAGAAACATCAAACGAAAAAGTTTTAATGCCTGTATTTAGAGAATTTCAAGTAGATGATTTTCATCCATTCATTTTGTATAAATTCCACAAAAACTACGGCGGATTAATTGGAGCAGATTTCTTAAATAAATACGGATTAAATTTAGATTTCAAAAATCAAAGATTAACCAATGAATATTGCCAAATTCCCTTCAAATACCAAAAAGTTTGCCAAAACCCCTCAAGTATTCCCATTGATCTATCTCATTTAGAACCAAAAATTAGAAGTCAATTAATGAAAATACTTCAACAAAATGAAGATGTTTTACAGTTACCAGGACAACCCCTTAAATTCTCAAGTACGATAAAACACAAAATTCGAACAACCGATGAAATCCCTGTCCATTGCAAAATTTATAGATACCCAGAATTACACAAACAAGAGGTTCAAAATCAGATCGAAGATATGTTAGAGAAAAAAATCATTAGACCCAGTAATTCCCCATGGTCTTTTCCTGTCGTAATTGTCCCCAAAAAACAAGACTTATCCGGAAAAACAAAATGGCGCATGGCTATAGATTACCGAAAACTAAATGACAAAACTATAGACGATAAGTACCCTTTGCCACAAATTGATAACATACTTGATAAATTAGGAAACAAAAAATATTTCACCACAATCGACTTAGCCTCCGGATTTCACCAAATTGAACTTGATGAAGAATCAATCGAAAAAACTGCATTTACTGTGGAAAACGCATACTACGAATTTCTAAGAATGCCTTTCGGACTCAAAAATGCCCCAGCAACTTTCCAAAGACAAATGAACAAAATTTTGAGGAATTATATAGGAAAAATTTGTTACGTTTACATGGATGACGTAGTAATATTTTCTGAAACCGAAGAACAACATCTAGCCCATATCCACAATATTTTAGAAGCACTTAGAGTTGACAATTTAAAAATACAACCAGACAAGTGTCATTTTTTTAAAACCGAAATAGAATTTTTAGGACACATAATTACATCAGACGGAATCAAGCCGAATCCAAATAAATTAAAAGCTATAATCGATTTTCCGATTCCAAAAACTCAAAGAGAAATTAAATCATTCCTTGGCTTAGTAGGCTATTATAGAAAGTTCATTCCAAATTTTGCGAAATTAACAAAACCTTTTACTTCCTGTCTCAAAAAAGATGCAAAAATCAACATCGATGATCCAAATTATATTGAAGCATTCAAAATTTGTAAACGAAATTTATTAAATGACCCCATATTAAGTTATCCCGAGTTCAATAAACCATTCATTCTCACGACAGACGCATCAGGTTACGCGATAGGTTCAGTGTTATCTCAAGGTAATCCTCCAAGTGATCTACCGATTGCATTCGCGAGCAGAACTTTAAACGACGCTGAAACTAGATACAGTACGATAGAAAAAGAATTATTAGCTATCGTCTGGTCATGTCAACATTTTAGACCCTATTTATTCGGAAGAAAATTTACCATTTACACCGATCATAAACCTTTATGTTGGTTATTCTCTGTGAAAGAACCAAATTCACGTTTAATGAGATGGCGAATCAAACTAGAGGAATTTGATTACGAAATTAAATACAAAAAAGGTTCCACAAATAACGCAGATGCCCTTTCGAGAATTAGAATTGAGGAAAACAACATTGAAATTAATGGTATAGAAGACGATTTAGTTTCCATTGCTAATCAGGTGACAACAGAAGAATTAGACGATTGTTTAAATTTATTAAATTCAAATAACCCAACCGAAGACCCAAATGAACATGAAAACGAAAATATTATTGATTTCGAAACGGAAAACATGACTGTTCACAGTAATATAGAAAATCCTATTTTAGAACTACCATTTACAGAAAGAAGTTTGAATTCCGCAACCCTTCAAATTATTTTCAAAACAGCCCCAAATTATAGAGTAACGAAAACAAAAATTTTTGGAGATAAACTTAGATTCAGAGTTTCCATAAACCAAATTGAAAATGACCTAATCAAGTTTATCAAAGAATTCGTTCAAAGAAAAAGATCGTATACTTTATATTTCATTTCCGAGGAATTAGAAAAACCTCTGATTAGAATTTTGCAAGAGAAGTTTGATTATAAAACATTCGATTTAAAAATTTCCAAAATTTTTCTAGAAGACGTAGAAGATAAAGAAGAACAACTTCTTCGCATCCAACAATTTCACGAAACAAAAACCATCCATCGCGGATTACGAGAAAATTTGATAAGTTTAAAAAAGAAGTATTATTGGCCGAATATGGATAAAGATGTTCGAAATTATATCAACTCTTGTGAATTATGTCAAAAAATAAAATACGAACGCACCCCAATTCAATTACAATTTAGACCTAACCCAATCGGATCAAAACCATTTACCCACATTTACATCAAAAACCCAATTACACGAAAATTAGATCCTGTTTTCAAAAAGATAGATGCAACTGAAATTGAGGTTTGGATATAATTGCATTATTTATGGTGGTAATACCTTTCAACATTTATACAGTTTGAGTAAATATATGTACCTACGTAGAATTTTTTTCTGTGAATGCAAGGCATGGTTTATATTTCTGAATTCTGTGATTTTTTCATGAAGATATTATTGTTCTTGATAATATGTAACATGATTCTGATTTTTTTTGTTGAGACACTGAATATTTCTAGAAAACTTTTTCTTCGTTATGTTATTTTTCGTTTTCATAACCAACGATGTAGGCACAATAGAGACAAGGCAGGGAAATAACCTTTATGTTGGCCATCAGATTAACAACCAAGTGTCGAAAGTTACAATACGTTAGTAGTGCGAAAATACCGAAATTAGAGTCCTGTAATTGTACGACTGCGACGTCGGGGGGTGACTCGAAATCGAAACGGAAAAGGTGAAATGGACGAAGTTTTTTTTGAAAGACAATTGATAATTCATTTTCGAAAAAAATAGACTAGTTGCGTTGGACATATAGTTAGGTAATACCAACCCTTCTTTCCTATAATACACAATACTTATTTCCTAATAAGAATCTCCATATGAGAACACTAGAGTTGCATAGTTGCAAATATTATTTCCCACATGAATTTATGCTTGTTCAGACAAACCGATGTATTAAATACGATAATCCAGTGAATCTCGAGGAGATAGTAGTCAGAGAGTAATCAGATAGATTGTAAACGCTTCCTATAGTTAATAAAGTCGATTTTTTAAAAACAAGGTTTCTTCCCTTAAAAACATAATTGGCGACGAGGATGGGATTGTGCCAGTCTTGAACAGAAGAAAAGTGTGACCCAAAATTCAAGAGATCCACGGAGAATCTTCAAAGGCTAACAGTTTCAACTGCGAAGGTACAACCACGAACAAAGGAACAGAAACCAGAAGCCCCGATCGATTGAGTAGCGCCCTTCGACGACTTCAACAAAAAAAATCTTCAAGGACTTCAGGGAGGTGAGAAAAAGCAATTTCCTGTACTCTATTTCCCCAGTCATTAACCTGGCCCAAAGTTAAAAAACCCATAATATCCATTCTTTTCCCTACAGTTTTAAGAGTAAAACTTGTATAATTTTTTTTTTGCAAATACCTAGTTCATAAGTTTTGAATTTTTAATCGATCAAGATTGACCCCGTAAATATTTTAATTGATTCAATATCCAAATTAAAAATTAAAGAAATCAAAATGACCCGAGACGGTAATAATGTTTTTGAGAAAATGAAACTGATAAATCTTTTTGCCCAATCAATCGTTCCATTTGATGGCAGCCCTGCAAATCTTACGCGATTTATCAATCATTGCGATAGATTCAACAGTAGATTCTCATCAAATGATGCAATTTTGAATGAAGCAGTTATAGATATCATAAAAAGTAAATTAATAGGAAATGCTAGCGAAATAGTCAGTAGTAACGAAAGAATTACTTCAAATTGGAGAGATTTGAGAAAAATTTTAAAATTAAAATTCGAAGAAAAAATTAGTTTAACCGTACTATTTTGGGATCTCCAAAATGCCCAACGAGTACGAAACGAAAATGATTTAGATTTCTTAGAAAAAATCGTCGATTTGAAAAATAAATACGATTACCAAGTTGAACTATCAGAATTGAGTATCACTGAAAAAGAACAAGAGAAAAACATCGCTTCTACAGTAGCAACGCGAGTTCTTTTGTATAATATCAACCCGGAATTGAGAACAGCCCTTAGAGGTCACGGCATAATGACGACGACATGGTTAATTTCATCAGGCAAGATTTCTATTATTATCAACAACCTTTCCTACACTATACAACACAAATTTCACAGAAACCAAATACTCAAAATTATAGACGTCAAGTCCCAACTAACCACATTCATACACCACGAATTCCTACAGATTTTCAAATGAACTATTCAAATCACAATCAATTAAATCAAAATCATCCAAATTTCCCCTCACAACCTATTCAATTGCAACAACGCCCAGTAAACCGATATTTCCCAACTAACCAACAAGTTTTTGGCCCTAGTTCATCGAAGCCTCAAACAAATGTTTTCAAACCAAACCCTAATCAAAGAATACAAACCCCACCTGAGAAAATGTCTATTCAGACCAGGAACTACCCACAAAAATGTCAAAATTATTCGACCCAATATCAGGTTAATCCACAAAAGAAATTCCAACATTACAATCAAAGAAATAATTATCAAAATCCCAATTTCACTTTCGAAGAATTAACCCATATTGAACCAACTTCAGAATTAATTTATACAGATAATTATGAAACAACTTCAGAACAATTGAAAACCGATTATATTGAACCACAAAATTATTCAGATGAATATTTCGAAAATTCACAATTAAACCCAGATAGTTATAATGAAGAAAATTTTTTAGAACTAGCCCAGAACGATTCATTGACCTAAATTCTGCACTTGACAATAAAAACCAATTACCCTACATCGAATTTGAAAATCCAAGATGTAAACTTTTGATAGATAGCGGATGTTCAGTATGTTTAGTAGACCCTAAATTTGCCTATAATAATTTTCCAAACAATATTTTCAATGAACCGACAACTTTAACCGCGTGCATGAAACAAGAAACATCAAACGAAAAAGTTTTAATGCCTGTATTTAGAGAATTTCAAGTAGATGATTTTCATCCATTCATTTTGTATAAATTCCACAAAAACTACGGCGGATTAATTGGAGCAGATTTCTTAAATAAATACGGATTAAATTTAGATTTCAAAAATCAAAGATTAACCAATGAATATTGCCAAATTCCCTTCAAATACCAAAAAGTTTGCCAAAACCCCTCAAGTATTCCCATTGATCTATCTCATTTAGAACCAAAAATTAGAAGTCAATTAATGAAAATACTTCAACAAAATGAAGATGTTTTACAGTTACCAGGACAACCCCTTAAATTCTCAAGTACGATAAAACACAAAATTCGAACAACCGATGAAATCCCTGTCCATTGCAAAATTTATAGATACCCAGAATTACACAAACAAGAGGTTCAAAATCAGATCGAAGATATGTTAGAGAAAAAAATCATTAGACCCAGTAATTCCCCATGGTCTTTTCCTGTCGTAATTGTCCCCAAAAAACAAGACTTATCCGGAAAAACAAAATGGCGCATGGCTATAGATTACCGAAAACTAAATGACAAAACTATAGACGATAAGTACCCTTTGCCACAAATTGATAACATACTTGATAAATTAGGAAACAAAAAATATTTCACCACAATCGACTTAGCCTCCGGATTTCACCAAATTGAACTTGATGAAGAATCAATCGAAAAAACTGCATTTACTGTGGAAAACGCATACTACGAATTTCTAAGAATGCCTTTCGGACTCAAAAATGCCCCAGCAACTTTCCAAAGACAAATGAACAAAATTTTGAGGAATTATATAGGAAAAATTTGTTACGTTTACATGGATGACGTAGTAATATTTTCTGAAACCGAAGAACAACATCTAGCCCATATCCACAATATTTTAGAAGCACTTAGAGTTGACAATTTAAAAATACAACCAGACAAGTGTCATTTTTTTAAAACCGAAATAGAATTTTTAGGACACATAATTACATCAGACGGAATCAAGCCGAATCCAAATAAATTAAAAGCTATAATCGATTTTCCGATTCCAAAAACTCAAAGAGAAATTAAATCATTCCTTGGCTTAGTAGGCTATTATAGAAAGTTCATTCCAAATTTTGCGAAATTAACAAAACCTTTTACTTCCTGTCTCAAAAAAGATGCAAAAATCAACATCGATGATCCAAATTATATTGAAGCATTCAAAATTTGTAAACGAAATTTATTAAATGACCCCATATTAAGTTATCCCGAGTTCAATAAACCATTCATTCTCACGACAGACGCATCAGGTTACGCGATAGGTTCAGTGTTATCTCAAGGTAATCCTCCAAGTGATCTACCGATTGCATTCGCGAGCAGAACTTTAAACGACGCTGAAACTAGATACAGTACGATAGAAAAAGAATTATTAGCTATCGTCTGGTCATGTCAACATTTTAGACCCTATTTATTCGGAAGAAAATTTACCATTTACACCGATCATAAACCTTTATGTTGGTTATTCTCTGTGAAAGAACCAAATTCACGTTTAATGAGATGGCGAATCAAACTAGAGGAATTTGATTACGAAATTAAATACAAAAAAGGTTCCACAAATAACGCAGATGCCCTTTCGAGAATTAGAATTGAGGAAAACAACATTGAAATTAATGGTATAGAAGACGATTTAGTTTCCATTGCTAATCAGGTGACAACAGAAGAATTAGACGATTGTTTAAATTTATTAAATTCAAATAACCCAACCGAAGACCCAAATGAACATGAAAACGAAAATATTATTGATTTCGAAACGGAAAACATGACTGTTCACAGTAATATAGAAAATCCTATTTTAGAACTACCATTTACAGAAAGAAGTTTGAATTCCGCAACCCTTCAAATTATTTTCAAAACAGCCCCAAATTATAGAGTAACGAAAACAAAAATTTTTGGAGATAAACTTAGATTCAGAGTTTCCATAAACCAAATTGAAAATGACCTAATCAAGTTTATCAAAGAATTCGTTCAAAGAAAAAGATCGTATACTTTATATTTCATTTCCGAGGAATTAGAAAAACCTCTGATTAGAATTTTGCAAGAGAAGTTTGATTATAAAACATTCGATTTAAAAATTTCCAAAATTTTTCTAGAAGACGTAGAAGATAAAGAAGAACAACTTCTTCGCATCCAACAATTTCACGAAACAAAAACCATCCATCGCGGATTACGAGAAAATTTGATAAGTTTAAAAAAGAAGTATTATTGGCCGAATATGGATAAAGATGTTCGAAATTATATCAACTCTTGTGAATTATGTCAAAAAATAAAATACGAACGCACCCCAATTCAATTACAATTTAGACCTAACCCAATCGGATCAAAACCATTTACCCACATTTACTGCGATACTATAAGATTTAATCAAACTCATTGTTTAAGTATCGTTGACTCTTTTTCTAGACTAGGACAATGTTACCCCTCATTACAAAAAACAGGAACAGAAATTTTAGATAAATTGTTAATTTACTTCAGCCATTATGGTATTCCCAACAAAATTACTTGTGACAACGGTATAGAATTCAAGAATAATGTCATTCAAGATTTTTGTAAGGTACATAAGATCGAAATTCATTACATAACAAACTATAATCCAAATTCCAACTCCATAGTAGAACGATTTCATTCAACATTAATCGAACAATTGAGAACAATTGCAGAGAAAAATTTAACTTTTCAAAATAGACTTTCCCAAGCATTACTGAGTTATAATAACTCAAATCATTCGAGTTTGGAGATGACACCCATGCAAATCATTAAAGCAGATTTGAATTACTCATTACCAATTGAACAGACCCACAATGAAAAATTACAAAATTATGTCAAAAATTACGTCGAAAACCTTAACGATATTTCGAAACATTTAGAACAAAACAGACAAAAAAATATCGAACGTTTAGAAAAAACTAACGAGAAACGATCAGCAAAGGAAGATCACCCTTTGAACAAAAATCCTACTTACATCAAAAACCCAATTACACGAAAATTAGATCCTGTTTTCAAAAAGATAGATGCAACTGAAATTGTCAAGAATCGTATTCAAGATAAGAAAAACAAACACATTTATCATAAGAAAATTTTGAAACAAAGAAAGAACTAGTTCCAAAATTTTGTTACAGATTCAAAATGGATCGATGTATTATACTTCTGATACTATCTAAAATTATCACCTTTTCAATATCCTTAGAAATTATCCAAATCCAAAATAACATACTACCCATTGTATTAGGAAGAGCTTATTTGAGTAATAAGAATTTACAACTGGTCTATCACATAGATCTCAACAAAATAGAAGAAATCATTTGCGATTATCAAAACGAAATAAATAACTACAAAAATTCGAAATTGAACTTTGCTCAAACCGAAAATTACAGATATTTGAGACATTCAAATGAAATAAACATTAACACTCTCGAAGAACTCTTGAATCAGAAAGTACGATTCAAAAGAGGATTAGTTAACCTAGGAGGAAAAATTTCAAAATTTCTATTCGGAACATTAGATTCTGACGATGAAGCCTTATATCAAAGCTATTTTCAAAGTATCAAAAATAACGAAGAAAAATTAATTAGAAATCGAAAACAGATTGCTGTAATAGTTATTGATCTTAAAAATAAATTTATCAATAAATTCCAAATGATGTCCGAAAACCTCAAATTGTTTCAAATTGTACCGCAATTAGAAGAAGTTCAACAAATGCACCTTTTGATGTTCGAATTGAAAGAAATTAAAAATGTTTTAGATGAAATACAGACAGCTGTAAGTTTTGCAAGGTTACATTTGTTACATGAATCAGTTTTACCATATTCCAAATTCTCAGAATTGATCAAGAATGAAAATATCATACCAGTTCATCATCTGAAAGATTACTACCAATTATGTCATACGAAAGTAATTTTCAAAAACAAAACTCTATTATTTTTGATATCGATTCCATTAGTTTATAAAGAACAATATGATTTATACAAGTTTTATTATATCCCACAAAATAACGAATCCCTTCCTTATACCAATCCCTATTTGCTCTCACGAGAAGAAGAGTTGAAATGGTCTACCAATCATTGCCATCCAGTAGAGAACGACTACCTATGCGATCAAGACTCATTAGAAGAAATCCCGAAATGTATGAAGAATATCCTCAAAAATCACACCGAAAATTGCCCAAGAGTTAGAAGAATTCCACTACGAGACTTGAAGTTATTGGAAGATGGAAGTATTCTCTCAATCAAAAATGGGAAAATCAGAGAAAAATGCCCTCAACAGACAAAGTACCATTTCATACCAGAAATAGCTATTTTACGAACTGAATGTACCATTAATAACACTGAAAAAGAAATTGTTCCAGCCACTTCGATTAGTGAAGAAAAATTTATTATTTTACCAGAATTCACACGACTTTCCCAGGACCACACGAAAGAAGAATTGATGAAAGAAGACATCCCAGATATCAAATTAGAAGAATTGAACCAATGGAGTCTTCAACCAATTGCATTTTCATATTTTTTCTATTTTATGATAACAATAATAACAATAATTGTGATTTATTCAATTTTCAAATTTCTTAAAAAATTCAAAAATTTCAATTTTAAAGCTACACCACAAGGTGATACCTTTAACCAAAATGGGGAGGAGTTAGGTAATACCAACCCTTCTTTCCTATAATACACAATACTTATTTCCTAATAAGAATCTCCATATGAGAACACTAGAGTTGCATAGTTGCAAATATTATTTCCCACATGAATTTATGCTTGTTCAGACAAACCGATGTATTAAATACGATAACCCAGTGAATCTCGAGGAGATAGTAGTCAGAGAGTAATCAGATAGATTGTAAACGCTTCCTATAGTTAATAAAGTCGATTTTTTAAAAACAAGGTTTCTTCCCTTAAAAACATAATTATATACACGCACGGTGTCGTATTGATGTTATTCATAGTTGATGTTCGGTTCAGTTCGGGGGTATTTAGGACTTAATGTACCCAGTGATTGCAAATACACTCGGGATTATTCCCTCAGAAACATTTGACGAGTTTGGCAGATCAAAAGAGTAATTTTTCTCGTCCAGTGCACTAGTTCGAGGAAATTACAGCCATAGTAATTTGATATAAAGAAATATCGACGAAGACCCAGTCTGATATGGAATTCAAGTAAGGTCTGATGAAGACCAAAGAAATTCTATTTGGTCAGTAGATGTGCCATGAATCCAGTAGAAGAAAAATTGGTTAACCCAGTCGTCCAAGCGCATGAGCATGAATAATGGACTGACAGTCCAGTGACAATGATGAACCAACCAGGAAGACAAGGTTTTTTCCAACAAAGTAACCATAGAAGAGAACTTAGATAGCAGAAGAAGTTGTTCCCAGTACGAGATTAAGAAGATATTCTTCACAGGCAGATGATGAAGATGAATTATATTGACATAATCAGAGAGAATCTGAAAGACGACTTGAAAATCAATTACAACAGATGTTATAATCCTATATACTGTATCCGTCCATTGCTACCCTGCGCTACTGGTTCCAGAAGATGCGGTGCTAAAAAGACAATTTGGTCCGAAGATTGCTACAGTTGCGTATCGAGTTTCCACGAAGGTCGGACTCTGAGATAACAGAGCAGTGTCGTGCGCTTATACGTTTAGCAGAACAATTATTTAATTTAACGTGGACGAAAATACTGGTAATACATAGACAATTGTGATGAAGAAGTGCTTCCTATATCGGTATATGCTTGAGTTGCTAATTTAGGCTACTTTCAGAAGGTTATTCCCAAAGATGAAGGCTGGTCCCTTATGGAGAAGCAGGTTGTTATATGAAGGGGTATTTGCCACACAGGGAGTTTGCTCCAACATCGAGAGGCACCAGCAGTGAAGTGCGAGAAAGTGTTTCCGAAATGTGCTGTGAGGTCAATACGGAAAAGTGAGAATTCGTCCTTATGGAACCTCTAATGTTGCAGTTTGAATTCTAATGAATTCTTGTTTTATTGAAACCTTCATACATGTATACTTATGAATGTTCACTACTATTTGTTCATATTTTATTTTTGGATGCTTTGAAATCTTTTGGTAATTGCTTTCATTATGTTATTATTGAGTTTTTGAAGGAAAATTTTACCACTTTAGCTTGTAGGTTATTAATTTGGTTCGAATTGAGTTTTATGATTTCCCATATACAAGGGGTTATCATTGAGTTGAAAGTTGCCGAATAGAATTTTAGTATAGTTTAAAATTGAATATACCTAATGTGGGATAGAAAGAATATTTATTTTTATTTGTATTGCTGTGTTTGTTCATTTTATTTTTGGGAAAAGTATTGGCAGTGCTATTTGGTATTCTTGTTAGTCCTACAAGAGAAATCAAAATTCTACTTCTATAAATGGTGACAGAGATTATAGTTTGGATCATAAGTTCAAAAATTTGAAAAACAAAAAGTAAAGACCTATTATCGTACTATTACATTGCAGAAATACTGTGTGGAAATTTATATGAAGATTTCAGTTACAGTAGAATTGGGCGAGGGAGAAAAAATTAAAATCGAAATGATATGAAAAAAATTATTCGTTCTCTGATCCTAATTTTATTGTTTACAATTCATTATTAATCTCCTGCATTGGCTGAAAAGATTTGCGAAAACTGTAGCCCATTACTGGAACTGCTGAAATTGATATATGCATATACATGATATGTAATGTTTATCAATTGTTATTGGAAAATTTTCAGAAAATGAAAGAAAATGAACCATTGAAGAGAATGAAGATTAGGGGATATATCTGACATAAAAATGTTGCTTACTTCCTACAGAAAAATCGTGTAGTATATTATTATTAAATTATAGAGTAACCAATTCATATGTATTTCACTTGAATTGATATAATACAATTTCACTATAGTATGTTCACTACAGCTTGATAAATGCCTATAACTATTGTGTCACATCAATTTTGAAAAATTTCCATATTAATCAGTAGAACTGAAAATTTCAATCGAAGCTTATTTCACAAGAAGAATGGCATTAGTCGCGAAGCATTTAAATTCTCAAGAACCTAGGAAAGGAGGGACGTGAAGTCAGCAGCTTTTACGCGCATGTTCTATATGTGAAAACACTATCGCATTGGCAACAAATTTGAACATGCTCGCTAAAGCTGCTGACTTCCGGTACGGCACCTGAAAGAAATAGGAGCCACCATAGAATAATGATAATGCCGAAATTCTGACGTTTATGAGACATCTCTGTGCTTGAACAGCTGTTAACCTTCATGTTTGTTTTGGTTATGATTTCGGAATTTTGAACAAGTTTTTGATTTGTTATATTCGTTGTTTGCTAAAAAGGAATGCATATGCATTCCTTTAAAATAAATTCAGCCTCTTATATAATTTAATCCATTGTTGCCTACAAGTTGTACTCGAAATCGAAACATTCATAGTGAAGAAATCTTGCAATTTCTATTCAGCAAAGCGTTTAGACAGAAGGACAAAATGTCCCTATATTTTTAGGCTGTCTAGCAAATTCGTTATTTTAATTTTACTGAAAATAATTTAGATTTGAAGATAAACCAGAACTTTCATATATAATAGTTTACCTTCCCTTCTTTGACGAGGGAAAGCTTTCTGATGTAATCATAAACTGGATTATAAGATTTTCGTCCTTTACAGGTCAAAGTCGATATATTCACCAACTCTGTTATTACAAA
The DNA here is from genome assembly GCA_958510865.1 of Myrrha octodecimguttata. Lineage (NCBI taxonomy): Eukaryota > Metazoa > Arthropoda > Insecta > Coleoptera > Coccinellidae > Myrrha > Myrrha octodecimguttata. Next base: position 16,202,475 of record OY294060.1, read on the forward strand.
GTGATATCATTGTTTAAACTCACAAGTTCTTTAAACCTTGATAATAAATATGGACAAATTTGGAGTTAGAAACGATTTACTTATGTAAATCCGTAACAAATTGAACATGTACCATGATATCACACAATTTAAAGCACAGCCTTTTGATTTGAGTTATTTTACTTTTGATCACAAAGATGAATTTCCATCGAGTAGATTGTTGTTTTTGTGGCTTCAAGAAATGTTTTTCCCTTCAGAGTTAAAATTAAAATAAAATGTATACTTCAATGATGAAGTAAATAAAATTTTGGTAAAGAGCTTTCCTTCACTGTATGAGTTTAATGAAAGAAGATTTTTTAATATTGATAACACTTTCCTATTACTTACTTTCCTGTTGGAACAGAAACAAACAAGACAAATACATTATTCAATTCATATGGAACAATATAAATCGTCCAACATCGTAATGGGTATGAAAAAGATTTTTAATTAAATTTTTCCCATGAATTCATGGTTGTTTAAGAAAACATAACGATAAGAAGGAGCTTCTGATATCTTATCCTTTTTAGAAAATAATGAATATAAGGGGGAATCAAAAACTTGCTCAGTTGTTCAAGTTCAAATATTCCAAAATCGGCCAAATCAATGCTTTGAAATCTTTGAATAAAGAAAAACTTGTTCTTTATTCAGAGTTTGAAATCATAACAAAAATAAACATGAAGGTTAACACAGCTGTTAAATCACAGAAAAGCCTTTTAAACGTCAGAATTTCCAAATCATCAGTACTCTATGGTGTCTCCTATTTCTTTCAGGTGCCGTACCGGCTGACTTCACCTCAGTGCTTCTTTGGATTTTTCAAATTGTTCTAATGACACAATCGTTACGAAATTTTGCACAAAGTTGTTCATCAGTATTTCCACACTAGTTGCCCAGTTTCATAATGATTGAATTAGTATATTGTTTCAAGGATTCCGGAATAAAACAACGATACCGAGGAAAAAAAACCACGAAATTTCACAGATTCTTTAACAATATCTCCGAAAATTATAGTCGTACCGAACTGAAATTTTATTAAATTATTTTATTTAAAATAATTACTTATTCAATAATGACAATCAAGATAAAATAAACTAAATTGCTTTATATTCGTCATCATGTCGGCGAGTAGTAAAGACATCGATGCTAGTCTCTCTCTGAAGATTGTACCCCAATGTGGAATGTGTAAAAAATCAATTGTCAAGAATAGTTGTAAGTGTAACATTTGCAATAAAAGTTTTCACCCTGGTTGCGGTGCGAAAATAAAAAAGTGCTGTGAAACTGAAATAAATGGTTCTGTTTCGGGTGATAGAGTGGCTGGTGACATTTCCCCGATGACCAATATTGGCAATAAAATTATAGATAATGAGTCTACACATCAAGATCTCCTTCTGAAAATCATTGCAGAATTGGAAACTAAAAATAATTTACTGATGGAAAATAATACTCTGTTGAAATTTAAAATCAATTCCCTTGACAACGAGGTGAAATCGAAAGAAATGGAAATAAACAAACTAAGAGAAATATTGTATTCAGATGGTCTACAAGATCAGCCACGTCATAACAGCTGTGTGGGTGTGAATACCGATTCACCAGTTTCGCAATATGCAGTAACTGATGCTCCTTCGCTCTCGACTGTAGCGGTAGCAGCGGCGGTTACGCGATCTTCAACTACTGACCCTACCTTGCCGAAATCAAATCATTCCACTCGGGTTGGAAATATGTCTCATCTGAAGGAATCAAATAATGCAAGCATCAAATGTCGCCAATACGACCGGAATACTTCCTAATAGAAACAGAGATCCTGATTGGAATCTTACCATCGTACTCGTAAAACCTTGGTCACGGGAACTTACTCTGGTAGTTCTGTGGTGGAAGGATTGGATAAGTTTAAGGCTTTTCATGTGTCTAATCTAAAACCTGATACCACAGTAGAGAATTTGCAGAATTTTCTCAAGCAGAATTTTTCGAATGTTAGTTGTGAAAAGTTAAATTCAAGATTTCCTGAGGCATATTCCTCATTCAAGGTGCTTATTCCAGCTTCGGATTATGAGAAAGCCCTTGATGGTTCTAACTGGCCAAATAAAGCGAATGTGAACCGTTTTTTTCATCGGAAGAAGCCGAACCGGGATCGAGTAGACTGAAATTCCGTTCCGAACGCCAGAATATAAAAGAATTCAAGCTCGTTCAACTGAACTTGCAGTGTATTTCCAACAAACTGGACAACCTAGAAGTACTAGTGGAAGAAACTAATCCTGATGTGCTGAGTTTGGTGGAGCATTGGTGCAGTCCAGACAGTGTAAGTGCTGTGTCAATTTCGGGCTACTATCAAGCAGCCTATTTTTGTCGTGCCCAAAGACAACATGGTGGTTCAATGTTATATACTAAATCAGGGCTGCATGTGAAAAATTTTTTGATCTCTGGCTATTGTTTTTGAGGCTCATTTAGGTGATCATCGGGTAGTGCTTCTCAAAATTAATTTTGATCCTGTCTATAAACATAGATCGCAAGTGCGAACAGTAAGATATCTAAGTCAGGAAAGTCTGCATAATTTAGTAGCTCGTTTATCTGAGTGCAATTTTGCTGAAATGTATTGCGAGGCTGATGTTGATCTGTGTTTCGAAACTTTTAATAATTTTATACAATATTATTTAAAGTTATGCTGTCCTTCTAGAAGGCTCAATACTACATTCGAAAAGAAAAAATGGGTGACAGCGGAAATAATACAGAGTAAAAAACATCTGACTAACCTCCATTGGCTTCACACTAATACTGGTTCTAGAGAAACCTATGAAAAATATAAAATGGCAAAATATCATCACAACTTGCTCATCAAATCTACCTAATACAAAGCTCATTGTTCGGCTATAGCTAATTCTGACAATAAAAGTAGAACGATCTGGAATATTGTAAACACCACAGTTGGTAAATCCGGAAAATTTGATGATCCCATTTCCATTGAAGTAGATGGAAATACATACACTCAACCAGATCAAATTTCTGAGGTATTTGCGGGTTATTTTTCCACGATAGCGGAGAAAAGATTGCACTCCTGTTACGGTGACGATTTATCCCATACTTGTACGATAATTCCATCACTAGTTAGCAATTTCTTCTTTTACACTGTTTCTCATTCTGAAATTGAAGAAACAATAAAACATCTAAAAAATAAAAAGAGTGTGGGAGTTGATCGCGTCTCAGTTAGAATCCTCAAGGAAATCGCTCCAGCGATCAGTCATCATTTCGCTCATTTAATTAATTTGTCCATCTCATCGGGAAAGTTTCCAAAAATTCTTAAAAAAGCTGTGGTTCTTCCGATTTTCAAGAACGGAAATATTCACGAAATAATGAACTACCGGCCGATATCAATTGTAAGCGTTTATTCAAAGGTTTTTGAGAAAATTGTGTTCGCGAGAATGATTAATTATCTCAACAAGTTCAAGATACTAGACCCTGCTCAGCACGGTTTCAGAAATGGTCATTCTACCCAATCGGCTGCACTCGGACTCGTGGAATCTGTTCACGAATGCTTGGATAGTGATTTGCATGTGGCTGGAATATTTTTTGACCTGTCTTGCGCCTTCGACGCTCTCAACTTCGATTTCATTCTTGATAAGTGTTATAATATGGGCTTTAGGGGCATATTCTTGAACTGGTTCCGCAGTTTCCTGAATGAAGTAGATGAATGCTTTTCAGGGGAGAGCAATATGGGACAGGGGGTTCCTCAGGGCTCTGTGCTGGGACCGCTTCTCTTCCTGCTATTCATAAATGACTTGCCTATCCACTTGGCTTGTCTCCTGTTAATATTGTTTTCTGATGACACATCAGTGGTTGTTGCTGCGCAGAGTCGTGGGGAGCTCCAGCAGGCTTGTGAAAGCTTAATGGCAGAGTTTTTGAAGTGGTGTCGTTCGAACAACTTGATGGTTAATATCGAAAAATCGGTCTGTCTCTATTTCAGCCTGAAGAAGCAAGATACAGATCCCCTAAATTTAAGCTTTATGGATAAAATAATAACTTCAGCTAATACCACGAAATTCCTAGGAATCCATATTGACAGAAATCTAAGCTGGTTATCGCACATCGACATTTTATGCAAGAAAATTAACAGTGCTTTCTTTGCAATAAATAGGCTCGAAGACTCTTTGCCTCGTACCTCTCTCATTGAAATATATTATGGTCTTGTTTACAGCTATGTGAACCTGGCAATTGACCTTGAAATTTTTGTGATCGATTGTACCCGGTGGGTACCCGATTGTACCACAAAAATTTTCGTTTGTACCCCTAACGTTTTCTCTATACAGCCATTATAACTTTCGAACCCATCGGCACCCAAAAAAAAAATTCGAAATTTCCTCAAGACTACGTGGTGAAGGATTGTACCAGGTAGGTACCCGATTGTACCACATTTATTTTTGCTGAAATCCCCATAGTTTTTTTTGCACATCAATTCGAAATTTTTTTTTTCTTCAGCTCGTGATTGGCCGATAATCGATGGAATCTTTGTGTGAAAATTCTGTGGTCGATTGTACCCGGTAGGTACCCAATTGTACCACAAAAATTTTTGTTTGTACCCCTAACGTTTTCTTTATACAGCCATTATATAACTTTTGAACCCACCAATACCCAAAAAATTTTTTTTTATTTTTTCATGAAAACTTGGTGAAGTATTTTACCATGTAGGTACCCGATTGTACCACATTTATTTTTACTGAAATTCCGATGGTTTTTTTTACTCATCAATTCGAAATTTTTTTTTCTCTTCAACTCGTGATTGGCCGATAATTGATGGAATTTTTGTACGAAAATTCTGTGGTCGATTGTACCCGGTAGGTACACGATTGTACCACAAACATTTTCGTTTGTACCCCTAACGTTTTCTCTATACAGCCATTATAATTTTTGAACCCACCGGCACCCAAAAAAAAAAATTCGAAATTTCCTCATGAAAACTTGGTGAAGGATTGTACCAGGTAGGTACCCGATTTTACCACTTTTATTTTTGCTAAAATCCCCATGGTTTTTTTTACACATCAATTCGACATTTTTTTTTCTCTTTAACTCGTGATTGGCCGAGAATCGATGGAATTTTTGTGTGAAAATTCTGTGGTCGATTGTACCCGGTAGGTACCCGATTGTACCACAAAAATTTTCGTTTGTTCCCCTAACGTTTTCCCTATACAGCCATTGAGACTTTTGAACCCACCGACATCCAAAAAAAAATGTTATATTTTTCATGAAAACTTGGTGAAGGATTGTACTAAATAGATAGGTACCCGTTTGTACCCTTTTCATTATCGCTGAAATCCCCATCGTTTTTCCTACATATCAATTCGAAAATTTTTTCTCTTCAACTCGTGATTGGCCGATAATCGATGGAACTTTTGTGTGCAAATTCTGTGGTCGATTGTAAACGGTAGGTACCTGATTGTACCACAAAAATTTCCGTTTGTACCCCTAACGTTTTCCTTATACGGCCATTGAGACTTTTGAACCCACCGACATCCAAAAAAAAATGTTATATTTTTTCATGAAAACTTGGTGAAGGATTTTACTAGATAGGTACCCGTTTGTACCACTTTAATTTTTGCTGAAATCCCCATGGTTTTTCCTACATATCAATTCGAAAATTTTTTCTCTTCAACTCGTGATTGGCCGATAATCGATGAAACTTTTGTGTGAAAATTCTGTGGTCGATTGTACCCGGTAGGTACCCGATTGTACCTTTTTTATTTTTGCCGAAATCCCCATGGTTTTTTTCACACATCACTTTGAATTTTTTTTTCTCTTCAACTCGTGATTGGCAGATAATTGATTGAATTTTAGTGTGAAAATTCTGTGGTTGATTGTACCCGGTAGGTAGCCGATTGTACCTTAAAAAATTTCGTTTGTTCCCCTAACGTTTTCTTTATACAGCCATTATAACTTTTGAACCCACCGGCACCCCAAAAAAAAAAGAATCGAAATTTCTTCATGAAAACTTGGTGAAGGATTGTACCATGCAGGTACCCGATTGTATCATCTTCATTTTTGCTGAAATCCTCAAGGTTTTTCGTACACATCAATTCGAAAGTTGTTTTTTCCTCAACTCCTGATTGGCCGATAATCGATGGAATTTAGGGGTGAAAATGCCGACGGCCAACTTTGTGCAAAATTTCGTGATGATCATGTCATTAGAACAATTTGAGGAAGAAATTTCAATTTTTTTTTTCAAATATTCTACAGGGTCTTTCACGAGGAACCTCACCCATATTTATACGGGAAACTACTGAACGTATTTTCATGAAATTCAGCACTTACAAGTATTTCACGATGCTGATGAAATCTAAAATATTTTCAAGGCATGAGCACCTCCGGTTTTTCCGGAAATGACGTCAACTTCCGTTTTTCAAATTAGAACACCATTTTTTTATTGCAGAAATAGATTCCTTAGAAAATTTCAATTTATTTTGATGTAACATTTTTCAGTTTTGGTTGGAAAATTCCCTCTGAGCGGGAAAATTCGAAGAAAAAATCGAAAATAGAGCTCCGCTGAAACAAGAATAACTTCGAGGTTTTTGGATGGAAAATTTTCAGTTTTGGGATTTTTCAAGATGTAAGATTGATGTATCCACTTTAAAAATCGAAATCGCGATTCATGATACAGGGGCTGAAAAAATCGCTTTCAAAGTAAGTTATGACAAAATCGTGGAAAATCAATTTTTTCAAATTAGAACCCCCTTTTTTTATGGCAGATATTGAATCTACGTTAAAAAATAATGTGAGTGTATGCATCACACCCTTGCCCTAAAGTGGATATTTTCTGAGTTATTCACAAAAAACTGTTTTTCGTCTTGAATTTTCAGCTATTTCTTTTCCCTTCACGCCAAAAAGATGACATTTTCAGGAACTGTTACTTAAACCATGTTTTAGATTTTACTACCCTAATATGCAAGAGAAAAAAGTTACAGGTTGTTCCTAAATAGATGGCGAATTTGGATTCGAATTTGTATCGGAAACCTCTTTATTTCAACTAATCGGCCATCGGTTTTCTCTCCAGTGATAAATAAATAATTCCTTATGAACCATATGCAAAAACTTACCATGTTTTACATTATTTTTTTTCAATGATAGATATCATTAATTACATCTGCCAAATTCCTCTTTATTCAGTAGCATTTTGTGTTTACTATTAATTTGGTGATAATTCGTTTTAAGTTATAAAATCGATCACTATGCCTAATTTTACCAATGAACATTATTTAAATCTCATTCTGCTTCATGGAGAATGTAATAAAGTTGTAGATAGAACGATTCGACTGTTCATTGAGAGGTTTCCTGACCGACCCAGACCAACGAGAGATACCATTAACAGAACCATGACAAACTTGAGAAATGTCGGATCTTTCGTTAAGAAAACTACACACAGAGAAAAAAGTGTAGTAGAAGATGAGAACAACGAAATTACAGTTCTTGCATATTTTCGTGTGAATCCTCAAAATTTTCTCAAAGATGCCGAGATTGATCTGGGCTTATCTCAATCGAGTGTTTGGAGAATATTAAAAAAACATAAAATGCACCCATATAAATTCAATAGGGTACAGCATTTGAAGGAAACTGATTTCGTCAGGAGAACAGAGTTTTGCGAAGCTATGATGATTCGATTTCAAGAGAATGAAAACTTTTTGGACTGTATAATTTGGACAGATGAATCTAAATTCACAAAGAATGGTTCTTTCAATAGGCATAACAGTCATTATTGGGATGAAGAGAACAACCACCACTTCAGACAATGGAACTTTCAAGAGACCTGGAGTTTCAATGTTTTTTGCGCCATCAAAAATAATGCAATTCTCGATGTTCACATTTATGATGGGACTTTAACTGGTAAGATAGAACACTACACATGTTTGCATTATTTAAAGAATGTTCTCCCTTAGGAGATAGATATTCTGACATATTGACTCAAATAATTGAGCCGCTAGTACAGAACCATAATGACTTATGGTATCAACAAGATGGCGCGCCTCCACACAATTCACTCAATGTGTCAAATATCCTCTACAGGCTATTTGAAGATCGATGGTTGGCGAACAATGGTCCACATCTTTGGCCACCACGTTCTCCCGATTTAACTCCTTTAGACTATTATGTTTGGGATAGGATAAAAAATATTGTCTACTCAACTCCCCTGACTGATAAAGAGGACTGCATAGAACGAGTCAGAAATGCGTTCAGGTTTGTTTAGATTTTTAGATTCATAGTTTTGAAACTCAATTTGGTTTTTAAACACTTGTGCAGATCTCTTCCTTCCGATGAAATAAGAAGAGCAACGCACGAAGCATTCCTGAGACGTATAAATAAATGTCTAGAAATTAACGGTCAAAACTTTGAGCATCTTCTCTAGTTATAACTGCGAGAGTTTGCCATGGTTCTCCTAATAGTAACTTGAAGTCGGTTTCAAGAAGGGGTGAAAAATCTACAGCATGGTTCAAATAACAGTTCCTGAAAATTTCATCTTTTTGGCGTGAAGGGAAAAGAAATAGCTGAAAATTCAAGACGAAAAACAGTTTTTTGTGAATAACTCAGAAAATATCCATTTTAGGGCAAGGGTGTGATGCATACACTCACATTATTTTTTAACGTAGATTCAATATCTGCCATAAAAAAATGGGGTTCTACCTTGAAAAAATTGATTTTTCACGATTTTGTCATCCCTAACTTTGAAAGCGATTTTTTCACCCCCTGTATCATGAATCGCGATTTCGATTTTTGAAGTGGATACATCAATCTTACATCTTGAAAAATCCCAAAACTGAAAATTTTCCATCCAAAAACCTCGAAGTTATTCTTGTTTCAGCAGAGCTCTATTTTCGATTTTTTTTTCGAATTTTCCCGCTCAGAGAGAATTTTCCAACCAAAACTGAAAAATGTTACATCAAAATAAATTGAAATTTTCTAAGGAATCTATTTCTGCAATAAAAAAATGGTGTTCTAATTTGAAAAACGGAAGTTGACGTCATTTCCGGAAAAACCGGAGGTGCTCATGCCTTGAAAATATTTTAGATTTCATCAGCATCGTGAAATACTCATAAGTGCTGAATTTCATGAAAATACGTTCAGTAGTTTCCCGTATAAATATGGGTGAGTTTCCTCGTGAAAGACCCTGTATATTCCGTTATTTTCTGATCGAATTATTCCCACGAAATTTTTTCGAAATATTGGGAAAATCAAATTTTGGATTTCGGCCTTCGTCATTGAGGTTCTAAGCTACTGTACAAATATGGAGTTTCTTAGTTGATTCTCTCGGAATTTATTGTGTTTATGATCGGCCATGAGGACTCCACCATTTCCAGTAATGCAAATATTCCAAGGTGAGAGTGGGGACGTTTTTTCGAAACGCGTTCAATATTTGAGAAAATAATTCAGAAGTATGTATGAGGAAAAAAGAATTTCCAACACCAATAGTTCATAAAACAAGCATAGTGCCAGTTGGAAATAAAAATAATTCGGTGAAAATAAATAATAATATATAACCTTATATCCAGAATCCCAATGATCCACGTTGGTTTTAATGACAAGGTTTTTCTGAAGTAGATATAACAAATTGTCTTAAAATTCACTCATATCAGCTTCGATACTAGAGTAACTGAAGCAGGTCCAGAAGGGTTTTTAATTTAAAAATTCGCTGACACACAGGAACCTAACTAAAGTCAGATAGAAGTTCCCGTTGCGAAAAGAATATGTTACTTAGCAACAAATGCGCAAAAGGATACATTTTTTCTGATTCAGCATTTTATAGTTCGCTGAGAGAACTCTATAAAAGCTGAAAAAAAACCCACATTTCAAATAAAAATACCATTCGATACTAACCTATTACGATTGGGTATTTGGATGAAAATATCAAAGGTACTCTCGGGTTCTTTTCTGCTAAAAATGATCACAGAATACTAACAGAAGGAATCAATCCGTTTTGTGGGCTGACGATTAGTCTCACATTTCCTATACAGGGTGTTCTACAAGATCTATGACAAACTTTGACAGATAGTAGCTGTTCTAATTCTGAACATTTTTTTCCTATGAACATATATCCGATTCGTTTTTGTTAAGAAGATACAAGCCTTTGAAAAATTATATTTTCATTTTCAAATCATAATTATAAATGGAAATTTGGATACTATAAAAATTGTTCAAAATATCCACCTTCGACTTGAATGCAAGCTTCACATCGACGAACTAAAGATTTCGTTACTCGGCGGATCAGATTTGGGTCGTTTCGTATTTGGTTTGCTGCATCTTGAATTCTATCAAATAATTGTTGATGCGATTCGATTTCTACATGATGAACAAGCTGATTCATATGTCCCCATAAATAAAAAACTAAGGGATTTAGATCAGGCGAACGAGGTGCCCATTGTATTGGTCCTCCTTGACCTTTCCATGTATATATATTTATATTTTATGTCGGTCTACTTGATCAAAACATGGATATACATTTTTTCAAATGCTTGTAACTTCGAAACGAGAACGAATCAGACCTATGTTCATAGGAAAAAAATGTTCAGAATAAGCACAGCTACCATCTGTCAAAGTTTGTCATAGAGCTTGTAGAATACTCTGTATAGAAGAAACTTCGGGTAGAGAAACGGATATTTTTGTGGTGAAATTGGGTGCAATGATCCACAAATTTCCACTCAATAATTTTTAATTGGTGTGTAGGGACAACAATAATGTTTCAAACAGAAATGGAAATGGTACAAACGGGTACCTACCGAGTACAATCGCCAACAGAAAAATTTCAGCGATTGTCGACCCATCACGAGTTGAGGAGAGAAATTCGAATGTGTAAGAAACACCATGGGGATTTTACCAATAATAAAAGTGGTACAATCGGGACCTAGCTGGTACAATCCTTCACCAAGTTTTCATGAAGAAATTTCGATTTTTTTTTGGGGTGCCGGTGGGTTCAAAAGTTGAAATGGCTGTATAGAGAAAACGTTAGAGGTATAAACGGAAATTTTTGAGGTACAATCAGGTACCTACCGGGCACAATCGACCATAGAATTTTCACACAAAATTCCATCGATTATCGGCCAACCACGAGTTGAAGAGAAAAAAATTTTCGACTTGATATGTAGGAAAAACCATGGGGATTTCAGCAAAAATGAAAGTGGTACAAACGGGTACCTATCTAGTATAATCTTTCACCAAGTTTTCATGAAAAAATATAACAATTTTTTTTTTTTATGTCGGTGGGTTCAAAAGACTCAATGGCCGTTTAAGGAAAACGTTAGGGTTACAAACGAAAATTTTTAAGGTACAATCGACCACAGAATTTTCACACAAAAGTTCCATCGATTATCGGCCAATCACGAGTTGAAGAGAAAAAATTTTCGAATTGATATGTAGGAAAAACCATAGGGATTTCAGCAAAAATAAAAGTGGAACAAACGGGTACCTATCTAGTATAATCCTTCACCAAGTTTTCATGAAAAAATATAACAATTTTTTTTTTGGATGTCGGTGGGTTCAAAAGACTCAATGGCCGTATAAGGAAAACGTTAGGGGTACAAACAAAAATTTTTAAGGTGCAATTGGGTACCTACCGGGTACAATCGACCACAGAATTTTCACACAAAATTCCATCGATTATCGGTCAATCTCGAGTTGAAGAGAAAAAAAAATGTCGAATTGATGTGTGAAAAAACCATAGGGATTTCTGCAAAAATAAAAGTGGTACCATCGGGTACGTACCTGGTACAATCCTTCACCAAGTTTTCATGAAGAAATTTCGAATTTTTTTTTGGGTGCTGGTGGGTTCAAAAGTTATAATGGCTATATAGGGGAAACGTTAGGGGTACAAACGAAAATTTTTAAGGTACAATCGGGTACCTACCGGGTACAATCGACCACAGAATTTCGAATCCATCTATTCCATCGATTATCGGTCAATCACGAGTTGAAGAGAAAAAAAAATGTCGAATTGATGTGTAAAAAAAACCATGGGGATTTCAGCAAAAATAAAAGTGGTACAATCGGGTACGTAACTGGTACAATCCTTCACCAAGTTTTCATGAAGAAATTTCGAATTTTTTTTTTTGGGTGCCGGTGGGTTCAAAAGTTATAATGGCTATATAGGGGAAACGTTAGGGGTACAAACAAAAATTTTTGTGGTACAATCGGGTACCTACTGGGTACAATCGACCACAGAATTTTCACACGAAAGTTCCATCGATTATCGGCCAATCACGAGTTGAAGAAAAAAAAATTCGAATTGATATGCAGGAAAAACCATGGGGATGTCAGCAAAAATGAAAGTGGTGCAAACGGGTACCTATCTAGTACAATTCTTCACCAAGAATTCATGAAAAAATATAACATTTTTTTTCTAGATGTCGGTGGGTTCAAAGGTCTCAATGGCTGTATAAGGAAAACGTTAGGGGTACAAACAAAAAATATTGTGGTACAATCGGGTACCTACCGGGTACAATCGACCACAGAATTTTCACACAAAAATTCCACCGATTATCGGCCAATCACGAGTTGAAGAAAAAAAAATTTCGAATTGATGTGCAAAAAAAAACATGGAGATTTCAGCAAAAATAAATGTGGTGCAATCGGGTACCTATCAGGTACAATCCTTCGCCAAGTTTTCATGAAGATTATTTTTTTTTGGAGTGCCGGTGGGTTCAAAAGTTATAATGGCTGTATAGAAAAAACGCTAGGGGTACAAACGAAAATTTTTGTGGTACAATCGAGTACCTACCGGGTACAATCGACCACAGAATTTTCATACATAAATTCAATCAATTTTCGGCCAATCACGAGTTGAAGAGAAAAAAAAAATTTCGAATTGATTTGTAAAAAAATTTATGGGGATTTCAGCAAAAATAAAAGTGGTACAATCGGGTACGTACCTGGTACAATCCTTCACCAAGTTTTCATGAGGAAATTTCGATTTTTTTTTTTGGGGTGCCGTTGGGTTAAAAAGTTATAATGGCTGTATAGAGAAAACGTTAGGGGTACAAACGAAAATTTTTGTGGAACAATCGGGCACCTACCGGGTACAATCGACCACAGAATTTTCACACAAAAATTCCATCGATTATCGGCCAATCACGAGTTGAAGAAAAAAAAATTTCGAATTGATGTGCAAAAAAAACCATGGGGATTTCAGCAAAAATAAATATGGTACAATCGGGTACCTACCTGGTACAATCCTTCACCAAGTTTTCATGAAGAAATTTCGATTTTTTTTTTGGGGTGCCGGTGGGTCCAAAAGTTATAATGGCTGTATTGAAAAAACGCTAGGGGTACAAACGAAAATTTTTGTGGTACAATCGAGTACCTACCGAGTACAATCGACCACAGAATTTTCATACGAAAATTCCATCAACTATCGGCCAATCACTAGTTGAAGAGAAAAAAAAATTCGAATTGATGTGTAAAAAAAATCATGGGGATTTCAGCAAAAATAAAAGTGGTACAATCGGGTACCTACCTGGTACAATCCTCCACCAAGTTTTCATGAGGAAATTCCGAATTTTTCTTTTTGTGTGCCGGTGGGTTCAAAAGTTATAATGGTTGTATAGAGAAAACGTTAGGGGTAAAAACGAAAATTTTTGTGGTACAATCAGGTACCTACCGGGTACAATCGATCGCAAAATTTTCACGAGAAAATTTCAAGGTCAATTGCCAGGTTCACATAGCTCTTGTTTACAGTCACCTTGTATACAATATCTTGCTGTGGGGCAACAGCGTTACTGTTTCAAGAGCGTTCGTTGCACAGAAAAGAATTATTAGATTGATTTTTAACTTAAAACCTGGTTCGTCATGTAAACCAATATTTGTTTCTCATAAACTATTGTCGTTGCCTTGTATCTATATTTTGAAATGTCTTGTATATGCTAAAGAGAATGTAAATAAGTGGAAATCACTTTCGAGTAATCATGAATATGTAACCAGAAATTCGCAAACTCTTCTTATACCCAAACACAAAACACATAAATTTGAATGTTTTCCTCTTTATCAGAGTATTAAATTATTCAATCATTTACCATCCTCAGTAAAGTCACTGAGTATACATAAGTTCAAAAGGGAAACCAAGATGATGCTTTTATCGAAGTGTTTTTATTCGGTAGGGGAATATTTATCTGATTTATTATATGCCTAGAATTATCCTTACTTTGTATTTTCTTTTCATCTTGACTTGTCCTATACACTTTGTAGTGTCTGAAAGGATTAATAAAGTATTATTGTTTATTATTATTTTTATTATACACAATAGCCAATTACATATTAATAAGAAATCACCTTCTTGCAAAACCCTCTTGTTTTGGACTTAGTTTAGTTTATATGGATAATTTGAAATATACTAATGAATGTAATTGAATTATCATTATTATTATACAGGTGAGTCAATACTGCTCGATCGGTTGATAACTCTTGATGAAATTGGGATAGGAGAATCATTCAGATTTTGGCGAAATTGACAGTACTCTGGGCATAAGCTTGAATTATTTTTGACCCTACAGGCCGGTCCGAAAATGGTGAAACATGTAACCATCCTGTTTTTGTGCGCATGTTCTGGGGAACAGCTTGCTATGGTTTTGTCCAAATGTCTGATTTTCGGATTTTTTCCCAAAAATAGTGCCAACTGACGGTGTCAAAATCGAATCTGTCCGAACGGCCGACGAGAAGATAACTGTCGAATGAAGCAAGCTAGCGACTTGAAACTTCCAGATTATGTAGCGCATCAGATCGATCCAGTTCAGTTCGTCAATGGGACAAATCGGTCGAAGGATGTCGGAGTTATGGTCGTTTGAAATTTCGAGATTAATTTCCTGATATTTCAGAAACTACTCATGCGATTGAATTCAAATTTGACAGTAAGTTAACGCATAACAACGCACAACTTTTCACGAATTTCGTTAAGATCACACTGTTAGTAAATCTTGAAAAAAAATTTTTTCAGAAATTTCCTTCGGAAAAATTTGTTTTTCCGGAAACTGTTCGATAAATCCGAAAAAAACTCATACCTTCAACATCATATTCTACAGTAGTGTACTGAATTTCATCCTGATACAACAATAATTTCTTCAGATATTGAAAAAAAATACATAAAATTTCGTGGTTTTCTTCTCGATATCGTTGATCTTTCCGGAATAACGCAAAGAATACTTATTCAATTGAAATGGAACTTGGCAGCTAATTTGGAAAATCTGATGGGCAACTTTGGCAAAATTTCGTGATAATCGGGTCATTAGGACAATTTGAAAAAAAAACCTGTTTTTCCAAATATTCAATATTCTGTTATTTTCTGGCTACATTATTCTCATGATATTCTGTATGAACCATCGAAATGTCATTTTTCGATAAAATATTGGGTTTCAATTCGATTCAATCTGTATTTTTGGAAATATTGGAAAAATAAAATTATGACTGGGTCTATCTGCGGAATCATTTTGTGGATTATAGTCATTCACGAATTCGACGTTCGTAATTAAGGTCCAAACCTTTTGTTTACGGTCGGGTGTTAGGCCGGAAACCTAGGAGAGCACCGACGTGAAGTCAGCAGCTTTTGCGCGCATGTTCAAAGGATATCACCAAAAGTGAATATGCGAGCAAAAGATGCTGACTTCACGTCGGTGCTTTCCAATTTCTTTTTGAAATAAGAAGCTTAGTTTTTATATAATACACGTTATCTCCATTAAATTATTATAGAAATACCCCACTTTTCATAATTTATTTGTGGCTCTTTTCGATGTGGGCTACTTTTTTTCGACGAATTTCATTGTAAGAATGGTTTAAACTTCGTATTTACTTGAAAACCGTCCGAGATGATATCGATTTTTTTATTGAATTCCCAGAAAATTCTCAAATCTTCTTCAAATTCACGGATTACTCTACAGGTGGTCCGAAAGACACTCGATTTTTTCGGACCAGCCTGTAGAGTCAGAAATAATTTGAGCTTATGTCCTGATGAGTACTGTCGATTATGTCAAAATTTGAATCATTCTCCTAGCCCAATTTTTCGAAGAGTTGTCGACCCATAGACCACTATTGACCCACCCCGTATAATAATAATGATAATATTCATTTTACCTGTATAATAATTTTTCGTGACATTATTCATAAAACATTGTGAAATGATCCACCCCACCTGGAATTGTTCGATTGGCAACTTTAATGATCCATATCGAAATCAATGGTATTGGTAGATACTTTCAAATTATTCCATGAAATGAATCAACTTTCATGTTTGCGATTGAGAATCTTCCACTGAAATATCACTAGAATATGAGAAATCGTTTTTCAGAAATCTATAAAATATCTTTCACGTATAGTAATTCCGATCGAAATTTCTCAACCTTCAGTATTGCAAAATTTTTCATTGTTAGTTCTTGAAATACTCCATTCAATATTTATGAATTATTTGAAGAAATATTTCATGAAACATTCATGTCATATTGAGGAAATTTTCTGCCGATGGTTCGAGAATTTCCTTGTCTCGAATATTACCCAAACCTTCCTCGCGTATAGTTGAATATACAATTTTTCGTATTTTTGAACGATTAATATGCGCCTTCAATATATGATAGTTCACGATATATTTTTGGTTAAGTTCAGAAAATAACCCTCCAAAGAATTGCCCTCACTATCTCTGTGCAACGCGCTTATTCACATGCATATGTCGAAAAAATGAAAGAAGATACATTTCTCCAAATCTTTCATATTGAAATCAATTGTTCAACACGCTCTAAACTGACAAGACTCGTAGTGCTACGGACTTTAGCAGCTTAAAGTGTCCTTCAGGGAACAACACCGCCAGCAGCAAGGGTAAGTGAGCAGTTCCTTTTTTTTATGTTCTCATCATTTGATGTTCGTGAAACGTTTTATCTAATCATGTTTCTACCAATTTCTGAAGTAAATGGGGCTATTAGTCCATTTGATCTCTCCGGCAAATATATCGTTATTTCTTAATTGAACAAAAAAATTCGAGCCCTTAACATGGTCCGTCGAGGCTGTCGATTGTGGTTGAAATAATTAGTTTGTCAAAATTTAAACTTTTTTCCGTTTTTGAAAGTTTGTGATTTCCGCTTAAATTTACTTCTGCCCAGCACATATTGCTTCTGAATTGAATTCTGGTTGTGGGTACACGCTTGTTTTTAAATCCCGCTTAAAACCACTGCACAATATTGAAAATTTTCCAATTTACCATTTCAAATTATTTTATTCCATAGTCAAACCCATATTTATATTTATCGCACTTTGATGAATCGTTGGTTATGAGCGATGTAGTGGTTTTCAACCTCTGAATTGAAGTTTGGATATAATGTCTGATGCGTAAACAAGTCGCCTTACGGCTGAGTTGTATAAATGAGATGAAAATAATAAATATTTAAGGGATTGTTGCCAAAAAGGATTCAGCATTACATAGAAAATTCAAAATACGTTATACGTCACGAGATCATTTAAATGAGGAATTTCAGAGATTGCATGTAGCAATTCTCTAGTTGTTATCAGCGGATACGGATGCTGATCTGAATGCGGAGGAAATACAGAATCCACAGAAGAATCACACTTCCACGACAAGAAATTAGTTATGATGGATATAGCGAAGATCAGCAAACATCAGCAGTGGAACCCGATGAGGCTGCCCTAAAGATCCAGGCGCTCTTTTGGGGGGTTAGCCATAAATGGAAAGGTGTTGCAAAGGAAGTAAGACCGAAAACAAAGGCAAGACTAAGGCAAAATAGAGAAACGAAGAGTACAATGCAAGTTATCAACTCAGCCTTGGAAGAGATCATTGACCGATCTACAGATTTTGAAGAATTTTGCCATATAGTTTACTGTGCAGTCACCATAGCACACGACATCCAACGGACACCGAGGATAGAACAGACCCGCAAAGACTACCTACACAAAAACCCCAATGAGTGGAGCGAATAGAAAAGAAAATATCAACCATACGAAAAGAGATAGGAATCCTCCATACTCACCTGAATGCTCAAAACCCTAGCAGGAAGGTGGAGAAGAAAGTACTGTAACGTTGTTTGATATTAATATCAAACAGTATTTATTAATATCTAGTGATTTCAGCACTTGCAGAAATTATGCACAGTTTTACTTATAGTTTTATTTAGTTAAATTTACAACCATGAATCATATGACATACTGGGGGGGAGGCAGTGCTTGCCAATCACCGAAGTGTTCGACGGCCGCGCACCGGCTAAGGGGGGGGGGGGGGGCTGCCTGGGCTACAGAGCGGACATGCACTCACAACCAGGGATATGGCCTCAGCTATAATTGCATGTTCCGCTCGACACCCTTACATCCCCTCTTTCAAGCCAGCGAAGCAACGAATCCAAAAAGAAACCTAATATAAACCTTTTTTACAAAAAAGTAGGAATGTGTGCTTCACAAATTAAACATGTTTCAAATTAATCAAAACAACAATTATTTCCAAAAAATTATATATCTATCCCTAACCACTCAGGTTTTCTGATCAACGTTCTGTCCCTTAAATTATATCTATCCAAATTACCATTCCCATTTGGATCTACACCAACATTCTCACTATCATCATTCAGAATTATATGTTCTCTAGTCCTACGTCGTATTTTGTTACCATCTTGAATAAAATAAGAACGAGGTTCTCTACATTTCCTCAACATTCTACCTTTGTGCCATATGTTGTTCATCCTGAAATGTACAGGTTCATTATCCTGTCCCTCTCTTAAGTTCTTCGTATTTTTGTCATAAAAATACTTTTGTTTTCTCTGCCTATTTTGAAAAATAATATTCAATTTCCTATTATCAATCAATTTTAGTTTCAAAAGAGCATTCGATGGAGGTAAGTTGTCTCTCAAGCGTCTGTTGAAAAATAGTTGTGCGGGTGACAAGCCAACATCAGGTATCGGGCTATTTCTATATTTTAGCAAATAAATTTGCAAATTGCCATTTTCATACATGCACTTTTTCAACATTCCTTTGCAAATACTGACCGATTTTTCAGCCATACGATTACTCCTTGGATAATTAGGACTGGAATGAGTTATCTTTATATCATACTTATCAGCAAATTCTCTAAATTTATAAGAATTGAATGGGACATGGAAATCCAAAAGATGCAAATATTTCCATGGGCCCCTTTATGACTTCAACAATTGATTTATTTTTTAAAGATTTGAATTTTACCCACTTTGAGTAGTAATCCATTGTTGCAATGAACGAATTACCAAAAAAATCCAAAAATATCGGTAGCAATTTTGCACCAAGGTCTATCCGGAATATTGTGACTCAACATTGGTAACTTGGCATTCCTTTTAGCAAATCTATTACAGATTTCGCAATTCACAATGAAATCATGAATGTTCTTAGACATACTAGGCCAAAAAAAACACTCACTGGCTCGAGCTCGACATTTACTTATGCCTACATGTCCTTCATGTATTTTCATGAGAAGAAGTTTACGTTTAGATTTAGGGACAATTAGCCTATCACCATAAAATAATAAACCATCAAATTCTGATATGAAATTCCTGATATTGTAGTAGGATTTAAGTTCTTGAGACAATTTATTTAACCTTTTCCAACCATTTCTCAAAAAATTTTTCAGTTCTTTTAATGTTTCATCGTTTTCAGTTGAAATAATAAATTCGCTAAGTTTTCCGTCAGATATTGGCATTGATCTGGATAAGCTATGTACTTTGATTTCTTCAATTTCAGTGATCGAATTATCTTTAATGCTTGCCCGTGATAAGGCGTCCGCAATGTACATTTCTCTACCAGGTATGTAAGCAACTTTTAAATTATATTTTAATAACCTGTATAACAACCTTTGAAGCCTAGTTGATACTTTGTTAATGTCTTTTTTAAAGATATTCACTAGGGGTTTATGATCAGTGTTCACAACCACTTCTCGGCCATACGTTAGGTAGTTCAATTTTTCCACAGCAAATACAATAGCGCACAGTTCACGTTCTATATTTGCGTATCTTTTTTCAGCATCGATTAATGTACGGGAGGCAAAACCTAATGGCTTTCCCTCTTTCAAGAGACAGGCACCAAACCCGTCCAAGCTTGCATCACATTGTATTACCAGAGGTTTGCTTGCATCATAATTAACTAAAATTGGTGCATTCATCAATAAATTCTTTATCCTAATGACAGTATCAGTGTGAATTTGCTTCCATTGAAATAATGTATTTGTATGAGAGAGTTTTCTCAAAGGTGCAGTAATGGATGTTAAATTTGGAATTAGTTTTCCTAAGTAATTCACCAAACCTAGAAACCTTAATAGTTCCTTTTTATTTCGTGGATAATTCATTTCCGATATTGCTCTTGTTTTTTCAGGATCTATTTCTATGCCTAGCTGCTTCTAAAACCTCTTTCAATTTAACGTCATGCTCTTCTTCAGTATCGCCTGCTACAATAAGATCATCAATATAAATTGCATTGTTTAAAATGTCACCAAAAATCTCTACGTTTTTTCTTTGACATATCTCAGCCGCAGTATTAATTCCAAAGGGAAGCCGTCTGAAACGGTACCTGCCAAAAGGTGTTGCAAATGTGCACAATTTCGAAGAATTCTCATCCAAAACGATCTGATAGAACGAGTCTTTTAAATCGAGAACTGAAGAATATCTTTTACCATTAAGATCTGTCAATATTTCATCTGGTGATGGGATTTGAAAGTGCTCTCATTTTAAATTTCTATTTAAGTCTGATGGATCTAAGCACACTTGTAGATTTCCATTTTTTTTTCAGTTATTACGATAATATTGACCCAGTCAGATGGGTTAGTCACTTTAATAATGATATCCGCCTTTTCCAATGACTCTAAAATTAGCTTAAATTTGGGAATTAAATTTTTAGGAATTCTACGAGCAGCATGAAGTACGGGATCAGCACCTTCTTTCAAAAATTATTTGCAGGGCTGTCCTGGAAATTGGCCTAAATTTTCGAATACATCTCTGTTAGATCTAATTATCGACTCTTTAGAATGAAAATTAACCTTAGTAGGAATATTTCCTACATTATCAATCTTATTAATAAGTTTACATTCCAGGCAACTCTGCAGACCTAATATTGGCTTGTCAATCACATCAACGATGTAAAACATTAGCATATATTTGCGACGTCTTACTCGACAACTCACCCTCACCGAACCCTCCACTTGAATCCGGTTACCACCAAATGCTACTAAATTGACATTTGACTTCTGAATGCTTGAGTTTGGCATGACTTGATGAAAGATACTTGATGGCAGTATGTTACAATCGGCTCTAGTATCCAATTTTAAGGAAATGTCGGTACCATTGATGTTCACTGTTTCGGCTAAAATGTTAACATTATTAGTATTATTATACGATTTCACCTCACTTATGTTAATACAATCAATAAATAGACAATTCATGTCGTCATTACAATCTGAGTTTTCTACTTCAACTGAATGTAATTTTTTCTTACTGAAGTTATTCTTCTTATCAAATTTCTTGTTAGATTTTTGAATTAAACAGCCAGCTTCAAAATGATTTAGTCTATGACAGTGGAAACATTCCTTGCCAAAAGCTGGACATTGACCTACCCTATGTTTGCTGTTACACTTTTTGCAGTCGTAAGGCTCATAGTTAGATTGTTTCTTCTGATTTTTCATGAACTTGACAGTACTTATCTTATCTTTGTGTGAGTTGATGGTGTCCACCCTAACTTCGTTCTTCATAGCCATCTCATCGGTTCGATGCCTCCTGACTTCTGCTATCAGGCAGATATCTACTGCCTTTTTCAGGGACAGGACCTCATTTTGAAGAAGACGTTCCCGAATGTTATTTTCCAATATTCCCATTACCAACTTGTCACGGATCATCTCCTCTTCAGATGCATATTCACAGTTCTTCACAATAGATTTCAATTCGGTGATATAATTTCCCATAGATTGGCCCTCCTTCTGGTGGCAGCTAAAAAATTTATATCGTTCATACACCAAGTTTTTTTTCGGCTGGCAATGCTTCTCAAAGGTTTCAATCACGTCTATCAACGTCGATTTATCCAATTGGAGTTTAAAGTGTTGTACATTTCCACGCCTTCGTCTCCTATTAAATTTAGGATTGTTGCAGTTTTAATTTGTTTTGTCGCCTCATTTCTGTTTGCAGCCAACATATACATTTGGAATTTTTGTTTCCAAAGGTTCCAGTTTTTGCACGTGTTACCGGTAAAGTCCATTATGGGAGGTAATCTGAGTCCATCCATCTTATTTATCAAATAAGTTAATACCTGACACCATGTAACGTTGTTTGATATTATAATATCAAACAGTATTTATTAATATCTAGTGATTTCAGCACTTGTAGAAATTATGCACAGTTTTACTTATAGTTTTATTTAGTTAACTTTACAACCATGAATCATATGACATACTGGGGGGGGGAGGCAGTGCTTGTCAATCACCGAAGTGTTCGACTGCCGCGCACCGGCTAAGGGGGGGGGGGCTGCCTGGGCCACAGAGCGGACATGCACTCACAACCAGGGATATGGCCTCAGCTTTAATTGCATGTTCCGCTCGACACCCTTACAGTACAGGTGTAGGCTCGGGAAATAAAACTGAAAAAAGGTAACACTCATATCATCTACAATTGCGAACACATGCAGAGTCTCTGAAACAAAAAATTGCAGCGCTGGGGAACAGAATGAGGAGGTATCACAAAAGAACAGTAAGATTAACAAAACAACCCTTTTACCATCAACCAAAGGGAATTCTTCAGGAGCTTTGAATACGATTAGAATGACAATCAACAACCAGCACCTCCATGTCCAAAGGAAATGAGGAAGTACTGTTCGGATATCTGGTCACAGGATGCGAAGCATTACACCAATGCTCCTTGGATAAGAGCAGAAGCAGAAGAACAGAGCAACTTGGAAGAAATGGAAGCAATAACGATAACCGAAGAAAATGTCACAACCACAATAAGTAGGATGAAAAACTGGACCTCACCTGGTGCTGATAGCGTCCGCAACTATTGGTAGAAGTCACTCCTTTCAACGCAAAAAGTACTAGCAGGACTATTCCAGGAAGCGTTGAAGAACCCACATAGCGTCCCCAAGTACTTCACACAAGGTATTACACATCTACTGCCAAAGAAGGAAAACCTTAACCACCCTGGAAATTACCGGCCGATTACATGCTTGCCTTCCGCTTATAAAATTCTCACTTCCACCATTGCCTACAAAATCAACAACCACCTGAAAAACAACAACATTATGGCCTAGGAACAAAATGGATGCAGAAGAAAGGGCCGAGGAAGCGAAGCGCTCCTTATAATCGATAATATGATAACTAAGCAGGCAAGAAAGGAAATGAGGAATACTTCGATGGCCTGGATCGAAGAAGAAGGCCTTCGATTCAGTTCCTCATTCGTGGCTTCTAAAAGTACTTGACATATACAAGTTAAATCGACAAGTGATCAGATTGCTCAAATGTTTGATGTCATCATGGCGTACGGTACTCACAGTCCAAAGCAAATCAGCATCCTACAGAACAACTGAAGTGAAGATAAGAAGGGGTATTTTCCAGGGAGACAGCCTGAGCCCGTTGTGGTTCTGTCTCTTCCTGAATGTTCTGAGCAAAATACTGAATAGATCCTCATCGGTTACTCCTTGAATGACCGGACCAAACTAACACATTTATTCTACATGGATGACTTAAAGCTCTATGCTAGAGGTCGAAAGCAACTAAAGGGTTTACTTGAGCTTGTAAGGAGATACAGTGAGAATATTGGAATGAAATTTGGATTGGAAAATTTCGCAGCAGTTAAATTCAGAAGAGGAAAAATGACCGAGGAAGACAATATCGTATTGTGTGATGGAAGGAAAATAGCCGGTCTGGGAACAGAGAACAGGTATTATACTTTGGGAATCCAGCAAACGTACGAAATCAGACACAAGGAAAATAGGGGGGAAATCAACAATGAGGTTAGAAATTTCGGGTGTTTCGACTATATTAATGGCTCTCCAAAAAAAGTCAAATTGTTTTTAAGCTCTATATTTCGTCCCCCGTCGTTGACTTCTTCAGGAGCAAACTATGAATAAATATTATTTCGATAAAATAGTGACAATGAACACGAGACAACGCAGTTTGATTTTTCTATTTCGTCATCTGTAAAAAAATCAGACTGTGTTGTTTCGTGTTCATTATCACTATATATGTATCATTTTCACTAATCACATTCCGCTTCAAATAGCTCCGCTGAATGACTCCCTGTGCTGCTCGTCGCCCGTCCTCATAAAACTCGTGGAACTTCTAGCGATTCCAAGAACGTTCCAGTCACCAGGCGAAGGCCGCCTAGAAATCTGGAGTTTTCTAGAAGACTGACGCACAGACAGGGCCGTACTCGTCACACTGTCCCCACCTTAAGCCTGTTCTGTCCCAAAACAGATTCCATGAATTCCTCGGAGGACTGTGGCGAATTCTGCAATCGTCACCATTTCTACAGTAACCCTTCTGATGGAAGTAAGAGTCTACGGTTTTGCTGGGCTTTTCGTTTTGCTTCGGGTTGAAATTGCATACCAAGATCTGTATACCTATCTTCTGAAAGACTACTTCAAGTCTTGAAGTCCAAATTTATTTCTGAATACTCTAGCTTTTCCCCTACTCATCTTCAGATCGGCTGCTACACAATGAGCAAAATAGTATTCCTCGGGAACTGTAAACAGGTCTTGATGAACTTCATGTATGACGCCAAACTGTGAAATTCGTGTTC
Organism: Myrrha octodecimguttata; assembly: GCA_958510865.1. Classification (NCBI taxonomy): domain Eukaryota; kingdom Metazoa; phylum Arthropoda; class Insecta; order Coleoptera; family Coccinellidae; genus Myrrha; species Myrrha octodecimguttata. The sequence goes on from OY294060.1 coordinate 16,227,227, forward strand.
CCCGTAGCTATTCATGAATTCCTGGAAATCGCCATTTTCCTTCGCCAGAACCCCGACGAGACGTACATATTCTTCATCACCATGCGTTGACTCGTACGGAGCCAATTGATTGAAACGAACGACATTCGGTTTTCCTCTGGGGAGCTTCCGTACCCGATAAACTACATCATTTATCCTCTTCAAAACGTTATACGACCACACAAGATCTCCTGCGGTGAACCCTCCTTCAATGGCCTTGATGCCATAGCGCATTTCCATTCGATCACTTGCTTGCTACATTTGATTCCGCACCTTTTCATGAATGTAATCTAGATTACTCCTCAATTTTCTGACGTAGTCCTCCCCGGCTACATTCTCTCCAGGCTTACAATCAAACTCAAGGTCACATGGTAATCTAATTTCTCGGCCGAACATGATATTGGCTGAAGTTTCCTTGGTAGATTCTTGAACCGAAGTTCGATATGCCATAGTGAATAGATGCACATATTCATCCCACCAATCCTGCTGGTTATCGGAGACTACTTTTTTCAGATGTTTTCCCATGGTCCTATTCATTCGTTCGACCATGCCATCTGATTGGGAATGCAGAGGTGTGGTTCTTGTCTTATTAGTGCCCAATTTTCTGCAAACTTTTTGGAATAACGTCGACTCGAAACTTCGTCCTTAATCACAATGCAGCACTAGAGATATTCCAAATTTGCAGAAGAATTTTTTGACCAATTTATCAGCAACCGTACTTGCCTCTTGATTAGGAATACCGTACGCTTCCACTCATTCGGTGAAATAGTCCATCGCTACCAAAATGTACTTGGTTCCGTGATCTGTTTCGGGAAAGGGGCCCGCGATGTCGATAGCTACTCGTTCCATGGGAGATCCGACGTTGTATTGCTTCATTGGAGCCTTTCCTTTGCCATAAGGGCCGTTAGCTGCAGCACAAGCTTTACAAATCCTACACCAGTCTTCAACGTTTTTCTTACAGTTAATCCAATGAAACCGCTGGCTGAATTTCTCCAGCGTCTTAGTAATCCCAAAATGTTTACCTGAATTTACATTATGTAGTCTTGTCAAAACTTCTGTAACTCGACCCTTCGGCACAATCAACTGAAGCCCCTGCTCAGATCCATCGATCTTTAACCTTTCCCATTGTGCCTTATACAACTTCCCATTTTGACTCAGTCTGGATACTTCTTCCCAAGTAGGTCTCCTACCCCTCTTCTTCCAACTCAGGAATACTTTCAAGTCTGGATCTTTTTTTTATGCTCGTTGAATTTCTTGGGGGCAGCCAGTCATCTTCAATTACTGTGGTCCGTCTCAAATCGGCCTGGTCTTCCACACGTGTGCAATGGTTGTAATTCTCGGGACATAGTCTTCTTGATAAAACATTTGCATCTTCCTTGATCTTTTTCGAGGCAACTGTGCTCATCACTTCAGGGGCGTTTTTAGCTTGTGTTGATTTATTTCAGTTTCCCTGCTGTGGCTCTTTTTCTACTTTCAATATGCCCATTTTTATTACAGTACCAGCACACAGCATCCTTTTTCTTCGTACGCAATAATCTGCTTATTTCTTCTCTAATGATTTCCTCAACATTTCCTGGTCCTGTCTCAGACGAAATTGTCCCCTACGCGACGCCAGCTTCGCTGCCTCGAATTCGAAAGCCTAAGCTGAAGCATCATCGTGCAAGTCTCAGGGCATGTTGTATTTCACTGTCCTTGATTCCTTTTACAAAAGCCTGGATCGATAGCTGTTCAAGGAAGCTATCTGGAACAGTTGGGTAAGCCAGCCAGACTAATCTAGCCACATCGGCTTCAAACTCCTGGAGATTTTTCGCTGTTTTCTGCACCCGGTTATTTATTTGGGCATGATAAACTTGTTGTAGATGAGCATCGCCATACATCATCTGAAGTTTCGATGTAAGAATCTCTTAACAGGCTTGTTGACTCTCCGGAATCGTTTGCAGAATCTTGAGGGTCTCTCCTCGTAGAGTTATTATTCATGCTGTGGCGTTTTCGTTGTCACTCCAACTGTTTGCCAGTGCAGTAGCTTCAAACTGTTTCCGAGATGTCGACCAGGGCACTTTTCCATCAAATGTTGGAGGCTTGATCTTCATTTCACCACTTTCGCTGTTTCATTCGTTTTGATGATGCTATAGGGTGATGAAGCCGGATAATCTCTTCCAATTTTTCATCAAGTTTATCAAATTTTTCTTTTACTTCGTCCATTCATTTCTTCATTTCTTCTTTTAAAGTTTCCATTTTCTTATCCAACTTACTTGGAATTCACTCACCAATTCATTGCTATTTTCCATTTTCTCATTAACTTCCAGAATTTTCTTCCATTTTATCCATTTACCGAGAATTTTCTTCTACCTTATTTTCCATTGTATCCATTTTCTCACGGTCAGAGTAATGAAAAAAAAGATTATTGTCACATTTTTTTTATTACTCTGACTGTGACGGATTCAATCCAGTGTTTCAGTTTCAGCTTCGTTTGCTGTTTTAAATTTATGTCAAATAATTGTTAATTTATATGATGAGCCTCGAAAAAAGAAATAATTGTTCCGAAACGTTAGCAAAATCATAATTGATTTATTTAAATTCTCACTAACTCCCTGTGAATATCACTTGGGAAATTTATTATTTGAAGTTCTTTCGTAGCTCTTCAATATGGAGTTAGTTTCACCTCTGGTCGCCAAATCGCGAAGAATCTGAAAATAACTTAAATCTATCATAATAATTTTGTAGAGGTAACCTTTGCGAATAAAAAGATTCTTTATGTCTAGCTTCTCCATTCCTCTATAATATGGACTGAATTACATTCTTGGTTGCCTATCCGGGAAATATGGCAATTCATTTGGCACACATGAGAACCTACAATACTTTTCTTGGATCTGGACCCTTATAAGTTACTAATGCGAATGAAAAATTCATTCGTTTCAGTTTTTCATTGCTTCGTAATATGGACTGAGTTTCATTCTTAGCCGTCTATTAAAAAAATATATTCGGCCGCCATAAGCTCAAACAATTCATCTCCTACAGCTAGGCTTTTTAAGAAAAACTATTATTTATGGCTCTTTCAGTTAATATGGACTGAATTTCATTCTTGGCCGTCGAAAATGTGAAAATCACGAAAATGTATTTAGCCGGCATAAGATAATACAATTCGTTTTTGGAGCTGAGGTAGGTTACTTATGTATAACTCACATGGGAAATTGTCGGTTGGAGTTTTTTCATTCGTCCAAAATATATAGGTAGACTAAATTTCATTTTTGCTCGTCTATTCTGAAGATATGAAAATCACGAAATTTTGATTTTGATGTGAAGGAAAAATTGTTCATATATAGCTCCTTATTATTTCTCTATATCATCTTCAGTCGCCCATTCTGAAAATATGAAATTATTTACTACTCATTGAAAATACGAAAATCTTTTCGGTCGGCAGGAGATCCTACAATTATATCATTCATCTCAGAGGAAACCTACTTGAATGAAAAATTGTTTATATAGTATAGATATTCAATTTCTCTATAAAATTGGCCACTCATTCTTCAAATATAAAACCTCGAAAAGCACTGCCGTAAAGACAGCAGCTTTTGTACGCATTTTCAATGGAGATAACCGCTGTAGCAACGAATTTGAAAATGCGCGCAGGCTTTTGTTTTCGATGAGGTATTGGATTTTTATTCGATATAATCTGTATTTTTGGAAATATTGAGGAAATGAAATTTTGAATGGGTATATCTACGAAATTGGGCATTGGGCAGATTTTATCCATTCACGAATTAACCCCCAAACCTACTCTGCAAATATCGGATTTCTAAGTCGTTTTTCCAGAATTTATTGTGTTTAAGGTTATATTGACCAACTCTGATTATAATTTGGGGTTATTTCCATCAGAAAAAATTATGATATACATGAAAGAAGCAAAACTAGGCTGTATTAGATTCAAGAAAAATAACGAAATGAATATTTTCTATAGTAACCTAACTCAAATTTCATTATAAATCGTAAATGTTGCTCGAAATGATTTCCATCATTCCTGATACAAGCACGTGACCTCTTTCTAATCTCATCAGTAGTTACTTTCCGCTCGAAATTCATCCTCAATCTTCTCGCTGCTTCGTCTATTCTCTCCGCATGTTGTTCACGTGAATTTATTTCCCATTCATATACCATTTCTTTTGGAGTGACATGAAAATCTGAAGGTGTTGATAATAATAATAAGTTTCTTTATTTTTAGATATGAGAATACACAGAATCAAACTACGATATAATACTTTTGGAAAAAATGTTGAAAAAATTTTTTTTTAATTAAGTTACCGAACGATTTCAACAAAAAGTTGCACGTCGTTATGCTTCAACTAACTGCCAAGTTTCAATTCAATCGCTCTAGTAGTTGTAACGTTGTCTGAGCGGTATTTTATTATTTTACTATTTTATAAATGATCACAGCTGTATTGGGGTCTAGTCACTTTATTTGATCTCGTTGTTCTACAGTACTTCACTTGCACTCAATGCACACCATCGGAGCATGCGTCAAGCAGTCATCATTAATTATCATATATGAACTCATAGAGTTATACAAAATACTCCTTAGATGAATTATATTTGGACTTATACCTTACAGTAGTTCCTCAATGATTGGGGAAATAACTTCAAAATTTGGCCGATTTGGCCCATTAACGAACTTAACCTCGGCATTCCTATGCGCGAAGGCTCCGTTCGTCAGTTACTTTGTACACGGCCGGCCTTCTAGACGGACAGAATCGATTTGACACCGAACCTAGTAGTTTGAAACTTTTCGAAAATTACAGACATTTAGACAAAACGAAAGCACGCTGTTCATCTAGAACATACGCGCAAAAATCTGCTGAACCGAAACGAGAGAACGCATTCTAACGAAAACTTGTTTATGAAATGAAGAAGGGAGTTGGCAAGTTTTTAATAGAATTGGGGCATACATAAGTTGTGAGATTCGAAAGTTGCAGGCAAATTCATATAGGAAATTGGTTTTTTTTTTCATATATCACCTTTCAAATCATAATAATTCTTTTTTTATATTGATTACAGCAAAAATTTGCTTCTTCCATAAATATTATATCCTTTTCTAATGAATATAATCCAAAATCATAATCAAAGTTGGTCAACGTAAAAAAATTGACGAAAAATTATTGATAAGTTTCCTGAAAATCAGAAGAATTGAAATATCTTGGAAACTGTCGGTTTTCGGTTAGCAATAAATATGGCTCAAACGACAGCAAATGAGTCCTACTAACACCTCCTCCAAGGTTCACGGTTAATTTGGAATCACTCTGTATAAATATACACTTGTTCACGTCTGCAATATACTTAAAAAAAAGTTGAAATCCTTCGTTTATTCCTTTCAAAAGTAACAAATGTAAATGGTCCTGGAGGTCAACCTTTAAGATACAACTCGTGTCTAATTCTACTTGGCTTCCGGATTGGTATAATTCCATACATTTTGCGTATTTTCGGTTCAAGAGATTGGGATGGAATTTTCTATCTAAATACAAGTGCTCATGATGTCATCTCAGTGGTTCGCCCAATTCCATAAATATCTATCTGAAAATAAATCTCGTTTTTTATTCAGTTGAAATTTATTATTTTTCGAGCAGCCTTGATTTTTTTCGGTATCAAAATATGAACATACTGTATATAATAAGACAGTCAGTGCGCTTCCTCCAACAATCCAAAATCAAATGAATGTATTAGAACGTATATCAAACTCCACCGCTGGCCATGGAAGGTACGAATACAACAGCGTAGACACTCCAACCAAGAGTAGTGAAAGCTTTTCACTCAATTTCTTATTTCTTCCTTGCATAACACATGCTTATATCTTGTGTAAGAACAAGCAAGTGCTTGGGAAAGATTAACATTGACAACAACTAGAGATGGCCAGGCATTCCTTGGCATTCGCTCATTGCGATTCGGTCTGACACAGTTGTTTTGTTTACCGGATTACCATCGGAAAACCTACTTCGATTAACAGAACTCTTCACCAGTAACAGTGAATTCTTTTATTTCAATTCGTGGCAGTTCCGTGAAATGAAAGATATGTGAGAACTTGTAAAGAAGAACTATAGTGTTTGTTTTTTTTTTGATAAATTGTATTAAAACATTTTGGTAAGTAAATCTGGATAATTTCAAACTATTGTCAAACAAGTTGATGGATACTCGTTCAAGGTCTTAATTAAATGAAAAAGTACATTATTATTCAAGAAATTTTTTTATTGGAGATAAATTAGTGGGACAATTGTCTCTATTCTTTGTGGGTTTATATTCAAGTGTATGCTTGACCCGTTATTGTTGATACGCTATTTGTCGACATCTCACTGTTATTATTGTTTGATGCTTATGCAATTTTCGAGCTATTGATAATGAATACAAAAATAGATAGTTCATTCAAAACCTCATCAAAATTGAAATCGATGCCTAGCGATTTCGTTGTTTTGAAACCTTTCCGGTTCTTAAGTAATTTTCAGTCATCGACCATGAAGAATTTGGTCGGAAAATAACAAAACCGAAATCCAACGTTTTTATTCGTCATTCCACGATGATACGCTTTTATTCTCTAAGATTGGTCCGACTTTATAGAATTATTCGGGGTAACATTGTTTTACTTAAAGTTCAAATATAACCATAATTCACCCTAAAAAATTGTGAATGACTTCTCTACTACTCTGTGCTTCATATTCTATCATCAATTTGAATTACGAATATTGTCAAATATGCTGTTCCTTATGAATCATCTGAGTAGCAGTTATGATAAACAACGATTTTCTGATCTACAGAGAAAGGAGTTTCACCTCTATACCTAATGTCGTATTATTGATGAGGTGACTTGTAATGTAACTTCCTTGTAATTTGCAGTCTTTGCTTCAACACAGGAAATATTGAAGGAATGCGGAACACTCGAGAGGTGGATTATTTAGAGCGAATCTTACCCTTAAGGCTAAATCTTACTACGCGCTTGTTCTAAGGAACAGCGCGTTATCATTACGTCACGATGTCTGTAATTTTCGAATTTCGAGCCGAAAATGGTCTTAAACGATTGAGTTGAACTTCCTGAAGAAGAATCCGTGGTCAAATTCAATTCTGTCTGTCCATCCGGCCGTCCGTTTGTGCTCTAACCTTCGAAAGGAAAGATTTAGTGACTTGAAATTGTCAGATTAGTTTTGGAGTCCAAATATATTAGCTGAGTTGGTTAATGGGTGGAATTGGATGGATAGCTTCGGAGTTTGGCCCATTTGAAATTCAGAAGTTAATTCCTCGATATCTCAAGAAGTCTTGATCAAATTACACCTTCGTGGACAGTTTTAGAATACCAGCGCGCAACTCTGAGCGAAATTTTGTGTTTATCCAGTTTTTATAATATCTAAAAAAAATTTTATTCGGAAATTTTCAAAATTTGGATGAAAAATTTTTTTCTTCTGGAAATATTGATCACATTACATTGCAATTCGGCACAAACCTTAGACTCAGTATTTTACAACAATGTTCCAGATTTCAATTCGATCCGATGTTTACTTCTGGAGATATTCGAATTCGAACGTTATTTCCACAATATCTCAAGAAGTACAAATGCAATCAGATTGAAACTTCGTAATCAGGTACAGATTACCAACACGCAACTATGTGCAAAATTTCGTGTGGATCTAATTGTTGTAATTCGAACAAGCGCGAAAAAGCTCCTGACCTCATGTCAGTGATTTTCTAGATTTTTATAATTCATGGCGCTGCAATGGAATTTTTCTTCTCTAGGAGTTGGTATGAATTCGATTTCAGTTTTCCAGAAAAATTCATGCGAATATTTCATAATCTTCTGGTGAAGTGACACGAATGAAGAAATGTATGAGGATTAAATTCGTTAAGAAAAGATTGATTCTATTATTATTTTATAACAGTATCACGAACACCGGATCGAGTAACTACTAACCAAGAGAAAATTCTTCTGAGGCAAATGGGTTTACTATACCAGGTTTCTTCAGAGCAATTGGCAAGGTGGAATGCAACATTTTGAAACACAAAAAAATAGAGACACAGTGTGAATTAATTGCAAATTATTAATTCGGTCATACACAAAACGAAGACACGACTGACGAATATTTTATGATTGTTTATCAGAGTGTTAATGCTTCTTTAACAACTTAGTGCTGAACTAATTGATCAAGTTGATCAATATCGTTGCACTGAGGATGTGAATATGTTGTTAAGAAGGTGTATTAAGAAACGCATTTTTAACACGTAACATAATGTATGGTTTTGCTACCACTTGATAACAAAATCGAAAGGTTTTATGAGTAATTGGCACAATAGAATATTCCTTCTATATCTTATTTGATAGCTAGGCTACAGCTACTTTCAAATGAGTAATTTACGATTTTTACAATGCAGAAAATTAACTGTTTGGTTTTAAGTGAACTGTATAATAATATTGGTTGATCCTTTTCCTGCGAACAGTGAAATTGGTCTTACTTCTAGTGAGCGGAAGACTGGCTCGTCATCTTTCGAACTCCCAGAGATAAGAAGGGTTAAATGAGGGGAAAAATAGAATAAGGAAATTCTTCAAATTTAATCTCTCTTAGGAAGCTGTGTTCTCCAAAAACACAGGTAGGTACTAGCGGAAATTCTAATTGGCACCATAAATTCAACGGAAAATCTATCCAGTATTCAGCGGAATTTCTATCTATAGTATTAAGCAGAATTTCTATCTATTTTAAAGAGGTTAACTCCAGTGAACACTGAACTAACTAGCGGAATATCTGAGCGTTGAAAACTATTCAATAGTAAAAAGCTGAAGCGGGAAAACTACTGATAATTTTCGTGACAAGCGAAACTGTGAGATGAGCAACGACATCAATATATCTCCTAGACGGACTTATGAATACTCATTTAAGAGCAACCAATACCACGTTGTGGTAAATTACGGCTAGGTAGCACAGCCACATTCAAGTTTCATTAAAGCCAGGTCCAGATGAGTGTTATCCGAACTATGGCCTCCAAAAGTCACCCCGTTGAACTTGAGGTATTGTCTGCTCTTAACAAGAGCGCAACAATGAAACATACGATGTTCCAAAGCCGGTATTAATACATGTTGTCTTCTAGCCTAAAGCTACCTTTTGTGCTAGGGAGATTCGGGTTTTTGGGTAATCGGAGATTCTGCCCTATTGGCCAACGACGATCACGTGACCGTCGTCGACCAATAGGGTGAATCTCCGATTCCCCATAAACGAATCTCCCTCGCACAAAAGGCCCCTTTATAGTCTTCTGTCATTATACGTTCGCCAGCGAGGTAAAGGCGCTGTTCTCAAGTTCCACTTCAACATTGAGAAATATGTCGTAGAAATTGAAGTAAAGTGGTTGTTCGATATTTTCAAGTTTCTTCCATTAAACAATGAGTATTCCTGAAAGAAAGTGTCGCTAATCGTTGGTTACAGGTTCAAAGATAATTTCTGAACTATATTGAAGAAGTGAGTGATCATTTTTATGGTGGAAAAAAGGATTTGGAAATGCAGCAATTTGGAACTTTGGGGGCCCATATCTTCCAAACTAACCATGCTCGCCTTCTGATATTTTGAATTCATACTGCGTACAATGATGTCAATATCTTACTAATATCTTGGCGACGGGAAATCTTTAGGGTTTACCGATTAATTCATGTGAAGGAAATTGGCGAAAACGTTATCGTATGATTAAAACTTGTGAAACCAAAATTGAGAATATTGCCCCTTTTACAATGTATAGAGAGAATATAATTTTGTATTGGCTTTTCGAACTGAGCGGGTATGTTGATATGAAAATGAGATCTTAAATGTGCAAAGGAAATTTCTCTGAGTGGTGTAGGATTGGGAACTTCTGCGAAGATGCCAGCGCCCTAACGGATAAATTTGGAACCTGTTCAAGCTAGTAGTTTTATGTAAACAAACCTTAGAAATGTGGTGAAGAACGAATAATTATCAAGCAGAGCTTGAATGTTTAAGGAAATTATTATAATTTTGTGTAAGATTTCTTGAGAAAGAACTTTTCGTTTGGATCACGATATAAAATCGTACTTTAAATCGTTCCTGGAGGATAATTTCGGTGTTATTTTAGTGTATATTGCTAGGTGGATCAAAATGAACCAATATCTAAGTTTACTTGAATTTCTGGAAAAATAGGCACCTCAATAAGTAATTTAAGGACTCTTGTTTATGTGAAGAAGTGCTGAATGCAGGCTATATTATGTGGTAAATCTAGAATCAATCCAAATGATATGACTTATTCTTTGTTTACAAACGAGTGAATCAATTAAATTAAATTAGATTTTCTGCTTTAGTTCTTTTGCATCGTATTTCTGAAGAAAATAAAACAGATAGACATATAATTGATTTCATTTTCATATTACAACAGCTCAAGATAGACACACAAAATGAAAAATGTCACAGCTGGTTCAACCTACCTATATATAGAAATGAAAAGTATTAATGTATTTGTATGAATAACTTCAGCTATTATCAACTTTAACAGTATATCTAGTTTTTGTCAGGGTTTCAACCAGATCACTCTTTCAGAATAAGATTTTGTGTAGTATGTGAATTAGGTAGCTGCAGAAGTGCTCAGTAGTTTCTCTGCAGCATTTTTCTTCAAAATTCTCTTATTTTCATTTACACCTGAAAACATCATGAAATGAAGTGGTTTCGAAATGAATACATTGTAGGTAATTTACCTTTATGAAAATGAACATCTTCAGAGAATTGCAGTGAACATACTTTCATGTATTTCGTGACCTGTTTTCCAATCTTCAATTTCTAAAGCTATTCCTTTCTTCTATCATTGAGTTCCCTGCCAAATGCTGTTTCCAAATCAACTACACTTTCATTTGGCTTTTGAAAAATTGAAAACTAGAGGCACTAAATGATCCTTTCTTCCATGACCATGAATTACATCGAGTTGAGGCACACAACAATAGTCATTTCGGGAGGATGTCATTTCGAATTAATACAATCGGAAAGAAAGGAATCGATTGATGAATATTACAAACACTTTCGGTATACCAAAATTCCAACTCGGAGAACAACACAAAAGCTCCAGAATGAACTCCAAAAGTAAGCAAAATACGTTAGAATAACAGGCACGTCGAAAAACTACTAGCTTGGAAGTGTTCGAATTTTTATGGCCAGAGGGCGTATCGCTTAGAAGTAGTTGCGAATGATGCATTCAATAAATTTGACGTGTGGCGTCTGGATTCTTCAAACACTTGAAAACTGCCACCTACCTAAAAACTCCGATTCCTGGAAGGCTAAAAGCTTGAATTTTATTTTAGTGTTTTCCGTCATGCAAAATAATAATTCATTTGATGACTTTGAGATATATAACACTGTTGAAGCCTGTGTTAATTGATTCGAAACGAAAAATATTGAATTTCGGGCATATCCACAGGAACCAAAAGAATTCAGACTCCCAAGTTGAGCAGGTACCTATTATCAACACAATATCTTCGGAAAAAAAAACAACTAAGAAAAATAATATTCCGTTTTTCACTTCAGACACTGGAATCGGGTCGCCGACGATCTTGGTTATCGGAGTAGTTTGATGAAGCACAGCCTGATTCGTAAAAGTTGGGTTAAGCTTTAGGATACCCAGAAAAATTTTCCATTCTTTATTCAATTCGACATTTCGAGTTAGTACGTTAATAATTACATTGATGAAGGAGTTCTTCTTAAACAATGTAGGTTAAAAAAAAAGAAGTTTACAATTTGTAGTTATGAGTGGGAATAAACGAGAATGTATGTAATTAATTTTCACACAGACATTCATCTATACGATGTCAATCTTCAGATATGTTGTCAACTATTTCAGGAGGATCTCGATCGCTTGTTCCGGTTTTGCTCTCGTAGGCCATTAAAACTCTATGTGGAAAAGTGCCATTTGATTACCTTCACTAAAAATAGATCCAATATTAATCATCCATACTCGATTGAAAAGTTCTCCCTTTGCAGAAAGGAAGAGATCTTGGCATAATTTTGGACACTAAATTATCGTTTGCAACTCATGTAGAGCAAATTGTTGCCAGAGCTTTCAGAATGCTTGGTATCCTTCTCACAGTAATCAAACCATTTGAAAATAACTAGTAAGCGCCCAGATCTACCAAGCGATAGATCAATCTTGACTGTAGATCTACTTAAACGATACCTACGTATGAATTAAGCGCCCATATCTACCTATCGGGTAGATTTGCCTTTTTTGGTAGATCAATCGAATAAATGACTGAATTATTACAAATGGAACACACTGTATATAAAGTCAGAAAGAATCAGTAGCTAATGTGAAATTCGATCACGGTTATCGTAGATTCTCGAACTGAATTTCGACTTAATCGTATCTGTCTTTCTGTGATTCTTGAGATTTTAAATGCGTTCATCTGAATGGTTGGACGGATTATGTTCATTCCGAACTTGGCCTTCGAATTCAAACCTCAAACCTACCCCGAAATTTCTAGTCATTCCTTTGCAAAGTCATCGCGTTATTTTCAGGGCAGGTTTAAAGCTTGAATCCGAAGGTCAAGTTCGGAATGAACAAAATCAGTCCAACGGTTCAGTAGATGAACGCATTTGAAATTGCATCATATCAATATTCACTAAACTATAGACACGATTTAGTCGAAATTCAGTTCGAAGATAGACGATACCCGTGACCTCACATTCAAACATAAAATTGACTATAAAATCAAAACTCAATTGAATTTCTCAAAACGACACCATTAATACTGAATAGATATAGAATCGCATAAAAATTCATATTTCAACCAGTATAACGTTAAAAAAAATTCTAGGAAAAAATCCGAAAAATTTCACTATTCGTGTCAAGCAACACAAGCAATTAATAATGTATAGGAGTTATTATACCCGCCATTCAATATTCACTTAACATATATGGATGTTCATTTTCCACGATTTTCCAAAGTCGCAAGATTACTGAATTTCAATATTTCCAGTATATGACCCTTCGACCAAGAATCACCAAAGCATGAATTCACTTATTTCAACGGAGACTTTTTTTGAAAGAATATTTCACGAAAACTGCTTATTATATAGTCATTACTTGAAATTGGCAATTTATCTATATTTTACATCATTTCATGCAAATCAGTATATCTTGTCTATGATGTATTATATCTTGTCCCTGATGCAAATTTTCTCTACAACACTTCAACGATCTTCGAAATGTTAACCTGAATTCAGTTTCGAGATTAAATATCCGATCATTGCCGGCAGAGTAAGTCCTTCGGGTTTGGAAATCCATAAATACAAAAAATCTAGAAAAGCACTGCCATGAAGGCAGCCGCTTTTGTGCGCATGTACAATGTAGATTACCGCTTCGGCAACGAATTTGAACATGGGCGCAAAAGTTGCTGCCTTCACGGCAGTGCTTTTTTAGATTTTTTTTCGATAAAGTACTGGATTACAATTCTATCTTATCTGTATTTTTGAAAATAGTGGGAAAATTAAATTTTGAATGGGTACATCTGCGGTGGGAGGATTTTACCCATTCACGAATTCGGTCTTCGTAATTAAGGTCCAAACCTTCTCTATAAATATCGAGTTTTCAAGTTGTTTCTTTCGGAAGTTATTGTGTTTACGGTCCGGCCGTTAGGCAGTTCGAAGGTTCATACGGATTTAAAAGGGGATAATATATATGATAAGTAGATCACAGAATATTGAATATGTATTTGAAAAAAAATTTTAAATTTTTTTCAAACTGTTCTAACTACACGATCATCACGAAATTCTGTACGACGTTGTGCTTTAGTATCTTCAAAGTGGGTGCGAAGTTTCATCATGATTGAATCAATATTTCTTGAGTTATACAAAAACAAACAATATCGAGAAGAAAACCACAAAATTTCATATATTTTTTCCCAATATCTCCCAAAACAATAACCTTATCGGATTGAAATTTGGAACACTGCCGTGGAATATGGAGCTCAGAGTTCGCGCTGAATTTTTTCGAACGTGATCAACAGTTCGCGAAAAAAAATATTTTTTGGAAAAATTTTTTTTTCAAAATACACGGATAGTATGATCTCAACAAAATTTCGCGAGAAGTTGCACGTTGCTATACTCCAACTAACTGCCATGTTTCAATTCAATCGTTTCTGTAGTTTTCGAATTATTATTATAACTTCAAGAGGCTCTAACTCCGAAACCGTTCGGCCGATTTTGCCCATTAACGAACTCAACCGTCGCATTTTGAAATGCAACCTACCCTGGAAGTTTCAGGTCGAAAGGATTCTCCGTACGACCGTAATCGTGTCTACGTCCGGTCGGACAGAATCGATTTTGACACCGGATTCGTCATCAGTGTGTCCAACCTAGTCGTTTGAGACCATTTTCGGCTCAATCATCGAAAATTACAGACATTTGGACAAGAAGATGGCACGCTGTTCCCCAGAACATGCGCGCAAAAACACTGGAGAGAGTATATTATTTGTATCAAAGGTGCCACATTTAATCCGCAATACTTTTATGGTTTGTTGTGACGAGAATTTGGTTTCTTTGAATGTTTTCAATTCAAAGTTCCTTCTGTTCATTAAAATAGTTCTTTTTTTCTGTGACGAGAAATAAATTTGACATTTTATCTCTATTGACAGGTAACAAAATAAAACTTTTCACGAAATTACTTTTTTCCCCGGAAAAAAGTGAGTACTTTTTTCCCGGATATATATACATATAGATAAAGGATGATTTTTGATTTTAAAATATTTTATTGAACATAAGTTAAATTTCCTTTATATCAAAAGTACAATTATTAAATGGGCATTGCGTGAATGACATGTTCCTTGAACTATTCGGTACAACAGACGAATTTTCTTATGTTGAATTTGATTACTTTGAAGTTTTCCTTAGCAACGCAGGTCTAATTGTCGCTATAACTACAACAGCTCGCTAGTTTAAAAATTCAAATTTCATATCGATAACATTCTGACTTTAATATATTGTAATAATATGTTCTTTCACTATTGAATTGTCGTTTTTCCTGTCACAGAAAAAAAATAGTGTATTATACACGGGAAAAATATTAGATTTTAGCTCTCGGTTTTTTGTCTCCCTCTGCTTCGCATCGGGAGACAACATTACCTCGAGCTAAAATGTAATACTTTTTTCCCTT
This sequence comes from Myrrha octodecimguttata, assembly GCA_958510865.1. Lineage (NCBI taxonomy): Eukaryota > Metazoa > Arthropoda > Insecta > Coleoptera > Coccinellidae > Myrrha > Myrrha octodecimguttata. Next base: position 16,242,395 of record OY294060.1, read on the forward strand.
GTATAATAAATAACTACTATTTGCTTACGCGACGCTTTTCAGGGGTTATGCTAGCTCCACCTTTTTCAACGTTCATGAGGAACATCAGAGAAAGTGACCTTGAAAAGACGGAAGTACCCGATCTTTGCCGACGGTCAAAGCCTACAATGCTCAAGTTTTTCGCGAAATCGACAGAAAGGCGGCGGAGATAGCCGATTTCGGCCGAGTCCACAGAAATACTTGAAATGGCGAATTTTTACCGGATTTTCGTAAAAATGTCACTTTTTTTCATCATTCCTACAAGAGAATGAAAGTGAGAATGGAAAAAAGGGGCCTGTTACGGATCAATTTCGTTTTTCGTCTTTCTGTTCGTACCAAAAAACTCCACCTAGCTTGAACCCAGTGGCCAAGTTCTCTTCTGTGGCTTTGCATCTTTGGAAAATATCAATATTTTCGGTATTTACGGGAATTTTTTGAAAGTATCTCTCGATTTTTTCGCAATAAAATATCAACAGGACAGAAAAATTCGGAAATTCGTCTTTCTAATCATGTTCAGACATCAAGCTAAGTCTCCCTAGAAATATCCGGAAAATTATCATGAAAATTACCCTTCATTAGCGAAAGTTTTTGTTGATCTGCAGTGGTTTCGGTGGTGTTGCCTGTAATGCGTTTAGTGAAAACTCTTCATTTTATTCTAGTTCCGAGTACTTTAGAGAACTCTATACCAATTTGGCCGCCATTTTATTTCAAGTATGTTGATAGAATGGAAGCAGTTCCATAGAAGTTCATTAAATACTTAAATTTTAGATCTAAGGCTACGTGGGCACATGCGATTTTCCGTTGCGCGATCGTTTAGTCGCAAAAATTAAACACATATGCTTCAAAACAAATGCGCGTACATATGACAAAATAATCGCCGCGACTAAACAGATGCAACGAGTCCCATTTTTGAAGCGACGCGATTGTCGCAAATTGAAATGAATCAATCATATGGACAGATGTGAATCTGCACGCACTCGCGACTATTTAATCGCGATTTGGTTGCTGTCGAACTCCGAACTCTGTTTTTTCGAGGCTGAATTAAAATGAAAAAATGTCCGACAACGATTCTCCCACTGATGATGTCCTCGCTAATAGTATTTTGGACACAGAAAAAATAATAGCAGAAGTGGAAAAGAGGCCTGCTCTTCATAATGAGCATTTGAAAGGGCATAGCGACCGGAATATCAAAGAAAAATGATGAGGTGAAGTTTGTTAAATGTAATACACAACTGGATGGAATTATCTGGAAAGGAAATAGAAATAATAGATAAGTAAATTTATAATGTTTGCTCCATTAATTTATTTTGAAGTATCAATACATAAGTATAACTCAAATTTTATCATACTGCCACGGTATTGAACCTTGTGAGGGTGTGAGGTAATTTGCAAAATGATTTCGTACATTGAGACCAGATGTGTGAAAAAATGTTCTATGATGGTTACTTATGTTGGCATAAATTTTGTGAAATTGCCGTTTAAACAACCTTCGACTTATCACTGGATGCACCCAATTACCTTTTTGCACCATTTCCTTGATTTTGCTTGAAACAGTAGAGCTACCACGCAAGCGGTTTCCATGTTGATACTGAATGTGGGTTCGATTAATTTTCCGCAAGTGCGCGTATGGAACATTATCGAATTGCTTTCTTGGCGATCGCGATTATTCAGTCGCGCGACAGAAAATCGCATGTGCGCGCCTAGCCTAATATTGCGGAGATGTTCAGAGGTTGGACTCTGTTTCGGGTCTGAGGGTGCATGGAGTGATTAGTCTGGAGGGGGGAAGAGTACTCTACGACTACATTTTTCTCTACCGCATTCTAAATAATTATTTCGACACGTCTCTTGAGAATTATATCACCTTTAACATTCCTGTGTTCAACAGCCGTCGCATGGTGCTCTTCTTCGTTCCGGTCGCACGTACGTCTCTGTTTCATTGTTCATTCAGTTTTTTTAGATTAATGCGGTTTCATAACTGGCATATGAACAATATAGATGTTTTCTTATGTTTCAATAGGTGACTTCAGGAGAGCATTGGTTTCCTATTTGATTAGTAGTAAATATTGATTATAAAATTACAATTTGAAATTTTGGAAAGATTTCGAGTTGTTATGTGTGATTTGTATTCTCTGGTCATCATTTTTTATGCTGATATTCTTTGTAATGTGTGTCGACCACAGTAATTGACATTCGTCTTGTTGTGGTCCCTGATTATGATAAATAAATAAAATCATTTTAAACCTTTGAAAATAATTTTTACCGTAATCTGTGGTTCTCTTTTCTTCTTGGTCGTACGTTCATTTCAGATGAACTCATTTTCATCCAAAATGCAGTTTTCGAAAGTCATGAGAGCCAGCAAGTCGTTTGTCATTGTTTCATTTGGAACTCGTATCACTAGGTCTATTAAGTCCGAGTGATTACAATACTGTAGACAATAAATATTTAAGCGGGTGTGTATAATTGGCCTTCTGCAGGAAAAAAACATAAAACAACCACAATGCAAATTTATATTCGGTTGTATGTACGATCTTTATTTACTTCGAGCTGAATGAATAAATGAGACGAATCGATGATAATTCGCTATTTTAAATATGAATTATAATAATAAATACTAAACTTATCCTTGTTCTTGCATACTGGTGGCTTATAATTGTATTACATTTTCATCCATTCCTATTCTGCCGTGTTATATCCTTTCAAAACTTTGTTACTGTGTCTTTAATCTTCCAAAGACACAGCACTGTTAATTTTTTCGAACCAACAGTAACTGGTGTCCCAGTCGAATCAAATTAATTGGCATGATTCATTTAGCTTTCTTCAAATCGACGTGCTCCTTTTTAGATGATATTTCTATTTTCGACCTGTATTGGCGACGCTCATTCATACATGGTAATACAGCCTTCATGATACAGCCATTTTCTCCTATGCTGCTACATTTCTGTAGCATTTCTTCCGGAAATGACATTATTTACCAATTTTCAAATATGCCACCTTGTATATTATTTCATTTTTCAAATATGAGTGATTATCTGAATGGTGTTTTATTCTTATTGAGCCAAAAGGTACCTACTTCCACTGTTTCTACTACATTGTTGTGGTCGTATCGGTTATGAACATAAATATTGAAGGTTGATTGATGCCCAATCGATGGTACTTTCAATTTCTTCAGAATTTCTTTCAAATTTTTCGGAAAGTACTGACTAGTCGGCGAGTGGGAATATGTGATGTTTCAGAAATGTAGTTGGATAAACAAAAGCTGTAAAGAAATTTACTATGAGTCTCTGTTAGCCTGTATATTATGTCTTAATCAAGAACTACGGAAGGTTGGAATCATTCAATTGAAAATGATCTGAATTGAAATGGTTATGATTTTCTATTGCTAAAAATTACGTAAGTCACCAATCCATGAATCATTCACAAATACAACATGGTATAAATACAACAGTTACGCAAAGAATCATATCATAACTGTACCCTGGGAAACACCCATCGAAATAGGGAATGGGTCACTTTCTCTTCTCCAACCATGACAATCTGGAACCGTCCATGAAGGTAGGTTCGAAATATATGCAAAGCAGTCCCCAGAATACCGACCACTTCTAGTCTATCCAATAAGATTTTCAAATTTACGGTATCGAATGCCTTGACCAGATCGAAGAAAATAGCCAGGCATTTTATTTCTGTGTTTCACTGAAATACTTGATTTTACCTGTTCAAAAATCGCATCATTAGTGCTTATGTTTTTCCGAAAACTAAATTGATTTTCACTAAAGATTCTAGTTTTAGTTAAGTAAGCCACCAATTAGACAGTTTTCATAGATTTTCGCGAAATTATTTATCAAAGTTATAGGCCTATAATTGGTGGCTTTTCTTTTACTGCCGATCTTGTGTATAGGTAGCTCATTTCCAGAAACAGGATTAATAAAAATAGAATTACCATCGTTATCATCGGAATTTGGTTCAGCAGGTATTCTTCCACTCACTTTTTTTATTCTATTAGCCATTTTTTCTACCAATACTACCGAAAAATTGGCAAAACAGTCAGCGACTTCCTTCTCCGTTCTCAACGTTTCACCCATTTCATTCTCCAATATAATTTTTGAAGTTTAATCCTTTCTCCCACCGTTAGTAGCTTGATGAGTTGTTTGCCAAACTTTCCTCATATTATTATGCGCACCCTTGATCTTTTCCCTGTAGAAGTTATTTTTTGTGATTTTTAATCATTTAGTGACATAATTCCTCTTAGACTCATATTCTACTATTTTGCTGTATCTATGGTGGTCTATATGAGGCTGATAAATGGAGGTAAAATATATAGCAAAGGCGAATCTCATTAATTTAGTCTCGGTCAGCCAATAATGTATTCGTCGTAATCAATCATTTTCCCTTTGTAAACTACCACACCATCATTTTGATTAATTTTAGAGTTATTATATAGAATATTGAAATCAGGAACACTGAAACAATCTACCCCAACTAAATTCCATGTTTCCGAGAGAACGTTACATCCACATTGTTAACACCAAAGTCACGCAAATAGATCATCAGTTCGTCAAGGTTACGATTAAGATTTCTATTATTTAGATCTATAACATTCAAAGAGCGTTCGATCATACTATTCTCGGTCTTCAAGGCATTTAAAGACTCGTACTTCCTGGTCCCAATCTCCTCGGCATCAAAAATATTCAAACTTCAATCAATTCTGAGGATAATTCACAAAAAAAACTGTACTCATTGCCAAAAAACAACAACAAAAAAAATTTAACTTTTTCGAATGCCCAGGACAATCCAAGACGAAACTCCAGCCTTGACTATCCTGGGAACAACTCCGATGATCCGTTTTCCTTCTTTATAATCATCAATTGGATATTGCATTATATCAGTGCTCGAATTTATTAATCATCGTTTGTGATAAAACAGAAAAAAAAGAATTTCCATCATGTCGCATCAGTATCTTCCGAGGTTTTTCGGAAAAAATATAGGTACATATATACATATAGGAAAAATCGATAGCGATCTATCTGAATTTTGAACACTATTGCTACATAGTGACTTCTAGGTCTGAGTCATTTCATTGATATCTGATTAATGGTTTCCGAAAAAAAAATTTTGTAATGAAAATTGTGAAATTTCGAAGAGAATTTTGTTTTCAATATACCACCTCAACGATTCTCATGCAATTTCGCAACAAGTTGCATATCGGTATTTTGTAAACGTCTACCAAGTTTGAATCTGATCGCGTTAGTTCTTTTCGAGAGATTGAGAAACAACCTCAAAATTCCAAACGGCCACGAAACTTTACATATTTCTTTCCAAATATCTCCTAGAATTAATACCGGATCAAACTCAAATTCAAAGTATTTATTTACTCACTGAATTATTATAATTTGTTACTTTTCACGGTATTATTGTGGAGAAGATATTTCACTTCAGTTGACCATTGAAACACTAATCTTTCACTTGATATTCGTGGACATTCCAGTTGTTTCCATCATGAGATTCTACACAATTTCATTCTTGCTCATTCTTAAATTGAGAATTCTATAATCATTCTAATTTTCATCAAATTTATAAATGAATTATATGAAATCTTCTCAACTAACCTAGAAACATCAATTCAACTCTAGAATTCTGAGGAAAGTCTGGTCCATAAATAATATATATAATATTCGGTCTATGCGAAATAGTTAAATGTTTCTGTTTCTGTGTATTTCTCCAATTTCATCAGATTCTATAACATATCTCGAAAACGGTTCGTTTGAGGCGAAATAATAAGGTATAATTAAGTATTCTAAAATTATTTAGGATTCTCATAATGACTTGAGGTAAACTTGATATGCATTCTTCATGCTAGTTTTTCATGAATCTGGGAGTTTAGAGCCAGAAAAGCGTTTGAAGTAAGATGAAATAGATAGCTGTATAAACCGTGTCATAGGTATGAAAAATATCTCACAAAAATTCATTTCATTCGGATAAACCATGTCAAAGCTACAAAAAAAAAGGCTGGAAAAATGGTAAAGGAAAAAAGTGTTTTGTTCGATTAAAGGACTCAAGGGTTAAAATCAACGTACAACTTGAAGACTCACCCTATATTCTCAGGCTCTGAACCTGAAAGACTCTATTCAGGTCCATACCTCGTTATAAGTTATAAGAGCATATATATAGACGGCCACGAATTCTTCATCAGTAAGTCCGTTGAATTTTTTTTTCCTGGCAGACTATCAATCGGATTCAGAAGAAATTTGGCACAAATCTTGAAGCTTATATTCAACAACAATTTGGTCTGATGTATATTCCCGGAGATATAGAAAAAAATATAGTTGGAAATGATCATCACGCCACTATGTATCGGATTTCGATAAAATTCTTGGACTTCGAAGTGGACTTCTAACAAAAATGGTTCAAATTACAATTTAATATATGATACTTCGAATTTAAGTTTGATCCGGTATTAATTCTAGGAGATATTTGAAAAGAAATATGTAAAATTTCGTGGCTGTTTGAAATTTTGAGGTTGTTTCTCAATCTCTCAAGAAGAACTAACGCGATCAGATTCGAACTTGGTAGACGTTTACAAAATACCGATATGCAACTTGTTGCGAATTTCCATGAGAATCGTTGAGGTGGTATATTGAAAACAAAATTCTTTTCGAAATTTGTATTATATATATTTGTATATTTGTATAGATTTGTAAATATGTATTAATAACATTAAGTTCATTCGTTTGACTCGACATATAAATTAAAAGTTCTAGTGAGAGTTACTCCAATATTCCATCAGAAAAAAACAACTGATCCAATCATTCAAAGCTTCGAAATGGAAGAAAATCAGGTTTGAATAATTCCTAATTTTCCTAAGTATCATGTTAGCCAGGATATTGAGACTGAAAAGAAAGAGCTAGTACAAAAGTGGATGAATATCATTCGAAAGATCACTAAATGAGGTAGTCTTTGCTGAAGAGAAAACATGTTCGTAATCATTCATTATTCATCGATAAACCTATTGGAAAAATAGGATTGATAATTTTCACCTAAAAACCTTTATGCTCATCTGCTTACCACGCCCGAAGTGAGGAATTTTTCGACACAAGAAAATTCTTGTGTTGCAGCTAATTTCATGCTCTTTTGAGGTCTGTGATCGTATTTGATGAGTCTACAAAGATAACTGGAGTGTGATTTTATGAAAAATTTTAAGATATCTCGTAAAACACAAAATGTTGAATGGAAGAATTACCGTCAATATTTTGCCATGTGTTATATGACATTTTTTGTTGGAAATCACATGTAGAACCTGGCCTTGAAATTTGAGACTATTTATGGTAGACACCTTGCATAGAAAGCGTTGAAAAAGTGTAAAGAGTGTACATACATTTGCACCAAAACTCATTCTTAAATACACGGAGCGCATGAAAACTTGTACAATTCTTTCATTGGAACAATTGGAAAAAAAATTCAAAATATTTTTTCGAATAAGCTTTATTCTGCGATCTTCTCATCGCATTATCCTCACATAATTCTGCATAAACCTTTAAGCTGTCATTTTTCAACCAAGAACAATCGAACCAAAGTTCGATCTCATCTACATATTCGGAATTTTTGAGAAAATTACATTTCGAATAGATATATCTGCGAAATCATTAGGTGAATATTTAACCCCTTCGTCAAGTCTGTTCCTACACACTCTGGGACTAGTTCTGAATCGGGCGGAGTTTGCGCATATCGATATTAGCGTTCCAACAAATTTCGAACTGGTTAGGAATTACAAACCAAGTGTTCCAACGTGAAAAGAATTTGTGTCAGACCAGTTCTAGAACGGTTAATTCAGTTCTTGGGTTAAGGCAAGAACTGAGAAGAAGGAATTGAATCGGTCATCTGTTTCGTGCCATTCGAATGCAGCAAGGGGCAATAAAACCACATCTGGCAGGGACGGGCTGCATTTTTCGGGTGACAAACAGCCCTTAGGCTATGACAAGGGAATTTCTAAGAATGATGCGTTTCCAACATTTTCGAACTATCTATTCAGAATTAGTCCCGAACTAGAATGAGCGAAGACGTGTGAATTGATTCAGTTCTGAACGGGTTCAAGACAGTAACAGAACTGGGTGTTGGAACAAACCTATTATGTTCACTATTGGTGGTTTGCTGGTCACAAACACTATTACTTCCGAAAGAAACGATTTAGAGATATTTTTAGAGTAGGTTTTCGGCTTAAGTTCATGTACTACATTATGGTTTCGGAATTGAAGTCAAATGAGGATTTCAGCTAACGATGCGTGTTCCTATCTCAAATCTAAATGATTGAGAACTAGAACAGGATTTTCGGAATTGCTGGTTTCAACTAGTTGAGCATCGGGGAAGTATTAAGGGAATTGTCTGAAATGCTCGACCATAGTTAAATTAGACTTCTTGGGCTGTGGAGTTGACCTGCGAGACCTCCTGATTTAACTCCCCTTGATTTTCATATGCGAGGTACCTTGAAAATCCAGTGTACACAATAGCAGTACGGAGTAAAGCAGATTTTCTCCAACGTATGAATAAATCCGAAGAGCCACGAGTCATTCAACGAAAAATCGTATTTTGAGTTATTCGAAGTAACTTGGAAACATTTCGAACATTTGTGTGGAATTTCAGAGTTCTTGAAATATTTTCTAACTACTGGATCCATACGAAATTCTGCAGTAAGTTTTGAGTTGGTATTCTTCATACAATTACGAACTTTCGATCCAATCTCATCTGTACTTCTTGAGATATTGAGGAAATAACGTCAAAATTACACACAACAACGAAATTTGACATATTTTTTCCATATATCTGCGGAACAAATACCGTATCGGATTGAAAATTGAAAGGTTTTGGTTGAATACTTATTCCAGAGTCTATGCCAAATTTCATTGAAATCTAATAATTTTCCGAGAAAAAAAAATATTTCAACAAAAATTTCAAAATTTTGGAATAATTTTTTTTTCATTTTCTAATTACTAGATCAACACTAAATTTGCACTTATTTGCACGTTGTTATGTATTCTCCAGCTGACTGCGAAGTTTCAATCTGGTGCAATCACCTGTTCTTCTTTAGATATTGCGGGAATAACGTTAAAATTCCAAATAACAACCAAATTGGACATATTTTTGTCCTTATATCTCCGAAGCTAAATATCGTATCAAATTGAAATCTGAATCAGTATTGTTAAATGCTCACTCGAAGGTCTGAGATCAATTCCAAATTCCACGTGTGTGGACTACTTTGAGTAATTATCCAGATGAATACCAAGAAACTTATGGAACTATTCTTAAATGTGATGACATTGCCTAAATAATAGGTTTGTTCGTTGCACCTACATGAACTACACTCACTGCACCAACTCCATTGATTTTCAATTCTCAGTGCAGCTGAGTATAGTTGAGTGTAGTCACAGAAAACAGAAAGTTCTATAATTTTCACAGAATACAAATATATGATACATAATTTTACGCAAATCCATGATGACAGCATTTTATGCTTCTTCTGTTTTCGCTACCATTTCGAGGTTATATGATTTTGTTGATTGGCCGTGAAGATTTTTTTAAGTCTTCACGAAAAAAAATTCTGATCGTTGAATCAAAGGAAATGAACGTAGGAAGAAAGCAGACAGTTTCTAGCCAATTATTGCTAGCTAGCCAGTAGAATAAGACCCGGGACAAGAACAGATGTCTATGATCATAATTTACGCATAACGCATTACCATTACGCATAACTATCACAGAAAAAAACCTCACTGCACTCGTAGTCTGTGACTACACTAACTGCCAAAATTTCCGCAACGAACAGAGTGCAAGTTTACAACAAAACACACCGAACAGTATCAGTGGAGTAAGTGTGTTTATTGTAGTGCATGCAGGTACAACGCACAAAAAGTATCGAGAAATGTACCAAACAATGAATTTTTGGGCAAGATTGAGGAAAATAGGAAGAAGCACATTGAAAGTGGGATATATAATGTGAGTTCACATACAAGTCCTCATTTCTTCACTTCCGAATTCAATACTTTATACGGCATCAACCTTGTATTTCATTGAAAATTTCCGAAATCCTCATTACACAATGCCATTCTCGTGCCTATTTGTTTATAACCTAACTGATGTTGGCTGAAGGTAAAAATATTCATGTGTTTAAACCTGTCCTAGGCATCATTATTAATTAACCTCAGGAGACCATTCCTTTTTCGTGTCTATTTGTCTGCCAGTTTCACAAAGGCTGATATCCCTCTGTTTTTGTGTCTATTGTACACTTTCATTGAAACAGGAAAAATAATTATTATTATCATCAAATATACTCATGCTTTTGAGCATGTTATCGGTTTCCCCCTGAAGTTATTCAGACAAATAGCCAGGAACAAGGCGGATGTGCTATGGGTCTTAATGGTTTTCCAAAATACTTGGCACTTGAAGCAGGTTCATGAAAATATCATTTCACAAAGATGAATCATGAGCCTAAGCGTTCAATCTTTTCGGCTCAAAATTCGAAAGGTAGAGATATTCAAGCAGGTCGATATCAATTGCATTATTTTAGAACACGAGCATGAAAAGCGTGGAGTGGTGGTGACAGACAATTGAGAGAACTTAAGCCGACGAAGAGGCAATAGACTTTGTCAAAATAATGAAATGTCTAGTTCTCAAGAAACAGAAACTCTGCTATTAGCTGCTTTATTGCATGATGAGATGATGAGAACATATATTCATAGAAGGGTGAAAGAAGGTTGCCAGATACAAATTATTCAATTATTTCCTGCAGAGAAAAGGAGGTTCGAGTTCATGACATAAACTCCAATCGAAAAGAAAGAAAAAAGATGAGTGAGTCGCATCTCATCTCTTCTGTAAACATGAGTTAATCAATAAAAGTCTTAAAATGAGCATGAAAGAATCACATTCTAGTTTAATCGAATTTGAGTATTATCGACACCAATAACAAGGAAAATCGGTTGATAAGTTTAGCCGTTCCATGAGGACTTTACAGAATTCTCATCTCGGCTCGAATGAAAACTTGGTGAACGTAGGCATCACTTCAGATATTCGCAAACTCGACGAACGTGCAGATTAAAACAATTTTTCTGTAATTCCTTTACATAATATTTTTCGACATTGATATCTCACGATATACCTGTATGGCCTTCGGCGTATTACGTCTTGAATGAAAAATTTAATTATTACATCAACTGGCATAATAATAATAAATAATAATAAAGTCAAATATTCAGGAAAACGTTAACACAATAAAAAACAATAGAAAAATAATACTAGACGTAGTGTTTCATCTTTCAACTTCTATTCAGAATCATCAGTAGTATCTATTCTATACTATATGTCAAAACCTTACCTCGTGTATTCGCCAACACTCGATCACAAACGAACTAAGATTGCATTGAATTACTGACAACCTTGATAAATGCTGCGCATAGAACAAAATGGTCAACAAGTTTAATGCCATCTTTCTTTGATAAATGAAATGCGATAAAAACACTTTCAAGAATATTTATTACTTCTGTATATGCCCGCTCCTTTTTGAATTTGAAGAGTATGCGCATATGTATATATGCTCAACAATTGAAGAGCGAAGAGAGGACAGGCGCTGTAGAAGTCACTGGATTAATACATATAAAATAAATTCGTAATTAAACAAATCAAAATCCTGCTATTTTTTATGTAACCACTATAAATCTTCCAAATGTAACATAGTGGTCCAATCGAACCGGATATCGGTAGTATTTCGCTATTCTGGAGGAAGATTTTAATGGGTTTTCTGGATTTTACGGATTATCGCATACTTCTTTACTGTGAGTTGCCGATACAACGTAGAAAAATCAAGTTCTAGATGACAAATCCTTTTTTTTACCATATATTCGCTGGACAATTCCGGGTGGAATTGATGCTGCTTTCAAAGTTTTGCTTCGTGGAATGGTTTATATTGGAGGTGCTGAATGAAAGAAGAATTTCTGGATTTTTTCGTGAGAATAAATTTGAGAATAAATTTCGAAAAATTGCATAGTTGTGATAACTATTGAAAGTAAAGTTCATTTGTGCTTGAAACACAGGATGTTTTCATAATTGAAGTGCTTTTTCATTATTTTCCATTCGAAATTATTGAACTGGAATTGCTTCGAAATCTTAAAGTTGTTGACTACAATTTTTCTCCGGATTTGATCTGAAACTGATTTTATTTACTATTATTTTCAGCAAGTTATTTTTCTGAATTTGTTCATTGTTTCGTACAGTAAGAATATTGTTATCATTTATTATGACTTAGCTTCTGGTTGAACAACTTTCTCTACAGGGTAGAATTTCGCGGTCTTTCAGTAATTTTGAAAAGGATGCTACTGTCAAAATGAATTTGAGTAATTGCAAGACAAGATTAGATAACTTAGAGAGAACTTGGTCAAAATCTGAATCTAATCATTACAAACCTATTGTCAGTTCTTCTGAGGAGATTATAACATCGGATTATATTAGAGATAACATATTTGAAAGAACGGAAGAATTATTTTTTGGTCGTAAAATTGAATTTCAGAGTTTTGTTGATTCATGGCTGTCTGACAATGCTACATTAGGAGTTGCACAGGGTAATTCAGTTATAAATACACCGAAAGATTTTGAAAGGTTGCCACGCGTATCCATACCAAAGTTTAAAGGTGAGTTTTGCCAATGAGACTCTTTTCGCGATATATTTACATCATTAGTTCTGAATGAGCAGAATATTTCTAATGTTACTGAATTGCATCATTTGAAAACCAGTTTAGAGGGAGATGCAGCGCGAATTATTATTTCTTTTCCTATAAGGGCAGATGATTTCGATCTTGTTTGGTAAAAACTCAGGGAAAGATATGAAAACAAACGACGATTAGTATGTTCACATATGCTCGCAATTTTTCTATTAAACTTGTAAAAAAGGAATCATCTATGGAATTAAAACGTTTAATTTCTGCAATTGATACACCGTTATCAGCTTTGAGATTGTTGGATCGACCCGTCGATAGGTGGGATGATTTTCTTGTTTACCATGTTGTCTCTTTCTTAGATTCTGAAACAAGAAAACAATGGAAAAAATATTTGAGTACTCTCGACAATTTATCAGAACCTGCAACATTCAAATGCTTATTGAATTTTTTAGAAAATCAGGTAGTTATGCTTGAAGCATTGGAGGATAGCAGCATTAGAAATTCACATAGGTTTAATTCTAATTTTTCAAAAAATTTGGTTTCTGCTCTACCAGTAACCAAAGTACTTTCGGCTAACAATCGCTCACATAAATGTTTGCTTTGCAATCGACATCATTGTTTCTTATACTGTGATTCTTATAAAGCTAAAACTCCTTCGCAAAGAAAAGATTTCATTGCTAAAAATAAAAGATGTTTTAATTGCTTGGCTTGTCATATTTCAAGGGATTGTAAGTCACCAAATCGTTGTCGACATTGTTCTGGAAAACATCACTCTTCAATACATTTAACCGATCAAATTAATGTTAATTCGATGAGTTCTCCTTTATTTCAAGAAGTTTCATCAAATAGTCGAGATATAACCAAAGTAGATGAAGAGAACTCAGATTTGGCAGTTATTTCATCGTCAAACGTTTGTAGAATAACAAATACAGTTTTGCTTACAACTGCCGTCGTAAAAGTTATTTCAGATGAGAGTAATGTCAGCTTAGTGCGAGCGATCAAGGTTCACAATCTTCATTTATCACCTAATCGTTGATTCAAAGATTAAATTCAAGATACGAAAGGGTTTGTCTTCCAATAACAGGTATTGGCGCTAAGAGAAATTACACTTGTAGAAAAATGGCCAATCTTGTGTTGAGCCACATTTCGATTCAGTTTTCTGTTGCACCGTTAAAGCAATCGTGCTTCCCAAAATAACTTCGTATTCTCCTAACTTGAGTACTAATAATATTTATGATTTTGATCATGTTCAAAATTTGGTTTTAGCCGATCCGAAATTTGCTTTAAATGGTTCTATAGAATTGCTATTGGGAGCATCTGTATATGCGGACATTATAGAAGGAAAAATTATTCGTGGAAAAAATGATGAACCTGTTGCTATTAAAACTAGTCTAGGATGGGCTGTGTCAGGACACTGCGAATAAATCAGATTCACCATCGGTTCTGCACATTGTTGAGAATAAAAATCTTGACGAGTAATTGGAAAAATTCTGGACTCAAGAAGAGCTTTCCATAGATTCTATTCCAACGCCAAATGAAATTGAAAACGAAATTTATTTTCTTGAAACACATTCCCGAAATCTATCTGGAAGATATACTGTCCGATTGCCATTTAAAACAGGTAAAAAATATAATTTATATTTTCCAGGTTCCATTGATTTCGCGAAAAAAATGCTTTTAAGTATGGAAAAAAGGTTCGAGAATAATTTTGAGTTTTGTAGGTTGTATCATGAATTCATGTTAGGTTACATGAGATGCGGTCATATGAGGGAAGCAAAAACAAATGAAATTGAACAGATTAAATATTTTCTGCCTCACCATGGAATTTTAAAAAATAGTTGTGACAGTTTGAAATTGTGGACGGTTTTCAATGGATCTGCTAGAGCGTCGAATAACGTTTCGTTGAATGATACATGATACATTACATTCAGGTGGTAATTTACTACCGGATTTGTCTAGTTTGGTTTTGAGGTGGATGAAATATCGTTCCGTTTTGTAACTGACGTTAAGCAGATGTTTCGTCAACTTAGAGTTCATTCGCAGAATCAATTGTTTCAGGCTGTTTAGAGGCGTTTCGATCCAAAGGAGGAAATTAAAATCCGGCTACTAAAGACGGTCACTTACGGATTAATATACAGCCCATTTTTGGCAATTCGCGTTACTAGGCAGTTAGCAAAAGATGAAAGTAATAAATTTCCAATGGGAGCTGAATTATTGGAAAAAAAAGTACATGGATGATGCTACTTCGGGCGGTTATACTTTAGAAGAGGCACTCTCTAAACAAAGAGATCTCATTAATATTTGCAAAGTGGGTGGTTTTGAATTGCATAATTGGATCGCTTATGATCCGGAAATATTGGAAGCGTTAGCTGATGATTCTAAAGCTAGTTCTATGAATACGGAATATGATACAAATTTGAGTTTTAATGTATTGGGGCTCAAATGGAATGCAAATGCTGATTTTTTTCATATTGATATTCAAATAACTTATATTGATTGTTATCAAATTTGTAACACGAAGAGATTCGTTCTCTCAAAAATTGCTAAGTTATTTGATTCATTAGGTTGGATAGCTTCGGTTATAGTTAATTTTAAAATATTTATGCAGAAACTTTGGCTCAATAAGTTTGATTGGGATGTAAAGTTGCCTTCGAATTTAGCTGGTCAATTCATAGAATTGTACAATGATTAACGTCGTCTCAATAACGTAAAAATAAAAAGATGGTTAAGTTACAAACCAGATGCGAATTTATATGAAATACACGGTTTTTTCGATGCTTCTAAGCTAGCTTATGGCGCTGTTGTATATTTGCGCATTGTTTTTGAGAATAAAGAAGTTGTCCACTTGCTCCAATCAAAAACTAAAGTTGCACCGATAAGACCCTTACTTACGATTCCTAGATTGGATCTTAGCGCCGCTGCTTTATTAGTAAAGCTGGTGCAAAAAGTTGTTACAGCAATTGAAATTGATAATTGCTCAATTAATTTATGGTCGGATTCAACTGATGTCTTATTTTGGCTTGGAGATCATCCCTCTCGATGGCCTACCTTCATAGCGAATCGATGCTCACTAATTCCCACTATTATGCCCTCAGCTACTTGGAGACATGTTTCCTCGGTAAGGAATCTTGCTGATTGTGCCTCTCGAGGTCTTAAACCAAGCGATTTAATAATTTTGAATTGTGGTGGGATGGTCCTAGGTTCTTGAAGGAAACTTTCGAACCATTTCAGGGCTGCGAGAACGATTTGTCTATTACTCATCAAGAAAATAGAGCCGCTTGCTTAATTTCCAATAAAGAAGTAGGTAAAGAATCTCGTGTTTGGAATTTAGTTTCTAAATATTCAACTATCACTGAATTGAATAGAGTAACGGCATACGTACTGCGTTTCATCTCGATTTCGTTGAATCGAATCAAATTTTCATTGCTGGTAGAGTCGAAACTCCTCGCGAACGAGTGGTTTAATAAGTGCTATGAAAGCACATCTATTAATTTTAATTTGGATGAAATCAAACGATCCCAATTGACTTGGGTGTTTTTAATTCAGAAGGCATACTATGCAAGTGAGTTTAGAGAAATTTCTAAAAATAGGAGTCTCTCGAAACCAAACCCCCTTATAAAAATAGATCCTTTGATTAAAGAGAATTTACTAAGAATTGGAGGCCGTTTACAAAATTCTTCACTCGATTGGGAAGAAATGCCATTAATATTGCCTTTCGAAAGTGAATTTTCCTTACTATTGGCTAAGTCAGTACATTCACGTACATTACACGGTGGTTTGAAGTTGACTTTATCAACACTACGTCAGGAATATTGGATTATTCGAGGAAGACAATTGGTAAAAGGTGATAAATAATAGTCACACTTGTTTGCGGTATCGCGCTAGTACCATGTATCAAAAGCTTGGCAATCTTCCAAAACCTAGAGTGAGACCAAGTAGACCTTTTGCTTAGTCTGGAGTTGATTACGCTGGGCCATACATTATAAAGGCATATCCTGGTAGTTGTCAGAAATTTTTTAAGGGTAATATTGCAGTTTTTCTATGTATGAGCAGTTCGCTTGGAACTGGTTTCTGGATATTCGAGTACTGATTTTCTTGACGTGGTCATTGCTCAGACTTATATAGTGACCAAGGTACGATTTTTATTGGTGCTGATGGTATATGGGAAGCGGCTGTAAAGTCGAGTAAACATCATTTAAAACAGGTGATAGGTGCCTGTAGATTAACTTCTAATTCTATAGCTTGCTCACGCAAGTAGAAGCTTATCTAAATTCTAGACCAATTATGTCCTTAGGTGAAGAATTGCATCCACAAACTCCCGCTCATTTTATCATAGGAGCTCCTTCATGCATAATAGCAGAACCATCCCATTTGTATGATAAAATTATCCCTTTGAATCGTTGGAAAGAAGAACAAATGCTTCAAAATTTTTGGCGTCGTTGGGCTAGCGAATATTTACACTCCTTACAAACAAGGTATAAATGGATAAAAATCAACCAAAATCTCATGTCGGGGATATTGTCTTGATGACTCATAATAATACCACCTCCCTCCCCCCCCTGCAAAATGGCCTTTAGCTAGAGTAGTTGAGGTTTTTCCTGGTCAAGATGATTTAACTAGGGTTGTTAAAGTACGTACACAATTCTCTGAATTTATTCGACAAATTGCAAAGCTTGTTTTCTTATCTCAGTGTAACGAAAGTACTGTTCAAGAATAACTTACTTTCTTTGTAGTATATATTTATTTTTGAAATTTGCTTTGAGGTGCATTGTAATTTTATTTCTTGGAGTTTTCATTTTTTCTCTCAAAAATTAAGTGGGTGGAATGTATAAGCCCGCTTCTTTTTGAATTTAAAGATTATGCGCATATGTACATATGTTCAACAATTGAAGAGCGAAGAGAGGACCGACGCTGTAGAAGTCACTAGATGAATACATGTAAAATAAATTCGTAATCAAACAAATCAAAATCCTGCTATTTTTTGATGTTACCACTATAAATCCTCCAAATCTAAGAACTTCTATAATTAAATGACAGCTGATACTGACTCTATAAAACTCGTTTCATTTCAAATGTATTCAATACCTGTGCTATCTCAAAATCATTTATGGGCAATGGCTTGACTATATTGTTCCTTGCGCTGTTGAGGAAGGTGGTTATTTCTAAGCAGATACATATTTCACCATAAATACCAAACGATCGAGGAGATGAAATTCATTGCTGCTTTATTCTTATGATCTTTTAAGTGTTACAATTATTTCATGATGATTCTTCCACCTATCCGGTGTTCGTTTCTGCTAAGCCCCGGTGTACACATCTGGCTTTTTGAGCTCCGGCGCCGTTTCGGTGCCGTACTTATGTGTGCATTTTACCACTGATGCTGTGTACTTCAGACAGTAAGTATGGCACCACAACGACGCCGGAGCTAGAAAAACCGAATTTTTACACCGGACCTAAATCAGCTCAGCTGAATAAAGCGGAGGCTACATATACGCGTTCACGATCACGATGGCGATTGCGGTCAAATAAATAAGCGATCTGATCTCCTATGTATGTTCCAGGCAGGACGGCATCGCCATCGTGGATGCCATCGTGAAAGCCATCCTGATTTTGATCGCATTGGTGTGGTCTCCGCTTAACTGCCTTGAGTGAAGGCCACACATACGCAATTACGATAGTGATCGCATTGGCTTTCGCGTTCTTTTTGGCACATCTATAAGCTATCAGATCACCTGTCATGGTTTCCTTCATTTTGTCAAAATAATGAAATATCTAGTTCTCAAGAAACAGAAGCTCTGCTTTTGGCTTCTCGACTTCTCGAACTCAAATAATTATTAATTTTTAGTTAGGCTGAGGAGTTTGGTAATAATAACGTATTAACATTGTCTTTATACAATGGTATTAATTTAAGTTGAATCAATTTAAATGAAGGGGAAAGTTCTAAACATTTTACGTGTTCTATGGAAATTAAACTCAATATTGAAAGGAATCATCAGGAAATTGAGTTTCAAATAATCATTGTTGTTTTGAAAGAGATAATTTTGTATATTTGTTCAACATGCGTTCATTCTATATCAATGGATTATTATTCTTTCCTATGCATTCTTGGATTTGTATCTCAAAAAAACTTTTAAAATATTCTGATCGAAAGTTTACTCATTCAAATTGAGAAAAGATCAGAATTTACAGTAAACATCGATTTTTCGCGCTTTTTCTCAGGGACAAGCGCTTTATTTTTTTGCACAAACGTATGGTCTCAAATTTTCTGATGAAGTGATGATGAGAAATGGGCAATCCAATTATTTTCAGTCATTTAAAACTTTTAATTTTAATATTGATAATATTAATAATAGTATTTTCGTGATAGGTGAAGGGGGTTGTTGAAAAATTGCAAATATTATTAAAATAAATTAATTTTTTAGTGGAAGAGAGAATTTGAATACATTTGGCGGGTTTTGAAGGAATAATTAAAGTTGAATTACAAATCTGAATGAATCATTAATGGAAATCAACGGTTTGTTAAACTTGCTCTATAATTTATATTTTTTTGCACGTAGCTTATAATTTTTTTCTCATTTTCTGAATGCTTCGATTGGCAATATTCTATGAATTTTGCTTCTGTAATTTTCAAAGCAGAATATTTGATATGTCTAAAATTATGCCTTCTCCTACAAAGTGATTATTTAAAGCAAATGAATAAACCGAAGGATAGACAAAAATACCTTGCTCTCTTTTAAATCGGAGGTTTTTGAGAGAAATCTGGGCTATCGATATTTCCAAGCTTCTAGTAGTTTTAAGAACTGAAATATATCAAACGTGAATATAAATAGGTACTGTAGAATTGAAAACAGGTAACTACCTAGATGATGGAAACTCCAGCTTTAGCTTCTTCTCAATAGAAATACAGATTCTGCTTCGATCTCCATCTTAGCTAATCTTTTTTTTTTGGTGTTTTTTCCTCGAGTGTTCAGGAAAATTAAAAATTGAGGGAATCGCGCCTTCTTCCAGTTTTATTCGACTGAATTGTCTTATTACATCGCTTTCAAGAAAGTGTTTACTACACAAAGTAGAAGAATTTCTCTGCTCAAACCTATGGGGATATCAGTTTTTAATCTCTGGGAAACCTACAGAATTTTGATATTAAAATGATAATTCAAAAAGTACAATTCATCAGTAGAGAAACTCACCATAGAGGTGGAATTCTGGTGCCTTTTGTGTAGGTACCTTTGTGTGCCATTATATGCCATACACGACTTTGCCATCGTAAGGAATCAGAGGTTAATAATTATTTCAGTACAATTACGATAGTAATACGCCCAAAAATATAGAAAAATCCAAATAAAAATAGTAATTCACATATTCACGTATAGACCCAAGAGAACTATGGCCTATGTTTTGCCCCGTTTCAGCTGATTATCTTCTATCTCACAAACGTTACCTATTGTGAGAGTCTCTACACTCCTTCAATGGGTTATTAGTTCAGTGTTTTTACTCGACGTTATTCTGTGCTAGTATGTTGTTTCATCCAGACTATTATGCAAGCATTGTCTTTATACAATGATGCAAGCAGTAAACATATGTAGATTCCTTTCTTCAATGGACAAGAGAAAAGGTTCCCAAAATCCCAAATCGTTCAAAACTATTCTTTTCTCTGGTTTTTTCGGGCATAACTTCTTAACCAATGAGCTGATTCGTATATTTTTTGTGAATTTTTGTAGTTTTCGTTTTTTTTTCGAGTTTAAGTAACTGATGAAGAACCCAAAGTATAAATCGATTCTGTTCGGCTAGCTGGCCGGCTGTTACTACGATAAGTTGTGAATGGATGGAAAAAGCTATAGCGATTCGGATCTTTTAGGGTACTTGCGTATCAGAATGCGATCGAAGTTCGTTAATGGGCCAAATCCGCCTAACAGTTTCGGAGTTACACGAATTTGAAATTTTAGGTTATTTCAATAAGAGCAACTATTCATGCGATCGAATTGAAACTTGATTATAAGTTGTAAATGAAATTGTTCGGGAATTATTCATCATATTTCAATAATAACACAGACCTTGAAGTCAAAATTTGCCAACAGATTACCAAATTTCAGTTTGATCCTATCTTTGTTTTCGGAGATATTGCTGAAAATATATTCAATTCATTGGTTTTTTTGTCCTAGAATAACAATCCGGAACAACTTGAGAAATACTTATCCAATCAAGATGAAACTCGGTAAATATTCTGCAAATGTTGATGCGCACACGTGCGAAATTCCGTGATAATCATGTCATCAGAACAATAAAAAAAATTAAAAATTTTTGCTGACTTCCTATCAATGCTTGAAGTTTGTCCAATTAGGTTGAGTAAGGCTTCGGGGTAGTCCCATTTGTAAACTGAATATATACCTACCTATCTAGGGTGATGAAAACATATGACAAGATATGTATGGTGATATATCCCAAGTGTTTTAGAAGTTTCTTTGCATAACTTGTTTTCTAGCCTATTTCAATGTTCTCTTGCTTTAATTTCAGTGAAATTCTGCGGTGATCTCATTCAAATATGAAATATACAGGATGTTGATATAGTAATATCGATTTGTTTTCATTTAGTACCCAACTCTTTTTTTATAGAAAATTGAAAAGGTGATATACTACATATGACGAGATAAATACATATGGTAAAATAAACAGGTTGTTCCACAATACTAATTTCCATAATAGGCTTTTCGTCTATCGAATTATGTTTTGTTTGCATTGTGTTCAGTAAATACAATACAGGGTCTTTCACGAGGAACCTCACCCATATTTATACGAGAAACTACTGAACGTATTTTCATGAAATTCAGCACTTATAAGTATTTCACGATGCTGATGAAATCTAAAATATTTTCAAGGCATGAGCACCTCCGGTTTTTTCGGAAATGACGTCAACTTCCGTTTTTCAAATTAGAACACCATTTTTTTATTGCAGAAATAGATTCCTTAGAAAATTTCAATTTATTTTGATGTAACATTTTTCAGTTTTGGTTGGAAAATTCTCTCTGAGCGGGAAAATTCGAAAAAAAAATCGAAAATAGAGCTCCGCTGAAACAAGAATAACTTCGAGGTTTTTGGATGGAAAATTTTCATTTTTGGGATTTTTCAAGATGTAAGATTGATGTATCCACTTTGAAAATCGAAATCGCGATTCATGATACAGGGGGTGAAAAAATCGCTTTCAAAGTTAGGGATGACAAAATCGTGAAAAATCTATTTTTTCAAATTAGAACCCAATTTTTTTATGGCAGATATTGAATCTACGTTAAAAAATGATGTGAGTGTATGCGTCACACCCTTGCCCTAAAGTGGATATTTTCTGAGTTATTCACAAAAAACTGTTTTTCGTCTTGAATTTTCAGCTATTTCTTTTCCCTTCACGCCAAAAAGATGACATTTTCAGGAACTGTTACTTAAACCATGTTTTAGATTTTACTACCCTAATATGCAAGAGAAAAAAGTTACAGGTTGTTCCTAAATAGATGGCGAATTTGGATTCGAATTTGTATCGGAAACCTCTTTATTTCAACTAATCGGCCATCGGTTTTCTCTCCAGTGATAAATAAATAATTCCTTATGAACCATATGCAAAAACTTACCATGTTTTACATTAATTTTTTTTAATGATAGATATCATTAATTACATCTGCCAAATTCCTCTTTATTCAGTAGCATTTTGTGTTTACTATTAATTTGGTGATAATTCGTATTAAGTTATAAAATCGATCACTATGCCTAATTTTACCAATGAAGATTATTTAAATCTCATTCTACTTCATGGAGAATGTAATAAAGTTGTAGATAGAACGATTCGACTATTCATTGAGAGGTTTCCTGACCGACCCAGACCAACGAGAGATACCATTAACAGAACCATGACAAACTTGAGAAATGTCGGATCTTTCGTTAAGAAAACTACACACAGAGAAAAAAGTGTAGTAGAAGATGAGAACAACGAAATTACAGTTCTTGCATAGTTTCGTGTGAATCCTCAAAATTCTCTCAAAGATGCCGAGATTGATCTGGGATTATCTCAATCGAGTGTTTGGAGAATATTAAAAAAACATAAAATGCACCCATATAAATTCAATAGGGTACAGCATTTGAAGGAAACTGATTTCGTCAGGAGAACAGAGTTTTGCGAAGCTATGATGATTCGATTTCAAGAGAATGAAAACTTTTTGGACTGTATAATTTGGACAGATGAATCTAAATTCACAAAGAATGGTTCTTTCAATAGGCATAACAGTCATTATTGGGATGAAGAGAACAACCACCACTTCAGACAATGGAACTTTCAAGAGACCTGGAGTTTCAATGTTTTTTGCGCCATCAAAAATAATGCAATTCTCGATGTTCACATTTATGATGGGACTTTAACTGGTAAGATAGAACACTACACATGTTTGCATTATTTAAAGAATGTTCTCCCTTAGGAGATAGATATTCTGACATATTGACTCAAATAATTGAGCCGCTAGTACAGAATACCATAATGACTTATGGTATCAACAAGATGGCGCGCCTCCACACAATTCACTCTATGTGTCAAATATCCTCTACAGGCTATTTGAAGATCGATGGTTGGCGAACAATGGTCCACATCTTTGGCCACCACGTTCTCCCGATTTAACTCCTTTAGACTATTATGTTTGGGGTAGGATAAAAAATATTGTCTACTCAACTCCCCTGACTGATAAAGAGGACTGCATAGAACGAATCAGAAATGCGTTCAGGTTTGTTTAGATTTTTAGATTCATAGATTTGAAACTCAATTTGGTTTTCAAACACTTTTGCAGATCTCTTCCTCCCGATGAAATAAGAAGAGCAACGCATGAAGCATTCCTGAGACGTATAAATAAATGTCTAGAAATTAACGGTCAAAACTTTGAGCATCTTCTCTAGTTATAACTGCGAGAGTTTGCCATGGTTCTCCTAATAGTAACTTGAAGTCGGTTTCAGGAAGGGGTGAAAAATCTACAGCATGGTTCAAATAACAGTTCCTGAAAATGTCATCTTTTTGGCGTGAAGGGAAAAGAAATAGCTGAAAATTCAAGACGAAAAACAGTTTTTTGTGAATAACTCAGAAAATATCCACTTTAGGGCAAGGGTGTGATGCATACACTCACATTATTTTTTAACGTAGATTCAATATCTGCCATAAAAAAATGGGGTTCTAATTTGAAAAAATTGATTTTTCACGATTTTGTCATCCCTAACTTTGAAAGCGATTTTTTCACCCCCTGTATCATGAATCGCGATTTCGATGTTTAAAGTGGATACATCAATCTTACATCTTGAAAAATCCCAAAAATGAAAATTTTCCATCCAAAAACCTCGAAGTTATTCTTGTTTCAGCGGAGCTCTATTTTCGATTTTTTTTTCGAATTTTCCCGCTCAGAGAGAATTTTCCAACCAAAACTGAAAAATGTTACATCAAAATAAATTGAAATTTTCTAAGGAATCTATTTCTGCAATAAAAAAATGGTGTTCTAATTTGAAAAACGGAAGTTGACGTCATTTCCGGAAAAACCGGAGGTGCTCATGCCTTGAAAATATTTTAGATTTCATCAGCATCGTGAAATACTTATAAGTGCTGAATTTCATGAAAATACGTTCAGTAGTTTTCCGTATAAATATGGGTGAGGTTCCTCGTGAAAGACCCTGTAGACCGTGCATTGAAGAAGTATTCAGTGCTTATGGCAAATGGTGATTTCCTGCTATTCAGTTGAATTTTTAGAATTCTTTTTAGAAATATCATTTTCGTACTGCGAAGAAATATGACCTGCGAAATTGAAATTATATGGTTGACTACATTTCGCTGCAAATTTGGAATGTCTGATATTTTGAATAATGTGAAAAGTTTTTTAATTCTGAGAATATCCAGTTTCCTCGAAAAGAAAAGTACAGCAGCTCGTTTTCCACTGTGCCATTCTTTTGATGAGCTATTAGTGATATAAAATTTCTCCGCTCTTTCCATTAATCTCCATGTAGTCATACACTGCAAAATTCGCGAATATAAAGTGAAATCGAGTCTCGTTACACAGGTATATCGAAATAATTGGTCCTTGCCATCAATTGCAAGCGTAACATAGCAAGATATTGATAAGAACTTATGCTAATTATGCATCTTTCTTCGCTAATGAAGGGTAAATAAACGATACTTTCTTGCATTAATTCAGACGATGACCTGGCTTGGGACAACTTTCCAAACTGTTTCATAGTGAATGCACAAAATATCATAGAAAAGCACTGACTTGAGGAAAGGAGCTTTTACGCGCTTGTTCAAATCTCTGCCGAAGCAGTCAGCTGTTCACGTATTGACCCCGCTTAACCAAGGTATACTTCCTTAGGGACAGATTTGGCGATCTTATTTTCGTATGTCCCACTCGAAATTCATATTTTTTTAAATATCGAAAAAATGGAATTTTGAATGAGTTACCTTTATCTACCAAATCATCGAATTTCACTCAATCACTGATTCGACCTTTCTAATCGAACAGAAAACATACTCCACAAATATTCAGCCTCTGAATCGTTTCTTTTTAAAGTTATTGTTACTTCGGCCTAACTGCCAATCGTGGACAAACTAACTTCCGGAAAAATCTACTAGGGGACTTGATACTTGCATTTTAGGTTTCGAGTTTAATTTCAGGGGCCTAATTCGCGAATTGGTAAATCCAATAATTCCGGTCGTAAAAACTATAACTTCCGAGTAGGTATTCAGTTCAAATACGAAAGTCGAGTTCGTGAACCGATCAAATTCACCGAATGAATCACAGATCGTATCAAATTGAAATCCAGTAGGTAAATGGGAAATTAAATTTTATTGGTCTAATCAAACGATCATCACGAAATTCTGAATTCATTTGCATTTGCACATCTTCATCGGATCAAAAAAGTCTAAAAAATACCAAGGAATGTGACCATTCCGAAAATAACAGTTCTCTCAAACTAAAATTCGAACACTGTTGCTGAACTTCATCGTCTGGGCTAAATTTTGCCGTTATCAGATGAACGATGTGTGAGAAAATAGGATTTTCAAATGAAAATTGGAAAATTTTCGAACAGAAATAATTTTTTTAAATTTTCTGCCTGTACGATCCTTATGAAATTTCGCGAAAATTGCGCATCTATAGTCTACGACTATCTAAGGATTTTGAATCTGCTCGCGTTAGTTATTTTTGAATTATTCATGAAATTACCTCGAAAATTCACATTTTCCAATATTTCCAATATCTCCTAAAATAAGTATTTGATCAAATTTAAATTCGAAACACTTCTGCTGAATATTGACTCAATAGCTCAAGCCAAATTTCATTCCAGTCTGATTAATGGTTTCCGAAAAACAACAATTTTCAAGAACAATTTTGAAAATTCCCGAAATAAAAATGTTCGCACATTTTCCACGATTATTATCCTCAAAACATTCATCATAATGTTGCGCGTAAATATAATAGAACTAGTTGAGGAATTTCAATCTGATCGCGTCAGCCCTTCTTCAGATGTTGAGTAAATAATCTCATCATTTGAATAACAACGAAATTCAACTTTCTTCCGTTATCTCCGTGATTAAATATCGGAAGAAATTGATATCTGAAAAATTTTTGCTGAATATCGACTTCAAGGTTTGTGCCAAATTTCATTGGAATATTATCAATAGTCCCCGACAAAAAAAAATTCTTTCAACAAAAATTTGTAAAATTTTTGAATAATGATTTTTCAGAAACTTTCTAACGATTAGCTCCACACGAAATTTTGCATCATGTTTCACGCCACTATTTTCCTACTGATAATGATGTTTCAATCAGCTGGCACCTGAATTTCCTGAGATATTGAGAAAATTCAACTAACAACGATAATGAAATTTTTTTTTCTATCTCTGAAGATACATTGGAAAGGTTGTTTTTTACGTCTTGGTTCATGCGAGATTCCCTAGAAATCTGATCTTTAGTCTCCGAGAAAAACATTTAAACAAAAATGTAGAAAATTCTCGAATACTTTGTTTTCTAACGACTAAATCAACATGAAATTTTGCATTCAGTTGCCCGTTGGTATTTTTCAACTAATTACGAAGTTTTAATCTGATCGTATTTGTACTAGAAAATTTCGAATAACAACGAAATTTTACATTTTTTTTCTTATTTATTTCCTAAAATCAATATCGGATCCGATTGAAATTTGGAATATTGTTGTTAAATACTGCCTGTCAAGTCTGTGCGAAATTTCGTCGGAACCGATCAACTTGGAAATAAAGATTTCAACATTGATTTTGAAACTTGTAATGACATTCTCATAAAATGAAGTCTATTCCGGGATTGGACTTCTGAATGTAGTTCTACAACTACAGCTTTGCTGAATCTTAATTCTGATGGCGATTGTACTCTTCTTGGAAATGAATTTCGTCGTCGGATAAATATCATGCTCTACCAGAAAAAAAAAGAATTGAATGAAGTCATAAAACTGAATTGGATGTTTTTACATTCAACATACTGAGGCAAGCTGTGATTTCACTTAATGATGTATGTCATCAAATGTTTAAAAACCCCGAAGATACGTTCAGCATCCGTTCAACAGATTCCCCCACTGGTAATCATATTTAAATATATCTGATTATCTCTCAATGTTTGATACTATTCGAACAAGATCTTGTTGAATATAATTGGTATATTGCGTATTCGGAAATAGATCATTATAAAAGGTATATATTACCTAACATCACAGATCACTGAGAATACTTCGAAAGCGATGGCAATTATCATTTTTGTGGTTGACCAGAATACGTTCTACAGTTGAATTAGGTAGTTATAATTTCCGCGTCTTTGGCTAATCGCTTTCAGTTGTTTGGTGTGGTGCAAGGCATAATTCAGGAGCAACATCCTCTGAAAAATGAAACTTAACAATAAGAGTTTAATTCCCGAAGATTTTCGTTCAAATCAATCATATAAGTTGTTTCATTGAGCTTGGTGCAAGGAATAGTTCAGGAGTACCTTCCTCAGGAGACTGAACCTTAACGATAAAAATTTGGTTCCTGAAGGTAACTTATAATAAGTATTCGAAAACGGTAAGTTGGTTTGATTGTGAATCTAAGTACTATACTCACCACCAAACATCATACACCATTTATGAAATGAGTCTGGAAAATTCGAGAGAAGCACTGCAGTCAGAAGTTTTTGCTAGCTGGATCAATATCATAGAAAGAGCTGTCACCCATACATATACTGACTTCTACGCTGCTTCACTTATGGATGAATACCATTTTGAAATATTTCAATCTACGAAATATTGTAATGATGAACTTTCGAATAGAAACCTCAAAGCAGATATCCCCACTGAGGAATCTGGCCTCCGTTATTGAACCCTAAAACCCCTATACAAATAACTATGTTTCTGATGGGAATTAAACTAAACCGAACAATAATATTCTGTAGCAGAAAAAACCAAACTCAAAGCTGCCGTACGAAGAGTAATAGGATCAACAGCTCATGAAGAACCAGCTAGTTTTTGAAGAATATTCCTAGATTTTAACTTCATGCGGGAATTTTTCAAATGGACCTTGAAATTTAAAGAAGAATATAGTTTTACTCCCAGATAACATAACATAACATAACAAGCTTCTTTATTTCAGATCACTTCACCTACAGTAAAGTACATATAAGTTACATGAAATGAAATAGTGTCAAAAAAAAGAAAATGGAAACCAAACAGTCAGAAACATCCAAAATCTGCCATGGAATAAGGTTCTAACTGTAGTAAATATCTATATATGTGTTTTTTGAAGCTTTTGATGTTCTTTATGGCTTTCACTGCTGGGGGTAGGTTGTTGAATAATTTTAAGCATCTATACTCAAGCTGTTTCTGGGTTGTTGTGAGATTACATTTAGGGTATTGTAATATAATATTGATATTTAGAAGTGAAATTATGGTTCAGAACAGCATTATTGAAAGTTACTTTCACAGTTTTAAACTTCTGTTGATTATTCAAATGAAAACAAGAAACTTCTCTTTCATTAGGATTTCGACATAAACTCCAATCAATTAAATAAGTTTTCAAAATTTCCAAATCTGTATTTGGAATGTTTTCGATAATTCGAAAATCAGAGTGAGGAAAGGCCAGAGCAATATCATTTGCGTAGATGAATTTCTCTGAATAAGTTGCAGGAATATCACAAAACCATAAATTAAATAGAAGGAGAGCTAAAACTGATCCTTGTGGGAGTCCATTATTCAAAGTTTTGAAACTACAACCCAAGTAACACAAACCTACCGGCGAGATATCTGAGAAGTCCTAATTCGGCTTTCACGGGAACTCCTGTAGTGATTTCCTAAAGTGATCACAAACACATTATTTGGGAATTCGCAATGCGATCTCCTAAAGTTATCGCCTACGTAACGAGAATAAGATATTCACATTGCGAGTTCCTAAAGTCATCCCAAATGTTACCATAATGGGAAATTAACAATGCGAGATCCTGAATTCATCTCAGATGTTACCACAATAGAAAATTCGCAATGCGAGTTCCTAAAGTAATCAAAGACATAACAAGAAAGGGAAATTCGCAATGCAAGTTTCTTTAGTCATCCCAGACGCAACCAGAATAGGACATTCGCAATGCTAGTTCCTTAAGTCATCACAGACGCAACCAGAATAGAAAATTCGCAATGCGAGCTCCAAAGGTCATCCCGAATGTAACAACAATTGAAAATTGTCTTAACATTCCTGAAGTTATCCCGAACATGAGGCAGAATTTTTTACGATATCCCTCGTGCGTAGTTCGAACAGAAATAAATTGCAGATAATTTCATTTCGTTATCCACTATTTATACATAGGCAAAATATGTGTTCGATTCAGAAGAACGATATAAATAACTTCGGAGGGGCTTCCTAGAAACCTATAGGGTAATCGGCAAACATACTAAAAACGAATCAGTTTAAACATAATTCACATTGACACGAAAAATTTTGTGGTACAAAATCACGGCGTTTTTGCGCGCATGTTCTAGGGGAACAGCGTGCTATCCTGTTGTCTAAATGTCTGTAATTTTCGATGATTGAGCCGAAAATGGTCTCAAACGACTAGATTCGACTCACTGATGTCGAATCCGGTGTCAAAATCGATTTTGTCTGGCCGTGGACACGATAACTGTCGAACGGAGTGAGCTAGCAACTTGGAACTTTCAGGGTGGGTCGCGCATTGGAATGCCGCGGTTAAATTCGTTAATGGGCTGAAGCGGTCGAATAGTTTCAAAGTTATAGCCACTTGAAATTTTGAAGTTATCTATTTCAAAAACTATTTGAGCGATTGGATTCAAACTTGGCAATTAGGTGGAGTATAACGACGCGCAACTTTGAGCCGAAATTCATCAGGATCATAGTGTCAGTAAATTTCGAAAAAAAGTTTTTTCAAAATTTTCTTCCAAAAATTATCGGGAAAAAATATGTCAAATTTCGAGGTTTTTTCTCGATATCGTTGCTTTTTTCTGTATTACTATAGAAATACTGATTAAGTCCTAATAAAACTTCGCAGCTAGTTTGGAGATGCTGAAGGACAACTTTATGCAAAATTTCGTGATGATCGTGTCATCAGAACAATTTGAAAAAAAAATTTCTGTGATTTTTTTTATCATATTTGAAGTACTGGATTTCAATTCGATCTGATCTGTATTTTTGGAATTTTGGGAAAATGAAATTTTGAATGGGTATATCTGCGGAATCATTGGGTCACGGTCGGGCTAACAGCCGACTGCGTAAACACAATAGCTTCCGAAAAAAACAACTTAGGAACTCGATATTTCTAGAATAGGTTTGAGGCTTGATTACGAATTTCGAATTCGTGAATGGGTAAAATCTGCCCAATGATTCCGTACATATACCCATTCAAAATTTTATTTTTCCAATATTCTCAAAAATACAGATTAGATCGAATTGAAATCCAGTAATTTATCGAAAAAAATCTAGGAAAGCTCTGCCTTGAAGGCATACGCGCATATTCGAATTTGTTGCCGAAGCGGTCATCTACGTTGAACATGCGCGCAAAAACTGCTGCCTTCACGGCAGTGCTTTTCTACATTTTTATACATTATGCGGAGGAGTTAATGCAACTCAAGTTGAAACCTGACCCTACACCATTATATGGTAATTGGGTTTTTTGATAATATATATATATATTGAATAAAGACCGTCTTTATACAATGGTTTTGCACTAAAACTAGTTATCAACTAGTTTATAATTGATAACGAAACGAACCTTATTAAGTAGCATTCATGACTTCATTCATCGCAAAGAAGGCTACCTTTTTCACATTATCATATTTCTGGATTAAAACAATACCAGTATCGGTTAGACAACGGCAAACTTGTACAACATTATGCGAGTGGAAATTACGCTCTCTAATCTGAAGAATTTCCAGAATTCTCGGAAGAAATCAGAATATCCAAAATTTAGTCAAAACTGTTTCATATTTTTCACAAGAGAATATCGACCAATCTGAGATCCGTTGTTTTTCCTCAAGAAATCATCAAAACATTTCTCATTCAAATACGAACAGGTATTCCAAATCAATATTTTGTTTCCATATACCCATCATAGTAATATGGATTTATTTTTTTAGGAACTGATAATTAATCTCCATTCATTTTCGAAATACAAATCAATATTCATCAAAGCCATCTAACCTCCAGACGTAAGAACTGACAATCTAAGCGCTCCTATTATGATTTCATCTGGTATATCTTGTTAACGAATCTCGCCATCTCGCGGATCTCATTCATATCCGAAATACAAATGAAGAATGAATATCAATTTTGACCCCGCTAAACAATACCCAGTCATCTAACCACCAGACGTAAGAACCGACAATCCAAGCGCTCCATATTGCCATATTCGATCACGGATCTCGCCATCTCGCGTATCTCTGGTTAAGTAGATCTGTAAATTCTTGTTGTGGATATTCCTTGATTGAGGTTAGACGTAAGTATTTATGATCTATGCCAGCAGAGTGCTGTCTGCTAATTCTGCCATTTTCACATAGCAAGTCCGCATAAGTTATAGTCATCACAAAATTATCACAAAAGAAATCTTCCCACAAATATAACATACATGTTTATATATCTGTACTTCCTGGTATTTTCGCTAGGGGCATTTCCTGAAAATATCGCATGTCGTACTCCCAGAAATCTCGAAATGGGCAGTAGTTGAGAATTTCTTAAACTCTTCGCCATGAGACTGTGTGAGCGAATTTCCCATAGACCTCTCATTGTGGGAAGTTTAAGAACTTCCGCATGCGATATCTTCAGGATTTCTTCGAGAATGTCGCTGTGGCGGACATCTGGAGCAAATAAAGCACTAGCTGTGACTTCTCAGAGAAGCAGCAAAAGTACTCTCAATGTTCTGAGAAGATATCGCCGGGATATATTTGAAACCTATCTGTGTTGCCTGGGTACTAACATCATCAACACAACAAGAACACAGAGAGTTCTATCAGATAACATATTTTCAATCAATCGAATTAATTTTACACATTCCACAGATGATTATGAAGTTTGAATATTAAACCATTTTTCCACACCGTATCGTAAGCTGCTGAAAGATCCACAAATACAGCCACCGTTCTCAACTTTTCATTGAAACCTGATTCAATTGAAGTAGTGAGACAAACAACCTGATCAGAGCAACTTCTATGTTTCCTTAATCCCCCTTGACAATTTTGCAGAATATCTTCAACACATGATTCTATACTGAACAAGATTAATCTTTCTAAAATTTTGAAAAGTACACTGACTGAACTTAATGGCCTATAACTACTTGGGTCTAATGAATTTCTCACAGATTTCATAATTGCTATAACTTTTGCCTTACGAAATTTAATTGAAATATTTCGAGAATTCAAAATATCATTATAGAAAGATAATAACCAAGATAATGACTTTTTGCCCAAATGATTCATGAACTCAGGATGAATCCCATCAAAACCAGCAGCTTTCCGAGATTTCTTATACTTCATTGCAGACTTCAATTCATTCATGTTGAATGGACTAGATATAACATCAAAACTACGAACGATGATCTCAACCTATGCAAATTTTTATCATTTCTTAAATCTCCGAAGTAAAAATTTCAACCGAGTCGGAAACATTTACAAGCCTACGAACAATCAGTTCCGGATTAATTTTTGAGGATAACTTAGCAAGAGGAGCTGCGTCAGCTAATCTCGGCAAAATATCCCGGGAAATTCTACTCCAATAAGTAAAATTCACATTCGAGACCACATCATTCCATTTATCTTTACGAGCAAAGTTTATAGATTCCAATAATTTGTTTGACTTATCAAGAGTTGGCGAACTTTGATACTCCCTGTACAGGGTTTCTGTTCCAACCGACCATCCAGGAATATAATTTTGACGAAAACCTCTAGGAATGAATTTTGCTGCTGCTTTCACCACCCCAATTCATCTGAAATAATTTTTATAAGAAGAGCGAAACCATTTAACATCACTTCAATTTTTCTCTAAATTGATTCCATCAAGCTTTTTTGAAATTCCATCTGAGCTTTGGTAAATATGCATTTGAATGAAGAACATTTCCTCCACGAATTAAAACTGGACGATGCTGACTACGTGGAAAATCATTTAGAACCTTATAATTAACAAAAAAAAATTTTCAATCGATATCACGAGAAACTATGCTTAAATATGGATTGTTTTCCCTATTCCATTCTTTCGCGTCAAAAACGAAATGAGAATCGTTATCTTCAATCCATTCAGTTAATGCTTAACCATTTCCATCATTCATCTCCTAGCCCCACATATTATGATGGCAATTAAAGTCACCACAATAAATTGGAAAAGGATGTGAAAAAAGTTCGTTGAAGTTTTTAGGCCAAAAGGTATAAGGAGGTTCATAAATATTGATAATAAGAATATTATAAGATTTGAAAGCTATAAAATATACTCCATCATCTTTCCCTTTACGAATTAATTCATCACTGCTGACTAACAATTTTTCTACATAACATGTTATGCCATGAATAGGGCTCAAAAGAAAATCAATCAATACATTTCCTGCTATGGAACCTCTTTCACGGAGTTTTTCTATGATTGCAGTGTGCGTTTCCTGAATATGTTCAACCTCTGCGCCACAATCCAGAGACAATTCTGATAAATAATTACTTTTGTCCTTGGAAATCCCTACAACATTTAAATTCATAATACTAAATCTGCTCTCTTATATTAATTTATAGAGTTGCATTCAGAAGCTCGTGACATTTTAATGATACGTCATAATATCATTTTAGTTCGACCATAAAGGAGACGCATAGACGAGGATTACGAAATAGGTGTGAAAGTTTTTTTTTCGTAAGTTAGAGGGCCGTTTTCGACGTTGGAAAAAGTAACGCCGGAAAGAAGAAGGAAGGAATTTTCCTCGAGATTCGTTTTTGTATTTCGCAAAAATCGGGAGATATTCCAAAAAAGTTCTCGAGTAATACCAAAAAAGCGATTATGTTGAATCCAAACGTCTACTGCATTACTATCAATACTAGTGTACGCAGATCTACCTAGCGCGCAGATTCGCCTTTTATGTAGTAGGAATATTAAATAATAAAATATAAATTATCCAAAATTTTTTTGAGCATCAGACCCGTGAAATTTCAAATCATATTCGATAACGTGTCAGAAATTTTCGGCAATTTGACAAACCAACTTTCTTTCGTATTTTTCGTATATTTAGTTAGTTTTCGAGGTATAAAATCCCACCGGGAACATTTCGGTTCTTGAAAGTTTTTTTCCCACCCTTGGTCAGATCCGAGAATCTTCGCTTTCCAAGAAGAGTGCCGTTTCGAGGTAGTCCACCCGATGAAATAGCGCAAAATTCGTGAAGTTTGAAAATTTTTCCGGTATCTGAAAATTCTTCGATTCGTTGGAATGAGGTATCGACGGAAATGGAATTTTT
This sequence comes from Myrrha octodecimguttata, assembly GCA_958510865.1. Lineage (NCBI taxonomy): Eukaryota > Metazoa > Arthropoda > Insecta > Coleoptera > Coccinellidae > Myrrha > Myrrha octodecimguttata. The sequence continues at coordinate 16,277,067 of OY294060.1, forward strand.
TTCAGATGGGTAAATCGCGATTTCCCTCTCGTTTAGGTTATGTTGTGTTGTCTAGCTGTCAAACTTTAAAAAATCATCATTCTATGTTTTTTCCGTATCATTTCATTTATGAATCATGATGTAAAAAACGTGAGGTCCTTCCGTTTGCATAGAAAGTGTAGCACTTTCCTGCACTCAGTGTCTATATTCTATAGTATATCTACACCGAATGCAGGAAAGTGCTGCACTTTTTATACAAACAAAAAGACCTAATGTGTGCTCATCTAAAAAAAAAAGTGACGTCAGCAAGATTGAAATACAAGAAAATATATATTCTGTGCTTTGAATTTGAATGAAAAAAGCGACGTCATCATTGGTAAATACATCACAGATGAGCAGATGAGCACACCCTGTTTTGCTCACATCATGCTTATGATTATATGGAAAAAAAAATGTTTGGCCTGTCTACTCGAAATTTCTCGATGATCATAGAGCCGACCTCTGTGACCTCTACTCATAAGTCAAAAGTAACCTGAAGGGGGCTTTTGTGCGAGGGAGATTCGGGTATTTGGGTAATCGGAGATTCATCCTATTGGCTGAGAGATTCACCCTATTGACTGACGACGATCACGTGATCTTCGTCGGCCAATAGGGAAGAATCTCCGATTACCCGAATCTCCCTCGCACAAAAGGTAGCTTTAGAGTAAGATGTTTTTCAGATATATTTTTCAGAAGAACAGAAAGGAATATCGTTGAATGGGCATCAGAAATGAACGAGACGCTCTTCAATCTCGAAAAACTCACCAGACTCCACTGGTTCGACATGCTTTCTATTGTGTATAGGTAGAGTTAGCATAATATTTTGAATAACTAATAATATTTTAATAATTAAGTGGTATTATTGTAGATGATTTGAGGAATAAACTTCATTATTATGTTAAATAGCAACCTAGATTCCAGTAAGAAAGAATGTTCCGAAGTGGTACAAATTGTGCTTGAACTGTGGTTGATGACAAAACAGTTGAAAGGAATCAGTATCAACCTCCAATCGATCCATTTCAATATAATTATATATAATCTTTACCAGTTTTACCTTTCCGTGTTTGGGTTTCAAATAAAGGACATTCCATAAATAAATACTAAAACTATGATTCAATGAATTCATTCCATTCGCTCCTGTTGATCGCTATCTCTTTGGTTTTGTTAAGGTTATTCCCTCTTCTGTAAATTTCTCCCATTATTGCATCTTCCCATGTCTGTTGTAGTCTTCCCATACCTTTTTAAATTGTCTCTCTCCATCTCATCTCTTACTTTTTCATTCCTTACGCGGTCCATTCTTGTTATTTCCTTTATTCTCCTCAAAAATTTCATCTCTATTGTCTGTAAATGGCTTTAAGCTCTTCTTGTCGTAGTCAATGTTTCACATCCGTATGTCAGAACAGCTCTGAATATTGTCTTATACACAGTGATCTTTGTTTTCGTGCTTATTTTCCTCTTCTTCAGAATTTCCTATTAAGTGCATGGTATAGTTTACCCGCTTTGTCGATTCGGTTCTCAATGTCCTGTTCTTCTTTTCTATTGCTGTCGAGTTTTACCCTCAGGTATGTGAATTGCTGTACCTGTTCAATTAATTATCCTTCTACTTGTATCCTTAGTACTTCCTTTTCCTGCGAGATTACCATGACTTTGGTTTTTTTCTTTGTTCATAGAGATGGTATAGAGATACCATATATACTCAGTTTCCTACTCCATTCCTCAGCATTCTTCTGTATATTTCCGTTTGTTCCTGCCATCAACATTATGTTATTAACGAATGCGCATTCAGTTATTTCTACTCTTTTCATGTTCTTATGTCCGACTACCAACCTTCTCATGTTTTTCTTGCATTCCTCAATTACCTCATCCAGAAAAAAGATAAACAGCACTAGACTCAAAACTCCTCCTTGCCGTTAACCCCCCATTGTTTCAAAAGCAGTTGATCCCATATTTCTGTGTATGACATAATTTAAATTTTCATTCTAGGTACCTTCTATGGCTTTTTGTAGTTCTCGATTCAGCCCTCTTTGCTCCAATATTTCCCGAACTTTTTCTCTTCTCAACCGGTCGAACACCTTCACCAAATCAATTAACATTAAATAAACACTCTTTCTGTTTTTCTGTGCTCTTTCTATTACTCGTTTGATAAGGTCCTTTCGTTTGCATAGAAAGTGTAGCACTTTTCTACACTCGGTGTAGATATAATATAGTATATCTAAACCGAGTGCAGAAAAGTGCTACACTTTTTATACAAGCGAAAGGATCTAAGGAATATATGGTCTTGTACACTCCTTCCCTTCATAAATCCGCTATGTGCTTCATGCAGAATTTGCTCTGTACTTTCTCTGCTTTTTCTGAGTCTATTCTCCAGTATTGTTTCATAAACCTTCACTGCAGTACTCATCAAATTTATTCCCCTATAATTCCCGCATTCTTTGGTATCTCCACTTTCACAAATGGGCACTTTCATTGCTACCTCGCAATCATTTGGTATTGGCTTCGTGTTCCGAACTCTTTGGCATATTTCCGTCGATTTCGTTCAATTTCATGATAAAATTTCCTATAAGGATCTCTCGGTCATCGGATAAATTCATGGAATCTCTTCCAGAAAAATCACCAATCTCTTCATCCTTCTGCTTGAAATGAATGGCCCTTGCTTAGTTCGTGCCACTTCATACAATTTTCGCCAGTACTTTGGCGATTTTCGGTAAATTTTATTCTATTTCCACCTAACAACATCGACACAGCCTGTCAGCCCCGTGAGAACACAAATCGCACTCTATGGTTGTCAGAATTTTTCGGAGAATTTAGAAACGTCAAAAAATTACCAACTTTCTTTCGTATTTTTCTTTCATTTTCGTTCGTTTGCGAGGAATAAGAATCAAATTAGATTAGATTACGGTCCTCGAAGTTTCATTCTTCACCTTAGGTCTCGGCCGAGAACCTTTGCTTTGCGAGGAGATAGTCCACCCGACGAAATTGCGCAAAATTCGTCAAGTTTAAAATTTTTTTTCGGTATCTCCGAATTTTGGAGCGGGACGAATGAGGTATCCACAAAAAGTGCGTTCTTTCTTCGATCAACCCAAGTGTCGTTCCAGATGATCTATAGAAAATCCAATCCCAGTCAAGGAACAATTATGAAATAAACCAAAGATAACATCCCAATTTGAGCTAGGTATACAAAAATAGCATCAGGACAGCAAGAATAAAAAGCCATAAGAAACAATCATCATCAAAAGAACAACATGAATAGCACAGCACTTCAATTTGAAAGATTCAATCAATCATATTTCAGGAGAGAATAGTGGAACAGACATATTTTCGATATCCCAGAAAGATACACCACTCTTAATTGATAAAACTTACCGTCGATAAGAATTTAGGAATTCTCATATAATGGAAGTAGTCCGCGATGGAAAATACACAATGATCTCGAAAAGAGGAAAGGGGAATGTCAATATCGATGTACACTCTTGAATGTTTGAACACTTCACCCACAAAAACATATATATCACACACACTATTTCCATGTTCGGTAGCGTAACTTATAACACAACATATAACATCCAATCCTTGATTTCAACACTCAAGGAACCCTTCCCTTCTTCAGATTGGGAAATCGCCTTCGGCTATTTCCCTCTCGTAAAAATTGTAGTCTCCGCTTCGCGGACACATCAAGTTGTCAAAGTTTTAAAAGTCATCATTTTATGGTATTCCTTATCATTTTAGATATATAGACTAGTGGGCGCCACGATCTACCTGAGGAAAAGAGTCGGAAACTGAGTATATATGGTATGGAAACAGACAGCATCTCTGTTCTAGAACCAGAGGCGTAACTACCATGCGGGAAAGATAAGATTATTTTTATAATCTGAAACTCGAATATATAAACACAGCGATAACAAAGCAAAAAGTGGCTGTACTATGAATAATACAACAATCTATAAATGAAACTGCTACTTTCTAACCTGCGATAAAGAACACGAAGATCAGGAATGTAATCTCTTAACCCAGATATGCCCAGAAAAATAATCATGAAAATTATAATTTTTTTTTAAAATTTTGTTCCAGTGTGATCTAAGGAACACTAGAAAAATTTAAAAAAATCTTATAATTTCATTTTAGGAAAGAACATGTGTCCTTTTGAAAGGACAGTGGGCAAATGTAACACCTAATGCATAAATAATACACTAAATTAGTTATGACGAAATTATTCTCTTTATTGAAAGATAACACAAAAATTAATCATTATTTCTTGTGGTAGGAAATAAAACCCTTCACATGAAGAGCAACATCACATTTGATGCATTTCGTTGATACCTTTTTATGGCAGAATCTGCATCGTGTCTGCTTTTCTTGTCGAGTGACGAAGTGATTGAAACCATCGAATCTTGTTGCTGTATTCTCAAATTAGAAAGGTCTTTTAATTCTTTGACCTAGATTGGCTACTCTATTGCTCGTATTTCTTTGAAGCAGTGGTAAAGCTACATGTCTTCCGAAACAAAGATGATCTTGTTTTCCGTTTTGCTGCCTGTGCAATTGCCGAGCGTTTTGTTCTGCCGCATCTATAAGGTGAGCTATAAGAGGAAAGTACCATTTTTTTCCTCGGATTCCAATTCTATACAATTCAATATTCTGATCACTGCGATCGACACCTCCCATACATTTGTTGTAAACATTAATGCTGTGGGGCTGCAATACAGAAATTCTTTTCTTTTCCTTCTGAGAATACCGTGTTACTGGATGTAAAGGTTTCAGGCCAAAAAAATTCGATATCATATGAACTATGCTATTATCAGACTATTTGATAACTTTTATTGACCTATCTTCACTCACTTCATATGCATATGCGCCACGATTTTTTCATTTCTCCGTCTGGAGGTAATGGGTAGTTTTTAATTCGATTTCGTCTAATAGTCCCCGAAGCTTTTATTTTCCTTTTAGTGAGCTCGTCAATAAGTGGAAGGGAAGAAAAAAAATTATCGAAAAATAGAGAAAAAGGAAGGCTGGAGGTAGATAATAAAATATCAACGTATTGTAATACCACAGATGAGCCCAAGCCTAGCATCCTATAGCACTCTTCAATTTCTGATTTGGCTCCTTGATGAGGTTCATACCGAACAATATACCCTTTTGAAGTAGCACCAACCCAAAGTTTGTAACTGTACCGCAAAGGCTTCCCTCTAATAAAATGCTTGCAGCCATGGCGCCCAAAATATGGCACCGTGGCTTCGTCAACACAGTGATTTTGCTCTAATGGTGCAAACTTCAAAAATCTCTCAATCAGTTTTGAAAAAAGGGGTCGAACTTAAGCAAATTTGTCTTAAGGGTCTAACACATTATTATCGCAGCAATGAAGATTGGTAAGTATATGTTCGAAACGGTTTCTCTACATTGCTTCGAAAACTGCTTCATTATGGAAGCCTTATGCGTTTTCCCAGTACATTATTCTACGTGCTTGCGAATTGTATCCACTCAGAAGTAATATACCAATAAATGTTTCCATTTCTTCGGCGGTTAGGTCGTATTTCCGGTTTTTCCTCGAAGCATATTTATTCGTATATAAAACGAGCATATCTATAACTTCGGAATCGAAAAACAGCTGAAAAAGTTCCAAAGAAGTGTTATTATTCTCACCTGTGGAGATTCCTGGCCATTCTGACTCCATTGCCGCAATGTTCAATCCACCTGCGATCCATTTATAATTTTTTCTGAATTCTTTTACCTTGCTTTTTTTGGCAAGTTGGGATAATGAAATGAAATCATCTTCATCCCACTCTTCATCTTATTCATATGTAGATCGGTTTATGTCAGCCTCGACCAGAAGTTGACTTCCTGGTAAGTTGTGTATATTCACATTTTCTTCGTTACCGGAATCCTCATCTGCGTCACCATTATCTTCTGGTAGCATGAGATTAATTTAGGCTTGGGAACGAGTCCACGTTGACTTCGCGGGTCCATTCCTAGGAAAACATTTTTTGATTGTGGTGGATGCGCACTCCAAATGGATTGAAGTGTTCCCAATGTCCAATATCACTGCAAGTTCGACAATCACAGCATTGAGGCACACATTTTTCTAGATTCGGACTGCCAAAAACATTAGTTAGCGATCACGGTCCTCAATTTAACTCCGAGGAATTTAAAATATTTTTAGACAAAAATAGAATAGAATTAATATTTTCTCCACCCTATCACCCTCAATCTAATGGAGTAGCAGAGGCTTCAGTGAAATTAGTCAATAATGCGTTGAGAAAATGTTTGCACGATAACAACAACAAGGATAAAAATCTAATTTTATGCAACTTCCTGTTCGATTATAGAAATTCACCACATAGTACTACTGGAGTGGCACCATCCGAACTGATGTTCAGACATAAGGTCAACCATAGATTCAATTTATTATCTCCTCCTTTTCCGGATAGAATCAAAAGTTCAGTTGTGAAATCACAACGCAATCAAATAATATACTATCGCGAAAAAAGTAAAATATCATTTGTAGAAGGGGAAGAGGTGTTAGTGAGAAATTATCAAAAAAATAAACAATTTTGGATGAAAGGAATAATCAAGAGTAGATTAGGTAGGAATATATACGAAATCATATCACCTTATTCGCATAACAGCATGTGGAGAAGACATGTCAATCAAATAAAGAAATATAAAAGGCAAAATTCAATTCCTGACAATGTCAATACAAATACCGACAAAAGTGATAGTATTGCAAATGCAAACAAATGTGATGTAACTGTAGATAAACCTGAAGGTAATTTGGATAGTAGTTCTCCAAAAGCTCAAACCAATGAAGTTCTAGAAACATTAAACAGACCAAGAAGGCTTATTAAACCAGTTGATCGTTTAGCTTATAAATAGGCAAGATCAAGAAATTTGGACAGATAGATATGTATATAGAGAGTAGAAAGTAGACATAGATTAAGCTTAGTTAGTAGGTATAGATTAAGGGTGGAAGTGTTAGGGATTTATCACGTATGTTTTTGTATATACCATATATTCAAGCACATGTGGTGCATTCCATGTATTGAGTTTCAGTTCTAAATTAAACGTACGATAGCACAAATCTCCCGTTTATCATTACACAAGTTCCCGATATTACAAGCTTCGTTTGTTCAAATTAACAAAGATCCAAAGGTTATAACAATAGTCTCCACCTGCTAAATAGTCATCTTCTATTACTAATCCCAATATTTCATGAAGCTTGAGTCCACTGCAAATAATAAAAATATGTGTTAAATTTGCCCACCGTCCTTTTGAAATGACACACATTTATACGTTTATCATAGCAAGGGTGACTAACTTCACATTTATGTCTGCATTATATCAATTCAATGAAAATGCATAAGCATTCGTTCAACATAATATATTTGGAAAAAACTGAAATATACTTACCCATTTACGACCATTTTAACACACTATTATAGAAAGAAATACGCTCACGATGTAAACAATACTAGTTTAAATCTGTTGTGCGTTGATCTAAGAGCCATATAAAGTGATCACCATCTCTTGAAGAGTGTTCAAATTTCTGCAAGACGCTTTTCAACAGAAGCCTGCAAAGTGTCCTTATAGAAGGACGGTGGGATTATCTAGGTTAAATAAAGGGGTGAAACTACTGTTGAGGTTGACTTGTGTGTTCACAATTATTGTTAGAGTCGATCATGACACACTGTTGGAAATATTGGAACAATATGGAATTAGAGGACAGCTATTGAAATGGTTCTGATCATACCTGACGCAGCGTGAATGAAGAGTGTTGATAATAGACAAAGGAGAAGATATAAAATCAAACAAAGGTAGCGTCAAGCAAGGTATACCGCAGGGAAGTATATAAGGATGTATACTATTTTACTCTATATATATAAATGATTGAACAGGGGTTACAATAGAAGAATTGATTATATTTTTTGCTGATGATACAAATGTATTGATTTCAGATGCAAATCTTCAAAATCTATCAACCAAAACAACAAATATTTACTTAAAGATAGAAGAATGGCTAAAATCTCGCAAGCTCACACTGAACACAACAAAAACAAGTGTCATGTGCTTCAGAACAAAACAATCAACACAAATTTTACCTGAAGAATTAAAAATTGATGAAACAACTTTCAAACTTCAGAGAACTACGAAATTTCTTGGAATAACATTAGATGAAAACCTTACATGGGGAGAACACATGAAAAAACAAACAACAGCCTAAACTCAGTGTGCTACACAATCAGGCTATCATCCAAATATGCTGTGTACATTCAAGAATGCTCAAATGTTGTTTTCCGGAAGGAACAAATTTTTGAAAAGGAATTAAGTCAAAGTAAATATAAAACTAGAGATCCACAGTACATTTATCCCAAACATCACCTCACAGTAACAGACAAAATTTGCCATTATGGAGATATTTAATAAACTACCTAATCCCATCAGGAGAGAATCTGAGTTGAAAAATTTCAAGAAGGCGGTATATAAGTTATTGATGGAATTGGAACCCTATAATATGGAAGAATTCAATAATGTGTAAATTGCTGTTTTACCCTATTGCTTTCTACTATTGTAGTATTAAGAGATAAAGATCTATTCTATTCTATTCCATTCTATCCTATTCTACTCTATTCTATTCTATTTTATTATATTCTATTATATTCGATTCAATTATATTATATTCTATTCTATTCTATTCCGTTCCGTTCCGTTCCATTCCATTCTATTCCATTTTATTCTATTCTATTCTATTCTATCCTTTTCTATTCTATTTCGCGAACAATCTCAAGATCTTCGAACGAGTTTATCTCAATGACGTTTTTCTTGTTGCTTGTGATAGAGTGCAATACTGTGGAATCTTGATTTCCACTAAATTGGTGTTCAGAAAATTTCAGATGGTGCCCAAATGGAAATGTTCGAGGTCTACTCAAATGTCCCCTGATTCTAACATCGAGTATACTTCTTGTATGGTCACAAACACCACCGCTAAGATTATAAACATCGCTTCGGTCAAGTTTTTTGACTGTGGCTTTCAAGTTCAACAAAAAAGAGCCCAACGACCAAACACCCTCATATGAGATGCTAAATCTATCACTTGGTTGTTCAAGGATATGAGAAATCTGCTCAGAATGGTGGCCTATGTATGATAAAGAGCAGTATCTCACTGTGTTGTCAACAACATCCGAACTGTATGCTAGGGCCCTCCTCTGTCTGATTAATATGTTATTCTTGATTTCATTAATAACACTCGTTATTCAGAGCTTTTTGTCTAATTATGCTGAGCTCTTTATCTCTTTTTCTTCTGAGAAAGGGCTCTACGAACATAGCAAAGTGAGGCTGCTAGTTTGTGAATTCTGGGGTGGGATTATATGATCTTTATGTGTACTCTTCTCATATGTGCCGAATACCGAGGTGTCGCTGCACGATCTTCGGATGAAAAGATGGAGGAAGTTGATTTTTCTGTCAACTTTAAGTTCCAGGGTAACTTCATCTCAGAATGTACTGTATTGGTGAAGTCCAGCAGGGCATGAGAATCATAAGGAACAGCGTCCCAAATGATGAAAATGTTATCCATATATCTGTGCCATTGAACTATTTTATTCCATCTACTCAGAATCATGATTTCGAGTTTCTCAAGGAAACGGTCTGCTAAAAGGAAAGGCAATGGGCAACCCATAGCCAGCCCATCAAGCTGTCTATACATTATCCCATTGCAAACCTAATGGATAATCTAGCTTCAATAGGGTGAGCTCGGGAAGGGAGACGTCATGTTCACAGAGTAATTCTCAAATCCGGGGTATGCACTCTTCTCTGGACTCTAGCGTGGAAAGATTGCAAACATCTAATAATAACATGATCTAATTATCTTCCATTTTAGATCTTGTAAGATCTCTGCTGAGTCTGCAGAATTAACCACCGAGTATCTAGGTTCATAATAAGTGGTCAACGTCATGAAAGAGTTCAAGAAAGTAGACAGCTCAGTAGTGCAAAAAGACATTACTGGTCTTAATGAAATGTTCATATAGTCTGAGCATAGCTGGGTAACTGGGAAAAATCCATTTTTCATTATGCTTAGTAAGAAGACTCTCATACATGCGCAGATGTATCCTAGCCTTTCTGATGAAGCAGTTGAAGAGGTCTCATTGAGTTTTTTCAAGTTATTTGGAAGGAGAAGCGATTCTACTCTGTCAATGTAATCTGCTTTGTTCATAATTACCAGAGAGTTGTCTAAGAAATACTCAAATTGTGCCCTGTGATTTTGGTTTTATTTATTTCGATATTCAGAGCTGTCCACTCAAATACACCTGATCATATCTACACTACTACGCAGGAAATAGGTTAGGCAACGGTCTCTGAGGTCCCTCTATATAGCACGATCAACATGTATGGAAAAATGCTGAAGAAATCCCCTGTCTTATCTCCTCCCAGAGCAGACTCTGATTCCCAAAGAACGCAAGTTCAATTCCGTTGTCGTAAAATAAGTATAAAATGAGTTCTTTGAAACGAATAAGATTTGAATTAGAAATGAATTCATGATATGTCAACGTATATAATATACAGGGTTTTTCCTAATTGAATGTCAATTTTAATGAGGGGGATTTTTGGGCCCATTTTGAGAAAAATTTTCATATGAACATTTGTCCTGAACGTCTTACCTTTTGATAGACAGGGTGGTGAAGTTTTCAAAAATAAATCATTCATTATTAATATCTAAAATACCACTTCAGATATCTTAATAAAATTCGTCATACATGTACTATGAATCAAGAAGCATTTTTTAATGTATCACTTTTTTCAACTTCCAGTAGTGGCGTTCGTAGGTAATTTGGCCTCCCTATATGTTAGCAGACATTGATGGTACGCCACAGATTTTTCCTGAAATAAAAATTATTTTTGAAATTCCCAATTACTTTCAACCAAAGTTGATCACTTGACTCTTTTCAATCCGATGCACGGTTTTCGCTTAAAAAATAAAAACTGTTTCTCTGCATGATCATAACAATATCGTTAATACATACATATGACAATATCACTATGCAGAGACATACGTATGTTTTATGATGATACCCGTGCGTCGGACTAAATTCACGAGATAAGATAAAATATCTGAAGTGGTATTGTCGATATTAATATTAAATGATTCATTTTTGAAAATTTAACCACCCTGTATCTCAAACGGTAAGACGTTTAGGTCATAGGTTCATAAGAAGTTTTTTGTCTTAAAATGGGCCCTAAAATCACCCCCATAAATATTGACATTCAATTAGGAAATACCCTGTAAATCTAAAATCATTGGGAAGAACAACGAAGATTTCGTAAATGGAATAGATCCGCCTAATGTTTCTGAATATATCAATCTTCCATGAGTGGGTTATATTCATTTTTATATGTGAGATATTTGCCAATGATTCATTCTGTAGAAGTAGTCATTCAAAAAAAAATTTAGGAATATTCTATATTCGCGATCTCCCTATTATATTATCTTCCCGAAGTTCCGCATGGATCTCAAGCCGACATTTTTCAATCAAGTACTAAATTTCAATTAGTACCAATCTATATTTTTTGAAATTTTGCAAAAATGAAATTTTGAATCGGTATATCTATGGAATCATTGAGTGGATTTTACCCATTCACGATTTCGGTCGTTTTTATTAGGATTCGAACCTATGGAGCTCAAAAGTTATTCACAAGTTATTGTGTTTTCTATCGGCCATTCGACTCAAATTTTCAAAGTTTGTCCATATTTCTAAAAATACAGGTCCGATCGAACAGAAAACTGAAAAATGATTGCTTGAAGGCTCATGCAGAATTCCATGAGAATTAAATGAAAAGAAGATGGCCAAATATTTCCATCAGAAAATAGAGCTGTGTTGGACTTGGTCAATACGTAAAAAGATGACCGCTTTGGCCAAGGATTCGAACACGCAAAAGGTGCTGATTTCCAGTCAGTGCGTGGCCAGTTTTTTTTTAATCTTGTGATTCTACAGTTCTCTCGAGATTCGTGACAGTTATTGACAACTTATGAGTTAAATGTTGCTCTGTTGATTTTGCAATACTATTTTCAATAGCTGCATCTCCAAAACCGTTCGAATAAATTTTTTGTGTTTTGAGGAACACCCGCTTAGCCAGCCCACTTGATCAGCAGACAGATACTAGTTGGAGAACGTGGTCAACATAAATGACGATTTCTTCTCTCAATCGTGTCGGCCAAGGAATATTATCGAGATATATTGAGTTTGTGATGAGTATCTCATCTATATCCAGTGTCTCCTTTCATTTTATGGGCTATTCCATTTCATTGAATTGTGAGAGAAAAGTTTGTATTTGAAAGAAGGAGCCTTCATTACTTGTATGGAAAGAGTGTTGTCTGTGGGACACAAAACCTACTTTCTCCATGATCTAGAATAATGTAGAAATTCACTCCTCCTCGAGAAATAGTTACCTCACTGAAACCAGTGCAAATTTTTTCACGTGAATTTTCTGCTATTCGGTTAAATATTGAGTACAATATATTCAATAGTAATTTTAATTAATTTCGATGAACATTTATTCATGGTTTCCAGGATGACTCAATTTTCACTTAGATTTGTTCTCATAACGTCATCAAATATGTGGAAAACATCAATGATATGACGAGCATAATAACAGGAAGATGAGAAATTTTGAAAATTTCGCATAGTTTTCATTTTCAGTTTTCCCCAATTTCTGTTTTTTGAACATCCTTATTTGATGACACATCAACAAATCTCCAGTTCATCAACCTCCGAGTGCATTGAATTCAATAAAAAAATCGATTATGTTGAGCATAAGAGTGACCTGTTGACATTGAACGGAATTTGTCCGATGAAAATAAAATTTCAAAAAGCACTGCCGTGAAGGCAGCAACTTTTGCGCGCATGTTCAATGTAGATGACCGCTTCAGCAACGAATTTGAACATGCACGCAAAAGCTGCTGCCTTCACGGCAGTACTTTTGCGCGCATGTTCTAGGGGAACAGCGTGCTATCGTTTTGTCCAAATGTCTGTAATTTTGGATGATTGAGCCGAAAATGGTCTCAATCGACTAGGTTGGACTACCTGATGACGAATCCGGTGTCAAAATCGATTCTGTCCGGCCGGCCGGCCGGCCGTAGACACGCTAACTCTCGACAGAAGCAAGCTAGCATTTTGATACTTTCAGGATAGGTTGCGCATCAGAATGCCGTGGTTAAGTTCGTTAATGGGCCAAATCGGTCGAATAATTTCGGAGTTATAGGCAGTTGAAGTTTTGAAGTTATTTATTTTTTATTTCAGAAACTACTTGAGACATTAGATTCAAGCTTGGCAATTGGGTGGAGTATAACGACGCGCAACTTTGAGCTGAATTTCGTCAGGATCAGATTTTCAGTGAATTTTAAAAAAATTTTTTTTCGAAATTTTTTTCAAAAAAATTTTTTTTTCCGGAAACCATTCATCATATCCAGAAAAAAAAGTCCACTCACACTTTGAACTTCATATTTCACAGCAGTGTATCAAATTTCAGTTCGATACGATCATAAGTTTCGGAGATATCCGGAAAATATATGTCAAATTTCGAGGTTTTCTTCTCGACATCGTTTATTTTTTCGGTATAACTCGAGAAATACTGATTCAGTCCTGATGAAATTTCACAGCTAGTTTTGAGATGCTGAAAGACAACTTCATGCGAAATTTCGTGATAATCGTGTCATCAGAACAATTTGAAAAAAAAAATTTTTATGATTTTTCTTATCATATCATCCTCATCAAATTCTGTATGAAACTTCGAACTGTTATTTTTCGATGAAGTACTGGATTTCAATTCGATCTGATCTGTATTTTTGGAAATATTGAAAAAATAAAATTTTGATTGGGTATATCTACGGAATCATTGGGTGATTTTACCCATTCACGATTTCGGCCTTCGTAATTTAGGTCCAAACCTTCTCTACAAATATCGAGTTCCTAAGTTGTTTCTTTCGGAAGTTATTGTGTTTACGCAGTCGGCCGTTAGGCTGACCGTAAACACAATAACTTCCGGAAGAAACGACTTAGAAACTCGATATTTGTAGAGAAGGTTTGGGGCTTAATTACGAAGGTCGAATTTGTGAATGGGTAAAATCCGCCCAATGATTCCGTAGACATACCCATTCAAAATTTTATTTTTCCAATATTTCCAAAAATACAGATTTGATCGAATTGAAATCCAGTAATTTATCAGTAAATATTTCAAAAAGTACTGCCGTGAAGGCAGCAGCTTTTGCGTGCATGTTCAAACTCGTTGCTGAAGCGGTCATCTACATTGAACATGCGCGCAAAAGTTGCTGCCTTCACGGCAGTGCTTTTTGAAATTTTTTGAAATTTTTACTGATAAATTACTGGATTTCAATTCGATCAAATCTGTATTTTTGGAAATATTGGAAAAATAAAATTTTGAATGGGTATATCTACGGAATCATTGGGCGGATTTTACCCATTCACGAATTCGACCTTCGTAATTAAGCCCCAAACCTACTCTACAAATATCGAGTTTCTAAGTCGTTTCTTCCGGAAGTTATTGTGTTTACGGTCAGCCTAACGGCCGACTGCGTAAACACAATAACTTCCGAAAGAAACAACTTAGGAACTCGATATTTGTAGAGAAGGTTTGGACCTAAATTACGAAGGCCGAAATCGTGAATGGGTAAAATCACCCAATGATTCCGTAGATATACCCAATCAAAATTTTATTTTTTCAATATTTCCAAAAATACAGATCAGATCGAATTGAAATCCAGTACTTCATCGAAAAATAACAGTTCGAAGTTTCATACAGAATTTGATGAGGATGATATGATAAGAAAAATCATAAAAATTTTTTTTTTCAAATTGTTCTGATGACACGATTATCACGAAATTTCGCATGAAGTTGTCTTTCAGCATCTCAAAACTAGCTGTGAAATTTCATCAGGACTGAATCAGTATTTCTCGAGTTATACCGAAAAAATAAACGATGTCGAGAAGAAAACCTCGAAATTTGACATATATTTTCCGGATATCTCCGAAACTTATGATCGTATCGAACTGAAATTTGATACACTGCTGTGAAATATGAAGTTCAAAGTGTGAGTGGACTTTTTTTTCTGGATATGATGAATGGTTTCCGGAAAAAAAAATTTTTTTGAAAAAAATTTCGAAAAAAAATTTTTTTAAAATTCACTGAAAATCTGATCCTGACGAAATTTGGCTCAAAGTTGCGCGTCGTTATACTCCACCCAACTGCCAAGTTTGAATCTAATCTCTCAAGTAGTTTCTGAAATAAAAAATAAATAACTTCAAAACTTCAACTGCCTATAACTCCGAAACTATTCGACCGATTTGGCCCATTAACGAACTCAACCGCGGCATTCTGATGCGCAACCTATCCTGAAAGTTTCAAGTTGCTAGCTTGCTTCTGTCGACAGTTAGCGTGTCTACGGCCGGCCGGCCGGCCGGACAGAATCGATTTTGACACCGGATTCGTCATCAGTGAGTCCAACCTAGTCGATTGAGACCATTTTCGGCTCAATCATCCAAAATTACAGACATTTGGACAAAACGATAGCACGCTGTTCCCCTAGAACATGCGCGCATAAATGCATTGATGCATTCACGATAATTCGATTAGATGTTTCGATTGAAATAAAAACCCAACCAGAGTACCCCTTATATCCCTATTGCGTCCCATATTATGGACCAAACATTCAACAACCCATTGTTCTCATGAGAAAAAAGTCCCCTAAAAATATCGTGACCTTTCCTCGGATACAAAACGATTTTTTTTCAAATTTTGACTAGTTGCACAGAATGAAATATTATGAAACTGGTGAAGAAAAATGGATTTCACAATCAGTGATAAAAAAAATTCCATTTATTTAACTATTATAACACAGGATAAGAATAAAATTTGGCGAAATCTTCTTTTGTGAAAACTTTTGACTTCTTACCATTGTAGCCGTCCGATCATAGCCAGATCTAGGATTTCAGCGCCCGTGGCAAGTTGTCGAAATGCGCCCTTTTCAAATTTTTTTTTCCATGACTACATAATTTTCATAACTTATAGTATTATTCAATTACTAAGATATTTTACTATTATTATATTCTTTTAAGAACGAGCATTCTTAGGTTTATCAAACAATATGTTTATAGAAATTACTATAATCTCCCATGTATCTTATAACGTAGTGAAAAGAACTCTTAAACGTATTAATATACGATAATGAGGGTATGAAGAAAACAAAAAGGAAGCGAATAGAATAATTTTTTCTCAAAATAATTTTTAAGCATTCAAAGCTTCGAAAAAACAATGGATGAAAGTGCAAATGAAAAACTGAAATACATTAGAGAACACACATGCCAACAAAGGTCATAACGAACATTTTAATATTACTTTATGTAATTCGCCATGATGTAGGGTCATTAAAATCAACTGGTTCAGGTTTAACCTCAGTGTGTCCTGATTCCTTGTCAAAAGAATTTTCCTTGTCCGAATTATCCGAAATGGAATACTCTCTTACGAAAGGCTCGGTACTTGAAGAAGTAGAAGGAAATTCCGCTACATGATGGGCTTCGCTTGTGGAACCACTTTTTGTCGACACAATACCCACATCGTTCTTAAATTAACTTGGGATATTACTAGTATTTTCTGATACTTTCTTGGGCGGATTTTCAGTTGGTTATATCAACCTAAAATTATATGAAATTCTGAAAATGCATGGACGTCGAATCGGAATGTTTTGAGCGCTCGTTTATATTCATATCTGAATAGTCTCAATGCTCGACAAATGTCAGGAGGATAGAAAAAGGTTTAATGTTTGGATGAAACTCAAGAATCCTAGTATTCATTTGATATATTATACATTTGATCCTCTTTCTGTAGTACCCATAGCTAAGAAGCTGATTAATTAAATACTAGAGATACGATAAATTTATCTTATTCTTCTCAACATTTTGATTTTTTTTCTTTAACTTCTTCCTATACATATGAAAACCCATGTAATTATGGTACAACGCAATTTTAATTGAATCGATATAATTTGGAATATCGCAAATAAAATTCGAACGATAATATCGCCGAACGATTCCCAACCCAAACATAACCTTATGAATTTTGCAGTCTCTAAGTTATATCTTTGGAAAATGATTGACTCTCGTGTGCACGGACAGAAAATAATTTGACCGAACGCGCAAAAATCCTCAACTCAAAATTGAATTATTCAAACATACCTGATTGAAATTTTTAAACTTTTTCCAGCACGAAAAATTTCCCAGCCCGCTTGCACGACCGCGTTATTTGCGGTATTGCACATAATATAAAATCTAATGATAAGTTCCTGGTTCCTATTTTTCTTATTGATGCCGTCAACTGCACCGTTGTATGGAAGTACCCCACATGCGAGAAAAAAAGTAGTATAAATACGACGGGGGTGATTTCATCAAGCCTATCGGTCGTAAACGTCTTCGAAATACATTACCCTTATCAAAGCCGGTGTGATGAATGATTCGGCGAATAATGTGAACGGTCTGAATCTCTATGTCATGCCGTCAAGAAACCGACCCTAGACGGAGCGCTACCGCCGCTAGCTCGAAGCATTAAACTCCCTCTGAACTTGCCGCTAATTGAGGTCTTCAGTGTTCGAATAACAAACATCTGCACGCGATCGGTAATCGTAGGGCGACCGATCAGTGTAAATTTATCATCTGTTAATTTATTGGTCACTACTTGTCGCCGCATATTGTACAACAGGTGCATGCACTGTAGCACCGCTCTAAAATATGAATGGACTTTGAAGTGAAAAAACATCATTTCAAGAAAAAGAATCATAATTTCGCGCCCCTGGTTGGTTGACGCCCGTGGCAAATGCCTCCCTCGCCACGCCCTAGATCCGGCTCTGCGTCCGATTGCCGTTTAATATACGCCATTCAATTTGTGTATTTTTTAATGTCAATATTCCTGTTTAGATTCAGTTCGTATGCTAACATTGAGTATTAAGTGTCCATAATGTGGATACTTTTAGAGCTTTCCACCCTCAAAATAAGCAAGTAAGACTATCACATTAATAAGTTTTATCTTCTTCTCATCACAAGTCATAAATTTTTCGTAAGCCAAATCGTAAACTGCCTTTGAGTTTTTGGGAATTAATGATGATGGAGCTGCCTGCCTATTCAACATCGCTTTGCAGCTCTTCAGAACTTGAATCGCTCATTTTGTGAAAGTCAATAAAAACCGTGCGTTCTGGATTTTTTATTTACAAAGTGTTAAACGGACTTGATTTATGTTTTCACAATTTTATCAATAATATTTAATATATATCATTTCTTTATTGGAAATTTAAAAAAAAATCTTATATGTATTACGTTGAGAAATGCAATTTTGTGTAACATGTGAGCCTTTGCGGAACGAATGCAGTCAGTTCTCTCACGCGTTACATCAAATTAGCATTTCGTGACTGATTACATAAATAGCTATTTAAATAAAACCGTTTCCAAGTGGAACATTTGAAGTTTTCAACTTCGAAAAAGGGGTTCAAATTTGCTAACCATTGATGTGTTGGCATCGGAGAGAGCTTTCTACTTTGGGATAGCTACAATTCTTGTTTGAAATGTAGTAAACAGATGGGGATACCTATTTTTGTTATTAAAACACAGAGGTCAACAATTTTGAGCCGAAATTGGTCTTAAATGGTTGGATTCAACTCCCTGAAGAAGAATCCGTGGTCAAATTTAATTTTATCCGTCCGGCCGTGTGTGCTGTAACTTCCGAAAGGATATACCTAGAGCCTTGAAATTTTCAGGTTATGCTTTGATCGTGAATAGCTCGGTTGATTTCGTTAATGGGCCAAATCTGCCGAATGGTTTTTGTGTTACAGCCTGAAATTTTGATTCTTCTCTAACGCGAAAAATATTCATCTGATCGGAATGAAACTTGGTTGAAAGATGGACAGTATCAATAAGAAGAATTATCCTTGGAAATATTTGAAAAAAAAATATTTTTTTTTTTGAAAATTTTCATATTTCAAATAAATTTCATTGAAATTTTCAAGTAGCCATTTCGCAATGTGAACAACCACTGAGAAGCTGCTGACTTCACGTCAGTGCCTTTTGGAATTTTTCCAAATTAAAATTAAATTTTGAATTTCACTTTTGACGAATGTGACCGATAGCAGCTCGATTATCGCTATCCTAGACCAAGGAAATGAAACATCCTATTTTTTATTCCAGTTTGGCGGGGGGGAACAGGGAATTCGAGATTTTTTTAACCATTATTGTAGTCACATTCATCATCAATCTCCTCGTAGTTGTGTTCTATATAACCATTTAGAACCACTCGAATCAGTGATAATCTATATAACAGTTCAAGCAATAGATGCATCGAAATTTCAATTGTGCAACCCAGGTGGACACAGCACCATTAATTATCGAGATTAGCCTAGTGTCGTTGTTTCCAAAAACTTGAACCGACCCAAAACTACTAGGATTACAATGAATATCTACAGATACAGTTCACTCATTGAATATTTCATCATTGTTCTCACGCAATAGCAAATAATCAACGAATCCAGCACAACCCTCGTCGTTCCATCAAGTGCTTTGGCAGATTAGATCGAATTGAAATTGTTTATGAAAAAGTTCTTGAGGGTAATATGATAAGAAGATAACCAAATCTTTCTATCAGGTAGAAAAGTTGCGTTTGTTGGGGTAAATACGCATTTCAATATGCGCGCAAAAGCTGTTGACTTCACGTCAGGGCTTTTTTTCCAACTTGTATTTAAGGAAAAAGATTATGTTAAAGTAGTAAGTTACCATTTTCACCTAATGAGGTCGTAATGTAAGTGTGTTGTGTGCTATTATTAAATATAAGCGAAAATAATGCGTATTCTACTTCGATAAGCATCGTTATTATTGTTAACAGAAACTTAAGAATACTGTTCCTCAAGCTCTCTTTTACATAACAATTCAGAACAACTGAAATCAGTAATGATCGATATCACACTAACAATTAAACTCTGTTGGATCCGGCTTGAAGGACCATGGAGAAATGTCGAACTTTGTTGGATCTGAATCAAAGAACCATGGAGAAAAGTTGTACGAAGTTAGATCCGGCTCGAAGGACCATGAAGAAAACTTGAACTATGTGTCAAATCAGGCTTGTAAAACCTGAAGTGATTTGCTTGTTTTTATCAATAAATTGAGGTGATGAATATTAAACACTGATTCTGATGAACTTATCTAATTAACATCTGTAACTCATACAATTATTGACATGTACTCAATGTGTTTGAGTATATGTGTTCTGTTTTGAACACCTTGAATGCACTCTCAAGAATATAACAATTGAAATGTTATTACGTTGATGTTCCAACGTACTGTAATGATCTCACAAATGTATAAAAACTGAAATTCGAACTCATGACTGTTATATTCAACGTCTCGAGTCGCACTGGTCTAGGATCTCGGCCCGTCATCCCCCTTATTCATTTAACACTTAACATAAACACTTTAGTCTATAAGTCTGTTGCTATGGGCCGAGGTAGACGCGTATTAGGATGAATTTCTCTGATTTTAAAATATAACATATTGGAGACAAATTGGAATTTGTCCAACTCTCTTAGCAATAAGAACATCGAAGTTTTTATGGTGAAACTCAGGAAGACACAACATCGTGAATCGCCGAGATAAGCTCATTGTAGTTGTTGTCAAACCTTATTGGAAGCAATACAGCATTACCAGTATGAACTGATAGTCCTGAGGAGCAAATCATTTTTCCAGAGTTGTCAGTAATAAGTAGAGCTAACATCGAAATCAAATTAAAAATTATTTGTTCAACTGTCTCGGATTTACATTTGCTCCACATTTTTTTTTCAGTTCAATAACCTAAAATATAATTAGGAAATTGAAGAGTTGACTGGAGATCACATTCAAGTGTTAAGTGACAACAATGAAATATATTTAGAAAGTAAAGATAAAATATATACTCACCATCTCAAATTGATTAGTTTGTATTAACGACGGAAATTCAAATGATCCATGGCACACTCCGCTTCGTTGTGCTGCTTTCACATCTCACAATCTCCAGAGAATTATTACCCGAAAACTAACATAAAGATATTCGTAAGCAGTGAATGGTATAGCAATGCGGATTAATTTCTAGTGGTAGTGCATTTTGATCAAAAATGTGGTAGTTCATCGTAAGAACGGAGCTATGAATTCATTCTATTATTAGTTTTTCATTAACCCTTTTTCGCTCATATTATGAGGAGCAGCGTGCGCTTTCATTTCATCGAAATTTCTGTAGTTTTCGAATTTTTCCCGAGGATGATCTCCGACGACTGTTGGACTCACTGATGACTAATCCGTATTCAAAATGTGACGGTTGAGTTCGTGGCAAAATGGTCAAAATCGTCTGAACGGTTTCGGAGATATAGCAATTTGAAATTTTGAGATTTGTTCCCTGATAATTCAAAACTATTGAAACAATTGGATTGAAACTTGGCGCGCAACTTCTCGCGAAATTTTGTTGGGATTCTAAATTTTTCCGAAAAAAATTTTTTACATGCGCGCAAAAGCTGCTAACTTTACGTAAGTGCTTTTATAGACTTTTTCCACTTCCTACAAATACGCAAAATGCTTTCCCTACTTTAAGGGGTTATATTTGTCGTACCAAAAAAAAATTATTACACTGCATCCACATACTCAGAAATGTTCATGCATAATTTGGGGTAAATTAATGAATAGAACAAGGAAAATTTTAGGGAATCTTTAGATTCCATTTCCACTATCTGCTGATTCTCTAGCTCGTTCAACGAATGTATCTCATGTTTGAGTTGACCGATTATCAGAGTTTAGGGAAAAAATTTGAAGATTAATAGATACTCTACAATACAACTAACTCGCCTAATTCAACGAACTTAATTTATACCAATTTGATAACAGGGTAAACGAAACACTTGACAAAACGTTTCACAAATTCAATAAAAATATACAGTTGACACGCATTCTCAAAACTATACCAATTTGTATTTTGTATTGCAAAATCGTGAAGACCCGAAAGAAGTGTCAAACTTTTGAGATTTTATGATGATTTTTTTATGGTTATGACAAGGTTGAAATTCATGTTCAGCTATTCAAAATGCATGAGAATACCAATATTCTGGACTTTGCATAAACTTCCCTACTTAAGCCTTCTTTCTTCACTAAGGGGCCTGGACTATAAAGCTCAGAACGAATTCAAAATTTCGACTGCGAAGAGTGAAAGAAAAATCAAAGGATATGTTGCTTATTGTACAAAGTGACGAATAGGCTGTCCTGGTATCTTGGTGAAATAAATAGAATCGGTATAGGAGAGTACACTCGATCAAGAGATTTGTTTGTTGTGCTATTCCTTAGAATCCGAAATGTATAGATAATGTAAATTAATGAAAATATTCTGAATATGGAACTGAAAAAATCTTAAATATATTGCCCGGGCTGTTCAGGAAAGTTCTAAAGATGCTCCTCAGTGTCATTAGTAATTTTTAATTTCCATTATTTCATTATTTCCATACTGTAGGACATTTTTATGATTCAAATTTGATTTCTTCTGTGGATAGAACGACATGAATAACAAAAGAATGACTCAAATATTGAAAAAAAATCCTGGAAAAGCACTGACGTGAAGTCAGCAGCTTTTGCGCGAATGTTCAAAGGATATGAAAACTTTCATAACGAATTTGAACATGCGCGCAAAAGCTGCTGACTTCACGTCAGTGCTCTTTTAGGTTTTCCGATTAATTACTGAATTTCAATTCGTTCCAATCCGTATTTTTGGAAATATTGGAAAAATGAAATTTTCAATGGGTCCTATATCTACGGAATCATTGGGCGGATTTCAACCATTCACGAATTCGACATTTGAATTTCAACAATATCTCGAATATAAAGGGGCAATGTTTGAAGGCCAGAGTTTGTATTCTTCAAAAAATTTTATGGGTGCAAATATTCGAAACACATTGTAAGAATGCGCAATGTTGCCACTTTTTGTATTCAAGAATTTTCAGGAAAAACTAAAATATAGTGAAAAATGAAAAAATATCATTGCGTTCTCTCACGAAAGTATATCCCAAAAAAAATTTTTCAAAAAATAATCACTATTAGCCTGCAGAACGACACCCCGTTTTCTCCTATTAAAGTCGAAATTTCTCCGAAGTAAAATATTTATCGCGGCTATTGGCAACGTTAAGGCGTCAGACCGTAAGCAGGTTCCTGACGTTGAGATATTAAAGAGGGTTAATAAAACTAGAATGTGACTGTGTTGTCGAAATGCGCAAAGCCGTAATTTACCAGCATGTGGTAGTGTTTGCTCTTAACGGCCGAACAAAAACACAATAAACAGCTTAGAAACTCGATATTTGTAGGGTAGGTTTGAACCTGAGTAAAGAAGGCCGAGTTCGTTAATGGGGAAATCCATCCAATGATTTCGCCAATATACCATTCAAAATTTCATTTTCCCAATATTCCCAAATATACAGATTTGATCGAATTGGAATCCAGTTATTCATCGAAAAATTACAGTTCGAAGGTTCATACACAATTAAATAAGGATAATATGATCAGAAAATCGAAGAATATTGAATATCCGAAAATAAATTTCAAAATTTTCTCTCAAGTTGTTCTAATGACACGATCACCACGAAATTTCGCACTAGTTGTCCATCAGCATTTTTGAACCAGCTGCCAAGTTACATCGTGGTTGAATTAGTATTTTTGAGTTGTTCCGGAAAAAACAACGATATCGAGAAGAAATCATGAAATTTGACATATTTTTCCACAATATTTTCGAAAATTATTGTCGTTTCAAAACTGTAATCGGTACACTGCAGTGAAATATGAAGTATGACCAGAATTAGTTTTGAGTGTAATGAATAGTTTCCGACAAAAAATTCTTGGGTTTGTTTTGTAATTCAGTTCAACTTTCAAATCATGGCTTACACAGGAAGATATCCTCTTCAGAACCCCGGCGATATTCTCGCCATTTTTTTTGACATATCCACTATTTCCACATTGTTTTCTCTAGCCTCTTGCTCGATATGGTTGAGTCGACCATTCAAAACATCCAACTCTTTCTTGAGAACAACATTTATCTACTGTAGCTGTTTGGTTATCTTGGCTAGTTCTTCGAATTTGGGTGATTTATCTTTGAAGTCCGTTATCTTGTCTGATCATATATGTGCTTTACACAAATAATACAATCAATTATAGACCATACAATATTGAAATTCACATCGATAATAATAGACTGCTAAGTTGCACAATTCTCAAAAATATGTATAGGTACAGCATTTTATACAGGGTGTTTCACCATAAACTGCGAGCTACAAGGTGTTTAATGTTAACTTTGAGCAATATTCTGTTAACTGTGGTAGATTATGCGTGACCTTTGAAACTACGGTTTTTGTTATCATCATAGTATGGTCAATTCAATTGTGATGTAGAATTCTGAACAAAAGATTTCAAAATGGAGGAAAACCTGCAAAGTTGAAATTAATCATTTTTCGTTGCCAAATTGGATATCATTATTTCAATGTACTCGATTTTCCGTGAAAAAAATTTATTTTACATGTCTACAGTGAAAAAAAAACAAAATTCTTGAAATATTTCAAGGTTGAACCCACACTGGTGTCATAACTCAAAATAAAAAAATATCCATTGGTTTTCATTTTGTAGCCTCCCAAAAATTCCAATCGATGTATACTCAAATAATTTTTATTCAAAAAACTAGTGGCCCTACGGCTGCCAAAATTATGATTATAGGCCTCCAGAATGACCCGGATTTAAATATGGATTCATCAACGAAAAAAATATTTTCAAAAAGCTTTGGTGGAAGTCGAACTCTCTCTACATTCGGATATCAGGTTCAAATCAGATGAACTACCGTTGCTTGGTAACGGACATTAATATGATCAGAATAAATCCAATTTATACTCGAGAGGTAATGTGGTCCTACTGTCCGAAGGTGGAGCGAGTTCGATTACCACCGAAGTTTTCTGAACATTTTTTACGCGCTTGTTCTGGGGAACAGCGCGATATCATTTCGCCACGATGTCTGTAATTTTCGAATTTCGAGCCGAAATTGGTCTCAAATGACTAGGTTGGACTCACTGATGAAGAATCCGTGGTCAACATTGATTATGTCCGTCCTGCCGTGTGCTCTGTAACTTTCGAACGGAAGGACCTAGAGTCTTGAAATTTTCAGGTTAGTTTAAGATCCTGAATACCTTTTTTAAATTCGTTAATCTACCGAATCTGTCGAATGCTTTTTGTGAAAATCATTCAAGTACTCGGAGCGGAATCTTTGGAAGGCTACAAAATGAAAACCAATGGATATTCTGTTTTCACACCAGTGATCAAAATGCAGTTAAGTTCAACCTTGAAAGATTTCAACAATTTTGGTCGAAATTTTTTATCACTGTTGACGTGTGAAAAAAAAGTTGAGTTTGAATTCTGGAAAAAGTTTTTCTCGGAAAATCTCAAAAAATCGCAATAATGTTATCCAATTTGGCAATGGAAAATGAAACTTTCAGGTTGCAGATTTCCCGCCATTTGGAGATCTTTTTTTCGGGCTCGCTAATTTCTCGATATTCTTACTGTTTTCCAGTCGTAAATGTAATCGCATTACTGTGTGTGACAACAAAACCTACAAATTGAAAGGCTGACTGATGTGGGCACTGCATCGCGAATGTTACACATATATCGAGCGTATTCGCACTTTGAGACAGGACAGGGTCTAGGAAACTATACTCTCCAAAACATGTGAAATTTGAACTCATCATTGTATCATATGACGAATGATATCTTCTTCAATAATTTATTCACATTCTTCACACCTCCCAAGATTTTTCTGCATTGAATTCATATCGTGATGTACCAAAACTAATTCCTCTTCCCTGATTAACTGAGGTTATATTTCGTTTCAGTCAAAATTAAATACAAATCACAATCACAGAAAATATTTTTCCGTATTCGGTGCCGTATTAAATAACCCTGAAATGTTGGTTTACTATTTAACCCTGGTGAGTTATCCGAGGAATCCGTCAGGTGATCTAGTTACCCAGATCAAGTTCAAAAATCCGCCTTATGAAAGAATTGAAATTAACGACGAATTTTCCTCAGAGAGTCCAACCTAACCTTACCTCATCGTGTTAGAGCATTTTTGGCTCCAACTTCGAAATAACAGAAATTTGGGCAAAATAATAAGGTAATCCGTGCACAAATGAGTTTTTGACACCTCAATATTTTCGAGATATCAAGAAGCCTCATATCAGTATAAACACGCATGCTTCTTCATATCGATTAATATGAGATATTCATGATAGCAGTGACCTCAGGGGAAGAGAGCAACTTTTATTTCTGATACTATGGCGCACGACGCGGCCGAAATTGGTGAATTCAAATACCATGAAGCTTTTGAATGTTTCGGAAAAACACCTACAATAACATCCTGAAGCCTCGTCCAAATGCGTCAAATTCGAACACTGAATAATTCAATCCAATTAGCCGTAAGTTCAGAGGGAGTTTAATGGTTCTAGACAGCGGTCGATCTGCTCCATCTAGGGTAAGTTTCTTGAAGGCAGGACAAAGTTATTATGTTACGAGTGCCTATACATTTACACTATTCGGCGAGCGGCCGAATATTTCATCACATTCGCTGTTCCGATTACACTCATGTGAACCTGGCCTAAGGATCTTGCTCCGTGGAAGACGCGCATAATTAAGAAGAGGACTGAAAATCCTGGATGCCGCACCTAAATTATTTTTCTCAATATTTATGTTTAAGTACTTCCAAGTATTTCAAGCATTGTTTCTCCATCCCTATCAAGAAGTTCAATATTTTGGTTTGATCTCATTACTGAGCATTCATAACAATCCTCTGCCGATTGATTAACATAAATGTGTGGTAAATAAATTCAGAACCAACTACATTATGCAACTCATTATTACATTAGGCATCACGTTCCTAATCGATTATTTCCTTATTGACCGTCGGAGAAATTTTGATTCCAATGAGAACTCAATTTGCCGTTCAATATGTAGGTCTTGAAGTGATATACGTGGCTGTTATTTTGATTGTTATTGAAAACACTGGGATGATTACAAACACTGTATGGTTTGATTTTTGCCTTTCAAACTGAGCTAGATGATAAACGCCATGGAAATGATTTTCTGATTCATTCATTTATTTGTGTTATTTATTTAGTCCAATTGAGCTGGAAAGAACTGGGCTGAAATGTAAGTCAATCTTTCAATTGACTCGGATTGGCCATTAATTCGCTGAGTCGAAAAAATGACGCTTTTCAATCTCAACAGTTGCTTTCAAGGAGCTCGTTGTTCACTTCAGAAAAACTTGTTATACAGGGTCTTTCACGAGGAACCTCACCCATATTTACACGGGAAACTACTGAACGTATTTTCATGAAATTCAGCACTTATAAGTATTTCACGATGCTGATGAAATCTAAAATATTTTCAAGGCATGAGCACCTCCGGTTTTTCCGGAAATGACGTCAACTTCCGTTTTTCAAATTAGAACACCATTTTTTTATTGCAGAAATGGATTCCTTAGAAAATTTCAGGGGTGGAAAATCTACAGCATGGTTCAAATAACAGTTCCTGAAAATTTCATCTTTTTGGCGTGAAGGGAAAAGAAATAGCTGAAAATTCAAGACGAAAAACAGTTTTTTGTGAATAACTCAGAAAATATCCATTTTAGGGCAAGGGTGTGATGCATACACTCACATTATTTTTTAACGTAGATTCAGTATCTGCCATAAAAAAATGGGGTTCTAATTTGAAAATTTTGATTTTTCACGATTTTGTCATCCCCAACTTTGAAAGCGATTTTTTCACCCCCTGTATCATGAATCGCGATTTCGATTTTTAAAGTGGATACATCAATCTTACATCTTGAAAAATCCCAAAAATGAAAATTTTCCATCCAAAAACCTCGAAGTTATTCTTGTTTCAGCGGAGCTCTATTTTCGATTTTTTTTTCGAATTTTCCCGCTCAGAGAGAATTTTCCAACCAAAACTGAAAAATGTTACATCAAAATAAATTGAAATTTTCTAAGGAATCTATTTCTGCAATAAAAAAATGGTGTTCTAATTTGAAAAACAGAAGTTGACGTCATTTCCGGAAAAACCGGAGGTGCTCATGCCTTGAAAATATTTTACATTTCATCAGCATCGTGAAATACTTATAAGTGCTGAATTTCATGAGAATATGTTCAGTAGTTTCCCGTATAAATATGGGTGAGGTTCCTCGTGAAAGACTCTGTATTGAATAAGTTCCATAATAATTTTGATGATTTCGTGTCTTTGTGTAATAGTAACACCATTTTATTTTTCTCTTCAATTTTGAGTGAATTATAAGAATGAATAAATATTTATTTTGATGACCATAATTCGAATTTTCAGTGGTCTACAAGATCGAAATATTCAAAAAGTGCTTGTTTTTTTCACAGAAAAGCTCACTCATTCCATTGAATTTCATACTATTTGAAACTTTAATCGTTCACATATATCACGTTACCTGTTGACATTTCCTTTTGTTGAACAAGAAGAATATTTTTTCTTGGAAATCGAGTGAGATATTGAAGGAGTAAATGCTTGGAATTTGCCAAGTAGGTATATGAAAACTTCTATTCAACATCACATTTATTTCTTTACTGGTTGCATTAGATGCGTACAAAACTGAAACTGGAAATCATACGCACACGCATTATAAACCAATAATATCTATATCTAATATATTACACATTTTCTCCCTTGAAAAATTATTTTTTTCACTCATATACAAGTCTCTCTATCGGTTTCTTAAGACGTTTCGGTCTTACACTAACTTCATTATCACTCAATCTGTTTTTTTCAAAATCAGTAACAGCAACAATATCATTTTTTTCTTCATTTGTCAAGTCTATCCCCTCAAAAAAGTTTCCATTTTCAGAAGCGCAACAAATTCGAATGATTTTTTCAGTTCTTTCATGTATTTCGATAATAATGTTCAATTGATAGAAAAAATTATTCTCAAAAATAATTTTTCTACCAAATTTTGTGATTTTTTCAATGACTCCAAAAAATTTCAAACAATAACTTTCTCTTGGAGGTTACCCGGTCAGATTAATGCTTCTTGTATGTGTGTGCGTGTGTTTCAGAAGGCTTGTCATATCCTGCTTATTCAATGCCTCCAAACTGATTCTCCAAACTGTGTGTGTGTGTGTGTGTGTCGCGTGTGAAGGAGAAAACTAAAATTTCAGTTCTATTAATAACGAGTATTGCCGCCCCTGTTCTCAAAAATGGCATATTGATGCAGCAGGTAATCTGATGTGCGGAATTGTGTTCCAAATTCGCAGAAGACCAAGCTCTAATGCGCCCAAGTTCTGCAAATGTTGATACTCTTTGGGCAATGACGACCCATTATGTCCTGAACGTGCTCGATTAGGTTGGGATCTCGACTCATTAGTGGGAGCCGCAGCAATGTGATTTCATGTCGTTCAAAAAAAAAGTATGGTAACGTTGGTTGAGTGTAGCGCGTTATCTTACATTAGGATAAACACCCTATGATCTTGCCGTCAACGCAGTTCTATTGATCTCAAAATTTGGTCCATACAGCGATGAGCTGTTAAGTTGTTGCGCACAATCAGTTGAGGTGTTTTTCAATTTCGCCTACCAGATCATAGTTGATCCACCGCCGTAAACAACAACCGGACGAAAAAAAATCTGGCGAAAACGTTCTACACGACGACGCCAAACAAGAGGACGTCGGTCGCTCCCATGACAGGCGAACGGGATTCGTCAGTGAATAAAACATTTCTCCATTGTCATCATGTCCAAACCTGATATGCGATGGCATACGCTAAATGTGCTCGGCGATGTCTCCATGTCAACACAACATGGGTCCACGATTTGGATGTTGTGCATTTAATCCAGTTTCACGGAGAGGGTTGATGACTGCTCGAAAAGAAATGTTTCGCAATTTGTGTCGATGTCGTTGTCTTTGCCGCTGTTGTTGCTGTTGAACCTGATTTGGGAAATTTCTTGCCACCATGTTTGCATTGATGGAAGGCTCACATTAAAATTGTCGGGCAGTTGCCCGATCATCGCGAACAGTCGTGGCACGATGGCGACCTTGTCCAGAACGACGATTGTATTAGTTCGACTCCCGGTATCGCGCATACGTTCGAGATAAGGCAGAATGACCAACATCTAACCAAATGACAACATTACTCTCACGTATTCAACTGTAATCTTCTTCAAGTAGAGTGATCAAACGAGCAACCTCTGGTGTTGATGAATTCCTTCTAGCACTGATCAGGAATCGAAATGAATTTTTGATTTTGGTAAATTTAGTAACCCTTTTATTCAATGCAGAAAAAGTAAATTTGAAAAAACTGTTTTGTAGCGAATTCAACCGCTTCAACAAAAACGGAAAAAAAGGGCGGAGTCGAAACACGAAATTCAAATCTCGCATAAATACATTTCGCTCCGCTCTTAGAAATCACTTGACTCAACTCTCCAATCCATCTGCATATCACCGCTAAGAAGATATTCGATCTCGACGCCGCATTCCTAATCGACATCTGCAAATCATCTTTAGCCCGGCGCCAGCGAAGAAATTCAAGAATATCCAACATCTGGTATACCACCCTCGAAGACAGGCGCCTACGCATCCCTTGTTCCTAGTCCGACGACAACGAAGACTACCTGCCGCCACTCCAGAAGATTTATAGCCAGAATTGTTAGACTGAGCTTTTCAACAAAAAGAATTATTGCCTTTCGAATTCACTTTTGTTGTAACACTCGAGAGAAAAATAAACAGGCTAATCTGTTTTCTTTATTGTGTGTTTGATTCCACAGAACAGACGACCCCACAAATTGGTGACCCCCGACGACCGCAATAAGGAATTCCAGTGGCGTAGACGACATCAGGGCCGACCCGAATTCTTGAAGGAAGGAAGAACGTACCTCAATCAGCAAAATGCAGAGCGACGAAGCACAAATCTCCAGAGTCGCAGTCCGGATGCCAGAATTCATTTCCGCCGACCCGGAATTATGGTTCGCTATCGTAGAAGGAATCTTCACCAGTGACGGCGTGACTTCGGACAAAACGAAGTTCGGACACGTAGTAGGGGCCCTACCAGCGAAGTTCGCAACAGAAGTGAAGGACGTCATCCTGAAGCCACCACCGTCAGAGGCCTACTTCACAATCAAGACGGAGCTGATCCGACGGCTGTGCACATCCCAGGAAGAGAAAACACGCCGCCTCCTCGAACGGGAAGAAATTGGGGACCGCAAACCATCCCAGTTCCTCCGACATCTGAGGGGCCTAGCCGATGCCAACGTACCCGACGCTTTGATGAAGACCCTATGGTTGAGCCGACTACCCAGACAGATCCAAGTAGCCCTCACCATCGTCAAGGACTGCGAGCTAGAGGACTTAACAGCCCATGCAGACAGCATCGCCGAGGCCTCCAAACCACCCGCATCTCAGATCGCTGAAACGACGTCGACACAATCCCTCGAGGCGATGATAAACGTCCACATGGCGCAGCTCACCCTTGGACTGAACCAAGAGATCGCAGCACTCCGAGCAGAAGTGGCAGCCCTCAGCAGATGACCGACACAACAGCGACACCGAGAACGTTCCAGGTCCCGAAGCCACAGCAGACAACGCACCAATGGATTCTGCTGGTACCACCTACAGTTTGGAAGCAACTCCAGGAAGTGCACACAACCCTGTTCCTTCCAGTCGGGAAACGACAGGGGCAATCACTAATGACGGCTAGTGATCCCAGCCCAGCACCGCGCCGTCTCTTCATCACCGACCGGGAATCCGAGAGGCAGTTCCTGATAGCCGATCTCTGCGTATTTCCTCGCAGTGCAACTTCTGGAAGACGAGAGAAGTCCGACTACACCCTCTCAGCAGCCAATGGTACAGACATCGCAACATATGGCACAATCAACCTCTCGCTCAACTTGGGACTACGTCGCAATTTCACATGGAGATTCGTCGTAGCAGATGTCTCCAAGCCAATCATTGGAGTCGATTTCCTCAGTTTCTACAACCTACTGGTGGACGTGAGAAACCAACAACTCCTGGACGGAACCACTAAGCTCACCACCAGAGGAGAAGCCACACAGTGCAACATCCCGGTCATCAAAACAATCAGCGGTTCATCCAAGTACCACGACCTCCTCATGGAATTTCCCAACATGACGAGACCTGAGGGAGTCCCGATGAACATCAACCACCATACAAGGCATCACATCCAAACAACTCCTGGTCTATCACTTCCATCCAGACCACGACGCCTGGCACCAGACAAACTCAAAGCGGCGAAGAAAGAATTTGAAACCATGATCAATCTAGGAATTGCACGTCCATCCAAAAGTACATGGTCATCCCCACTACACCTAGCACCGAAAAAGTCAACCGACAGTTGAAGACCCTGCGGAGATTACCGAGCTCTCAACGATCGCACAATACCAGATCGATATCCAGTCAGGCACATTCAAGACTTTGCCCACATCCTGCAAGGAAAGAGCATCTTCACCACACTGGACCTTGTTCGAGCCTACAATCAGATACCAGTTGCTGAAGAAGATGTTCCCAAAACAGCCATCACGACACCCTTCGGAATGTTCGAATTTCCATTTATGTCTTTCGGACTTAGGAACGCTTCTCAAACCTTCCAACGATTCATCGACGAAGTACTACGAGGACTTGACTTCTGCTTCAGCTACATCGATGACGTACTAATCGCCTCAGAATCCGAAGAAGAACACATGGAACACCTCAGAATCGTCTTCGCAAGATTCCAGGAGCACTCGATGACACTGAACCCAGCCAAATGTGTTTTCGGCCAGCCTGAAGTCAAATTCCTAGGCTACCTCATTTCCGCTGAAGGCACTCGCCCACTACCAGATAGAGTTACCGACATTTTGGAGTATCCTCAACCAACCACAGCCAAGGAACTCCGCCGATTTCTAGGTATGATGAACTTCTATCGTCGTTTCATACCCAGAATATCAGACACTCAATCACCCCTCAACGACCTACTAGTACCGAAGCTCAAAGGGAAGGCCAAAATCAACTGGACTCCAAAGGCTTCAGAGGCATTCGAAGAGTGCAAAAAGAGACTGGCTACAGCAACTCTTCTATCACACCCCAAGGACGATGCACCCTTAGCCATAGTGAGTGATGCTTCGAATACAGCAGTTGGTGCAACTCTGCAACAACTTCACAATCAAGAATGGCAACCACTAGCTTTCTTTTCGAAGAAATTATCAGGAGCAGAAACCCGCTATGGAGCTTATGATCGAGAACTCCTTGCCATCTACCTCGCCATCAAGCATTTCCGACATATGGTAGAAGCAAGAAATTTCAACATCTTCACGGACCACAAACCTCTGACGTTCGCCTTCAAACAGAAGCCAGAAAAGTGCTCACCCCGACAGTTCCGCCACCTCGACTTCATCTCGCAGTTCACCACTGATATCCGCTATGTACCAGGTGATCAAAACATCGTCGCCGATGCCTTGTCACGAGTCGATGAACTTTCAACCGCCCTCGACTACGCAGCATTGGCCAACTCCCAGCAAAACGACGATGAGTTGAAGAAACTTCTACATGGCAACACGGGACTTCAACCTAAAATGGTCAAGCCGCTTGGATCAACCGTCGCAGTGTATTGCGATACCTCCACACCACTAGCTAGACCCTTCATCACGAAGCCATTTCGGAGATCAGCTTTTGATATCGTCCATCGTCTGTCACATCCAGGAACCAACGCTACAGTCAAGTTAGCCAAACAACGATTCGTTTGGCCCTCAATCAATTCCGACTGCAGAAAATGGACAAGAAGCTGTCTCCCATGTCAACGAGCCAAAATCACCCGTCATGTAGCAGCACCACTTGGTGATTTCTCCCAAGCTCCGAGAAGATTCGAGCATGTACATTTGGACATCATAATAATGCCTCATTCTGAAGGATTCCAGTATTGCCTTACCTGTGTCGACCGATTCACCCGATGGCCAGAAGCAATCCCCATTCAGAACCAAGAAGCAACCACTCCCAATGGATATCGCGATTTGGAACCCCCCTCAGAGTAACAACGGATCAAGGAAGACAGTTCGAGTCATGCCTATTCAAAGAACTGAATAAGTTGACTGGCACTAACCACCTAAGAACCACCGCCTATCACCCAGCAGCAAATGGAATGGTAGAAAGGAGCCATCGCCAACTGAAGGCAGCGATCAAATGCCATCAAAACGACCGATGGACTGAAACACTTCCAACAGTCCTACTCGGAATGAGATCAGCATGGCGAGAAGATCTTAAATCCACCTCAGCAGAACTGGTTTATGGTGAACCACTAAGATTACCGGGCGAATTTCTCGAAACAGAGGAACAGACAACTGGAACTGACGACGTTTCGGAATTTGTAAAAAGTCTTCGAGAACAAATCAAACAGATAAGGCCCACGAACGGAACAAGACATGGAGAACGGAAAAGTTTCGTTTTCAAAGACTTGGCCACATCAGAATACGTCTTTGTTCATCACGACGGTCCAAAAGCCTGCCTACAACTACCGTACGATGGACCATTCCAAGTAGTGAGACGAAGTCCAAAAACTTTCACCGTCAACTACTATGGAAAGGAAACGACTGTTACAATCGACAGAGTAAAACCTACGCTGGTTTTACTCTGTCGATTGTAACAGTCGTTTCCTTTCCATAGTAGTTGACGGTGAAAGTCATCAACAACGAAAATACAGAACCTCAACCAGACAACCAGCCCGAGGAACGGCCAATTCAACCTTCACAACAGGACCTCAATCATCAGGAAAGACGAACTCGCTCTGGAAGAAAAGTTCATTTTCCGGACCGACTTCAAGCAGGATTTTCGTGACTTCATCACTGGCAGGGGAGTGTGTAGCGAATTCATCCGCTTCAACAAAAACGGAAAAAAAGGGCGGAGTCGAAACACGAAATTCAAATCTCTGAAAAATCGCATAAATACATTTCGCTTCGCTCTTAGAAATCACTTGACTCAACTCTCCAATCCATCTGCATATCACCGCTAAGAAGATATTCGATCTCGACGCCGCATTCCTAATCGACATCTGCAAATCATCTTTAGCCCGGCGCCAGCGAAGAAATTCAAGAAGATCCAACATCTGGTATACCACCCTCGAAGACAGGCGCCTACGCATCCCTTGTTCCTAGTCCGACGACAACGAAGACTACCTGCCGCCACTCCAGAAGATTTATAGCTAGAATTGTTAGACTGAGCTTTTCAACAAAAAGAATTATTGCCTTTCGAATTCACTTTTGTTGTAACACTCGAGAGAAAAATAAACAGGCTAATCTGTTTTCTTTATTGTGTGTTTGATTCCACAGAACAGACGACCCCACAGTTTTCTTAGCATTGTAAGAGTTCACCAAAATTAATGATAATTAATTTCTGAAAAGCGTACCGATCGAGCTCGTTCTCCGATTGGGTATACACGGTGTCTACTTTAAAATGTCCAAAACTTTAAGGCGAGATTCTACAGGTGATTTTAAACAGAAAAAGTCATATAACACATGGTCGAACTATTGATGGCAATTTTAACTCAAAATTTTGTGCTTTTACGGAATATCTCATTTTCTTATGGGCTCCATCAAATGTGATCACATATCTCGAAGGAGCATGAAATTGGCTGTGACACAGGAATTTTTTGCATCAACATTCCTTACTGCGGGCGTGGTAAGCAGATGAACATAGAAGTTCTTAGGTGAAAATTATCATTGATATTTTTCCAATAGATTTATCGATGAAAAATTAATACTTACGATCATGTTTTCTCTTCGGCAAGAACTTCCCCATTTAGTTATCTTTCGACATATCAACTTCTGTACTAGCTATTTCTTTTCTGTTTCAATATCATGGCTATCATGATAACAACGAAAAATAAAAAAATACTCAAACCTGATTTTCTTTCATTTTGAAGCTTTCAATGGAATCAGTTGTTTTTTTTGATTGAATATTGGAGTAACGCTCACTATAATTGTTAATTTATCAGTCGAATCAAACGAATGAACTCAATTTCCTCAATACTTATTATAAGAAAGAAATTAAGAGAGATGCAGAAATGCTGAAGAAACTCGCTCTAAATAATTAAACAATTAACTAATAACAAACGTTCAGAATGGCTACCGCCTTGTTGAATACATTTCACATTTTTTTTTTACTAAATCTACAACCCTGCGTAGTTCAGAACGTATCTGACCCATTTCTGCACAACACAATTTGATTCGATTTATCAGATAATCTCGAGTTTGAACGCTTATTTGATAAACTTTTTCTTTTAATGTGTTCTAGACATAAAAATCCAAAGGATCAGGGCTCCTCAGTGGCCATCTTACTGGACCGTACCTTTCAATCCATTGTTCTCCGGAATATTCAGTTAGTTGTTCCCTCACATTATGAGTTGGGCAGCCATCTATTTGAAATCCAACGTTTTGTCTGTTTTCCTCAGGCTTTCATCCAGTATGTCTGTTAGACATATTATTCTTCCTGGCCGCCTCAACTCTACAGAATTCATTCATTCAATCCGAAACAGTCTTAAAGACATATTGGATGAAATGCCTCAGAAAAACAGACAAAACGTTTGGTTCACATGGATGGCTGTCCAGCTCATAATAACCGGAATGTAAATGAATATATTGGAGAACAATGGATTGGAAGGTACGGTCCAGTTAGAGGGCCACCAAGGAGCCGGGATCTCACCCCTTTGGAGTTTTGAGTCTGGAAAACATTAAAAGAAATGGGACAGAAACGTTCTGAACTACGCAGGGTTGTAGATTCAGTAAGAAAAAATGTGTGAAATGTTTTGAATAAGGCGGTAGCCATTTTGAACATTTGCTATGAGTTTATTGTTTAATTATATTGATAGCGAGTTGTTACAGCATTTCGTCCTCTCACTTAACATCAAAACGGAAGATAATCAGGTTTGAATAATTTCTTATTTTTTGTGTATATGATGTTAGCCATGATATTGAGGCTGTAAAGAACAGCTCGAACAGAAGTTGATATATACATTCGAAAGATAACTAACTAAATGGGGAAGAGAAAACATGTTCATAATCATTGATTTCTCATCTATAAATCTATTAGATAAATCTGTGTTGTAGCCAATTTCATGCTCTTTTGAAATATCTGAGTGTGAATGATTAAAAAAAAATGAGATATATCGTAAAAACACAAAGTGTTGAATTGAAGAATAACCGTCAATATTTCGAACATGTAGTATATGACTTTTTGTTGGAAATCACATGTAGACTCTTTCTTGAAGTTTTGGACTTTTTAAAGGAGACACCCTGTATAAACTGTATGTCAGATTTGGTTGGAATTTCAATTCAGCTGAAGTTTGAAATTCCGAAGAATCATGGAATGCAATATCAAAATCACATCGAAAATTGCAAATATTTTTCTGTTTAACTTTTTGGAGCCATTCAAAAAAATTCACAAAATTTTTCGAAAACATTTTTTTTGGAAATAATTTTTTCCTCATAAATTCGAACATAATTATCAGTAGTAATACCCCTAGGGCCTCGATAATACCGAGATAATTTTGTCATAAAGAATACTGAAAGCGTGTTACTTTCCACTGAAGTTTTTCGAGGTTTCTGTTGAAATCTTCTGCTTTATGCTGTGGATCGAACCCGGAGAACTGACCCAGCACACCGAGAATGAAAGGTCCGCGTCTGAGGATGGAGAAAGTACAGATAGTGAATGAAATAATAAGCAAACACAGTCTTAACAACTCAGCTCTCCAAGACGTTGTTGATCTGGTATCTGCTGGGGCTGCAACTGTGTATGAACTGGATAAACCAATCATGGAGAGGTACAGGAATCCAATAAGTCAGCAACCTCCATGGAAGTGTCGCTGAGAAGAGAAAATAGTATTGAAAGGAAGATTACAAACTTACCTGAATAGAGAATCTCCATCGAGAAAGGTGCATTAGGCTGTCCGCAGGGTGGCATCTGAGTTTCGCATTAAATCCCGGCCTAGCAACTTCAAGAAGCATCTGGAATCTCTTTGTGATAAGCTGAAAGAGAAAGTCAAAGCATGAGTTCACCGATCGAGAAGGTATAATGAAAGTGTTAAAAGGTATCACAACGACCGAACGTACTATAAAAACCAGAAACCATTTTTCAGGAAACTTGAAAACCGAGAAAGAATATAAAAGGAACCTCCGGGAGTAGATAAAATGAACGAATGTTGGAGAGAGATATGGGATAAAGAGAAACAACATTATGATATAGCCCATTGGATAAGAGAAGCTGAGGATGAGAGTATTGAGTACCATATGGATAATATAATTATATCTACACAATAAATAGAAGAGGTACTTAAGAAGGCAAATAACTGGGCAGCACCGGGACCGGATGGGATTTATAATTATTGGTGAAAGCATTTCACCAACACACACCGAGCATTGGTGACCCTCTTTCAAAAAGCCATGAAGAACGCATCGGTAATCCCGTAGATTCTTACATTCGGTACAACAATTATGATACCGAAAGGTAATGGAACATCTGACCCAAAAAATATCGGTCGATAAAATGCTCTCCCACACCTTATAAGATGCTCACCAACACCGTCACCATATATACTATCGAAGCATTTAAAAAAACACATCATACTGGCCTGTGAGCAGGGAGACTGCTGCGGGAACACGAAAGGTTGCAAGAAAATGCTTATCATTGATTAAGTGAAGAGCAAGCAAAGGAACATCTCCAAATCATGGATTTACTACAAAAAACGTTCGATTCGGTGCCTCATTCCTGGCTTATAAAAGTACTAAGACTCAGCGGAGAACCAGTACCCATCACTAATTCGCTAGAAAATCTCATGAAATCATGGCGAACTACGCTACTGATACGAAACACCAACGGAAGTAAAAGATCGAATATAATAAAATCAAAGGCGGCATTTTCCAGGGGGATGCGCTAAGCCCATTGTGATTTTGCGTGGCCTTGAACCTTCTCATCTAGCTGCTCAATAACAGCTTCTATGGTTGTGTCATCGATAAAGTTAATGAAATAAAACTGAATCACAAGCTCTATATGGATCATCTGAAGCTTTACGCGACGAACGAAGAACAAATTCGAAGTCTCCTCTACACATCAAGATGAATGGAAATGGGTCTCGATGACTGCGTGAATGTTAATGTGGGAAGAGGGAAAACAGCTGAGGATGAGCAGATCAAGCAATGGACGACTCCAAAATACCATACTAGAAAACGGAGGAATCGTATAAATATTTGGACATTCAGCAAGCCCTATACATAAGAACTGTCGAGACGAAGAATTCTCTCAAAGAGAAGTATTTCAGTAGGTTGAAGCGCATCTTAAAATCTAGACTGAATTCCGAGGCTTTATTCACGGCGATTAACTCGTGGGTCCTGCTAAGCATTGGCCACTCTTTTGGGTTTGTTCGGTGGACAACCGCGGAGCTCAAAACGTTGGATGCACAAACTAGGAAGATGTTGACTAGATATGGGCTACATCACCCACATTCATCAGTAATAGATTCTACCTGAAAAAGTATGAGGTAGGTAGGGGACTATAAAGTATCCTGATGACACACCACTAAATAGTGTTAGATATGAAAGAATACTATCATGCATAAAACTCACCATTCTTCAGGACGTTGTGTCAGACTAAATTGTCCACGGCTCTGCAGCTGGCGAAAACCTCCATCCATCTGGTAGAACAATCCCTTGAGCAGCTTTCGCAGGAGTGGCAAGGCGCTCCATGGAAGGAAAGTTGCTTGCGATACAAGACCAGGGGGTTCCTACTTGAGCCTATATTAAACACATAACAGGCAGAAACATACGTACCTACTTATGTAGGAAATGCTCCAGGTCTTCAGAAAACATACAAAATATGGCATCCTAGTGTTCAATACTGTCCCTTTAGGAGTACATGGAACGCCATAACACTGTTGCAAAGGTTTACCACATGGCGATAGCGAGAGCAACTGGATTATTACTGGAAGAACGAATTATTCACGACTGCAAACCTAGAAGCGTGTTGAAAAACGAAAGATATACTTCTATTGGGATACCCATACAATAACAGATAGAGCAATACCGAACAACCGTCCTGACCTATTGCTCACCACTAAGATCGAGAAAAATTTACAGATAATCGATGTCGTCGTGCCCGCGGATGAAAATGTAGAGAGATTCTACACTGAAAAGCTTACCATTACCTTGCATGTAAGCTAAAAGAAATTTATAGAATGGAGAAAACATTTTACTCCCACGGATTATATCAGTAAGCAGCTTGATCGAATAACACATAATAGAGAACACTAATATATCGTTAATCACTTGGTAGCAAACATCGGTGCGACATGAAATTTCGATTGTTTTCGGAATGATGTTCCCGCGCAATTTGCATCAGTTTTTCTGTAGGTACTCCACAACATAGAGCTTCTTTAAAATTTTCTGAAACATTCAGGTCACTTTATGGAAATGTAATTTCGATCTTCTCGTACTCAAAGATATGATCATATTTCCAATTCACATTTTAGCTTTTACTTCTCGGATGTATTTGGGTGGCATTACTTCATTCTATAAATGTTTATTAATCAATCAATTTAATATTCAGAGTAAGAACTAAATCTACCACATTCTAATTCCCAAAAGAAGTACTTAACAGATATTAAACATTTATGTGAGTATGATTACTTTCTACATTTTACATTGATAGTCTGTTTGAATGCTAATTTATGTTACTCACAAAAGCAACAATAGGTGTCAGGCGGCTATTTATGGGAACTTCAGAACGAAATAATGAATATCTCAATAACTGCCAGTTATTATTTTGAGCTCCAATAACAATTCATGAATGGAAATTCTAGAAGTGTCTTGACGTACTATTTCCGCATTAAGTTTTGTATCAACCATCCTAGCGTCAGTTTTCGACCAAAAGATAGATCTCAAATCGATTGGATCTATTTTTGAAAATATGAGGAACTCAAAATTCCAAAAAAAAGGATATATCTACCTACACAATCAGAAGGCTGCTTTTACCATTCACGATTTCGTCCTTTGTGGTCATTTTAGCGGAAGCTATTGTGTTAACCGAAGGACTCATAGCATATCGTAAATTTGTTCAACAAATATTTCGAAGCAGTTTGAAAAAAAAATATTTCAAAATACGATTCTCGATACAGAATTTTGTTTAAGTTTGCATGTTGATATTTGACATCTGACTAACAACTTGATCCGTTCGCACCAGTTGGTACTTTTTGGGATATTAAAGAAATCATCTCGAAGTTTAAAATAGGTAAACGCCAAAGTGGATTCTGCCTATTTACGAACTCGACCGCCTCTTGGTGCGCAACTTACCCGGAATGTTGAAGTTTCAGTATCATAATGATCATGGTTGTTTGAATAATCAATAAAGACAGATTTTGATGATAATGTTTTGCAGATGAATCTTGTAAACTGAAGGGGTGAAATAAATAACGAAAATTATTTTTTATGATGATATCCCACTGGGATTGTGTATGCTTATTAAAAAAAATTTTTCACACCAAACTGTGTACTACTCTGCGGATTTTCTTGATAAACATTACTCCTGCAGTATGTGTTCATCTCAGGACCTATTGTCGTATTTTACATGTTTACTCATCTTTCCAGTTGTGACTGAAAATACTGCAAGTTTCAAGTCTTTAAATTTCTTCACTTCGAAAACACAGAGTTGAATTTTACTTTTATAGATCATTTCATAAAAGATTATACCAAATTGCTTGCAATTATGAAGCTAAAACAGAAATACTGAAACTATTTTAACTAGAATAGTCATTAATTTTTTTTTCTTTCGGATTCTAGGTCATATCTTGAAAACATTCTCAGGGCAGCATACGTGACCTATCTATATGCATAAAGTGAAGAAATTGTATTTGAGTGATAATGTTCTTATCATATACATGCCTGTTCATACTAGTGATGCAGTATTTGTCCCAAAATATCTGCGAAGGAGGGATTTTGGACCCTTTCAGTTGGGCCAGAGCTGATAGCATCGAGATTGCTTCACTTCCATTCATTCCATGGTTGCCATGTGAGTAAATAATTTCATTATATAGGTACACAAATTGAACTGAAGTGCAAGTATCCAACAAAAAGAGCTCTACTGAAATCGAGTATATGATCCATTCGAATAATAATTGAGAAAAAAGTATTTTTATGATGAAACTGTAGTTAACTCTATCATATTTTATTGCAATGGATGACGTAGTCGAAATAATCGATTTGTATACAATAAGTGAGTCAAATGTTATTGTTTATTTATGAGATTAATATTCAAATCACGAGCCCACAGGGCTTGTGGATTGATTTCTTCGAATGGAAAAATAAGTTTAACTCTCGTGTTGTATTCAATATTGCATCCCATCGCGGTGAGGATTCAAATGATGATCACTCTACAGAAAAATTGTATTTCATGAAAGGAGATCAAAAAACCGTTCTGATAGATGGTTGCTAGGGCACCGATTATTTGAGTCTACAAACATGGAGGTCAATAGACGACTTCGGCCCAAGTTGCCAACCCACAATTTACTTAGCAAGTTTACTTTCACTAGGGAACAGGAATTTCAGGACAAATTCGACATGATAAGGTTCGCATTATTTATAAATAACCGTAAAACATGCCTCGGCTCTTCAAACCAGATAATTCCTTCCAAATATAGGTTTTTGTTAAGATCGTCCCCGATTGGCTGACATTTAAGTTGGGATTCCTGATTTCATGCAAACAGTGTCAATTTTCATAGGGTACGTTCCGAAAATCAACTCTGTTGTTTCATTTGCCGATTTTCCGCTCCGTAAATATGAAATATTCGGATGGTTCCTTGAACAAGCGCGTGAAAAAGGTTATTTACGAAATTTGGTTGATGAAAATGCGGTCGATTTACTGTCACCAGAACGATTTTCTATGGTAAATATCCATAGCATAGAAAAATCTATGTTTACTTTAGGTTTGTTTTGGTTCCGAGTTCCGAGAACTGTACGGGACGGTTCTAGCACAGATCTATGGTCTATGCTAGAACCGTCCCCAACAGATCTGAACTCGGAACCAAAACAAACCTGAAGTAAACATAGATTGTTCTATGCTATGGATATTTACCATAGAAAATCGTTCTGGTGACAGTAAATCGACCGCATTTTCATCAACCAGATTCCGTAAATAACCTTTTTCACGCGCTTGTTCCAGGAACCATCCGAATATTTCATATTTACGGAGCGGAAAATCGGCAACCGAAACAACAGAGTTGATTTTCGGAACGTATACTATGAAAATTGACACTGTTTGCATGAAATCAGGAATCCCAACTTAAATTTCAGCCAATCGGGGACGATCTTAACAAAAACCTATATTTGGAAGGAATTATCTGGTTTGAAGAGCCGAGGCATGTTTTACGGTTATTTATAAATAATGTGAACCTTATCATGTCGAATTTGTCCTGAAATTCCCGTTCCTCAGTGAAAGTAAACTTGCTAAGTAAATTGTGGGTTGGCAACTTGGGCCGAAGTCGTCTATTCAATTCAACTCGTGAATTCAATTTTTTTTTGTCCACAACCATTGAATTGTATATATATTTCGATGGCTCTTGTTGAAGGGAAATGACAGTCATTATGAGGCCGTGGATAACAGGCGTGTATAATGAACATTATACACTCCATCTATGGATCAGGTAAAAATGTTGACGTTTCTCATAAGCCAGCAATCACAAATAGCTAATGAACCTTTTGACAGCTCTTTTATATTTTGAAAATCCAGAATTATTCTAATTTTACCAAAGAAGTCGTGGACAAAGTATAGTATTCAACTCGCATATAATTGTTATTATTTACTCGGGTGATTTGTGACACTCGCCTGCGGCTCTTGTCGCAA
The DNA here is from genome assembly GCA_958510865.1 of Myrrha octodecimguttata. Lineage (NCBI taxonomy): Eukaryota > Metazoa > Arthropoda > Insecta > Coleoptera > Coccinellidae > Myrrha > Myrrha octodecimguttata. Next base: position 16,321,071 of record OY294060.1, read on the forward strand.
ATTTTACTGTCATGAATGAAAGCGTTCATTAAATGCTCGTTGAATAATATACTTTTAATTCACTTAGTGGCTGGGAGATGAATAACGTTGTTTTTAAACCTCAAAATTCGGGATAATAGTTAATTATACAAAATGTTTGTACCTACTTTAATTCTTTATTTTTGTGAAAATACTTATTGTTATTCGAGCCTTGTTTTCGATGCAAATATGTAATGAGGATATCGTAAATTTTAGGTTAATAGGGAAAACTGACAACTAACCTCGAAGGAATCTGCTTCCTTTATTGAATTTCCGAAGAACTGTTCTCTTCTCTTCTCAGGAAAAAGTGACGGTAGTCTTGTTCAGCACAAAATCACTTAAATTGTTGAAACAACTTCGTTTTTAAAGAACACGATGTATCGTCTATTATAATCGTTCGTTATTGAATATTTTTATTATATACGTTTTCTTGATGAGATCTGAGCGGTATGTGAGAACCCCTCATCGTCTCTCTCTGTTTTCTCCTTCCCAGATGGTCATTTTCGAATTACAAAGGAAGGAAAAAGAAAAACATCGTATTGAAACTAAACTATCAACTAAAATTAAGAATCGTACACAAGATCTGAATTGAATGAGCCCAAAGGGCGAGTAAGTTTATTTTTTCGTATGAATAAACATTTACAAGTCAGGTGTTGTATACTAATTGTACTACCCATTTTAATGAGGATTTCAAGAGAAAAATGCATGTCATAAAATGAGACCGAAGATATCGCTTCGATTGAAGTGTACAAGGGCACTGAGTCTTTGATTGTTTGCAGTTGGTTGAAAACGTTAAAAAGTCCTCCAAGAAATTATGATAAGTGTTCCAAAAAATGCTGAGCGGTGGTAACGAGACGAGGGCGGTTTTTCCAGATTGCATCATAGAATAAGCGAATGCGGCTGCAGAAACTGTTATACCAGTGAAATCAGGAACTTTGTATAAATAGAATGGAATATGTAGGGTTTCCTACTCGGGAACAAACGCCCTTTGTGTCAAAGAAAAAAATATTTTGGCGTATATTTCCGCCATTTTCCAGTACATTGTGTGGCGGCAATATACATTGTTCTGAAGCATGCAGGCTTTTAGAATGTCTCAGTAAAATTTTCGCTACAGCATCTTCTTATTGAATTGTAGTAGATTACTTAAAGCAATAGGAAAACCTGAAAAATCTGATCTTATCTTGTATCCGCGGGGTATCGCACTTTCTCGAATAATAACATCGGAAGAGCTGAACGATATGAATAGGAGCGTACTGTTATGGTTTTTTCTAAATCGGTATTTAAGAAACAGGAAAAAATAACTTACCAATGAACACAAATGCATATATTCAATCATTTATTATCATAATATACAATTAAGGTAATTCCAGGCCTCAAACATAGTAAATTCTATCATAAGATATAAGAAATGTCCAAATCAATCACGATCCAGTAACAAATCCAGAGAATTCATTCCAATATTTCAATAGTACATTCAGGGCACATAATCCTTCCAAATTATCTTTCTCAACAGGCTTCTCATGATCTGAAAGTATAAGAATTTGTATCAATACCTTGAATATTATAAAATTGCCTTATCTAGTCAAAAAGTAGGAAATTATGAGGAACTTGAGTGATATTGTGTTGAAAATTATTATTATAGGTTTGAATTGAACAGAAATAGCAATCATAAGTAGAATTAGATGTAGAATTTCAAAGAAAATGTAAATTTAGGATAGAAGTTATGTCTCGACCTATAAGTTACATATAATGTAGTTATCAGGTTTCCGAAGGAACAAAATTGCAGCTATATTTTAGAAGTAGGGTTTATTTAATATAATGAAAGCATTTTTTGGCGATTGTAAGTAGAATTTTCTAGACCAGGATCGAAGAAGGAAAACATACCTCTGAAGAGAAAACTGCGAAAGCATCATTTTTGGAAGACATCTTTAAAAGCAAAGCAAACTAGGATGTTGAAGAAAATTCCGAAAAGGTATAAATACCGAAGCTCGAGCACAGAGAATTTAGTCCATTTTCAACCATCGTCAAGACTGTAGCTGCTCCTCGTAAAAATTCTCGAAACATCGTAATATTTCAGTCAGAAACTGAAAGCAAACCAAAATTAAATCAAAGTGACTGGCATCCTGGAAGAGTACCAGAATATAATACATGGAACATTGAAGAAAATCAAAGATAAACTTACCAGAAAAGAAAATCCAGCAATTAGAAAATCCAAACAAGTAAAATTCGAGCCAGATAAATTTAATTTCAAGAGTCAACCCTGGGAACTTGCACATTGCGCAGTAAACAAACTAGAGGAACTTTGGAGGTTATACAGAAAATCCGAACCACAGAAGAATATAAAGCAACAAAGTGACATAGAATAGAAACACCGTGGGTGAGAGCAAAAAGGACATTATTATAAGTTTTTAGATTTAATTTAATTATTTGAGTTAGGTTATTAATAAGTTTGGCATTTAAATCAATTTCCTTAAGATTATTTCATTAAATATTGTTATTCGAAATTATATAAACTATTATTTCACGTCATAGAATCCACCTGAGAAAGAAACAGAAAGCCGCGCAAAATTCAAATCAAATTCAAAATTCATATTTTTGTTATTGGATCCTGTTAAAAATTCAAAATTATTCAAAATCAAACAACAGTCAGATTCATAACAGTACTTGCTGTTTAAACCAGGGCTCGGGTTTAAGCATCAAGAAATAATCCGGAAAATGCTGATTATGAGGCAGCTTCCACAATAGATCGGACTGATCAACCGAATATTGTTAAAGTTCTCAAGAAATCCGTTGACAGTATTGTATTGGTTGTGTTGAGAAAAAAGATGACTTAACAGTTTTTGATGATACCGAGTCTGGATTGTCGAAACCGAGTTGTTTGTGTTACGATCCAAAATCGAAGATAATTTATGTAAATCCGAATGCTCCATCGATAATCTCGCGAGACGAATCATTGAGAGATTTGGAAGAGTTTTGTAAAAAAATGAATATTGTAGAAGTAACTATGATGAAGAACGTGTATAATGAGTATATACTAGAATATTTCATGAAATTTATCGATAAAATTAAATGGACCGGTCTACGAATTTGTGTTATTAAGGATGTGAGAAGAATATTCAATCCAGAAATTGAGAAACTGATTTTGAACGATTTTCATATACTACCAACTGCAAGTCATTCCGGAGTTCGTAAAATGATAAAAAATATAAGAAGATATTACTTTTGGCCAGGTCTCTCCAGCGATTGTTATTCCTATGTCAGAAAATGCTCCAGTTGTCAAAAACAGAAATTTAGTTGACCCACAAAAAAGCCTATGGTAATTACATCTACTGCTAAGTCAGCATTCGAAAAGATTTATTCAGACATAGTCGGTCCTCTAGAAAAAGATGAAGATGGTTATATATATATATTTTAACACTACAGTATGATCTCACCAAATTTGTTGAAGCATATCCGGTGGGATCAAAAGATATTGTAACGGTAGCAAAAGCCTTTGTAGAAAACTTCATTTTAAGATTCGGCATACCCTGTGAGATAGCTACTGATCAAGGAACAGAGTTTATTTCAAGTACGATGACAGAGATTTGTAAATTTTTAAAGATATCACCTTTGAAAGCAACAGCTTACCACCATCAAAGTATAGGAGCTTTAAAAACTCTCACAAGACATTTAATTCGTTTTTGAGGATACAGATGACTAACTATGGATCTTCTTCGTCCTCATGGACTCCTCTTTCCATTGTAGCTCCCAATACTCACCTTACGAATTCGTTTTTGGAAAAGAATGTAATTCACCTAACTATTTGACAAGCAATGATAATGTAGAACCACTGTATAATGCCGACTCGTATCCAATAGAACTTAAATTTAGATTACAAAGAGCGTAATGGGATGCGAGAAGAAACTAAGAATCTGCTAAACTCAAAAGAAAATTGGTGTATGATGAGAAAACAGATCCTGTTAATTACAAGAAAAATGATGTAATTCTTCTGAAAAATGAAAATGGTAATAAACTGGCAAACTGCAGAGTGTTTATAACGGACCGTATGTTGTAATAAGAGACGAAACTCCAAATGTGCGATTTATAAAAAACGGGAAGGAATGTGTCGTTCATAAAAATCGAACTAAGGTGTTTGTGCGCGTTATAAACGAAAGTGACCTTTTATGAGCCCATAATGTAAATAAAATAAGAGTTTAATTATTTTATATATTTTGACATTGGATATCCATCATCTGAATGAATTATGAAATAGGCTAGGTTACTTATTATTCTCATTTTATGTATTAAAGTAGGATAGCTGATTAAAAATTATAATTTTTGTTTCCGAATTAACACAAAAATTATTTTCATTTCGCGGGGAAGAAGTGGTGTTTTGGAAATTTCCCAATTGCTGATATAGCAATCTACGATACAATATAAATGATGGTACATTTTTTATTGAGGTAATTAGGTTGACGACCGTAGTCCGGTCGATGTATCGGTATTCCGATTAACTAATAATAAATAATGTAATAAGTAGTGTTTGCTATTCACCTAGAAAACTTCCTGAATAAAGAAACTTATCTCACGATACAACTTTTTCAACCCTTGAATAAGAAATTCCAATGGGTCTTATGATTAAAGATAAAGTACATACTAATGCTAGAATTATTAGTATTTACTACATGTGTATAGGTACCTACTTCAAAAATAAGTACGAACTCCGTTTCAAAGTAGATACTTGGGAATATGTCCGGAAGTTACTATGTCAAGCAGCACTCTCAAGTAAATGACTGAAGTATTTAGTACACTTTGAAGTGCATACCGTCCTTTTGTAGCAGATGCTTCGATTCAAGAAGGAATTTATAGTATGCGCTAGACGGCAGTGAAGTTGTTCTTATAACAGCTTCACTGGGCCATACTACGGTTAGTTCTGTTGAAAAATGGATGAAATACAGAAAAAACAATTAAACAGTGTAAGACGTCAATGATGCAAAATACAATATCATCAACAATTTTCCGAACTATTCAACACATAAGTTGAAAAAAGAAGGTCATTATATCGTAAGATTCGCACAGATGAAGTCTGGGACCAGTTTTTACTGCATGTTTCGAGTCTTCAAATTTCTGCACTTAAAAAAAAAACAAGTTCAATTTTCCTTTCATAGATCATTTCATAAAAGTCGATGATGATGAAAAATACAATATCATCAATAATTTTCCGAATTATTCAACACATAAGTCGACAAGAGAAGATCATTTTATTGTAAGATTCGCGCAGATGAAGTCTGGGACCAGTTTTTTCTTTCACTTTCCGGAAATCAGACCAGAAAATATGTTTTGTTGATTGCCTCACCTGAGAGGCTGAAAATGAGATATTTGGACGCTTTTTCGACTATAGGTACGATTCACTTCTCGGCAGTAGCTGCCTGGCAGTCGCGACCCGGCAGCTACCTTACCACTTCCATGAAATTACATGCAACACTTACCGATTATGGAACAAATAAATTTCTCAGAATAAAAATATTTGGCAACAAAATCCGGAAACAGGTCAATTTTTGTTTCACTTTTACCAAGTTTATATGCATTTTTGAAGGATTGTTGTTGCACCCTGTGATATCCCCATAAACCCTCTGAAGTTTTTCAATAGGGAAAGTAGGTCATGTCGTACTTTTGTGGCAAGGTCTTTGTATCTTCTTCACAGGCGTGCATAAATTTTCAAGAAAAAAAATTTTTTTTGAAAAATTAGTTAGTGATTCTCCGGGTGGTACTTCAATGCCGAAATAAATTTCCAATGTCACTCCATTTTTTTTCTCCATTGAGGGTTTCGTAGGGGTTGGAAATTCTGCATGAACAAAACTGTAGTGGTCGACTCTCATTCGGTGACAAATTTCATCAGGTACCATCGTCTCAAAGTAACTGAGCCATGAAAAAGTGCACATACTGAAAACCTCTTTGAACTAACTAATTTTTCAAAAAAAAACATTTTTTTCTTGAAAATTTCTGCACGCCTGTGAAGAAGATACAAAGACCTTGCCAAAAAAGTACTACGTGACTCACTTTCCTATTCAAAAAATTTAAAGGGTTGATGGGGATGGCACAGGGTGCAACAAAAGTTCTTCAACAATGCATAAAAATTTGGTAAAAGTGAAACAAAAATTGACCTGTTTCAGGGATTTGTTGCCAAATATTTTTCTTCTGAGGAAATGGATTTGTTCCATAATTTTGACGCGCACTGTATGTAATTCACTGGAAGCTGTATGGTAATAGCTGGCATATCGCGACTGCCAGGCAATTAACTCTTATCTAAGTAGCATGCCCAAATTTAAATGAGCACCTGAAGGTGATCACCTATATGCGCCCATGATTCTAGTTATGTTCAACTGAGACTTTTATTCACCTAATGAAGAATTCTACCCAACATTTTTCAGTTTGTATATCTGTTGTTCGTGGTGTCTGTTATCTGATATGAAATTAACTCTTCTTGTTAATCTTCAAATTCTGCCAATATGAACCATACGGCCATCCATTCATAACAGGTAGTTGTAATTCTGTTTGAAACAAGAAAGCAATATTCTCATATGAGTTAATGAAGTATACAGGGTCCTGCAAAAGTGCGTTAGGCTTCCATAGCTGCCAAACCAGACGTTTTAGGAATTTAGTTGAAAAACATTCCCTTTGATCTTCCAATTCTGCATCTCAGGAAATTATTTTCTGATATACAGGGTGTTTCCAAATAAAATTACTCAACAAATAAGTGATTTTTCAAATGAAACACCCCTTATATTTTTGCATATTTCCAATGCTCTCCAATACCTCTACCATGATGCAAAATATTGGGCATATTTTTCCAACGGTACGGATCTTAATCAGAAAAAACTGCAAAATTTCGACGAAACAGTATTTCGGTAAAAGCCCTTTACATGAATTTGATCAGGATCAAAAATTTGTCTAGTCATCGTTCCTAAATGATCAACCTCTCTTATACAGGGTGTCCGTTATCAATGTCCGAATATGAAGAATTTCAAATTTTTTTTTCACGATTTTTTCAAATGTAACACCCTGTTTTTTCCATTATGATGTACACAGTTCAAAACGTTACATTTTTTCAAAAGTAACCAAAGTGCTATTTTCACCCCTGAGTCCAGCAGGCTCGAAAAATGAAATTAGAACGGAAAATTTTATTCAAATATTAGATAAAAACAAACGGGCGTTGAAAAAGACAAAGAAAAATTGTGTTGATTATGCAAGTGATGTTCAAAGTGTCGTCCGCCTTCTCTGGAAGCGATCCGATCGTTGAATGACCCACTAACCCCCACCAGCATGGCTGGAGTTATGCTTCGGAAAACAGTCACAATCCTCACTCGCATATTGGGAGCTGTTGTTGAAACTTCATCATACAGGATTCCCTTTATGTATCCCCACAAAAAAAATCTATTTTGGTGAGATCCGGTGATCTAGCAGGCCATCTTCTCGACCCGCCCCTACCAATCCATCTATTTGGAAACTGTTGATCCAGTAAATCCCTCACAGGACGAGAATAATGAGCAGGTGCTCCATTATGCTGAAACCATATTTCATTTCGTATTTCCGTAGCTAACACTGCTAACCTTCTGGAAAGAATGTTCTGAATGAAATTCAAGTATGCAGGTACATCTAAATTTCCTTCGAAAAAATTAGGGCCTTTCACATGATTGCCGATTACTGCTCCCCAGCCATTCAATGACCATCTGTGTCGATTGTCTATTTCCCTTTTGATTCTTGGATTTTCTACAGAGCAATAATGTAAATTGTGGTTATTGACGGCTCCGGAATTGTGGAAGGTTGCTTCATCACTGAATAAAACCAATTCAAAAAATGTAGGAATCTGTTCAATTTGAAAACTTCCCCAGTTACAGAAATTCAGACGGTTTTCAAAATCGCTATCGGTAAGCGCCTGGTGCATCTGAATGTGGAAGGCATGATACTTATTCTTTTCGAGGATTCTTTGAACTGAACGCTCACTTATACTACAAGCTACACCAAGCTCCCTTTGGTTTGTGTGTGGATTTTCACTTACATGTATAGTAAAGCCTTGAGCTCCTTGTCTTCGTTAGTGGCCGATTTTATCCTCTCTTCTTTTTCATACTTGACATCTCCTGTCTCTACAAGTCTGTTTAAAAGCCTCCGAAAACTCGTTTCGACAGCATAGGATCTACTTGCTAATAAACAGTTTCTGTGGCACTGTCCCAACATGAAAATCAAATCAACCATTTCATGAATAATAATTTTTTTGGATGCCGATAAAACTCTTTAATCGTTAGAATACATAAGTTATCAATCATACCTATGTATGTGTTACTTATTCGGACAAACATTATCATTTTCATGTTGAACTTCAAAGATTATGATTTTAGAAGGGTTTTAAAAGTTTTTCGAAAATTGGTCATTCAGTTTGGTTTCATTGTGTGACTCGTTTAAAATATCCGTTAGTTATTATGATCATTATTCCTGAAACTTTTGGTTGAAATGTCATTTTTCGTGTCTGCTGGATACAGGAGTGAAAATAATCCTAAGGTTACTTCTGAAAAAATGTAATGTTTTAAACTGTGTTCATCATCATGGAAAAGAATACAGGGTGTTACATTTGAAAAATCGAGAAAAAACAATTTTAAATTCTTCATATTTGGACATTGATAATGGACACCCTGTATAAAAGAGGTTGATCATTTAGGAACGATGACTAGGCAAATTCTTAAGTTAAAAGAGATTCTGATCAAATTCATTTTTCTATCGCATGTGGAAATCGGTAGAGGGCTTACCGAATGACTGTTTCGTAGAAATCTTGGAGTTTTTTCTGATTAAGATCCGTACCGTTGTAAAAATAACCCTAATATTTGCGTCATGATGAAGGTATTGAAGAGCATTCGAAATATGCGAAAATATGAGGGGTGTTCCATTCGAAAAATCACTCATTTTTTGAATAATTTCATGTGGGAACACCCTGTATATTAGAAAATAATTTCCTGAGATGCAGAATTGAAAGTACAAAGGGAATGCTTTCCAGCTTAATTTCTAAAACGTCTGGTTTGGCAGCTATGGAAGCCTAACGCACTATTGCAGGACCCTGTATATTAATGAAAGGTAGATGAGACTCTGTACCCGTTTTTACTGTTTCAAAACCAATCTATATTTTTCGATAATTTTCCTTCTTTTGTTGGAATGAATGATGATCTGTCAGTAGAAGTTTTTTCGAAATGGTGAAAGTAAAATCTCATTCATCAGAGTTGAGTTAATACCGCCAACTAAGGTCATTCGTTTTATTACGCCCTTATTATGTGGAACAGCGCGATATCGTTTCTAATATCTAATTATTTGGAGAAATTATCAAGACGTTCCACAATATAATGATTAATGAATCATACAGTTAATATGGTTCCTACCATTTTCTTTGCTGATGGGGTAGTTCGAGGTTTCGTGGATGGTAGCTCCAGTAAGCATTGAATTTCAGGATAACCTGAAACTACGGACCTGATTTAAGCCTGAAATTGAAAGCTATATGTGAAGTATGCCACCGTTCAGTTTTCTTTTAGTTTTATTGAAAGGAGAAGTGATGGTGGGGTGCATTTTTATTCAAGATTTAAAGTTGTCTATCGGTACCCTAGGAGAAAAAGCCATTAAAGAATCAAATATGTAATAATCCGATTTAGGTAGATATTTATTTCAATGTATCCATGAAATCTACGACATTCATTTTTCGTAGGATATCGCATGGGTAAATATTAAATATTCATCCTTCACAAAACATCATTGTTACTGCAAATGTTGCAAAGTATCACAAGACATCGTCAAATCATTCTTTGAGATATCTTACACGGCCTTCATGGACGATTGTTACATTGTGGTTCGTTTTGAAATATTTGTTTTTTTCCACATCTTTTACTGTTATTAAAATAGAATGTTCGCAAAGTTCGAAGAAGTATATACGACGGCGTATTAGTGCCACTGTGAAAAATAGAAAATATCGCAATTGCCAGATTTAATCTGTCATTCAATCTGTCAATTGCGAAATTTAATCTGGCAATTGCGATATTTAATCTGGCAATTGCGACATTCACAGTGGGTTTCACAAAGCTTAATCCTCTGATCAACGCATTGATATTCTGTGGTATCACTAAAAATGAACTGAAATTGAACATAGAACTGTCTTAATCAGAACAATCAAGCTAATCAGAGCTTTGTGAAACCCGCTGTCAATCTGGCAATTGCAAGAATGAATCTGGCAATTTTAGACGTGGAAAGGAAATTCATATAAATTCACCAAACTCTACCTTGAAATATCATTGTTCACTAAGATTGGCATTCTTCTCTGTCAAGGACACTGAGTTTTTTATATAGACTACTCATGTTTATATCACAAAGTCGCATTTACGAGAATGATAATTTTTGTGGAGTACTGAATAGGACGCACTCTATCCTTTTTATGTCCACAGAAGCGTTTCTTGAAATTCTGAAGGACAAAGTTGTGTAGCTACTTTCTCCGGTATGTAGGTATAACCAGAAGTGACAGAGACCTAAACATATGTCATACATGCATATATGGATTCAGCTCGTCGTCTGTCAATTGACAGATTTAATCTGGCAATATTAGGTAGTTCGATCAGTATCCATAAAAAAATGTGTTAGGCATGATTAATGATGCATTAGGGCTTGATTACGAAGGTGGAGTTCGTGAATGGGTAAAATCCGCCCAATGATTCCGTAGATAAAAAATTTCATTTGCTTCATCTTTCCATAAATGCAGATTGGATCGAATTGAAATCCAGTACGTATTTGATAGAAAAACGACAGCTTGAAGGTTCATGTAGAATTTCGTGAGGATAACCAAACCTTTCCATCTGGAAATGTGAAGATGCATTTGACGGGGTCAATACTTGAAAAGATGGCCGCTTTGGCAACGGATTTGAACAAGCGCACAAAAGCTGCTTACTTAACATCAGTACTTTTCTAGAGTTTTTTCACGTGCTATTATTGATTTATTTATACACACTCAACTTATGGAATTATTTTTTTTATAATAATTCAAGCTAAGCTGGGTGGGATAAATATCTGAATGGGTGACCACTCTAGCTACCAAACCACAAAATTCGAACGAAGACGTAGAAACTCTTGAATTTTTGTGCTCTAGATTACTCAGACACTTGGCGAATTCATATGAATTCCCTTTCCATGTCTAAAATTGCCAGATTTATTCTGTCAATTGCCAGATTAAATCTCGCAATTGCCAGATTAAATCACGCAATTGCCAGGTTCAATCTGGCAATTGCCACATTTTTTATTTTTCACAGTGGCACTTATGCGCCGTCGTAAGTACGCATTACAATTATCATGAATGTCACTTCAACAATGAATCTGTTATGAGATTCGGTACCAAGCAAGGGGCCAACTATGGTGATTATTTGGAAAGTCTCTGTGTTCATCAGAGAACGGACAAAGTAGTTCAGAGTATTCATAGCTGGAATGCGTATTCGAAAGCATCGTATATTTGGTTTCCAAATGAGTTTAATTTTTTCCACTGACAAAATGGCCTGCTATTTTTGAGTTCTATGTACCTATATGCGTTTTTCTTATATGCAATAAAGGGACCACTTATACATTCTAATTGATGTTGTTCATCAGAACTGTTTTGATACACAACAAAAAACACCTAAAGCTTTCAAAATGATCCTCATCATCTAGGTATTTGCAGAACATTGGAGGAAAATCATTCCAGACACATTCTATTTTATACTTAAGTGTTTTAACAAACATGAAACCTTTTCTCTAATGGTACCTCTTAAGTGGTAAGAACATAACATCTTGCTCCTCGAATCAGTATGCTGCTATGGAATGGTGTAATTAACTTTCGAATTATTATCCAGATTGGTGTTCTTCTGATTCATTATGTGAAACAATGAATATGCTGCCATAAATCATTTCAATCGGAAAAAATTAAAGGATTAAATAATTGCCTGTCGGTGAATACTTCCGATGTTACATCATGCAGAACGCTGATGAACTGACGAAGCGCTTCATGGAAAATAGTGACTATCATACTTTCATATTCATTTCATCATTACATCCTCATGAAGAATACCAAATTGAACAAATTATTCTTCTTTGCGAAATAATCACTACACTTATTAAAAATGCAATTGGCTTCATATCATACTGATATTTACGGTTCAATGCCGTAATTTATAATCCAATCAATTGAGTAACATCTCAATATGTCGATGTAAAAATATTTCAATTTATTATTCATCTGATGTCCTCAAACAAAGTGGATCGGTTGGATAATATATTTCGTTCTAGTTTAGGTAATAAGAAATTGACGATTTCACTTTAGGCCCCTTGTTCGAATTCGTTTTCGAGGCGTATATCTATTTACTTATGAACCATGCCAAACGCAGCTTTACTGATAGAAAGATTTGATGAACTTCATTTAATATGGTCCTCATGAAATTTTGCATGTGCCTCAAGTCATCATTTTTTGATGGAAAACTAGGTTTAAATTCTATATTATCTAAATTTTGAGATATTGAAGAAATAACATTTTGAATGCGTACTTTCGTGTACGGAATCATTAGGTAAAATTTACCTATTCAGAAAATGTCGAAATTTATTTTTTGATTGATGACGATCCTCAAAGAATTTTGAACAATTTACTTATCAACACTGTAAACTAGTTTTCCTAGGAAATAACCAACAATTTGACATATTACGTTTTCCCAAGATCTCTGGAAATTTTTAAAAACTGTTGCTTACTAAAGACTTCAAGATCCGCGTCAAACTTAATTGAGATCCGATGAATGGTTTCACGAAATATTGCAAAACGTTGCACATCGGTATCATGGTCTATGTCGGTATTCTACAACTAGCTACCAAGTTTAAATCTGATCGCATTAGTTCTTCTTGAGATATGGAGGAAATTTCTTCATTATTATTTCAAATAACTACGATTTTTGGCATATTTCCTTTTAAGTGTCGCCCGAAAGAAATATCGATAAAAACTAAAATGTGATATGTTGGATATTGACTTGAAGGTTTGTGCCAAATTTCATAGAAATAATATGGATAGTTTTCCCGGAAAAAATTACCCGAAAATGAATATGGCATCAGTTTAGAATATAAATCATGGGTGTTTGTTATCGACTTCAATGTCTGTACCAAATTGAGACAGAATCTGATCGGTATTCTTCGAGGAATATAAATTTCTCAACAGAAATTGGAAAAATTTTCGAATTTTTTCTTCAATTATCTAACGCCTAGATCTACACTTAGTTTTGCGTTGGTATTGTGGAACTAATGACGAAGTTTCGATCTGATCGAATCAGTACTACTTGAGCTATTGAGGAAATAATCTCAAAATTTCAGATAACAATTAATATGGAATTGAATGGACAATTGTGACGCAGTTGAAGAATATTGACTTGAGGGTATGTGTCAAATCTCATGATCTATAATCTGCGAGAAAAATAAACTTCTCAAAAATTTGAAAAATTTTCGAATAGATTTTTTGCGCGCATGTTTTTAACTAAATTCACTCCGCACTAAATTCAGCATCGAGCATTCCCCAACAAACAACCAAGTTACAAACTGATAGCGTCAGAACTCCTCAAATTTTCAACTAGCAACGGATTCTTACAGATGTTTTCCCTATATCTCTAAAAATAAATATTAGACTGAATGGGAAATTGAACCATGGTGGTTCGATATCATCCTTAAGTTATGTGCCAGATTTCATTAAAATCTGATCGAAGGTCTTCGAGAGAAAAAAATTCAACTGAAAATCTGTTGCGCGATTCTCAACTAATTACGAAATTTCCATCTGATCGCAACATCACTTTTCGAGATATTATAGAAAGAACCTAAAAATTTCGAGAAACATACAAAACTTAACATATTTCATCCCCTATATGTCCGAAAATGAAGATCGGATCACATTGACGCTTGGAAATGAGTAGTTCTGTTGAGTATTGCCTTCAGATTTTGTGCAGAATATCTTTGTAATATGATCATTAAGCTGCGAAATGAGAATTTTCGGAAAAATTTTCTTTGACAATATTCCAACCACTCAACAATTAAATACAGATTTTTTTGTATTACCTTTACATAATATCTTTCGATATTGATTTGATATCTTACGATATACTTTTATGTCTTCGACGTACTACGTCTTCAATAACAAAATTATTATATCAACTGGCATATAATGAGCAAAGTAAAAAACTTGAGAAAAGGGTAAAAAAATGAAATACAACCTAAAAACAATACTAGACACAGTGTTTCATCTCCTATCTTTCGATTTAAAATCATCAGTAGCATTTATTCTATATTATTTATCAAAAACTCACCACGTGTTCCTTACGTACACTTCACTTCAACGGGAATAAGCAGGTTTAAGTCCATACGCATGCTTGTTAAAATTGTGCATAGAAACAATAATGCCACAGATTTTACTTACACCTTCTTCTTTCCTTGACAAATGAAATGCGGTAAAAAACATTTTCCAAAATCTTTATAACCTCAAGAATTAAATGACAGTGGATATTGACCCTTGAAAACTATAAGTTTTCATTCAAATATTAAATTCAGAAAAGTCCACTGGTTAAAGGCTATTGATACAACAATTGAATACAGATTTTTCTGTATTACCTCTACATAATATCTTTCGATATTGATTTGATATCTTACGATATACTTTTATGTCTTCGACGTACTACGTCTTCAATGACAAAATTATTATATCAACTGGCATATAATGGATATATCTGCAGAATCATTGGGTGGATTCCACCCATTCACGAATTCGGCCTTCGTAATTGAGGTCCAAAGCTACTCTACAAATATCGAGTTTTAAGTTGTTTCTTTCGAAAGTTATTATGTTTACGATCGGCCGTTAGTTAGTTCATGATGAATATTTCAGTGGATTTTGGGTGAATATCACAAACTTGAGTTCTGTTGAATAAGACAAGAATATAATGCATACAACAACGAAATTATCTCATGTCATAGCATGCCAATATTAATCTTTGAGAAACTACCCCACTATCTCAAATAATCAGACACCATTCCTAACTTATCAACAAAATACAAATGCTTTGCTCTTGGTAAACCCTTGGTTAATATGTCAGCTATCATTTCGTTAGTCTCTTGATATCTGATATCTATTTATGTTATTTGAAACACATTCTCTTACAAAATGATATTTTGAATACATATCCATAAAATGATCTTCAAAACTCTCAATCTCTTTTGTCATGGCTTTTTCCACAGTTCTGCATCTGCCCTTGACATAGCTTACTCAGCAGATGCTTGATCGCCATTTATGTTGAGACTAAACTCTTGTATACATGTAAAAGTGACATATTCATCAAATATATTGGGCTTACTTGTCCTTTGTGACCTTTTAGTTCCCAAACTATCCGTTTGTAAAATTTTGTCAGTTGTTACCATCACAAAATCTTTATAACTTGAGTTTTCCATCTCTGAGTCAAACTCTAACGAAAATTGTTCGAGAAAAACTCCGCTTGAATTTGAAGAGTTTTGAGTCACATTTTGCTGACTCACTCTGCTTAGCTTGGAAATTTTCCCCATTCCGTAGCTAGTATACGCCTGATAAGTAAGATTTATCTAAGAAATAAATTATTAATTTTTAATCCATCCCGAATCACAGTTTCTTCTATAAACACGGAAATCCGAAGTACAAATCCTCTGCTACGCAACTATCTGCCAGTGGACGACCTCGGCGCTCGTAAAACACTTAGAAAGATGAAAGAGTCAGATTTTTACTCTGAAACGTCACAGTTCGCTTTGTTTATCGTTTGTTTTATTCCTGTATTGTTCATTAGGCAATCTGTTTTCCAAAAAAATGCCCTTTACAAATAGTTCAGTCCTGAAATCCGCACTGGCGTTTTCCATATAAAAACAACTTTATTAATTTTAAACAGTTCTGTCCCAGATATTGGAAGCGAAAACCTAAAAAGAACCTAAAAATTTATGTCATAGCCATTGAGTACTTCACACCGAAATTCATTCATTCATTTTTTTGGAAATTTCGAAATCCTGTATCCTTTCACCTGTCTAGAAAAATGGTGAATTAATAATTCTGAAAAGCACTAACGTAAGGTCAGGAGCTTTTACGTGCTTGTATAAATTCGTTGCCAAAGGGGTAATCCATTCACGTAATTATGCCGCGAAACACAGCTTTACTTATTTATGGGCTGATTCCAAGTTCTCCTTTTCATATTGTCCTCACAAAATTCTACATCTACTCAAGCTATCATTCTTCAATGAACTGGAAGGTTCCAATTCGATCCGATGTGTATTTATGGAAAAATTGAAAAAAATAACATTTTGAATGGGTATATGTAAGAATTATTGGTCTGATTTCACCAATTCACAAATTTGGACTCCGTAACTAAGCCCCGAAACTACTCGTCCTACTCCATAGATATCGGGTCTCTAAGTAATGTCTGTCGTTATTGTGTTTACGGCGGGTCTTACCACTACTTGTAGGCACAATAACTTCCGAAATAATCGATTGATAGATTTGATAATTGCAGAGTTTAATTTCGCAAGTCAAATTAGCGGACTGCTGAAATTCCTCCGATATTTACTAAGATATACCTAATCCGAAAGTGAAGATCAGATCGCATAGAAATCCAGTACCCAATTGAAAAAAAATTAGACCTTGAAAGTTCATGTAGAAATTCGTGAGGACCATATGATAAGTAGGTATGGAATATTTGAAAATAATTTTTGCTCCAGAGAGTTGAAAAATTAATCTGCTCGCGTCAGTTCTTCAATATTTTGGGGAAATAACCTCAAAATTCCAAATAGCTACATTTGACATATTCTTTTCTCAATATCTCCGAAAATAAATGTCAGCTCACACTAAATTGGAAGTACTATTATTATTGAATGCTAACTATAAGGTCTATGTCAAATATCATTGCAATCTGATGTATAGTTTCCGAAAAAACAATATACCCTTATAAAATACAAAGTCATATATTTTTTTTATTTGTTACAGTTGAAAACGAAACTCGATGTTACGATGAAATTGGATGTCTTAACATCACAAGAAGTTGGTATCATCTAATAAATCGTCCCCTGAATGTATTTCCCCTACCTCGAATTGTGATCAACACAAGGTTTATATTGTATACCCGGCTGAACCCAAAAGAGGTAAATATAGGTTTGAAAATATATTGCGATTATATGTGGGCTTTTATTATGTCCAGGCTATTGTGACACTAAGATTCTAGCTCATTGGTTTAGAAAAGATTAGGAAATAATCGAGGTTGGGAAGCAGAGGAACCCTGGACCCGTATTTCCCCAAGCCAACGAGCATACAATGCAAAACGGAGTTCTTTGTTTATTAGTCAGGATGAAGATATTCTCGATAATTCTTTCCGCCGCCGATTACCATAATCCACTCATTTCAACAACTATACAGAAACAATGTAAACTGATGTATAAGTTCAAGTGTACACATCCGCTTTCTCCAGCTCCGGCGCCGTTGCGGTGCCGTACTTACGGTCTTGAGTACATAGCATCAGATGGGAGAATACACATATCCGGCGTACTTGCGGTCTGAATGCACACATCCGACCAGTTTTTTTGCGGCGAAGCAACTGCGCCGGAGCTAGATAAACCGAATATGTACACTGGAACTGATGGTGTCGAGCTCTACTTTTTAACGCCTGGTGTACACATACAGCCGGTGCGTTTCCGATCGCTGCCGTGATGTGTAAACGCCTCGATGTCCAATGAAGAACTTAGTGACCTAAGTACCATTTGCCGCGTCCTTGCTGTCTAGAGGAGAGTTGTGGCGCCGCAACGGTGCCTTACTTACGATCTGAAGTAGGTACATGGAAGAATGCACACATCCGACGCCGTTCCTGTGACGTACTTACGGTCTCAAGTACACACTGTCAGTGGCAGGTGGTAGAATGCACATCCGACCAACGCGTTGTGCCGGATGAGTACACAGTGGCTACACATCAGTTTGTCCACGTAACCCTTGTTCTTCTTCCTCAGTGTGCCCTGAGGCAATATACAAATTTGGCTGTAGCGTTCACCACTCCGGTCTTCGAGTGCCTTCGAGATCAATGGCTTTGTTACCCATCCTATGCCTGATCCATGTCCTCGCGGTATTATATCGACTAGTCGATGTATCTCTAATCAGTTGCATAATAATACGATTTGTGTCCGGCAGCTATTTTCTGTTCTGTTTTTATCGATTGCGAATAGCATTCACATTCATTTTGATAACTAGACACATTAAACAAGTTATTTGTAACAAAAACTGTCATAGAACACATACTCGAAATGTTGACGGTTATTTTTCAATTTAAATTTCATCAATTTGGTTGCAATGATTGCCAGAAAAGTTTCAGAGATGGATGTGATGAGCAGGCTTTTATAGCAATTATGAAAAGAGAAAAATGAGTCATATCTTTATAATGGTTTACTGGTTGAAAATCTATTTGTGAGAATATGATTCATTCGTAGCAAAAACTATATCATTTATTGGGTTTTCGAAGGACGTATCAACTTTACTGTGTTAGCATGGCTAACGTGATAACAACAAATGAAAAAAAATCTCATGGAAACTATGAATTTCAGTCGAATTATGAAATTTGTGCTTCCAAATAATCAATCATATTCAATCACTTATAATGACTAAAAAAATTCAAACGAATCATATAATAACAATTCGCTACAAATGTCACATCCCTCCTTTGTACAATATATTTGGCACATATTTTTTGTGCTGATTTACGATGTAGCATTCTTCGACGTTCACTACAATTTTGACGCATTTCTTCTCAACAGACATGGAAACGTTCGATGGGATCTTCACTAATGTGAACACAAATTGTATACATCTGTTCTTTCAATGAGTTTCACACAAAATCCGAAGGTGGTAGGATTGGGGCTCATAGGTAGTCATCTTACCTGACTGTATTTTCCAATCCAATATTTGTTCATTCGATTCTCTACTTTTTGGCTATTATAAGCAGGCAACCAACCATTCGACACTGAACATTTCGCCTCGGGGTAATTGGTAGCCATTGGTGCAGTTTGTTTAATATCTCCGATCTTACACAGATTAGCCCTATAATGATATTCCCTTTACTGCCAACACTTATCTTATGTTAGAAATGAGAGACAATAATCCATGTGGGTTTGCTCCCCTTCACAGAAGCCGAAAGTGATTCAATCAATTAATATTTTGGGGTACGATGGATCTGAAACAACGGTCCGTTAAGAACCTAGAAACCTCGATCCTACAACTTTAAATTTCATATGTGGGGCATATCAAGATTATTGTCATGAAATATAAATTCATAGTTCACATGAGAATTATTTCAAAATCGAATCAGAAAAAGCTTTGAAAAAATACAAAAGAAAATTTAAATCTTTTCGTCTTTTTCATCGAAACGAGGTGGATCTGTCGTTTGAAAGCCTACTGAAAGGGGTAGGGTTTGCTGCGAAGAAAACGTATTCTCAATAATCATATTCTATTCAAAAAACCGTAGGGCTAATTTTGCTCTCTCCAGAAAATTTGTTCGCACTCATTAGATCTTATTTTGCAACAAATTGAATGTTCTTTCAGATTACATATAAATTCAAATTTCATGAGATTCATAATTTAAGTAATTAGCTGTAATTGGTTTATGTAAGAATGTGTAATATTTCTTAAAATTAAGCAATGTTGAATAACAATCAACTCAACATTTCAACCATGTGTTTTATGACATTTTTTGTTGCAACTCTCTTACATGATAATTTCTTGAAGTTTGGCACCCTATATACATATGCAGGGTGTCCGGTAAACCATAAACAATATTGGAGCTGGTAATAGGTTAGGTTATGATAGCAATGAACTCTATATTATATAGAAGTAATATAGAGTTCTACGCATGATAGTTAGGAAAAGCAAAAATTGTCGATTTTGGATATTTCCATTTTCGAGATGATGGGCATTTTTATAATTCCTGGGTAATCGCTAACCACCTCACCTCGGTTTTAAATTCCAAAATCTGATAAAATTTTTCGAGTGATGATCATGTAATGCCAAAGTCGAATTCCGCCAATTTCATTATACGATTTTGTGAACACTTTTTCTAGTTCACAAAGTGGTGTGAATCGTTCTGTACTTTTTAATGGAAAAGGTGATATTTTATCGAATAAGATCGTGGGATATTCTCTGCCAAATCATTAAGACTAACGCTCACTTATCGGCAACAACCCGGACCTCGGCAAAACGAACTCCTATTTCTCTACTAATTTGCCGTGTTCCGTATTATATAGGAAAAATGAAATTCCGGTGTGCCGTGGACTGGGCTGTTGCCGGTATGTGAGCTTTGGCCTTTATTGATATTCTGACGGAAATTATGTTTTATTTCGAGTTTATCGAGATGAAACAATATAAAATTGTGTAATGTCAAGTCATCTTTCGATACACATCTTCAAACCAGAGAATCAGTAAATGTATTGCACTGATTAGTATTTGAAAACAAACGAATTGTTTTTTATCTGTCCTGGTAACAGAATCTTTCAAATTGTATTATAATTCTGGAACAACAATCCTCCCAGTAGCTCCTTGTACCCGAAATTAATTCTTCAATTTCAGTTTTGTGATTGGGGTGTTGTAAAATATCCAGAACTGTTAGGTTGGACTCACTCATGAAGCATTCGTGGTCAAATTCAATTCTGCCTGTCCTTCCGAACGTATGTGCTCTGATTTTCGAGGGACAGAATCTTTCGTATTGAAATTTTAAGGTTTGCTTTGGAGCCTGAATAGTTCAGTTAAGTTTGTTAGAGGGCAAAATCTTCCTCAGAGTAATAAAAAAATGAAATTTGGAGCTAAATTCCTCGATATCTTGTGAAATACTGATTCGATCCTAAAGAATCCCTTTAATTGGTTACAAAATATCAAGTTTCAGCGACTTAAGGACCGCATCCTAAGAAAACCTCAGGAATAGCAAGGGTGTGAGAGTAAAATTTAGCAGTGGATTCATTTTGACAATAACCGGACGAATCAGTAAAAGCACAACGAAGGAGTGATGCGAAGGAATCCACAATATCCTTCGAATCCGTTAAGTGATGATCATCGAAGCTCATAGAATCCGGAATAGAAGTACTGTTACGGATGACATTCAAGAAGTCCAAAACATGAATGGTCCCGCCGAAAGATCGCTCTTAGCCTTAACCACGAAGTTGATTCGAGCGAGAATAATATCTTTTTTTCAACTCCCTTCGGAGATCTCTGTAAGTATTCAGGAAGTACATATCCCCGGAGCACCTATATTCACTATCCTTGGCTCTCAGCGTACCTACTGATGATATGACCTTTGAACCATGGGGGGTAGGAAAACTTTCTGCTGGATAATTTAGGAAACATTCCGAAAAGATACCATCCAGTTCATATGTGCAGAATACTTGAGAAATGCCTCATATAAGTGGTTTTTCATATTTTTCATCTGAAACGATTCAGAGAGAAATGTTTACCTTAATTACCTTAATTAATATGTTCGTGATAAACTACCAGATTTCCGAAGCTTTGTATACAATGCTTTTAAACTTATATACTCTAATAGTCATTGTTACTCTTCATTTATTTCCTAGTCGTGGGCAAAAAACAGTTCATTCTAGTGAAAGGAATACCATATCACGAATGAAACATAGTTAAATTATCAGAAAAATATTTTAATGAAAAATATTGTGCATTATTTGTGGTCAGCATTGAATGAAAAGGGGATTAGGCTTCTTCAAATTAAATAAATTCATTATCAGAACATTAATTCACAACAACGTTTGCGAAGAATTCTCATCGAATCTGAATTAATAATTTTGCCAGAGAGTACATCAGAATAGAATAGTTCATTCAAGAAAACTACTATAAATAAACTCTATGATACTTTAGAGTCAATTTATGATTATGCACAGTAGTGCATTCATTTTCGGTTGATTCATACTCCAAAACTCTATTATTCTATCGCAGATACGAGTATACAGATATGGTTCACCATATGTCGAAATCATGTTACAAATGTCCAAATCTATTCTTCTTCGTTGTCAAGTCCGGGTAAGTATCGAAATCCCTTTTCTAAAAATTCCTGTCAAAAAATCAGGGATTCATTTCAACTTTGATTTATTAATTTAATTTCAGTTTCACCAAAATTCATTATCCATTTTTTTAATTCTCTTTTGAAGTATAATTTATTTTTCAACTTAGTCAATGTCTCAGGCACCAGGGAAAATAATCTTGGGGCTATATAGACACAGCATCTTTGGCCAATTTCTTCCTCAACTATGTTCATGACAATCCTCAGCGCAAATATCTGCTTTACATCAGTTACCTTGGCCAGTTCATACAGTTGCTTGCTGGGGAAGGTTATTGTTTTACCTTGTATTATTTTGAGGAAAAATTTTCGAAGCACATCCAGTCTCCTTTTATGACTGTCCAGTACTCCGCCCCAGCAACTATACCATACGATAACTAGGGTTGCACGGAAGCATTGTATGAAATATTGAGGTGTTTAGTACTGCTTATGTTGTTTCTTATATTGTTGAACTTGTATACAATACCACGCAGTTTCCTTGTTAATTTAATCATGTGCTGATCCATATAATAATAATAATAATAATAATATACTTTATTTCATAGTATGTAACCGTACACAGAGCAGATACATAAGAGAAATAGTGTCAACATAAATAATCATCCAAAGAATATGGTTCCAACTTTAATATACAATCTCTCACCTTTTTTTTGAAAAGTTTTAAACTATTCAGTCTCTTAATACTATCAGGTAATTTATTAAACATTCTGATGCACATATATGAAGGATGTTTCTCTGATGAAGACAATCGATGAATTGGATAGTGTAAATTTAGTGATCTCAGAGGGTAATTGTTCCCACTAGTGTGAACAGAAAACATGTCCTTATTCTTGAAAAGGAAAATTAAACACTCCACTATATAAATGCCATATACTGTAAGTAAGGTGTTCTTCTCAAATATACCCCTACATGACTGATTGAATTTCATCTTGAACATATATCTTAAAACTCTTTTTTGTATGACAAACAATCTTTCCACATCACTACTTGATCCCCAAAAAATAATACCATACCTGAGCAACGATTCAAAATTTGCAAAGTAGATAGTTCTTAAATTTTGGAGGCTTAAATATTCTTAAAGAGTTCTGATACCAAATCCAACCCGGCATAGTCTTGTAGCTAGCTAGATAGTCTATTTGACAAGACCACCTAAGACAACCATCCAGGTATGTCCCCAGAAACTTAACTGCCTCTTCAATTCTGACCTCAGAGCCATCCAAAAGTACTACATTTTCTGTTGTTTTATTTGATCTGCTAGTCCTAAACAGAACAGCTGATGTCTTTCCCTCATTCATGACTAATTTATTCTTATCAAACCACAATTTAATCTGACTATATATAGACTCTATTCTAATTTTAATTTCAGCAAATTCTACCCCTTTCACGATCACGTTTGTATCATCAACAAAGGACGTCAACCATTCTAGTATTTCTTCATTCAAATCACAAATATCTATTAAAAAAATTATGAACAATATGGGACCCAAGACACTGCCCTGAGGAACTCCATAATCTGAATGAACAATGTCTGACTTAACTTCTCTACCCTTCCCCACAATTGACACCCTTTGTGATCGATGAGAAAGATAAGAAGTTATCCACTTCTTCGCACTACCCCTGATTCCCAGTTTTTCAAGCTTTTCCAGTAGGAATGGCCTGAATAGACAATCATAGGCTAAATCTATAAATAAACCCAGTCCAAGCTTGTCATCCTCTAGAAGCTTTACAACCCTCTCTGTAAATTGATATAAAGCAGTTTGCACTGAGCAACCCACCAAATACCCATGTTGGGAACTGTTAAAAAGATTGCACTCATTCATGAAATTCAACAGTCTTTTGCACATAACATGTTCAAAAATCTTTGAAAAACTAGACAAAATACTCACTGGCCTATAACTCTCAAATGAATCTTTATCTCCTTTTTTGTATATGGGCTTTATCAATGCTAACTTTAATTGTTTAGGAAAAATTCCATACTTCAGTGAATTATTTACTATATATGAAATAACTTTTTTAAGCTCATTAGCACATCTCTTCATCAAATTTACAGGTACGCCATCATCCCCACTGCAATATTTAGTTTTGATTTTAGTCAATATAATTTCCTCTATTTCATCAGGATTCGTTGGATCCAAACTCATAGTTACAGAGTTCGTGGGCAAATTACACGAGAAGGGTTCATAATTCAACTCATCCAACATATTTGGGACCTTTTCAACTAAAAAATTATTAAAATTATCAGCAACAGTTTCAAGATCTTTATCGCAAAAATAACTACTTCTTTCTGTTGCATTCCCTCTTATGTCATTAGAATAGAATAGAATAGAATAGAATATTTATTTATCCATTTAGACACAATACAGTGTATAGGACAAGTCAAAATATACATAACATAGAGAGGAAATGAAATCACAAATCATTGAATGCATTCATCATTAAGATATTCATTAATACTATAATATTGACCACATAGTTTTATTTTTGTTATCGGAAGACTGAATTTTCTGATTATAGTAATTAGATCTAGCTACTTTAAGGAGGTTATCATAATTTTTTTTTTCAATTTTGTATGAGGTGTTATAAGATCTATCACATGATTTCAAAGTTAATAGAATATCTAGTTTAGCTTTACTCTCTCTGACTTCATAAGTGTCATAGTAATTTTTGCGCTTTTTCTTTGTGTTTCTAACTGCCTTCAACGGATCCAATTTCAAGTGTTGGTCAATTTCAATTCCCAAATACTTCACCGAGTCCACTTTGGGAATAATTAACTATTCGTCAATATGTACATCTTCAAGATCTTCAGTTCCTGTTTTAGTCGACTTACATTCACTAAGTTTCGAATTAGATTGAATTCTTCCGATATATCATTCCTTTTCCTATTCAGGAATTTTATTGACGGTCTGGCAACAGAAATGAAAATTAATCAGGAACACCGATTTATATGTGGATAGATTTTATAGATACATGTTACGAAGAATTCAGGCAAACTGATTCTGGATTGATTTTCATCACATTTTATTGTTGAGGGTTAGTTTCTTCTCCTAGTTACACATTTCATTATTCAAATTCATGCACAATTATTAACACTCATTTATTTCCTCAAGTAGTGATTTATAAACTACTGTTCACTTCACCTTCTTCTCGACTCCGTGATATCTGTAAGTAAGTAAGTATCTTTATTTCCATGAAGAAACAGAATTTTCACGAGGGTCTAAATAATAACAATCTCAATTTGAAAAATCAGGAAACTCATAAGAGCAATTGACGAAAAAAATAATTCAATTTTCATACAAACTCTCAGGTTGAATGCCTTTGATTTTTTTGTGTCAGGTAATGAATTGAAAATCTTCAAACTCATATATTTGGGCGTATTTAGAGTACTATTGTATTTACTAAAAGGAATATGAAAGTCGTCTTCCTGTCATGTCGATCTCTCTTCACCATATTATTCATAACTTGTTAGTAATTTAATGAACGAAACATCATTAATATATTTCACTCAGAATGTATCAATAAAATCTTGATTGAGCTGAGGCTCAAAAACAATACTTCTGTTGAAGTACTGAGCCGTGGAATTAACAAAAAATTCATCTGTATCGCTTACATATACTAGTAATAATAAAGGGCCCAACAGAACACACTCTAGAGCTATGACAGCTTTTCCTCTGTAAGTGAGGAACCACTTTTCACCCCTGCCCCAACGGTGCGTTTCTGGCACATACTGTTCGCGACTATTAAAGATGCAGCAATCGTTTCCAGAGCCACACCACGAACACCACAAAAATCAAGCTTCGCCAAGAAAATATCATAAGACACAGACGAATGCCCTGCTCAGATCACAAAATATTCCAACAGGGCATTCTCCTGCCTCAATAGATCCTATAACTCTATACAAGAAGGCACACACAGCAGTTCCAGTTGATCGGCAAGGATAGCTAATAATTTTTTGTCACAATTTCTTCCATTCAAATTCAGACAGTCTTATCAGGAATGACAGCTCGAAAACCTTCGACAGGCAAGACGAGATGGTAACAGGACGATAATAACACAAAACTGCAGGAGAGGAGACACTGAACTTTCAAACCGTTATGGCAAGCGCAAGCGCGACCGACCGAAATTATTACAACTTATAGTCAACAATTCGTTTGAAAAAAACCTGGTAAAGCACCAACGGGAAGTCAGCAACTTTTTCACGCATGTTCAAAGGAGATGAATGCCGGCTTCACGTCATTGCTTTTCTAGGTTTTTTTCAGTTATTTTTGCAAAACTTCGACACCGAAGAGAAAATTACGAAATTCAACATATTCTCTCACAATATCTCCCAAAGTAATGATCCTGTGAGTCATGAATTTGGTACACTACAAAAATAAATCAATCTCAAGGTATTTTTCGAGAAAAAGTTTTTTTTACTTTTTTGATTTACTGACTGCACGATCTCAACAAAATTGTGTGAAAAGTTGCCAGTCTTTCTGCTCCAACTAATTGTTAAGTTTCAATCCAATCACTTTGGTTGTTCTCGAAATATCAGGGAATAACTTCAAAACTTCATATGGCTGTGAAACCGTTCGGTCGATTATGCTCATTAACTTACTTAACCTTCGCATTATGAAATGCAACCAACTCTGAAATTTTCAATTCGACAGAATCCTTCCTTGTCCCGCAATCTTGAATAAGGAAGGCCGAACAGAATCGATTTTGACACCGGACTCGTCATCAGCGACGTCAACCTAGTCGCTTTGAGACTATTTCGGCTCAAAATTCGAAAACAACAGACATTTGGACGACCCGATACCACGCTGTTCCTTAGACCAGGGCGCAAAAATGATTGAATTTCACCGAAAAAATCTTTGCTCATTTGGATCAGTAATAAAATCATTAACCAGTATAGGGTTTATAACTTCGCTGGCTTTATCTATCCTCCAAGCTGTCCTACTCATGTTGTCAAAACATTTTTTCTGACAGTAATGCCTCGAATGCTCGAATACATCATCAGGGTGATCGAACTGATGAGTAGTAGATCAATCCTGATCACTGTAAACAGTTATTATCAAATGCCTCAACATTAGATTTACTAAAATTTTTTCTAGGCAGAACACCATTACTGCGAAAATCTGTCAATATCCCAGGGCACTGGAATTTGAAGAGGGGTCAATATTAATGCCTCCACAACAAAATGAACGCTCTCGATGTGTACAATCTTTCCAATAATGCTTTCATATTTTGAAGGAAAATGTCAATATTACTCTTTGGAGAACGATAGCAAGAAAAAAAAATGATAAACTTTACAAACTCATGGAGCTAAAAAACTTCGCATACTTCTACGTCTTCTTTTGAATGGAATTGCTCATTTTATTTACTCCTCTACAATTGGAAGGTTTTATTTTCAAGTACCTACCTTTTGTACGATTGTATGTTATCGGCATTATAATGTGCATTCCGCGGGACAAAATAACTGAAACACTGGACTTCTTGAATAGTTTTCATGGCATGTTGAGCTTGACAATTTAATTAGACGTTGAAAACTGGTTTCCATTTTCAGATGTATGCTTGATTCGTTATGTAAGAATAATAACTGATTTATATGCTCAGCCAAATTCACTATGAAGATATTTATGAACTACCAATCGATGTAACCCAGGTCATAGAAAATCGAAATCATTTAGTTCATAAGCACAAAATTTCTAATTTGACTCATCGTTTCTTTCATGAGAGACCTTTTAAATCACAATCAAATATATTGGATCAGAATGGGTGTCCCAGGAGCTCAATACATGGAATTATTTTCTCTTCTACGAATAGCATAATTTCCCCTACAATTGATCCACCCTGTTTCAGTGGTCAAGTGTGGCACATGGCACAGGCTTTTAAGTACATACCGGAACTCTATAAAGATCTGTTGAGGGGTAAGCGTGCATGAGGTTCCAATATTTCAAAGATAGGAATACAGTGAAACTTCAGTAACCATACTCATTGGATAACGTTCTTCGGTGTAGATGTTTCTGTAGATTGGATGATTAGCTGAGATCAAGGTGGAATATTTGTTGATTTATCCAGAGATTTTCGTCCTTGTGGTTATGTTACTCCAATATTTCACCCTATCGCTATAAGAAGACTAACAATATTTTCTCCAAACTAAAAGACCCTGCAATTGATGAAAAGGAGCCGGAATTAATTCATTAAATAGAGTGCAACAATGGTGATAAGTTCTATGTAGGGACTGGACAATATTTGTAATGAAGGGTGGATAAATATAGAAGAAGTTTGAAGGAGACAATAACATTGTCAGTGCATGCTCAAACCTGTATCCACAAATTCCATTTTGAAGGCGTTGAAATCCGTGATTTTGAGAAAAATAGTTCCATAGAAATTTCGAGGAAACACTTCACATTTCAAAAGAACCTCTTATACGATAAACTATACGACAAATATAGGCAGACCTCATTCGGCATATCTGAATTTAACAAATAAAATTCGACCGCTATCGTAGGCGTATGTCTGTTGAGAATGTGTGTATCCAAAAAAAATTATTTATATTAACCAGCACCACCTCATATATTTTACGTTTATAATTTTATATGATCGAGAGCCAGTGTCTATGGCCTGTTAGGATAATCCCATCAGTTAAGTCTGTCTGAGAAGGAAGTTGTTAGCCCTTTGTTGAATACAGTTCGTTGTTAATACAAACGAGTAATCTTATAAGTTTCTGTGAGTAGGCTGTTTTCAATTATAATCGAGAAGAATATGAATCGTAATAATTTGGCGACTATTGTAGGTGAATGTCTATGTAGTAGAGACTTCGACAGTAACCAGAAACGACCTGGCGTCATACATCAAACGACATATAGGCACACACATGATCAAATTGGAATTTCCGAAAGATTTTTACAGGACAATGGTTGAAAAGACCAAATGTCTTTGACTTGATGAGAATTTGAGGGAGTCCCTATGGATCGAAGTGGCAATACAGCGTGTTACCTAAAAAATTAATCTGCCGGTTTGAGAAGTCCAAAGACACATTATGAACTGTGGACAGGAAGAAAACTAGACTTTGGCCACTTGAGAGTGTATGTACCGAAGGTGAACAGGAAGAAATTGGACCAGAAGTCAACGAAAAACATGTAGGTAGTATAATATGAGACTGCGAAGCGGTATGGATTTTTAAGCCAGTCAATAGAGAGCTTATCGTCAGCCGTGGTGTCACTGTTGTTGAAAAATAGAAACGAAATATACCAGAGGGATCACAAGAATAGCATAGTACAGAAGATAATTCTTCTTCAGTGGGTAAAGAACGAGTTCTTCCGAACATGATGAATCATTTCCATGCAGTTTGGAATAATCTGACGTTATATATGTAACACCAGGCAATTGAATAGAAATAGGTACACGAAGATCTCAGAGAGAATCAAGGAAGAAAAAGTTTCATGGCTATGTAACCTATTTCAATGGTTCTTTTGATCCTGATGCAAATGCTCCAGTTGCAGTAATGGATCTTCCACAGACAGTGAGTAAAGCGCTATCGGTACCAAATGGAAATCTGTGGATGCAGTCCATGACGGAGGAGATCCAGTCGTTCCACGAAAATGGAACTTGGGAGCTCATAAATCCGTCAGAAGGTAGCCCAGCGGTTAAATGTAAGTTGGCTTTCAAAGTGGAGAGTGTCAGTGGCAACAAAGTTAGGTACAGAGCCAGGCTTGTAGCCAAAGGTTTCACTTAGAAAAACGTCATTTACTTCAGTGAAACTTTTGCTCTAGTGGTGAGACACTCTACTTCAAGACTTCTATAAGGATAAGCGGTTAAATAAAATCTGAAAATTGTATTCGAAGTAAAAACTGAATTCCTAGATGGTCAATTGAAAGAAAATGTTTTCATGAACAACCTGACGGTTTCGTACCGAAAAAATCCTAGTATGGTTCTCAAATTGAAAAAAGTTGTATATGATTTGAAAAAGGCTAGTCGGGCATGGAATGAGAGAGTCGAGTGTTTTGTTAGAAATTGGTTACAAAAAATCAAAGTTTGAACCCTGTTTATGCGTGAAGCGAAGTAGGGAAAAATTATCTGTGATAGCCTTTATGTAAATGATTTTTTTGTTTTATCTGCTGACCAGAACGAAATTTATTTCGTTGATAAAAATCTCAACTATCAATTTAATATTAAAACTTGAATAAAGCGAAACAATGTTTACGGATTAGAATAAGGAGTACTAGTAATTGTATAGCTATTGATCAGGATAAGTATATCGACAATGTAGTGAAAAGGTTTGTAATGTGTAATTGTAAAACTGTTTGTACTCCACTTGACAATGGTATTTCTTTGTGTAACTTCGGAGGTGAGACATGTGATCCAAGAACTCCATATCAGGAATTGATAGGAAGTTTAATGTACTCGCCCAGATATATTTCACTCTGTTAGTATCTTGAGCCAATATAACACGCCTTACACGAAACATCGCAATAATATGCAAAGCGTGTGCTTAGATTTCGAAAGGGACTAAACACGGATCGGAAGTCGCTCTCAGGATATGTATTCAGATTGTCAGAAGCTTCAGTGTGTTCTTGTGTGAGGCAGACAAAGGAGCTAAATACCTGAATATCATCTCACAAGAATTGACAGGAAGATTGGACCAAATAAATATATCCAATGACAATCAGAGTGTCCAGAATAATACAGTGTTTCATGATCGGACCAACTTATCGACTAAGGTATCATTTTTGAGATGCAGTAAATGAGAATAATATTGATTTAATGTATGAACCTACTGATGAAATGGTTGCTGATATATTGATGAAACTATAACGAAGTATAAAAAAAATTAAATTTGTTAAGTATTAAGGTCTTTGTACAGATTCATTAAATATTATTTTATGTGAACTCCCGTTAAGTGTGAGTGAGCAGTCGGTAGAGGCCTTGATGATGGTTTATACAAGATGCCATCTCGATCATTTGTGACCCTCTGTTTACGAAACACTCGAACGCGAAACTTCTGGAACGCGTTATATTCGTATTCGAGAATACGAAACTTTGAAATATAGTTTCTATTTGCGTTGAGTTGCATTACTATATATAATACTACTACTAATAATAATAATACTATATATAATTGACGCTGATCATCTTTTTCAGGGTGCACAAATAAAAGCTGATAAGGATGCCCTCGCAAAAGTTATGTTTGACCCGAAGAAAAAAACAAAGGTTATTATTCATGGATTCATAGATACTATTTTAGCAAATTGGGTGAGTAAAATAATATGATGAGTTCGTTCCCAAGATTTCCTGCAGTTTTGACAGTTGAGAGAGACTGAGGACCAACAATAACCTGAAAGGGATTGTTTATGTCCTTAAAGCTACACCAGCATTTATGGCACACTTCAAAAAAACATTGCTCAGAATTTTGTACACATTTATTACAAATTTGCGTCCCAAAGCAAAAATTTATTACAGCTCCCGTTTTCCAGAAAAATGGCGTGGGCCAGCTTTAGATTGAAGCTGCACCACGCAGTCTGGATTTTCCAAAAAATGCAATATTTGGTCATCGAATTGGCACCAGAATTTCTTACACATTTATTACAGATAAATGACAAGCAAAAAATTCGAAATTATTAACCCCAAGGGGATAGACACCCCTAAATATTGAATATTCAAGTTGAATATGCATCCAAAAGGTGGACGGTATGAAATTATTCATCATTCTTTCTTAAACAAACTTTAAACGACATCATATTGTCCGATGATGGGGATGAAGCATCCCCAAACATATCGAAATTCCTATTACGTAATTATATGAACAACGACATAAACTGCGTAACGCAATTTCCCGCGGACGGTACATATACTCGTATCTGTCGGGATATTTCAAATCTCTTGGATATCGCTGATTTTTCTTCAGTTCAAAAATTTATTACAGTAGCCCACAATTCTCTAACACATGCTTGAGGATTCTAGTGAACTATTCAATCAAGAAAAATATGGAATTAGTGTCGAAGTATGTGAAAAAAAAATTCGAAAAATAATGATGGAGAATTTCGATATTCATCAATTTTTCTCGTTGTCAAAAATTTATTACAGTAGCCCACACTTCTTGAACACATGCTTAAGGATTCAAGTGAACTATTCCATCAAAAAAAAAATAAAAAAGTATGTGAAAAAAAATAATTCGAAAAATAATGATGGAGAATTTCGATATTCATCGAGTTTTCTCTTTGTCAAAAATTAATTACAGAAGCCCACACTTTTTCAACACATGCTTGAGGATTCTAGTGAACTATTCCATCATGAAAAATATGGAATTAGTATCGTGGTATGTGAAAAAAAATAATTCGAAAAAACATTATGGAGAATTTCGATATTCATCGATTTTTCTCGTTGTCTAAAATTTATTACAGTAGCCCACACTTTTTGAACACATGCTTAAGGATTCAAGTGAACTATTTCATCAAGAAAAAAAAGAAAGTAGTATCTGAAAAAAAATAATTCGAAAAATAATGATGGAGAATTTCGATATTCATCGAGTTTTCTCTTTGTCAAAAATTTATTACAGTAGCCCACACTTCTTCAACACATGCTTGAGGATTCTAGTGAACTATTCCATCAAGAAAAATATGGAATTAGTATCGTGGTATGTGAAAAAAAATAATTCGAAAAATAATGATGGAGAATTTCGATATTCATCGATTTTTCTCTTTGTCAAAAATTTATAACAGTAGCCCACACTTCTCTAACACATGCTCAAGGATTCTTGTGAACTATTCAATCAAGAAAAATATGGAATTAGTGTCGAAGTATGTGAAAAAAAAAATTAGAAAAATAATGATGGAGAATTTCGATATTGATCAATTTTTCTCGTTGTCAAAAATTTTTTACAGTAGCCCACACTTCTTTAATACTAGCTTAAGGATTCTAGTGAGTTATTCCATCAAGAAAAATATGGAATTAGTATCGTAGTATGTGAAAAGAAATAATTCGATAAATAATGATGAAGAATTTCGATATTCATCGATTTTTCTCGTTGTCTAAAATTTATTACAGTAGCCCACACTTCTTAAACACATGCTTAAGGATTCAAGTGAACTATTCCATCAAGAAAAAAAAATTAGTATCGTGGTATGTGAAAAAAAATAATTCGAAAAATAATGATGGAGAATTTTGATATTCATCGATTTTTCCCTTTGTCGAAAATTTATTACAGTAGACCACACTTCTTCAACACAAGCTCAAGGATTCTAGTGAACTATTCCATCAAGGAAAATATGGAATTAGTTTCGTAGTAAGTGAAAAAAAAATTCGAAATATAATGATGGAGAATTTCGATATTCATCAATTTTTTTCTTTGTCAAAAATTTATTACAGTAGCCCAACTTCTCTAACACATGCTTAAGGATTCTTGTGAACTATTCAATCAAGAAAAATATGGGACTAGTGTCGTAGTATGTAAAAAAAAAATTCGAAAAATAATGATGGAGAATTTCGATATTCATCGATTTTTTTCTGTGTCAAAAATTTATTACAGTAGCCCACACTTCTCTAACACATGCTTTAGGATTCTTGTAAACTATTCAATCAGGAAAAATATGGAATTAAAGTCGTAGTATGTGAAAAAAAAAATTCGAAAAATAATGATGGAGAATTTCGATATTCATCAAATTTTTCTAGTGGTCGAAAATTTATTACAGTAGCCCACACTTCTTTAACACATGCTTTAGGATTCTAGTGAGTTATTCCATCAAGAAAAATATGGAATTAGTATCGTAGTATGTGAAAAAAAATAATTCGATAAATAATGATGGAGAATTTCGATATTCATCGATTTTTCTCGTTGTCTGAAATTTATTACAGTAGCCCAAACTTCATTAACGCATGCTTAAGGATTCTAGTGAACCATTCCATCAAGAAAAATATGGAATAAGTATCGTGGTATCTAAAAAAAAAAATTCGAAAAATAATGATGGAGAATTTCGATATTCATCAATTTTTCTCGTTTTCAAAAATTTATAACAGTAGCCCACACTTCTTTAACACATGCTTAAGGATTCTTGTGAGTTATTCCATCAAGAAAAATATGGAATTAGTATCGTAGTATGTGAAAAAAAATAATTCGATAAATAATGATGGAGAATTTCGATATTCATCGATTTTTCTCGTTGTCTGAAATTTATTACAGTAGCCCACACTTCGTAAACACATGCTTATGGATTCAAATGAACTATTTCGTCAGGAAAAAAAAAATTAGTATCGTGGTATGTGAAAAAAAATTATTCGAAAAATAATGATGGAGAATTTCGATATTCATCGAGTTTTCTCTGTGTCAAAAATTTATAACAGTAGCCCACACTTCTTCAACACTTGCTTGAGGATTCAAGTGAAATATTCCATCAAGAAAAATATGGAATTAGTATCGTGGTATCTGAAAAAAAATATCTCGAAAAATAATGATGGAAAATTTCGATATTTATCGATTTTTCTCTTTGTCAAAAATTTATTACATTAGCCCACACTTCTCTAACACATGCTTAAGGATTCTTGTGAACTATTCAGTCAAGAAAAATATGGAATTAGTGTCGAAGTATGTGAAAAAAATAATTCGAAGAATAATGATGGAGAATTTCGATATTCAACAATTTTTCTCGTTGTCAAAAATTTATTTCAGTAGCCCACACTTCTTCAACACAAGCTTAAGAATTCCATCAAGAAAAATATTTATTATTCCATCAAGAAAAATATGGAACTAGGATCGTAGTATGTGAAAGGAAATAATTCGATAAATAATGATGGAGAATTTCAATATTCATCGATTTTTCTCGTTGTCTAAAATTTATTACAGTAGCCCACACTTCTTAAACACATGCTTAAGGATTCAAGTGAATTATTCCATCAAGAAAAAAAAGAAATTAGTATCGTGGTATGTGAAAAAAAATAGTTCGAAAAATAATGATGGAGAATTTCGATATTCATCGATTTTTTCCTTTGTCAAAAATTTATTACAGTAGCCCACACTATCCTTAAGAATGTGTTAGAGAAGTGTGGGCTACTGTAATAAATTTTTGAAAAAGGGAAAAATCGATGAATATCGAAATTCTCCATCATTATTTTTTGAATTATTTTTTTTTACATACCACGATACTAATTCCATATTTTTCTTGATAGAATAGTTCACTAAAATCCTTAAGCATGTGTTAAAGAAGTGTGGGCTACTGTTTTAAATTTTTGACAAAGAGAAAAATCGATGAATATCGAAATTCTCCATCATTATTTTTCGAATTATTTTTTTTCACATACTTCGACACTAATTCCATATTTTTCCTGATTGAATAGTTCACAAGAATCCTTAAGCGTGTGTTAGAGAAGTGTGGGCTACTGTAATACATTTTTGACAAAGAGAAAAATCGATGAATATCGAAATTCTCCATCATTATTTCTTGAATTATTTTTCTTCGCATACCACGATACTAATTCCATATTTTTTTTGATGGAATAGTTCACTAGAATCCTTAAGCATGTGTTAGAGAAGTGTGGGCTACTGTAATAAATTTTTGACAAAGAGAAAAATCGATGAATACCGAAATTCTCCATCAATATTTTTCGAATTATTTTTTTTTACATACTACGATACTATTTCCATAGTTTTCTTAATGAAATAACTCACTAGAATCCTTAAGCTTGTGTAAAAGAAGTGTGTGCTTCTGTAATAAATTTTTGACAAAGAGAAAAATTGATGAATATTGAAATTCTCCATCATCATTTTTCGATTTTTTTTTTTCACATACTACGATACCAATTCCATATTTTTGTTGATTCAATAGTTCACTTGAATCCTTAAGCATGTGTTAGAGAAGTGTGGGCCACTGTAATAAATTTTTGAACTGAAGAAAAATCGGCGATATCCAAGAGATTTGAAATATCCCGACAGATACGAGTATATGTACCGTCCGCGGGAAATAGCGTTACGCAGTTTATGTCGTTGTTCATATAATTACGTAATAGGAATTTCGATATGTTTGGGCATGCTTCATCCCCATCATCGGACAATATGATGTCGTTTAAAGTTTGTTTAAGAAAGAATGATGAATACTTTCATACCGTCCACCTTTTGGATGCATATTCAACTTGAATATTCAATATTTAGGGGTGTCTATCCCCTTGGGGTTAATAATTTCGAATTTTTTGCTTGTCATTTATCTGTAATAAATGTGTAAGAAATTCTGGGGCCAATTCGATGACTAAATATTGCATGTTTTGGAAAATACAGACTGCGTGGTGCAGCTTCAATCTAAAGCTGGCCCACGCCATTTTTCTGGAAAACGGGAGCTGTAATAAATTTTTGCTTTGGGACGCAAATTTGTAATAAATGTGTACAAAATTCTGAGCAATGTTTTTTTGAAGTGTGCCATAAATGCTGGTGTAGCTTTAAGGACATGGATTGTTTACTGTGGTGGAAAGTGATTCGACTTGTATGATGCATTTACTGGGATATTTTGAATTGATTTATATTTTATGTTTCACAAATAAGATAGTACATTTGGTGTACTCCATATTATATTACTGTCACTGGTTTCATGGACAGGTTGAATATTGCTATGCTTATAAACGAATCTTTCGTTTATTATAAAGCCGCCTTGTTATTTTCGTAATAAAATGCAATATTATATTGTTATATTATCGAGCTAATAACTTTCTCGTTCCTAAACATGGCCAGGAATTTCTAGAGGAAGTAGATAGGTAGTGTATTTACATAGTGTGAGCTCTGATTACTATGAAACAATATTTGAGAGTAACCATCTAAGGCTTGAATAATGATCAGTCATGATTTAGACTTTTTCTTCATAAAAAACAAACAAGAATGCTCATCCAAAACTGACGTTTTCCCAAAAATTCCTAACCTGGAATAAATCGGCATGTCCGAACAAAATATTGTCGATAATAATACTTGACATAGCATGGGGATCATCCCAAATTTGGATTTCATAACATACCTGAATGAAAATGTTCTGAAGGAATCCTGCCTTCTTTCAGTAAAACAGAAATTCTGGTAAACCCGGAAGATTTCCCGTCGCGAAGCTACAAGTAAGATATTCACATCATTGTAAGCAGTGTGAGTTCCTGACCAAAAAATATGAAGACCAACATAGGCGGTCTCTCTTTGTTTGGAAGATATGGGCCCCCAAAGTTCCATATTGATGCATTTTCAGATCCTTTTTTCCGCCATAAAAATGATCTCTCACTTCTCAAATCTAGTTCATAAATCATCTTTGAACATTCAACCAACGAATAACGACACTTCCTTTCAAGAAAATTCATTATTTAAAGGAAGAAAAGTGAAAATATTAGACAACCACTTAACCTATATTTCTACGAAATACTTCTCAATGTTAAAGCGGAGCTTGGCAACAGCGTCTTTTCATTTTTCATCGCTGGCAACGTATTATGACCGAAGAGTAGTTGTCGGCGGGAAATATGAAATGATGGACAGTCGAAGGATCTGATTGTAAGGAAAATGCTTCTGTCACTGAAGAAGAGGTGATTATTCTAACATCAAAACAAAATCATTGAGAATATTTGTTTGAGGTTTCACTCTCAATATTTTCGTTTGAACTTTCTTTCTATCCCCTTCAAAATAGGGAGGTTGTTATCTATTTCGTTTTTTGTTGTGTCTTCGATGAGATTCAGGGTATTCCAATAAAATGTGTTATACAATAACCTCGATTTCATTGGATATCTGGGAAGGGCGCGACCTATCACATATGAAAAAAATGTACGTTGAAATATATATCAGGGTGTATCTCATTCCATTTCTATGTGTTTCAAGCTTGTAGATTTCATTAGAAACGAATTCTCCTATTGGAAGATTTAGAGTGTCGCAGTAAACATTAAGAACTAAGAACAATAAGAATATATTTCATGATTTTTCATTTTTCTCGCCAGCAATAATCTGTCATTCACGAATACGCACGATGGCACGATTCCGACCGATGAAATTCGCGCCATTTGGACTAAGTCGAAATCAGAA
The DNA here is from genome assembly GCA_958510865.1 of Myrrha octodecimguttata. NCBI lineage: Eukaryota > Metazoa > Arthropoda > Insecta > Coleoptera > Coccinellidae > Myrrha > Myrrha octodecimguttata. The sequence goes on from OY294060.1 coordinate 16,359,228, forward strand.
GGAATAGAGGTTAAGTGTTGCTTATTGTTGGTTGAAGGTTCAAAGGTGGTTTGTGAACTATACAGATGAAGTGAGAGATCGTTTTCATGGTGGAAAAAGGGACCTGAAAACGACTCATTTTGGAACTTTGGGGGCCCATATCTTCCAAATTAAGGGAGACCGCGTATGTTCGATTTCACATTTTTATTCAGAAAAACACACTGCGTACAATGATGTGAATATCTTTTTAATATCTCGGCGACGGGAAATCTTGCAGGTTTACCGAAATTCTTATTGAGAACCTATGATTTTCCGAATATTCCATACATGGAATCAATCGGCTTGCTAGATCAAACAAAACATTGTGGATGAAAATACTCGACTGACCATGAGAACTTGCCGCGGGCGCAAGCTCCGCAGGGGCGCCAAAAAATATCGAAAGATAAAAAAACAAGAGCGCCAGGCGAAATAATTCGAAAGACCATGACTCGGTTTTCATGTATACGCTTCGCAACAAGTGATGCCGAGGAATCTATGTCCATAAAGTTAGCAGAGCCACTTGCACGGAAGTCTGTGAAAACCATCTCATTAATTGTCGTATATTTGTAGAGAATTTGTCGTGAAGGAAAAAAAATTGTCGCGCTTCTAGTTTTTTTTTTAAGGGGTGGCTCTGCTGACTTAATATTAAGTTAGCAGAACCATTCTAAAATATGCATCTTATTCGATCGAAAACGTTATAAGTAATTGTCGAGTATTTGTCGTAGATTGTCATAGGTTTTAATGAAATGTTCTGGTTTCTTAGGAAATTTGTCATATCCGGCAACACTGCATTGGTAAATTGATATTTCAGGTATGTTTTCCGTATCATTATTGACTGATATTGGGTTGTATATGTTGAATCTTCCATTTCTCGAGGTGAAAAATTTTCGTTTCAATGCTGAATAATGGAAATATTCCATTCTCGCGGATATACATCGACGTAACTTTGAGATACAAGAAAGTTGATTAGATGACCATTTTCTCATCCGGAAATGAGCTGAACGATTGGAGGACGACCAAAACATATTTGTCGTGAAAGAAAAAAATTTGTCGCGCTTCTAGTTTTTTTTTAAGGGGTGGGTCTGCTAACTTAATATTAGCAGAGCCATTCTAAAATATGCATCGACTTCGATCAAAAATGATATGAGTAATTGTCGAGTATTTGTCGTAGACCATCTAGCCTGAAAAAACCAGAAAAAATATTTTTTTTATAGGTTTTAATGAAATGTTCTGGTTTCTCAGGAAATTTTTCAGATTCGGCAACACTGCATTGGTAAATTGATATTTCAGGTATGTTTTTCGTATCATTATTGACTGATATTGGGTTGTATATGTTAAATCTTCTATTTCCCGAGATGAACAATTTTCGTTTCAATGCTGAATAATGGAAATATTCCATTCGCACGGATATACATCGACGTAAGTTTGTGATACAAGAAAGTTAATTAGATGAACGTTTTTTCTTCCGGAAATGAGCGGAACGATTGAAGGACGACCAAAACATATTTGTCGTGAAAGAAAAATATTTGTCGCGCTGTTTGTTTTTTTTAAGGGGTGGCTCTGCTAACTTCATATCAAGTTAGCAGAGTCATTCTAAAATATGCATCGAATTTTATCAAAAATGTTCTGAGTAATTGTCGAGTATTTGTCGTAGACCATCTAGCCTAAAAAACCAGAAGATATAATTTTTTTATAGCTTTTTTATAGGTTTTAATGAAATGTTCAGGTTTCTTAGGAAATTTGTCATATTCGGTAACACTGCATCGGTAAATTGAAATTTCAGGTATGTTTTCCGTATCATTATTGACTGATATTGGGTTGTATATGTAAAATCTTCTATTTCCCAAGATGAACAATTTTTGTTTCAATGCTGAATAATGGAAATATTCCATTCTCACGGATAGGGCCGGCGTTAGGGGTGAGACAGCGAGCAGTTGTTTCAGGCGCCAGTCTGCTAGGGGCGGTTCGGGCAATATCGGAGGGCCACATTTTCATATTTTATTTAAATCCCAGGTTATTGAACATACAGCCTGTTTCGGGTCTGCTAATTTTGCAGTTTTAAAATGTGTAAACATTCAACCTAACCGTCATAAAAGTCTATCTTATCATCCTTATAATTAGATTCGATGAAATATGCGGAAGCCACACGTGTCACTGTTAGTTTTATTACCGCACTTTTTTACGCCGACAAAGACGTACTGTCTTCGTCGGTAGTTTGCCCCACACCCCTCGAAGGAACCGACTCACTACTGGTATTCTCGAAGACAGTGTTGAATCCAGGGGAGGGCACGGGAGGGTCATACCCTCCTTAAGCGTGGCCGATACACCCCCTGAGCAAAAGACTTTCCCTGATTATGAAATTTTTGACCCCCCCCCTCCACCCCCTGGATGTTCATATACCCCCCCGGAGCAAATTGTCTAGATTCAACACTGCTCGAAGATCTCAGTGTTTTTTTTTGCGCGCATGTTCTATCTAGGGGAACAGCGTGCTATCGTTTTGTCGGAATGTCTGTAATTTTCTATGATTGAGCCGAAAATAGTCTTAAACGACTAGGTTGGACTAGGTTGATGAATCCGATAACACCGCAACACTGCAATGCAGTGTTGCCGAATATGACAAATTTCCTAAAAAACCAGAACATTTCATTTAAACCTATAAAAAAGCTATAAAAAAAATTATTTTTTCTATTTTTTTCTTACTGGATGATCTACGACAAATACTCGACAATTACGCATAACATTTTTGGTCGAATACGATGCATATTTTAAAATGGCTCTGCTAACTTAATATTAAGTTAGCAGAGCCACCCCTTTTAAAAAAAAACGAAGAGCGCGACAAATTTTTTTCTTTCACGACAAATATGTTTTGGTCGTCCTCCAATCGTTCAGCTCATTTCCGGAAGAAAAAACGGTCATCTAATCAACTTTCTTGTATCACAAAGTTACGTCGATGTATATCCGTGAGAATGGAATATTTCCATTATTCAGCATTGAAACGAAAATTGTTCATCTCAGGAAATAGAAGATTCAACATATACAACCCAATATCAGTCAATAATGATACGAAAAACATACCTGAAATATCAATTCACCAATGCAGTGTTGCCGAATCTGACAAATTTCCTGAGAAACCAGAAAATTTCATTAAAACCTATAAAAAAGCTATAAAAAATGTTTTTTTCTGGTTTTTTTCAGGTTAGGTCGTCTACAACAAATACTCGACAATTACTCATAACATTTTTGATCGAATTCGATGCATATTTTAGAATGGCTCTGCTAAATTAATATTAAGTTAGCAGAGCCACCCCTTAAAATAAAACTAAAAGCGCGACAAACATTTTTCTTTCACGACAAATTTGTTTTGGTCGTCCTTCAATCATTCAGCTCATTTCCGGAAGAAAAAACGGTCATCTAATCAACTTTCTTGTATCACAAAGTTACGTCGATGTATATCCGTGAGAATGGAATATTTCCATTATTCAGCATTGAAACGAAAATTGTTCATCTCAGTAAATAGAAGATTTAACATATACAACCCAATATCAGTCAATAATGATACGAAAAACATACCTGAAATATCAATTGAATATTATATTATATTATTCAATGAATTTTCAAAATGATAACACAAAATACCAAATGAACAACTCAAACATATCTATACTACCTATCCTATTTAATGTATTTTAAGCACCTAGATGTGAAACACCTGTATGTGCTATATTATAATTCTTTCCTATTTCATAACTAAATTAAATCAGATACTCTTAAAAACTCAAAACAAAACCAACCACTAGGTCGGATATTTTATGTACTTCACCAGCGATTTAAGAAGAACTCCTACTTTTGAAACCCTCAAAGCCCAAAATTCCAACTTCATGATACAAAAATCAGATAAAATCAAGTATCTAGGAATAATAATTGACAGTCACTTGAGGTGGGAGGAGCAAGCCAACTTGGTCGTGAAGAAGCTTAGACCGATGCTTAGTAGGTTTGAAACCATCAGAAAATTCTGTGGCGAGAAAGAATTGAAAACCGTGTATCATGCTCTGGTGGAAACGCACTTGAACTATGGAATATTAGGGTGGGGTGGAATGGCTGACTGGTACTATAAGAGAATAGAAAAAATGCAAAAATGAGTATTGAATTTTATATTCAAAAAACCTATTAGTTATCCCACTCAAGATTTGTTCAAGGCTGCAAAAGTTTTTACCGCTAGACAGCTCTATGCAAGGACTCTCCTCATATACCAGCATAGTAAAGGATCACCGCCACCTGAAAAGCAAAGAAAATTGAGAAATATCAGCGTACATTTGCCCAAACTGAATAAAAGTAGCTGTCTCAGGAATTTCATTTACCTTGCTCCGCTTCTGTACAACCGGCTACCAGAAGATATTAGAGATATTAGGACTGCCTCCAACTATAATACCCATATAAGACATTGGATTCAACATCAGGGATGGACTTTTTGGACTGTCTTCTGGAACAGATATAATGTCGTATAGAGTTTCTCATAGAGTTTTGTATCTTGCCTTTAAACTGAAGTAGCACTCACCTTCTCATATGTTTCATTTTTTTTGGAGATTCTTTAGGATTTTGAAAACATAATTATCACTCACACGTAAATATTTCAGAAATTTATATTTACCACGCACAAGTGCCTGGCACTTTTGTGGTCATTTTTGTGTTTATTAAATTCACGGATTATTCGTGATTATCTGTCGTTATAACATTGTTGTTGTCCTTTGATTATCTTAATAAACATCATTATTATTAGTATATACCCATTCAAAACTTTTTTTTCCCAATATTTCCAAAAATACAAATTAGATCGAATTGAAATCCAGTACTTCATCTGAAAAAACCTAGAACAGCACTGACGTGGATTCGGCAGCTTTTTCGCGCATGATATCACCAAACGTAAACATGCGCGCAAAGGCTGCTGACTTAACGTCAGCGCTTTTCCAGGTTTTTTCACGGTAAACAATGAATTTTGGAATACTTTTGGTCCTCCAGTCTGTCTTAACTTTCGCGACTGCAAGTAGGTAACCTATGGAACATTGAACTGGAAATGGGCTGTTTCACATTGGTTATCAGTTTTTTCAATTGAGTTACGTTGATATGCTATCATGTCATCTAGGCTATGAAAGTATTCATTTCGTGATTTCATGTATGTATAGAAACTTATCATTTCATTCCACTATAATTGCTCGTATAAGGCAACTACAGCCTCATACGGGCTGATTCCAAACTGAAAAATAAAATCCAGAAACTGGAGATTGTAGACGTAATTTAGAAAAGATTGAACCAAACTATCCCGAGACAAATGTTGCTATAACTTTGAAATTTGCGTTTTTGGAGGTTTGAAATCAGAATATTCAATTCCTTTTGATGCAGTCCATAGAGGATGCTAGGTTTAGCCAATCACATGATAAAAACATGTCAAACTTGTTTGTGGTTAAGAATGGAACAAAGCTTAGGTAGCGACCTTTGTTCGGAGATATTTGAGATCTAGATTTCACTACATTCATTAGAATATTGCAATTTATGCATCTTGAATTAATTATTGTGCCATGCTTTTCTTCCCAAAATCGATAAATTGTACGGTTTGTATAAAATGCTTCTCCACCCTGTACTTCGTTAACTAGCAACAATTATACGAATCAAATTGAGCTTAATCGTCTTATAATAACGTGTAGTGTCTTCAGATTGTGGATTGAGCTTGCGTTTTGAGTCATTCCGTATAGGGACTGTCGAAAAATGCAGTAACCAAAAATGTCACATATTGTCGGAAGTTTATCTCAAGTCGGTACAATCGTTTGCTTCTGATTTATTCTTCACGAATCCGAGGGAATAGTTTAACTCGGGACTGTGGTTGAAAATTCAATTTCGAATCGAATTTTAAAATATACGGGGTGCATAAATGTGAAAAAGTTTTTCACAAAAAATTTGCAAATAGGGGTATCCACATAATTTCGAATATTGAACCAAAGTGTATGTATATTTCAGCTTTTCCTTAATGATAGTAGGTACATCTGTTCTTGAAAGGCATGCATTATTTCTAAACTAACGGTATACAAAGAACTTGACCAATCGATGTGGCATCGGATTAATGAAGAAGGAATGTAATGGAAAATTGAGGAATTGAATTGAATCTTTTTTATAGAGCCACCAAAATATATGAAAGGCTATCTAGCTAAGCAGGTCGGTGGAGAATGCCCGCCGCTCGTTGAAATCTGACCCACCATAGTGCATTATAAAATACGATTGCATGGCCTTCGAAGTTATTCCCGATCCCTTTTTCATTGTCAGTTTGTGAATCTAATCTGTTGTTCAGATGAATATGAAAAAAAATTCGTTGATGTCGTCTTCTTGCTTCCCACAAAATTTTCTGTGTTTTTCTGACTCTACATGACGAAAGTGTGCCCACTTTCACTCCTTAAACTCGATGTCAAATGCCATCTAGCCAAACTATTTATTCAACCCACACTTCGTTCAGATATTCGTCAACTATTAGTGCGGTGTTTGGCCGTGCGTTTTCGTGCAAAAATATTCGTTTTCGATTGAACAAGAATAAATATATCGATGGGCATTCAATTATCAACTTACATAATCTCTATATGAGCCTGACTCATATTTGGATAATCCTTTTATGAGAATTCATACCGTTGGCATTTCTGTAGCTGGACGTTCTGGTGAAAAATATCTTAACATCTGAACCACGTTCATTCTCAAATTTAACGGTCGATCCAAATTTCAGTCAAAGTATTCTCACAAAGAAATTCACGAAGTTATCATTTAAATATATTGATTCATTCAAGGGAAATTCACTTTTGAAGATATATATGTGTGTGTCCGGATTGTTGAAAGTCAGCGTATTACAGAAATGATCTTACCAAGGAATGATTTCACAACCATTTTCAACATGGATAGATATAGGCTCTAGCTAGATTCTACCGGTTGAGTTTCTCCGCCAATATTCTCTCAGGTCTTCAATGTGTAAGATTTTTCAATAAGGACGATATGATTTTGAAATGGTATAACAAATAAATAATTTATGAATACGCTTTCTATATTATTTCAGTGTAGAATAAATAGGATTTATGTTTTGAATAGCACGTCATTCAAATGTCCTCCTCGGCTTCGTATACATAAGTGGATTCCATGAAACCAATTTTTGACGACTTTGTGCATAACAGGCTTAATCTCATGAATGCAGCTTTCAATGTTCAATCTCAGAGCATCATGTGTTTGTGGCCTGCTTGCATATACCTTCGATTTTAGATAACTCCACAAAAAGGAAACCTCAGTCAGATCACATCTTCTTGTAGGCCAGGCAACAGTTACATTCCTATCTTCGAACTTTTCTTGTAGTACGGCGATAGTTTCACGAGCAGTGTGACATGAAGCACCGTCTTGCTGGAACCACATATCTTCTAAATTAAGCGCATCGAAATTGTACCGCAAAATATTTGTCAACATCTGTAGGTATCGCTCACAATTCACTGTAACTGAATCTCCAACCTCATTTTGGAAAAAAAATTTCCAACCATATCCATCATGCCATAAACCACACCATACGGTTACCTTCAGGGGATGCAAAACTTCTCGTGAATCTGTTGTAGATTGTTTTTAGACTAAAACAGCAATTGTGCTTGTTTACATACTCACCTAACCAGCAATATTCTCAACAGTTCTGGAATTTCTCCATATCACTGGAGTGAAGAGTAAAATTGCTTTAAAATTTATCAACAATGCGACGAATGGCGAGCACAGAAGGATGGCTATTTTGGCTATAGTTTTCGCCAAGTGCGTGAAAAGTGTTCACATGCGAAACCCATTTTCGTAAAAATTTTCGAAAATAACCAAACGTTCTTGGATCGAGTATTCAGCCATAATAAATTGCTAGAGTGTACTTAACCTAAATGACCACATGGGTATAACTCTATAACCATGGTTACTACATTGCTACAAATCATTCCCTGTTGAAAAGCCCTTTAACTAAAAACTCGAGCTCAAAATTTGAAAATGACGTGACGAAATGATAACGCGCTGTTCCCTAGAACAAGCGCTAAAAAGGGGTCAAAAACCAATAGATCAGTGACAGAATCAAAATCTCAGAGCGATGCCATGTGGAATAAAGGATTAAAAACATTTTGGCAGGAATTACATCATGAGGACATTATTGCGCTCATGTTCTGGGGAACAGCATGCTATCGTTTTGTTCGAATGTCTGTAATTTTCGATTTTTTTCCGAGAATGAACTCCAACGACTAGATGGGACTCACTGATGGCAAATCTGGCGTCAGACGGCATTAGGATTCCAGGGTATATTGCATTTCAGAATGCAACGGTTAGGTTCGTTAATCAGCAAAATTGGCCGAACGGTTAAGTAGTTATGACCGTTTACAATTTTGAGGTTATCTCCCTAAGATTTCCGAAACTACGGAGGCGACTGAATTGAAACTTGGCAGTTGGTTTTTACATAATGACGCGCAAGTTCTTAGAAAATTCCGTTGAGATCTTACTGTCAAAAAATGAGAAAAAAATTATAATCATTTTCGAAAATAATTTTTTTTTTCGGAAAATATTCATTATATTAAAAAGATTCTACTTGGACCTTGACATCTATATTTCGAATTTCAGTTCAATAAGATTATAGTCTTTGGAAATATTAGGAAAAAATATGTCCAATTTCGTGGTTTTTCCTCGGTATCGTTGTTTTTCCGGAATAACTCAAAACATACTGATTCAATCATGATGAATTTGGCATCAAGTTTGAAAATGCTGATGAACAACTTCGTGCACAATTTCGTGAATATCGTGTCATCAGAACAATTTTCAAAAAATTTCAAATTTTTCTTCAAATATTCAATATTCTGCGATTATTGATCTGCGATATCATCGGGTCGATTTTATCCAATGATTCTAGTCACAGTCAATATTTTTGATACGTACTCTACACAAATATTTTTGGGTAGATTCGTGGAAAAAGTTTTCAAAATGACGGGTACCTAACCAACAAAGTTCTCAATTTTCATTTCCGGATGTCAAATCCGATTTCATTATTTCGATATAGGTATAATCGATGTATCCTGATTTTCCGTGAAAATTTTTTCTCAATATCAGTGCTCAACTTATTGTTGCATGTCTACAATAAAAAAAACTCCTCCCAAACTTTCTTCGAGCTTAAACTTTCTAATTTCTTTTCATGAACCTGATCGCCTTACGAAGGCCAGATTTCCTACTAAGGCTGTCGAAACGTCCAAGTGATGTGGAATACCCCAGAGATGTGAGATTATCTGGAAAAATGAATCTCAGTTATTTAAATTAAAACTATCGGTGGGATTGAAATACTCTCCATTGTCACACCTCCAAATTATATTCATTTTTACGCGCTTGTTCTGGGGAACAACGCGTTATCATTTCGTCATCATGTCTTTAATTTTTTAATTTTGAGCCGAAATCGGTCTCAAACGATTAGGTTGGACTCACTGATGAAGAATCCGTGGTCAAAATTGATTCTGTCCGTCCGACCGTGTGCGCTGTAACTTTCGGAAGGAAGGACCTAGAGTCTTGAAATTTTCAGGTTAGGTTGAGAATATCTGGGTTAAGTTCGTTAATGGGCCAAATCTGCCGAATGGTTTTTGTGCTACAGCCATTTGAAATTTTGATTATTCAATAACTCAAAAATATTTATCTGATCGATATAAAACTTGGTTGGGATATAAACAGTTTCTATAAGAAGAATTATCCATGGAATTTTTTTTTTTAATTTTTATATTTCATTGACATTTCCAAGTCACCATCTCGCAATGTGAACAAGCGCGTAAAAGCTGCTGACTTCACGTCAGTGCTTTTCTAGATTTTCATTGGACTGATTGTACAGTTCATTCGAATTCAATGTTAACTATTGATGAAAACACACATAACATTGATGTCGGGACTTTCCCCACGTTTGATTTTCAGAATCGCGCACGTGTAATGAATTGTATCCTGAATAAACGGTATATCAGCTCGGTAGAACGGATTAACGAAATCGTCGACGAGCACGGATTTCCAAGTCATGAAGATATAATAGGAGAACGGATAATCAGGGTTCTACTATTCCATGAAATATTAGTTTGCAGAAAATTCGATTCGCGTCATTGAATTTTACGCGAAAAGTTGCCGAGAATAAGTTGTCACAAAAATGAAGAAGTTTCAACAGTGTAAAAGTTACAGCCATATTATGAAAATGAACATCTTCGAAAAATATCCGGTAACTATGTAACGGTGACAGCTATGGAGTTACGGTTTTCAACAATGAGTTCCTCTTGAAAATTGGCCCTCAGACACTGACATCAGTTTTCGTCTATCTAGTACAGAATAGGACTTCCCTTTCAAACGGGTCGAATTTGGCCTACCCTATACATCACTCACATAATAATAACCTCCCTGCATCAACGTTGTCATTCATTATTCAACAGTATAACCTATATGTTATCACTTTCAACACCATCACTATTGACTATCGCGATGTGGTATCAAGAACTAAGGTTTGACAATCCAATCTGATAGATGAAGCTAATAGTTTCGCCACAATCGATGAGGATCATTTCACCTCAACGAATCATCTCGTACACCTTTCTCCTAAAGAGTTCTGTATAATGAATCTCTCAGACTTCACTACTTTTGATGGCTAATTACATAAAAATAAGTTCTTCGAATCAGCAAATATTTTTATAATAAAAAAAAGGATCAATTGATTAATAATTTTGTTTCAGGTGAAAGATATGAAGGACGAGCTTCTGAAACATGATAACGTGAATGTGATACTTGTTGACTGGGCTGGTGGAAGTTTACCTCTGTATACTCAAGCCACGGCTAATACCCGATTGGTAGCATTAGAATTAACTTACCTATTGAATTATCTAATTGTAAGTATAAATTTGTTCAACAGAATATCATTCCATCTAATCTTTAGTGGACAGTGTCGGATTGTCGCGCAGTTAACTTTTCTATAGTAAGGGGACCACCATAGTAAGCTGAAATTTCAAACCTCGAAAAGTAACAGCAACATTTCATCGAAATGATTAATTACATAATATTTCATAAAGTATAGTTAATTTCGTGGCTATTGGAGAAGGGAGCTTGTATGCCCATAGATTCAATAGAAATGCATTGTTCATGCATATTCTTCAATATGAGTTATGGACTTCACAGATTTTAGAACTAACTGATAGCTGTAATATATTCACTAAAAATGTGAGATGGAGATGAATAATATCCGAATAAATCTCACGAACAGGGGTCCGCTAAGGGTACGAACAGAACAAGTGGGTTGCGGTGGAGGAAGAGGTCGGTGTCGCGGTCGATGTCGGCATCCATATAAATCAAGCACAGTGACCTGAATAGGGGAGAACAGAACAGGTGAGTGGCGGTGGAGGTTAAGGGGACAAACGGAACAAGGAGATCGCGGTCGATGCTCCTTATTAAGTCGCGTTCGACGTCTTCAGCACATATCTTCAGCACTTGCGATGCTCCCTTCAACTAGGAACACTGTATGTTTGTCAATTTGGGGTAATTACTCACATTTGTGTGGAATTTCATGGCATATAAGAAATTTTGTGAGTACCTTATGACCAATTGTGAGTACATTTCGAGCTATCAAAAGACAGTAAACATTCGAAGTCCACAATACAGGCCTCCTTCCATTTATTTTGGGAATGTTTGGGTCTGAAATTTGTACTGCGGAGTTAATTATTCGCTTCAAAGCCTATCGACTATACCCCTCTTCAAATTCTTCGACATTTTCAGAAGAGATTCCATAACATTTAATAAGCCATTCAGTAATATTTGTGTCTGGGTGTATTCCTGAATAATATTTAGATTATTCATATTCAGTTTGAAACGTGTAACCTATCATAATCTCGAATTGCCGACAAAACGCATCATTCTATGAGAGTTGCTATCAAAGAGGATGGCAACTAGGCCTTGAACGCGCCAATCACACCACGACTTAGCTGTTCTGATCTCTTTCAGTCACCTCAATATATTTGATTTACATGGATGTCGACATCGACCGTGACCTCGACCTCCATCTCGACCGCGATCCACTTATTCTGTTCGTACCCTTAGAGCCATCCAGGAGGTTCACATCGATGCTTTTGAAAATATTTTTTTTTACCAGGACTCCTACTGCAAGGCCTACATGGATGCTTTCCTGTTATTGTTGCGTTCAAGGCCTAGTTGCCATCCTCCTCCATCGCAACTAGCAAAGGATGATAGAATAATGTGTTTTGCGAGCAATTCGAGATTATAACAGCTTTCAAGTTTCAAACTGAATATTAATACTTCACTACATATAATTCGGCTAAACACCAAGATAAAAATATCACTGAATGACTATAAGAATTTTACGGAACCACTCGTGAAAATCTTGAAGGATTTCAAATAAGTGATATTCGATAGGCCTTGAAGCAAGTAATCAACCTCGAAGTAAATATAGAAAAATTTACTCCCTAAGATTGAGCAGGCTCCTCAAATTAAAAAGAAGAAGGCTTGTATTCCGAACTTCTTAAGTTCACGGACCAGTGATAGCTCTCAATTTACTCACAACTGTCCGTTACACTCAAAATTTCTCACATGCCATGAAATTTCTTACAAATGTGACTATTTACTCACGAATTGGCAATACCTTGCTCGACTGAGCATCGCAGGTAACCTAATTGCTAGGTGATGTCGACATCGACCTCGACTTAACTAATAGTATCGACCGCGGCCTCCACCTCAACCGCGACCCATTTGTTCTGTTCGTATCCTACCACTTCGGTTTTAGGATATAGGACCTTTATGATGTGTGTGGTGTTAGCCCAGCACTTCTTGATAAAAAAAAATTGTAGTCATCAATTGTACTAGGTTTGTGCTACATTGTGTCGTTGGCTTTTTTTCATTCCGGACCATTCTGAAGATATTGCACGGAATGTTTAATATGGGCCAGTTTTCGATGAATTAATCAATTCGATCCACAATCTGATTCAAATTTTATTATCTGGGAATGTGAAATAAGTATTGGACGAAAGTGGTTTCATGGCCTCTCATATAACAAGAAATCATTAAAATCAAAGAGATTTAAATACCGTAGGTTTGCAAACAGGCTTGGCCCAAAAAATAACATTCACCTCTTCGAAACTACAAATATATAAATTCCAAAATCAACAGACGAAAAAGAAACGATGAAGGTGAATTTTTTAGGACAGAATATTCCTGAGACTTCTCTTCAGATTCCTTAATTATACAGGGTGTCCGGTAAACCTTAAACAATATTTGAACAGGTGCGATAGGCTAGGTCATGATCACTCAGAGTATCGAGAACTTTTTAGGTAAAATTTTCACCATTTTCGAGATAATGGGCATTTTGGAAATTCGTGAAAAATCGTTACCTTTCCTCGATGTTTTGAACACCATGTGTCTAAATTGGAACTGATTCGAAATATTTTTTTACTGAACATTACTGATGACTGCTGCTTTTCGGATGTAGGAAACAAATTTCAAAAATTGATATAATTCTGCGAAAACTGGGAATGAAATGATATATTTGAATTCCACCTATTGTTATATTCTCGTAACTTCGACCCGATTTTTCGAAAAAACTTATTCACACGTATATGTGAAGATTCGCTACAGAAATATGCGCCATTCTGGAAAGGGTGATATTTCTGTTGCGAGAGAATTGGGAGATATAAAGCCTTATATTGCGAATTTTTCGGAATAAAATCATGGAGTAATGATAAACTCATTGCCTGAGAGATTTCAAAAAATAAAGCAACAATTTGACATCTTCCTCCTATTAATATTTATAATAGATATGATGATATTTCAAGAAGGACCTTTTAAATGTTGTTTTCCCCCTCAGCAACGAATTTCTGATAGCATGTTGATACACCTTCCCAGTTATTTGCAGTTGTTGCTCAAACTTGTTCTATCATGAAGCCCAAGTAAATTTTGTCAAAAGATTTTAGTTCATTGATCTGGGGGCCTACGGATTGCTCTAGGATGTCTCATCCATTATACAAGGTACATTAAACCCAAACATTGTCGAACTCCCGAGCAAGTAATATTCTGCTTACCTTCCTTAAAAATGTAATAGGAACTGACGTTCCTATCACTTTACTCAATACATTAATGGATTGGAGAGGCTGAACCAATCTTGAAATTATGTGATTCATTTCACTTTGGCTACTCGATAGTATTTTATAATGGTACAGTTAAATACAACTGACGTGGAATAATATTTGAGTTGGTGTATCCAAATGGGCACTCAAGTATCGTTGGTGCGGATACGAAGCATGTTCGAATAAGTCCTTCTTGAAAGTATGTCATCTTGGCATCAGAAAACGTAAAAACAATTACATAATTTTTTCTCTAACTTGTTTATGAAATTTATTGCTCGAAACTCTGGTTTGGGAAGATTTAAATTCGAAGAAGATTTGGAATTGTTTTTCTTTTATTTTTATGAAAACTCGCAAGCAATTAATTCATAATTATTAATCCTTATTCCATCAATTTATCACGAAAATTTCGCAACAGAAGACTTTTTTCTCCAAAATTGTGAAAATTGGGGATAGACCAGAGTATCTCCCCATTCACTTGCAAAAGTAATAACACCCCTCTCAGAAATAATAAGAGTATGTTTCATATACGTATTGAGAGTGGACAAAGTGCGCATATTTCTGTATTGAATATAATAAGGTAATAAGTTTTTTCAAAAAATCGGGTCAAAGTTACGAGAATAACAATAGGTAGAATTCAAATATATCATTTCATGCCAAGTTTTCGCATAATTAACACAATTTTTGAAAACTGATTCATACATCCGACAAGTAGCAGTCATCAGTAATGTACAGTAAAACAATATTTCGAATCAGTTCCAATTTAGACACATGGTGTTCAAAACATCGGGGAAAGGCGGCGATTTTTCACACATTTCCAAAATGCCCACTATCTCGGAAACGGTAAAAATATTACCTGAATATTTTTCAATATTCTGAGTGATCATGACCTAGTCTATCACCAGTACAAATAATATTTAAGGTTTACCGAACACCCTGTATATTAAAAATGCAAATGTTATTGCATCAAGTTATCATCCTTAAAATTGGAGCATTCTGTGCACTGTTAGTCCTGCATCAACTGTCATAAGATGTTTTCTATTTCGAAATCTAATATCGGGAACTATATGAAATTGATTGCAGAACAGAAAATTCTATCGACTATAGATGAACTACTAATACAATAAAAAGAATGTTTTTATTTTTGAAGGTCCTGCTTCTAACTAATAACTAATGAGCTATATAAACAATCATAAGTGAACGCCCATGAAACTTCTTAGACTTCTTGGAATCAAGATCCCATTCTCTGAAACCAATAGGAAAAAATAAGTTAAGGACAGTACCGTTTCCAGAAGGTATACGTTCAAAGAACAAACAGGGCAGTTCCACAGTAGTAGATACTCTCAAGGCAGAAATGTTCATGATTATACGTGATAATGAACAACTCTACTTTGAGGAATGATTGAAATGATTTTGCTATGGAGGGTATTTAAAACTCTTTGATTTTTATGATTTCTTGTTATATAAGAGACCAGACAATAACGTTCGTCCAATACCTTCCACCGATACCTACATAAATTTGCATCAGATTGATTTAGAATTGTTTGAATGATGGATTACGAAATGGCCAGCTGTAATATCGCAGAATAACAATTTCTTCATATCCAAAGTACCGAAACGACTTTGGTTCCTATGTTGCACATTCGTAATTTTGTGGATCAAACCAACAATGACAATTGAATTCATGAAAATAAAATAAAAGCTGCTGAATATGCCTTTCAGCAGTTGAGTAATGAATTCGAAAAAATATTCTACGTTGCTTGCAAGTGCCTTACATGCAATTTGAAGATCTTTTATATCAAAATCGTGTTGAACGCGTTGCGCAAATTTATAGTTATCGCACCTCCTCGTCTAACCGTCCTAGTATAACTGAAGCTGTTGACACTTAAAAGGTTGTTACCCTGCTCAAGCAATAACCATTTGTCCATGAAGTAACCATCAAAAGTTGTGTCCTTCCTCAAAATTTTTTCAAGGTTTCTGGAAAATCTTATGTCAGTTGGACTGTTTATGAGCGCCGGTTTGAAAGGCAGTCAGTAAGATCTGAAACTCAGGGTTAATCTAACGAGGGTCGAAATCCAATGAACCAGTGAAATAATCAAAATCTCAGCGCGATCTATATCGAATAAACGACTGCTCCCTTGCAATGGTATTGTCTGAGGGGCTCTAGGCTCTCCAGTGCGATCGAATCACTGATTCAATTATACTCACAGATAAAGAGACTATCTGATATCTATGGTTGCAGTCAAAACGCGGAATGTGTTCCATATCGGTTGATGATAAATACGACAATTTCATTCCATTGTATACGAAGAATTCATTAGAGTATCGTTTAAAGCCTATTTCGGGAGGATTCAGCATCATTCTTTAGGTATTTTCTGGGTTTTCACCAAAGTCTCAAAAAGCGATACCTAAATCAAACAGATTAAATCTACGAATTTTTTTGTTGGTCTGATAAAGGAGTTTGTTCATCGTTTCCATTGTTCCGGTATTGTTCATTAGGCAACTTTTTTCCTAGAAACTGTCCTTGAAAAATGGTTTATTCCTTGAATTCGCAAGGGCGTTTTCCATAAAAAAATGGTTTCTTTCTGATTTTGAATAGTTCTGTTTCAGATATCGAGAAAGCAAACCCAGAAAACACCTACAAAAAGAATTAATACGCCACAATGAATGAAACAGTTAATTTCCTCTGTGAAAATGAGTACTCAGTTTTCTTCTCGCCAAAACTGGTTTGAGAATAAAATAAATTCAAAAACTAGAAAACAATACCAAATTCTAAAAAATGCGGCATCGAAGGTCGACAAATTCCCATCAATTGTTCGAATAAACCCCCCTGTTGTGTCAAACAGTAGTTTATTATTAAGAGATAATTTCATATATCTGAGCAGATTCGGCGTGGTTGCCATTTTGGCACAACGTGAGTGTACAAACAGAACAAGTAGGTCACGGTCGCGGTCGATGTTAACATCCATGTAAATCAAATGCATTGAAGTGAATAGGAGGGAAGATTATGCAGGCCACATACGCACCCGTCTATCGGAGAGTTTGACCTGTGCAGGTTTCAGGCTTGACGCCGTTACATGTATGTGATAGTAGGAGATCTCGCACACATGCTCAAGTTTACCGTAGGATGCTTCGAGAAAGAATCGAATATCGCTTCTTCTGCGGTCATCTGTCCAATACACGCACCGGTTGACTGGTGTGTGTACAACTGCGCAGGTCAACCTCTCCGGTAGACCGTAGCTTATGTGGCCGGCATTACAGGAATGTCGTAGTGGAGGTTTAGAGTGATGCTTTTAAAATTAAATAATTTGTTTCATATGGATGTCTACTGTGCGGTCTACAATGACACTTTCCTGTGATTGTCACGTTCATGTCCTAGTTGCCATCCCCTTCATAGCAACACAACATTTAATTCGACTCTACAACAAGACACAAACATCACTGAATGGCTTAAAAGCAAACAGTACCGTGGACTGATAAATTTCAGCTTCGGGGATTTCGGCAACATAACAACAAGGGGTTATTTGTTCAACGTAGCTTGCCTACCCGAAGGTCTATGACCACGTCCCCTATGGACGCGGGATTGAGATACGCCAAATCAGCGCACAGAACACGCAAAGTGCTCTGCTACCAGTATGGTTTCAGATCTCAAGTCCTACACCCTCACTGGCATAAGGAGAACCTATCCAAGTCTCTTCTGGCTATGCAGGTTAGTACCAAACTCAAACGCCAAAGGGGGATGCCTCCTCTTAGCCCAGCATGCGGGCTTGCAATCACCGCCATTACGAAACCTATTTCACACCCCTCCAGGCAAACCAGAAATGCGCACCTGCGTAGTACCAATCATAGTGCCATTGATCAGTGCTGTACATAAACAAAACAAACTGAGTATTCATCGCGACACATGCTTTACCATCTCAGGATATATACCATCTATACCTGTGGCCTTCCCATTCTTTTGCTTCAGCACCGCCATGTTCACTTCATCCATAGTGATCTCCCTGTGAACACCCACCTTCGAATCTCTCTCATTACGTTCGTCGTCGACTGGGAAAATCCCATCTATCAACGCATTTATCGTTTCGCTCCAATTTTAAATCATTCTATCGCCGACTCTCACTCCACTCAGCTCAACCTTATTCTTCTTTTCCATGCATATCTTATACTTACATACCCTCCAAGGGTCAGTGTTACTCATTTCCTCAACGAATCTCTCCCAGTCTTTTGTTTCGCTTCATGCATTTACCTCTTATACCTACTACTGGGACGGAGATGCAGCATTATCTCATCATAGATATCGCCCTTTCGTGCTTTCTCAAAGTCGAGGTGCACCTTCGCATTTCTCCTTTTCACTTCTGAAGTTCAGTCGTCCACCAAGATACCGTGGCTGTGGTCCTGACTGACCTCTTTAACATCCGTTCGTTCACCTAGGTGATCCAGCCTTCCAATGTCCTTACTTTCTCATCAGAACCAAGAGTCTCGTATTGGACAAGTCCAAAACTTTTGCCCCAGCTCTGATTTCATCCTCATACGCCGCCCAGCCGATGTCTTTCACTTCATACCTATTCCTACTAGCAAATTGTCTCACCATTTTTTTCTCCCGTCTAGAGTCATCAGTAAACCGTTATGGTCACTGACACTACAGTCAGGCTTCACACACCAATGATATGTAAATTTCACCCACTTTCCCATTCATCAGGGCGAGATCGATATCCGATCTCGCTGCACCACTAAAGTGTACCATTCAGACCACTTATTCATTACAAGGAGAACCCTTTTCATTTACAAATGACTCAACCATAAGGCGCCTGTCTACGTTCCTACCATACATCTTCATACCCTTGCTGAACCACAAGAGAGAAGTAGAATACACATGCAGTCCGATAAGGACTGGACTGTTCCCAATATTCCTCAGAACTCTCCCAATATATCCCAAGTATGTTTCCAACTCATCCTTATACTGACAGTAAACAAAGACTTCGTACCCCTCATACAAGGTATCCCTGAACCTTTCATCTATAAGATCAGGAATCGGAACGACATCACCATCCCAGTCGTTGACCACAATGGCTGCGAACCGTCGATTCAAAAACTCTCGTGACGCCTGGGAACCCAGTCACTCGCTCATCCCTACCATAGGGATCCTGTGGCATGCATACATGCTCAACTTTTCAAGCATCATGCAGTCACCTTATTAACTCATGACACCATAGCATCTTTGCCCATTCAACTCCAGGATTCTAAAATGCATTTTTGCAACCTAGTCCCCAATTCTTGCCCTCATACACCTCATTTTCGTCTGATATTCGGGACACATAGTACTTAACGTACTGTGCCCGGTATCTTTCTTACCTCTCTGAATGAATTCACTCTTGTTCTTGCAGTCGCATGCGAGAAGCCCCTCTTTTTCACACTTCTACACATGTAACTTTCGACCTTGTATTCCTTAACCAGGTGCCCCAAGCTGTGGCACCTCTCAACTAAACTCATTTCCTCCACCCTACAGGCTAGGAAATATACATACACCTTTCTCTGAGCCAGCCATCTTTGACAATTTCTGGTACTTCATGAACCATATTGTCCGACTCTCCCTGGCCATTTTTGACCTTGACCCTTACACCTCTTTCGAACGCCTTCTGTTCTAGGCCACAACAATTCCTTTTATAGAGCTCATTCACCAGCTCTTTCTCTTCCATTTTAGACGGAACAAAGATTCTACCCCCAGTGCAAATGCACTCTGCCCTTTCGCAACACTACTGCTGGCACTCGCCCAGGCCTCTGTTGGGCCTGTGAGATCGTGCACTCATACTCGTTCATGCATTTAAGCATGAATGACGCTGCGCTCTTGCTGACCTTATTATTTTCAGCCAGCACAAATTTCCTTAGATCAGACCCGAGCTTTCTTAACCTCTCATTCAGGCTCAGAGTCAAGCTGCTGCTTCTCCCCCTGCCTGAACTGCTACCACTATCCACGGAGACACTAGTTCTCCCTTCCAAATTTTGTTTCAACTCCGTAGGGATTTTTCTGACAACCAAAATCTTATCCCACGAGACGAACGTGAATAAACGTCGCCCCATAGCAGTGACCTCATACCATGGAGAAGGCTAAAACGTCCGGTTTTCGTGGTGGGAAGGTGTCGGGCACCAGCTTACTCTGGCCATGCATCTCATCAGCGACCTGTCTCACCTTAGGATTGGGGATTTTTATTCAGGATAACTCCTCTTCGAGCCGTACAAAAAAGCATAGCTCCCCATCCACCCTGAGACGTGACTAGGTCAGGACGGTATGTACAAGGTGGCAAGCCACCAGGTCCTCGGGCACCTCAGGTTTGGCGATCGCTGTACTGTTTACCTAAATAAAAGCTTCGAGAAATATTAGAAGTGCGTGATATTTATGGGTGGCTACAGTGATTATTTTTTGAAATTTTTTTCTGGGATATACTTAATTCTTTTGTGAGAATGCGAACTAATATTTATTTTTATATTTTTCCCTCCATATCAGTTTTATGATATAATTGCCGACTGTGCCTGTTCAAAGAAGTTTTTCAGGATACTGAGTGCGCACAGGACTACTTAAATGTTTATTCTTCCTGGAGCAATATGTTACTACTGAAAGGTTATGTTTTTCATTGAAGGAATACGATGACTAACCAGTAAATGAGATATTGCTTAGGAATGAACTTTCATCATTCTCTCTTTCCATCATCGTTTCATAAAATTCCACTCGTTTGATATGGTCTTTAGGAGAAATTTATGAAGGAAAAAAAACTTGAGTAGTCATTTTCACTCGAGAAATTATTTGTCATTCATTGTGGCAAATGAATTCCTCGCATACAATGGAATATTTATTTTCAATCGATGTGGTTTAACGCATCTCGCGATTGGATTGCAACATCAACTGATTCGATCATACTGGGAGCTTACAGGTCCATCCACTTTACCATTGCAAGAGAATAGTCTTTTTTTCGATATGACTTCGCGCTGAGATTTTGATTCTTCAACTGGTCCATTGAATTCTGACCCTCTTAAGATTAACGCTTGGAGTTTCGCATCTTGCCGACTGTCTTTTCCAAACCTGCATATCATTTTCATTTAACTCGAACCATTTGAGCAGCTCACCCTGGTTTCCACGAAATGCATATCTCACATACTTTGGTTTACTGGCAATCAGTTATGTAAATTAAATTAGAACATCGCTATTTTGAGCGCTCACCCGATTCTAATGATACAATTTTATTTGCGGAAAGGCGCTGTTACCAAGTTTGACCAGGTTGGCACCAGCGCTATCGGATTTCGGATTACTAAAAATATGATGTGAAGATGGTTTGAAGTGGACATCATTCTATTGCGATAGGTGCCTCATGATATGACGTTCGAAGTTTGCGTAAATTTGCTGTTGCCAATTCACAAACCGTTGAAAATAGATTGCCAAAAAGGCGGTCCACACCTTGTAGAGCTTTAGCGAACTGGCTAAAGTTCCACACCTCGCAAACTTACGGATTCCGAACCACGTGATCCAATATCACGTTTAGCTACACGCACAACAACAAAAACAAAGATAAAATTAATCCATTTTAGCTAAAACCAAAACATTCCTGTGTTTTGAAGGGGATTTAATCGTTTGAAGTTTCTCGTCAGTAAACTGATATTCAATGTTTAAGGAATTCTATTATTTTTGATTTTTGAGGATAAATATCTCCAAACATTATTGCAAGAAAACAGCGACGTGAATGAAAAGTACGATACACGTACCTATCCTTTTGTCTTAAAAGCGAAAAATACCTCGAATAAAACAACTATTAGAGGCCGGAGAATTGTAAGAATGTTGACACTTTTTCTATTGAAAAATTTTCGGGGAAATAAAAACTGAAATGCAGTGAAAACTGAAAAAATAACTAACTTTGCGCATTCTCATTGAAGAATTAAGTACATCCCAAAAAAAATTCAAAAAATAATCACTGAAGCCTGCAGAATGACACCAAGTTTTCTCCTAAATTTCACGCGTTTCTAATATTTCTCGAGGTTATTGGCAACGTTGAATAAGGCAGACAGCGGGAAGGTATATTGAGATATTAACGAGGTTTAATGAAACTTGAATATGGCTGTGTTGCCAAGCCGTAATTTACCAACACGTGGTAATGTTTCCTGTTAGATATTTATAGTTTTGTTCTAGGTATCGAGTGGAAATGAGATAAAAATCCTTCAGTTGAATTATTCCTCTGAATACACCCTATGACAAATATGAATTTCACTGTATACCTACTTCTCAGTGCGCGTACAGATACTTCCACTGTGACATTTTTGTAGAGAATGTACCGAAAATGATCAGACTTATATTATTATCATGTACACAATATATTAGGTCTCATCTATTAGTTAATGAAAACAAATTCAATTCAGTTCAATAAAGTGTTTTATTTATAATTTCATGATTGTAATTGAAATATTGGCCGAATACAAATTAAGGTTACTAGCAAAATTATAGTAGATGACAATATCTAAGTGGAATAATACTTCCCTCATATAAGCCAAATAATGAGTATGCTCCGTTACTATTCAGGACAGTTAAATAGACATATATACAGACTAGAACAAAATCATAAAGTTTAAAAAAAATTTAAATTCGTTCTAACAAGGTCAGTTGATGAGAAATTTTGGCAGATCCACATTTTGAATTTTCTTTGTAGGTTTGTATTCTTCCCACTCAGGAAAATAAAATAGTTGTATTATCCATTCCATATAATTAACACAAAACAAAAATTTTCTTCACTTATTCCAGTCTATCTGTACTTTCTTTCAACACCAATCAAACATTCGTGCACCCAATTGAAAATATTTGATTTTTGAGTGCTGCAACGATTTATATTGATCATTATTGCGCGCCTGTCCAAAGGAACAGCGTGCTATCTTTTGTCTAAATGTCTGTAATTTCCGATGGTTGAGCAATAAATGGTCTCAAACGACTAGGTAGGACTCACTGATGACGAATCCTGTGTCAAAATCGATTATGTTCGGCCGGCCGTGGACACGATAACTGTCGAACGAAGCCAGCTAGCGACTTGAGACTTGTAGGGTAGTTCGCGTATCCGAATGCCGTGGTTAAGTTCGTAATGGGCCAAATCGGTCAAATAGTTTCGGAGTTATAGCAACTTGAAATTTTGCAGTTAGTTGGAGCATAACGATGTTTTTTTTTCTGAAACTATTGTTCATATTAAAGAACAATTTCAGCTATACCTTGAGCTTTATATTTCACAGCAGTGTACCAAGTTTCAGTTCGATAAGGCTAATAGTTTTGGAGATTTTGGGAAAACATATGTAGATATTTTCGTGGTTTTCTTCTCGATATAGTTGTTTTTCCTCGATATAACTCAGGAAATACCAATTCAATTGTAATGAAACTCTGCAGCAAGTTCAGTGATTGTAAAGGACAACATTGTGCGAAATTTCGTGATGATCGTGTCATTAGAACAATTTGAAAAAAAAAATTCAAATTTTTGTTTTCAAATATTCAATATTCTGTGATCTTCTCATCATATTATACTCATTAAATTCTGTATGAACCTTCAAGCTGTCATTTTTCGATGAAGTAGTGGATTTCAATTCGATCTAATCTGTAATTTTGGAAATATTGGAAAAATAAAATTATTATAAAGGGTCTTTCAATAGGGGTCGATGTTGGCAGCCTGTGGCGGCCATGTTGTTTTAACGTCGTCTTTCTAACCTATATTTTTTTATTCAGTTAGTAATGCCAAATCACCATGGCAAGTTACACGGTTGAGCAACACGTCCAAATGTTAAAAATGTATTACCAAAATGAGTGTTCGTTAGTGCAAACGTTACGTGCATTGCGCCCATTTTACGGCAGACGAGGTGGTCCTTCAAAGTCGACTCTCCAACGTTTGGTGGCCAAATTCGAATCGACCGGTTCAATAAACAATCTGCCAACACCCGTACGTGCAAAGACCGCCAGATCGGCCGAGAACATCGCTGCTGTCCGTGATAGTGTGCAGGAGAACCCGAGGCAGTCAATTCATCGACGTTCACAAGAACTCGGTCTTTCACAAACATCAACGTGGCGCATTTTGCGTCAGGACTTAGGGCTGCACCCGTACAAGATTCAACTCACTCAGGAGCTCAAAGTTACTGACCATAGGCAACGCCGTTCGTTCGCTGATTGGGCTACAGTGTGTTTGGCAGAGGACCCCAACTTTGGCAGAAAAATCATTTTTTCCGACGAAGCGCATTTCTGGATGAATGGCTATGTGAACAAGCAGAATTGCCGTATATGGGATGACAACAACCCACACGAAGTTCACCAAGTAGCCATGCATCCACAAAAAGTGACCGTATGGTGCGGATTTTGGGCCGGCGGTGTTATTGGTCCGTACTTTTTTGAAAACGATGTTGGTGAGGCCATTACCGTCACAGGCGAACGGTACAGAAGGATGATCACCGATTTCTTTTGGCCCAAATTGGACGATCTACACTTAGACGACATGTGGTTCCAGCAGGATGGCGCTACGAGCCATACAGCGGATGCCACCATGGATCTTCTGCATGAACGCTTTGAGGGCATGGTTATCTCTCGCAGAGGTGACGTGAATTGGCCACCGAGATCCTGCGACTTATCACCTTTAGACTTTTTTTTGTGGGGTTTTCTTAAGTCGCAGGTCTATACCAATAAGCCACAATCGACCGATGCCCTTAAAGTCAACATAGCTCAGGCTATCGCTGAAATTCAACCCGAACTATGCGGCAGAGTTGTTGAACATTGGACAACTCGAATTCGTGCCACCGTGAGAAGCCGCGGCGGACATTTAAACGATGTGATTTTCCACACATAATGGCATATATAGCTCTTTCAAATAAAAAAAAAAAATCGTTAAAATCTCACACACGGCCTTTTTTATTTCATGTCAAAATCGACCCGTCCTTATTGAAAGACCCTTTATATTATATATCATAATCACAAGGACGAATATCTGTCGATAAATCAACAAATATTCCCCCTTGATCAGAGCTAATCATCCAATCAAGCGTTGATTGGATGATTAGCTCTGATCAAGGGGAATATTTGTTGATTCATCGACGGATATTCGTCCTTGTGATTATGTTATTTATTATAACTGGAGCTCTTTCTTCTCCGTGAAACCAATTCCTATCTTAATTATTTATTATATTTACCCCTTCACGAATTCGGCCTTCGTAATTAAGGTCCAAAACTTTTTTAGGAATATCGAGTTTCAAGTTGTTTCTTCCAGAAGTTATTGTGTTTCAGTCGGCCGTTAGGCCAACGGAACGTGATATATGTCTCAGAATAAGGTGGTTAAAATTCATGAAAAATGACCTATAGCAAGTTTACATCAACGCTATTTCTAATTATAGCTCGAAACTCGACACCAGCACATCCTTAACTGCGAATATCATATCAAAAGCAACTCAGTTCAATAGAAGAATATTGCCCATTTTAAAAATCTCCATATAAGATTCCAAGTAATCTGAAATGATCAACTTGGCATTCGGTAAATATAAAATAATTGAAAGCCGTCAGGATTCACATGAATATATATTCCAAGATTCTCTGCAACCGAAATTCCCATAAATCTTTTTCGAACACATGTCAGCATGCAGTACTTGACTACAGCGCATTTCCGCCATCTTCGAATATCACATCATGAGACACCTACTCCAACAGAATAATTCCTACTTTGAACCATCTCCATATCAGATTTTCAGTAATCCGAAGTGCCCAACTTGGCAAAAGCGCCTTATAAATATACAGGGTGTTTCATTATAAACTGGTCAAACATATATAGCCGTATATATGACATTGGGAAAGTCATTTTTGCCTTATTACATATACCCCGTTTTCGAAGCATAAGCGAGATACAGAGTGTTAAATGTTATGCGTTATGCGTGACCTTTGAAATAACGGTTTTTGGTCACATCTTAGTATTTTTTAGTGCTCAATTCAATTGTTTTGTGAAATTCGGAAAGAAATGTTTCAAAATGGCGGGAAACCTACAAAGTTGGAATTTTTCATTTTCGATTGCCAAATCGAATAGTATTATTTCAATGTACTCAATTATCTAAGATTTTCCGAGAAAAATTTTTTCCAAAATTCAAACTCAACTTTTTTTTACATGTCTACAGTGAACAAAAAAATCCACCCAACATTATTGAGGTTGGACTTACCTTCATTCTGAACACTGGTGTGAAAACAGAATTAGAAAATATCTATTGGTTTTCATTTCATACCCTTCCAAATATTCCGCTCGGAGTACTTGAATAATTTTTATTCGAGAAACTGGTAGCCTTACGGAGGCCAAAATTGTGCTAATGGGTCCCCAGAATGACCCGGATAGAATTATGAATTTATCAAAAAAAACATTTTTTCAAAAAAACTTCGATGGGATTCGAACTCGCTCCACTTGCGGACAATAGATCGCGTATAAGTTGGATTTATTCTGATTATAATGCCGTCTGTTACCAAGCAACGGTAATTAATCGAATTTGACCCTATTTTCCGAATGCGGAGAGAGATCGATTCCTACCAAAGTTTTTTTGAAAAAAATGTTTTTTTTGATAAATTCATATTTCTATCCGGGTCATTCTGGGGACCCATTAGCACAATTTTGGCCTCCTTAGGGGCTACCAGTTTCTCGAATAAAAATTATTCAAGTACTCCGAGCGAAATATTTGGAAGGCTATAAAATGAAAACCAATGGATATTTTTTCATTCTGTTTTCCCTCCTATGTTCAGAATGAAGGTAAGTTCAACCTCGATAGATTCCAACAATTTTGCGTGAATTTTTCTTTCACTGTAGACATGTAAAAAAAGTTGAGTTTGAATTTTGGAAAAAAATTTTCACGGAAAATCTTAGAAAATCGAGTACATTAAAAAAATGCTATCCAAATTGGCAATTGAAAACAAAAAATTCCAACTTTGTAGCTTTTCCGTCATTTTGAAATATTTTTTCCCGATTTCCACAATACAATTGAATTGAGCACTACAAAATACTAAGATGTGACCAAAAACCGGTATTTCAAAGGTCACGCATAACTCACCACAGTTATCAGGATATTGCTCGAAGTTGACATTAAACACCCTGTTTCTCGCTTATGCTTCGAAAACGGGGTATATGTTATAAGGCAAAAATGACTTTCCCAGTGTCATATATACGGCTATATATATATGACCAGTTTATGATGAAACACTCTGTAAATACATATGTATGTATGTAATGGGAGGCAGGCTGGACGATTACGGAAAACCTGACGAGGACTCATTTTGTAAATTTGATTATTCTGGAATGTGACTTCATAATTATTATCTGAAAAATCTGGTTTCATGACAAGAATTCAGCACTAAAACTCTTATGATTATTCTCAGGAAAACTATAATCTGAAAGCTGAGGACATTCACTTGATAGGGCATTCACTAGGTGCTCATTTAGCTGGTTATACTGGTTCTAGGATTCCTAATATTGGAAGGATAACAGGATTGGACCCAGCAGAACCATATTTTCAGGTAAATTGTTTGATTATTTACATCTGTGAATTCTATTTGAGTTCATCGTATAAATGTATTTTTACTGATTCAAGCAAATAATTATATTGATTAGCCAAATATGTTCTGAACCGCACATAGAACTAAAGGATGTCAACAGAAATCGACTGAACATGTAGTCGAGTAAGGAAGTTCAGAGACCAATACCTAAAATTCATTTTGAAAAACTAAGATTTACCTATAACTGGCTTATTGCAGTGACTAATCCAATGAATCAATTTCAACCTTCAAGTATGGATGTAATTTCAACATTAATCTGAACGTGGAGTCTCTCGGGCTGCTATATTCACATGCAATGTTTTTCTAGAAACTGATTTCGAATCAGATCAAAACTCTCCCTTTTCTTAGTATATGTCTCTTATAGGAATAGAACAGATATTTGAATCAGCTGCTTCTATTGAATCCAAAGAAACACAAAAAAATTAACAGCTAAGTCTAATTCTAAAACAATGTAAAAATTGTTACCCTTTAATTCAAAGTATGTACATAAAATATCCTATAAATTCATTCTGGCATAAAAAAAATCTGACAGCAGTGATGGTACATATAAATAACTGACACTCAGCACACAGAGAGAACATTGCAGGCATACCGACTGCAAATAAGAAACTGGTTCCTTCATGGTTTGATTTCGAAACTGCTGAAAAAAATAGAAGACCAATGAAAGCTTTGAGCTCGACTAAATCCAAATTATTCAGTTCAGGTCGATTGTGCAGTGCGAAATTGGTTTAGTAAACATGAATTCTTGCATCAAACCAGGTCACGATTTTCTGGAGAATGCATTACATGTGCTGACTGGATTTTGCAGAAAGTCGGCCGTCAAATTCGAAGAAGCTGTTCGAAAATATATAATATTGTGTTGAGATGTCTGTACTCAAGATGTAGGTTGCGTCTTTCCCACTTTCAACGATTGTTACCATAATAATAGTTGGTTTGTAATTCAGAAAGTGGCGCGTCTGAATATTCACTGTCTACTGCATCTCCAAGGTCGTTTACATTCTCATCTAACTCACTTTCATGATAGTGTATCAGTTCCTCCTCAGATATCAAACAACTACATATCAATTACTGCCTCATTATCTGACTGTGCCATAGCCAACAACATAGAATTTAATTTTTCTTCGAAAGAAGGATCATCTAATCGTATTTTCTTTGTTGAAGGTTGTTTTGAGGTGAAAGATTCGCTTAATTACTTTCTGCCATAGTACAATATAAATCTTAAATAAACACAAAGATTTCATTAAAATATTTTACTTCATTCCATTGAAATATAACAACCAAATTTTGTTGGTTTTCAAAATCAACCGAACTGTTGTCAAGAAAACCTGGTGCATTTGTGATTGAATGATAGAGAACGTTCATTCCATCACATTCAAGAATAGGGTCCCATGAATATATCAACTAACAAGTTTGTAAATATTTGTCGAATTTATTTGTTAGTGAAAATGAATAAAAGCTTGGAGAGAATTGACATTTAGGGCGATTTGCTGCAAGAGGCTGAGAAATCTCGTGCCGTACTACTACCTATAAAGTCGGAATCAAAGTTGCAATAAAAAAGAATATGACAAACGCCAGCAGTGGCTGAATGTTAACCGAATTTATTCTTCTACATTTTAGTCCAAGTGAATTGATTCTTTTCTCTTACAGTATGAAGACGTCAATATCAAAATTAATGATGAGAATTAGAATGATACGTATGGGAGTGAGTTTCATGAACTGGAAAATTCGACAACTGTCGGTTTGTTGTTATAGATACATCAGAGGGAGTTAAAGATTTATAACTGCCTAGTATAACTCCCAAGGGAGTTATAACTATGTTTATAGTAACGGTAACTGAGGCTTTATTTGTCTATAATGTATCAAATAAAATCAATTATCTATCACGTGAGTTATTGAATGTTAACAACCTCAGGCAACTAACAATCCCTCAGGACTAACATCCCTCGGGATTGAAATCTGTTGCCCTCGGTAATCAACATCTTCATAACTCCCTTGAAACATGAATAACTATTATATGCCAATGGTGGACGTGGAACCTGACAGGCTCCAGCCAATAATTCAGTGGATATTACTCACGTGTCATACACCTTCCTTCCTCACTGTATATTTCGGTAGTAAACTTGGAGCTATTTAGACGCACATGGACAGAAAGGAGGAACTATGTGAAACCAAGAACGTGAACATCGCGCGGAGTCTGTGAGATTCCAAGTCCATACTTGAAGGTTAAGTGGGCAAGTTTCCATAGCGACGCTAGTTTCACAGTAATGAAACGTGCAAGCTGACAAAACTCAGCAAGTTGGGTTTTCAGCGATAAAACTTTGACATTTGTCGAACTCAAGATAGCTTGGGAAATAAATAAAATGGTCAAATAGCGCCATACTCGTCAAATAGTCAATTGGAGAATTCTTGAAATGAGCCTTCAAAAGGGGGATAGATTTCGCCGAAAGAAATACATGGTGAAATTGTCAAACTAGTGCCTCTTAATACGAGAAAAACTTGGACATCTGCGTGGAACCATTTTACGGAATTTCTGCTTAAGAGGAACTAGACATTATATGTAGATTTTTTGGCAACACATCCAAATTAGGATAGAGGAATTTGGTACAAAAAGATGCCTGTAGGAATAAATTCAATATCAAAATGGACAACTACATCTGCAAATAATATTGGAATGTCCAAAAAAAAAATTCAAAATAAGGAACCATTCCCTTAGAGCATCGGCCATTTCAGCATTGGCCAAAAAAGAGATAAAGCACTAAATCTTATTAAAATTACGCGGCATTCGAAAGCACACTCTATGAAACCATATTCACCACTAGATGTGGAACATCATTTGAAATTTATTCGAGATCGAAAAGACAGCAATCATGAATCTGCCGCCAATCCAATCATCATACGACAGAATCAGAAGTATATCTTTCATCAGATGGGATTCCGGCTGCTGTGATCTAGAAGAACAATCCCCAAATAATCAACTACATTAATTGTAATTGTACTTCAAAAATTAATTCAAACAATCAGTATGTTCCAATTCATCATTTCAAAACAATTTTTTTCCTATGGATTGTTGTTTTCTTGGCTTTGATTTGTAGCCATATTAGTGTTGGACATATTGTCTCGTGAAATAGTCATGATGACATAGCAGGTAAAATTTCTCTATTGTTATATTCAAGTTTTTTGCTTTTCCCCTATTTCGCTCAAGACATTCTTCCTAGAACCGCTCGCCTGACAGCTCGTTATTTTGATACGAATGTCATTCGTGAAATTGCCAAGCAACAAACTTTCATATTACAATCCAGAAATTTTATCGGCAGATTTTCATCTTTAGTGGTATTACATATGACAGTTATACATAGAATACAAGGCAACTCTTTGACAGATTTTGGGCCCGAAATGAGGTCCAAATGTTGTCAAAATACGGCATTATTGTCCTACTTTAGTTTTTGCCGATAGATGCCAGCATCGAAAAATCTGCCATGTAAAATCTGAAATGTACGGAAGTTACTGACATGTCATATCATAATTAGTCAAATCAGAGGTTTTTTTTTGATTTTCCAAGTTGGATCATAAATTATTTTCATGAATTTCCAAAAATAAATTCATTTTGACAAATTTAAGTTATGACTATTCATTCATTCAGTCACAATGGAGAAAATATGTATATGTGTGAATACACATATCCATGAAAGTCTTCTAAAAATAAACCTCAAACTTCTCCCCGTTACCGCATACCATTGTTTAAACAATGCTTATACATATTTCATATTATTAACGAGTAGTTGTTCCACATTTTTTATACACTTTTCATATTTAAGTAAGTATCCATCATTTCAAATATCCAATTTATATTTTGAGAAATAGGTTCGTCAGATCTAATAGATTATAGCTCAATTCATTTTTATTCGACGGAATTAATTATAGAGACTTGAAGCAGCGACCTTAGCGCCATCATAGTTTAGAGAGAGAAATAGGACAATATTTGACAATAGGTCTCTTGCATGTAACACGAATTATCATATTTTTATGTTTTCCTCATTCTATATCGATACAAAATCATAATGTATGCTATCACACAATTCAATAATTAGCGAATTTTCAATCATTCGGTATTAAAAATGGCCAAATCGGGACTCAAAGTCGAAGCGGGAGAATCACGTCAGATCGCCCCTACGTCACTCGTTATTGTACGATTCACCGATCGATACAGCCCGACGCTGTCTACTGGCTTGCTAAAGTGAAAAGTACACGAGAAGAGGGAGAGAGTGGATATATCCCCATACGTCACGGAAACCGCGAAGCTTCGTCCGTTTAAACAACCGACATGCAGAGCCAAATTCAAAAGAGCCTTCTCTCGTTAAAATTGAAATTTTTGATGGCGGTTAAAGTTTTTCAGTGGTCTCACGGATAGAATATCCGATAAAAAAAATTCATGCAAGAGACCTATTCTAGGACCTCGTTTTGGACCCAAAGTTTTGGTGGGTGATAGAAGGAAAGTGTCGGCACCTGATATATTCTAACTTTGACATTTCTCAAATTCAACATAGCTTGAGAAATAAACACTCATTTGTCAAATAGCGTGATATTCGTTGAATAGTGAATTGAATAATTCTTGAAATGAGGCTTCAAAGGATGAAAACATTTGGACATATTTCGTCGAAAGAAATACACTGTACAATTGCCAAACTCTTGCCTCGAAAAGAACTAGGACATCTGTGTGGAACCAGTTTACGGAATTTCTGCTTGAGAGAAAATTCACATCAGAACCCAAGATCATCCATAAGATCATTTACAAACAGAATAAACAACAGTTTCCCAAGATTAGACCCCTGGGGTATCACAGACGTGAGTATGAACACAGATGACCGTTTACCCTCTAGCTGGACGAACTGGCGACCATCAACTAAGTATGAACAAAACAGCTTGACAAGGCTATCCGAAAGGCTAAATTTATTGCGCAATTTCGACAAGAGAAGCTTATGCGCAACCCTGTCAAAGGCCTTATGGAAATCTGTATATTTTGCATCAACTTCACCAGCAGAATCAAGTACCTCGCAAAAATACTGATAAAATACAGTCGAATTGCTTGTGCAAGATCTCCTAGACATGAACCCATGCTGCTCGACTTCGATATAATTCCTCACGGTTGGATAAACATTATTTTAGACAATGATTTCCAATAGTTTAGAGATGTTAGACAAGATAGAAATTGGCCTCTAGTTGCCAACAATGGAAGGGTCTCTCCTCTTTAAGATCGGTGCAATCTTAGCCAACTTCCATGCTCTAGGAAAAGTGGCACTGCTCAAGATAAGATTGAATATGTGGTTCAACGGATGTAGCAGAGCATCAATACAATCCTTCTCAATAAAACTCGGCATCCCATCAGGGCCAAATGTGAGCTTGTTAGAAAGTTTCCTGACGGCGACAATTATTTGATCCCGTGTAAACAAATCAATGGGTATCCCTTCCTCGGACCCTATTCTTTTATGTGATGGTATGAACGTTCCCTATCATTACATCCAAAACGCACCGCTTTCCCTTGACAACAGCCTCGACATGCCTATTTTCTCCCATACCCGATTCAAGAATAGGGAGCCTGGCCAACAGTTTCGTA
Source organism: Myrrha octodecimguttata (assembly GCA_958510865.1). Taxonomy (NCBI): domain Eukaryota; kingdom Metazoa; phylum Arthropoda; class Insecta; order Coleoptera; family Coccinellidae; genus Myrrha; species Myrrha octodecimguttata. Next base: position 16,392,580 of record OY294060.1, read on the forward strand.
TGTATTAAATGCATCACAGTCCACAACAGGATCATAAACCAGATAAAATTTTCAGCAAAGGCATTAGCAATAGATGTGAGTCCACAATAAGTTTTTTCGCCTTATATCACCAAGTATTCCTGAGTTACCCTTCCTCTCACTAATAAAAGAACAGAAAGAAGAGGGATCCTGCGAAATGTTATCTTCTGAGCACCGAATGAAGTCCCTATAAGCCAAGCTGATTTCAGGTTTGATGGTTCTCATCAGTTCTTCATATCTCGTCAAATAGAACTCAACGCCGTGCTTTTTGAAACTACTCAGAGATTTTTCTTTCTTTAAGATGTTGTAAATTATAGTTGAATTAAAGTAAAAGGGGAAACGTATATTTTTTTGATCTTAAGAGGCACAGTTTGAAGAGATATACCATTCAATACTGCGTAAAACCTATCACACGCCACAATGATATCCTGGGTCGACCCAACTACATCATCCCAAGTGGCATCCAATATCATCTAGTACATAAGTGGAAATTTAGCCGTACGAAAATTGAACTCCCTGGTGTTCACAGAGTCCACACTCTATGAAGGAAACACAAAATGAATCTGAGGGTGCTGTGGATCAACACTAACCAGAGAAAATTCATCGCGAGAGACGTGACATGGAACATTCGAAAACACCAGATCAAGGAGGCTACCATTATTATTAACTAGATTATTAAACTGATCAAGGTTGAAAATATCTGCCAACACCCTTAAGAATACACATTTCCCATCCGAAATCGAATTGTTCACAAATTATGGCGCATTGAAATCACCAACTATCAACAGTTTTCCATCTAGTACTGATTGAATATCCGAAGGATAGCTTATAAATAAATCATATGTTAATATATCATCTTGAGGAGGTATATAAAAAACAGTAATAAGAAATGTCAGTGATCCAATTCTAATTTTGCAGCCAACTAAATATATAGATGGAACTAAAGAACGAACCGCAGACAAATCCACGCACTCCGGTGAGTACCCGTTACGGACAGCTACGAAAACTCCACCTCCGGTAGTATACCCTGTCGGATGAAGATCCCTATCACATCTGAAGACGGAGTAATCTTTCGGAAAAAGCTGCGAGTTGAAAGCACCATTTCCTAACAATTCAAAGTCACTAGCAGATACCGAACAAAACAAGTCACTTATCTTTGAATTAAGTCCACGCACATTTTGGTAATAGCTGTTGATTACAAGTGGACTGCATTTGGCCGAGGTTAGTTTTCCAGAGGTACAATTGTTGGAATCCCATGGACGAACTTCAACTGCACGTTCTCTCCGTCAGTTCTACGTTTCTCCAAATCAGATTCGACCTTTCGATAAAATAGTTTCTGCCGAAGAGTTTTATCGGATGAAATCGGAAGTTGAGAATTTCGAGGACCCTTTTTAAGTTTCTTGGAGTTTTTGAGAACAGATGGTACATCAGCAGAGGTCACTTGTAGGATGGAATTTAACCCATTTTTTACCCAAACTTCCAAAGGTGGTTCAAAAAACTTATCGTAAAATAAATGGTTAGTGAAAAGTGAAGTAACACAAAGGATTTATGTCCTGCTCACTTATAAAGGGTCTTTCAATAGGGACGGGTCGATGTTGGCAGAATGTGGCGGCCATGTTGTTTTAACGTCGTCTTTCTAACCTATATTTTTTTATTCAGTTAGTAATGCCAAATCACCATGGCAAGTTACACGGTTGAGCAACACTTTCAAATGTTAAAAATGTATTACCAAAATGAGTGTTCGTTAGTGCAAACGTTACGTGCATTGCGCCCATTTTACGGCAGACGAGGTGGTCCTTCAAAGTCGACTCTCCAACGTTTGGTGGCCAAATTCGAATCGACCGGTTCAATAAACAATCTGCCAACACCCGTACGTGCAAAGACCGCCAGATCGGCCGAGAACATCGCTGCTGTCCGTGATAGTGTGCAGGAGAACCCGAGGCAGTCAATTCATCGACGTTCACAAGAACTCGGTCTTTCACAAACATCAACGTGGCGCATTTTGCGTCAGGACTTAGGGCTGCACCCGTACAAGATTCAACTCACTCAGGAGCTCAAAGTTACTGACCATAGGCAACGCCGTTCGTTCGCTGATTGGGCTACAGTGTGTTTGGCAGAGGACCCCAACTTTGGCAGAAAAATCATTTTTTCCGACGAAGCGCATTTCTGGATGAATGGCTATGTGAACAAGCAGAATTGCCGTATATGGGATGACAACAACCCACACGAAGTTCACCAAGTAGCCATGCATCCACAAAAAGTGACCGTATGGTGCGGATTTTTGGGCCGGCGGTGTTATTGGTCCGTACTTTTTTGAAAACGATGTTGGTGAGGCCATTACCGTCACAGGCGAACGGTACAGAAGGATGATCACCGATTTCTTTTGGCCCAAATTGGACGATCTACACTTAGACGACATGTGGTTCCAGCAGGATGGCGCTACGAGCCATACAGCGGATGCCACCATGGATCTTCTGCATGAACGCTTTGAGGGCATGGTTATCTCTCGCAGAGGTGACGTGAATTGGCCACCGAGATCCTGCGACTTATCACCTTTAGACTTTTTTTTGTGGGGTTTTCTTAAGTCGCAGGTCTATACCAATAAGCCACAATCGACCGATGCCCTTAAAGTCAACATAGCTCAGGCTATCGCTGAAATTCAACCCGAACTATGCGGCAGAGTTGTTGAACATTGGACAACTCGAATTCGTGCCACCGTGAGAAGCCGCGGCGGACATTTAAACGATGTGATTTTCCACACATAATGGCATATATAGCTCTTTCAAATAAAAAAAAAATCGTTAAAATCTCACACACGGCCTTTTTTATTTCATGTCAAAATCGACCCGTCCTTATTGAAAGACCCTTTATTTAAGATATAAGATCAGAAAACTGACAGACTTTTTTTTTCTATGCATTCAAATTAGGAAAGAGGAATCTGGTACAATATCGTGCCTGTAGAAATAAATTCAATATCCAAATGGACAACAACATCTACAGATAATATTGGAATATCCTCAAAAAATTCAAAACAAGGAACCCTTTTCATAGAGCATCGGCCATTTCAGCATTGGCCAAAAAAGCACAAAAGAGAATTAAAATTACTGGCATTCGTGTGCACGGTCCCTTAAACCATAGATGCAAAACATTACTTGAAACTTATTCAAACTCTTAGAGAGCAATCGTTAATCTGCCGCCAATCAAATCAAGCAACAAACCTTCATATTACAATCGTCAAATTTTACCATCAAAATTTCATCTCTAGTTATATTACATATGAATTTCTATTCCGAGTGAGTCTACTCGATGAAGGTTATCAATACGATCCTTATATGATACAGATTTTTCTATAGTACCTTCGCGATATTGAAATTTTGAGTTATACTTCATTGTCCTCATGTCCTCGAATGTAACACCCCTTGAATTACAAAATAACAATTATATGAACTGGCATTTAATAATGGAAAACAAAAACTAAAGAAATAGGTGAACTATAAAAAGAATTACAATATTAAATTTTAACGGAGTTAATGTTTAAACTTTTCACCTACACTCGAGTTGGAGGAATCAACTAGAAAAGCCTTCAGCAAAATGGGTTTTTCATATAAATTCCTTAAAATTTGTATTGTACAATTCGTTGTGTGAAAAATCATCAAAAAGGCACTTGTTAAGTATGGATTCAAGCTTATTTTGGGTATGTTTTCTGGGTTTTCACTTCCAATATCTGAAACAAAACTAATGAAATAAAATGAAAATTGTTATCTATAGAAAATGACCTTGCGGATTGTAGAATTAAACTTTTTATAGAAAGCTTCAAAGAAAAATTTTAGATACAAATATTCGCTGAAATTGAAGGTTTGTTGAAGATATGTTGATCATGTTTTCGTAACCTGGTAATAGGGAAAGAAAGGAATGGACAAATTTCTTGAATATACAAATTCTAAAGAACCCACAATAAAATTCAAAATTTCAGTTGAAAAAGAATAATTAACTTTCGTTTTTAGATGTTTCAATTGAAGAATATCAGCACCTTTCCGAAACTATTTTCTTCAGAAGAGATACACATACATAGAATTGAATTTTCATTCCAATCATCAACTAAGTTTGAAGATTTGTATAACTGAGAGCAAACAGTAACGCGGGCTGTTGAATTACGGCTTCGTGGATTTAGCAACACAGCCACATTCAAGTTTCATAAAATCTCGTGAACATCTCGAATGTCAGGCACCCTCTCACGGTACGCATGCTGCAACGATGCCAAAAGCAGCGGGAACATAAGAACGCATGAAATCTGGTCGATAATAGGAGAAAACCGGATGTCGTTCTGCAGGCCATAGTGATTATTTTTTGATTTTTTTTTTGTGTGCACTCAATTATTTTGTGAGAATGCGCAATGTTATTTACTTTTTCATTCTTTGTCTACTTCATTTCAGTTATATATTCCAAAGGAATTTGAATATTGAGAAGTGCCAACATTGCTCATTCTTATAGTTTTTCCAACCATTTTCACCCGAAAATTTTCGAAAAAAAACGAATTCTCACCTACAAAAATCACCCCGTTATACTCGAGGTACTGTATGCACTTAAAATCCTCCATGAAGAAGCTAATGTAACCTCATCAACTCATGAGATTCGTAAATATGAATTGAATTATATCAAATCAATTCTCTAAGTAAATGGACACCCTAGAGAATTTAAAAATAGAACTCGTTCAAATTCAAATCTTCTTCTGATTCTCAACCAAATCAGCAAGAACAACACCAGAATAACCCTCATGAAAAACCCAATTGAATGTTAGTCCTTATGTACATGGCCTTTCAGATAAAATCAGAAGAATGGGTGCAAAGCTCAATATAAGAACGATTTTCAATCGAAAAATGGTTTGAGATCTATACTAACTAAAACCTAGCCAATAGGTCTCTTGCATGTAACACGAATTATCATATTTGCATGTTTTTCTCATTCTATATCGATACAAAATCATAATGTGTGCCATCTCACACTCCAACAATTCGCGAATTTCGAATAATTCGGTATTAAAAATCTTCAAATCGGGACGCAAAACCAAAGTGGGTGAAACGCGATAGATCGCCTCCTACGTCACTCGTTATTCCACGATGCCCCGATCGATACAGCCCGACGCTGTCTATTGGCTTGTTAGACAGAAAAGTATACGACAAGAGGGAGAGAGTGGATATATCCCCTCACGTCACGGAAACCGCGAAGCTTCGTCCGTTTAAACAACCGACATGCGGAGCCGAATTTAAAAGAGCATTTTCTCGCTAAAAATTTTAATATTTGATGGCGGTTAAAGTTTTTCAGTGGTCTTACGGATAGAATATTCGATTCCAATGATGAAAAAAATTCATACAAGAGACCTATTAAGGAGAAACAAAAATAAAAAAAACTGTGTTCCATGTATTTGTGGAAAGACACATACAGGGGAAACATCTCGACCGGTAGATATCAGAAAACGAACAAAAATAACCTAAGGAATAGAGACCTACAAAAATCCACAAGAGCGAAGCATGTATGTTTGACCATTGGCAATCACATGATGAATTGAGACAATACAAAAATACTGATGTGTGAACCAGATAGTTTTAAAATAAAAAATAAAGAGTCCTCCTGCAATTTGTCAAATGAAAAGTGTAATTTTGCTCATTGTTCTGTTGAAATGGACCATATTTGGCTGAATTAACTGAAAAAAAGGGGTTGTCAAACCATCTGTGTTGTGAACCTTAAGTTTTCGAAATATGCTCGCCTTTTCTTTGATAAGATCAATTATTTCCCTCGTATACCACTTTGAAGTTCGTACAGAGCGGCACGCACTGTTCAAAAATATTGAGGAGGATGCCATAAAACGATTCGACAGCAAGGTTCAAGTCCGGATGATCACCAAAAACCGACCAGTCCGCATCAAGTATCATTGAGTAAAGCAACGGAAAGTTGGCTCTGTGAAAATTAAATTTGGTGATGCTTTCGTCGAAATGAATCTTAGGGGCAGGTCTGGGGAAGGTAAGATTGACATCCAGAGCAGGATGATAGTCATCTTCTGTCACAAAGGGAATTTTTTTTCTTTTTATGTGGCATCCAATGTTCGAGAAGACCAAATCCAAAAGTCTATCCGATGTATTGAGAATGCTGTATGTTGTACTGTTTCAAATCATAAAAACCAGCAAATTGATCAATCCTAGATAAAGATAAATTATTATGGTATATATATATATATATATATATATATATATATATATATATATATATTCTTTTGGTCATTGGCATTAATGAATTCGGGCTGATTAAAATCTCCTAACATAAGTATATTGTTTCCATACAGGCACTGTAATGTCCCGAGCATTTCAAGTAGGTTGATTATATCGCGTGAATTAGTTTTAGGAGGAATGGAGATAACAAGCACGAACAAAAGGGAGTGTCTGTGAAGCACCCTAAATCCAACAATATCTATCGTACGAAAACAAGTCCGAAACTCCGACAGATCGAGCTCAGCAGCATAACAGTCATCTCTGATGGCAACCAAAACAACACCGCCGCGGCTAACCGCATTTCTCTCAATGTTTCTGTCGCTCCTGAATACCACATAAGCACTCGTAAAAAGTTCGGCACTATACACGTGAGACTGCAGTCACGTCACAGATATAGAGATGATATGATACTCGCATGAAGAAACAGATCTGTAGAACTCGTGAGTTTAAGTATTAAGTCCTCTAACATTCTGGTAGAAGCAGCGTACAGAAGGTGCTTCCCGCTTAGACCACGTTACTGGTTTTCGGAAACGATTTTAGGCTCCCCATAGATGTACTTGATTCTCAGGTTTGACTCTCTTCTAGCCGCCCTGGCCACGAGCTCCGCCCTAATCTGACGGTACTGCTCCATTTGGTAGGGAGTTTTTTTTATGTAATACGCAAGTGTTTGAATCTGACTAACTCCTTTATTTTTCTGGAGCTGACTATCATCTCCACAGCAGGTTCGCTTGACTGGAAAATCAGTTTTAATGGTCTGGGTCTTGCTGGCCGACCGTTATCATGCTTTCCCATACGAACATATTTGTAATGAGTCCGATCGATCTCAGGCATAATACGCTTCACCGCCTCGTGTACCATTTCCCTCTCAGTAGCTTTGTCCTCCTCCAAATTAAAGATCATTACATTCCTCTTACGGACCTCCCTCTCTGTCAACTCCCGAATTATTCGTCCGAAATGTACCACTTCAGAGACTGGCACATCACTTGGCTCTCTTGCCTTCAAAGCCCCCATCTCTGCCTTGAGGTTGGCAATAGCCTGCAAAAGTGCAGGAACCTGGTGCACACCAACAGTGTCATCTTCGCAGAGAAATTTCAATGTTCTCTTCTTCAATTGCATGTACTTAATCTCCGACGCAGTCAGCTCCGAACACGCAGGGATGGCGTGAATGGGTCTGCTGCATGCGTCACAATCAAAATACTTATCTTCTTCTCACACATCCTCTTTAGACTTACAGCATCTGGCAGGCATGATGGTATGATTCAAATGTGAAAGGAAACTCCCAAACAGATAACAATGATGGTGATTAAGAATGATATCTGTTGGACAGATGTTCCTGATAGTAAAAACGTGAATTCTGGCGGAAATTAGTGAAATTAAAAGCAGCTTATATTATTGTAAGAGTCCGAAAAAGTGCACAAGATCAGCAACAACAGCATCACTGAATAGAGGAAGTCTCAATCCTTAATCTGATACCAAATACCGCAATTATCTCGAACAAAAACTGAACTAAAACTACCATTGATTGTGAAGCAGTTAATCAACTCTGCACTTTTCAATCAATTCTCCTTTTTGTAACAATGCTATTTATCAATTTGTAAATAAATAAATAAAGGTAAAGCTAGGAATTGATTGAAATCATCTAGGAAATTATTAATCCGATCAATTTTCAATGTCGTAGTTCGATGTTGAGTACTATATGAATTGGAGGTTTCATGAAAAATTTTGTGATGACCATGGTTCTATGATAGCATATAATAAATCAGACGTTATTCAATAGATTCCAAATGCTTTTCTTTATTGAGCTAAAAATTTACATTTACAAGGACAACTATTAAATCATTCTTGCACTTTCAACGCTGTGAAATTTTACATTCACACAATCTCCCCAAAAGCTCATTGACGTCCTGCTTGAAGAGGCATTCATGCGTTGCTGAGGCAGAATTCGTGAATAAATTTTATGTTTTGTTTTTATAAGAGATTTTGTTAGTAGTATGCGTTTTTTTTGGAAGGATTAAGTGATCTGTCGCGCAGAAAACTTTTTACATCTCAAATTGTTCAATTTTTACCTGAAAATTATCTTAACCGACTTACTGAAAAAGACTACCTAGCTACCTACCTAGCTGAGGTGTTATATCTGTCGGAGGAAAAATAAAGAGACTTGAAATGTGCAGAGTTTGTTGAAATTCTGAAAAGAAATTCATTAATGGGCAAACTTTGCTTAACGGTTTCGAAGTAATTGCCATCTGAAATTTCCTTATCCCTTCAACTCAAAATATATCTCTTCTGATCGAGTATGTAATTGGTGGAACAGTTAAGACACCAACTGAAGCTAAATTGGTAGGATCGAATAACTAGAAAAATATAAAACAGTATTACAAAATTAATACATTTTCTCTCGCTTGAGTTTGAGTATTTCGTCATCGTGAAATCGAGTTCAGAGGAAATATATTATTGTATTTTTGAAATTATTGTGAAAGTAATGTCCATTACGTTTATCTGCGCGGACGAAGAAGTTTCGAATACTCCTTTGACATGCAGAATTTCGTGGGTATTCTATTGTAAAAAATTGAAAAAATCAATTTATAAAATGTCGTTTCTCAGAAACTGTTGCTCGGCTTGGCTGAAATTTGGTACGAACCTTCAAGCAGTAATGTTTCAGCCCATATGTTTCATTTGCATCCAATCTGTATTTTTGGGAAAATAAATGTGAAATAGTTATATTATTATATTTCAATATATATTGAAATCATTAGGTGTCTATGTTTTGGATTTTAGTGTAATTTTGTTTTTATTCAAGGGAATGCCACCCCATGTTCGACTGGATCCTACCGATGCTAAATTGGTAGATGTGATACATACAGATGGAAAAGGTATTCTACTCTTAGGTAAGTGAGTTTCATACATTATCTGCAAAATATGTATGGTCAGATAAATCAGTTTGATTAGTAAGAATGATTGCCTGTTAATATCGATAACAATGGCAACATGGCAATTAATTAGTAAGAGAAATAAAAAAATTGTACATCAGAATGCGAGAACACAAAAACAACCTAAGAAATAGATAAATATAAAGATCCCAAATAGCGAAGTATGTATGTTCGACCATTGGAAATCACGTGATAGATTGGGATAATACAAAATACTGATGCTGCTGGGTCTAGGTAATCTGAAAATCTTTTGATATCAGTTAAAACATGAGAATACCCAAATTCTCGTCTCGTTGGGCAATATATATACTAGTAAAATAATACTTTTTCGATGACAAAAATTTTTCATCAGCCGAAGTATCAACAATTATCATTCTTCTTATGATCTGATCCAATAAATATAGAGCAAAAATATAAAACAACTTTTTTTTTGATTATTCCTTTTTTTAAATAAAACACATCGGATGATTCAATATTGAACTCAGAGTTATTTATAGTAATGATAACAAGAATATCAGATATATTTAACAACTCAATATGATGTGTTACAATTTGAATTGCAGCCATTCTGCACTTCATCCTCTTTCTTTATCCGCAGTTATTTGTACCGATATTGTCGAATTCCATTATAATATTGGTCCATCCATTGAGGTGGTGGTCTAGTGGTAGGGATCAAGCACCATGATCGTAACGTCTGAGGTTCAACCATTTATCCGGCAAATAATTTTTCCCATTTTCAGAGGAATCAGTAACAAGGTCTACACAGAAACCCAGGTCCCCTAACTCACACAAAAATATAGCTTCTGAAGAGTTCCATAGCGTAATATAGGAGAATCGGCAACAATACTAATATCCAATCGTGAACCCAATTTCCTATACGAAATCATACACTCGAAAATCATAACCCTGATACTTTAGTCAATCGGTTGAAAACCTAGGTAATTGTGAACTTCAGGATGAATTCGAGGTTTAAATACGCATGTTGATTCAGTTGAAGGGTAAAATTAGCCCATGGTTAAGTAATGATGGGAATTTTTTGTAATAATTTGAAAGATGTTCATTTGATCTGAATGAAACGTGGTAGCTTTGAACTAAAATGGAGAATTGTGAAAAGTTTCTCCAACTCCAACTCAAAATGATTTTGCCGAAATTATGCATTCAAATTCAAGCGAATATCTCGCAAAAAAGAACTAGATTTGAACAAGTTTGGATTTGCACTTATGGGAATTGTGAGAAATAATATTTCAAATGAATTCATACTTGGTTCGATGTCCTTTTTGTTCAAATATAATATGAAGTAGTGGCTGAGAGGACTGGAAAATGAAAATCCTTCATGAGATGCTGACGTTTCTAGTCGTTTTCAAGGCAAGACATATAACATAGATTGAAAACACTGAGTAAAATATAAAAATCCAACAAAAAAACAATTCTAATGCTTTAACGACCTTAGTGAGACTGTTGTATAAACAAGGAGAGAGTAATTTTTGGTCTGGATTAGAGAAATCTCAATTTCACAGAATGCCGAAGTTTCGATATATTTAATGTCTTCTTCAGGGCTACTGCCAGTTGGTCTCTTTTGTCACCTTATTAGTCATATAAAATTCGAATGTATTCTTTTCATCATGATTGGTATTGTTACATCCGAATTTTATATAATTAATAAGGTGACAAGAGAGACTAACTAACAGTAGCCCTGAGGAAGATATTAAATATATCGAAACGTCGGCATTCTATCAAATTGAGTTTTTCTCTAATCCAGACCAAAAAGTACCCTTCATTATTTATACAATGAAAAACACAATGCCATGGAATTCTTCACTGTAAAACACATGATACAAGTTCAAATACATAAAAGACAACGGCGCACAAGACAGAAGGCAAAAACAACATACACCCCTTGCCACACATATAAAGACATCTATCTACCTTTTCATATGGAGTAGACCCCCTGGAATGTACAGAAGTGAACATAAACTGGGTCGTCAACAGTTTTTGAACCCCTGAAGATTCATTCATCAATCAAATGAAAACATTCTATCAACCGTATATTCTTTCTTGAAACATCAATTTCGGCTGTGTAAAGACGTATTATGATCATGATGTAAACAAACAAAATTCGCTGCCGCATCATCTGACAGATATCGAGCGTCATATGGTGATCCAATGCCACAGAAAACAGGTACGTTCACGAAATTCGAGCAAGAAAGAAACATTTGTTCATATCCATCGAAGATGTTGTGATATATGGAACTTGTTTTCTTTACGGCAGTTCTCAAATTCACTGTGTCATTCAAAGAAATATGCACCATCTCCCCGATACATATATTTCTATAATTTCTTTTTCTCTCCAAAATGGTGACCCTTACGAAATCTAAACTATGACCTTCACTAAATTGGTGGGCAGCCAGGGCGGTTTTTTCATTCTTATTTTCATTGATGGGTCTACAGTCATAATTGTGCTAGTAAATTATGTTTTTGTGATGTTGATTATTCATACCTATCACTGGCGTATCTAGCCTCAGTTTTCAGGGGGGCCGTGGCCCCTAGTATTATATAGATATATATTGGCAATATATAAATATATATATATATATATCTATATATATATATATATATAATATATGTATGTATGTATAAATATTTTAATGCTGAGCAACGAGAAAAATACGCTATGATAGTGCTTGAAAAATTTTAATATTACAATATACCGGGTGTCTCACGAATACCGTTCGTTAGAATATTTTTGGGAAGGAATTGAAATTCACGTTTGCAATTTCGCACTTGAGCTTTGACTATGACTCCCTGTAAATATTTTTGGATTAGTAACTTCCGGTTTCACCGTAAGTGACTTTCGTTTTTCAAATAGAAAGGCCCAAAATTTATAATGAAAATAGATTCGTTACTGAATTATAACTTGTTACAATGTCAAATTTTTGAATTTTCGATAGAAATTTCTTTTTTAACGTGAAATTGCAAAAAAAAATTGAAAATGAAGCTCTGCTGAAACATAGATATCTTCAAGGCTTTCGATTGTCGCTTTTAGGATTCCATGAGAAGTAACAATAATGCTTCTTTCACAATGGTCAGAATTGAAAATCATGAAACAGGAGGTCACAAGGGCGTTGTTGAAGTTGGAAATTTCGAAAAAGTGAAAACTCAATTTTTTCAAATTAGAACCTAATTTTTTTATAGCCATAATGGAATCTACGTTGAAAAATAATATAGGTGTGGAAACAAAACCAGTGCCCCAAAATTCATATTTTCTGAGATTTTTATTCTTCTCAGAAAAAAATACTGTCTCGAAGATAATGGAGGACATATTAAACATTTATTTCAGATTGTTCCCATAGAAATACTTGATTTCCAGTTTGTTTGGCACCAGTATTATATGGCATCATGCCTTCTGAACTAAGGGCTGAAAATTCCAGAACACTTTTCTCCTGAAAAATTAAGAAATGGATCAAGTCGAGGGATTTGGATTTTTGGAGAGGAATATTTAGTAGTCAATTTTGTTCAAACTGCGAGGAATTTTTTTGTTGTGAATGAATTATATTCATTTTCTGAGAACATTGGCGGTTGTTTTGGATGTTGAGATTTTCCGTTTTGTTCCTCCACGAACAAGTCTTATACTTTTGTGGGTTTAAAATTTGTTTATTGGAGTGTGCTTCAATGATTGTAATTTAGAAAGTGTTTTTATTTTGCTTCAATAAACATTATTATTATTATTATTTGGGAATATGGATATTAGAAATGTAATCGCGACTGCATGCATATCTCAGAAAATATGAATTTTAGGGCATTGGTGTTTTTTTCACACCTATATTATTTTTCAACGTAGATTCCATTATGGCTATAAAAAAATGGGTTTCTCATTTGAAAAACTTTAGTTTTCACCATTTCGAAATTTCCAACTTCAACAACGCTTTTGTTGATGATTTTCAATTCTGACTATTGTGAAAGAAGCACTATTGTTACTTCTCGCGGAATTCTAAAAACAACATTATTTCAATGAAAAACCTCGAAGATATCCATGTTTCAGCAGAGCGCCATTTTCAATTTTTTTTCGCAATTTCACGTTAAAAAATAAATTTCTATCGGAAATTCAAAAATTTGATATTGAAACGAGTCAGAATTCAGTAAGGAATCTATTTTCATTATAAAATTTGAGGCTTTCTATTTGAAAAACCAAAGTTGGTGTCATTTCCTGAGTCTCACGAATCCCAGATATTTACAGGGAGTCATCTCTGTAGTCGAAGCTCAAGTCCGAAATTGCAAACGTGAATTTCAATTCCTTCCCAAAAATATTCTAACTAACGGTATTCGTGGGACACCCGGTATATGATGAACCTATTAACAAATCGATTCATATTGAAATCACTTAATATAATTATCTACAATAAATTTTTCTACGCTGTTGACTGAAACAATCTAAAACACTTTCCAAGTCCGCATCAACATCCTTTTCAATGAACAATAAAGCCAAATCTGAATGTCTGTCTTGATTCACAGTCGTTTTCATCCAATTGAAATTCTCCTTATGTCAGAAAAAGACCTCTTGTATGTCGCACTTGAAATAGGCAAAATAAGTGCAGCTCTAAAAAGCTGGTAGAAGTTTGGGGGGGCCAGAGGTACTTCAGGGGGAGCCTGGCCCCCCCTGGCCCCTCCCCTAAATACGCCAGTGATACCTATATAGCATTTGTTGCAATCCATACCCCCTGTATGGATCTTGTATATCACATCAGACTGCAGAACATGAGGAGTTCTGTCCTTAACTCGGGAGAAAATAGAACACAAGTGGTAGAAAACTAACTTTGCTGGAGAGTTAAATCTTTGTACTGCTCTGGTCAAGTTTTCACATAAACCAGAAATAAAGGTCGAAACATCGGCATCTCATAAAGGATTTTCATTTCCCCCGTCCTCTTAGCCACTAGTTCATATTATATTTCGAATGAATATATAAAAAAATCTAGAAAAGCACTGCCGTGAAGGCAGCAGCTTTTGCGCTTATGTTGGATGTAGATGACCGCTTCGGCAACGAATTTGAACATGCGCGTATGCCTTCACGGCAGAGCTTTTCTATATTTTTTTTTCGAAAAATTACTGGATTTCAATTCGATCTAATCTGTATTTTTGAAAATATTTGGACCTTAATTACGAAGGCCGAATTGGTGAATGGGTAAAATCGACCGAATGATTCCGCAGATATACCCATTCAACATTTTATTTTCCCAATATTTCCAAAAATACAGATTAGATCGAATTGAAATCCAATAATTTATCGAAAAATAACAGTTCGAAGGTTCATACAGAATTTAATGAGGATAATATGATGAGAAGGTCACAGAATATTAGATATTTGAAAAAAATAAATTTGATTTTTTTTTTATGATCTGATGACACGATCATCACGAAATTTCGCATAATGTTGCCCTTCAACATTTTCAAACTAGCTGCCAAGTTTCATCGGGATTAAATCAGTATTTCTTGATTTATACCAAAAAAACCATTGACATTGAAAGGGAAAACACGAAATTCTACATATTTTTTCCCAATATCTCCAAAACTAATGGCAGTATCTAAATTTGGTACACTGCTGTGAAATATGAAGTTCAAAGTATAGCTGAAATTTATCCCGAATATGAACAATAATTTCAGAATTATTTTCTCGAAGAAAATTTTGAAAGAATTTTATTTTTTAATTTAGTAACCACACAATTTCGTCGTTATCCCTCAACCAACTGCCAAGTTTCAATTCAATCGCTGCAGTTGTTTCTGAGATATGAGGAAAATAACTTCAAAATTTCAAATTGCTATAACTCCGAAACTATTCAACTGATTCGGCCCATTAGAGAACTTAACCTTCGTATTTTAAAATGCAACCCTTCCTGAAATTTTCAAGTCGATAGAATCCTCCGTACACCTGTTATCGATTTTGTCCGACCTAGTCGTTTTAGACCATTTTCGGCTCAATCATCGAAAATTACAGACATTTGGACAAAACCTTAGCACGTTGTTCCCCTAGAACAAAAATAGAATTATCGTACTGAATACACCTGTTCATAAACTGAAATATCGCAACCGAGCGTCAAACCTACTCAATCTGTTCATCGATGACAAGTGTATCATGAAGTTCGTGCAAAATTTCTTAGGTTTTACACGATTGGATAGATGGGGCCTAACAACTTGTCGCAAAAACAACAAACCTATCGGATCTTTGATTTCGCGAATATAGGAGAAATGAAATTTTCAGTTGGAAGTTGGAAAACTCTTCTTTTTGGTTTATTATTTGATAAATCAAATAATAAACCTGAGTGATCGACAAAAAACATTATCCCCCCCCTGAAAATTTCACAGTTTACATTGTGAAGTATGTAGATTTGAATGAACTAATAAAAAGACGATGCAAATTTTACACAAAGGTTTATTATTTTCTCAGTGAATAACCCAATACCATTGATATCTTAAATACAATTTATAATTATGCATAACTCATTGATTTTTCACAACATAATTGTGAATAAATGAAGCATAATCCAAAATGATATTTTGAATGAGAAGAGATTGTTCCACAGTCGTTTCGCCTCTTCGAAAATCTTACTCTTTTCCATACTTATTAAATTGTGAAAATCTATAAATAATAATTGTTATCCGAATTTGAGTAGTTATGTTTCAGATATTAGGAGAGAAAACCCAAAAATATTCAATTCTACTAACGCCAAGAACATCGACGGGGCACATTGTGTTTATAAAATAATAAACAAATCCGTTAGAAATTTCTCGATATGTGTTGAAAAATTGGTAATCAATCTATTTATCTACTTTTATATATATGATTCTGGATGAAATGTTAACCGATTATTCCACTGAGTTCCAATCTTAGAACCGAATGCGATGATTCATTTTCGGGATTATTGGCAATTTCCGGCGTATTTCTTTATAACTCAGGGACCACTGATCGGATACCATCCAGGTCCTAAATTTTTAGGTTGAGTTATGCAACAGTAATCAACGTTGAGAGTTTCATGGAAATTCGGTGGTATGTTTTCGAGAAATAATAAACCAAAAACGGTGCAAATTTTACACAAGGGTTTTTTATTTTTTCAGTTAAATAACCCAATGCCATTGATATCTTAAATAAAATTTATAATTTTGCATAACTCATTAGTTTTTCACAACATAATTGTGAATGAGTGAGTAGCATAATTTAAAATAATATTTTGAATGAGAAATGACGTTCGACAGTCATTTCCCCTCTTTAAAAATCTCACACTTTTCCATACTTATTGAATGGTGTGTCGTTATTCTACAATTAAATATGAAGTTCGAATCAGATAGCGTTTGCCCTTTTCGACAAATTAGGGAAATAACCTCAAAATTTAAAATGGCCATGGAAGACTTTGCTAATATCTCCGCAAATATATATCGGTCAAACTAAAATTTGGAACACTGTTTTCAAATATTTACTCCTAGACCTGTACCAAATTTCATTGAACTTTGATGAAAATGTTTCCGAAAAAAAATTTATCAAAGAAAATAAATTTTTTCTTAATACAATTCTCACGAAATTTGGCATTTAATCGAACGTCGATATTTCACAACTAGTTATGATATTTCAATCTGATAGCGTTAGTATTTCTTGATGCTGAGGAAATAAGTTCATTCTTTGAAACTTACTGCAATACGTAAAACACTATTCAAGATTTTCCGCTAATATCAAACGTGTAGATGTGATTTCTACTAGGATTCGCCTTTGTTCTGAAAAATATAAATGAGCTAAGGCTCCTACCCTCAGTATTGAATCCTCGACAATTGATGAGATTTCCGGTTTGTTATTGATTCTTTTGCATCTATCCTACAATTTATTGTTTTATCATAGGCATGCTGATTGTCTTTTATATTCACGCTTATTTCAAACTCTCAGTACGAAAAATATTGGATTTCGATTTAAACCAGTAACGGATATCCACATGTTGACGATTATTGTACTACGCAAACCGAAATTGATGGAAACCTCCGATCAACCGAAGTTTTTGAAAATATTGATTTTTTTAAAATTTAATTTATGAATAATGAATAAGTTTTATTTAAGATATAATTGAGCTCCATGAAGAAATTTAATCTTAAATCCCGTAATTCGAAGGATGACATCTATAAATAATAATTGTTATCCGAGTTTTTGTACTTATGTTTCAGATATTAGGAGAGAAACCCCAAAATATTTAATTTGAACTACTAACGATTATGAAATCATCAAGAACATCGATGGGGCATTTGCAGATTGTGTTTATAAAATAATTATAACAAATCCATTAGGAATTTCTCGATATATGTTGAAAATTTGGTAATCAATCTTTTTATCACTTTTAGATTTATGATTCTGGATGAAAAGTTAACCGATTATTTCACTGAACTCCAATCTTAGAACCGAATGCGATGATTCATTCTCGGGATTATTGGAAATTTGCAGCGTTTCACTTTATAACTCAGGGACTACTGGTTGAATATCAACCAGGTGAAAATTTTTGAGTTGAATTACGCAACAGTAATCAACGTTAAGAGTTTCATGAGAATTCGATGGTAAGTTTTCGAGAAATAATTTTTTTTTCTTCCCAACCCCCAATTTTGAGCCCTCAGGGTACACCAATCCTGCTGAAAAGCTTGGAGGATGAATTCCAAGCGACACACGTTTTTTCTACCAAGTTTCACGGATTTCGGTTCAGTACTTTCCGAGAAAAGCCCCGGACGACGGACGGCGGATGGACGGATTTTTTTTATTAGTTCATTCAAATCTACATACTTCAAAATTAAAACTGTGAAATTTTCAGGGGACGTAATTTTTTTGGGTCGATTACTAAGGATTGTTAACCGAAATCCATCCGTCCGCGATCCGTTGTCCGGGGCTTTTCTCTGTAAGTATTGGACCGAAATCCGTGAAACTTAGTAGAAAAATCGTGTGTCGCTCGAGATTGATCCTTCAAGCTCTTCAGCAGGATCAGTGCACCCAAAGGGCTAAAAATTGGGGGTTGGAGGTAAAAAAAATTATATCTCGAAAATTTGGCACCGAAATTTCATGAAACTCTCAACGTTGAATACTGTTGCATAACTCAACCTAAAAATTTTCACTCGGATGATTTCCGACCAGTGGTACCTGAGTTATAAAGAAAAACGCTGCAAATTTCGGGCTGAAAAACCAATGAGTTGTACAAGGGGATTCATTAAGGGTGACCACCAGCCGTATCTCGGAAACCGCTCATCCTATAACTTCCGGAAAAAAAATCGAAAGACAAAATCGGCCCCTAGAAAATAATTAAAATATTTTCAAGTTCGTAGTTCCCCACTAGAGGGTGCAATCTATCACTTGTAAAATATAATCTCATTTTTTACGAAATATTCTCCAGCTAATAGTGGTAAAGAATAATGAAATAAGAATCTAATCTTTCTATTCAACAACTTTCGTTTGAGTATTTTTTTTCATTTCCTATTTTTTAGTGATGGGATGGATAAACTTTTCTCCACAAAAAAAACATTCTTACTTCTGTATGCGTGAACCGATTTTCACGTAATTTGATTTCATTCGAAGGCCATCAAAAGCTACAGGCTGTTTTATGTCACCCTATTTGTGCGTTTTACTGGAAAATTTCAAATACAATGCTATGATTCTAACCAACTGAGAATAAGCCAAGCATTATCACATATTGACTCGTCAAAACCGCAGACAGATATCTTCGGTCATTTCGAAGATATTAACATTTTTGTAAATTTTGAAGAGTGTTGATTAACCCTGTGAAGTTCAGAAGAAATTGAGTTGTTTGATTATCTGAACAATTATATGAAAGGAAAAAACTCATCGAAAATGTATGTCACAAAACAAGCTGATGTAAACCCAGAAAGCTTTGACGTTACTGTTTATTTTCGGTTTCTCTAGCTGTAAAATTTATTCAGGTCGATTGCAAACTACTAGTTTATGATGCCTCATTATTCAAACGAAGAAGCATATGATATGCTTAACCTGCTTCATAGAATATTATCGACTGACGAGGCTACTTTTTCTAGCAATGGTAAAGTAAATTTACACAACAGCCACTGCTGATCATATACCACCCCATATTGGCAAAGGGAAGTCAATAATCAGAGCCGCTGGAGTGTTTACGTATGGTGCGGAATTTTTGATGGAACAGTTGTCCGACCATTTTTCTTCGATAGTATCTTAACGGACAAAGGTGCTTGAAATTTTGACAGAAGATCTTCCAATTCTTTTAGAAGATTTTGCTATTCAAAGCAGGTTAGACTTGTGGTATCAACAATATGGTTGCACAGCGTATTAAGCTGCTAATGTTAGGGAATATTTAGATACCGTCTTCTCAAAGAGATGGATTGGATGGGGGTGTATTTTTCCATGGCCAGCAAGATCACCCGACCTCGCAGTATAAGATTTTTATTTTTGGGGGAGAATAAAGACTTAGATTTCCAAACACCCCCAACTACAAGTGAGGATATGAAAAATAGATTTCGACAAGCAGCTGGAACTTTTTCTCATACTGAAATTGTGTCCAGTGTCGACTCGACAAAAGAAAGACTAAATTTATGTATAGAAAATAATGGTAGACATTTTGAATATTTGAAGTGATTAGGTGAAAGGGTTCTTTTTTTTGTTCAAATGTTTTCGTTATTGCTAATTTTGTTTCATTTTATCGTATTATTGTTATTTCATGTGTGTTGAGTATTTTGCTGCGTTGCCATGACGAATAAAGTCACTTCCTTGTTTTTCCAGCTCATAGAGATGATCAACATTCATCAAAATTTACAAAAATTATGACTTCTTCTAAATGACGAACGATTTCAGTCTGCGGTTTTAACAAGTCAAAAAGTGATGTTCCTTGGCTTATTCTCTGTTAGTTAGAATTATAGCATCGCATTTGAAATTCTTCAGTAAATCGCATAAATAGAATGAAGTGACATAAAACAGCCTGTAGTTTTTAATTGGATCACCCGATATGTTGTCATATTTTTCTGTGATCTGCTCTTGATGGCCTTTGGATGAAATCAAATTACGTGAAAATCGGTTAACACATACAGAAGTAAGAGTGTTTTTTTTATGAAGAAAAGTTCATCCATCCCTTCACTAAAACATGAGAAATATAGAAAAATACCTAATACAAAAGTTGTTGAATAGAAAGAGTAGATTCTTATTTCATTATTCTTTACCACTGTTAGCTGGAGAATATTTCGTAAATAATGTGTTTGTATTTTACAAGTGATAGATTGCGCCCTCTAGTGGGGAACTATGAACTTGTAAATATTCCTAATTATTTTAAAGGGGCCGATTTTGTCATTTAAATTTTTTCCCGGAAGTTATAGGTTAGGCGGTTTCCGAGATACGGCCGGTGGCCCCCCTTAACGAATCACCCTGTATATAGTATATAAGTTTTATTTAAGATATCAATGGTATTGGGTTATTGAACTGAGAAAATATTGAAACCTTGTGTAGCATTCGCAGCGTTTTTGGTTCATTATTTGATAAAATCAAATATTGAACCTCAGTGATCGACCAAAAAAAAACAGCCCCCCTGAAAATTTCACAATTTACATTTTGAAGTATCTAGATTTGAATGAAGTAATAAAAAAAAATCCGTCCGTCCGCCGTCCGGAGCTTTTCTCTGAAAGTACTGAACCGAAATCCGTGAAACTTGGTAGAAAAATCGTGTGTTGCTCGAGATTGATCCTCCAAGCTTTTCAGCAGGATCGGTGCACCCAAAGGGCTCAATGTTGGAGGTTGGAGGGAAAAAAATATTTCTCAAATTTCATGAAGCTCTGAACGTTCATTACTATTGCAGGACTCAACCTGAAAATTTTCACCCAGATGATTTCCGATCAGTGGTCCCTCAGTTATAAAGGAAAACGCTGCAAATTTTGGGGAGAAAAACCAATGAGTAATGAAAAGTATTATTCATGATATCAATGGTATTGGTTTATTTAATTGAGAAAATAATAAAACCTTGTGTAATATTTGCAGCGTTATCATCAGTAATTTCCAAATACAACTTTTCTCGATTTCTAAGAGACGATATCAAGATTAACGACAAAGGTCAGATTCGTAAATGGGTGAAAATTTTGAGTGTTCCGGAGTCATTCCCATTCAGAGTTTTATTCTCTCAACATTTCCAAGAATACCTTCCAAATAGAAATCCATTACTTGGCTGTTAAATACCAGATTGCAAGCTCATTAAAAATTCATCAGAATATTTTGGATAATTCCTGGGAAAATGGACTGTAAAAAACTCACTTTTCTAGTGACTGGTCCTTACGAAATGTTTGCATGAAATTCTTGTCAGTATTGTAAAAATGTATGTTCGAGTTATTGGGCAATACAAATTCATATCCGTTGAAGGATTTTTTCGGTCGTTTAAGTGTTTATGGAAGGACAGACAATTTTTTCAACCTTAAAGATCGTTCGGCTACTTTAAAGTACATAGGTGCTCAATAATCTCATCTGAATATCTGAATTTCTTATCTCTTTCAGGATACGGCATGTCCCAACCTTGTGGTCATTTTGACTTCTACCCTAATAATGGTAAGGAACAGCCTGGCTGTGAAATAGCACAAAGCCCTCTGGTGCCTCTAACACTTATCAAGAAAGGATTAGAAGAAGCATCGAGGGTGCTGGTTGCTTGCAACCATATACGATCCATTAAGCTCTTCATAGATAGCATTGGCAGTCAGTGTCCCTATATAGGTAATTATTATCATGGTTTATATACGGACTACTAATCCACGCCAGGGTTTCAAAATTGTAAACTTCTGATATCGATGCGAAATCTTTCATTTTCAACATTGCTGGAATTCGAGTAATATCTGGAATCGATACTATGGCAACAAAATTGTTCTCAACAGTGTTGTAGTATGCTTTCAATCCGTTAAACTATGGGAGAGCGAAGAAATCAGCATCGATGGGGTATATTTAGGCAATTTTCGTTTTTCGAACAACATAGTTTTCAAAGATAATCTGGAGAGGCCAAAACTATGTTGGAAGAACTAATTGTAGCAGTGAGAAAGGTGTTACTGGAAATGATGAACAACCTAATAACTAGTGACATCATTACTGTGGTCCACAAACATTACAAAAATATCAGCATAAAAAATGATGAACAGCCAATACAAATTCTACATAACAACTCAAAATCTTCCCAGAATTTCAAATTCTAATGCTATTATTGAATTTTATTTCCAATCAAATAGGAAATCAACGCTCCTCTAGAGTTAACTATTGAAACATAAAAAACATCTATATTGCTTATATGCCTGTTATGGAACCGTATTAGTCTCAAAAAAACTGAACTATAAAACAGAGACGACAACGAAGAAGAGCACTCTGCAACGGCTGTTGAACACGGGAATGTTAAAGGTGATGTAATTCACAAGAGACGTGTCGAAATAGTTATTTAGAATGCGGTAGAGAAAAATGCCTTCGGAGATTACTCTTCTCCCCCCCCCAGACTCATCACTCCCTGCGACCTCAGACCCGATACAGACATAATATGAGGTATACAGTAAAACATAGACTATACACTCTCAATCTCAACAAAAAACTTATGAAACACGTGAAAAAGCAACATTCTATGGAATATCAAAACAATCTAGCATGTGTAAAGAAAGTGCAGTATTAGCAGAGGAAATGTGAACGGGGTACTATAGGTTGTTACGTATAATACAAGAGCATAGATAAAAACCTCAGCAAAATTTATGTGTCCCCGTAGTGTAGTTAAATTAGAGATTTGTTTGAAGGAATAATCTGACATATTAATATTGAAGGGCAAAATAAAGACGAAAAAACTAGGGAGGCAGTGAAAGATGTTTTATTTGTTAAATTAGTTTGCAGAATACGATCCATTTCCAAAAATTACTGAGACACCGAATGAATAACCTCAAAATCATAGTCGAATTTAAATATGGAACCACTTGTAATTACTAAGCATTCTATTGAATCATATCGATTATACATAAATTCATTTTAGAAAAAGCTGACCGAAAAATTCCATAGAATTCCAACATGTACCCTCACAAGACCTTTGGAATATGCTCAGAAAAGTGATTTGAAGACCTTACTGAAAGAAACATATTATTTATTTGGAAGAAATGAAATTTTATGAATTATAATAAGAACAGCCTCGTTCTGCAATGCTTTTCTTCATATCGAAATCTAACTTCGATCGCAGATGTCGTCGCCGTCATTTCTACTGTGTCGCCTTCTACTTCATCTTCGGCTGACCCTAAGACGTCGATGTTCATGATCTTCGTTCGAGCCATCTCCGCTGTCGTATTTGTCCTCAGAAGCTCCATCAGTTGGAGTTGGCCCCATTGCCAATAATATCTGCTCATGCAGTTCGCGCCTTCAAGGTGGCAAGGTTGAAAAAGTTACTGCAACAACATTAAGAATTCTAGAAAAGCACTGGCGTGAAGTCGAGAGCTTTTATGCACTTGTTGAAATTCGTTGCCAAAGTCGCCACCAATTCACGTATTAACCTTATTCCTACTGGCATGATGTGATGATCTTCTTTTCAGATGGTCCTCACGAAATTCTATGAAAAGTCGGCAATAACATTCGAAGGTTGAATCTCATCGTGTCAGTTTTTCTTGTGATATTAAATGACACGAAATTTGACATAATATTTCTTTCCATACTTCTGAAAATAAAAAAACTTCAAGGTTCATGCCAAATTTCATTGAAATTCCATAGACAGCTCATTAAAAAGCTTCAATATGATCGCATCGTTTTTCTTGAGAAATTGGAACTACCTTAAAATTTCGTTATACTCATAAACCGTCAGGCCAATTCAACCCATTAACGAACTAAACTAAATTTTCAAGCTCCAAACATAACCTGAAAATTTTTAACTACGAAAGCAACCACAGACAGTAGATCAGCCGGAAGGCCCACAGGACGTTATTAAATTTGACCTCAAAATCTTTCTCAGGTAATCCAACTAAAGCGTTCAAGACCATTTTTGGCTCGTAATTCCAAAATTTTAGCCTTGAGGGTAAAAAGATAACGCGCTGTTCCCCACGAAAAAACGTGAAGTGGATAAGTGTAGGAAAAGATGTCGCATAGACTAAAGTACCAGGAATATAGTAGAATATCGAAGAAAATGTGAATTTGTAATATAAATGAGGTATCGATCCATAATTTGAAAATGGTGCGATCCCTACATAGTGTAACAAATTGCATCTTCAATTGAAGAGAAAGTTATGATCCATATGTGGAGAAATCTTATTTCAATGAATTCAATTTTACATTAAGGAATGCCAGGCCGAAGAAAAAGTAAATTCCACAAATTCAGAGTAGGAAATCGTAAAATTTCGTAGACTAGGTATCAAAATGTAGAAAAAACTGTGGCTGAATTTTATGGAGCGGTTATGAAGAAGGGGAACTCACATCCATAGATAAACATTCAAAAACATCTATGAAGAATATTTGACAGACAAGCAACTTTGATACCGAGGAAAATTCGAAAAATTACAAGGCGATATATCGCACTGAATAATTTTAGAAGAAACTGCTGAACTTTCACGCTAGCAGGTTGCCACCTTGCAGGCGCGAACTGCATCAGCATATATTATTGGCAATGGTGCCAACCCAAATTAATGAAGTTCTTGAAAAATAAAAACGACAGCAGAGATGGCGCCGACGAAGACAATGAAAACATCATGAACATCGACGTCTTAGAGTCAGACGAAGATTAAGTAGACGGCAAGACACTAGAAAGGAGTGGGACAGGCAACGACATCTGTGATCGAAGTTAAATTTCCATATGAAAAGAAGTATTGAAGAACCAGGCTGTTCCTGCAATAATCCATAAAATTTCATTTTTTTCAAATAAATAATATGTTTTTTTGAATAAGGTCTTTAAATCACTTTTCTGAGCATATTCCAAAGGTCTTGTGATGAGACATATTGTAATTGTATGTAATTTTTCTGTCAGCTTTTTCTAAAATGAATTTATGTAAAATTGATATGATGAACTCCCGCACTTGAACCTTTTCTTAGAATACCTCTTCCTACGCACATGCATTCAATCCGATCGCTACACAATAGTTCCCGATATATCATTGAAATGAAATCTGAAGGGATGCTTATGTCAGACTACTAGAATTTGTTTTGAAATCAAACCCTTGTGTAACCCCAACCGACGTTCTTGCAATCTGCCTTTGAGGAATGCTTTATTCGGCCAGAGCGATTATATTTACCTCTCGGAACCTCTGATAACCAACCCGACGTACGGCATTTCTGTACGTGCGGAAATACATATTATAAACTCACTTCGTCTTGGAGGCGAAACAGTAAAGTCCACTCTACCAAGACAAATGTCTTTTGTTTATTTACCTGTTCTAATGAATAAAACATGCACTATTTCATTGCTTGTGAAATAAATCAATGAATAGGTATTTCATTATATACTGGGTGATTCCATATTCCTTGGTTGTGCGTGGGAGGTGTAGTACGAATGTTTAGATCAAGTGAATATCTCTCTATTGATATCCACCAAATTTTCATAGTATCACTCTCATCGATAGTGTTCAGCTTTTCATCAAGAACGATATTTGAGTTATGGTTTGGTTCCTGAAAATATTAGTGTTATATGAAATCGAAATAGATAGATGGGTTTTCATAACAACATATAAACCCTGGGTCCCTGGATTCACAACGAAGGCTTGCGGATTATTTCTGGGCGAATCGTTATGCGATTGGTAAAGTTTTCAATCAATTCCATAGCGATCCGCTAAAAAATAATCCGCAATCCACCGTTGTGAAACCAGTTTTTGAAGCTTTACGTGTTAAATAAAATGAAATGATCAATTATAAGGGATTACTGGTTGATATACCTATAGTACCTAAGTTGAGTAGACTTGAACTTACGGCCTTATGGATCACCTTATATAGATAAAAATCATACACCAATTATGTAATTTATTTATTACAGCTCATCAGTGTAACAGCTACGAAGACTTCATGACTGGTAGATGTTTCATTTGCAAGCCTGGGACGACGCAGTGTGCAATGATGGGATATCATTTGGATTCTAGTCCTATTTTCGATGAGACTGATATAAGTGAAAGAGATTTTGTCGACACTATAGGTAGCAAATATTTCCTGAACACAGGAAAAGATTTTCCTTTCTGTCGTGAGTTTCTTTTGTCTTTTTTGTATTTGGTTTACGGCCTCTTTCGAATCTGGTCATAAAATAATATCTTCAAATAATAATAACTTGATAATTGATTTTCAATTCAAATTCTTAATAAATTACAAAACAATACCATGAAGTAAACTGGTTGATATATTCATTTGTTTGTCTTGAATACAAACAGAATACATTCAATTAGTTAGGAAAGTGATGATTAGTGTCTTTGTTAGATGCTTTCGGAGACTTCCTCCAGCAGGAAATAAAACAGATTTGAATCAAACATCCAATTAGACCTACATGCATACTGCGTGCCGAAAAAGTAACGTAACTCGTCAATACTTCTTGTACTAAGAATTATTGAGGAAAATCCTCGCACCTGTCGATTTTTAATTTCAGAATCAATTTATCGTAAGATTTTTTGGATTTGATATTTCTCACCCCCTACGCCCCGCACCCCTCTCTTCATTTTTTCAAATGGGAATATATGGATTGTGATACATCAACTGATTACCTACTCAACGATGCAAATGAAAAGAAAATTCGTTGTGCCGTTTTTTTATTAAAACATTAGAAAACAATCTATTCGGTATGGTTACTCGTTTTTCGAAATCGACGAGTTTCCTATTCAAGGATGGAATTGAGCACCGTTGACTGATTGACAATGTGCAAGATGTTCTTCGAAACTCCTCAATGAACTATTCAATGCAGCAACAGGTATTCTTCCTCTGAATTCAAAGTCGCAGGTCTCCAAATTATCTGGCCAATTCCATTCAACTGATCATCTCCTACCAATCCATTTCTCGGGAATTGTGCCATCATACCTTCTCGCTTCAATTCCATAATGCGGTGGTGCACCATATTGTTGGAACCAAATATTGTAAGCTACTTATCGACCATTCACACCGGGAAAGAGATCAATTACTGCAGGTAATATTTGATTCTTCAGTAATTCTAGATAAGAGTGACTGGTCAAATTTTCTTTCATAAAAAAAGGTCCAATAATATGATGGTCAATTGTGCTCAACCACACATTTAATTTTTCGGGATGTTGGGTGTGAACTGTCTGCACTCAATGAGGATTTGCTGTGGACCAGAAGCGACAATTGGGTCGATGGATAGACCCATTCAACTAAAACGTAGCTTCATCCGTAAAAAGAATTCTCGATGAAAAGGTAGCATCCTCATTGCATCTCTCCTGCATTAGATACTTCACAAAACTGCGGTCGTCGGCCGAAATCGTCATCAGATAATGCTTGTGTGCTTTGAATCCTGTATGAGTGAAACTTAGTTTTTCTTAGAAGATTACCAACTGACTGCTTACTCACATCGAATTCATCGGCCAGTTGTTTTGTACATTGTTTCGGATTCTCTTCTATGGAAAGTAATATATCGAATGAATACCAGATTTTGGACAGTTTAACATTTACAGTTTGTTCGAAATGTTTGACCACCCGACAAACAGTAGTTTTGCGTATAGGATTCCTGTCTTGATAACGCTCATTAAAAATTTCGCACACTTGCTCATAGGCCCACTTGCGATTCCCATGTCCCAGAAATATCAAGATTTCTTTTTACTGCTTTTCACTCAACTGATTCATATCCAGTACAAAATTCTCATGAAATATGATATTATTCGCCTCAAAGAGATCAGTTACCAACTAAAACGGTACCATACATTTTGTTATCTTAAGTTGATCTGATAGATTGACGAAAGAATATATTGTCAACAAAATGAAATTTTTTGAACCTCATCACTTTGTTACGAGAACATCTTTATGTTTGTGGAAGCGGCACCACCATCCTCATCTGTTTATTATTTGTGTATACATTTTTTTTTTATAGTCACATTTATTGCAAGAATTTTAATGTGAAATTTTATTTTCATTTACACAACTGAATTTGTCAATCTAATGACCGTTGATGCGATATATAACAATGGAAAAAAATTGTTGAAGGTTGAGGGTATAAACCTCCAACTTCAAAACTGCATGAACTTCCCAAACTTCGGAAATACAAATCGGCGGGTAGGAGGACATTTCTCAATATTTATTATTTCAAGAATAAAAGCCTGACACCAATCACGAATTCTTTTTGCAGTCACACCGCTCAATGTGCAATCGAATGTCCTTTCATTTGATATAGCACAATCCATTTATTCTTATTTGGAAAAAAACAGAAGAGAGGTATGGAGATTTCAAATTCAAAAAAGCATAGGGTGACCTGATTCCGAAATTACAAATCCTTGGATTCGTAGATTTCCTTCAATAATAATAAGTAAAATAATAATTTTCTTATTGCAGTACTCTCCAATCACAAATTGTAAATTATTTCCTAATTTTGCAATAAGAAAACGTCACCACCAATTCTACGTTTAGCCACATCGCTGAATAGGTTATCAAATTACCTTCGATTTGATGTATCACAATCTATATATTCCCATTTGAAAAAATTAATTAGTGGCCGGGGTTGTTGCGTTGTGGGTGAGAAATATCAAATTCAAAAAAAGCACAGGATAAATTGCTATTGAAATTTAAAATCGGCGGGTGCGAGGATTTTTCTTAATAATTCTTCGTACCAGAATAATCGACGTGTTACGTTACTTTTTTGGCACGCTGTATAATATACCCATAATAGACCTTTACTGTTGGAGATTCCAAAAAAAGTCGACCTTCACCCAACTGCTTGCCGGCTGGAAATTATGTTTTATCTGGTTTCTGAAGGTATACTATTTGTATTCCGTATTGAAGCACGTCTAATGTGTTGTAGTGTTCGACGTTTTGACTTCATTTCAGTCGCATCAAAGGAAGGAAGAGGCCCCCAACTCCGACAACACTTGGACCTTGGAACTTTTAGATCATCGTGTAGGGTCTGATCGTTCAAGTACCATGGAGTGTTGGCTATCATTCTCAATGCTTTGGATTCGCATATTTGTATAACACCAATATCGGATTTGCTTGTACAACTCCATATTTCAATTCTATATATCCATTTTGGATAATTGGTAGTTTTGTATAACAGAATTTCATTTTCCAATGAAAATTTTGATTTTCTACCAATCAGCCAGTGTATGTTCAATTACATTTGGTTACTTTTTTGAAAATGTGTTATATTCAGGTGAGCCTGGAATCCAAGTGAAATCCAAGGTATTTTGCTCTTGTAGCTCGGGGAATTCCTATATATTTAGGTGGATTGGGGGGCAACGTTCTCTGCTTGATGTGAAGTTCACTTGTTGAGATTTGGTGTTATTTATCTTCATTTTCGACTCCTCGTCCAAACCTGTTTTTTCCCTAGGTGCCTCTGGACAAGATCTGGTGCAATTTTAGGGTCTTCATGTGCTACCAGAAGGGCAGTACCATCAAGAAATTTTTCTAAAATAATTTCGGCTGGTAATGGTAGATCTGAGTTATGAAAAAATGAAGAACTGGGCCTAAGAAGCTTCCTTGTAGGATCGCAGCTTGGATAATATAATTTCCGGATATTTCCCGCCCTACTCTGATTCCAAATTATTTTACTGTACAATTAGATCTTAATATTTGGAAGGACCCCAGTGAAAGGGTATTTTTCATCTTATGTAGTTGTCCTACATGCCAAATTTGTCGAAGGCCTGACTCAGATCCAGTAAGAATGAAGTACAGTACCTCTCCTCTTCGAAAACTTGGATTTTATGGGCCACCATATCGAGGTGTCGAATCTATTCAATGTGGATGAGTAATCTTTGGACGATTCATCCTGCAGTTTCCTTAGTCGGTTTTTGATTTTATTGCTTATGTGCGGTTTTGTCAGCAGAAGCACGTGCTTGTTGTCATTTCGATCTTGTTTTGCGGTTTTCAGCTATCGATTTTTTAATTTCTAGTGGTATGGATTCAACTGTTTCATATCCCATGATATGCAGAGTACATCAGGTAACTGCCTGTTTCAAGATGTTGACATAAGTCTCAGTGATTCGTTAACTATGTCCGGATCCTTAAGCCTTAATGACAGATTGACTTGTTGTTCTACTAAGCTGGGATACTCATTTCAGTTTGTTCTATTGTTGTGTATTCTAGGTGAAGACCTCGTGTTGATTGTAAAAGTACTTAGTGTAGCAATAATTGGAGAGTGATCGGAAAAAAGGTCATAGCTGGGTACCACATACATATAGGGTGTTTCACCATAAATTGGACAAATATATATAGTCGTGTAGATAACATTGGGAAAGTCATTGTTGCCTTATGACATATACCCCGTTTTCGGGCATAATCGAAATACAGAATCTGTATTGTCAAGTTAGAGCAATATCAATACATGATAACTGTAATAAGTTATGCGTGACCTTTGAAATGGCGGTTTTTGGTCACATATTAGAATTTTTTCGTGGTCAATTCGATTGTGGTGTAGAATTCGATTGTGGTGTAGAATTCTGGAAAAAAAATTCAAAATGGTCAAAACCCTGCAAAGTTGAAATTTTTCATTTTATTGCCAAATCGGATAGCATAATTTCAATGCTATCGATTATATAAGATTTTTCGTGAAAAATTTTTTCCGAAATTCAAACTCAACTTTTTTTATATGTCCGCTCGGAGTACTTGCATAAAGCACTATGGAGGGAATCGAACTCTCCACTTTTGGCAGTAGGGTCACGTTACCTCCCGAGTATAAATTGGATTCATTTCAATCTCATTTATGTCCTTCACCAAACAAACGGACTGAATCCAACTAAGTTGAGGATGTGATCATCACGACTTCAGATGGTTTACTTTTTTCCGAAAAATGTAATTTAAATTCCAAGTTTGCATGTTTTCGCCATTTTGTATTTTATCAGATTCCACAACACAATTAAATTGAGCACCTTTAAATACTAAGAAGTGTCCAGAAAATGCATAAATTACCCCAGTTATCAGAATATTACTCTAAGGTGACATTAAACACCCTGTATCTCGCTTATGCTTCGAAAACGGGGTATATGTGATAAGGCAAAAATGACTTTTCCAATGTCATCTACACTGCTATATATTTGTCCAGTTGATGGTGAAACACCCTGTATATCTGGCTGATATACCACCAATTACAAAAAGATTCAGCAAGTCAGGTGTTTCGTTGGGACCAGAGGGCCACTATGTTGGTCCTCCGGTGGACAGGAACATGTTATTTTGTTCTTGTAAGAAATTGGCCATTTCCCTGCTCTTTGTTGTTGTCGTGAGCCTCAATGCTTATGCCTACTGTTGAAGTCACCTCGTACAAGGAATTTGGTATCTTGTGCCTATATCAAATAAATCTCCGTATTCATTGATTTTCGGAATGTATTTTGATGAGCAGTAAACTGCAGAGATTGTTGGGTCATAGGAGAACATTTTAATCTTCATTGAAGTGACCTGTAGGTGGACCATTTTTTATTCAGGCATTTCATAGTGACCTATTGTGCTCATTATGAGTACAGCTGATTCGGCATGTGCAGAGTTGTTTGGATGGTTGATACAGTAAACAGTAAGTGATGTAGTTGGGTATAACGAAGAAGGATTTTTCGGTGACGTGCGGTTAGCTCATCAGGGAATGTCTATTGAGTTATGGTGGAGGAAAGTCTAGACTTCATTTTTGTGCTACAGAAGACTTGGTGAATTCCATAGTGTTGGAGTGAACTTTTGATTTGTATTCTATGGTCAGTAGATCAATTTCAACTTGACATTCTGTGACAACGTGAAATCAATAAATTCTATGAACATTCTAAGACAAGAAACAAGACACAAGAAACGTGTAGGGTGTACAAATGAAATAAATCAGATTTTTTTCTCGTTCATCGAGTAATAATTTTTAATAAAAACCCTGAAAACCACAGGTTATGGGCCCAGGACACGCTAGTACGAGAAATTTTCGTGAAAAAAACTGAAAAAGTGATGAAACCAAGAACTCTTTATATTGTGATACCTTGTGTTTCGAAAAAAAACCATGGCATCAACAAACAAAATAGAAGGTGATGATATTGTCAGGACAATAATAGTTTTCCAATGTGGCATTTCGAGGTAAAAACTATGTTTCGAGCTAAACAGATTATGGATATCGTAGATGGCTCATCACTACTATCGTCCTGTGAAAATGGAGATAAGAGAGCTAAATGGAAATCAAAGGACGCTGCAGCTCAGCATGTGATATTAAGAACAGTTGATAAAAACATTAAAGTACACCTCATGACATGTGAAAGTGCAAAAGACATGTATGACTGCTGCGTATATTCAAAAAAGACACTGACCAGGAAAAATGCTTATTACTGTAGGAATTTTACAATTTCAAATATAAAAATACCAAAGATATCAACACGAACATAAGCGAAATACAGAATTTGGTGTTTAAGTTAAAGGTCCTGAGTGAAAATATCACGGAACAAATGGTAATCTCTAAAATACTAACTATACTACCAGATACATTCAAACACTTCAGTAGTGCATGTGATTTCGCCATTAAGGGCCGTTATTATAAAACTTAGCTGGAAGTTATCTTTAACTTTAACTGACAGTTTTGACAGCTATGTCCTATTATGACTGTCAAAACTGTCAGTTAAAGTTAAAGATAACTTACAGCTTACAACTTAATCCGATAAATCATTGAAAACCTAATGGCCAGGTTGTCGTTAGAGGAAGATAAGCTTCATTGTGCTGAAGACTCGCCAGTTTCATTCAAGGCAGAAACAAGTAGGCAAAATAACAACGTCAAGTGCTATGAATGTGGACATATAAAATCACAGTGCAAGAAAAAAAAATGTAAAATCTGCAAGAAAAATAATCACACTGAATAAGAATGTTTCCTTGAAAATAAAGCTTGTGTGTACTGCAAGAAGCTGAATCACAGTTCAGAAAACTTCTATTTTAAAGTAAAACATAAGGATGAGAGTGAAACTCATGACAGGCCGTCAAATAGGAATGGAAACCAATACAAAAATATAAGATCTCATTTTTTGCTTATCATACTGAGTCGTTCAACAAACTTCAATCTAACGGTGATTTTGAGATGGTAGTTGATAGTGGATGCAATAAAATGATGACCAAAGAGGAAGATGTCTTGCTGAACATAACAAACTATTCAGACAACGTAAAAATTGCAAAGAAAGGACAGTCGATGGAAATCAAAGGATATGGTTCAGTAGAGCTGAAAAATTGTACTATGAAAGAAGTATACTATGTACCTGATTTAACAAGGAACCTGATGTCTGTGTTACCGAAAGTAAAAAAGGTACGGTGTATTTCGATTACAAAAAGGTATATATACTAAACTCTAAAATAAACATACCCAAAAACATTATTGCAATAGAAGGAAGGAAGACAGAAAATGGGCTCTACGCTGTGAACATGAAAAAATCCAGTAAAAATGCTCTGATGGTTGAAGGAACGACAAGTGAATTGGAAAAATGGCACATAAAACTAGGTCATCTAAGCTATGGTCAGCTGATGAAGATTCCTGAATTATGCAATGGAGTTTTCTTCAGAAGGAATACAAGTAAGACAATAGATTGCAATATCGGTGCTCAAGAAAAGCAGGTAAGACTACAAGGCTTATTACACTATCCAATCTCCAGGGTCCGGCAGGCAGGGACGGGGTAGTGTAATAAGGAATCGGCAGCTAGGTTCCTGATCTAGGGCGATCCAGTGGACCCAATCTGCTGGACCCGGCATACCGTGCGGTGTAATAAGCGCTAGGGAGTTAGGGAGCTCAGTCGCATAGCAACGCAGAGAGCGTACGATACACGTAAACGTGTCATAAGCCTGAATGCGTTATTCTGTGAGATGTCGTGCACAAGAGAAAAAGCAATCTTACTTAATATTATAGAAATATATAGGGAAATGACGTATCTGTGGAAGAAACACCACAAAGACTATGTCAATAAAGACTTGAGGAATGATGGCTATATAAGGTGCTCTAAGAAAATCTATGAAAACTTCGATGAAGCAGTCAAGGTTATAATGTTTGATAAGAGAGATTGAGATATCAAAGAACTAAATCTAAAATCTTGATAAGAGACTCCAGGGGCTAGAAATCTCAATGTGACAACCTGTCTTTGTTGTGGACTCAAGCTTTCTCTTGAAATAGTATCATTTTTTTTTCATCAACGAAGCTACTAAGTTAAGTAGCTCTTCAACTTGGTCTGTTCCTAGTCTCAAGTAGTTCCGTGAATCTGTTTGGTCTGAACAACGTATTTGCTTATTTGATAGTTCTTCTCTGAGGAGCAAATATTTTTCCCCCCATCTCCTTCCGTTTTTGGTGGATTTGGAGGTACTGACCGCCAAACTCAGCACAAATGAAACTTTTTGTCTTTTCGAACATTTCGGAGACATAACGATTGAATATTTGTAGAAGTCCCCACGTTGACGTTCAGATGACAGAAATCAGACCGGTATCTAGGGTAGTGTAATGCGAGACACCCTACCCGGCAAACCGGGCCCTAGAGATTTGATAGTGTAATAGGTCTTTACCTTTTAAAACAGTAAGAGAGAGAGAGCCACACGCCCTCTTGAAGTAATAGATACAGATCTGTGTGGTGCAATGGACCCCTAGACTTATGACAACAAGAGCTACTTTATCACGTTTCTTGACGATTATACCCATTTCTGTATGGTTTATCTTTTAGAAACTAAAACAGCAAACTAAGTTTTTCAGTACATCAGAAGATTCGTAAATCAAGGAGAAACGCGCTTCAATGTCAAGACATGCAAAATCAGATGTGATAACGGAGAAGAGTTCAAGAACGCGCAATTGATCCAATGGTGTCAAGAAAGAGGCATTATCTTAGATTACACCATTCCACATAACCCACAACTGAATGGAAAAAGTGAATGACTGAATCTGACACTGATGAATAAAGCATGATCACTCATCTTCGATGCAAGATGTGAAAAATATCTTTGGGGTGAAGCAGTGCAAACTGCAGCATATTTAACGAACAGAAGCGAGAACGAGAAGAAGGAATGTCACACACCAGCCGAACTATGGTATCAAAAGAAGATGGACATAAGTCATCTACAAATTTTTGGACAGAAAGTGCACGCAAAAGCAGTCAATCCACTCAAGAAATTGGAGAGTAGAAGTGAAGAGGCTGTGTTTGTGGGATATGCTATAAATGGCTATCGCTTGTGGAACGTAAATGAAAGGAAAACTTTTATAAGCAGGGATGTGATATTTACAAACCATTTCTTTCATTTTTCAGAAAAGATACCAGATGAAAGAATAGAGATAGAATTTTTAGCAGATGGAGAAGAAGATGAAAACCAAAAAAATCAAGAATAGCCAGATGAAGAAAATGAGGAAGAAAATTCAGATTAGTTAGATTTGGTAGAAGACATTGAATCTGAAGAAGAAGAACATAGAGAAACAAGACATGGTAGAAGAATCAAGCTTCCTAGAAAATACAACGATTTTCTTTTGGACTCGGAAGAAAATCTACTGACCTATCAAGAAGCTGTGCAAGGACAAGATAGAGATCAGTGGAAGGCGGCAATTGATGGAGAGATAGATTTCCTCATCAAGAATCAAACCTGGATCTATGTAGACAAAGATGAATGTAAGGGCAAGAAAATCCTCACTAGTAAGTGGGTTTTTCATTTAAAAGATGACAATAAATTCAAAGCTAGATTAGTAATAAGAGGATGCCAACAGAGAAGTGGCATAGACTACTATGAGACATTTAGCCCTGTTGTTAATAGTAGCTCATTGAGAATTTTATTTGCATTAGCAGCTTAACACGAGATGGAAATTTTCAAATTTGATATAAAGACTGCTTTTCTGTACGGTAATTTAAATGAAGAAAAATTCATGCAACTTCCTGAAGGTTTTGAAAGTAACGAGAACACAGATAACATTTGCAAACTGAATCGTTCATTGTATGGCTTGAAGCCGGCGCCTCTTGGATGGAATGAAAGATTTACTGAATATTTGAAATTGAATGGCCTAATTCTACTGAAGAGTGACCAGTGCATGTTTGAAACTGCCGACTTGAGTATGTTTCTGGCCATTTATGTAGACGATGGTATACTTATTGGCAAAAATAAAGAACAAATAAAATGTTTGATGAGAAATTTGGGCAAAGAATTCGAAATGACATTTTGTGAATGTCCTGACAAATTCTTAGGCATTGAGATAAAAAACAACCAGGTCAAATAAAGCTTTATCAAGAACAATATGTGAAATTTCTACTTGAAAAGTTTCAGATGAAGAATGCAAAACCAGTGTCAACTCCTATGTTTTCCAATGAACCTGATATAACAAGCAAAGAATCCGATGAGAGTTTTCCATATCGTGAAGCTATTGGGAGTTTACCATAACTGAGCAATAAGACGAGGCCAGATATAGCCTACGCAGTGAATTTTTGCAGTAGACGAATGGAGAATCCAACAAACCAGATTGTAGTTGTGAAGAGGTTGATGCAACAATTGATAAACACAAAAGGTGATGGAATCAGTTTCCGAAAAACTGTGGATGATGATAACCTTATAGCTTTCTATGACTCTGACTTTGCCGGAGATCCTGACAGCAGGAAAAGTACCTCTGCCTCTATTATATTCTACTGTGGAGGTCCTATCTCATGGGGATCGAGAAAGCAGCCAATAGTGTCATTGTTAAGCACTGAAGCAGAGTACATATCTGCGGCTGATTGTGTTAAGAAAATTATTTTTCTGAAATCTGTGATCGGTGAACTCACTGGGGGTGAAATCAAAACAGAACTAAATATTGATAATCAAAGAGCGATCTCCATAATTAAAAATGGTCAATTCAACAGAAGAAGCAGACATATAGATGTGAGGTACCACTTCGTTTTCGAGAAAGTGCAACTTGGACTAGTGAGTCTCAAATATCGACCTACACACGAAGAGTTTGCAGATATCCTGACAAAGCCCTTAGAGAAGCTGAGGTTTGAAGCTTCGAAGAACGCTTTCATGTGCAAGGAAGATGAAGATCCAAATTAGCGTGCTCTCTTGACAGTGTCATAAACTTTAGATCATGCTAATTGGAATCTCAACCAAGAATTAGTTTTATTTTGTTAAATATTTAGTTGATTAACTCAAAATTTGGAGAAGGTGTTGAAGTGAAATTTTGATTTGTTTTCTATGGTCAGTAGATCAATTTTAACTTTACATTCTGTGACAACGTGAAATCAATAAATTCTATTAACATTCTAAGACAAGGTTAAGAAACGTGTGTGTAAGGTTTACAAATAAAATAAAACAGATTTTTTCTCGTTCATCAAGTAATAATTTCTAAAAAAAAACCCTGAAACCACACATGGAGCTATTCTCGCAACTTTACTAAATTTTCGATATTATCGAGGATAGCATGATTGGTATCATGTTTTTCTGCTGCGAAATTTTTAATTGGTGGAACATATTTTTGAATTCTTAAGTTAGAAATATCTTCGTTGTATTGTGTCGTCTTAATGTTTGCTGCTCATAGGACTTCTGATTATCGGCGTTCCTATTGTTCTTGATGTGGCAGTGAGTTCTGGTTACTCGATATCGTTGTTTGCTGTATATTATAATATATATTCAAATATGTATATTTATGTATATATTCTTGTAGTAATTTCGCAATTTTTTTCCTTAGCCATCCTAGTAACCGTTGTATTTCACAGAAATGTCGATGATACTACCTCAGTCAAACGTAATTCTCCGCTTTTTCCAACGATGTACAGCCTTGTTTATATCGATGAAATAATGAAACGAAAAAAACGAATCTCAGAGGAATAAATCTTTTCAAAAGAAATCGACTTCACGTCTCCGAACTGAAAAGCAAAAAGTAAATATTTTCTACAAGAGTTTGATACCTTTCTTTAGCGCCGTCCAATGCGTTCAGGAAATCAGTGTTGATTTTGACTGATGAGAATTTCTTGCCTCTTGTCATCGACGAATACGCAGTTTTTTGACCGATTGAATTGAGCAAACTCTAAACTTTACTTGGAGTAAGTTGCAATCCGTAGAAATAAAGATGAGGCGGTTATCTGATATTTTCAATTGTATGACATCGAATTCTTTCGAGAAATTGCCGCGAATATTTGTGTGAAGGCGCAAAGACGATCACTGGTTTATATACAAAAAAATTACCGTTCCATCAATCTAGAACTTTGGGTGCGATATCTTTCGAACATAGTCGAACCTAAAGAGACCGCCTAGTTTCGATTGCCGATTTTTCTATCAGGAGAACACACAGTGTACATTGAAGCAACTATTTAATCAATATCTTCGCGTCGGGAAAATGTGTGTCTTCACCTAAAATTTGAGCTGAATCGCGTGAATTGTCTCAGATGTCTATATGGAAATTTATTTTGTAGTTTTCTAGTGACATGGACTCAACAAAATTTCGCATTAACTATCCGCTGTTTCGAACCAATACATTTCACTCCTTCGTGTCTCTATTTTCGGAAGGAAATTTCTAGTCAGTTCTATTAATCAAAGTTAATTGAAGCTTGGAATCTACTCTAATTAATATTCATCATATTTCTTTTGGAAGTAATCGTGTTGAAGACAGAGGGCTTCAATATTTGGCGACCAAAAATTTTTTTTTCAGTTATTCCAATGTGATTATTTGATAACATTCGACAACATTTTTATACCAAAATTCGCAAAGTATGAACACTAAGACAGTATGATATCACTCCGGAAAAAGCGTCAAAAACATCCACAATCGGTTTGAAGAAAAACAGTTATTTCAATTCATTATTTCAATAGTTCCTTCGTAGCATACCATAAAAAATATAATATGAGAATCAGCATACACTTGAAAACTTTTTTGACAGTTCTCATCAAATTATCTGAAACATGTTTCCATGATTTTCCAGAGAGAACATATAGAATAAGTATAGAATTAGCGAAGCCATCAATTGCTGAAAAGTGGGTGCAAGGATTTCTTAGGGCATTCATCCTCAGTCCAAATGGTATAATGCAAATAGACTTAACGCCAGAAGGTAAATATTAATTTTCTCATTTGTTCGAAGTTACTGAATACATACAAAATATTACAATAAATTTCGAACTGATATTTCATCATTTGATTTTTTACTTTTTTTATGGCTGTTCAAAGTCTTACCTGCAGTGGTAACCCATCCAGGTATTGACCGACCTGCACAGCTTTACTTCCTATAGAAACCGTATATGATATCATAATCGTTCGATCCTCATGATTTTACATAATCGATCTCGAGCGATGGACCAAAAGCTTCGATTATAGTTGCGGTTATCCAAATTGACATATAGGCGAAGGATTATCTGTCAATGTGGATAACCGTAACTATAACCGGAGATTATGGTCCATCGCTTGAAATCGATTCATGATCGTCAATCCGCCAGTCAACCGAGAAAGTGCTAAATATATGTCAATTCGATGGAATTTATTTATTATAAATATGAAATTTCGTATTGAAAAATCGATAGAATTATTGGGTGCATGGTACCTGTATGAATTCGACCTTCGTAGTCAAGTCCCATTCCTACTCTATGAACATCGAGTCTCTCTGGCGAACATGTAGAGGAGATACAGCGCTCCCTGTGACCTCTTAGAGAAGTAGCAAAATTACTCTCAATGTTCTGAAAGCATATCGCCAGGATATCTTCAGAACCACTTTGTATCCTGAAGCTTATGAATTACTACGATCGTGAAATACAAACTGATGTAGAAGCTATAGTTTGAAATATGTATTTATTTCCTTCTCGCAAAATAACACCTACGAACCAACTCATTCCTAACAAGATCTCCAAATTCATATGCTTCTATCTCAACTTACATGCACAGAATGTTCACCTCAAATAGGAAGCCGGGCGCGTATTTTTCATGAATGGTTCTAATGGAAGGATAATCAAGATATTTGCCATTCAATATTTGGCGATTCTCGTGAGTTCGCGCCATCTGAAGGAAGGCGGAAAGTTGTTTTGTCCCAGTGTCAGAGGTGGACTCATCAGATAGGCTGAATCCTCTGGCACCTGCCTATGACAACCGCAGAAGCGGAGTAGTGAGCGACCATGACCGACGCGCTCATGCTGTGTTGTAATGAAGTAGCTAGCGTGCGTCGGTGAGTGGCACCATCGTCTGGCAACTCAGTTTAACTACGCCGCGTACAAATTCCCTCACCAGCGACGATAATGACGGAGGAGGAAGAGGTGCGATGTCAGACAGAGAACCGCCATGTTCGAAGATGGAATACCACATAGATAAGTAATCTCATTGAGATGATCTTATTTATGGCATCACGTCGGGGTCACCACTTTGGCGGTCCTCGTGAGTTCGCGCCATCTGAAGGACGGCGCGCTCTTAGGAAAAGTTGTTTCGTCCTAGTTCCAGAGGTGGACTCATCAGATAGGCTAGATCCTCTGGCACCTGCCTATGACAACCGCAGAAACGGCGTAGTGAGCGACCATTACCGACGCGCTTTTGCTGTGTTTTAATGAAGTAGTTAGCGTGAGTCGGTCAGAGGCGCTATCATCTGGCAACTCAGTTAAACTACGCCGCCTACAAGTATTTCCCAATTAGCTTCCCAGTTTCATTATAATCGGATCAGCAATATTGTGTTATACCAGAAATAACAATGACACCGAGTGAGAAAGTAATTTGAAATATTTTCCCAAATATTCGATCGAACCGAAATTGAAAACACTGTTGTTAAACAGTAACCCCCAAAGTGTGAGTGAACTTTCTTGCAGTATGATGAATGGATCTTGAAAAACAATTTGTTCAAACAAAATTTAGGAAATTCTCGAGAAAAATTTTTTTACGCGCTTGTTCTGGGGAACAGCGCGCTATGGTTTCGTCACAATGTCCGTGCTCAAATTCAATTCTGTACGTCCGTATGCGTTCTAACTTTCAAAGGAAAAGACCTAGAGACTTTAAACTGTCAGGTTAGAGTCCAAATTTTGAGTTCGTTAATGGGTGGAATCGGTCGAATAGTTTCGGAGTTAGGCCCATTTGAAATTCAAAGGTTAATTCCTCGATATCTCATGAAGCAATAATTTGATCAGAAGAAAACTTTGTATATACAGTTTTGAAAATCCAACGCGCAACTTATTGCGAATGTTTTTGTGGATCCAAATGTTAGAAAATTTTTAAAAAATATTCGAAAATTTTCAAAATTTTTGTTGAAAAATTTTTTTTCCTTCATAAATATTGACTAGATTCCAACGAAATTTTGCAGGAACCAAAAAAATCAGTATTTCACAACAACGTTCCAAACTTCAACCCGATCCGATATTTACTTTCGAAGATAAAAGAAAAATAATGTGCCAAATTTCGTTCTTACTTGGCATTTCAACTTTATATCCGTAATAGCTCAAGAAGTACGAGTGCAATCAGATTTAAAGTTCGTAATCAGTTGAAGAATGCACAACAAGGTGCAGAAATTTGTGTTGTTCTAATACTTATTATAAATCGAACAATCGCTTTGGAGGACCTGATCTCACGTCAGTGCTCAACAAGAATTTCATGTATTTTTGCGCGCATTTTCTAGGGGAACAGCGTGCTATCGTTTTGTCCAAATGTTTGCAATTTTCGATGATTGAGCCGAAAATGGTCTCAAACGGCTAGATTGGAATCACTGATGACGAATCTGGTGTCAAAATCGATTCTGTCCGGCGGCCGTGGACACGATAACTGTCGAACGGAGTGAGCTAGCACCTTGAAACTTTCGGGGTAGGTCACGCATTGGAAAGCCGCGGTTGAGTTCGTTCATGAGCCAAATCGGTCGAATAGCTTCGGAGTTATAGCCACTTGTAGTTTTGAAGTTATGTATTTTTTATTTCAGAAACTACTTGAGTGATTGAATTCAAACTTGGCAATTGGGTGGAGTATAACCACGCGCAACTTTGAGCCAAATTTTGTCAGGATCATACTGTCAATAAATTTAAAAAAAAATCAAAATTTTTTTCCACAAAGTTTTTTTTTTCGAAAACCGTTCGTCACATCCAGAAAAAAAATTCCACTCGGACTTTGAGCTTCATATTTTACAGCAGTGTACAAAATTTCAGTTCGATACGATTATAGTTTTTGGAGATATCGGGAAAAAATATGTCAAATTTCGAGGTTTTTTTTCTCGATATCGTTGCTTTTTTCGGTATAACTCGAGAAATACTGATAAAACTTCGCAGCTAGTTCGAAGATGCTCAAAAATAACTTTATGCAAAATTTCCTGATGATCGTGTCATTAGAACAATTTGAAAAAAAAAATTCTGTGATTTTTTATCATATCATCCTAATTAAATTCTGTATGAACATTCGAACTGTTATTTTTAGCGCGCATGTTCAATGTAGATGACCGCTTCGGCAACGAATTTGAACTTGCGCGCGAAAGCTGCTGCCTTCACGGCAGTGCTTTTCTAGATTTTTTTTCGATAAATTACTGGATTTCAATGCGATCTGATCTGTAGTTTTGGAAATATTGGGAAAATAAAATTTTGAATGGGTATATCTGCGAAATCATTGGGTGGATTTTACCCATTCACGAATTCGGCCTTCGTAATTAAGGTCCAAACCTTTGCGGCTTGATTACGAAGGTCAAATTCGTGAATGAGTAAAATCCGCCCAATGATTCCGTAGATATACCTATTCAAAATTTTATTTTTCCAACATTTCCAAAAATACAGATTAGATAGAATTGAAATCCAGTAATTTATCGAAAAAAAATCTAGAAAAGCACTGCCGTGAAGGCAGCAGCTTTCGCGCGCAAGTTCAAATTCGTTGCCGAAGCGGTCATCTAAATTGAACATGCGCGCTAAAGCTGCTGCCTTCACGGCAGTGCTTTTCTAGATTTTTTGAATTTATCTGTGTCTACCGATACGGACTACAATATCTTGAGGTGAGACACTGACGGCAGGTTATCCTATTTAGTGATGTTATAATTCAAATTGAAAATAATCGATAATCCGATTATTGAAATAATGGCATCGTCCGATTATTGAAACTGGAGAATCCGACTGAAAAATAGCCTGAGTCTGCATTTAACCTAAACTTCAGCTATGCTTGCGACGCAACAGATAATCATAGAATGAATCAGCCAGAAATCCTGATAATCTTATAAGCATCGGGCTGCTCGACAACATTCGGATTACGGGTTATCATACTCGAGCGCTCTTGTTGGCCACTCAACAATGGTGGCAAATAAATGAAATCTGCGGATCAACACTCGGTGTTCTTGTCTGATCGATATATGGAGCCGAAATAAACGAAATATGAAATATTATTAGTATGATACGAATTCGACCATTTACGTGAACTCACAAACCCTGAGCTGCTGTAATACGAATGTACTAGAGTGCCAGAGAGACGTAGACACGCCGACTTATAAGATCTTGAGATCTATGAGGTGCAGCGTAAGTGGCCACGGCGCCCTCTGC
Source organism: Myrrha octodecimguttata (assembly GCA_958510865.1). Taxonomy (NCBI): domain Eukaryota; kingdom Metazoa; phylum Arthropoda; class Insecta; order Coleoptera; family Coccinellidae; genus Myrrha; species Myrrha octodecimguttata. The sequence goes on from OY294060.1 coordinate 16,436,292, forward strand.
GAGAGACGGCCATAGGTTATAGGCGGGTAATGTAGAGTACTCTCGACGCGAGCAGTGAAGTACTGCGCGCGTGTCTGTAGGGGTTGAGAGATGGCATTCACTACAGAAGAGTTAAAACGCGCAACTCAGCAGTATTTCGTGAGGATCCAACAGTTAATTTTTTTTAATGTTTCACGAAATGTATGAACAGATTGTTCTCTTCGGAACTCTTCTCTCGTCTATGAAATTGGTAACAGACCTTCAAGTCAATATTTGCAACAGTATTCCAAATTTCAATTCGATCCGATGTTAATTTTCGGAGATATTGGAAAAATAATGTCTTATTTGAAATTTCGAGATTATTTCCTTTATATTTCGACAAGTACTGACGCGATCAGATTGAAACCAGTTGAAGAATACGGAGGGGCCACTTCATACAAAATTTTTGTGCAGTCCGTTTCGATAAATGAACGTGAAGAAAATATTTCTTCGAAATAATAGTTTCTTCTGAAATTATTCATCCGCTTTCAATGAGATTTGGTACAGTGCTTCCAATTTGAGTTTGATCCGACATTTATTCTCATTCATGGCTTTTTACAATTTTGGAGATATCTTTCCAATATCTTAAGAAGAACTAACGCGATTAGAAATGAACTTCCTAGTTAGTTGAAAAATACCGAGCAACTATATGCAAAATTTCGTGGGAATGGTACGAGTGAAAAATTGAAATCAAAGATGATTGGAAAATTTTCCAACCTTCCCAAATCAATTCGTTGGTTTTTCCTTCGTTATCGCTCTTATTTATGGATGAACTCAAAAAGTACTCTTCCGATCATAATCGAACTGAGTTACTAGTTGGAAACTGCTGCTGTGCAAATATGAGAGAAATTTCGTGATGATCGTTTCATAAGTTTATATTTCGCGATCTACTGATCATATAATCCCCACGAAATTCTTCATGAGCCTTTAAACCCTTTTTTTTCAGTTAATTATCAATATCAATGCAGCCCGCTCTTTATTTTTCGAATAGGTATGTCTGGGGAATCATTGGGTGGATTTTATCAATTCGCGAATTCGGCAATCGAAATCAAACTCCACACGTGCTCAACAATTCTCTAGTCTATCGGTATATTCTTTCAGTTATTGTGTGGTTAGACCTGCCGAGAACAAATTAACTTCTCAGAGAAAAGACTCAGAGACTGGATATTTGTAGAGAAGGTTCGCGGCTTGATTACGAAGGTCGAATTCGTGAATGGGTAAAATCCGCCCAATGTTTCGTAGATATACCCATTCGCAATTTTATTTTTCCAATATTTCCAGAAATACAGATCAGATCCAATTAAAATCTAATACTTGATGGAAAAAATAGCTTGTAGGTTCATTGATTTGGGACTCAAATACGAAGGCCGAATTTGTGAATGGGTAAAATCTGCCAAATGATTCATAGATATACACATTCAAATATTTCCAAAAACACGGATCGAATCGAAATCTATCACTTGATTGAGAAATGCTTGGAGGTTCGTGCAGAAGTTCGTAGGACTATATGAAAAGGAGGTCTCCAAATCAGTCTATTACAAAACAAAACTGCGTTTCGATGGATCAATGAGCAGGTGACTCCTTCAAGAACGAATTTAAACAAGCGCGTAAGAGCTCCTGACTTCACGACAGTGCTTTTCTAGATTCTTTGTATTCTCTCCATGCACGATTCTCACGATATTCTGTATAATTTTGGCTTTTTCCAACTGATTGAGGAGCTCTTAGCTGATCCCATTAGTACTTCATGAGATATTGAAGAACTAACTAACTGAAAATTTCAAATAAACATAACTCCGAAACCGTTCAGCCTATTTTACCCATTAACGAACTCAGTCGGGATCTTCAGACACCGTACCTATTTTTCGGGTGTTTTCTAGATTTTCACCAATATCTAAAAAAAATTAAAAATTAAATAGTAACTGATGATATCTGTAGAAAACGCCCTTGCGTATCGTAGGATTCGAACTGTTTGCCAAGGGCAGTTACTGGGAAAAATGTTGCTTAATGAACAGAATTATCAATGAACGAAGAGAACTATAAGGTTTTATAATCTATATCTGACTCCGTCATCAGACAATAACGAAAAAATTTGCAGACTATTTCTTTTCTATAATATAATTTGAGTCAAATTGACATAAATATTTTATTTGATTTTTGATCGTTTTTTCCAGATGTTGGAATGAAAACTTTTCAAACGCCTGAAATTTAATACAAAATCCTCCCAAAATATCCTTCGCTCGATCTCAACATCTAACCTGAGGATTTCAAGTCGCACACCGATGTCAGAATTAAATCTGACCGCGAATTCTTCTTCATTGAAGACTAGTTCGAATATTACAGACATTTGGGCAAAACGATAACGCGATTCTCCCCAAACGCGTCGAAATTTTTATCATGGTTTTTACTGGGTAGGTATAGGCCCGGGACTTCTTGATTGATGTATTATCATGAGCGTTTGGAAGAGCTCTCACCCATAATAAAATGATCCTTTCATAATAAAGTGAATCTAATGAATCAGAAAAACAATACAGTTGAATATACAGAGTGTAACAGCCAAATGGAATAAATTCGATAACGAATAAATGAGGGGATGTTAGGAAAAACGCTCGGACACGTCGATTTGTAATTTTAAATGCGCATAGTTTTCAAGAAAATAAAATTTTATAGGGTGTTCCATGTGACCATGGCCAATACCAACTTTCTTATTTCAAGTGTAACCCCCTGTATATTATTTATTTTTTGGATTCTTCAGAAAATTCTTGACATAATTCATGTACAATGTCCTATACCTATCTTCAACTTTTTCGGAAATATTAAGTGTTTTCAGAAATGTTGAGTAACGTTAGAAGACAATTCTACACCAGATTAGCATGTTGCCAAGACGTTCGCGGCGAGCATTTTGAACATTTCCTACATTGACATTAAAGTTTTTTTTTTTTTCAATTATAAAGAAATAATCAGTATTACTTATTAGGTTTTAAGTGTAATGTACCGAATTTGTGAAATAAAATAAATAATTTTTATTTAAAACGTTGATTTTTGCACTAAATCTGAAAACACTTAATATTTCCGAAATAGTTAAAGATAGGTATAGGACATTGTGCATGAATTGTGTCTAGAATAATCAAACCAAGTATCGTTCCAGATGATCTATATGAAATCAAATTTCGGTCAAGGAACAACTTTAGAAAGGAAACTATTCTTTCAGCAACGTTTCGGCCCTTTATTGGGCCTTCTTCAGGCTAAAAATAATACAAAAATAAAAATTAACAATAAAATGAATATAAAATTACAATTTGAGCCATACAGACAACATACAGGTCAGCAAGAACAAAATATCAAGAACGAATCGTCAATACAACACTCTCTAGAATTCTCTCTGTCTAGAATTCTCTGAAGAATCCAAAAAATAAATAATATACAGGGGGTTGCATTTGACATAAGAAGGTTGGTATGGGCCACGGTCACATGGAACACCCTATATAATATTATTTTCTTGAAAAATATGCGCATTTAAAATTACAAATCGACGTGTCCGAGCATTTTTTCCAATACGCCCTCATTTATTCATTATCGAATTTATTTCATTTGGCTATTACACCCTGTATATCATACCATTAACTTCAGATATATATTTCAGGTGATGTAAAACTTGAGCATGGAACAACTTACACTACAGTCGTAACCCATCGAGCTGACTTAGGTGGTAATATAAAGAAAATTGAGCTGAATTGGGAATATGACATGAATGTTTTGGAGCCTAGAACTTTGTGTCTCCTTTGGTGCAATGACCACTTGTACATAAAAAAGGTGTATATAGATGAAATGGAATTTCCTAGTAGAGAGTAAGTTTGATAAAAATAAAAACAGAACTTTATTTCTGATTCCAGATACATTTTCGCTCTGGTTTAAATGTCAGTTTTGTAGGAATTTCTAGCCGAAACTGAAATCAAGATAACGTATAACATAAGGAGTGCGTTTCACAAAGCATTCAACATGCTCACACTCACGACCACTGTTTCTCCCTCCATTCCACTTACATGTGAGCCTTAAGATTGATTCTGACTATACGTCCCGTCACCCATGATGAAAGCAAAACATGGTGTGCTCATCTGTGATCTTATTTACCAATGATGACGTCACTTTTTTCATTCAAATTCAAAGCACAGAATATACATTTCCTTGTATTTTAATCTTGCTGACGTCCCTTTTTTTTCAGATGAGCACACCATGTTTTTTACATCATGCCGTAACCTTCCGTGTAATTCAAGTCAAAATTTAGTAGGCAAAAATGTCATGTTGATGGAGCGTAAACAAGACGTATAGTGTGCATACATCAATTCATTTACACCTTACAATATTTAACGGGAAGGATACTGGAAGGTTACGGAAGGTTTAGTGAGAATCAGCCTTTACTGTCGCTAATTCCAGTGGAAAGAATTGACGGATCATTTCGAACGTTCATATTATCATAACAAACAACAAAGTTAAAGTTCAAGGAGGTTAGGTAATAATATATGTTTATTTCATTCATCCATAAAGAGTTCACATCGCCAACTTGAAAAAGTACACATAAATAAAGAAATCCAAGCAAGCTATAGGCTGGAACAACACAAAAGGGAAACAAAATATTTCCATGAATAGTAATATAAGCTCCTCAAATGACAACGAAAATGATCTCGGTGTTGAATAAACAACGTTTCCTACAAAAACCAAAATGGTTGCACGGAGGGTATATTCCTTATAATCTGCGCACTAATTTTTGTGAGTACATCGTTAATACAGCCTCATGAGTATAAACCACGTCTTCAGGTCTACAGATCCTACGCAATAATTTTCAATAATTGTAAGCTACTAATTTCATATCATTTTAAAGTTATTTTCTAGGTTTTCACTGCCAATATCTGAAACAGAACTATTAAAAATGAAATAAAATTATTTTATACAGAACACGCCCTCGCGGATTGAACTTTTTGTGAAGAGCAATTTCTAAGAAAACAGGTTGCCTAATGAACAAAACAAACGATAAACAAAGCGAACTGTAACGTTTCAGAGTACAAATCTGACTCTTTCATCAGATAAACGAGAAAACTTTCAGAATTATTCTCTTTTGATTTTTCGTTTTCTGAGACTCATGTTAAATTGTCATCTTTCAGAAACCCTTAGAACACAGATTCACTTGGTTAGAAAGTTTTTTAATTTTACCTCTTTTTTCAGTTAATTCAGCCGAACATGGTCCAATTCTGTCGAACAACGAGCAAAATTATTCTCTCCATTAGGAGGACTCTTCAATTTTGCTTTTCAAACTATCGGGTTCCGTAATCAGTATTTTTGTATTGTCCCAATCTATGATATGATTCCGAATTGTCGAACATACATGGTTCGCTAGTTGGGATCTTTGCACGTCTATATTCCTTAGGTTGTTTTTGTGTTCTCGTTTCCTGATATCTAACGTTCAAGATGTTTTCCCTGTATATGTCTTTCCACAAATACAGGGAATACTATAAACATAATTTTTTGAGTTTTGTTTCTCGATAATTGGTTTTAGTTAGTATCGACCTCAAATTATCTTTAGATTTGAAAACCGTTCTTATACTGAATTAAGCACCAATTCTTCTGTTTTTTTTTCTGAAAGGCCATGTAAATGAGAAATCACATTCAATAAATTGAGTTGTTCGTGATGATTGTTCTGGTGTTGTTCTTTTGGATTCGATTGAGAATCGAAAGAAGTTTTTTTGTCCAAATTTTAAATGGTTCCATTTATGAATTCTCTAGTATATCCATTTTTACTACGAAAAACGATTTGATGTGATTCCATTCTTGTTGACGAATCTCATGGTTTGATGAGATTACATTAGCTTTAATGATGATTTTAATAATACCTCTTTTTACACTGAGTTGAGGATTAGAATAAAAATTCAGATATCTATTATTATGTGTATCTTATTCAAAATAATCCTGATATTTTTCAACTGAAACCTCTAAGACTGAAAGTTTATTATTCTTTTCTGATTCCATTATGCATTTCTATTGTGGGTTTCCCACAATTCATATATTCAAGAAATTTGTCTAACTCTTTCCTTCCATGTTGCCAGATTACGAAAACATAATCAATAACATATCGCCACCAAGCCTTCGGTTTTAGTGAATATGTATCTACAAATTTTTCTTCGAAGTTTTCCATACATATATCACTCACGTCAGTTGAGAACTATTTGGAGAGGCTTGCCAACAAGAACGTTTGGAAATAATAATAATACTTTGTTCATCCTTTCAGATACCATAGAGATATATAAGACTTGTCAATACATAATACAACAACTTAATCAGTTCAGTTCATCTGAATAGAATTCCTCCAAATCATAGTATGCCTTGAAACATAACATTTTTTGCGCGCATGTTCTTTTACCTCCTTCTTGAATTGTTTCTCATTCAGGTAAATGATTAAATGAAGCAATACGGGTAGTGGTGTGCCTTTGTATACATAACATATTGTGGTGTCTAGTGTTATAACTATGGAAATCGGAACATTTCGCGAAACAAATAATATTTGATCGCACATATAAAAGGTAATTCAGGATGTATATACAGGGAAGTAAAAGTATTTTAAAACTCTCGAACATCTGACTGCACGAATCTCTCGGTTTCAAGTTGAATATCAGACGAATGATTGCGTGATGAATACTCAATTGCACTCCGACGATGCACCCCATAGGATGATATTGTAGTTAAGGTGTCTAAACCAAAGAATAATATATACTCATGAGCGTTTATTGAGCGTTCGGCACAAATGCTCCATCTGAAAGTTCCACCTTAAGAACCTGTCAACGCGAAGTCCCAGAATCTTAACACATTCAACAGTGCCTAGAGAATCACGGTTTTGAAACTTAATTATTTGAGTTTTCGCCAAGTTTACAACAAGGGAGTTTTTACGACACCAATCAATAAATCGCTGGATAATTTCTTCTCGTATTCTCTTCAATTCTTCGATACTGTTCGCCCTTCTCGCTAAAGAAGCATCATCTGCAAAAAGTATCAAGATGAATGTAACAAGATAGTGCCGTAAGTCATCGATAAATAATAGAAATAACAAAGGTCCCAGAACTGATCCTTGAGGAACACCTAATTTAGTGAAGTATTTTTTTAGAGGAACACTTATTTGATCGACGAAAATCGTTCTGTTAGACAGGTAACTGAATGTCCAATAGAGAAATACACCCCTGAATCCAGTCTGATACAATTTGTCGATAATGAATTTGGGTTGCAAACTGTCGAATGCACGTGAGAGATCGAAAAAGATTCCTGCGACGTGGTCAACACCATGCAAACAGATATGAACAGACTCTATGAATTCAGAACAGGCAGTCTGCGTTGACCTACCTACCATAAAACCATGTTGTTGATGGAAAATTTCGTGACTAATTCGCTCATTCGCTGGTTCACTATTTTCTCGAACACCTTGGACAGTTGGCTTCAGATTGATATGGGGCGGTAGTTGGCTATGTTGTTTGTAGCATCTCTTTTGTGAACAGCTATCACCTTGGCGAGTTTCAATATTGATGGAGAACATCCAGAAAAGATTTATTAATAAGATTGGATAGATGTTCAGCCACTATAGGAGCGATGGATTTAAGAATTCTGGCAGAGATCGTATCCGGTTCCGTACCACCACCATATTTTTTTGAGACGGTAGTTTAATTCTAAGGAACTTTGGGAATACTTTATTATTTCATCATATAGTTTCATATATAATTCTTCCAATTTTCGGAAACAACCGCTAGAAAAAGGCCTATACCTTTCTTTTAAGTGTCGATGGAAGCTTATTTGTACTCTTAAACCTTATAGTTAGCTTTGTCTATGGTTTTTATTGTGCCGTTATTGTTCATTAGGCAACCTGTTTTCCTGGAAACTGCCCTTGACAGATAGTTCGTTGGAAAATGCTCGGTGTAAATTAAGCAAAAAAATCGATGATTCTAAACCTGGTTTGGAAATTTGTACCACCGTCAGAAGGAAGGGGGAGACTGCAAACTGAGAATTCTGTAGGTAATCGGTACCTCATCGACGATTTTCACATTTCACCTTGTATTTTCCAAACGATGTCATGTTCGTTGAAAAAAACTTTGCGTAAACTGAGCAATGAAGTCGATAATTCTAAAAAACCACATTTGGGAATGTGTACCACCGTCCGGAGGAAGGGAGAGACTAAAAACAGAATTCAACAAATATAATATCCTTCCTATACCACATCAAACACTTCCACAACTTTTAACATGTTGAAAGTAAACTAATCAATAAATTTTATAAATGATATATAGTAGTCATTTATAAACGTCCTGCATTCCTTCGAACATTTTTTTTGTTTTTTTATGAACTGATGTGGAGGAGTACTTCATTTTCTGTAACAGGAGTTCCTATTAATAAGAATATTGCCTGATCAGAAATTGTGTAGTATATTAATTTTCTCGATCATTTTAGAGCCCACGCTAGTGAACTATTCATTATCGAAATTTACCATATCTTTATTGCTATTGAAAGCTTTTCCACCACCATCGCGTATATCAAGGTCTATTGTACTTTTTCACGACTCAGAAATTACTTGATATATCGTATTTTTTTATGATGTCTCAATAGCGATTGTGTTTACATTTTTTTGAAAGACCATTCAGTCGATTCCTATGAGCCTTATATCTTTTAAATCTATCGAGAAATTACTATACATTTGTTTTCTTGATTTATCTCTCGTGACAATAGATCTTGAAAGGCCTCTCATAATCTCATGTTTGTGAAAAAATCTGCAGCCACTTGAGCGTCACTTCCTGCAGTGACCTTTGTCCAGTTTTCGTTTTCTTTTAATGAAAGTAATTTTTCCATGTTTATTTTTTCGATTGTGTGAGATGCTCATATCATATAAGAAACTTATAAGAACCCAGAAGGTATATAGTTTATTTATTCTTTTTAGGAAGCGAGAAATCCAGTTTTCGAGTACACTTTGTGCCAGGACAGGGCGTAAAGATTTTGTTGATATCCCGAACAGGGGAAGAGGCGTTCTTTCAGATTCTTGTAAATAAACCTAATAAAATAAGTATGCAGAAAATGTGTTTGTTTTATATCTAGAAATAAAAACAAATAAATTATGTATTAGTTTATTGATTACTCAGCAAAATACATACTTTTGTTCTTATAAATATTAAAACTTTGCATAGTTTCTTTTGAGCTGTTATACAATTTTATTTCGAATAGAACAAATTACTTCAGATGAGTTCATTTTTATGAACATCACTGTGGATTATTAGATCTTCTCCAACCTGAGGTTCCAAAATTCCTTATTTTTTTACATATTTACAATGATGAAAAAAATTCAATAAATAAGGACCAATATTTTACAATAATAAATAAATTTCATAAAACACAAAAAAATTGACTCGGGTATATAATAAAATTTTGGACAGTTCATAAGGCTGAGATGAAACTGGTTTCTACAATCCTGATATATTCACTGATTCGATATTATTCGGAGTTATGTGGCTTTCATATTTTAACTTTCATTGAGAAACTAATTAGAATTAAGACCAGATTTTGACTATCCAGTCTTTGCAATTCAATATTTTTGAAACTTCGCAATACAACTAATAAATCAGAGATAATATGGGTGTCATCTGAAATTTAGCAAGTTTTCCTCGGCAAGTAGGCCTTTTTAACATTGAGTGGATAAATCAGGATTTTAGACATGTCAGAAAAAGATGAAAAAAGATTTAAAATGATCATAAATAACAATGAGAATTATTCTCAATGGAAGCAACTCGTTAAAACATTTTTCTTAATTTCAAAATGGCACTTAATTTTTGAAAATAAATGAACCCCAATTTCTCAAAATGGAGAGCAGAAAATTCCTGTAATAACAGTTTCATATTACTGTGAGTGAATTCATCCTACCCAAGATCTAAAGATGTAAATTTTAGTACCATACTGATAAAAGTACTAATTGGTGGAAAAAAAACATTTCCATTCGCAACTTGTGAATAGTAAGTATGAAAGTATTGAAAGAGAACTATAGTGATCCAGAATAGAGGTAGAGGATAGCATAACTTGGTAACAAAGTATTCAAAATTAGTTACTTGACCAGCAATACTACATTCAAGGAGCTGATAACATCAAAGGCAATCATGAAAATCGACAAATAAAACTTATTCATAAATAATGTTTCATCAAAAGCTCACAATCAGTTAGAAGGAATACGGATAATGATAAATCAAATAAACTGCTATTTTCATGTATTTATTTGAAAGATTGAAGCTCTGAAACTTTCAAACTCCATAATGGTAAAAATTGTTTCCAGGTGAAAAAAGCGTTTCATGATGGAGGATACATTTGTCTGAAATCTATGAGTATCATCAGCGATAGTGGTAGAGAGTATTCTCCTGAAAACTTATTTATTTAATGAGGGAAAGTTCTTTTGTCAATTCACACGTCTAACAATTCTGCGGTAACAGTCCTTCTATGGTCAGCCTCCTTTCTACAAGGAAAAAAGTTCACAGAGATATTCCACTGAATCGATACGACTTGTACTAGTACTTTGTTCATTTAAGAACTGAGCGCTTTCGTTCTTAGTCATCATCAGGGTTCCCAAAAAGGCTAACTTCGATTATTACAAGAAAACAAGGATGAAATTACCTGTTCAGAAGTATTATTACAAGTATACTCATGTTGGCAGGAGTGAAAATGGTCTGGGATTAAAGTATTGAGAATTTATAAAACTTTTTATATTAATATGTAAGGACTGATATAACCGATCAGACATCGCCTTGTGTTATTTTCACACAGGCACACGTGATTATATCTGTGATGATTTTGCTGGAGTTGCAATTTTTATTAATTTCTTCCTGGTTTTCTTGTCATGATTGTAGTTACCCTTCTGCGGGACCCTGATATTTGCCTAAGACCAAAGAGTTCTCATATGAATAAATTACCGCACTGTAGTACTCATTGTTCTAGTTTTATGATAACTTGATGTGCACGACCATCTTAGCACTGTTTAGTATTCCTGAAGAAAAAAATTCTACTGTAATTTTTCGATTCTTTCTATCTAGCAGATAGTTGAATGAAGCTAGGAGAAGATATCAAATTGTAACTTTGATATTGTGAATGCAAGATACCAAAAACTATCACCCAGAAAACTTTTTCTTCAGAAATTAAATTCATTTTAGTGATTATGTTTGTTCAATAGAATATGGCAACACATTTTTCTCTGAAACGCCAAACATACTATTTTTTTAGAATGATGGTCACCTCCTGTTTTAGAATTGAATCATGAAATAATAATATGAAGTGATCATTGAAATTATGCATGGAGAATCATACAAGCTAGAAGAAAATGAGCACAAAATCAAATTGAAAACCTTCTGGAGGAAGGACATTATAATTGAATCTTTCTTCAAACAAACTCAAAGTTGCCTCCAAATTCACAATATTGGCTGTAGTAGTAGTAAAAAGCTATGGTGTAATGTTAGTTTGAATTTACATGTAAATTATGACCTTACATAATTTACTGTCTACACCCCCACCTGTTTGATTGTTAAATTAATATCACAGTTCATTATGGTAGGATTTGATAGTTTTTCAATCCAGAGAACTATAAGCATGTGACAAATACTTGAAAACTCAAGTCGTATTATTTTTTTCTAACCCTATTTATTTGAATGTTTGCTCACGTATATTCAGCAATCCTAATATTTTCATTCAAGGACCATATATTTTTCATATTCATCTAACTGTTGAGTTGATTGAAAACTATCACTTAAAACAAAGTAAGCAAATGAAATTAATGGATTGGATACACAGAGCGCACTCTTCAAATGGAATGGGATAATCTCAAGTTGTGATAGCTCTTGAAAACTGTAAATGATTCTTCCTGTTTCAAATGGTCAAGTCTTCAATGTAGCTCTGTAAAGAAAAATAGTCGAATCTGAAGTTTTTTTCATTTTATGTCCAGTATTCCTCTCATCACCGTATATGAATTAGATTCGGGGTAATTATCCGAAATATCTTACAGTTTTATGCGATGAATGTCAGTCATTCCTCATATTTTTGTAATTGGCTCCATTGAGAATTCATTTCAGGTTTTGCTTGAAGAATATATGGTTGAGTCCTGTTGTGAGATTTGCTCATCGATAAAATCGAAATGAAAAATTCGACAGATAAGAACAAGAATCCTGCAAGTTGTTGTAAATTTAAACTATTATTTTTCAGGGTTTTTTTTTGTTTACACTACCAATATCTGAAACAGAATAGTTAAAAATTAAATGAAATTGTTATTTATAAAAAACGCCCTTGCAGGAAATATTCAAATTTCATCACTTCATCAGACCGAAGAGAAGATTGGCAGAAGTGTTATCTTCTGTTTATTTTGGTTTTTTGATACAATACTATCAAATTGACAAATTTAGACTTTGAAACGTTACAGTTAACTTCGTTTATTGTTTGCATTTTTTTCAATATTGTTCATTAGGCAACTTTTTCCATATAAACCTTGACAAAAAGTTAAAATCCGGCAATCCGCAAGGGCTTTGTCCATAAATAACAATTTCATTTCATTTTTAGTTGTTCTTTTTCAGATATTGTTAGTTGAAACCCAGAAAAAAACTTGAAAAATTATGCAAAATCCTCCCATGATTTAATCGACACGTGTTACTCAATTTTAATCGAAGCGTATTACCTAGGAAGGATTTTCTGATATTTATCTAGAAAAAGTTTGAATGAGTGAGATAGTTTCAAAAAGACGCTCATTTCACAGCGATCAGACAACAAATCATCGAAACGAACAAGTGTATTTCCCAGCGATAAAATTTTGGCATTTCTCCAATTCAAGATTTGCGTTATTTTTTTATGGAATCGGTAAACCTGTGAATTTTCCGTCGCAAAGAAATTGATTAAATCTTGTATTCTATTAAATAGAAATTCTGCGGTCGAAACTAGGCGGTTCCTCATATTTTGGAAGATATGAACCCACGAAGTCCTGAAATGATGCATCTTCAGGTCACTTTTTCCATCCTGAATACAATTCTTCACTGCTTTTATATAGTTCACAATTTTTTTCAGCCATTACAAAACGATTGTTAGCAATTTCTTTGCAGAATATTCGGTGCTCGATGACAAATTTTAAATAGCAGGCGACTATTTAACCTCTATTTTTACAGATTTTTACTCAATATTGAAGTGAAGTCTGGCAACGCTTCATCATCTCTAGCGAATGTATACTCCCACCAACAAATATTCATCTGTCATCGACGGTAACACACCATTTCGATCCATTGAATTGCGCCAATGCTGAACTCAAGTTTCGGAGTCAGTGGAAATCCGGAAAAACAGAGATTAGGTAGTTATTTGATACTTACAAGTAATGTTAGTAATGTGATAGAAACTGCCGCTAATCAATGAGAGCAAGTTCAAAGATGATTTTTGGACTATGTAAAACAAACAAATGATTAATGGTGGTGCAAGTGACCTGACAATGCATCAACTAAGAACTTTGGGGCCCTCATCTTTCAAACAGGAGAGCACTCTCCGTACGTTGATGCAAATATCCAATCAATATCTTCGCGACGGCAACAATCTGCGACTTCACCAAATCAACATATTCTAATTTATTATACAGGGTCCCGCAACAGTGGCGAGTTGTTTTATATCTCTATTCAGGAAACGGATAGAAATCTGGATTTCTATGATGTTACATTATTGCTCGGATTCGACAAATTAACAATGTTTTCGGTTACTCAGGGTGTTCCCTTTCTTTCTTGGCGGGTCTCAACTTTGTTTTTTTTAATGAAAATCTGTGTTTTTTATTTCTTTTTCGGTTTCTACATAAACAATAAAATACACTTCATATATATCTTTACTAAAAAAATATCAACGGTTTTAGAGACTCGTCTTATTTCCCATATAGGTCACTCAGGTTATTTCAAATAATTAAGTTGTGCCAAGTCTCATTGGAATTTATTTCTGGTCAAATATTGTGAATTGAATGCACTCTCAAAGGGTGTTTCTGAAATTGAACTGTGATACACAGGGTATGAAAAACAACCTACCACATATGGGAAATAAAAAGTAACAGAATTCTTCTTATTCCAAATGAAATACCCTTTATTTTATCGATCCATAAAAAGCCCCAGCATTCCTTATGGTTATGTTCGCTAGTTTTTCTCTAAACAGCTCATTTTTATGGAGAATGGAAAGTATTCATATACATATTCTACACTATGATTTCGTTCAACGATTTGATATTGATAGTTTTAACCGTGGTGGCCTGTTAGAATTGCCATACTTCACTGCCAAGAGTTACAATGCACTTAACTATTGTGTTGTATATTCGGTGTATATTCCCTTTACTGATTTTTCGTTAAAAAATCATAAAATGTTGTTGAGCGATTTGATTGTTTTTCTGTCCTGGATATTTTTTTCTTTTATTGCATCGTCAAGAGTTCCCTTTTGGGTTATATTAGCACCAAGGTATTTGTAGCTTCTACATGATTTGAGAATATATCCGTCGTCCATTACTTCGCGTAATTGACCTCCAAGCCTCACATACCGTACTCTTCAATGAGTTTCCTGGTCATAAAATCTAAATCTTCGAGCTCTTGTGCCACTACTGTTTAATCATCTGCAAAGCGTAGCGTATAGAGATCAGTATCGTTCAAGGGGATCCCCAAATGTTTTTCACTGCTTATGCATGGAAAGGAATTTTTCGAAAGTGAGGGTGATCGAAGAATCAAGAGCTATTTGCTGTAAAAGTGATGGAGAAAACGAAGATAAGATTTCAGAGAAGGAGGAATTTTCCATAATGGCTGAAAATCAGGCTCTAAAAATAGAGAATCAGTTATCAAAAATGTTGCTTGTGGAAACTCAAAAAAAAAAAAAAGAATCATGTCCGAAATCAGGGATCTACTTGTTGGTAAAAAACTCTCCTGGAAGAGAAAGTAGAAAAAGTGACTCTTCAAGAAATGTAAAAACACGCAGCAAAGATAAGGAAGATAGCAAACAAATAAAACAAGGACAGAGCACAAAAACAGAAAGGGCAAATGTCACAAAAGAGGATAAAAGATCCTACGCTGAAACGAAAACACCTAGTATAATGGAACTACTAACTTTTAGAGCTGATAATACAGAACTCAGTCAAGAAGGATACGCAAACTTTGAACGTCATATTAGTCAAAATAAAGAACAAATGTCAATACAGAATAATGGTAAATAGAAAACAATCGCTCGTTATGAAATAAAACAAGAACAAAAAACGATTAGAAACAAAACGAATAGCTTTATAATAAAGGGAGCAGCCAAACTTAGATCGATTTATGTGGGCAGGAAACAAGGAAAGGATATTACAGAAAAACAAATCAAAGATTATCTGGGTAAAGTAAATGAAAGTGAAGAAGTGTCTTCCCTGACCAACTGAAACAAGCCCAAGTAAAACCAATTTACGAAGAAGGGGAAGAAGATAGTATGGAGAACTACAGGCCCAAAAAAGAAGAAAAACGGAAAAAGATTGAATATAGACTAGAGACTTCAGAAAATAAGAATAAATGCCTATGGCAAACGGTTAAAATGCTGAATTCTCAAAATTTAAATGATTTAGCAGAAAAGTTCAATGAACACATCTCAACTGTGGCAATAAACCAAGTTAAGGACAAGTTAAACATAGAATTCCAACAAAAGATTCTTTCGAATTGCGTCAAATAAACAACGATGAAGTATAGTCAACTGTTCGCCAGTTGAAAAACAGGAGTAGTAGTGGCATCGATGGTGTACCGATGTACGTTGTAAAGCAGTGCATGACTGAGATGGCTGAGCTTATATAATTAACAATTCCCCGAAATATGGTGTCTTCCCTGACCAACTAAAGCGAGCCAAAGTAAAACTCATTTACAAAAATAATATGGAGAACTACGGGCTCATAAGTATCCGACCATCTTTCTCTAAAGTCTTTGAACTGGTGGTATGTAAACAACTAACAACGTTCTTGCTTGAGGAGGATATTTTATAGCCAACTCAGCATGGGTTTATACGGGGAAAGTCTACTGCTACCGCTGTATATAACTTCATTAAGATCATACTAGAGGCGTTAGAAGAAAACGACACTGTAAACGCACTGTTGCTTGACCTATCAAAGGCTTTCCACACGTTAAATCATCGATGCGTTCTGCAAAAATTGGAGGTATGTGGTATAAGAGAAGTAGAGTTGAACTCAGAGAGTGAACCTTTCGAAAAATGCAAATAAAGTCGATTTAAGACCAATCGAGATCCAGTTGGGCATACCTCACGGAAGTATATTGGGTCCGATTGTTTTTAATCTTTTCATTAATGACCTCTACAATGAATGTCTGCCAACCAGAAATTGATGTGTTCAATTATGCTGATGATACAGATGTTATTGTAAAAGGAGACACATACCAAAAAGCTGTCCAACTCGCAAAATGTAGCCTTGAAAGAGCAGAAGATTGCTTGTTTAAGAACAAACTATGTATGAACTCGAATAAGACAACTGCAATTTTATTCAAGACTACCCAAAGTAGATTCGACACTCCATAGAATATTAACTTGGGTCAACTTATGCTAGATTTCAGCACACTAAAATCTTTAGGGACTTCAGATAGATGACACCTTGAATTGGTCTGAACACATTGCAACCTTGTGTGTTAAATTGGGCAATATCTGCTACTCTCTCGGCGTACTGAGCGAGTATTTGGGCTTTGCTTCAATGCAATGCTTAACGGCCAACCGTAAACACAATTACTTCCGGAAGAAACAACTTAGAAACTCGATATTTGTAGAAAAGATTTGGACCTTAATTACGACGACCGAATTCGTGAATGAGTAAAATCCACCCAATGATTCCGCAGATATACATATTCAAAATTTTATTTTCCCAATATGTCCAAAAATACAGATCAGATCGAATTGAAATCCAGTACTTTATCAAAAAATTACAGTTCGAAAGTTTATACTGAATTTAATGAAGAAAATATGATAAGATCACAGAATATTGAATATTTGAAAACAAAATTTGAAATTTTTTTTAAAATTGTTCTGACCTACGATCATCACGAAATTTTGCACAAGGTTATCTTTCAGCATCTTCAAACTAGATGCGAAGTTTTATCATGATTTAATCAGTATTTCTTGAGCTATACCGAAAAAAAAAACGATATCGAAAAGAAATTCACGGAGTTCGATATATTTTTTCCCGATATCTACAAAAATTATGATATCGAATTGGAATTTGGTACACCGCTGTGAAATATGAAGCTCAAAGTCTTAGTGGACTTTCTTTTTGAATATGATAAACGGTTTCCGAAAAAAAAAAAACATTTCGAGAAAATTTTTTTTCTAAATAGGTATGCTGACAGTATGATTTCAACGGAAAATTTCGCAAAAAGTTACGCGTTGTTATACTTCACCTTAATGCCAAATTTCAATCCAACCGCTGTAGTAGTTTCTGAAATAAAAAATAAATAACTTCAAAATTACTAATGGCTATAACTCCGAAACTGTTCGACAGATTTGGCCCATTTACGAACTTAACCGCGGCATTCCAATGCGCGACCTATCCTGAGAGTTTCAATTCACTAGCTCACCCCGTTCGACAGTTATCGTGTCTACGGCCAGACGGACAGAATCGATTTTGACACTGGATTCGTCATCAGGGAGTCCAATCCAGTCGTTTGAGACCAAATTCGAGGCAAAATTCGAGAATTACAGACATTTGGACAAAACGATAGTACGGTGTTCCCCTAGAACATGCGCGCAAAAACTTACATATAGATCCACGTTCTCAATAAAAAACTCGCTAGAACTAATCGAAAATAATAATTCAGTTGATTCGAGTCCACATCAGGAATATACCTTGATTTCATTTGACATGTAAACCTGATGGAATCACTCTCCCTACTCATGGATAATATCATTCCAACAATGACTACGACATACAAGATGGAGATATAGATAGCATAATGAGCCTTTGCAAATTAGTAAATGAACAAAACTTTTTTAAATTTAAAAATACAGTCTTTTATATGAAATATGGTCTTTCGAAGGGATCTCCGTCCAGTGGTTTATTGGCAGATGTGTATGTAGATCACGTTGAGAAACAGATAATGGCCTTACCCAATTGGCATAATGTGGAAGAAATGAATTGACGACGTTTTCCGCATATGGTCAGGAACAGACCAAGATCTGAACAATTTTTTCAATACCATGAATTCAAAATTTGAAATAAACTTCGAGAAGGCCGATTGTAATTCCATAAAATTGTTAGAATCAATGAAGCTGAATGAAAATCACTCCTTCTCCTACAATATCCACACAAAACACACACAGACGGACTCGATCATCCCTTTTCATTCGTACTATGCTCCCCAATGTCCGAAGAAAACTACAAGACTGAACTCCAAATTATATATAAAAAAATTGGCGAAAATAATCACAACTCTAAAAGTTTCATGGATGATGTCCTAACTTCTATAAAAAGAAAACAATCATCAGTAAAGTATACCCTCACTATTCAATTCAAAATTGTTTCATATATGTTCCATTTTATCATAAATTCAATCAAGAAATTCTTTCAACCCTGAAAAAATTCGATAATAGTATAATAAACAAACGACACAAAACTTTGGAAAGTATCTTGATAAATAACAGATCAGAGGTAGAAAAAGACCAATACAGTGGTATATATAAGATAACATGCACTGACTGTCTTGCTTCTTTCTATATCGGCATGACGACACGAACCATGAGGAAACGTTTCATGGAACATCAGGAGAACCGCCCCAACTCATCATTAGAAAAACATTCAATAGAACTTACCCATAAAACTAATATAGACAACTTGGAGATACTACATAAAGAGAATACTGATGATACAACATCTAGGCATTTGACCGGGTAAAGTTACAGGATATTGTCCATTTGCTATATAGTAGACGGGTGCCCTTCAACTTGATTAAGGTGATTGAAAACATATATAATAGTGCCAATACAAGCCAGAATTGACGGAGAACTGACCGAATCGATCCCCGTAGACAAGGGAATAAGTCAGGGTGACTCACTGAGTCCACTACTTTTTAACATAATCATGGACGAAATAATGAAACAAGTACGCCACTTGAAAGGTTATAAAATAGTTTACCGTAATATAACTATCCTATGTTAGGCCGAAGACGCTGCGCTTGTTGCAGAAAATGAAGACGATCTTCAGAGGTTGCTGTATCGCTTCAACTGTATAGCCAAGTCCTTGAGCATGGTCATTTCTGCATCCAAAACAAAAAGCTTGACAACATCTAAAATACCAACCAGATCCAAACTTCTTGTCGATGATCAAATTATTCAACTGGAAATGAAATCTAATACCTAGGTATTGAGCATTCTGGATATGGGAACATTGAGTTGGAAGTTAGACAACAAACAAAGCACTGAGGGTCGCTGACTGTTTAAATGACACCATATGGAAGAACAAATATCTACTCACTGAGACTAAGGCACGAATATATAAATCTGTCATAAGACCTATAATGACATACACAGCGGAAACACGACCAGATAGAGCAAAAAAAAAAACAGGTTGCCATTCAAAACAACAATAAGAAAAAATCTAGAAAAGCATTGACGTGAGTTCAGGAGCTTTTACGCGCTTTTTCAAATTCTAACTATTAGTTCAACACCAAATTTTTCACCCAGTTGCGTGTAGGTAATCTCCACCTTAAAACGAAGTTTTAATCTGATTGCAATTTTTCTTCTTGAGATATTGCGGAAATAACGTTAAAATTTCAAATAAACACGAAATTTGGCACATTTTTCTCCTTATATCTCCGAAAGTGAATATCGGATCGAATTGATATTTGGAACATTGTTGTTGAATACCGAGTTTAAGGTTCGTGGCGAATTCCATCGAAATCAAAATAATATTTTCAAGGGAAAAAAAAATTTCATCAAAATTTTAAAAATTTTCGGATAATTTTTTAAAAAAATTTCCAACAACTGGATCCACACGAAATTCAACTCTAGGTTGGTATTCCAAAACTGTCCACGATGTTTCAATTTGATCGACTCATTCAAGATATCATAAGATATCGAGGAATTAACTTCATAATTTCAAATAGGCCTAACCCCGAAAATATCCGACCGATTCCATTCATTAACGAACTTATCCGAGATATTTGAATGCCAAACCTAATTTGACTATTTCGAGTCGCAAAGTCTTTTCTTTCGGAAATAAGAGCACATACAGACGGACGGACGGATGGACCGAATTGAATTTGACCACGGATTCTTCTTCAGGGTTCAACCCGATCGTTTGAGACCGTTCTCGGTTAAAATTCGAAAATTACAGACATCGTGACGAAATGATAACACGCCCTAGAACAAGAGCGTAAAATTGGGACTCGCCCAGAAAAATGTCGAGTGCGAGCAATGGGGAAATACCAGAGAAAACTAGATTCCTATCTGTATCGTAAATGATATAGAAACCGCGCCACTGTTGCGGGACCCTGTCCATAAAAACTTGGGTTTTTCCCGGAATTGTTGTTTTCTTGGATTTCCCAATCATCATTTTACTTTTCGATCAATTTTCTACAGAAATTATCATATTGAATACGACCCTAGAGAAATTTAAGAAGGCAAAATTTCTCGATTGAAATATTTGAATTTGTTGATTTTTGGTGATTTCGCTTAAGATATTTTTTCCCGAATCACTCGCCTGGCGATTTTGTTTCAAATGTTATTCGCGAAATTGCCAAACAACAATTTTTCATATTTCTATCGAGAAAAGTTGCCAGTAAAGTTTCATGACTAGTCTGGAAAATTACTTTTTACGTGAAATTGTATGGAGTGTTCACTTATAGTAGAAAGACTTAATGTCAGCGCCCATCCAGTAGTACCGGATCATATTAGATTGCAGTAAATTTTGAAAACATATTGTATATGTGCATACAAGAAGTAAAATCAATCATTTATTTAATGGTACGAAATTTCAACAACGAACAACAAGCGTAAGTATTAAGGGTCGATGTTTTTTCTATATAATTTGTGCCTGAAGATGAGGAATATAAGAAAATAAATCGAAAGTCATCTAAAATTCCTTATTCTACGTACCTTTTCAGAACTGCCAACTCTCCAGACTCATTTCTGTCAAAGTTCCTTCAACAGTGTTGATTTTGCATTTTTTAGTTTATCTAATCGCTTGAGCAAATGCAAGTTTGATGTTTCTAATTCCTCTGCCCGGCTTATGGCATCTCGAGCCTATAAACCAAATATGAATTATATAGAATCGATTGTACTCCTTGCGCATATATATTTTTCACAAACTATGCCCCTGTTCAAATTCGAAAAAACTGGAGACCGACCTAAAAAAAATAACTTTCGAAAGAAAGCATCGAGAGACTCGATATTTCAAGAGAAGCATCAGGGCTTATTTACGAACAATGAACATAATCGGAACGTTTCAAACGATCAACGGAGTGAACTGTAAAACTGTGTACAGACACGGGTGCTGAGCTGCTCATGAGCAGCTCGAGGAAAAACACATGCAGTGGGGCAGCTCTAATGGAAGGATAAATTAGTACTACACAAAATCAAATTGAGACTAAACACATTCAAATTGGAAATAATAAATTTCATATTGGTACAACATTCGTTTCTGTGGGAATTGGAGTTTTATGGGATTCTCAGATCTGCAGAACTATGCTCCAGCTATCTCTTTGGTATTTCCTTTTATTTTTTCCACACCTTTGGGCGGTGGATTTTTTGATAGATACTCGAAAATTCGAAAGTCCTTTCCAATCGCCGTTATTTGCATGGACGGTAATTCTCTGCTCCTCAAGCACAGGTTTGCACTCATTAAATATGCATGCACCCTCCTTCGACATTAAAATGTCAACTTCATAAAGTAATCAAAAAATCCAATTCAAAGAGTAACGAATGTTACCCATATAGGAATGGCGATTGGAAAGTACTTACGAATCTTTGTGTATCAAGAAGTAAACCGCCCTAGGGTGGGCAAAAAAACGAAATAAAACTCCAATTCACACAAGAAAGTATGTTGTACCAATATTAAATTGATTATTCCCAATTTGAATTGGTTTAGTCTCAATTTGATTTTGTTTAGTACCAATTTGAATATGTAAATTCCCAATTTGAATGTGTTTATTCTCAATTTGAAGTTGAAAAGGTGTAGAATATGACAATATGTTTTTTATTGGATGGAGTTTATTATCTTATATAGGGGCACCTACTGAATCAACCAGTCGCTGGATAGACAAATCCCTACATGGGTGTTACTTCCTTCAATTTTCCGATTTTGTTAGAAATTAGAATAAGTATGCTGGACTAAGAGCATTTTGGAAACACGAATTCACATTTGCATTGTCAAGGAGTACTGATATGACAAATGAAAATTATTCAATGGTCAAACAGATATAGCCGTATGAATGACATTGGGAAAGTCATTTTTGCCTTATGACCTTTACCCCGTTTTCGAAGCGTAAGCGAGATACAGGGTGTTTAATGTCAACTTTGAGCAATATTCTGAAAACTGTGGTGATTTATACATGACCTTTGAAATTTCAGATTTCAGATTGGTTCGTTTGTTAATTGATTTGTCGTTTTGTTTAATTGACACCATTTCATGTATCAACCGCCTTTTCAGGTTGTTTAGTTATCCTATAATGGACGCTCAATTGAAATCCAAAGAGTGTAGCTCTCTGAGAGAATAATCTGCTAATGCAGTATTCTTTTTTAGGAGGTTGTGTATATTTATACTTTATCGACGATGTTCAAATATTCTGGTTTGTAGATATCGCCCCGTTTGTCCAATGTATAGCCGGTCACATGCCCGATATTATTGATTTAGTAGTAGGTGGCTTCAGTTTAGAAGAAAAATTTCTTCTAGTTGTGTTAAAGGGTTTCAGTGAAATACTGATATTCCCTGTATAAGTACTGACTGGATTCTCTCTCCGACAGTACTCGGATGTAAGGTATTGAGAAATATTGGGTCGGCTCGTGATGTCTGAAATGTTGATTTAACATAATTGAGTGTTCCTCCATGTTGACGTGTTGTTCGACGTGGAGGATATTTCGCAAGGATCACACCAGTGATCTACAACACTCCAGTATCGGGATTCTCAAGAACTGTGAAAACTTCTAATTTATTCACTTCATTAGATAGTCCCTGAGCATTGAGATGGGCCAATTTTAACTCTCTTGTTGGGATAATATGTTCTTTCTTATTTTCTGATGAATGTTGAATTTTACCTTTCATATTTTGTCTGTCGTTTGTCGACGTCTCGTGAGAAACCTTTTCACTGCAACTCCTTCAGGCCGAAACGCTGGACTCATCGCCTCAGATATAAGTTCAGTAGGTAACGAAACCTTGAAAGAAGAAAAAACTTCAGGTCTTTTGGATGTAAGTATCTCACACAGTACACCAGGATAGCTTGGGCCAAAAAAGTCCCGGAGTCTCGTTCTGTCGTTGAAGGACTCAGCCGGGATACATGCAAATAGAATAGTTGCTTCTTGGGAACAACATGTAGTGTACTTGAATTTGAAGTACCGATTATAGGTTGTGAGATTCTTTCATTCTCAGTGGAACCCTTTCAAGAACTGTTATCGTCATTGTCAGGTTTCTTAGCCACTTTTTGGCTCGATCTTATCCTCCTTCGATTTTTTCTCTATGTGACAACGGTAAATTGAGATAAATCATCCATTATGTCCGTAATTATAATATGGGGGTTATTCATACTGGAAGTATCATTGTCTACAATAGTAATTTCTTTGTTCATCTCGGTCATACAAGGTACCGGATATGCAGAAACGGATGGATCAACGGTGGAATTCCGAACAGACGGTGGAATCCCGCAGATTCCATGACCAACAACAGCTGATGTAGAGATAAAGTTATTACCATGTTGAAGATTCCTCATCTCATCTGCCAGATCATTTGATTGTTTAGTTTGAGAAATGACTAACCTCTTCAGAGAATCAATTTCATTAGTGAAGAACGACGTAATTGGTTTTAAAATTTCCATTTCTAATGACATAAGGACCTCCCTGGCCATATGTTGTCAAATAGATGGAGAAATATTGTCAACAGTCCTAGGTGTTTTCTTGGTGGAATTGCACTTATCATATGTCCATTCACTCGAACGTCCATCCTCTCGGATTTTAAAGAATTTTTCGATGCACACTTGATGTGATAACTTCAATCACACGTTTAAGAATTGAATAATCATATTCATTAATTTTAGCAAAATACTTTGAGCAACAAATTCCTCGACCGCTCGACGCCATGACATACTTGAATATGTACACAAAAAACACAATATAGTTTAGCACAATCCACAGGTGACTATTTAACAATTGATAGTATTTCGAATTATATTTGATCCGATATTTATATTCGGAGATGGCAAAACAATATGTCAAATTTCGTGCTTATTTCCTCATTATCATAGTTTGGTCCTCGCCAAATTCTGCATAAACCTTCAAGCTCTCATTTTTCCATTCCGAGTTCTGGATTTCAATTCGAGTCGATACGTATTTTTGGAAATATTGTGAAAATAAAATTTCGAATGGGTTGGTGGATATAAACAATTCGTGAATTCTTCCCATCTAATCAAACTCCAAACCTCCACAGCAATTATCAGTCTCTGAGTAGATTATTTTGCTACTTGTTGTGTTTATGATCGATGGTTAGGCAAGCCGTAATCACAATAATTTCCGAAAGAAACGACTATGGGACCAGATATTTATAGAGTACGTTTTCCCAATATTTCTAAAGATCAAGATCGGGTCAAATTAAAATATAGTTATTGATTGAGAAATGAGGGGCGATTCATGAGTATCGATCAAGAATTGAAGAGTATGACAATTGTCATATGTTCATGTCGATTTTCCAAATTAAATATGAACAACTACTAGATATTACCTGCGAATGGAACCGAAAGTCAATCGACAATCGAGATATATCACCTATAATCCGTACCACTCGTTGCTAAGTCGAAGAAAACGGTGATAAGGTCATGTTTATATTCCGATTTGAAATTTCTCGATAACTTCCATTCAGTTTTTTTCTGAATATTTGCATAAAAACGTAGTCGAAATGGCGAATAGAACTCTCAGAAATTTTGCAGATGCAAAAACTTAGGAAATCGACATAAACATACGACAATTGTCATACTCTTCAAAACTTGATCGAGATTCAAGAAGTTCTGTTACTGTCTTGAACTCATTCAGAACTGAATCAATTCACACGTCAGCGCTAATCCTAATTCGGAACTAATGCTGAATAGATAGTTGGAAAGTGTTGAAAAAGAATCAGTCTTAGAAATTCCCTTGTTAAAGCATAAGGGCTGTTTTCCACCCGAAAAATGCAGCCCGTCTCTGCCAGATGTGGTTTTATTGCCCCTTGCTGCATTCAAATGGCATGTAACAACTGACCGTTTCAATACGTCCCTTTCAATTCTTGCCTATAACCAAGAAATGAATTCACCGTTCTAGAACCGGTACGACCACAATTCATTTTACGTTGGAACACTTGGTTCGGAATTCCAGAATCAGTTCGAACGTCGTGGAACGCTAATATCGATATGCGCACACTCTGCCTGGTTCAGAACTGGTTCCAGAGTGTGTAGGAACAAACTTATTGTGTAAACTCGGATTGTATGAAGCTGCATTCAGAATCAAGTGCGACTTCGCCACGCGTGCTAAGCATATGGGCTCCAATGTTGTCATTCACAATGAATTTCGTGCCAGCACGCAAGTTGAAGTCGGCAGAATTTCATGCTTGCTTGCAATTCGACTTCGACCTACACTTCGTGCGGACTATGGCACATGCGCATTCTTTCTGTTGTGGAGGGTTTGATGTGTTTTCATGGAATTTTGCATGTATTTTGGTTATATTTGCAACAATTATTAACTACTGTATAAAGGAAAAATGGATGAGGACTATGAAACTCTTTAAATCCTCTTATATTAGATCTCATCTGAGAACATAAACCATAGAATTGTCAAAAATCTCGGATTTCATTGTGAATGGTCAATTTCGTACCGACTTGCGTGCTGAAGTTGCCCGCGAATTGATTCTGAATGCAGCTTGAAGCGCGAACTTGCCGACGTCGCACTGGTACTAATGTCCGTACGCATAGTCGATACTCCGTACTTGAGAACGTCTCAAGTCGACGCGTCCATCCCATATTGGTTACTTGACAGCAGAGCACCACTTCGCCAGTGCTCGGTGGCATGCTTGCTCAAGTCTACGAATGACCAACCTTGAGGAGTGATCAAGCAAGACATATTCACAAAATAGCGAAGATTAATCATTTTCTGTGATTTTTACAACCCAGCGTTGCTATTTTTATTATAATCTTGGTGTTCTGCATCATG
The DNA here is from genome assembly GCA_958510865.1 of Myrrha octodecimguttata. Classification (NCBI taxonomy): domain Eukaryota; kingdom Metazoa; phylum Arthropoda; class Insecta; order Coleoptera; family Coccinellidae; genus Myrrha; species Myrrha octodecimguttata. The sequence goes on from OY294060.1 coordinate 16,462,734, forward strand.
TACGATACCGCATGGACGATTATATCGTTTTGTGCGATAATTTCAGAGAACCTACCATCTGAAAATTCAATTCAGCTAAAGTGTCCGAAGATACTGAAAATTTAAATGAAATTGCTCAAATTATTTTCGATAAACAGATTGCTCTCAGGAAATGAAGACGATTTTCTACGAATTCATCATAGTAATTACAGAACTTAATACATAGTGTTCTTAATGACCAACATGCTAGGAGGCACTTCCCTTCTTCGAAAGCATCACAGATGCCATGAATCATCCACTCTGTCGGCATTTTATATAACAGAATTACGGTTCGTTTTACCGGGCGGTTCTTAGACACCTTGAAGAGATACTATCATATAATAGCAAATTTTCAGTGCGAGCAACATGAAAACGTGCACACACATTCTAGATTTTACCGATATCCATGAACTTCGCCGAGAATTGCCGAAGGTGTGTTTAATGGATATATAGAACCCTGGCTAAGCATTAGTCAATACTTGAGCTTGCCTCAGCGGAGAATTTCTCAAGTATGAGTTCTGGATCGGACTATGCGTACGGGCATAAATCGTGTCGACCCGTGTGCGGAGGCTCTAAGTGTTCTGTAAAGACATGGACATGTCTTAAATGATCTCATACAGACCACTGTTATGTGTATTGAACGTGTAAAAGACTGCATATTGTGAAATCTATGAATGTCTGTAACGTTTTTTTCTGAGCCTGTCAGCAAAATTGAAATGTGAAAAAACTTATATTGAAGACCCACCCCGTGTAGTGGAAAAGACTATTGGTCTAACAATATGCTATTAGTATGGATCTTGAAAATTTACGATGCAACATCAACAAGATGATTCCACACATAGTTAGAACTTCTGATTTCAAACATATACAAAAAAACTGTAGAAAAGCACTGGCGTGAAGTTAGCAACTTTTGCGCGCATATTCCCTTTTGGTGTTTTCCTTTGAACATGCGCGCAAAAGCTGCTTACTTCACGTCAGTGCTTTTCTATTTTTTTGGAGTTATTCTGGAATATGCGCGCAAAAATGAACGATACCGAGGAAAAAACTACCTAATTTGATATATTTTTTGGCATATCTCCGGAAATTATGATCGTATCGAACTGAAATTCGGTATACTGCTGTGAAATATGCAGCTGAATGAAAGCTTCTAGTTTTTTTCAAATGTGATGAACAGTTTACGGAAAAAAAATAAAAAAAACATAAAAAAAATTTTTATCAAAATTTACTGTAATTATGATTTCAGCAAAATTTCGCGAAAAGTTGCGCATCGCTATACTCCAACTAACTGCCAAGTTTCGATCCAATCGTTTCAGTGGTTCCCGAATTATCACGGAAATAACGTCAAAATTTTAAAACGATCTAACTCCGAGAACTTCAGGCCGATTTTGCCCATTAACGAACCTACCCGTCGCATTGTTAAATGCAACCTTCCATGAAAGTTTCAATTCAATAGAATTTTCCGTACGCTCGTAATCGTGACGGCCGGCCGGACATAATCGATTTTGACACCGGATTCGTCATCAGTGAGTCCAATCTAGTCGTTTGAGATCATTTTCGGCTCAACGTTCGAAAATTACAGACATTTGGGCAAAACGATAGCACCCTGTTGCCCGGAATATACGCGCAAAAATGTATCAAACAAGCTTAAAATATAAATATTTTGATCTTCATTGGTCAGCTAATAAGTCATTGTTGAATAGATGCTTAATTAATTCGGGGCTTTGAACAGATGGGTAAACTCATAACTGATTTTTGTGAAAAGTTCATTTTTTATTTCTTATCACTCAAAGGTGTTTAAGGCGTATTTCATCTAGAGTTGTCAGTAAAATGATATTATATCATATAGTCAAAAGGCGATCGAGAACGGATTGAAAATACGGCCATACAATATTTCTTACCTCTCTTTGAAGTTTTCGTTTTTCTGCTTTGAGAGTTTCTTCCAGTTTTTCAGAAGCCTCAGATGCAGATTTATAACGAACTACTTGACTTTCCAATCTAGCAACTGTTGCTTGAAGTGTGGCTACATCCTGTTCCGCCTTTTGGGCTCTGAATTTATAATCTGCTAACAAGCTACTACCATCTTCTGTAAAAACATGTAGTAAAAATGAAAAAACTGATTATATGGATCAAGGGAGTTGAGTTGATCATAATTTCTGGAAAATAACGTCCCTCCAGCCTAAGAGATTAATTTGCTGAGCAGTATAATCTAGTGATTCATGTAGCACAATGTTAGACTTAACATACCATCAATACATTTCTAAACTGTAAATAACTGTGTTAGCTCACGTGCAGCGCACCTAGCTCGCAGATTTCAGGTCACTTCTATTCAATTCCAAACCGATCACACTGACACCATCTGTCCAACTTCCGAAATCACAAAAAATTCACGGTAGATATCAGAATTCTTCGGAGCTTTGAAGAAAACTCAAAAATTACCAATTCTCTGTCGTAATTTTCTATTATTCCAGTTGATTAGCGTGTAATGAAAATATGCCAGACGGACGGCTCGATTCTTGTAGGTTGTTTTCGCACCCTGGGTCTAAGCCAAGAACTCCTACCTTCAAGGAGATAGTTCTTTCCCGTTACCCCAACCCAATGAAGTCTAGCGATTTCGTCAACATTTTGAATATTTCAAAGGGACTTGAATTTGTTTTCTTTATCAAAATGTGTATCGGCAGAAAGGGCATTCATTCCCGCCTCCGACGATCTCCATTTTGTTCAGGTTAGAGGTCCGCTTCGCGGAAACCTTCCGCCGTCAATTTTTCAAAACATATACTTCCATGGTTCTATTGGATGGAAATCGAATGAATTACGAAGCACCAGAAAATATTATAGGTAAATATTTTATATTTTTCAGGTATATATTATTCACTGTTGTATTTAAGGATGAGATTTTTGAGTTTTAATTGGTCGAAAGCCTGAAAACGAAACAAAAATCATACAGATTCTCATAAAACCCTGAAATATTTTACAATTCGAAAAATTCTGGGATTGAAAAATATATATTTAATTATATCTCAACTCTTAGGAGTGCTCAAAAAAACATTTCTTTCTTGAGCTCTTGAGGCCGGTCGAGAACACGAAAACTGTCGGACAGAAGGGGCTGGCGACTTGAAACATTAAGGGTAGGTAGCGACGGTTAAGTTCGTTAATTGGCCGATCGGCTGAACGGTTTCCGAGTTATTCTCATTTGAATTCCTGAGGTTATTTCTCCAATATCTCAGCAGTAGCTCTGCGTTCTGATCCGAACTCTAGTTATCAGTTGGAGGATACCAACGCGAAACTTTTTGCGAAATTTTGTTGGGATCGTGTGGTAAGTAAATCTGAAACCAAATTATTCGAAAGTTTCCAAACTTCAGATAAAGAAACTATTAATTAGATTTCAATGAATTTTTACACAGACCTTGAAGTCAATATTTTGCAACAGAGTACCAAATTTTAGGTTGATCCAATTTTTATTTTCGGAAATATTGGAAAAAAAAATAGTCAAATTTCGTATTCTTCATTTCCATATTATTTCCATCTGTATTTTTCAATTGTGAATTGGAAATACATTAAACTGGGGTTTCGATTCGATATTGGAATGGGCGTTCATGGTCATCGTACATCCAAGTGCTGAGTTTCGACACGATTGTGTCTTTATTTTCGAAAATATTGGGATGACACAATTCCAAATACGTTTATCTACTAAACAGTAAGGCAGATTTTGTTCATTCTGAACTTGACCTTCGTATTCAAGCTTCAAACCTGCCTTGAAAATTTGCAGTCTCCAAGTTATTCCTCTGCAAAATTATATTATATTATTATTATTACAGTTGCTACAGAGTTGAGAAAAACTATAAGACTCCCAACAAAATGAGAAATTAAACAGAAAAATAAAAGTGAACAAATGCACACACGCACACTACAGCGCAGCACGTAGCTGTCAAACCTATTTTTGGAGGCGTTCACCGATGGAGCCCCAACTACATCCGGTGCAAGCTGATTCCAGCAATCGAAAATTCGATTGCTGAGAAAATGTTCGCGGCTTCTTGTATGAAATCTCTCCCGTGCCAGTTTCAAGCCATGCCTCCTGAGCGAATTACTATTTAACTCAAAGAGAAACGATAGATCGGTGCCGAAAAATCCCCTGTGCCCTAACCGTGATTATCATATCACAGACCAACAAGACAAAAGACAAATCACTTCATCGTTTGCGGGAATTGAGTCTTTCTGACCTTGGGAAAAATAACAGACATAAACACACTCTTTTCTTCCGCTGAACAAAACATACCACTTTCGAATATCTTGAATCAAAATGTATAAATGGATTTTTCGGGATTCAGGAATCACAAGATTTAAATAAGGCTATGATTTTCGATGGAACAAGAAACGATTTGTAAAGCAAATTCTTAATACCAAAGCGAGTTTTTCGTCTTTTCTTGAACTCCTGCCAAAATAAGTTGAAGAACGCGGTTGGAGTAAATGGAAAAGTATGGAAAACCTTATTTCCTTAATCAGAGAACCGTTAGGTGAAAATGTATATGACACAGAAGTTCTCTAACTTGAGAACTTTTGAGAAGTTGACATAAATCCATCGAAGGAAAACTTTAGATATCTCTTATATGTACAATTGTAAATGAGGCAAATGGATCCAACCAAATCACTTCCACTTTATTGCTCCGAGCCAACTGAAAAGCTGTAGGAAGGTACAAACTATGAAATTTTGCGAGTCAAATGAGTATCTGAACCAGTGGAGAAAATGACAGGAGATTTATTGAGGGACGATTCAAAAGAATCATCAGCATTTACGTTTTGAGCTTTATAGTGACTGATACACTTATAGGTCTCTAGGAAACCCCTCACAAGCTTGTGATTGTTGAGGGTTCGGGTGTGTTCTATTTCATTGCAAGCCCTTTCTAATAATTGTGGATCCAATCGGATTAATGTGTAAGGAATGAAGATACTTTAAAAATTGATGAACAAGAAATAGAACATTTCACATTGCCTCATCTTTTCTACAACACCATCATTAATTACTTATATAAATATGTTATTCGATAAGTTTTCAGTATCTGTATTGATGTACAGTGCATCCCATTTTGGGTGAGACACCCAGGTTTCTCGCTTGTTATTTGAGATAGAGCCTTGCGGTTTTCACGTTCCTGTCCTACTTTTTTGTGGAACTCAAGTTGGCCTGATCAGATTTCGCATAACTGTTTCCGTTTATGAGATACAGGGTGATTTTGGAAATTGATACTTTTCGGACCCCTCCTTTATCTCCGAAGTTATTAGAAATAATGATCAGGTAAAAATTACGTCTGATACAGAATTCTGCGTAGAGTCCAGTGGTGTACTCGATTTTTTTTTCCGGGGTATGGTTTTGAAGATACGACACAAACCTATATTTTTTTCAATGGGACACCGTGTATCTCATTACTTCGTTGGATTTGTAATTTTTTTCCCTTGAAATTGATGTATAATACTATATAGGTAGGATGTTCAGAAATGCTAAAAAATACTAAAACATCACATAATGATGATTTTTTGTTAGTGGGTCATGGATTTCCCAAATAAAAAAAGAATCAATTGGATAATTTTCATTTGCGATTTTGATTTATAGGAGAGTAAGCAAACAAAGATAATACACTCATCACTAACACGAAAAACAAAAGTAATACCCACCTGATAGCAACAAATAAATAATACAAAAATTCATAATACAAATTAAATACAGAAGAAATACACAATAAAATATTTATCATTGATCAAATTTTCAACACTGCATAATATCTTACGAATCAAACTGTTCGAATTGCTGTCCACTTTCCCTAATACATAATCGACAAACCTTTTCAATACGTCTGAGTGCATTTAATATTACAAAAAGGTGGTTTTGGGAATCCTGGAAGGCTGCCTCTGTTGATGCACGAAGTTCTTCGGGACTGTTGTTTCTGTTACTGTATATTTTGTTTTTCAAATAACCCCACAAGAAAAAGTCTAATATAGACAGATCAGGTGACCTTGGAGGCCACCTGATAGGTCTATGAGTTCCAATCCAACAACCCTGAAAATTATTATCTGAAAACCGCCCGATCAACCTTGAATTATGGGCAGGGGCGCCGTCCTGTTGGAAATGTATGTAATTAAGAAAGGCGACGGGAACATCTTCCAGTAATTCCGGTAACACGTCTTCTAAAATTGTCAGGTACTTATTTGCGGTAAGAGATCCTTCAAAAATGCGGTATATGATTTTTGTCCCTAATATGAAACATGCCACATTAAAACCGAATCGACCTTGTTGTTGTCGTTCAAAAATTATGTGCTGGTTTTCATCATACCAGTGCCTTGTATTTTGCCTGTTGAATATACCAGCACTGCTTATATGTGATTCGTCTGACCAAATAACTTTTTTCGCAAAATCAATGTCTCTCTGAGCATGGTTCAAAAACCAAAACATGATGAAACCCAAAAATAATTCAAAGCGATGACAGATGGATCAGATTTGTTTTTTTTCAATGCCTGCTTGATAAAACTCCCAATACAAAGTAGCTATAGTAACAACAAGGATATTTTAGTGTTTTCAGCATTTCTGAACATCCTACCTATATAGTATTATACATCAATTTGAAGGGAAAAAAATTACAAATTCAACGAAGTAATGAGATACGGGGTGTTCCATTGAAAAAAATATAGGTTTGTGTCGTATCTTCAAAACCATACCCCGGAAAAAAAAATCGAGTACACCACTGGACTCTACGCAGAATTCTGTATCAGACGTAATTTTTACCTGATCATTATTTCTAATAACTTCGGAGATAAAGGAGGGGTCCGAAAAGTATCAATTTCCAAAATCACCCTGTATCTCATAAACGGAAACAGTTATGCGAAATCTGATTAGGCCAACTTGAGTTCCACAAAAAAGTAGGACAGGAACGTGAAAACCGCAAGGCTCTATCTCAAATAACAAGCGAGAAACCTGGGTGTCTCACCCAAAATGGGATGCACTGTACATTTACCATGTTTGAGTAAAGTCTACCTAACTGTTTCAGACACTGATTTTGATATGAATAAAACCAGCAAGCTGAGAACAATGTATATTTGCTTCATTATTTTATCAATAACGAAGATATATTACTGACATTCATTAATAGAAGAGGTATTTTTTGGTTAGAAATCTTGGGTTCTTTGATATCAATTTATTGTGCGACATCTTCATTGCAAACAGAGATATACTATTGTTTTAACTGGAAAATGTATAAGTTCATTCATTTTCATATAAAATCAATATTTGTATGAACCAACTTTGTTTGATTCCAATACTTGTGGTTGTGCAATCACATACAATTTCATTAGCCATCCCATCGTTTTAATTAAATAATGGAGGTTGTAATTATTTTACTTCAGTTGCCATCCCTTTATATTTTATAAAATATAACATTATGTCCACCTATGTTCGATTCCATTTCTTGTTTTTGTGCAGTTGAAACATCATATAATGAGGACTGTCATCATAAAATAGAACCTCAGAGATTACAGAGTTTACAATTGATTTTGTTGTGAAAACTGTTTGAATTATATTCTACAATGAAAAGATACGACATTATTCATAAAATAAATATAACAAAATTGATTTCAGTCTGTTCACATATCAATAACCCCTTCAAGCAAGTTCAAAAGCGGCGGGAGTGACGTAATCCCATATCTGCAATCTGATTGGCACCCCAGAGCACCCTAAACGCCTGCTAAAATTCTGATTAGCTTGATTCAAGGTCGAATACACGTTAACATTGATTTCCTTAGTAAATGTCGCGAGTGGTTTATCTGGTTGGTCTGTGATCATATCCTCTTTACGCTTACGATCTGCAAATGTGTCAAGACTCATGATGTTCAAACGTTCTTGGTAGCTAGGTCTTCGAACTCCGAACGGCAGCCTCGTAACGCGTCGTTGTAGAGACACGAGTATTTGACTATCTAGTCGTAGCCATGGATACCAAAAAGGACCAGCAAACTCCAAAATGGACAGATGTTTGTCCTGTACGAAGCGGCGACTTTGTCCGGATGGATGCCTCTGAAGCACTGCTGAATCATGTAAAGACGTTGTTTCGCTTTATTACAGGTACGAAGTACGTGTTGGCTCCACGAAAGGCCTGTGCTTATGACAACACCTAGATCGACTTGACTTAGACATCCCTCGATAGCAACACCATCAATGAAATAAGGTTGTCTCGGATTATTGTTGCCCAGGTGTAAGACACGACACTTCGATATGTTCAGTGGAAGCAGCCAGTCGGAACACCACCTCAACATTAAATCAGGATCGCTCTGAAGAGTACGATGACAGGCCGACCCATTGTACAGTTTCACATCATCAGCGTAAGATGCAGAAAGAGAGGCCAACATAGGTGGTAGATCAGACACATACAGAAGGAAGAGCAGAGGGCCAAGAACAGATCCCTGCGGTACATCACTCAGAACTGATCTCAAAGAGGACAAAACATAACCAACTCTTACCGCAAAAGAACGATCTGATAAAAAGCTTAAAAAAAATCCCTGAGAGTTCCAGTTTGTAAAGAAGTCTACTCTTTGGTACACGGTCGAAGGCTCTTGCAAAGTTAAGATACAAAACATCCATAGGAATTCCACTATCCAAAGGTTTAGTACAATCGTCCAGGCAAGTCAGAAGATTAGCAATAATTGATCTCCCCGGGACGAATCCATGCTGTTGCGGTGGAATCATTTTTGCAATGCAAACAGAAGCACCTGCTTACAACCTATATTTTCGAGAGTCTTGGCCTCGATGGAAGTGAGGCTTATTGGTCTATAAGTTTCAGCATTGAGTTTGTCGCCTTTCTTGAAGATAGGTGTTATCGTTGAGAGCCGCCATGCCGAGGGTACGGAACCGGTAGACAGCACACGCTTCATGATGATGCACAATGGATCACAGAGGGAAGTTGCACAGGTTTTAAGCAAGATCAGCGTAAATCCGTCAGGACCAGGAACGGAAGGGACGTCTAATCGAAAAGATGTTCCTGAACCATCAATTCTGTGATAACTATTCTTTCTAAGGAATCGAGATTTCGGGGACAATTGATAAGGGGCATTGGACCATCCGGCTCAGTCGTGAACGAGGAGAAAAGGAGTCGGCAAAAATTTAGGCCGACTCAAGTTCATTATCTGACACTTTACCATTCGCATCGGCAACAATAGGGATCGAGACCTTACTATTAAACACGGAGCGCATGTTCTTGAAAAACTTTCTTTAGTTTACGGGTTTTTTAATCGTAGCTGAGAGGCGATCAGAAAACGTTCTATGCAGCAAAAAATCTTGAGTTGAACCACTTCTACGGAATCTTTGCCGGGCACTCTTCTTAATACGGATCTCCCTCAATAAGCCAGCCGTATTCCAAGGCTTAGTAGGGCACTGTTGAATGGTTCTCGTTCTAGTATTTGCCTCCAGTATCCTCGTCAGTGTACCAGAAAATCGGCACCACATCTCCACCACATCGGGTTCGTCGAGAACCGATCTCCAGTTGATTGTGGAAAGATCACTACTAATGTTATCGTTATCGACCAACTTTATCTCCTTTGTAACCGTTCTTGGAGACCTAAATACCTGAACCTGAATGTTAGTGGCTAACACCACATGATCCGATCTTCCCAGTGGGGTCAGACAGTGAACCTCAGAGATAAGATCTTCGTCGTTAACAAGGAGGAGATCCGGTGTTGTAGGCTGCTAATGCACCCTAAATTTCGTTGGCTGATCCAAGACTTCAGTCAAACTGGACTTCTGCAACATTTCAACGAATGGAAACGAAGACGACCCACTCGATGGCAACTGATTCAAGGGCCATACACGAATATCTCCGAAGTTAAAATCTCCAACAATCAGTAGGTTCTTTCTGGAAGATGAAAGATTCTCTAAATGGTCAAATAGGTCTTGATTATGAGCACAACTTCTGGGTCGATATATGCAGCCTAGAGATAGCTCAAAATAGCACAAACACCTGCATGGCCAGGAGTTGTAACACCAGCACATCGATACATTGTATAACCTGGTGAGGCAAATTGATGCGTCAGATATTCTGGGATTGAGTCACTTTTCCGAAATAAAGACGAACATAGGTTTACGGTCAGAAGTGAGAAGAGACAATTCATCAAACTTGGCATTCAAGGAAGCGAGATTAGAGTAAATAAGAGGCCACTCAACAGCGTCGACACAACCTTTTTTGAAACGTTTATTTCCTTCCCAGGATTCAAGAATAGCGCCCCAGAACGCACGCTCCTCCTTGTTCCAACGCATGATGACAACTGGCTTGAGAGGCTACAAAACTTCAGGACTTCCTCTTTCGGATGAGGCACCCTATCCCTTTCTGACCACGCCACACTCATAGGCGCCCAATTCAAATAACAGCATCCCTAAACAGATCATGTCAAGAAATATATTGATAACTCTTTAGAAAGTACATTTCATTTAGCGAAATATTTTGAAACTTTGGAAATACATGGAAAGTAGCCAGAAGTGAGAAGTGGGTAAGAAGGTAATGAAAATATGATCAAGGTAACCTCTGTTTGATTGCAAGTTCTATAAATGCTTTTGAAAAATGCAAAAATTAAAAAAACTGAAGTTTTTATTTGTGCACACACATATGGCTAATTCATCTCCTACGAAGCCCTTTTTACGCGCTTGTATTGGGGAACAAATTTTTAAATCATCTTCCATCTTACGAGTCCTTGAACTTGAAACTTTTCAAGAATGAAATCAGGAACCTTCTACTCAAGAAATGTTTCCATAGTGTAGAAGAATATTTATGTGACTCCTTATAGTCAGTTAGCTCAGTTACTATTGACCTGTCCTACACACCATGTGGTATCTCAAAGAATGAGGTAAAATTATTATTATTAATATCGTTTCATCACGATGTAATTTTCGATTTCTGAGCCGAAAATGGTCTTAAACCGCGAGGTTTCGTGCTTCTCGAATTGATAAAAAGTTTTGAAAAGATGGTTTTTCTAAAATTATCCACATCTTTATAGAAAAACAATTTTTTTTTGGAATTTACTGCCAGCTTTCGATGAAACTCGGCACAGACTTTGGAATTGGTCCTTCTCAACAGTTTTTCAAATTTTAATTCGATCTGATGTTCACTTCCGGAGATATTAGGAAAAACCATGTCAAATTTCATTATTTGTTATTTGAAATTTTGAGAATATTTCCTCAATATCTCGATATCTATTGACGCGATCAGATTGAAACATGGGTTAAACCTTGAAGTCAATATTAAGGTTATTTCCTCAATATATCAAGAAGAATAGACGCGATCAGATTTAATCTATATAGTAAGTTGAAGAGTACCAACGCACTTATTAATGGAAAATTTCGTGAGGATCGTATATAGGGCTGGAAAATTGTTAAAAAGTATTCGAACATTTTTTCTACCCGGAACTATTCATCAGATATCAACAAAACTGGCAAAAACCCAGAGTCAATATTTCACAACTGTGTTTTAGTTTGATCCGATATTCATCTTCGGAGATATTGGAAAAAAAAGTTGAATTTCTTGGTTATTTTCCCGGTATCGTTGTTATCTACAGAGTAACTCAAAAAAATACAGAAATAATGAAATTTCGCATGGATATATATGCGGAATCATTGGATGATTTACCAATTCTGGATTTCGGCTTTCGTACTTGAACCGGCTCAACAAATATCAAGCCTCTTAATGGATTCTCATTTTATGGTTGGCAGTTAGGCTGACTTCAACCAAAATCACATCCGAAAAAAACGACTTCGAGACTCGATATTATTATAGCAGGTTTGGGGGTTAATTTTGAAGGTCGAATTCGTGATAACTTGAAATCCTCCCAATGGTTTCGAAAAGAAATCCATTCGAAATTTTGTTTTCCCATTATTACAACTAAACAAGCGCGTAAAAGCTTCTGACCTCACGTCAGTGCTTTTCTAGAATTTTGTGAAAACTATTTGTTACTTCTTCACAAGCGACAATTATATTCGCCGTAATGACTCATTCAGACTGCTTATTATGGACATATTGAGTCATCATATTTCAGGAATACATACTTTGAATATCTCCTTCTCCATCATAATCAGATGCTGGACCATTGGTGCTGCTGATAGAATGTGATTTCCGTTTTCTACTTCTTTCTTCTTCTAATTCTAATTTTAAATGGTTTATTTCATCTTCAAGGTCGCGCTTATCTTTGATGAACCTTGAAAGTCTAACATCTACAATAGAAAAAAGCTTGTTGAAGGACAGATGAATGGGAATCGCAGGAATATAATATTGAGAATGTACAGGGTGATTCATTAAGTGTGGCCACCGGCCGTATCTCGAAAACCATTTATCCTATAACTTCCGAAAAAAAATTGTAATGTCAAATCGGCCCCTTAAAAATGATTAGAAATATTTTCAAGTTCGTAGTTCCCCACTAGAGGGCGCAATCAATCACTTGTAAAATACAATCTCATTTTTTACGGAATTATCTCCAGCTAACATTGGTGAAGAATAATAAAATAAGAAACTACTCTTTCTATTCAACAACTTTTGTTTCAGTAATTTTTCTATATTTCCTATTTTTTTAGTGATGGGATGGATAAATTTTTCTTCACAAAAAAAAACTCTCACTTCTGTATGTGTGAACCGATTTTCACGTACTTTGATTTCATTCGAAGGCCATCAAAAGCAGATCACAGAAAAATATTACAACATATCGGGTGGTCCAACTATGAAGTACAGGCTGTTTTACTTCACCCTATTTATACGTTTTATGGAGAATTTCAAATGCGATGCTATAATTCTAACCGACTGAGAATAAGCCAAGTAACATCACCGTTTGACTGCAGACTGATATCGTTCGTCATTTCAAAGATATTAACATTTTTGTAAATTTTGATCATCTCTGTGAGCTTGAAAAAACAAGGAAGTGACTTTATTCGTCATGAGTCATGACAACGCTACAAAACACTCAACACACAAGAAGTAACAATAATATGATAAAATGAAACAAAATTAGCAACAACGAAAATATTTGAACAAAAAAACAACCTTTGCACCTAATCATTTCAATAAAAATGTCTACCGTTATTTTCTATACATAAATTAAGTCTTTCTTTCGTCGAGTTGACTCTGTCCACAATTTCAGTATGAGAAAAAGTTCCAGCTGCCTGTCAGAATCTATTTTTCATATCCTCACTTGTAGTTGAGGCTGTTTGGAAAACTAAGTCTTTTATTCTCCCCCAAAAATAAAAATCTAATAATGTGAGGTCGGCTGATCTTGCTGGCCATGGAAAAATACTCCCTCGTCTAATCCACCGCTTTGAGAAGACGGTATCTGAATATTCCCTAACATTAGCAGCATAATGCGCCGGGCATCTTCTAAAGGAATGGGAAGGATCTTCCGTAAAAATTTCAAGCACCTTTGTCTCGTTAAGATGCTATCGAAGAAAAATGGTCCGACAACTGTTCCATCAAAAATTACGCAGCACACGTAAACACTCCAGCGGTTCTGATAATTGACCTCCCTTTGCCAATGTGGGTTGGTATATGATCAGTAAAGGCTGTTGTGTAAATTTACTTTACCATTGCTAGAAAAAGTAGCCTCGTCAGTCCATAATATTCTATGAAGTAAGTTAGATTCGCTGTTCAACATTCCTTTGTACCAATTGCAAAAGTCAAGTCGTTGATCAAAATATGTCTCTTTCAATTCTTGGTGCGAGACGACATGATATGGATGCAGTTCATAGTCCTTTAGTATCCTTCGAACTAGCGAATAATTCAATCCCAAATCACTTGCAATTTTTCAGATGCTTAAATGTGGTTCAGCATAAACATAAGCCAAAACGTTCATGATATTATCCTCATTACGGCTTCATTAATCGATTTGAAGCGATGGACCAAAAGCTTCGTTTCAATAATGAGGTATCATTAGGCGATTTCGGAAACTTGATCTGATTAACACGGGTAACTTACCCGGGTCACTCAAATGACAGATTTTGAATGGTCTATCTGTCATTTGAGTGATCCGGGTAAGTTACCCGTGTTAATCCGATCAAGTTTTCGAAATCGCCTTATAACTGGTAGTTCGCAATCGACAAAAATGAATTTGACAGCTATAGAAACCGAACAGTAACGCCAAAGCTTACTGGATCTACATCAGCTCGTTTAAAGGGGAATTTGTTCATAGGAAAAGATGGTATGAGCTTTATGAATAATCAGGTATTAGATCTAATTCTAGATTCTGATTGTTTAGATGATGAAACAACTCAATTCCTCCTGAATTTCACAGGGTTGATCAACACTTATCAAAATTTTCAAAAACGTTTATATCTTCAAAATGACCGAAGATATCTGTCTGTGGTTTTAACAAGTCAATAGGTGATAATGCTAGGCTTATTCGCAGTCGGTTAGAATTATGCATTGCATTCGAAATTCTCCAGTAAAACGCATAAATAGGGTGAGGTGACACAAAACAGCCTGTACTTTTTAATTGGATCACCCAGTATGTTGTCATATTTTTCTGTGATCTGCTATTGATGGCCTTCGAATGAAATCAAAGTACAAGAAAATCGGTTCACGCATGCAGAAGTATGAGTGTTTTGTTTGTGAAAAAAAGTTTATCCATCATATCACTGAAAAATTGTAAATATAGAAAAATTACTGAAACAAGAGTTGTTGAATAGAAAGAGTATTTTTCTTCACCACTGTTAGCTGGAGCACAGGAGAATTAACGAATGTTAAAAATGATAATATATTTTACAAGATTGCGCCTTCTGGTGGGGAACTACGAACTTGAAAATATTTCTAATCATTTTTAAGGGGCCGATTTGCCATTACAATTTTTTTCCGGAAGTTATAGGATAAACGGTTCCCGAGATACGGCCGGTGTCCACCCTTAATGAATCACCCTGTACAAAGATGCATTTGAAAAGGTGAGTTAGAAGACATAATAACAATGTTATAAATAACTGCTTTCCATTAATTTTTTTCAAGAGTTTATCCTTATCCATTATTAAAAACCGATGTCAGTGGGGTGAGAAGCTTCCGAGAGCAGGATAGTTTCGCATCTATTGTAATGGTTTACTTATGTTTTTGCGGGGCTGTTGAGTAATTCCTTTCGTTTGCATATTAATAAACAAGCCGAAATGCTCGTGATATATGGGTGATATGTGACCACATCAGGTCAATCTCACCAACTTTATAGGAAAATTAAATGTGAATATTGAAGCAAAACAGCGAACCGGTTGGTAATTTTTAGATCCTTTTTCATAGTTCATTCAAGTCAATTATAATCGGATC
Source organism: Myrrha octodecimguttata (assembly GCA_958510865.1). Classification (NCBI taxonomy): domain Eukaryota; kingdom Metazoa; phylum Arthropoda; class Insecta; order Coleoptera; family Coccinellidae; genus Myrrha; species Myrrha octodecimguttata. Next base: position 16,478,048 of record OY294060.1, read on the forward strand.
CAAGATCAGATTTAGGGAGTAAAGGAGATGATTTTCTGTCCAGCAATTATAACGATTCATTTGTTGAATCCACAATGAAATAGTTGATGATATGACAACCCCGTAATAAAAGACTGATGGGTTTGTGGCGCCGTTAAATAAGCAAGTTTCAAGTTAATATCACAATTATACACATATCATTCATTTATACACAGAAAAATCCATAAGGGAGTATCAACTGATAAGTCCATATCTCGAATAATTGAATCGATTTGGGCGATATTTGGTAGCAATATTCTATAATTGACATTATAAATGGAACACAAATTATCTACTTGATTTTTGATTGTTTTTGATTATTCACCTGTTCTACGAATATAAAAATCTTCCAACATATTTGATATATGTGGTTTGTAAATTAATTCTCATTGACTTGAAAATAATACCGTCTATTTATGTCGAGTTTGGCATGGCTTTATAGATAACAAATGGCACAGCAAACTAGTGTATAGAAACTTTTCTTACCTAACGAGCCATCACCAGCATTTTCTAACAGCTTGGCATTTTCTACCTTCACTAATGACTTTTTGGGAGTACCAATACTACTCATGCTAATATCACCATTGATTTCCTCTAATTCCTCAGACACTATCATCAAACCTTGTTCTGTGATAAGTGTATCTCTTTCATCTAATTCCGCTTTAGTCACTTCGAGGTCATGTTTCAGTTTGGTGCACAACCTCTTCATCTGATCATGCTCTCTACACTTTTCCTTATGTTCTCTTCTCAGTTGTGATTGCTCTTCTTCTAATTCTTGCAATCTGAAAAGTGGAGAATGAAATGAATTGAGTCAATATTACATTCATTTATTTTTTAGGCCAGGGTTATATTGAAAACAAAAGTTCCCTGAAGAATCTAGGTTGAAAAATTTGGACCTCATCATCCGAATTTTCGAAAACATTTCCGAAGGCGCATTCATATAAGAGTACGTCCTCATTACAAGCGAGAATGCGATATCGCGATTCGGCTTCCCTGCTTCAAGAAACTCTATGGATATAGTGCAGGTAGAATGAGTCCTATTAGTCTCAAGATTGGAGTAATCGCAGGAGAAAGTTGATTATTCAAGTCTTGTGTTTTTAGGGGTTTCACTCCCAACATATGAAACAGAATTATTAGAAATTCAGTAAAATTGTTTCTTGCAGATTGCAGGATTAAACTAGTTGACAAGGGCTGTTTCTAGGAAAAGAGGGAACAATAATTCAATCCCGCAAGGGCATTTTCCAATAAAAAAACAATTTTCATTGAATTCTATATAGTTCTGAAACAGAACTTTGAATTTTGGAGTGAAAACCCAGAAAAACCTGAAAAAAATTATGAAAAATCCTCCCAAAATTTAATCTTCAATCAACTCTCGCGTGCACTCGCGGGTACTGTGGCCGTTTCCCTAGGCATAAAGTGAGCCGCTGACTTTACGACTGTGTTGCTAGATTTCATACATTCTTATGAAAACGAACGTTTGGGTCACATCAGACGGAATATGAGACAGTCGATGGGTAAGCCATGTGCGGCGTCCTACTTATTTGCCACGCTGTACTCACATAGCCCCAAGATAACTTGATGTTAATGTGAATTTAGAACTGATGAATGAAAGAGGTAATATGCATCATTTTTTAGGTTTGTTCTGGATTTTCACTCCCAATATCTGGAACAGAACTATTAAAAGTTAAATAAAATTGTTTTTTATGGCAATCGCCCTTGCGGATTGCAGGATTGAACTATTTGTCAGGGGCAGTTTCTTTTAAAAGAGATTGCCTATAGAACTATACAGAAAAAAAACACACACACACACACACCATCATTTTCAAACTAACTGCCAAGTTTCATTATGATTGAATCTGTAATTTTTGAGTTATTCCGAAAAAAACAACGATATCCAGGAAAAACACGAATATCTCGAAATATCTTCAAAATTCTTTATCGCATAGAACTGAAATTTGTTACACTACTGCGAAATATAAAGCTCGAAGCATGAGCAAAACTATTTTTCAAAAATAATGCATAGTTTCTGAGAAAAAATTTTTCGAAATTTTTTTTTACAATTTACTGACAGCACGATTTCAACAAAATTCCGCGAAAGGATGTGAGTCCTTATGGTAAAACCATCTGCCAAGCTTCAATCCAATCGCTTCAGTAGTTCTCGAAATATCAGGGAAATAACCTCGAAACTTCAAATGACCAACACTCCGAAACCGTTAGACCGATTTTGCCCCTCAACAGACTTAACCTTCGAAGTTTGAAATGCAACCTACCCTGAAATTTTCAAGTCGATAGAATCCTCCGTACGCACGTAATCGTGGTGAAGGCCGGCCGGCCGGACGGAATCGATTTTGACAATGGATTCGTTTTCAGTGAGTACAACCTAGTCGTTTGAGACCATTTTCGGCCCAAAATTCGAAAATTACAGACATTTAGACAAAAAGATTTTATGCTATTCCCCGAGAACATGCGCGCAATAATAAATGCCATAATAAATAGAATCGTCATTCGACAGCCTCAGATTAACACTATCATTTTTGTTACCCATCATAGTTGATTTAATTTTTGGTTTTTGAAGAGTTGTGTCTACACTGATGATTCCATGATTTTTGCTTTATCTGTTGTAAACATAAAATGTTTTTTGCAAGCATCCTGAATTACATATAACTTCTACCATTCACCAGTTCTTAAGGAGTAACATGAAGATTGGTAATATTGGGGTATGTACTGTTTCTGATCTCTTTCCTTGTGTTTATGTTTCATTTCAGACATAGGAAAGCTCTCTTTATATATAAGTGCAAGGAGTGCTAGTCGTTATTATTCAATATTTGAGGTTAGGAATTTCTGGTGTTTCGACTATATGAAGGGCACTCCAAGGAAAGTCAAATTGTTCTTAAGCTCAATATTTCGTCCCTCGTCGTGAACTTCTTCAGAAGCAAACTATGAATAAATATTATTTTGATAAAATGTATCAATTAATTTTCTAAAACTTACGATCTATGACAAATAAAAAATAAAATAAATAAATGGCAGTATACTTCATTCTTAAAACGCAAATTGCATTGCTGTAACGTCTACATTTGTAAAAACATTCAAAAACATATATAAGTTGAGTTCCGATATTCCTGGCCAGTACTTGTCAGTAAATTTTGACAGTCGATTTTACTGGCACTGCTTTGGTAATTCTTCGTATCAGTACGAAGCGTTTCGAAATTACTGATACTGGCCAGTACTGATTGGGAATATCGGAACGCAACAATTGTGACAATGAACATGAAACAACACAGTTTAATTTTTCTATTCCGTCATCTGTATAAAAGTCAAACTCTTACTGTTTATATTTTCCCTACAATGGCGCATGCCGGGATTGTGGTGTCAAATGAAAAAAGTCTGAAAACTCCACATATGCGCTTCCTCCATTAATAAGATTTAGTAATTTTTTCGTCACATTGTCAGATAGGTATATAAAAATTCTTGAGATACACCTTTTCTTTTTGAGCTATTGATTATGAGTAGATGATGTTATTCTTTTCTGTCCCTTGTAAGCAAAAAGCTGTAAATGTTGCTCAGATTTTGTGTGTCCGATTTTTTTATTGAATGTCTTATTTTCATTTATATGGCACATTTCTAGGAATATTCTTTTGTTGTAGTTTTCTTCGTACTCTAAGATCTTATGATTTTCAAAGTTGATACTATGGCCTGTTTCATGGATGTGTTGTCCCAGCGCACACCTATCATGCCTCAGTCTTGCGTCGCTTTTATGGAGAGCTAATCTTTTGCCTAGGGCTTGTGATGTCTGACCAACATAAACTGAATCGCAGTGGTTACAATCTAATTTGTAAACTACATTTTTCAATTTTGTCATGTGTAGTTTGTCAATACTGCTTTTGTAGAGTGATCTTGTAGTTATCAGATTATACCTGCCCACTTTTACGTTTATTTTATTTTATTATTATTATTAAACATACATGTAGAGTTGAGGAAATTCCTATAAACTCAAAAAGAAAATGAAAATAGAAAAAAGTTTACAAATAAGTAGTTCTTGCATCAAAGAGATCCAACCCATTCTTGAAGGCGTTGACGGTTCCAGCATCGACCACATTACTCGGCAAACGGTTCCATCTCTCGAAAATTCTGTTAGTCAGAAAACTGTGTCGTTGGGATGTTCGAAAGTTTTCTTTCGACAACTTGAACTGATGTCCTCTCAGGTTGTTGTTGTTCATAGTGAAAAGGTCACGAATGCGATCACCGAAGTCACCACGGAGTGATCTGAAGGAGAATATTAAGTCTCCCCTCTCCCGTCGTGCTTGAAAAGATGGCAACCCGAAAACGATGAGTCTGTCCTCGTATGAAGGGCGAGTTATTCCGTATGGTATGCGTGTATTCCAACGCTGCACTGACTCAAGATGGTGTTCGTCGGCACGGGTGGAGGGCCACCAAACCGGGCCAGCATACTCCAGCAATGGTCTTATGTAACTCGTGTAAAGGAGTTTACACGTGTCAATGTCACAACGGCTAAATGTCCTCTGGATGGCTTAAGTCAATTGTCTTGCCCTAGCAGTGATGGAAGAAACATGGTTAGACCAACGTAGGTCTTCGGTAACAGTCAAACCCAGGCCACAGTGACTTGATACACTGCGCAGCGTGAAACCATTGATGATGTATTCCTTTCTCGGGTTGTTCCCACCAATATGAAGCACAGAGCATTTGTCCACGTTCAAAGGAAGTAACCAGTCTTCACACCAAACTCCAATCTCATTCAGATCCCGTTGAAGTGTTTCGAAATTGGACAAAGGAAAATTGTAAATTTTACTTCTCGTATAATTTTATTGAATCTCCTGTAAATTCTGCAATATATGGTAATTTAGCGAAAAAGGTTTGTTCATTTTGTCTTCCTTGGTCTTCATTTGTATTGGTTATTTCTGGGGGACGAGGTGTATTGAATAAAAGTTTCCTTATAAATATGGATGAATATCCATTATCCTTCATGAGGTCAAACAGTCTGTTCATTGCTGCCTTCTGTAAACTAGGGTGTGTTATGTCCATGATTCTCTTTTTTAATCCTAGTATCACGTTGGTCTTGGTTTTTATATCGTGATATGAGCTGAAATTTATATATCTCCCCTAGCTGTTGGGTTTTCTGTGCCAGTCCAGTTTTATTACGTTATCATTACCTCTTATTACCCTAGTGTCTAAAAAGGGTACGAACTGGAGGCTTTCATCAAGTCTATTGAAAATCTCCAAAACATCATTTTCTTTATCAGATGGCTATTTCAGGATGAGATCGTCTACGTATTGGTAGATGAATGGTAGATTGAAAGGCAGGATTGAGAGTGCCGTTTTAATTAGAAATGACATGACGATATCGGCCAGGACGGAGCTCAAACAGTTACCCATGAGACAACCAAACTTTTGTTCGAAAAATTCTCCATTATGTAAGAAGTAATTTTAGTTGAATATGAACTCTATTACTTGAATGAACATGTCCTTGGGAATTTCTGTGTTTGGTTGAACCAATTCCCAGTTTTCATCTGTTATATAAACAGTTAGATCGAGTGAGATGTTTGTAAATAAGGATATCACGTCTAAGGAAATTATCTTGAAATTATCAGGTAGAATCAGCCCATTAATTTTATCAGCAAACACTTTTGAATTCATTATCGAGAACTCGTTGTAGTTAGTAAAGGAACGTTTTAGTATATCTGCGATGAATTTGCTGATATTTGAAACTGGTGAGTTTATGGTGTTTATCACCGGTCTCAAGGGAACGCCTTCTTTGTGAACTTTTGGAAGTCCATAAAATCTGGGTGAGTAGGTTCCATAGCACATACGTTTTTTTGCTGTAACTGCGTCTATATAATTCATGTCTCTGAGTCGTTTTATCCAGGAGTTGTGTTCTTTCTCAATTTTGGGAGTCGGATCTTTGCTTAGTTTGTTATACACTGCGCTGTCATTTAGTAGTAGTTCACATTTTGTATAGTATTCATCTTTTTCCATTATAACACTGATATTACCTTTGTCAGAGTTCATTATCATGAGATTATCATGTTGTCTCTAATACTTCCGGGTTTTCACAAATAATTGGTTCATAATTGGAACAATCTCTTCAAAGAGATTTAATTATTATTGGGGGGCAAAGTGAATTTTGGACCCAGTGATAACATTTTTGTTACATCTCCAGGGATTCGAGATTTGCTCAGGTTTTTTAGGCAGGTGGACTTGCTTTTTATATTATGTAAATATTTTAGTTGTAATTCATTTGTTTTTTTTCATCAGTTTCCTTTTGTTTTTCTGAAAATATTTATTATATGATCCTATTTGACGGAACTTGAAACTGTTGTAAAATTCTGTTGGTGAAATTTGACTAGCCGAATGAATAGATTTTTCCATATCTCTTTCTAATAGTCTGATTCTTATTTCGGTTGATTTTATTTCCAATAATAATATGTTGTGTCTTAACCTATTATTTAGTTTATCGATGTTCTTTGCTGCTCCAATGTTCATATCTAAAAGAATGTAAATGCACTTTGATCCCTCTGTAATGTGTTTGGGGATGAGACCATTGTTCTTACAGTGCAAAAGGAAAATGCGTCTATTCCTGAAGTTTGCCAGTTTGGTGTTACAATTTCTATGGTTCATATCACAGAGAGTTGTCATCTTTGGTACGTTGATATGCTTACTCGTCTACTGGACCATCGTAGAATTCTTCTTTTTCACGATTTGGATATGTCAACAAGTAGGTGTATACATTACTCAGTTTTTGTACATCCGTTTTTTTATTTATTGGGTTGGTTTGATTTTTTATATTTATCATTTCCATTATGAGTCTTTTATTATATTTACTTTGAGTGCATAGTACTTCTGCATTATCAAAATAAATTTTGTGATTTTTTTTCCATCGAGTGTATGGCCAACGCACATCGAGGGTTAGTTGTTCGAATATCACTCTTGTGTAAAGATACTCGACTCTTCAGCCACTGGGATGTCTGTCCTACATAGGTGCCGTCACATTCTGAACAATTGATTTTATAAACAACATTAGATTTTAGTGGGGTTGGTATTGGATCTTTCAACCTGCTGTACAATTTCTTGATAGATTTTTTATATGTGGCTATCTTAACTTTTTCTCCTTTGAAGCAATTTTTGATCTTGTTGGTTAGATTACCTAGGTTGGGAAGACTACCATACTTTATTATAGAGGCAATTTCATCTGCAGTTTGACTTTGTTGAGGTCTTGGCGGAGTTTCATCTATGGTGATTGTGCTTGTTTCATACAAAAGTGCATTTAGCATTTGTTTTGGGTTTCCTTGAAAGATTTTGTTTAATTTTCTGATGTTGGCATCCACCAAATCTGGGTGGCAAATTCTTTGGATACGGTTTTTGATTTCCTTTATGCAATTTAATTTCATGCTAATTGGATGTTCAGATTTGAAATGAATAAATTTATTAGAATTTGTTTCTTTCTGATACCAGTCTAGTTTGATTTTTTCATTCATTCTGCAAACTCTCGTATCCAGGAATGGGACAGAGTTGTTTTCGTCTTCTTTTCCGATGGTAAATTGTATATGTGAATCAAAGCTTTTAAATACATTAAGTATCTCATCGAACCCTGTGTACGGTATTGCAACTAATAAATCATCGACAAACTTCTTCAAGAAAAACACCCTAAAAGATAGTTTTCGGATAGAAGTGTCTACCAAGTGATCAATGACATAAAGGGACAACACCGGGCTAAGTTTCGAACCCATAGCACTTCCAAATATCTGAATATAATATTCTCCTTGAAACATGAAATAATTATTAGTCAGCAACAATTGAATAATCCCCATAAAAAGTGTTTTAGGTACATTACAGTGTTCTTCAATGCTGCTCCACTTCAACTCAATGACTTCCATCACAAGTTCTCTATATATATTATCAAATAGTACCAAGTCCAATGAAGCCACTTGATATCCTGGTGGGATAACCTGGTTATTCATAAAAGACGCAAACTCAAATGAATCTTTTATGTATTAATAATTATTCTGGTTGTAAGCGTCTGACAGTATATTTGTAATGAATTCAGCCAGTGTTGACATTGGGCTCTGTATGCTTGCTATAATAGGTCTTAGTGGATATCCTGCCTTGTGTATTTTGGGATTTCCATATATTTTTGGGCATACTGCATTGTAACATTTCATCGCTTTCTCTTATTCTTTACTTATTGAATTTGATATATAGAATTCTGAATGCATACATTTGTTGTAAAAAAGATGGCATTCAAATCAATTGGTACATTCATATCAGGCGAAGAAGCATCCACATGGTATACACTATCATTGTATAATACGAGTATAATCTGAGGTCCATTATCAGAATGTTCGGCTGTTTCTGGTACAGTAGAAAAGGTTATTGCACCGGCCGTGCCCCGATAGCAGTCGTAGCATTGCTCGAATTGCTTTCTGGCATGGAATCGGGAAAATTCCATGGATCCTTTTGCCTCTTAACGTATTTAAGTATTTCTCCGAAGTTCTAATATTTAGCTCCCATTGTAGGATCTCTGCCATCTAGTGGTCTTTTCCAAGCCCACGAAGGGGTTCTTGTCTATCTTCCATAAAAGAGCCACTACTAACTAATTAAAATGATATTTTCAAAATAAATCTCAATTTTAACACGAAAACGGATACTTACTTGTCTTTAAGTAGTTCTATTTGATAAGTGAGGGAGGCCTTTTCGTTATCAAGTTGAGCATTGGTTATCATAGCTTTCCTGAACTTGTCTTCTACTTCTCTGAGTTCATGCTGTAATTAAAGCAATATTTTTTATTATATCACGAAATCTCAGAAATTCATTAGTAAATTCACGAACTACTTTAGAACGAAAAAGAGCCTACATAGAATCAACTGAATATTTTCTTAGAAAATGCTGGTACTTGACTATATTTTTTTGGGGAATATCTCTTGTGTAGTAGCAACTTCCTGATTATTGAATATACAGGGTGAGTCTTTGACCTTGCAGAATATTTTAACAGAAGATTCCTGAAGCTGAAAGAAACACATTTGTCTTCTACCATTTTTTCCGATTCGGCCTAGATAAAAAGATATAGGCATTATAAATTTTCATAATAGGCTAGCCGCCCCTGGAAACCTGAACACTGAAGTTTTTCCAAGCCTAAGATACACCATTCAAATCTTCGAAATAAGCAACTCTGTTATGAAAACAAGCGTCAACTTACTTTTTACATTCCAGTTGGTGAAAAAAGTTGTATTTAAAGTACAATAAACAAGTTAGGTATTCCAAATTTCGTGGGCGATAAAAGTTGAATATTCTTCCCTTGGTTTCATTTTCGATAATGGGGAATTCATGTAGCTATCACTCATATCAGCTTTGAGATTCATCTTCAATTTGTAATTATTAATTTTCTTTGTTTATTTCATTTTCTCCAAGAATTATCAGATTCAGACATAACCCATTCAAACTTTCATTTTCATAAATAAATAAAACAGATGTACCTCATTCATCTATGAACGTACAAACGTTGCCAGATTAACGAACAGAAAGAAAGAACTCTTCGAAATCAACCAACACACAATATGCTAATTCTATGTATACACTTGTGAAGTCTATGATTCTGAACTGAACTATAAATCTGTGGCTCCGTGGTTTTAAGGTTATGTCATGTTGGATTTCTTCCACCATGGGTTGTTATGTTATGAAAGCGCATTTGGAGAATACCTCAAAATAAAAACTATCAAAGTTCTGTACATAATTTCAAGAAATATGGGTCAGCAGAAATATTGCATTCAAATCAGTAAGAAACCCCATTATCATGGAAAAGTGAGAAGTTAATCAATTATACTACACAAATTAGCTCGAAATTGAAAAGGAAGCTTCTTGAATGGATAGTGGTGTGGAAATTTGCTTGAAAATTAGGAGTATTTAAATTGAAAAAGTTGAGGTGAGCTTATTCATATTACTCCACTTTCGAACTAACACCCAATTTACAATGGACATAACTTAACCGTAAATTTACTTATACATAAAATGTGAGAATTAAACAACAGAAATCATAAGGAATAAGAATAGAACTGCATTCGACTTATGGTCAAAGTAAAAAGCAAAGTTGAAACTATTGTGAAGATTTTGGTACTTATGAATTTTGTAGTTTCCTCTTTGATTTTTACGCACGAGTTGCAGGATTCTTACGGTTACGTCCATTGTGAATTGGCCAAAGTCGGCTACTCCGCTTACAAATCATTCCAAATAAAAAATGCTAGGATTCCATTCTCAACTTTTAGACGTGACAACGCGGAAAATTGAATTCTGTGAATTTTTTGAACAGAGTTGCATTCAGCCAAAGTACCCAATTCCCGGAATTTCACAGATATTTTTTATTTTTGAATTTCAGATTACTCGAGAACGGCGCATCATACGAAAAAAAATAAAGAATACTTTTACTTTCCAAAATGGTCAAAAATTCGTTGAATAGCATTCAAATTATTTTTAAAAGTTGGATTCTTTGAATTTCTGGTATTTTTATGAAATGTTATGGTCATATCAAATAAACTGGAGGATGTGGATGAAATTTTGTAATCCAGGAACATTCATCATATCAATAAAAAACTATATTCCAAAAATCATCTCATTTGATGAGATCGTTCGCGAGATATAATCGAAAATTATATTTTTTTATGGATTTTCAACAGCCTGTATCTTACGAAACAAGCCGAATCGGAAAAAATGGTAAGGAAAAAAAGTGTTTCTTTTGGCTTCAGGAATCTTCTGTTAAAATATTCTGCAAGGTCAAAGACTCACCCTGTATAGTGAACCTTATATGGAAGCATATAGCGACAAATAACATAAGACTTTTCGAAGAGAAAAGTGAAACGACTTCGTATCATTCAAATCAAAAGCGAACAATAAAAATTTTCCATGTTATGTAACAATTTTCAATGGCGTGCTTAGGATACTGAAACCCAACCGAGGAAAATCTGAGGAATAGATTCATTGAAAGATGATGCCATTCCAGATCCTTTTTATTCCACAATATATATCATCAAATCATATATCTCTTAAATTCCTCAAAGAATGTCAGCTTTACAATTGATGTTTTTTTGTATTTTCAAATTTTAGTCTCTTAAGCTTCAAATAATTTCAGTTTTATATCTAAAATAAGTTAATGTGTACTGTACCCCGTGTCAATGATCTAGATGTCGAGACACGTTAATTCGAATTTAAAAAAATCATATATGAGAAAATGTGATCTTCATAATTGGAAGTGATCGGAAGTCATCAAATAAGGTTCAGCCAACCGGAAATTTTTTTGATTTAATGTTTTGAGACATCCATATTCATCTTGCATCACGTGAGTCAGTATAACGTTCGTGGAGCTGAACTTAACCCCCAGCAGAAAAAAATTCCGTGGGACTTATGAGTACACATTTTCAGACATCCTGTATATTTTACTATAAATATAATGCTATACGTAGAAGAAAAAGGTCTTTTTAATTTCCCAATACAAATATGGTGAATGCCAATCAAATACATCGATTTTATTGAACTTTTTTTCGGACACACTGTATATTTGATTCTTGAAAGAGGTTACCTGGAAGCTATACGGTATACAAAAAAGGGAAAATCATGGATATGATGAATACCCAAGAGATTATGCATATAAAGTTCTTAAGACGCCCTATATATTTTACCATAACAATCTTATTACATTACATTTACATGGTGAATTTCATCATTTGTATAAATAATTACGCTAGCATCCGGAAAATTTTCATTCATTATTCTTCTCTTCTTCACGGCAGTGCTTCTCTATTTTTGTTTTTCGATAAATTGCTGCAGTTCAATTCGATCTAATCTGTATTTTTGGAAATATTGGAAAAATAAAATTTTGAATGGGTATATCTACGGAATCATTAGGCGGATTTTACCCATTCACGAATTCGACCTTTGTAATTAGGCCCCTACTCTACAAATATCGAGTTTCTAAGTAATTTCTTCCGGAAGTTATTATGTTTACCTTAATTACGAAGGCCGAATTCGTGAATGTGCAAAATCCACCCAATGATTCCGCGGATATACCCATTCAAAATTTATTGCCCATTTCCAAAGATACAGATTAGATAGAATTGAAATCAAGTAGTTTATCGAAAAATAACAGTTCGAATGTTTATACAGAATTGATTGAGGATAATATGATAAGAAGATCACAGAATATTGAGTATGCATTTGAGAGGAAACATTTGAAATTTTTTTTCAAATTGTTCTAATGACACGATCATCACGAAGTTCTGTGAAAAGTTGTATTTCAGAATCTTCAAATCAGGTGCGTAGATTCATCATGATGGAATTTGTATTTCTTGAGTTATACCGAAAAAAAAAACGATATCGAGAACAAAACCACGAAATTTGAAATATTTTTCCCCAATATCTCCCAAACTAATAACCGTATCGAATTGAAATTTGGTACACTGCTGTGGAATATGGAGCTTAGAGTTCGCACTGAGCATTTTTTCGAATGTGATAAACAGTTCGCGAAAAAAAAATTTTTTCGGAAAAATTTCTGAAAAAAAATGTTTCCAGAATATACTGATAGTATGATCTCAACAAAATTTCGCGAGAAGTTAGGCGTTGCTATACTCCAACTAACTGCCGAGTTTTGATCCAATCGTTCCAGTCGTTTTTTAATTATCGTCAAAATTTAAAAAGGCTCTATCTCCGAAACCGTTCGGTCGATTTTGCCTATTAACGAACTCAATTGTCGTATTTTGAAATGCAACATATCAACTGCCGACTAATATTGCAGTAATTTGATAATTTGCAAGATATAATGTTATTCGAAATAGTACTGAGAAGTTCTCTGAAACTCATGTTTTTTCCATTCCATGCATTTGTTGAATTTCATTCTGCTGTTTGTTTTCAGGAATAAATGAGCCAAATGTAGTGCTTTCTCTGATGTTGATACTCTAGGCTTTAGAAGACAAGAATAAATGTCAAATACTGCAATTTTTAGTTATATCGTTTTGAATGAATATCATCTGAGATTGAATATCAGTTGATCAGTTCCATTTTCACGAAATTTCACTCGTAAAATCACTAAAAACTCCAAATAATCGCTGTTCGCCAATGTAAGCAATAGAAAGTATTCCTTCGTCTCTCGGTGTATTTATGTTGCATTTCACAATAACTTGGCATAGTGCTTCACCAATTCTATTAGTATAAATCATTTCAACATGTGAATTCGTCCTGAAAATGCTCCGCACCGCACCGAAGTTTGCGCGAGTTGGAAACGGAGTAAAAAAATCCAGGGAGTGCAACTACTGGGTAGTTTCTATACTGTGCTAAGAACTACGTTCAGTCACAGAATATTGACGTTCCAAATTTTACATCTTCGTCAATATTTCGGTTAATGATTTGTTATCCGAAACTCTACAGTTCAGATGATACTTATTATTATGTTTAATATATTATAATGCATAATAAAATGAAAATCGTACAAATAATTATAAATTTGAAGTTTGTAACAACTGATTGTTCGCGCGTCTTCTATGTTGGTCGGTCATGCGCATAGAATGATTAGAAAACAATTGAAATTCGAAATTCATATTTCATGGTAACATGATTTTCAATTGAATGGTTTATTTATTTATTTAATTCGAGCACTTACTATAAATGGTTGAATGTGGGAAAGTAGGGCTCCTGGCGAACAACCCTCTAGGACAAAAAAAATGTAACGCGCTTAAAGCAATACTTCGATAGTGGTGTGGAAATTTGCTTGAACATTAGGAGTATTTAAATTGTAGAAGTTGAGGTGAGCTTATTCATATTACTCCACTTTCGAACTCATAGCCAATTTACAATGGACATAACCGTAAATTTACTTACACATAAAATGTAAGAATCAAACAACAGAAATCATGAGGAATAAGAATGGAACTGCATTCGAAAGTCGAAAGCAAAGTTGAACCTATTGTGAAGATTTTGGTACTTATGAATTTTGTAGTTTCCTCTTTGATTTTTACGTACGAGTTGCGGGATTTTTACGGTGACGTCCATTGTGAATTGTGCAACGTCGGCTACTTCGCTTACAAATCATTCCAAATAAAAAATGCTAGGATTCCATTCCCAATTTTCAGACGTGGCAACGCGGAAAAATTGAATTCTGTGAATTTTTTGAACAGAGTTGCATTCAGCCAAAGTACCCAATTCTCGGAATTTCACAGATATTTTTATTTTTGAATTTCTGATTACTCGAAAACGGCGCATCATACGAAAAAAAATCAAGAATACTTTTACTTTCCAAAATGGTCAAAAATTTGTTGAATAGCATTCAAATTATTTCTAAAAGTTGGATTCTTCGAATTTCTGGTATTTTTATGAAATGTTATGGTCATATTAAAGAAACTGGAGGATATGGATGAAATTATGAAATCCAGGAACATTCATCGTATCAATAAAAAACTGTATTCCAAAAATCATCTCATTTGATGAGATCGTTCGCGAGATATAATCGAAAATTAAATTTTTTTATGGATTTTCAACAGTCTGTATCTTACGAACCAAGCCGAATCGGAAAAAATGTTAAGGGAAAAAAGTGTTTCTTTTGGCTTCAGGAATCTTCTGTTAAAATATTCTGCAAGGTCAAAGACTCACCCTGTATAACTACTGATTTATTTAATGTGCATTATGACATTTTTTGGAATATTTCTGTTTCAGAATGGATATAATAAATCGAAAAATCTGACTTGATGTGATGAGCCAATATGTCGGAGAATTTCATTATCAATCATAATTATAGTTATGGAGAAACTGAAATAGTTACCCAGCTAATAATTTGTGTTTATAGCCAAACTAAAATTTTCTGAGAAATGCTCAATCATCAGCTGAAACCATGCTCATTCGAACCAAGTGAGATAAGGTATGTAATGTGATTCATTCACATGGTGTACATCAAAAAATGCATTTATTACAGATTTTTCTGTGATTTTTGGTCTGCATATCATTGAAGACATCCCAATGGTTGTTGTTTCGCCGACAAACTGCCAAAAATGAGCAACACTGTCTCAGCTCAATGATGAGCTCTATCCGGCCTCAAATCAAGAGATTTCGGTATTGCACCCAAAAACAGTGACAAGGGCAGCTCCTTCATGCTCTTCTCACCTAAAATATTCACTTCGATGAAAATTATATGTTCATAGCTTCTTCTTATTTGTAGTTGCTGCCAATACTTATTGCATATTGTCACTAAAGTGGCTGCATCATCAATCGCATACTGTAAGAATTGGCTTTCCTTTTCCCATTAAAAAAAACTATCTAAACGGAGTTTCTACTTGAATCCAGAATCTGAATGTTCGACAGCTGAGATTACAGAGAGTCAAATGGAGAAGCCGCTGAAAGTGTGTCTGTTGAAGTATGGAGGAATAGTAAAATATTCTTCAAGACAAACAAGGGAAGGAAAAATCAGCCTGACAAACACGTGTGCATTCGATTTACTGATCCCAGAACTTGCAACAAGTTTTTGCGACAGCTGAAATAGATCAAGATGAATTGAACAATATATGTATAGTTTGGCTAAAAGACTTCGTATAAAAAATTGTTCGACACATGCTTGTAGTGAGGGAGATATTATACTTCATTCATGTTTTCAAAAAACTGAATTATTGAATTTGATCGAAGCAGTCGATTTTCAAACAACAATTTATTATATGGCGAAAATTCCAAATATCATGCCACAATAGATTGTGCTGACACGATTTCACAAAAGGGAATCCAATACTTACAGTATGCGATTGATAATGCTGTCACTTTAGTGACAATGTGCAATAAGTATGGGCAACAACAACACATTAGAAGCTACGAAAACATAATTTTCATCGAAGTCAATACTTTAAGTGAGGAGAGCATGAAGAAACTGCCCTTGCCACTTCTTCTGGGTGCAATAGCGAAATCTATGACGGATAGAGCTCATCATTTGCGTCATTGCATCATTGCGTCGCTTACGAAGAAGCTGCACTGGTATACAGCATTGGTCATTTTTGGACAGTTTGTCATAGAAACCACAGAAAAATCTGTAGTAAATGCATATTTATCGATTTAGACCATGTGAATGAATCTCCTGCACTCTCGAGAACGACCTCTTGCACTTGCGTTTATTTTTGAAAGAGAATTTTATTGATAGACGTTTTGTTATTTTTTAGTATTAATTTTTTATGTTTTGTTGTCAAAATTATATAAATGAATATTTTCATGGTTGAAATTCCACCCATTGATTATTTTCATTGTGGTCTACCGCCAACAAACTTTAATGATATATTTCTTTGTTGAACTATATGTATATGTGTGAGTTTACTTCATTGGTAAACCAGAATGTATTGATACATTATCTCATTTGGTTTGAATGAACATCGTTTCAGCTGATGATTCCGCATTTTCCAGGAAATTTTAGTTTGTCTATTAACACAAATTATTTGCTGGGTAAGTATTCCAATTTCTCGATAAATATAATGATGATTGATAGTCACATTGGCTCATCACATCAAGTCAGATTTTTCGATATTATTTTATATCCATTCAATGGGTATCCATACGATACTAAAACAGGAATATTCCGAAAAAGTCACAGAGACTCATAACGCACACTACATGAATCAGTTGTTCTTGATTCAGTGTTATTTCGTACAAAAAACAATATAGGGCTCGAAAACGGCCAGAAAAGGGTGAAGCTATGGATGAGGTAATCAAAATGGAGACCGTTGGCAAAAACTCGAAATATCTCGAAAACTGAACGGGCACAAACTTCATAACATACATTACCTACAAATTTGACTAATTGGGTTGGTGACCCACAGGAAAACTCCAAATATCTCGAAAAGTACATGGGCACAAAATTTAAACAAATTGGAACAAAATTAGCTCAATTCAGTGGAAAAAATTTAGATGTATAATGCATATATGGGCCACAGCGTCAAGTTGTAAAAACTCAAAATATCTGGAAAATTTAAAATTTCAATATACGAGTCACAGCGTCCAGTTGGTGACCCACTTGAAAAACTCAAAATATCTCCAGGACTATACGGGCACAAAATTCGCTTCATAGGGTACGAATTGGCACAAAATGGGCACAATTTGATAGTGAAAAAGAATTTCAATTTTTAATATGAGTCACAGCGTCAAGTTGGTGACCCACTTGAAAATTCAATTCAGACAATTCTATAACAACTCTGATGATTTTGTATTCATTATTATTTCCTTCTGATGATTTTGTATTCATTATTATTTCCTTCTGATGAAAAAACGAAGAAACTATATTGCGCAACATTCCAAAATGATGATCCAGTAACTTACACTTCAATACTGTGATTAACTGGATTGTTTGCCCAAATTTGTCCAATCAACTTGATCGACCGTCAAGTGAAGTTTCTATTTTAATCAGTACTCAAAAATGTTTTGTAAAACCTAAATATGTCTTGATCGGCAATCAACGGCCGTTGATCGACCATTAGATGATCGAGCCGTCAAATCCTCAATCTCCGATCAAATTAGATTATTGAGCATAGAATACGGTGTTGATCACCAATTAAGTGCTTGATTGTCCGATCAACGGTGATCGAGGCTTTGTGAAACCGGTAATTAGTCCCGTCTCGAATTCGGGCCGATTCGAGACATCTCGAAAATCTCGTGAAATCCTAGTACCAATTAAGTATTTAACTCACTCTCAATTCTCTGAGACTGCCTCCGTCCTCAAGGGAATCCTCAGAACTTCTTCGGCTGGACATGTATCTACTGATGCTTGTTCTTGTGGTCCTGGCCACAGGTTCCACCAGCATGTCGAATTGCCGATCGGCATTCTCCTCTTGTTCTTTCTGTTGCTTCTCCAGCTCTCTCATACGAATCTCCCGTGCTTCGGCTCTTGCTTGCCGCTTCACTCGTAGTCTTTCTTCAGCCTGGAAACAATGATCAACTTTAGATTCAGTTTCATATGCAAGTCTTATTTCAACAGGATGCAAAGCTGATCAGATACCGCTTATACAAGGTGTCCGTCCGGAGACCCTTTTGCGATATTGAAACGTTTGTTGCACCAGGCCATGACCGTTCAGGACATCAGAACTTTCCTTATAAATTATAGTATAACTAAAAAGATTTAAACATGAAATGATTTTTTTTCATCGATCACTGAGATTTATTATTCGATAGAATCAAATAAAAAACCAAAATGAGGTATTCGACAATATCATATTCGTTATTGTGTAGACTTAGTTGATCGCCAGCGGCCAGCGGTGAATTGAAAGACTAATTATCCGAATAGGATCATCAATACTATATTAATCATTTTATACAGGCGCTAGTGGTGGAGTGCTCCGATAAAATGTCGTTCGAATTATAAAATATTGACAGCAAAATGACGACTACGGGGTCCCAACATATTGTCATGTGCGCTTCGGCAGCAATATTAGTTGAAGTTCAAGCCATTGAAATTCCAGATATTCTAGAACCAAAATTTAAATCATTTTGAGACCAAACTAAAGTCCGAAAATTCGAAAATAAATAATGACCAGATCAGATATACAATTCATAATCACTATTAATATCTCTAGGACATTAATAATAGACGAAATAATTTGATCATAATAGGAAGCTCATTCCTTGGTAACAACCCGAAGCCAAAGGATTAGGGCTTGATAAGCTTTAAAGCTTGAGAAATTTATGATAAAATTGTAGGGCATTTGTCAATGTCCGAAGGATATTTGGCGGAAAATTCTTTTACTGTTTTCGAACTCAATCGTGTTGATTGATAATGGCACTGAATGCAATTACCAGTAGTTATATCCCTAGGACATTGATAATAGACGAGATTATTTCATGACGATCGAAAGCAACCAAGCACCAAGCTTCGAAAATTTGTCGAAAAATTATGATGCATTTGTCAATGTCCAAGGAATATTCGGCGGAAAATTATTTGACTAATCAATCGTGTTGGCATAGTGATTGATAATTGCACTGAATACAATAATCAGTGTAATGTTGACATGATTGAGTGAAATTGTTCCATATTAAACAAAATGACAAAATTTGATTGGCTGTTAGAACTGTCAAAAAATTTTCATGTCTGTTTCACTAATAGAGATAAAATTTTGCCGGCCAAATTTCTCGATTGTTGTCTGAAGGTTTGTCGCTTGGCAATTCCGCGAATGACATTTGTATTGAAATCACTCGCCTAGTGGCTTGTGATTTCGGAAAAAATAATGTGAGAAATTGCCGAAAAGCAAAAACTCGAATATTGCAATAGGGAAATTTTACCTGCTCAAATTTGATCTCGAGTGGTATTCCACGAGACTAATTCACGAAATAATGGTCACATTCGAGAAAGCCACTAAAAAACGATTCAAGCTACCTCGAATTAGAGAAATGTCAACATTTTATCATTATGTAATATCACTACAGATTAAATTTTGCCGGTAAAATTTCTCGATTGTAATATGGAAATTTGTTGCTTGGCAATTCAGCGAATGATATTTGTATCAAAATCACGAGCCGTCAGGCGAGTGATTTTGGAAAAATGTCATGAGCGAAATGACCGAACTTTAATATTACGAGAGAAATTTTACTTACTTAAAGTTCATCTCGAGTGGAATTCGACATGACTATTTCACGAGAAAATATGTCGAACGCCAATATACATCTTTCAATCATATTCTTTGAAAAACTTTTCTTGCATCATCTGTGCCGTGGTGTTCCATGAAGACTTCACAGAGAGTCTCCAATCCATTATATTGGGTACTTTTATTTAAATTTCCTTGTTGTTACGAATATCATCAGCATCAGAAATGATGCAATTTATCCTCGAATTAATCGCTTGAAACTGGTTTGAAGCCATTAATCTTAAGAAGATTTAAAATCATATATTGTTAATTTTTCTGGAAATTCCTGAGCAATGAATTTATTACTATTAATCATTATTCCATCATTTATTTTGAATAAACCCGCAACACAATAACTTTTTTTCTTCAAAATTGTAAAAGTTGGGGATAGACCAGAATATCTCCTTATTCTCTTGCATCGGAAATACCACCCCTTCCAGAAACTGTGGGAGTATGTTTCATGTCCATAAAGTTAGCAGAGCCACTTGCACGGAAGTCAATGAAAACCATCTCATTAATTGTCGCGAATTTGTCGTGAAAGAAAAAAATTTGTCGCGCTTCTACTTTTTTTTTTAGGGGTGGCTCTGCTAACTTAATATTAAGTTAGCAGAGCCATTCTTGAATATGCATCGAATTCGATCAGAAATGTTATGAATAATTGCCGAGTATTTGTCGTAGACCATCCAACCTGAAAAAACCAGAAAAATTATTTTTTTATAGCTTTTTTATAGGTTTTAATGAAATGTTCTGGTTTCTCAGAAAATTTGTCAGATTCGGCCACACTGCATTGGTTAATTGATATTTCAGGTATGTTTTTCGTATCATTATTGACTGAAATTGGGTTGTATATGTAAAATCTTCTATTTCCCGAGATGAACAATTTTCGTTTCAATGCTGAATAATGGAAATATTCCATTCTCACAGATATACATCGACGTAACTTAGTGATACAAGAAAGTTAATTAGATGACCGTTTTTTCTTCCGGAATTGAGCTGAACGATTAAAGGACGACCAAAACATATTTGTCGTGAAAAAAAAAAATGTCGCGCTCTTTATTTTTTTAAAAGGGGTGGCTCTGCTTACTTGATATTAAGTTAGCAGAGCCATTCTAAAATAAGCATCGAATTCGATCAAAAATGTTATTATTAATTGTCTAGTATTTGTCGTAGACCATGTAGCCTGAAATAACCGGGAAAAATAATTTTTTTATAGCTTTTTTGTAGGTTTTAATGAAATGTTCTGGTTTCTAAGGAAATTTGTCATACTCGGCAACACTGCATAGGTAAATTGATATTTCAGGTATGTTTTCCGTATCATTATTGACTGATTTTGGGTTGTATATGTTAAATCTTCTTTTTCCCGAGATGAACAATTTTCGTTTCAATGCTGAATAATGGAAATATTCCCTTCTAACGGATATACTTCAACGTAACTTTGTGATACAAGAAAGTCGATTAGATGACCGTTTCTTCTTCTGGAAATGAGCGGAACGATTGCAGGACGACCAAAACATATTTGTCGTAAAAAAAAATTGTCGCGCTCTTTGTTTTTTTTAAGGGGTGGCTCTGCTAACTTAATATTAAGTTAGCAGAGCTATTCTTAAATATGCATCGAATTCGATCAAAAATGTTATGAGTAATTGTAGAGTATTTGTCGTAGACCATCTAGCCTGAAAAAACCAGGAAAAATAATTTTTTATAGCTTTTTTATAGGTTTTAATGAAATATTCTGGTTTCTTAGGAAATTTGTCATATTCGGCAACACTGCATTGGTAAATTGATATTTCAGGTATGTTTTCCGTATCATTATTGACTAATATTGGGTTGTATATGTTAAATCTTCTATTTCCCGAAATGAACAATTCTCGTTTCAATGCTGAATAATGGAAATATTCCATTCTCACAACTTTGTGATACAAGAATGTTAATTAGATGACCGTTTTTTCTTCCGGAAATGAGCTAGACGATTGAAGGACGATCAAAACATATTTATTGTGAAAAAAAAAATTGTCACGCTCTCTGTTTTTTTTAAAAGGGGTGGATCTGCTTACTTAATATTAAGTTAGCAAAGCCATTCTAAAATATGCATCGAATTCGATCAAAAATGTAATCAGTAATTGTCTAGTATTTGTCGTAGACCATCTAGCCTGAAAAAAACAGAAAAAATAATTTTTTTATGGGTTTTAATGGAATGTTCTGGTTTCTTAGGTAATTTGTCATATTCTGCAACACTGTATTGGTAAATTGAAATTTCAGGTATATCTTTCGTATCATTATTGACTGGTATTGGGTTGTATATGTTAAATCTTCTTTTTCCCGAGATGAACAATTTTCGTTTGAATGCTGAATAATGGAAATATTCCATTCGCACGGATATACATCGACGTAATTTTGTGATACAAGAAAGTCAATTAGATGACCGTTTTTTCTTCGGGAATTGAGCTGAACGATTGAAGGACGACCAAAACATATTTGTTGTGAACGAAAAAAAATTGTCGCAATCTTTGTCTTTTTTAAAAGTTGTGGCTCTGCTAACTTAATATCAAGTTAGCAGAGCCATTCTAAAATATGCATCGTATTCGATCAAAAATGTTATGAATAATTGTCGAGTATTTGTCGTAGATCATCTAGCCTGAAAAAACCAGAAAAAAACATTTTTTATAGCTTTTTTATAGGTTTTAATGAAATGCTCTGGTTTCATAGGAAATTCCTCATATTCGGCAGGTCTGCATTATTAAATTGATATTTCAGGTATGTTTTTCATGTCATTATTAACTGATATTGGGTTGTATATGTTAAATCTTCTATTTTCCGAGATGAACAATTTTCGTTTCAATGCTGAATAATGGAAATATTCCCCTCTAACGGAAATACTTCAACGTAACTTTGTGATACAAGAAAGTCGATTAGATGACCGTTTTTTCTTCTGGAAATGAGCGGAACGATTGAAGGACGACCAAAACATATTTGTCGTAAAAAAAAAATTGTCGCGCTCTTTATTTTTTTTAAGGGGTGGCTCTGCTAACTTAATATGAAGTTAGCAGAGCTATTCTAAAATATGCATCGAATTCGATCAAAAATGTTATGAGTAATTGTAGAGTATTTGTCGTAGACCATCTAGCCTGAGAAAAACCGAAAAAGTATTTTTTTTATAGCTTTTTTATAGGTTTTAATGAAATTTTCTGGTTTCTTAGGAAATTTGTCATATTTGTCCATTCTCACGGATATACATCGACGTAACTTAGTGATACAAGAAAGTTAATTAGATGACCGTTTTTTCTTCCGGAAATGAGCTGAACGATTGAAGGACGACCAAAACATATTTGTCGTGAAAGAAAAAAATTTGTCGCGCTCTCTGCTTACTTAATATCAAGTTAGCAGAGCCCTTCTAAAATATGCATCAAATTCAATCAAAAATGTTATGAGTAATGGCGAGTATTTGTCGTAGACCATCTAGCCTGAAAAAATAATTTTTTTATAGGTTTTTTATAGGTTTTAATGAAATTTTCTGGTTTCTTAGGAAATTTGTCATATTCGGCAACACTGCATTGATAAATTGATATTTCAGGTATGTTTTTCGTATCATTATTGACTGATATTGGATTGTATATGTTGAATCTTCTTTTTCCCGAGATGAACAATTTTCGTTTCAATGCTGAATAATGGAAATATTCCATTCTAACGGATATACATCGACGTAACTTTGTGATACAAGAAAGTTAATTAGATGACCGTTTTTTCTTCCGGAAATGAGCTAAACGATTGAAGGACGACCAAAACATATTCGTTGTGAAAGAAAAAAATTTGTCGCGCTCTTCGTTTTTTTTTCAAGGGGTGGCTCTGCTAACTTAATATTAAGTTAGCAGAGCCATTCAAAAATATGCATCGTATTCGATAAAAAATGTTATGATTAATTGTCGAGTATTTGTCGTAGACCATCTAGCCTGAAAAAACCGAAAAAAATTTTTTTTATAGCTTTTTTATAGGTTTTAATGAAATTTTCTGGTTTCTTAGGAAATTTGTCATATTCGGCAACACTGCATTGGTAAATTGATATTTCAGGTATGTTTTTCGTATCATTATTGACTGATTTTGGGTTGTATACGTTAAATCTTTTATTTCCTGAGATGAACAATTTTCGTTTCAATGCTGAATAATATAAATATTCCATTCTCACGGATATACATCGACGTAACTTTGTGATACAAGAAAGTTAATAAGATGACCATTTTTCTTCCGGAAATGAGCTGAACGATTGACGAACGCCCAAAACATATTTGTCGGGAAAGAAAAAAAATTGTCGCGCTCTTTGTTTTTTTTTAAAGGGATGGCTCTGCTAACTTAATATTAAGTTAGCAGATCCATCCCTTTCAATTTACCAATGCAATGTTGCCGAATGTGACGAATTTTCTAAGAAACCAGATCATCCTATTAAAACCTATAAAAATTCGAATTCGATGCATATTTTACAATGGCTCTGCTAACTTAATATTAAGTTAGCAGAGCCACTCCTTTGAAAAAAACAAAGAGCGCGACAAATTTTTTTCTTTCACGACAAATATGTTTTGGTCGTCCTTCAATCGTTCAGCTCATTTCCGGAAGAAAAATGGTCATCTAATTAACTTTCTTGTATCACAAAGTTACGTCAATGTACATCTGTGAGAATGGAATATTTCCATTATTCAGCATTGAAATGAAAATTGTTCATCTCGGGAAATAGAAGATTTTACATATACAAACCAATATCAGTCAATAGTGATACGAAAAACATACCTGAAATATCAATTTACCAATGCAGGGTTGCCGAATCTGACAAATTTCCTGAGAAACCAGAATATTTCATTAAAACCTATACAAGCTATAAAAAAATTATTTTTTCTTGTTTTTTCAGGTTAGATGGTCTACGACAAATACTCGACAATTTTTCATAACATTTCTGATCGAATTTGATGCATATTTAAGAATGGATCTGCTAACTTAATATTAAGTTAGCAGAGCCACCCCTAAAAAAAATTTGAAGCGCGACAAATTCTCGACAAATATACGACAATTAATGAGATGGATTTCATTGACTTCCGTGCAAGTGGTTCTGCTTACTTTATGGGCATGTGTGTTTCATACAATTTTGAAGACAAGTTCACATTGACGTGGTTATAATTTTTTCAGAAAATCGTGTAGAATTTGAATCTGTCTCTTCATCTCCATTTTTCGCAGAATTAAATCAATCTCTGAAGATTGTTTCGAACATCCAAAGAGCAGCGCTCATCAGCAATGTTCAGTGAGAAAAGTTTCAGAGTCAGTACCAATTTGGAGACAAGGTATTCAAAACATAGAGGAATTTTTCACGGTCAGCCAAACTGTAAAAATTTCGGAAACGGTGAAAATTTTACGATATTTTACCGGTCATGACTCAGTCTATCACCAATTCAACTATTGTTTAAGGTTTACCGGACACCCTGTATATGTTGGGAAAAGGGATAAAGGGCCCAAGATCGACCCCCGAAGCACGCCCGAAGTAACTGATTTATCCGAAGGAGGAGAGCATCACCCAATCCGACGCAATAAGTCCTAGCAGATAGGAAAGCCGAAATCCATTCCAGAAGCTTTCCTCTGACACCTAAATTCTCCAACTTTGAGAGTAGTTTTCTGTGAGGGACCCGATCGAAATCCTCAGAAAAATCTAGGTCATCCACCGGAATACCTTGGTCAAATGCTCTAGTCCAATCATACAAACAGGATAACAGGTTTGTAATAGTGTAGCGACCTGGGACGAAACTATGATGTTCTAGCGGAAATATCTCGGGAATTATACAGAATGTGTCAACGAAAACTCCATGATTTGATCATATATCCTTCTCTTCAAAACCTTGGCGACAGAAGACACCAGGCTTATTGGGCGATAGTTTTTTGGTGATAATTTATCACCCTTTTTGAAGAACGATATTCGGCAAAAAACTTGGAAAAAATAATGGACAAAGCGGAAGTCATCGCTCCTGCACAGTAAGTATACAGGGTGAGTCTTTGACCTTGCAGAATATTTTAACAGAAGATTCTTGAAGCTGAAAGAAACACATTTGTCCTCTACCATTTTTTCCGATTCGGCCTAAATAAAAAGATATAGGCATTATAAATTTTCATAATAGGCTAGCCGCCCCTGGAAACCTGAACACTGAAGTTTTTCCAAGCCTAAGATATACCATTCAAATCTTCGAAATAAGCAACTCTGTTATGAAAACAAACGTCAACTTACTTTTTACATTCCATTTGGTAAAAAAAGTTGTATTTATAGTACAATAAACAAGTTAGGTATTCCAAATTTCGTGGGCGATAAAAGTTGAATATTCTTCTCTTGGTTTCATTTTCGATAATGAGGAATTCATCTAGCTATCAATGCTATCACTCTTATTAGCTTTGAGATTCATCTTCAATTTGTAATTATTAATTTTCTTTGTTTATTTCATTTTCTCCAAGAATTATCAGATTCAGACATAACCCATTCAAACTTTCATTTTCATAAATAAACAAAACAGATGTACCTAATTTATCTATGAACGTACAAACGTTGCCAAATTGACGAACAGAAAGAAAGAACTCTTCGAAATCAAACAACACACAATATGCTAATTCTATGTATACACTTGTAAAGTCTATGATTCTGAACTGAACTATAAATCTGTGGCTCCGTGGTTTTAAGGTTATGTCATGGTGGTTTTCTTCCACCATGGGTTGTTATGTTATGAAAGCGCATTTGAAGAATACTTCAAAATAAATACTATCAAAGTTCTGTACATAATTTCAAGAAACTTGGGTCAGCAGAAAGATTGCATTCAAACCAGTAAGAATCCCCATTATCATGGATAAGTGAGAAGTTAATCAATTATACAACACAAATTAGCTCGAAATTGAAAAGGAAGCTTCATGAATGGATAGATAAAATGGAAGATTTTGGTACAAAGTCGGCTACTCCGCTTACGAATCATTCCAAATAAAAAATGCTAGGATTCCATTCTCAATTTTTAGACGTGGCAACGCGGAAAAATTGAATTCTGTGAATTTTTTGAACAGAGTTGCATTCAGTCAAAGTACCCAATGCTCGGAATTTCACAGATATTTTTAATGTTTGAATTTCAGATTACTCGAAAACGGCGCATCACAAAAAAAAATAAAGAATACTTTTACTTTCCAAAATGGCCAAAAATTTGTTGAATAGCATTCAAATTATTTCTAAAAGTTGGATTCTTCGAATTTCTGGTATTTTTATGAAATGTTATGGTCATATTAAAGAAACTGGAGGATATGGATGAAATTATGAAATCCAGGAACATTCATCGTATCAATAAAAAACTGTATTCCAAAAATCATCTCATTTGATGAGATCGTTCGCGAGATATAATCGAAAATTCAATTTTTTTATGGATTTTCAACAGTCTGTATCTTACGAACCAAGCCGAATCGGAAAAAATGGTAAGGGAAAAAAGTGTTTCTTGGGGCTTCAGGAATCTTCTGTTAAAATATTCTGCAAGGTCAAAGACTCACCCTGTATAAGTGATCTTGTCCCGCAGAGGTTCCGATAGGTATACACTATTCACTTTTATAAAAATTTCAAAAAGCACTGCCGTGAAGGCAGCAACTTTTGCGCGCATGTTCAATGTAGATGACCGCTTCAGCAACGAATTTGAACGTGCGCGCGTACCAAATTTCAGTTCGATACGATCATAAGTTCTGGAGATATCGGGAAAAAATATGTCAAATTTCGATGTTTTCTTCTCGATATCGTTGATTTTTTCAGTATTACTCGAGAAATACTGATTCAGTCCTGATTAAACTTCACAGCTAGTTTTAAGATGCTGAAAGACAACTTTATGCAAAATTTCGTGATAATCGTGTTATTAGAACAATTTGAAAAAAAAAATTTATATGATTTTCTCATCATATCATCCTAATTAAATTCTGTATGAAACTTCGAACTGTTATTTTCGATGAAGTACTGGATTTCAATTCGATCTGATCTCTATTTTTGGAAATATTGTAAAAATAAAATTTTGAATGGGTATATCTACGGAATCATTGGGCGGATTTTACCCATTCACGAATTCGACCTTCGTAATTAAGCCCCAAACCTACTCTACAAATATCGAGTTTCTAAGTCGTTTCTTCCGGAAGTTATTGTGTTTACGGTCAGCCTAACGGCCGACTGCGTAAACACAATAACTTCCGAAAGAAACAACTTAGAAACTCGATATTTGTAGAGAAGGTTTGGACCTTAATTACGAAGGCCGAATTCGTGAATGGGTAAAATCCACCCAATGATTCCGTAGATATACCCAATCAAAATTTTATTTTTCCAATATTTCCAAAAATACAGATCAGATCGAATTGAAATCCAGTACTTCATCGAAAATAACAGTTCGAAGTTTCATACAGAATTTAATGAGGATGATATGATGAGAAAATCATATAAATTTTTTTTTCAAATTGTTCTAATTACCCGATTATTACGAAATTTTGCATAAAGTTGTCTTTCAGCGTCTTAAAACTAGCTGTGAAGTTTAATCAGGCTTGAATCAGTATTTCTCGAGTTATACCGAAAAAATCAACGATATCGAGAAGAAAACCTCGAAATTTGACATATTTTTTCCCGATATCTCCAAAACTTATGATCGTATCGAACTGAAATTTGGTGCATTGCTGTGAAATTAGAAGGTCAAAGCGTGAGTATAATTTTTCTTGGATATGATAAATGGTTTCCGAAAAAAAAATTTTTTTGGAAAAAAATTTCGAAAAAAATTTTTTTTAAAAATAACCAACAATATAATCCTGACGAAATTTGGCTCAAAGTTGCGCGTCGTTGTACTTCACCTAACCGTCAAGTTTGAATCCAATCGCTCAGGTAGTTTCTGAAATAAAAAATAAATAACTTCAAAACTTCAAATGCCTATAACTCCGAAACTATTCGATCGATTTGGCCCATTAACGAACTTAACCGCGGCATTCCAATGCGCGACCTACCCTGAAAGTTTCAAGTTGCTAGCTCACTTCGTTCGACAGTTATCGTGTCTACGGCCGGCCAACCGGACAGAATCGATTTTGACACCGGATTCGTCATCAGTGAGTCCAACCTAGTCGATTGAGACCATTTTCGGCTCAATCATCCAAAATTACAGACATTTGATCAAAACGATAGCACGCTGTTCCCCTAGAACATGCGCGCAAAAAGTGGTGGTTGACCATGATTTAGATCTATCAAGTTTTTGTAACTCAAACCGAGGCAGGTTTGCACTTCTGCAGAGGAACAGCGTATTTAAATATTTGTGCTCTTGTATCATGAGTAAAATGTATGGTGCCTTGTTCAAATCCCTCTTGTAATACTGTAATGTTTATTGTTTGATATATCAAAGACCCTAATACTCTTTCCCAAAAAATATGTGATGCCGTTCGAATATAGTGCTGGGAAATTTTTAAATTTGGACCAAATTTATCAATATCTATAATAGTTATATATAATATAATTATAAATTGATTCATGTTCTTATCTTGTGTTATAACAGTTGAATAAATGGAATTTTTCTAGTCACTTTATTGTGAAATCCGTTTTTCGTCACCACTTGCATAATATTTTATTTTGTCTAGTTAGACGCTTCATAACTTCCATAAGTTCTCAAAATTTGAAAAAATATCTTGAGCATCATAATGATGATGAATATAAGAGAGTTTCTTTCCGATAATTTGTCGAATTTTCATTGAAAAAATTGGTTCTTCGGAAACCATCAGACTGCAATGAAATTTGGTGCGAATTTTTGAGTACTCCAAATTTTAGTTTGATCCGGTGTTTATTTCAGGAGATATTGGGGAAGAAAATATGTCAACCTTCTTGGCTTGAACTTTGGAAGTAATTTCGTCGAGAACTCCAGAACAGCAGACGCGATCAGATTTAAACTTCGTAGATAGTTGTAGGATACCACTGCGCAGTTCAGAGTGGAAGTTCCTAAGGTTTTTTTTTTCATTTTGAATATTCTCCAATTTTCGTTTGATTTTCACTAACTATTTATCAGATTTCAGGAAAATTTAGCGCAGACCTTGAAGTATCTATTATAACCATTCAGTAGCAGTGTTCAAATTGTCAATTTGAGCGTAAAATAATCTCCAGAGATATTGAGAAAAAAATGGTTAAATTTCTTGGTTATTTCCGAAGTACCTAAAAAATAATGATAATGAAACTGGGTAACTAGTTGTAGATTGCTGATCAGAATATTTGCACGATATTCCGTGATGATCGTTCGATTAGATTAATAATAAAAAACATCCATCATTTGTTCTAAACATATGGTCCTCACAAAATTCCGCATGAACCTCCAAGCTGTCAGTTTTAATTGGAGCACTGGATTTAAATTCGATACGATCTTTAATTTTGGAAATATTGGCAAAATTTAATTTTAAATGCGGAATCATTGGTTGGAATTCATCGATTCGCGTATTCGGCCTTAGTAATTGAACTCCAAACCTACAATGCAGGCAAGTCTCCGGGTACATTTTTCAAGAAGTTATTTTGTTCACTATCGGCGGTTAGGGCGGTCGTGAACACAATATCTCCCGAAAGAACCGCCTTAGAGACCCGATATTTGTAGAGTAAGTTTTCTGTTTGATTAAGACTAGTGAATTGACCCATTCAAAATTTAATTTTTTTAAATTTCCAAAAATAAGAATCGGATTGAAATGAATTGAATTTATCGGAAAATGTTAAATTTAAATTCATGCACATTTTCATCAGCAATTAACCTTGCGTTTGGCGATACATGAACAGGTGACAGGTGCTTTGGCAACCAATTTGAGAAACTACGTTAGAGCTAATAACTTCGAGTCATTGCAGTTCTTATTAGTTATCAAATATCATCATGATTGATCTGAGTTATTCCGGAAATAACAACGATGCCGGGAAAAAAACAGGAAATTTTACATATTTTTTCCCGACTTCTACAAAAATTATAATCGGAGCAAACTGGTACACTGTTGTAAAATATGAGGTGCAGTCTGATAAATAAGCTCCAAGATCTCCAAGAAAGATTGGGTTTTTTCAAAATTGTTCTAATAACAGGATCATCACGAAATTTCGCACGAACTTGTGCATCAGCATTTTCCAATTGGTTACCTAGTTTCATTGTGATTGGTAATTTTTGAACTGTTCGAGAAAATGACACGATCATAACTCAATTTCGCTCAAAGTTAAGAGTCAGCATTTTTCAACTAGCTGTCAAGTTTTATCCTGGTTAGATCAGTAGTTTGTGCGTAATTCTGGAATTAGCAACGATACCGAGGAAAAAAACAGAATTGCTACATACATATTTGTTTATGATAGCAAACAAAAACATGTATTTTTTCATGATTGCTGCTATGAATAATTTCTATTGAGTAACGATTCAATTCAGATTTTGTCCATGGTTGGAAAAAATAAAATATGCGTATTGAATTGAAGATCGTCATTGACGTGGAATAAATAACATCATTATCGCAAGTTTACCATAGGTGCGTTGAAATGATGAATACTTTATAATAAAAATTTGTACAGGTAATTCTGCACCGACGTAATTCATCATAAGGAAATTGTTCCGTAACACTTGAGATAAATAATTCCAGGCTTCTAAAATGAGCGTTTATCTCAAAACGACACATACTTCACCACAAGCCAATTCCATGAACTGCGAAATGATGTCATCACTGTAGTCATCGCTGAAATTGTGAATTTCACTTTCATAATCCGAACCACGTTTGGGTGGATCCGCGAGTTCATCAAGATCGTCGTTCAAACTGCCAGAAACCGACTGCAAAACAGCCTCCTGATCACTGGCACTGGACACGGAATCATCTAATTCATGCACTCTCTTAACCGAAGAGAAGCAACCGTACATATCTTCTTCCGAGAGTTTAGTTATTTTCTCCATCGTAAATTGAAACCGCACTAGAAACGATCTAAACGTCGCGACGGAAATTGGAAAGATACTATTCGATACGGCAGTTCTTATCTATAAAATTATTTTAAGGATATTTGATTGGACGTTTTCTGTACTGACAAGGTAAACATTGTACATTTCCGAGCTCCGTTGAATATACCTTATCCGATGTATACGTAAATAGAGTAATTAATACGAAAGACAAATATGATACCTAATGACGACAAATGGAACACGGCTAAGTGACTCATATGTGTTGAACCGTGAAGAACCACACCCGAAACTGAAAATTCGCGGTGTTCGTCAAACGGAAAATGCAACGTTCACATGGATTTGGAAATTTTAGTCGGGTCATCGGTTCACAGTTCGACTCACGATCACTATTGATGTAAGTCAAATGTGTCACTTAACAATTCGATAATATAAATTCAGAGCAAATGATCCACCATTATAGCTTTTCAATTGAGTTTTTTCAACCGAAAAACTGATGCATATATTGAATATGTACTGCTTTAGCTTCACATGTTCAAGTGAAGGAAACATCATAAAGAAATACACTGATCGTCTTGAAACCTCAACGTCCAATAATGACATATTTTTCCAGTGTAGCTATATCTTGAAACACTCATTAGATTTTGATGATTACTTGTGTGAACTGTAGGTCAATTTTTTTGGCAACAATACTTGGATTAGACTTTCAAAGTAATGTTGAATTTGAGAGTTGTGACATCCACACTATTTGCCGAATCGTTCATCAAATTTTATTGCATTCGCTGTTCGGATTACACTCATCTGGACCTGGCTTTAGATTATAACAAGAGAACTTTAAAGCCGGGTCCAGATGAGTGTAATCCGAACAGCGAATGCAATAAAATTTGATGAACGATTTGGCGAATAGTGTGGACGGCACTCGAGCCTCGAATAGTACATTCAAATGCATCGTTCGAGTTGAAAACCGAGTCCTGACGGACTAGAAAGAGCGCTGCCTCGAACCATAAAACTCCCTGTGATTCATTGCATTTGCTGTTCGCATTGTTTTCACTGCGATGGTATGGAAAAAAAACAAAAGAAATGTTGAAACTTAGGTACGTTAAGTCTCCTAAGCCTGAAAAAATATTGCACCCATATTTGTTGCGACACTAGAAAAAGCTTTCGATGCAATTCTTAGAATTTTCATCATAACTAACCTTATTAACTCAATGTCACATTGATTGATTGATAAAGGAAGAAATTTGATTACACTATATACAGGGTGTCAGAATGAATAGGAAGAAGGGATTTTTTCTAGTAAAATGAATCCAAATTTTGAAAAATCCCTCGTACTAGTGAATTTGTTTTTGTGGGAGAAATTCTTACATGAAATCTATCACCATATCATTTCACCCCTCTGCATTACAACGACAACCCCTTGAATTTGAATGTTTTTAAGCAGGCTTTTTTTGTTCAGGAATATAAATTTTTTTAAGATTTGATCATTCATTTAATTGATGTTCCACTTTGATCGAATAATTTCCAATTTCCAAGAGATACGGCGGGACGGAAAGTTTTTTCAGGAAAACGAGATACGTATCCTGAATAGTATAATCTGACAAATGATCAGATTGATTCCCGTCAACTTCCATGCATAGATATAAATTCTGCTCATATAATCGAGCATTTCGGGGTGAATTCGGCTTTATTCGTAGACCATACGCTGGCGTTATACTTCCAGAGAGGCATATATTCGTTTTTGAATGACCCCACAAGAAAGTATGGAGGAAACAGATCTGAAGAACTGGCAGGCCAATCTATAGGACCCCTCTGACCAATCCACTGTTTGGGTGAGTTAATAGAGAGATTTGAAGCCATCTTAATCTTCCTGAATCGTTATTCTGAGCATGCGCTGTGAAACGTTTCCGCTCCGTTAACTTCAGGCGAATTTTGGCGCTGTAACCACAGCTTACTACAGATTGTGGTTACATATAGTTACTTGGGTTATTTTCGCGGAGCTAACTATGTAACTATGACGTATTGATGACGTCACGCATACCATACCGCGTAACCTTCCTCTTGAGCAGGGTTACTCGTGTGGTATGTAGTTCTATCTCTTTCGAAAGAGTGAAATGGAATGAGTTTATGAACATAGATTCGAGAATGAAAATATTTGGGAGTCATATTCTATGGAAGTTTCAAATATTTTTAATGTTCAATATATCGTTATCGGGAAAGAAGTCACTTCTCCTGTCGTTTTGTACCTGTGCAATTTTTTTTTTAGATTGCATTTAAGCTTGTATTAGTTGTTGTTTTTAGATTTTAAAAAGAAAGTGTAAGAAATTTTAATTAATAATTGCTATTGTGAAACCAATTATGGTTCAGAAGTTGCAGCTATTGATGAAACATTAAATTATATGGTAGATAGTAATTGGTCCTATGTATTCAAAATTCACATTGAATGTGAGGTTTTTTTTAGCACTTCTTTAAGTGAATGCTCATCATTTCAAAGTAACATCATTTCGTTTTCAGTCCCTGAAGAAGTTCCAAAAGTAGGAACGAAAGCTAGGAAATGTCAATAAAGAATACACTTGTAGTCCTTATTGATTTATTTGACTTCTTTCCCGATAACGATAAATTAATTTCCAACGAAGTCGAGAATTCTACCCAATTTTTAATGTTCATTTTTGAAACATCTGGCAGGTTTTTTTATTATTGTTTTTGCACGCTTGTTTGATAAAAATGGAAACAATTTCCATTCTTCTAAATAAAAGAAGTCTTCCGATACAAGATAGTATCGAAGTTCTCATTGGAGTTGACAGACAGAAGTAAGAAAAAAAAGTGAGGTTCTCTTTGAAGTTGACAGACAGAAGTAACTACGTGACTATGACGTCACGGGTAACTACTAACTATGGTTACCTGTGGTTACAGCGCCAAATTTCGCCTTTTATTAGAAAGATGTTGCAGTGTCAAATTTGTGTGACGATATTAGTGCAAACGTTATTTTTGATATCTAAGCATGCGAAGATTTCAGAATAATGCGACGTTAATATCGTCCGCATCTAACGTTATTTACGTTGCGCTATTCTATATCGGAAGGATTCGTTAAGCTTCGGGTCCTTTCGGCTTCGATCACTATCATAGAAAAGTTGTTTGTTTATATGTTGTTAGATAAGGAATTTTATGTATAGCATTCTTGAAAGTAATTTTTGTTATCTTGACATACACATATGCGCAATGTGATCTTGGATGTATCAATTCAGTTAGTATTGAAATGGAAATCAAGTCATACAGATCGTGTCTCTAGTAATTAAACCTATATCCTATCATTCAGTCTATATCGTTTTTTTATGAAGAACCAATATTTATTTTATTTTTTGGTTTTTTGGTGTTAATTACATAACTTCCTCAGGTTTTTTCAAATCTATTTTAAAATTTTTTCTACACACAACTGACATCAGACTTTAGGTTTGTTCCAAC
Organism: Myrrha octodecimguttata; assembly: GCA_958510865.1. Lineage (NCBI taxonomy): Eukaryota > Metazoa > Arthropoda > Insecta > Coleoptera > Coccinellidae > Myrrha > Myrrha octodecimguttata. Next base: position 16,513,086 of record OY294060.1, read on the forward strand.
ACCCAGTTCTGTTACTGTCTTGAACTCATTCAGAACTGAATCAATTCACACGTCTTCGCTCATTCTAGTTCGGGACTAATTCTGAATAGATAGTTCGAAAGTGTTGGAAACGCATCATTCTTAGAAATTCCCTTGTCATAGCCTAAGGGCTGTTTGTCACCCGAAAAATGCAGCCCGTCTCTGCCAGATGTGGTTTTATTGCCCCTTGCTGCATTCGAATGGCACGTAACAGATGACCGATTCGATTCCTCCTTCTCAGTTCTTGCCTAAACCCAAGAACTGAATTAACCGTTCTAGAACTGGTCTGACACAAATTCTTTTCACGTTGGAACACTTGGTTTGCAATTCCTAACCAGTTCGAAATTTGTTGGAACGCTAATATCGATATGCGCAAACTCCGCCCGATTCAGAACTAGTTCCAGAGTGTGTAGGAACAGACTTATTCAGATTCTTCAGTTCTACTACATCAAATTTTCTTCATATGCAGGTATTTGTTCCTTTTTCACGAATCAAGAAATACTTTTGGAAGCAACATGAGGGGTTCGAAATTAGGAATACTTAGAACCGCGCCAATTATATTGTGCAATATAACTAGTTCCACTTCTTCTGCATTAGCACCAGCTGAAATTACCGTCTCCGATTCTTTTTTGTTTTCATTTTGTCCAGAATCAAAAAACTAATGCAATGAGTTTGTAACACAAAAATCTGACGTCTCTCATAGCCTAACCAAACAAGCTGATAACTAACGCAATGGTAACAAAAACGTGTCGCAATAGGTCTACTTTTGGAACGACCGTTAAAACCAAAACGTAATATTTAGCGTAATCGTAATAACATAACGTTTGCGCTATTCAAAAGTTGCAATATCTCACTATTAACGATAACGGTTTCCGTAATTTATGGATGAACAAAGTGGTTATCGTAATGTTATAAGGGCGCTGTTGCCAAACTTTCTAGTTTTTCGGACAATAGATGATTTTTAGGCTGTACATGGTTATTGAAATATTTAACATTCTACTCGGAATTGAAACTCTTTTTTCCCCAAACCGATTGATAATTTGTAATATTTTTGTATGTCATCGTAATATTGTTCAAAAATCAAGTACAAGGTTCAAATATTCTGTACCCTCGTAATTATGATTCTAACTTCGTATCTGACAACGTGTAGAAATGATGTTCCCCAAACAACCAAATCTACCTTTCGTGCGAGGGAGATTCGGGTATTTTGGTAATCGGAGATTCTTCCCCATTGGCCGATGTCGATCACGTGACCGTCGTCGACCAATAGGGTGAATATCTCGGCCAATAGAATGAACGTCCGATTCCCCAAATACCCGAATCTCCCTCGCACAAAAGGTCTCTTAATTCACCTGTGCTGATGTTTCAGATAATGATATGATATATCGTCATGGTTCTATTTAACAAATAGAACCATTTTATAGTCCTTATACAATGATAGAATTATGCTTATTTGAGTACATATACCTGACACTGAATCATTTGTTTAGTATGATAGGTTGGATTAAATTAACTTCCGGGTCTCTACTATCATAAAATTTCCTAAATCATCAAAAATCTCATCTCAATAATTATTCAATCACCAGGTGAATGAAAAATGAAATTATTCAAAAAATTCTGAGGTTGGGAAATACAAACAAAGCAAGAGTCACTTGTCAGTTTACGAAGTACAAAGTTAAAAGGTTTAAAAAGTCTTTTTTCCATCGTTGTGGTTAGTGTTAACGTAAGAAGAAATAGAAATAATAGGCCTGGGCTGAAGCCTTTTAAAATAGTGAAAAAACTCTTGGGAAAGGAAGAGAATATATATTAGAAACCAAAAAAATAATTTAGAGGCGAATTGAGATCGGGAAGTAGAAGGGGGCGAGTTTTTAATGGTAAAACACGTTTTATCCCGGTTTCCAGCTAAACTACAAGTCCTATGGAAAAAAATTGGAAGACAAAGTTGTAGATAATGAAAAGATCTACAACTCATATATCAACACTTCAACTATCAACTCTGTACGAAATTTCACGATGATGGTGTCACTAGAACAATAGGTCTCTTGCAAGATTTTTTTTGGTCATTGGAATCAAATATTCTATCCGTAACACTACTGAAAAACTTTGACCACAGTCAAAAATTTCAATTTTCAACAAGAAAATGCTCTTTTAAATTTGGCTAAGCATATCGGCTGTTTAAACGGACGAAACTTCGCGGCTTCTGTGACGTACCGAGATATATCCACTCTCTCCCCCTTCTCTGGTACTTTTCTATCTAGCAAACCAATAGACAGTGTCGGCTGTATCGATCAGTGAATCGTAGAATAACGAGTGACGCGTTTCTCTCGCTTCGACCTTGTGTTCCAATTTGGCCATTTTCAATACCGAATAATTCAAAATTCGCCAATTGTTGAGGTGTGTGATAGATTATGATTTTGTATCGATATAGAATGAGAAGAACATGAAATATGGTAATTCGTGTTACATTCAAGAGACCTATTTGAATAAAAAATTTTTTTTCAATATTCTATGATATTCTGATCAAATTATCATCACAAAATTGTGCACGGACCAACAAGCTTTTCAATCAAGTACTGTAATTCATGACGATTTTCTGTTTTTTTCAAAATTTCGAAAAATAAAATTTTGAATGGGTATATCTGCGGAATCAGTGGTTGGAGTTTACGAATTCACGAATTCAGACTCTGTGATCAAGGTCCACACCTACTCCACAAATATCGAGTTTCTAAGTTGTTTCTTCCGAGAAGTATCGTGTTCACGATCGGCGGTTAGGTCGACCGTAAACAGGATAACTCTCCTCTGGAAGAATTACACCAGCGAATTGTCGACGAATGTAGCTGTGCAGTTCCTTACGACGCCACTGCGTCTTACTAGCTCAGCGAACCTTGAAAGGGCACGCATGCACGCAGCATCCACTTAGGTGAAGCTGCATTCCCTATATCCCAGTAGAGGGATAACATTACTTATTCAGTCACACAAGCATACACATGTATGTATTTGTAAATCATCCATTTTGAGCAGTTTCTTGTTCCATCGATAAACCAACTAAAAGTAATCAGTGCATCAATTAACATACATTCATACAGTCCATTTAACCAACCAGCGAAACAAGTGCAAAATCTGTAGGTACGTGACCCCAAACACCCCCCACCCCCCCGCAGACCCACACAGTAGCCAAATTTCTCCAGAATGCGAGGCGGCGGTTAAAGTAAAATTTAAACCATTGTATGGAAGTGAACTGGGCTTAATTTGAGCATTTGTTGGATAAAATTATTCAGGACATTTACTCTTTTTTGGAACAAATTTTCCCTTCCTGCGTTGTTTCTGTGAAATTCGTAATCTTCTTATTCTCCAGGTAAACTGGGTGATAGTTCATTTTCGAAGTCGAATATCCGAATGATCTGATCTCAAAATAAATTTTACGGTTACATTCAGAAAGAAAAGACATTTTCAACAACATATCGCACGACACCGGTGTGAAAATATCCACATCCACAAGTACAGTCAGAGACAAAAGTTAGGTCAATATTATTTCCTTGATTATCGAATTAATAACGTGCGATAATTCATGGAAAATGAGCATTCTGATTTGATCATGTGATACATGAAAGAAAATCAATAAAACAGCAACCCCTTAATAGTTTTTCATCCCATGGGAGGGAAACATAAGAGAATGTACTCTTCCGAAAAGTTATGAAAATATTTCGTACAATGAAAAAGCTTCCCCCACCGCCAGCCTCCCGAGGCCAGACAAACTATGTTGGGTATGTTTCTCGATTCATTAATCTTCCGTGAAACATATCCCCAAAGCAGAATGCGGTACTCCTTGATTTAAAAAATTATGGAAGTATTTCCTGAAAACCACGTCTTCTCCCTCCCTCCAGGGGGCTGAAAAACTATATAGGTGTTGCCATTTTATTTATTTTCTTCCATGAATCACATAATTAAATCAGAATGCTCATTTTCCAAAATTTATCCCACTTAATCCATTTGATAAACAATGACATAATATTGACCTAACTTTTATCTCGGACTGTACTTGAGGATGTGGATAACTTCAAACCGGTTAGCACGACCCATCTTTCCTATTCGATTACAAGGGGTTGGGAATGTTGGGATTGCCGCTCAGAGGGATGAAATGGTATGATGACGGATTTTATGTAAGAAAACGTCTCCCTCGATGTCAAAATTTACGGGTCCCAGCGGTTTTCCAATATTTTGATTTTCCCACCAACACCTAAGCTACCTTCATTTCAAAATTCAAAACATTCAGAATACATTTTCAGTAATAAATATTCCTAGGACATTAATACTTTGACGATTCAAAGAGAGTTTTCAGGTGTGATTGGTTTTAAGAATAATTTTCAAATATAATATGTGTAAAGTCTTATGTTTGTGTTGTAATTTCAGTGAGTCTAGTCTGAGGATGCTTTGACAATACAGAGCGAAACTAGTCACGCAATAAATAACTCTAGGAAGCAACAACCTATTTTTACATTAATACTTATTATTTTTGACTTGTATATTATCTGTTTATTTTGCCTTAGAAACGGTTGCTATGAATACACTCATAACGCCCTAGGGCATTTATAGCGGGCAGTATGAATCATAACGCCCGCTCGTTTTGCGAGAAGCAAAAACTAGAGCGAAATTATGTATTTCGCAGAATCTTGATACTAGTACGAACGACAAGTCAACAAACAACAACAAAGTCTTACTTAATTAAAATTAAGAGTGCAGTTCTCTAGGTTTCCGGGAAAAATATGTGATTGTGAATCTTCGGATTTTTTCGAAACACCAGAAGCGAAAACTTGACCTCAAGTACTTGATAGTTCTTTCACAAGGGAACCACTAAAACATTAATGAAAATCTGTGGCGGAATTAACAATCAGTGTTGATACTTTGTTTTTAGAGAAAATGCTCCGTTCTATACAGGGTCTTTCACGAGGAACCTCACCCATATTTATACGGGAAACTACTGAACGTATTTTCATGAAATTCAGCACTTATAAGTATTTCACGATGCTGATGAAATCTAAAATATTTTCAAGGCATGAGCACCTCCGGTTTTTCCGGAAATGACGTCAACTTCCGTTTTTCAAATTAGAACACCATTTTTTTATTGCAGAAATAGATTCCTTAGAAAATTTCAATTTATTTTGATGTAACATTTTTCAGTTTTGGTTGGAAAATTCTCTCTGAGCGGGAAAATTCGAAAAAAAAATCGAAAATAGAGCTCCGCTGAAACAAGAATAACTTCGAGGTTTTTGGATGGAAAATTTTCATTTTTGGGATTTTTCAAGATGTAAGATTGATGTATCCACTTTAAAAATCGAAATCGCGATTCATGATACAGGGGGTGAAAAAATCGCTTTCAAAGTTAGGGATGACAAAATCGTGAAAAATCAATTTTTTCAAATTAGAACCCCATTTTTTTATGGCAGATATTGAATCTACGTTAAAAAATAATGTGAGTGTATGCATCACACCCTTGCCCTAAAATGGATATTTTCTGAGTTATTCACAAAAAACTGTTTTTCGTCTTGAATTTTCAGCTATTTCTTTTCCCTTCACGCCAAAAAGATGAAATTTTCAGGAACTGTTATTTGAACCATGCTGTAGATTTTTCACCCCTTCTTGAAACCGACTTCAAGTTACTATTAGGAGAACCATGGCAAACTCTCGCAGTTATAACTAGAGAAGATGCTCAAAGTTTTGACCGTTAATTTCTAGACATTTATTTATACGTCTCAGGAATGCTTCGTGCGTTGCTCTTCTTATTTCATCGGGAGGAAGAGATCTGCAAAAGTGTTTAAAAACCAAATTGAGTTTCAAAACTATGAATCTAAAAATCTAAACAAACCTGAACGCATTTCTGACTCGTTCTATGCAGTCCTCTTTATCAGTCAGGGGAGTTGAGTAGACAATATTTTTTATCCTACCCCAAACATAATAGTCTAAAGGAGTTAAATCGGGAGAACGTGGTGGCCAAAGATGTGGACCATTGTTCGCCAACCATCGATCTTCAAATAGTCTGTAGAGGATATTTGACACATTGAGTGAATTGTGCGGAGGCGCGCCATCTTGTTGATACCATAAGTCATTATGGTTCTGTACTAGCGGCTCAATTATTTGAGTCAATATGTCAGAATATCTATCTCCTAAGGGAGGTCATTCTTTAAATAATGCAAACATGTGTAGTGTTCTATCTTACCAGTTAAAGTCCCATCATAAATGTGAACATCGAGAATTGCATTATTTTTGATGGCGCAAAAAACATTGAAACTCCAGGTCTCTTCCATTGTCTGAAGTGGTGGTTGTTCTCTTCATCCCAATAATGACTGTTATGCCTATTGAAAGAACCATTCTTTGTGAATTTAGATTCATCTGTCCAAATTATACAGTCCAAAAAGTTTTCATTCTCTTGAAATCGAATCATCATAGCTTCGCAAAACTCTGTTTTCCTGACGAAATCAGTTTCCTTCAAATGCTGTACCCTATTGAATTTATATGGGTGCATTTTATGTTTTTTTAATATTCTCCAAACACTCGATTGAGATAATCCCAGATCAATCTCGGCATCTTTGAGAGAATTTTGAGGATTCACACGAAAATATGCAAGAACTGTAATTTCGTCGTTCTCATCTTCTACTACACTTTTTTCTCTGTGTGTAGTTTTCTTAACGAAAGATCCGACATTTCTCAAGTTTGTCATGGTTCTGTTAATGGTATCTCTCGTTGGTCTGGGTCGGTTAGGAAACCTCTCAATGAACAGTCGAATCGTTCTATCTACAACTTTATTACATTCTCCATGAAGTAGAATGAGATTTAAATAATCTTCATTGGTAAAATTAGGCATAGTGATCGATTTTATAACTTAATACGAATTATCACCAAATTAATAGTAAACACAAAATGCTACTGAATAAAGAGGAATTTGGCAGATGTAATTAATGATATCTATCATTAAAAAAAAATAATGTAAAACATGGTAAGTTTTTGCATATGGTTCATAAGGAATTATTTATTTATCACTGGAGAGAAAACCGATGGCCGATTAGTTGAAATAAAGAGGTTTCCGATACAAATTCGAATCCAAATTCGCCATCTATTTAGGAACAACCTGTAACTTTTTTCTCTTGCATATTAGGGTAGTAAAATCTAAAACATGGTTTAAGTAACAGTTCCTGAAAATGTCATCTTTTTGGCGTGAAGGGAAAAGAAATAGCTGAAAATTCAAGACGAAAAACAGTTTTTTGTGCATAACTCAGAAAATATCCATTTTAGGGCAAGGGTGTGATGCATACACTCACATTATTTTTTAACGTAGATTCAATATCTGCCATAAAAAAATGGGGTTCTAATTTGAAAAAATTGATTTTTCACGATTTTGTCATCCCTAACTTTGAAAGCGATTTTTTCACCCCCTGTATCATGAATCGCGATTTCGATTTTTAAAGTGGATACATCAATCTTACATCTTGAAAAATCTCAAAAATGAAAATTTTCCATTCAAAAACCTCGAAGTTATTCTTGTTTCAGCGGAGCTCTATTTTCGATTTTTTTTTCGAATTTTCCCGCTCAGAGAGAATTTTCCAACCAAAACTGAAAAATGTTACATCAAAATAAATTGAAATTTTCTAAGGAATCTATTTCTGCAATAAAAAAATGGTGTTCTAATTTGAAAAACGGAAGTTGACGTCATTTCCGGAAAAACCGGAGGTGCTCATGCCTTGAAAATATTTTAGATTTCATCAGCATCGTGAAATACTTATAAGTGCTGAATTTCATGAAAATACGTTCAGTAGTTTCCCGTATAAATATGGGTGAGGTTCCTCGTGAAAGACCCTGTATATGTAACCTTTCGCCGCAGATGCACTCTTTCATATTCCGTGCATTTTGAAAGTTTCATACTGTAACGTTTTCTTCGTTATCAAAACGTTCAGAATGATTGAACTATTTATTAACACTTATTTACACTAATGAAAAGTAACTCAACAACTATTTCTATCAAAGTCTGTACAAAATTTTCCACACTTATTTATTTTCACTGCTCACTTTCAGCTTCGAATATCTCCGCTGAATTAGTCCCTGGGCTGCTCCGCGCTTGCCCTTATATAGCTCGTGCAACTTCTAGCGATTACGAGAAGATTCTGGACTCATACGCGCCTGGAGTGTTCGGGAACATTCTCGAATAGACAGGGCCGTGCTCGTCACAATACGATGCACCAGCCTCAGTTAAAAAAGTTTCCGAAGTCCTTCTCAAGCAATGTCCTGTATATTCATTTGCATTATACAATTTCAAATATTCGGCAATCATCGAAGGCATACTTCCTATAATATTTTTGCCAACAGGTTGGACAGTGCACCGACCGTTTCGGAACGTGATGAAAAATCTGAGATTCTTCACTTCGCTGGGTCATTCGGTAAGATGCGAAACCCAGTGTTAATCCAACGAGAGTCAGAATACGATGGACCAGTGCAAGAATCAAAATCACATGGCGGTAACGTATCGAATAAAATACTGTTCTCTTGCAATGGCCGATTAAAAATGTATGGTGCCGGTAGTCAGTAGCTCTCCAAACTGGAGGTGCGTTATACCATATGAAAATGAAGTAAATTACTCGTAAATCGTAAAAATTTTCATGCAAAAAACAATTTATTTTTTAAATTCAATGTATTTCATTTTCAAACCTGTTACGGCGAAAAGGATCTAAGTACCCATCTTTACAGAGGAAATTATTTGAGTAATAAATTGTGGTAAATGAATTCCTCTTATACAATGGAACAAAATTCTCGTATTAATTTTCAATCGATATGGTCCAACGCACCTCCTGTTTGGAGAGCTATAGCCAACCCGCAAGCGGCAAGGTGGCATGGCGGCAAGCGCTTCCTTCGATCGTGTATCTTGGACTGCAGCCCCCCCCCACACATTTTCAACCTGTCATTGCAAGAGAACAGTCATTTATTCGATATGCTACTGCGCTGTGATTTCGATTGGCATTGGTCCATCTTATTCTGGCCATCGTTTTATCAACACTGGGTTCGCATCTTACCGACAGACTTTTCCAAACCTGTATATTTTCTGAACAGCCTCAAAGCTCCTATTTTTTGTTCCTTTAAAATACTAAATCCTTCTGACATACCAGATTTAGTTTCGGGTATTTTAACGAATAATCAGCTACCCTTATCTTCTAAATCGTTATTAGACATTTTCACTACTCTCCTTAGTCCTCCACAAACACCCATTTTTAGAACTACTTTATGTAATAGATGAAATTCAACAGGAGCTCCATTGATGGATGTTTAAACTTTATCTACTGTCAAAACCTTAGATTTTTTCGGAATATATCCTTCAGATTTCAATTTTAACTACGATTTTAGCCGAGAGAAATAGGAAATATTGATATTTTCATTGACTGCAGAGTAGGTTTCAGAATAGAATACTTCGTCCACAATGACGCAGAACAAAATTTCTCGGACTGAAATATAAAAAAACAAAAACTAAATGGAAAATAAAATAGCATACCAATTCTTGAAAATACGCCAATAACACGGTCTCATCCATGGTAATGATTTTATTCTTAAACTTCCATTGACTGAATATTTCATAATCCTAGATTAGTCTGGATTTTTTCGGTAATGAATTATTAGCAGCTTTGGCTGCATTTTCTATGATATGCTTTGGTAAATTCGTATTCATTTCCATTATTTCCACACAAAGAAAGCAGTAATGACATTTACTTAATATAATTATGACAGCAATACGCAACAAACTTCAAAATGTCAACAAATTCCATGGTTCCATACTATACTAATTGAATAAGGAGTGCATCCGCCATTTTGCAACATAGACAATCTAACCGCTAGGTATTTCACAATGCTGTCTCTGAGATTCAGAAATAGGCGAATCTATCTTTGAGGAAATTATATGGCCTACACTCGTTCTATACTATACTAATTGAACAAGGAGTGCATTCGCCATTTTGAAACATGGACAATCTAACCGCTAGATCTTTCACAATGCTGTCACTGACAGTTAGAAATAGGCGAATCTATCTCTAAAGAAATTATATGGCCTAAACTAGTATTTCATACTAATGAAATATGCCAAACCGAATTTTGTTGGTTTTTCAAAATCAAATGAAAGTTGTCAAAGAATGAAGTATTTAGGCATTAATACCATGGACAACTGACACGTTTGCGAATATTTGTCAAATTTATTTATTCGTGAAAATGAATGAAAGCTTGGAGAGAATTGAGATTCAAGGCGATTCGTTGCAAAAGGCTGAAAAAGCTCGTTATTACTAAAAGTTGTATGGAAAGAAAAACACAGGAACAATTAATTATAAGGTTGATTTTCATTGTAATAAAATGATTTTTTGTAAAAAAAATTAAAATCTTGTATGCACCAGGAACGTTATTAGATCCAAAAGCCATCGAGCAACATTCATCCCTCGGGCCAAAGGCCCTCGGGACGAATGTTTTCCTCCGGGCGTTAGGATTTATATAACGCACTTGGTACATAAATAACTATTTTCACATTATTTTATTTCCTCATAATAAACCCAATAATAATTTCCTTACAAATCACACTGCGTGTAGGACAAACACCCTGTATGAAATGAAAATGAAAATTTCAAATCGGTTATTTCAAGGAATCCATTATGAATTTATTTTCATTCGAAAACTTTTTTACACAAAAATCGAAAATACAGTAGAGGGTTATTCCATTCGAATTACTCCTCAATTATCAACGTTATATTTGCTTGCGAAGAGAGGAGTTTCATGCCAAAGTTATGACCGAATTTGGAGGGGAGGCTTCAAAAAATACAATGGCATGTAGATTTCAGGAGAATTATAGAAATACCCGACTTTGAATGTTGACATTTTTCGAAAGAACTATGAAAATGACAACTATTTTAAACATTTAATAACTCAAAGGAGGCTTTTCATAGATTGAACATATTTCAGTTTCAAAATGAATGGAATACCATTAAAAAAATATTTATTTTCTGTATCTCGTTAAATCTGCACACCACTAAATTTTTTCTTTTGTAGGCAAGATCAAAGATGATATGGGGTGGGTAATTTGTAGGGATTATCCATGTTTAACTAGCGTGCAGAACTCCATAAACATAGGATCATTATTTTCTTGGAACAAAGAAATCAGAAAAAAATAATCAACAGGAAACACAACGGTTCTCAAATAATAACTTAATATGGTTAGTTAACTCAACTTGGATCTAAATATATACTCACGCTATTCTTGTGGGCGGCCAATTCTGTTACATGAAGTACATTCGGCTGCAATTTTTCGGCAAAACAATCCGTTAATGATGGTGTCCTCGCGAGCTTCTTCAACAAATCAAATGTCCCTTTTGGGCTATCACGTGTACTCAAAGTCATTTTCGAGCAGATCGAAAGAAAACTTTTTGTTACTGCAAATATATGTGGAAATTTGCAACACACGAAGAACCACTCCACTATACAATTCTTCCAAGGGCCAGCTTTGCGAAAAGTGCTCAAATAAATTGTGAACGGCGAAACTTCATTTATATTGAGAGTTGATTACCAAGTTATTATGTTGGCAGAACAACGATTTGAAATCATATTCACCCGTGTAAGTATCAATTAAAACAGCTTCCAGGTATAAGAAGTTTGGAATCACTTCTAACAAAATCTATACAACGGAAAAGGAGATTGTGATCAAACATACTGTAAATTTCAACGGAAGTTTTATTATTTAGGCACAAAAATAAAACAAAATATATTTTCTTGGTTTCCTTCCCCAATACACAGATTGATCCTTTGTAGGTAGGTATTAATTATGTTCAACAGATGGATCCTTATTTTGTTATTTATAATGAATCTTTAGAGTTTATTCAATCATGTTAATTCTAAAACATGAGGTTTTATGATGATCAGGGATACCGAACATTCATGATGAATGAAAATTGCAACCGAAGATTATTGCTTATACCTGAAAATATCTACATGCAGTTCGAACAGCTTTAAGGGATTCTGAACATTATCGAAGCGTTTGTTATTCAAACCTCAATAGTTATATTTATTTTCAATGGGTATGCACTAATTGTGGTAAGCAATTTCGACTCGATCCGAAGTATTGGTTGAAATTATTTTTTTCAGTATAATTCATAATAAATTGTTATACCACACATTGTACCGTCAGATAAAATAGATTAATGCCGTTTCTTTAGACTCCTCTTCGACACCAAGACTGAAAACGAAATTTCTAACCGGTCGTAACAATCAATTTTCTTGTTCTAGGAAGAAAACATACTGAAAAAGAACCACTTTTTCAAATTTTTTCAGACATTATAGCAAATAAACGACGCCAACATTCCCGGTTCGAAATTTATATGTCTCACTTTCAACGGCCGATGAAAAATTTCCTTGTAGTTGAACAAAATATGGGACCTTATTTTTCTGATAGAAGTGTCCTTTCTTAATAACATACTGAAATATGAATCACTTCTCAGTATATCTTAAGAAATTGGAGCAAATAAACCAAACCATTATTCTCCGTTCGAAAACTATATGTCACTTTCAACGGCCGATAAAAATTTCCTTGTAGGGGGACAAGATTGAAATGATAATAAATAATTCTTATAAAGTTCTTGTATCATCAGATTTGTTCATTATGAAACGTTCAGAGGTGTAGCAAAGATTTAAATGCATGCATTACGTTTGCCTGATTACGCAGCTCAAATAAATGTAAAAAAAATCCAGAAAGTGGCCTACAGGGTGGTCATTTTCACAAAAGTCAAAGTTGATATTCCTGAGTAGGACACTGGAAATATGATATTCGGTATACATAATCCTACAGATGCTATAAATTGTTACAAATTCTAAAAAAGCATTCAATTTTGATTTAAAGTACCAGAAATATAGTACAATAAAATTTTGGTCAGAAAGAATGAATCACCTTTATATGGGTAAGGACAGATAGAAGATATTTCTAACGATAAACTATATATATGGTAGGGGTATGTAAAGTTCCTCGTGGGACAACCTCAATTTCAGAAACACGTATTTAGAATGTTAAAAAGTATTCGACCTAGGATTTTATAAAAGTTTCATACATATTGATGAGAGTTTCTTAAAATCTACAGTTATAGCCTGTGTATTTCTATCAGTCCTGAAGGATGCCCGAAACTGCGGTGTTGCTTTTCTACAACGTACGGTTACGGCAGCCCTGTAGCTGCTTTTGTTTTTGTTTTCTTGAGATGCAACAATATGAAATGTAATCATCTGAATACTTCTATTGAAGAATATATTGAAGGAGACGCAAGAACACTACATAATTTTCGTTTCTCTAAAGATCGCAACTTTTCAATAACAATTTCATCACACATACAGGTCTGGCCAAGACACTTGGCACTATGCGTAACTCCACGTTAATCTGGATCAGATGAGAATATAGTCCGCCCCTTGAACAACTCAAACCTAAGCACGATGCTATATCCAATAAACGATTGTTCTATTGTAGGTTGGTGGGGTGTCTCCATTCCGCACTCCCTCGATACGCGATCACGATCAAAGTAAGAATTTGCCAGCAGGGCTGCCTTTATAGTACAATTGTACTATTTATTATTTACAGTACATTTTCAATAGAAAACTACAACAATACGCTTTTATCAGAAAAATTCCAATTCTAGTACAATTTGGGAAATACCTTTCAAATTGGGCTTTTACAATACATAACAGTTCCAAATGATATATTTTTCTTCAAGAACCGAATTTTGAATCGCAGTTGACATAAATTTATTCTGGAAATCAGTAATATATTGGAACATTCCAATAACTTGGCAACACCAATTCAGTTGTCTTATCTATTAACCAAAAATATTGTTGACATATGGAATCCTGGTTTGTGTCACAGAAATGTCTTTGTGCTGTGTTCGCGGGTCAGAATACAAAAAAGTTTCGTATCATACGCATGCGCGGTTTGAAAAAGAGCATTTGTCTATTTCACCCTTTCACACAGCACATTATAGTACATTTTTTCGAAAGACAAAGTACATTGTGTTGAAAGCTCGCGGCAGCCCTGTTTGCCAGTATGCCTGTCGGACTGCAGACGTGAAGTGTGTTAGACCATATCGGTTGAAAATAAATAAAATTTTATTCCATTGAAGAAGAGGAGATGAATTTATTTGCCACAATGAATGACAAATAATTTCCTCTATGAAATTGAGTACTTGGGTTCATTTTTCCCATAACTGGCTTGAAAATAAAATAAATTCTACGAAAGTCAGAGATTGAAAAAAAAACTAAAAAATGCGAAATTGAAGGTCGATAAATTTAAATTAAATATTCAAATAATCCACCTTGTTGTGCTAAACAGAGGCGAATTCTATTATAAAGAGAAAATTCCATATCTCAGAGCATATTCGGCATAGTTGCTATTCAAGCACTAAGTTGGATTATTCTGAACCTTAGTTCATTAATATTCGTCGCTCTATCAATTTCGTGCCCATAAACCAAATTTTTCTGATATCCCGAGAGAAAAAAATCCTTCGGAGATAAATCTGGTGATATGGGGGGCTATTTGATTGTGCCATTCGTAGAAATGACACGGTCCGAAAAAGTCGTCCACAGATGTTGTATGACTAATCTCGCGTTATGACTTGGACAGCCATCCTGTTGCGAAATTAATTGGTAGCTATCGAACTGTCGGAATAATTTGATTCTATTAAACGATCCAGATATTTGGCAGCGTTTAGGTTATCATCGATGAAAAATGGCCCTATGACGTAATTGTCCAGTATTCCTGTCCAAACATTGAGTTTTTGAGGATACTGGGTACGCAAAGGAATACTCAGATGCTTATTCTCCCTAGACTAATATCTTACTACTGATGGGTAATGGGTAAACGATGACTCATCGGTGAATAAGATATTGCTTAGAAATAAGCTATTTTCATTCTCTTTTCCATCATCATTTCACAAAATTGCATTCTTTTAATGTAGTCTTCTGGAAAAACTTCTAGATTCGTTTTGACCGTATAACATTGGTAACTAATCCTTTTCAAAACATTCCGAACACTCGCTCATATCGACTTGTTCAGCCATGTATGCACTGGTTTCAACAGCAGCATACACATCTTCTTTTTTTTAGACGATTTTTACTGATGGTGATTTATCAATCTTGCAAATACTGCATGTTTGTTAACACCCACATTCCTCGAATTTTTTAATTATTTTGAGTTCGAAGGTATAGGCCTTTCTTCAAAGGCAAATGAATTTATCGTCTCTTGAGTTGAATGACCACCAAAATACCATTTTATGATTTGAATTTTTCTTTTACGCTAGTCATTTCAATTTTCGAGAAATCTACTTTATTTTCAACCGATATGGTCTTATGCACCTCAAGTTCGGAGTGCCACTGGAAATTCTTACTTGGCTTGGATAGCGACTCCCCACCAACATACAGAAGAACAGTCGTTTATTCGCTAAAGCATCGCGCTCAGGTTTCAGTTGTTCAACTGGCGGACTATATTCTCAAATGATCTAGATAAACGTGGAGTTTCGCATAGTACCGAGTGTTTTTGCTAGACCTGTATATTTCCTTGAACACATCAGTTCTTCACAAGTACAATTAACTTAATTCGCAACAATTCTCATTGTCAATGGATCTCTTGGATGTATTTTTTTATCATTGGAATCGAATATTCCATCCATAATAATAATAAAATAGAGTTTATAATAAGCATTTGGCTAAACGAAATACATCATATGTGTACAAAGGAAACATTCAACCAGACAAACATCCACAATCAATCAAATTTCTACTGTTTCTTTTATATATGTTCTACAAAAATATTAAAATTCTCTCAATGTATTACTTTTCTTAATATATTCAGGAAACTCGTTGTATTGTTTTTAAACCTCTGAACTAAAAAACTAGAATGATGTTCTCCCAAATAAAAGTGATTTATTATAGACCCTGTATTATATTCATGAATATTCCTGACGAATTTACAATCACTTGAGATGCTGCGGCAATAAATCATTCAACGTTGTGTAAATGAACAACATCGTAACGAAAGTGATTGTCTGCCGAACACTTAAAAGACCCGTAGCATTAAGCATATCAGTTCTTTTTGCATGCCTTCCACATTCAAGTACACTACGCAAATCTTCATTCTGTTTTTTCTGTAATGCATCAAATTCCTTTTTATTCAACAGAAACAACAGTGCAGTGCAATTATGATTTTTTAAATACTCAGCTTTGTGTAACTACATACAATTCTCGACGCAAGAAATAAATTTTGTTCGCTATTTTATTCTGAATGAATTTACTATGTTCCAAAAATGTCAGGTTTTCGTCTATAACACAACCTAGAGGAAAGAACTTTTTACCTTCTCAAACGATTCATTATCAATTTTAATATTGGTGGCTCTATATAATACTGAACTCTTTTTTTCTCATTACCACCAATTTTGATTCTTTAGTATTGACCTACAAAGATCCGTATAATTTCATCAATGTTTTCTCCAATTATATATATGAGGGTATCATCGGCAAAAAGCTTAGATTCACAATACCTTATAATTTTTGCAATATCGTTTATATATACTATAAACAAAATAGTCCCCAGCACTGTCCCCTGCGGCACGCCATAATTCGTCTTCTTCTTTCCCGATGTATGATCATATTTCGTCTCCTGTTGCCGATCAATGATTATCCCCGAACCATTTCTATATCACCAATCCAAAACCATATCTTCTCATTTTCAACAATAACTTCGTGTTTATTGTTTAAAACGCACGTTTGAAGCCTAAAAACACGACTCCGACCATTCTTCCACCCTCCAACGAACTCTTCCATTCCAATAAGTTTCGCATGAATACACAGAGAAAAATACTGAGCCTGATATCAATCACCGCAAGTGATTGACCGTTTGGACATTACTATGATGTATTTTTCATTGCGACAATGTCGGAAGTTGATCAATATAATGTACTTCAGTGATTGATTAATCAATATTGTGATCGATATAATGAACGCTAGGACATTATTATAATGTATTCAGTACATTGTACTGATGATGAAGTACATCCATTTGATGTTATTCGCCTCAGGACAATGTAAAAATTACATTGAATTAACGTCCAGGAAGTGATCAATACTAGGCACGGCTGATCATCACGAAACCTTGTGTCAATGCCTATTGTAATGGATCCATGCTATGTATACATCACATCAATGTATCAGCGTAATTGATTCATCCCTGGAGTTATATTATCAATGATTTAGGTCATCACCCGATGTCCCGATTCCTTATTACAATCATCGTATTCATCAATTGATGTACGCGAACCTTAATACAATCACCGAGTCCATCAGTTGATGTACGCGAACCTTATAACAATCACCGTGCGCATCAGTTGATGTATGCGAACCTTATAACAATTGCCGAGTTCATCAATTGATGGACGCGACTAGAAGCGATAGCCACCGAAGGGTTATTTCGCGAGCTTTGTCTTGTTTCATTTGTCTAGTCGAAAAGTGCAGCAAGTGTATGTATTTCACGATAGTTTTTCGTTCGTGCTTCAAGTTGACGACATGTTGTGTTTTGGGAACGAAGAATTTTAAAAGGTGAGTACAAATTATATATGAAAATGATTTATCGACTTAATGAATAGAATCTTTTCTGTATTCTAGTTTTCATACCGATGTTTCATTCAATTGATTTTAGATAGAAACTTTCGCTAGCTTCGCAGATTAATTTCTAACGAATTTATTTGCGGAAAAAATTAGTTCTACATTATACCAAACTTAAGATACATCATACGGTTTCGTTTTACATATAGGTCAAAGTTATTTATCGAAATATGGTAGTCCTTGCTGCTATGGACTCTTGAAATTTGAAGAACTTATTCATGCATTTGTTGGTTTAATATCATCTGCATTCACTGACATGACATGAGAATTGAAAACATATATTATTTCCTTCATTGCAGGTTCTACTAATCAAACTGGAAACCTTCAAGTACCTATGAATAGAAGATTGCCAAATATTGTAAACAGGAAGTAAAGCGTAGTTGATTGGTGTCAATGCGTGATTTTTTCATTTAATTTAAAGCGGCGAACAACTAAGATTAACTAAGAGTTATAAATGAATTTCATACACATTTGATCATCTTGCAAGGGCTTCGTTTTTATACAAGATAGTAATTTATGTTTATTTCTAGATGGACGAGATGCAGCAGTCTTGTGGGCACTGCATAGGTATTTTGTACCAACATCCAAGACTGTAAAAAAGGACAACACAGGAAGGAGCTTAACAACGAAATTTACAATTCGTGACTTCCAAAGTGCCTTCCTGTATTTCGGAAGATCGATACAAGAAGTCGAAGAATGGATACACTTCTTAAATTCGAAAAAACAATCGATCCAACCCTTCGTGTATGCCATTGGTGAGGATATCACCCAAATTCAAGAAGTGTGCACATATTTCGACGGTATATGATACAAGTCTTTCAATATTGTAAGAGCAGTGGAAGTGTGTTTAAAATTTTTTTATCTCTTCAGCTATCCTTCAGAATGTATGTTGGTATGGTAGTTTATTGAAAAGCATTTTTTTGCGCTCAAATCCGAGAACCGATTTCCGAAAACCCATGTTTTAAGTGAATTCCTCTCCAATGCTTAATAAATTTTCCAGATCATATCAATCGTTTTATTATTATTTTCCTTACTCTGAACACTACTGAAGTTCCCTATAAAGATTGTTCAATGAAAAGTATTTTTCTATAATCTGATCTATATTTTCTTCAATTATTTTGATGCAAATATGCAACTTCACCGTTATTATAAGATACAAAAAGAATTCAAGTATGAACCTATGAACTCATAAATATAAATGAAAAAAAAAGCAGATATAGCAACAGTCCGATATCAGTGGAATAAAAATTGCAAAATATATCCCTCGAAAATATCAGATTCAATATATAAATGGCTAAAATTGATTAGTTGATGTCCGAAATGGCTTGATACAAGGACCGATATTCATATATTCAATGCTCTGAAATAATCGATATAAGGACTGCTGTTGATGGATCGATGTACTTGTGACCTGGTATTAATGTCGTTGGACATTGATGCAATGCCCTGAAATCATCGATATAAGGACTGCTGTTGATGGATCGATGTACTCGTGACCTGGTATTAATGTCCTTGGTCATTGATACAATGCCCTGAAATCATCGATATAAGGACTGCTGTTGATGGATCGATGTACTTGTGACCTGGTATTAATGTCGTTGGTCATTGATACAATGCCCTGAAATCATCGATATAAGGACTGCTGTTGATGGATCGATGTATCCGTGACCTGGTATTAATGTCGTTGGTCATTGATACAATGTGATCGGTCCTTGAATTCTGGCGATGAACTTAATGCTCTTGGGGGATTGATACAATCACTCGAACATCAACTAATCACCAACAGGACATTATATCAATGAACTCGAGCATCGGCTGAAAATTAATGTCCAAATACATTATCCTAAGGTTGAATATGATCATATTCACGTACGTTTTTGGTTCAGTGTATTTACTCTTGAATCCTTGATGTTCAGTCAAAATTGTGTTCGACTCCAGGTATCGTTCTATTTGTTTTTTGACACAAAGTTCCAGTACTTTTTCGTATGGTGGTAACATATTTATCGGTCTAAATTCATTCGCACTTATGGTTCCAAACTTTTTTTCCATTAGAATTTTCCTGCTGACCTTCAATGTTTTCGGAAATATCCCCTCTTTTTGGCGTTGATTCACTAATTTCAATAATTTGTCTCCAATGGTTTCAAATGCCGACTCCAGAATTCCAACAGTAATGCCATCCACACTGCTTAAATGGATAAATTAAGGATTGGAAGGCAAAGTTATCAATACTTATATAATCGATATTTGTTGATTTATCGACAGATATTCGTCCTTGTGTTTAAATAAGGTTATTTATACCGGAGCTCTTCTTTCTTCATGAACCAATTCCTATCAAATTAATCAATGTTCAGATTTTGAAGAAAGATATTACTATAATTTCGACTATATCAAGAAAATGATTCATCGATATATCAAAATGTCTATAGGGGGCAAAAATACTTCCAAGGATTGTATAAGCTATAATTACACTAAAAGAAGCATTGTTACAGAAAATGACTCATCGGGAAATTAGCTGTATTTTTAATTAAGGGAAAATATTTTTTGACTCATGGTTACAGATGAGATTAACGATCAAACAATTCATAGATCAAACACAGATTATATTTCTTCACCAGATAACATTTCTCACACACGATTTGAAAGCGCAAACAAATAGTCAAAGTAATAATAGGTCTACAGTTTAAAATTGCCAATATTTTACAGAAGAATCCAATACCCCTTCATACAACATCCGAAATAAGAGGAATAGCAGGAGAAGATACCGGAGAAAGTCCAAGAGCTAGAACTCGGAAAACGAAATACACCTAACTCACTACAGTTGGCTCTAAGTTAACATTAAACACACTGTATCTCGCTTATTCTTCGAAAACGGGGTATATGTCACACGGCTAAAATGACTTTTCCAATGTCATACACTTCATTGGCCATTTTTTGTTTGTGGTAATCGGTCTTCGAAGGCGGGTAGGCTAAAAATCATTGGAAGGATTAAAGTTATTTTCTACTTTTTATAATTTTTATGGTGAATTGAACTCCAAAATGTGATTTTGAAGTAATTTTTATTGAAATGCCTGTGAAATAAATGTAGCTTCTGTGATTTTCAAGTTAATTTCGGTCTCACCACTAATTAAAAATGTGAGCATATTTAAAAATTGGCAATCGTGAAATAACTTGCTTTTGGATAAGAAATAAAAAGTACAAATCACTGAAAAATTACTATTCACTACCAAAATTTTCAAAATCTCTTCCTCCAACTTGAATACATAATCGTCAATGTTTTGAAAGTTTATGTTTCAATTGCCTATTCTACAGGAATTTCAATCAAAAATACTCTTGAATCACATTTTCAAGTTAAATTTACCATAAGAATGATAAAAAGAAGAAAAATAACTTCAACGTGTTCAAATGTTTTTTTCCTGTCCGCTTTCGAACGCCGATAACAATAAAAAAAAGGTTAGTGAAGTACTAGTTTTTTCTTATGATTTTGGTAGTTTTGCGAAGTTTTGAACTCAGCTAGAAGCTATGAAAACTCTCTTTTGTATTTTTAGATGGAAGTTGACAGTTCGATTGAATCCTACTGAAAACTAACGTTCTATCTTTCAAGCTTCTTTTGAGCAACTTAAAGTAATTTCAGGAAGCTGAGTAATTTTTATTATTGAAAAACATTCAGGGTGATAATGTCACAAAATAAATCTGCAAATAACCTTTTACATAAAAAATATGAATTTTTGAAATCACGCTGGCCTAATAAATTAAAAAATGACATAAAATTTCAACGCGATAACTACAAAAAATAGCGTAATATACATGGGGTATTTTTGGATACCCCCAGGTGTGAGGAATCTGAAAAAAATTAGTGACGTCACTATTTGTACAACCCTGTATATATACAGGCTGTCCGGTGAACCTTCAACAACATTTGTACAGGTGATAGACTAGGTCATGACCACTCAGAATATCGAAAAATTTGTAGGTGAAATTCTCACCGTTTTCGAGATAATGGGCATATTGGAAAATCGTGAAAAATCGCAACCTCTTCTCGATGTTTTGGACACCATGTCTTTAAATCGGTACTAATTCAAAATTTTTTTTACTGAACATTGCTGATGACTGCGGCTTTTAGGATGTATGAAATAATTTTCAAACATTGATATAATTCTGCGAAAAATGGACATGCAATGACATATTTGAATTCTACCCTATAATTATTCTCATAATTTTTACGTGATTTTCTGAGAAACTTATTACCACGTGAATGTGAACATTTACTACAAAAATATGCGCAATTTGTCCACTCTCCAAAATTGTATGAAACATGCTATGATTACTTCTTGAAGGGGTGATATTTCCGTTGCAAGGGAATTGTTCTATCCCCAACTTTCACAATTTTGAGGAAAAAAGTCGTGTTGCGAATTTTAGGAATAAAATGGAGAATTAATGATTAATAATAATGAATTCATCGCTTGAGTTTTCAGAAGAATAAAAAAAATAACTTCAAATCTTCTTTTAATCAAAATATGAATACATACTTTTTTCATTTGCCATTAAAAAAGATTCGGCTCAGGTAAAAAGTTAAAAGCATTTAAATATTTCTCGATGTGCTTATCCATTACTGCATGCTCTTTTCAAGTTCACCACAGATATCTTTTACGGTGATCTCCTTTGCAGAAAAACCAACACAGTTTGAATTTCAAAGAAACATGATTGAGAAAACTCATTCACTCGCTTTATTCTTATGATCAAGTGCTTTTTGCGATATCATTGCAAGGAAAACGTTTCACTACATTGGACTTGAAACACTGATCTCCAACTTGATATTCATTCAATATCGAAATTCATTTCACTATAGGATTTTACACAATTCCATCCTCGCCCATTCTTATATTGAAAACTGGAGAATGGCGGCGTTAAAGATCATGCAAAATATCGTGCTGATCGCAAAATCGTTTGAAAGTTCATGATGACTTAACGTCAGAGTTTTTCTTGAATTTCTTTTGAATTCCTGTATGTTCTACTCACAAGATGAAATATACTCGATACGAGATTCAATTTCAGGATCAAATCAAGCTTGAAAAGCAAATAGTTTGCCAGGATGCTTCGTACAGTTTGGAACAATGGAATACCCATATTATGAACAGGGTGATACTTGCGTACCAGCAAGCAAATATTGCACCAAGTTTAATGTAGTCAAGTTTTAGTGCGGACCATTCATCATCGAAATTTTAGTAGAAACTTCATATTTTATCAACGCTATTACGTCTGAGGTAGATAAGGTTTATGGGTAATTGATATTGGCGGGTACTGCCAAGCGCCAAAACAACTATGCAGTGTTTAGAAATATCCTAATATCAGAAATTCTAAGAAAGCACTAACGTGAGTTTCGGAGCTTTCAAGCCCTTATTCGAATATAAAAGTAGTATTTCTTGAACAACTGAAGAAGTTGCTACGAAATTTTAAATATTTTATACCGAAGTTTCGATGACAGAAATGGGATCGAGGATAAATTTGGCGCAATGTGTTGAATATCAACCTTGAGATCTGCTCCGAATTTAATAAAAACAATGTTCAAAATATTTTTTCCAATTTGTGAAGAACCGGTTTTGGGAAAATTCGGTATTTAGTTGCGCGTCAGTATTCTTCAATTACGAAGTTCCAATCAATCGTATCAGTACCTTTTGATATATTGGGGAAATAGCCTGCGAATTTCAAATGAGTATAACTCCGAAACAGTTGCAACGATATTGCCCATAAACGAACTTGACCGTCACATCCTGATCAGCAACCTACCGTGAAAGTTTCAATCCGACAGCTTCTTCCGTGCTTAAACCTTCGCGTCTACGGCCGGCACGGATTTAATTTGACATATAATTCTTCATCAGTGAGTTAAAAGTGGTCGTACATTTTTGGCAAAACAATTGAGAAATTACAGACATCTGGGCGAAATAATAACCCGTAGTTTCCCAGAACAAGTGTGTGAAATGAAAGAATGCAAAAAACACTGGTGCAGCTCATGAACCCTTCTGTGACGACCTCCAGCCACTTCAAGCCCATCATAATTGCAAGATTTCAAACATGATATAATCCAGAGCGATCACATATCCAAGTATTTACACTAGCCAACGCTTCGGGTGCAATACCTGTTTTAACTGATCAAATTCATACTATGGAACCCTTTTGCTAGTTCACACACCCCAGAACGGCCAGTCGTCCAATATTTCAGTTCGAGAATATTATTCCGTTACCAAACCTCTGAACTTACAAGTAATTTTTTTACATCTCTGTGGTTAACAAACTGATATTTACTCCGTGAAAATTTTAGAAGATTTTGCTTATTCAAAAGATTTGTTCATTAAAGTTTCAAACAGTTTGAACTGTTTCAGCTGTTACTTTTTGGTAGTTGATTTCGATCATAATTAAAACACGATATGAAATTAGGATCATTAAAATTTTTCTCGGCATTTTCGATAAATTCAGTGTGGTTGTTCCAGACCGTTTCTGATTAAATATTCGAAAAAAAATATTGGGACGTTAAGAACTATCGCGAAATCACACCCTCATGGTAAATGAAATAGCCGTGGGTAAGCGCTAGTGAATAAATAAAAAATTGACAGCTATTGACGCGATTCATCAAGTAGCTGATTTATCATTATTCATTGGATATGATTTTTCACCGACCAGTCTGATGGGTATTTGGTAAAGACTTCTGAATATTCTATAGCCCCTGGTGGAATTGCATGAAATGAAATGCAGATTTTAATTTCCAGGTTCATACGTCTCATATCTGGTTGAATTGCGTGAGCAATTACGAAGAAGGAACAGAACAATTCACAACACAAATAGCACGCCAAGAATATGGATCGCGGAAAACTTATGGAAAATAGCTACAACGGTGCTGTCGCGACACCGACTGGAGTTCAATTTTATGCGTAAGATTATAAATACCTCTTGGTGAGACCCCCTTCATAAGCAGTCACGACTTCCCGTCTAAAGGTTCAAATCCTAAAATAAACTATAATCTGTCAAAAAGCGAACACCCCTCTCAAGTAGAACTGACACGTTGACTCCAACGAATAGATTTTCTTATGTATCTTTGGGCATTTCGTATTTCCTGGTTGCTATGAGGGTCATGCTACGATGAGGAAAATCCCACATACGGGGTCGTACGGAATAATAGCTCATATATCTTCCCTCATATAACAAGACAATAAGTGCAATAAATAATAGGTATATATAATAATATATAATAAATATATAAGTCGAAAGATTTTTCATAGACGATTCGAAATTATGAAGGGAAATCACCCACATAACAAACTTTCGAATATCTACAAATAAAATGTATTCTAGTATTCTTCAGAATTGTACGCCTTTCAGTATGAAACTGACGGCAAACAACTTCATAGATTTAGTTTTCTCTGGGTTTTCACTTCTTATATCTGAAACAGAACCATTAAACAATTAAGTTGATTTTTGTGGTTCTGTTTCAGGTATTGGGAGCGAAAACTCAGAAAAAACGACAAAATAATGCAATATCCTCCCCAAATAAGCTTTAATCGATAATGCCAAGATTGGTGAATGGTGAGGGTGTGCAATTTCTGATCGTCGGTAAACTTTCAATCCATCTCCAATTCGGACATAATCATTAAAGATGTCAACCAGAAGCCTCTGGTATTTTTGCGCGATCAATAGGGCGATTCTTTCAATTCAAAGTTATGTGGCCGATTCGTCTGCTTCAAAAATGAAGATTACCGCCTAGCCACATTTGTTGACCTGACAAAGGCTTTTGACTGTGTTGCTCATGATAAACTCCTCTTAAAATTAAGAAATACGGTTTTGACGTGACAGCACTGAATATGGTCGAGTCCTTTTTGAGCGGGAAGTTCCAGGCGGTTTGGACGGACGGCGCACACTCTAGTATGAGACCTATCAGTGTACTACCTGGGAACAATTATGGGTCCGGTGCTGTTTTTAATCTTAGTAAATGATTTACCTGACTATATTACGGAAACAGAGACCACACTATTTGTTGATGACGCAACGGTGGCAGTTGAGGCTTCGGACTCACAGACATTAGTTGAGTTGTCACGTGTGGCAAGGTTGAGACTCATGGAGTGGTTTACTTCGAATGGTTCGATCATGAACGAGAGTAAGACCTATAACTTGATAATGACTTTGAGGCCGGTGAACGTCGCGTTCGATGCGGTGGCCTCTGCACTTACTTGGAGGTCACATGTTGATGTCCTTATAAACAATATCAGCCGAAATATTTTTGCCCTGAAAACACTGTCATTTTCCCTTGCTGGGAATGTGCTGCGAACTGTTTACTTTGCTCTGGTAGATACTCATTTGAAGTACGTTTTTAGACTGCAAAAAAGAGCAATCAGGATCTTGGGGGGGTTGAGCTATCGCGACTGCTGTAAGATTACCTTTAAAGATCTGGGTATACTCACGTTTCCATCCCTATTTATCCTAGAAAACTTAATTTACATCCATCGAATTAAAGATAAATATTTACTACAGTCAGACATACAATACAAGGAACAAATCGCTCATTAGGAAAGACTTCCTAAGATTGAGTAAATCCCAACAGGGTCCAAGATTTTGTGTGGTGTCTCTGTACAATAGACTCCCTGATGGGGTGAAGAATCTGCCAATTGTTAGGTTCAAGGATAAAATGAAAAGAATGTTGGCAGTCAATATATTTTATTTAGTTGACGAATTTTATGGTCGGATTCTGGATGGCAGTGATTTTGTATATCTAATATTTTCAACTATTGTTTGGTTTTTGGCATTTTATTCTATTTATTAATATTCGTCTTGACTTGTGAAAACAATGTATTATAATTTTTGTGGCAATCACCAATAAATCTCTCTCTCTCTCTTTCTCTCAGTGAACATACGACGAACGCAATTTATTCGTGAGAAGTTCAGTTGAAATATTGGTTCTTGACGAAAGTGTTCACAATGCCAAAGTCATATTTACATTAGCGTGAGTAATGCAGACGGGGATGGCTCAAGGAATACGTAAATCAAACGCAGAATATCGATTGCCAAAGTCAGTTTCACGGGGAACTGTTGCTTAATGAACTATTTCGAAATAATACAAACGATTAACTAAGCGAACTGAAATGTTTTTGAGTCCATATCTCACTCCTTCATCAGACAAAAAATATAGAAAACATTCCGAATTATTTCCTCACAATAATTTTATGTTTCAAGAGCTTTTTAATTTCATTTTGATTAGTTATTTCTCATACATTGGGGGCAAAAACCTGAAATAACCCTGAAAAATAATAGCAGTATATCTAGTTTATGATTCTAACCACAAAGCAGTTTCAACACTTGTAATCCACTTCCTTTTAATGCGTCCTCACTAATGATAACAATATCAATAAATGAAGAAATAAGTTTCATGTCTACTCCAAATTTATTGTGAATGAATACTACATATGTTTCAACCCCTACAAAATTGGGGTCATCTTCAGGCAATCTGAAAATGAAGGTAATTTTAGGTAGATTTTAGAACATTAAAAGTTGAATACATGGTCAATGTTTATGAGTAAAAAGATATTTTAAAATTTAATTCTTAACAAAAACTTACGTCAATATGGTAATAAAAACAAATGACTAGATGTGGAAACTCAAATACAAGACATAAACCAAACAAGGAAAAGGACAACAACACACGAGGAAAGGAAGGACAGATGAGCAGAAACTGCTTATTAAACAAACATGTAAACTAGTTTTCTGTAGCATTATTATCAAAATTAAAATAACATCTTGAAATTTCGTAAGAATAAAGAGAGATGGAGTCACCGTGAGGAAGGAAGGTTGAGTCAACTGGGCACGACAAGCAACTCTGGACAACCTTGTGCATTCAAGAGTTTATTTGGAGACTTGTACATAGCCTTTGAGATATAGACGTTTTCCAAAATGTCGCATAAACCTCTATTATGGGGAGGTGTTGTGGAGGGGATATGAGCGGAATTCAGGAGGATATGCTCTGCAAAGGTACCTACTTGGATTGGGTTCAATGTCCTAACATCTACTCAAAATTACCTGCATTTTCAGATTGCCTGAAGACGACCTCAATTGTGTAGGGGTCGAAAAATATGTACTATTTATTCACAATAAATTTTGGAGTAGACATGAAAATTGTTTCTTCATTTAATTAGAAAGCTCCAAAGAGTATGATGCATATTATATCAATATCAATAAACTAACATAAACACAAGGGCGAGTATTTGTCGATAAATACACCAAAACCTTGATCCAATCAATCAAGGTCTCCATTCCATACTGAAGAAGCATTGTTCGAGAGATCCATACAATGCAGTTCAACGAATATTATCGATCAGTCCCTTTTCAAATGCAGAAATGGTTCTAGATATACTTAAAACCTGCTCATATGCAGTCTCGGGAACAAAATTTTACGAGTGCCATCTCAGGAGCACTTCAAGGACCCTAACCTTCGAGTGAAGAAATCCTTCAGCTGAGCGATGAGCATGACTTTCATCCATTTGCCGTTCAACAAAGTATCTAATGAGTATCCATTAAAGCTTATTTCGGGCGTTATTTTTCGGGTGTTTTCTGAGCGGAAAGCCAGAAAACACCCAAAAAATAATACATCTAACATTTTGAAGAATTAGTCAAGATAAGTTTGAATATTTTTAACTGTTAAAAACTTTATGAAGTAGAAATATCGAGGTCAGGAGCTTTTTCGCGCTTGTTCACATTCGATGCCATTTCCTTAAGACATTTTGCTAGAACCATTACGCCTTAATTATTCAACCAAGTTCAGCAATCCGATTCGATCATATCTGCATCATTGGTTATATTAGGAATATAAAATTTCAAATGGAAACCATCGGAGAGATTTTATGTTTTCACCAATTCGACATTCTCGATAAATCCCCAAACTTGCAATGAAGATATCGAGACCCTTAGTTTTTTTCGGATGTTTTTGTGGAAACGGTCGGACTTACTGCCAACCCTAAAATGAGATTCTATTTAGAGGATTGACATTTGTTGAACCGGTTCAATTACGAAAGCCGAATTAGCGCATTGGTAAAATCACCCGATGTTAATCTGTAAATTACAACAATAACGAGGAAAACACCAAGAAACTTGCCACATTTTTTGTCCAATATCTCCGAAGATAATCATCGGATCAAACCTAACTTTGAAAAATTTTCAAAGAAAATTTCGAGAATTTTCGAATACTTCTTCATACTTTATACCCCTACGATGCTCACGAAATTTTGCATCAAGTTCTGCGTTGGTATTCTTCAACTTACTACATAGTACAAATCTGTTCTTTTTGAGATATCGAGGAAATAAACTCAATCTTTTAATTTCTCCGAAAATGTATATCAGATCAAACTGAAATTAAAAGCGCTGTTTTAAAATATCAACTCCAGGGTACATACCAAGTTTCAATCTGATAGTGTCAATAATTATCGAGATTTTGGGGATATATTGAATTGAAATTCGGAAAACTGTCATGAAATACTCATTTCCAAGGTCTGTGCCGAATTTCGAAATCTGGTCAATGAATCAGAAAAAAACTGCATTTTTTCGGTAAAGATGTGGATAATTTTCAAAAAACAATGTTTTCAAAATTTTTTAAAGACTGGATCCGCACAAAATTTCGCAGTAAGTTGCGCGATGATAATCTATAAGTGATCGCATGTGAACTTCTTAGATATTGAGGAAATAACCTCAAAATTTCAAACAACGAAATTTGACATATTTTTTTCCATAAATCTCCGAAAGTAAATATCGAATCGAATGTTTGATACTGAGGTCTGTGACGAATTCTTTCGAAATCATGATCATTATCTCCCGAGGAAAAAAATGTCCTCAACAATTTCAAATATTTTTGAATAACAATTGGATGCATATGAAATTTTGCAAAAATATTATCGTTGGTATTCTCCAAATAATAACGAAGTTTCTATCTCTTCGGATCAGTATTCCTGGCAAATATTGAGGAAATAACGTCAAAATTTTGAACAACGAAATTTGACATATTTTTCCATATATCTACGAAAGCAAATATCGAATCGAATTGAAATTTGAAACACTGTTGTTGAATACTGTTCAAAGGTATGTGTCGAATTCCGTTGAAATCTGATCATAATTTTACGAGAAAAAAAAATTCCACAAAATTTCAAATATTTTCAAATAAACATTTTTTCAGGATTTTCTAACAACTTGCTGCGAACGAATTTTGCATTAAATTGCGCGTCGGTATTCAAAAACTAATTACAATATCGAGAAGTTAACCTCAAATTTTCCTATAGATATAACTAACTCAACCGAGATATTTAGGATCGAAACCTAACCTGAGAAATTCAAGACCCTAGGTCCTTTATCTCAAACGTTGGAGCGCACAAGGCCGGCCGGAGAGACAGAATCAAACTTGATCACGGATTCTTCCTCAGTGCATCTAACCTAGTCGTTTGTGACCAATTTCAGTTCAAAATTCGAAAACTACAGACATTGCGACGAAACTATAATTCGCCGTTCCCCAGAACAAGCGCGTAAAATGGCATGTTCCTGTTACGTACATTTTGAACGCCGTAAAAATTCTACGTACCGCCTATGTTCATAATGGACATAATGTTTCAGCCTCTACCCAATGGGCACAAGTACGTTTATTTAAAGAACGAGTTAAATAGACGTTTTTGGTAGGAAACCGTTGATATCCCATTGAAATATTCAATGTTATTAGTAAACGTATCAATACCATAATTTACACGTTGATCCTCAACAATCTATCGAAATCAAACGGAATTTCAACGCTTACAACTTTCAACGGCGTATGTGAACGTTTGTTCGATATAATATTCAACGTGATTTCCAACGCCTGGTTGAAAAAAACGTGATAAATATGTTCATTCAAAACATTTTTCAGTGACTATTTTCCTCGTCGTGATTCCCACCAATCAAAAACGCGCAATTTTGAATTACAAGTGGTTTCTAGGTGGAAAAACTGTTTGGCAGGAGCTGTCAGCAGTTTATTCGAGTTTACCCACGGCAAAACTTGACAGTTGTTGTCACCAAAAATTACAATACCTTTGAAAACAAACGTTATTGATTAGGAACCTATTTTTTAGTGTTCAAATTAATTTCTATACATAATGCATACAGAATAATCTGTTACTCATGAAATAGTTTTGTCAAATACCATTCGAGCATCTGATTTTTCCTATGAAAAAATTATATGCCCTTATGATATTACTTACGAAAAAGATTGTTATGTTTCAAAACGTTGTTTATAGACTATTTTTTCTCGAATTTTCGAAAATCTCGAGTTGAATAAGAATAAAGATTGTTCAAAAAACTCTGCACATAAAAGTATATCAAATATAATTTTTCACTTAAATTCCAACGCTTGGTTGAAAAAATATTTGAATTACTTAATAAATATCTGTCTTCGAAACGTTTTTCAGTGTAAAATATTTTCAAGTTCGAAACGTTGTTCGTGTACCATTATTTCTTAAATTCTCGAAACTTGTGGCGATAAGAAGTAGTATTGATCGTTTAAAATACGCCCGTTGTGAGAGTTCATTCGACATAAATCCCAACGTCTGGTTGAACAAATTCCAGATATATATGTTTCTTCGAAACGTTTTTCAGTGTATATTTCTCAGTTTTGAAACGTTGTTCAGTGACCATTATTTCTCACATTCTTGAGTTGGATTGAAAGAAATATGCAACGTTTAAAAACGCCGCAAATGAACATTTATTCGACATAATATTTTACTTGAACTCTAAAGCCTGGTTGAAAAAAAATACATAAAGAATATGTCATTAAGGTTTTCTTCGTCCATATTTCTTCTGTACTGATGTGTTCCCTGTCTAAAATTACAGCCTAGAGAAAGCCAAAGAAGAGCACAAATTTGACTTTTTCAACGCTGTATTTTAGGAGAGGAAAAAACATCTGTAAAGAAAACAACTGCCTCCTTTGTATTTAAGCCTTGAAAAAGGAACGGCGCAGTTACGAAACGTTGGCAGAAGAAATTAGTTAAGGAGAATTACATTGTCCGATAAAGAAACATATTCATCATAATGAATATGTTTTTTTTTAACGTTTTCTATGTATAATATTTTTCAGTTTTGAAACGTTGACCATTATTTCTCAAAACTCTTGAGCAGGATTTCAAGAAATATTCAATGTTTATAAAATGCTGCATGTGAACGTTTATTCGACTTCTTTCACTTTAAAAATACGTGATAAATATGTTTCTTTCAAACATTTTTCAGTGTATGAAATTTTTTTAGTTATGAAATGTTGTTCTACTATTATTTCTTCAATTCACGAAATTTTTGAGTTCGAAAACTTCAATCGTTTAAAAAATGCCGGATGTGAAAATTTATTTCGACGTAATATTTAACGCAAATCCCAGATGATTGAACTTAAAAGAATTTTAATTGATTTGATATTATGATTTTCAGTAGGGTGGAATAGAAAATATATTTTCATTAAAAAGATTGTTACTTTTAATTCAACGTTACGTCGCAAATCAAACGAATAAGTAACATTTTTACACTTTCTTTTAAATGTAACACAATTAACACTTCAACGTACGGTAAGAGGAAGAGCTATTCACTATTACACGATACCAGCGGGTGAAAGCAAGAAAGAACGAAGCCATAAAGTATACGGTGCTGGAAAGTGCAACTGCAATCATTCATAGGTATTATTAGGTGAGGAGGGTTTTCGTTATTTGGTGGTTAGTAAATTTTTTCTGCACATGTTATATATAGAAATACTTATAGATTATTAGAAATTGAATTTCAGAGGGAAACGGCATGTGTAATAAGTGAAAACAGTCGACACAACCTTGCTAGATACGAATTTCAACCCCGAATTAGGTGAGCACATTTTATTTCTTATAGGGAGCACTATGGATTATTACGAACGAAAATTCTAAATTCCCATAAACATAGTACATGTTATAAACGAATGAAGCTAATTTAAAATTTTTGTTGAAATCTTATTCGCACTTTGAATTATTTTTATCAATTTCAATCATATCAAATGAAAATTCAAACGGATTGTTAAACATTTCAGGTGAAACACATTGTGAAAGGGGTCCTCACAAAAACCAGGCAGAATTCAACAAGACTTGGAAGAAGGTGAAAAAATTATTTCTCATTCGAACTGAAATTATCAACATTATAAGGATCATAACCAACGAAAATTCAAAATTGTCAATAAGCATTATAGTGGCTTATCAAAAATCGGGAGAAAAAAACTTGATCGACTAATCAGTTTGTGCGGTAGGTAGGCACATGTCATGGCACGGAGAAACCTGTAGATGCGAATGAATTTTTAAAATATATTATTGAAGACTTTACCTGCACTTTTAAACATTGGTTTCAATTTCAAAGAAAAGGTATTAATCATAAAAACAAACGATTTATTCGTGTACCAACCCTCTTTGGAATATTGTAGGGGACATAGCTGCTACCAATCCTGCTCAAAATGTTCAATTGAAGGCAGTAATTTCAGTAACCGCAACGAGTGTGAATGTAGCAACGGTTTTTCAGCAACGGTTTTTTGGAAGACTATAATCGTAACTGAGTGAAAACAGCCGCTACAATTAGGTACTTTTTGAAAAATATCTAATGGCGTGAGTTGAATGAGCTTCATTCAAGATAATAATTTGTCAACCCTAAACAAACCCCCTAACCACCCCCTGAAGTGAAAAATAGCGTTATCTCTAAAACGACCTTTGCTGAAGATATTTTGATGGAAATCGTTTATTTCGAACCCTATGAACACGTTCCATATATTGAAATAATTTGTGACCCCTTAATAACCCCCTCATACGCCCCCTAAGGTAGAAAATATCGCTGTGACTTAAACGACCGTTGTTGGCGATTTTTTGATGGAAATCGTTTATTTCGAGCCCTATGAACACGTTCCATATAGTGAAATAATTTTTGACCCCTTAGTAACCCCCTCAAACGCCCCCTAAAGTTGAAAATATCGCTGTCACTAAAACGACCGTTGCTGGCGATTGTTTTATGAAAATCGTTTATTTCGAGCCCTATGATTACTTCCATTAGTGCAATAATTTGTGACCCCTTAGTAACCCCCTGAAGTGGAAAATATCGTTATGACTAAAGCGACCGTTGCTGGCGATTTTTTGATGAAAATCGTTTATTTCGAGCCCTATGATTACGTTCCATATAGTTAAATAATTTGTGATCCCTTAGTAACCCCTCTTAGACACCCTCAAAAGTGGAAAATATCGTTATGACTAAAACGACCGTTGTTGGCGATTTTTTGATGGAAATCGTTTATTTCGAACCC
Source organism: Myrrha octodecimguttata (assembly GCA_958510865.1). Lineage (NCBI taxonomy): Eukaryota > Metazoa > Arthropoda > Insecta > Coleoptera > Coccinellidae > Myrrha > Myrrha octodecimguttata. The sequence continues at coordinate 16,547,122 of OY294060.1, forward strand.
TATGATTACGTTCCATATAGTGAAATAATTTGTGACCCCTTAATAACCCCCTCAAACGCCCCCTAAAGTTGAAAATATTGCTGTCATGAAAACAACCGTTGCTGGCGATTTTTTGATGAAAATCGTTTACTTCGAGCCCTATGATTACGTTCCATATAGTGAAATAATTTGTGACCCCTTAATAACCCCCTCAAACGCCCCCTAAATTTGAAAATATCGCTGTCACTAAACCGACCGTTGCTGGCGATTTTTTGATGAAAATCGTTTATTTCGAGCCCTATGATTACGTTCTATATAGTGAAATAATTTGTTACCTCTTCATAACCCCCTCAAACGCACCCTAAAGTTGAAAATATCGCTGTCACTAAACCGACCGTTGCTGGCGATTTTGAAAATCGTTTATTTCGAGCCCTATGAACACGTTCCATATAGTGGATCAATGTGTGACCCCTTAATAACCCCCTTAAACACCCCCTAGAGTGGAAAAAGATCGTTATGACTAAAAAGGCCGTTGCTGGCGATTTCTTGATTTTTCCACTTAAGGGGCAATTGATGGGGTTTTTAAGGGGCCACTAAATTATTTCACTTCATGGAACGTGTTCAGCAGGTTCGAAATAAACGATTTTCATCAAAAAATCGCCAGCAACGATCGTTTGAGTGATAGCGATATTTTCAATTTTAGGGGGCGTTTGAGGGGGTTCTTAAGGGGTCACAAATTATTTCACTATATGGAACGTGTTCATAGGGCTCGAAATAAACGATTTTCATTAAAAAATCGCCAGCAACGGTCGGTTTAGTGACAGCGATATTTTCAACTTTAGGGGGCGTTTGACGGGGGTTATTAAGGGGTCACAAATTATTTCACTATATGGAACGTAATCATAGGGCTCGAAATAAACGATTTTCATCAAAAACTCGCCAGCAACGGTCGTTTTAGTGACAGCGATATTTTCAACTTTAGGGGGCGTTTGAGGGGATTATTGAGGGGTCACAAATTATTTCACTATATGGAACGTGTTCATAGGGTTCGAAATAAACGATTTCCATCAACAAATCGCCAGCAACGGTCGTTTTAGTCATAACGATCTTTTTCCACCCTAGGGAGTGTTTAAGGGGGTTATAAAGGGGTCACAAACTATTTCACTATATGGAACGTAATCATAGGGCACGAAAAAAACGATTTTCATCAAAAAATCGCTATTAACGGTCGTTTTCGTGACAGCAATATTTTCAACTTTAGGGGGCGTTTGAGGGGGTTCTTAAGGGGTCACAAATTATTTCACTATATGGAACGTGTTCATAGGGCTCGAAATAAACGATTTTCATCAAAAAATCGCCAGCAACGGTCGTTTTAGTGACAGCAATATTTTCAAATTTAGGGGGCGTTTGAGTGGGTTATTAAAGGGTCACAAATTATTTCACTATATGGAACGTAATCGTAGGGCTCGAAATAAACGATTTTCATCAAAAAATCACCAGCAACGGTTGTTTTCATGACAGCAATATTTTCAACTTTAAGCGGCGTTTGAGGGGGTTACTAAGGGGTCACAAATTATTTCACTATATGGAACGTGTTCATAGGGCTCGAAATAAACGATTTCCATTAAAAAAACGCCAGCAACGGTCGTTTCAGTGACAGCGATATTTTCAACCTTAGGGGGCGTTTGAGGGGGTTATTAAGGGGTCACAAATTATTTCAATATATGGACGTGTTCATAGGGCTCGAAATAAACGATTTCCATCAAAAAATCTTCAGCAACGGTCGTTTTGAGGATAACGCTATTTTTTACTTTAGGGGGGGGGGGTTTGTTTGAATAAAGCTCATTCAACTCGCGCCATAAGATATTTTCCAAAAAGCACCTAATTGTAGCGGCTGTTTTCACTCAGATACGATTATAGACAGTTCCAAAAAACCGTTGCTACATTCACACCCGTGTAATCGCATATGTTCCACAAATGTTACGGCCGACCGTAAACACAATAACTTCCGGAAACAACTTAGAAACTCGATATTTGTAGAGTAGGTTTGTAGTGAAAAAAATTAGTGGGTAATTTATTTCTGTCTTTCCCATATAAATGGAAGGGTGGAATAGAGTTATGCATCCAATGCAGATTGAAACAATTTCATTGCAAATGATCGAAAAGTATGGTAGCTGTGGGAAAAAAACTAATTAATATCTCGGTAATAAGGGGTTCGATTGAAAAATAATTTGGGGACTTTATTTTTTATTGAAGAGTAGCAGTATTTGCTATAATAGTAATTGCTATTATTGCAGCTGCTGATAGAGTTAACCATGAAGCAAAAAAAATAAATAAATAGAAGATTTCTAATACTATGAATGATTGGCTCAAGTATGCGGAGCTGAGAATGTCATCAGGATAAAAAAAGAATTTATTTGTTAACCGAAAGTATGAATACCAGTTGGTTTAAAAAGAAATATTTAAATATATAAATAAATGTTTGTATATACTTTTCATTTTGATATGTCCAATTCTAGGAAATATTTTTTATTACTTAACGTACTCTATATAAAGATAAATATTTCTCTGTTGAAGTACGCATCATTTCAAAGTAGACAGACATATAATCCAACCTCAACCACATTCTGGTTTTTTGTCACATCTTAAGGGTGAACGCTGAGTTATACTGAAACTGTTGTAATGTATATCTAACTTTATATTACTGATCTTTGATGAGAAACGGTTTTTCAATCAATATAAGCTACCTTAGGGAAAAAAAACGCTACGAATCAAAGAATTAGTAATATAACAACAATATGGAATATAATGATAGAGAAAAACGAAACGAAATTCATGATTGGATAAACGTTAATGTTTCTTTTCAAATACTAATGAGAATTCAGCGTTTTGCATTTTGAGTGTGTGAAAAACACTGCAAATTTTACACAAAGGTTTATTATTTTCTTAGTTAAATAACCCAATACACCATTGATAACTTAAACAACTCAGAACCGAATGCTATGATTCATTTTCGTCATTATTGGAAATTTGCAGCGTTTTTCTTTATAACTCAGGAACCACTTGTCGGAAATCATCCGGGTAAAAATTTTTAGGTTTAGTTATGCAACAGTAATCAACGTTCAAAATTTCATGAAAATTGGGTAATAAGTTTTCGAGAAATAATTTTTTTTCCCTCCAACCCCCCATTTAGAGCCCTCAGGGTAAACCGATCCTGCTGAAAAGCTTGGAGGATCAACCCCGAGTGACACACGATTTTTCCACCAAGTTTCAAGAATTTCCGTTCCGTACTTCCCGAGAAAAGCCCCGCACAACGGACGGCGGACGGACGGATTTTTTTTTTATTCGTTTATTCAAATCTACATACTCCAAAACGTAAACTGTGAAATTTTCAGGGGGGCTTAAAATTTTTTTTTGGTTGGTCGATCACTAAGGCTTATTATTTGATATTATCAAATAATAAACCAAAACACAGGAATCTTATACTGTACGCCAAGAGTTCGAGTTTCACAAAGTTAAGAGAAAAGAGAAATTTCAAGGGCAAGCACTGCTGATGGATTGATAAACAGCCATATTTATTCGGCATGTTTGCTTCCCCTCCTCAATTTAAATAGACCTCGCATCTAGTCGATATCAAATTCAAACAAAATCCGCGTGAATGAAAGATACCTCAGATAATTTATGGGTACCTTCAGTTGATATTTCTTCTTGTTCTTTGACTAATTCAGAGACCTGTATGTCTCAGCCGATGGCGATTTGATTCCATTGGAGAATTATTATTAGTTTATTTCCAAATATGAGTAGGCGCGTGTTTTTTGGATGACTTATGTTCAACATTTACAATAGAGATTTTTGGAAACGGATCGGTCAACTTACCTGGGTTTCTCAAATGACAGTTATTGAACTCTACTGTCAATAAGTCAATTTTCGCTGACCTGGGTTGGTGATCGTGTAAGTTTCCGAAAACCCCTCATGAAACTACATTTTCCGCATGTGCAACTGAAATAATTTAAACTCACCTCTTTCGCAATTTGGTCAAGAGCCTGATCTTCAGCTGACGACTTGGCAGCCAGACGTCTTCTGCCGCCAATGCCGTCCATTTCAGGAGTTACCGGAGATTTCCAGATATCGAACCTGAACATATACACAAACACGTTACACAACACAAGACAGCTGTACAAATGGCGTTGAATATACAGTTGAAAGGATTCGATTGCATGTCTTTTAGGGACGAAAAAGATGTATATGAGTGACTGATAAAAACAATATACAAAAGAACACATTCAACGAAGAATTTTTGATTAAAATGCCGTTATCGAAGTATATACATGTCTTGCATACTTTGGCAGAATCCATCAATATACTCGTTACATTAGAAGCGTAATATCCAGAAGGAATAACTTGGCAAATTTCATTTTTTGTCAACAGAATGACCATATTTGAAGTATGCTTTGGTAACAATATAAACTTTTTAGTTCCCATAAAATAGGATATTATTCAATGGGCATATAATGATGACTGCTTTTTTCACGAGGGTGAAGTTTGAAGTCTTAAGCATAACAAACTGTCTCGAACAAGAAGACATCAAAATTATTACTATCTTAGTGATGTTGGCAGTGGTAGAACTGTTGCCTATCGACATATTGATTTTCCCTTCGCGAAGTTAGCCGTAGTATTGGGCTAAGAACGCACATGCGATTCTATGTCGCGAGATCGTTTAGGGCCGTATTTATAGTTGTCCTAGGTCACAGAAATGAAAGGCATACTCCTCAATGCGAATGCGCGCATATACCAATCATTCTTCATCAGTGAGTCCAAGCTAGTCGTCATTATCCAGAAAATTGTTCGAAAATTACTGACATTGTGCCAGAACAATAATGCGGTGTTTGATGAATCACGGAGTCCACATCACTCAGAATATAATTATACATATTATAATATATTCCATTCTCTTAGGTCCACGAGCCATAACAAGCACCTTATTCGCCAGATGTAATATTGAGTGCCTTGTTTTCATATTCTCGATATGAGCTGCCCCTTCGAGGAAGAAAATTTTATTGGTGGGAAGATAAAATTCTAGAAAAGCGCTGACTAGAGCTTTTACGCAGTTTGCCATGATGACACTTTCACGTATTGGTCCCTCAAAAGCGGCTTCAATCCTGAGGAAAAGATTTGCTGATCTTTTTTTTTAGATACTCTACATTAATCAGAATCCAACAATGAACAAGAAATCTGACACACGAAACTTAAGCAACATCTGCAGTTACTTACATTCCTGTGATAGAAAAACTAGTGAAAACACAGACCCTCCAGGTACATGATGAATTTCAAAGTAATTTTTTTGAAAAAGATTTTTTTAGGTGTTGAGCGGTGTTTTACCTCATGATTATCACTTGGTGTGTACATCGAGACATTGGTTAGATTAGGTTAACCAGGCGCGTTGTTTCCATGATTTTGAAAGATCTAGTTTGAATTTTTTTTTAAAGTTTGAGGGCCGCATTCATAGTCGCTCCTTGTAGGTTTCGTCAAGAATGCCTTGCCGAAGGCCGCCTCGAAGTTTATTTTCTATACTCCGAAGTGCCTTGCATTCGAGGAGCACTGAAGGCATCCTTAGGTATCTAGAACAAGAATGACGAAAAAAAGAAGCCTCAAGGACGAGGAAATACTCAAGAAGCAACTATAAATACGGCACTAAGTTTTCAAAATGTTTCAAACTAATTGTAAACACTTTAGACCAAAAAGTCATGTAATTGAAACATCTATGATATTAGCCTGAAAGCACAGAAGAAGGATATGACAATTAACAAACGTCGACTACAATAGAACAAAGAACAACAATACAATAGTAATGAATCTAATACTGAATTTGAAGAAAACGACTACAATATATTTTACTATTCATAAATGTAAATACCAATTATACAAAGGACAGATAGGACTTTCTGAAGTTAATCCTTAGATGTCAGAGATCGTAAGTTACAGATGACGTGATTTGTGAATGTTTTGCAGCAGCCGAATTCATTGCAGCAGCCAAATGATCAGTGGCGTCAGGAGAAATTTTTGGAGGTGCAAAGTAAAAATTTGAAAGTTCAGTTCACTTAATCGACTTCAATAAAATATTCATGGCATTTCAATGTTTAGCCAAGTTGATATTAGGTATAGTTACTGTTTAATGGATATGAAATCACATATCCGAAGGATATTCATTTACATTCAACTACAGATTCTCAATTTATTTCACAAACGTTTGCATGAAAAATTCCCATGCTCAGTCAGTAATCGAGTCAGGGTGGAAATCTGGCTCCTATTAAAACCGGCCACCCAAATTGACCAGTTCTGAGCTCTGAAATAGTGACATATAGGGACCAAATTTCGTGACTGGTGAGATCATTTCAAAAAAAAGAAAAAAGTGACAACAGTGAGTCGCTGGCAAGCCATCCCGCTGGTGATCGCAGACTACATTGGCTAGATGTTTTCCCATGGTCCTATTCATTCGTTCGACCATGCCATCGGATTGGGGATGCAGAGGTGTAGTTCTTGTCTTATTAATCCCCAATTTTCTACAAACTCCAGAGGTATTCCAAATCTGCAGAAGAATTCTTTGACCATTTTAACAGCAACCGTACTTGCCTCTTGATTAGGAATACCGTACGCTTCCACCCATTTGGTGAAATAGTCCATCGCTACCAAAATGTACTTGTTTCCGTGATCTGTTTCGGGAAAGGGGCCCGCGATGTCGATAGCTACTCGTTCCATGGGAGATCCCACGTTATATTGCTTCATTGGAGCCTTTCCTTTGCCATAAGGGCCGTTAGCAGCAGCACAAGCTTTACATGTTCTAAACCAATATTTAACATCTTTCTTGCAGTAATCCCAAAATGTCCACCTGAAGTTCCATTATGTAATCTGGTCAAAACGTCTGTCACTCGACTCTTCGGCACGATCAATTGGTACCTCTGCTCAGATCCATCGTCAATCTCCCAACAACGCTTCAGAAGACCTTTATCGATCTTCAACGTTTCCCATTGTGCCCAATACGCCTTAACATTTTGACTCAACCTGGATACTTCTTCACAAGTAGGTCGTCTGCCACTCTTCTTCCAACTCAGGATTACTTTTAAGTCTGAATCTTCTTCTTGTGCCCGTTGAATTTCTTGGGGTAGCCAGTCATCTTCAATTACTGTGGTCCGTCTCGAATCAGCTTTGTCTTCCACGCGTGAGCAATGGCTGCAATTCTCGGGGCAAGGCCTTATTGATAACGCATCGGCATTGCGATGGGTAGCTCCCGTTCTATGTTCGGTTTCGAAGTCATATTCTTGCAGTCTTTCGATCCATCTGGCAACTTTTCCTTCCGGGTTCTTAAAGTTCATGAGCCATTTCAAAGCAGCATGGTCCGTTCTCAACAGAAATTTCCTTCCGTACAAATATTTGTAGAAGTGTTCTACGGACTTGATGACTGCTAAAAGTTCTCTTCTGGTCACGCAGTAATTCCGTTCCGGCTTTTACAAGACCGTGCTGAAATACCCTATGACTCTTTCTTGTCCATCCTGTACTTGTGATAGAACGCCCCCGACGGATCAATTACTAGCATCCGTGTCGAGCACCAACTTCCCTTCAGCTCTTGCGTAGCTCAAAACTGGAGCTGTGACCAGAGCCTTCTTCAGCTGTGCGAAAGCTTCAGCGCAATCATAGGACCATATGTACTCCTGTCCATCCTCTGTTGATTTTGTTAGAGGTTTGGCAATGTTGGCGAATCCAGATACGAATCTTCTATAATAGGTGCATAAGCCTAAGAAACTTCGCAATTCACTCTTGTCTCTCGGTATAGGCCATTCCTGTACTGCTTTGATCTTGCCCGGGTCAACTTTCACGCCCCCTCGAGAAACTACGTGTCCTAAATATTTCACCTCTGTTCTAAATAAGTTGCATTTCTTTGGACTCAGCTTTAGGTTAGCTTCACTACTATCACCTCATCTAAGTACACTAGGCAAGTCTTCCAGGACAGTCCTCTCAATATACTCTCCATTAAACGCTCAAATGTAGCAGGAGCGTTGCATAAACCGAAGGGCATCACTTTGAATTGCCACAGGCCCGTTTCAATACTGAAGGCAGTTTTCTCTTTGTCTCTTGGATCTAAGCCAACCTGCCCACTCTTCAAACTCAAGGTGGAAAACCAACATGATCCCGAGAGTGTAGCCAGTGTATCATCAATTCAAGGGATAGCTGTCCTTCGTAACTTGATTGAGCTGCCTATAGTCAACACAGAACCTGGTGGACACATCCTTTTTCTTCACTAACTCTACAGGCGACGTCCAAGGGCTATTGGATGGTTCAATGACACCTTCTCTCGCCATTTCTTCAATAATCCGTTCAGCCTCTTCTCTTTTTGCCAGAGGAAGACGTCTAGGGTGTTGTCGGATGGGTTGTGCATCACCAGTATTGATTTTATGCTGCACAATATCGGTCTTCCCTGTTCTTTCGTCAGTGGTAAACACGTCAGAGAATTTCTGAATCAGTTTTCTCACTTCGGTTAGTTCATAACGGTCAAGATCTTGAAATTTTGAGGTGAGAAGGGTCATCAGCTCTTCAGTATTTTTCTGGCTCTGCGAGACTCCTGCAGTACCTATCCCACCAGAAATATGGTACACTGGTACTCCGTGTCCAATCAAAGTGTTCTTCTTCAGGGTGACTGGAAACATGTTCATATTCAGTAATCGGATGGGAATGCTATCTCTCAACCTTACCAGTGTCTTCCCGAGTAACAGTCCTTTAGCCAGTATTGCATCGTCAGAGGGCTCGATTAATTTAACGCAGCCATTTCTCGTAATATCATCACATCTACCAATCACTATGCATTCAGTTCGACCTGGCAACGTGATGTCGTCGGTCAATCGAATCCGATATATCTTGTCATCCACATCATTGAACGGGATCTCTTCATTTCCCAGTCGAAGAACATCACTCTTCATATCCAGTTGGCATCCAAGTGTCTTAACTAGGTCCAATCCCAGGATAACTTCTTCCGTGATTTCAGCTACTAGAACTTAACTGATCTTAACTGGACGAATCTAAAATCTTTCAGCTACTTCTGGACGCACAATGGTTCTGGTCGATCCAGTGCCTACCAAAATTTTCACATTACGATCATTTATCTTTCCAGGAACAATTATGCTTGATGAATCCGTGGACATGATTTCTCGGATTATCACTTCAGGACCATTTTTGGCTTGGGTAGATTTATGCCCTTTGATACCGACCCTTTTCAGTTTTCCTACTGTTGCTCTTTTTCAATTTTGGGGCAGTTTCGCTTGATATGCCCACTTTTATGGCAGTGCCAACACACAGCATCCTTTTTCTTAGTACGCAATAATCTACTGACTTCTTCTTTGATGATTTCTTCAACAGGTCGGTCTATTTCTTGGACTTGTCTTACACGAAAGTTTCCTCTATGCGACGCCTGCTTCCTGCCTCGAATTCTAAAGCCTGAGCTGAAGCATCATCCATGGTTTAGGGCGTGCAAGTCTCAGGCTTTGTTGTATTTCACCGTCCTTGATTCTATCTACAGAGGTTTGAATTGACAGCTGTTCAAGGAAGCTGTCTGGAGCAGTTGGGTAAGCCAGCCTGACTAATCTAGCCACATCGGCTTCAAACTACTGGAGATTTTCTCCAGTTTTCGCACCCGGTTCTTTATTCGGGCATGCTACACTTGTTGTAGATGAGCATCACCATATCTCATCTGAAGTTTCGATGTTAGAAGTTCATAACAAGCTTGTCGAGTGCCTCTCCTCGTAGAGCTATTATTAATGCTGTGGCTTTTTCTTTATCGCTCCAACTGTTTGTCAGCGCAGCAGCTTCAAACTGTTTCTGATATGTCGACCAAGGCACTTTTCCATCGAATGGTGGAGGCTTGATCTTCATTTTACCACTTTCGCTGTTATTTTCTGTTTTCATGATGCTATAGGGTGATGAAGCCGGATAATCTTTTCCAATTTACATTCTTTTCAGGGACTATTATTTTAGAATGGTGGTCAATTATTCCTATTATTTCTTCAAATTTTCCGTTAACTTCTTCATAAACTTCTCCGAATTTTGCGTCAACTTTATCAAATTTCTCCATTACTTCGTCCAAGTTTTCGTCAACTTTATCAAATTTTCCATTTACTTCATCCATTCCTTTCTTCATTTCATCTTCTATAGTTTCCATTTTCTCTTCCAATTTACTTGCAAAAAAAATTTCCTTCCATTTTCTCATTGATTTTCTGAGAATTTTCTTCCATTTTCTCATTGATTTTCTGAGAATTTTCCTCTGCCTTACTTTCCAGTCGCCTGCGTCTCCATTGCGTTCTGGAGTCTTGTAGTCACTGGCATAAATTTGAATCAATGGAATTTATTTACTCAATTCTAGCGATGTCGAACCGTAACCTGGCACCAATGTAACGTTTTCTTAGTTTATAAAAACGTTCAGAATAATCAAACTATTTATTCACAAGTATTTACACACTACTGTTCTAATAACAACTATTCTATCAAAGTCTGTGCACAATTTATTTCCACACAAATTCATTTTCACTGATCACTTTCCGCTTTGAATAACTCCTCTGAATTAGACCCAGTGCTGCTCCGCGCCCGGCCCTATATACAGGATGATTCCGGAGGAGACCATCAGATTTTGGGATAAGTTTACACTAGTCATGACAGTCTCGAAACAATGTTTGGTTTATGGTTGGGGGTCTCTATTGAGAATATACAGGGTGATTTGTCCGATTCGACAGATTTTACTTTTATTGATAACTTTGGTATGGCTTATTCGATTTTAGAGAAATTTTCAGCGAAGTACAATATTGATGAGAACATTCATTAATTTCAAAGTTTTTTTCAAAATAAGTGGTTGTTATTGTGATAATACCAGGTTAATTGAGCAGGTTGAAAAAACACCCTGTACATCGCATTTCCAAAACTACGCTATCTGTTTACGATTCTTCTATAATAAGTCATCATTCGAGAGTTTCTAATTTTTTTGGCACACTTCTAGTTTTCTGAGAAAATTCCATCAAAAAAAGACAATGTTGAAATTTCGCTCCAATCGATTCTACTTTCTTTGATAACTTTGGTATGGCTCATTCCATTTTGATGAAATTTGCAGTATAGAACAATCTGAACGTGTGAACGTGTGAACATTCAATAATCGCAAAAGTCTCTCAAAATACAGTGTTGTAATTGTGATAATTCTAGAATTTCAGATTAATTGGGCAGTTGAAAAAAAACACCCTGTACATTGCTTTTCCAAAAGTTTTTTATTCGTTTCAGATTCTACAATAATATGTCATCATTCAGAGGTTTTTAATTCCTTTGGCACACCTCCGGTTTTCCTAGAAAACATTTTTGAAGAAGAGCATGATCAAAATTTGCCTCACAAGCAGTGAGAGTATTCCGCACTAGGTAGGAAAGCTGTATTGTCCAAGGATGCAAAGCAGTTCTCAAGTTCTAACATATTCTTTTCAAATTCCAAATTCATATTTAATTGCTAATATTTTGTATGAAATCATTCAATTCAGAATATATTTAGAATTTGAAAAGAATACTTTAGAAGTGACGAACAACTTTGCATCCTTGGAATATACAGCTTTCCTACCTAGTGCGGAATACTCTCACTGATTGTGAGCAAAATTTCGATAATGCTCTTCTTCAAAAATGTTTTCTGGGTTAACCGGAAATGTGCCAAAGAAATCAAAAACCTCTGGGTGCTGACATATTATTGTAGAATCTGCAACGAATAAGAAACTTTCGGAAAAGCAATTTACAGGGTGTTTTTTCTTCAACTGCACAATTAATCTGAAACTCTGAAATTATCACAATTACAACACTGTATTTTGAGAGATTGTTGCGATTATTTAATGTTCTCATTCAGGTTGTTCTACACTGCAAATTTCATCAAAATTGGATGAGCCAAACCAAAGTTATCAATAAAAGTAGAATCGACTGCAGCGAAATTTCGACATTATCATTTTTCGAAAAAAAATTTTCTCGGAAAACTAAAAGTGTGCCAAAAAATTAGAAACTCTCAAATAATGACTTATTATAGAAGAATCGTAAACAGATAGCGTAGTTTAGGATACGCTATGTACAGGGTGGTTTACAGGCTCATAGACGTCTGGAGCTTTCGGAAACTTTCTCGCGCAGACAGGGCCGTACTCGTCACAATATGTTTGACCAGTTTATGGTGAAACACCCTGTATACTCTTCAATGGATATGGAATAACATATCTGAAAGATATTGATTTGCAGGCCGTCTAAGGGGTAGTTTACATTCGTCAATTTTTCGGAACTTCCACGAATGACCCGGTCAAAAATGTTGAGCCAAGTTGATATTTGGTATAGTTACTGTTCAAAGGATATGGAATAACATATCCAGAGGAGATTCATTTGCAGGCCGTCTGAAGGGTTGTTTACACCTGACAATTTTTCGAAATTTCCACGAATGACCCAGTCAAAAATGTTCAGCCAAATTGATATTTGGTATAGTTACTTTTTAATGGATATGGAATAAAATATCCAAAGAAGATCCATTTGCCGTCTGAAAGGAAGTTTACACTTGTCAATTTTTAGAAAGTTCCACGAATACCCAGTCGAAAAGGTTTAGCCAAGTTGATATTTAGTATAGTTACATTTTCATGGATTTGAAATAACATATCCAAACGAGATTCATTCGCAGGCGTCGTCTAAGGAACGGGTGTGAATGTAGCAACGGTTTTTCAGCAACGGTTTTTTGGAACTCTCTATAATCGTATCTGAGTGAAAACAGCCGCTACAATTAGGTGCTTTTTGGAAAATATCTTATGGCGTGAGTTGAATGAGCATCATTCAAGATAATAATTTGTCACCCCTTATTAACCCCCTCAACCACCCTCTAAAGTGAAAAATAGCGTTATCCCTAAAACGACCGTTGCTGGAGATTTTTTTATGGAAATCGCTTATTTCGAACTCTATGAACACGTTCCATATAGTGAAATAATTTGTGACCCCTTAATAACCCTCTAAACGCCCCCTAAAGTTGAAAATGTCGCTGTCATTAAAATGACCGTTGCCGGTGATTTTTTGATGAGAATCGTTTATTTCGAGCCCCATGAACACGTTCCATATAGTGAAATAATTTGTGACCCCTTAATAACCCCCTTAAATACCCCCTAAGGTGGAAAATATCGTTATGTTTAAAACGACCGTTGCTGGAGATTTTTTTATGGAAATCGTTTATTTAACTATTAATATAGTTCATATCATAAATGAAGGTGCTTTTGTTTAATTTCAAATTGAGAAATGTAACAGATTGTCCGTTTATTGTTGAAAATATTTTTCTAGCCGAAGTTTTTGGAATCAGGCTCACCTCGAATTGAAAAGTTGTTCATTGATTCATAGTACAGATATCTTCCTAATGACTAGTGAACAAAATTCTGTTCGAGGTGCGTGAACGACATCTGTTTTGAATGGAATTGATATGGCTTTCTATTTCATCATACTATGAAAGTATATAACAGCATCGAAAGAAAAATAAAATTCGAAAAAAAAAAGCTGAAGAAAAAAATCGCCGAAAAAGAAAAAAGTCACTATGTATCGATTGGAATCGCCAGCAACGGTCGTTTTAGTGACAGCGATATTTTCAACTTTAACGGGCGTATGAGGGGGTCATTAAGGGGTCACCAATTATTTCCCTATATGGAACGTGTTGATAGGGTTCGAAATAAACGATTTCCATCGAAAAATCTCCAGCAACGGTCGTTTTAGTCATAACGATATTTTCCACTTTAGGAAGCGTTTAAGGGGGGTTATAAGGGGTCACAAATTATTCCACTATATGGAACGTGTCCATAGGGCTCGAAATAAACGATTTTCATCAAAAAATCGCCAGCAACGGTCGTTTTAGTGACAGCGATATTTTCAACTTTAGGGGGCGTTTGGGGGAGTTCTTAAGGGGTCACAAATTATTTCACTATATGGAACGTGTTCATAGGGTTCGAAATAAACGATTTCCATCAATAAATCTCCAGCAACGGTCGTTTTAGACAACGATATTTTCCACTATAGGGGGAGCTTAAGGGGGTTATTGAGGGGTCAGGAATTATTTCACTATATGAAACGTGTTCATAGGGGTCGAAATACACGATTTTCATCAAAAAGTCGCCAGCAACGGTCGTTTTTGTCCTAACTATATTTTCCATTTTAGGGGGTAAAGGGGTCACAAATTATTTCCCTATATGGAACGTGTTCATAGAGTTCGAAATGAACGATTTCCATCAAAAAATCGCCAGCAACGGTCATTTTAGTGACAGCGATATTTTCAACTTTAGGGGGCGTTTAAGGGGGTTATTAAGGAGTCAGAAATTATTTCACCATATGGAACGTGTTCATAGGGCTCGAAGAAAAAAAGATTTTCATCAAAAAATCGCCAGCAACGGTCGTTTTAGTGACAGCGATATTTTCAACTTTAGGGGGGGTTATTAAGGGGTCACAAATTATTTCACTATATGTAACGTGTTCATAGGGTTCGAAATGAACGATTTCCATCAAAAAATCTCCAGCAACGTATGGAACGTGTTCAGAGGGCTCGAAATAAACGATTCTCATCAAAAAATCGCCAGCAACGGTCGTTTTAGTGACAGCGATATTTTCAACTTTAGGGGGCGTTTGAGGGAATTATTAAGGGGTCACAAATCATTTCACTATATGAAACGTGTTCATGGGGTTCGAAATGAACTATTTCCATTAAAAAATCGCCAGCAACGGTCTTTTTAGTCATAACGATATTTTCCACTTTAGGGGGGTGTTTAACGGGGTTATTGAGGGGTCACAAATTATTTCACTGTATGGAACGTGTCCATAGGGCTCGAAATAAACGATTTTCATCAAAAAATCGCCAGCAACGGTCGTTTTAGTGACAGCGATATTTTCAACTTTAGGGTGCGTTTAAGGGGGTTATCAAGGGGTCACAAATTATTTCCCTATATGGAACGTGTTCATAGAGTTCGAAATGAACGATTTCCATCAAGAAATCTCCAGCAACGGTCGTTTTAGGGATAACGCTAATTTTCACTTTAGCGGGTGGTTGGGGGGGTTAATTAGGGGGTGACAAATTATTATCTTGAATGAAGCTCATTCAACTCACGCCATAAGATATTTTCCAAAAAGCACTTTATTGTAGCGGCTGTTTTCACTCAGATACGATTACAGAGTTCCAAAAAACCGTTGCTACATTAACACCCGTCACTCGTCAATTTTTCGAAATTTCCACTAACGACCCAGTCAAAAAAGTTTAGCCGAGTTGATATTTGGCATAGTTTCTCTTCAATGGATATGGAATAACATATCCGAAAGAGACTCATTTGCAGGCACCGTCTAAAGGGTAGATTACACCTGTCAATTTTTCGAAATTTCTACGGATGACCCAGTCGAAAATGTTTAGCCAAGTTGATATTTGGTATAGTTACTATTCAATGGATATGGAAAAACATATCCAAAGGAGATGCATTTGCAGGCCGTCTAAGGGTTAGTTTACACCTGTCAATTTTTCGAAATTTCTACGATGACCCAGTCAAAAATGTTTAGCCAAGGTTATATTTGGTACAAATACTCTTTAATGTATATGGAATAAGATATCCGAAGGAGTTCTATTTACAAGGCCGTCTAATATAAAAGGCGGTTTACACTTGTAATTTTCCGAAATTTCGACGAATGACCCAGTCAAAAATGTTCAGCAAGTTGATATTTGGCCTTGTTACTCTTAAATGGATATGGAATAACATATCCGAAGGAGATTATTTGCAGGCCGTCTAAGGGATAGTTTGCACCTATCAGTTATTCAAAATTCCCACGAATTACCCAGTACAAAATGTTTAGCCAAATAAATATTTGGTAAAATTACTCCTGAATGGATATGGAAAAACATATCCAAAGCAGATTGATTTGCAGGCTGTCTAAGGGGTCACACCTGTCAAATTTTCGAAATTTCTTTAGAAACCGTGATACATAGAGATTTCTCTTCAAGATTTTCTTATTAGAGAATCATTGACTTTCTGATATTCCAGGGAATATTTATTGCCATATATCAATTTGGCTAAACATTTCTGACAGGATCATTAGTAGAAATTCCGAAAAATCGACAGGTGTACACTAACCCTTAGACGGCCTGCAAACCAATCTCCTTCGGATATGTTATTACACATCCATTCAAGAGTAACTATACCAAATATCAACTTGGCTAAATATTCTCGCCTGGGTCATTCATGGAAATTTCGAAAAATTGACAGGTGTAAACTACCCCTTAGACGGTCTTCGGATATGTTATTTCATATCCAGTAACTATACGAAATATACACTTGGTTAAACATTTCTGACTGGGTCGTTCGTGGGAATTTCGAAAAATTGACGGGTGTAAACTACCCCTTAGACGGCCTGAGAATCAATCTTCTTCGGATATGTTATTTCATATCCATTAAAGAGTAACTATACGAAATAAAGACTTGATTAAACATTTTTGACTGGGCTTTCGTGGGAATTTCGAAAAATTGACAGGTGTAAACTACCCCTTAGAAGGCCTGAAAATCAATCTCTTTCGGATATGTTATTCCATATCCATTAAAGAATAACTATACCAAATATCAGCTTGGCTTAACATTTTTGACTGGGTCATTCGTGGAAATTTCGAAAAATCGACTAGTGTAAACTACCCCTTAGACGTCCTGCAAATCAATCTCCTTCGGATATGTTATTCCATATCCATTAAAGAGTAACTATACTGAATAACACCTTGGCTTAACATTTTTGGCTGGGTTATTCGAGGAAATTTCGAGAAATTGACAGGTGTAAACTACCCCTTAGACGGCCTGCAAATCAATCTCCTTCGGATAGGTTATTCCATATCCATTAAAGAGTAACTATACCAAATATCACCTTGGCTTAACATTTTTGACTGGGTCATTCGTGGAAATTTCGAAAAATTGACAGGTTTTAACTACCCCTTAGACGGCCTGCAAATCAATCTCCTTCGGATATGTTATTTCATATCCATTAAAGAATAACTATTCCAAATATCAACTACGCTAAACATTTTTGACTGGGTCATTCGTGGAAATTTCGAAAAATTGACAGGTGTAAACTACCCCTTAGACGGCCTGCAAATCAATCTCCTTCCGATAGGTTATTCCATATCCATTGAAGAGTAACTATACCAAATTTTTGACTGGGTCATTCGTGGAAACGATAAATTGACAGGTTTGAACTACCCCTTAGACGGCCTGAAAATCAATCTCCTTCGGATATGTAATTATATTTCCTCAGAAGAGTAACTATACCAAATATCAACTTGGCTAAACATTTTTGACTGGGTCATTCGTGGAAATTCCGAAAAATTGGCATGTGTAAACTACCCCTTAGACGGCCTGCAAATCAATCTCCTTCGGATATGTTATTCAATTTCCGTTAAAGACTAACTATGCCAAATATCAACTTGGCTAAACATTCGTTCCTGGAAATTTCGAAGAATTGACAGGTGAAAACTACCCCTTAGACGGCCTGCAATTCAATCTGTTTCGGATATGATATTCCATATCCATCAAGGAGTAACCATACCAAATATGAACTTTGCTAAACATATTTGACTGGGTCATTCGTGGGAATTTCGAAAAATTGACATGTGTAAACTACCCTTCAGACGGCCTGCGAATCAATCTACTTTGGATATGTTATTCTATTTCCATTGAAAAGTAGGTAGCTATGCCAAAAATCAACTTGGCTAAACATTTCTGACTGGGTCATTCGTGGAAATTTCGAAAAATTGACAGGTGTAAACTACCCCTTAGAATCTCCTTTGGATATGTTATTCTATATCCATTGAGGAGTAACTTCAACAACCAATTACCATTTTCAATTCAACTTCATGAGTGGTTTTTGAGAAATAAACAAATTTTGAAATCAGTATAACTCTGAAACCGTTTGGCCGATTCGGTCCATTAAAGAACTGTACCATCGAAGTTTGATGGTCAGCCTACCCTGAAAGTTTCGAGTCGCTAGTTTCCCCATTCTCAAGTTAACGTGGCAGCGGATGGACAGAACATAATCCAGGTATTTTGACAACGGATTCTTCATCAGTGAGTCCAACCTAGTCGTTGAAGGCCATTTTCGTGAAAAAATTGGAAAATTTCAAACATTTGGACAAAACGATAAGACGCTGTTTCCTATAACATGAGCGCAAAAGGCAACTTCAAAAAAAAATTCGATGTCATTCCTCGTCCCATGCAGAAACAAAATAGTTTAGTGATTAAAATAATGACGGTCATTTGGAAATAAGGCCCAAGGCATTCAAAACACATTTTGAAATTAATTCTATCAGTTTAATTTGAAAATTTTCAATGTCGAGTTCAATAACAAACTAAGTATAGACACAGTTTCAATAAAGTATAGTAGTTCCATTACATTTGAAAACGCCAAGACAGGAAAATAATAAAATATTGAAAACGATTTTGTATGAACTGGAACCCTGTACCTAAAAAAAGGGTATTGTTGAGAAAAAATTCGCAACTAATTCTGTAGTTCTATTTTAGAAATAGAACTAGTGCACTATCAAATATCCAGCACCATTGTTGAAACATTTTTGGCACTCAAGAGAATAGAACTTGAAACCACTGGACACCCGCATAATAAACTCGAACGAAGTCAATCGTTGATAGATTACAAAATACGATTCATGTATACAATATTAAGCAGGTGTCTTATGGGTGTGCACAATCCTCTGAGATTTTGCTAATTCAAGATACAAATTCAATACTTACTTATAGTAATGAATTTCATTTGGAAAGATATATCCCTGAGCAATAGATTATTTGCACCATAATGATAAAATAATTATTTATCAATTCTTTCAACACAACTGCTAATGACGTTCGCCCGAAAATGATAGACACTTTGCCACACTAATTCACAGATAACTTTTATCACAACAAATATTCACTCAAAACACTTCTTTTCAAAAATTAAAAATCACGCTATATAGAGTTCTTCACAAAACATTAAAGTGACAGTTATTTGCAAATTATTTCACATGTGTGAAAATGACGACATTTCTAACAAAATTTTTATTCTTTCAATGAAATGTGAATAACCAACCATAATCACAATCAGAACCGAGATGACAGTGACCAGTGACAGATGTCAAGTTGACCTACTTCTTACCACAGAATTCTTACTGAATCATAGATATAGATGATACATTCAATCACGATATAAATAAATATATAATAGTATTTGTATCGTGGATTCAATCTTTAGCTGTGTTTGCCAAGGAGCTACCCACAGAACATCTTATATATGGCGTATGCCCTCAACCGCCATATTGGATAATGTGGTTTGGAATGCCTAATAGTGATGGGCACAACCGAATGAATTCAGGAATCGCAATCCGATTGATCTTGAGAATCGAATGATCATTCTTATGATTTTTCATTCGTTCCCAGTTAAAAGTGACACCTAGCGGAAATTTCAGGTACTATGTCTGTAACGACCAATAACACTTGCTTCCATGAAGATTCCTACCTCCACGCTTCCAACGCAATTTTATTCGTTCGTTTTGCAGCGACATCTACCAGAGATAATACAGTTACGGCGATAATACCGATATTTTCAATGAAGAGTTTGCGAAATTGACCTCTATTAGCGATTCATTCGGTGGACTGAATGATCATTCCGATATTCGAAAATTCATTCGTTTTGCAGCGACATCTAAAAGTAAGGGCGATAATACTGATATGAAAAGTTTGCGAAATTGACCTCTATTAGCCATTCATTCGGTGGACTGAATGAATCATTCGGTTTTCGGAAATTCATTCGTTTTACTTTTGCAGTGACATCTACTATGAAGGGCGATAACACTGATATTATATATGAAAAGTTTGTGAAATTCACCCCTTTTAGCAATTCATTCGGTGGACTGAATGAATTATTCGGTTTTCGGAAATTCATTCGTTTTGCACTTTGCAGCGACAAGGGCCATAATATGATATATTTCATGGAAGGTTGGCGAAATTGAGCTGCAATAGCAATTCATTCGATGAACTGAATGAATCATTCAGAAATTTATTCGTTTTGCACTTTGCAGTGACTAGGGCTATAATAGTGATATTTCTTATCGAAAGTTTACGGAAAAGAGTTGTACAAGCTATTCATTCGTTGGAACGAATGATTCACTCCGTATTCGTAGTATTCGAAAATTCATTCGTTTTGATTCGACATGCAACAGTAAGGTCGATACTACTGGCTCCTTAAAGCCGGGTCCAGATGAGTGTAATGCGAACAGTGAATGCCATAAATCACAGGGAGTTTTCTTTCTGCTCCGTCAGAACTCGGTTTTCAACTCGAACGATGCATTTGAATGTGTTATTCGAGGCTGAGCTCGAGTGCCGTCCACACTATTCACCGAATCGTTTGTCAAATTTTATTGCATTCGCTGTTCGGATTACACTCATCTGGACCCGGCTTAATGTATTATTCGAGGCTGAGCTCGAGTGCCGTCCACACTATTCACCGAATCGTTTGTCAAATTTTATTGCATTCGCTGTTCGGATTACACTCATCTGGACCCGGCTTAATGTATTATTCGAGGCTGAGCTTGAGTGCCGTCCACACTATTCGCCAAATGGTTTGTCAAATTTTATTGCATTCGCTGTTCGGTTTACACTCATCTTGACCCGGCTTAAGGAGCCTTTTGTGCGAGGGAGATTTGGGTATTTGAGGATTCGGAGATTCACCCTATTGTCCGAGAGATTCACCCTATTGGTACGACGACGATTACGTGCATGGAAGTAGGAAACCTCCATGGTTATGTGATCTTCGTCGGCCAATAGGGAAGAATCTGCGATTACCCAAATACCCGAATCTCCCTCGCACAAAAGGTAGCTCAATGCTATTTCTTATATTATTTTGAGAAAATGAACTTTATCGCCAATTCATTCGTTGGAACGAATGGTGATCATTCGGTATTCCAAATATCATTCGTTTATTGAATGATCTCCATATTAACGCATTAATGTGAAGTTGTACATAAGGCACCACGTAGCATGTAATTTTAATAATTTTATATGAATTGAAAGTTTTGGAAAATCAAATTTAATTTTGATTTTCTAACATCATTATCATTTTGCATGAAGTTGCAGAAAAGGTTGCTTCAACTGTAACTGTAGTAGTGAAAAAGATAAAGGCTGTAAATTACTTTGATTAATAAAAACACACGTACAACACTTCCCTCATTAAATCCATTGAAATTGAAAATGAAGGTATAGGATGTACTTCAAGTTCAAATGAGACGTTGCCGGAAATAGCCAACATATTTTGGTCAGGAACATCAAACGAAATAAAAGCAAATTTCAATTACGATGCCAAGGGAAGTGCTTATTTATGATATTTATTGATTTAATAAATGAAATTTAATTCGAAATTCGAAAAATACTTGTAAATCTTGAATTATTGTAGGCAAATAGATAATATATTGTCCCAAAACTACCAGAGTAATTTACTGGCTATATTTTCACTAACACCCTTGAAGTTGAAGCAACCCTTTCTGCAACTTATGCAAAATGATGAACGAATGATAATTAGAAAATCTAAAATTTAATTCGATTTTCCAAACCTTCCAATTCATATAAATTCTGGACAAGTTGATGTGATTTTTACTGATTTTCAGAAGGCCTCTGATAAGGTGAACCATCGAAATTTGCTCAGAAAGCTGAGGAATGAATTTGGATTCAGCCCGGGGTTGACGCTTCTACTGGAATCATGGAGTCCTTCTCGTTTCATCGTAGGCAGTATGTTATTATTATTATTATAAAATGATGAGAGTTTTATCAACACACGGCATTATAAAAAAAACAAACATACAGTGTAGAAGAATTTGAGCATAAAATTAAACTGTTATATGAAACAAAATAAGCAGAAAGTCCAAGAATAATTGTCTGTATCTAAACCAAAGGAGCTAATTTTTCACTCATGTCGTGCATTCAACCATTTATCCAACTGATTTTTGAATCCACACTATGAGCACTAACAACGGCATCAGGGAGACCATTCCACTGGAGAAACACTCCATTGCTAATGAAAGTTTGCCTGCATGCGGCCTTGAATAACTCGCTTGTTACTTTGAGGTGATGACCTCTGAGGTGATGTGTGGAAGCAGTTATGAACAGGAACTTCGAGTCAGTGCTGAATTTACCGTTCAGGGCTCTATAGGTAATAATAAGATCACCCCGATTATGTCTCTCTTGAAAAGTTGATAGTCCAAGCATAGACAGACGTTCCGCGTAAGATGTTCTTCCATAAGGCATCCTTGTTGCACGTCTCTGGATGTACTCCCAAATCTCTCTGTGCCACACCAGGTTATGATCGCGGTATTCCGTTCCGTTCAGTATGTGTCCACTTCTGGTAATCCTCAGGCATCTAATATTGGACCATTCCTATTTTTATTACTCATAAATGATGTTTGCAGATGACTTATATCTTCGAGTTGGGTGCTCTGGAAGTTTTATTGGATTGGTGTGTCAGGTGTGTGGGGAACGGATTGATTCTGAACCTTAGACAAAGTTCTGTCTAAGTTCTGAACGTTTCTAAATTTAGTGTCGTCTCTTTCACAAGGAAGCAGAGACCACTGATATTTGAATATTCCGTTGGGGGGATCGTTTTGCACAGGTCTTAGGTTACTGAAGATTTAGGAGTGCTATTTGATAGTGAACTGATATTCGTCCCACATGTCAACAATTTGCTGAGTGCTGCATCAACGTTGTATGGTTTCATACTTCGAATGGAAGACATTTTTCAAATTCGCAAACTCTGATTTTTCTGTTCAACGCCTTGGTGAGAACTAAACTGTATAGTACGCCACTTTTATCTGGCATCCTATTTACTCGTGCCACAAGCAGCGTCTGGAGTCGATTCAACGCAGACACTATATGAATTCATGCACAGAACATCAAAATATTCATGTATTATTAAGAGGACGGCATTTACCCTCTTAGAGGTTCCGACCAGACTGAACGGTTATTTGACGCGTTATCACTGGATGATCGGCGCGGTTTGCAGGCAGTTTCTTGTTCACAGTATAGATATGATTGCCCATATTTAATTTATTAAAAAAAGCGAATTTTTATGTATCAAGGTCGAACATGAGAGCTAGACCCCTGTTTTATCTGGTTCCTAGTAGGACTAATTATATGCTACGAACACCTATGCATTTCATGTGTACGTTGTTTAATTCCTTGTGTGAGATTTGTAAAATATTTCATGATTCATTACTATCAATTAAGGAAAGATATCTTACTTGTATATGAACTGATGATATTTTCTTGAACCTTATATATTGATTTTCTCGTAAATTTTTTCTGTAATTGGGTTTTACCTGTAAAAAATAAAGGTCTCATTATGATTATTATTTTTATTATACCGAATGATCATTCAGTCCGGCTCTATTTCATGTGTTGGTCTCAATTTCGGCAGTATATCTTTTAGGGAGTGATATTATTGTCTTTGAATTGGATGAGTGCATATTGTATCAAATTAACTGAGTGATGGTATTATTTATTAGAAAGGTGCTGATCGAAAATATTAGTATAGGAAGGGTTTGAAAAATATAAAATTAATTGATGAATTTTGATATTGGTTCCTGTTGCATTCACCACTATTTTTAATATATTGTTGAAAAGGAAAGATGATAGGTATGATGATAACTGTTTTAGCAACTAACTAGTCAACACACCAATATGTGCAACTACAGAGAAATTTTAATTTATGTGTGAGATATACGATTATGGAATTATCATATATCAGTAGGTGTTTAATGAAAACTTTCATGGACTGATTTCCAATAGGGAGATATTAAAAGGTCCTGGAAATTGGATTATTTTTATTTTCAATTTGAATTACAAAATAGGGATAAAAACTATATTTACACAATAAATATTTTCCAACGTCATATCAGTAGGTGTTTATTGCAAAATTTTATAGACTGAATTCTAATAAGGAGAGAATAAAACATCCAACAACTACACAACCAGATATTTTGAAATAAATTTGGATATAGAAAGTCTTCAATTTTCACAATCAAGACACATCTTTCATCATCATGATGTAAAAAACATGTATCGATTTCAAGCGATGGACCAAAAGCTCTGATAGTTATTGGGAACTTCTGCGAAGATGCCAGCGCCCTAACGGTTAAATTTGGAACCTGTCCAAGCTAGTAGTTTTATGTAAACAAACCTTAGAAATGTGGTGGAAACGAATATTTATTAAGCAGAACTTGAATATTTGAAGAAATTATTATAATTTTGTGTAAGATTGCTTGAGAAGGAACTTTTCGTTTGGATCACGTTATAAAATCATGCTTTAAATTGTTGGAGGATAATTTCGGTGTTATTTTAGTGTATGTTGCTTGGTGGATCAAAATGAACCAAAATCTGAGTTAACTTGAATTTCTGGAAAAATAGGCACCTCAATAAGTAATTTGAGGACTCTCATCAATGTGAAGAAGTGCTGAATGCAGGCTATATTATGTGATAAATCTAGAATCAGTCCAAATGATATGACTTGTTCTCTTTGTTTACAAACAAGAAAATCAATAAAATGAAAACAGATTTTCTGCTTTAATTCTTTCGCATCGTATTTCTAAAGTAAAGGAAACAGATAGACATATGCTTGGATTTATTTTCATATTACAGCAGCTCAAGATACACATACAAAATGAAAAATGTCCCATTCTAGTTCAACCTACCTATAACGAAATGAATAATATTAATGTATTTGTATGAATAACTTCAACTTCTATAAACTATAACAGTATATCTAGTTTTTATCAGGATTTCAATCATATCACTCTTTTTGAATATGATTTTGTGTAGTGTGTGAATTAGGTAGCTGCAGAAATGCTCCGTAGTTTCTCTGCAGCATTTTTCATCAAAATTCTCTTATTTTCACTTACACCTGAAAACATCATGACATGAAGTTGTTTCGAAATGAATACATTGTAATTTACTTTTATGAAAATAAACAACTTCAGAGAAATGCAGTGAACATACTTTCATGTGTTTCGTGAACTGTTTTCCAATCTTCAATTTCTAAATCTAGGCCTTTCTTCTATGTTCTATCAATGAGTTCCCTGCCAAATGATGTTTCCAAATTAACTTTACTTTCATTTGGCTTTGGAAAAAATTAAAACTTGAGGCAGTAGATGATCCTTTCTTCTTTGACCATGAATAACTTTGAGTTGAGGCACACAACAATAGTAATTTCGGGAGGATGCCATTTCAAATTATTACAATCGAAAATTTTAATCGGAATGAAAGGAATCGATTAATGAATATCACACAAATTTTCGGTATACCAAAATTTCAACTCGGAGAACAACACAAGAGCTCGAAAAAGAACTCCAAAAGTAAGCAAAATACGCTAGAATAACAGGCAAGTCGAAAAACTACTAGCTTGGAAGTGTTCGAATTTCTATCGCCAGAGGGCGTATCGCTTAGCAGTAGTTGCGAATAGTAACGGTTATCCAAACTTACACATAGGCAAAGGATAATCTGTCAATGTGAATAACCGTAACTTTAACCGGAGCTTTTGGTCCATCGCTTGAAATCGGTTTTAGTGTGCTCATATGAAAAAATGAGTGACGTCAGTTAGCAGAAAATACAAAGAATTGTAAATTCTATGATTTGAATTTGAATAATCAATTTCAAGCGATGGACCAAAGGCTTCGGGCATAGTTACGGTTATCCAAACTGACATATAGGCAAAGGATAATCTGCCAATTTGGATAACTATAACCGGAGCTTTTGGTCCATCGCTTGAAATCGCTTCATGTTAATTCAAAGCACAGAATATACAACTCTTTGTATTTTCTGCTAACCGACGTCACTCATTTTTCAGATGAGCACACGATGTTTTTTACACCATGCTAATAATCATGGAGGTTTTCCCACCTCCAAGCTCATAATAATATATCTCGTCTATGTAAGCCGTAACCACACTAGTAAAATTACGCAAACGCCAATAAAAATGCATTTACTCTTTATTTCCTTGACATTTCCTCCTACTTGTCTACAGTGTTGCCATCTTCCTTACCTACAGTTTCGGTAGAAAGTTCGGAAAAGATCAGTAGAGTTTTGAAATACATACCTTTTCACCTATTCCATTTATTTATGGGTTATTCAAGTTTAAATACCATTTATCCGAAATATTGGGCATGAAGGTTATTGCGAATGAAGCAATATTGAAAATAGATTTCATTTATCTATTGTAATTATTTATCATATTCATTTTTATTGATCTATTCATTTATATATGCAAATATTAATTTTAAAATAGAAATAATCTGTGCCTCTTTTCCTCTTTTCTTTCTTGTCTTTCTCTGTGACTAATTTCTTGTCTATGGGCTAATGTCTGAGAAATACAAGTAAATTTATATTTATTTATATGAATACATATAAATATATGTATTTATTCACGTTTATGAATGTCATAATAAACAACGAAGTAGGAAGTAGATATCGTATTCGCTATTATTGCACGAAAGAATAATCCCTAATCAAAACTCATATCAGTTTTCATATTGAATAATGAGTAAATGACCAGTTAAAGAGAACAGATTTCATTCAATACATTGAAGAAACATTAATATAAGATGGGCAAATTGTACGTCTCCTAGTGCTTACATTTTGAAAAAATTGAATCAAGGATGGGTGCCTTGGCTAGTAGACAGCATGCTGGAGTTGAAGAAGTTGATATAATTTCGAATCATGCTTATAAATACCCTCCTAGATCAGGTAATATTTTCCTCCCGAATTTAAATTTTAATATAATCACGTTCTTATCATGCCATGTATCTTCTCTTTATTAAGGAAATTATTTCGGAAGTCATTTTATTATGGGAGGAGAAAGATTTGACACACCACAGCCAGAATCTTACTTATTTGGAGAAAATTCTGATCTGAACTTTCTTGGATGTCGACCTACACCAGTATGTATAAAAAAACACGTCTGAAAGGTCACATTAAGCGAAATTTGGTGAAATTTTACGTATTTCAGTTTCCATATCCTCCACCGCAACCAAATGAACCTACTAAAACTCTGAAATGTTTAGTGAACATACGAAAGGAGTCCTTAAGATTCGTCAGAGCCCCTTCAGATGTTGGTAAACTTTCAGTAAATAAACATAAGAAAGATGTGAAAGATATTGAATCAGCAAAAGGATCACCTGTTAATATTGAGTTTACATTTGATTGTGATGCTCGATGCTCTATAACAATCTATTACTTTTGCTCTGAAGAATTTGGGCCAAATGGTGTAACGTGAGTATATGCAACAAATCAAACTGATATATGCTTATAACTATCACTAAAAAATTCTTATAAAGCACTAACATTGTAATAGGTTCAGTTCTATCAGAAAATTAATTGTGATAGCTTTGAATATGTTTATTTTACGTCTTAATTTGCGCAGATTTTCCAATATATGTTAGGTGTTAACCATCAGTAGACTTGTGCCAATAATTACATCTGCTAAAATATAATTCATTCATCTATAGGAGTACCATGAAGTAGGTACTTTAATCATCCCCTTCAAGCTTTCATGGAAAATCTAATAGCTATATACTCTCTATGGTTCTCGAAAGGGAGGTTGGGTTCGTACCATTCACCTGAAGCTTAGTAATAGGTTCAGTTTTATTAGAAATCCAATTGGGGTAGCTTTGAATATGTTTATTCCACAACGTCTCAATTTTGCACTGATTTAATAATATGCGCGGGATGCTAACCATCAATAGACCAATAGATATATCTGTTAAAATGTAGCTTATTCATAAGCCAAAAAGTTGGTATACGTGAAATCAGCGGCTTTTGTAGGCATCTTCAAATTCGTTGCTAAAGCGGTCATCTTTTCACGTGTTGGCCCCGCCAAACGCATCCTAACTTCCTGATGAAAAGATTTGGCGATTTTCTTTTTATATGCTCCTCATGAAATATTACATGAACAATAGTAAAGCGAATCTTGTTTGGAGAATTATGAATAAACTATTTTTTGGCAACGCTTCGGCCCTTAATTGGGGCTTCTTTAGGCTGAAATGAAACAAAAATAAAATTACAACTTGAGCTATACAAGAACAATATCATAAAAGCAACAGGAATAACACAACACCAAGTTCAGAACTTTTCTGACAGGTTTGAGTATGTGTGCTTGCGATTTTCTAGATTTGAAATCGCAATCGCACATACTGGAACGGTTCTGAACAGTGTTGAACTCGGAACCAAAACTAAGCTACAGTAACCTCCCAGAAGAAGGGCTTACGGTAAAGATCAGTTATTATTTTGATGTATCTTTTGATTAGCAGGATATCCAAGAAAGGAACGATGCTATTCAATTCTAATTTGTATGTAAATAGAGTAATATCCATATTTAATGATTTAAAAAGATCAAGGCAATTTTAAACACTATACTCAGGAATATACATAATATGATCAACTCACACCTAAACAAATGTACGTGAAAATTGAACTCAGATTGAACATATGATATTATCTTATTCATGATCATCTCAGCTAAGATACCCATGGCTGAACCTGTAATCTGGCAAAGAACTTGTCATTGTAACAGCAATAGCTGCTTTCAAATATAATCCGAAACGCCTCCTTCAAGGTAAAATCGCACATATGTCTTCAATTCATGCCAGTGTTCATCAATCAGATCCAAAACCAATATCTGCGAAACGGCGGCAAAACTAACACAAAATTATTAGGTATGGTAACATCTCGTTAGTTGAATACCCACGTGAACGAATTCTTTATATCTCATATTACTCAAGATTAATTTAGTTACAGGTATTTTGTTTTACTCTCTTGCGAGGGCTGAGCCTTTTACTCTTCAATAATACTGCATCTAGGTTTATGAAATTCTGCACACCTACATTTTGATCATGTAGTAATTGAGTATAGAAATAATTTTAGGAATTTTCGAATTATATTTTTGTGAAAAGAGGTGAGAAATCGAATGCTCCATCGAAATGTAGAAAATTGTCCTACATGATATTGCTCTATGGTTGGAAATAAATTAAATTATTTCTCTTTCCAGATATCCAGGTATGATAAAAAAAATGCTAGCAAAATTTCATGAGTCTGGACTCAGCATAATTAGAGTTAGAGCAGAAGGCTTGCCCCTTGCATGGGATTGAAATGAAATACATTTAACTTTTGTCCAAGTGGTCAATTCCTAGTGAAGACAAATTTTGATGACCTTTAATAACGACAGCATGTATCCAGCATTACTATCGAACCCAAGTCAAAAACAAAACAGAAAATGTTTTAATTAGAATTTTTTTTCTTTATTCAATCTTTCTTTTGACAGTATTCCACTCAAAATTCTACTTAGAATTCGCTTATGCGAAAATGTACATCAGTTCATATAAGAAAATCCAAAGTTGAGTCCACTCCTGGTTAAAGCTGCCCGTCCATTAGGTCCGTGGCGAAACGCGGAGCGGCACGTTATGGAAATGAGGAGGTCCGTCCACTATAGAGCTGTCTGTCGGTCAAGTCGGCGCTCAGTTCTCGGTTGACTGTCAATGTATTTGCTAGAGGTGGGTTGGTCATTCCATTACCTGTTATTTTGGCCCTGTGACCTGTCACAGTTGCTGTGTTCGTTTATTGCATCCGAGAGGCGACAGAGACAGATTTTTGGTCACGTGACCACAGATCTTATGGATTTATCAGATTTTATCTGAAGTAAATGAACTACTCGGACAGAATGAGAATCACAGATCATAAATATTTGATATCCTCTCATCTGTGTATCAATGACTGATGTCGAATCAACATTGTAAATCATATATTTTATTTTCTGCAGTGTTTATTTCTCAGCTCGGAAAAAATGAGTAAAAATGTAACTTCATTAGAGCTGATCAGAGAAGAATATCAAATAATGTTTGATCATGATGAAGAGAACGACGAACGAACAGTTCTGAAAAAAATACAGGAGCTTGCTGAAGAAACAGGACCCTTACTCGCAAATCAACAGTTTAAAGATCCCTTAGAATGTTTCACACTTATATGAATTCACCGACAATTGTTTAAATCATATATATATATATTCTTTTGAGAACGAGCATTACAATTCTAAGATATATCACAGTGTTAGCAGAGGAAATGTAAACGGGGTACCATACATATTTGCGTATGATACAAGAGCACAGATAAAAACCTCAGGAAATATTCTGTCTCCCCGCATAAGTGTAGTAATTTGTTTATAGAAGATGGATGGCATCTTTTTCATTTGAAAAAAAATTTTTTCGTCATCTTGAATTCATTTCGACAAAATATCTTGACATAATATCTGAAACAGAAAGAGGGACAGAAAACCAGAAGGAAGCAGTAAATAATATTACCTACATTTGCTCATGACCGAGAGGGTCTTTCGACCAGGTTCAGTCCTCCAAGCGATGATTTTCAGATCCTCAGATAAACGAAGAACGCTACAGGCCCCTTTATTGGGGAATCATCTCCCATAGATCCATAATTGTTCAGTTCGAACTAGAAATCTAATAAAATATCGGGAATAAAGTGAAAAACTTGTGACATGTATTATGTCAGGATGACATAATACATGTCACATAAATCATTATTTACTCATATACAAGTAGACAATATTCAATGATAAAAAATATCCACCTTGCCATCGATTTTGTTCTCAGAATCTTGCCCGAGTATTATAAAGTTACTTGCCTTCTATAAATTAGGCGTCCTTAGTGGAGAGAAGTGTTGATTTATCATTCAGACCAGAATATTCCAGATGTTGAGCCCTTTGCCTAGGTATAGTAACGGAATTCTGAAAATATTTATTCTCTTCGGTTGGCATTTATGATGTATTTTGCATCTCAAAATTTCTGGGTAATTGATATCAACAAGATGTCAAATATGCTCCATCAAAAAACTCCGATCTTGTCTATGATTCCGACGAAAAAGATCGTCATCGACTCGCTCTGATTTTGTTTGACGATCGGTTGAAATCTGTGGTCTCCTCCATCTGGGACCATATACTTGAATGTGATGGTATGAACGTTCTCTATCGTACCATCAAAAATGCACCGCGTTTTCAAGAATAGGGACTCTGGATGTAACTAACGAACGACTCAGGAGCAATCTGAGCAGTCCGATGTAAGAAACGGACGCCCCTAGTGAGCCACAGCTCCGGAGAAATCACAGAATACAAATAATCAAATAATGTCACAACACAGCTCTAGTATTGACGTGTCAAACCCATAGAAACCGTAACGAATTCAGCCGAATGATATCGAGAATTGCCGATGTCGCATGATTCCGGCACTGATCTTCGTTCGACGCCGACCGCCTAGCGCAACCGACCTAATGGACGGACCGAGTTCATTTTGGCCCAAACTTTCAACATAGCGCTTCCGCTGTAGACCGTGCAGCGCTTCGCCACCGACCTAATGCACGGGCAGCTTAAACTAGAAGTCATAGACACATTAATTTATTAGAGTGATAGAGCAAAATATAAATGAATTGAGGTCCAAAATAATCAAACTTCCAGGCAAAATAGCAACTACAAATATGTTCAGAGATGAAATAAACTCTTAATAATAGATTTGGCTACTGTTCGACACAACAATGTGGATTATTTGAACATTTAATTAAAATTTGTCAACCTTCGATTTCGGTTAAGTACTTATTTCACAGAGGGAATTATTCGTTCCTCTGTGAAATAAGTACTTAGGTTCTTTTTCACCATAAAATAAATTATAATAATAATAATAACACCGTTCTTTATTCACCCTGAAAAGGCCATCGACCAAAGTCCTTCAGCCTGAAAATATATTTTACGAAAGTGATAAATAGAAAACAAATCAAAGGACGACAAATTTTAATTAAATGTTCGAATAATCCACCTTGTTGATGTGTCAAACAGTAGCCAAATCTTTTATTAAGAGATTATTTCATATTTCTGAGCATATTTGGCGTAGTTGCTATATTTTGCCGCAAAGTTTGGTTATTTTGAACCTTAATTCATTAATATTTTCCGCTCTATCAATTTTTGGCCCATAAATCAAATTCCCCAGATATATTAGAAAAAAAAATTATTTTGCTATTTGTAAAAATGACACGATCCAAAAAAGTCATCCTAAAATATTGTATGACTTCTCTTGCGTTGGGACTTGGACAACCAACCTATTAAAACCAGACCACATCGAAATTAATTGGTAGCTGTCAAACATTCGGAATAATTTGATCCTCTAAAAGCTCTAGATATTTGGCAGTGTTTAGATAGCCCTATAATATAAATGTTCTCTTTTCAAGGAAAGCGACGAACTTCGGTGAATACGATATTGCTTAGAAGTTTAAATATTTTGAATCTCTTTTTCTATCATCGTTTCACAAAATTCCATTCGTTTGATATGGTCGCACGGAAAAATTTGTCTGAACCTTATAACATCCGTAAACATTCCTTTTAAAAATATTCTTTTATCGCTCATATCGACTTGCTCAGCAATTTATTTACGCGACTAGGTTGCCCTTGTAGCAACAACAGCACACACATCTACTTATTTTTTCAGATGGTTCATGCTAATGGTTGTTGGTGGTTTATCAATATTGCAATTACTGCACGTTCGTAAACCCCTAAACTTCTCGAATTTATTAATTATTTCAGAAATAGCGAACTTGAAGTTATCGACCTTTCTTCAAAAGCAACCATAGATGATCTTCTAAATCGATTGACAACCAAAGTACCATTTTTTGATTTTAATTTTCCCTTTTACACTTGACATTTCGATCTACGAGGATTTGACTTTGTTTTAAACAGATATGGTCTAAAATGTCAAGTTTTGAGTACGACTAATTCGATCCTATAACATGTTCCAGAGCCCCCTCACTATGCCATTGTAAGAGAATAGTCGTTTATGCTTTGTTGCATCAAGGTTAGGTTTTAATTCACTCACTGCTCCATTGGATTCTGACCCTCGTCTAGATTAACGTTGACTTTCGTATGTTTCCTACTTTCTTTTCCAGACCTATATCAACCAATGCGATCTGCTATATCTGTATTCTTGCATCGTCCTGTTACTCAAAGAGATGGCTGGGTCAGATTGTTAGTCCGCACTGCGCTGTCCCACGTATGCCAAATTATCAGTGAAAAAAAGCTTTGGCCTTAATGTAGTCTATACCACATTGATATAATGCAATTTTGGATGACCATCTTTCTTGAATCTGTATCATATATATTCAATATTTTCAGATATTCACCAAGAGATGCTTCACTTGTGTCGGAAACTTATCATTATAAAAAAGGTGCTAACCAGCAATTCTGCCAAATGAGCCATGTTTTCGATCCATCTGGTTATTCTGAAGATGAGCTGCTGTATGATGTCGATAGAGAAATAATTCCAATTGCGATTCATGTTGTGGCAGAAGGTCCTGAAGGTAAAGGTTGCATAATTTGTGGTGTAGTATGTAAACCAGTCAATAATTGGAAATTATTTGCAAACTGTTTCTATACAGGTGAACTTCTTGCACGCTTAATGGTTCATGAATACAACAATATTAACCTGGATTTCATTTAGCTGATATAAATTTTAGCACAAAGGAATTAGAGAATGCAAGCATTGATTTATTATCACGTGCTTATTCCGAGGATCAAGAGCGTTATAATTCTGTCCCAACATCTGTGATTTTCCATTTTTTCACAGAAAATGGTTTTGAGCCACCTGGTTAGTTTTACTGTTGAAGAATTCTTCGTCAAATTCTATCCTTTCCATTTGACTGATCATGAGAACTGTAACTATCAAAGAAGGCCAATTATCGTGAACACAAAATATCGAATAATTATTTCTGTGTGGGAGACCCAGGTTCCCAGGTACATTTCAATGTTAAGATGGCGATCCGAACAGATTTAAAGTTGGTCGAGGGTTGTTGGATATTATCAGGAAGACTTACACGAAATTCTTAAGGGTTATATCCATTTTTCTGAATTTTTTTATACCAAAGGTATATCAATATGCTAATCCCCTGAAATTTTGCATAAACCTAGATGTCGTTAGTTCCATTGAAGTTACAGGTTTTAATCTGAAAATAAGTTCGAGATTTAGAAAATATTGTCGATTTAGGAGCTGTTAAAATTAATCCTATAAAATCACCTCATAGAATAGAATAATTCACATGATTATCAACAACGAATATTCGAAGGATTCTGAAGAAATGCATATAGGTCTCTTGCATGTATTTTTTATTAATTATTCTATCCGTAAGAATACTGAAAATCAGCAATCGCCGTCAAAAATTTCAATTTTTAACGAGAAAACGATCATATAAGCTATGCTCGGTATTTCTTCATGAATTTTATGTTTGGCGCTACATTTCACTTCCCTCCAAATGTGTATGCAGATGTGTGTAGTGGAGTTCAGCGTAAAAAATTCAACATCTGTTTTTCGATTTATATTTATTAACACCTAAGTCAATACAGGATACACAGAATATTTTAAGCCTCATTTTTTTGGCAAGTTGTATTTGTTGCTAGAAAAATCCCACGCAAGTATAATTTTCCTTGATTAAGAGATATTTTTATTTTGTATTCACATTTTATGCACACTATATACACTATATTCTGTGTAGCACCAGAGATACGAAGTCAGAACTTTGTAATTTGTGACTACAATCTGCTACAACATTCCAGCAACAGCCTAATGCGAGTAGTCAGGAGCTATTACGTGCTTGTTCGAATTTGAAGCCATTTCCTCACGCAATTTTGCATTAACCTTCACGCTGATTTAACTCATTCAGCCCTAACCCCTATCTTAACCACAATACCTTCCAAAATAAAAAAAAAGAAATTCGTGAAAAATCCACCCTAGGAGCTCCAATTGAAAAAAGCACTGACGTGAAGTCGACAGCACTTGTGCGCATGTTCGAAGGAGATGACAGCTCTGACAACGATTCAGATTTTTTGGAATATGATGAATAGTTTCCGAAAAAATAGCTAATCGAATCTAATTCTAGCGCTTGGTCAAAAAATTACGGCGAGAAGATACATGCCGTCGTGAGAATCATCTCTTCTGCATCATAAGCCGGATTTGGCCCATTCATGAATTCAATCTTCATAGTCAAGCCCCGAGTTACTTTCGAAATATTGAATCTTTATGTAATTTTGCTCCGAAATAATTATGTTTACAGTACACTTAGCGGTACATTGTACACTTATCGATTGTAACATTGTGGAGTAGGTTGCAATAACAGAGTTGATATTCATAGATGGTTAAAACTCACTCGAAAATACGGCCACTGGAAATATTTCGCATCATTTAAAAAATTGTGCTCTCCCCTGAAAAAAATTATACTTTTGTTACTCGTTGAACAACATACTATTTCCGAAAGTACATATTCCATAGAGCTTAAGCCTGGCCGTCCACTGGTAGCGATTTGGGGCTTTTATGAGCTACGCGTTTTACGAGCGCCGAGGAGCTTTTACGACCAAAGCGGTCTCAGGCTTCGGGGTCGTCCACTGGCAGATAGTTCGCGAGGTTTCGGTTCGTTCTTGTTCTTGCGTAGCAGAGGATTTTTACTTCAGATTTCCGTGTTTATTGAAGAAATTGTGATACGGAATGGATTTAGAATTAATAATTCATTTCAAGGATAAATCTCACTTGATCAGGCATATGTTAGCTACGGAATGGGGAAAATTTTTGAGCTAAGGTAGATTCAAATTTAGAAAAAATGAAATTATCGGAAAAAAATTCACCATCTTGATAATGAATGATTATTATCGTATACTCATTTATAATACTGAAATGGAAGTTGAAGTGTGAATGTTGATGACCTGGGTACTTCGAAAACAAACGATGTGGAACGTCGAAATTATGGCTGATTAGAATTTTATCTGTGAAAGTCAGCTTCAGAAGGTAAATATGTTATTAATGTATCTAGAACGTGACTTCAAAACTTTAAAAACTGCAAACATCGAAAGAAATGATGGTGACACAGATATTCAGAAATTCTTAAAATTTTGCAGAAGTGCATGCGTATTTTAGAAAACAGGTCACTAGTAAAAATCCGTAGCGTTTTATAAAGAAAAAACTATGTTTATTTTGTGATCGAAAAGATGAATATGAAACGTAATTGAATCATTACAGTACGTATCGGCCAAAAACACTTGAGCATATAGAAAAATGTTCGGAATAAAATTGGTCGGAGACTAAAAAAACAAATTGATAATAGATATTGAGATAATAAGAGCTATAAAACCCGAGATAATGGCGAAACACGCTGGATTAATTATATTTGGAATGCTATACAGCCGATTATTGCCAAAGAGTCCAACTTCAGATAAGCTACTGTACACCTACAGAACTTCTGGATGTTTGTTTAATGTAAGAAAAAAGACAACATTCAGTAACCTTTCAATCTGATCCATCTAAAATTCACCAACAATAAACAACGAACTTCAACGAATATTCCGTTCACAAACCATACATTCCACTTTCCGACGGATAGCTCCTCTTTTCGAGCGTATAGACGCGGCAGATCCAAAGTGATCGGGATACGATTGCGCCGCTCGAATTCTCTCGAAGTCGCCCGTATGAACTCGCTGCCAGTCGACGAGGGTACCTAGAATTCTATTCATTTGGATCTGTCGCGCAAATTCGTTCGTTTATGCTCCTATCGCGCCTCTCGAAATCGCTTGCAGTGGACGACCAGCCTAAATGTTGTAAGGTTGCAGGGAGAGCTCTGGATCTTCTTTATACCTGGACAGTCCGTAATTGTTTATACTTGAATATAGCCAAGTGCCAAATTATTAGTTTTTACCGTTGTGATCACGTCTTTACTTATCAGTATAATATTAACGGCTGTCCATTGTCTAGAGTTGGGCTGATCAAAGATTTGGGTGTGAGGTTGGATCGTAAACTCGATTTTAGGGATCACATTATCAATATGACAAATAAGACATACCGTACGCTAGGCTTCGTTCTGCGGAATTCCAAAGAGTTCTCTCGGCAGACACTAGTAACTTTATATATTTCCCTAGTCAGGCCCATTCTTGAGTATGGATCGCCCGTGTGGTCACCTTTTTATACCTGTCACAGGGTTTGTCGAGGGGATTCAGAGGAGGTTCCTGCTATGTCTTGATTATAGGCAAGGGGGTGCATTTGGTCGTAACGTTGAGCGGATTCGATCCAATTTCGGTTTGGACACCTTAGAGGTGCGTCGATGGTTGGCAGACTTTTGTCTCTTGTTTAGGCTGCTCAATGGTTCTGTGGATTGCTCTGATATTCTCGGGCTAATTAATTTCAATGTTCCGCAAAGACCAACTAGGAATGTTCAACTTTATTTCCACCGCGCATTCTCGATCTCGGCAGTGGATATGGCGATCTTGAATTTTTCTCCATTGCTCTATGGTTATTCAAAATTAAAACCCTTTCCAAGTTAAGAGAGATCTTCTACTTGTCGTCCTTGTCATGAGCGGCTTATCTGAGCTTAACTGTATACCTGTGTTTCATTTATATCTGTATATTTGCTTTATTATTCGTTGTAGGTTGTTATATTGGGGGTTTCCCGTCATTCCTGCTCAATGCAGTGTAAATAAACAAATATTTAAATAAATAAATATCGCATGCGGGAATTCTAAAACTTCCCACAATGGGAGGTCTAAATAGCTAAATTAGCAGACAGCACCTCTACCGACATAGATCATAAATCCTTAATTACGAATAGCCTCAAGGAATATCTGCAAGGGAAGGAAATACAGATCTACTTGACCAGAGATCCGCGAGATGGCGAGATCCGTGGACAAGATATTCCAGACGGCCGCGTGAAGTTAGCGAAAAGTTGATAAAACAAATTCCGAAATATTCAGTTCCGTATTAGTTTCAATTTGTTTTTAATGACACCTTTTATGTACCATCATGGTTTTTGAATAAATCGCATTTCTATGATTTGGTGCTGATTTCACACTCCGCACCAACATTTTCCAGTTTTGAAGAAATTTTGATGCCAATAATTAGTCATCAATTTGTTTCAATTTGTTTTGTTGAAAAAATCTCAATATCTTCAGTAGATGTTTTTATATCCGTATTCATACGCATTGACTACGATAAGGTTTCTGAATACCTCAACAATATCAACTGGGAAAATGCTTTTTTGGGCTCATCCGACATCGATTCAATGTGGGGGATATTTCTCAATACTACAAGGGAGGCTGTAGCTGCTAATGAGCGACTTAAAACCATCAGGGAGAATACCCTGAAACATTGGATAGACGAGCGCATCATGAAACTTGTGAAAGAGAAGAGGACACCATGGCGAAGATATACTCGTTCTGGTTTACCCGTTGACTATCGAAATCACCGTACATTTTCCAACGTCACAACGGCGATACAGCAATCAAAATCTTCAAACGAAAAAAGGCTGGTTACATCCAAAAATAAGAAGGGGTTATACAAATATGTCAGATCATCCATGAATTCCTAAGTGAGTGTACCAACAGTAAGAAACTCTAATGGTGATTTATGTGGAAGAGCCAACGAGTCGGCTGACATACTTGCAGACGTTTTCGCTTCATCTTACACCATTGAACCACCTGGTT
Organism: Myrrha octodecimguttata; assembly: GCA_958510865.1. NCBI lineage: Eukaryota > Metazoa > Arthropoda > Insecta > Coleoptera > Coccinellidae > Myrrha > Myrrha octodecimguttata. The sequence goes on from OY294060.1 coordinate 16,585,750, forward strand.
ACCTCCGACTCCTAGAGTTGATCTCATTTCTGCAGAGTTGTCTGATGTGGAGCTCGACGAGCGGACGGTAGAAAAATATCTATCCGAGCTGAAGGTTGACGGAGTTCCAGGAAATTACGGAGTAACGGCGCGTTTACTACAGCGTTGTGCCTCTGCGTTTGCGGTCCCACTAAATATTATTTTCTCGGAATCACTAAAAACAACCCCAACCCCAATCTTTCAGACAGGTGACAAGCTCGATCCCCATAACTACCGACCAATCAGCATCCTGTCATCCGTATCGAAGGTTCTGGAGAGAATAGTGAGTGACCGCATCGTGCAGTTCTGCTTGCCGAGTGGTATCATACCTAACAGTCGGCATGGCTTCCTTCCTCGTCGTTCTACAACTACCAACCTTCTATCATGTCTTGCAGAGTGGACTTCAGAATTGGACTCCGGAAACCCTGTTGACGTAGTTTATTTAGATTTCGCGAGGGCGTTTGACCGAGTGCCACACCGTCGTCTTCTGGCAAAGCTAGAGCATCTTGGAATCAGGGACAAATTGTTGGGGTGGATAAGATCATTCTTGTCAAATCGAAAATTTCGAGTACGAGTTGGAAACTGGTGTGCCGCAAGGCCAGAGCGTTTTGGGACCAATTCTATTTCTTTTGTACATATAAGATTTACCGTACCTTCTGACTTCGCACTGTTCCCTGTTCGCTGATGATACGAAGCTTTTCAACCTACCACTAAAGTTCTCCCACCTTCTACAAGCTGACCTGGATATCCTTTCGAACTTGTGCCGGGACTGGTTGTTGCCTCTTAACATTGACAAATGCTGTGTATTGCATATTGGTAAAAACAACCCACACCTACCTTAAAACATCAGCGGACATCAGCTGAAATAGGTTTCAAGCCATACAGACCTTGGGGTTACAATTAATTCTGATCTTACCTGGTCAGATCACATTTCTAATGTTGTTGCAAGAGCGAAACAAATGATTTTCCTTTTCGGTAAGGCTTTTAGTGGTTCTGATGTCACCACGCACAGTTTTTTCTATAAGACTTATATACGCCCAATTATGGAGTATGTAGGACAGGTTTGGCGGCCGTCGTCCAGGTTGGATGAAAATTTACTCGAGTCCGTTCAACGAAAGGCTACTCGTCTGCCTTTTGGTTACCCTAGACCATCTTACGAAGAAAGTCTGAGCATGTTTGGAATTCCCACCTTTGCCGACCGCCGTGATCGCGGCGACCTTATATTTGCTTTCAAGGCTCTAACTGACCAGTTTGGCGAAGAGTCAAAGAATATGTTTCAATTGAATAGGAACAGCTTAAGAGGGCACCGTTTCAAGCTGTCGAAAGAACCTTTCAAGACGACTCAACGACAGATGTTCCTTCCAAACAGAATATTCAACCTGTGGAATCAGCTACCATCTCAAGTTGTTGAAGCACTTTCTGTCAATGCCTTCAAAAACAGATTCGATGAATGGTCTTCCCGTCACTGAATTGAACGATATATGTTTATATTCTTTTTTTTGTATCCTCACTAGTTTTCATTTCATGTATTGTTCATGGATTATCTTTCATTTTCACATACCTATATTATATTGTTTTTGGGTTTATAGGTGTCACTTCAACCCTTGTTGTTATTTAAATAAATAAATAAATAACATATAGTGCCAACTTCACGCTCAACACCAAAACTTTCTGTAACTCGCTAACTCTAACCAATTTGTTTCAATTTGTTTTGTTTGAATTACTTCAATATCTGTTTATGTTTTCGAGTAATACACTCTTGTTTTTAATGAAGCGTGAAGTTAGCGAAAAGTGTTCACTTCTTTCACTTTTTTTTGCGCCAATAATTTGTATTCAATTTGTTTCAATTTGTCACGTTGGAATGAGTTCCAGAACATCGGTAACTTTCGAGTTATTAACAATTTTGTGTCTCACACACAACGCCATCTATGAAAACCAATCCGTAATTGAGTTTTCAACCTTCCATGGTAGTTTTCAGAGCAGCTCTTTCAAAGAAAGGATGATTATGTCGTAAACATAGTTTTGGGATAATGGGAATATGGTCGTAAATCAGATGTGACAAGTGTGCGTTGCTTTTATTAAATGGGAAGCAAGTCGACAAACGTGTTTTCTTTATGATATATTCGCAGATTGAGATTCGGTTTCGTCAGAATTAATCTGTTTTATTCCTTTCATTAACCTATATTTGCAATTATCTAAAAAGCAGAATTGAATCACATTCGACTTGCAAATAATGTGCAATAGAGTTAATCGTTGAAAGGAAATATTCTGAATATTTATTGATTGATCATTCTTAGGCAATTACCATTAGAACTGATTGTTCAGTCTAAAACTTACATCCTTAGAGGAGTTGCCAATTTTATTATTATTTTAAGTTGGACGGCAGGAGTAGGGATCGGCTATTGTACTTTTGTCGTCGAAATGATGGACAGTGGGAAGAGTACAATGATTTAGAAAAAGAATATGATTCAATTCTGCTTTTTAGATGATTGCAAGTACAGGTTAATGAAAGGAATAAAACAAATTAATTCTGAAGAAACCGAATCTCAATCTGCGAATATATCATAAAAAACACGTTTGTCGACTTGCTTCCCATTTAATGAAAGCAACGCACACTTGTCACATCTGATTTACGACCATATTCCCATTATCCCAAAACTATATTTACGACATAATCATTCATTCTTTGAAAGAGCCGCTCTGCAAACTGCCATGGAAGGTTGAAAACTCAATTACGGATTGGTTTTCATAGATGGCGTAGTGTGTAAAACACAAAATTGTTAATAACTCGAAACTTACCGATGTTCTGGAACTCATTTCAACGTGGCAAATTAAAACAAATTGATTACAAATTATTGGCGCAAAAAAAAGTGAAAGAAGTGAACACTTTTCGCTAACTTCACGCTTCATTAAAAACAAGAGTGAATTACTCGAAAACTTTAACAGCTATTGAAGTAATTCTAACAAAACAAATTGAAACAAATTGGTTACCGAGTATTGACATTGATTTTTTTTCAGAACCAGAAATTTTTTGTGTTGAGCGTGAAGTTGGCACTAAATGTTATGAATGCGAATATAAAAACATCTACTGAAGATATTAAGATTTTTTCAACAAGACGAATTGAAACAAATTGCTGACTAATTATTGGCATAAAAATTTCTTCAAAACTGGAAAATGTTGGTGTGGAGTGTGAAGTCAGCACCAAATCATAGAAATGCGATTTATGCAAAAACCATGATGGCGCATAAAAAGTTTCATACGAAACAAATTGAAACAAATTCGGAACTGAATATTGAACTTAGTTTCGGAATTTTTTTTATCAACTTTTCGCTAACTTCACCCGGCCATTCCAGACGAGATTGTATTGAGAGCGCTTGGATTGTCGGTTCTTACGTCTGGTGGTTAGATGGTTTTGATTATTGTTCAGCGCGGTCGGAATTGAATACTCATTTGTATTTCAGAAATGAATGGAAATGAGTTATAGGTTCTTGGGAAAATATACCCATATCACTATGAAGGGTATATATGAAAACGAAATATTGATTTGGAATCCCTGTTCATATTTGAATGAGAAATAGGTTGATGATTTCTGGAGGAAAAACGTGGGATCTCATATTTGTCATCATTCTGATGAATCTCTTCAGATTTAATTTTGGATTTTCTGTTTTCTTTCAAAAATTCTGGAAATTTTACATATTTAAGAACGTAATTTCCACCCGCATCAAATTGTACAAGTTTGCCGTTGTCTAACCGATACTTGGTAAATTTTGGTCCGGAATATAACAATGTGTAAAGGAGAGCTTTCTTCACAATGAATGAAGTCGGTCATAATTGCATATGATACTCAATAGACGACTGCGGTCCAAGTTGCCAACACACAAATTTCTTCCAAATTTACAATCAAAAGGGAAGGGGAATTTCAGAACAAATTCGACATGATAAGTTTCGCGTTATTCATAAAAATCCGTAAAAGATGCCTCGGCTCCTCAAACAAGATAATTCCAAATATAGGTTTTTGTTAGGAGCATCTCTGATTGGCTGAAATTCAAGTTGGGATTTCATGTTAATATTGTCAACTTTATACAGGATATGCTCCTCAAATCCACTTGGATATTTCGGTTGCCGGTTTTCCGTTCCGTAAATATGAAATATTCGGTTGGTTCCTGAAAAAATGTTGATTACGGAATTTGATTGATGAAAAAACGTTCTTTCTGTCACCAGAACGACAGTCAATGTTCTATGGTAACATATCCATAGCATAGAACAATCTTTATTTACTTTATGGTCCATAGAACACATAGACGAGACAACAATCAACAATGAAAAATTATTAAGTATGGTCTATGGATTATAAGGTGAATATAGATTATTCCGTGATAGAAGTAAATAAAACATCATAGATTGTTCTCTGCCATGGATATGTTACCATTGACTGTCGTTCTGGTGACAAAAAGATTGCTTTTTCATCAATCAAATTCCGTAATTTACCTTTTTTTTTCAGGAACCAACCAAATATTTCATATTAACGGAACGGAAAACCGGCAACCGAAATAACCAAGTTGAGTTGCGGGACATATCCTATATAAACTTGGCACAATTAACATGAAATCAGGAATCCCAACTTAAATTTCAGCCAATCAGAGATGACCTTAACAAAAACCTATATATGGAAGGAATTATCTTGTTTGAGGAGCCGGGGCATCTTTTACGGATATTTATGAATAACGCGAAGCTTATCATGGCGAATTTGTTCCGAAATTTCCCTTCCCCAGTAATAGTATATTTGGAAGAAATTTGTGGGTTGGCAACTTGGACCGAAGTCGTCTATTAGGTTCGAATAGATGACTTTGGTCCAAGTCCAAACTCATGATACAGGAGGACACAAAAGCATTCTCAAAGTTGGCAATTTCGAAAACGTGAAAACGCAATTTTTTCAAACTAGAACATAATTTTTTATGACCATAATGGAATCTACGCTGAAAAAGAATGTAGGTGTGAAAATTACACCAATGCCCTGAAATTCATATTTTCTGAGATATGCAGTCGCTATTACATTTCTAATATCAAAATCTAAAATACAAGCGAAACTGAAAATTCTGAATTTCTACGAAGACAATCTGAAATAATGTTCAATATGCCCTCCATTCTCATCGAGACAATAATTTTCCTTCTGAGAAGAATGAAATTCGAAATGTGATCGCGTACATTGTTACGAATATCTTACCGAGCAATGTTTATAGATTCCAATAATTTGTTTGACATATCAAGAGTCGGCGAACTTTGATACAGGGTTTCTGTTTCAACCGACCATCCAATTCAATTCAATTCTCATATAAAATACATAATTTCATCTGAAAAAAGGCAAAAAACTTTAGCTAAATATTCATATTTTACTGTTTTAAAATTTAAATTATTGGCCTGAACTCTTGTTCGTGTGCGATCGAATGTATCTGGTCCAGACTATTTGTGTGAAAATGTAAATTTACGCTTAATACTTATTTCTGACAATGAAAACTACCAAAACAAAACAAAAATTTCCAATGAAACAAGAAAAATAAAGCGAAAAAAACCAAAAAGATCCAACAATAATAATGATATAAGACACCGAAAGAAACTGAGACCAAAAACTTCAACATTTCAATGGAACCGAAGCCCTTTTCACTTAGACAAAAACATTCATCAAACTGTTTCCATGAAGTCTAATATAATCCTTCAAATGTATTTTAAATGATCTTGAACTTTTCATTTTGGATATTTTTTTTGCAGAATGCCATAAAGCTTTGGGTCGAGGTAAAGCACACTTCTTTGGGTAAAACTACTTGTCTAGTTTGATAAGGAGGATATATTTCGCGGTTCTCCTTTCTTGTCCACAGTATTGACCGATACACATATATTTTTTGGACAGATAAAACATTCGCTTCTTCATAAAGTGATTCAATTGGATAGAGGCGAGTCTTCTTGGGTATGACTCTCAGAATATTATTTTGCACCTTCTCTATTGGATCGAGGGCATTTTTATAGCAACTTCACCACGCTAGCACACAATATCGGAGAATGGACTCAACAAGTGCCTTATATGTGTGAATTAACTGGATTCTGTCCAATATACACCTCAATCTATAGAACCTATTAACCACTACTCTGAGTTTTTTTGACAAGGCTATAAACCTGTTCCTTCCAATTCAAATGCTTATCCAGTTCAACCCCAAGATATTTCACGACTTTTTGTACCCTCATGAAATCAATATCTGGTTGATCCGCATTTGTTGCTGAAAAAGTAATAAATTTGGTTTTTTGTACATTCAGGCTCCGACGATTTTGATTCAGGAATCCATAAATCGTCTGCATTTCTAGTTCTGCCTTCAAAAATACCCCAGCCCACGTTTGAGCTTCAAAAATGATAACAGTGTCATCGGCATAAGAAATTATTTTTCCATCTATAGGTAACTTTGTCAGAAGGTTTATCCACAACAGAAACAAGATAGGTCCTAAAACTGTGCCCTGGGGAACACCCAACGAAACAGGGAATGGGTCTTTTTTGCGCGCATGTTCTAGGGGAACAGCGTGCTATCGTTTTGTCCAAATGTCTGTAATTTTGGATGATTGAGCCGAAAATGGTCTCAATCGACTAGGTTGGAATCACTGATGACGAATCCGGTGTCAAAATTGATTCTGTCCGGCCGGTTGGCCGGCCGTAGACACGATAACTGTCGATAGAAGCAAGCTAGCTACTTGAAACTTTCAGGATAGGTTGCGCATCCGAATGCCGCGGTTAAGTTCGTTAATGGGCCAAATCGGTCGAATAGTTTCAGAGTTATAGGCACTTGAAGTTTTGAAGTTATTTATTTTTTATTTCAGAAATTAATCAAGCGATTGGATTCAAACTTGGCAGTTTGGTGGAGTATAACGACGCGCAACTTTGAGCCAAATTTCGTTAAGATCATATTGTCAGTAAATTTAAAAAAAAAATTTTTTCGAAATTTTTTTACAAAAAAATTTTTTTTTCGGAAACCATTCATTATATCCAAAAAAAATTATACTCACACTTTGACCTTCCAATTTCACAGCAGTGTACTAAATTTAAGTTCGATACGATCATAAGTTTTGGAGATATCGGGAAAAAATATGTCAAATTTCGAGGTTTTCTTCTCGATATCGTTGATTTTTTCGGTATTACTCGAGAAATACTGATTCAGTCCTGATTAAACTTCACAGCTAGTTTTAAGATGCTGAAAGGCATTTTTATGCAAAATTTCGTGATAATCGTGTTATTAGAACAATTTGAAAAAAAAATTTCTATGATTTTCTCATCATATTATCCTCATTAAATTCTGTATGAAACTTCGAACTGTTATGATGAAGTACTGGATTTCAATTCGATCTGATCTGTATTTTTGGAAATATTGGAAAAATAAAATTTTGATTGGGTATATCTACGGAATCATTGGGTGGATTTTACCCATTCACGAATTCGGCCTTCGTAATTAAGGTCCAAACCTTCTCTACAAATATCGAGTTTCTAAGTTGTTTCTTCCGGAAGTTATTGTGTTTACGCAGTCGGCCGTTAGGCTGACCGTAAACACAATAACTTCCGAAAGAAACGACTTAGAAACTCGATATTTGTAGAGTAGGTTTGGGGCTTAATTACGAAGGTCGAATTCGTGAATGGGTAAAATCCGCTCAATGATTCCGTAGATATACCCATTCAAAATTTTATTTTTACAATATGTCCAAAAATACAGATATGATCGAATTGAAATCCAGTAATTTATCAGAAAAAAATTTCAAAAATTTCAAAAAGCACTGCCGTGAAGGCAGCAACTTTTGCGCGCATGTTCAATGTAGATGACCGCTTCAGCAAAGAATTTGAACGTGCGCGCAAAAGCTGCTGCCTTCACGGCAGTGCTTTTTGAAATTTTTTTTTCTTCTCCAACCTTGACAATCTGGAACCGCCCATGAAGGTAGGTTCGAAATACATTCAAAGCTGTCCCCCGAATACCGACTGCTTCTAGTCTATCCAATTCCAAAGATTTTGAAATTTACGGTATCGAATGCCTTGGCCAGATCAAAGAAAATGGCCAGGCATTTCTTACTTCTGTGTTTTACTGAAATGATTGATTTTATCAGTTCAAGAATCGCATTCTCGGTGCTTATATTCTTTCGAAAGCCGAACTGATTTTCACTAAGGATCCTGGTGTTAGTTAAGTCAGCCACCAATCGAGACTTCAGACAGTTTTCGTAGATTTTTGCGAAATTATTTATTAGAGTTATAGGCCTATAATTGGTGGCTTTTCTTTTACTGTCGGTCTTATGTATAGGTATTGTTATTGATTCCTTGAATTGCCGTGGAGTTGAGCCGTCCGAAAAACGAAGATTCATTATAAACAAAAGCGGTTTCAGGGTATACAGATGACAGTGTTTTATTAGACGAACAGACACACCCTCTGGACCGGGGGTGAATCTGATTTCAAACTGTTAATTATAGATAAGCTCATCTCCAGAAACAGGATTGAGAAAAATAGAATTACCATCGGAATTTGGTTCAGCAGGTATTCTTCGACTCACTTTCTGTATTTTATCAGCCATTTTTTTTTACCAATACTACCGAAAAAACTGCCAAATCAGTCAGCGACTTCCTTTTCCGTTTTCAACGTTTCACCTTCTTCATTCTCCAATATAATTGTGAAGTTATTCTTTGTAACTTTTACTAATTTAGTGACATAATTCCTATAAGACTTATATTCTGCTATTTCAGCTGTATTTGAATAATCTTTTAGTCGCCTTTTTGAGGAATTACGGTGTCGAATTGAAATAATCAGTCCTCGTGAGATCCAAAGCTTCAATTTCCGATTTTTGTTCGAAATTATTTTAAATTCCTTATTTCGTTTAACATAAATATCGAATTTTCGAATAAACCGATCATAACACAACTCAGGATTAACCCCATGAAAAACGTCCTCCCATTTCTCTTCAGCAAGCACGATTTAAATTTTCAAAATTAATTATACTCTGCTCATAGAGCTTCAGTTGTGGCCTCTCTGATTTTGTATCGATGCTGAAACTTAAAAAACCTAAAAAGAGCATACTATGGTCAGTTACAGTAAAATTAATGACTGCAGGTACGACGTGGATATATCCCTGATCAACTGAATTCATGATCTAAAATGGACATTTTTTGTGATCCTAATTGCCTTGTGGGTTTATTTATATACGAACGAAATCAAAACTCGCTAAGAAAGCCCAAATAATCATTGAAAGTGGCCATAGGTCTAACATCATCTCTTTCAAGGAGATCTTTATTGATATCACTAATAAAAAGTTCCACTCTCTGTTTTTGAAATTGGCTATCCGAAAAATAGTCAGTCAATTCCGACACATAAAGGTTTTTATTTATAGATGGTGGTCTATATGAGCCTGATACACCGAAAGTGGTACCATATACAGAGTCTTTCACGAGGAACCTCACCCATATTTATACGGGAAACTACTGAACGTATTTTCATGAAATTCAGCACTTATAAGTATTTCACGATGCTGATGAAATCTAAAATATTTTCAAGGCATGAGCACCTCCGGTTTTTCCGGAAATGACGTCAACTTCCGTTTTTAAAATTAGAACACCATTTTTTTATTGCAGAAATAGATTCCTTAGAAAATTTCAATTTATTTTGATGTAACATTTTTCAGTTTTGGTTGGAAAATTCTCTCTGAGCGGGAAAATTCGAAAAAAAAAATCGAAAATAGAGCTCCGCTGAAACAAGAATAACTTCGAGGTTTTTGGATGGAAAATTTTCATTTTTGGGATTTTTCAAGATGTAAGATTGATGTATCCACTTTAAAAATCGAAATCGCGATTCATGATACAGGGGGTGAAAAAATCGCTTTCAAAGATAGGGATGACAAAATCGTGAAAAATCAATTTTTTCAAATTAGAACCCCATTTTTTTATGGCAGATATTGAATCTACGTTGAAAAATAATGTGAGTGTATTCATCACACCCTTGCCCTAAAATGGATATTTTCTGAGTTATTCACAAAAAACTGTTTTTCGTCTTGAATTTTCAGCTATTTCTTTTCCCTTCACGCCAAAAAGATGAAATTTTCAGGAACTGTTATTTGAACCATGCTGTAGATTTTTCACCCCTTCTTGAAACCGACTTCAAGTTACTATTAGGAGAACCATGGCAAACTCTCGCAGTTATAACTAGAGAAGATGCTCAAAGTTTTGACCGTTAATTTCTAGACATTTATTTATACGTCTCAGGAATGCTTCGTGCGTTGCTCTTCTTATTTCATCGGGAGGAAGAGATCTGCAAAAGTGTTTAAAAACCAAATTGAGTTTCAAAACTATGAATCTAAAAATCTAAACAAACCTGAACGCATTTCTGACTCGTTCTATGCAGTCCTCTTTATCAGTCAGGGGAGTTGAGTAGACAATATTTTTTATCCTACCCCAAACATAATAGTCTAAAGGAGTTAAATCGGGAGAACGTGGTGGCCAAAGATGTGGACCATTGTTCGCCAACCATCGATCTTCAAATAGCCTGTAGAGGATATTTGACACATTGAGTGAATTGTGGGGAGGCGCGCCATCTTGTTGATACCATAAGTCATTATGGTTCTGTACTAGCGGCTCAATTATTTGAGTCAATATGTCAGAATATCTATCTCCTAAGGGAGAACATTCTTTAAATAATGCAAACATGTGTAGTGTTCTATCTTACCAGTTAAAGTCCCATCATAAATGTGAACATCGAGAATTGCATTATTTTTGATGGCGCAAAAAACATTGAAACTCCAGGTCTCTTGAAAGTTCCATTGTCTGAAGTGGTGGTTGTTCTCTTCATCCCAATAATGACTGTTATGCCTATTGAAAGAACCATTCTTTGTGAATTTAGATTCATCTGTCCAAATTATACAGTCCAAAAAGTTTTCATTCTCTTGAAATCGAATCATCATAGCTTCGCAAAACTCTGTTCTCCTGACGAAATCAGTTTCCTTCAAATGCTGTACCCTATTGAATTTATATGGGTGCATTTTATGTGTTTTTAATATTCTCCAAACACTCGATTGAGATAATCCCAGATCAATCTCGGCATCTTTGAGAGAATTTTGAGGATTCGCACGAAAATATGCAAGAACTGTAATTTCGTTGTTCTCATCTTCTACTACACTTTTTTCTCTGTGTGTAGTTTTCTTAACGAAAGATCCGACATTTCTCAAGTTTGTCATGGTTCTGTTAATGGTATCTCTCGTTGGTCTGGGTCGGTCAGGAAACCTCTCAATGAACAGTCGAATCGTTCTATCTACAACTTTATTACATTCTCCATGAAGTAGAATGAGATTTAAATAATCTTCATTGGTAAAATTAGGCATAGTGATCGATTTTATAACTTAATACGAATTATCACCAAATTAATAGTAAACAGAAAATGCTACTGAATAAAGAAGAATTTGGCAGATGTAATTAATGATATCTATCATTAAAAAAAAATAATGTAAAACATGGTAAGTTTTTGCATATGGTTCATAAGGAATTATTTATTTATCACTGGAGAGAAAACCGATGGCCGATTAGTTGAAATAAAGAGGTTTCCGATACAAATTCGAATCCAAATTCGCCATCTATTTAGGAACAACCTGTAACTTTTTTCTCTTGCATATTAGGGTAGTAAAATCTTAAACATGGTTTAAGCAACAGTTCCTGAAAATGTCATCTTTTCGGCGTGAAGGGAAAAGAAATAGCTGAAAATTCAAGACGAAAAACAGTTTTTTGTGAATAACTCAGAAAATATCCACTTTAGGGCAAGGGTGTGATGCATACACTCACATTATTGCGCGCATGTTCTAGGGGAACAGCGTGCTATCGTTTTGTCCAAATGTCTGTAATTTTGGATGATTGAGCCGAAAATGGTCTCAATCGATTAGGTTGGACTCACTGATGACGAATCCGGTGTCAAAATCGATTCTGTCCGGCCGGCCGGTCGGCCGGCCGTAGACACGATAACTGTCGAACGAAGTGAGCTAGCAACTTTCAGGGTAGGTCGCGCATTGGAATGCCGCGGTTAAGTTCGTTAATGGGCCAAATCGATCGAATAGTTTCGGAGTTATAGGCATTTGAAGTTTTGAAGTTATTTATTTTTTATTTCAGAAACTACCCTAGCGATTTGATTCAAACTTGGCAGTTAGGTGAAGTACAACGACGCGCAACTTTGAGCTGAATTTCGTCAGGATTATATTGTCGGTAATTTTTTTTCGGAAACCATTCATCATATCCAAGAAAAATTATACTCACGCTTTGACCTTCTAATCTCACAGCAATGTACCAAATTTCAGTTCGATACGATCATAAGTTTTGGAGATATCGGGAAAAAATATGTCAAATTTCGAGTTTTTCTTCTCGATATCGTTGATTTTTTCGGTATAACTCGAGAAATACTGATTCAGTCCTGATTAAACTTCACACCTAGTTTCAAGACGCTGAAAGACATTTTTATGCAAAATTTCGTGATAATCGTGTTATTAGAACAATTTGAAAAAAAAAATTTCTATGATTTTCTCATCATATCATCCTAATTAAATTCTGTATGAAACTTCAAACTGTTATTTTCGATGAAGTACTGGATTTCAATTCGATCTGATCTCTATTTTTGGAAATATTGGAGAAATAAAATTTTGATTGGGTATATCTACGGAATCATTGGATGGATTTTACCCATTCACGAATTCGGCCTTCGTAATTAAGGTCCAAACCTTCTCTACAAATATCGAGTTTCTAAGTTGTTTCTTTCGGAAGTTATTGTGTTTACGCAGTCGGCCGTTAGGCTGACCGTAAACACAATAACTTCCGGAAGAAACGACTTAGAAACTCGATATTTGTAGAGTAGGTTTGGGGCTTAATAACGAAGGTCGAATTCGTGAATGGGTAAAATCCGCCCAATGATTCCGTAGATATACCCATTCAAAATTTTATTTTTACAATATGTCCAAAAATACAGATATGATCGAATTGAAATCCAGTAATTTATCAGAAAAAAAATTCAAAAAGCACTGCCGTGAAGGCAGCAGCTTTTGCGCGCACGTTCAAATTCGTTGCTGAAGCGGTCATCTACATTGAACATGCGCGCAAAAGTTGCTGCCTTCACGGCAGTGCTTTTTGAAATTTTTTTTTAACGTAGATTCAATATCTGCCATAAAAAAAATGGGGTTCTAATTTGAAAAAATTGATTTTTCACGATTTTGTCATCCCTAACTTTGAAAGCGATTTTTTCACCCCCTGTATCATGAATCGCGATTTCGATTTTCAAAGTGGATACATCAATCTTATATCTTGAAAAATCCCAAAAATGAAAATTTTCCATCCAAAAACCTCGAAGTTATTCTTGTTTCAGCGGAGCTCTATTTTCGATTTTTTTTTCGAATTTTCCCGCTCAGAGAGAATTTTCCAACCAAAACTGAAAAATGTTTCATCAAAATAAATTGAAATTTTCTAAGGAATCTATTTCTGCAATAAAAAAATGGTGTTCTAATTTGAAAAACGGAAGTTGACGTCATTTCCGGAAAAACCGGAGGTGCTCATGCCTTGAAAATATTTTAGATTTCATCAGCATCGTGAAATACTTATAAGTGCTGAATTTCATGAAAATACGTTCAGTAGTTTCCCGTATAAATATGGGTGAGGTTCCTCGTGAAAGACCCTGTATAGCAAGGGTGAATCTCATTAGTTTAGTCTTGGTCAGCTCAATAATGCATTCGTCGTTATCAATTGTTTTCTTTATGTAAACTACCACACCATCATTTTGATTAATTTTAGGGTTATTATAGAGAATATTGAAATCAGGAATACGATCTACTTCAACCAAATTCCATGTTTCCGAGGGAAAGATTACATCCACATTATCTACACCAAAATCATGCCAATAGATCAACAGTTCGTCAAGGTTACGATTAAGACTTCTAATATTTAGATGTATAACATTCCACGAGTGTTCTATCATACTATTATGGGTCTTCAAGGCATTAAAAGACCTGTATTCCCTGGTCTCAATCGGCATCGAAAAAATCCCAACTACAATCAATTCTGAGGATAATTCACGAACAAAACTGTACCTATTGCCAGAAAAACAACAACAAAAAAAATTTAACTTTTCCGAGTGCTCAGGACGATCCAAGACGAAACTCGAGCCTTGACTATCCTGCGAACAACTCCGATGATCCGTTTTCCCCTCTTTATAATCTTTACTTTGATATTGCATTTTATCAGTTCGAATTCATAAATCATCGTATGTAGCAAAACAAAAAAAAAGAAACAAACAATGAAGTTACCATTAACTATTCAACAAATTTCGAAATACATCTGCCACCGCGACTATGAAATCTGAATATTTCTTTTGAATTCTAGAAGTTCTTCATGACTGCTAATCTTCATTACAGTTCCATAAATTTTTGCAAATATTATGCCATTAAAAGACCATACATTACTTCTTCCGAAAATGGACTTGGCTTCATTCATCAAATGAAGTCGTAATTTTGTTAGATCCTCGCAAACGAAAACTCTTCTACCTTTAAACTTCTTCAGGTCTTTCAGAACTTACCTTTTGTACTGTATATTCTTGAAGTTCACAACAAAAGGTCGTATTTTACCAGGCGCAATTTCTCTTCCACTGCGGTGAGCATTTATATCGTTAGTAGATATATTTGGTATGGAACTCTTTAGAATATCAGCTGTTTTATCCTATATGTTTTCAACTTTCTCGTTGGGAATTCCATGTGTACAAATGTTATATGCCTTTTCAATCTGATAAATTATATGGACCTTAAGGTTCGAGCGAATCGATCTTATCTTGTCACTTTTTTTATCACTTCTTCAATTTCTAACCTAAGAGTATCGAATTTAGCATTTATCGACCTAAATACGCCTGCGAGAAAATCCTTGTCACTGAATATCTCAACAATGGAATCCTTGATCATCTGTTTCAACTCTAATTTCTCTTGCTGATTTCTTGTCGGACCCATTTTACGGCAGGAAAATCGGAATGTTTAATAGAATTTCAAGAGGAGCTCGTCGCAGATACGTGTTCACTCGTCGCGTATCATAACATAATATATATAATTTTGACGAAAACCTCTAGGAATGATTTTTTTGCTGCTACTTTCACCCAAAGAATCTGAAATAATTATTATAAGAAAGGCGAAATCATCTTATATCACTTTGAATTTTTTCTCTGAATTTATCCCATCGAGCTTTTTCGAAATTCTATCTGAACTTTGGTAAAGAACATGAAGAACATTTCCTACACGAATATAAATTGGACGATGCTGACTTCGTGGAAAAACATTGAGAACCTTACGATTAACAGAAGATTGAATCATTATCACTAGAAACTATGCTCGAATCTGTATTGTATTTTCTATTCCATCCTGAAGAATGAAATGAGGACCTACCTTTCGCGTCAAAAACAAGATGAAAATCGTTATCTTCAATCCATTCAGGTAATGCTAAACCATTTATATCATTTATTGCATAGCCTCACAAATTATGATGGCAATTAAAATCGCCACAATAAATTGAAGAATGTGAAAAACCTCTGTTGACACAGTGTTAGCAGAGGAATGCTAACGTGATACCATACATTTTTCCGTATGATACAAGAGCACAGATAAAAACCTCAGTAAAACCTCTGTCTCCCCGTATAAGTGTTGTAATTTGTTTGAAGAACATGGATGTCCCACATGTGTTTCAACAAATGTTACGATACACAGACCTAATGAGAGATTAATCAGATTAATTCTGAATTGTTTTTGATATTACTATCTGTTGATATTCTGAGCGTTATTCTTGAAGGATATGTTTCCTGAATATGAATACTTCCTCTAACCTTTCCCTTGTAATAAGCATTATAATGTCCTGAAATCAAGAGCTGTTGAATGAATCTTTATATGGGTCACGCAAAAACATGATACCTTCATAATCGAAACTTCTATTGCTATTGTCATTAACAATTTTATCTCCTTTCGCTGTTTTATTAGTCCTAATGGAAGCATAATCCTATTCTCTATTTTCTTGTCCTCTCTAAGCCTTAAACTATTCACTGCTCCTTGAATTAAAAGTATGTTCTTCAACAAATACATTATGGATAATTTTCAGAAGCTCTTTATAATATTTGTAATTAGAAAACTTCTCTCTAATTCTCAACAGGACAAATACAACATAATATATGTTGATTCTTGTCCTTTCAAATGTCCTTATTATGAATTTTTAGGAGGTGCCTTTTCTTTGATGCTGAACTTCTTTTGGCATACACACAAATTAGAGGATTTATCCTGCAAAAAAATATAATTAAAAACATTCGAAACCAACTGCAATGAAATCATTACCTCACAGATTCCATAATTTACGACAATAGACGACTTCGGCCCAACTTGCCAACCCACAATTTTCTTTACAGTTTTACTATCACTGGGGAACAGGAATTTCAGGACAAATTCGACATGATAAGGTTCGCGTTATTTATAAATATCCGTAAAAGATGCCTCGGCTCCTCAAACGAGACAATTCCCCCCAAATATAGGGTTTTGTTAGGCTGAAATTTAAGTTGGGATTCCTGATTTCATGTCAATAGTGTCAAGTTTATAAAGGATATGTTCCGCAAATCAACTTGTTTATTTCGGTTGCCGGTTTTCTGTTCTGTAAATATGGAATATTCGGTTGGTTCCTGAAGAAAAAGGTTAATTACGGAATTTGATTGATGAAAAAGCAATCTTTCTTTCACCAGAACCTAGACATATTAAGTCTATGCACCAGAACGACAATCAATGTTTTATGATAACATATCCATAGCATAGAACAATCTTCATTTACCTTATGATCCATAGACGATACCTAGTAAGTTTTCCATCATTGATTGTTGTCTCTTTTATGTTCTATGGATCATGAAGTAAATAAAGATTGTTCTATGCTATGGGTATGTTTCCATAGAACATTGACTGTCGTTCAGGTGACAGAAAGAAAGTTTTTTCATCAATCAAATTCCTTAATAAACCCTTTTTTCAGGAACCAACCGAATATTTCATATTTACGGAATGGAAAACCGGCAACCGAAATGACCAAGTTCATTTGAGGAACATATCCTATATAAATTTGACACTATTAGCATTAAATCAGGAATCCCAACTTAAATTTCAGCCAATCAGAGATGATCTTAACAAAACCCAGGTTGGAAGGAATTATCCTGTTTGAAGAGCCGAGGCATCTTTTACGGATATTCATAAATAACGCGAACCTCATCATGTCGAATTTGTCCTGAAATTCCCGTTCCCCAGTGATAGTAAATTTGTGAAGAAAATTGTGGGTTGGCAACTTGGGCCGAAGTCGTCTATTGGAATAGCTCAAATTGTTTTTTCAGAATTCTTGTTACAACTTGCAATGAAATCTTAGCACAGTTCTCAATAAGAAGATATTAAATATCCAAAAATGAGCGAATCACGCCAAAAAAACCAAAACAAAACAAGAAATTAGGTTGACTGCCGACCGATCAACGGATTTTCTCGATGGCACACGAAAGCTCGTGCCTGTGATTGGGCTAGGTTCACGTTACTTTTCATGTATGCTCCGCACACACGGCCACCTTCTAGCGACAGTCGCCGCATTTGTGGAAACTACCACGACATATTGTCGAGATCTATCAAACATGACTTCCGAATGTCGTAGCGGCTGCAAACGCGGCAACTCGGCGCTTTAAAGTCGTCATGAGTGCGGGCGCCCTTAATCGGGAATCAACCGTTTGGCGGCTCCATCCTTGATGCGTATAATATGGAGCGTTATTCTTCAAATTCTGGGAACAGAACAAACGAGAAAAAGCGGGCGTGTTCACAGTGTTGGCAACAAAGTCCTCTATCGTTCCATTAAAAATGCTTCGCGTTTCGTTGCCAACACCGTGAATACCCCCAATTTTTCTCGTTTGTTCTCCCAGAATTTCTGGAATAGTGCTCCTCTTGTGTTCAACAGTTTCTCCAAAATCGTTCGTTTTGATGCATGTCATGCAGGTAACGTAAGCGAGAATTTTCTCATTCTTATTTCGCTTTAGGATTGTTTCGTAACCACAGATCGTGTGGTGTCTGCTGTAAATGCATTCAAAAACTAGATTCACTCAGGAAGGAGAGGATTTATTTATTCAAAGGAATGGGACACAAACGGGCTACACCTAAGAAGCATCCACTCAAGAATGAAATAGATTAAATAAAAAAATGTCTATAGAAAAACAACAATCTTTCTACAAATCACCTATATACTCATAAAAAAGGAGGTCTTACGGAAAATTCTCCTAGTTTTTCTTGAAGGAAGATAATTACGTTTCAAAAAGTCGGTTCTCTTTTTTTTGAAAAGTTTTTTATTTGTGATGTGTTGATCACTCAATAATTTCGAAAATATTCGATCACTGGGTAGTGGGAATTTCAGCGGTTCGGCTTTTCAACCAAGATACTTGAATCCAAATATCGATATTTATAAACATCATGTCTGATTTGCTGAAAATTATGTTGAGTCTCGTGATTTCCTTCATTCAACATGGATATTCTGTTTGCAGGTTTTCCGTTCCGTAAATATGAAATATTCGGATGGTTCCTGGAAAAAAGGCTGTATACGGTTTTTGTTTGTTGAATAAGCCATGTAATTTCTATAGTGCATACCTCATGATTTCTGATTCAGTTAAGACACAGACAACAATGAAAACTCATAACTATGGTCTATGGATATATTGCAATAGAAAATTGGCTGTCGGTCTGGTGATTGATGATCTATCGGTAAAGGTTGATTCTCACTATACGTTCCGCAACCTTCCAGTATCCGTTCCGTTGACAAATATGGCATGGAAACGGAACGTTAGTGGTAAGATAGTGTGCACACATCCATTCAATTGAACCTTATGATATTTTACGTAGACAAAACGGCAAGGTGACGGAATGCATAGTGAGGATTAACATTCATTCAGCAAACAATTCCGTATATAACCCTCTTTTCAGGAACCAACCAAATATTTCATATTTACGGAATGGAAAACCTCCAACCAAAATATCTAATGCCCGTACGCATAGTCCGATCTAGAACTTCTACCTGAGAAATTCTCCGCCGAGACAAGCTCAAGTACTGACTCATACTTAGCAAGGGTCCTAACCAATAAACAAACCTTCGGCATAAAACGAACAGTAATTAGGTTTTATAAAATGCCGACAGAGTGTATGATTTATGGCATCTGTGTTGCTTCAGAAAAAGGGCAGTGCCTACTAGCATGATGGTCATTAAGAACAGGGCCACTATGTATTAAGTTCTGAAATTACTATGAAGAATTCGTAGAAAATCATCTTCATTTCCCGAGAGCAATCTGTTTATCGAAAATAATTTGAGCAGTTTCATTAAACGCTTTCGTATCTTCCGACACTTTAAATGGTAGAATGGTAGGTTCTCTGAAATTATCGCACAAAACGATATTATCGTACATGCGGTATCGTACATAGTACAGAACACCAAGATTATAATACAAACAGCAACGCTGGGTAGTGAAAAGTCACAGAAAATGAATATTCTTCGCTATTTTGTGATTATGTCTTGCTTGACCACGCCTCAAGGTAGGTCGTTCGTAGACTTGAGCAAGAATTAGAGCTCGGCTGTCAAGTAACCAATATGGGATGGACGCGTCAACTCAGGACGTTCTCAAGTACGGAGTATCGACTATGCGTACGGTCATAAATTGACTTTTGGGTTTAAATGGGAGACCCTGCCAATCAGAAGTAATGTCCAAGATTATCGATATTTGTATACAATTATCCATAACACGAACCTCATCGTGTCTAATTCGTTTTGTTTTTACCTTGTTCCAGTGTTAGATAATTTTCGAAATTTTTGGGTTGCCAACTTGAACCGGAGTCTCCTATTGCCGGCTTTAATTGCTCCAGGGAATGTGTTCTTAATATCGAACATCTTATACATTTTCTCCATATTATGGATCATTCTGATGCTTTTTCTCCTCTATCACACGATCACAAACGAGTTAATTTTTTTGTGCTTCCTCTCAAATAGGTATACATCAGAATAAAAGTTTTTCCTAATTGAAATTCATATTTATCTGAAACAGGAAAAATATACTTAGTTAACTATAAAAAAATTAGAAAAGTTTTCATACTATGCAGACGTCCTGAAAATCAAATACTTAATTGAAAAATATTTGCAAAGTTTAAAGAATTTTTATATGTAAATTCTGGGATTAAGATATTTTGAATTTTTTCTTTCCAGCGATACGATTCTGGCGAAATTTAACAACCAAGTATTGATCAGTAGTTTTCGAGATATTGAGTAAACAATATTTCAGATAGCTTTAACTCCAGAAGGTTAGGGCGGATTTTGCCCATTAATGAACTCAGCTGAGATATTCAGTTTCCACACCTACGCATTAAATGTCAAGACAGAATTTCAGTGAGCGCAAAACTAATTGTTAAAGAACGCTTCCTTCGATCTCGTATCGCGACTGCGGCCCCCACCACACATTTTAACCTGCCATTGCAAGAGAACAGTCGCTTATTCGATATGTCATCGCGCTGTGATTTCGATTCTTCGATTGGTCCATTTTATTCTGACCCTCGTTAGATTAACACTGGCTTTTGCATCTTACCGACTGTCTTCTCGAAACCTGTATGTGCTTTCATTTTAAAGTTGCTGACGTCACTTTTGAATGCACACGAGAAAACCATGTTATTTACATCATGCGTTTGAAGTGACACATTATAATCTCAGGAAAGTATTCAATAAAAATTGTGCACTGGCTTTCATTCTTTTTCTTCTGTGGGTAGTAGTTTGTGACTAGATTTCATAAAATATTTCTGTCCCTCTTTCCTTAAAATATATCATCCCACAGTGTCATCTCCTCGCACCTCAACTCACTTCGTCACTTCAGGATATACCCTCACCGAAGGTGGTCAATAGCGCCATTAAAGTCAACAAAGATGCCCAGGACATATTTCTTCTGTGCATCATTAACTACCCGTTCAGTCATCTTCAATGCATCAATAGTCCACTTCCCTTTCGTGAAGCCAAACTACCTTTCTGACATTCCTGAAGCCTATGGCGCCTAAATCAAATTACTCAAATTCACAATAAAAACAACAAAAAAAAGAATGAAACGCTAGGATCACCTCGGTTTTGCTCATAATGGAGATGGGGTGAGTTCCATTTATTACAATAGGGCGCCAACGTATTTTATCCAAGCGAGTCAGAGCAAAAGACCAAAAAAAAACTAGAAAATAAAAATTGTTAGTTCACCTGAAAGAACTGCTCCAGCAAAATACGTAAACTCCGAAACAGCAGAAATTCATAACAATGAAATAATTTATCAAAAAAAGGTTCAATTTTACAATTCTATAATCAATTGAATACCCTTACATTCAAATTGAAATTCAAGCTTAACATCAGAATTATTCCCCTACGCTTGATCAAGCCTAGTTTCATATAATATATGGGCACCTTGTATAATATCAATCAATTTCATCTGAATAGGAAATAATAACCTTGCCAATATAATTATCAATTTACTTGAATTCTGAAACAATTTGTTCCGAGCAAAAAAAAACTTAGAATACCTATCACTTACTAAATTTTACTTAAACTATGGAATGAATTTATGAAAAACAAAAATATGTATTGCCAAGAGAATGGAAAGAACAATTGAATGAAAATACCTTCCAGTATCCTTTCCGTTATAAGGTGTAAATGAATTGCTGGATGCACACACGTTGAGGAAACCATTAGATCCCTAAAAAATCAAAAAAGTATTGGTGTCGATTCTGTATCCGCTAAAATATTGAAGGCAATGAATCATGTAATAAGTGAGTATTTTGCGCATCTTATCAATATTTCTATAACATCAGCAAAGCTTCCAGAAATTCTAAAAAATCCATATTCATTCCCATTTTCAAAAGAGGCGACCCAGCGGAAATAATGAATCACTGCCCGATATCAATTCTGAGCGTGCTTTCCAAGGTGTTCGAGAAAATTGTTTTGAACAGAATGATGTGTCAACAATTAAAAATACAGATTCTCTGTATTACCCTTACATAATATCTTTCGATATTGATTCGATATCTTACGATATACTTTTATGTCTTCGACGTACTACGTCTTCAATGACAAAATTATTATATCAACTGGCATATAATGATCAAAGTAAAAAACTTGAGAAATGGGTAAAAAATGAAATACAACCTAAAAACAATACTAGACACAGTGTTTCATTTTCTATCTTTCCATTTAGAATCATCAGTAGCATTTATTCTATATTATATATCAAATACTCACCATGTGTTTCTAACGTCTATGCACAATTTTAACAAGCGTGCGCATGGACTTAAATCTGCTTATTTCCGTTGAAGTGAAGTGTACGTTAGAAACACATGGTGAGTTTTTGATATATAATATAGAATAAATGCTACTGATGATTCTAAATGGAAAGATAGAAAATGAAACACTGTGTCTAGTATTGTTTTTAGGTTGTATTTCATTTTTTACCCATTTCTCAAGTTTTTTACTTTGATCATTATATGCCAGTTGATATAATAATTTTGTCATTGAAGACGTAGTACGTCGAAGACATAAAAGTACGTAAGATATCAAATCAATATCGAAAGATATTATGTAAAGGTAATACAGAGAATCTGTATTTTTAATTGTTGTATGAATAGCCTTTAACAAGTAGACTTTTTTGAATTTATTATTAGAATGATGTGTTATCTCAATGAATGCAATCTTATAGATTCTGCGCAACACGGTTTCAGAACCGGTCATTCAATACGGTCTGCAGCAGTAAATTTTTTCGAATCATTATATGAATGTTTAGATAAGAATTTCTTTGTAGCTGGTCTATTTTTTAACCTTTCTTTTGCTTTCGATTCACTCTCTTTCGAATTAATTCTTTGAAAGTGCTACAATTTAGGTTTCAGGGGTGTGTTCCTGGGTTGGTAGCGTAGTTTTCTCGAGGGAAGAACTAGGGCGGTAAAAATAGGCGAACATTTTTCTGGTTTCAATCACATTGACCTTGGAGTTCCCCAGGGCTCTGTGTTGTGTTCACTTTTGTTCTTATAAATGATTTGCCTGAATACTTAGCCTGCTCTTTGCTAGCTATATTTGCCGATGATACTTCCGTGGTTCTTTCTGCCGACAATATCGAGGAACTTCTGAAGCTTTGTGAACGTATTGTTCGTGAATTTGTGAACTGGTGTCACGCAAACCGCGTAATGGGAACGTAGATAAGACGGTATGCATCAACTTCTGTTTGGAGAATAATGAAATTACAAGCTTAAAAGTAAATTACGGGGATAATTTAATCGGGACATCTGGGACAACTAAGTTTTTTAGTCTCTGTAGATAAAAATTTAAGGTGGACGGCCCACATCGATGCGTCATGTAAAAACTGAACAGCTCTTTTTTTGCGATCAAGAGACTCAAAAATGTTTTGCCATTAATTTGTCTGTTGATTGTATACTATAGCCTTGTACAGGGTGATTCATTAAGGGTGGCCACCGGCCGTATCTCGGAAACCGTTCATCCTATTACTTCCGGAAAAAAATTCTAATGACAAAATTGGCCCCCAGAAAATGATTAAAAATATTTTCAAATTTGTAGTTCTCCACTAGAGGGCGCAATCTATCACTTGTAAAATATAATCTCATTTTTTACGAAATATTCCCCAGCTAACAGTGGTGAAAAATAATAAAATAAGAAAATGCTCTTCCTATTCAACAACTTTTGTTTCAGTAATTTTTCTATATTTCCTTTTTTTTAGTGATGGGATGGAAAAACTTTTCTTCACAAATAAAACACTCTTACTTCTGTATGCGAGAATCAATTTTCACGTAATTTGATTTCATTCGAAGACCATTAAAAACAGATCACAGAAAAGTATGACAACAACATACCGGGTGATCCAATTGAAAACTACAGGCTGTTTTATGTCTTTTCACCCTATTTGCGCGATTTACTGGAGAATTTCAAATGCAATGCTATGATTCTAACCGACTGAGAATAAGCTAAGCATTATCACCTATTGACTTGTTAAAACCGCAGACAGATATCTCCGGTCACTCCGAAGATATTAACATTTTTGTAAATTTTGATAAGTGTTGATCAACCCTGCGAGCTTGAAAAGACAAGGAAGTGACTTTATTCGTCATGACAACGCAGCAAAATACTAAACACACATGAAATAACAATAATACGATAAAATGAAACAAAAATTAGCAACAACGAAAATATTTGAACAAAAAACAACCCTTATACATAATCATTTCAACTATTCAAAATGTCTACCATTTTTTACATAAATTTAGTCTTTCTTTAGTTGATACTGGTTACAATTTCAGTATGAGAAAAAGTTTCAGCTGCCTGTCGAAATATATTTTTCATATCCTCACTTGTAGTTGGTGGTGTTCGGAAAACTAAGACCTCATTCTCCCTCAAAAATAAGGTCGAGGTCGAGTGATCTTGCTGGAAAAATACTCCCTCGTCCAATCCACCTCCTTGAGAAGACGGTATCTTAATATTCCCTAACATTAGCAGCATAATGCGCCGGGCAGCCATCTTGTTGATACCACATATCTATTCTGCCTTGAATAGCAATATCATCTAAAAGAATTCGAGAATTTTCCGTTAAAATTTCAAGCACCTTTTTCCCGTTAAGTTACTATCGAAGAAAAATGGTCCGACAACTGTTCCATCAACACACGTAAACACTCCAGCGAATCTGATTATTGACTTATTTTTGCCAATATGGGTCGTTAGATGATCAGTAGTGGCTGTCGTGTAAATTTACTTTACCATTGCTAGAAAAAGTAGCCTCGTCAGTCCATAATATTCTATGAAGTAAGTTAGGTTCGGGGTTCAGCATTCGTTTCAACCAATTGCTAAAGTCCTCTCGTCTCTTTCAATTCTTGGTGCAAGACAACATGATATGGATGCGGTTGATGGTCCTTTAGTATCCTTTGAACTAGCGAATAATTCGATCCCAAATGACTTGCAATTTTTCGGATGCTTGAATGTGATTCAGCATAAACACAAGCCAAAACTTTTATGATATTATCCTCATTACTGCTTCAACGTTTTCTATTATATCTTCCAACATATTGAACCTTCCAAGTTTGTCCCACTCTTCGTGTCAATCTTTTGAATACTTTTCTGGAATGACGACGTCTTTCAGGATATCGTATCGGGTATTCCCTTTCAGCTACTGCATTTTCTTAACATTCAGCATAAACATTAAGCATATCATATGCTTCTCCGTTTGAATAATGAGGCCTCATAAACAAGTAGTTTGCAATCGATCTAAATAAATTTTACAGGTATAGAAACCGAGAATAAACAGTAACGCCAAAGCTTACTGGAGCTAGATGAGCTTGTTTTGTGAGTGGCATACATTTTTGATTAGTTTTTTCTTTCATTTGATTGTTTAGCTGATGAAATAACTCAATTCCTCCTGAATTTCACAGGGTTGATCAACACTTATCTGCAAAAATGTTAATATCTTCGGAATGACTGAAGATATCTGTCTGCGGTTTTAACAAGTCAATAGGTAATAATACTAAGCTTATTCTCAGTCGGTTAGAATCATAGCATTGCATTTGAAATTCTTCAGTAAAACGCGCAAATAGGGTGAAGTAACATAAAACAGCCTGTAGTTTTTAATTGGATCACCCGGTATGTTGTAGTCATATTTTTCTGTGATCTGCCTTTAATGGCCTTCGAAAGAAATTAAATTTCGTAAAAATCGGTTCATGCATACAGAAGTCAGAGTGTTTTTTTTGTGAAGAAAAGTTTTTTCATCCCATCACTAAAAAAAAGGAAATATATAAAAATTACTGAAACAAAAGTTGTTAAATAGGAAGAGTATTTTCTTATTTTATTATTCTTTACCACTGTTAGCTGGAGAATATTTCGTAAAAAATGAGATTATATTTTATAAGTGATAGATTGCGCCCTCTAGTGGGGAACTACGAACTTGAAAATATTTTTAACCATTTTCTAGGGGCCGATTTTGTCATTAGAATTTTTTTCCGGAAGTTATAGGATGAACGGTTTGCGAGATACGGCCGGTGGCCACCCTTAATGAATCACCCTGTACATAGCCACTTTTCCTATAACATCTTGCTATGGGGAAGTTGCTATGATATCTCCATAGTGTTATTCGTAGAATCCACTCCATCCACTGAATTCTTGTAGGCCAGTTTTTATTGAAAAGAAAATCTTGACATTACCTAATATAATATTAATAATAATAATATTTTTGAATGTTTGCTCTATGCTAAAGAGAATGAATATAAAAGTTTTTAATCATCAGATCATCACAAGTATGAGACGAGGAACTCTGAGACGATTTCATTTCCAAAGCATAGAACACACATATTTGAATGCAATCCTGCATATAGAAGTATGAAATTATGTAATCATCTACCAGCTTCTGTGAAAAAATTTTATTTTAGAATGAAATTAAGAACCTTCTCATAAAAAAGGTTTTTGCTCTGTAGATGAATATTTGTGCGACTCCTTAGTTGCTTAGTTTAGACCAAGATGTCCTATACACTGTTTAATGTCTTAATGGATTAATTACATTTATTATTATTATACGTCCCGTTTACGTTCCGTCAACATGACATTATATGATCATACTTCAGACCTGATTTTATCGATGGACAAAACGCAACCGACGCCACCCGCCATGTCCTAGGAAAATTCCCATCCCGTAAAATCGTGTTTTACATAGACAACACGAACTCTGATATGCTTTACCATCTTGGGATATAAACCATCTATATCTGGAACCTTCCCATTCTTTTGCTTACGTACAGCCTCGTTCACCTCTTCCATAATAATCTCCTTGTGAACACCCACCCCTTAAGATCAAACTATCCTCGGGGTGACTTTTGGAGGCCAGAGTTCGTTGTTTACAAAACATTTTTTGGGTGCACATGGTTGAAAAAAATTGTAAGAATGCGCAATGTTGCCACTTTTTTATATTCAAGAATTTTCGGGAAAATAAAACTGAAATGCAGTGAAAAATGGAAAAATAACTAACATTGCGCATTCTCATTGAAAAATTAAATACATCCCAAAAAAAATTCTCCTAAATTTCACGCATTTCCAATATTTCTCGTAGTTATTGGCAACGTTAAATTAGGCAGACAGCGAGAAGATATATTGACCTTGAGATATTAACGAGGTTTAATAAAATTTTAATGTGGCTGTGTTGCCGAGTCGTAATTTACCAACACGTGGTAATATTTCCTCTTAAATGAGGTGGACCATTACCTTCGATTAATAGAGGAAGATGCTGCTTTTGGAGGGAATGGAAGTATATCATCCGTACGCCATTTTGGTAGGATATGTTGCCCAATCCATTGATTTTCATGGAGCGGACACCATAAGTTTACATGAAATCTGTACTGGATTTCCTTCTACCCGACTTCATGTGTATTTTCTTCAGCCTACGCATGGTCAAGAACTTTTTGGATCATCAATTTCGAAACACAATATGTATTGGCATAGGTAGACTGCATAGCTGGAGTTATAGATCACAAGATTAAATTACTGTCTTTATTTTGTTTGCGAACATTTAAATGTTTACTAGTATTCGTTTGAGATCGGAAGTAGGGATATAGGAAATAGCAAGTAAGGGTTTCGAAGCCGCCTACTATAAAGCACGTGTTAATCCAGACATGATCAAAAAAAACTATCAGTAATATTTTTAGACGGACGAGAATTGAAATGTGATTCATTATTGAGATTTGTATTTTTTGATTTATTTAATCGTTCATTGTTGTTGGTTACGGATACATGTTTCTGAACTAATACTTTTCTGAAAATTTTTTAAAATAATCTTTCGAAATAACAAGAAATACGAACTTTGAATTTTCTGAGAATTCAAGGGAATGTCAATATTGAATCAAATCTTTCTGTGAAATTCGCGATAAGCACTTCAACGGGCGGGATGGAAAACTCAACTGATTCGAATTGGGAAATTTCGGCTTTTTTCAAATATTCAAATCCAATATTGAAATTTCAATATACAGGGAGGGTAGTGAATCTCAGCTTGACAAAATGCCGTATTTTTCTCATGACGACCTGGAATATTTCAATTTGAGTATGAATCGATTGAACTGTATGTTAATCATACGTTCTAAATATCAACGAATTATACAAAGTGGTTCAAAAGTTATGAGCAATTGAATATATATTGGTGAATACAAGAAACACCCCGTCTTGGTTATGGAATTGATTAGATTTACCATACGTAGCTACCATATATAGGTTTTTTGGACTCGTCTGGGGTAGCTCTACCTCAGGTTTCCGTATGTTTACTTACCAATGAAACACCCTGTATACATTATACATAATGTATATATAATATATAATATTGCCAAGATTCTACTACTTATTATACATAATCATACATAGAAATAATCAATTTCTTGATCGTATTCCTCCAATTAAATATGAAAACAGTAATCGTGGGATCGGAATATTTCAATAGAAACAACTATACCAAGCGACGTTTCGCAACTATTGTTGCTTTTTCAAGCTCTCGAATTCAAAGATGTTCTTCTAGTTCGTGGCGAACTGATCGTAACAATAATACATAGGGTTTGTTTTGGTTCCAAATTCAGAACTGTTCGGGACGGTTCGAGTATACGCGATTGCAATTTTTCAGACTCAAAATGGCAATTGCGCATACTCGAACCGTCCCAAACAGTCCTGAATTGATTCTGAAGTCGGACCCAAAACAAAGCTATTATAATCGGCGAAAAGCGACGCAATCCTCTCCTTCGTCAAATCCATTTGACGAAGGAGAGGAAGCAGAGGTTAGCGGAAGCAGGTATTTTATTCAAAACGTTCAATTCCAAACAGTCGTTAATGATCTCAAATGATATTATAAGGTACGCAGAAAAAAGTCAAATTCAAAAACTTCCGTAGAATTCATTTCATATACGAGGTGGTCATGGCGAAATGGAAATGAAGCATTATCAGAATAGGAGTCGTTTGTTACATTTACTACAACTAATAAATTTCTCACATGCAATGAAATGTCGTAAGCAGTCTCTTTACTAGTAAGTCTGACGTAAACCTGCCGGCCTGCTCTAATATTCCTTTACTCATGTCATTTCGCTGCTTCGCAACGACGCGCAATATCCAAACAACCTTTGCAAACGGAATTATATTCTTTCTGTTTAATTGAATTGTACAACGTGTTCTTTACCGCTACGGAAAACTACAGAGCGAGCAAGAAAATTAATCACCGTTCCGTCGCGACCCGGCCCGTTGGTCTGCTGTATATTGCGTCTATATGTTGTATATTGTGCTGGTCCACCATAAATGCGCATAATTTCAAAGCATTTGGAATCCTATTGTGCGCGAATGTTCATCCAGACCTGTATGTGTTTTTGTGAGAATGTTATACAGAGGGGCGTGCAATGAAATTTCCGTAATTTTGAATTTTCAACTGAGAATGAACTCAAATCTGAATTTGACCACAACGTCTTCGTCAGTGAGTTAAGTCTTAACCTTTAAGACCATTGTCCGATCGAAAATAGAAAAATATAAACATTTGGACAATATGATTTCCATATATATCCTATAAAAACTAAATTGGTCTAATGTTCAGTCGATCAGCCTAGATCGACTTTTTATTATTAATTTATGATAAGGCAATAAAAATTCATCTTTTCTTTAGATATGAAGCAGTCCCATACAACCATTGCAACTGTGGAAAAAATAACAGATGGGATATATTTGCTTAAAGCTTTGAAACAAAAACTATTTGTTGATGGATTGTGTTACCTTCTTCAAGAGATCTACGGTATTGAAAATAAAAATAATGATAAGGTGAGTTTTTGATATTTTTTTGAATTTGGCTGACGCCTCCTGAAAAATTAAAGTTCGAGATAATGATGCCAAGGGTCTCCGGCGAGTCACAATAGTCACTATTTTGAAATCATGTTACTGTTCTCGAAATTTGATCACTATTGTAAATATTTTGGAGCTCAGAACTGCTGAGGTTAGATGTGCCAGCATTAATAGGTGACATATTGTCACCTGATGTATTTTCTAACTCATCCATATATTTGTAATTGTGAATTTATTTTCTCTTAATCTCAGTCTTTTACTGGGTTGAAAAATGGCGGCTTGAAAGTTCATGAAAATTTTCGTGAGGTTGGTTAGATGAGGAGATACTAAAATAAATTATCTGGAAGTCAAGCTGATACTTTCAATATGTTCTTTTCTGGGCGTGATCACTGTGGGTTATAAATTCGAATAAGCGGGCAACAAATTTGTATATCTGACGGAATCTGTGCCAAATACATAATATTACTTTCTGATTATACGCAATTATTGCTTTTAGTAGTAGAATATGATAAATGATGTGACACTAAATGTGATGAAGCCAATATTTAAAAACAATGTTCCAAACTACAGTTTGATCCGATATTTTTTAGATATTAATATTTCTCCTTGTAATTTTTGATATTTCCGGAATAACATACCAAAAACAGTTCAGATCATGACGAAACCCAGAAACTGGTTGTCAAATGCTGATTCGCAAACTGGCGCAAATTTCGATATTCCTGTTTCGCCTTAATCCTTGTCTTTTATCCTGTTGCTGCCCAATACCAGCGCAACCATCATCTTCATACTTCCAAGCATACATCAAGTTACATCTAGGTGAACACATGTTAATTTTTCTTGATCTGTGCCATTTTGCAATTATCAATCAAAATTAATCCAATTAACGTCGTGTGAATTCATCTCAAGTAGACATTTTTTTCACAAAGTGTACGTTCACAAACACCACTTTAGATGATACTTAAATGGCAATAGGTCAGATGTAATTCAGATGAAAAGAAAAGCAGTTTCTTCCAATCCACTGGTGGATAATACTTTCAAATCTCGGTTAGTGGTTATTTATAAGTCATATTAACACTCTGAAACATTATAGTTCACTTTGATGATCGTTTGCATTGTTCCAATATTTTTCAATATCCAACTTTTTTTTAGAAACTGCCCTTGATATATAGTTTCAGTCCGCAGGGGCGTTTTCTATTAATAACAATTTTTAACAATAACAAGATTTCAGACGAAAACTTAGCGGAGAACTAGAAGATGATGGAGATCGCATTGACCTTTCATGATTCACTTGTATATATGTTGATAAATGGAGGGAAGAAGTAAATGTAAACTCGTGATGAATTTACACGGCGTAAATTGAATACTACTTTCAATAAATTATGAAGAGATGACACAGACCAAGAAAAGGGAATAAAATTCTCTCACCTGGATGTTATTTTTCCAACATTGAAGATTATAGCTGCGGCGGTATTGAAAAGTAACAGGATAAAAGAGAAAGATTAAGGTGAAACAGGAATACCGGATGTTATTTTTGGATCAACTGCAGATAGTGATGATGAAAAGATGATAGTGTTTGATTCTCTATGAGAACTGAATGACAAAATTTCACTTTTCGTGAGTCAATTTCTGATAATAATAATAATATAATAAAGTTTATTTCGAGAATAAACAATTACATCACTGAGGTATATAATAAAGTATAACCTGTATGTGACATTAAACAAAATATGTATTCTTGAAGTTGTTCCATGCAGATACTTGTAAGAAATTAATGAAAAATTGAAAAGAAGCAACACAAAATGAATTTCATGTAGTAACATATCAGAAATTTTGGTTACAAAGCAAAAGAAACACGAGAAGCAGAGCAAAGTTCATGCATTGTGTACATTATTTGTGTAATGGAAGACAGAAAAACACTATGTAGGGTTATTCTTGTATTCTTCAGTGATCTCATCATCTGCCAATAAATTGATATTTATATCTCCTACCAACATATGTGTTTTAACCTGGCTTCTACTTTCCAGATAATCAAAGAGATTCTTATTAAAGGTATGGACACACGTATGAGGAGATCTGTAAATAGCTGTTAGTGTGAGGCTATTTTCAACGGCTATATTTATTTCTATGGACTTGTTTTCACCCAACGTTATAACATTGTGTGTATATTCTATATCGTTTCTAATGTAAACTAACACACCGTCATTTTTATTAAATTCCCCGCTGCTGTAAATCGCTCGGTATCCATTTATATTGAAAATTTCTATGTTATTTATTTGGAATGTTTCTGACAAGACTATCACCTCGAATTTTACTGAAAGGTAGTCCAGCAAGATCAGCAATTCATCGAAATTTTTCGCAATACTTCTAACATTCATATGAAATATTTTGACTTCCCCCTGCTTACTGACGTGTCTGAATGTTTGGATATTTTCTACTATCTTCGCTCTATACTTGACATCCTGATACTCCCTTATATATGGATTCATATTGATAAGTGTAATGAAGTGAAAAGGAAAAAAAAGGAGAAAAATGAGAAAAAAAAAATTATACAAAACAACAATACTGAAAGATTATTATAGGTCTAACTTAAAATCTCTTCGTACCAATCCGTAGTCTCATACCTGACTTTGTATCCTTTTTCAGAGGTGATTTCTTCTTGGAGGCTTTAGGACTTCTTTGTGCTCTCTTTGATTCAGATAAGTTGGGTGTTTCTGCTTTTGGGTCTGCTGTACTACTCGCCTCTACGTTATCCTCTACGGTCTCCCATCCTGCTTCATCACCTTCCTGATTGCCTTCATAAGGCAGATTTTCCAAATTTCCAGAGGCTGAGGGTGTCGAGGGCGTACTATACGTCTTCTTTTCCTGCGGGGAGCTCAATAGGTCTTTGGCTGTATATTCCTTTGTGCCAATTACAAGGTGGTTTCCACGTATATAGGACTTAACAGTTGTTTCCGTTCTTGCCTTGAGTAGATTTGTTCTTAATATTTTATATTCTCTTCGTTGATTTTCCGTCAGATCGTTTGATATGCTGACAGCTGTTCCTTTTAATTGTTTGGCCTTTGAGAATATGACTTTTTTCTTCAGGTTCGAAATCAATTATAGCTTGATGGGGGAGGATTCCGTTTTCCCCAATATATAGCAATCGTTTATATCATCCTCAGTCAGATCAACCCTCAGCAATCGACGTAGTTCGTCACAAACCCACCCAGGTGTAATTCCATTCACTGCTTTATTTAATCCATAAATTATAATGTTATTTTTTCTATTGATTCGATCAGCGTATTCAAGTTTTTCTTTCAAGGTGATATTTTCTTTTTCCAGATGATCCAATCTATTTTTTAATGATTGAATCTCTAGTATGAGTCTTGTCTCTGCAGCCGCAATTGAGTTCTTCACCTCTTTCTTGCTCTTTATAATTTCCTCGTACAATTGTCTCAGGGTAAATCCATCAGCATCTCTGTCTTGCATCATCACAAATTGGTCACGAACGTGTATGTTACTCATTAGAGATTTCCAATGTCAATGTATGCGACCGCGAAGTCAAACCAAAACAACTACACTTCGGACTTCGATATATTACTCAGGACTCAGGGAAAAACTTTTTTTTCCGCCAATCTATAGTGACCTATGTTTGAAGGTATTCAATCACCAAGATTTTCCGATTAATTTTTCCACTTTATCAGTTAATTTTGTAAGAATATTGCGGAGTGCAATTTGACGATGTTCACCGCATGGAATCAAGATGTTGAATGATGATGATTTCACAGCTGTTAAGATGCTTTCGTATAGATGATTTATCATATCGATGAATAGATTAAATTTAGCGGAAAAATCTCGACGATATGCAGCACGAGGAGTCAGTCAGATCATAAAGTGAATTGTACGGTTGAACTTATCCAAATCTTAATTCTCGGGGGGCAGTCGCAATTTTCGGTCTACTGTTCCATCTCTTTGTCGAACACGCTTCTGTGCTCTTTCCAGGTAGCCGTACACAGTTGGAGAAGGGTATTGTACAATCTAAGGTGTAAGCGATTGCTTAGTTGTAGATATCTTGTTTATGTTGAGAAGACAATTGTCACAGAAATATACTCACAATGTATATACACTCTTGACCACAATTTTATTTACACAAAGAGCTATCTGACGTGAATTGTTAACGTGTTTCAACTAACCACGATATGATAAAAATGAATATCTACACTTTACAGAAGATTATCAAATCAAAGAAATATATTATACAGTCCCTGTCCAAATTATTAGACTATAGACTATATAATATATTTCTTTGATTTGATCATCTTCTGTAAAGTGAAGATATTTCATCGAATCAGTGGTGCATTGATTCGATGCGAAATTTCAATTAAACACGCTTCTGAATTGGTTTTTGGATATTGAATTATTAAATTGAATACAGGGTGTCCTACGAGGAACTTTACATACTTCTACCATGTATATAGTCTATCATCAGCATCACGAAATGGCCACTTAGAAATATCTCCGATCTTTCCTTACCCATATACAGGATGATTCATTCATTCTGACCAAAATTTCATTTGACTATATTTCTGGTACTGTAAATCTGAATTGGATGATTTTTTCAGAATTTGTAACACTTTATAGCATCTATTGGATTATTTATACCGAATATTATATTTCCAGTGCCGTACTCAGGAAAATCAATTTTGACTTCTGATGTAAAAATGACCACCCTGTCGGCCACTTTCTGGAAATTTTTTTACATTTATGTGAGCTTCATAATCAGGCGAACGAAATGCATGCATTCAAATTTTTGTCACACCTCTGAAGGTTTCATAATGATCCAACAAATCTGCAGATACAGAAACATTATAAGAATTATTCATTATCATTCCAACCTGGGAAGCTCGAATCCGAAAAATTCCTTCATGAATCATTTCATAATGAGCGAGCAAATCAAAAATAAATGTTCGTTTTTTTTTTCATTCAACATAAAAAGATATTTTCATTATATTACATCTTGTAATCTTGTAGTCAAAATGGCATCAATTCATTGTATGTCGTGGATTCTTAATGTATGCATTCGAGAAAATTCAGATCCTAAAAAATTTAATGAAAAAAAATTATTCGATTTAATTATTAAAAAAAAAACACATAAATTAATAATTGTTCGAAAAAGGTGAGTTAAAAGCAGACCACATGTTTTCGACTCACAAAAACTGTTTGAAGTGGAAACCACCAGTTTCCACACATTTTTCTACACGTTTCATCAACTGGCCAATTGCTTTTCTCATGGTCACACCATCATTGCGGATAACATTTGTGGAATGATGTGATGTGATAGGATTATACTATCTATTAAATGCTCTCTAGTTTCAATATTCACAGAATAAACCATTTGTTTCAAATGACCCCAAATGGAATAATGTATGGGGTTGAGGTCTGGAGATCGAGGGGGCCATGCAATATGACCACCACGTCCTATCCACCGATTCCCATATACGACATTCAAAGGATTTCTCACTTGGACAGAGATATGTGGTGGTGCGCCGTCATGCTGGAAATAAATACTTCGAATATGAACATTGATTAATAGATTTGGTAAAATATTCTGAAGAAAATCTAAATGTGATTCTCCATTAAGGGGGCTATTGAAGAAATGGGGACCAATCAGTTGGTTATTAATCACTGCAATCCATGTGTTAACGGAAAATTTTTTCTGTGAGTTGCGCTCTCGAACAGAATGTGGGTTCTCTTCAGCCCATTCATGCAAATTACGAGAATTATGTATACCATCTCTCGTAAATTGCGCTTCGTCTGAGAAAAGTGTGCGGTATATTAATGGTCTATTATTCGTCAACCATCTACAAAAATTTGAACGGTGAATCTCATATCCGGGATGTAATCGCTGGACAAGCTGAATATGATAAGGATGCAGTTGATTTCTTCTCAACACCCTATGGACATTTGATCGAGAAATACCCAGTTGTGCACTAACTCGTCTTATACTTATTTCAGGATCCGCCTCCACAGTATTCAAAATCTCCTCTCCAAAATGGTTGTCAACCTGCCCTTCTGATTTCCCCTTAGGAAATGTACCATATTGTCCCAAATGATGATACACCGATCCAATCGTCGGATGGCTCGGAGTTCTTCGGTTCGAAAATCGTCTTTGATATTCTCTCGCCGCGGTTCTACCATTTCCACTACAGAATCCATAAACAAAAAGCATATCGCATATTCAGAATTCGAAAATTTTGGTGACATTGTTATTCAATCAAGAAAAAATGTATTCACACGACAATCGACAACAATTCAATCTCAAACATCAACACTAAGCTGCATTCATGTCAAACTATCAAGGCACCCTTCACAATCGCTTTTATTTGTTTATTAGAATACGGATTATTATTGAGAATTTTCACATTGAAAAACTAACGTTGAGTGTGGAGCTCTGAAATTATGCAGATTGGTGACGAATTGTTTTTTGTCAGTACCATAAATTCAAGATTTTGTAATTTTTGATCTTCCATATTGAGATGTAAATAACCATTTTTGATATAATAATAATAATAATAATAATGTTTATTTGTTACCCAAGACATCATACATAACAGAAAGTATTTTATATTAGACAAATAAACATTTAGTTTCCCACAAAAGTCTGAAACTTGTACGTGGGCAGTACACATCAAAAAAAAAATAATACAAATTTAAAAAAAAAAATGATAATGCTTAATCAAATCAATTCTTCATAAGTTTTAAACAAAATTATTTCTATTTGTGAACGTATACCAGAACGATGTTGGCTTGCTTCGAATCCATTTTTTTATTTTCGTATTGAACGTTGGTTTGGCCTTAGTTTCTTTGATGTTGATTGGAAGTATATTGTAAAGTAAAGGTGCCAGGTAAGTATGCGATTTTTTACTTCTTTAGATTTGTTAGATCATTATGAAACATTCAGAGGTGTGACAAAAATTTGAATGCATGCATTTCGTTTGCCTGATTATGGAGCTCAAATAAATGTAAAAAAATTTCCAGAAAGTGGCCTACAGGGTGGTCATTTTTACATCAGTAGTCAAAATTGATTTTCCTGAGTACGGCACTGGAAATATGATATTCGGTATAAATAATCCAATAGATGCTATAAAGTGTTACAAATTCTGAAAAAATCATTCAATTCTGATTTACAGTACCAGAAATATAGTCAAATGAAATTTTGGTCAGAATGAATGAATCATCCTGTATATGGGTAAGGAAAGATAGGAGACATTTTTAAGTGGCCATTTCGTGATGCTGATGATAGACTATTAATATATGGTAGGAGTATGTAAAGTTCCTCGTGGGACACACTGTATATGTTCAATATACTTGATCTATAAATGGTTTTCACAAATAACACAACATATTCAATAGAAAATATTGAATTATTTATGATTTAACAAAGTTGGAAATGAAATACTAATATTTTGTTGAGCCACCTTTTGCCGCTATGAAAGCTGCAATTCTTCGCAGCATATTATCAATGCAAGATTATACAGTCTGCCACATTTGTGGATGATGATTCCATATGTGGATTAGTGTGATGTGTGATGTGATCAGATCTTGAGCAGCTTTTCTCTTCATTAGCTCTCCCACATTTTCGATGGTGTTCATGTCGGGGGTATTATCCAGTCAATCCAAAGAAGAGATTTTTGTTCACGTTAATAGGTTTTTATAGAACAGGCTGTGTGGCAGGGTGCATAAAATTAAATGGTCTTCATTTGGGAACCAATATTTGACTTGTGGCAGCAATCGATTATGCAAGACTTTTTTGTACTGGCCTTGTCTGATTATGCCTTTTACCAAGTACAAACGTCCTGTGCCTTTTTCACAGATTACTGACCAAACCATCACTTTCGTAGGGTGCTTAACAGTCTGGCGACGCAGTGTGGATGAAAGTTTTCTCCATGGAGTGGACGTAAGAACTGAGTTTAGTACTGCAAAATTTCAAAGGTGCTCTCATCGCTGGTGCAGATCCACCAATTGCACAAAATAAGCATTTAAATACTAATAATCAATGCAGTTTCATGATTCATTAGTCGTTGATGATTGATTCGATATCAAATTGAATTACTCCAGAAGTACACACCTCTTTTTCGCCCCTGTCCAATTCAGGCGCTTTGCCTTCATTGCAATCTTTGGTTTTTTGGCAGTTTGGTAGGCCTTGAAATCTTAATCTTTCAATTTTCTGCCTACAGAACGATCAGGAGCATTCATATTAGCATATGTAAGTTTGGATTTGGTGATTTTTGTGGTGGCAAATCTGTTTTCCAGACAAATTTTCTTCAGACATTGTTCTGACCTTGTAGACAAATTATCTTTCTTCCAATTTTTTTTTATCATTTTGGGGTTACTTCTTGATCGGTTTCAACTGCTTTCTTTATGCGTTGTACGCTGGCTTCAAAAACATTCTTGAAATTTTGCGGTTGGAAAACATTCCTGCATCAGTGAGGGCCATAATTTCATCTTTTTTGCCTGGTGATTCAAAGGTCACAATAAACTTTTCTGGCTTTTAATGTGCTCTGGGCAAAGTTAACAAACCGTTGTGTGACTGAAGATTACGAAATAGACAAACAAAGTACGGAATATCTCGTAATCACGTCCGAACCTGCAGCAAGCGAGAAATCGACTAGGAGAGATCCTAACTCATCCATACTCTAGTACCAATATTTCTACATTATAATGAACCACATCAAAAATAAAAGAAAAATGGAACAATATAATAAAAATCCTAAGTAAAAATGGCATTCTGTGGATTTTAAATTCAAATATTTTGCTTTTGTTATCGGACAATACAAG
Source organism: Myrrha octodecimguttata (assembly GCA_958510865.1). Taxonomy (NCBI): domain Eukaryota; kingdom Metazoa; phylum Arthropoda; class Insecta; order Coleoptera; family Coccinellidae; genus Myrrha; species Myrrha octodecimguttata. The sequence continues at coordinate 16,624,518 of OY294060.1, forward strand.
TAAATATCAAAAATCCTCAGTGTGTCTTATAAATTGCCCAGGGACTGTACATTCAAATTTTAATGATGTTATTTTAAATAAGCATAAAAGCAAATGGCGCTTAAAGAGACAAAATGTGCGAGCAGAGCAGGACACAAAAGCGGTTAAAATAACGGTTCAAGCAAATAAGTTAATGAAGGACAATGAGAGCACACAATGAGTAAATGCCTACAGGTCAGAAAGCCGCAAGATAGGGCTGGCTTTTGCTACGGGTTCGATCAAAATATTTCAAACGGGCGAGGCGTGGGGCCTGAAGCGCGCGCTCACCAAATGACTCCGACCGACGGGGGGGACTTCCACGGAGACTTTACGCCAACTGAACTCCTATGCCCTGCTGAGTAGTTCGCTCGTACCTGGCCTAGAATGTTTTACTCAGCCTGACATCAAGGTCCCTATTCTTGAATGCGATGGTATGAACTTTTTCTATGGTTCCATCATAAATCCTTGACAACAGCGTCGACACGCCTATTTTACACGTACCTGATTCAAGAATACGGCCCCTAGAGGGTTGCTCGGGTGCTATGTCGAACTCGGCTGTGCAAGGACAGTTGAATAGAGTATAGAGACAGCACGCCTTGCAACATACCTTAATACCAGGTTGAATAGTTCTCTCTAGCTCGCCCAGGTTGTTCGACCCAATCTAATAACAGATGATTCTACAGATGAAGTGCCGAACCGATTCTAGCCATAGGTAAGGCAGTTGAACCAAGGATGTAATGGAAGTTAAACCAAGAATGGAGGCAGTGAACCCAATACCACGTTCTGAAAATACTGTCACAAATGAGTGAATAAAACACAAGACCGTGGTAAGGAATCACTCGATGAACCAAAGGGCACCTGACTCAATGGACTGAAGGGCAGTAAGACACTAATGCACGTCTTACTCAAACGCCCAAAGTGAGGAGCCCCAACGGTGGGTAGTTTGAGATCAGCACTGCAAGAAAATGTTTTACGGAATCTATATGATCTATTAAATAGCTTCCGACTTTCCCTGTATAGTATCCCGAATATTGGAGATGATTGTCTCGAAATAAGTCACATCTGAAACGGCTCGATCTCAGCAGACCCTGAACGATGCAATCCTTATCGCACCACGTGTGGATTGAAGATCGGAAAGGTTTATTTCTTCTGAAAGGGAATGTTCGGAATTGGAAAATATAACTGATCGGCACACGAGAGAGTTAAACAAACGGTAAATCCGACAGAAACAAATGAATTTTCTTACCATGGTTTTCACTACAAGGACACTACGGTAAAACTTGAGTCTCTATCTCGGAATTGTTGCACTATAATCGCGGGTTGAATTGTAAGCGAACTTAAGTTAGAAAAGAATTACGCTGACTGTAATTCAGAATGGATGTTGAAAAGTAAGGAAAGACTAGCAAGTCAACTCAGTATCGTCCGGAACAATGCGGAATCTAATGCTGAATAATACTGAAGAAAGATCTGAATGCTGCGGAATGAATTTTCCTGCGGCAGACAGTACCTTTATTACCTCGTAGGGAGGAGGAAGACATGAGTCCGAATTTTCGTTCATTTTACATGAGTGGGGCTTGAAGCTAATCCCTTATTGGTTGGTTTGAAATCCTCTGTTGTTCTACAAAGATCTAGGATCTTCGAGAAATGGAACACAGGAGAATTATTTCACCCTTTTTCATGATGTTCGAAGTCCGAAAAACTGAAACAACAAATGGAAAAAACTGCGAACTGAAACAATCGCGAACTGTGATTGTTGTACGGAATTTTTTCCATAAAGAATGGAATTGAACATTGATTCTTGTTGAATGGAATTTATTCAGGTGAAATGAAAATTGACCAACATGAATTTTTACAGGTATTTAAACGTAACGAAAATTGCTTCGTTACAGAATTTAATTGAATTCGTAACGGCCGGACCGTAAACACAATAACTTCCGAAAAAAACAACTTAGAAACTCGATTTTTATAGAGAAGGTTTGGACTTTAATTACGAAGGCCGAATTCGAGAATGGGTAAAATCCACCCAATGATTCCGCATACCATACAAAATTTATTTTCCCAATATTTCCAAAAATACAGATTAGATCGAATTGAACTTCAGTACTTCATCGAAAAATGACAGTTTGAAGGTATATACAGAATTTATTGAGGATATGATAAGAAGATCACAGAATATTGAATATTTGACAAAAAAATTGAAATTTTTTTTTCGAATAATTATAATGACACGATCATCCCTAAATTTTGAGCAATATTATCCTTCAGCATCTTTGAACTAGCTGCAAAGTTTCATCACGATTGATTCAGTATGCCTTGAGTTTTACCGAAAAAAACAACGACATCGAGAAGAAAACTACGAAATTCTACATTTTTTCTTCCAATATCTCCAGAACTAATAGCCGTATCGAATTGAAATTTGATACACTGCTAAAAAGTATGGAGCACAAGGTATGACTGTAATTGTTTCGAATATGAACAATGGCTTCAGAAAAAAAAAATTTTTCGGAAAAAATTTTGAAATTTTTTTTTAATTCAGTGACCATAGGATTTCAACGAAATGTTGCGCGTCGTTATGCTCCAACTAACTGCCAAGTTTCAATCCAATCGCTTCAGTAGTTTCTGAAATATGAGGAAATTAATTTCAAAATTTCAAATGGCTATAACTCCAAAACTAGTTGGCTGATTTGGCCCATTAACGAACTTAACCTTCGTATTTTGAAATTAAACCCTTCCTGGATTTTCAAGATGATAGAATCCTCCGTACGCCCGTTATCGTGGTGACGGTCGGCCGGACAGAATCGATTTTGAATCCGGATTCGTCAGCAGTGACTCCAACCTAGTCGTTTAAGACCATTTTCGGCTCAATCATCCAAAATTACAGACATTTGGACAACACGATAGCACGCTGTTTCTGTCGACTTACGGTTTCACCGGAAATGATACCAACTTTCGTTTTTGAACTGAAATACCCAGTTTGTTCATTGATCAGGTCATTTCAAGAGAAAAAGAAATACTTCCGTGAAACATTCATGAATGGAAGCTAGGAAAGCAACTGACGTGACGTCAAGAGCATTAAGCACTGACGTGAGGTCAGGAGCTTTTAAGTGATTGTTCAACTTGCAAAATCGGTCACTTATGCACGTATTGACACCAAATGTAGCTTTACTTCGTATGGGAAAGATTTGGCGATCTGATTTTCATATGGTCCCCACGAAATTCTGCATGAACCTCAAGGTATAATTTTTCGATGGAGTACTCAATTTCAATTCAATCCTATCTGTATTTTTGGAAATATTGGACAAATAAAATTTGTCTTTGCTTCTTTTTTACCTACGGAATCATGGGCGAATTCAACCCATAAAAGTATTCGACCATCCTAATTGAACTGAAAACCTACTCTACAAATATTGAGTCGATTCGTTCGTCGCTGTGTTTACTGCCGCCTTAACCGTCGATAGTGAACGAAATAACTTCCGGAAGAATCTACTCAGTAGCTTAATAATTGAAGAGTAGGTTTGGGTTTTAATTTGATTTACAAAGACCGAATGATTCCGCAGATATTCAGTTAAAATTTCCTCTTCCCCATGCTTCTAAAGATATAGATTGAATCGAATTTAAATCCAGTTCTTCAATGAAAAATGACAACTTGGGGCAGCGTGCGGTTTAGTCAAACGCTAATTACGAAATTCCCAACAAATTGTCATCAGCATTTGCCAACCAGAAACCAAGTTTCATCATGATCGGACTAATATACAAGGTGATTTAGGAGAAGACCGTCAGATTCTGAGGTAAGTTTACACTAGTCAAGACAGTTTCGAAAGAATGTTTGGTTCATGGTTGGGGGTCTCTCTATTGAGACTATACAGGGTGATTTTTCTGATTCATCCGATTTTACTTTTATCAATAACTTTGGTGTGACCCATCCGATTCTGATAAAATTTTCATCGTAGCACAATATGAATGAGCAAATTGAAAAATTCTCAAAATTTTCTCAAAACACGCGGTTGTTATTTTTGTAATATCTGATTGGTTGTGTAGGTTGAAAAAACAACCTGTACATTGCGTTTTCAAAACTTCGTTATCTGTTTCGGATTCTACCATTATGGATCATTATTCAGGTGTATTCAACTTTTTTGGCACAACTACAGTTTTACGAAAAAAAATTTTCGAAAAAGGAAAATTTTGAAATTTTACTCCAACCGATTCTACTTTTTTTGATAACTTGTATGGCTCATTCAATTTTGATGAAATTTTCAGTGTAGTGCGATATGAATAAGCACATTCAATAGTTTCCACATTTTCCCAAAATGCAGGTATGTTATTGTGATAATTTGAAATTAATTGTGCAGGTTGAAAAAACACCCTGTACATTGCGTTTCCAAATCTTCTTCGTCCGTTTGAGAGTCTACAATAATGAGTCATTCATTATTTAGCCTGCCTGATTAAGTTTTTACATACCTCCACTTTTCTATTACAGTATTTTTCCCATGAAACAACGTTCGTTAAGTTATTTCGTTCAATAATGTACCCATTTGCGCATATAAAGTCATTGTCCGAACTAAATGATTTCATACAAAATATAAGCAAATAAATATAAATAACGAATTTGAAAAGACTAGTTTAGAAATTAGAAGCTGCTTTGCATCCTTGAAAAATACTACTTTACTACCTAGTTCAATATTCCTACACTTCAAAGCGAAATTCCATAATGCTTTCTTTGAAAAATTTTTCTCGGAAAACCGGAAGTGTGCCCAAAAAAAAGAAACACCTAAATAATGACTAATTATTGTGGAATTTGAAACGGATGAAGAAGTTTGGGAAACGCAATGTGCAGGGTGTTTTTTCAACATGCATAACTAATTTCGAATTATCACAATAACATACCTGCATTTTGGGAAAATGTTGAAATTATCGAATGTACTCATTTATATTACTCTACACTTAAAATGTCATCAAAAGTGAATGCGCCATACCAAAGAAACCGAAAAAAGTAGTATCGATTGGAGTGAAATTCCGAAATTTTCTTCCTTTGAAAAATTTTCTTATGAAAACTGGATTTGTGCCAAAAAAATTGAATACGCCTGAATGATGACCCATAATAGTGGAATCTGAAACGGATAGCGAAGTTTTGAAAACGCAATGTACAAGGTGATTTTCCAATCTGCAAACCAATATGAAGTTTCCAAAATGAGAACTGCGTATTTCGGAAAAATTATAAGAATTTTTGAATGTGCTCATACATATTTGCTACGATGAAAATTTCATCCAAATCGGATGAACCACACCAAAGTTATTGATAAAAATAGAATCAGTCGAATCAGACAAATCACCCTGTATAGTCTCTATAGGGACCGCCAATCATAAACCGAACATTGTTTTAAAAATGTGTTGGATAGTGTGAACTTATCCTTAAATCTGACGGTCTCCTCCGGAAACATCCTGTATTTGATGAGGTATTTTGGAAAAACTTGATCTAAAAATTACAGCTTGAGGTTCATGCTTCTTGAGGACCATATGAGAAGAAGATCTCCAAATCTTTCCGTTATGAAGTAAAGCTGCGTTTGGCGGTGTCAATTCGTGCATAGGTGACCGCTCTGGCCACAAATTTGAACATGCAAAATCAGCTGACTTAATGTCAGCGCATTTCTTGGATTTTTGAAACTATACATCTCCTCTACAAGTTTCAATTCGAACAGATAGACATTTTTCAAGTTGTTGAAATCACAGCATTTCAGATGGCAATAACACAAAAAACCTTTGCGGATTTGGCCCATGTACGAACTTAACCGATATATTGCGGATCGAAACACAACCTGAAAATTTCAAGTCTCTGGGTTTTCTGTTTTACAGATGTTTTCTGGGTTTTCACTCCCAATATCTGAAAAAAACGATTAAAAATTAAATGAAAATTGATATTTAAAAAAACTCGCTTGTGGATTGCACAATTGAAACTATTTATCAAGAGCAGTTCCTAGGAAAGGAGTTGCCTAATTAACAATATTGGAACAATGCAAACGATCAACAAAATGAACTATAACGTTTCAGACTCTAAATCTGACTCCTTCACCCGACAAACGAGAAAAGTTGCACAATTATTTACTTCCTTCAGCACCATTTTGATTCTTTCCCCTGTTTATCTTGAATACCCTTGTAGTCTCCGCATTTTTCGCCAATTTTTCTGCAACAAATTTCCCGATCTCTTCTTTTCCATCAGATACTTTCAAGTTTTTCACAATTATGTTGTTCCTTCTTCCACATTTTCAGCTACTGCCACTGCTTTTTCTTCCACTTCATTGTTTCCTTCACACTATTTATCTCACTTTCCAATTCATCAGTATTCTTCCTTTATGAACATTGCTCCTTTGCCTTCCATATTATTTTTCTTCACTTTCACGCTATTTATACGAAGGCGACCTAAGTATCTTTTTACTACATGCAAACACTTTCTCGTATCCCTCGTTCGTATGTCTTCTCTTCTTTACTCGGCTCATTTGTGATCTTCATATTCAAAGTTACGCTTTACGCCTTTCAATTTGCTATTGTTATTATAGCCCCAAATATGATTACCAATATCTTTTAATACGTGTGTCTCACAATTTCCAGCTGAAATATGTCCTTGAAACTGAAAGACTTTCTTTATTTTCCAATTTTTACTCTTCGTACAATTTAAAACCGTCCTTTTTCACGATTTCTAACTTAACATTTCGCTGTGTGACACAGTAGTGTTTACCGACATATGTATGGTTTTGAACGAGCGCGTATAAGCTTCTTACTACGCGTCAGTTCCCTAAAATAGTTAAAAGTTATTATTGTTATATGGTATTAACATTCCCTAATGTCATTTCAGCACACCCAAGATGATGATACTGAAGATAATGGTTCAGAATGTGTGATATGTATGTGCGACGTGAGGGATACATTGATTTTACCATGTCGTCATTTGTGTCTTTGCAACTCATGTGCAGATTCTTTGAGGTACCAAGCCAACAACTGCCCAATATGTCGAGCTCCATTCAGAGCCCTCTTGCAAATAAGAGCTCTGCACAAATGTGCTTCGTCTAACCTGGTTCCGATCAATTCTGCAGATGTGAGTTGAAAATACTTAATAAATTATAATTCACAAAATGAAGTTATTGTCTATATTATATGATACACTTCATAATATGATTATTTAGATGTAGAGTTCGTTCAAAAAATGTCAGGTAATACACTTAACGATCGAATTTTATCTAATTTTTAGATAGATTTTTATGCACACAGTGCTAGTGTACCTATACTCCATTCACTTTTATAATGTAGCCCGGTTGGCCATGATTTAGGTTTATCAAGTTTGTTCCCTTAAAACTGACGCAGGTTGGCACTCATGAAATATCGGCAATGTCAAAAGACGTTGCCAAATTTCAATTTCTACTATTATCAATATCAATCGATTCTAGATTTCTAAATCTCAGCATAATAACGCTTGCAAACTAATAAAAATGCCGAAGGTAGTTTTGAAGAAGCAGAGGCAAAGTATCAGGAAGTGCTATGTAGAATTGAAATCGGCTTTTTCGGATAGTAACCCTGATAATTCGGAATCAATAATTCAACACAAGCTATGCAACATTTTCGACGTATGTAAGTGAAAACCAAGGAATTATATTTTATATGAATAGATATTTATTTTTTAGCTGCACATCAACACAATAAGGAAGATTTTAAGTGAAAGAGACGACAAAGAATATCCTTCTATTGGTGCACCCAAAAAGACTGAACTGAAGACTTTATTTTGAAAAACCCGATTCTTGATTTCCTTACAAGAAAATAGCATAACTAAATCTTTCAACCATGTCTATATACGTGAAATATTTCCAGTATTAACAGAGACAAAAGTTTCTTCAACATTCGCCAGGTCTTTGGAATGATCGAATTCAAATAATATTTTCTCAAATTCATTACTTTATCAATGTAGATTGACATTTGAAAAATAAGTAATTACTACGACCTCTATGTAGAGAGGACAACGTTGCATAGTTATCTGACAGGAAAATGACCATAACCTAACAATTTCAAAATATACACGGTGAAATCTGTCAGGATGTCATGGCCAACCGGGCTACATTATAAAAGTGAATGGAGTATATATTCCCTATTTATAATTTGAGAATGCCTCTCTCATGGAGTTGATAGTACAAGAAATGTTTGTAACCATATCTCACAATGGAATGTCCAAATGCTTATACAGCACAGAAAACAGCGTAATTGGCCGAAAATCTATATGTCTAAGCAAAATACTCTATTCACTCACTTATGGCGACATCTCCTAGACCAAGCGCTTCACTGACTAACTATCTATTTCTCTTTAATGTTTAATGGGTTTCATATGGTTTTCATTATAAACACAGTGGAAATATCGGTCTAAGGAACAAACCATAAAAACATCTCCTTCGCAACGTTTCGGCCCTATATTTGGCCTTCTTCAGGCCAAAAAATATAATAATCAGTGACACATCGGAATCCATTGAACATAACGCTACAATAAAAATAAAATTAAAAATGAAAATCAATTGAACATAAGAGCAATCAAAATTCAATCAAGTACTTTATAAAAATTTCAATATTGATGAACATTTAACGAGACACTGAAATGCACTGTACATGAAAATAGAACACAAAAATGGAGCAAGCAGAAAGATAGGAAGAACTCACTGTCGGAATGATAAAAACATCAATTTTTCCATATGAAGGCAACTGTCATCCAAATAATCAAAATTGGGGTAAAATGCTAGTTCTACAAGATCCAATGGCATTGATCTGTTTGTTCGATAACATAACATCATCACATATCGAAAGTACAATTATAAATGGCAGGATTAGCAATTGACAGAGCAGCCAAAAAACGAAATACAACATGATAATATATCAGTATATATAGGGTCTACGGAACAATGTTCAAAACAAAATTAAAGAATCCTCCTGCATTTTATTGAATGGAGATAGTTATTTTGCTCATTGTTCTGTACACCTTATTTCGATTCGATCTATGTTTTTGGAAATATCGGGAAACTGAAAATTTGAAAGGGTATATCTGCGGAATCGTTCGATAGTTTTCACTAATTCGCCAATTCGGCCTTCGTAATTAAACTTACTCTACAATTATCAAGCTACTGACTAGATTCTTCCGAAAGTTATTTTTTTCACATTCAGCGGTTGGGCTGCCTTAAACACATTAACTTGAGGAAGAATCGCCATAAGGAATATATTTGTAGATCAGGTTTCCAATTTACTTAAGGTCGAATGTCTATATGGGTTCAGTTCGCCAATTACTCTTAAGATAGTTATGCCCAATCCAAATTTTGGATCGAATTGCAATCTAGTACTTGATCAAAAATTATAGCTTCAGTTTCATGCAGAATTTCGTGAGGACTATATGAAAACAAATCTGCGTTTGGCAGGGTCAATACTTGTATAGATGACCGCTTTGGCAACGGAGCAAACGCCTAAAAGCTCCAGACCTCACGTCAGTGCTTTTCTAGCTATTTTAACCCATAAAGACCATGTTTGGTCTGCCCATGCGCTACGGGGAAGTAAAGATAAAACTTCCAGGGAATCACCTCATGAAGCATAGAGAGTGAACCGACGCATAAGGTGACTGTAGGATCCAGTAAATGCTTCGACTATTCACCAGTAGATGTTCCAAATTTTTTTATGTACTGTAGTACATCAACCAACCAAGTCTCATTCCGATCAGGTCATTATTTTTAGAGTTATTGCAAAATAAAAATTTCAAATGGCTGTAACACGAAAACCATTCAGCAGATTTGACCCATTATCGAACTTGTCCGAGAGGATCAAAGCCTAACCTGAGAATTTCCAGACTCTAGGTCCTTTCTTTCGAAAATTATCGCACACACGGACAGCCGGCCGGCCGGACAGAATCAATTTTGACCACGGATTCTTCATCAGTGAGTACAACCTAGTCGCTTGAGACCAATTTCGGCTCAAAATTCGAAAATTACAGACAACGTGACGAAATGATAACGCGCTCTTCCCTAGAACAAGCGCGTAAAAATACCCGTTGATTAGCTTCGATGAGGTTTCTTTATTCACAAATATTTCATAGAATTCGATAATGGATCATTTCCATGAACAGACTGTGTTTCTTATGAAGAATGGTTACCATAAAAACATGGTACACTATATTTTTTATTCCTCGAATGATGTTCTTCAACCACAACATAACCTGCATAATGGTGTTAGTCGTAGTACCAACAGTGGTTTTGTATGTTGATTTATGTACCGAGGTTGTCCGAACAACTCAAGAATATAATGAGATAGGGTGCAGATCGTGTTGTTTGTTATTACAAGCAAACTATACGTTCAATTTTCTCCAGTGTCAAAGATAGAGATCCCGAAGAGAAGCATTCCGGTTTAGTATACAGAATCAACTGCAATGATTGTAATGCTTGTTATGTGGGCCAAACAGGTCAATGTTTGAATAACAGATCAGCCCAGCAAGAGTTCTATTTAGTCACGCTTTATCATCAAGCCATAGCCATGTTATCGAACAAACAGATCAATGCCATTGGATCTCGGAGAACTAGCATTTTACCCCAATTTTTATTATTCAGATGACGGTTGCCTTTATATGAAAATATTCATTCATTCATTCGTTCACGCTATCGACTAACTTAATAGATTATTGCGTCCAGTCTCTAAGTAATTTTTAATCTTGCGATGTACATACACACATCATCAAAAGTCTTGGCCCCCCTATCAACTCTCAACACGTTGAATGTAACATGACAATTGTTTGTGTGTGGAATATTCATTATCTTATCACTTAAATGAAAACAATAAACCAGCAAAAAATGTTCCTTGTCCGGGAGAAAACAGGTGTATTCGAAATGAATCAGTTTTCAGCGAATAACGAATATTCTTAATACTACAATTAAGAATATTCCGTGGAAAATACCGGGACATCCAATTTCTCAGTTTGACCGGGCAAGAATAGAAGCCCTACATTAAGAAGCTTTGTCGAACCATCAGATTGCGCAACGTTTGAATATCCGACGGGCTTCAGTAAGGCGCAGAGTGGCCCATTCCTGGAAACCGGCAGCGTTGCCCGGAGACCGGTGCCTGGTCGACCCAGAGTAACTTCTGCAAGGGAAGACCATTATATCGCAAAATCTACTCGAAGGAATCGAACTGCCCTTCGAAATCATTTTTTGAGGACCTATAGACGGGTAGTCTCAACCAGTACCATAAGGAGACGGTTGCATTCCCCAAATTTAAAGGCAAGAAGACCTTTAAGAGTACCTCGGCTATCACCTGGACTTAGAGCTTCCCGTCGGCAATAGGCAGAACACCACCAAGACTGGATTTTACCACAATGGCGTAACGTACTTTTTTCGGACGAGTCACGATTCGGTTTACAAAGTGATAGTAGACGAGAAATGGTTTGGAGAGGTCCAGGCAGACAAGAGCGACTCAATGTCGCCCAAGAAGTTGTGCCCTTTCAAGGTGGATCAATAATGTGCTGAGGGGGGTATAATGTTCGGTCGCCGTACCCCTCTTATTATCTTGGAACGAACAATGAATGGTGCCATCTACGTAGAAAACTTCGTTGAACCAATCATTGTTCCTCTGCGCAATGAATTTGGGGTTAATTTCATTTATCAGGATGATAACGCACCACCACACCGCACACGAAGGGTTCAAAATATGCTTCAAGAGAACGATATCCAGAGAAAGAACCGGCCAGCAAACTCACCAGACGTGAATCCAATTGAGCACGTATGGGATTATAGAGGGAGCAATATCCAATCGCCAAAACCCACCTTGAACTTTTCAGGAATTGAGCTTAGCCCTTCAGGAAGAATGGAACAATATGCCTGAAACTTTCATTAATGACTTGATTCGTTGGATGCCTAGGCGTATTGGGCAGTTGATTGGAAGAAGAGGTGGTAATACGGACTACTTAATTTGGACTCAGTTGTGGAATAACTATAATTAACTGAAAGTAAATAATCGATAAATTTGAATTTTTTCTCATTTTTCCTATTTTGTCTTATCCTGTATAAAGCGAAGAGTAACAAAGATATTTTATCAAATATATTGCAGTTGAAATAGAGGAAAATATTCGTCTCATTTCCAAAATATAGATTTTTTATTTCTTGAGAAACCTAGGGGGGCCAAGATTTTCGACGATGTGTGTATATCATTCATACTATTCACACTTTGAGTTATACAATTTTTATTTAATCAAACACCACAATTATACCATATATCCAACTTTCACAAAATCCATGACCTCGCCGGGATTCGAACCCGATACCTTCAGCATCCTAGAACATGTTTCCATCCTCTAGGCTACAGAGGTAGCCATATGGAGTTCTTCCTCTCTTTCTGCTTGCTCCCTTTTTGTGTTCTATTTTCATGTACAGTGCATTTCAGTGTCTCGCTTAATATTTACCAATATTGTAATATTTATATAGTGATTGGTTGTATTTTGATTGCTTTTCTGTTCAATTTATTGTTATTTTTAATTTTATTCTAATAAAATGGTTGATTATCGGCTCTAGGACTAGGGCAAATTAAAATCCTTCTTAAATTGTCGACGTTTCGATCCGTCTTTGGATCTTTATCAAGACTGAAACAATATATTTTATTAAAATCTACAATTTCTGAACCATGTTTTACATGTCAGTGGTAACTAATTAAAAACATTCATACACACAAACACTCTCAAACCAACACAAATCGAACAGTAAAACGAGGAATGCAACCCTACCTTTTTAAATGGATTTACAAAGGAGAACACAGCTTTTGAATGGGTGCATAGATAAACAATTTAGGCACAATCAAAACAAGTACAATCCAACACACAACAGTCAATGAGTCATCCCGTACAATATCATGCGAACAATAAAGAAACGGAACATGTTATTATATTCGTGCAATACGCATCTCTGTCCTCAACGCGAATGTGTGACAGTCTTCCCGATATGTATTTGAATTCCACTATTTAGGATTAATTTTGGTCAGAAGATCACTGTATACTACACTCAACGATTGTATATCAGTCCTCAAATTCACTGTATCCCGAATTGATATTTGAATCATCTCACTAATGCATCTCTTAGAAAAGTTTTGTCCCTTATGTAGAATTCTAACATTCTCGAAGTCGAAATCATAATTTCAAATACATATCGGGAAGACTGTCACACATTCGCGTTGAGGACAGAGATGCGTATTGCACGAATATAATAATATGTTCCGTTTCTTTATTGTTCGCATGATATTGTACGGAATGACTCATTGACTGCTGTGTGTTGGATTGTACTTGTTTTGATTGTGCCTAAATTGTTCATCTATGCACCCATTCAAAAGCTGTGATCTCCTTTGTAAATCCATTTAAAAAGGTAGGGTTGCATTCCTCGTTTTACTGTTCGATTTGTGTTGGTTTGAGAGTGTTTGTGTGTATGAATGTTTTTAATTAGTTACCACTGACATGTAAAACATGGTTCAGAAATTGTAGATTTTAATAAAATATATTGTTTCAGTCTTGATAAAGATCCAAAGACGGATCGAAACGTCGACAATTTAAGAAGGATTTTAATTTGCCCTAGTCCTAGAGCCGATAATCAACCATTTTATTTATTTTTATTGTTTATTATGTTTTTTCAATGTTCAATTATGTAGGGTATGTTTGATGGATTCGAATTTTTCACTGATTATTGTATTTTCTAGCCTGAAGAAGGGACAAAACGTTGTGGACCACCTTTTTATGGTTTGTTCCTTGGACCGATATCTCCACTGTGTTGATTATCAGTTGGAACGAGATTTCCCGTTCATAAAAAAATATTATTCATAGAAATCACGAACTGTGTGTTATAAACTATTTGTCTGAAGTAATTTTTCGAAACAACCTTGCCTATGGAATTATTTTGAAGTCATATAAACGATTAATGAATAAGAACATAGCGTTACGCGGTCAATGTTCAACTGCTCCATCAAGAAATAATATGAAAATATACTTGTAATATTATTGTGTGTTTTCTTGAAATACAAAAACATTCCAAGATGAAAAATTTGATTATCATTCTATTTTCTGATGTCAAATACTGACTCCGAAACAGGAAGTTGAAATTTGTTGATGGTTTATATGTTTTCAAAATCATTCATTAGGACATATGGTTATAAAAAAGTGGCTCTTGATAAATAGTTTATTCAGCAGAATCCCCTAGAGCAATATCTATAAATAATAGTATTAATGTCAGTAGTTGTCTTCGAGATATTATTAGGAGGGAAACCCTATTACACTTTTAAAATGAAATAAATTACCCTGTTTTCTATCACTATGTTTCATTGAAGGTTTTTCAGTGACAAAGTTTAGTAGAACTACTACAGTTTCGAATAAGTTTGAGAAAATAACTGAAATTTTCTCTTCATTTTTGTTTCTCTTCCTTTTTTCCTCATTTTGCTCCGTTTACTGGTCAAGTTTTCAAAAAAAAAAATACCGAAAGTCGATGGATTTGCAATTACACAGGGTGATCCTAGTAGTAACGTCAATATTTTAGATTCCTCACACCTGTGGTTATCCAAAAATACTCCATGTATGTATGTTGTGAAATTACTTGCTTTTGGATGAGAAATAAAAGTACAACTTACTGAAACATTACCATTTACTACAATAAATCTTCAAAATCCCTTCCTCCATCTCGAATACTTAATCGTCAACGTTTTTTGTTCTATTTTTCTTTCCGCTTCCAAAAGTTTTGTCTTAATTATGCTCTGTTGTTGCTTCTCCTAGCTAACACTTGCTCTTTGTAAAATCCTCAAATAAAAAAAATCGATGGGGTTCAGGTCTGGCGGACGTGCAGGCCATTCGATCTGCCCTGCATGCCCAATCCATCTTAATGTAAAAATAACACGAGCCACAATTATTTGACAGGAATTTGAATTAAAATTACTCTAGTCACATTTTCAAGCTTAATTTGCCATAAAAGTGATAAAAAGTAGAAAAATAACTTTACTCGTGTTTCAATGATTTTGAGTCTATCCGCCGTCGATGGCCGATTACAGCAAAAAATGGCCAATAAAGTACTATTTTTTTCTTATGATTTTGGTAGTTCAGGACCGGGCGAAGTTTTTAAACTAGGTCAGAAACTATGAACCCTTCTTTTTGTATTTTCAAATTGATCTTGAATGTTTGAGTGAATCCTACTGAAAACTGAAGTTTCAACTTTCAAGTTCGTTTTGAAAAGCTTTGAGTAATTTCAGGAAGCTGAGTTATTTTTTTCATTGAAAAAACATTCGGGAAGATCATGTTACAGAAAAAAATTCTGCAAAATACCCACTACATAAAAAGATATGAATTTTTGAAACTTCGCTGGCACAATAAATCGGAAAAACACAGAAAAAACTATTACTCGAAAACTACGAAAAATCATGTAACATACATGGGGTATTTTTGGATATTCCCAGGTGTGAGGAATCTAAAAAAAATTTATTGACGTCACTACTTGGACCACCCTGTATAATTTTTCTAATGGAAGCGGTTCATATAGCTAGGGACAGGAACAGGAAATATGCATTTCTTGATTTGCTTCACGAATAGTGATCATATTTATAACAAATTACTCGATACTGTGTGAATTGAATCATATTATTCGACAAGAATATTTCTGTCAGGGAGTGTGCGATAATATTCCACCAGGCTATGAAGCAGTATCGCTGATTGAAGCATTGAATGGTCCATGTCAACCCAGACAACCACCTTCGGCAATGCCAGACTTGGTAGAGACCCCTGACAGTGAGAATGCTATTCAGGCAGCTCAGATATTGAATCGCCATGTGGAAAGAAGTTCTTCAAAGAGTAGAAATTTAGGCAGTCCTGAGGTATTTGTGAACATGGAAATGTTTTTATTTGCACTCATAATATTTTTTTTTTAGTATGGTAGTCGAGTCATGAATAGGGAACAGGATGGAAAGGAACCTATACAATTACCATTTCTTTATGATAAAACTGGAAAAACTTATCATTCGAAAGACAATATCAAGCATATAAATGAAAAGGCATCTACTAAAGATGATGTAAGCTTCAAATTAAATCTAACTATTAGTTCAAGCTCACCACTCTGAACGACCTTTACTCATAGTTCACTGAATGAGAAATATTCATTAGCGTAAGTTGATTAGCTGATATATCATATCCAGTAGACTCGATATAATTTATATCTCGAATGTGTAACTTATTATTGAGAATAGGAAATCTAAAATACGATACATGAAAGGAAGAATTTCTTGCAAAAAAAAACATTTTCATGCTGAAAATTGAGTAATTTTCATTTTGTTTGAAAGTGAACGACGCACATATATCTGCATCTAATTCCGTAAAATGCTAACCTTAAGTATCGAGAGAACCAATTAATGGGGATCGGGATTCTGTAGTAAGAATTATGGGGGGTTAGGCAGAAGAATTAATACGTATTATCGAAGGGTCCGAAATAACCTGACTTCATACGAATTATGGGGCAATTTTTAAGGTACCAATAGTTTGAAATGAATTGTCGTGAGGTACGAAGAATTATCCGGAGATCACTATATTTACATCCAATTATTTCATATTCAATCAGATAAACTTACTACAAACACGGAGGCTTGCGACACTTGTTTTGGTAGTCTAAAAGGCGATCAGAGTAGACTCGCGAGACCTACTTTTTATCAGTCCAAAATTCACCTTCAAACTTAAATACGCATTCGAGAAAACCTAAGTTGACTTGAGACCCGGAGAAAAGAAAAAATATTTTCGCCGCGATAACGAGACTTCAAGAAAAAGTAAATGTTCTGACCGATTGTGACATTTAAGTCACTGAAACTTGCATTGATCAACTGGAACTTGAGCCGAAATTTATTCAGGTTCATAATTCAACTTGGAAATTATTCAGTTAGCTGCTAAGGATTAGGACGCGTCCCCTTTGAATATTCTGCCTTATTTAGCATCTGTTTGAGAATCAGAAATGCCCGGTACAAATTGGCTAAGTTCCAGCCTGCTTCCTCTTCCTCTGTTGAACTTTCTCTAACCAGGATTGTCATTAAGCACCTCTATTCAGGAGGTGGAGGTTCAGTAATTTCATTTCCAGAGCTCTTCCATTATTAGTCAAGCTGCTGCCATTGCGGACTTGAGTTAACTGTTCCTTATTATCTTCAGGCATATCAATCTGCATGACCGGTATCATAATCGCCATCGTCTGGCTCTATTGTATCAGAACCAGATATTGAGCTCTCCCAAGTTATCCGTCAGCTATCTATCTCACCCAAACGATTTTTTTTATCACACATCGATTGAAGGGTGAAGCCTGAAGTTGAGAGAACTAAAAATGAGAATCCACAAGCCATGAAAATTCTGATATGACTGATAGGTGATCACTAAATCGTGTAATAGCGAAGGAAAAGAGAAGACTAAAAAAAGCTCACTGGGTGGAATCGAGATACTTACAGATGTATCTTGCACAGCCTCTGCTTCGGGATGACAAATGGTTGGTTGAAAATACCAGCAATGAGGAATTTTAAAGAACTGAGAAGCGGTTGCGAGCGCAGGAAAAAGAATTCGATAAAAAACGGAAATTTGAAATCGACTTTTATCAGAAACTATATAACAAATTGAGAGATAAAAAGATTACTGGAAAATTATAAAAATGACCATAGAAAAGAGAAATGCAGCATTAAAAATCACTGCTGGGAGAGACACCAAAATCCGTAAAAATTATCGCCAGGTGGTTTCTTCCTTGGGCCTTCCAGGGTGTAAGTCGTTTTCGAGTATCAATGGTATAGAAAAACTTTCATAACCATCATCCTCAAGTGTGAGTTGCACCCATACGTCCTAGATGCAGCGTTAATCCCTCTTTCACTTTCGATGCAATTGTTTTACCCAAAATTTGTTCGAATATACCGAGTATTAAGATTAACTTTTATTCACAATCATTGTCCTCATTGGAGCTGGCGGATCCGAGCTTTCACTGCCCAGGAAGTCTTGATTTGCTTCTTGGATCAGAATTGTTTCCCTTATTGCTCCTAGATGGTCGCCTGGAAGGTAAGAAGGGAGAACCATCAGCTCTTGCAACAGTGTTCGGATGGGTGTTAACGGGTGGAACATTATCTTCGAATCCAATCGTTCGTTCGTTTCACATAACTGTCGAGTCATTCTTGAATTCAACCTTAAGGTCCTTTTGTGAACTTGAAGAACATCCTAATCCCGTTGTCTATTCACAGGAGGAACTACTCTGTGAAGACATATTCAAAAAAAAAATATTCTTAGAGATTCCACTGGGCGTTACATAGTTTCACTGCTATTCAAAAACCCTTTCCCTAGGTCTCTTGAAGATACTAAATCCATAGGATTACGTAGGTTCCTACTATTAGAACGTTGACTCAATAAGGATTCCTCTCATCATTTAGAATACTGCAATTTTATGCAGGATTTCTTGGAATCCACTTCATTCCACACCATTGTGTTGTGTAACTGGATAGCAATTCCACGAAACTGAGGGCCGTGTTTGATGCCTTAGCTTAAATTTCTGACAATTCCTCTCTGAATGAGTGTCTGCTGATTGGTCCGAAGCTACAGAGGGATATTGTTACTGTGCTCCTCCGGTTTCGTAAACACCGGTTCGTATTTACTACAGATATTCGGCAGATGTATAGCCAGATTTTGAGTCAGCCCTATCATAAATAATATCAGTGGATTCTTTGGAGGTTCGCAACTACAGACTTGATGAAGTGCTATGAGCTCAATATTGTCACCTATGGAGTATCTTCCTCTACGTTTTTGGCCCTTCCAGTTTTACACCAATTGGCCAACGAAGAGGAAAAATCTTATACCCATGCTTCTCAACTTATGCGAGATGATGTTTATATCGATGACATAGTTTCTGGCTCTGATGATCTTGAGAGTGCTGTCAGTCTCAAAATGAGCTAATTTCTCTTTTGAACTGAGGAGATTTCGAAAATGGTCAAGCAATCATCCCAAAATTCAATAGGAAATTCCTCACATAAGATGTGAGTTGCACGGTTTCGGGTATAGCAGCTAAAATGGCTACGCTACCGATGCTTATTTTCGATCTGTACATTCTTTCGGGAAGGTCGATATATCTTTTATTTGCGCCAAGTCTAAAGTGGCTCCCGTTTGAAGGGTTTCTCTCCCTAGGCTAGAGTTATGCGGTGCTCTAGTGTTAGCTAAATTACTTAATTTCATATTATCCACTTACTCCACAGTTCAAATAAGTGACATCTTCGTTCGGTCTGATTCCACCGTTGCCCTAGCCTGGATTAAGTCGTCTCCACATAAATGGAAATTTTTCGTTAGTAATAGATCCACAAAATTACAGAATCTCATACCTCGAGAAAATTAGATCCATCTAGAATCCAACGATAATTCGGCTGATTTCGGCCCTCGTGGACTGACACCGTCCAAACTGACAAATTGGGCTATGTGGTGGTCAGGTCCACTTTGGTTGTCTGTGAACCAAGCATTGAATCTCGGTGATACGTCCGCCAAGTCTGACAATCCCCACTCGTTGGAGGAAGAGCGCCGAATTGTATTGACGACGATCGTCCAGCAATCTTTTATTAACGTTCTATCATTCAAATTCTCATCCCTTTCTGTAATCCAGAACATTTTGGCGTATGTTCTCAGGTTTTACCACAATAGCCTTCATCCTTCAGCGCGTAAGAACGGTGCATTATTCGCATCGGAATTGAATGCATCATTGTATTTTATAGCCAGGCAGGTCCAAATGAACTGGATTTATAATATTCGCAAGAAATGGTTGGTCTCAAAGCCTTTCAGAAAACCGAATCCATTTCTCGCACCCAGCACTTCCAGCACTTTTACCGTGTCAGCATAACCTTACTGATCTCATAATCCGCCGCTTTCATAAACTGCATTTGCATCCTGGCTATCAAACTTTGCAATATTTACTTTGTCAGCAATTTTAGATTCTGTGACCCAGACAAGCGGTCCATAGAGTAATCGCTAAGAGCGTCCGCACACGGGTCGACGCGATATGGACGACGAGATGTGCTCGACTCGAACAGTGCGACGTCGGCAAGTTCGTACGTCATAAGTTCCGAGTTTATTCAATATTGACCATAGATAGTGCCGATTTCAAAATCAGCGCGTGAAAAGAAGGTTGTCAATTCGTGGAAAACTAAATAATAACAGTTCTTTATTGGAAAATCATTCCAAAAGGCCATCGACCGAAGTCCTTCAGCCTGTTTATAAGAAATATTTAAGAGTATGGATTGATACATAATAGTGTGATAATTGGAAAACTATTTTTTTTAAGTTTAATATTTATTTTGCTCAGGGGCTGATTTCGATGATTTTTTTTGCGTTGGGTTCAGTATTACAACGAGGTGGCCCCTTTCTAGAATAAAATAAACAGGGCATTCCTAAGAGACATAAAACAGCATGATTGCTTCATTCGTTGGCATCCCAACTTTCTATTGAATGAATTGGTAGGAAATTGGATATATTTTGATGACATCCCTTGGTTTGCATTCAGTATGGCTTCAAGGTGGGCTTATTTCAGAATGAGATATACAGTCTTAAATGTTGTCTTAAAATATTAATTAGAACTATTCTCCTGTTTATATATCCATTTTGATGATTTATCTTCCTCTGTGTTCCACAGTGGTTTGAATTTCGAATGAGATATACAGGTTGTTCCAAAAATAATCTAGAAAAGCACTGATGAGAGCGATAGCTCAAATTCCTGGTCAAAGTGGTCACTTATTTACGTTGACCCTGCCAATTGCAACTTCACTTTCTGATAGAAAGATTTGGCGTTCTTTTTTTCATATGGTTCCCACGAAATTTTTCATGTACCTTCAAGCTGTCATTTCTCAATCAAATACTATATTTAAATTCGATCCGATCATTAGTTTTGGAAATATTGGGAAAATAAAAATTTAAATGGGCATGTCTACGAATCATTAGGACGGTTTCAAACACTCACGAAAACGGCCTTCGTAATTAACAAGCCCGAAACCTACTTTATTATATTATACATAATTATTATGGGGTCTCAAAGAAGCCCCTTTCGGAAATGATTGTGATTACGGCTATCCTAACCACCGATCATAAACACAATAACTACCGAAATAATCTACTCAGGGACTTTATAATTGCAGAATAGGTTTGAAGCTCAATAAGGAAGGCAGATTTCGCTAATTGGCTAGGTATATTCACCAAATGCAGGTATATCCATTCAAAATTTTATTTTTCTAATATCTCCAAAAATACAGTTCGAATCGAAATGAAATCAAGAACTTGATGTACAAATGAGAGCTCAAAGGTTGATGTACAATTTCGTGAGGACCAAACTATGATAACGAGAAAATATGCACGAAACTTGACATATTTTTTCCGATCTCCGAATATTAATATCCAATCAAATAGAAAATCGAAATACTATTGTTTAATGCTGACCTCGAGGTTCGTGCTGAACTTTATGGTTTAGTTTTGTGTTCATATATTTAACTCGTACAATTAGGTATATGGTGAGGAGTTTTGTGCATTGATCGCACAAAAAATGAGAAATATAGGAAGCTGTACGTTGGTGAGCATCTACGCATTAGATGATAGTTTTTACGCGCATGTCCTAGGAAACGAGAGTGAATAATTTCATCACAGAAGTCTGATATTTTGCACCAAAAATAGTTTTGAACGATTAGGTAGGACTCACATATGAAGAATTTTTGGTCATTTGCAATTTATCCGTTAGATCAGTCGTTAGTTGGACCCTAAATACATAGAATATTTGATCAATATCAATCAAATGATTTTTGCGATATATGCATTCGAGATTTTAGTTCGCTAGTATTTCCAAATATCACATGAAAATAAGGTATATCGCTAGGAAATGAGATTCGAATATTTGAATATAAATCCCTGATTTTTTCATTTTTCTTGTGGTACGATTTCCACGAAAGGTATTTGACAACAAACTTCGAAGTTTCATTTGATCGAATTAGTATTTCCCGATTTTGTATTTTTTCCGAATATCCTAGGCTTCAACGAAACCCCTCAGAAGCTTAAAGCTTGTGCGAGTTAGGGTACCGGGTGTGTTCTGTGTAGGCTTTGTTACTAATTCCTTGCGCCACGTTAGGAACAGCACTGTTCATTGTTTATCCAACAGCGAATGGTTGGACGGTCCCTTAAAAACCGGAAAAGTTATTTCCCGGCCAGGGCTTGAACCCCAGACCTTACGATCATGGGGCTTGCGCTCTAACCACTGAGCTACCGCCGCTATAAGCTATCTAGGGAATAACAGCAAAATCATCGCATTCAGATGTGCTTCAAATCGCTGGCTTTTTGTCTTTGTAAATCATTTCGGCAGAGGACGGACGGGCCGACAGAATTGATTTTGACCCCAAAACTTTCCATAAATGTGTGGATATTAATCGTTTAAGCTTTTGGCTGAAAATTGCAAAACCGGACTTCTGGACATAAGCACGCTGTTATCGACCTACCTGGAACATGCGCTCAAAAGTGACGCATCATTGTTATTTCGGATAATGAGTTTCGATTTGTTTAAGAACTTGTCCAAGCACATACAACGGCCGTGATTTTCTCTAGTTTTTCATAGGTTAAAATATTATATATATTTTTTTTGGACCGAGACAGCGTTCAATTAATTCGAGGACGTAAAGATGATAAGAATTCACAATTTTCATTATGAAGTCAGTAGTATCCCACATAGTATTTTCATTGCGCGAGGACGAAATCGGGCAATCCATATAAAGATTCCATCATTACATGTAATTATATGGTCAATTCCAAGACAGATTATTATGCATAAGCCTCAAAATCATGTTGAAAATAATAAAAAATCCTATTTATATCGTTTCGTTATATCGGAAAGCTAGCGACGTACGAACCTCTCGAACTTTCTGCTTTCATGCCAGTCGCCTGAAACGAGGCATGCGAACGGAACTCAAACGTACGTTTCGAAACGACCCGTGTACGGTGCCACCTTGAATTGCTTGGGAAGCCGATTCGAGAGACGAGACTGAATCGCGTCGAGCACATCGGATCGACCTGTGTGCGGACGCCCGACGCGTGAATCGTACAACCCGTGTGCGGCGTTAGCTTGAATTGTCTAGGAAACCGCATAGAGAGACGAGGCTGGAAACGCGTCGAGCACATCGGATCGACCCGTGGGCGGACGTTCTTAATGTAACAAACGCTTCAGAACTAATCCAAAACGCGTTCAACCATTCATGGGAAATTTGCCCGCATCTCGTTTAATTTAAGTTCAACCATTTGAATTCGTTGGTGTTGACTCCGGAAGTCTTTTCCTTATAACAATGTGGAGAACAAGAGGTGCTGAAAGCCAAAGCCTACTTTTGTCTTTTGGTTGTTTCGCCGTAAAGACATTGCACATTGAGTGAGCTGATCTCTCTTCAGAAG
Organism: Myrrha octodecimguttata; assembly: GCA_958510865.1. Taxonomy (NCBI): domain Eukaryota; kingdom Metazoa; phylum Arthropoda; class Insecta; order Coleoptera; family Coccinellidae; genus Myrrha; species Myrrha octodecimguttata. The sequence continues at coordinate 16,647,994 of OY294060.1, forward strand.
CACATCTAGCCGCTTCACGGAGATTCATTGCACGTCGTGGACGCTGTCAGCAGATTTTCAGTGATGGAGGGGTGCTCAAAACATTCTCTGTAATTTACTGCAGAACGCAGCGGAAAGCGAAAAGATCGAGTGGATCTTTAATCCTCCACCTTCACCCCACTTTGGCGGTCTTTGGGAGGCCGGAATAAAGTCGGTCAAGTCACATAAGTTACGTGCAGTAGGGGAACAGAAGTTAACCTATGAGGAACTGTACACGGTACTGACTAAATCGAAGCGGTTCTAAACTCTCAACCACTCTGTCCTTTGAGCAGTGATCCCAACGACTTAACAGCGTTGACTCCAAGTCATTTCCTGACACTTGCACCACTTAATGCTCTGCCAGATGAGGATTTGACCATTGAATTGGCTTTTTCTATGGCAACTGCTCGCTCGTCTCCATCGTGATTTTTGGTAGCGTTGGCACGTTGAATAACAGCGCAAAAAATGGAATAAATATTCAGCCTGTCTTGCGAACCCAGGTATGCTCGTGCTTATTAACGACAGACCAGCCGCCCCCTTGCGTTAACCTTTAGCCCGTATCGAAAAGTTGCACCACGGAGCTGATGGGATAGCTCGTGTTGCAAGTGCTCGCACTGCCCATAATACACTTCAAAGGCCAGTTGTAAAACTTTGCTCGCTTCCCGAGCAACAATATTTTTTTTACATTCTACATATCAGTGTTTAATTTTTTTTCTTGTTAAATACGTATATTTTAGGTGGGCGGTTATGTAACTACAACTTAGTATTTTTCTGTTCATTGTTTTTTGTTTACTTTGTTTTCAATATCAATCGCTCGTAAGATTTTGAACCTAGCGTATATCTCTATTAGACATTTCTTTCGTTATTTCCACGTCGCTCTATTTTCTTTGTCCAACTAGTTTTCACCAAGAAAGAAGATGTTCATAGGAACATCAAGCCAACCTTCTGGAGAAATCATCTACCAAGGTAGGCCTTCGAGTGCTTCCAACATATCTTTTTTTCTGGTTCAAATTATTTAATTTTATTTTCTCTAATTTTAATTTTTTTCATTGAGTTACTGGAAAACTGGGGATTTGGTATTTGTCTACATATTCTATTATCTGACTGAAGTATTGTAAACATAGTGAATGTCCTCCTTTCGAAAGCAGGCTCTTTTAATTTCTGCATCTCAGAATATTATGTTCTGATATACAGGATGTTCCCGAGAATCGTCATTCACCAAATTTGTGATTTTCTAAATTGACCAACCCGTATATTTTCATGCACTCTCAACGGCCTCCGATATATTCATCATGACATGAAATATGAGATATATTTTGTTTACGGTACACTTGCTATTCAGAGAATACTGCGAAAAGTTTAGAAAACAGTAGTTTGCTAGTAGTCTTCTAACAATTGCACAAATCTATCGTAAGACGAATTTTATCAGAATCTTTTCAAATGGAAGATTTGCCTAGTCATCATTCCTAAATCATCAACTTGGCACTTATAGGATGTCCATTATTAATGGCCAAAGATGAAGAACTTCAAATTGTTCTTCCTCGTTTTGTCTTGACATCTCCTGTTTCTGCAAATCTGTTCGAACGCCTTTGAGAACTCTATTTGTTTGGATATTTTCTAGCGGAATATTCTCAGGAAGACACACTCGCTAATAAACAGTTTTCGTGGCCAACATGAAAATCGTATCAAGTATTTAATTTTTTTCGAAAATTCAGGTACTATGATTTTGGGAATGTTCTAGAGTTGAATGAAAATAATTTAGTGGTTTTCGATAATTTTTCCTAATTTCTAAGATATTTTAACAGAAGGAAAGGTCCTAGAGTGTTGAAATTTTAAGGTTTGGTTTGTATCCTGGAGAGCTCGGTTGAGATTGTTAGTGGGCGGAATTGGTTTCGAAGTTATAGCAATTTGAAGTTTTGAGGTTAGTCGTAGAGATATCTCATGAAGTACTGATGCGATCAGATTGAAACTTCTCTGTTAGTTGGATAATATAAACGAGCAACTCAGTGTACAATTTGTTGGAAATTTCGGAAAAATGTTTATTCGAAAACTTTCTAAAGTTTTGTTGAATTTTTTTTCTCGGACAAAATTTGATCAGATATCAACGAAATTCGAAACAAACGTTACAGTCAGTTTTCAAAAACAATATTTCAAATTTCGTTGTTGTTGGAGATTCTGAGCTTATATCTTCAATATCTCAAGAAGTACAGATGCGATCAGATTGAGTCACTTGGAGAATTCAACACACAACTGATAGCGAAAATTTTGTTTTGATCTAGTCGTTGTAAAATTGAAAAAAAAAATATTCGAAAATGTTCCCCATTTCGTTGAATATTTTGTTTATACTATCAATCAGATCTCTATGAAACTGGGCATATTTCTTTGAAGTCGATATTGATCCAAAACATTTCGAATTTCAATGTGAGCTGATATATTTACAGGGTGACTACTTCAAAAAGTGCAAAACATGTTCTACATGGTACATATTTTTTTCAAATATTCAATATTCTGTGATCTCCTGATAATAAGTTGAATGAATGATCCTTCGAACTGTCATTTTTCGATAAAGTTCTGGATTTCAATTCGATCTAATCTGTATTTTTGGAAATATTGGAAAAATAAAATTTTCAATGGGTATATCTGCGGAATCATTGGGTTTGATTTTACCCATTCACGAATTCGGCCTTGTGTTTACGGGTAGCCGTTAGGCTTAATTACGAAGACCGAATTCGTGAATGGGTTAAATCCACCCAATGATTCCGTAGATATACCCAATCAAAATTTTATTTTTCCAATATTTCCAAAAATACAGACCAGATCGAATTGAAATACAGAACTTCATCGAAAATAACAGTTCGAAGTTTCATACAGAATTTAATGAGGATGAGGACTCAAAGTTTTATGTTTCCAATAGTTCTAAAAATACAGTCTAGATCGAATTGAAACCCAGTAGTTCATCGAAAAAACCTAGAAAAGCATGTTCAAAAGCCCGGCACGGCGTCAAGAAGCAGTCAGTATATTCTTATTTCCTTAGAGACGTCCGCCAAAGCTTTGCTGAATATAATATCCGAGTACAGGTTGAACAGCAATAGCTATAAAACATTGCCCTGTCCAACTGTTCTGCGAATTTTTATGAAGCTTGATGTCGAGCCCTCTATCAATCTTAGCACTTTGATTCCATTATTGATTCTGTATAAAAAAAATCGAGTCAAAAATCCCTCGAGTCCAGCCACATGCCACTAAGAAAGTCCAGAAACACATCATATTCCACTGTATCAAATGCTTTCTCGAAATCAATAAAGCAAATGAAAAAATCTGGAAAAGCACTGACATGAAGTCAGCAGCTTTTACGCGCTTGTTCACATTGCGAAATGGTGACATTTTAATGAAATATAAAAATTTAAAAAAAAAAAAATTTTTTTCGAATTTTTCCATGGATAATTCTTCTTATTGCCATTGTTCATCTTCCAACCAAGTTTCATTTCGATCAGATAAATATTTTTCGAGTTATCGAAAAATCAAAATTTCAAATGGCTGTAGCACAAAAACCATGCGGCAGATTTAGCCCATTAACGAACTTAACCGAGATATTCGGGATATTAACCTAACCTGAAAATTTCAAGACTCTAGGTCTTTTCTTTCGAGAGTTACAGCGCACACGGCCGGTCGAACGGACAGAATCAATTTTAACCACGGATTCTTCATCAGTGAATCCAACTTAGTCGTTTCAGACCAATTTCGGTCCAAAATTCGAAAATTACAGGCTTGTCCCCCAGAACAAGCGCGTAAAAATGTCTCGTTGTGCTAACACCATTAAGCTGAATAAAGCCTCTCTCGTACGCATTCCACTCCTGAAGCCTGAATGTTTTTTCGCATTTTCTGGAATGCGATTATGGATTATTTTGAGCAGGACCTTGAATACACGGCTCATTAAACTTATTAGTCGAAAGTCTTTACAATTCTTGGGATTTGTTTTCTTTGGTGATAATATAATAAGTATCGATTAAAGCTTATTTTGGGAGGTTTTTTCTGGGTTTTCACTCCCAATATCTGAAACAGAACTATTGAAAATCAAATAAATATTGTTTTTTCATGAAAAACGCCCTTGCGGATTGCAGTCTCAAACTATTTGTTACGGGCAGCTTGACCAATGAACGATACAGGAACAATACAAACGATAAACAATGCGAACTGTGACGTTTCAGAGAACAAATCTGACTCTTTCATCAGACAAAGGAGACAATTTTTAGAATTTATTTAATTTTTGATAGTTCTGTTCCAGGTATTGGAAGTGAAAACCCAAAAAATGATGATATCTGATTCCAATCATTCTCCAAACATTTTTCCTGTTTTGTAGATACGATTAAAGAAAGCAACAAACAAGTCGATATTATCTTCACTGGTTAGTTTCAAAATTTCTGGGTATATTTCGTCTGGCCCTGGTAGCGTATGTCTGTATAATGTGAAAGATGAATCAGCATGTTACTGCCGGTAACAGTTGTGAAATTCTTAACTGTCTGACTGAGTTCTTTTCCGATAATAATAACTCCACTGCTGTATTTACGGTCATCATCATTGACAGAGTAATAAAGTGTTTTATTTATTGTTTTTGCTGTTTCTGATCCGGGCCATCTAACCTCACTCAAGCCTTATATCTGGATGTCCAAGCGATCCATCTTTCTGCATGTAGTTGTGAGTTCTCTCACAGAGTTTTCATATTCCATATGGCAACTTTAAATTCTTGCTGCAACGTTTTTACGTCCTTATTTCCTCTCAAATCACAGGGATTTCGCTGGATGCCGACCTTGGGGGGGGCCCTACGATTTGATGTTCCTCCTCTGCCGGATCTTGGTTTTGTGGATCCGTAATCAGTAACTGCAAATTCTACATCTGATATTGCCATTGTAATAATTCAAGGGAAATTCAATGGAATAGTTTCCTGTTGCTTTCCCATTTGAAAAAAATATCTAAAGAATCTACAACGTGCGCAGAAGACTATCTCAACTTTCTACTCAAATCTAAGGGTATGGCCAAAGTGCAAACGTGTTTGCGATATCGCGAGTCGGTTTTTCACTATCGAAAAATTAGTTTTGAGTTTTTGGCCAAAGTAAACTCTAGAGGTGATCAGAGTGCAGGTAGAATGGGTCCGATTAGTTTTCAGAGGAGCTATAACCCAACAAGTTTTCATTTATTCAACTCTAAGTGCTTAAAACTTTACCACTAAGCGAGAAGACGACTAGCGATATCGCAGTCTCGCCTGCGCATGGCCTTAATCTGACACTATTCCTGGTGTTTTTTGACAGTTTGTATTTTGTACAATAATTCAAGAAAAATATTTATATTTAGTAAACAGATTGTTGATTGTTATTCACAAAACTAATTTATTCTTTATGTAGACAATGGATGATGATAGCGAAAGCGAGAAGCTATCACCACTTCTACAGAGAAATGGCAGTTCCAAAAATGTAACACAATTCGAAGTCACTGATTTGGATGCATATGACATTGACAATGAACAAGACCACGAAAGTCGGTCCATGGATAAACCAAAAGGTAGGTAAAAATGCAAATTATTTTCATCAATACATTTCGAGTTCGACAGATATTGACGTTAGAATGTCAGACAATTCAAAATGATCTTGAGGCGTGTTCTAATGAGTCAACTTCAGTTTATCAACACGAGTTGAATTGAACTTCAAGTAGAACATGTTCGCAGAGTTTGATGAAAGCTTATCTGTAGTTGGAAGAAATACTGTAGTGTAGTTTTGTATGATCAAAAATAGCGTAATATTTGGGCGAGTCAGTAGTTTTCAAAAGAAGTAGACTGGGTGCATTAAAAGCATTGAAAATTTACTGAAGGAAGCAAGCATTGATGATAAAGGTAGACGACTTAAAAAAATACATCACATTGACAGACTATCTCACTAATATTAAAGCGACTAGTGTTTTGAGATATTATTCAACTGAAGGAAATTCATCCTCAAGGTACGCTGTATTCTATATAAATAAATGAATGTATCCATTTTTACCCGCTTGTTGAGGAAGAGCTCGTTTTGCCTTAAGGCTCTAGGTTAGACTCAATGATTAAGAATCCGATGTCTAAATCAATTCTGTCCGTATGTGCTGTAAGTTTCAAAGGAAAATACCTAAAGGTCTGAAATTTTCAGGTAATATACCTTGAGTCTTGCACATTTCAGGGTACGTTTGAAGTCGAAATATCTCTCGGATGAGTTGGATGATATGTGAAATCCGTCAAACGGTGTCGGAGTTCACTTCATTACTTTTAGGTTATATCCTCAATATCTCAAGAAGTACTGAAGCTTTTGGATTGTGAAGTCATGAGTAACGTATCGTTGAAAAATTTTAAAAAATTCCCGAATTATTTTCGACATACATTCTTTATCCGGAAACTATCCGATTTCGAAAGTTATCGAATGAAACGTTTGAGAATGGAGATTGAGTTTACGTTCGACAATGTCAAAATCCCGCATGCAACATAGTACATGATTTCAATTCGATCCATATTTTTGGTTATTGTGTGAAGAACAAGTTTTTGATGGGTATATTTGCGGAATCATTCGGTAAATTTCACCAATTCGCAAAATCGGCCTTCGTAGTTGAACTCCGAAGCTGCTTTATAATTATCAAGACTGTAATTAGAGTCTTTCAGAACTTATTTGATTTACGATCGGTGGTTAAGCCGGCCACAAACACAATAACTTCCTAGAAAAGCGTTTTAGAGACTCGATATTTATATAGTAGGTGTGGAGCTCCATTAACTAGGTTGAAATTGTGGATGCTCCCAATGATTCTGTATGTATGCCAATTTGGAATTTTATGTTTCCAATATTTCCAAAAATACAGACTGAATAGCATTTAAATTTAGTACTCGATAAAGATAGCTCGAAGCTTTATGCAGAATTTCGAGGTTACCATAATATGGTACCTTTTCATATTATGAAAAGAAGATCGCCAAATCTCTTCATCAGAAAGCGTTCAAAAGCTCCTAACCTCACGGCAGTGCTTTGTTACAATTACTTATCAATTGTTTTCATCGCAGACCAACAACCAACAAAGTATCTACAGGGTTGGGATAAAGTATGGAACCAAGTATATATCTTTTGAACGAAAAGGATCAATATAGGGAACGGCGTGCTATCGTTGGCTTCAAATGGTTTCAAACGGTTGAGTACTACGAATCCAGTGTCAAAATCTACTCTGTCCCGTCTACAGCTTAATGGTTTCGAAGTTATAGTCATTTGAACTTTTGAGTTTATTTCCTCAATATCTCAAGATTTACTGAAGCAATCAGATTGAAATTGGTGGTTAGTTGAACTGTACTGGCGTGCAAGTTTTGTTGGAATCGTAGGGTAAGTGAATTCAAAAACAATTTCCTGATATTTTTTTTTTTTCAAAAAATATTTATCGGATTCCAACGAAACTTAGCACGTTCTTCAAAATCCACATTGCTCTTCAGTGTATTGAATTTCACTTCTATACGGATTTAACTTCAGAGATATCAGAAAGGAATATGTCAAATTTTGTGGTTTTTTCCTCGGTATCGTTATTTTTGGAATACCTCAAAAAATTTCAAAACTAGCAAGATAAAACTTGGCAGCTCCTTGAGAATTACTGATTTACTAGATTGTGCAGAATTTCGTTATGATCTTGTCATTGGAATATTTTGTGATTCCTCTATTGCCGTGGTCTACCCAAATTTCTGTCTCAAGTCGTCGCTATCGACCCAGGGAGGTGAAAAGTCTCTTTGTGAATCCTTCTCCTGTTCACATTTCAATAATGCTGCGCTACTTTTTTTGTTGTAACAAAACCATTTCTGCCTCTCAACACGGAATTTTTTGCGCCATCTTCTTCTAGCATTTCCATGCGGCTTTCATGAATCTTACTTCTAGCGAAGTGGATTATCTTCTTGAGAATCACGAAAATTGGATGAAGAGTGGTACATCGGGTTCCCGCTTGGATTTTTCCATGGTTGGCAGTGCTAAGTCATTTACGCCTACATATATCGATGGCCAATAAGCTGCTGCCCTAACGCTGACGCACTTTTATCAAATAATGAATAGGATCATTGGGATTGCTCTTAGTGTTCATCGAATATAAGAGCGTCAAAATGACATCCCCATCCTACTGCTTCCTTTACTTCCATCAGCAAGCATGCCGAATTATTGCCGAAACATTAAGAATCCCTTATTTTGCTCAGAACGGATTCAACATCTTTCTGTCCTGAACGCCTCGGCGGCCCCGGTAATGATGAGATTACTTGCCTTCTTCTCTCGCGATATTCCAGTGCAATTGTGGAACCACTTTTCCTTCAGTTAGAAAATCTCTGCTCACATGATCCATTCCTCCACAATGGAGTTCAGCAATTGTTCAGCAATATTAAGTGCATCCTGATCGTCGAAGAATATTAGCGGCATTAAATAAGAAATAGACATTTGCCAAAATGAAACAGTCCTTTTTTCTAAAACTAAAGCGCAAAAATGGATCGAGGCATAAAAATCTTTGAACGATTTATCCCCAGGGTATATTTGGCATCACTTTGCGTTCATCGCGAATGCAAATTTATGGGATAAGATAGTATTTTCGTAGTACACATCTCTTTTATGCTATAACTATTATGTATGTAATTCATCAGGCAACGGTTCATTTCAATATCTTCTACATTCGGTTTAGCAAATCAGCATTGTTGAGAACCTTCATATTTTTCTGGTTATAATATTTCAGGTCGAAATGAAGAAAATCGTGGTGAAGACTCGGATTATTACACCCCTGAAGATCCAAATCCTTCTTCGCTGTATGAACAAAACATTCCAAGTAGCTCTTTGGAAAGCACTCCGCAGAAAAATGCTGGAACTCCTCATTCACAATCTAGTACAAGGAGCAGCGGAGACAGTTACAGTAGCAGCAACAGTACAAAACGCCTTCTCACTGTGATTGTTAATGATGAACATTCAGAAGGAGCTGTACACATATGAAGTATGATATATATTTTAGGGTATAAGATCTAGCAACGTCGCGTTTTTTTGTGATGGCTACTTTTTGATATTTTCTTTGTGAAGACATATATGAATGCTGCCAGTGTGGCATCTTGGAGTTGTTGTTTTCATATGTGGGTCTGTAGGGTTTTCATGATTCTCAGTGAAAAAACAGCTATTACGTTGATAGTATATCATATAATATACCACCAGACTAAACTGATCTGTTTACTAGTCAAACTATTGAGTTACTAAGTCGCGCACTGTCATTATACTTTTTTGTTTTTTCTTGAAGAATTATCGAAATTGAATGAAAAATTAGAATTCATAGTGGAGATTGTCCAGTGGTTAGGACCTTGGCGCCATGATCGTAACGATTTAGTTTCAGTTACAATAAAAAACAATATATTTGAAGATCTATTTTAATTTAACTTTTTATCTAATGTCACTTCGACAACACCGCCTTCTCAATATCGGCGTATCACAGTTTCAAGTCCCAATAGGCTGGGAAAGAAATTTTCCTTCCAGTTATTAGGGTACCGTCTAACTATTCCTTGTTAACACTGCTGTTCCAAACCTTAGGAAACACAAACAATGCCTATAATCCATTCACTTTCATAAAATCAATTAGTTGGCATTTAAATAGGTCAATCGAGTTTTATAACGAGAACTAAGTCAGGTTGGCAGTCGTGAAATGTAGGTACTAAAGGTCAAATTAATTCGACAGGAAGTGGTCAGTTCCTATATATTTTTATGAGACCCTATAGTTTGATTCAACGCTGTGTCTAGAATCCCGGTAACGCTAACACATTTTATCCGGCTATATTTGATGACGTCTTCCATATGACGATATCTAAGCAAATCCCTGTAAAAATTTAGTCGTTGGCTGTTTCTGTTGATCGAAGTGAAACCTAACCTTAATTTTCACGCTGTATCTAGAACCCCGGTATCGGTAATACATTTTTACCGGTAATTTTGATGAGGTCACCCATGAAACGCACCAGATACCGGGATTTGAGTGAATACCGATGTTTTAATTTTGTTTTTATGGTTTTTATCTGGAAACTTTGAACTGATGTCAATTCTTATGACAAGTTTATTCAGATCGAATCAATTGATTTCCTTCAAATTAATACGTAAATATACAGTTTAGGATGCAACAAATAAAATGTGTATCTCTTTTTTCGTTCATTAATGTCATTGGGTATTTTACACAAACTTATTCTCAAAAACTATTCATTAGCTTGCGATCAAGTTCACCACAGACTTTGAGGTCACTTTTTAACAACACAGTTTCAGTTCCATCGACTAGTTATTGTCAGAGATAGTGGGAAAAAAATATGACAATTTCTTGCTCATTTCCCTGGTATCACCCTCATTTCAGGAATTGGCAAATGATGATGCGCAAATTTATGCAGAATTTCTTTATGAACTTTTCATTAGAACAATTCACCCAAAAATTCTTTTAATCATATGATTCACACGAAGTTCTGCCTATACCTTGAAGCTGTAATTTTATCAAGTACTTAATTCCGATTCGTTCCCATCTGTACTTTAGGATATATTGGGTAAATAAAATTTTTAATCGGTATATAATACCAATTCTCGAATTCGACATTCAAAATCAAACTCCAAACCTCCTCTACAATTATCAAGTCTCTGAGTATATTTTTGGGTAGTTGTTGTATTTACGATCGGCGGTTAGGCGAACTGTAAACGCAATAACTTCCGAAAGAAACTACTCAGAATTTTTATATTTGTATAGTAGGTGTGGGGATAAATTATGAAGGCCGAATTCGTGAATGGGTAATATTCGCACAATCATTTGTAAATATACCCATTCAAGTTTCAGTTTTTCGAATATGTCCCAAAATACAGATAAGATCGAATTGAAATCCACCACTTGTTCGAAAAATGACAGCATGAGAGAAATTCTTGGGGACCATGTCCAAATCTTTTCATCAGAAAGTTAAGTTGAGTTTGGCGAGGTCAGTACGTGACTAGGTGACCGCTTTGGAAACAAATTTGAAAGAGTGCGTAATAGCTGCTGACCACACGTCAGGGCTCTTCAATAGAATTTTTGATTCTGCTGGCTCTAGGTAATCAATCGGGAGTGCCCTTTCGAGAACTTGGCAAATTTCTCGTACAAATTCAGAGTTTCTCCAACTTCGGACATTTTTCCTTTACTGAAGACCATACCAACAAAAATAAGTTAAAAGATTGAAGAGTAAGGTTGGGTTTCACTTTGATGAATAGGAACCGCCAATGACTACATTTTTAATCGGGATTTACTTAGATCCCAGTACTTAGTGCGTCATATGGGTGACGTCATCAAATATACCAGGATAAACTGTGATTTCAGTAACGAGTAATTCTAGACACAGCGTTGCTTTGATTACTCAGTTTTCAGACTTTATATCACCTATTTTGTAAAATATTGATTTCAAGATTGCGGTGTGGACTTCGACCATTTTTATAATTCAACCTCAAATTTTGGTGAGCCTCCAAGAAATATTTTATCACATAATATGATAAAAGTTATATTGCAACATCCTGAAGAAGACAGCGACCGCTGTCGACAAGTAGATGGAAAATAAGGAGTAAAAGAAAAAGATTGAGCCACCGTTGGAGCTGTTATTTTCCATGAAACTCGAATTGTTCGGCATTAGTACAACTTGAAATTTTTTCCGATTTAATTGCGTAAGTTTAAAGTTGTTCGTTTTCATACAAGAAATATTGTTGCTTACTACTTACTTACCTATAGTGTACATTTACGGTTGGTAGTACCACATATTCTCTACCGTGTTGACATTTCTGTTCTTCGTAACCTCATTTCTAGGGAAAAATTATTGAAGGTCAGTTGCACAGCACAGGCTTAGCCCCAGCTCAAGGGTCCAAGAAGTAGTCATATATGACGAAAATGTCAATAATTGAGAAAGCATCAGTTTGTTGTTAGTTGAACAAACAGCAGAATCCATTCTTGAAAATAACAATTAACAAATCTGCGGATAAATAACCTGGCAGAGGTATTTGTGTTATTATTATTATTATTAATACAAAACTGAGGAGAGAGGAGACATAAACCTATCAACTCTCAGAAAAAATACAAAAAAAATCATTGCCAACTGGTTTTTGAACGAATCTAGACTCGGAGCGCATACAATCCGACCCGGCAATGAATTTCACTTATCGAATACCCTGTTGCACAGGAAATGTTGTCTCTGTGATGTCCGGTAGTATTCGTGGTACAACTTGAGCTGGTGGCCACGCAGACTGTTGGTATTGAGGACGTACAAACTGCTCAGATCACAACGGAAAAAGCCGTGCAACGCTGTGTGAGTCACTATTAGGGTTCCTATTCTTGAATCGGGTATGGGAGAAAATTGGCGTATCGACGCTGTTGCCAAGGAAACGCGGTGCATTTTTGATGGAACGATGGAGAACGTTCATACCATCACATTCAAGAATAGGGTTCCTGGTCGCCACGCTCACGGCGCCCATCAACGAAGCCCAAAAATGCGTAATCTCTCGTCATAGCAGGGATAAACCGCACCATACAGAATACGCGTTGCACAACGCTGAATTTGCAAGAGTCTATTACGATCACCCGCGGAATCGGAGATTTGAACATCGATGTGTTGGAGAACAGTAAAGAGAAATTGAGATTCTAAATTTCTTCAATTGCTATATATATCAAACAAACCATATTCGAACCAACAAGAGTAACTTCACATAGCTCAACAACTATAGATGATATATACACAAATCTGACATCGCATTCAATACAATATCGGAAACACACCCATCAGACCACCGAGCACAACAACTAACTTCACAAAAATAAAAACAAAAGCTCAGTATATATAGAAACGACTCTTCACCAATAAGATTACAAAATTCAAATCTGCCCTAGAAGACCAAGACTGGACAATACTTTATAATGATAACCATGATGCGAATGAAACTTTCGGCATCTTCAATGCTTCGAATATATGAATGAAGCTTATCCACTGAATCGACTCCCAGCGAGAAAAAAGAAAGTAAAGGCTAAAGAAGGCATTTATATTAAAGGGATGAAGGAAAAAGTGGATATACTGCTGACGTTAAGCAATCAAAATACTAACTTCAAAGAGGCATACAAAAACCTCAAAAAATAGTATTATAACGAACTCATTGCCAATAAGACAAGCTCATAAAAAAATAATAATATCGGACAATAAAAACAAAGCCCTTTGGTCAGAAGTGAGATAAATGAAAGATTCAAACTCAGAAAAGAATTTTCCTTCACATGACCACCCAGCATGCACAGCAAATAAATTGAATGAATACTTTATAAACAAGGCCGCAAATCTAATAGAGCACCTGCGAATTAATAATAAAAACAAGGAAACAGGCACGGAACTGAACAAATCAATTAATCTGAGAAAAATAACAAATGAAGAAATAAGACAAATTGTGGATAGCTTAAGGAATAAACAAACACAGGGAATAATGAAATCTCAAACATCTTAATCAAGCAAACAATTGACGAAATACAAGAACCTTTGAAGTATATATGAAAGAAATCATTCGAAAATGGCGTTTTCCTTGACAATCTTAAGATAGCAGTAGTGAAACCCACACTCAAGCAAGGAGACTCAACTGATTTTGGCAATTACCGCCCAAAAAGGATCCTGCCAACCTTTTCGACTAAAGGATGAACGTCATGCAAATCGATCAAAGTATTCTGCACTCGAAGGTGGGACTCGCAAGATGCTCCTGGCAGATGACGTTGTTATACTGCAGCGGTCCATCTGAAAGGTGAGAAGTATCGAGAGATCCATCTGCGGTTTATCCAAGGTAAGTTGACCTGACGATCCATAACAATTGTGAAACAGCTGTAGTCATTCTCCTTGGATCTGATTTTTCGGTGTAGGTGTTTTGGTTGATTGGATGATTAGCTCTGATCAAGGGGGAATATTTGTTGATTTATCGAAGGATATTCGTCCTTGTGATTATGTTACTTTTCGAAAATTTTCGAGATCTTATGGAATTTATGTTAATGAATGGAATTTTCTCTGAAAGGCAACATGGATCCATGGAAGGGAGATCCATACAGACTGACATATACACCTTTATAAAAAAAGGTACTGGACGCCTTTGAGAATGGAATTCTCAATGGAAAGTTGGGAATAAGGGGGCCAGCTTTGTGGTGGTTCAGATCTTATTTCCGGGAAAGGACACAACCAGTAGAAAAAACAATAAATGGTAGACGATAAGATCAGAACAACTGGAAATACTGCTTGGTCTTATACAGGGTGGTGTTGCAGGACCAATATTTTTCATAATATACATCAATGAATTAGGAGGAGATATCCAAGAATTAGTTAACTACGTGGATGACACCAACATATTGACTATTGAAGAGAATGGCCAGAGTTGAAGAAACTTAGGGTAGAAGTACTACAAATAGCAAGCGCTTGGTTCAATAAAACCAACCTACTATTGAACAAGAGCAAGACTAATATAATCTTGTTCCAACATAGAAATTCGGACATACTGAACCCGGAATCCATAAAAATGTACGATGAAACATACAGAGTGAAGGATGTGGTTAAATTGTTAGGAGTGTATATTGACTCTAAGCTGAAGTAGGAATACCATCTCGAATATATGTCGAAGAAAGTTGCAACCTCCATCTACAGTCTAAGCGTGGTATCAAAATATCTGAGTAGACCCGCAATAAAGACAATCTAACATGCAACAATAGAAGCAGGATTAAGATTTGAAATAATCTTTTATAGATCAGGAGACATCTCGTCGGTGTTTGTGTTGCAGAAGAGAGCCCTCCGCATCTTATTCGGTTTGAATAGAACTCAAACATGCCGTGGCATCTCCTGAGCAGACAAACCTCTTACCATACATGCAATATATATATATATATATATATATATATATATATATATATATATATATATATATATATATATATATATATATATATATAGGAATGTCTCCCCTACCTCCTTAAAAACAAAAGCCAATTCAACACCTTAATGAAAATAAGAAACTTTACAACATCAAAAATAAGAATTACATCTATCCTGAACGTCGCATAAAAGGTACAGAAAACCAAGTAAAATATAGATGCCTGAGATTCTTCAATGCGTTATCAGCAAGAATCCAGATGGAGGAAAATTTGAGGAGATATAAAAAGATAATTTATAGACATTTAATTCAACTTAAACCCTATTAAATAGAAGCTTTTTTTCCTTTTCGAAAATCAAACAAATTTTGACACTATTTCGTACGTTCTATGATTGTAATTTGGAACCTACAGAAATGAAGATTGTTTATTATTATTATTATTTTAACTCTCCCAAGTTTATATAGCTCTAAAGAAAATATGTTTACTATGTTTTCCCCGAGGGTTGAATCTGACTGAAAGTTAACCTCAATTGATTTGACCTTCAAGGAAAGAGTGAAAAAATGGTAGTTTCTAGTTCCTAGCAATGTTTTAAGAGAAGGGAATTGTTGATTTTTTTGGAGGACCAAAGTACTCACTTCAATAATGGAAGTACACACCTAGGCCTATTTCCAATATCCACTCAGGTGTAACTACAAATTTGAAGGTTCTTGTTGAAAACACGTTTTCATAATGAAATATCAGCGATTATTTCCTCTTTAAAATTGAAATAACTGAATCGAAAAGTTGGCGTTGAAGTCTTCTCCATACAGACAGCACTCTTTCCAGCATACAGACAGCACTCTATCCAGACAGAAGAAGATCTGGGTCACCAAAAGGAGACTATCGTGGCGATGGATCGCGGACGCTGTTACAGAACTAATGCAAAAGTTCGTGAGACGACCAGATCGCCTGACCTCGGTTGAATGTTCAATGTTCCACTTGACAGGGTATCTTGTCTAAGAATAAGAAATGCCTCACATTTCATTGCACAGTTCAGTTTTCCCAAAATATTCGAGAATTTGGGCTCTTTCGTACAATGATTTTCATTGCAGTGTTGTTAACACAGATTTTATTTCTTGCACTCCCAAATTCAAATGATTTATGCATATGGTAATTTTCGATATGTTCTTTGTACTCTTCAAGAAAACAGAAAGTTCAATCATGGTGAAATGAAAAAGTTTTATTTTCAATCAAAAGATATGAGTTTTTGGTTCTATTACACCCAGTTCAAGGTTAAACTTGTTTTACAGTAATTGAAAGAAAAAATCAACTTAATGTTCACTGAAAAATATATTCAAGTGTATGCTTTTCTATTATTTCATGCTGTTAGAACTCTTGGAGAAATCTACTCTAATTGTATTTATAAACACAAATACCTCTGCCAGGTTATTTCTCCGCAGATTTGTTAATTGTTTTTTTCAAGAATCGATTCTGTTGTTTGTTCAACTAACAACAAACTGATGCTTTCTCAATTATTGACACTTTCGTCCTATATGACTATTTCTCGGACCGGTTGTGCAGTGCAGGTTCAACCAGAGTGCAACATCAAAATCAGCTCATAAGGTCATATTACAATGACATGAGCTGAGCTCAATGTTGGGCTAAGCCTGCGCTGTACAACTGTTCTTCAATCAATTTTCCCTAGAAATGAGGTTACGAAGAACAGAAATATCAGCACGGTAGAGAATCTGTGATACTACCAACAGTAAATGTACACTATAGGTGAGTAAGAAGTAAGTAACGATATTCCTTGTATGAAAACGAACAACTTTAAACTTAACCAGTTATGCCCGAAACCTCAATGTCACGGTATGTCGCATGGACGTCTTGCATGCACATCAGCTGATTTTAGATGGCCTTCACAGAATTCGTTCAGTGCAACCACGATTCAATTCGATACCAGCGAAACACAGTGGCTCGTGACGGTGCCTCATCACCAAAATCGAAGCTAGTTTATGTCCTCACTTCCATTTGTTTAATCCACATCGAAAGTCATAGAAAATTCAATTTTTTTACCAACAGTAATGATCCGAGTATCCTTGATCAACACAAATATCACTTTTATGACAACACATTCTGACTACCTTAACCATTTAAAATTATAATGAACAAATTCACTGAAGTGTTGCCGTATCTCAAAACTCAAGTAGCATTCCTCGTTATTCCCTCCACCGTTTTCATTCATCAAAATGAACTAATATCAAATTGGATAAGAATCTTATTTTTTTCTATCCATCAAATTCTAAGCTACTCAAATCAAACAGTTTATATAATCAATGTAAGGTTAAACCCAACAACTTCCAGATGCCACAACTCTGGTTGCTGCTAGACATCAGTATAAAATATTTGCTACAAATCTTTCTCAAAAAGTTGCTAGCAGTCGTATATTACTCTGGATTGCTGGATGCAATAATAATTTCTGTCGATTTAAATTTGTATGTGATTTTGAAGAATCTATTTTCGAATCATTGAAACTTTAAATGCTGATACAAGAACTTTATTGTGATAGTGTTCGTTGCGATTCTCTTATTTTTTATTTATTTTTATGCTTTTTAATTTTGTCATAAATTTTATATGGGAAATTTGATATTTATTTATTTTACCGATTACTGTATTTCATCGATCACTATCATTCTGCATTTAGAACCGAACCAGTTTGTCGCAAGTTGGTTAGGGATTAACGAGAACATCTATTACATTAGATCATTACGATTCATGTCAACCCCCATTTCTCCTATGAAAAGTTCGGAAAACACTGATGAATTCGGGAGCTTTGCGCGCATGTTTTTTTATCTGTTGACGTCCTGTAGCAAGAGCCTATGGCCGCCAGACTTTCGTGATTCTATAAAATCTGAAAGTTCATCAGCATGGTATATACTCCCAACAAAGGTAGGAACAATACCAAGTTCAGACTATAGTGGCTTTAGCAGAGTTCACGTGACAAAGGTGTCCAATAAAGTAACCTACTTTCGTTGAAGTATTGAGCAAAATTTTTTCATATTATCCTTTGTGTAGAATGAAAAATCAGGATTTCCATTGACAGACAATTTGCATGGTGGAAACCCCTTGCCAGACGCCCTTGAACATCGAAAAAATGTAATTGTACTTTCTGTTTGCGCCGAATCCCTTTAGGTATTTTCACTTGTGTTTCAATGTCTTATGTCTACATGTGTCCTGCAAATAAAGTGTGTGTAGAGATATTCAGTATTTAGAGGGATCGCTCCGCTAAATAGATTCGCTTCATCGCTGAGTTTGACTCACTTTCGTGAATTATAAACTATAATTTTTCCGCTTTCGGAAAACGTGAACAGTTATTTGGTTCAGTGTTATGAACAATTTGTTGAACAAAAACAAGGGTTCGGGTGCAACATCTCTAATAAAATTCTGCTGTGCTCAGCGAAATCAAATCTTCCGCATCCTCCTTTCCCTATTTTACCCTATTCTTGTTAATCCATTTTCGATAGGAGAATCACTTCATTGAGCACCCGTCAAGCTAACATCGAACGAATAATTCGTAAGTTACAAGTCCACTACCTCTTACCGAAATTGTAATTACATATATATGTCTGAGTTTCTTTTGAAATAAGTCAATTGAATTAGGCAAAAGCTCAAACAAATATCTGGATCTAATCGGATCGAATATTCGGAAATTAGATTCAAATTATAATTTGAAACATTCGCATTTTTTCTTTAGTTTTTTTTCTTTGAAAACATATTTGCAGGTAGCATGCATGGTATTTATATTGGTCAACGTTTTCATCAACTACATAGTAGCATTGTATAAAGAGGGATAGTAAGCCAGTCCCTATGTTAAACTGATTTGAAGCGATTTCGAGAGCCATCTGGTTGTCACTTTGTGGTACTGCAATAAAAATGGCCTGTGAAGTGGCGACCTCCGCAAAAAATGCAATTATTTTTAGGAACTATTATATTTCTCTCGGTTATAGAAGAAAGGGATGGAGTTTTCTATATTTGTCTATATAGAGAACTGTAATCAACTCGAACTCGAGTTAAAGATTTTTTCACTCAGGTTATTGTGCATTTTTAAGGAAACATCGAATGTTTAGTGTGTTTTGCTTGCCCTTAAAAAAATCGAGAGAAAACTTTTTGTAACTCGAAAAATACCAAAGCGATGTAATTGAGCCGTGCTTATGCAGCTAACCTAAAGTTGGAAACATAGCCTACTTTGTGGAGCTGAATAATTTATTTGATTATTGAATTTATTCATCCCAACTGTGCAAACCATAGACTCTTGAAACTATATGGACAAGGCTTAGAGAGAGGGGTACTGGGGAGTGCGGGCACAAGGATGAAACTAGTTCGGGCAAAACCATAGAATACGGCAAAAAAAGACAGACCAGGTTGAAACCATATACATATTAAACTCTATTAATCAATGTTTGAAATATATTTTTTTAAAGTTTTGAAAGTTATATTTGTGTTTTCGGAAAAATTTCAAAGCTTGTTTAATTTAATTCCATTTTGAATTAGATTATAAATAGTGTATAGAAGATATAATTTATGTGATGTTTGTGTTTTCGTAAGCTTCGTAAGAGTTCACTCATCATCAGACTAACACACTACTCAGCTACAATTTTTACAATGTAAAGTCCAAGCGGCCCAAGAAAATTGGAAAGAAAGTCATTCATCAGATACTGTTATTGATTTCAAATATTCATATCCAAATAATAATCACGTTAATCACCAACTCTCAAAACTGTATTGTAATCAATACCAAGGAGAACTCAATTTCTCATTTACTTGGGGAATAGTAAATGATTGATTTTTCTTTTAATATGTCTATGGTGCAAACCTATGAATACAGGATGTCCGAACGAGAATGTGACCTTCCACTCAGAAACGAAAAATCTCCGAAGATTTTAAAAAACCTGTCAACTTCTGTTTTGAGAGGGACGACTTTCCATCATGAGTTTGTTTCGAAAAAACTAACCCCATGAAGGTCCCATCAGCCCCCAACATTTTTGAATGAGGAAGAGATGACTAGTGTTGGTTGGTTTGTACTTGTAGATTTGCAATCGAAATTGGCAGTTGAAATTGTCTGAACTATAAAATTTATTATCTATGCCAAATTTCAGTTGAATACCTTGTGAAGTGTAGATGCTAAATAACAAATCAACTTTTTTTTGAATACTTACCTTTCTGTTGTCATTGTATTCTTTAACGATGCTATTGTAGATTGAGATGAATACACCCATCTTCTAGTTCCGCCCATGTTCCATCATCCAAATGACCTCCGATCTCAGAGACATCTTAATTGAAAGAATTTACGCCATCTTTTATCGGGTAGAGTTGGATACGTAGTTATGAGTCTACGTAACTCAAGCTACGACATACTACATCCCGAACTAAGAATCGACCTGTCACTGATACCAGCGTTTGTGTCGCCATTTATCCGTGGAATCAGGGCCGTCGAATGATATTTCCGTAAGGTTGGCCTACTATCCCTCTTTATACAATGATTGTAGTTGTCGCAAAGAAAGAGAAGGATATTCCCTTGTATATGTCTTCCTCATGGACATAGAAAGTTGTTCAACATATTGCTCTTTCAATCAATTAACATTGAACATAAACTGGAGAAATCTTAACACAAAGTACCTTGCTTCATTCCTTTTTGCTCAATAGTTTTAGTAGTGAATTCATGGTAATGGGTAAAAACAAAGACGAAACATCCGATGACGGAAATTTAAACATTCAGAGAACATTGAGGGCTAAAAAGGAAATGTTTTTCAAGAGGTTTCAGAAATCGTATAATTGTATTAAGGACCTGGATGAACCTACCGTCGCAAATTTTTCAAAGTTAATAATAATATAGATTCTTCGAAAACTCAACTCATAGAAATAGTTGAAGAAATAAACTTGTTGAGTTCAGAAGTCAATCCTGTGTTTTCACCTAATTATCAACTAGCAGAAGCTACTGAAGATATATGCTGTCATATTTTGGAAGCGTCCAAAAATTCATAACAAAATACAGCATTAAATATGGACACCTCAATTAAGATCCATGGAATCAATGTCAAAGCTCAACAAAATTGCCAAGAATAGAATTGATTCATTTTGCAGGAGATATCAAAACGTGGCCAGTTTTCTAGCAGAATGTTGAAAGTTGCATTCATGATATTAAAGATTTAGGTGATTCATGTAAAATTCAATAGTTATTAGGGGAGCTTAAGGGTAGAGCATTAACTTTGTGTTCGGGTGTTGCACCTTTAGCAGCCAATTATAGTGCTTTTTGGAATATAAAGTAGATACATTTCAACATGAAAATTTTTTAACTACCACGCTCAGTATTTAAACCGCTTCATTCAGATATATTCGCAAATTTGAACGCATTCTCAAAAAATTTTATGTTTCTCTCAGGGTTTTGACCAGGGCAGTTACCAATTTCAGATCTTGCCGAATTCATACTCATGCATTTATCTCAAGACAAACTCGATCTTAATACACAAAAACTTTTTGAAATGAATTTAGATTTTGATGAAATTTGCTAAGGCGCTGGGGGCCTATTCTTGAATCGAAGAATTGAAGAGTATGACAATTGTCATATGTTTATGTCGATTTTTCAAGTTTTCTCGAGCATCTACAAAATTTGGGAGAGTTTTATTCGCTATTTCGACTGTTTTCAAGCAAATATTCAAGAAATAAACTGAATGCAAGATATCGAGAAATTTCAAACCTTATCACAGTTTCATCCGACTTGGTAACGAGTGGTGCGGAGTATGAGAGATATAATATTCGATTGTCGAATGACATTCGGTTCCATGAGCAGGTCATGTCTACTTGTTGTTTATAATTAACTTAGAAAATCGACGCAAACCTATGGCAATTGTCATACTCTTCAATTCTTCATCGAGATTCAAGAATCGACTAGTGATGGGACGAGACGTCTATTTCTCAACTCGATCTACTCGAGTTGAATCGATGGCCAACTCAAGTTGCAACTCGAGCTGACTCGATTCGGTGCTTATGCTTCCGCGCCAGCGATTCACCTTCGTACCGAGTCGAGTTGGGTCCCCTCGAGTCGGGCCTCGACACTGATTCGTTCGCCGGCTCGAGCCTCGATGTCCCGATGTCGATCTACTCGGAGTGAGTAAGAATAGATTTTGGAAAGAATTGTAGCATAGGGACTTGAAAGTTGGAATTTTTATGAGTCTCTGACTCACATACCATGTATTGAATTACATTTTACTCTTATATGAGTAGTAATCCAATTGAAGATTAAGGGTTCAAATGTTAGTGCCCAACGGATATATCGTGAAAAAAGTTTTAAAAAATCATACTTCTCAAAAATGACTGTAATATAATATTTATAAATATTGTCAATAAATAAATGAATAGATTTCAATCAATCCAACTCTAGTCTTTAATCACTCCCTTCACGACGCGAATATATTTTCGTTTATAGGCAGTCAATTTTAATTCGTCCGTAATAGACCAACACCCTGTTCAGATCGATCCCGACTGAACTGAAATACAAAATTGAAAATACATATCTGAATCGAGCAGATCGAACTATTGCCGACTGCGACTGCCGATCCGCTAACGGCGCTAACCAACTCGAGCTGTATCGATCGACATCGACGACGGGAGGCACCGACGATTCACGAAATCGTGATGTCTACGCATCGAGTCGGGTGCTGAACTCTAGATCTGAATTGCTTTCGAGTTGACTCGAGTTCATTCAAAAGCAACTCGAGCTGAATCGTCCATAGCGTAAGTCGAGTTACTCGAGCTGGATAGCTCGAGTTGCCCATCTCTAGAATCGACCCACTGTTCTCTCTCACCCGCTGGCGACGGGCGTACGTTTTCTTTGAAATGCATTTCCGAGTCTACAGGCGCATTTCAACATAAGGTCGCTAGAGTTTTCAAGATGAATAATGATTTACTTACTTGTTTGCTTTCGGAAGGAGAAGACGAAGAGCTTGTGGTTTTGTCAAGAAAAAGGCAGAAAACTGATACAATATTCCAGAATAGAGAGGAAGAAAACACTTTTTAAAGTTTGGTTGACAAACATCTTGAGTGCAATGATACGAGATTTAGAGAATTCATTTTTATTGAAAAGAAATCACAAAACCGCATTTGAGTAGCTCAATTAGCATTCCACTCTTTAAAAAAAATTCTAAAAAAGCACTGACGTGCGGTCAGGAGCTTCTGCGCTTCTTCTCGTTAAAATTCTAACTAATAGATCAACACGAAATTTTGCACCTAGTTAAGCGTTGGTATTCTTCACATGATTACGAAGTTTCAATCTGATTGCGTACTTATGGAGATAATAGGGAAATAACGTTGAAATTCCAAATGACAACGAAATTTGGCATATTTTTTTCCTTATATCTCCGAAAGTGAATATCGGATCGAATTGAAATTTGGGACATTGTTTTGAAATATCATCGACAACTTGAAAATTTTTGAAAAATCAGTTTTTTAAATTTTTAACTACTGGATTTACCCGAAATTTTCCAATAATTTGCACGTTGGTATTTCAAAACCAATTACCAAATTTTAATATCATCGGTACTTCATGAGATATCAAGAAATTAACCTCAAAATTCCAAATGAGCCTTTCTCCGAAACTATCCGACCGATTCCATCCATTAACGAACTCAACGGAGCAGATATTTGGACTCCCAACATAATCTGACAATTTCTAATCGCTAGGACCTCTCCTTAGAAAGGTACAGCACATACGGACGGACAGAATTGAATTTGACCACGGGTTTTTTCAGGGTGTTCAACCCGATCTTTTAAAGACCATTTTCGGCTCAAAATTCGAAAATTATGACGAAACGATATTGCGCTGTTCCCCAGAACAAGCGTGTTAAAACTCATTTTTACCTTTAACGTTCGCCCGTCACTATGCTTTTGAAGCATACCAACCTTCGCGTTTAGCGTGTGACCTTCGCCCGCCATGACTGCACGTCTCACGCGACGGTTGAGGGAGACTGGAGACTGTGACGGTAGTTTTCCGAATATATCATTCGTAAGTTGACGGCGGAGGATCCGCGTCCGTTGCCGGTCGCGGGAAGCGGGTGTTCAGAGAGACCAGCGCCTAAGCAACAAGTTAAAATTTTGGTTAAAATCGCATCGTCAGTCGGCTCTAATAATAATTTCAACTCGAGTCATGGAAATACATCTAAGGTTTCGTACAAGCCTGAGAAAATAAATCTTTTTTTTTCATTCCCAGTAATCAAGCCACTCATACAATAAATAAATGCCAAAGATTTCTGAAGTTGGACCCCAATGCTCGATATAAATTAGTACCAGAACATTCATAGTTTGAATTCTCTCAGACCAAAGCATAGAGTAGTTTGCTGTGAATCACAAAATATTTGCCATGTTTGTATAATATTATATATATATATATCGCCAAAATTCAGCTTATTTCAAAATTATTGACATCAGAGTAGGCCATGAAAATCACATGCGACTAGAGACAGGGACGTGAAGGTTGGAATCGGCCAATCAGAGAGAACGTGGTTTGGCGGTAATTTTGAACTTCGCAACGTGAATGATGAGTGTTCTGATATGGTGTCTTTGGTTCCATACAGTATTTTATCTCGAACTAGTATATTCTTGATTGATTTTGATGAAACCAAGACTGTGTATTTCTCTATTTTAGATGAGAAACTGGATATTCATGTAATAGTGTCTGTGTGCGCTTGTTCTACGGAACAATGTGATGAAGCGTTATTATTTTACCAACAATTCTACAATTATCGAAGAACGAATGACAAACGACCTTGAACGATTAGGTTGGACTAACGCAGTGATGAAAAATTGATTTTGAAATTACATTCTGTTTGTCAGGCCGTGAACACTCTGCATGTAACTTATTTCGAAGGAGAAGACTAGACTAGGGTATTTACTGAAAATCCCGGTTGAGCAAACTCTATATAGAGCTAAATCCACCGAACAGTTTCGTGGATTTACGAATCTGAAATTATGGTGCTTTCCTAAATAATTAGCCCAAAAATATCCTCTGCGAACACAAAATTGAAAGTTGGTAATTATATATATATATAGATGTGAATTTCAGTAAGAAGCTCAGAGATATTTGTTGAGCCTAATTCAGGGCCTAATATCAATAAAGGGCGAATTCGTGAAGGGGTGCAATGATAGTTTATCATCCGTCTGATGATTTAAAATCATTTACGAGTTGATCTTTGTGCACCAAAACTCTTACTCTACAAATATCGGTTCACGGAGACCTACAGCCGCTGATTGTAAACATAATAACTTTGAGAACAAACAATTTAGACTTGAAAACTGCAGAGCCAGGGGTTTGGAGGTCAAGTTGGAATTCATGAATGGGTGTAAAATCCACCTAATATATATTTATTAGAAATATATTATACATATCCGATATGGAGCTAAAATATATACATATAGATATACGATCTTGATGAAAATTATAACCACTGATTCAAACAATGTTTTAACTAATTATCAAGTTTCAATTTTGTGGACGCAGGGTTTTTTCGAATTTATTAGTTATAGGAAAACAACAATAATAATTTCAGATTTGTGTATCCCCGAAACTATTTAGCGGATTTAGCTCATTCACTCAAACGAAATATTCATGATCACCTAAAAATTTAAATACCCTTCTCCTTAGAAAGTTACAGAGTGTTAGTCCAATCTATTCGTTCAAGGCCATTGGCCGTTTGTAATTCAAAAATTGCAGATTTGTTGGTAAAATGATAATGCTTTAAATTTTTCATTTAGAACAAGCGCGTAAAAAAGGATCGACTTCATGTTACAAATTCTACGATATACATAATATACTTATTACATAAATATCAAGTTTTTCGTCCGAAATGAAGAAATACACAGTCCTGGTTCCATCAAAAATCACTGAAAAATATCATTTCGAGATAAAATACTGTATGTAACCCAAGGCACACCATATAGAACAGTCATCATTCACGTTGTGAAGTTCAAAATTACCACCATTCCGTGTTTTCTCTGATTGGCCGATTCCAACCGTTATGTCTCTAGCAATGAACTCTATATTATATACCTGGAAGGGACCCGTTTTGAGCGACAAGTGAAGCCAATTCGTTGCTTATGCAACCCGCGAAGTGGACGGGTATCTATCTCTTTCTTCCTCATTGCAGTAAAGGGAACTTGTCGCATTTATTCTAAATATTTTTAATTTTTCGTTTCAAATTAGGAGAACCTGAATTTTTTTCTGACTAATTCGTGAATAAGGCAGGATTGAAGAAGATCGCACATGTTCAAGTGAAATTTCAACTTAGTGAGCGCTTTTTCTGGGGAACAGCGCGTTATCATCCTCCGTAAATTTGCATTTTTTTGCCGAAAATCGTTCCAAGCGACCAGGTTGGACTCATGATGAAGAGTTCAATGTCAAATTGAATTCTATTCAGCCGCCCGTTGCCACGATAACTTTCTACCGAGAAAAGCTATAGCGACTTAAAAAATTCAAAATAAGTTCGTTAATGGGCAGAATTTACCTTACAATTTCGAAGTTATATTAATTTCAAATATATTATTTTATTTCCTCTATATCTCAAGAAGTACTGATGCGATCAGATTGAAACTTGCTAACTCATTGCATGAAGAATCGTTAAAAAAATATTTTTTTCGGAAACTAGAAATGAGATTTCAATGAAACTTGGCGCAGAACTTGAAGTCAAATCTGAACAGCAATGTTCGAGATTTCAGCTCGATTCGACACACATTTCCCAAAATATCGGAAAAAAGTATGTCATATTTCGCATTGGCAATGAATTTTAACCACCGCTTAAATTTTCCTGACTTCAAGTCAGTGCTTTTCGAGAAGTATTTTCCTATGTTCCTATTATTTAAATTTATTTTTATGATGATGAAACTATCGTCAATCGTCAATGCACAGCTCACACCAACATAATTCTTCACTTTTTGAACCACACGCGGTGAAGGCAAAGAAAGTAATGGCATATCAGACAAAAATAGATATTCATTTTCAAAAATATTGCTCTTTCTAAATGATGTAATACCCAAACCACCTGAATTTCCAAGTAAAACCAAATTTGAGCCGTTAAACACCATTTACTTCAACGGGTGTGACAGGGAGAGGTTACCGTCCATAGCGCTATCTTTGTTTCGTTGCCCCTTGTTACGCTTTAAGCTTAGTTGAAGAAGGGTCGGGTCCTTTCCAGGTAGTAATATAGAGTTCTATGGTCTCTAGTCGCATGTATGAAAATCTAGTCGCGGCTTTATTTCTAGTTACAAAAAGTAACTAGAAATTTCTGTGTTGATTATAGATTAAAATATACAAATATAACCTATAAAATAATTTTCAAGGCAAATTTGATTTGAAATTGTTGAGAATATTTATAATACTCTGATGCTCTAAACCTGTACAGGGTACAGCGGCAGTATATTATTTTAATCATTGTTGCATTGACAAATATTCAAACTTAGTTTCAATTGCCAAAAGGCATACAGCTAAACTGACGACTGAAAATACACAGCCACATTATTTCACTGCAGATCAATCATGGAAATGCAGGATTGTTGATGAAAATAGCGTGGAAAGCGCCAACATAAAATCATTCAGGCTTTCGAAAAACTCCAATTTAGAGATATCGTTCAGTAAATAATGAAAACCTAGGTAATCAAACATCACTTGAAGTTCCTACTCAATGAAGATTTCACTCTTCAGCAATCTTTGTATTCCTGATGACTATTAGAAATTCATCCAAGTTCTAGCCCTGTGCAATTTTTTCTCAGAATTCAGAAAGGAAAAGAATAAAATAAAAATTACATCCAAACTGATATATTCATTGCTTTTGATTTCCGAAAAAATAACGTCGTTTAACGTCTCTTTGATGGAATAATCATGTGGAATAGGTTTCCTTCCACTGCTAACTCCTGGCTGTACTGACTTGCCTTCTTTTTTCTTTAAAATTCTTTGGATAGTACTTGGAGAAATCTGAAATTTTAAGACTTATTTATTAATCAGAAAACACCTTTAATAGGTAAATGATATAAAACCTGAAAAACTAGCGAAACGCGATTAATACTAGCAGAAACCTCTGATGAATCCCTGTAAAACTCCAAAACTCGCAGTAACACCAGATACACTGCCGCACGTTCTCTTGTAGTTAGGCGAGAGGTATCTTGATGAATTCCAGCCATTTTCAATTCGGTAAGGTTTCAGAAATACTAAAATCCAAAGCTTATTTGTCGATTGAATCAAGAACATACACAATCAGAAATAAGTACCAAATACTTTCAGTAAGTTAACTCAAACCGTAGATAGGCCTCTATCTACGACTCAAACTTGAAAAAGTCATAAGTCAGTATTATTCTCAACACCAACATGAATCCTGCAAGACAAAATGTTACTGACTGGTCTATTACCAACATAATTTCGAGTTTCCACAGCCACCCGAGATGTCAATCATTCTGAAACGGACTATATATTTTAGAGGTAAAGGTCCTACTAACTGTAATATTTCAGATAAGGGATATCGACCATTAATAACAAAGTTTTCTTTATTCATAGCCAAGCTTTCGAAACAATTTGTTTCTTCTTCAGGGCAGTTAAAAATTTCACAAATACATTAAAATGAGTAAGTTTTGTTTAAAATCAATATTACCGAATGTGAGATCTAAAATATCATCAAATGAAGGGAGAAAACTCCTTGCATTAACAACACCTAAATTCATATCATAGATACAGTTTGTTTCATTTGTAAAAAGTTCTAAAATCACAATTAAAAAAATTAAAGTTTTTCCTCATGAGGTTTGCCCATAAGGTTATCTGTCACGGACTGAGTCCATCAAGTATCATCTGTGAATAGCAGGGCTGCCGCGAGCTTTCAATCCAATGTACTTTGTCTTTCGATGAAAATGTACTGTATGAAAGAGCGAAAGAGACAAATGTCGTTTTTCAAACTGCGCATGCGCAGAATACTAAACTTCTTCGTATTCTGAAGACAGCACAAGCAATGACTCTATGACTCAAATCAGGATTTGATAAGTTTTGGGAAATGGATAACGGAACCAGTGTTGCCAAGTTGTTGGAATACTCTTCTGTTCCACTTATTTTAGGATTCTCATAATATAATTATGTCATCGACGAGTCGAAATTCTGGTTTCGCAGAAAAAAATACTTAGTGACCTGATATGCATTGTAAAAGTCCGATTTGGAAGGCATTTCCCAAATTGTACTAGATTTAGAATTTTTCTGATGAAAGTGTACTGTTGTACTTTTCTGTTGAAAATGTACTGTAAATAGTACAATTGTATAATACCATAATGGCAGCCCTGGTGAATAGTGCTCCAATTAAATGGTCTTGCTTATTCATTAACAGGGCCGTCATAGAAAGGGGCGCTGCAGTAATTTAATAGGTGGGAGTAGATCGGACTCAGATTTTGTGTATCCGTTTTTTTGTTAATACGTTAATAGTGCTTTCTTGATTCTTAATGTGAATCATCTCAAGAATACATCTTTTTTTGTAGTTTTTGTTCACATCTATTCACAGTAGGTATGTGAGCTCTGGTTGGCATAAACGGACGTGGCACATCTAGAGTTGTTCATCTTTATGTCACTCTTGTGTAAGGCTAATCTGCTTTTCAGCCATTGGAAAGTTTGGCCTACGTATATTTGGTGACAATATGAACACTTTATTTCATATATAACATTCGATTTTAATTCCCGTGGTATTGGATCTTTTACAGCGGGTTTCACAAAGCTCTGATTAACTTGGTTGTTCTGATCAAGACAATTCTATGTTCAATTTCAGTTCATTTTTAGCAATACCACAGAATATCAAGGCGTTGATCAGAGCATTAAGCTTTGTGAAATCCACGGTTAGTCTTGAATAAAGTGTAGATACTGTTTTGTGCATTTTGTCGCTATTCTTATAGACTTTTGGTCCTTCAGACAATTTTTTATTTTGCTTGTTAGTTGTGGTATACTGGGTAGGCTCCGATAAATGAATGGTTCCTTGTTATTGTCAGTGTTGGAGTCATTGTTGATCTGTAATGTCTCTATTCTTGATGAAAATAAAAGTTTGTTTAACATTGTTCTGGGATGTGAGTTCTCTAAGAGAATTTGGTACAATTTTCTTATGCACAATTGTAGATGCAAGCATAATAATTAAATTTATTTTAAAATGTAACGAAAATTCTTCAGAGTTCATATGGGCGTATTTCACTCATCATTAACTAGGTTTCTGTTTATTTTGTTGAAAGAAAGGCCTACGTAACGTCTTAGCCCATTTTCTGGAATGAAAATTCCGAGAAAAGTTCAATCGTCAAGTCAGTGTTTTATGGTAAATTTATAATGAGCTGCAACCAAAAAGCCGCTATTATTCCACGTCAATGTCTGTAATTTTTCGAATTTTGAACCCAGAATATGTTTCAAAGATTATGGTATATCGACTGAAGTATTCCTCAGTGAATTGATTTATCTTTGTCTATGCTTCTGGCTATTGACATCATAACTCTCGAAAGGACTTCTCTGGGTAGATTTGATAACTGAATGGCTTGATTGAATTTGTCATTTGCTAACATCGGCCCAATATGTTTTATATAAATGTAATGTCAAGATCAATAAAATCATCATTCCCAAAGTGATCAATTATTACATGCAACTGTGAAGTTAAGAATTTCTTTAAAACGGCTGAGTCTGGTCGTTCGGTTGCATGTACAACAACAACTTCAAAATCCTCATAATTGATAATTTAACACTCCAATAATATTGCCAATTATGAACATGGTCCTTCGAGCCTTAGTTGAATGGGCACCTACAAATAGACGATTTACGGTACCTCAAGAAGAGATTTACGCCCTCTTCAAGCCACACTGAAGCCGAGTATTTCCAAAAAGCTGAAGACTAAAACCGAGCCCTTCAAGAAGCAAAGCCAATAAGTCAAGAGCCAAGAGGATCCTGCGAATTCAGCCAGGTCAATCCAAGCAGCCATAGACTAGTATCAAAAGCCTTCCAGGATGCAGCCCCATCAAGACTTATTCGCTCATAAAAAGAAAGCCGGAAAAAGGCGGGGGACGGGTTCTATGAAAAAATCAATCCAATACAAAGTAGAATCGACCAAGCAGCGCCGGTCGACGGTGAAATTCATTCAAGCCATCCTCGAGACGCACAAAATCCAGGAAATTCCAAGAAGTTGAAGACGAAAAAAGAGCCCTTCAAGAAGCAAAACGATCAAGAGCTCAAATCAAGGATCCTGCAATTCAGTCCGACGAGATTCACGCCCTCTTCGAGACGCATCAAAGCCAGGTCAATCCA
This sequence comes from Myrrha octodecimguttata, assembly GCA_958510865.1. Lineage (NCBI taxonomy): Eukaryota > Metazoa > Arthropoda > Insecta > Coleoptera > Coccinellidae > Myrrha > Myrrha octodecimguttata. The sequence continues at coordinate 16,679,231 of OY294060.1, forward strand.
AGCAGCCGCAGCATTTGGCGGGAAACTCAATGATAGAAGAAAGGCCTAGCTTTAGAAATTGAAGATTGGAAAACAGGTCACGAAATACATGAAAGTATGTTCACTGCATTTCTCTGAAGATGTTTATTTTCATAAAGGTAAATTACCTACAATGTGTTTATTTCGAAACAACTTCATGTCATGATGTTTTCAGGTGTAAATAAAAATGAGAGAATTTTGAAGGAAAATGCTGCAGAGAAACTACCGAGCACTTCTGCAGCTACCTAATTCACATACTACAAAAAATCAATTTCAAAGAGAGTGATATGGTTGAAAATCTGACAAAAACGAGATATACTGTTAGAGTTGATAATAGCTGAAGTTATTGATTTAAATACATTAATACTTTTCAGTTCTATACAATAAAGGTAGGCTGAACCAGCTGTGACATTTTTCATCCTGAGCTGCTGTAATATGAAAATGAAATCAATTATATGTCTATCTGTTTCCTTTTCTTCAGAAAAACGATGCAAAAGAACTAAAGCAGAAAATCTGTTTTCATTTTATAGATTCACTCGTTTGTAAACAAAGAACAAGTCATATCATTTGGACTGATTCTAGATTTACCACATAATATAGCCTGCATTGAGCACTTCTTCACATAAATAAGAGTCCTCAAATTACTTATTGAGGTGCCTATTTTTCCAGAAATTCAAGTAAACTTAGATATTGGTTTATTTTGATCCACCAAGCAACATGCGCTAAAATAACACCAGGAACGATTCAAAGTACGATTTTATATCGTGATCAAAACGAAAAATTCCTTCTCAAAAAATCTTACACAAAACTATAATAATTTCTTTAAATATTCATGCCCTGCTTAATAAATATTCGTTCTCCACCACATTTCTAAGGTTTGTTTACATAAAACTACTAGCTTGGACAGGTTCCAACTTTATCCGTTAGGGCGCTGGCATCTTCGCAGAAGTTCCCAATACAATCTGTATTATATTAAAAAAAATATTAAAGTGGAATCAAATTGCTCAAAAATGCCATTTGATTATGAAGTATTCATTGTGATATAATGAGTAATGATTCTATGTTACTCCAAAAAATCGTTAACTACAATGTTTTTTAATTCGGTACCATTCCATTACTATTTTTGCTGGCGATCCGTGATGGCTCATAAGCTACTTCTTATTCTGAGTCTGAAAGGTATCAATACGAATAATTTTGAAAAGATTTGATTGTGTGGGTGAGTTTTATTTTTTGTTTTGGCGGGTCCTTTTCATATTTATTGATTTGACAGATTTCACAGTTGTTAATATACTCTGTTGAATCATTCTGAATACAAGGCCTGTAATATGATCTTGAGGGCCGGCGCGAGCAATTCTAGCGCCTGAGGCAAAAAAATTGTTAGCGCCCCATCGTATAACACCATGAAAAATAGCAAAAGTTAAGTTAATTGGAAAATTGTAGTGGGTGTGAATGAAAAATAATCATCTCGATATACTTATATACCTAGGCATATCATGTGTGTCCAAGGTTACGGCCGGCCGTAATCACAATAACTTCCGAAAGAAACAGCTTAGAAACTCGATATTTTAGATAAGGTTTGGACCTTAGTTTCGAAGGCCGAATTCGTGAATGGGTAGAATCCACCCTATGATTCCGCAGATATACCCATAAAAAATTTCATTTTCCCAATATTTCCAAAAATACAGATTAGATAGGATTGAAATCCAGTTCTTCATCGAAAATAACCGTTCGACGCTTCATGCAGAATTTAATGATGATAATATGATAGGAAGATCACCGAATATTAAATATGTATTTGAAAGCAAAAATTTGAAATTTTTGTTGAAATTGTTCTAATGATACTATCATTCATTCTATTATATTGTGTTTCAGCATCTTCAAACTGGGTGCGAAGTTTCATCGTGTTTGAATCAGAATCTCTTGAGTTATACCGTAAAAAACAACAATATCGGGAAGAAAACCACGAAATTTCATATATTTTTTTCCCAATATCTCCGAAACTAATAACCGTATTGAACTGAAATTTGGTACTGTGCTGTGGAATATGGAGCTCAATTAATCGTATGATCCCTACAAAATGTCGCGAAAAGTTGCGCGTTGCTGTTCTCCAACTAACTGCCAAGTTTCGATCCAATGGTTTCAGTAGTTTTTGAATTCTCGCCAAAAAAACGTCAAAACTTCAAGAGGCTCTAATTATGAAACCGTTTGGCCGATTTTGCCCATTAACGAACGACCTTCGACCATTAACCTTCGTATTTTAAAATGCAAGCTACTCTTTAAGTTTAAGGTCGGTAGGATTCCCGTACGACCGTAATCGTGCATATGGACGGCCGGCAGGATCGACTTTGACACCAGATTCGTCATCAGTGAGTCCAAGCGAGTCGTTTGAGACCATTTTGGGCTCAATCATCGGAAATTACAGACATTTGGACGAAACCATAGCACACCATAGCGCGCAAAAAGACGTTGGGTTATGCCAATCAGAAATCCGATGGGAATATTTCTGTTCATAGAAAAAGAAGATGATTTATCTATGGTCGCTGAATCGTATTCGACATGTACTGATGAAAATTTTTTTTTAATCTTCTAATCGAAATTTTGCCAAAACATGCGCGTCATTGGTCTCCTTTTAAATACCGATATAGATTTGTAATTTCGAAAATATTAAAAATACAATAAGACGAAGTTTAAGTGAGGGTAACTCCGAAACCGATCTACCGATTTGGCCCTTTTACAAAAGCAGTCCACATATCTCAAATATATTCCGATAATTTCAAGTCCCTACCAACGTTTCGTTCGAAGGTTAAAGTGACCAGAAATTTGTCGGTCCGCATCATCGCACAAAATATATATTTTTTTAATTTTCTGAAGGCGCGGATCCTCACGAGTTAGCGCGTCATTATTCTTCTTCTGAATACCAAATTTCGAAGTGATTAGATATCTGGATCCGGAAATACGGAGAAAATAGTGAAAACTTCAAATGTCAATAACTACTGGATGGATTAAGCCCTTTAACGAATTTCACCGCAGAATTTCGGACCCGAACCCAACCAAGAAATTTCAGAGCCCTCTCTTCATCAGTTCCAAAGTTATTATGTACACAGATGGCCGGATGGAATTACTTTTGACCACGGGCTCTTCACATGGAGTCCGAACTAGACCTAGTCATTTGAGACCATTTTCGGCTCAAAATTCGAAAATTACAGACATTTGGAAAAAACGATAGCAAGCTATTCCCTATAGAATAGGGGCGCAAAAACTTATTAACTCACGTTTTCTTCTTTGTAATTCCCCAGTTGCTGCTACGCCGATGTTACTGCATATAGGATAGGTGTTATATTCACTTCTCACAACACACTATGATTATCAACGAAAGATAATGTAACTATCATAGGGCATCGATAGGGTTGCAAAGCTCGCAGTTGAGTGCCGTTAACAGGCGAAAACAGACAAACCATAATATCATAAAATCAGCGGCAAGATGAAAAAAACACTGAAATGTTCGAGAATACTAGTAGGGAGTCGGTCCCATCAAAGGGTGTGTGGGAACCTGCCGACGAAGACAGTACGCCTTTGTCGGCGTAATAGAGTGCGGTAATAAAACTAACAGTGACACGTGTGGCTTCGGCATATTTCATCGAACCTAATTATAAGGATGATTAGATAGACATTTATTACGATAGGGGTGAATTTTACACATCTGAATAAATAAGAGTTCTTTATTCAAAGGTATACACATTTTCAAACTGCAGCATTAGCAGACCCGAGAAAGGCTGTATGTTCAATAATCTGGGATTTAAATAGAATATGAAGAGGTGGCCCTCCGATTTTGCCAGAAATACCGCCCCTAGCAGAGTCGCGCCTGAAACGACTGCCTCGCTGCCTCACCCCTAACGCCAGCCCTGATGATCTTGTTATCCTAGCAAGTGTTTCGGAAACACATCTATGATTCGTTTTGCCCTCATGCATGAATTCAATGATTGTTCATCTTTTCCTGTTATGTCATCCAGAAAATGATTGCACCTAACTAGCTTGAAGGCAAACTGTTTGAATAATTTTCTAAGGATGTCACAAATTTCCAAATAATAAATTAACATAATCACAAGGACGAATATCTGTCGATAAATCAACGAATATTTCCCCTTGATCAGAGCTAATCATCCAAAACATCTACACCGAAGAAGCGGATCCAAGGAGACAGATATTCGTCCTTTTTTATGTTAATTTATTATTACTGGAGCTCTTTCTTCTCCACTAGACCAATTCCTATCTTTGTTAGATGTTGGACGTTTTCGTCTTGTGGAAATCCACATGAACCGAGCGTTTCCATGTCGTGATGATGTTTGTAAATCTGCAATATTACAGAGACGGCGACCTGATGCGACTAAATAATGAACGTCATGTACATCGATCAAGGTATTTTGCACTCGAAGGTGGGATTCGCAAGATGCTCCCAGCAGAGCCGGATCTAGCGCGTGGCGAGGGAGGCATTTGCCACGGGCGCCAACCAACTAGGGGCGCAAAATTATGATTATTTTTTTCTTGAAATGATGCTTTTTCTCTTCAAAGTCCATTCATATTTTAGAGCGGTGCTGTAGTGTATGCACCTGTTGTACAATATGCGGCGACATAAGTAGTTACCAATAAATTAACAGATGACAAATTTACACTTTTCGGTCGCCCTACGATTCCCGATCGCGTCCAGATGTTTGTTATTCGAACACTGAAGACCTCAATTAGCGGCAAGTTCAGAGGGAGTTTAATGTTCGAGCTAGTGGCATGACAAAGAGATTCAGACCGTCCACATTATTCGCCGAATCGTTCATCACACCGGCTTTGATAAGGGTAATGTATTTCGAAGACGTTTACGACAGGCTTGATGAAATCACCCCACAATTATTAACACTACTTTTTTTCTCGCATCAGAGCTGTGCCGAGCACTGATGGAAAGTGCTCCGAGCACAAAGCACTAAGCCCTTTCGAAAAATGCTCCGGAATCTCGAGCACTAAGCACTCATTTTTTGTGAAATGCTCGCGATTACCAAGCACTTTCAAAAAGTAATTCGTTCACACGAGCACCGAGCATTAAGCGCTTTTTAATATGAAACTTCGACTTCAAGACTTTTTCAGCCAATTGTCTGTAATTTTGGCATTTCGGTTTTCGAAGTCGGAAAACCATCCAAGGACCGGCCATAATTCGGAAGCCGAACAGAGCTTTTCTCCTTTGAGATTTATCGTGTTCACGACTGGACAGAATCGATTTTGACTACGGATTCTTCATTGGTGAGTCCATTCTCGGTTTTAAATTTCAAACTTACTGACCGACATTCGATCACTTCCAAAATATAGTTTTCGCCATAATAATATGCTATCGAAATAATGGAAACATAAAGACTCAGAGAGTGCATGGCCTACGGCGAACTCGCCCATGTTCTAGGGAATAGCGTGCTATCGTTTGTTTGGTGTTTGGTTCGTCTGCAATTTTCGAATTTTGAGTCGAAAATGATCTCAAACGACTAGGTTGAACTCACTGATCCGGTGTCAAAGTCGATTCTGATCGGCCGGCCGTCCAACCGAGGACCCAATATCTGTCGAACGGAGCAAACTAGAGGCTTAAAACTTTCAGGATAGGTCGAGCATCCGAATGCCGCGGTTATATTGGTTGATGGTCACAAGCGTTATAGTTATTTGAAATTTTGAGGTTATTTCCCTAATATTGAAACTTGGCACTTAGTTGAGGCACGATGACACGCAATTTCCATTGTCGGAAACAGTTCATTACATTTGAAAAAAATATACTTATATCTTGAACACCATATTTCATAGCAGTGTGCCAAATTTTAGTTCGATATGTTCATAATTCTCAGAGATATAGGGAAAAAATATTTGGAGGAAATTTTGGTTGGTTTTTTACTCAGTATCGTTATTTTTTTCGGAATAACTCGAAAAATACAATTTCAATCATTGTGAAACTTAGTAACTAGTTTGAAAATGCTGATTTGCATCTTTGTGCGGAACATCGTGATGATCGTGTCATTAGAACAATCTAAAAAAAAATTTCTTTTCAAATATTCAATATTCTGCGATCTGCTGATCATATTATCCTCACGAAATTCCGAGTGAACCTTCGAGTTGTCATTTTTCAATCAAATACTGGATTTCAATTCGATCTTATCTGTATTTTTGAAAATTTTTTTGTTCACCTTCCTGATTTAATATCGATGAAAATACAGTTTCAATAAGCTGACTTTTAGATTAATAGAACCCAAGATTCTTGATACCGAAATTGTATGACATTATATGGAAACATTGACCGGACATACTGGGAATATGAAATTTAGAATGGGTGTACATATTACGAAGGTATAATTCGTGAATGGGTAAAATCCGCCCAATGATTCCGTGAATATATCGATTGAAAATTTTATATTCCCAATATTTCTCTAAAAAACGCAGATAATATCGAATTGAAATCCAATACTTGACGTGTTTGACTCCCTGATGATGAATCCATGATCGATATCGATGTTTGACTGTTCGGCCGTCCGTAAACACGATTACTCTCCAAACGAAAAATCTAGAGCCCCGGAAAGTTGCAGGGTAGGTTCAGAGCCTAAATATCTCGGCAAAGTTCGTTTATAGGCATAATCGGTCGGGAAATTACAGTGTTATTGACGTGAGCATAATTATATATTTTTGTCCCATAACTTCTAAAATGGACAGATTCGTGCCAAGTTTCGTGATGACCGTTTAATCAGGAGATGAAAAAACAATATTCATTTCTATTCTTCCCATTATATTACAAATAATCTGATTCAATTGATATTTAAAATATTTTAATGTACAGATTGGTCATCTACCAGAAATGACTTGAATCATCCAGGACTCAGTTAAGCTCAAGAAATATATTTTTCTTGATTATTCTAATTTTGCGATACTCTCGAAATCTCTCAAGAACCTGCACGCAGTCATACTACATCAAAGAATGCAAAATATCATTTCAATCAGATCATTAGGTTCGAAATTATAGAGAAAAAAAATGAAATTTAAATGTGATCCGGTCGAGTGTGTGACATACGAATACGAAAATTTAATAAGTATAATCCACGTGACTTCACGTCAGTGGATTTCTTGAGATTTTCAAACGCTTATCAGAACGGAATTCCAATAACTTCATGATCGAGATAGAATACGAAATATTGTATCTCGATGTTCCCAGCTGAAAGCTCACGCTTTGACACTTCGACTCTGAAAGCATTTTATTATTTTCATATAATAGTGGCACAAAACTAAACTTAAACACATATATCACGAATGTGTCGAATGAGGATCCTTGTATTCCTTGTCGAATGTCTCCAAACACCAGAGACAACCGATATATTAGTTCTCTTTGTCTACTCCAATCACGCGTTAGCCCGACATTTTCCTGTTTCGACAAGTCTATGAAGGGCTTAGTGCTTAGTAATCCCGAAAAGTGCTTCGAAGCCCTAAGGTGCTCGGGAGCACTTTGCGGTGCTCGGGAGCACTGCGGTGCTTGGGAGCACTGTCCGGTGCTCGGGAGCACTTTGCGGTGCTTAGGAGCACTTTTTCGAATTACTAAGCACTAAGCCTTCTCAAAAAATTCTCGAAGCACCAAGCACTAAGCACTGGCTTAATAAAGTGCTTGGGAGCACAGTGCTTATCAGCACAAAAGTGCTTCGAGTGCTTTCACGAGCACTAAGCACAAGGCTTCGGCACAGCTCTGTCTCGCATTTGTAGTACTTTCATGCAGCGTCGCAGATGATGGCATCAATAAGAAAAATAGGAACCAGGAACTTATCATAATATATTATATTATGTGCAATACCGCAAATAACGTGATCGTGTAAGCGGGCCGGGAAATTATTCGTGCTGGAAAAGTTTAAAAATTTCAATCAGGTATGTTATTTGAATAATTCAATTTTGAGTTGAGGATTTTTGCGCGCTCGGTCAAATTATATTCTGTCCGTGCACACGAGAGTCAATCATTTTCGAAAGATATAACTAAGAGACTGAAAAATTTATAAGGTTATGTTTGGGTTGGAAATATCTCGGCGATATTATCGTTCGAATTTTATTTGCGAGATCCCAAATTATACCGATTCAATTAAAATTGCGTTGTACCATAATTACACGAGTTTTCATATGTATAAGAAGAAGTTCAAAATGTTGAGAAGAATACGATAAATTGATCGTATCTCTAATATTGTATTAATCAGCTTCTTAGCTATGGGTACTACAGAAAGAGGATCAAATGTCGATCAAATGAATAATATGATTCTTGAGTTTCACTGAAACATGAACCCTTTTTCTGTCCGCCTGACATTTGTCGAGCATTGAGACAATTCAGATATGAATATAAACGAGCGCGAAAAACATTCGGATTCGATGTCCATGCATTTTCAGAATCTTATAATAATTTTGAGTTGATATAACCAACTGAAATGCCGCCCAAGAAACTATCAGGATCGCAATCTCGGAAGATCAGGGATAAAAATTATTAGACCTAAAAAAAAATACTAGTAATATCTCAAGTTACTTTAAGAACGATCCGAGTATTGTGTCGACAAAAAGTGATTCCACTAGCGAAGCCCATCCATCATGTAGCGGAATTTCGTTTTACTTCTTCAAGTAACGAGCCTATCGTAAGAAAGTATTCCATTTCGGATAATTCGGACAAGGAAAATTCTTTTGACGAGGAATCTGGACCTGGACCTGAACCAGTTGATTTAAATGACCCTACATCATGGCGAATCACAAAAAGTAATATTAAAATAATCGTTATGACCTTTTTTGGCATGTGTGTTCTCCAATATATTTCAGTTTTTCATTTACACTTTCATTTATTGTTTTTTTTTGAAGCTTTGAATGCTTATATATTATTTTGAGAATAAATTATTCTATTCGCTTCCTTTTTGCGCGCATGTTCTAGGGGAACAGCGTGCTATCGTTTTGATCAAATGTCTGTAATTTTGGATGATTGAGCCGAAAATGGTCTCAATCGACTAGGTTGGACTCACTGATGACGAATCCGGTGTCAAAATCGATTCTGTCCGGCCGGCCGGCCGGCCGTAGACACGATAACTGTCGAACCAAGTGAGCTAGCAACTTGAAACTTTCAGGGTAGGTCGCGCATTGGAATGCCGCGGTTAAGTTCGTTAATGGGCCAAATCGATCGAATAGTTTCGGAGTTATAGGCATTTGAAGTTATTTATTTTTTATTTCAGAAACTACCTGAGCGATTGGATTCAAACTTGGCGGTTAGGTGAAGTACAACGACGCGCAACTTTGAGCCGAATTTCGTCAGGATTATATTGTTGGTTATTTTTAAAAAAAATTTTTTTCGAAATTTTTTTCCAAAAAAATTTTTTTTTCGGAAACCATTCATCATATCCAAGAAAAATTATACTCACGCTTTGACCTTCTAATTTCACAGCAATGCACCAAATTTCAGTTCGATACGATCATAAGTTTTGGAGATATCGGGAAAAAATATGTCAAATTTCGAGGTTTTCTTCTCGATATCGTTGATTTTTTCGGTATAACTCGAGAAATACTGATTCAAGCCTGATTAAACTTCACAGCTAGTTTTACGACGCTGAAAGACAACTTTATGCAAAATTTCGTAATAATCAGGTAATTAGAACAATTTGAAAAAAAAATTTATATGATTTTCTCATCATATCATCCTCATTAAATTCTGTATGAAACTTCGAACTGTTATTTTCGATGAAGTACTGGATTTCAATTCGATCTGATCTGTATTTTTGGAAATATTGGAAAAATAAAATTTTGATTGGGTATATCTACGGAATCATTGGGTGGATTTTACCCATTCACGAATTCGGCCTTCGTAATTAAGGTCCAAACCTTCTCTACAAATATCGAGTGTCTAAGTTGTTTCTTTCGGAAGTTATTGTGTTTACGCAGTCGGCCGTTAGGCTGACCGTAAACACAATAACTTCCGGAAGAAACGACTTAGAAACTCGATATTTGTAGAGTAGGTTTGGGGCTTAATTACGAAGGTCGAATTCGTGAATGGGTAAAATCCGCCCAATGATTCCGTAGATATACCCATTCAAAATTTTATTTTTACAATATTTCCAAAAATAGAGATCAGATCGAATTGAAATCCAGTACTTCATCGAAAATAACAGTTCGAAGTTTCATACAGAATTTAATTAGGATGATATGATGAGAAAATCATATAAATTTTTTTTTTCAAATTGTTCTAATAACACGATTATCACGAAATTTTGCATAAAGTTGTCTTTCAGCATCTTAAATCTAGCTGTGAAGTTCAATCAGGACTGAATCAGTATTTCTCGAGTAATACCGAAAAAATCAACGATATCGAGAAGAAAACATCGAAATTTGACATATTTTTTCCCGATATCTCCAGAACTTATGATCGTATCGAACTGAAATTTGGTACGCGCGCACGTTCAAATTCGTTGCTGAAGCGGTCATCTACATTGAACATGCGCGCAAAAGTTGCTGCCTTCACGGCAGTGCTTTTTGAAATTTTGTTTTCTTCATACCCTCATTATCGTGTATTATTATTATTATTAATACGTTCGTGAGTTCTCTTCACTACCTTATAAGATACATGGGAGATTATAGTAATTTCTCTACACATCTTGTTTGTTATACCTAAGAATCTGATGCTCGTTCTCAAAAGAATATAATAAAAGTAAAATATGTTAGGAACAGAATAAATACTTTCATTCATGAAAAGTATGTAGTCATTGAAAAAAAAATTGAAAAGGGCGCATTTCGATAACTTGCCACGGGCGCTGAAATCCTAGATCCGGCTCTGGCTCCCAGAAGATGGCGCGCTGTACGTTGTTAAACTGCAGCGGTAAGTTGACAGTTGACCTGACGATCAGTAACAACTGTGAAACGGCTGTACCGCTTTTTCGGTGTAGATGTTTTGGTTGATTGGATGATAAGCTCTGATCAAGGGGGAATATTTGCTGATTTATCGACAGATATTCGTCCTTGTGATTATGTTAATTAATTATTACTGGAGCTCTTTCTTCTCCATTAGACCAATTCCTATCTTTCCAAATAATATTCGTCTTTCTTGAAAGGATGTAGAATTATCAGTTGGATATATGCTTTGAAAAACTTTAAAGCTTCTTTATTCAAATCATTAGTTGCCCGTTGAACATTAATTCTTTGCTTGAAAGGAAAATTTTATCCACTCTATCCTTCGCGGGGTAGTGAAAAACAAAAGCAAAAACTATTTGATTGTCAAAAATATTCAAAGCTTTTTAAGAAATGAGGATTTCTTGAACTGGATTTTCGTGATCTGAATATACAGTATAATCGTCAGATTCCTCTTCATCTACGGTTTCCTCACTATTGCCTAATTTGTTCGTGAATAAATGAGGAATAATGATTTATATATCTGAATTTAAGAATACGTAATTTATCATGCCTAAAATTTAGGTTCAATCTAGATTATCTAAAAGGCCTATTACACTATCCAATCTCCAGGGTCCGGCAGGCAGGGACCGGGTAGTGTAATAAGGATCTGGCAGTTAGTTTCCAGATTTAGGGCGATTGAGTAGACCCAATCTGCCGGACGCGGCATACCGTGCAGTGTGATAAGCGCTAGGGAGTTAGGGAGCTCAGCAACGCAGAGAGCGTACAATACACATATATAAACTTGTCATAAGCCTGAATGCGTTATTCTGTGAGATGTCGTGCGCAAGAGAAAAAGCAATCTTACTTAATATAATAGAAATATACAGGGAAATGCGGTATCTGTGGAAGAAAGGCCACAAAGTCTATGTCAATAAAGACTTGAGGAATGATGGCTATAAGGTACCTACTCTTAGAAATCTAAGAAAATATATAAAAACTTCGATGAAACGGCAACAATCAAGGTCATAATGTTTTATGAGAGAGGTTGAGATATCAAAGAACTAAATCTCAAATCTTTGTAAGGGTCTCCAGTGGCTAGAAATCTCAATGTGGCAACCTGTCTTTGTTGTGGACTTAAGCTTTCTCTTGAAATGGTATCATCTTATTTTATTAACGAAGCTACTAAGTTAAGTAGCTCTTCAAATTGGTCTGTTCCTAGTCTCAAATAGTTCCATGAATCTGTGTGGTCTAAGCAACGAAGTATTTGCATATTTGAGAGTTTTTCTCTTAGGAGCAAATATTTTTTCACCCATATTCCCCTCTCCTTCCGTTTGGTGTATTTCGAGGTACTGACCGCCAAACTCACCACTAATGCAACTTTTTGTCTTTTCGATAATTTCGAGGACATAGCGATTCGGTATTTGTAAATGTCCCCAAGTTGACGTTCAGATGACAGAAGTCAGACCGGTATCTAGGGTAGTGTAATAAGCGACATCCTACCCGGCAAACCGGGCACCCGGCATACCGGGCCCTAGAGATTGAATTGTGTAATAGGCCTTTAAGCTACCTTTTGTGCTAGGGAGATTCGGGTATTTGGGTAATCGGAGATTCTTTCCTATTGGCCGACGACGATCACGTGATCGTCGTCAGCCAATAGGGTGAATCTCTCGACCAATAGGATGAATCCCCGATTACCCAAATACCCGAATCTCCCTAGCACAAAAGGCCCCTTCAAGCTGCATGGGCCAGGTATTCTACTAAATCTTGCCCTCTTGATTTGTTGAGATGAACTAGGGATCGGATTTCATTTTCATAGGTTGGTTTCTATTATGGTCACTCCGCCGACGTTTTCATTTTGGGATTTTATTTTTTGTATTTGATCAAAATTTTTCTTCAAATCTAGTGCAATACCTCCATCCATATGTGAGGCTTTAGACATAAATGACTAAGAAAATATATTTCGGGGGTTTCGAATATATTATCATGGTCCTTTTTTCCTCATATTGGGAGACATTTTAATGATATTTGATTCAAAAAAAATTTCGAATGAATCTGAAGGTATTATTATCTCGATTTTCCAATTCTTCCAAATCATTGGTTCATTATCACTATCTTCATTCTTCCGAGAAAACTATTAATTGAATTTCTCCATATATTCAACTGATTCTTTGTTGTGAATTTCTATTCTTGAAAGTGCATCTGCGTTCGTGTTAGAACTTTCTTTTTATGAATGATTTCGAAGTTATAGTCGTCTAGCTTTTAATCTCCATCTCAAAAGTTGTAACGTTACAAAACGCTCCACTGCCGATTTCAGTTTCAATCGCGAAAATACGTCATACTATTAATTTCAATTCCGATCTCAAGCAAAAACGCCTTACTGAGATTATACGATCGGTCGCTGGAAAACGCACTTCGCTTTGACAGTTGAGTGTGTGTTTCGCATGCGCGACTCTAATTCGGTCTAGCCGATGGAAAACTCTTTCTTTTCGTGCATAAAAGGTTGGAGAGTAAACACCTTGCTAGAGTTTAACGAATAAACGAACTTCGTAATCCATTAACATCGTGAAATTTTGAAGTTTTATTGTTTCTTATAAGACGTCTATTCAAAAGGCGGTAAGTACTACGTATATCCCGACCAATATTTTTGCTTTTGTGAATGCCAAATTGTGATTTCTGATTATTTTCATTCCATGCAGGTTACACAGCTTAACATTTTCCTTTGTATGATATTGTGCATTTGATTTCTTATCTCGTTCTTATTATCGAATAACGTGCTCTTATTCCTGAGTTCTAGATATTTCATCTCCTATTTATTAACTTGTAAATTGTTGCAATAACGTCTAGAGTCGTTGGGAATGAGATCACGTGTTACAAGCACTATCTTATAGTTTTTAAATTTGCAGTCTTTGTACCGGGGCTGTTGGCCACTGAAACATCTTTGTACCGGGGCTGTTGGCCAATTATCTTTGTACCGGGGCTACTGCTCACTTGAACATCTTTGTACCGAGCTATCGACTGCTGGATTACCTATTTACTGGGACTAATGCCCATTTGAATATTCTACTACCGGACCCAGAGTTTGACTGGATCATCTCAGTACTGGAAGCAATCATTACTGGATTATCTGAATACTGGAGCTGATTATGACTGGAATACCCTTATTCCGAAGCTAATTATTACTGGAACATCTTAATTCTGGACTTTATTCTGGTTGGAATCTCTCGAAACTAGACTACCTGCATAGTACCTGTATTTTGGAGGATCATACCACCGGATCCTTACTTTTAAGATAAGTGTCTCTTCGAATCCCGGATCTCAGATTCATTGTACCTGATTTTGTGTTTGTAAATAGTAATTTTAATTGTTAAGTTGAAATAAATAGATAGGGAGTAAGAGGTTGCATCATTACCACCAGATTAACGAATAGGGGTACATTCAGGAGTTAATTTAATTTCAAAGTTTACTATTTGGATCATTTAGTGACATCAACCCCTATAGAGGTTTTTTTACATATTCTGCCAAAATATAGGGTCCGAAGGAAAGTAAATATTTTCAATCGTACTGTAGTTTTGCTCATTATCATTATGTGTTCTGGAGGCATATGAGCTACTGGCTTATCATTACCAATTTTTCCTTGAGATAATACGGCACTATAATCGCAAAACTACTAGCGTCCGAGGATAAAATGAATTCTTTGGAATAATCGGGATATCGAAGTATAGGCTCGATCGTTGGTTGAAAGATTTTTACAGAATTCAAAGCAGTTCATAAATTTTGGTTTAGTTATTCTAGAAAAATTACGGATAAATCGCCTATAATATCCAAAGAATCCTAGGAATCCTTTGATTTTCTTGGCGGTTCTAGGTATAGGATATTGTTTTATAGCTGTAATTTTGTCTGGATTATGTTCAATACTCTCTGTAATTATAATGTGACCTAAATAGACAACTTTTCTTCTTTAAAGATTCTGACTTATCCAACTGTACTTTAAAGTTGGCTTATTTGAGTCTTTTGAAAAATTCAATGCAATATGCTCTTGTGGAGAGGTTTAGTAAATAACTAGGTACATCATCTAGGTTAACTAAACAATTTTCCACATCTCTAATCCATTATTCACTGAAAAGTTTAACATACATTTTTGCGATCAAATGGCATCCGCAAAAAATCGTAATGACCGTTCTCTACATTAAATGCTATTTTTGGTATGTCCGCAGGATCCATTTCAATTTGATGAGATCCGCTTGCTAAATCGAGTGTTGGTGATGACCAAGGGGATTGGCTTGGTCTAATAATGCCTTGTTCAAGCATGGAATTCAATTGATTTTTGGTTTATTATTTGATGAAATCAAAGAGTTGATCCTCCAAGCTTTTCCGCAGGATCGATGTAACCTAAGGGCTCAAAATTGGAGGTAGGAGGAAAAATAATTTCTCGAAAACCACCTAATTTTCATGAAACTCTCAACGTTGATCACTGTTGCATAACTCAACCTAAAAATTTTCACCCGGATGATTTCCGACCAGCGGTCCACGAGTTAAAAAGAAAACCGCTGCAAATTTTGGGGTGAAATACCAATGAGTTATGGTATATGAGTTTTATTCAAGATATCAATGGGTTATTTAACTGAGCAAATAATAAACCCTCGTGTGAAATTCGCAGCGTTTTTCTTCTTGAAGAACAGATATCTGAAAGACTTTAAACCGGAATTTCGTTTTTTGTTCTAACTGAATAATAATAATAATAATAATAATAATAATAATAATATTTATTTGCTCCTTATAACAATTACAAAATAAAAGGGAACATGAATTGACAAATAAATATTCAGATCCCATAGAAGGATAAAACCTGTACATGGGACTGATATAGAAAACACAGTTCCAATCACACAAACAAGAGCAAAACACAAACAATGACAAAAATGGAAAACTATGTCTAATTTAGATACCTAGAGTTCGAACGACAAATCAACAACTGTTCATAACCACTACAGACACAGCACACTCATACAATTGATCAATGCTTGCTCAAAATTCAGAAGTAATAGGTATTCTTCTCATCCACGTATTTGTGCACTTGCATCCTGGGTAGTCTTGATTTGATTAGATAATATACTACTCACGTACTTTTTACATAATTTCAGGATATTATATTTTTCTTCTTCTTTCATATGTTCTTTTCTAATGAGAATGGAATCGATCGGATTATTCAGAATGAAAACAAAATCTTCGTCTTTTCTATTCGAAATTTCTATGTAGCATGACCTAATTTTTGAAATCTGAAATTTTACATTCGTGAATGATTTGATTGGGTATTTTATGTCTCCTTAATGATATTTCACAGAAACATTTTTCAGTTTTTTTCTGGGTTTTACTCCCAATATCTGAAATAGAACTATTAAAAATTAAATAGAAGTTCTTTTTTTCATAAACGCCTTTGGGGATTGCAGTATTAAACTATTTGTCAAGGGCAGTTTCTTGTAAAACAGATTGCCTAATGAACAATACAGGAACAAAAATTTCAAAAAGCACTGCCGTGAAGGCAGCAACTTTTGCGCGCATGTTCAATGTAGATGACCGCTTCAGCAACGAATTTGAACGTGCGCGCAAAAGCTGCTGCCTTCACGGCAGTGCTTTTTGAATTTTTTTTCTGATAAATTACTGGATTTCAATTCGATCATATCTGTATTTTTGGACATATTGTAAAAATAAAATTTTGAATGGGTATATCTACGGAATCATTGGGCGGATTTTACCCATTCACGAATTCGACCTTCGTAATTAAGGTCCAAACCTTCTCTACAAATATCGAGTTTCTAAGTCGTTTCTTCCGGAAGTTATTGTGTTTACGGTCAGCCTAACGGCCGACTGCGTAAACACAATAACTTCCGAAAGAAACAACTTAGAAACTCGATATTTGTAGCCTAACGGCCGACTGCGTAAACACAATAACTTCCGAAAGAAACAACTTAGAAACTCGATATTTGTAGAGAAGGTTTGGACCTTAATTACGAAGGCCGAATTCGTGAATGAGTAAAATCCACCCAATGATTCCGTAGATATAACCAATCAAAATTTTATTTTTCCAATATTTCCAAAAATACAGATCAGATCGAATTGAAATCCAGTATTTCATCGAAAATAACAGTTCGAAGTTTCATACAGAATTTAATGAGGATATGATGAGAAAATCATAGAATTTTTTTTTTCAAATTGTTCTAATAACACGATTATCACGAAATTTTGCATAAAGTTGTCTTTCATCATCTTGAAACTAGCTGTGAAGTTTAATCGGGACTGAATCAGTATTTCTCGAGTAATACCGAAAAAATCAACGATATCGAGAAGAAAACCTCGAAATTTGACATATGTTTTCCCGATATCTCCAAAACTTATGATCGTATCGAACTGAAATTTGGTACACTGCTGTGAAATTAGAAGGTCAAAGTGTGAGTATAATTTTTTTCGGATATGATGAATGGTTTCCGAAAAAAAAATTTTTTTGGAAAAAAATTTCGAAAAAAATTTTTTTTAAAAATTACTGACAATATGATCCTGACGAAATTCAGCTCAAAGTTGCGCGTCGCTATACTCCACCTAACTGCCAAGTTTGAATCCAATCGCTCTGGTTGTTTCTGAAATAAAAAATAAATAACTTCAAATGCCTATAACTCTGAAACTATTCGATCGATTTGGCCCATTAACGAACTTAACCGCGGCATTCTGATGAGCAACCTATCCTGAAAGTTTCAAGTTGCTAGCTTGCTTCTGTCGACAGTTATCGTGTCTACGGCCGGCCGGCCGGACAGAATCGATTTTGACACCGGATTCGTCATTAGTGAGTCCAACCTAGTCGATTGAGATCATTTTCGGCTCAATCATCCAAAATTACAGACATTTGGACAAAACGATAGCACGCTGTTCCCCTAGAACATGCGCGCAATAAAAACGATAAAGAAAGCGAACTTTGACGTTTCAGACTACAAAACTGACATCAGACAAAGCCGAAAATTTAAAGAATTATTTTCCTTCGATTTTTTTATGATGCGAAATCCTCCCAAAATAAGCTTTAATCGATAGTTTCACAGGAACTTTTACAATCATTTTCAAGTCAGCATCAACTTTCATTTTGAACGGAATTTTGTTTGCTATTTCTCGATACTCAATATGTATTATTATAGAAGTAATTTATCCGGGAACTGTGAAAATCAAGCGTAGCGTTCAATAATTTTAGATTGTTAAGGTCATTAGACCATTATAAACAGTATGAAATTTGTACAGATTACATTTTAAATTTGGATGATATCGATCCAATTCAGCAAAATTGGAATATTGGCACAGAATCGATGACGCTAGATTAGATGAACTGCGGATCGAGTATAGGGAAGGTGGCCCAAAATGTTCCCCCTAAGCTACAAATAACTGTAAAAATAAAAGTATACAACAGAAGGAGCTGGAATATTTTTTTTGAAAAGCTGGAGGATTGTACCTAAATGTTGCTTCACCAATTTTTCGATATGATATGGAAGCAAGTTTTTAAGGCTAGTAATGTACATATTCACAAAAATATTGTTTTACCCTAATAGGTTGGGTAAAATGATCCCCTAAGGATGGTCAGAACGATCCCTGAAGGTGAAGATATACTTTTATTATGTAATGAAATATCCTATTACCGCAACCGAATTAACTTTATTCGGCTCAACCAAATTAAAAAACAATATCAAATTGACGTACAGCAAAATGAAAGTGTTAAGAAACAACAAAAAACAAAAAATACTAGAACGCAAACGACTGCTAATTGTTTACGCACTTTGTTCACTTTGGAATGGTCAATACAATAGTCACAACAAAAGGGATCACAGTCATTATCACGTCATTTTACCCAACACAGTAAGGGATCGTTTTGCCCAACAATCTACATCTTGTATTAGATCATGGTAACTTGGTGCTAACTCTGTTCAATATTTTTGTAAACTCGTCAAATGTAAGACGAAACTATGTGTTTTTCATAAAATATTAAGCAACTCGATGTTACTATTACTATAAAAATACTACTACATTAGATCGAAAGCACTTAACTTAGATCAAACAGCACAAAGAACACTTTTTAACAAATATTTTTATGAATCGATGTTACATCAGTTCATTTAATTGCTCAAATGATCATTATGACTCGAGTGACCGTAGGTACGCGTTCGAATCACAGAGGGCAGGTTTTGTTTTAAAAACAAAAGGGGGAGATCATTATGCGCGTAGGGATCATCTTGGGCCATCTTCCCCTAAATGGTTTCTCAAGTATGAATTTTTAAAAATATCTTCTAGCTAAATTTATTGATTAATTATTGATGAAGGATTTTGTTCAATCTGTATCAATAAGTAATTTTGGTAGAATATTTTCCATTGTAATATAGAGTAATTCATGTTTATTATTGGAAATGGGTATCAAATTCTATCATCTCTTCTAGTTCTGAGACTGAATATGATTATTTTGGTCGAAATCGTCAAAAGTATTAGTTTTTTTCGAATTCTTCGTTATTTTGAGGATCCATTGCGATTTTCCGTATTAAAAAGTAGGTACTGATAAAATTTGGTCACTGGAAATATTGCTCTGAAAAGATTGATTTCTTTTATCATTGAAAAAACTTCTTTAGAAAGATGGGTTTTTTCTTGATTTCGGTAAGGTGTGATTAGTTGAAATACTCATTGGCGATGGTTCATTATGCCTACGAAATAATTGTGAATTTGATGGAAAATATGGCTGAATATTCTGAAAACTATACAAGAGTTATTTCGAAATTTATTATTTTGTCTTGGAATAAATGAATTTTGAGGTCTATGGAAATGGTTTTTATTGCTGATTATTGATTCTGTGGATAAAATGATTAGCTTTTGGTTTTTATAATATCATTCGCAAATTTTCTGAAACGAGTGAGATCTTTGAATATGCTTGACATTATCTCCTTCTATTGTGAATTGGCTATTGAGCCAATGAGTCAGGCCTCATGGCCCTTATAATAGGACCTAATGGGTATTTCAATCTTGCTGGAGCTCGTTTTTGAAAAAATAATCTTTCATTAGTTTTTTCATTTCCATCACCATTTAAATCAATAAAACTGCAAATAGTGTTAAGTATATTCATAACCCGTTCATGAAATTTTTGTGGTGATTCATTAGAATTTTGTCGCAAGTTTACAAGATCTTGATTTGAACCATTGTCATTTCTTTGGTCATCAAAATGGAAGAGAAGAGCATTTCTTATATCTACCCAATAAGTGGTTGCAACTCGAATCGCGATGATTTCTTCAGCACTACCTTTCAATTTATTTAATACTCCGTTCAACAGTAAAATGTTTTGAAAGCTATGAAGATTTTTTACATCATAAAATGTGCCGAAATTGCTTCGGAAGCTTCAATGAGTCTGTGGAGTTAATTTCGGATCACCATCAAATTCAGGGACAATTGATGAATTTTTTATACCGAATACAGGCACACTTGCCATTTTACTTTTCTTCGGTTTTAAGGCTAATTTATTGAATGAATCTAAAAATTCTGACTCTTAATCGGCATTGTTTTCAAAAGAAGAATGAAAGAGGTTTCAGAGGAGTCTGACAATCATAAAAGAAAGATTCCAAAGTATTCCCGAGGGTCGTATCTAGGGTGTGGCGAAGGTGGCACTTGCCACGGGCGCAAGCTCCAGAGGGGCGCCAAAAAATATCAAAAGATAATTAAATAAGAGCGAAAGGCGAAATAATTCGAAAGATCACAACGCGGTTTTCATGTATACGCCTCGCAACAAGGAATGCCGAGGAATATTCGACAATAAATAACGCTGGCCTTCCCTAAAATTTGCGTACTAAAAATAATCACAAGATCAGGAAAACTTTAATCTAAGGTAAAAAAGATATGAATATGGCTTTTTCAAGCGTGCTGCAATTTAGTCATAAATATTCCTGTCCGGCGTCGGCATGTTCAAAGACGGTCATAACATAATAAATACTGTCGCGCGTCAGTATGTGTGGTTACCCCTTTTTTCACGAGTTTTTTGCGCTTCATCAAGCTTGTCGGTATCTCTTCGACAACGGTAGGTACCATCTATTTTTGTGTGAAGTATGGCTTCTCTGATACAATTCTCTAATATTCCAGAAATTGATTTCAGTTTCAATTCACCACCACCAATCAGAATTTTGAACCCCAAGAAGAGGGAAGAATATATAAATACGAGACATCCTGAATATTCCCACATTTCTAATCTGGCAAAAAAGTATACTAGTGTGCTTATTGTGTTTCTAGCCATAAATCTGATTGTTTTATATACAGGGTCTTTCACGAGGAACCTCACCCATATTTATACGAGAAACTACTGAACGTATTTTCATGAAATTCAGCACTTATAAGTATTTCACGATGCTGATGAAACCTAAAATATTTTCAAGGCATGAGCACCTCCGGTTTTTCCGGAAATGACGTCAACTTCCGTTTTTCAAATTAGAACACCATTTTTTTATTGCAGAAATAGATTCCTTAGAAAATTTCAATTTATTTTGACGTAACATTTTTCAGTTTTGGTTGGAAAATTCTCTCTGAGCGGGAAAATTCGAAAAAAAAATCGAAAATAGAGCTCCGCTGAAACAAGAATAACTTCGAGGTTTTTGGATGGAAAATTTTCATTTTTGGGATTTTTCAAGATGTAAGATTGATGTATCCACTTTAAAAATCGAAATCGCGATTCATGATACAGGGGGTGAAAAAATCGCTTTCAAAGTTAGGGATGACAAAATCGTGAAAAATCAATTTTTTCAAATTAGAACCCCATTTTTTATGGCAGATATTGAATCTACGTTAAAAAATAATGTGAGTGTATGCATCACACCCTTGCCCTAAAGTGGATATTTTCTGAGTTATTCACAAAAAACTGTTTTTCGTCTTGAATTTTCAGCTATTTCTTTTCCCTTCACGCCAAAAAGATGAAATTTTCAGGAACTGTTACTTAAACCATGTTTTAGATTTAACTACCCTAATATGCAAGAGAAAAAAGTTACAGGTTGTTCCTAAATAGATGGCGAATTTGGATTCGAATTTGTATCGGAAACCTCTTTATTTCAACTAATCGGCCATCGGTTTTCTCTCCAGTGATAAATAAATAATTCCTTATGAACCATATGCAAAAACTTACAATGTTTTACATTTTTTTTTTAATGATAGATATCATTAATTACATCTGCCAAATTCCTCTTTATTCAGTAGCATTTTGTGTTTACTATTAATTTGGTGATAATTCGTATTAAGTTATAAAATCGATCACTATGCCTAATTTTACCAATGAAGATTATTTGAATCTCATTCTACTTCATGGAGAATGTAATAAAGTTGTAGATAGAACGATTCGACTGTTCATTGAGAGGTTTCCTGACCGACCCAGACCAACGAGAGATACCATTAACAGAACCATGACAAACTTGAGAAATGTCGGATCTTTCGTTAAGAAAACTACACACAGAGAAAAAAGTGTAGTAGAAGATGAGAACAACGAAATTACAGTTCTTGCATATTTTCGTGTGAATCCTCAAAATTCTCTCAAAGATGCCGAGATTGATCTGGGATTATCTCAATCGAGTGTTTGGAGAATATTAAAAAAACATAAAATGCACCCATATAAATTCAATAGGGTACAGCATTTGAAGGAAACTGATTTCGTCAGAAGAACAGAGTTTTGCGAAGCTATGATGATTCGATTTCAAGAGAATGAAAACTTTTTGGACTGTATAATTTGGACAGATGAATCTAAATTCACAAAGAATGGTTCTTTCAATAGGCATAACAGTCATTATTGGGATGAAGAGAACAACCACCACTTCAGACAATGGAACTTTCAAGAGACCTGGAGTTTCAATGTTTTTTGCGCCATCAAAAATAATGCAATTCTCGATGTTCACATTTATGATGGGACTTTAACTGGTAAGATAGAACACTACACATGTTTGCATTATTTAAAGAATGTTCTCCCTTAGGAGATAGATATTCTGACATATTGACTCAAATAATTGAGCCGCTAGTACAGTGTAGTAGTGACTTATGGTATCAACAAGATGGCGCGCCTCCACACAATTCACTCAATGTGTCAAATATCCTCTACAGGCTATTTGAAGATCGATGGTTGGCGAACAATGGTCCACATCTTTGGCCACCACGTTCTCCCGATTTAACTCCTTTAGACTATTATGTTTGGGGTAGGATAAAAAATATTGTCTACTCAACTCCCCTGACTGATAAAGAGGACTGCATAGAACGAGTCAGAAATGCGTTCAGGTTTGTTTAGATTTTTAGATTCATAGTTTTGAAACTCAATTTGGTTTTTAAACACTTTTGCAGATCTCTTCCTCCCGATGAAATAAGAAGAGCAACGCACGAAGCATTCCTGAGTCGTATAAATAAATGTCTAGAAATTAACGGTCAAAACTTTGAGCATCTTCTCTAGTTATAACTGCGAGAGTTTGCCATGGTTCTCCTAATAGTAACTTGAAGTCGGTTTCAAGAAGGGGTGAAAAATCTACAGCATGGTTCAAATAACATTTCCTGAAAATTTCATCTTTTTGGCGTGAAGGGAAAAGAAATAGCTGAAAATTCAAGACGAAAAACAGTTTTCTGTGAATAACTCAGAAAATATCCACTTTAGGGCAAGGGTGTGATGCATACACTCACATTATTTTTTAACGTAGATTCAATATCTGCCATAAAAAATGGGGTTCTAATTTGAAAAAATTGATTTTTCACGATTTTGTCATCCCTAACTTTGAAAGCGATTTTTTCACCCCCTGTATCATGAATCGCGATTTCGATTTTTAAAGTGGATACATCAATCTTACATCTTGAAAAATCCCAAAACTGAAAATTTTCCATCCAAAAACCTCGAAGTTATTCTTGTTTCAGCGGAGCTCTATTTTCGATTTTTTTTTCGAATTTTCCCGCTCAGAGAGAATTTTCCAACCAAAACTGAAAAATGTTACATCAAAATAAATTGAAATATTCTAAGGAATCTATTTCTGCAATAAAAAAATGGTGTTCTAATTTGAAAAACGGAAGTTGACGTCATTTCCGGAAAAACCGGAGGTGCTCATGCCTTGAAAATATTTTAGATTTCATCAGCATCGTGAAATACTTATAAGTGCTGAATTTCATGAAAATACGTTCAGTAGTTTCCCGTATAAATATGGGTGAGGTTCCTCGTGAAAGACCCTGTATATTTTGAATTCGTTGAAGAGAAATTGTGGTATTTCAGGTATGAAATATATATTTCAATGGTTTCAATGAAAATAAGTTAATATCTATAATATCGTGTATTATTCCAGAACATTAACGAACATATACAGTGCGCGTCAAAATTATGGAACAAATTCATTTTCTCAGAACAAAAATATTTGGCAACAAAATCCTGAAACAGGTCAATTTTTGTTTCACTATTACCAACTTTTTGTGCATTTTTGAAGGATTGATGTTGCACCCTGTGCCATACCCATCAACTCTCTAAATTTTTTGAATAGGGAAAGTGGGTCATGTGGTACTTTTTTGGCAAGGCCTTCGTATCTTCTTTACAGGCGTGCAGAAATTTTCAAGAAAAAAATTTTTTTGAAAAATTGGTTACTTCAAAGAGGTTTTCAGTATGTGCACTTTGTCATGGCTCATTTACTTTGAGACAATGGTACCTGATGAAATTTGTCACCGAATGAAAGTCGACCATTACAGTTTTGTTCATGCACAACTTTCAACACCCTCGTGTAAAAAATTAGAATGTGTAAAACACTGGGCTTCAGTTATGATCTTGAGTAGGTAAAATGTCATTAGTAGGTACGTTTCTAGAAAGGGGTTGAAAGTTGTGTAT
Organism: Myrrha octodecimguttata; assembly: GCA_958510865.1. Classification (NCBI taxonomy): domain Eukaryota; kingdom Metazoa; phylum Arthropoda; class Insecta; order Coleoptera; family Coccinellidae; genus Myrrha; species Myrrha octodecimguttata. The sequence continues at coordinate 16,704,012 of OY294060.1, forward strand.
GAACAAAACTGTAATGGTCGACTTTCATTCGGTGACAAATTTTATCAGCTACCATCGCCTCTAAATGAATGAGCCATAATAAAGTGCACATACTGAAAACCTCTTTGAAGTAACTCATTTTTCAAATAAACATTTTTTTTGAAAATTTCTGCACGCCCGTAAAAAATATACCACATGACTCACTTTCCCTATTCAAAAATTTAGAGGGTTGATGGGGATGGCACAGGGTGCAACAAAAATCCTTCAAAAATGCATAAAATTTGGTAAAAGTGAAACAAAAATTGACCTGTTTCAGGATTTTGTTGCCAAATATTTTTCTTCTGAGAAAAGGAATTTGTACCATAATTTTGACGCGCACTGTATATATGACTGAAATTAAGGCGAAAAAAATACTATAGGGGAATATAATTGATTAAAAAAAATCTTGGCAAATGGGGGGGTGCTCTCTAATATTTTGCCACAGGCGTCATATAGTACCTAGATACGGCCCTGGTATTCCCCGCTATGATAGGACCTAGGCCAACGTCATAGTGATTATCTTTCACCCAGACTATGGATTATTGCCTTATGAGACTAAGCGAATAAATAATGTGAAAGTATTCAGGAAGAAAGTCAAAAACTGGATACTCTATTCTGGGTGATATCTCTTCCATGACTTCCTTAATCAGAAGCTACACGAATGAAAAGACAAACAGAGGAGCAGATAGATAAGAAAGAAGAAGAGGATCTGATGAAAAAAAGTAGGGAAAAAAGGTTTTAATTTTGAATATATTTGAATTTGTTACAAAATTGCAAAATTGAACATTCACACTCACAAACACCATTTATATGCTACGAACAAGAGATAGTTAATAACTTTAGCGTCTGTGGTAACATCGTTTGCTCCACAAGTTTTGTTGAAAATTTTTTCTCAGGGAATATTAACAACGTTTCAATGAAATTTGGCAGATACCTTGGAGTCAATATCGAACAATAGTAATCGAAATTTCAATATGATCCGACATTCATTTTTGGAGATATAGGGGAAAAACTATGTTCATAAGGTTTCGTTGAAATTTGACACGAATCTCAATAGGAGTGCTTCAAATTTCAGTTCAATCCGATAATTATTTCAGTAGATGTTGAAAAAGAAAAATGTTAAATTTCGTAGCTATTTGAAATTTATTATTTTCTCAATATCTCCAGAATAACTAACGAGATCGGATTTGCACTACTTCCATAGTTGTAAAATTCCGATATGAAATTTCTTGAAAAATCGTGTTAGTACCGTAAAGGTAGAAAAAAATTTCAAAAAGCACTGCCGTGAAGGCAGCAACTTTTGCGCGCATGTCCAATGTAGATGACCGCTTCAGCAACGAATTTGAACGTGCGCGCAAAAGCTGCTGCCTTCACGGCAGTGCTTTTTGAAATTTTTTTCTGATAAATTACTGGATTTCAATTCGATCTGATCTGTATTTTTGGAAATATTGGAAAAATAAAATTTTGATTTGGTATATCTACGGAATCGTTGGGTGGATTTTACCCATTCACGAATTCGACCTTCGTAATTAAGCCCCAAACCTACTCTACAAATATCGAGTTTCTAAGTCGTTTCTTCCGGAAGTTATTGTGTTTACGGTCAGCCTAACGGCCGACTGCGTAAACACAATAACTTCCGAAAGAAACAACTTAGAAACTCGATATTTGTAGAGAAGGTTTGGACCTTAATAACGAAGGCCGAATTCGTGAATGGGTAAAATCCACCCAATGATTCCGTAGATATACCAAATCAAAATTTTATTTTTCCAATATTTCCAAAAATACAGATCAGATCGAATTGAAATCCAGTACTTCATCGAAAATAACAGTTCGAAGTTTCATACAGAATTTGATGAGGATGATATGATGAGAAAATCATAAAAATTTTTTTTTCAAATTGTTCTAATATCACGATTATCACGAAATTTTGCATAAAGTTGTCTTTCAGCATCATAAAACTAGCTGTAAATTTTAATCAGGACTGAATCAGTATTTCTCGAGTTATACCGAAAAAATCAACGATATCGAGAAGAAAACCTCGAAATTTTACATATTTTTTCCCCATATCTCCTAAACTTATAATCGTATCGAACTGAAATTTGGTACACTGCTGTGAAATTAGAAGGTCAAAGTGTAAGTATAATGTTTTTTGGATATGATGAATGGTTTCCGAAAAAAAAATTTTTTTGGAAAAAAATTTCGAAAAAATTTTTTTTTAAAAATTACCGACCTGTCGAAATTTGGCTCAAAATTGCGCGTCGATGTACTTCACCTAACTGCCAAGTTTGAATCCAATCGCTCAGGTAGTTTCTGAAATAAAAAATAAATAACTTCAAAACTTCAAATGCCTATAACTCCGAAACTATTCGATCGATTTGGCCCATTAACGAACTTAACCGCGGCATTCCGATGCGCAACCTATGCTGAAAGTTTCAAGTTGCTAGCTTGCTTCTGTCGACAGTTATCGTGTCTACGGCCGGCCGGCCGGACAGAATCAATTTTGACACCGGATTCGTCATCAGTGAGTCCAACCTAGTCGATTGAGACCATTTTCGGCTCAATCATCCAAAATTACAGACATTTGGACAAAACGATAGCACGCTGTTCCCCTAGAACATGCGCGCAAAAACTTTCCTTTTCGAATTATGGAACGTTCCTCGAAGTCAGTGTTAAAAAACAGTGCTTAAAATTTCATTTTGATCGTATATTAATCTTCGGAGATATTGCAAAAAGATGCGAATTGCTTGGTTATATATTGATGAAACTTGTCAACTAGTTGGCGAATGCTGTTTAGCACATTTGTGCAAAAATTCGTGATGATCATTCAATTAGATCTTTCAGATATTTTATACTTGGAGCTTTAATTATCATATGGTGCTTGCGAAATTCCTCGTGAATTTTCAAGGTGTAATTTTTCATAAATGTGCTGGATTTAAATTCGATCAAATCTGTATTTTGGAAATATTGGGAAAATGAAATTTTGAATGGCCATAGCTGCGGAATTATTTGGGAAATAGTACCAATTCGCGAATTCGGTCTCCGCATTTGAACTTTTAACCTACCCTACAATATTTTCACTTACTGAGTAGATTCACCAAGAAGTAATTTTGTTAACAACCGGCCTTATCGCCGATAGTTGACAAAATTACTTACCGAATTAAAATTTTAACTTTACTGAATTTAACTTAAAGATTCATTCAGAATTTCGTGACAACCATATGAAAAGAAGATCGCCAAAATATTTCATCAGGGTAGCTGCGTTTGGCGGAGTCAATACATGAATAGGTCATCAGTTTGGCAATAAATTTGAAGAAGCAGGTAAAAGCTCCTGAATTCAGGTGAGTATTCTCCAGAATTTTTAATTCTATTTTTGTCAGCGACCTAGGTCCTCTGAATAGGAAGATGTGAACATTTTCAGAAGCCTTACGATTATGATTATAAAATGTGTTCACATCATAAAGAATGAGAGGACTGATCGAAAGCCCATATAACTTTCAAAAGCCGATTCCCTTCTCGAGCTGAATTCTCTCATATAATTTCGGTAACTGTCAGATTGTCACTTCGATGACATGCAATGATATCTTCACCTGCATAAAGACTGGTTGAAACAATAACACTGCGAAATCAACTGAAGCCGAAACGGGTTATTGAACCAGCATCACGCTGGCATCGAGATCGAAAAATTCCCTTGAAAAAACCGATCAAGCTCCGCGCTGATAAACCTAGTCAAGAGAATCGAAATGCCGAGCAAAGGTAGACCAGTGCAGTTTCCAGGTGGGGATCACCTAGACGTGTATTTCAGAAATGGTGTCAAGAAACGGAGACTCTTAATACCAAGTGAAAGAAAACATTTATGTCCGCGCCTTCACTATTCAAGCTTCGATACTCAGATCAGATGACAATTTGTTAAGTGTTTTGATTTGTTGAACAATGTGATTGTCTTCAGTTTGGAACAGAAAAGGTTAGTCCTCGAAGCATCATAGAGAATACTTTATTGATATCGACAAATATTGATTTACAATAGGAAACAAAGATGTTCATTTTCATGCTAACGAAATATTCAATAACTGGAGATGTACATCTGCTTTCGAACGGAACGGTTATTTAGTCCATGCTCAATAAGTGGAATCTAGGTTGACATACTTTGAACATCGATTATTCAGTTTTGTATGTCGAAAAATGTGAAAAGGCTTCCTGTGTTTTCCTCATCAATCTTCATTTAAATTGAATAAAGATAAAATATTTATGGATATTGCTCTTCCATTTGATGCGACATTCTATAATTAGTTCATTTGCTGCATATTTGAAGATGTTAATTCTCAGATGATTGAATAAGAAGCAAGCAGTATTCACTGAAGGATTATTATTTTTACATGTAGAGTTTTCAATTTTTTCTATGTATTTTTTCCACTTTTCATTGAATTTCATTTCGATTCTCAAATTACTGAATTCAATCATTTCCACATGAAAATATTTCAATTTTGTATTTTTCTGCACTTGGTCCTTAGAACGAGAACGCTGTTATTTTGTCCAAATATCTGTAACTCTTTAATTTCTATCCTATTCTATCCTTGAACACTAAGATTGCACTCAAGATGATGACCTGGTCAAATTCGATTCTTCACATCGGTTATATTCATCTCCAAGAAGAAGATTAAATGTAATTTTTACAGGGTATATTTAATTTCTAATTCCATCAGTTCAATAAATAAATGGGCAAGATTGGACGCATGCTTTCAGACCCATGGCTATCCGAATTTTTGGCGTAATAATCAAGAGTGTATTGCGTGATATCAGTTGTTTTTGCGGGCTAGTTCAAATTCGTATCCATCTCTCGTCAATCAGAAATCGATCATTGGTTTTTTTGATCTCCCGATAAAGACGATTTGAAAATTTTTGGTGATTTGATCCGAATGAAATTTTGCAAGTATCTTCATGGTAAATTTTTCTATTCATTCACGGAACCATTACGCAGATTTTATTCATCTTCGAATTACTCTTCAAATAGTCGTTTCTCACGTTATTTATTGTATTTATATACAGTCGGTTAGGAGACTGATTACATTTCTTCATTAATGAGAGCCATCTTTAACCTCTTAAAAAGATTTTCGGCTGAAATTTGAATATGAATTTGAGGAGAATGATAACGCTTTAGATTCAGCGCTCAAAAGTCGATGCATCTAGCCATTCTTTGACTTCTCGGATTTGTTTAAAACGAATTGTTTTTGAGAATACGTGGTCACATGTAATAAAAGTTGCTCTCAAGTGCCTTGTATAACAGCAATTAAGAATCTTTAAACCTTGAATGCTCTTGGGGTTATTTTGAAATAAAGCACGACGTTATTACATTCGTTGATATTGATTAAAATACGTTATACCAATACGAACACTAGCTCTATCCTATATCCCACAATCTTCAAGATGAAATGTGCTTAATAATTACCTAAATAAGAAGACAGCATATATTCATCATTAATTTATTGGATCTGCATGAATCTGTTTTATGGACAAATCTACATAACCTTTTTTCTGGTGTTATGGCTATTCCACTGAGTCGAATTATTGTATGAAATTATAAATACTAAAAAACACGACTGCTGTAAATATGATCACTGATTTGTACCGTAACAATTGTTAAGGTTCAGTGGTTCAGGCCAACATTTTGCTTTCGGTTTCACTTCAGGTGGTTCATGCTTTTGTAAAACACCATACAAATTTAGGCAAATTGGATTTATCCATACTTGAGGATAATCGAAATTTCCAGACAACAGTTTCAATTTTTTACAATTCATCAAATTTAAGGTTGTTCGCGCATGTTTCGGGAAATGCTATCGCTTCCTCTAAACATCTGTAATTTTGAGCCAAAAATGGTGTCAAACGACAAGCTTGGACTGATGACGAATCCGGTATTGAAATCGATTTTGTCCGACCGATCGGCCGACCGGGAATACGATAACTGTCGAACGGAGCAATCTAGCAACTTGAAACTTTCAGGGTAGGTCACGCTTTAGAATGCGGTAGTTGACTTCGTTTATCGGGCAAATCGGCCAGATGTTTCCGGAATCTAGGAGTACTATCCATTAGGCAATTTTATTTTGGAAATCGTGTATCTGTTTTGTAGTTCACCTAGTTTTATCTTTTTATTTGTATCATCTCACTTAGTAATCGTCTGGGGAAGCCATTGTTCTCTGTCTAAGATGGTTGTATTGTCAAAATGAAACCTATGCTCTTCTATGTATAAATCTTGAGCGAGAGCAGTTTTGTTTTCGATTTGTAGGTATTCAATATCATTCTTATATTGTCTCATCCTTTCTTGCAAGTACTTCTTTGTCTGGCTCACGTACACCTCATCACAACGTTAGCAAGAAATTTTATATACCAAAGTGGACTGTTTAGATGAAACAGTTTCATCTTTTATGTAAGTGAACAATTTTCTGTTACTTTCAAGAATATTGTAGAATGTCGCCGTGATAGGGTTCACTTGGGCCAAACAAAGCAGTACTTGCAGGACAGGATGAAACAACATAAGAATGATGTTAAACACCTAGAAAACAAATACAAAACTGCTTCCACTCAACATTCACACGGAAAAGGACATAGGTTCGATTTTGACAATACAACCATCTTAGATTGAACAAAGCCACCCTAGTCGATTACTTAGGGCCGGTATTATTTTATAAAAGTATTTTGACAGATAACTAGAAGATAATTCCTTAAGTGTGGTCCAAAAATGAGAGGTAACCACCTTCTGTGGTCTGAATGAGTTTTATAATACCGGCCCTAAGTGAGATGATACAAATAAGAAGACACAACTCGGTGAACTGCAGAGAAGATACGAACAGCTTGAGCATTGTTTACGACTGCATGATTTCCAAAATAAAAGTGCCTTACGGATAGTACATCGAGATTCGTTTTCGTAATTGTTTTTTACTTGTGACCGGATTGACGTTTACTTGTATATGTCCATACTATATATTTCTTAGTCGAATAATAGTTGGGATGAGACTAAGTACGTGAATATATGTCAACGAAGCATCGTTTTCGCTAAGGCACATATACCGGGCGTCCTTTGTTATTGTCAAATTGTTTTTATTACTCTGAGTGTCACGGATTCAATCCAGTGTTTTATCCTTAGCTTCGTTCCCAGTTTTGAATGTATGTGGAATAGTTGTTAATTTATGTGATAAATTCCTTAATGATTCGAATTCCTTGTTTGTAATTAATACATTTATTTTCTAGCCTTGGAAAAGGAACGAATGGTTCCGAAACATTGGCAAAATCATAATTGTTGTATTTAAATTCTGTCCAACTAACTGCGAATATAACTCAGTTATTTGAGCATGGACGTGAACAATGCAGAATCTTTGTTACTGAATGCTCACAGTTCATTTAGGACCCGAAGAAACGTAATAACGCGTGCACTTTGGTCGTACGCTCAGACTTTGGCCGACCCCTGTATATTGAAAGATTTTACTGATATCACGTCACTCTAATTATTAGCTGACTCAAACTCCCCATATACGGACAATGAAATCTCCATCGCAACATATGCATGCGGTACTGAAACGCGAATTTATTTCGGAAGGAAATATCGAAATGGAATAAAATAATTGAATTGATCGGAAACACAAAAGAATCAATTAGTAAATCGAACACATTACAATATTAAGTTTAACAAAGATTACCATTTAATGAACACTACGGTACACATCAAACACTACCTCGTACGGTTGCGATAAGCAGCCATAGGAATAGAAACAGTAGTAATAATTCGTAGTTCGAATGATACTACTAGCAATCAACTTTTGAATACGGTTATTAACTACTGAGCTAGAATTTGAATCTAATAAGAATTGAAGGAATCTCACTAGAATGACAACTTGAATCTTAAATGACTTTGACGGGAATGACTCCCATTAATCTCAACAGGACTTTTATAACCTCGGCCTAAGGAAGGGGGCACATATGCGTAATTTCGGGTGAAAATCCCTTTCATTAGACGATTACGCCTACGGTCACCTGACATTCTTGAAGGATTTTGAATTTTCCAGAACAGACAACGAGGGGACACATACGACCCCTTTCTGTGGCTTTTGACGCCTCAAAAAAAAAAACAAATAACTATAAAGAACCCTGCGACATAAAATTCCATACTATGTCTTATGTTTGGCATATTTTTCACATGAAGAGCTACACTGAAGCAAGACTTTATAAATGGAATTATTACTTTTGAAACAGAAAATAAACATATACGAAGTTCCAGAAGTCTCAACGGAATGATAATTACTTAATTAATGGAATTTAATCATCATTCCTGATTTGTTTCGGGTAACGGACAATGATGACGGAATTTCTACTTAACGAAAAACGCTCTGTAACAATATATGGAATTATTGAGCGGATTTACCCATTCACGAATCAGCTCTAGTACTTGATTGAAAAAATTATAGTTTGAAGGTTGCAATATTTCATGAGGACCATATAAAAAAAGATCACCAAATCTTTTCATCACTAAGTAAAGATGCCTTTGGTCAAAACAAGAAAAAGGTGAGGAATTGAAACATGCACGCGAAAGGTGCTTACATCACGTCCCTGCTTTTCTTGAATTATTGTACCGTTTAGTTCGATTGAATTCTTTTGATCCTTCTTGACGTCATATCCTAACGATAACGGTGCGTATATGACTTCATCGGTTAATGAAAAAAAAAATAACTATGTCTATCTACAATGAAAAATGAGTAAAGTTTGATTAATAAACTTATGGCCAAAATGCATTTACAACTACTAAATACAATTTGTAACATTTATTTTCATCCAAACCTTGTTGGAGAAGACTTATTGTTATGTACTCATTGCTTATCAACCACTCAGGAAGGTTATGTCATCGACAAAATTAAGAACAGAATTGTTCATACCCTGCTAAAATATAGTTATCGATGAATCTCGCGATGAATGAATCTGCTGACATCATGAGACTACAAAAATTTGAATATCTCCAAAACGGTTACATTTTTGTGTTTTGAAAAGGGTAATCTTTTCATGTTATTATCTTCGCTCCATGGAACGAATACAATACGAGAGAAGTTGTCAGAGAAAACTATGACTCGCAAAAACACCCTTTATAACAATATCAGAAATGTAGAAGTGTAAAAAAAAATGTTTTTCAACATACATTTATGCTAGAAATTGCATTCTGGTGATGCGGAGGAACTTTTTCAATTTGATCAACTTTGAAAGGATATATCTCCCTCAATATGCATTTTGGGCCATAAGTTTATTCATCAAACTATGCTTATTTGTCAATGTACCCCCAGAAAGCTCGGTACACATTTCGTTGCCTAGGACGTGAATGGGTCTAATCCTCAATTGCAGGTTTTTTGAGATAGGACTGTAGACAACTTCAGAAAAGCTTAAATTTTGTGGTAGTGAAGACATTCAATCGATTGATAGCTTATTCGTTGAGTTCTAAAATTTGCTCAGAGATCAAACAACAATGTTTTGTAGTGAATAGCACCTAGCGGCTTGGATCTTTTCATTAATATTTTTGACAGATTTGAAATATTCAAAGGGAGTGAAAAGTAAAATCCCACATTTGACAAACTGAGACTTGTTGATTAAAACCCTCAATTTGGATAACATTATTAGTTGTTTTGTTCGTATGCGTTCAACTCAAAACTTTTGTTCAATGGATAAGACCCATTCACGTCCAAGGCGATGTTTTTTGACTCACACTGTATACAAAACAAATTGAATAAAGTGCAAATTGAGGTGAACTTGAACTGAAAATAGAGAAATTCGAACGGCATTTCACCTTTTCGGTTAGAAAATTCAAAGATAGAGCTCACAAACAAGTAAGCTTAAGAACGTGGTGTTTCGATGATTTCTCATATTTTCAAAATTCTCAAAATTCATACGGTATATCCCAACTCCTACGCCATATAATATAATTTTACGCCGAATTTATTTTGTGACATTTTTTCGTCCCTACCTGCAATATCTCAAAATATTCGAATGGTTTCCATATCTTATTCACCTGAATGGATAAATAGTAAAATCAATACAGCTTCTTTCTGCTGTTTTCAGTTAACGAGAAATTTTCTTCGAAAATATTGATCATATTTGAAAGAAATTTGACAAAGACCTTAGAATTAGTAATCAACACAATGTTTCAAATTTAAATTTGATACGATATATACTTTCGGAGATATAAGGGAAACAATAGGTATGTAAAATTTCGTTATATTTCGAAATTTTGACGTTATTGCCTCAGTATCTCAATAAGTACGAGTGACTTCTGCAGCAACGAATTCGAATAAGAGCGTAAAAGATCCTGACCTCACGTCAGTGCTTTTCCAGTTTTTTCTCTGATTTTTTGACGACACGATCACAACGAAACTCTAAGAAAAGTTGCTCGTCTGTAATGTACAACTTACAACAAATTTTCCATCCGACTGCATAAGCAGTTACTGAGATATTTAGGAAAAAATCAAATGAGTATATCTTCGGAATCGTCTGGCTGATTGGGACATTTTCAAGTCGCAATAGTTTTCAAATTATATTGGCAACGGACGACCATTCAGCCGGACCGAATCGATTTTGACATCGAATTCTTCATCAGCGAGTCCAACCTGGTCGTTCAAGACCATTTTCGGGGAATAATTGAAAATAACATACCGTTTGGCAAAATGTTAGCACACCGTTTCCTAGATCATGCGCGAAAAGTATTATAAATAATATACAAGGAAGATTAGTTTACCGATGCATATTCGAAAGATTTAGGAATATGAAGTCATTTTGGACATGGTTGATAATGAATTCTACTGAACACATAGATCTGATGTTACCGTTTCTCGAATTTTGCTGAATTAGCTTTCTACTCATATTCAAGTTAAATTAACATTCTGGTCGATATCTTAGTTTGGCTATTTCCATTTTTTGGGTGAAGCGGAATTCAAGCATTTCGTCGATATTTAACGGGCGATACGATCTCAAGATGGAAGTAAATAATGTGTTTGTAAAATTCAGAAATTCGACTACATGTCGAAATGTGTAAGATACACATTGTGAGTTCATAAGAGCAATTGAGTTCAAACTCATCTGATCTTCCACCTTTTTTGAATATGTTACGGTAATAAACTAAACAGTTCTCATATATGTGGTATATCCTAGTTATTAATACTTCAATTTCACAGCAAACCACTCGAAAGGTAAGATGCTACCACGTGGTGTTGCGTTCATGAAAGTGCCACCGTGGACAGCGTCCCGGGGTGCAAAGAAACTGACATATGTATGTTGGTTCATTAAATGACAGGATGATATATTTATAGACTCACTCGACACAAAAAAAACCAATGCGACCTTCCATAGCGAGGTCAAAGTTGAAGTTTTCTAACTGTTCGTTGACAATGCGATCTATTTCCATAATTGGAAATGGAAGATTGTTTGAACTGAGGATATATTTCTCGGTAGGTATTTATAACAAGAAATTAAAATATAAAGATTCAATCAACAATTCCAAATTTGGAAGGATTATTCGAAATAGTCCAATCATAGCACATGCGGATGACACAGCTATAGTCTTGGGAAGAGATTAAACATTTGACAGAAAAATGGCCTTACTGAAATTAACTGGTTGGAAAATTGCGAACTCTCACTTGTATATAGGATATCGTAGGGATGTGTTACAAAATTTTTAATTGTTTCTATAATACACCGCAACTGAGAGATTTTATGAGACTGAGAGTTCCATCTCGTACCACCAGACTGAATCAGTTGTTCGAAATACCTCATACGACGACTTTTATTGATGGTTCACCCATTGTGAAAATGCTTAAGATAACGAACAGAGTCCTTGACCAGTCTAATCTCAGCTTTGACCTCTCTCCCAGACAATTCTTCGTTGGTTTGCACATACACTTCAGAAATGAATAGTTTTTTTATCTAATTTTGTTTTTGATCATTTTTTTTTGTATACCTACCTTATATATTTTTAAGTTTTTTTTGCTGCTGCGATATATTCAATATCCAAGATACATGTTAGTTTCTCATGTAAAAAGATTGTAAAATCTGTTTGAGAAATAAATAAATAAATATAGAAAAAAAAAGTGTATAGAAGGGGTTTTTAGTCAATAATGTGAAATCTATAAAATATTTGGAATTAATTACGGACTGCCATCTGAGATGGAATGCTCAAATGATGGGAGTAATGTAGCAAATATCCAAAAATTAAACTATTGGTAACTATTTTTTACAGAACACTGCTAGAAAATGGAAAAGTTGTTTTTTTTTCTACAAAATTGTTTGGAACATGCTTTTATCATTTCTGGAAGGGGTGATATTTTCGTTGCAAGAGAATGGGGAGATATTCTGTCCTCGACTTTTACAATTTTGAGGAAAAAAGTCTTCTATATGTGAATTTTTCGGAACAAAATGATAGAATAATAATTAAATATAATGAATCCATTGCTCGAGAGTTTTCAAAAAATAAAAGAAAAACAATTCCAAATCTTCTCCTAATTGAAATCTTCTTCAACCAGAGTTTCAAGCAATAAATTCCATAAACAAGTTATAGAAAAAATTATTTCCTTGTTTTCCATGTGTTCTGATGCCAAGATTACGTACTTTCAAAAAGGACTTTTTTGAACATGCTTTGCCACCATACCAACGATACTCTGAGTGTCCATGTGAACAAAACATCTCAAATATAGTTTCACTTCAGTTGTATTTAACTATACCGTTATACTATCAAACAATCCAAGTGAAATAAATCAAATATTTGCAAGAAAGGTTTAGAGTCTCCAAGCATTTTAATATTGAGTAAATTAGGCCCAAATATTATCGAACTTGTATTACTGGCCCGTGAGTAATGTTCCTTGTACAATGGATGAGATATCCTAGAGCAACCCTGGTGTTCCCAGATCAATGAACTAAAATCTTTTGATAAACTTGGGCTTCGTGATTTAGAGGAAGATTTGAAATTGTTTTTTATTTTTCTGAAAACTTTCGAGCAATGAAATCATTATAATTGATTATTATTCCATCATTTTATTCCGAAAAATTAACGACCGAAGATTTTTTTTCCGATAAATTGTGAAAATTGGGGAAAGGCCAGAATATCTCCCCATTTTCTTGAAACGGAAATATCACCCATTCCAACAATAATAAGAGCATGTTTCATTCGATTTTGGAGAGTGCACAAAGTGCGCATATTTTTGTAGTGAATGTTCACATTCACTTGGTGATAAGTTATTTCAGAAAATCGGGTCAAAGTTTCGAGAAAAATAATAGGTAGAAATATGTCATTTCATCCCCAGTTTTCGCAGAATTATATCAATTTTTGAAAATTGTTTCATATAGCCGGGAAACAGCAGTAATCATTAATGTTCAAAAAAAAAAATCTAATCAGTACCAAATTAGAGACCCAAACATCGAGGAAAGGTAACGATTATTCACGAATTTCCAAAATGCCCATTATCTCAAAAACGGTGAAAATTTCACGTACAAATTGTTCGACTCATTTGTAGAGTCGCATCTAGAGATTTTTTACGCGCTTGTTCTAGGAAACAGCGCGTTATCATTTCGTCTCGATGTCTGTAATTTTCGAATTTTGGGCCGAAAATGGTCTTAAACGATTGGGTTGAACTTCCTGAAGAAGAATCCGTGGTCAAATTCAATTATGTCCGTCCGTCCGTCCGAATGTGCACTAACTTTCGAAGGAAAATACTTAGCGACTTGAAGTTGTCAGATTAGGTTTGAAGTCCAAACCTCTCGGTTAAGTTCGTTAATGAGTGCAATCGGTTGAATAGTTTCGGAGTTAGGCCCATTTGAAATTTTGAGGTTAATTCCTCGATATCTCATGAAGTATTGACTTGATCAAATTGAAACTTCGTGGACAATTTTGGGATATCAACGCGCAACTAAGGGCAAAATTTTGTATGGATCCAGTTAGAAAATAAAAGAAAAAGTTTATTCGAAAATTTTTAAAATTTTTGATGAACATTTTTCTTGTCAATATATGGATTAGATTTCGATGGAAATCGGCACAAAATTGAGAATCAGTATTTAACAACAACGTTCCAAATTTCAATTCGTTCAGATATTTACTTTCGGAGATATAAGGAAGAAAATCGGCCAAATTTCTTTCTTATTTGGAATTTCAACGTTATTTCTGCAATATCTCAAGAAGTACAAATGCAATCAGATTGAAACTTCGTGATCAGGTGGAGATTACCAGCACGCAACTAGGTGCGAAATTTCGTGTTGATGCAAGAGTTAGAATTTTTACAAGCGCGTAAAAGCTCCTCACCTCACGTCAGTGCTTTTCTAGATTTTTTTAATGAGAATCTATTACCGAAACATTGATTCTATTCAGCGCTTAGTATTTCTATCATACGGAATGAATTTTGGCACCAATCGACGGTAGCATTAGAAAATATGTTCGCAATTCCGAAAATATCGGAATAACTGCGATTGCATGTAATATTTATTGCCAATTATCTGCTTAGAGATAAGAAAAATAATTAAACAATTAATAAGATCTGTCGTTGATATTCACCAACGAAATGGAGCACTCCGAATAAAAAACTCTTGTGAATTCCAAGGTGAAACATACATCCGAATAGCTTTTCATATATCGAGTGAGTTTATGAACTGAATGACACTGGCTACGTTAATCGGCTAAGGGCCAGTATTATAAAACTTAATTGGAACTTATCTTTAACTTTAACTGAAATTTTGACAGTTATGTTGGGACATAACTGTCAAAACTGTCAGTTAAAGTTAAAGTTAAGTTTTATAATACCGGCCCTAAGGGCTCAGAGAGCATTTAACTCCCATTCCCAAACCAGAATTTACGAGTAAACTCCTGGTTAACTGTCAAAATATTTTCATAATCGAAGTCCGGTGACGCTCAAAGACCACATTCAGTATAGATTCGTCAATTTTAAGGCATGCACGACAGATAAGTGTTTTTCAGATATCGAAAAGTGTTTGAAGTGACGCAGTTAAATCTGCTGTTACTTTCAAGGGGACGAAAAAACAGGGCGAACTTTGGCTACAATGTTGGTTATGTGTACATAACATGCTGGATTTTGGTGGGGTACATGAAAAAGTGAAAATGTTTGTTTGTGAACTATGTACAGACTGACAAAAAAACAATGTGTCATTTTGCTCTCTGGATGGGTTGAACTGAATTTATTCTCTTCATTTTATTTTCCTCATCTTGGAAAATCAGTTTTTTATTAGCGCATGTCGCTCTTCCAAAAAGTTGAATGCATATGACGTTTGGTTTTTCCTAATGAGGATGAAAAATTGGGCTTAAAAGTTTTGTTTAGTTGAGAGAGGAATTTGCTCTCTAAACTGTTTTTGGTTACTTGATTGTTTGATTTCATTGAAATATGCACATATAGCTATTAAGTTCGCTATAGGTGTACCTGAAGGCTTGATTCAATCTTCTCTCTCATCAGTGAGTATTCAATTACTCAGTGCTCTTATACGATACTTACTGTACCTACTCGAATGCTCTTTTTCAATACTTACTGTACCTACACGAAGAGAAAGATTGAATAAGTTATATCATGTGGAAAATATGATATTGGATTTGGAGATCAAATATATATTGTATTTTTATTATAACTTCTTTTTTTGCCTATCAATCAATAGAAATGAAGTTATAAAAATAAATATCACTGGTTGCGATACCAACTGTTCTTTACATACCAGAAATTTCATTTGACTTTCGTGAACGAGCAAGGTTATCTTGTTAGTTTCTGTTAGTTACTCTCACTTGTCATAATGACGAAGTTGGGTGGCGTGAGTAAATCGAAATTCAAAGGTTAGTTGATGTTGTTTACATTAACGGTACGGACCACAGTTCTTAGAAGCGGAAATTGAACTTCAATAGATCAATGGGTATTCATATGTTCCTACATTTGTTAAGGTACCCATGCTCAATTGGTTACGGGCTAGACTTGGATTCATACAGAGTGAAAGTTCACTATTGTATATCATATTTATACAGAGTGACCGAATTTCATGAAAACAAGAGGTCACGTCAACTGGTCAACTACATTTTCGAGGGAAGCATCTGTCGCGATGAAATTTTCCCGAAATACATTCCATAGAAAAATAACTTCAATCGTGTTTCAATGATTTTTAGCCTATCCACTTTCGAAGGTCGATTGGAACAGAAAAAGGCCAATAAAGTACTATGTTTTTCGTATGATTTTGGTAGATGAGAACCAAGCGAAGTTTTTAAACTCAGCCAGAAGCTATGAAAACTCCTTTTTACGCGCTTGTTCTGTGGAACAGCGCGAACAAGCGCGTTATCATTTCGTCACGATGTCTGTAATTTTCGAATTTTTAGCCGAAAATGGTCTCAAATGACTAGGTTGAACTCACTGAGGAAGAATCCGTGGTCAAAATTGATTCTGTCCGTCCGGCCGGCCGTCCGGACGTGTGCGCAGTAACTTTCGAAAGGAAGGTCCTAGAGTCTTGAAATTTTCAGGTTAGGTTCCTGAATATCTCGGTTGAGATCGTTAATGGGCCAAATCTGCCGAATGGTTTCTGTGCTACAGCCATTCGAAATTTCGATTTTTTGATAACTCGAAAAATATTTATCTGATCGAAATGAAACTTGATCGGAATATGAACAGTGTCAATAAGAAGAATTGTCCATGAAAAAATTTTAAAAAAAATGTTTTTTTTTGAAAATTTTTATATTTCATCGAAATTTCACTGAAATTTCCAAGTCATCATTTCGCAATGTGAACTAGCGCGTAAAAGCTGCTGACTTCACTTAGGTGCTTTTCTAGATTTTTGTATTTTTAAATTGAAGTTGAATGTTTCAGTGAATCCTACTGAAAACTTAAGTTCTAAATTTCAAGCCTTTTTTGAATAACTTCTACCAACTACATAAAAAGATATGAATTTCTGAAACCTCGCAAGCATAATTACTCAAAACACACAAAATATAGCTCGAAAAATCGCATGATATACATGGAGTATTTTTGGATACCTCCAGGTGGAAGGAATCTGAAAAAATTATTGACATTCCTACTTGGACCCTGTATATGACACGTCTCATTTTTTTTTCAATTAATCGAAAACCATAAGAAAACTATCTCTAGGTACAACCGCATATAGTCTTGAACATTCTACATTAAAAGATAATCTGTTAGGTGAGCGGGAGTTCTAATATTACGACTTGGTGATGCAACATGAAAAGTATCCTCGAATAGTACATTAAGTATCGAAAACGGTAAGGACATTTTATCGAGTGAAGACAATAGTTTGGAGGAGGGGCGCAGCTACGACTCCAATTATTGTCTGATATCGGTAGTCCGTAACGTTCGAGATACTTCTAGCGTTCTTTGCACGATATACATACTTTTTACTTAAACTATAAAATAATTATCCCAAAAATTAAAATATAGTCATTCGTCAATGCTGTGTAGAAATATAAGGGAAACCGTTGTCTTGGTGATGAAAGCTTATTGATTGTAGATTATCAAAGTGACAATAATCAACTGAATATGCCCATAATATAATTTAAAATAAGCGATATTGAATCTTCTGAAGAAAGCGAAATTCAAAAGGCTGGGGAAATCAGCTGTTCCTCAGCTATTCCCGAGAAATATTAAATGAATCAAATTCAAATCGTATTTGAATTATTTCAATGAACGTTTCCAGTCATTCTCACTTACCGTTTTAGAACGCTAACCGTCGGTTTCACAAAACTTTTGAAGTCCGATCAACTCGTTGATTGAGGTTTGCATTCGATGATTGGGTTGAAAATGAACTGAAATCGAGCACAGAATTCACTGTTGACTGACAAGCAAGCCCTTGATCGGGCAAACAAAGTTTTGTGGAACCGGCCGTAAAGCTACCTTTTGTGCGAGGGAGATTCGGGTATTCCGTCGTAGACCAATAGGGTGAATCTCTCTGCCAATAGGATGAATCTCCGATTCCCCAAATATCCGAATCTCCCACGCACAAAGGCCCCTTTAGTGATTCACTCACAGTTCTGTTTACCTTAGCAACCAAATGAAATGATCTACTAATCAAGTAACAAACGCGGTAACTAACAAAAGTCCTTATATCGTGCAAAAAACATTTTTTATATCCCAGAAATCATCACTTAACGAAGGCCTAAAATCTAAGTTACATTTATTTATAAATTTTCTATTCCTCCTAAATACATTACCACTCAGATCATTGTTAGCTAAATAAGGTTGAATAATACTTTGTATTCGATAACGAATAATAATGATAATAATAATAATCTTCATTTCAAATCACTTTATGTTACAGTATAATCACAAAAAGAAATGAAACAGTGTCAGTCGCCAAAGATTTTAGTTATCTAGACCATAATCTTTTAATGTGTATGGTTCTATGTCCACAAAATTTGAAAAGTTCCTTTCTGAACAGTTCATGGTTTTCTATTTTCTGTATGTTAAGTGGTAAATTGTTGTAGAATTTTATGCATCTATATTCCAATTGTTTCTGAGAACTTGTTAATCTGCATTTTGGATACTTAAATTCCTGTGTTCTTGTCTCATATCTGGTCTTAGTATACTTGTATCTACTGAAGAGTCCTATGTTCTTATGAAAAAATAGGAGGCATTCTTGGATATAGATGGCGAATATCGTTAGGATTTTGTTTTGTCGGAAAACTGCTCTGCATGTTTCGTTGAACCTTCTATTGTATAGTATTCTTACTGCTTTTTTTTGGAGAGTAAATAAAGATGAAATATTGCCAAAACCATAGAAACATAAGCCAAACCAAAGTTTGGATTCTATTGTTGCATGGTATACTGTCTTCAATGTACTTCCGCTCAAATATCTTGATGTTATTCTAAAGGCATACATTGACGATCCCAGTTTTCCCTCAAGGTTTGCTATGTGATATTTCCAATTTAGTTCTTCATCAATGTAGACTCCTGAGAATTTGGAGTATGGTGATAATTTTGTCTCTTCACTTCCAATCAACAATTTTCCTGGGGTTTCTATACCAGAGTTTGTGGGACTGAAAAGGGTTAATTTCTTTTTTGATTTATTCAAAGTTAGGTTGATATCATCGAGCCATTTTTCAGTATGTCATTCAAGATCAGGACAAAGAGACTGCACTGCCAGAAGGTTAGTATCGTCAACAAAGTGAATTTCTACTACTTTATTTAGGTCCCATTCTACTTTTGTACCGAAGTCATTTATGTACACAAGGAAAAACAGTGACCCAGCTATGCTTCCCTGTGGTATTCCCAATTTCAGTTGTAGTTTATCAGATTTTGTAATAACTCCATCAATGTTTACTTTCACCAACTGTGTTCGGTCGGAAAATAAACCATATAGTCCAGGTACTCATCACCAGAATAGGGGCTATTATGTATGGTAAAGGTGGGTGAGATGACGAAATGGGGTAGTTGATAGTTGGTAAGGGGTTACATTCCACTTCTTGAGTTCTATTCTATACATCGCTAGGTAGGTTTGCTGATAAGATGTACTTGTTCGAAGAAGACCAAGCTATCTGACTGTTAATTCTCTCATTACCAGTACCCCCCCTAGATATTCTAAGGAAAGCTTCATGGGCCCTTGTGATGCAAACACAGGCAAGCCTTTGTACCTAGTCGAGTAGTTTCCTCGACCTTGTTTGCTTTGTTTCAGCAAACGATACTACTGCCCCATATGTTATTATCGGTCTCACAATCATAATGTACATCCATCGCAGTATTTAGGGTTACAGCCTCAAGTTTTACCGGATAGTCTTAAGCACCCTATGAAAGCCGTTATCGCTTTACTACATGCTCATTCCACAGAAGCTTACTTTCTAGGGTGATTCCCAGAAATTTAACTTCAGACTTTCATTCTATAATTTCCGAGTAAAGAGAATATTTGTGGTCTTGGTTGGGTTAATGTTGAACCCCACTGACAAGCTCCACTGCTCAATAATTCTGAGGCCTCCTGCAATAACTCACAGAGGACAACCTCGAATCTGCCTCTTACTATGAGGACTAGGAGCCTTGCCCCTATAGCCCGTGCAGTAGCTCATCCACTACCAGACTCCATAGGAGGGAATAATACTCTTCCATGAGGTTGATAATCCAGTGGTGTTAAACCACACGATCTGGCCGGCCACTTAACAGCTGAATTTCGCGAAATTATGCGATCGGGAAATTTGGTTTGCAATGAATTGATCGTTTCATTGGCTGTGTGACATGTGGCACCGTCTTGTTGAAACCACATTTCAGTGACATCCATGTCATCAATAATAGGCCAGAATTCAGTTGTTAACATCTCGCGTTTATGTTGTCCGAAAATATCACGAATTTTACGAAATGTAACTTTAACCATTTTCATAGTGGATTTGAATTATTTTAATGCGATTTTCAAACGAAATTGAATTCATTGCAACAATTGCCAAAGCATATACTGCGAATACGTCAAAAAACTAAATGTCAAAACTGTCACGTGGTGCCGGTGTTACCACATTAAAAAACAAAGTTCTTGTTGAAAAACCCTGTACATGTTCACTTCATTATACTGAATCGCCATTCGATTTGGTATATTATAAACAAACAGTGACGTACATTATGCTTTACATTAGTATTTCTAAAAGTTATTCATTCAGTACATTGGCCAAAATTAAAATGTTTTGGCCTCGTTGTGTATCTATTACCATTTTATTAAGAAATAAATTTAGATGTGGATGTAGAGAATGAGCTAGGAATATCACTCGGCATGATGATTTCTGAATCATCGGTATATCCCAAAAAAGATATTATTCAGGTTCTTAATATATTCTCAGATAATTAACTTTCTTTGAATTATTGACTAATATTGTTTCAGCAACACTGTCCCAAAGAAGAAAGCTTTGTTATAATTATTCAACTTTTAAATTTCAGAGTTTATTTCATTGAATATATAGTATTTTCTAATTTAACTTCCAAAGAGTTAGTATGTATGAAAATATTCTACTAAGCACTTTTCTATCTGCAAATCGGTGGAGGATCTTTATTTCATCAATTATTCAGCTTATAAATTTACCAAATTTTCGTTATAAAATAGTTAATGACGAGTAGGTTATTACTTCAAAGGAATAAGGAACAGAAAAAATATACAATAATCATATTTGAAATTGTTTATATTATAAACTTCGAGCAAATAATCACAATAACAAATGAAAAAACTAATATTTGATAACTCCCAGGGTTAGTAATCCAAAGGTAACAAAGAGCCAACAGTTTTTTCACATCATTGATTCAAATACCAACTTAACATATGAATGTCATTTGGGATTACATGAAAAACTAGTTTCTTCAACTTTTATTTTATTTCAGGCTCCCAACTCCCCTTCACCTAAACAAAAATGCAAAAGTGCACATTTCAATCGAAAATAATAAAATTCCAAAATTGAATACTTTTACTGTGTTTCTTCGAGAAAGTAAGCAGTGTTAGGAGAGTTTTGACTATAATTATTATTTGCACTTCATTATGTTAAGAACTGTAACTATACACACATCGCATTAATCCTCATCTTCAAAACACACATATACATTTCACAATTCCTAAGCATCTTGAACGTTAGCAATATTAACTACACCTAAACTATATATAAAAACACAAACTACCATCAACCTTGTAAGATAATGATATACATTCTTTACATAACAAAAAACTATATGAAAAGATCCCGAAAATGATGAATCTAAAATGTTCGAGAAAGTTTAACTCATGATTTGGAAAATACGTTTGCTTCTCCACTTTCCTCTTCTTAGATATATGCTCATCAACTCCTTGTTCCATATTAGCTCTAATTTCTCCATGAATTGGTTGAAAGCATTTTCATCAAAACTTCTGAGAAAGCTATTATATTCCTCCATGTTAGGATTATTTTCATGTGGAAGGATAAGTAGTTATTTACTTTAGTTGGCTTTAGGATTGCTTGGATTAAAAAGCGTGGAAAATCAATTTCTGTTTGTAACCTCATTATTTATTGAGACTATTTACCACAGAATAGAGAGGTATTACTTCAACATAGAAAACAAAACAAATCATTTCCCATTGACATGACATAGAGTATTGTTCTTATTTTTCTCAACACTCCCCCTCGATTAAATTTTTTTTTACATACAAAAAAAAGTTATACAATCGAATACAAAGTTCTAACGTTCAGAACTACAAACACTCAAAAGTTTACAAGCATTAACAAATTTCTCTTTACATAATGGTTTGGTGAGAAAATCAGCCAAATTTTCATTTGTGCTTACATATTCAACATGAACTATTGCTTTATTCGTGAAGTCCTTTATAAAATGTTCTTTTATGTCGATATGTTTAGCTCGTTTTGAATTTTCGTAACTTTCGATCATTGAGATTGCACTCGAATAGTCTATTTTGAATGTCGCACTCTTCACTTCACTAAATTCCGAAAGAACACCTTTTAAATTAACTAGTTCTTGTGCACTAGCTGCGGCTGCGTACTCAGCTTCGGCAGTCGAAAATGCCACGCATGTTTGTTTCTTCGGAAACCAGCTTATTGGATTTCCTCCATATAGTACAACTGAACCACTTGTACTCTTGCGATCATTTCGGTTACCTACCCAGTCTCTAACTGTAAGCTTCCAATAGTTCTCTACCTTTTCTGTAAAGAAGTCCTTTATTGATCGTTTGTTTCAAATATCTTAATATCCTTTTTCCAGCAGTTATTAGTTCATTGTCAGGTTTGTATAAATATCTGCTAGGGTATGATACAGCATACATTATATCAGGCCTAGATGTACAAGCTAAATACATTAAAGACCCAATTAATTTTCTATAAGGAAAATTGTTAGATTCCTCCTCTGTAGCTAAGCTGAAAGTTTCTGTATTGAATCCTGTAACCATTGGTGTACACACACCTTTGCATTCTGTCATGTTGAACTGTTTTAGAACCTTTTGAATATAAATTGTATGAGTTATTTTTAATTCCTGAGTAGTCTTTACTATTTCCATTCCTAGGAACCTTTTAACTTGATCCATATCTTTTGCCTTTAGTATTTTCTTCAAATATTTCACCACTTACCAACTTAACCAACAGTTTTTTTTCTTATACATACAAAAGTCGAAATTTGATCTTTGAAAACCCAAGTCTTTCATAATTTCATAAAACTGATTGCTCCAACATTTTGGACTCTCTCTTAGTCCATATAGAGCTCTATTTAGCTTCAACACTTTAGATCTATATATATTTAATGCTTCTGGAGTTTTTATATACACTTGCCAACCTTCTTGGAGCGATTTTGCCAATAACGGCCTGACTGTCGACATCCTTGTGACAGATGCATACATATCTATTGGATTCCCTTCGTGTATTTGAAAGCCCTTAGCTACCAGTCAAGCCTTTTTGGTGCTGTCTTCTTTGGTTTTGAAATCCCACTTTGAATCGATTGCAGTTTTACAATAGGGTAAATCACATATTGACCAAGTCTGTAAAGATTCATGAGATTTCAATTCATTTTCTATGGCATTTCTCCAGTTTTCATCATTTTTTGCTTCTTCATATGTCTGAGGATCATCTGAGTGAATTATATAATAAGCAGCATAAATTTCATAATCTTCAAGGTACTTTGGTTTGTTGACTATTCTTCCTCTACTTGAAGTTGTACTCTCTTCATTTGTTATCATCATGTTATCCTCGTTTTCATTTGTGCTACTTTGGTGATTCTTCATGAGCAGCAAATTCTTCAATTGTTGCGTCGGTTTCCTTTTTTGTTACCCAAGTAGAACCTTCATTCTTTTTCATTTCTTCTATCTTCTCTTGATTCCTTTTGTCTTCCAAAAATATAACATCTCTACTGTATATTACCTTATTTGTTTCAGAATCAATCAATCTGTAGCCCCTTTTTATATTCACAATAGCCTATGAAAATCAATTTTTCAGATTTAGCATCCCATTTTTGTTGAAGAGATAGATATGAACATACCTTGTATAATCATCGATCAGTGTCAGGAAATACCTGCTGCCACCTATCGAAGTCATCTCCAGAGGACCGCATAAATCGCTATGCACCATTTCCAATGATTTTGTGGACTGTCTTTGACAAGTTTGGAATGCTGGCCTACTTTGCTTACCTTCGATGCATGCCACACATGGTGAAGATGTAGACTTAAACTTTTTCTCCATTCCAATTGACATGTTGGCCAGCAAGTTCATACTTTTCAAATTCAAAGTTCCTAACCTGCGATGCCATAAGTTCTCTATCGTTTTGACACAGGAATAAATTTGGTCTTGATTTTGTATTATGTTCAACTGATAAATACCATTATTTTCAAAACCTCTTGCTACCAAGTTATTTTTCAAGTAAAAAATCTTTGCACCAGATCTATCGAATATAACTTTATGACTTTTTTTTTCTACAATTTTGTGCACAGACAATAGATTCAAAGCAGCTTCTGGAGCATACATGAGTTCATTGACAGTAATTGTTCGTTTGCTACCATTTATTTGTACCTGTATTATAGCTGTTCCTTTTTTGACAATATTCAAGTCACTACTATTTGCTGTTTTAATTTTTGCTAGCACATTTGTTCCACTGTTTATCCATTCTTTATTTCTAGTGAGATGTGTTGATGCACAGGAATCTAAATACACACATTTGTGTTCACATTTTTAGTAGTTAAGCATGCCAAAAACGCTGAGTCGTTTCTAGTAGGGTTCTTGTCTAACTTCCTCTTCGAGCGACATTCTGACTTATAATGACCTATTTTCCCACAATTGTAACACTTTACATTCTCTTTCTGGTTTCCTTTGGTTATATTTGTTTTTGGGTACATTGCTGACCTACAATCTACTGATTTTGGCTCATTTTGTGACTTCACATCTTGCAAAAGTTTCACTTTGATAGAGTCTCCACTTATCTTTGTGCCACCACTTTCTAATCCCATAATCATTAGACGATACCAATCTGGCAGACCTGCGAGCAACAGAGTTCCAACCCATTCATCCTCGACTTTGAATTTCATTTCGTTCAACTTGTGAGCAGTCGATATTAATAGTGATGTTCTTTCGTACTGAACGAAGTGATTTATATAACTTCAATCAGAAAGATCAGTTGAAGCGATCGTTCTTTCGTTTTCAATCAGTTCCCCCTTCCACAAATCTAAAGTGATTGCAAGTGATTATTCTAATCGCGGAATTCCTTATATCATTTGAATTCAGATTGGAAAGTTAACCTCAAAATTTGAAGTTAGAAGTTGCAGAATTTTCATAGACATATAAGTCTATTAGAATTTTATACACACTGACATTTACAGAGATAGATGAATTAATAATCCAGTCGAAAACATAAATTGTAACTGAAGATGGCAAACCACAGTTTATTACCAGTTCAGTTGTACACAGTAAAAATGAATGAAAATGATGGCAAAGTCTATGGATCAAACTGAGCGCATTCTTTCGGACATTCAGTGATTAAATGTATTCTGATTGTAAAATTACTTTCACTTAAATCACATAAGTTCCATCAGTTCAATCAGTACGAAAGAACACTACTATTGTGTCACAATATTCTCCGATGGATTTACACTCATCCAGTTTGGTATTTTTAAGTGACCTTAAGAGACCAAATTTTCTTGTCAAACCTGAGTCTTCGAATGTCTTTTCCAGGTTTTCCCAGGCTTCCTTTGCCGTTGTCGCTGACTTAACATGGGAGTAATTGATTTTGTCGATGGACAATATGATTTTAGAAAGAGTTTTTTTGTCCTTCTTTGCATCATTCTCGATGCCACTTACAACATTCCAGAAATCTTTCAATTCAAGTATTGCTTTCATAGCAAATTTCCACTCACTGTAATTGTTTCTTCCGGTCAGTTTTTCGATAGCCATGAACGTTGAGGAACCAGCCATGTTCGTGAAATTCTAACACTCCCTTCTTCTGAACTCTACTTTCCGTAAACTGGGCCCATAACCTGTTAGGATTATTTTTATGTGGAAGGATAAATAGTTATCTACTTTAGTTTGCTTCAGGATTGCTTCGATTAAAAAGCGTGGAAAATCAATTTCCCTTTGTAACCTTATTATTTATTGAGACTATTTACCACAGAATAGAGAGGTATTACTTCAACATAGAAAACAAAACAAATCATTTCTCATTGACATGACATCGAGTATTGATATTATTTTTCTCAACACTACGACGCACTACGAACATTATCTACATCTGATACAAACAAAACACATTTTTTAAGGTTAATACCTCTCATATTTACTCGAAATCAATGGATATATTATGTGGCCTGCTCTCCTGAATAAAATGGGTATCATCTTGGTAACACAGCTTAGTTCCTGTAGGCTCGTTAAGATATAGTCAGAGCCGGATCTAGGGCGTGGCGAGGAAGGCATTTGCCACGGGCGCCAACCAACTAGGGGCGCAAAATTATGATTTTTTTTCTTGAAATGATGTTTTTTCACTTCCAAGTCCATTCATATTTTAGAGCGGTGCTATAGTGCATGCACCTGTTGCACAATATGCGGCGACAAGTAGTTACCAATAAATTAACAGATTTTAAATTTGTCGGTCGCCCTACGATTCCCGATAGCGTCCAGATGTTTGTTATTCGAACACTGAAGACTTCAATTAGCGGCAGGTTCAGAGGGAGTTAAATGGTTCGAGCTAGCGGCGGTAGCGCTCTGTCTAGGATTGGTTTCTTGACGGCATGACAAAGAGATTCAGACCGTCCACATTATTCGCCGAATCGTTCATCACACCGGCTTTGATAAGGGTAATGTATTTCGAAGACGTTTACGACCGATAGGCTTGATGAAATCACCCCATTCTTAATAATACTACTTTTTTTCTCGCATGTGTGGTACTTCCATGCGCATTATATTTTATATTATGTGCAATACCGCAAATAACGTGATCGTGCAAGCGGGCCGGAAAATTATTCGTGCTGGAAAAATCTTAAAAATTTCAATCAGGTATGTTTGAATAATTCAATTTTGAGTTGAGGATTTTCGAAAGATATTTATAAGGATATGTTTGGGTTGGGAATATGTCGGCGATATTATCTTTCGAATTTTATTTGCGAGATCTCAAATTATACCGATTCAATTAAAATTGCGTTGTACCATAATCACACGAGTTTTCATATGTATAAGAAATTAGGAAAAAAAAACAAAAGGTCGAGAAGAATGAGATAAATTTATCGTATCTCTAGTATTTTATTAGTCAGCTTCTTAGCTATGGGTACTACAGGAAGAGGATCGAATGTCGATCAAATGAATAGTATGGTTCTTGAGTTTCACTGAAACATGAAACCTTTTTCTGTCCTCCTGACATTTATCGAGCATTGGGACAATTCAGATATGAATATAAACGAGCGCGATTCGACGTTTGAAAAGGGCGCATTTCGATAACTTGCCACGGGCGCAGAAATCCTAGATCCGGCTCTGGATATAGTGTATCGCTTTCAACTGAATGTGGGGAACCTAAAACAGACTCGCTTCTCTCCTCAAAATGTTGTAACTTTGAGAGTCATTGTGCTCTTATGGAAACATCCTCATGTCCCACGTGTGTTTCAACAAAAGCTACTTTAAATAAGCCTAATAGGAGGTAATAAAATCAGATTCATACAAATATATGCTTAGTTAATAATTATAACCATCTATCGAAATTTTAAGTGAAAATCTTGAATACTTCCTCCAAGCTTCACGTTACGTATTACACAGTTATTTTGGCTTCTGAAATTAGTAATACTTTCTGTGATTTTGATGTTGTGGATATTTGTATGATGCTTATCCAAATCATTATAGGATAAAAACTTTCCTCTGTATTTATTGGGACAGAGAAAACATAATATTCTGCATCCTTATGTATTTTCCGGAGGTGCCTGTTTTTGCGCGCATGTTCTAGGGGAACAGCGTGCTATCGTTTTGTCCAAATGTCTGTAATTTTGGATGATTGAGCCGAAAATGGTCTCAATCGACTAGGTTGGACTCACTGATGACGAATCCGGTATCAAAATCGATTCTGTCCGGCCGTAGACACGATAACTGTCGACAGAAGCAAGCTAGCTTCGGTTAAGTTCGTTAATGGGCCAAATCGGTCGAATAGTTTCGGAGTTATAGGCACTTGAAGTTTTGAAATTATTTATTTTATTTCAGAAACTACTCAAGCGATTGGATTCAAACTTGGCAGTTTGGTGGAGTATAACGACGCGCAACTTTGAGCCAAATTTCGTCAAGATCATATTGTCAGTAAATTTAAAAATTTTTTCGAAATTTTCTTACAAAAAAATTTTTTTTTCGGAAACCATTCATCATATCCGAAAAAAATTGTACTCACACTTTGACCTTCTAATTTTACAGCAGTGTACTCAATTTCAGTTCGATATGATCATAAGTTTTGGAGATATCGAGAAAAAATATGTCAAATTTCGAGGTTTTCTTCTCGATATCGTTGATTTTTTCGGTATTACTCGAGAAATACTGATTCAGTCCTGATTAAACTTCACAGCTAGTTTTAAGATGCTGAACGACAACTTTATGCAAAATTTCGTGATAATCGTGCTATTAGAACAATTTGAAAAAAAAAAATTTCTATGATTTTCTCATCATATCATCCTCATTAAATTCTGTATGAAACTTCGAACTGTTATTTTCGATGAAGTACTGGATTTCAATTCGATCTGATCTGTATTTTTGGAAATATTGGAAAAATAAAATTTTGATTGGGTATATCTACGGAATCATTGGGTGGATTTTACCCATTCACGAATTCGGCCTTCGTAATTAAGGTCCAAACCTTCTCTACAAATATCGAGTTTCTAATTTGTTTTTTCCGGAAGTTATTGTGTTTACGCAGTCGGCCGTTAGGCTGACCGTAAACACAATAACTTCCGGAAGAAACGACTTAGAAACTCGATATTTGTAGAGTAGGTTTGGGGCTTAATTACGAAGGTCGAATTCGTGAATGGGTAAAATCCGCCCAATGATTCCGTAGATATACCCATTCAAAATTTTATTTTTACAATATGTCCAAAAATACAGATATGATCGAATTGAAATCCAGTAATTTATCAAAAAAAAAAATTCAAAAAGCACTGCCGTGAAGGCAGCAGCTTTTGCGCGCACGTTCAAATTCGTTGCTGAAGCGGTCATCTACATTGAACATGCGCGCAAAAGTTGCTGCCTTCACGGCAGTGCTTTTCGAAATTTTTTTCTATACATAAATTTAGTCTTTCTTTAGTTGATACAGGTCACAATTTCAGTATGAGAAAAAGTTTCAGCTGCCTGTCGAAATCTATTTTTCATATCCTCACTTGTAGTAGGTGGTGTTCGGAAAACTAAGTCTTCATTCTCCCCCAAAAATAAAATATAATACTGTGAGGTCGAGCGATCTTGCTGGAAAAATACTCCCTCGTCCAATCCACCTCTTTGAGAATACGGTATCTTAATATTCCCTAACATTAGCAGCATAATGCGCCGGGCGCTTGTTGATACCACATATCTAACCTGTCTTGAATAGCAATATCATCTAAAAGAATTCGAAAATTTTCCGTTAAAATTTCAATCACCTTTGTCCCGTTAAGATACTATCGAAGAAAAATGGTCCGACAACTGTTCCATCAAAAATTCCGCACCACACGTAAACACTCCAGTGATTCTGATTATTGACTTATTTTTGCCAATATGGGTTGTTAGATGATCAGTAGTGGCTGTCGTGTAAATTTACTTTACCATTGCTAGAAAAAGTAGCCTCGTCAGTCCATAATATTCTATGAAGAAAGTTAGGTTCGCCGTTCAGCAAACGTTTCAACGAATTGCAAAAGTCCTCTCGTCTCTTTCAATTCTTGGTGCAAGACAACATGATACGGATGCAGTTTATGGTCCTTTAGTATCCTTTGAACTAACGAATAATTCGATCCCAAATCACTTGCAATTTCTCGGATGCTTAAATGTGATTCAGCATAAACATAAGCCAAAACATTTATGATACTATCCTCATTACGGCTTCTACGTTTTCTATTTTTTCTTCCAACATATTGAACCTTCCAAGTTTGTCGCACTCTTCGTGTCAATCTTTTGAATACTTTTCTGGAATGACGACGTCTTTCAGGATATCGTATCGGGTATTCCCTTTCAGCTTCTGCATTTTCTAAACATTCAGCATAAACATTAAGCATATCATATGCTTCTCCGTTTGAATAATGAGGCCTCATAAACTAATAGTTTGCAATCGACCTCAATAAATTTTACAGCTATAAAAACCGAGAATAAACAGTAACGCCAAAGCTTACTGGATCTAGATCAGCTAGTTTTGTGAGTGACATACATTTTTGATAAGTTTTTTCTTTCTTTTGATTGTTTAGATGATGAAATAACTCAATTCCTCCTGAATTTCACAGGGTTGATCAACACTTATCGAAATCTGCAAAAATGTTTATATCTTCGGAATGACCGGAGATATCTGTCGGCGGTTTTAACGAGTCAATAGGTAATAATGCTTAGCTTATTCTCAGTCGGTTAGAATCATAGCATTGCATTTGAAATTCTCCAATAAAACGCGCAAATAGGGTGAAGTAACATAAAACAGCCTGTAGTTTTTAATTGGATCACCCGGTATGTTGTTGTCATATTTTTCTGTGATCTGCTTTTAATGGCCTTCGGATGAAATCAAATTTCGTAAAAATCGGTTCACGCATACAGAAGTCAGAGTATTTTTTTTTTGAAGAAAAGTTTTTCCATCCCATCACTAAAAAAAAGGAAATATAGAAAAATTACTGAAACAAAAATTGTTGAATAGGAAGAGTATTTTCTTATTTTATTATTCTTTACCACTGTTAGCTGGAGAATATTTCGTAAAAAATGAGATAATATTTTACAAGTGATAGATTGCGCCCTCTAGTGGGGAACTACGAACTTGAAAATATTTTTAATCATTTTCTAGGGGCCGATTTTGTCATTAGATTTTTTTTCCGGAAGTTATAGGATGAACGGTTTCCGAGATACGGCCGGTGGCCACCCTTAATGAATCACCCTGTATAATCCTTATACAATGGTATAAGTACCTGGTTTTATGCGCGCATGTTCTAGGGGAACAGCGTGCTATCGTTTTGTCCAAATGTCTGTAATTTTGGATGATTGAGCCTAAAATGGTCTCAATCGACTAGGCTGGACTCACTGATGACGAATCCGGTGTCAAAATCGATTCTGTCCGGCCGACCGGCCGTCCGTCCGGCCGAGGACACGATAACTGTCGACAGAAGTGAGCTAGCAACTTGAAACCTTCAGGGTAGGTCGCGCATCAGAATGCCGCGGCTACGTTCGTTAATGGGCCGAATCTTGAAACTTGACAGTTAGGTGGAGTATAACGACGCGCAACTTTGAGGCAGATTTCGTCAGGATCATATGATCAGTAAATGTTGAAGAACATTTTTTTCGAAATTTTTTTCCAAAAAATCTTTTTTTCCGGAAACCATGGATCATATCCAAAAAAAAAATTCACCCACACTTTGAGCTTTATATTTCACAGCAGTGTACTAAATTCCAGTTCGATACGAACATAAGTTTTGGAGATATCGGGAAAAAATATGTCAAATTTCGAGGTTTTCTTCTCGATATCGTTGTTTCTTTCGGTATAACTCGGGAAATACTGATTCAGTCCTGATAAAACTTTGCAGCTAGTTTGAAGATGCTGAAAGACAACTTTGTGCAAAATTTCGTGATAATCGTGTCATTAGAACAATTTGAAAAAAAAAAATTTCTGTGATTTTCTTATCATATCATCCTCATTACATTCTGTATGAACCTTCGAACTGTAATTTTTCGATGAAGTACTGTATTTCAATTCGATCTGATCTGAATTTTTGGAAATATTGAAAAAATAAAATTTTGAATGGGTATATCTGCGGAATCATTGGGTGGATTTTACCCATTCACGAATTCGGCCGTCGTAATTAAGGTCCAAACCTTCTCTACAAATATCGAGTTTCTAAGTTGGTTCTTTCGGAAGTTATTGTATGTACGTAGTCGGCCTTTAGGCTGACCCTAAACACAATAACTTCCGGAAGAAACGATTTAGAAACTCGATATTTGTAGAGTAGGTTTGTGGCTTAATTACGAAGGTCGAATTCGTGAATGGGTAAAATCCGCCCAATGATTCCGTAGATACCTATTCAAAATTTTATTTTTCCAATATTTCCAAAAATACAGATTAGATCGAATTGAAATCCAGTAATTTATCAAAAAAAATTATCAAAAAGCACTGCCGTGAAGGCTGCAGCTTTTGCGTGCATGTTCAAATTCGTTGCTGAAGCGGTCGTCTACATTGAACATGCGCGCAAAAGCTGCTGCCTTCACGGCAGTGCTTTTTGAAATTTTTATTTGATACGCTGATAAACTCCTTTCGACATTCTTCACAAATTAGTAGATTCACACTGCAAGAAACCCGAAATTTTATCAAAAAACTATTCCATAATGCATTAACTAAACTTACCTCACAGTGTCCAAAATTCAGGGGAAAATCTGAAATTGTGTAGTAAAGTAATAATTTATGAAAAATAATTAGCCGGGTATAGCAATGAAAATTACTTTTTCAAAAAGTCTGGACGATTTCCATTGATAAGTATCAAATCTTTAGTACTTAAGATTTAAGGTTAGGTTAGTGAAACCATTGTTAATTTATACAATGGTAAAACGCAAACAAACCGCAGTGAGAAATCCCGCTAAGATCGAGCAGGTCAATAATCGACTTCACACGAATGCTCTCGGGTCCCTCGGAAGCGGGTCGCTTTTGATTGGCTAGGATTTGAGATAATTAATGTATCCTGCAAAGTAAGCTGCGAGTTCAGTAAAAAATATGCTTTGATTACCGGTAGGGTGTTGATGCAAAACTTATTTGTGCTTACGATAATACAGTTTTTACTGTTTTTGATAAGTATTGATAAACTGCTGTATTATTCTTAACCTTATATCCTTACACCAACATAATTGGTCTCTTGCATGTAACACTGATTATCATTTTTTTATGTTTTTCTCATTCTATCTCGGTACAAAATCATAACACACTTCAACAATTCGTGAAGTTTCGATAATTCGGTAGTGAAAATGAGTCAAATCGGGACGCAAGGTCGAGGCGATTCAAATGCGTCAGATCGCCTTCCACGTCACTCGTTATTGCAGTAAGAGATATAAGATAGAGAGTGAATATATTCCGGTATTTCACAGGAGGCGCGAAGTTCAGTCCATTTGAACAGCCAATATGTGGAGCCAAATTTGAAAGATCGTTTTCTCGTTGAAAATTGAAATTTTTGACGGTGGTTGAAGATTTTCAGTAGTCTTACGGTTAGAACATTTGATTTCAATGATGAAAAATTTATGCAAGAGACCTCTTGTAGCAAACATGTTTCGTGAATAATGAATTTCGATTTATGGTCTTTGTGATTGAAAATAGCACTTGCCGGTAGGATGGCGGATCGCCGTCTCTCGTTATTTCCAGTACATCAGTCATGAAGGTCTTAGAAGAAAAGAAAGCCAAAAAATTAGAAAAGGAAACGAATACAGCTTAACAAAAAAACAATTCAGAGAAAAAGGTTTATCGACCCTTCTGAATCTGTAATCGATATTGAATATGGTAATACGGTAAAACAATGAACTTGTGATAAGTGCACGTACGTTGAATAAGAATTTATTTTTCCTTTCTTTTCTTTAGAATACGTAACTCGTCATCTTTCTCTTCACACTTCGTTATCTCACCCTCCAGAGATGATGAAATGACGAATATGACACAGGATGATAAATTTCTAATTTTTCCCTCCAAATATTCAACATTAAGTTATCTAAATTCTATATGTAAACTACTATTATCAGCCGATGACCTCGTTATAATAAGTACCTATTCCCTTAGAGGAAAATAACAGAACTATACTTGAGCTTACTATCTTCATCTTACCCCCTTTCCTATACAAATCGACACAACACATCAGCCACATACATTTGACTACCAGGCTAGTATTCGTTCAACTTCAATATTGTATTCAAGTCATCTTGAAAGCGTTCGTTGTAAACGTGCACTCACTTTATATAAACTCTTAGTGACTATCGAAACTAAAGTCTTGTGATCTATATTTATCAGTATTTCTTCACCATAAATGAAATTATGAAACTTTTCACACGCGTACAGTATAGCAAGTAACTCTTTCTCTATCTGGGCATACCTTTGTTCAGTTTTACTTAAAGAGCGAGATGAAAATGATATAGTGAAAGGATTTGGATGTCCTTGCTTTACTTGGTCACACTATTATATAGAAGTAACTTTATCTACATCAAACCAAGCTTATCAATTGATGATTCCTAAGTTTCTAGTTCGGTTTCATGTTCATCTTCTATTCGAAAGGCACATAATTTCTGATAAATGTTCCCATATTCGTTCTTAAAAAATACAAACTTGGAATGAATTTTGAAAAAAAATTAAACATTCCCAAAACTTTCAATAAATCCTCATCATTTGCAAGTTTTTCTTAATGATTTTACTTCCAGTAATTTTATCATGTGGCTGAATACCAACTTCACAAATCTCATGTCCCATAAAAATGAGCCTGTTCTGTTCATATTGAATTTACTGAAATTAAACTTTATATTGTATTCTTTAGCCTTGTCACATCATTTTCTTATAGTCATGTCATGTTCATCATCATCTTTAGCAGCAACTATCATATCATTAAAGTTATACAGGGTGTAACAAAGTTGATGTAAAATATTCAAGGAGGTGATAGTACAGATCATTTCCAACAAAAAATGTGCTCATAACTTTTTCCTCAAACCCCCCGGTTCTACAGATATTAATTCTTTTGTTTTTTGGGAACTTCCCCACCTTACTACAGAAAAGAGAGTATTTCTCAGGAACGACAAGACCTACGGCAACAAATGTGCCCTTAGTCGAAAGAGAACAAGATGCTACATTCACCATATTCACTAAGAGAAAATCGCTGACGTAGGAAAAAAGAATCAAATCTACCAGAAAACGTAAGCTCCAGAATGGAAAACATTGGAGTAGATAAGTAACTGAGACAGCCTACAGATTTTCTTATGAACATAATATATGATGGTTTTCAAGTAGCTCAGTTACATTCGATATAACTGAGTATTTATCGATTGGTAAGAATTGAAAAAATTCAAAAAATTAAAAGTGATCCATAAATGTATAACAGTAAGGATCAAAAAATAAGAAAGTATTTGGTCGACAACACTTCTTTTACTCAAATGTTCTGCTCGATGTGCCTTTCTCCGTGTTGAAGGCCCAAAGAACATCTTTTGCGAATTGAGTTAATCACGCGCTGCAGTTCCTGCGGATCATATCGCAGGCTTCTTCAATTTTCATCTTCAAATCTTCTAGCGACACAACTGTACCTTTATAATCTATCTACGAAGATAGAGTGCATTCAAATAATGTGATACCACGCTCCCATTATGAGCAGGACAACCATCCATGTGAAACCACATATCCTGCCTTATGTTTAATGGTAGTTCCTTCATGTCGTCACTGATATTATTTTGTAGAGAATTTAGAAATGATTCCGAATTCAATATAGGTGGAAGGAATACTGGTCCAAGTAAATGAGGCCCAATTTGTTCCATCCACACATTAATTCTAAAGTCGTGCTGGAAGTGATCGACCATTATGGCATGTGGGTTCTCACTGCTATAATCATGCGAGTTTCTTAGATTGATAATACCACATCTAGTAAAAGAAAACTCGTCTGTCCATAAAATTTTATTTCCAAAAAATCTGTCCAGTCGAATTTGGTCAACATTTACGCATTTACGTAAATGTTGACCAAATTCGACTGGACAGATTTTTTGGAAATAAAATTTTATGGACAGACGAGTTTTCTTTTACTAGATGTGGTATTATCAATCTAAGAAACTCGCATGATTATAGCAGTGAGAACCCACATGCCATAATGGTCGATCACTTCCAGCACGACTTTAGAATTAATGTGTGGATGGAACAAATTGGGCCTCATTTACTTGGACCAGTATTCCTTCCACCTATATTGAATTCGGAATCATTTCTAAATTCTCTACAAAATAATATCAGTGACGACATGAAGGAACTACCATTAAACATAAGGCAGGATATGTGGTTTCACATGGATGGTTGTCCTGCTCATAATGGGAGCGTGGTATCACATTATTTGAATGCACTCTATCTTCGTAGATAGATTATAAAGGTACAGTTGTGTCGCTAGAAGATTTGAAGATGAAAATTGAAGAAGCCTGCGCATTGGCAAAATTCAACCCGCCGCTGGTAGTCAGGCTCCAATAAATTTTGTACTTTAGTCAAATGGTATTGATGCATAATTTCTCTCCTGACAGTTCGGTTCACCGTCATGTGAGATACTTCCATCTCAAAGTTGGTTCATCATCGACTGATCTTTAAATTGCATCAGATTAGAGAGTGGGTACAGGACCAACTTCTTTTTTAATTTTCTGCACATTACCTGGTTCACAAACACGGTTATACAAAGCTTGAAAAGTTCGAGGATGTGGGATTCGGCGTCCCGGAAAGAGAAGCTCGTAATCTCAAAAAGCAGCCAAGGTATTGCCATCTGCCAACCCGTACATTTAGAGCATATCAACATACTCAATATTGCTATACTCAAGAGCCATTATTTGCGAATCAGATTTGTCGACGAAATACGAGAAGTAAACTTTCGGTACTTAATAGCACTTTTCAAGCTCTCTATGTTGACAAGAAAATTTATAGAAGATTGTTGCTTTTACATATCTGACCACAAACCTACTTCGATGTTTTCCACTACGGCACTTACGATTTCTGATACTCTTATCTTTTTTTTTCAACGTAAGCGACTTTTTCTTGATGAACGTGCCACATATTTGAGAAGCGGAGAGTTGGGAGAAGTTTTCACAATTATGAAATCAATACTTTACCTGGAATATTTTTCGAAAAAATGGCGAATGAAATCTCGTATTGATTTTCTCATTGGAATGAATTTCTCATTGAAACTGTGTTCTTTTGGTTCCTGTCGAGTTTGCTCGAGCAAAACTCAATATGGTAAATGCAATATCTTGTTCTCTTTCGATTAAGGGCACATTTATTGCCGTAGGTCTTGTCGTTCCGGAGATATACTCTCTTTTCTTGAGCATAGTAGGAAAGTTTCCAAAAAGGAATTGATATCTGTAGAACCGAGGGGTCTGAGGAAAAACTTATAAGAAAATTTTTTGTTGGAAATGATCATGATGTACTATCACCTCCTTGAATATTTTACATCAATGCTGTTACACCCTGTATACTGACCTATGATATGACCAAATATTTCGAAGCACTTCTCTTGGAAAATTTCAGGCTCAGAGGGAATGCCAAAAGGAACTCTCATAAATTTGTAGCGTCCAGAAGGTGTATTGAAGGTTCAATAATCCGAGCTTTTATCATTCAATTTCAACTGCCAAAACCCATCTTTCGTATCTATCACTGAATCAACGTTATTTCCTGATAGATTTGTAAATATATCTTCAATTTTGGGATTATGAAGTGTTTCTCACAGATGTATCTGTTAAGTGATTTAGGATCAATACATATCCTTAAAGTGGGTTTCTCTACTACCATCAGACTTCTAACCCAACACATTGGATAGTCTTCTTTTGCCACAATATTGTTTTCTTCTGAATTATCAAGTGTTGATTTCAAGCGATCTCTCAATAACATGGGTATTTTATGGTTTAGGTCATTTTATATGAATGAATAGCGTCACTTTTCAACTTGATCTCAACAAATCCTGGAATGTTTCCCAAACCTTCAAAGGGACTTTTATATATACCGAGAATTTTAGATTTGTATGAGTATTTACGATCAACTACCAAATAGTAAAGGCTGACACAGTTCAATATTGAAAAAAAATATTGAACATTTCCATACAGTCCTTGGTTTATCTTACCAAAAATATTCTCTCAATAGTTGTTATAATCCCTTGAAGTGAACTGGAAAATTGAAGGTACTAATATGTCCAATCTCACATTGCTTGGTTTGAATTCTGTACCAATTTCAGACAATTCCAATACTCTGATGATTTTGAATTCAGTTTTATTTCCTTCTGTAACAATATTACTACATTTCACACATAAAGACGTATCGATCGCGATCCATTCATGTAAAACTTCCCTGACAAAACGGGAGCATAGTATGGAAAATTTCTATTTTCAAACCAGTTCTTCGCATGAATAGAAAAGCGGAACTTATTAATAGGCTAAGTGAAAAACAATCCGAACCACTTGTAGATAATTACGTGGTTATTACAATGTTAACTACGAAACAATTCAAGTAGATCAATAGAGTGTGTGATTTTCTAAGGAAATAAAAAAAAATTATTTTAAAAGATGCGGATATTAATGAGATTATTCTCTCAAAGAGATTGAGTGTCTTTTTGTTCAGCTTCAAGTAGAGCTTCTTTATGCGCTTCTTCTAGAGAACAAAGAGCGCTATCATTTGTAATTTTAGAATTTTGAACAAAAATGGTCCTAGGCAATTAGGTTGGACCCACTGAAGAAATACCCGTGATCAAATTTAAGATCCAAACCTGGTCTATAAATCTCGAATCTATAAGTTAATCTTTTCAAAAGTTATTGCTGGGACAACCAATAACTTCTGGAAGAAATTATAAAGAGACTTCATATTTGTAGAGCAATGTCAATGGTATGTGGATGGGAGAAATCCACCCTATGATTTCCACCGGAATTTTCATGAAACAGCTTGCCTTCATTTCTCAACCAAGTATTACATTTCAAATTGTATCTGTAGTTTTGGAAATATTGGGGAAATAAAATTTCGCGTACCTTTATCTGCGGATTTTTTCATGAATGTTTTCGCAACTAAACTTCAAACCTGCTCCACAAACATTCAGACAGCCAATTGTTTTTACGCGCTTGTTCTGGGGAACAACACGTTATCATTTCGTCACAATGTCTGTAGGTTATACTCCCTGAAGAAGACTCCCTGGTCAGATTCAATTCTGCCCATCCGGTGCTCCGTCCGTCCATATGTGCTTCAACTCTCGAAGGAAATGACTTAGAGACTTGAAATTACCAGATTAGATTTGTAGTCCAAATATCTCGGTTGGATTCGGTAATGGGCGAAATCGGTAAAACAGTTTCGGAGATAGGACGATTTGAAATTTAGAGGTTAATTCCCCGATATCTCATGAATTACTGATTCAATCAGATGGAAACTTTGCGAACAGTTTTGGAATACCAATTCGTAACTCAGTGCAAAATTTCTTTTAGACCCAGTTGGAAAGTTGAAGAAAAAATGTTTTTCCAATATTTTTCAAATTTTTTCGATTCGATTTGCTATTTACCTTCGGAAATAAAAGGATACAAATATGCCAAATTTCGTTGTTATTTGAAATCTTAACGTTTTTTCCGCAGTATCTCAAAAAGAACAGATGCAATCAGATCGAAAATCAGTTGTAGAATACCAACGCGCAAATAGATGCAAAATTTGGTGTTGATCTAGTAGTTAAACTATTCCCGAAAATTTTTGAAACTTTTGTTGAAAAATTTTTTTTTCTCGGAAAGTATTCATCAGATTTCGCAGAAAGTTGGCACAAACTTCAGTATTATTCAACAACAATGTTTCAATTGTCAATCCGATAAGATATTCAATTTCGTAGATATATGGAAAAAAATATGTCAAATTTCTTAGTTGTTTGATATTTTGACGTTATTTCCTCAATATATCAAGCAGTAAAGATGCGATCGGATCAAAACTTCGTAATTATATGAAGAAAATCAAAGTGAAACTTACTGCAAAATTTCGTATGGATCCCGTGATTAGAA
This sequence comes from Myrrha octodecimguttata, assembly GCA_958510865.1. Classification (NCBI taxonomy): domain Eukaryota; kingdom Metazoa; phylum Arthropoda; class Insecta; order Coleoptera; family Coccinellidae; genus Myrrha; species Myrrha octodecimguttata. The sequence continues at coordinate 16,743,862 of OY294060.1, forward strand.
AATTTTTAAAATATGTTTTTCTTGAAACATTTTTTTTTCTCGAACAATGTTGATCAGATTTCAACGGAATGAGGCCCAGAACTTAGAATCAGTATTAAACAAAAATGTTTCAAATTCCAATTCGATTATTTACTTTCGGAGATATAAGGAAAAAATATGTCCGATTTCGTTGTTTGAAATTTTGAGGTTATTTCCTCGATATCCCAAGAAGTACAAAATCGATCACATCGAAACTTGAAGTTAGTATTCCATAACAGTTTATCAAACTTCAATTTGATCTGATGGTTAGTTTCGGAGATATCAGGAAAAAAAATGTAAAATTTCGTTGTTATTTGAAAGGTTGAGAATATTTCCTCAATTTCTCGATAACTATTGATGCGATCAGATTGAAAATTAGGATATACCTTGAGGTCGATAGTCAAAAACAGTTCTTTAAATTTCAGTTCGTTCCAATATTCATTTCTGGAGATATTGAAAGATGAAGGATATTTCTTCAATATCTCAAGAAGAACAAACGAGGTCAGATTTAAACTATGTAGTAAATTGAAGAGTACCAACGCACTACTCAATGCAAATTTCTTGAGGATCGTAAATCCGGGTAGAGAACTGTAAAAAATTATTCCAAAATTTTAGAAATTTCTGTTAAAAATTTTTTTACCGGAAACTATTCATCAAATTTCATCAAAATCAATAAAAAACTTCTCAGTATTTCACAACAGTGTTTTAAAGTTCAGTTTGATCCTCGGTTTGATCTGATATTTATCTTCGTTATATATTAAAATATTGGGAAAAATGTTTCAAATTTCTTGGTCATTTCCTCGGTGTTGTTGTTTTTACAGAATAACTCAAAAAATACTGAAATAATGAAATTTCGAATGGATATATATGCGGAATCATTGGATGATTTTACCAATCCGCGAATTCGGCTTTCGTAATTGAACCGGTTCAACAAATGACAAGCCTCTAATGGATTATCCTTTTATGGTTGGCAGTAAGGCTGACGTCAACCAAAATCACATCCGAAAAGAACGACTTAGAGAACCAATTTTTTAGCAGGTTTGGGGATTAATTACGAGGGTCGAATTCGTGAAAACTAAAGATCCCCCTCAATGATTTCGAAGATATATCAATTCGAAATTTTATTTTCCCAGTATTACCAATAACGCAAATGTCTTCAAATCGAAATTCTGCAGTTGGTTGAAAAATGACGGCTTGAAGGTTATTGCAAAATGTCTTGAGGAAATTGCTTCGAATGTGAACAAGCGCGTAAAAGCTCCTGACCTCACGTCAGTATTTTTCTAGATTTTTTTCAGTTCGTATTATGTTAACATACGATCATTAGACCAATATGCGACACAATAACTTGCGAAAGGAATGACTTAGGGTCTCAATATTTGTGCGAGCCATGTACGAAAATGGTCCCAAACGACTAGGTTGGACTCACTGATATTGAATCCGGTTTCAAAATAGATTACGGGCGTATACGGAGAATCCTATCGACTTGAAACTTTTAGGGTTGTTTGCATTCCAAATTGCGAAAGTTAAGTTCGTTAATGGGTAAAATCAGTAAAATAGTTTCGGAGTTAAAGCTATTTGAAGTATTGAGTTTATTTTCCTTATATCTCGGGAACCATTGGAGCGATTGAATTGAAACTTGGCTGTTGGTTGGAATATAAGGACCCGCAACTTTTCGTGCAAATTTGTTGGTTCAGTAAATTAAGAAAATTTTTTTTTCAGAAACTATAGATTACATTCGGACGAAATTCTGGTCCTACTTTGAGCTTCATGTACGCAGCAGTGCGATGCGACACTAAATTTTGGATATATTCAGAAAAAAAATGTCGTATTTCGTGGTGTTTTTCTCGATATCATTGTTTTTTTCGGAAGAAATAGTTTTTCAGTCATGATGAAATTTGGCAGCTAATTTGAAAATGTCGTTAAACAACTTTGTTCAAATTTCGTGATGATCCATTATATTTGGCATTATTACAAGGTTTCGTAATGATCGCGCCTGCCTAGTATTGATCACTTCCAGGACGTTAATTATAATATTGCAATCAATGACAATGGGGTGCTTAAATCTTGTATACCTGATTTATTGGTTCTCAAACATTAAGATAACATAACATCCCGAGTTTGTGGGTTTTCTATAAATGTCGAAAATGGAAGGGAACCGTTGTTTTCGAATGCGTACATGAATTTAATAGAAGGGTATTAACTACTCATCATATCGGTGAATTCTTCTACATTGAAATTTTGGTCGTCTATAGCAAAGACGTCGTCGACGTATCCGGCCCAAAATTCTGGAAAATTTCTATTACATTTCATTAATTTCTTCTCTTATTTACCGAGGAAAAAATTATCCAAAAAAGGGGAGTACCGAATGTTTGTTGGAAATACTTACCATCAAAAGAAAAGGCTTCCTTGCAAAGCGAAGTTAACATCAGTATTACCAACAAACATTCGGTACGGCCATGGGAAATCGGCTCTCTCCTTTTCTAGCTAATTTTTTCCTCGGTAAATCAGAGAAGAAATTAATGAAATGTAATAGAAATTTTCCAAAATTTTAGGCCTAATATGTCGACAACGTCTTCGCTAATGTGGACGAAAATTTTGATGTAGAAGAATTGAAACCCTTCTATTAAATTCACGTACGAATTCTAAAACAACGGTTCCCTTCCATTTTTAGACCTAAAATTATCTAGAGACAACACAACAACAATTAGTTTCGACATTTATAGAAAACCCAGTGGCACCCTGGTCACACAAAACAGCCAGCTTACACTTTTTGATTGATCGTTTATTCAGGATACCGCTCAGTGAAATTAATTTCAACAAAGAACAAAACAAAATTTTCCAACTTGCTGAACACAACGGTTACAATAAACACTTAGTACGAAACTGATTACCAAACATAAAGATGAACAATTTTTCGAAGACATAACTTTAATGAAAGAATCGGGAAAAGATAACGTTTTCAGGGCATTTCCGTATCACCCTGAAACCTATAAGAAACTGCTGAACATTTTCAAAAATATTAAGTTAGCTTTCACACCCGCCGCGAAAACAAAAAAACTTCTGAGAAATACGTTTGATAAAATTCCGACAGAACGGGCATACCTGTACTGAATAAAATGTTCAGACTGCGATAAATTTTACATCAGACAAACATCGAGGAACATCAAGACGAGATTAAAGGAACACATAAGTCATATCCGCAACAACCATCCTGACAAATCGGCGGTAGCTAATCACGTTTTAACAACCGGTCATTTCATTTCAGAAAAATCCATAAAGCTATTGAAGAGTTTGGGCCAAACTTACGTAAATACGCTTCAAGGTATACATATGTTCAAAAGAAGAGATAGATTGCTAAACAATGACCTTAGCCCCATTAGTAACCCATCATTCCCAATATTTACCTGATTCGCCCTTGATAACCCAGTACTACCTTTATGGCTTTTTAACAACACTTTACCTATTGGTCCTTTATACCACCCTAACCACTTCCCCATTCGTTTAGCATGTGAACTCGTAGCTGTAATTAGTAATGATATGTCTCTGGAAGAAGAAAACGTGGTTTCCGAAACGTGCGTTAGACGCAGAAAGTGTAAGTGAGTAGTTAAACACTGTTTTGTTATCAGTATTCTATCCCCAGTGAACTCAAATAGTTATCACCTTGATTCGAGTCACCTTTGTTCGCACTGATCATGGGTTGATCCTCTAAATTTATTATCTATTTTAATGAGCATAACGGTCTATCGTATAGGTTAAATTGGTGTATTTGTGATGGTCGATGAAAAAGTCGGTGCTTGGTGCTCCGTTGTACTCCCACTTAACCTGTCCACACCATAGACCTAATATATAAGTATATCAGGCCTATGGACCATGGATCAATATGTGCCCGTGGTCATACACGAGATATACTAGTGGCAGACACGAAGCTTTCTGGATTAGTCGTGGTTTTATCATAAGCGTAATCCATGAACTATTTTTCGATTTTCTTCCTAACCACTGTTTCCACGGAATATAAGTTAAATGATCTTATACGATTACGTTTTCTCTGAATAGCTCATTGCATGGAGGAACAAAATGTTCAGCACCTTATGGCAGAAATGCCTAAGATAAATCAATTTTCAATTGAGGTCGAAGTTATACCCCCATACACGTTGGCCATAGACAGGATCAGGTGGTATTCACTTGGTGCCAGGGCTAGACTATAGGGTGGATGCATAAGAACTTTCCATCTGAGCTACTGGAGTTTCTGGTGCGTCATCTGAGTTGTGTAGGATTTGTCGTTATATTGATGAAAAATAGTGAGCAGAATTAAGCGTTGAGTCATAGAGGAGCGGCTCATAGTAAAGTATTCCTTGGCAATTCCACCGAACACACAGCAACACCTTTCTAGCTGTCAATCCTGGCTTGGCCACGTTCTGGCCCGCTTCGTTGAATTTGGACCAATCTCTGTCGCTTGAAATTGTCATAGTGACCCTTTTTCATCCCCAATCATATATCTTTTCAGAGGTTGTCGATTTTGTCACGATTCACCAGTGATTCGCACATAGAAATTCGATCCTTGAGGTTTTTCTTTAGCCCTTGTGTCACATCGGGCGTTTTTCAATCCAACCTTCTACAATTGCTTAAATCTCTCGAACCACGTTGCATAGCACAAACCGAAAGGGTATCGGCCCCGTATGCATCGCATTTTTTTTGTCGCTTCCAACGCGTTTTCCCTTTTCAGGTAGATAGTAATAATGTCAAATATGGCGAATTCCTTCCTTTGAGACCTCCGAACTTGATGCACTATAGTCCACGACTGACCCACATATTACAAAGAGATACCGCCTAATCTTTGTGAGCCGTGGACTGAATCAACCAAGTGCAATAAAGTAAAAAAAATGCATTTTCAGTTTACACTCGCACCTTTATAATGCTTCATGGTATGATCGGATGTGACCAATATCGAAGGTTGAAAAAAAGACCGCCAAATAAGAAATGCGCAGTTCATAAAGTTCATAAATAGGCCTAATCTATACGTTGGTTTCGAAGTTCGTGGCAGCCCCAAAATTTCTTTGTCAATGATTCAAAGGAATACTGTGAGTTTCCAAATAAATTCTTCATAGGGAAAACGAAACAAGTTGTTTTACGAAAAACGGGAATGTGATCAATGAGGATGTAAGTATTCATGAAAAGTTCAGGAAATAAAAATGCGAGTGACTAGTGGCATCTTAACCCAATAACTGCCCCTTCAACATGAACATTTACCGTTAAAAATTGAACCCATATTTCAAGAAAACACGAAGAACTGAAAACGTGTGCAAAGGTTTTAATGAAAGTGTTAAGTAAATATAAACTTATGGCAAATTTAGTGTTAATGACTACCCTATTGATTGATGTTGCTTAACATGAGGCTAGCGGAATCCAGATTTTCTCGCTCAACAGAAACGTGTAAAATTGATGAAGAGGATTTTACATTAGTGCGAAATTAGATCCGTATTATGGCCACATAATTCATCGAAAAATGGTAGTTCTGCCAATTTTATAGTAGCGGTAATTGCATGACACAACTGTTTGATATCATACCGACGGAATGATAGCGCCTAGAAAGAGTATAAAGTAATATTTCACAACCTGATTAATTCAAAATCTTCTTTCTATTGCAGATGTCATCCGAGAGCACCATAAGTAGTAACAGTGCAAGGAATTTCAAAAGAGCAAACCGAAGGTCTATGCTATCTTCATCAGGATCAGATATCAGATTCACCAGGAAGAAACTTACCCATCAGTACAAACTAGGATGTATTATTATAGCGATTTTTCTTATTTTACTTCTATTCGCAGCTGGAGCAGTATACGTTGGTTGTAAGTAGATTAGATAGTAATAACTATGATTATAATTTGTCGTCAAATTAGGAAGTAACTCGACCAGAAGAGATAATTAGAATGTAACAATTATGGTTATTATATCCATGAAATGCTCTGTTGGCATAAATAACTTTCCAACTAATTTTTCATCATTAGTGTGCGGGTCGAAAAATTCGAGAGGAGCATTCAACGGAATGAAGAATCAGATAATTCAACCTATATCTGCAGATCTTTATATCAATTCAAGTTTGTGCCCGTGTAGTTCAGTCAATTCAACATCTAATTGTATCTGTGTTTTTGGAAATATGTTTCCTCACCCCATTCGAGAACTTTATAACCCTGACTGGAAAATATCAATGCTCTGACTCACTGAATACAAATATATAAGAAGAAAAATGTCCCTTCAAAACGACGGAAACAAAATACGACCTCGCCGGGGATGGCACAAACCAACAAGTTGCACGGTATTATACAAATTCGGAGAATTTTATAAAGTGAATCTTGGAAGCGATGCGTTGGCGGGAATTTATTTCAAATAATACTAAAAAGTCCATTTTTGAATTGAAGTCCAGATTTTGAAAAATAAATTTATTTACGAATCAACAGATACACCAATTTCACAATATTACTCGTAGTACAATGATCAATAATCATTTCTGACGGCATATAAAAATAAAATAATAAAAGAAATAAATATTCAATATTTTTCATGAAAAAATTTATCGGTCAAGGAACCTTTCCGAAGAGGTACATTACAAAAAATTTTACAACCAAATTGACATGATGTGAATATTTGCAACGCAAAATTGAAGATTAAATGATTGGCAATGTTACATCGTGAAAACAAAGACATGATTATCATAGTGGAAATTTGAAATGTTTTATTTCACTCAAAAAATCAATACATACCTACCTACAAACAAATTAGGCTTTCACGAGATTCCTCGTCTCGTCTCGATTTCGAGACGAGATCGAGACGAGAATAACTTTTTTTTTCGAGGCGAGATCGGGATTTCGCGATCTCGACAAAAATATATGTGCTACAATAACTCACAGCTCTGAATACGTCAGAAATGAGAAAATAAAAACTTAAGAAAAGCACTGACGTGAAGTCAGGAGCTTATACGCGCTTGTTCGAATTTTAAGTATCAGATCAACACGGAATTTCGCACCTAATTGTGCGTTGGTATTTTTCACCTGAATATGAAGTCTCAATATAATGGAATTCGTACTTTTTGAGACATTGCGGAAGTTACGTGTAAAATCCAAATAACAACGAAATACATATTTTTTTCCTTATATCTCCGAAAGTAAATATCGGATCGTGATGAAATTCGAAACATTGTTGTTTAATACTGACTCTAAGGCTTGTGCCTTTCGTTAAAATCTAATCAATATTCTCAGAGAAAAAAAAACTTTTTCATCAAAAGTTTGAAAACATTTTTTGAATTTTTAAACAACTAGATCCACCCGAGATTTCACACTATAGGTTGCGCGTGGGTAAAAACTGTTCACAAAGTTTTAATTTGATCCATTCAGTACTTGATGAGATATCGGGGAATACACCTCAAATTTTCGAATGGATCTAACTCTGAAACTATCCGACCGATTTTACCCATCAACGAATTGAACCAAGATATTTGGACTCCAAACATAATCTGACAATTTTAAGTCGCTGAGTCCTATCCTTCCAAAGTTATAGGACATACGGACGGACGGCCAGGCAGACAGAATTGAAGTTGACCACGGATTCTTTTTCATCGTGTTGAACCCAATCTTTTAGGGCCATTTTCGGCTCAACATTCGAAAATCACAGACATTGTAACGAAACGATAACGCGCTGTTTCCTAAAACAAGCGCGTTAACACTACACTAAGATATAATTTAACGATGCCCTGACAGTTTTGCCAGGTCAGAAAAAAAGCGGGAAATGAGAATTAGATCAATGATTATTTATTTTCATTAGATCTAAGCAATGAGAGTTTTTTCCAATGCTACTTTATATTTCTTTACAACAATGATTAGATAATATGAATTACACTATGAAAATTAATTGATAGGATACTATTCGGTCAGTCTGGCCTTTCAGGGTAAAGAAATACCATAGAAGGAAATTAATTCAACATTATTTTTATTTTATTTTTAAAAAATGTTAGTCAAAGCTTATTTCCACATTACTTCCAAAGATATTCTTATAGCAGACTCATAGCACCATTTTTGCGCCCCTATATACTATATTTATTCTGTTTTCACGCCAGTGTTCAGAATGAAGGATAGAACAACCTTGAAAATTTTAATAATTTTGAGCGGACTTGTAAAAAAAGTGTTTTGAATTTTAGAAAAAATGTTTCACGAAAAATCTTAGAAAATCAAGTATATCAGAATAATGCTGTTCAGTTTGGCAATCGAAAATAAAAAAGTCCACCTTTGCAGGTTTTCCGCCATTTTCCAGAATTCTACAACACAAATATTGAAGTGACCAGCAAAAATACAAAGATATGACAAAAATCCGTTATTTCAAAGGTCACGCATAACTAATCACAGTTATCAGATTATTGCACAAAAGGGGCGTTCGTTTATTACCTCAGACTGCTCGGATTGCTCCTGAGTCGTTCGTTAAATACGCATCCAGATGGAGGAGACTTCAGATGTCAACTGATCGTCAAACAAAATCAGAGCGAGTCGATTACGATCTTTTTCGTCGGAATCATAGACAAGTACGCAGTTTTTTGATGGAGCAAATTTGACATCTTGTTGATATCAATCATGATGTGAGTAAATCAATGTTTTACTCACATCATGATATCAATTACCTAGAAATAATTTCCGTTCAATTTTCATTTCGTGTTGGGTTTTTTCGTTAGCACAGTTCGGAAAAAAATAATTTTTTGAGTGGGAAAATATATAATAAGCTTAATTGGCGTTGGTCCATTCTTAGTTAATTTTAAGATGCAAAATACATAGGAAATGCCAACCGGCGAGAATAATTATAATCGATTTCAAGCGATAGACCGAAAGCTTCGGTTATAGTTGCGTTCATGATGTAAGTAAAACACGGTGTATACTCATCTGTGATCGTACTTATCAATGATGACGTCAGATTTTTTATTCAAATTCAAAGCACAGAATATATACTTTCTTCAATTTGAATGAAAAAAGTGACAAAAGTGACGTCATCATTGGTAAATACGATCACAGATTAGCAGATGACCACACCATAATCAATTTCATGCGATGGACCAAATGCTCTGGTTATAGTTACGGTTATCAAAATTGACAAATTATCCTTTGCCTATATGTCAGTTTGGATAACCGTAACTATGACCAGAGCTTTTGGTCCATCACTTGAAATCGATGCATGTTTTACTTACATCATGGTTGCGGTTATCCAAACTGATATATAGGCAAAGGATTATCTGTCGATGTGGATAACCGGAACTATAACCGGAGATTTTGGTCCGTCGCTTGAAATCGATTTATGTTCAGAATTCCGTTACTACACGTCGGCAAAGGGTTCAACATTTGAAATATTCTGGCCTTAATGATAAATCAACAATACTCTCCACTAAGGACCCCTAATTTACAGAGGCCAAGTAACTTTATAATAATCAGGCAAGATTCTGATACCAAATTTTTATCGATGGCATGGTGGATATCACTTATCATTTAATTTCGTCTACTTGTTTATGAATGAATAATCAATTGAACAATTATCGGTGAATTCATATTACTGTGAAACATTCTAAAAGCACCGTTAGAGCTAGGGAGATTCGGGTATTTGGGTAATCGGGGATTCATCCTATTGGTCGACGGCGATCGCGTGATCGTCGTCAGCCAATAGGAAAGAATCTCCGATTACCCAAATACCCGAATCTCCCTAGCACAAAAGGTAGCTTTAGGGATCTTTAAACTGTTGATTTGTAAATAAGGGCCCTGTTTCTTCAGCAAGCCCCTGTATTTTTTCAAAAGTGTTCGTTTGTCGTACTCTTCATCATGATCATCATAATTTTTTTTCAATGAGCTGGGAAATAAACACTGCAGAAAATAAAATATATGATTAACAATTTTGATTTGACATCAGTCATTGATACGCAGATGAGAGGATATCAAATATTTATGGTCTGTAATTTTCATTTCGTCTGAGTCGTTCGTTTACTTCAGATAAAATCTGATAAATCCATAAGATCTGTGGTCACGTGAGCAAAAAATCCGTCGCCTCTCGGACGCAATAAACGTACGCAGCAAAAGTTGACATTTAACACAAACATGCTTCGAAAACGGGGTATATGTCATAAGGCAAAAGTGACTCTCCAAATGTCATCTAAAGGGGTATATATGTTTGTCCAGTTTAGGGTGAAATACCCTGTATATATGGACAATAATTAATAAAGACATCCTGAGCATCACTTTCGACAATTGTTAAACTGGAATTGAAATCAATGAAAAAAACTGAACGTAATTATATCGAATAAAATTTTTTAATGTTTCAGTTCGCTACTATGCCAAAGAATTATCTGGACCAATTATATATCGAGGAACTTTCAAGATTATCGAAGGAGATGTTTATACAAACGAATTAGCTGATCCTACCAGTAGGAAATTCAAGATTCGTTCAAAAGATTATAAGGAAAGGCTGAACCTGCTGTACACAAGAAGTCCAATCAGACACGGATTTGGTGGGAGTGAGATTCTAGCACTAGACGGGTGAGTTCAATTTTTAAGACAAGTGTTATTGATGCATTTGAAGTTTTCGATCGAGTAAAGGGGCCTTTTGTGCGAGGGAGATTCGGGTATTTGGGGAATCGGAGATTCACCCTATTGGCCGGGAGATTCACCCTATTGGTCGAAGACGGTCACGTGATCGTCGTCGGCCAATAGAGAAGAATCTCCGATTACCCAAATACCCGAATCCGGTATTTGGGGAATCGGAGGTTCACCCTATTGGCCGAGAGTTGCACCCTATTGGTCGACGACGGTCACGTGATCGTCGTCGGCCAATAGAGAAGAATCTCCGATTACCCAAATACCCGAATCTCCCTCACACAAAAGGTAGCTTAATGTTTTATTTCTATAGAAATATCTGAAATTTCCTCGAAACTTTGAATGATTCATCATGTTGGTACCTATATACTCCGAAAATATTTTCCAAGTTTCAATTCAATCGAAAGCCCATTTTTCTTATACATTCTTGAGAAATTAAATGAATAATGTATTACCGCTGAGCTCTTGAGTTTTGTCAACCGCCAACCTTGAACAGTAACGATTTCGCAGATTGCAGATACCTTCATTTCAGATCATTGAAACCTAGGTTAACGCCGTAGATAGAGGAAAGAGAAGATGAAGTAAACAACACAGAAAAACGTGGCCAACATCTCTGTGTTTATATTTACATTTCTCCAAAACGTCAAAATTGTTTATTCAGTTATTTGTGATATTTAGACCGAAGAAGCTGAATATTTTTAAGTGTAATACAGTTATATAGTATTAAGGATGCCATTAAAGTGTGTAGTGTGTGGTAAATATGCTGAAAAGGAAAATAATCCTTCCGTGCATAGGTTAGTATTTTGCTTTCCTCGCCATTGGCGTACGTCGTCAATATTTTGGATGCAGATATTATTCGGACATCAATAATATAACTATTTATTCTTAAACCATCTCTTATATATGATTTGTCTGCATTATATTTGTTATATTGATATGTACTATTCGTTTCCAATAAACAACTATTTCTACTATGACTGTATACATGAGAGAAAATTGTTAACATTATTTAAGAACCTGCTCCTGAAATATACAATTTGATCCAATACAAAATGATAACAATATTTATTTATGATCCTTAATTAGCATATTATTTTGGATCAATAGGTCGTTTAGGAAGTTTTCCCAACAAGGTATGATATACGTAAGATTTGGCGCTATTAATGAGTTATTCAATAGGTCCTTGGATCATTTGTTCAAAAATAAAGCAAATCTTCTCATAGCACCAATATAATGGACTATTCTTGTGGCTTGATCTTCACCAGGAGAGGAGTTTCCTTTCAATTTTTCAATAATATTATATGAATCTCTTCCGAATCTGTAAACTGAAAGAAAGTAGTTAGCATAGTCTCTTCCTCGGTGAATTGGACACTTGGTTTTTATTAAATATTGTATTGTCCAAGCGAGTAGTTCAATATTTAAAGGTATTCTTTATTACTTGGATATCAGCTCAGAGGATTTTCCGTATTCAATATACCTATATTAATACAAGAAACCACACAATTATCTCTTTTCAAAAATAAACAATATACGACCATGAAATTTATCTAGAAACCATTCAATTATTTGGATGCATTGATATAAGACGTTATCCAGCAATCTGAATATAGTTGCTTATTCGATCCACTTCCTGAATTTTATTCATAGCAATGAAAATATTTTGGTTTCAGGAGAGAAACTCATTAGACTCTTAGTTTTGTCTGAAATATTAACCTGAATCAGATTCTGAAGCATGTTTTAGTAATTTGCATGAGAAAAGCAAGTTTCTGGGTTGAATACCACCAAAGAACTGCTCAATATTATCACCGTATAAATCTCTTAATACAATTATATCATCATTTCGTTAACTAGTCCAATACATTTCTACCTTATGATGCGTACGCCAATGATCGCTTTGGAGAAATGTAAACAAATATTTGACAACAAACACAAGAGATGTTGGCTGCAAACATTGAGTGAAGGATGAAGGGGAATGCGGTATCTTCTCTTTCCTCTATCTACGGTTAACGCGCAGGATCCAATAGTTGATTTCAAAACAAAATAATATAGAATATTCGAGATTCATTACATTGTATTTAAATATAATATATAAAACGAGTTGCAATCCTTACGATGAGTTCGGAAAAACATCCACCATTCTCCATTACGTTTGATTTTGGCCATCTGAAAATTTGGCAGAGCCATCAAAGTTTTTTGAGAACATCATATCTGTGGAAAACACCTTAATTCAAAACAATGACGCAAGTATCTTTTATCAAGAAGCCTTTTGTGCGAGGGAGGTTCGGGTATTTGGGGAATCGGAGATTCACCCTATTGGTCGACGACGATCACGTGATATAGGGAATAATCTCCGAGTACCCAAATACACGAATCTCTCTCGCACAAAAGGTAGCTTTAGAGTACCAATTACTTATTAATGTTTCCACACAATCTTTGTCTTCAATAACCATTATTATTCTCATATAAAAAAAAATGGATTATGAATTACTGAACTTTTTCGAATACAATCAGAAGCAGAATTAGTTGGAATCATAAGGATGAGTTCAGAAAAGAACGCTAATCGCATTATCTATTTCATGATTTGGTTTTTGGCATTGAAAAACTTATAGAGCACCAACATTTTGTGGAACCGACCTCACTCAAAAAAATTGCTCTTAGATTTCGATGGAGATCATAGGTAGGTAGGTATAATATTGATTTCCATTTATGGAACTTTGACATTTTTCCGCTTTTTCGGATTTATTTCCATCTTTTTAGTTTTATCTCATAGAACTTTCCGTTCTTTTGTTTTTCTTCTGTACAATTTTTGAGAGCTTTGATTTTTTTTGTTCATGTAATTCTTCAGTTCTATTTATCTTATTTTTTTCAATAAACTCACCATAATTATTTGTGTTCTATAAAAATGTATTATTGTTGAATCTACAGAGAACAATTGGATGATAAATTCCTACTCATTTCGAGAAAAATTCAAAGATATTGTCCAAACTCAAACAGAAACCATAAAGAATAGTTTATCGTGATATGAATTTCCAGATAATGGATAAGTTTGATTTTGAAATGAAAATCCTTTAAAGCAATCGAAGTTTTCTGGAACTGGATGATCTATTAGATTCAATAGTTATGGATGAGGCTAAGTTTACAAAACTTTCAAGCATATCAGAAAAAAGTATATCTTAGTTATTAAACAGTAACTTAGATACTTCATTCCTTTTCTGTTAGCGGAAAGTAACTAGTATCTTAGATTCTTTTCGAAAGGAACTGTATCTTGTAACTTAAAAAAAAGTTCCTTCAGAAGAATGTGTGTGAATTTGGTCCAGCATTTTACGGTTCTTGAAAACATTTTTTTGTGCTTAATTGGTCTTGGTTTGTGTCGTTGAAATTTTTTCTTCCAGTTCTCAAGATATTCCACACAATGTCTGAAATAGGCCAGCCCTGCTCTTCACGAAAAACTGGGTTTCAACGGTTGAAATAGTTGTGCCGTTAGAATTTTTCTGAAAGTCCCTAAAATTTTCCAGGAAATCATAAATGAAGAATTATTTACTCAAAATATAGTGGAAAAAAGTGTGTTCCATTTGTACAGACTTGTGGCGTAAATATTTTCACGAAACTTTGTCGAGTTTCCTTATAGAAATCGCGAAAGTGAAACTAAAGTTAGTCCAGCACTATCGCTTTTTCGTAATGAAAATATACAGAATGTTTCAACATAAACTGGTCAAACATATAAAGCCGTATAGATGACATTGGGAAAGTCATTTTGGCCTTATGACTTATACCCCGTTTTCGAAGCATAAGCGAGATACAGGAGGATGTTTAATGTCAACTTTGAGCAATACTCTGATAACTTCGGTGATTTATACGCGACCTTTGGAATAACGGTTTTTGGTCACAATTTAGTTTTTGTTGGTGGTCAATTCAATTGTGGAAAAAATATCTCAAAATGACGGGAAACCTACAAAGTTGGAGTTTTTGTTTTCGATTGCCAAATTGCATAGCATTATTTCAATGTACTCAATTTTTTAAGATTTTTCGTGAAAACATTTTTCCAATATTCAAACTCAACTTTTTTCTATAGTGAAAAAAATTTCACCCAAAATTGTTGAAATCTTTCGAGGTTAAACTCACCTTCATTCTGAACACCGGGGTGGAAACATAATGAAAAAAATATCCATTGGTTTTCATTTTATAGCCTTCCAAAGACTCCGCTCGGAGTACTTAAGTAATTTTTATTCAAGAAACTGGTGGCCCTACAGATGCCAAAATTATGCTTATAGGCCTCCAGAGTGACCGGATAGAAATATGGATTTATCAAGAAAAAAAATATTTTCTAAAAACCTTTGGTGGGAATCGAACTCTCTCCGCATTCGGAAAATAGGGTCAAATTCGATGCACTACCGTTGCTTGGTAACGGACTTCATCATAATAAGAATAAATCAAACTTATTCGCGACCCTTTCGTCCATAAGTGGAGCGAGTTCGAATCCCATCAATGTTATTTCGAAAAAAAATTTTTTTTTTGATAAACTCATATTTCTATCCAGGTCATTCTAAGGGCCCATCAACACAATTTTGGCCTCCGTAGGGCCACCAGTTTCTTGAATAAAAATTATTTAAGTACTCCGAGCTGAATCTTTGGAAGGCTATAAAATGAAAACCAATGGATATTTTTTCATTCTGTTTTCATCCCAGTGTTCAGAATGAAGGTGAGTTCATCCTCGTAAGATCTCAACAATTTTGGGTGAATTTTTTTTCACGGAAGATATTGGAAAATTGGGTTCATTCAAATAATGCTATCCAATTCGGCAATCGAAAACAAAAAATTCCAACTTTGTAGGTTTTCCGCCGTTTTAAAATATTATTTTCCCGAATTCTACACAACAATTGAATTGACCACCATGAATTTCCTACTAATTTCTCAAAAAAAAAAAAGATTTTGGGAAAAGTTAACCCAGAAACTTCGTTTTTGCCATGTTCTGGTGAACAGCGTACCATCGTTCTGTCCAAATGTCTGCAATTCTCGAATTTTTAGCCGCACATGATCTCAAACGACAAGGTTGGACTGATTACCAATTCGGTATCAAATCAATTTTGTACGGCCAGCCGTCCGTCCGTATAGGTGCGATAACGGGCGTACACAGGACTGGGCAGTATTTCAATTAATTGTAATTGAAATACGTATTTGAAATACAAATACGTATTTTGTATTTGTATTTCAATTACTTCTTGAAAATGTATTTTGTAATTGGTATTTCAAATACCTGACGGTGAAGTATTTTTTATTTTGTATTTCGATACTTTTGTCTTCAAAATACTTTCGACACAAATACATCTAGCGCTGAGCGCTCTACAGAAAATAGTCCCTGAATCTCCCTTCAGATGGCGCGACGTTCATCTGCTTCATCTAGTTCTTTTGCTAGCAATCATATTTTCGGCGAATGGAAAGGAAGAAAAGGTCCTGCGCAATTGTCATTTCATCATGGAGTTAGAGTTAGTCAACTTCTAAAAACGATAAGAGCAAAGAGCTTACCATCCTTGAACATTATCCTAACATAAAAAATCTAGAAAAGCACTGACGTGAAGTCAGCAGCTTTTACGCGCTTGTTCACATTGCGAGATGGTGACTTGGAAATTTCAATGAAATAGGGAAATTTCAAAAATGAATTTTCAAAAAATATATTTTTTTTTCGAATTTTTCCATGAATAAGTCTTCTTATTGACACTGTCCATATTCCAACTAAGTTTCATTTCGATCAGATGAATATTTTTCTAGTTATTGAAAAATGAAAATTTCAAATGACTGTAACACAAAAACCATTCGGCAGATTTGGCCCATTAACGAGCTCAACCGAGATATTCAGGATCTTAACCTAACCTGAAAATTTCAAGACTCAAGGTCTTTTGTTTCGAGAGTTCCAGCGCACACGGCCGGCCGGAAGGACAGAATCAAATTCGGCCACGGATTCTTCATCAGTGAGTCCAACCTCGTCGTTTGAGACCAATTTCGGCTCAAAATTCGAAAATTACAGACATTGTGGTGAAATTATAACGCGCTGTTCCCCAGAACACACGCGTAAAAATATGTTCATACAATATAACACAAGTTTCTGCCCACCAGGACCTGTAGAAAGATTGTTGTGTTTCTGAAAGGAAATTCTTTATTTAGCGATAAAATAGCTGAGCTGAATTAGTTGTACCCTTGTCATATTTTACGTAACACCTGAATGTATAATATTTTGTAATTTGTATTTCAAATACAAATAGCTAAAATACTGTATTTTGTATTTCATATTTCAAATACCCGACTTGAAAGTATTTTGTATTTTGTATTTCAAATACCTGCGAGAAAGTATTTTGTAATTTGTATTTCAATTAAGCCAAGCATGTATTTTGCCCAGCCCTGGGCGTACGGAGAATCATATCGACTTGAAACTTTCATGGTGTATTGCAGTTCAAAATGCCACGCTTAAATTCGTTAATGAGCAAACGGTTTTGGAGTTAGAGCCTTTTGAAAATTTTAGGTTATATCCCTGATATTCCAGGAACTACTGGAGCGGTTGACTTGAAACTTGGCAGTTAGTTGAAACATAATGACGCACAACTTCTAGCAATATTTTGTTGAACTCATATATTGTGACTAAGTTTTAAAAATCATTTTTTTCAAAATTTGTTTCGAACAAATTTTTTTTCGGGAACTACCTATCATATTCGGAAAAAAAATTCGCCCATACCTTGAGCTCAATATTTCACAGCAGTGCACTTAATTCCAATTCAGAATAAATATTTGAAATTTCGTGGTTTAATTCTCGATGTCGCTGTTTTTTTTTCGGAATGAATCAAAAAATACTAATTCAATCATAATGAAAACGCTGATGGACAACTGAGAGCAAAATTCCGTTAAGATCATGTCATAAGAACAATTTGAAAAAAAAAATTTTTTCTTAAGTATCCAATATTCTGCAATCTTTTGATCATATTATTCCCATGAAATTCTGTATAAACCTTCGAAATGTAATTTTTTTACACCGTCATTGTGTTTACGTTCGGTCTTACGGCCTACCGTAAACACAATAACTTCCAAAAGAAACAACTTAGAAACTCTGTATTTGTAGATTAGGTTTGGACCTTAATTACTAAGGCACGATTCGTGAATGTGCAAAATCCACCCAATGATTCCGCAGATATACCTATTCAAAATATCATTTTATTATGAGTACGAGTGGATATAAGACACAGGTATTACAACTCTTCACTCTAATATGGCCAATCAGAGAGACTCCAGCGATAAACACAGGAGGCCAATATTTCCAAAGGTACAGATTAGATCGAACTGAAATCCAGTACTTTATCGAAAAAACCTAGAGAAGCAATGACGTGAAGTCAGCAACTTCAGCGCACATGTTCACTTTCGGTGATTTTCTTCGAAAATGCGCGCAAAAGGTGCTGACTTCACGTCAGTGCTTCCGTTTCTAGGTTTTATGTGTCAAAAATTGTTTGATATAGTTAAGCTACATTTATTCTTAAAAAACATTCCACTTTTTCTTTGAACGGTGAGAATTAGAAAAAAAACCTTTTGTTTTGAATGAGTGAATGAACTACTCTATAAATCATATGATTGTTTGTTTGAGGTTGTTGTGTTTTAAGGAGGTTGCATTTAGGCTATCTTACGTGAAAATTCCAATCTCCAATTCTGGCGTCAATTAAATTTGAGCATACAAATCCTCCTATTCCCTTAAGTGATTAAGTCAAGAAAACACAAAATACATTAAATACTTCATCTAAAACTTTGAGAAACTCCAACCTTATATAAAAGAACTCAAAAAGTATCGTATCTTTTTTAAAAAAGTTCAAAGTCACGCTGGATTAGGAGACCAAGATGAACCATGTTTTTTATGGAATTCAAAAATACTGTAACTTCAACTTGAAAATTGCATAGTCTATAGAAATTCATCCTCAAGCAACTGTTTGGACTTTCAATCTTAAGAACAATTGGAGTGATTTCTTAGACTCAAAGAATTTTTTTCTGGAAGGTTTTAGGTTTTTTTTCTCATTACGTCAGGAACAACTTATGCGATCAGATTGAACTTTGATTATTAGTTACAACTAATACTGTAAATTGTGAACTCAATTTCTAAAAAATCTCCTGAGAACTTTTCAAATTTTGTTGGAAACAAATTATTTTTCGGAAACCACAATAACTTCCGACAGAAACTCGATATTTGTAGAGTAGGTTTGGTCCTTGATTTCGAAGTCCGAATTCTTGAATGGGAAAAACCCACCCAATGATTCCGCAGGTATAACCATTCAAAATTTAATTTACCTACCCAATATTTCCAAAAATATAGATGAGATCGATTTGAAATCAAATACTTGATTGAAAAATGACAACTTGAAGGTTCATACAGAAATCCGCGAGGCAAATGTGATCAAAACATCGTAGAATATTGAATATTTGGAAAAAACATTTTTGGTTTTTTTCAAATTATTCTAACATGCCCCAACTAATTACCACATTTCAATCCAATCACTTCAGTTGTTCCTGAGATATAGAAAAATACCCTTAATATTTCAAATAGCTATAACTCCTAAACCATTCAACGGATTTTACCCATTAACGAACTCAACCGGCGCATTTTGTATTGCAACTTACCATGAAAGTTTCAAGTCGATTGAATACTCCGTGCGCCCGTAATCGTGCATAAGGACGGCCGGCGGTACAGAATCGCTTTCAATACCGGATTTGTCATCAGTGAGTTCAACCTATTCGTTTGAGATCATTTTCGGCTCAAAATTCGAGAACTATAGACATTTGGACGAAACGATAGCACGCTGCTCCCCAGAACGTGCGCGCAAAAACATCGTCTACAATGTCGCTTTCAGTATAGTACAAATACAGTCAGATTAATATATTCTGAGGATTTTTTTCATTTTCAAAGATGTAAAGAATACTTTACTGAAAAAAGGTGATTAAGGAGGACCCATCGGTGGACCATCCAATTGTTTATAGAATTTATCATTAAATTCAAGATAGCTCTGTCCAAGACATATTTCGAGTAGTTTTATTGTCTCCTCTTCGTTTCCATAGTGAGTGAAAGGTTATTTAACGTTGAAGTTGTTTGCTGGCTGAATATTCAATTTCTGCGTAGTTAGTATGGATAGAAATAAATTTACTACATCTAATCAAATCAACTTACCATTTGAGGGAATTTTAAGTGTCTTTTTTTCGCATGTTATATATTCTTTTGAAAATGAGCAGTAAACTTTTATATGAAACGATATGTGTTATCACACTATTAGCAGAGGAAGTCTAAAAGGGATAACATATATTTTAACGTATGATACAAGAGCACAGATAAAAACCTCAGAAAAAACTATGTCTCCCCGTATGAGTGTAGCGAAATTGTTGTTTGTTATTGAAGGGCTTCAACAAAATAGACTATTTCCTTTCCATGCAGGTTGATAACTCGAAATCACACCTGAAAACAAAACGAAGACGAAAAAACCAAATGATTTACTACTCATTGAATTTATTTGAATTTCACGATCCACCTCAAGAAAGAATCAGACACCGAATGGATTGCCCCGAAACCATCGTCAAATTTATACATTTGTATTGTCTATTGGATAACTGAATGGTCTATTGTTTCCTCTTCTCCGCATTCGCACGTTCGACTTTCGACCGAATTCCATTTGAAGAGGAAACTATTCCAGCGACCGTGACCGGTTCTAAGTCGATTTAAAATGCACCAAATTTTCCTATAGGCAGATTAAAACCATGAACCTTTTCCGAAGGATTGCTGATCAAACCTCTGTTGAAAACATAACGCGAATTCCATTCTGAACGCCAAATTTTTTTGTCACTTTTATTGGAATGAAGGAAATCGTTAATCCATAAAGATTTACGAGATTTCCATCTAGCAATTTTAGAATCCGTAATATAAGACATGATTGGGAATTACTTCGGAAAGGAATGATATTTCGCCCCATACTTTATCACTGCAACTTGTCTACGAATATGGGGCGAAACAATATTTGAAAGAACTGGTAACCACTGTAGAGGTGTAGATATTATGGTCCCACTAATGATTCTCATGGCAACATTAAGCTGTGCATCAATTTTACTAACATGAGCACTGTTAAATCAAACCGAACAACAATATTCAGCAGCAGAAAAAAACAAAGCCAAAGCTGCCGTACTAACAGTGGAAGGGTTAGCCGCCATGAACAACCAGCTTGTTTTCGAAAATATTATTCCTAGATTTCAACTTGTGGAACTATATCTCAGAACGGCATTATTTGAATATTACTTTTAAATCAGTAGTAGAATCTTGGCAATATTGGACTTATTTTTGGGGAAGATGAATCAAACCCAATTGAATTTCGTCGACGTTTCGGACATTTATTGTTCAATATTCACATATAAAACAGCGGGGTTGCCCTTAATCATGACTAAAAATAAATATAGCAGGTGGCAATACAATAACATACAATCTCCTCTAGGTAATTACCTTGATCCATTTAAAATATTTAAAAAATCACATATATATGAAATCATTAACATGAGTCCATGCTGAAACAAAACATCAATAAAACCCCACTTCAAATCTTTTCTCGGAAATACCAAAACACATTCACAGAACGTACACATTGAGTAGACTGAAGTCGCTAATTTGACGTCTGTCAGCGGTTCCATTTGATGATCCACAATTGACTGTGATCCACAACAGAGAAGATGAATTGTATTGCCACCTGCTATATTTATTTTTAGTCATGATTAAGGGCAACCCCGCTGTTTTATATGTGAATATTGAACAATAAATGTCCGAAACGTCGACGAAATTCAATTGGGTTTGATTCATCTTCCCCAAAAATAAGTCCAATATTGCCAAGATTCTACTACTGATTATTACAAATGGACATGAACAATCCTACTAATAACTTTTAAAGTTCTGAACTTCTGTTGATTACTCAGCAAATTTTACACAAGGGTTTATTATTTTCTCAATTAAGTAACCCAATTCCATTGATATCTTAAAAAAACTTATATAGCGTGCGAAAAAAATAATGTAACCCATCAATAATGCTTGTACGAAGAATTATTATAAGGAATATCCCCGAACCCGTCGATTTTTGCTTTCAAAACCAATTTATCCTGTGCTCTTTTGAATTGGATATTTCTCACTCCACTACTTTATTTTTTCAAATGGAAATATATGGGTTGTGATAAATCAAATAAAAGGTGATTTGAATGCCCATTCAGCGATGTGGCTTGAAGTACAGTTGCTTGTGCCGTTTTTCATTGAAAAATTAGGAAATAATTTAGAATTTTTAGTCAGGAGGGTACTGCAATCGGATCATTATTCTTTCATTAATTGATAGTAATAATAATGTTTCAAAAATAAACTATCGGGAACACAGTCTGGTCAAGGGCAATCCGAAAACTCTTTTTAAATCATTCTAGTTTTCGCTAATTTCATTAGCTTCTTTAGGAACCTAAAAAAACATACATACTGTGTAACATACAAACCAAAATTTACAAGACCATTCACGTTTAAGTCGAGGTAATGACAGCTTAGCCATATCAAAACTATACCAGAATAAATCCTCATCATCAATGTCCGTTTCTTGAAAATTATATAGACAACACTCATCAAATTACTTAAAAATTCATCATCAACAGGTCTTTTAATCATTCAGTATACAAATCTTCAAATTGGCCAATAGATCTTTGCTTTGTTGCTAAAAAAAACCCAATTTACTACAAAAAAACATTAAGGATAGAACACAGACATCACGGACAACGATGCACTCCTCCATTAATTTTTGAAGTTTCACGTATAGTCGATAATTTATCGCTCTGTAATAAAATAATAATAATATATTTATTCAATCAAGAGCTTATTGAAATACAATTAGGTTGGTCTCATCAAAACAGAATACATAACTCAAAACAATTTTCTTGTTCAAAATCAAAAATTCACTGAAAGAAAATGGTTCACAGTCAACAATTATATAATAAAGAGTAATTTCAAAAACTTTCAAGTTGGATGTCCTCCTCAACCCGTGGGGTAGAGCATTAAATAGCCTTAGGTCCATTTATAAGGACGACTTCTCTGTTAAGGTTGAAGAGTGACGTGGGTAATGGTATGTATCTGTGCGCCTAGTGTTGGTATAGTTTAAATATTGTTGGAAGTATTCTGGATGAACTTTCATGAAAACGAGTACCCTATATATCTATAGACCTTATGATGTTAAAAATGTGTTCTCTTCAAAATGCCCTCTACAAGATTCTCTGAAATCTGACTCCAGTATAATTCTCAACATGAATTTTTGCCTCAGAAACACTTTCATTATTACTGAGGGAAATCCTCGAACTCATGGATTTGTAATTTGAATTGTATTAATGATTAACTTTCATTTTCGTTCACATATTTGAATTTTTTATTTAATGACCTTTGATGCGATATATCACATGCAATATTCTTCCGAAAAAAAAACTGTTGAGGTTTGAGGGTAGAAATCACCCCCCCCCTCAAAAAAATAATTTTTAATTACTTTTCAATAGTTCCGTTTCAGATATTGGGAGTGAAAACCCATAAAACCCTAAAAAATGATATGAACCCCCCACCTTCAAAACTGTATGCATTTCTTAAACTTCGAAAACAGAAATCGTCGGGTAGGAGGATATTTTTCAACATTTATTATTTCAAGAATAAGAACCTGACACCACTCATAAATTGTTTACTTTCTAATGAAAAAATAGATGGAATGTACTTCCATTTGATATATCACAATATATGTATTACTATAAAAAATATAGGGGTGTGGAACGTAAAGGGTGGGAGATTTCGAATCCAAAAAAGCATAGGAAGACCTGCTTTCGGAATTACAAATCCATGGATTCGTGGATTTCCCATAATGATAATTATTAAAAGAATAATGGTCTGATTGCAGTACTCTCCAATCACGAATTAATTCCTAATTTTTCATTGAAAAACGGCACAACAAATTCTTTTTTAGTCAAATCGCTGAGTAGGTAATCAAATCACCTTCCATTTGATGTATTACAACCCATATATTCCAATTTGAAAAATTTAAGTAGGGGGGTGCTTGGCGTTGGGGGTGAGAAATATCAAATTCAAAGAAACACAGGATAAATATTTTCCTTGATAATTCTTCGTTCAAAAATTATTGAAGATTTACGTTCCTTTTTTGGCACGCTGTATACTATTTATAACTCATTGGTTTTTCACCCCAAAATTTGCAGCGTTTTTCTTCATACCTCAGGAACAACTGGTCGGAAATTATCCGGGTAAAAATTTTTAGGTTTGGTTATGCAACGGTAATGAATACTGAAAGTTTCATGAAAATTCGATAGTAAGTTTTCCAAAAATATTTTTTTTCCCCTCCAACCCCCATTTTGAGCCTTTAGGGTGAACCGATCCTGCTGAAAAGCTTGGAGGATCAATGCCGAACGACACAAGATTTTTCTACCAAGTTTCAGGGATTTCGGTCCAGTACTTTCAGAGAAAATCCCCGGACAACGGACGGACGGATTTTGGTTTATTATTTGATGAAATCCCCCCTGAAAATTTCACAGTTCACGTTTTGGAGTATGTAGATTTGAATGAACGAATAAAAAAAATCCGTCCGTCCGCCGTCCGTTGTCCAGAGCTTTTCTCGGAAAGTACTGAACCGAAATCCGTGAAACTTGGTAGAAAAATCATGTGTCGCTCGGGATTGATCCTCCAAGCTTTTCAGCAGGATTGGTGTACCCTAAGGGCTTAAAATTGGGGGTTGGAGGGAAAAAAAAATTATTTCTCAGAAACTTACCACCGAATTTTTGTGAAATTCTCAACGTTGATTACTGTTGCATAACTCAACCTAAAAAATTTTACCCGGATGATATCCGACCAGTAGTCTCTGAGTTATAAAGAAAAATGCTGCAGATTTCCAATAATTCCGAGAATGAATCATCGCATTCGGTTCTAAGATTGGAATTCAGTGAAATAATCGGTTAACTTTTCATCCAGAATCATATATCTGAATGTAGATGAAAAGATTGTTACCAGATTTTCAACATATATTGAGAAATTTCGAACGGATTCGTGAATTATTTTATAAACACAATGTGCAAATGCCCTATCGATGTTCTCGACAATTTCATAATCGTTAGTAGTTCAAATTAAATATTTTTGGGGTTTCTCTCCTTATATCTGAAACATAACTACAAAAACTCGGATAACAATTATTATTTATAGATATCACCCTGCGAATTACGGGATGAAACATTAAATTTCTTCATGGAGCTCAATTATATCTTAAATAAAACTTATATATTATTCATAAATCATTGGTTTTTCACAACCCGAAAACTGATTCCATGAAAAAATTCATTTGAAACATTGAAATCTCAATAAATACTCTTGTGTAACTGAATAACCCATTCACATGCAGAACGCGAATTAAGAAGCGTTATTTAAAATAATGAATATTTCCAAAATATTCGGTCGATCGGAGGTTTCCGTCAATTTTGGATTGCTTAGTACAATTATCGTCAACATGTGGATATCGGCTACTGGTTTCAATCGAAATCCAATATTTTTCGTACTGAGACTTTGAAATAGGGGTGAATATAAAAGATAATGAGCATGTATATGATAAAACAAATTGGAGGATGTATGCAAACAAATCAATTAACAAACCGGAAATCTCATCAATTGTCGAGAATTGTTTGAATTGAAGGTTTTTACATTAAACAGACGTTGGGATTTGACACCCTCTTAGTTGAGTGTATCTGACAACTATACGGAACGAAATTTCTCTTTAAGAATTATTCAGTCGAATTCAACCTTGAGAGGTTCACGATATATTTGATTTTTACAGAAAAGTTATTGAAAATAACTTTAGGTCTTCAGTTTGTGTATTGGATATTTTGTGAATCAAGTGAACTCTTATCGGATATATGCACTGTGGAAAAATGTTTTTCAGATAAGTTGCACAGGACGGGTGAGTTTTTTTTCATTTCATTGATATTTTTCAGAACAAAGTTGAATCCTAGTAGGAATCACATCCACATATTTAATATTAGCGGAAAATCTAGAATTTTGTTTTACGTATTTGTTGGTAATTTGAGAGTTTAAGTTAATTTTCCCGAAAGTTTCTCAAGAAATACTAACGCGATCAAATTGAAACATCATAACTAGTTGTGAAATATCGACGCTCAATTTAATGCATGATTTCGTGAGAATTGTATTGGAAAATAATTGAATTTTTTCAAAACATTTTTTTCGGAAGCTATTCATTAAAGTTCAATATAATTTGGTACAGGTCTTAGTCAACATTTTGAAGCCATTTTTATTTGCAGAGATATCGGCGGAAAATTTTGTGACCATTTTAAATTTTGAGGTTATTTCCCTTATATGTCAAAAGGCGCAAACGCTTTCTGATTTGAATTTCATTTCTATTTGTGTAATACCGATACGCAATTTAATAAGTAATATCGTGAAGATCGTACTCGCAAAATATTAGTAAAAAATATTTTTCGGAAATTTAACTTAACTTTAACGAAAGAAACAACATAGTGACTTGACCTTTGTAAAGTAGTTTTTTAAGAAACTCAACACCAAGATGATTTTCTCTTCAACTCCAATATTTCATAGGAAATGTGATTTGGAATGAAAAATATTTAAGATTTTTATGAATAACATCCTCTAGGCTTAATTATAAAGTGATTCTTTCAATTCTTTCCAGCAAAATTTTCGTTATATGTTCATACCTTAGTGAATAGGTTTATCTACCATATTTCGGGAATATATTTAGATGAGACAGACAACATGGATACAGTAATTGATTATATCGGTGACAGGAGTGATAATTCTGATGATCAGTCGGACATAAAAACTCCATCTCATTGTCGTAACTCGACAGATTTGTCCCCAGATAATTAGGGAATACGGCCCTGTGCGGCCACCTGCATTGGTCTCACTTTTCGAGCGAGCTAAGGCGGTTCGCCCTTCAAGTGGTTTTGTGCGTTATTATAAACATAGACATATTTAGGCATGTAAGATTTATCCTTGGGAATATTTGAAAATTCCAGACATAAGTCAGTCGGGATCGGAATTGGAAGCGATAAGCTTGAGGTCGAAAACGCCGAGGCTCGGCTCAAATATTTAAAATAGGTTTTTTACGTTTTTGTTCATATTTTCACACGATCGATTATTTCGTATCGGCACTAGTCTAGTATATTCATTTTACAACTAGGTCTGTTTTTTTTTAACCGTTTAGTTTGATTTTGAAAACTTTCGAACCTCCTAGACGCCAGATCCTAACGTGTAGGACTTCGGCGGGGAATTCACAACACTCATAGTAATACTACGGAATCACAAAAAACACGAAGAAAGTTGCTAAAAATCTTCTTCAGGTATCTACATTTTACTGACTGATGGTATGTAGTACAACAAAGTTTAAATATGGTCCGGAACGTGCCTAAATAATTATACAAAAGCGTAAAAGTGAGAGTAGGTATAATTTGGGGTTTGCCACAGAGTTTTTAGGTTACAGAAAAATATTCAGTAGTGGAGAGTTATTCACATCTGTTTGTTCATTCAATAGGATTTTGCGGGTGTTGTACCTATTGATTTCTAACGACTCTAGGAGTTATGTAGGTACTTTTGGTTTCGACGTGGAAAATTGACTATTCGACTATTGAATTTAAATATTTCACATGAATTTCGTTTGGTGAAAAACCAATGAGTTATAAATAATATATACGATTGATTTGAGATATGAATGGTATTGGGTTATTAAACTGAGAAAATATTAAACCCTTGTGTAAAATTTGCAGCGTTTTTTTTATTAGTTCATTCAAATCTACATACCCTGAAATGTAAACTGTGAAATCTTCAGGGGGGGGAATTTTTTTTTTTTTTTGGTCGATCACAAAAAACTTCTGTTTTATTAGGATTTGGACATAAACTGAATAAAATAATTTCAAATTTTTTTTTTTAAATCTGTATTAAGAGTATTTTTAATAATTTGAAAATCAGAATGAGAATGAATCCAAGTTCGGTTAGTTTTTAATGGTGTTTTAAACAGCATTTTGTTATCTTGATGTGGGGTTCAACTCTTAGTCCGCTGAAATTATCCCCAGTCCAATAAACTTTCTGTTTTTCTCGAATAATCATTTCTGCTCGAAATCGCAACTATATTGCCTTCATCAGCCTTAGTTATTATTAAGTAATTTCGTGAAGCTTTTTCTTGATTTGTTTCAGAACGTCATTATTCTGGCACATAATGATTTTTTTGAAATTTTGATTCTCCGAGAGACTCAATTCTGCTCAAAGCTATTTCTGCATTAACTGCAAATTGGACCTAGTTACTTGTTGGCAAGGGCTGATGCACAATTATATGAAAAATTCCGTGGTGATCGAGTTATTAGAAATTAACCAAAATGCAAGAATTTCATTTCGCCCGCTAATTCGAAAATGTGCTCGAAAGCTAAAGATTTCACGTCAGTGCTTTTCTAGAATAATTTGTTCCTGGATAGTACCCTTCGAAAAAATCATATTCAAATGTATGGGTTACGAGATTGGAAGTAGTTCAAATACAGTCAACAATTTTCAATCAGTTGGAAATATTTTCCTTTTTATTGGTTTTTTTTCATTGAGTTTGCGTTTCATTTCATATGATGTTCATCTAAGAAAATAATTTTTCAGGATCGAGAACCAAGAGTTGGTGTTACACTTCACAATAAATGTCGACCCAGCGTACACTGAAAGTGTTGACCAAGAACTTCTTGAGAATATCATCCTCGACGAATTCCGACAGGGTAGAAGCGTCATATTCAAAGATATCAAAATCGAAGAGAACAGTGTGAATATAATGCCAAACAACGAAATATCCTCCAGAACTCCTCCGCCATCAACTGTCCCATTCGTTGAAACTACCACTCAACTAACTAGAGTGCCAAAAGAGTGCGTGCCAATAGATCTACCATATTGCTCGAAAATGAGCTACACAAGTACATCATATCCTAACATTTTCAATCACGAAAACGTGACCGAAGTGGAGAAGAACATAATACCGTTTAGAGAGCTGATTGATGCCGAATGCTACAATCACACGAATCAATTTATCTGTAATATTTTACAACCATATTGCATAAAAACAGATGTCAGTATTTTACCTTGTAGGAGTTTCTGTAGATATTTTATGGAAGGATGTGGGAACAGACTGCCAGAAGATTTGAGGCAGAAGCTAGATTGCAATAATTTCTTAGAGTTTGATGGCGACAACTGTCTCATTGAGCCAGGTAATTACTACTCAAATTAAGCACAGCACTTGGGTCTTTTCTCGCACGGATTATTTCATACATGACTAGGGGGAGTACATTATTGAACCTGCTATGAAAAGGTAGAGTCGAACCTAACCATATACTGATATTTCATAATGCCAAAAAGGTCCTTTAAATGTATCACGAATTATCATATTTTTATAAACTTCCGAATTATCATATTTTTATAAATTCAACATCTATTTCGATACACGATCATAATATATGCCATAGACATATTAAACTCTCTGGACACGGCGTACGAATTCATTTCTAAAGAGTCGAATGACGATAAAGTAGCGAGCGAGAGGTCCGAGAGAGAGATAAAACTGGTTCGGGCAAGACCATAGACATTATACACGATTGAAATACCCGATATGCTATAGCGCATGGAGAGAGAGATGGAAAATGATCTCATTTATACAAAATGAGGTAAAGCTAGATATAAAATCGAGTATTTACTTAGGGAATCTCGAGGAAAATGACTTCTTGGTATTATTAGAATTGAAGAGTACAGTTTTGAAAATTGATGATTAATGTGAAAACTATTTGGATAAGAATATCCAAAATGATAAATCAATAACAATATTTGATGAATGACTCTTTTTCTTTCAAATTCTCTAGCGTTTTCCCTTTTTTAGATCTCCTCGTACAATTAATGGCACAACACGGCACATTATTCATTTACCAGTGAATGTAAAGTCTCAAATTCTATTCAAACAGCTCACGAAAACACAAACAACACAAAAATTATATCTTGTATACAGTCCTTTATATTCTAATTCAAAATGAAATAACACAAAATCTGCTCTGAAATACTTCCGAAAACACAAAATATGACTTTCAAAATTTTTGACAAAATGTATTTCAAACATATACTTATATATACAGTTTAGTATTTCATTGGTTTCAAACTGATCTGTCTTCTGTTTGCCGTATTCTATGGTTTTGCCCGAACTAGTTCCATCATTGTCACCCTGCTTCATCTCTCTCTAAGCCATGTCCATATAGTTTTTTAAGTCTATGGCTATCACACACTTTCACGGTTCACGAGTTTTGAATAGTTTGGTATTCAAAATGGTGAAATAAAGAGTTTGAATTGGACGAAACGTTGTAGATCGCGTTTTACGTCACACGCCAGAGAACGATTCTAATGTAGATACAACTGACGCTGTCCATTGGCTTGGTATTGGTGAAAGGTACACGAAAAGAAGGAGGGAGAGAGAGAGAGAGAGAGAGATATAGAGAGAGAAAGAGAGAAAGAGGGAGAAATAATGAATTTGGCAGGTTACGTCACGGAATGCCGCGAAATTTCGGATGTTGAGATCCGGGGCTTTCATACGGTTTTTCAAACTCCGGCGCCGTACGTATGTGTGCATTCTACTACTGATACTGTGTCGATGCTGGAAAAACCGGATTATACACCAGACCTCTCCATCACCGCAACGGCGCCAGAGCTGGAAAACCCGTATGTGTGCACCGGACCTTAAACAGCCATTATGTGGAAACTAGTTTGAAATATCGTTTATGACTAAGGAATTGAAATTCTTGACGGCGATTGGATTTTGCACTATTCTCATGGATAGAATAATCGATTTGAATAATAAAAACAATCATACAAGAGACTTATCGGACCACTACCGGAACACCACCATGTAGCATCACTTGCGGTTTGCTACATTGAAATCCACCATTTGACATCGGTAGGGATGCACATGTCGATTCTTCAGAAACGCACAATCTATGGTTACATTAATGAATCAAATTTACAGTGTTTCTGTAGCCTGTAGTCATAAAAGGCAATAAAAACATCACATATTCAGTGTTTTGCTTGGCCAGATGCATATTTAGCAGATCGCAGGGCTAACGCAAGTGGAGATGTAGGAGATCTGTCTTGTCCACGTTCAATATGAGAGCAATTCTATTGCACCAATCGGAAAAATATTCAACTAGTGCCTCGCATCGAGACCTGAGTTCAGATTAGATGCTATTACCCTGAATTACACATCTTTAGCGAAGAATATCATCAATATATCAAATGAATGAATTACAAAATACCTCTTTGTATAATCTTGCAAATCATTAACAAATAGCAGAAACAACAGCGAACCCAACACCGATCCATGAGGTACGCCCATTTCCAAAGGATATTCTTCAAAGTCCTGTTGACCCACTCAGACGAAAATATGCCGTTCAACCAGAGAGCTGCGCACCCAGCCGAGGAACACTCCCCTGAAGCCAAGATTGTAGATTTTCGAGAATAAAGTCGATATTAAGGGCCGGTATTATAAAACTTATTTGGACCACAGAGAGTAGTTAACTTTCACTTTTGAACCAGACTTCACGAGTTTACTTCAAGTTATCCGTCGAAAAAGCTTTATAATACCGGCCCTAAGGCAGTCAAAGCACGCGACAAATCTGAAAACAGGTCCCAAACTGACGCGCCGCAGTCTCTGTCGACCTGTCGATCCGAAAGCTGACAATTCGTAATTATCGAGAATTTATTCAAGTATCCTACACCTACACTACACTACACACTGCACTAACATACACCACTACACTAACAAACACCAATTTCAATCTTGATATTGCTCGATAACTGCCTATCAGGAGCGCCTTTCTTTTTGTGAATTGAAATTACCTAATTAGTCTTCACAACAGAAGGAAACCTTCCTGAGATTACTGAGGTGTTGAGCAGATGTGCCAAATAATCCGATATTTGAGGGGCAATAGCTTTCAAATTTTTACCGAATCATACCCAACAAACACAAAATACAGCAATTGTGCAGTTACTGCAATACAAATGCCACCTGAATGCAGTACATAAAATGTTGTATTGAAACTGCACAATCTCTGCATTGGTGATACTGCTTTCCTAAAAATGCAGTCTTTTAAATACAGCTGCTGTACAGCTTTTGTACAACAAAATCGAAATGCTGTATGAGACAGCTCTGTCTCTGTCTTTGATGCTATACCACAGACCAACACTGTGCCGGTTGAGCCGTTGTCAATCGTCGTCGTCGGCCATGCTGTTTACTTTTTTTGTTTATTAACTCATTTTCTTCACTTTAGGTTGCTGTACGCAAAAACAAAGGGAGCAAAAATGATTCACCAACCGATATTGAAACAACCATCACGGTATGATTGAGAAATATGTACTCATTTTAGAGGAATTAGAAAGTAACGAGAGAGAGTCACCCAATAATATATTATATCTATAATGATTGATATCGTCGGTATTTCTGTAAATTCTAGTTTTTTCTATTAAAGTCACGTTCCTAGTGCAATATTTCTTTTATTTAGTTGAATTTGCTATGAATCACATTCCGTAATATGCTCAGTATGAACTAGATTAACCCGACTCCTAAGACAGCCAGTATGTTTCAGGAATCAGGCTCACCTCCGAAAAACCTATATTTTTCAAGTAATCGCATTGAAATTCTAAACATGAGTACTACAGACTGTCTTTCATCGACTGAAGGTAAATAGAAAATTTTATTAGTTCTCGCTTCAACCGGAAATGGCCCAACGATTTTTTCAAAGAATATTGTGTAAATTTTTATATATTTGAATTCCATGCTGAGTTTTTGGTGAAATGTCGTGAATATTTAAATAATTTGAATTTTTTTTCGTAAAGATAATCAATATCTAGATACAGAAAAAATTGCAGAATTTTTTCTACCGTAACGCATAGATGTTGAATTTGCGAAAACATATACATCACATCATATAAGAAAATCAAAATTATTCGGCAATTTCCGAATAAACTGGAAGTCGCAGACCCTCTTTTTTCACATCTGTCGATGGTAAATAATTAAGTATCAATGTGCAAAGTTTCAATTCAATCTCTTAAAAAATAATTATTTTTTCGGCAGTGAGTCTTATTCCTGTGAGTCTCGTTATACAGCCGAGCTTCTGCTGCATTGTTGCTGCTGAGAAACTTCATATCAAAGTAGCACAGTTGGTGCATTATTATTACGTACAAACTGCATTACAACGAGGCATAGCTCCTCCACAACTGCTGTTTAGTGGCTGTACTTCGAACGCAGTTTGGGCAGATTCGGAGCTCAATTGCAAAGGCCAAATTCGTGAGTGGTTAGTTGGCACATAGTGATTCTTATTGGAGTAACTGTATAGAAATTGATATAATATAATAATGCTTTCATGAGTTGTAGTATTTGCGATCAAGCTAGCGGCCGATTGTGAACACAATAACCTCCGTAAAATTTAACAAATCCTCTCAAAATTGATAAAGTACATTTGGAGCTTGATAACGAAGTTGGTGTTTCTGAATGTGTAATACACACCCAAACATTTTGCCATTCGAATATTTCCGAAAGTACATATAAAATCGAGCAGGTGTACTGCTGCATGTCAAAGGTGTGTGTCAAATTTCATCGAAGTCTGATTGATAGTATCTAATCATACAATCCTGACTAAATTCTGCAAAGGTTTGCGCGTCGGCATTCTTCAACAAATAACCTGGTTGGAGTCTGATTTGATCTGATAGGCGTTTATTGAGATATAAAAAAAATATATTTCTGAATTCAAAATGGATATAACTCTGAAACCGTAAGGCGGATTTTTTCATTAATGAACCTAAGCGAGATTTTTAGGCTCGAAACTTGACTTGAAAATTTCAAGATTCTATTATAAGTTCTATGAATTGTTGAGGAATAGATCAATATGTTTATTTGTTTATCGAAATTTACTGCATAACAGCCGCACCTTTTTTACAAAACGTAAGTTGTGTAACATGTGCTAAAATGAAAGATTTTGAAGAAACTATTGAACACGCCGTGTTTTCTTTCATCATTATGAAGTTCTTGAAATAATCGTTGCTTGGTTATCATCTATTGTCAACTATTTGAAGGAAAATATTGGGAATATTGGACACTATTTTATTTTATTGTTTAATTAGTAACAACGCCGACGTTTCGAAACTGGTCGTTTCTTTTTGAATTCTGAAAATAAATACCATATAAATTTTGTATTTGTATTTATTCCGAATATCTTAGGCTTCAACGAAACAGAATCTTAAAGCTTGTGCGAGTTAGGATACCGGGTGTGTTCTGTGTAGGCTTTGTAACTGATTCCTTGCGCCACGTTAGGAACAGCACTGTTAATTGTTTACCCAACAGCGAATGGTTGGACTGTCCCCTAAAAACCGGAAAAGTTTTTTCCCGGCCAAGGGCTTGAACCCCAGACCTTACGATCATGGGGCTGGCGCTCTAACCACTGAGCTACCGCCGCTTGGCATGGCATCCAATAAGATATAATTTGGAAAACATTACCTAGTTACGTTAAACAATATTGTACACTCATTAAAAACATTTAGACATGTAAGAAGTCGAATCGAACAAAGCAGGCACGCAATATAAACATCATTAACCACATTAAACCTGACAATGACATTAAGGTTACAACATGACATGATCTTAAATATCCCTATAACATAGTTGATGAGGCCAGCACTCATCTTCTAAGTATACTATTATAAATAATACCCAGGTGTTGCACATCTTCTCTGTGATTGACAGCATAGTTTCTTTTTATGTGGACCGTCTTACTTACATTTCTTCTATAACCAACCTCTTCCCTATCAAGAATCCGTACACTCTCAAAATTAAATTTATGAGCCATGGTTCTCTGATGTAAAGTTAAAGCTGTTTTATCAAAATTTGCAACATTCTCACTAGCATATTTATGTTGTTTTATTCTATCACGTAATAATTGTTTAGTTTGGCCAACATAACAATGGGTAAAAATACTTTGCTGACTGAAATAGAATTATACCGTCAATTTCAGACTTCTATTAAGAATATGAGACTCATAATGCAAACCTAAGATCTATCGAGGATCGCCTTCTTGCCACCATATTCAAAATTAAAATCCACCCCAATTTGGGGGTAGTTTATTCTTGTAATTTTTCAAAATAATTTGCTGACCGGAGGTTTCCAGTCGAGATATTTTATCAAAACGCTACATTATGATTGAATGTGGCATACTTTTTGTGCCATCATAAAAAAAATTCAGATCCGCCCCCGTTTGAGGGTAGTTTATTCTTGTGATTTTTCAGGAATCCTTGCTGATCGGAAATTTTCCGTGGAGATATTTTATTGAAACAATGTATTATGACTAACTGTAGCATACTCTTTGTGCCACCATAAAAAATATTCAGATCCACCCCCTATTAAGGGTAGTTTATTCTTGTGATTTTTCAGAAATCCTTGCTGATCGGAAATTTCCCGTGAAGATATTTGATTGAAACGATGTATTATGACTAACCGTAGCATACTCTTTGTGCCACCATAAAAAATATTCAGATCCACCCCCTATTAAGGGTAGTTTATTCTTGTGATTTTTCGGAAATCCTTGCTGATCGATATTTTCCAGTGTAGATATTTCATTGAAACGGAGTAAAATAATTGCAAATCAGATACCCTCTGTGCCACCATACAAAAATTCCAGGTCCGACTCGTTTAAGGGTAGTTTATCCTCGTAATTTCTCGGAATACTTTGCTGACCGAAAATTTTTATTGGAGATATTTTATTGAAACAACGTATTATGACTAAACGTAGCATAAGCTTGGTGCCACCGTAAAAAAAATTCAGATCCGCCCCTGTTTAAGGGTAGTTTATTCTTGTGACTTTTCAGGAATCCTTGCTGATCGGAAATTTCCCGTGAAGATATTTGATTGAAACGATGTATTATGACTTACGGTAGCATACTCTTTGTGCCACCATAAAAAATGTTCAGATCCACCCCCTATTAAGGGTAGTTTATTCTTGTGATTTTTCGGAAATCCTTGCTGATCGATATTTTCCAGTGGAGATATTTCATTCAAACAAAGTTTAATAATTGCAAATCGGATACCCTCTGTGCCACCATACAAAAATTTCAGGTCCGACTCGTTTAAGGGTAGTTTATCCTCGTAATTTCTCGGAATACTTTGCTGACCGAAAATTTTCAGTGGAGATATTTCATTGAAACAACGTATTATGACTAAACGTAGCATAAGCTTGGAGTCGGACCTGGAATTTTTGTATGGTGGCACAGAGGGTATCCGATTTGCAATTATTTTGTTTTGTTTCAATGAAATATCTCTAGTGGAAAATATGGATCAGCACGGATTTCCGAAAAATCCGAAGAATAAACTACCCTTAATAGGGGGTGTATCTGAATATTTTTTATGGTGGCACCAAGAATATGCTACGGTTAGTCATAATACATCGTTTCAATCAAATATCTTCACGGGAAATTTCCGATCAGCAAGGATTTCTGAAAAATCACAAGAATAAACTACCCTTAATAGGGGGTGTATCTGAATGCTTTTTATGGTGGCACAAAGAGTATGCTGCGGTAAGTCATAATACATCGTTTCAATCAAATATCTTCACGGGAAATTTCCGATCAGCAAGGATTTCCGAAAAATCACAAGAATAAACTACCCTTAATAGAGGTTGGATCTGAATATTTTTTATGGTGGCACAAAGAGTATGCTACGGTTTGTCATAATACATCGTTTCAATGAAATATCTCTAGTGGAAAATATGGATCAGCACGGATTTCCGAAAAATCCGAGGAATAAACTACCCTTAATAGGGGGTGTATCTGAATATTTTTTATGGTGGCACCAAGAATATGCTACGGTTAGTTATAATACATCGTTTCAATCAAATATCTATACGGGAAATTTCCGATCAGCCAGGATTCCTGAAAAATCACAAGAATAAACTACCCTTAAACAGGGGCGGATTTGAAATTTTTTCACGGTGGCACCAAGCGTATGCTACGTTTAGTCATAATACGTTGTTTCAATAAAATATCTTCACTGAAAATTTTCGGTCAGCAAAGTATTCCGAGAAATTACGAGGATAAACTACCCTTAAACGAGTCGGACCTGGAATTTTTGTACGGTGGCACAGAGGGTATCCGCTTTGCAATTATTTTACTTTGTTTCAATGAAATATCTCCATTGGAAAATATGGATCAGCAAGGATTTCCGAAAAATCCGAAGAATAAACTACCCTTAATAGGGGGTGGATCTGAATATTTTCCATGGTGGCACCAAGAATATACTACGGTTAGTCATAATACATCGTTTCAATCAAATATCTCCACGGGTAATTTCGGATCAGCAAGGATTCCTGAAAAATCACAAGAATAAACTACCCTTAATAGGGGGTGGATCTGAATATTTTTTACGGTGGCACCAAGAATATGCTACGGAGAGTCATAATACATCGTTTCAATCAAATATCTTTACGGGAAATTCCCGATCAGCAAGGATTCCTGAAAAATCACAAGAATAAACTACCCTTAAACAGGGGCGGATTTGAAATTTTTTCACGGCGGCATCAAGCGTATGCTACGTTTAGTCATAAAACGTTGTTTCAATAAAATATCTCCACTGAAAATTTTCGGTCAGCAAAGTATTCCGAGAAATTACGAGGATAAACTACCCTTAAACGAGTCGGACCTGAAATTTTTTTATGGTGGCACAGAGGGTATCCGATTTGCAATTATTTTACTTTGTTTCAATGAAATATCTCCACTAGAAAATATCGATCAGAAAGGATTTCCGAAAAATCACAAGAATAAACTACCCTTAATAGGGGGTGGATCTGAATATTTTTGACGGTGGCACAAAGGGTATGCTACGGTTAGTCATAATACTTCGTTTCAATCAAATATCTTCACGGGAATTTTCCGATCAGCAAGGATTCCTGAAAAATCACAAGAATAAACTACCCTTAATAGGCGGTGGATCTGAATGTTTTTTATGGTGGCACAAAGAGTATGCTACGGTTAGTCATAATACATCGTTTCAATCAAATATCTCTACGGGAAATTTCCCATCAGCAAGGATTTCTGAAAAATCACAAGAATAAACTACCCTTTAACGGGGGCGGATCTGAATTTTTTTTATGGTGGCACAAAAAGTATGCTATATTTAATCATAATATAGCGTTTCGATAAAATATCTCAACTGGAAACCTGCGGTCAGCAAATTATTTTGAAAAATTACAAGAATAAACTACCCCTAATTTGGGGTGGATTTGAAATTTGAATGTGGTGGCACGAACATATCAATGTACACAACTCAGTTTTAGAGTTTGGTTCAATTAAATATTCTTTAAGGTCGTGATTTAGAGGATTATATTTTGGTCAGCAAATTATCCACACCCCATAACAATTGTTACAGTCAGCGCAAGGTATCTTATATTACTACTACTCCCGATTCGAGATTAAAAGGAGTTTTAAATTTCAAATTAGTGAAAAATATTTTTGTGATTAGTAAATTATAAAAAGCACACTTAACATTTAATGCGCTAAATAATTTATTTACTCTGTGAGGAAGATCAGGCAAGAATGGAAACTTAAAGTAAGAAGTAACAACCGGGCTAGAAGGAGCATCAGTTGAATGACGCATGTTGGAAGTGTGTTTATTTATTGTTCTGTTTATTAAGTATGTAGGATAGTTATTTTGTTTCAGAATGCCTCTAACTTCATCTAAGTTCTCCATATGAAACTTTTTGTTGCTTAGCTTTGAAGATCTTTTTATTAAATTACATTACATTTGTTTTTTGCTGCATGCTGTGATTGCTGTAAAAATTTATGCATCTATTAGTACTTACTGGTTTGGTGTACCAGTCTGTAATAATACTAGAGTTTTCTCTGATTATCAATAAATCCAAAAAGGATAAACTATTGTCCTTATCTACTTCAAGTGTGAACTGTATTTTATGATGGTAAGAGTTGAAAATATCTAAAATGTATTGTACTTTATCATATGGTACCAACAATAATGTGTCATCTACAAAGAATTTGATGAGTGGGATATAAAATCCAAATTTTTCAACAACGTACGGATTGAAATATTTTCAATTAATTCATCCTTATTCTATGTATTTTATCTACCTACATAATATGCTTCAGTGACCTAGTTTCGTTTCTGCTTCAATAAATTCATTCGGAAATCAAAATAGTTTTCGTTAACATCCATTCGACTTCACCCCATTAGATTTGCGGGCAATTTCATATTTCATTGATATTTATGATTATAAGTTTAATTATACTGATAATTATATTCAAATTGAACATTTTGTTCGTGCTTCTTCTGACACGGAACACCGCGTTATCATTTCGACCATATGTCTGTGATTTTCTAATTTTGAGTCGAGAATAGACTTGAAAGAAAAATCCGGTTTTTAATTTAATTATGTCCGTAGCTGTTCTAACTCTCGGAGGAAAGGACCTAAAGACTTGAAATTCTTAGGTTAAAATTTGGAGGATATATCCTGAATATCTCGAGAGATACTGGTGCAATCCAATGAAAACTTCGTAGCTAGTTGAAAAATACAATATTTTTTGGGTATCCTAGCGTTATAAGAAAAACAGAAATTCCAAGAGTTCTGCAAATTTTCGTTGGAATTTTTTTTTCTTCGGAAAAGATTCATCAGATTAATATGCAGTTCAGCAGAGACCTTGAATGAAATATTCCACACAGCTTAAACCCCGAGTGGGAAAATTCTTGGAAAATGATGAAATTCCTTCAGATCTTGAACTGATTGGTTTTTTGAACAAGAAGTGATTTACATTAG
The DNA here is from genome assembly GCA_958510865.1 of Myrrha octodecimguttata. Lineage (NCBI taxonomy): Eukaryota > Metazoa > Arthropoda > Insecta > Coleoptera > Coccinellidae > Myrrha > Myrrha octodecimguttata. Next base: position 16,783,423 of record OY294060.1, read on the forward strand.
AAACACTTTCCAACTCAAATAATAAAAAGCCTGGTTATCAAATTCAAAAATTCTCAATTATACAAGGTTATGAATCACAATCCAATAGAGCAGCTTTTAAACAAAAACTTAAAGAAATGTCAATAAGTGAAAGGTACAACGAAATCAGAAAACTAAGATTGTGCAGTAACTGTCTTCGCCCAGGTCATTTAAAATGGAATTCAAATCGAGCAAATGTAAGCGATGCAATCTAAATCATAACATCTTGCTTCAAAACAATTCTCATTCACACATTTCAACCAGATAGAATTATGAAGCTTCTCAACAAACAAGCAATGACCAATCAGGCACGATATCATCTCGATGGCATCTCCCGAGCTATCAACCAATCTAGTAACTAACACGTTGAAATCTCCTGTACGAACACAAACATTCACGTATACGAAGCACCTCAGCAACACACCTCAAACGAATTCACGTACAATTTTCACGTTTCAGAATCAGCAGTTCTGAAAAACATTAAAATTATAAACTCGCACGAAACACATCAGTTTCATTATCCACGGCTCAAATAACAAATATTCAAATCAAAATTCAATTTGAATCGAATGATATCAAACGAAATGCTCGACGAACCATTAACAAAATTCTGGAAAGGAGAAGAAATATCGCACAGAACAATATTTACCAAAGAGGAACAATATTGCGAAGATTATTTGGCAAACACAACGATCCGTAAGGCGCTGGTCTCTGACCCGCTGCACGCGGCCGAGAACGTGTGGTTGACGTCATACTGAAACGCTCTCGGTCGCCGGCGACGGGTGCACGTTCTCTCTTCTCTCTGAAATGCATTTCGCAGTCTACACGCACGCTTCAATACTAGGGTACACTTGTTAAGAAGGCCACGAACTAAAGGTTTTGACTACAAACAGGCAGAAAACGAATACAATATTCCAGAATAAAGATGAAGAAAACAATTTTTACATTTTGGTTGACGAAAATATTAAGTGCAATGATACGAAATTTAGAGAATTCTTTCGACTTCCTCAAGGATAATTCGCAAGAATATTATGTTTCATTGAACATAAAATCACAATAACGCCTTTAAGTAGCTCAATCAGCATTTCTTCCATTTCCTCCTTAAAGATTAATTCTAGAATAAACGCACCGACGTGAGGTCAGAAGCTTTTACGTGCTTGTTTAAATTCTAACTACTAGATCAGCACCTGGGTTGGTATTCTTCAACTAATTATGAAGTTTCTGTGGGGTCGTGCTGTCCTGTGAAATCAAACACGCAATAAAGAAGAGAGATTAGCCTGTTTATTTTTCTGTCGAGTGTTACAACAAAAGTGAATTCGAAAGGCAATAAAATTCTCTTTGTTGAAAAGGCAGGCTAACAATTCTGGTTATAAATCTTCTGGAGTGGTGGCAGGTAGTCCTTCGCTGGCGTAGGGTTGTGGTCGGTGATGACGAGAGGACGGAAGCAGTCGTCGAGGGTAGTAAACCAGATGTCGATGTGTTGGAGCTTCTTGAAAGATGAAATGCAGATGTCGGTCAGGATGCAGCGTATAGATAGAGTATCTTCTTAGCGGGAATGCAGATGGATTGGAGAGTCGAGTCAAGTGATTTTTGAGAGCGGGGCGAAATATATTTATAAGATTTTTCAGAGATTTGAATTTCGTGTTTCGACTCCGCCCTTTTTCCCGTTTTTGTTGAAGTAGATAAATTCGCTACACACTCCCCTGCCAGTGATGAAGTCACGAAAATCCTGCTTGAAGTCGGTCCGGAAAATGAACTTTTCTTCCAGAGCGAGTTCGTCTTTCCTGATGATTGAGGTCCTGTTGTGTGGGTTGAATTGGCCGTTCTTTAGGCTGGTTGTCTGGTTGAGGTTCTGTATTTTCGTCGTTGATGATGTACGCTGGTTTTACTCTGTCGATTGTAACAGTCGCTTCCTTTCCATAGAAGTTGACGGTGAAAGTTTTTGGACTTCGTCTCACTACTTGGAATGGTCCATCGTACGGTAGTTGTAGGCAGGCTTTTGGACCGTCGTGACGAACGAAGACGTATTCTGATGTGGCCAAGTCTTTGAAAACGAAACTTTTCCGTTCTCCATGTCTCGTTCCATTCGTGGGCTTTATCCGTTTGATTTGTTCTCGCAAACTCCTTACAAATTCCGAAACGTCGTCAGTTCCAGTTGTCTGTTCCTTTGTTTCGAGAAATTCACCCGGTAGTCTTAGTGGTTCACCATAAACCAGTTCTGCTGAGGTGGATTTTAGATCTTCTCGCCATGCTGCTCTCATTCCGAGTAGGACTGTTAGGAGTGTTTCAGTCCATCGGTCGTTTTGATGGCATTTGATCGCTGCCTTCAGTTGACGATGGCTCCTTTCTACCATTCCATTTGCTGCTGGGTGATAGGCGGTGGTTCGTAGGTGATTAGTGCCAGTCAACTTGTTCAGTTCTTTGAACAAGCATGACTCGAACTGTCTTCCTTGATCCGTTGTTACTCTGAGGGGGGTTCCAAATCGCGATATCCATTGGGAGTAGAACGCTTGGGCGACTGTGGTTGCTTCTTGGTTCTGAATGGGGATTGCTTCTGGCCATCGGGTGAATCGGTCGACACAGGTAAGACAATACCGGAATCCTTCAGAATGAGGCATTATGATGATGTCCAAGTGTACATGCTCGAATCTTCTCGGAGCTTGGGAGAAATCACCAAGTGGTGCTGCTACATGACGGGTGACTTTGGCTCGTTGACATGGGAGACAGCTTCTGGTCCATTTTCTGCAGTCGGAATTGATTGAGGGCCAAACGAAACGTTGTTTGGCTACTTTGACTGTTGCGTTGGTTCCTGGATGTGATAGACGATGGACGTAATCAAAAGCTGATCTCCGAAATGGCTTCGTGATGAAGGGTCTAGCAAGTGGTGTGGAGGTATCGCAATACAATGCGATGTTTGATCCTAGCGGCTTGACCATTTTCAGTTGAAGTCCCGTGTTGCCATGTAGAAGTTTCTTCAACTCGTCGTCGTTTTGCTGGGAGTTGGCCAATGCTGCGTAGTCGAGGGCGGTTGATAGTTCATCGACTCGTGACAGGGCATCGGCAACGATGTTTTGATCACCTGGTACATAGCGGATATCAGTGGTGATCTGCGAGATGAAGTCGAGGTGGCGGAACTGTCGAGGTGAGCACTTTTCTGGCTTCTGTTTGAAAGCAAACGTCAGAGGTTTGTGGTCCGTAAGATGGTGAAATTTCTTGCTTCTACCATATGTCGGAAATGCTTGATGGCGAGGTAGATGGCAAGGAGTTCTCGATCATAAGCTCCATAGCGGGTTTCTGCTCCTGATAATTTCTTCGAAAAGAAAGCTAGTGGTTGCCATTCTTGATTGTGAAGTTGTTGCAGAGTTGCACCAACTGCTGTATCCGAAGCATAACTCACAATGGCTAGGGGTGCATCGTCCTTGGGGTGTGATAGGAGAGTTGCTGTAGCCAGTTTCTTTTTGCACTCTTCGAATGCCGCTGAAGCCTTTGGAGTACAGTTGATTTTGGCCTTCCCTTTGAGCTTCGGTACCAGTAGGTCGTTGAGGGGTGATTGAGTGTCTGATATTCTGGATATGAAACGACGATAGAAGTTTATCATACCTAGAAATCGGCGGAGTTCCTTGGCTGTGGTTGGTTGAGGATACTCCAAAATGTCGAACTCTATCTGGTAGTGGGCGAGTGCCTTCAGCGGAAACGTGGTAGCCTAGGAATTTGACTTCAGGCTGGCCGAAAACACACTTGGCTGGATTTAGTGTCATCGAGTGTTCCTGGAATCTTGCAAAGACGATTCTTAGGTGTTCCATGTGTTCTTCTTCGGATTCTGAGGCGATTAGTATGTCATCGATGTAGCTGAAGCAGAAGTCAAGTCCCCGTAGTACTTCGTCGATGAAGCGTTGGAAGGTTTGAGCAGCGTTCCTAAGTCCGAAAGACATGAATGGAAATTCTAACATTCCGAAGGGTGTCGTGATCGCTGCTTTGGGAACGTCTTCTTCAGCAACTGGTATCTGATTGTATGCTCGAACAAGGTCCAGTGTGGTGAAGATGCTCTTTCCTTGCAGGATGTGGGCAAAGTCTTGAATGTGCCTGACTGGACATCGATCTGGTATTGTGCGGGCGTTGAGAGCTCGGTAACCTCCGCAGGGTCTCCACCTGTCGGTTGACTTTTTCGGTGCCAGGTGTAGTGGGGATGACCATGGACTCTTGGATGGACGTGCAATTCCTAGATTGATCATGGCTTCAAATTCTTTCTTCGCCTCTTTGAGTTTTTTTGGTGCCAGGCGTCGTGGTCTGGATGACAGTGATGGACCAGGGGTTGTTTGAATATGATGCCTTGTATGGTGCTTGATGTTCATCGGGACTCCCTCAGGTCTCGTTATGTTGGGGAGTTCCATAGGGAGGTCGTGGTACTTGGATGAACCGCTGATTGTTTTGATGACCGGGATGTTGCATTGTGTGGCTTCTCCTCTGGTGGTGAGCTTAGTGGTTCCATCCAGAAGGCGTTGGTTTCTCACGTCCACCGGTAGGTTGTAGAAGCTGAGGAAATCGACTCCAATGATTGGCTTGGAGACATCTGCTACGACGAATCTCCATGTGAAATTGCGGCGTAGTCCCAAGTTGAGCGAGAGGTTGATTGTACCATATGTTGCGATGTCTGTACCATTGGCCGCTGGGAGGGTGTAGTCGGACTTCTCTCGTCTTCCAGAAGTTGCACTGCGAGGAAATACGCAGAGATCGGCACCGGTGTCTATCAGAAACTGCCTCTTGGATTCCCGTTCGGTGATGAAGAGACGGCGCGGTGCTGGGCTGGGATCACTAGCCGTCATTAGTGATTGCCCCTGTCGTTTCCCGACTGGAAGGCACAGGGTTGTGTGCACTTCCTGGAGTTGCTTCCAAATTGTAGATGGTACCAGCAGAATCCATTTGTGCGTTGTCTGCTGTGGCTTCGGGACCTGGAACGTTCTCGGTGTCGTTGTTATGTCGGTCGTCTGCTGAGGGCTGCCACTTCTGCTCGGAGTGCTGCGATCTCTTGGTTCAGTCCCAGGGTGAGCTGCGCCATGTGGACGTTCATCATCGCCTCGAGGGATTGCGTCGACGTCGTCTCAGCGATCTGGGATGCGGGTGGTTTGGAGGCTTCGGCGATGTTGTCTGCGGGGGCTGCCAAGTCCTCTAGCTCGCTGTCCTCGACGATGGTTAGAGCTACTTGGATCTGCCTGGGTAGTCGGCTCAACCATAGGGTCTTCATCAAAGCGTCGGGTACGTTGACATCGGCTAGGCCCCTCAGATGTCGGAGGAACTGGGATGGTTTGCGGTCCCCAATTTCTTCCCGTTCGAGGAGGCGGCGTGTTTTCTCTTCCTGGGATGTGCACAGCCGTCGAATCAGCTCCGTCTTAATTTTGAAGTAGGCCTCTGACGGTGGTAGCTTCAGGATGTCGTCCTTGACTTCAGTTGCGAACTTCGCTGGTAGGGCCCCTACCACGTGTCCGAATTTCGTTTTGTCCGAAGTCACGCCGGCACTGGTGAAGATTCCTTCTACTATAGCGAACCATAGTTCCGGGTCGGCAGAAATGAATTCTGGCATCCGGACTGCGACTCTGGAGATTTGTGCTTCGTCGCTCTGCATTTTGCTGATTGAGGTACGTTCTTCCTTCCTTCAAGAATTCGGGTCGACCCTGATGTCGTCTACGCCACTGGAATTCCTTATTGCGGTCGTCGGGGTTCACCAATTTGTGGGGTCGTGCTGTCCTGTGAAATCAAACACGCAATAAAGAAGAGAGATTAGCCTGTTTATTTTTCTGTCGAGTGTTACAACAAAAGTGAATTCGAAAGGCAATAAAATTCTCTTTGTTGAAAAGGCAGGCTAACAATTCTGGTTATAAATCTTCTGGAGTGGTGGCAGGTAGTCCTCCGCTGGCACCGGGTTGTGGTCGGTGATGACGAGAGTACGGAAGCAGTCGTCGAGGGTAGTAAACCAGATGTCGATGTGTTGGACCTTCTTGAAAGATGAAATGCAGATGTCGGTCAGGATGCAGCGTATAGATAGAGTATCTTCTTAGCGGGAATGCAGATGGATTGGAGAGTCGAGTCAAGTGATTTTTGAGAGCGGAGCGAAATATATTTATACGATTTTTCAGAGATTTGAATTTCGTGTTTCGACTCCGCCCTTTTTCCCGTTTTTGTTGAAGTAGATGAATTCGCTACATCTCAATCTGATTGCTTTTGTATCTGATTGCGTTTGTACTTCGGGATATTTTTTTCATATATCTCCGAGAGTAAATATCGGATCAGATTGAAAGTTGGAACATTGTTCATAAATACTGATTATAAAGTTTTGCCACGTTTCGTTGAAATCGAATCAATATTTTCAGGGAAATCATTTTTCTTAGACATTTATAACAATTATCCACACGAAATTTTTCAGTTAGTTGTGCGTTGGTTTTTCAAAGCTAACTACCAAGTTTCAATCTGATCGAATCGATACTTCATGAGATATCGAGAAATTAACCCAAAAATTTCAAATTAGCCTTTCTCCGAAACTATCCGACCGATTTCATCAATTAACGAACTCAACCGAGATATTTGGACTTTCAACATAATCTGACAATTTCAAGTCGCTAGGTCCTTTCCATCGAAAGTTAGTTACAGCACATACGGACGGACGGGCAGACATAATAGAATTTGATCACAGATTCTTCTTCAGGGTGTTCAGCCCAATCTTTTAAGACCATTTTGGGCTCAAAATTCGAAAATTACAGACATTTGTGATGAAACATAATGCGCTTTTCCCCAAAACAAGCGTAAAAACTCTTTCTACCCTTTGACGTCCGCCCGTCACTATGCTATTGAAGCATACCAACCGTCGCTTGTGGCGTGTGACCATGGCCCGCCGTGACTACACGTCGCACGCGACGGTTGAGGGAGACCGTGCCCATAGTTTTCCGAATATATCATTCGGAAGTGGATGGCGGCGGGTCCGCGTCCGTCGTCGGTCGTGTGCAGCGGGTCTTCAGAGGGACCAGCGCCCTAGGGAGATGGTAGATTCGTGAGACTGCCTTTCAAGGAGCAGGTTCAAGACTTAGGTGGCTCAGATTCGCTCGCATTGAAATGACTGCAATCTCGTAATTAAGAACAACAGAACCACTACTTGCTGTCGTGTAGTTTTCGATGGTTCCGCAAAGACCAATAAAGGGACATCACTCAATGATTTGTTACTCTTGGGACCCAATGTACAAGATAATCTTTTCGATATAGTTACACGTCTTAGATTACTATTGAAATGAACGCACCTTGCCATGAATGTAATCTTGCTTCCTTCCCAATTTGCTGACGTAGTTCTCCCCGGCTACATCTTCTCTAGGCTTTCAACCAAACTCAAGGTCACAAGGTAGTCTTATTTCTCGGCCGAACATTATTATATTGGCTGGAGTTTCCTTGGTAGATTCTTGAACCGAAGATCTATATGCCATCGTGCAGATGCAAATATTCATCCTAGCCGCGCTGGTGATCGGAGACTACTTTGGCTAGATATTTTCCCATGGTCCTATTCATTCGTTCGACCATGCAATCTGATTGGGGATGCAGAGGTGTAGTTCGTGTCCTATTGATACCCAATTTTCCACAAACTTCTTGGAATAACGTCGACTCAAAATTTCGACCTTGATCACAATGCAGCTCTAGAGTTATTCCAAATCTGCAGAAGAATTATTTGACTAATTCATCAGCAACCGTACTCGCCTCTTGGTTAGGAATATCGTACGCTTCCACCCATTTGGTAAAATAGTCCATCGCTACCAAAATGTACTTGTTTTAGTGATCTGTTTCGGGAAAGGGGCCCGCGATGTCGATAGCTACTTGTTCCATGGGAGATCCGACGTTGTATTGCTTCATTGGAGCGTTTCCTTTGCCATACGGGCCGAGTCGATATATGTCCCTTACCACCGACCCTTTTCAATTTCCCTGCTGTGACTCTTTTTCTACTTTCAATATGCCCACTTTCAATACAGTACCAGGACACCGCATCCTTTTTCTTCTTACGCAATAATCTGCTGATTTCTTGTCCTATGATTCCCTCAACAGGTTTGTCTATTTCTTGGTCTTGTCTCACACGAAATTGTCCTCTATGCGACGCCTGCTTCGCTTCCTCGAATTCTAAAGCCTTAGGGGAGTACAAGTTTCAGGGCTTGTTGTATTTAACTATCCTTGGTCTACGTCTACGAGGGTTTTGATTAATAGCTGTTCAAGGAAGCTGACTGGAGTCGTTGGGTGAGCCAGCCTGACTAGTCTAGCAACATCGGCTTCAAACTCCTGGAGATTTATTCTGTTTTCGGCACCTGGTTCTTCATTTGGTCATGATATAGTTGTTGTAGATGAGCATCGCCATGCCTCATCTGAAGTTTCGATTTTGGAACTTCGTTGACTTGTTGACTCTCCAGAATCGTTTGCAGAATGTTGAGTGCCTCTCCTCGCAGATCTATTATTAATGCTTTGGCTTTTTCGTTGTCGCTGCAACTACTTGCCAACGCAGCAGCTTCAAACTGTTTTTGATATGTCGGCCAGGGCACTTTTCCATCAAATGTTGGGGGCTTGATCTTCATTTTCTCACTTTCGCTATTATTTTCCGCTTTCACGACTTTATAGAATGATGTTGCCAGATAATCTTTTCCAATTGTCATTCTTTTCAGGGATTTCATTAACAAAGAACGCTTTTCCAGTGACTCTAGACGTCATTGAAATAATTTACAAGGTAATAAATATGAGATGAAATATCTAGAACTAGGGAATAAGAGCACGTTTTTCGATAGTGAGAATGAGACAAGAAATCAAATGAACAATATCACACAAAGGAACATGTTGACCTGTGTAACCTGCATGAAATAAAATAAATCAGAAATCACAATTTGGCATTTAAAAAAGCAAAAAATATTGGTCGGGATATACGTAGTACTTATCGCCTTTTGAATAGACGTCTAATAAGAAACAATAAAACTTCAAAATTCCACGATGTTAATAGATTACGAGGTAAGGTTAATTCGCTAAACTCTAGCAAGGTGTTGAAGCTTCAGCTTCTCCGTTCCAAAAAAGAAAGAATTTTCCATCAGCTGGACCGAGTTTCGCGCATGCGAAACACACACTCAACCGTCAACGCGGAGAGCGTTCTTTAGCGATTGATCTTAGAATTGCAGTAAGGCATTTTCTTGCGATTGGAATTGAAATTATTAGTATGGCGTATTTTCGCGATGGAAACTGAAATCTACAGTGGAGCGTTTTGTAACGTTACAAGTTAAGATCCAAATGTACTCTGAAAATTTCAAGATTACCAAGTTCTCCTTCGAAAGTGAGAACATTATGGACAGCCGAATGGCCTGACATATTTTAATTTCACCTCTTATTCTTTTTCAGTGAGTCTAACCCAATCGTTCAGGATGAGGAATTTTCTGCTTCAAATTCGAAAATCACATATATCTAGGCTAAACAATGACGTTAGAGATTTTAACCATGTTTTCTTCGTCTATAATGACTGTATATAATGTGATTATTAAATATTCTCATATTTTTGGCCCATTGCAACATTTAAGGGGAGGTAAAGGTATATCATACTTCTCGATGAGCCATGTAATGTAGCACTTGACGACAACTTTTCATCAAATATTTACATTTTTTATACCCCCTTGACTGCGCATGTATAAATACTTATACTGTATAAATAAATAACCAAATTATGAATATATATATATATATATATATATATATATATATATATATATATATATATATATATATATATATATATATATTTACGGGATGAAGTTACAATATAATAAAATATATAACCAAATACAGTCTATTGCTGCCTTCCCGTCACTCTCCTCCACACCTCTCTGTTCAGAACCTCCTCAGCATTTAAATCCCTGGCTTCCATTGCCTCTCTAATCGTACTATTCCAGGATTTCCTTGGTCGGCCTCGTTTCCTTCTACCAGCAGGAGTCCATTGAAAAATCTGTTTCGGTAACCTATTCTCTTGCATTCGAATTACATGTCCGAACCATTTCAGACTTCTCTTTTCTATCCGCTGCAGTACCGTCTCCTCTGCCATCATAATCCGCCTTATTTCGTCCTTCGTTCCATTCTTGAAATTCCGGCACTCCTTCTGAGATAGTCCATCTCCATTGCCTGAATCTTCCTTCTACAGTCTGCATTGAGTGTCCACAGCTCTGAACCATAACACAGCACTGATTCCACGAGTGCAAGGCCGAGTCGTTTTTTGGTTTTGGAGGATATGTGCTGATCACACCAAAGACTATTGAATGAATATGCATACACGAATAAATAAAATGAGAGCACGAGTATAAAAGTTATGCTTGTGAGAATTAGAAAATTGTTTTGATTCATCGTGGCCTTTCGTATTTCCATTAACGTGACTACTCAGTGTAAACCTATTTTCCAGATTGTGGTGTTCAGAAACTCCAAAATACCCAAATATTCACGAAAACAGCGAACATAGGCGATTGGCCTTGGCATGTCGCTCTACTCAAGGACAACGTTCACATCTGCGACGGAACCCTTATATCTCCAAGTTGGATAGTTACAACCATTTCATGTTTCCAAGGTCAACCAAAAGCAGAATGGGTGGCGAAGCTGGGTTCCGTTCGACTTTCCCTAACACATCCCGCTGAAGTGGAAAGAAGAATTATTGGTATGGTGAAATCGCCTGTAGAGGGGAGCACTATCGCACTAGTGAAACTAGAACGACCAGTTATAATTACCGATAATATAAGGCCGATCTGTCTTCCAAAAAGAGATGTAGCTATGACTGAAACTACCGAGTGCAATACAGTAGGTTGGTCCCGAGAAATTGAACAGCTGAAAAGGATTCAAGTTAAAGTAACACCAATGAAAAAGTGTGAAAATATAAGCATATCCAATTCGAACAGCATTTGCGCGGAAGTGGCATATGGTCAAGAAAATTGTCACGTGAGTATAAAGTAATAATAAGATTCATTCTGTTAATCAACTCACATTTGTTCTCACAGAAATATTTACAAACTATCTTTGAATTCGTTTTGAAAATTTCCTACTGCAACTTTGAATTTATTGCCAGTATTAAAAAAAATAATTCTACCAGTTTTCGTACGTTTCTCTTAGTCTAATGTAATTTTTTGTTTTGTATTGGAACCTGGTACCTATTGTTGCAAAATTTCAGAGGAATCTAACTGGTAGTTGATGGGATATAACGTTTCAGATTTTTTTTTAAATTTTCCTATAGTGATAAAATTGACGCGAATCTGTTCGTAATAAATCTGCATGTCGATATATCATACAATCATCTACCAATAAGTTACAATAGTATATGTTATCGAGAGAAAATTACAATCCCCAGTTCGGAATTGTCTGAATATCCTCAAATATAATCGCATATCTATCGATACTCTATTTTCACAATAATTTCAAAACTGCTTATCCAACCGTTCTGAAGATCAAGTCGAGAAATAATGCCTTGAAGATATTTGCAAAGTTTGACCGAACTTCTATACAGGGTCTTTCACGAGGAACCTCACCCATATTTATACGGGAAACTACTGAACGTATTTTCATGAAATTCAGCACTTATAAGTATTTCACGATGCTGATGAAATCTAAAATATTTTCAAGGCATGAGCACCTCCGGTTTTTCCGGAAATGACGTCAACTTCCGTTTTTCAAATTAGAACACCATTTTTTTATTGCAGAAATAGATTCCTTAGAAAATTTCAATTTATTTTGATGTAACATTTTTCAGTTTTGGTTGGAAAATTCTCTCTAAGCGGGAAAATTCGAAAAAAAAATCGAAAATAGAGCTCCGCTGAAACAAGAATAACTTCGAGGTTTTTGGATGGAAAATTTTCATTTTTGGGATTTTTCAAGATGTAAGATTGATGTATCCACTTTAAAAATCGAAATCGCGATTCATTATACAGGGGGTGAAAAAATCGCTTTCAAAGTTAGGGATGACAAAATCGTGAAAAATCAATTTTTTCAAATTAGAACCCATTTTTTTATGGCAGATATTGAATCTACGTTAAAAAATAATGTGAGTGTATGCATCACACCCTTGCCCTGAAGTGGATATTTTCTGAGTTATTCACAAAAAACTGTTTTTCGTCTTGAATTTTCAGCTATTTCTTTTCCCTCCACGCCAAAAAGATGACATTTTCAGGAACTGTTACTTAAACCATGTTTTAGATTTGACTACCCTAATATGCAAGAGAAAAAAGTTACAGGTTGTTCCTAAATAGATGGCGAATTTGGATTCGAATTTGTATCGGAAACCTCTTTATTTCAACTAATCGGCCATCGGTTTTCTCTCCAGTGATAAATAAATAATTCCTTATGAACCATATGCAAAAACTTACCATGTTTTACATTATTTTTTTTTAATGATATATATCATTAATTACATCTGCCAAATTCCTCTTTATTCAGTAGCATTTTGTGTTTACTATTAATTTGGTGATAATTCGTATTAAGTTATAAAATCGATCACTATGCCTAATTTCACCAATGAAGATTATTTAAATCTCATTCTACTTCATGGAGAATGTAATAAAGTTGTAGATAGAACGATTCGACTGTTCATTGAGAGGTTTCCTGACCGACCCAGACCAACGAGAGATACCATTAACAGAACCATGACAAACTTGAGAAATGTCGGATCTTTCGTTAAGAAAACTACAGTCGGTTTCAAGAAGGGGTGAAAAATCTACAGCATGGTTCAAATAACAGTTCCTGAAAATTTCATTTTTTTTGGCGTGAAGGGAAAAGAAATAGCTGAAAATTCAAGACGAAAAACAGTTTTTTGTGAATAACTCAGAAAATATCCATTTTAGGGCAAGGTTGTGATGCATACACTCACATGATTTTTTAACGTAGATTCAATATCTGCCATAAAAAAATGGGGTTCTAATTTGAAAAAATTGATTTTTCACGATTTTGTCATCCCTAACTTTGAAAGCGATTTTTTCACCCCCTGTATCATGAATCGCGATTTCGATTTTTAAAGTGGATACATCAATCTTACATCTTGAAAAATCCCAAAAATGAAAATTTTCCATCCAAAAACCTCGAAGTTATTCTTGTTTCAGCGGAGCTCTATTTTCGATTTTTTTTTTCGAATTTTCCCGCTCAGAGAGAATTTTCCAACCAAAACTGAAAAATGTTACATCAAAATAAATTGAAATTTTCTAAGGAATCTATTTCTGCAATAAAAAAATGGTGTTCTAATTTGAAAAACGGAAGTTGACGTCATTTCCGGAAAAACCGGAGGAGCTCATGCCTTGAAAATATTTCAGATTTCATCAGCATCGTGAAATACTTATAAGTGCTGAATTTCATGAAAATACGTTCAGTAGTTTCCCGTATAAATATGGGTGAGGTTCCTCGTGAAAGACCCTGTATGTAATTTCTTGGATTTCTTTGAGTTTTTTCTTTATATCAGTGTTACGATTTTGGCGAAATTTCGCATAAGTTTTGCACGTTCGCCTTGCACATTTGACAACCAAGATATTTCAGATAGCTGTAACGTTTTGGGCAGATTTTGTCCATTAACGAACACAGCCGGGATATTCAGGTACCACACCTCTCACTCAGTGAATGTGAAGACAGAATTTCAATGAGCGCAAAACTAATTGTTAAAGGATATTTTCGTCCAAAATTCGATATTTACAGACATGCAAGCAAAATCATACAACGTTCTTGTTCTCAAAAATAAGCGAGAAAACCAAGTAGAGTATTTTTTTTCTCCTTATTCAGGACATCTTTCATTGTATTTGTAACTCCTTTTTTGACGTTCGACTTCCTGGTGAAGAATCCGTGGTCAAAAATAATTCTATCCGGCCGTCCGTGTATACGATAACTCCCGAACTGATGAAGTAAGGTTTGGTTAGGTTAGGGCTTTGAAATTTTGAGGGTGGGCTCGGTCCAAAATTCCGAGGTCAAGTTCGTTAAAGGGCCAAATCCATTCAATAGTTATTGACATTTGAATTTTTTACTATTTTCCCACTATTTCCGGAACCACATATATAATGGTTATAATAATGACGCGCAAAACTCGTGAGGATCGGGCCATTAGAAAAATTAAAAAAATATATTTTGTGCGATGCGGATCGAAAAATTCCTGGTCACCTTAACTCTCGAACAAAAAGTTGTTAGGGACTTCGTCTTATTGTTTGTTCAATATTTACCGAATTACAAATCCAGTCAACTTCAGTATTTTAGAGGAGAACAATGGCGCACATTTTTTTGCAGAATGTCGTAGGATCGTAGGATTAGAAGATTCAAACAAAAATTTGGTCAGTACTTTTTTTCATTTGATTTTGAAGATGATGTTGGAAAATATTATGAAAGCACTGACATGAAGTCAGAACCTTGTGCGCGTTTGTTAGTATTGGGACATATTATACTCGAATTATACTTAGGTGAGCCATGTAGTGGACCTTGTATGGAAAATCGATTATTTAAGTTTTTATATAATTTTATACACAGTTTATGATTATACTTTTTTATGTTTTGTTTGTAAAGATATAATATCTTTGACCTTCACCACGTTCATACGTAGTGCACCGCTTCTTGCCTCCCGTTTGATCGCGGTACATAAACGAAAAATAATCTGGGGACAACTATACGAGCAGACAGGCAGATCCGCTATAGCCATAAGCGAACACTTCTCCCTCAATTTTTACCCGCTTACCTTTCGAGATAAAGTAGGAAGCGGTGCACCATGGACGTACCCTAACAAACCATTGACACCCTATGCGTTGATCGCAACGTTTACGCGTTCAACATGTTCACCGGATCCAACGTTCGTCGTCAAGTAAGAAACAGCGTGAAAGATAATCAAAATGCCTTGAATAATTTTCATTTTCTCATTCAACTGACTGTAAATCATTCCAAATAATTAATAAAAACTTCTTTTTCTAGGAGGAAGAATTTGCAGGCAGCCCTATAATGTGCGTTAACCCGACATCAACCTGGAGTATAGTTGGCATTACGAATTGGAGAATTGCATGCTCCAGAAATGGAATGATACGACCCAGAATGTACGACAAAATATCCTCAAACATCAATTGGATCCATGAAACACTCAATACTGATGAATATAAAATTGAGGACATTAAAATCCACAGACAATGATAGATGTCCTCACCTTTAAACGACTGTTTGTTATTTGTTGAAATTTGTGTATATAAATCATTTTACATATCATTTAGTACTTATTACGAGTGGAATATTCAATTAGTTCAATGAGCGGTGCCACTAGACCAGAAGTGTCTATATTTCTGCGAAATGTCCGACATAGCGATATTCTCAAAGAGATCCTGAAGATATTGCATGCGGAAATTCTCAAACTTCCCACAATGGAAGGTCTAAGGGAAATTCGCTCACACAGCCTCATGGCGAAGAGTTTGAGAAATTCTCAAATACTGCCCATCGCGAGATATCTGGGAGCACGACATGCGATATTTTCAGGAAATGCCCATAGCGAAAACATCCGGAAATACAGATATATAAACATGTAAATTATATTTCTGGAAAGAATCCTGTTGAGAGTTTTGTGATGACTTATGAGGACTAGCTATGTGAAAATAGCAGAATTAGCAGACAGCATCTCTACCGACATAGATCATAAATCCTTACGAATTGCCTCAAGAAATATTCCCAACGCAAGGAATCACAGATCTACTTGACCAGAGGTCCGCGATCTGTGGACAAGATATACCAGACGAGATCGTATTGTGAGCTCTTGGATTGTCAGTTCTTAGAACGTCTGGTGGTTAGATGGCTTTGAGTATTGTTTAGCGCGGTCGGAATTGAATACTCATTTGTATTTCAGAAATGAATGGAAATTAATTATAGGTTCTTGAAAAAATATATCCATATCTCTATGAAGGGTATATGGAAACGAAATATTGATTTGGAATCCCTGTTCGTATTCGAATGAGAAATATGTTGATGATTTCTGGAGAAAAAAACGTACGATCTCATATTTGTCAACATTCTGATGAATCTCTTCAGATTGAATTTTCTGTTTTCTTCCAAAAATTCTGGAAATTTTACATATTTAAGAACGTAATTTCCACTCTCATCAAATTGTACTAGAACTGAATTTTGGTACAGAAATATAACAACGTGAAAAAGAGAGCTTTCTTCACAATGAATGAAGTCTGTTATAATTGCATATGTTACTTAATTAGGTTCGTATTGCTTTTAACTAGTGATAAATATTTTTTAGTATAAAAGTCTTTATACAATAATGGAGCTATACATCTGCTAGACACTTTCTTTTGTTACCACAGGTTTCAACCTGACTGGCATTTTCTCTTCCACCGAATATATAAAAACGTCGTGATTTTGCACCACAACATTTTTCATCATAACCTTCGGGAAAATCGCATAATCGCATAATAAAATCCAGTAACGGATACAGTCAATGTAAATTATATTTTTACTTATTGGTATTTTGTATGTTTGTCGATTATCCTATAGGTTGTCTAGGAAACCTCTCAGAAGTTATTTATTTGGTTCCCATGAATCAAACACATATTATGCCTAACTGCAAATAGTAGATAACGAAATGAAATTATCAGCAATTTCTCTCTGTTCCGAATTCGCACGAGGGATATCGTAAAAAATTCTTTCTCATGATCAATTTTCAATTGTTGTTACATGCGGAACGATCTTAGGAGCTCGCATTGCGAATTTCCTATTCTGGTTACGTCTGTGATGACCTGAGGAACTCGCATTGAGTATTTCGTATTTTGGTTATATCTGCGATGACTTGAGGAACTCGCATTGTGAATTTCCTTTTATGATTACATTTGGGATGACTTAAGGAACTCGCGAATATACAATTCTGTTTATGTCTGCGATAACTTTAGGAGCTCGCATTGTGAATTCCCAAATCATGTTGTGTTTGTGACCACTTTGGGAAATCACAATAGAAGTTCGCATGAAAGCCGGATAAGGACCTCTCAGATATCTCGCTGGGAAGTTTGTGTTTAGATTAGAGTAGAGGAGGGGCGATAAGGCTATGCTTAACCTTGCTGACACCTTGACCTAGAGATCTATTGTGCGACCCCGCGCTGTTTACCAGTCAGGTAGCAATGCCTCGATAAACTTTACTACCTACTGGGTGCTACACCTATTACTTGTTCCGGTTTTAAGAAACAGGAGCCAAGATGCCGCAGCCTTCTCCCGAGGACAGCTTCACATTTGCATAGCAGGTGTTCCGCTGTCTCAGTAATCAGGTACCATCAGGATCCTTCAGGAAGTTTGTGTTACTTTGGATATTATACATGTTTTGGTCGAGGTATTCACGAGCATATTATGAATTGATAAATATTAAGTGTAAGTAAATATCAGACGTAAGATTCCAATACCTGTGCTAACTCTCTGGGCACGTCTCGAAGATGATGCGAGGTTATCTGGACCTTACTCGCCTCACGTAATAATTATACAGACTGTTTGTTCTGATACACGATACAAGGTTTTAAGTTAGTCGACACCTTTTTTTGTGACTTCGAGATGGTCCCAGTTTAGAATGGAACATACAGGATATTCCAATGAAAACGGTTTTATTGTGACCTCGATTTCATCAGAAAACGGGAAAGGACACAATCTTTTACATAAGAAAAGATATGTACGATGAGATATATAAATCAGGGTATATTCGTATTCCACTATACTTTGCCCCTTTTCCCTTGAGTATTTCAACGATGAAATCGGCACCAATGTCAAACTTGACTTTTAAATTGAGTGGAAACCAGAAGAAATAGAGATTCAGCTTAATCCATCTCTCTATTTATCTCTAAGCACTAGTGCTTGTCCAATATTTTCAATTTTTCCCATTACATATTGACTATTCCCGAATGAAAGTGTCGCTAGTCGTTGGTTGAAGGTTCAAAGATGATTGAATGAGTAATTGTTTTAATGGTGAGAAAAGGGACCTGAAAATGCAGCAATTTGGATCAAACTTAGAGTATATGTTCGACTTCAGATTTTGTCCTTAGGAAAACTCAATTCGTACATCAATGTGAATATTATCCAATCTCTGTATTTTTGGAAATATTTGAAAAATAAAATTTCGGGTAAACACGCAAATTTTCTCGTATTAATATATTAATACCTAGGCGACGAAAAAACTTGCGGGTTTACCCAAAATTTTTCCAATATTTCCAAAAATACAGAGATTGGATGAAATTGAAATCAAGTACTTGATTGGAAAATGACAGCTTGAAGGTTCATGCAGAATTTCTTGAGGTGCATAAGATCAGAAGATCGCAAAATATAAATTTTTTGACAACAAAATTTCGGAATTTTTTTGTGAGAATTGTTTGAATGGAATGAACTGCTTCAAGAAAAATGTTCGAAAACATTTTTTTACCGACACAATCTCCACGGAATTTTGCACGTCAGTATTCTACAACTATTTATCAAGTTTCGATCTGATCCCTCCAGTATTTCTAGAGGAAATAATGGTAAATAGTATTTCTAGAGGAAATAATGGTAAATAGTATTTCTAGAGAAAATAATCTCAAAACTTTTAATAAACACGAATTTTTAAACATATTTCTTCAATTTCAATTACATCTACCGCATTTTGTCGTTATGTTATATGTTAAATCGGGAAACTTTTCAATTTCTTAACGTCTAGACATCCACAAAAAATTCCGCAAAGTTGCGCATTGGTATTCTCCAACTAATTTCGAAGATTCAAATTGATCCCATCGGAATTTCTTGAGACCTTGAAGAACTAACTTCAAACTTTCACAGAGACATAACCACCGAAAGAGTTGGCCGATTCCACCCACCGAGATATTTGGACCTCACACCAAAGTTGAAAATTTGCTAGGTTCTCCGAGATTTAGAGCGAATACGGACGGGCAGACATTATTAAATTCGACTACAGAATATTCTTCATGGATGGAAATCGTTTGGAATCCTTTTGGGCTCAAAATTCTAAAATTACAGAGTTGTGGACGAAACCATAACGCGTTGTTCCCTAGAACAAGCACGTTGAAAGATATATATTCAAACCATTAAGAAAGAAGGCCACCGTGGAGCTGTACTGAATGCATAGCAAGAGGAATCATCGAAATATATGCGGAAAAAAAGGAATTGTGTTGATTAATTTTTGACACACTGTGTATATCTCATTCTAAAATGAGCATGCTATGGTGCTGTACTCAGTGCAGATCAAGAGGAATAATCAGAATAGATTCATAAGCAGGGGGATTTAAGATATTATTTTGTTGTTACAACCTCTATATTTTACCATATATATCCTGTCGTACATGAAAGAATAGGCCTTATCCAATTATTTAATATTAAAATGGTGCTTACCAATAAAGACAGCTACTATGTTCTGAATATATTTTTAGGAACATTCTGTTATTTCATATTGGAAAGGCTTCCGAGCCATACGGAACCCCACGCAAAAATAATCATAAAAACGGTCCATGAGAACAGGAAGTTAGGTCCGAAAAAATTTAAAGAAAAACTTTAGAAAATTCGTGGACAAAGCAGTGACGTATTCACGTATTGACCCTGTCAAATGCATTCTACATTCTGATGGAAATATTTGTCGATCTTTTTTTTATATGGTCCCACTCAAATTTTGCATGAATTTTCAAGCTTCATTTTTCAACCACTAGATTTCAATTCAGTCCAATCTCTAATCTGGCAGCATTTTTGAGTTAATCCCGATAAAATTATGATACCGCGGAAATAAGCACGAAATTTAGTCTGAAATGAATCATATATCAGCAGTTGAACATCGTAGCCGACCCTAACAGAATGTAATTTTCCGCTGTCAGGCACAAACCCTAGGTTTAATTGACAGCAATGTTTATTAATTTGAAAATATTTATACTTATAAATAAATGAATTGAATCGAATTGAAAAGTTGTAACAGGCATGGACGAAAAAAAAACTCAAGTTTTAGTATTTTTATTTCTTATAAGTTCAATCATTTTTAGAGTATGTTACCTGCACGAAATTTGATAATGACGCGGTTATGAATGTGAATTCAAATGCTAAACTTGCTTTTTGAACACTTTGAAATCCTCAAGGATATATGCAGTACTAAAATTAATTTTATTTTTGAATAAAAAGTATAACAAATAAAAAAGTTACAATTAATACCATTACTCAAACCACTTTTCGATTTTTGGAGGCCGAACATAATCTAGCCAACAGACCTGACATTTGGATCAATGTACATAACCCATCAGCAATTCTCATGTGAGTTAGGCCAATTTCCTGAAAAAAAAAAATATATAATATATATATAAATATATATGGTAAGAATATCTTGGTATTCGAAAATAAATAAAATCAACATCTCATTTATCCTCGAAGTGACTGCAGAATCTCTGGTAGTGTGTAGTTCACATCCACAGTAACACCGCATGAACAAGATGAAATGACGGAGCCGCATGGGGAATATAGCGTGAGACAAGTCGCCATAAGGCACCCTGGAGTCATGCCAGGTTGAGGAGTTAAATATGTAATTACTTCACGTGAAATTATTGATATGGTACAAGGCCGACAATCTGGAGAATAATCGGAAATGGTACAAGTAGCAATTGCCAGAAGATTAGAAGGGAGATAAGGGGCCACAAGAGATACAAATAATTGTGCGATATTTATGTGTCTGGGTGCTTTTCTGGCATTTTCATACCTATTCTGTGAATCGAAACTAGATAACCAGCAAAACCTCATAAGGCTAAGTGGAAGAATGACAGATATATCAGTGGTAGCAAGAGAGTCGGTGACTTACTCGATGGATCAATTTTTCTTATATTTCATTTCATTAAGAACTCTTCTGGCGATTTGTCAACACAATAAAGGATAATTTGTAATAGTATTGGACAAAGTCTAGGTCACTTCGAAGTACATCTTCAGGTGTTCCTTATTAACATTCTAATATTTGAGAATTTGATTTTTGAAAAAATTTTTGGAAAACGTTTCGAATGGACGAATGTTGTGAAAGTCTTGAGTTTCGAGATACATTGTGTTACAATTGTGGTAGGTATGTAGTTTTCTTCATATCTTCAAAGTGCATTTCCTGATGTAAGAATAATGATATTTTTTCTACCTTAGCTCATATACGGAATTCGAATTGACTTTTTTAAGAGATATCCTTTCACTCGATATGAAAACAATTTTTGGAATTCTCATACATTTTCATGCAAATGTTTTATTCGGATTTTATTTCGACCGACATATAGCTTTCGTTTAAAACATTCAAAACCTTCAACTACTGGGTAAAATCCTTCGAGTGACTTCTCTATGGAAATATTTCTCTCCCTTTTCGCAAGCTGCGTTAATTATAATTTTTCGGGTTCCTCGTTATTTCATCACCTGTTTGTAGAGATTGCATCTAATTGAAAACCAGTAATTGATTGAAGATGTTCGATCGTTCTTTCAGAATTTCGTCGAACTGAAATTTGTTACAGTGTTTTGTAAAGTTTTTGAGGAAACAGTTTTTTTACAACAAAAATCATTCATTTTCTGGAAAGTTATGTGTCGATATTCTATACCCAACAAAAAAAAAATGAATCTTGACAGCGTCGGTTCTTCTAGAGATATTGAGGAAACAATCTTCAAACTTCAAATAGCCACAATATTCGGAATACTTTCGTTGAATTTCCCTGTGCTGAATTTCAATGAAATCGTTTGAAAGTTAGAGCACACAGGCCATGACGATCATAATTTAATTTATCCATGGATTCCTTAGGAAGTCTTTCCTAATCGTTAAAGACAATTTTCGGCTCAAAATTCGAAAATTACAGACATTTGGATAAAACGATAACGGGATGTTTCCCGAGGCAAGGCGCAAATATTGGCTCTCTTTAATCTTCTGAAGTGTTAACGGGTGTTTTATTGCCTAAAGCTTCAAGGTGCTCCAAACAATCGAGTTTAAGGAATCTAGCTGGTCATTGCTGATGACTTTCGCGGCCTATTCAACGATCACAATTTACCTTTCAATGATTTATCACCTTTTAAGGAGCAGGAGCTTTAACGTGCATGAATCCCATTCGAACCCCCATCTTCGAGCATCCCAGAATGAATCCCAGAATGCTAATAATGATACAAGATCATTATAATAATTTCCACCCATATATTAACCGAAAGTTAAAGTTTGATTATGGCAAGATGATTTTCTTTCGTCCCCACAATTATCGGATTTTTAAATAGCATTCTGAGAGAAATTTGCAATGTCCGTAAACAAATGCCGTCAATCCAACTCCGGATTTACGGTAATGCTATGAATTGTAATACTGAACTGTTGATTTTTTTCGGATCATAGGACTTTTAGCAATTTCAACTAGGAGTAAAACATCTCAATGCGTAGGTCGAAATAAAATTCAAAATTAGATCAGTAATGGAGCATTGTTAATACAAAAAAAAGTCAATGCATAACCCGTACCTAAGCCACTGTCAAGAATATTAACATTCTTTCTACATCTCACTGCACATTGACGCTGATGCTGAACCGACTTAATGAGGTGGGGTATGAAGAAATGACGCTGCGGGAGAAAGATTTTAAGGAGAGAGGTAAGGGTGATAGGTAGGCCAGAATTCATAGCGAGAATGTTATCGCGCGGATGTCCAGAAAGTTCCATTGCAGGACCAATATTGTGGAACGTATGCCTAGATGATTTATTGAAAATGTTTGATGATGAGAAATTGAGGTTATTCGATTCGCGGCTGACTTGCTCATCATAGTGAAAGGCAAAAGTCGTCTACAACTGGAGCTGAAGGGACGGAATGCATGACGCTTTCGAGCGAATGGGCTGATAAGGGTACGTACAGAACGGAGCGGAGAGCAAAGAGCAACTAGCGAAGAGGAAAGGGGCGAAATCAAACATTGTTCTATAAAGGCAGGCGCACAGAGTGGAGCATAAACCGGAGTACAGCAAATTGCTTGTTTTCTACGTTTGCACGCTCCCATAAATCCATCCGTGTCTTCTTCAATATAGTTGAATTATTTTTTACCCTTCATTAATTTTTAAATTTTTTCAGAGACAAAATGAATGTGGATTGATTTATGAGTGGAGTATTATAAAGAAAACCTCTGTGGAATCGAAAAAAGTAGGAGTGAAACGAAACCTGTTTTTAAAATTTGGAGGAATTTCTCGATTCGGTTGTTTCG
Source organism: Myrrha octodecimguttata (assembly GCA_958510865.1). Taxonomy (NCBI): domain Eukaryota; kingdom Metazoa; phylum Arthropoda; class Insecta; order Coleoptera; family Coccinellidae; genus Myrrha; species Myrrha octodecimguttata. The sequence continues at coordinate 16,806,629 of OY294060.1, forward strand.
ACCGGACCGAACCAGATTTATAGGCCGTATCAAAAGCACCTCATGGCTATGCTCCGAAGAAATCATGCTGTGATGAATATGACTGATTTTTTTTCTATAGAAGATTTTTTATTTCACCATACAAAAGCGAATATAATTTATAAATGGTTTATTTTGGATAAAATGAGGAACTACCTTTTTTCGGGAAGAAAAGAAAATATATTTATTTTTGTTATGATAAGAATAATCCGTTCATTTTACTCGAAATAAGAAACTTATATTTATTGTGCATCATAAAAAAATGAATGGTTTTTCCCAGATCTGTGTTATCTCATCACTGGTCACAGGGGTATGAACGAGTTCCTGCGTGAAAGGGGCCTCTGTGAGAGCGACAGATGAGTTTGTGGTGCAACCGATTTGGGGGAAGATATCCCGTTATGGTCATAACGCAAAGGGACGCATATCTGGGAAGTATGCTGACAAGGGCTGGCATATGGGATAATGTTTGTTGGCTAATTGATTCGGACGATTGTTATGAGCAGATGGGCTTCTTCACTCGAGAGGTCTTCAGGAAGAGGACCTCAATTATAGAGTCGTTGAGGGATTCGTCCGTCGGGAATTGGCGGTAGTTTCGAGGAAGGCTTGGTTGGGCCGATTCAAATAAGTGTCAATCTCGTCTCGGAGAATTGAGTTAGAAGGCTTTTGATTTAATTGAACCGAGGGGGTCGCGTCGTGGTGCAGGGCGGCAGTTTGAAGTTGAAGAAAGTGTTCACCTGGTTTTGAAGGGTGGTGTGCCGGGTTTCACCGATAACATCCAGACTCCTGGGTGTTCAAAATTTATTCCACGCGACTGTCGACGGGCTTAGTGAACCCGCATAGGTAACCCTTATTTGCTACAGCCAGGCATGGATTCTCAAGATCCTAAATTCCCGGAGAATGTCAGACCAATTACGCTAAGATTGGTAATGCAGAAGGGCTTGCCCGCAGATGCGCATCTCTGGGTTCGCCTGGAGGTGTTGGATTTGTAGTAGCTGTGGTTGCCAGCCTGCATGCTGGGCTAGGAGGGGGTATCCCCCTCCAGCGTGTGAGTTGCGTCACCAACTCGGGTACCAACCTGCGTAGCTAGTAGAGACTTGGATAGGGTCTCCTCCCGCCAGTGAGGAGTTATCTGAAGTAGAGCTCTGTGCGCTGATTGGGCGCATCCTAATCCCGCGCACAGGGGGACCGTGGTCATAAACCTTCGGGTCGATAGGATACGTTGAACAAATTACCCTTGTTGAAAATTGGTTTCGTAGTGGCAGTGTTTCCCAGACCGCAGGCTTGGCTAGAAGGGGGTATCCCCCTTCGTCATGCTTGTTGTGTCTCCAACTATCGCACTAACCTGCATAGCTAATAGAGATTTGGATAGGGTCTCCCCCCGCTAGTAAGAGTGTAGGACTCGAGATATGAAACCATACTGGAAGCAGAGCATTTCGAATTCTCTGTGCGCTGATTGATCGTATCCCAATCCCGTGCCCATAGGGGCAGTGGCCTTTGGATCGGCAGGCTACGTTGAACAAATCCCCCCTGTTGTAGCATATTATTACAATAAGAAGAAATATATGTGAACATCTATTTTATTCAACTATTTATTGTTTACTGTCAGGTTGACAACACCGTCTTCTTCATATCGGCGTTTCAACACGTGATTCAACACGAAGTATGTGCCAGCTGAAGATGTATATTTCCGTGCTCCTCAGGAATTAAAATTTTTTTAGGCCAAAACTGAATTAATTATCAACTAACCTATAATGTAACCAGGAAGTAATCGCTTGAAATTTAATATAATGGGTACACGAAAGATGACTTTTCTGATCTCTGATCTCGAGAAATCTTTCAAGGACAAGATGAAACAGTTTGAGGATAAAGTGAAAAATATTTGAGAACCCGCTGGATCTTCACCGAGCACAGCGTCTATTCAGGCACTACAGAAAAATTGGAAAAAATGGAAAGATGGAATGGAACAAAAATTCTATCGAAACATATTGTTGTCTACGGTGTGAAGGAGGACAGTGAAGAAAAACTTTTGGCTGAATTTTAGTTTACTGGAAATCTGATTTGAAAAAATAAGATGAACATTGCGTTCTGGGGCTCTCACCCGATCCTTAGGGTACCATTTTTGTTTTGCGGAAATGCGCTGTTGCAAAGTTGGGCACTTCGAATTACTGGAAATCTAATATGGACATGGTTCGAAGTGGAAGTTATTCTATTGAACTATAGGTGCCTCATAATGTGATATTCGATATTGCAGATGTAGCCAAGAAATGAAGGTTTGAATACGATCGAAAAAGATTTATGAAAATTTCTGTCACGGATTCTTGGAATATATGTGAATCTTGACGAATGTCAAAAATTTAAATTTTCAACGAGTGCGCCGTTGCCAAGTTGGTCACTTCGGATTACTGGACATCTGATATGGAAATGATTTAAACTGAAAACGATTCGATTGAACTGGATTGATTTCGATATAATATCCGAAGTTTGCGGAAATACACTGTTGCCATTTTACGAGCTCTGTAGATAACTGGAAATTCGATTAATGGAAAATTGTGTTGGGACATTTTGCATTAATTTCAACCATATTCGGAGACTTCATATTGCATTCGATTAGTTTGGATAGAGCGACAGGAAATTCACTCAAAACTATTCCAACTTATGATCAGATTAGGATTGTAAGCAATATCTGTAATCCAGACTTATCCCACTAAACATTATTTCTGAATTTTATGAAGAGCTGGACAATGTGGTACTATCATTAATGCGCGGGTCCGACCGACATGTCGCAAATAGCTTCGCTCGTTTTTTTGATCTGATCGATCCCATATGAGACTTATGATAAATCCAACTTAAACTTAGGTTTCTTTACTCATTAAATATGTGAATCCGACTCAACCAAACCAATTTCAGTAATAATAAAATCATGTCGAGGGTTGATTGATGATTGCGTCTGTCTGAACGACATTACGCAAATCCGAGCGCCCCAATTTGCGAAATGTTGGCCGGACGCGCTCGCTTATCCTGTTTCATCGATATCGTGTGACATATGATCGATTAATAATAACATCTTTCTCTCATGTTGTTGAAGAAAGTGAATCTATCCATACCAGAACAACTTCAGTAATAATGAAATTCTATCGAAATCTTATTTTAGATGCATAGGTACAAAAATTCAATCTCAGAGCGGATAAATTGGCGAACTGGGCAGGTTGCAGATTGAGATCAATTTTATCGTACAGAAATTTCATTTTCTCTCTACTATATTAATTGTTTGAAATATGACAAGAAAAACATTACAAAGCTATATTTGTCTGATGAATTGATCCGAGCAAACTTCCAAAAACTGAAAATTATATCACTTTATCACTCAAATGAGAAACATATCCATATTGATAGTCTTGAACCAACACTTCATTATATCTGCGAATGAGATATAGAGATTCACTGAATAAAATAGAATCATTTTCACCTAGAACTATCTCCACATCAGATTTGGGATCATTTACGCAACATTTCATATTAAAAAAAAATAATTTATTTTTTTCAAAATTAACATACTCTGAGAAGAAAGTATCCGGAAATTTTAAATAAAACGCAAAAATATCAAACTTCTTCAATGTTTATTGAATCTTCTTCAAAATATGCTCCATTTGAAACGATGCACATGTGCCAACGTTTTTTCCGATAATGGAAACATTTTTTATAGGCGCTTTCAGGGATGGCCTTGAGCTCCTTCTGCGAAGTTTCTTTTATGGCGTCTATGGAGTCGAATCTGGTTCCGCGGAGCGGTAATTTCAGTCTAAAGAAAAGAAAGAAGTCACACAGAGCTAGATCAGGCGAATAAGGTGGCTGGTCGATGGTATTTATCGAGTATTTGGTCTTAAAATCGTTAATAATCGTGGCTCGATGAGATGGTGCGTTATCGTCATGCAAAATCCACGAATTGTTTTGCCCCAAATCCGGCCGTTTACGGCGAATATTTTCACGCAAACGTCTCAAAACAGTTAAATAGAAGTTCTTATTGACCGTTTGGCCTTGCTGAACGAATTCATGATGAACCACACCACGAATATCGAAAAAAACAAAAAGCATAATCTTGATTTTCGAACGACTTCTGCGAGGTTTTTTCGGTTTCGGCTCATTTTTTCCCAACCACTCCGATGATTGTTGGCACGTTAGTGTGTCGTATTCATAGACCCATGTCTCGTCACCAGTTATGATCCGTTCCGTGAACGTGGGATCAGAATTCGCATTTTCCAGCATGTCTGCAGCTACCTGCATCAGGTACTGTTTTTGAAGAAAATTCAGCTCTAAGGGAACAAGACGAGCGACGACGCGCTGCATGCCCAATTTGTTCACCAAAATCAAACGAGCGATTTCATGAGAGATGTTGAGATCACGAGCTATCTCTCTAACACTGGTATGACGATTTTCGAGCACAATTTCCTTGACTTTTTCGACATTATCGTTGATTGAAGAGGTCGACGGTCGTCCTGAACGAGGCAAATCTTCGACGATCTCCCGACCGTTTTTAAAGACTTTGTACCATTCGTACACTTGGGTTTTCGATAAAACAGAGTCTCCATAAGCCTTTTCTAGCATTCGAAATGAGTCAGCACACGAAATTTTGTTCGAAACACAAAATTTAAGACAAACTCTTTGATCAATATTTTTTTCCATTGTAAAATTTCGCAGACTACCACTGAGGTCGACTGGTTTCAGCAGCTGTCGTAAACAAACTAGTTGACAGACCGCGTTTATGTTAGGCATAGTAATTACGGACAGTCCTACCAACATACAGAAACTTTAAATACTTAAAAATACTCATTGCGGGCAATTTAAATGAGAATTTCCGGATACTTTTTTGTCAGTGGGTACCTACATTTCAACATTCTATTTCGAAATGTGCTGGAATTAGCAAATTTCCGCGAACTGGCAATATCATATGCAGTTGATAAGTTCAACAAAATGATATGTCCACTTCTAATAAAAATAACTGAAATGTAATAATAATCTCCACTTTTCCGCATTTCCATATTAGATTGCAGGTAGTACGAAGTGAACAACTTAGCACCACAGCATTTGTACGAACGAAACCATTCCGATTCGCAAGGACCCAAATTAATATCAGATCATGTACCCGAAATTTCCATGAATCTATCTTCGTAGGATTCCACCACTCATAGTTTGGCAAAAACGCATTTCCGCAAACTTCGAAAACCTTACCGAAAGTCACCTGGCTCAATAAAATAATGTCCACTCGAACCCTCTAGATATCCGATTTTGTTCGATATGATCATAATAGACAGGGCGGAGGCGTTGGAGTGTATGTCAGGTTCATTCTGGGTTACACTATTCTGAGGGTTGGGGGCCCCATAGAGCAAATCTGCCTCGCGATTGACGCATCTGATGGTGATTTGGCTCTGGGCGTTGTCTGCGAACCTCCAGACATCGGTAATAGAACATTCTGGTCATTCTTTGAAAATGAATATGAATATACAGGTCTGGCCAAGACACTCGGCACTATACAAAACTCCACGTTATTCTAGAGAACAGAATAACACATCATAAGAATCGAATTTTATATAACGATGACGGAACAAGAGAATTAAAATAGCTTATTTCTAAGCAATATCTTATTCACCGATGAGTCATCGTTTTCCTCGAATAGAAAACATAACCCATCAGTAGTAAGATATTGGTCTAGGGAGAATAGGTATCTAAGTATTCCTGTGCGTACCCAGTGTCCCCAAAAACTTAATGTTCGGACAGGAATACTGGGGAATTACATCAAGAGCCATTTTTTATCGACGTAACCTAAACGCTGCCAAGTATCTGGAGCTTTTTGAGAATCAAATTATTCCGATAGTTCGACAGCTACCAATTAATTTCGATGATGTCTGGTTTCAACAGGATGGCTGTCCAAGTCATAACGCGAGAGTAGTCACACAATATCTGAGGACGACTTTTTCGGACAGTGTAATTTCTACAAATGACAAGTTCAAATGGCCCCCAGATCACCAGATATTTATCTCCAAATGATTTTTTCTCTGGGGGATATCTGAAAAGTTGGGTTTATGGGCATGAAATTGATTGAGCGACGAATATTAATGAACCAATGTAGGCCAAACTGGGCAATATTTGGGAGATAGGTCGGTGCAACACAGGAGAGAGTGTAATAACAAAAAGGAATCTACAGCGTTGTCATCTCATGCTGTTTCTTTGGGCCATAGTTTTGATTTTGACAATGTAGAAATATTGGGAGACGAATTGGTTCAGACGGAATTTCAAAGAGATGATAAATAAAAAAAAAAACTTTAATTCGGCCAATTTCCGGTCTGATATTGGTTCCTTAAGTGTTGCCTATTCGAATTTAATAAATGAGTGCTGAAGATAATAACGTTGCCGTGTTATAAGTTACGCCAATGGACACGAGAATAGTTTATGTGATGTCTATATGTTTTTGCGTGACTTCTGTTGTTGACATCGGATATTGGGGATTTCTTGTTGAGGGAGAACTGTTTGAACCATTAATACATCGATGTATGAACTACCCTGTTCGAAAAACATTTTTCATTTTCCAACACGGACTTTCTCCATGTGAAAGTTCATTTAAGGTTTCATTGTTCTGACGGTAAGTCTGTCAAATGAGTGTGGTGTATCTTTCTGGGATGTCGAAAAAGTACCTATTTGATTGTTTTTTTATTGGAGATCTATTTTACTGAATTTTTAAAATTTATGTGTTGTAGTGATGATTCTTTCTTACCATTTTTGTTCTTGCTGACCTGTATGTTGTCTGTATAGCTCAAATTGTTAATTTATATTCATTTTGTTGTTTACTTTTGTATCATTTTAGCCTGAAGAAGGTCCAATAAAGGGCCGAAACGTTCCTGAACGAATAGTTTCCTTTTTAAAGTTGTTCCTTGACCGAGATTTGATTTCGTATTAATGAACCAATGTTCAAAATAATCCAACTTTGTGCCAAAATAGCTACTATGCCGAATCTGCCCAGAGATATGAGATTATCTCTTTATAATAGATTTGGCTTCTGTTTAGCTGTTGGCTTATTTGAACAGTTAATTTAAATGTGTCGACCTTCAATTTCGAATTTTTAGATTTTTTTTTGTTGGTTTCCAATTTCTGACTTTCGTAGAATTTATTTTAGTTTTCGAGCCAGTTATGACCTTCATTGTGGCAAATAAATGTATCTTCTTCAATGGAATAAAATTTTCATAGCGCTTAGGCTTCAGTTCTTCAACTAGCGGACTATATTCTCAACTAATCTAGATTAGCGTTGAGTTTCGCGTAGTGCCGAGTGTCTTGGCCAGACCTGTATCGCAACACACCATTGTAAGATGATTTGCATAGGAGATTTCAATACATTTACTCGTGTCGGATAGTGAGGCAAAATACGTAAAACAGAAAATTGATTCCCTTAGTCTTCATCAGTTGGTAGATCAACCAACAAGAATTACCCATTAATCTGCAACTCTAATTGACTAAAGATTGACCAATGATCATCATAGTGTCTCTGAAATTAAAGTTGAGCGTACTGTCACCGGTACGTATCACGAACTCGTATTTTGCAATTTTCATATGGGTGTGAACAAGAAATGTCCTATATTTAGGACTGCTAGAAACTTATTTTGACGCTATTTTGATTATGATCAGCTTAGTTCAGATCTTAAATTTATACCCTGGAGGAATGAATTCGATATCGATGACGTTGACCATAAGGTTGATTTCATAAATTGTAACATAACAGCGTTATTGGATCTGCACGCCCCCTTTCGTACTGATAGAATAACGAGAAAGTATGCACCGTGGCTTACCGAAAGTTTCAGGGAAGTTATAGAATTGACCCTAGCCGGTTTTAAAAATATGAAAATGAACTCTTGACTCTTATACAAAAAAATTCGGAATGAGGTCTCATTGGCGGTAAAAACTGAGAAAAAAAGCTTATTTTCTCGCAGCCCTGAATAGTAGAGATACTAAGGAACTCTGGTCAGGTCTTAAATCTCTTAAGAGCAAACAATACTGCGAATATAACGGGGTGACTATTTTGAGTGCAAATGGTTGAAAACAATTGTAAGAATGCGCAACGTTGCCAGTTTGTTATATTCAAGAACTTTCGGAAAAATAAAAACTGAAATAGAGTGAAAATGGGTAAATAACTTATATTGCGCATTCTCACAAAAGAATTAAGTACACAAAAAAAAATAAATTTCTCGGAATTCTAAGATTTCACGCGGCTATTAATAACGTTAAAACATGTACACAGCGATTCAGGTGCTTGACCTCGAGATATTCACGAGGCTGAAAGAAACTTGAATGTGGCGGTGTTGCTTAGTCATAATTTAGTACCTCGTGGTATTGGTTCCTCTTAATATTGTGAAAACAAAATTAACCGAACTGCCAGAACAACTAAAGGATGTTAATGAAAAAAATCAGCATTTTATTATCTCTATTCCTGAAATTGCTTGGGATAAAGAGCTTCTTGAATTTCATAAGAAAAACATCAAGGATTACAATATGACTCCTTTCATTCTTCCTTTCTTAACGCATGTGATAAATGTCAATTTATCCAAGTTCTTGGAAAAAAGCTCTTATGGTTCCCCTACCAAAACATTAAAATCCATCATCGACTTATTAACATACCTCCTACTTTATCCAAGATATTCGAAAAGGTACTGCATAAACAACTGCAAGAATATTTGAAAAAAAATAAATTAATGCCCACCAAGCAATCTGTTTTAGACCTGGCCACAGTTGTTGTACTGCTTTTCTCAATATAAGACGAAATTTTCAATTCAATTGATCAGGGAAACCTCACCACTCGATTACACGAAAGTCTTTGATTCCATAGATCGCGAACTTTTGATGCCAATTCTGCACTACATTGGTCTTTCTCAGAAAGCTATGAATTTTTTGTCTGCTTATGTTGACTGTAGACCTCAGGCGGTCGTTATTGGGGATGAAAGTTCTACTTTTTTTGAGTTTAAAGTGTGGAGTCCCGCAGGAGTCTGTTCTGGGTCCCCTGCTTTTTATAATATATCTAGCTTATTTCTTTTATATTTGGGACGTTTGACGTTGAGACGTCATTTTTTACGCCGATGATCGCCAGGTCAAACTAGCTTTCAGACTTCTGGAATGACAACAGTTCACAGAGGCTCTCAATTTTGATCTACATATCATACAAGAGATCTCAGAAAAACAATGCCTCCGTTTGAATCCAAAAAAGTCTATATGCACTTCTCGGAAAAAAGAAGACAGAGTTGTTTTTGGAGAACCATGGCCAAAGCATTATGATTGGAGGAAGTGTCGTAGAATTTGTGGACAGCGCTAGGAATTTAGGTTTGACCATCGATACTGATCTGCGGTTCACAAGGCATATATCTGAATCCTTGAGAAGAGCTTACTTGAATCCTAAGCCTTTGGATCGATCCAAAAACTATCTTGTCAGATCAAATAGGATAGTGCTTCGTGAATTGTTGGTACTGTCACACATGAATTTTTGCGATATTGTCTATGGTCCATGCTTGACAATCTATGGTAAGAATATAATCCAAATGCTGCAAAATCGTTATTTGAGGTTCATTCTCGGTATTAGGAAACACGACCCAATAACCGGATGGCGGCGCCTTTCATTCTTCCATTCTGTTTTACAGAATTATCAGTGAAATACCTCCGATAGGACTTATGAATAAAATGAATTTCCGTTCTGATGTGCACTTCATAAATATTCGCTCTAGGTGTAACATTTCTCCATTACTAAACATCGCACTGATTTGTTCAAGAGATCCACTCAAGTGGCAACTTCACAAGGACCCTTTGTGTCGGTAGTTTGTGTTGAAGTTCAGAGGAGATTTTGCATGTTTGCTGTTCCTAAGCTGTTCAGGGTGGGACATTTAACAAATTTACGGATATGCGTCAGTGTTAAATTTAGATCTACTATGCTCATGTGATGTTTCTACATGATATTCCGATTTGTGGAATTGGATTTGTGGAGGGTTAGATGGAAGAATAGACGTATGTTGTCAGCTGTTTTTCGATAATTACTTTTTTATGTTTTGTCTGGCACCATGCGAACCAAATGTCGCCCTCAGATATGTAAAAAAAATTGTACATTTGATATTCCATAATGAAGACCATTTATTATTATCACATCTCCCCTTTTCATTTCTTAAATTGTACCGATAAACACTCATAATTTCAGTGCCCTTTTTTTTTTGTCTAGTTTCTGTGACAGAGAGTTTTGATTTTGCTTCTGTATCTCTTCAAGAGCACTAAAAATATAGCTTCTAGTATTGCAGCGTAGTTTTGGGATATGTCCAAACTCTTGGTCGAAGTTTCTCCTTGTTCAGAAAAGTGCCCCACGTACTTCCTAAATCATTAAAATATAAACCAGTGTCATCTGTTCTGCTAGATTTGGTACGGTTTTGAAGTACATCATGATATCTCGATAATGTAGGATGTTGCAGGCCAATGTCATAACATGCAAGTCTCCCGACCACCCAATGAGCCTTTTTCATCAAATTTATGGTGTCAATTATACTTCCATAATTTGAAACTTCCAAATAATACTTTTGATTAGTTGTTTCAGACAAATCTGACCATTCAAGTTCTTTATATTGATGGCTGAAAGCATCCGACTTGTTCTGGTCGATCCTCTATTAGGTGAAAATTTCGTTCCTTTGGTATATCACCAGGTGTTTCAAGGCTAGCTATTCCACTTAACGAACTTAAATTTCTAACCTTCATTTTTGATCGGGAGCCGTCACTATTGGAATGGATAATTTATCCTGGCTCCACTGAACTATGTGTCTTCTCCTCGGTAGTTTTTTCTTACTAATTTAAGTAGGTCAGTTTTGAGTTCTTCGATTTGCTGGGTGAATCTTGACTCAAACTTCTCAAATAGTTTCGTTGTATGGGCTTCGAAATCTTTGATAGCATTTCGAGTGGAAACGATAGATTCGTCTGAGAGCTCCAACAAATTTCTCACTTTATCTGTTTTCTTCGATTTCTTAGACCTTGATAACATTATTTCACTAAATTTCTAATTCGAAGGCGATTTGACTACGAAAAATGTATAAGTTCGCGTGACGAGAAGAAGATAAAACATATTAATGACAAAGTCTTACTTGCAAATTTCAAGGGTAAGAAAGATTTGAAAATATCCACATTATGGACACAAGAATATTGACAGCCAGTACGAGCTATAAATAAGTTTGTCGTCGGGAATTGATTCAAACAAGTGCAATAATTGTGTTATTCATATCTATAATAATATTTTACTTTAATCGATTTCAAGCGCCCAAAAGCTCCGGTTATAGTTGCGGTTATCCAAACTGACATATAGGCAAAAGATTATCTGTCAATGTGGATAACCGCAATTATAACCAGAGATTTCGGTCCATCGCTTGAAATCGATTTTTGTGCAGCTAGTTACACAAACTAAGACGTTTCATATCGTCAATCAGTTCTCAAAAGTGTCACATTATACGTCAAAACTTGAAAAAGTATTCTGTACAATTATTGTAGGATTTGAATGGAAAATGTTCATCAGTTAAAAGAAAGAGAAGGTATTATCCTTAATTACCATTTAACAAACTACAAAAATCCAAGTGACAAAACATTTCAGGAGATATGAAAACCAATTAAGAAAAGCCATGTGCAAAATTGTCCAAATGAACGCTGAAAAGTGAAGTGAACCGATTTTCTCATTTATGACTATTTAACTTGAACTACTTTTTTTGCATCTCAAACAATTGATTTTCAAAAGTTGCACATCAATTATTGTTGTACATTTAAGATTTTACTATCTGAAAAATAATGGAGATTTCAACGCTTATGGAGGGTTTCACAAAGCTTAATCCTACGATCAACACATTCATTTTCTGTAGTGCTGCAGACAATTAACTGAAATCGAACATAGAATCGTCTTAATCATGACAATCGCCACAAGGTAAGCGCTGTAAGTATGTCAAATATCTACAAAATTCATGACAGTTGAAGGATTGAGTTCTACGAATTTTATATTACCATTGTATCTAGTACTTACTTTTATGAAAGATAATTTGAGAGCTTCCTCCATATCAATGGTTTTCGCCACTTTGAAAATATTTTTTATTATATCCTCAGCTGCGTACCCTAAATTCCACAAGTGTTCTATAACCTTGAAAAAATATAATTATTAGAAATACAGGCAAATAAAGGGTAAACTTCTCTTCTCTTTCATTTTTTTCATCTTAATAACAAATCATCGGAAGGACAAGCCTAAAGCCAGGAACGCATAGGCAGGCGGTTTGCTTAGCGCCTAGAGCCTGGCTAGTCACCTAGCAAATAGCATAGTAAAACGAAAGTTCTAGAACGTTCACTAGGCTATTCGCTAGATGACTCGCTAAACTCTAGGCGCGGAGCAAGCCGCCTGTCTACGCGTTCCTGGCGTTAGCCTCGCTTGTGTTCTGAAACCTTCCACATTTAATAAAATGATCAAAATATTGGATCACAAAATATCACACCAACAAACTATGTAAATCTCATTTATCTTTAAACACAACACTTATGTCTGTTATTGCAAGATAAAGAAGAAAAATAACGTCCCACAACAGTACCAGCGTATACCACATCAACCAGTGTGTATTACGTAAAAAGCCGCTGTGTATTTGTATTACTGGACAGTAAAGATCACGCCAGCGAACGCTCGGAGAAATTTGTTGATTCAAGTGGTAAAAAACTAATTTATTGTGCCCACTGTAAGAAAAATGTATTAGAAGCAGTGATGTGCATAAAATGCAAGGAATTTTTTCATCGATCGTGCTTACTAACGGCTGCTAAAAAAAGAAATGCCAACTGTGTTCACGATACTAATGATGAGGTAAATCTAGAATTACAGGAAGAAGAAAATCCTCTATTTGAGACTAAATTACTTCAAATAAAGGTTAAATATCTGGAAGACCTATTAATGGTATGCAGGAGTAAAAACGACATCCTGATGCTTAATAATAAATTGCTGCTAGAAAAAATCAAATCAATGGAGAGACACGATGGTAAACAACCCAAAAAAAGTGTTTATAATGAAGATATATCTGAATCAAATACAACCGTCCATGGAATTTCAGAACGAGACAATATCATAGTAAATTCACGCCAACAACAACAACAGGATGTGCAGAAATCGCAGAAACAACAGAAAGCACGCATTGTTGTATCAGATGACATTCGAAATAATTATCGTGGTGACGCTAATACAAATTTGGCATCAAAAGAAAATAATGGGAAAAATGTTCATGAGACGGTATCGGAAAGCAATGCAGGATCTCATTCAAAATCAATTCATAATGAAAATGATTGGAAAACTGTTATCAATAAAAGGAAAAGTAAACAATCAAATACTCGTAAAATCATATGTACTGGTACCAAGTCCGATGGTTCATTACTACAGGGGGTGAAGAAGAGAAAATGGTTGTATCTTGGAAAAATTGCGGGAACGACTACTACTGAAGAGGATGTGAAGAACTACATGATGCAGATAAAAGACATAAAAGATATACAAGTGAGAAGGCTCCAGACAAGGGGTGGAAACTCTGCGTTCACTATTGGAGTAGTGGACGAAGAAGATTTCAAATCAATTTGCAGTGGAGATTTCTGGCCAGAAGGAGTTGTTGTTCGAGAGTTCAGTTTTGGAAATTTTTTTCGCCAGATGAACAAAATAAGTTCGAATACCTAGAGTTATCTAACAATTCTAACATAGTCAAAATTGTTCATTTAAACATTCAGTGCCTCAATACATCGTTTAATGGACTTCTAGATTTTGTCAATGAAACTAACATAGATTTTTTTGCTTTAACGGAGCACTGGCAAAGTGAAGAGGAACTGAAAAGTTTTCATATTCAGGGTTATGTCAAAACAACAAGCTACTGCAGGGAAAAGAGGAAACATGGAGGGGTTGTCATTTACTCAAGAAATGTGTACAATTGTGTAAGCAGGTTGGATATTTCAAAGTTTTCTATACCTCGGGTTTTTGAATGTTGTGCTTTGGAGTGTTATATTGGAAATTTAAAACTGATTTTAGTATGTATATATAGGCCAGATACACCTCCTTTCGCGAGTGCAGATTTTTTTTTTTGAAAAACTGCTTGAAATTTTAAGGATTCTAAGTAGGGAAAAAAATAATGCAGTAATCATATTAGGGGACTTTAACTTTGATTTCCTCAGGATGGATGACGAGAATACTAATATGCTTGTAACAATTGTTGAAAGTTTTGGTTTAGATGTGCTAGTGAATGAGCCCACAAGGGTTACTAATCATTCGTCTACTTGTTTGGACAATGTGTTCACTAACATAAAGAGTAGATCAATAGATGTTGTACAACCGCATTTGTCAGATCATGCAGCACAAATTCTATCTATTGAAATTGAAAATACAAAACAAATTCCAACTAAAAAATTAATTAGAAAATATAACGATAAAAATCTTCACAGTTTTTCAGAAAAGTTGTTATCATTTGACTGGTCACATTTGTATGATTTCGAAGATCATGAGATAGATGACATGTGGGATTTCTTTTTTGGTAACTTTGAAAATATGTTTCAAAGTTCATTCCCTATTAGTGAAATCAGAACTAATGATAATGGCCAATTCTTGCAAAACGTAACATCTGAATGTAAATCTAATCCAAAAATAATTGGTTTAAAGCGCAAACTTGATGCTCTATTTATAATGTCGCAACAAAAGCCTGAATATACTCAAAAATACAAACAAACTAAGAAGGATTATGATCAACAATTGACAAAAATTAAGCAGGAATATATTGGAAGTAAAATCATGAAGTCAGATAATAAAACAAAAACAACTTGGAGTTTAATAAAATCTTTAACTGGCAAAAATAATTCTAAGCAGCTAATACTTCCTTCGGATGATCCACAGGTAATAGTAAATGATTTAAATGACTTTTTTGTGAATGTATAATAGCTTCTGAAAGTATATCTGACCCTGCACAAGGTCATTCCAAGTCAAAGTTAAAACGTGTACAAGTCTTTTTTTGTATTTGACATAGAAGCCACGGAAGTCTTAAGAGCTGTCAAAAAATTAAATAATTCCTTCTCATCAGGATATGACTAAATACCTAGCACTATTATAAAAAAAGTAATTCATATTGTAGTTGAACCTGTGAGATATATTACCTACAAAGCCTTTGTAGCAGGAAAATTTCCATCGGCACTGAAATTGTCAATAATAACACCTTTGTACAAATCAGGTCCCGTGGATGATTTGGGTAACTATAGACCCATAAATTTGCACTTTTTCAAAGATTTTCGAAAAAATTCTTGTAGATCGCCTGTTCAAATTCTTTAAAAAACATGAACTGTTTTGCTCTTCTCAGCACGGTTATTTGAATAATAAAAATACAAGTACGGCTATTTTTGAGCTTACACAAAGGGTATTAGAAGCGATAGAAAAAGGAGAAATTCCGATTGGTTTGTTTCTAGATTTATCCAAAGCATTTGACAGTGTAAATCACAGTAAATTATTGGAGAAACTAGAAGCATATGGCATAAGAGACAAGCAGCTAAAACTTATTCAAAGCTACCTGGAAGGCCGAAAACAGAAAGTGTCTGTTACGGTCAACACTGAAACATTTGTATCGGATGAAATAGAGGTTTTTTCGGGTGTACCTCAAGGTAGTGTGTTAGGTCCGCTATTGTTTATAATATATATAAACGATCTTCCCCTTAATATGAGTAGCTTGCTGTATCTGATCATTTATGTTGATGATACTAATATTATAAAAATTATCAATGACATCCTTAATTTAATGCAAGAATTGAATAATGCTTATATAGATGTGAAACAATGGTGCTCAGCAAATTGCTTAAAATTAAATGCTAAAAAAACGGATTGCATAATGTTCCAAACCGAGAGATCGAAAATAATGCCTCCTAATAACATTTCACTAGATGGTTCTCAAATTAAGATGATGAACTGTGTAAAGTTTCTTGGTGTTTATGTTGATTCCAATCTGAAGTGGAGAAATCATATTGACTACTTGAATAAAAAATTGAATTCTACCATCTATGCTATCAATGTTTTGAAAAAGTCAGTGGATGTATCCATCCTGAAAATTATTTATTTCTCTAATTTTCAGTCTATCTTGTCGTATGGTATTGTATGCTGGGGAGGCAGTTCCTGCTCTGCATGCCTTTTTGTGAAACAAAAAATGGCTTTAAGATCAATGCTAAACATGAAATACAGGCAGGCGTGCAGGGGTGTCTTTCGTGCTAATAATATTCATACTTTCACAGGACTTTATGTTTTCAATTGTATAAAATTTCTCATACAACACAGGGGGTTATTTGAAAAATTTAAAAATAAGAATGTCAAAACTAGGCAGGTGGATCAATATATGTATCCTATGCACAATCTCACACTGACAGAGAATAATGCAATGTATATGTGCAACAAATTATTTAATGCTCTTCCAAAACATTTCCGTTTTATAAGCAATGATAAGGTTTTTATTAAAGAGTTGTTTTCATTTATCATGAAATGTGAACCTTATAACTTGCACGAATATCTTGACTACTGCAAATGTAATAATGGCTATAGTTGAATTGATTTTATTTTGACATTTTTTCTATGTATTTACATGTATGGTATACTATGAAATGAATAAACTTATCTATCTATCTATCTATCTAATAATGATATGATTAATGCTTATTGTGAAGCAAGGAAAGCGGAAGAAAAATATGGCAAATTTCGCTGTTTCCAGAACAACGCAAAAAATACTGATCTAATCATGATGTAACTACGTAATCAGTTGGAAAAAGCGAATGCACAGTTGTGTGCAGGATTCGTGATAATTGTGTTATTAGAACAAGAAAACAAAATTAAAAATTTAGTTCGATCACGAATTTGAACGTACGTGCAAAAGAATTTCAATAATAGTATGTATCTCATGAACGCAATACAATAAAACATCAATGGAAAATTGAAAATCGTATTTAATAGCTGAAAAATAAACTCGAATTATTGTGAGTTCTCGAAAATATCGCCATTAGTTTGTAGAAATAATCGTGTTCTCACACTTACAAATTTTTACCGTGGAACGAATCATCGTGGTTTCAACGAATTTCATCGGCTATTGTATTTATTCGTTGTATCAACTCTTCTTTTGAGTTGACTGGAGTCCTTTTGTCATAAACAAGACTTTTCATATGACCCCTGAAATAAAAATCCAGAGGTGTTAGATCCGGAGAACGGGGATGCCATGTAATAGGCCCAAATCGACCAATCCATCGACGGGGAAAATTGGAATTTAGGTACTCTCGTACATTTCTAGCGGGGCGAACATCATGCTGGTACCAAATTCTTTGGAACTGACTCAATGGAAGATGTTCTATCAGGTTAGGCAGAGCCTCTCGCAAGAATTCTAACCTAACATAGCCACAAGAACGACTATCTGTCGATTAATCAACAAACATTCCACCATGATCAGAGCTAATCATCCAATCAATCATAACATCTACACCGAATAAGCGACGTCCAAGGAGAAAGGTTGAAGCTGTTCCACAGTTTTTACTAATCGTCAGACCATCTTACCTTGAATAAACCGCAGAATAGGAATCTAGATACTTATAACCTGTCAGATGGAATACTGCAGTATAACGACGTACAGCGCGCCATCTCCCAGGGACATCTTGCGAATCCTACCTTCGAGTGCAGTATACTTTGATCGATGTGAATGACGTTCATTCTTTTGTCGTATCAGGTCGCTGTATCTGCAATTTTGCAGTTTGAAACGCCCGTCACGGCTTTGGAAACACTTGGTGCATGTGGTTTTCCTACAAGACGATATCGTCCAATATCTGACAAAGATAGGAATTGGTCCATGGAGAAAAAAGAGCTCCGGTAGTGATAAACCAACATAACCGCAAGAACGAATATCTGTGATTAATCAACAAACATTCCACCTTGATCAAAGCTAATCATCCAATCAACCAAAACATCTACATCGAAGAAGCGGCGTCCAAGGAGAATGGTTACAGCTGTTTCACAGTTTTTACTGATCTTCAGACCATCTTACCTTAGATAAACCGGAGAATAGGAATCTAGATAATCCTAACCTGTTAGATGGAATACTGCAGTATAACAATGTACAGCGCTCCATCTCCCAGGAGCATCCTGGGAATCCTACCTTCGAATGAAGAATACCTTGATCGATGTGCATGACGTCCATCCTTTGGTCGTATCAGGTCGCTGCATCTGCGACCTTGCAGTTTACAACGTCCTTCACGACTTTGGAAACACTCGGTTCATATGGTTTTCCCACATGACGATAACGTCGAACATCTGACAAAGATAGGAATTATTCCGTAAAAAATTCCAGTTCTCATTCTTCTGATGACAAATCTACAAAATTCCTCTTTTATTGCAATCTTCTTCAAGCATCTGAGTTTTTTTCAGATGAAACGTATGGTAATCATTCCGTTTTAACAACCTCCATACAGTTGATGAACTCTTATCCACGTGAGGATGATTAGATATAATTCTCGTCGAGATAATCGGATTGAGTCTCACTGAGTTCAGGATGTGTTCATCACGACTTGGAATGATTTCTTTTTTTTCGGATGAAAGTGCATTTTTCACGTAATTTACGTGCTGTTTCCATGAATGTTTTAAAGTTGGGTAATGTTCGGTTGGGAAATCAGCGAGCGTAAATTTCCCTCGTCTTCCTTGCTGAAGAATTTGCTTCATAATAAGCCTGAATCATATCATTCTTTTCTAAAATTGAATAGATCATTTTTGATGGACTCCAAATTCGTTCGCAAAATTCGGAAAATAATATGCAGTAAGTTTCGAATAAACTGTCAAATTCAATGAACTACTGTTGCTTGGTAACGGACATTAATAAAATCAGAACAAATCCAATTTATACTCGAGAGGTAGCGCGACCCTACTTTCCGTAAAAGGCCTATTACACTACCCGATATCCCGGGCCCGGCAGGCAGGAATCGTGTAGTGTAATAACGAACCGGCAGCCAGGATCCTGATCTAGGGCGATCGAGTGGGCCCGATCTGACAAGCTTCCTACCGCCTGGCATACAGGGCAGTATCATAGCAACGTCGAGAGCGTTCATTCACGAATAGAATAAAAACGGCCGGCATCTGGGGTGGTGTAATAAGCGACACCCGACCCGGCCGATTGGGCATCCGATATGCAGGACCCTTTTCGTAGAAATTCGATTTTTTGAACTCATTCTCTGCCATATAAGGTTCATCATTGTTTCAAATAATGATCCGTAATGATCTCTACAAGGAGAAATTGTCACAGTTGACGCCCAAAGTTTTTCGATAAAGCAATGAAATAATCCAAAATACCGTCAGCTTTCAGAGGCTTTTCCTCAGAAGTACTGAAGGAAAACTTTAAAAAATCAAAATTACTTAAAGATCTTAGATTGACGACAATCTCAAAATTTATCGATCATACGATTAGAAGATTACTGTTTTCATTTGGAAGCATACCAGCACTTTTCAGGTGAGTACCCGGATGGGTAACAACCCTGTAATATATATTTCACTTTTAAAATGAAGAACTCAGATACTTGAAATCATATGGATGGGTTCAAGGGCGTGAAAAGGCAGCAGAACAAGCATGCAATTTCACATAAGGCTAAAGCGAAGGGAGCGTTTATTCGCGTTGAAGTTCAATTCATAGGTTCGTCTAATGGATCCGAGGATTATATATGAATTCAGAATGTTTTTCTGGTCTGATCGAAATTATTATATTGATAATAATAGAAATATCAGTTGTATAATGCCGATTAGTAGGCTTAAAGAGAGTTCACATTGGGCGTAAATCAAGTCGTTTACTTACCCACTTCATGTGTCTCTCAGTGTATAGATTATGACAACTGAAAGTTTTCGTGCACATTATGCTAACATAACGCCTCAGACTACAATGGGCCATTCAGCTACGTAGCATCTGCTGCGTAGCGAAATGGTGCGTCGACATTCCTAAATTAATGAACCAGTCTGAATTCGATCGGCTCCCAACCTTCTTAAAAATAAAATATTAAAAAAAACGTTCTATTAACACAATCATCACGAAATTTTGTACCAGTTAACGCAACAGTATTTTACAACTCATTATCATGTTTCATATCTATAATTTTTTATTTAATTTATTTATTTAATTCATACACCATTCAACAGCCGAAGCCAATTATAGAATGGGAATAATAACAAATCGCTTCACAACAAAATATGTCTAAAAATTACATACATATTAAATTTACTCAAACGAGAAAAAAAAAGTATTAATTGAAACTGGACATGAGCAAAAAAAAAAACTCAATGAGAAAAAAGCTCACGTCCAGTTTCGACAGCTAAATCAAAACAACTCTCCTTATATCGGAGGGCGTACAATGAAATATATCAATACTATTCTGATACAACATATAATCATGACATAATCTGTACAGTGGTGAAAAATGGAGAATATTAGAACGTGGAAAGGATAAGTCAATGGTTGTAAGATTTCTGACAGGAAGCCTTGGTACATTCAAATTTAACAACCCTAGCAAATAGGGACAGTCGATAAGTGGACACAAAATTTACCGTAGAAATAAAATGCCCAGATAAACACGACGCTGCTTCAGGGACTTAACCTTAAATCTACCTAACACTTGTTCGTGTGGAGTATCTCGGCTCAGATAGACTCCGTCAATTCTGAAGCACACGTACTTGAGAAATCGCATTTGCATTCATTCCAAACTACCCACATGGACATCAAATCCCGGGCTCCATATCACACATCCATACTCAATCCGCGACCTCCCAAGAGCATTGAATAGTAGAAAAAATGTATTAGCATTCTGAAACCATTTAGAATTTCTCAAGACGAAACCGATGGTCTTAAAATCATTACAATAGAGCAGACTTGAGGCACAAAACTAAGTTTTTGATCAAACAATACGCCAAGGTCCCTATATTCCGACAGTCTTTCAAGGGCACAACCACCCACATTGTATGGAAAATCGATCATCGCTCTTCCTCGACCAAACGACAACACCATACATTTAGATATGTTCAGGGGAAGTAAGTTTTCACTGCACCAACGATTCAACCCCTTGATACGACGAAACAGTTTACAATCCTCCACATAGAGAAGACAAAAACAGATTACATAAGAACAAATATCATTAATGAAGATGATAAAAAGCAGTGGACCCAGTACGGACTTCTGAGGTACACCAGAGGATGCAATGAACTCGAACGATCTGTAACCCAAGCATTGAACCCGAAGTTTTCTGTCTTTGAGATATGACTACAAAAACAGAACAAAATCTATAGTCAATCCAAATGAGGACAAATTCTCGAGAAGTATACCGTGGTCCAGTCGGTCGAAAGCCTTAGAAAAGTCTGTATAAATTACATCGACTTGGGAAGATTCATCCAAAAGAGTACTGTTGAATTGAGTTATGCTGATTAGATTGGTCACAGTTGACCTTTGATGATAGGATCTCACAAAAATTTGTACAGGTTTTCGCGACAACATTCTACAACCAATCAAGCAACAAAACTCCGAAACTGTTCAGTGGATATGTCCCATTAACAACCTCAACCGTCGAATTTCGATACGTAACCAACCCTGAAAGTTTTAAGTCTCTAGCTTGTTCCGATTGAAAGTTTTCGTAGCAACAGTTGGACGACTGTCTGTCGTTGAAAACCATTTTCGACAATAAATTAGAATTTTAGACATTTGGGCAAAATGATACTGCGCCGTTTCTCAGAAAAATCTGAAACGCAGGGAAGACTGCGAAAAGAAGAATATTATGATGTACCCCGATTAGGGTTGGTTCGTCCAATTGATTTGCACAAGAGAGGGTTTGGGAATATCACTCGAAACTCGTTAGAAAGTTTAATTACGGTTAACGACATAGCAATGAATGCTAAGTACTGCTTCATTGTGTCTCTGCTCATATTACATAAACACAAATATTATATATGTATTGTCAAGGTTTTTACAATCATATTGTACTGACAGACGTGGGATTCCAATAGCAGTAGCTATATCTTTGAGCACGTTTTATGGATGATGCGAGGTTGTCTGAACCTTGCTCGTCTCACGTAGTAATTATACGATGTCCATAAAGTTAGCAGAGCCACTTGCACGGAAGTCAATGAAAACCAACTCATTAATTGTCGTATATTTGTCGAGAATTTGTCGTGAAAGAAAAAAATTTGTCGCGCTTCTAGTTTTTCATTTAAGGGGTGGCTCTGCTAACTTAATATTAAGTTAGCAGAGCCATTCTAAAATATGCATCGAATTCGATCAAAAATGTTATGACTACTTGTCGAGTATTTGTCGTAGACCATCCAGCCTGAAAAAACCAGAAAAAATAATTTTTTTATAGCTTTTTTATAGGTTTTAAAGAAATGTTCTGGTTTCTTAGGAAATTTGTCATATTCGGCAACACTGCATTGGTAAATTGATATTTCAGGTATGTTTTCCCTATCGTTATTGACTGATATTGGGTTGTTTATGTTAAATCTTTTATTTCCCGAGATGAATAATTTTCGTTTCAATGCTGAATAATGGAAATATTCCATTCTCACGGATATACATCGACGTAACTTTGTGATACAAGAAAGTTGATTAGATGACCGTTTTTTCTTCCGGAAATGAGCTGAACGATTGGAGGACGACCAAAACATATTTGTCGTGAAAGAAAAAATTTGTCGCGCTTCTAGTTTTTTTACGAAGGGGTGGCTCTGCTAACTTAATATTAAGTTAGCAGAGCCATTCTATAGCTCTGCTAACTTAATATTAAGTTAGCAGAGCCATTCTATAATATGCATCGAATTCGATCAAAAATGTTATGAGTAATTGTCGAGTATTTGTCGTAGACCATCTAGCCTGAAAAAAACAGAAAAAATATTTTTTTTATAGCTTTTTTATAGGTTTCAATGAAATGTTCCGGTTCCTCAGGAAATTTGTCAGATTCGGCAACACTGCATTGGTAAATTGTTATTTCAGGTATGTTTTTCGTATCATTATTGACTGATATTGGGTTGTATATGTTAAATCTTCTATTTTTCGAGATGAACAATTTTCGTTTCAATGCTGAATAATGGAAATATTCCATTCTCACGGATATACATCGAAGTAACTTTGTGATACAAGAAAGTTGATAAGATGACCGTTTTTTCTTCCGGAAATGAGCTGAACGATTGGAGGACGACCAAAACATATTTGTCGTGAAAGAAAAAAATTTGTCGGGCTTCTAGTTTTTTTTCTAAGGGGTGGCTCTGCTAACTTAATATTAAGTTAGCAGAGCCATTCTAAAATATGCGTCGAATTCGATCAAAAATGTTATGAATATTTGTCGTAGACCATCCAGCCTGAAAAAACCAGAAAAAATAATTTTTTTATAGCTTTTTTATAGGTTTAAATGAAATGTTCTGGTTTCTTAGGATATTTTTCATATTTTGCAACACTGCATTGCAGTGTTGCAGTGTTATCGGATTCGTCATCAACCTAGTCCAAGACTATTTTCGGCTCAATCATAGAAAATTACAGACATTCCGACAAAACGATAGCACGCTGTTCCCCTAGATAGAACATGCGCGCAAAAAAAAAAACTGAAATCTTCGAGAATACCAGTAGGGAGTCGGTTCGGTCGAGGGGTGTGGGGCAACCTACCGACGAAGACACTACGCCTTTGTCGGCGTAATAAAGTGCGGTAATGAAACTAACAGTGACACGTGTGGCTTCCGCATATTTCATCGAATCTAATTATAAGGATGATAAGATAGACTTTTATGACGGTTAAGGTGAATGTTTACACATTTTCAAACTGCAGCATTAGCAGAACCGAGACAGGCTGTATGAACAATAATCTGGGATTTAAATAAAATATGAAAATGTGGCCCTCCGATATTGCCCGAACCGCCCCTAGCAGAGTGGCGCCTGAAACGACTGCCTCGCTGCCTCACCCCTAACGCCGGCCCTGTCCGTGAGAATGGAATATTTCCATTATTCAGCATTGAAACGAAAATTGTTCATCTTGGCAAATAGAAGATTAAACATATACAACCCAATATCAGTCAATAATGATACGGAAAATAAACCTGAAATTTCAATTTACCGATGAAGTGTGAATATGACAAATTTCCTAAGAAACCTGAACATTTCATTGAAACCTAGAAACAAGCTATAAAAAAATTATTTTTTCTGGCTTTTTCCGGCTAGATGGTCTACGACAAATACTCGACGATAACTAATAACATTTTTTATCGAATTCGATGCATATTTTAGAATGGCTCTGCTAACTCAATATTAAGTAGCAGAGCCACCCCTTTAAAAAAAAACGAAGAGCGCGACAAGTTTTTTTCTTTCACGACAAATATGTTTTGGTCGTCCTTCGATCGTTCAGCTCATTTCCGGAAGAAAAAACGGTCATCTAATTAACTTTCTTGTATCACAAATTTACGTCGATGGTTATCCGTGAATATGGAATATTTCCATTATTCAGCATTGAAACGAAAATTGTTCATCTCGAGAAATTGAAGATTTAACATATACAACCCAATATCATTCAATAACGATACGGAAAACATACCTGAAATATCAATTTACCAATGCAGTGTTGCCGAATATGACAAATTTCCTAAGAAACCAGAACATTTCTTTAAAACCTATAAAAAAGCTATAAAAAAAATATTTTTTCTAGTTTTTTCAGGCTAGATGGTCTACGACAAATGCTCGACAATTACTCATAACATTTTTGATCGAACTCGACGCATATTTTAGAATCGCTCTGCTAACTTAATATTAAATTAGCAGAGCCA
Source organism: Myrrha octodecimguttata (assembly GCA_958510865.1). Classification (NCBI taxonomy): domain Eukaryota; kingdom Metazoa; phylum Arthropoda; class Insecta; order Coleoptera; family Coccinellidae; genus Myrrha; species Myrrha octodecimguttata. The sequence goes on from OY294060.1 coordinate 16,831,503, forward strand.
CCCCTTAAAAAAAAACTAGAAGCGCGACAAATTATTTTCTTTCACGACAAATATGTTTTGGTCATCCTTCAATCGTTCAGCTCATTTCCGGAAGAAAAAACGGTCATCTAATCAACTTTCTTGTATATCACAAAGTTACGTCGATGTATATCCGTGAGAATGGAATATTTCCATTATTCAGCATTGAAACGAAAATTGTTCATCTCAGGAAATAGAAGATTTAACATATACAAACGCAATATCAGTCAATAATGATACGAAAAACATACCTGAAATAACAATTTACCAATGCAGTGTTGCCGAATCTGACAAATTTCCTGAGGAACCAGAACATTTCATTGAAACCTATAAAAAAGCTATAAAAAAAATTTTTTCGGTTTTTTTCAGGCTAGATGGTCTACGACAAATACTCGACAATTACTCATAACATTTTTGATCGAATTCGATGCATATTTTAGAAAAAAAACTAGAAGCGCGACAAATTTTTTTCTTTCACGACAAATATGTTTTGGTCGTCCTCCAATCGTTCGGCTCATTTCCGGAAGAAAAAACGGTCATCTAATCAACTTTCTTGTATCACAAAGTTACGTCGATGTATATCCGTGAGAATGGAATGCTTCCATTATTCAGCATTGAAACGAAAATTGTTCATCTCAGGAAATAGAAGATTTAACTTATAAAACCCAATATCAGTCAATAATGATACAAAAAACATACCTGAAATATCAATTTACCAATGCAGTGTTGCCGAATCTGACAAATTTCCTGAGAAACCTGAACATTTCATTAAAACCTATAAAAAAGCTATAAAAAAAATATTTTTTCTGGTTTTTTCAGGCTAGATGGTCTACGACAAATACTCGACAATTACTTATAACATTTTTGATCGAATTCGACGCATATTTTAGAATGGCTCTGCTAACTTAATATTAAGTTAACAGAGCCACCCCTTAAGAAAAAAACTAGAAGCGCGACAAATTTTTTTGTTTCACGACAAATATGTTTTGGTCGTCCTCCAATCGTTCAGCTCATTTCCGGAAGAAAAAACGGTCATCTAATCAACTTTCTTGTATCACAAAGTTACGTTGATGTATATCCGTGAGAATGGAATATTTCCATTATTCAGCATTGAAACGAAAATTGTTCATCTCAGGAAATAGAAGATTTAACATATACAACCCAATATCAGTCAATAATGATACGAAAAACATACCTGAAATATCAATTTACGAATGCAGTGTTGCCGAATCTGACAAATTTCCTGAGAAACCAGAAAATTACATTGAAACCTATAAAAAAGCTATAAAAAAGCTATAAAAAAAATGTTTTTTTTTGGTTTTTTCAGGTTAGATCGTCTACGACAAATACTCGACAATTACTCATAACATTTTTGATCGAATTCGATGCATATTATAGAATGGCTCTGCTAACTTAATATTAAGTTAGCAGAGCCAAAACTTAAAAAAAACTAGAAGCGCAACAAATTTTTTTCTTTCACGACAAATTCTCGACAAATATACGACAATTAATGAGATGGTTTTCATTGACTTCCGTGCAAGTGGCTCTGCTAACTTTATGGACAGAATTATACGTTACATATGGTTTCTTCGAAGGATGTTGAAATTTTCGAAGAAAAAGTAGAGTTAGAATTTTGAGCCGAAAATGGCCTCAAACGACTAGGTTGGACTCACTGATGAATAATACATGGTAAAATTTAATAAGCCGTCTGCGTCCGTGTGAGCTCTAACTTTCGGAGGAAAGGACCTGAAGTTTTGAAATTTTTTAGTTTGATTTATAGTCTAAACATCTCAGTTCCTTATAGGCCGTATTATTCGAAAATTTAATGCGTTTTTGATGAATTTTTTTTTTCCTCTCAGATTATTGATCATATTCCGATGACATTTCGCATCGACTTTGAAGTCGATATTTAACAACAGGGTTTCAAATTTTAATTCGATCCGGAAAAAAATATGTAAAATTTCGTTTGGTATTTGAAATTTTGAGGTTAATTCCTTAATAGCTCGAGAAGTACCTATGCGATTGGATTGGACGTTCGTACTGAGTTGAAAAAATTGTTGATTAAACACTCGAAAGTTTGAAAAAATGTATTCGAATATTTTCCAAATTTTTGTTGATTTTTTTTTCCTGAGGTTGATCATAATTTGATTAAGTTTCGCACATACCTTGAAGTCGATATCAAACAACAGTGTTTCAAATTTCAATTCGTTTCGATATTCATTTTCTGAGATATAGGAAAAAAGTATGTCGAATTAGGTATGTCATTTGAAATTTGGGTTTATTTCTTTAATATCTCAAGAAGTATTGATGTAATACGATCGAAACTTCGTGATTAGATGAAAAATACCAACGCACAAATAAGTTAGGAATCTCGAGTGGTTCTAGTCATTGGGTAATTTGAAGAAAGTTCCATTAGAAAAATTTCCAAATTTTCGTAGAAATTTTTTTCCCTCGAAAACTTTCGATCAGAATAGGTCTCTTGCATGTAACACGAATTATCATATTTTTATGTTTTTTTCATTCTATTTCGATAAACAATTCGCGAATTTCGAATAATTCGGTTTTAAAAGTCGTCAAATCGGGACGCAAAACCAAAGTGGGTGAAACGCGGTAGATCGACTCCTACGTCACTCGTCATTCCACGATGCTCCGATCGAAACAGCCGACGCTCCCTTTGGCTTGGAGGGAGAGAGTGGATATATTCCGATTCGTCAAGAGGGGCGCAACTTAACAACATAAAACAATTTGAGATAATTATTTAATATATGTGTAATAGATATTATGGAGCATTGTAAGTATTCAAGTAATGAACCATTTCAATATATTTAGAAAAAATTGATATTTGAAATTCTTTGATTGACTATTCAAATGAATAAAAATGGTGTTCTTATATTGATTATTCAAATGAATAAAAAGGGTGTTCGTATATTTTATGTTTATTCCAACAATTAACTTTTTTCTTTCATACATTTCATTTGGAAATCATGCAGCTCTTGTTTACGGACGTTTTCCGTTTTCATATTAAACAACTGCTCCTCAATTATTCTTGTGAGGTAATCTTTCAAACGTTCAACTTTTGACATTTTTTCACTAGATCTACCTATATACCCACTGTAAAGTGTCGTAAAAAATCATAAAATGCAACTTCTGGATTTGGTGATATAGCTAATAAATCCCTCGTCTGGTTTGGCGCCAAACATAGAGGAAGAATATCAAATATCTTTTTGCGCGCATATTTTCATTTCTTTATCCTCATCTCTCTCTTACTCGATAAACTTGCATAGCATTATCTTTGTCACCTGAATATACAGACGGTTTAAAAACCTAGACTCTCCGTTATACATTCTCGGTAAATTCAACGAACAGTTTGCAGAGAGGTTGAATATATCAGCCCTTTTAGGGCCCAGGAATTTGGGGGCTTAAAAGAAGGAGTAATGGTAAGCTTCGAAATCAAACCCTACTTTCCAGCGATTTCGTACAAGTTTGACATTTTTCTGGACGTAACCTCTAGTTTGTTTACATTGGACATTGATGAAGAACCCGTACGAGTTAATGGATTTGATAATCAAATTTAGATTAAAATTTATTGAAATTCAGATGATACTCATGAAAAATGATACAGAGCGAAAATGGCATCAGTAGGTATCTTTTACGGCATGAAGAATTAACATCAGTATTTCCATTGAGTTCGAAAACTCAACGGTATTTCTTATAAGTCTTCAACTATTTGAAATGATAAAGTTGCAATGATTTGCTCATTTATTTCCAAGAGCGAATAGCAGAATGAAATCGAAGACATGTTTGGAATGAAAAAAAAAACACAGTTTCATGAAGATTCTTCAGTACTATTTTCAGTGATGTATTACGTGGAAAGCTATCATATACTTCTTTATTATTGTGCAGGTGCTGTCTCTGTGCTATCATTATCCTCGATTATGTATTAACTGGACTTAAAATATAAGTACAAACGAATTAATGTAAAATAAATTTCATACTTCAATATTTATATAGAATACTTTTTATTCTGCGGATCACACATCAGAGTTTTCATTATCTTAGACCAAAAATTTACCCAATTCATAATATACCTATTACAAACAAAATAATTTAATAGAAAGTCTATCCTTGGGTAAGCCATTCCTTTTCCGAAAGTTGTTTCGGATAAATCAATACTATTTATTCAATCATTTTACAAACGCCAGGATTGTAATTTCATGCAGAAGCTTGAATCTTATGATATTATAAAATATAAGTTTAGTTGAGTATATAACTATAAATTTGAATAATGTTTAAAGTCTGATGCAGAAGTAAGAGCACAGGTCTGTGGTAAGAGATCCCTAGGCTTAATGATAATGAACAAGTCAGGAACATAACATGCAATATTTTGATGGAAGCTATACAGTCTGTCATATATATTTTTTCGGTGGGTTTTTCAATAGATGCATCTTGATTTTTCATAACTTATGGGAATATGGTAGTGGTAACCCATAAAAATGCGTCTCACCTTTTGGACTAAAATATTTCATCAATTAGGGTTAAAATAAACAACATGAAGCTAGTCAGAAGTACCAATTCATGAGAAAGTAACGAGATTTGTAGATCAACTTTAATCTAGTTACATTTAGCCTCGGTGCAAGTCGAATATTTAAACCAGAGTTTAGTAAGTTTATCGTCGCTCAACTAACTGAAGCTTAAGACGAAAACGGTGCAATTGTCCCTTAGACACTTAATATTTGCAGAGAAGGTATTCGGTGTTATTTCGGTCGAACCCTTGAAGGAATGAAATTCGTCCAATGATTCCGTTGATAGAGGTATCTTTTCAAAATGTTATTTTTGCAAGTTTCCCAAAAATAGAGATCAGATCGAATTGAAGTCTAGTATTCGATCAATTCATGATGGCTTGAGGTTCATGCAGAATCTCGTGAGGACCATATAGAAAGCAGACCGTCCAATCTTTCAATCAGGGAGTGAAGCTGCGTTTGGCGGAGTCAATACGTAAATAGGCTTCAAATATGAACAAGCGCGTAAGAGCGTAAGACCTCAAGTCAGTGGTATTCTAGAATTTTTTGGTATCCTTTTGGATATAATAATCGATTCAGATCATAAAAAAATTCTAGAATAGCACTGACGTAAAGTAAGCAGATTTTGCGCGCATGTTCAAATTCGTTGCCAAAGTGGTCATCTTTTTCCGTATTGACCCCTGCAAACGCATCTTTGTAATGGAAAGATTTGACGATCTCCATTTCATATGGTCCTGACGAAATTCTGAATGATCCTGCATGCTATAATTTTTCAATTAAGAACTAGATTTCAATTCGATCCAATGTGTATTTCGGAAAGGTTGGGAAAATAAAATTTGGACATGACATATATATCTACGGAATAATTGGGTAACATTACCCCGGTAATGTTAGCTCCCGGCCGGCCAGCTCCACAGAAACCTTTCATTCCACCACAGTCGGACACACTTCCTCATTTTTTTTTTTTTTGGTTTCTGGACGGGCGGATGCAATAAAATTAGGTTCATCTTATAGATGAATGAAAGAAGGAATGAACAATTTTTCGTTCACATATTTTAACTCTAAGTCCCTATTCCAAGATAAAATCGTAGGATTTCATGCCAGCCAATAAGATTTTGGAGATTTCTATATTGTCATAATGAGCGGCCAAATATAAAACCTAGTCCAACTTATGGAGGAATGAAAATTCTATATATGATTAATTTCTTCATTCAGATAGGTTACCTCTAAGGGTCCAGCTGCAAGATACGAATTGTATGTTCTCATGCCGGCGAATAGATTTTCGTGCTTTTCATATCTTCCGACTAGGTCGCCAAGGATGGAATTGGATTCGGCTCTTGGAGCATGGTTAACTAATGTGTACAACAAATTAAGTAACTATTTATGGCCCTTTTATTTCTCTATGAAATATACTCGAAATCATTCTTGGCAGCCAATTCGGAAAATATGAAAATCACGAAAATCTATATGACAATTAAATACAGATTTTTCTGTATAACCTTTAACTTTACATAATATCTTTCGATATTGATTTGATATCTTACGATATAATTTTATGTCTTCGACGTACTACGTCTTCAATGACAAAATTATTATATCAACTGGCATATAATGATCAAAGTAAAAAACTTGAGAAAAGTGTGAAAAAATGAAATATAACCTAAAAACAATACTAGACACAGTGTTCCATCTTCTATCTTTCGATTTAGAATCATCAGTAGCATTTATTCTATATTATACATCAAAAACTCACCATGTGTTTTGTTACGTACACCTCACTTCAATAACGGAAATAAGCAGGTTTAAGTCCATACGCATGCTTGTTAGAATTGTGCATAGAAACAATAATGCCACAGATTTTACTTACACCTTCTTCTTTCCTTGACAAATGAAATGCGGTAAAAAACATTTTCCAAAATCTTTATAACCTCAAAAATTAAATGACAGTTGATATTGACCCTTGAAAACTATAAGTTTTCATTCAAATATTGAATTCAAACAAGTCTACTTGTTAAAGGCTATTGAAACAACAATTAAATACAGATTTTTCTGTATAACCTTTACATAGATCTATATGGCCGGCATGAGATAATAAAATTTGGATCTTGAAGCTGGTCCCTTAGAGGTAACCTTTGTGAAAGCAAAATGAACAATGTATAGCTCTCATAGTCCTGCATAATATCAAATAAGTTTTTTTTCCTTGCCGCCTATTCTGAGAACATGAAAATCTGTTCGGGCGGCATGAGACCATGCAATTCGGCCTTCGGAGCTGGACCCTTAGAAATAACCAATATTTAAGAAAACTTTATTACAGCTCTTCAATTCCTCTATAAAATATACTCAAATTCATTCTTGGCCACATATTCGAAAACATGAAAATCACGAGAACCTGTTCAGCCGGCATGATAACTTTCAATTCTGCCCTTGGAGCTGGACCCTTAGAAGTAACCTATGTGTATGGAAAATTAACTATTTAAAGCTCTTGCATTTCACTATGAAATAGACCCAAATTCATTCTTGGCCGCCTATTCGAGAAATATGAAAATCACGAAAATCTATTCAGCCGGCATGAGATCATACCATTCAGATCTTGGCGTTTGGTACTAATAGGTGACCTATTATAGGAACGAAAAGTTAACTATAAAAGAGACTCAAATTCATTCTTGGCCGCCTATTCGGAAAATATGAAAATCACGGAAATCTGTTCAGCCGACATGAGAACCTACAATTCGGTTATTGGAGCTAGGCCCTTAGAGTTAACAAATGTGTACGAAAAATTACTTATTGAAAGCTCCTTTATTTCTCTATCAAATAATATCGAATTCATTTTTGGCTGCATAGTCGGAAAATATGAAAATCACGAAAATCTTTTCGGTCGTCTTGAGAAATTTCAATTCGGCGGAATACCGCGTCACTCTGGCGTCTCAGGTAATAAGGAAATTTGAAATTGCTAGGTCCAAAAATCATTTGGATCTCAATAAGAACAAGTTCCTCGCCTCCTCACTGGTTTCCTCACAGGACACAGGAAGCACATGATGAGAATGGGCTTATCAGAAACTGACGAGAGCAGATTCTGTGAGGAAGAGGAGGAAACTCCTGTTCACTTGATCACAGAATGCCTCGCCATTGTGATCCTGCGCAAGAAATATCTTGGACAGGTGCATTATAGAAGGAATGAGAACTTAGCCTCCTGGAAGCCCTCACAGATATTAGAATTCATCAGAGCCCTAGAGCTGGAGGGGGAGCTGTAGGTACCGCAATGCGGAAACATCTCCGACAAGGGGCCTTAATGTCGCAGTGGAATGTAACCCCTTACCAAACTATAAACTATATAAGGTAATAAGGAAGTTGATAGGCTTGCGCACAATGAAGTAACCCACCCATTTGTGGCTCCAGGACTATTTCTGAGTATATCACATGATGTATGACAGAAGTTACAGGCAAAAATAAAATTATTCTGGCTCAGCCATCCTGGCTTGCAATATTCAGAAGAGTTCATTATTAGCGTTTCGATATCAACCTTGACCAAACAAATACTACAATTGGATCAACCAAAAACGAAGGCCCTTGCGGTATCATGAGAGGTTACTGTAGGTTGAAGGCTCCTATGCATAAAATCGGTCTGGCTGATAATGACAGATGCAGTCTGTTCTTGGAAAAAAGTGAAACAGCCATGCATGTAGTGTCAGAATGGCTTACAGTGAACAGAATCAGGCTCTAGATTCTTAAGAACCTCACTCTAGAACAAACCTGAATTACCAGCCATTAAATAAGTCAATCGGTTGTATTCGAAGGATGAACATACTAAAGAACTTTAAGTATAGTAGAAAAGATATCCCAACAATAAAAGCAAAAAAAAAATAAAAATCAATTTTATATAATTTGTATATGAATATTCATGTAAATGAGAATGGTTTTTTTCTTAAAAATGTAAATCAAAAGTACACGAGCAAGAAGGACCGAAAGTTGATGGCCCATTGTCTAAGGCTATAATAAACATTCTCTCACTCAAGAGTAAATAATACGACTTACTCATTTCTAATCTGAATCTTATCTCATGCCTACTAAGGCTAAGCACTATTACTTTTGTTTTCATACAACTGTGGAATGAAAGTGATCTGACAGGAATAACTTTCTTCCGTCTGTTGGTTGAACTCAAAACCTTTTGATTATTGGTTCAAGGCACTCCACTGAGCTTCTGATGAATTCTAAGAAATAAAACATGCTATAGACTTCAAGTGAAGGATCAGAGATTGAAAATAATAGTGTAGCTCCAAAGTAGATTGCTGCAATGAAGATATAAACCGAAGCATATAATTTGATTTACTTCCTACCCACCCACATTTCCTTTGTCCTCCTCATTAACTTGAGCCGACCAGATTTTAATTCAACATCAGATTAAGTAAATATGGGTTCAATGCCTAAAGGGGCTATTTATCTTTGCATGAACTGAAAAAAATATAATTTACCTTGTATGCTCTCCTTATGTCACCAGCAATGCAACTATTCAGCATATCTTTGATAAGCATTGGGTGCGGTTCATCACAGACTTTGAATACATTCTGGGAATTTACTATTTCAAAACCATTATGGGTTGATTGTAAATTATTTAAAGCCTGTCTCATATCACCCTGAGCTGTGAACACTATAGCTTCTAGTCCATCTTCAGTATAATTGACCTTGAAATTAAATAATGAATAGTATATCTTACAACTTCATCGGAAATAATTATTATGAGAGGGTACTGTTACTTCGACTAAATTTAAGTATTGCACAAATTCAAATCCAAAAATGAGGTTGAAGCATTACATTCTTACTAATGAACAATTCATTGATATCAGAGGCGATGCTTACAAAATAACTTCCAAAAGAATCAACTCAGAAACTCGATATTTATATAGTATATTTGCACCCTATTCATGAATCCCTCATTTGCGAATAGATGAAATCCACACAATGATTCCGCAGATATACCCATTCGAAATTTTATTTTCCCAAGATTTCGAAAAATACAGATTTGATCGAAATGAATTCCAGTACTTGCTTGGAATATGTTAACTCAAGGTTCTTGCAGGATTTCGTGAGAATATTATGAATAGAATAGCGTATCAGAATTTTCCCAAAGGTTACAGAGTTTCCACATGATCAGATCAGAAATTTTTGAGTTATTTCAGAAATAAAAATACAGGGGAAAACACCCGTCTAAGGTCGGTTTCTTGACGGCATGACAAAGAGATTCAGACCGTCCACATTATTCGCCGAATCGTTCATCACACCGGCTTTGATAAGGGTAATGTATTTCGAAGACGTTTACGACCGATAGACTTGATGAAATCACCCCAGTCTTATTAATATTACTTTTTTTCTCGCATGTGGGGTACTTCCTTGCAGCGGCGCAGTTGATGGCATCAATAAGAAAAATAGGAACCAGGAACTTATTATCATATTTTATATTATGTGCAATACCGCAAATCGTGCAAGCGGGCCGGAAAATAATTCGTGCTGGAAAAAGTTTAAGAATTTCAATCAGGTATGTTTGAATAATTCAATTTTGAGTTGAGGATTTTTGCGCGTTCGATCAAATTATACTCTATCCGTGCACACGAGAGTCAATCATTTTCGAGAGATATAACTTAGAGACTGCAAAATTTATAAGGTTATGTTTGGGTTGGGAATATGTCGGCGATATTATCGTTCGAATTTTATTTGCGAGATCCCAAATTATACCGATTCAATTAAAATTGCGTTGTACCATAATTACAAGAGTTTTCATATGTATATAAGAAGAAGTTAGAAAACAAAATCAAAATGTTGAGAAGAATAAGATAAATTTATCGTATCTCTAGTATTTTATTAATCAGCTTCTTAGCTATGGGTACTACAGAAAGAGGGTCAAATGTCGATCAAATGAATAGAATGATTCTTGAGTTTCCCTGAAACATGAAACCTTTTTCTGTCCTCCTGACATTTGTCGAGCATTGAGACAATTCAGATATGAATATAAACGAGCGCGCAAAAGATTCCGATTCGACGTCCATGCATTTTCAGAATCTTATATAATTGTAGGTTGATATAACCAACTGAAATGCCACCCAAGAAACTATCAGGATCGCAATCTCGGAAGATCAGGGATAAAAATTATTAGACCTAAAAAAAATACTAGTAATATCTCAAGTTACTTTAAGAAAGATGCGGGTATTGTGTCGACAAAAAGTGGTTCCACTAGCGAAGCCCATCATGCAGCGGAATTTCCTTCTACTTCTTCAAGCACCGAGCCTTTCGTAAGAAAGTATTCCATTTCGGATAATTCGGACGAGGAAAATTCTTTTGACGAGGAATCAGGACTAAAGGTCGATTCATACTATCCGCTGCGTTACGTTCCGGCCGGCTGAAAGATCATTATCCGTAGACGGACGTTGCATTCATATTATCAGTTCAGCTCAGCTCAGTCAACAAGCGTTTCGGTTGTCGGGAATTTCCGGTTGTATTCGAATCGACTCCCGATGCCTTTAGATTTGATTCAAACGCTCAACGAAGTGGGTTAGAATTTTTTTTTTCAATTTTCCCGTGAAAAACTATGTACTATTGCATTATTAATTGAAAAACATGAATAGGAAAGAAAGCCGGCGAAAAGATTATTTCCTTTTCATGAGCTTCACTATATTTTCTATTATTAATATCATATAATAATCCTCTTCACGAACCAAACTCATCAATTTGTCCAAATACATCTCGTTTTTCAACTTTTTGGTGATGTAAAAGTGCGCTGGTGGAGATTGACTGAGCGGGTGCTAATTCACATTGTACGTTCAGTCGCGTTCCTGCAAACCACGCCCTTCAGCCGAGCCGCAGAGTATTCTCTCGAAGAAAATCGTCCGACTGCTGTAAGCATGCTGAATCCTGCTGAAGAGTCGTAGACGGATAGTATGAAATAGTCCATATAAAACCCACTAAAAGATTCTCTGGCGTAACGGAAATGAACTGAACGGATAGTATGAATTGGCCTTTACTGAAGTTAAACCTGAACCAGTTGATTTTAATGACCCTACATCATGGCGAATTACAAAAAGTAATATTAAAATGTTCGTTATGACCTTTGTTGGCATGCGTGTTCTCTGATGTATTTCAGTTTTTCATTTACACTTTCATTTATTGTTTTTTTGAAGCTTTGAATGCTTGTATATTTTTTTGAGAATAAATTATTCTATTCGCTTCCTTTTTGTTTTCTTCATACCCTCATTATCGTATATTAAAACGTTTGTGAGTTCTCTTCACTACCTTATAAGATACATGGGAGATTATAGTAATTTCTATACACATATTGTTGGATATACCTAAGAATCTAATGCTGCGTTCTCAAAAGAATATAATAATAGTAAAATATTTTAGGAATAGAATAAATACTATCATATATGAGAAGTATGTAGTCATTGAGAAAAAATGGAAAAGGGCGCATTTTGATAACTTGCCACGTGCGCTGAAATCCTAGATCCGGCTCTGCCTATTGCTATATATGTTTTGCCTTCAAGATCTGATGTAATGTTTGAAGAATAGTCCCGAAAAAATCATTTCTTCAACAAAATATTTTTTTTCTTAATTTAGCAACATTACGATCTGCAAAAAGTTGCGCACCGTTATTCTTCAACTGGTAAAACCGAGAATTTTCCCGTCATGAAGATACTGATTAGATATTTGCATCAATGTACGCAGTGTGTTCTACTAAACAGAAAATCTGTTGTCGAACCTATAGGTGTCTCTTATTTTGGAAGATATGGGCCCCCAAATTTCTCAATTGATGCATTTTCAGGTCATTTTTTCCTCCATAAAAACGACCACTTGTTTTTTTTGTATAGTCCATAAATCATCTTTGAACCTTCACGCAACGATTAGCTACACTTTCCTTCAAGAATGGGTCAAATGTAATGAAAACGAATTGAAAATATCGGATAACCTCCAAAATTTGAAATTTGGCTTTGGCGCAATTTAATCGATCGGAATTCTGCATAGAGATGGAGGAACCTCCATGGGATTCTGTGTATTCCTCGATGACAGATGAATATTTGCTAGCGGGAAATACTTATCAATCGTATACAGTCGCCAGCGATGAAAAGGCGTTGTTGCAAGACTTCACTTCTTGATTGAGTAATAACATTGAATAAGTCAGTGATCATCATTTTTGAACTTTTGAGGTCCAATATGTATCTTCCAATTTTTTCTGTTCTTTGCGACGAAAGAACATGCGGATTTAGTAAATGAAAAAACCGACGCGTGCAAAATTTTGTTGGGATCGTAGTGTTAGTAAATTAATAAAAAAAATATGAAAATATTGAGTTGAAATTTTTTTTTCGGAATTATTCAGTTCTAGATTAGTTTCAACTACAGATTTTTTGTTCAGAAGAAAGCACTACGCACATTGATAATCATCAATCTCAACGGAATAATTTGCAGGTTTAACCTTCAACCAATTAATTAGTTTCAATCCGATCGCATAGGTAGTTCGAGAGATATAAGGAAATATTAGCAAATTTTCAAATGAGTATAACTCCGAAACTGTTAGGTGGATTTGGCCCATCAACCAACCCAACCATTGCACTCTGATGTGCAACCTACCCTGAAAGTCAGCCTAACGGCCGACTGCGTAAACACAATAACTTCCGAAAGAAACAACTTAGAAACTCGATATTTGTAGAGAAGGTTTGGACCTTAATTACGAAGGCCGAATTCGTGAATGGGTAAAATCCACCCAATGATTCCGTAGATATACCCAATCAAAATTTTATTTTTCCAATATTTCCAAAAATACAGATCAGATCGAATTGAAATCCAGTACTTCATCGAAAATAACAGTTCGAAGTTTCATACAGAATTTAATGAGGATGATATGATGAGAAAATCATAGAAATTTTTTTTTTCAAATTGTTCTAATAACACGATTATCACGAAATTTTGCATAAAGTTGTGTTTCAGCATCTTAAAACTAACTGTGAAGTTTAATCAGGACTGAATCAGTATTTCTCGAGTAATACCGAAAAAATCAACGATATCGAGAAGAAAACCTCGAAATTTGACATATTTTTTCCCGATATCTCCAAAACTTATGATCGTATCGAACTGAAATTTAGTACACTGCTGTGAAATTAGAAGGTCAAAGTGTGAGTATAATTTTTTTTGGATATGATGAATGGTTTCCGAAAAAAAAATTTGTTTGTAAAAAAATTTCGAAAAAATTTTTTTTTTAAATTTACTGACAATATGATCTTGACGAAATTGGGCTCAAAGTTGCGCCTTGTTATACTCCACCAAACTACCAAGTTTGAATCCAATCGCTTGAGTAGTTTCTGAAATAAAAAATAAATAACTTCAAAACTTCAAGTGCCTATAACTCCGAAACTATTCGACCGATTTGGTCCATTAACGAACTTAACCGCGGCATTCTGATGCGCAACCTATCCTGAAAGTTTCAAGTAGCTAGCTTGCTTCTGTCGACAGTTATCGTGTCTACGGCCGGCCGGACAGAATCAATTGTGACACCGGATTCGTCATCAGTGAGTCCAACCTAATCGATTGAGACCATTTTCGGCTCAATCATCCAAAATTACAGACATTTGGACAAAACAATAGCACGCTGTTCCCCTAGAACATGCGCGCAAAAATCTAATAGTGTGATTACTGTAATCATTTTCATTTCTGTTCTCTATTAGTTTGTTGGGAAGATGACTAGTACTCAAGTAATTTTGGTGAGAAGAAAAACTATTTTCATAACAAGTGTTGTTTTAGCAAATACTGTAAAATCTAGGAAACAATAAAATAGGAACTATTTTATTTCCAGCACTGGATTGGTGAATATTCATAGAATACATTTTGGTCACAGAAAAGCCACATTCACATGAAGTGGTGAATAATTTATTAAACCCATATGTTTGGTCTATAGAAAACTCATGGTGTAATCCGGATGTTTTTCCATTAATATTCATTCTAGTTATTTTTTGGCGACTCTAAGAAAACGTGATGATTTCTAATATCTAACCGAAAGGAATTCACCAGAACTACTGGAATGCTAGAGCATTGTTCTAAATGAAAAGGAAGTGTTGTAAAAGGATCAATTTAGACTCCATAAACTTGCATCATGAAGAATTCAATTGTAATGGCCCAATTCTTTTGAAAAAATAGTTTTTTGAAAAACCATGTGTGGATGTTGGAAAATCTGCCCAGTAAAAATTAAGGCAACTCACATTCTCCTTCTGGCAAATCTGTAGAGTTCTAGCTAAGACTTGTGCATCTGACAACTTTGAATATCTTAATACAGCACATCTAGATTGTATAGGTTCTATAACTTTTTCACTGTAGTTACAAGCCAGAGCAAACCTTGTTGTAGTACTATAAATTTCCATAGTCCTCCTCAGCGCTTGTTGAGCACCATCTGTCATACTAAAATTCAAATAATGATCCTTTGAAAAAAAAACGATAAAACAAAGAATTTCACATAAGGATTCTCAAAATTCACCATTATATCTGGCAAAAAAGTTACCAAATAGAAAAATTTATTATGCAGATTAAAAGTTCAAAGTATTTTCTATTTGTATGAATGAACACAAGGGATAACGAGTAAACAGTTGAGGTGATACATGGAAAAAATTATAAAACTGATCGATCATCATAAAATTGGCAAACTTACCTATCTACTTCATCTAGAATAATAATTTTATGACGCCCTGAAGGAAGAGTTACTTTTTGTTGTGCAAACATCTTCACTTTATTCCTTATAATATCAATTCCTCTATCATTAGATGCGTTTAATTCCAAAACTGCATCTTTGAAGGAAGATCCCAATAATATTTTGGCCAAACACAGGATGGTTGTTGTTTTACCAACACCAGGAGGACCCTTGAAACCAAAATTTGCTAGAACTGTTGGGTCAAATCTAAGCATCAATGCGTCATAGTTTTAATCACCTTAATCATAAAATATAACTAATCTAAGTATTTTAATTGAATCATTTGTGCAACATTTTAGTTTTTAGTGACAGTAATTAACTTTTTATCCTGTATTGAGACTATTCTAAAGTAGTAATAGTACTATTATAATATCAAATCGAACATGTGTACTCCAGTTGGAGCGCTATTAAAACCTTTTTCTTTTGAGGACCGGTATGTAAAACTTATTTTTAACCCAGAAAGCAGTTTTGAATCACACTGGCCCATAATCTGAACCACAGACATAGAAAAATGGACTGCGCCTTTCTTTCAGAACCGTAAACGAAAGTTAGCAAGGATTCCAATGACCCCATCCCAGCATACAAGGAATGTATAAAGATGATTTCTGATGCCATAGCACAAGCAACCACAATAAAAACTGTTAAAGTCAGAAGGTAAAAAAAAATTAAACCATGGATTACAATTGATATTGTAACGTCAATCAAGAAGAGAGATAAATTGAAGAAACAACTAGGCAAAAACAGATTAAATCTGGAATAACTCTAAAATTACAAAAACTATAGAAATCATCTAAATCGACTGATAACAGTAACAAAAGCGCAATATTACACCGATGCGATATTAAATTGTGGAAATGATGTGAAAAAAATATATAAATTTGTGAAGGAGGCAACAAATGAAGAAGTAAAAACAAATAATGACTTTTTTGTAACGAAGGATAATGGAGACCAATTCAAGGGAAACAAGGATATGGCAAACTATTCCAATCGATATTTTGTAAATGCTGGAAGCGAATTGGCGTCAACCATCCCTTCGGCACCCCCAGAATACAAAAACAAGTACCCACAAGTCAATGATTCCATATTTCTTAAGCCTGTAGATGAAACCGAACTTATCCAACACATACGAACCCTAAAATCAAGCAGTGCTCCGGGAATCGATGGATTAACATCCTCGTTAGTGAAAAAATGTCATATGCATTTGCTAAAACCGCTAGCTCGTATTATGAATCTGATAATTTTAAGTAGAAAAATTCCGGATCATTTCAAGGTATCAGTAATAACACCAATACACAAGAAGGGTGAAAAAAACTTGATTAACAACTATAGACCAGTTAGCTGCATAAATACTTTTGAAAAGATATTTGAAAAATGATCAAAATCTCGGTTGTATGAGTTTCTTATGAAAATTAAAATACTAAACCATAGACAATTTGGTTTCCTACCTGGTAGAGGTACAGATGAGGCAATGCTTGAGTTGGTGGATCACATAAAAAAACAACTAGACAACGGAAAGAAATGTATTGCAGTGTTTCTGGATTTGAGAAAAGCGTTTGACACGGTTCATCACCAACTTCTACTAAACACTCTAGAGCATTATGGAATAAGGGGAATTGTTTGGGAAATATTCAAATATTGCTTAGAGAGAGGAAACAAGATGTGAAAATAAGAACAACTTATAACGACACCAATGAAATACAGATTGGAGTACCCCAGAGTACGGTCCTTGGCCCACTGCTCTTTGTTACCTACCTGAACTCCCTACTAGACACAGGTACAGGCGGCACTATAATATCATATGCGGATGATACAGTTCTAGTTTTTGAGGACGACACATGGCAGGCTGTAGGGGGAAAGGCTCAATATGGCATATCAGCTGTTAAAACCTGGCTAGACTTCAACAAAATGTCGATGAATGTGGATAAATCATCATGTATAACCTTTTCTCTGGCAGAAGCTAACAGACCTGACTTTTCTAAATTGAGGTTTGCAAACTCAAATCCCGAATTGAACAGTACAGATACAGCCAAGTACCTAGGAATCACAGTTGATAAACATCTCAAGTGGAAAGACCACATTAACACCCTGACTGCGAAAATACATAGATTTATATATAACTTTTATGAACTACGAAAATTCATGAGTAAAAAATTACTGATCATTCTCTACCGATCATTGATTGAATCAATCCTGCGGTATGGCATTGTAGTGTGGGTAGGTCTTTATAACAATGCATTACAACCCCTGACTGTGTTTCAAAATTACGTTGTTAAAATAATATGTCGAAAGGAAAGACTCTACCCTACAAGACTACTATATGATGGGGAGTTCCTGAATTTACGCTCGGTATATTATTACACTTGCTGCATAGTCCAGCACATAATCGCGACACTCGATCTAAGGTGAGAAATAGGTAGGCCCTTTCTACCAAAGAGATGCTAGCCAAAGGTTCATCACGTCAATAGCTCCTATAATAGTAAATTCTCTACCACTGGAAATAAGTAAGCTAACTTATATCAAAACCTTCAAAATAAAATCCGGGCAGTATATAGCAGTACACCAAAATCAATTGAATGTTCAATCGTTGTTGTAAATTTCTGAGTATATGTTGATGCTCAACAAAATGTTAATTCTGTGAGTCAATGTCAAATAATATATTATAGGCACTGAGAATTTGTAGGTTGATGATAAAAATAGTGTAATGATTTGTGAACATACAGGTTCTTGAACCTAGGAGTATATAATGTAACTTTATGATCGATTTTTTCTTGCTATTGAGTGTATCATTGGAAGTATTAGAAATAAATTGAAATTCAAATGTACGAGAGATGAAACGAACTCCCCCCTCAAGTAGATAAGAAAAATCTCCTGATGAAACATTTTGAATATCAATAAAAATGACTTGTCTTATGCCATATAGTAAATAGCATGGTGTGATCATGTACATTTATGAAGTTATTCGGTAGTTTCCTCAATCACTCAAGAACTCTATCAGATTCAAACTTCGCAGATAGTTGAAGAATGCCAATGAGTAATTTCTGGCAAAATAACCTAAGGATCTTACAAGCAGAAATTTGAGAAAAATCATTTCATTATTTCAAATTTGCCAAATTTCATTAAAAAAAATTCATTCTTTCAAAAACTTTTCATCAGATTTCGAAGAAACTCAGCGTGAACATTGAAGTCACTAATGAGCAACAGTGTCTAAATTTCAGTTTAATCGTATGTTAATCTTCGGATATTTAAAAAAAAATTGCCAAATTTCTTGGTTATTTTCCGAAATTCTACCTCAAGAAATCATGATGTGATGATGATGAAACCTGGTAGCTAGTTGACAAGGGCTGATCAGCAAATTTGTGCAAAACTCTTTACTTACGACAAGATCAATAACCTTTCAAAATATTTCATATTTGGCTGTCCACTAGTCATATGGTACTCACGCAATTCCGCATAAACCTTATCGGAGATTAATTACGGAGGTCGAATGGGTACAATTCTATAATGATTCCGCAGATAAAGGTAACCCATTCAAAACTTTATTTTTTCAATATTTTCAAAAAATACCCTTAAACTGATAGTTAATAGTTTGGTGAGGGGTTACATTCCACTGCGACCTTAAGGTCTATTGTGCCCCCTCGTCGGAGCTGTTTCCGGATTGCGGTACCTACAGCTCTCCCTCTAGCAGGAGTTTCCTCCTCTTCCTCACAGAATCTGCACTCGTCAGTTTCTGATGAGCCCATTCACATCATGTGCGTCCTCAGGCGACAGTGTCCTGTGAGGAAGCCAGTGAGGAGGTGTAGCATGTTCTTATTGGGATCCAAATGATGTTTGGATCTAGTAATTTCCGAAGGAACTTTTTAGAGTGATCCATTCTTGGAAAATTCCTCCAGAGTGCACCTCTTTCATTTTCTTCCTTCTCCAAAAACTCCTTTTAGGTACATTTGTCTATACCACAGAAAGCCAGTAGGTAACGTTTGTGTTCCCTTTCTGGCTAGAGTGTTAGCCTCTTCATTTCCTTTGATTCCTGAGTGCCCAGGAACCCAGACTAAGGAGACCTTTGTTATTCTTGCCTACTTCATCGAGTTTCCTTTGGCACTCCCATATCAGCTTTGAGTCGATGACATAGGAGTTCAGTGCTTTAATAGCAGCTTGACTATCAGAATGGATCACTATGTCACACCCTTGATAGTTCCTTTCCAGGTTTATGTATATGCATCTTTCGATTGCAAGCATTTCTGCCTGGAAAACACTCGAGTAGGAGCCTAGCGATAGTGTACAATTAGTTCTAGGCCCGTATACTCTAGCGCCGGCTCCCATCGTGGTTTTAGAACCATCTGTATACCATTAAACGGTATTTGCTTTGAAGTTTTGAGTAGTGTATTTCTTTTTCCATTCTTCCCTTTTACATGGCTTTGAGTATAAGTTCTTATCGTTGCTTACTTTTTTAACCATAACATCACTAGGTAGGTTCGCTGATGAGATGTACTTGTTCAGAAAGGACCAGGCTCTCCGACTTTTAATTCTCTCATTACCTGTACCTTCCCTAGAGATTCTAAGGATAGCTTTATGGGCTACCCTATCGATCACTAGATGTAGAGGACTGAGATCTATGATGACCTCAGGTGCTCAAGTGCTATAGTCGGGCACGTTCTCATAGCCCTGGTGATGCAAACACAGGCAAGCCTTTGTACCTTATCGATTATTTTCCTCGTGCTTATCTGCCCTGCTTTAGCAAATCAGATTACTGCACCGTATGTTATTATCGGTCTAACATAATAACATATGGGGCAGTAGTTTAAACTGATACAAATGGATACTTGAGGTTCATGCAGAATTTCTTCAGGACCATATGAAAAGAAGATCACCAGATCTTTCCATCAGGAAGTAAAGCTACATTTGGAGGGGTCAATACGTGAACAGGTGACTGCTTTGACCACAAATTTGAACGAGCGCGTGAAAGCTCCTGACCTCACGTCGGTGTTTTTCTAGAATTTTTATTTTATCATCTGATATTGGTTTTTTTGATAAATTTTCTGTTTCCCGAAAAGAACAATTTATGTTTTGATGCTGGCTAATGAAAATATTCCATTCTCAAGAATATACACCGACGTAACTTTGTGATACGAACTAGTGACTGAAATCAGAGTTTTTTCGTCCAGAAGTGAGCTTAACGATTGTATGGCGACAAAAATGTGTTTGTCATGAAAAAAAAAATTTGCCACCCCCATTCAGAAAAACAAAAACCAACATATATTTATCGATTAAAGCTTATTTTGGGAGGATTTCGCATCATTCTTTTGGTTTTTATTCTGGGTTTTAATAGTTCTGTTCCAGATATTGGGAGTGAAACCCAGAGAAAACTCAAAAAACAACATGCATTTGTCGTGAGAAAAAATCGCCAACCTTCTAGAAAAGTCTAAAAGCGCAACAATTTTTTTCCTTTCCTGACAAATCTACTAATAATAACACTTCTTTATTTCAAATCACATCCATAAAACTACAAAGTTATGCGGAGACGAAATGAAATAGAGTCAAAACAAAATACATATTCAATGCAGTTAACCTACAAATTGTTCCAAACTGTAAGGCTTCAACCCTAAAAGAAAATTATATAATCTTCTCTTGAAAATTTTTCCATCTTTTATAGTTTTAAATTGTATTTAGTAGGGAGTTATATAACCTAAGGCATCTGTATTCAACTTGTTTTTGGGATGTTGTCAAATACATTTTGGTCGTCATAAAATGGATCAACTCTTTTCTGGACGGAAAAACGGTTATCTGAGTTACTTGTGAGCATCACAAAGTAACATCGGTGTATATCCTTGAGAATGGAAGGGTTCCATTATTCAGCATTGATACGTCAATTCTTTGTTTCGAAAAATATAAAAATTACCAAAAAATCCAATATCAGTAAATAATGGCCGAAAAATAAACCTGAAATATCAATGTGAAGAAATAAGGTATATTTATTAGTGAATCGTCGCTCTCTGTCAAGTGTTGCTTTAGCATTGTTCCGTTGACTATTTTACAAGTTGTTTAATTAATAACATAGAATGTTATTTAATAATGTATTTATTCTCTTTATAGGATTAGAAGTATTGTTCCGTTGACTGTTTTAGAAGTTGTTTAATTAATAACATAAAATAATGATAATTTGTATGTTTAAATGATAAAAGAAACTTTATATCAGAGATACTCAGTTGTGTTATTAATCTGCAGTTGTGATCCTAAAAGAAGAATTAATACATTATATCAATATACAAATGCGGTGATTCCTACTCTGGAAAATATCCTCAGAAACCATGAATTTCTATTGAAACCAATTTCTAGAATAGCACTGCAAACTTAATAATATACATTGAGTTAGCAGAGTCACTCCCAAGAAAAACTAAAAGCGCGAATATTTTTTTTTCTCTCACGACAAATTCTCGACTATTATTGAAATAGTTCACATTGACTTCTATGCAAGTGTCTCTGCTAAGTTTATGGACATTAATTTCATTCAACCCGATTTAATGATCGGGTAAGTTTCCGGAAAACCCATATAATGGCCCGAAAACGCCATATAATGGACCTCTTTTGGGATTCAAAATATTACCATTTTTTCATTGATGCATAACTCTTTTTTGCAAAGGAACTTTTGAAATATAAACCTCAACATCTATCACTGTTCAAAATCATAAAATCAATGGGTTACAAATAATATGAACTCAAAATTTTATGTGAACAAAAACATGTTGCAGAAATGATTCTTCAATACAAAGGGCATGTAGCGTTCTCCGTACATGTAAGGATCTGAACAATCATTACTTAGAGGGCAAGATCTGCTGAAAAGACCTTCCTAGTCAGTTACCAAATGTAGGTAAAATTATTTTCAATTTTCTGCTATTTTTGTATCTCCTGTTCTGTTGCGGATGTGATTTGAAGATAGGTTGTCAGTTTTAATCCAAAAAGTATGACAAAATCTTCTCTTGGAAAACGAGGACCTCTATTATGAATATGTCAGCCAATTTCTTAGAACAAATTCCTATTTCCCTACATTTATGCAGGGGGACAGTGTATTTAATTTTGGGTTATATTTTTAAGCTTTTGTAACTTATGGTGACCTGTTCGTTCCCGCTTGCTTACATTGTTTGATATATAAATAAACCTAATGCTCTTTTTCAAAATAAAAATGTGAATATAAAATAATGTTGGAAAGTAATGTCTCCTACTGGCAGATTATTGAAATGCTCTTTATCTAAAAACAGTTCCTCTATTGTGTTATTGGTTTCTCAAGTTTTTGACTTCAATCATTATAGGCCAATAATAATAATAATAATAGAAAAGTGTTTCGTGATATATAAATCACAAAAGATGTGAAGGAATTACAGAAAAATCTATATATTATTCAAAGATTGTATTGAGCATTAATCAAGTAGTCTCGTTTGAATTGAATATCATTCTGCTAAGGAAATTGCATACATCAAGTTTTCACTTGAACTCTTTCATGTCGTAAAGCTCATCCATATAACAGTAGTTGTTCCTATTAACTGCATAGAAGTATAAAAAATTCTCTTAAAAAAATTCTAATTAAATAATGTTAAAAGTTATATATTTCGTGGGATTGTCTCGATAGGAAGTAGTGTATTCGAAATGTTGTATTCTATGTTGGAACAACATTGAAATTCTATAACATAATCACAAGGACGAATATCTGTCGATAAATCAAAAAACATTCCCCCCCTGATCAGAGCTAATTATCCAAAACCAAAACACCTACATCGAAGAAGCGGATCCAAGGAGAATGACTACAGCTGTTTCACAATTGTGATTGATCGTCAGGTCAACTTACCTTGGACCAATTCCTATTATTGAAATTTTATGTATGAAAATAACATGAATTATATGGTATCTCATTCAATTCTATTGTTTCTGATGTTTGAGGAGAATGATTTTATGAACTTCTTGGTATAATGGTTGAACGAATACTACTTACATGTGCGTTGTCTGATAGGAATAAATTTCATATTCTTATTGAAATTAGTAGTGTTACAGTTATTTTCTATTTATAGTTATTTTCATGCATGAGAATGCAGGAGTTACGAAAAAATTATAATAAAATATTTGAAAGATTTTCATAACAGTCTCTTCAAGAGCATATTTGATAGATGATTGCAATAGGAAAACTTTATTCTGTTTCAGGATATGATGAAATTACTTTGTTTCCTATCACTATATTTTATTGAAGATTAACAGTGACACGGGTTTTGTAGTACTCAAACTAGTGTATTACAAGTTATGCAACAAGGCATTTAAATATCTTATGTAGGCCTATTTCTTCAGAGTGACGGAAAGTTGGGTATTCCATAGGTAAGTCTTTTCATTAAAATATCAACACTTGATTCTTGATTTCCGTACTAGAAAATAGCATAACTGAATCTTCTAATCAGTTGATATACGTGAAATATGCAGTATAGCAAGGAGTAAATTATTAAAATTTGGAGAAAAAATCCTGAAGGTTTTTTATGTTAAAATTTTTTTTTTTTAAATATTGTAGTCGTTTTTTGCACATTTCTCAAATTTTACAACAAACCAGCTGTTTTAGGAGATTCAATGTCGATGTTTAGTTGTTGTTAAAATGCCTAGAGCATGTGAACGCGGAATTTACCGCCAGCTAAGTGAATTTGAAAGAGGTCGAATTATTGGTATATGGGAGGCAGGGTTGTCATTTCGAGAAATCGCTAACTGTAGGAACAGAAATCCAACTACTGATATAAGATGTTGTCAAGCGTGGTTTGATAATGGCCAAAATCGAAGAAGAGTAGGCACCGGACGTCGAAGGGCCACTAATGAAGGTCAAGATCGACGTCTGAGATTTATTGCCATTAGAGACCGATTTGTGGCAACTCGATCTTTGGCCGATGAGTGGTTTGGAGAACAAAAGCCATCTGTAACTGTCCGAACGGTTTACCGCCGTATAAGGTCTTTTGGACTGCAGCATTATCGACCCCATCTTGTACCTCTTACGGTTGAGCATCACCAGCAATGATTACAGTGATGCAGAGAACGACAACATTGAAATTCAGAATGGCATCAGGTCGTCTTTTCTGATGAACCTCGATTCTCCTTGGGTGCACATGATGGCCAAAGAAGGGTTAGACGACGTCGGAGAGAAAGACGTGACACTCCTTTTGATGTTGTGCGTCATGTACACCGGACAGTAGAGGTAATGGTATGGGGTGCTATAGCACATGCAAGTAGGTCACCTTTAGTCTTTAGGAGGAGTGAGATACAAATAGTGGAAATGAAATGAATTTTCGAACATAGTGCAAGCGCAGGACGGGTCTCCTACGTACCGTATCACCACCATAGTGGTCAGTCGTAGGGTTACTTTTGAGACATGGGTATTTTGAACACAAGATTAATTTTATTCGAATATGATATTACAAACACATTTCTGACTTAAATTATAGAGAAGGAAAGCATACTGGACAAAACAAAAGTTAAAGTTGTATCTAAACCGCTTCAAGAGCTTGAGCTGCCCTCAGTAGCCTTAATTACCTTCACATTCCATACAGAAAGTATATGTTTTTTTGACTGTATCATTAGCATCTCTACTGGCGTAAAATTTTATAGCCTTTTTTTGCTTGGGGACATCCATCCTTCAGTGTATGTATCCTCTTAATCATATTGATATATTTATTTGTCATCAATATACATACATGACACGTCAGCTTAGTAATTTAACAATAAAACATGCAAAAGAAACACTCAAAAAATCATCAGTCAACGACATAACATTGACTGAAATCAGCAGCAAAGTACTCCTCAAAGCTATAAAAAGCAGAATCCCACAACAATGACTTTATCTCGCGCCAGAAGACCCTACCAGTTAGGAGTTTCAATCCAGATGGTAAGTGATTGAATAGTTTAGTGGCTGAAAAAACCAAAGGATTGCTGAGTTATCTTCAGACGGTGTTTCGGCAGGATGAAGTTATCCCCGGATCTCGTGAGGTGCGAGTGCACCTGAGAGTGCTTGGGAAGGTGTGATCTTTGTTCAATAAACCAGATCAGACAGGCATACACAACTAAATGATATGGTGAGTATTTTGAATTTTTTAAAAAGGTCTCTACAGGGAGTTCTTGGTGCGACACCTGCTAATATTCTCAATGCACTCTTCTGCTTCAAGAACACTCTTCTGCTATGTGTGGACTCGCCCCATTTCAAAATTCCGTACTTTGCCACAGTATGGAAAAGGGCATAATAAGCAATCAGTGCCTGGGCTTCCCCAACCATAAGTTTCACCTGTCGGACAGTAAATAGACTTCCTGCACACTTTTTGCAAAGGTTATCAGTTTGTGGCTTCCAGGATAGAGCAGAATCGATTGTAATACCAAGTATGACAAGTTGTTGTCCAGCAAGTGGTCTTGTGGATATTTTCAGTTCTTGCCTTTTGTTCTCATTTAACTTCAGGTTGTTCGCTGTACACCATTTTATGGCATCCTCTATGGAAACCCTTGATTTGAGACTATTCCATCCCTTGGGATGCCTATTCATTATTGTTGCATCGTCCGCAAACAGTTTTTTACCTCTCAGATGTGCGCGGCCGAGATAGTTCAAGCTCCAAAGACGTGTATCGACATTTTTGTATCCGGATATTTGGAACTTTTTAGAATCCAAGCGTTTGTTATTGCAGATCCTTAAATAATATCCATGGTCATTTTCCGATACCACTTCTTTCCTTTGCAAATAACGTTTTGATATAAAGACATTTGATCACTGTACGGCTGTCAGAGCAACAATATCGTTTATACGATTTATATTGGTTTTATCATATAATCAATGACACATTTGCAAAAGATTACTCATGTTTTGTCTCGAGTTTACCGTGGACCCCGTACCGCCTTCAACGAATAAAACGAACAATCAGGCGACAAATCTTCCAAAAAACCAAAATATATTGAAATAACCCTTCCTTCTGGGAGAAAAGCTCAACGATTTTGCCTAACGTAAAGTCTCGTACAGGACAAATAGACCCCGTGCCGCAGCGAACGAGTTAAATTTGTCAGAATTTCATGACCAACCGAAAGACTTTATAAAAGTGATTGAGTCTAGTTTTAATTGCACCATACCTTGATATCATTGTAACTATCAGCGAATTCCATTGGCAACGCTATCAGTGCACACAGTTCAAAGCCAACAAAAATATAATCTGGAAACGCAATTCCATTTCATTTAGTTTGTACTGGGTGCACACTGGTGCTACCAAAGGTATTCCGTTATGAGTTAAAAACTGTAAGAGTATTCCTTAGGTAAAGCTTAAGGTGCCTTCAGTGAAAAGACTAAGAAATTTGAAGCAAATTTGCAAACTCAGTGTACACTAGTTCTACGAAAGGGTTAAGACTACAACTTTGGCAATAAAGGATTAATAGGCCCTCAACTAATTAAAAATGTAGTATCACTCACTGCAACAATTATATTGGGGACATTTCCTTTTTTCGCAAAAATCGAAAGTCTTTGAATAGTATCTTCGTTCCCCACTATTTCCTCGAACGTATGTGGTCTGTATTTTTCTATCCTTGAATAAACAATTTCAAAATGCTTTCTTGATTCTCAGCAATTAATTCTTACTCACCAAGGTACACTATTATTCTTCTTCATATTATTGCTACCCGAACTAGAGCATTGCTGAACATCTGATACAATAACATCCATTTCAACATCAGTTTCTGCCATCATAAGTATTTTATATTTTGTGTCAAATAGGAAAAGCTAAGTAAAATAACTGAATTTTATTTATTTACAGAAATTTCTCAGGTTATATTTGGATATTTGGCGGGTTTTCATAGTTCATAGACCTAAAATATTATATTAGGTCACAGAATAGAGAAGTAACTTCTGTGATTAGGTCTACGCGGGTTTTGCCACAGAACTTCAAATATCAAGGCCTATGTATTATGTAATCTGTGGCCTACGTGAACTAACGTAGGCTACGACTGATTGGGAACTTCTGCCTACAGTGACCATCACAAAATACAAATATTCGACTATATAATCATTGTTTAAACAATGATATTATTATGGTAATATCATTTGCTGCTTTCTTTTTGACGATTTGGGTAGCTCGGAGCTGCTCCAGCGCATGAAATCTGAAAACAAATTTCAAAGTCAAAAAGAAAGCATCAATTGTTTAAGGTCCGTTTTCGTCTTAAGCTTCAGTTAGTTAAGTGACGATAAACTTATTAAACTCTGGTTTAAATATTTGGCTTGCATATATATTTGTATTCTGTGGCTTGCACCGAGGCTGAATGTGATCAATGAGATTGTATATCTTGTCTATGATTGTGATTGAAATACTTTTCTATTCTGTGGCATAAAAAACCTCTTGACACCTCTTGACATATATTTGTATTCTGTGCTTGACACTATTCTATGACACATGACACTTGACATGACATGATTATAAATTGAATGAATATAGGAAATTAGATTTTTAGGTACTATTATTAATTTGTTCGGTATTTGATTTCCGTGAGTTTCCTCGTTCAGTTTTGGGATGAAAATGATAAAAATATACCAAATATTCTGAGATTATATGATGTTGGGAGAACCTCATAAACTCTTTTTTATGTGATAGGTTAATGGTTTTCGATGAAGGGTCCCATTTTTTCGATGACAAGTTTCATCATTATCCTGTGACCTTCATCTTTCAAAACGAATATAATCAGTATAATCATAGACCTACCTGTGCTAATATTGTTGACGGCGACTGTGATTTTTTATCGTCACAACAGAAGTCAAAGCATATAACTTGCTCATGAAGCATCGAGTAACGCTGCTTCTGGAAGTATTAAAAGAGGTTGTTCTTCAATTCTAAGATTGCTTGTTTTTTTACGTTCTTGTTCGATTGAAACATGGTAGTTCGAGGGCGTGCGTTGCATTATGTTTTGAAGGTCCCAGACAGGGCTAAAACGGCACAATTCTATCGAGATATTCTTGGTATGAAGGTTTTGAGACATGAGGAATTTTCAGAGGGTTGCGAGGCTTCATGCAATGGGTAAGTACTTATGTTAATGGACTGAGTAAATAGGTAGAGCATCGGAAGATTAATGTCTGTATTTGCGCACTTATTTCTTGGAACAAAAACAAATATCTGTCATATTCGAAATTTAAGCCGAAAACGCTACCTAACTAAGGTTAGTCTCATCGATAAAGAAGTCCTGGTCGAATTCGATCTTAAAGGTAGTTTATTCCTGCTGATTTATGTTTTCTAGTGAAGATATTTTATTTAAACAATTCATTATAATTGCAACTGATATATTTCTCATGCCACCTTAAAAAAAGTCAGAACCGCCCCTTTTCAAGGGTTCCTAGTTATTTTTGCGATTTTCCGGAATTCTTTGCTGATCGATATTTTCCAGATATTCCATTGAAACGACCCGCTATGATTGACTGTGGCATGCTTTTTGTGACACCAAACAAAATTTAGATTCGCCCTCTATTATGGATGGTTTATTCTTGGGTGATTTTTCGGAAGTCTTTGCTGATCGATATTATATAGTGAAGATAATTCCTTGATAACGAGATTGATACAATGCATTAAACATAAACAGTATTTTATTCTCATAATCAGTGTGAATATAAAGGAAGAGAGAAAAACGTCAAAAGTACAACAGACTTAACTATGCTCTGAAAGGATATTCCATAAATTCCTTGATCGAATATGGTTCAACTTTCACAATGAGATTGGTTATTTCAGATTTAAATTTTTTATATCAGATAAGATGATAAAGTTTTTGGGTAATATGTTGAACCGGTTTTATGCACATATTTATTTGAATTCGTTTCAGTAAGTGTCAAGGAATGTCTTGGAAAGTGGTATGGAATTTTGCGTCTTGTACTGTTTTTGCGCGCATGTTCTGGGGAACAGCGAGCTATCGTTTTGTCCAAATGTCTTTAATTTTCGATGATTGAGCCGCAAAAGGTCTCAAACGACTAGGTTGGATACACTGATGACGAACTTGGTGTCAAAATCGATTCCGTCCGGCCGTCCGACGACACGATAACTGTCGAACGGAGTGAGTTAGCGACTTGAAACTTTCAGGGTAGGTCGCGCATTGGAATGCCGCTGTTGAGTTCGTTCATGGGTCAAATCGGTCGAACAGTTTCGGAGTTATAGACATTTGAAATTTCGAAGTTATTAATTTTATATTTCAGAAACTACCTGAGCAATTGGATTTAAACTTGGCAGTTAGGTGGATTATAAACGCGCAACTTCGAGCAAAATTTTGTCAGGATCATACTGTCGGTAAATTTTGAAAAAAAAATTTTTCAAAATTTTTCTCCAAAAAATTTTTTTTCTAAAACCATTCATCATATCCGAAAAAAAAATTACTCGGACTTTGATCTTTATATTTCACAGCAGTGTACCAAATTTCAGTTCGATACGATCATAACTTTTGGAGGTATTGGGGAAAAATATGTAAAATTTCGTGGATTTCTTCTCGATATCGTTTGCTTTGTTCTAGGGGAAGAGCGTGCTATCGTTTTGTCCAAATGTCTGTAATTTTCGATGATTGAGCCGAAAATGGTCTTAAACAACTAGATTGGACTCACTGATGACGAATCCGGTGTCAAAAACGATTCTCTCCGGCCGGCCGTCATCACGATAACGGGCGTACGGAGGATTTTATCAACTTGAAAATTTCAGGAAGGGTTGCATTTCAAAATACGAAGGTTAAGTTAGTTAATGGGCCAAATCGGAGTTATAGCCATTTGATTTGAGGTTAATTTACCCATATTTCAGAAACTACTGGAGCGATTTGATTGAAACTTGGCAGTTAGTTGGTGCATAACGACGCGCAACTTTGAGCCGAATTTCGTTGAAATCCTATGGTCACTGAATTAAAAAAAAAATGTTTTCAAAATGTTTTCCGAAAAAAATTTTTCTTCCTAAAACCATTGTTCATATTCAAAAGCAATTCCAGTCATACCTTGAGCTCCATATTTCACAGCAGTGTATCAAATTTCAATTCGATACAGCTATTAGTTTTGGAAATATTGGAAAAAAATATGTAGAATTTCGTGGTTTTCTTCTCGATATCGAAATTTTTATTTTTCAATAACTCGAAAAATATTTATCTGATCGAAATAAAACTTGGTTGGAATATAAACAGTGTCAATAAGACGAATTATCCATGGAAAAATTGGAAAAAAAATTTTTTTTTTGATAATTTTTTTTTATTTTATTGAAATTCCACTGAAATTTCCAAGTCACCATTTCCCAATTTGAACAAGCGCGTGAAAGCTGCTGAGTTCACGTCAGTGCTTTTCTAGATTTTTATTTTCGGTATAACTCAAGAAATACTGATTCAATCGTGATGAAACTTTGCAGCTAGTTCGAATATGCTGAAGGATAACATTGTTCAAAAGTTCGTGATGATCGCGTTATTAGAACAATTCGAAAAAAAAATTTAAATTTTTTTTTCAAATATTCAATCTTCTGTGATCTTCTCATCATTAAATTCTGTATAAACCTTCAAACTATCATTTTCAGATGGAACACTGGAGTTCAATTCGATCCAATTTGTATTTTTGGCAAAATAAATTTTGAATGGGTATATCTGCTGAATCATTGGGTGGATTTTACCCATTCACGAATTCGGCCTTCGTAATTCACGTCCAAACCTTCTCTACTAGTATTGAGTTTCTAAGTTGTTTCTTTCGGTTATTAGTTATTGTGTTTACGGTCCGGCCGCTAGGCAGATATACCCATTCAAAATTTTATTTTTCCAAAATTTCCAAAAATACAGATTAAATTTCTTCTTTGTGTGGGACATTCGGACAAAACGCTGGTACATGCGCGCAATAATTTACTGTAGGTTATTTCCAAGATATCTCTCGATTGTCGCACCTTGGAATTATTCTAATTATATTTATTTCCTTTACATAGCAACGGTGATTCACAGAATTTTTTTTTTTTTTTTAAAGAACATATACAGGTAAATTAATACCCAAAACAATGTCCACTAATTAACATTGATTTACAGAAGTGCAAATACTACATAGAAACAAAAAAAGAACAAAATTTTGATATTCAATTGAACAACCTTTATCCTTCATAACTAACTTATGATCTTTCTTTAAATAAAAAAAAAAATGATTCAGCGAAAATAAACAAAAAAAAACAATTAATTAAGTAGAGATACCTCTGAAGTGGTTACCCAAACATCTTTTGACATATTCGTAGCTGTGACCAATTACATCCACTAGATCTTTGAAACTGTTACAACGACCAAGCATTCTAATAATAGGGGAATTCCTGGAGCTGTTAGTATGCCTCAAAGGCAAGACGAAGGTTTCCAGCTGTCTGAATCTCCTCGAAGGAGCATGAAAGTTGATTCGCGATAAGAGTGACGATGATTCCAATTGATTACTTAATAGCTTATTTACGAAGAGTACGTCACTCATAATTCTGCGATTCTGCAAACTAATCATATTAAAGTGTTTCAACCTTATTACATAATTTTCTGGATCTCCTCTATTCAACCGTAGACCACACTTTGAACCCAGAAAACGAAGAAATCTCATCTGAACCCTCTCGATTCGGTCTATATAAGTGTTATATTGGGGGTTCCATACAATGGAAGCGAAATTCAACTTGCTAAACACATAAGCGTAATAAAGGGTAATGGAGGATTTATAATTGCAAAACGAACGACTCTGTCTCAATATGAAACCGAGCATGCGGCTTGACGCTGTTACGATATTGTCGATATGTAGGTTAAATTTGAGATGAGAGTCAAAAGTAACACCCAAATCGCGTACATGACTTGAACGCATCAGCAGTGTGTTCAGCGACAAGTATGGAAACATTATAGGATCGTTCCTCCTCGAGAAAGTAATCACACGACATTTGGTCATATTTGTGAAGAGATTAGCCCTTCCGCAAAATTTCATAAAAGAGTCGATATCATTCTGAAGGCGCAGGCAGTCACGGGAGTCCCTGATTTTCATGAACATTTTCAAATCATCTGCGAATAATAGTATTTTGCAAAATTTAAATATTTTTATTATATTATTTATGTATATTATAAATAATAACGGCCCCAGATGGGAGCCCTGGGGAACCCCCGATGAAGCCGACACGTACCGTGATTCGAAACCCTCCACAGAGACGTATTGCGACCTATTTCTGAGATAAGACACAAACCACCGCAGGAGAGACCCACAGACCCCAACTCCATACAACCTTCCAAGAAGTCTACCGATACATATCTTATCAAAAGCCTTACTAAAATCTGTATAAATGACGTCCACTTGAACCCCCTCATCCAGACCCTCCAGCAAGAATTCAGTAAAATTGACCAGGTTAGTTTCAACGGAACGACCCCTGAAAAAACCATGTTGCTCGGGAATAATTTGGGATTTGACAAGATGGAATAAATGGGGGTATATAAGGGACTCGAACACTTTAGCAAAAATAGAGAGTTTACTTATTGGTCTATAATTCTCTACCGATAGCCTACTTCCAGCCTTGAAGATAGGAACGACACATGCCAACTTCCAACGATTCGGAAAAACCCCAGATTTGAGAGATTTATTGAATATTATTGTCAAAGGTTCAAAAAGAGACACAGTACATGATCGAATGAATAATGCGGGAATAGAATCTGGCCCTGGACTCTTATTAACATCCAGGGATAACAAAGCGCGTTCAACGTCCACGGTATCAATATTGATACCTTCCAACAGGAAGGAGCTGAAATCTTGCTCTCCATCAGAGTCAGTTCTACAATTTGATGTGACGTAAACACTTTCGAAAAAATCCGCGAAAAGATTACTTATATTTTTGCCACCGCTTACAGTTTTTTCACCATATGTCATGTGGTTAGGACAGCTGAAAACCTTGTCTTTTACAGATATAAACTTAAAATTTTTTTTTGGATCAAATGCCATTTCACTTTCGATGGAAAGCTTGTATTTCACAAAATCACGTCTAATCAATCTTTTACACGAGTAACGTAAAGCCTTAAATTCAATTTGATCGGATAGATTCTTATACGTTTTCCATCTTCTGTGAATTTTATTTTTGAACTTGACTAGTTTGATTAACTCGTAAGAGTAATAAGGTGGAAAACGTTTGTTCACTTTTATCTTTGGTACAAGAAGATCAATGTATATTAAGTATATCATAAAAAGTATCCACATCTAAGTTAACATCATCACAATCAAATAAATCAGGCCAAGGAATTCCGGAAAGAAAACGATTAATTAAATCATATTTAGCACGCCTGTAGTTGAGCCTATAAATCGAATCGTTATTTTTTAGCGAATCACAAACATTAATTTCCACAAAAAATTCCAAAGAGGGGTGATATCCATCCTCGGGCACAACCGGTATGTCACATGAACACTATGAACATTACTTATTAGTTCTGCGATACACAAAATCAAGTCTAATATTCTACCACTGGAATTAGTGATCGAATTGAATTGTAATAATCCCAAATATGAAAATGTGTCAATGAGTTCTTCCTGACTTCTGGTGACATTTGTAGCCTCTCAAATACCACTTATATTATTTTTAAACCAGCTTATGCCTGACAAATTGAAATCACCCAGAATGAGAACATTATGATCCCTCAATCTTAACATAACCCGAGATAAATTTTCTCGGAAAAGTGATGCAGCATCCGAATCAGATGGTGGAATATAAACACAACAAAGTAAAATTTTTACATTGTTTATAACAATCCTCACCCAAACATCCTCTGCGCCACTTTGAAACTCCTCGACTCGCGAAGGCTTAAGCTCACTTTTAACTGCCACAAAAACACCTTCTCCATCCCTTCGAGTGCTGGAGGCAATAGCTCTATCTCTACGGAAGATCGAATAGTCTTCAAGGTCAACCACTTCACTGTCAAATATATTTGAGTTCAGCCATGACTCGGTGATGAATAACAAATCGTGATCGTTTGAACTAACATTTAATTTGAAATTATTTAACTTCGTTCTAAGTCCGCGAACATTTTGGTAATAAATATTCAAAGTTTTCACCATGAATCAGAATTCTTCTACGATGTGTGTAAACAAAAAAAAAAAAAAAAAATCCTGCACACCCCACTCAAAGACGACTCAAGTCCGCCTCTGATGAAACATGGATAATCCTCGAAGCATCGTCCCTCGAATAAGAACATTTCCGCTCTGTGTCCACACGTATTTGTACCCTTTGTCTCTTGCCAATGTTCGAGCCTGCTTAAAAATTATTTTGTTCGCCAATGTAAGGTGCTCGCCAATGTACACTTTTTCAGCTACGTTAGCCACGGCCAAGCCAGCATGAGTGACTCCCGTGGCAAGACGCTTTTTACGGTAGGCAGCAAGGAAGTCATCGCGTTTATATTTTGAAGTGAATCTGACAACAATATTTTTATGCTTATCTTTAAGTGTTGTCGGAACCCTAGTGACATAATCAACGGATTGAGGGTCGACCTGAACTCCCAATGAGAAGCCAATTTTAGACACCACATCCACTAGATTCTCTCCAGACTTATATGGAACATTTTGCACCTCAATATTATTTTGCCTACTATGACGCTCCATGTTGTTAACTCTGCCACTGAGAAGGGACACCTCCTTTTTGAGGGCAACGTTTTCTTCCTCCAATCTTGAAACCGCTGCAATCGCTTCGCCAAATCGACAAAGTTTGGCTTCAAAATCCGTAATCTTATCGGAGAAGAAGTTCACCGATCTCTTCAAATCCTTCATCTCCTCCGCGAGTCGACCAACAAGGGAGGAGAAATCGGCCGGAGCCGGCCCTGCACTGCTGAGAGCATCGGGCGCGAAGAGACGGGTCTCGCGAGGAAAATCGGTCCTGGAAAGACTTGGCCGAGACGATTGTGGCGGGGACCCAACCGGCACAGATGAGTCACCGCCGGCAACCGGGGAACACCCCCTGCACGATTCGCATCTCCATCCAGCACCTGGTAGTTTACTGATAACAGCCAGTTGACCCCGCTTTATATCGGAACATGTACCGTTCGCATGATAGTGACCACCACAAAAACCTGCACATATGACTGCGGGATTTCTTTTTGAAAATGACTGATTGCATTTCTTACACGAACGCATTGTTTATATGTAATTATTGAACAGTTTAATCGAATTAAATGTTTTTTCAAGGCTTTCGAATCGAATTATTCGAATTTAAGCGTTCAATAGCGAATGTAATATTCATTATTACAGAGATTTGGGCAAAACGATAAGGTGCTGTTCCCCAGAACAAGCGCGTGAAAAAAAAAAACAGGTTATTAGTCCAAGGGATCTTTAGAACGTTCCAACTAAAAAGCCGTCGACATTTTTTCATTCTATATTCACATTTTTGTTAGAGATGAAAGAAGTTGAACCGTGGAAGATTGGCACAATTTTGGGCGACATTTTTACGTGATTATTCTACGGTACAGCGAATTATAGTTTTGTGCAAATGTCTGTAAGTTTCCAATTTTGAGCCGAAACTGGTCCTAACTGACTAAGTCGTACTCATAAATGAAGAATCTATGGCCAAATTCAATTACATCCGGTGTGTGCTATAATTTTCTGAGGAGAGGACCTAGAGTTTTGGAATTTTCAGGTTTGGTTTGGTCTAAATATCTCAGTTGAATTGGTTATCGGGCCAGATGGGCTGAATGGTTTCGGAGTTATACAAATTTCGAGGTTAGTTCCTCGATATCTTATGAAGCTACTTAACCCCGGTAATGTTAGCTCCCGGCCGGCCACCTCCACGGGAACTTTTCATTCCACCACGGTCGAACGTACTCTCGTAATTTGTATGTTTTCTGGACGCGCTAACGAAATAAAATTAGGTTCATCTTATAGAGGAATTGAAGGGTAATGAACTAACAACTTTTCGTTCAATTCCAAGATAGATATCAGATAGGTTGACTCTAATGGTCCAGCGTTAATACCGAATTGTAGGTTCTCATGCTGGCCGAATAGATTTTCGTGATTTTCATGTCTACAGAATAGGCGGCCAAGAAAAATTTTTAGTTGATATTATGCAGGATTAAAAGAGCTAGATATGGTTGACTTTTCGTTCAAATAGGTTAACCCTAAGGGCCCAGCTCCAAGATCCGAAAAGTATGATCCCATGCCGGCCGAACTTATCTTCGTGATTTTCGGGCATTCAGAATGGGCGGCCAAGAGAAATTTTTAGTTGATATTATGCAGGAGTGAAAGACCTATATATGGTTGATTTTTCGTTCAAATAGGTTAACCCTAATGGCTCAGCTCCAAGATCCGAATAGTATGATCCCATGCCGGACGAACTTATTTTCGTGATTTTTATGTTTTCAGAATGGGCGGCCAAGAAAAATTTTTAGCTGATATTATGCAGGATTGAAAGAACTATATATGGTTGGTTTTTCGTTCAAATGAGTTATCCCTAAGGGCCCAGCTCCAAGATCCGAATAGTATGATTCCATGCCGGACGAA
The DNA here is from genome assembly GCA_958510865.1 of Myrrha octodecimguttata. Taxonomy (NCBI): domain Eukaryota; kingdom Metazoa; phylum Arthropoda; class Insecta; order Coleoptera; family Coccinellidae; genus Myrrha; species Myrrha octodecimguttata. The sequence goes on from OY294060.1 coordinate 16,868,227, forward strand.
CTTCTTTTCGTGATTTTTATATTTTCAGAATGGGCGGCCAAGGAAAATTCTTAGTTGATATTATGCAGGATTGAAAAACCTATATATGGTTGATTTTTCGTTCAACTAGGTTAACCCTAATGGCTCAGCTCCAAGATCCGAATAGTATGATCCCATGCCGGACGAACATATTTTCGTGATTTTTATGTTTTCAGAATGGGCGGCCAAGAAAAATTTTTAGTTGATTTTATGCAGGATTGAAAGACCTATATATGGTTGATTTTTCGTTCAAATAGGTTACCCCTAAGGGCCCAGCTCCAAGATCTGAATAGTTTGATCCCATGCCGGCCGAACTTATTTTCGTGATTTTTATGTTTTCAGAATGGGCGGCCAAGAAAAATTTTTAGTTGATATTATGGAGGATTAAGAGAGCTAGATATGATTAATTTTTCGTTCACATAGGTGAACCCTAAGGGCCCAGCTCCAAGATCCGAATAGAATGATCCCATGCCGGCCGAACTTATTTTCGTGATTTTTATTTATTCAGAATAGGCGGCCAAGAAAAATTTTCAGTTGATATTATGCAGGATTGAAAGACCTTTATAAAGTTGAATTTTCGTTCGAATAGGTTAACCCTAAGGGCCCAGCTCCAAGATCCGAATAGTATGATCCCATGCCGGCCGAACTTATTTTCGTGATTTTCATGTATTCAGAATAGGCGGCCAAAAAAAATTTTTAGTTGATATTATGCAGGATTAAGAGAGCTTGATATGATTAATTTTTCCTTCACATAGGTGAACCCTAAGGGCCCAGCTCCAAGATCCGAATAGAATGATCCCATGCCGGCCGAACTTATTTTCGTAATTTTCATGTATTCAGAATAGGCGGCCAAGAAAAATTATTAGTTGACATTATGCAAGATTGAAAGACCTATATATGGTTGGTTTTTCGTTCAAATAGGTTAAACCTAAGGGCCCAGCTCGAAGATCCGAATAGAATGATCCCATGCCGGCCGAACTTTTTTTCGTGATTTTTATGTATTCAGAATAGGCGGCCAAGAAAAATTTTTAGTTGATATTATGCAGGATTGAAAGACCTTTATATAGTTGAATTTTCGTTCGAATAGGTTAACCCTAAGGGCCCAGCTCCAGGATCCCAATAGTATGATCCCATGCCGGCCGAACTTATTTTCGTGATTTTCATGTATTCAGAATAGGCGGCCAAAAAAAATTTTTAGTTGTTATTATGCAGGATTGAAAGACCTATATATGGTTGGTTTTTCGTTCAAATAGGTTAAACCTAAGGGCCCAGCTCCACGATACGAATAGTATGATCCTATGCCGGCAGAACTTATTTTCGTGATCTTCATGTATTCAGAATAGGCGGCCAAGAAAAATTTTCAGTTGATATTATGCAGGATTAATAGACCTATGTATGGTTGGTTTTTCGTTCGAATAGGTTTACCCTAAGGGCCCAGCTCCACGATACGAATAGTATGATCCTATGCCGGCAGAACTTATTTTGGTGATTTTTATCTATTCATAATAGGCGGCGAAGAAAAATTTTTAGTTGATATTATGCAAGATTGAAAGACCTTTATATAGTTGATTTTTCGTTCGAATAGGTTTACCCTAAGGGCCCAGCTCCAAGATCCGAATAGAATGATCCCATGCCGGCCGAACATATTTTCGTGATTTTCATGTATCCAGAATAGGCGGCCATGAAAAATTTTCAGTTGATATTATGCAGGATTGAAAGACCTATATATGGTTGGTTTTTCGTTCAAATAGATTAACCCTAAGGGCCCAGCTCCACGATACGAATAGTATGATCCTATGCCGGCCGAACTTATTTTCGTGACTTTCATGTATTGAGAATAGGCGGCCAAGAAAAATTTTTAGTTGATATTATGCAGGATTGAAAGACCTATATATGGCTGATTTTTCGTTCAAATATGTTACCCCTAAGGGTCCAGCTCCAAGATCCGAATAGAATGATCCCATGCCGGCAGAACTTATTTTCGTGATTTTCATGTATTGAGAATAGGCGGCCAAGAAAAATTTTCAGTTGATATTATGCAGGATTGAAAGACCTATATATGGTTTATTTTTCGTTCAAACAGGTTACCCCTAAGGGTCCAGCTCCAAGATCCTAATAGAATGAACCCATGCCGTCCGAACTTATTTTCGTGATTTTTATGTATTCAGAATAGGCGGCCAAGAAAATTTTTTAGTTGATATAATGCAGGATTGAAAGAGCTATAAATTGTTGATTTTTTGTTCAAACAGGTTACCCCTAAAGGCCCAGCTCCAAGATCCGAATAGTATGATCCCATGCCGGCAGAACTTATTTTCGTGATTTTTATGTTTTCAGAATGGGCGGCCAAGAAAAATTTTTAGTTGATATTATGGAGGATTAAGAGAGCTAGATATGATTAGTTTTTCGTTCACATAGGTGAACCCTAAGGGCCCAGCTTCAAGATTCGAATAGAATGATCCCATGCCGGCCGAACTTATTTTCGTGATTTTTATGTTTTCAGAATGGGCGGCCAAGGAAAATTTTTAGTTGATTTTATGCAGGATTGAAAGAGCTATACATGGTTGATTTTTCGTTCAAATAGGTTACCCGTAAGGGCCCAGCTCCAAGATCCGAATAGTATGATCCCATGCCGGCCGAACTTATTTTCGTGATTTTCATGTATTCAGAATAGGCGGCCAGGAAAAATTTTCAGTTAATATTATGCAAGATTGAAAGACCTATATATGTTTGGTTTTTCGTTCAAATAGGTTAACCCTAAGGGCCCAGCTCCACGATAGGAATAGTATGATCCCATGCCGGCCGAACTTATTTTCGTGATTTTCATCTATTCAGAATAGGCGGCCAAGAAAAATTTTTAGTTGATATTATGCAGGATTAAGAGTGCTAGGTATGATTTATTTTTCGTTCACATAGGTGGACCCTAAGGGCCCAGCTCCAAGATCCGAATAGAATGATCCCATGCTGGCCGAACTTATTTTCGTGATTTTTATGTTTTCAGAATGGGCGGCCAAGAAAAATTTTTGGTTGATATAATGCAGGATTGAAAGATCTATAAATGGTTGATTTTTCGTTCAAACAGGTTACCCGTAAAGGCCCAGCTCCAAGATCCGAATAGTATGATCCCATGCCGGCTGAACTTATTTTCGTGATTTTCATGTTCTCAGAATAGGTGGCCAAGAATTGATGAATTTCAGTTTATATTTTGAAATAGTAATGGAGCTATGTATAGTCAATTTTTCGTTTACATTTTTCTACTGTTAGGGTCCATTTTCCGAATAGGCGGCCAATGATCATTAAAAAAAAAATGAAACTATTCACGTATATCCTTATTTAGGTGGTCAATTATAAGGTCTTGTACTGCGTAATTTCATGTTTAATTTTATATGATAAAAATATCGAACAACAAGGTTTGAAAACGACTTGTCGCAGACGATCTAGACGAGCTGATAGACAAAGCGGAAGGCGAATTCAACAAGTCGTGCGTGCATATAAAGGTTTGAATCGATTATTTTCGCGATGCTCTCAATATGACTGCGAAAAGCACCCTTTTTCTTTCTTTGACCTGTTGACGGTGCCTGATGACTTTTTCATTACCATTGTGGGGTCACAAGAAAATTCATTCCAAAAGTGTATTTTCTTGCTTCGATGGAATAATACCTTGATAATCACTATAGGTTTAATCTTAGACACGGATATGATTAATCATTTCAAATACCTCATCATAGATTCCATATTATGAATAGATTATCGAAAGTCGGTCATAAAAATGTTTATTCACAAATAAAAACATAAATAGAAAAATAACCTAAAGCATCAAATATTTATCACAATGAATAGATAAAAACAACATCCACAGCAATGCTTCATTGATATCATATTTTTTTCAAGTATTTGGGACATGAATATAATGAAAAGATATTTTCCTTATCCGTTAACAAACATGAGAATGTACCTACAAGTTGTTTTACATGTAACAGTTAATATACATAATACAAATAATTCACAAATCACAGCGCTATCATTTCAGTGTCCTGAACTTCGTAACGAACTAAATAAAGACATTTTATAGAGAAAAATCAAAAACCACATATTTTCAGGCAATTTTTTTCCACATTAATCAACAAAAAAAAAGTGAATATACCATCACAAGAACGATTATTGCGGAAAGCAAAATGACTAAGAAAATACTCAACAATTATTTCCCTGCATAATGAAGTCATTCCGGATTAAAGCATGGAACAGTTCCTCAATATGGAAATTATGTTCAATCATGCTTATATTACTCATCGGCAAATGAATTTAAGTCTGCCCTGTTTCTGACTAGATAATTTCACTTGAAAATGGTGCAGCGTTATTTTCATCATTGATAAATAATACAAGCATGATTAATTAATTCTAAAATACGCAAAATAACATTGTTTATGTATTGCTTATGAAATATTATTTACATACTTCGCAAATGAAGTATTCCCCTTGGGGTGGTATATCGAATGTTCTATCCTTATGCTGAATACATTTCAGATGAATGAATCGCATACACATTTCACATATTAGCAAAGTATCATTCGTTTTCTCAGAGCTACCACAATATAAGCAGGATTCCTTCATGTTACTGGATCTCGTTATCAGCAATTTTTTCAAGTATATTCGATAATAAATTGGATTAAAATTCATGTCCGGTTCTATCCGATGCATAATACAAGATGCATAATAAATAACGAACACCCCACAATTGAAGGAATCCTGTTGAAGGGGAATATCATTTTTGATTGCTTCTGAAAGGTTGGTGTTGAGGTTTGTGTGGAATTTTTCATTATATTTTTCCAGAAATCTGTTCATTTTTGTAATGAAATCATCAATTTTATTGAAACCTGATGGATCCAAATAAAATAATTCACTTTTCGTTAAATCTATGTAAATCAAAACTCAATGGTTATTATTTCGATTGAAGGGCATAACAATTTTAGAATCATGTTTCAAGTTTGGAAATACCGGTGAAATATGACGTTTCCCCGAGAAAATTTCCGCACTGAACTCATCACCTATTACTGTGAATTCAGGATAAATTGAATCTTTATTGAAAATTTCTAGGCAGAACCCAATCAGATTACCGTCTAACCAAGAATTGACCTCATCTCCATTAATTTCTGGTGTGTTTAACCTTTCGAATGAGTCGTTGAAGAGATATTTCAGATGATCTGCTCGACATTCAATGAAATCGTATTTGGCTACAACGTATGATGTTTTTCTTACTTTTTCATAATATTTAAAGTCATCTATCAAATAATTATTCAGGAGAGAAAATCGCCTGTAGACAACTTCAGAAGGATTATCTCGAGGTTTGTAATACTGACTTATATATCTCTTCTTGAAATAGGTATGACTCTTCACCCTTTTTGCCCACTGTTCTTCACACACAACCTTCTTTTTATTTTTTTTCGAAGCACATCTGTTTTTGTCAATATCATATTTGCATATTTTATATATTCCCAATACATATCTCCTTTGTTTTCTAATGAACCTTGAGCATTTCCTTCTAAGATGATTATTTAGAATGTTGTTTTTCAAAATACCAAAATAACTCTCTATTGGCGCATTACACGTCCTTTCGCCGAGTACCATAGAAGTCCACAGTGGTAAATAAGTAATATATCGTTCGAGAACATCATCAAAAAAATCTGGGTTATGAGAAGGATTCAAGTCCTCTACCCCATCATTGCAAAACATTTTTAAGACATTATTTCGTCTATTCTCAAACTCTACGTAAAATTTAGATTTTTTATATTGGGGTGCTCCGATGTCCTCATTCACAAAAGTATAATTTATGTTTTCATCGATTTCTTCTTTCTCGATGATATCTTCATCGATGACTAGACTCAAATCAACGAGTTCATTTTCAGCGGAATTAACAGATAATCCTTTAAATTTAGAACATGTCAAGATGCATAAATTATCGAACCAGAGTTCAAATTGTAGTTTTGTTTCCATATTGAAAACCGAAGCGAATCCTTCTTTCAATATATTTTTAACTTTTGTGTCATTCACTGGATATTTTTTGTTGATTAATGTAGCTAAAATTTTCATCATATGCGCACAACATAAAGCTATGTGGGTTATATTGTTTGAATGAATATTATCAACAATGCTGTCATAAGTATTGTTGATATATTCGATCAATGGCATTTCATTGAAAGATAAACAAGTGGCATTTATCTCTGTCATACTGAAGTCAGTTACCACCCTATCAAAAATTGGCCAAATATTACTTTGACTGCGCCAATAACTCTTGAAATTATTCAACCACCCCAATATGGCAGTGATATCATGCCTAGAAGAAATAAAATCTGATACTGGACATACACTTTTCGATGAATTTAATTGAATTACTAAAGAATATAGCAAAATACGTTTTTCGTTTGGACTGCAATTGGGCTGTCGTACCACAGTTCCGGTTGCACCCAAGAAAACTGTGATTTTCTTATTTTTGCTTTCTTTTAAACTTAATTTCAACATCTCCATCTGCTCTTTGCTATGAATATATGCTAATATAGGTTCGCCAGTTTGTTGTATGTAATTAGAATTTTTTCTTCTCATCAGATGTAGATCAATGAGATCATCTTCATCTCTATCGAGACGTTTCAGTTTTTCCGACCTTATATTTTTGAAAACCTGTCGAGATTTTATTTTTTGCAAATTATTTTCTTCTAACAACAAACCATCAGACTTTAAAGCTGCGTCTATCAAAACAGATAGAGGTTTCTCAGTGTTATATTTTTGGCCAATTAAGTCTCTTTCAATACCTCTCACTTGCCTTGTTAATTGTATGCTATGGTTTAAATTATGAGAAGAGCTTTTCACTTTGAACAAAAGGCCCTTGTCGTTACGATGGCTCAAATCACATTTTATCGTGAATGTTTGGCAATTCAAATGACCACAGTAAGCGTATATTGTTAAAAATTTGCGATTTTTTGTGAACCAGTATTTTCTAACATTTATCGTATAGGTATTATTCACAAATTGAAATATTTTCGATTTCAAAACGAATACATATATTCCCTCTTTGAGAATATTATTCTCTCCGTCGTAAATATCTGTCCACTCTTCAGCAGTCATATGAAATTCTCCCTCTGGTATAAGACAATAAAATTTCTTTTTTAATTGTGGTTCTCCTTCGTATTTGGTACACCCATTTTCCAAGTCTGTTTTTCGTTCGTTCACACTACCGATTGGTAAGATTTGTGAATGTTTATGTTTTTTATGTGATTCGTCGAATATGTGTTTAATCGTTACCGGAAAATCAATTTCGTCGTCCGTGACTTTCGTGCTTCCCGTTGATATTCTTTCTTTAATTTTTTCTGAGCGATCGACTTCATTAACGAATTCATTCGAACCGGAGCAATCTTCACTCGATGTTATCATGTTGAAATAAAATTTCAAATTATTTGAATTACGATGCAAAATTCTTAGGACATTTTTCCTATAATAATAATTATTTTCTCCATAGAATTGTATCGCTATATTAATGATAGCCTGACTGTTAATATTCAAGGCAACTGCATCTTCAAAGGATAATTTCAAACTGACGAAATATTCTGCCAGTGCTCTCTTGTCAACTACAATACGTTTGGATTTCATTGGTTCCATGGTTTATGAATATGTCTATCAAACAAATTGAATTACCGAGTCAGGAGTTACTTGAAGGTATCCTGAAAATAGTATTGGCATAATATAGCAATCGGTTTCTGGTACCACTTTAATAAATCAACATCGTATTAATAACTTACAAATTTGATATGAAAGTGTCCAATTTCATTTAATCCAATCAGGGTACTCGTAGAACACTGCTGCTTTTTATATTGTATATTATATTGTTGCACACAATGAATAATTATGATTCACAGCCTGATTTTCACCACTGCTTCATTAGGTGATAATGAGAAATCTAAGAAAACTTTTAGAGCTAGATACGTGTACCTCCAAAACACAACGACAGAATGATATTCTACTCTCATTGGAAAAAATCCACATTCATTCGGTATAGATCAAAACTCATACTTATCCAATGAGAAATGATAAACCCAACGTTTTTCCATGCAAATCGAAAATCGATGCGCCATTATATTGTGGACCTCCATATTTGACTTCTATCGTCCTATTATGTTAATATTGTTAATGAATAGTGGGTTATTGTTATTGCCTTCAGGACTGGGCAAATAAACTGATCAATTCTAGGCAGTCGACCTGTCAGAGTGATATAGTTTATTGTAATATAAACAACCCGCAAATGTGTGAAATAAACAAAGCATTAGACGGTATGATCAAAGTTCAAGTCGGCGTTCTATCTGCACCGCCTGAAGACGATTTCTTGGCGCGATGATTGTTTTATTAGGAGAGTAAATATATGAGTTTTTTTCCGAATCAGTCCACTGAACATTTCGAGATGGTACGTTGAAGCTCATATATGATAGACTGCATTTTATTATTGGTCGCCTATTCTGAAAATATGAAAATCACGAAAGTCTATCGGGTCGTCATTGGATCAAACAATTCGTCTCTTGTAGCTGAACCTTTTGATGTAACCAATGTGTACGGAAAATTTAGTGCCTGGCATGGGATTATTCTTTTCGGATCTTGGAGCTGGGCCCTTAGGGGTAACCTGTTTGAACGAAAAATCAACCATGTAAAGATCTTTCAATCCTGCATAAAATCAACTAAAAATTTTTCTTGACCGCTAATTCTGAAAACATAAAAATCACGAAAATAAGTTCGGCCGCCATGGGATCCTACTATTCGGATCTTGGAGCTGGGCCCTTAGGTTTTACCTATTTGAAAAAAAAACCAACCGTATATAGGTCTTTCAATCCTGCATAATATCAACTAAAAATTTTTCTTGGCCGCCCATTCTGAAAACATAAAAATCACGAAAATAAGTTCGTCCGGCATGGGATCATACTATTCGGATCTTGGAGCTGGGCCCTTAGGGTTAACCTATTCGAACGAAAAATCAACTATATATAGGTCTTTCAATCCTGCATAATATCAACTTAAAATTTTTCTTGGCCGCCTATTCTGAATACATGAAAATCACGAAAATAAGTTCTGCCGCCATAGGATCATACTATTCGTATCGTGGAGCTGGGCCCTTAGGGTTAACCTATTTGAACGGAAAACCAACCATATATAGGTCTTTCAATCCTGCATAATATCAACTGAAAATTTTTCTTGGCCGCCTATTCTGAATACATGAAAATCACGAAAATAAGTTCTGCCGGCATAGGATCATACTATTCGTATCGTGGAGCTGGGCCCTTAGGGTTAACCTATTTGAACGAAAAACCAACCATATATAGCTCTTTCAATCCTGCATAATATCAACTAAACATTTTTCTTGGCCGCCCATTTTGAAAACATAAAAATCACGAGAATAAGTTCGGCCGGCATGGGATCATACTATTCGGATCTTGGAGCTGGGCCCGTAGGGATAACCTATTCGAACGAAAAATCACCCATATCTAGCTCTTTTAATCCTGCATAAAATCAACTGAAAATTTTTCTTGGCCGCCTATTCTGAATACATTAAAATCACGAAAATAAGTTCGGCCGGCATGGGATCATACTATTCGGATCTTGGAGCTGGGGTCTTAGGGTTAACCTATTCGAACGAAAAATCAACTATATATAGGTCTTTCAATCCTGCATAATATCAACTAAAAATTTTTCTTGGCCGCCTATTCTGAATACATAAAAATCACGAATATAAATTCGGTCGGCATGGGATTATTCTATTCGGATCTTGGAGCTGGGCCCTTAGGGTTCACCTATATGACCGAAAAATTAATCATATCTAGCTCTCTTAATCCTCCATAATATCAACTAAAAATTTTTCTTGGCCGCCCATTCTGAAAACATAAAAATCACGAAAATAAGTTCGGCCGGCATGGGATCATACTATTCGGATCTTGGAGCTGGGGTCTTAGGGTTAACCTATTCGAACGAAAAATCAACTATATATAGGTCTTTCAATCCTGCATAATATCAACTAAAAATTTTTCTTGGCCGCCTATTCTGAATACATAAAAATCACGAATATAAATTCGGTCGGCATGGGATTATTCTATTCGGATCTTGGAGCTGGGCCCTTAGGGTTCACCTATATGAACGAAAAATTAATCATATCTAGCTCTCTTAATCCTCCATAATATCAACTAAAAATTTTTCTTGGCCGCCCATTCTGAAAACATAAAAATCACGAAAATAAGTTCGGCCGGCATGGGATCATTCTATTCGGATCTTGGAGTTGGACCCTTAGGGGTAACCTGTTTGAACGGAAAATCAACGATTTATAGCTCTTTCAATCCTGCATAATATCAACTGAAAATTTTTCTTGGCCGCCTATTCTGAATACATGAAAATCACGAAAATAAGTTCGGCCGGCATGGGATCATTCTATTCGGATCTTGGAGCTGGGCCCTTAGGGTTAACCTATTCGAACGAAAAACCAACCATGTATAGGTCTTTCAATCCTGCATAATATCAACTGAAAATTTTTTTTGGCCGCCTATTCTGAATACATGAAAATCACGAAAATAAGTTCTGCCGGCATAGGATCATACCATTCGTATCGTTGAGCTGGGCCCTTAGGGTTAACCTATTTGAACGAAAAACCAACCATATATAGCTCTTTCAATCCTGCATAATATCAACTGAAAATTTTTCTTGGCCGCCTATTCTGAATACATGAAAATCACGAAAATAAGTTCGGCCGGCATGGGATCATACTATTCGGATCTTGGAGCTGGGACTTTAGGGGTAACCTGTTCGAACGAAAAATCAACGATTTATAGCTCTTTCAAGCCTGCATTATATCAATTAGAAATTTTTCTTGGCCGCCTATTCTGAATACATAAAAATCACGAAAATAAGTTCGGCCAGCATGGGATCATTCTATTCAGATCTTGGAGCTGGGCCCTTTGGGTTCACCTATGTGAACGAAAAATTAATCATATCTAGCTCTCTTAATCCTGCATAATATCAACTAAAAATTTTTCTTGGCCGCCTATTCTGAATACATGAAAATCACGAAAATAAGTTCGGCCGGCATGGGATCATACTATTCGGATCTTGGAGCTGGGCCCTTAGGGTTAACCTATTTGAACGAAAAGTTAACCATATCTAGCCCTTTTAATCCTGCATAATATCAACTAGAAATTTTTCTTGCCCGCCTATTCTGTAGACATGAAAATCACGAAAATCTATTCGGCCAGCATGAGAACCTACAATTCGGTATTAACGCTGGACCATTAGAGTTAACCTATCTGATATCTATCTTGGAATTGAACGAAAAGTTGCTTTTTCCTTACCCTTCAATTCCTCTATAAGATGAACCTAATTTTATTGCGTTAGCGCGTCCAGAAAACATACAAATTACGAGAGTACGTTCGACCGTGGTGGAATGAAAAGTTCCCGTGGAGCTGGCCGGCCGGGAGCTAACATTACCGGGGTAGTTACTTAACTCATCAGGATGATATTACGTAGTGAATTGGATAATTCCAGTGTGCAAAGTGCTGCAGAATTTCGTGTATATCTTACCTTTTCAACTTCAAATTGAGACCCAACAAAATCGAATTGGGAATAAACATTTTAAAATTGGTACTAAAACAAATTCAAATTGAGACTAAACACATTCAAATTGAGAATAATCAATTGCATATTGGTACAACATTCGTTTCTCTGTGAATAGGAGGTTTATGAGCTTTTTCAGTGTGAACTATGCTCCTGCTATTTCTTTTTCATTTTCCTTTAATTTTTTGTCCACCTTTGCTGGGGGGTTGATTTCTTGAGATTCAAAGATTTGCAAGTCCTTTCCAATCGCCGTTTTCTTCATGTACTGCAATTCTCTGCTTTTCAATTGATTCAGACTCTTCCTTCTCAATTAAACTTTTGAGTTCACTGTGGATAGAATACTGATGACAAAACAGTGTGTAACTACTCTCAAATCCACTTACATTTTCTGCGTCTAACACACGATATGTCTTTGGACGAAGGAAAGGTGGTTTCCGAAACGGGCGTTAGACGCAGAAAGTGTAAGTGGATTAGAGAGTAGTTACACATTGTTTGTTATCTTCCGTCTCAATAAGGTATATAATTTATAATTAAACTCTGGTTTGCACTCATCCATGCTCTCCATTTTCCTTTAGTTTTTGTGCCCAGCTTAGGGCGGTTGACGTCTTGATACCCAAAGAGTCGCAAGTCCTTTCCAATCGCCGTTTTCTTCATGAACTGCAAATCTTGGCTCTTTAATTGATTCCGAATCTCATTTCTTAATATTTCGGAATTAAAATCTGGTTTGCCTTCATTCAATATACTCTCCTTCGACATTAAATTGTTTATTTTATAAGGTAATCGAAAAATCCGATTCAAAGAGCAACGAATGTTGTATCCATATGAAAATGGCTACTCTCAATTTGAAATATATACAGGGTGATTCCGGAGGAGACCGTCAGATTTTGGGATAAGTTTTCACCAGTCAAGACAGACTCGGAACAATGTTTGGTTTTTGGTTGAGGGTCTCTCTTGAGAATATACAGGGTGATTTGTCCGATTCGACCGATTTTACTTTTATTGATAACTTTGGAATGGCTTATTCGATTCTGATGAAATTTTTAGCGTAGTACAATATCGATGACGACATTCATTTATTTCAAAAATTTTTTCAAAATAAGCGGTTGTTATTGTGATGAATCCAGATTAATTGTGCAAGTTGAAAAAACACCCTGTACATCGCGTTTCCTAAACTACGCTATCTATTCACGATTCTACTATAATAAGTCATTATTTGAGAGTTTGAATTTTTTTTGGCACACTTCTAGTTTTCCGAGAAAATTTTGTCAAAAAAAGATAATGTCGAAATTTTGCTACAATCGATTCTACTTCTATTGATAACTTTGGTATGGCTCATCCAATTTTGATGGAATTTGCAGTGTAGAACAATCTGAATGAGTATATTCAATGATCGCAACAATCTCCCAAAATACAGGGTTGTCATCGTGAAAATTTCAGAATTTCAGATTAATTATGCAGTTGAAAGAAAAAACACCCAGTACATTGCTTTTCCAAAACTTTCTTATTCGTTTCAGATTGTACTATAATATGTCATTATTTAGAGGTTTTTAACTTCTTTGGACACCTCCGGTTTTCCTAGAAAATATTTTTGAAGAAGAGCATAATCGAAATTTGGCTAACAAGCAGTGACAGTATTCCGCACTAGGTAGGAAAGCTGTATCGTCCAAGGATGCAAAGTTGTTCGTCACTTCTATAATTCTTTTCAAATTCGAAATATATTCTGAATTGAAAGATTTCATACAGAATGTTAGCAATTAAATATGAATTTGGAATTTGAAAAGAATATTTTAGAACTTAAGAATTGCTTTGCAACCTTGGACCATAAGGCTTTCCTACCTATTAGTGCGGAAAACTATCACTGCTTGTGAGCCAAATTTTGATCATGCTCTTCTTCAAAAATGTTTTCTAGGAAAACCGGAGTTGTGCCGAAGAAATTAGAAGTCTTTGAATGATGGGATATCATTGTAGAATCTGAAGCGAATAAGAAAGTTTTGAAAAAGCAATTTACAGAGTGTTTTTTTTCAACTGCACAATTAATCTGAAATTATCACAATTAAAATCCTGTATTTTGAGAGACTGTTGCGATTATTGAATGTACTCATTCAGATTGTTCTACACTGCAAATTTCATCAAAATTGGATGAGCCATATAAAAGTTATTAATGAAAGTAGAATCGATTAGAGCGAAATTTCGACATTTTTTTTTCTAATGAAATTTTTTCAGGAAACTAGAAGTGTGCCAAAAAATATTTTAACTCTCAAATAATGACTCATTATAGTAGAATCGTGAATAGATAGCGTAGTTTAGGAAACGCGATGTACAGGGTGTTTTTTCAACTTGCACAATAGATCTGGATTCATCACAATAACAACCGCTCATTTTGTTAAAGATTTTGAAATCAATGAATGTCCTCATCGATATTGTACTACGCTGAAAATTTCATCAGAATCGAATAAGCCATACTAAAGTTATCAATTAAAGTAAAATCGGTCGAATCGGACGAATCACCATGTATATTCTCAACAGAGACCCCCAACCAAAAACCAAACATTGTTTCGAGACTGTCTTGACTAGTGTAAACTCATCCTAAAATCTGACGGTCTCCTCCGGAATCACCCTGTATATATCTCAAATTGGGAATAATCATTTTCATATGGTTACAACATTCGTTGCTCGTTGAAGTTAACACTAATGTCAAAGCAGAGTATTTAATGAGTGCAAACCAAAGTTTAATTCTAAATTATATTCCTTATTGAAAAGGAAAAGTCGGAATCACTTGAAAAGCAAAGATTTACAGTCCATGAAGGGACCGGCGATTGGAAAGGACTCGCGAATCTGTGGGTATCAAGAAGTCAACTGCCCTAAGGTGGGCAAAAAAATAAAAGGAAAATGCAAAATAGATAGCAGGAGCATAAATCACACTGAAGAAGCTCATAAAACTCCAATTCACACCGGAACGAATGTTGTACCAATATGAAATTGATTATTTCCAATTTGAATGTGTTTAGTCTCAATTTGAATTTGTTTATGTACCAATTTGAATATAGTTATTTCCAATTTGATTTTGTTGGATCTCAATTTAAAGTTGAGAAGGTATAGATATACACGAAATTCTGAACCACTTTGCACATTGGGATTGTGGAAAATTCCACTTATATTTGGGAATCCAGAAACCGATGACAGCAATTTGGATTGATAGTAGTCGTGGAATATCATTGTTTTATAATCAATTAAGATATTGTCAGTTTTTTTGAATGGTTAATTAGATAATTTGAGACCAGGGATCAAATAAGTTTACTGTCTTGTTATTGACGACATAACATTTGGTGGCGAAACTAGGGATGAACGATTTGAGGAGGAGCACAAGGAAAAATAAAGGTGAAGTTCCAATTCGTTTTTCCAGTTCGAATGGAAGGCATCATGACCGACGTTGCCCGTCCAGAACTCAACAAAATGACAATAAAGAAGACGATAAATCTGAAAGGAAGGAAACGAGTAGAACTTAATCAAAAGCAGAATTACTGCAAGAATTTCCACAGAACCAAAGGGATCTTTTAGATATACAAAAGAAGCTGAGCGAAAATGCTATTCGATTAGAAAGAGAGATTTCAAGAACAACATCAAGATCACAATACTCCAGTAGAAAATCTGATTCTCTATCAGAAATATCCTCAAAAGAAAAAGTTAAGGAATGGTTAAACATAGAACCTGAAGGAAATGAAGAAAACAAAAACCCAAACTCCAAAAATTATGACGAAAATATAACACTTTTAACCAAAACTATTGCAGAAGGAATGGGTACATTATCTGAAGCATTAATGAATAACAGAATGAATAACTCTTTCCAAGATTTGCCTTTCTTTAACGGAAAACCTGAAGACTGGCCTATGTTCAAAACTGCATTCGAGAGAACTCAAAATTATTATAGGGACGAAGAGAATGTATTTCGACTTCAGAAATCACTCATAGGGGAAGCACTCGAAGCTGTTCGACCGCTCTTAATATCATTCGAAAATGCACACTCTTTTATGGAAACTTTAGAGATGAGATTTGGACTACCTGAATTCATAATAGAAACAATACTTCAAAAAATTCGTTATCTACCAAATTTGAAAGAAGATGATCACACCAATTTTTTTCAAATCCGCTATTGAAGTTCACAATTTTAGTTCTACAGTGAGAAATCTCCATATGGAAATTTACTTGAGCAATCCACAAGTATTGAGGAAATTATTGAATAAGTTGTCCACACAGTTGAAGTACAATTGGGCAGTCTATTTGTCAGGAATTAATATTCGAGTACCAACCGTAGGCATCCTTTCTTCGTGGATCCAAAATCAAGCCCGAATCTTGAGTATATTTTCAAAACCCAGATTGGATGACAGAAAACGTCCAGAGAACTTCGTCCGTAGATAGAGAATAGAGGAGGCGCGTTTTTTAATTCATTAAACTGGTGTGGTTGTGGTGGAGCGTGGTGGACATAGAACATAAATGGTGGATGTTGGACTAGATAATTTGACATTTACGTCATTCAAACAACAATAAAAAAACGATTTGGTGGATCTATCACTCTTCCACCACACCAATTTGGTGAATTAAAAAACTCGGCCAAACTTCAACCACCGACCCGTGCTGACGCAAGTGACACCAAAATGCCAAATTTGTCGTCGCAAACATCACACTTCGAAATGTAAAGAGATTTTGGGAAAATCGATCGACAGTCGATGGGAACTGATAACAAATAAGAAGCTATGTTTCTCGTGTTTTGGACACCACCAAACCAAGTTCTGTAGAAGAATGACAATAGGTGGTATCAACAATTGTACGAAATTTCATCATCATGTTCTACATAAGGATAATCTGGAATCAGAAGTTCAGGTCGAAAGTCTAAATCACCAACCACTATTATGCTCAACGACGTCTAGCACGAATAATGAGAAAGATTTACTTCGCATTTGCCCACTTCTGTCAGGGGAGAAAAATTCTATTGAAACACATGCCTTACTTGATGACGGCATAACAGTTTCTATGATTGACAACAATCTCGCAGAATATCTAGGATTAATAGGGGAAGAAGACCCATTGAATATTATCTGGACAAATTCATCAAGTCACAAAGACCGAAATTCTCGTCGAGTAAAACTAAAGATAAGAGGGCTTTATGAGACCGATGAATATGAAATCAGTGACGTCCGTACAATGACTGGTTTTAATTTGCCACATCGATATTGTGATTTTTCAAAGATGAAAGATGAGTGGTCCCATTTGTCTTATTGTCCACAAGATATGCTATTTAAAATAGATGTGAAGCCAACTATTTTATTGGGACAAGATCAATACCATTTAATCATGCCAAGAAAAATTTATGAAGGTCCACCGAATTCTCCAATTTTAAGTTGGACTAATCTTGGATGGATTATTCACGGGAAATTTGAATATAAGAAGGATAAAATCGACAATTCAGAAATCACTTTCTTCTGTTATCAAAAATCTGACGACGATCCACATCAGTTGATAAAAGAATCATTTGAACTTGATAACCACGGAATAATAAAGCCAAGCTATGAAAACTACTGAAAAAGCAGGTCCGAAAATCTCAGAAGCTCGATTCTCATTTATCACTCCATGAAAAAAGATCACAATCAAAGACAGCATCCGTTATTTTCATTAAAGATTCAGAGTCGAAGAAGAAGATATGTTGTGAGAAAACTTCTTCTATTTTTGTATGTGATCAAACGGCACAATTGCAGCCGAATAAACTCAAATGTGGATTCCACTGCGGTCAAGTCACTCCTGATGTTCATCTTGATAACGAAGGAAACATCGTCCGTAAACAGGAATTCTGCGAATGTTATACTTTGTGTAAGAAGGAAACGAATCAAGCCCTCAACATGGTTCAAGAGCATAACGTTGAATCGGAAAAAATCGAAATTATATGGGAAGAAAGTGAAAATTAGGAGTCAGTTGATAAAGCATTACAAGAGCAATTATCGTTAGAAGAAGATAAAAACGAGCAACTATCGAATATATTAGCTAATAAAGACCTGGAATTGAAGGAGTCAAAAAATGTGGCATTACATGCTAAAAAAGTGGCATCCTAATGTCAAGAAGCTATTGAAATGTGCCGAAAAGATTGCGCCACGATGAAACCAAAATACGATCTAATACAGGAAGAAATCAAAATTGAAAAACGAACTGTATCACAGCTACACGAGCAAAATAAAGTGTTGCATAAAGAATTCGAAGCACGAAAGAAAAATGAGAAATCGTTGATCGAGAACCTGCAAGAAACTCAAGATCATTTGGATACAAACAAGAAAAGACTCGTGCAACTCTTGGTTCAAACTGAGTTGAAGGAATTCCAGGCTCAGCTAGATGAGGCAGATCACAAGATGAAACAACCACTAGAGAAAAAGGAATTGGAAATCGCTAAATCTGATGCCTTTCATATACAGCAAAACAATTTGGAGATCAACTTAATTGAACAAAAACACCAAGGAGATATGAAGCTAAAGCAAGTGGTCATAGCACAACTGGAACAAAGGTTTCACGATATGCAATTAAAGTTTGATCGTCAACAAGACAAAATATCGGACTGTATTGAGCAGCTACAGAAGGTCATGGAGGCTTTGTTGACTCTAGAGTTTGACGCGAAGATGATGAACCAAAATGCTGCTAACAGTAGGAATGACAATGAAGTCTATCATAACGTACAATCTGATAAGAAAAACCATCATAGAAAGGACACTCATGGTCAGAGAAATACAGAATACATCAAAATTGCTTTCATCGGGGGGGAGAATGTTGTGGAAAATTACACTTATATTTGGGAATCTAGAAACCGATGACAGGAATTTGGATTGATAGAAAAGATAGTAGTCGTGGAATGTCATTGTTTTATAATCGATTAAGATATTGTCAGTTTTTTTGAATGGTTAAATAGATAATTTGAGACCAGGGATCAAATAAGTTTACTGTCTTGTTATTGACGACATAACAGGGATTATCCAACTAACTACGTAATTTCAACCTGATGAGTTAAGTAACTACAGCCCCTCTGGCCCAATAACGAACTCAACTGAGATATTTAGACCACAAACCAAACCTGAAAATTCCAAAACTCTAGGTCCTCTCCTCAGAAAATTATAGCACACCGGATGTAATTGAATTTGGCTACATATTCTTCATTTATGAGTTCAACCTAGTCAGTTAGGAACAGTTTCGGCACAAAATTCGAAAATTACAGACATTTGCACAAAACTATAACGAGCTGTACCCTAGAATCATCGCGTTAAAAATGTCGCCCAAAATTGTGCCAATCTTACATGGTTCAACTTCTTTCATCTCTAACAAAAATGTGAAAATAGAATGAAAAATTTCAACTGGTTTTTTAGTTGGAACCTTCCTAAGATCCCTTCGACTAATAACCTGATTTTTTTTTACGCGCTTGTTCTGGGGAACAGCACGTTATCGTTTTGCTCAAATGTCTGTAATAATGAATATTGCATTCGCTATTGAACGCTTGAATTCGAATAATTCGATTCGAAAGCCTTAAAAAAACGCTGCAAATTTTACACAAGGGTTTATTATTTTCTGAGTTAAATAACTCAATATACCATTGATATCTCAAAAAACTTATATATTATGCATAACTCACTGGTTTCTCACAAGACAGAAACCAATTCCATGAAATAATTCATGTGAACATTGAAACCTCGATAAATACACTTGTACAGGGTGATTCATTAAGGGTGGCCACCGGCCGTATCTCGGAAACCGTTTATCCTATAATTTCCGGAAAAAAATTCTAATGACCAAATCGGCCCCTAGAAAATGATTAAAAATATTTTCAAGTTCGTAGTTTCCCACTAGAGGGCGTAATCTATCACTTGTAAAATATAATCTCATTTTTTACGAAATATTCTCCAGCTAACAGTGGTAGAGAATAATAAAATGAGGAAATACTCTTCCTCTTCAGCAACTGTTGTTTCAGTAATTTTTCTATATTTCCTATTTTTTAGTGGTGTGATGGAAAAACTTTTTTTCACAAAAAAAACAATCTTACTTCTGTATGCGTGAACCGAATTTCACGTAATTTGATTTCATTCGAAGGCCATTGAAAGCAGATCACAGAAAAAGATGACAACTGAATATACCGGGTGATCCAATTGAAAACTACAGGCTGTTTTATGTCAGTTTACCCTATTTGCGCGTTTCACTGGAGAATTTAAAATGCAATGCTATGATTCCAACCGACTGAGAATAAGCTAAGCATTATCACCTATTGACTTGTTAAAACCGCAGAAAGATATCTTCGGTCATTCCGAAGATATTAACATTTTTGTAAATTTTGATCAGCCCTGTGAGCTTGAAGAAAGAAGGAAGTGACTTTATTCGTTATGACAATGCAGCAAAATACTCAACACATAACAATAATACGATAAAATGAAAGAAAAACTTGCAACAACGAAAATATTTGACCAAAAAAAAAACCCTTATACATAATCATTTCAAATATTCGAAATGTCTACCATTTTTTCTTTACATAAATTTAGTCTTTCCTCTGTCAAGTTGATACTGGCCACAGTTTCAGTATGATAAAAAGTTCCAGCTGCCTGTCGAAATCTATTTTTAATATCCTCACTTGTAGTTGGGGGTGTTCGGAAAACTTATTCTTTATTCTCCCCCAAAAATGGAAATCTAATACTGTGAGGTCGAGAGATCTTTCGTTAAAATTTCAAGCACCTCTGTTCCGTTAAGATACTATCGAAGAAAAATGGTCCGACAATTGTTCCATCAAATATTCCGCATCACACGTAAACACTCCCAGCGGTTCTGATTATTGACTTCCCTTTGACAATATGGGTTGTTTTATGATCAGTAGTGGCTGTTGTGTGAATGTACTTTACCATTGCTAGAAAAGTAGCCTCGTCAGTCAGTATTCTATGAAGTAAGTTAGGTTCGCCGTTCAGCATTCCTTTCAACCAATTGCAAAAGTCCAGTAGTTGACCAAAATCTCTCTCTTTCAATTCTTGGTGCAAGACGACATGATATGGATGCAGTTTATGGTCCTTTAGTATCCTTTGAACTAGCGAATAATTCAATCCCAAATCACTTGCAATTTTTCGGATGCTTAAATGTGGTTCAGCATAAACATAAGCCAAAACTTTTATGACATTATCCCGAGTATTATCCTCATTACGGCTTCTACGCTTTTTATTTTGGCTTCCAACAAATTGAACCTTACCAGTTTCTCGCACTCTTCGTATCAATCTTTTGAATACTTTTCTGGAATGAAGACGTCTTGCAGGATATCGTATCGGGCATTCCCTTTCAGCTACTGCATTTTATGAACATTCAAAATAAACATTAAGCATATCATATGCTTCTTCGTTTGAATAATGAGGCATCATAAACTAGTTGTTTGCAATCGACCTAAATAAATTTTACAGCTATAGAAGCGGAAAATAAACAGTAACGCCAAAGCTTACTGCATCTACATCAGCTTGTTTTGTGAGTGACATACATTTTTGATAAGTTTTTTTTCTTTCATTTAATTGTTTAAATGATGAAACTACTCAATTCCTCCTAAATTTCACAGGGTTGATCAACACTTATCAAAATTTGCAAAAATGTTAATATCTACGGAATGACCAAAGATATCTGTCTGCGGTTTTAACAAGTCAATAGGTGATAATGCTGAGCTTATTCTCAGTCGGTTAGAATCATAGCATTGCATTTGAAATTCTCTAGTAAAACGCACAAATAGGGTGAAGTGACATAAAACACTCTGTCGTTTTTAATTGGATCACCCGGTATGTTGTTGTCATATTTTTCTGTGATCTGCTTTTAATGGCCGTCGAATGAAATCCAATTGCGTGAAAATCGGTTCACGCATACAGAAGTAAAAGTGTTTTTTTTTTTATGGAGAAAAGTTTTTTCATCCAACCACTAAAAAATAGGAAATATAGAAAAAATTACTGAAACAAAAGTTGTTGAATAGGAAGAGTATTTTCTTATTTCATCATTCTCTACCACTGTTAGCTGGAGAATATTTCGTAAAAAATTAGATTATATTTTACAAGTGATAGATTGCGCCCTCTAGTGGGGAACTACGAACTTGAAAATATTTTTAATCATTTTCTAGGGACCGATTTTGTCATTAGAATTTTTTTCCGGAAGTAATAGGATAAACGGTTTCCGAGATACGACCGATGGCCACCCTTAATGAATCACCCTGTATAATTGAATAACATTTCCATATGCAGAACGCTAACTGAGTAGCAAAATTCAAAATAATATTTTCGATGAGAAGAGACGTTCCACAGTCGTTTCACCTCTTTGAAAATCTTACTATTTTCCACAATTTTTAAACTTCGTGTCGGTATTCTACAACTGAAAATGAATTCAAATCAATAGGGTTTGCCCTTTTTGAGATATTAGGGAAATAACCTCAATATTCAAAATGGTCACGAAATTTTTTGCCAATATCTGCACATATAAATATCGGTCAAACTGAAATTTGCAACACTGTTTCTAAATGTTGACTCTGAAACCTGTACCAAATTTCATTAAACTCTGATGAATATCTATCCGAAAACAAAATGTTCAAAAAAAATTTCAAAAAGCACTGCCGTGAAGGCAGCAACTTTTGCGCGCATGTTCAATGTAGATGACCGCTTCAGCAACGAATTTGAACATGCACGCAAAAGCTGCTGCCTTCACGGCAGTACTTTTTGAAATTTTCACTGATAAATTACTGGATTTCAATTCGATCAAATCTGTATTTTTGGAAATATTGGAAAAATGAAATTTTGAATGGGTATATCTACGGAATCATTGGGCGGATTTTACCCATTCACGAATTCGACCTTCGTAATTAAGCCCCAAACCTTCTCTACAAATATCGAGTTTCTAAGTCGTTTCTTCCGGAAGTTATTGTGTTTACGGTCAGCCTAAGGGCCGACTGCGTAAACACAATAACTTCCGAAAGAAACAACTTAGGAACTCGATATTTGTAGAGAAGGTTTGGACCTAAATTACGAAGGCCGAATTCGTGAACGGGTAAAATCCACCCAATGATTCCGTAGATATACCCAATCAAAATTTTATTTTTTCAATATTTCCAAAAATACAGATCAGATCGAATTGAAATCCAGTACTTCATCGAAAAATAACAGTTCGAAGTTTCATACAGAATTTGATGAGGATGATATGATAAGAAAAATCATAGAAATTTTTTTTTCAAATTGTTCTGATGACACGATTATCACGAAATTTCGCGTGAAGTTGTCTTTCAGCATCTCAAAACTAGCTGTGAAATTTCATCAGGACTGAATCAGTATTTCTCGAGTTATACCGAACAAATAAACGATATCGAGAAGAAAACCTCGAAATTTGACACATTTTTTCCGGATATCTCCGAAACTTATGATCGTATCGAACTGAAATTTGGTACACTGCTGTGAAATATGAAGTTCAAAGTGCGAGTGGACTTTTTTTTTGAATATGATGAATGGTTTCCGAAAAAAAAAATTTTTTGGAAAAAATTTTCGAAAAAAAATTTTTTTTAAATTCACTGAAAATCTGATCCTGACGAAATTTGGCTCAAAGTTGCGCGTCGTTATACTCCACCCAACTGCCAAGTTTGAATCTAATCTCTCAAGTAGTTTCTGAAATAAAAAATAAATAACTTCAAAACTTCAACTGCCTATAACTCCGAAACTATTCGACCGATTTGGCCCATTAACGAACTTAACCGCGGCATTCTGATGCGCAACCTATCCTGAAAGTTTCAAGTTGCTAGCTTGCTTCTGTCGACAGTTAGCGTGTCTACGGCCGGCCGGCCGGACAGAATCGATTTTGACACCGGATTCGTCATCAGTGAGTCCAACCTAGTCGATTGAGACCATTTTTGGCTCAATCATCCAAAATTACAGACATTTGGACAAAACGATAGCACGCTGTTCCCCTAGAACATGCGCACAAAAAGTTCGATTTTTTCCAATACAATTCTCACGAAATTTCGCATCAAATCGAGTGTCTATATTTCACAATTAGTTATGATGTTTCAATCCGAACGCGTTCGTATCTTTTGATACTGAGGAAATAAACTCAACCTTTCAAACTAACACCAATACGTAAAACAAAATTCGAGACTTTCCGCTAATATCAAATGTGTAGGTGTGGTTTCTACTAGGATTCAATTTTGTTCTGAAAAATATTAATGAAATGAAAAAAATCTTAACCTTCCTGTGCAATTGATCCGAAAAAAAAATTTTCCACAGTGCAGATATCCGATTCACTCTATTGACAAAGTATTCACAACACAAACTGAAAAACTAAAGTTATTTTCAATATCATTTCTGTAACAATTAAATATATCGTTAACCTCATCAGATTGAATTCGAAAGAATAATTCTAGATAATAAATTTCGTTCGTTGTTATCGTTGTCAGATACACTCAACCAAGAGGGTGTCAAATCCGAGAGTATGTTTGATGTAAAGACGTAAAATTCAAACATGTAGTTTGCCGACAACCAGATGATGATACATGCGGAATATTTTTGTCTACGCTATATCCCTTGTCTTAGGTCACGACCCGGCACAGACCCCATTCAGAACAGGTAGATAGATCATAGACTCCTAACTTTAGTCTAAGGCTCCAATCCTCAGTATTAGATTATCGACAATTGATGAGATTTGCGGTTTGTTATTGATTTTTTTTGCATATTATATCCACCAATTTGATTTATCATATAAATGCTCACCATTTTTGCGCGCATGTTCTAGGGGAACAGCGTGGTATCGTTTTGTCCAAATGTCTGTAATTTTGGATGATTGAGCCGAAATGGTCTCAATCGACTAGGTTGGACTCACTGATGACGAATCCGGTGTCAAAATCGATTCTGTCCGGCCGGCCGGCCGTAGACACGCTAACTGTCGACAGAAGCAAGCTAGCAACTTGAAACTTTCAGGATAGGTTGCGCATCAGAATGCCGCGGTTGAGTTCGTTAATGGGCCAAATCGGTCGAATAGTTTCGAAGTTATAGGCAGTTGAAGTTTTGAAGTTATTTATTTTTTATTTCAGAAACTACTTGAGAAATTAGATTCAAACTTGGCAGTTGGGTGGAGTATAACGACGCGCAACTTTGAGCCGAATGTCGTCAGGATCAGATTTTCAGTGAATTTTAAAAAAATTTTTTTTCGAAATTTTTTTCCAAAATATTTTTTTTTTTGGAAACCATTTATCATATTCGAAAAAAAAGTCCACTCAAACTTTGAACTTCATATTTCACAGCAGTGTAACAAATTTCGAGGTTTTCTTCTCGATATCGTTTATTTTTTCGGTATAACTCGAGAAATACTGATTCAGTCCTGATGAAATTTCACAGCTAGTTTTGAGATGCTGAAAGACAACTTCATGCGAAATTTCGTGATAATCGTGTCATCAGAACAATTTGAAAAAAAAAATTTCTATGATTTTTCTCATCATATCATCCTCATCAAATTCTGTATGAAACTTCGAACTGTTATTTTTCGATGAAGTACTGGTTTTCAATTCGATCTGATTTGTATTTTTGGAAATATTGAAAAAATAAAATTTTGATTGGGTATATCTACGGAATCATTGGGTGGATTTTACCCATTCACGAATTCGGCCTTCGTAATTTAGGTCCAAACCTTCTCTACAAATATCGAGTTCCTAAGTTGTTTCTTTCGGAAGTTATTGTGTTTACGCAGTCGGCCGTTAGGCTGACCGTAAACACAATAACTTCCGGAAGAAACGACTAAGAAACTCGATATTTGTAGAGAAGGTTTGGGGCTTAATTACGAAGGTCGAATTCGGGAATGGGTAAAATCCGCCCAATGATTCCGTAGATATACCCATTCAAAATTTTATTTTTCCAATATTTCCAAAAATACAGATTTGATCGAATTGAAATCCAGTTATTTATCAGTGAAAATTTCAAAAAGTACTGCCGTGAAGGCAGCAGCTTTTGCGTGCATGTTCAAATTCGTTGCTGAAGCGGTCATCTACAGTGAACATGCGCGCAAAAGTTGCTGCCTTCACGGCAGTGCTTTTTGAAATTTTTTATATTCAAGCTCATTTCAAACTGTCAGTACGAAAGATATTGGATTTCGATTGAAACCAGTAACGGATATCCACATGTTGACGATAATTGTACTACGCAAACCGAAATTGATGGAAACCTCCGATCAACCGAATTTTTTGCAAAGCTGCATTATTTTGAATTACGCTACTTAATTCGCGTTCAGCATGTAAAAGTGTTATTCAGTTATAAAAGAGTATTTATTGAGATTTCAATGTTTCAAATGAATTTTTTCATGGAATTGGTTTTTGTGTTCTGAAAAACCAATTATTTATGAATAAAATAAAAGTTTTATTTAAGATATGAATGAGCTTCATGAAGAAATTTAATCTTAAATCCCGTAATCCGCAGGGTGATTTTTATAAATAATAATTTGATCCGATTTTCAGTAGTTACGTTTAAGATATTGGGAGAGAAACCCCAAAAATATTTAATCTGAACTACTTACGATTATGAGATTGTCAAGAACATCGATGGGGCATTTGCAAATTGTGTTTATAAAATAATAACGCATCCATTAAAACTTTCTCGATATGTGTTGAAAATTTGGTAATCAATATTTTCATCGTCTTTTAGATATATGATTCTGGAAGAAAAGTTAACCGATTATTCCAGTGAATTCCAATCTTGGAACCGAATGCGATGATGTCATTTTCGACATTATTGGAAATTTGCAGCGTTTTTCTATATTGCTCAGGAACTACTCCAAAACGTAAACTGTGAAATTTTCAGGGGGGGTTAAATATTTTTTTTTGTTGGTCGATCACTTAGGTTTATTATTCGATTTTATCAAATAATACACCAAAATCAATTCGATTAAACTATTCAATTCTGTGAATCACCGTTGCTATGTAACGGAAATAAATATGATTAGAATAATTCCAAGGTGCGACAATCGAGAGATATCTTGGAAATAACCTACAGTAAATTTTTTCAGTAATTACCTATTATCATCCAGGACGTTCCGGAAACCTTATATAAGGTTTCACAGTAATAATGTAAAATAGTTTTGATGAAAAGATGGAAACTTTTCTGTCTTGCCTAGTTATTACTTCTTTTAAAAAATATTTGTTGAAATCCTTTGAATTGATTGTTAAGCTGAGAATCGGCATTCAACAGTCGTCTACCCAAAACTCTTTGTTTGTTCGGCCGTCCGTATTTGCCCTAACTTTCGAAAGAAAGGAAGAACAGTTTTGAAATTCAGGTTAGGTATGAAGCCTGAGTGTTTTCGAGTTATACGCATTTGAAAATTTGAGGTTATTTCCTCGACATTTCAGGAAGTACTGATGTAATCAAATTGAAACTTAGTAGTTAGTTGTGCACTACCTGCCCGCAGTTTTTTCGAAATTTCTCGAGAATATTGACGTTAGGTTTTTTTTCAATTCTTAAAATTCAGAAAGACGATCCACCAAATTTCTATGAAATTCAGCAGCAAAGACCATGTAGTCAGCGTACCAAATTTCGCTTGATTCGACAATTATTTTCGGAAATATCGGGAGAAAATATGTCAAATTTGAAGAAGCGCGTGCAAGCTTATGACACTCGTGATACCAGACCTTACTTTTCTGAAATTTTCATTTCTTTGACTGACGAGGATTCCAGTGCCTCTCTTCGCTCTTATACAGTGCGATCCCAGTAGTGACTTCAATCATTTTTTTCCAGATACCTCTCACCTGGGGGTATCCAAAAATACCCCATGTATGACATGCGATTCTTTGTAGTTTTCGAATAATGTTTTTTTTTTTGTGGGGAACAGCGCGCTATCATTTCGTCACGATGTCTGTAATTTACGAGTTTTGAGCCGAAATTGGTCTTAAATGCCTAGGTTGGACTCACCGATGAAGAATTCTTGGTCAAAATTGATTCTGTCCGTCCGTCCGGCCGTGTGCGCTGTAACTTTCGAAAGGAAGGACCTAGAGTCTTGAAATTTTCAGGTTAGGTTAAGATCCTGAATATCTCGGTTGAGTTCGTTAATGGGTCAAATCTGCCGAATGGTTTTCGCGCTACGGCCATTTGAAATTTTAATTTTTCAATAACTCGAAAAATAGTCATCTGATCGAAATGAAACTTGGTTGGAATATAAACAGTGTCAATAAGAAGGATTATCCATGGCAAAATTCGAAAAAAATTTTTTTTTTTGAAAATTTATATATTTCATTGAAATATCACTGAAATTTCCGAGTCACCATTTCGCAATGTGAACAAGCGCGTAAAAGCTGCTGACTTCACGTCAGTGCTTTTCTAGATTTTTTCAATTTATTGTGCCAGCGAGGTTTCGAAAATTCATATGACTTTATGTAGTAGTGATTTTGCAAATTTTTTGTTGTGACATGATCGCCCTGCATGTTTTCCTCATAACAAAAATAACTCAGCTTCCTAAAATTATTTTAAGTTACTTAAAAAAAGCTTGAAAGTTAGAACTTCAGTTTTCAGTTTGATTCTCTCAAACATTCAAGTTCAATTTGGAAATACAAAAAGGAGTTTTCATAGCTTCTGGCTGAGTTAAAAACTTCACCCGGTTTTCAATTGTCAAAATCATAAGAAAAATATAGTATTTTATTAACCTTTTTCGTTGTGATCGACCTTCGAAAGCGGATTGGCTAAAAATCATTGAAACACGATTAAATACATCGTAACGTTTTCTTCGTTTATCAAAACGTTCAGAATAATGAAACTATTTATTTACACACTACTGTTCCAATAACTAAACAACTTATTCTATCAAAGTCTACACAATTTATCTCCACACTGGGTGACTCATACGCGTCTGGAGTGTTCGGACACATTCTAGAATAGACAGGGCCGTACTCGTCACAATATTTTCTACTTTCTATCATTTTATGGTAAATTATACCGGGTGATTCACTATGGGTGGCCACCGGCTGTATGTCGGAAATCATTCATCCTATACCTCACGGGAAAAAAAACTACTAACAAAATCGGTCTCTGAAAAATGATTAAAAATACTTTGTTCGTAGCTCTCCATTAGAATTTTTTTCCTGGAGTTATAGGATAAACGGTTTCCGAGATACGGCCGGGGGCCACCCTTAATGAATCACCTGGATCTCGAAAATGTGATTTTAAAGTAATTCTAATTGAAATTCCTGTAAACTAACTGTAGCTCATGTAATTTTTACAATAATTTTGGACTCACCACTGATAAAAATTTAAGCATATTTAAAAATGGGTAGCTATAAAATAACTTGCTTCTGCATGAAAACTGAGAAGCACAATTTACTGAAAAATTACTATTTACTAATATAAATCCTCAAAATCCTTTCCTCCAACTTGAATATATAATCTTCAACGTTTTTTGTTCTATTTTTTCCGCTTCTGAAAGTTTTTGACTTGATTATGTTTCGTTGTTACTTTCCGTCGTTCACACCAGCTCTTTGTAGAATCCCTCATTAAAAAAATAGATGGGGTTTAGGTCTGGCGAACGCACAAGCTATTCGATTGGCCCTGCACGCCCAATCAATCTTGATGTAAAATTAGCGTGAGCTACAATCATTACAGGAATTTCAACTAAAATTATTCTGAAAACTTTTTGTATTTTTGAATTGAAGTTGAATGTTTGAGTGAATCCTACTGAAAACTCAAGTTCTAACTTTCAAGCCTTTTTTGAGAAACTTTGAGTAATTTCCGGGCGCTGAGTTATTTTTGCTATTGAAACAACATCCAGGGAGACCATGTTACGAAAGAAATCTGCAGAATACCTACTACATAAAAATAAATGAATCTAAAAAAAATTATTGACGTCAATACTTGGACCACCCTGTATATTTCTCAATAGGAATGCAAGGTCCGAAGTAATTTAAAACCTGAAATTGATTGTTCAATAATAATTAGGATTTCCCAGTATAGGCGGTGGAAGCAACTATTCTCACATCTCAAGGATGGAATAATTTTATGTTTGAATTGATATATCCCATTTCTATGTGCATAGAGAATAATAATTACCACTGTTTAAAATTAGTTATTGCATATTATTACATAGAAGTATTTCCAATTGATAGGTTATACAGTATAACAATTTGAAAACAAAGGGATATAAATATATACCGGTGTGAACTTAACGGCCACTATATATATATATATATATATAAGCAGCCAGTTCTTCGATAATACCCGAACGAGGGCACTCAGTGGCGTTCGCCCGGTAACATAAACAAGTCGCTTGTAGGGTTCTAATATGCACGTAATGATATCGATTTCCTTTGAACTTGCCAAGAAGTGTCCTTATTATTGTGAATCCATCAAAATTGAATATAATTAACGAATTTTTTTGCGATTATTCACCTAGAAGGAAATGAGGATATCATTAATGATTCCAAATATTGATTTCGTATATAAGCTGCCATTCCTGAAAAAATGAGGGAAATCGTTGCTGTTTCTTGTGCGTTATTGAGAAACGATCCTTCTATGGAATTGAATGGGGTCTCATATTTTGGTCTCATATGTTAATTTGGTTTATTTGCTCTCATTTCTGAAAAGAATTGAAGGAAGCGATTCTTCTTTTAGTATGTTATTGAGAGAAGACTCTTCTATCAGTAGAATGAGGTCTCATATTCAGTCCCCCTACAAAGAAATTTTTTATCGGCCGTTTAAAGTGGGACATATAAATTTCGAACCGAGAATATTGAATTCGTTATTTGCTCTAATTTCTGTGAAAATTGGGCGATTCATATTTCAGCGTGTTATCAAGGACCCCTCTATCAGTAAAATAGGGTCTCATATTTTGTAGGAGGACAAAATATAAACCCCATTTCATTCCATAGAAGGATCTTTTCTCAATAACGCACAAGCAACAGCAACGATTTCCCTCATTTTTTTTCAGTAATGGCAGCTAATATAAGAAATCAATGTTTGGAATCATTAATGATATTCTCATTTCCTTCAAGGTGAATAATTGCAAAGAAATTCGTTAATTATATTTAATTTTGATGGATACACAATAATAAGAACTATTCTTGGCTAGTTCAAAGGAAATCGATGTCAATACGTGCTTATTACAACCCTACAAGCGACTTGTTTGTGATACCGGGCGTACGCCACTGAGTGCCCTCGTTCGGGTATCATCGGAGAACTGGCAGCTAATAGTGGCCATTTAGTTCACAGGATACATTAGGTAATTGTCTCAAATCCTAACCAATCAAAATCAATGTGGGCGTGGTCTCTTTGGCGCCAGTTTGAATTGAATTTCTGCTTGGAAGTATTTGAAGTTAACCAAAACTGTCATCATCTCACGTTGTGCACAAGAAGTTAGTGTATATGTGGTGTACTGTGAATTTTACTGAACTGTTCGTATTTCAGTAGAATTTATAGTAATAAACATAATATTACATTAATTTAGTATATTGCACTGAATCACCATTTGATTAGGCATATTATAAACAAACAGTAAAGTACATTATTCTTTGAATTAGTATTTCTACAAGTTATTCATTCAGTACATTGGCCAAAATTGAAATGTTTTGGCCTCACTGTGTATCAATTACCATTTTATTAATAAATAGATTCAAATGTGGATGTAGAGAATGACCTAGGAATATCACCATGAATTATCACAATGCATAATAAATTCTGAATCATCAGGATATCCCAAAAAAAATATTCAGGTTCTTAATATATTCTTAGATAATTAACTTTCTTCAAATCATTGACTGTTATTGACTCAGCAACACTGTCCCAATGAAGAAAGCTTCATTATGATTATTCATTTTTTAAATTTGGGAGTTTATTTTATTGAATATCAAATTGAACTTCCAAATAATTAGTATGTCTTAAAATATTCTACTTGGCTTTTTTCTATCTGCAAATCAGTGAAGGATCTATATTTCATCAATGGTTCAGTTTATAAATTTACGAAATTTTCGTTATAAAATAGCCAATGAAGAGTAGGTTATTACTTCAAAGGAATAAGGATCAGGAAAAATATACAATAATCATATTTGAAATTGTTTATTTTATGAACTTTGAGCGAATAATTACAATAACAAATGGAAAAATTAATTTTTAACTTCCAGGATTAGTATTTCAAAGCTAACAAAGAGAAATTGAGATTGACTGAAACTAGTTCATTTATTTTTAATTGTGTTAACTATAATTATTATTAGCACCTTAATATGTTAAGAACTGTAACTATACATACATCCCATCAATCCTCACCTTCGAAACATCATACACATTTCACAATTCATAAGCATCTTGAACATTAGCAATATTAAGTACACCTAAGCTATATAAAAACACAAACTACCATCAACTTTGTGAGATGAAGATATACATTCTTTACATAACAAAAAACTACATGAAAAGATCCCGAAAATTATTAATTTAAAACATGCAAGAAAGTTTCATTTATCATTCGGAAAATACGTTTGCTTCTCCACTTTCCTCTTCTTAGATATACAGGGTGATTCATTAAGGGTGGCCACCGGCCGTATCTCGGAAACCGTTTATCCTATAACTTCCGGAAAAAAATTCTAATGACAAAATCGGCCCCTAGAAAATGATTAAAAATATTTTCAAGTTCGTAGTTCCCCACTAGAGGTCGCAATCTATCACTTGTAAAATATTATCTCATTTTTTACGAAATATTCTCCAGCTAACAGTGGTAAAGAATAATAAAATAAGAAAATACTCTTTCTATTCAACAACTTTTGTTTGAGTAATTTTTCTATATTTCCTTTTTTTTAGTGATGGGATGGAAATACTTTGCTTCACAAAAAAAACACTCTCATTTCTGTATGCGTGAACCGATTTTAACGTAATTTGATTTTATTCGAAGGCCATTAAAAGCAGATCACAGAAAAATATGATAACAACATACCGGGTGATCCAATTAAAAACTACGAGCTGTTTTATGTCACTTCACCCTATTTGCGCGTTTTACTGAAGAATTTCAAATGCAATGCTATGATTCTAACAGACTGAGTATAAGCCAAGCATTATCACCTATTGACTTGTTAAAACCGCAGACAGATACCTCCAGTCATTCCGAAGATATTAACATTTTTGCAGATTTCGATAAGTGTTGATCAACCCTGTGAAATTCAGGAGGAATTGAGTTATTTCATCATCTAAACAATCAAATGAAAGAAAATACTTATCAAAAATGTATGTCACTCACAAAACAAGCTGATCTAGATCCAGTAAGCTTGGGCGTTACTGTGTATTCTCGGTTTCTATAGCTGTAAAATTTATTTAGGTCGATTGCAAACTACTAGTATATGAGGCCTCATTATTCAAACGGAGAAGCATATGATATGCTTAATGTTTATGCTGAATGTTTAGAAAATGCAGTAGCTGAAAGGAAATACCCGATACGATATCCTGAAAGACGTCGTCATTCCAGAAAAGTATTCAAAATATTGACACGAAGACTGCGACAAACTTGGAAGGTTCAATATATTGGAAGAACAAATGGAAAACGTAGAAGCCGTAATGAGGATAATATCATAAAAGTTTTGGCCTATGTTTATGCTGAATTACATTTAAGCATCCGAAAAATTGCAAGTGATTTGGGATCGAATTATTGGCTGGTTCAAAGGATAATAAAGAACCATAAACTGCATCCGTATCATGTTGTCTGGCACCAAGAAATTGAAAGAGACGACAGGACTTTTGCAATTGGTTGAAACGAATGCTTAACGGCGAACCTAACTTACTCCAATATTATGGAATGACGAGGCTACTTTTTCTGACAATGGTAAAGTAAATTTACACAACAGCCACTACTGATCATCTAACAATCCATATTGGCAAAGATAAGTCAATAATCAGAATCACTGGAGTGTTTACGTGTGGTGCGAAATTTTTGATGGAACAGTTTTCGGACCATTTTTCTTCGATAGTATCTTAACGGGACAAAGGTGCTTGAAATTTTAACGGAAAATTTTCGAAATCTTTTAGGAGATATTGCTATTCAAATCAGGTTAGATATGTGTTATAAACAAGATGGTTGCCCGGCGCATTATGCTGCTAATGTTAGGGAATAAGATACCGTCTTCTCAAAGAGGTGGATTGGACGAGGGAGTATTTTTCCAGCAAGATCACTCGACCTCACAGTATTAGATTTTATTTTTGGGGGAGAATGAAGACTTAGTTTTCCGAACACCCCCAACTACAAGTGAGGATATGAAAAATAGATTTCGACAGGCAGCTGAAACTGTGACCAGTGTCAACTAAAGAAAGACTTAATTTATGTATAGAAAAAAATGGTAGACATTTTGAATATTTGAAATGATTATGTATAAGGGTTGTTTTTGTTCAAATATTTTGTTTCATTTTATCGTATTATTGTTATTTCACGAGTATTTAGTATTTTGCTGCGTTGTCATGACGACTAAAGTCACTTCCTTGTTGTTTTAAGCTCACAGGGTTGATCAACACTTATCAAAATTTACAAAAATGTTAATATCTTCGGAATGACTGGTGGTATCTGTCTGCGTTTTTAACAAGTCAATAGGTGATAATGCTCAGCTTATTCTCAGTCGATTAGAATCATAGCATTGCATTTGAAATTCTCCAGTAAAACGCCCAAATAGGATGAAGTAACATAAAACAGCCTGTAGTTTTAACTGGATCACCCGGTATGTTGTTATCATATTTTTCTGTGATCTGCTTTTAATGGCCTTCGAATAAAATCAAATTACGTGAAAATCGGTTCACGCATACAGAAGTAGGAGTGTTTATTTTGTGAAGAAAAGTTTTTCCATCCCATCACTAAAAAAAAGGAAATATGGACAAATTACTCAAACAAAAGTTGTTGAATAGGAAGAGTATTTTTTTATGTTATTATTCTTCACCTCTGTTAGCTGGAGAATATTTCGTAAAAAATGAGATTATATTTTTCAAGTGATAGATTGCGCCCTCTAGTGGGGAACTAAGAACTTGAAAATATTTTTAATAATTTGCTAGGAGCCGATTTTGTCATTAGAATTTTTTTCCGGAAGTTATGGGATGAACGGTTTCCGAGATACGGCCGGTGGCCACCCTTAATGAATCACCCTGTACAGGGTCTTTCACGAGGAACCTCACCCATATTTATACGGGAAACTACTGAACGTATTTTCATGAAATTCAGCACTTATAAGTATTTCACGATGCTGATGAAATCTAAAATATTTTCAAGGCATGAGCACCTCCGGTTTTTCCGGAAATGACGTCAACTTCCGTTTTTCAAATTAGAACACCATTTTTTTTATTGCAGAAATAGATTCCTTAGAAAATTTCAATTTATTTTGATGTAACATTTTTCAGTTTTGGTTGGAAAATTCTCTCTGAGCGGGAAAATTCGAAAAAAAAAATCGAAAATATAGCCCCGCTGAAACAAGAATAACTTCGAGGTTTTTGGATGGAAAATTTTCATTTTTGGGATTTTTCAAGATGTAGGATTGATGTATCCACTTTAAAAATCGAAATCGCGATTCATGATACAGGGGGTGAAAAAATCGCTTTCAAAGTTGGGGATGACAAAATCGTGAAAAATCAATTTTTTCAAATTAGAACCCCATTTTTTTATGGCAGATATTGAATCTACGTTAAAAAATAATGTGAGTGTATGCATCACACCCTTGCCCTAAAATGGATATTTTCTGAGTTATTCACAAAAAACTGTTTTTCGTCTTGAATTTTCAGCTATTTCTTTTCCCTTCACGCCAAAAAGATGACATTTTCAGGAACTGTTATTTGAACCATGCTGTAGATTTTTCACCCCTTCTTGAAACCGACTTCAAGTTACTATTAGGAGAACCATGGCAAACTCTCGCAGTTATAACTAGAGAAGATGCTCAAAGTTTTGACCGTTAATTTCTAGACATTTATTTATACGTCTCAGGAATGCTTCGTGCGTTGCTCTTCTTATTTCATCGGGAGGAAGAGATCTGCAAAAGTGTTTAAAAACCAAATTGAGTTTCAAAACTATGAATCTAAAAATCTAAACAAACCTGAACGCATTTCTGACTCGTTCTATGCAGTCCTCTTTATCAGTCAGGGGAGTTGAGTAGACAATATTTTTTATCCTACCCCAAACATAATAGTCTAAAGGAGTTAAATCGGGAGAACGTGGTGGCCAAAGATGTGGACCATTGTTCGCCAACCATCGATCTTCAAATAGCCTGTAGGGGATATTTGACTCATTGAGTGAATTGTGTGGAGGCGCGCCATCTTGTTGATACCATAAGTCATTATGGTTCTGTACTAGCGGCTCAATTATTTGAGTCAATATGTCGGAATATCTATCTCCTAAGGGAGAACATTCTTTAAATAATGCAAACATGTGTAGTGTTCTATCTTACCAGTTAAAGTCCCATCATAAATGTGAACATCGAGAATTGCATTATTTTTGATGGCGCAAAAAACATTGAAACTCCAGGTCTCTTGAAAGTTCCATTGCCTGAAGTGGTGGTTGTTCTCTTCATCCCAATAATGACAGTTATGCCTATTGAAAGAACCATTCTTTGTGAATTTAGATTCATCTGTCCAAATTATACAGTCCAAAAAGTTTTCATTCTCTTGAAATCGAATCATCATAGCTTCGCAAAACTCTGTTCTCCTGACGAAATCAGTTTCCTTCAAATGCTGTACCCTATTGAATTTATATGGGTGCATTTTATGTTCTTTTAATATTCTCCAAACACTCGATTGAGATAATCCCAGATCAATCTCGGCATCTTTGAGAGAATTTTGAGGATTCACACGAAAATATGCAAGAACTGTAATTTCGTTGTTCTCATCTTCTACTACACTTTTTTCTCTGCGTGTAGTTTTCTTAACGAAAGATCCGACATTTCTCAAGTTTGTCATGGTTCTGTTAATGGTATCTCTCGTTGGTCTGGGTCGGTCAGGAAACCTCTCAATGAACAGTCGAATCGTTCTATCTACAACTTTATTACATTCCCCATGAAGTAGAATGAGATTTAAATAATCTTCATTGGTAAAATTAGGCATAGTGATCGATTTTATAACTTAATACGAATTATCACCAAATTAATAGTAAACACAAAATGCTACTGAATAAAGAGGAATTTGGCAGATGTAATTAATGATATCTATCATTAAAAAAAAATAATGTAAAACATGGTAAGTTTTTGCATATGGTTCATAAGGAATTATTTATTTATCACTGGAGAGAAAACCGATGGCCGATTAGTTGAAATAAAGAGGTTTCCGATACAAATTCGAATCCAAATTCGCCATCTATTTAGGAACAACCTGTAACTTTTTTCTCTTGCATATTAGGGTAGTAAAATCTAAAACATGGTTTGAGTAAGAGTTCCTGAAAATGTCATCTTTTTGGCGTGAAGGGAAAAGAAATAGCTGAAAATTCAAGACGAAAAACAGTTTTTTGTGAATAACTCAGAAAATATCCACTTTAGGGCAAGGGTGTGATGCATACACTCACATTATTTTTTAACGTAGATTCAATATCTGCCATAAAAAAATGGGGTTCTAATTTGAAAAAATTGATTTTTCACGATTTTGTCATCCCTAACTTTGAAAGCGATTTTTTCACCCCCTGTATCATGAATCGCGATTTCGATTTTTAAAGTGGATACATCAATCTTACATCTTGAAAAATCTCAAAAATGAAAATTTTCCATCCAAAAACCTCGAAGTTATTCTTGTTTCAGCGGAGCTCTATTTTCAATTTTGTTTTCGAATTTTCCCGCTCAGAGAGAATTTTCCAACCAAAACTGAAAAATGTTACATCAAAATAAATTGAAATTTTCTAAGGAATCTATTTCTGCAATGAAAAAATGGTGTTCTAATTTGAAAAACGGAAGTTGACATCATTTCCGGAAAAACCGGAGGTGCTCATGCCTTGAAAATATTTTAGATTTCATCAGCATCGTAAAATACTTATAAGTGCTGAATTTCATGAAAATACGTTCAGCAGTTTCCCGTATAAATATGGGTGAGGTTCCTCGTGAAAGACCCTGTATACTCATCAACACCTTGTCCCATATTAGATCTCAATTTCCACGTTTCTGCCATGACTTTGTTGAAAGCTTTTTCATCCAAACTTCCTGAGAAAGCTATTATATTCCTCTAAGGCAATCTAAAAAGAATACTATCCATGTCTAATACAAACCAAATACATTTTTTAGGGTTAATACATCTCTTCTTTCCTCGAAATTAATGGATAAATTGTGGCCGGCTCTCCTAAATAAAATTGGCGACATTATCCTGGTAACACAGCTTGGTTTCTGTAGGCTCGTTGAGATATAGTGTATTGCTTTCATCTGAATGCGGGGAACCTAAAACCGACTCGCCTCTCCTCAAGCTGTTGTAACTTTGAATCGTTGTGCTCTTATCGAAACATCCACATGTCCCACGTGTGTTTCAACAAATGTTATTGTGAATAAGCCTAATAGGAGGTAATAAAATCAGATTACTACAATTATTTGCATATTTCCTGGATATAATTACTTCCTCCGAGCTTCACGTTACGTATCACACAGTTGCTTCGGTATCCTTAAATTCAACACAGTTGATTCTCCATGATCAGAAGTGTCCTACATACCTCTATAATTGCTTCTGTTACAATGGTAGTATACAATTCTATTCCTCTTCTTATTTTCAACAGCTTTAGTACAAGCATAATTAACATCTCTGTTTTACTTTCCTCGCCATGCTTTAAACTCTTCGTCGCTTCTGAAATTAGCAATACCTTCTGTGATTTTTATGTTGTGGATATTTGTAAAATTCTTATCAAAATCATTATAGGATGAAAACTTCTCTCTGTGTTCATTGGGACTAAGAGAACACATAATATTCTGCCTCCTTTCCACCTTTGTAGGATCATGCTTATGTATTTTCCGGAGGTGCCTGTTTTAATTAGATACGCTGGTGAACTCCTTTCGACATTCTTCACAAATTTGTGGATTCACTCTGCAAGAAACCCGAAATTTGATTAAAAAACTATTCCATAATGCATAAACTAAACTTACCACACAGTGTGAATCTGAAATTGTGTAGTAAAGTAATAATTAGCCGGGTATAGCAATCATAATTGCTTTTTCCAAACGTCTGGACATTTTGCACTGAAAATTCTTCAAAATATAACAGAATAGTAGCAAATATCAAGTCGTTAGTACGTTAGATTAAGGTTAGTAAACATAAACTCAGCGAGAAATCCCGCCAAGATCGAGCCGATCAATAATCGACTTCACACGAATGCTCTCGGGGTCCCTCGGAAACGCGTCGCTTTTGATTGGCTAGGATTTGAGACAATTAATGTATCCTTAAGTTCACACCGGTTAAATATATCACCTACAAAATGTGATATCAAGAAACCGTAGGTAGGGTTGAAAGGGAGAATTGAAATGAAATAAAATGGAACGTACCCCCATCTACTCCAAATGAAAAAGTTAGAATAGCAAACTTTTACTTTCGAACCGAAGGGAAATCTGCAGCCAAATGAACAGGGGCATCGGTAAAAATGCCTTCCTCAATTTCTCCCAACAGCGAGGACCTAACCTTCGCAATTGAAAACGCTAAATCTGTAATGATAACTGATGGATATAATTATCCACGAATATTAGAAATGAATGTTCCTCATTCACTACGTACTACGGCAAAATACATTGTGTTGATTTAAAATCATGAACAATTGATATTTGAAATTATCTGATAACTATTAGGACTTTTCTATCGGATACATATTTATAATACGCCCGAAATTGCATCATTCCTTTCTAATCGCCGAGTATTGGAAATACAAAAGTCGTTCGTAAAAGGCAGATCAGTTATGGCCGTTACAGGTCCCGCGCGCCTCAACTAAGCAACCACAGAACATCAAATATAAGAAGTGCTACCTCCCTTTTAAACTGTGCGTAACATTTGTTACATTTCTCCTGCCAAAAAAAAATAGTTGGGAAAATTCCATTGGTTCTAGGGGGTGTCCGCTCGCTGAATTATGTCATTATATTTTCATGGTGTTCTGTGGTCAAATATTCTATGTTGATAGTGAATTTTTCAGGATGCGAATATTTGGGCCGTGGATTTTCCAAAATGTTTACTTTTCCGTGTTTTAAACTTAATGATTATAATTCGAAAGAAAATATTCTTCAGAAATGAAACAGAGTATAAACAATTTCTTTAGTTACATCGTTTTTACAATTATACTCATCGAAAATGGCGAACAAGGCATCTGTTTGTGCCAAATTGGTATAACTAAAATATATCTTAGCCATCAAAAATTATCCAAAATCTAGTTGAAAAGAAACTTCCCAAACATAAGATAGATAATAATCTAGATTTCTCGAATATATACTGATTACATTTTTCATATATTTCAAATATTCCGTTGTAGAATAAATAAGAAAATATTTGTCTCACACCTTATCAAATGTGACTATAATGTAGGTGGCAGTTTTCTAAAACAAATAAGTATAATTTGCTTCAAGAAAATCAAAAGTTATGACATATTTCAATTAAACTAACTAAATTTTTAACTAATCACAGGTCTTTTTCAGAAGTTCGTTTGAGTTATCGTAAGTCCTTTTGGGTTTAACTACCAAATTCCTGAACAATTATCTTAATTAAATTTGAATTACACTTTGATGTTCCATGAATTATGGATAAAAAGATATTTGTGGGGTGAACACTTATTCACAACATTCTTTCAGTTATTATTAGTATCAGAATTGTCACTTCACTGAAACTGAAATGATTACCGTCAATATAACTCTTTTCTGAATGAATTTTCTTGAATGATTTTTCAAACCTCAAATCGTAGTTTTTCGAAGGATGGATTACTCTACTAACTTCTTATCAGCAGTTCTGAATAAATTAATATTTATGAAAAGTACTAATATTCATGGAAACATGCACATGCAACTATCGACTGAATATTCATCTATTCAACTATTCAGTAAATATTCTACTATTCCGTAATGAAAACTACTCAGTGAATAGTCAACTATTCACTGAGTAGTCAACTATTCATGAATAAAAAGTATTCATTGAGTATTCATGGATTAAAACTATTCATTGAGTATTCATGAATGAAAACTATTCTTTGAGTATCCATGAATAAAACTATTTATTGAGTATTCATGAATAAAAACTATTCATTGATTATTCAACTATTCAGTGAATATTCATGAATAATGTGTAACCAAATTATTCGAATAATTATTCAACAAATATTCGAATATTCAAATCTTTCATTCATGATTCCCAGCCCTACCGTAAACACACACAATAACAATAACCTGCGGAAGAAATTACTTAGAAACTCGATATTTGTAGAGTAGGTTTGGTCATTATTTACCAAGGTTGAATTAGTGAATGAGTAAAATCCACCCAATGATTCCGCAGGTATACACATTCAGAATTTTATTTTTCCAAAAAGATAGGATCGAATTGAAATCCAGTATTTTATCGAAAAATGACAGTTCGAAGGTTCATACAGAATATCATGAAGATGATATGATCAAAAGATCATAGAATATTGAATATTTGAAAAAAAAATTTTTGAAATTTTTTTTCAAATTGTTCTAATGACACAATCGTCACGAAATTCTGCACAGAGTTGCCTATCAGCATTTCCAAACTAGCTGCCAAGTTTCATTCCGATTAAATCAGTAGTTTTTGAGTTAATCCGGAAAAAACAACGATATCGAGAAAAAAACACGAAATTTTTATATTTTTTTCCGATATCTCCAGAAATTATAGTTGTATCGCAATGAAATTTGGCACACAGTTGTAAAATATGAGTTTCAAGGTATAAGCAGAAGTTTTCTTCGTAAGTAATATAGTAAGGGCATCTAATTTTTCCGAAAAAATTTTCGGGAGCTATTGGTAATATTTCAATGAAATTCAGCGCAGACCTTGAATTCGATATCTACAAATAATATTTCAATTCCATCCTATATTTTTTCACGGAGAAATAGAGAAAGGATGTTAAATTTCATTGTTATTCGAAATGTTGAGGTTATTCCTCAACATCTCGAAAAGTACTGACGCGATCAGATTGAAATTCCATAACTAGTTGTGAAATAATGTCACGCAACATTGCCAAAATGTCTTGAATATTATAATGGTGAAATATGTGGATTTTTCATCCGGAAATTTTCCAGAAAAAAAATTGGTGTTTACCGATGCGCAATTTCTCGCGACATTTCCTAAAGATTGTACATAAAATTGGAAAAAATTATATTCAATGACGTTGCAGGCGCTATTCAGCAACAATGTTAGAAATTTCAGTCATTTATCATTTTAATCTTCGGAGATACATGGAAAAAGAATGATTTTCTAGAAATCGTTGTTACGACCGTTCGATTATATCAATAAAATTTCAAATATACTACTACATTTTATGAGGCGCCGTTTGGGACAAAAGTGCGTTTTCAAATATATATATTTTTGATCCAATATATTTATTAGTTGCTGCAATGTATTCATTTTGAGTGCCGATATATTATTTTTCTGTTGATTTATATTTATTTTCTACGAAACACAATATATTTATGAGTTGGGTGTTGCAAATATACAAACTCTTGGTGTCCAATATATTTATTAATTCGACCTATTCCAAGTTGTCACGAGAGGGCGCGCCGGCAGCGTTAAGCACATTTCCGAGCATATGCCAACATGGCATAGCCATTAGTACAACCATTGTCCTTAAACAATGGTACAACATATCACGTAGTTATCTTCTTTAAAATAATCACATCAGTCGCCCAGTGATGAAATTTTGCTTAACATTCGCGCCTTCATTTTTCTATACTGTACTAGATTTTAATGCGATCGGAACTGTTTTTATTTTTGGAAATATTGGCAAAATGAAATTTCGAATGGATATCTGCGGAATTATTGAGTGAATTTCACCAATTCGCGAATTCGCCATTCGTAATTGAACCGGCTCTACAAATACCGAGTCTTCACCTGGAAAATTGTTGTGTTAACGATTGGTTGAAAAACTACTTATAAACACTGGATATTTTTGGAGCAGGTGATGCGGGGTTTAAATACGGCGTGAAGGTTCATTCAGGATTTAGTTAGGAAATAGTTTCGAGTTTGAACTAACGTGGTGAAGCTACCGACTGAAGTAACACATATTTGCAGAAATTATATGGCACCACAATTTATGTATACCTCTTTCCAAGTTGATAATGCGGTTTTACGTAAATGATACTAGCTCTAGTTCCTCGTTCTTCATTTTATTGTGGTTTTTAGGCCTTATGCGAACAGATGGAGTAAAACCATGGTTGGCTACGGTCCCGAGGACACACATTTCGTTGTAGAATTGACTTATAATTATGGCATAAAATCTTACAAGAAGGGCAATGATTTCATTGGAATGACCATCAAGAGTAAAGAGGCCCTACAGAGAGCAAAAGAAATAAATTGGCCGATCTTACCTGACAACATACTGGAAGCCCCTGGAGGATATAAATTCAAAATACTTGATGAACCTCAACCTACTGAAGCTGGTATGTGTATCACTAAATATATTTTTACACGAAAAGAGATCTGTTTATCAAGAATTATCCTACAGATAAGGTAAGATCGAAATAGAACTTCCTTATATGAATTAAATTTGAAATTTAGTGACTCAACGTGACTCATGCTTTCAATAATATATGAAGTCTTTGTCTTTAATGCAAACTCGTTCCTTGGCCTATTATATAGTCCAAATGTCTGTACTATGCGAATTTCGCTCAAAATAATCTCACTAGGTAAATACACATACCCCGTTTGCTTCCCCTTTTAACATGATCTTCTCGAACTTATGAAAAACAAAATCCACATCGAGTGATTTACTTTCCGCATGAATAACCCCCAATCTTCAAAAAAGATGACAAACTCAATGCCCAGTACTATCGACCAATAAGCATCTACCGTCAGA
Source organism: Myrrha octodecimguttata (assembly GCA_958510865.1). Lineage (NCBI taxonomy): Eukaryota > Metazoa > Arthropoda > Insecta > Coleoptera > Coccinellidae > Myrrha > Myrrha octodecimguttata. The sequence continues at coordinate 16,911,844 of OY294060.1, forward strand.
CCGACAGAACAGTGAGTAACCGCATGGTTCAGTTTCCTTTGCAATGTGGTATCATACCTTGTAGACAGTATGGCTTCCTTCGCGTTCTACAATTATCAATCTTTCATAATTGTATAAATATCAACTTTGCACAATGCGTCTATCATTCCCTATTGGGTGGTCTAGAGCATTGGGCTTTGGATATTCTGTTGGCGTGATTTATTTAGATTTTGCGAGGGCGTTTGATCGAGTTCCTTTCTGTGTTCTTATGGCAAAGCTGGAGTACATGGGATTTACCGACCATTCTCAGTTCATGCTGTTCCTTGTCCGAATGACACAAGGTGGAATGAGTAACAATCCACCTAGATCTGAGAATTATTATTAGTATTTGATCGGGATCGCGTGTGTTCCTACTTACGATCTTTTGTTCGATTACCCTACTTATCCAATCTCAAGGATATCATTAACTAATCTGATGATGTCCTCAGGAGCCTTGACTATCATGTCGTGGGGATTTAGATATTTGTAGTTTTTTGAATTTATTATGCCAGCGAGGTTTCAAAATTTCATATCTTTTTATGTATTAGATATTTTGCAGAATTTTTTCCTGTAACATGATCGCCCTGAATGTTGTTTCGATGGAAAAAATCTCTCAGGTTTTATAGTTTCTGGCTGAGTTTAAAAACTTCTTACGGTCCTAAACTACCAAAATCATAAGAAAAAAATAGTACTTTATTGGCCATTTTTCGCTGTTATTGAACATCGAAGGCGGATAGGCTCAAAATCATGAAAACACGAGTAAAATTATTTTTCTACTTTCATCATTCGTATGGCAAACCAACCTTGAAAATGTGACTTTCGAGTAATTTTAAATCAATTTGCTGTAAAATAATTGTGGCTCGTTATATTTTTACATTAAGACGGATTAGGCGTGCAGGGCCGATCGAATGGCCTGCGCGTCCGCCCAGACCTGAACCCCATCTTTGCGTTTAACTTACCATAAGAATGATGAAAAGTAGAAAAATAACTTTAATCGTGTTTCAATGATTTTTAGCCTTTCCGCCTTCAAAGGCCGATTACATCTAAAAAAGGCCCATAAAGTACAATTTTTTTCTTATGATTTCGGTAGTTTAGGACTGCGAAGTTTTCAAACTCAGCCAGAAGATATGAAAACTCCAATTTGTATTTTCTAATTGATGTTGAATGTTTGAGTGTACTCTTTCGAAAACTAAAGTTCTAACTTTCAAGCCTTTTTGACAAACTTTGAGTGATTTCAGAAAGCTAATTTATTTTTGTTATCAAAACAACTTTCAGAGAGATCATGTTACAGAAAAAAATCTGCAAAATACCTTCTACTTTGAAAGATAGAAATTTATGAAACTTCGCTGGCATAATAAATCTGAAAAACACAAAAAAAGTATAACTCAAAAACTACAAAAAATTACATAACATATATGGGGTATTTTTGGATTGCCCCAGGTGTGAGGAATCTAAAAAAAAATCCAGGGCTTGATGGATGTTGATTGGTGCGTTTTCAGCATTTTGTGATATTTTTTTTGAATGATTAAAGTGAACTTAGTCATGATTGAGGGCAACCCCGTTGTTTTATATGTGAATATCGAACAATAAATGTCCGAAACGTCGACGAAATAGAATTGTGTTTGATTCACCTTTCCCACAAATGAGTCCAATATAGCCAAGACTATACTACTTATTATTGGAAATGGACATGAACATTCCTACTACTACTACTACTAAATTTTCACATCTTGGAGCTATTAATTCTCATCTAACCTCTTTTAAGAGGACATTACTACTCCATTTTCGGTGAGACTTTCAGGGGTTTTAATGTCAGTACATATCTTTTTCTCTACAAAACCTGTATACTCCAAGCTATGGAGTATGCCGTGCAGGTTTGGTGACTATCGACCACTTTCGATGAAAATTCACCAGAATTCTATCAGCGCCATGTTAGTCGTTTTATTTAACGGGTAGGTACTCCAGAGTCTAGACCAACATGAAGAACTTTTGAGAGTTTGGCGGAGACACAAAAGGGTTTCGTTTCAGAAAAAGCTCAATCATCTCAAGAGGGCATCGTTTCGAGGAACCTCATAAAAAGGATTCTACAAACCAACGCGGCCGCGATGGCGATCAGGAGGCGGTAGCGATCTCGATAAACTCAAACAAATGAATTCGCATGAAAATGCATGTGTTTGAGTTGATTGAAATCGCTACCGCTGCCTGATCGCCAAAGCGGCTACGTTGGTTTGTAGAATCCTTTTAACGACACATCGCCAGATTGTTCCTTTCTAGTAGTATATTCAACTGATGGAATCAGCTACCCTTTCCATTTATCGAACCTTTTTCTGTCAATACGTTCATGCCTCATATCAGTATACTGTATCCTAATTGGTTTTAATTTTTTTCAAAAGATTGAACGTTACATTTTTGGAAATGATATCCGATTTTATTCATTCGTGAGCAGTGAAAGTATCGCTTTCCGCCTTTGTGCTGAGCAATTCGTGGGATGTCTCAATGAAACTGTGCTCTCTGAGAATGAGCAAAAAACTCAAAAAGTTCGACGTTGCTTTCAAAGGGGATGTACGAAGACGTTGCTGCAGCTTCTGCTCTGACGCTTTCCGCCGTAGCACATTACAATTATTTCCATTGAAAGAATGTGTCAATGAAACTTCGAATGGCCCGATTGCTAATTTTGATCATAATATCAACACTATATCTGTACAGGTTTTGATCTTAATCGCCCAGGTCAAATTTATGAAAAGGTTGAAAAAAATTAATGATGACGTAGACATGTACACATTATAAAATTAATTAATTTCACACTATTTCCAAAAATTAACTCGTATATTGGAACTTGTAATCTGGAACTGCTTTGAGGTTCAAGCGCAATTTCTAAACTAATTTCACGAGTAGCCCGTATCCAATACGATAGGATTTCACTGTTCTAGTTCACAGAACATCAAAATAGAAGAAGTGCAACCTGCCTTGTGAACTGTATTTGTGATATTTATCCTGTCTCCTGTCATAAAATAAGTGGGAACATTCCATTATAGTACTAGGGGGTGTCCGCGAGTTGAAGTATGTCATTATTCCCTTAAATTACATTGGTGCTCTGTGGTTCTGTTGATATTTCGCATAGAATTACGAAATCCTTGAAGGTGAACTCCCTACTAAATCAGAGAAACAGAGTGGCCGCCATATTTTGGGGTCGTGGCGGAAAAAATGACAACGCTTCAAATATTCGTGGAGGTACCTTATACATTCGAAATATTGAAATTGTTATTGTCCGCTTTAGATCATAAATCACACAAATATATTATTTAGAAATTTATTAAGTCGAATAAATCAATGAACAGTGATCACACAGAATATGAACGTAGGGAAATCTTTTTTCAATAGCTATCGATTTTAAGAATACATATTACGTGGGGATGCAAGTTTGAATAAGAATATTATATGTTCTACATACTATTATTCAACTTATTATTATTTCAACTATTATTGAACTTCAAAATGTTTAATAAAAATATGAGGTTTCATCTCAAAAATTGAAACCTTTTAAGGTCCTCTCACAAAAAATATTTGTCGCGTTTCAAAATGCCCAACCAGAACTGGCTAATTATCCGACCACTTCCGAAATTACTGATTTTTTTTTTTGAAGATTATACCCGACATTTAGTGATGCAAATATTATCAAAGAATTATAAATATTTCTTGATGTTATGGAGATTCAGATGAGGAAGCATCTCTGATACAAATAATTTCAATCCAACTAAATCTTATTTGTTTATAAAGATCAGTTAAAAATGCAAATGGTGTCCACATACGTCGAAGATTTTTAGTCAAACTATTCAAGTTGAATCATTTTCGAGCAGAGCTTCTTAACAATAAATGGAAGCTGATTCTTGGCAACTTAATCCCTTGGATCTGATCACAATCTGAGGAAGCCACTGACTTGCTTGTGATCTGAAATTTAAGAGGACAACTAATTTTTGAAGTGAATTAACTTCAAAGTAGGCCATCATAAAACCATCATAGACCGTCAACTACCAGCATTCGCCCCAACGTTGGGACAAATGCGGTTTTCTAGATCCATACGTTGGACTAATGTCGTTGGCGAACATGTTGGAACCAACGTGTCGAGCCGGCCTCATACGGAGGGGCAGAGTTTTTGCTAACGTTGATATGCGCTCTTGTATCATAGGTGCAAATGTATGGTACCCACTGCGAATAGAATCAATATTATTTTCTCTCTGATGGTACCCCGTCTACATTTTCTCTGCTAATACTGTGATTTCAATACACACGTTAGATATAACAAAGAATGTTATATTCGATTTCAGAAGAATATATATTATTATTTTGTCTCTTATGGATGATTTCCTCAGATCATCACCTGACAATATGGATGAGCAATTCATTTTCTAATAAATATTCACATGAACCCCATGAACACTTAAACATCCGGAATTGTGCAATGTGATCACAGATTTTAAAATAAATATTTATTACGATTATACGGGATATATTATAGAGTTATTCACAAAGATGTAGAAGAATATATTTGCATTTGTTTTTTTCAAACTCATAAGATCGGTTGACAATCTTTTGTCAAAATATTCAATTATAATCACTCTTATTGAATGCACTAAATTCGTGATTCAGAGTGTGATGATTGATTCAATCGAAAATTGGCGTTCCAATACACTGTCGAAGTCTTGAGATGCTTCGATCCTTCCTAGCTAACCTTTTTTTCACAACTGGCTATAATTTTATTTCTTGCTCAGATAGCTTCATCTTTTTCAGCTAGAAAATTCATGTATTTGGGAGGGGTTCTATCTACATCTTCTGTTTCGTCTACTTCCATGGGTGATACTTCAAATATATGGCGTCTCTTGAAGTTGATGGAACCATCTCACTCAACTCGGAATAATCTTCTATGCATGGTTCGATATAAGTTTCTCTCTGAGAGGCAGCTCCAAGAAATTGAAATATTAAAATAATTATAATACATCAATTAACAATAATCAATTGCGGGCTAACGGAAGTCATTGTCCAGTTATTGACAAGAGGGAACTTACACGTGATATGTACCGCAAGTTTTTAAGTTTGGCTATTGGTGCATTAGAATATACATATACCGAACAAGAAATCATTTTTAAATAATTCTGTATGTATTTTCATTACGAACTGTACAGAAATTATCAACAAATCAGGCACAAATTTCAATTAATTTGAAAAGTAACAGGAGTTTAGAATGTATATTAATGTGTTGTTTTTTCAATCTTTCAACAACTTCGCCAACGTTTCGGATAAGTTTCATCCTTTTTTAAGGCTCTAAACATATGATAATATTAATACAATAGTTGGTTGGTAAAACAGATCCGTCTCGCACCTCGTTTTTCTGCATTTAACAAATATTTCCTCATTTATACTTGTGGTAATCTTGTCGCTCTGTTATTAATTTGAATGTGAGGTTATGTGTGAAGCAATAACAAGTAAGCGCCTCATAAAATGTCCACGAAAACACCCTAGTCCAAGGAGAATTCTCCGCTCTTCAGTATGGTATACAATGAATTCAGATTAAGATAATAGTCCTCAAGTTATGTTATGTTTTAGTGAAAAATGGTGGAACGTAACGAAACATTAGAATCTTCAATAACCTCACAACTACAGATATTTGGATTATGCTCTCGAGGGACTTTTTTTTTGAAAATTGCCTGTAAAACCACATTTTGAAATTTGACCAGAGATTACTTGCACACCCTGTATATAATACTTCGAGGTTATCTCAGTCACTTTTCGTCTAAATCTAAGGCAGCTGTAGAACACCACATGACAATGCTGCCTTTTTGCGCTCATGTTCTAGGGGAACAGCATGCTATCGTTTTGTCCAAAGGTCTGTAATTTTCGATGATTGAGCCGAAAATGGTCTCAAACGACTAGGTGGGACTCACTGATGACGAATCCGGTGTCAAAATCGATTCTGTCCGGCCGTAGACACGGTAACTGTCGACAGAAGCAAGCTAGCAACTTGAAACTTCGAGGATAGGTTGCGCATCAGAATGCCGCGGTTAAATTCGTTAATGGGCCAAATCGGTCGAATAGTTTCGGAGTTATAGGCACTTGAAATTTTGAAGTTATTTATTTTTTATTTCAGAAACTACTTGAGCGATTGGATTCAAACTTGGCAGTTGGGTGGAGTATAACGACGCGCAACTTTGAGCCGAATTTCTTCAGTATCATATTGTCAGTAAATTCAAAAAAAAAATTTTCGAAATTTTTTTCCAAAAAATTTTTTTTTTTGGAAAACATTCATCATATCCAAAAAAAAATTCCACTCACACTTTGAGCTTCATATACCAAATTCATTCATACGAAATTTCAGTTCGATATGATCATAAGTTTTGGAGATATCGGGAAAAAATATATCAAATTTCGAGGTTTTCTTCTCGATATCGTTGATTTTTCGGTATAACTCGAGAAATACTGATTCAGTCCTGATAAAACTTCACAGCTAGTTTTAAGATGCTGAAAGACAACTTTATGCAAAATTTCGTGATAATCGTGTCATTAGAACAATTTGAAAAAAAAAATTCCATGATTTTCTTATCATATCATCCTCATTAAATTCCGTATGAAACTTCGAACTGATATTTTTCGATGAAGTACTAGATTTCAATTAGATCTGATCTGTATTTTTGGAATATTGGAAAAATAAAATTTTGATTGGGTATATCTACGGAATCATTGGGTGGAATTTACCCATTCACGAATTCGGTCTTCGTAATTAAGGTCCAAACCATCTCTACAAATATCGAGTTTCTAAGTTGTTTCTTTCGGAAGTTATTGTGTTTACGCAGCCGGCCGTTAGGCTGACCGTAAACACAATAACTTCCGGAAGAAACGACTTAGAAACTCGACATTTGTAGAGTTGGTTTGGGGATTAATTACGAAGGTCGAATTCGTGAATGGGTAAAATCCGCCCAATGATTCCGTAGATACATCCATTCAAAATTTTATTTTTCCAATATTTCCAAAAATACAGATTTGATCGAATTGAAATCCAGTAATTTATCAGTAAAAAATTTCAAAAAGCACTGCCGTGAAGGCAGCAGCTTTTGCGTGCATGTTCAAATTCGTTGCTGAAGCGGTCATCTACATTGAACATGCGCGCAAAAGTTGCTGCCTTCACGGCGGTGCTTTCAGAAATTTTTTTCTTTTACCAAAGTAGCCGATATTCGTTTTATTTATTTATTAACAGAACGTCAAGTGAAGTGTCGGAATAGCTGCCATCTTCTTCTACACCCATTGGTTTTTTTCATTAGGTCTTCTCTGGTTAGTCGTTGAGATGATCGATTTCTTCCTCTATCCTGTTCAAATACTAAATAAAAATATATCGATTGTGCATACAAGTAAATGGGGGCCATTTTTAACACTAAATATGTAGAAAAATATCAGGTTTATTATCCAGGCTACTTTGATAAAAAAAAATGCACCATTGTCGTGTGTTGTTCCACAGCTGCCTTTGATTTGGACGAAAACATCTATATTTTCATCAACTTACAAATGTCACCCCAACAAAGTATATTATACTTGAAATCGAAAGAAAGAGCTTTTTTGAGAAACATCCATATAGTCCAAGTAATATAACAATGAAATGCCAACTCTGCTCTACTTGCAGTCCTAAACAGATTTACGGGCTGCTGATTCGATTTCAAATATAAACTACTTCTATTTTCGTATATTACCTATTCTAACCTACGCGAATGTCAACGATACTTAAGTTCCAAAAAAATTGTTTCAGATCCCGTACAGAAAGTTACTTTGAGTTGTACAGCTATAATGAAATCCATAACATTCTGGAACAGTATTCTTGGTTTAAACATTTTTGGGCGAACTGACAACACAGTATTATTGGGATTCAAGCATGAAGGAGCAAAGTTAGAATTGGTGCAAAGTGGTGAGTTGAAATAATACTTTGTTTCGGTAAATGATCTATATTATTGAAAACATGCGTGTGCGTGTCATCAAATTGACTAGCTTGCCCGTTAAGCTAGCTCAGTGACTTATGCTAGCCAATTCGTTCGTCCGCACAAGAAACACCCTACCTGAGTAAAATAACTCGTAGTGCGCCAGTGAAATTAAATTTACTCCTGAATGTATCCCCAGTCGTTAACTTGATGGTAAAGAAGCGACCTCTTTCTCTGTATCTATTTATTACAACTTTACAATTGAAAGTGCTATATGCAAACACAAAATTTACAGTGAATCTGAGATCCGGGATTCGAAGAGCACTTATCTTAGGTGTGATGGTGAGTGGTAAAGGATCTAGCGCTATGGCTTTCCAAAATGATCGTCTAGTTTTCAGAGCTCCCATCCAAAGCGAAGTCCAGTATGGATATTCCAGCAATAATCAGCTCCGGTACAAAGGAAATCCAGCCAACCTCTGGGTACAGTACTAAGAAAATACAACCAAATTCTGGGTCCGGTACTAAGATATTCCAATCAAATTCTGGGTGCGGTACTAAGATGTTCCAGTAAGATTTAGCTGCGGTTCTAAGAGATATTCCATGAGGAGGAACCTCACCCATATTTATACGGGAAACTACTGATCGTATTTTCATGAACTTCAGCACTTATAAGTATTTCACGATGCTGATGAAATCTAAAATATTTTCAAGGCATGAGCACCTCCGGTTTTTCCGGAAATGACGTCAACTTCCGTTTTTCAAATTAGAACACCATTTTTTTATTGCAGAAATAGATTCCTTAGAAAATTTCAATTTATTTTGATGTAACATTTTTCAGTTTTGGTTGGAAAATTCTCTCTGAGCGGGAAAATTCGAAAAAAAAATCGAAAATAGAGCTCCGCTGAAACAAGAATAACTTCGAGGTTTTTGGATGGAAAATTTTCATTTTTGGGATTTTTCAAGATGTAAGATTGATGTATCCACTTTAAAAATCGAAATTGCGATTCATGATACAGGGGGTGAAAAAATCGCTTTCAAAGTTAGGGATGACAAAATCGTGAAAAATCAATTTTTTCAAATTAGAACCCCATTTTTTTATGGCAGATATTGAATCTACGTTAAAAAATAATGTGAGTGTATGCATCACACCCTTGCCCTAAAGTGGATATTTTCTGAGTTATTCACAAGAAACTGTTTTTCGTCTTGAATTTTCAGCTATTTCTTTTCCCTCCACGCCAAAAAGATGAAATTTTCAGGAACTGTTATATGAACCATGCTGTAGATTTTTCACCCCTTCTTGAAACCGACTTCAAGTTACTATTAGGAGAACCATGGCAAACTCTCGCAGTTATTACTAGAGAAGATGCTCAAAGTTTTGACCGTTAATTTCTAGACATTTATTTATACGTCTCAGGAATGCTTCGTGCGTTGCTCTTCTTATTTCATCGGGAGGAAGAGATCTGCAAAAGTGTTTAAAAACCAAATTGAGTTTCAAAACTATGAATCTAAAAATCTAAACAAACCTGAACGCATTTCTGACTCGTTCTACGCAGTCCTCTTTATCAGTCAGGGGAGTTGAGTAGACAATATTTTTTATCCTACCCCAAACATAATAGTCTAAAGGAGTTAAATCGGGAGAACGTGGTGGCCAAAGATGTGGACCATTGTTCGCCAACCATCGATCTTCAAATAGCCTGTAGAGGATATTTGACACATTGAGTGAATTGTGTGGAGGCGCGCCATCTTGTTGATACCATAAGTCATTATGGTTCTGTACTAGCGGCTCAATTATTTCAGTCAATATGTCAGAATATCTATCTCCTAAGGGAGAACATTCTTTAAATAATGCAAACATGTGTAGTGTTCTATCTTACCAGTTAAAGTCCCATCATAAATGTGAACATCGAGAATTGCATTATTTTGGATGGCGCAAAAAACATTGAAACTCCAGGTCTCTTGAAAGTTCCATTGTCTGAAGTGGTGGTTGTTCTCTTCATCCCAATAATGACTGTTATGCCTATTGAAAGAACCATTCTTTGTGAATTTAGATTCATCTGTCCAAATTATACAGTCCAAAAAGTTTTCATTCTCTTGAAATCGAATCATCATAGCTTCGCAAAACTCTGTTCTCCTGACGAAATCAGTTTCCTTCAAATGCTGTACCCTATTGAATTTATATGGGTGCATTTTATGTTTTTTTAATATTCTCCACACACTCGATTGAGATAATCCCAGATCAATCTCGGCATCTTTGAGAGAATTTTGAGGATTCACACGAAAATATGCAAGAACTGTAATTTCGTTGTTCTCATCTTCTACTACACTTTTTTCTCTGTGTGTAGTTTTCTTAACGAAAGATCCGACATTTCTCAAGTTTGTCATGGTTCTGTTAATGGTATCTCTCGTTGGTCTGGGTCGGTCAGGAAACCTCTCAATGAACAGTCGAATCGTTCTATCTACAACTTTATTACATTCCCCATGAAGTAGAATGAGATTTAAATAATCTTCATTGGTAAAATTAGGCATAGTGATCGATTTTATAACTTAATACGAATTATCACCAAATTAATAGTAAACACAAAATGCTACTGAATAAAGAGGAATTTGGCAGATGTAATTAATGATATCTATCATTAAAAAAAAATAATGTAAAACATGGTAAGTTTTTGCATATGGTTCATAAGGAATTATTTATTTATCACTGGAGAGAAAACCGATGGCCGATTAGTTGAAATAAAGAGGTTTCCGATACAAATTCGAATCCAAATTCGCCATCTATTTAGGAACAACCTGTAACTTTTTTCTCTTGCATATTAGGGTAGTAAAATCTAAAACATGGTTTAAGTAAGAGTTCCTGAAAATGTCATCTTTTTGGCGTGAAGGGAAAAGAAATAGCTGAAAATTCAAGACGAAAAACAGTTTTTTGTGAATAACTCAGAAAATATCCACTTTAGGGCAAGGGTGTGATGCATACACTCACATTATTTTTTAACGTAGATTCAATATCTGCCATAAAAAAATGGGGTTCTAATTTGAAAAAATTGATTTTTCACGATTTTGTCATCCCTAACTTTGAAAGCGATTTTTTCACCCCCTGTATCATGAATCGCGATTTCGATTTTTAAAGTGGATACATCAATCTTACATCTTGAAAAATCTCAAAAATGAAAATTTTCCATCCAAAAACCTCGAAGTTATTCTTGTTTCAGCGGAGCTCTATTTTCAATTTTGTTTTCGAATTTTCCCGCTCAGAGAGAATTTTCCAACCAAAACTGAAAAATGTTACATCAAAATAAATTGAAATTTTCTAAGGAATCTATTTCTGCAATGAAAAAATGGTGTTCTAATTTGAAAAACGGAAGTTGACATCATTTCCGGAAAAACCGGAGGTGCTCATGCCTTGAAAATATTTTAGATTTCATCAGCATCGTAAAATACTTATAAGTGCTGAATTTCATGAAAATACGTTCAGCAGTTTCCCGTATAAATATGGGTGAGGTTCCTCGTGAAAGACCCTGTATACTCATCAACACCTTGTCCCATATTAGATCTCAATTTCCACGTTTCTGCCATGACTTTGTTGAAAGCTTTTTCATCCAAACTTCCTGAGAAAGCTATTATATTCCTCTAAGGCAATCTAAAAAGAATACTATCCATGTCTAATACAAACCAAATACATTTTTTAGGGTTAATACATCTCTTCTTTCCTCGAAATTAATGGATAAATTGTGGCCGGCTCTCCTAAATAAAATTGGCGACATTATCCTGGTAACACAGCTTGGTTTCTGTAGGCTCGTTGAGATATAGTGTATTGCTTTCATCTGAATGCGGGGAACCTAAAACCGACTCGCCTCTCCTCAAGCTGTTGTAACTTTGAATCGTTGTGCTCTTATCGAAACATCCACATGTCCCACGTGTGTTTCAACAAATGTTATTGTGAATAAGCCTAATAGGAGGTAATAAAATCAGATTACTACAATTATTTGCATATTTCCTGGATATAATTACTTCCTCCGAGCTTCACGTTACGTATCACACAGTTGCTTCGGTATCCTTAAATTCAACACAGTTGATTCTCCATGATCAGAAGTGTCCTACATACCTCTATAATTGCTTCTGTTACAATGGTAGTATACAATTCTATTCCTCTTCTTATTTTCAACAGCTTTAGTACAAGCATAATTAACATCTCTGTTTTACTTTCCTCGCCATGCTTTAAACTCTTCGTCGCTTCTGAAATTAGCAATACCTTCTGTGATTTTTATGTTGTGGATATTTGTAAAATTCTTATCAAAATCATTATAGGATGAAAACTTCTCTCTGTGTTCATTGGGACTAAGAGAACACATAATATTCTGCCTCCTTTCCATAATATTTCGATTTTTAAAGTGGATACATCAATCTTACATCTTGAAAAATCCCAAAAATGAAAATTTTCCATCCAAAAACCTCGAAGTTATTCTTGTTTCAGCGGAGCTCTATTTTCGATTTTTTTTTTTTTTTCGAATTTTCCCGCTCAAAGAGAATTTTCCAACCAAAACTGAAAAATGTTACATCAAAATAAATTGAAATTTTTCGAGGAATCTATTTCTGCAATAAAAAAATGGTGTTCTAATTTGAAAAACGGAAGTTGACGTCATTTCCGGAAAAACCGGAGGTGCTCATGCCTTGAAAATATTTCAGATTTCATCAGCATCGTGAAATATTTATAAGTGCTGAATTTCATGAAAATACGTTCAGTAGTTTCCCGTATAATTATGGGTGAGGTTCCTCGTGAAAGACCCTGTATAAAACCGTATCAAACCGATATTTGATCCAGTCTTGTGAATTATTGACTTGTTGGTTTGTGCCAAAATTCTTCGAAATCATATGAATATTTTCCGAAAAAGAAATCACTTTCGAGAAAGTTCGGAAAATGTTCGAAAAAAATGTTCCACAGTTTTTTCATATATCTCCGAGAATAAGTATCGGATCGAATGGAAATTTTGGAGTACCTTTGTTAGATAACTCCAGTTTTGTGCCAAATTTCATTGAAATTTCATTGATAGTCTCAGAGAATTTTTCAACAAAAATTTGGAAAATATTCGAATAAAATTGTTTGAATTTCTTATGTCTAGATCTACACGATATTTTGTATTATGTTGTGCATCAGCATTCAACCAAATAAATACGAAATTGAACTTTGACAAATTTTTGTAGACGTTTTTTTGAAGTTTCTAATGACTATATCTACAAGAAACTTCGCAGTAAGTGGCGCGCTAGTATTCTTCAATTAATCACGAAGTTTCGGTCTGATCGCAATTGTACTCCTTGAGATATTGAGGAAAAATCTCAACATTTCCAATAACGAAATTTCCTGTGGATCTCCAGAAATGAACATCGAATACGTAACATCATGAGATATCGAGAAATTAACCCGGTAATTCCATATTGGCATAACTCCCGAACTGTTCGGCTGATTTCACCTACAAACGAAATTAACCGGATTATTCAGACGGAACTTGAAAATTTTTTGACTCTATAGATCCTTTCCTTGGACAGTTAGAGCACGTGCATCTGAAAGAATGGATAGAATAGAATTCGACCACGCAATTTTTCATCAGTAAGTCCATCCTAGTCGTTTAAGATCATTTTCGTCTCATTTGGTCGAAATTATGACATAGTGCTAATTAACTTTTTCCTCCCTAGATACGGCTAGGTATTTCTGGTCGTAGTAGACCAGGGGTGAATTGGCACAGTGGATGTTAATTATGATTACTGTGAAATACGCTTGAAGGGTAGTCATATAACGCTTTTATAACTATCAGTCATGATCTAGACCTTTTTTTTATGAAAAAACAGGAATACTCATCAAAAACTAATGATATCCAAGTAGTGCTCACATGGAATCAGTCAGCTTACCTAGTAAAACATTGTCGGTGATAATACTTGACAACACGTGAAAATCGGCTCGAAATCCGACTTCATTACATACCTGAATGAAAAGGGTTGGAATAAATCTTTTTCAAGTAAAAAAGGAATGCTTGTGAAGAAAAGATGATTTAACGAAAACACAATATCTGAAATCAATCAGCTTGTAGGAACAAAATATTTCAGATGATAATCCTCTACGAAGCATGAGAATCAGCTCAAAATTGGATTTCGGTACACATACCTGAATGCCCATAATTTTGATTAACCCTATCTTGTTCAAATTTCCTAGTTATTAAATCTTCTCTCCACCCTATGTTCTTTATCTAGGTAAGTGACAAGCTGGAAAATAATTGTTTTGTAAATATTTCAAATTCAAACATATGCAGTACCTTGATTGAATGTATTGAAAAATTTGATTTTTCTTTATAGAACCAAAACAATTTCTCTTTCAAAATGATTAGTTTTGTTCATCTTCACATCCAGACAGTACCATTCCAAATATGAATACTACATTCATTCGTAGTTTTCATAGCTGTGATGATGATTATTTCAGCTTGAATATCTTAAGTTACACCGAATAAAATTATATTTCCTGCACTGCCAAACCCAGCAACATGCAAAGACGGCATCAACTTACAAGAATTGTATTTGTTCGAAAGTTTCTATGTGTTTATAAAAGCTGTAAATGTTATAAGATATTAATTACTTCGAATATAGTTCCCACTTATACAGCAGAAAGTAAATATTTCAGTCACTTACAGTAACACTTGAACATATGACAACAGCGGTTCTATAAAACTGATTTCTGAATTTATTGATTGCAGATGGACCTATAGATCGGGCCGAAGCATATGGGCGAATAGCGTTTTCCTGTCCGTATGAAGAACAAGAAATTCTCTCTCGGAAAGTGGATGAACATAAAATCAAAATAATTCACCCTCTTACAGTTTTACCAACTCCTGGAAAGGCGGATGTTCGAGTTCTAATAATTGCAGATCCAGATGATCATGAAATATGTTTTGTTGATGATGAGGGATTCAGGGAACTATCAAAAGTTGATCCCGAAGCGAATAAGTTACTTGATAGATACATCAGAACGGATAAATCTTAATTGTTTACCTAACTCGTTGAAATATATTTCACATTAATGTTTTATGTATAATTCATCATAAATTGGTTGAATATTGAATAATCTCCTATATTTAGTTTATCCCATGCGTTAATATCACATTCATTACCTACGAAATTTCAAATTTATTTGATGTTGTGATACAAAATCACGGCGTTTTCATATATTCGGTGGAGGATAAAATGCAAGTCAGTCAATAGTTCAGTTATTGTATGAAGATCTTCTTCGTAAAATAGTTCTATACTGAAAACTAATTATCAACTAGCACACTAGTTGATAGCAATACGAATCTAATTAAGTAATATATGCAATTACGACAGACTTTATTCATCGAGAAGAAAGCTCTCTTTTTCACATTTATACATTGATTAAATTAATTCACTACCTGTTCGATACAAAATCGAATTTTCAATAAATTCATTTCTCAATTTTGTATTAATTCTTTCGGCGTTGATGTGGAGTAAGAATTTGAGAGGATTTACTTCCATATTTAAATCCCTTCTTTGTTTCTTGCTTTCCCATCCCCTCCACTTCTTGAAAATCACTTGGGTTCCTGCATCGATAACGCACGCATCTCCTACAACGGTTCGACACAATCAAAAAGGGAAAAGTTCGCAGTTCTGCACAAAAAACTGGTTATTAGTTTTTAAGTTAGTTCATAGCTAAGTGAGAAAGGACACACATCTAGTTATAAGTGAAGAAAACAGTTAAGTTCGTCTTAAGTTCCACCGCCATCAAGATTAAGAGTACAAGGAGTCGGGCAGGTCAGGTGAGTCCTTTTCCTGTTTTTGCCTTCCTTTCTTGCAGTTCTTGTTGTTCCGGTTTGGGGTTTTCCTCTCAAATTTCGGGATTCAAACTTCGATCAAGTCTGATTCTATTCTTTCACCAAATCTGTGTGGTGGAACAATCCAAATTACTTCAACAAAACCTTTACAGATACCACTGACTAAATAAATTTGGATTGATCCGCAACATAATTGGTCCTTCGGGCCGGATATTGAAAATTCGATTTATATTATTTCACTTTACGGGAAACAATCAGTCAGCGCCATATGCAAATTTCCTTATCGCGACAATTGTCTTCACGCATTGCATATTGGAATATCTGCGCGTTGTACTCATATGAACAGATTTGTTTACTTTTAATTTTCGGGAAAATTTGCAATCCTTAAAGGTAGTCTTATCTAATTAGATACGACATAATTGAACTAGGAGGTTTATATTCATTGGGTAGTTGCATTAAATAGATGCTGATCAACATATAAGGATATACGTTCTCCATTTCAATAAAATTCGTAGGTTTTGTTTTGTATTCAACTTCGAACATGGAACATGAAACGGGTTCATCTAAAACTAAAACTCCGGCTACCAGTTCGGATGATTTACGCGCTTTCACAAAGTGGAAAGGCAAACTAGATAGGTTATGGATGAAACTTCAACAAGCCTATGATCTCATCGGAAATTTTCCTTCATCATTAAATTCATTTATGATACGAACTGCTCAAGTTGAGAATATAGCAGAGGAATATGAGATGGCTCTTTCAGAAGTGGATATCTTGGGATCACGGAGTAAAGAATTAAGTCTGAATACGGCAAAACTAGCGAGAGCATTCAATGACTTATATTATAAGATTCTAGAGGTGAGGGAGGAACATAAAGCAGCCACAAGTGAGAATGAGGGGGGATCAGGTGATAATTCAGATACCTCCAAATCTTTCCCCAGTTTCATGCCACAAATTCAGTTACCAAAATTTAGCGGTGATATAGAATGTTTTCCAGGATTTATAGCTTTGTACGATAAAGTGATTCACAATAATTCAAAACTTTCGGAAATTGAAAAATTTGCTTACTTACTCTCATACTTGGATGGCAGGGCTCTGAATCTAGCACAAACAGTAACTTTTGATCCCAACAATTACGAGACGGTGTATCAACTGCTCAAGAATGAGTTTTCCAATGTTCGTGTAGTGGCTTTTCATTATCTCAATCAAATTTTCTCTTTGACTTCAATAAAAGGTAATAATAAAAACGCATTGAAGGAATTATGTGATTCGTTGCAGGCAAATGTGAATTGTTTGAATAAAATTGACATCCCTGATATGGGACAGTTCATTCTTCTGTTTTGGAGTTTGAAACTTTTGGATCACAATACTCGTAGAGATTTCGAAACGAAATTTTTGAATAAAAAGTTTCCTGATTTTTCGGATTTGATTAAGTTTCTTCGCGATCGTTGTGCTATCAATGAGTTGAGTGGGGATGTTTCCACAAGTAGATCTCCTGTACCGGTTGCTGGCCATACACAAGGTCAAGTGATTAGGGGTTCGAACGTTAAAAAGGCTCTTGTTACTGCCAAGGATGAGTCCAAGGCCATAACAAAAGGAAGGTTTGATTCATTGTGCCAATGTTGTGAGGGTTCACATAAGTTTTCGCGCTGTCCACGATTCCTCAATTCCTCGATCGAAGAAAGAAAAAGATTGGTACAGATTCACCGGCGGTGTTACTCGTGTTTAGGTCGCCATTCAATCGCCTCCTGTCAATCGAATAATCGTTGTCGTAAATGTGGTAATAAAAAGCATAATACCTTGATTTGCTTTTCTCAAAATCAAACGGACGATTCCAATTCCTTTTCGGGTAGGGTCACTCAAGTAAGCGGTTCATCGCCTGTAAATAATCCATCTTCAGAAGAAGTCAAACTAGTGAACACTTGTTCACTTCTATCTCCGGAGGTAACCTGCATTTTAGGGACAGCTCGGGCTAAAATTCGCGATATCAGTGGGGTCTGGCATCCTTGTAGACTTGTATTGGATCCTGGTAGTCAAGTGAATTTCATTACTTCACGGCTCGCTTCACGATTGGGAATACCGAAGAGAAAATGTGGTTTTGCGATTTCAGGTGTTGGAAACACGCAGCTTTCAGCTGTAAAAGGAATCATTCCATGTTCGCTGACTTCCTTGACGAATGAGGACACATTTCACCCGGATGCAGCAATTGTGGAGGAAATAACCACAAATTTGCCTACCATAAATCTGTTATCTATTTTGAGGCAAAGGTTTTCGAGGCTCCCACTTGCCGATCCTGATTTTGATCAATCTTCATCAATAGATATGTTGCTCGGAGTACAGTCTTACTTAGACCTCTTACCGGACGCTCCACGACATATTAAGGGTCAACCGTCTGCTATCCTAACCAAACTGGGTTGGGTGATCATTGGTGCTGTTCATTCGGTTCATCCTCCTGTCGTGGAATCTCTTTTTACCAAAATGGTAACAAGTTCACTGAACAACACGTTGGAAAAGTTTTGGGAGGTTGAGGAAGTCGTGTACTCTCACGAAAAACTATCCCCTAAGGAAATTTTTTGTGAGGAGTATTTTTCATTGACAACATCACGGGATTTAACGGGAAGGTACATCACAAGACTCCCTTTCAAGGATAACTCTCGTCCTGAATTGGGTTCGAATCGACAAAGATCGCTGAATCGTTTTTATAAGTTGGAAGCTAGGTTCAAACGTGATCCACAATATTATGCGTTGTATGCAGAAAATTTGAGAGATTATTTGAATAAAGGCCATTTAATTCCGGCTCCCCAAAAGGCTAATTATGTGTTGACACATCACGGAGGTTTAAAAGCAAATTCGGACCAGAGCAAGTTGAGGGTTGTGTTTTCTCCTGCGGAGAAAGGTTCTTCTGGAAAGAGTCTCAATGAAACGTTGTTGGCAGGTCCTAAACTGCAAAGCGATATAGGCATCATAGTTACACAGTTTCGTCTATTTCCGGTTGCGGTTACCTGTGATATTAAACAGATGTATCGAGCTATACTTCTTCATCCGGAGGATTGTAAGTATCAGCATATATTTTGGCGATTTTCATTAGAAGATCCGGTCGGGGAATGGGAGTTGAGAACTGTAACTTTCGGTATTTCTAGCAGTCCGTTTTTGGCGCAGCGCACTATTAAACAACTCATTCTAGATGAGGGCGAAAAATATCCAAAAGCAGCTGAGATTTTGAAATCCCATTGGTTTATGGATGACCTATTGTTCGGTGCATTTAGCGTAAGCGAGGCATCGGAATTGTGCCAGGGGTTGATAGCTCTGCTCGGGTTAGGAGGCTTTGAGCTGGGAAAGTGGGCGAGTTCTCACCCATCTGTCTCAGAAGCTTGTTCCCTTGACCCCAAAGAGCTTAGTTTTTCAGATTCTTCGGCAGTGAAGGTATTGGGATTGATATGGGATCCTTCCGGAGACAATTTTCATTTTGCCGTGGATATCACTCCAACCACTCTTACGAAAAGGGGAGTATTGTCCCGTGTAGCGCGTATTTATGATTATAATGGTTACTTGAGTCCAATCACTTTTGCATTGAAGGTGATCCTTCAGCGACTTTGGCTACTTAGGATCGATTGGGATGATCCCTTGCCATCCGAGGTGTTGGAAATGTGGAACCCTATAGAGGAAGAGTTCAAACTCTTAAAGAATATTTCTATTCCCCGTTGCATAATTTCAAGCCCTCCGTCCAAAGTCCAACTCATTGGGTTTTGCGACGCAAGTATTCTAGGTATGGCTGCCGTTGTGTATTTACGCGTGGAGCAACATGATGGTATTTGTTGCAATTTGCTTTGTTCTAAGACAAAGGTCGCTCCGTTGAAAAATTGGACTATAAATCGTTTAGAGTTGGGCTCTGCCGTTCTCTTGAGCAAACTAATTCATTCTTTGCTTCCAATCGTTAATGTTTTTCGAAATTTTGAAATAATTTGTTTTTCGGATTCAAGTACTACACTTGCTTGGATCCGAACTCCTCTTTACAAGCTAAAGACCTTTGTCGCTAATCGGGTTACACAGATTCTGGAGGCCTCTCCTGAGGCGATCTGGAAATATATACCGGGTGAGCGAAACATGGCAGATCCGGCTAGTCGTGGCTCAAACCGTCTCAGTTTTTAAATAACCAGATTTGGTGGACTGGTCCCATTTTTCTGAGAACTCCACTTGACGATTGGCCAAAGTGGCCATCTCCATTCAAGGGAGAATTACCTGAGACAAAGAGTATGCCTAGGGTAAGTTTCATTGTTTCTATCGAAACTGACTACATATTGGAAGTTATGCGGCGTTCTCTTCATTGGGTAGGGCGCAACGAGTGTTTTCATATGTATTTCGTTTTGTGAACTCCTTAAAGTCGCGAGTTCATCACGGATCTTCCGTTCCTTTTCAGACGGGTTTTTGGTTGTCGAATATCGAGATACAATGAAATTCTTCATCAGATTTACTCAGCAGGGTTATTTGAAAAGAGAAATAGAACTTCTTGAATCGGAGAAAAGTTGTTCACCTAGGTTCAGATCACTTTCTCCTTTTTTGGACACCACGGGATTTTTGCTGGTGGGGGGCAGGTTGAGGAATTCTGACCTTTCTTATCATTCGAAACACCCTTATTTGATTCCCCGGGAATCACATATGGCCACATTATTGTGTGATCATTTCCATCTGCTCAGTGGTCATGGTGGCCCAAAATTGGTCCAATCTCTTTTGCAGCGAGCCTATTATGTTCCGTCGGCGAGAAGTCTGATAAGGAAAAGAATTTTTAATTACTTGCCTTGTTACAGGTTTAAAGCAGCTCCTATTCAGCCACCTATGGCTGATCTTCCCTCATCTCGTGTGAACCTTCTAGAAGTTTCACTCATTGTGGTGTAGACATAGGTGGTCCCTTCTGGACCAAATATAATTCTCGACGAAATGCGAAACAAGAAAAAACGTATATTGTCCTCTTCGTTTGCTTCTTTTCGCGAGCGGTACATATTGAGGTTGTAGCAAGCTTGTCTACAGCTGCTTTCTTGGCGGCATTAGATCGTTTTATAGCTCGTCGGGGCCTACCATCACAGATTTATTCCGATCAGGGTAGGAACTTTCGCGGTGCTGCTCGGGAAATTTCAGAAATTTCCAGATTTCTTGAGAATGACAGTGAAGTTATAAAGGGCTATTTAGCGAAGCGAGAAATTCAGTGGAATTTCAATCCACCATACGCCCCAAATTTCGGTGGTGTTTGGGAGGCGGATATAAAAAGTGTGAAAAATCACTTGAAAAGATTGATCGGATCTCAGGTTCTCACAATGGAGGAGTTTCAAACTGTTTGTATAAGAATTGAATCCATTTTGAATTCTCGCCCAATTGGGGCATTGTCAAGTTCACCGAACGATTTCCAAGCACTGACTCCGGGTCATTTCTTGATTGGCTCCGAGCTTCTTTCTCGTCCAGAGGGAGATGTGACGGAGGTTCCTTTGAATTTACTAGACAGATGGCAGTTGACACAACAGATAATTCAGGGGTTCTGGAAAAAATGGAGTCGAGAATGTGTCGATCAAAATCTTAAAAACCGATGCCTACTATAAAGATAGGCGACGTTGTCTTTTGGTTTGAACCTGGGGTTCCCCCTGCAGAATGGCCGCTTGGAGTGGTACAGGAGTTATGCCTGAGTTCGGATAATGTTGCGAGAGTTTTGAAAATTCGCACTCGCAAGGGTGTCTTAACACGGCCTACTAACAAGGTGGTCTTATTACCATTCAATGAATCGAAATAACTTCGAACACCCTTCGATCGATTTTTTTTTTTTTTTTTGCGTTGAAGTGGAGAATGTAATCTTGTAATATGTCACAAAATACTTATTTTGGGTGGGGGGTATGTTCGATACAAAATCGAATTTTCAATAAATTCATTTCTCAATTTTGTATTAATTCTTTCGGCGTTGATGTGGAGTAAGAATTTGAGAGGATTTACTTCCATATTTAAATCCCTTCTTTGTTTCTTGCTTTCCCATCCCCTCCACTTCTTGAAAATCACTTGGGTTCCTGCATCGATAACGCACGCATCTCCTACAACGGTTCGACACAATCAAAAAGGGAAAAGTTCGCAGTTCTGCACAAAAAACTGGTTATTAGTTTTTAAGTTAGTTCATAGCTAAGTGAGAAAGGACACACATCTAGTTATAAGTGAAGAAAACAGTTAAGTTCGTCTTAAGTTCCACCGCCATCAAGATTAAGAGTACAAGGAGTCGGGCAGGCCAGGTGAGTCCTTTTCCTGTTTTTGCCTTCCTTTCTTGCAGTTATTGTTGTTCCGGTTTGGGGTTTTCCTCTCAAATTTCGGGATTCAAACTTCGATCAAGTCTGATTCTGTTCTTTCACCAAATCTGTGTGGTGGAACAATCCAAATTACTTCAACAAAACCTTTACAGATACCACTGACTAAATAAATTTGGATTGATCCGCAACACTACCAGTATCGGTTAGACAACGGCAAACTTGTTCAATTTAATGCCAGTGGTAAGTACGTTCTTGAATATGTAAAATTTCCAGAATTTCTGGAGGAAAACATATTAAACCAAAATTCAATCGAAATTGCTTCATGTTTTTCTGAAGAGATTTATCAGAACGTAGAGAAATATGAAATCTGAGGTTTTTCTTGAAGAAATCATCAACACATATCTCATTGAAATACGGACAGGGATCCCAAGTCAATATTTTGTTTCCATATACCGTTTATAGTGATAAGGATACATTTTTCCAAGTATCTATAACTCATTTCCATTAATTTTCAAAATACAAATGAGTATTCAATCCAGACCGCGCTAAACAATACTAAAAGCCATCTAACCACCAGACGTAAGAACCGACAATCCAAGCGCTCATATAACGATTTCGTCAGGTATATCTTGTCCACGATCTTGCCATCTCGGGTCAAGTAGATCTATGATTCCTTGCCTTCAGTTTATTCCTTGAGGCTATTCGTACGGATTCATGATCTGAGTCTGCAGAGGACCTGGCTGCTAATTGCACATAGCTAGTCCGCATAGACAATCACAAAAATATCAACAGGAAACTTTTGTAGCGCAACTCTTGTCTCAACCAAATTAAAAAAAAAAACTTAAAAAAAAAATAATTGAAAAATACCAAATTCTATTCAAATGGAGAGTTCACTTAATTCACCTCGGTCCGCTGTCAGTGAAGACGGCGTGGGTTCACGATGTTCTTAATAAGGGAGCCAACGTATTTGATTGAGTGACTCAAAAAAATATATATATTCACATCGACACGTAAATACCGAAGGAAAACAAATTGAAAAAATTGTATGTTGATAAACAAATCAAGGTTGAGATGAGTTGATGATTGAAAAAAATATACACATATATATTCTAGTTTCCCTATGTTCTCAAAACCAGATCAGCTATACGAATTCTAAATCTGCCTAGGAATAAAGCTGAAGAATATCATAAAACAATGAAATTTTTGTGGAGTACCTCACTTGATCAAGATCAGTTCACAGTTTATATAAAATCAAACATATGGTCTGAATTTATATGATTCAACACCAAAGCATATATTTTAATCACCTGATTTTCATATAAAAAAAAAGGAAATATGTCGGAATTTACCCGAGCCAACATAAATTCTACATAAGTAATATCATTGGACATTACCAGAGTTAAAAAAAATCCATTAGTTAATATTGAAGTGAAATAAGGAGAAAGGTCCATAAAAAAAATGTGACAATCAAAATTTCAAAAATATGCTAGATAGTTATTAAAATTTAAGAAAATCAGCAAAAACAGTTCACAAAAAAAATTAACTAGATTATGTGTTAGAATTTTGAAATATGAACAAGATTATCATTACAGATGTCGATAAAATACCATTAAAATCTTGACATTAACTAATGAATCAATAGTGAATGCACATTAAAGGTTCTGAATTTGCATGATGAAGATAATTCACCGGTTAAAGTTCACTTTTGTCCCGTTATTTCCTTGATTCAAATCAGCATCCACATAACAGAAAATTGGCCTCCTACATACCAAATGAACGATGGCTGAAAATTTGGTCCAAAATAATTCCACCTTTGTTCAAACCTATCTCCAAATTCAGGGAAAAAAGGGATATAAGCCGAGGAACTGTAGCATTCAACTTTCCCAGATGTTGTGAGCCGTTTTCCGATAAATCTCAGTCATCAGCCAGAATTCAGTTTCGTCTTATACTTGACCTTATTTGGAGATGGAGAACCAATTAGATAAGGAAAAAAAGGCCCTAGAATAACAGAAATGCCTCACATTAATATTTATGCCCTATTAAAACATGATACAAAAAGAATACGACTCACTTTCATATTGGCGGCCTCAAAAGAAACAGAAAAACTCCTGGTTTGTACTCAAATAATCCCCTATTAGGGTAAATATATTGCTTCGTCAATTCACCAAAACGTGCAATACATTTGAAGAAATAAAAACAATATCTTGATCCCAAAATAACTTGGATTTTCACTAAGAGAATATCTCGGATATATCGCATCAAATTTCCCAAGTACAATAAAGAGTCCATTTCCTCGAAAGAGATTGAAATTATCGGGCCACATATGGTACCAAAAAAAAACGCATAAACATCGCGCGAATTTGAATAAATCGGAATCGGTATAAAGACAACCCAAATAAATTAGTTTATACAGCTGTCCCCGAATTAAACGCCACAAATCCCTCCCCCACTTGAAGAAATTTTTCCAAAATTTAAAAACGATAATAGAGTACCTATAAACCAATAGAATTTACCGACAAGTTCTGCTTCCATCATTAACATCCTCCTCAAAGTTTGGATCTGATTTGAGGTCTTTCATGTGCCAGACTCCTCTATCTTTTCCATCTTTATCCCTTAACTTATATGTCAAAGGCGACAATCTCTTGTCAATAATGAATGGCCCAATCCATCTAGGAGCTAGATTTTTTGTGAAATGTTTACTTGCATCAGATAAAACAAAATTCCTTCGATAAACTGGCTGATTCAGGATAAAGTCTTCTGTTCTCCTCCGCAAATTATAATAGCCAGCGTTTCTTTCTGCAGCTCCCTTAATTCAAGACTTCAATTCCATATAAAGTTTGTGAAATTCCTTAGATCTCGTCTCTTCAGATGAACTCTCAGTCGAATCTTTCAAAGTGAGGTCATAGTCATTTCCAGACAGCATCATTCTATGACCGAAATTCACGAAATAGGGCGTATATCTTGTAGTTTCATTTTTGGAGGTTCTCATGGCACAGGATATTTCTGCCAGATGTTGATCCCAATATTGATGGTTCTCCGATGCATAAGCTGACAGGAGGAACATAATGGTCCTGTTATGCCTCTCAGTGGGGTTCGCTTGCGCATGAAAGTTGGCGTTGAATTTAGGACGGATTTAATACTTGTCCAAAAGTTTGAGGTACTCCTTCTTATATTGTGGGCCGTTGTCACTAATTATTACCCTTGGTACGCCAAACATCAGGAACACATTTTCTTCTAGAGCCCTACAAATTGCTGCTGAGGTGGCCTTCCTCATAGGAAAGGTGAGACAAAATTTGCTGAAATAATCTGTAACAACGAAAATGTATGAGTTACCTTTCTTAGATTTGGGAAGCGGTCCAATTGAGTCTGAACTTACAAGCTCCCATGGTTTAGTAGCTTCAGGGTAATGCGATGCCATCAAACCCGCTGTTTTTTTTCAGTCGATTTTATGTCTCAGGCAAACAGAGCAATGTCTCACATACTTAGCAACATCCGATCGTGATCTCGGCCAAAAGTATCTCTCACACAGTCGCGAATATGTCTTGAACACACCCATGTATCCTGAAGTAGGGGGATCGTGCACATCTTCTAAAACTCTCCGTCGAAGATGTTTTGGTACCACCAACTTCCAACAGTTTCCATCCAAATTATATTCGGAAGACTCCAAATACTTATAAAGGCAACCATTATGTACTCGCCCCGAAGAAAACTTTTCAGGTCTATTTTGGACGATTTTCAACAAGAATCGTTGATGTTGGTCAAATCATCAACTGTGACAAGGTCCAGTTTCGGAACAGATCGAGATAGAGGGTCGGGAACATGATGTTCGGATCCCTTTCGATGAGTCACTGTAAAATCAAACTGTTGTCGTCGTACTATCCATCTCGTTAAACGACCCGACACAGCTTTCAAGTGCTGCAACCATACTGAGCAATAATGATCAGTTATTCCCTTTCGGTGGTGGAATAATTTTGCTCTTGCTTGGTCAAAGAGCGACTTATATAGCAAATCACATTTTCGCATTTGGTTGGGACAACACAGCACCCAATCCATGGCCTGATGCATCTGTCTGAACTTGAAAAGGAAGGTCATAATCAGGACAACTGATAATTGGTGCAGAATCGAGTTTTTCCTTGAGCAAATCGAACGAACTCTGGCATTCAGTAGTCCAAGGAAATTTACTATTTTTCTTCAGCAGGTTCGTCAACGGTGTAATGAGGTTCGAAAAATTTAGAACAAACCTACGATACCATGAAAATGTTACCAATACACTTCTAACCTCTTTCACAGTGCTAGGTATCGGAATATCCAACATTGCCTTCACTTTTTTCGGATCAACTAGCAAACCATTTCTGTTGACCACATATCCCAGATATTTAACTTCACTCCTACAAAAGAAACATTTATCATGTGAAACAGTAAGTTTCGCTTCAAGAAGTCGACGAAACACCTCTTCTAATACCTCCAGATGTTTCTCGAAGTCTGGCGTGATGACAACCACATCATCCAAATAAAAAAAACATAGGGCTCCAAGTCACTTCCGAGTACTTTATCCATAAGTCTCTGCTAGCGGGGTGGGCTGTTTCGTAGTCCAAACGGCATCCTTTTGAATTAAAAAAGGTCCTCTGTTCGGGACTGTGAAGGCCGTATATTGTCGGGATTCCTTCTTCATAAGAATCTGCCAAAAAGCTGATTTTCTATCCAACGAGCTGATGAATTTAGCGTTTTTCAACTTATCCAGAGTATTTGATACGTAGGGTAGAGGATGACTGTCTCCCTGAGTGACTGAATTGACCTTTCGATAGTCGACGCGAAACCTGTAGCTTCCATCCTTCCTCTTCACCATAATGATAGGTGATGCCCACGGGCTAGAACTCCTCTCGACAATTTCCTGATTCAACATATCGTCAAGTTGTTCATCTAAACACTTTTGAAGAACAGGGGACACTGGATAGTATCTCTGCATAGTTGAGGGTCCATCCACGATCATTTCATGTTCCATTTAATCAGTACAGCCTATCGAAGTTCCCATCATTTTCAAATTTCTTTCAACCAACTCATTCAGTCTTCGATTCTGATCCTCAGTCAGAGGAGCATCAATGCCATCAATCTCAACATGTTCAGATGAGAAAAACCACTCGTATTCCTCAAGTTAGGTACAATTCCCAGAACTTTCCAAAAGTCTGCTCCAAGCAACATCATCTGTGGCAATTCCGAGATGATCAATACCTCCATTACAATAACTTTACCTTTTTCCACCATCGGAATCGTACAACTTCCAGTACTGTTGCAGACCTGTCCATTTGCCACCGTACATGCTATCTTCTCAGTCGAATTCAGTGTAACTCCTAAATCTTGAAGTAGGGACCAGCACTTACCATTGATAATGGTACGAGATGCTCCCGAATCAAGTAGCCCAAGGAACTCAATACCACAAACTGAAAGACGAAGGTATGGCCTTTCATCGCCATGTATGTAGTTAAGTACACAACTCAAAGTGGTATTGGGACTCTCATGAGTATTAGTCGCTAAAGATGATCCCGTTCTCAACGACTCGATCCGTTTCCCGACAGATTACAGTCCGGACAAGTTTTTGTAGTATAACCTACATTTTGACACTTATAGCAGCCCAGTTTGCTCGGTGAAGCACATCCTATTGCCTTGTGTCCAGACAGGTTACAATTATAGCAAATTACTGATTTCTGTATTCCGTCATTCTCTCCAGAATTCTTCCCAGAAATTCTCGTGTGGTCTTCAATTCGGACTTCAGCAAGATTTTCTTCGACACCAGCATAAGCCAGGTCAGGTTCTAGGCAAAATTGTGATTTCCTAGGTGGAGGTGCAAATGACTCAACTGATTCTCTTCGTTCTTCTAATTGACGACAATAATTCTTCAACTTCCCATATGAACTTATATTCAATAGTGCTAATTGTGTCTGAAAGAATGGTAAAATGTTTCTCAACACTATTTTGATCTGCAGTTCTTCAGATGGAGGAGATCTCAAACGGATGAACGAAGATCTCATGGTGGCTAAGTAAATTCCAGTCTGTTCATCTTTACTTTGCGTACGTCTACGAATTTCCTCAAATAGTTTCTCGTCATAGTTGAAGGGCTCGAACTGAGTACGGAATTTTTCTACAAATGAACTCCAATCCACTATTGAATTCTTTATAGCTCTATACCAGATCAAAGCTCCACCCTCGAATAGATCTATAGCAGAACGTAAAACTTCACACTTAGTAACTCCTCGTGCTTCACACACATTGGAGAAATGCATGAACAGACATACCTTGTTTTCTCCAGAGAATTTTAAACCCCATCTGTACACTGGCCCAGGCTTGATATGACCAGCATTTGCACTGCCTGCCGTAGTCTCCGCAGGGCGAGGAGTAGACGCTAGTACCACAGATCAACCAGATAAACCACTCGCGTCATTTACTTAGGAAATCTATGTCAACGCAGATATGACCCTGAATCGAGCTAATCAGAATTTCAGCAGGCGTTTGGGGTGCTTTGGGGTGCCAATCAGATTGCAGGAATAGGATTACGTCACTCTCGCCGTTTTCGGACTCGCTTGAAGAGGTTATAAACATGTAAACAAACTGAAATGAATTTTTCATCCTATTAATTGATGAATAATTTCGCATCTGTTCCATTTAAGAATATAATCCAAACAGTTTTTTACAACCAAATCAATTGTTTAGTCATCTTTGAGGTTCTATTTTATGATGACAGTCCTCAACAACAAGAATTGGAATCGAACTTAGGTGGACTCATTCATAATGTTCATTTTATATAATATAAAGGAATCGCAAATGAAGTAAAAGCATTACAACCTCCATTATTCAATTAAAACGATGGGATGTCTAATAAAATTGTATATGATTGCACAAACACTAGGATTGGAATCGAACAAAGTTGGTCTATTCATAGTTTGATTTTATATTGAAATGAATCTCATTTGATGTGAAACTAGAAAGATTCTCTGATCAAGGTAAACGGGTTTTCCATAACATTTTTCCAAAATTTTCACCGAATTTACTCCAACCGAGTTCTTCTACGGGAGTTTAAGGTGTGACAAAACACTCGCTTTGGTGTTGGAAATTTGCTTATCAAATTGTTTCATAGAAAAATCTTAGTCTGATTTTGATTTCGTGATTCCTGAATCCCGACAAATCCGTTTTTACATTTCGATTTTAGATATTCCAAAATCAAGTATTCAATTTGACAGCTGTTTCGAGGAAGAAGAAAGTGTGGTTATGTCTGTTATATTTCTCAAGGTCGGAGAGAAGCGATTCCCGCAAATGATGAAGTGATTTGTCTTGTTGGTCTGTGCTAGTACATTTCGTCCACCAGTATGTACTAACGAATCATCATCCTCATCGCCACCTGAGCCACTGCCATCAGATGAACCTTGTGGTCCAGATAACGCAGTATCTCCTGCCTTACCTTCCAGAGAATCCAATAAACTGAGCACCTTCGCAAACGTGGCTCTCTTGTATGCTTCTTCCTCAGACTTTGTAGGTTTTGAGTGTTCTAAGCGAATCAGTACATATCTTAACCGCGTCTCTTTGACTAGAAAACGCCTACTTTCGAGAGTAAGAGACTGAACATCAGAAATACCTGCTTCCACTTACGAAATTACCTCATCAATCGCCATTTTATTTTCGTCAAATGTGTAAGGATATGTTGGATACGAAAGAGAAGCTCTGCTTTCTTGCTCTGGATACGCATTTTCGCATTGAATCCACCGTTCCAGTTGGTAAACCCCTTATAGCAAGCAAATAACTCAATTGAGACTGATTTAATCTCTTAAGAACTAGTTTACCTGCCATATTCAAAGTCCAAATCAATGTAGAAAAAAAAAAAGAAAAATTTTGAGAATCAATCAATCAAATTAAAAAAAAATTAAAAAGAAAAAATAATTAAAAAATACCAAATTCTATTCAAATGGAGAGTGCACTTAATTCACCTTGGTCAGCTGTCAGTGAAGACGGCGTTGATTCACGATATTCTTAATGAGGGCGCCAACGTATTTGATTGAGTGACTCTCAAAAAAATATATATTCACATCGGCTAAACACGTAAATACCGAAGGAAAACAAATTGAAAAAATTGTATGTTGATAAACAAATCAAGGTTGAGATGACTTAATGATTGAAAAAAATATACACATATATATTCTAGTTTCCCTATATTCTCAAAACCAAATCAGCTATACGAATTCTAAATCTGCCTAGGAATAAAGCTGAAAAATATCATAAAACAATGAAATTTATGTGGGGTGCCTCACTTGATCAAGATCAGTTCACAGTTTATATAAAACCAAACATATGGTCTGAATTTATATGATTCAACACCAAAGCATATATTTCAATCACCTGATTTTCATATAAAAAAAAGGAAATATGTCGGAATTTACCCGAGCTAACATAAATTCTACATAAGTAATATCATTGAACATTACCAGAGTTGAAAAAAATCCATTAGTTAATATTGAAGTGAAATAAGGAGAAAGGTCCACAAAAAAAATGTGACAATCAAAATTTCGAATATAAACCAAAGAGCCAAAAAAAAATATGCTAGATAGTTATTAAAATTTAAGAAAATCAGCGAAAATAGTTCACAAAAAAATTTACTTGATTATGTGTTAGAATTTTGAAATATGAACAAGATTACCCAGCAAATACTATAACGCAGCAAGAGTACAAAAACTGTACAGCGTTGCAGCATTTGAAGTGCAGCGATGGTGGTACAGTAACTGTATCGAAACGGACCGTATATGTCCCGCGGAATTGCATCGAAACTGTACAGCTCAAACTGCGTTCGAAGTACAGCCACTATACAGCAGTTGAGCAGGAGCTATGCCTCGTTGTAATGCAGTTTGTATGTGGTAATAATGCATCAACTGTGCTACTTCGATATGAAGTTTCTGAGCAGCAACAATGCAGCAGAAGCTCGGCTGTATAACGAGACTCACAGGAATAAGACTCACTGCCGAAAAAATAATTCTTTTTTAAGAGATTGAAATGAAACTTTGCACATTGATACTTAATTATTAACCATCGACAGATGTGAAAAAAGAGGGTCTACGACTTCCAGTTTATTGGGAAATTGCCGAATAATTTTGATTTTCTTATATGATGTGATGTATATATTTTTGCATATTCGACTTCTATGCTTTACGGTAAAAAAAAATTCTGCAATTTTTTCTGTGTCTAGATATTGATTAATTTACAAAAAAAATATTTAAATTATTTAATTTTCACGATATTTCACCAAAAATTCAGCATGGAATTCGAATATATAAAAATATTCACAATATTATTTAAAAAGATTGTTCGGTCATTTCCGGTTAGACCAGAAGACGCAGAATTTCCAGAATTTCAATGCGAATACTTGAAAAAGAGAGGTTTTTCGGAGGTGAGCCTGATTCCTGAAACATACTGGCTGTTTTAGGAATCGGGTTAGCCTACTTTATGTTGAGCATATAATGTAAAGTAATTCATAGCAAATTCATTTAAATAAATAAAAAATTTGCACTAGAAACATGACTTTAATGGAAAAAACTTGAATTCACACAAATACCGGCCATGTCAAATATTATACATGATATAATATATAATTGGGAGACTCTCTCTCGTTCCTTTCTAAGTCCTCTAAAATAAGTAGATACATATGATGGTTGTTTCAATATCGGTTGGTGAATCATTTTTGCTCTCTTTGTTCTTTCGTACAGCCACTTGAAGTGAAGAAAAATGAGTTAATACACAAAAGAAGGTTTACCTTGTGTTAATATAATACCTAAAATTCCTTCATTGATGTTTATGTACTTCGAAATTATGTTTTCTGTTGACCCTGTCCAGTTCAGGTAGAGACTCAGATGTTTTCTTCTATTGTCTATTCATTCCAGTTCCAAAAGAATCGGCATCATCTAAATATTTATCTTAGCCACTCAGATCAGTCTAATGTGCATTATTTCGTTTTTTCGGGAATTTTTCACACTTGCACCTAATCAACTCGAAACAAACAGTCAGTTCAAATAGCGCGATTCACTAAGAACCAAAAACGAATTCACTACACAACAAACAAATTTCCGTTACATAACAGCATGGCCGACGACGACGATCGACAACGTTCTCTAACGTACCGGCTATCGGCACAGACAACGATGGCTGACTATTAGAACAAAATATAGCATCAAAGACAGAGACAGCGTTGTCTCATACAGCAATTCGATTTTGTTGCACAAAAGCTGTACAGCAGCTGTATTTAAAAGACTGCATTTTTAGGACAGCAGTATCACCAATGCAGAGACTGTGCAGTTTAAATAAAACATTTTATGTACTGCATTCCAGTAGCACTTGTGATGCAGAAACTGTACAATTGCTGTATGTTGTGTTTGTTGGGTATCATTATAGATGTCGCTAAACTACCATTAAAATCTTGACATTAACGAATGAATCAATAGTGAATGCACATTAAAGGCTCTAAATGAATGATAAAGATAATTCACCGGTTAAAGTTGACTTTTGTCCCGT
The DNA here is from genome assembly GCA_958510865.1 of Myrrha octodecimguttata. Taxonomy (NCBI): domain Eukaryota; kingdom Metazoa; phylum Arthropoda; class Insecta; order Coleoptera; family Coccinellidae; genus Myrrha; species Myrrha octodecimguttata. Next base: position 16,944,458 of record OY294060.1, read on the forward strand.
TATTTCCTTGATTTAAATCAGCATCCACAAAACGGAAAATTGGCTTCCTACATACCAAAAGAACGATGGCTGGAAATTAAGTCCAAAATAATTCCACCTTTGTTCAAACCTATCTTCAAATTCAGGAAAAACAGGGATATAAGCCGTGGAACTGTAGCATTCAGTTTTCCCAGATGTTGTGGGCCGTTTTCCTATAAATCTCAGTCATCAGCCAGAATTCAGTTTCGTCTTATACTAGACCTTATTTGGAGATTGAAAACCAATTAGATAAGGAAGAAAAGGCCCTAGAATAACAGAAATGCCTCACATTAATATTTATGCCCAATTAAAAACTCATGATACAAAAAGAACACAACTCGCTTTGATATTAGGCGGCCTCAAAAGAAACAGGAAAACTCCTGGTTTGTACTCAAAAAATCCCCTATTAGGGTAAATATATTGCTTCGTCAATTCACCAAAACATGCAATACATTTGGAGAAATAAAAATAATATCTTGATCCCAAAATAACTTAGTTTTTCACTAAGAAAATATTTCGGATATATCGCATGAAATTTGCCAAGTACAATAAAGAGTGCAGTTCCTCGAAAGAGATTGAAATTATCGGGCCACATATGGTACCAAAAAAAACGCATACACATCGCGCGAATTTGATTAAATCGGAATCGGTATAAAGACAACCCAAATAACTTAGTTTATACAGCTGTCCCCGAATTAAACGCTACAATTTCCAAGAAATATAATTTACATGTTTAAATATCTGTACTTCCGGGAATTCTCCCTAGGGGAATTTCCTGAAAATATCGCATGGCGTGCTCCCAGAAATCTCGCAATGGGCAGTATTGGAGAATTTCTTAAACTCCTCGCCATGAGGCTATGTGAGCGAATTTGTAACAGATCTCCCAATGTGGGAAGTTTGAAAATTTCTGCATGCGATATCTTCAGGATATCTTCGAGAATATCGCTGGGCGGACATTTGGCGGAAATATAGCGTTCCCCGAGACTTCTTAGAGAAGTAGCAAAGATACTCTCAATGTACTGAAAAGTTATCGCAGGGATATCTTTAAAACCTCTCTGTATTGAATTTGAATCATTTTGGAGGGTGTAACATTGAAGAAAGTCGCTCCAAAAATGCATTTTCTAGGTGACATAATGAGTGGTTGATTCATAATGAAACAGAAACGATTCAACAATTCAGTTGCCCTAGAGTAAGAAAATCAAGGAGACAAATCATTTTGGAGGGGGTTACATTGAACAAAATCAGCACAAAGTTCCATTTTTTAGATAACAAAAATAATGGTTTGATTCATAACCAAAGAGAAACTATTCGAAAATTTAGTTGCCCTAAAGTAAGAAAATCTAGGAGACAAATCATTTTGGAGGGGGTAACATTGAACAAAATCATCCCAAAGTTGAATTTTTTAGGTAACAAAAATAATGGTTTGATTCATAACCAAACAGAAACTATTCGAAAATCTAGTTGCCCTAAAGTAAGAAATTCTAGGAGACAAATCATTTTGGAGGGGGTAACATTGAACAAAATCACCCCAATGTTGCAGTTTTCAGGTGACAAAAATATGTGTTTGATTTATGGCTAAACAGAAACTATTCGTTAATTTAGTTACCCTAGAGTATGAAAATTAAGGAGACATACCATTTTGGAGGGGGTAACATCAAACAAAGATACTGCATAGTTGTATTTTTTGCACCAAACGGTCTGAAACCGCAGTGAAATCAGACAAAAATTGAAATATTGTGGTTTTTAATGACCACATCGCTGTAGTACACAGATACCAAATCTGCTCCGATTGATACGATAACCTTAGGTCTAGTGTGGTTCACATAAGCAGATTAGAGATTCAAAGAAAATAAATTTCATTTTAATACATTATCAACTAATAACATAGCATTTGTATAGCATAATGTTTAATTTATTTAATTCTATCGAGTGCCCTATATGTAGACAAACATTTTGGATGACCATATAACTCGCCCTGTATTATAGAAAAATACTAGGCTCAGATTTCTGATAATATTAATGCCGAAACATTCTGCTATATTCTCTGAAATTCGTATGGCCTCTTATTCACACATATGCTAAACAGTCGAAAAAAGCCAAAAACTTCTTTGCAGTTTTTATAATTCACAATCATCAAAACAGATGTTGTACGGACTAGAATGAGATAAACTGAGATTGGGGAAAGAACTCAATACAAGAACTTCAAACTGCATTAAAATTCGCCAAGAATATCATTTTAAATATAGAAGTGTGGTTTTACCATTGAATGGGTCTTCTAATGAAGTGCTACTCCAGCTTCACAACTATAAAGCACCCATACAAAGACGAAACGGATGCAACAGAGTTAACATACAGTCTTCCTCAGGTATGCATAAATGTATATTTAATTCAATTTTCGAATATTTCACATCTACGAGCAAATTCAATATTGAGAGATTTTCACCAACATATGAATGCCCTTTTTACGCGCTCCTTTTAAAAAACAGCAGCTTTATCATTATCATTTAAAATTTCGAGGTTATTTCCTCAATATCTCAAGAAATATTGATACGATTAGATTGGAACTTGTTAGTCAGTTGAAAAATGCAAAAACGCAAATATATTCAAAATTTCATGAGAATCACTAGATTAGTTAAAAATAATTTTTTTCAAAAACTATACATCAGCTTTCAGTTAGATTTCACAGAAACCTTTCTAGTTCGATCGATTAGTTTCGGAAATATTGAAACATTACTACTTCGGGTGTTGGAATTGTCTATCACGAAGGTAGAATTCTAGAAATTCAAATCCGCCCGATTATTCCTTAATATGTTTCGCAGGAAATTCTGCATAAACGCTTCACATACAATGACCATAACAAAAAATACTGGGAAAGAACTGACTTGAAATCAGCAGATTTTCGCGCATTTTCGAATTCTGTGATCCCGACAAACGCAGCTTTATTTCCTGATGGAAAGATTTGGCGATATCTTCTTTTTTATTGGTCCTCATGAAATTTTTTGGAGGTAAAATGCACCTATTCATTCTGCAGATATACCTTCAATGTTCAATTTTCCAAATTCTCAAGAATACCGATTGGATCGAATTTAAATTCAGCACTTGATTGGAAAATGACAGCTTGAAGGTTCATACAGAAGTTCGTGGGGATATTATGATCAGAGGATCGCAGAATATAGAATATTTGAAAAAAAAATTGGATTTTTTTTTCAAATTGTTTCAATAACGAAATTTCTCACAAAGTTGTTCATCAATATTTTCAAACTAGTAACCAAATGTAATCATGATCGAATCATTATTTTGGCCGAGTTTTTTAATTCACCAAAATGGTTAGGTGGAAGAGTGATGGATCCACCAAATCGTTTTTTATTGTTGGTTGAATGACGTAAGTGTCAAATTATCTAGTCCAACGTCCACCATTAATGTTCTATGTCCACCATACCCCACCACAACCACACCAGTTTGGTGAATGAAAAAACGCGCTTTTCGAATTGTTCCGGAAAAAAGATACCACGAAATTTGACATATTTTCACCCAATATCCATGGAAATTATAATCCTATGAAACTGAAATTTGGTACACTGCTGTGATATCTGAGTTTCAAGTCTTCAGAAAAAGTTTTCGCAAGTCTGATGAAGACTTTCCGAAAAGAAAATGATAATATGATAAGGAGATCGTAGGATATAGAATATTTGAAAAATCAATTCAATTGTTTTTTCAAATTGTTCTGATGACACGAACATAACGAAATTTCTCACAGAGGCATCAGCCTTTTTCAACTAGTTACCAAGTTTCATCGTGATAGGATCAATACTTTTTGAGTTATTTCGGATATAACAACGATACCGAGAAAAAACCTAGAAATTTGACAAATTTTTTCCCCAATATCTCTGAAAAGAATATCCTCATATCATGGAACTGAAATTAGATTCACTGTTGTTCAATAGGGACCTCAAGATAGAGGCCAAACTTTATTGCAAGCTGATTAATAGTTTTCGAAGAAACTAATTCTTTCAGCAAAAATCTGTAAATTTCTCAAAAAACTGTTTTTGCGCACATGTTCTGGGGAACAGTGTGCTATCGTTTCGTCCAAATGTCTGTAATTTCCGAATTTTGAGCTGAAAATGGTCTCAATTGAGCGACTAGGTTGGACTCACTGATGACGAATCCGGTGTCAAAATCGATTCTGTCTGACCGTCCGACCAGCCGGCCGTACGGAGGACTCTATTAACTTGAAAATTCCAGGGTTGGTTGCATTTCGAAATGCGAAGGTTAAGTTCGTTAATGGGCAAAATCGGTCGAACGGTTTCGGGGTTATAGCCATTTAAAGTTTTGAGGTTATTTCTCTGGTATTTCGAGAATTACTGAAGCGATTAAATTAAAACTTGGAAGTTTTTTTTCTCAGAAACTATTTATTACATTTGGTACAAATGTTTGTCATGCCTTGAATTTTTTTTCACAGCAGTGTACTAAAATTCAGTTCGATTCGATCAAAACTTTCGAAGATATTGTGAAAAAATCTGTCAAATTCCATGTTTTTTTTCGATATCTTGGTTTTTTTCAGAATAACTCAAAAAATACTTATTCATTCTTAATGAAACTTGGCAGCTAGTTTGAAAATGCTGATGGACAACTTTGTGCGAAATTTTGTGATGATCCTCTCGTTAGAACAATTTGAAAAAAAAATTCAAACTTTTTTTCAAATATTCAATATTCTGTGATCTTCTGATCATATAATTCTCATGAAATTCTGTATGAACCTTCGAACTGTCATTTTTCGATAAGATACTGGACTTCATTTCGATCCGATCTGTATTTTTGGAAATATTGGGAAAATAAAATGTTGAATGGGTATATCTGCGAAATTATTGGGTGGATTTTACCCATTCGCGAATTCGGCCTTCGTGATTAAGGTCCAAGCCTACTCTACAAATATCGAGTTGCTCAGTTGTTTCTTTCGGAAGTAATGTGTTTACGATTTTGTTCATTACAAACTTAGCCGAAATTCAATTTATTTAATATAATAAATAAATAATTTATTGCTCTAAAACTAATCTGAGAATTTTGAGTTGCTGAAAGTTCTCCTCCGAAAGTTACAGCCCATACGGACCGCCGAACGGACAGACAGAATTAAATTTGATCACGGATTCTTCTTCAGTAAGTTCAGCCTTATCGTTTAAGACCATTGTAGGCTCAGAATTCGAAAATCACATATATTTTGGTGAAATGATAACGTGCTGCTCCAAAACATAATAAAGCAATTTACAGTGATATCTAATGTCCATATTGCATTTTGATATTCATTTATTTATTTATTCACACAGGAAAACAAACAGGACCAAGTCCCAGAGACAGTGTTCACTCAATTACAAACAAAACCTCAATTAATCAATTCAACTATGAACCGAACAAAAAAAATAAAAAATTACGGATACGATATTAAAATCTACACACAATCAACCGAAGAGACTGAAAACAAAAGTCGACATTTCAGACATTTTTTGAACGTTTGAAGTCGTCATCATTCTGGCGAGTGGGGAATTTGCGGTGTAGTTTTATCTCCTCAGAGGAACTTGGAACATATCATAAGACCTGAGTCTTAGATCGGGAACTTTGAAGCGAATCTCCTCCAAAATGATAGGAGCAACTATCAAACCATTTATAAGTTTGAACATGAATGAAGCATCATTTATAAATCTTATGTCGACTAGCCTAGGAAGCTGAAAAATCCTACGAATGTAAGTGTAATCATGATTTTCAATTACAATTCTATTCCTATAGGAATAAATGGCTTTACGAAATGGCATTAGTTCTTTGATACTTCTGATGTACAATGGAAGCGAGTTATGAAGCTTTATTGCAAAATACAATGGATTATGCTCAAGTAAGTGTTAATCTATGTGAAGGAAAGAAGTACTCAAATTGTCTTCTAGTATTGTTGGAATTTTTGTATTCCTCAAAGTTATGTAATTTCTTGTGAAAAAATGATGAAATTCTGTAAATGAAAAGGCCTGAAGGTGAGTATATTATTCGTCCTAAACATGCTCCTGCAAGATTCTCTGTATTTCAAAAAGAACATTACTCGCAGCGCCAATTTCTGACAAACCAATACCCGTTCTGCTTGCGAGGAACTCCCCCAGCAAGTAAGTCCGTAACTCAATAATGATTGAAAAGTCGCATACTAAACTGTCTACAATGTGTTCACATCAATCTACTTTCTCAAGACTTTAAGCGTATTTATGGTGGAATTCAGTTTGGGAATTGAAGCCTCACAGTGTTAAACCCAGTTCAGGTTTTCAACAATTAAAATACCCTAAAGATTAGTCTATGAGCTGATCTGCATCTTCTATGGCCGGGCCCAGCGAATGCAATAAATCACAGGGAGTTTTATGGCTCGAGGCAGCGCTGTTTCTGCTCCATCGGTACTCGGTTTTCAACTCAAACGATGCACTTGAATGTATTATTCGAGTTCTGGATGGACGACTCGAAATCTTACATTGGCGAAAAAAATAATCTTAGATCTGTCTTCCTTTAGTTCCAAATGATTATAAGTGCACCAATGTTCAACTTTCAGCAGGACTCTACTGATGTTATTGGGCGCCGTTTCAACGCTTTGATTTGATATCATGATATCTGTGTCATCTGCACACATAAATATATGGGGGAGATCGTTAATATATACGAGGAATAGTACCTAATAAGAGTTAATGAAATCGGATTTTGTGGATGGAGAATTTCAGTTCTTTTTTTGGAACGACGGTGAGTGCTCCGATCAAAATAGGAATATTGTTATCTGAAATGAATGAAGAAGAGAAATAGGGGCAAATTTTAACTCGACCAACGATATGGATCTGAAGAAAATCGGATTTTGTGGATGGAGATTTTTCATTTTTTTTGTGGAAACAACGGTGAGTGCCTTAACCAAAATAGAAAAATTGATAACTGAAAAAAATCATACAATAATAATGAAAAATAATTCATATTCATGAGAAACAAAGAAAAATTCTAACTTGACAAACGATACGAAGTTGATAAAAATCGATTTTTGTGGATGGAGTGCCTTGATCAAAATAGAAAAATTTTATTCTGAAATTAATATGCAAGTGAAATAAGAAAACAATTCAACTTGACAAACGATACAGAATTGATGAAATTATGATTTTATGGATGGAGAATTTTATTTTTTTTTGAGACGTCCATTCCCTCAGTGCTCCATCTGGTGCTAACCCACAGATTACAGATGTTATAATGTATCTCTTTATAATCTGTGTGATAACCTTTCCTCCGAAAAAAGAGACCTCGAGCGCCACCTCGAGTTTATAGTATTGAGGACACTCGGTACCTCTGGGCGGAATCCCACAGGGGTCCGGGAGCTACAATCAGAAAAGGTTATGTCCAAGGTTCGGATATTCCTAGAAGTCGGAGTAGTCCTTTGTCTCTGAGTATATCAAGATGTCATCCAGGAAATAAAACAAACAATAATAACAAAACTTCTATTCGGTGAATTTCACTACATGCTGATGGTATGCAGGGTGAAAGGGCGAGCAAACGGTGCAGAAGAAGAAGCGGGATGTAACATGCTTTTAAAACGGTGCCTGGGTACGAACCAGAGCTGTGCCGAGCACTGATGGAAAGTGCTCCGAGCACAAAGCACTAAGCCCTTTCGAAAAGTGCTCCGGAATCTCGAGCACTACGCACTCATTTTTTGTGAAATGCTCGCGATTACCAAGCACTTTCAAAAAGTAATTCGTTTACACGAGCACCGAGCACTAAGCACTTTTCAAAATGAAACTTCGACTTTAAGACTTTTTCAGCCAAGTGTCTGTTATTTTGGCATTTCGGTTTTTCGAAGTTGGAAAACCATCCTTGGACCGACCATAATTTGGAACCCGAACAGAGCTTTTCTCCTTTGAGATGTGGGGTCTTGTCCTGTGAAATCAAACACGCAATAAATAAGAGGGATTAGCCAGTTTATTTTACTCTCGAGTGTTATAACAAAAGTGAATTCGAAAGGCAATAAAATTCTCTTTGTTGGACAACACAGGCTAACAATTCTTCGGCGTAAATCTTCTTGAGGGCCGTCAGGTAGTTCTTCGTTAGCGCCGAGCTGGTAGATCGGAAACTAGGGATGTGTAGGCGTCGGTCTTCGAGGGGGGTAAACCAGATGTCGATGTGTTGGAGCTTCTTGAATGAATTTCTTCGCTGGCGCCGGATACAGATGGAATGCAGATGTCGGTCAGAGATTTGAATTTCGTGTTTCGACTCCGCCCTTTTTTCCGTTTTTGTTGTAATGGATGAATTCGCTACACACTCCCTGCCAGTGATGAAGTCACGAAAATCCTGCTTGAAGTAGGTCCGGAAAATGAACATTTCTTCCAGAGCGAGTTCGTCTTTACTGATGATTGAGGTCCTGTTGTGTGGGATAAATTGACCGTTCTTTAGGCTGGTTGTCTGGTCGAGGTTCTGTATTTTCGTCGTTGATGATGTACGCTGGTTTTACTCTGTCGATAGTAACAGTCGTTTCCTCTCCATAGTAGTTGACGGTGAAAGTTTTTGGACTTCGTCTCACTACTTGGAATGATCCATCGTACGGTGGTTGTAGGCAGGCTTTTGGACCGTCGTTTCTCACGTCCACCAGTAGGTTGTAGAAGCTGAGGAAATCGACTCCAATGATTGGCTTGGAGACATCTGCTACGACGAATCTCCATGTGAAATTGCGGCGTAGTCCCAAGTTGAGTGAGAGGTTGATTGTACCATATGTTGCGATGTCTGTACCATTGGCTGCTGAGAGGGTGTAGTCGGACTTCTCTCGTCTTCCAGAAGTTGCACTGCGAGGAAATACGCAGGGATCGGCGCCGGTGTCTATCAGGAACTGCCTCTTGGATTCCCGGTCGGTGATGAAGAGACGGCGCGGTGCTGGGCTGGGATCACTAGCCGTCATTAGTGATTGCCCCTGTCGTTTCCCGACTGGAAGGAACAGGGTTGTGTGCACTTTCTGGAGTTGATTCCAAATTGTAGGTGGTACCAGCAGAATCCATTGGTGCGTTATCTGCTGTGGTTTCGGGACCTGGAACGTTCTCGGTGTTGTTGTTGTGTCGGTCGTCTGCTGAGTGCTGCCACTTCTGCTCGGAGTGCTGCGATCTCTTGGTTCAGTCCCAGGGTGAGCTGCGCCATGTTGACGTTCATCATCGCCTCGAGGGATTGCGTCGACGTCGTCTCAGCGATCTGAGATGAGGGTGGTTTTGAGGCCTCGGCGATGTTGTCTGCGTGGGCTGCCAAGTCCTCTAGCTCGCTGTCCTTGACGATGGTGAGGGCTACTTGGATCTGTTTGGGTAGTCGGCTCAACCGTAGGGTCTTCATCAAAGCGTCGGGTACGTTGGCATCGGCTAGGCCCCTCAGATGTCGGAGGAACTGAGATGGTTTGCGGTCCCCAATTTCTTCCCGTTCGAGAAGGCGGCGTGGCGTGTCTTCTCTTCCTGGGATGTGCACAGCCGTCGGATCAGCTCCGTCTTGATTTTGAAGTAGGCCTCAGACGGTGGTGGCTTCAGGATGACGTCCTTCACTTCTGTTGCGAACTTCGCTGGTAGGGCCCCTACTACGTGTCCGAACTTCGTTTTGTCCGAAGTCACGCCGGCACTGGTGAAGATTCCTTCTACGATAGCGAACCATAATTCCGGGTCGGCGGAAATGAATTCTGGCATCCGGTCTGCGACTCTGGAGATTTGTGCTTCGTCGCTCTGCATTTTGCTGACTGAGGTACGTCCTTCCTTCCTTCAAGAATTCGGGTCGGCCCTGATGTCGTCTACGCCACTGGAATTCCTTATTGCGGTCGTCGGGGTCACCAATTTGTGGGGTCGTGTCCTGTGAAATCAAACACGCAATAAATAAGAGGGATCAGCCTGTTTATTTTTCTCTCGAGTGTTATAACAAAAGTGAATTCGAAAGGCAATAAAATTCTCTTTGTTGGACAACACAGGCTAACAATTCTTCGGCGTAAATCTTCTTGAGGGCCGTCAGGTAGTTTTTCGTTGGCGCCGAGCTGGTAGATCGGGAACTAGGGATGTGTAGGCGCCGGTCTTCGAGGGGGGTAAACCAGATGTCGATGTGTTGGAGCTTCTTGAATGAATTCTTCGCTGGCGCCGGATACAGATGGAATGCAGAAGTCGGTCAGGATGCAGCGTATAGATAGAATACCTTCTTAGCGGTGAATGCAGATTGGTTGGAGAGTTGAGTGATTTTTGAGAGCGGAGCGAAATATATTTATACGATTTTTCAGAGATTTGAATTTCGTGTTTCGACTCCGCCCTTTTTTCCGTTTTTGTTGCAATGGATAAATTCGCTACAGAGATTTATCGTGTTTACGACTGGACAGAATCGATTTTGACTACGGATTCTTCATTAGTGAGTACATTATCAGTTTAAAATTTCAAACTTACTGACCGACATTGGATCACTTTCAAAATATAGTTTTCGCCATAATAATATGCTGTCGAATTAATGGAAACATAAAGACATGGCTCAGAGAGTGCATGGTCTACGGCGAACGCGTTTTTTCGCGCATGTTCTAGGGAATAGCATGCTATTGTTTGTTTTGTGTTTGGTTTGTCTGTTATTTTCGAATTTTGAGCCGAAAGTGGTCTCAAACGACTAGGTTGAACCCACTGATCCGGTGTCAAAGTCGATTCTGTTCGGCTGGTCGTCCAACCGAGGACCCAATATCTGTCGAACGGAGCAAAATAGAGGCTTAAAACTTTCAGGATAGGTCGAGCATCCGAATGCCGCGGATATGTTCGTTGATGGTCACAAGCGGCCCAACGGTTTCAGCGTTATAGCTATTTGAAATTTTGAGGTTATTTCCCTAGTATTGAAACTTGGCACTTAGTTGGGGCACAATAACACGCAGCTTCCTGCAAAATTTTGTGAGATCGTACCGTCAGTAAGGTTGAAAAATGTTTTCAACATTTTTTCAGAAAAATTTCCTTTATCGGAAACAGCTCACTACATTTGAGAAAAATCTGCTTATACCTTGAACACCATATTTCATAGCAGTGCACCAAGTTTCAGTTCGTTATGTTCATAATTCTCAGAGATATTGGGAAAAAATATTTGGAGGAAATTTTGGATGGTTTTTTACTCAGTATCGTTATTTTTTTCGGAAAACTCGAAAAATACAATTTCAATCATTGTGAAACTTGGAAACTAGTTTGAAAATGCTGATTTGCAACTTTGTGCGAAATTTCGTGATTATCGTATCATTAGAGCCATCTAAAACAAAAATTTTTTTCTCAAATGTTCAATATTCTGCGATCTTCTGATCAAATTATCCTCACGAAATTCCGCGTGAACCTTCGAGTCGTCATTTTTCAATCAAATACCTAATTTTACTTCGATCTTATCTGTATGTTTGAAAATTTTTTTTGTTTACCTCCCTGATATAATATCGATGAAAATACTGTTTCAATGAGCTGACTTTTAGATAAATAGAACCCAAGATTCTAGATATCGAAATTGTATGACATTATATGGAAACATTGACAGGACATTAACTGCTTCCGAGGTAAGAGAATAAGTTTTGAAATGCTACACTGTGTTGATTTGATTACGTCTTTAACTGTTTTATGATTATAGAGCTTGAAGAAGCAACAAGATAGTTGCGAAACGGCGCTTGAAGGAATGAATTAGTGTCCTATTTCCGACCTATTCCAATCCTACGAATTATCCTAGATTTTTGAAAATATTGGGTGTTAAAATTTTGAACGGCTATATCTGCGGAATCATTTAAGTTATTGTGTTTAATATCGGCCGTTAGGCTTGTTAACGAAAGCTGAAGAGCAAATTTGTACGACTTCTTGATGATCGTTTAGTTAGATTGAAATAAAATTAGAAATTTTGTTTCCACAAATTTTATATTTGAATCATGTCATTTTTCATTGAAGTACTGGATTCAATCGGAATTGATCTTATTTTTTGGAAATACTGGGAATATTAAATATAGAATGTGTATACATCTTACGAAGGTATAATTCGTGAATGGGTAAAATCCGCCCAATGATTCCGTGGATATATCGATTCAAAATTTTATATTCCCAATATTTCTCAAAAAAACGCAGATTATATCGAATTGAAATCCAATACTTGACGTGTATGACTCCCTGATGATGAATCCGTGATCCATATCGATGTTTGGCTGTTCGGCCGTCCGTAAATACTATTACTCTTCAAACGAAAAATCTAGAGCCCTGGAAAGTTGCAGGGTAGGTTCAGAGCCTAAATATCTCGGCAAAGTTCGTTTATAGGCATAATCAGTCGGGAAATTACAGTGTTATTGACGTGAGCATAATTATATATTTTTGTTCCATAACTTCTGAAATGGACAGCTTCGTGCCAAGTTTCGTGATGACCGAATCCCATCATATTACTTATAATCAGATTCAATTGATATTTATAGTATTTACATTACAAATTCAAAGACAGAAATCTCAGGTTACAACCATAACAAGGAATCAAACAATGAAAATGTTTAAGATCATGCACCTAAGTGATTGAACACTTGTGTTGTGCAATCCCAAAAACACTTAAAACACAGCATAGAATATTTTTTTCTCTTCTTTTAGACCTACATTGACAAGAATTTCAGCAACACATACCTTCAGTTTTTTTAAATCATATTTTATTGTAAAATTTTTATAAAATTTGTGTAATTCCGAAAAATAAACCTCCTCGCATCAATCGAAAAACTCCTGAGTTGAGTGATAAGCCTAATCTCTCTCGGTAAGAGATTGCATGCCTTGGGCGAGGTGTGAACAAAAAATCTATGGAACCCACCAGCAACACAACGAGTTCGGTATACCGAGGGTACACAGCAGCGAAAAAGTTTATTTTTAAAAGCATACATACATAAACTATGAAAATATAGTGTCCGGATATTGCATATATCCTCTGTATAAAGTAGATCCGTGTGATATCTCCTTTCTTTCTTAACTATAATCTTTAGTATGTAGTTTTGCATAACTGTTAGTTTCTGTAATGAATTTCTGTACATTCCGCCCCATACAAAGATACCATATCGAAAAAGTGATTTGGCTAGAGACTTATAAACAAGTATTAGCAACTTTCGTGAAAGAAATTCTCTTAGCTGGTAGAATTTGAAGATGAACTTCCACACCTTTTTCGACAGATAATCTACATGATTACTCCATTTTAAATTTCTATCAATAATTATACCCAAGTACTTGACCTCATTACTCTCCTTAATTTCATCCTTCATATCAGGGACTTTTATACTGGTAAAATCTGGTCTATTTGATTCTGTTATGCTGAAGGCTAGATAATTCGTCTTCTCAACAATTAGTGATAGTTGGCACATACTTAGCCATTTTGCAACCTTGTGAAGACCAAGTTGAACAGCTGTTCTAGCTTCCGCCCAAGAGTTCTCACGAAATATTACTCCCGTATCGTCCGCATAGGATACAATCTTTGCCTCAGTTACCAGGGATAAGAGAGAGTTCATATAAACCAGAAACAACACAGGGCCAAGAACAGTACACCCATTTTACAGTTTCGGGTTGACTTACAGTATCATTCACCTTTACGCACTGTTCACGATCCGAGAGGTAACTTTTAAAAACCTCCAAAACTACGCCACGTATACCACAACACTCCAAAACGTGCAGCAATCTCTCAAATTTTAACTCGACCAACGATATGGATCTGAAGAAAATCGGATTTTGTGGATGGAGATTTTTCATTTTTTTTGTGGAAACAACGGTGAGTGCCTTGACCAAAATAGAAAAATTGATAACTGAAAAAAATCATACAATAATAATGAAAAATAATTCATATTCATGAGAAACAAAGAAAAATTCTAACTTGACAAACGATACGAAGTTGATAAAAATCGATTTTTGTGGATGGAGTGCCTTGATCAAAATAGAAAAATCTTATTCTGAAATTAATATGCAAGTGAAATAAGAAAACAATTCAACTTGACAAACGATACAGAATTGATGAAATTATGATTTTATGGATGGAGAATTTTATTTTTTTTTGAGACGTCCATTCCCTCAGTGCTCCATCTGGTGCTAACCCACAGATTACAGATGTTATAATGTATCTCTTTATAATCTGTGTGATAACCTTTCCTCCGAAAAAAGAGACCTCGAGCGCCACCTCGAGTTTATAGTATTGAGGACACTCGGTACCTCTGGGCGGAATCCCACAGGGGTCCGGGAGCTACAATCAGAAAAGGTTATGTCCAAGGTTCGGATATTCCTAGAAGTCGGAGTAGTCCTTTGTCTCTGAGTATATCAAGATGTCATCCAGGAAATAAAACAAACAATAATAACAAAACTTCTATTCGGTGAATTTCACTACATGCTGATGGTATGCAGGGTGAAAGGGCGAGCAAACGGTGCAGAAGAAGAAGCGGGATGTAACATGCTTTTAAAACGGTGCCTGGGTACGAACCAGAGCTGTGCCGAGCACTGATGGAAAGTGCTCCGAGCACAAAGCACTAAGCCCTTTCGAAAAGTGCTCCGGAATCTCGAGCACTACGCACTCATTTTTTGTGAAATGCTCGCGATTACCAAGCACTTTCAAAAAGTAATTCGTTTACACGAGCACCGAGCACTAAGCACTTTTCAAAATGAAACTTCGACTTTAAGACTTTTTCAGCCAAGTGTCTGTAATTTTGGCATTTCGGTTTTTCGAAGTTGGAAAACCATCCTTGGACCGACCATAATTTGGAACCCGAACAGAGCTTTTCTCCTTTGAGATGTGGGGTCTTGTCCTGTGAAATCAAACACGCAATAAATAAGAAGGATTAGCCAGTTTATTTTACTCTCGAGTGTTATAACAAAAGTGAATTCGAAAGGCAATAAAATTCTCTTTGTTGGACAACACAGGCTAAAAATTCTTCGGCGTAAATCTTCTTGAGGGCCGTCAGGTAGTTCTTCGTTAGCGCCGAGCTGGTAGATCGGAAACTAGGGATGTGTAGGCGTCGGTCTTCGAGGGGGGTAAACCAGATGTCGATGTGTTGGAGCTTCTTGAATGAATTTCTTCGCTGGCGCCAAATACAGATGGAATGCAGATGTCGGTCAGGATGCAGCGTATAGATAGAATACCTTCTTAGCGGTGAATGCAGATGGGTTGGAGAGTTAAGTGATTTTTGAGAGCGGAACGAAATATAGTTATACGATTTTTTTCAGAGATTTGAATTTCGTGTTTCGACTCCGCCCTTTTTTCCGTTCTTGTTGTAATGGATGAATTCGCTACACACTCCCCTGCCAGTGATGAAGTCACGAAAATCCTGCTTGAAGTCGGTCCGGAAAATGAACTTTTCTTCCAGAGCGAGTTCGTCTTTACTGATGATTGAGGTCCTGTTGTGTGGGATAAATTGACCGTTCTTTAGGCTGGTTGTCTGGTCGAGGTTCTGTATTTTCGTCGTTGATGATGTACGCTGGTTTTACTCTGTCGATAGTAACAGTCGTTTCCTCTCCATAGTAGTTGACGGTGAAAGTTTTTGGACTTCGTCTCACTACTTGGAATGATCCATCGTACGGTGGTTGTAGGCAGGCTTTTGGACCGTCGTTTCTCACGTCCACCAGTAGGTTGTAGAAGCTGAGGAAATCGACTCCAATGATTGGCTTGGAGACATCTGCTACGACGAATCTCCATGTGAAATTGCGGCGTAGTCCCAAGTTGAGTGAGAGGTTGATTGTACCATATGTTGCGATGTCTGTACCATTGGCTGCTGAGAGGGTGTAGTCGGACTTCTCTCGTCTTCCAGAAGTTGCACTGCGAGGAAATACGCAGGGATCGGCGCTGGTGTCTATCAGGAACTGCCTCTTGGATTCCCGGTCGGTGATGAAGAGACGGCGCGGTGCTGGGCTGGGATCACTAGCCGTCATTAGTGATTGCCCCTGTCGTTTCCCGACTGGAAGGAACAGGGTTGTGTGCACTTTCTGGAGTTGATTCCAAATTGTAGGTGGTACCAGCAGAATCCATTGGTGCGTTGTCTGCTGTGGTTTCGGGACCTGGAACGTTCTCGGTGTTGTTGTTGTGTCGGTCGTCTGCTGAGTGCTGCCACTTCTGCTCGGAGTGCTGCGATCTCTTGGTTCAGTCCCAGGGTGAGCTGCGCCATGTGGACGTTCATCATCGCCTCGAGGGATTGCGTCGACGTCGTCTCAGCGATCTGAGATGAGGGTGGTTTTGAGGCCTCGACGATGTTGTCTGCGTGGGCTGCCAAGTCCTCTAGCTCGCTGTCCTTGACGATGGTGAGGGCTACTTGGATCTGTCTGGGTAGTCGGCTCAACCATAGGGTCTTCATCAAAGCGTCGGGTACGTTGGCATCGGCTAGGCCCCTCAGATGTCGGAGGAACTGAGATGGTTTGCGGTCCCCAATTTCTTCCCGTTCGAGAAGGCGGCGTGGCGTGTCTTCTCTTCCTGAGATGTGCACAGCCGTCGGATCAGCTCCGTCTTGATTTTGAAGTAGGCCTCAGACGGTGGTGGCTTCAGGATGACGTCCTTCACTTCTGTTGCGAACTTCGCTGGTAGGGCCCCTACTACGTGTCCGAACTTCGTTTTGTCCGAAGTCACGCCGGCACTGGTGAAGATTCCTTCTACGATAGCGAACCATAATTCCGGATCGGCGGAAATGAATTCTGGCATCCGGACTGCGACTCTGGAGATTTGTGCTTCGTCGCTCTGCATTTTGCTGACTGAGGTACGTCCTTCCTTCCTTCAAGAATTCGGGTCGGCCCTGATGTCGTCTACGCCACTGGAATTCCTTATTGCGGTCGTCGGGGTCACCAATTTGTGGGGTCGTGTCCTGTGAAATCAAACACGCAATAAATAAGAGGGATTAGCCTGTTTATTTTTCTCTCGAGTGTTATAACAAAAGTGAATTCGAAAGGCAATAAAATTCTCTTTGTTGGACAACACAGGCTAACAATTCTTCGGCGTAAATCTTCTTGAGGGCCGTCAGGTAGTTCTTCGTTGGCGCCGAGCTGGTAGATCGGGAACTAGGGATGTGTAGGCGCCGGTCTTCGAGGGGGGTAAACCAGATGTCGATGTGTTGGAGCTTCTTGAATTAATTTTTTCGCTGGCGCCGGATACAGATGGAATGCAGAAGTCGGTCAGGATGCAGCGTATAGATAGAATACCTTTGTAGCGGTGAATGCAGATGGGTTGGAGAGTTGAGTGATTTTTGAGAGCGGAGCGAAATATATTTATACGATTTTTCAGAGATTTGAATTTCGTGTTTCGACTCCGCCCTTTTTTCCGTTTTTGTTGCAATGGATGAATTCGCTACAGAGATTTATCGTGTTTACGACTGGACAGAATCGATTTTGACTACGGATTCTTCATTAGTGAGTACATTATCAGTTTAAAATTTCAAACTTACTGACCGACATTGGATCACTTTCAAAATATAGTTTTCGCCATAATAATATGCTGTCGAATTAATGGAAACATAAAGACATGGCTCAGAGAGTGCATGGTCTACAGCGAACGCGTTTTTTCGAGCATGTTCTAGGGAATAGCATGCTTTTGTTTGTTTGGTGTTTGGTTTGTCTGTTATTTTCGGATTTTGAGCCGAAAGTGGTCTCAAACGACTAGGTTGAACCCACTGATCCGGTGTCAAAGTCGATTCTGTTCGGCTGGTCGTCCAACCGAGGACCCAATATCTGTCGAACGGAGCAAAATAGAGGCTTAAAACTTTCAGGATAGGTCGAGCATCCGAATGCCGCGGATATGTTCGTTGATGGTCACAAGCGGCCCAACGGTTTCAGCGTTATAGCTATTTGAAATTTTGAGGTTATTTCCCTAGTATTGAAACTTGGCACTTAGTTGGGGCACAATAACACGCAGCTTCCTGCAAAATTTTGTGAGATCGTACCGTCAGTAAGGTTGAAAAATGTTTTCAACATTTTTTCAGAAAAATTTCCTTTATCGGAAACAGCTAACTACATTTGAAAAAAATCTGCTTATACCTTGAACACCATATTTCATAGCAGTGCACCAAGTTTCAGTTCGTTATGTTCATAATTCTCAGAGATATTGGGAAAAAATATTTGGAGGAAATTTTGGATGGTTTTTTACTCAGTATCGTTATTTTTTTCGGAAAACTCGAAAAATACAATTTCAATCATTGTGAAACTTGGAAACTAGTTTGAAAATGCTGATTTGCAACTTTGTGCGAAATTTCGTGATTATCGTATCATTAGAGCCATCTAAAACAAAAATTTTTTTCTCAAATGTTCAATATTCTGCGATCTTCTGATCAAATTATCCTCACGAAATTCCGCGTGAACCTTCGAGTCGTCATTTTTCAATCAAATACCTAATTTTACTTCGATCTTATCTGTATGTTTGAAAATTTTTTTTGTTTACCTCCCTGATATAATATCGATGAAAATACTGTTTCAATGAGCTGACTTTTAGATAAATAGAACCCAAGATTCTAGATATCGAAATTGTATGACATTATATGGAAACATTGACAGGACATTAACTGCTTCCGAGGTAAGAGAATAAGTTTTGAAATGCTACACTGTGTTGATTTGATTACGTCTTTAACTGTTTTATGATTATAGAGCTTGAAGAAGCAACAAGATAGTTGCGAAACGGCGCTTGAAGGAATGAATTAGTGTCCTATTTCCGACCTATTCCAATCCTACGAATTATCCTAGATTTTTGAAAATATTGGGTGTTAAAATTTTGAACGGCTATATCTGCGGAATCATTTAAGTTATTGTGTTTAATATCGGCCGTTAGGCTTGTTAACGAAAGCTGAAGAGCAAATATGTAGGACTTCTTGATGATCGTTTAGTTAGATTGAAATAAAATTAGAAATTTTGTTTCCACAAATTTTATATTTGAATCATGTCATTTTTCATTGAAGTACTGGATTCAATTGGAATTGATCTTATTTTTTGGAAATACTGGGAATATTAAATATAGAATGTGTATACATCTTACGAAGGTATAATTCGTGAATGGGTAAAATCCGCCCAATGATTCCGTGGATATATCGATTCAAAATTTTATATTCCCAATATTTCTCAAAAAAACGCAGATTATATCGAATTGAAATCCAATACTTGACGTGTATGACTCCCTGATGATGAATCCGTGATCCATATCGATGTTTGGCTGTTCGGCCGTCCGTAAATACTATTACTCTTCAAACGAAAAATCTAGAGCCGTGGAAAGTTGCAGGGTAGGTTCAGAGCCTAAATATCGTGGCAAAGTTCGTTTATAGGCATAATCAGTCGGGAAATTACAGTGTTATTGACGTGAGCATAATTATATATTTTTGTTCCATAACTTCTGAAATGGACAGCTTCGTGCCAAGTTTCGTGATGACCGAATCCCATCATATTACTTATAATCAGATTCAATTGATATTTATAGTATTTTAATGTAGAGATTGGTCATCTACCATGAATGACTTCTCACTCATCCAGGATTCAGTTAAGCTCAGGAAATATATTTTTCGTGGATATTCTAATTTTGCGATATTTCTCACGAACCTGCACGCAATCATACTACATCAAAGAATACAAAATATCATTTCAATCAGATCATTAGGTTCGAAATTATAGAGAAAAAAAATAATGAAATTTTAAATGTGAACCGGAATGTGTGACATACGAATACGAAAATTTAATAAGTATATTCCACGTGACTTCACGTCAGTGGATTTCTTGAAATTTTCCAACACTCTTCAGAACGGAATTCTAATATCTCCATGATCGAGATAGAATACGAATTATTCTCGATTTTTCCAGCTGAAAGCTCACGCTTTGATACTTCGACTACTAAAGCATTTTATTATTTTCATATATTAGTGGTACAAAACTAAACTTAAACACATATATCACGAATGTGTCGAATGAGGATCCTTGTATTCCTTGTCGAATGTCTCCAAATACCAAAGACAACCGATATATTAGTGCTCTTTGTCTACTCCAATCACGCGATAGCCCGACATTTTCTTGTTTCAACAAGTCCATAAAGGGCTTAGTGCTTAGTAATCCCGAAAAGTGCTTCGTAGCCCTACGGTGCTCGGGAGCACTTTGCGGTGCTCGGGAGCACTGCGGTGCTTGGGAGCACTTTCCGGTGCTCGGGAGCACTTTGCGGTGCTTAGGAGCACTTTTTCGAATTACTAAGCACTAAGCCTTCTCAAAAAATTCTCGAAGCACCAAGCACTAAGCACAGGCTTAATAAAGTGCTTGGGAACACAGTGCTTAGGAGCACAAAAGTGCTTCGAGTACTTTCACGAGCACTAAGCACAAGGCTTCGGCACAGCTCTGGTACGAACCTTTAGAAATGTACGGAACGAAGCGGAAGTGCCTGCAGAAAATATTTAGAAAACAATCTATGGTAATAACAAGCGGTAGGTTCGACATGGGCAAAAAATATTTAGTTATTTTTATTTATTTTTTTATTTATTTCCAAAAAAAGAACATTCGTAAAAAAACATAAAAGTATTCCTTACATTGTATCTAACTGAAAATAAATTGAAATTACATTACAAATTCAAAGACAGAAATCTCAGGTTACAACCATAACAAGGAATCAAACAATGAAAATGTTTAAGATCATGCACCTAAGTGATTGAACACTTGTGTTGTGCAATCCCAAAAACACATAAAACACAGCATAGAATATTTTTTTCTCTTCTTTTAGACCTACATTGACAAGAATTTCAGCAACACATACCTTCAGTTTTTTTAAATCATATTTTATTGTAAAATTTTTATAAAATTTGTGTAATTCCGAAAAATAAACCTCCTCGCATCAATCGAAAAACTCCTGAGTTGAGTGATAAGCCTAATCTCTCTCGGTAAGAGATTGCATGCCTTGGGCGAGGTGTGAACAAAAAATCTATGGAACCCACCAGCAACACAACGAGTTCGGTATACCGAGGGTACACAGCAGCGAAAAAGTTTATTTTTAAAAGCATACATACATAAACTATGAAAATATAGTGTCCGGATATTGCATATATCCTCTGTATAAAGTAGATCCGTGTGATATCTCCTTTCTTTCTTAACTATAATCTTTAGTATGTAGTTTTGCATAACTGTTAGTTTCTGTAATGAATTTCTGTACATTCCGCCCCATACAAAGATACCATATCGAAAAAGTGATTTGGCTAGAGACTTATAAACAAGTATTAGCAACTTTCGTGAAAGAAATTCTCTTAGCTGGTAGAATTTGAAGATGAACTTCCACACCTTTTTCGACAGATAATCTACATGATTACTCCATTTTGAATTTCTATCAATAATTATACCCAAGTACTTGACCTCATTACTCTCCTTAATTTCATCATTCATATCAGGGACTTTTATACTGGTAAAATCTGGTCTATTTGATTCTGTTATGCTGAAGGCTAGATAATTCGTCTTCTCAACCATTAGTGATAGTTGGCACATACTTAGCCATTTTGCAACCTTGTGAAGACCAAGTTGAACAGCTGTTCTAGCTTCCGCCCAAGAGTTCTCACGAAATATTACTACCGTATCGTCCGCATAGGATACAATCTTTGCCTCAGTTACCAGGCATAAGAGAGAGTTCATATAAACCAGAAACAACACAGGGCCAAGAACAGTACACCCATTTTCACAGTTTCGGGTTGACTTACAGTATAATTCACCTTTACGCACTGTTCACGATCCGAGAGGTAACTTTTAAAAACCTCCAAAACTACGCCACGTATACCACAACACTCCAAAACGTGCAGCAATCTCTCATGGTTGACAGTGTCAAATGCTTTGGCTAAATCCAAAAAAACCGCTATACAATTTTTATTCTCCTCAAGACCCTCTATAATGTCCTCAACAACTGAGCTCATAGCATCAAAATCGACTTGCCAACGCGAAAACCAAACTGCTGCTCATTATTCTTGTCTAAAAATCTAACAATTCTACTTTTTAAATACTTTTTAAAAATCTTCCCAAGGTTACCAATTACTAATCGGTCTATAATTCGAAATTTTCGATCTTTCTCCCCCCTTATGAATTGGAGTAACTACAGACGATTTAAATTGTTTGGGTACAACCCCTTTCAAGAAAATTGAATTTATCATATAATTATGTAACACGTCTCCGAAAGTCCGTTTTGAAAAAGAATTTATCTTTCTAGGTTTCTTAATCACAACTTTATTGAAAGCTTAATGAAAAGAATACACTACGGAAGGAGGGGTTTATTTTGTGAGCCCTAATAAGCTTTACAATGGTCAGATTAGAGCTAACTATCTCTTACATATTCACTTCAACAGAATAGAAAGAAAATGAATAGTGTAAATAATCTAATTCTTGGAAGGGCGGATCGTTGCTATTGGATGAACTGTCTCATAGGCGGAATCCGGTAGCATGGAGTTCCTCACAATATGTTTAATAGGGTCGATAATATATTGATGGATGTTTTTGGTTTATTATTTGATAAAATCAAATAATAAACCTTAGTGATCGACCAACAAAAAAAAATTTCAACCCCCCCTGAAAATTCCACAGTTTACGTTTTGGAGTATGTAGATTTGAATAAACGAATAAAAAAAATCCGGCCGTCCACCGTCCGTTGTCCGGGGCTTTTCTCAGAAAGTACTGGACTGAAATCCGCGAAACTTGGTAGAAAAATCGTGTGTCACTCGGCATTGATCCTGCAAGCTTTTCAGCAGGATCGGTGAACCCTAAGGGCTCAAAATTGGGGGTTGGAGGGAAAAAAATTATTTTTCAGAAACTTACTGCCGAATTTACATGAAACTTTCAACGTTTATTATTGTTGCATAACTCAACCAAAAAATTTTTTCCCGAATGATTTCCGACCAGTGGTTCCTGAGGTATAAAGAAAAACGCAGTAAATTTTGGGGGGAAAAACCAATGGGATATGAATAGTATACAGCGTGCCAAAGAAGTAACGTAACTCGTCAATAACTATTGAATGAAGAATCATTAGGGAAAATCCTCGCACCTGTTGATTTTGAATTCCGAAAGCAATTTATCCTGTGTTTCTTTGAATTCTATATTTCTCATCCCCAACGCCCCGCACCCCACTACTTTATTTTTTCAAATTGGAATATATGGGTTGTGATACATCAAATGAAAGGTAATTTGATTACCTTCTCAGCGATACGACTAAAAAAAGAATTTGTCGTGCCGTTTTTCAATAAAAAATCAGAAATTAATTTACAATTTGTGACTGGAGAGTGCTGCAATCAGACCATTATTCTTTTAATAATTATTATTAAGGAAAATCCACGGATCCAAGGATTTGTAATTCCGAAAGCAGGTCTCTCTATGCTTTTTTGAATTCGAAATCTCCCACGCTTTACGCTCCACACCCCCATACTGTTTTTCTTTCAAATAGTAATATATGGATTGTGATATATATCAAGTGGAAGTACATTCCATTGTATATTGAGTGGCGTTACTGAAAAAGAATTTGTTAGGCAATTTTTTCATTAGAAAATTAACAATATGTGATTGGTGTCAGATTCTTATTCTTAAAATAATAAATATTGAAAAATATCCTCCTACCCGCCGATTTCTATTTTCGAAGTTTGAAAAATATATGTAGTTTTAGAGTTGGGGGTTCATAACCTTAAACGTCAACAGTTTTTTTCAGAAAAATATTGCATGATGATATATCGCATGAAAGGTCATTCGATGACCATTTCAGTTATGTGAACGAAAATGAAGGTTAATTATTAATTCAATATAAATAACAAATCCATGGGTTCGAGAATTTCCCTATTTTCATTTCTATTTCTATTTTCGAAGTTTGAGAAATGCATTGTTGGGGGTTTATACCCTTTAACCTCCACAGTTTTTTTTTTTTGAAAAATATTGCATGTGATATATCGCATCAAAGGTCATTCGATGGCCAATTCAGTTTTGTGAACGACAATGGAAGTTAAGTATTAATTCAATTTAAATTACAAATCCATGGGTTCGAGAATTTTCCTTATAGTAATAAGGTAAGTGTTTCTGATGCAGAAATTCATTTTAGAATTATACTGAAGTTAGGTTTTAGAGAATCTTGTAGAGGGCCTTCTAAAGAGAAGAAATTTTTAACATCATGTGGTCTATACATATATAGGGTACTCGTTTTCATGAAGGTACTTCCAACAAAATTTAAACTGTAACAACACTAGGCGCACAGATACACATACTTGTACCCACGTCACTCTTTAACCTTAATAAAAAAGTCGCGCTTGTACATGAGCCTAAGGTTATTTAATGCTCTTCCCCAAGGGTTTAGGAGGACAACCAACCGGAAAGTTTTCAAAACTACTTTGTATAATGCAATTGTTGACTATGAACCATATCCTTAGAGTAAATTTTTTTGATTTTTGTAAAAGTGAATTGTTTTGAGTTATGTATTCTGTTTTTACGAAACCAACCTTATTGTATTTTAAAAAGCCTCTGATTGAATAAATATATTATTATCATCATTATTATCATTATTAATTAATAAAAGAATAATGGTCTGATCACAGTACCCTCCTAACTGAAAATTCTAAATTATTTCCTAATTTTTCAACGAAAAACGGCACAAGCAATTCTTCTTCAAGCTACATCGCTGAAAAGGTAATCAAATTACCTTTCATTTGATGTATCACAATCCATATATTTCCAGATGAAAAAATAAAGTAGTGAACTGAGAAATATCACATTCAAAAAAGCACAGGATAAATTGGTTTTGAAATCAAAAATCGACGGGTGCGAGGATATTCCTTAATAGTTCTTCGTACACTCATTATTGACGAGTAATTCTACTTTTTTGGCACGCTGTATAAGTTTTATTTAAGATATCAATGGTTTTGGGTTACTTAACTGAGAAAATTAATAAACCCTTGTGTAAAATTTGTAGCGTTTTTATAATGTCTGCCGTTATTCCATCTAAGCCCAGTGAACAAGTAGTCTTTAGTGTAGATATATGTTCTATAATTTCTGAATCTGAGACCGGATTTAGACATTTTTCTGTAAAATCTAATTCAATTATATTTTTTACCATATTTGAACCGATGTTGATGAATATTGATTACAGTAGTTTGCCATTTGATTGTCGTCTTCAAAAATAACATCTTTGTCGTCAACAATCCGAAGTGTAGATTTTTGGTTTGATCTCTCGTTAGTAGCATCAGAGATTAGTTGTTAAACCTTTCTTATATTACCTTCATTTTTTTCAAATTGCTCACAATAATGATCATTTCTGGATTTCTAATCGGTCTATAATTCGAAATTTTCGCTCTTTCTTCCCCCTTATGAATTGGACTAACTACAGACGATTTAAATTGTGTGGGTACAACCCCTTTCAAGAAAATTGAATTTATTATATAATTATGTAACACGTCTCCGAAAGTCCGTTTTAAAAAAGAGTTTATCTTTCTAGGTTTCTTAATCACAACTTTATTGAAAGCTTAATGAAAAGAATACACTACGGAAGGAAGTGTTCATTTTGTGAGCCCTAATAAGCTTTACAATGGTCAGATTAGAGCTAACTATCTCTTACATATTCACTTCAAAAGAAAAGAAAGAAAATGAATGGTGTTCATAATCTAATTATTGGAATAGCGGATCGTTGCTATGGGATGAACTGTCTCATAGGCGGAATCCGGTAGCATGAAGTTCCTCACAATATGTTTAATAGTGTGGGGTCGTGTGTCCTGTGAAATCAAACACGCAATAAAGAAAAGGGATTAGCCTGTTTATTTTACTCTCGAGTGTTACAACAGAAGAGAATTCGAAAGGCAATAAAATTATTTTTGTTGAAAGGCACAGGCTAACAATTCTCGTTGTAAATCTTCTTGAGTGTTGACAGGTAGTTCCTCGCTGACGACGGGCCGGGGTCGATCGTGGAGCCAGGGATGCCTAAGCGCCGGTCGGTACTGTCGGGGGCGCTTCCGTTGTCGAGAGTGGTTAGAAACCAGATGTTGATGTGTTGAATCTTCTTGAATTTCTTCACCTTGACACGGATAAAGATGAATGCAGTTGTCGAGTCAGGAATGCAGGGTATAGATAGAATATCTTCTTAGCGGCGACGTAAACGGTGAATGCAGCTGGAGTGATTTTTGAGAGCGGAGCGAAATATATTTATACGATTTTTCGGAGATTTGAATTTCGTGTTTCGACTCCGCCCTTTTCTCTGTTTTTCTTGAAGTGGATGAATTCGCTACAATAGGTTCGATAATATGTTGATGGTTGTTTTTTATAATGTCTGCCGTTACTCCATCTAAGCCCAGTGAACAAGTAGTCTTTAGTGTAGATATATGTTCATAATTTCTATTTCTGAGACCGAATTTAGAAATTTTTCTGTACAATCTAACTCAATTATAATTTTTACCATATTTGAACCGATGTTGATAAATATTGATTACAGTAATTTGCCATTCGATTGTCGTCTTGAAAATTAACATCTTTGTCGTCAACAATCCGAAGTGAAGATTTTTTGTTTGATCTCTCGTTAGTAGCATCAGAGATTAGTTGATAAACCCTTCTTATATTACCTTTATTTTCTTCAAATTGCTCACAAAAATAATCATTTCTGGATTTTTTCAATAATAAATTTAGTCTGCCTTTATAATTTTTGAATTCCTGTTCAAGTTCTGCCGAGTATTCTAATCTTAGTTTATTTTTTAATTTATCTCTATGTTTTATTGAAACAATCAAGCCCATTGTTATCAAAGGTTTTATTTTGCGATATTCTTTCTGAGTCATAATGAGGATTTTAGAATCTTCAATGTGTTTATTGAATTTCTTGAAAAAATGATCTGCAGCAGCCTGGGGATCATGTGAATTCAAGATATCACTCCAGTTTGTGTTTTTTATTGAACTCTGTAATTTATGTTTACTAATTTTGGCAATTCTTTTTCCACGACAATTTAGGATATTTTTTTTGCTTACTTGGGAATTTAGCTGGAGTAAAACCGGATAGTGGCCTGTGATCTGACATTCAAGGATAAACGAGTCAAAACTTAAGTTTGATCTATTATTAAAAGGACCCCTAAGAAAAATGTGATCCAAGCATGATTCAAAATCACGTGTTACACGGGTAGGATTCAAAATATAGGGCACAAAGCCATATTTAGCAAGCACACCTAAATACTTGTTCACATAAAAGTCATTTTCATCCAAAAGATCAACATTAACATCACCTATTAGTAATTCAACTTCATTATTCTGTTTGGTTTGGTCTAAGTATGTATCGAGTTCGTCAATGAAGGAAGCCAATTCGCTTGGGTTAGGTCTGTACAATGCTTATATTTTATAAGATACATGATTAACCAACAACTCTGCTTTGGATAGAGAAACCGAGATGTGTTATAATAAAGATCTGATCTAACCAGTGTAAAACGCCATCATTTCTATTGAAGTCACCTCCATTGTGTATGGTGGTGTAACCCGGAATATTTAAATTATCGACCGCTACTGCCCGAAAACACTCACCCAAAACGAAAATATCACAATCAAACAAATTGTAAGGTGCAACCAATGCCAGAAACTCATCAAAATTTTTGTTCGCACTTCTTATATTAACATGCATAATGTTGATCTGTTTATAAGATGTCAAAGATACATATTTGTCCGGATACATATAGGTCCCCCGATGATCCTATTCCAAATTATCGAGATTGCCCAAGATAATATCTTGATCAGTCAGTACCATTAATTAGAATAATCGATCCTGGACTGCACCAGCTTGATGTGATATTGCATTGTAGGGCACTCGACATCCGTTGCATGATGGTCAGTTCTATGCTTGGTTTTGTAATTATTATTCGAAGAGACACAATTAGTGCAAATTTTCTTCTACTTTGGACAGTCCCTTTGTTCATGCTCTTCGCCACAATAGGGACACGCAAGTTTGTTTTGGCAATTTTGTCTTTTATGGTAAAACCCCTGACAATGAAAACAACGAGGAATTGATAAATCCTCGTAAACAGGGCAGAGCTCCCATCCAACACACATCCTTCCCAGCTGCATCAACCTCCCAAAAGTTGGGGCCGAACATTCTCCATATACTGTTTTTTCTCCATTTTCCTTCTCTCTAATAAAAGTTATATCAAAATCTTCCAATGCTTCATTTTGTCTTAAAACTGAGTTCACAATTTCTTCTTTATTTAAATTCTGTGTAAGATTTGCTAGCTTAAAACGAGGCTTTTTCATTATAGATGTCTCAATGGTATAAGAGTTGGATAATTTATCCCCAGCTACATTTTTAAGAATTTCAGTTCCTTTCTTAGTCTTACATTTGATGATCACAGCTCCAGATTTTGTATTTCTGATGTTTTCAATTACTATTTTTAAATTAGTAGGGTTAATATTTGCAATGATGTCCTTCCTCGTTTGACTTGGCCCCTGATTATTTTTAGGCTTGAATATTACATCTGGAACATTATTCTCTACAGGGAGAGGTTTCACATTTTCCTTCAAAGAAACAACCTTTGCATCCCAGACAACACACGTACATCAGATGGATGTCCATTTCGTGTCCATTGGATCACTGGATGTCCATGGACGTTTATTGTATATCCATAGTACAGATGTCCAAAGGACATCGAAATATGTGCATCCATTGTACATCCAATTTGTGTTTGTACAATGGATATCCGAATTGGCGTATTCCATGGATATCCATTAGTTGTCCAATAGGAAAAGTTTTGGAGCAATATAGGTATATAATCTGTGATGATTAGAATTTTGAATTTTAATTTATTGTTGCGTGAATTTTCTAATGAGGAATGATTGGTCCTAGAAATTCATGATTTTTATTCAGTTGAAATATTTTTCTGAGTATACTTCTATATTCCATCAATAAAAATCGCTGCTTTTGCTGCAAAAATTCGATTAGTTGCGAGAACACCTTCCTAACTCAGAATTTAATTATGCATTTCATCATTAACTAATACCAAGCAGACGCGGCCTTTGAACATAATGAATTGTTCAAAAGAACTTTGATCGATTCGATATTATCATTTTCATCAGCGTGGAACGAAAAATATATTTTCACTACAACGATTGTAACTTTCCGTAACACCCCTCAGTTTTTTCTCATAGATGTGGAGATTTCGTTCCAACAACATGTCGAAAATCGAAAGAATAAGTAACATTTTGTTACATTTTCTTTTGAATGTAACACAATTGTTACACTACAACGTACGGTAAGAAAGAGAGGTATAAACGATATCAGCGGGAGAAAGCGAGAAAGAACGAAACCATAGAGTCTACGCTGCAGGCAAATGGTAACTGCAATGCAATCATTCGGATTCGGAAATCATGGAATTGTTATTGTTATAAAGTTAGGTTAGGAGTGATTTCAGTTTTCATTATTTCTCGATATTTGGTGAGTAGTAAATATGTCCTAATCATGTCGTTATTACCATTGTTCAAGGTAATAACACTGTTTCTCCTTCAACAATGTTATTACATATTTAGGAATATAGATTACTAGAGATGAAAACTGTTGAAATTTTAGATGAAAATGGAAATAAATAGCA
Source organism: Myrrha octodecimguttata (assembly GCA_958510865.1). Taxonomy (NCBI): domain Eukaryota; kingdom Metazoa; phylum Arthropoda; class Insecta; order Coleoptera; family Coccinellidae; genus Myrrha; species Myrrha octodecimguttata. The sequence goes on from OY294060.1 coordinate 16,973,985, forward strand.
TATATCTATGATAAGTGAAACCTGTTGACACAGCTACGCTGAATTGGAATTTGGGTAAACCTTAAAATTTTGAACTCCAGCAGATATTGATCCGGTTTTTGGCTCAATATATTCAATTCGGTCTCCTGAATTCAAATCTGCAATCAAAACTTGGCGCTCTCACTTAGTTTCAAAGATATGGGTCCCCAAAGTTCCAAAATGTCACATCTTCAGTTCACATTTTCCACCATAAAAACCTTTCATCACTTCCCTTTTATGATCACAAATCACCTTCGAACTTTAACACAATCATTAGTATCGCTTTCTTGCTGGAATATCCATTATTTCATGGAAAATAATCGAAAATATCTGACAACCATTTAACCTTAATTTTGTTTAATGTTCCTCATACTAAAGGTGAAGTTTGGCATTGGCGCCAATTCCTTGGATAGCAGTCGTGTATTAGTCGCATGCGCTGTGACAGCTTCGATCAGCTGATTCTGTAATTTACCCCAAAGTTTAAATTGCGGCGATGCCATACTTCACTTCAATAGAATTGTAATTCAGTGTAATTTGAGGTTAAATGGTGTTCCGGTATTTTCGATAATTTTCACTGATATATTGAATATTATCGCGAGAAAGTGCTACTTATGATCGTAAAAAGGTTTGAAGGTGATTTGTGATCTATCAATGGGAAGTAATGAAAGGTCTTTATGGTGGAAAATGTGAACTGAAGAATTCGTGTGAAGTTATCAACGGGTTCTCATCAACGGTTTCTCTCCCGGGGACTGTCGACGGCGGAATAGAAGAGAAATAGAGCGCGGCGTTGCCAGATCTTCGAATAATACCTGGGTACTCTTTTTGTACATATTTACGAATTGATTCGAAATTATTGAATTATAATGGATAGGATTTTCAATATAATACACCACACGGGATGCATAAAGGATTATCCGCGTAAGACAGACTGAAAACTGATAATTTTTTAGGTAACCAGTAACTCATCAACGGTTTTCACGTTTCACCCTGTATTTTCCAAACGGTTTCGTGTTCGTTGAAAAAACTTTTTTGTAAATTAAGCAAAAAATCAACGATTCTAAAAAAACACGTTTGGGAATATGTACCACCGTCAGAAGGAAGGGGGAGACGGAAAACTGATAATTCTTTAGGTAATCGGTATCCCATCAACGGTTTTCACGTTTTAACCTGTATTTTACAAATGGTTCCGTGCTCGTTGAAAAAATTTTTTTGTAAATCAAGCAAAAAATCAACGATTTTAAAAAAACCACGTTTAGGAATATGTACCACCGCAGAAGGAAGGGGGAGACGGAAAACTGATAATTCTTTAGGTAATCGGTATCCCATCAACGGTTTTCACGTTTTACCCTGTATTTTCCAAACGGTTCCGTGTTCGTTGAAAAAACTTTTTTGAAAATTAAGCAAAAAAATCATGGATTCTGAAAAACCACGCTTGGGAATATGTACCACCGTCAGAAGGAAGGAGGAGACGGAAAACTGATAATTCTTTAGGTAATCGGTACCCCATCAACGGTTTTCACGTTTTACCCTGTATTTTCCAAACGGTTTCGTGTTCGTTGAAAAAACTTTTTTGTAAATTGAGAAAAAAAATCAGCGATTCTAAAAACACACGTTTGGGAATATGTACCACCGTCAGAAGGAAGGGGGAGACGGAAAACTGATAATTCTTTAGGTAATCGGTACCTCATCAACGGTTTTCACGTTTCACCCTGTATTTTCCAAACGGTTCCGTGTTCGTTTGAAAAACTTTTTTGTATATTAAGCAAAAAAATCAACGATTCTAAAAAAACACGTTTGGGAATATGTACCACCGTCAGAAGGAAGGGGGAGACGGAAAACTGATAATTCTATAGGTAATCGGTACCCCATCAACGGTTTTCACGTTTTACCCTGTATTTTCCAAACGGTTTCGTGTTCGTTGAAAAAATTTTTTTGTAAATTAAGCGAAGAAATCATGGATTCTGAAAAACTACGTTTGGGAATATGTACCACCGTCAGAAGGAAGAAGGAGACGGAAAACTGATATTTCTTTAGGTAATCGGCATCCCATCAACGGTTTTCACGTTTTACCATGTATTTTCCAAACGGTTCCGTGTTCGTTGGAAAAACTTTTTTGTAAATTAAGCAAAAAAATTAACCATTCTGAAAAACCACGTTTGGGAATATGTATCACCGTGTGAAGGAAGGGGGAGATGGAAAAATGACAATTCTTTAGGTAATCGGTACCTCATCAACGGTTTTCACGTTTCACCCTGTATTTTCCAAACAGTTCCGTGTTCGTTGAAAAAACTTTTTTGTAAATTAAGCAAAAAAATCAACGATTCTGAAAAACCACGTTTGGGAATATGTACCACCGTCAGAAGGAAGGGGGAGACGGAAAACTGATAATTCTTTAGGTAATCGGTACCTCATCAACGGTTTTCACGTTTCACCCTGTATTTTCCAAACGGTTTGGTGTTCGTTAAAAAAAGTTTTTTGTAAATTAGTAGTAGTATCAATAAAAAAAATAACAAACAGATTTTAATTTATAAATGAATTGGTTATGTTGGTATAAGTCATAAAGTGTCGAAACATATCGATACAAAATATGATTTCTTTCTAGGTGATCAGTTGAGAAGAATGTAATAAAATCAAATTTTATTCCTACAGGTTGTCAACTTGCAGATGTCTCCGCAGAAACATTACTAGCAGCCAAGTTCTTGGAGCTGAGCGATGGAATAGATTCAAAACTAATCGATTATATGATATTATGGTAGTTTAATTTGGTGGGTGTTTTTAAAAGTGTACGAGCATCTTTTGGTAAATTTGTGACATCTGGCTTTCTGGCGAACCAAGATAAAAGTTCAGAGAGTGCCTTGTGAGTAATATTGATTTCAAGAGACCATTTGACCAAAAAATCACTTGAACTTATCACATTGTCACAAACACTAGAACTGAAGAATTTGTATCGCTAACTGAAGAATATGTATCACTATCCGAAACCTCAGATAAATACTCATGAATTGTAAGTTCCGTTTCGGTAACAGAAGTTGATGGAATAGGCTCATTTAAATACGAATGCAATTCTGGCCTAGAGGTATTATCAGAAATAGACCTTGTGCATTGACTTGACATTGCCCCATCACTTCCAGTGAGGGAAACATATTTTTGCTTATTATTTTGTACTTATGACTTCTCGAATAATTTTTGAACATGGTTGCAAATTGCAACTCGCAAAAAGAGTTCTAAGAACTTCAAAGTAGAGTGAGATAATTTTTAATCTCAAACTTTTGTCATGCAAACGGGGAATAAGATATGGATATTATTAACACTTACCTCACTTCAGGTGAATTAGACATATTTTTCTTCTAAAGATTATTATCTGACTACTTAACAACAAGCACTTTAAATTGCTAGTAAACTTATCATTCATCATAACATTCAAATTCAAAACTTCGCCATTCAGACATGCAAACACAGGATCGCGGATAGAGGCTTCAAGTTGTCAGTTGACTTGACGGTCATGGTGGGGAAAAAAGCCCGGCAGATTCAAAAATTAGACGTCGTACTTTGTTTGGGGACAACAGAATTTTGACCACAGCAAAAAATAAAAATGAAAACTTTCATTTTGATGATATTTTATGCGATGAATTCAAAGCAATAAACAAATCCATATTCACAGATAACTCTCTTTGTTATCTGTGTCCATATTTCGGCTTGATTGTAGATGCTGCACTGCCAACATCGGGCCGGCATGTTCGTATTGACGACTTGGCCAACGTCGGGCCGGAAAACTGCCGATGATTTAAATGCCCGGTACCGTTTTTATAGTATCAGGCCATTAGTGGCTGGATTGTATGTGCCCGATTGGCGGATGCCGTACATCGGGCCGGCATTTTACCGATATTGCTTTGCCGATGCCAGCATGTTGCCGACTTGGCCTTCATTGGGCCGGACGCCGGCCAGAGATTCATTGTTTGCTGGGATCCTTTTGAGGACTAAAAGAAAAATTTCCGTTTTTGGTACAAAGCCCCTCATTCAAGTCTACTCTTCATCAATTTTGTATCAAATATTATATAATACAAATAAGCAACTCGAAATACTCAGTTTTAGAAACATTGATTCCTGTCTTCAAAATATTATAAAATGATCTAAATCGTCTAATCAATCAATCTAAAATTCATTCGTCGTCCGTGGTATATGCTTCACCCGGAATAAAGAGTCCATTTATCATTCTTGACATACAGAACGGATACGTAGATTGCTATGTAAAAGGTGAATCGCTTCGTTTATTGAAAGACGCAACAATGTGATTCCCAACATGCGATTCCCAACATGAAATTTTCGATTCAAAAAGGGATACACACTTCAACTATGGCAGCTTCACAAACTGATGTCAGTAATTATCTCCAATTTACATAAAACGGGAGGCAGAAAGTGAACAATTCGACACATTTGGCATTACTTCATGCAAAACATACATGTACTGCTGGGTTTCACTTTGCGTCCTAGATCAACCTGAATGGGACGTCGCATAGATATTTGTGTTTACTGGGAATGTGTAAGTCACAAATTCTTGACCGTGTTCTTCAAGACCTTTCGTCAGTTTACCGTGGTCGTTCTCTGACTTGACATATATATGCAGGTAGTTCCTCTTTTCCTCAGCATGAGATACTTCGATGTTTTCACGTTCCGCTAGTTTAGAGATGGCCGGAAAAGATTTCTGGTTGGGAAGTTTTATCGGTGGTATTTTTGGGTTTACGGTGGTTTTGGTGTTCTGGATTCGAGATTGTGGTTTCGGGAGCGGTGGAAACTCGATCTGGTCTTTGATGATTCTAAGATTATTTTCTGGTGATGGAACATTGTGAAGATCCATCTCTTCTTCCTTATTATTTCTTAGGGATCTTGAAGAGGAGGGATAGGCATATCTGTTTCGTGCCCTTTTTTTGTGGGGGCGTGGCTTCTTTGTTTATTTTTCTCCTCATCATTCATAGTATATTACTCTTCTCCTATGAGTTTTTCTTCATCTTCTGTTCTTTGTTCATCGTCTTCCGCTAAACAAACAAACTGGTAACTCAGTTTCACTTCCGACACGTTGTTAGCACTTTTCTTTCGCCTCTTCTTCTTATCTTCCACTAGCGATCGGGTTATTTGAAGTTTGTCCATTATTGCGAATAATATTTCCATCATGAACTCCGGATCAGAGTCGAAGTGACGCATAGCGTTAGCACATCGTGATTCGATATCCGTCGTGATGTCCGCGACACTTAGTTCTGAATAGATATCCGCTCCAAGGAGCGTAAAGTTTTTCTGGGGAATACACTAGGGCACTAGCATGTAGCTCTACAACACAAACACAAATGAGTCTGGCACAAGCACAAATCGACTAACCGAAAAATCCTTCTCTTCAGAAGGGGACTCGCGACTCCCGAGAGTGAGTGGCCGACTTCCTTTGATCCGTTTTTTTTTGTGGTTAAGCAGGGGGAATGCTTCATGCACGAACCACAGGGTGTATCGATCATGATACTGCCCTGTGGAACAGTGTGGGACTCCTACCCACTAAACCTACCTGCGTCGGGCTTTTCGAGTCCCTGACTCCTTTAACCCCATTGGTTTGGGTTACCCTGGTCTTTTGACTGCTTGGCTGAATCCTTCTCCTTTTGTGGCCCTTTGTTAAAAGGAGGTGTTGGTATTCTGGGGTCCTTCGGGTGTGATGTGCACTAGGTGCTGGCAAAAGAGAATTCACTTCTCAGTGGTTATCAGAATAAGAATCGATTTCTAGAGCGAGCTTGGGTCGCTTGTATATTGACGTGGAGTTGTCGTAGTTGACGGCTTGTCTGACTAATCGATTGGGGTGTTGGCTTGCTTTCGCTAGAGTTTTTAGGGCGATTTCGTGGAGAAATTTCTTCAACGGTGGCAGTTTCGCCTCTCGATGTAGTTGAGAGTTCCGTACATACCATCCTGCGTCGAAGGCCATCCTGAGGAACTTGTTCTGTAGTATCTGAAACATATAAAACTTCGACGCATAGGGCCCATGAGCCCAAATTGCCGAAGCATAAGTAACAGCCGGTCTGACGATCGACCCATAAATTGTCAACTTGTTCTGGATAGACACTATGCTGCGACGCCAGAGCAGCGGTGCCAATTTGGCTAGCACCATTTTTCCCTTTTGGAGGGCGTGTTCCAAGTGCTGGTTGAAGGTGAGTCGTTTGTCCATGATTACACCCAAACATTTGACTTGAGATTCCCAAGGGATGTTCTCGCCAAACATTTCGACGTGATCTGACGGTTGGACTAACCTCCGTGAAATGAGGAGAGCTTTGCTCTTTTCAGGGTTCATTTTGATTAGCCATTTACAGCACCATTCTTCCAGTTTGTCCACTTCCTCCTGGAGGTATTTGGACGACACATTACCGCTGTTTCGTCCGCAAAGACGGCCAGTTGGACACGGTCCGACGTGGGGATATCGGCTGTGTATAGGGCGTATAGTAGTGGGGAGAGTACACTGCCTTGTGGGACAGCTGCTTCGAGATCTCTAATTCGAGAGATTTCGTTAGAAAATTTTCGCTTGGAAGGAGCGATTGTGAAGAAAAAAATGGATCAATTGACACATTGGGGTTGGCACCTTTGCTTCGTGAAGTTTAAAGACTAGGCCGTCGTGCCAGACCGTGTCGAAGGCTTTCGAAATATCGAGGAGTACTGCGTCAGTCACATGCTTCCACTCGAGACTGGTTTGTGCGTATTCTACGACTCGAAGTAGTTGATCGGTGGTGGAATGTTGGGGACGGAAACCAAATTGCTCATCCGGAGTTATGTCGTTCTGTTTCACGAGGTCAGACAGACGGGATTGGATGAGTCTTTCGACAACTTTTCCGACAGAGGATAGGAGGCTGATAGGACGGTGGTTTTGAGGGAAGTTATGATCCTTACCTGGTTTTGGAATGAAGATCACGGTCGCTCGCTTCCATCTGGCCGGGAAGTGACGAAGTTTGAGGACTGAGTTACTTATGGCCGCCAGAGTGGCTACTGCGTTTTCCGGTAGCTTCTTCAGCATCTTGTTTGAAATACAGTCAGGTCCTGGTGCTTTTCTCTTCTTCAGGCTAGAAATTATCTTCTTGATTTCAGAGGGTGTGGTCGTCTTGATGAAATCTTCGGTGGCTGGCTCAGTTTCGACTATTTCTTCGACGGCTTTTTCAACTCTGTCCATATGGTCCAGGTCGGCGTCGGCAATGTTCGTTCTACATTGGAGTTGTAGACTGTTGGCGAATTCTTCCGCTTTTTTTTTGTCTGTGTACACGATTCGACCAGCTGAACCGTGAATGGGTGGTAGGGGCTTACGGTCCGATCTAAGGACTTTCGCCATTCTCCACAGAAAGTTATTCTCTGTTTCGAGTGACTGAAGTTTTTGCTGAAATTGTTGGTTTCTATACTCACTCAGTGCTTGGCGGACTTCCCACTGGAGTTTGTTCGCCGCTGTTCTGTCGTCTGGGAGTCCGGACCGGCGGAACGTTCTTCTCGCACGGTTCTTTTCCTTGATGAGCCTTACGATTCTGTTAGGAATCGTTCTTCGATTCGGTGGTTGGTCGTCTCTTGGTGATCGGGTTGCTTCGGCAACCGAGGACCTCAGTTTTCTCTCGAACTTGGTCACTGCCTGGTCTAGTTCTTGGGGGCTGTTGATTTCTGGCATCACTCGGAATTTTTCTTCGGCGACACTTGTGAACTTTTTCCAATCCACGTTGTCGGGTCGTTTTCTCTCTACTCCATCTACGCTATCTCCAACCTGCATTAGCACAGGTTGGTGGTCCGATCCAAGCGCATCTATAGTTGTGAGTTGGACTTCTCTGTTCACGTTCTTCATGATGGCTATGTCCAGCCAATCGGGAAGACCAGTTGAATAGTTGTAGTAGGTAGGTTCTACCGGTGAATCCACTAGAATATCGGGATGTTGTTGTGTAAATGACACGAGCATTCGGCCATTTTGGTTCCTAGTACGGCTTCTCCATTCCGGACTTTTCGCGTTGAAGTCCCCTGCTGCGATTGTTGGAATGCGGTCGTCGAATATCGAAATCGAAGGTCCGTTTCGTGCAATGTGGAGTGTCCGAGTCTGTTGTAGCACGACAAGATCCGGTGTGGACCTCTCTTCGTGGAGACAATTATGCCAGTGGCTTCTAGCTGTTGAAGATTCAGAGTTGGGGTTAGTTGGTACGTGACTGTATTTCTAAAGTAGATCGCTGTTCCTCCACCAGGGCCGCTAGTGCGGTCGGATTGATGGATGTTGAATCCTTGGATGCGGGGGTCTGGGATGGACGGCTGGAGGTTCGTCTCACCCACTAGGATGACATCTAGGTCCTCGTTGCGGATGAGTTCCTGCCAGCCAGTAGTCCATCCGCGTTCCAGTAAACAATCTGCAAGGAAAGGGGAGTTAGTAGGGAAGCCATTTCTTACCTGCTGATACTGGCTTATTGGAATACTTCGAAGATTCCTAGAATCTTCGACATGTCGGAGGTTGAAGTGCATTCCACCATTGCCTTCATGACTCTCTCCATGTAGGTGTTCCTGTCCATGGCCTGACTTGGGGGCTTCTTCTTATATTCCTTTTTGGATTTCTTCTCCGTTTGTTTAACGGTAGTTTTCTCGGCGGAACCTTGTTGTTTAGGCGTCTGGGTAGTTGTTTTCTGGGACCGTGGTTGCGTCGTAGGCGTCTTCTTCTTTGGCTTCGTCGATTTTTCAATTTTCAATTTCCTCGGTTTCGGGAATTTCGGACAGCCCCGATAACTCGCCGGATCAGAACCGCCGCAGTTCGCACACTTGGCTGGTACTGTCGGCGATTTCTTGCAGTCCGTTGTTGGGTGGTTTACGCCGCACTTGACGCACTTCGGAGCCACTCTGCAGTTGTTCTGCGCGTGGTGAAACCCTCGGCACCTATGGCACTGCCGTGTTTCGGTCTGGGGGCGGGGATGTTCGACCTGGACGTCGATTTTACACAGCCACTTCAGCTTGAAGATGGCTTCCTGCTGGCTAGTTGGCACTATAAAAAGAACAAGAGGTAAAGACTTACCCTTCCTGTTGAGTCTAGATACCTGAAGCGGGTTGAGTCATGATTCTTCAGATCCTCGAGGATTTCCGCTGGCTCGAAGAAGGTCGGGATCCCTCTGACGATGACCCTAAGCGGCTTGTCTTCAGGTAGGCCATGGAAGAAGTACTGTAACTTTATATGGTCCAGCAGTTTCACGGTCGCCCGGTACTCCTCTGCCGTGTCGACGAAGATGTGGATCCTCTCGTTCGCCATCATCTTCGCTTTGAAGGTGCGTTCCATCCTCTCCATCTGGTAGGAAAATTCCCTCCATTGGTTCGTTTCCACCAATATTATTGGGGGAATCCTCCTTCTCCTTGCCTCGATTGGGACCGGGGCTGTGCCGCTCGTCGGTAAACCTGTGGACGTTGTTATTACCTTGGGATCTTTGTTAATTTGAACAAACCAAACTTATAATATCGGGAACTTGTGAAATGATAACGGGAGATCTGTACTGTCGTACGTTTAATTTAAAACTGAAACTCAATACATGTGCATGAATATATGGTATATACAAAAACATACTTGATAAATCCCTAACACTTCCACCCTTAATCTATACCTACTAACTAAACTTAATCTATGTCTACTTCCTACTCTCTATATACATATCTATCTGTCCAAATTTCTTAATCTAGCCTATTTATAAGCTAAACGATCAACTGGTTTGATAAGCCTTCTTGGTCTGTTTACTGTTTCTAGAACTTCATTGGTTTGAGCTTTTGGAGAACTACTATCCAAATCACCTTCAGGTTTATCTACAGTTACATCACATTTGTTTGCATTTACAATACTATCACTATTGTCGGTATTTGTATTAACATTGTCAGGAATTGAATTTCGCCACTCATATTTCTTTATTTGATTTACATGTCTTCTCCATGTACTGTTATGCGAACAAGGTGATATGATTTCGTATATATTTCTACCTAATCTACTCTTGATTATTCCTTTCATCCAAAATTGTTTGTTCTTTTGATAATTTCTCACTAACACCTCTTCCCCTTCTACAAATGATATTTTACTTTTTCCGCGATAGTATATTTTTTGATTGCGTTGTGATTTCACAACTGAACTTTTGATTCTATCCGGAAAAGGAGGAGATAATAAATTGAACCTATGGTTGACCTTATGTCTGAACATCAGTTCCGATGGTGCCACTCCAGTAGTACTATGTGGTGAATTTCTATAATCGAACAGGAAGTTGCATAAAATTAGATTTATGCCCTTGTTGTTGTTATCGTGCAAACATTTTCTCAACGCATTTTTGACTAATTTCACTGAAGCCTCTGCTGCTCCATTAGATTGAGGGTGATAGGATGGAGAAAATATTAATTCTATTCTATTTTTGTCTAAAAATATTTTAAATTCCTCGGAGTTAAATTGAGGACCGTTATCGCTAACTAATGTTTTTGGCAGTCCGAATCTAGAAAATGTGTGCCTCAATGCTGTGATTGTCGAACTTGCAGTGATATTGGACATTGGAAAAACTTCGATCCATTTAGAGTGCGCATCCACCACAATCAAAAAATGTTTTCCTAGGAATGGACCCGCGAAGTCAACGTGGACTCGTTCCCAAGCCTTCTCGGGCCATTTCCAGGAGCATAATTCATTTTTATTTGGATTTCTACAGTGAACATTGCACGCCTCACAATTTTTTACTGCATTTTCGATGTCCCTATCAATTAAAGGCCACCAAAAGAAGGACCTTGCTATACCTTTCATTTTCGCTACCCCTATATGAGTTTCATGTAATTTTTCTATAATTTGCTTTCGTAATACATCTGGAATAACCATTCTGTTGTTCCATAGAAGTGAATTTGATTCTACTGTCAATTCAAATCTTTTAATTAGAAAGGGTTTGAACTTTGGCGATCTATATGAATCAGCAGGCCAATGGCCCTTTTTAACAAACCTGATTACAGATTTCAAGAAGTTATCTTTTTCGGTAGCTTTTTGAATGTCCTTGAAAGTTATCTGAAACTCATTAAATCCGCTCAACTTTTGAAAATAGCTACAATAATTAACTTCTTCGACATTCTCCTCATTTTTCAAAGGAAGTCTGCTCAAACAGTCCGCCACATTGTTCTCGGATCTAACGTATTCTATTTTGTACTTATAGTTTGAAAGAATTACTGCCCACCTTCTCAATCTATTGGCGGAAAATTGGGGTATGCCCTTTTTAGGGCTGAAAATCGCTAACAAAGGTTTGTGGTCTGTGACCAATGTGAACTCATTATGGTACAGATACTGATTAAATTTGTTTAGCCCGAAAATAATCGCTAGACCCTCTTTTTCTATTTGCGAGTATTTTTGTTCGCTTTTATTCAATGTACGTGATGCGTATGCTATCGGCTTTTCTCTACTGTTTTCAAAAACATGGCTAATTACGGCGCCTACACCGTAGTTAGATGCATCAACCGTCAACTTTATTGGGACATTGCTGTGAAAGTGGGCCAATACTTGATCCGAAGTCAATTTTTGTTTTATTTTATGGTAAGCTTTATCACACTGCTCAGACCAGTGCCACTTTACTCCTTTCTGTAGTAATTTATATAAGGGATGTAAAGTCGATGATGAATTCGTTATGAATTTACTGTAATATGAAATCAGAGAAACTATGGACTTCAACTGTGTAACGTTTTCAGGAACCGGTGCGTTTTTTATAGCTTCAACCTTTTCGGGATCAGGATGAATGCCTTCTTTGTCTATGATGTGACCCAGATATTTTACTGATTTCAACAAAAACCCGCACTTGTTCATGGAAACCTTCAAACCAGCATCATCCAGTCTCGATAAAACAGCATTTAAGCGCTGTACATGAATTTCTCTATTTGGGCCTGTGATCAATAAATCATCTATAAAACAAATAACGCCCTCAATCCCGGATAGCAGAGCTTCCATTTTTGACTGAAATATGCTAGTAGCTGGTGCTATTCCGTAGACTAATCTATTATAAGCAAATAGTCCCATGTGCGTAGAAATAGTACAGTATTTCTTTGAATCATCATCAATTAAAATTTGATTATATGCGTTAGATAAATCTATCTTACTGAATTCTTCACCTCCTGCTAATTTGGCAAATAATTCTTCAATCCTTGGTAAGGGGTATTGGTTTACTTCCAAATGAGGATTTATGGTTACTTTGAAATCTCCACAAAGCCTGATGCTGCCATCAGGTTTTAGCACTGGTACTACTGGCGTGGCCCATTCAGAATACTCTATTGGAGAAATAACTCCCATTTGCTGCAATCTGGTTAATTCGTTCTCTACCTTCCCTTTGAGAGCGAAGGGTATTTGCCTCGGCCTGCAAAATATTGGAGCGACAGTATGATCTTTTAATTTAATTTTAGCGACACCTTTATTAAAAGTGCCCAGACCTGGTGAGAAAACGTTTTTATATTTTATTTTGACAATATTTGAAATTGATTCTGCATCAACGAAATTATTCTCCAATTCAAATAAACCTATTGCAAATTTCGATAAAAAATCTCGACCTAATAGTTCTGTACAACAAATATCTGAATAGGTTTTGTAAGTTTTTTATAGCCTACATTGACTTCAATCGAACCTAATGTATTTACTCTGTCTCCATTGTAAACTCGTAATTCCTTTGCTGAGGGAACTAATTTATTATTTGAAAAATTCTCTTCGTAACATTTTCGAGAAATACATGAGATGCTTGACCCAGTGTCAATTTGAAATGTATACATTTTATTTTCTATCAGAACATCAATGACGAATGGTTTGTTTTCATCATTCATAATTGCAAAAATTGAATTTTGGTTGTCTTCTAAATAATTGTTAAATGACTTTCTGTTTTTATTATTCTGAAACTGATGGCTTTTCTTGTGTTTCATTGGACATATTGGTGCTAAGTGCCCCTTTTGTTTACAATTATGACAAATGCACTCACGGTATTGACATTCAAATGAAGAATGGTTGCGCCTTCCACACACGTTACAAATGACCTGCGTCGTCGTTCCTCCCCTCTTCTGTGACGTACTTCCTGACGTTCTAGATGAAGATGATTTTCTTATCTGGAAAACTGGTTCCTCTTTTACACAAAATGGTGGATTGTCCTTATCTCGACTGGTCGCTTCTTTGCTGGAGGCAATGCGGATGGCTTCTTCCATTGTGATTGATTTATTTTCTTCAAACAGCCGGTCCATTACTGGTCCCTTGTTGTATCCAATGATGAAAAAATCTCGGAGACAATTTTGTAGTTCACTTCCAAACTCACATTTTGCAGCTAAACTCCTCATTCGTGCAGCCCATTCGTTTGCATTTTCGTTGGATGCTTTTCTCGAATTATAAAATTTCTGTCTTTCTGCAAATACTGAGCACTGTGCTCCGAAATGTTTCGAAAATATTTTCAGTAAATCATCGAATGTCTTCTTTTCCGGTTTGTCTGGCAGGCATAAGTTGAAGATTAATCTGTATGCATCTTCTGACAATAAATTTAAGAATATTGCTCGCCTTTTCCCCTCATCTTGGATTTCGTTGGCATTGAAATAATTGACCAACCTTGGTTTGAATATGCTCCAGTCGTTCGACTTGGCGTCGAATTCACGCAGATGACCAACCAAATTTTTCGAGTCTATGCTCATTTTCCGATTCCTCGTCGCCACTGTTATTACCTTGGGATCTTTGTTAATTTGAACAAACCAAACTTATAATATCGGGAACTTGTGAAATGATAACGGGAGATCTGTACTGTCGTACGTTTAATTTAAAACTGAAACTCAATACATGGAATGCACCACATGTGCATGAATATATGGTATATACAAAAACATACTTGATAAATCCCTAACAGACGTCTTACCTGCGGTTGTGCAGTTCGTCACTGGGGTTAGGCAGTTCGTGGTCTGGATGTCCTTAAAGCTACACCAGCATTTATGGCACACTTCCAAAAAACATTGCTCAGAATTTTGTACACATTTATTACAAATTTGCGTCCCAAAGCAAAAATTTATTACAGCTCCCGTTTTCCAGAAAAATGGCGTGGGCCAGCTTTAGATTAAAGCAGCACCACGCAGTGTGTATTTTCCAAAACATGCAATATTTAGTCATCGAATTGGCACCAGAATTTCTTACACATTTATTACAGATAAATGACAAGCAAAAAATTCGAAATTATTAACCCCAAGGGGCTAGACACCCCTAAATATTGAATATTCAATTTGAATATGCATCCAAACGGTGGACGGTATGAAATTATTCATTATTCTTATTTAAACAAACTTCAAACGACATCATATTGTCCGATGATGGGGATGAAGCATCCCCGAACATATCGAAATTCCTATTACGTAATTATATGAACAACGACATAAACTGCGTAACGCAATTTCCCGCGGACGGTACATATACTCGTATCTGTCGGGATATTTCAAATCTCTTGGATATCGCCGATTTTTCTTCAGTTCAAAAATTTATTACAGTAGCCCACGCTTCTCTAACACATGCTTAAGGATTCTAGTGAACTATTGAATCAAGAAAAATATGGAATTAGTATCGTAGTATGTGAAAAAAAAATTCGAAATACAATGATGGAGAATTTCGATATTCATCAATTTTTCTCGTTGTAAACAATTTATTACAGTAGCCCACACTTCTCTAACACATGCTTAAGGATTCTAGTGAGTTATTTCATCAAGAAAAATATGGAATTAGTATCGTAGTATGTGAAAAAAAATAATTCAAAAAATAATGATGGAGAATTTCGATATTCATCGATTTTTCCCTGTGTCAAAAATTTAATTTATTACAGTCACCCACACTTCTCTAACACACGCTCAAGGATTCTAGTGAACTATTCCATCAAGAAAAATATGGAATTAGTTTCGTGGTATGTGAAAAAAAATAATTCAAAAAATAATGATGGAGATCATTATTTTTTGAATTATTTTTTTTTCACATACCACGATACTTATTCCATATTTTTCTTGATCGCTTAGTTCACTAGAATCCTTGGAAATGTGTTAGAAAAGTGTGGGCTACTGTAATAAATTTTTGACACAGAGAAAAATCGATGAATATCGAAATTCTTCATCATTATTTTTTGAATTATTTTTTTTTCACATACCACTATACTAATTCCATATTTTTCTTGATAGAATAGTTCACTAGAATCCTTGAGAATGTGTTACAGAAGTGTGGGCTACTGTAATAAATTTTTGACACAGAGAAAAATTGATGAATATCGAAATTCTCCATCATTATTTTTCGAATTTTTTTTTCACATACTTCGACACTAATTTCATATTTTTCTTGATGGAATAGTTCACTAGTATCCTTGAGCATGTGTTAAAGAAGTGTGGGCTACTGTAATAAATTTTTGACACAGAGAAAAATCGATGAATATCGAAATTCTCCATCATTATTTTTTGAATTATTTTTTTTTCACATACCACGATACTAATTCCATATTTTTCTTGATGAAATAGTTCACTAGAATCCTTGGGCATGTGTTAGAAAAGTGTGGGCTACTGTAATAAATTTTTGACACAGAGAAAAATCGATGAATATCGAAATTCTCTATCATTATTTTTCGAATTATTTTTTTTCACATACCACGATACTAATTCCATATTTTTCTTGATAGAATAGTTCACCAGAATCTTCGGGCATGTGTTAGAAAAGTGTGGGCTACTGTAATAAATTTTTGACACAGAGAAAAATCGATGAATATCGAAATTCTCCATCATTATTTTTTGAATTATTTTTTTTCACATACCACGATACTAATTCCATATTTTTCTCTATAGAATAGTTCACCAGAATCTTCAGGCATGTGTTAGAAAAGTGTGGGCTACTGTAATAAATTTTTGACAAAGAGAAAAATTGATGAATATCGAAATTCTCCATCATTAATTTTCGAATTATTTTTTTTTCACATACTACGATACTAATTCCATATTTTTCTTGATGAAATAACTCACTTGAATCCTTAAGCTTGTGTTAAAGAAGTGTGGGCTACTGTAATACATTTTTGACACAGAGAAAAATCCATGAATATCGAAATTCTCCATCATTATTTTTTGAATAATTTTTTTTCACATACCACGATACTAATTCCATATTTTTCTTGATGGAATAGTTCACTAGAATCCTTGAGCATGTGTTAAAGAAGTGTGAGCTACTGTAATAAATTCTTGACAAAGAGAAAAATTCACAGAGAAAAATCGATGAATATCGAAATTCTCCATCATTAATTTTCGAATTTTTTTTTCACATACTACGATACTAATTCCATATTTTTCTTGATGAAATAACTCACTAGAATCCTTAAGCATGTGTTAGAGAAGTGTAGGCTACTGAAATAAACTGTTTACAACGAGAAAAATTGATGAATATCGAAATTCTCCATCATCATATTTCGAATTTTTTTTTTCACATACTACGATACTAATTCCATATTTTTCTTGATTCAATAGTTCACTAGAATCCTTAAGCATGTGTTAGAGAAGCGTGGGCTACTGTAATAAATTTTTGAACTGAAGAAAAATCGGCGATATCCAAGAGATTTGAAATATCCCGACAGATACGAGTATATGTACCGTCCGCGGGAAATTGCGTTACGCAGTTTATGTCGTTGTTCATATAATTACGTAATAGGAATTTCGATATGTTCGGGGATGCTTCATCCCCATCATCGGACAATATGATGTCGTTTGAAGTTTGTTTAAATAAGAATAATGAATAATTTCATACCGTCCACCGTTTGGATGCATATTCAAATTGAATATTCAATATTTAGGGGTGTCTAGCCCCTTGGGGTTAATAATTTCGAATTTTTTGCTTGTCATTTATCTGTAATAAATGTGTAAGAAATTCTGGTGCCAATTCGATGACTAAATATTGCATGTTCTGGAAAATACACACTGCGTGGTGCAGCTTTAATCTAAAGCTGGCCCACGCCATTTTTCTGGAAAACGGGAGCTGTAATAAATTTTTGCTTTGGGACGCAAATTTGTAAAAAAAGTGTACAAAATTCTGAGCAATGTTTTTTTGAAGTCTGCCATAAATGCTGGTGTAGCTTTAAGGACATGTGGTCTGGCTCCTGACCGGGGCTATGTTGTTCGTGGGTAGGCCTGTGGGAGGCTTACCTGCGAGTGTGCCGTTCGAAGCTGGGGTTGAGCACACTTCCTTTGACCTAATTACGCTCGCGAATTTATATCCTTCAGACTGCTGAGCCTGACCACGCCCATCTGTTCAATATAGGTAATCGAACATACCGCACATCCACATGTGTCCGTTTTCCTTCGATTCAGCGGAACGAAAATTAAATGAAGAATTATTATTATTAATAAACATAGGGAGTAGGGGTTTTCACCCATAAACTCAAATTTACAAAATTAATTGGAATTCATAAGCTACAAAAGAAATAATAGAGAAAACGCACATATTCACAGTCACTCAATAATTGGTCTGGTCTCGAATGAACTTGTCGAGTCGGTTCTTGCAGGAATTCGCCGAATTTGCACCAACAACACAATGCGGCAGCCCATTCCATCTCTCGAAAACTCTATTGGAAAGAAACGTTTGTCGCTGTGTGGTCCTGAAATTTTCTTTCGCCAGTTTGAAGGCATGGCCACGGAGTTGTGTGCTGCTTCTCATGCAGAGATGATCTAAACTTACACCAAAGCTTCGTTACTTCGTTACAGCGCCTCGATCGACATAGGGGAATTGTATTCTGTAACTAATATCCAAGAGAAATAAAGGAAATTTATGCGTTGACAAAGAAAAACGGAGAATTTTGAATTTGTGTTTCTTTTTGAAACGTTGGTGAGTGCCCCCATAAGAATAGGAGAATTGTATTTTGAAATGAATTCTTAAGAGGAATGAAGTGAAGTTCCAACTTGACAAACGATACGGGGTTCTCTTATTTATTTATTTATATAAGAACATTTGGAATACAACGGGATGAAAAATATAAATGTTATTCACAAAATACTCCAGGAACAATTTAGCTACGATACATGAACGTAATCGAAACAAAAACTCAATATCTATTCAAGTACAATCTCATATACCCCAAAGATACATAATACAAAAAAAAATCATCAACCATCAAGACCTCCAAGACACCTGTTTTTCAAAATGCGCTGCGCCACCATCGGACTCGCCGCAAAAATATCTAAAATGTCGGAAAAGTGGCTATCCCGTCGCATTACTCTGATTAGTAAGAATGGAAGGAGCAACTTGTTGGCCTAAACAGTATATGAAACAATTCGTTATTTCTCAGACTTCTAGTCGGAACGTTATATTCTATTGCAGATAATAATTCGGGACACTGAGTAAGACCTTGCAGAATTTTAATTAAGAATAGAAAGTCTGAGATAACCATCCTATGCTTCGTATATATCAAGAAGATTCTCCTTCTAGCCAGTGCATAGTCATGGTTGTAATCGAAAGAAAACTTCGAACACAGTTGACGAAAAATCTATTTTGTACCCATTCAATTCTATTAATATATTTTTTGTAATGAGGGTTCCAGATGACACTTGTAAAAGTAAGTATTTGTGGGATTTTTGAAACACTTTGTTCGTCTCATTACGAAATTATACCGAGGTGTCTTACTTGCTCTGATATTGGAAGAGTCTCATTGTCATTGTTGATGAATATCGGATTTTTTTGGATGGAGAATTTCGATTTAATTTTTGGGAACGATGGTGAGTGCCTCGATCGAAATGGGAGATTCTACTCCAACCATAAAATTCGATTTTAATCAACATCTTTCGTCAAGCTAAAAATTCTTCTTCATTTCTCTTGAACATTCATTTTAGAATACAATTTTCCTATTTTGATCGAGGCATTCACCGTCGTTCCCAAAAAAATTAAAATTTCCCATCCACAAAATCCGATTTTCATCAACTCCGTATGGTTCTTTAAGTTGAATTTTTTTTTATTTCTCTTGAAAATTCATTTCAGAATACAATTTTTTAATCTTGATCGAGGCTCTTACCGTCGTTTCCCCAAAAAAAATTTAAAGTCTCCATCCACAAAATTCGATTTTTACGCGCTTGTTCTGGGGAACAGCGCGTTATCATTTCGTCACGATGTCTGTAATTTTCGAATTCTGAACCGAAATTGGTCTCAAACGACTAGGTTGGATTCACTGATGAAGAATCCGTGTTCGAAATTGATTCTGTCCTTCCGCCGCCCGGCCCTGTGCGCTGTAACTTTGGAAAGGAAGGACCTAGTGTCTTGAAATTTTCAGGTTAGGTTAAGATTCTGAATATCTCGGTTGAGTTCGTTAATGGGCCAAATCTGCCGAATGATATTTGTGCTACAGCCATTTGAAATTTTGATTTTTCAATAACTCGAAAAATATTTATCTGATCGAAATGAAACTTGGTTGGAAGATGAACAGTGTCAATGAGAATGAGAATGAGAAGAATAATCCATGGAAAAATCTGAAAAAAAATTGTTTCTTGTTTCTCTTGAAAACTCATTTTATTTTGATCGAGGCACACCGTCGTTCCCGAAAAAATTCAATTTCTCTCATCCGATTTTCATCAACTCCGTATCGTTTCAAACATTAAATTAAGATGAGTCTACCAAATAAAGGTTATATGAATACAATTAATAAAAACACAGATTTTTCTGTAATACCTTCACATAATATCTTTCGATATTGATATCTTACGGTATCCTTTTTATTGCCTTCGACATACCACGTCTGGAATGACAAATTTAATTATTTCATCAACTGGCATATAACGATTGGAGTAAAGCACTTAAGAAAACGGTAACATAATAAAAAATCGTATAGTTTGTCGTGTAATAATTTGTCTTAATTTTTCTTGTATATTCATTTCGGAAAATAATCTTTCTATTTTGATCGAGACACCTACTGTTTTCCCAAAAAACAATTAAATTTCTTCATCCATGTGGTACTCCACTAAAATGAAACAGTGCTAATTCTTTAGAACTTTATTAACCTTTAAATATCAAACACAACACGGACTTGTAACTAATCACCACCCCGATTCACGTCGTATCACTTACTAACCATCTCCTCTCTAATCCGGCACAGAATAGAGAAGTATTAATACTTCTCTATTCTGTAAATCCGGCATGATTGATGTTCCTGATTCATCGACGCACAATTAGTCACCCGATCTTCGGAAGAGTTGTAGCCGCTTGTCGCAGGTCTCCACAATTCATAAAATCGGTGTTTCACAACCCCGTACTGTTCAAGTGGAAATTTTCTTCATTTCTCTTGAATATTCATTTCAGAACATAATTTTCCTATTTTGATCGAGGCACTATCCGTAATTACCAAAAAAAATTATAATTCTCCTTCGACAAAATACGATTTTCATCAACTGCGTATGGTTTATAATGCTAAAAATTTTTCTTCATTTTTCATGTTACAATTTTTCATATCGATCGAGGTACTCACCGTCGTTCCCCCCCAAGAAATTAAAATTTTCTTTCCCCAAAATCTGACTTTCATACACTCCGTATCGTAAGTCAAGTTACCAGCTTCCTTTATTCATTTATTTTTTGTACATGACCATTCGTTTGCGAGGAATCAGAATACCCTCCCCTGTTAGAGTTACGGTTCTCAAAGGTTAATTTCTCACCCTCGGACTCGCCAGTAAAGCGTTGCCAGCTTTGCCTTCAGAGGAGAAAGCCCTGCGAAAACCATAGCGTCAGCTTCACGGACACTACTCGTAAAGAGTGATCTATTGCCTTAGGGAATCCATTGCAACTATTGCCAACGCGAATCTATCGTTACGAGTTATCATTCGCTTAGGGCCGTATTTATAGTTGCTCCTTGAGGCTACCTTACTGAAGGCCGCCTTGAATTTGCTTCCCGATCAGTTCAAATTCAAGGCCTTCAGTAAGGAAGCCTCAAGGAGCAACTATAAATACGGCCCATAGAGATATCTATCGTAAGGATTGATATATCTCCTGCAGACATCTATTGCTACGGCACATCTATCTTGAAGAATGCACGTGAAAACACTGATGGATTCCCAGCGATGGCTATGCCGGCGGGCGACGTATGGCAACACAGCGTGCGAGCTCCGCGAGGAGTTAGCGGTGGCTAGGGACGTTCCGTATCTGATCTGCGGTTTTAAAACGGCTATATATACTCAGGCAGTTCAAGAAAGAATGCACTATCTATAGTTCATAATTTTATATCGAGAGGGACATGGCTAATAGAAGTTTGATAATTACTGAATATCGATTATTCTTGATAACAGTTCAATTCTTTTCATTGAAAGTAATGAATATTTACCTGAAATACGTTTTCTTGATGATGGTCCAGGTCGACATCTAATATTTTGTCTTTGTTATCATCCACTTTATCATTTCTGGCATAAGAAACTGATTGTACATCTTCACGAAAGCAATGGCGCAGGACATCATATCGATGAAACTAGGAAAATTTAAAATACACTCGAAATACTTTCTGGGTAACGGCCCTAGTCGACATCTACTATTTATGTTTTGCTATGATTCACTCTATCATTTTCGATACATCAAACTGATTGTACATATCGTCCCAGGAGCGATGGCGGCGAACTGAATATCGACAATAGAAAAAATTCAAATACACCTCAAACTTTCTGGGTGATCGTCCAGGTCGACATGTAATATTTATGCTTTGTTATCATTCACTTCATCATTTATGACATACCAAACTGATTGTACATCGTCCCGAGAGCGATGGCGGAAGATTTCATAGTGATGAAACTGGGGAAAATTTAAATACGCGTGAAATACTTTCAGGATGATGGTCCAGGTCGACATCTCATACTTATGTTTTGTAATAATTCACTTTATCATATCCAGCATAACTGATTGCAGATCGTCCCGGTAGCGATGGCGGCGGACTTCATCCCAGACAGCACATAACATTCATAGAATGTGATATCTAGGTTCTAAACGTTCATACTTTAGAATATTCGAACAGAATGTTCTACGAATCTTCGTAGAATATACGGAATATTACAGGAACATCCTTCAAAAAACGTTCTCACCATATTCGAAAAAGATATTCATATCACATGATGTTTCGAACATCTTCAGAATATTCTTGAAGAATATTCATAGTACATTGTAGTATACTTTTAGGAGTTATTCGAACATTCTAGCGAGAAGCTTTTATGAACGTTCTCAGAACGTGAATAAATTATAAACTGGATAAATAGGGTGCGTTTTTATTTTCATCGAACTGATTAATCGGTGTATCTCCCTCTCTCTCTTCTTTCGTTCTCCGCCAAAGAAGAGAAAGATAGAGGTTAATCGATTAATAATTTCGATGAAAATAAAAACGCACCAATATTTAGAGCTGAGTCCAAAAACTGATTTGTCATTTGTCAACCTACTTCCCTTCCATTCATATTTCGATTGTGACAAGTCAAGAATAAAAATAAATAATTAATTGTTAACTCTGTAATCAATATGAAATGGATGATGATTTTAATTGAAATCTTATATTATTGTCAGAGAAAGAACATATGAACATATGTTTCGTTTATGTACAGGAACTTAGCGTGGTAAGTAAAATTATTTTGGTATAGACACCACTATTTTTTCTGATTTACTATTTTAGTTACATCAACAACCTCAAATGTATCCATTTGAACCGATGACTCGTGAATAAATGATAACATATATATTAACATGAAGATTTTCCAGAAATAATAATAATTTTTTTCCATTTTTCCATATACATAAAATATAGGACCTATAGGGGGCTATACTGCCCGTACATAGGATGGCCCTTACAAACCAAAATAAACTAAAATGCAATCCCCTTTTTTACTTTTTATACCCATTTATGTGATCCCGGTTTCTGTGTTTATTTCATTGTCTTTTCATATTTTTATTTCAATTATGTGTCTTCAGGTCCTTCTATCACAAAAACATCATTTCTGTATCCCATTGACTCACGTTTCAACCTTTACTTGTCTTATCACCTCTTTTACTTGCTTTTTTAATACTTTCAACACTTAAGTTCTTTAGACTATTTGGTAAAACGTTGAAATACTTTCTTGCATAACTTATATAGCTCATTTTTCCTTTAGTTAATGTATTTCTTGGCACTTCTATTTCTTGTATTTACCGGATAATAAGTGAATCAAGATTCTTTTTTCCTATATCACCTTATTGATGGGACTCCCACCTACTTTGAGATGAACAGAGAGAAATCCTGAGAATTTATAGAATAAATAAGGGGATATATGGTAATCACTACTCATTATCCTCTATGTAATTGCACATTTAGGTATACCCACATTTCAATGTAATTTATTTGCAGATAAAAGTTGGTTATCAAATGATAAATCTGAAGCTGTTGTATTGTGAGGTTGGTTGTATATTGAACATGGTGTGCCAAAGGTATTTCTTTGGAGGTTTCTTGTCACTTCAAGCGAATATTTGGTGGATATCATAACTATGAAAGATTAGATTGGGATCAATTTAAAAGAGCAGCATTTATGTAAACAAAATTATCTGGTTAATATTTCCAACGAGACCTGCATTTGATGAGTTGGTGAGTGAGTGTTTATTGTATTTGATTCCAGGAAATGCTGATGAAAGGACAAATTCATTTTTTCACTGAAAATGCCCTATCAAAGGGCCAATTTATGTATCACGGTCTTGGAGAACACCTTGGTTCTGTCTGAAGGTAGTTCTGATTCATTATGCCGATGACCATGCTGCATAAATGCACCCTTCGAAATTAACAGGTTTAACAATTCTTATGCTGGACTAAGACTGTGATGCATGAACTGACCCAAAAGCTTATTATATTTTTCATCAGAATTTCACGACAAGATAAGATTATTTACAATATTTTTCTATCATAGAAACAAATGTAGGCCATTCCGAAGAAGTACTATGGGGATGTTTGGATACCTTCAAGATTTTTTCAAATATTTGGATGCATGATTGGAAAATTTGAGTCCTAAAGCTTAAATTAATTCCAGTATAGAACCAAGGTTATTGAATGATTGTTTTGAGTACAAATTTCATGGTATAATAATTACATTTTCAGTCGTTATCCAAAAATAGTCAAGTCAATGAGTATGAGTTCAGATATCGATTCACATTTAAAATACAGGTCAATCAAGTGTGTTTTGTTCACCCTGTTCTTAAAATATAAGTGTTCGAATTATCGTAATACTTTGTGATAATGGATAATTTTCCTGTTGTATTTATATTCTTTCTGCTATTAGAAGATATTTTCGTATTCATAGTTTTGAAGTAATGTCATATTTTGTTATGTAGAGAGTTTAGTCTGAGGTACTTCATCAATATATTATAGAATACAGATGATTTTGTTGACTTTTATTAGTGCATATTCATAATTGGATATTGATATTATATGAAAAGAAACTCAGTTTTTCGTTGAAAATAAACTTATTTCCATATTAATCTTAGTGAATGAAAAATTGTGGAAAACTATATAAAATTCATTTTGATCCCAATATGTGCTATGATACAATCAGTAAATTTTATTATGAATATTGTGAGAAAAAATAAATTTTGTCCAATTTCTACAACTCTCATTCACTAAGGATGAAATGGAAACAAGTTATCATTGTGATATGAATGTTTAATGAACATTCCAAGAACATTTTATAAACTAAATGAAAACCTCCATAGAATATTCAAAAGAATATTAATAGGATATTTTGTGAGAACCTCCCTGGAATATACTCTAGAATGTGCTCAGAATGTTCAGGAATATTCTGAGGAACGTTCATAGCACCTCTATAGAATCAGAGTTCCTCTCTCATCTCATAGTTCGTAGAATGTTCTTAGAATATGACATGCCTCTTGTGAGAATGTTCTAAGAATACATGAACATTCTGGTGATACCTTCTATGAACGTTCTTAGAACGTGTTCGTGCTGTCTGGGATATTGATGTTGGTGAAAAAAATTCAAATACGCGAGAAATACCTTCTGGGTAATGGCTCAAGTCGACATCTAATATTTATTATTTTTTTCAATCACTACATCATTTCTGATATACCAAATTGATGTACATTGCGCCGAGAACGATTGCGGCGAACTTGATATCGAAAGTGGAAAAAATTCAATCATCGACATCTAATATTTTTACTTTATTATCATTTACTTTATAATTTCTGACATACCAAACTGATTGTACATCCTCCTGAGAGGGATGGCGGCGGACTTCATATTGATGAAAGTGGAAAAAATTCAAATACACGAGAAATACATTCTGGGTAATGGCCCAGTTTGACATTTAATATTTATTCTTTGTTATCAGGATTTATTGTTTTGGTTCCAAATTCAGAACTGTTCGGGACGGTTCGAGTATGCGCGATTGCGATTTTTCAGACTTAAAATGGCAATTGCGCATACTCGAATCGTCCCAAACAGTCCTGAATTGGTTATGACGTCGGAACCAAAACAAAGCTTATACCATTTTTGATATACCACACTGATTGTACAGGGTGGGCAAAATTCGTTGTCTACTGAAGGGATTCCGAGAACTTAGCAGATAGAAGAAAACTGATAACACATTCTCGAACTCTTTTTTTCCTGATTAATCCGAATCTGAAAACAGATCCAGCTTTTCGTTTATAGAACTTGAGTTAGGAGCGAAAATCGAGAAATGGTTATTTTCAATACTGCTGAATAATTCGCTTGTTCGAACTCTTATTCGAAATCTGATGTTACATTCTACAGGCACTGTAATTCAACTATAATATGACTGAATTTTTTAATACAGCCATTTTCGAGAAATGAGAAGGATTTTGGATTTTTCAAATGTAAACTATAGTCGAAATTTCTCTTATCTTGCTACAAAGTGTTTGCTGATTTCAAAAATGTATCATATGTCGCTATTTTCATGAATATTAAATGAGAAAAAATTCAATACTTTTCTCCTGCTTTTGGTTTATTATTTGATAAAATCAAATAATAAACCTTAGTGATCGACCAACAAAAAAAAAATTTTAACCCCCCCTGAAAATTTCACAGTTTACGTTTTGGAGTATGTAGATTTGAATAAAATAATAAAAAAAAAATCCGTCCGTCCGCCGTCCGTTGTCCGGGGCTTTTCTCAGAAAGTACTGAACCGAAATCAGTGAAACTTGGTAGAAAAATCGTGTGTCGCTCGGGATTGATCTTCCAAGCTTTTCAGCAGAATCGGTGTACCCTAAGGGCTCAAAAAAGGGGGGTGGGTGGAAAAAAAAATTATTTCTCGAAAACTTACCACCGAATTTTCATGCAACTCAGAACGTGGATTACTGTTTCAAAACTAAACCAAAAAAATTTCACCCGGATGATTTCCGACCAGTGGTTCCTGAATTATAAGGAAAAACGCTGCAAATTTCCAATAATGTCGAAAATGACATCATCGCATTCAGTTCTAAGATAGTAATTCACTGGAATAATTGGTTGATTTTTCATCCAGAGTCATACTTCTAAAAGGAGATGAAAATATTGATCACCAAATTTTCAACACATATCGAAAAATTTTTAATGGATGCGTTATTATTTTATAATCACAATTTGCAAATGCCCCATCGATGTTCTTGACAATTTCATAATCGTAAGTAGTTCAGATTAAATATTTTTGGGGTTTCTCTCCCAATATCTTAAACATAACTACTGAAAATCGGATCAAATTATTATTTATAGAAATCACCCTGCGGATTACGGGATTTAAGCTTAAATTTCTTCATGAAGCTCATTCATATTTTGAATAAAACTTTTATTTTAAATCATTGTTTTTTCAGAACACAAAAACCAATTCCATGAAAAAATTCATTTGAAACATTGAAATCTCAATAAATAAATACTCTTTTATAACTGAATAACACTTCTACATGCAGAACGCGAATTAAGTAGCGCAATTTAAAATAATGCAGATTTCCAAAAAATTCGGTTGATCGGAGGTTTCCATTAATTTCGGTTTGCGTAATACGATTATCGTCAACCTGTGGATATCCGTTACTGGTTTCAATCGAAATCCAAAATCTTTCGTACTGACAGTTTGAAATAAGCGTGAATATAGAAAATAATGAGCATTTATATGATAAATCAAATTGGAGGATATAATACTCAAAAAAATCAATAGCAAACCGCAAATCTCATCAATTGTCGATTGTCGAGAATCTAATACTGAGGGTTGGAGCCTTAGACTAAAGTTAGGAGCCGATCTACCTGTTCTGAATGGGGTCTGTGACCTTAGACAAGGGATATAGCGTAGACAAAAATATTTCGCATGTATCATCATCTGGTTGTCGGCAAACTACTTGTTTGAATTTCACGTCTTTACATCAAGCAGACTTTCGGATTTGACACCCTCTTGGTTGAGTGTATCTGACGAAGATAACAACGAACGAAATTTATAATCTAGAATAATTATTCTTTCGAATTCAACCTGATGAGGTTCACATTATATTCAATTGTTACAGAAATGTCATTGAAAATAACTTTAGTTTTTCAGTTTGTGTGGTGGATACTTTGTAAATCAAGTGAATCGGATATCTGCTGTGGAAAAAATTTGTTTCAGATCAATTGCACAGGAAGATTGAGTTTTTTTTTCATTTCATTAATATTTTTCAGAACAAAGTTGAATCCCAGTAGAAATCACATCTACATATTGATATTAGCGGAAAGTCTTGAATTTTGTTTTAAGTATTGGTGTTAGTTTGAATGATTGAGTTCATTTCCTCAGTGTCAAGAAATACGGATGCGTTCGGATTCAAACATCATGACTAATTGTGGAATATAGACACTCGATTTAATGCAAAAATTTTTTTTTACATTTTTTTTTTCGGATACATATTCATCAAAATTCAATGAAATTTGGTACAGGTTTCAGAGTCAACATTTAGAAACAGTGTTTCAAATTTCAGTTTTGACCGATATTTATTTGTGCAGATATTGGCAAAAAATTTCGTGACCATTTTGAATATTGAGGTTATTTCCCTAATATCTCAAAAAGGACCAACCCTATCTGATTTGTAGTTCATTTTCAGTTGCAGAATACCGACACGAAATTTAATAATCGTGGAAAATAGTTAGATTTTCGAAGAGGTGAAACGACTGTGGACCGTCTCTTCTCATTCAAAATATTTTAAATTTTGCTACTCAGTTAGCGTTCTGCATGTCGAAATGTTATTCAATTATACAAGTGTATTTATTGAGATTTTAATGTTCACATGAATTATTTCATGGAATTGGTTTCTGTGTTGTGAGAAACCAATGAGTTATGCATAATATATAAGTTTTTTGAGATATCAATGGCATATTGGGTTATTTAAATGAGAAAATAATAAACCCTTGTGTAAAATTTGCAGCGTTTTTTATTCACTGTTGAATTATGAGTAGGCTGACGTTGCCATAGCGACGATTGAATATGCATTATCTTTAAGGGATTTCAAGCGATGGACCAAAAGCTACGGTTATAGTTACGGTTATCCACATTGACAGATTATCTTTTGCCTATATATCTGTTTGAATAACCGTAACTATAACCGGAGCTTTCGGTCAATCGCTTGAAATCGCTTTTTGTGTGAACCTGCGCCTCTTTGATTGGAATCGCCGATATCTGAATTAATATTTCTATGGTTAATTTTTCATAGTCCTTAAGATAAGCAATAAGGCGCAAACTGATGGACGCGATTGTCGCCCAAGCGATGACATTTGAGTTGTCGGATGCTCTCCCGCCAAAATCGCGCGATTTTTTTTTGTAGTTGAATAATTTCAACTTTAAGAAAATGGCGGGATATTCAAAAGACTCAAAAGATTGTTCATACTCGAATGTCATGATTATAGGCACTTGTTTACAAAACACGTACTCAGTCTTATGAGGTCTTATTGGTATATTGTCTTAGAGGTATTAAGTATTGATGCACTCGATTGCAATCATGTAGTGACGGGATATGTGGCAGTTTGATATATGCATGAAATGTAATATCTTTTCAACTTTAAGGCAAAAATAGAATGTCATATTTACTTAGGAAAAATTATTATGTTGATTTATCTATCGGCCTCAAATAATCATTTCTACAGAACAAACTTATTCCATCAAAAACAATTTTTTCGATAGCCTTGTGCATGTCCAAGAACTCAGAAGCGTCTATTAATTCAATCCCTTAAAAAATAAAGGTATAAAAATGATTACTATACTTGTTGAAGAACCAGAACCACATGGAAATAAATTCATTCAATTTGGAATGAAACATTTCATGAAAAATCGCACGTTTTCATAATGACAGATGTCAGCCATGAATTACTGACATTGGGTAAAAAAATCGCGCGATTTTTATTTTTTGACGCGTCCATGAGTACGAGCCTATAGACAATCTGTTTATTATTCCTAATGGCCCGAAATATTCCAAATCACGAAAAATTCGATATGTTTGTATGCTTCATTCAAATGAATGAAAATAGCCTGGTTGCGAGAGAAGAGGAAGTAGGCATCAAACGGCGAAATGCGTTGAACATAGATAGATAGATAGATGCTTTATTGATTCCAAACAATTACAATAAAAATGGAACAGGTTCAAAAAAACAACAAAAACATTAAATTAGTACGGGTCTGTTTTTACAGAAATCCCTGAACTCAGCGAGATTGTATGGTTCACAATTAACTATAAAAGCATTAAGGGATTTTCCTTGTTTTATTGACATTCTAAAATTCAACAAAATAATGAGAATGCTCGAAGAAAAATACAAGTAATTTAAATATATACAATCCGTAGGCTGTTAAAATACTGTTCGATCTAAATAATCCTCTACAGGAATCTCCATAACCTAGGAATAACATTTTTCTTAAAGCCTTCTTCTGAATAATGGAAATTCCATTAATAAACGATGAACTACCCCAGAAAAGTATACCATAGGAGAGGAGAGAATGGAAATTAGCATAATATACCAATTTCAGATATCTTAAATCGAGTTTACCTCTGAGCATAAAGAGAGTATAGCATGCAACGTTAAGTCTCTCACCGAGTTAATCTGTGTGTGGTCCCCATTTCAGATGCCTGTCGAGAATGATTCCCAGGACCCTAACCTGATCATGAACCTCGATTTGACCATCAAAAATATCTATTGAATTGGGATAGACCAAAAAGGGCAGTGGTCCAGCAATACTCCCCTGGAGTACGCCAAGCAAAATTGGTCTCAGATCAGAAGCAAAAGTTCGAACATCCATCCGCAAAACAACTTGTTGGGTTCGAGAGGATAGCAAGCTTGCCATAAGTTTCAGTTGGTTGTCTCGAATTCCACAATCCTCCAGAGTTTCCAGCAACCAGTTGCTCAAGGGAAATTGTGAATTCGTTGATCAGTTCGAACAAAGCTGTTTCAGTATTTCTATTTTTTTAAAAACCTTGTCGGACAAGGTGATAGCACACTGAACTTGGTAAAAAATTTGGCTAGCCTATTACACATTATCTTTTAAAAATCTTGGAGAAGGAGGTCAAAATACTGATGGGTCGATAGTTGCCAAAATCTTTCCTGCTTCCTTTATTGAAAATTGGCTCGAAGATAGCGACTTTTAGTTGATCTGGAAAAACACCTTCCTTAGAAGACCTGTTGATGGTGAAATAGAGTGGCTCAAGAATTAAATAAATTGAAAGCTTGATGATTCTTATGGGTATTTCATCATATCCATAAGAAGAAGTCTTGTCCTTAAGAGATCCTACAACTGACAGAATCTCATCATGTGAGACATCAAACATATAGAAAGACTGTTTAAGTCGATTTCTGACATTGTATGAGGGAGCATGAGTTAACTGAGCCTCTAATTTAGATGGAATATCAGCAAAGTAATTATCGAATGCATTAGGGAGAAGAGATGGATCAGTATAATACCTTTTTATTACTTTGACGATTCGTAAGGGACCATATTGAAACGTAATAAATTTAACCCCTACAAATATCGTAAAATTCATTATTTGCGACATGGGGACTCTGAAAGGAGTCAATTCTGCAATTAGTTTCGAGGCAATTCATTCGGTGTCTGATTCTTTTTTGAGATGGATTGCGAACTTCAAATTAATTTAATGAGTACTAAATCATTTACTAGTTCATATTAGTTCTTTCGTCTCCTTTTTTGTTTTCAGGTATGTTTCCAAGATTTCAACCTGCATCGCATAGGAAGGAGGAAATTTTGTCAATGAAAAAGAAGCCCTTCAATAAAAAACAACAATTTCATTACACTAATACGGGGAGACAGAGTTTTTCCTGAGGTTTTTATCTGTGCTCTTGTATCATACGTAAAAATGTATGGTACCCCGTTGACATTTCCTCAGCTAATACTGTTATGACACAAATTGTTTGATATAAAAAAAATGTAAATGCTCATCTCAAAAGAATATATATATATATATATTTGAATGAAGTAGAAGAAGATCCCCTTCTTCATTAAAAAATTATTTGGACTGGTGAAGCTCGCATCGAAAATTGTGGAATTATCAACAGGCACAATATGCACTTTTGGTCTGACCAAAATCAACACTTGGTTATAGAAGAAGGATAATCTTTTCCAACTGACATTCTTTTCAGGGACTCAATCAACTTAAAATGCTGTTCAATTATTCCCGTTACTTCTTCTAGTTTTCCGTCAACTTTTTCATAAACATCCTCAACTTTTTCATGAACTTCGTAAAATTTTCCGACAATTTTTTCATGAACTGTTTCGAATTTTTGGTCAACTTCATCAAATGTTTCATACACCTCGTCCATTCCTTTCTTCATTTCATCTCTTATGGTTTCCATTTGCTCATCCAATTTGCTTGCAAATTGACTCACCAACTCATTGCTATTCCGAAAATTTTCCTTCATTTTCCGAGAATTTTCTTCCATTTTCTCATTGATTTTCTGAGAATTTTTCTTCATTTTCTGAGAATTTTCTTCCATTTTCCGTGAATTTTCTTTCGCCCTATTTTCCAGTTTATGCATCTTCTCGTTAATTTTACTCAAAAATTCCATTATCACCAGCGTCTTCATTTCGTTAAGAAGTCTTGTGGTCACTGACATAAATTTCAATCAATAGAGTTTATTTATTCCATTTGAGCGATGTCAAACCGCGCACCAATATAACGTTTTCTTAGTTTATCAAAACGTTCAGAATAATTAAACTATTTATTCACACTTATTACCACACTACTGTTCTAATAACTAAACAACTTATTCTATCAAAGTCTGTGCACAATTTATTTCCACACTAATTTATTTTCACTGATCACTTTCCGCTTTGAATAACTCCGCTGTGCTGCTCCACGTTTGACCTCATATCACTCGGGGAACTTCTAGCGATTACGAGAAGATTCTAGAGAGGCGGATGACTCATAGACATCGGGAGTTTTCTGGAAGGTACTCGCACAGATAGGGCCGTACGTACGTCACAATAATTTGATACTAATAATGATGTAACGAAGACAAATTCAATATTACAACAGTTCAACAGGTTCAACGTAATAACCGATTTATGTTAACAAAAAATCAAAATAAGTATTTGAGTCCGACACACACTATCTCAAAACCGAATAACTTGCCGATATAATATTATATGTTTAATAGGTATTTTGTCTGAACGTGATGATCAGCGTTTGCTATCAGGTGATAATCCATACTTCAACTAGAAAAAATCCGGCATCGATGGTTTTTTCTTTAGTTGTCCGATTTCTCACAAGCGTTCTGATTCAGAACTTCTGAAGCCTCACAAAGTCAAATAACTCTTCTTCGCGAAACCGAAATAACGAAGATGAAAACATTTTGTTCACGCCAAGTGAACGAGTTTCCAAAATAAATTTCTCGAATTTTCAAACGCATAATTTGTTTTGTTATTCAGATGTGAACCCTTTTACATAGGAGAACTCCCAAAGTTCTTCGTCTTCTTTCAACACATTATCTGTCAGCTGTGTTGAATTTTCGTCTCTTTCCTTCATTTCCACCTGTGAAGGAAAATATTTTGTCACATGTTTTGTTGCCATCTAATTCAGTATGAGATTAGATTGATTCGAAATCGCATCCTTCTGCTTCCGATATAAACAAACAGTCAATAATACGTTCAGTGAATTCTGAATATTATTACATTTCAAGATTCCGGTTTGAAACGGTTTTAATCAGAAAATCGTGTTCTGTTTCCAATATTTTCGAATTCAACATCGAAAATAAATTCGATACATATAGTGTCGATTTAAGTCATTGTTACCAGTGGCGTGACTTTTAAAGTTTACAAGGATAAGTGTGATCCATCTATTAGCAACCCTGACTCCAAGGATACTCCATTTCCATGTTCGTTTGTCGAGCTCGATCACTCTGTTCATGGAATAGTGGAGACACCATCAAGATCCATCTGAGTTGCTGATAAAGGTAAGAACTTTTATTGCTTTTGGGAACACTTATCCTTTCATTAGTGTTGGGAATAAATTAATTAAATAAATTCAACGATACAGTCCATTTGCTATTTTTTTTTTTCATTTTATGATATTTCAAATAATTTCTAGTTCATAATCGAACAGCACTTCAGTTTTTTGAAAAGCTGAAATTCTACCCAACACGTTTTGGTCCTTCGGGCCGGATGTTTCAAAGCTCAATTTCAAAATTTTGGAGTTTTTTCATAGCCTTTTCGTTTATTTCATTCCCTTCGGTCATTCAAAATTCCTAAATCTCACTTCGATTTCACAATCTGGCAACATCCACAGCTGACGGACAATCGAATAACAAGTGTTCACATCTGTTTCCACCACATTGTTTCTCTTTTTGATTCATTTTTTACTGCTTGCATCTCTTTTTCAATAAGTCTATTTTCTACAATGCCACCTAAAACAGATACAGGCAGTACCGTCATGAATAAATTGATCGATAAAAGATCAAACATTTTTTCAATAGTTACCGGAATTTGGCACAAAATAAAAGATTACGATACTACACGTTTGTTCGAACTACAAGCATATCGAGAAAAGCTTCTCGATTACGAGGCTAAATTTGAAAAATTGCAAGACGAAATAATTGAAGTTAATTCGGAATTATCAACTGAGGAACGTGTTGACACGGCAAAGGCGGAGTTAGCGTTTGATGAATTGGTAGCTCGCATTAAGGGCTTGGTCTTTTCTTTGAAACGTCAAGAAACATCGAATTCTGCGTCAACTTCACACGACTCAAATCGTAGTTTTGGTTCGCTTTTGCTTCCTAAAATAAACATTCGTCCTTTCTCGGGCGAGAGTTCCGAATGGCCTGAATTCTTTCAGTTATTCAACTCTTTGGTTCACAAAAATGACAGTCTAGCGCCCATTAAAAAATTCCAACTTTTGAAATCCTATTTGAGGCATGAGTCCCTTGCAGTAATATCAGGTTTACAGTTATCTAACGAAAATTATGATTTAGCTTATGAAGCCTTAACGTCTCGTTATCAAAATCCAAGAATGCTAGCGAATATGTATTTGAACGAGATATTGAATTTCAAAGCCTCAACAAATAATTCAGTGTCCCATCTGAAAGAATTTTTAAATTGCCACCAAACTTCAGTTAACGCAATAAAGGCGCTCAATATCAAAGATTTATCTGATTTTTTATTGTTTTCATTAGCTTTGCGCAACATAGATCCATATACGAGAAAAATGTTCGAAAGTCAGTTAGTTTCATCCGAAATTCCTGAATATAAGACGTTGATAGATTTCGTAACTCAACAACTCAAGGCTCAAGAGTTTTGTGAGCAGAACTCCTCGAAATCTTCCAACAAATCTTCATCTTGTAATTCATCTAATTCCTCAAAATATAAACCAAAGACCATGTTATTAGCTAATTCGAACGTGTCCAATCAAAATCAAAACTCTTCACCTCGTTCAAACAACACAAGAATTTTCCATTGTCCGAAATGTAATGATTTGCACCCACTTTTCGCTTGTCCCTTGTATGTTAGATTGTCAAGACAGGCTAAATATGATTTTCTGAAAAATTCCAAACGGTGTTTTAACTGTCTTGGACTTCACAATTTCAAAGATTGCGCTTCCAAAAAATCATGTCGGGTATGCAAGTCCAATCGTCATCACACTAGTCTTCACCCAGAAAACGAATCTGGAAATCATTCAAACGGCCCATCTGAGGTTTTGCAGCAAGCAAATCCTGATAGAACCCGGGTTTCAGAATCTGCTTCCACTTCTTCGAGTAATATCATCAATTCATATCATATAAATCGTAAATCTGTTTCGCAGGTTAGTCAAGTGCTGTTGGGCACTGTTCAAGCAAGAATAGAATCCGCTGACGGTTCGATGTTATCTGTTAGGGCTGTGCTAGACCCTGGTTCTCAAATATCGGCAATAAGTCAAGAACTCGTCGAAAAATTAGGTTTACAGGTTCACCCTGTAAATATTTCAATCTCAGGTGTTAGTCAAACAAACACTAAACCCTTGGGTGGGGTTGATTGTAAATTGTTCCATAAGTCTGGATCAAAATTCCTTCAAGTTCATGCTATCATACTCACAACAATTACAAATAAGATTCCTTCTGATCCCGTGCCAAAAGAAATCATTGAATATTTTCAACATTTGAACTTAGCTGATGAAACTTTTCACATCTCTCAACCTATTGATGTTTTGTTAGGTGCTGATACTTACTCGCTTGTTTTCGATCGGGATGGTCGAATTACATCATCTGGATAT
The DNA here is from genome assembly GCA_958510865.1 of Myrrha octodecimguttata. Classification (NCBI taxonomy): domain Eukaryota; kingdom Metazoa; phylum Arthropoda; class Insecta; order Coleoptera; family Coccinellidae; genus Myrrha; species Myrrha octodecimguttata. The sequence goes on from OY294060.1 coordinate 17,009,683, forward strand.
CCAACTGCCGTGAATACCTTTTTCGGTTGGACAGTAATAGGACCAATAGATGAATCTTTCTCTGTGAATAAATCATTTCTTTTTACCCAGACTGACTCAATCAGTGATCAGTTACAAAGATTTTGGTCACTGGAAGAAATTCCGGATGCCTCCGTTCTTGATCCCGTCGATGAATACGTGGAAAAACATTTTTTATCTACTCATTCACGTGATGAAAGTGGTAGATACACGGTAGCTCTTCCCTTTAAGTTGGAGGATACTTCTCCCGAACTTTCTTATAATTCAAATAGATCATTAAAATCGTATTTGTCACTCGAGAATCGACTCATAAAAAATAAAGATTCCTTTATTACGTACAACGATTTCATGTTAGAATATTTGAAATTAAATCACATGTCGCCTACCCAAGCTTCCAATAAATATGTGATACCACATCATGTTGTTCGTAAAGAATCTAGCTCGACAACGAAACTTCGGGTTGTTTTCAATGCCTCTGATTTGGATTCGTCGGGTTTATCATTAAATGATCGGTTACTGGGTGGCCCAAAATTACAAAAGGACATTCTGATAATTTTACTCTCGTTTAGAATGTACCCCATAGCTATTTGTGCGGACATAGAAAAGATGTACAGGCAAATTCTTGTGTGCCCTTCTGATCGCAAATATCAACATATTTATTGGCGTCCATCTCTTGACAAACCTGTAACCGAGTTTGAATTAAACACTGTCACTTACGGATTGAAGCCTTCTGCTTTTTTGGCTATACGAGTGCTGAAGCAGCTAGTATGTGATGAGGGTAAAGATTTTCCTAAAGCATCCAAAGTGCTTAATAATGACATATACGTCGATGACATCATCACTGGTGCGTTTGATGTTCAACAGGCAATTGAATTGCGTAACGAGCTTCAAGAAATGTTGCAGAGGGGCGGATTTTCTTTGAGGAAGTTCTCCAGTAATAACCCTCAAATTTTAAGTAACCTACCTCCTGATTACATTGAATCTAAACTGAGTTTCAGCGATGATTCCATGGGACTCAAGATCTTGGGATTGAACTGGATTCCGATGACAGATTGTTTCGGTTTTAGCGTTGATCAGTTCGGAGATGTATTGAGTAAAAGATGCATACTTTCATATATCGCTCGTATCTTTGATCCTGTAGGTTTTTTGTCTCCTATTGTTGTTCTTATGAAGATTTTGATACAAAAATTGTGGTCTGAAAAATTAGGTTGGGACGAACCCCTATCGGTTTCTTGCGCTGACGATTGGTCAAAGATCGTAAGTCATAATGATTTGATTAAAAGTGTAAACATTCCTCGCTCTGTAATTTCTGCACCCGAAAGTCGCATCATATTGGCGGGTTTCTGCGATGCTTCTGAAAAGGCTTACGCAGCTGCTGTTTATGTTTCAGTTTCCTTTCAAAATCGTTTTTCTTCCCATCTGTGGGTTGCTAAAACAAAAGTGGCTCCTCTCAAAACCCTTTCGATACCTCGACTAGAATTATCAGCTGCAGTTTTGCTAGCCAAATTAATTCGGACGATTTTAAAAAATGAATTTCCGGTTGCAATCTCAGAGGTTCGCTTATTTTCGGACTCTCAAATTGTCCTTTCATGGTTAGCTACCGCACCTCATCGGCTGAAAACATTTGTTGCTAATCGTATCGTTGCAATACAAGATTGCGTTCCCAACGTTACCTGGTATCATATACCTACTAAATCGAACCCGGCCGATTTGCCTTCCAGAGGCCTCACCCCTAAACAGTTCATGGATCCAGAAATTCAAAATTTTTGGTTTCGGGGTCCGGCATTTTTATCGATGCCGCTCTCTGACTGGCCATGGCCTTTTTCATATTCTGGCATGGATTCTTGTTCACTCCCTGAATTGAAAACCACAGTCAATGTAGCAGTTGCAAGTGAACCTCAATTGAATCCGCTTTTAAATGTTTTCGAAAGTTTTTCAAGTCTTAACAAACTGAAAAGAGTCTTTGCCTATGTCCGGAGGTTTTCTTTTAACTGTCTTTCCAAAATTAGACTACAGACGCGTTCATCTGGTCCACTTTCACAGGTAGAGTTGGAGAAATCTCTTCAGAACATCATTGCCATCACACAACATCACCACTTTGATCAATTACAGCAGGCTTTACAACATAAAAGGCCTATTGAAAGAGCTTTGCGACTTTTGAATCCCTATATTGATTCTGCAGGATTGATCAGGGTGGGCGGTAGACTGCATTTCTCCTGTTTATCGCACGATTCCAAGCATCCTATTCTGCTTCCTAAAAAAAGTTTTTTGTCTCGTCTCTTGTGCCACCATTTTCATTTAATTTCCCTTCACTCTGGCCCTAATATGACCATGAGCTTAATTCGACAGAGCTATTGGATCTTGTCTCTCAGAGGTCTGGTTCGTGAATGCATTAGGAAATGCATAACTTGCATAAGATTTCGAGGTGTTGCATATCAACCTCAAATGGCTCCCTTACCTTCGCCTAGGGTTAATATTTCACGCCCTTTCAGCAGGGTTGGTGTAGATTATGCCGGTCCCTTTTCATATCGTTCAAATAATTCTCGGAAGCCAACGATATTGAAGGCATATCTTGCTCTATTCGTCTGCTTCTCCACCAAAGCAGTTCACTTGGAGCTGGTTTCATCCCTTACCGTAGAGGCATTTTTATCAACCTTGAACAGGTTCATCTCCAGAAGGGGTTTACCCCAAGAAATTTGGTCTGACAATGGTCGCAATTTTGTGGGAGCTTCGCGACATCTCCATGAAGTTTCACATTTCTTAAAGGAAAACAACGTCGATATATGCGACAATCTATCATCGAGATCGATTAAATGGAAATTCATTCCTCCATACGCTCCCCATTTTGGCGGTTTGTGGGAGGCCGGTGTCAAATCGGCAAAGCGACTCCTACTCCGAATTTTGGGAACTACTGCTTGTACTTTTGAAGAGCTCGCAACGATTTTTTCTCGTATTGAGGCAGTACTCAACAGTCGCCCAATTTGTCCCCTTTCGTCGGATCCTTCCGAATCTGCGGATTTTCTTACACCCGGGCATTTCTTAATAGGTGCCCCATTGTTAGCTGTTCCCGACTGGAATCATGTCGACGTTAAAGCACCCCTCAAACGATGGGAACAACATCAAAAATTATTCCAACTATTTTGGAAAAAATGGTCAAGTGAATATTTGCACACTTTGATTCAGCGAAACAAGTGGCAACAAGAAAACATTTGCCCCTCCGTAGGAGATTTGGTTCTGATTAAGGGCGTAGATTCTAATCCTGCCACTTGGCCTATCGGTCGTATAACAGAATTATGTAAGGGCCCTGATGGCGTTGTTAGGATTGCGTCTGTGAAAACTGCAACCGGTCAGTACACTAGAGCGCTAACAAGGTTGGTGCCTTTAAATGTATAGGTGATTTCATTTCGTTATCGTATTTGTTTCTACGGTTAGGTTATTTTCTCTCAATTTTATCATGAAACAATGAGCTTTTCATGAATAGCTAATTATTAAATTTTTCATTTTCAAATATTGTAAAATTATCATAATTTTAGGTGGGCGGTTTTGTTCACGCCAAGTGAACGAGTTTCCAAAATAAATTTCTCGAATTTTCAAACGCATAATTTGTTTTGTTATTCAGATGTGAACCCTTTTACATAGGAGAACTCCCAAAGTTCTTCGTCTTCTTTCAACACATTATCTGTCAGCTGTGTTGAATTTTCGTCTCTTTCCTTCATTTCCACCTGTGAAGGAAAATATTTTGTCACATGTTTTGTTGCCATCTAATTCAGTATGAGATTAGATTGATTCGAAATCGCATCCTTCTGCTTCCGATATAAACAAACAGTCAATAATACGTTCAGTGAATTCTGAATATTATTACATTTCAAGATTCCGGTTTGAAACGGTTTTAATCAGAAAATCGTGTTCTGTTTCCAATATTTTCGAATTCAACATCGAAAATAAATTCGATACATATAGTGTCGATTTAAGTCATTGTTACCAGTGGCGTGACTTTTAAAGTTTACAAGGATAAGTGTGATCCATCTATTAGCAACCCTGACTCCAAGGATACTCCATTTCCATGTTCGTTTGTCGAGCTCGATCACTCTGTTCATGGAATAGTGGAGACACCATCAAGATCCATCTGAGTTGCTGATAAAGGTAAGAACTTTTATTGCTTTTGGGAACACTTATCCTTTCATTAGTGTTGGGAATAAATTAATTAAATAAATTCAACGATACAGTCCATTTGCTATTTTTGCGCGCATGTTCTAGGGGAACAGCGTGCTATCGTTTTGATCAAATGTCTGTAATTTTGGATGATTGAGCCGAAAATGGTCTCAATCGACTAGGTTGGACTCACTGATGACGAATCCGGTGTCAAAATCGATTCTGTCCGGCCGGCCGGCCGGCCGGCCGTAGACACGATAACTGTCGAACGAAGTGAGCTAGCGACTTGAAACTTTCAGGGTAGGTCGCGCATTGGAATGCCGCGGTTAAGTTCGTTAATGGGCCAAATCGATCAAATAGTTTCGGAGTTATAGGCATTTGAAGTTTTGAAGTTATATATTTTTTATTTCAGAAACTACTTGAGCGATTGGATTCAAACTTGGCAGTTTGGTGGAGTATAACGACGCGCAACTTTGAGCCAAATTTCGTCAAGATCATATTGTCAATAAATTTTTAAAAAAATTTTTTTCAAAATTTTTTTACAAAAAAATTTTTTTTTCGGAAACCATTCATCATATCCAAAAAAAATTATACTCACACTTTAACCTTCTAATTTCACAGCAGTGTACTAAATTTCAGCTCGATACGATTATAAGTTTTGGAGATATCGGGAAGAAATATGTCAAATTTCGAGGTTTTCTTCTCGATATCGTTGAATTTTTTGTTATTGCTCGAGAAATACTGATTCAGTCCTGATAAAAGTTCACAGCTAGTTTCAAGGTGCTGAAAGACAACTTTGTGCAAAATTTCGTGATAATCGGGTTATTAGAACAAGTTGAAAAAAAAAATTTATATGATTTTTTCATCATATCATCCTCATTAAATTCTGTATGAAACTTCGAACTGTTATTTTCGATGAAGTACTGGATTTCAATTCGATCTGGTCTGTATTTTTGGAAATATTGGAAAAATAAAATTTTGATTGGGTATATCTACGGAATCATTGGGTGGATTTTACCCATTCACGAATTCGGCCTTCGTAATTAAGGTCCAAACCTTCTCTACAAATATCGAGTTTCTAAGTTGTTTCTTTCGGAAGTTATTGTGTTTACGCAGTCGGCCGTTAGGCTGACCGTAAACACAATAACTTCCGGAAGAAACGACTTAGAAACTCGATATTTGTAGAGTAGGTTTGGGGCTTAATTACGAAGGTCGAATTCGTGAATGGGTGAAATCCGCCCAATGATTCCGTAGATATACCCAATCAAAATTTTATTTTTCCAATGTTTCCAAAAATACAGATCAGATCGAATTGAAATTCAGTACTTCATCGAAAATAACAGTTCGAAGTTTCATACAGAATTTAATGAGGATGATATGATGAGAAAATCATATAAATTTTTTTTTTCAAATTGTTCTAATAACACGATTATCACGAAATTTTGCATAAAGTTGTCTTTTAGCATCTTAAAACTAGCTGTGAAGTTTAATCAGGACTGAATCAGTATTTCTCGAGTAATACCGAAAAAATCAACGATATCGAGAAGAAAACCTCGAAATTTGACATATTTTTTCCCGATATCTCCAGAACTTATGATCGTATCGAACTGAAATTTGGTACGCGCGCACGTTCAAATTCGTTGCTGAAGCGGTCATCTACATTGAACATGCGCGCAAAAGTTGCTGCCTTCACGGCAGTGCTTTTTGAAATTTTTTTTTTTTTTCATTTTATGATATTTCAAATAATTTCTAGTTCATAATCGAACAGCACTTCAGTTTTTTGAAAAGCTGAAATTCTACCCAACACATTTTAAACTGCACATTCATCTCATCCTCGTTTATTACCTACTACAAGGATCTTTCTCTGTAGAATATTGGTGCGAATATTTGATAGGGTAGTCCGATACGTTTTGAATAGAATAAGATAAATTATTTTTTTTACTATCACTATATTTTATTAAGGTTTAAGAGTGGCTTGAGTGTCGTAGTACCACTTCATTTTCGAACTGGTCTTTTTCAAGATGTGTAACAAGGAATTCAAATGTGTTCTGCAGGCTCATTTCTGTATACTGTATATTAGAGGATCTTACCGATACTGCGTTTCTCCGATTACAAACCCAAGTAACACAAACTTCCGGCGAGTTATCTGAGAAGTCCTAATCCGGCTTTCACGCGAACTCCTGAAGTGATTTCCTTAAGTTATCACAAACACAACATGATTTGGGAATTCGCAATGCGAGCTCCTAGAGTTATCGCATACGTAACCAGAACTAGATATTCACAATGCGAGTTCCTGAAGTCATCTTAGATGTAACTAGAATAGGAAATTCGCAATTCGAATTCCTACGGTCATCACAGACAGAACAAGAAAGAGAAATTCGCAATGCGAGTTCCTTAAGTCTTCCCAGACGTTACCAGAATAAGAAATTCGCAATGCGAGTTCCTAAAGTTATCACAGACATAACTTGAATAGGAAATTCGCAATGCGAGCTCCGAAGATCATCCCGAGTGTAACAACAATGGAAAATGGTATTAACGTTCCTGAAGTTATCCCGAACATGAGGCAGATTTTTTTAAGGATATCCCTCGGGCGTAGTTTGAACAAAGAGAAATTGCAGATAATTTCATTTAGTTTTTATACACAGGCAAAATATATGTTTGATTCATAAGAACGAAATAAATAAGGTCGGAGAGGCTTCCTAGAAACCAATAGGATAATCGGCGAACATACCAAAAACGCATCGCAGTTAAAACATAATTCACATTGACTCTATCATAGGTATTTTGTTACTGGCTTTTATGGTGCCGGATTTTCCGGAAGGTTATGATGAAAAATTTTGTGGTACAAACTCACAAACTGTGGAGGAGTTAATGCATTTCAGGTTGAAACCTGTATTAACGAGTAAGAGGTGTTTAGCAAATTTATAGTTCTGTTATTGAATGGAGACCTTCCTTATACAATGGTTTTATACTGTAACGAAGCAATTTTCGTTACGTCTCAATCCTGTGAAAATTCATTTCGGGAAATTTTCGTTTCACCTTAATAAATGCTGTTCAATAAGAATCAAACTTAAAATCCATCCCATGTGGAAAAAATTCCATACAACAATTTCAGTTCGCAATTGTCGCGATCCGCAGTTTTTTCCAGTTGTTGTTTTGGTTTTTCAGATGTTGAACAGCACAAAAAAGGGTGAAACGATTATTCTTTGTTACCGTCTCTGGAAACTTCTAGAACCTTCTAGAACATCAGAGAATTTCGAACCAACCAATCAGGGGGCATCTTCGAGCCCCACTCAGGAGAAATGACCGAAAATTTTGACACATGTCTCCCTCCTCCAACCGAGGTGATATAAGTCCCGTATGCCGCTGAAAAATTAATTCCGTCTTATTCCGAGTTTCATTCAGTTTGCTAGCTTTGAAATTCCGTCCTATTCCGAGTTTCATTCAGTTTGTTAGCTTTTCATTCCGCTTCAAAATCTACATACTATATTTTACAGTTTGCCTTTAAATTATTTTTCAACAGTAACTCCGTTTATAATTCAACCCGCGATTAAAGTGCAATAGTTCCGAGAAAGAGAATAAAGTTTTACCGTAGTGCTCATAGTGGTGAAAACCAGGGTAAGAAAACCTATTTGATTGTGTCTAATTTACCGTTTGTTAAATTCTCTTGTGTGCCGATCAGTTGTATTTTTCCAAATTCCGAATATATCCGTTCATAATAAATAAATTATTCCGACCTTATCTCTTTGCACGTGGGGCGATAAAGATTGTATTACTTGGGGACCGCGGATCGAGATCAAGCCGGTCTAGCGCGACTTAGTTCAGACGATTTTCTTCGGGAACAAATACCGCGAGCCGGGAGACCGTACAGGGGGCGTCCGAAATTGTTTAAGTGATCGAATTAAGTCTGTGGGATACTTTCTTGGAGTGCTGATCTCAAACTGCTCACCGTTGGGGCTCCTCGCTTTGGGCATTTGAGGTTAGACGTGAGTGAGTGTCTTAGTGCCCTTTAGTTCGTCGGGTCAGGTGCGCAACTTGACTTTGAGGTCTAAGGGTGGACGTCCGTGGTCACTTCTACCGGGCATCTCGAACCGTCCTTCCGACTTCGTGTTCCTTTTTTTTATTGTTCACACGGATTCCTAAAGGTGCTTACTTAGTGTGCTGTTCTCAAACTACCCACCGTTGGGGCTCCTCGCTTTGGGAGTTTGAGTCAGACGTAAGTTGGTGCCTTAGTGCCTTTCAGCACATTGGGTCAGGTTTATCGCTTGACTCGGGGTCTAAAGGTGGGTCCCCACGATCATTCTTATCGAGCATCCGGAACCGTTTGTTTATCGTCGTGTTCATTTATTTTATTGATCCTACGGATCCCTAAGGGTACTTACTTGGTGTGCTGTTCTCAAACTACCCACCGTTGGGGCTCCTCGCTTTGGGGGTTTGAGTCAGACGTAAGTTGGTGCCTGAGTGCCTTTCAGTTCATTGAGTCAGGTTTATCGCTTGACTCGAGGTCTAAAGGTGGGTTCCCACGATCATTCTTACTGAATACCCGGAACCGTGCGTTTATCGTCGTGTTTATTCATTTTATTGATCATACCGATTCCTAAGGGTGCTTACTTGGTGTGCTGTTCTCAAACTACCCACCGTTGGGGCTCCTCGCTTTGGGAGTTTGAGTCAGATGTAAGTCGGTGCCTGGGTGCCTTTCAGTACATTGAGTCAAGTTTGTAGCTTGACTTGAGGTCTAAAGGTGGGTCTCCACGATCATTCTTATTGGACACATCGGACCGTCTGTTCGTTTCCGAGTTTGTTATTTGACTGATCAATATCATTTCCGCGAGACGCTTACTTGGAGTGCTGTTCTCAAACTACCCACCGTTGGGGCTCCTCGCTTTGGGAGTTTGAGTCAGACGTGAGTTGGTGTCTCGGTACCCTTTAGTCCATTGTGTCAGGTGTATCGCTTGACTCGGTGGCTGAGAGTGGATTTCCGAGATCAGTCAGGTTCAAATACCGATTCGTGGATTTAATATTTCTGATCCGGTCTCAAGTTAGTTCCGTTATAAGACACAACACTTTTCACTGCTTTACCGTCTTACCATATTACTTTGTGTGTTCTCATTTATTTACCGTAATAACCTGTCACCGTTTGTATTTTATTTTCACCTTTCCGTATTTTACCACCGCTAACTATTGCTATACTCACCCTATTCTTTGCCGTTCCGTACGTAACTTTTCCGTTTGTTTATTTTGCTTGCTAGTATTCATTTTTGACATTGTTGAGTTCATTCAGATAACATCTTGTATTTTACATTTCTTTTTGTTCACTTCATTCTTCTGTATTCATATTAACCGCACCGCTTTATTCTCCGTTCACTTCAATCATCCAGTTCACTGCATATTATTACCATTGTTTATATTCACCTGCTTTGATTGTTGAGTTATTTGATTACAAACCGTAGACACGGTGTTGTACATTGCGTATATATTTGTCTTACCATTTTGACGATTCAAGTGATTTATTTTGAACTCTCCTGACACTGTACTATTGTGTTGCTACTGCTTTTATTAGTGTTGATTTTCCTTTTAAAACTGTACATATTGTAATAAAGTTGTATATAGACATTGTGTGTTTCACTACTATACCTGTACAGTGTCAGTATCTGTTGTGAGAAAAACTTTTACATACTAATCGCTACCAGCTCAGATTAGACAGAACTCTTCTCCAGCTGTTTAAAAGCTACTCAGGTAACACCGTAAGTGCACGATTCAACCAAGGCGTTACAACCTTATAAAACCCATTGTAACTGGCGCCCGAGCAAAGTTTTAAGAGTTGAAATAATCAGGTAACACCGCCACCGAGAAAAGGTCGTCACAAATTGGCGCCCGAGCAGGGACCTGTTTTTCATTCAACAACGAGCCGCAAAGAAGGAGAGTTTGGAAGGACCGAAATGGAAGTGAACAGACTTAGAGCAGAAGAGTTGATCTGGGAACTTGAAGCCCGTGGATGCCAAGCTGGTAGGACCGTTCACGAGAACCGAGCAGAACTCCGAAGGGTGTTGGCCCGGAATCTGCCATTCCGGAATATACCCAGGAACACCGAGGAAGAACTAGACTGTGCCAATCGAATACTGGGAAATCTGATAGAGGAAGTCCGAGAATTCGACGAAGAAAATGCCGCCAACGAGGAAATCCGAATCAGAAGCCGACTTGTGCATGTCCGAAACCGAATAGAACAGATCCGGCCGTCGACATTGGCACAACAGGATAGGTTGGACGACATGGAGTGCATCCTGAGGCAAACAGGTGAAATGTTGAAGGATGCTAAAATCTTGGCCGATGCGAGGCTACCGCTGCATGAACCACTGGAGGAGACCGCTAGAAGAACCGAACACACAGATACAGGAATAAGTTCCCAGCCAGAACAATTAGTCGACCTTATTTCTTTTGAAGACTCCCCAGAGCTTCGTAGTCAGGCTAATGGAATAGAAGAACTTCAGACTACTGGCACCGTTCACCGTGATACTCCAAGGATGCCTAGGCTGGAAGAAGGAACCGAATATCCTTCTAGATTTACAGAACCTGTTCAACCACCAGGGACATGCCAGGGGTCCGGACTGTCAGTAGACTTTCTCCAACGCCTGCTAGAGAGAGCATGCGATGCCGTCAGCAAACGCCTGGACCTCACAAGCCCATTGGGACAAAGAGGAGCACGAGGAAATGGACGCACCATGGCCGAATCTACCAGAAGGATTTCCTTTCCGTTCCTGGAACCGCAAGAATCTGACTGTTCTTTTCATCCCAGCCCCGTACCGAGCAGACCAGTACCGCCGCAGACCGCCGACAACCGAATTCTGGGAGAAACCAGAACCGAACACCGTCAGATGCCCCGATCAATAGAACCGATTGCTTCAGACCCCAGAGAAGATATACAGCACCGAACCACCGCCCACCGAATGGTTCAACCACGATCCATAGAGGGGAGAAAGTTGGATCAGGACCGGACCGAGCCGAACCGTCCCAGAGCTGACACCGCAGCCCGATCTACTTGTTCGCCTGACCATCCCTACATACCCGTTTACAAGTGGAACGTAACCTTTGATGGATCATCCAGCGTGAACACCTTCCTCGAAGAAGTCGAACAGCTATGTGAAACCCGCAAAGTGACTCACCAACAACTCTTGGAGACTATTTTCGAGCTGTTAAGGAAAGATGCAAAGGACTGGTATATCCCTCGACGAGGATCTTTCAAAAGTTGGGGCGATTTCAAGGACCAACTCCGTGAGGCCTTTTTGCCTCTAGACTATGAAGAGACACTGCTGGATGAAATAAGGAAGCGCACCCAAGGAAACGGAGAAAAACTATTATTGTTTGTCACCAGGATGCAAAATCTTTTCCTGAGGCTGACGACGAGGAGACCGTCCGAGGCTGAACAAGTAAGCATCGTGAAGAAGCGTCTGTTACCGTCTCTCCAGAAGGCACTCGCTTTCCAGGATACTCCGACCTACAATGACCTCTTAGAAAAAGGAAGGGTGTTCGAGTTGGTACAGTGGCATGTAGATAACTACGTACCTCCGCCAAGCCGGAAGGGGTTGATCGACGAAGCACACCTGGTTTACGAAAACCCCCATCCAACGACGTCACGAAGTCTTTCTGTGAGTTCTTCACGTAAGGAACCAACAGAACCGGCCGCTCCGTCATTACCCGTACCGAAGACTTCCGTAGCCGAACCAGTGGAAAAGCCGAGCCAAGGAACCGTGAGACAGACCGAAGCTAAGCCTCCGCCGAAAAGTGTGCGTTTCAACAACACCGGGCTGCAATGTTGGCGATGTGGAAAGATGGGGCACATGAGAAGTGAGTGCCGGTCTAAACCGAGATTATTCTGCTCTCGATGTGGGAAGGAAGGCACCCTGTCGAGAGACTGCCGCTGTTCGGGAAACTAGAACGGGACCGTCATCAAGAGGGGAAGAGACAGGTCCCGTCTAAAGCATCCCCAATAGCACCGAAACCGTATCCCCGAGAAAACCGTCCTATTGTCACCGTGTTCATCGGCGATGAACCCGTCGAAGCCTTACTGGACACCGGAGCGTCGAGGTCATTCCTGAGTCAAACCGCCGCCGAAAAATGCAGGAATGCCAGTGTACTGCCCACGAAGATCCCCGACATGTTAGCCACCGTCGCAGATGGAAATGCCGTAGCCGTTGTGGAATGTTACAAGCCACGCTTGAAGATTGGTGAGGAACACATTGAGGCAAGGTTGCATTTGGTCCCTACCTTGCCAGTGGACGTGATTTTGGGTATGGACCTGCTGGCCTCGCATGATTTCCGGATCGACTTCCGGACTTCTCAGTGCTTCCTCAATGGAAAGCCGCTGGAAAATCCCACACGTCCACCCACGCAGACTCGGAGCTCTACGATCAACGCCTTGACGTCTCAGGAACAGCAAATCCTTGAGAAGTTCCTGAAAGAAGAACTAGGAAGATTCAAAGAAGTGCGAGGACTGACCAACATGATATCCCACGAGATCAAACTGAAACCTGGAACCGAACCGATCAAGCAGAGATACCGTCCGTACAACCCGAAAATGCAGGAGATTGTTAACCAGGAAGTGGATAGAATGTTGGCAGAGGGCATCATAGAACCGTCAAAGTCACCGTGGAGTTCAAACGTCGTCATCGTCAAGAAAGCCAACGGAAAGCCGAGGTTTTGTATAGACTTTCGCGCCGTGAACGACGTCACCGTAAAGGATGCATACCCGTTACCACACATAGCCGGAATTCTGGATAAATTGCGACGAGCGAAGTACATCTCAACGCTGGATTTGAGGCAAGGATATTGGCAGGTTCCACTTTCCAACGCAAGCAGACCTCTGACGGCTTTCGCAGTCCCTGGACGAGGCTTCTTCCAATTCAAAGTGATGCCATTTGGTTTACACTCCGCAGGAGCCACGTTCCAGAGAGGTTTGGACCGTGTGATAGGCCCGGAAATGGACCCCATCGCCTTCGCGTACCTAGACGACATCGTGGTATTAGCCGAAACTTTCGAGGAGCATCTAGCAAACCTGAAAACCGTATTTCACCGACTCCGGGAAGTCAATCTGAAGATCAACCCGGAGAAATGCGAGTTTGTTAGAAGCTCACTCAAATACCTAGGGCATGTGGTGACCGAAGATGGAATTGCTACCGATCCAGACAAGATTGCCGCCATAAACTCCATGACCCCACCGAAGACCGTCCGTCAACTTCGTCGATTTCTAGGAGTCGCGAGTTGGTACCGCCGATTCGTGGAAGATTTCACGAAGATCGTAACGCCGCTGACCATGTTGCTGAAGAAAAAGCAACGATGGGTATGGACATCCGACCAACAACAAGCCTTTGAGACCTTGAAGAAGAAGCTCACTGAGTCACCAGTCCTAGCATGTCCCGACTTTACACTACAGACCGACGCATCAGAGACAGGACTTGGAGCTGCTCTAACTCAGGTGTTGGAAGGTCACGAACGTGTGATAGCCTACGCTAGCCGTACGCTGAATGATGCTGAGAAGAATTATTCAGTGACCGAAAAAGAGTGTTTAGCCATAGTTTGGGCTATCGACAAGATGCGACCGTACCTGGAAGGATACCGTTTTACCGTGATGACCGACCATATGAGTCTCCGCTGGTTACAATCCATCAAGTCCCCGTCCGGAAGAATCGCACGATGGAGCGTCTTTCTGCAACAATATGACTTCGAGATCAAGTACCGAAAAGGAGCCTTAAACCGAGTGGCAGATGCTCTGTCCCGGGATCCGTTACCGTCTCAAGAAGAATCATGTTTGGCAGAGGATGTGGTGCTTTGTCCATGGTATGCGAAGAAATACCAGGAAGTCCTGAAGGACCCGGCGTTATACCCCGACTACCGTGTTGAAGGTGGCATGTTATATCGTCATTTCTGGAGTTCGAACGATTTCACCGAGCCTGAAATGGGAACGCCATGGAAATGGTGTGTCCCAACCGAAAACCGTATGTCCGTACTCCGAGAAAACCATGACGAACCCGTGGCTGGCCATATGGGCATTGCGAAGACAATATCCAGGGTGGCCCAGAATTATTACTGGCCAGGGATGTTCCGAGAAGTGGCGAAATATGTCCGAAGATGCCGGCAATGCCAGAGGTATAAAGTTAGCCAACAGAAACCGTCAGGGAAAATGCAGCCTTATACCATTACCGAACCGTGGAATACCGTCAGCACCGACCTGATTGGCCCGCTACCGCGTTCTAAGAAGGGTAATACCTTCTTGGTAATGTTCCAAGACCGATTTTCCAAATGGGTCGAGTGCAAACCCCTCAGGACCGCCACTGGTAAAGGAGTTTTTCAAGCTTTCTACGACCAGGTAGTGTTGAAGTTTGGCTGTCCCAAAACCGTGATCAGCGATAATGGTTCCCAATTTGATGGAAGATTATTCAAGGGAAACCTCAAGGACTTGGGAATCCGCCATCGGTTCGCCCCAGTCTATTCTCCGCAGTGCAACCCCGTCGAGCGAGCAAACCGGACGATCAAAACCATGATTGCCCAATTCTGCGAGGGAGACCACCGAAATTGGGACGAACGCATCGGCGAACTGACTTTCGCCCTGAATTCAGCGAAACACGAATCAACCGCATTCACACCGGCTTTCCTGAATTTTGGGAGAGAGATTCGCTCGCCTGAAACGAACCGCAGGTTTATGTCCAGCCCAAATGAAGCCGAGGGGACTACCGAGGAACCTTCCGTACAAGGCGTTGTGCGATATGCCGACCGTCTGAAACGCCTCCGGGAAACGCACGAGTTCGTGCGTCTCCAACTAGCAAGGGCATACGACCAACAGAGCCACTATTACAACCTGCGTCGCAGGGAATGGTCCTGTAGGATCGGCGACAAGGTGTGGCGAAGAGAACATCCCTTGTCCTCAGCTGCAGATGGCTTTGCCTCCAAGCTAGCCGCAAAATACACCGGCCCGTATACCGTGATCAAGGTTATATCCCCGGTAGTGTATGACCTCAAGGATATGTCCGGAAAGTATCTGCGACATATTCATGTCAAAGACTTGAAACCGTTCCATGAAGACCGGGCAGGTCCTTCTACCGTACCGGGAGGAGACGAGATTGTGGCTGCCTCCACCATAGGTAGCTGTCCGACCGCTAGAAGCCCCCTGACTATTGGATTAACCACTTTGAAGGGTAAGATTTTAATGAATGAACTATTGCTAAAATCAAATAGTTTTCAGAAAGTCAGGAACCGAAACCGCCTTTGCGATCATACAGGGGCCAATGTAGGGAGAAACTTCACGACCAAGGTGGGGACGCTCACCAGGAATCGTCTCGACCTACCCAGAGAAGGAACTGCATACCACCGAGAAGTGGACCTAGCAGCTAACAGAGTCGCTATCCACCCCAAGCAGCGGAATCCAAGAAGATCCATCGGCGTTCAGTGCGACACTGGCGTCGCAACCTCAGCTATTTCTCCGCCGTAGAAGAGTAAGAGTAGGGTGCTTGAATAGGTAATAGGGGTGATAGGGTGTTGTAAAAAAAAAACTTTCAGTTTTTTTTTGTGGAAGAGGAGGGGGTGTGTAACGAAGCAATTTTCGTTACGTCTCAATCCTGTGAAAATTCATTTCGGGAAATTTTCGTTTCACCTTAATAAATGCTGTTCAATAAGAATCAAACTTAAAATCCATCCCATGTGGAAAAAATTCCATACAACAATTTCAGTTCGCAATTGTCGCGATCCGCAGTTTTTTCCAGTTGTTGTTTTGGGTGAAACGATTATTCTTTGTTACCGTCTCTGGAAACTTCTAGAACCTTCTAGAACATCAGAGAATTTCGAACCAACCAATCAGGGGGCATCTTCGAGCCCCACTCAGGAGAAATGACCGAAAATTTTGACACATGTCTCCCTCCTCCAACCGAGGTGATATAAGTCCCGTATGCCGCTGAAAAATTAATTCCGTCTTATTCCGAGTTTCATTCAGTTTGCTAGCTTTGAAATTCCGTCTTATTCCGAGTTTCATTCAGTTTGTTAGCTTTTCATTCCGCTTCAACATCTACATACTATATTTTACAGTTTGCCTTTAAATTATTTTTCAACAGTAACTCCGTTTATAATTCAACCCGCGATTAAAGTGCAATAGTTCCGAGAAAGAGAATAAAGTTTTACCGTAGTGCTCATAGTGGTGAAAACCAGGGTAAGAAAACCTATTTGATTGTGTCTAATTTACCGTTTGTTAAATTCTCTTGTGTGCCGATCAGTTGTATTTTTCCAAATTCCGAATATATAAGTTCATAATAAATAAATTATTCCGACCTTATCTCTTTGCACGTGGGGCGATAAAGATTGTATTACTTGGGGACCGCGGATCGAGATCAAGCCGGTCTAGCGCGACTTAGTTCAGACGATTTTCTTCGGGAACAAATACCGCGAGCCGGGAGACCGTACAGGGGGCGTCCGAAATTGTTCAAGTGATCGAATTAAGTCTGTGGGATACTTTCTTGGAGTGCTGATCTCAAACTGCTCACCGTTGGGGCTCCTCGCTTTGGGCATTTGAGGTTAGACGTGAGTGAGTGTCTTAGTGCCCTTTAGTTCGTCGGGTCAGGTGCGCAACTTGACTTTGAGGTCTAAGGGTGGACGTCCGTGGTCACTTCTACCGGGCATCTCGAACCGTCCTTCCGACTTCGTGTTCCTTTTTTTTATTGTTCACACGGATTCCTAAAGGTGCTTACTTAGTGTGCTGTTCTCAAACTACCCACCGTTGGGGCTCCTCGCTTTGGGAGTTTGAGTCAGACGTAAGTTGGTGCCTTAGTGCCTTTCAGTCCATTGGGTCAGGTTTATCGCTTGACTCGGGGTCTAAAGGTGGGTCCCCACGATCATTCTTATCGAGCATCCGGAACCGTTTGTTTATCGTCGTGTTCATTTATTTTATTGATCCTACGGATCCCTAAGGGTACTTACTTGGTGTGCTGTTCTCAAACTACCCACCGTTGGGGCTCCTCGCTTTGGGGGTTTGAGTCAGACGTAAGTTGGTGCCTGAGTGCCTTTCAGTTCATTGAGTCAGGTTTATCGCTTGACTCGAGGTCTAAAGGTGGGTTCCCACGATCATTCTTACTGAATACCCGGAACCGTGCGTTTATCGTCGTGTTTATTCATTTTATTGATCATACCGATTCCTAAGGGTGCTTACTTGGTGTGCTGTTCTCAAACTACCCACCGTTGGGGCTCCTCGCTTTGGGAGTTTGAGTCAGACGTAAGTCGGTGCCTGGGTGCCTTTCAGTACATTGAGTCAAGTTTGTAGCTTGACTTGAGGTCTAAAGGTGGGTCTCCACGATCATTCTTATTGGACACATCGGACCGTCTGTTCGTTTCCGAGTTTGTTATTTGACTGATCAATATCATTTCCGCGAGACGCTTACTTGGAGTGCTGTTCTCAAACTACCCACCGTTGGGGCTCCTCGCTTTGGGAGTTTGAGTCAGACGTGAGTTGGTGTCTCGGTACCCTTTAGTCCATTGTGTCAGGTGTATCGCTTGACTCGGTGGCTGAGAGTGGATTTCCGAGATCAGTCAGGTTCAAATACCGATTCGTGGATTTAATATTTCTGATCCGGTCTCAAGTTAGTTCCGTTATAAGACACAACACTTTTCACTGCTTTACCGTCTTACCATATTACTTTGTGTGTTCTCATTTATTTACCGTAATAACCTGTCACCGTTTGTATTTTATTTTCACCTTTCCGTATTTTACCACCGCTAACTATTGCTATACTCACCCTATTCTTTGCCGTTCCGTACGTAACTTTTCCGTTTGTTTATTTTGCTTGCTAGTATTCATTTTTGACATTGTTGAGTTCATTCAGATAACATCTTGTATTTTACATTTCTTTTTGTTCACTTCATTCTTCTGTATTCATATTAACCGCACCGCTTTATTCTCCGTTCACTTCAATCATCCAGTTCACTGCATATTATTACCATTGTTTATATTCACCTGCTTTGATTGTTGAGTTATTTGATTACAAACCGTAGACACGGTGTTGTACATTGCGTATATATTTGTCTTACCATTTTGACGATTCAAGTGATTTATTTTGAACTCTCCTGACACTGTACTATTGTGTTGCTACTGCTTTTATTAGTGTTGATTTTCCTTTTAAAACTGTACATATTGTAATAAAGTTGTATATAGACATTGTGTGTTTCACTACTATACCTGTACAGTGTCAGTATCTGTTGTAAGAAAAACTTTTACATACTAATCGCTACCAGCTCAGATTAGACAGAACTCTTCTCCAGCTGTTTAAAAGCTACTCAGGTAACACCGTAAGTGCACGATTCAACCAAGGCGTTACAACCTTGTAAAACCCATTGTAACTGGCGCCCGAGCAAAGTTTTAAGAGTTGAAATAATCAGGTAACACCGCCACCGAGAAAAGGTCGTCACAATACTAGAACTAGTTATCGACTAGTTTACTAGTTGATAACGAAACGAACCTAATCAAGTAGCATTTATGCCTTATTCATCGCAAAGAAAGCTCTCTTTTTCACATTATCATATTTCTGGATTAAAACTCACTACTAGTATCGCTTAGACAACGGCAAACTTGTACAACATTATGCGAGTGGAAATTACGTTCTCAAATCTGAATAATTTCGAGAATTCTCGGAAGAAAACTGAATATCCAAAATTTAATCGAAACTGCTTCATATTTTTCACAACACATTCGTCAGAATATCGACCAATCTGAGATCCGTTGTTTTTCCTCAAGAAATCATCAACACATTTCTCATTCAAATGACAGAGATTCCAAATCAATATTTTGTTTCCATATACCCATCATAGTAATACGGATATATTTTTCCAAGAACCGATAATTAATCTCCATTCATTTCCGATATTCAAATCAGTATTCATCAAAGCTATCTAACCTCCAGACGTAAGAACCGACAATCTAAGCGCTCATATTACGATTTTGTCTGGTATATCTTATTCACGCATCTCGCCATCTCGCGGATCTCATTCATATCCGAAATACGAATGAAGAATGAATATAAATTCCGACCGCGCTAAACAATACTCGAAGTCATGTTACCACCAGACGTAAGAACCGACAATTCAAGCGCTCATAACACGAAATCGCCTGGACAACTTGAGGACGGTATTCGCCATCTAGCGGATCACTGGTAGTGTAGATCTGTAAATCTTTGCCTCGGTTACACCACTGAATAAAAAGAACATTTTGTTCATTATTCAAAGGATTATTCCCTGAGGCCATTCGTTCGGATTGATGATCTGTGTCGGCAAAGTGCTGTACTGCTGTGTGTTAATTCTGCAATTTTTACATAGCAAGTCAGCACAAATTCTTTAATATTATCAAAAGGAAACTTTCCAGAAACATAATTTACACGTTAATATATCTGATATCTGTACTTCCGGATATTTTAACTAGGGGCACTTCCTGAAAATATCGCATGTCGTACTCCCAGAAATCTCGCAATGGGAAGTATTTGAGAATTTCCTCAACTCTTCGCCATGAGACTGTGTGAGCGAATTTCCCATAGACCTCCCATTGTGGGAAGTTTGAGAATTTCTGCATGCGATATCTTCAGGATCTCTTCGAGAATATCGCTGTGGCGGACATTTGGAGGAAATATAGCACTCCCTGTGACTTCTTAGAGAAGTAGAAAAAATACTCTCAATGTTCTGAAAAGATATCGCAGGGATATCTTTAAAACCTCCCTGTGTTGCCTGGGAGCTGAATTCAACTCCTCCCATGCAGACAAACCGGACAATGAAAAATCCTCATCGCCACATGTGCATGAAATACTTATAACGAATTCATCTCGGACGGGAATATCGGAATTGGAAGAAAATAATCAAACTGATTGGAAACACAACATAATAAAACAGTAAATCGGTAAATGTATGTATGGTACACCTGAAACTCTACCTCGTTGGGTTGCAATAAGCAGCGAAAGGAATTGAAACAGGAATCATAATTCCTAGAGTGCGAATGACACAATAAACAATAAACGGTAATTAACTTCTGAGCTAGAATTTGAATTTAATAAGAATTTACGGAATTCAAATCGAACTCTAATGGGAATTCACGGAATCTAACAAAAATATAACAAGAGTTATAGTTCGTAAGGAGTTACATTCCACTGCGACCTTAAGGTCTATTGGCCCCTTGCCAGTGCTTTTTATCGTACTTCGCTACTTACAGCTCGCCCTCTAGCTTTAGAGCTCGAATAAACTTCAATATCTGTGAATAAAGTGAACAGGAGTTTCCTCCTCTTCCCCACAGTGTCTGATGAGCCCATTCTCATTATGTGCTTCCTTAGGCGATAGTATCCTGTGAAGAGGCGTAACTTGTTCTTACTGAGAACCAAATGATTTTTGGACCTTGCAATTTAAAGATTCCGAAGGAACTTTTCGGAATGATCCATTCCTGGAAGAGTTCTCCAGAGTGCTTTTCTTCCAGGCATTTGCCTATAACCCAGAAAGGTTCAGGGTCAAGAAGTGGGGTATGTACTTAGAAGACCTTGTTGTTCTGCCTACTTCAATGAGTTTCTTTCGGCACTTCCGTATCAGCTTTGAGTTCAGTGCTTTGACAGCATAATGGATCACTATGTCACACCCTTGATAGTTTCTTTCCAGGTTTCCGTCTATGCATCTTTTGATTGCAAATATTTCTGCCTGAAAAACACTCGAGTAGGAGCCTGAAGATAGTGAACACATGGTTATTGGCCATATACTCCAGCGCCGGTCCCCATCGTGGTTAAAAACCATCTGTATACCACATAGCGGTATTTTTTTTTTGTTCTGGGTAGTATATTCCTCATTCTTCCTTTTTACATAGCACCGAGTTTAACTTCTTCTCTATGCTTACTTTTCTAATCATGATATCACAAGGTAGGTTCGCCGATGAGATGTATTCGTTCAGAGAGGAACAAGTTTTTTGACTTTTAATCCTTTATTTTTAATTACCAGTACCTTCCCTATATATTCTAAAGGTTGCTTCATGGGTTACCCTTTTGATAACTAGATGAAGAGGAATGAGATCTGTGATAACCTCAAGCGATTTAGTCGGGCACGTTCTTATAGCCCCGGTGATGCAAACACAGACAAGCCTCTGCACTTTGTCGAGTTTTTCCTTATGTTTGTCTGTCCTGCTTCAGCAAACCAGACTACTGCATCATATGTTATTATCGGTCTCACAATTATGACGTACATCCATCGCAGTATTTGAGGCTAACAGCCCCAAGTTTTACCGGATAGTATTCTGCACGCCAATAAAGCCCTTGTCGCTTTATCAGCAGTAATTTTAACATAATCATTCCACAGAAGCTAACTTTCTATGGTGATTCCCAGATATTTAACTTCAGACTTCTATTCTATAATATCTCTATTTACCGAAATGAGTTTCATACCTGGAAGGTTTCTTTTCCGAGTGGAAGGAATTGCTGTGGTCTTGGCTGCGTGGATGTTGAGCCCCACTGACTCAATAATTCTGGGGCCCCTCCGCATCAACTCACAGAGGACACCCTCCAATTTACCACTCACTAATAGGACTATGTCATCGGCATAGCCTAAACATTCGAAGCCAAGCTCCGTTAGCCTGTGCAGTAGTTCATACACTACTAGGCTCCATAGAAGGGGGGATAATACTTCTCCTTGAGGTGTTCCACAAGTGGTTTTAACAGAGATGATCTGATTGCCCACCAATGTCTCAGCTGTCCTCGTCGACCTCAAACAACCATTTTATATAATGGCATCATTGACTCCTCACCTTGCAAGTGCCTCTCTGACAGACCTATGTGTTGTGTGATCAAAGGCCCCAGAAAAGCGCACAATGCGATTTCTTTATGGTTCAGTCTGTCCGTACAGAGCAGTTTCCGTGGACGCCCTGTACGCATGCTGACTTTTGTGAAATGGTGTTTTCACCAGATTCTCCGTTCTTATGTAGTTATCTACTGCATATTATGTAATCCTGACATTACATATGTCACGAGTTTTTTAATTTCGTTTGCGATATTTTATAAGATTTTTAGTATAAATAACCAATTATGGATCCATGGGGGATGGTTTCGCAATATAAGGTTCTTGTGGCGTTCTTCGTTTATCTGACGATCTGAATTATCATCGCTTGGAGGACCGGACCTGGTCGAAAGACCCTTCCGGTCAGAGAGCGAAAAATGTAGGTTATATTATTGACTGCTGGTTTTTTGTCCCATTTTCTGTTTCAGATATTATGTCGAGATATTTTATCAAAATGAATTCAAAATGACGAAAAAAAGATG
This sequence comes from Myrrha octodecimguttata, assembly GCA_958510865.1. Taxonomy (NCBI): domain Eukaryota; kingdom Metazoa; phylum Arthropoda; class Insecta; order Coleoptera; family Coccinellidae; genus Myrrha; species Myrrha octodecimguttata. The sequence goes on from OY294060.1 coordinate 17,032,149, forward strand.
CCATCCCTACTCTTCAAACAAATTACTACACTTATACGGGGAGATAGTTTTTGCTGAAGTTTTTGTCTGTGCTCTTGTATCATACGTAAAAATTTATGGTACCCCGTTTACATTTCCTGTGCTGATATTCCAAATAATATTATGCTCGTTCTACTACCTTCTACATCGTTTTGCGCAAAAACGAAGTTAGAGAAGTCGGTCTAAAAGATTGAGGACCAGTTGCTTTATTTTTTCTTATCATAAAAATGAAGGTTTCATTCGCCCTTCTACAGTTTCCAGGTATTTGAACCAATGCTAAGCTGCTTCCTGTGATCTTAAGCAGATGGAGGAGATTCACTTCAGCTTCCCTTTGCTCTAGTACAGGAAACACCCCATTTACTCCTGGCGATTTGAACGGCTGAAAGGTGCAGATTGCCCATTCGAGTAGCAGCCTTGTACATATTTTCCCTGCAATATCCCAATCCTCCTTACCTGATTTGTTGGTGTGTTCTTTTGCTGTTCCAATACAACTTATGAGTTCACTATCTGTGAAATTTGTTTTGAGGAGAAGAATCGATTGTTCCTCTTCTCCGTCCGTGTATGACCCTCTGGCTTTTTAAGCCACATTATGGGGTCGATACCCTCTTTTGCCATGACTTTTTGAAGTCTGGCTGAAATTGAAGTGGAGCGATATTTTAACAATAAACTTGAGAATTGAAAAAAATAGCCTTTTGGCCTACCCGATTTCTTTATTATACTGGGTAAGTTTCTTAGTGTACTCCTGCTAATTGTTATTCCGTTTTGCCCTATTGAAAAGCTGACGAACCTCCTATGGTAGGTTTAATAACAGGTACTCATTCCACCAAGGTGCATCCTCACTGGGTTTAGCTTTTGTAAGTAGACAGCTGGAGCCTCCACTCTGCCCTTGAGTTCAGATCGAAATATCGACCCCCCATCATCTCGATCTGTTATAGGTTTTTCTTAAGATGGATTTTATATTATATTCCACCTTAATTCGATAAGCCTATGATCAGATAGTGACGGTTCGCCCATCACCCTCCAATCAGTAATATTATTTCTGGCCGCAGAATTCACAATTGTTTCTTCCAAGACCCCTTCCCTTGCTTTCGTGACGAATGTTGGTTGACATTAATGGTCTCGAGCTTATTCGCTAAAGATATTCAAATAAGTACCCACCTATAAGGTTATTTTGGTGCTTTCCCAAACAGTTATGCGCGTTCCTTTCACTAAAATTATAATTGGAAGGCGTTTGCTTTTGCAGTAACGTACTACTTTTTGTACCTCCTCTGGCGGTGTTATTGGCCCGTCTCAAGCGAAGAATGCGTATGCAATGATCATTTCTCAGTTAGCGCCCCCAACATTCAACTGTACCATAATTGGTATTAAGAGACATGTATTCCGAAACACAAATATAATTAATGATTTGATAATGATACCTTGTGGCTTGGTAGTTTTATTCCCGTTCGTATTTTTCCATATCTTCTTCTTGTACGCTATGTCCAGTCGTATATAGAATTTTTTCAATAGTCCACTACATGGATATCATTAGTATCTAGTTGATAGACGTTTATATTGATATTCAATTTTATAATTACAGCCCATTGATCTGTTATTACTTCCAGAAGGTATTTTCCTCCCGGATATTCAAGGCTTTCTAGGAGAAAGCCTAGTTCTTTTACACGTTGACTGCCAACTACGAGATAACTCGTAGATTGCGATCTCTGTCAGGACGCCGACTACGAGTCATCTCGTACTGTGTTTACTTGCCATAATCGAGCAGCTACGATCAAACACGTAGCGTTAATATGGATAGATGGCTTCTGGGAAGAGATGAAGATATCAATGCTGACTTACATGAACGGAAAATTTATCCATAAAGGAACAGATAATATAATTCTAAAAAACAAATTCAAAACAAGAAGATAATATATTTATTGTTCGTTAAACTTTCTAAAACAGTCTTCCACACAAAGGGCTGGTTTTTCTTCACAGATTGCACAAAAACAACTGGTTTCGCGGCGTTTTTTTCTTGGGTGCATATACGACATGGCTGCGTCGGACGGATAATTTTTTCCGAGCTGGGTGAATCTCTTCATTCTCTTCTCCAACCAACGCGATGACGCTCTGAACTTTATCAGTTTTATTTTAGAAGTCTTTTATCGATAAATTTTGTGCGAATTCTGTGAACGAATTAACTCGTAGATGGGCTCCGCGAAGAGATTTCTGTTACGTGAGCCAACTACGAGATGATTCATGAGACTTTTTTTTTCGAAAAAATACATTTTCTATAAATTTTGGTGATAACTTTGTACTATAATTAGAGTTTTGAATAATATAATATGGTTAACTCATTTTGGCTTTTCAGACCAGAATTCGGAAAATTGCCGTGGCAGTCAACGGATTTTTTGTAATCTTTCTTCCTGATCTTTCCCTAGTTTTTTTTTTTGAGTGGCACAGTTTTTTCATTGTTTTGGATTCATAATACATGTGGATTTTGATTTGGTTATTGTCTGTTAGTTTGGTCAATCACCTTTCTCTTCCAGATTCCTTATGAGCTTTGAGACTTCAAGGCGCTGCTTCATGAAGGACTTTTGATTCCAGTCTTTGGCTGCTCAAATTGTCATGGCTCTAATATTTTTCGAGGAGGACAAAAATCTAGTTGGGCTAAATTGCAGGATCCTTGGTATGAGTTCTTGACTTGGTCGTTTCGCTTCCTGAAGTGCTCTGTTTCAGTCATTATCTTTTTGGAATCACCTGGTTTTGGTGCGTCTTGAGGGGGGTAGAAAACTCCGACGACCGGCTCAGATTGGTTGATTCTTCTTGGTTCAATGTTTTTATTAATCCCGTTACCCGCCTTTCTCGGGATTCCTTGCTATGAGTTGACCTTCGATTGCTTCATGAAGTGGACGAATTCCCTTTAATATTTTCTCATAGAGAATCTCAGATAGGACACAACCTATTTCTATTTTTATTATTCAAATTAAATTATATATATTTTAATTATAGTTGAGGATTTTTAATGGTTTATCGACTCGTTATTTGGAGGGAAATAAAGTGGACTCTTTATTCTTCCCCGAGCTAGATACACTACAGACTCTTAATATACTTATATTTAAATTATATATACAGGGTCCTGCATTAGTGCGTTAGGTTTCCAAAACTGCCAAACCAGACGTTTTTGAAATTTAGATGGAAAGCATTCCCTTTGTACTCTCAATTCTGCATCTCAGAAAATTATTTTCTAACATACAGGGTGTTCCCAAATAAAATCATTTAACAAAGGAGTGATTTTTTAAATGGAACACCCCTTATAATTTCGCATATTTTGAAGGCTCTTCAATACCTCTATCATGAAGCAAATTATTAGGGATATTTTTCCAACGGTACGGATCTTATTCAGAAAAAACTGCAAAATTTCTACGAAACAGTAGTTCGGTAAAAGCCCTCTACCGATTTCCAAAAGCGATAAAAACATGAATTTGATCGGAATTCCTTTTAACTTAAGAATTTGTCATCGTTCCTAAATGATCAACCTCTTTTATACAGGGTATCCGTTATCAATGTTCAAATATGAAGAATTTCAAATTGTTTGTTCTCGATTTTTGTAAATGTAACACCCTGTATTTTTTTTCATGATGATGTACATAGTTTAAAATCTTACATTTTTGCAGAAGTAACCTTAGGATTATTTTCACTCCTGTGTCCAGCAGACACGAAAAATGACATTTCAACCAAAAATTTCAGGAACAGTGAACATAATAACTAGCAGATATTTTAAATGAGTCACACAATGAAACCAAACTGAATGACCAATTTTCGAAAAACTTTAAAACCCTTCCAAAATTATAATCCTTGAAGTTTAACATGAAAATGCTTAAGTTTATTAAAGGTATTATTGGTAACTTGTGAATTCTAACGATTACAGAGTTTTATCGGCATCCGAAAAATTATTATTTATGAAATGGTTCATATGATTTTCACGTCGGAGCAGTGCTACAGAAACTGTTACCAAGAACATCGATTATTATTATTGATCAAAATATTGTTATTCAGAACTCAAAGTTATTTCCGAATAATAATAATAATAATACTTTATTCATCCTTTCAGATACCACAGAGATATATAGGACATGTCAATACATACATAATATTACAACTTAATCAGTTCAGTTCATCTGAATAGAATTCCTCCAAATCATAGTATGCCTTGGAACATAAACGTTTTTTTACCTCCTTCTTTAATTGTTTCTCACTCAGTGACTTGAACCTATTAGGGAAATGATTGAATAAAGCAATACCAGCAAATTTTGGGGATGATTCGAATTTGGTAGTGGTGTGCTTTGGTATATATAAAATATTTCGGTGCCTAGTGTTATAACTATGGAAATCGGAACATTTCGCGAAACAATTGATATTTGATAGCACATATAAAAGGCAATCCAGAATATATATATACAGGGAAATGTAAGTATTTCAAAATTCTTGAATATCTGCCTGCACGAATCTCTTGGTTTTAAGCTGAATATCAGACGAATGATCTTTTTCTGCGTGATGAATACTCGATTGCACTCTGAGGATGCACCCCATAGAATGGTATTGTAGTTAAGGTGACTGAAAACCATAGAGTAATAAATACTCATGAGTGTTTCAGTAGAGACGGACCTCTTCAGACGATGTAGGGCGTAATAAGATTTATTGAGCGTTCGGCTTGTATGCTCCACCTCAAAACCTGTCAACGCGCAGTCCCAGAAACTTAACATATTCAACAGTGCCGGGAGAATTACCTGCGACACTCACCACCAGTGGAATAGAATTAACGAAATAACGGTTTTGAAACTTAATTATTTGAGTTTTCGCCAAGTTTACAACAAGGGAGTTTTTACGACACCACTCAATAAATCGCTGGATAAGTTACTCACATAATCTCTTCAATTCTTCGATACTGTTCGCCCTTATCGCTAAAGAAGCATCATCTGCAAAAAGTATTATGATGAATACAACGAGATAGTCCGGTAAGTCATTGATAAATAACAGAAACAACAAAGGTCCTAAAACTGATCCTTGAGGAATACCTAATTTAGTGAAGTATTTTTCAGAGGAACAATTATTATGATCGACGAAAATTGTTCTATTAGACACAACTGAGTATCCAATCGAGAAATACACTCCTGAATCCAATCTGATACAATTTGTCGATAATGAACTTGTGTTGCAAACTGTCGAATGCACGTGAGAGATCAAAAAAGATTCCTGCGACGTGGTCACCTCCATCCAAACAGCTATGAACGGACTCGATGAATTCAGAACAGGCAGTCTGCGTTGACCTACCGATCCTGAAACCATGTTGTTGGTTGGAAAGTACGGAAAATTTCGTGAGGAACTCGCTCATTCGCTGGTACACTATTTTCTCAAACACCTTGGACAGTTGGCTTAAGATTGATATGGGGCAGTAGTTGGCTATGTTATTTGTAGCATCTCTTTTGTGAACGGGTATCACCTTGGCGAGTTTCAATATTGATGGAAAACATCCAGAAGTAATAGATTTATTGATAAGATTTGATAGATGCTCAGCCACTAGGGGAGGGATAGATTTAAGTATCCTGGCAGAGATCATATCCGGTCCCGTACCACCACCATTTTTCAAACTTTTTACAACAGATAAGACCTCATCCGCGACAACGGGAAAGAAGGAAAAGTTACAGTCCCATAATCTCTGCCTTGTGCAAGAATTCGAGATTTGGCCTCCGTAATAGCTAAGTGAGGATTGCTGACTGACCTCTGTGAAATATTTTGCGAATGCTTCAGCGACCATTTTAGTGCAGGTTATAAATTTGCCATCCAATTCAAGAGAAATATTTCTTTTCTCTAGCGATTGTCCCCTCAGTTCATCATTAATATACTTCCATACCGTTTTCTTAGCATTTTTGGACAAGAAAAGATTTTTATTATAATCGAATTTCGCAGAGCTCAGTGATCGATAATAATGGATTTTGGCGTCTTTATATTTATCTCGTGCTGTTTGAGAATTCGTGCACTGCGCAAGCCAATGTAAGTTGCGCAAATTTGCCTTGAATTCATTAATTCGTGAATTGACCCATTTTGGTCGACATGAGTGAGAACCACAGAACATCAAAATATAAGAAGTGCAACCCGCCTTGTAAACTATGCGCAACAATTGTGACATTTCTCCTGTCATGAAATAAGTGGGAATATTCCATTATGGTTCTAGGGGGTGTCCGCCAAATGAAGTATATGTCATTTTTCTCTAAAATTACACAGGTGCTCTGTGGTTCAGTTCATTTTTCTGATTATTCTGTGTTCTAAATTTAAATTGAATGGAAAGGAATTTTTGTCTTCAATTAGAAGAAAGCTCTATAAATAACCGTTTATTTAATACAATAATTTTTGCAATTACATGTGTGTGAAAAACTGAATTGTAGGATAAACAAGTATCCCATATTTGTCTTTTACCTAAAGAAATATGAATACTTATAACATAGGTTGCGGTTTTCTGGACCAAACAAATACAATTAACCTCTAGAGAAACCAAATAAATCCATAATACGGTTGAAGAAATATTTCTGAGAAGGTTAGCACTGATTCACAACAATCCTAATGTTGTCACAAAGATTAATATATTCACTTCACTAATTTACAATAACACTGATTCATCAAGGGAGGGGAGCGGCATCCAAAAGTAAAAAAAAACTGCCAAAATCATGTAGAAATCTTCAGTCCAAGTCCTTCCTGGCAATACCACTTTTCTAGAAAATCAATCAACAATTAGACGATGAATAATGAAATAAAGATTAACTATAAATACTCCGAATTAATCTTTCAAAAATAAGACTCCCAATAAGGTAGTTCCCTGAATGAAGTTCATTGAGTAGTACTCCACTATTCTAGTAGAATATTCACACGAATTAAATTTATGAACAGTGAGAATAAATAAGGGTAATTTTTGTAGTGAAAATTGCTTGAAATCTTCATATTGATGCATTTATAACCAATATCCATCAAGGGAATAGATCGAGATGGAGTGTAATAGCGAAATTCAGCGAGAAAAGTTCAGTGACCTCGAAGAATTTTGTGAATTTTTTTTGGAAAAACTAGAAGCGAGCGACATTTTTTGACTTCGGATTCGTGATTTTCATACCAAAATTAGTGAGTACTGATTTTTTCATAAAATTTAGAGCGTTATGCGATCTCCTAGACAATTACCTAAATCAGTGATATAATCTCAAAAAGGTAAAATTTTCGCACCCGGCCAGTAATTATTATTCTTAGAATATGGGAAATATATGTTATGTTTCTGATGGTTCAACTGAATAGATTTTAAGGCTGGAATTGCCAAATATACATACACCTAATAACATATCAAATTAGGTCTATGCGTATATACAATGTCCAAATTAATTACCTGACATTATGCCACAGCCTTTGTATTAAGATGGACTTTCATACTGTTTTCACTAGAATCGAAGATTGAAAAATTGTGAATACACATGCCTAAATGATGGATTATTTGTACTGCATAGGTAATAATAGTCGAAGTAATTACCATTTTTTTTATCTTATGGTTAAAAATTAGTGCTTGAGCTCATACATCAATGATTCCTCCGAATTCAACATTATCTGAATCCTGAAAATAAATATGGTTACACATATTACACCTGAAAAGATATTAACTTCATATTATACGGGTATTATTTTAATTTCAATTTTGAATATCAATAACAAACTGCCACAAAACACGGCAAAAATGAAATTGGCATATCATTTGACATAATGTCATGTCATTCTTCCATTTCGATATATCCACGACATACGTTTCTGACAGATAAAAATAAGTGGAAACGTATGTTCTTGTTTCTACTTTTCCTACCTTCCCTTCACCCCCGTGGTGAGAACGATTCTGCAGTGTCAAAGGACATGCCAACTCTATGGAGGACCTCAGGATATCCACAAACCCCTGAAAATTGTCCTCGACCGATTGACCGCTATAGACGATCCGAGATCAGTGCAGACAGATGGTTCAAGCTGTTTTGCGTCACCGATCTCACCAAGAGAGATTGCCTACAGCTACCAACAGGTGAATTATTTGTAAGATAATCTAAAATAATAGCCTTGTGATCACTTATGAAAGGCTCCCGAACAGAAATCTTCAATCCTGTCATGCATAACATTTTTAGCAATATAATCCACTTTGGTAGCGGAAGTGATTCCATGCTTATTGGTGAATATTCTAGTAGGTTCGCTCGAGCTAATGGATAAGTTATAACTTATGAACAAATCATCCAAAAGCTTTTTACGAGAGTCATTGGTGAGTAAATAGTCAACATTTAAATCCCCACATAAAAACAGAACGTTAGAGATAGAGGTACAGTAGTTTAGGACATATTCCAAAATATTTAGAAAAACCATAAAATCACCAGATGGAGGTCTGTAGACACTTAGTATACAATAAACGATATTGTCTGACCTAACTTTAATTCCACAAAGTTCGCAGTGCATCTCAACTGAGAATTTATCAACATTTAAAGGGTGAAATTCACACATAGATTTTACATATAATACACAACCACCATGCTCACGTTCAGGTCTACAGTAATGGGCAGCGATGCGGTAGCCAGTAAGGTTCATGATAGAGATCCTGTCCGATGAACACCAATGTACAACCATACTGATGAAATCTGGATTGACCGAACTCAGGAAAACTTCCATAATGTTCAGTTTGTTGACGATGCTTTGGGCGTTCACGTGAAGAATTCTTAGTTTGTTTTTGTTTTCACGAATATTCATGCTTGTGAAGATATCATCCTCCCATCATTTTCTTGGCATTCGTCTGAAGGGATCATCGAAAAAACTTATTGACCGAGACACCCTCAGGCCAAAACGATGGTTTCATTATGAGAGATTCAAATTCAGCAGGAAATGATAGTTTGAATGAAGAGTATATATTAGGTTGTTTAGAATTTAGTTTTTCACAACTCAGATACAATAAATTGAGATGAATTTTGGTGAAGATGAAATGGTTGATATGATTTTTATGTTGGGGCAGTGCCACAGAAACTGTTTATTAGCCAGTAGATCCTATGCTGTCGAATATCCCGAAAGAAGACATACACATGAGTCGAGTTTTCGGAGCCTTTTAAACAGATTTGTAGAGACAGGAGATGTCAAGTATGAAAAAGAAGAGAGGATAAAATCGGCCAGTAACGAAGACAAGGAGCTCGAGGCTTTACTGCATGTAAATCCACACACAAGCCAAAGGGAGCTTGGTATAGCCTGTAGTATAAGTGAGTGTTCAGTTCAAAGAATCCTCAAAAAGAATAAGTATCATGCCTACCACAGTCAGATGCACCAGGCGCTCACCGATAGCGATTTTGAAAACCGTCTGAATTTCTGTAACTGGGCAAGTTTTCAAATTGAACAGATTCCTACATTTTTTGAATTGGTTTTATTCAGTGATGAAGCAACCTTCCACAATTCCGGAACCGACAATTGGCACAAGTTTGATTATTACTCTGTAGAAAATCCAAGAATTATAAGGAAAATAGACAATCAACACAGGTGGTCATTGAATGTCTGAGGAGCAGTAATCGGCAATCATGTGATAGGATAAGAAAATTTAGATGGAGCTGCATATTTGAATTTCATTCAGAACATTCTTCCCGGAATGTTAGCAGTGTTACCTACGGAAATACGAAATGAAATATTGTTTCAGCATGATGGAGCACCCGCTCATTATTCTCGTCCTGTGAGGGATTTACTGGACCAACAGTTTCCAAATAGATGGATTGGTAGGGGCGGACCGACAAGATGGCCTGCTAGATCACCGGATCTCACCAAGATAGTTTTTATTGTGGGGATACATAAAGGGAATCGTGTATGATGAAGTTCCAACAACAGCTTCCAATATGCGAAAGAAGATTGAGACCGCTTTCCGAAGCATTACTCCAGCCATGCTGATGGGGGTTAGTGGGTCATTCAACGATCGGATCGATTTGTGTCCCAGAGAAGGCGGACGACACTTTGAACATCTCTTGGTTCATTAACACAATTTTTCTTTGCCTTTTTCAACGCACGTTTGTTTTTATATCCAATATTCGAATAAAATTTTCCGTTCCGATTTAATTTTTCGTGCCTGCTGGACGCAGAAGTGAAAATAGCCCTTTGGTTCCTTATGAAAAAATGTAAGGTTTCAAACTGTGTACATCATCATAGAAAAAAATACAGGGTGTTACATTTGAAAAATCGAGAAAAAACAATTTGAAATTCTACATATTTGGACATTGATAACGGACACCCTGTATAAGAGAGGTTGATCATTTAGGAACGATGTCTAGGCAAATTCATTAGTAAAAAGAAATCTTGATCAAATTCATGTTTCTATCGCTTCTGTAAATCGTTGAAGGGCTTTTACCGAACTACTGTTTAGTCGAAATTTTGCAGTTTTTTCTGATTGAGATTCGTACTGTTGGAAAAATATCCCTAATATTTTATTTTTATTTAATCATGGTAGAGGTATTGAAGAGCATTGAAAATATGCAAAAATATTTGGGAACACCCTGTATATCAGAAAATGCAGAATTGATAGTACAAAGGGAATGCTTTTCAACTCCTGAAACTTCTGGTTTGGCAGCTATGGAAGCCTAACACACTGTTGCAGGACCCTGTATATATATTTCTTCTTCTTCTTCCACTTTGAATAGGACTATGTCCTGTGTTTTCTGCTTTCTGCCTGTTATTGTGTTTCCTGGGACAACGAGTTCCAGCTCTCTTTCCAACGCTTTGGAGGGCGCCCTAATGGTCTGCGTATATATATATATATATATATATATATATATATTTCTATTAATCAAATTAAATTATAGAGAATTCCTGTTGATAACTCTGAACAGTGGGGAAGGAGTTTTGTAGAAACATTGCAGGAGAATGGACCAACTGTCCATTGTTTGAAAGTAATAAAAAGTATTCATTCCGCCGCACTGATCAGAATCTTCTGTATTCAATATTTTATTCATTAAATAGGATAATAAAAATAAAGAACCCCTCGAAAATATATTTCTGAATACAACTCTTCCGTCTAGAATACATTTTTGGCTCTTTTATTTATTTTCAATTAACGGATTAAAGATCGTCTCATATTTTGAGCGAGAAATGTAAAAATGACGAACCTTCAGTATCTAAACAGATTGATAAATTCAAGAGCATATATTTCAACATGTATAAAAAAAATCAAATTCAACCCTCATAGTATAAGATAAAATGTAAACTACAGCACCTTTATAATTAGTTATTTTGGATAACATTCATTTGAATATGATTTGAATCAAAGTTTTGATTTATGTATATAAGATTCCCAATTAGATATTTCTCTCCACCATGTAGGTCTACTCATTCCATATGCCGACTGCAGCATGGAAGCTTCAAGTCTTTGGTAAACCTGAAAGATAAGGATAATGTGAAAAACATTCAAAAGTAAATCACAAACAGAAATGAAGAAAGGGGAGAAAACATATCTTCACGTAAGACATCAAGCTAACAACACCGGCAAGAATTACCACCGGAAAACGAACGTGTGGCGCATCACACTTTGGTCGTAGTCATAACCCAAGTAGACCTACGCCTCCGCTGCAAAAAGTGGAGATATTGCCAAGGGTGGTGTCAGAAACTGGGAGGATACTCAGGGTGAACTCGATGAAAGCACTAAAACTCATCTTGAGTTCACGTTCGAGTTTTATAATTGGTTTCGTGCGTCCTTTGACATTTGTCATACGTTGGAGGTAAAACAACCTCACTTCCCCGCTTTGTTTATGTTATGAAATCCAGCATTTTCAACAATTTCAGGATAAATTCACAAGTTAAAATGATTTATATTCATAGAATTGGTGAATTACTAGGCCCGTGAGGCCAAGTTATTGTGTCGTTAAATGCAACATAAATACACCGAGAGACCAAGGAATACATTCGCTTTATTTACATTGGCAAAGAGCGATTATTTGGAGATTTTATTCATTTTGCAAGTGAAATTTTGTAATAATGGATCTGATTAACTGATATTCAATCTCAGATGATAATCATTCAAAACGATATAAATGAAAATTTCAGTATTTATTCTTGTCTTCTAAAGTCTAGAGTATCCACATCAGATATAGCATTTATTAGAAGTACAACTATTGAAAATGAAACAGTAAAATGTTTGGCTCATTTATTCCTGAAAATAAACAGCAGAATAAAAATCCAACAAATGTATAGAATGGAAAAAGCATGGGTTCCAGAGAACTTCTCAGTACTATTTCAAATAACGTTCTATGTTGCAAATTATCGAATTATTACAATATTGGTCTGCAGTTGCTATGTCTGTGCTATCATAATCTTCAATTATATATTTATTATACTAAATATATGTTACAAATAAAATAATTCATACGACATTTTTTCCTTGAACACCGATTTCGATTAATCCTCAAAAAATTCTTTACTATCCATATAAAATGTTTTTTTATTAGATGCAACATTAGGGCTTTCATAATCTTCAATAATTGACAATAAGGTCAATTCGAAACATATTACAAATGACAAAATGTAGAAGTTCCATCCTTGCGTAGTCGAGCCACATCAGAACATGTTCGGTTGAGAACAGAGAAAGTTATCTGGTTCATTATTATTATAAAATGCATGCAGTATTTCGACAAATCTATCACATAACGAATTGCCTTGATTGGCTTTATATATCATATAGAGATGCGAGTGGTAACCAATCAGGATGGGTTTGTTCATCATAACGCCAGCTATCGTAGTGACGAGAAGATATAATTATTGGAAGGTGTATAACAAACACGAAATATTCGTATCATAGTTATCTCATCATGAGTCAACTCATTAAACAGAACAAATTAAATAGATAGTCTAACATGATTCCTTAGTCAGTGTGGAAATGCCTCCAACAAACTCTACCATAGTTTGTTACTTTGTCAGAACATTTTTTTTTTAATTTATAGCTTGAATATAGGATGTTTGCCTTCTCTGGGATAGTTCACATAGTATTCTTTTTCTTCTAATACCAGAAAAAATTTAGGGGAATGGGTCAACAATGCAAATATTCAAATATAAAGTCTACACTACAATATATCTGAAAAATCAGATTTCTTCGTCTCTCAGTGTATTTATGTTGTATTACAAACGAAACAATAACTTGGTCTAGTTATTCACCAATTCTATTAATATAAATCATTTTAACTTGCAAATTTATCCAGAAATTGATGAAAATGCTGAAAATACTCTACAGCTTCTCTTATTTTCCCAATTATGATTTATATATATATATATATATATATATATATATATATATATAGGTCGATCCCGCATAACAGACCGGATATCGTTGTCTTCTACAAGAAAAAACAAATAGCACATATTATCGACATCACAGTGCCTGCCGATGACAACGTTGAGAGAGCATATACAGAAAAGATCACCAAATACCATGATCTGGCATTTGAGCTAAAGGAGATATACAAGCTCAATTCGATATCCATTTTACCTCTCATCGTAACAACTAATGGACTGGTGGAAAGCCATTTGGAGGAAAACACAACTCGCCTCGACCTAAAACAGGATGTAATCAGCGACGCGCAAAGGGAGGTGATACTATGGACAACCAGAATAGTCCGAAGGTTCCTTACAGCGACCTGAAATGTCTTGGCCTCACGAAAGCCCGGCATTTCAGCGAAACAACCCGAAAACCGTGATTATATATATATATATATATATATATATGTAATGAAAATAGTTGCCGTAAAATTTCAGGAAGAATAAATATTTGGGTACTCGGCAAGTTATGGTGAGGGCAAAGATCAATAAAATATCGTCTTCAACATCTATATTTCAAACCTTCTGCGGTTCTTCTTCAGGATGCTGCAAAATTACATAAGGTACGTGAAAACAATCGAAAAACAATGAATCTTATACTAAACAAAAAAAAAATGAATAAATAACTCACATCTGACAGGATTAATGTTAAAATGACAAGGACTGCATAGGAACAACCTCTGCTCAAATACAATATTAATAAAATTTGTTCAAGCAACAGTTGATGTGGTTAGGTTAAAATTTTAAAAACAACAAAAGGAACACAGAAAACAATCAATCAGATGTGCGTTGGCTAGCCATTCTTCCTCATTGGATCATTTGTTCAAGTTTGATGAAGTCGAGATATTGTGTGTTAGTTCGAATTATAATAAAAGAACCTTTTTAGAAATGTGTTACATAAACGAGAATGCAAATAATGTGAATAAGAAAACTGATCTAAAGAATTTGAGTGTCGTATATGACTATTTATTGTCACTGGATTGTTGTCATGAAGAAGAACATAATGTCAGTGCCATCACTTGATTGATTGTTTTCTGTGTTCCTTTTGTTGTTTTTAAAATTTTAACCTAACCACATCAACTGTTGCTTGAACAAATTTTATTAATATTGTATTTGAGCAGAGGTTGTTCCTATGCAGTCCTTGTCATTTTAACATTAATCCTGTCAGATGTGAGTTATTTATTCATTTTTTTTTTGTTTAGTATAAGATTCATTGTTTTTCGATTGTTTTCACGTACCTTATGTAATTTTGCAGCATCCTGAAGAAGAACCGCAGAAGGTTTGAAATATAGATGTTGAAGACGATATTTTATTGATCTTTGCCCTCACCATAACTTGCCGGGTACCCAAATATATATCACTTCCAGGACTGAAACAGCGATTGACTCAATACTTCCAAGACTTCCAAGACTATATATATATATATATATATATATAATAAGTAAATTAAGAGTCTATAGTATATCTAGTTGAGGATTCTTTAAGGGTTTATCGACTCGTCATTTGGAGGGAAATAAAGTGGACTCTTTATTCTTCGCCAAGCTTTCGCATTTATTTAATGCTTCTTCAGGGCTTCTACAATAAAGTACAAGTTTTTTACAATAAACAGTTAAATGTATACTTTCTCATTAGACTTACTGATTGTGAGATTTTTACATGATCTAGCATCGAGCTTCAACATTCGTCACTGTTTTAGGTTTTCTCAACTTGATTGAATAAAATGCTACTTGCTTGCGTATTGTTTATTCGCTGCTACTACAATGAATGTATGCTCACGCTAGTGGACTGTATGACTAACTGACTTGCATCGACTCGCAGAGCGGCAAGCTGGGTTGTTTTTGCACACGGCACTACTGTTCTAAGAAATGTTCTCGAAGCCAAGAGGAGGAACATTTTGAGGGTTCAAACGGGTGATATTAATTCTTAACAGTCACAATAATAAAATTTCACATAAACTAAAACATCACAGGTACATACAATATAAATTAGCCACATCACATTGTATAAAATTCATTTCAGATTGATCTGTCATACTTGTTTGTTTACGGTTAATATTTACAGATTATGTTCTAGTCATCTGTGGTTATAATTTTACTCAGTGCTCTTACTCTTCTTGGTTTTTCTATTCGTCAATAGGGCCATCATAAAAGTGTATATATTTGGACATTTCCAGCAGGTAACTATATATGGAGCTCAGGTTGTTTGTGTCTGTTTTTTTATTCATAACTTTTTCATTTTTGTTTATGTGTATCATCTCATGGACTATTCTCTTATGATAATTATTTTCTGTTTTTAATATCTTCACACCTTCGAAATCTGTACTGTGGTCAAAATTATGTGCGTGTAAAGCTAGAGCGCACCTTTCTTTATATTTGGTTATATCGGACTTATGCAGTGCCATCCTACTTTTTAACACTTTAACTTTAAATTCTCCAACAGAATGCAAATCCAAGGGGGATGCTGAATAAACTACTGTTTGCAAATAATGAGGCTCAAACATCACACCACACAGAAGATCAAAATACAAGAATTCATTTCGCATCATACCCAAATATTGACAACCTAACAAAAAAATTAAAAGATATATTCAAGGATGAAAATGTTAAAATTGCAGTGTATAATCAAAAAACAGTTCGAAGTTTATACAGCAGAATAAAGGACCCCATACCAACTCAACTAAGAAGCAACGGTGTATACCAAATAGAGTGTAAAAATTGCGTACGCAGTTACATTGGACATACATCCCAATGGTTAAAAAGTAGGATGGCACTGCATAAGTCCGATATAACCAAATATAAAGAAAGGTGCGCTCTAGCTTTACACGCACATAATTTTGACCACAGTATAGATTTCGAAGGTGTGAAGATATTAAAAACAGAAAATAATTATCATAAGAGAATAGTCCATGAGATGATACACATAAACAAAAATGAAAAAGTTATGAATAAAAAAACAGACACAAACAACCTGAGCTCCATATATAGTTACCTGCTGGAAATGTCCAAAAATATACACTTTTATGATGGCCCTATTGACGAATAGAAAAACCAAGAAGAGTAAGAGCACTGAGTAAAATTATAACCACAGAGGACTAGAACATAACCTGTAAATATTAACCGTAAACAAACAAGTATGACAGATCAATCTGAAATGAATTTTATACAATGCCCAGGCAACACAGAGAGGTTTTAAAGATATCCCGGCGATATCTTCTCAGAACATTGAGAGTACTTTTTCTACTTCTCTAAGAAGTCACAGGGAGTGCTATATTTCCTCCAAATGTCCGCCACAGCGATATTCTCGAAGAGATCCTGAAGATATCGCATGCGGAAATTCTCAAACTTCCCACAATGGGAGGTCTATGGGAAATTCGCTCACAGTCTCATGGCGAAGAGTTTAAGAAATTCTCAAATACTTCCCATCGCGAGATTTCAGGGAGTACGACATGCGATATTTTCAGGAAATGCCCCTAACGAAAATATCCGGAAGTACAGATATTAACTTGTGAATTATATTTCTGGAAAGATTCCTGATGATAATTATATAGATTTTGTGCCGACTTGCTTTGTGAAAATAGCAGCATTAGCACACAGCACTTTGCTTGCACAGATCAAAAATCCTCACGAGTAGCGCCTCAGGTAATATACCCAAGACAACGATTTACAGATCTACTTTACCAGGGATCCGCGAGATGGCGAGTTCCTTGATCAAAACTTCCAGGCGATAACGTAACATATGAGCGCTTGGATTGTCGGTTCTTACGTCTGGTGGTTAGATGACTTCGAGTATTGTTTAGCGCGGTCGAAATTTATATTCACTCTTCATTCGTATTTCGGATATGAATGAGATCCGCGAGATGGCGAGATCCGTGAATAAGATATACCAGACGAAATCGTAATATGAGCGCTTAGATTGTCGGTTCTTACATCTGGAGGTTAGATGGCTTTGATGAATATTGATTTGTATTTCAGAAATGAATGGAGATTAATTATCGGTTATTAGAAAAATATATTCATATTCCATAATACTATGATGGGTATATGGAAACAAAATATTGATTTGGAATCCCTGTCAGTATTTGAATGAGAAATGTGTTGATTATTTCTTGAGGAAAAACAACGGATCTCAGATTGGTCGATATTCTGACGAATCTAAGAAAAATATGAAGCAGTTTCGATTAAATTTTGGCTTTTCTGTTTTCTTCCGAGAATTCTCGAAATTCTTCAGATTTGAGAACGTAATTTCCACTCGCATAATGTTGTACAAGTTTGCCGTTTTCCAACCGATACTGGTGGTGAGTTTCAATACAGAAATATGATAATGTGAAAAAGAGAGCATTCTTTGCGCTGAATGAAGTCATAAATGCTACTCAATTAGGTTCGTTTCGTTATCAACTAGTAAACTAGTCGATAACTATAGTTTTAGTATAAAAACATTGTATAAGGAAGGTCTTCATTCAATAACAGAACTATAAATTTTCTAGAAACCTCTTACTTGTTAATACAGGTTTCAACCTGAAATGCATTTACTCTCCACCGAATGTATAAAAACGCCGTGATTTTGTACCACAAAATTTTTCATCATAACCTTCCGGAAAATCCGGCACCATAAAAGCCGGTAACAAAATATGATAGAGTCAATGTGAATTATGTTTTAACTTATTTGTTTTTGGTATGTTTGCCGATTATCCTATTTGTTTCTAGGAAGCCTCTCCGAAGTTATTTATTTCGTTCTTATGAATCAAACACATATTTTGCCTATATGTATAAATAGTGGACAACGAAATGAAATTATCTGCAATTTCTCTTTGTTCGAACTACGCACGAGGGATATCGTAAAAAATTCTGCCTCATGTTCGGGATTACTTCAGGAACGTTAAGACAATTTTCCATTGTTGTTACACTCGGGATGATCTTTGGAGCTCGCATCGCGAATTTCCTATTCTGGTTATGACTGTGATAACTTTAGGAACTCGCATTGCGAATTTCTTATTCTGGTTACGTCTGGGAAGATTTAAGGAACTTGCATTGCGAATTTCCCTTTCTTGTTCTGTCTGTGATGACCGTAGGAACTCGCATTGCGAATTTCCTATTCTGGTTCCATCTGAGATGACTTCAGGAACTCGCATTGCGAATTTCCCTTTCTTGTTATGTCTGTGATGAGTTTAGGAACTCGCATTGCGAATTTCCTATTCTGGTTACATCTGAGAGGACTTCAGGAACTCGCATTGAGAATATCTAATTCTGGTTACGTATGCGATAACTTTAGGAGCTCGCATTGCGAATTCCCAAATCATGTAGTGTTTGTGATCACTTTAGGAAATCACTTAAGGAGTTCTCGTGAAAGCCGGATTAGGACTTCTCAGATATCTCGCCGGGAAGTTTGTGTTACTTGGGTGTGATGTGGCTAATTTATATTGTATGTACCTGTGATGTTTTAGTTTATGTGAAATTTTATTATTGTGACGAATGTTGAAGCTCGATGCTAGATCATGTAAAAATCTCACATTCAGTAAGTCTAATGAGAAAGTATACATTTAACTGTTTATTGTAAAAAACTTGTACTTTATTGTAGAAGCCCTGAAGAAGCATTAAATAAATGCGAAAGCTTGGCGAAGAATAAAGAGTCCACTTTATTTCCCTCCAAATGACGAGTCGATAAACCCTTAAAGAATCCTCAACTATATATATATATATATATATATATATATATATATATATAGGAAGGGTCTCGGGATTTCTTGGTCTTAAAGGATTAGTAATACACTTTTATATCATCCAAGCTTTCGGTAATTTTTATTACCTTTCTCAAGGATCTGTAACATGAAAGTTTACATGTGATTAACATTGAACTAAAAATACAGCTGAAACATACATATATTGTGGTTTTATTCCTCGTGATTTCAAATTGCATGAATAGATTTCTTGCCGAGTTGGGTTGATCTCACTCTCACTGAGATGAACGTTTCTCGATGCTTAATTTTACTAGACTTCGAGACAGTTTTATTATTTAATTGTAGCATTGGTGACTTTGGAAAATTGCGCATTATTAAGTTTTGACATTCCCTTGTCATTGGGATGTCAAATAGTTTGTTAGATTTCACAGAGTTTTCTTATTCTTGATCGATGGTAGCCTGTTGTGGTGTTGATTCTTGGAATGGTGGATGCAATCTTTTCGATAGCTCTATCAAGTAGGAATATATGGTGTTAAGGTTGTTGGTATCTTGTTTTGTGTTCATTGTATTTTCGGATGTTGCTATGGATAGCATCTCAAGGAAGAGTCTTTTGTTGTAGTGAGGTTCCTTAAATAGTATTTTTGTTTCTGAATAGTTCATTATATGATCGTTATTGTTTGTGTGCAGAGCCAGAGCACAAGTTCTTGTGTTCCTTTTTGCGTCATTTTTATGAGAAGTAATTCTTGCCTTAATCCATCGTGAAGTTTGTCCTATGTATGTTTTCTCACAGCTCCCACAGGGTATGCTGTAGACAACCCCTGATGCATATTCCTCTTTTTCTCTGTCCTTGAGTTTGCTGAAGACTAGTGTGTGCAGGGTGTGTTTCATTGTGTTGACTATTTTCACATTTTTATAGTCCCTGAATATCGTGGAGATCTTGTTGGAAATAGCAGGTATCTATGGTAGGGTGGTGTAGATGGTGTTGATAGGTTGTTCGGTCGTGTGCGCATCAACTTGCATGGTGTTGGTAGCAGGAGGCGGGTGGTGGGCCACGCTGTAAAGTAGTCGGTTGAGAAGTTTATTCGGGTATCCATTCAGCAAGAGTAGTTTCTTGAGTTTGATGATACTTTCCTTTTGGTAGGTGGGGTGTGTTAGTCTCAGTATTCTATTTTTCATCCCTATAATCAGGTTAACTTTCATGTTGTAGGGGTGGCAGGATTTGAAATGGATGTACCTACCCGAGCTGGTGGGTTTCATGTACCATTTTGTTTTTAGTGTTTTGTCCGATCTTATGATTCTCATGTCCAGGAAGGGAAGGCTGTTGTTGTCTTCTTCTTCTGATGTGTGAACTGTATGTGAGTATTGTAACTGTTGAAGCAGTGAAGAACCAGATCGATTGATCCCTCTGGGATCATACAGATTATATCGTCAACGAATTTCTTTAGGAATGGTATGATGAATGGCAATTTTGGTAGTATTGCCTTAATCAGGTCATCCATCACGTATTGGGCCAAGATGTTGGAGATTTTTCCTCCTATCGGAGTTCCTAGCGTTTGCTTATAGTATCGTTGCTCACTGGAGAAGTAGGTATTATCGAATAAGAAGGAGACTAGTTCTATAAGTTCTCTTTGTGTCATTTGAGTATGTTGTGATATTTCATTCCAATGGTTCGTGATGCTTTGCATTACTAGTTCGGTAGGTATGTTGGTAAGCAAAAGCATCACGAACCATTGGAATGAAATATCACAACATACTCAAATGACACAAAGAGAACTTATAGAACTAGTCACCTTCTTATTCGATAATACCTACTTCTCCAGTGAGCAACGATACTATAAGCAAACCCTAGGAATTATTGATCGACATCCCTTAACCTAATACTACTATATATATATATAGATTTGTTTGACCGCACATACAGACCCAAAACGTTATACCTCACCGCCTTTTCAAGCCAAAAGTGACGTTGTCAGACCCGGGTCCGGGTCTGAAAACGTCTGACCATACCACGGTACTCAGGGAGGTTGGGGGATGCAGGGGGTGCATTTTCAGCCGGGTCCGAAATTACGGTTATACTCTTCAAAATATACAGAAAGTTTCAGGGATCGGCCAGTGCGAGGGCGCTGCCTTCGGCACCAAGTTTTTGTATATCATTTTACCATAACACCAACGTCAAGAGCCCATAAATATGGCAACGCAGCCTTTCGACAGCTGCATAGCTGTATATTTCCATCCTTCACAATGCATACCCCAGAACGTCATCCGCGAAAGACGTGTACAAGCCCTAATACGGCACTCACGAAAGACGTTTACAGACCTGTTGTAGACAGTCGTCGTAGTGAAACATATTCATTTCGAAATATCCGATCAGATCTTAATATTTGAATGTATAGTTGCTTGACATACAGTATAATACGATTCAGAAAACGCATACGAGCCTACTATGCTGTGGCACCGACTCAGACCACTTCATTCATTTCGCCGAGATGACTAGAGTTCGAGAATTAAAAATTCTAGAGAAGCACTGACGTGAGCTTTTACGCACTTGTTCAAATTCGTTGGAAAAAGAATCGACCGCATATTCAGATGATTGGTCCCTTCAAACGCAGCTTTACTTCCTCATGGACTAATTTGGAGATCTTCATTCTATAGGGTTATAAATCACAAAACTCTGCATGAATCTTCAAGCCATCATTTTTCAGTCAAGGAATATATTCCAATCCGATTCGATATTTATTTCTGGAAATACTTACTGGAAAAATAAAATCTTGAATGTTTCTATCTACCAATTTTCGTGCAGACCGGTATCGAGCGATAAGAGTATATTTTCCAACTAAAGCCCGAGATAAGAAAAATGTGGCGTTAAATTTTTGACTAACCCACCTGGGAGAAGTAAAGTACTCTTTCGAAAAGCTGACTAAGAGAAATTTTTGAGAGGGGTGAAAGCCTCACTTTTTCGGTACGAAAGGCAGTTGCATATCGGAGATCGGCGGAAATAGCTCTAGAAAAAAAAATGTAGATCGTACCGCGAGAACGGGCGGTCCTTCGGGACAAAATAATGTTAGGAAATTCGAGGGCTGGGTTGATCAATTATAGTTAATAGTAAATTTGAAAAATCCGATTCCTTACTAGTAGAGTAGAGTTTTTGGTGACAGTATATTTGCGAGGTTAGCTCGTGAGTTTTTTGTTGTGCTGAGAAAAGTACGGAACCGATAGATTCGGTTATTAGAGGGGCTGAGCGAGGGACAAGCAGGAATAGCTTGTGTCTTTTTTGTGTGCTGAGGAGGGTACTGAACCGATGGATTCGGTTATTGTAGAGTCCATTTCAAGGACATGTGGAAATAGGTCGCGGTAAGAGTTTGAGATAACTTTCGGTCTTATGCTTGTTAGGAGGGCCGTTTGAGTTCACGGCGAAAATAGTGTATTCATGGAATAGATGTTACTGTCGGAGTTGGTGTATGGTCTTCAGGCACACCTATTGGAATAAGCTTTCTACTAGTAAGGAAAAAGTGAAATCGTTTCGGAAAATGTATGTTAATGTGATTAACCCATCGTATTTCGATTTTCTTTCGTTATATTTTTAGTTAGATACAATGAGTTATTAAAATTGATAGGTTTTACTGATGTCTCCTCAATGAAGAAACACTGATTCGGAAAATATATTTGAGAAATTTGTCTGTTGTTATGTTATAAACATGATAGTATGAATTCCCTCGTTCAATTGATGAATTTAATTGTATTGCAATATCGGTTGAAGTAAGTTTGTGATAAAACTGATGTTTTTGTTTTTTCTTTTCATGAACACCTCGAGCTGTGTAAGTGAGGAAATTTGAATATAATTCATAAAGGTACTTTGGATTTTTCTTTCCTGATTTCTTGTTCCTCAGCAAAATATCAAAACAAAAGACTCTTTCCTAGTGCATAGAGCACGAACTCTCATTCCTTTCGGACAATTCAAGTAGAATATGTAAGTTAAGATTAATTCGTTTTTTGAGTTAATTTAATCCTATTATTTTAAACGGTGACAGTTGAAAGATAGAAAAGTCAAAATTCCATTTTTACAAACGGTGACAGAGAGAACAGTTTGGATTGTAAGTTCAATAATTTTCAAAAAGCAAAAAGTAAAGACCTATCTATAATAAAACTTATTTTTAGATTTCTAGCAATTGGATTCTCACGAAATCTCGCAGTGAGTTGCGCGTTTTATCCTTCAACTAAGTACAAAGCTTTAATCTGATCGTATTTCTTGAAAATTGAGAGTCCTAACTCAAAAGTAATTTTCAGATTCAATCCAAATGATTCTTAAATGGCATGTTTACACAGTGCATTTGAACTTAATTGTTTTTTTTTACAGGCGTATCAAATCAAAATACCTCCCCAAATATCGATTTCTCAAAATATTATCAGGAACGAAGTAATTTTTCACCATAACAATCCACATGACATTTTGTGTTATGGAACGTGGTGCTATTCGTCAACAAGTTCAATAGTTTCAATCTGATCGCCTCAGTACACCTCGAGATATTATAGATATAACCTCTAATTCACAAAAAAAAAACGAAAGTTGAGATGGATTTCCATGAATATCCGAAAATAAATATGGAATCAAATCGAAATTCGAAAAACTCTTGTTGAATATTGACTCTAAGGTCCCTGCCGAATTCATTCGATATTCGATCGATAATTTCCGAGAAAAATATATTTTGAACAGAAGTTTTCTTGTATTTAGATCTACACGAGACTTCGTGATCAGTTGAGCGTTGTTATTCTTGCGCGCATCTTCTAGGGGATCAGCGCGCTATCGTTTTGTTCAAATGTCCGTAATTTCCTTATTTGGAGCCGAAAATGTTCTCAAACGACTAGGTCGAATCCAGTGTCGAAATCGATTGTTCGGCCATCCGTATTCTCGATTACGGGCGTACGAAGAATCAGGTTAGGTTGCATTACAAAAGGTCAATTGGCCAAAAGGTTTCGAAGTTACAGCCCTTCGAAATTTTGTGGATATTTGTTTAATAATCCGGAAACAACTGAAACGATTAGATTGAAACTTGGCAGTTAGTTGGAGTATAACAACGCGCAACTTTTGCGAAATTTCGTCGGGATCGTACTGTCAGTAAATAAAAAAAATCAACTTTCGAAAGAAACAACTCAGAAACTCGATATTTGTGTAGTAGGTTTGGACCTTAATAACAAAGGCCGCATTCGTGAATGGTCAAAATCTTAACGATTCCTCAGATAAATCTATTCAATATTTTGGTTTCCCAATATTTCCAGAAATACAGATTAGATCAAATTGATATACAGAATTTCATCGAAAAATGACAACTCGAAGGTTTATGCAGAATTTAATGAGGATAATGTGATGAGAAGATTACAGAATATTGAATTGGAAAAAAAATTTTTTTTTCGAGTTGCAATGACACGATCATTACGAAGTTCTGCACAAAGTTGTCCATTAGCATTTTGAAACTAGCTGCAAAGTTTCATTCTGATACAATTCGTATTTTTTGAGTTGTTTCGGAGGAAACAACGATATCAAGAAAAAAACACGAAATTTTACATATTTTTTCCCAACATCTCCCGAAATCATGACCGTGTCAAAATTAAATCTGGTACATTGCTGTAGAGTATGAAGTTGAAGATATGGGCGGAAGTTTTTCTCAAATTGAACGAAAAAAATTTCTTTTTTTGCAAAATTTACTGACAGCAAATTGGAGTTTTTGTTTCCCCAATATTAACAGAACGAATGATTCCAAAGTAATAACATTGAATATAAAGTAATGAAAAATCCATCCATTAAATAGTGTATCAACACTTATATATTTCGGGGAGACAGTTGAATTTGAACGACGGAGAACACCAAATGATCTAGAAGTCAAATTAATGAAACTGATGAACGAGGAATTTTCAGCTGATAAACGTGACTTGTGAAGAAAAAATATATTTTTCTCCAACAAAATTTGGAATGAAGGTTCAGAAGGAATGAAAATATTAACTAAGAAAATTTATTATAAATAAAAACAGGGAATACTCTCACTGCTTGTGAGCCAAATTTCGATAATGAACTTCTACAAAAATGTTTTCTAGGAAAACCGGAGGTTTGCCGAAGAAATTAAAAACCTCTGGATGATGACATATTATTGTAGAATCTGCAACGAATAAGAAAGTTTTGGAAAAGCAATGTAAAGGGTGTTTTTTCTCCAACTGCACAATTAATCTGAAATTCTGAAATTATCATAATTACAACACTGTATTTTGAGAGATTGTTGCGATTATTGAATGAACTCATTCAGATTGTTGTACACTGCAAATTTCATTGAAATTGAATGAGCCATACCAAAGTTCTCAATAAAAGTAGAATCGATTGAAACGAAATTTCGACATTATCATTTTTTGAAAAAATTTTCTCGAAAAACTAGAAGTGTGCCAAAAAAAATAGAAACTCTCAAATAATGGCTTATTATAGTAGAATCGTAAACAGACAGCGTAGTTTAGGAAACTCTATGTACAGGGTGTTTTTTCAACATGCACAATTAATCTGGATTTAACACAATAACAACCGCTTATTTTGAAAAAAAATTCGGAACCAATGAATGTGTTCAACACTACTGTACTACGCTGAATATTTCATTGAAATCGAATAAGCCATACCAAAGTTATCAATAAAAGTAAAATCGGTCGAATCGGACAAATCACCCTGTATATTCTCAACAGAGACCCCCAACCATAAACCAAACAGTGTTCCGAGACTATCTTGACTAGTGTAAACTTATCCCAAAATCTGACGGTCTCCTATGGAATCACCCTGTATCTAAAATTTTCAGATTCGCATAATTTTTCTGGTTATACATTCCTGATGAAATTTTCCATCAGTCTTAGTGTCAGTACTTCAAAGTCAACTTCCAACCAACAATTCAATCCTCAGAGTTACCTGTTGAGAAAGAAGGAATAACAAATACAAATACTTAGTCCAGATGGTTTGACGACAAAGCAGAATCGGAAATGTTCGCGGAGATATATTTTGATTCGAAATATGTAGTACATCGACGTCTCAAGACCCTTAAGTGTGCCCAGCTGAAATTATTACCTAAAAGAATGAGAAAAACACTGACGTGAGGTCGGGAGCTTTTACGAGCTTGTTCAAATTCGTTGCCAAAGCACCTGTGATCCTGTTCACTTATTGACCCCGCCAAACGCACAAATTTTTTGAAATAGTGAAAATATGAAATTTTGAATGGATGGGTACCTTAATCTACGGACTCATTAGGCGAATTTTACAATCCACTAATTCGACCTTCGTAACAGAAAACCTTCTCTACGAATATCGAGTCTCTAAGTCGTTTCTTAAGGGATTTAATGTTTTTACGACCGTCCTAACCACAGATAATTAATAAAATATCTTCCGGAAGAATCTAATTGGGGACTTGATACTTGCATTGTAGGTATGGAGTTTAATAACGGAAGCCGAATTTGCGGATTGGTAGAATATGCCAATTTGATTATTCCAATATTTTCGAAACCACAAATCATAAAGAATTATTAACCAATACTTCAATCAAAATAATATAATAATAATAATAATTTATTGATCCTTCAAGACACAACAACGTGTATAGGATAAGTCAAGAAAGAATCACATTTTAGTTGTTATTTTTTTTTGGCAGATTGAAAATTTATGCGGAATTTCGTGAGGACCATATAATTGCCAGGCCCCAGGCCGCCATCTAAAAATTAATTGAAAAAAATATTGAAATCTTTTTTAATTGCTCTAATTTGAGGATTTTTTTATTGGTCTCATTTAAGGATCATCTCGAAAATTTGCACAAATTTACTGATCAGCAATTCACAACTAGTTACCAAGTTTCATTATCATCAGATCAGCATTTCTTGAAATATTTCGAAAGTAACAATGATATTTAGGATGGAACCAAACAATTTAATAATCTTTTTTCAAATCGTTCTGAAAATTAATATACAATCAAACTGACATTTTGAAGAATGTTGCTGAAGAGTAACCTCATTTTGAAGAATGTTGCTGAATAGTGACCTCAAAGTCTTCGCTAACTCACTCTGAAATCTGATGAATTGTTCGTGAAAAATTTTCTACCTGTACGATCACTGGAAAATTTCGCTGAAATTGCGCATTGGTATTCTAAAACTTTCTACGGAGTTTGAATCTAATCGCGTTAGTTGTTCTTGAGTTATTGACGAAATTACCCAAAAATTCCATAGAACCACATATTTCTTCTCCAAAAACAAATAACTTATCTAACTGAAATTTGAAGCACTCTTGCTGAATAATGACTTGAAAGTTGGTGCCAAATTTCATGGTAGTCTGATTAATTGTTTCCGAAAAACAATTTTTGTCAACAGAATTTGCACAATTATGATCCTCAAGACATTTTCGTAATGTTGAGCGGCAGTATTTTCAATCTAGTTAAAAATTGTCAATCTGATCGCGTCAGTACTTCTTGAGATATGGAGAAAATAACCTCAACATTCGAATAACAACAAAATTCAACATACTTTTTTTCGTAAATGAATATCGAATAAAATTGAAATGATAAATATTGCTGGTCAATATCGACCTCAAAGTCTGTACCAAATTCCATTAAAATATTATCAATACTCCGCGAAAAAAAATTTCAACAAAAATGACGAAAATTTTCGAATGATGATTTTCAAGAAAAATCTTACGACTATATCCATATATACATTTTTGTATCAGGTAGCATTCTTCAACTAACTTCAGAGTTTCAATCTGATGGCATCTTTATATCTTGCCATATTGAGGAAATAACCTCGACATTCCAATCAGCACCGAAATCTGACATTTCAATTAACACCGAAAGTTGAAATTTTTTTTTATATCTCCGATAAAAATAGTCACATTAAAATTTCAAATACTTTTGTTTAATACTGACCTCGAATTATATGCCAAAATTCATAGAAATCGTTCGATAGTTTCTGAAAAAGAAATGTTTCAACAGAATGTGGAAAATTTTAAAATATCTTTTTTTCATTTTTTAACTATTGAATCAGAGCACTTAGTTGCGTGTTGGTATTCTTTAAATGATAACAGAGTTTGAATCTCTTCGCATCAGTACTCCTTGAGATATTGCGGAAATAACGTTACAATTACAAAGGCCATCGAAATTAGGCATATTTTTTTTTCTTATATCTCTGAAATTGAAAATCGGATCGAGTTGAAATTTGAAACATTTTTGTTGAATACTGACTTAAAAGTTCGTGCTGAGTTTCATCGAAATCTAGTCAATTTTCAGAAAAAAAATTTTTCAACAAAAATTTTGAAAATTTTCGTATAAAAATATTTTTAGAACAACTGAATCAACACAAAATGTTGCTCTTGGTTGCGCATTGGTAGTCCAAAACTATCTACGAAGTTGCAATTTGATCGAGTCAATACTTCATGAGATATGGAGGAATTAACCTCAAATATTCAAGGAGGCCTAACTCCGAAAGTATCTCGGTAATTACACTCATCAACGAACTCAACCAACATATTTGGACTCTAAACCCTATCTGACTTTAACTAACTGTCAAGTTTCAATTAAACCGTTTGAGCAGTTTGTTAAATATC
This sequence comes from Myrrha octodecimguttata, assembly GCA_958510865.1. Classification (NCBI taxonomy): domain Eukaryota; kingdom Metazoa; phylum Arthropoda; class Insecta; order Coleoptera; family Coccinellidae; genus Myrrha; species Myrrha octodecimguttata. The sequence continues at coordinate 17,060,801 of OY294060.1, forward strand.
AGGAATTTAATTGAAAAATTTCAAATGACAATAACTCAGAAACCATTCAACCGATTTGTCCCATTAACGAACTTAGCTGCAGAACTCTGATGCGCGACGCAACCTGAAAGTTTCGTCGCTAACTCGCTTTGTTCGACAGTTATCGTGTCGTCAGCCAGCCGGACAAAATCAATTTTGACACTGGACTAGATATCAGTAACTCCAAGACAGTCGTTTGCGACCATTTTCAGGAAAAAACTTGAAAATTACAGACATTCGGATAAAACCACAGCCTTTTGTTCCCCAGAATATGCGCGCAAAAATGTCGCACGAAGTTGCGCGTTGGTTATCTCAACTAATTCCGAAGTTTCAAACTGATCGTATATCAGTACCTACTTCTTGAGGTATTAAAGAACTAACATAAAAATTCCAAATAGGCATAACTCTGAAACAATTAAGCTGATTTTTCCCATTAACGAACTTAATTGATATATTTGCCCTCCAATCCTGAGCTGAGAATTTCGAGTCGCTAACTTCATTCGAAAGTTAGAGCACATACCGATGGACGAAGAGGATAAAATTCGACTACAGGTTCTTTTTCAGGGAGTCTAACTTAATCGTTTAAGTCTTTTTTCTGCTCAAAATTAAAACATAACAGACATTGTGACGGAACGGTAACGCGCTGTTCCCTAGAACAGGCGCGTAAAAACCAGAAGACACTTCTAGTAATCATTCGCATTTTCTAACATAGATAATATAAAAAGACGACAAATACTACTACATCATCCTTGTCGGACCCATTTATATAATATTATCGACGTGATTAGACCCGAAGATCTGGCAACACCGCTGGGACCGAGAACGTTGTGGAACAGTGCTCATTTGTATAATGTGGGAATGAGATGATGGCGGAAAGCTTCTGGCTCGAAGAAGAATATTGACTATGCAACTTTTTTCGATGAAAAAAATTCTTTCCCCTCTCTAGGTACCTGATGAGTTATATTTGCAAAAAGCTTATTTCTTCTCTATATACACGTCTAAGTATTTTGGATCGGGTGGGTGTTAGGTAGCCTGAATAACGTAATGGGCCCGGATGCGTGGATTAGACCACTATATATATATATATATATATATATATATATATATATATATATATATATATATATATATATATATATATATATATATATATATATTTATAATATAAAATTCGTGAAGATATAAAAGATAATGAAAAACTATTCATGAAAAAAAGAATAAATATTGAATTAATAATCTTCTCAACAGAAAATTAAAAATATTAAAAATAAAAAAAAATTAACATCAATATAAATAGGCAATAAACTAGAACTTAACTTTTCTGGCTTTGGTTTCTGCGAATTGGTCAATAATATCCTCATAAAATTCTAAACCGCTAGCAAATCGGTTCCTCTCTATTGATATTATTGCTAAGTTAGCTAGCCTTTCCTGTCCGATCGTGGACCTAAGGCAAGTTTTTACTAAGTTCAACTAATTAAAAGAGCGTTCACACGTTGCTGTAGTTACTCGCAACGTCAAAAATATTCTCAGAGCAGTGTCGAGATTTGGATAAATCATCTGAAGCGACAATTCACGCATTTTCTGAAGTAGATCCAGAGCAGTCATTTTGTGTAAGTCAGTAAACATCACACATGCTTGAAATTTGACGCTTTCCAGTTCGTTGTCGAATTTATACGGATCTTAATCCGAATACTTCTATGCAAAATCTGTTGCTCTCTTCTTCAATTCAACCAGGGAAGACTCTTTCAAAGAGATTCCGTTCAGGAAATTGAAGTCTTCGGCAACTGCCGATAGCGCAGTGAATCTTTTTCCAAGTTGCACTGATATACAATCCAATACTTGAAGAAGTTCATTTTTCAATAGACTTTTCTGATCCATACTGAACGCCATATCATTAGCTTCTTCCCTTGAAATTTTCTTGATTTTTTGCTTCTCCTTCTCCCCAAAGTGAGGTTCAATATTAATCGTTGCAGCTAATAATCTTGAAAATTCTAATAGACTTTCGAAGAAATCCGATCTGTAATAAAGAATTTGATCTGATAGTCCCTTTATCATCTTTGCTCTATCCTCAACATCTAATTTAGGATTCTGTAGTACCAGATTAAATTTTTTTTGATCTTCAGAAGGACGTTATCCCAGAAAATCAGTGAAACAATAAAGGTGAACTTCTTCACTGGCTTCAGTAACTGTTTTGCGCCTTCTGAAGTATCTCTATACCAGACACTGGCATTAGACATTTCTTCAAGTTTATCTTTCACTGTTTTCAATTGCGTTCGTAATGTATGAACGGAATTATACTTGGTGGACCATCTTGTGTCACTAAATCCCTTAATACTCACATCTAATTTCTTCCTGAGTGAGTCCCATCTCATAGTTGAACTCACAAAAAAATTGAACACTTGTTGAATTGTTCCGAAGAAAGTCTTCATTTTGGGTGAAACCTGGGCAGCGTGAACTCCAACTAAGTTCAGACTATGTGCTGAGCAGGGAATGAATCGTGCGAATTCATTCTTCATCAGAATTCTAGTCTGGACACCTTTATATTTCCCTGCCATATTTCCAGCATTATCATAGGATTGACCTCTGATATTTCCTATATTTAATCCATCCGCCAGAAGTTTTTCCTCGATAAGTTTGGCAAGTGCTTCTCCAGTATGTTCATTAGTGGTTATGAAATCGAGAAAACTTTCTTCGATATTGATGGTAGACTTACTGGAATCAATTTCAACATATCTGCATATTTGAGTCATCTGTTCTAGATGTGTTACATCTGTTGTACAGTAAAAAAAAATTGAAAAATATGTGGCTTTCTGTATGTTGGCTATTATGTATTTTCTGAGTTTTGTGGAAACTAAATGAATCAATTCATCTTGTATTGAATGAGAAAAATGAGAAACCTGGTTCTTATTATGTGTCTCTATGTGATTTTTCATTACAGGATCATAATGACTTATGAGCTCAATTGTGCTTAGGAATTTTCCACAATTCGGGTCTCCAATCTTTTCGGTACCTCTGGGAGCATCATCATTTTTAACGCAATGAATAATAGCATCCAAAATAACCTTTAAGATGTGCCTCAATTTTTGTTTCTTATGCATGATCGCTTTCACCAAATGATCATCAACGAATCCACCAATATTCAAACTCTGTTCGAAACTTCGCAATTTCATGAAGTTTTCTCGATGATTTATAGGAACTTCATGACGGGAAAGTGCAGGATTCAGATGTTGCCAATCTCGATATCCTATAGTCATATAAGGGTTGTGATACATCAAATGCAAGGTAATTTGATTACCTATTCAGCGATTCGACTAAAAGAAGAATTTGTCGTGCCGTTTTTCAATAATAAATCAGAAATTAATTTACAATTTGTGATTGGGGAGTACTGCCATCAGACCATTATTCTTTTAATAATTATTATTAAGGAAAATCCTCGGATTCAAGGATTTGTAATTCCGAAAGCAGGTCTCCCTATGCTTTTTTGAATTCGAAATCTCCCACCCTTTACGATGCATACCCCCATACTGTTTTTTTTTCCAAATAGTAATATATGGATTGTGATATATCAAATGGAAGTTCATTCCATAACGCCGAGTGGCTTTACTGAAAAAGAATTTGTTAGGCAATTTTTTCAAAAGAAAATTAACAATTTGTGATTGGTGTCAGATTCTTATTATAATAAATATTGAAAAATATCCTCCTACCCGCCGATTTCTATTTACGAAGTTTGAAAAATGTATGTAGTTTTAGAGTTGGGGGTTTATAACCTTAAACGTCAACAGTTTTTTTTTCGGAAAAATATTGTATGTGATATATCGCATAAAAGGTAATTCGATGACCAATTCAGTTATGTGAACGAAAATGAAAGTTAATTATTAATTCAATATTAATTGAAAATACATGGGTTCGAGAATTTCCCTATTTTCATTTCTATTTCTATTTTCGAAGTTTGAGAAATGCATTGTTGGGGGTTTATACCCTTAAACCTCAACAGTTTTTTTTTTTAATATTGCATGTGAAATATCGCATCAAAGGTCATTCGATGACCAATTCAGTTTTGTGAACGACAATGAAAGTTAAGTATTAATTCAATTTAAATTACAAATCCATGGGTTCCAGAATTTCCCTTTAGTTATAAGGTAAGTGTTTCTGAGGCAAAAATTCATTTTAGAATTATACTGATGTTAGGTTTTAGAGAATCTTGTAGAGGGCCTTCTAAAGAGAACAAACTTTCAACATCATGTGGTCCATACGTATATAGGGTACTCGTTTTCATGAAGGTACTTCCAATAAAATTTAAACTGTAACAACACTAGGCGCACAGATACACATACTTGTACCCACGTCACTCTTTAACCTTAATAGAAAAGTCGCGGTTGTACATGAGCCTAAGGCTATTTAATGCTCTACCCCAAGGGTTAAGGAGGACATCCAACCTGAAAGTTTTCAAAACTACTTTGTATAACGCAATTGTTGACTATGAACCATATCCTTAGGGTAAATTTTTTGATTTTTGTAAAAGTGAATTGTTTTGAGTTATGTATTCTGTTTTTACGAAACCAACCTTATTGTATTTTAATAAGCCTCTGATTAATAAATATATTACTATCATCATTATTATCATTATTAATTAATAAAAGAATAATGGTCTAATTACAGTACCTTCCTAACTGAAAATTCTAAATTATTTCTTAATTTTTCAATGAAAAACGGCACAAGCAATTCTACTTCAAGCCACATCGCTGAAAAGGTAATCAAATTACCTTTCATTTGATGTATCACAATCCATATATTTCCAGATGAAAAATAAAGTAGTGAACTGAGAAATATCAAATTCAAAAAAGCACAGGATAAATTGGTTTTGAAATCAAAAATCGACGGGTGCGAGGATATTCCTTTATAGTTCTTCGTACACTCATTATTGACGAGTAATTTTACTTTTTTGGCACGCTGTATAAGTTTTATTTAAGATATCAATGGTTTTGGGTTACTTAACTGAGAAAATAATAAACCCTTGTGTAAAATTTGCAGCGTTTCCTATCAAATCGCCGATCACCGTCACTTGTGGGATAAAAATCGAGATATTCACCAAATTCAGGTCCTCGTTCAACGAACATTTCAATATTACTTTTTGTAATTCGCCATGATGTAGGGTCATTAAAATCAACTGGTTCAGGTTCAGTAAGTCCTGATTCCCCGTCAAAAGAATTTTCCTTGTCCGAATTATCCGAAATGGAATACTTTCTTACGATAGGCTCGGTACTTGAAGAAGTAGAAGGAATTTCCGCTACATGATGGGCTTCGCTAGTGGAACCACTTTTTGTCGACACAATACCCGCATCGTTCTTAAAGTAAGTTGAGATATTACTAGTATTTTTTTAGGTCTAATGATTTTTATCCCTGATCTTCCGAGATTGCGAACCTAATAGTTTCTTGGGCGGCATTTCAGTTGGTTATATCAACCTAAAATCATATAAGATTCTGAAAATGCATGGATGTCGAATCGGAATATTTTGCGCGCTCGTTTATATTCATATCTGAATTGTCTCAATGCTCGACAAATTTCAGGAGGACAGAAAAAGGTTTCATGTTTCAGTGAAACTCAAGAATCATACTATTCATTTGATCGGCATTTGATCCTCTTTCTGTAGTACCCATAGCTAAGGAGGTGATTGATAAAATACTAGAGATACGATAAATTTATCGTATTCTTCTCAACATTCTGATGATTCTGATTCTGTTTCTTATACATATGAAAACTCGTGTAATTATGGTACAACGCAATTTTAATTGAATCGGTATAATTTGGGATCTCGAAAATAAAATTCGAACGATAATATCGCCGACATATTCCCAACCCAAACATAACCTTGTCAAAATTTTTTGAAGAGTCGGGATCAAAACTGTATTTTATGTGAACCTTACTGTTCATAGTATTGAATTGGACTTTTATTATTCAGAATTCGCAGAAACTTGTAGTTGTGGTTTGAATTCGGAATTTATTCTGAATTTGAATTTTGTCCAATTTATTTATTTATTAGAGAATAGGGGATACAAACAGGTGTGGAACCCAGGAACAGTATCCCCAATAGACAACATCAAGAGACGTGTTTATCACTCAAAAATAGGCCTTATATGGAACTAACATGCATCCTAACATTACATTCTAACTAAGGAGCAAACAAATAAATAGAACCTCGATCAAGACTTAAGACGAACACAATGAAAATTAATGTTGGATTTAAATATTGGAAATTGTAAGAGGTATAAACTGACTCATCAATCCTGAACAAACAAAAAAAATTTCAAAAAGCACTGCCGTGAAGGCAGCAACTTTTGCGCGCATGTTCAATGTAGATGACCGCTTCAGCAACGAATTTGAACGTGCGCGCAAAAGTTGCTGCCTTCACGGCAGTGCTTTTTGAAATTTTTTTTGTTTGTTCAGGATTGATGAGTCAGTTTATACCTCTTACAATTTCCAATATTTAAATCCAACATTAATTTTCATTGTGTTCGTCTTAAGTCTTGATCGAGGTTCTATTTATTTGTTTGCTCCTTAGTTATTGTGTTTACGGTCAGCCTAACGGCCGACTGCGTAAACACAATAACTTCCGAAAGAAACAACTTAGAAACTCGATATTTGTAGAGAAGGTTTGGACCTTAATTACGAAGGCCGAATTCGTGAATGGGTAAAATCCACCCAATGATTCCGTAGATATACCCAATCAAAATTTTATTTTTCCAATATTTCCGAAAATACAGATCAGATCGAATTGAAATCCAGTACTTCATCGAAAATAACAGTTCGAAGTTTCATACAGAATTTAATGAGGATGATATGATGAGAAAATCATAGAAATTTTTTTTTCAAATTGTTCTAATAACACGATTATCATGAAATTTTGCATAAAGTTGTCTTTCAGCATCTTAAAACTAGCTGTGAAGTTTAATCAGGACTGAATAAGTATTTCTCGAGTAATACCGAAAAAATCAACGATATCGAGAAGAAAACCTCGAAATTTGACATATTTTTTCCCGATATCTCCAAAACTTATGATCGTATCGAACTGAAATTTAGTAAACTGCTGTGAAATTAGAAGGTCAAAGTGTGAGCATAATTTTTTTTGGATATGATTAATGGTTTCCGAAAAAAAAATTTTTTTGTAAAAAAATTTCGAAAAAATTTTTTTTTTTAATTTACTGAAAAACTGATCTTAACGAAATTTGGCCCAAAGTTGCGCGTCGTTATACTCCACCAAACTGCCAAGTTTGAATCCAATCGCTTGATTAGTTTCTGAAATAAAAAATAAATAACTTCAAAACTTTAAGTGCCTATAACTCTGAAACTATTCAACCGATTTGGCCCATTAACGAACTTAACCGCGGCATTCGGATGCGCAACCTATCCTGAAAGTTTCAAGTAGCTAGCTTGCTTCTGTCGACAGTTATCGTGTCTACGGCCGGCCAACCGGCCGGCCGGCCGGACAGAATCAATTTTGACACCGGATTCGTCATCAGTGAGTCCAACCTAGTCGATTGAGACCATTTTCGGCTATATCATCCAAAATTACAGACATTTGGACAAAACGATAGCACGCTGTTCTCCTAGAACATGCGCGCAAAAAGGGAAAAAAAGGCAGCAAATACAAATTAGAATTAACATAGACAAAAGATAACCGAAATTGAAGGAATAGTGATTCAATAAGCAGCAATGTATGACTTCTTTTAATTTTTTGTGGCGAGAGGTGAAATATGTCAACTAAGTGTTGCGACTCGTTGGCGGAACGTAGCATTCTAATGACCGGACCATTTTTAGTGTAATTATTACGCTTGAATTCAATATATAATAACTCTTGTTGCATCAGATTGAACTCCTGAATAATTACGTGAAAAATAGAAATGATACCGTCATTGAGGAAAAAAATAAAAGGGAGGCAGTGATGAAAAATAAAAAGTAAGAAAGAACGCTCTTTTCGTCGATACCCCGTTCGTTTCGCTACGAAATTCCCAAGATATCGAAAAAAATTCCTAAACTTGACGAATTTGCTCGATTTCGTCAAATGGACCGTCAGGAAAAAGCTATCTCCTTCGAAGGCGAGGCTTTTCGGCCGAGACCGATGGTGAAAAACGAAACTACAAAGACCGTATTCCAATATAGGCCTTTTTCGTTCCTAGAAAACGAACGGAAGTGTATTAAAAATGCGTAAGAAGTTTGTTTATTTCGTGACGTTTCTTTTTTGTCGGAAAAATTCTGACAGACCATCGAGTCCGATCTGTGTTTACATACGAGTTTGAAAGCCGATGTCAGAGCTGTCAGATAGAAATTGAATAAAAGTGACCGAAAAACGCCGAAATACTGGCAAATATTGTATGAAATGGCAAAAACTGAGCACGGGGCTTCGATTTAAAGCAAAAGAATGAAGCGATTGGCGATATTATCAAAGGAAATTCCATAAATCTATCTTATGACCGAGAGCTCCTTATAAGGAATTTTAACATGAAACTCGACGAAATAGACTGAAATATGGGATATATTATTTTGAAATGGATCGATTAGAGGTTGGTACTGAATCCTATTAAGTGTTTTACCAACAACTTTGAGTTTTTTCCAAAATTTCAGCATAATTTGTGCCGGTTCGGAACGATCTTTCTTACTGGAATCCTACCGTTGTGTACGTGCTAGGTTACTTTTTCTGGTAAGTTTTTGAAGATTAAATATCCTTTTATTCGTTTCCGATCTTCTTTCAATGATATATATTTCCGTTTCTCTAGAAAATGTATCTGAAAGTTTATAATTCCGAAGTAACCTTGACATATGTTTTGACAGGTCATAGAGAGCGTTTTTTTGCGAGGGTACAGGGCATTTTTTTGCGAGTGTTCACAAAATTTTTCGATGACGTCATATGAGTGCAAAATCATTTAACTACATAAAAGGCGTATCTAAACGAAAGGTAGATCTGGGCGAAAGGTAGATCCACATCCCAAGCTAGTTGAATTACTATCAATACATCTGAGTTCTGAGTAAACAAATCCAATTATATTAACAGAAAATCTTCATCTGAATATCAAAATGCTGATGAATTGCAATAAAATGAACGAACCTCATTTTTTACTATGACGTCACAAGAATGTGGTGAAATATAGCGTCACTTGGAAATTCAGTAAGATCGGTCCAAATCAGGTACCTGTTATGCGCCCTTTTTGACGAGCTGGGCACCCTGTGTTTGGTTAAGTTCAAAAAGGGTTTCTACCTGCCTGTCGACCTTGTGTCCCGAAATAGATTTCGGTTTTGTAACGAACGAAGGGAGTTTAACGTTTTTTTTTCAGAAATTTTTTTTTGGTACGTAAGGTAACGAATGCCCTTGGTCCTTTGTATACTAATACAAAGAGGGATTCTTATCTGCAACCAAGCACTTATTAATGAATATATGGATTAATATGAAAATGCTATTAGTAAGTGTTAAATATAACAAAGAGGTTATATCACAGAGGTCATTGAGTTGTGGTTGATTAAGAAGATATTTTTCTCTCAACTTATTTTGAAGTTTCAGAGGAAAATTGATGAAAATACTGAGAAATTATTTCGCTGAAAGAAATAATAAAATTTAATTCAGAGTGTAATCAATTTTTGTATAAAATTAATTACTAATTACAGTGATTCTAATTCTAAATGATTGTGAATTGGCTTCGATGTCACTTCCCGAAAAACTGGGATTAAGTTCTATAAATTGATTGAAACTATTTCAAATAGAACTTTTCATTTATTAATTAGAATTATTCAGAGAAATGAAGAGGGTATCATTTTTACTAATTGATACTAATTGAATATTCAGAGTGTGAGTGTGAACTATTAAAAGAGTATAAGGTTGAGAGAAATTTAGTCAAATTCAGAATTAGCCCAATATTTCTCAAATTTAATGCCTGAAAGTGAGTTGAAATTGTTCTCTTGAATTTGGTGTCCCGTTCTACCTTGCCTTGCAAGCAGACACCGGATTACTGGTTCATGAGGGGTTTTCTGCTCATTGCATTAATAAAAATTGGAATAAATTAAATTATAAATCAATTTGAGCAAATTCTGTACATTCTGGGGTCAATGGACAGCTGAAACTTGTGTCCAGTGTAAGCTGCCCATTGACTAGAGAAATTAGTAGTATCTCATTTGAGACCCATGTATGTACTTGCGCAGCCCAAAAACCGACCAGCTCTCGTGGTAACTCTCGAGGTTGAACATCGGCGAGTGGTGTGCATACGTGGAATGCTCAGTGGGAGAGTCTGATCTCTCGTTTCGAACTAAATTAACTTGTGGTTCGGTTAATTTGGTTCAGAAGCAAGAAACATTCTTCATTTAGTTGAAATTCAGAGATTACCTGGTACCGAAAGGAATATAAAGAGGTTACAGAGAGAGATATGAGTTCCGATGTTTAGAGTAATTGAGTAAATAAGTACAATAACAAAAACTAATTGAATGTGTTTCATAATCCTGGAATAGATGACAAACAGAGAAAATCAGAGGGAAAACTCTTATCAAGGATATGAAGAGTACATGAGAGTCAGGTGTGGAGGTAGTTTTGATGAAACTGTTGTCACCGAACAAAGTAAGAATTTTTCTTGTTATTAACCATCCATATTTGACTAAAAATTCAGAGTGCTGTTAGAATCTTAGATGTACAAAGTTGGATCTTACTTAGATTGGAACCTTTGTTATTAGAGTGAGTAAGAGAGTAGAGTACGGGCAGATCTGAATATTCAAGATGAAAATCCAGGTAATAATTAAGATGTTTGATTCACAGCAACAACCACAAATAAAAGAAGTTCGGAGATAATGAGTGGGGCCGAGAGTAGTAATGTAGAAGGTGTTCACACTGCTACAAACGTAGCAAACATGGAAGAGCTGCAAACCACTCTACAGAATGTAAGTGCTCTTGCAACTTCAATGAATTGCAGCGATACAGAGAGAAACAAGACCACAGCAGGACTGCTGAAAGAAGTAGTCAACATACTGAGCAAAGTCCACCATAATTTGCTTGAGGCTGAAAGGCAAAAATTGAGTGGTAAGCAGAACTTGGAGCAGAGAGTAGCTCTGCAACCACAAGAGGTTCCAACTTGCAGCAACCCTGGACCAAAAATTCAGAGGCACTACAAGTTGACTTCCAAGTCTAGTTTTGAAGTATGGAATGACTGCTTAAATACAGAGTTAATTAGTTGGGGGTTGCTTGATCTGATTGATCCAACTCAACCAGGGCCGAAGGGAATCTCAGAGTCGGAGACAAAGCTGAGAAAGAACTCAGTGAAAGACATCATCATAAACCATCTTGATGAAGAATATCATAAGAGGATCCTTGATTTAACTGAGCCAAGGGAGATCCTGAAGAGGCTGAAAGACAGCAGAAAGGGAGAAGTGAGCTCAACGCCAACCTCGATTAGAACTCGAGTGTACAACTTGAGGATGAACAGGGATGAGCGAGTTCACAAATTCTGTGAAAGGTTTGATCAAATTATAAGAGAGCATGAGCTGAGCGATGATCCACAAAAACTAACTGAACAAGAGATGCGGTCTACTTTCTACCAAGCGATAATAGGAGCTATGCCAGAAGTAAGACGTACAGACTCGGCTGTGATCTCCACAACCGGAAAAGAGATGGATATGGCATCCTTACGAAAAACAATGTATCGAATTCAGGAAGACAACGATGCAAACGGGGAAAGTAGATCCGAGAAAGAAGTTTCAGTCTCGAGAGCAAGGATATCGAAGGGCAAGTCGAATGAAGACAAATGCTTCAGGTGCAATAAAAGGGGGCACTGGCAAGTTCAGTGTCCATTGAGTAGAACAAATCAGTGGTTCTGTTATAGCTGCAACAGCATCACTGACCATACAAGAGAAAATTGCACCCGAAACTTGAAGAGGTCATACAAACACATGGAAAACTATGAACCTTCCAACAAAAGGTTTAAATCCATGCAAGGGCAGCAACTAAGGGACAGAGGCTCCGGAAAATTCAGAGGCAGAGGTGGAAACTACAGAGCTCATTCCAACTCTAGAGGCAATTCCAGAGGTAATTACAGAGGTAGAGGAAGCAGCAGAGGAATAAGACATCACTCGGTAGCCAGGAGAGCTGACTACAAGAACGATGATGAGAGGTATGAGGAGGATTCAGAGTCAGAAGGTAATACAATTTACAATAAAAACCTAAATAGTAAAGAACATATAGAGTTTATAGCTGATTCCGGTGCCACGAGTCACATTGTTAATAAGAGTTTTATATTGAGTAATTTTAAAAAATCAGAGAAAGGCGTTATCAAAAGCGCCAATAAAAACGAAATTGCTGATATTGCTTAAGATGGTAGAGGTAATCTTTTGCTTAAAAATGATCAATTAAGTTCTAATCCCATTAAATTAATTAATGTTATAGCAGCAAAAGATATTTCAGAGAACGTAAACTAGTAGATGCAGGGTTCTGTATATATTTAGACGACAAAATTTTCAGAGTTTATAATAAAGAAAATAACAAGACGATTTTTGAAGGGGTTTATAAAAAACCAAATTGGGTAGTTAAGTTTGTTGTATTAAAATCTAAATGCAATGATGATAGTAAAATAAATGAGTTCGAAAATTATAGTTGCACTGCGTGCTTAGCAGTTGACAATGAGGTTTCCGAGCAATCGCAAACCAATAAGGACATAGAAATCTTAAGATCGGAGGGAGCTAATTCAGAGTCAATTGATAAGGTTTTGGTAAATGTAGGTTCTGCGATTGGGAGGGAGAGTCTGGAGAAACCTATCGTCTCAGATAGTTCAGAGATATCAAATTCAGAGTGCAAAAATAACTTGTTATCTTACAAAATAGTTAAAATAGATGATTTAAAGAGTATAGAAAGTCTCAAAGACACATTAGATGAAAATCCTTCGGAAAATACGTTGTCAACTAACATTCAGAGTGAAGCTATGCTATGGCATCAGAGGCTAGGGCATGCTTCGTTAAATTATTTGAAAATGATACAAAAGAGAGATAAGAGATTAGAACGTGTGAAGTTTGATGATTCAATTAGAGAGTGTGCTGTATGTATATTATCAAAAATGGAAAAACTTCCATTTAAACAAAACAGAAGTAGAGCTGACAGGTCTCTTCAATTAATTCATTCAGATAAAGTCTTGGGATAAATATCGTTCCTTTCCGAATTTATTCCCAATCATGTCTTATATTCCGGATTCTAAAATTGCTAGATTGAAATCTCGTAAACCTTTATGGATCAACGATTTTCTTTACACCAATAAAAGTGACAAAGAAATTTGGCGTTCGGAATGGAATTCGTGTAATGTTTTTAACAAAGGTTTGATCAGCGATCCTTCAGAAAAAGTTCATGGTTTCAATCTTCCTAGGAAAATTTGGTGCATTTTGAATCGACTTAGAACCGGTCATGGTCGCTGTAATAGTTTCCTCTTCAAATGGAATTCGGTCGAAAGTCCAAGGTGCGAGTGCGGAGAAGAAGAGGAAACAATAGAACATTTAGTAAATACTTGTCCAATATATAAATTTGACGATGGTTTCGAGGCAATTCATTCGGTGTCTGATTCTTTTTTGAGATGGATTGCGAACTTCAAATTAATTTAATGAGTACTAAATCATTTACTAGTTCATATTAGTTCTTTCGTCTCCTTTTTTGTTTTCAGGTATGTTTTCAAGATTTCAATCTGCATCGCATAGGAAGGAGGAAATTTTGTCAATGAAAAAGAAGCCCTTCAATAAAAAACAACAATTTCATTACACTAATACGGGGAGACAGAGTTTTTCCTGAGGTTTTTATCTGTGCTCTTGTATCATACGTAAAAATGTATGGTACCCCGTTGACATTTCCTCAGCTAATACTGTTATGACACAAATTGTTTGATAAAAAAATGTAAATGCTCATCTCAAAAGAATATATATATATATATATATATATATATATATATATATATATATATATATATATATATATATATATATATATATATATATATATATATATATATATATATATATATATATATTCATTCAGATGTGATGGGGCCAATAAAACCCATTTCATGGCCTGGTCAAAAGAGGTATATAATTGTGTTTGTAGATGATTATTCTAGGTATGCAAACATATATTGTCTAAAATCTAAAGATGAATCCGGTCAAGCGTTTGAAAAGTTTTTGAGTTCTGCACGTAACCTATTAGGTACAGATGCGAAAGTCTGCTATGTTAGATCAGACAGAGGTACAGAGTTCACCGGTGGAAATTGTGCAGAAATTATGAAAAGAGAAAAGATAGAGTCAGATAGTGGTCCACCGTATACCCCCGAGCTGAACGGAACAGCCGAGAGATTTAACAAATCTATTCAGAGAACAATAAGAGCGTTTATGTGTGATTCAGGCTTACCACAAAGCATGTGGGAACTAGCTGCTGAAACAGCTGTTCACACTTATAACAGAACTCCACACAAGTCAATTGAGTATGAAGTACCGTTAGTTAAATTTTCACCAAGAGCAAACTGTCATTTAGAGCAGGTTAGAAGGTTTGGATGTGTTGCTTACGTTAAGTTACCAACTGTAGAAACAAAGTTCAGCAATGTATCGATGAAAACCATATTGGTAGGGCACACATCCACAGGATACATTTTATGGCATCCTGGCTCGAGAAAGTTTATAGAATCGAGACATGTAAGATTTATAGAGAGATTAGTATATAAAGATGTTTATTGACGAAGTCAGAGCAAAGAGTGAATTGTTGAAAATGAATCAGATAAAACAACTGAATTCACTGTTGTTGACGAAACAACAGAAAGAGATCAGTCAGAGGCGAATACATCTGAGCCTAGAAAAAGAGGTAGACCGAAGAAAATAAATTCAGAGGTGCACACGATCGAGCCTAACAGGGGAAGTAAGCGCAACAAAATAAATTCAGAGAAAAGTGCGGAGGGACTAAGTAAAGGGAGAAATTCAGAGTTAACAACAAACAAAATTGATGGTCCAATTACGAGAAGTAAAGCTAAGAAAATTGAAGATATAAGCTTTGCCCATTACACTAGAGTTATAGATGTTGATGAGGTAAATAAAGATGAATTGGATCATATACTATTAGCTTCAATTCAAAAAGATCCAATTACTTTTGAAGAAGCAATAAATTCAGAGGATAAAGATCTATGGAAACAAGCTATCAGAGAAGAGTTGAACTCAATGAAAGAGAATATGGTGTGGGCCATTGTAGATAGACCTAAAGAAGATATTCGAGGCAAGAGACCAAACATTATTGACTCCAAATGGGTGTTTAAAAAGAAAGTTGAAAGTACTGGGTCAATTAAGTATAAGGCACGACTAGTCTCACGAGGGTTTAAAGACAAAAATGTTTATGGGCTCAAAGAAACATATGCTCCTGTGTCAAGGTTGTCCTTGATTAGAGCAGTTCTCTCAATAATAAATAAGGAGAACTTAGATGCATGCCAAATGGACGTCAAAACGGCGTTTCTCAATGGAGAACTTGAAGAAGATGTCTTTATGGAAATTCCAGATGGTTTGAAAGTTACAGAGAACATAAAACTTGAAAAAGTTTGTAAATTGAAGAAGTCTCTATATGGTCTCAGAGTAAGTCCTAAGTTGTGGAATAAAAAATTTTCAGAGGAAACTCGAAAGCTTGGTTTAGAGAATGATCTTCATGATCCTTGTCTATTCACCTGGAGGCTTAATGGAAAACTAGCTATAGTGATACTTTATGTAGACGACATGTTGATTGCCAGCAATGATCCAGAGAAACTTAATCAAATAAAATTGCATTTTGGAAATGTATTTCAGATGAAAGATTTAGGGGAACCCAGACAATTCCTAGGTATCACCATACAAAGAGATAGAGAAAGAAGAAGTATTAAACTACACCAAACTTCATATACAGAGAAAGTCTTAAAAAGATTCAACATGCACGAGTCGAAACCACAGAGTACACCTATGGTAACCCGTCAGGTAGATCATAGAAACAAAAAGCTCAAATGCAGCTCAGAATATTCAGAGGAACCAAAAGAATTCAAAAGAGTACCATTCAGAGAAGCAATAGGTAGTTTGATGTATTTGGCCAATGCAACTCGACCAGATATTGCGTTCGCAATAAACTATCTAGCGAGAAAACAGGTAGACCCAACTGAAGATGACTGGATAGAGGTAAAAAGAGTTCTTAGGTACTTGAGAGGCACAACCGATATAGGTATTACGTTCCTATCCAACTCAGAGAACTTGGAAGCTTTCTCTGATGCAAGCTTCAGAGATTGCGAGGATTCAAAATCCCCTGGAGGTTATGTAATCAAGTTATTCGGAGATGTAATAACTTGGAGGAGTCATAAACAGTCTACTGTCACGACTTCTACCTGCCAAGCAGAGTACTTAGCAATGAGTGACGCTTGCCAAGAGCTGATATCACTAGATAAATCTATCAGATATATAATTGGCCGTACGTTTTATCCAATAACATTGTGGTGTGATAATAAGTCAGCTAAAGATTGTACAGAGAAAGATGGAAGCCATAAACTTAAAACATTCGATCTGAGTGTAGAGGAAATTAAAGATGAGTTAGTATTCAGAGAGAAAACTGGTAATAGGAAAAATATGGCAATCACTCATGGAGATTTTGTAAAACAGTGCGTAGAGGAAAAGAAGATAAGAGTTAGCTGGGTACCCACTGATGAAAATTTAGCGGACATCATAACCAAGCCTTTGCCGCAGAGCAGGCACGAGTATTTTATAGATAAAATTGCCAATACATTATCTAGTTGAATAATACAGAGTATATAAATATATCTGTGTATATGGTTTGCATATGTACAAGATAATTTATAATATGTGTACATATGTGTGTTTTATTAATTTATCATTTGTATGTTCACAGGCAAATAGTAAAAGTAGAGTTGATGTATTTGACAAAGGGAGGGAGTGTAAAGAATAAGCTTTGTCTATACATCCAGAGCGCTTCACGCGCATGCGTCCTACCGAGAGTTCCAAGAGTGGAGGCATCATATGGAACCAATGGTACAGGGAGTCGATTGCTAACAAGCGTTGAGTTGAGAGCATATCGTAATCGTATATCATCGTATAATCAGAGTCGTGTTAAGAGCATAATTCAGAGTTGTACCTTAAGAGTAATTAAATAGTGTTTAAGAGTAATCAGTGTTATTAATTGAGTACTACAATAATCCTAGTCACCCAAATAAAACATAGATTTAAATATCCTTTAAATCCTACATATCCATTGTTGAGTTTTAGAATATAGATTTATTTTGAGAATTTTATTTAAGTTCATGTTATTTTGGCAAGAGATGGCCCTACACCTTTGGTTTCATGCGGCGTTGTCAAAATGTGTTCCAGCTATGTCTAGGGACTGCTCTGGTACTGTTTCCTGAAGATGTCGTCAGAGAAGTAATTTTGAATTTTCCCTCGTAAACCTAATATCTACCGAATAACTAAGCCGAAAATTTAGACGAGCGTGTAGGCACTCAAAAATATTTTTTTATATTGTTGCTGTATGATTTCAAGGGGTAGAGAAATCACCCTTAAAATTCATCAGATAGCTTGTGGTTTTTGCTAAAATTTATCGTTTTCAAGAAAAAATAATTTATCAACCGGTACGCATGCGTAGTATGACGTATGGCTGGGAATTATTTTTATACTTGAATTTATCTAGTTAGCAAACGTCATCTTGAATTGTAGGGTTGATTTTTTGAATCCCTCCAAAATCATAGACCAACACCATAAAAATCAACCCTAAAGTTCGAAATAACGTTCGCCTACTAGATAAATTAAAGTTCAAATAATACTCAGCCATACGAATCGTGCTACGTAACAGTTAATAAATTATTTTTTTCTAGAAAACGGTATATTTCAGAAAAAAATCACAAACTGTCCGAAATTCATTGGCTGAACTCTGGTTTACTGGAAATCTGATTTGGAAAAACATAATGGACGTTGCGTTTTGGGGCTGTCACCCGATTCTAATGGTACCATTTTTGTTTTGCGGATATGGGCTGTTGCCGAGGTGGGCACTTCGGATTACTGGAAATCTGCCACGGAGTTGGTTCGAAGTGGAAGTCATTCTACTGAACTAGGTGAACCATTATGTGATAGTCGAAGTTTGCGGAAATGCGATGTAGCCAAGGAATGAATGTTTGAATACGTTAGGAAAAGATTTATGGAAATTTCGGTAGCAGATTCTTGGAATGTAGGTGAATCTTGACGAATCTCAACTCTGAGATACCTAGTTGAATTCGATTAGTTAAAATGGAGCGACGGGAAAATCACTCTCAACATTTTGTTCAATATTTCCACAACAGGTACAATAATATTCACGAGTGATCTCCCCCTTGCGATAGGGCTTCTTAAATCAAGAAAATCTCAAGTGAAAGTCATTATCTAATTAATTCCTTTCGAGATCTAATTATTGTAGATGCATAGGGTCAAAAATTCAATTTCAGAGCAGATAAATTGGCGGAGTGGGCAGGTAATCAGGTTATACTGATGAGGCCAGGCTTGAACACCGGAGAAATGGAAGTGGGACTGCACTAAGATATCAATTGTTGGCAATACGACGAAAAATCATTACAAAGTAATTTGTCTCATGAAATATTCAGAGGTGACCAGCTTTACCACAGCAAACTCCCAAAAGATGAAAATTATATCAGTTCAATGAGATGTAGATCTATATTGATAGCCTTGAAGCAACACTTCATCATAACTCCGAATTGGGTTTGAAGATTCACCGGATTTAATTGAATGATTTTTACTTAGGGCTATCTACATAACAGATTCGGAATCATTCAAGCAATATCATAAATTTCAAAATATGCTGGAATCTGCACATTTCCGCGAACTAAGAATATCATATAAGTCGCTGCCTCCAACAGAATAATCTGTCCACTTATAAATAATAAAAATAGGAATTGGTTCATGTCAGTTTCCTATTGATAATGAACTAATATAATAATAATGAAACTATAATGTAATAATGATGTTCAATTTTGCGCATATCCATATCAGATTGCCGGTACTGCGAAGTAACCAACTTAGCAACACCGTGATTCGTATGAATAAAAACTGTTCACCTTCGTCAAGATTCACATTTATATCATATTATACACCCGAAAATTCCATAAATCTATCTCCAATGGCTCCCATTGTTCATAGTTTGGCAACAACGCATATCCGCAAAATTTCGAGAACAATAACGAAAGTCACATGGCTCAATAAAATAATGTCCTCCTAGAACCTTCTCGATATCCGATTTCCAGTAATCCAAAGTGAACAACCTGTCAACAGCGCATTCATTGAGAATGAAAATTATTCAGATACGAGAAAATTCCCATATTTATCAATATTCTGCAACCGGAGTTACCTTGAATCAATTTTCAAGAGTTACCAACGTCCATACCTTGTCAACAGCCCATTTCCGCAAATATCGAATGTCATATCATGAATCACATAGCCCACTAGAATGATGTCTACTACGAACCAATTTCACATCAGATTTCCAGTAATCCGAAGTAAAAAATATGGCAACAGCGCATTTCCGCAAACAAAAATGGTACCATCAGAATCGGGTGAGAGCCTAACCGATTTCCAGCGGACCAAGGTCTTACCAATTCATTTTTAGATGGTAATTATGAATAAGAAAAAACGTTTATGCTAAATGAATTTCAGAGGTGATTTTTCCATCCCTTGAAATAATACAGCAAAATATTTTTGAACGCCTCCTTGTTCTCCAAAAATGGCTGCTTGGTCTGACTGTGAGACATTCGGTTTTTGAAAAAATTTTTTTTTCAGGTGACATTTTCAGGGAGCTGTCCAGAAAAAATATATATGAAAGACCCACCCTTATTTTTGACAGAGAATTCCTCCTTGATATTTTGAGCAACTATTCATTTGAATCCTGTATGGTATCGAATATAAGCTTCCAAATAAGGGGATTCCTCAAACCTCGACGTAATTAAATATTTGGCACTATTCGCAGTTTTCATGCCCAAGTAACACAAACTTCCCGGCGAGATATCTGAGAAATCCTAATCCGGCTTTCACGCGAACTCCAGAAGTGATTCCCTCAAGTGATCACAAAAACAACATGATTTGGGAATTCGCAATGCGAGCTCCTAAAATTATCGCCTACGTAACCAGAATAAGATATTCACATTGCGAGTTCCTAAAGTCATCCCAAATGTAACCATTATGGGAGATCCTGAAGTCATCTCAGATGTAACCCGAATAGGAAATTCGCAATGCGCAAGTCATCCCAGACATAATAAGAAAGGGAAATTCGGAATGAGAGTTCCTTAAGTCATCCTGGAGGTAACCAGAATGAGAAAGTCGCAATGCGAGTTCCTTAAGTCATCACAGACGTAACCAGAATAGAGAAATTCGCAGTGCGAGCTCCGAAGGTTATCCCGAGTGTCACAACAATTGAAAATTGTCAAAACGTTCCTGACATTATCCCGAACATGGGGCAGAATTTTCCACGATAACCCTCGTGCGTAGTTTCAACAAAGAGAAATTGCAGATAATTTCATTTCGTTATCCACTATTTACACAAAGGCAAAATATGTGTTCGATTCATAAGAACGAAATAAATAACTTCGGAGAGGCTTTTAGAAACCTATAGGATAATCGGCAAACATACCCAAAAACAAATCGGTTAAAACATAATTCTACATTGACTCTATCATATTTTGTTACTGGCTTTCTTGGCGCCGGATTTTCCGGAAGGTTATGATGAGAAATTCGGTGGAGGAGTAAATGCAACTCAGAGGTTGAAACCTGTATCAACAAGTAAGAGTTGTCTAGCAAAAGTATAGTTCTATTATTGAATAAAGACCTTCTTTATACAATGTTTTTACACTAAAAATAGTTATCGACTAGTTCACTAGTTGATAACCAAACGAACCTAATTAAGTAGCATTCATGACTTCATTAGTCGCTGAATCTCTGAATTGAAACTCACTACCAGTATCGGTAAACTTGTACAACATTTTGCGAGTGGAAATAACGTTCTCAAATCTGAAGAATTTCGAGAATTCTCGGAGAAAACAGAATATCCAAAGTTTAATCGAAACTGCTTCATATTTTTCCAAAGAGATTCATAAAAATATCTTTAATCTGAGATCCGTTGCTTTTCCTCTAGAAATCATCAACACATTTTTCATTCAAAATACGAACAGGGATTCCAGATCAATATATTGTTTCCATATATCCATCACAGTAATACGGATATATTTTTCCAAGAACCGATAATTAATCTTCATTCATTTCCGAAATACAAATCAATATTTCTAACCATCTAACCTCCAGACCTAAGAACCGACAATCTAAGCGCTCATCTCATATTACGATTTCGTCTGGTATATCTTGTTCGCAGATCTCGCGGATCTCATTCATATCCGAAATACCAATGAAGAATGAATATCAATTCCGACCGCGCTAAACAATACTGAAAGTCATCTAACCACCAGACGTAAGAACCGACAATCCAAGCGCTTCCAATTCCATATAGACTTGTAGGTATAGTCCACGGATGCCGTCATCTCGCGGATCTCTGGTTAAGTAGACCTGTAAATCCTTGTTGAGGATATTCCTTGATGCTATTCGTGAGGATTTATAATCTATGTTGGCAGAGGTACTGTCTGCTAATTCTGCTATTTTCACATAGCAAGTCCACATATGTCATAGTCATCACAAAATTTTTAACTTTCCAGAAACAAAATATACATGTTCATATATCTTCCAGATATTTTCGCTAGGGACATTTCCTGAAAATATCGCATGTCGTGCTCCCAGATATCTCGCAATGGGCAGTATTTGATAATT
Source organism: Myrrha octodecimguttata (assembly GCA_958510865.1). Taxonomy (NCBI): domain Eukaryota; kingdom Metazoa; phylum Arthropoda; class Insecta; order Coleoptera; family Coccinellidae; genus Myrrha; species Myrrha octodecimguttata. The sequence continues at coordinate 17,082,666 of OY294060.1, forward strand.
TCTCAAAGTCTTCGCCATGAGGCTGTGTGAGCGAATTTCCCTTAGACCTCCCATTGTGGAAAGTTTGAGATTTCCGCATGCGATATCTTCAGGATCTCTTTGAGAATATCGCTGTGGCTGACATAATTGGAGCAAATATAGCACTCCCTGTGACTTCTTAAAGAAGTAGCAAAAGTACTCTCAATGTTCTGAGAAGATATCGCCGAGATATCTTTAAAACCTCTCTGTGTTTCCTGGGTGGCAATTTTTATTCTATTTCTCTATGATATTTCAATTTCAAAGATCCTTCTTTCATTTCTAAAAATTTACTTTCCTACAGACATTGGACGTAAATTACCTATTTGTTGATTTATACTTTTCATAAGCACCACAAATCGACAAAATCGAAAATACCGTATTTATTCTATGGTCAATTCATTAGTACTTCTTTATGATTTATAACTATAGTTTGAAATAAGATCGTCCTAACCTTATTTTCACTCAAACAATTCGAAGTGAAATTTTAATTTTTATACAACTGGAAAAAGCTTGCGTATATTTGTCAACTTCAATAATGACATATTCGCGATTTCGCGTTTCTAACGAATCAGACATTTAGTTACTTATACATTCATCATGAGCATGATAAAGATATTGTGTATCAAAACAGGTTACTTACTTGCCCATCTGAAGCCCCTAATACAGAGTTCATAGCAAAATCATGGGGAGCGATGGCATCTACTAGAGCAACAGCATCATCTTTTAGTTCAGCACATAACTTGATGATAGCATCTTGAATTAATTGTGACGGTTCAGGACCATTCGCGAATTCTCCTCTATACAAAGTTGCCAAGTGATGCTTAAATAAGGTGGATATTGCGTAAAGTGCAAACAATCGGAGTAGAACCCTCTTTACATTCTCCTCCTGTGCTTCGTTTATGAAAATCAACATTCGTTCTAGGAATAAGTGCTGTAAAATAAAGTTCGGAATGAAATTTTTTTGAGTTCAATAATTGAAGTATGTATAAGTGAATAAAACAATATAACAATAGCAAGTAGAACAAAACCAATAATTGTGTCACATTTTTAGATGAGGAAACTAGAGACTTGGATTAATCATATGATAACACTGATTACTACTGAACACTATTTATTCAGAGTGAATAAAAAAGGAAAAGATCTTCCGAAAAATGAACATGATTCATATGTTACGTGCACTCATAGTCTCAAGCTCACAGTACTGTCAAAACCATTTTTAAAACCATTAACTATTTGGGCACTAACAACAGCAGATGGCAAACCATTTCATGCATCAAATGTTCTGTTGGGGAGAAAACACTGACGTTTTGCCAGATTAAGATCATGCCCCCGGAGTTGGTTATGATTTCATGCTCCTCACTGAGTAACCAAAATGATCTCTCAGGGCCCGGTAGGAAAATATGGCATCCCCTCTCTCACGCCGTTCCCCAAATGGTTGACAAGCCAAACAACTTCAGTCTATATTCGTAGCAGGGACGTCGAAAACCGGACGAACATACTCCATTATTGGTCGAACATATAACACATATAGAAGTCTAGCGGTTTTGACGTCGCATATGGTGAAGTTTTCCTGAAGTATTCGAGTGATCTCTCTGGCTTATGAAGCCATGTTGCCCGTCAGGTAATACTTTCTGAGAAAGGGTGAATTCCAAAAGTTGGTCGCAAAATATTCCCTCCAAAACTTTCGATACAGTGAGCAGTAGGCATATGGGACGGTAATTAGAAGAGAACAGCGCGTCACCCTTCTTGGACAAAGGTGTAACAGAAGCCTGCAACTAACCCCTTCGATAGTGTGGAAGTAGCGAGCGACTCGGAAAACAAAATGTGAAGAGTTTTGGTGAGCGCATGCTCGCAACGCTGCAGCAATTCAGAGAAAATACCATCCAACCCAGGGGAACCACCCTTCTCACTTAAGCAGATATCCGAGAATTAAGTCCTAATCGAGGGATATGTTTCATCACTGGTGGAGCAGATCGTATAGTGATAGCGCCATCCGGCTCAACGGCGAATGCAGTTGCAAATGTATCGACCAGAACATCGGCTGATTAAACCTGAGTGGTACATAAATCGCTACTTGAGTTTTCACGGGGGGCGTACCGACTTTTGTATTCATCGATGAACGGGGGTATTATTAATTTTTTTCTTTTGAGTCAGTAAGGTTTCATTCATAATTCCTTATTGAGTCTGACATTGATCTGGATGATAAGGTGAAATATCTGCAATGTCGTAATCCGCGTCAGCACGAAAGCGTCCAAATCTCTGCCATAAGGACTATTTGTGACGTATCATCCTTAACATATTGCGGTTCATCCATGGTTCCACCGGATTTCGTTTAATAATATTAAAGGTAGTACATGCACACAGAGCATTCTCAACAATGTGCAATAACTGTATCCGCATAGAATCAACACCGCTCGTCTCTGAAAGGTATTCCCATCTTTTATCATCAAGGATGTTCGATAATTTCTGATAATCTGTTATCTTAACTTTTCCGTTAGATTCGCTGAGTTGAGTAATAAATTGCTGTTGTAATTTGGTGCAAAGCACTAGGTGGGACGCAGCCTGCCCAGAACGGTATCTCATAGGTACGGATGACATGGAGAGACAAGGGCCATTTAAAGTCCCAGCAATTGAAGTCACATGTTTCAATATTGCATTTTCCCCTTACATTTTGACAAGATGGATGCATTTTTCTTGGTTATGTCTCTCAGAAACATAGATTGTGAATTACTCAACGGATTGTATGAAACCCACTAAAGAATAATAAATGAATAGATAAACAAATTTACAGTTGGACATGAAAATGTATAGGACAAGTCAGTGTTACATCAGACAAGGAGTAATTAACGCAAAAATACTTGTGTCTCTAAAATATTCAATTACACTATAAAAAGCTTTTTTTATCAGTAAAGCTTCCACAGTCATACTGAACCCTAGCCCCTCCACTGCCCGGACCTCCGTTGGTAAATGATTGTACAGTTTTATTCCTGTCTATAATATAGATTGGAATTTGGTGGTTCTGTGCAATAGAATAGAGAGTGTATCAGAATTTCTGGTGGAATAACTATGGAAACTGGACAATCTCTCAAATTTACTTTGATTATTTCGCATATACATTAAGGCATTATAAATATATATTCAAGGTGAACTTAGTCTATTCTGAGCAGCAAATACTGGTCGACAGGAGGACCGAGGATGAAGACCAAAAATCAAACATAATTTTCTTTTCAACTTCAAATTCTTGAATTTTGGATAATAAAAACTTATCTTCGATGCACCGAAAAAGTGAATCGAAACAATAAGTTAATTCTCATCTATCAATATCTTAACTTCTTATAACTGCATACAAGCACCATCAATCTCAAAATGTTTAACAGAATGATTCCTATAGAGGGTCGTTCTGAGAGTACGCAACTGCGTAAGCAGATAACATAAAAATACATATTCCAGAAATACATATTTCAGAACACAAAATTATATTACAAACATATTATACGTTTTCGTGAAATTTTGAAATTCTATCAAAATCGACTGAATTACCGCAAACCAATATACAATACGAGATATGGCAATAAACTAAGCTATAGTATACGCTAACGACAGTTTTTAGAGGAAGAGTATTTTTTATACGGCTGATAGCATAGAAAGCTGAGTCAAGCTTTTTACGAACATGGTCAACTTGATGACACCATTTCAACATATCATCCACATAGAAGTCAAAGACTCGACACCTTAAAGTAAGTCAAATGAATGAATTGTGGAATTCCTTATTGCAAAGCGAAGACATTCAATGTTGTCAATGTTTATGATCAGTGCATTATTCCTGACTCACATATGCTTCTGAGCGCAACCAAAGTCCCTGCAGAGACAGCAATAGATAGGTCATCTACAAAAATGATCAGATGAGCTAGAATTAATACCAGATGTTTGGATAGATCATTTATAAAAAGCAAGAAAAGCAGCGGCCCTAGTATTGAGCCCTGCGGGACTCCCAACTCAGTTTCGTGAGTAGAAGACCAACAGTCTCCCACTTTGACGCACATGGCACTTCTAGTTATGAAGTGTAACCAGTCCAGGAAAACACCTCGGAAACCGAGTCTGTAAAGTTTATTCAAGATAAACTTGAATGTTATGCAGTCGAAAGCACGAAAACTGTCAAAAAACAGACCTGCCACATGAAGACCCCTATCTAAGGTCTCATAGACGTATTCAAAAAGTCAATTGCTGCTGTCTGACTCGATCTCTGTGATCTGAATCCATGCTGACAATCGATTCAGACACATGCCCATTTATATCGAAAAATACTCTGGTGGGCTCAGAATTAGTGACATACAAATTGTAACAACCCAACAAGTCCATAAGAAGCGTCTTAAATCCACAGATGTTTTCCAAAAAGTCTAGATTCAAAACACCACAGAGCAATATGTGGTCAACGATCCCACTACAATGTTGTAATGTATATGATATTTTGTTCAGAAATAACTGAATATTTCCAGAGGTAGGTCTGTAGACACTGATGACACCAACCTTTGTGCTGCCAAGAGTACACTTCATGGCACATAATTCACATTCAATCTTCTGTGAGAAACCAGAAACTCGCAAATCGCTCGTACGTAGAATAGTCTTGGCATAGACTGCTGATTCACCATGCTTTCGAGGAGGTCTAGAGAAATATGAAATCAACGTATAACCTGGAATACTCATCGTAGAAATACAGTTAACGTCACACCAATGTTCGGCAATACTGAAGATATCTGACGATTTTTCGTCGAGTAATAACTCCAATATGTTCAATTCATTTGGCAAATACTGAGCATTTAATTGTAGGATCTTCAACCCATGATTTATTTTCACAGTTAACCGATCATGTATCAGCTCCTTTGATTTGTCTTTTGGGGCTGATAAAAATCATGAACACTGCACCCCCTTGGCCAGTTAGATTATAGTTTAATTTTGTCACATTGATCATAAGGAATAAGAATTTGAAAGATGTATAAATCTCAGGATAGCGAGATTTAAGAGTCTCACATTTCACATCGATAGAATTTGTTTCCAAAAGCTCTTTTAGATCAGTAGCAGTGGTGGTGGGTTTCAGATTTGTAACATGTAGGGCCTTGTATTTTACGATACCCTCAAAATTAGCTGGCATAGCAAAATTTCCCACAACTAGGGGGTTTTCGTGCACTTCATCTGCAATTTTTGCGTGACACAATTTTCTATTAAGTGGGCGAATGATTTGTATTCTCATTCAGCCACTTGTTATTCCCATCATAACTTTGTTTAGCAATAGGAATATCTAAATCTTCAATCGACACATAGGTTATGTTGTCTTCAATCACTTGTTTATTTACAACGCTGGCAAATGTACAGGGTACTGTAGCTGTGAGATCATTTGCTTGTTCAGAATTAGGAACTATTGTAGCAGCAGTTGCCGCATCCGGTATCGAACTCTTCGGGCGCAGCGTAATGCCACTAGATTGGACTGCATTGAGTTTATTACCCTGTTTATTTACTTTTTTATTGAGATCTTTTATAATTGCATCTTTTTCGATGATTTTCTTCTCTAGTATTGAAATCTTATGTTGCAGCAATGATGCATTTTCAATAAGTATCATTCTTTTGCTTTCGAGTTCAGGAATCCTAATCCTAAGCAGAAAATGTTCTTGTGAAAACTCAGCATTTCTTGCAGGAGTTTTCGGTTCTGAAACACCATCTGACCATGGCGCAGGAACTATGTCGTCGCCGGTCTTATCAATCGCTGAAGAAATCCTGAATTCCCGGTCACAACACCTTCCAACTTTGTTTCCACAATATGTATGGTAGATTTCAGGGCACAAATATCATTTCAACCCAATTTTGGCATTGTTCGATTACAAAAGGCGCACTTAAAAGAATTACTCCACAGAGCGTCACTCCTTACTCGAGTCCAAATGCATTAGCCATACAAAATTTTCATAACGGAGACTTGGATACAGCCTTCACAGCGGAGTTTGTATATTTCTCAGAGATGAAATCATTCATACTTGCAAAGTTCAAATCCAGAGCAACGATTGTCCAGGAATAGACAATCCGTTCATACTTATTTCCAACCAAAACTTTTTTTATTGGATGTGTGTATCGTTCCCGCCCATGTACTTCTGATAATGTATGTACACAGTTCCTAACAACTGCTTCGACACAATACCAATTATATTGATCACTGAAGACTTCAATTGCCTAGAAATCGACTGGACTTTGTCAACGATAACACCTCAAAACTCTGCCTCTTTTCTCTATGCTGAATTCATGCATAGCTCTGGTTCCAACAAATCGTGTCACAGCCTTCGCTTCACGATCTCTTCATAGTTTCAGATCCTAACATTATCTCTGAAATAAATTATCTGCCCCCTCTAGGAAAATCTGATTATTTAGTATTGACAACTGAGCTACAGCTGCTCTTCTCTCCAAATGACCATAGGAGGGAGAAAACATTGAGATTTATCAACTATGATGGGGTTTCTGCTCACCTTGATTCTCTTGACTGGGCCATCCATGATGCTGACATTGATTCGATGTGAAGAATCTTTCTGAATAAAACTCGTGAGGCTGTTTCAGCTAATGAACGGATTATGACGGTCCGAGAAAATCCACTGAAGCCATGGTTAGATGAGCGAATCCTGGCTCTAGTGAGACAGAGAAAATCATTGTGGCGGAAATATGTTTGGAGCAAGTCGGCTGAGGATTACAGTAATCATCGTCCTTTTCAAATTTTCTTTGGACATCCATTCAAATTGCGAAATGATGATATTTCTCTCTTGTGTGTCTTTTTCGTAAGACTACGTGGAATCTTCATTTATAGGCATATAAAATACAGTTCGTGCTAGGATTGAAGCCAAGTGATCATTGATTGCCTCGCATTTCTTTTGATTGGGCTAATTTGAAACTGGCCGGAGATGAGCATTTTTACCAAAGAATTGTTAGTGAATAGTGATGATTCTCATTTGTGGTTGAATGGCTTCGTCAATAAGCAAAATTGCTTCATATGGAGCAGTGACAATCTTCAAGCCATTAACAAAACACCATAATATCCACTAAAATAGATTGTTTGGTGCGGTTTACACGCTGGTGGCATTATCTGTCCGTATTTATTTATTTTTTTTGATGAAGAAGGTGTTGCGATTACGATGACTGGCAAGCGCTATCGTTGTTTCTAGAATTTAATCAGCTTAACATCGACGAGATTTGGTTCCAATTAGATGGCGCTACCTTCCATACAGAACGCTTAACCATCAATTCATTGTAAAATCAATTTGGTGGCGACTTTATTTCCAGAAGTGGTCTTATTAACTGTTCTTTCTCGTTGGTGCAATATATCGCCTCTTGATTTCTTTTTATGGGGGTATGTTGAATCATTGGATTATGCCGATAAACCAGATAGTGTGGAAGCATTGGAAGCCAATATGCAAGCCATCATTAACGACATACGGCCTTATATATCAGAAAATAAAAAAAAATGACTGATAGAATTGACTATGTAACTCTTAGCCTCGGTGGACATATGCCGAAAATCATATTTGGAAAATCAATGCATTGAGATTATAAAAATGAAAATTCATGCAACTGTTTTTGAGATTTTTGACCTGAACAACTTGAAAAATGTTTCATCAGACGGTACAAATCTCAGGAGTTGTCCTTCAGAGGTGATGCTGCGAAACAGTCTTCTACTTTTTTCATACATTTTTCAAGTTTTTCTGGTCGAAATTCCTCAAATATTATGAAAAATAATTCATAACTCGAAAACTATGAAAAATGGCGAAAAATACATGTGATTGATTCGGGAACTCAAGTGGTGCTCTGTCTCTAGGCTTCCGCTTGACGCCATGACACCTGAATAGTCATAATTAGATGATATAGTCGCTTTAGATTCGCCGAAATCTCATCTATATTCCTGGATATAAATCCCACCTTCACTGTTGAAATCCTTACTGCTTGTCTCGTACTCATATTTTGTTGAATGTTGGCCTTATGACTTTATAAAACTCAATGTAGATACTCTATGATTATGATGTTTTATGTCAATGTTGATTTCATAATGAAATATAGATAGTTGTCCATGAAAAAAAAAAAAAGAATATATAATAATAAAAAGTCAAATCATTAAGTCAAGTGAGATTTTACTGACAACAAAAATCATACAAAATCAAAAATACTTGTGCAAAATATATATGAAATAACAGGTTATGGGCCCATAGCTCTAAGAATAAACATAAAAAATCAGAAAATCTACCAAGATGACCTCGGAAAATGAAGAAGTAAAAGACCTCGCTGTTCTTCAAGACCCAGCGTCGTTCGCTATGTGGGATTTCGAGATCAGAATCCTTCTCGCCACAAAAGACTTAATCGACATTGTCGATGGTAATGAAAAACTAGAAAATTGCGACAAGGAGGAAAGTAGGAAAAAGTGGAAGCAAAAGGACAGTAAAGCCAAATATTACATCATGAAAACTATTGATAAGAACGTCAAAACCCAAGTTTTGTGCTGTCAAACTTCACATGCAATGTATGAAAAACTGAAATCAATATTTAAAAGAGACTCCTCTCAGAGGGCACAACAATTACTACAAGAATTCTACAGCTTCAAGTATAATAGATCCAAAGATATGGCTAGCAATATAAGCTCTATGCAAAATCTTGCATTTGAATTGAATATATTACAGAAAGAACAAATCACGGATAACATGCTTATATCAAAAATATTGTCTATTTTACCAGAAGAAATCGACCATTTTACTCCAGCATGGGATTCCACTAGAGAAGAAGAAAAAACCATAGAGAATTTAATTGGAAGACTTATCAGAGGAGAATCAAGACTGAAAAGCAATACCGATGAAAGAGTTGCCTTCAAAACTACTTTCAAGAAGAACAGAAAAACTTTCAAACCATGTCCTCTATGCAAAAAGACAAACCACAAAGAAGAAGACTGTTTTCTCAAGAATAAACCAAGCAAAATTATCAAGAAAGGGACAAAAATAAACCCTGTTCAATATGCAAAAAAACCAATCATAGGGAAGAAAACTGTTTTTTCAAACCTGGTGGAAAATTCAACACAGAGAATAATGACACATAAAACAGTAATGGTAAAATCTCCTTTGATACATGTGAAGATGATTCCAATGAACAAATGATAAGAAGTTCAAACCACCCTCAAGAAGTTGAAACACACATGATCGCAGAAAGTGAGGATTTGGTGATGGTAGTAGATAGTGCATGTACTGGACACATGTGTAATGAAGCAAATCTACTGAAAAATATAAGCAAATATGATGGAACTGTTAAAATAGCCAAACAAGGAAGTTCAATTAAAATAGTTGCTTCAGGAGAGTATGAAGGAGAAAACTGTATTTTAAAGGATGTCTCATATGTTCCAGAACTCAGCCGGAATCTAATATCTGTTCATGCAATAACAAAAACTAATTGTGATGTTCTGTTCACAAAGACCAGTGTAAAAGTCTTAAAAGATGAAGTTACTATTTTAGAGGGACAAAAGTCCAAACATGGCTTATACGAGTTGAAATTAAAACCTTTCTATCAGAGAAAGAAAAAATAGAGTGGCATCGAAAATTAGGTCATCCAAGCTCTGACCACACTTCGAAAATAACAAAAATATGCAATGGTCTACCAAACGAATTATGTCCCCCAAAAACATTTTGTGAATCATGTGAGCCATTTTCTACTGTTAGAGAGAGAGCAAAAAGACCCTTAGAAGTAATGCATACCGACTTGAGTGGACAAATAGATCCTCCTACATATGATGGATACAGCTATTATATGACAGTGATTGATGATTATACTCATTTTTGTGCGACTTACTGAAATACAAGTCAGAAGCTGAAAGATACATACGAAAATTTACCCTGGAAAGTGGAAATCAACATAACCTGAAAGTTGCAAAAATAAGGTGTGATAGAGGAGGTGAGTACACAAGTACCCAGTTCAAAAACTGGTGTGAAGAAAAAGGGATAGTACTTGACTACAGCATTCCACATACCCCACAACTCAACGGGAAGTCAGAGAGAATGAATCTAACTATAATGAATAAAGCAAGAGCACTCATAGCTGATTCAACGCTTATTAAAGAAATGTGGGGTGAAGCAGTTCTCAATGCAACATACTTAATCAACAGAAGTTCAACAGCTAATCAAGATGAAACACCTGCGGAAAAATGGTTTGGAAAGCGACCAGATCTTTCAAAACTACAAATTTTTGGTTCAAAAGTATTTGCAAAGAATCTGGGACACCTAAAGAAACTTGAAGACAGGGCAAAACCATACATTTTCCTTGAATATGCTTTAAACGGGTACAGACTTTTTGATGAAAAAGAAAGAACTATAGTTGTGTCGAGAGATGTATTATTTGAAGAAGAAATGACGGAAGATATAAAAAGAAGAAATCTGATTGTTGAAGATGAAGAAGTTATTGATGAAATGGCAATACAGGATCGACAATATGGAGAGAAAGAGATCGAAGTAAGTGGTGATCGAGGAAACGAAGAAACATACTGAAGAGAATCGAGGAAGAAGAAACTTGCGAGATGGAGCAAACATAAGAAAACCGCCGAGATATGACGATTATGAAATGGTAATGCTTACATATGAAGAATGTATGAATGGTTCGGATAAACATAACTGGAAGAAAGCTATTGATGAGGAAAAACTATCACTACAGAAAAATAAAACATGGAATCTAGTTGATCCCAAGAATGCAAAAGGAAAAGAAGTTATTTTTAAAATTAAAGATGATGATCGATACAAGGTCAGATTAGTCGTTAGAGGTTGCAAACAGAAAATCAATATAGATTTCAAAGAATTATTCAGTCCAGTAGTTGATATCAGTTCTCTTAGATTGTTGTTTGCTGTGGCAGCAGAAAAGAATTTCCACATGAGAGTCTTTGATGTGAAGACTGCATTCCTGTATGGAGAACTTGAACAGGAAATTTACATGAAAATACCTGAAGGCTGTGAAGATGCAGAAAAAAATCTGTCTCTAGAATAAGGCTCTTTATGGACTGAAACAAGCTCCAGCAAGATGGAATAAAACATTGACCGATTGTCTCAAAGATGAAGGGCTAATACAACTTAAAACAGATCAATGTATATTTAGAGGAGACCAAGAAGAAATGTATATGGCAATTCATGTAGACGATGGAATTATAATAGGAGATAACTTGAGCAAAATCGAGAATATTTTGAAGAAATTAAATTACATTTTTGAAATGTCTATCGTGGAAGATCCTGACATTTATTTAGGGATACAAATTATTAAGACAAAAAATGGAATATTTCTAAATCAAGGACAGTATGTGAAGAAAATTCTAGAAAAATTTAATATGTCTGATTGCAATGTAATGAAAACTCCTCTTGTATCAGATGAAAGGTCAGATGATACACAAGATGACAAAGAAAAACTTAAATTTTCTATAGAGAAGTCATAGGAAGCCTACTCTATCTTTCATGCAAGACGAGACCTGATTTAGCATTTGCTATCAATTATGAGAGCAGATTTACTGAAGACCCAAAGAAGAAAGATTATAGAAATGTAAAAAGAACATTAAGTTACCTACAAGGAACAAACTTTTATGGCATATATTATACGAAAAAGAATTATGGAAATGATGTGATTGATTTGAAAGTTTACTGCGACTCGGATTATGCAGGGGACCTAAGTGATAGAAAAAGTACTACAGGATATATTATCCTATACAATGATGCTCCTGTCACCTGGTTATCAAGAAAGCAGAGTGTTATAGCCACATCTTCAACAGATATAAACAAATTACTACACTTATGCGGGGAGACAGAATTTTTCCTGAGGTTTTTATCTGTGCTCTTGTATCATACGCAAATATGTATGGTACCCCGTTTACATTTCCTCTGCTAACACTGTGATATATCTTAGAATTGTAATGCTCGTTCTCAAAAGAATATATATGTATATATATCTTCAACAGAGGCAGAATATATTTCTGCAGCTGAATGTACCAAAGAAATTAAATTCCTCAAAACAAAAATAGAAGAACTCACTTCAAGGACAGTAAGGATAACTCTTCATATAGATAATCAGAGTGCCATACAGATGATAAAATCAGGACAATTAATGAGACGCAGCAAACACATAGATGTGAGATACCACTATGTGAGCGAACAATACAGAGAAGGTCTATTCGAAATATAATATTGCTTAACTGACGAACAGACGGCAGACATTCTGACTAAGGCTTTAGCTAAGCCGAAATTTAGGAATATCACATTGGAACAGAATCCTTATTGAATAGAATGGATCATATATGTGTTTTTTTTTGATAATATTTTTCTTAATGGGACATTGGGTTTTAAGGAAGGGTGTTGAATGTGGGACTTATGACTTTATAAAACTCAATGTAGATACTCTATGATTATGATATTTTATGTCAATGTTAATTTCATAATGAAATATAGATAGTTGTCCATGAAGATAAAAAAAAGAGAATATATTGATAAAAAGTCAAATGATTGAGTCAAGTGAGATTTTACTGAAAAGAAAAATCATACAAAATCAAAAATACTTGTGAAAAATATATATAAAATATCATATTTCTATTCTTTCGATTCTCTTCTGAGCATCGTAAAAATAAAAAACATACAGTTTATGAAATGTGATAGATAATAATAGTAATAAGTGATTGATTATTAATTATCTGTGGTTTGAAACACGACGATTTATGTCAAGGTGTATGGATGGCATTAGGGTTAGGGCAAAACTCAAATGTTTCTTTACAAATTCGAATTGGCCTAATACTATTCAGTTTGAAAATTTCTGCACTTTGACCAAATAGATCAGAAACATTTATGTTTTCTGCTCATCTTCCGAAAGTCGGTGATACCTCTTTCATGTATGCACTTTGAATGCTCATGCATGTTACATACAGGTTTGAAAATGACAATCGGCAAGATGCGAAACCCAGCGTTTATCAAACGTGGGTAAAAATTCAATGGACTCACTCGCCTAATATGCGTAAGGTTGAATATAAATTCGACAATTTTATTCTATTGTATGAAGGAATTCATTTGCCACAATGAAGTACCTACATAATTTCCTGTTTGAAAATGACTACTTAGGTTCTTTCTCGCCATAAGTTTTTACAGAAGACCATATCAAACTAATGCAATTTTGTGAAATCAGGATGTAAGATATATACAGGGTTGCGCGAAAGTCCTTGATGGAATTGATATCTTTTAAATCAGTCACTTAAAACAGTTGAAACATGTGAATTGGTTTTGAACTAAACGTATTTTTTGGCAATAAAATGAAATATTTTTAAAGAAAAATAAAGAACACCATCATCAGGCCAGCTAGAAACACACAAAAGGAAGACATTAGACTGGTTATAAAATTTGGTTTTTTTGGGTATGAAGCATAACAAAATATGATGAATCGAAAATATAAAAACACAAAAACTGTTATGAAAGTCAAATGAAAAAACTGTACGTTAAGTAGAAATGTGTAACCTACCGTCCAAAATGTGAAAGCTGAAGTGCATTTAAATATGAAAATAACAATCGCGGTTTTCGAATAATGAATTTGTTAGTTTGTTGTCAGTATTTCGATCCAATAGATGAAATGGTGGACTGAATGTAACTGAGACGGCGTGAAATGCTATGTGTCGAAGAGGAAAAACGATGAAAGGTGGGGAAAGATGGTAATTTGGCGGGCGATTTGAAATGTTCTATGTGAAAGGGTCCAAAAGTTTAAAAATATTTCTACCGTTGAAATCTGACAAGTCATTCAAAAGATTTTTATCATTTTTATTTTTAAGTATCTCGTATTGCTCCAGTAAAATCATCTTATGGAAATTATTTTCCTTATGTAAAATTTTGAGATTTTCAAAAGTGGTTCTGTGGGTGAGTTCCTTCAAATGATTTCCTAGAGCTGAATTAGGTCTATTTTTTTGGTGTTCGGTGAATCTCTTTTTCATATTCCGCGTTGTCATCCCAATGTAAAACGCCAGACAGTCAGCACATGATATTTCGCAAATGCCACTATGTTGTTCGCGTTCTGTTTTCATCTTATTATAAACTAAAATGTTTTCTACGGTTTTGTGTCGTTTATTGGTCGGATTATATTTGTACCTCCTTAGAGTTGAAGTGATTTTTTGGTTTGAATTTTCATAGAATGGTGTTGTAATATAATGTAATATAATCCATCAGAAGTAAGTTCCTAGTATCCTGAAAAACTTAATGTTTGGACAGGAATACTGAAGAATTGCATCATAGGACAATTTTTATCTATGGTTACATAAAGGCTGTCATTGCTACAAATGGCCCCCAGATCACCAGATTTATCTCCTAGTAATGTTTTCTTTGAGGATATATAAAAAATTTGGTTTATATGCAAGAAGTCGATAAAGCGAAGAATTTTAATGAATAGGTTTTTGCATGAATTTTTCTTATCATTGGAATCGAATATTCTATCCGTAAGACCACTGAAAAACTTTAACCGCCATCAAAAAATTGCAATTTTTAACGAGAAAATGCTCTTTTAAATTTGGCTCCGCATGTCGGTTGTTTAAACGGACGAAACTTCGCGGTTTCCGTGACGTATGGGGATATACCCACTCTCTCCCTCTTCTCGTGTACTTTTCTCTCTAGCAAGCCAATAGACAGCGTCGGGCTGTATCGATAGGTGAATCGTACAATAACGAATGACGTAGAGGCTATCTGACGCGTTTCTCCCGCTTCGACCTTGAGCACCGATTTGGCCATTTTCAATAACAAATTATTCGAAATTCGCGAATTGTTCAAGTGTGTGATAGCATACATTATGATTTTGTATCGATATAGCATCAGAAAAACATAAAAATATGATAATTCGTGTTACATGCAAGAGACCTATTAAGGTTCAAAATAATCCAACTTTGAGACAAAATATCACCTACGCCGAATCTCCTTATTATAGATTTGGCTACTGTTGGACACAACAAGGTTTTTGGAACATTTAATTCGAATTCGTCGACTTTCGATTCCGCATTTTTTAGAATTTGGTTTCCAGTTTCGTACTTTCGTATGATTCATTTTATTTTCAGACTAATTTTGGATAAAAGGGGCCTAAGTACTCATTTTCACAAAGGAAATAATTGGTGTCATACATTGCGGCAAACAAATTCCTCACATACCATGGAAAGAAATTGTTGAACGTTTTTGCGACACGATGAAAGCGTACGCATTACGCGTGAAATATCTGGGGGTACCTCGACTGTTTTATCCTCTTCTGATCTCCTTGATATTCTTTGAGAGCTGAGAATACTTTATGTTGAACCATTTCCAATAGTTCATGCAAAACGTGAGTTTTTGATTTGATTGCATACTTCAATATTTTTTTCAATTACAGGCATCCAAAGGTTCAATTTCCTTTTCCATAAGTGAATTCATGGTGAAAAAATCTCGAATTATGATAAATCCAAGTCAGCGATACAGAAACTACAAACAACATTTGATAGTGTACATATCCAGGAGTACCTCGTGAACACCAGAATGCTGAAGTGACTCAATTTGTAATAATCCGTAGAAATGGAAGACTGAAGTCGGTTTCACAAAGGTTTGATTGTTTGATTGTCTGACTGATGGACACGCTGAGCACACCGTACATACTGTACTGCTGAAAGAACTAACATCCAGCTCACAAAATCGTTTCCAGTAACCCAATTGCCCAAGGACATACCAAGACAATGTACGCGGCTTGTAACCGATAGCTCACACTAGTGAAGATAAACAGTTCTAATGTACATTGATTATTGAGATAGGTTAAGTCGCGGCAGGGAGCCGCTACTTCCGGAAGCATCCGATTGTTTGCAGCTCTATATTTATCATGCTAATATAACTTGAGATATAATCGAGCCCATGCCAAACTTCAAGGAACCCTTCTATTCAGCAGAAATTCGGCGTTCAATCTGAAGATGGCACATTTTCAGAACTCAGGAGTTGATGGTGAATCCGCCAAATCAGTTGATCGGTTGCAAAAGTCAAATATTTTGGCTAAGATGGCCTATCTACACTAGTCTCCCAAACTAAGATATACCACGTAGTTTCGATTACATCTTATTTGTTTTAGTAGACAGTGGTTAATAACCGAAACAAATGTCTAATCGATAATTTGGCAAACTATTATTATTATTGAAAATATTGGATAATCAACAGCCTAGAAAATATCTTTAGTTATTGTGCTCACAAAAAAAATATTTTTGAAAACTATCTCTCAAATGTCATTCCTTGTTGCCATATTTGTTTTTTACCGATTCTCCTAGGTTCGAAGGAAACCCGTCAGAAGCTTGTAGCTTGAGTTAATTAGGATATCAGCTGTTTTCTGTTTGGGCTTCTCACGGTGTCCTTACGCCACCTCAGACAAAGCAATGTTGATTTTCGACCCAACGGTGAATGGTGAATGAATTGTTTCAATTCCAATGTATCTTTACGAAAATGAACATATATTACCTGAATGAATGCTACTCCCAGATCTCTTGCTAGGAATACTTGATTATTATTCTTTGACCAAAACAAATCGACTCCATTTCGGCTACACTGTTCCAATTTTTCATGAGTTTCCCTTAGTAGATAACAAACCAACCATTTGTACGTGCTCATCAAAACTGCAAATAAAAATAAATGTTCTTTGCTGAATGTCAAATTGTTAAGATGGGATCAAAATATGTAGTATTTTCGTGCTACAATACCAAACTTGCGTCGTGGGCTGATAACATTAATGATTATTGAAAGATAATTATGAGCTGAAAACCCGATAAACCTTTATTTTGGTGTTATCAAAGTCTCGAGAGTCTCATTATTCGTATCTGGTGTTTGCGTCCCAAGTTATTAAGGATCAATAATCACAGTTTTTCGCGACTATCTCGGTTTTCAATGATGTCAAAGTTTAATACAATTACTGTAAAACATGTAATTTGCGACAAATTTTATTGAAACATTTATTCATGTTTTCAAGCGTTTTGCGTAGAAGGGTGCTAAGCGCCATCACTCAGCCATACGCACTGTAATGCTTCAACTGTTATCAAATCATACTCATACTGGGGAACAGCGCGTTATTATTCGACCCAAAATGCCAAATTTTGTCTTGAACGACAAAGAAAAGAAAGAGCTAGCGAATTGAAACTTTCAGGATAGGGTGCAAATCAAAATACGGCAGTTATGTTCGCAAATGGCTCAATCAGCCAAACGGTTTCGGAGTTATACTTATTTGAAATTCTAAGGATATATCCCAATATCTCAACAATTACGTATGCTATCAGAAAAGAACTTTGCATGTTATTGGAGATTACCAACGAACAATTAATTGTATACAACATTTTCTCAGGATTATATCTTTAGAAATTAAAAATTATTTTGAAGGAAGTCTAATTAAATCTAGTACAATAGTCGTCACGTCCTCAAAAATTTTTTAAAAAACCTGCTGTGCACAGAATTCAGTTGTATTTTGATTACTGTGATGTATTTTTATGGTCCATTTCTCGATGAGTTCGATTCATCAATAATATCAGTATCCCTCCCCATCACACCACGAAGTTTGAAAGTTCATTTTCGTACTTTGTCCAGAATAACAACAAAGTCAGGTCAGTAAATAGCTTCCGGCCCGAAGTAGAATTTCAATTTCACTCAGTTCAGGGTTCATATTGACATTGGAATTTACTTGGCTACTACTACATATTATGTATTTCTTTCAAATTTTCGAGCGAAACGAAAGATTTTCACCCCATAAAGACTATTTATATTATTGGCGTTATTATTTATAATTTGCTATAAGGTTGCTGATTTGGAGTTGCTTCAGTCTAGCTTGGAGTTTGTTCATGATTAATGTTTGCGGAATGGACTCATTTTGAACAAGAAGGTCACCTTCACGAAAAGATCACAGCCTCTCATCTTCAATTACTTCATTGTCGATTGCCATATTGACAGTAGAGATCGTTTTCGCGATTTGGGCGTACTATTTGACTCAGCATTTAGTTTTGTCCCACATATTTGCGCCTCGGCTAGTCGATCTTCGGGCTTTGTATTCCAATGCTTCAGAGAATTTCCAGACATTTCGGCTCTGAGAACTCTGTATTTCTCGCTAGTGGTTAGCAAGTAGGGGTATGCAACCTTAATCTGATTTTCCATCTACAGTTCTCACCTCGAACCGATTGAACGTATCCATAGAGAATTCTTTAAATGTGTTGAATTCAGGGGGTCTAGCAGGTATCCCAAACGTGGTGCCGCTTTATCGAGAATTGTGCGGGAAATGCGAGTTTCGACGTTGCAAGAAAGACAGAAGCGACAATGTGCTAGATTCACACAAAAACTTGTTGCTGGTTGAATCTATTCACCTGATCTACTACCGAGGATTGACATTCGTGTGCCCAGAATTGGGGCAAGGACTTCATCAACTTTCAGTCTCCCAACACCTAGAGCAAATATATATAATCGTTCGCCATTTCTTTCTATCATTCCACTCATCTTCATCAATAGCTCCACCTCTCCTTCTGCTGTGTGGTTTGTACTCCAAAACCCTCCTAGGCCATCGTGCACCGTCCATCCTCATAACGCGCTCATATCAGTCTTGTCTATCTGTCTATATTTTTTTCTAGTCGAACTCTCCAAGGAGGAGCCGAGGACAGATGACATCCACGATCTTCAAAGTTCTACCCACGGATCCCACACATGGTTGCCGCTCCAGCATACACAACATCGACCATTTCTTCCATGCGATTAACATCATTGATCCGCCCACTAGGTACTGTGTTCATAGTTCTCACGGTATCTAGAACATGTTTTGAGTGTTGCAGTCTAGCCATTTTTGGTCTTTTGTCTGCTGCAATGTTTGAATACTTCATGAGGTTTGAAACAAAAAGCTCTTCAATAGCAGTGGTTTGATCGGCTGTTGGCAGCAAACTGCCCCTAGGTCTCGTAAAACGGATTAAATAAACGTTTTTGGTTGAAAAGCTTACCGTTGGTATCCCGTTCAAATATGCAACGTTATTAGTGAACGTATCAACGACATAATTTTGACGTTGATCCTCAACTATCTGTCGAAACCAAACGGAATTTTAACGTTTATTTGATAAATATGTTCGACGGCGTCTGTTAACATTTGTGCGGCATAATATTCAACTTGAATCCCAACGCCTGGTTGTCTTGATTGTTCTTCAAAACGTTTTTCAGTGTATAGTATTTTCCAGTTTTAAGACGTTGTTCATTTACTACTATTTCCTGAATTCTCGGAATTCTTGAGTTGAATAAGAAGAAATATTGATTGTTTGAAAAACGCCGCATAGAAACGTATATTAGACATAATATTTCACTTAAATTCAAACTCCTGGTTAAAAACAAATTTGAAAAATAAGTGATCAATATGTTTCTTCGAAACGATTTTCAGTGTATAATATTTTTCAGCTTTGAAACGTTGTTCATAAACTATTATTTCTTGAATTCTTCGGAACTCTTGAGTTGAAAAGAAATATTTATCGTTTAAAAAACGCCGCATATGAAAGAATTTTAGACATAATATCTCACTTAAATCGCAGAGACTGGTTGAAAAAATTCGTGATATATATGTTTCTTTGAAACGTTTTCCAGTGTATAATATTTCCAGTTTTAAAACGTTGTTCATATACTACTATTTCTGGAATTCTAAAAACTCTTGAGTTCGATAATGGGAAATAATGATTGCTTAAAAATCGCCTGATGTGAACGTTTACTCAACATAATGATTCGCTTAAGTCCCAACGCCTAGTTGAGAACATTCGTGATAAATATTTCTTTGAAACGTTGTTCAGTGTAAAATATTTTTCAGTTTTAAAACGTTGTTCATAGATCAGTAGTTCTCAAATTCTCGAAACTCTTGAGTTGGATTAGAAGAAATATTAAACATAAAAAAAACACCGCATGTCAACGTTTCTCCGATAGAAAATCTCACCAGAAGAATATTGAAACATTTCATGGAAAATAAGATACGCCAATTGTATATCTGGAAACGCCGGGACAAGTTAGGGTTCGAAAAATCGAAAATGATGGAGCTGATTTTGGATGAGAAGTCTTTACTGCAGTTTGTGAAAATGCCGAATTTGAAAAACAAGTGTCTTTTCATAGTTTTCAAGATTGTCAACATCTGGAAAATATATTTTGGGGGAAATTTCGAGATTTCCAATATTTGTGAAGGATTTTTTGGACTTTATTGGTGTTCAATTGTCTCAATATTTCCAACCACAAAATTTTCTTTATTCTCGTTTTTTTCATCAATTATCAATATCAGGATTTCTATCGGAGAAATAAAACGTAAGATTTCCAATACCTAATAGCAAATATCAACATTAACTTTTTTAAATTTAAATGATTCATGTCTTGTAAATACCTAATGTGTACATAGTGAATTCTATAAATCTATTTCACTGTGTGTACCTGACCATTGAGGCACTTATTCCGATGAAAGTTCGAAATACATTTTGGATATGCTCTTTTTTTTCACGAACTAAAAAAAATCGTATTTCCTATACAAATGAAAGGTACAGGGTTATTCAGTATGCATCACTCACCTTTTGTCATCGTTATTAATACCCATAGAAAAAAATTATGAAACTGAATATTTTTCGAATAAGCTGATGTGTGAATGGTTACTTCAACGTCTGATAACTCGAGAAAGGTATGATATATAGGTATAGGTAACATAAGTTATCTTTTTGGAAACAGGAAAAACCTATCATCCCAAAAATTATATATTATTATATTTTTCTGGTATCTCTCGAAATCTGAACCCCATGTTTTTTCCTATAAAATATTATTGAAATTGAGTTTTAACCGTACTCGTATATGGAGGAAATCTACGGTGATAGCCAAATAATTTTTATAGGAATTTTTTTTATCTATGAGCAATAATAATGAAGAAAAAGGGGTAAGTAATTTAAGTGAATGATCTGTATTTCTTCTTCAAATGAAATGATGGAATGGAGTTATTACATCCAATACAGGTTACATAGGATAACAAATTATATTATTTGATTGTTTAATTACAACATTTGAGAAACTCTGATTGCAAAGGATCGAAAACTATGGTACGTTCAATATCTTGTAAATAAGAGGTTCGATTGGAAAATAATTTGGGAAATTCATTTTTTGCAGCACCTGCTAAGAAAAAAAAATGTCAGTGAATGGTTTCAAATTATCTGATCTCCACCTCATCACATTTTGATATTATATGTACAGTGAGCTAGCAATGCACTAATCAATATACATATTTAATGAGGATATAGGTATATTACTATAACAGTAATTGCTATTTTATTATTGCAGTTGCTGATAGAGTAAACCAAGAAGCAAAAGAAATAAA
The DNA here is from genome assembly GCA_958510865.1 of Myrrha octodecimguttata. Classification (NCBI taxonomy): domain Eukaryota; kingdom Metazoa; phylum Arthropoda; class Insecta; order Coleoptera; family Coccinellidae; genus Myrrha; species Myrrha octodecimguttata. The sequence continues at coordinate 17,104,062 of OY294060.1, forward strand.
TGAATTGAAAATACTCTGAAGGATTGGCTCGAGTATGCGGAACTGAGAATGTCATCAGGCTGAAAGAAGAATATTTTTACTGAAATATTAATACCAATTCGTTTGAATAGAAATTTATCCATATATAAAAATATGTTTATATACTTTTCAGTTCGTTTTATCTAATTCTTGGAAATATGTCTCACTACTTCACGAATTCAATTCCAGAATGAATATTTCTCTGTTGAAGTACGCATCATTCCAAACTAGACATGATCCACCCTCAGCTGCATACTGGTTTTTTACCACATATTAATGGTGAACAGCTGAGTTGTACTAAAAATGTTGTAACGTATCTCTAACGTTATATTACTAATTTTTGATTATGAACATTTTTACAATCAATATAATTTAACTTCAGAAAAAACATTTCTAGTCGCAGGTAGTTAATATTACTATTATTATTAATTTTTTGATTGGGAACGTTTTTCAATCAATATAATTCAACTTAAGAAAAAACGTTCCTTATCAAATATTAGTGATATAACGTTGAATATACGTAATAATATATTTAGTGGGGCCGTTCTGTTGATTAAATGAACTGGAAAAACATTTTTTAATGCACGTTGATCAAAAAACGTAAATATCACATCTCTAAATAGGGTAATGATAGGGAAAAACGTTTAAATTTATGATTGGATGAACGGAAATAAGTTACGTTCATTTCTATTCAAATACTGATGAGAATTCTACGTTTTACCTTTCGAGAATATAAGGTGGAAAAACACTGTTCAAATAACGATTATAACAAACCATAAATAAACGTTAATGCAACGGGTATTTTCACGTATATATTCCATTAAAAAAAACGCTGTCCTCGCGACATTTTTTCGTAATTCGTTGGTTTTCTAATCACTCGTTCCCAACGTTCGCTTTTCCACCATTCTATAACGTTTCATCAACGTTCGTGTGCCCATTGGGCTAGCGCAGCCAAAATAGGATTCTAAATCGCCCTAAATCAGCTCCAGGTAGTCATCTAAAAGAATGTAAACATAAAACTGCAATAGAAAATTTAACATTGATACATAAAGGAAACAACTATCCAAAATGGTTCTTCTGGAGCAATATGGGATCCTGAAAAATAGAAATAATAACCACCTTTTAAATGATACCTCTGAGGTTACCTCCGAGAGAGACGCCATTTCAAATCTGTACAGGGAAATCTAATTACATTTAGAGTTAGTGCAAATTTGATGTATTTTTCGTTCTCCTGATTTGACGTTATATTAAGTGACAGGCTACTAAACCTTTGGTTCCTTTCCTTCCGTTTCATAGTTTATATTTTAAGTTAAACAATTTTAAGATCCAATATTCTAGAAAATACGACCTGATTATCAAGATTTTTGATCATATATTAACAACAGAACTTATGAGTAAAATGAATCAGTATTTCACGAATCTGACGGTAAGACATAGTTCGAGGTCACTTACTTCTACACATAAAAATAAAAAAATACTCGCTTGATCGCGTAAATAGAATGTTTCATGTGAAAATCGTTTTATATATGATTATGGCCTAAAGGCCGAAATCGATAGCCGAGAGTATACTAATAATTGAAAGTTTGGTGTGTTTACATTTTCCCTTTAGTACAATAATAATAATGTTTATTTTCAGAAGTACCATCATATAGAGACAATAATATGAACACACGTCACATTCAAAATTCAAATCACAACGGAAACGTATCACAGAAGATCTTAAATTCATACATAGAATACGGTTCACATTTGATAATTAATACAGACAAGGCTTTCCTAAAAACTTTAACCCTTTAGTGCCCGACGGTACTCCTGTGTACCAACACTTTGGACGCGTCGTAAAACTACACAGGATGCAAACGAAGGCTCGGCGGCCTGACGGTATATTCCAGTACCATTCATGATCCAATAAGAGTATCGATAGTTTCCGCCACGCCCTCTGAAATCTTAGTGTACTCGTTTGTACGCTGTTAGATCCAGTGTGCTCTGACGTTTTCAAATCATTGTTTTGTATTCGTCTCTGCATTTGGTTTTCGATATTCTGCTATTTTTCCTTTGTGAATATTGTTGCTGGTGGCTATACTAAGTAAGTTTATGCTTGAAGAATAAACTTTCGAACATCTTTTTGATTAGATAATTCCCATTTCTCATCAGGACGCAGAAGTACCGTCAGGAAATATGGAAACCAAAAAAATTGAATGGTGGAATAAGAGACCACTTTCATCGAAAGAAATGGAGGACTTTGCAAATGAGATACTCAACGAAGACTTACCACTAGATAATAATATTTTTACAGATGAAGAAGAGAGTGACTCTGAAAATGTGAATCTAGATTTGAACAATGATTTTATAGATTCAATACTAATAACAACAGACAATGATGAAGATGTTGCTGACTGTGTTGTTCAAAATCCTCATATGAATTGTTCTGACGTCCCAGAACAGTCTCTTCCAGTTATTGAACTAACTAATCTACAGCGGTTACTGCCCTCCGAAACTAGTGAATGTTCAGGAAAAATAAAAGAAAAAAATTCCAGAAAACTCCGTCCAAAAACAGGCAGTGAAGAAATATTAGAAGGAGAAACTCATGATGCGAAACCAGATAACATGGAGAACAGAAAATGGAAGAAAAAAACTTTGGAAGAACGTATGCCTGAATATAAATTCCCAGAAGGCCCTGTTGTAACAGAGTTCATAGAATGTAACTCAGCTACAGATGTTTACCTTCGTTTGCTTGGAAAATCTCTAGACGATATTTTATTTCAGACTAACCTTTATGCAACGCAACGAAATTACTCATTGAATTTGACTCGAGAAGAGCTTTTAGCTTTTATAGGTATCAATTTTTTGATGGCTTATCATCGATTACCCAGATGGAAGGATTACTGGAATACTGGAGAAGATTTAGGCGTTCCTGTTGTCGCCAAATGTATGACGCGAAATCGTTATGAAACAATACTGAAATTTCTTCATTGCAATGATAACAACTTGATACCAAAGGATAATAAAGATAAAATATACAAGATTCGGCCTTTATCAGATACACTGAACAGAAATTTCAAAGAATGCTATAAGACAACCAGGCGAGTAAGTGTAGATGAAAGTATGATACTCTTCAAAGGTCGGAGCTCACTGAAGCAGTATAATCCTATGAAACCGATAAAGAGGGTTTATAAATTATGGTGTCTTGCTGATCAAAATGCCTATGTTGCGTCATTTGATGTGTACCAAGGAAAAAATGAGGAGTTGAAGCAAGAATTCAAAGATTTCGGCCTTGGAGAGAGGGTTGTTCTTTCACTTACTAAACCAGAGTGGAACAAATGGAAAATAATTTATGCTGATAATTATTTTACATCTATTGTTCTACTGGAAACCTTATACTTGAACAAAACTCTGGCATGTGGAACTATAAGGAGTAATAGACGTGGATTCCCACAAATGATAGCGGATAAAAAAATGAAAAGGGGAGACAATGATTTTCGTGTCTCAAATACGGACATCAGAGTGTTCATATAGAAAGACAACAGAATAGTGCATTTCGCATCCAACTTTCATAGTACCGAAGAAGTAACTGTGAAGAGGACTCAGAAGGATGGAACCAGGATGGACGTAAGATGCCCATGTGTCGTCATGGATTACAACAAATACATGGGAGGAGTCGACCGGGCAGATCAGTTACGGAGTAATTCGCAGGTCACGTAAATGGTGGCATAGACTATTCTGGGGATTCCTTGATATCGCATTCGTGAATGCTTACATAATATACAACCTGCAATTTGAAAAAATGTCCACATTGGAATTTAGAAGATCTGTTTCTTTAGGGCTCATGTCGATGAATTTCAAAAATGTTAGGGACAGGAAATCTGGACCAATAGTGAAGAGACGGAAATACAATTATAGTGTACCTGATGACGTGAGGCTTGGAAATCGTGGATCTCATTGGGTTGTATTTACGAATAACAGAGGAAGATGTGAAATGTGTAGTTCGCGTGCAATACAATCGCGACCTCAGAGCAAATGTTCAACATGTGGTGTATTCTTGTGTTGCAATCAAAATAAAAATTGTTTCCTTGAGTACCATGAAATGGACTGATTTAGATACATGATGACAATATTTTTATTTTTCTAGTAGCTACTTAGTATAAGAATTTTTAATTTTGTAAAAAAATTCAATGATAAAGGGAATAAAATATTTGAGTTAATGAGCGGTTTATTGACACTATGAATGATATTATTCCTGACGGTACTCAGAAGTCCATTTTTTGTTTTTTTTTCAAATATGAAAATAAAATTCTGAAAAAATTTGAGTGGTATTCCAAAGCCATCTACAAACAAAAAATAAGAAAAAAGTTTGTTAATTCAACTTTTCCTCCCAATGATTCCGTAGATATACCCAATCAAAATTTTATTTTTCCAATATTTCCAAAAATACAGATCAAATCGAATTGAAATCCAGTACTTCATCGTAAAATAACAGTTCGAAGTTTCATACAGAATTTAATGAGGATGATATGATAAGAAAATCATAGAAATTTTTTTTTTCAAATTGTTCTAATGACACGATTATCACGAAATTTCGCATAAAGTTGTCTTTCAGCATCTCAAAACTAGCTGTGAAGTTTTATCAGGACTGAATCAGTATTTCTCGAGTTATACCGAAAGAATCAACGATATCGAGAAGAAAACCTCGAAATTTGACATATTTTTTCCCGATATCTCCAAAACTTATGATCGTATCAAACTGAAATTTGGTACACTGCTGTGAAATATGAAGCTCAAAGTGTGAGTGGATTTTTTTTTGATATGATGAATGTCTTCCGGAAAAAAAAATTTTTTGGAAAAAAATTTCGAAAAAATTTTTTTTTTTTTATTTACTGACGAAATGATCCGGATGAAATTTGGCTCAAAGTTGCGCGTTGTTATACTCCACCTAACTGCCAAGTTTGAATCCAATCGCTCGAGTAGTTTCTGAAATAAAAAATAAATAACTTCAAAACTTCGAGTGCCTATTACTCCGAAACTGTTCGACCGATTTGGCCCATTAACGAACTTAACCGCGGCATTCTGATTCGCAACCTATCCTTAAAGTTTCAAGTTGCTAGCTTGCTTCTGTCGACAGTTATTGTGTCTACGGCCGGACGGACGGCCGGCCGGACAGAATCGATTTTGACACCGGATTCGTCATCAGTGAGTCCAACCTAGTCGATTGAGACCATTTTCGGCTCAATCATCCAAAATTACAGACATTTGGACTAAACGATAGCACGCTGTTCCCCTAGAACATGCGCGCAAAAAGTTCGAATATACGGACGAAACTTCGGCATATAGTTCAACTTAGTCTTGTTCTTCACCACCTGTCCTAGCTCCTGTCAAAGTACTCAGCATGAATAACCAAGGACGTGATTCTCACTTCATTTGTTCACCGGGGAACTACTTTCGTGACATGAGGCGGAGATTTGGCACCCAAGTTGTGACTCAGCTCAAACTAAGGATCAAGTTGGACAAGAGAATGGCAGCACTACATAATTGTAAAATCTTTTTGTTGGAATGTTGGAGGATCGTTTTCCCAAATCATTTCAAGAATAATATAAAGTGTATGAACATTTTGGCCTTGCGAGGACGGTTGCCCATATCGCAACTATTGTGGAAGGTTAGTTAATAGATTCAGAAAGTTGATTCTCAATTTGGAAATGAAAATAACTATTTGGAATATACAGAAGGTTCAGGGAGAAATGTTCAATATAAATTCCCAATTACAAAGTTACTTACCTCCAGAGATCTATTTTAATTTCAACAACTCAAGTAAGAATAACTTCAACAAACTTTTCAATATTGTAAAAGAAAAAACCACCACAAAACTCAGAAACCTGTGCAATTCATGTCATTTCTTATGTAATGTTATGTGTATGTTATGTGGTTACAAAGATTTCATTCATAATTTTACTAACATTCACTTACCAAGAAGTGTCGAAAACATCTTGTCTCTAGGTCCTAACCTTAGCCTACCTTTTTATGATAGGAAAAACATCTCAATTCCGGTCATTTTGAAGGATTTAGAAGATTGTATACAGAATATAGATTTAATTGATGAAGAAAAGAATCTACTTAGGGCTAAAAATATTAATATAATAATAAATTTTTGGTATAAATTCCAACAAACAAATAAATCCTGCCCCATTCGAGATTGCTTTAAAGAAACTAAAATCTTTCTTAAGGACCATCCACAGTGGTTATGTTAAAGAGTGAATATCGGGAATATATGCATAATTTATTGGCTGATAACGAAGTATATAAGAAGCTGAGAACAGATCCAACCTTTAAGCTTGAAAAACGAGCTAACCAACTCATCAACGAATTGAAAATAACATTAGTAATCAATGAGACCACTGCCCACCGTATGAAGCGACATGACTCAGTCCCTCCAAAATTATATGGTTTAAGAAAAACTCACAAACGAGATCTCTGCATTAGGCCTATAGTCAGTTGCTTAGGCGCTCCTTCATACAACATATCGCATTTTGTTCACAAAGTCCTATCTATGGTAAACTCAACATCACCCTATACAATAAAAAACTCATACGAATTTGTGTCATTCAGTAAGGGCATTGTCCTTCCGAAGGGCTTTATTCTGTACTCATTAGATGTTGTCTCCCTATTTACCAATATCCCTAGGGATCTGGTGCTGCAACTAATAGAAGAAAAATTTCAAAAAGCACTGCAGTGAAGGCAGCAACTTTTGCGCGCATGTTCAATGTAGATGACCGCTTCAGCAATGAATTTGAACATGCACACAAAAGCAGCTGCCTTCACGGCAGTGCTTTTTGAAAATTTCTACTGATAAATTACAGGATTTCAATTCGCTCAAATCTATATTTTTGGAAATATTGGAAAAATAAAATTTTGAATGAGTATATCTACGGAATCATTGGGCGGATTTTACCCATTCACGAATTCGACCTTCGTAATTAAGCCCCAAACCTACTCTACAAATATCGAGTTTCTAAGTTGTTTCTTCCGGAAGTTATTGTGTTTACGGTCAGCCTAACGGCCGACTGCGTAAACACAATAACTTCCGAAAGAAACAACTTAGAAACTCGATATTTGTAGAGAAGGTAACCTTAATAACAAAGGCCGAATTCGTGAATGGGTAGAATCCACCCGATGATTCCGTAGATATACCCAATCAAAATTTCATTTTTCCAATATTTCCAAAAATACAGATCAGATCGAATTGAAATCCAGTGCTTCATCGAAAAATAACAGTTCGAAGTTTCATACAGAATTTAATGAGGATGACATAATAAGGAAATCATAGAAATTTTTTTTTCAAATTGATCTAATGACACGATTATCACGAAATTTTGCATAAATTTGTCTTTCAGTATCTCAAAACTAGCTGCGAAGTTTTATCAGAACTGAATCAGTATTTCTCGAGTTATACCGAAAAAATCAACGAAATCGAGAAGAAAACCTCGAAATATGACATATTTTTTTTTGTATATGATGAATGGTTTTCGAAAAGAAGGAAAAAAATTTCGAAAAAAAATTTTTTTTTTATTTACTGACAATATGATCCACACAAAATTTGGCTCAAAGTTGCACGTCGTTATACTTCACCTAACTGCCAAGTTTGAATCCAATCGCTAAAGTAGTTTCCGAAATAAAAAATAAATAACTTCAAAACTTCAAGTGCCTATAACTCCGAAACTATTCGACCGATTTGGCCCATTAACGAACTTAACCGCGGCATTCTGATGCGCAACCTATCCTGAAAGTTTCAAGTTGCTAGCTTGCTTCTGTCGACAGTTATTGTGTCTACGGCCGGACGGACGGCCGGCCGGACAGAATCGATTTTGACACCGGATTCGTCATCAGTGAGTCCAACCTCTTCGATTGAGACCATTTTCGGCTCAATCATCCAAAATTACAGACATTTGGACAAAACGATAGCACGCTGTTCCCCTAGAACATGCGCGCAAAAATGGCATTTTATTTCATCATACACTGATATGCCTAAAAAATTATTCTTGGATATAATAGCCTACATTTATGAGTATAGTTATTTCCAATTTGAGGGTGAATTTTGCCAACAAATCGACGGTTCCGCAATGGGAAATCCAGCTAGTCCGTCCTTGTCTGATTTTATTATGACACATTTAATTGAAAAATGCCTGAAAAAACTCAGATTTGTCGTCGCTTTCATCAAACTTTATGTAGATGACACAATCATAGCAATACCTTCGGATAAAGCTGATGAACTTTTATCAATATTCAATCTATATCATCCACGCATTAAATTCACCATAGAAAAATTTCAAAAAGCACTGCCGTGAAGGCAGCAACTTTTGCGCACATGTTCAATGTAGATGACCGCTTCATCAGCGTGCGCGCAAAAGCTGCTGCCTTCACGGCACTTCTTTTTGAAATTTTTTTTGCTGTTGAAATGGCTTTTCCGCTCAACTATAAATTATTTTGGTAATTTATTTCGATCATTTCGAATGCCTTTTCTCTACGAATTCTACGGTGAATCTCGATCAAGAATTGAAGAGTATGACAATTGTCATATCTCTATGTCAATTTCCTTAGGGTTTTCGAGCATCTGCAAAAATTGTGAGAGATCTATTTGCCATTCCGACTAGATTCACAAGCAAACATTCCAGAAATAAACTGTGCAAGATATCGAGAAATTTTAAATCGGAATATATACATAACTCTCCCCATCACCGTTCCTTCGACTTAGCAACGAGTGGTACGAGGTATAGGAGATATAACATTCGATTGTCGAGTGACATTCGGTTCCATGCGCAGGTCATGCATATTTGTTGTTTATATTTAACTTGGAAAATCGACGCAAACATATGGCAATTGTCATTTTCAAGAATCGGCCCCCTGATGACTTATCCCGTTCCTAGATTTGTAAATACAAAGCTGTTGGCTTTACGTACTTCGAGTTATTGGCTCGAAAGTATAGCTATTCTTGGATCTTTCTTTAGTTCGTTTTGAGCAATAGGTCTCTCGCGTGTAACACGAATTATCATATTTTTATGATTTTCTCATTCTTTATCGATACAAAATCATAATATATAATATCACACACTTCAACAATTCGCGAATTTTGAATAACTCGGTATTGAAAATGATCAAATCGGGACGCAATGTCGAAGCGGGTGAAACGCGTCAGATTACGTCACTTGTTATTGCAAGATTCACCGCTCGATACAGCCGACGCTGTATATTCGCTTGCTAGAGAGAAAAGTACAAGAGAAGAGGAAGAAAGTGGATATATCCCGGTACGTCACGAAAGGCGCGAAGTTTCGACCGTATGAACATTCAATATGTGTAGCCAAATTTAAAAGATCATTTTCTGGTTGAATATTCAAGTTTTTGGCGGCGGTTAAGGTTTTCAGTAGTCTTACGGATAGAATATTTGATTCCAATGATAAAAAAATCATGAAAGTTATTTTACTGTGGCCCAAAAAGTTGAATATTTCAGGCTTAGGTGAAATTCGGATCCGCAGGTTTTGAGCGGGGTATCACCGAAAGCGTTTGTTTGAAGTCGCCTGATAGTAATGCTATACCGAAAGGAATCGAAGGTTTTGTAAAGTATTTCATTGTATGGCTTTCTATGAAAAGAATAATTTTTTTTTATACTCCAAGTACGGCCATATCGTAGCCTTTGTTGACGTATTTAATGTTTTTTCATGGATATTTCATAATGTTTTGAAAGATTCCGATTGGATTCGTAACGAAGGATTTTTACTTTCTATTTTCCTTCAGAACTAATTACTTTATTGCTGTATTCTTCGATATGGTGAATTTCCATACTTCGCAGTAATTTTGATTTCCTTGAGACGATTCAATGTATTTTTCAACAATTTTCTTTATGGCTTTTCAATTCGATTTCCAAGAACCAACTCTTAGATACTCTTAGATACTTGAAAATTTAGAACACAGAAATAATCCAATGAAAATAATAAATGTCATTCGGTTAGTGTGGCTTTTTCACATTTCCCGCACAACTTTCCCCGCATAGGAACCTTCTCCTGGCAATAACACAACAGAAAATTTGCGAAATTGATCCAAGCGTTCAGGCGTGATGCCGTGACGAAGGGAAATAAGGTTTCATTTCTATGTATCTCGTCAAAGGAAGAATAAGAATACCAAGTTTCAATCTCAGCGCATTAGTATTTTTTTGATATTGATGAAATATCAAAATTCTAAATGAGTGCGTCATGGGCATTTTGCCCATAAATGAACTCAACCGAGATATTCAAGCTCAGTACAACCTGAAATTTTGTAAGACTCTTGGCAATTTCTTCTAAACTTGGAGCACAATTGAATTTTAAGACGGATTCTTTATGAATGAGTCCAACCTAATCGTCCAAGACCATTTTCGGTTCAGAACTGGAAAATAATAGACATTCGGGAGAAATGATAACGCTCTTGTTCGTTCCTCAGAACAAGCGTGAAAAAATGGAAATAATTTAATTTTCACTTACCCTCCGGTGAGCAAAGCTGTTCCACACTTTTTACATTTAATTTGTTGCTCAATATCTTGTTAGCGTTTGTGAGAAAGTTGATTGTTTTCAAAGGTGATGAAATCTCCGAACCTGACAATACTAATGGCCATGATTTCAGAAGCCAATTAGCAGTTTGTTGTATAAGAACATGATTTTCTCCTTCATAGGTGCAATTTGCGTCATTGGCACTTATGAGATCTCCTAATCCAGCAGCTGAAAATGAAACATTTCTTAAATATTAATTTTCAATATTGATAAACGGGTCAAAGATAAAGTTCTAAACATATACTCCATTCACTTTTATAATGTAGCCCGGTTGGCCATGACATCCTGACAGATTTCACCGTGTATATTTTGAAATTGTTAGGTTATGGTCATTTTCCTGTCAGATAACTATGCAACGTTGTCCTCTCTACATAGAGGTCGTAGTAATTACTTATTTTTCAAATGTCAATCTACATTGATAAAGTAATGAATTTGAGAAAATATTATTTGAATTCGATAATTCCAAAGACCTGGCGAATGTTGAAGAAACTTTTGTCTCTGTTAATACTGGAAATATTTCACGTATATAAACATGGTTGAAAGATTTAGTTATGCTATTTTCTTGTAAGGAAATCAAGAATCGGGTTTTTCAAAATAAAGTCTTCAGTTCAGTCTTTTTGGGTGCACCAATAGAAGGATATTCTTTATCGTCTCTTTCACTTAAATCTTCCTTATTGTGTTGATGTGCAGCTAAAAAATAAATATCTATTCATATAAAATATAATTCCTTGGTTTTCACTTACATACGTCGAAAATGTTGCATAGCTTGTGTTGAATTATTGATTCCGAATTATCAGGGTTACTATCAGAAAAAGCCGATTTCAATTCTACATAGCACTTCATGATACTTTGCCTCTGCTTCTTCAAAACTACCTTCGGCATTTTTATTAGTTTGCAAGCGATATTATTATGCTGAGATTTAGAAATCTAGAATCGATTGATATTGATAATAGTAGAAATTGAAATTTGGCAACGTCTTTTGACATTGCCGATATTTCATGAGTGCCAACCTGCGTCAGTTTTAAGGGAAAAAACTTGATAAACCTAAATCATGGCCAACCGGGCTACATTATAAAAGTGAATGGAGTATATACAATTGTATGAATAACGAGTGCCTTCCCAGGCGATTCTTTGTTCAACAGGAAGTGGATTCATCGAAACAAATCATTCCACAAAGAACAGCAAAGTTCCAATTGAAGAGAGAGCCTCACGAAGTTTTGGAATCGTCACACAGTCATATAGCTCAAATGAGTCCACGGTGTAGATAAAATCAATGTCTTACTATAATAATTCTTATGAAGTTACTTCAAAACCTGTCATATAGCTCAAATGAGTCCACTGTGTGGATAAAATCAATGTATTACTACAATAATTCTTCTGAAGTTACTTGACAAACCCCTTGATATATCAAATATACATGATTTGTCCAAATTTCTAGGAATTCATAACTGAAATGTGAGATCATTTCATTCCAGTTATTTTTTATTCACTTCTGATTTCTAAGCTACGCCTTCTAATCAAGAATAAGCCATTAATTTGCAATAGCTTATTTTGTATGAGCAGTATTTTGGCTTGGTGAAACATTGTTCTTGAAAAATCCGTGGTTTCATTTTCATATTGCTGAAATATGATTTTTCTTTAAAATACATAGGTATGAAAAAAACAATGTTTATCGTATCTGCACTATCTCGCGAGCCAGTAATTAAGGTCAACTCCAAAGACATGGATGATAAAATGTAACCACGAAGATTTCGAACAAAAAAAATTGAAGTAATGAATATTGAAGAAACGCACTGACGTTAAGCCAGCAGCTTTTTCTCGCATGTTCGAACTCGTTGCCAGACCGGTCACCCACGATCACGATCATCATAAAATTTTGCACGTTTGCAGAATTTGCCAACCAGTTTCTTAAATTCATAATGATCGATCAGTAATTTTGAGTCATTCAGGAAATAACAACGACACCACGAAACAAACCGCGAAATTAGACCAATTTTTTCCCACAATTTCATTTAATTTTTGAGAGTTCTTTTTAGCATATTAGTTGTGAAAACCCAGAGAAAATCACAAAAAAAAGGGCTGTGAAATCATTGAAATCTGATGAACAGTTTTCGGATTATTTTTATTTACGATCAATACGATCTCAATAGTAGTTGCGGGTCGGTATACAACACCTAATTACTCATTTTCAATCCGATCGCATAAGTTGTTCCTTAGATATAGGGATCAACCTAAAAATTCAAATCGGTATACATAACTCCGAAACAGTCACATTTCGATGCGCAACCAACACTGAAAGTTTCAAGTCGCTGTTTTTTTTCGATCTCAAGTAATCGTGCTTATGACCGGTCGGGCACAATCAAATTTGACATCGAATTCTTCGACATGCTGTGCAACATAGGCGTTTCAGACCATTTTCTAGAAAGAATTCGAAAATAATAGACATTTGAGAGAAATTCTAGCACGTTGTTCCCTAGAACATGTGCACAAAAACTGAAAGATTTGATAAGGAAATGGCATTTCGCCATAATTGCTCTCTATCGAATAATCAATATTGTATTGGAAGTTGGAAGGAATAATAAAATCTGCGTTTTAAACCAAAGAATATAATTCGTAAATTTACTAGAACTGCTCCATTGCTGGAATGTGAATAAAAATTTCCTTATTGGAGCGCTTATGTATCGATAATATTATTATCTGCAATCTGACACAGGGACATCTAAAAGAAATGTTGAAAACGAAGAAATAATAAATTATTATCAGAGTATGATGCATTATTGTTTCGTGATGATAAGAGTCATAAGTCGTTCTCACATACATCCAAAAATCTTATACAAGGTGAGTCACGAGGAACTGTACATATTCCTACCATATATAGAGACTACTCAGGTGATTATCAGATGACCATTTAAAAGTGCCTTCCTCTCTTCATAAATTTTATACAGGCTAATTTTAGGGTTTCACCGAAAATTTCAATCCGTCATTAATTTTGAACGGTTAACCCGAATCGATTGCAATTTTCAGGGAATATTGAATTGAAGTACCTTTAGATGCCAACTCGTTCATAATTCGGAAAATCCAGGTCAGACTTTAAAAATTTTTGTTGTTTTGGACTTTTGCAAAAATTTCACCCTGTGTATGTTTTTTCTATGTTTGATGAGGAATATTGAAACTATAATGATTATGGAGGAAAACTGCCAAAAAGATTTTTCCTAACATAATTGTACGATTCTAAATGAAATAATGAATTTCATTGATTATTTTCGCTTAGCTTCAAATAACAATTTTCCCATCGAATTTTGTATAAGGAGCAAGAGTAAGTATTACCTTTACACATCATACAGCATTTTCTTAATTCATTGCCGTTTCAAGTTTTCCAATTTAATTCGTTCTCCATAGAACTTTATTTACCGATAAAGCGCAATTTACAAGAGACGGTGTTGTCAATTTGAGGAACACTCATATTTGGGCCGAAGAAAATCCACATGCAATCCGCGAAGGACGCTCTCAATTAAGACAATCGGTAAATACGTGGATTGGGGAAGTCAATAACCATCTAATAGGTACACATTTTTCGACGGCTCTTTGAGTGGGGAAGTTTATTTGGATTTTTCATGAAATATTCTCCCCAACCTATTAGCAATGTTGATGTTCGGTAGCTCTTCTTTCATCATGATGAACCACCTCCACATTTTTCGGTTGCTGTCCGCTAGCATCGGAATGAAACATACAGTTCCAGATGGGTAGGGAGAGGATGTCCTATTCCTTGGCCACCAAGGTCCTCCGATTTAAATTCTATTGATTATTTCGTTTGGGATGACTGAAAGAACTGGTGTATGCAGAATCTCCAAACACACGCCAAGAATTGATAGAAAAAATAATTAACTAATCCAATATTATTGGGAACGATCCAGGTAGAATAAGGAAGGTAGTTAGACATTTAAATATAAGACAACAGAAATGAGCCACGGAATGGTAGTTCCACGAGGCTAATGAAAGAGTATTTCAGGTAGCACGTAATAGTTCTATTAACTATTTCAACTTCCCGATTTTTGTTTCAAGTTTTCGGAAGACTAAAGGAAATTTCTGGATAATTTTGTGTATTAAGATCTGAAACAATTAATTGAAAGTTTAGGAAATTTTGCGAATTTTCACCCTCAGAAGTGGGTGTTCCAAAACTAAGATCAAATTGAATTGGGAAATTTTCAAAAGCCAGTTCTGGAAACGGCGTTCAATTAAGAAAATGCTGTATGATGTGTGAAGATAATACTAACCCCTTACTCCTTATAGTGAATCAAATCAGGTACAAGATGAGTTGTCTGAAGTTGAACACTGATAAGACTGAGTTCCTCAGATTTAAACATGCTGATGTGAAGGCATTTAAGTTGTTGGGCGCATATTTCGACTCAAAACTGACATAGCCCCAACATAACTAGAACCTTCTACCTAAACTATCATGGTGTTTGCCATGAGAAGAATGAAGTGTCTGGTAGATGGTTATGCCACCACGTCCGTATATTTTGCTTTTTTGAGTTTTGTCCCTTATGAGATAATGCCGTGGGGTGCATCAACTGGATTTCTGGACGTATTTCTCATGCAGAAGAGGGCCATGCGCATATCGTGTGATCTGACACAGACTGGTAGCCGTCAAAAGGTTAGGGTAAATGTGAGGTTGAGGGTAAGGGTTCATGTATATGAAGTCTGTTGATTTTATGTCAACAAAGTTCTACGAAGAAACTCAGAGAAACAGAGAAATTTTGGAGATGTTAAATGAGTTTGGAACGGAATACATACTTGAAGGCGGAACTCGCAAAAATGAAGAAGTTCGTTAATGAGGCGGGAAGCGAAATAAAAATGGACCACTTGGTATTGAGTTGAGTATGCAACGATGGAAGCGAGAGTTTGGAGAGCCTTAGGAAGATGTCTTCCGAAGTTATGAAATGGGTGGATGACTCGTTCTAACCTGAGATGATCGCTTCAGTAAGAAAAATAGGGTCGCACAACAAACCTCCAATGTGAAAATGCAGAATCAGGAGGTCAAACAGAATATTACAGAGAAAAAAAGCCCCATCACACGAAATGTCTGTGGTCTACACAACACAGCAATTAAGGTATTCATAAACGAAGATCTTACTCAAGATACCTATAAACTACTGAAATATGGACTGCGACCGAAGAAAGTGGGATATAAGTTGGTATGGCAGAGGAATGGTCATAAATTTGCGCGTAGAATTGAAGAAGTACCACATATTCGGCTTTGAAATGAACATTTTGATAGCTCATTAGATCCGCAGGGACAGGACTGAGACTTCATTCTCGTTGTCTTGAGCGTATTCTCTTTGTCTTGGCCTTAATCTGGTGCATGGAGGATTTCCACTGAATGAGTGTGAACTTACTAGGTTACGACTACCTAAACTTTGAAATAGTTTTCTGTGATGATATCAAGACTGTACAATTTTTTGATGATTCAAGTCGAAATCTGAATGTGATACACCTAAATACGAGTATAAGGAGTATAAATAAGAATTACAATTCTTACTGGTGACGTTAATGTAAATATTTTTAACTGAGCTAGTTTCAATATAGGAAGGTACTTAGATTGTCTACGTGGAAAGGGTTTTCAACCTGTAGTTAACCTGGCCAGCAGAATTGATAAAATAAGTCTACATACCTTGATCACTTTTTTGAGAGGTTTCGGGATCATTTTATAGCTCGTGGTGTAGTTCTTGATTCGGGGTTTTCGGAACACTTTACGATACTCCTAAATATAAGAATTCAACAAAAGCTGACAGTGAGAGAATGGATTTGGGTGAGTTAGACGAGTATCCGAGAAGTAAAAAATGGGGTGATATTTCGGATTTCGCAGATATCAATGTCTGCACTAGCTTATTTATGGATAGACTTGGACATTCTTCGAACCGTGTTGCAGAGGTGAGGTATCTGGCATGTAGGAAAATAAAAATCAAACCGTGGATAACGCTGTAACGGTTTACTGAATTCGATAAGTCACAATACCGCAAAACTCTCACAAAACTAACTAATAAAGCCATAGCCGTTTACTACAAGAGTCAATTCGAGTCGAGCAAAGATGATTCCAGAAAAACATGGAATGTGATAAGGTCCTGATGCAATAATGTGAAAATGATGCAGAACGTTAACAGTATAATAAACGAAAACAACCGGGAGCTACACGATGAATTGAAGATAGCAAATTAATTTAATAATTTTTTTTCAAGATAGGTAATAGATTAGCTGGTAAAATACCTAAATTGGATTAAATAAATTTAAATGCAAGAATGAATAACGAAGCTGGGTCATTTTTCTTGGCGCTTATTTAAAGATCAGAGATGATTGAGGTAATAACTTCCCTTAAACATACTAATAGCACTAGGAATGACGATATCAGCGTCGGTATCTTGAAGCATTCGCATGAGGCCTTGTTAACGCCACTACTACATATAGAAAATTTAATTTTCAGAGAGGGGGTGTATCTGGATCTGCTCAAGAGCTCTATAACACAATTACATAAAGGTTGCTCCAAAAAAGATGCTAATAATTATAGACCGATAGTCATTGCCAGTTATTTTGGCAAGATCTTTGAGAAATGAGTCGAACCGAGACTTTTCTCTTATTTGGAAAAAAAGCTTATATCTTGTAACCAGTATGCGTTTAGGCGGGGGCTTGCAACTGAGGAAGCCATAGTCAGGGTGGTAGATTGTATTATGAAAAACCTCAATCAGGGTAAAAGGTATTTGCTGGTGTTTCTGGACTTGACAAAGTAATTTGACACTGTGTCGCACCGCATTCTGCTTGGCAGGATGTACAGTTTGGGTATCAGTGATCGGTATCAACAGGTAAGAATCGGAGATTCCAAAAGTGGGTCCTGCCTGGTGGAGTGCAGTGAGCCACAAGGGCAGGTGTTTATATTAATAGTTTAATCCTATCAGACTGTTGAGATGTGGTGTGCTATGCTGACGATATGGTTATCATGCTTCATGACACCTCGTGGGATCTTGTATATGGAAGGGTAGTTAGCTGTGAGCAAGGTTAAGTCGATCTTTTGGCACTTAATGTCTACAAACCCAATTTTATCTGTTTCACTCTCAATAGGCGAACCGACCGTTCTTACGCTACGATAAAGATTCAACCCGCCGGAACTTTTCAGGTTGCGGTTGCTCTCAAAAACTATCATTAGTTCCAAAAACTAGGTACTTGGGTCTCTTTCTTGATTCTCATATGACATGGCGGTTCCATGTAGAGTATATAACAACTAAACTGAAGAAAAAGTATAACAGGTTCTATCAAATCAGAGATTGGTAACCCAAAGAAAAAACAAATAAAGGTTTATAAAGCCTTAGGTGAATCATTTTTGAATTACGGTATGGTAGCCTGGGCTCCGCTCCTAAAAATATTTTGCTCCCTCTGCTCATAGCCCAAAACAGGAATTCTAAAGATAATTTTATTTAGGAATAGGAGATTTCCTGCGGGCTAAGGTTCTGAACATCGAACAGTTCCACATCAAAAAAGTTTGTAGATTGGTGAAAGAAGTACACAATGCAGGAAGTATCACATAGTGTCGCTACACGGGCTGCGAGTTCAAGTCCTGTTGTTGTTCCGGAGACCTCCTTCACCTCAATACAAAGGTCGCTGTACTACATTGCTCCGAAAATGACTAATATGATTCCCCCACAGTTTAGAAAGCGATCATACGGATCCGTCAGGAGCAAGATATCTTCCTGGTTGCTAGATAATAAAATTGTTTCGTTCTAGCTCTGGTCAAACTATTGTTGGTGAAAGTTGTGATTTTCGAATCTTGTGGTTTGTGTATTTTGATATGTTTTCATGAGAAATTTCAAAGCATAGGAGATAAGTAACGCACACACATTCCACCAGGAAAATCGTGTGTTAAACGAAATGTTTTTCGAATTTGTGATACTTATATAATGAATTGCCTGTTTTTTATATCACAATGGCGGCAACACGCAGGCTCAAGACGCCTGTTTTATGTATGGCAAACGGCGCTAAGATGCGTTTAGTACTTGGGCATCAGGTTGTACAGGGTGATTCATTAAGGGTGGCCACCAGCCGTATCTCAAAAAGCGTTCATCCTATAACTTCCGGAAAAAAATTCTAATGACAAAATCGGCCCCTAGAAAATGATTACAAATATTTTCAAGTTCGTAGTTCCCCACCAGAGGGCGCAATCTATCACTTGTAACATATAATCTCATTTTTTACGAAATATTCTCCAGCTAACAGTGGTAAAGAATAATGAAATAGGAAAATACTCTTCCTATTCAACAACTTTTGTTTCAGTAATTTTTCTATATTTCCTTTTTTTTTAGTGATGGGATGGAAAAACTTTTCTTCACAAAAAAAACACTCGCACTTCCGTATGCGTGAACTGATTTTCACGTAATTTGATTTCATTCGAAGGCCATTAAAAGCAGATCACAGAAAAATATGACAACATACCGGGTGATCCAATAAAAAACTACAGGCATTTTTATGACACTTCACCCTATTTGCGTGTTTTACTGGAGAATTTCAAATGAAATTCTATGATTCTAACCGACTGGGAATAAGCTAAGAATCATCACCTATTGACTTGTTAAAACCGCAGACAGATATCTCCGGTCAATCCGAAGATATTAACATTTTTGTAAATTTTGATAAGTGTTGATCAACCCTGTAAGCTTGAAAAAACAAGGAAGTGACTTTATTCGTCATGACAACGCAGCAAAATACTAAACACACATGAAATAACAATAATACGATAAAATGAAACAAAAATTAATAACAACGAAAATATTTGAACAAAAAACTACCCGTATACATAATCATTTGAAATATTCAAAATGTGTACCATTTTTTTCTATACATAAATTTAGTCTTTCTTAAGTTGATACTATTCACAATTTCGGTATGAGAAAAAGTTTCAGCTGCCTGTCGAAATCTATTTTTCATATCCTCACTTGTAGTTGGGGGTGTTCGGAAAACTAAGTCTTCATTCTCCCCAAAAATAAAAACTAATACTGTAAGGTCGAGTGATCTTGCTGGAAAAATACTCCCTCGTCCAATCCACCTCCTTGAGAAGACGGTATCTTAATATTCCCTAACATTAGCAGCATAATGCGCCGGGCAACCATCTTGTTGATACCACATATCTAACCTGCTTTGAATAGCAATATCTTCTAAAAGAATTCGAAAATTTTCGTTAAAATTTCAAGCACCTTTGTCCTGTTAAGATACTATCGAAGAAAAATGGTCCGACAACTGTTCCATCAAAAATTCCGCACCACATGTAAACACTCCAGCGATTCTGATTATTGACTTATCTTTGCCAAAATGGGTTGTTAGATGATCAGTAGTGGCTGTTGTGTAAATTTACTTTACCATTGCAAGAAAAAGTAGCCTCGGCAGTCCATAATATTCTATGAAGTGAGTTAGGTTCGCCGTTCAGCATTCGTCTCAACCAATTGCAAAAGTCCTGTAGTCTCTTTCAATTCTTGGTGCAAGACAACATGATACGGATGCAGTTTATGGTTTATGACCGGAGATATCTGTCTGCGGTTTCAACAAGTCAATAGGTGATAATGCTTAGCTCATTCTCAGTCGGTTAGAATCATTGCATTGCATTTGAAATTCTCCAGTAAAACGCGCAAATAGGGTGAAGTAACATAAAACAGCCTGTAGTTTTTAATTGGATCACCCGGTATGTTGTTGTCATATTCTGTAATCTGCTTTTAATGGCCTTCGAATGAAATCAAATTACGTAAAAATCGGTTCACGCATTCATAAGTCAGAGTGTTTTTTTGTGAAGAAAAGTTTTTCCGTCCCATCACTAAAAAAAAGGAAATATAGAAAAATTACTGAAACAAAAGTTGTTGAATAGGAAGAGTATTTTCTTATTTTATTATTCTTTACCACTATTAGCTGGAGAATATTTCGTGAAAAATGGGATTATATTTTACAAGTGATAGATTGCGCCCTCTAGTGGGGAAATACAAACTTGAAAATATTTTTAATCATTTTCTAGGGGCCGACTTTGTCAATAGAATTTTTTTCCGGAAGTTATAGGATAAACGGTTTCCGAGATACGGTCGGTGGCCACCCTTAATAAATCACCCTGTATTGCCCCCGTACAGATGGAGTTAGGAAGAAACCTTTGAATTCATTCATCAGATGGGTGAAGCAGTACCTGGTGTAATGATGTATATTTATGTAACTTTGATGTTTCACGTTATTGTTCTGTATCGAAAAAAAATTATGCAAAATCCTCCCAAAACCTCGAGACTTCTCATCATTGATGTGGAGGTTTCAAGCAGTACACTATACTTCTCGATCTCTATAATTGGTGCTTTTGTTCTGGGGAGAAAGATAATTACTTCAAGATGTCAGCATCTCCTATTAAACTGAGGTATCAATTTAATAGCAGTTATCATTCCACCACGCTCAAAAATCGACAGCCTGAACTTAGAAGCGGACATTGGACGTCACAATGGAATCTGATATTTGAAATCTTCATTCGAAAGTGCCATTGATAAAGTATCTATCCCCATCAAATCTTTTCGTATAAAACCAAAACAATTTATTATTGTGTTTCAATAATATCTTTGAAAATAGTTTGAAAATATTAATTCAACAATTAGTTATAGACATATTAACTTTGAGGTAGCCTCAAAAATAGAAAGCTTTTGCCATTTTCAAAAATATATTCTGTTTTTTTCAAATATTTATATTGGATATACCAAATTCCACAAGAATAGCTAGTAAAATTGAGCGAAATGCAGAGTGTAGCATAAGTCTTTATCACACGGTAGAAAATGTGTAGTTGATTTATGAATGAATATATTATTATTATAATATAGATATACCTTTAAGATATCCATGGCCCCCGCAGGCTTCTCTACATTCTTTAATAGCATCTCTCATGGTCCATCCAGCTAAAGGTTTGCAACCTGACGAAATTGCATGAATTTCCACCCCTCTATCAGGTAAACTTTCACTTTTTGGGTTCATGATAGTCTCCATTACAAATTCTATGAAGGCTGGTTGTAAATAATCAGAGAATATTCTCACTACGTAGACGGCTGCAAGATGAGGCAGAAGGCGATGTTGCTATAAATCGTATTATTATTATACATTTGTTCAAAACACCAAAAGTTGAAGAAGAACTTTCTTTCTGCTACCTACAATATTACTTTCATTCTATAACCTAACTGAATAATTGTTCTGTGATGATTCGAAATTTGAGGTATCTGTCTATACACAGATTAACAACAAGAAAAAAGAAACAATTCGGAAGATGATTATAAATCTCCAAATAATAAATGAAAAAATTGAAGTGTGGACGACACCTCAATGCATCACTCTTGTCCAGTGAAACATCTGTATTTAAAAGCTGAAAAATAACATTTAAATATCACAGTTTTTAATATTGCCTTTTGCAATTCAAGATTTTCTAATGGGTCTCTTATCAAATCTCAAATCGTTTCTTTCGAAAGTAATTATGTTTATTGTCGGCCTAGAGAGTTAAAATTTTATTTGATTTTATGTCTCCAAGGAAGCCAGTTAAAAATGAACCCATCGATAGAAAATGATGACCATCTGATTGTTCAAACAAAATTTCGTCCGGATGCATGGAAGCATAAATGACCCAATTCCAATTAAATGTGAAAATGAAGTCTCTATTTTGAAATATTGTTGTTCCATCACATATTTACCGCCCATACGGTAAACCACCGATACTATGTCATTACCGTTCGGAATGTCAAACATTCTCCAATCAAAATGTCATTGTTTTTGAGATTAAGAAAGTTTTACAAATTTTTTGAAGAACATTAGATCGCCTATGTGTTTTGGAACTAATTTAGAGTCCTTCTATGCTAAGCATTGCTGAAGAGAAGGGCTCTTAGGCGTACGAAAAAGTCCAAAGAAATAGGTATAATTTTGGGTGATTCAAGGATGAAAATTGAATTTGTCTGTTTAAGCTTCGTACAAAAAGTCCACTCGGAGCACTCTTTCGTGTCCTTTGATTACTCTTTTTGTATCTATCTACTTTGACCATTTGATATAGGAGTAAAAAAATAGGACAGTCACAAACTTACAAAAAAAATCATCACTTTGACATTCTAGAGCAGGGTAATTTTTTTTTGTTATTTTAAAGAAATTAATTTATTATTTTCAATGTCAACTTTAAGTCATATTTTGTATTATGTGTAATTATGGCAATGGGCGCGTTTTTTAATTCACCAAACTGGGGTGGTTGTGGTGGAGTATGGTGGACATAGAACATAAATGGTGAACGTTGGACTAGATAATTTGACATTTACGTCATTCAGACAACAATTAAAAAACGATTTGGTGGATCGACTCTTCCACCACACCAATTTGGTGAATTAAAAAACTCGGCCAATTTATGTGTGACCGATGCCCAATATAAATATGATATGGAATTTTGAAAGCATTATTTCAGAATGGCGCTTAAACAGCAAAGTTCATAATTTATATTTTCTGTTGCCGAAGTTGATTTCATTTGATTTTCCGTGGGAAAATTTGTTGAGAATTCGAACTTTTTTCATACGTCTTCAGTGAAACAACACACATTCACCATAAACTGGGACAATACTTCACGGTTGAACTTTCTTCTATTCTGAAAAAAATATGAAAACGGAAAGAAAAAATAACGACTCTTTTTTTCTATTGAAACCATCTGACATAATTTTTTCATGATTCTGGTGGCCCAATGAAGGAGAAAATTTCGATATAGGGCTGGCAAAACAACCCAAATGGTAATATGAAATAATCTCATGAAGAATTATAATGTAATTTCCAAAAACGTTGGATGGCAATCGAACCCTCCATTTTGAATGTCATAATGGAATTGAGATTTTGAATGAACATTATTTTTGTTAGAAAAGAGTTTAACGGACATATTCCTCAGATGGAGTAACCGAAGAAGGCCGAAAGCCAGAGACACGTGTCTACGGTACTCCATCTGAGGGATATGTCCGTTAAACTCTTCTCTATTCAAACAGTCCCCTCGATATCCCTTTTCTTAATAGGGTAGGTAGTATCACTCTTGAACAATCATTTTCATGCAGGGTGAGATTGTTTTTCTGATAGTGA
Organism: Myrrha octodecimguttata; assembly: GCA_958510865.1. Lineage (NCBI taxonomy): Eukaryota > Metazoa > Arthropoda > Insecta > Coleoptera > Coccinellidae > Myrrha > Myrrha octodecimguttata. The sequence continues at coordinate 17,127,776 of OY294060.1, forward strand.
TAATGCACTTTCCAAGACTAAATATAGCATCATTCGGTGCGACCGCGGTGGCTGTAGTTGTGAGACGCAACGAAACATATCGATAAGTAATTTTATGCAAGGTAAAATCATTCCGGTGGAAAGATGGTCCGCTGGACACTTTTTTTTTGTTCTAGCTGACAGATGTCTCACAGTCATAGTGCCAACTGCCGTTTGGTTTTTTGTCTTTCAATATTCGAACTAATATTTGCACCAATTTCATCCTAAATATCACTCTTGTCAGAGTCAGATAACTCGATATAATAATTGAAATTCTGTTCATTGAAAGACAAAAACCAAACGTCATTTGGCAAGATGACAGTGAAAAAGCTGTTAGCACGACTTAAAACAGGTTGTTTTTATGTTACATGAAGTATGAGCTTTCACCTGCATGATTTTCACCAGAAAATTTCTTTTGGGGAACCCCGCGGCCGTGTCGGCTGAGGCTTGGTTTGGTCTCTAGTATTCAATAATCTATCAAAAAATTAATAAATCACAATGCATACAATAACTTGATCAAAAGTCACACTACTCCCAGAGGTATACTCCATTCACTTTTATAAATTCAGTCGGTAGGCCATGGAAGGTTGACACATTTCACTCTGTATAGTTAGTGAGGTAAGGTTCATTTTCCAGTAAGATAACAACGCAACGTTTTTTAGTAATTACGTATGTAACTGAACTAAACAAGGGAGTCCTTGATTAAAATGTGGGGATTATTAATATCTAGTTGCATTCTTTTGACCTTGACAATATTTCAGGTGTGTCACCCTAACTTGGTTCTAGTTAAAAAAACTTGATAAACCTTGTAATATGAATAATAATAATATAAATATTGTAATCATGACAATTTAACCAATTTATTCATTAAACTTTTTTATTTCCATTGAATGAGAGGATGGGCATATTTTGGTATATCCCCAACTTTCATGATTTTGAAGAAAAAATTATTTCGTGAACGTTGATTCAGGGCACATAACACGATTTAAGGCTTTCCTTGAAAATATGGCATCTCTGAATCTAAGCGGAAAGAACACAATTCATGTTTTTTCAAATACTGATCAATGCTACTGTTTATACAAGGTGTCTCAAAAGAAATTCGTCCAAATGTTTTCCCTCGCGTTCGCGACATTCATTCAATCTAACAATAAAATTACTGATGACGGATTTGCAGGTAGGCTCCCATTCCGTGACGAATTTTATGTTTTAACTGGTGTAGGGAAGTTGGTTTATTAATGTAGACTTTAAATTCGAGGAAACCCCACAGGAAACCTCCATAAGAGTCAAATCAGAACTTCGTGGCGGCCTCTTCTCGATATTAGTTTGCCTGGAAAAATTTCACGAACTCCTGGCAGATACCTATTGGATATGTGTGACGTTGCTCCATCCTGCTGGAACCGTGTTTATCGTTATAGCCAGGAAAATTTTGCAGTTCAGGCAACAAAAACTCATCAAACATCCTAACGTAACGCTCTGAATTCACTGTAAGAGTACGTACCCTTTCATCTTCAAGAAAGTATGGGCCGATAATTCTTCGTGATGGCATTGAACCCTATACGATCACTTTTGGTGAATGAGGTGGTTTCTGATGCTTACATTTGGTATTGGTTGCACTCCAATAGCAACAGTTCTGCTTGTTTACGTGCCCATTAAGATAGATGAAAATGAGCTTCATCGGAGAATAAGATGTTAAATGTTTTTAAGCGCTCAATTGCTTGATTTACGAATTCTAACCTCTGAACGGCATCCTGGGGTTTCAGTTCTTGCGCCAATTGAATTTTATAGGGGTGCCGCTTCAGATCTTTGTGCAAAATTCGGTTTAGCGATGATCTACGCACGTGCAAAGCACTTGCACGCTTCCGAATGAAGAGGTCGGGATCATCACGAACAGACTGATTAGTCCGTTTCACGTTCTCTTCCGTTCTAGATGACCTTGGTCGTCCGAATTTCGGTTTACCTTGTGTTTAACCGGTTTCCTCTAACTTCTTCACTCAATTCCAAATGAGAGGAACGCTTGGTGCATCATTTGAGTTACGTAAACCTCGAACATTGCAGAAATTTCTTAGCGCAATAGTTGCAGAATTACCGTTTTGTAAAATTCGCGCACGCACCACGCGCGGTCCCGCTAAAGACTCCATAGCAACTAAATTCCCAAGGACCAGGCACCGATTAACATAACCCTCGCGCCCCTCAGATGCCTTGCGTTCACACAGTTAGCTTAACAAATATAATTTTTTGAGACACCTTGTACAATATGTGAGTTAAATGTATGAAACTTGTTAACTGCTAGGGCTTTGAGTAATTGCGAACACTCAAATGATTTCTGGCAATTGCCTAGAATATAGGTAACAATCTTGGAAGTAATTCACTCAAAAATTGAAAAAAATTAGTTCACAGAGTACATAAACGTACTCTTAACCTGGTTGCTATGGATTGAATAGTGTCGTTTTTAAGCGTTAAAATAGGATAAACTCTATTTATTGAAAATATGGTTTGAAGAATGACAAGCAATGAAATATTTTTCTAAATTCACCCGAATATGGTATTGAACAATTTGGTAGGAATATCATTCAATTCAGAATTTACCTCATTTCAAAGGACAAAAAAATATGTATCGGGAACCATTCAAACAAATGAATATTAAGATATTCAAAAGAAATTGAATTACTTCAGAGACTTATGCGGCCCATAAACGGTCAATATTAATGTGCAATATAGATTGCACAATAAATTGAATCGTTTGAAGGCGATAGTGATCACAAGCAGAGACGGCTGGCTATATTACTCAAACTCCTCGAAGTGAATCAGTATCCTAGAAGCGTCTACAGAGTTGTAGTCATGATGAATGATACCAACCTGTGTTGTGTTTTAATAATATCTGTGGTTTATTGATCGAAAGAAGTATACCCACAAACATTTACCAAATGAACTAAGAATAACCGAGCCTATGACTTTCGCAACTTTTTAAGAATGATTGATTACTCATCAAATCGCAAATATGGATGCTTGAGGCTATTCCTGTCCGGAAAGAGCCTTGAAGACCTCCAAGTTTTTGACTGCTATTTCACCGCAATCAATAGGGTAAATCTTCATGGAAACCTTCAACCAAACCGAGAGAAGGTTGTACAATAAGGACCCAAAGAAATCACAATATTTTCCAGGTTGTACAATATATTTTGAAAATCATGCAATATATTGCGTAACCTTCCAATATTGTATACGCACAGACTTTCAATATCGTATAACGCACAACCTTTGAATATCGTATATGTACGATCAATTAAATGGTGCAACCTGAAATATTGTGCCATATTATTGACCATCTATAGGCCGCATTTCAAATGAGTATAATTTGTCCTATTTCATTTTCGTGAAATATTGATTGTATGAACTAGGACACTCAATTTTAATCCTCCTCCACTTACATGGATCTGATATTCCAAAATAGGCATTTCTTGTTCATCTGTGGGTCCAAATTGTTTTCTAACTGCAGCATATCGTATAGCAATTGTTAGAGCCTTAATACCATAAGCACATGCTAAGTTAGTTATGCTGACTCTTCCACCAGAGAGATTTCCCAATGATGCACCATGTCTCTTTTTTGGGTCCTTAAAGGGAGTTATATATTCTCCAGTTTCTGTTACATCACCAGTACGATTCAAAAGATTCTCTCTCGGAATCCGATAGTTTTTGAACATTACAAATCTGGAATTGAATAAAATTTATAAGAGGTCTGACTCAAGGTAGATAAATTCCTTTGTGAGTTATAACTGAATACATAATATGTCTAAAAAATATAATAGATATTTAATAATATTTCCTCTTGTGGTGAGAAATCTTATTGTCTAATAACTCAATTTCATTTTATGGGAACTATAAAAAAAGTTTTATTCATAATGAGCACTCCGTATGAATAATAATCGATTTGGAAGAAGTAACTGATGAGCATCTGTCTTGTGTCATCTCAGTTTTTGAGCACTATGAATATTTCTAGATAAAACTCGGGCAAGTTGATAATTTGGCCATAAGCGGCAGGGTGCAAGGTAAATTAACAATCAATTCAGGGGCCATTCGAAGATTGATACTGAGCGCCGCTGAATGGTAGGTTAGGTTAAACATGCTAATGATATAATCGAATAAGGCAAGCAAACGCTTTATTCTAGAAGATATATAAGGGCAAATAGGGTCAATAATATTGGTGAATTCACATCAATTGAAAACAATGCCATACTCTAGTCAACAAGATGGTGTTGGTGGATAAGCAAATATAACTCTTTTGAAGACAAAGCCGCACTCGAGTGCTTTCGCTCTTTAATTTTCAACGTACGTCTTTCATTTTGCGCATTTCAACTTGCGTCATGAGGCATAATGCCTAACGCATGCCCGAGAGGCAAGCAAATCCTGTTCACATTTGTGAGTCAGTTGACTTGCAACCACAGAAAACATATATTTACTTTATGCTTACAGCCTCGCGAGGAATTGTACCGAAGCGACTTTTCCCCTAGTACTGAATGAGACATTTGTTTTAGAAAAATTTAAAAGAAGTATTGGCGTGAAGTCGGGAGCCTTCACAAGTCCGTTTCAATGCGTTTCAGCCATGTACTCAGGAAATATTGCATGAACTTTTATGACAAAATTTTTTGGGCAAGTACTATATAGATTTTGATTTCGATCGCTTCTTTGTTTGTTGATTGTGAAATAATAGAAAAATTAAATTCCGAATGAATATATTCAGGAATAAGTAGATGGAATTCCTCTATTCACAATTTCGACCTTAGCCATCAAGTACGAAACCTGCTTTACAAATATCCAGCCTCTGAGTGGATTCTGAAAAGAACAAGTAGGGCACTATTTATTTATGTAGTAGATTTACGGAGGCCTATTCCTAAATAAGAAAAATTCAGTGAATGATATCGCAGATATATCTAGACGAAATTGTATTTCTTTGTGTTTTCAAAATTACAGATCATTTTTCTAATTCTTCTAATACCCTCACAAAATTTTTCATAGTACTTCAGCAGTTTACAAATAATTATCTCTAGTCTCAATCTGATCGCATCAATATATATTTTTTGGATATCCATGAAGCAACCTTAGAATTCAAAATGGCACTCTGAAACTGGATCATTAACGAACCCAACCGAGATATTTTGGCTACAAGCCCAGACTCAAAATGTCATACTCATCTCCTTCTCATATAAAAACACATATTGTAGTGAATAATTCAGTTCGACCACAAATTATTCTTCAGATACATAGACCAACCTAATCATTTAAGACCATTTTTTGTTTAAAATCCAAAACTTACGAACAACAACTCACAAAATTGGCATTTCCCAAAAATCCTGTATAAACTTCAGGTTTCACTTTTCAGCATTATTACCATTGTGATCAAAAACACGAAATATTCCCAAATGAAAACAACCGTGTGACGCAGGTTTCATTTTCATTGTGATCGAAAACAGAAAAGCACAAGGCACTTCGAATGAAACTATTATAGTGACGCACTGAAAGACAAGTTCCGACAGGACTGAACCCATATTTAACTTCGGTGAGATGAGAAACACAGCAACTAACTAAATTGTCACCTGAATGTTCGAACAACATTCTGCAAAACGACGCCAATATTGATGTTGCCGTCCATATCCAAGGTATTCGAGTTAGTGATCAAGAACCGCTTGAAACATTTTTTCGAGAAGAAATTAATTCTTCACAAATCGCAAAAAATCAACTACCACTGCCATGATAAGTGTCATAGAAACCATTATAGAAGCATACACAAATAATGAAGAACTAGAGTTGTACTGCTTGGACCTTAGTAAGGCTTTCGACTGTGTTAACCATAAAATCCTACTGGATAAGCTGGAATACTATGGAATCGGAGGAAAAATACATAAGACATTGACATCCTACTTGGCTAACAGATATCAAGTTGTGAAGTGGAATAATGATATTTCTGAACATAAGGAAATTCAAATGAGTGTTCCCAGGGTTCGATTCTCGGACCTTTGTTGTTCCTCATATACATCAATGATCTATTCCATAATGTTGTGGCTGATGAGTATAGTATGGTTGCGCTGATGATGCTGGCTGGATGAATAGATTTGGGAATCGCCAACAGCTACAGATGAGGGGGGAGTCATCGAAGGAGAAAGCACGCAGGTGGTTCTCTCTGAATGGCCTTTTATTAAACAGTGATAAAACTCAGAGAGTCATCTTCACCAATAGAGAGACGAGGGATGAATCTATTTGCTACCTTGGACTGGAACTTCAGTCTTCTCTCAGTTGGGTGCCCACATTGATGTACTCTGCAAGCGGCTATCGTCGGCAAACTTCATGATTATAAGGATCAAACAGATAGCAGACTTGAGGGCGGCAAAACTCACATACTTCTCAGCCTTTAATAGCATAATGTCGTATGGAATTATCGTTTGAGTGCAGTCCAGTGAGGCACAAAGGGTGTTGACACTCCAGAAAAGGGCTATCCGAATTCTGCTAGGGCTCCACTCTGCGGAAAGTAGCAGAGACGTATTCAGGAGGGAAGGTATTCTTACAGTACCTTCACTGTTCATTTTGACCTCTGTGAAATCTGTCCAAGAAAATAAGACTAGGTGTCCCTCCAATTCACAGACCCATTCCTATAACACTCGTGACAACGCATACCATATCTAAGAATGAAGAAGTCACAACAGGGACCAAACTTTACCTGCCTTAAGATATATAACCAACTTCCTACCTATGAAATTGCCACCAGAGTTCCTTAGGAAAGTGAGGGAACTCCTACTTCAGAGAACACTGTACGATTGGAGAGATTTCCAACTAGATTGCTCACATGGATTTCAGAGGTTTTGTCATTGATTGCTGTTGTGTGTGATTTCTTTTCAAGATTGGTAGATAGTTCACTTTACAATACAACAATATTGGGCTTCTCTGATTCCATAGGTACATACAAATTTGGGATCCCATGTTCAGTTCAAATTCGACAAAATTAATTTTTGAAGAAAATTCGAAATGAAAAAGCCACTTTCAAATAGCGCTCAGACATTTTTCGAAACTTTTCAATTCCATCAGCTATTCGCCTACTGAAGCTATCTCCACTACATGAAATTTGTTCCTGTGAAAATGCATTTTGGAAGTTGCTAAAAAATTAGTTAAATTGAATTTTTCCGATAATAACTTCATACTAAAAATGAATTTCATTCGAGTGTAACAAGTTTTCGGAACGTCGAGCTTTCTGACTGATACAAATAATATAAAATTTTGTTTTGATAGTATGAACGGTGATGTGTTCTAACTGTTAATCCCGCCTGTCTCAATTTTATTATCAAATCCATGATTATTATTATTTGTTCGGTTATAACTCATTCTTCGTAATAATGTCAAGATGAAGAAATAGATGTTGAGCGGCAGCCCAAAGGACGCTTCACAGCTTATCCACCTGTCTCCAAAACTTTTGGATAGATATCAGGCAATTGCATGGGCGTCTTGGAACCCTGATATAATTACTTAACTGGAGTTACTACAAAGAATAAGCAGATCAAATAAATCAGAAAACGTATCGAAATATTGTATAAAATTTGGACTGAGAGAAGAAGCAATAAGAATAGTAAGTATTTCCACCACCATAATAAAACATACAATATAGGACTCTGAATGATTAAAAGTTAAAAACTTGGTTCTTGAAGCTCTTCTTGAAGAAATACACACATCGTCAAAAGTCTTGGCCCCCCTAGGTTTCTCAAGAATTAAACAATCTATGTTTTGGTAATGAGACGAATGTTTTTCTCTATTTCAACTGCAATATATTGGATAGAATATCTTCGTTTGTTACTGTTTGCTTTATGCAGGATGAGACAAAATAGGAAAAATGAGAAAAACTTTAAATTTATCGATTATTTAATTTTGATAAATTATAGTTATTCCACAACTGAATCCAAATTCAATAGTCCGTTTTACCACTTCTATTTTCAATCAACTGCCCAATACGCCTAGGCATCCCACGAATCAAGTCATTAATGAAATATTCAGGCATATTGTTCCATTCTTCCTGAAGGGCTAAACTCAATTCCTGAAAAGTTGAAGGTGGGTTTTGGCGACTGGATATTGCTCTCTCTAAGTAATCCCATACGTGCTCAATTGGATTCATGTCTGGTGAGTTTTCTGGCCAGTTCATTCTCTGGATATCGTTCTCTTGAAGAACATTTTGAACCCTTCCTTTGCGGTGTGGGGGGCGTTCTCATCCTGATAAACGAAATTATCCCCAAATTCGTAGCGCAGAGGAACAATGATTGGTTCAATGATGTTTTCTACGTAGATGGCACCATTCATTGTTCGTTCCAAGATAATAAGAGGGGTACGGCGACCGAACATTATACCGCCCCAGCACATTATTGATCCGCCTTGAAAGGGCACAACTTCTTGGGCGAAATTGAGTCGCTCTTGTCTGCCTGGACCTCTCCAAACCATTTCTCGTCTACTATCACTTTGTAAAGCGAATCGTGACTCGTCCGAAAAAGTACTTTGCGCCATTGTGGTAAAATACAGTCTTGGTGGTGTTCTGCCCATTGCCGACGGGAAGCTCTATGTCCAGGTGATAGCCGAGGTACTCTTCAAGGTCTTCTTGCCCTTAAATTTGGGGAATGCAACCGTCTCCTTATGGTACTGGTTGAGACTACCCATCTAATAGGTCCTCAAAAAATGATTTCGAAGGGCTGTTGAAAATACAGTTCGTCGTGCAAGACTTTTGATGTGTGTAATTATCTTCAAGTGCTACCATAAATGTAACGCACCTAGCATCACTAGAATCTTTTTGCTTTTTTGAGTAAACAATTTTTTTTATCCACCAATTTCTCCTTCAACTTTAGTTCGAGTTGTGGTCAACCACCCTAATACTTTTGATTTTTTGTTTTATTTTCTATCCTTCCAATATTCACGAAATCTGAGATGATATTAATCTATCCAATCTAATACTTGATGAGAAAATAAAGACTTGAAAGTTTTATGCTTGACTTTTGGTTTATTATTTGATAAAATCAAATAATAAACCTTAGTTATTGAGCAAAAAAAAATACCCCCTTAAAAATTTAACAGTTTATATTCTGAAGTGTGTAAATTTGAATGAACTAATAGAAAAAAATCCGTCCGTCCACCGTCCGTTATTCAGGGTATTTCCCTGGAAATACTGAATCGAAATCTTTGAAACTTGGTAGAAAAATAGTGTGTCGCTCGAGATTGATCCTCCAAGCTTTTCAGCAGGATCGGTGTACCCTGAGGATTCGAAATTGAAGGTTGGAGGGAAACAAAATTAATTCTCGAAAAACTTACCAACGAATTTTCATGAAACTCTCAACCATTGTATAAAGACAACATAGAAGGACAACCTCCCTGCTAATACCGTTACCCGAAAAAGATACTCGAACTAGATGGCATCACCGTCGAAAGACACTCGACGACACTAGGGTCGAAAATCGCATGTTATAGTATCACAGGGCCGGCAGATTAGAGATTCTGAGAATCTTGGTTTTCGGGTAGGCAATAGCCATTTGATATAACGAGTCTGTTTCTTTTCCGTCGCTTACTGTGAACTACGTATCGTTAATACGATTTTGAAGTTTATGGGCAATATTTTGTAGATTTTGAGGTTCGGACAAGAGGAAATATTTCTCGCTAATCACCTCTAAAATCAAAATTTTAGAATCTTGGATTTCGGGTAGGCAAATACCATTTGATTAAACGAATTTGTCTTCAGTCCATTTCTTTTTCATCGTGCACTGTGAACTTAGTATCGTTAATATGATTTTGAAGATTGCGGGCTAAATTTTGTTTGTTAAGTTTCGAAGATTGGAAAATATTTTATTTTTCGCTAATTATCATTGGAATGAAAATTCTAGGCAAGTGCTGACATGAGGTCAGGAAACTTTCCTCATTTAAAATTTTATTTTTTTTTTTCGAAAATACCGATCGAATAGAAATCGAGTAGGTAGTTGATTGAAAAATGACAGCCAGAAGGTTCATAAAAGATTTCGTGAGATTCATTATATTATGATAGAAAGATGAATATATGATAGGTATTAAAAAAAAAATTTTTTACGCGTTGGTTCTGGGGAACATCAGCGCGTTATTGTTTTCTTAAAATGTCTGTAATTTTCGAAGTTCGAGCCGAAAATGGTCTGAATCACTCTGAACGATTAGGTTGGACTCTCTGGAGAAGAATCGGTTGACAAATTCAATTCTGTCCTGCCAACCGTCCGTCCGTATCTACTGTAACTTATTTCCAAGGAAACTGACTTGAAATTCTTGAATTTTGTGTGTAGTCCAAATATCTCGATTTAATTCGATTATAGGTGAAATCAGCCAGGCGGTTTCGGAGTTATGCCCATTTCAAATTTTGGAGTTTTTACGGGCTTGTTCTAGGAAACAACACGTAATCATTTCGTTACGATGTCTGTAATTTTAGAATTGTTTTCTTCAATATCTCGAAACGTACTAATGCCAGCTTGAATCTTCGAAATTAGTTGAGAAATACCAACTTGCAACTTGGTGCAGAATGTTATGGGTATCCACAGGCTAGGAAATTTAAAAAAAAATCTGATTTTTGTTGAAAAATCCCAGGTTTTGGGAGAGTGAATCAGATCAAAATGAAATTTGGCACATACTAATTTTCAGTTCGATCCGTGATTTATTCTCAGGAATGTCGAATTACGTGGCTATTTGAAATTTTAACATAATTTCTTGAAATCTCTGAATGAACTGACGCTAATCAAGTTAAAACTTCATTATTAGTTCGAAAATATCGACGGTAGAAAATAAAAAAAATTGTTCTTCGGAGAATTTTCCATACGTTTGTTGCAACAAACTGTTGTTTTGAAAAACATTCATTCGGCTGCGATAGAGTTTGCCACAGACATTCAGATGTTCAATTTCAGTTTGATTGGATATTTATATTCGGAGCTATTAGGAAAAAATATTTCAAATATTTGGCTGATGCTGATGCGCAAACTTGTGCAAAATTTCTTGATGATCGTTTCACCAGAACAATTCACAGGAAGGAATAATTCCAAAATTTTGTTTTCAAGTATTATATATTTTGCGATCATATTAGATGGTCCTCACGAAATTCTGCAGCAACCTGAACGCTGTCTATTTGCGCGCATGTTCTAGGGGAACACTGTGCCATCGTTTTATTCAAATGTGAGTAATTCTCAATGATTGAGCAGAAAATGGTCTCAAAGGACTAGGCTGTACTCACTGATGACGAATCCGGTGTCAAAATCGATTCTGTCCGGCCGGCCGTGGACACGATAACTGTCGAACAGAGCAAACTAGCAACTCGAAACTTGCAGGGTAGTTCGCGCATCGGAATGCCGCGGTTAAGTTCGTTGATGGGCCAAATCGGCCAAATAGTTTCGGAGTTATAGCCCTTTGAAATTTTGAGTTTATTTCGCTCATATTTCAGAAACTACCGGAGCGATTGGATTGGAACTTGGCATTTAGTTGAAGCACAACAACGCGCAACTTTTAGCAGAATTTCGTTGAAATCATAAGGTCACTCGATTTGAAAAAAAAAATCCGAATTTTTTTCGACATTTTTTTTTCTGAAACTTTCGTTCATATTCGAGAACAATTTCGGTCATACCTTGAACTTAATATTTTACAGCAGTGTACCAAATTTCAGTTCGATACGATCGTAATTTTTGGAGATATTGGGAAAAAATATGTCGATTTTCGTGATTTTCTTCTCGATATCGTTGTTTTTTCGGTATAACTCAAGAAATACTTATTCTAGCGTGATAAAACTTCGCAGCTAGTTTGAAGATGCTGGAAGACCACCTTGTGCAGAATTTCGTGATGATCGTATCATTAGAACAATTCAAAAAAAAATTTCAAATGATTTTTCTGTTCATATATTCAATATTCTGTGATCTTCTTATCATATTATCCTGATTAAATTTCGAATGAACCTTCGAACTGTCATTTTTCGATAACGTACTAGATTTCAATTCGATCTGTTCTGTTTTTTTGGAAATATTGGGAAAATAAAATTTTGAATAGGTATATCTGCGGAATCATTGGGTGGATTTTACCCATTCACGAATTCGGCCTTCGTAATCAAGGTCCAAACCTTCTCTACAAATATCGAGTTTCTAAGTTGTTTCTTCCGGAAGTTATTGTGTTCACAGTTGGCCGTTAGGCTCAGAAACTCGATATTTGTAGATAAGGTTTGGGGCTTAATTCCGAAGGTCGAATTCGTGAATGGGCGAAATCCGCCCGGTGATTCCTATTCAATTTTTTTTTCTCAAAATTCCCAAAAATACCGATTAGATCGAATTGAAATCCAGAACTTTATCGAAAAAAAACCTAGAAAAGCACTGCCGTGAAGGCAGCACCTTTTGCATGCTTTTCCAAATTCCTCACCAAAGCGGGCATCTCCATTGAACATGCGCGCAAAAGCTGCTGCCTTCACTGCAGAGCTTTTCTAAGTTTTGAGTTGATATATCAGCGGAATCATCGGGTAAATGTTACCAATTCGCCAATTTTTCCTTCTTAATTGAACTCCTGACAACCTCTAAGTAAATTCTATCGGTAATTATTAATTGCGTTTACGATCGGTGTTAAGCAAAGCCTTAAACACAAAATTTCGAGTTCCGATATTTATTTATAGATAAGCGTAGGCTTAGAGGTTAATTACGAAGCAGAATTTATGCGAATGGGTAAAATCCACCATATGTTTCGTAGACATTCTTATTCAAATTGTTATTTTCTCAATATTTCCTGAAGTACACAGATCGGATCGAATTGAAATCCAGTATTGGATTGAAAAATGATAGCTTGAAGGTACATGAATAATTTGGTGTGGAAAAGATGAAAAAATATCGTCAAATCTTTCCATCAGTAAGCAAAAATCTTGAAAATTTCAATAATTTCTTTGGAATTTGGTTTAAACCTCTAAATTAATAGTTCGACAACAGCGTCGGCTTGTTCCGATATATATTTTCGGGATATTGGACAAAAATTATTCCTATTGAACAAGCGCCTGAAAGCTTGGTCTGACGACAAGATCCTTTCGAAATTTCGCATAATTTTACGCATTTGCCGTTTGATTATGATAAGATCAGTTTTTTTTTTAGTATATTTTGGAAATAAACAACAATACCGAGGAATATGAATAATTTTTTTTCATTATCTCCGAAAATAGGGTAACACCAAATTTCAGTAAAATCATTGAAATTTTCAAAATTCTTTTCACTTATTCAAAATGATCGAAAAATACCGATGCCACGATGTCGTATTCATTCAAATAAATATCATGTGACAAAGTTTCATTTATACGTGAAAGACTTCAATGAAAAATTAATAATAATAATAATGATCTTTATTCGTCACTTAAATCAATACACTCATAAGAATATAAAAATAAATATAAAATAAAATACAATCATCGCACTGAAACACGCAGAGAAAGAATCCAAGAACGAAACTAGTCGGGTGTGAAATTATCAAAGTAGAGAGAGCGGAGCATATCCTTCAATCTTTTTTTGAAATTGAGCAATGAGTACTCCCAAAACTGAGCTGGGAGCGAGTTGTAATGTTTAGCAGCACAGAAGGAAAAACTACGCTGGAACAGTGCCGTGCAGTGTCTAGGAGTCACTAACAAGATCTTTTTCGTGTATTAACCCGGTTGAAGGAACAGTATAGGGTCAATCGATTCCGCAAGTAAGATGGAACATTGGTCTTCAGAATTTTATGAGTCTGTGTAAGCAGGTGGAGCCTTCGCAATCTATCTAGTCTGAGCCAACCAGACTCGAAATATTTCGCACTAATATGATCGTACTTGCGTATACCATAAGAGAATCTTATACAGGAATTCTGGATTTTCTGCAAGCGGAGCGCATCAGCTCGCAGGAGTGCCGGTCCATAAACACAATCGCAATATGCCAACCTAGACATAACCAGCGCCCGGCACAACTCCAACTTAAGTCCAGTCGGCAGTACATCACGGCTGGGATAGAGCTGCCTCAGAATGCCGTAGGATGACTGGCAAAGATGTGAGACATGACTAGAGAAGCGCAACTCCGCTTCAAACCGCAAACCAAGGTTTCTAGCCTCGTGAACAATCTGGAGGTTGCAACCTGCCAAATTGATGTTGAAACCCTCAGCGATCAGACCACGCTTACCCCTGGGACCGAACAACATAACTACAGACTTCGCCGGATTCAGAATCAGGCTGTGCGCAGAAGAGATATTAAACAATGCCAACAGATCTTCCTGAACTTGGCAACAGCCATTCGTAATTGCTCTAGCAAGAACGAAATATAAATTTGGGTATCGTCAGCAAAATGATAAATAATACAAAATTTTACATTTAGGTGGAAATCCGAAATATATATAGAAAACAAGAATAGCCCCGGCACTGAGCCCTGTGGAACACCAGATTTCACCGACATAGACTCAGATCTAGTAGAGTTCACCTCAACAAATTGGCTCAGACCCGTCAAATAATCAAGGACGAAGGAAGCTGCACACTCTGAGAATCCATAATATAATAATTTTTTGTGGAGTAGGTGATGGTCAATGGTATCAAAAGCCTTGCTATAGTCGAGGAGCACAAAGCAGGTCCTCCGGCCCTCATCGGTTGCGCGGAACAAGTCATCACTCAGATTCAAAAGTGCAGTGGTTGTACTATGTGACGTACGGAATCCAGACTGAACAGATGTTATGATGTTATGCTCTGAAACGTAAGCACTCATCTGATCTCTAAGAATACGCTCAAGGACCTTGGACAGGACAGGCAAGATACTAACTGTCCTGAGTTGATTGAAATCTTTCGGTACTTTACATTTAGGTACGGGTATTACCTTAGCAATTTTCCATGCTACTGGAAAGGTGTTGGTCGCAATCGCCCTATTGAGAACAAAAGTTATGTGATCCAGGAGAACATCATCAACAAATCCAATCATTCTCAAAGAAAGCAGGTTCGAACCAACAGCGTTACTTTTAATACTATTAAGATGACGTCTTACGGTCTCCCTGCTTACACTTTCAAAATCAAACAGACATTCATATCGAGGAGATGAATACCTATCAAGAATAGCCAGCTGTTCTAAAGACCTGTTCACACAACCAACCTCAAGAAAGTGAGCATTCATCGCAGAAGCATCACTCAAGTTATCAGAAAGCTCTGCAACACCACCACCTCTAAGAATCTCTAGGGATCTAAGTGCATTCCATCTAGATTTGGCACTTCTATTATGCATGATAAATTCCAAATTCACAATGTGAACTATTCCGAAGTAATATTTCCAAGAAATATTGGACCGAAAAGCAATTCAGAGCGATTGCTGTTATAACAAAGAAGGATGGAAGGGCTTTTTCTATTTACATTTACTAGGCGTACATAATAAATAAACCGGTTTTAAGTACGTGTACGTGAGCTCAACGCACGTCAGATCGTGTTTGTCATATCCCCGGGAATCAGAGAATTATCCTTCTGACTTGATGAACGAAGATCAGATCTTTCCACAATGACTTAACTAAGTAACGTAAGTGGACCGAAGTTCCAAAACACTTCTTAGACACCTTACTCAGGAGGTATTGGACGCATGATATTTCTAATGGGGATGATTGAGGAATCTAGAATATCTATAAGAAAAATTGGCAGTTTCGATATGTGGAGAAAGAATTAGTATTATTTCTGTTTGATGTGGAAAGAACAAGCCATATAGAATATAAGGCACCATCTGTTTTATTTGTGACATATTTATCATCGGTAAATTAATTATTTCGGAAAGGCCGAAGTCAAGAAATTATAAAAGAAAATCGATAAAATCACTAAAAAGGAAAATACAAATACTTGGAAATGTTTATGAATATATTTTGAGTAATATAGTCCAAGAGTTGTGGCTAAATAATTGCTTGCACGAATGTATTCTTAACCCACTATCCGTACAGAACATATCCTCAAGCCATTCCTGGATTTTCTTATGCTTTTCATATGAATTTATGACGAGGGCGCCTCTGTACGGGCTCTCATTTCAGAGATTTCAAATATTTTCGCTAGATGTCGCTTGAAAACGTATGAAATCGTTTTTCCATAGGGTTGTCCTACTATGTTGTCTTTATACAATGCTCTCAACGTTGATTACTGTTACATAACTCAACCTTAAAATTTTCACCTGGATGATTTCGAACGAGTGGTCCCTTAGTTATAAACGCTGAAAATTTTGGGGTGAAAAACCGACGAGTTATGAATAGTATATAAGTTTTATTTAAGATATCAATGGTATTGGGTTATTTAATTGAGAAAATGATAAACCCTTGTGTAAAATTCGCAGCGTATTTACGAATGCTTTTCTCGAATTTTTGAACATTATCCCATCAACTACAATTTTTAGTTTAAATCAAGATTTGCTATCGTGAAACGAGAATATTTCGAGTTACAAAACCAAGCCTGTTGAAATTGTCCATGTGAAAATGTGTAGATGAGGTGCTCTTCTTTCGAATGCGAAATTTGCATTTCAAGAAGCTGTAGTATACAATATGTCATCAAGAGTTCATAATTTATCAAGTGGGTTCCAACATGCAAATTTTGTATTAATGATATTCAAGTTCAGTAACTCATGAACCAACCACTTAAAATGAACCTTTTCGTTTTGGAGCTGTATATAATCAGAAAAAATTATGTTTCTTGTTGGAAGCATTACCCGTTATCTATTCCATTGAGACCAATTTTTTCTCCCATATCTCCAATTATCACTCCTGGAAGTGGTATTAAAGTGTTAGGATTCCTCAACGGCACTACAAAACAATGTAGACCTTTTTTCACTCCTTTCACAATTAACTGTGCAAAAACACAACCAATTGATGCCGTCTGGCCGACCCCAGCAGCCCAACATTTTGCAGCTTCAAAATCCGGACTGTTCAATATGAATTCTTTACTGCCTTCGTCATACGATGCTGTAGTCCTCATTCCTTTAGTATTTGTACCATGACCTATTTCTGTCAAACAGAAGCAACCATGAATCTGAAAAAAACACTCCTTTATCTTTTATTTTAGGCTGTTTGCATGGATATTTCAGGACAGAAATGGGGACTAACTGAATAAAATGAACCAAATCCTGATTTCAACAGTTTTTTATACGGAGTTACGCCCTTATGGTAGTTACAGAGTAGAAATCACAATTTTTTTAATAGTTGCATTAGTTGCCGGTGAATCCTATCTTGTAACTGTTTCATCACCCAACTGCTCCCTTTTACTTGGATTAATGGATGAAAGTAACTGTTTTTCAATCTTTTTCTTGTTTTCATGTGAATAAACGGTGCGTACCAAATTCCAGCCATTTAGGCCATTAGGACGAAATATCCTCGTTATGTACAAAGACCTCCACTCTCTGAATGTGGGTTAGATGACAAAAGTCATAGATTACTTAAATGTATGGTGTTGGTGTTGGATTTCTGGCTTGCGAACCAAACTTCAACCACCACTTCTCTTAATGAGTGTTTATTTATTTATTCACAAGATGAATCCAAGTACACAATTAGAAACAATCTTAAACATGCGTTTGACCGAAAGGCAACATTTCGAAATTCTTGGACGCTCTTGTATATTTCAACCAGTAATTCGGAACACTGAGTAGAAAACACGCTATAGTGTCTCTGGTCGAGACAGGAAAACCAAACATTGGCAAAAGCTCCGTCGTCCACAGCATTCCCTCTGCCCAAGTCTAGTGAACAGCGAAACATCAATCGTCGCCCTTCGTGTTCTTGAAGATGGCAAGCTAAGTGGTATTCTCATATGCCTTGCTGAGAAATTGGTCAGAAGAATGCACCCCATTTTGCCGGAAATACAAATGAAAAACCTATTTTGAATACTCTCAATCGACGACTTCCGCAGCTCAATGTCTTCCAAATATTCAAGACTAAAGACTTTATACTATACAAATGTAATATACCTGCCCAATATGGACACTACACAGAAGATACGAGCTCTAACTGAGGTTTACTCTACTAATATGCAAGGTGCCCAGTAAACCTCGAAACAATACTTCATGATTCATTTCACAGGGTATTCCAAATAAAAACTTTTTTTTGTTCCTCCCATATATAACAAAATAATGAGTAACTGGGGATGGCATTTATATTCCCTTCTACTTTCGTGAAGAGGCTTTGGATGACTAGCTCAAATCAAGGTGGAAGATTTGATGATTTATCGACAAAAATTCGTCCTTGTGTTATGTTAGTTTACTAAGCTGGAGCTCTTTATTTCTCCCTGTCCCATGAATCATTCCTTTTTATTTTTTTTTAACCAAAATATCAGAAACCTATGACAATCGAGTAGAAAAATGAACAAACATAGGTGTAACCTCTTTATCTTATAGATCATAGAGCCACAGTTGACTGCTGTTCGATTTCTGGTCTCGTACGGATGATTGATTTGAAACGATACCATATGCTCAGACCAGAATATTTCTCAAGTAGAGTTGACGTGAATCAAATACCTACAGTTAACAAAAAGATCAGAGGGGATTCAAATATTCTGTCCGTAAGAATACTGAAAAACTTCAATCGCCGTCAAAACTTTCAATTATTTATGACATGCCATGAAATAACTTGATGGCAACTATTTCATCATGCTCATTGCATTTGTATATGTATGTGCGAATAAATTATTATTATTATTGAATATAATTGATACGCAAAGGGAGAAAATGAAATATATACCACCAGGACATCAAAATGGTGGATAACGATGAATAGTGTGACGATTCAAGAATTTACAATGGCGTTCATATCACAAACGATACCTTACGCTAGGACCAGAATACTTCTGAAGTAGAGTTGACGTAAATTGAACACCTACAGTTAACAAAAAGAAGATCAGAAGGGCTTATGGTGAATTATTTTGAGAAAAGGTCTCTTATATATACATTTTATCATTGGATTCAAATCTTCTGTCCGTAAGAATACTGAAAAACTTCAATCGCGGTCAAAACTTTCAATTCTCAACTGGAAAATGATATTTTGAATTTGTCTCCACGTGTTGGCTGTTTAACTGTGACGAACTGGGTTATAACCCTTTCTTCTCTTCTCGTGTACCTTTCTCTCTAGCAAGCCAATAGAAAGCGTCGGCTGAATCGATCGGAGTGACGTAGGAGGCGATCTACCGCGTTTCACTCACTTTGATCTTGCTTCCCGATTTGACCATTTTCAATAGCGAATAATTCGAAATTCGCTGTTGCAGTTGCAGGGAAGTATTATAGTTTCACTAATTTGAATCGTTAGAGGTAACACAGCAAACACAAAGAGGTCATGAAGAGGTAATATGATAGGCACTACTCTTAATTACACCCAGATAGACACCAAACAAGTCCAAATCAGTGGAAAAGCTATTGCACTGTGCAGTTACACTGTGTAAGAAAAAGTTTCGATAATTAGTGCGCGGAGTCTTCTGATAGAACATGAATGTGCTCTGGGTGTTCACACATGGGGCAAAAAATGGAATCTGCTCAGAAGCTGTGGGCGATCAAACATGCCATTCGGCAGCCTGAATGCAAACACAAGATTCATGTAGGATTTTCTGGGTCGTAAAGAAGTACTAACATAACCATGTGTGTAGTTATACTGCAGTGTTCCATCTAACAAGTGATAAGTATCCAGTCTTATTCTGCGGTTCACCAAGGTAAGGTGGTCTGAAGATCGGTAAAAACCGTGAAACAGCTGTAACCATTCACCTTGGATACCGATCAAGGCTAAATATTAGTTGATTTATGGAAATATATTCGTCCGTATGGTTATGTTAGTTCATTATTACTGGAGCTCTTTCTTCCCCATGACCCAATTCTTATTTTGAGCTACCTTATGTGGAAATCCTATCTGAAAAGTTGTGAAAGATCTTCTTTGCCCCGGCAAAAGAATTGTTGAGTGGAATAGTTTATGGAATTCCAAGCAGGGAATGCCATTCAACATATATGGCACAAACAGAACGCTATCTTAAAGAGAGATTGTTAAAGCATGAAAGGGACTCCCAAAAATTCTCAAACCGCAAAAGAGGAAAAGCAATAATACGGATCTAGCAGAACTTGTCAAAATTGCTGTAAAATAATTCAGCTGATCTGTGAGGTGCCAGGATTTGAACAATCATCACATTAATTATAAATTTACAAGATTGTCTATAAAAATCATCAACATTGTGGCTACCAGGAACAAAACACTAGCTGACCTTGAGAAGTACTTCCAGAATCAGATGAAAAGTTTTGAGGAAAAATTGAGAGGTATCCAAGAGCCAGTATCGTCGGTCTCTACTTCCAGTGCTAACGTTGAGTTGTTAAAGAAAGAATTTTAGACATTCAAGTTGGAAATAACTCATAGGTTAGAAAAGTTAATGGATGAAATGTCTCAAAAAAATCTTTCAAAGAATGTCCTCATTTTTGGCATCAGAGGAGTTGCAGGATGTCAACAAGATTAATCAACATTTTGTTGACTCCTTTCCTAAAATTGCAATGGATAATGAAATGTTTGAATTTTACCCCAACAATGTAAGGAATTCGAACATCCCACAGTTTTCGTTTCACGATGTTGAAGAGGGTGAAATATCTGAGATAATCCGGAAAATCAAGCCTAAGGCAGTGGGTCATGATGGTATCAATATAACTACAATTAAACTATGTGTTCCATTTGTTTTGTCATATTTGACCCATGTCGTTAATTATTGCTTCAAGCATTCAGTTTTTCCATCCTCTTGGAGGAAGGCCCTGGTTGTCCTGCTTCCGAAGACCTCACACCCGAGTACATTAGATGATTTGCGGCCAATTAGCATACTCCTAACGTTGTCCAAAATTATTGAAAAAGTGGTTCAGAGACAGTTGCAGGAGTACATAGGGAAATACAACATCATTCCTTACACACAATATGGATTCAGACCTGACCACAGTTGCTGTACGGCCTTGCTTGATATAGCTGATGAAATATTCAAGTCTATCGATCCAGGGAATCTGACCTTTCTGACCTCGCTAGATTATACGAAGGCTTTTGATTCTATAAATCATCAGCTTTTGATAGTCATATTGCATTATATCGGCCTTTCGCAGCCAGCGATAAATTTATTAGCCAATTATATTGGATCGAAATCTCAGGCTGTTAGAATTAATGGCAAGTCGTCTTCTTTTACTGATTTGAGTTGCGGGGTTCCACAGAGATCTATATTGGGTCCACTTCTATTTGTTTTATATATTGCGTGTTTTGCCTTTGTATTTCGGCAACAACTTTTTTGTATGCAGATGATAGCCAACTCAAATTATCTTTCAAGCCTTCTGAGTCACTGCAGGCAGTTGCTGTCCTGAATTATGATCTCAGTTGTATCTATGAAATATCAAGAAGGCATTGTCTCCTATTGAATGCTAAAAATTGATTTGCCAGCTTCTTGGTCAAAAAAATCATAGGAACCGATTCTTGGAAGTGTACGGTCAGGAAGTCTTTCATTCGTTGGTACTGTTTTTTAAAATTATTAGGGAAAAATCACCAGCGAACCTCTTCAATAAATTTGTTTTTCGTTCTAGCGTTCACTCAGTCGATATTCGTTCTAAGCGTGCGATTTCGATTCCCAAGCACCGAACTGACGTGTTCACTAGGTCTTATTCCTATCAAGTACCTAAAATCATGAACGGTCTGGAATTTAAATACAGAAGTATCATACTTGATAAGTTCAGATTGCATCTTTGGAATAACTTTCGCAATGAACCGGTTTATGCCTAGGGTGCTGATGGTGACTGTTCTTTTTCATTTTCGTATGAATCACTATGGGCTTTCTGAGATGGGATATTTCGATCATTTTCATATTTTGAGGGTACGGCATCTCTGAACTCAATTCAGCTATTATGCTCACGGAAGTATGTTTTATGTTTTAATGTTTTCATTTTTGATTTTTGTTTTGTATTCTGCAGGGTTAGATGGTGGAATAGGCGCACAATTTTGGGTTAATTCTACAGTTTTGTATATAGAAGCTATTTCACCTAGGTTTGTGCGAGCTAAATCTCGCCCTGAATATTGTAATAGAAACTCTTACTGAAGTGAAAATAAAGACCTTATTATTATTATACTTTACATGCCTTAATATTTGACTGGGTAAATATTTCGGAAAAGGAACAAAATTTAAAGAATGGATTGCTCAGCGAAATAATATCAATAGAACTAAATAATCGATTAACTAGAGAACAGACATTGAAAACCTCATCACAGCATACTAAAGGCGCTTTTTATTTGACGCTGTATCATTTCCAAACTGATACAAAATCAGTTGATCTGCGTTCTATTTGACAATGTTGTGATTTTGAAATGATGCGCATCACTTCCAACTGATGTTGCTCTCAGGCGGAATCAGTTGGATTTCCGTAATAATATTAGTTTAACATAACCTTGCTTTTTGGTAAATGAACCTGGAGGACCATTATTTACTATGTGCATAGGCAATTTGGCTTTTGATATATTAACTATTTGAATATTTTGGACTGAAATATTTACTTTTTTACATTATACAGGGTGATTCATTAAGGGTGGCCACCGGCCGTATCTCGGAAACCGTTTATCCTATGACTTCCGGAAAAAAAATCTAATGACAAACTGGGCCCCTAGAAAATGATTAAAAATATTTTCAAGTTCGTAGTTCCCCACTAGAGGGCGCAATCTATCACTTGTAAAATATAATCTCATTTTTTACGAAATATTCTCCAGCTAACAGTGGTAAATAATAATAAAATAAGAATCTACTCTCTCTATTCAACAACTTTTGTTTCAGTAATTTTTCTATATTTCCTATATTTTCGTAATGGGATGGATAAACTTTTCTTCACGAAAAAAACATTCTTACTCCTGTATGGGTGAACCGATTTTCACGTAATTAGATTTAATTCGAAGGCCATCGAAAGCAGATCACAGAAACGTATGACAACAATATACCGGGTGATCCAGTTGAAAACTACAGACTGTTTTATGTCACTTCGCCCTATTTTTGCGTTTTACTGGAAAATTTCAAATGCAATGCTATGATTCTAACCGAGTGAGAATAAGCCAAGCATTATCACCTACTGACTTTTTAAAATCGCAGACAGATATCATTGGTCGTTTCGGAGTTATTGACATTTTTGTAAATTTTGATCAATGTTGATCCTTTCTGTGAGCTTGAATAAACAAGGAAGTGACTTTATGCGTCATGACAACGAGGCGAAATACTCAACACACATGACATAACAATGATGCGATAAAATAAAACAAAAATTAGCAACAATGAAAATATTTTAACAGAAAAACAACACTTAAACCTTATCAATTCAAATATTCAAAATGTCTACCATTATTTTCTACACATAAATTTAGTCTTTCTCTCGTCGAGTTGACACTGGCCACAATTTCAGTATGAGAAGAAGCTGCCTGTCGAAATCTATTTTGAATATCCTTACTTGTAGTGGGGGGTGTTCGGAAAACTGAGTCTTTATTCTCCCCCAAAAATAAAAATCTAATACTGTGAGGTCGGGTGATCTTTCTGGCCATGGAAAAATACTCCCTCGTCCAATATACCTCTTTGAGAAGACGTTATATGAATATTCTCTAACATTAGCAGCATAATGCGCCGGGCAACCATCTTGTTGATACCACATATCTAACCTGCTTTGAATAGCAATATTTTCTGAAAGAATTGGAAGATCTTCCTTTAAAATTTCAAGCACCTTTGTCTTGTTAATAAGCCAAAACTTTCATGATATTATCCTCATTACGGCTTCTACGTTTTCTATTTTTTCTTCCAAGATATTGAACCTTACGAGTTTCTCGCACTCATCGTGTCAATCTTTTGAATACCCTTTTGGAATGACGACGTGTTTCAGGATATCGTATCGGGTATTTCCTTTCAGCTACTGCATTTTCTAAACATTCAGAATGAACATTAAGCATGTCATATCCTTCTTCGTTTGAATAATGGGGCATCATAAAATAGTGGTTTGCAATCGTCCTAAAAAACTTTTACAGCTATAGATACCGAAAATGAACAGTATCGCCAAAGCTTACTGGTTCTAAATCAGCTTGTTTCGTTGTTTTGATGAGTTTTTTCCTTTTATCTAATTGTTTAGAGATGAAATAACTCAATTCCTTCTGCATTTCACAGGGTTGATCAATACTTATCAAAATTTACAAGAATGTCAATAACTCCGAAACGACCAATGATATCTGTCTGCGATTTTAAAAAGTCAGTAGGTGATAATGCTTGGCTTATTCTCACTCGGTTAGAATCATAGCATTGCATTTGAAATTTTCCAGTAAAACGCACAAATAGGGCGAAGTGACCTAAAACAGTCTGTAGTTTTCAATTGGATCACCCGGTATATTGTTGTCATAAGTTTCTGTGATCTGCTTTCGATGGCCTTCGAATTAAATCTAATTACGTGAAAATCGGTTCACCCATACAGGAGTAAGAATGTTTTTTTCGTGAAGAAAAGTTTATCCATCCCATTACGAAAATATAGGAAATATAGAAAAATTACTGAAACAAAAGTTGTTGAATAGAGAGAGTAGATTCTTATTTTATTATT
Organism: Myrrha octodecimguttata; assembly: GCA_958510865.1. Taxonomy (NCBI): domain Eukaryota; kingdom Metazoa; phylum Arthropoda; class Insecta; order Coleoptera; family Coccinellidae; genus Myrrha; species Myrrha octodecimguttata. Next base: position 17,152,366 of record OY294060.1, read on the forward strand.
ATTTACCACTGTCAGCTGGAGAATATTTCGTAAAAAATGAGATTATATTTTACAAGTGATAGATTGCGCCCTCTAGTGGGGAACTACGAACTTGTAAATATTTTTAATCATTTTCTAGGGGCCCAGTTTGTCATTAGATTTTTTTTCCGGAAGTCATAGGATAAACGGTTTCCGAGATACGGCCGGTGGCCAACCTTAATGAATCACCCTGTACAAGGTGTATCTGAATAACCCCGAAAAAATTTAAGGAGTTTTTTCAACCCTGAAGAATACTTAGAAGGGATTGAAATAGTCAACCCCTAAGATAGTTTTTCTTATAACTTTTTTCTGGATGAAAATTTTCCTTCAAAAGAAAAACATGGCTTAAAAGCCATTCACTAATTTTTTAACTCTGAGTTTTTTCGAAACCTTAAGCATTTACGAGAAAAGCATAACTCATGTCAAATAGCACTTCAATGAACAACAGCCAACCAAACTATAATTCTACTAGGCTAAGAATTTTACAAGTAGAACATGGCGAACAATGAACAAAAACCCATCGAATGTCGAAAATACAATGATAACTATTGAAAATGACCGACTTCAGCTTCAATACAAGCTTCTCCTTATTGAAATGTATATGCGATGAAATATTTCCGCTGAATTTCTTATCGTTTCATACCCTGCTACAAGGCGGTTTCGCAGATCATCCATATTTTTTTCTCGTGAATGCTTCAGTTTTCGGGAACACTTGTGGGATAAATAGTTAGTATATGAATTGGGCTTCTCAGGCATGTGGTTTTAAAAGGAAAATGTGTATCCAAAAAAAAAGTTGTGAGAACAAATATCTTAGGGGTTCACTATTTCAACCACTTCTAAGCATACTTCAGGGTTGAAAAAATTCCAGAATGTGTGGTTTTATTGACAAAAATTACTAACCAAATTTCGTGTCTTTACCTTAATATACAGGAAAAATAAAAGAGAAACCATTTTTTTTGTTAATCTTGGAAGGGGTGTAAGTTAATTTTCATCACTTGAATTTTTTCGGTGTTATTCAGATCAACCTGTATAGGAACTGTATTCGAAGTATTCAATATCTTGTTACAGTAACAGCTTTCCTTAACATATCAAATCTTTTGAATAAAAACAATTTTTCATAGTAGATATCGACTTTGTATGTTGCTGGTTTTAGCAAGGCAGGAAGAACAATTCAGAATCCAAGTATTTTGGACTAATTAAGATGTGTAAGCTCAAATAATCATCATCACAAAGATGAAAAGTACGAATGAGTTGTCGTTTTAAATGGTACTATCTGGATTTGGAGATGAACTTAACTTATCCATTTTGGAAGAGATATAAGAAAATTGTATTGATTCGGAGAGAGAATATCACATTCTCTTAATTCATTCAATCAAGTTACTGCTTTTAATACAAAAAAATTCACAAAACAAATATTACTCTCCAACTTATCAGTTCCCTCGATGAAGAAATATGGCTGGAGATTATACTCTACAATTAAAGAACTTGAATTAGGAAGGTTAAACTGAAAACATTTTTATTGAGGCATAAAATGAAATCGAATTTTGAGGTGATTCTCATGCTAAGTTAAGTATTGTAATCTACAATATTTTGTTTGTGCAACCTGATTGATTCCAATTATGGAATGTACCTGTTTGGAGAATAATGTGTTCTTAATAAGAATTTCTGACAATGAATGAATGCATTGTGATAATGATAATTTATAGAATTTGTATTCAATTTGAATATTTGTTTTGTTGGTGTCAGTGTTTTGTATTGTTAACCTAACTTTAACCCAACGCTGTCATTGGTCAAGTCATCCGAAAAGGTTGCGTTCTATTTGCCAAATTCAATTCAGTTCGAAGTGAAGAAATTCGAGAATTAATCAGTCAAATAGAAAGCTAGGTATTACTTCTCTCGGAATAATAATAATAAATAAACTTTATTTCAGATGCAAGTGAAATTGTGTCAACTAATACAATAGCGTTTTTGAAAATCTATTCATGGGAAATTTGATAAAATCTTATGGTTTATTTGGTTCCATTTCTATTACATATTTATGTACTTCATTAATGTGCTCTCTGAAAAGTTATTTCTGCTTGTGCAGGAATATGAGACATTCCTGAATATATACTGTTTATAATGTTGAGATGTTGTTTGTCTTGAAGATTCCATGACATAGTGTAGTTCTACCTAATTCGAAGATTATTCTTCCAAACCTTAGTCAGTATTCTACTGCCGCAGAGTATACAGTCCTCAAGGTGCTGCATCTAGTCCATTCAACATGAATGAATTGAAGTCTGCAATAAAGTGTACGAAATCTTGGAAAGCTGCTGATTTTGATGGGATTGGCATGTTCATAAAACATTTGGGCAAAAAGGCATTATCTTGGCTATTATCTTTCTATAATGATATTTTGAATTCTGGAAATATTCCAACTGAATTTCTTAAGGCTGGGAAAAATTCATCAGACCCAAGTAGTTATAGGCCCATAAGTTTATTGAATATTCCTTTCAAAATTTTAGAGAGATGAATTTCGTTCAGGATAGTCATTAGTTGATGATGTTCTGCAAAATTATCAAGGGGGTTCCAGGAAAAATAGAAATTTTTCTGATCAGGTTGTTACTTTCAGTGAATCAGGTTTCAATAAAAAGAGAAAAGGGAGGCTGTATTTTTGGACCTTTCAGCAGCTTACAATACGGTGCGTGGAACGATGGTTTAATATTCAAACTTCATTGTCTTCTGAAATGTGAAAAAGTTATTCGATTAATTGAAAATATGATATCGAATAGAAGGCTCCGTGTTTTTGTTGATGATGTTAGCAGTAGTTTCGAAACTTTGAATAATGGACTCTCACAAAGATCAGTTTTAGCTCCAATTTTATTTAATTTATATTTATGCGATATTTCTGCAACTCCTTCAGAGAAATTCATTTATGAAGATTATATTGCTCTGCCTTTTCCTCACTCTTGACGCTGTGACTCATATATTGAAATTTGAAATTTTTTTTTTAATATTGAATTGTGTCCATTTTGAGCCAATTGTAGTATGTAGCGAATTTTGTGCCCGTATAGTTTTCGAGAAATTTTGAGTTTTTCAAGTGGGCCACCAGTTTGACGCTGTGACTCATATATTGAAATTTGAAATTTTTTTTCACTATTCAATTGTGCCCATTTTGTGTCAATTCGTGCCGTGTGCAGCGAATTTTGTGCTTGTATAGTTTTCGAGATATTTCGAGTTTTTCAAGTGGGTCAGCAACTTGACGCTGTGACTCATATATTGAAATATGAAATTTCATTTCACTATTGAATTGTGCCCATTTTGTGCCAATTCGTGCCACATGTGGTGAATATTGTGCCCGTATAGTTATCGAGATACTTTGAGTTTTTCCAGCTTGACACTGTGACCCATATCATCAATGATACTAAACGCGTTACAGGCAACACCGTCGAACCATTGCAGATGAAGAAATTTTTTTGGTAAAAATGGCAATTTTCATGAGACTTTTTCGGATATTCCTAGGGCTACTTGGCGTGATGTCTGAACATGATTGGAAAGAAAAATATTCCGAATTTGCTGTCGTTTGGATCCCTTATTGCGTAAAATGAAGCAAATTCTAGAAAAATACCGCAAATATTGATATTTTCCAAAGGTACAAAACTACAGGAAAGAATTTGGCTACTGGGTCCAAGCAAGATTAAATGTTTTGGTTCGATCGAAAAAATTGGATATGGAACAATCTTATAGTGGGAAGTTGCTCATTTGTATAGTAGGTTAGTAATAGTCATGATATAATTGAAAAAAATAATTATGAAAAAATCTCTATTAAAGCTCTGACGCGTATTCGAGATCTCTTGCACGATTGATCATCTGTCAATGTATGCGTCAAACTACATACTACTTTGCGGTCACCCATCCAGGTTCCACAAGGTAGAGCACTTTGCTCTTAATCTATATTTTTTTAAATCTTCTGCTCATCTAATCAGAAAAACAAAAATGTCAAAAGTTGCTAATTGCAAGTTTGATCTAACAAATAACCATCATTGCCAGTTTGAACTGACTAATAACCATAATTGCCAGTTTGGATTGTCATTAATCCAATATCGGCTGGTTTGACCTGACAATCATGGATAATTGTGTGTCTGGAGCGGCACTTATTGTTGAGTGCAAGTTTGAACTGACAATTAACCATAATTTCTAGTCTGCACGGAAAATTATCCATAATTACCAGTTTGAAACAATCATGAATGTTTTCCATTTTGAAATGAGAAATAAGGAATATTGGCGTTAAAAACAATAAAACTGAGAAACCATTCTTAACAGCTTTCACTAAATTAGAAAACACATCGTGCGACAAACCTATATACCTCTAAAATTCTTTAATGTAACAAAATGATGGTTTTCATCCACTTGAGAGTACGTTTACTTTTTTGGGCACTTCAAAGAAATCTTGTTTTCAAAAATTTTTTTTAATTATAATACATTATCGATATGTATTGCGGCTAGGCAAAATTATATTTCCCTGTTGAAAGAAAACCAAAACTATTCACTTTATAATTATATAGTCATAATGAATTCTAATGACACTGAATTACATAATACGCTAGGACATCAACTCTTATCGTTTCAGCATAAAACGAGTACTGATTCAATATACTTGATGGAAGCTTACATTACCTTTGAAAACTGTACAGGAAAAGGAAAAAATCCGAAACCATTGAAAAAAACATTATGTTTTGTACTAAAAATTATATGGTTGAAGTTCCACCCATTGATTATTTTCATTGTGGCCTACCCCCAACCAATTTCAATAAAATATTTCTTTGTTGGACTATATGTATGGCTAGTTGGGCCATACATTATTTTCAAGAATTTCCGAGAATGAATTCATTTTGACAATTAAAATTTCATTCAAACAGAATGTCGATAATATATATAAAGGATTCCTTCGTCTCTGAATACACAGGTCTGAAACTTGATATTTTCGAATACCTGTTCATTACAAAAGTTATTTATTATTTCAATTCTGAGTTCATGGAAAGGAAGTCTTCCAGAGTTGAGTTTTCAAGAACACTTCAAGAAAACATTTGGAAACAAAGATTACTTAATTCTTTAATTTTTGTTTGGAACGATAGATACTAACATTAATTTGTCTGGTTTGATGTTCGTCTGAACATGAACAGCAAAGTGAAAATTCATATTTCAATTTCAATAATAATAAACATGAATATTTCCTCGAAATATTTCCATCAGTATGTAATGAAATTCATAAATTTAAAATTGAATATTCATTAATAGGTACAATCAGAATTTATAAACCATATTTTATGAAGGGAGATCCAAACTATCCAATGAAATCCATGGGTAATATCAATCTCCCGTTCCGTTTTCACCGTTGTTTTGGCTTCGAAATGACTTCTTGTATCCATCCATACAATCCTTACAATAAACCTCATATTGCTCCTTATTATTCCCTTATACATATTTCATATTATTAATGAGTACATGTTCCACATTTTTTGTTAAACTCCTCTCATATACTAGTAAGAATCCATAATTTCAAATATCTGATTAATTTTTTGCCAAATAATTTCATCAGATCAATCAGATTATAGCTCAAATCATTTTTATTCAGCGGAATTAATTGTATGAACTCGGCAAGCGACCTTAGCGCCCTCATCGTATACAGAGCCAAGTAGGAAAATATTTGACAATCATAGGACCCCGATTTGGACCCAAAATTTTAGTGGGTAATAGCATGACGTAAGTAAAACATCATGGGTAATAGCATGATATAAAAAACATGGTGTGCTCATCTGAAAAGTGAGTGACGTCGGCTAGCAGAAAATACAGGGAGTTATATAATCTGTGCTTTGCATTTGCATGTTAATTCAAAGCACAGAATATATAACTCTTTGTATTTTCTGCTAGCTGACGTCACTCATTCTTCAGATGAGCACACCATGTTTTTTACATCATGGGTAATAGTAGGCAAGTGTCGACGCCTAATATATTCTATACATCTTGTCATGATACATTAACCCCTTTCCAGCTACCGTTCGGGGCGCTCCGGATGCACCTCGGAGGCGCGCCAGCATAGACCAGTCGTGTTCCAGTTCGCGTGAGCGCCAAAATTGTCATAATTTGACGGTTTGTTTATCGTCTCGTTCTCGAATAGCGTGGGCGTGAAACCCCAGTGCGTCAAGCCCCAGAGGCTTCATGCACTTTACTGGAAAGCCACTATTATTAGTGTCAAACATGGCACTCAATTTGAATATTTGCGCTCTTATTGATATAACCTTTAAATAAATAAAACATATTCCTATATGAATAAATATACATCCGAAAATTCATGAATCATATGTTGTTCTTTTTCGAGATCCAGGAAGAAGTCTTTAGAATAAAGTTGAAACTAGTCGGCATTATTTAAAGAATTGGGTTTTGATTTTAACCCTGTCCTTTCACTTCTCAAGAGAATTATTCATCATACAAATACAGGATACAACTGAAATACAATAAAATAAAATTTTGAATGGGTATACCTACGGAATCAGCGGGTGGATTTTACCCATTCACGAATTCGACCTTCTAAATCAAGCCCCAAACCTACTCTACAAATATCGAGTTTCTAAGTCGTTTATTCCGGAAGTTATTGTGTTTCCGCAGGTATACCCATTCAAAATTTATTTCTCAATATTTCTAAAAAATACCAGGTATACCCATTCAAAATTTATTTCCCAATATTTCTAAAAATACATTTTAGATCAAATTGAACTCCAGTACTTTATCGAAAAATGGCAGTTTGAAGGTTTATACAGAACTTAATGAGGATAATATGATGGGAAGATCACAGAATATTGAATGTTAGGAAAAAAAAATTGGAATTTTTTTTTTTTCAAATCGTTCTGATGACACGATCATCACGAGATTTTGCACAATATTATCCTTCAGCATCTTTGAACTAGCTGCAAAGTTTCATCACGATTGAATTACTATTTCTTGAGTTATACCGAAAAAACGATAACGAAATTCTACATATTTTTTTCCAATATCTCCAAAACTAATAGCCGTATCGAACTGAAAATTTGGTACACTGCTGTGAAATATGGAGCTCAAGGTATGATTGGAATTGTCTTCGAATATGAACAATGGTTTCAGGAAACTATTTTTTTTTTTTGGAAAAAATTTTGAAAAAAATTTTTTTTTAATTCAGTGACCATAAGATTTCAACGAAATTTTTCCCAAAGTTGCGCGTCGTTGTGCTCCAACTAAATGCCAAGTGTCAATCCAATCGTTCCAGGAGTTTCTGAAATATGAGGAAAATAACCTAAAACTATCTGGCAGATTAGGTCCATTAACGAACTTAACCGTGACATTCGGATGCGCGAAATATCCTACTAGTTTCAAGTCGCTAACTGGCTCCGTTCGACAGTTATCGTGTTCACGGCCGGCCGGACATAATCGATTTTGACACCGGATTCGTCATCAGTGAGTCCAACCTAGTCGTTTGAGACCATTTTCGACTCAATCATCGAAAATTATAGACATTTGGACAAAACGATAGCACGCTGGTCCCCTAGAACATGCGCGCAAAAAAATGAGGTTCTAGTATGAAGGAATTGCGTTTTCACGTTTTCGAAATTGCAACCTTTGACAACGTTTTTGTGGCCTCCTGCATCATTATTTTTAATTCGAACTATCGTGACAGAAGCATTATTCTCAATTCTCGCGGAAGCCCAAAAACGGCATTTTTCTAATAAAAAAAACCTTGAAGATATCCATGTTTCAGCATTTTCAATTCCACGTAAAAAAAGAATTTTCTGAGACGTTCAAAAATTTTACATTCAGACAAGTCAGAATTCAATAAGGAATCTATTTTAATTATAAAATATGGGGTCTCCTATTTGAGAAACGAAAATTGGTATCGTTTCCGGTGAAACCGGAAATTCCAATAATCCAAAAAATGTGCAGGAAGTCATCTCTCTATTCAAAGCCTAAGTCTGAAATTGCAAACGTTAATTTCGATCCCTTCCCAAAAATATTCTAACAACGGTATTCGTGAGACACCCGGTATATGTAATAAAAAGAATCGGTTCTAGCATCATTCCCAGCAATACACCACGCGTAATTGTAAGAACACTGCTAATCTCGTGCTCTATGAGATCATGTTTCGGGCGATCTCTCAAGTAATTTTCAAACATTGATACCAATTTTCGCCAATTTTCACAACAATAATATGTGGTTTACGCATGGAATGCTCATATTACAATACGGCTATGCTAGGTTTTGATTCGTCTTATGAACATCTGCACCAAATTGGACCCTTGATTGAGAAATTGTGTCAGAGGCCCAACTGAGGAGGAGATAATAATTCCGTCCTATCAAGATGTTGAGAGGGCCCTATTATTCATCTTGAAAAACATATAAGTAAGTCCACAAAGGCTACAATATGGCAGTATTTGGAGTTTAGAGAACAGGTAATTGTAGATGAAACCACAAACACCCAATCGTCAAAAAACAAACAATTCTACATCAGCAGGAATGGGAACATTTTTCTATGCAAAATCAATTTATGGAATAAAATGGCTCACAACAAGTCACAAAATGAAATAATTGGGAAAGAATCCGGGTCCATTCATTATAGCATTGATGTTAATATCCAGTGGTAAGTGATCTTGCAAACTAATTCTACAACACTGTAAGAACAAAAGAAGAATTCCTAGGTAAGGTATCCAAAATTATCAAAATGAATTACCAAAATATTCCATAGTTGAGTGAAAAAGCCATTTTAACAGCAAAATTGTCGACATGAATGATATGCGAAACAACATAAAAAGAATCGAGGTTGGAAACAAAAATTCATACGAGTGAGCAAAGTGAGACAAATTTTTCAATAGAATTTCTGAACTTGCACAATGCTGAAGAACAGACGGCTGAAAAATGTAGTGTATCCACCGGATTGAAAATTTCAGATGGAACATTTTTCTCCTGCATTCTGCTGCATAGCTTCTGCAACAGAGGGTATTGAACAAAATTTTTTCTCTCATTTTTATATCTTCGTTAAAATAAATTTCTTGCTATACAACTGATATAGGACTAAGCCACAGCAGAGCGTAGCTGGGTTTTGCTAGTTCTTTATATTTTACAATAATTCAGAAAGTATGACTTCTGGAATTCACAATATCAATCAAGGGATATATCAGTTGGATACCTGTATATTATAGGAATAATTTGGTATGGATTGTAGTACCCATAAATATTGATTCATTAAACTCTTATATTTCAATCACTTGTGAGTATGCTATTCTTCATCAACAGCATCAGTTAAGTATTAGTAGCTCATCTCTTATATGTCAAAAGTTTTTCAATTTATTCCCGATATTTTGTTAGATTTCTAGTGTAAAATATCCAATTATGGATCTATGCGAGATGATTCCCCAATATAAGGGGCCTGTAGCGTTCTTCGTTATTCTGAGGATCTGAAAATCATCACTTGGAGAACCGGACATGGTCGAAAGAATCTTTCGGTCAGAGAGCAAATGTAGGTAATTTTATTTACTGCTTCCTGCTGTTTTTTCTGTCCCTCTTTCTGTTTCAGATATTATGTCAAGATATTTTGTCGAAATAAATTCAAGATGAAGCAGAAATTATTTTCCAATGAAAAAGATGCCATCCATGTTCTTCAAACAAATTACAACACTATACGGGGAGACAGAGTTTTTGCTGAGGTTTTTATCTGTGCTCTTGTATCATACGAAAAAATTTATGGTACCCTGTTTACATGTCCTCTGCTAACACTTAAATATACAAAAAAATGTCATGCTCGTTCTCAAAAGAATATATATATATATATGACAAAAGAAGTTAAAAAGATATCTCATAATGATGCCCATCAAGAGGAATAATTCAATTTTATGATCAGATACTGGTCCACTGGTAGGGACCCTGCTCAATGATCGTTAAGTCTTGGTTTCAAGCCCCTGATCAGGCAAGAAATTTTCCAGATATCAGTTTTGTTCATGACGGCGTAATGAAACAGTTACAAAGCCTACACAGAACACATCTGGACTACTAACTAGCCGAAGCTTCTGAGGTGTTTCCCAGAGAAAACTTAGAGAATCGGCAACAATACCAATTTAATAAGATAAAAATATCTTACCTTTGAATCTCTACTATCCATAATATATTTCGAATGCCTATCAGTTCCCATTGTTTGTATAGTATTGACGTACAAAAAAATTGATACAGAATGTTTTATATATGCATCGGGATTTATTTGTGCCAAAAGCCTGTGAGCGGCTGTCATTTTTTTAAAATTAGTAACCAAGTTTGTTATACTAATAGAATCAACATTGGATAGCATATTGGTCTGCCTATTGGTGATTTTCCTGATTTCATCGAAAGATTTCGGATGACAATTCATTTGATAGTCAGGATATTGCTCCAATTCTTTCACGATTTCATCCTGAAAGATTGTGTTTTGTTAGTCAGAAATAAAATAATATTTATTCAATTCACTTCGAAATTGATTAATTCTTCAGAATCCAAAAGTGTCTTCATTTTTTTCCAATCAAAGCTGGCCCTTTTTCTGTAGAAATCTAGAGGGCCAGGTTTCAAATCTCTCAATAATTTCACAGACATTTCACCTTCCTGAAAGCTAAAAACTACTGTAGACAAGACATTATTTGAAATAATATTTTAATTTTGCTCTAGTGAGCGACCTACCTATTGTTCTATATGAAAATATATTCGTAATTTGGAATTTGGAACGAACAGGAAGTACTTGACTACCATAGAATACAAATATATGACTACTGACTTTTTCTTTTCCACTTCCAGCTGATCTGATCATAGAACTCTATATTATACCTGGAAAGGAGTGAAAGGACCCGACCCTTCTTCAACTAAGCTTAAAGCGTAACAGTAACAAGGGGCAACGAAACAAAGATAGCGCTAATTACGGTAACCTCTCTCTGTCACACCCGTTGAAGACATTGAAGTAACTGGTGTTTAACGGCTCAAATTTGGTTTTACTTGGAAATTCAGGTAGTATGGATATTACATCGTTTAGAAAGTGCAATATTTTGGAAAATGAATATCTATTTTTCTCTGATATGCCATTACGTTATCTGCCTTCACCGCGTGTGGTTCAAAAAGTGAGGGAATTATGTTGGTTTGAGCTGTGCATTGACGATTGACGATAGTTTCATCATTATTACAATAAATTTGAATAATAAAGCATGGAAAAATACTTCTCGAAAAGCACTGACTTGAAGTCAGGAAAATTTAAGCGCTGGTTAAAATTCATTGCCAATGCGAAATTTGACATACTTTTTTTCGATATTTTTGGAAATGTGTGTCGAATCGAGCTGAAATTTCGAACATTGCTATTCAGATTCGACTTCAAGGTCTGCGCCAAGTTTCATTGAAATCTCATTGATAGTTTCCGAAAAAAATATTTTTTCAACGATTCTTCATGCAATCGGTTGGCAAGTTTCAATCTGATCGCATCAGTACTTCTTGATATATAGAGTAAATAAAATAATATATATGAAATGGATATAACTTGTTAGGTCAATTTCGCCCATTAACGAACTTCTTTGAATTTTTTAAGTCGCTATAGCTTTTCTCGGTAGTAAGTTATTATCGTGGCAACGGGTGGCTGAGTAGAATTCAATTTGACATTGAACTCTTCATCAGTGAGTCCAACCTGGTCGCGAATTTACGGAGGATGATAACGCGCTGTTCTCCAGAAAAACCGCTCACTAAGTTGAAATTTCTCTTGAACATGTGCGATCTCCTTCAATCCTGCCTTCTTCACGAATTCGTCAGAAAAAAATTCAGGTTTTCCTAATTTGAAATGAAAAATTAAAAAGATTCAGAATAAATGCGACAGCGTTCCCTTTACTGCAATGAGGAAGAAAGAGATAGATACCCGTCCACTTCGCGGGTTGCATAAGCAACGAATTGGCTTCACTTGTCGCTCAAAACGGGTCCCTGCCAGGTATATAATATAGAGTTCATTGGATCTGATATTAGGCGTTCTCGATTGGCTCTGGTATCAACTAAAAGTTAACCACAACTGAACCAACCGTTCTCGATTCATAATCGATGACGTCACGGGTGGAACCGTGTTCTGATTTTTTAGAACCAGCTCCTAAGGCTATTCCAAATCAGCGGTATTATCTTTCTCTCTTCAATGTTATGTCATTCTTTGTTCAAACGTTCGAAAAATTTGTTTACCAGGTTTTGGAATTTGAATATAATTTATTACAGATACATTTTCACATCTTCTTAATCACAACAATGGTTTATTGTACTCTAATCAACATTTAATCAATTGCGATTGAACAAAAGTTTAATTCGATTTTTTATTTTCGTACATTTTCGCAATTTCCTCGGTATCTTCATTTCCGAAATAAATCAAAATTACTGATCCGATCATGATGAAACTCGATAACGAGTTGGCAAATGGTGATGCGGAATTTCGGATAATCGTGACAAAAAAATTTATAATTTTTTTGATAATATTTTATATTTTGCTATATTCTTATCATATAGTTCTCCCGAAATTGTACATGAAACTTCGAACTATTATTCTTCAATCAAGTACTGGGTTTAAATTCAATCTCATCTCAATATTATTGGAAAAACTCAATTTTGAATGGGTAGGAATATCTGCGGAAACCTTGGTGGGATTTTACTCGTTCACTCATTCGGCCCTTCGTAATGAAGATCCAAATGTACTCAACAAATATCGAGTCTCAGTCTTTCAGATGTTTCTTCCGAGAGTTATTGTGTAACGATCCACCGTTGATCTTCGTTAATTAGTAGATACGGCAGACGCCAAAAATAGGTTAGGTTAGACACTTCGATGTCAACCGTAACTGGTAACCAATCCATTCGTTTCACTATTCAGTCTGACGTCACAACTTGAACCAAAAACTGAACCGCTGCCAAAAATTCTGTCATTTTAACAGCAACCAGAACCAGAACCAAAGGCCAATCGAGACTCGAGAGCGTCTATTATCATAATTATTGATGACAATCCTTATGATGGTTATGAATCGTTGCGGCGTTGCCAAGTTTTCAAATTTTTTAAAAGGTAACAGGATGTAATGAATGAAATGGCCCGTAGCCTATGTAATCTTAGTTCACGTAGGCGCACATGCGACTAGAGACAGGGGCATGAAGGTTGGAATCGGCCAATCAGAGAAAACGCGGCATGGCGGTAATTTTGACTTCGCAACGTGAATGATGACTGTTCTATATGGTGTGTCTTTGGTCAAATATAGTATTTCATCTCGAACTGATATTTTTCATTGATTTTGATGAAACCAACACGGTGTATTCCTATATTTTAGACGAAAATGTGGATATTTAAGTTATGATTAAGTATATTACGTATATTGGAAAATTTTTATTTCTTTTTTTACGCGCTTGTTTCAACGAACAATTTAAAGCATTATCATTTTACCAACAATTCTGCAATTTTCGAATTACGAACGGCAAATGGCCTTGAACGACTAGGTTGGACTTACAGTGATGAAAAATCTATTTGTGAATTAAATTCTGTCTGTCAGGCCATAACTTTCAAAGGAGAAGGAGGGTATCGAAATTTTCAGGTTTGGAAATTGAAATTTCGGTTGAGTGAATGAGCTAAATCCGCTGAAAAATAGTTTCGAGGATATACAAATCTGAAATTATTGTTGTTGTTTTCCCAAATAATAAATTCGAAAAAACTGCGTCCACAAAATTGAAACTTGATAATTAGTTATCATTTTCATCTAGATCGTATATCTATATATATTTCAGCCCCCCATCGGATATGTATTATATATTTCTAATAAATATATTATGTGTTTGAAAACTACAGGGTGTATTTTACACCCATTCATGAATTCTAACTTGAGCTCCAAACCCCGGCTGGTTCTACAACTTTTAAGTCTGAGTTGTTTGTCCTCAAAGTTATTATGTTTACAATCGGCGGCTGTAGGTCTACGTGAACCGATATTTGTAAAGAAAGTTTTGGTGTACAATAAAGACCAACTCGTAAATGATTTAAATCATCATCAGGCGGATGATAAACCATTATTGAACCCATTCCAGATGTATTTTACCCATTCACGAAATCGTCCTTCATTGATATTAGGCCCTAAACTTGCTCAACAAATATCGAATCCCTAAGCCTTATTCTTACTGAAATTCACAACTAAAATTCCCTTATGTTTTGTGTACGCAAAGGATTTTTTTGGGTTAATTTTAGGAGAGCACCATAATTTCAGATTTTTAAATCCACGAAACTGTTTGGTGGATTTAGCCCTATATTGAGTTTGCTCAACCGGAATATTCAGTAAATACTCTAGTTTAGTCTTCTCCTTCGAAATAAGTTGCAGAGTGTTTACGGCCTGACAGACAGAATTTAATTTGAAAATGAATTTTTCAACACTGTGTTAGTCCAACCTAGGCGTTCAAGACCATTTGCCGTTCATACTTAAGAATTGCAGAATTGTTGGTAAAATAATAACTCTTCATCACATCGTTCCTTAGAACAAGAGAGTAAAAAAGGATCGACTTACATCTTTCTAATTTTCCAATATACCTACTCTATTACATAAATATCCACTTTTTCATCTAAGATAGAGAAATACACAGTATTGGTTTCATCAAAATCAATCAAGAATATACAAGTTCAAGATAAAATACTGTATGGAACCAAAGACACACCATATAGAAGTAAAGACAGACACCATATAGAACGGTCATCGTTCTCGTTGCGAAGTTTAAAATTACCGCCATACCGCGTTCTCTCTGATTGGCCGATTCCAACCTTCATGTCCCTGTCTCTAGTCGCATGTTACGTAGGCCCCGAATGACCAAGAAAGTTATTCTGTGGAGAATTATTTTTCTCTATTCGCAACTACTGCTAAGCGATACGCCCTCTGGCGATAGAAATTCGAACACTTCCAAGCTAGTAGTTTTTCGACGTGCCCGTTATTCTAACGTATTTTGCTTACTTTTGGAGTTCATTTTCGAGCTTTTGTGTTGTTCTCAGAGTCGAAATTTTGGTATACCGAAAGTGTATTATGATATTCATCAATCGATTCCTTCGTTTCCGATTAAAATTTTCGATTGTATTAATTCGAAATAGCATCCTCCCGAAATGACTATTGTTGTGAGCCTCAACTCAATGTTATTCATGGTCAAAGACAAAAGGATAATCTAAAATGCTTCAATGTTTCATTTTTTCCAAAGCCAAAAGAAAGTAAAGTTAATTTGGAAACAACATTTGGCAGGGAACTCAATGATATAGAAGAAAGACCTGGATATTGAAGATTGGAAAACAGGTCACAAGATACATGAAAGTATGTGTTTACTGCATTTCTCTGCAGATGTTTATTTTCCTGAAGGTAAATTACAATGCACTCATTGCGAAAAAACTTCAGGTCCAGATGTTTTTAGGTGTAAATGAAAATAAGAGAACTTTGATGAAAATGCTATAGAGAAACTACCGAGCACTTCTGCAGCTACCTAATTCACATACTACACAAAATCATATTCAAAGAAAGTGATCTGGTTGAAAACCTAACCATAACTAGATATACTGTTATAGTTGATAATAGCTGAAGATATTCATACAAATACATTAATATTTTACATTTCCATATAGGTAGGTTGAACCAGCTGTGACATTTTTCATTTTGTAAGTGTATCTTGAGCTGCTGTAAAATGAAAATAAAATCAATTATATCTCTATTTGTTTCCTTTTCTTTCGAAATACGATGCAAAAGAATTAAAGCATTTTCAATTTATTGATTCACTCGTTTGTAAACAAAGAGAACAAGTCATATCATTTGGACTGATTCAAGATTTACCACATAATATAGCCTGCTTTCAGCACTTCTTCACATTAATAAAAGTCCTTAAATTACTTATTGAAGTGCCCATTTCTCCATAAATTCAAGTAAACTCTGATATTGGTTCATTTTGATCCACTAAGCAACAGACACTAAAATAACAACAAAATTATCCTCCAGGAACGATTTAAAGCACGATTATATATCGCGATCCAAACGAAAAGTTCTTTCTCAAGAAATCTTACACAAAATTATAATAATTTCTCTAAATATTCTAGCTCTGCTTAATAGATATTCGATATTTCTACCACATTTCTAAGGTTTGTTTACATAAAACTACTAGCTTGGACAGGTTCCAAACTTTCCCGTTAGGGCGCTGGCATCTTCGCAGAATCCCAACTACTTCTAAGCGATACGCCCTCTGGCGATAGAAATTCGAACACTTCCAAGCTAGTAGTTTTTCGACGCGCCCGTTATTCTAACGTATTTTGCTTACTTTGATAGTTCAATTTCGAGCTTTCGTGTTTTTCTCAGAGTTGAAATTTTGGTATACCGAAAGTGTTTGTAATATGCATCAATCAAATTCCTTTCTTTCCGATTGAAATTTTCGATTGTATTAATTCGAAATGGCATCCTACCGAAATGACTATTGTTGTGTGCCTCAACTCAATGTTATCCTTGGTCAAAAAAGAAAGGATCATCCACTGCCTCAAGTTTTCATTTTTTCCAAAGCCAAATGAAAGTAAAGTTAATTTGGAAACAGCATTTGGCAGGGAACTCAATGATAGAAGAAAGGCGTGGATTTTGAAATTGAAGATAGGAAAACAGTTCACAAAATACATGAAAGTATGTTCACTGCATTTCTCTGAAGGTGTTTATTTTCATAAAGGTAAATTACAATGTATTCACTTCGGAACAACTTCATGTCCGGATATTTTAGGTGTAAATGAAAATAAAGGAATTTGGATGAAAAATGCTGATCCTGCAGAGAAACTACCGAGCACTTCTGCAGTTACCTACTTCACACACTACACAAAATCATATTCAAAGAGACTGATGGGATTGAAAACCTGACAAAAACTAAATAAACTGTTATAGTTGATAATAGCTAAAGTTATTCATGTAAATACCTTGATATTTTTCATTTCTATATAGGTAGGTTCAACCAGCTGTGACATTTTTCATTTTGTATGTGTATCTTGAGCTGCTGTGATATGAAAATTAAATCAATTATATGTGTATCTGTTTCCTTCATTTTCTTTCGAAATAGGATGCAAAAGAACTAATGCAGAAAAGCTGTATTTTCATTTTATTGATTTACTCGTTTGTGAACAAAGAGAACGAGTCATATCATTTAGACTGATTCTAGATTTACCACATAATTTGGCTTGTATTCAGCACTTCTTCACATTGATAAGAGTCCTTGAATTACTTATTGAGGTGCCTATCTTTCCAGAAAATCAAGTAAACTTAGATATTGGTTCATTTCGATCCACCAAGCAACAGACACTAAAATCACATCGAAATTATCATTCAGGAACGATTTGAAGCACGATTTTATAACGTCATCCACAAGAAAAGTCCCTTCTCAAAAAATCCTACACAAAATTATAATAATTTCTTCAAATATTCTAGCTCTGCTTAATAAATATTCGTTCTCTACCATATTTCTACGGTTTGTTTATATAAAACTACTAGCTTGGACAGGTTCCAAATTTATCCGTTAGGGAGCTGGCATCTTCGCAGAAGTTCCCAATTCAGAGTGAGTCTTTTGAGTTGTACATTAATTTCAACCGTAGATTCCACTCATCAAATAAAACACTTTTTTCATTTATGATTTTTCCAGATTCGGCTCCAGTAAAAAGATACAGGATGTTTAAATTTCCAAAAAAACTCAGTTTTTCGTTTTT
This sequence comes from Myrrha octodecimguttata, assembly GCA_958510865.1. Lineage (NCBI taxonomy): Eukaryota > Metazoa > Arthropoda > Insecta > Coleoptera > Coccinellidae > Myrrha > Myrrha octodecimguttata. The sequence continues at coordinate 17,170,130 of OY294060.1, forward strand.
AGCTTTGATATGGTAACTCCGAATGAGATAAATTTTGGTATGAAGTTTTCTATAAATATGACACATATTCTTCAGTAATCTCTTTCATCCAACTCGAAATAGTTTCTGAGTTATAAACTCAAAATTCATAAAACTTTATGAGATTAGCGTGAAAAATTTCAAAAAGCACTGACGTGAAGGCAGCAACTTTTGCGCGCATGTTCAATGTAGATGACCGCTTCCGCAACGAATTTGAACGTGCGCGCAAAAGCTGCTGCCTTCACGGCAGTGCTTTTTGAAATTTTTTTCTGATGAATTACTGGATTTCAATTCGATCATATCTGTATTTTTGGACATATTGTAAAAATAAAATTTTGAATGGGTATATCTACGGAATCATTGGGTGGATTTTACCCATTCACGAATTCGACCTTCGTAATTAAGCCCCAAACCTTCTCTACAAATATCGAGTTTCTAAGTCGTTTCTTCCGGAAGTTATTGTGTTTACGGTCAGCCTAACGGCCGACTGCGTAAACACAATAACTTCCGAAAGAAACAACTCAGAAACTCGATATTTGTAGAGAAGGTTTGGACCTTAATTACGAAGGCCGAATTCGTGAATGGGTAAAATCCACCCAATGATTCCGTTGATATACCCAATCAAAATTTTATTTTTCCAATATTTCCAAAAATACAGATCAGATCGAATTGAACTCCAGTACTTCATCAAAAATAACAGTTCGAAGTTTCATACAGAATTTAATGAGGATGATATGATGAGAAAATCATAGAAATTTTTTTTTTCAAATTGTTCTAATAACACGATTATCACGAAATTTTGCATAAAGTTGTCTTTCAGCATCTTAAAACTAGCTGTGAAGTTCAATCAGGACTGAATCAGTATTTCTCGAGTAATACGGAAAAAATCAAGGATATCGAGAAGAAAACCTCGAAATTTGACATATTTTTTCCCGATATCTCCAAAACTTATGATCGTATCGAACTGAAATTTGGTACACTGCTGTGAAATTAGAAGGTCAAAGTGTGAGTATGATTTTTTTTTGGTTATGATGAATGGTTTCCAGAAAAAATTTTTTTGTAAAAAAATTTCGAAAAAATTTTTTTTAAAAATTTACTGACAATATGATCTAGACGAAATTTGGCTCAAAGTTGCGCGGCGTTATACTCCACCAAACTGCCAAGTTTGAATCCAATCGCTCGAGTAGTTTCTGAAATAAAAAATAAATAACTTCAAAACTTCAAGTGCGTATAACTCCGAAACTATTCGACCGATTTGGCCCATTAACGAACTTAACCGCGGCATTCTGATGCGCAACCTATCCTGAAAGTTTCAAGTAGCTAGCTTGCTTCTGTCGACAGTTATCGTGTCTACGGCCGGCCGGCCGGCCGGACGGAATCAATTTTGACACCGGATTCATCATCAGTGAGTCCAACCTAGTCGATTGAGACCATTTTCGGCTCAATCATCCAAAATTACAGACATTTGGACAAAACGATAGCACGCTGTTTCCCTAGAACATGCGCGCAAAAATGAAAATTGCAGATGAAGTTTATCTTATGTCATAATAAGAATCTTCAATCATTTTAGAATACTTAATTATTCGTGATAAGATCATTTCACCTGATTTGGAGATATTCAACGTTGAATGTTATAAAATCTGATACAAATTCGAGAAATTACCTCATTTTTATGGACCCATCCCTGAGCTGGTAAACGCTGTAAATAAAGTTCCGTCTACGCATGCTGTAAGCAAAACTTTTTTTTTACTCACATCATGCGTCTAGGCTTATCCGAACCATGGAATACACAGAAAAATTTATGTAAGTCGCATAGAACTAATGTACTCATATTAGGTCTATGCTATTTCGTGCTCAGATCACAGATATGGAGGCTAGGTCTTCATGTCTATAAACCTAACTTCCCATAGAGTTCAATTCTCTGAATAAAGAACAACAGGAAGGAGCATAATGCCTCACGAAGTGGGTGCGGGATGGATGTTGCATATGGGCGACTTCCCTGTCACTTTGAAGAGAGAACAACTTGTTCCGAGACCTTTGTCTGAAGAAACTAACTAACATGAATCATACTTGGAGGTTCAATGTGGGCGCCTATGTCCCACTGATTTACGAAGGAGAAAAGCGTTATGCTTCTTCCTGTTGTTCTTCATTCAAAGGTTCAATTAATGTGATTAGGTTATTTGATTGATTTCATATAATTCATGTATAAATTGGATGAAAAATATGAATAATCATGTAGTTTTAAATATGAGAGTGTGTGAGGATGAAATTGTGTATAATTTAATAGTTGAATGAAATTGAATATCTCAAGAATATCAGGTGAAGAATCACTGCTTCAATGGTCCAGTGTAGTGAAATGTTTATCTTGCGATAATATCGCAAAAAGCACTAAATCATAAGAATCAAGTGAGTACCTATATGAGTTTTTCCATCATGTTTCTTTGCATTTCAAACATTGGATTGTTTATTCTGCCAAAGAGATCAGCGTAAAAAAGGGTAAGGACACAACGGAGCGCCGACCCTCGCTCAGACCATAGGCTGGAGCATCGCCTGGAGCATAGTATGGTACCCGAGATCCTCTATCATACGTCGTAGTATCATTTTGAAAATGATGTCATTTGAATGATGCATTTCTATAGGTATTTGAATATGTTTGTACATATTTTATTGGATTTCTCTTTAATAGACGACTTCGGCCCAAGTTGCCAACCCACAATTTACTTAGCAAGTTTACTTTCACTGGGGAACGGGAATTTCAAGACAAATTTGACATGATAAGGTTCGCGTTATTTATAAATACCCGTAAAACATGCCTCGGCTCTTCAAACCAGATAATTCCTTCCAAATATAGGTTTTTGTTAAGATCGTCCCCGATTGGCTGAAATTTAAGTTGGGATTCCTGATTTCATGCAAACAGTGTCAATTTTCATAGGATACGTTCCGAAAATCAACTCTGTTGTTTCGGTTGCCGATTTTCCGCTCCGTAAATATGAAATATTCGGATGGTTCCTGGAACAAGCGCGTGAAAAAGGTTATTTACGGAATCTGGTTGATGAAAATGCGGTCGATTTACTGTCACCAGAACGATTTTCTATGGTAAATATCCATAGCATAGAACAATCTATGTTTACTTTAGGTTTGTTTTGGTTCCGAGTTCAGATATGTTCGGGGCGGTTCTAGGTATTTACCATAGAAAATCGTTCTGGTGACAGTAAATCGACCGCATTTTCATCAACCAGATTCCGTAAATAACCTTTTTCACGCGCTTGTTCCAGGAACCATCCGAATATTTCATATTTACGGAGCGGAAAATCGGCAACCGAAACAACAGAGTTGATTTTCGGAACGTATCCTATGAAAATTGACACTGTTTGCATGAAATCAGGAATCCCAACTTAAATTTCAGCCAATCGGGGACGATCTTAACAAAAACCTATATTTGGAAGGAATTATCTGGTTTGAAGAGCCGAGGCATGTTTCACGGGTATTTATAAATAATGCGAACCTTATCATGTCGAATTTGTCCTGAAATTCCCGTTCCCAGTGAAAGTAAACTTGCTAAGTAAATTGTGGGTTGGCAACTTGGGCCGAAGTCGTCTATTGTGGCTAAATACACCAACCTATTTGCATCAGTTGACATATCAATTATGTTTGATTTGAATTTTTTCAGTATGTACTTCAATATGTTCATAAGTATTTATTTCATTCTATTAAATTGTAAATAAATACACGAATGAATGCAAACTCATTCGTATTTTTGATTTGAGGATAGTTTGAGAGGATTTTGCACTAAATGTTTCAGGTTTTTATTCGCATTAGTGAATAATCCAGATATGTGAGTCATTATTCACATTTCTCCTGAAATTATCGCTCAGTCGCATTTAAAGAGAGCAGAATTTCGTAACCCTCATAAAATTCCCAATTTTCAAAGAAGATTCCCGAAAATTCCCGAATAGTAAATACTTACTGAGTAGATATTCACTACATATATTTTCCCTTTCACTGCAGCAGTTGTTAAAACTATGTTTTGGGAAATGAGATTGTTGTTGCAAATTTCGTCAGTATAGTTTTCCATTCCCTACATTCCACCCACTATAACGGTTAAGACTGTTTCGGTACATTTACATTACGATTTTACCCATTCCCCTTCTTCATTCAGCCCCAAATATACACTACAGATATCGAGTAGTTTTTTTTTGATGTTACTGTGTTTCTAATCGGCCTAATGGCTGAAATCATGAATGGGTCAAATCCACCTATATTGGATTGAATTGAAATTATTGAATAATGATTGTCTATGCGGAACTTCATCAAGATGATATGATAGGAATTTGCATTGTTTTTTATGAAATTTTTCTAATGCCACGATCATCACCAAATTCTGCATAAAGTGGTGCATCAGCATTTTTCTCATTTCATGCGACACTAAATAATGAAATGTTATTGTGCTATTGTTTTGTACAAATGTCCATATGGTCTCAAACGACTCACTCAAACATGGATATCGAATCCGGTGTCAAAGTCGATTCTATCCGGCCGCCGAGGCCACGATAACTGTCGAACGGAGCGAACAATCGACTTGAAACTTTCAGCAAAGGTTGCGCATCAGAATAGGGCGTAAAAGTTTGTTGATGGGACAATCGGCCAAATGGTTTCAGAGTTATAATCATTGTAACTTTTGAAATTTTTTACCTCAATGTCTCAATAACTATTTAGCGGATGGATAGAAACATGAAACCAAATATTTGCAGTTTTATTGAGATCGTATGGTTATTGAATTTGAAGAAAAAATCTATCAGTCAATTAAAAAAAAGATTCTAAATTTTTCGTAGAAAAATTTTATTTTCGGGAACTATTCCTCAGATTCTGACGGAATTATGTTCAGAACTGAAACTCTATATTTCACGACAGTATCCAAACTTTGATCCGGATTCAGTTTTCTGAGGTATATTTGGAAAAATTATGTCAAATTTGCGAGAAACTTATTCCCGAAATATTTCGGGAAGAAAAAGACAACTTGAACCCTGTATTCCATAACAGTGCACCAAATTTAAGTTCGATCCAATTTCAGTTTTTGGAGATATCAGGAAAAAGTATGTCGAATTTCGTGTTTCTCAGTTATTTCTTTCTGAAGTTATTCTGTTTACCATGGAGAGGGCAATTGTAAACACAATATTTTCCGAAAAAATGACCTAAAAGCTAGATATTCTCAGAGAAAGATTTGTGCTTGATTACGAAGGTTGAATTCGTGAATGGGTGAAATCCGCAAAATGGTTCTTGAGATATACACATTGAAATTTTATTTTCCTGATATTTCCAAATGACCCGGGTTATTAGAATTACAGTTATTGAAAGCTGTATCTGTCAATGTGCCAATTCAAGCTAATTCTGGTAAATGATCGGGTACCCAGCAAACAATTAATCTCTGGCCAAGTCGGCAACATGCTGGCATCGGCAAAACAATATCGGTAAAATGCCGGCCCGATGTACGGCATCCGCCAATCGGGCACACACAATCCAGCCACTAATGGCCCGATACTATAAAAACGGTACCGGGCAATGAAATCATTGGCAGTTTTCCGGCCCGACGTTGGCCAAGTCGGCAATACGAACATGCCGGCCCAATGTTGGCAGTGCAGCATCGGGCATTTTATTCGGTTGTTCAAACAAACAGCATTGTGATATTTTTTTCTAGAAAATTCTGTTTTGTTTTTCATATTGCCTTTTTATCTATTCATGGTATTCATGTTCCTGATAGTAATGTTCATTGTATCAGCATAAATTTTCAGAATATCTATTTTTCTGTTTTTTTTTACTCTCAACTGTTACATGTTCCTCTTTCAAAGTCTCATAAAAAATTTTCTTTATCCCAAAATAGGTATATGTCAAAAATGTAAATATCTATTTTGATAACAAAAACCTTGAATTATTTTTGGAACAAGTCTGTAAACCTATTGGTAAGGTGTATGTTTGACTTTTTAGGTAGAATTATTCCTCAAAAAAACATGTTAATTTAGACATTTTTGAGTTTGTGGCTGTATTGATATTGATTAACTTTCTGTTGACACTGAAGCCTCATGACAATAAAATGTAACAATAAAGTATTATTTCAAGTTTAAATCATGTTCATCATGAACGATATGCAATATTGATTATCATCTAAAGATATACTTTCTACTAAGCTTCAGTCTGAACAGAAAATTGATCAAAAGAAAATCGTTAGAAGCTCTTAATTCTCAAAATGAACGTGTTTTTTCAAGGGATGAATTAATATTACCTCTAATGTCAAGAGTGCACCAAAACGATTGTACATAATCTTCAGTGGGCCAATACCAACCCTCAAGAGTTGGTAACATACCGGGCTTCCAACGGACAAGCAATGATTGCCACTGTTTTGCCTTCAAAGGCCCATCATACTAAAGGTGCTGTAATATCGGCCAACAGGCATTGGTCCTACTGATGGCCGGTGTGTCCTTATGGAAGTGGACCGGTAATGGTCACAGGCATCTTGCCGTTACGGCCAAGTCTGGCCAGCATATTATGGGCCGGCATAATGCCGACCAAAATTGTTTGCTGGGATTCGACAAAATCCCCTGACGAGAAATGCAGCTGAGACAGAAATTGCCTCGGTAGTAAAAATCTGGCTTCGAACAGCTCCTGATAGACAAGGCGATAGTAACAAAAGGAGATTTACGAACATATGAAAAGATGAATTTTCTTTTGAAAGACTGTGATAATTTCTTACTGTGATGTGCTTTTTCCAAAGATTTTATTCTGTTGCTTAGACAAACAGCATTGTGATATTTTTTTTCTAGAAAATTCTGTTTTGTTTTTCATATTGCGTTTTTCATCTATTCATGGAATTCATGTTCCCGATAGTAATGTTCATTGTATCAGCATAAATTTTCAGAATATCTATTTTTCTGTTTTTTTTTTACTCTCAACTGTTGCATGTTCCCCTCACAATGTCTCATACAAAATTTTCTTTATCCCAAAATAGGTATATGTCAAAAATGTAAATATCTATTTTGATAACAAAAACCTTGAATTATTTTTGGAACAAGTCTGTGAACCTATTGGTAAGGTGTATGTTTGACTTTTTAGGTAGAATTATTCCTCAAAAAAACATGTTAATTTTGATTTGAGTTTGTGGCTGTATTGATATTGATTAACTTTCTGTTGACACTGAAGTCTCATGACAGTAAGATGTAACAATAAAGTATTATTTCAAGTTTAAATCATGTTCATCATGAACGATATGCAATATTGATTATCATCTAAAGATATACTTTCTACTAAGCTTCAGTCTGAACAGAAAATTGATCAATAGATAATCGTAAGAAGCTCTTAATTCTCAAAATGAACGTGGTTTTTCGAGGAATGAATTGATATTGTCAAGAGTGCACCAAAACGATTGTACTTAATCTCCAGTGGGCCAATACCCACCCTCAAGAGTTGGTAACATACCGGTTTTCCAACGGACCAGCAGTGATTGCCACTGTTTTGCCTTCAAAGGCCCATCATACGAAAGGTGCTGTAGTATCGGCCAACAGGCATTGGTCCTACTGATGGCCGGTGTGTCCTTATGGAAGTGGACCGGTAATGGTCACAGGCATCTTGCCGTTACGGCCTAGTGTGGCCAGCATATTATGGGCCGGCATAATGCCGACCAAAATTGTTTGCTGGGTAAGTTTCCGAAACCACAATTGATATCCCAAAAAATCATGCAGACTTCCATTCGGACCATATGGAAAGAAGAACGCCAAATATTTTCATAAAGGAAGCAAAGATGCGTTTAGCGGGGTCAATAGGTGGAAAGACGATCGCTTCAGCAATGAATTTGAACATGCGCACAAAATTGCTGACTACGCGTCTGTGATTTTTTAGAATTTCTTGTGAGTAAAATCGTTTCATTCACCTGATACATCACATCGATGGGCAATTTCCGTTCTTTTCAAATTCAAAAGGTTATGACGATTTTTTGCCTTTTATTCCAAAGAGGATCGAAAAAAGACACAAGCGCGATATATCTCTTCATCCGTGATGAGGGCGATGCGGCGAATTCAGCTCTAGGGTCCGATAAATACCAAGCTCGATTTCCATGTTCCAGGCCTCTGCTACAGCTTATGCACTAGGCGATGGTCGGCGCTCCGACGTGACCACACAAATCTAATAAAGTGTATCTATTTTTTTGGATGACCGTGGCCAGGGCCAGAGTACGATACTTTGGTCTGAACACGGGTCGGCGCTCCGTTGTGTCCGCAAATAAGGCCTCTGCGCGAGCTCATGCACTAGGCAATGGTCGGCGCTCCGACGTGACCACCCAGTTTCATTAGTGTGTCTATTTTTTTGGATGATCGGGGCCATTGTACCAGACTATGGTCTGAGCGAGGGTCGGAGCTCCGTTGTGTCCTCACACTAAGAGATATCTGTGGTGAACTTGCAAAGAAAGTGCAGGAGTGTATTAGCACATTGAGAAATATTTAAATACTTATAACTTTTTACCTGAACCGAATCTGGAAAAATGGCAAAAGAAGAAAGTTTTTATTTGATTAGAGGAATCTATGGTTAAAATTAATGAACAACTCAAAGACGCACCCTGTATACATGATGTAAGTAGAACACTGAACTAATAACCGGGTCATCAGTTCAATGAAGTAGAATCATTGTATAAAGACAACATAGTAGGAACACCTCCTTGCTAATATCATTTTTATTAAACAATGCTAAAATCATTGTTTAAACAATGCTAATATCGTTTCCCGAAATGGATAGTAGGAACACCTCCTTGCTAATATCATTTTTATTAAACAATGCTAAAATCATTGTTTAAACAATGCTAATATCGTTTCCCGAAATGGATAGTAGGAACACCTCCTTGCTAATATCATTTTTATTAAACAATGCTAAAATCATTGTTTCAACAATGCTAATATCGTTTCCCGAAAAACATACTCGAATTAGATGGCGTCACTTTCGAGAGATACTCGACGTCAATACGGTCGAAAATCGCATGCTATAGTATCGCAGGGCCGGCAGATTAGTGAATCATCGGGTAGATGTTACCAGTGTTACCAATTCGCCAATTTTCCCTTCTTAATTGAACTCCAGACAACCTCTAAGTAAATTCTATCGGTAGTTATTGCTTTTACGATCAGCGTGTAGCAAAGCCTGCACCTTAGACACAAAATGTCGGGATCCGATATTTATAGATAAGAGTAGGTTTAGGGCTTAATAACGAAGCAGGATTCATGCGAATGGGTAAAATCCACCTAATGTTTCGAAGACATTCTTATTCAAATTTTTATATTCTCAATATTTCCTAAAGTACACGAATCGGATCGAATTGAAATCTAGTATAGGATTGAAAAATGATAGCTTGCGAAGGTACATGAAAGATTTTGTGTGGAATAGATGGAAAGAATGTCAAATCTTTCAGAAATAAGTTCATGAAGCATCCTGCCACCTTGAAATTTGGCACATATGTTGTCTGTGAGAAGCAAACGACGAAACAATATTCACTGTCAAATTTCCGGCCGTCAGGGCGGCGTGGAATGGGTGGAAATCTTTCAGCGATATTTTTATGAAGCATCCACCTTGAAATTTGGCACATATGTCGTCTATGAAAAGCAAACGAAGAAACAATACTCAGTTCCGAATTTCCGGCCGTCAGGGCGGCGTAGCGGGGGTGGAAATCTTTCAGCAGTATTTTTATGAAGCATCCTGCCACCTAGAAATTTGGCACATATGTTGTCTGTGAGTAGCAAACAACGAAACAATTCTCAGTTTCAAATTCCCAGCCACTAGGGCGGCGTGTCGGGGGGTGAAAATCTTTCAGCAATATTTTCATGTAGGAACCTGCCACCTTGAAATTTTGCACATATGTCGTCTATAAGTAGCAAACGTCAAAACAATACTCAGTTTGAAATTTCCGGCCGTCAGGGCGGCGTGGCGGGGGTGGAAATCTTTCAGCAAAATTTAGTAATCTTTGGGTTTCGACAAGTGGAAATCAAAACAGTGTTATTTAGGTACCATCGCTGCCAGATTGTGCGGAAGCCTAGTACTAGATTTGAGTGATAGTATCTTGATTCATTCGAGACGGTTGTTAATTCTGATCTGAAAATGAAGTACATAAAATAATGATCGAGTAATGTCATGAATTCTGCCGTAGGTTAGGTTAGTTTAGTTTAGGACATTGCCAGTCCAAATCAGAAGAAATTTAATTTTGGGATGGTGAACATGAATTTCGTCTTCTGATTTGTTTATAGATCCTAGGTGAGGTTAGTTGAATTTAGGACAGTATCAATCCAAATCGTAAAATAAAATAACGGCGTCCCATAATTGGAAATTATTGAAAAACATACCACCTTTATCTCTGCTTCAAATAAAAATAGTGCAGAATTGCCCTTACTCACTTATTCAGACATATTCCTTTCACGTTCAATGTACTTCTCAACGCATATTCTATAAAACTTCTATAGAGGAAACCGAATTTTAAATAACATGACATCCAGTGGCATCGGATTTATTTTACAGTCTGGCAACGTTGCTCCCTAAATGACACTGTTGGAGCATGCGCAGAGCTTGTTTTGATTTCCACTTGTCGAAACCCAAAGATTACCCAAAATTTTCATGAAGCATCCTGCCACCTTGAAAATTGCCACATTTGTTGCCTGTGAGTAGCAAACGAGGATACAATGCTCAGTTTCGAATTTCCGGTCGTCATGGTGCCGCCATGAGGGGTGGCATTCTATCAGCAATATTTTCATGAAGCACCCTGCCACCTTAAATTTGGCCCATATACTGTATGTGAGTAGCAGATGACGAAACAAAAGTAAGTTTTAAGTTTCCGGCCGTCAAGACAGCGAAGCGGGGGGTGGAAGTTTTTCAGCAACATTTTCATAAAGCATCCTGCCACCTTGAAATTGGGCACATTTGTTTTGTATGTGAGTAGCAAACGACGAAACAATACTCACTGTCAAATTTCCGACCGTCAGGACGGCATGGCGGGGGTGGAAATTGTTTCAGCAATATTTTTATGAAGCATCCTGCCACCTTGAAATTTGTCAGATTTGTTGTCTTTGAGTAGCAAACGACGAAACAATACTCAAATTCAAATTTTCGGCCGTCAGGGCGGCGTGGCGGGGATGAAAATCTTTCAGCAATATTTTGATAAAGCATCTTGCCACCTTGAAAATTGCCACATTTGTTGTTTGTGAGCAGCAAACGACGATACAAACAGGGGTCACTTTACCTCTCGAGTATAAATTAGATTTTTCCAGGTTCTGAAAATTTCATACACAGGCTGCTTCAGAATAATATATGTGAATCCCTAAGTGATTTTAGGAGGAAAAGGTTAAAGTACCTTATGTTCTGAAAGTCTTAACTTTTTTTGCTACAGGCAGTAAAGTTTTGAGAAAGGAAATCATTATTTTATCGCAACTCTAATATCTGATATTTCTATTGGACTTATCACAAGGCAGAAGCCTTGTGACAAATTTTGCGCAGAGGAACATTTGAAGCTATTTCTTGATCTTGAAAGTATCAATATCAAAAATTGAAAGCGGAGCCGCCTGTGAAGTATATGGACAACAAATTTCTGGAACAAAACTATGTATTCTTCTGCGTATTTTTGAAATAAAATGATTTTTCACTGAGAATAAAGCAAAATAATAGATAGAAATTACCAATTCGACTATCTCAAGCCGATACATGCCTGTAGGACGAAAAAAACATTTTTTCGAGGTCGGTTTCTCAAGAAATACCATCAGATTGAAGATTCGTAATGATGCGATCAGATTGAAGCTTCGTAATTAGTTGAAGAATATAAGTTGATAGAGCCAGATCTAAGGCATGATGAAGGAGACATTCGCCACAGGCGCGAGCAGCTAACAAGGCTTACACAGTTATAACTTTTCTCTTGAAAATGATGACTTTGTCCATTTCAAGATTGAAACATATTTCAAATCGTTGCTCTGTTGCAAGAACCTGTGGTATAGTGTGGGGCGACAAGAAAGCACCAAACAAAATCTAAGATATAAATTTAACTTTTCGGCTGCTATACGATTCTCGATCCATTATCTGGGATCCGCTCAAGAATCATTTGTTACGAAAAGGTGTACGACTGAGGCCGAGGGGCTAGGATGAACCCACCCTTGTGTGAATACTTTACTTTTTAACATATGGGTTTATTCTATGCAGCGGTAAGTGCTGGAGAAGAGTTTTAAGAATTCAATCAGGGAATTTCAGGTACCTATATTTAACTTATTCAGGGTGCTATCATTCCCCCTTAAACAATGGCGCTATTATCAGGACAAATGTCTGTTATATTAAAATTTCAGGTGATGATGACTGTTTCGAACTTACTGATCAAGAATTCTTGTCCAAATTATATTCTGTCTGGCATGCCATCCGTCCATGACCACATTAGTCAATGTTTTTTTATAGATACTTTTTAGAGACTTCAAATTTATAAGGTAGCTTTGGGGTGTGCGTATGTCGGCTGAGTTCTTTTATGTGCAGATTTGTTAATATCCTATTTCAATAAGTCTGTGACTTTTATTCATTCCCTCATAAAAATATGGCTGATTATTGGGACTGAAGAAGTTCTTCGAAACATAATGAACACTTTCAATCATGAAAAGTATACTTTTCATGAATTGTTTACATATACAGTGCGCGTCAAAATTATGGAACTAATTCATTTTCTCAGAAGAAAAATATTTGGCAACAAAATACTGAAACAGGTCAATTTTGTTTCACTTTTACCAAATTTATATGCATTTTTGAAGGATTTTTGTTACACCCTGTGCCATCCCCATCAACTCTCTAAATTTTTTGAATAGGGAAAGTAGGGCATGTGGTACTTTTTTGGCAAGGTCTTTGTATCTCCTTTACAGGCGTGCAGAAATTTTCAAGAAAAAAATTTTTTTTTTGAAAAACTAGTTAGTGATTCTCCGGGTGGTACTTCAATGCCGAAATAAATTTCCAATGTCACTCCATTTTTTTCCTCCATTAAAAGATTGGGGGTTGAAAGTTATGCGTGAACAAAACTGTAATGGTCGACTTTCATTCGGTGACACATTTCATCAGGTACCATCGTGTCAAAGTAAATGAGCAATGACATAGTGCACATACTGAAAACCTCTTTGAAGTAACTAATTTTTCAAAAAAAAATTTTTTTCTTGAAAATTTCTGCACGCCTGTGAAGAAGATACAGAGATCTTTCCAAAAAAAAGTACCACATGACCCACTTTCCCTATTCAAAAAATTTAGAGGGTTGATGGTTATGGCACAGGGTCCAACAAAAATCTTTCAAATATGCAAAAATTTGGTAAAAGTGAAACAAAAATTGACCTGTACATTCGATGTACATTCCTGGAGATATTGAAAAAAATCTATAAACTTTCAGTGTTATTCGAAATTTCGAGGTTATTTCCCCTATATCTCGACAATTACCGACGCGATCAGATTGAAACTTTCGATCACTATCAGCGGTTAGAAAGACAGTAAACACAGTAGATAACTGCAAGAATAAACCACTTAGACACTCAATATATGTATGGTTTAATACCGAAGGTCGAATTCGTGAATGGATTAAACTCGCCCAATGATTCTTGTAGATGAAGGTAACCATTCAAAATGTAATTTTCCAAGATTTTCAAGAATACAGATCGCATCGAATTGAAATCTGTACTTGATTAAAAAATGATGAGGTTCATGCAGAATGTCGTAAGGATCGTATGGGAGTAGAGCCGATGAGTTTGGCAGGGTCAATATGTAAATTACGTTACAGCTATGGCATATTTGGCAACGAATTCGAACAAGCGCGTAGAAGCTCCTGACCTCACGTCAGTGCTTTTCACGTTACCTCTCGAGTATACATTGGATTTATTCTATCCAGGTCATTCTGGAGGCCCATTAGCACAATTTTGGCTTTCGTAAGACCATCAGTTTTTGATTGAAAATTATTCAAGTACTCCGAAATGAAATGGGCGAATGGATATTTTTTATTCTGTTTTCATGCCAGTATTCAGAATGAAAGTTCATTCAACCTTGAAAAATCTCAACAATTTTGGGTGAAATTTCTTTTTCTTTGACGACATGAAATTGCATTTTGGAAAAATTTCTGCACGAAATTATTAAGAGAATCGAATATATTGAAATGATGCTACCAATTTCGCAATCGAAAATAAAAGCTCTAGCTTTGCAGGTTTTCCGCCATTTTGAATTTTCTTCTCCAGAATTAATTCTACACCACAATTGAATTGACCATCAAAAAATACTGAGATGTGACCATGTGTTATTTCGAAGGTAGGAACGCATATATCTCACAATAGTTATCAGAGTTTTGCTCAAAGTTGACATCAATCACCCTGTATCTCGCTTAAGCTTTGAAAATAGGGTAGGTATATGTTATAAGGCAAAATAACTTTCTTTCATGTTTCTTGTTTTAATCAGGACTATTCTGTTCGCAAATAGCAATATTGCCAGGAAAAAGATATTGCTTCCATAGAACAACATCAGATATATGGGTATTCTGATCATCGATTTTAAGCAATATGTTCTGTCAATTTTACAAGAATTTTGCTATCAATATTGCTATCTTAACAAACTCAAAATACTACTTGCTAGGCTTGATAACTTTATAACGTAGAAAGGGAATATGGCAGAGAATGTGCTTATGGAAATGTGTTCAAGGTTCTCTACAACTAACATAATCACAAGGAAAAATATCCGTCGATAAATCAACAAATACTCCCTCTTGATCAGAGCTAATCATCCAATCAACTTAAACACATGTCCTTAAAGCTACACCAGCATTTATGGCACACTTCAAAAAAACATTGCTCAGAATTTTGTACACATTTATTACAAATTTGCGTCCCAAAGCAAAAATTTATTACAGCTCCCGTTTTCCAGAAAAATGGCGTGGGCCAGCTTTAGATTAAAGCTGCACCACGCAGTCTGTTTTTTCCAAAACATGCAATATTTAGTCATCGAATTGGCACCAGAATTTCTTACACATTTATTACAGATAAATGACAAGCAAAAAATTCGAAATTATTAACCCCAAGGAGCTAGACACCCCTAAATATTGAATATTCAAGTTGAATATGCATCCAAAAGGTGGACGGTATGAAATTATTCATCATTCTTACTAAACAAACTTTAAACGACATCATATTGTCCGATGATGGGGATGAAGCATCCCCGAACATATCGAAATTCCTATTACGTAATTATATGAACAACGACATAAACTGCGTAACGCAATTTCCCGCGGACGGTACATATACTCGTATCTGTCGGGATATTTAAAATCTCTTGGATATCGCCGATTTTTCTTCAGTTCAAAAATTTATTACAGTAGCCCACGCTTCTCTAACACATGCTTAAGGATTCCAGTGAACTATTGAATCAAGAAAAATATGGAATTAGTATCGAAGTATGTGAAAAAAAAAATTCGAAAAATAATGATGGAGAATTTCGATATTCATCAATTTTTCTCGTTGTAAACAATTTATTACAGTAGCCCACACTTCTCTAACACATGCTTAAGGATTCTAGTGAGTTATTTCATCAAGAAAAATATAGAATTAGTATCGTAGTATGTGAAAAAAAAAAATTCGAAAATTAATGATGGAGAATTTTGATATTCATCAATTTTTCTCTTTGTCAAAAATTTATTACAGTAGCCCACACTTCTTTAACACATGCTCAAGGATTCTAGTGAACTATTCCATCAAGAAAAATATGGAATTAGTATCGTGGTATGTGAAAAAAAATAATTCAAAAGATAATGATGGAGAATTTCGATATTCATGGATTTTTCTCTGTGTCAAAAATGTATTACAGTAGCCCACACTTCTTTAACACATGCTCAAGGATTCTAGTGGACTATTCCATCAAGAAAAATATGGAATTAGTATCGAGGTATGTGAAAAAAAATAATTCAAAAAATAATGATGGAGAATTTCGATATTCATCGATTTTTCTCTGTGTCAAAAATTTATTACGGTAGCCGACACTCCTCTACCACATGCTCAAGGATTCTAGTGAACTACTCCATCAGGAAAAATATGGAACTAGTATCGTGGTATGTAAAAAAAATAATTCAAAAAATAATGATGGAGAATTTCGATATTCATCGATTTTTCTGTGTCAAAAATTTATTACAGTAGCCCACACTTCTCTAGCACCTGCTCAAGGATTCAAGTGAACTATTCCATCGAGAAAAATATGGAATAAATATCGTGGTATGTGAAAAAAAATAATTCAAAAAATAATGATGGAGAATTTCGATATTCATCGATTTTTCTCTGTGTCAAAAATTAATTACAGTAGCCCACACTTCTTTAACACATGCTCAAGGATTTTAGTGGACTATTCCATCAAGAAAAATATGGAATTAGTATCGTGGTATGTGAAAAAAAAAATTCGAAAAATAATGATGGAGAATTTCGATATTCATCAATTTTTCTCTTTGTCAAAAATTTATTACAGTAGCCCACACTTCTGTAACACATGCTCGAGGATTCTAGTGAACTATTCTATCAAGAAAAATATGGAATTAGTATCGTGGTATGTGAAAAAAAATAATTAAAAAAATAATGATGGAGAATTTCGATATTCATCGATTTTTCTCTGTATCAAAAATTTATTACTGTAGCCCACACTTCTTTAACACATGCTCAAGGATTCTAGTGAACTATTCCATCAAGAAAAATAAGGAATTAGTATCGTGGTATGTGAAAAAAAAATAATTCAAAAAATAATGATGGAGAATTTCGATATTCATCGATTTTTCTCTGTGTCAAAAATTTATTACAGTAGCCCACACTTCTCTAACACATGCTCAAGGATTCTAGTGAACTATTCCATCAAGAAAAATATGGAATTAGAATCGTGGTATGTAAAAAAAAAAAAATTCAAAAAATAATGATGGAGAATTTCGATATTCATCGATTTTTCTCTGTGTCAAAAATTTATTACAGTAGCCCACACTTCTTTAACACATGCTCAAGGATTCTAGTGAACTATTCCATCAAGAAAAATAAGGAATTAGTATCGTGGTATGTGAAAAAAAAATAATTCAAAAAATAATGATGGAGAATTTCGATATTCATCGATTTTTCTCTGTGTCAAAAATTTATTACAGTAGCCCACACTTCTCTAACACATGCTCAAGGATTTTTGTGAAATACTCCATCAAGAAAAATATGGAACTAGTATCGTGGTATGTAAAAAAAAATAATTCAAAAAATAATGATGGAGAATTTCGATATTCATCGATTTTTCTCTGTGTCAAAAATTTATTACAGTAGCCCACACTTCTTTAACACATGCTCAAGGATCCTAGTGGACTATTCCATCAAGAAAAATATGGAATTAGTATCGTGGTATGTGAAAAAAAATAATTCAAAAAATAATGATGGAGAATTTCGATATTCATCGATTTTTCTCTGTGTCAAAAATTTATTACAGTAGCCCACACTTCTTTAACACATGCTCAAGGATCCTAGTGGACTATTCCATCAAGAAAAATATGGAATTAGTATCGTGGTATGTGAAAAAAAATAATTCAAAAAATAATGATGGAGAATTTCGATATTCATCGATTTTTCTCTGTGTCAAAAATTTATTACAGTAGCCCACACTTCTTTAACACATGCTCAAGGATCCTAGTGGACTATTCCATCAAGAAAAATATGGAATTAGTATCGTGGTATGTGAAAAAAAATAATTCAAAAAATAATGATGGAGAATTTCGATATTCATCGATTTTTCTCTGTGTCAAAAATTTATTACAGTAGCCCACACTCCTCTACCACATGCTTGAGGATTCTTGTGAACTATTAAATCAAGAAAAATATGGAATAAGTATCGTGGTATGTGAAAAAAAATAATTCAAAAAATAATGATGGAGAATTTCGATATTCATCGATTTTTCCCTGTGTCAAAAATTTATTACAGTAGCCCACACTTCTCTACCACATGCTTAAGGATTCTTGTGAACTATTCAATCAAGAAAAATATGGAATTAGTGTCGAAGTATGTGAAAAAAAAAATTCGAAAAATAATTATGGAGAATTTCGATATTCATCGATTTTTCTCTTTGTCAAAAATTTATAACAGTAGCCCACACTTCTGTAACACATGCTCAAGGATTCTAGTGAACTATTGTATCAAGAAAAATATGGAATTAGTATCGTGGTATGTGAAAAAAAATAATTAAAAAAATAATGATGGAGAATTTCGATATTCATCGATTTTTCTCTGTGTCAAAAATTTATTACAGTAGTCCACACTTCTCTAGCACCTGCTCAAGGATTCAAGTGAACTATTCCATCAAGAAATATATGGAATAAATATCGTGGTATGTGAAAAAAAATAATTCAAAAAATAATGATGGAGAATTTCGATATTCATCGATTTTTCTCTGTGTCAAAAATTTATTACAGTAGCCCACACTTCTTTAACACATGCTCAAGGATTCTAGTGAACTATTCCATCAAGAAAAATATGAAATTAGTATCGTAGTATGTGAAAAAAAAATAATTCAAAAAAAAAATGATGGAGAATTTCGATATTCATCGATTTTTCTCGGTGTCAAAAATTTATTACAGTAGCCCACACTTCTCTAACACATGCTCAAGGATTCTAGTGAACTATTCCATCAAGAAAAATATGGAATAAGTATCGTGGTATGTGAAAAAAAATAATTCAAAAAATAATGATGGAGAATTTCGATATTCATCGATTTTTCTCTGTGTCAAAAATTTATTACAGTAGCCCACACTTCTTTAACATAAGCTTAAGGATTCAAGTGAGTTATTTCATCAAGAAAAATATGGAATTAGTATCGTAGTATGTGAAAAATTAATTCGAAAATTAATGATGGAGAATTTCGATATTCATCAATTTTTCTCTTTGTCAAAAATTTATTACAGTAGCCCACACTTCTTTAACACATGCTCAAGGATTTAAGTGGACTATTCCATCAAGAAAAATATGGAATTAGTATCGTGGTATGTGAAAAAAAATAATTCAAAAAACAATGATCTCCATCATTATTTTTTGAATTATTTTTTTTCACATACCACGATACTTATTCCATATTTTTCTTGATGGAATAGTTCACTAGAATCCTTGGGCATGTGTTAGAAAAGTGTGGGCTACTGTAATAAATTTTTGACACAGAGAAAAATCGATGAATATCGAAATTCTCCATCATTATTTTTTGAATTATTTTTTTTCACATACCACGATACTAATTCCATATTTTTCTTGATAGAATAGTTCACTAGAATCCTTGAGCATGTGTTACAGAAGTGTGGGCTACTGTAATAAATTTTTGACAAAGAGAAAAATTGATGAATATCGAAATTCTCCATCATTATTTTTCGAATTTTTTTTTTCACATACTTCGACACTAATTCCATATTTTTCATGATGGAATAGTCCACTAGAATCCTTGAGCATGTGTTAGAGAAGTGTGGGGTACTTTAATAAATTTTTGACACAGAGAAAAATTGATGAAGATCGAAATTCTCCATCATTATTTTTTGAATTATTTTTTTTTCACATACCACGATACTAATTCCATATTTTTCTTGATGGAATAGTTCACTAGAATCCTTGAGCATGTGTTAGAGAAGTGTGGGCTACTGTAATAAATTTTTGACACAAAGAAAAATCGATGAATATCGAAATTCTCCATTATTATTTTTTGAATTATTTTTTTCACATACCACGATACTAATTCCATATTTTTCTTGATGGAATAGTTCACTCGAATCCTTGAGCATGTGTTAAAGAAGTGTGGGCTACTGTAATAAATTTTTGACACAGAGAAAAATCGATGAATATCGAAATTCTATATCATTATTTTTTGAATTATTTTTTTTCACATGCCACGATACTTATTCCATATTTTTCTTGATGGAATAGTTCACTAGAATCCTTGAGCATGTGCTAGAGAAGTGTGGGCTAATGTAATAAATTTTTGACACCGAGAAAAATCGATGAATATCGAAATTCTCCATCATTATTTTTTGAATTATTTTTTTTTCACATACTACGATACTAATTCCATATTTTTCTTGATGGAATAGTTCACTAGAATCCTTGAGAATGTGTTAAAGAAGTGTGGGCTACTGTAATACATTTTTGACACAGAGAAAAATCGATGAATATCGAAATTCTCCATCATTATTTTTTGAATTATTTTTTTTCACATACCACGATACTAATTTCATATTTTTCTTGATGGAATAGTCACTAGGATCCTTGAGCATGTGTTAAAGAAGTGTGGGCTACTGTAATAAATTTTTGACACAGAGAAGAATCGATGAATATCGAAATTCTCCATCATTATTTTTTGAATTATTTTTTTTCACATACCACGATACTGATTCCATATTTTTCTTGATGGAATAGTCCACTAGGATCCTTGAGCATGTGTTAAAGAAGTGTGGGCTACTGTAATACATTTTTGACACAGAGAAAAATCCATGAATATCGAAATTCTCCATCATTATCTTTTGAATTATTTTTTTTCACATACCACGATACTAATTCCATATTTTTCTTGATGGAATAGTTCACTAGAATCCTTGAGCATGTGTTAAAGAAGTGTGGGCTACTGTAATAAATTTTTGACAAAGAGAAAAATTGATGAATATCAAAATTCTCCATCATTAATTTTCGAATTTTTTTTTTTTCACATACTACGATACTAATTCTATATTTTTCTTGATGAAATAACTCACTAGAATCCTTAAGCATGTGTTAGAGAAGTGTGGGCTACTGTAATAAATTGTTTACAACGAGAAAAATTGATGAATATCGAAATTCTCCATCATTATTTTTCGAATTTTTTTTTTCACATACTTCGATACTAATTCCATATTTTTCTTGATTCAATAGTTCACTGGAATCCTTAAGCATGTGTTAGAGAAGCGTGGGCTACTGTAATAAATTTTTGAACTGAAGAAAAATCGGCGATATCCAAGAGATTTGAAATATCCCGACAGATACGAGTATATGTACCGTCCGCGGGAAATTGCGTTACGCAGTTTATGTCGTTGTTCATATAATTACGTAATAGGAATTTCGATATGTTCGAGGATGCTTCATCCCCATCATCGGACAATATGATGTCGTTTAAAGTTTGTTTAAATAAGAATGATGAATAATTTCATACCGTCCACCTTTTGGATGCATATTCAACTTGAATATTCAATATTTAGGGGTGTCTAGCCCCTTGGGGTTAATAATTTCGAATTTTTTGCTTGTCATTTATCTGTAATAAATGTGTAAGAAATTCTGGTACCAATTCGATGACTAAATATCGCATGTTTTGGAAAATACAGACTGCGTGGTGCAGCTTTAATCTAAAGCTGGCCCACGCCATTTTTCTGGAAAATGGGAGCTGTAATAAATTTTTGCTTTGGGACGCAAATTTGTAATAAATGTGTACAAAATTCTGAGCAATGTTTTTTTGAAGTGTGCCATAAATGCTGGTGTAGCTTTAAGGACATCTTAAACA
Organism: Myrrha octodecimguttata; assembly: GCA_958510865.1. Lineage (NCBI taxonomy): Eukaryota > Metazoa > Arthropoda > Insecta > Coleoptera > Coccinellidae > Myrrha > Myrrha octodecimguttata. Next base: position 17,191,701 of record OY294060.1, read on the forward strand.
CCTAATAATAGGTAAAGGTTAGTCGAAACAAAACTTCGAAGAAAAACGTAATAAAATTCGTTAAAAATTTCGACTAATTACTGATGCGCAAAGAAAACGCCAGTCCGTCACAAACGACCACCTATTACTTTTGCTGTGAGCGCTAATGGGCCTTATTTGTATCAGGTACCTTATGCGAAATCATAAAAAACTCAAGGAATGTTTATGAGGTAGGGCTATTTTCTTCTTCCTTGTAGCTCTAAAGTCAAAAAATACAGTGTTGTCAGCTCTAAAATCACCGATTATGGAAGTCCATGATAGCAACATATTGCTATGACCTCTGAATAAAGAACAAAGTTGTTCTTTATTCAAAGGCTATGACAAATATCATAATCAACATTGTTATAACAATCGGAACACAATATGTAATGTCATGGCCATATTTCTATAAATGAGAAAAATAGCAATATGACTAGAGTAGCCAGGTTCATAGCAATACGCAAACAGAATCTACCTGCATATACAGAGTGGTCCAAGTAGTGACGTCAATAAATTTTTTTTAGATTCCTCACACCTGGGGGTATCCAAAAATACCCCATGTATACTCCATTCACTTTTATAATGTAGCCCGGTTGGCCATGACATCGTGACAGATTTCACCGTGTATATTTTGAAAATGTTAGGTTATAGTCATTTTCCTGTCAGATAACTATGCAACGTTGTCCTCTCTACATAGAGGTCGTAGTAATTACTTATTTTTCAAATGTCAATCTACATTGATAAAGTAATGAATTTGAGAAAATTTTATTTGAATTCGATAATTCCAAAGACCTGGCGAATGTTGAAAAACTTTTGTCTCTGTTAATACTGGAAATATTTTACGTATATAAACATGGTTGGAAGATTCAGTTATGCTTTTTTCTCGTACGGAAATCAAGAATCGAGTTTTTCGAAATAAAGTCTGTAATCAGTGTCATTTTGGGTGCTCCAATAGAAGGATATTCTTTGTGGTCTCTTTCACTTAAAATCTTCCTTATTGTGTTTATGTGCAGCTAAAAAATAAATATCTATTCATATAAAATATAATTCCTTGGTTTTCACTCACATACGTCGAAAATGTTGGATAGCTTGTGTTGAATTATTGATTCCGAATTATCAGGGTTACTATCAGAAAAAGCCGATTTCAATTCTACATAGCACATCCTGATACTTTGCCTCTGCTTCCTCAAAACTACCTTCGGCATTTTTATTAGTTTGCAAGCGTTATTATGCTGAGATTTAGAAATATAGAATCGATTGATTTTGATAATAGTAGAAATTGAAGTTTGGCAACGTCTTTTGACATTGCGGATATTTCATGGGTGCCAACCTGCGTCAGTTTTAAGGGAAAAAACTTGATAAACCTAAATCATGGCCAACCGGGCTACATTATAAAAGTGAATGGAGTATATGTTATGCGATTTTTTCTAGTTTTCGAGTTATAGTTTTTTTGTGTTTTTCCGATTTATTATTCCAGCGAGGTTTCAAATATTCATATCTTTTTATGTAATAGGTATTTTGCAGATTTTTTTTCTGTAACATGATCTTCGTGAATATTGTTTCGATAACAAAAATAAATCAGCATCTTGAATACACTCAAAATTACTCAAAAAAGGCTTGAAAGTTAGAACTCTAGCTTTCAGTAGGATTCACTCAAACATTCAACATCAATTAAAAAATACGAAGAGGAGTTTACATAGCTTCTGACTGAGTTTAAAAACTTTGCACGGTCCTAAACTACCAAAATCATAAGAAAAAAATAGTACTTTATGGATCTTTTTTTGCTGTAATCGGTCTTTGAAGGCGGATAGGCTAAAAATCATTGAAACACGATTATAGTTATTTTTTACTTGTAATCATTCTTATGGTAAATTATACACAAAAATGTGTTTCTAAACTAATTTTAATTGAAATTCGTGTAAACTAACTGTAGCTTGTGTAATTTTTACAATAATTTTGGACTCACCACTGACTGAAAATTTTGGCATATTTCAAAATTGGTAGTTGTGAAATTACTTGCTTTTGGATGAGAAATAAAAGCACAACTTACTGAAAAATTGCCATTTACAACAATAAATCTTCAAAATCCCTCCATCTTGAATACTTAATCGTCAACGTTTTTTGTTTTATTTTTCTTTCCGCTTCCAAAAGTTTTGTCTTAATTCTGCTTTGTTGTTGCTTATCGTAGCTAACACCAGCTCTTTGTAAAATCCCAAAATAAAAAATCGATGGGGTTCAGGTCTGGCGGACGTGCAGGCCATTCGATCGACCCTGCACGCCCAATCCATCTGTATGTAAAAATAACACGAGCCACAATTATTTTACAGGAATTTAAATTGAAATTACTCCAAAGTCACATTCTCAAGCTCAATTTGCCATAAAAGTGATAAAAAGTAGAAAAATAACTTTACTCGTGTTTCAATGATTTCGAGTCTATCCGTCTTCGATTGCCGATTACAGCAAAAAATGGCCAATAAAGTACTATTTTTTTCTTATGATTTTGGTAGTTCAGGACCTTGCGAAGTTTTTAAATTCAGTCAGAAACTATGAAAACTCCTTTTTGTATTTTTAAATTGATCTTGAATGTTTGAGTGAATCCTACTGAAAACTGAAGTTCTAACTTTCAAGCTCGTTTTGAAAAGCTTTAAGTAGTTCCAGGAAGCTGAGTTATTCTTTTCACTAAAAGAACATTCGGGAAGATCATGTTACAGGAGAAAATTCTGCAAAGTACCCACTACATAAAAAGATATGAATTTTTGAAACTTCGCTGGCCAATAAATTGGAAAAAAACAAAAAAACTATAACTCGAAAACTACGAAAAATTGCGTAACATACATAGGGTATTTTTGGATACCCCCAGGTGTGAGGAATATAAAAAGATTTATTGACGTCACTACTCGGACCACCCTGTATTTTGGAGCTCTCACAACGTGACATGCCAATTTCGATGGCAAATGTACATAGTGATTTATTTCCGGAATACTCTGTGCCCTGTTATTATCCAGAACTTTTTTTTTGTAAGCCTCTGTTAGTTTGAAAATTTTTAAAGAGAAGCTGTTGTTATACTAAACTTTATGGCTCCTTGTAGTTTTGCCGTATCTGATTCCGATTTTGGGAAAAAAATTAGAATCCCCCAAAATCCTCAGAAAACTCCCAATTTTAATAAAATCCAGTTATTAATGAGCTGCGGTAAATGAATTCATCATAAGTTTTTATTTTCTGATATGTAGCAATCAATCATAAAGATTCTATAAACTCGTGAAATTATTTTGTTATGTGCAGGTACTAAAAAAAAACTTGAAAAAATTCAAACTAGGACACTCCCTATCTCGAGAACGAAACGTTTGCGGTCTAACAGTTATGGTACTTTTTCCTTGAATTTATGCGATGAGGAATGTCCCTCTTATTCGTTTGTACCTGTAATTGAGGAACACCCTGTCTATGATTGCATTCGCGAATTAGAAAACCCAGGGGAGCTCGGCCACCCAAGAACTTAACATACTACACAATTTTGAGATAGCATCGATAAATGAAAATCATTTTGAAAAAGAAGCAGTTGTGTAAAATATTTCCTCAAAAAAATATAAAACAAAATTTTTCATTGCAAACGTGCTGTCTTCATCTGAAAACAAGACTGCCTGGCCATCATCTTCTGTTATGTTGGGTATATTCTCTCAACTAAAGTTCTAGTTCAAACAAACCAATAAGAGGAGTAGATATGAATAAAATTGATTAAGAATCTAATTAATGAATATTATCCGCAAGCAATTCAACTGGGACATTTATTCGCGTAGTGTCAATGGTGTATATTATCTATAGGGCCGTAGCTAGGGACGACAATGTAGGGCAATGCCCAACCTTGAAACGCCAGTGCCCTTCCTTAAAAAAGCAAGAGCTAAATATTCAAAAAATTCATAAGATCGATGAAAATTTTTACTGCCATATATATCTTCAATCCCTATTGCCCTACCTCAGAGTCACCTCTAGCTACGGCCCTGATTATTTATAGTTAATTTCTTTATCACTGATAAATAACAGACTTCTTTAAGTCGTCAAAAAAATGACGTCCGTTATGAGTCAATATCGTCGACCCTAATATAGGTCATTTATGTAGAGACGTCGTAGACCAAATATGATAGAATAATGACGTCATCATAGGTCACTCAGTTGGCTGGATAGTTGTCTGACATTCATTAGACATTGAAAATGTTGACGTCCTTGGTCAGTCAGGTCCTATATTAGTCGGGGACGTAAAATGCCGAGGAAATGACGTCAATAAGACGCCATCTTAGGTCATTCTACTACCTGGGATGCTTTCTGATAAATCTGGGCCTGGTTTAATTTTCCTGAGAAAGTATGCTGAATCTAAAACCAAATCAATGGAACAGGTAATGTGTAGATGAATATTCATGGAAATTTTGTTCTGTTAAAGTATCTAATATAATGAAATAACCAGGTTCTCTGCCGCTGGAATGGTAAGATGAAATTGAGCACCTTCTTTTTAAATAAAAAAAATTTCAAAAAGCACTGCCGTGAAGGCAGCAACTTTTGCGCGCATGTTCAATGTATAATAGATGACCGCTTCAGCAACGAATTTGAACATGCACGCAAAAGCTGCTGCCTTCACGGCAGTGCTTTTTGAAATTTTTACTGATAAATTACTGAATTTCAATTCGATCAAATCTGTATTTTTGGAAATATTGGAAAAATAAAATTTTGAATGGGTATATCTACGAAATCATTGGGCGGATTTTACCCATTCACGAGTTCGACCTTCGTAATTAAGCCCCAAACCTTCTCTACAAATATCGAGTTTCTAAGTCGTTTCTTCCGGAAGTTATTGTGTTTACGGTCAGCCTAACGGCCGACTGCGTAAACACAATAACTTCCGAAAGAAACAACTTAGGAACTCGATATTTGTAGAGAAGGTTTGGACCTAAATTACGAAGGCCGAATTCGTGAATGGGTAAAATCCACCCAATGATTCCGTAGATATACCCAATCAAAATTTTATTTTTTCAATATTTCCAAAAATACAGATCAGATCGAATTGAAATCCAGTACTTCATCGAAAAATAACAGTTCGAAGTTTCATACAGAATTTGATGAGGATGATATGATGAGAAAAATCATACAAATTTTTTTTTTCAAATTGTTCTAATGACACGATTATCACGAAATTTCGCATGAAGTTGTCTTTCAGCATCTCAAAACTAGCTGTGAAGTTTCATCAGGACTGAATCAGTATTTCTCGAGTTATACCGAAAAAATAAACGATATCGAGAAGAAAACCTCGAAATTTGACAAATTTTTTCCCGATATCTCCGAAACTTGTGATCGTATCGAACTGAAATTTGGTACACTGCTGTTAAATATGAAGTTCAAAGTGTTGGTGGACTTGTTTTTCGGATATGATAAATGGTTTCCGGAAAAAAAAATTTTTGGGAAAAAAATTTCGAAAAAAATTTTTTTTAAAATTAAATGACAATCTGATCCTGACGAAATTTGGCTCAAAGTTGCGCGTCGTTATACTCCACCCAACTGCCAAGTTTGAATGCAATCTCTCAAGTAGTTTCTGAAATAAAAAATAAATGACTTCAAAACTTCAACTGCCTATAACTCCGAAACTATTCGACCGATTTGGCCCATTAACGAACTTAACCGCGGCATTCTGATGCGCAACCTATCCTGAAAGTTTCAAGTTGCTAGCTTGCTTCTGTCGACAGTTAGCGTGTCTACGGCCGGCCGGCCGGCCGGCCGGACAGAATCGATTTTGACACCGGATTCGTCATCAGTGAGTCCAACCTAGTCGATTGAGACCATTTTCGGCTCAATCATCCAAAATTACAGACATTTGATCAAAACGATAGCACGCTGTTCCCCTAGAACATGCGCGCAAAAATCGTCGGAATTGGTAGAACAGTTGAAAAGGTATAGCGTAAGTGATAAGGACCGTTTAATATCCTGAGACGTCGTTTACCTATATTTCCAAATACCCCAGTCGATATCACGTTGCAAAAATTAGAAAAATGGTTTCTCGAATTGTCGATGAGTTGCTGATGTTGACCTCCCTTCGCATGGGGCAGAATGTCTTTTCTTATCTTTTGATGATGGGTATTTCGAACAAAAATTCGGTACGGTCATGGAAAATCCGCTCTCCCCCTTTTCAGCTAATTTTTTCCTGAGTAAATTAGAGAAGAAATTAATGAAATGTAGGAAAAATTTTCCAAAATTTTGAGCCCGATACGTCGACGACGTCTTCGCTATAGTCGACGAAAATTTTTGATGTAGAAGAATTCACCGATATAATGAACAGTCAATACCCATTGAATTCACGAAAGAATTCCCTTCTATTTTTAGACTTATCTAGAGACCGCACTAAAACAATTAATTTCAACATTTATAGAACACCCACAAACTCGACTGTTACATTACGGTTGACTTAGTGGCACCCTGGTCACATAAAACAGCCAGCCTACACTTTTTGATTTATCGTTTACTCAGGATACCGCTCAGTGGAGTTAATTTCAATATTGAATAAAACAAAATTTTCCAAATTACTGAACACAATGGTAACAATAAACACTTAGTACGAAAACTGATTACCAAAGATAAAGAAGAACAATTTTTCAATGACATAACTTCAATGGAAGAAACGGGAAAAGATAACGGTTTCAGGGCATTTACGTACATCACCCTACAAGAAACTGATGAACATTTTCAAAAAGGTGAATATTAAGTTAGCTTTCACAACCACCATGAAAACCAGACAACTTTTGGGAAATACGTTTGATAAAATCCTGGATGAATTAGAATCGGGCATATACGAAATAAATGTGAACATTTTATTTCGTATATGCGTATATGCGCAATCTGAACTGTGATATATCTTACATCGTACAAACAGCGAGGATCATCAACACAAGATTTAAGGAACACATGAGCCATATCCGTAACAACCAACCTGGTAAATCGGCGCTCGCCAATCACCCTTTAACAACCGTTCATTTAGTTTCAGAAAAATCCGTGAAGCTATTGAAGAGCTCGAGTAAAACTTACTTAAATACGCTTGAAGGTATCCCAAGTAACACAAACTTCCCGGCGAGATATCTGAGAAGTCCTAATCCGGCTTTCACGCGAACTCCTTAAGTGATTTCCTAAAGTGATCACAAACACTACATGATTTTGGAATTCGCAATGCGAGCTCCTAAAGTTATCGCATACGTAACCAGAATTAGATATTCACAATGCGAGTTCCTGAAGTCATCTCAGATGTAACCAGAATAGGAAATTCGCAATACGAGTTCCTAAACTCATCACAGATATAACAAGAGAGGGAAATTCGCAATGCGAGTTCCTGAAGTCATCTCAGATGAAACCAGAATAGGAAATTCGCAATGCGAGTTCCTACGGTCATCACAGACAGAACAAGAAAGGGAAATTCGCAATGCAAGTTACTTAAGTCTTCCCAGACGTAACCAGAATAAGAAATTCGCAATGCGAGTTCCAAAGATCATCCCGAGTGTAACAACAATGGAAAATTGTCTTAACGTTCTTGAAGTTATCCCGAACATGAGGCAGAATTTTTTACGATATACCTCGTGCGTAGTTCGAACAAAGAGGAATTGCAGATAATTTCATTTCGTTGTCCACTATTTATACATATAGGCAAAATATGTGTTTGATTCATAAGAACGAAATGAATAACTTCGGAGAGGCTTCCTAGAAACCAATAGGATAATCGGCAAACATACCAAAAACAAATAAGTTAACACATAATTCACATTGACTCTATCATATTTTGTTAGTGGCTTTTATGGTGCCGGATTTTCCGGAAGGTCATGATGAAAAATTTTGTGGTACAAAATCACGGCGTTTTTATACTTTCGGTGGAGGAGTAAATGCATTTCAGGTTGAAACCTGTATTAACAAGTAAGAGGTGTCTAGAAAATTTATAGTTCTGTTATTGAATGAAGACCTTCCTTATACAATGATTGTATACTAAAACTATAGTTATCGACTAGTTTACTAGTTGATAACGAAACGAACCTAATTGAGTAGCATTTATGACTTCATTCAGCGCAAAGAATGCTCTCTTTTTCTTATTATCATATTTCTGTATTGAAACTCACCACCAGTATCGGTTGGAAAACGGCAAACTTGTACAACATTATGCGAGTGGAAATTACGTTCTCAAATCTGAAGAATTTCGAGAATTCTCGGAAGAAAACAGAAAAGCCAAAATTTAATCGAAACTGCTTCATATTTTTCTCAGATTCGTCAGAATATCGACCAATCTAAGATCCGTTGTTTTTCCCAAAGAAATCATCAACGCATTTCTCATTCAAATACTGACAGGGATTCCAAATCAATATTTTGTTTCCATATACCAATCATAGTATTATGGAATATGGATATATTTTTCTAATAACCGATAATTAATCTCCATTCATTTCTGAAATACAAATCAATATTCATCAAAGCCATCTAACCTCCAGATTTAAGAACCGACAATCTAAGCGCTCATATTACGATTTCGTCTGGTATATCTTATTCACGGATCTCGCCATCTCGCGGATCTCATTCATATCCGAAATAAGACTGAAGAGTGAATATAAATTTCGACCGCGCTAAACAATACTCGAAGTCATCTAACCACCAGACCAGACGTAAGAACCGACAATCCAAGCGCTCGTATGTTACGATATCGCCTGGATGTTTTGATCAAGGAGCTCGCCATCTCGCGGATCCCTGGTAAAGTAGATCGGTAAATCCTTGTCTTGGGTATATTACCTGGGACCGCTATTCGTGAGGATTTTTTATCTGTGTAGGCAAAGTGCTGTGTGTTAATGCTGCTATTTTCTCAAAGCAAGTCGGCACAAAATCTATATAATTATTATCAGGAATCTTTCCAGAAATATAATTCACAAGTTAATATCTGTACTTCCGGATATTTTCGTTAGGGGCATTTCCTGAAAATATCGCATGTCGTACTCCTTGAATTCTCGCGATGGGAAGTATTTGAGAATTTCTTAAACTCTTCGCCATGAGACTGGGCGAATTTCCCAAAGACCTCCCATTGTGGGAAGTTTGAGAATTTCCGCATGCGATATCTTCAGGATCTCTTCGATAATATCGCTGTGGCGGATATTTGGAGGAAATATAGCACTTCCTGTGACTTCTTAGAGAAGTAGAAAAAGTACTCTCAATGTTCTGAGAAGATATCGCCGGGATATCTTTAAAACCTCTCTGTGTTGCCTGGGATACCTATGTATAAAATAAGAGATAGATTGCTAAACAATGATCTTACCCCCATTAGTAATCCATTATTCCACATTCACCTGACTCACCCTTGATAGCCCAGCACTACCCTACTGGCCTCTTAACAACCCTCTCCACTCGTTCAGCATGTGAACATGTACCTGTATTTACTAATGATATATCTCTGGACGAAGGAAATGTGGTTTCCGAAACGTGCGTTAGACGCAGAAAGTGTAAGTGGATTAGAGAGTAGTTACCCACTGTTTTGTTATAAGTATTCTATCCTCAGTGAATTCAAATATAGTTATTTAATTGAATTGAACATCTGTAATAATTAAATCATGTTTCAGAGGCATGTTATTTATGGTCCTTGGGAAATGAAATAATGTTTTCGTAATAATCGTATTCTATAGTGGTAATGATTAAAGTATACACCAAACATTACCCAGACAACAGACGTACATCAAGTGGATGTCCATTTCGTGTCCAGTGGATTACTGGATGCCCATGGACGTTCGTTGGATATTCATAGTACAGATGTCCAAAGGACATCGAAATATAATATGTGCATTCATTGTACATCCAATTTGTGGTTATACATAATGGATATCTGAATTTGCATATTCCATGGATATCCATTAGTTGTTGAAATTTCAGATGGAAATAAATATATATATACTCTTTTGAGAATGAGCATTACATTCTAAGATATATCACAGTGTTAGCAGAGGAAATGTAAACGGGGTACCATACATATTTGCGTATGATACAAGAGCACAGATAAAAACCTCAGGAAAAATTCTGTCTCCCCGCATAAGTGTAGTAATTTGTTTATATCTGTTGAAGATGTGGCTATAACACTCTGCGTTTCAGCAGCAAAAAAATCAGGATTCTATGTAAAAAATTCAGAAGAATATATTTTCAAAATTATTTGAACTAAAATCAGTGTTGAGGATTGAACGTATTCAATTCTTTGCTAAATTCATTTCCAGATGGCAGATTTGAGTTTATTGAAGCAAATTTAGGAGAAGTACTAACTTATGGGACTACCTCAGATTATTTTTCCATCGCCCAGGGCTTTACAAACAGTTAAGGAATCAATACCACTTCTATATCGACCTCTTTAACCTGTTTCACAACATTTTAAACTCCAAGTTGATTGAATAGATGATTTATATTGTGCTCTCATATTTGATGCGATATCCTTGAGTTCAGGGTTATTTCTGATAGTTATGTAGAGAAAAAACTCAGACTTGATTGATAAGACTAATATATTTTTCTTGTTTCATACTCCAACTCATCACATGGAATGCCGGAAATTAGGTACCTGAGGAATTATTTTTAAAAGAAGCTATATTTTATTAGGATCATTATGTATTTTATTAATAGTTTATTGAAGAGATGATTCATTTTGTTATTTTGAGTAGATCTTTATTATATGTAGGTATTTCCAAAGTGATTTACATGACCTAAAGTGGTATACTTTTGCTGAATCTGTGGGAGTTTTGAATACCATGGACCTTTAAATAATGAAAAATTTCATGTAATATCTTTGCTTGTTGAAAGTATTCCATAAACATGAAGGTAAAAATCTCTTCAGGTCCATAAATAATTTGTCGAATTAGACTAATAACTGTTTTTTCTGAAATTCTGTGGGAAAAGGTTCATAGAGGTTTTTCGTTTCAAAATGCTTTGTGCAATAATCCCTTGAAGATCTATATGGAATACACTACGGAAACAGCTGCATATATGTATTATTTCAAGCACTGAAACCTTCCAACACTATTGTAGTTAGATTTCATATCTTCATGATTATGTGTTCAATCAAACTAAAACTATTGTTTTTCATCAATGCCCAGAAAGCCAAAATCAATTTCACACATTTTTTAAGTGGGACACTAGTTATTCAAATAAAATCTTTTGTATTGATAGGGAATCAATTATTAAATATAAAATTTTATGTCATAAATCCATAATTTGTTAATGGATTTATTTGTAATCATCATTTTATATCAAATATGTAAGATACGATGACTTCAATACATTTTTGAAATAAAACTTTTCGTTTAATTTTAAAATATGACTACTGTTAAATAATTCAAATAAATTAGTTTCCCGCCGTAATTCGAAATTATTCCCGCCATGACACCAACAAATGGCGGACACTTTGTTTCTCTGGTTTAGTAGGGAGTTAGCACTTCTTATATATTTGTATTCTGTGATAATAACTATTCCCTACCAGAAATTTTACAGATCCCTATATTTGTTGGTCACGAATATCAATAACTCATAAATTCGATGAAATTTTATTATCAAATATGATTCAATTACCGAGAATGAACAGTTTATTCACTTTTCAAATAATTTGTAGGAGATTCTATATAATTTACTACTTTTTAGTCACGGATTTTTCTGTGTAAATAGGAGATCATAGAATTTTGTATAACCTCAGTTCCATCGCTAACCCATAGAACAAGTATATTTACGTTATGCGCTAACCCTACTTTTTCGTAATCCAAACCACCTAAAATACTTCGTGATTTTCTGATAGAAGGTGTTCGATACATGGAAATATTTGATTTTATGTCGATTATATTCTATTACGGAAGCTTGAATTAAATTGGCAGACCCATAAATACATTGAATAATTCTAGGTGATGGATTGTTGGTGAGTTCAACGGTCTCATATTATTATTATAACTTGGAAATATTTCTTATTACAGATTTAGTGATCTACTTGATATTACTACAATCGAAAGTGCTCCCGAGGTCTTTAGTGGAATCTAATTACACATTTACTGCTCTATTTGTTATTATAATTATCAGACATACTCTTGAAGACTTCCATGTAATTTTGATAGATCTTCAGTAAGTAGAGATAAAAGCCTGTCTAATAAGGTATACTATAGATATTTTATATATTTATCGTTATTAGTGTTTATAAATCTGACTGTACCTACTCATTGTAACTCGGTAAAAATGATTAATTACAGACTTGCTGTTCCACACAATATTGCAACAATCAGAAGTTCTCTCTAGGTCTTCGGTGGAATATAATTACAGATATGGTGTTCTACTTGATACTACAACAATCAGGAGTACTTTTGAGACCTTAACAATCTGATAGTACTTACTCATTATAACTTGGGAAAATTATGAATTACAGATATACTGTTTTATACAATATTGCAATAATAAGAAGAGCTCTCAAGATATTCAGTGGAATCTAATTATAGATATGGTGTTCTACGTGATACTACAACAATCAGTAGTATTCTTAAGACCTTCAGTGAAATTTGGATGGTTTTTCGGTAAGTAGTGGTAATAGACTGTCTTTCAAGACATAAGGAATTATATAGCTATATCATATATGCATAGCCTTATTCTTTAGGGGAATATTTTGTATTTATATGATTCCTACATATCTACTGAATTTTGTTACAGCAAGGGTGATTGCGCACACCAAATCGAAATGAGTGAATGAAATAGAGGTACTCCAGTGTGGGATTTTTATTATTGAGTGGGAAACCAAGCTCTTTCGGCCAGTCAACAGGTCATCGTAAGGATTTTTAGGGGAAAACCTGAACCTGAAAACACTAAGGTACCTCTATTTCCTTCACTGAATTTCATTAGCCGATTAGATTGATGATTTTTCTTTTGATTATGATATAATAGTTTATGAAGTAATATTGTCAACTCTTAATGGGCATTTATACCTATAAAAAATTATCCATATTGTAAATAGTGTGATTAACAATCTGTTAGTACTTACTCATTGTAATTTGGGATAAATTATTAATTACAGATTTACTGTTTCACACAATATCGCTACAATTTGTAGGGCCCTCCAACTCTTCAACTGATCTTATTACAGACATGGTGTTCTACTTGATAACAAAACATTCAGAAGTACTTTTGAAGCCCACGTGGAAATTTGGATGTTCTTCGGTAAGTAATATAGAAGCCTGTCCATTGAGGCATAAGGAATTATATAGTTATTTAATATATGTAGAGCCTCATTCTTAAGAGGAATATTTTGAATTCATATAATTCCTACATATCTACCAAGTTTCATTAGTCGTATTAGATAGACTTCTTTCTGATGAAGATGTTCATTTGACTGTGATATAATAGCTTATGAAGTAATATTGCCAACTCTTGATGAGCATTTATTCCTATGAAAAATTAACCAAATTGTAAATAGAGTGTTTAAAAATCTGTTAGTACTTACTCATTGTAATTTGGGAAAAATTATTAATTACAGACTTACTGTTCCACATAATATTGCTACAATAAGAAGGGCCCTCCAGGTCTTCAATGGATCTTATTACAGATATGGTGTTCTACTTGATACCACAACATTCAGAAGTACCTTTGAAGCCCACGTGGAAGTTTGGATGTTCTTCGGTAAATAGTATAGAAGCCTGTCCATTGAGGCATAAGGAATTATATAGTTATTTAATATATGTAGAGCCTCATTCTTAAGAGGAATATTTTGAATTCATATAATTCCTACATATCTACCAAGTTTCATTAGTTGTATTAGATAGATTTCTTTCTGATAAAGATTTTCATTTGATTGTGATGTAATAGCTTATGAAGTAATATTGCCAACTCTTAATGAGCATTTTTACCTATGAATATTTATCGATATTGTAAATAATATCTAATAATATGATAGTAGTTATTTTAGTGTGAATTGGAAAGAATTTTTAATTACAGACACTTTGTTCTACTTGATATTGCAACAATAAGGAGTGCTCTTAAGGTATTCAATGGAATCTAATTTCAGATATAGTGTTCTACTTCATATTACAACAATCAGAAGTACTCCCGAGTCCTTTGGTGAAATTCTGATGGTTCTTAAGTAAGTTGTGGTGAAAGCATGTTTTTTAAGACATATGGAACTTTATAGCTATTTTATATATGTAGAGCCTTATTCTTTAGAGGAATATTTTGTATTTATATGATTCCTGCATATCTACTGAATTTTATTAGTCGATTAGATTGGGGATTTTTCTTTTTATTGTGATAAAACAGCTTATGAAGAAATATTGCCAGCTCCTAATGAGCAATTATTCCTATTCCTATAATTTATCGATATTGTGAATAATGTTCAACGAGCTTATAGTACTTACTCATTGTAAATTGGAAAAAAATTTCATTACAGATTTACGGTTCTACTCCAGAATATAAAAGACATCGAAGTTATGAGCAATTTCAAAAGGCACATCTACCAGACATTTTTACAACTGGAACCATGTTCTAAGTAGGACATTGAAGAAAGCTAATTAAATTCTGTTGATACTGTTTCATATCATGTAATTTTAATGTATCACAAGTGAAATGATTTGAAATAAATATAATTATTATTATTGTAACAATCAGGAATGCTGTCAAGGTCTCATTCAATCTGATGGAACTGCTATCAGTTACACCATTTGACAATGTTAACTCTGAGGTCTGTGAAGAATTTAATTGAAATCATATATATAGTTTGCAAAAAAAATTCACCAACAATTCAATAAATTTCGAAAATAGGTTGAAGAATTCAATTGAGTCTTCTCCTATAGCTATCATTATAAAAATTTGCACAAAATTTTATATTGGCATTTGCCAGCTAAGTAGCGAGTTTCATGATGATTGAATTAGTATATTTTGAGTTATTGTTGGAATATTAATGACATTCAGGAAAAAAGCACAAAATTTCAAATAATTTTTTGAGAATATGTCCTCAAATGGAGTCAGATCAAACTTAAATGTGGTATATATTTGTAGAATATAAATTCTAAGGTCTGTGCAAAATTTCAATATAATCATTTCAATTTGATGAATATTCCTGAAGAAATAGACAAAAAATTCTCAAAATGTCTGAAAAGAACATTTGTTATTAGCGTTGCGATTACAACAAATTTTTGCTAGAAAGTTGCGCGACGACATTCTTCATCTAATGACCAACCATCAATTCGATCGCTCGAAAAGTTTTGGAGATATTGAGGAAATAATTTAAGGTGAGTACAACGACGAAATCGTTCCTTTCATTTGGGCCATTAATGAACACAGGCGTTGCATTCTGATATGCAACCTATATTAAAAGTTTCAAGTTACTGTTTCCGTTCCCAGATTATAGGGAAAAACTAAAGTTTTAAAAAAATACGCTAATGATTTTTTCTCAAAATGAATAAATTGTATTGAAACATGTTTGGATGTAAGCTGATAAATTTGAGTGTTACAAGATAGTTTCAAATGCTTATCTGGAAAAAAATTCATTGTCAATTCTAAGTAATTTTTACTGTCGAGAAATTACAAAAATTTCAAATGCAGATGAAATTCGTGATACCCATCTCATTGAAATGTAGTTTCATACATATAAATGCGTAGAGTAAACTTAATCCTGTGGTAACATGAAAATCCGTGAGTGGCGTCATCTAGCGGAAAATATAATATCTATTCTGTCATTCATTTTACAGATCACTAATTTGCTCGGTTTTCACAAATCTCATCGAAGTGTTAATATTATAAAATTTTATAATGAACAAGATATCAAGTACTTTGGATATAGTTCCTAGATAATGCAATAGTGAATATTTCAGTCCAAAATGTCCAAATTCATACAAAATTACAAGCCCAATCGCTTTTTCCCATAGTAAACAATGTATTTAAGGTTATTGTTGGTCCTCCAGTCTCTCCCAACTGTCAAAACTGCTCGTAACCTATAAAGAGAAAATTCAAATTTAACCCACTTTTCTAGATAAGTTTTTCAAGAAAACGAAACGAAATATCGATAAAAGAGCATCAGAAATTATCAACACTATCTTTAATCTTGGAAAAAGCATCAGAAAAAGCAACGTACCTTGTACACAACGGTAGGATTCCAGTTGAATAGAAAGTTCCAGACCGATACAAAATATGCTTGAAATTTGGAAAAAACGTGTAAATGATGATGAGTTGAATAGAATCAGTACCAACCTCGAACCGACCTATTACAAAGTATTCAATTGAATACTTTTGTCAACTTTGGAAACCTACAGTGTAACATCACTATGCCCATTAAAGAGAATTTTCTTTGAAAATCACTGGTTTCTCCATTCGTTCACCTGAAATCATTATTATGGCATTAATAATATTCGTTATTTCTTATGAATTTCCTTATCTTCGGAGATGAAAAGCTCCTCAAATCATTCTATTGAGTGTATTATATCTGCTAACGGTAAGAGATTAATGGAATTATTGTAGAAAACACTAATATCTTAATTCTACCACTTGAGGTCGATAACTTATGCTTAGTTATGAAGAGAAAATATTCATTTAAAATCTATAAATTAGCAGGAAATGTTTAGAAAAAGCTCGATCCCTACCCTTTTCTAATAATTGTTAATCATTTTATCTCATCTGCAAGCCTCAAAACAACAGTTAAAAAGTTTTTGTTCGGAGATGCTGTTGACAGTTTGAACTTATGCTGGGATCTGAAAAATAACACAAAATTCACATTGATAAAGTTGATGGGGATCAGAACCAACCTGTAATCGACCAGTTGCGATGTAATTCATATTACATTTCCGTCGATTTAGTTCGGTTCCATGTTAAAGTTCCGTTTTAGAGTTTCTCAGTGACATTGATGGAAGTTATTCAGGGAAAAAACACTTATTTCTTCATCTCAAGGCTGGAAAACGATTACTTATGCTTATTTATTGCCATTCAATACAATTATTGTTAATAATTCGGAGATATTAAATAATTTCCTTTACTTGCGTGAAATTTTCAAGTAACACTACGTAGAAATGTCAAAATGAAGAAAAATATTTATTTAAAATCTATAAATTAGCAGAAAATGTTCAGGAAAACCTCGATCCCTACCTGTTCTAATACTTGTTGACCACTTTCAACATTTTATCTCATCCTCAAGCCTCAAAACTTATGACTGAAAAATGTTCATTAACTGTTCCTGTCTATAGTTTCGAGTTATGCTGTAATCTCGAAAATAACTTAAAGTTGTTCTTGACTTGGTTAATAGGGATCAGTACCAACCTGTATTCGACTCATTTCGATATATTTCATGCCATATTTACGTCGATATCTTTCACTTCCATCATGAAGTTGGTTCGGAGAGTTCCTGCCAGTCAATGAGAGTTTTTTCTGGAAAAAAGTAACTATTTCTCCATTATATCGTTTGAAAACGACGAATCCTGCTTAGTTGTTGCCTTTTCATGCAATTTACGTCTGGAATTCGACGAACATGAACAATATTTTTCACTTTTGTGAAATTTTCAGGTGATGAAAGTAAACTAAGCTGGATTCTCGAAAATAAGTCAAAGTTAGTTTCAAAACGGTTTATAGGGATAAGAACAAACCTGTATTCTACCCATTTCGAAATATATTATTCCATATTATCGTCTATTCGCTTCGATTTCACTATAAACTTTTCTTAAGAGAGATGCTTCCAGCCGGTTGACAGATCAATAGAACTTCTTTCTGAAGAAGAGCCAATTTCTCGAATCTCCAGCTCGGAAACAATGTTATTTGCTTATTTTTTGCCATTTCCAGCAATTTTCATCGGTAATTCGTCGATTTTTAACAGATTTTCATCATCTTCGAGAATTGAATTACTCAACCGACAGCCGTGACAACAACAAACCCATATATCTTGTCTATGAACAAACCGTACTCGATGGTCCGATATCGGAGAAAAGCAACAATATCGAGAAGAAAACCTCGAAATTTGACATATTTTTTCCCGATATCTCCAAAACTTATGATCGTATCGAACTGAAATTTGGTGCATTGCTGTGAAATTAGAAGGTCAAAGCGTGAGTATAATTTTTCTTGGATATGATAAATGGTTTCCGAAAAAAAATTTTTTTTAAAAATAACCAACAATATAATCCTGTCGAAATTTGGCTCAAAGTTGCGCGTCGTTGTACTTCACCTAACCGCCAAGTTTGAATCCAATCGCTCAGGTAGTTTCTGAAATAAAAAATAAATAACTTCAAAACTTCAAATGCCTATAACTCCGAAACTATTCGATCGATTTGGCCCATTAACGAACTTAACCGCGGCATTCCAATGCGCGACCTACCCTGAAAGTTTCAAGTTGCTAGCTCACTTCGTTCGACAGTTATCGTGTCTACGGCCGGCCGGCCGGACAGAATCGATTTTGACACCGGATTCGTCATCAGTGAGTCCAACCTAGTCGATTGAGACCATTTTCGGCTCAATCATCCAAAATTACAGACATTTGATCAAAACGATAGCACGCTGTTCCCCTAGAACATGCGCGCAAAAATACAGCAATTATTCCTTATCGTTTATTATGGGTAACGGACAAAGTTTTACCAACGGTCTAGTGAGGATTCCATCACTAGTTTTTGCGCGCATGTTCAGGGGAACAGCGTGCTATCGTTTTGATCAAATGTCTGTAATTTTGGATGATTGAGCCGAAAATGGTCTCAATCGACTAGGTTGGACTCACTGATGACGAATCCGGTGTCAAAATCGATTCTGTCCGGCCGTAGACACGATAACTGTCGAACGAAGTGAGCTAGCAACTTGAAACTTTCAGGGTAGGTCGCGCATTGGAATGCCGCGGTTAAGTTCGTTAATGGGCCAAATCGATCGAATAGTTTCGGAGTTATAGGCATTTGAAGTTTTGAAGTTATTTATTTTTTATTTCAGAAACTACCTGAGCGATTGGATTCAAACTTGGCGGTTAGGTGAAGTACAACGACGCGCAACTTTGAGCCAAATTTCGTCAGGATTATATTGTTGATTATTTTTAAAAAAAAATTTTTTCGAAATTTTTTTCCAAAAAAATTTTTTTTTCGGAAACCATTTATCATATCCAAGAAAAATTATACTCACGCTTTGACCTGCTAATTTCACAGCAATGCACCAAATTTCAGTTCGATACGATCATAAGTTTTGGAGATATCGGGAAAAAATATGTCAAATTTCGAGGTTTTCTTCTCGATATCGTTGAGTTTTTCGGTATAACTCGAGAAATACTGATTCAAGCCTGATTAAACTTCACAGCTAGTTTTAAGACGCTGAAAGACAACTCTATGCAAAATTTCGTAATAATCGGGTAATTAGAACAATTTGAAAAAAAAATTTATATGATTTTCTCATCATATCATCCTCATTAAATTCTGTATGAAACTTCGAACTGTTATTTCCGATGAAGTACTGGATTTCAATTCGATCTGATCTGTATTTTTGGAAATATTGGAAAAATAAAATTTTGATTGGGTATATCTACGGAATCATTGGGTGGATTTTACCCATTCACGAATTCGGCCTTCGTAATTAAGGTCCAAACCTTCTCTACAAATATCGAGTTTCTAAGTTGTTTCTTTCGGAAGTTATTGTGTTTACGCAGTCGGCCGTTAGGCTGACCGTAAACACAATAACTTCCGGAAGAAACGACTTAGAAACTCGATATTTGTAGAGTAGGTTTGGGGCTTAATTACGAAGGTCGAATTCGTGAATGGGTAAAATCCGCCCAATGATTCCGTAGATATACCCATTCAAAATTTTATTTTTACAATATTTCCAAAAATAGAGATCAGATCGAATTGAAATCCAGTACTTCATCGAAAATAACAGTTCGAAGTTTTTTACAGAATTTAATTAGGATGATATGATGAGAAAATCATATAAATTTTTTTTTTCAAATTGTTCTAATAACACGATTATCACGAAATTTTGCATAAAGTTGTCTTTCAGCATCTTAAAACTAGCTGTGAAGTTTAATCAGGACTGAATCAGTATTTCTCGAGTAATACCGAAAAAATCAACGATATCGAGAAGAAAACATCGAAATTTGACATATTTTTTCCCGATATCTCCAGAACTTATGATCGTATCGAACTGAAATTTGGTACGAGCGCACGTTCAAATTCGTTGCTGAAGCGGTCATCTACATTGAACATGCGCGCAAAAGTTGCTGCCTTCACGGCAGTGCTTTTTGAAATTTTTATTTGCGCAACTCGTGAAACGCCGTCGCTCCCTTTGTATAGGGTAATTATACGTCCTAGACGCCAGCGATTCGGGGGAATATTATCGGTCTTTATCAGCACCAATTTACCAATTGTAACAGGGTCAGCAACGTCCAACCATTTGACACGTTGTTGCAACGTATGAAGATACTCGTTTCTCCATCTCATCCAAAAATGTTGATGGATATTTTGTAGAAGATTTGTCATATCTGGCACCGGTAAAGCAGTTAGAGGCTCCAGCGTTAAGAATTGACCTGGAGTTAGGCAATTTGAATCATCTGGATCTGAACTAAGGGCGCATAATGGACGAGAATGTGTAAAACTCCTCGTATGTTAGAACTTGGGCCCCAACAACTCTTAAAAGATGGGTTTTTACCGATTTCACGGCAGCTTTAAACAAACCGCCGAAATGGCTACCGGAAGGGGGATT
Source organism: Myrrha octodecimguttata (assembly GCA_958510865.1). NCBI lineage: Eukaryota > Metazoa > Arthropoda > Insecta > Coleoptera > Coccinellidae > Myrrha > Myrrha octodecimguttata. The sequence goes on from OY294060.1 coordinate 17,212,404, forward strand.
GAAATGAAACTTTATTACATCTTGTTCCGCCGAAATTTTCATCAGTTTAATTAGTTCGCGATTGGCGCCGATAAAATTAGTACCATTATCGCAATATAAATCGGTACAGCGACCTCTTCGGGCAATAAATCTTTGTAGAGCTGCCAAAAAAGATTCGAAAGATAGATTATTAGCCAATTCCAAGTGAACTGCCTTCGTTGAGTGACATACAAAAATACATATGTAGGCCTTTGAAGTTTTTTGTCCACGATATTTTCTCATGGGCGCAATCGTGAAAGGGCCAGCGAAATCACATCCACTATGTAAGAAAGCCTTTATCGTTGAAAACCTTGACTTAGGTAAATTACCCATAGGGGGTTGATAGTCGATAGGTTTCATTCTGAAACACTTGACACATTTTGACACAACGCAATTTATGGCTCGTCTTGGGGATAATATCCAAAAGCGCTGAGCGAGTAAAAATTGCAGTTGACGTGGACCAACATGAAAATATTTTCTATGGTAGTGATCAATAAGATGATCGGTTAATAGACTTTTTCTAGGTAAGAGAATCGGGTGTTTGGTTTCATATCGCAAATCGGAATGACTTAAACGCCCACCCACTCGAAGTAGATCGTCCTCGCCCTTGAAAACATTAAGCCTTCTTAATGGCTTAGAAAATTTATTCGAGGAAATTTCATCCGAGAATGAAACTAACTGTGTATATTTTGCGAGTCTTATCAATGATAAATGGAGCTCTAATGAACCGAGAGGGCCACATCGTTTGTCCTGGGTATGAGCCATGTTGTGGACAAATCTGATAACATATGCGCAGACACGTAATACTGTCGAAAAGTTAGAATATTTTTTCAAAAGAAATTCGCAAAAATTTTCAATTTGAGGTGTTGCGAGTAAATTAATTTTTTTTTCTTCGCATATTATAGCGTCTGATACAAAATTCTCTGAAGAGTCATCTAATGGGAAAACATAATGAGTTCGATCGTCACACAAAAACTTTGGATCCCTAAGCCAAAACTTATTACCAAGCATATCTGAGGGAAAGAGACCCCGACTGCCAAGATCAGCCGGATTGTCTTCCGAACGAACGTAATTCCACTGAGCGAATGGAATTTTTTCCTGAATATATGACACTCTATTAGCTACAAGATTCTTCCATCGATAGGAAGGTGGCCGAAGCCATGCTAAAACTACCTGTGAATCTGACCAGGCTTGAACTGTTGCGAGCGAAAGTTTGTCGGAAAAAACTGTCAAAACAAAAGAAAGGAGTTTGGCAAGCAGAACCGCGGCGCATAGTTCTAATCGCGGTATACAGATTTTTTTGGGCGGTGCAACTCTACTTTTAGCTAAATCGAAATTGACAAAAACGTTACCCTCAACATGAACAGTCTTGAGATACAAAACTGCACAATAACCCCTTTCAGAACTATCACAAAACCCGTGTAGCTCTACTCTAGATGCATTTGAACAAGTTAAATGTCTTTCGATTTCAAGTTGAGAAAGACTTGGAATCTGTGATACGACGCGATTCCAAACACGCAAAATTTCGTTTGGCGGTTGATCATCCCAAGTGAGGCCCATCATCCATAATCTTTGAATGAGGTATTTAATTAAAAAGGTTAATGGCACTAAAAAACCTAGCGGATCATATATCCGTGCTAGTTGTGATAATATTAGCCGCTTAGTACACACGGAATCATTTTGAGGTGAAACAGAAAAAGAAAAGGTGTCTGAAACTGGATTCCACAACAATCCTAAAACTTTCAGAGCTAAATCTGCCCCTAAACTTAAATCAAGATGTTCTATTGTGCGCATAGAAGCAGGAATAGCTTCTAAAAGTATTTCACTATTACTGGACCATCTTCTCAAATTGAAACCCCCTCTTTCAAATAAACCAATCAATTGACCCTGCAAAATGTTTGCTTCTTCAAGTGAAGAAGCACCAGTGACAACGTCGTCAATATAGGTGTCCTCAAGCAACACCTTTGCCGCCAGGGGAAAATTATTTCCTTCATCTTGCGCTAATTGTTTCAAAGATCGTAAAGCCAGAAAAGGAGCAGATGACACTCCATATGTAACGGTTTTTAATCGGTAGATTTTCAGAGGTTCGTTAGGAGAAAACCTCCAGAATATTCTCTGATTGTCGCGATGCTCAGGGTTGAGCCAAATCATTCTGTACATTTGTTTGACATCAGCACATAGTACGTAGGGATGAATACGAAACTTGAGAAGAATGTATACTATATCTGATTGTAATTTAGGACCAGTTAATAGGTTATCATTGAGAGAGAAACCGGAAGGAGCTCGTGCACTAGCGTTGAAAAACACACGCAATTTGGTATGCGTACTTGAAGGTTTCAGAACACAATGATGTACGAGATAATATGGATTTTCGTGTGCCGAATTCTCAGGAACAATTTTCATATGTTCGCAATCAAGATATTCCCGCATAAAATCAGAGTACTCCTTGTAGAGAGCGGGATCCTTCAAAAATCGACGCTCCAAAGAAAAAAAGCGCTTTGAGGCGAGTTCCTCCATGCCACTAAAGCTAGGCATATCATTTGCGAAAGGTAATTAAACAATATATTTTCCATCAAATAAATCGCGTTTATGTGTGTCGACAAATATTTTTTCACAAAGTTTATCAGCTGGGGAATCCACCACTACTGAAGGTACAGATTCGATTTCCCAGAAACGTTTCACAATTTCAGGCAAGGAATTACTGTCGCTATCCTGACAATTTATATCACAAAAAATTTCAAAAAGCACTGCCGTGAAGGCAGCAACTTTTGCGCGCATGTTCAATGTAGATGACCGCTTCAGCAACGAATTTGAACATGCACGCAAAAGCTGCTGCCTTCACGGCAGTGCTTTTTGAAATTTTTACTGATAAATTACTGAATTTCAATTCGATCAAATCTGTATTTTTGGAAATATTGGAAAAATAAAATTTTGAATGGGTATATCTACGAAATCATTGGGCGGATTTTACCTATTCACGAATTCGACCTTCGTAATTAAGCCCCAAACCTTCTCTACAAATATCGAGTTTCTAAGTCGTTTCTTCCGGAAGTTATTGTGTTTACGGTCAGCCTAACGGCCGACTGCGTAAACGCAATAACTTCCGAAAGAAACAACTTAGGAACTCGATATTTGTAGAGAAGGTTTGGACCTAAATTACGAAGGCCGAATTCGTGAATGGGTAAAATCCACCCAATGATTCCGTAGATATACCCAATCAAAATTTTATTTTTTCAATATTTCCAAAAATACAGATCAGATCGCATTGAAATCCAGTACTTCATCGAAAAATAACAGTTCGAAGTTTCATACAGAATTTGATGAGGATGATATGATGAGAAAAATCATACAAATTTTTTTTTTCAAATTGTTCTAATGACACGATTATCACGAAATTTCGCATGAAGTTGTCTTTCAGCATCTCAAAACTAGCTGTGAAGTTTCATCAGGACTGAATCAGTATTTCTCGAGTTATACCGAAAAAATAAACGATATCGAGAAGAAAACCTCGAAATTTGACACATTTTTTCACGATATCTCCGAAACTTGTGATCGTATCGAACTGAAATTTGGTACACTGCTGTTAAATATGAAGTTCAAAGTGTTGGTGGACTTGTTTTTCGGATATGATAAATGGTTTCCGAAAAAAAAATTTTTTGGAAAAAAATTTCGAAAAAAATTTTTTTTAAAATTAAATGACAATCTGATCCTGACAAAATTTGGCTCAAAGTTGCGCGTCGTTATACTCCACCCAACTGCCAAGTTTGAATCCAATCTCTGAAGTAGTTTCTGAAATAAAAAATAAATAACTTCAAAACTTCAACTGCCTATAACTCCGAAACTATTCGACCGATTTGGCCCATTAACGAACTTAACAGCGGCATTCTGATGCGCAACCTATCCTGAAAGTTTCAAGTTGCTAGCTTGCTTCTGTCGACAGTTAGCGTGTCTACGGCCGGCCGGCCGGACAGAATCGATTTTGACACCGGATTCGTCATCAGTGAGTCCAACCTAGTCGATTGAGACCATTTTCGGCTCAATCATCCAAAATTACAGACATTTGATCAAAATGATAGCACGCTGTTCCCCTAGAACATGCGCGTAAAAAAAGATGTAGTGAAATTTTGAGAAGTTCCCGTTCCACCTCCTATAAGTACATAACCAAAAACAGAGTTAAATGCGTTTATACCATTATTACCGGTGACGTGACCGCCAAGAAGAACTTTAGTGAACATATCAGCTCCCAGCAAAATATCAATATGTCCAGGAGTATGAAAAGTAGCGTCAGCTAATTTCAACTTTTTAAATTCAGCATTAATACAAATCGGTACAGGCGTAGTCGGTAATTTTTCTGTTATTTGATTTATTATGGATGCGTTCGTATACAGAATAGGGGATGCTTGACCGACTGGTTTGAGTGTAAGAGAAACTAGACCTTTACTTGTACAAGATTTGGATGAGTTTAAGCCAGTAACCTCAAGAAAAACATTTTCTGATCTCAAATCCAAACGTGAAACTGCCTTTTTCGTTATAAAGGAAGTCATACTCCCAGAATCAATAAGGCAACGTAACTTGTGAAAAATGCCGTTTGAGTCTGACACTTCTACCACAGCAGTGCCCAAAAGAACATAAGAGGTTTTCCCAGAGTTAAGAACTCCGGCACCCGCAAAATTAACCACTGATTGCATTTCTGAGTTATTATTACCAGGGTTGTTCGAAGAAGATGGCTCATCATCTACCTTCATTTTAAAGTGCAAAAAAGTATGATGCCTCAATGAACACTGACGACAAGTAGACTTGGATTTACAAGAGCGAATATCATGTAAATTTGATAAACAATTAAAACATAAATGCAGCTTCTTAGCCAAATTATAGCGGTCAAACGGTTTCATATCCAGAAAAGATTTGCATTTAAATATAGGGTGGTCATTTTTACAAACAACGCATTTGGAAGGACTAGCATTCAAGGAATCGTTCTGGTTTTCAACGAAGAAATTCTTCATATTATTTCTCACCGAAGATTTTTTACGAAATACATCAACATTGCTAGTAGACGGCTGATTAGCATTCAACATCTCCGATGCAACGCACTCACGTTCCAAAAATGTAGTTAAATCCCCATATTTTGGAACTTCAGATGAACCATAAGAATGTTCAAATCGAGATATTGTATCATCATCTAATCGATCATACAACATCATTAATAATATAAAGTCCCATTCATCAGTGGGAAATTGTAAATTTCTAAATGCGGAAATATTTTCTTGAAACGTATCTAATAAATTTCTAAGTGCATTAGGCACTTTCGACTTTACTTTAACTGTGCCTTCAATACGGCGCCAATGACACTTTGCGAGCCAACGTTTATGGTTGTAACGATGAAATAAAGTATCATAAGCAGATTGATTATTTTTACCACAAAATTCGTAATGTTGAATCAGTTTAAGAGGCGACCCATCGAGAGTGGAAACCAAATAACTAATTTTTTCATCGTTGCTCAATGAGGTATTATTGTGTACAAGTGAATTAAATAATCCTATAAAAGTTGGAAATTGTGTGCAATCACCTGTATATCGCTTCAATTCTAATTTAGGCAACTTAACATTCGCACCTTTCGAAATAGAAGGAGATGAATTCAAATTTTCCAACTTCTTGAACTCGTCGAGAGTTAAAGTTTCATAAATTGCCTTTATCCCATAATAATCAGCTAAAAATCCCTCCTTTATGTTGTCTTCGACACTCAAATCAGATTCTTCCTCCTGAAGTACCGAATCTATAATAATTGTATGTTGTCTGTCGAATTCATCTCTAATTCTTTCAACATCTGAATATCTAGCTTTGAAAATTTTATATTTATTCATATCAGATTCGGCTTGTTTCGCAAAATTCGTTAATAGTTGAATCTCTGATATAGCCGTATTGCGATAAGCCCTTGCTCGTTTTAATTTGCTAGCCATAATTCAATGAAGACGTAAATCAGTGAAAGGCTCGAAGATCGTCAGTTACAGCACTCCTATAGAATGTAGTTACCAAACTACCGCGGCGTAGGCAGGTTGCGTAAAAAAATTATCGTATGCAACAAAAAAATGCGACAATAATAATAAACCGAAAATAACCCAAACGCAGGAATTAATGAAGCGATAGAATAATGCCCTTTATAAACAACCCCTTCTGCACGTAGTTCGCAAAACTTCAGATTATCCAATAAAAAAACCAAATATGAAAGAACCGAATGGCCAAAAATGTTGCGGTAAGCTCTTATAATTGAGAGAATGGTTGGACTGTAGGAACCATAGGTTTTGAAATATTGAGAAAAAAAGAAAGAAAATGCACCAGACTCACCACAAAGTAATCCTCCACTTGTCTTCCTGAGAGTACTCTCGGCTGTAGGTCTGTGATCTTCAATTCTTGATTTTTCAGCGAAATAATATCCTGATATAAAGGATAATTCACAGTTTCGGAACACTAGGTTCGATCTCAAAATAAGAGAAAAGTTTTAATAGCGAAAAGGCGATTTAGAAAACTTATATGCGTAGCGGTAGCGTTCGAGAGCAAAGTCAAGATACTAATAATCAAAAAAAAAAAAAAAAAACTGTCACATTGTTCATTTTCTGGAGGTCGCGCATACACAGCACGCATCAGTCGTAGTTACCAATGCTCCTCAGGCTGTCTGGTGCATAAAAATAATTCAAAAATGAAGTGAACTTTCAAAATGGAAAAAAAGAAGAATTTACTACAACAACCGGTGTTCAGAATGAAGGTCAGTTCAACCTCGAAAGATTTCAAAAATTTTGGTTGAATTTTTTTTTACTGTAGACATGTAAAAAAAAGTTGAGTTTGAATTTTGAAAAAAATTTTTCACGGAAAATCTTAGAAAATTGAGTACATTAAAATAATGCTATCCAATTCGGCAAGCGAAAACAAAATATTTCAACTTTGTAGGTTTTCCGCCATTTTGAAATAATTTTTCCAGAATTCTACACCACAATTGAAGAGACCACCAAAAAATACTAAGATGTGACCAAAAACCGTTATTTCGTTATTAAACATCCTGTATTTCGCTTATGCTTCGAAAACGGGGTATATTTTATAAGGCAAAAATGACTTTCTCAATGCCATCTATACGGCTATATATGTTTAACCAGTTTATGATGAAACACCCTGTATATTGGAAAATCCGCGGGTGGTTTTTCAGCCGATTTCGAGCAGAAAAACACGCTAATCGCAAACTCCTCATCTCACGCATTTGGACAAAAGTTACTTTTTCTATATAGACTCGCTCTTCGGACGAAAACAATGATTGAATGAAAAACTACAGATGATGAACTTTTCTACGCCGATTCTGTTACATAGCGCTTAGAGTGCCCGACACATTGAATTTAAATGAAGGAAACGGAATTTTTCGGATTAAAGAATTATCCGACAAATTGAAATGGAAAGGCCCATCATCGCATAAGAATGTCGAAATACCCGAAATTGAAATTGCGAGAATGGAATTGATCAACTGGACGCGAACTCACCCCGACAATATGACGTAAAATACGCGATCGAAATACACTACCCAACCCTTACCTTGACCTTTCTTAAGGGTAGAAATAAGTTCAGGCCGGGCTGGGCAATAACTAGGGTGGTCGAATAGGAAAATTGATGTGGTGAAATCGCTAAAATGGGACGCTTCGTCTCAATGTTATAGACAAATGAAGCTTGTTTAAAACTTTCGTTGAAATCTTGTCCACAGCTTGAATTATTTTTATCAATATTTATTTATTTATTCATTTATGACGAAAGGAATACAAACGGGTTGAACCCAATGTAGTATTCACAGTTTGATAATATATAGTAAAGTAGTACAAAGTCACATTGTAATAAAAAAACCTTATACCAATTCTATGAACTGACAATAAAATACATCATTATCCATATTAAGTAGCAAAACTAAGATCAGTTGATTACTTTGGATTGTAGAAACTTCTTGAAATGACAATAGGAAACATTGAAAAGATCCACCTCATAGGAGCAAGTATTGAATGTCGCTAATATTAATTCTACGGAACGAAAGTGCAAAAAATTCTCGAGATCTCAGTCTTCTTTCGAGTACTCGGAATTCAATTGATTGAAGAATTTCCGAAACATAGAGCAAGCCACCAACTAACGTATATAACATCGACATATCATTAAATTTTCTGCGATTTTCTAAACTCATGATTTTAAAAACTTGTTGAATTTCAGTGTAATTATGGACAACGATCTGCAGCTTGTTTCTAAAAGACAAGGACCTAGGAACTTATGCTGTACACTCTCTAATCTATTAACGTAACATCTATATTTTTGGTCCCAAAGTAGTGTTGCAAATTTGAGTTACTGAATACAAAGAAATAATACAAAGTCAACAAAGTTCAATTTTTGAACAACCTTCCATGTCTGAGAGTAAATCCCAGCATTCTATTCGGCGACTGAATAATACTGTTTATATGCTCGTCAAATACCAATTTCGAGTCCAGAATTACCCCAAGATCTCAAATGGCATCTACTTGCTTGATAATTACTTGATGGAAAGTAATAATATTAAATGAAAATTTAAAGTGATTGTTAAACATTTTAGATGAAACACATACCTAAGTGAAAGGAGTCCTCAAAAAAGCCCGGCGGAATTCCACAAAATAATTTGGTGAGCACATTATTTCTTATTCGAACATCATTACCAAAGAAAATTCAAAAATATCCGCAAGCATTATAGTAGCTCATCAAAAATCGTGAGAGAAAAAACCTAGAAAATCACTGATGTGAAGTCAGCAGCTTTTACACGCTTGTTCACATTGCGAAATGACGACTTGGAAATTTCCATGAAATTTGAATGAAATATGAATATTTTCAAGAAAAAAAAACAAATTTTTTTTCAAATTTTTTCATGGATAATTCTTTTTGTTGATAGTGTCCATCTTCCAACCAATTTTCATTTAGATCGATAAATATTTTTCAAGTTTATGAAGAATTAAAATTTCAAATGGCTGTAACACAAAAACCATTCAGCAGATTTGGCTCATTAACGAACTTACCCTAGATATTCAGGTTCAAAACCTAACCTGAAAATTTCAAGACAGGAAGTTACAGCACACACGGCCGGCCGGACGGACGGAATTAAATTTGACCATGGATTCTTCTTCAGGGGGTTCAACCCAATCGTTTAAGACCATTTTCGGCTCAAAATTCGAAAATTACAGACATCGTGACGAAATGACAACGCACTGTGCCCTAGAACAAGCGCGTAAAAAAAGACCAGGAAACTTTATCGACTAATCAGTTTATGACGTAGGTATATGTCATGGCACGGAGAAACTTGTTGATGCGAATGGTTTTTTAAAACATATTATTGAAAATCCAACCTGCATTTTGAATAAGGGTTTCAATTTCAAAGGTAACTCATTTATCATGAAGAGAAAAGGATTTATTTTTGATGTACTTACATGCCCAATCCTTTGGGAAATACTGTAGGGGACATAGCGGCTATCAATCATGGTCAAGATACCTATTCGAGTTCATTGTGGATAGAATACTGATAACAAAACAGCGTGAAACTACCCAGCAAACAATTTTGGTCGGCATTATGCCGGCCCATAATATGCTGGCCAGACTTGGCCGTAACGGCAAGATGCCTGTGACCATTACCGGTCCACTTCCATAAGGACACACCGGCCATCAGTAGGACCAATGCCTGTTGGCCGATATTACAGCACCTTTAGTATGATGGGCCTTTGAAGGCAAAACAGTGGCAATCACTGCTGGTCCGTTGGAAAACCGGTATGTTTCCAACTCTTGATGGTTGGTATTGGCCCACTGAAGATTAAGTACAATCGTTTTGGTGCACTCTTGACAATATTAATTCATTCCTCGAAAAACCACGTTCATTTTGATAATTAAGAGCTTCTTACGATTTTCTATTGATCAATTTTCTGTTCAGACTGATGCTTAGTAGGAAGTATATCTTTAGATGATAATCAATATTGCATATCGTTCATGATGAACATGATTTAAACTTGAAATAATACTTTATTGTTACATCTTACTGTCATGAGACTTCAGTGTCAACAGAAAGTTAATCAATATCAATGCAGCCACAAACTCAAAAATGTCAAAATTAACATGTTTTTTTGAGGAATAATTCTACCTAAAAAGTCAAACATACACCTTACCAATAGGTTCACAGACTTGTTCCAAAAATAATTCAAGGTTTTTGTTATCAAAATAGATATTTACATTTTTGACATATACCCATTTTGGGATAAAGAAAATTTTTTATGAGACATTGTGAGGGGAACATGTAACAGTTGAGAGTGAAAAAAAACAGAAAAATAGATATTCTGAAAATTTATGCTGATACAATGAACATTACTATCAGGAACATGAATTCCATGAATAGATGAAAAACGCAATATGAAAAACAAAACAGAATTTTCTAGAAAAAAAAATATCACAATGCTGTTTGTTTAAGCAACAGAATAAAATCTTTGGTCTTTTGGTCTTTCAGAGGAACAGTCATCTTTTCATATGTTCGTAAATCTCCCTTTGTTTCTATCGCCTTGTCTATCAGGAGTTGTTCGAAGCCAGATTTTTACTACCGAGGCAATTTCTGCCTCAGCTGCATTTCTCGTCAGGGGATTTTGTCGAAGACAAACTGAAAAGAAATAAACATATTAAGTTCAAGGCATGACTTATTATGAATAAAATACAAGATAGATAGACAAGTACATTCAAAGACTCAAACATCATGAAAATATGTTCACCAGAATGTGAACATTAATTGAAAATTAAAATTCAATATTTGTATACTGGAGTTAGTTGTCTAATAATGGTCCACATTATATTTTTTTGCGATTGTATGTCAAGCCAAAATAATAATATTGTTTCGATCCAACAATGTCACAGGTTAATTTGGTGGGTGTTTTTGAAAGTGTACGAGCATCTTTTGGTAAATTTGTGACATCTGGCTTGCTGGCGAATCAAGATAAAAGTTCAGAGAGTGCCTTATGAGTAATATTGAGTTCAAGAGACCATTTGACCAAAAAATCACTTGAACTCATCACATTGTCACGAACACTAGAGCTGAAGAATTTGTATCACTAACTGAAAAATCTGTATCACTATCCGTAACCTCAGATAAATACTCATGAATTGTAGGTTCCGTTTCGGTAACAGAAGTTTATGGAATAGGCTCCTTTACATACAAAGGCAATTCTCGTCTAGAGGTATTATCAGAAATAGAACTTGTGCATTGACTTGACATTGCCTCATCACTTCCAGTGAGGGAAACATATTTTTGCTTATTATTTTATACTTGTGACTTCGCGAATAATTTTTGAACATGCTTGCAACTCGCAAAAAGAGTTTTGAAGTAGAGTGAGATAATTTATAACCTCAAACTTTTGTCATGCAAACGAGGAATAAGATATGGATATTATTAACACTTACCTCACTTTAGCTGAATCAGAAATATTTTTCTTGTAAAGATTATTATCTGACAACTTAACAACAAGCACTTTAAATTGCTGGTAAACTTATCATAACATTCAAATTCAAAACTTCGCCATTCAGACAGACACGATCGCGGCTTCAAGTTGGCAGTTGACGTGACGGTCATGGTGGGGAAAAAGGCCGGCAGATTCAAAAATTAGACGTCGTACTTTGTTTGGGGACAACAGAATTTTGACCACAGCAGAAAATCAAAATATAAACTTTCATTTCGATGATATTTTATGCGATGAATTCAAAGCAATAAACAAATCCATATTCACATATAACTCTCTCTGTGTCCAAATTTCGGCTTGATTGGAGATGCTGCACTGCCAACATCGGGCCGGCATGTTCGTATGGCCGACTTGGCCAACGTCGGTCCGGAAAACTGCCAATGATTTCATTGCCCGGTACCGTTTTTATAGTATCGGGCCATTAGTGGCTGGATTGTGTGTGCCCGATTGGCGGATGCCGTACATCGGGCCGGCATTTTACCGATATTGATTTGCCGATGCCAGCATGTTGCCGACTTGGCCCTCATTGGGCCGGATGCCGGCCAGAGATTCATTGTTTGCTGGGTACTCTCTAATCCACTTACATTTTCTGCGTCTGAGGCACGTTTCGGACAGGATGTTCAATTGAAGGCAGTTATGTTAGAAATGAAAGAAATTCATTTCAAGGACCATTGAAAGTTTCAGAATGAAACTTCAAGAGAATCATCATACTGGTACTTCACTCAGAGAGTCTTCACCGAATATTAATATGATAAATGATTTCCCGTTGGATTGTATGCATCTTGTTTGCCGGGTAAAAATTTATTGTAAATTTGTGGATAGGAAGTAATAGGCCATCACATAAACTGTTATTCTCTGAAATATCAAAATTTTCACTTAATTTGCTGAGTCAGATACCAATTTTACCTGCTGATTTCAACCGCAAGCAAGATCTTCAAACGGGGCTTAAAGATGAAGGGCCACAGAGTTTCGCCAATTTCTCTTTTTTAGAGGCCCATCGCCCATAGTAATTCTTAAAACTGAATAAACCTTTTTTTCAACTGTACTTATGTCAATGTTTATTTCAGAAAATAGATCTTCGAATAGATTATGCGGAATCATTTCTGAAATGTTTTCTGGAAACATAATTATATATAGGCAGGAAAATGCTTCGCATAATTTGGTACATATTCGTGATGATGTAAGAGTATTATATTTGCACATTGAAAAGTGATGACAATCATTGAATTTGCATGTTATGGTTGAGAGTTTGAAACGAATTGATAGTTATATCTTTAATTTTATTTCATAAAAAATTCATAACTTTTCAGAAGTAGCGGAAGGAACGTTTCTTTTCAACGAAGGCTGTGGAGGATTGCAAAAAAAGTATTGTAACGTTTTCTTGATTTGTAAAAAACGTTCAGAATAATTAAAATATTTATTCACACTTAATTACACTGATAGCAAATAACACAACAACTAATTCTATCAAAGTCTATGCGCAATTTATTTCACACAGTATTTATTTTCACTGATCACTTTCCGCTTCGAATAACTCCGCTGAATGACTCCCTGTGCTGCTCCGCGCCCGTCCTTATATAACTCGTCGAACTTCTAGCGATAGCTGGAACTTACCCAGGTAGTTCACCTACGTTATGTTAGCACCCTATTTGGGGAATTTTGCTTGAACAATTATACCACTTCAAAGATCAGAAAAAGGTCAGGTATTTCCATTATTTGGTGAGCAATAGAAACATTTTTATGGCCCCTTTAAAATTATCAAGGTCAATCAAAGATGTTGGCACCCCATCAATGAAATTTTCACTGACCAATTACACCATTCGAAGGTCAGAAAAAAGTCAAAAAAGGTCCGGTATGTTAATTATTTGGTCAGCAATAAAAAATTCGATATGAACGTTTTAATATCTTCAAGGTCAACCAAAGATGTAAGCACCCCATTTGAGAAATTTTCATTGACCATTAATACGATTCAAAAGGGCGGAAAAGGTAAAAAGTCAGATATTTCTATTACTTCGTCAGCAACAGAAAAAATGTTATTAACGCTTATAAAGCCTCCAAGTACAATCCAAGATGTTAACACTTCATTTCTTGAAAATCAAAGAACCGAATATGTCATTCGATAGATAATTTCCTACTGATAATTGGTCAGGCGAAGTTAATATTTGGTCAGGTCGATTTCATTGAAAAACTAACAAAGAATGTGGCAGTGATGGCATGCGTTGGGTACGCAGCGAAGTCAGGGTTCCAGCAATGATCGAACAGGGGTGGGCTCTTTCGTAACTCTAACTGGGGATAATTTTCATAAAATCCACGGTAAATCAAATGGTAAAAATCGCTTGATGGTACTGTAAATGAGCCCATTCGTTTTTTTCCAAGTATTTCAAAGATACGGATTCGACTGATCCGAAATATTAAGACGCTGTCGTAAATTTTCGGTTGGAGCAAAATGTTCAAATTCTGAGATATCGTAGTGGAAACGAATTTTGAAAAGCACTGGCGTGAAGTCAGGATGTTGTAAGAGCTTGCGTATAAATTCGGTTAATCATATCCAAGTATTAACTATACGTCCAATGTAGTTAACTACCTCATAAAACGATTTGGCCATATTCTCGTGAAATGAGGCATGATATGAGCTTACGAAATTCTGCATAAATGATCAAGCCGTCATTTTTCAACCAAGTGTTAGATTTATTTCAAATCCGACTCGGTCCGACTAACATCCGACGGTTAACACAATATTTTTTTTCGAAATAACTCAAAAAATAATGATTCAATCATGATAAAACTTCGTAACTAGTTTGAAAATGCTGACGAACAACTTTCTGCGAGTTTTCATGATGATCGTGTAGCCATAAGAACAATTTGAAGAAAAAATTCTCAAATTTGTATTCAAATATTCAATATTTTGCGATTTTATGATCATATTATCCCCACGAAATTCTGTATGAACCTTCAAGCTGTCATTTTTCAATCAAGTACAAAATTTCACTTGGATCTTATCTGTATTTTTGGAAATATTGGAAAAATGAAAACCTTAAACACAATAACTTGATAATTACTTAAAAACTCAGAAAAATTTTTTTTTTTTTTAACCAAGGTTCATCTCGATCAGATAAATATTTCTCCAGTAATTGAAAAATCAAAATTTCAAACAACTAATTCGGCAGATTAGGCCCATTAACGAACTTAACCGAGATAATCAGGATTAAAACCTAACCTGAATTTCAAGACCCTAGGTCCCTCCTTTCGAAAATGAGAGCACTTACGGACGGGCGGTCGGCCGGACAGAATCAAATTCGACCACTGATTCTTCATCAGGGAGTCCAACCTAGTCGTTTGAGACCGATTTCAGCTGAAAATTCGAAAATCAGAGACATTGTGATGAAACTATAAAGTGCTGTTCCCCAGAACAAGCGCGTAGAAAAATGACTATGGGTTATTAAATATCCAGTAGACGCAATTATGAACTAGAATAATATATGGGACAAATACATACAGTTAGATAGTGCGGTAGATAAGATTTTTTCTGAATTTTTTTAGTTAGGTACAGCTGACAGTTCGAATTTTCCATGGAATTCACCTATTTGGATAGTTCCTAAAAAGATGGACGCTTCTGGAAAACAAAAATGGAGATCAATTAGGCAGTGCAACATATTTTTTGACTTTAGATCTTGATCCAGGCTTTTACCAATCAGAAGTATACGATACGGCGAACGAACAGGTGTTTTAGCGGATGAATGAAACAGAAAACATAAATATTAGGGTGCATCAAGTTTTTAAGTGTCGAAAATTTATGAAACTTGAGTGTAAGAACCTTGTGCATCAAACTGATGTGTTTGTGCAGCGGATTTTAAAGGGAACTCTGAAATTGGTATAATTATATAGATTCATTACGTTATTGAATCTCCCTAGAAGAAAGGAAAATCTTTTATCTTGAACATCCATATGTCAACATCTGTATGTGTTAGGTCAGTGTCAACGGGAATTCCGTGAAATCTAAAGGGTATCATACAGTCTCATATACAGGGTCTTTCACGAGGAAACTCACCCATATTTATACGGGAAACTACTGAACGTATTTTCATGAAATTCAGCACTTATAAGTATTTCACGATGCTGATGAAATCTAAAATATTTTCAAGGCATGAGCACCTCCGGTTTTTCCGGAAATGACGTCAACTTCCGTTTTTCAAATTAGAACACCATTATTTTATTGCAGAAATAGATTCCTTAGAAAATTTCAATTTATTTTGATGTAACATTTTTCAGTTTTGGTTGGAAAATTCTCTCTGAGCGGGAAAATTCGAAAAAAAAATCGAAAATAGAGCTCCGCTGAAACAAGAATAACTTCGAGGTTTTTAAATGGAAAATTTTCATTTTTGGGATTTTTCAAGATGTAAGATTGATGTATCCACTTTAAAAATCGAAATCGCGATTCATGATACAGGGGGTGAAAAAATCGCTTTCAAAGTCAGGGATGACAAAATCGTGAAAAATCAATTTTTTCAAATTAGAACCCCATTTTTTTATGGCAGATATTGAATCTACGTTAAAAAATAATGTGAGTGTTTGCATCACACCCTTGCCCTAAAGTGGATATTTTCTGAGTTATTCACAAAAAACTGTTTTTCGTCTTGAATTTTCAGCTATTTCTTTTCCCTTCACGCCAAAAAGATGACATTTTCAGGAACTGTTACTTAAACCATGTTTTAGATTTTACTACCCTTATATGCAAGAGAAAAAAGTTACAGGTTGTTCCTAAATAGATGGTGAATTTGGATTCGAATTTGTATCGGAAACCTCTTTATTTCAACTAATCGGCCATCGGTTTTCTCTCCAGTGATAAATAAATAATTCCTTATGAATCATATGCAAAAACTTACCATGTTTTACATTATTTTTTTTTAATGATAGATATCATTAATTACATCTGCCAAACTCCTCTTTATTCAGTAGCATTTTGTGTTTACTATTAATTTGGTGATAATTCGTATTAAGTTATAAAATCGATCACTATGCCTAATTTTACCAATGAAGATTATTTAAATCTCATTCTACTTCATGGAGAATGTAATAAAGTTGTAGATAGAACGATTCGACTGTTCATTGAGAGGTTTCCTGACCGACCCAGACCAACGAGAGATACCATTAACAGAACCATGACAAACTTGAGAAATGTCGGATCTTTCGTTAAGAAAACTACACACAGAGAAAAAAGTGTAGTAGAAGATGAGAACAACGAAATTACAGTTCTTGCATATTTTCGTGTGAATCCTCAAAATTCTCTCAAAGATGCCGAGATTGATCTGGGATTATCTCAATCGAGTGTTTGGAGAATATTAAAAAAACATAAAATGCACCCATATAAATTCAATAGGGTACAGCATTTGAAGGAAACTGATTTCGTCAGGAGAACAGAGTTTTGCGAAGCTATGATGATTCGATTTCAAGAGAATGAAAACTTTTTGGACTGTATAATTTGGACAGATGAATCTAAATTCCCAAAGAATGGTTCTTTCAATAGGCATAACAGTCATTATTGGGATGAAGAGAACAACCACCACTTCAGACAATGGAACTTTCAAGAGACCTGGAGTTTCAATGTTTTCTGCGCCATCAAAAATAATGCAATTCTCGATGTTCACATTTATGATGGGACTTTAACTGGTAAGATAGAACACTACACATGTTTGCATTATTTAAAGAATGTTCTCCCTTAGGAGATAGATATTCTGACATATTGACTCAAATAATTGAGCCGCTAGTACAGAACCATAATGACTTATGGTATCAACAAGATGGCGCGCCTCCACACAATTCACTCAATGTGTCAAATATCCTCTACAGGCTATTTGAAGATCGATGGTTGGCGAACAATGGTCCACATCTTTGGCCACCACGTTCTCCCGATTTAACTCCTTTAGACTATTATGTTTGGGGTAGGATAAAAAATATTGTCTACTCAACTCCCCTGACTGATAAAGAGGACTGCATAGAACGAGTCAGAAATGCGTTCAGGTTTGTTTAGATTTTTAGATTCATAGTTTTGAAACTCAATTTGGTTTTTAAACACTTTTGCAGATCTCTTCCTCCCGATGAAATAAGAAGAGCAACGCACGAAGCATTCCTGAGACGTATAAATAAATGTCTAGAAATTAACGGTCAAAACTTTGAGCATCTTCTCTAGTTATAACTGCGAGAGTTTGCCATAGTTCTCCTAATAGTAACTTGAAGTCGGTTTCAAGAAGGGGTGAAAAATCTACAGCATGGTTCAAATAACAGTTCCTGAAAATTTCATCTTTTTGGCGTGAAGGGAAAAGAAATAGCTGAAAATTCAAGACGAAAAACAGTTTTTTGTGAATAACTCAGAAAATATCCATTTTAGGGCAAGGGTGTGATGCATACACTCACATTATTTTTTAACGTAGATTCAATATCTGCCATAAAAAAATGGGGTTCTAATTTGAAAAAATTGATTTTTCACGATTTTGTCATCCCTAACTTTGAAAGCGGTTTTTTCACCCCCTGTATCATGAATCGCGATTTCGATTTTCAAAGTGGATACATCAATCTTACATCTTGAAAAATCCCAAAAATGAGAATTTTCCATCCAAAAACCTCGAAGTTATTCTTGTTTCAGCGGAGCTCTATTTTCGATTTTTTTTTCGAATTTTCCCGCTCAGAGAGAATTTTCCAACCAAAACTGAAAAATGTTACATCAAAATGAATTGAAATTTTCTAAAGAATCTATTTCTGCAATAAAAAAATGGTGTTCTAATTTGAAAAACGGAAGTTGACGTCATTTCCGGAAAAACCGGAGGTGCTCATGCCTTGAAAATATTTTAGATTTCATCAGCATCGTGAAATACTTATAAGTGCTGAATTTCATGAAAATACGTTCAGTAGTTTCCCGTATAAATATGGGTGAGGTTCGGACTTAAAGTGGATTCCACTTTGACATCAGAATTTCTTCAACGAGAGATAAATCGTTTATTGGATGTTCATGTTGAGTTATCTGAAATAAGTGATTATTACACATTGGGCAAACAGGAAAATTGTCCAATAAAGGTGGAATTCGTTTCGTACCAAACTAAGAAACTCATTTTACAGAATATCAAAAAACTTAAAGGAACACAATTACTAATGATTTAACACTTCAACAACGACAGGAGATACGTAAATTGAAAGCATTTCTATTGAAGGCAAGATCGAATTCTGGAGAAAAATCATACATAAAAGGAAACAAACTGGTGATCGGAAAAGAAATATACACCCTGGAAGATCTAGAAAACTCAGACGAGGAGGAAAGGAAGACAAGTAGCTTACCTGGTACCCCGACAACTACAGGTTTTAGTGTTGTGGACTCAGTGAAGCATCAAAACATTGAGATATCGAATTCACGTCCAGGACCATCAGGAACACAAAACAAAAATCGAGAAAGTAAAATAATTACACCGCACGTTGCAACACATAAAAAGATATTTCGGAATAAAAAAAGGTCACCTGTTCAAGAAGGTGGAAATATGAAACTCCGCCATAAATCTTCATCAGAAAAGAAAAATTGAACATAGTAGTTGGCTCATCTACTCATGTCATTTTCACGATTCCAAGTTTTACAGGTAATATGATATGAACAGTATATAAAAAAAGTAAACAATGGATAAATATGGATGACTTCATAAGGCACTACAGTAACGAAGACTATGATACTGTTATGATTGATGATATCAGTGAACTAAATAAGGTAGAATTCAATAATGATTTCAAAATTTTTCACATGAATATACGCAGTGTTCAAACTAATTTCAACGAGTTCGAGTTGTTCATGGAGAAAATACAAACCTCATTTGATATAATTGTATTGACTGAGACCTTTCAAGTAGATGATGTAAGTTTATTTGGGCTAAGTGGTTATGTGCGACTTTATAACGGGGGAAAATACAATAGAAATGATGGAACAATGGTATATATAAAGGAAGGTATTGATTTTGTTCACTCTATTGTCAAACTGGGAAAAATCACAGCAATAGAAATAAGTATTCAATATAAAGAAGAGAAACTCAAACTTACCACTATATACAAATCACCGCAATACTCCATTGAGGAATTCAACACAGAATTGTTGCACTATTTGGAGGAAGGAAAACACCCAGTTAAGCATATTATAACGGGAGATATAAACATAAATTTATTGTCGCGTGAATATCTGGTGGAGGAATATAAGAATATATTGTGTTCTTTTGGGTTCACATCACTCATCAATAAATATACACGTCCAGATAGTCAGACATGCCTCGATCATTTTTTTGTGAAAGGTATTCATCCAGATAGTTCAAGTGTAAATGGCATAATCTTTCAGAATCTTATCACTAATCATTATCCTATAATGTTATACGCAGATATCAAAATTAAAAAATTCAATTCAATAAGACACAAAACAAAAAAGTATGTTAACTATACGAAGTTGAAAAATTCACTCAAAGAAGAAAATTGGAATTAAATATATAATAATGAAGATATAAATCACGCAACTGAAAGTTTCATCAACATCTTAAAACAAAATATAGAAGACAGTACAACCACCGTACATATGAATAATCAAACACAGGCAAGGAAAGAGTGGATGAATCCAAAAATATTAAGTGAAATAAACAAGAAACAAAATATGTATAAAAAAACCAAGAAAGAACCCGAAAATGGGAATTTAAAGAGTGAATATTCTAAAGTCAAAAACAAACTTCGCAATCTTATATCTGATGCTAAGAAAAAATATTTAGAAAAATCCATAGAAAGAAGTCAATGTGAAACTAGAGGCTTGTGGCAGTATTTGAAAAATATCACCAATACAAACCGAAATGTATCACATATAAAATATATTAAAGGACCAGATAATAGAAAGGTTGAAGATGATCAAGGTATATGTGATGCTTTCAATGATTACTTTAGTGAATTAGGAGAAAATTATGCTAGCAAAATAAAAATTCCTGAAAATTTCACAGAACAAATTCACCAACGAGATAAGTCTTTCTTCTTGTTTCCAACTGACTCAAATGAAATAGAGGATATTATAAGCAGTCTAAGATCGAAAAAATCTGCCGATTTTGATGATATTCGTTCAGAAACATTAAAGGAAATAAAACAGGAAATATCACAACCTCTTGCTCAATACCTGTTTCGAAACAGGTTGTTTTCCGGAAACCCTCAAGTTAGGAATCGTCAAACCCTTGTATAAGAACGGTGACAAAAGAGAAATGTGTAATTATAGACCTATTACTCTTGTGTCAAATATAGCCAAAGTGTTTGAAAAACTAATTAAATTACGTATGATTGCGTTTATCGATAAACATAA
The DNA here is from genome assembly GCA_958510865.1 of Myrrha octodecimguttata. Lineage (NCBI taxonomy): Eukaryota > Metazoa > Arthropoda > Insecta > Coleoptera > Coccinellidae > Myrrha > Myrrha octodecimguttata. The sequence goes on from OY294060.1 coordinate 17,233,293, forward strand.
AATTTTATCAAGCAATCAGTTCGGATTCCGAGAGGGAATATCGACGGAAGATGCACTAAGAAAAGTAACCGGAATTTTATACAACAATATAGATAAAAACATTCCAACTTCAGCAATTGCAATAGATCTGGCAAAAGCTTTCGATACCGTCAACCATCAGAGATTACTGGAGAAGCTGAAGAATTACGGATTTCGCGGAAAGATTTACGACCTCATTAGCAGTGACCTCTCAAATCGAACCCAAAAAGTGTCAGTAAATGGGAAATATAGTAGACGAAAAAGGCTTTCTTATGGAGTCCCACAGGGTACTGTGCTCGGACCAATATTGTTCACTTTGTATATAAATAGTTTGTTTTAAATGAATAGTAGTGGTCAAATTATAGGCTTCGTAGATGATGCTCTGGTGGTTTACGATGATGCAACCTGGGAACAGCTCGAAGAAAAGGTGAAGGAAGATTTCATGAAGTTGAAACTGTGGTTCCAATTGAATATACTCACCCTAAATGATGAGAAAACAAAATTTGTGACTTTTACTTCAAATAAGTTGGGACTACCAAAATTTGAGAATCTGGAAGTGGACGAAGAACTTCAAATTCAAAAAGTGCACTCTTTCAAGTACCTTGGAATACTGATAGATGAACATCTCAAATGGGATGAGCACATGTTTCACCTGAGTAAAAAGCTGAGGGGTGTCTTATATGGGTTCCGATATATACAACGGAACATCAAATCTATAAAACATCTCCGAATATTATATGATGCACTGGTTCATTCTTAGCTCTCTTATGGTATAGTTGGATGGGAAGGAGTTTTGGACTGCCATAAAAATTGCATATATGTACTACAAAAACGTATCTTGAAGATCATGTATTGAAAGAAATTAACATTTTCCAGTCGAAAAATCTATGAAATGTCACAAGTACTGGATATAAGACAACTATACGCCCAAAAAATAATAATTAATATTCATCAACAAAAAATAAAAATATCATTGAAAGAGCATAGTGATTCAACAAGAACCAAAACGAGCAATTTCGAGAGACCGAGGGCAAATAAGAGAATTGGACAGAGATATTTCACGTATATCGCACCGAGATTGTACCCTCTTTTACCACATTCAGTAAGGGGAATAAGAAATAAGCTCAAATTCAAAAAAGAATTGAAAAAATGGTTTAACCTTGGGAACCGGACCTTGGTCCATAAAATAGTGAACTCAATTTGATAATGAGACTATAAAAATAATTTGTTACCAAAAATACCGATAGAAAGCAGTACACCGATTTGAAAAGAACCACCGATAAAGACCAATAAGACCGATGAAGACAAAAAACCATACCTAATCAAGACATAATTGCCGATTTTTGACGTTTTCTATTTTCTTTTTTCATTGTTTTTTTTTTTTTCTGGATATAATTCAAATTTATTTCGGTATTTATGCTATTATGATATCACAAAATGTATGTTGTTTGTTTTGCCGTTAGAATCAAAAATTTTAATTTCATAGCTGTACACAGTTATCAACTTTGATTAACTCACAGTCTCCTTCGAGTTTATTAACACTCTATGTTATATGTTGTTTCAATAAACTCTTTATTATTATTATTATTTTATTTTATTAGAACTAGAAGAAAATTATGAATACAAAACTGCTATTGCAACTCCTTCAGGACTCTTCAAATCTAATAGAATGCCTATGGGACGTAAAAACAGCTCATGTCGTTTGGCACGATGAATGAATAAGTATTGTTTCATCGGGACTTCAGGGAAGCATGTGTTTTTGCTATCCAGATGATGTTGTAGTTTATGGTTCGGCTTCAGAAGACCATAATCAAAAATTAGAAACCGTGTCCAACAATTGTGACGTCATAATTTACAATTACAACCAGACAAATGTGAATTTTTATGTAAAGAAATGTCTTATTTAGGACATCATATCTCTGCATCTGGAGTACAACCAGATCCAAAGGAAATTTAAACTAATAAAAGCATTCCGATACCCAAATCTGCTAAAGAAAACAAATCATTTTTATTACTTATCGGTTACTATCGGAAATTCATTGAACATTTTTCAGCTAGGTATAGCAAAACTTTCGACCAATTTATTGAAGAAAAATCGAAATTAAGAATGGACGGATAAATGTCAAAAATCTTTCGAACAATTTGAAGAATTACTCTCAAAAGAACCAGTTCTTCAATCTCGAAATTTTTTGGAAACTTTCGTATCAACTACTGATGCTTCAAATGATGTAATCGGTGCTTACCTATCGCAGGGGTCAATAGGAAAAGACCTTCCAATCAGCTATTTCACAAAAACACTCAATGAAGCAGAACGAAATTATTCTACTACAGAAAAAGAACTTTTGGCTATTGTAGAAGCATGTGAATATTTTAGACCGTATACTTTTATGGACAAAAATTTATTTTTTGTACAGATCATAAACCTTTAGTTTGGCTCGAAAATTGTAGAGAACCTTCAGGTCGTTTAGTTCGATGGAGATTGAAATAAATGGATTATGATTTATAAAGTGTTCATAAAAAGGCAAAATTAAGTCAAAATGCTGATGCTTTGAGTAGATTCATAATCAAAGAAATTCTATTTGAAACCCTTAGGTGGTCATCAAGGATTCGAATGCACATATGAAAAATCAAACAATTATACTCTTGGAAAAAAATTAAAAACCAAATCAGAAAATGAAGCTAGAAATGTAAAATCCGCCAGCAGTCGCAAACTGATTTCAAATATAATAAAAGTCTAATGATTATAAAAACTACCCTCACTAAATTTTTTGAACAAATTGCTTTAGACATAAGTAGTAGATCCACTTTCTGAAACGAAAAATAATAATCGATAATCAATAACAATTCAAGATGATCTTTCCAAATTTATTCACGAAGCTAAGATGGTAGCATTTTTTTTCTTAATTTATGTACAACATTCGGATTTTCTGATAAAATCCTTACTGATCGAAGAGCATAGTTTCCCTCAAATATCTTCAAAGAGATCAATAAATTTATGTCAATTAAACAGAAACCGTCTACTCCATATCATCCACAAACTCAGGGATTATTAGAAACAACACATTAAACCCCTAATAATTATTCAAAATGCTATATAAACAATGAAACTAATAATTGGGACGCATTTCTATATTTCGTTACTTTCTCCTATAGTACATCAATTCAAAAATCAACTCAAAAAACCCTCATGAATTAGTTTTCGGGCAACGAGCAAGAATTCCCTCTCAAATCAATAAACCAAAACCTCTAGTCAACTATCCGGAACTTTCAACCGATATTACTACTAAATTAAGAATTTTTAGACAAACAGCTCATGAGAGCCAAATCAAATCTAAAAACAAATCTGAAGAGTATTACGATCAATCAAATAATCGAACATATGTTTTCAATCAAATTTTGATCATTAACTACGAAGCTCGAATATGTTTTTCAATGTTTCATATCTTCAAATTGATATTTACAATACCATTAGTGGATTGAGCACCACCGATCGTTCTAAACGTACTTTTATCCTCGAATGTCTTTCGTTCAATTTTATCAATGATAGATTCATTTATAAGTGTGATGTTAGAACCTGTATCATGAATAGCTAGAACATTCGTTTCATTCTCTACAAGAACACTTAGACCTCTTAATAAGTGGTGCCAAATCTACTTTTTTTCATAAGTAACCTCGAAATTTAACATTTCCTTCATTTCCAAATTTTTTACTGATTTAATTTTAAGGTTTTTATCATTGTTACGACAGAGTTCGAGTGGATGATAACGTCCTGGTTTTCCCGTTCGTTCACAAATAGAGCAAGGTTTTCTCTCACCAATACTAATCATGGAATTTTTTTCTGATTTGCTTTGAGCATTGATATTTTTATATACTATAGTTTTTCTTCTGGTTTACTAATGACTCTAAGTTTCTCAAGTAGCTCTTTGAGTTTTCTGTTGTAGTAATTTTTCCCCTATCTAATCTAATCTATCTTGAACATGCGAATTGGTAATCCTAATACTATCAAATTAACCCTAGTTTTAACAGAGATTTCTTGATCGACTTCAAGCAAAAGTTTTTCCCTTTTTTAATGCCTAATCTAGTAAAGTACCTCCTAAGAATTTGAAACCGAATGCCATTGTAGTATTATTCCAACTATTATCTGTGAAATTCTCTAAAAATGATTTTCGCCAGGAATCCCAATTTTCTGTCATCGTAAGTTTTACCTTAGCTGATGAAAACCAATCTCTTCCTCCTTCTCCCAAAAATAAACGCATTCCTTCAATCTTCTCCCCATCCGAAGTAATATTATGACGATAACATTCCCCTTCAAATCTTTGAAGCCAATATTCTGCATTCTGTGACCTACCCCTAAATTTTTCCAATACTAGAGAAGAGGTTACAGATCCCAAGTCGTTCTTTTTCTGTGGCAGATTGAATTGTTTCATTAAATCTTTAATCGATTCATATATTGGACTCTTCATCCAAATTTTCTCCCTCCAAATAAAAGTTTCTAAAAACAAAACTGCATCGGCATCCATATATAAGGGTACAATTTCAGGTGGTAAAGTAACCTTAACATTCCTGAATTGATTTTTTTTTATCAACGATGAGCATGCTGTCTTTATTGTTCTCAATTCGACCAATTCAGTGTGTTGATTTATCGGTTGATATTCATACGGAAATGAGTATTTCATAGTGTTATTAATTTCAGCTATCGTTGTTAATCTTATCTTCATTGTTTTCCCATCTGGTTCAGCGGCTACGACAAGGCGCACAACAACCTGAACAGCTGAGATCATATCTGATTTCGACATGACGGATGTTTCGATTTATAATTTTTCTTTATACTTCAAATCCTTGAATTTGGGTTTATTGAAACTTATCTTCGATCACTGGAAAAGTGTTTTATTCAATTTAAATGTATAAAAATAATCATTTACATTACCTGGAAAAGTGAATCGAAACAATCAGTCAATTTTCATCTATCAATATCTTAACTAACTTCTTATAACTCCATACAAGCACTATCAATCTCATAATGTTGAACAGAATGATTTCTATAGAGGAAGGTTCTGGGAGTGCGGAATTGCGTGAAAAGATAATAGAAAAATATATTATCCTTATCCAGAACACAAAATTATATTACACGAATAACTCCGTTGAATTACTCCCTGTGCTGCTCCGTGCACGTCCTTATATAACTCGTGAAACTTCTAGCGATTGCCAGAAGGTTCTAGTCACTAGGTGGATGACGCATTCACATCCGGCGTTTTATAGAAGACTCTCGCACAGACAGGGTCGTACTCGCACAATATGTAATATCGCAATGCCTGATCATATTTCGAGTGATTCTGAAAATCAGTTGAATTATGTTAAAACCGGAATGAGTATTATAAGTCAATTATATTGAACGATTTATCATCAAACATCTTATCAAAAAAAAACATGGTATTTTAAATGGAGTTGGAACAGCAATCAAATGGTTAATCGGTAAGTACACCTGATGCAAGTGATGCTGAATTTTACTCAGATTCTATAATAGAACTTATCAATAATAATAAACAACCTAAAGTCCTAATGCAACAGAAAATTTCAATTTTAGTTTCAACTATTTCTAATTTCAACAGTTCTTTTCGTCTAGTGAATAGGTCTCTTGAATGTAACACGAATTATCATATTTTTATATTTTTCTCATTCTTTATCCATACAAAATCATAATGTGTGCTATCACACACTTCCACAATTCGCGAATTTTGAGTAATTCGGTTTCAAAAATGATCAAATCGGGACTCAAGGTCGAAGAGGGAGAAACGCGTCAGTTCGCCTTCTACGTCACTCGTTATTGTACGATTCACCGATCGATACAGCCAACGGGGTCTATTGGCTTGCTAGAGAGAATAATACACGAGAAGAGCGGATATTTCCCGGTACGTCACGGAAGCCGCGAAGTTTCGCCCGTTTAAACAGCCGACATGCGGAGTCAAATTCAAAAGATCCTTTTCTCGTTGAAAATTGAAATTTTTGACGGCGGTTAAAGTTTTTCAGTAATCTTGCGGATAAAATATTTGATTCCAATGATAAAAAAAATTCATGCAAGAGACCTATTAAAATTTTGAAGTTCCTCCAAAGCCTCCAACTATTGAAAATGTTTATATTTATTATAAAAACCATCAATATTTCAATTATTACTCTGAAATACCTCTTGACTCTTCTAACAATATTGGTCTTCTTTATATGTTATCATTACCTACCCCACATAAAACTGACAATACCTTATTTTCCTACATCAACCATCAAAACAATTGATCCTTATCTCCCATATGAGAACCAGCTGTTTGATGGTCGATAATTTGGCAAATTGTTAAGAATACCATCCGAAAGAGTGGATATGCAAGAAGATGCCTACTCTCAGAAAAACCGATGCTGTGTGTGAAGTTCAATTAATATCTGGTGTGACAACATCAATTCCAAATTCATGTAAAACAAGAAGTCCAATTGCTGACGCTGAAATCTGAAACGAAATTGACAGTATCCAATGGTTATATTCTGTTTCTACTCCAACCCAATTAACAATAACCTGAGACGGAGATCCTTTAAAACATGTTATCAAGAGAATCGAACCTTGGAACTTAATCAAAATTGTAAGGCCTTCACCAACCAAATCAATCTTAATCTTGAAACCAATTCTGTTCTGATGTCTACCAATTCAAGCTATGAAATTCCTTCTTTAAGTAAATATAATCGACGATGACTGTTGTGGAAAATTGAAGGAAAACATCACGTTGAATGCCATCCATTTGGAACCACTCAAGTTCACACATATCAGTCGTCATGAGTTAAAATAGCTCAACATAAACTGAGTGAATCTGATGAGCAACTTCAACCACAATTGAAGAAACCTTTCATTATCCAACATTCTTCATGGCTACAAACAATCCTTTCCATAATACTTGGCATTATTCTCATCATTGGTTACAACGCTTAAAAATGATGTGGTTTTTTCCAGCTTCTGGAAGATACCACTGGTGCACCAAAAGTCCTAGAGCTACTGAAGGCAGTCCATGTTCCCAGATTTTAAATCAATATACAACGTCAGTAGAACAGCTCATTCCACTTTAATATGATGTAGAACTAGAGCGTCCCAACTTCCCCAAATCTTCTGCTTCACGTCGTTCTGAAGAAGCCACCAGCACTGGGCCCCACTCAATAAAAATATCCAATAGACTTCAAAGAAACAAAAATAATCCTTTGTAATTATTCAATTTTAACCTTTTTCAAGTTAATCATTCATTTTTGATCCTTTTGAAAATATTTAATTTAAACAAATTTCATATCCTCAACATATTTAAATAGTTTCGAAAATGACGTATCTTTTAGATATGTTCTTAATTATTTCATGATAACCAGTTATTTTCATTTTCAATTCTGATGAATTTCAGGAGATATACCATGTTTCCTATTTTTCCATCATTCAGAATATCTCAATGATTCAGAGCTTCGAATTATCATTTTTATTGAAATTCTATATTTTGATATTTTTATGATTGTTTCTATTTTCATTCTTATGCAAACCGATGTACCAGCTCCAATAGTCAAATATTTTTTATTATTATGTAAGGTGATCTGTTGCTTACAGGTTTTTGCTTTCTTTAAAATTTAATCAAAAATCTCTTAAGGGAGGAGGTGTTGGCACCCTCTTAATAATGAGCCCATTCATTCATGATTTCTGCTGACCCCAGCATTTATCAAAATAATATAAAAGAAGCAGCACACCGCCATTAGTTCAGTTCAGCCTCTGATCTTCCAGACAACTCACATCGTCATTTTAAATGTAATTTCGTAATCTTTCGTATCCGTTGTGATAGTAAATAATAAATAAGTGCTTTCTCATTTAATCATTATTCTTTCAAGTTATTCCTTGAAATCCATTACTGTTGTGCCTCATCTTTTCAATCCACACCTGGATCAACCAATCTTTGGATCAACCCTGATCCACTACATTCATCAGAATCATACTCTCTTATCTCATACAAGTTTCACAGAGCTTTCCTGTAAAAAGCTGCCCTGGTGACAGCGATTCTGCTATTCTTCCTTCACATTGTGGTGCTATTCCAAGAGGAATACAACAATGTGCTTCATTTTTGCGCACATATTCTAGGGAAACAGCGTGCTATCGTTTTGACCAAATGTCTGTAATTTTCGATGATTGAGCAGAAAATTGTCTAAAACTACTAGGTTGGACTCACTGATGATGAAATCGTCGGCCGGCCGTCACCACGATTACGGGCGAAGGGTTTCATTTTAAAATACGAAGGTTAAGTTCGTTAATGGGCCGCATCGGCGGAATAGTTTCGGAGTTATAGTCATTTGAAATTTTGAGGTTAATTTCCTCATATTTCGGAAACTACTTGAGCGATTAAATTGAAACTTGGCAGTTAGCTGGAACATAATGACGCGCAACTCTGAGCAATTTTTTTCGAAAAAAATTTTTTTCTAGAACTATTTTCCCTATTCAAGTGAAATTTCAGTTATACCTTGAACTTCATATTTCACCGCAGTGTTTCAAATTTCAATTCGATACGGCTATTTGTTTTGGAGATATTGGGAAAAAATATGGTTTTCTTCTCGATATCGTTGTTTTTTTCGGTATAACTAAAAAAATACATATGCAATCGTGATGAAACTTCGCAGCTAGTTTGGAGATGTTGAGTGACAACACTGTGCAAAATTTCGTGATGATCGTGTCATTAGAACAATTTGAAAAAAATTTCAAATTTTGTTTTCATATATTTGATATTCTGTGATCTTCTTATCATATTTTCCTCATTAAATTCTGTATGCTCCTTCAATTTGTCATTTTAAGTACTGGATTTCAATTCGATCTAATCTGTATTCTTGGAAATATTGGGAAAATAAAATTTTGAATGGGCATATCTGCGGAATCATTGGGTGGATTTTACCCATTCACGATGTCGGCCTTCGTAACTTAGGTCCAAACCTTCTCTACAAATATCGAGTTTCTAAGTTGTTTCTTTCGGAAGTTATTGTGGTTAGGTCGTTAGGTCGACCGTAAACACAATAAATTTCGGAAGAAACCACTTAGAGACTGGATATTTGTAGAGTAGGTTAGGCGCCCAATGATTCCGTAGATATAACCATTCAAAATTATATTTTTCTAATATTTCCAGAAATACAGATTAGATCGAATTGAAATCCAGTAATTTATCGAAAAAAAATCTAGAAAAGCACTGTCGGGAAGGCAGCAGCTTTTGCGCGCATTTTCAAATTCGTTTCTGCAGCGGTCATTTACATTGAACATGCGCGCAAAAGGAACTGCCTTCACGGCAGTGCTTTTCTACATTTTTATTTGTATGATCCATAGACACACCCTAACAATCCTACTGTTTTTGGTCCAAAAATTTCGTTCAATATACTCGAACAGCATTCCGAAAATAAACTGTTGCAAGATGAACTCCACCAATAATGTTATACAGACTGTTTTGGTAGAATGTCAGCTGTCAGTATATCTATCGATGCACACGAAATACTGATTTTCTGCCGTAATATTTATATTTCATAACATACTCTTTCAGTATGTTATACACCGAAAATAAACTGTTGCAAAATAAAATCTCTGTTTTTCATCAGGATTCATCAGATTGTTTTCGAAGAATCTCAGTTCTCAGTATTTTTCGACGCACACGACCGATACTAACAATTTTTGGTCTGAAGATTTCATTCACCAAACCTACTTAAACTGCATGGCAAAAATTAGCTGTCACAAAATAGCTATCTTTATCGACTCACAAGAACGATTCAACTCATTTTTTGACCGAAAGAATACTTTTAATGTACTTAAACCACATATGCCGAACATGAACTGTTCAAAATATCAACAATTGTTTTTCGTTGAATTTCAGCGTTCAATTGCTATCTACGCGCACTTGAACTATTCCGCCGGATTTTTGACGAAATGTTTACTTTCAACCTTCTTAAAACGCATGCCGAAAACAAAGTGTTATTGCAAAATTAAAATCACTATTATACAAGCTGTTTTTATCGAATGTCAGCCACAGAATACAAATATATAAGAAGTGCTAACTCCCTACTAAACCAGCCCGCCATTTGTTGGTGTCATGCCAGGAATAATTTCGAGTTACGGCGGGAAACTAATTTATTTGAGTTATTTAACAGTAGTCATATTTTAAAATTAAACGAAAAGTTTTATTTCAAAAATGTATTGAACTCATCGTATCTCATATATTTGATATAAAATGATGATTACAAATAAATCCATTAACAAATTATGGATTTATGACATAAAATTTTATATTTAATAATTGATTCCCTATCAATACAAAAGATTTTATTTGAATAACTAGTGTCCCACTTGAAAAATGTGTGAAATTGATTTTGGCTTTCTGGGCATTGATGAAAAACAATAGTTATAGCTTGATTGAACACATAATCATGAAGTTAAGAAATCTAACTACAATAGTGTGGGAAGGTTTCAGTGCTTCAAATAATACATATATGCAGCTGTTTCCGTAGTGTATTCCATATGGATCTTCAAGGGATTATTGCACAAAGCATTTTGAAACGAAAAACAGCTATGAACCTTTTCCCACAGAATTTCAGAAAAAACAGTTTGGGATAATTGGGATAGTTCTCTCGGAAGAATCTGATTCGGTAATGTTCATTGGGTAGATTCTGGGATATGAATTTGATCCAATATTCCAATCGTAAACAGAAGCAACCTTTGTAATTCCTGATATACAAATAAATTTAAAAATAAATGCAGGAAACTACCAGACGAATTATTTCCATCAACTGTTACCTAAAATCAATATATTATCACAGATCAGATCTGTGATATTATTACTTAATTATCTATAATACTAAACGCGTTACAGGCAACACCGCCGAAACCACTGCAGGAGATCAAGAAAAACTTTTGCTAAGAAAGTGTTATGTTCGTGAGAGTTTTTCTGATATTTCCGGGGAGTCTTGGCGTGATATCTGAACGTGATTAGAAAGAGGAAATTTCGAATTTTCCCGTACTGTTGATCTTTCATCGCGGAAAAATCGAAAGATACTTTTGAAAAATTCCCGAAAAATAACGAAAATATCGATATTTCCCAAAGGTGCAAAACCACAGGAAAGGATTCGGTCGCTGGGTTCAAGCTAGGTGAAGTTTTTTGGTACGAACAGAAAGACGAAAGACGAAATTGTGGCGTAGCGGGACCCTTTTTTTGATTCCCACTTTCGTATTCTTGCAGGAATGATGGGAAAAAGTGACATTTGTAGGAAAATCCGGTAAAAATTCGCCATTTCATATTCTTCTGTGGACTCGGCCGAGATCGGCTATCTACGCCGCCTTCGGGCTCGCTTTGGAGGTAGAATTTCTTGCGACAGTGAATATCGGGCAACGTCGAACTTCGAATTTCTGTCGATTTCGCGGAAAACTTAAGTATCGTAGGCTTTGACCGTCGGCAAAGATCGGGTACTTCCGTCAATATTTTCAAGCCAAAGCGGCGTTATGTTTATGTCAATTGTCATTAACATCAATTCTAATTTGCCGTCTAAATAGCATCCTATGCTATGAGGAAGCTACATTGAAATTGACGAAAATAAAGTTGGTAACGAATGGAAATGCATTAAGAAGTATCAATCATGGTCAATACTGCCTAATTCCAACTCTAACAATGACTTTTCCAAGAAAAAGTCGAGTTATCGGTATAATTTTAGCAAGTTATTATTAGCTTATGCTACGTTCACGAGAGGAAACAGTAAGTATTACCTACAATTGAAGATACTTTAACTTATCACAAGTTTTTCCAACCTGAATATCATGAGGAAATATTTATTTTCAGATGAGTCAGATATTATAAATGAACTGGACATTGGAAAGTTTCTGTATCATTGAAGTCATAAAGTGAAGAATGTTTAGAATGGGTTCAAGACTACGATAAGAATCAGAATGCTAATCCAGAATTCGTCGAAAAAACATCACATTGCCATAAATATTTGAAATTTTGGAGATTAACTCGACTTCAAAGGTATACATTATTATGTTATTTTCCTTTAGCAGATGCATCAAGTATGATATTTTTGCAGTTTTGAGATATGTGAGATCGTGTTGTTGAAGTGAAATGCCATCCTAGCATCAAGCATATACAAAGGAAGAAAGCCTTTAAAGGACTGTAGAATGTTTTATGAATCTCTCAAAAATCTCACTATCGTCCCCCTGAGAATTCAATATATGTTGAACCATTTGAGTTTTATGGTGAGTATTCGAATGGTGATATGGATCATATCTAATGTTCTGATAAATTGGAAACTTGATCATGGCAAATTTATGTATCACATTCCTAGGTTTAATCAAGCATACTCTGTAGAAGATGGACTATCATCATTATGAAAAAAAAAGGGAGCTCAATAGATTTTGAGAAGTGGAAATTGCAGAAATACTATATAATCTATAGATGGTTTCAATAATATACAGCTGGTGTGGGACAAGACTGTATGATACTGTACCCCTGATATATTTATTCATAATTGTGAATGAAAGAGGAATATTCGATAGATTCTTACTATTCACAAGAGGTTAATCTTCAAGAATCACAAGTCCATGTAACATTTGATGTCAATTGATAATAGAAATGATAGAAAAGTGTGAGTAAGAAGATTACATTATCAAGAAACGTATGAAATTTTATATTCACAATAGGGAGTTAAGGTTGAGCCTCAGTATATGTTCCGTAACACTCATGTATCCCTTCCATATTGCTACATAAAAATTTGGTTGGCAAAAATGGCATGGGGATGTAACATAACTGGGAAGGATACATCAATTAATTTACACCTCATAATATTTTTCCTAGACAAAATGGGAAGTTTACTGAATGTATAGTGAGAATCAAGCCTTTTTAAGTTGAAATTCATTACCACCTACAAGTAACTACTAATTTTTCTGTATACGGGTATAATTTCTAATGTATGCGTTATATGAAATGAGATGAAATATTCTGAAGTGAAATTTATCTATTCTGCAAGGTAATCTTGATGATTTTGTGTATTTCACAGCATATCTGCCATTTTCTGAAACTATTTTGAGAAAAATTACAAATGAAGTTGCACCAACAACATTAAGATAGAAGATGGTATATAGAGGCTTATGCAGATATTGTTTGAAAACAATGTGAAACTTCTTGAATCGTAATATGCAACATACCTGATGAAGGCTATCAACTGATGAATTCTTCACATAAACCCCTGACACACTTCTCTAATGAACAAATTTACTTGAACTCATTCATTCAATTATCTTTTCTTGGAATTTTTTTGTATCACCCAATGTATTCTATTGAACTATACTTTATTATCATTATCAATAATCGATAAATAAAAAATTACTTCAATATGCAGTTTTGCATTTGTCCTGTTTGGAAAACATGATATCTTGGTTACTCAATCATATTTTAATATGTCAATTATGAATTGGTCATCTCCATTAATGAAACAGAAAATTTAAATGTTCATAATACCGTAATTCCTTTACAAAATGAATATTACTTCATGCTTTGGTGATTCTCGGTCGAAGAGTGATGAACTAGAAATATTGAAATTCAGTAAATTTGAGACATTGGAAATTCCTGTAAAATGAACATGCATATGTTCAGTGAATATTGAATAGGAATAGTGAAAATTTTCGGATTTTATCCAAGAAATTTTTTTTAACGTTGTACAATGTTGAAATATGAATTTTTCACGCGATGATATATCTATTTAGTATTATTGGTGTCGTCCTGAGAAATTGAATTTTCATTTTATAGTCAATTTTATGTTAAAATGTGGAGCCACAGTTAGGGTCTATCCTCGAACTGAATTTTTACTAAATCGTGTCTGTATTTTTGTGAATATTGAGATGATGGAATTTCAAATGCGTTCATCTACTGAACCGTTTGGCAGATTTTGTTCATTCCGAACTTAACCTACGAATTCAATCCGCCAAACGGTTCAGTAGATGAACGCATTTGAAATTTCATCATTTCAATATTCACAAAAATACAGACACGATTTAGTAAAAATTCAGTTCGAGGATAGACGATAACTGTGAGCGAATTTTACATTAGCTACTGATTTTTTGTAAATTTATAAACAGTGTGCTTCGTTTTTAATAATTCAGTTAACTATTCAATTAATCTACTCAAAAAGGCAAATCTACCCGTTAGGTAGATCTGGGCGCTTCCTACGTAGGTATCGTTTAAGTAGATCTACAGTAAAGATTGATCTATCGCTAGGTAGATCTAGGCGCGTACTAGTTATATGCTAAAATAATCACAACTCCACAGCAAACAACAATCGCCATCATAACAAGTTTCAGGATAAGAATTTTTATTCTCAAGGCTGATTGGCTTGATAATGCAGATCAAAAGAGTATACCGTGATTTGCATACCGTGAATTGTTGGTGTCGTTTGACGTTTCTTGTTTCCAAGATTCGCATAGAAGTTTCACCCCCCTGATGTCAGCTCCCAGTATTCATCGACGCACACCAAAGAGTTGACTGATTTTCGGTCCAAAGATCACTTTCTACTTTCAACATACGTACTAAAACTGTATTCCGAAAATTTACTGTTGTAGAATCTAAACCACTGATATTCAGCTGATTTTCGTAGAATCTCGGTTCTAGGTATCTATCGACTATTTGAATTATTTTTGACATTAAGTTTCGACAATCCTAAACAGCTTCCTTGATGGGTTTAGCTACTCTAGCCTCGGTATACACCTTTCTGGATTTTTTTTCTGTATATGTTTCATAGTGTGTATGTTATAAATGAAAGATATTGTTGGAATGAATCGTAATTTTAACTGCTTTTCTAGCATTCTAAGAAATACAGCTTGTATAAAAGATTCATTGGTACAATTTCATATATTTTGCGTATTTTAGAAACAGCTCTGACACTTTTAGGAATATTGTTTGAGGATAACAAATAAAAAACACGTTCCTATATTTAAATATACGGTGTATTTCTTAATTGGGGGTACAAACGAAGAGGAGATATTCCTTGCCTAATTTCAAGGAAAAAGTCTCATAAACACGGGACCGCATATGACGTTTCGATTTTTTTTCAATTTTTTTCGCTCATAGCGTCTGAATTTCACAATTTCAACAGAAATTTCGCTCAGTTATTACATTTCAGAGTTCAGACAAAGTAACATGCCAATTCCGATTGTAAATCTGCAGGGTGATATATTTTTTCGGAACACTGTGCTTTCTGTTATCCTTCAGAACTTTTTTTGTGGCCACTATTAGTTTTAATTTTTTTTTTAAATACGCTTTGTATTATACTAGACTTCCTAACCCCTTGTATAATAGTTTTGTCGTATCTGATTCTACTTTCGAGAAAAAAAGTCGAATCCCTCGAAATCCTCCGAAAACTCTGAATTGTCATGAAATCCAGTTAGTAAGCTGCGGTGAATTAATTCATTAGTAGTTTTCATGGATATTTACGGATCTGTAGCAATGATTCATGAAGATTCTATAAACTCGTAAAATTATCTCGTCAAGTGCAGATATTATGAGAAAAAATTTGAAAAAACTCATCTCGAAAACGAAACGTTTGCGGTCCCAGGATAATAGGAGTTTTTTCCTTGAATTTATGCGAGGAATCTCCCCTGTTCGTTTGTACTCGTAATTTAGGAACACGGAACACCCGCTGTATATGATTGCTTCCGCGAAGTGAGAAAACCCAGGGAAGTTCCGTCTAAGTACTAACATACTACACAATTTTGAGGATGTATCGATACCTGAAAATCATTCTGTGTCGTGAAATATTTCCCCAAAAAATTATAAAAGAAGATTTTTCAATGCAGAACGAGCTGTCTTCATCTGAAAACAAGACTTCCTGAACTCGAAAAGACGTCGTTTAGTCGCCATTTTGAGTCAATATTGTGTGGTCCTTTATAGGTCATTTATTATTAGTTAGAGACGTCGTGCGGACCAAATATGACAGAATTATGACGTCATTATAGGCCACTTCACCGCACGGGTGGTTGTCTGACTATAAACAGACGTCTATTAGACATCGAAAATGTTGGCGTGTTTTTCTAGTCACTAATGAGACGTCTTTTATAGGTCCTATATTAGTCGGATGAGTGGACGTAAAATGACGAGAAAATGCCGTCAATATGACGCCATCTTAGGTCAGTCTGCTACCTGGGATATTCTAGGTCTATTGCACCAAGACTTACTCAATTCAATTATATAATCTGATTCAAACATATCATACGCAATTGTAACAGTGCTATTCGGCTTTATATTTTTCATCTTCTAGAAACCATTCGTGATATGAATCAAATTTTTCCATCCAATATTCTCCCAATTCACTTATTGTTTCCATATCACCTCCATATTCTTTTGGCAATATTGACGTATCGATGGCACCGACAAGTGCAGAGTTTCCTTCGTAGCTCACTTGTATCCTTTGTCTCAATTTTCTTGGCATGAAATATTTGAAAATATTCAAAACGGCATGTAGAAAAATAGGAGCGTTGATTATTAAAATCTTCTTAGGTCTACAATGGTAATTTTGCCAGCAATTCACAATATTTTTTACTCTCGATGGGGTGTAGTATCTAGCATGTTGTATAGTGGCGTGTTTAAGATCTATTATAGCATAAATTCCATAAATTTGAGAGAATTCTTCCTCCATACTGGAAACATCGATAATCATCGTTCCCATTTTAATGATCGTATCCATATCGTAAATTGAAGGATTCGGAATTGTAGGCCTAGCGATCATCACTAACTTATTCTCGAATGAATTTCTCAACATTGTGAAAGTACCCATTTTGACTAATTCCTGAATTTCTGCTAGATTAGTGTCCCGATTCGCGAACCACTCTGGTACGTCCCTTCGCATTTTGTAGTAGTTCGTTAATTTTGCTACAGTTCTCTCAACGTTGAACTTGCAGGTACGTAGAAATGGAAGAAGACATTTGTTCTCTGTTCTAACATGTAAATGGGAATTAATATTTGCCCACCTCTTCAGTTCCTTCAATGCTTCGTTTCTTGTTTTTTCGGTTTCGTGAAAGTTATTTTCGAGAAACTGTTCCATATCCATAGAATATTCACTATTTGTACTTTCAGACATAGTCTTTCCTACACAGAACTCGTATGAAATACGGAATAATTTCAGCTAATTTCTCTACTTTACTCTCGATCAATAAATTCCAACTTCGCGCTAATCTGAATTAATGTTTGCGATCTCCGGTTTAAGGTTAACATGTATGTCCTTGATGTTACGAATCCACCTACAGTTATCACTATTCCTCAATTCAAAAAACACGCTGTGAAAATCGAATTCAACAGAGACAGCACGTAGTTATAGTTAATAAATTAATATCGATCTCTGAGTTTATAGGTGACAGATAAGGATAGGATTAAGCGATTGAGTCAACAATCTTATCGATACGTTATTCATAAAATATTTCAAATTTGATATTCCAAATCAGACTTATCACTTAAATGAACAACTGTTATTGCTTCAATTCGTTCGAATAGATTTCCATTGCATTATCATAACATATTTGCTCTGGAATTCCTCATTGTTCTTGCATACTGAATTATTGTATTATACATATATTAAATATTGTGTTATACAGGGTGTCCGGTGAACCTCAAACAATATTTCTACTGGTAGGTCATGACGACTCAGAATATCGAAAAATTTTCAGGTAAAATTTTTACTCTTTTCGAGATACTGGGCATTTTGTAAATTCGTGAAAAATCCCTACCATTCCTCGATGTTTTGGATATCATGTTCTTTTCCGGATGTATGGAACAATTTTCAAAAATTGATATATTTCGGCGAAAAATGGGGATGAGATGACAAATTTGAATTCTACCCATTTTTCTTCTCGTAACTTTGAGCCGATTTCATGAAAAAACTTCACTTCACGTCAATATGAACATTCACTATGAAATCTTGCGCACTTTGTGCAGTCTTCAAAATTGTATGAAACATATTCTAATTATTTCTGAAAGGGGTGATATTTTCGTTTGCAAGATAATGCGAAGATATTCTGGTCAAACTTTATCCTTCACAATTCTGATGAAAAAAGTATCATGTTGCTAATTTATCGAAATAAAATGATGAAATATCGATTGATTGTGAAAAATTAATTGCTTGGGAGTTTTGAGAAAAATGAAAAAACCAATTTCAAAACTTTTTTCAATTAATATTTTTTCAGACCAGAGTTTCAACCAATAAATTCGACGAACGAATATTCAAAGAAAAGAATTGAATTGATTTTTATCCTTTCTAATGCAGATATGATCTTCTTTCAAGAAGGATTTTTAAATCTTGTTTGTTTTTGTTCAGATACCGTCTCAGTAGTTGTTTTATGTAAGTTGCAGTTGTTGCTAAAAATTTTTCTATCAAATAGCCCAATTGAAGTTAAGCACAAGGTTTTAGTTCATTGATCTGAGGGCCCTAAGGCCGGGTCCAGATAAGTGTAATCCGAACAGCGAATGCAATAAAATTTGATAAACGATTCGGCGAATAGTGTGGACGGGACTCGAGCTCAGCCTCGATCTCGAATAATACCACAGACCAACCAGAAAAACCACTCGCGCCATTTACCTAGGAAATCTATGTCAACGCATATATGACCGTGAATCGAGCTAATCAGAATTTTAACAGGCTTTTGGGGTGCTTTGGGGTGCCAATCAGATTGCAGATATAGGATTACATCACTTTCGCCGCTTTTAGACTCTCTTGAAGAGGTTATTGACGAGTAAACAAAGTGAAATGAATTTTTTGTCGTATTTATTTGATGAATAATTTCGTATCTGTTCCATTTTAGAATATAACCCAAAGGGTTTTCACAACAAAATCAATGGTGTAGTCATCTCTGAGGTTCTATTTCATGATGACAGTCCTCATTATATGATGTTCTAATTGCAGAACAAGAATTGGAATCGAACTTAGGTGGACTCATGCATACTTTTTATTTTATATAATATAAAGGAATCGCAATTGGAGTAAAAGAATCACAACCTCCATTATTCAATTAAAACGATGGGATGTCTAATAAAATTGTAAATTATTGCACAGCCACAAGGATTGGAATCGAACAAAGTTGGTCAATTCATAGTTTGATTTCATATTGGAATGAATCTCATTCGACGTGAAAGTATCACAACCTTTATATTTTCCATTTAAAACAATAGTATGTTTCTGTCTGCATGACAAATTGATTTCAAAGAACAAATTTTTGCCAAAAAAAATACCTCTTCTTTTAATAAATTACTGCTATATATCTTCTTTATTGATAAAATAGTGGAGCAAATATGGATTATATTCAACTTGCTGAAAAGCAGTGTCTGAAACAGTTCGGCAGACTTAACGTAAACATGGTATATTTACCACAATATAGGTACTGAAAACGAATAACATATTCATATAGGTAATAATTGATAGTGTTATGGAAAAGATAAGACAATGAAGTTTTTAAAGGAATTCTATTTGTTGTTTATGAATTTTCAAAGTTTCTTCATTCCTTACACATTAATTCGATATTGTATCCACACATAATAGAAAAAGGCTAGCAATGAAATAGAACATATAATTATCCTAACTCCCACAAGATTTTGAGGGGTCTCCTAGAGGCCTATAAGTGTCAGTCACTACAAAGATTCTCTGATAAAGGAAAATGGGTTTTCCATAACATTTTTCCGAAGTTTCCGTCTCCAACCGAGTTCTTCAACTTATTTCTACAAGAGTTTGAGATATGACAAAATACTCGCTTTGGTATTAGAAATTTGCTTTTCAAATGATTTCATCGAAAAAATCCTAGTCTGGTTTGAATGTTGTGATTCTTAAATCCCGACAAATCCGTTTTTACATTTCGATACAAGATATCCCAAGTATTCAATTTGACACACCTGTTTTGTGGAAGACGAAAGTGTGGTTATGTCTGTTATTTTTCTCAAGTTCGGAGACGCGATTCCCGCAAACGATGAAGTGATTTGTCTTGATGGTCTGTGATAATACATTCAAATGCATCGTTCAAGTTGAAAACCGAATCCCGATGGAGCAAAAAGGGCGCTGCCTCGAACCATAAAACTCCCTGTGATTTATTGCATTCGGTGTTCGCATTAAGCCGGGTTCAGATGAATGTAATGCGAACAATGAATGCCATAAATCACATGGAGTTTTATGTTTCTATGCGGCGCTCTTTCTGCTCCGTCAGGACTCGGTTTTCAACTCGAACGATCCATTTACCTATTATTCGAGGCTGAGCTCGAGTGCCGTGCATACTATTCGCCGACTCGTTTATCAAATGTTATTGCATTCGCTGTTCGGACTATAGTCATCTGGACCCGGCTCTACACTCAACTATACCCGGCTAAAGATTGCTCTAGTATGTCTCATCCATTGTACTAAGTACATTAAACCCATACAGTGTCGGACTCACGGACCAGTAATATAACATTGGGAATTAAGACTCTATTAAATCAGAGTGAATATAAAATTCATTTTCTTGAAATCCATGTATATTTTTAAAATTGGGAAACGAGATACTAGCGGAACGATAACCCCCCCAGGTCAAAGAGCAAGTGGTCTCACAACCCCTGATGGTGTCAGAGGATTTATGGTTGTAATGCTTGTTCGATTCGAATACATATATTATGTATCCTCTTATCAGAGCTCGTAAAAATTGTGTTATTTCGGTTAGGTCTTAAAAATTTGTTAAAAGATATGGTTATGGCATTGTATAAAGACAACAATTTATACAATGGTTATGGGAATCGTCAGGATCAATAATGTGACAGGAAATTTCTGATATATAAACGGGAACTCCTGTTCGAAAGAAAAAGGGTATTAGAGAGCGTAGAAGTTAGTGTTATTGGTATAAGTAGGTACTGGTAGTGGTACGTAAAGAATTTTTGAGTAAATTCAGAATTTAATAATAAAGTTAGAAATTCCCGAGATCTTTTTTTTATTTACAACATAAAGGTTGCATTAACCATTCAGGTTATCAGCAACACCGGTGATATATACTATATGTAATTATAAAGGTTAGTGTTCTTGAGGTATTGTACAATATTGCATGCTTCATGGGCACTTAGCATATCTGACAACTGACATTGAGGCTCTTGAAAATATAGGTCTATGGTTCGTATATCCGAGAACTTGTGTGAGCACTTTGTGAAAGTTGTGAGGGCAAGGAAACTTGAGACTATATATTTTTTTTTATTGTTGAGAAATTTGCCCTTTTAATTTGAGACAAATTTTAGAGTTTTAGTTTCGAGCTTGTCAATTTCAATCGAACAAGTTCGGGAATATTAGAGATTTTTTTCAATTCGGAATTAGGACATTTCACATTTATTTTGAATGCCTCTCGTATGTACTGATTTATGCTGGATATTATTGTGTGTACTAAGTGAGTGTACTTTTCCGATTACATAATTTGTTTTTTAATATATTATATTTACTAAAACCTAGAGTTTGCTTCTTGTACCAATCTCTCAGAAGAATTAATTTAGCCTTTAAGATTTTCTCGTTTCGAAAAAGCACGAACCTTTCCGTTCTTACATTTCCTTCAGTTGGAATTTGTTTTGAAAGATTTGATTGAGAAATTGAATGTGACAACTGCCTAATTAAGATCCTATTATTACAACTGGTGACAGCGGTGGGATATATTTATTTTTCTGGGGGACTTGATTGTTTTTCAGTATAGTTGTTAGAATTGAAGGGGTCTCTCTTTATTGAGTACATAATCGTGAAAAGTAATAAGTTGGTTCAGACACCAAAGTCCAGTATATTTTTTTCTGTATGCTTCCTTTTGGCTTTTTTTTTCAGATCAGTAGTAGGAATATCAATTTTATTTGTCACTTTCTTTGTGCTTCCTTTCTATATTGCAGGGCGTCTGTTAATTTGAAGTAATCGGACGAGATTTTTGATTTTTTTTTCAGCGTTTTTATTTTGTCCATTTATGTTTTTATAAGTCATGTTTCATTGTCACACGGAATCTAGAAATGAATTTCATTTCATTTGATTGTACAAGAAAAAATAATTTTTTTTGGAATTAGTCGAATGATTTTTTTTTCTCCCTTTAAATTCATATTCGCTACAAAAGATAATTAGATATTCTCTTGTCATTATCAGCGTGAATTGATCAAGTTGATATTTTGAAAAACGTTTACACGTCTCAAATCTACCATATGAATCTGAAGTCTCCAAGATATATCTTTCGAACATTATCGACTATCGTGTTCACGGGCGGATGACTAGACGGACAGAATATAACTTGACCGAGAATTTTTTCAGTGAGTTCAAACAATCATTTAAGACTATTATCAACTGAAATGTTAAAATAACAGAAATTCATTGTAAGTCTAAATGATATCATAGTGCACTTGATAAGCGTCGAACGAGTAAAATTCTCATGAGTAGTACGACTAGGCGCAGAAAATTGGCTGGGTATGGATTCCTTAAGATTTATCCAATAAGTTAAATAAACCTGATTGAAATTTGAAAAGACTTTTCCAGCACGAATTTATTTCCTGGCCCCCCTTGGGCGATAACCGTATATTACTCATAATATTGTATAATAAGTTCCTGTTTTTGAAACTGATGCGATATAATGGGTGCGTTTTTGGTTTATTATTTGATAAAATCAAATAATAAACCTTAGTGATCGACCAAAAAAAAAAAGTTTTAACCCCCCCTGAAAATTTCACAGTTTACGTTTTGGAGTATGTAGATTTGAATAAACTAATAAAATAAATCCGTTCCTCCGCCGTCCCCCGTCCGCCGTCCGTTGTCCGGGGTTTTTCTCAGAAAGTACTGAACCGACATCAGTAAAACTTGGTAGAAAAATCGTGTGTCGCTCGGGATTGATCCTCCAAGCTTTTCAGCAGAATCGGTGTACCCTAAGGGCTCAAAATGGGGGGTTGGGGGGGAAAAAAAATTATTTATCGAAAACTTACCACCGAATTTTCATGAAACTCTGAGCGTTGATTACTGTTGCAAAACTAAACCAAAAAAGTTTCATCCGGTTGATTTCCGACCAGTGGTTCCTGAGTTATAAAGAAAAACGCTGCAAATTTCCAATAATGTCGAAAATGACATCATCGCATTCGGTTCTAAGATTGGAATTCACTGATATAATCGGTTTACTTTTCATCCAGAGTCATACATCTAAAAGTAGATGAAAATATTGATTACCAAATTTTCAACACATATCGAGAAATTTTTAATGGATGCGTTATTATTTTATAAACACAATTTGCAAATGCCCCATCGATGATCTTGACAATGTCATAATCGTTAATAGTTCAGATTAAATATTTTTGGGTTTTCTCTTCTAATATCTTAAACATAACTACTGAAAATCGGGTCAAATTATTATTTATAGAAATCACCCTGCGGATTACGGGATTTAAGATTAAATTTCTTCAAGAAGTTCATTCATATCTTGAATAAAGCTTTTATTTTATTCATAAATCATTGGTTTTTTAGAACACAAAAACCAATTCCATGATAAAATTCATTTGAAACTTTGAAATCTCAATAAATACTCTTTTATAACTGAATAACACTTTTGCATGCAGAACGCGAATTAAGTAGCGTAATTTAAAATAATGCAGATTTCCAAAAAATTCGGTTGATCGGAGGTTTCCATCAATTTCGGTTTGCGTAGTACGATTATCGTCAACATGTGGATATCCGTTACTGGTTTCAATCGAAATGCAAAATCTTTCGTACTGATAGTTTGAAGTAAGCGTGAATATAAAAAATAATGAGCATTTATATGATAAATCAAATTGGAGGATATAATATGCAAAAAATCAATAACAAACCGCAAATCTCATCAATTGTCGATTGTTGAGAATCTAATACTGAGGGTTGGAGCCTTAGACTGAAGTTAGGAGCCGATCATCTGTCTACCTGTTCTGAATGGGGACTGTGCCGAGTCTAGACCTAAGACAAGGGATATAGCGTAGACAAAAATATACCGCATGTATCATCATCTGGTTGTCGGCAAACTACTTGTTTGAATTTCAGGTCTTTACATCAAACAGACTTTTGGATTTGACACCCTCTTGGTTGAGGGTATCTGACAACGATAACAACAAACGAAATTTATAATCTAGAATTATTCTTTCGAATTCAACCTGATGAGGTTCACGATATATTTAATTGTTACATCAGAAATGGAATTGAAAATAACTTTAGTTTTTCACTTTGTGTGGTGAATACTTTGTGAATCAAGTGAATCGGATATCTGCTGTGGAAAAAATTTTTTTTCAGATCAATTGCACAGGAAGGTTGAGTTTTTATTCACTTCATTAATATTTTTCAGAACAAAGTTGAATCCTAGTAGAAATCACATCTACACATTTGATATTAGCGAAAAGTCTTGAATTTTGTTTTACGTATTGATGTTAGTTTGAAAGATTGATTTTATTTCCTCAGTGTCAAGAAAAACGAACGCGTTCGGATTGAAACATCATGACTAATTGTGAAATATAGACACTCGATTTAATGCAAAATTTCGTGAGAATTGTATAGTGGAAAAATCAAATTTTTTTCAAACATTTTTTTTTGAATATATATTCATCAAAGTTCAATGAAATTTGGTACAGGTTTCAGAGTCAACATTTAGAAACAGTGTTTCAAATTTCAGTTTTGACCGATATTCATTTGTGCGACTGTGGAACTTCTCTTCTCATTCAAAATATTATTTTAAATTTTGCTACTCAGTTAACGTTCTGCATGTGGAAATGTTATTCAATTATACTAGTGTATTTATTTAGATTTCTATGTTCGCATGAATTATTTCATGGAATTGGTTTCTGTGTTGTGAGAAACCAATGATTTATGCATAATATATTTTTTAAGATATCAATGGTATATTGGGTTATTTAACTGAGAAAATAATAAACCCTTGTGTAAAATTTGCAGCGTTTTATTTTCATCGAACTGATTAATCGGTGTATTTCCCTCTCTCTCTCTTATTTTGTTCTCCACCAAAAAAGAGAAAGAAAGAGGTCAATGGATTAATCATTCCGATGCGAATAAAAACGCACCCAAACTGTGATGCACGCTGCATCAAATTACTCCAGATGCGCGAAGAGAGAGGCATTCATACTAGGGTGGGTTCATCTATCCGCTTGGCTTCGATCGTAAAAGTCTTCGTCATTCATCATCTTTGAGATAGTGGATCGAGAATCGTTGGCAGTCAACAAGAAGTGTAAAAGTTATTATCTGGAATTTTGTTTCGTAACTACTTATTGTCTCCCCACATTTTACAATAGGTTCATGCACCACAGCACCGATCTGAAATATGTTGGTACAGAGCTTGAAGTGGAAATAAGAAAGGCATAATTTTCAAGAAAAAAATCATAATTTTGCTCCCCTACTTAGCTTGCGCCCGTGACAAATGCTTTCTTGGCCACTCATCTAGATCCGGCTCTGATCCTTGATGCAGTGACAAAGCATGTTCGAAAAAGTCCTTCTTGAAAGTATGTCATCTTGGCAACAGAACACATAAAAACAATTAAATAATTTTTTTCCATAACTCGTTTATGGAGTGTATCGCTTGAAACTGTGGTTTGAAAAGATTTCAATTGGAAGAAGATTTTAAATAGTGCTTTTTATTTTCCTGAAAACCCTCAAGCAATTAATTCATTAGTATTAATCATAATTCCATCATTTTTTTCCGAAAAATTCGCAACCGAAAACTTTTTTCCTCAAAATTGTGAAAGAAGAGAATAAACCAGAATATCCCCCATTCTCTTGCATCGGAAATATCACCCCTTCCAAAAATAATCAGAGTATGTTTCATACAATTTGTGGAAACGAGAATAATTATATGTCATTTCATGCCCATTTTTCACATGTCATAATTATAACAGTTTTTGAAAAATTGTTTCATACATCCAAAAATCGGCAATCCTCAGCAATGTTCAATAAAATAATTTGAATCAATAGCAGTTTAGAGGCATGTTGTCCAAAACATGGAGGAAAGGTAACGATTTTTCACGAATTTCCAAAATGCCGACTATCTCGAATATTGTGAAATTGTACCTACAAATTTTTCGATATTCTGAGTGGTCATGACCTATATAGGCTCTCACTTGTACAAATATTGCTTAAGGTTTACTGGACACCTGTATATCCAAGGAATTAGGTTCTGCAACTAATGCAAAACTACGTGGGAGTCGGACCAAAAGAAAATATCAACATCAACATTTACTGATGTCCGAACTTGATCAATATTAGTTGTTCACCTATAGCAGTGCTGCGCACAGCTCGGGACGAGATATCGATGTGGACTTGATAGGGGCAACCTTCGTTTTGGAACAACGTAAGCGTACACGCTCATTGCAATTAGAATCCACACTTCGAACATACACTCAAGAAGCGTATGCTTGAATTGGAGCATCACAGAATCAATGGATATTTTTGGTAATGAAATCTTTTCCGACGGTATTTTCAGCTAATTTTACGTTATTTATTCCGATAATAAATATAAGCTTTTATATAATTCCATTTACCAATCGATTGTTGAGATAATAGTTCATCCCTTGATAATTTTGAAGAATTTTGTATGAAATTTCTGCAATTATGACTAACAAGACCTTGATGGGTTATATTCGAGCTTTTTCAGATAGAATCTTTTTGAAGGCAAAGAATAAATATCGTTAGAAATTTAAATTTTCAAAAGATCGTCATGACCACATCAATGAATCCTAAGGTTTGTCAGCACTCAACTCCATAATACCTAGCGAATATTCGGTTTCAATAGTTAATTCTAACAATACTATGTAGAATCATTGGATATTCACTTTCTCAAAATGAAATTTGCGGAGGAAAGGTGGTCGTAAAGAGATCATACAGTTGTTGAGAATTCTTCAAGAGAATCGGAACCTGTTGAGAGGTTATCCACATAGAAATCATTCAAAATTATTCTGGAAAGATTCTTTGACAGGGTAGAATCCAGAGCTGATTGGCTCAGACAGTTTATTGCCAAATAAGGGGCACCAGATACCATAAGTATTTAACTGTCTATATAGTATCATACTCAGATTTTTCCCATAATATACATACATTGGAGAGGGCGATGAAAAGGTTGTATGAATATCTGCCTGTTCAATTTGGTTATATCAGAGGAAACTACGTAAACAAAGATCTTAAATGTGCAAAATGAAATATATAATTTTATTTCGGACAGCAAAACTGTAAGTCATTAAGGGACCATCCGGTATCAGTTTCACAAGAGACGCCGAAAAAGGCCCTTAACTTGAGGTTTTCTAATTATATTGTTCTTGATTTTTTTTTCACATCTTTTTATTTTTGGGTATAAATGGAAAAGTTTTCAAGTTCCCAAAACCTTTTCAGTTGATCTCAGAGCCGGATCTAGGGCGTGGCGAGGAAGGCATTTGCCACGGGCGCCAACCAACTAGGGGCGCGAAATTATTATTCTTTTTTCTTGAAATTATGTTTTTCACTTCAAAGTCCATTCATATTTTAGAGCGGCGCTATAATGCATGCACCTGTCGTACAATATGCGGCGACAAGTAGTTACCAATAAATTAACAGATGATAAATTTGCACTTGTCGGTCGCCCTACGATTCCTTGCGTCCAGATGTTTGTTATTCGAACACTGAAGACCTCAATTAGAGGCAAGTTCAGAGGGAGTTTAAGCCTGGCCGTCCACTGGAAGCGATTTGGGGCTTTTATGAGCTACGCGTTTTACGAGCGCCGAGGAGCTTTTACGACCGAAGCGGTCTCAAGCTTCGGGGTCGTCCACTGGCAGATTGTTCGCGAGGTTTCGGTTCGTTCTTGTTCTTGCGTAGCAGAGGATTTTTACTTCAGATTTCCGTGTTTATTGAAGAAATTGTGATACGGGATGGATTAAGAATTAATAATTCATTAATGTATATTTGTGTAGTCCCATATATTTTCGTTTCAGTTTCGATAATGGAGTAAAACCCAAAACATGCATGTCAACAAAATATTTTGAATTGAAAATTGTGAACGAAGTCAAGTGTTTTATTTGTTTTAATGTTAAGATTAATAATTCATTTCAAGGATAAATCTCACTTGATCAGGCATATGTTAGCTACGGAATGGGGAAAATTTTTGAGCTAAGGTAGATTCAAATAAAAAAAAAATGAAATTATCGGAAACAATTCACCATCTTGATAATGAATGATTATTATCGTATACTCATTTATAATACTGGAATGGAAGTTGAAGTGTGAATGTTGATGACCTGGGTACTTCGAAAACAAAGGATGTGGAACTTCGAAATTATGGCTGATTTGAATTTTATCTGTGAAAAGTCAGCTTCAGAAGGTGAGTATGTTATTAATGTATCTAGAACGTGACTTCAAAACTTTAAGAACTGCAAACATCGAAAGAAATGATGGTGACACAGATATTAAGAAATTCTTAAAATTTTGCAGAAGTGCATGTGTATTTTAGAAAACAGGTCACTAGTGAAAATCCGTAGCATTTTATAAAGAAAAAACTAGGTTTATTTTGTGATCGAAAAGATCGTTCTGCATATGAGATTGATTGAAACGTAGTTGAATCATTACAGTACGTATGGTCAAAAAACACTTGAGCATATAGAAAAATGTTCGGAATAAAATTGGTCGGAGACTAAAAAACAAATTGATAATAGATATTGAGATAATAAGAGCTATAAAACCCGAGATAATGGCGAAACACGCTGGATTAATTATATTTGGAATGCTATACAGCCGATTATTGCCAAAGAGTCCAACTTCAGGTAGGCTACTATACACGTACAGAATTTCTGGATGTGAGTTTAATGTAAGAAAAAAGACAACATTCATTAACCTTTCAATCTGATCCATCTAAAATTCACCAACAATAAACAACGAGCTTCAACAAATATTCCGTTCACAAAGTATACATTCCACTATCCGACGGCTAGCTCCTCTTTTCGAGCGTATAGAAGCGGCAGATCCAAAGTGATCTGGATACGATTGCGCCGCTCGAATTCTCTCGAAGTCGCCCGTATGAAGTCGCTGCCAGTCGACGAGGGTACCTAGAATTCCATTCATTTGGATCTGTCGCGCAAATTCGTTCGTTTACGCTCCTATCGCGCCTCTCGAAATCGCTTGCAGTGGACGACCAGCCTATGGTTCGAGCTAGCGGCGGAAGCGCTCTGTGTAGGGTCGGTTTCTTGACGGCATGACAAAGAGATTCAGACCGTCAGAAACTTCAATTTTTCCGTCTCCAACTCTCACTGTGCTCGTTCTGAGTACAACTTTTCAAAGGCAAACTATGTAGAAATGTACCGCTATATATGGGAAACAGATTGGACATCTGTGACGGATGAGAGTAACGCTGAGTTGGCTTGTGCCAAATTTTATTCAATTTTGCATCGGATATTTCAGCGCACTGTACCAAATTGTGAGAAAAAGGCGATTTGCGTCATGGTTCACAACCGAAATTATTAATACGAAAAAACTCAAGGAAACTGCCCTAAAAAACCATAGGAAATTCAGCAATGACTTCAATCTTCTCCGATATAAAAAACTAAAAAGTTTGCTCAAATCGAAAATAAGCACATCTTACAAGAATTACCTATATAAAAGCCTCCGAACAGAAATTAATTGCAGATCCTTCAGGTTTTTGGTCGTTTGTGCAGGAGAGCCGTGGTTATTCTCGTATACCCGGTGTATTAGGGGCGTTCGTTTTGGTTTATTATTTGATAAAATCAAATAATAATTTCACAGTTTACGTTTCGGAGTATATAGATTTGAATAAACTAATAAAAAAAATCCGTCCGTCCGCCGTCCCCCGTCCGCCGTCCGTTGTCCGGGGCTTTTCTCAGAAAGTACTGAACCGAAATCAGTGAAACTTGGTAGAAAAATCGTATGTCGCTCGGGATTGATCCTCCAAGCTTTTCAGCAGAATCGGTGTACCCTAAGGTCTCAAAATGGGGGGTTGGGGGGAAAAAAATTATTTCTTGAAAACTTACCACCGAATTATCATGAAACTCTGAACGTTGATTACTGTTGCAAAACTAAATCAAAAAAATTTCATCCGGATGATTTTCGACCAGTGGTTCCTGAGTTATAAATAAAAACGCTGCAAATTTCCAATAATGTCGAAAATGACATCATCGCATTCGGTTCTGAGATTGGAATTCACTGAAATAATCGGTTTACTTTTCATCCAGAGTCATACATCTAAAAGTAGATGAAAATATTGATTACCAAATTTTCAACACCTATCGAGGAATTTTTAATGGATGCGTTATTATTTTATAAACAAAATTTGCAAATGCCCCATCGATGTTCTTAACAATTTCATAATATGAAATATGATAATGTATCAGCTGTCGGCTCCGCAAGACGTGTTTTCTTGGTTCTCCGTATAAGTCGAATAAATTGTTTATATCTATAAGAACGCTTTTCCATCAGTTACAAAGTGTATAGTGTGCACATTAGTTACTTCAGGAGTAGTTTTTGTGAGAATATCCAGGGTAAGCGATTTATGAGTCATCATGCCACTCACACGAGAACAACAGGCAGAGATTAAAATTCTGGCTGAAGAAATGGTCAAGCAGATTTGTATGAATGATGATTTCATAAATAAGATGGCTAATAAAGTTTCGATCAATATTCAGAATTCAATAGACGTAAAACTAGGTCAATTAGAATCAAAACTCGACGAAGTTAAAAAAGGCATCGAGATATTGGACCACAAATATGCGGAAGAGATTACTAAATTGTCAGAACATGTTGACGAACTCCACAAAAAAGTGCATGATTTCAGGAAGGTGTTATGTACCCACCTAACTACCTACCTATTTTTCACTTTTTGTATTAGTATTATGTAAAAACCTACTTATGTAAATATTTAAGACTCCTATTTTTCTCATAATGATTTTCGGTTAGTCACTCTAATCTGTTCCTATAAATTAAGACATAATCTGTAATATTTGTATTTGTATTAGGATAACTAGAACCACTGGTAAATTCCCAAGAGAATCTCTTGTTATCATTATTGTATTTATCTCTTCACTATCATTATTTCATGAATCACTTTGTTACCCTTGAATCATTGTATACATTGTAAATCTGAATTCATTTAAATAGTTTTCGAACTCAGAATTAGAGTCAGTGTTCTGCAGTCTACAGTATCTTACAGTTTACAAGCTAAAATCTTTAGCTTCAATCATAAGTCCTAAATCTTAAGTGTTAACCAAGTCCGTAAGAATAAACCACACTGTTAATCAACTCTGGTCATTTCTCCTTTGCTGTTCCATCACAAAAAACTGGTGTCAGAAGTGGGATATCTCTCATCATTAGGGATATCAAAACCGTCGAGAACTTAGAAGAAGCTTGGATCCTGTTGTTCATCAAAGGCAACCCTAGAGGAGCAAGACATCTACTGACGAGTTCGAGTCGTAAATTCTTCGAAGACCTCATCAAGAGCCATCCAGCTGTGAGATCAAGAAGAAGTTTTGGAGCAAGAGGCAAAAGGAAAGAGTAATGAGCCACCTAGGATTTGTGATAACCATAGTGTGAGTTTATTTCTGCAAGTTTCAACAAACACTTTCTAAACCCTAAATTATTTTTACTGTTATA
Organism: Myrrha octodecimguttata; assembly: GCA_958510865.1. Taxonomy (NCBI): domain Eukaryota; kingdom Metazoa; phylum Arthropoda; class Insecta; order Coleoptera; family Coccinellidae; genus Myrrha; species Myrrha octodecimguttata. The sequence goes on from OY294060.1 coordinate 17,264,949, forward strand.
CTCATTTTTTCAAAATGCCAACCGACATTGATTCTTCTCATACCAATTCCTCTCGCAATTCTTTCATTCCTCTTGAGCTTGCTTGTCAAATGCTCATCAAATTCGATGGAAACAAACAAAAATTATACGAATTCATTGATAATTGTGATAAAGCAACGAATCTAGTCAAACCAGAATTCCAAACAATCCTTTTCTCCATAATCGAAACTAAATTAACGGATAATGCTAGAGCACTCGTTAGAAATAGGAATTTCCCTGATTGGAGTCATTTAAAACAACACCTATTAGATGTATATTCAGAAAAACGAACGATGGGTCAATGGCAATTGGAATTAAATTCTTGTAGGCAAAATCCATCTGAATCTGTTATGTCATATTCTTCTAAGGTAGAGAATTGCTACATAAAATTAATAAATACATTAGACTCTAACCTTAGTATGGAATCCAGAGAATCATGCGTAAAACTTCTGAAAGAACAAGCATTAAGTGTTTTTATAACAGGCCTTCAGCCAAATTTGTCATTACTTGTGAAATCACAACGTCCTAACAGCCTGGAAAAAGCTATCGCTATCGCTCTTCAAGAAGAACAAGAACTAAAGTCAAAAATCGAAATTAACAAATATCAAAATATTCACAATTCCTCAGTACGTCATTGTAATTATTTTGATATTTGTTAATTTCGATTTTTGACTTTAGTTCTTGTTCTTCTTGAAGAGCGATAGCGATAGCTTTTTCCAGGCTGTTAGGACGTTGTGATTTCACAAGTAATGACAAATTTGGCTGAAGGCCTGTTATAAAAACACTTAATGCTTGTTCTTTCAGAAGTTTTACTTTACACATTGTACCTATTCAATCAATTAGTCTGAACAGTGACGAGCTCAATATTGCTAGCAAAAAGTTAGATGATATGAGTATAGAAGCAGAAGAGTTGGAGAAAGAATCAATGTTTTCTTCAATCATAAAAAATAATTATTTCTCATATATAATGTGTAGTATAATTAAATGTGTTCTAATATACTTAGCCTATAAGATCATCAAGTATCTTTATAAAAAAATATAAAATAAACTCAAATGACAAACCACTAGGAATATGTCATAAGGTCGATGTTGAAGATCAACACTTAGGTAATTGTTGTCAAAGAATAACAAATTGTCTCACCTTCAATATAAAATCAAGATCAAAATCACCTGTAAGAGTAGAAAGTGATGATGTAAATGTCATAGAAGCAGAAGAAATACCTTTAAGAAGAAGCCCTAGAATTGCTCAATTAAAAGATCGATGATCTTTTAATCTTATGGGGGGAGGTGTTATGTACCCACCTAACTACCTACCTATTTTTCACTTTTTGTATTAGTATTATGTAAAAACCTACTTATGTAAATATTTAAGACTCCTATTTTTCTCATAATGATTTTCGGTTAGTCACTCTAATCTGTTCCTATAAATTAAGACATAATCTGTAATATTTGTATTTGTATTAGGATAACTAGAACCACTGGTAAATTCCCAAGAGAATCTCTTGTTATCATTATTGTATTTATCTCTTCACTATCATTATTTCATGAATCACTTTGTTACCCTTGAATCATTGTATACATTGTAAATCTGAATTCATTTAAATAGTTTTCGAACTCAGAATTAGAGTCAGTGTTCTGCAGTCTACAGTATCTTACAGTTTACAAGCTAAAATCTTTAGCTTCAATCATAAGTCCTAAATCTTAAGTGTTAACCAAGTCCGTAAGAATAAACCACACTGTTAATCAACTCTGGTCATTTCTCCTTTGCTGTTCCATCACAAAGGAATCCCCAAACATCGCACAGATTGTGTCTGAAGTGAACGATATAAGAAGAAGGGAAAATAACATTTTGATTTTCGGTATTTCTGATGATATTTCTAACGAATTCAACTATGTTCTTGACATATGTAAAAAAGTTATTCCTAACGTAAATGTAGGGGATATTAAGGTAAATCGCTTAGGACGCTCCCAGCCAAATAAATCGCGTCCAATTAAAGTTCATTTTCCGGATGTTAATAACGTTTCTCTTGTATTGAAGAACAAAAAGAAACTTGCGAACTATGATGTGTACAAAGATGTCAATATTCGAGCAGACCTAACACCAAATCAGAGAGAATATCATCATCAAGTTTGGAATGATCTTAAGGCACGTCAAAACAATGGAGAGCAAGATATTTTTGTGGGCTATATAAATGGTGTTCCAGTAATACGTAAAAAAAACTAGTCAAATCATCCAGCAAGTGGAGTGTAACTCTCAGTGATAGTCTTTCTGTATATTATCAGAACTGCAGAGGACTAAATACCAAAACTCATGTATTTTTAAAGAATGTATTGGCTAGTGATTATAAAATTTTTGCATTATCCGAAACCTGGTTAAGAGACGGCTTATTGAGTTCAGAACTATTTCCAGATAACTTTGTTGTATATCGTAAAGATAGATCATACGGATGTCGCGGGGGTGGTGTTATAATTGCCATTGACAGTAATTATTATAAATCAGAATTATGCGACGTTGAATGTCCTCTGCAATCTGTTGATGTTATTTGTGTTAAGTTGGTTATTTCGCCAAGTATGTCAATTCATTTACTTTTATTGTATATTCCTCCTGAAACTAATTATATGAAATATGATGAACTATTTGAATTTTTAGAAGGCTTCGAACACGTCGACAATACCGTTGTTATGGGTGATTTCAATATTCCTGAATTGCAAAACTTTTACGAAACTAACGAGTCATCTAACCTAGTACTCAGATATGAATCATTTGTAAACTTCTGTAATTTCGCCCAAAAGAATTTCATAAAAAACTGTAATGGCAGGTTGCTGGATCTGATGCTTGCACCTGAAAATTTGAAATGTGAGGTAGTACAAGACTTCGAACCATTAATCAAGGATGACTCGCATCACCCGAGTCTTACTGTGAATTTGGGCATCGACTATCGATCCGAGGTGAAATTTTTCTCTTGTGTTGAACGTTTCAATTTCCGCAAAATCGATGACCGAAAGTTTGAGGAACTATTTCATAAAACGGACTGGGACTTTTTGACAACAACTTCTAATAGTGACTTAGCTTGTGAACAGTTTAATGCGAAAATTCAGGGTATTTTCTGTGAATGCTGTCCGCTCAGAACTCGTAACAGCCGCAAGTATCCATCCTGGTACACAAAAAATCTTATCATTAATATAAAAAAAAAAAATCATTACCGTCGAATGTATAATCAAAGAAGATCCTTATTTTATCTTGAACGTTTTAGAAATATGAGACGGGTTGTTAAGAGAGAAATATGTTCTGCATACTCGGAGTTCATAAAAAAATCTGAAGATAGTTTGGTGACAAATCCGCACGATTTCTGGTCATATTTTAATTCTAAAAATAATAAAACCCGTATTCCTGGAGTAATGTTTGATGGGGATAAAAGGTTCGATACCCCAAAAGCAATTCTCGATGCTTTTGCAGATTATTTCAATGGTGTATATAAGAGTTCAGGGGATGAGGGATCGGATGTCGGTGTTGATGATCAGGAAGATCATTTGATGGATCCCTCTAAATATCTGCATGTTCAAGAGATTTCGAGCGAACAGATACTCAAGGCAGCCGGAAAACTTAAAAATAGGCTGAGCATTGGTCCTGATAATGTTCCCGCTAGTGTAGTCAAAAATCATATAAGTTTGTTCTGTCATCCATTGGCACTTATATTCAACATAATATTGAGAACCAAACTGTTTCCTACAGTGTGGAAAACCTCACGTGTTTGTCCCATATTCAAATCGGGCAAGGTTGCAGATGTCAGAAACTACAGGCCCATCACACTTATATCCGTGTTTTCAAAGTTATTTGAGATTGTGCTCTTCGATCTGATCTATTCACATGTGCACAGCAGTTTATCAGAGTCCCAACATGGCTTTATGCGGTCGAGGAGCGCGGTCACGAATCTTTGCACCTTCACTCAGTACATTTCGGGCTCACTGGATAATCACAGGCAAATTGATGTAGTTTACGCTGATTTCAGCAAAGCGTTCGACAAAGTGTCCCATAAACAGCTCTTGAGAAAGTTGGCGAGGTTCGGTATTTCTGTCGACCTTCGGTTGCTCTTGAAGTCTTATTTGGAAGGCAGGCGGTTGTATGTTGAATATGAGGGAGTGAAATCTTATTATTTTATAGCTTGTTCTGGAGTTCCCCAGGGTTCCAACCTGGGGCCGCTACTGTTCCTCATATTCATCAACGACGTTTGTAATATTTTAGTATCGTTAAGACTTCTTTTCGCAGATGATCTTAAATTTTTTAGGGAAATTGTCAGTATAGCTGATTGTGTCATCCTGCAGGACGATATCCGGCGCTTGTCTGAATGGTGTTCATCTAACAAATTACCTTTAAATATAGAGAAATGTCAAGTAATGAGTTACTCCAGAAAGCTTTCACCTATTGAGTTCGATTATACCATTGAGGGTAAAACTTTGAAAAGGGTTGTTGAAACTAGAGACTTGGGAGTCTTGTTCGACCGCAGGCTGTCTTTCAGTCCTCATATCGAAAATGTCATTTGCGGTGCCTTTAAGTCTTTGGGTTTTCTATTGCGCAACTGCAGGGAATTCTCAAATTTAAGAGCTATCCAATCAGTGTATTACTGCTTAGTGCGTAGCAAGCTTGAATACTGCAGTGTGGTGTGGAATCCATATCACAATAAATACATTACTGCGTTGGAGTCTATTCAGAGAAAGTTTTTGAAGTTTTTGTATTTTAAGAAGCATAATGTCTATCCTGTTCATCCGGACCATCAGTCTTTGTTAAAGGAGTTTAGTGTTACCAGTTTGAGGAAGAGAAGAGAAATTGCTGATGCTACTTTTGCATATAAATTGATCAATAATCATATTGACTCAACATCGTTACTTTCTCTTCTGGATTTCAACGTGCCTAGACTTGCATCGAGATCTAATTTAATGTTTAGGATTAGTGTCCCAAGTTCACAGCACCATTTTCACAGTCCTGTTTTGTCGATGTGTAGAAGCCTGAACAATTTCCCTTCAGTAGATGTTTTTTTTCTGTCCTTAAATCAGTTTAGAAGAAAATTGTACTACCTGATAGAAAATTGAAGTTGATTTTTTTTTTGCAGTTTATTTTTTTTTTTTTTCTGCCGACGGCGATTCCGTTATTTATCATTTTTGATAATTTTTTCATGTAACTTACACCTGTAATTGGGCATGTGCCTGTTGGATGTAATATATTTAAATAAATAAATAAATAATCGTAAGTAGTTCAGATTAAATATTTTTGGGTTTTCTCTTCCAATATCTCAAACATAACTTGTGAAAATCGGGTCAACTTATTATTTATAGAAATCACCCTGCGGATTACGGGATTTAAGATTAAATTTCTTCATGAAGCTCATTCATATCTTGAATAAAACTTTTATTTTATTCATGAATCATTGGTTTTTCAGAAGACAAAAACCAATTCCATGAAAAAATTAATTTGAAACATTGAAATCTCAATAAATACTCTTTTGAAACTAAATAACACTTTTGCATGCAGAACGCGAATTAAGTAGCGTAATTTAAAATAATGCAGATTTCCAAAAAATTCGGTTGATCGGAGGTTTCCATCAATTTCGGTTTGCGTAGTACGATTATCGTCAACATGTGGATATCCGTTACTGGTTTCAATCGAAATCCAAAATCTTTCGTACTGATAGTTTGAAATAAGCGTGAATATAAAAAATAATGAGCAGTTATATGATAAATCAAATTGGAGGATATAATATGCAAAAAAATCAATAACAAACCGCAAATCTCATCAATGGTCGATTGTCGAGAATCTAATACTGAGGGTTGGAGCCTTAGACTAAAGTTAGGAGCCGATGATCTATCTACCTGTTCTGAATGGGGACTGTGCCGGGTCGTAACCTAAGACAAGAGATATAGCGTAGACAAAAATATACCGCATGAATCATCATCAGGTTGTCGGCAAACTACTTGTTTGAATTTTACGTCTTTACATCAAACAGAGTTTCGGATTTGACACCCTCTTGGTTGTGTGTATCTGACAACGATAACAACGATAACAACGAACGAAATTTATAATCTAGAATTATTCTTTCGAATTCAACCTGATGAGATTCACGATATATTTAATTGTTACAGAAATGTTATTTTCAGTTTGTGTGGTGAATACTTTGTGAATCAAGTGAATCGGATATCTGCTGTGGAAAAAATTTTTTTTTCAGATCAATTGCACAGGAAGGTTGAGTTTTTTTTCATTTCATTAGTATTTTTCACAACAAAGTTCAATCCTAGTAGAAATCACATCTACATATTTGATATTAGCGAAAAGTCTTGAATTTTGTTTTACGTATTGGTGTTAGTTTGAAAGATTGAGTTTATTTCCTCAGTGTCAAGAAAAACGAACGCGTTCGGATTGAAACATCATGACTAATTGTGAAATATAGACACTCGATTTAATGCAAAATTTCGTGAGAATTGTATTGGAAAAATCAATTTTTTTTTAACTTTTTTTTTCGGATACATATTCATCAAAGTTCAATGAAATTTGGTACAGGTTTCAGAGTCAACATTTAGGAACAGTGTTTCAAATTTCAGTTTTGACCGATATTCATTTGTGCAGATATTGGCAAAAAATTTCGTGACCATTTTGAATATTGAGGTTATTTCCTTAATATCTCAAAAAGGGCAAACCCTATCTGATTTGAAGTTCATTTTCAGTTGTAGAATACCGACACGAAATTCAATAATTGTTTGAAATAGTTAGATTTTCAAAAAGGTTAAACGACTGTGTAACGTCTCTTCTCATTCAAAATATTATTTTAAATTTTGCTACTCAGTTAGCTTTCTGCAATGTTATTCAATTATACTAGTGTATTTATTGATATTTCTATGTTCGCATGAATTATTTCATGGAATTGGTTTCTGTGTTGTGAGAAACCAATGATTTATGCATAATATATAAGTTTTTTAAGATATCAATGGTATATTGGGTTATTTAACTGAGAAAATAATAAACCCTTGTGTAAAATTTGCAGCGTTTTTTACATCAGACTGCTCAGATTGCTCCTGAGTCGTTCGTTAATTACATCCAGATGGAGGAAACCACAGATGTCAACCGATCGTCAAACAAAATCAGAGCGAGTAGATGACGAACTATTTCGTCGGAATCATAGACAGGATCGGAGTTTTTTGATGAAGGAAATTTGACATCTTGTTGATATCAATTACCCAGATATAATTTCTGTTCAATTTTCACTTCGTGTTAGCTTTTTTCGTTAGCACAGTTCGGACAAAATTAATTTTTGGAGTGGGAATACATATAATTAGCTTAATTGGCGTTTGTCCATTCTCAGTTAATTTTGAGATGCGAAATACATCAGAAATGCCAACCGGCAAGAATAATTATGTTCAGAATTCCATTAGTACACCTAGGCAAAGGGCTCAACGTCTGAAATATTCTGACTTTAATGATAAATCAACAATTCTACCCACTAAGGAAGCATAATTTAATAGGCGACGTAACTTTATTATACTCAGGCAAGATTCTGAGAATCAAATTTTTATAGATAGCAGGGTGGATATCACTTATCATTGAATTTCGTCCATTCTTATATGAATAAATAATGATTTAAACAATTATCGGTGAATTCATATAACTGTGAAACATTCTGGGGGATCTTCAAACTGTTGATTTGCAAATAAGGGCCCTGTTTAATTCTTCATCAAGCCCCTGTGTTTTTTTCAAAACTGTTCGTTCGTCGTCCTCTTCATCATGATCAAACAATATTTGATATTCTTCTATAATTAGCTCTAATGAAGTTACATTTATTCTGATTTTTTCCAACGAGCTGAGAAATAAACACTGCAGAAAATAAAATATATGATTAACAATTTTGATTTAACACCATTGATACACATATGAGAGGATATCAAATATTTATGGTCTGTGATTCTCATTTCGTCTGAGTTGTTCGTTGACTTCAGATAAAATCTGGTGAATCCATAAGATCTGTGGTCACGTGAGCAAAAAATCTGTCGCCTCCCGGATGCAATAAACGAACGCAGCAATTGAATGATGGTCATAGAATGTTGAATAAACCACAGGATATTGTGAACGCTCAGCACTTCTCTAGTGTGTACGACGCGCCCTATGACAGTCAAGAATCGGCCGATGCGGGTGATAGTGATAGTAAATTTGTATCGGTATTGGTATAATCACAGAAACTGATGTAATACGGGCATCCAAAAAACTATTGAATAAGCGTACTGCCGGGCTTGATCAGGTTCCAAGTTTTTTAGTGAAGGATTGCATAGCTGTTCTCTCTTTATCTCTGGCACATATTTTCAACCTGTCTGCATCCTAGGGCACATATCCTAGGGCACATATCCTATGTTTGGAAGCGGTCAAAAATTATGTCGGTTTTTAAGAAAGGTAAGAGATCATTTGTGGCTGATTATCGTCCGATTTCAATCCTGTCAAATTTTTCGAATATTTTTGACATCATTATTTATAATTCCATATTTCCTGCTATCCAGCATAGGATCAAACCGAACCAGCACGGATTCATGCCGAAAAGATCAACCACTACAAATCTTGTCTGTTTTTCGAACATGTACTCCAATCCTTGGATGATTCCGGTCAAGTAGACGTAATATATAGCGATTTTCAAAAAGCCTTTGACAAGGTTGATCACAACATCTAAATGAATAAGTTAACATCTCAGTTTGGTTTCGGACCAAGATTGGTTGATCTTGTCGAATCATATATGACTAATAGGATATGCATTGTTGAGATTGAGAATTGCTCTTCTATTGAATTCGTTGCATCCTCTGGAATCCCTCAGGGCTCCAATTTTGGATCATTGCTTTTCCTCTTGTTCATCAATGATATAGTTGATTTTATGGATGTGGCATTAGTGTTGTTCGCAAATGATGTCAAGATATACCGCAGGATGCTGGGACTTATTAATTGTATCAGACTGCAAGCAGCTCTTGATCAGCTCTCAATATGGTGCGATAATAATAGATTGAGCTTGAATATCTCAGAATGTCACATCATGACATATACTAGGAAGAAAAAAATGAATACATTACAATTATAAGATCAGTGACTTGGTACTTTCTCGTGAAACTGAAATTATAGATCTAGGAATTTTATGCGACTCTGTTTGATCTTTTGTACCACATATCAATCAGTTGATGCTAGCTACCAATAGAACATATGGGTATGTAGTTAGAAACTCTAAATTCTTTCAATGTTCCAACACTTTAATAGCTTTATTCAATAGTTTGATAAGAAGTTGGTTGGAATATTGTAGCTTAATTTGGAGACCTATTTATGAATATCACAGGAGGAAAATTGAGCCATTTTCTGCTCAAAATTCGAAAATGATAGACATTGTGACAAAACAGCAAAAATGAACGAATAAATATTCGTTCAAACCGTTAAATAACAAAATAAACGGATAGAAAAACTATAGGCCATTTAAAAGCTATTTCTGCAAAATGCTCCCATTAAATGTAGAACGAGAGAATCATTGATGGGTTCCAGGAATCTTCTCCTCAATTTCAGGTACCTACGACAAATAGGTCTCTTGCATGTAACACGAATTATCATATTTGCATGTTTTTCTCATTCTATATCGATACAAAATCATAATGTATGATATCTCACACTCCAACAATTCGCGAATTTCGAATAATTCGTTATTAAAAATCGTCAAATCGGGACGCAAAACCAAAGTGGGTGAAACGCGGTAGTTCGCCTCCTACGTCAGGGTCGAAACATGTTCTAGGATGCTGAAGGTACCGGGTTCGAATCCCGGCGAGGTCATGGATGTTGTAAAGTGTATAGGTGGTGGTGATTTAGTAAGAATCTAAAAATAAATACTTGAGAATGTGTAGATGGACATAGTATCCCAGCACATATAAAGGAAAAAAAAATCAGAACTACTCGTAAAAACTATCACAAACAACGTAGCCACTGCAGTTATAAAAAAAATTGAAGATAAGAAAGCATCGCTGGAAATCTCAGTGGCGTACCTGAGAGATGAGTTGCAGAAAAAATCAAGAACACGAAAATGAAATACAAACATTAGAAAGAGCGTTGAGAGGGGAAAAATTTGAGAATGAGAGGATGAGGGAGAATATTGATACAGTGGATCAAGCTCAAATTGTTCAAGAGTTTTCAACATGAAGAAAAAAAGTAGAGAAAATACAAGGTAGGAAATTATAAACATGATAAACTGTAAAATGAACCTAGGGATTACCACAAATGAAATCATGATCTGCTATAGAATTGGGACAAGACGTGACGTCAAATCCAGAGGAATTTATATCAAATTGAAAAACGAAGAGGTCGAGCAACAGAAATATTCTAAAAAGAAGCTTCTAAAGGGCACAGGAATGATAATCCGCGAGGATCTAACCAAATCAAGGGTCGAACTCCTCAATGATGCAATCTCCAAGTTCGGACTGAAGAAGGTATGGACTGAGTCTGGCAAAATATACCTGAACGCTGACAATGTAAGTGTAAAAAATATAACAAATACCACTAGATCAGAAACAAACATAACATATATTAAAAATAAGGATAACTTAAAAATTGAGGATGATCAAGAAATGTGTGACCTCTTCAATGACTATTTCAGCAAAATAGGTGAAACCTATGCTAGTGAACTGACCGCAACTGAGGACTTCGAAGAAGAAAATATTAAAAAAGATAACTCCTTCTTTCTTTTTCCAACGGATTCAGTCGAGGTAGAAAAGACTATAAATAGTCTAAAATCGGGTAAATCGGCAGGTTACGATGGAATACGATCGGAAACACTGAAAAACGTAAAAGAAGAAATATCAAAGCCTCTTACATATATAATGAATAACTGTTTCGAAAAGGGCTGTTTCCCGGACGTACTAAAGTTGGGACTAGTGAAGCCATTATATAAAGGAGGTGATAGATCTCAGATGGTCAACTATAGGCCGATTACTATCATATCAAACATCGCCAAGATCATAGAAAAGCTGATCCAAGTCCGCATGGATGCATTCATTGATAAAAATCAATTATTGTCGAAGAATCAATTTGGATTTCGCAAGGGTATGTCAACGGAAGATGCGATAAAAAAGTAACTGATATTATTTACAATAATATTGATAAAAGCATTCCTTCTTTGGCAGTCGTAATAGATTTGGCAAAGGCGTTTGACACCATAAACCACGAGAAATTACTTGAAAAACTCAAGAATTGTGGATTCCGTGGAAAGATAAACGATCTTATTCAGAGTTACTTATCTGATCGCAATCAAATTGTAACTTTGAACGGAAACTACAGTAGAAAAAGGCAACTCACCTATGGAATACCACAGGGCACTGTTCTCGGATCCCTATTGTTCAATCTATATATAAACGGCATACTTGAGATGGACAATAGAGGTGAAATTATAGGTTTCGCAGATGACACCATTGTTATATACAAAGATGAAACACGGGAAGATCTGAAACGGAAAGCAACAGAGGATTTGGAGATACTGACGAAATGGTTTCAATTGAATGAACTTACCTTGAACTGCGGGAAGACAAAATACTTGACCTTTTCTTTTAACAAATTAGGACAACCAAGATTGGGAGATCTAGAAATTAATGATAAATTGCATATTCCAGCAACGCAATCTACCAAATATCTTGGTATTTTCATTGATGAGAACCTTAAATGGGATATACATGTGTCCTATCCAACAAGAAAACTCAGAGGTATCCTCTGTAAATTTAGGTATATAAAAAAAGCATAAGTTCAGAAAAACACATGCATATACTGTACAGCGCATTGCTACAATCGCAACTTTCATATGGGATAATAGGTTGGGGAGGTATTTTGGACGTTCACAAGAGAAGCTTGGATATTCTACAGAAATTATTTTGAAAGTAATGTATGCAAAAAGAATGAGATTCCCGAGTTATAGAATATACGAAATTTCCAAGGTACTCGATATAAGACAAATATATGCTCAAAAAATCATTATAAACATCTACCAGAATAAAATACCGATCATACTGAAAGAACATAAACATAATACTACAGCGAGGCTGGATAATTACGAAAGGATAAGAGCAGAAAAAAAAATTGGCCAGCGTTGTTGTACATATATAGCATCTAGAATATACCCGATTGTACCAACCATAATCAAAGAAATAAAAAACGAAAATAAGTTCAAAAAAGAAATTAAAAAATGGCTTATTGAGGGGGATCGGTCAACAATCGACAGAATTATCAATTCTATTTAAGGTTATGAAAGTTGTAAACTCATAACTGGACTTAAATCACCTAAATGCAGAAGATATTTTCAAAATCAAGACATGACATAAACCTCCCGAACAAGTAAGATTCCACCTATGAAGATAATACCACAGATGAGACAATACCACCGATGAGAGAAGAAGAGAAATACCACCGATGAAGCCAATCTAGACCCGAAGAGGAGAAATACCACCGATGATGACATAGAAGATAATAATTATATTTTTTGGATAAGGATTAGGGGTAGATGTATTCAATTATTTAGTTTTTTTTTATAAAATGAATTTTTTGTTGAAATAGCTGTACACAGTTAGCATGAATAACTCCACAGTTTTTTTCTAGAGTTTGTTTGTAGTTTGAACCAATAAACTCCATATTATTATTATTATTAATAAGGTCTCGATGATACGAGCTAAAATGTATTAAACACTAAAATCCAAAATGTTTTAGTTGAGAAAACTGTTTTTTTTTCTCTTTCTTTCTCTAGCCTTGTTCTTCCGAAATTGTAAGTTCAACGGTTTAAAGTTTTTCAATGGTGTGCCATAATTTTCATTTCTCTACTCTTATGTTCTGATGCATATTATATATTATACTTCTTAGGATTATATTATTTGAATATGAATAAAATGTATTCTTCAGGGGAGCATCACGTTTATTTTCCAACTTGTAGTTGTTCAAGGTGATGCTCGAATTCATCAACGAACTGGATAACCAAACCGTTGAGACTGAAATATGTAATGATTTTCGTCATTATTTTCGAATGAGATTGGATACGGAAAATCAATCTTTGGGGGTGATACATTTCAATATATAAGTCTGAGAAAGCATATGGATGAACTACTTGTATATATACAAATGGCCATAGACTCGTTGGACCTAGTTGTTCTTTCAGAAACAAGAATAATTGATTCGGTGAGTAACTTTCCAATTCCTAACTTTAACCAATATTACAACGAATCAACTTCAAATAAATGCGACGGCACCATGATTTATATCAAAAACAACATATCAGCAGATGTAACAACAGTGAAAATAAATGACAGTCGTTTCCTAAGAGCTACATTCACCACTAATCATCTTTATAAACGGAACAAAATAGGACTGACAGCATATTACAGACCTCCCGCGACGAACAGTACTGAATATATTAACGATTTGGAGAAATACCCATCCACCTTGGAAAAAAAAACATAGACATTTTTCTAGGGGATATAAAAATGAATTTACTGAGTAACCATAATAATTAAACAAACAAGTTCTTGAACATTCTAGGTTTCAATGATTTTATCTCTTACATAAACAAACCAACCAGAGTAACTAAAGATACAAAATCCGCTATTGATCATATTTTCATAAGAAACATAAGAACACATTGTTTAAAAAACAATGTAGCAATTTCACCAATAATTTTTTGTACATACACATGACGGACCACTTTACCCCATTTGTAAGCTCTACTTTCACAGAAAGCAAAAATCAAAAACAACCCAAACAGAATAAAATAAAGCAGAATATTGACTATAAAAGGTTGAACTCATTATACTTTCAACTGAAACATGGGAAAGTGCTTTGCTTGAAACGAACCCGCAGCGAAGCTATGACATTTTCATCACTAAATTAGTAAATCATATAAAACCATTCACTTCTGATCAGTCAAAAAAAAAACAGCAGATCAATTATCAAAATCAAACCCTGGATTACAACGGGGCTAGTTTACTCCATAAAGCATCGAGATAACCTAAAAAAACAACTACTAAAAGAATATTCAACAGAGTCAGAATTTGTATATGAAACATACAGAAATAAATTAAACTCCCTGTTAAAAAACACAAAAAACGAGTACTACAAAACACAAATGAAAGAGGCAGGTTCAAACTATAAGAAAATATGGAAAATAATAAACAATATACGAAGTGGAGATCAGAGAGAAAACATCCAAAATAATGACATCATACTTGAAGACAATATTAAAGTCAGTAATAATACGGCAAAATCGAACGAATTGAATAGGTTTTTTTTGGCATAGGTGAAAAACATGACCTGAAAAATACCGAAGACAAACCCACCCAAAAACTTTTTATCAGACATCAATGTAAATCAATCCTCATTTTTTGGAACCTATAACAAAAAATGAAATAGTCATAATAATAGCAGAATCTAAAGAATAACTCCGCACCAGGACCCGATAGGATAAACTCAAAAACATTGAAATCCATTCATACTAACATTTTAATGCCACTTGTATACATAATTAATCAAATTTTCTCAACCGGTGGCATACCACGGCAATGGAAAATTACCAATGTAACGCCAATTTTCAACGCAGGAAAAAAATCGCAAATCAATAATTATAGACCTATTTCTATTATAAATACTCTAGCTAAAGTATTTGAACAATGTGTCAGGAAGAGACTGGTTGAATTTCTCGATGAACACCATATAATAACAGACAGACAATTCGGATTCGTGAAAAACTCGAGCACGGAAAATGCCATTATGGATTTTCTCAAAACCACCGTGAGGGCCATGGACAGGTCTGCCAAATGCTTGGCCGTTTTTCTGGACCTGGCCAAGGCAAGATACGGTTGATCACGAATTATTGATGGAAAAATTGCATGACTAAGGTGTTCGTGGGAGCGCATATGTGATGATGAAAAACTACCTATCCAATCGAATCCAACGGGTGAAAATTGGGAATGAAGTAAGTGAGGAACAAATTGTAAAAACAGGTATACCACAAGGCACAGTTTTGGGACCGATACTCTTTCTTGTTTACATAAACAGCGTAACAAAAATCAACAACTTTCCTGGCAATATAATATGCTACGAAGATGATACTGTGCTAATCTACACGGGGCCATCATGGCAAGAAATAAGAAATACAACAGAAACAAACTTACAAAAATATACTTATGGCTGAATATTATTGAGTCATCGCTTAATGTGGATAAGACAAAATATATAACCTTTTCTCCCACCCTCCGTGACCAACCAAAAGATTTTGTTTTGAAAATGCACAAACCACTCTGTGGTAATCAGAACACCTGTGACTGCCAGACCATTGAACATACTACTTCAATAATTCAATAAAATACCTTGGAGTCATACTAGACCAACTCTTGAAATGGACGCAACATATTGATTTCGTTACAGAACGGCTCCGGGTATTAATGCACACCTTTTATGATCTACGCGATATACTATCAAAAAAAATCTTTTCATACTATATACGTCTCTTGCCGAATCTATTATCAAATATTGTATTCCTGAATGGGGTGCAACTTTCAAAGCAGCTATCAGTCCGTTACAAACCACCCAAAACATTTTGCTGAGAATAATTTTCAGAAAAAAGAGTGTTTTCCACAAAAAAGTTATATCAAGAAACTAATGTGTTTAATATTCACTCACTGTACACTTATAACTGCCTAATAAGAATGTTCTATACACAAAAAAATTACACACAAAAACACTCAAAAGAAACTCGATCAGAAATGAACTTGGAGGTACAAACCAAATTTTTGAATAAAACTGTTACAAAAAATTCTTTTCTTTTCTATGGCCAAAAATATTTAACAACTCCCAAAAAATCTAAAAGCTATAAAATCCCCTGAAATATTCAAAAAAGAAATAGAAAAGTACGTTCAAAATCATCCTGACAAATTTCCACTTTTCTACTGAATCGAATATTTTGTAAATGTGTTTCGTGCATATGCATCCATGGTTTTCCACTTTCTTTCCCTATAATTCTATACAAAACTATGAATGTTGTTCAAGCAAAACCAACACAATTAGGATTGTCCAGTCTCGTTCGAAGCTTGGTCTATATCTTGGTCTTCATCTTAGTCTTAATTTAGGTGAATAAATTTTCTTTTTTTTTCTTGTTGTCTCCATAGCATAAAACTCAACTGCGCTGCTGCGAATGCCATACATGAGAACATACACGGTAAATGCCTTACTGGTTTAGATATCACGACACAGGCTTCAAAGCCTAGCGTGAGTCTACTCCATTGATGCATCTGAATATAGAATCAAGCCATTGTTGAAGGAAATATCAATAGATATTAGACTAATTGTAAACCAATTTGAGGATGGTACTGATGATAAATATTGTTTTAGAATGTATTGAATAAATTTTGATTTGATTTGATTTCACTTGCATGCAATTCGGCACATACCTTCAAGTCGATATTAAACAACTGTGTACCTACAAAATATCAGATCCGATGTTTAGGTATTTCCGAAAATATTAAAAAAAATTTCAAAAAGCACTGCCGTGAAGGCAGCAACTTTTGCGCGCATGTTCAATGTAGATGACCACTTCAGCAACGAATTTGAACATACACGCAAAAGCTGCTGCCTTCACGGCAGTGCTTTTTGAAATTTTTTTCTGATGAATAACTGGATTTCAATTCGATCTAATCTGTATTTTTGGAAATATTGGAAAAATAAAATTTTGAATGAGTATATCTACGGAATCATTGGGCGGATTTTACCCATTCACGAATTCGACCTTAGTAATTAAGCCCCAAACCTACTCTACAAATATCGAGTTTCTATGTCGTTTCTTCCGGAAGTTATTGTGTTTAGGGTCAGCCTTACGGCCGACTGGACCTTAATTACGAGGGCCGAATTCGTGAATGGGTAAAATCTACCCAATGATTCCGTAGATATACCCAACCAAAATTTTATTTTTCCAATATTCCCAGAAATACAGATCAGATCGAACTGAAATCCAGTACTTCCTCGAAAAATAACAGTTCGAAGTTTCCTACAGAATTTAATGAGGATGATATGATCAAATCATAGAAATTTTTTTTTCAAATTGTTCTTATGGCACGATTATCACGAAATTTCGCATGAAGTTGTCTTTCAGCATCTCAAAACTAGCTGTGAAGTTTTATCAGGACTGAATCAGTATCAGAAGCTCAAAGAGTGAGTGGAATTTCTTTTTTGAATGATGAATGGTTTCGGAAAAAAAAAAATTTTTTGGAAAAAATTTCGAAAAAAATTTTTTTTTGAATTTACTGACAATATGATCCTGACGAAATTTGGCTCAAAGTTGCGCGTCGTTACACTCCACCTAACTGCCAAGTTTGAATCCAATCGCTCGAATAGTTTCTGAAATAAAAAATAAATAACTTCAAAATTTCAAGTGGCTATAACTCCGAAACTATTTGACCGATTTGGCCCATTAACGAACTCAACTGCGGCATTCTGATGAGCGACCTACTCTGAAAGTTTCAAGTTGCTAGCTTGCTTCTGTCGACAGTTATCGTGTCCTCGGCCGGCCGGACGGACCGAATCGATTTTGACAACGGATTCGTCATCAGTGAGTCCAACCTAGTCGATTGAGAGCATTTTCGGCTCAATCATCCAAAATTACAGACATTTGGACAAAACGATAGCACGCTGTTCCCCTAGAACCTGCGCGCAAAAAGGGAAAATGTCGTTGATATTTCAACAATCTCGTTGTTATTCCTTCAATAACGCAAGAATTTGAAGAAGCTCTTGGATGCTCCTGACCTCATGCCAGTACTTTTCCACTATTATTTCAACTCGGCTTGGATAATTGATTTGTCACGTACGGTCTAAACTATCCACCCAGAGAACCTTCATGTTATATTGGGCCACCTTATATTATTATTTATTTGTTAACGTCGCAGACTTTGTTCGAAAAGAAAGAGCTTGTTTTGATATCAAAATACTACTGAAATATCTTACAAGGCAATCATGCATATAATAATGCAAGTGAGTTGTTTGAGGTGACGAAATCCATTGTTTTTCAATTTCGATGGCAAAGTCCATGATAAATAAATTCGAATTAAGCTTAATCGCACTCAGTGTCCTAATCTCAAACGGTTAAACCGGTATTTTAATCAGTGCAATTTGGTTGAAATGAGAATATGTCCATATATCGGAGAAGTGATATATAAATAGTGAATTTTATCTACCTCGCATACCAACTATGTCAACAGGTCAGTATATTTGCTGTTTACCCGATGCAGTTCAAACTTACGCTGAAGAAGTGTTGCATGAAACTGAAGAAAGCAGAAGAGCTGGTTTCAGAGAAATAAAAAGATGGAGCGAGGTTAATTTTCATCTGCACATTCGCCCAGATGAAAAATACATATTACCTTTCCTTAGAGTTTCAAAATTTGACCTAAAAAAAACAAAGGAGAAACTTCAGAATTTCTATGAGATGCGACGTGATAGAACTGAGTGGTTCGCGAAGAGAAATCCAATCTTACCTGAAATTTTAGAGTTGGTTAGGATGGGTTGTTTTTCCATTTTGAAGAGTACTTCTGAAAACCAAATAGTCGTCATTGTGAGGCCCACTATATACGATCCTCGAATCCACCATTTGGATGATGTCATCAAAAGTGGGTTGATGGTTCTTGATGTTTCAATAATGGAAGAAGAACTGGCTCAAATTTATGGCGTTATCGTAGTAATTGATATGAAAAATGTGAGTTTAGGTCATGCAAAACAGCTGTCACCAACACGTATAAAAAATTTGGTACACTCATGGCAGAATTTTCATTGCAGACCCCAAAGAATAGAATTCATCAATGCGCCATCTTACATAAATATAGTTTTAGACATCTTCAGAAGTTTTATGACGTCCAAGCTGAAACAAAGAACGCATGTTTGTTATAATGGATTTTCTTCTTTGGTTAAAATCATCGACAAAAAAAGTTTGCCTCAGGATTATGACGGAGAGGGTGAAACCCTAGAGGAATTGGGGGAGTACTGGAGTGAAAAATTAATCTCATATTCTGAATGGTTCGCTGAGGATGAGAAGTATAAAGCAGAAAAAGAGACGCAAATGAGAAGCAACTCTGGGTTTCCACTATACCGATCGAAATCTTAGAGTGTCTATTTATCTATTAATGTGTCATTTCTATGTTCTTTTCCTTCAAGAGATAAATATTTTTCCTTCAATAATGAAAAATTATGAAAATACTTATTGGATTTTGTTACCTGTTTGAAACAATATGTTGCCACGGTGCATTCCAAACTTCCCCACACCAAGGTCTCCCAATTCGTAGGTTTAAATATGTTATATTGGGAATTAAAACTCTGTTAAATCAGAGTTTATATAAAATTCGTTTTCTTGAAATCCATGTCTATGTTTAATATTGGGAAACGAGATATTAGCTGAACCATAACCCCGAGTTCAAAGAGCAGATGGTCTTACAACCCCTGATGGTGTTAGGGCCAGTATAACCATTGAGTTTTCAAATACCTAGAGGGGAAACGTAGTTCAAATATTTGTAGCCAGTTTTTGGCGAAGTTCCGTATCCGGTTCATAGATGCCGCAGTTGTGCTTCAGAATAAATATATTTTTACCCTATTGCGCCTAGCGGAGGGTAGATTAACTGTTGGGATTGCTCATAATTTCCACCAGAGGACCAGTTATAACGACCAGGGCCGGCCCTATTCAGGATGTTTTCGAAAATTTTATCTTGTAATTTCGCATTTTGCGAATGTTTGTTTTTCAATGAGAGAGAAATATACCTATACGGGGTATTATGTCATGCGATTTTACGTAGTTTCCGAAACATGATTTTTTAAGTGTTTTATGTGTTTTCGTCCGTATAAGATTTGAACATTTTATTTTTCAGCTAATATGTGAATTTCGGGATCCTGATTTGCAGTCAGGAGTTTCGAATTAAAATTTCTCTGTTGAACCGATTTTCAATGTTTTTCACTTATGGAAAGAAGTACTTTTTGTGGTGATTATAGGCTATATTAAGTTCGGTGATTCATGACATGGAATCAGGAGCTTCAAGTAAAAGTTTCTCTACTGAAGCGATTCTCAGTTTTGTTGATTTATGGATAATAGGACGTCTCAGTGGTGGTTATAGGCTATATTCAGTACGATAGTTCTTGATGTGGAAGTCAGAAGCTTCAAATTGAAATTTCTCGGTTGAACCGATTCTCAATTTTTTTCCTATTGAGTTTTCAAATACCTACTTATGCTGGTTGCTGATTAAAGGCTATATTTAATTCATTATTAATTATTGGTTATTCTGATCAGATGTTCGAAAACCATATTTTATTCGAAAAGGAATGATCGAATATTGAAATCATGAAACAGGTGATGTTCAAAAATATAATTTTTGTAATAACTTCCAGAGAAATGCATTCAACGGTTTACATTTATCATTAAAGAATACAAAAAAGGCAAAAACTCAAATAATATTATAATATTGATTCATTGGAAATTTAAAATTCGTCCTATTCAGATACATATGCAATATAATATGTTACGATTGGACTCTATGACTATTTACAAAATTTCAATTGTCTCTACCGTTCAGATGAATAATTTGCATTTTTAAAAATAAGCTGTGATAAACAAGTCATGGATGAATTGTCCTCGGAAAAATTCACATAATATGAACTGGACTCATTAGAGACCTAGATTTTCCGGAAGAAGGAGGAATTGAATTTTATCCTAATGAGATAGATATATGGAACAATATTGGACCATTGGACGGTTTGTTGATTAATTTAATAAGTAGGAGAGAAACCTTGTGCAGAATAAGATCTCGCATTTTGAGTAATCGTGAATTCACGAAAATTTCCGTTAAAACGTAAATGGTTCATGCATAGAAGTATCGAAATGATGCATATTCCAAGCTATAAAACTAAACTGCGCAAGGAGAGAATAAAACTTTCCTGAATTCAATGAGACACTTCATAATACAATATGACACTGAGATTAATGAAGAATTAAATGAAGCACAAAACGCCCCCATTATATATTTGTTGGAGAATATTTAAACACATTTGCGAAAAATGCCAAATAAAATTTTCTTATTGAAAATTATTATTATATTAATTGATTGACTGATATTGGTCTAACCTATTTTCTTCGAAGTGTGGGAGGTATTGTATAAATACATATATTCTGCTTAAAACTTGGTCCACATTATTTTTAGAATTATCGAAGGAAAAGAAAGAAATTGAATATTTTCAAACAGGCTCAAAAGGAAAGATATTTTAGTCGATTTTGAAAAATAAGAAATTGAATATTTTCAAAGTTCGTTTTATGCGTTTTTGAAAATATTCAATTTCCTTCTTTTACTGGTATTCATATCTGTCGATTTTCCTTTAGTTTTTCGTTTAGGTCTCCTATATAATTTAACTCTAACTAATTGTTGCAGTATGTATATTCGATGCTCTTCACAATTCGAATCGAATTTGGTCAACCAATTTTGTATTGATATACATTTTTTCAATTGGTCTAGAATATAATTTTTTATACTCCTTTTTTCCGCTTTGGTTGATAGCACCTTTTCAATAATCAATAATGCGGTTCGTATTATTGAGGTGAAATCAGTTGAGGGGATCTTCAAATGAATTTTTTCGGTTACATTATTATAATTTTTTTCAGAAATATAAACCCCTTTATCTCCAAGTTCTTCGATATTTTCAATGAGAAGTTCTTGTTCGCATTTGTCGCATTTATATTTTTTACTCATATTCCTCATCAAATAACCAGAAAAATAAGCAATAGAGTTATTTTCTAGGTTGTTCTGAGTTTCATCACATTCCTCATTCATTTCAGCCTCGGAAGAATTGGAATTTTCCGATTCAACAGAAGGAGAAATCGTATTGGTACTGCTACCCACATGTACCTGTTCAATTTTTGAATCGTAAAATTCCTCCTCTTTCCAAAGATGTACGTACATCTTGATCATCTTGGCAGTTGGAGTTTTCTGAATACTTTTCTAAATAGCCAGTTATGATCGACTGCAATCCAAATCTAAAACATCGCGCAGAAGGATTTGGATCATAACCCCTACGCTGTCTTATTTTGGAGAATAAATTCTCAACAGGATCCTGATTGAGGCGACTGGTTATCAAGAAAGGATTGGAATCCTTTTTTTCTTCCCACAGTTGCAGAATACCATTGATAGTCTGAACCAAACCATCAAAACAGTACGGTACATTCTTCTCGACAGTCCAAGACTCAATGAAATCAATTGATTCCATTAATTTTTGGATTGCCGAGGTATTCTTTTCAGACAGCGGACGTCGTAAATAATTGCCATCAAAATTTCCTTGGGAATTCATGCAGTCAAACATGTCATTCATTTTCAAAATGAAGTTAGCAGTGGAACCGGCACTTGAAGAATTAAGCTCACCAGTTGAAATCACTGTCATCATCGTACAATAAAATGACCTACTAAAAACCTGCGTAGCCAATTTTACTTTCATTTTCTGAAAGGCATATAAATCCTTATATGGCTTTCTGATGTTTTGGGAAGGGTACGCGAGAGAGAATTCGTCGAATCGATTTCGAACGTTTTTTTTATATCCCCCCATGAGACAATCCTCCCATCGACTAGGATATCTCTTTTCATTAATGAATTTCTCACATTCTTTATGAGATGTGGGGGGTCATAAAGCGCGAAAATTTTTTGTCCGTTGAAAAAAAAGTATGGTTTATTCTTCGATACCTCTAGCAGTTTATAAAGTGACCTATTGTTCGAACCTTGATCGCAAACCAAAACATTAATTGCAAAACCCAATTTCTCCATTTCCAATAAACATCTCTCCAGGCATATTTTCAGCTGTCTTCCCACTATCGGTCCACATGACAAATAGTAACCTAGTGGTACAGACCAATTATTACATAATCCTCTGGCCATAAAAACAATAGCATGGGAAGCTTCCCTCGCAGACCTTCCTCCTTCTTGGCCAAAATCTTGAAAGCCCTCTACTATGTCCAGTTTTTCATCATATTCTATGAATTTCTTCAAAGACATTTCATCCATGAGTAGGACACATTGCTTCTCTGTCATGGTCATAACATCTATTTTTGATCTCAGCTTTTTTAAAAATGGGCTGCTAAAACCTGTAGTCAAATTATTCACTTGAATCCAGCTTCTTATTGTTTTAACTGACGGTAAATTCAATTGAATTTTTTTCAATAAAAAATCATAAAGGGCAGGTGATTTATAATACATTGAGAGGCTAATTTTTCTCTCTGAGGTAGACCATGGAGTGTTAGGTTTATGCCTTATCTGCATATACACAAGAGTCTTAACACTTGGAAATAGATCTTTCAGAGAATTTTTCAACTGAACAGCCTCATTCAGACTAAACAATTTATCACTTATTCTGCGGTTTTTCTGTTGTAATGAGCGGCATTTCGAATTTTTTTTTTTGAGAAGATACCTGAGTCTTTTGATCTCCTCATGCAGTTTCTTCAATGTCCTTCTTGATTTCATTTGATTCCTCCTTCTCAATTGAGGACTTTCATCAGGTATTGGTGCATGGGTCATTTTCAGTTCAAGTGGAGACAGTTCTTCATTTGAGCTGGAAGAGGATAATTGGCGATCCAATGTAGTTTCCTTTTTTCTCGCTGAAGGATACGTTCGTACTTGAGCGGAACGGTGTACCTAAAACATTTTTATGGGTGCATTGAGGAATTCAATTGCAATAAAAAATTGCGCGGATTTAAAAGGGAGTAAGTATTAGTGATTAAGACTCACCTTTAAATCGTGTTGTTCATCAAAATGTATCGGGATTGCGGTTTTCAACAGTCTTTTACGGAAATTTTTGTCAGTGAATGCGCTATCATCGAAATGTTCTTGACATTTTTTCCTGTACGCCAATTTTTTATGATCTAAATCTGAAAATATACCATAAATGATATTACTACAAATATAATCATTTTGTACATCAGATATTACCAAAATTATTAATTTTCAATCAAATAATCACCTAAAAGTTCTGTATTCCGACAGTGTAATATCCACTTTCGACAACGACTCTCGTCTTTGACTGGAAATTTAAAGAATGTTGTTGACTCACTTTGTTCATATGTTTTTGAACATCCGACATAACTGCATCGTACTGTAGACATTTTTCTGAAAGGTATAAAAAATTAGATAGTAAAATCCGGTCATAAGTTTTTTGAAATGGATTAAACTGGGATATTTAGGCTCTTCACTATCCCGAAAATTTCAAGGTGCCTTCCGTTCGAAAGTTTACTTCCAGTATTCTGGGCCGACATATTTTTTTGAAATTTTCATAATTTTGATCATTACGAAATTTACGCGTCATCATTTCCTTTTTGAATACCAAATTTCAGATATATCTAGAAATATATAGTTTCAGAAATATTAGAAAAATATTAAAACACTCCAAAAACTAATAACTATTGGGTCGATTTTGTCAATTAACGAACATATCTGAGATATTTTGGTCCCGAACCTGTTCTGAAAGTTACAACTCCCTAGTTATTACGGCATTGAATTTACGGTCAGCCGGACGGAATTACCCATTATTACCTCGGGTTCTTCATCAATGAGTCCAACCATTGAGTTTTCAAATGTTTCAGTGGTCCAATCCAATCGTTGAAGAACATATTCGATCCAACATCAAAAAATCTAGAAAAGCACTGACGTGAGGTCAGGAGATTTTACGCGCTTGTTCACATTCGAAGCCATTTCCACGTCAAAATTTCAAACAACGAAATTTGACCTATTTTTTTCCATATAACTCCGAAAGTGAAAATCATATCGAATTAAAAATTGAAACATTGTTGTTGAATACTGATTCCAATGTCTGTGCCTCATTTCGTTGAAATCTGATCAATATTTTCCGAGAAAAACAAATTTTTCAAAAAAATTTCAGACATTTTCGAATAATTCTTTTTTTCATTTTGTAACTAGTAGATCAACACAACATTTTGCACTCAGTTGCACGTTGGTACGTATTTTTCAAGTGATTACGAAGTTTCAATCTGAAGAAACAGAAGCAATCATCTGTTCTTGAGATATCGCGGAAATAACGTTAAAATTCCAAATAACAACGAAATCTGCCATACTTATTTCCTTATTTCTCCGAAGCTTAATATCGGATCTTATTGAAATTTGAAATATCATTGTAAAATACTAACTCAAAGGTCTGGGCGAATAAAATATTTTTTGGATCCACACAAAATTCTGCACTAAGTTGCGTATTGGTATTTTTGAACTCATCAACAGAGTTTTGATCTGATCAAATCAATACTTAATGAGATGTCGAATAATTTACCGCAAAATTTCAAATAGGCCTAATTCCGAAAATATTTGCCGATTCCACCCATTAATGTGATTATTTCCTTCGAAAGTTAGAGCACATACGGACGGACGGACAGAATTGAATTTGACCACGGATTCTTGTGTAATTTTCGAATTTGAAGCCGAAAATGGTCTTATACGATTGGGTTGAACACTCAGGGTGTGCCGAAACGATAACGTAAAAATTACAGAAATTCGGGCGAAACAATACCATGAATTTCCCGCTGTTCCGCTAGGAACAAGCACGCAAAAAAGTGGTAGGTAGGTTTCGAATAATTATTATGGTAAAAATCATATTAGTTTCTGCATCGATATTCGAAAGTATTGAGAAATATCTGCTCTAACGGCATAAAATACAAATTTAGGTCTCAATGCTAACAAGGGTCGTAAAAGGGCAATAAAAGACCGGAATGAGTCACTAGTTGCAATTCTCATGAAGTTCGGAGTTTACTAAACCTTTTCCTCGAACAACCGGCCTGTTGTTTATTTCGTCTTTCAGAGTCCCTACCTAGCAAATTATATATAGCATTTCAATAATATTTCAAAATCCGATATGCTAGTTACAATTCAAAGCTTTTTAAAACTATATTTTAAGCATTGAAACCACTGGCTGCTCTTATCAGTGCGTCACTATTTCATTAATTATTAATCAACCATATCATCGAGGTTTAAAATATTTGAATACTCAATAACCATATTGAAGATTCAATTCATGGAAGCTGAGCGATAAAATCGTCATTCATTATCAGTACATAAAGGAAATTGAAGGATACTTTCATCCTGTTACATCTTTCTACATTTCAAGATAAATACTTTTATGAATTTTAGAATATCTATGAAAATATTTCATTTAAACAGCACAATAAAATATTGAATTATATATGTATGACACACAATGATTTATATTTCAAAAGTACGAGGAAAGCACTGAAGTGGAAAGTGGAACTTATCCGCGAACGCTCATCTGATCTTCACGAAATATCGACTGAAGATTTAAAATCGCTTTTATAAATCCAAATATAGAATTTAAATTCGGTTAGATTATAGGTTTTGAAAATAATATGCTGCACACGCTAAAACGTATTATCTCGATACGTCTATACGCAATTGTGAAGTGGATTCATTGAGTTTAAAAATATTTGAAAACTCATTGGTAGAATTAAGGTTTCTAATGCTATGAAAAACAAGTTACCGCGCCACAAATTAACATGAAATGTGAGTCAAATAAAATTTTATTAATTCACTTACTTACCTATTTAAACCTGAATTCTCACTTTAGAAATTAATACACTCTTTTAGAACACCTATTTCACAAAATGGTCAAGTAGATACTAGAAATACAGGTAGAATTAAAAGAACAAATCACTTCTTACCTTGTTACCTTTTCGAAAGCATAGAAGATACTTAATTCTTCTTGTTTGAGCATTGAAACTCCATGGTCGCGGTGAACACAAAAAAAACAAAATATATTTAATTTATTAATTTATTTCATTAATTATTTAAACATTCGATTACTTCTTCAACACACGATTTTCCTGAGGGAATGTGCGTACGGTATAATGCGTGAATTATATCTAAAACATTAAAATTTCACTCAAAATAAAAAATGAGATAACCGCAGCTTACTATTCACTCATTGAAACCGTGAATTATAAAGAATGCTATAAAATAAACAATATCATCATTGAGTTTTCAAATTTTTTCAAATATTTTAAAAATCAAAGACAATATCAAAATGAGGAGTATCCATTTCAATCCACCCAAAAACAAGGTATTCTGCAAGCTGATATCGAAATGTTCAATTCATAAATGAATACGAAAAAAACAGATTTGGTTTAGTCAAATAATCCAGATAATTTTATGACAGTTCTCAAAATAATTGATAATAATAAATCCAATTTTAATCACGAATGATCAAGGCGTTTTTTATGCGCTTATTATAATGATTTCGACTCAATAAAGATTTTATAATTCTAATTTCTCTATCCCTTTCGCATTGTAACGAGGATCCTTCGTGATAAAATTAATTAATCCAGCCCTGTTTCGGATTCCCATCACCAGAAAGAAAGCGATGTCATTACAGGTTTCTGTGAAAGAATAGACAAGAATATAGACCGTATGCATCTGGCAACTTATAGTTCTCCTGGTAGTTGGTAGGCACCGCTACCCTACGGCACGATATTTTGGCTTCACTTGCTTGAACCACGTTTCCCCTCTAGGTATTTGAAAACTCAATGGTATAACTCAACTTATGAAACTGGAAGTTATCTTTAACTTTAACTTACAGTTTTGACAGTTATGTCCTAACATGACTGTCGAAACTGTCAGTTAAAGTTAAAGATAACTTCCAGTTAAGTTTTATTATACCGGCCCTTAGGGCCGGTATTATAAAACTTAACTTTAACTGACAGTTTTGACAGTTATGTTGGGACATAAATGTCAAAACTGTCAGTTAAAGTTAAAGTTAAGTTATCGTCAGGATCAAATCTGTCAACGGTGAATCCGTGGGTGAGAAGACTCGTGCGAACGGTTTGAAAAACGCGGAATTCTTATTGATTTTCGTGGAAATAATTGTAGGAGAAGGGGGATCCGCCGATAGGAAATTTTCGATATATCATCGGGAACTCCTATTCGAATGAAAAAAGCGTATTAGAGGGTAGGAAACTTGAAGCTATATAATTATTTTTATTGTTTTTTGAGAAATTTGCCGTTTTAATTTGAGAGAAATTTTAGAGTTTTCGTTTCGAGCTTGGATATTTTAACTGAACAAGTTCGGGAATATTAAAGATTTAACTCAATTCGGAACTAGGACATTTTACATATATTTTGAATGCCTCTCGTATGTACTGATTTATGCTAGATCCTAGAGTTTGCTCCTCCTACCAACCCATCAGAAGAGTTCATTTGGACTTCAAGATTTTCGCAGAATGCACGAACGTTCTTTCATTGCCTTCAGTTGAAATTTGTTTTCAAAGATTTAATTGAGAAATTTTATAAGATAAATTTTATCTAGTGGTTTTATTATACGTGGTGACAGCTGCCTAATTAAGGTCCTATTATTACAGGTAGAAAAAAAAAATTAGTACCGTTCATGGTGGCTGACTAAATTTTAATAATTTTTTCCTTATTTCCTGTTTCTCGTAGTTATAAAAATTAAATTGAGTAGGGAAAATTTCATGTTCGGATATGAATTGAGAAATATACCTGAAAATCGCGCATCCATAATATAAATGTTAGATGTTTATGCAACACGTGCGTTTAATAGGATCTAAAATTTTGAGGGCGCAAGGATCTAGTATCGCTCATAGTGAATACAAGATTTGAAATCAAATTAACTCCTGAATGTATCCCGAGTCGTTAATCTGGTGGGAATGATGCAACCTCTTACTCCCTTTCCATTTATTTCAACTTTACAATTAAAATTGCTATTTACAAACACAAATTTAGGTACAGTGAATCTGAGATCCGGGATTCGAAGAAGCACTTTTCTTAAGGTTAGGTGTGATGGTGTGTGGTAAAGGATCCGGCGGTATGGTCCTCCAAAATGCAGGTATTATGCAGGTGGTTCAGTTTTTAGAGATTCCATCCAAAGCGTAGTCCAGAATTAAAATATTCCAGTAATAGTTAGCTTCGATATAAAGGTATTCCAGCAATAATCAGCTCCAGTATGTAGATAATCCAGTAAAACCCTAGGTCCGTTACTAAGATGAACCAGTAATGATTGATTCCGGTACTAAAATAAGCCAGTGGGCGTTAGCCCCGGTACAAAGATAGTCCAGTGGGTGCTAGCCCCGGTAAAAAGATGATGCAGTGAGCGTTAGCCCCGGTACATAGAGTGCAAATTCCAAATCTATAAGATAGTGCTTGTAACACGTGATCTCATTACCAGTGACTCTTGGACGTCAGTGAAATAATTTACAAGGTAATAAATATGAGATGAAATATCTAGAACTCGGGAATAAGAGCACGTTATTCGATAATAAGAATGAGACAAGAAATCAAATGCACAATATTATACAAAGGAACATGTTGACCTGTGTAACCCGCATGGAATTAAATAAATCAGAAATGAAAATTCAGCATTTACAAAAGCAAAAAATATTGGTCGGGATATACGTAGTACTTACCGCCTTTTGAATAGACGTCTTATAAGAAACAATAAAAAAACAAAATCAAAATTCCACGATGTTAATGGATTACAAGGCACGTTAATTCGCTAAACTCTAGCAAGGTGTTGAAGCTTCAGTTTCTCCGCACCAAAAAAGGAAGAATTTTGCGTCAGCTGGACCGAGTTCGAAGGGTCGCGCATGAGAAACACACACTCAACCGTCAACGCGACGAGCGTCTCGCGACAGTAAAGTCTTGGCTGCGAAGGTCATAGTTGTCAAAGATTATGACAGGTGACTGTATTACTTTCAAAAACTCAATTCGAAATTCAACCGGCAAAGATCATTAGCATTAATTAAGCTTGAAAATTTCCCTTACTATACTTCTTTTGGTACTTTGACTTTTTATGGCCGCTTTCGATTGGAGAAGATATGGATGGATAACGTTACTTTTATTTGTGAAGACTGTGATGCAGATTTTCACTGAAAGAAAAACGTATACGCTCATTTGAGAAAAAAACTAATGAGAAGTTGTAGGGAGAAAAGATTTGAATGCCAACTGTGATATATGTGGGTAATAATTTCATAATCCGTCAAACCTAATGCGACACAAGTCACATCTTCATGGAATTTCAAAATGTCCACGTAGACTCTTCCCGAAGATGAATATTCAGATTATTTTATCTCCCTTGAGGGATCATATTACGTACTTACATAAAGTACTTATTGAATATAGGGAATTTAATTTGATTCCAATTCAGGTCGGTTAAACATATCACGCTGAATATTCCGTTAATATCCAAAGAACAATTCATACCTATACTCCAAATATCCATAGAACATTTATTCCATCTGTATAATACCAGATAGTCCTAGCGTATTTCCTTGATGTCCATTATTTCATGAATGTATACCTATATTCAGAATATCCATAGAATATGTCGCAAGAACACCAATAAACAATTTCCGATCTATATTCCCATTTGAATACGCCAGGAATATTATGTAAAGATGTTATTTATAGAATATTGCTGGATATCCATAGAGTTATCTCAAAATTCTACTATTATTGCCTTGCACTTGCAGCCTTTTCTGAGTGGACAAAAGGGGTTCAAGAAAACAAGCATGCTCTTGACGAATGGAAGTAGTTTCAAATGAGGTCTGGGGTCCAAGCCCTTGGCTGGGAAATAATTTTTCAGGGGACCGTCCCACAATTTGCTGTAACATGAACAATTAATAGTCCTGATGTGGCGTATTAATCAGTAACAAAGCCTACAAGGAACAATACTAGTCTCCTAACTGGCACGAGCATTAGCTTTTGAGGGGTTCCACAGCAGAACCTAGTAGGATCAGCAACAGTATCAGTGAATACCAAGTAATTGTGAATCACACATATATCCGCCATACACCAACACCTTTCTACATTAAGTTGGGGTTTGAACGAATGATCTGGAAACAAATGTTTCTCTTTCTCAACTTTGGATTACTTACCTTGAAAATTATCAAATATTTGTTTTTTTAATTTCTTATTGCACTCATTTGCTTGAAGTTTATATTATAAACAATTTAAAATATGATTCTCTCATCATTTTTGTGCCTGATTCCTCTCAAGTAATAACCCATACTTTCATTAACTTATTTTGCAATTCAGTGAATTAAATAAACCGAATCATTGATGAAATGGGACTCTTCCAGAGAAATGGATTATCTCTGGATTCATTACTTATTGGCAGATAAAATGAGATATAGAATATATTTAGACATGCCATTTATTTGGAAGTTCAATAGAACATGAAGAGTTTATAAAAATATAAGTGATAAAACTGCAGCATTGAATAATTATAATATATTTTTTCTTTGCCATAGCATTACAGAGGCAAGAATCAAGATTATTAAGGAAATGTTATTATCTAACAAACTATTCAGATCCCAAGCTATATCATTTTTGGGATATCCATATGATTCAGAATTCATCAGGCAAATAATTCGCATTAATCGAAAGAATATTCCTAACCACTACCTTGTCAAGTTATCAGCTGTTCTGTCTGATTTCAAAATTGACAATGTTGAGGTTGTCTGGATCGATTAAGAAGCAGTTCTATTGCAAAATGTATAATGAAAAGTAAAATGGTACAAAAGATTCTTCACAACAGTAACGGCTGTTAAGTATTTAACTGAACGACTAACTCTATGTCAAGTATCAGTTTCAATTGTCAGAGAAACATACTGCCAACTTAAAACTAGTTACTAATAAAATAACCAAATATGATTAAGGGAATCTTTTTCTTTAACACTCCCATGAAAGATTTCCTTACTACTAAATTTTCTGATTCGTCAATTTCAAGTTCATTGATTCAATTAAATTTTTGAAAGAAGAGAAAGGCAAAGCCTTTGTACAAATATCGGCTAGTTGCATTTTGCTATGAACATAATCAACTGCAAGCATTCCACTCTCATATTTTTCGCGAATGAAATGGTAACGTAAGTCTACATGTTTTGTACGATGATGAAATACTGGGTTTTTAATTAGTTTTATAGCACTCTGATTGTCCACGCACAACTTGATTTCACCGACACTTTCTTTTAGTTCACCTAGTAACTGTTTCAACCACACAGCCTCCTTGCAGGCTTCCGAGGCAGCTACGTACTCTGCTTCTGTGGTAGATGTTGTCACGTTCTTTTGTCATTGAGACTTCCATGTGATAACACTTCCATTTAGAGTAAATATATATCCAGTTGTGGATCTTCGACTCTGTAAATCACTGGCAAAATCAGAGTCTGAGTATCCGGTAATAATTGTCATTTCGGATGAATTGTATAAGATACCTAGGTTGGCTGTCTCCTTGAGGTATCTGACAACCCTTTTAGCTGCGCTCCAATGAATTTTTCCATAATTATTCATATATCTACTAAGTACATTGGTAATATACGAAATATCTGGTCGGCAAGTAGTGGAAATGAAGATAAGAGATCCAATTAATTCTCTGTAGGGAACCATTTCTTCACTTGGTTCGTGTTGGGGATCTGTTAGGCATACATTTGGGTCTGCTGGGATCTTCAGTCCATTTGCATCTGCAAGCCCAAAACGTTTAATAGTATGATGAATAAAAGTACTCACATTTATTGAGATTGAAGAGTTGTTGTCTCTTTCAATTTCTAGTCCAACGAAGATGTCTGGCTTGTGATATGTTATCTTGAATCTGCACTCCAATATTTTCAGTACTTTCGTCAGTACAGACTCGCTCTTGGAAAGAATAAGTCCATCGTCGACATATAGGACAAGAATAATTCTCTCATTGTCTATCTCTCCCACATATATGCATCTGTCAGATTCGCATTGTTCGAGGCCAATTCCTTTAAGGTAATCATTGAACTTTGAGTTCCAGCACCTAGGAGATTGCTTTAGTCCATAGAGTGATCGGTTTAGTTTACATACTAGTCCTTTAGCGTTTACACCTGTTGGAGGATCCATGTATATTTCCTCTTCCAAGTCACCATATAGAAAAGCAGTCTTTACGTCAAATTGTGATATTTCCATTTTGTGTCTTGCAGCGAGGGCCAATAACAGTCTTATGCTGTCATACCTTGTTGTCGGAGAGAAAGTTTCTTTATAGTCAATTCCTTTCAATTGTGCAAAACCTTTAGCACATAGTCTTGCCTTGAATACAATTGGTTTTTCCTTTGATGGAGGCTTGATCTTGAAAACCCATTTGGAGCCAATAGTTTTCCTGTTATTCGGCAGGTGCACATACTCCCATGTTTTGTTTGATTCCAAACTTTCTAATTCTTCTTGAATTGCAGTTTTCCACTTTTCTTTCTTGTTGCCCTCCATCGCTTCTTCATACGAGTTGGGTATGTTGACTTCTGTGTAATTCACTTCATTTACGTCGAATTCATCTAGCTTCGCAGGCTTCTTGATTGTTTCTCTTCTTCGTAGGTTATACCTTACTTCATCATGCGTTTCCTCATCTTCAGGATTGTTTTCATTTGCAACTTCCATGTTTGTGTTATTGTTGAGACGTTCTTGTTCTGTTTTCTGGTCTGGAACATCTACAATTGAATCATTATTACTGTTTATGTTATGCAGAACAAAATTCTTTCTGAGTTGTATATTAGTATTTTCGTTGAAGATCACATGACGTGAGACTTTCACTTTATTCGTATCTGGGTTGTAAAGCCTGTAGTTTGTTGAGTTTCCTTCATAACCGATGAGAACCAGTTTCTCACTTTTTTTGTCTAATTTTCTTCTAGAGTTACCATCAATCAACAAGTAAGCTTCCGAACCAAAAACTCTTAGATGATTAAGTGTTGGTTTCTTACCAGTCCATAGTTCAAATGGAGTTGTACCTTCATTGTTTGGTGTCCTATTTTTCAAATAAACTGCTGTGTTCACAGCTTCTGCCCACAATTGTTTTGGTAGATCTTTTGTGAACAAAAGAGCCCTAGCGCTTTCAACTATGGTTCTGTTTTCCCTTTCACACTTCCCATTCTGCTCGGGTGTATAAATACCTGTGTGTTCAGTGATAATTCCTTTTGAGTGAAAATATTCTATCAGCCTTTTATTAACAAATTCGGTTCCATTATCCGTTCGAACTGTCTTTATTTTATGATTAAACTTCTTCTCACACATGTTGACGTATTCACGAAAACGATCGTAAACATCTGATTTATGCTTCATGAATCTAACCTCACAAAAACCGGTTCTGTGATCCTTGAACAGAACTAAGGGCCGTATTTATAGTTGTTCCTTGAGTCTTCCTTGAACTGAAGGCCGCCTTGAATTTGCCCTTCTATGTTTCTATACAAACAAACTTGTATTTGTTTCCATAGAAACACAAATTCAAGGCGGCCTTCAGTTCAAGGAAGACTCAAGGAACAACTATAAATACGGCCCTAGGAGTTTCATGCCCCTGCCCTCTAGTCTACCGAGGTAGTCAGATTTCCATATATATATTTGATGTTCTGTGATTACCATCATCGCGTCTCTTTCTTGCGGTTGGATCATAGACATATTAAACTCTCTGGACACGGCATACGAATCCATTTGTGAAGAGTCGAATGGGGATAATGAACCAAGTGAGAGGTCCGAGAGAGAGATAGAACTTTCAAACAGATTCATTATTATAGTCTATGGCTTCAAACTAATCTGTCTTATTTTTGCCGTATTCTATGATGGTTTGGCCCGCCCTAGTTCCCTCTTTGTCGGCCCGCTTCCTCTCTCTTTAAGCCATGTCCATAACGAGCGGCTAAATCCCAAGATGCGTTCCACGATTTCATTGGTTGTTTCTATGGTCCATTTTCATTGGAGAAATTGCGGCGGTAATTTCAAATTTGTTATGCGTTGTTTGTTTGCTAGGTAGAAACCTGAATTTCCGTCATTGTATCTTTTTACATTTCCGGATACCATTTGTATTTATGCATAGCTTGTATTATTTTAAATATGCTTTCTTGCACTCTTTGCTTCACAATTTGATGCCAATAATTGTTACGATACTGAAATAATGTTTTTTTCTTAAGTATCAGATTTGATTAAGTGCACTGCTCACACATTAATGGAACCACTATTCATTTTGAATTAGTAATTTTGGATGTACAGGATCTGCATAAATTATTGTTACCTTCTAGTTGGGTTCGTTTATGACGTTTAGTGTAAGACAAGAAATACTTCTAGTTAAGGAAGTGTCTGTTGTCCCTGTAATAGGTGTTTTATAGTTTTATTAAACGTTAGTAACGATAGATACAAATGGGTGTTACGTGTGTTGTTTGTGATAAAAGATTTTCTAATCGGTCTAATTTAAATAAACACCGAAAAAAAGCACATAGTCTCAAGCCCGAGATTGCTACATTTGATCAGTCAAAATATATGTACAAGTGCTTGGAGAAAAACTGTAATAGTTCTTTTCGACACACTGTGGGACTGAAAAATCATTTAATTGAAGACCATAAGAAACAGATCGAATATGAGGAGATGGAATTTTCCAACAAAGAAGGTAATTTCAATAAGAATTCAAGGAGAAGAGCTACTATATGTATGTGTATGTTATTGATTTTCTTAACTGGAAAGAAACAACATAAAAAACAAGCAGGGCCAGTTATGTATTATCCAGCTCATCGAACTCCAAGAAAAAATCAGTTAAATATTATTTGTGCAATAGATCTGGTAAGCAAATGCCATTGTCTACAGTTCAAAGAAATTTTGATTATGTTCGTTTTTAGGAAAAGCCCAAACCAAGAGCTCAAATAAAAGACTTCCCAAAAGTCAAGGATCATGCAAGTTAAATCCAAATTGTGTAAGTATGATTAAAGTGGTTGAAGAAGAGAAATTATTAGTGACTTGCATTAAAACTCGCTATGGACATGATATCGACTTACAGCATATACGGCTTCCACAAATGGATAAATCAATAGGAGCATCTAACCTCGCAATGGGAGTACCACTATCAAGGTATAGGATAGCACTATAACATTGAAATGTTGGTGAAAGTTTTCGAATGTTAATTTTATCAATTCTTTCAGGATTCTAGATTCATTCCGTGATGAAATTAATGAAGATAATTTAAGCCGAGAAGATTGAATTACAAGAAAAGATATTCAAAATACCAAAACAGCATATCATATTAACATCGCAGAGGGAGTTAAACATGATAATGACGCTGTATCAGTCAATTTATGGGTAAATTAATGTAAACAAGAAGGAAATAATAATTGTATATTGTACTATAAGCAACAGGGCATGGAGGTGGCGGATGATTTATGCATGTATAAGTTGGGTAGTACGGATTTTTGTCTGATTATAATGACAGACTTTCAAAGAAATATGATTAAGAAATTTGGGAACAATATAGTAGCATTAGATGGGACTCATGGCTTGAATAATTATGATTTTGAGCTAACAACAATTATGGTAGTTGATGAATTTGGTGAAGGAGTACCGGTTTCTTTTATGTTTAGTAATAGAAAGGACACGCGCGTTTATGAAATTTTTTTTGATGTAATTAAATCCAGTATAGGAGTAGTTTCTCCGAAGGGCTTTATGACTGATATTGTTCTCACCTTTTACAGTGCATGGTGCAGTAGGTATAATGGGACCAGTCCAACAACAGCTCTTTTGCTCATGGCACATTGACAGAGCATGGCAGCAAAACTTATCAAATATAAGTAATATAGATAAACGATCGGAGGTTTATAAATTTGTAAAATGTTTGCAGCAGAGTACTGGTGTAGATGAATTTGGGGAATGTCTGCAAAACACAATTTCACAGATCCTTGAAGATGATGAAACCCATGACTTTGGAGTTTATTTTCAGAATAACTATGGCAATAATGATCAAAAGTGGGCTTACTGTTTTCGGGCACATTGTGGGATAAACACGAACATGCGTTTAGAATCAATGCACAAAGTTATCAAGTATTTTTATTTAGACGGGAAAGAAGTTAAAAGATTAGACAAGCGTTTGCATGTGCTCCTAAAATATATTAGGGACAAGTCAGTTGATAGAATTATTAAAAACATCAAAGGTAAGCACACTATACACACTAAAAATATTTTATTGAGGCATATAGAACTGCGCCCAATCAGAAAATTTCATAATTGATATAGACAATAACTAGTTTAGGCCATATAATTTCATTAGAGATAGATTCGTCTATTTCTAAATTTCAGAGACAGCATTGCAAAAGACCTAGCGGTTAGATTGTCTAATGTTGCAAAATGGCGAATGCAATCCTTATTCAATTAGTATAGTGGAAATGGAAGCTGTTGCGTATTGATGTGTGAGATATGTAAAATCTGTTATCACACATATTCTTGCACTTGCAGCGATTTTTCCATCAGAAATTCAATTTGTAAGCACATTCATTATATAGCAATGAGTCAACACAAAGAAAATCAATTGACAGCTACTGAAAAATTGGTAACTGGCAATAGTATATGGGATGCCAGCACAATACTTCAAAATGATAAACCTGCTAATTTAAGAGTGAATTTCTCTGCACAAATATTGCAGACCTTCAATAAACTGCAAAACAATAAAAATGTTTTGAAAGATGAAATTATTGTTCAAGTCCAAAGACACTTGAATTTAATCGACAAGTTAATTGATTTGCCGATAAATTCAACTGGGTCATATTTATTTCTGGTCAGTCCAATGAACCTATAAACAAAAATATTGAACAACAGAAAAGATTTTTTTCCACTCAGAGAAGGAAGAAAATCATCAAAACAAAGTATAAAAAGCCAACTCCCACCGAATCGGTAGGAATAAAGCGCTGAGTTAAAAAATAACTTCAGATAATTATTTGTATCTTCAAATGCTGCTGATGATCATAATTATTTATAAATAATTCAATTCAGTTCTAATATCTTTAGCTTAAAATATATTATATGATTATAATGCAATATATTTTTACCTACTTTTCTCTTATCCTCAGTATAATAATGACCAAAATAATAATTTTTCTTTCCCAGAATACTTCAAACACATAATCTTTTATAAATGAATTGCAACTCGGCAGTTTGTTTTTCACCGCTCTTCACTATGAGGGTCACAAACTATGTATGTATTATATTATTTTAGAAGTGAATTTATGCTTGATATGGACGAAGAAAATAAGTTTTGTGACAGGAATCGCAAATGTGAGCAATATGCGACAAGATAAAAAATATTTCAGAGCGATGTAACAAAATAATAATAACAATAAGACCCTGTACAACAAATACTCATACAAGCTTTGTATAAATATACAAATAGCATTAAGCTGGACACATCGTATGAAGATACAATAACGCATAACAAATTTAAAATTACCGCCGCACGTTATCCAATGAAACCAGATCATAGATGCAACCAATCAAAACGTGGAACGCATCTTGGGATTTAGCCGCTCGTTGTCCATATAGTTTTATAGGTCTATGGGTTGGATCGATTCCTCTCTCTCCAGGCGCTATCTAGTGTATTATTAGATCACAGAACATCAAATATAAGAAGTGCTACCTCCCTTGTAAACTGTGGGCAACATTTGTGACATTTCTCCTGCAAAAAAACTAGTTGGGAATATTCCATTATGGTGCGAGGGGGTGTCCGCTTGCTGAATTATATGTCATTATTGTCATTTTACGATATAATTCTGATGGTGTTCTGTGCTTAAATATTCTGTGACAATATTGATTATTACAGGATGCAAATATTTATATCGTGAATTCTTCAAAATTTTTATTATTCCGTGTTCTAAGCTCAATTATGATTCGAAAGGAAACGTGCTTCAAAAATGAAACAAAGCATTATAAACAATAATTTCTTTATTTACATCATTGTTAAAATTGCATGCAATTATAATATATTTTCCAACAAGTTATATGTACATAAATATATACTTATAATTATCATAAAATAGGCTTCAGTATGCTCGTTTTTTTCACACCTACATGTGGAACATCTGCACGTGCAAAATTGGTAACCAAAATATATCTCAGCCAAAAAACTATCCAAAATGTAGTTGAAAAAACTACTTAAACATAAAATGATCTGAATTTCTTGAATAAATACTGATTACATTTTTCATATATTTCAAAGATTCCGTCGTAGAATGAATAAGAAAATATTTGTCTCACACCTTATCAAATGTGACTATAATTTAGGTGGCAGTTTTCGGAAAAAAATAAGTAAAATTTGCTTCTAGAGAAACCAAAAACCATGACACACAACTAACAAAATTTTTGATCAACCACAGGTCTTACATTTTTGGAATTTGGTTTCAACTATTTCAAGTTCTTTGGGGTGTATCTACCAAATTCCAGAACAATTATTCAATAAAATGAGAATTACACTTTGATGTTCATGAGTTATGGATAAAAGGATATTTATGGGGTCAACACTTATTCACGACAGTCTTTCAGTTATTATTACGATCAGAATTGTCACGTCACTGAAACACAATAACACTGTTTTGTCTAGGTAGGGGAAAAAGCATCCAGTCACAATAGGTAGACATAATCAAGTGGATTCCATCGATATAGATGATTACCGTCTGAAAAATGAAAAAAGTATCAATTTCACATATGAAATGATAGAAGATGAATATTGAAATATATTTCAAATATGAATAATGCTGATCAATCTTGCTGGGATAGACCTTGATAGGTTGATATACTGTGTGTATATCCCTTGTCGTTCCTAAAAAAAATACTCAGTAAAATATTCACGTGCTATAATCCATATCACAGTCAACAAACTATAGTAATAAAACTAAAATATCACAACACTCAATACAATCTTAGTGTTATCAGTCGGTGTATGCATCAGGTACAAATGTCTGGGTCTTTAGGGAAGCGAAAAAATCTTTTGTTATTACCAACAAGTGAATTGCTGATATAGGAATTTTTGCAAGAAGGATATTTGCAAGAAAACTTAACATCTTTGTACAATGAAGCAGATGAAAGTAAAGCCATTTTCTTAATTTAATATAACGTTGGAGACAATAAGATTTATATAATTGAACTTTGTATAAACATAAACATCAGATCTCACCTAGCGCCCTAATCTTCAACAGCATGTAATACCTGAAAAAAACTCATTCTATCACCAACTAATCACCTGCAAAAATATCATATCATTAGCATAATCTGAATTCTGGAAAAAAAAGTTTCATTATATCACGAAGAGAGCACCTGAAAAGAGTTGAAATATTTTATCCCCGGCATCAGCTGAATCCTGAAAAGGAAATTTGGACCGGAAAGTTTTTTATTAAATTACCAAAAAAAAACTTATCTTCACATGGAGATCATATTAATACTAATTAATATCACAACAATTATTGCAAAAGTCTAGAAAATATCACATATAACTTTTCAACAAACACATTTATGAAATTATGCTTAGTTATGCCAATTTCATTTATCAATGTCATTCGTCATTCCATAAATGTTCTGTCATTTATGTCATTCATCCATTTGAACATATCTACGACATACGTTTCCTACATCTCCTTTTCTAATCAAAGGACAGAACGAACTTAGTTGGGGACGTATGTCCTTGTTTCCACTTTTCCTACAGTATTAGATCTTAGATCATTGGAGGTAGCACTTCTTATATTTGATGTTCTGTGGAATGTGGATCTACGCCATAGACCTATAAAACTATATGGACATGGCTTAGGGCCAATTGCACCGTTTTCGTCTTAAGCTACAGTTAGTTAAGCAACGATAAACTTATTAAACTCTGCTTTAAATATTCGGCTTGCACCGAGGCTGAATGTAACTAGATTAAAATTAATCTACAAATCTGGTTACTTTCTCATGAATTGGTACTTGTGACCACAGAACATCAAATATAAGAAGTGCTACCTCCCTTGTAAACTGTGGGCAACATTTGTGACATTTCTCCTGCAAAAATCTAGTTGGGAATATTCCATTATGGTGCGAGGGGGTGTCCGCTTGCTGAATTATATGTCATTATTGTCATTTTACGATAGAATTCTGATGGTGTTCTGTGCTTAAATATTCTGTGGCAATAATGATTATTGCAGGATGCAAATATTTATATCGTGAATTCTTCAAGATTTTTATTATTCCGTGTTCTAAGCTCAATTATCGAGTTCTTCTTAGCTATTGAAAAGTATCTGTATTTATTTTATCGTAGCTGCTGAGGGCAAAAGTACCTAAAAAAATTCATGAAAATTTGTTAGATCCTACTCTGGTATTTTTTTCCCAATCAAGTGCAAGCGATTATTTTATGAAAAACGGGTTCTTCTTAGCTATTGAAAAGTATCTTTATTTTTTTTATCGCAGCTGCTGAGGGCAAAAGTACCTAAAAAAATTCATGAAAATTTCATCGATCCGGCTATGGTATTTTTTTCCCAATCAAGTGCAAGCGATTATTTTACGAAAAACGAGTTCTTCTTAGCTATTGAAAAGTATCTGTATTTATTTTATCGCAGCTGCTGAGGGCAAAAGTACCTAAAAAAATTCATGAAAATTTGTTCGATCCGACTCTGGTATTTTTTTCCCAATCAAGTGCAAGCGATTATTTTATGAAAAACGAGTTCTTTTTAGCTGTTGAAAACCATCTGTATCTATTTCATCGCAGCTGTTGAGGGCAAAAGTACCTAAAAAAATTCATGAAAATTCGTTCGATCCGGCTCTGTTATTTTTTTCCCAATCAAGTGCAAGCGATTATTTTATGGAAAACGAGTTCTTCTTAGTCATTGAAAAGCTTCTGTATTTATTTCATCGTAGCTGCTGAGGGCAAAAGTACCTAAAAAAATTCCTGAAAATTTGTTCGCTCCGACTCTGGTATTTTTTTCCCAATCAAGTGCAAGCGATTATTTCATGAAAAACGAGTTCTTTTTAGCTATTGAAAACCATCTGTATCTATTTCATCGCAGCTGTTGAGGGCAAAAGTACCTAAAAAAATTCATGAAAATTCGTTCGATCCGGCTCTGTTATTTTTTTCCCAATCAAGTGCAAGCGATTATTTTATGGAAAACGAGTTCTTCTTAGTCATTGAAAAGCTTCTGTATTTATTTCATCGTAGCTGCTGAGGGCAAAAGTACCTAAAAAAATTCATGAAAATTTGTTAGATCCGACTCTGGTATTTTTTCCCAATCAAGTGCAAGCGATTATTTTACGAAAAACGAGTTCTTCTTAGCTATTGAAAAGTATCTGTATATATTTTATCGTAGCTGCTGAGGGCAAAAGTACCTAAAAAAATTCATGAAAATTTGTTCGATCCGACTCTGGTATTTTTTTCCCAATCAAGTGCAAGCGATTATTTTATGAAAAACGAGTTCTTTTTAGCTATTGAAAACCATCTGTATCTATTTCATCGCAGCTGTTGAGGGCAAAAGTACCTAAAAAAATTCATGAAAATTCGTTCGATCCGGCTCTGTTATTTTTTTCCCAATCAAGTGCAAGCGATTATTTTATGGAAAACGAGTTCTTC
Source organism: Myrrha octodecimguttata (assembly GCA_958510865.1). Lineage (NCBI taxonomy): Eukaryota > Metazoa > Arthropoda > Insecta > Coleoptera > Coccinellidae > Myrrha > Myrrha octodecimguttata. The sequence goes on from OY294060.1 coordinate 17,307,385, forward strand.
TTAGTCATTGAAAAGCTTCTGTATTCATTTCATCGTAGCTGCTGAGGGCAAAAGTACCTAAAAAAATTCCTGAAAATTTGTTCGATCCGGCTCTGGTATTTTTTTCCCAATCAAGTGCAAGCGATTATTTTACGAAAAACGAGTTCTTCTTAGCTATTGAAAAGTATCTGTATTTATTTTATCGTAGCTGCTGAGGGCAAAAGTACCTAAAAAAATTCATGAAAATTTGTTAGATCCTACTCTGGTATTTTTTCCCAATCAAGTGCAAGCGATTATTTTATGAAAAACGGGTTCTTCTTAGCTATTGAAAAGTATCTTTATTTTTTTTATCGCAGCTGCTGAGGGCAAAAGTACCTAAAAAAATTCATGAAAATTTCATCGATCCGGCTCTGTTATTTTTTTCCCAATCAAGTGCAAGCGATTATTTTATGGAAAACGAGTTCTTCTTAGTCATTGAAAAGCTTCTGTATTTATTTCATCGTAGCTGCTGAGGGCAAAAGTACCTAAAAAAATTCATGAAAATTCGTTCGATCCGACTCTGGTATTTTTTTCCCAATCAAGTGCAAGCGATTATTTTACGAAAAACGAGTTCTTCTTAGCTATTGAAAAGTATCTGTATTTATTTTATCGTAGCTGCTGAGGGCAAAAGTACCTAAAAAAAATCATGAAAATTTGTTCGATCCGGCTCTGGTATTTTTTTCCCAATCAAGTGCAAGCAATTATTTTATGGAAAACGAGTTCTTCTTAGTCATTGAAAAGCTTCTGTATTTATTTCATCGTAGCTGCTGAGGGCAAAGTACCTAAAAAAATTCATGAAAATTCGTTCGATCCGACTCTGGTATTTTTTTCCCAATCAAGTGCAAGCGATTATTTTAGGAAAAACGAGTTCTTCTTAGCTATTGAAAAGTATCTGTATTTATTTTATCGTAGCTGTTGAGGGCAAAAGTACCTAAAAAAAATCATGAAAATTTGTTCGATCCGGCTCTGGTATTTTTTTCCCAATCAAGTGCAAGCAATTATTTTATGGAAAACGAGTTCTTCTTAGTCATTGAAAAGCTTCTGTATTTATTTCATCGTAGCTGCTGAGGGCAAAAGTACCTAAAAAAATTCATGAAAATTCGTTCGATCCGACTCTGGTATTTTTTTCCCAATCAAGTGCAGGCCATTATTTTATGAAAAACGTATTTTCCTTAGACATTAGAAGGCATCCGCATTCATTTTATCGCAGCTGCTGTGGGCAAAAATACCTAAAAAATTCATGAAAATTTGATCAGTCCGACACTAGAAAGGGTCCTTTTCCAAATCGAGTGCAAGTATTTAACTATGACAAATGTCTCTTACTTTCATGAGAAAACGTCTGATTATAATTGAGAACAGCGCTGGTAATAATAATAATAAATTGTTTGGATATATTCCGTCAGTTCGGATGAGGTATAACTTCCATCATATTGAACATAAACTGAGTGGATCTCATCGAATTCGCGGAAGCATTCGATTTCTCCGACGCCACTGGCCGTTCGGGTATCTCCGGAAGTTTTGCCTGCCAGCTCTACCTGCCAACTTCACATTGGTGCAAAAATATCATATCATTAGCATAATCTGAATTCTGGAAAAAAAAGTTTCATTATATCACGAAGAGAGCACCTGAAAAGAGTTGAAATATTTTATCCCCGGCATCAGCTGAATCCTGAAAAGGAAATTTGGACCGGAAAGTTTTTTAAAATTACCAAAAAAAAACTTATCTTCACATGGAGATCATATTAATACTAATTAATATCACAACAATTATTGCAACCGTCTAGAAAATATCACATATAACTTTTCAACAAACACATTTATGAAATTATGCTTAGTTATGCCAATTTCATTTATCAGTGTCATTCGTCATTCCATAAATGTTCTGTCATTTATGTCATTCATCCATTTGAACATATCTACGACATACGTTTCCTACATCTCCTTTTCTAATCAAAGGACAGAACGAGCTTAGTTGGGGACGTATGTCCTTGTTTCCACTTTTCCTACTGTCGCTTCACCCCCCTGCTTGTGACTAGCTTCATGTTGTTTATTTTAACCCTAATTGAAGAAATATTTTAATTCAAAAGATGAAACCCATGATGGGTTACATATTTCCATAAGTTATGAAAAATCAAGATGCATCTATTGAAAAACCCAACGAAAAAATATATATGACAGACTTTATAGCTTCCATAAAAATATTGCATGTAATGTTCCTGACTTGTTTATTATCATTAAGACTATAGGGATCTCTTACCACAGACCTGTGCTCTTACCTCTGCATCAGGCTTTAAACCTTAGTCAAATTTACAGTCATATACTCAAGTAAACTCATATTTTGTAATATCTCAAGATTTAAGTTTCTGCATGGAATTACAATCCTGGCGTTTGTAAAATGAATAGTATTGATTTATCCGAAACAACTTTCCGATAAGGAACGGCTCACCTAAGAGTAGACTTTCTATTAAATTATTTTGTTTGTAATAAGTATATTATGAATTGAGTTAATTCTTGGTCGAAGATAATGAAAACTCTGATGTGGATCCGCAGACTAAAAAGTATTCTATATAAATATTGAAGTATCATGGATGGATTCAAAGGTGTACGTTTGAAGATTGTCTAACACGAGGATGCAATTTCTGTCACATTAATTCGTTTGTAGTTATATTTTGAGTCCAATTAATATATAATAGAGGATAATGATAGCACAGAGACAGCACCTGCACAATAATGAAGTAGTACATGACAGCTTTCCACGTAATATATCACTGAATGAAATAGTACTGAAGAATCTTCATGAAACTATGTTTTCTCATTACAAATATGTCTTCGATTTCATTCTGCTATTCGCTCTTGGAAATAAATGAGCATATCATTGTAACTTTTTCATTTCAAATAGTTGAAGGCTTCTAGAAATACCATTAAGTTTACGAACTCAATGGAAATACTGGTGTTAATTCTTCATGCTTTAAAACATACGAATCAATGCCTACTGATGCCAGTTTCTCCCTATATCATTTTTCATAAATATCATCTGAAAATCAACCACTTTTAATCAAAATTTGATTATCAACTCGTAGGAGTTCTCCATCAAAGTCCAATGTAAACAAAAAAAAAAGTAAACAAACTGGAGGTTACGTCCAGAAAAATGTCAAACTTGTACGAAATCGCTCGAAAGTAGGGTTAGATTCCGAAGCTTACCATTAATCCTTTAAAACTCCCAAATTCGACACTAATAAACGCCGATTCCCCGTAAATGTTCGGCAATTTCCGATGACAGTCGGTAGTTCGAATTATGCGGAAAGTTTGAAATATGGACGTTTGATGTTCCTGGGATTGAAGTGATATTGAAATTCGCTGTGGCTGAATGTTTTCAATAGATTGGAGTAATGTATTCCTGATATAAATTTTTTTAAAACATGTTAGCTAATTTACTCGTCATGGAAAATCTACTAAGTTCAATAAACTATACGAACTAAACGATTCACGAATATGTTAATACAATAATATAATTTTATTTCTGGATGATTCATATGGATGATTCATATCGATTTGCATCATTTATTTTATATTTTTTAAGACACGAGTAGATCCAATCGTGATCAGACAGATTAATTATGCTCTTAAGATGTCTCACGGCTCCCCTGGAAGGCGACCAAAGTTCGTGAAACTGTGATATAGGGAATATTACATATATTTCATGGGATATTTTCTATTGGTTGATTCATATATTTCTCCTTTTCAGAATGACATTTTAAAAAACTGAAGTAATTCGATTATTTTTAATGATAATAAAAAAAAAATTATAAAATTTCAGCTCATTATGCGAGGAATGAACAGACAAAAGATTACGTCTTTGCAGTCCACGAATTTCCAGAAGAAATAAATCAATGGAATTTGGTATTTCGATACATTCATTAATGTCATCAAATTAATTTTAGTATTAAAATTTGTAAAATCAAACTTTGATAGGATAGTTTGAATGATGAAGGACAAGTAACAATCCCACACAGGTTTGTATCATCAGATTATTTGAGTTGAGAGGCGATTACGAAAAAAATGAAAGACTTCTTTTAAACCACTTTTATTTATTATTATATTAATACACATTCATCAATAAGAATATACCTGTAATGTTCATCAAGGTTGATACAAATTTAACATCTCCATAAAGCATAAACGGAATATGGATCTATATAACAGCTTACATAAACTGAATATAATACAAAAGTTTTAAAGATAACATTTAAGAAAAATAGACTTTATCTCACGGATTTGCTGTTTTCGGCCGAGATAGGTAGTGTAAGGTCATTGTACATATTGGAAATCTGTTCATATATCCATGGCCACAAAACATTACGGCATTATGTAGATCACAATTACTTTTCCCGTGGTATATGTAAGCTATATCGGGGCAAAGGTTTACATCAAGTTGCCATTAGAGGTAAAAGCTAGCAATAAGTTTAATTTAAGGAAACTGTGCAAAAAGTTTATTTATGAAAATGCCTCAGAATTCCAGGAATTGTTTTGATTAGACTAGTTGGTTGTTCTTCGTGGTTAGATAAAACTGTTTAGAGTGAATGACTGCATGCATGGGAATATGAGTGCACATACATGGGAATATAAGTGCATTTGTGTTTTGTATGTGTGTGTGAGTTGAAGTGGATTACTGTAGTTAATATCATTTGTAAATGTATTATGTAATGGTCAAATAAAATTATTATTATATATCAGCACCAGAAGCAAGCTCCTCTACAAATCGTAATGCTATCGAATCATGAACTTGCAAGCAATAAATATTTCATGATGATTTATAGGAAGCTATAAATTAGTGATTGGATGTTTGGGGAATGAGTTTCAAATCAAAATAAAGATGAACATATAATGATGAATATTTATTTAAAACTTTTCAAATCCGAAGTTTCGATTACCAACCCATAAGAAGAAACTTATGAGGGATACTTGAGCCAATACATAATTTAACAAATGTATATATATATATAATCCCTTAACCTAATACTATAATACTATATATATATATATATATATATCTACAATATAATCAGTATAATAAATTTCATTCTCTATTAAAAGTTAGCACAAGCAGTGTAGTGGTAAAGAAAACATGCAGTTTGACATCTTTATAACATCCATACAAAATAATTAACCATTGAACATAACATATTTACATAAAGTTTTATTTTTTTTTCTTTGATGGAAAAAATTCTTGCTTCTCCAATTTTCTTTTATTTGTCCTAATCTCATGCTGCATTGCCATTATTTTAGCTATACACCTTATTAATTCAACCACCAGTTAATGCTACATGCATAAATGGAACAAATGATTAAATTACCTATCAAACTCCTCATCATCCAGAGATCTCAAAAAGTTATTCACAGATTCAAGTTGGACCCCTCTAATTGCCTCTCTGTCAAGAGTATTTTTGTTTTCATTTTCCTTTCTCTTTCTACTAATGAAATCCTCGATTTCTTTGCTATTGGCTGCTTCAATTTCTGATGGCTTCTCCTTAGCCAGCTGTATGGCAACATCACCTAAAACAGAATTGCTTCCCGACCTTTGCTCATGCAAGCATACTAAATGTATGTGCTTACACATGTTAGTTTTTATGGCATATTCAGGACATTCACAACAATACCGATGAATACATACTTTGCATACACTACAATACAAGGTTCTGCATTCTCTTTCACACAATTCGTTATATTTTAATTTATAAAAGTTTTTACCATCAGAAGATTTCACCAAAAACTCTCCAAATCCTACGTCTATGACTTCAGTATCATTCTTTGCTTGCAAGGTTTCCGCAAGTTTATGAGCTCTACTTACAAGCCTTTCCTGGTAATTATGGGAATGTGGCCTTTGCATCTGTAAAGATTGAAAATAATTTATATGTTGAAATTGCACAAATTCGAAAAACTGAGAAATAATTTGGGGAGTTAACATACCTTCAAAATCCTCTGCCACATCTTTCCATCAACCAAATTTTCAATTTCCTCCAGAAGGCGGTCAATCCTTATATTAGTTTTTCTCTTCAGATGATTAGTTTTCAGAAGGTTATTTAAACTTTCCAGGGCCATGTTTGTATTGATTCCTGCATTTAATCTATAACAATGTGCCCACATGGCTATCCTTTCTTTGCTTTGATAATAATATCTGAAATATAATTTTATATATGTATTGGATTCTCAACTAGAAATAGGATTTTATTTTATATTTTATATTAATTTGTATAAACATACGTCTTGAGATAATTCAAAAATTGGTGTTCTTCAGAATTCTCCAATTTCATAAAGTAGTTCTGACTCTTCATCTCAAATTTATGGACGTCAGTTTCATTAAGTATTTTCTTCATATCCTCCTTCATCGATTTTTTTATTAGCTCATTTCGTATCTGAAATGAATTATTTAAGATTTACTACATGGAAAAATGTAATTTTCTCGAGTTATTTCTAACCTTGGACCTTCCGTTTTTAATCCAGTTTTTGATTATATGCCATGTACACAACAGTCTTCTTGGTCTAGAACCCATTACTTTTACCCATGCATTGTGGTACTTTGGGTCATCGTCGCTCATAAAATATTGTGGCTCAATAATATCCTTCACTTTTTCACGCAATGCTTGCATGAAGACTTCTTGGGTTATCTGATCTTTTCTATTACTTAAGAAAAAGGCCACTGGAAATCCCATATTCCTGTCATCTTTCACAAGCATTATAGTCAGTTCCATTCCCTTCTGGTTAGTACCGTGTGTTCCATCCATACAAATAATTTTTGAAAAATCTTTCAGTTTTTGTTTCATTTCATCATTCATAAATCCTAAACAAAAGTCATTCAGATCCAATACTGGATGACGTTCACCTGAAAATTTTTCAGATGAGTTTATTATTGAGAGTTCAACATTATTTGATCTGTGTATATTATAATTTATCTATAATTTTCTTCAGATACCAAAAAGTACAGTAAATAAAAATTTCTGGCAAATACCTTGCTGCTTAGAAAAGAAACAGTAGTTTTTTCCATTGTCATTCCATTCCTTCACCTTTAGATTTACAGCTATCATACTATTCTCATGTTTCTTGTTCATAATATTGTGTTTCTTCATCAAATATGAAATATCTTTCCTGTCCAATAAATTTATTCGTTCTAATGTCTCCGAGTTTAGTTTTTGTGCATCAGAGATAATCCTTTCAACTGTAACACCATCAGTTAGTTTTTTGACAATTTCCTTTTTATCCTGTCTTGATAAATGTTGATTTCTCATCTCCTCATCATGGCCAACATGGGTCTTCCAAAATCTTGAGATAATCTGTCCTGCAATATGAAGTTCACATTTTAGGGGCATTTATATTGACCATGAAATATCAAATGAACTGATATTATAATAAACCTGTTTGCATTATCTTCGTCTCTAGACGAGATGGACATACTCCATGCATCTTTATCGAACCTTCAGCTTTTTCCATTCGCTGAGATCTTTGGCTCTCAAAACCTAAGAAAATAAGAGTAATCAGTTAATGCATCACACATTCATAAAGGGCCAATTTCATACTTGAAAATGTATGAATTGAGAAAATATACAGACTCTATGTTTACCTCTACAATTGCTTCGGTTACAATTATAAGATTGTTCCTCATAATCGTTGTATTTTCTTATCCGAGTAACACCATAAATCATTTCTAATTTCTCTGTTTGAAACCATTGTTCGTAACTTTCACGGTTAGCAAAATGATTTGTTTCAACTTCCAATTTTATTCCATGTTCCACTTCCAAATGATTTTCCAATTTGTTATACGTAGCACATTTGAACTCTCTATTATTACACAGTGGACAAATAATTCGAGAATTTATCGAAGTCGAAGTTGCATTCAACTCTTTGTGGATATTCCTCAAATGTTTATTTTTCCCTGAAATAGACGAAAACTCAATGCCACAAAGTGCACATACTTTTTTCTGGGTCTCCAAATCTTCCATTCTGCACAATGTGAATATAACGCAAATAAAAATCTGAAACTTTTGTTCTCTGAAGATTAACCACAGCGATTGAACTATAGAATTCAGAATTCTCTTCCACTGTTTATCACTTTTGCCGCGAAATTAGAATCCCGCCTCCCGCTTGTTCTCAACGTACCGACTGTCATCGGAAATTGCCGAACATTTACGGGGAATCGGCGTTTATTAGTGTCGTCTTACTTGTTCTATGGGTTAGCGATGGAACTGAGGTTATACAAAATTCTATGATCTCCTATTTACACAGAAAAATCCGTGACTAAAAAGTAGTAAATTATATAGAATCTCCTACAAATTATTTGAAAAGTGAATAAACTGTTCATTCTCGGTAATTGAATCATATTTGATAATAAAATTTCATCGAATTTATGAGTTATTGATATTCGTGACCAACAAATATAGGGATCTGTAAAATTACTGGTAGGGAATAGTTATTATACTTCCCATGTGATATCGCAGTTGAATGTCGTATGCTTGGTTGTATCAAACTTCCGATAGATGGCAACATTAACAGATTTCCATAATAACTACCAGGTTTACGTTCGTTCTGTTTGTGTGTTATTGCGCGCATGTTCTAGGGGAACAGCGTGCTATCGTTTTGATCAAATGTCTGTAATTTTGGATGATTGAGCCGAAAATGGTCTCAATCGACTAGGTTGGACTCACTGATGACGAATCCGGTGTCAAAATCGATTCTGTCCGGCCGGCCGGCCGGCCGTAGACACGATAACTGTCGAACGAAGTGAGCTAGCGACTTGAAACTTTCAGGGTAGGTCGCGCATTGGAATGCCGCGGTTAAGTTCGTTAATGGGCCAAATCGATCGAATAGTTTCGGAGTTATAGGCATTTGAAGTTTTGAAGTTATTTATTTTTTATTTCAGAAACTACTTGAGCGATTGGATTCAAACTTGGCAGTTTGGTGGAGTATAACGACGCGCAACTTTGAGACAAATTTCGTCAAGATCATATTGTCAATAAATTTAAAAAAAAATTTTTTTCGAAATTTTTTTACAAAAAAATTTTTTTTTCGGAAACCATTCATCATATCCAAAAAAAATTATACTCACACTTTGACCTTCTAATTTCACAGCAGTGTACTAAATTTCAGCTTGATACGATCATAAGTTTTGGAGATATCGGGAAAAAATATGTCAAATTTCGAGGTTTTCTTCTCGATATCGTTGATTTTTTTGGTATTACTCGAGAAATACTGATTCAGTCCTGATTAAACTTCACAGCTAGTTTTAAGATGCTGAAAGACAACTTTGTGCAAAATTTCGTGATAATCGGGTTATTAGAACAATTTGAAAAAAAAAATTTATATGATTTTTTCATCATATCATCCTCATTAAATTCTGTATGAAACTTCGAACTGTTATTTTCGATGAAGTACTGGATTTTAATTCGATCTGGTCTGTATTTTTGGAAATATTGGAAAAATAAAATTTTGATTGGGTATATCTACGGAATCATTGGGTGGATTTTACCCATTCACGAATTCGGCCTTCGTAATTAAGGTCCAAACCTTCTCTACAAATATCGAGTTTCTAAGTTGTTTCTTTCGGAAGTTATTGTGTTTACGCAGTCGGCCTTTAGGCTGACCGTAAACACAATAACTTCCGGAAGAAACGACTTAGAAACTCGATATTTGTAGAGTAGGTTTGGGGCTTAATTACGAAGGTCGAATTCGTGAATGGGTAAAATCCGCCCAATGATTCCGTAGATATACCCAATCAAAATTTTATTTTTCCAATGTTTCCAAAAATACAGATCAGATCGAATTGAAATTCAGTACTTCATCGAAAATAACAGTTCTAAGTTTCATACAGAATTTAATGAGGATGATATGATGAGAAAATCATATAAATTTTTTTTTTCAAATTGTTCTAATAACACGATTATCACGAAATTTTGCATAAAGTTGTCTTTTAGCATCTTGAAACTAGCTGTGAAGTTTAATCAGGACTGAATCAGTATTTCTCGAGTAATACCGAAAAAATCAACGATATCGAGAAGAAAACCTCGAAATTTGACATATTTTTTCCCGATATCTCCAGAACTTATGATCGTATCGAACTGAAATTTGGTACGCGCGCACGTTCAAATTCGTTGCTGAAGCGGTCATCTACATTGAACATGCGCGCAAAAGTTGCTGCCTTCACGGCAGTGCTTTTTGAACTTTTTTTTATGTACATCAAATTCGGCAATTTAACATTATAAATTGCTTGATATTGAGACAAAACCGAACATTCGGCGATTTGATTCATCATTTTCCGTTCAATAATTATACCAAGGCGGCTCATGCATGAAATTGAGTAGGTAGATTCAATATGTAAATGATCTCTTTTCCGAATTGTTTCTACGGACATTATGATCCAAAACTGATCATTTAACTCTTAAATTCGTCAAATATGTCTCGAGCCAACGTAACTTAATCATTTTGAGAAGAAATGAGCTGCATAATGTAATTATTCATTTTGAGAAGAAATGAGCTGCATAATATAATAAAAACTCGGATTTTTTTATTTTTACCTTTGCCTCTGTACTTTGAGAACGGAAACAGCCAGCGACTTAAAATTTTTAGGGCAGGGTGAGAATCAAAATGGAAGTTTTAAATTTTTTAATTGGCCAAATAGTTCGAATGGTTTCGTAGATTTACTAACTTAAAATTTTGAGGTTAATTTCTGAATAACTCAAGTACTACTAGTGCGATCGAATAGAAACTTCACGATAAGTTGTAGAATACCTACGCGCTACTTAAAGAGATGCTTCGTTACGATCCTATAGATAGTTTATTAAATAAAATGATTTTTCGAAAATTGTCTTGTCTGTGAGAAACATTTTTCTCTTCACAAAATATTTATCTGATTCCTAAAAAATTTCAAAAAGCACTGCCGTGAAGGCAGCAGCTTTTGCGCGCACGTTCAAATTCGTTGCTGAAGCGGGCATCTACATTGAACATGCGCGCAAAAGTTGCTGCCTTCACGGCAGTGCTTTTTTCAAGTAATTAATTTCAATATCGGTTTTTGCGCGCATGTTCTAGGGGAACAGCGTGCTATCGTTTTGTCCAAATGTCTGTAATTTTGTATGATTGAGCCGAAAATGGTCTCAATCGACTAGGTTGGACTCACTGATGACGAATCCGGTGTCAAAATCGATTCTGTCCGGCCGGCCGGCCGGTTGGCCGTCCGTAGACACGATAACTGTCGAACGAAGCGAGCTAGCAACTTGAAACTTTCAGGGTAGGTCGCGCATTGGAATGCCGCGGTTAAGTTCGTTAATGGGCCAAATCGATCGAATAGTTTTGGATTTATAGGCATTTGAAGTTTTGAAGTTATTTATTTTTTATTTCAGAAACTACTTGAGCGATTGGATTCAAACTTGGCAGTTTGGTGGAGTATAACGACGCGCAACTTTGAGCCAAATTTCGTCAAGATCATATTGTCAATGAATTTAAAAAAAAATTTTTTTCGAAATTTTTTTACAAAAAAATTTTTTTTTCGGGAACCATTCATCATATCCAAAAAAAAATATACCCACACTTTGACCTTCTAATTTCACAGCAGTGTACTAAATTTCAGCTCGATACGATCATAAGTTTTGGAGATATCGGGAAAAAATATGTCAAATTTCGAGGTTTTCTTCTCGATATCGTTGATTTTTTTGGTATTACTCGAGAAATACTGATTCAGTCCTGATTAAACTTCACAGCTAGTTTTAAGATGCTGAAAGACAACTTTGTGCAAAATTTCGTGATAATCGGGTTATTAGAACAATTTGAAAAAAAAAATTTATATGATTTTTTCATCATATCATCCTCATTAAATTCTGTATGAAACTTCGAACTGTTATTTTCGATGAAGTACTGGATTTCAATTCGATCTGGTCTGTATTTTTGGAAATATTGGAAAAATAAAATTTTGATTGGGTATATCTACGGAATCATTGGGTGGATTTTACCCATTCACGAATTCGGCCTTCGTAATTAAGGTCCAAACCTTCTCTACAAATATCGAGTTTCTAAGTTGTTTCTTTCGGAAGTTATTGTGTTTACGCAGTCGGCCGTTAGGCTGACCGTAAACACAATAACTTCCGGAAGAAACGACTTAGAAACTCGATATTTGTAGAGTAGGTTTGGGGCTTAATTACGAAGGTCGAATTCGTGAATGGGTAAAATCCGCCCAATGATTCCGTAGATATACCCAATCAAAATTTTATTTTTCCAATGTTTCCAAAAATACAGACCAGATCGAATTGAAATCCAGTACTTCATCGAAAATAACAGTTCGAAGTTTCATACAGAATTTAATGAGGATGATATGATGAAAAAATCATATAAATTTTTTTTCAAATTGTTCTAATAACACGATTATCACGATATTTTGCATAAAGTTGTCTTTTAGCATCTTAAAACTAGCTGTGAAGTTTAATCAGGACTGAATCAGTTTTTCTCGAGTAATACCGAAAAAATCAACGATATCGAGAAGAAAACCTCGAAATTTGACATATTTTTTCCCGATATCTCCAGAACTTATGATCGTATCGAACTGAAATTTGGTACGCGCGCACGTTCAAATTCGTTGCTGAAGCGGTCATCTACATTGAACATGCGCGCAAAAGTTGCTGCCTTCACGGCAGTGCTTTTTGAACTTTTTTGAGATAAATTTTTGATGTTGAACATATTTTATGTTTTTGGGGCATTTATTAGTGAAACGTCTCATGCATGGGGCATTTCAGAAGTAAGCTGAAGATATTGGAGCAAAGATTGAGCCAGGAAAATCTAGGAATAAGAAATTGATCCGAAAGTGAAACAACATTTTTTAGGAATTTTTTTTCCGGAAAGTCATGAATTTGGAGGATTTTTGTGTAATGAGTGAGTAAATCAAACTGGGCATTCTGGCGAGCCTGCTCCTCAGGAAATAGATAAAAAATATTACATTCTCGTGTTTGGTTTGGAGCCTCAGTATATGTTTAAGTTAGTTTTTGATCAAAATCGGGCAAACGGTTTCGGACATATGTATGCCAATTGGCAATTTTGAGGTTAGTTACTCGATGTCTTATGGAGTACTAATGCTATTAGATTGAACATTCGCGATTAGTTGGAGAATACCAACACGAAATTTTGTTCGGAACTAGTAGTTATTAATAATAGAATATTGAATAGAAAATGTGTCAGAATTTTGTTGAATGTTTTTTTCTCGGAGAATATCAATCATATTTTAATGAAGTTTGGCAAAAACCTTAGTAATCGCCAGTGGTTCAAATTCGAATGAGATCAGATATTTTCGGAGATAGCGTAAAAATTTTATTTTTTTTTGAAATTTTGAGGATATTTTCTCATCATTTCAGGAAGTACTGACGCGATGAAATTTAAACTTTTCAGTTGAAAAATATCAATGCGCCTGTTAGCGCGACAGTTCGTGTGGATATAGTCGTAAGAAAATAATGAAAAATTATAAAAAAACTTTCCAAATTCTTGTTGGAAATGTTTTTTTCTGCGAATACTACCGATAAGATTCCGACTAAATTCGTCAATGATCTTAAAAAATATATATTTCAAATTTCAATTCGGTTCAACCTTCATTTTCAGAGATATAGGTGAAAAAAATTATGTGAAATTTCGTTATTTGAAATTTGTGAATTCTTCCCCAATATAGCTCAAGAAGTACTGACATAATCATATCGAAACAGAATTTCGCGTAGATCTAGTTTAGTTATTCGAAAATTTTCTGAATTTCCGTCATCATCGGTCATCATCGGTGTTCCGCGGCCAGGAATGATACCACAAATAGCATGTGAAACTTCCAGGAATCAATGAATCAGCTATCTGGAGAGAAGTCAAAATAAAATTCAAAAGATTTCAAAAATTCACGACTGAACAAAACAACGTTTATCCGCCAGCCACTGTCAAAACAGGGCAAGAAAGAAACCAGTGGAATTTAATTCTTCACATTATTAGATGATAACACGAGTTATTATTATTATTTCCTAGGAGCAGAGATCTATTGATCTTATGGACCTCACAAAATTCGGCATCATACTTCAAACGCTTGTTCTGGGTAACAGCGCGTCATCGTTTCGTCACAATGTCTGTAATTTTCGAGTTTTGAGCCAAAAATTGTCCGTCCGGCCATCTGTATGAGCTCTAACTTTCGAAGAAAAAGCAACTTGAAATTCTAAGATCAGGTTTGGACTCCGAAGATATCTGTTAAGTTCGTCAATCGGTGAAATCGGTCCAACTCTTTCGGCGTTATGCCCATTTCAAATTTAGAGGTTTGTTCTTCAAACCTCAAGAAGTACTGATGCGATCAGTTGGAAACTTCGGAGTAAGTTAACGAATACAAACGCGCAACTTCGTGCAGAATTTTGTGAGGATTTATTCATCAGACGAAAATTGCGAAGCTTTTTCTGCTTTTTATCGGAAAAATTAGTTTAGAGATTATTGATCAGATTACAATAAAATTTTGGCACAGACCACAGTCAATATTTAAAAACAGTATTTCGAAGTTCACTTCTATACGGTATTCAGTTTTGAAGTTTTCTGGTAAAAAAAATATGTAAACATTTCCTGTTGATTTGAATTTTTGCGGTTATTTCCTCATTGTCTCAAAAAGGATTGATGCGATCAGTTTGAAACTTCGATATCTGTTCAAAACTACCAATGCCTTACCTTATATAGAATCTCATGAGGATTTTTTGTTAGATAATCAAAAAAAATTTCGAAAATTTTCCGCCCAAAGATCCCTTAGATATACCTATTCAAAATGTTATATTGAATCAAATTGAAATCCAGAACTTGATTGAAAATGACAGTTTGAAAGGTTTCGAGAGGACAATATGATTAGATCACCAAATAGTGCTTCAATCGGGAAGTAAAGGTGCGTTTGGCAGGGTGAATTCTTGAAAAGGCGACCGCTTTGGCAACGCTTTTGAACATGCGCGCAAAAGCTGTAGACATCACGTCAATGATTTTCTAGAATTTTCCCAAAACCTATTCATCAGCTGGCAATAAATCTGGGTCAGACCTTGAAATCACTATTTAAACAAAGGTATTTTGAAATTCATTTCAATCGGACATTTATATTCTAGATATTGGAAAAGAATTATGTCAAATTTCTTGCTTTTCTCGGTATCATTGTTATTCCCAGAATAACTCAAAAATGATAGTCCGATCATAATCAAACTTGGTAACTATTTGGCAAATGCGAATGCGCAAACTTATGCAAAGTTTCTCGAGATGATTATTGCATCAGAACAATTCACCAATAAAAATAAATTTTCTATTTCAACTATGTCATATTTTGCTCTCTTTTAATCATGAGGTCCTCACAAAATTTTGCATAAACCTTCAAGCTAGTAGTTTTCAATCGGTTCATTTCGATCCAGTCTGTGTTATTGGAATATGGGGTAGTTCGGTAGTTATTGTGTTCACTATCGGCCAGCCATAAACTCAATAACATCCCAAAGAAACGAAATACACCCATTATAATTTATTTTCCCAATATTTCCAAAAATACAAATCGAATCCAATTGAAATCTGGTAGTTGATAGAAAAATGATAACTTAAAGGATCATGAAATTCAAAGGATCCATCGGCGGATGGATTGTGGATTTCTTCCATTCGTGATTTGGATCTTCGTTATCAAGCTTCAAACCTTATATTGCACTGCTATGGAGCAGTTTCGACGTTTGTATCCATATTTTGTAGGAATAGATCAAGCGAAAGGGATCAAGTCTGCACATTATTTTTACACTTCGCTTTTTGGCGCCGCACAATATACACGTAACAGGTAGATCTATGCTCATTTAGGCATTGGTTTATAAGTTTTGAGAAAATTTACCTGATAAGTTATTTTCGGTCTTAAGTTTATTTGAATCAAGGTAGAGTCGAATGTCTGCAAAATGAAAGAAACGAATATAATCAAGCAATGAAGGATATTATAGATTGCCGCTGTAATTTCCAAACTGTATACCATGTTCCCTAACTGAGATCCTTGTTCATCTATTTATACGAATTTGAAAATTATTCTACCTGTTCATTTCGAGGAATTGTAACAGTCTTGATTCAGAATATAGTATTAATACATTTCTTCTCGATATCGTTGTTTTTTTCGGTATAACTCAAGAAATACTGATTCAATCATGATGAAACTTCGCAGCTAGTTTGAAGATGCTGAAAGACAACTCCGTGCAGAATTGCGCGATTTTCGTGTCATTAGAACAATTTGAAAAAAAATCTCAAAATTTCAAGCAAGTACTAGATTCCATTTTGATCGAATCTGCATTTGTGGAACTGGTGAGATGAAATGAAATTTCGAATGCATCTCATAGATCTACATTGAATTCATCGGTGGATGGGTTGTGGATATCTTCCATTCTTGATTTGGATCTTCGTTATCAAGCTTGAAAGTTTATATTGCACTGCTGTGGAGCAGTTTCGAGGTTTGCTAATATTTTTCAAGAAATAGGTATATCAAGCAAAAGGTATCTAGTAAACACGTTATAATTATACTACGCTTTTTGGCGCTGCACAATAAACATGTTACATGTAGATATATGCTAATTTAGGCAGGTATTGGTTTATAAGTTCTGAGAAAATTTACCCCACAGATTATTTTCGGTCTTAAGTTCATTTGAATCAAGGTAGAATCGAACGCCGAATATAATCAAGCAATAAAGGATATTATGGGCTGCAGCTTTAATTTCCAAACTGTGTACCAATTTTGAAAATTATTTTACCTGTTCATTTCCAGGAACTGTAACAGTCTTGCTTCGGAATATAGTATAGGTACCTGTTTGAGGTATAACTGAGGGAAACCCAGAGAACGCCTACATATTAATGCAAAATTTTATAAAAATATGCTTTAATCGATACTTGAAATGATTGGAAGGAGCCTTCTATTTGCATGATCGTATAAATTTCGTTTTATCGAGCAACATTGTATGCGATAATCGAGAGTTTTTATATAATATCAAGATTTAAGCAGTAAATTAATGGAAATAAGGTTAGATAGAAAGCTTTGGACTGGTACATATGTTAAGTAAAATTCAATGGATCCCACATAAATGACCGGGAAAAGTTAAGCCCAACTATATATATATATTCTTTTGAGAACGAGCATTACAATTCTAAGATATATCACAGTGTTAGCCCAACTAACTACATATTACTGACATTCGAGAACAACAATTAACTACCGATTGAACATACAGTATCTTCCAAGAGAAAACAAATTATAGACTCGATATTTTGAAGCTTAAATACTTTGGAAAATATTAGGATAATAATATTTCGGTTCTATATTTTCAGACTATATTTGGATATCATTATGCAGACTGAATTCATAAATGAGTGAGATCTACTGAATTATTTCGCATATATATTCATTGGAAATTCCCAGAAATACAGATCCGTCCAAATAAAAATCATATAAACATGGACGAAAAATTATCATATATCTATGGAATCATCGGACGGATTTGACCCATTCATTCATTTCACCTTCGTAATCAAACCCACATTTGGGTTTTCTACAAATATCGATATTTCACGTAGTTACTTCCAGAAGTTTCTTGTTCAACCTAGCGAGCTAGTTGAATATACATATTATATTTTCAATGTTTTTTGTAATGTTTTATCGGAGTTTTATGAATTCAAAAATTGTGAAGTCATTTATTCTTAACCTCCTAACGATATGCTCCTAGAAAACGTTGGAATTCTACCACTAATCATCAGGTTTGAATCTGATCTCACTGGGATTGTTTTCCATATTCATCCATTTATCCTTATGGGTAATCAATCAGGGCCTGGAAGTTCCAAGTTGTGAGTAATATTGTCTGAAAAAATTGAAAATGCTTCATATATCATTAAAAAATAGGTTGGACTGACAAAATGGGAATGGTACCCATCTGCTTTTGAAGTGTCCCAAGTATGTCAAAGGAAATGTCACGGCTCAATTTGGTCAAGCTTTTGCCCAGAAAATATTTGTTATTGTTATTCTGTAATTAAATATAAATATGACGTGTTGATATTGTCCTAGTCCCAAAGAAGATTTAGGGCTTTCGAAACATAATTTTTTTAGGGGAAGAATATGCACAGTTCAAAAAATTATTCTTCCGATATTTCTGATAATAGGTCATATCCTGTCGAGCTGAAATTTGATGCAATGTTGTTGAATATCTACTCAATATGCCATACTAAATCGAAGTTTTATAGAAACCTGAGGGAAAACATTCAAAATTGTAATCATTTCTGAGATCATTTATTCTTACCTAATAATGTGTCCCCACAAAATTTGGCATAGGTTTTTTTCCATTAATTACTGAGTTTGAATCTGATCGCACTGGTATTTTGCGATACATTGGAAAAATAATCAACCAAATTAAACTGTCTTAAATTCTGAAATCATTAGGCGATTTTGTTGTTAATGAACTCAACCGGGATATTCGAGGTGAAAACCTATCCTGAAATTTTTAAATTTCGGAAATAAGAGCACATACAAAAGTTATATGAAATTAAATCAAATAAAAGAATGCAAATAATTCATAAAGCCTTAACATCAAACTGGTGAATTTCCAATCCATACATATAATTCATAAAAATTCAACTTCAAATTCAAATTGTTATATTAGGTTAGGAGTCCAAATATCTCGGTTAAGTTCGTTAATGGGTGACATCGGTTGGATAGTTTCGGAGTTAGACCCATTTGAAATTTTGAGGTTAATTCCTCGATATCTCATTAGTATTGACGCGATCGAGTTGAAACTCCGATGACAGTTTTGGAATACTAACGCGCAACTTGAAGCAAAATTTCGTGTGGATCCAATTGTTCGAAAATTCGAAAAAAAAAATTATTCGAAAATTTTAAAAATTCTTGATGAAAAATTATTTTTTCTCTGAAAATATTAATAAGATTTCAATGGAATTTAGCACAATTTAGCAATTCAACAACAAGTATTCAAGAGTAAGTATTCAACAACAATGTTTCAAATCTCAATTCGATTCGATATTCACTTTCGGAGATTTAAGGAAAAAAAATGTGTTATTTGGAATTTTAACGTTATTTCCGCAATATCTCAAGAACTAAAAATACAATCGGATTGAAACTCCGTACTCAGGTGGAGATTACCGGCTCGCAACTAGTTGTTGTCGTGTTGATCTAATGGTTAGAATTTGAAGAAGCGCGTAAAAGCTCCTGACCTCACGTCAGTGCTTTTCTAGATTTTTATGTCACTCTTTTCATTTTTTGGCAAATTCAGCTTTTACAATAGCACTTGCGTTAAATAACCTGTAAATGAACTAATTAATCCTGATACAGTGTGAAGCATAGCCATAGTTTTCATGATTATATCCTTTCCATGTCGGCATCATCGTGTATACCTGCAGACATGGAGGTTTGGGGATGAGGAAATTAAATACACCAAGAAAATAGAATTGATTAATGAAAAACGTATATTGCACACAAAATGACACACGTTCAACTATTCTGATTAATAGCTAACTCAATTAACAGAATTATGTGGTTACTATGAAACATGATGACTACAGAATATTATATATTAGGTTGTGTTTAATATTTTTCCTACATCCTCCCTTAAACATAACCCCATCTTCGAAGAACAATAAACCAATTTAGGGTGTGAGGTGACTTTAGTGAGTGCATCAGCAACCATCGCATCCGTCTGTATGTAGCGAACATCAATGGCCCCTCCAAGTACTCTGTCACGAACAAAATGGTGCCTTACATCTATGTGTTTGGTCCTGGCGTGGTAGTTGTCACAACCTGAAAGTTTTATAGAACTTTGATTATCACTGTAAATAATCATGGCCTCATCCTTGAGTTGAGGCCAAAAACTTTCTTGAAATTGCTTTAACCACAAAGCTTCTTGTACACAAGACGACAAAGACATGTATTCAGCCTCTGTTGTAGAAAGAGCCACAGTAGGCTGACGCCTTGAATTCCAACTAATTGCTCCTCCCTGAAACAGAAATGTGTAACCTGTACAGGAACGCCGGTCATCTTCTGAGCTGGCCCAGTCTGCATCACAGTATCCATGGGTCATAGTCTCCTCCAAGTTTTGCTTATAACTCAGTCTATAATCCCGAGTGCCTTTCAAGTAACGCATAATTCTCTTAAGTGCAATCCAATGCTTCATTTCAGGCTTGTTATTATATTTGCTCAACATATTAATAACAAAACTTATGTCAGGCCTAGTAATTTGAGAAATGTATAATAAGCATCCGATTATCTCCTGATATGGAATATCATGTAAAATGTTTGTTTCCTCTGATTTTTGTAACTTGGAACTCAAATCCATTGGAGTTTTCACAGATTTACAATCTGACATTTCATATTTTTCCAATACTTGTTGTATATATTTTTTTTGATCCAAATAAATTATGCCTTTCTCTTTATCTCGTTCAACATGTATTCCTATACATTAACGTATCTCTCCAAGATCCTTCATTTTGAATTTTTTATGCAATTCTCCTTTTATGTAACATTTCGACTCCTCATTATTAGTGAATAAAATCAAATCATCAACATATATGGCTAGAAAAACCATGTTGCCTTTGTCTTTGATTTTATAATAAATGCAAAGATCTTGCTTCAACTGTTCTAGTCCCATTTCTTTCAATGTGAAATCAAGCTTCTTGTTCCATTGCCTGCTAGCCTGTTTCAAACCATAAAGTGATTTCTTTAATCGACATACTTGTTCACCAATGCAGTACATAGGAGGCTGCATCATATAAATCTCCTCTTCTATGTCACCTTGAAGAAAAGCAGACACTGCATCCATTTGCCATATATCCAAATTATATTTAACCGATAAGGCAAATAAATATCTCAATGATGCAAGTCTGACAACAGGTGAAAAAACCTCCTTGTAGTCAATTCCAAATTTTTGTGAACATCCTTTTATCACAAGCCTTGCTTTGTACTTAATTATCTGACCATTTTCATCTGTTTTAGTTTTAAAAACCCATTTGCATGGTATTGGATGTTTATTTGATGGGAGATTAGTCAACTCCCACGTATCATTTTCTAATAAACACTTATACTCTTCATCCATTGCTTCTTTCCATTCTTTAGCACTAGTGCTTGATAAAGCTTCTTTCTCACTCAATGGATCTGAAAAATGTGTAATACATAAAATTATTGCCCTCCATATTATTCCTTTGTTGTGATCTCAAATTATAATCTCTCTGGAAATCATCAACATCGCTATCATGATCACTTGTAGTTGGATAATATGTAAGATCGTCAGTCCCAATACTGCTGGCAAAAGATTCATCACAAGTGGTTGCCATAGTGCTATCTTGTGAAACATCTTCGCGTTCCAATGTACTATGGTTGGAACTAAGAGTGATTGAAGCAAGGGGTGGCTCTGATATAGGTTCCTGTGATATATTTTTCGCTATCTCAGTTTTCTCAATGAAAATTACATCCCTGCTAATTATAATCTTTTTACCAACTGGGTCAAATAATCTATATCCCTTTGTATTTTCGCAGTAACCCAAAAAAATTAATCCACGTGATTTACGGTCCCATTTTGAACGATTATGCTTAGGAACATGTACCATGGCCTTACAGCCAAAAATCTTCAAATGTGAAAGGTTCGGTTTCTTACCAGTCCATTTTTCATATGGTGTTACCTCATTCAAAACACGTGATGGTGATCGGTTAATGATATAAGCTGCTGTAGCAACCGCCTCAGCCCAATACGTTTTCTTCAGATCAGCTTCAAACAGCATACATTTAGCACGCTCGACCAACGTTCTGTTCATCCGTTCCGCTAGCCCATTTTGCTCAGGCGTGTATGGAGTGCTGGTTTGATGCTTGATTCCAGAGGCCGCTAGAAAATCAGAAAATTCTTTATTACAAAATTCTTTTCCGTTATCGCTCCTTAAAATCTTAATTTTTTTTTCTAGTTCATTTTCTACCTCTTCTTTGAACTTTATAAACACAGATTTAATATCCATCTTATTTTTTAGAAAATACACATACACTTTTCTAGAAAAATCATCTACAAAGGTTATGAAGTACTTCCAACCTCCAGCGAAAGATGTCTCCATCGGACCACAAAGATCAGTGTGAATTATCTCTAGCAATGCATTTGCTCTTGAATTTGACGGTGGAAATGGAAATCTGGTTTGTTTCGCTTCGCAACATGGTATACATACAGAATCAATTTCCTTGCTACTTATTTTTACACCTTCAGCACATGACTCTAACCAATATTTAAGTGACCCATTCTTTTATGCCATGTAATCAAGTCTGTCTTACTTTCAACAGTAGTAACATATGCGTTACCAGTTGCTATATTGAGTTTGTACATGTTATCAGACAGTTTTGCAGTTGCAATAAGTACTCTATTGGCATTATAAATGTTACAACCCTCATCAGTGAATTCCAGATTACATCCATTCTTTGTCAACTGACTGACCGATAACAGGTTTACACTTAGCTCAGGAATAAACAAAACATTCCTCACCTGGATTTGATGTGCATCCACATACATTGGTCTGAATGTTTACTTTACCCATGTTCTGCACTGAGACTGCACTGTTATTCACCACCATTATCTTCTGAATCGGAGGTGACTCTAAATCGTACATCCAGTCTGAGCGTTTTGTTATATGCATTGTTGCCCCTGAGTCTATATACCAATCATCTGAATTCAATGAGCTGTAAGCTGAAAAAATAGCTGCAAAATTATTTTGATTATTATTCTTTCGACATTGACTTTTATAATGTCCATATTTATCCCATAACCTGAGGAAATTAAATACACCAAGAAAATAGAATTGATTAATGAAAAACGTATATTGCACACAAAATGACACACGTTCAACTATTCTGATTCATAGCTAACTCAATTAACAGAATTATGTGCTTACTATGAAACATGATGACTACAGAATATTATATATTAGGTTGTGTTTAATATTTTTCCTACAGGGGAACACTCTAATGGGCTAGTAATGTACATTTTATGGGGTCATTCAAGCCACCAGTCTGATCTCAAAAAGACTAAATTTTATATGTATCTGCAAAGGAGAAAGTTTTTGGGTTTTACCATATTGCGGCACATCACTGCAACCAGGGAGTTTTGGGTTTTACAAGCGAATATCGTTACAAGTGTCCAATGGTTCAGCAAAAATTCGAAATTTATCATTACCTGCAATGGAGATTTGGGGTTTACCATATTTTGTCACGTTTCAATTTTTAATGGGTTATTTGAGGGATCCACGTTTTTGGCCAGAATGAGAAAACATATCTAAACAATATCTTACATATTATGGGATCTTACCTTCTTTAATCAAACAAGGAGCTCGTGGAAGCATATATTAGATAATATTCTAATGAAATACCTTATGATGAATTAATGGTGAATATTTGCAATATTTCCAAAAATAAAGATTCTATCGAATTAGAATTCAGTATTTGATCAAAAACCGCATCTTGAAAGTTCAATCGTTTTGTCGGAAGTAATTTCAGTATTTTGAGCTGACAATGGTGTTGAATGATTAGGTTGGACTGCCTGGCGAAAAATCCATGGTTAAAATAATAAAATTTCTATTTTCGCTTCAAGGCCGCATGTGCTCCAACTATCGAAGGAGAAAAGAACCTTGAGCCTCGAATTCTTCAGGTTAACTACAGAACCTAAATATATGGGTTAATTTGCCAAATCCTCCAAAAAATTTCGGGTTCATATCAATTTGAAATTTTCAGGTTATTTAAACAATACATCAAGAAGTACTGATACGATCAGATTAAAAATTCGCAATGCTGGGGCTAATTTATTTTTGAATATATTATATTTTGCGATATACTGATCATATGGTTTTCATGAAATTCTACATAAACCTCCAAGCTCTCATTTTTTTCAACCAACTACTATAGATTTCAATGCGATCCGATCTGTATTCAGCCTGCGAAATTGAACTCCAAACCTGATCTACAATTATAAAATCTATTATTAAATTGTTGTACTGTAAACACGAAATTCCCAAAGTCTTTGAATCCTTAGTTTACAAATATATTGTAAATCCTGTAAAAAACTTAATTGTCGAGAGTCAGTACGGTTTCATAAAGTGTCGTAGCGTGGAAACGAACCTGATTAGTTTGGTGGAATATGTTTATGAAGGCTTTGAGTCACAACATCAGACTGACGTAATTTATACCGATTTGAGGAAAGCATGTGATAAAATTAATCACTCGATTCTCTTGAGGCGCCTTGCAGAGGTGGGAATTTGTGGTGATCTTCTCAGATGGATAGCGTCCAATATTTCAAGGAGATCACAATTCGTGTGTGTTAATGGACGGGGGTCGAAAAAGTTTTCCAGTGCACCCGGGGTGCCTCAGGGCTGTCACATTGGGCCTATATTTTTCATTATTTATTTGAATAATATATCCTCGTGTTCAGTATGCGAGGTTTCTTCTGTTTGACGACGATTTAAAGATATTTTCTAAGATAAAAAGCATTGTTGACTTTCGTCTATTACAACAAGATTTGGATAGATTTTTCGATTACTGCAGGAAAAATTTCCTTTTTCTGAGTTTGGATGAATGCTTCAAAATTTCTTTCACAAGGAATATTAACCCATTCCAATTTCATTACTCGATAGATCAGATTCAGCTACGGCAAGCGAGTAGTATTCGGGACTTGGGTGCAAAGCAAAGTTGAATTTTATCGAACATATTGATAACGTCCTTTCTTCGGCGACTAAGATGCTTGGTTTTGTTTTTCGTCATAGTAAATCATTCAGAAAGAATGAAACTTTGTTAACAATGTATTATTCATTTGTTTTTAGTCTGCTGAATTTTTCATCGTCGGTTTGGAACCCTCATTATCAGTGTCACGTCATCGGTTGGAAAGCGTACAGCATACATTTCTGCGATATTTTTTTAGGTTTTTATGGGTTTTCATCCCCACTATCTGAAACAGAACTATTAAAAATTAAATAAAAATTTTTTTTTCATGAAAAACGCCCGTTTTCTTGCAGAGAAGATTTCCTATTGTGAACAACACAGGAACAATAAAAACGATAAAGAAAACGAACTATAACGTTTCAGAGTACAAATCTGACAAAATAGAAAATTTCAAGAATTATTTTCTTTCGATTTGAGACTTTTGTCACATTGACAGTTATGATGAAGAAAACGAACTGTGACGTTTCAGAGTACAAATCTGACTCCTTCATCACACAAAATAGAAAATTTCAAGAATTATAACTGTCAATATGACAAAAGTCTCAAGTCGAAAGACAATAATTCTTGAAATTTTCTATTTTGTCTGATGAAAGAGTCAGATTTGTACTCTGAAACGTCACAGTTCGTTTTCTTTATCGTTTGTTTTGTTCCTGTGTTGTTCATTAGGCAATCTTTTCTGCAAAAAAACTGCGCTTGGCAAATAGTTGACATTGCAATCCGCATGGGCGTTTTTCATGAAAAAAACAATTTTTATTTAATTTTTAATAGTCATGTTTCAGATATTGGGAGTGAAAACCCATAAAACCTGAAAAATATTGCGGAATTCCCACTGTTGTGAGAATCTGAATACCAAGTTTAATTTTTCATAGGTGATTGTAACTACTGTTTTCATGTTGATCTATGAATACTGTGTTAGGTTGAAATACCAGTTTGTATTCTTCCTTAATGAATAAATAAAAATAAATAAATAACTCCCGAAACAATTGACCTAGGGATTCTTTATTTGGAACTTAATTAAGGAGGTCAATCTCGTAAATGGGTAAAATGCGCCCATTCATGTAGATTTTTTTTTTCAATTTTTGACTACGAATGCGAAATTTGGTAATCAGTTGTAGAATTCTGACGCGCTATTGTTTGCAAAATTTCGTTGGGATCGTCTAGCCGGCCGACCGGCCTGCCGTCCGTCCGTAGGCACGATTACGGTCGTACGGAGAATCCTATCAACCAGAAACTTTCAGGGTAGGTTGAATTTCAAAATGCGACGGTTAAGTTCGTTAATGAACAAAATCGGCCAAACGGTTTCGGAGTTAAAGCATTTTAAAGTTTTGACGTTATTTTGGAGATAATTCGGGAACTACTGGAACGATTAGATCGAAACTTGGCGGTTAGTTGAAGTGTAGGAACGCCGAACTTTTCGCTAAATTTCGTTGAGATCATACCATCAGTAAATTTTCAAGAAAAATATTTTCAAAATTTTTTTCGGAAAAATTTTTTTTCGAGAACTATTCATCACATTCAAAAAAAATTGCTCATACTTTGAGCTCCATATCTCACAGCAGTGTACCAAATTTCAATTCAATATTCCTATTAGGTTATTGGGAAAAATATGTAAGATTTCGTGGTATTCTTCTCTATATCGTTGTTTTTTTCGGTATTACTCGAGAAATACTGATTTAACTTCGCAGCTTGTTTGAAGATGCTGAAAGACAACTTGGTGCAAAATTTCATGATGATTGTATCATTAGAACAATTTGAAAAAAAAATTCATTTTTTTTCGAATATTCAATAATCTGTGATCTTCTTGTCATATTATCCTCATTTAATTCTGTATGATCCTTCGAACTGTCTGTTTTTACTGACTGAATTTAAATTCGATCTGATCTGTATTTTTGGAAATATTTGGAAAATAAAATTTTGAGTGGGTAAACACAATAACGTCTGGAAGAAACGACTTTGAAACTCAATATTTGTAGAGAAGGTTTGGGGCTTAATTACGAAGGTCGAATACGTGAATGGGTTAAATCCGCCCAATGATTCCGTAGATATACGCATTCAAAAATTTAATTTTCCCAATATTTCTAAAAATACTGATTAAATCGAATTGAAATCCAGTACTCTATCGAAAAAAACTCAGAAAACCACTGACGTGAGGTCTAGAGCTTTTACGCGCTTGTTCCCATTCGAGGCCATTTCCTCAAGACATTTTGTATGAACATTTACACCGTCATTTTTCAACCAAGTGCAGAAATTCGATTCGATCATATCTGCATTATTGGTAATTGGTAATATTAGGAAAATAAAATTTCTAATTGAGTTATCTACTAAATTTTCGAGGGGATTCAAACTTTTCACGAATTCGACTTTCTCCAGTAACCCCCAAACCTGGTATAAATATAGAGTCTCTTATAGTCGTTTTTTTTTTCGGATGTTATCCTGGTTAAATACTGCATATTTATTCCCAAATATCTCCATAAATAAACATCAGATCAAATTGAGTTCGAAAAACTGTTGTCGAATACTATCTTCAAGGTCTGCGCCGGATTTCATAGAAATCTGGTCAATAAATCAGAGAAACTATTTTTTTTCGATAAAGATGTGGATAATTTTTAGAAAAAAATTTTTTCGTAGTTGCACGTTGATAGTCTTCAACTGAATACGAAGTTTTGATGTGATCACATTCATACTTTTTGAGATATTGAGGAAATAACCTCAAAATTTCAAACAACGAAATTTGAAATTAATTTTTTATATATTTCCAGGAGTAAATATCGTATCGAACTCGAATTGAAATCTAAAACATCGTTGTTGAATATTGATTTTTAGGTCTTTGCCAAATTTCGCTGAGATCAGTTCAACATTTCCCGACAAAAAAATATTGCAAAAAAATTTCAAACCTTTCGGAATAAACATTTTTTTGAACTTTTTGAACAATTGGACCCATACGAAATTCTGCAGTGAATTCCACCTTGGTGTTTTTCATATAATAACGAAGTTTCTATTTGACCGCATTTGTACCTCTTGAGATATTGAGGACATAACGTCAAAATTTCGAATAAAAAAGAAATTTCACATTTTTTTTTCCATATATCTCCGAAAGTAAATATCGTATGAAATTGAAACTCAAAACATTGTTGCAGAATAATGATTCTAAGCTTTGCGCCAAATTTCGATGAAATCTGATTAACATTTCCAGAATTTCAAAAATTTTTAAATAATATTTCTTTAAAATTTTTTGAAAACGGGATCCATACGAAATTCCGCATTGAGTTGCGTGTTGGTATGCAAAAACTCATCACCTAGTTTTAATCGGGGAATCAACCTCAAAATATCATACAGACATAACTCCGAAACTGTTTGGCTGATTTCGCCTACTAACGAACTTAACCGAGATATTCGAGATCAAAACCTATCCTGATAATTTCAAGACTCTAGGTCCTTTCTTTCGAAAGTTAGAGCACACACGGACGGCCGGACAGAATCAAATTGACCACAGATTCTTCATTGAAGTCATTAGTCGTCTGAGTCCAACACAGTCGTTTGAGACCAATTTCTGCTTAAAATTCGAAAACACTGTGATGAAACGGTAACGCGCTGTTCCCCAGAACAACCGCGTAAAAAGTATTCACAAACTAAACAAGTCATATTCGAAAAATATATTTTTTTTCGGAGATCATTGATAGGATTTCGATGAAATTGGTCAATTTTGAACAGTTTCCAGTTTTTTAGACCCCTATTTTAAAATTTCACGGTCTTCTCAGTTCGGAGATCGGGGACAAAAGAAAATTCTTATGTTAATAGATAATGGATCCAATGTTTACAATTAAATTCATTTCTTCAAATTCCGAGCTTGCTGCGCACTTATAGAATACTCTCATCGTATTTCACCTACCAAGGTACATAATTTCATATAGGTATATACCTAAAGGTTGAACCGTGCGCAGAAAATTAGGTCACACTCATCGTTACGCCTGCAGAGGTTGCTATGATAAAGTAAAGACTTGTTCTACATGCTATATCATATAGTAAGAAATAATTAATGAATCCTAATAATGATTATTAGTTATATTCTGCATTTCCTTATTTGTTCTTTTCTGTTGTTTTTTGTAGTTTTATTTCAAATTCAACGTTTAGAACAATGCTCGCGTTAATTAGTCCGTAAATCCTTTAATTGCAACTGATATAGTTTGAAGGAAAACAATTGTTTTCTTTGTTTTATCATTTCTTTGTCGGCTACATCTTGTATCTTTTCTCTAGGAGGTCTGGTTGTTTGGGGTTCTCTCGTATTAATTAGATTACACATTCTGCGAGCACTATTCAAACCGTTGAATTTAAAATGAAGCGATAAAAAATCATCAGAAATCAACGAATTCGTTCAGACCGTTAAATAATAAAGTAAAGGGATGGAAAAACCATAGGCCATTTGTACAGAATGCCCTCATTCAATGTAGAAGGAGAGCATTATTAAGGGGTTCCAGGATTCTCCTTACGTTCAGGTACCTACGAGATATGCCGACAGAGCGAGCTAATTGCCTAATAGCTCTGGGAACTAATAAGTTATAAAATGAATTGAATAACAATTGATTTAAACATTCACAGATTGATTAAAGCAAACCGTATCAAAATGATGAATTGAAAAAGTTCAAAAAGCACTGCCGTGAAGGCAGCAACTTTTGCGCGCATGTTCAATGTAGATGACCGCTTCAGCAACGAATTCGAACATGCATGCAAAAGCTGCTGCCTTCACGGCCGTGCTTTTTGAAATTTTCTACTGATAAATTACTGGATTTCAATTCGATCAAATTTGTATTTTTGGAAATATTGGAAAAATAAAATTTTGAATGGGTATATCTACGGAATCATTGGGCGGATTTTACCCATTCACGAATTCGACCTTCGTAATTAAGCCCCAAACCTACTCTATAAATATCGAGTTTCTAAGTCGTTTCTTCCGGAAGTTATTGTGTTAACGGTCAGTCTAACGGCTGACTGCGTAAACACAATAACTTCCGAAAGAAACAACTTAGAAACTCAATATTTGTAGAGAAGGCCGAATTCGTGAATGGGTAAAATCCACCCAATGATTCCGTAGATATACCCAATCAAAAGTTTATTTTTCCAATATTTTCAAAAATACAGATCAGATCGAATTGAAATCCAGTACTTCATCGAAAAATAACAGTTCGAAGTTTCAGACAGAATTTAATGAGGATGATATGATAAGAAAATCATAGCCATTTTTTTTTCAAATTGTTCTTATGACACTATTATCACGAAATTTCGCATAAAGTTGTCTTTCAGCATCTCAAAACTAGCTTTTAAGTTTTATCAGGACTGAATCAGTATTTCTCGAGTTATACCGAAAAAATCAACGATATCGAGAAGAAAACCTCGAAATTTGACATATTTTTTCCCGATATCTCCAAAACTTATGATCGTATCGAACTGAAATTTGGTATACTACTGTGAAATATGAAGCTCAAAGTGTGAGTGGAATTTTTTTGGATATGATTAAT
Organism: Myrrha octodecimguttata; assembly: GCA_958510865.1. Lineage (NCBI taxonomy): Eukaryota > Metazoa > Arthropoda > Insecta > Coleoptera > Coccinellidae > Myrrha > Myrrha octodecimguttata. The sequence goes on from OY294060.1 coordinate 17,337,664, forward strand.
GGTTTCCGAAAAAAAAATTTTTTTGAAAAAAAAATTTCGAAAAAAATTTTTTTTTTAATTTACTGACAATATCATCCTGACGGAATTTGGCTCCAAGTTGCGCGTCGTTATACTCAACCTAAGTGCCAAATTTGAATCCAATCGCTCAAGTAGTTTCTGAAATAAAAAATAAATAACTTCAAAATTTCAAGTGCCCATAACTCCGAAACTATTCGACCGATTTGGCCCATTAACGAACTAAACCGCGGCATTCTGATGCGCGACCTACCCTGAAAGTTTCAAGTTGCTAGCTTGCTTCTGTCGACAGTTATCGTGTCCTCGGCCGGACAGACGATTTTGGCGCCGGATTCGTCATCAGTGAGTCCAACCTAGTCGATTGAGACTATTTTCGGCTCAATCGTCCAAAATTACAGACATTTGGACAAAATGATAGCACGCTGTTTCCCTCGAACATGCGCGCAAAAAGACTCCTCTCTCAGAAAATTGAGCTCTCATATTTTGTCCCCCAACAAGGAAGTTTTTTATCGGCCGCTGAAAGTGTGACATAGCGTTTAGACCGAAAATGGTATGGTTTATTCACTCTCATTTCTGAAAGAATTTTGGGAAGAGATTGACTCTTCTATCAAAAAATTAAGGTCTCACATTTTGTCCCCCTACAAGGAAATTTTTATCGACCGTTGAAAGTGGGACAAATAAATTTCAAACCGATAATGTTGGCATCGTTTATTTGCCCTAATTGGTGAAAAATTCTTCTTTAAGTATGTTATTAATAAAGAAAAGACCCTTCTTTCAGGAAAATGAGGTCTTTTATTTTGTCTTCCTAGAAGGAAATTCTTTCGGTATGTTATTGAGAAAATACTGTTCTAGCAAAAAATTGAGTTCTCATATTTTGTCCACCTAGAAGGAATTATTTTATCGGCCGTTGAATGGGGCATATAAATTTCGAATAGAGAATGCTTGCTCCGTTTATTCGCTCTCATTTCTGAAAAAAATCAAAAAAAGCAATTCTTATTTCAGTATGCTATCCAGCCAACACCCTTCTATCATTTTTGGAATGGATTTTTTTAATTTACTGACAATATGATCCTGACGAAATTTGGCTCAAAGTTGCGCGTTGTTATACTCCACCTAACTGCCAAGTTTGAATCTAATCGCTCAAGTAGTTTCTGAAATAAAAAATAAATAACTTCAAAATTTCAAGTGCCTATAACTCGGAAACTATTCGACCGATTTGGCCCATTAGCGAACTTAACCGCGGCATTCTGATGCGCAACCTATCCTGAAAGTTTCAAGTTGCTAGCTTGCTTCTGTCGACAGTAGTTATTGTGTCTACGGCCGGCCGACCGGACAGAATCGATTTTGACACAGGATTCGTCATCAGTGAGTCCAACCTAGTCGATTGAGATCATTTTCGGCTCAATCATCCAAAATTACAGACATTTGGACAAAACGATAGCACGCTGTTCCCCTAGAACATGCGCGCAAAAAATAGCTTCGAGCGAAAAAAACATCGAAGAATGATACGTGACAAATTCTCGAATTTTAAGCAAGGGGCAATAAAATAACATCTGGGTGGACGGGTGCCACTTTTGGGTGACGCATAGCCCAGAGCCTATAACAACGGAATTATTCATTAAAAATGCAAAATATAATAGATACTCTATTAAGGTTTATTGCTTATTAATTATTTCAATACTATATGATTTATCGCAATAGGGCGCCAAGTGAAGGTGACGTTGAACGCTACGAGAAACAAAATAATGAAATTCAAATAAATGAATATAAAATTTATTACAAATGTTGTGAAAGAAGAGAATGCTTGCATTAATTGTGATGCACAAGTCTAATGCACAAGCAAAACAAATTGTTTTCATGTAGGCCCATTTTCATAAAATATGGTATACTCACATTGTTTGTTTGTATTTCTACGTTTCTTCACATCGCCAATACAACCAACACCAACATGTGCATAATAAACTTCCTCGCATCTTCTACAAATTCACATCTTCCAAGAATAATCCGGAACACACTTATCGAACTTCGGATCGTGGTTGAAATATTCCGGCATCCCCATAGGGATGTATCTATACAGGGTCTTTCACGAGGAACCTCACCCATATTTATACGGAAAACTACTGAACGTATTTTCATGAAATTCAGCACTTATAAGTATTTCACGATGCTGATGAAATCTAAAATATTTTCAAGGCATGAGCACCTCCGGTTTTTCCGGAAATGACGTCAACTTCCGTTTTTCAAATTAGAACACCATTTTTTTATTGCAGAAGTAGATTCCTTAGAAAATTTTAATTTATTTTGATGTAACATTTTTCAGTTTTGGTTGGAAAATTCTCTCTGAGCGGGAAAATTCGAAAAAAAATCGAAAATAGAGCTCCGCTGAAACAAGAATAACTTCGAGGTTTTTGGATGGAAAATTTTCATTTTTGGGATTTTTCAAGATGTAAGATTGATGTATCCACTTTAAAAATCGAAATTGCGATCCATGATACAGGGGGTGAAAAAATCGCTTTCAAACTTAGGGATGACAAAATCGTGAAAAATCAATTTTTTCAAATTAGAACCCCATTTTTTTATGGCAGATATTGAATCTACGTTAAAAAATAATGTGAGTGTATGCATCACACCCTTGCCCTAAAGTGGATATTTTCTGAGTTATTCACAAAAAACTGTTTGACTCAAATAATTGAGCCGCTAGTACAGAACCATAATGACTTATGGTATCAACAAGATGGCGCGCCTCCACACAATTCACTCAATGTGTCAAATATCCTCTACAGGCTATTTGAAGATCGATGGTTGGCGAACAATGGTCCACATCTTTGGCCACCACGTTCTCCCGATTTAACTCCTTTAGACTATTATGTTTGGGGTAGGATAAAAAAATATTGTCTACTCAACTCCCCTGACTGATAAAGAGGACTGCATAGAACGAGTCAGAAATGCGTTCAGGTTTGTTTAGATTTTTAGATTCATAGTTTTGAAACTCAATTTGGTTTTTAAACACTTTTGCAGATCTCTTCCTCCCGATAAAATAAGAAGAGCAACGCACGAAGCATTCCTGAGACGTATAAATAAATGTCTAGAAATTAACGGTCAAAACTTTGAGCATCTTCTCTAGTTATAACTGCGAGAGTTTGCCATGGTTCTCCTAATAGTAACTTGAAGTCGGTTTCAAGAAGGGGTGAAAAATCTACAGCATGGTTCAAATAACAGTTCCTGAAAATTTCATCTTTTTGGCGTGAAGGGAAAAGAAATAGCTGAAAATTCAAGGCGAAAAACAGTTTTTTGTGAATAACTCAGAAAATATCCATTTTAGGGCAAGGGTGTGATGCATACACTCACATTATTTTTTAACGTAGATTCAATATCTGCCATAAAAAAATGGGGTTCTAATTTGAAAAAATTGATTTTTCACGATTTTGTCACCCCTAACTTTGAAAGCGATTTTTTTACCCCCTGTATCATGAACCGCGATTTCGATTTTTAAAGTGGATACATCAATCTTACATCTTGAAAAATCCCAAAAATGAAAATTTTCCATCCAAAAACCTCGAAGTTATTCTTGTTTCAGCGGAGCTCTATTTTCGAATTTTCCCGCTCAGAGAGAATTTTCCAACCAAAACTGAAAAATGTTACATCAAAATAAATTGAAATTTTCTAAGGAATCTATTTCTGCAATAAAAAAATGGTGTTCTAATTTGAAAAACGGAAGTTGACGTCATTTCCGGAAAAACCGGAGGTGCTCATGCCTTGAAAATATTTTAGATTTCATCAGCATCGTGAAATACTTATAAGTGCTGAATTTCATGAAAATATGTTCAGTAGTTTTCCGTATAAATATGGGTGAGGTTCCTCGTGAAAGACCCTGTATATTTGAAGCAGTTTCTTTCGTACTTGGTAACGAGAGTTTATTTCACCAATATAAAAGGGATCATGAATATAACATGAGAAAGAAAGATAATTTGAAGCCGCCAAAACTTGAATTTCCTTATATCCAAAAAATTTCGAATACCAAATCATTTCAATATGGTCATACATAGCCATATAGATAACATTGGGAAAGTAATATTTACCTTATGACATTTACCCCGTTTTCGAAGAATAAGCGAGATACAGGGTGTTTAATGTCAACATGGAGCAATATTGTGATAACTGTGGTGAGTTATGCGTGACCTTTGAAATAACGTCACATGTCACATCTTAGTATTTTTTGGTGGTCAATTCAATTGTTGTGTAGAATTCTGGAAAAAATATTCCACATTGGTGGAAAACCTACAAAGTTGAAATTTTTTGTTTTCGATTGCCAAATTGGATAACATTATTTCAATGTACTCAATTTCCTGAGATTTTTCATGAATTTTTGTAAACCTAAAACTCAACTTTTTCTACATGTCTACAGTGAAAAAAAAATTCACCCAAAATTTTTAGAATCTTGCGAAGTTGAACTTTAACCAGTGTGAAAACAGAATGAAAAAATATCCATTGGTTTTCATTTTATAGCCTCCCGAAGATTCCGCTCAGAGTACTTCAATAATTTTTATTTGAGAAACTGGTGGCCCTACGGATGCCAAAATTATGCTCATAGAACTCCAGAATGACCTAGATAGAAATATTAATTTATCAAAAAAAAATTTTTTTTTCTAAAAAACTGGTGGTAATCGAACTCTCTCCGCATTCGGAAAAAAGGGTCAATTTCTATGAACTACCGTTGCTTGGCAATGGACATCATTATAATAAGAATAAATCCAATTTATACTCCGACTCTATTGTCCGTAAGTGAAGCGAGTTCGATTCCCATCAAAGTTTTTTTGAATTTTTTTTTCATAAACTCATATTTCTGTCCAGGTCATTCTGGCATGTCATTCTGAGGCCCATTTGCATAATTTTGGCCTCCGTAGGGCCACCAGTTTCTTAAATAAAAATTATTATGGTACTCGGAATCTTTGGAAGGCTAATGGATATTTTTTCATTCAGTTTTCCCACCAGTATTCAGAATGAAGGTTAGTTCAATCTCGAAAGATTTCAACAATTTTGGGTGATTTTTTTTCACTGTAGACATGTGAAAAAAAAGTTGAGTTTGAATTTTGGAAAAATGTTTTCACGCAAAATCTTATAAAATTGAGTACATTGAAAAAATGCTACCCAATTTGGCAATCAAAAACAAAAAATTCCAACTTTGTAGGTTTTCCGCCATTTCGAAATGATTTTCACAGAATTCTACACCACAATTGAAGAGACCATCAAAAAATACTAAGAATTGAACAAAATCCGTTATTTCAAAGGTCACGCATAACTCGACACAGTTATCAGAATACTGTTCCTAGTTGACATTAAACACCCTGTATCTCGCTTATCTATACGGCTATATAGGGTGACCCATTTTAACTTAGGCAGCCAAATAACTCGAAAAATAAGCACACTACGAAAAAATGTTTAGAATCAAAATTTCGTCATTTCGAGGGGGACGTACAATGACGTTAAAATGAGCCCCCCCACCCTTCCCCCTGGGCGGTGAGGGGGGGCTCAAGTTTGAAATCTTAAATAGGAACCCCTATTTTTTATTGCATATTCGGAATCTTTGGCTAAAAACACATACAATTTGTCTGAAACATTTTTCTCGATTCATGATAGATGGCGCTGTAATCGACGAAATTCAATTTCTTCGATTTCTCTTACTGAGAACCCATGCTTACGATTCTGCAATAAATTAACAATAAAAATACCACGTTTTCATTGTTAATTCTCGAAATTAGTCTTAAAACAAACTTCTCATTATTTTTTATTACTCATTAATTTTTTTTTTTTTTTTTTTTTAATTTTATCAGAGTACAAATGTTAAAAAAATACATAAACACTTGTAACAATGAAAACGTGGTATTTTTATTGTTAATTTATTGCAGAATCGTAAGCATGGGTTCTCAGTAAGAGAAATCGAAGAAATTGAATTTCGTCGATTACAGCGCCATCTATCATGAATCGAGAAAAATGTTTCAGACAAATTGTATGTGTTTTTAGCCAAAGATTCCGAATATGCAATAAAAAATAGGGGTTCCTATTTAAGATTTCAAACTTGACCCCCCTCACCGCAGAGGGGGAAGGGTGGGGGGGCTCATTTTAACGTCATTGTACGTCCCCCTCAAAATGACGAAATTTTGATTCTAAACATTTTTTCGTAGTGTGCTTATTTTTCGAGTTATTTGGCTGCCTAAGTTAAAACGGGTCACCCTGTATATGTTTGACCAGTTTATGATGAAACACCCTGTATAACAAGCTGCCGGGAGAAACCAGAATGCTTCATGGTGCTGAAAAACTGAGGCGAAAATTGAAAATTTTCTTGATTAAAAAAGTATTATGATGTATGGGAGTATTTAAATGATGATGTACATTTGTAGAATTTTCGGAATGTGATCTTTTTTTGGTTTTTTGTTTATCCTATCAATTATTTTCGGTGTTACTTGGTAGTATTTTTCATTTTTGACATGTTCAAATCCTATAATGTAGGAATAATATGCAGTGTGTATTCATTTTTGAGTGAATAAAAAACATCTATCCATCCATCTATCAACTTATACAGGTGTAACGATGAGTGTGACTTAATTTTCTGCGCACAGATAACCCTTCATGTATTAATCTGTATGAAATAGGTGAAATATGATGAGAGTATTCTATAAGTGCGGAACAAGCTCGAAATTAAAAGAAGTGAATTTATTTCTAACTAGCTGCCCGGCCCGGCTTCGCACGGGAGGTGTAACTTAAGAAAAACACTAAGATAAAATATATTATGTAGTGAAAAAAACATCCAAATGTCTAAATTATAATTTATTGCGATGCCCTATTGTGTACAATATTTTTGGTTTTTCCTTCTTGACGGAAAACAAATAGAGCAGATGGATTACCAACTCTTGAGCAGGGATATACAACTGCCCATGCAAAAAAATGGTCAATTCAAGGTATATTCCACAAACTTGTAACGATTAACTTTGTGATTTATTTATTGTCATTGCAAATGGAGGTCGCACTGGAAACTGGACACGCTTAAATTCATTAGGAAAACCAGATGGCATAAGTGGAATCCTCGGAATAAGGACATCCTCACCTTTGAACTTTCCTATGATAATAGTACCTTCTATCAAGTTTGTAAAAACTCTTTTAACAGAAAGTCTAGTTCCGTTACACAATTTTGGCTGATTAAGGTTGCGTAATTTGCGGATAATTACTGAGCCAACTTTCAGCTGCAAATTATGTACACAATTCCTCTAAAGATATCAATACCTCATTATGTATCTCACCACTAATTTCTAGTTCTGGAATTGCTGTTGTTGATCGTACTCGATGCAAAATGTCTTCAGCCATATGGTCTGTGTATTTGCCCACAAATGATGAGGGTTCGATGGATAGCATGTTGAAATTATGATGGCAAAAAGTGACAGTATTTGATATGAAGTAGAAGAAATAACAGCATCGGAGAGTGTATGATCCTAAAGTATATCATCCTCTAATAAATGTAAACGTTGACAGGCTTCTCGATATGTTGCGCATATTTCACCATCGATGGTTCGCAAATATTCGAAGGAAGTTGGTCCACGAACATTCAGCAACAATAAACGCAAGTAAAAACATTCTACATTGCTCGGGTGAATTGTGTAAATGCGCTCCAATGCATTGGTTGAATATACATTCACGTATCCCAGTTGGAATTTTTTGGATGATACATTCCAAGTGAAGTATTTTTGCATTTCTGAGTAAAGCAATGTTCTTGCAAATGAATCTCTTATGCATGTCTCAAAAAAGCTTGCCAACATTGTGGCTGGTGAAATAAACTCATTGTCTATTCTCTAAATGGGCGGCTAAATGAACTACAGTGGAATAACGTTCATGTATGGCAAATGAAGAAATTCTCCAAATAGATTACTACTAACATATCTTCCCATCTGATATTGTGACACCTCATCGTTACTATTTGGAGCTGTAATACCAAAAACAGCCATGTCGCTGCCTTTCGTGACGTACTTGCAAACATATTTAATAGATTTCACCGAATTACAGTACTCAACATTGCAATGTGCCTTGAATGTTTTTGACAGCAGCGGCGAATATGGAACAACCCAGGTATTGTTGACTACAACATCCTTATTCCTAACTTTCAACGTTATTGTTCTACCGCCATCTTCAACAGAGCGACGACGGTACAGGGGGTAACCATCATTACCTTTATTGTCTCTGCCAATAAAGTACGTGAATAACGCTTGGAGCATTTGTTGTCGATCATACATGGTGATTCACGATTGTGTTCACCACACGGTCCATATATCATGTTTTTTATCACTATTTCATGCATTTCTGGATCTACATCTAGATCAGGAATTTCTGCACTGATGATTGAGTCGATTTCATTGGGTATGATTTATTCAGCCATCCACAGGAGAATGTGAGCATGAGGAACCCCTTTTTTTGCCACTCTACCGAATACATCCAACATCGTACATCTCCAAAAACATGATATCTTACAATGAAATCCATTAGCATTTTGAGTTTTTGCTTGAATACTCGTGCTGTGATGTCATGACGATCACTGGATGACTGACCAGGCAATAGCAAATCAATGACTTCGAATCATTTTGGGTTGCACGTGAAAGTAATAAACAAATCTGGTCGACCATAATGACGCACGTAAGTCATTGCATCTTGCGCATATTCGTGCATGTGTCTGGGGCTTCCCACATATGTTGCTGGTAAAACAGTAAGTCGACCGACATTATTTCCATTTCCATCTGCGTTCATGGCATCGCGCAAATGAATATAATCTTCTGAACGCAACTTTCTTTGATTCAAACGTTTATACGTTAGACGTTCCGTTTCAATTTTGACATACATATCAACGGCGAACTGATGGAACAATCGGCGGCATTTCAAAATATGGTTGTCCTCGTTTTGACGAATCATGAAACGATATGCATAAAAATTCATGGAGCTGACCTTCTTGTTTGTTTCCTCACCTGTAAGAAAATAATCAACATTAATAAAGAATTGAAACATAGAATTTTTGAAACAACATTACTCTGACGAATTGGTGGTAAAAACTATGAGAATATAGTAGAAAATAATACAGGGTGCACAAATCTGAGGACCTTATTCTCTGAAGATGTCTTATTGAAATGCATTCTTACTATATTCTTTCATAACATGACTTATCAATACTTACCAGTCGCTGGGTTAATCATTTTGATCATAAAATGGTAGCCATCTTCTCCCCGGCAGAATATTAGTGGATATTGTAAAGCATCATACATACGATGTGTTTCACTGATACGTCTGAGGTTGCCACCATCACGTCGTTGAATTACAATGTCTCGAGACTCCATATTTTCTCCAACTACCACAATAGCAACTTCATTTAACGTTGGTGCATTGAAACGTCTCTCATGTTCTCCTGCTGGCCTTTTATCTGCTCTGATTACTAATTTATGTTCGTCTGATGGCATCATTTCTAAGGCTGTTCTGCACAATTGTACCAATTGATTATGTTCATGCAAAAGTTGTTGCAATTGCACGATGATTTCTCGTCTTGCTGCACGATTGATGGCACAACGTTGATTTACTTCATTCTCAGAATTTCCAAGGAAATAAATCTGGAAAAATTTGTATTCACCATCAACAGGTGGTAACAATGCTCCTGCACGATGGTGAATTTGTCCTTGAATCTGTTGAAAAAAATTAGAAAAGTTTCGTTAATGAGTCTTAACAGAATTTTCATGTTTGCAGGTAATGTTATAATCAATGTGTGAAATGTTTGTTTGATATAGAAAATGAAATACCTTAAAAGTTGGGTTGAAACCTCGTTCCTCAATTATGTTTGAACCAAAAGATGTCATTTGGAACACACTATTGTAATGCTGAATGCAAAATGTTTTCATAGAGGTTCTTGTCCTGAAAGTAACGAATTCACAGGTTCTGGTGGAGTTGTCAGTTGTGGCAGTTTGATTTTTCCGTTCAAACAACATAATCCTGGGGGTTCGTTTGGATATCTCAGAGCATTGCAATATTGACAAATAATGCTCATGGTTCCGAATTGAAACATTATATTGCCAGCATAATCGACTGTGGGATCATATCTAAATGCCAAACGTTCAAAGTTGATGTTTTCATTTGATACTATATTTTCTTGTACCTCGCCTGAGATCGATAGTATGGATTCATCCGAAGCTGAGACAGATCTTGCTTGAGAGCCTCTCATTCTGTTGTCCAATCGCTGATTTGAAAGTCGTCTTGCGTTACGCGTCCGCCGACCAATATTTGGACGCCTCATTGATGGCATTTTTATAAATGATAATGAGTAGCACAAACACACAACACAACGATTAATATCAAACACAATGCTATTAAAAACTTTCAAGAAACACGTTTTACTGTAAATAACAAATACCACAGGTGGTTTGTTTATGTAAATGCAGAATCCGTAACCTAACAACCTAAGTGTCGAACGTCGAAGTGTCAAAGTACTCAAATATACTGCATACTTACGTTTAATAGAGTTCTATGGTTGGAGGAAAAAGGAAGGCTTTGTTCTTTTTTCCGTGCATTTTTTTCGGAAATAAACCGTTATACAAACCTAGACCTGAGAATAATGAACACAACAAAAAAAAAATTATCCAATTTGGTGCAGTCGTTTGAACGTAGTGCTTGTTCAAAAAATCGATAGACCATAGATCCTTTTTTATTTATATAGATTATTTGGTTAACATTCAATTACCATTAGAATTTTCCATTGTCCCTTGTATATCTCCGAAATCAGAAGAGTGTGAAATTTTAAAATAGGGATCCTAATTATTGTCAGACATTTTTTCGAAAAATCGAAGGTGGCACTGCTAGCTTTACCGAGGCTTCCGAATTTAAATTTGATCCGATTTTCATTTTCAAGGGAATTATCTGATATTTCGAGGATATTTCTTCAATAGTTCAGGAAGTGCTAAGGCGATCAGATTAAAACCTCGTGACTAGTTGTGGAAAACCGACGGTCAATACAAAATTTCATGAGGATCATATTGGTTAAAATGAAAATAATGATAAATGCACATAATGGTCTGAATTTTTCATGAAAGACCTGATAAGTTTTCATCAAATTTCAATTAAATTCAGCGCGTTCCTTGAAGTTATCATTGAACAACAGTGCTTCAAATCTCAGTGTGATCATGTATTCAATTTCGCTTTCAGGTTACGTTAATACGAGTTAGTTACGGAAACCGACTTTCACTAACATTCATGAGATTTCAATAAAATTTAGCACAAAACTTGAAGGCACCATTTGATAGCAGTGTTTCGGTTCATTCGATATTCATTTTAGGAGGGATTGAGAAAAATATGTGAAATTCGAATATCAGGGATATTCCTCGGTAACTAGTTGGAAAAATGCGAATTTGTGCAGAATTCAATGATGATCGTTCCATGAAAATAATTGAAAAATCAAATAATTAATAAATTGATAATCTTTTAATCATATGATTCACATGGCATTCTGCATTAACGTTCAAGTTGTTATTTTTCAATCCATTACTGAATTTCAATTCGAGCCGACCTCTTTTTCCAGAAATATTGGAATAATTCAATTTTGAATGGAGATATCTGTAAAATCATTGTGTGGAATTTATATAGTCGAGAAAGCATTCTACATATAATTAAACTCCAAACCTACGGTACAATGATCAAGTCACTGAGTAGTTTCTTTCGGAAGATGTTGTGTTAATATCGGTAGGTCAGATCGTATCAGTGGAAAAATTTGTCAGAATTCGCAGAGATTTGCCATTAACCTTCATTCACCAATTTCATCAAAAAATGCTTGTAGCATGTTTTTCGAAAATCGTCCCACTTATCTATATGTAACAGGTAACATATGAAAATTTTATATATCGGAAACTTCTTGCCCAATTTCTTTAAAATTTTGCATGAATCTTCAACCGTCATTTTCCAAAGGAATAGTAGAGTTCATTCATGAATGGGTGGATCTGATCAGATTATTCGTGGTAAGTTGAAGCCGTTGGAAAATTTAATTCAAAAATTTTCCTGATATTTGTAGAAAAACTGTTGTTTCTCTGGGACATTTGAGAAGAAATCACTAAAATTTCACAAAGTTAAAGGCCTTGGAAAAATTTCAGAAAAGTCAGCAGCTTTTTCACGCGTATTCAAATCAGTTGCCAACGCGGTCATCTCTTCACGTATTTTAATCTTTCCAGGGAGAAATGCTCCACAAAGAAATCATGCCCGTAGGATTTAAGATCCGATGCTAGGCTCAAATCGTGTGTTACAGCCACAAATGATGAGCATTATTTTCTGAAAAAACTATTAATACAAAATAATGAGGTTTTCGTTAAAAAAAAGTGATAGTAGAATGGTACAGACATCATAAATCCCAACTTGGAACTCATTTCAAACGTGTTCGCGTTAAATGTATTTCAGGGGGTGAACTTCTGAAATGTGTTATTTGAGATTTTGAAAAAGCTGGAAACCTTAATATGCTATTCTTCTTTACATTTTGAAACTTCCGTTATAAAACATTTTTTCGGCACTCGACAGAAAACATGAATTTCGAACTACTATATCCTCACTTGAAATGTTTCTTTGTTACTTTTGCTTTTTTCTTAGATTATAAAACGTTATGGGTGCTCTTTGTACCTGGGTCATGAAAGAAAACACTTATATCTTGTACCTCATATCAATCACCTCACGTGATTAACCGTATGGACATTACAATGATGTTACATTGGGACAATGTCAAACGTTGATAGAAATACCTAATGAACTCCAGTGATTGAACAATCAATATTCTGATCGATATAATGTATAATAGGTCATTATTATTACGTATTTATTACATATGATAAAATTTGCCTTGGGATAATGTGAAAAATACATTGAAATAACGTTCTGGAGTGATCAATATAGTAGGCACGCCCTATCATCACGAAACCTTGGAACTATATTGTATTGAATCCATGCTATCTATACATCACATCAATGTATCAGTGTAATTGATTCATGCTTCAGGGCATAATGTCCTGATAGCTTTTTACAATCAACCTGCTCATCAATTGGTTAACACAAACCTTACAATAACCGCGTTCATCAATTGATGAATCATCGTGTTATTTCTCGAGTTGTGCCAAATTTAATTGTTTAGTTGTCTAGCGTAGGTATGCATATTGCGGAAGATTATCCTTTGTGCTTCCTTGACTACATCTTCTGTTTTGGGTCCTTAGAATTTTAAAAGGTGAGTAAGTATCTATATAGTATATGAATAATTTTTTTTTCTCGACGTAATAGAAGAAATCTTTTCTGTAATCTTGTTTTCATACCGATGTTCCGTTCAACTGATTCTGATAGAAACGGTTGTTTTTATACAGGGTGTTTCACCAAAAACTGATCAAACATATATAGCCGTACCTATGGATGACATTGGGAAAGTCATTTTTGCCTTATGACATATACCCCGTTTTCGAAGCATAAGCGAGATACATAGTGTTCAATGTCAACTTGGAGCCATATTCTGATAACTGTAGTAAGTTATTACCTTTGAAATAAAGGTTTTTGGTCACATCTTAGTATTTTTTTGTGATCAATTCAATTGTGGTATAAAATTCTTGAAAAAAGATTTCAAAATGGCGAAAAACCTACAAAGATAAATTTTTTTGTTTTCGATTACTAAATTGGATAGCATTATTTCGATGTAGTACTCAATTTTCTAAGATTTTTCGTGTAAAAATTTTTCCAAAATTCAAGCTCAACCTTTTTCTGCATATTTACAGTGAACAAATAATTGCACTCAGAATTGTTGAAATCTTTCGAGGTAGAAATAACCTTCATTCTGAACACTGGTGTGAAAACAGAATGAAAAATATCCATTGGTTTTCATTTTGTAGCTATGCAAAGATTCCGCTCGGAGTACTCAAATAATTTATATTTAAGAAACTGGTGGCCTCACGGATGTCAAAAGTATGCTAATAGGCCCCCAGTATGACCTGGATAGAAATATGAATGTATTAAAAAAAAAAAATTTTTTCAAAAAACTTTGGTGGGAATCGCACTCTCTCCACATTTTGGCAATAAAGTCAAATTCGATGAAAAACCATTGCTTGGTAACGGACATTAATATAATTAGAATAAATCCAATTTATACTCAAAATGAATGTGTCAATGTGTCGAGGTGTATCGCGATTCTTGACTCCTGAGTAAATACGTGAAAATCAGTGGATATCAAGCGATTAAATTTTTCGAAGCCAGGTTTTATGCCATTTGTGTAGCTGTGCTTTCTGAAGGCTGTTTTAGATTGTGACAATAATCGTTCAATAATGAGTAATCAGTGCGTTTCTTGTATTAAACCACTGTCAAAGAAGTTCCCAGGCCTTCCATGTGGTGCTTGCGAGCGATATTATCACGCAAATTCCGTATGCTCCGATATAAATAAACAGCATTTGTCAATAATCGGTGAGTTACCTGGGGGTCGATGGCTCTGCGGCGGCTGCCGCACAAATTCGCCCACACCACATCGCAATACTCGATCGCGGACGGGTGTCGCAGCATCTCTTTCCCGGGACGATGGGGACGAGGACGGAGGTGACCGTTCCACTTCTTCCGTGAACGCTGAATTACAGTTGTTGCGGAACGAAGTCCGCGAGATGAGGAGGAGCGTGGATTTCTGTTCTAATAAAATTTCCGATTTTGAGGACTTGGTGGGAACTCTCAACGGTTTGAGCAAACTTGTTGAAGATTTGAGGTCAGAAAACAAGCATCTTAAAGAACAGATGTCGTCTCTGAATTTTAAACTGAATGCAATGGAACAGCATACGAAATCTAACAGTGTTGAAATTCAAGATATCCCAGAAAGTAAGGGTGAAAACTTATTTCAGATAGTTAATTGCATTGGAAATTTTCTTGGTTACCCGTTAAAAAGGGAGAAGATCGATAGTATAGTACGAGTACCCACTAGAGTACCCTTAAAGCCGAAACACATAATTGTTAGGTTTGTATTAAAGTTGGATAGAGATGAGTTCCTGTCAAAGGCGAAAGATAAGCGTGTCCAATCGAATAATCGATGTTTGAGTATTGATGGAATTTCCAATAAGTTCTTCGTCAATGAACATCTCACCACTACGAATGGACTTTTGCATAAAAGAGCTCGTGATGCAGCAAGGGAGCACAAATATAAGTTCGTTTGGATTCAGAATGGGAATATCCTCGTACGTAAAGATGATAAAAGTAAAATAATTCAAATATCGAGTGAAATCGATATCTCAAAAATAAATTAACATCCTGATATGTATTTTCATTATTTTCTGTACGGTGAATATTGATTTGCTGTATCCTCATGGCACTTCATGTTTTTTATCAGAATGTAAGAGGTTTAAAAACTAAACTCAATGAATTCAAGTTAAATATATCTTCCAATGATCATGACATTATATTCATAACCGAATCATGGCTCAATGGCTCTGTGTTTGATTCCGAACTTATCGATTCTGGAGTATACTCAGTGTTCCGCCGCGATCGCGAAACAACAACCAGTGATAAAAGAACTGGCGGTGGTGTTTTAATTGCCGTGAAGAATAGGTTTGGTGCCTTTTCGATTCCCCAGTTCCAGAGTGATGCTGAAGACCTATGGGTTAGGATGACGATTGGATCCACGAAAATTTTTCTGTGCTGCGTCTACCTGCCTCCTGGAGATTCCGAGGCCAATGCAAGCTTTTCTTCAAAGTTGAGTTTTCTAAAGAATAATATAGAACATGGTGTGGTTGTTATGTGCGGAGACTTCAATTGTTCCACCATTAGATGGATAGGTAATCCAGACGCGAACGAATCATATTTTGAACCAAATAATGTAGAGGCAAAATATTCTGATCTCATAGATGCTCTCTCCGTATGCGAACTGATGCAGTTCAATAGTGTTGTCAACAGTAATCATAGAACTTTGGACCTGATCTTATGTAATCAGTCTCTTTTGTCTCAGGTTACTCCATGTAACAGTCCATTGGTGGAAGAAGACAAACACCAGCCTTCATTAGAATTTATGCTGCGATTGAGTATCAAATATCTCACCAAACCAAGTTCTTGTATCTATAACTTTAAAAAAGGTAATTACGATAGCATAAACAATGAACTGTCTTCCGTACCGTGGTCTGATTTTCTTTGTAGTGGAGACGTTGACCTTGATCTCGACTTATTTTATGGCGTAATTGATCGTATTGTTGAGGATTTTGTTCCTAAAAGATACTTAAATTCTAAGTTTCCCGCATACTTTTCTAAACATACCATAAAATTAGTGAAAAAAAAGAATAAAATTCATAAAAAATTGAAAATCTATAATAATACAAAAGATTTGCTAGAGTTCCGGCGTCTCCGGGCATTGTCAAAGATCATGATCAAATGTGATTATTCTAATTATATTAAATTTGTGGAAAGTGAACTACCCAATAATCCCAAGCTGTTTTTCAATATTGCATCATCTAAGAGTAAACATGGCAAACTTCCCTCTTCGATGAGGTATAAGGATGAAGTCAGTACGGGCGGAGTAGACATTAGTAACAGTTTTGCTCGGTATTTCCATAGTGTTTTTGTTGATCCATTGAACTCACCCAACAGTATAGATTCCACTGTAGCCGATTCTCCTGCTTACCTCTCGAAAATCGTTATTACTGCTAAGGAAATCGAAAAATCCATAAGGTCCCTGAATCAAAGTAAGGGTGCTGGATCTGACAGTATTCCATCATATTTTGTACGTAATTGTCCCGCTTTATGCCTTCCACTTGAGCATATCTTCAATCTATCTCTCCGCACGGGCAGATATCCTCGGCGCTGGAAGATTGCATCGGTTGTCCCAATTTTCAAGGGTGGTGATAAAACTAATGTTGAAAACTACCGACCCATCAGCAAATTATGCGCTTTTTCTAAACTTTTTGAAAAACTTGTTTACGACCATTTATATAATTTAGTGAAAATTCAGATAATTCCAGAACAACACGGGTTTTTGAAGGGAAAGTCCATAGAGACTAATCTTTTGTTATTTATGGCCTTTTTGGAAAGGGCAATGGATGAGCGTCTGCAGGTTGACGCTGTTTACACCGACTTCAGTAAGGCATTTGATAAAATTTCACATAGAATTCTCATTCGTCGTCTTTCTGAGGTCTTTCTTGCGTTGGTGCGAATCCTATATGACTGATAGAGTGCAATTCGTTTCTGTGGACGGTTGTAGGTCGGCTGAGTTCACATGTCCATCTGGTGTGCCACAAGGCTCTCACCTCGGTCCTTTGTTTTTCTTGATTTATATCAATAATATTATTTCTGTCTTTCAGATATGTAAAGTGCTCCTCTATGCGGACGATTTGAAAATTTTTTACGTTATCAGATCTATGAGGGACTGTAAGATCGTGCAAGAGGAATTGGAAAGGTTCTCGGAGTTTTGTCGTTCGAACGATTTATTTTTGAATGCTTCTAAATGTAAGACAATTACATTCACACGTAACAGGACTCCTATTCTTTTCCAATACAGCATCGATCAAGCGACGTTGGGGAGAGTTGATCATATCAGGGATTTGGGCGTAATTCTGGATGAAAAGTTAATTTTCGCATTTCATATTGAAAATATTGTTAATTCTGCTAGTAGAACGTTGGGATTTTTGTTTAGGATATGTAGGGATTTCAAAGGTATCAGGCCGGTTCTCAGTGTGTACTATACTTACGTTTTAAGCATACTAAATTTCGCTTCGGTCGTTTGGAATCCACAATATAAAATTTACATTGAAAGAATCGAACGAGTGCAGAATAAATTGCTCAAATATTTAAGTTTTAGAGGTAATTTCTCTGTTCCAGATGAAAATGTCAGTTTTTATTATATGGCCAGAAAACATTTTAATTTGATCTCTCTTGAAAATAGACGTAGTATAGGCGATGTAGTTATATTGAGTAGGATTGTAAGTGGTGAGTTGCAGGTACCGGATTTATTGCAAGAAGTACACATTAATGTCCCGAATTTCCATGTACCTTTTAGAAGGACAAATGCATCCAAAAACTCTCCGTTAGTGAGAATGTTCCGAACCTGCATTGAGCTACGAATTGTCGATGTATTTCATTGTGCTAACATTAAGCTGCAACTCAAAAAACATTTTTTGATGCAGTGAGGTTCTCACTTTCGGTTCGATTTGGTGTAGAAGATTTCGTTGATTTTCTATTTTTGATTTTCATCTCAATGTAATTTGTGGATACTCTTCATGGGTCTTTGACCTGTTTGTGTCCCTAATGTTAAATAAATAAATAAATAAAATAAATAAATACTCGAGTTGTAACCTGAACCTATTGTCTTTAAGTGGAGCGAGTTAGATTCCCATCATAGTTTTTTGAAAATTATTTCTTTTTGATAAATTCACATTTCTATCCAGGTCATTCTGGGGACCATTAGCACAATTTTGGTCTCATTAGGGCCACCAGTTTCTTAAATAAAAATGATTTCCTTACTCCGAGCAGAATCTTTGGAAGGCTACAAAATCGAAACCAAGGAAAATTTCTTCATTCTGTTTTCACACTAGTGTTCAGAATGAAGGTAAGTTCAACCTCGAAAAATTTCATTAATTTTCGGTGAATTTTTTTCACTGTAGACATGTGAAAAAGTTTGAGGTTGAATTTGGAAACAAATTTTCACGGAAAATCTCAGAAAATCGAGTACATTGAAATAATGCTATCCAATTTGGCAATTTTTAAATCTTTTTTTTCAGAATTCTATACCACAATTGAATTAACCACCAAAAAATTCTAAATTGTGACCAAAAACCGTTATTTCAAAGGTCACGCATAACTCGCCCGGGTTATCAGAATATTGCTCAAAGTTGACATCAAACACCCTAAATCTCGCTTATGCTTCGAAAACAGGGTATATATCATGAGGCAAAAATGACTTTCCCAATGTCATCTATACGGCTATATATGTTTGACCAGTTTATGGTGAAACACCCTGTACAAGACAGTAAAACATGTTAATTTCTAGATGGAGGAATTGCAGCAGTAATGTGGGCACTTGAGACACTTGGCTATTTTGAACAAGAATGGTGAAAAAGACGACAGAGGAAGAACCCATACAACGGAATCTACAATTCGAGACTTCCTTTCCATACCGAGGAAGATCAACACGAGAAGTGCTGAAATATGGATCCACTTCCTGAAATCGAAAAAACAATCCTTCAATCCGTTTGCTCATGCTATTGGTCAGGATATTCCGCAAATTCAAGAAGTATACACCCAATTCGACATTATGAGCTATACGTTTTCTTAAATTGTCGGAGAAGTGGAGATCTTTTGAAAATTATGATATTATTGAACGCTTATATCCCAAAACACTTGTTTCATGTGAATTCCTCACGACCAGTGAATACATTTTTACGACGACTTCAATTTTTTAATTTTGTTTTTGGTTAATTTTAACGATAGTCCAGTTACCAAGAAAGATTGTTCAATGAAAAATATTCTATAATCGGATCTATATTGCCTTCAATATTATGTTTCGAATGTGCAACTTAACTACTGTAATTGGATAGAAAAAAGAATTGAGGAATATAAAGCTATATATAAATCAATGGAAACCCTAGAAGTGCACTGGCCTGAAATAAGCAGCTGTTGCGCGCATGTTCGAATTGGGTGCCAAGGCCGTCATCTTTTCACGAATTGACCCCCTCTGATGGAGAGATTTGGTGGTCTTCAAGTCATATTAATGGACCTCGAAGCTGCCATTTCCCAAACAAGTACTGGATTTTAATTCGATCTTATCTGTTTTTTTTTTGGAAATATGTATTGGGAAAATAAAATTACTTCCGGAATTAACGACTTAATAACTCGATATTTGTAGAGTAGCTTTGGACCTCAACTAAAAAGACCGAATTCGTGAATGGGTTCAATCTACCCAATGATTCCGCAGATATAAACAATTGAAATTTAATTTTTCTAGTATTTCTGAAAATGCAGATGATATGGAATTGAAATTCAGTACTCAAATGGAAAAATGACAGGTTGAAGGTTCATACAAAATTTCTAGAGGATAGTAAGATCATAAAGTTGCAGAATATTGAATACTTAAAATCAAAATTCCAAAATTTTGTTTCATCAGCGTTTTCAAACTTCATCATGATTGAACCAGTTTTTTTTATTTATCCCAGAAGAAACAAGAAAATCGAAGAAAAAACCACGAAATTTGACATAGGAAAAATAGTTTCCGAAAAAAAAAATTTTTTTTTAATTACTGACTGTACGATCTCAACAAAATTCTGCAAAAAGTTGCACATTGCTATAATACAACTAACTGCCAAGTTCAAATCCAATCACTACAGCAGCTTCTGTAATATCAGGAAAAAACCTGAAAATATCAAATGGATGTCACTCTGAATCCGTTCGGTCGATTTTACCCAACAAACACAATCGTTGCTTTCTGAAATGCAACCTACCCTGATGGTTTCAAATCAATAGGATCTTCGGTACGTCGGAACAGTAAAATAGCTTAGAAACCTTTCGGCCGATTTCACCCATTAACTAACCTAAGCGTCGCATTTTGTAATGCAACCTACCCTGAAAGTTTCGAGTCCATAGGATCCTTCGTACGCCCGTAATCGTGTATACGGCCGGCTGGATTTTGACAACGGATTGGTCATCAGTGAGTCCAACCTAGTCGTTTTAGACCGTTTTTGGGAAAAAATCGAAAATTACAGACATTTGGACAAAAGGATAGCACGCTGTTCCCGAGAACATGCGCACAAAAAGTTCAAATTTGAGCTAATTACACCAAATTTCGTTCAAAATAAAGAGTCTGCAAATGTATCCATTGAGGAATTATAAAAATAAATAGTAGCTGGTTCAATTGAAAAACCCAATCACTATAGCACGTTAGAAAGATAGATGTTTGTTGGCATCACTTTGATGTAACTAAGCATTGAATTATGCACGGGTTGATTGATGATTTTGATTTGGCCACTATTGACATGGCTGAAATTAATGAGTTGATGTTCTAAATACATCGATACCGCATGTCCGATATGCATATTACAGTGTTCCAAAAAAGTAACAAAACTCGTCAATAATTCTTGTACGAAAAATTATTAAGGAAAGTCCTCGCATCCGTGGATTTTTAATTTCGAAAGCAATTCATCCTGTGTTTTTGGAATTTCATATTTCTCACCCCCTACGCCACGCACCCCCCTACCACTATTTTATTTTTTCAAATGGGAATATAGGGGTTGTGATACATCAATGAAAGTTAATTTGATATCCTGCTCAGCGATATGACTAGAAAAAGATTTCTTTGGTTTTGTTGCGCCGTTTTTTCAATAAAAAATTAGGGAATAATTTACATTTATGATTGGTTACCATTGCAATCAGATCATCATTCTTCAACTAATTATTATTAAGGGAAATCCACGAATCCATGGGTTTGTATTTACAAAAGCAGGTCCCTCCATATGCCTTTTCGAATTTGAAATCTACCACCCTTTACGCTCCACACCCCTTTAGTTTTTTTTTCAAATAGTAATATATGGATTGTGATATATCAAATTAAAGGATATTTGATTGTACATTGATCGGTGTGACTGAAAAAAGAATTTTTAAGCTATTTTTTTTACAAAATTAACAATTTTTGATTGGTGTCAGGTTCTTATTCTTGAAATAATGAATATTGAAAAAACTCCTTCTACCCGCTGATTTCTATTTTCGAAGCTTGAGAAATGCATGCGGCTTTAAAGTTCGGGGATTATACCCTTGAAACTCTACAGTTTTATTTTGTGAAAATATTGCATAATATATCTCATCAAAGGTCATTCGATGACCAATTCAGTTATGTGAAGGAAAATACAATTTTATTATTAATTTCATTTAAATTGCAAATCCAGGAGTTCGAGGATTTCCCTTAACAATAGTTAGTGAAAGAATTATGATCTGATTACAGTACTCTCCAATCACAGATTGTAAATAATTTAATTTTTAATAAAAAACGGCCCAATCAATTCTACTTCAAGCCACATCGCTGAATAGGTGATCAAATTACCTTCAATTTGATGTATCACAATCCATAATTCCCGTCTGAAAAAATAAAGCAGTTGGGTGCGGGACGTAGAGGGTGAGAAATATCAAATGCAAAATCACAAGATAGATTGCTTTTGAAATAAAAAATCGACGGGTGTGAGGATTTTCCTAAATGATTCTTCGTACAAGAATTATATTGACGAGTTACGTTACTTCTTTGGCACGCTGTATAAGTTTTATTCAAGGTATCAATCTTATTATTTATTTAACTGAGAAAATAATAAACCCTTGTATAAAATTTGCAGCGTTTTGATTTCAAAAGCAATTTAAACTGTGATTTTTTGAATTAGACATTTCTGATCCCCTACGCCCCCTACAACACTTCTTTATTTTTTCAGATGGGCTAAAAGTATTATAGAATTGGTTGTGCTGTTTTTTATTAAGAAATTAGGAAATAATTTACAATTTGTGATCTGAGAGTACCTCAATCATACCATTATTCTTTTACTAATTATTATTGAAGGAAATCCATGGATTTGTAATTTCGAAAGCAGGTCTCCCTATGCTTTTTTGAATTTGAAATCTCTCACCCTTTACACTCCACAGCCCTCTACTGTATTTTTCAAATAGGAATATATGAAAAGACATTCGATTGCACATGGGTCGGTGTGACTGAACAAAGAATTTGTTGAGCTATTTTTGCGCGCATGTTCTAGGGAAACAGTGTGCTATCGTTGTGTAGAAATGTCTGTAATTTTCGATAATTGAGCCGAAACTGGTCTCAAACAACTAAGATTGCGCTCACTGATGACGAATCCAGTCAAAATGTCAAAATCGATTCTGTCCTACCGGCCGTGGACACGATAACTGTCGAACGAAGTGAGCTAACGACTTGAAACTTTCAGGGTTGGTCGCGCATTGGAATGTCGCGGTTGAGTTCGTTAATGGGCTAAATCGGTCGAACAGTTTCGGAGTTATAGCCACTTGAAATTTCGAAGTTTTTTATTTTTTGTTTCAGAAACTATTTTAGCGATTGGATTTAAACTTGGCAATTAGGTGGAGTATGACGACGCGCAACTTTGAGCAGCCAAATTTTGTCGGGATCATACTATCAGTAAATTCTGAAAAAACTTTTTCCAAAAAAGTTTTTTTTCGGAAACCGTTTATCGTATTCGAAAAAAAATTCCACTCGAACTTTGAGCTCCATATTTCACAGCAGTGTACCAAATTTCAGTTCGATACGATCATAAGTTTTGGAGATATTGGGCAAAAATATGTCAAGTTTCGAGGTTTTTTCACGATATCGTTGTTTTTTCGATATAACTCAAGAAATACTAATTCAATCCTGATAAATCTTCGCAGCTAGTTCGAAGATGCTAAAAGACAACTTCATGCACAATTTCGTGGTGATCGTGTCATTAGAACAATTTGAAAAAAAAAATTCTCTGATTTTCTTAACATATCATCCTCATTAAATTCTGTATAAACTTTCGAACTGTAATTTTTTTATGAAGTACTGGATTTCAATTCGATCTGATATGTTTCTTTGGAAATATTGGGAAAATAATATTTTCCGGAAGGAACGACTTTGGAACTCGATATTTGTAGAGTAGGTTTGGGGCTTAATTACGAAGGTAGAATTCGTACATGGGTAAAATCCGCCCAATGATTCCGTAGATATACCCATTCAAAATTTCATTTTTCCAATATTTCCAAAAATACAGATTAGATCGAATTGAAATCCAGTAATTTATCGAAAAAAAATCTAGAAAAGCAACTTCTTTGCCGAAGCGGTCATCTACATTGAACATGCTGCTGCCTTCACGGCAGTGCTTTTCTAGACTTTTTCATTACAAAATTAACAATTCAGGTTCTTATTCTTGTAATAATAAATATTGAGAAATATCCTCCTACCCGCCGATTTTATTTTCGAAGTTTGAGAAATGCAGTTTGGGATTTATTCCCTTAACCCTCAACAATTTTTTCTATTGAAAAAATATTGCTTGTGATATATCGCATCAAAGGTCATCCGGTGACCAATTTAGTTATGTGAACGAAAATAAAATTTTACCTTGAAATTCTTGCTCTAAAAATATGTCACGATGAAAAGAAAAAGTTAAACACGAATTGAAAACAGCTGCGAATTGATATATCAGATCGCAAATAAAAAAATAAACAGATAAGGATGGTGGTGCCGCTTCCACACACACATAAAGGTGTTCTCAAAAGAAAAACTTTACTTTTTGTTGAAAAAATATTCTTTTTTAAATCTTGCAGATCAACTAAAGAAGACAAAATGTATGGTATTGTTTTAGTTGCTAACTGATCTCTCTAGGGCGAATAATGTCATATTTCTCGAGAAATTTCCATTCGATATGAATCAATTAAGTGAGAAGCAGCGAATAGAAATCTAGATATTTCTGGGACATGGGGATCGCAAGCGGACCTATGAACGAGTGTGCGAAATTTTTAATGAGCGTTATCAAGACAGCAGTTCTATAAGTAAAACTACTGGTTGTCGGGGTGTTAGACATTTCGAACAAATTGGAAATGTTGAAACTCTCCAAAATCTGGTAGATCTTCAACTACGACATGTGGCGATAAGGCCCTCGATATATAACTTTCCTTAGAAGAGAGTCCGAAACAATATACACGCAAACTAGCAGATGAATTCGATGTGAGTAAGCAGTTAGTAATCCTCTTGAAAAACTAAGTTTCATCCATACAGGATTCAAAGCACACAAAAATTATCTGCTGACGATTTCCACCATAGAGCGCAGTTTGGTGAAGTAATGCAGGAGATATGCAATGAGGATGATTTCTTTTCATCGAGAATTCTTTTTACGGATGAAGCTACCTTTTACTTGAATTGTTCTTTTCATAAAAGTCACTTCTGGTCCGCAGCAAATCCTTATTGGGTGCAGACAGTTCACACCCAACATCCCGAAAAATTAAATGGAACAATTGGCCATCATATTTTTTTATAGAAGAAAATTTGACTATTGACTCTTATCTAGAGTTACTGAGGAATTAAATATTACCTGCAGTCATTGATCTCTTCCCCGGTGTGAATGGTCGACAAGTAGCTGAAAATATTAGGTTCCAACAAGATGGTGCCTAGCGGCCAACCGTAAACACAATAACTTCCGAAAGGAACAACTCGATTTTTGTAGAGAAGGTTTGGACCTTAATTATGAAGGCCAAATTCGTGAATGGGTAAAATCCACCCAATGATTCCGCAGATATATCCATTCAAATTTTGTTTTCCCAATATTTTCAAAAAAACAGATTAGATCGAATTGAAATGTAGTACTTTATCGAAAAATAACAGTTCGAAGGTTCATACAGAATTCAATGAGGATAATATGATAAATTCACAGAATATTGATTTTTTTTCAAATTGTTCTAATCACACGATCAACACTAAATTTTGCACGAAGTTTTCTTCATTGTATGATGTCTTAAATAAGGAATAAATTATTATTATTATTATTATTATAAGTTTTATCAAAGATATCAATGGTATTGGGTTATTTAACTGAGAAAATAATAAACCCTTTTATAAAATTTGCAGTGTTTTTACTTGGTGGAACATTTCTCTTATATCTGCAGAGAAAGCAATTTTTCTCTCACGAAATTTTATCAAAATAGAAATCAAAGGTGCTAATAAATCTGGGCCAGGTAATAGACTTTTATTCAAGCTAGTTCCATTGGTTGTTGTTGCTGGGTCAAATACTTATCTCAGCTTGTTGTATTATATACCAAAGTGAGGTATATACCAAGTTCTAGAACTATTATCTTCAGCTTCTTTCTTGGAGAGTTTTCGTGCATATCTCTTCTCTATATGATTTGAAATATTCTAAACATATTTCATTTTGAAATTTCAGTCTCTGCGTTTGTTTTTCCACACAAAGAAGTCGTTTGAATGCTGCAGGTCTGATTTCCGGTGGAATGATATTGTCTTCTTTCCACAGACAGCCAATTTCGAATCTGTCTCCTAATCTTTTTGCTGTTTAATCCATAATTTTAAGACCTCTGGCTTCTTCGTCTCATCAGCTTATCTTCGAGGGTGTCATTTCAAGAGAGTCTAATGTGAACGAATTCTTCATTAGTTGATGAAGATAGTCATTTGTCAGATCTTGATAACAAATATGTTATGTAATTGAAGGTCTACTTGGCACAATTTTCAGATATTCTTCCATGCAATATCCAACCTAATTTTGTTTTGGTCGCTGTTGGTACATTTTCTGGACCTTGGGCAATTCTTCTTGGCAAAAACAGATGTTGTCTTGACCAATGAGTATCATGGGTTTTTACCTTACCGAGCTTATTGGAAGTCCGTTCAAATGTGGATAGTTTTGCCATTCTTCAATTGGTAGAACAAAGTTCTCGACAATTCTCACATTTTTCAATTCGAATCTACATTTGCATCAGTATAGTCACCCCGAAAATATGGTGAACTATGCCTGGTCAGGACGAAGTCAGGGGAAACCCTGATGGAGGTCCGTAGCGATATCTATATCAAGACATTCAGAATCTTGCTCGCTGATCTCAAAAATGAGCGTTAAATTATTTTCGAGACAAGAAAATTAACGGTTGGTGTGCCGATCACGTGAAAAACAGCATTCGGAATGAAAATCTATGCAGAATCAGATGATATTAACGACCAATGGATGTTCCTTCTACAGGGTGTTTCATTAAACCTGAAGGTAAAATCAAAATTTCCAAGTCCGGGTCTGTACTATTTCTGTATGGTTCATACGAACAGTTTGATGACCTGAGATGACAATACTTGCCAAGTTTTGAGCGAATTAGTTGCTATAACACTGTACCTTGTTGTTAAAGGTACGTATTATGAAACAAAATTTATAGTGCACCACTTGCCTTCTGCTCAGTAAGGCTGGGGTGGACTCGGATCTTGAGTGCTGGATTGGGGTAGTAAAAACTCGAACTCAGATGTTTATACACTCTAATATCTTACCTATTATAATCGGACCATTTACTGCAAAGCATTTGAATATCTTGTGAGGTGATATTACAGATATATCACATATGTATATTTGACCTAGGTACTTCTTTACTGACAATATTCCGCAGTGTTTGATTGTTCTCCCCCAATAGATATAGGTACGTGTCTTACTCGTGACCAACAAATAAATAATGGAGTCACTTCCGTATTTGATATCGTCGTGAAGGAAAGAACCTGTATATAATAAAATTTACACATTAATGTTACTCGGGCGAAAATTATGGAACTAACCTTAGATGTTGTGTTGCTCTTGTGAAAAGATTTTCTACTTGGCTCTAATCCCGGAGATTTGTCAATATACAACCAGACAAATTGAAGCCAACGCAAATGATATTGAATCCAAAAAAAATAGCTTCCTCAAAATTCTCTGGATGGGCAAGTATAATGAACATCGATTCGCATTCAACCATATACTTCTTTCAAATTAATATCTTTTCTGTAACACATATTCCAATTAATAATATTCTTTCCTGTTTATGTGCATCTTCGTAGCACGCATTCATCTCCCGCATTATTTCAATTCCGAAGGAAAAGTAGACCGCTTTGTGGTAGTAGAATCAGAAGGCTCCAGAATAAGTGAAGACTATTTAATTATATATTATATCAATCAGAGTGTAGAAATGGGCTCGCCAAAGTAAACAGAAATCAAGGACGAAGTGATAATCGCGCAAGCAGACAGCAGCGGTGACCACAGTGCAAACCAATGGGGTGGAGTTTCAATAAGAGAAATCCCCATTCTGATGGGGGCTATCTTCATACTCCTACCAGGGATGCTAGAGGAAGATGGAACGCAAGAAACATGAGTAGCATGAATATAACTATTTGAGTCCACTGTGGAAAGAATACTGATAACAACACAGTGTGTAACTACTCTCTAATCCACTTACACTTTCAACGTCTAACGCACGTTTCGGAAACCAAGTTTACTTTGTCAAAGACATAGCGTTACACTGTTTCGTTATCATGAATATAGACCCTAAATTTTTAATTCAGAAGAATTGAATCCAAACTGTTAAATAATAAGTAAATAAGATATGTCTTTATATATTCAATTTAATGGGAAATAGTAGTTCAGAAGCAGTTTTCGAATCGTTGAATTCTATACAAATATATCTGAGAAATATTGGTCCTTAAAGGCCAAAGGGAGACATTTTGTATAGAAAAATATCTGAAGCGAAAGCTGCTTACATAGTTTCGAAAAAAAATTTCAGGTGCCTTACAGAAACAGTTTTCTCATATACCCTCAGGTAGTTTGGAATCATATGAAATATTAACTAACGAAAATGCTACGCAGAAATTAATTATAATTGATGCCATTGCCATAGATTCTTTTGATTCAATGCTGAAGCTTGAACAAAAACAATGTCTTATAAAATGTATGCACCTTCTTTGATAACATCGGAAGAGCATACTTGCTGTTTTAACCAGGGCCCGGGTTGAAGCGTCAAGAAATACTCCCAGAAATGCTGGTTATGTGGCAGCTTTCACAAAAGATCGGATTGATCAACCGAATATTGTTGAAGTTCTTAAGGAATCCTTTGACAGTATTGAGTTGGTCGTGTTGAGAAAAAAAGATGACTTATTAGTTTCCGATGATATCGAGTCCGTATTGTCAAAAAAGAGTTGTTTGTGTTACAATCCAAAATCGAAGATAATTTATATACATCCGAATACTCCATCGAAAATCTCACGAGACGAATTATTGAGAGATATGGAAGAATTTTGTAAAAAATTGAATATTGTAGAAGAAACTATAATAAAGAAGGTGTATTAATGAGTATAGTATAGTCCGGACGCACCTCTATAATCCGGACGCACACTAGCAGCCGCGCGTCTGAAATTTAGTTGAGACACGATTCAGAAGATTGTTGGGCTGCGCTAGTTTTCCAGCGTACGTTTACTTTGTTATTTATTTTGCTTGCAGTTCACAACGAATAAATGCACACAACTTCGAATCTAAATCAACGTACTAATAAATTTTTTTGAGCTGGGTGAAAATGTCAGAACAGTTGCTAAGAAATTCAAAGTTGGAAAATTCACGATATCTGACATATGCAAGAATAGGGACAGTATAAAAAGAAATGAAGCTGAAGAGAAAAATTTGGAAGAAAGAAGAACTCTACAATTTATTCAATATCCAGATTAATTATACAGCAATGAAAAAAGCTTTATATGCTTGGATTGTTCAGGAAAGAAATAGAGAGACCCCAATATCTGGTGATATATGCAAAAGAGCGATTTTTTTATCACAAGTTGATTTCCACCAGGGACTTCAAAGTATGTAGCGGATGGTTAAAAAATTTCAAACAGAGATATGGTATCAAGCAGTTAACGCTAACTGTGAGATTCTCTGAAGTTAATTCGATGCAGTGGAACCATTTGAAGAATAGCTGTCCTCTAAATTCGAAGAAATGGATCTTCAACATTTTAAGATATATCATGCTGATTAATTGAAAATTGTTCAAATTGTAAAATGTAACAGTGAAAAATCCAGAAAAGCACTGACATGAAGATTTTACGCGCTTGTTCACATTGCGAAATGGTGACTTGAAAATTTCAGTGAAATTTCAATGAAATATAAAAATTTTCAAGAAAAGATCCTAGGTCCTTCCTTTCGAAAGATACAGTACGCACGGCCGGACGGACAGAATCAATATTGACCATGGATCCTTCATCAGTGAGTCCAACCTAGTCGTTTGAGACCAATTTCGGCTCAAAATTCGAAAATTACAGACATCGTGACTAAATGATAACGCGCTGTGCCCCAGAACAAGAGCGTAAAAATGAAACTGACTCTGAAGTTACAACAAAAATTTCAGATCACTTCAAAGTTGAAAACAAATAAAAACATAGATCGAAAATCCGGACAACCACCTGGCCATCAACTGTCCGCATTAAAGAGGTTGCACTGTATACTGAAGTAATTCATGAAATTTATCGATAAAATTAAATGGACCGGTCCACGAATTCGTGTTATTGAGGACCTGAAAATAATATTCAATCCAGAAATGAAGAAACTGATTTTGATCGATTTTCATACACTACCAACTTCATTGTGAGATTCGGCGTACCCTGTGAGATAGCTACTGATCAAGGAACAGAGTTTATTTCGAGTACGATGACAGAAATTAGTAAATTTTCAAAAATATCACATTTGATGACAACAGTTTACCTTCATCAAGGTATAGGAGCTTCAGAAAACTCCCACAAGACATTTAATTCGTTTTTGAGGATACAGATGACTATAACTATGGATCTTCTTGGTCCTAATTGTTTGAGACCGATTTCAGCTAAACATTCTAAAATTACAGACTTTGTGACGAGACGATAACGCGCTCTTCCCCAGAAAAAGGGCGTAAAAACGGTAAGGAATGTGTCGTTCATGAAAATCGAACTAAGGTGTTTGTGCGCGATATAAACGCAAATGATCTTTCATGGACCCAAAATGTAAATAAAATAAGAGTTTATTTATTCTATACAGGGTCTTTCATGAGGAACCTCACCCATATTTATACGGGAAACTACTGAACGTATTTTCATGAAATTCAGCACTTATAAGTATTTCACGATGCTGATGAAATCTAAAATATTTTCAAGGCATGAGCACCTCCGGTTTTTCCGGAAATGACGTCAACTTCCGTTTTTCAAATTAGAACACCATTTTTTTATTGCAGAAATAGATTCCTTAGAAAATTTCAATTGATTTTGATGTAACATTTTTCAGTTTTGGTTGGAAAATTTTCTCTGAGCGGGAAAATTCGAAAAAAAAATCGAAAATAGAGCTCCGCTGAAACAAGAATAACTTCGAGGTTTTTGGATGGAAAATTTTCATTTTTGGGATTTTTCAAGATGTAAGATTGATGTATCCACTTTAAAAATCGAAATCGCGATTCATGATACAGGGGGTGAAAAAATCGCTTTCAAAGTTAGAGATGACAAAATCGTGAAAAATCAATTTTTTCAAATTAGAACCCCATTTTTTATGGCAGATATTGAATCCACGTTAAAAAATTATGTGAGTGTATGCATCACACCCTTGCCCTAAAATGGATATTATTCACAAAAAACTGTTTTTCGTCTTGAATTTTCAGCTATTTCTTTTCCCTTCACGCCAAAAAGATGAAATTTTCAGGAACTGTTATTTGAACCATGCTGTAGATTTTTCACCCCTTCTTGAAACCGACTTCAAGTTACTATTAGGAGAACCATGGCAAACTCTCGCAGTTATAACTAGAGAAGATGCTCAAAGTTTTGACCGTTAATTTCTAGACATTTATTAATACGTCTCAGGAATGCTTCGTGCGTTGCTCTTCTTATTTCATCGGGAGGAAGAGATCTGCAAAAGCGTTTAAAAACCAAATTGAGTTTCAAAACTATGAATCTAAAAATCTAAACAAACCTGAACGCATTTCTGACTCGTTCTATGCAGTCCTCTTTATCAGTCAGGGGAGTTGAGTAGACAATATTTTTTATCCTACCCCAAACATAATAGTCTAAAGAAGTTAAATCGGGAGAACGTGGTGGCCAAAGATGTGGACCATTGTTCGCCAACCATCGATCTTCAAATAGCCTGTAGAGGATATTTGACACATTGAGTGAATTGTGTGGAGGCGCGCCATCTTGTTGATACCATAAGTCATTA
Source organism: Myrrha octodecimguttata (assembly GCA_958510865.1). Taxonomy (NCBI): domain Eukaryota; kingdom Metazoa; phylum Arthropoda; class Insecta; order Coleoptera; family Coccinellidae; genus Myrrha; species Myrrha octodecimguttata. The sequence goes on from OY294060.1 coordinate 17,369,394, forward strand.
TGGTTCTGTACTAGCGGCTCAATTATTTGAGTCAATATGTCAGAATATCTATCTCCTAAGGGAGAACATTCTTTAAATAATGCAAACATGTGTAGTGTTCTATCTTACCAGTTAAAGTCCCATCATAAATGTGAACATCGAGAATTGCATTATTTTTGATGGCGCAAAAAACATTGAAACTCCAGGTCTCTTGAAAGTTCCATTGTCTGAAGTGGTGGTTGTTCTCTTCATCCCAATAATGACTGTTATGCCTATTGAAAGAACCATTCTTTGTGAATTTAGATTCATCTGTCTAAATTATACAGTCAAAAAAGTTTTCATTCTCTTGAAATCGAATCATCATAGCTTCGCAAAACTCTGTTCACCTGACGAAATCAGTTTCCTTCAAATGCTGTACCCTATTGAATTTATATGGGTGCATTTTATGTTTTTTTAATATTCTCCAAACACTCGATTGAGATAATCCCAGATCAATCTCGGCATCTTTGAGAGAATTTTGAGGATTCACACGAAAATATGCAAGAACTGTAATTTCGTTGTTCTCATCTTCTACTACACTTTTTTCTCTGTGTGTAGTTTTCTTAACGAAAGATCCGACATTTCTCAAGTTTGTCATGGTTCTGTTAATGGTATCTCTCGTTGGTCTGGGTCGGTCAGGAAACCTCTCAATGAACAGTCGAATCGTTCTATCTACAACTTTATTACATTCTACATGAAGTAGAATGAGAATTAAATAATCTTCATTGGTAAAATTAGGCATAGTGATCGATTTTATAACTTAATACGAATTATCACCAAATTAATAGTAAACACAAAATGCTACTGAATAAAGAGGAATTTGGCAGATGTAATTAATGATATCTATCATTAAAAAAAAAAATGTAAAACATGGTAAGTTTTTGCATGTGGTTCATAAGGAATTATTTATTTATCACTGGAGAGAAAACCGATGGCCGATTAGTTGAAATAAAGAGGTTTCCGATACAAATTCGAATCCAAATTCGCCATCTATTTAGGAACAACCTGTAACTTTTTTCTCTTGCATATTAGGGTAGTAAAATCTAAAACATGGTTTAAGTAACAGTTCCTGAAAATGTCATCTTTTTGGCGTGAAGGGAAAAGAAATAGCTGAAAATTCAAGACGAAAAACAGTTTTTTGTGAATAACTCAGAAAATATCCACTTTAGGGCAAGGGTGTGATGCATACACTCACATTATTTTTTAACGTAGATACAATATCTGCCATAAAAAATGGGGTTCTAATTTGAAAAAATTGATTTTTCACGATTTTGTCATCCCTAACTTTGAAAGCGATTTTTTCACCCCCTGTATCATGAATCGCGATTTCGATTTTTAAAGTGGATACATCAATCTTACATCTTGAAAAATCCCAAAAATGAAGATTTTCCATCCAAAAACCTCGAAGTAATTCTTGTTTCAGCGGAGCTCTATTTTCGATTTTTTTTTCGAATTTTCCCGCTCAGAGAGAATTTTCCAACCAAAACTGAAAAATGTTACATCAAAATAAATTGAAATTTTCTAAGGAAAATGGTGTTCTAATTTGAAAAACGGAAGTTGACGTCATTTCCGGAAAAACCGGAGGTGCTCATGCCTTGAAAATATTTTAGATTTCATCAGCATCGTGAAATACTTATAAGTGCTGAATTTCATGAAAATACGTTCAGTAGTTTCCCGTATAAATATGGGTGAGGTTCCTCGTGAAAGACCCTGTATAATAAAATGGTTGATTATCGGCTCTAGGACTAGGGCAAATTAAAATCCTTCTTAAATTGTCGACGTTTCGATCCGTCTTTGGATCTTTATCAAGACTGAAACAATATATTTTATTAAAATCTACAATTTCTGAACTATGTTTTACATGTCAGTGGTAACTAATTAAAAACATTCATACACGCAAACACTCTCAAACCAACACAAATCAAACAGTAAAACGAGGAATGCAACCCTACCTTTTTGAATGGATTTACAAAGGAGATCACAGCTTTTGAATGGGTGCATAGATGAACAATTTAGGCACAATCAAAACAAGTACAATCCAACACACAACAGTCAATGAGTCATCCCGTACAATATCATGCGAACAATAAAGAAACGGAGCATGTTATTATATTCGTGCAATACGCATCTCTGTCCTCAACGCGAATGTGTGACAGTCTTCCCGATATGTATTTGAATTCCACTATTTAGGATTAATTTTGGTCAGAAGATTACTGTATACTACACTCAACGATTGTATATCAGTCCTCAAATTCACTGTATCTCGAATTGATATTTGAATCATCTCACTAATGCATCTCTTAGAAAAGTTTTGTTCCTTATCTAGAATTCTAACATTCTCGAAATCGAAATTATGATTTCTATTGAAATGGTGTAGTGCCAGCGCTGTTTTCTCATTTTTATTTCTATTTTCTTCTTTACAATCATAAGAATGTTGATATATTCTGTTTTTTAAATATTGTTTTGTCATGCCGACATATGATTGGCTGCAATCTATACATTGTATGGAATATATCACGTTAGAATTGAGCATTCTGGGAACTGGATCTTTCAGTTTACTAAAGAGAGCATTGACTGTTTTAAGAGGGTAAAATGCTAGTTTACAACCGGGAATTCTGGTTTTTATAACTGCATTTAATTTCATCGACAGTCCCTGAATGAAAGGAAATTTGTAATAATATACACCACTATTGTTGTCTTGTCTGATGACTGGTCCATGTTCATTTAATGTATGTTTATAGTTTGTTATCGTTCTATTAATCAAACTTATTGGATAGTTGTTCTTTTTCAGCATGTCTTTGATTTTATTTTCATTATATTTTTGATATATGGGGTCACTTAACTTGACATTCCGATATAAAAGGTTTTTGATGGTGGATATCTTCTGGGATAGCGGGTGGTTGGAATGATAGTTTAATAATCTACCCGATGATGTTTCTTTTGAGTGCCAACTTGTCGAGATGAAACCATCATCCCCTCTTTTCAGAGTGACTAAAAAACAAAGTTTTTTGTCCACTTCATTCTCAACTGTAAACTGAATTCTCTGATGGAAACTATTGAAAACTTGCAATACTTCGTTGGTTCTCCCTTTTGGTATTGCCAGAATGGTGTCATCGACGTAAAGCTTCAAGAAAGGTATTGTAAATACCAACCGCTTTATACAGATTGATATGGCTTTATTCATCACAATGTTAGCTAACGTCGGACTGGCAGGATTGCCCATCGCAGTTCCCTCTATTTGCTGGTATACAATTCCATCAAATGTGAAATAGCTGGATTCGAAGATAAACTCGATGATTCGGCGAAATAATGTTTTTTCAATATCGGTGTATGATATGAAATTCCAATTAGATTTGATTATGTCAAGCACTAGCTGTTTCGGGATGTTGGTGAACAAAGATGTGACGTCCAATGATATCAACTCGTAATCTTTGGGTAATTGAACCGACCGAATGAACTCCACAAATTGAAATGAATTATTGATGTTAAATTCAAAGGTAGTAATCCATGGTGACAGTATTTCGTGGATCAGCACTGATAGATTGTACACTGGTGAATCTTCATTAATAAAAACGCCTAGTATTTATAGTTTGTTTATTATATAAATTAAAGCTTAATTTATTTTTCTCATTGATATAATAGATCAGGTGATTACAGATAAAATACAGACAAACGGTTCATTAAATAAATACTTGTTCATTTGATAAACTGTCTGAAAATGGGCTAACAATTTCTTTAGTAGCAAAATAGAATATCAGTCCAAAAGAGATAGAAATTGGCAACGCTGGAAGTGCCTTCTGGAATATAGCCAACAGAAGAAGTGTTAAGGAGAGCCCCTGAAAAATAAAGAAAAACTGTTGGAATCTGCAATATTTGTTATCGATAAGCGTCCATATTGATGCGATCTTAGGCGGAATAAATAAGTAAAGCGAGCATGTTAGTGATATCTTTGAAGCATGTGTCTAAAATCCGTGGCGTTTATTTTAGTTGATAACTACATAAATATAAGTAGTAGGCTGAAGTAACAAAGAGAACATAAGCTTCCTGATAGGAAACAATTTTGGGTAAATATTAAAGTGTTTTCATCTTGATGATAGTCATTTTAAATTTGTTCTTAGTTACTCAATTCGGCTCTTAACCGTCTGGACCGAGTGGAAATAACCTCATCAAAATTTCTAAATCCAAAGCAGGAGACTAGGCTGAGGGATGCCTGGCTAGATAGAAGACTAGTTGCTCCTGGTTTCGACCACCAGGGGAAACTCCATTGTGTAAGCCCCTTACTTCTGCATGCGGTGCTCTGCAGAGGTGGACCCACTTTCCCTGGTTACCCGTGGGACCGATAATAGACAAAGAGACAATTGAAAACAGCACTGGAAAAGGGGCGGAGATAACCCTCCGCCTCCCCATCCGGGCACCCCGTAAAGTGCAGGTCAGACGACTGAGGAATCGTCTGCCCTTTGAGTTGCCCAAACAAAGACAACCAGACGGCAGAGACGACCCACTGAGGAAAGGCCTCAGTGGAGCAGGGGTGCGGAAGTACCTGCGAATCCTCCATCAGGGGTTAGAACCTAGGGAGGCTTGGAAGCATGCTCTTCCGCGCCCACACCCGAAGGAAAATTCAACGGGGAAAAAGCACGGCAAGAGAGGTACGGAGCTAACTAACCCTCCTCCGCGGTCTCCGCCGAAAAAACAGAAGATGGCTGCGGCAAATACCAGGCCAGCCACTGGTTATGCAGCAGCCGTCAAAGCAGAGAAGGCGGCAATTAGGGTGAATCTCCTTTCTGGAGGAGGAAATGTGTCAAAGCACAGAGAGAAAGGGATTCACGTCTCTGGCGTCCATTTCCGTAGTGGAATGATGCTGGTGGAAAGTGAGTCTAAACAGTCGGCGCACTGCTTATGGAGTCAGTACCCCAGCTGAAATCTTGGAAAGGACCTGAGTTCATAGCGCTGAGCGGAGACGACATCCCAAGTCCTATTAACAAAACGGTTTTTTTTCTCAAGAAGCCTCGACATGAAATCGGAAAAGATCATCCGACTTGTCGAGTTTCAAAACCTGAACTCCAAGAAGGAGGAAAAAGTACGATCCTCGCAATTGGAATTGATTCCCAATCCGAGGAAGTCCTGAGGACAGATGGGTGCCACCTGAACTTCCGAGATCTCTTATTCTGTCCTCCTACAAGGATTTTTTTATCGGCCGTTGAAAGTCTGAACCGAAAATGTTGATTGAGTTTATTTGCTCTCATTTCTGAAAAAATTAGAAAAAGCGATTCTTATTTCAGTATTTTATCAAGAAGAGACCCTTTAATCATAATCTCATAATTTGTTCCCCTACAAGAAAATTTTTTATGTGCCGTTGAATGTTGGACGTATAAATTTCGAACCGAGAATGTTGGGTTTGTTTATTTGCTCTCATTTCTGAAGAAATCCAAAGAAGCAATTATTATTTCAGTATGCTATCAAGAAAACACCATTCTATATCAGAAACATAGGGTCTCATATTTTGCCCCCTACAAGGAAATTTTTTATCGACCGTTGAAAGTGAGACATAGTATCTGAACCAAAATGTTGGTTTGGTTTATTCGCTCCGATTTCGGAAAAAATTGAAAGAATCGATTCTCATTTCAGTTGGATATGGAAAAAAGACCCTTCCGTCAGAAAAATCGGGTCTCATAATTTGTCCCCATCAAGGAAATTCTTTATCGGTCGTTGAAAATGGGACATATAATGTTTGGACAGAAAATGTTGTTTTCGTTTATTTGCTTTCATTTCTGAACAAATCAGAAAAAGCCCTTTTCCTTTCAGTGTGTTATTGAAAAAATTTCAAAAAGCACTGCCGTGAAGGCAGCAGCTTTTGCGTGCATGTTCAATGTAGATGGCCGTTTCAGCAACGAATTTGAAAATGCACGCAAAAGCTGCTGCCTTCACGGCAGTGCTTTTTGAAATTTTTTTTTTATAAATTACTGGATTTCAATTCGATCAAATCTGTATTTTGGGAAATATTGGAAAAATAAAATTTTGAATGGGTATATCTACGGAATCATCGAGCTTATTTTACCCATTCACAAATTCGACCTTCGTAATTAAGCCCCAAACCTACTCTACAAATATCCAGTTTCTAAGTCGTTTCTTCCGGAAGTTATTGTGTTTACGGTCAGCCTAACATCCGACTGCGTAAACACAATAACTTCCGAAAGAAACAACTTAGAAACTCGATATTTGTAGAGAAGGTTTGGGCCTTAATTATGAAGGGGTAAAATCCACCCAATGATTCCGCAGATATACCCATTCAAAATTTTATTTTTCCAATATTTCCAAAAATACAGATCAGATCGAATTGAAATCCAGTACTTCATCGAAAAAATACAGTTCGAAGGTTCATACAGAATTTAATGAGGATGATATGATAAGAAAATCACATAAATTTTTTTTTCAAATTGTTCTAAAGACACGATTATCACGAAATTTTGCATAAAGTTGTCTTTCAGCATCTTCAAACTAGCTGCGAAGTTTTATCAGGACTGAATCAGTATTTCTTGAGTTACACCAAAAAAAACAACAATATCGAGAAGAAAACCTCGAAATTTGACATATTTTTTCCCGATATCTCCGAAACTTATGATCGTATCGAACTGAAATTCGGTACACTGCTGTGAAATATGAAGCTCAAAGTGTGAGTGGATTTTTCTTTTGATATGGTGAATGGTTTCCGAAAAAAAAGTTTTTTGGAAAAATTTTTTTTTTATTTACTGACAATATGATCCTGACGCAATTTGGCTCGAAGTTGCGCGTCGTTATACTCAACCTAATTGCCAAGTTTGAATCCAATCGCTCAAGTAGTTTCTGAAATAAAAAATAAATAACTTCAAAATTTCAAGTTGGCCCATTAACGAACTCAACCGCGGCATTCTGATGCGCGACCTACCCTGAAAGTTGCTAGCTTGCTTCTGTCGACAGTTATCGTGTCCTCGGCCGGACAGAATCGATTTTGGCGCCGGATTCGTCATCAGTGAGTCCAACCTAGTCGATTGAGACTATTTTCGGCTCAATCGTCCAAAATTACAGACATTTGGACAAAACGATAGCAAGCTGTTCCCCTAGAACATGCGCGCAAAAAGACTCCTCTATCAGAAAATTGAGCTCTCATATTTTGTCCCCCAACAAGGAAGTTTTTTATCGGCCGCTGAAAGTGTGACATATAGTGTTTAGACCGAAAATGGTATGGTTTATTCGCTCTCATTTCTGAAAGAATTTTGGGAAGAGATTGACTCTTCTATCAGAAAATTAAGGTCTCACATTTTGTCCCCCTACAAGGAAATTTTTATCGACCGTTGAAAGTGGGACAAATAAATTTCAAACCGATAATGTTGGCATCGATTATTTGCCCTAATTGGTGAAAAATTCTTCTTTAAGTATGTTATTAATAAAGAAACGACCCTTCTTTCAGGAAAATGAGGTCTTTTATTTTGTCTTCCTAGAAGGAAATTCTTTCGGTATGTTATTGAGAACATAATGTTCTAGCAAAAAATTGAGTTCTCATATTTTGTCCACCTAGAAGGAATTATTTTATCGGCCGTTGAACGGGGCATATAAATTTCGAATCGAGAATGCTTGCTTCGTTTATTTGCTCTCATTTCTGAAAAAAATCAAAAAAAGCAATTCTTATTTCAGTATGCTATCCAGCCAACACCCTTCTATCAGAAAATTGAGGTCTCATATTTTGTCCCCCTACAAGGAAATTTTTTATCAGCCGTTGAAAGTGTGACATGAAGTGTTTAGACCGAAAATGTTACTTTGTTTTATTTGCACTAATTTCTGAAAAAAAAAATGAGAAAGAGATTGTTCTCTGGCTATGTTAGTGAGAAAAGACTGTTTTATCAGAAAATTGAGGTCCCATATTTTGTCCCCACACAAGGAATTTTTTATCGGCCGTTGAAGTGAGGCATATAAATTCCGAATCGAGAATGTTGGCTTCGTTCATTTGCTCTCATTTCTGAAAAAAATGGAAGAAGCAACTCTTAATTCATTATGCTATCAAGAAATAAAAACTCCTAACAAAAAAATAGGGGTCTCTTATTTTGTGCCCCAGCAAGATTTTATATCGGCAGTTGAAATTGTAACATACACTGTGTCCGTAAAGTATGGAACAAATTCATTTTTAGCTAAACAGGTCATTTTAAGAAATAATCCTGAAACACGTGTATTTTTTATTTTAATTTACCGTATTTTAAAATAATAATCTAATATACAGGGTGAATTACATTCGAGTAATGACGTCACCGTAACTTTTTTTTAATGGAACACCCCCATTTTGTCACAATATTCAGATTACTCTAGCTGAGCTGATTCCAAAAATGTATCACATGTTGATTCCAATTGGTACAGGGTGGACAAAAATACAATAGTTTTGTGTGTACTCATAAAGTAACGCGTAACATTCTTCATTAGGTAAATTAACAATATAATCAAAAATACTTATTGTCTAGCGGACAGAATATGCTGGAATACATGACTTTATAAATGTTCGAACCGCAGCCCTTGCTGTATTTGACAGTAACCCAAACGGTGTACAAATTCTTGTTGAACCTTGTGTATGGTTACTTGCGTAATATTGTTTATTTCTGTTCGAATTTTCTCTTGTACATCTTCAATATTTGCTGGTTTCGTTTTATAAATAACATTCTTCAGATGGCCCCACAAAATAATCCAAAGGATTTAAATATGGTGACCTCGCTGGCCATTCAGTGGTTCCACGTCTACCAATCCACCAGTTCGGAAAAATTTCATCTAGGTACCTTCTAACATCTACAGCATAATGTGGAGGTGCACCATCCTGTTGAAACCATAATCTTTCATCAGAACCTCCAGGATTACGTCTGCTGGGAAACAAATTACGTAAAGTAGGTACGAGATACCCCCTTAAAAACTCAAGGTACTTTGCCCCGTTTAAATTACCTTCGATAAAGTAGGGTCCAATGATTCGATTTCGTACAATTCCAGCCCATACATTTACCTTTTGCCCAGTATCTACAATTCTGACGGTTAACCTCACCATTTAACGTGAAAGTGGACTCATCAGAAAAAATAATGTTTTGTATCAAGAGAGGGTCTCGGTGACATTTATCCATCATTTCTTCGCAAAATTGAAGTCTTCTATCGGGATCATCTTCGTTTAATTCTTGCAGAAGTTTGATTTTATAAGGATGCCATTTTTCAAGCTTCAATAGTTTGTGCACCGTTGTTTTGCTAACACCGATATCGCGACTAACTTTACGAACAGAAGTTTGCGCATCTTCTTCAAAACTCAGTAAAACATCCAATGCTGTATCAGCATTTGCAGGGGGACGACCTGATTTGCGTACATTTTCAACCGTACCAGTTTCTCGAAATTTCGTTTCAATCTTACTGACTGTTGAACGCGTTATAGATCTTTCTGGATATTTATCAGTAAACAAATTGCATACTTCCATCTGAGTTCGCGATCTGCCTCCATACCCAATCATCATAAGTATTTCAATTCTTTGTGTTACACTCAACTCCACTTCTACTTCCAATTAAATCTAAGCAATCATTCGAATATTCACGTATACCAAAAATATTATAGTACTAAACTGTCACTGAACATCAATAAATTACTAAACAAATAATGACATTCCACAAAAAACTAGACGACTATGTTTTTGCGCGCATGTTCTAGGGGAACAGCGTGCTATCGTTTTGTCGAAATGTCTGTAATTTTGGATGATTGAGCCGAAAATGGTCTCAATCGACCAGGTTGGACTCACTGATGACGAATCCGGTGTCAAAATCGATTCTGTCCGGCCAGCCGGCCGTAGACACAATAACTGTCGACAGAAGCAAGCTAGCAACTTGAAACATTCAGGATAGGTTGCGCATCAGAATGCCGCGGTTAAGTTCGTTAATGGGCCAAATCGGTCGAATAGTTTCGGAGTTATAGGCACTTGAAGTTTTGAAGTAATTTATTTTTTATTTCAGAAACTACTTGAGCGATTGGATTCAAACTTGGCAGTTAGGTGGAGTATAACAACACGCAACTTTGAGCCAAATTTCATCAGGATCATATTCATATCCTTTCAGTGTGTTATTGAAAAAATTTCAAAAAGCACTGCCGTGAAAGCAGCAACTTTTGCGCGCATGTTCAATGTAGATGACCGTTTCAGCAACGAATTTGAACATGCACGCAAAAGCTGCTGCCTTCACGGCAGTGCTTCTTGAAATTATTTACTGATAAATTACTGGATTTCAATTCGATCAAATCTGTATTTTGGGAAATATTGGAAAAATAAAATTTTGAATGGGTATATCTACGGAATCATCGAGCGGATTTTACCCATTCACGAATTCGACCTTCGTAATTAAGCCCCAAACCTACTCTACAAATATCGAGTTTCTAAGTCGTTTCTTCCGGAAGTTATTGTGTTTACGGTCAGCCTAAAGGCCGACTGCGTAAACACAATAACTTCCGAAAGAAACAACTTAGAAACTCGATATTTGTAGAGAAGGTTTGGACCTTAATTACGAAGGCCGAATTCGTGAATGGGTAAAATCCACCCAATGATTCCGTAGATATACCCAATCAAAATTTTATTTTTCCAATATTTCCAAAAATACAGATCAGATCGAATTGAAATCCAGTACTTCATCGGAAAATAACAGTTCGAAGTTTCATAAAGAATTTAATGAGGATGATATGATAAGAAAATCATAGAAATTCTTTTTTCAAATTGTTCTAATGACGCGATTATCACGAAATTTCGCATAAAGTTTTCTTTCAGCATCTCAAAACTAGCTGTGAAGTTTTATCAGGACTGAATCAGTATTTCTCGAGTTATACCGAAAAATAAACGATATCGAGAAGAAAACCCTTTTTTTCGGATATGATGAATGGTTTCCGAAAAAAAAAATTTTTTGGAAAAAAATTTTAAAAAAATTATTTTTTTTAATTTACTGACAATATGATCCTGAAGAAATTCAGCTCAAAGTTGTGCGGCATTATACTCCACCTAACTGCCAAGTTTGAATCTAATCGCTCAAGTAGTTTCTGAAATAAAAAATAAATAAATTCAAAACTTCAAGTACCTATAACTCCGAAACTATTCGACCGATTTGGCCCATTAACGAACTTAACCGCGGCATTCTGATGCGCAACCTATCCTGAAAGTTTCAAGTTGCTAGCTTGCTTCTGTCGACAGTTGGCGTGTCTACGGTCGGACGGCCGGCCGGACAGAATCGATTTTGACACCGGATTCGTCATCAGTGAGTCCAACCTAGTCGATTGAGACCATTTTCGGCTCATTCATCCAAAATTACAGACATTTGGACAAAACGATAGCACGCTGTTCCCCTATAGAACATGCGCGCAAAAAAATCCACTCACACTTTGAGCTTCATATTTCACAGCAGTGTACCAAATTTCAGTTCGATACGATCATAAGTTTGGGAGATATCGGGAAAAAATAAGTCAAATTTCGAGGATTTCTTCTCGATATCGTTGATTCTTTCGGTATAACTCGAGAAATACTGATTCAGTCCCGATAAAAGTTCACAGCTAGTTTTGAGATGCTGAAAGACAACTTTATGCGAAATTTCGTGATAATCGTGTCATTAGAACCATTTGAAAAAAAAATTTCTATGATTTTCTTATCATATCATCCTCATTAAATTCTTATTTATTTTCCGATGAAGTACTGGATTTCAATTCGATCTGATCTGTATTTTTGGAAATATTGGAAAAATAAAATTTTGATTGGGTATATCTACGGAATCATTGGGTGGATTTTACCCATTCACGAATTCGGCCTTCGTAATTAAGGTCCAAACCTTCTCTACAAATATCGAGTTTCTAAGTTGTTTCTTTCGGAAGTTATTGTGTTTATGCAGTCGGCCGTTAGGCTGACCGTAAACACAATAACCTCGGAAGAAACGACTTAGAAACTCGATATTTGTAGAGTAGGTTTGGGGCTTAATTACGAAGGTCGAATTCGTGAATGGGTAAAATCCGCCCAATGATTCCGTAGATATGCCCATTCAAAATGTTATTTTTCCAATATTTCCAAAAATATAGATTTGATCGAATTGAAATCCAGTAATTTATCAGTAAAAAGTTTCAAAAAGCACTGCCGTGAAGGCAGCAGCTTTTGCGTGCATGTTCAAATTCGTTGCTGAAGCGGTCATCTACATTGAACATGCGCGCAAAAGTTGCTGCCTTCACGGCAGTGCTTTTTGAAATTTATTATAAATAGATAAGAAATAATTTCTTTCATATTCTGTCTGCTGGACCACAAGTACCAAACATCTTTGGAAACAGCTCATTTTAGCTAAAAATGAATTTGTTCCATACTTTACGGACACAGTGTATAGTGTTTCGACAGAAAATGTTGGTTTGGTTTATTTGCCCTCATTTCTAAAAAAAAAAATGGAAAAAGAGATTGTTCTTTGGGTACGTTTTTGAGAAAAGACTTTTCTGTCAGAAAAATGAGGATTTATGTTCTGCCCCCCACTAGCAAATTCTTTATGGGTCGTTAAAAATGAGACATTGCCCTCATTTTTGAGAAAAATTAGAGAAAGCAATTCTTCTTTTGATATGTTATTAAAAAACAGATTTCCATCAGAAAGAAGAGGTCTTATATTTCATTCCCCTACAAGGAAATTTTTTATCGGCCGTTGAATTTGGAACATATACCTTGGGTTTCACAAAGCATAATCCTCTGATCAACGCGTTGATATTCTGTGGTATTGCTAAAAATGAACTGAAATTGAACATAGAATTGTCTTGATCAGAACAATCAAGTTAATCAGAGCTTTGTGAAACCCGCTGATAGTGTCTCTGAACCGAAAATGTTGGTTTAGTTCATTTGCTATCATATCTAAAAAATTCGAAGTCGCGATTCTCATTTCAGTATGTTATCAAGAAGAGGCCCTTCTATCAGAAAAATATGGTCTCATATTTTGTCCCCCTTAAAGAAAATTTTTTATCGGCGATTGAAAGTATCTGAACCGAAACTGTTGGTTGAGTTGATTTGCTCTCATTTCTGAAAAAAATCGAAGAATCGATACTTATTTCAGTATTTTATCCAGAGTAGACCCTTCAACAGAAAAATGGGGTCTCATATTTTGTCCCCCAACAAGGAAATTTTTTATCGGCCGTTGAAAGTGGGACATTTTCTTCTTGGAACGAACATGTTGATTTGGTTTATTTGCTCTCGTGATATGAGAGTCTCCCCTTAAAGAAATCTATAGCGTATCAGGTTTAGGAAATACAATTAAGGCAAATGATAATCTCAATTTCCCAATTTTTTACGAACTAGGAATTTTGGAGAACATCCATTTACATGTAGTAAATTGGCATAAGAAATTCGATGCTTCATTAGAAACATCTGATCTACAAAAATTATAGGTGCAATAATGGATTTATAAAATCAAATCGCGCGAACTTACTGCTGACAATTTCGTAAAAGTACCTGTCCACAACAGAATACGGTGATGTTATATTACCCAAAATAAATTCCAACAATTTTAGACTCCTGAATACATTGCTCGTGCATAAAATGGATTTTGTTTCATACCGATTGCCCAGCCAATCGAAAACGATGTAGAAATTAATTTTTCCGAACACTGCTGAAAACTCGCGAAAAATATCAGAACCGCCCACATGAATTCTGAAGAAAATAGAGAAATTTTAAAGCTTTGTAGCAAATTCAAAAATATCTGTTATAATGAAAACTGCGATCTCTCATTCAGTAACACAGTAAAACACAAGATTAGAACCAAAGATGAGGAACCCGTTGATGTCAAGTCTTTTAGACACCCTCTGTTAATAAATAATGTTAATAAATGTAACGGTGCGCTCCAAGCGTCCACCCCTTGTCTGAAACTTTGAACTCTTCCTAATGGTTCATTCTTTTTTGCACGTATCAACAAGTCTAGACGCACATACGCATAGACAAGATTAGAGAGTCAATGGTTAGACGTCTAAAGCCCCGTACAGACACGCGAGCTAAGCGGCTTGTGAGGCAAGTTAATTGGGCTGCCTCGCAAGTGTAGACGGTTTTTTGAGCGGGGGCAGAGGCGCTAAACTCGATCCATCGGATGTCGGTTTTTACGGCGAGGCAAAAGGATTCCTCAGGCTCAGTTTGGACGGTAAACAAGTAGCGTTGGAATGTTTTTACGATGTTGAGAGCACACAGCTGCGTTTCGTGACGCTATCCGTCTTGATGTTATTCATAGGCCTATCGTTTGTATGGAATAGTTCTAATGAAATAGAATTTTAATAAAAATGCGGATCGAGCCGTGAGATATATTTTGTGAATTGAATCGTATAGGATATTTTTCCGAATAATTCTCACTGAAAGAATAGATATAATGCATAATTCGTTACTTTTCATTCTGTCAATAATCTATAATCAGAGACAAAAAACGAACGATTCTCGCAGAGTTATACATATTGAAAATAATAATAATTACTTCGAGGTTGTTTATCAGATGAAGAATATCTTTAGGTATATAATGGTAAGCTCGTTTTTTTTGGAATGCAACTGTAATGAAATGTTTCGGCAGATTTGTCTCTAGTATTTTGATATAAGCGTATTCATCAAGGTAGTACCTACTTTGAGTCTATATTGATATTAACCCTAGATGATTCGAAATTTGTGCCGTAAAAACTTAGAGTTAACGAAATAATCAGGGAAAAGCAACTGTAGTTGCAATTTATTTTTCTGATGGTATAGAGAGTTAAATTTATTTTAGCCTTTGAAAAAAGCGTCAGGGCACTATGAAAAATGAAACAGTTGTGAGAGAGTATGGATAAGTGCATTTTGAATAATATAACTATGTAACTTTTCCATTCAGCATGAGCTTCGTGGGGCCACATCAGTTACTTTGAATAATAAAAGGGTTGAACGAATTCTGTTCTTGACTTTTCCAGTTGGTTCACAATGTGTATATATATTTCGTTGTCAAATCATTGTGAATAAGCTTATAATGTACAATATTCCTATGGAATAATTCAATCATCTATCAATTTTCCGTATTTCCAACCACATTCCATGAAAACCTAGATTCCCCAATCATGACCATTTAATAATTTTTACATTTATCATCATTCTCATTCGTCATATCAGTACACGTTGATACATATAAATTCTCGTAAAATAATAAACGTCTGTTTTACTACGCTGCTGCACGGGCTACTGGGAAGGGGCTCGCGAGCCACTGCGGCTCGACTTGGCCTCACATCTCGCTCAAGGCTGCCTCGCTGTGTCTATTTTTTCTCGAGCTGCTCATGAGCAGCTCTGCTCCCGTGTCTGTACGCGGCTTAAGAACACATCGTCTATTGTACCACTAAATGCATGTGCATAAGTCTGAAAAAAAACAAGCTTGAAGGGAAATATCGAGAAAAATAATAGTAGGCCAAGAAACGAACGGTTATATGAAGTCTGGAATGTGAATACTGAAAAAATATTCAGTAGTTAGATATATTATTGTAGATGAGGGTAGGACTTACTTTCACTTATCGAGGTCAGAAATAAACCGTATAGGAGTAAATTATGAAAACTCCAATAATCAAACTGATCTTACTGACATAGGGTCAAAATCAGTAGAAGATAAGTCTCTGAAATCTGATATTGATAAATCAGACATAAAACTGATTCCTGACATAATGTCAAAATCAGTAGGTAATAAAATATCTAAAATATGATATAGCTGAATCAGATATAAAACTGATCTTTCTGACAGTGTCAAAATCAGTAGGTATAGATAATCAAATCTTTGGAATCTGATATTGATAAATCAGATATGAAACTGATCTTTTTGACACAGTGTCAAAGTCAGTAGGTGATCAAATCTCTGGAATGCGATATCGATAAATAAGATACGAAACTGAACTTCCTGATATAGAGATCATATGTTGAATAATCTGATATTAAACAGATCTTAATATAAAGTCAAATCGATAGGTAACTATATTTCAGAAATCTGATATTGATACCTAAGTCATATACAAAACTGATTTTCTGATGTATTGTAAGAATTAATAGGTAACTGAGTTCAAAGAGATCTGATATTGATGAATCAGACATGATTTGCTGATGTTTCTGCTAATTAGTTATTGAGTCTTTGAAATACCTTGTCTCGATAAATTGGATAAGAAACGTCAAATAAAAAAAAAAACAAAAGAATAATTCGAAAATCTAGAAATTTCTAGTGATGAATTTGAAAGGGTATAGGTAGTATTTAGATAATGCAAAAAACGATGTTTCAACAGATTGAAAATCAAAAACAAAAATGTTTCGAAATGTAAAGCTGTAGTCGAATTGAAAGGGAATTCCAAATTCTTCGATATAAATATATGTATATTTATAACAGATGATGGTTCATTGTGTACTCTGTCTATTTTGAATAAAATTCAATGTATTGAAGAAGAATTGAAAAGGAACAGAATTTTATGGAATTGAATGAACCATAGAGAAATTTGAAAAAAAATGGTGATATTCAAAGAGTTGATAACGCGCCATTGAAAATGTGATTGCATTTTTGAAAATAAACAGAGCTCGGACATGAGTTTCTGAGCTCTGTCTAATAGACGAATTGTAGAATGTAAATGGCTATTTACTGAAAGATATAAGTTGGTAAATTCATAAATTTATAAAGCTCGTCTTTAGTTTCAGCCAAAATATTGAATAGATCATAATGAAAAATATGAAAGTCGCAAGAATCTCAAGATCTAGACTCATGACAGCATTTGAAAATCAATCTTATTTACTAAAAAATCCATGGGATATAAATGCTCGAATCGTAAATAAGAGAGTGAAAATCTAATGTATGGAAGTTCCTGAAGGAATTAGTTGTAATAATGTTGAAGATAATGAAGGAATAAACAGTGATAAAAGTTGCATAAATCCTTGTACGGATTGAATAAAACAGTAAGATGCTGGTTTGGAGAATTTGAAAACGAAAAAATGCAAATGAAAGGGTTTTGAAATTATCCCCGTAGAAGTGTGTAAATAATTTGCAGACAGATGAAACATGGTAAAAATAATTAAACTTTATATTTATGTTCTCATGGAAATAACAGCAAGTGAACTATGTTACATTATTTTAAAATCTGAGAGTAATTTTTTTGTGATGGTCCTAAAAATATCACAGATTTTTTCAATTATCAATTCTGAAATGACAATACCGACTTTAATTTATAAATGAATTAGTTGTGTTGGTATCAGTCATAAAGTGTCGAAACATTTCGATACAAAATTTGATTTCTTTCTAGGTGATCAGTTGAGAAAAATGTAATAAAATCAAATTTTATTCCTACAGGTTGTCAACTTGCAGATGTCTCCGCAGAAACATTACTAGCAGCCAAATTCTTGGAGCTGAGCGATGGAATAGATTAAAAACTAATCGATTATATGATATTATGGTAGTTTTAAATGAAATGGTCGGGTTAGGTTTTTCTGGGTTTTCCTTAATCCCATGCAACGAATGTTGGACCATTTGTATACATGTCCCAGAAAGCACAAGGAAGGTTATTTGTTTTGAATTAATGAAATGTATTACTTAGATCTTTTCTCTTTTGAAATGAGATTAATTTTTGAGGGGGCGTGTTGGTTTTTCAAGTCCCTGTTGAATGTTCAAAAATTAAGTCGCATTAGTTTATCATCGATACGTTTATCTGTGGTTCACTCGGAAATAATAAATTCTGAGATTAGGATTGTTATAGTTGACTTCGAGCAGAAATGCCTCTTCAGAATGTTTATATTATACACGTGCATGAGCCGAGGGACCATGCAGAAAAGCTTACATTTCGTGTTTTAAGGAATGCTAGATTCTTCCTAGATTATTAGAGTTAGTGCTCATTCAACACTCCATGAGTGAAGAAACCTTCCAAGTGCAGATGTCGCCAATAAAGAAATTGCATAAGAAAGATGAACCTTTCTTTCATTTCAACATAGCCTTTCCAACAAATAAAAATATTAAAGTAGAGATGAGACAACTTGCTGACAGCAATGGAATCAAAAACACACAATCCCAAAAAAAATTATATTCGATTCAAAATATGGAAATATTTCATAAATCTGAAAGATATTGAAGAAAAAAACATATCTTAGCTATAATTCTACAAAATTTCGTTCAAAACAAAAGTCTGCAAATATATTTATATATGTGTATTGAGGCATAATTTCGTTCAATATTGTTTTATATTAAAAAAAATTGTAGTTTTTGGTTTAATCCAAAACACAACCACTAAAGCTCGCCTTTAGATTGATGATTTTTGGCATCATATTAATGTACCTAAGTGATTAGTTGATGTAAAAATACATCGATACAATGACCGATAAGCCTGAATTCAATGCCCTGGCACCATTGATATAAGGACTGCTGTTTATGGATCGATGTACTCGTGACCTGGTATTAATGTCGATGGTCATTGATACAATGTTAACGGTTATCAAATACTGGTGATGAATTTAATGCTCTTGGGGGATTGATATAATCACTCGAACATTGAACAATGACCAACAGGACGTTATATCAATGAACTCGAGCATCGGCTAAAAATTGATGTCCAAATACATTGTCGTAAGGCTGAATTTGATTATATTCACGTACGTTTTCGTTCTGTGTAATTACATAAAATGTGTGAATTCAAACATTAAATCTACCTCAATAGATTGGTGAAAATACATAGAATTATACATATATATTTTTGCGCGCATGTTCTAGGGGAACAGCGTGCTATCGTTTTGTCCAAATGTCTGTAATTTTGGATGGTTGAGCCGAAAATGGTCTCAATCGACTAGGTTGGACTCACTGATGACGAATCCGGTGTCAAAATCGATTCTGTCCGGCCGGCCGTAGACACGATAACTGTCGACAGAAGCAAGCTAGCAACTTGAAACTTTCAGGATAGATTGCGCATCAAAATGCCGCGGTTGAGTTCGTTAATGGGCCAAATCGATCGAATAGTTTCGGAGTTATAGGCATTTGAAGTTTTGAAGTTATTTATTTTTT
Organism: Myrrha octodecimguttata; assembly: GCA_958510865.1. NCBI lineage: Eukaryota > Metazoa > Arthropoda > Insecta > Coleoptera > Coccinellidae > Myrrha > Myrrha octodecimguttata. The sequence continues at coordinate 17,388,438 of OY294060.1, forward strand.
ATTTCAGAATTTACCTTAGCGATTGGTTTCAAACTTGGCAGTTAGGTGAAGTACAACGACGCGCAACTTTAAGCTGAATTTCTTCAGGATTATATCGTCAGTAATTTTTAAAAAAAAAATTTTTCCAAATTTTTTTCCAAAAAAATTTTTTTTTCGGAAACTATTCATCATATCCAAGAAAAATTATACTCACGCTTTGACCTTCTAATTTCACAGCAGTGTACCAAATTTCAGTTCGATACGATCATAAGTTTTGGAGATATCGGGAAAAAATATGTCAAATTTCGAGGTGTTCTTCTCGATATCGTTGATTTTTTCGGTATAACTCGAGAAATACTGATTCAGTCCTAATTAAACTTCACAGCTAGTTTTAAGATGCTGAAAGACAACTTTATGCAAAATTTCGTGATAATCGTGTTATTAGAACAATTTGAAAAAAAAAATTTCTATGATTTTCTCATCATATCATCCTCATTAAATTCCGTATGAAACTTCGAACTGTTATTTTCGATGAAGTACTGGATTTCAATTCGATCTGATCTCTATTTTTGGAAATATTGGAAAAATAAAATTTTGATTGGGTATATCTACGGAATCATTGGGTGGATTTTACCCATTTACGAATTCGGCCTTCGTAATTAAGGTCCAAACCTTCTCTACAAATATCGAGTTTCTAAGTTGTTTCTTTCGGAAGTTATTGTGTTTACGCAGTCGGCCGTTAGGCTGACCGTAAACACAATAACTTCCGGAAGAAACGACTTAGAAACTCGATATTTGTAGAGAAGGTTTGGACCTTAATTACGAAGGCCGAATTCGTGAATGGGTAAAATCCACCCAATGATTCCGTAGATATCAAATATCGAGTTTCTAAGTTGTTTCTTTCGGAAGTTATTGTGTTTACGCAGTCGGCCATTATGCTGACCGTAAACACAATAACTTCCGGAAGAAACGACTTAGAAACTCGATATTTGTAGAGTAGGTTTGGGGCTTAATTACGAAGGTCGAATTCGTGAATAGGTAAAATCCGCCCAATGATTCCGTAGATATACCCATTCAAAATTTTATTTTTACAATATGTCCAAAAATACAGATATGATCGAATTGAAATCCAGTAATTTATCAGAAAAAAATTTCAAAAAGCACTGCCGTGAAGGCAGCAGCTTTTGCGCGCACGTTCAAATTCGTTGCTGAAGCGGTCATCTACATTGAACATGCGCGCAAAAGTTGCTGCCTTCACGGCAGTGCTTTTTGAAATTTTGAAATTGAAAATTTCACTTTCCAGATTTGATTTTACATGAGGTATAGTGTAATATTACAGCACACTTCCCTGGCAACTTGATGCCAACGTATATAAAGTGCTGTAATTTTACGATGGAGTTTTTAACAGTGTACCTACAACTTGAAAAATCACCCTGTGTAGAGAGAATTGAGTGGGTACCTACAGAATAAAATTCTCAGATTCCTATTGCCTGAATCCTAAAGTGATTAATATCGTCTACAGTAATCATGAGTATACTGGCATGTTCGGGGGAGATTTGGTATTATGGAGCTGAAGAATCGTCGCCAAATGACTGACATTGTTGTACTATATAGAATATCGTCAATGGCTTGTTCCGTGTGCCTTATGTTCTGCAGTCATTTTCATTCAGATTCCCTGATAAGTTGCGAAATATATAGAGACACATTTTATGCCCCTTTAAGCTAGACGGATAGCGCTCTAAATGCCCCTATTTTGGCTATAGGATGATAACTTCATTGAACAATATTTGCATTGACTAAGATATTTTGATATATCTGCACTCAGTAATCTGAAGCGTAGTCCCCAGGAATATTCTCTTATGAAGAAACACTACTGTTTCAATTTCTTTTGCTGGTTTTTGAATCGATGTAAGTACCTAATTTGTAGTTTCAAAGTGGCGAATTTTGTTTTTTTAGGCTGAGCCTGTTTGTATTCCTTGTAAACTATTGAATAAATTGATAAATATGATCAACAATCTCAGGAAAAAAAGTTTCGACAAAACTTTCGAAAATTTTGCACGTTGTATGTTGGCATTTTTCAAGTTACAACGAAATTTCAATCTGATCACATTGGTACTTACCTATTTCATAAGATATCCAGGAAGTAATCTAAACAGTTGAGATTTCTATAACTGTATATAATAGATATAACTATATATAAGCAATTTGACCGATTTCGCCATATAACGATATTAACCGAGATATTCAGACCAAACCAAACCAAACCTGAAAAGTTAGACTACAAACGGTCAGACCGCCGGACAGAATTGAATTCGACCACGGATAAACCATCATCAGTGAGTTCAACCTAGTCGTTTGAGACCATTTTCCAGAAAATATTCGAAAATGCCAAACCTTGGGACAAAAATATAACGCGCTGTTCCCCAGCAGAACAATCGAGTAAAAATCGGATTCACACCGTTCAAATTTATTTTTTAGTGCCGAGATAAAAACAACAAATTTATATAATTTTATTGTCAAGAATGCAATAACAAACGTTCGAAGAGCACCCAGGTCCCAGGCCTCATTCAAATATCGAAAAGATAACGCTTCTTTCGCGAGCCATTTCTTCCGAACAAACCATACCTTCGCAGATCTGAATATCCTCGAAATTCTCCGTCTGGTACCGAGAAGTAAAACATTTTAGAATCATTGGAAATCTTCAAGTACCTAAATATCCCGGCAGTAAAATGAAATTCCCCAGTTCTCGAAATTGAAATAAGCCTGTAGAACATTTGAATACGTTGTTACCTATAACTTAAAATACACCCAGTTTGAAAATGTAGTAGTACTACAAAACTCAGGTCACTGTTGAACTTTAATAAAATAGTTTGATAATAAACAAAGTAATTTCTCTTATTTCATTTCAAATGAACCCAGTAACAGACTATTATATCCAACCAAGGAGATAGTGTTCTTAGAAATAGAGGGGATGACGCTTCTTTGTGATTGGCTCCGGAGATAAACGTTCCTACGCGGCTCCGCGCTGTTTCTGAAAGTGACCAGTCTACTGCTGGGGTTCGATTTAGATACGTTTCAGACGAGTTGATTCTTGGAGATTTTCGTACTTATTTCGTGGTATTTTGTGTGTGTGTGTTAGGTTAAGTTTCGTATAATTAAGATAGTGACTTTATTTTTTAAGACAGTGACTTTATTTTTCAAGATAGTGACTTTGGTATTTGAGATAGTGACTCTTTTTTTAAAGATAGTGACTTTTTGTGTTTCGTGATAATAATTATTCCAACTTCTGAAAATGTGAGTATCAGCTCTTGAAAACATTATCCATCTATATTCTACCATTATAAATGATTACAAATCGATTTTCGGGAGTCATGCAGATTGATCTGCATTGATTCTTACACTGAGAAAAATCGTCCGAATGAACAGTTTGTTGGGAGTTATTTCATCAATAACGAACGCGGTGTCCATTTACTTATAACAATCCACTGGGATGAGTAGAATGAGTTTTCTGTTATTGCCCATTTGCTATAAATAATCTTTTTCTTGATGTGGGAGTCAAGAAATTTACAGGTTATAAGTTCATAATACCCACTATAAACTTTTTCATTCAATAAATATCATTTGTGATGAGAATGAATACTGTTGATTAGTCATTATTATAGTGCTTTAATTATTCATAAATGAAAAGTTATTTGAATTAATTAAAAGTTATTCATTAATTTCGGAGTTACTCGGTTTCCTCCGTTCTTGCAGTTTTTTATACGAATCGACGGCCAACGCCGCGCGAAGCCGCTTTAAGGGCGCCATTTTTTCCATCTAAAAAGCTATCGGTTCGGTATTGGCGCCACCAGAGACTACAAACACAGACGATATCATGGACTAGGCCGACTGGGCGTCACGTAACTTCAGCACACTGCTCTATGCATAGAGAGAGAGGTATAGTGAAGAATGGAATAGGGACCGGCAGAAGACTCTAATTTGCTATTGCGGTACATAAGAATATCAGGTTTTTAAATTTCTAGGAGATATTTTGACTATTTCGAATGGGATGAGTATAGAAAACCAGAGGAGCAATGTCGTGAAGGCAGCAACTTGTGCGCGCATGTTCAATGGAGATTACAGCTTTTTTGGCAACGAATTTGAATACGCGCACAAAAGCTGCTGCCTTCACGGAAGTGCTTTTCTAGGTTATTCGATAATGTATACTGGATTTCAATTCGATCTAGATCCAAACTGTTTTTTTGGAATTATTGGGAAAATAAAATGGGTATATCTACGGAATTATTGGGCGGATCCTACCCATTCACGAATTCGACCATTGTAATTAAGCCCCAAACCTACTACTAATCGAGTTTCTGGGTTGTTTCTTTTGTTACTATGTTTACGGTTGGCTATTAATCCAAAGTCAGAAACAACCGCAACACTTATGAAGATGCCAAATATGAAATAATTAATGCACAAATTTGGTGATAAGGCCTTATAGGCGATCGTTAACACAATAACCTCCGAACGAAATCAATAAGAAACTCAATATTCGTAGAATAGATTTGAACCTCAATTACGAAGGCCGAATTCGTGAATAGCTAAAATCCACCCAAAACTTCCGCAAATATAGCCATTAAAAATTAGTTTTTCCCAATTTCCAAAAATATAGATCAGATTGAATTGAAATCCAATACTTCATCGAAAATGACATTTCTCGATGGTTTAGACAGAATTTCATGAAGATAATGTGATTTTTTTTAAAATTTTCTAATGACACGATCACCACAAAATTACTTATAAAGTTGTCAATCAGCATTTTCAATCAATTCAAGGATATCCAGGAAAAAACACGAAATTTGACATATTTTCTCGAAATAAAACTTATCATCGAATCGAACTGAAGTTTCGTACACTACTGTGAAATATAAGGTTCAAGGCCTGAGCAAAACTCTTTTTCGAATATAATGTATTCGAAAAAAAAAATTTTTCGAAAATTTTATTCGCTGACAACAAGATTTCAACAAAATTCCGCGAAAAGTTGCGAGCAGAACTTACGGTCAAACCATCTGTCAAGTTTCAATCCAATCGCTTCAGTAGTTCTCGAAATATCAGGAAAATAACCTCAAAACTTCAAATGGCTATAACTCCAAAACCGTTCGACCGATTTTGCCCCCTAACAAACTTAACCTTCGTATTTTGAAATACAACCTTACGCTTGTAACCGTGATGACGGCCGGCCGGACAGAATCGATTTTGACACTGGATTCATTATCAGTCAGTCCAACCTAGTCGTTTGAGACTATTTTCGGCTCAAAATTCGAGAATAACAGACATTTGGACAAAACATACGCGCAACGAGCTACATGAATTAGAATGATGACCTTTTCTTGATATATTTTCATATCTTTCATAAACAAGAGAAGTTTATCGTGTTCAATTTGTGTGAGTATGTTTTTATTTCTGTTCCAAAGTTTTCCGAAAGTTCAGAACTGAAACACACTTTTTTGATTAATTTCATATTCCATATCATGGAAAATTTATTTCAATTGGAATATCCAGTATTTCTTATAAATTTATGGCCATTCAAATATTATAAAAAAAAATTCAGAAAAGCACTGCCGTGAAGGCAGCAGCTTTTGCGCGCATGTTCAATGTAGATGACCGCTTCGGCAACGAATTTGAACTTGCGCGCGAAAGCTGCTGCCTTCACGGCAGTGCTTTTCTAGATTTTTTTTCGATGAATTACTGGATTTCAATTCGATCTAATCTGTATTTTTGGAAATATTGAAAAAATAAAATTTTTAATGGGTATATCTACGGAATCATTGGGCGGATTTTACCCATTCACGAATTCGACCTTCGTAATTAAGCCCCAAACCTTATCTACAAATATCGAGTTTCTTAGTCGGTTCTTCCAAAAGTTATTGTGTTTGCGGTCGGCCTAACGACCGACTGTGTAAACACATTAACTTCCGGGAGAAACAACTCAGAAACTTAGTAGAGTAGGTTTGGACCTCAATTACGAAGGTCCAAATCGTTAAGGGGTTAAATCCGCACAATGATTCTGCAGATATACCCATTCAAAATTTATCTTTCCAATATTTTCAAAAAACCAGATTATATCGAATTGAAATTCTGTACTCCTTCGAAAAATGACAGTTCGAAGGTTCATACAGAATTTTATGGGGATAATTTGATCAGACAATCACAGAATATTGAATATTTGAAAAAATAAAAGTTTTTTTTCGAATTGTTCTGATGACTCGATCATCACGAAATTCGGCGCAAAGTTGTCCATCAGTATTTCCAGGCTAGCTGCCAAGTTTCAGTATGATTGACATAGTATTTTTTTGAGTTATTCCAAAAAAAATACCGATATTTGAGAAACCACGAAGTTTGACGTATTTTTTCACCTTATATTCGAAAATTATGACCGCATTGAATTAAAATTTGGTACACTGCTGTGAAATACAAAGCTCATGGTACGACCGGAATTTTTTCCGAGTGTAATGAACAGTTTCCGAGAAAAATTTTGAAACATTTTGTTTCCTTCAAAAGTTAGAGTACAAATTGACAGACGGCAGGAAAGAATTGGATTCGACCACGGGTTCATCATCAGTGAATTGTGCATGAGTCCAACATAGTCGTTTGAGACCATTTTCCAGAAGAAATTCGAAAATTTTAAACATTGGAACGAAAACATAACGCTCTGTTCTCCAGAACAATGACGTAAAAAGTGCCTTCACAACGTTATTTTAAGATTCAAATTCAAATGCTAAAGATGAAAATCCATTCATTCAAATATCGAAAAGATAACTCTAATTTAGCGAATCATTTCTTTCAAACAAATCATAACCTTACCAGACATGAATCACCTCGAAATTCTCCGGCTGGTACCAAAAAGTAAGACACGCGTTTTAGAATGCATGGAAATCTTCAAGTACCTAAATATCCCGGCAGTAAAACGAACAGACGGACCTATGGACTTCCCCACTTCCCGAAATTGCCAAGAAATAGGCCTGCACAACATTTAAATACGTTGTTAACTAACTTGATATACACAAAGTTTGAAAATTTATTTTATTATATTTGAAATGAATGAAGTAACGGACTACTCCATCCAACCAATGGAATAGTTTTCTTAGAAATAGAGGGGATGACCCTTCTTCGTGATTGGTCCCGGAGATAAACGTTAGTCCGCGCTGGTTCTGAAGCGGGACTGAACTGACCCAGAGACCAGTCTATTGCTAGCATTAGGGCCAGTATTATGAAACTTAACTGAAAGTTATCTTTAATTTTAACTGACTGTTTGTTAAACTTTTGCTCGAAAAATTATAAAAGTCTCATTTCTATCATAGACAAGATATACTGTGATGATCTCTATGAGAAGGAGAAGGAAATAATTAAAGATTCTATGATAAATCTAACCACCAATTTCTGGGTTGGAAAAATACTCCCTTTCAAAACATGATAGGAATAAACAAATCCTCTATTGACAAATACCTATTCGCACTATGAATCAGGGAGCTTAATGGATTGTGGTTTCCATAAAAATAGAAAGTGAATTACTGATTTGAGGGAGAGTTGCAATGATCAATTTTGAATTCTTATACTTTTTGCAATTGGAAGGGATGTTTTGGTATTTATTCGGTAACCGAACTAAAACAACTACTTCCACTGATGAATATATTTGAAATGAAAGCTTAAAAGGAAAAACTTTGACAATAATGATATACAAATTCAGGAATAATTGTACAATTACAATGAAATTCTTCCAAATCCAATTAGGTACTGATTAGGTCATTAAATTAAAAAAAATGGTAATGTTTTGTGTGGCTCCAGGTTATCCAGCCTTGCTATTTAGAATTTGTACACAGTTACCAGCTACAGTTTGGCCATTATTATAAGAAAAGTATCCATTGCAATTATGATGGTTTCTTTTCATCTTAAAAGTTAAATAATGTGTATAAATTATTATGTTTCATTACGCCTTCAAAACTTTTATCTGTTATATAATACACCAAAAAGACTAAATGCCAATGATTTTTTTTCATTTACATCTTATAATAGTTGAACAGAAAGAGTAACTGATATTTTCATTACAATAATATGCCATGATCAAGTCTCGAGATTGGATTCTTACTCGAGTGAGGTTTATAGCAGGCATTTTGATGTAAATAGATAATAAGTATGCAATTTTTCATGGGACATTTCTGATAATACAGTTCATCAGTATAGTTGATTTGTGAAAACCCCTAAAATCTCCAGCAACTATCAAGAAAGAACAAGATGCATAAACTCTGCGCGTATTACATTCGCATGGCACTAGCGTCATAGCACGATTTTTAAGAATATGTATTCCATTAGAGGCGTACAGAGTGTCCAGATAAGCGAAATCGGTTTTTGAATTCCGTTTCTTCCCATAAATTCAAATGATGGTTCAGCCGATTTCTAAATATCCTTTCTCAACAAGGATATTCAACAATAATCATGGCATCATCGTTATATTCACTTGAAATTCCTTAAAAAATGAAGTGGATATCTCTTGCTAACATGTTTCCGAAAATAGAAACCAACATGTTGACAACAAACAAATCGAGGTTATATTCCTCTTATGTCAGCCGAAAAGACAGAGAATCTGTGAAAAAAAAACGATTTAACTTAAACTATAATTGATACCCAAACCACCAGATAAAGATAACCCTGCAAATCTAACTTTAACTGGAAATTACTGCTTAATTTTCAGTTGAAGTTAAAGATAACTTCCAGTTAAGTTTTATAATGCCGGCCCTTAGTAGCGTAGATGTTAGAGCGATTCGGTCGAGTTTCGAGTTATTTGTATGGTTTTTTGTTTGTGTCTTTCTAGTTCTTGTTCTAATATTTTATGTGTGCCTGTGTGTGATTTAGTTGATATAGTGATTCCATTTTTCAAGACAGTGACTTTGTTTTTGAGATAATGACTCCTTTCTATAAGATAATGACTTTTGTGCTTGTAAGAATAATTGAGAACTGATAACAACCACTGGGGTAAGTAGAATTTATTTTCTGTTATCTCCAGTTTGCTACAAATAATCTTTTTCTTGGTGTGGGAGTCAAGAAATTTACAGGTTATACGTTCCTAAAACCCACAATTATCTTATTCATTCAATTAATTTCATTGGTGATAAGTATACTTTCGATAGGCCATTATAATTACTTTTATCATTCATAAATGAATAGTTATACTGTTAATTCGGTTTCCTCCGTTCTTGCAGTTTGTCATTCGAATCGACGGCCAACGCCGAGCGAAGCCGCCTGAAGGGCGCCATTTCCATCTAGAAGGTTGTCGATTCGGTATTGGCGCCACCAGAGACTACATACACAGACCATAACATGGACTGGGCGTCACTTAACTTTAGCAGACTGCTCTGTGCAATCTACCTTAGAGTGAGAGGTATAGTAAAGGATGGAATAAGGACAAGCCGAGGATACGAGTTTGCTATTGGGGTACATTAGAAAATCAGGTTTTCAATTTTTAGGAGAAATTTTGAGTATCCTCATTAAATTCGATAAAAACTTTCAAATTGTAATTTTTCGATAAATTACTGAATTTCAATTTGATCTTATCTGTATTTTACCCACTCACGAATGCGGCCTTCGTAATCAAGATCCAAACCTTCTCTACAAATATTGAGTTTCCAAGTTGTTTTTTTCGGAAGTTATTGTGTTTACGATCTGACCGTAAACACCGACCGTATTTGTAGAATATTTTTCGAGAATTTGTCGTGAAGGAAAAAAAATTGTCGCGCTTTTGGTTTTTTTAAAGGGTTGCTTGCTTAAAATTAATTTATCAGTGCCATTCTTCAATATGGATGGAATTCGATCAAACATGTTATAAATATTTGTAAAGAACTCGTCGTAAACCATCTAATGTGAAAAAATCTAGAAGAGAACTGCCGTGAAGGCAGCAGCTTTTGCGCGCATGTTAATGTAGATGACCGCTTCGGCAACGAATTTGAACATGCACGCAAGAGCTTCTGTCTTCACGGCAGTGCTTTTCTAGATTTTTTTCGATAAATTACTGGATTTCAATTAGATCTAATATTTATTTTTGGAAATATTGGAAAAATAAAAATTTCGAATGGGTATATCTACGGAATAATTGGGCGGATTTTACCCATTCACGAATTCGACCTTTGTAATTAAGCCCCAAACCTACTCTACAAATATCGAGGTTATAAGTCGTTTCTTCCGAAAGAAACAACCTAGAAACTCGATATTTGTAGGGAAGTTTTGGACCTTGATTACGAAGGCCGAATTCGTGAATGGGTAAAATCCACCCAATGATTCCGCAGATATACCCATTCAGAATTTTACTTTTCCAATATTTCCAAAAATACAGATCAGCTCGAATTGAAATCCAGTACTTCATCGAAAAATTACAGTACGATGGTTCATGCAGAATTTAATGAGGATGATATGATAAGAAAATCACAGAATATTTTTTTCAAATTGTTCTAATGACACGATCATCACGAATGTTGCATAAAGTTGTGTTTCAGCATCTTCAAACAAGCTACGAAATTTTATTAGGATTGAATCAGTATTTCTTGAGTTATACCGAAAAAACCAACGATATCGAGAAGAAAACCTCGAAACTTGACAAATTTTTCCCCAATGTCTCCAAAAATTATGATCGTATCGAACTGAAATTTGCTACACCGCTGTGAAATCAGAAGCTCAAAGTCCGAGTGGAACTTTGTTTTGGAAAGGATAAACGGTTTCCGGAAAGAAACTTTTTTTGAAAAAAAAATTAGAATTTTTTTTTAAAATTTACTGACAGTATGATCCTGACAAAATTTGGCTCAAAGTCGCGCATCGTTATACTCCACCTATTTGCCATGTTCAAATCCAATCGATCGAGTAGTTTCTGAAATAAAAAATAAAAAATTTCAAGGGGCTATAACTCCGAAACTATTCGGCCGATTTGGCTCATTAACGAACTTCGCCGCGGCATTCGGATGTGCAAACTACTCTACAAGTTTTAAGTCGCTAACTGGCTCTGTTCGACAGTTATCGTGTCCACGGCCAGCCGGACAGAATTGATTTTTACACCGGATTCGTCATCCGTGTGTCCAATCTAGTCGTTTGAGACCATTTTCGGCTCAATCATCGAAAATTACAGACATTTGGACAAAACGATAGCACGCGGTTCCCCTAGAACATGCGCGCAAAAATACTTAATTTTTTTGCGCAAATGTTCTAAGAAGAGCGTGCTATCGTTCCGTCAAAATTTCTGAAATTTTCGAAATTTTTCCTGAAAATTGTTTCAAACGAGTAGGTTGCACTCACTGCTGACGAATCCGGTATAAAAATCTATTCTGTCAGCCAGAAGGCAAGTTTTATGGGCTTACGTAGGATCCTACCGACTTGAAATCTTCATGGTAGGTTGCATTTCAAAATGCGACAGAATCAGCTAAACGGTTAAGTCATTTGAAATTTTGAGGTTATTGATATTTAAGAAACTACCCGAATAATGGGATTGCGGAACTAGGCAGTTGGTTGAAACATAATTTTTTTCGACGAGAAAATTCGCTCATACCTTTGAGCTTCAATTTCATAGCAGTATATCAAATTTCAGTACAATTCGATTTCAGTTTTCAAGGAACTAATTTCTCTGAAAAATATGTTAAATTTTGAGGTTTTTTTTACAGTATCGTTGTTTTATCTGGAATAGCTCAAAAAATACTGATTTAATCCTGATGAAACTTAGTAACTCGTTCGTGAATGATGATTAACAACGATAGGAATTGGTTTCACGGAGAAAAAGTCCAAAAAGCACTGCCGTGAAGGCAGCAACTTTTGCGCGCATGTTCAATGTAGATGACCGCTTCAGCAACGAATTTGAACGTGTGCGCAAAAGCTGCTGCCTTCACGGCAGTGCTTTTTGAAATTTTTTTCTGATAAATTACTGGATTTCAATTCGATCATATCTATATTTTTGGACATATTGTAAATATAAAATTTTGAATGGGTATATCTACGGAATCATTTGGCGGATTTTACCCATTCACGAATTCGACCTTCGTAATTAAGCCCCAAACCTACTCTACAAATATCGAGTTTCTAAGTCGTTTCTTCCGGAAGTTATTGTTTTTACGGTCAGCCTGACGGCCGACTGCGTAAACACAATAACTTCCGAAAGAAACAACTTAGAAACTCGATATTTGTAGAGAAGGTTTGGACCTTAATTACGAAGGCCGAATTCGTGAATGGGTAAAATCCACCCAATGATTCCATAGATATACCCAATCAAAATTTTATTTTTCCAATATTTCCAAAAATACAGATCAGATCGAATTGAAATCCAGTACTTTCATACAGAATTTAATGAGGATGATATGACGAGAAAATCATAGACATTTTTTTTTCAAATTGTTCTAATAACACGATTATCACGAAATTTTGCATAAAGTTGTCTTTCAGCATCTTAAAACTAGCTGTGAAGTTTAATCAGGACTGAATCAGTATTTCTCGAGTAATACCGAAAAAATCAACGATATCGAGAAGAAAACCTCGAAATTTGACATATTTTTTCCCGATATCTCCAAAACTTATGATCGTATCGAACTGAAATTTAGTACACTGCTGTGAAATTAGAAGGTCAAAGTGTGAGTATAATTTTTTTTTGGATATGATTGATGGTTTCCGAAAAAAAAATTTGATATGATCTTGACGAAATTTGGCTCAAAGTTGCGCGTCATTATACTCCACCAAACTGCCAATTTGAATCCAATCGCTTGAGTAGTTCCTGAAATAAAAAATAAATAACTTCAAAACTTCAAGTGCCTATAACTCCGAAACTATTCGACAGATTTGGCCCATTAACGAACTTAGCCTCGGCATTCTGATGCGCAACCTATCCTAGAAGTTTCAAGTAGCTAGCTTGCTTCTGTCGACAGTTATCGTGTCTACGGCCGGCCGGCCGGACAGAATCGATTTTGACACCGGATTCGTCATCAGTGAGTCCAACCTAGTCGATTGAGACCATTTTCGGCTCAATCATCCAAAATTACAGACATTTGGACTAAACGATAGCACGCTGTTCCCCTAGAACATGCGCGCAAAAAGAGCTCCAGTAATAATAAATAACATAATCACAAGGACGAATATCCGTTGATAAATCAACAAATATTTCCCCTTGATCCGAGCTAATCATCCAATCAACCAAAACACCTACACCGAAGAAGCGGATCCAGGTAGAATGACTACAGCTGTTTCAAAATTGTTATTGATCGTCAGGTCAACTTAACTTGGATAAACCTCAGATAGTTCTCTCGATACTTGTTACCTTTCAGAATGACCGCTGCAGTATAACAACGTACATCGCGCCATCTGCCAGGAGCATCTTGCGAGTTCCACCTTCGAGTGCAGAATACTTTGATCGATGTGTATGACGTTCATCCTTTTGTCGCATCAGGTCGCTGTAACTGCGATATTGCAGTTTTACAAACAACCGACACGACATTGGAAACGCTCAGGATGAACGTCATACGCATCGATCGAAGTATTCTGCACTCGAAGGTGAGACTCGCAAGATGTACCTGGCAGATGGCGCGCTGTATGTTGTATACTGCAGCGGTACTTCTGAAAGGTAACAAGTATCGAGAGAACTCTCTGAAGTTTATCCAAGTTAAGTTGACCTGACGATCAATAACAATTGTGAAACAGCTGTAGTCATTCTACCTGGATCCGCTTCTTCGGTGTAGGTGTTTTGGTTGATTGGATGGTTAGCTCTGATCAAGGGAGAATATTTGTTGATTTATCGACGGATATTCGTCCTTGTGATTATTATGATTAACAACTTTCGTGAGGGCGGTGTCATCACGAAAATCTGAAAAAAAATCAATTTTTCTTTCAAATAGTTTATATTCTGTGGTCTTCCAATTATATTTCCCTACGATATTGTGTATGAACCTCTGAGTTGTTATTTTTCAATCAAGTTCTGGGTTTCAATTCGATCGAACTGTATTTTTGTGAATATTGAAAAAACGAGATTTTGAAACTTATTTTTGCCATTTTCTGTCAAGCTTTTTTGACCAGATAAAATTTCGTAGATCCTGCTTTAAGAATTTCAATTTAACCGAATTGCCATTTTTTAAAGATTCCTTTCGTTAAAACATCATCATATGCTATCGCATATTACTTTTCTATTTCAATTACTACATTGTTCCTTTTGAATTCATCGTTATGTTCATCTACGGGTATGCTTCGTATTCATCTTCCGATGAATTGTCATTCAATTCCATTATTATTGGATCGAATAGATTTTTATCCGAAAATTATTCTTTTCTATTTCAATTACTACATTGTTCCTTTTGAATTCATCGTTATGTTCATCTACGGGTATGCTTCGTATTCATCTTCCGATGAACTGTCATCCAATTCCATTATTATTGGATCGAATAGATTTTTATACGAAAATTATTCTTTTCTATTCTTCTCGTTTTCCTTTTCCCTTTTTCAGTTCACACTTTACCTCCGAAATTTTTCATATATACTCCTAACTTTTTTTTTGGTTAAATCTCCTTAGTGTATACGTGCTCATTCTTTCCCTACCTTCCTCCAAAAACCAACATGAGGAAGATTTTTCTATCACGGAAGCCTAAAACCGAAAATTTTTCAATGGAACTCCAGCACCCCGTCCTCAGATTTTTCCTCGTAATTTCACGTTCAAAAAATTTTCTCACGAAAATTTCACGAATTCTAATAAAAGAATTATCCCTTCAGTCCAAGCGCAAGAACTTGTAAACTTGTAACTTCCATATTTGAAGCAGAATCAGCATTTCAGTAATAATATCATATTTAGTAGAATATGCCATGAAAAAAGCACATTTACGTTACATGGATCAAAAAACTTCATTCCTATAAATTTTGATTCGAATAGATATTGTGCAGAATTAACATAAATTTTATCATGATCCATAGGAAATTCTCTAATAGATTTCCACATTTTTGAGGGAATTTTCTACAGAACAACATAATTAGTCTATTTATCACTGAGCCCTGAAAATTTCGTTTCATCGAAGGCTCGGTAAATTGAAATAAATTTTTTATTGTATTATTGTAGGTAACTCTCTGAAGAAAGTAAGTATTTCATAATCTCAAAAAACGTCATTATATTATTTCCAACCTACAGAGCCCCTGTAGATGCTTTAATAGGGCAAAACATGTTGAGCGAATTTTATAAATAAAAGATCCATTTACGTACGAAAATTCTTGTTATTTTATTTCTGATCTGTTCAAAATGAAAGGAAAATCAAAATGAAAGAAGAATACTACAAAAAAACCGAGATTATTGGAACTTGTTGAGCAAGACGGTAAAAGGTTGTCAAATGTATGGAAGCAATTGCCAAAGCATGTAGAAAGTGATTTTTTTTTAATTTTCATTATATCTATGAGACTAGGTATATGTTTCTTGTTCCTTGACAGTTTGATTCTCTTTTATTACATGTGTTGTGTACTCATTGATGTGGATATTAAAGTTTAATTTATTATTGTCTGAAAATATTCATTCCTTATTTTTTGAGCATTCTTTCAATCCTCAGAAAAACTACATCTAACTGATAATTTTCTTCATTAATTCCATCCATATATATCTTGTCTATGAGTCCATCACACTCCGTCTATCTCGAATTTTAAAGTAACCTTCCAACTTAAGGCTCCTCATTTCACTAGATGATCAAAGCAGTTTGGCCATGGGTGTTGGGATGTATTCATTAAATCCTACAAAATATGTATTTGAATGCCTTGTCATTAAGTTAGAAGGTCACAGCTCTTACTTATATTGTGAGTAACGAAATATATTGAACAAAGTACTATTAGTGTATACATTCAAGGAGTGCATACCTGGTGGTAAAGATACAGAAAATGATGGCTCCCTTTTCTTTAAAATTCTGAATGCTGATAATCATGTAGGTATTATAGAATATCGTCCAAAATTTATAACAAATATTGCCAGATTGATTCCTTAGGCAGTTATTTCTGCCAGACGTTCGAAAGCTCGCAAAAAATTATGTTACTTTACTTTCAGTCGAAGTCTTGATTTTTATATATGCTTATGAGACACAACTCCAAAAGTCCGTCTTCAAAAAATCTCTTTTTAGATTTCTTAATCACAACTGTCATTCATTGATAAAAGCTAGATGAAAAAATAACACTACGTTAGGAGGTGTTTATTTCCAGAACCATAATATGGTTACGAGATCAGAGCTGAATGTCTTTTTCATTTGTTCAAAAGAAAAAAGTCATTTGCACTTTATAGTTCTCGAAAAAGCAGATTGTTGCTCTGGGATGAATCTGTCTCATAGGCGGAATCTGGTAGCATGGACTTCTAACAATATGATACCATGGCTGTCAGCCACATACGGTCCACATATGCAATATAGAAAAAGACATGCATAATTCATTTGAAGATACACTCTGAAACAAATTACCATATGCCAATGTTGAACAGCCATAATCATGGTGAAATATTTATACTTGCATGAATCTTATGAGACAATAATAATATTTCGAGTGCCCCATGAAGATCAGACATCAAATAACCAACTGTTTTGAAGAAATATATGGAAGGAAAGATGGCAAGCTGTAGAAAATAATAAACTCAAGACAATTAACCGCAACTTGAATTCAGTTAACTATGAGGGGATTTCACGAAGACATCAGATCATCTTGACTCGCCTCAGAATCGGCCATACCAGATATACCCACCAATTTCTCCCCAAAAATGAAAACCCCAAACGATGTATATCATGCAATGAGGTGCAGACCGTAAGACATCTGATGATAGAGTGTCCCAACTCCAGGGAGAATCGGCAATCCTCAGGACTACCAGAGAACCTTGAAGATGCCTTGGATCCAAAGAACCTTGACATGCTGCTGACATTTTTTAAATCTGTTCACACGATATTTAGAATTTCACAATGTATATACTGTACTGTATTGCCGCTAATAACCTTCGTGGTTGATGCGGATTTTCTAAATAAAAAATAATAATATATTCCTTTCATTATGGCTGATCCAACTATAAACAGAGACCAAGGAATCTAACCACCAATTTTAAATAATTTGCAATTCAAATGCAGCTACATAGTATTTTGTGTCCGTATTTCTTTCACATTGAATTAAAATAATTCATATATAATGAGTATTTTCATTATAAATTATATTTCAAGCTGTAAGCTTTAAAAACAGACTTATTCATATATAAACAAGCATTATCCTCAACTAGATTATAGTTGAAATAAAAGTAACCCCACCACTTAAAAATTCAAATGATTTATTGCTCTGCTACAATATATTTATTATATATTGAAATATCAGTAAAAATACTCTGAACAAGCAGTGGTTGTAGTCTTCTTTCTGCTATGAAATCAGGATTCACTCGATTCGCAACCACATCTCGTTCCACATATGATACGTCGTACATCCCACAGTCAAAAATAAGAGAATGATCGCCATCTTCTTCACCGAACACTACAGGAGCCAGGGCTGGGCAGTATTTCAATAACTTGTAATTGAAATACGTATTTGAAATACAAATACGTATTTTGTATTTGTATTTCAATTACCTCTTGAAAATGTATTTTGTAATTGGTATTTCAAATACCTGACGCTGAAGTATTTTGTATTTTGTATTTCGATACATTTGTCTTCGAAATACTTTCCAACAAATACATTTAGCGCTGAGCGCTCTACAGAAAATAGTCCCTGAATCTTCCTTCAGATGGCGCGACGTTCATCTGCTTCATCCAGTTCTTTTGCTAGCAATCATATTTTCGGCAAATGGAAAGGAAGAAAAGGACCTGCGCAATGATCATTTCATCATGGAGTTAGAGTTAGTTTACTTCTAAAAACGATATGAGCAAAGAGCTTACCATCCTTGAACATTATCCTATCATAAAAAATGTGTTCATACAACACAAGTTTCTGCCCATCAGGACCTGTAGAAAGATCTTTTTTTTTTAGCAGGTTTTATTCATTTCCCAACAAGAGGCTGTTTAACACATTTAACGTAACACCTAAATATTTTGTAATTTGTATTTCAAATACAAATAGTTAATATACTGTATTTGGTATTTTATAATTCAAATACCCAACTTGAAAGTATTTTGTATTTCAAATACTTGCGAGGAAGTATTTTGTCATATGTATTTCAATTAAGCCAAGCATGTATTTTGCCCAGCCCTGACAGGAGCTATGTTTGTTTCAATACACATCACGCTAAATGGCACAGCTTCTAATGATTTTCGAACATTTTTGTGGGGAATAGTGAAGCTTTCGATGCTTCAGTACACACCGAAATCTCATTTTTAAAACCCCATTACATCTTTCAATCAAACTCCTAGTACTTCTATGTCTTGTGTTGAAGGCTTCCTCTGGTGTCACCAACTGAGCATCAGGGATGAGAGTTTACAGCCAATGTCTCATAGCTTAACCAGAGTCACCTTGAATATAAATATTCAAATGGGATCAACATCATTGGCCATTAACCTAAAAAATAAAATGACAGATTTCCATTCGCTTGTAACCTTGCTGCCTTTGATTATAGGCAGCTCTATTATTCCAAATGAAACTGTCTCGAGTACTACCAGGATATCTTGCACAATATTGGTTATTTCAAACTACTGTCGCGAATCTGAAAAAACATATTGACTTCAACTGTGTACATAGAGATTTAACATATGAAATTCATGGAATATGTAACAATTTTTCCAGTTTCCATATCAATTGCACGTTAATAGAATTGTATCCTTCTCAGTTAACATAAGCAGCATCAGCATATGAAGGATCCTCTATTTCAGGTGAAAAAATTGCGATATGAGTACAGTCCACATACCGAATTACTCCTGGAAAATAACATTCAAGGTAAAATCTGAAACAAATGAAAATTAAAGCTACACAAATCATAAGTATCGAGAAGTGTGAGGAAGGGAGCAATATTGGATCAATTTTGACTTAGCTTGCCTTCTATACCTAATACAATGTCATCTAGATTTATCGGGACAAATTCCCAAAATATCAAACTTCTATGTGGATTTACACCCAAAAATATATGCAAGTGCCTAGGCATACAAACAGACAACAAAATGAACTTCAGAGAACACAAAAAAACCTAAAAAACAAGCTAATTATTACTATTGACATACCTATTTCGCACGCTTCTAAATTCATCAATATTTCTTGGTAGATATAATTATAATTTTTCTCTTTAAGATCACTTTTTTAAAAAAACGCAATTTATTCTAAAGCAAGTTTATTGGTAGCTGGTTGTGATAATAATGAAATACATAGTGCCGTTTATACGGAAAGAAAACTAATTCGGTTAATAATGCTGATATGAAAGAAATGCTCTGCCTAGATACTTCCAGGCAATCCTTGAGACTCGCTGGAGTGCAATAACATTGTAAAAAGGAAAGCTTAAGCCTATATTATATAATACCTCCCTCATTTTAAGAAATAACTTCAGCGTCACTGGCTGAATTATCTTTGTGAGTTTTTACAATGTTCGTAAATTTTGCAATAAAAATCTTATACAAAACATTTGTTATCGTTACCATTATGGTGAGGTTAAAAATAAAATATATCGAAGATATATGATTTGGATGGATTTTCCAATTGAAAATTGTTTCTTGAATGGTAAAATTATCAGATATTAGATTTGGTAGGGTTAGGTTTTCAATGGATTCATTTTAAACATTTGGAAGAGGCACAATGTGAAATATTGTTGAAATTTCATCATTAGAAAGATACTTAAAGCTATTTCTTATATTACATGGAGTTTCAATCAGGAAGACACCGTTCAGTTTATGGTATTCCGTGTGTTCACTACACAATTCGCCGATCTGCGCACTACCGATCGATAAGAATTTTTTCGGTGATAGTTTCAATAAATCGTCACTGCACTGAACACTTTGTCTTCTGCAATTTTCTCTTTTGTGAGAAATTAGTTCTTCCATGCAATGTGGTACTGGTCGCAGCAAATTTTGAGGGCAGATCCACCGATCTTCCACTTTAGGGCATTCTTGATCAATGGACCATAAAATGTGTTCTTCTTTGGCCAATAGGTACTTCGGCTGTTCGGTGAGGGTAACATTTTTGTATGGGACATAGTGAAGGTTATAGGTGTCCAAGAGATTTGGAGAGGTCAAAGGTACTTCGATGATAAAGACGTCCCAAATCGCGATATCCATTGGGAGTAGAACGCTTGGACGACTGTGGTTGCTTCTTGGTTCTGAATGGGGATTGCTTCGAGCCATTTGGTGAATCGGTCGACACAGGTAAGGCAATACCGGATTCCTTCAGAATGAGGCATTATGATGATGTCCAAATGTACATGCTCGAATCTTCTCGGAGCTTGGGAGAAATCACAAACTGGTGGTACTACATGGCGGGTGACTTTGGCTCGTTGACATGGGAGACAGCTTCTTGTCCATTTTCTGCAGTCGGAATTGATTGAGGGCCAAACGAATCGTTGTTTGGCTAGTTTGACTGTTGCGTTGGTTCCTGGGTGTGATAGACGGTGAACGATATCGAAAGCGGATCTACGAAATGGCTTCATGATGAAGGGTCTAGCAAGCATTTTCAGTTGAAGTCCCGTGTTGCCATGTAGATTTTTCTTCAACTCGTCGTCGTTTTGCTGGGAGTTGGCCGATGCTGCGTAGTCGAGGGCGGTTGAGAGTTCATCGACTCGTGACAGGGCATCGGCAACGACGTTTTGATCACCTGGTACATAGCGGATATCAGTGGTGAACTGCGAGATGAAGTCGAGGTGGCGGAACTGTCGAGGTGAGCACTTTTCTGGCTTCTGTTTGAAAGCAAACGTCAGAGGTTTGTGGTCCGTGAAGATGGTGAAATTTCTTGCTTCTACCATATGTCGGAAATGCTTGATGGCGAGGTAGATAGCAAGGAGTTCTCAGTCATAGGCTCCATAGCGGGTTTCTGCTCCTGATAATTTCTTCGAGAAGAAAGCTAGTGGTTGCCATTCTTGATTGTGAACTTGTTGCAGAGTTGCACCAACTGCTGTATCCGAAGCATCACTCACTATGGCTAGGGGTGCATCGTCCTTGGGGTGTGAGAGGAGAGTTGCTGTAGCCAGTTTCTTTTTACACTCTTCAAATGCCGCTGAAGCTTTTGGAGTCCAGTTGATTTTGGCCTTCCCTTTGAGCTTCGGTACCAGTAGGTCGTTGAGGGGTGATTGAGTGTCTGATATTCTGGGTATGAAACGACGATAGAAGTTTATCATACCTAGAAATCGACGGCGTTCTTTGGCTGTGGTTGGTTGAGGATACTCCAAAATGTCGTTAACTCTATCTGGTAGTGGGCGAGTGCCTTCAGCGGAAATGAGGTAGCCTAGGAATTTGACTGCAGGCTGGCCGAAAACACACTTGGCTGGGTTTGGTGTCATCGAGTGTTCCTGGAATCTTGCGAAGACGATTCTGAGGTGTTCCATGTGTTCTTCTTCGGATTCTGAGGCGATTAATACGTCGTCGATGTAGCTGAGGCAGAAGTCAAGTCCTCGTAGTACTTCGTCGATGAAGCGTTGGAAGGTTTGAGCAGCGTTCCTAAGTCCGAAAGACATGAATGGAAATTCGAACATTCCGAAGGGTGTCGTAATGGCTGTTTTGGGAACATCCTCTTCAGCAACTGGTATCTGATTGTAGGCTGGAACAAGGTCCAGTGTGGTGAAGATGCTCTTTCCTTGCAGGATGTGGGAAAAGTCTTGAATGTGTCTGACTGGATATCGATCTGGTATTGTGGGGGCGTTGAGAGCTCGGTAATCTCCGCAGGGTCTCCAACTGTCGGTTGACTTTTTCGGTGCCAGGTGTAGTGAGGATGACCATGGACTTTTGGATGGACGTGCAATTCCTAGATTGATCATGGCTTCAATTTCTTTCTTCGCCGCTTTGAGTTTTTCTGGTGCCAGGCGTCGTGGTCTGGATGAAAGTGATGGACCAGGAGTTGTTTGAATGTGATGCCTTGTATGGTGCTTGATGTTCATCGGGACTCCCTCAGGTCTCGTTATGTTGGGAAATTCCATGAGGAGGTCGTGGTACTTGGATGAACCGCTGATTGTTTTGATGACTGGGATGTTGCATTGTGTGGCTTCTCCTCTGGTGGCGAGCTTAGTGGTTCCATCCAGGAGGCGTTGGTTTCTCACGTCCACCAGTAGGTTGTAGAAACTGAGGAAATCGACACCAATGATTGGCTTGGAGACATCTGCTACGACGAATCTCCATGTGAAATTGTGGCGTAGTCCAAAGTTGAGCGAGAGGTTGATTGTACCATATGTTGCGATGTCTGTACCATTGGCTGCTGAGAGGGTGTAGTCGGACTTCTCTCGTCTTCCAGAAGTTGCACTGCGAGGAAATACGCAGAGATCGGTGCCGGTGTCTATCAGGAACTGCCTCTTGGATTCCCGGTCGGTGATGAAGAGACGGCGCGGTACTGGGCTGGGATCACTAGCCGTCATTAGTGATTGCCCCTGTCGTTTCCCGACTGGAAGGAACAGGGTTGTGTGCACTTCCTGGAGTTGCTTCCAAACTGTAGGTGGTGATCTGGGATGCGGGTGGTTTGGAGGCCTCGGCGATGTTGTCTGCGTGGGCTGCCAAGTCCTCTAGCTCGCTGTCCTTGACGATGGTGAGGGCTACTTGGATCTGTCTGGGTCACCAATTTGTGGGGTCGTGTGTCCTGTGAAATAAAACACGCAATAAAGAAAAGGGATTAGCCGATTTATTATACTCTCGAGTGTAACAACAAAAGTGAGTGAATTCAAAAGGCAGTAAAATTCTTTTTGTTGAAAGGCTCAGGCTAACAATTCTGGTTGTAAATCTCCTTGGGTGCTGACCGGTAGTTCTTCGCTGGTGCCGGGCTGGGTCGATCTGGGAACTAGGGATGCTTAGGCGCCGGTCGGTACTGTCGGTAGCGTTTCCGTCTTCGAGGGTGGTAAAAAGCCAGATGTTGGGTCAGGAATGCAGCATATAGAATATCTTCTTAGCGGTGGCGTAAGCGGTGGATGCAGATGGATTGGAGAGTGATTTTTCAGAGCGGAGCGAAATATATTTATACGATTTTTTGGAGATTTGAATTTCGTGTTTCGACTCCGCCCTTTTTTCCGTTTTTGTTGAAGTGGATGAATTCGCTACAGATATTTCTTCAAATTGCACGAGAATTAGTCGATTAATGTCATTTTGAACTAATCGATACTAATTATAATTCTTAATAATTTGATTCGTAATATCAGAATATTTTGATGTCATAGATCTTACAATACTTATAACTTATTTTGATCCGTTTTCATTGATTGAAGTTTTTTCTCAAATGATTGAAAATAATTCAAGTAGAGAGATTCATCTTCACTGGCAAGTGTGCCAAATAATACCTTTGCTATGTGACCACCTACATTTACTAAACCTCATTCATGACGGGTAGAATATAAGTTATTAAGCAGGATTTCATTTTGCTTTAATTGGTTTTTTATGGATTCCACAAAGTTCGAAACCATGGTATTATTAAAACTGATTGAAAATATTTGATCTACTAAGACAAAATGCTCCTGTATTATTTTACTTATTTCCGTTAAATTATAATGATACATCAAAATGTGCTTAGATTCACTGGTATAGGTTTTGCCTACGAAAAATGGGAGAACGTTATGTTTGATTTCCTGAATTTTGAGTGATTGAGAAGTAGGAAAGAAAAACAGGGTGAAAATTAGATAAAGGGTTTTCATTTTATTTTTCTGAAAGGAGAGAAAAAAAATAGAAATTATGACTTTCCCTGTTTTATTTTATTTTTATGATAGATTTTTTGGGGATCCAGGTTTTTTATCAGGACATTGTCTAAAATTTTTATATTAGTTTTTTTGAATTTGGGGTCAAGCTTCGCCTTTTTTGGTATGGCTAAATAAGCTGGTTTCGCTTCATCTAATTGTTTCTCCTTATGTCTGCTTTGATTGGTTTGTTCTAATTTAGATTTTTGTTTATCGGTTCGTGACTTCAAATGGTCTGAAATTTCCTTCATATTTTCGCGATATTGCTTAATATATTGGGAGGTTTTTGTCGTGCGTTGATTGCTGAACAGGTGTGTCATAATACAAATCTGACTTGATGATTTGAAGCGGTGTATACGAAGTCGAAGAATGTATCGAATTATTGTAGCTCAGAAGCGCTCTATTAATTTTCTCAGTTAATGACATATTTTTTGTCATCTAATACGCTTAATTGTTCGATCAGGGTGGAGTGAAATCTTTCGACTAAAGCGTTTGAACTAGGGTTATAATTCGTTATATAATGGAGTGATATTTTGTGAGTTTCGCCCAAATCTTGTATAATTTGATTTTTGAATTCTGTTCCGTTATCAAAATTTATTCTTTCTGGAATGCCATGATTGGAGAAATAACTAAGGAGCTGATTGGCTATTTCTGTTGCAATTTTGCTGTTTAGAATATATCATTGACCATGTCGCGAGAAAGAGTCTACTATAGTTAAACACGGTGTTCTATTCATTACAATTGTGTCAATGTATAAATGCGAGAATGGTTTTTCACCTATTGGATTACTTTTGAAAATCAATTTTGTTGGTTGTCGTTCATACTTTTGACACTGACAAATTTCGCAAGAGTTAATATAAGACTGAATATCTTTATTCATGTTGGGCCAATAAAAACGTCTTTTAATGCTTTCTAAATTTTCTTGAAAACCTCTGTGCTTAGTTTTAGTTTCATGAAATAATTTTATTTTCTCTTTTTGGTCTTCTTCTGTTTCGATATCTTCTAAAAGAGAGTTAGAAATTTTGAAAGAAAAAGCATTTGCTTTGAAAAGATTCTGTGGTAAATTCAAAAATGATTTTTCCGATTCTTTTTGCTTGAAATATATGCCATAATGACTATTTGGTTTAATATATTCTTTTAAAAATTTACTGAAATCGTCTGACACATTTATAGAAACTATAGTATATGTATATATATACATTCGTTCACATGTCGTACTTGAGATAACTTCGCTCTCGACCGCTCTGTTAATTGTTGAATCATTGTTGAAATACTGGCAGACGGTTGAATATAATATATTATATTATTCCGGTAACATTTCAAAAATGGGTTTCACCAGAGAGAATAAAACGGAAATAAGGGAAATTGTGAAAGCCACAATTTCCGAGGTTATGGATTCCTACATTGATAGAATCGCTGAGAAGGTCCTTGAAATGCTCGTCAAGAGTAAGTCTGAAAGTGAGGAAAAAATCAATTCGAAATTGGAGGATGCCGAAATGAAAATAGATCATCTGCAACAAGAGATGAAATCAAGGAATTTGATTTCGAATGGTTTATCAGAAACTGGTAACGAAGTTTTGCTAGAGAAAATTTCCGACATATGTCTAGATAACAACATCAATATAAACAAAGACGACATTCTCACCTGCTACCGAATCGGAAAAAAATATGACAATAAACAAAGACCGATTTTGATCAGATTTCACAATGGAAGGCATAGAGACGAATTCTTGGCACAGAGGAAAAAATTTTCGACATCTAAGGTGAGCGTGAAGGAAGACTTGACCAGGATGAGATATGAAATTTACAAGTATGCAGCCAAAATGTTCGGTTACAAGAACGTATTTACAGTGCATGGCAAAGTTAAAATCTACTATAATAAAAAGGTGCAAACTGTTAATAAAATAACCGATTGCAATGTATTGTTGAACTGAAGTGTGTCTCAATATTTAATTATCACTTAAAATAACAAGTTTTTCGTTGTACGAGTGGGAAAGTTATGGGGAATCTGTTTCGTTTTGTTTTCTGTCGGTATTTTTAAATAAATTTCATACAGAGGTTATTGTTCTTCTGATTCTGTTGAATATCTTGTGAAATTTGGGAGAGTATTTTGTCTGTTTTTCTTGCTTTTGGTTTATTATTTGATAAAATCAAATAATAAACCTTAGTGATCGACCAAAAAAAAAAAATTCAACCCCCCTGAAAATTTCACAGTTTACGTTTTGGAGTATGTAGATTTGAATGAACGAATAAAAAAAACGCTGCAAATTTTACACAAGGGTTTATTATTTTCTCAGTTAAATAACCCAATATACCATTGATATCTTAAAAAACTTATATATTATGCATAAATCATTGGTTTCTCACAACACAGAAACCAATTCCATGAAATAATTCATGCGAACATAGAAATCTCAATAAATACACTAGTATAATTGAATAACATTTCCACATGCAGAACGCTAACTGAGTAGCAAAATTTAAAATAATATTTTGAATGAGAAGAGAAGTTCCACAGTCGTTTCACCTCTAACTATTTTCCACAATTATTAAATTTCGTGTCGGTATTCTACAACTGAAAATGAAATTCAAATCAGATAGGGTTTGCCCTTATTGAGATATTAGGGAAATAACCTCAATATTCAAAATGGTCACGAAATTTTTTGCCAATATCTGCACAAATGAATATCGGTCAAAACTGAAATTTGAAACACTGTTTCTAAATGTTGACTCTGAAACCTGTACCAAATTTCATTGAACTTTGATGAATATGTATTCGAAAAAAAAAATGTTTGAAAAAATTCGATTTTTCCACTATACAATTCTCACGAAATTTTGCATTAGATCGAGTGTCTATATTTCACAATTAGTCATGATGTTTCAATCCGAACGCGTTCATTTTTCTTGACACTGAGGAAATGAACTCAATCTTTCAAACTAATACCAATACGTAAAACAAAATTCAAGACTTTTCGCTAATATCAAATGTGTAGATGTGATTTCTACTAGGATTCAACTTTGTTCTAAAAATATTAATGAAATGAAAAGAAACTCAACCTTCCTGTGCAATTGATCTGAAAAAATTTTTTTCCACAGCAGATATCCGATTCACTTGATTCACAAAGTATTCACCACACAAACTGAAAAACTAAAATTTTTCTATATTATTTCTGTAACAATTAAATATATCGTGAACCTCATCAGGTTGAATTCGAAAGAATAATTCTAGATTATAAATTTCGTTCGTTGTTATCGTTGTCAAATACACTCAACCAAGAGGATGTCAAATCCAAAAGTCTTTTTGATGTAAAGACGTGAAATTCAAACCAGATGCGGTATATTTTTGTCTACGCTATATCGCTTGTCTTAGGTCTAGACCCGGCACAGTCCCCATTCACAACAGGTAGACAGATGATCGTCTCCTAACTTCAGTCTAAGGCTCCAACCCTCAGAATTAGATTCTCGACAATCGACAATTGATGAGATTTGCGGTTTGTTATTGATTTTTTTGCATATTATATCCTCCAATTTGATTTATCATATAAATGCTCATTATTTTTTATATTCACGCTTATTTCAAACTATCAGTACGAAAGATTTTGGATTTCGATTGAAACCAGTAACGGATATCCACATGTTGACGATAATCGTACTACGCAAACCGAAATTGATGGAAACCTCCGATCAACCGAATTTTTTGGAAATCTGCATTATTTTAAATTACGCTACTTAATTCGCGTTCTGCATGCAAAAGTGTTATTCAGTTATAAAAGAGTATTTATTGAGATTTCAATGTTTCAAATGAATTTTTTGATGGAATTGGTTTTTGTGTTATGAAAAACCAATGATTTATGAATAAAATAAAAGTTTTATTCAAGATATGAATGAGCTTCATGAAGAAATTTAATCTTAAATCCCGTAATCCGCAGGGTGATTTCTATAAATAATAATTTTACCCGATTTTCAGTAGTCATGTTTAAGATATTGGAAGAGAAAACCCAAAAATATTTAATCTGAACTACTTACGATTATGAAATTGTCAAGAACACCGATGGGGCATTTGCAAATTGTGTTTATGAAATAATAACGCATCCATTAAAAATTTCTCGATATGTGTTGAAAATTTGGTAATCAATATTTTCATCTCCTTTTAGATGTATTACTCTGGATGAAAAGTAAACCGAATATTTCAGTGAATTCCAATCTTAGAACCGAATGCGATGATGTCATTTTCGACATTATTGGAAATTTGAAATGTTTTTCTTTATAACTCAGGAACCACTGATCGGAAATGATCCGGATGAAACTTTTCTGGTTTAGTTTTGCAACAGTAATCAACGTTCAGAGTTCCATGAAAATTCGGTGGTAAGTTTTCGAGAAAAAATTTTTTTTTCCCCCCAACCCCCCATTTTGAGCCCTTAGGGTACACCGATTCTGCTGAAAAGCTTGGAGGATCAATCCCGAGCGACACACGATTTTTCTACCAAGTTTCACTGATTTCGGTTCAGTACTTTCTGAGAAAAGCCCCGGACAACGGACGGCGGACGGACGGATTTTTTTTATTAGTTTATTCAAATCTACATACTCCAAAACGTAAACTGTGAAATTTTCAGGGGGGGTTAAAAAATTTTTTTTTTGGTCGATCACTAAGGTTTATTATTTGATTTTATCAAATAATAAACCAAAATCCGTCCGTCCGCCGTCCGTTGTCCGGAGCTTTTCTCGAAAAGTACTGAACCGAAATCCGTGAAACTTGGTAGAAAAATCATGTGTCGCTCGGGATTGATCCTCCAAGCTTTTCAGCAGGATTGGTATACCCTAAGGGTTTAAAATTGGGGGTTGGAGGGAAAAAAAAATTATTTCTCGGAAACTTACCACCGAATTTTTGTGAAATTCTCAACGTTGATTACTGTTGCATAACTCAACCTAAAAATTTTCACCCGGAAGATATCCGACCAGTAGTCCCTGAGTTACAAAGAAAAATGCTGCAAATTTCCAATAATTCCGAGAATGAATCATCGCATTCGGTTCTAAGATTGGAGTTCAGTGAAAAAATCGGTTAACTTTTCATCCAGAATCATATAGTTGAAAACATTTTTACCAAATTTTCAACATATATTGAGAAATTTCGAACGGATTCGTTAATTATTTTATAAACACAATGTGCAAATGCCCCATCGATGTTCTCGACAATTTCATAATCGTTAGTAGTTCGAATTGAATATTTCTGGGGTTTCTCTCCTAATATCTGAAACATAACTACAAAAACTCGGATAACAATTATTATTCATAGATATCACCCTGCGAATTACGGGATTAAACATTAAATTTCTTCATGGAGCTCAATTATATCTTAAATAAAACTTATATATTATTCATAAATCATTGGTTTTTCACAACCCAAAAACTAATTCTATGAAAAAATTCATTTGAAACATTGAAATCTCAATAAATACTCTTGTGTAACTGAATAACCCTTTCACATGCAGAACGCGAATTAAGAAGCGTTATTTAAAATAATGAATATTTCCAAAATATTCGGTCGATCGGAGGTTTCCATCAATTTTGGATTGCGTAGTACAATTATCGTCAACATGTGGATATCCGCTACTGGTTTCAATCGAAATCCAATATTTTTCGTACTGAGACTTTGAAATAGGGGTGAATATAAAAGGTAATGAGCATGTATGTGATAAACAAATTGGAGGATATATGCAAACAAATCAATTATCAAACCGGAAATCTCATCAATTGTCGAGACTCTAATACTAAGGGTACGAGCCTTAGACTAAGGCAGGAGCCGATAATTGACCTGTTCAAACTACTTGTTTGAATTGAACGTTTTTACATTAAACAGACGTTGGGATTTCACACCCTCTTAGTCGAGTGTATCTGACAACTATACGGAACGAAATTTCACTTTTAGAATTATTCAGTCGAATTCAACCTTGAGAGGTTCACGATATATTTGATTTTTACAGAAAAGTTATTGAAAATAACTTTAGGTCTTCAGTTTGTGTATTGGATATTTTGTGAATCAAGTGAACTCTTATCGGATATATGCACTGTGGAAAAATTTTTTTCAGATGAGTTGCTCAGGACGGGTGAGTTTTTTTTTCATTTCATTGATATTTTTCAGAACAAAGTTGAATCCTAGTAGGAATCACATCCACACATTTAATATTAGCGGAAAATCCTGAATTTTGGTTTACGTATTTGTTGTTAATTTGGGGGTTTAAGTTAATTTTCCCGAAAGTTTCTCAAGAAATACTAACGCGATCAAATTGAAACATCATAACTAGTTTGAAATATCGACGCTCAATTTAATGCATGATCTCGTGAGAATTGTATTGGAAAAAAATTGAAGTTTTTCTAAACATTTTTTTCGGAAGCTATTCATTAAAGTTCAATATAATTTGGTACAGGTCTTAGTCAACATTTTGAAACCATATTTATTTGCAGAGATATTGGTGAAAAATTTTGTGGACATTTTAAATTTTGAGGTAATTCCCCTTATACGTCAAAAGGCGCAAAGGCTTTCTGATTTGAATTTCATTTCTATTCGTGTAATACCGACACGCAATTTAATGGGTAATATCGTGAAGATCGTACTGGCAAAATATTAGTAAAAAATATTTTTCGGATATTTAACTTAACTTTAACGAAAGAAACAACATAGTGACTTGACCTTTGTAAAGTAGTTTTTTAAGAAAACTCAACACCAAGATAATTTTCTTATTTTTCAACTCCAATACTTCATAGGAAATGTGATTTGCAATAAAAAATATTTAAGATTTTTATGAATAACATCCTTTAGTAGTACAACAAGGTTTAAATATGGTCCGGAACGTGCCTAAATAATTATACAAAAGCGTAAAAGTGAGGGTAGGTATAAATTGGGGTTTGCCACAGAGTTTTTAGGTTACAGAAAAATATTCAGTAGAGGAGAGCTATTCACATCTGTTTGTTCATTCAATAAGATTTTGCGGGTGTTGTACCTATTGATTTCTAACGACTCTAGGAGTTATGTAGGTACTTTTGGTTTCGACGTGGATAATTTTGTAGTTACTATTGAATTTAAATATTTCACATGAATTTCTTCATGGAATTGATTTTCGTTTGGTGGAAACCCAATGAGTTATAATTAATATATACGATTTATTTGAGATATCAATGGTATTGGGTTATTAAACTGAGAAAATAATAAACCCTTGTGTAAAATTTGCAGCGTTTTTAATATTTGTATTTATCATGAACAGTTTCGAATGTTGTTCTACTGAGGATACTAGAGTTTGTGTTGATTTGAGTGAATTGAGGGGTGCATTTGAAGGGGAACGTCTATTGAATGTTATTCATTTTAATATTAGAAGCATCAATAAGAATTTTGATGAACTGTTAGTTTGCTTGCAGGCGATAGGTACTCAACACATAGATGTTATCGTACTATCAGAATGTTGGAGAATATATAATTTGAGTAATTTTGAAATTCCAGGTTTTGAAATATTTTATAATGAATCTTCGTTTAATCGGAACGATGGACTTATAATGTTTGTTAAGGGGAATCTTACAATGTGTCATGAGGTTGTTAAATTCGGAGAAATTAATCTGTTACGTCTGAAGTTGCGCATTGAAAATAAATCATATGCTGTAAATGCCACTTATAGGCCACCGTCAACGAAATTGGATAAATTCGTAGATAATTTAGATGATTATTTGCGGAGTTTTGAGAAATGTGACATTGAAGTTTTTGTTGGTGATATTAACGTTGACTTGGGGGATAGCTCAGATAGTTTACTTTATCTATGTACTTTAAACCAGTACGGTTTCGTTTCCTACATCAACGGAATAACTAGGGAAACTGAAACGTCTGCGAGTAAATTGGATCATATTTTTGTCAGATCAAGACAGTCTCTTGAGACAGAAATACTTATAGATTCGGCTATATATCAGACATCATTAACGGATCATTATGCGGTTTGTCTTTTCATTCGTCCTTCTGAGTCAAACAGGTTTTTTGGAGGTTTTCAATCACAACCGGAAGTTTCTTATCAGTTGAACTACGGGAGGCTGGTTGAAAGGTTGAAATCAGAGAAGTGGGATGATGTATAGATGGAAAACCATAACTCGCAGGTTGCCTATTCAAGTTTCATGAACAAATTACAAAAACATATAAAGCTCAGCCAGTTGACATATATACATAAAAAGTTTAAACACAAAAAACTAAAACCTTGGATAACTTCCGGATTGATAACCTCTATGAGAACAAGGGATAAAATGAAGAAAGATTTAAGGGCTAACGACACTGCTATGAACAGAGAAAATTATAAGACTTATAGGAATAAACTCAAAGAACGAAAAAGACATTTTACTCGGAAAAATTGAAGGATGCGGGAGTCGATTCGAAAAGGGTATGGGCGGTTATAGATGAGGCAACAAACCGGTCAAAAAAACATAAATCCTTAAGTGATATTGTTGATGATAGGGGTGACTTGGTTGTCAGTGACAGGGAAAAGGCGAATAAATTCAATGAATATTTCATAAACGTTGGCAGGAATATGGCGCAATCTATAAAAAAACCAAGTGCTGCCTCCAGATTCAAAAACCCTTCAAATGGGAATTCATTGTTTTTAAAACCCGTCACTGAGGAGGAAATCATAATAATTATAGGTTCACTAAAAAATAATGCTGCGCCAGGTCCCGACCAAATTTCTAATAAGCTGATAAAGTACATCCATCCATATCTGAAGTTGCCACTTGTTCACATAATTAATCTTTCGTTCAATACTTCAAAAATTCCGCAAGAGTGGAAGGAATCTCTAGTTGTTTGTGTGCACAAATCGAATGAAAGAAACAAAATGACTAATTACAGACCCATATCATTAATATGCAATTTCGCAAAAATTTTTGAAAAATGTTTGAAAACGCGTTTAGTACATTTCTTTGAAAAATATAATATAATGGCTCCTAACCAATTTGGATTTCAAAAGAACAAAACAACTCAGGACGCTATAGACCGATTCATTAAATCAGTGGTACAATCTATGAATGAAGGAAAGAAATGTATGGCGGTATTTCTTGATATGGCGAAAGCTTTTGACACCGTTTCTCATGACTTATTGCTGGAAAGACTTGACTCAGTAGGGATAAGGGGTAAATGCTGGGAACTTATGAGGGACTATTTGACGAACAGAGTACAAAGAGTAAGAGTTGGAGATGAAATTAGTGATACTCAAACTGTAAACATGGGGATTCCTCAGGGAACGGTGTTAGGTCCTATTCTTTTTCTTATTTATATAAATCAGATAATATCGCTGAGAATACCGAATGGCCTTATTGTGTCATACGCTGACGATACTATGATGAAGTTTGAGGGGTGTACATGGCATGAAGTCTATATGTATGCTGAGCGGGGTTTGCAGATGCTGAATACATATTTATGCGAGAGCAAGCTTAGTCTTAACACAACAAAATCACAATTTATAACATTTTCTTTGATGATAAATGGTCAACCTGATTTCACAAGGATTCCCGTGCACCACTCTGACTGCATTGACTCGGTTTGTTCGTGTCCAAAAATGAAAAAAGTATATTCAGCAAAATATTTGGGTCTTTGTATTGACCAGCATCTTAGATGGAATGTTCATACCGAGTTTATTAGAGACCGACTAAGAGCAATGCTACATGTATTCTACAACCTCCGAGAAATTGCAACCAAACAGTGTATGTTCCGCGTTTATGAGGCGTTGGTCGTCTCGATATTAAGATACGGTATTATCATTTGGGGTGGTCTGTTTGATAATGCTCTAGAAGATCTGCAGATAATACCAAAGTATTTTTTGAAAATCATACTCAATGTCAAGAAAACTTATAGCTCAGAAGAACTATTCAAAACAACAAATAAACTTAATATAAGGCAGATATATATCTTTGAGTGTATTTTATATCAAATAAAAGCCAATAATGTATACGTCACGCACGGGCACTTCACTAGGCACTTGGATAAGGGATCAGTAGAGGTTCCTCGTATTCACAGAACACATCTCCAGAGAAATGTTTATTCTTTCGGTCCCAAATTCCTCAACATTCTTCCTCAATCCTTAAAGAGAATAAAATTAGGAAGCAAACTGGGCAAACTTGAATTAGCGGCATACATTAGAGAGAATAACGATATATTCCAAAAAATCTTAGAATAGAATATGGTTTTACGCATAACTATGAGTATATCAAGAATGCATACCTCATTTCACAGACTTATTGTTTCTTTTTCGGTGGAGTTTATGTTCCTTTCAACTTCGACATGCACATACCTCACTCAATTGTGTGTATTTTGCTCTATTTTTTTGAATTTTGATTCTGTTCGTTATACCTATTGTTAATATATATCATGTAGAACGAATGTATTCAGTAGAAATAGGATGTCGTGTAGCATACAGGCTTATAGTTTAGGCTGCACGATATCATATATCTGTCAAGGAATTTTGTATTTGTGGGTTATTATTCTGAATAAATATTATAAGTCTAACGCGACTGTTTTTATATAATTTTAATTTTTCTACTTTGAATGCATTGGCTTTCTGAAAAATTATTTGATTAATCGAGGTATTCAAAGATCGTTCTGTGTAAGGTATCTCTAATATTGGGTTTTCCGCATTACTATGAAGGGTTTGAGAGGAATAGGGATTTATTGGGTCTTCCGTGCACGATTTCGTAATCTCTTCTAATGCTTTTTGAGATATTTCTAGATCTTCATGAGTAACCTGAGGAATAATCGAATCCATATCATCATCTGAATTTTCATTCAAATTTAATTCATCTAATTTTATGCGCGAAATTGCGTCTGCATTATTGTTGGATCTTTTTCTGTATTTGATCTCAAAATTGAACTCTTCTAATTTAATTCGTCATCTCATTAGTCGTGATGATGCACGGAGAAAAATGAATACTTCAGTCAATTAAATATTAATTGATCGAAGTAGATGATAGATTTATATATGGGCAAGATTATGGTGAAGTTAGGTCAAGTATACTTTTTATTTGAAATCCAAATATACCCTTTATTTCTTTCTAGTGTTGAATACACTTGTATCTAATACAGTTGCAATCATCACGTTAATTATATGGGAAGTTTCTATTTGAGTATACAGTTGAAATTGAAATCAGGATATAATATATTCTAATTAAATAAAATAAATCACTTTGTTCGAGTAGTCTTTATACTCGGATGAAACTCATGCTCTACTTAATTCTAATTTTTCTTAATATTCCAACGAAAACAGTATATGCTCACATGAAAGGAATTATTCCCTTCATAGAAAGAAACACTCGATTTGAAACAAGTATGTCTAAACTCAAATTGAAATGACTTGTTATTTGCCAAAAGTAGACGATATACTCAGATGGAACTTTTGTATTCCTTGAAACTAGTTGTTGCACTATTTGAAAGGAGAATTTTTTCTACTTGAATTGTAGAAAAGCTACTTTCAATTCAAGGCTTTCTTTAAGTAGATGCAAGGATATGACAATATGAATTTAATATTTAGTTCATTCTCATTTTGAACGAATGCTTTATTGATTTGAACTCAATATCGACTTCAGTTTGCTGTAAGAAGTAAGTCACCTTATTCAAAATTTAACTGATCGTTTATTTCGCAGAATGTATATAGGTACATATTGAAAATGAATTTACCAATGAAAAAAATCACATAATATCATTGTGGAAAGAAGTATAACGTCATATCATATCGGTTGTTCCAAGAATACTGGGTGTTATACCGGGTGTTCAATAAAATTTTTAGCAAATTCTCGTAGATGATAGCTGTACTTATTCTAAACATTTTTTTCCTATGATCATGGATTCGATAATGATTCCAAAGGAAACTTGCCCTAAAAATGCTGAAAAAAAAATGTGAACGATGTATCGAAGGCCTTACGTGCAGAGAAGAACTTCAAGTACAAGTCTTCCACAACGATATAAAATCATGTTGGATGTAGCAGCGACTATCCAAACTAAGCAAACATGGTCGTTTCCTTCGGAAAGCATCAAATGTATATCTGGGAATATAGTTTACATAATTTCTGGCGATTTTCATGTCGATAATGAAATCAAAGGAACATTTCCACTGTTGAGAGTACATATTTATCATTTCTGCAAGCAATGAATGTTCGAAAAATATATAAGAACCCATGAAGTAAGTAAAACATGGTGTGCTCATCTGCTCATTTGTGATCGTATTTACCAATGATGATATCACTTTTTTTATTCAAATTCAAAGCACCGAATATATATTTCCCTGTATCTTGCTGACGTCACTTTTTTTCAGATAACACACCATGCTTTTTGAATCATGTATGTACCTTACCTTGAATCCTTTCAGCAATCTTTCAGCAGATTCGCCAATTTTCACTTTCACTCTACGGCATCACAGGTTTTGTAATATTGCGTGCATGCATCTTGACTCAATGAAGAATGTTTCGACTAATGACGATGGAAGAAGACCCGCGTGTAGACTTCCCCACCTAATACGCCGACTCAACACGTTTCTATAGAGGGTGGGAATTAGTATCAGAGACAACAAAGAGACTGTCATCTCCCTACTAAATTATTTCCGATGTTTTGCATCTTTGTCTTGAAAATCCTTGTCTCGCATTTAATAATTTTAACGCAATATGACACAATGGCAAATATTTCAGCTATTCAACTGAGCTCATGTTGGAACGAATAGTTTAATATTGCGACACGGCGAAAATCTTTATGAAGTTGAATTATTCGTACTCCTTTGAGGATAAAGAACAGATATACTTTTCTTGACAATGCATGCGATGATAATAATAATTTTGCAGCATCGCATTCGTTGAAACATGAGCTAGCAGTTGAGCTATGGCTGCGCAAAAATGCTTCCAGAAGAATGAAAAAAACGAGTTTCTAATGAAAATGATATAATAAAATTTCAATAAAAACGGTAACAACAAATAACTTATAAATATCAAGTTATATCACGTGAATCATTTAACTCAAACAACTTATAACTCCACAAGTAACACATAAACCAAGAAGTAACATGTGAACCAACCAGCAATATATAAAACAATTTGAATACAAATCAACATGTAATATTCAACAAAAAACATAAAAACCAACAGCAAATATTGTATGAGAGAAAATCAGTTACAAAAATATCATGTTGTAACACATGTTTTTCATCTTTTTCAATTTTTTTGATTGCACTATTTCATTTTTTATTTCTCTAAACTTCTGATTTTCTCTCTTCACCCACCAGCCTATACCAATATTGATAATTGACTGCAAGGTGATAACTTCTACCTCCTTCGAATGCTTCGAATATTTTAACCATTCGAAATCAATTTTACTTTTCACAAATCTACTGGCATGATATGGGAGATTACAAATATGAGCATTTTCATCCAGAAAATCCTCCAGTGATGAAAACTTAGCTTCCATTATTGTTTCTACCTCACCTATTCTGACATTTACAAATACATTGTATTTTCTAAATAAAGAATAGGTGCGCTTCAATAAATGGGGAGGATCGTACATAGTAAAAATTCGTCTGCCTTCATATATGAAGTATGGTGTCTCCACAGTTACTCCTAATTCTTTTAAGCATTTCACATTGTTCGCCCCCATATCGCAAACAGTTCCAACAATGTTCAACTTTGCTATATTGGTAGCAGCTTCCATGACATTGAACAAACATTTACTGATAATGTCTGAACTGCAACTCTTGTGCGTAAAAAAGTACGCTACAGGTTGTTTCCATTTGCGATTAAGTCCCACGAGCATGAAAACTAGAGCTTTTCTAGCAGAGCATTTCCCACTTTGTTCTTCACCAAAATCCTCAAATCCAATAATTTTCTTTCTGCCTTTATCATAATACAGGTTCTCTTTAATATGCATCTCATCAAATAGCAACATACAGTATCTATCAAGGTCCTCTTTTATATTTACGTTAATATGTTCGAAAATATTGATGTTTATCCCAGCACTGAAGGGTACTTTTTTCAGTAAATTCAAAATAGTGCTCCTTGAGGGAAGTGCTACAAAGGTACTCAGCAATTTGTAGCACCTTGGACTTTTTTTGAATAATAATAGAGACATAATCTTGTCATCTATGGACCATCTTCTACCTCTTGCATCCTTCGCCTTAGAGCACCTTAGCTGGGATAACATGAATTTCCAAGTAGTCTCAGACATATTTTCTTTAAGGCTTTGAACTTCTGGGGTGTCAGACAACTCTAAAATATCTTTCAGACATTTGGATTTTTGCCGACACACCTTTTTGATTTTCTGATCTTCTTTTTGCCGTATAATCTTGACCAATCTCTTTTTCCTGGGCGTCGTGTTTCTTGTCGAAAAATTTTCTCTGAAAATTCTGCCTTTACCTTTGGGTGTTTTAGGCAGGTCCAGCTCCATATTCGAATCACACCTTTCTACACCTAGAGAAAATGCCAAGTTTAATTTTCACATATTTAACTGTTTTAATATATTTCATTCGATAATAGCGTAGAAAACTAATCTATGAATGTCCACAGGTGAACACAAAAAAATTAATGTAATTCAATACTTTTATAATATACCTGTAAAATCAGTTGGGCCATCTGGATTCACTGGCACTTCATCAAATTCTTCAGAGACAACCATGCTTTCTCTGTATTCTCCCTGCATTCCAGAAGTTGAAGGAGTATTGAAGAATTGCAACGGAATGGCATCAATGCATCCTACACCTAAAAACAACGTCGTGATTAATTTTCATGTATCCAACCATATCTGGAAATATTTCATTCCTTTATGATGTAAAAAACTGAATCCAAATCAATGCATATCCACAGGAGAATAAGAAAAAAACTGAATGAAACTCAATACTATATATGATATACCTGGAATATCATTTGCATTATCTGAGTTCACTGGCATTTCTTTCAATTCTTCGGACTCTTCAACGGTAATAACTCTGCTTTCTTCACTTTCCTCATGCACTGCAGAAATAGGAGGAAGATTGAAGAATTGCATAGGAACTGCATGTTTATACAATTTGTGGTTTATTGTATCAATGTATGAATCCAAGCTAAAATGTTTAGAGCATATTCGATAATTTCGGAGGTTTTCTTTCACCAATCTCATCCCCAGTTTTTCTTGCCAAATTTTTAACCTGCAATTTGAAAATATTGAATGTCTACACACTGATATAGATATTATCAACTCACTTGTTTGGATTCCTTGGAAAATGATGCATTTTTGCAACTGCGGATTCATCCGCTCCACAAATTAAACACTTAGCCATATTGATAATATTAGAAATATCTCTTTGGAACAAATTATAAACAAACACTTAAATTTCTAATCTCTTACCAATTCAGCTGATGCACGTGTGGTTGTGTACTACGTTGCCAAAATTATTGAAGCACGTGGACCTAAGATCATAGTACAGCAAAGATGAAAAAAGATAGAAGTAGTTCTTTTTCTTGTGACGGTTGTATTTATGTCCTAGTCTGGCAACATTACGAAAAGTGTAAGCAGCGCCTCTATGTATGTCTTTATGGAAAAGAACAAAGATAGCTTTATATAACTTTTGATGATATGGAAAAATATAGAAGATAGAACGAAAAGTAAACATCGGACAAATTTAGTGAGAGAGTTACGCGTCTCTTTGTTGTCTCTGTTAGTATATCTCATAATTTTACACTTGGTATCAGTGTATGTAATGAATGTTATACTTGAAACACGTAGAATATAGTTTTTATAGATATTGCATCATTTTCATTGGTCCTTGTGTAAGCTTGGATTTGTATATTTCATAATATAATACTCAGTCTGAATGGATGTAATGAATTTTATACTTGAAACACGAAGATGAATTTTGATATCAGATCGTTTCCACGAAAGGCATGAATTAGCATATTCATTCTTAATTATAGTCAATATTAGTTTGAATTTGACCTCAGTGGACTGAGTTGGGTTTCTGATCAAGAATCTGTTGCCGGAAAAAAATTCGCACGGGTGTGTGTCTTTTTGGAGCATCCAGAGTTTGAATTTGTATAAATAGGAATATTGTCTCGAAAAACTGATCGAAATCGTAGGTCATCTATACCTAATTAAAAAATTTCAATATAATATTTTTCCTCTCGCTTTGAATATGAAATGAAAACAAATAGATATCTCGCTGTTACCCAGAATATGCTCGCAAAAATTATGAAATAGTTCAGCCTATTTTTTTATCAATAGCTGAAATAATATGAATTTATTCTTCAAGAAACGAGAGGCGTCAAAAAATTCCGGGCTAAGTAACACTGATAAAATATTCTTTTGAATTTTTATTATGCAATCCTCACGAAATTTTGCTCACATATGCACGTAGTGATTCTGCACTCAAATACCGATCTATAATTGAATCAGATAATTACTTTCGCAATTTTCAGAAAAAAACCCAACTTGCTCATGATTTTTCACACCTAAACTAAATAAATATACTTTTCGACATAAATTTTAGACTTTATTAAGAAACATATTCTACCTAAATTATCAATAAATCACTCAATCGATTATGCCCATTAACGAACTCAGCCGAGATATTCAGAACCAGAGCCAACCTGAAAATTTCTATACCAGTTCTGAATCTTTTCATTACCTAAAACTTTGACATTTAACTTTTTTCCATAGTACTTGTTGTTTTGCCTGAAATCGAGTTAAACCGTGTTCTACCCTTGAACACTCACATCATCCACTTCACGACCTCACATCGTCTCTAAACGATTTTTCATTTAATTTTCGTTATATTGTCTTCCTTTTCCGATGGATTTCATCCTATTATTTTTTTTGCTTCAAAATATTATCGACCCTGGTCTACAAAAAGACTTTGACAACGGATAATTCATCAGGGATTTCAACCTAAAAAATTATAAAAATTCTGGCAAAACGATAACGCCCTTGCCCTCCAAAAATTATTTCTTGGAAATTCAAATGATATGCAAGCTTTTCCGAAATTTGCTACGAATCGTCAGACACATGGGTTATAGCCAAGATCCAATATATATGTCCTGCTTCGTTTTCAGGATTTATACAAAATTGAGAGGATGTACCCAGAACATATAGGATTTCACCCATATAAATCGGGATTTCCGGGAGAAGTTAAATAATTCTGTTAATTCCGATATGTTCCAACGAACGTTTTCAATCCATTTTAATATTTTAATGCAGGAAGCACACATACATGAATGCAAGTATTCATATGCTCTGAAAGACGATTGAATAAAATAAAATTATATATTTTGTGTCCAATATCAGTCGAATGTC
Organism: Myrrha octodecimguttata; assembly: GCA_958510865.1. NCBI lineage: Eukaryota > Metazoa > Arthropoda > Insecta > Coleoptera > Coccinellidae > Myrrha > Myrrha octodecimguttata. The sequence continues at coordinate 17,429,522 of OY294060.1, forward strand.
ATAGATAGTTGAATACCATTGTAAACCAAATAATTTAGAAAGAAATTTTGTTTTTCGCTATCCCCCGTGTATGCACCTGTGGTTTGGCTGGAAGCCAATACAAAATCCAAAAGAATTTTAATATAGATGGAGGGTGCAGGATGCAGAGATATAGGTATTCAAATAGTATTAAAATAAGTAAACCAATTATTCGCAAGTATTTTATCTAATGAGTGTTTGAGAAGTATTGAAATGAAATAATGATAGCGTTAGAAGTGAACTATCCTATACTCTAATTCAATCTCGGAATATTCTTGATTTTGAGGAATCGACATGTTTCCAGTAATTATACCATTTATTGTTTCTGAGTATAATAATCTTCATTTTAGTATATGAACCTATAGTTTCATCAGATTGATCCAAGAATACAAAATAACCCGATATTCTTGTTTTTATACAATATAAACTTGAAGTAAGTGGACATTTTCAAGAATATTGCGATTGTTGTTTTGAGAATAGTTTTCTTTCCGTGTTCAACCTCGAAATATTCTTGATTTTGAGGAATCGACATGTTTCCAGTAACTATACCATTTATTGTTTCTGAGTATAATAATCTTCATTTTAGTATATGAACCTATGGTTTCATCAGATTGATCCAAGAATACAAAATAACCCGATATTTTTGTTTTTATACAATATAAACTTGAAGTGGGTGGACATTTTCAAGAATATTGCGATTGTTGTTTTGAGAATAGTTTTCTTTCCGTGTGCGTCTTTTAAAGAGAATAACCAAGTCAAGGGTCTGTGATCTGTGTAGATAGTAAATTTTCGGCCAAATAAGTAGGGTCTGAAATATTTCGTGGACCACACAACGGATGAAAGTTCTTTTTCAATTGTGGAATATTTGATTTCAGCTTCATTTAGTGTCCGGCTTGCGTAAGCGATAGGAAGATCGTTTGGGGGCGTTCCTTGCGATAAAATAGCGCCTATTGCATATTGGGATGCATCAGTTGTAAGGACAAATGGTCTGTTAAAATCTGGATGTTGTAGAATCGGATAATTAATGAGCATATTTCGGCTAGCATGAAAAGCATCAATATATTCTTCATCATGAATATTCAATTTTATATCTTTTTTCAAGTACTTAGTCATGGGTTTTGTTAATTTAGAAAAATTTGGAATAAACTTTCTATAGTAACCTATCATTCCAAGGTATGATTTGATTTCTTTAATCGTTTTGGGAAGAGGAAAATTTTTTACAACTTCAATTTTTTCAGGATTTGGTTCTACGCCTTTTTCAGATATTTTGTAACCTAAAAATACAATTTCGGTCTGAAAAAAATATGATTTGTCCAACTGAATATTAAGATTTTTTTTTTCTAAAAGTTGCAGGACTGTTTGAATGTCTGCCAAATGTTTTTCTGGTGTCTCAGAAAATATGAGAATATCATCTATGTATACTATGCATATTTTATTAATAATTGGTTTTAAAACGTGATTCATGAAACGTTGAAAGCTTGAAGGGGAGTTTTTCAATCCAAAGGGCATTCTCAAAAATTCGAAATGTCCTCCGTCTGTAGCGAACGCAGTTTTTTCGATTGACTCATCGTCTAGTTCTATTTGGTGGTAGCCACTCGCTAAATCGAGAGCACTAAAATACTTAGCATTTTTCAGTTCATCCAAAAGTTCATCGATATTGGGGATAGGAAATTTATCGTCAATTGTTTTTTCGTTAAGTTTCCGATAGTCAATAGCCATTCGCTATTTTCTGTTGCCTGATTGGTCAGTTTTCTTAGGAACAATTACAACGGGAAATGACCAGGGAGAAATACTCGGTCTAATGATGTTTTTACTCAATGAATCTTGGATCTGATTTTTCACTTCTTGTTTATGTACCTCTGGGTATCGATATCGTCTCACATAAACTGGATTTTCGTCAATTGTTCTGATATTATGTTTAATTCTATTTGAGGCATTTAAAGGTTGATTTTTCAAGTGGAAAGCTTGTTTGTGACTTTGAATAATTTTTGTCGATTGATTTCGAAAATTATTGTCTAAATGATCTTATTTAATGGGTAGAGGTTCATTATAACTGGTTTTTTGCAAGAAAAATGTTGGCGTTTTGATATCATTTCCTAACTCATGATTTTGCCAATCAAATTTCAATTTTAAGTCCTTTAATAGGTTAGCACCTATAACACCATCATATTGTGTGTGGAATTTATAAATAACAAAGGGATACGAATTTTCTAGGCCAAATGAGTGAAGTGGAAAAGCAACTTTGTATTTACTATGGTCCTTACCAACAGCTGTTTTGCAATATGTGTGTTCTTCATAAATTTTTTCCGGGAATAGACTATACGCTAAAGCTGGGTCAATTATACTCATCGAACTTCCACTATCGATTAATAACTTACAGGGTGGATTATCTAATTTGATAAATTGTAATGATGCCAAACGCTCTTTCTTGAAATTTAGGTCATTTGATTTTGCAAGGCTAATGTTTGAAAATTTTCGTCTTCTTGTTCGTTAGTCTCAATTTCGTTTTCGGAAAATATTTCATTCGGATATTCTAGATCTTGATTTTGCTCGAATTCTTGATACTCTACGTTTTCCGTATTTGTAAGTTCTTCAGTTAAAAATTCTGGGGGTCCAGTTTTCCGGAAAATTTGTCGATTATTCGGCGGTTCTTGTCGTACCTTATTACTGGCTGGTCTTTTCATGGGGTAATTTCTTGTTCTAATAGACATTGGCTCCGGTTTCGGCAGATTTAATCTCTGATTCGGATTTGGTTTAAATACATCACGGGGCTTTCCAAATACTTGACTACTGGTTGCGAATTTGTAATCGGGTGTTTTGTTAAATTTCAATTGAATTGGTTGGGACGTAAATTCTCGACTGGGTGTAGCGCACTGATAATGATTTTGATTAGTTCTAACGATGTTTGAATTTAGCAATGGATTCTGCGTGCAAGGTGATTTTGAAACAGGTTGCAAGTAGAGTTGTTGTCTCTTTATTTCTCTATTTTCCAGCAATTTACACGTATCAGCGAAAGGTTTTGGTTGGAGATCTAGTCAATTCCTAGAATTTTCATCTACGTTATTATATAAAACAGTATTTCCAAACTTATCTGACAAATTTCTGTAAACATTAATTTCCAAGGAGCTTAAACCTAATAATTGAATTTGGTAATCATATTGTAGTTTGATGTTTTAACTTTATCGATTAATTCCGGCAATGTTTCTTTCGATTTCTTTTTCATGCGTATTGATATTCGCTTTGAAGAACATCGAAATTAATTTTGAAACCGAACTTGCTGTTCAATAATTGTTTCAATTCTGGCCATGTCTTGTAGCATGGTCCCGAATATACTATTGTTCTAGCTTCTTCTATCAATTTTGATTTAATTGTAGCAAAGCAATATTGATTTATTAATTCATTAGTTGTGGTTTCAAATTGGCTTACGAAATTCTCTGCTTCAATTAGGAATGTTTGCAATTCATTTGGGTTTCCATTAAATTTAGGAAGTAATTCTCCAAAATATTTAACGGTACTATGACTAGATCTATGACTACACGGTTCTCGTTAGATGTCGCCATTTTTTTGTTTAATTTTGGTTTTAAGTTGAAGTGAATTGAACTGATTTATTAAGGAATCAATGATCATGAAGCTTTTGAAGGTTTGCGAGGTAGCTTCAACCTCTATGGGGAAGTGTCACGTTTCGTCCCGGCTTAGCTTGGGGGAACTCATCAGGGCATGCACCAAACTAAGCCGTTTACATGCCTACGTGAGTGGACACCCCTTATGAGGAACACAAGGGAGTGTACCAGACCGTTGGGGATGAGTGTATTTCCGAGATCTTGAGAGGATCCAACCGGGACAGCGTGCCCGCTAGCGCCCCCTGTACGTTGACCGATGATGTGGCCAAGCGTTACAAACAGGTAACGTAGGGTACTTGAGACGCAAGAGATGGTACTGCGCGCGCGACTTAAGAAAGAGCTGAGAGAGGGCGCTCGCTACAATCAAAAGATCTCTATTCACTTATGTCTCAAGTAGTTATGAGAGAAGAAAAAAAAATTTAGGAAAAAAAGAAAAAAATGTGTTCCTTATCTTTTGGTCCAGGGATAGGAAAAAAACTGGGATTATTATACAGCCCCACCTACTTCTGTTTTGAACCTTGTGCTTGGGCTGCTACCCCCAAACTCCAAAGGGTGATGATCAAGGGCTGCAGTTGAGATCAAGTCCTGGTTGGGTCTCCTTACTGTTTCTTCAGGGATTCAGCACACCTTCTTGGCTTATCTCGACTGCACTGTTTGAGCTTCTTTGCGTGGTCGGAACTTCACTTTGGACTTATCGTTGCACTTCAGAAAACTCTGATTCCTTCTGGAAGTTGCTCAAAGATTTAAAATTCACGTAAACTTTCTCTCGTTATACTAGCAACAATCCCATCCTCGTCGCCAATTATAATTTTTCTCTCTAAGATCACTTTTTTTAAAAAACGCAATTTATTCTAAAGCAAGTTTATTGGGAGCTGGTTGTGATAATAATGAAATACATAGTTCCGTTTATACGGAAAGAAAACTAATTCGGTTAATGATGCTGATATGAAAGAAATGCTCTGCCGAGATACTTCCAGGAAATCCTTGAGACTCGCTGGAGTGCAATAACATTGTAAAAAGGAAAGCTTAAGCCTATATTACGTAATAATATATATATGGGAATTCGAAAATTTAGGCATTTTTAGTGCCTTGGTGACATCTTCAATTGCCTTGCTAACTGGCTCACAGCATTTTCTTTTATATCCATTTGATAACTACCGCTAGCGGAAAAACGCAGTGTAGTTAAAACCTTCATAAATGTAAGTTTGAGAAGTAAAAAATGTAAATATTAAAATATCTCTTACCTTTCTTGAAATACTCAGTTCAGATTTTCTGGAGGGGACCCTCAATGCGAGGCTGAATATATTCAATTAGTTCCGATATAATTGGCTTGCTTAAGTGATACAGTTTTTGGGATTCTGTATCACAAAGTTCCTCCATCAGAACCTGCCATCGGAGTATTTGTCGAAAAGGACTTCTTGCCAAGGTTTCAGCTTCTTCAGCTGCATTCAGTGCAATTAAATGCACTTAATCTTTCACATACATTATTATTGGGGTTGTTTGTTTTCGAAATCTGCATTATACCCTATCAACATCAACATATATCTATCCCACAGAATAACGAATATGGAAGGTTTCAATTCAAAGTTTCTATATCGAGACAACTTCACGACAATAAAAAAATAAATTATCAAACACTTTTTCATTCGGATGGATGAATCCACATGAGCAATATGTTTCGTGCACGAAATGATTTCACCGGTTCGGAAATTAATCTTAGCCGAATTATCTCTCACTTTCGCATGCGGAAGTGATTCGAATGACTCGAAAATAGCGCCCCTAGAACCGAATGTGACTCGACAATCATCTCTCATTCGTATCTGCTGAGAAGCGATACGCCCTGGCCATAGAAATTCGAACCCCTCCAAGCTTGTAATTTTCCGAAGTGCGCGTTAGTCTATCATGTAATTGTTTTGCTTACTCTGAGAGTTCATTTTCAAGCCTTCGTGCTGTACTCTGAGTAGAAATTCTGGTATACCGAAGTGTTTGTAATATTCATTAATGGAGTCGTTTCTTCCCGATTGAAATTTTTGAATGTATAAATGGCATCCCCCCGAAATGACAATTGTTGTGTGCCTCAACTGTTATTCATGGTCAAAGAAGAAAGGGTCATCAACTGCCTTAAGTTTTGATTTTTTCCAAAGTCAAATGAAAGTGGAGTCAGTTTGGAAACAATCTTCGTCAGGGAACTCGTTTATCGAAGAAAGCAAAGAGAGCGATCTGATTGAAAAACTGACAACGAACAGATATACTGTTATAGTTGATAATAGCTGAAGTTAAGCATATAAATAATTAAATATTTTTCATTTGTATATTGTTTTGGATCTTGAGCTGCTGTGATATGGAAATAGAATTATTTATATTCATCTGTTTCATTTTCTCTCGCATTACGAGCTGTATTTTCATTCCATTGGTTCAATCGTTTGTATACGAAAAGAATATGGGTCATATCATTCTGACTGATTCTAGATTTACCACATAATTAATAGGACATGCATTTTTCACATTAATAAGAGTCACCTATTGAGGCGCCTATTTTTTCAGAAACTCAAGTAAATTGAGATATTGCTTCATTTCGATCCGCCAAGCCACCATACACTAAAATACCATAGGAACAATCTAAAGCACGATTCCATATCGTGATCTAAAGGAAAAGTTTCTACTCAAGAAATCTGGGAAAGTTCCAAATGCAACCGTTAGGGCACTGGCATCTTCGCAGAAATTTTCTTTCTGGAGATGGTGATGAGTGGTACCATTGTTTAAAGACAATGTTGTCTTTATACAATGGTGGTACGAAGTAAAGGGCTACTCCGTACCACTCATCTCGAGTTCGAACAAAACGGTAACATTATATTAAGATTTGGAATTTCTCGATATCTCGAATAAACATGCTTGCAAACATAGTCTTAATGGTGAAAAGAATTCACAAATCCTACAGATGCTCTAGAAAACTTAGAAAGTCGACATTAACATGTGACAATTGTCATAATCGACAATGTTTGATGGATATTCAACAAATGACCACCAAGGGCGCTGTTTTCAGCCCATTTTGTATGTTCTAGAGATAATTCGAACTCTGAGAAATATCTGTTGCAAATCAAAAAAGACGAATGAATTGATATTTGTTCGCGTACCGAAGGTGGAAAATCTTCAGTTCTGTTTGCTCCACCATAATTCAATTATTGAAATTGAATATTTCCTACAATGTTATTTGTCGAATGCTTCTGTTCTGCATCAATTATTTCCTGTATATTATTAATGAATTGTATTTTAATCGAAAAAAACAAGTCCTTCACAGAATCACGAAGGAATTTTTTTTTGAGAAAACCCAAACTTGACAAAAATGTATATTCTGATACTTGACACCTCATGTGTATTATATTTACAGCATAATTCAATTTCCGAAGCTTTGAGTAATTGCCATTCATCAGCCATTAGACAACTGAAATTAATACATTTTAGTGAACTTTTACTACGAATGTTGAGTCTAGTACAAAATTCTAGTTGTTTAATGCCATTTACTACTCCTTCATGTGAAATTCTAATTCATCTTTCAAAATATCAATTTGGAACCATATTCTTTCACCTTCCTCACCAGAAGGCAAATATATCAAAGATTTTGGTTTGGATATTTTGTTGATATCTCTATGAATGGAGCTCAAGCTTATGTGTTGTACCATTTTCTCAAATGAAATATTGCATGTGAATCATATCTAATCTCTCATTTTTTTTATAGATGCCGAAATACAGCTTATATCGAGGTAAGTCAATTTGTTGCCATATGTATCTGAATCATGCTTGATTGTCTTTGTGATATGGTAATTAGACTTGATTAGTACCATTATGTCCAAAAGTTCGTGCCAATTCAGATTCAGCATCACCTATTATTTATGGAATTGAATAAAAATTGAATCGATTCTGGTACTTTGATAGCGAAGGCCCAATTAGTGAATACGTAAAATACACCCTATGGTTCCGCAGATATGCCCGTTCAAAATTTCCTTTCTTCAATATACAGGATATCCGGTAAACCTTAAACAATATTTGAATTGGTAATAGACTATGTCATGCACACGCAGAATATCGAAAGATTTTTACCGTTTTCGAGATCTTTCCTGGAGATTTTGGATTCCACGTCTTCAAATTGTAAATGAGTCGAAAAATGTTTGTCCTGAACATTGCTTTTTGACGTATAAAATAGTTTTAAAAATTTCATATAATTTTTCGCGAAATGGGATGAAAGGATAGATTCAAATTCTAGCTATTTTTAGTCTCGTAACTTTGACCCGATTTTCTGAAAAAAATTATGATCACCTTAATCTGAATATTTACTAAAGAAGTATGCGCACTTCAAAGAGTCTCAAAAATATTATTGTTTCTGGAAGGGGTGATATTTCCGTGGCAAGAGAATGCGGAGATATTCTGGTCTATCCTGAACTCTCACAATTTATGCGAAGAAGTGTTCTGTTGCGATTTTAACGAGATCAAATGATGAAATAGAATAATAATGAATCCATTGCTTGGGAATTTTCAAAAAAGAACAATTTTAAATCTTCTTTCAATTAATATCCTCAAATCAGAGTTTCAAACAATTAATTACACTAACTGAAATTCAGAGAAAAAATTTAATTGTTTTCTATCCTCTCTGATGTAGATATGATATTTTCCAAGAATGACCTTTTAAATTGTGTTATGCCCTCTTTATTACGATTATCTGATAGCATATGGATACACCTTTTCAGTTGTTTCATGTTACTTGCACCTAGTTGTTGGTTAAACTTATTCTATCAAATATCCCACGATGAGTTAAGCAATAGATTTCAGTTCATTGATCTGGGGGCCCTAGGATTGGTCTAGGATGTGTCAACCATTGTACTAGATATATTAAACACAAATGCTGAGTCATTTTATATTGCGAAGTCACTAGTTAGTATTGGACTATTGAGCTCAATAATATTTTGGTGTTATGTACTCAATATAATGGATTTGGGACTCTAAACCAATCTTGCTGCCACCTCGATCACTTGAGTGTAATTACTTGGGCTTTTTGATAGAACAATTCTACGCGGAGCAATTGAGATGGTGTATCTACACCCAAGAGAGTTTCGTAGGTGAGGTGGCAAAGCATGTTCTGAAAGGTCCTGCTTGAAAGTATGTCATCTCAGCATCAGAACGGATAAAAAACAATTCAATTTTTTTTTTTTAATTGTTAGTGGAATTTATATTCTGAAACTCTGGTTCGAGGTTTGAAGATATCATTTGGAAGAAGATTTGAAATTGTATTTTTTTATTTTTCTGAAAATTCCTAAGCTATGTATTCATCATTATTAATCATTATTTTATCATTTATCTCAATGAATTTGCAACAGAATACTTTTTTCGTCAAAATTGGTAAGGATAGACCAGAATATCTCCACATTCTCTTGCAACGGTAAATTACCCCTTCCAGAAACAATAGGAGTATGCTTCATACAATTTTGGAGACTTGCCAGAGTGCTCATACTTTTGTAGTAAATGTTCACATATAGCTGATCATAATTTTTCTGAGAAAAATCCGGTCAGATTCACGACAATAAATTTTCATCTATCATTCCATCCTCATTCGCGAAAATTTATATGAATTTTTGAAACTTTTTTATGCGGCCAAAAGGCATCACTCGTCAACAACGTTCAGAATAAACAATTTTCAAATCAGTTCCAATGCCAATGTAGAAACATGGCATCCAAAACATCGAGGAAAAGTGCCTTTTCTCACGAATTTCCATAATGCCCAATATCTGGAAAACTGTGGAAATTTTAGCTGAAAACTTTTCGATATTCTGAGTGGTCATGACCTGATATTTCACCAATTCAAGTATTGTTTAAGGTTAACCGGATACTCTGTATAAAAAAACACAGATTGAATCGAATTGAATTTCAGTACTTGATTGACAAATGACAACTTTGAGGTTTGTGCAAAATTGCGTGAGGATTATATGAGTAGAATATAGATTATTCGAAAAAAAAATTAAATTATTTTTTAAAATGACACGGTCATCACGAAACTTCCCACAAATTGGTGAATCGGGATTTTACCAAGTTACCAGATTTCATCATGATTGTATCAGTATTTTTGAGAACCATGTTGGATCAAGTATACTACACCCAAATCAACAAACGAAAATTCGGCTAACAGGATATTCTCAGACAGTTAAAGAAATTTAAGACTTGGCACAATTATAGCTTTTCGAAATCATATAGTCCTCAAAGATGTTAAAGGAGCCGCTGTAGATGATTGTGTTCATTGTGAAGCAACCAAATAATTTTCGTAAGACATAAATAGATAATTTCAAAACCAGTGAAATCAGAATAGTCAGCATTATGATAATCTTAGTTCGGAGGTAATACATGTACCCCTGAAATTTTACTTGGATGATATCTCCTGGCATCTTTCAAATCTATCAATCTAAAATTAAATTCGAAAATATTTACCTGAAGAGCAGTCTACTTCGACAGAGTCAGCAGAGGTAGATAATTAATGCTTTCGTCCAGGCAGAAAATTGACAAAGAAACTGTAACACCCAGAAAGAGCTGTTTAAATTTTGATTTTTTTGGTAAACATAGATAGTATAGCAAGGAGTAAGTGATTAAAATTTGAAAAAAACGAAGGGTTTACAATTTTTTTATTAAATTTGTTAATAATGTGTTCGTCTGCCGCGGTTATCTATACACTCCCCAACACGTCTCGGCATTGATGCAAGAAGATGGTCTATTTCTTCTTGAGGGATACTATCCCAAGCTACCTGTACTTCGAGTCTCAGAGTATGTGAAAGAAATTTGCGTAATGAAGCTGAAAGTTAACTAAGCAACATGATCTTAAGACGTTTCCGAGTAGTTTCATAATCTTCATAGTGAGTGTCGATTCCGATTCCTGCGCCATTTTACAACTTTAGAAAATGGCTCTGATATCGACGTCTTTTACTAGGTTTTTTGCACTTCAATCGACCCCACCGAAAGGGTTATTTATAGCTGAGATTAATTGATGGCATTGACTAGTAGGCAGACAGAGAGACTTCCTCATGCTTCCCTACTTCCATAGTTGGTGCCTGTGATAGATAGATTTATTGTTGTAGCATGTGGCATAATCGATTTGCAACATGAACTGAAACATTAGATTTGTATCTGAAATATTTTATTTTCCCAATATAAAATTTCTCTATTGGGTTTGAATAATTTTGATAATCAGATGATAATACATCATTGCCTTTGAAGAACAAAAATAATATGCTTCAAATTTTATACAGTTATATAGATATGTTCTTTATTCCAAATCAAATTCAATTCAAATTGTCAATAGACGACTTCGGCCCAAGTTGCCAACCCACAATTTTCTTCACAACTTTACTATCACTGTGGAACGGGAATTTCAGGACGAATTCGACATGATAAGGTTCGCGGTATTTATAAATATCCGTAAAAGATTCCTCGGCTCCTCAAACAAGATAATTCCTTTCAAATATAAATTTTTGTTAGGGTGAAATTTGAGTTGAGATTCCTGATTTCATGTTATTGGTGTCAAGTTTATGAAGGATATGTTCCGCAAATCAACTCGGTTATTTCGGTTGCCGGTTTTACGTTATGTGAATATGAAATATTCGGTTGGTTCCTGAAAAAAAAGGTTAATTACGGAATTTGATTGACGAAAAAGCAATCTTTCTGTCACCAGAACATAGACATAGTTAGTCTATGCACCAGAACGACAATCAATGTTTTATGGTAACAAATCTTTAGCATAGAACAATCTTCATTAGCCTTATGATCCATAGACCATACCTAGTAATTTTTCCATTGTTGATTGTTGTCTCTTCTTTGTTCTATGGATCATAAAGTAAATAAAATTGTTCTATGCTATGGATACGTTACCATAAAACATTAACTGTCGTTTTAATGACAGAAAGAAGGTTTTTTCATCAATTAAATTCCGTAATCAACTTTTTTTTCAGCAACCAACCGAACATTTAATAATTACGGAATGGAACACCGGCAAGCGAAATAACCAAGTTGATTTGCGGAACATATACCTACTATATAAATTTGACACTATCAACATGAAATCAGGAATCCCAACTTAAATTTCAGCCAATCAGAGATAATCTTAACAAAACCCTATATTTGGAAGGAATTATCTTGTTTGAGGAGCCGAGGCAACTTTTACGGATATTTATAAATAACGCGAACCTTATGTCGAAATTGTCCAGAAATTCCCGTTCCCCAGTATTAGTGAATTTGTGAAGAAAATTGTGGGTTGGCAACTTGGGCCGAAGTCGTCTATTAAATTCAAATACAATCACAGGAAATAATCAGCCAGGCTAAAGGGTTCCATATTAATTAAAAATTAGAGTTCTGTCCGTTATATAATTTTATGGAATTTATTTTCACCTTTGATGAGGACTTGAATGATGTATGCATTTTTTTGAATGAATGAAATCTTGAAACTGGGATGAACTATGTTTGAGTTGACAGCATGGTCTTCGAAGTGGTCAATATTGGTTTTCATTGTAGATTTTATATATTTCAATTTCAATTTTCGAGATGATTTCTTCCAAATGTTGTTGCTAAATGAATAATATATTACTGGTTAGCTTTTTTGAAAAAGGCAAAAATGGAACAAGGTGCTTTGTTCCAGTAAATCATTATAATCGACACCTGTAAACTCTTTTTGATGTTTCGAAATCATGATGTGCAACATAAAAAAGCCTTTTTTGTTTATTGGGGAAAAACATCTTCATTTGTACCTGACCCATTTGTTCCGTGGAGATCTGTTTTTTATAGATCTATTCAGGGTTTTCTTAGATGATGAACAATCAATTTCGATAGATTATATTCAGTATTCTCAAAATATGGGCTAATCAGGCTTTGAAATCAAACCAGACCTATTTATTTTCATTTTCATCTTCCTGTCAATTTCTTTCATTTCAAGTTTCTCAAACAAACGTCCCCTGTTCATTGTATCTTTATCCTTGATTTTTTCAGTCCCCCTAAGATAACTTCATGCAAAGTGCTTTTAAGAACTTCACAATATGCTGGCTGTTTCATGTATATTTGAAGCAGTTTTTCTTGCATGCCGCATCTCATTCATACCACAGAGAACAATTAACTCTGATGAACTCTGGGTCGACGTGCATCATTGCAAGTAGATATGTTCAATGAACTCCACCAGAATTTCAATGACTCGGTTGCATCCTCCGGTTTCTTGGGAATTCAATCCATTAGATAATTTAAAGATAACTTTTTTTGAAGTGGCAGTTTATGTTTTTGTTCATGATTATCCTTCCTGTTATAAGGTTGATTCGGTTCATAAGTACTCCGTAATTGATTCCTCCACTCAATCCGAGAAAGCGATTATTGATATTTGTAGAAAATGTTCCCAGATTTCTGAAAACGTCTCAAAATTCAATAGACAAATTGACAACGTCCCTCGACCAACATCAAAATGGACGCCGGATTTAACCTTCGAAAGATGTCATGAGTGGTCATAGAAAGAGCTAAACTAAACCCCACTTCACACAATGAAAATTAGAAATTTCAAACCATGACAACATAAAAGCTTATTCGAATATTATTTTTAGGCCATTTATGCTGAGGGTGCAGCAATTCCAAACTGCTGGGTATTTGTTGATGGCACTGCTAGGCCAATTTGCAGACCATCAAATAATCAAGAGTAATGTTATTTTAGACATAAGAGGATTCATTGTATTAAATACCAGTCCATTGTGTGTTCCAGATGGCATGATCGTTAGCTAAAAAAAGCTTATAAAAGACGAAGACATGATGCTGGTATTTTCCGGGAATCAAATTTGTATTCTGAACTGCAAGATATATGTACAATATGTTTTTTACCAATCAACAGAAATTTGTCTTGTATGGTGATCATGCTTATCCTATCATGGATTTACTTCTGTACCCTTTTCCAAATCGGCAAGATATTCCATTGTAGTGTCAGAGATGTTTCAATGAATCTATGAGTTCAGTGAGGAAAGCAGTAGAATGGGGATTTCAAAAACTAACATCGCAGTTTGCATTTGTGGAATTAAAAAAAATCGAAAGCTACTTCTTCATGACTTGGAGAGTATGTACAAAGTTGCTATGATTTTAAACAATTGCCATATATGGCAGTCAGACTAGCCACTTCTTTTATGTTTTACCGTCATTGCTAGAGGACCATTTAGCAAGCCGATGATGAACGCCCATACATCATTTTTGTATATTTTGTAATTAACATACTGTCATCACTGTATACATCTTTCGTTTTGATTCGAAGTAAACCAACTGAAAAAGGTATAAAAATTTTTCAATTTTCATGGAAAAGTAACAAATATATATCATAATAGTTTGCTTTCGTAGCACCAATAAATCTTAATATCACTTTGATGTACAATCATCTCACTTGAGGACAGACTTCACAGAAAAATATGTTTTTAATATAAACGAGAGAATGATAATCATTCTGTTCTAATGGTCAAATATATATATAACAAAAAATGTTTCCTTTGGTAGCACAAATAAATGTTAATATCTAATATAACTTTTAAGTACAAGATTCAATAAAATATATTTAAAAAATTTAATGATAAACCGAAACCTGAGACGAATTGCTTCAGTAGCAATCAGTAAAACATATAATATAGATATGTATGAAGAACAGACAAATTGCTTCATTAGCAATTAGGAAAAAAATTATATAACAAAAAAAAATTGCTCCACTAGCAATCAGTAAAAATATATAATATGAATATGTATAAAGAACAGACTAATTGCTTCATTAGCAATCAGTAAAAGATATAATGTGAATAGGTATAAAGAACAGGCAAATTGCTTCAGTAGCAATCGGTGAATTATTTGCAGTCTTAATATTTCAGGTGAAAATAAAATGTTTGATATAATATAGATATGTAGAAAGAAAGAACAGACAAATTGCTTCACTAGCAATCAGGAAAAAATAGAATATAAATATGTATAAACAACAGACAAATTGCTTAATCAGCAGTTATTAAAAAAATGATATAACCATGTATAAACAAGAGACAAATTGCTCCACTAGCAATCAGTAAAAATATATAATATAAATATGTATAAAGGAGAGACAAATTGCCTCACTAGCAATCATTGAAAGATATAATATAAATAGATATAAAGAACAGACAAATTGCTTCAGCAGCTATTAGTGAAAAATATAATATAAATATGTATAAAGCACAGACAAATTGCTTGAATAGCAATCGGTAAATTATTTGCAGTCTTAATATTTCAGGTGAAAATAAAATGTTTAAGAAATATAATCTAAATATGAATAAAGAACAGACAAATCACTCCATTAGCAATCAGTAAAAAATATATTATAAATATGTATAAAGAACAGACAAATTGGTTCATTAGCAATTAGTAAAAAAATTAATAAAAACATGTATGAACAAAAGACGAATTGCTTCACTAGCAATAGGTAAAATGTATAAAATGAATATGTATAAAGAATAGATAAATTGCTTCATTAGCAATCAGAAAAAGATATAATATAAATATGTATAAAGAACAGACAAATTGCTTCAGTAGCATTCAGTAAAAAATATAATATAAATATGTATAGAGAACAGACAAATTGCTTGAGTAGCAATCGGTAAAATATTTGCAGCCTCATTCTTTCAGGTGAAAATAAAATAGTCGAAATTGATTCCTCACATAACCCTTGATGAAACATGATAAATCGATAGAAGAAAAAACACACTTGACAAAGTTTCACAATTCATTAAAATTTACTGAATACATATGAAAACAGAAAGAATACATTCATTATCATTATCAAATAACACATGCTAAAATCGGGGACAGGCGGAAATCTAACTGGTCGTTTACAATTGGGAGATTTTGTTTTTGGGCTGATGATATTTCTAGTATCTCTAAAAGATCTAAACGTTCACTTTTATCACCCTTATGTAGAATTTTTATATTATTAAAGTCAATGAAGTGGTTGAGAGTAATACAGTGAGTGGAGAAACCTGTTGTTGATTTATTTTGTAATATGGATCTTTTATGTTCATCAACTGTAACCCCGAGAGAACGACCAGTCTGGCCTACGTAACAATTAATTTTCATGTATTTCGGCTTTAAACTATTCAATAGGCACTGTTTGTTGAACCATAGGTGGTTGTTACATCTTGTGATCTTCAAGAGTACCTTTCTGTAGGCACTCCACGCCTCACAATATATTACAGAAAGGTACTCTTGAAGATCACAAGATGTAACAACCACCTATGGTTCAACAAACAGTGCCTATTGAATAGTTTAAAGCCGAAGTACATGAAAATTAATTGTTACGTAGGCCAGACTGGTCGTTCTCTCGGGGTTAGAGTTGATGAACATAAAAGATCCATATTACAAAATAAATCAACAGGTTTCTCCACTCACTGTATTACTCTCAACCACTTCATTGACTTTAATAATATAAAAATTCTACATAAGGGTGATAAAAGTAAACGTTTAGATCTTTTAGAGATACTAGAAATATCATCAGCCCAAAAACAAAATCTCCCAATTGTAAACGACCAGTTAGATTTCCGCCTGTCCCCGATTTTAGCATGTGTTATTTGATAATCATAATGAATGTATTCTTTCTGTTTTCATATGTGTTCAGTAAATTTTAATAAATTGTGAAACTTTGTCAAGTGTGTTTTTTCTTCTATCGAAAATAAAATAATTAAAACATAAATATGTATAAAGAACAGAAAAAATTATAATCATTCTATTCTTCATACTTTTGCAACCTCTTTAAAAGGTTGTTTATCAGTTTCATCTGAGATGATCAGATCCAACCTTTTCTGCAAATTGTAGAAGATTAACAATTGTGAATTTATGTAATATTCTATGTTTTGTCACAGAAGGTTCAACAATGGAATGTCAGTTGTCAGTAATGAGATAATTCAGTTTTTGATTTGTCGCTTGGCGTGTATTGTAGATTTGGGAGGAATAAAATTGTTGAAAGTACAAACTATATCTTTCTCTAAACTATCAAGTATCCAGATAAAACGATCCACGTCAATACAAATCAACTCTGTTCCTCTCACAATCCAACTCAAACCACCTTTTTTTCTCTTCAATCTCCATGTCCAACCTTTCCTCTTCGAGTTTTCTTTTGTCAATTCTACACCTTTCTTCTTGCAACTCCAACTCTCTCAATTTGATATGTTGATCATAATCATTTTTTGATTTCAGGTATTCCACCGCATTCTTCCTCAATATGACGGTTTTATTTTTTCTGCCTTTCTTAATTGGTGTAGGTCCTGAGAATAGTTCAGTTATTTTTAGTCAAGCTAGTAGGAATGTTCATTCGACGTTTTACTATTCAAGGTTACTAGAAATAATTTTCTCACCTTTCAACTTATTGCTCCTAGATATGTTCAAATCTTCAGGAATATCCCAGCCCACAGTTGGAGATTCAACTAGCATTTCTAGGACGAAATCAGTTTCGGACATGGTTGAAGTTGATGCAGCTTAGAGGGGGGCCGCGACAAGGAAAACTGTTCACTAGTATCATTCGCAGTTGAAGTTGAGGGACCTAAATGATTCGAGTACTACATTTCAGATTGAACTAGATATGACTCTGTGTGAATCCAACGTAACGGATTAGACTTTCTTCTTAATGAGACTTGGTGGTTTATTTAATCAATAGGAAATTTACTATAGCTTTGTTTCTGTATGAGCTGGGAGGTATTGACAACATATGCACATATACTCCATTCACTTTTATAATGTAGCCCGGTTGGCCATGACATCGTGACAGATTTCACCGTGTATATTTTGAAAATGTTAGGTTATAGTCATTTTCCTGTCAGATAACTATGCAACGTTGTCCTCTCTACATAGAGGTCGTAGTAATTACTTATTTTTCAAATGTCAATCTACATTGATAAAGTAATGAATTTGAGAAAATTTTATTTGAATTCGATAATTCCAAAGTCCTGGCGAATGTTGAAAAACTTTTGACTCTGTTAATACTGGAAATATTTTACGTATATAAACATGGTTGGAAGATTCAGTTATGCTTTTTTCTCGTACGGAAATCAAGAATCGAGTTTTTCAAAATAAAGTCTGTAATCAGTGTCATTTTGGGTGCTCCAATAGAAGGATATTCTTTGTCGTCTCTTTCACTTAAAATCTTCCTTATTGTGTTGATGTGCAGCTAAAAAATAAAGATCTATTCATATAAAATATAATTCCTTGGTTTTCACTCACATACGTCGAAAATGTTGGATAGCTTGTGTTGAATTATTGATTCCGAATTATCAGGGTTACTATCAGAAAAAGCCGATTTCACTTCTACATAGCACTTCCTGATACTTTGCCTCTGCTTCTTCAAAACTACCTTCGGCATTTTTATTAGTTTGCAAGCGTTATTATGCTGAGATTTAGAAATCTAGAATCGATTGATATTGATAATAGTAGAAATTGAAATTTGGCAACGTCTTTTGACATTGCCGATATTTCATGAGTGCCAACCTGCGTCAGTTTTAAGGGAAAAAACTTGATAAACCTAAATCATGGCCAACCGGGCTACATTATAAAAGTGAATGGAGTATAAATGAAGTTTTCATATGTGTAACAAACTCAATTACCACAATAAGCATGCTCCTTCAAAACAGTTTCCACATGCTCCAAGGGTATCTGCTTTTCATCTTCACTCTCATCTGACATTATTTTAGCCGCCCTAGTGAAGTTATTTGTTTTTCCTTTGACGGTGCTTTATTATTGCTGCTTGTGGCATGCCTACTTCCGAATTCTCTGCAAATTTCCTTTGAAGATTTCTTCAGTGCGACTTCTGAAAAACAGAAAAAAATTCAAATTATACTGTCTACTTCAAAAAGTCCAAATTTTTTTTTTCAACAAGAAATGTCATATAACACACGGTCGAAATATTGACGGTAATTCTTCAATTCAACATTTCGTGTTTTTACGAAATATTTAATTTTTTTTTATAAAATCAATCACTCTCCAGTTATCCTTGTAGCCTCATCAAATTTGATTACATATCTCAAAAGGGCATGAAATTGGCTGTAACACAAAATTTTTTTTGTGTCGAAAAATTCCTTACTGCGGGCGTGGTAAGCAGATGAACATAAAGGTTCTTCGATGAAAATTATCAATTATATTTTTCCAATAGGTTTATCGATGAGAAATGAATGATCATGAACATGTTTTCTCTTCAGCAAAAACTACCCCAACTTTTGTACTAGCTGTTTCTTTTCAGCCTCAATATCATGGCTAACATGATAACAACGAGAAATAAGAAAATATTCGAACCTGATTTTCTTCCATTTTGAAGATTGAATCAGTTGTTTTTTCTGATTGAATATTGGAGCTACTCTCACTAGATCAGTTAAGTCATCTATCGAGTCAAACGAATGAACTAAATTTTAAACGACACAGTAGAAATATCGGTCTAAGGAACGAACCATGAGTACTACTCCTTCACAACGTTTCCGCCCTTTATTCGGCCTTCTTCAGGCTGAAAAATACAATAATCAGTGGCACATCGAAATTCAACAAACATAACGCTACATAATCATTCAACAAACATAATACAACAATAAAAATGACAATAAATTGAACCTAAAAGCAATCAAAATACAAGCAAGCACTGTATAAGAAAATTACAATATTGGTAAATATTTAACAAGACACTGAAATGCAAAAAGAGAAGAAGAACTCACTGTCAGAATAATAAAACCATCAATATTTCCATATATAGGAAATCATCATGAAAATAATGGAAACTGGGGTAAAATGTGAGCACATCGAACGTACAATGGGGGTTTTTCCTTTGAACGAAAATGCAGTTATTTTCATGAAAAACCTTCAGAACATCACATTTCAAACATATAATTTCAATATTATATTTAAAAAAAAAATGTTTGATCACCTAAAACTAAAAAATAAAAATGGGAATTTGCATTCAAAGGGATTTGTCATGGGTGCACGATATGGCAACGTCGAATTCAGCTTTCTCGGAAAGAAAAGGACGTCAAATGTGTTACTTTGTTTAGGAAAACAGAGATACCTGTACTTCGATCTGGTTAGAGTAGAAGACAACGACCAAGGAATAGAAAAAGAAGAGCACAGACTGTCTTACTGTCATATTACTGACAAATCGAAAACGGAAATTGTTTGGTCATATTGACAAAGAACACGTGTATGCCACACAATAGGAATAAATATTTCGTTATTCTATAGCAGAAAGAGGAATTCTACTAAACAACGTTGTCACTTCGTGCATGCATGACAAATCCCAAACCCCAATTTTAAAACCTGATTTCGAATACTTTCGGGAGGTAATTTGGGAAATTCTTGAATCAAACCTATAATAATCATGTTCAAATTTGCATTTGCAGTAATAACCCAAATTCAGGAAAAACATAATAATAATAATAATAATAATAAATCGCCTTTATTGACAATTGAATAATACATATACAATAAACAATAATGAATACAAAACGAAATACAACACGTTACCATATCAGTGGCATGACAAATCAACGAAATCCGGCAACACGTTTTCAACATTTCTGTATCAAATTGGAATATGCTACATTCAAGGTACTTATGTCAGTGCGGGAATTCACTGTATTTGGGAATTTCTTAATATACACCATCTCCTTAAAACAACGCTTGAACCAATTATTCTCCCGATTCAAAATTTTTATGTTCTGGAAATCAAAGCTATGGCTAGATGTTGAAGCGTGACTAGAAAGAGCAGTTGAATCTTTTTCATTCCTACAGTCCCTCGTGCTGGGCCGATCTGTTACCCAAATATTGACCTGTTTGGCCAACATAACAAGCATTACAATCATTGCAGTTGATTCTATATACTACACCGGAATGCTTTTCTTCAGGATCTCTATCTTTAACACTGGAGAAAATTGAACGGATTATTTTTTATAATAAAAAACAACTCGATCTACACCCTTTCTCATTACATTCTTGAGTTGTTCGGACAACCTCGGTACATAAATCAACTTACAAAAACCACTGTTGGTACCACGATCAACACCATGATCAAGAATATGTGGTGGTTGAGGGTCATTGTTAGAAGAATGAAAAAAGTGATGTACCAAGTTTTTAAGGTAACCATTCTTCATAGTTTCCATTATTTTCATGACGATTTCCTATATATGGACATATTGATGGTTTTATTATTCTGACAGTGAGTTCTTCCTTTCTTTTTGAATTTCAGTGTCTGGCTAAATATTCACCAAATTTGTAATTTCCTTATATAGTGCTTGCTTGTATTTTGATTGCTTTTTGGTCCAATTTATCGTCATTTTTATTTTATATTTATTGTTGTGTTATGTTTGTTGAATGATTATGTAGCCTTATGATTGTTGAATTTCGATGTGTCACTGATTATTGTATTTTTTAGCCTGAAGAAGGCCTAATAAAGGGCCGAAGCGTTGTGAAGGAGTAGTATTATTGGTTTGTTCCTTAGACCGATATTTCTACTGTGTTGGTTATCACTTGGAACGAGATAACCCTTCCGAACTAAATTTTATTAATACATATTATAAGAAAGAAGTTAAGAGAGAGGACAAAACGCTAAAAAAACTCGCTATAAATTACTAAATAATTAACTCATAGCAAATGTTCAAAATGTTAACCGCCTTGTTCAATACATTTCACACATCATTTTCTTACTGAATCTACAACCCTGCGTAGTTCAGAACGTTTCTGACCCATTTCTGCACAGCAAAATTTGATTCTATTTATCAGATCATCTTGAGTTTGAAGCCATTCAAACGTTTAGTCTTTTTTCCAGAGGTATTTCATCCAATATGTCTGTTAGACTGTTTCGGATTAAATGAATAAATTCTGCAGAGTTGAGATGGTCAGGAAGAATAACTGGTCCGAAATGTTCACCTTTCATGACAGCCAACCACACATTGACCTTAATCTCATGTTGGAAGTGTGAAACAATAGTCGCATAAGGGTTTTCTCTGCTCCATTTATGGCTATTCCGCAAATTGATCAAACACGATCGCGTTAAAGTAGCCTCATCAGTCCATATTATCCTATCGCTTCCCCATTCTCCTAACCTATTCAGATACTACCTACAAAATACTAATCTTGTGTCAGCATCTACATTCAACAGGTCCTGTACCTTTTTCGGATGATACTGATGTAACTCATTTTTTTTTAGTACTCTGTGTAATGAGGAATGATGAATCCTCAATGAAGAACTAATCGGACGAGTAATTGTTGTGGGTTCCTCCCGTACAGATTGAAGTATTGCATAGGCTTGCTGGCCTTGCTGACTATTTCACTTTCTCTCATTCGTGAACCATCAACTGAACCTGGTTCACCAACTCGCCTGTACACTCTTTCAAATGTCTTTCGACTTGGTTGCTGTCTGTTGGGAAAATCCAAAGCGTATTCTCGAACCATAAATAAACACTATATCACGGTACTCAACGTTTGAAAAAACAGGCATTATTTTCTCGATTAAGTCTTAGATGATGAGAATTGAGTTCGATTCGTTGAATTCAAGAATTGCCGCTCGTACTCAAGATAATTAAACGACAGAAACTGTCAGATTTTGGATAAGAAGTTTGTTGCCAATGACAACCCCGTTTTAAGGTAGAATTCCAATCATTACTTTGATATTCAATCACAAGAAACTTTAAACTAGGGCCAATCACGCTTCAAAATGTTTCGTGTTTTTGTTGTTATCATTGTTGTTAGCCATTATATTGAGGCTGAAAAGAAACAGCTAGTACAGAAGTTGATATGTCAATCGAAAGATCACTAAATGATGTAGTTTTTGCTGAGGAGAAATCATGTTCGTAATTATTCATTTTTCATCGATATTATCATTATTATTATTAGAAAAATATGATTGATAATTTTCGCCTCAGAATTTTTATGTTTATCTGCTTACCCCGCCAGCAGTAAGAAATTTTTCGACACAAAAAAATTTTGGTGTTATAGCCAATTTCATGCTCTTTTGAGATATGTAATAAAATTTGATGAGGCTACAAGGATTACTGGAGAGTGATTGATTTCATAAAAAAATTGAGATATTTCCTGGAAACACGAAATGTTGAATTGAAGAATTACCGTCAATATT
Organism: Myrrha octodecimguttata; assembly: GCA_958510865.1. Taxonomy (NCBI): domain Eukaryota; kingdom Metazoa; phylum Arthropoda; class Insecta; order Coleoptera; family Coccinellidae; genus Myrrha; species Myrrha octodecimguttata. The sequence goes on from OY294060.1 coordinate 17,452,310, forward strand.
TCGACCATATGCTATATGACATTTTTTGTTGAAAATCACATGCTTGAAATTCCTCAGAAACTCACCTGTATTTATCGCCATCTGTTTTTTTTTTGTGCATTGTCAACAAAAGCGTCAAATGATCTCTTAGAGTTCGAATTGAGAACACTTTTCCTGTTATTAACCTGATGTTTGACTGCACCATGGTCAATTTTTCCGGATATCGAAGAGGATTTTTTGCAAGTATGCAACGCAGAAGGCATAAATCGTCGTCCGAGTAACCTCGTAACCTCTTTGTGGTACTCATGTTTTCAACCACACAAATAACAAAGGATAAATAAACACCGGTAAAACTTTCGAACGTGGCCAACAAACCAATCTTTTACAAATACCCTCTCTTTGGGGCTCAATTACGGAGGTCAAATTCGTGAATGGGTGAAATCCGCCAATGATTCCCTAGATATACCCATTAAAAATTTTATTTTCCCAGTATTTCCAAAAATACAGATAAGATCGAATTGAAATCCAGTATTTCATCGAAAAAAACCCCGAAAAGCACTGTCGTGAAGGCAGCAGCTTTTGCGCGCCAATATCGAATTTCTAAGTTGTTTCTTCCGGAATTTATCATGTCGGCCTAACGGCCGACCGTAAACATAATAACGTCCGGAAAAAAAACTCAGAAAATCGATATGTGTAAAGTAGGTTTAGACCTTAGTTACTCAGGTTGACCGTAAACACAATAACTTCCGGAAGAAACAATATATGTTTCCGCCGGTATACACGTTCAAAATTTTATTTCTCCGATATTTCCATAAATACAGGTTAGATTAGAATTGAAATCCAAAACCTTCGAAGGTTCATACAGAATTTCGTGCAGAAATTTCAAAGATAATTTTTTTTTTCGATAAATTAGTTAGTTCAGAGGTTTTCAGTGTGTGCACTTTGTCATGGTTCATTTACTTCAAGACGATGGTACCTGATGAAATTTGTCACCGAATGAAAGTCGACCATTACAGTTGTGTTCATGCACAACTTTCAACCCCCTCACGTGAAAACATTTTTTTTCTCCATTAAAGGGTTCGTAGGGATTGCATGAACAAAACAGTAATGGTCGACTTTCATTCGGTAACAAATTTCATCAGGTACCATCGTCTCAAAGGAAATGAGCCATGGCAGAGTACACATACTGAAAACCTCTTTAAGCTAACTTGTTTTTCAAAAAAAGTTTTTTCTTGAAAATTTCTGCACGCCCGTGAAAAAGATACAAAGACCTTGCCAAAAAAGTACCACATGACCTACTTTCCCTATCCAAAAAATTCAAAGGGTTGATAGGGATGGCACAGGGTGCAACAAGAATTCTTCAAAAATGCATATAATTTTGGTAAAAGTGGAACGAAAATTGACCTGTTTCATGATTTTTCTTTTGAGAAAATGAATTTGTTCCATAATTTTGACGCGCACTGTACAATCAGTTGCATTAGCCACATTAGACACGACTGCACTGTTCGGTCTCTTATTATTAGCGTTGAAATTTAAATCTTTGAAATTCGCGAATTTTTTGGAGACAACCCTAAAACAACGGATTCAAAAGAAAATGCTGATATAAATTGTTTTCTATTCTCCTATCAAGCGAAAGTAACTGGCATGGACATACCTTTTTATTCCTGGCAAATCGGTAGTTAATATTGATAAAACTTTCTTATTACCTTGATGTTGCAACATTTCATGAGAAATCATTTTATAGAAAATGATTATTATAATCTTTAATATATCTTCTATATATTAAATTTATTATAAAATATTTTATTCTATTATCAAATCGGTGACGGTCGATTTAGGTTGGTATCTTCCCTATAAGGGTTTTTCTGTTATTTTTATGTTCTTTTAATTGTTTATTTTAATAATTATATGCCAGTTGATATAATTTTGGACTTTGTGATCAATGAATGTTTTCGAAGCAATTGACCACATCGATAGATATGAATATCGAATGATATTAGGGTTGCCATCTCTAAACTTTGACAACCAGGGCAAGACGCGTGAAAACCCCGGACCCTTGAGCCCACAACCCGGACATGTTTTTTTGAACATAGTCAGTGTAAAAAAAACCTTAAAAAATGTAAAAAATCAGCATTTTATTTATTTTCAGAATTTAAAATCAAATTTAATTATCTTTTATCATAATTTTGAATGCACCTAGCAAAACAGAATCATATAACGGTTTGTTATGAATTATTTTAATGAACAATTTGTTGTTTTTTATTCTTCAAATAAGACAGAAATTATTAATATACCGTTATAAAAAAAAACCTTATTCGAATCTTGAACCGAACAAACTTCAATTATGATTTTAATCGAAAACCTTACAAGTACAGAGATCATTTCAGTATTCAGTCTTCAAGGAAACTCTTCAAACTAATATAATAATAATTATCTCTAAATTTTTAAACCCGGACTACGAATGAAGACCGGCCCGGACGCTCTCTAATTTAGGACAAATCCGGGGAAACCCGGACGGATGGCAACCTTGAAAGATATGAACATCGAAATATTTCTAAAGGTTTCACAGAAGTTGTATTTTGTAATTTTCGGAATCTACAATTCTTTTATTCAAGCGCGATGTTCTGGGGACCTGTGTGCTATCGTTTTGTCGAAATATCTGTGATTTTCGAGTTTTGAGACAACGAAAGATCTCAAACAACTAGGTTGGGCTCACTGATTCGGTGTCAAAATCGACTCTTCTCAATATTTCAAAAAAGTTATAGCTTGAAGCTTCATGCAGAATGCCATGAGGACTGTATGATCGCCAAATTTTTCCATCACGAAGTGAAGACGCGTTTTCCGGGGTCAATACGTGAAAAGATAAACGCTTTTGCAAGGAATTTTAACATGCGCGCAAAAGCTACTGACTTCATTCCAATGCGTTTCTAGAATTTTTTCTGTTCTGATCAATCTTTTCATTTTCAGGTGGTAGAAGGAGAGGAATCCGCTATAAGAGAGTGAAGGATACAGGTACGCCCCTATATCACAAATATTTTCTCATGAATAGTCTTAAATTTCGTAGTTTCATATTGTGAGGTGAAGGGATCATATTATGAGGTGAAAGGATGAAAAGCAGGTCTACATTTATGATTAACCCGAATAGAAATGGGAGAGACCGAAAGCAGATTGGTCAAATATCTGATCGTAAGGTCTGAGGTTCAAGCCCTTGGTAGGGAAAGAATTCTTCCGGTTTTCAGGGGACCGTCCAACCATTCATTGTTGGGTGAACCATTAACAGTGCTGTTCCTAACGTGGCGCTAGGACACCTGGCCCCCTAACTTATACAAGCGTTAGCTTCTGAGGGGTTCCACATCAGCGGAACCTAGGAGAATCAGCAGCAATCAATACATAAGAGGTGATCGATTATTCGAAACATCATTATCAAGTTGAGTAGTTAAAAGTTTCTGGAAAAGCGCTGACGTGAGGGAATATCAACGAATGGGAGATATTCATTTTCTAACTATCTCGAAAGTTAATAAATAATCGCACCGAGCAAAATTGAGGTACAATATTGTCAAATTGTAACGGTCAGATCGTTTCAGATTTTATTTCGATTTGTATTTGTGGTTAAAAAAATTAATATATTTAAAGGCGTTTGCTCGAAAAAAATGGGAAAGTTGTCAGAGTGACGAATTGAATGATTAAAAAATATGAGTTTTCCGAAGAATTTCGCAAAGAATTTATGACGCTTTCCTTCTTCTTGGATATTCACCTCGGCTAGTCTCTAGTTCTAGAGAGTAAGGAGGGTATCAGAGAAATAATCAAGAATACGTCAATCAACGAGAAGAAATAAGGGCGCCAGCGTATTTGAATCTGTTTATACAAAAATGCTTTCCTATAATACGCAAAAAAAGATCAAAAGAAGAATGAATTGTACAAATAATAATCAATTTAAAGAAATAGAAACCAGAACGACCTTTTGTGCACTTTCAATTTGGTCAAACCAATGGTGCCTCACAACTAGACATATACAAGTTAATTAATTTTTATGAGAAATTGAAAATTTAAAGGAGAAATAATAGGGAGAAGAATCAAAAATAAAAGCAACTTGAATCCTGGGTGCTTGCGTAGTCCGGAAGCTGAGATAACAGCGTGGGCGTAGGTGATTTCGCCTCGGAGTCTCAGAATTTAAACTAGTTTTCCAGTATGGTCGATAAGGTCGGTCCTAACAGCCTAACGGCCGACTGCGTAAATACAATAACTTCCGAAGGAAACATCTTAGAAACTCTATATTGGTTGAGAAGATTTGGATCTTAATTACGAAGGCCGAATTCGTGAATGGGTAAAATCCACCCAATGATTCCGCAGATACACCCATTCAAAATTTAATTTTTCCAATATTTCCAAAAATACAGATCAGATCGAATTGAAATCCAGTACTTCATCGAAAAATTACGGTTCGAAGGTTCATACAGAATTGAATGAGGATGATATGATAAGAAAATCACAGAAATTTTTTTTTTCGAATTGTTCTAATGACACGATCATCACGAAATTTTGCATGAAGTTGTTTTTCAGCATCTCGAAACTAGCTGCGAAGTATTATCAGGATTGAATTAGTATTTCTTGAGTTATACCGAAAAAAAACAACGATATCGAGAAGAAAACCACGAAATTTGACGTATTATTTCCCAATATCTCAAAAAATTACGATCGTATCGTTTGGTACACTGCTGTGAAATATGAAGCTCAAAGTCCAAAATTTGTTTTTCGAATATGATAAATCGTTTCTGTCGCTAACTCAATCCCTTCGATAAATATCGTGTCCACGGCCGGCCGACCGGTCAGAATGGATTTTGACACCGGATTCGTCATCAGTGAGTCCAGTCTAGTCGTTTGAGACCATTTTTGGCTCAATCATCAAAAATTACAGACATTTGGACAAAACGATAGCACGCTGTTCCCCAGAAAATGCGCGTAAAAAGATATCAGTAATTTTCATATCTTTTTCTCAGAAAGTTTGCATTAAACTTGGCGTCGGTATTCTTCAACTTATAATAATGATATTCATTAATCTTTGGTGTTTACAAATGAGAAAGAAGTTAGGTTAGTATATTCTTCAAAGAGTACAGAAAAGTGGAGGGATGCATTTCCATTCCAATGATGAAAACATAAGAATACAAAAATGCAAAGCTTTCAATTTAGACCTTCGTGACATCTGGGGTTTTCAGGATATACTCAAAAAGGTTGAAGCTTCCAGGTAAACATTGATTCATTGCCTAAAAAAGGGAAGTGATTTTGAGGTATTTTTAAACAGTTGGCACTCCCCTCTTGAACAACCATGATGCGCTGCAGCAGTGGTTTCAACAAGACGGCGCAGCATGTCACACAACTCGTGCCACAATTGATTTACTGAAGGAAACGTTTGATAACCGCATGATTTCACGTTCCGAGTCTGTGAATTCAAAAATTATGTCGGGGGTTGAAATTACACCGAGGCCCTAAAGTTAAGGTGGAGGTGAAAATCAAAGTCAAAAAATCAGAGAAACAAAATAATTTTCGATAATTGGTTCATTTGATTGTCCCATTTACGCAAATCCCTAACACTATGTAAAAGGGAAGAATCGGAAAAGAAATACACTACCCAAAAATTCAAAGCAAATACTGTTAGATGGTATATAGATGGTTCTAAAACCACGATGGGGGCCGGCGCTGGTGTATACGGGCCTAGAACTAAGGGTATACTATCGCTAGGCTCCAACTCGAGAGTTTTTCAGGCAGAAATACTTGCAATGGAAAAGTGCATAGACATACACCTGGAAAGAAACTATCGAGGGTGTGACATAGTGATCCATTCTAATAGTCAGGCTGCTATTAAAGCACTGGACTCCTATGTCATCGATTCAAAGCTGATATGGGAGTGCCGAAGGAAACTCAATGAAGTAGACAAGAAGAACAAGGTCTCCTTAGTCTGGGTTCCTGGGCACTCAGGACTCAAACGGAATGAAGAGGCTAACACTCTAGCCAGAAAGGGAGCACAAACGCTACCTACTGGCCCAGAACCTTTCTGTGTTATAGGCAAATGCACCTATGGGGAAGAGTTTTTGCAGAAGGAAGAAAATGAAAGAGGAATTGTCCAGGAATGGAACACTCTAAGAAGTTCCTTCGGAACTTTGAAATTGGTAGGTCCAAAAATCATTTGGATCTCAGTAAGAACAAGTAACCCCTCCTCACTGGTTTCCTCACAAGATACTGTCGCCTTAGGACTGACGAGTGCAGATTCTGTGGGGAAGAGGAGGGACCTCCTGTTCACCTGATCACAGAATGCCTCGCCATTGTGAGCCTGCGCAAGAAATACCCTGGACAGGAGCATTATAGGTGGAATGAGAGCTTAGCCGCCTTGGAGCCCTCACAGATATTAGAATTGATCAGAGCTCTAGAGATGGAGGGCGAGCGCAATAGACCTTAAGGAATGTAACCCTCTACCAAACTATAACTATGTACGTATCGCGCTCTACGACATAATAGTCTATCAGAGCAATTAATTCGACGTGTGGTTTATGGGCTGGTGGAATCATTGGTCCGTACTTCTTTTGAGACGATGCTTGTCAGAACGTTATGGTCATGGCTATAGAGCCATGATTACTGACTTTCGTTCCTCAATTCAACAACCATGATAAGCAGCAGCTGTGGTCTCAACAAGACGGCGCAACATGTCACACAGCTCGTGCCACAATTGAAACGTTCGATAACCGCATAATTTCATTTTCCGCTAGACTATTTTCTGTGGGTATATGTGAAGACTACGCCAATAAGCCCGAAACGATCGACCACTTGGAGGACAATATTCGCCTCGTTATTGCCGATATAAGGCCACAAATGTTGGAAAAAGTGATTGAAAATTGGATTACGCCCGAGCATCCGTAACGGTCATATGCCAGAAATTATATTTTAATTATATTGCCAAAAAATTATCTTTTGAATGGAGTCAATTTAATGTCAATTTTGAAATTCATCCCCGTTCTTTTCCATTTCAAGTTTTTCACCTCTAAAAAACACCCTTTAGCTGCTCAGAAGGAATGATCAATATCTCTAAGCAGCATATCGCTAATCTGGTATCCAGCTAGAGGGGGCGATACTCTTAAAAAAAATCAATTTGTTTATTCATATCTACCTTCATAACACGCTCCTTTGTAAATACATGTGGGAAATAAAGTTTACAAAAAAAGTGCATTCAATTTTTTTACTTGAAACCAATCAAGGAAGTTGTATTTACTCTATTTTCGATGTAGAAAACATTAGCTCTGGAGGTATGGGGTGATGCAAAACTTTTTAATCTATGTGAATTACTGTTTGCAATCTTAGGTTCCATGGAAATTTATATATTTTTTTATTCCCAGGCTCTAAGGCAAATGTAGCAGTGTCCGTGGAGAGGGGTAAGATTGCTTTCTGTTATTTCCTGATCAGCATAGATTTCAGACTTTTTCGAATTAACTTGCATGGTTCACTGACATATATGGTAATGATGAGTCACTTAAGGTTTCTGTACAGAAATTTTGATTCTGTTGTATAAATAACTCTCCTATTATACCGGGTGTCGCACGAATACCGTTCGTTAGAATATTTTTGGAAAGGAACCGAATTTCATGTTTACTATTCCGAACCTGATTTTTTTTTGACCCTAATTATGTCGGGAGTTGAAATTACACCGATGCCCTAAAATTGATATTTTCTGAGATATGCAGTAGCGATTACGTTTCTAATATCAATCTTCTCAAAAGTACCTGCAAAACTGAAAATTCAGAATTTCTATGAATACGAACTTGGACAAATGTTCAATATATCCTCCATTTCCTTCGAGACAATACATTTTTTTGAGAAGAATAAAATTCGAAATTTGATCGCTTACATTGTTTTTTTCGAATATCTCGGAAAATATGAATTTGAGGGCATTGGTGCTATTTTCACACCTACATCATTTTTCAACTTAGATTCCATTATGGTCCCGAAAAATGAGGTTCTAACGCGAAAGAATTGAGTTTTCACGTTTTCGAAATAGCCAACCTTTACAACGCTTTTCTGACCTTATCTATTATGAGTTTCAATTCTGCCTATTGCGACGAATTTCACGTTGAAAAAGCAATTTCTAACAGTAATTTAGAAACTTTACATTGAGACAACTCAGAATTTCATGAGGAATCTATTTTCATTATGAAATATGGAGCTTCCCATTTGAAAAACTAATCTCGAAAAATTTACGAACAGTTATCTCTTTGCTCAAAGCTTAGGTCCGAAATTGCAAACGTGAATTTTGATTTCTTCCTAAAAATATTCTAACGAACGGTATTCGTACCAGGTAAATTCGAGTGTTCATCATGGAATGTACGTCATGATTCTTAGCTGTTTTCAACTTAGTTTGTGTCCTAATTCTTTTTCAAATCCATCTGTTGTGTCCTTCAAATTTTTTTTTTTTTTTCAGAACCAGTCAAAGTACCAGATATCAGTAACGCCAGGGTAAGCATTTTCAATCTTGTTCATCCGAGTAGAAAATATAGGTTGAGTACACTCGATCACAAACAAACTAAGGTTGCAAGAAATTACTGGCAAGCTTGTTAAACGCATGCGCATAAAACAATTTTGTCAACAACTTCTATAACATCTTCTTTCTTCGAGAAATGGAATGCGGTAAAAAACACTTTCAAAAATTTTTATAACTTTGAATTAAAATTAAATGACATTTGCTACTGACTCTCTAAAACTTTTGCTTTATTTTAAATATTGAATTCAAACGAGTCTACTCGATAAATGTCATTAATACAATCATTAAAAATACATATTTTTCTGTAATACATTTACATAATAGTTGAGTTCCGATATTCCTGGCCAGTACTGGCCAGTAGCAGTAATTTCGAAACGCTTCGTACTGATACGAACTATTACCAAAGCAGTGCCAGTAAAACCAACTGTCAAAATTTACTGGCCAGGAATATCGGAACTCAACTAATATCTTTCGATATTGATATCTTACGATATAATTTTATTGCCATAGACGTACCACGTCTTAAGTGACAAATTTAATTATTATGTCATATTTTGAATTCAATAGTGATTAAGACTCCGAAATTTCTCATATTACTTCATTCACAACGAAGAGGAACAGAACAAATGTCAGAATCTAAATCGTTCCAAGTAAAAATCCTCTGAAACTCTCGTCACGGAAGTGAGAACTAAATAATTCGAAACCAATTCCAAGTCAAACCTAGGAATTATTATCACTGTTCTGGGATAGTTAAAAACCGATCCTGGAAGAAACCAAAACCCATCTTTGGTACAACCTTATATCGTGGTATACTTGCCAACTTTCTTTCTCCGCCCTTGTTTTGTTCTCTAATTAATAATTCTTTTCTTCTTTTAGTTGTACGAGATGATTCGAGCATTGACGGCTCGATTGGAGGAAGTAGAGCTGGAGTTGAAAGCGTGAGTAGTTTCGCTAAATTTCATTCCACCTGGTTTATACAGGGTCTTTCACGAGGAACCTCACCCATATTTATACGGGAAACTACTGAACGTATTTTCATGAAATTCAGCACTCATGAGTATTTCACGATGCTGATGAAATCTAAAATATTTTCAAGGCATGAGCACCTCCGGTTTTTCCGGAAATGACGTCAACTTCCGTTTTTCAAATTAGAACACCATTTTTTTATTGCAGAAATAGATTCCTTAGAAAATTTCAATTTATTTTGATGTAACATTTTTCAGTTTTGGTTGGAAAATTCTCTCTGAGCGGGAAAATTCGAAAAAAAAATCGAAAATAGAGCTCCGCTGAAACAAGAATAACTTCGAGGTTTTTGGATGGAAAATTTTCTTGGGATTTTTCAAGATGTAAGATTGATGTATCCACTTTAAAAATCGAAATCGCGATTCATGATACAGGGTGTGAAAAAATCGCTTTCAAAGTTAGGATGACAAAATCGTGAAAAATCAATTTTTTCAAAATAGAACCCCATTTTTTTATGGCAGATATTGAATCTACGTTAAAAAATAATGTGAGTGTATGCATCACACCCTTGCCCTAAAATGGATATTTTCTGAGTTATTCACCAAAAACTGTTTTTCGTCTTGAATTTTCAGCTATTTCTTTTCCCTTCACGCCAAAAAGATGAAATTTTCAGGAACTGTTATTTGAACCATGCTGTAGATTTTTTACCCCTTCTTGAAACCGACTTCAAGTTACTATTAGGAGAACCATGGCAAACTCTCGCAGTTATAACTAGAGAAGATGCTCAAAGTTTTGACCGTTAATTTCTAGACATTTATTTATACGTCTCAGGAATGCTTCGTGCGTTGCTCTTCTTATTTCATCGGGAGGAAGAGATCTGCAAAAGTGTTTAAAAACCAAATTGAGTTTCAAAACTATGAATCTAAAAATCTAAACAAACCTGAACGCATTTCTGACTCGTTCTATGCAGTCCTCTTTATCAGTCAGGGGAGTTGAGTAGACAATATTTTTTATCCTACCCCAAACATAATAGTCTAAAGGAGTTAAATCGGGAGAACGTGGTGGCCAAAGATGTGGACCATTGTTCGCCAACCATCGATCTTCAAATAGCCTGTAGAGGATATTTGACACATTGAGTGAATTGTGTGGAGGCGCGCCATCTTGTTGATACCATAAGTCATTATGGTTCTGTACTAGCGGCTCAATTATTTGAGTCAATATGTCAGAATATCTATCTCCTAAGGGAGAACATTCTTTAAATAATGCAAACATGTGTAGTGTTCTATCTTACCAGTTAAAGTCCCATCATAAATGTGAACATCGAGAATTGCATTATTTTTGATGGCGCAAAAAACATTGAAACTCCAGGTCTCTTGAAAGTTCCATTGTCTGAAGTGGTGGTTGTTCTCTTCATCCCAATAATGACTGTTATGCCTATTGAAAGAACCATTCTTTGTGAATTTAGATTCATCTGTCCAAATTATACAGTCCAAAAAGATTTCATTCTCTTGAAATCGAATCATCATAGCTTCGCAAAACTCTGTTCTCCTGACGAAATCAGTTTCCTTCAAATGCTGTACCCTATTGAATTTATATGGGTGCATTTTATGTTTTTTTAATATTCTCCAAACACTCGATTGAGATAATCCCAGATCAATCTCGGCATCTTTGAGAGAATTTTGAGGATTCACACGAAAATATGCAAGAACTGTAATTTCGTTGTTCTCATCTTCTACTACACTTTTTTCTCTGTGTGTAGTTTTCTTAACGAAAGATCCGACATTTCTCAAGTTTGTCATGGTTATGTTAATGGTATCTCTCGTTGGTCTGGGTCGGTCAGGAAACCTCTCAATGAACAGTCGAATCGTTCTATCTAAAACTTTATTACATTCTCCATGAAGTAGAATGAGATTTAAATAATCCTCATTGGTAAAATTAGGCATAGTGATCGATTTTATAACTTAATACGAATTATCACCAAATTAATAGTAAACACAAAATGCTACTGAATAAAGAGGAATTTGGCAGATGTAATTAATGATATCTATCATTGAAAAAAAAATAATGTAAAACATGGTAAGTTTTTGCATATGGTTCATAAGGAATTATTTATTTATCACTGGAGAGAAAACCGATGGCCGATTAGTTGAAATAAAGAGGTTTCCGATACAAATTCGAATCCAAATTCGCCATCTATTTAGGAACAACCTGTAACTTTTTTCTCTTACATATTAGGGTAGTAAAATCTAAAACATGGTTTAAGTAACAGTTCCTGAAAATGTCATCTTTTTGGCGTGAAGGGAAAAGAAATAGCTGAAAATTCAAGACGAAAAACAGTTTTTTGTGAATAACTCAGAAAATATCCACTTTAGGGCAAGGGTGTGATGCATACACTCACATTATTTTTTAACGTAGATTCAATATCTGCCATAAAAAAATGGGGTACTAATTTGAAAAAATTGATTTTTCACGATTTTGTCATCCCTAACTTTGAAAGCGATTTTTTCACCCCCTGTATCATGAATCGCGATTTCGATTTTTAAAGTGGATACATCAATCTTACATCTTGAAAAATCCCAAAAATGAAAATTTTCCATTCAAAAACCTCGAAGTTATTCTTGTTTCAGCGGAGCTCTATTTTCGATTTTTTTTTCGAATTTTCCCGCTCAGAGAGAATTTTCCAACCAAAACTGAAAAATGTTACATAAAAATAAATTGAAATTTTCTAAGGAATCTATTTCTGCAATAAAAAAATGGTGTTCTAATTTGAAAAACGGAAGTTGACGTCATTTCCGGAAAAACCGGAGGTGCTCATGCCTTGAAAATATTTTAGGTTTCATCAGCATCATGAAATACTTATAAGTGCTGAATTTCATGAAAATACGTTCAGTAGTTTCCCGTATAAATATGGGTGAGGTTCCTCGTGAAAGACCCTGTATACTAGCTGTTTATTACACAAACTATTCGTAAATCTGACTATTTTTATTGAAATTGATTCTCCTACTGAAAAACAAACGAACATTTACTGGTTTATTTTTATACTATCTAGCTAGTTCGCAAACTATAGAAGCTCAAATACAAATGGCGAGGAATGTGAACGAATTACCTAGTGGTGTTTTGGATAGTCTGTAAACTGTCCATTGTACACCTTCCTGTTTATTGTATGAAATGTATTGATAATCCTAGTCATACATAATATACAATATGTGTACAGAGAACACCGAAATTTTCCGAGTTGTGGCGACTTTTCCAACTGAAATTTTTTCGAGGCGCCCTACCCCTTTGCATTGTTTACAAGACGCCAATTGGAGGGCCGGTTGCTTTAAGACGGTGGACTGGCGCGAATAACTGGTATCCTTTCAACAATATACTGGCGTCCAGCGACATTCCAGACCAGTAAGAGCACAGGGTCAAATTCAGCTGCTTGAGGAGGAGGTATCAGTTCAGTCCAAGTTGTTGGCTTGTTCAGAGGTTACCATACTTTTTTTTTTCAACTGAAATGTTTACTAAGCGCCCTGCCCTGATGCCGAGTCCAACATACCAGTTGTAACGCTGGTTGCTTTGAGACAGTGGACGTCATTTCCTTTTCGATCAGCTGCTTTTGGCATTTCTGTAGAAGATTCTGACGCTGTTGAAATTAAGAAGATATTTTTGGATGCTGAAGTCGCTTTGAGCAGATAAACAAAAATATTTTTGAGTTGCAAGCCATCAATGATTCGGATATTTTGGTTCGGTTTTTGGATCCCTCGTATGCAGAGACAGATTTTCTTAGTTTTTTCGGAGGATTCAAATAAAAAAATTATCAATATGAAATGGTGGTTCTTCTACTATATCGCAGAACCCAAATACACGGAAATTTTTTGTAGCGTAGCTTTGTGGGACGATGCTCTTTCGGGAAACGTTGCTGTTGAAAGATTTCCGTTCATTGGAATTTGGAATGTGGAGATATTGAAGTAGTTGTGGACTGATAAGACATAAACCTACCTTTATCATGAATTGGACTGACTAAGCACATGAAATTGGCTGATACTGTTGCCTAGATATCGAATATACATAAATTGGAAACTCTTCCATCAAGAATATTTTGCAGGCCAGCTCGAATAACCGTATTTCACATAATTTATGTTCCCAGTTTTTGAATTGATGCAATATAAACTGCGATATACTTTCTGCTGTATAGAATTACCCCAGATGCGAGAAAAGAGAAGTATTCAGACAAGGATGGGTTCATCTAGCCCTTCGGCCTCGGTCGTAAATGTATTCGTAGTGTACGATCTTTGAGTGGACCCCAGATAGTGGATCGAGAATCGTAGGGCTACCGACAGGTGTGGAGATTATTATCTGGGATTATGTTTGACAGCTATAGCTTTTGAAATTGATGATGTCTGGTTTTAAAAGCATGACTGTCCAAGTCAGAATGCAAAAGCCCGATCGAATGGCTCTTCGGAACATCTCATTTTTTTTCGATTAATCTGAAGATTTTGGTTTATGGGTAAATAATTCATAGAGCGAATAATCGTGATGAATGAAGGTTCAAAATAATCGAACAGGTTATCTTTTTATGAAAGATTTGGCTAATATTTATACAACTAGGCAGATTATTCGAACATTCGATTTAAATTTGTCGATCTTAGATTTCGCATTTTTCAGAATTCATTTATTGTTTCCATTCTGTAATTTCGTAGAATTTATTTCATTTTCGAACCAGTGATGTTCCAATGCCTCGATAATGAAGTCTCCATATATACAAAAAACTAAAGCTCGATTCGCGTTTGTCGCTTTTCTCCATTGTTCCTACACAAAACTATCGGAAAACTCATATTTATATCTTTTATTGTACTGAAATCTTTCAATTTTCATAGGGAGAAGCAACGAAGATGGAGATGCCAAAGCTGTCATCTTGAAAAGTGTATGGTAAGAACCTCTTCATGTGATCTTACGTGATTTCTTTCGAGAATAATGTAATTAAAACCTGGTTTATTGAGAAATTTCTATACGGGTTGCAACTGGGTGAAACTTTTTTTGTATATTGATAATCACGACCTTAAGTTCTTCTTTATACGTACATGTTCTAGATAACGGCGTGCTATCAGTTAGGCACATTTGCTGTAGGATATGGAAACTTATTAAATTATTACTAAATTCTGTTTGGGATGTATTCCCAGAAATTTCATCGGAATAATTTTTTCTATTAATCAGATATCAATGAAATTTTGCAGAAATTCTAAGGTTTATGTTTGATACATAGAAGAAATAGTACCATGTCCACTAATTTGAATATGCGCGCAACAGCTGCTGACTTCACGTCAGTGGTGTTCTAGAATTTCTGAGTTGTTGTTCAAGTGGCAAGCGTTTAGAAAAAAAATGCAGGTTTGTATCTACTTATGGTTATTCTAATGGCAATTATTATCTTTGTGGAGCATATGGTGGAAACAAATGGATATTGCAGATATATGAAGTGAGAGGATCAGTGTTTCAGTAGTCAAGTATAGTTAAATATTTTCGTTACAATAATGCTATCATGAAAGCTCCAAATTTCAAGAATCAAGTGAGTTAATGAGTTTTCTCAATTGAGCTTGATTGGATTTCAAGCAATGAATTAGTTATTTTTCAATACAGCTAAGAGAGTTCTCCATGTTGAACTCAAAACAAAGTGCAGGATTCTATCAATACATCGAGAAATATTTGAATGCTTATAACTTTCTACTTCTCCAGAAATGATAGATAAAAAAGTGGTTCTTATGTCAAGAGGAATCTATGATTGAGATTAATTTATCACTCTCCCTGTATAACTAGTTGAAAAATCCTCTGTCATTTTGCAACACTATCATAGGTTGGTTTTTGCCTCAATGACAATATTCGGTGACCTACAATATTATATCCTATAAACTTGTTGAAAAAGGAGTGCATTCGCCAGTTTGCAAAACTATCAAATCTAATCAATGCGGTTTAATTAATCTGTTGGAGAGGGCGAATTTATTAATGGAAATATTCGATGGCGTACACTAGTATGTCGAATTCGAAGACTTCTGACAAAATTTCGCCACTTTGGGTTGAAGGAGAAAGGTAGACGTTCATCAAAATTGAAATAATGTTTCGACATTTCTGACTATTTCGAGATGAATTCTTGAATGGACACAACAAGAATTACTTCTTCCTCAAAGAAAAATGAGAACCGATATCTGTAAAAACTTCATGAAGTTCACTTATATAGGTTACACAAGTTACATTAAACTATTATTAGAGTTCTATACTGTATCTGAGGGATAAATCAAATTTGGGTGGTCAACGTAAAACCTGTCAATTTTTGTTTCCGTATTATTATTGTCCAGATATAAGATGATGTTACCCAACCTATTTCGAAAATAATCATGATCTACAAGTCACACTGAAATCTTACGTAAAAACAGCTTTTACTTGCAACTTACAGATTTAAGAATGACATAACTCAACTTCTTCTACTTATATATCTGATAGAATGAAGGACATTTCGCCCAACAACTAATTAATTGATGTTCATATCAGTTTGGTGTATAGTTATCCATCACGTGACATTTCGCTGTGGAAAAGTTGTTCTGACAACTCCAGAGTATTCAGTGCAAGTCAATTTTTGTTGAAACTAGGAATACATAAGACATAAGAATCCTTCGTACAGAAGCTTCAAATTGTTCAACCATTTTCCACTTGCTACGACATACCTGAATTCTGAAACTTTCAACAAAGAAATCTCCTATTCGAAGATTACTATTCTGTTTAAAAATATATGCGTGAGTCTTTGGTTTCTTAATTCTTTTGTTGTTTTTCATTACCGCTCCTTTTCTGACCTGCCATACACCATATTTCGATTATTATAATTATGACTTATGGATGAATCATTCAGAATGATGTATTTTATTCATGGCAATCGTTCTAACTGATATAAAAGTATAGATTCCTAATTTCGAATGGAAATTCTGAAAATATGCTCACTGCCAAGAAAATATCACAATTATGTAACTCCTTTGATTTCGGAGAGTTGTTACTAGTGAACGAACCCACAGAATTTCAACAAAATCCGACATAAGTTATGGACTTCGGAAATCCAGGTCGAAATTCATGAATCAGTAGGTTTTGCCGAAAATGATGACCAAAGGATATGAAATGACCGACTATTCTAAAAGGCTGGGATGACCTGCGATGACCACTAGATTATGGCCAACAGCAAGTGTAACATCCTGTATGGTGACCAAAATATCGAAAAGTTTTGAATATGTGAAGCAAGTACATAAAGATTGAGATTTTTATATATGTATGGTCCTCTTTCGAATCATTATTTCGTGATTTTTAACCAAAAGGCGCAATTTGGATCAGAATGCCTGCGATATTATTTATGAGTTTTCTATAATGGTTCGTTCTTTAACATATTGAGAGGAGAAAATTAATGTGTAGACTGTCCTAACTAATGAATATCTCAATAGATTTTAGTTGAACTACTAGTCAAGGTCATCAATCAGAAGTGCCTATAGATAACTTATTTTTTTGAAACTATCAATTGAGAAGTTAGCTCAAAAAAGCGGAACAATTTTCAAGAGTTGCGAAATGGCGCAAGTGCCTGATTCGATCGCGTTCATAGAGATATTTATTTCATGAGAACTCAGTTCTCTTTTTCGATTCGA
The DNA here is from genome assembly GCA_958510865.1 of Myrrha octodecimguttata. NCBI lineage: Eukaryota > Metazoa > Arthropoda > Insecta > Coleoptera > Coccinellidae > Myrrha > Myrrha octodecimguttata. Next base: position 17,469,428 of record OY294060.1, read on the forward strand.
TTTTCAAATCATCAACTGACGTGCATTCAATTGTTTCCTCTGCAAAATATCTCCCGAAGAAGTCGAAATATCGTCCGACTTTTACAACTTTGAGTTCCAACTCCTCATTTTTCACCCCTTATTCAATTCGTATAGTATAGAACGTTTCGATAATTGTATGATATGTGACAATTTTTCAGAATGAAGATATCATCGAGGAGCAGGTGCAAGAAGAAGCAGCCACTCCCGAGGTAAATATATTTCCAGTGGAGGGAAACAATTTAAAATAAGTGGTGATATTCTCTGAAAATATGATCATTTGAGAAACTCTTACGGATTTACCGAACGTTGACAGAATGATGGATCTCGTCAGGCTATCACCTAATTATTTTCCATTCGTGGATTTTATGCGACATACCCTGGTGTTCCATTGTCAGTGACGAAAGATCTGACATGCGAAAAACAGATTCAGGATACGTGAGGCCATACATTTTTTCTAATATGAATGTCACTTTTTACTGGCTTCCCTTTTTACTGGGAAACAACATGTTATAGTTTTGTCGAACGGAGCAAGCTAGCCACTTGAAACTATTACGGTAGGTGGCGCATCAGAATACGCCTGTTTAGCTCTATAATCGGCCAAATAGTTTCCGAGCTGTAGTCATTTGAACTAATATTATTTTCTCGATATCTTAGGAATCACTGGAGCGACGGTATTGAATGTTGGTAATTAGTTGTAGCGTACTGACGCGCTACTAATAGCGGAATTTTGTTGGGATGGTTAGAAGACTGAAAAAAAATCTTAAAATGTACCAAATTTAAATTCGGTTCGAATTCAACTTTTGGAGTTATCATAAAAAAATATCCAAATTCGTGGATTTTCTTCGGTATCGTTGTTATTTCTAGAATAATTCAAAAAATACTTATCCAATCACGATGAGCCTTGTCAGCTGATTGAAGAATGCTTACTCAAAACTATAAATTTCATGATGAAAGTGTCAATAGACCAGTTTAAAGAAAAAGTCCACATTTTTCTTGAATCAATTTTTGTTTTCGAAAACTGGTTCTCAGATTTCCAAAGAGAATTTGGACAAATTTCAGTTCCATCCGATCCCAATTTATGGAGATAGTGCGAAAATTGTGTTAATTTTCAAGGTTTTTACTCGGTATCGTTGTTTTTTCCAGAATAACTCACAAATTACTCATCGAATCATGATGAAACTTGATGACTTATTGAGAAATGGCAATGCACAAGTTCGTGCAAAATTTCGAGATGATCGTGTTAACAATAAAAAAAAATTGCGACATATTTCTCGAAAACATTTTTTTGGGGAGCTTTTTATGAAACTACGGATAGATTTCAAACAGCCTTCAAACCCCCACTTTTACAGCAGTGTTCTTAATTTCCGGAATAACTCAGAAGAATTGTGATTAAATTTGGTAACTAGTAGAAAAATTTGTCTGCACAACCTGTGCAGAATTTTGTGATGATGGTGTCATTATTCAATTTGGTTGCTAAAGCGGTCAACTTCGAGCTATCATTTCAATTCGATCCATCTGTATTTTCGGAAATATTAGATGAATAATATTTCGTATATCTGCGGAATCATTGGGTGGATTTTACCCATTCACGAATTTGACCTCTGAAATTGAGGTCCCAATCTACTTTACAAATATTGAGTTCCTAAGTTTTTTATTACGATCGGCCGGTTTCAAAATTGAAAATGTCCGGCTGGTGTAGGCATGATTATGGATTACGTGAGTAGCGAAAATCCTATCGACTTAAAACTTCCAGGGCAGATATCATTTCAAAATACGCCATTTGTGTTCTTCAATAGGCCAAATCAGCCAAACAGTTTAGGAATTATAATCAATAGAATTTTGAGGTTAGTTTCTGAAACATTCTGAATCTATTCAAGCGATCGGACTGAAGCTTTGTAGTTCGTTGAAGCATTATAACGTGCAACATTTTTTTGGTGTCCGATTATTATTAGTAAATTTAAAAAAATATAATCCGGAAACATTTTTTTTGAAAACTATAAATCTAATGTGAATGAAAAAAAGCATACACCTGGAACTGTATATCTCACGACAGTGTACAAAATTCTTTTTTGATCTCATCTCAACCTTTGGAGATATTGGAAAATCGTCAAATTTCGTGGATTTTTCCGGAAATAACGATATTCCCGGAACTTTTCAAAAAATATTGATCGAATCATGATGAAACTTAGTTACTGGTTTTTGAATGCTGAAGATAAATCTTGTGGGAAATTTCGTGATAATCATATCACTGGAAGAATCGGAAGACAAAAAAATTTTTTTTTAATATTTTAGATTTTTCTATCCTCTATTCTTATTATCTTCTCGAACTCCTACATAAACCTTCAAGCTGTCAATTTTTAATCAAGTACTCGATAATATTGGAGAGACAAAGTTTTAATGGGTATATCTGCAGAATCAGTGGGTGGATTTTACCTGTTCACCAATTCCTTCGTGATTAAATTTCAAACCTTTCCAACACAATGAGCGGTAGTGGGGACGACAATCACTAAAAGTTTGCATTCTTGAGTTTACTTATAAGCTTTATGTCGCAGCTACCTCCTGAAGAAGTCTAAGTGTCGTCCGAATTTTTTCATTTTGAGTTTGATCTCGTCACGCTTCAAATTTGACTCAATTAGTATGGTATAAAATGTTTCGATGATTGTATAAGATTTGACTATTTTTCAGAATGCAGATATCATTGAGAATGAGGTGCAGGACGAAGCTTCCCTTTCTGAGGTAAATATACTTTGAAATCATCTATTAGAGGAAAACAATTTAGAATTCCTCTGAAAACATTGTCGGTTAAAAAGCTTTTATGGATTCACCGAAATGATGGAACTCGTGAACAGATTATTCAATTTTTTTCCCTTCGTGGATTTTTATGCGACGTACTTGGGTTCTCCATTCTGAGTGAAGAAATGCAGGCCATTAATTTTTTTTTGTTCCACCGAAAGAAAAATTTAAAAGGTCTGATATGCGAACATTATTTCCAATTCCGGTTATTATTTCTTGAAAAAACAGATTCAGGTTACGTGTGTGAGTATCATTTTTCTAATATGAATGATGTCACTTCATTTGACCCATTTTTGCGCTAATGTTCTAGGGAAAGGCGTGCTATCGTGTGTCCAAATGTCTGTAATTTTCGATAATTGAGCCGAAAATGTTGGACTCACTGATGACGAATCCGGTGTCAAAATCGATTCTGTCCGGCCGGCCGTGAACACGATAACTGTCGAACAAAGCTAGCTAGCGACTTGAAACTTGTAGGGTAGTTCGCGCATCAGAATGCCGCGGTTAGGTTCATATTAATGGACCAAATCGGCCAAATAATTTCGGAGTTACAGCCATTTGAAATTTTGAGGTTATTTCTCTCGTATTCCAGAAACTACTGGAGCGATTGAATTGAAACTTGGCACTCAGTTGGAGAATAACGACGCGCACCTTTGAGCAAAATTTCGTCGAAATCTTATGGTCACTGAATCAAAAAAAAAAAAAAAAATTTCCGAAAAAAATTTTTTTTCTGAAATCATCATTCATATTCGAGAACAATTCCAATCATACCTTGAGCTCCATATTTCACAGCAGTGTACCAAATTTCAGTTCGATACGGCCATTAGTTCTTGAGATATTGGAAAAAAATATGTAGAATTGTTTCTCGATATCGTTGTTTTTTTCGGTATAACTCAAGAAATACTAATTCAATCGTGATGAAACTTTGCAGCTAGTTCAGAGATGCTGAAGGATAATATTGTGAAAAATTTCGTGATGATCGTGCTTAAGAACAATTAGAAAAAAAAATTTAAATTTTGTTTTCAAATATTCAATATTCTGTGATATTCTCATCATATTATCCTCATTAAATTCTGTATAAACCTTCAAACTGTTATTTTTCGATAAATAAGTGGAGTTCAATTCGATCTTATCCGTATATTTGGAAATATTGGGAAAATAAATTTTGAATGGGTATATCTGCGGAATCATTGGGTAGATTTTACCCATTCACGAATTCGGCCTTCGTAATTAAGGTCCAAAACCCTTTCTGCAAATATCGAGGTTCTAAATTGTTTCTTTCCCTCGCAAAACCTGCTGCCTTCACGGCTGTGCTTTTCTGGATTTGTCTGCTCTCTTTATGCGCGCTTGTTTTGTCGATATCTCAAATTATACTCATTTGATCAGATTTAAATTTGGTACTTATGAGATTTCAACGCGCAAAATCTTGCAGAATTGTGTTTGGATCGTATGTATCATTGAACATGCGTCGACCTTTTTCGGGCGGTTTGAAACTGATGCGAGAGCAAACCTAGAGGCCTATTTAGCATCACCGGCACCTCTCAAGTGCCCTGAGAATACACGACGGCAAAAACACATGGTAGCCAAAAACTATTTAAGTCTCAGGAGAACGGCGTGCTATCGTTTTGTCCCAATGTCTAAGATTTTCAAATTTTGAGCCGAAAAGGACCTCAAACTACTAGGTTGGACACACTGATAACGAATCTGGTGTCAAAACCGATTCTCATAGTCATAAATACAATTACTGGAGTTTCACGGTTGTTTCCGATTCTCAGACTGGCATACCTGGAAACTCCCAGATAGGGCTCTAGATAATTCTGACCTGTTCGACAGAATGCTGCAGTAATAACATACAGCGGCATCTACCAAGAGCATCTTACGAATCCTAACCTTCGAGTGGCGTTTCAGATCGCTGTACCTGTAATATAAAACAAACAAAGGGTTGAACTCATCGACAGATATTCGTCCTTGTTATTATGTTAATTTGCTATCACATCTTTGATTATGCCGAGAATTCGTCGGATTTTTCCAACTTCTTCAAGGATGCAAGAACATGAAGTTGATTTGGAACAAATGTGCATTGTGAAGACAAACAATATGGATGACTTAGGCTAGGAACATAGTGAATCTGCCAAGAGGTGCGAAGAGGATAGCAGAGAGGATAGAGACAAATTCTAACATATACATTCGAATAGGGAAGTACATAGTGCGGCGGTCCCGAAAGAGGTAGCGCGAGGCGTTTAAACGAGGATGGAGGCGCGATTAGGGAAGTTTGTTTTCTCTCCTCGCCGCAATTAATGAATAAAAATGGATATTGAAGCGTTCATGAATTCGATATTTGTGAAAAATGCTTTGTGGGATGAAAAAGATGATCAACATTCTAATAGATATGTTTTGGACAAGTTATTGGTCCAGTTTTTCAATAAATTGGATTCAATTTTTTCCAAAATGTAGTCGAGCGTTGCAATATTCATACGGAATGATGAATGAAATTTTTCCGGATGCTCACGTAATTCTTTATGCAAGTGATGAAATTCACTATGTACTTTCCTAGATTTATTGATTTCGTGAACACTACAAGTTCTACTATTTTCATCAGATACCAGAGTTTCAATGACGAATTTTCTCACAGCATAAATTCATTTAAATCAATTATTCCGAAATGCGCCACCTTTAAAATAATCAAACTCAACTGCTGCTTCGCTTTCTTGTTCGCCTCACTATGAGATGGCACCTCGTCATCGCCACTACTCTCGGGAACCACTATCCTCCCAGCTATCCTCTTCGCACCTCTTGGTCGCTTCACTATGTTCCTAGCCTTACCTAAATAAGCAGCTTTCGAATTAACATAGATGAAACAGATAAACTTGGACAACGATTCACTACCACGAAGATCAAACGAAAATTCACAGTAAGTTAAAAGCATAAAATTCATTCATATTAACAATTCAAACCATAAATCATTGAATAAACATAATATGTTATTAACGACGACAAACACTAGACTGAACAAATCAAGTTACAATTACTGTGTACCTATATCTAATATTCGGGACATATCGCAGAATTTCGTTTTTATTACCCTGCATTATTTACAATCATTGTTTCTTTTTCTGATCCAAATTTAACATATTGTTATAGATTATACTTGAATTTTGAGTATCTACTCTTGTATCTACAACGTCGTTCAATGTCATGTGAATCATTCTGTGGACATTTCCTCTGAATCCAAAATTTTCACGTTACTAGAATTGAAGTGGTGACCATCCTCAAAATTTGAGTATGATCTAAAATAATTTGTCGAATCTGTGTAAGAAAAAGCAATGGAAAGAACAACGATTGTAAATAACGTAGGGTAGTGAAAACAATAATATGCAATATGTTCCGGATATAGGATATAAGACAGTAATAATTGTTACTTTATTTGTCTGTCTAGTGCACGTCGTCATTAATGATAGATTATAATAATTCATGTTTTAAATGGTACATATGTATGAATTTTGTGCTTCTAGCTAATTTTGAATTTTAGTTTGGTCATCGTGTTGAATTAATCTGTCATATCTTTGTTGATTTGAACGCTGCCAATTCAGATTAGACATTTATGTAGGTTGTCTTCACAATACACAGGTGTGTCATAGTTCTTACAGCCTTGAAAAAGTTTGAGAAATCCGAAGAAACTTCGCCATAATTGAATGAGCTTTTTCATCCTTATGTGGTGTCTCAATCCTGTCAAATGAACTTCTTATAATGAACAGAGAGGTGAATCAACGATTTTCAGAACTTTTCACCGTAAATTCGTGAAAAACAAAATAGTCCTTCTTCTATATCAACCCATATACGATCTAGCTGAAATTTGGTACTCGATTCGGCTTCCATTGTCGAAAATGCGAAAATTCAGGAAAAAATGCCCAATAGTTCTAGGAATATATGCGCACTGGACCTTCATAATTAGACATCAGACTCAGCTTACAAACATTGTTATCATATTGCGATTACGGAAAACATTATCCCCTGAGAAAACAACGTGAAGATGGAGTATCCATATCTATAGAGCAGGTTTTGAGCTCAATGGTGATTGAGGAGTTTATGAATAGATCCCAAAAATTCCGCAGGTATAAGGAAATATTTGCCAATGCTCTTTCAATATGGTCCTGATGAAATTACGCATGAACCTTCAAGCTTTCGTATTTCAATCCAGTACTACCAGATATGTTAATTCGAAATTCCATTTCACAATATTTCCAGAAATACATTCCCGATCGAGCTGTACTTTGGTACCTACTAGGTTTGACTTCAATTGTCGAATATGAGAAATATCAGATGAATATGACGATAATTCCTCATAGAAAATTCTCTGAAAAAACTCCTTTTTATTTCTTTCATGATACGATTCTGATGAAGATTTTCGAAGTTGCGCGTTATAATTCCACGAATTATAATCAAGTTTAAATTTCAACTAATAAGTATTCTTTGAGTTACTCAGAAAATAACAACATTCAGGTTGATTAATAATAATACTAAAACCGAAATTCGACATTAACAGACATTTGGCCCTGCTCTGGAAACATCGAAGCGATTGGTCAAAAAATAGATCAAATGTTTTACTAAGTTTCGTGTTTTCAGATAAATTCCAGACGTCTCATTGTCCGACTTACAAGGTTGCAGCCAGCCATTCCTTCAAGTGAGTACTTGTATCCCTTCAATTTCCATGACTTCTTTATTGCTTCAAAACTACTATATTGAATGTTCGTCGGACTAATCCTCGAAGTATAAGAAATATGATACTTCTTTTTTGCTCATGAAAACATTCAACCAAAAACCGGTGTTGAACTATCAAGTTATCGCCTACATCCCTCTGTAAACGATGACGCCGCACACTTGATTTAAAAGGCCCTAAGTAGTTAAATGATCCAGCTTACATTCCTAATAGTCTGAGATCCGAACCTACATCGACTTTCACCGAGCGGATAATAGAATAACACTTTTTTTATAATATATTTAGTATATTAGAAAATATATTAAAAATGGGTTGCCTGAAAAATCCTGGTCGGAATATTTTCAGTTATTTTTTAAAGGACTCATTATTCACCTGGACAAACTATTGGGCTACCAGGTATAAACAGTTATGTCGATGCCCCTAACTTTCACTTGATAGGATAAAAGAAAGACTTTCATATCAGCATAAGCGCTGTTTAATTGTGAACACGTTGATATAGGGTTGTCTGCAAAAAATTCGGTCCTAATAAGGATTTGCGAATATTCAAATACTCAAAAATTCTAAATTTATCATTGTATTCATTTCCTAAATCAGTAACTTCTTTGTAATACGTGTTATGGTAACTAACAAAATCGTGTGCTGCTTTAGTTAGTTCAGCTTTATGATATTTACATTTTTTCACGAAAAGCTTTAACGAACAATTTTTAACAGTTTCATCAGTAAAACTTAAAGAATCGTCCGAGCCACACCAAAAATACTTTTTTTTAGCTACTCCACAATAACGCTTAATGTTTACAATATGTTCACGTACCGAGCATGTGCGCTTTCTTAGAGTCAGGGTCCCATCAGCCACGACTGGAATGTTCGGTCCTTTATTATTACTCAGTATAGTATACTTACCTAGGATCTTTTTGCCACTTACTTACGCACGCGTTGAAATCTATAAAAGAAAATTCGCAAACCTCCATTTGGACCGAATTTTCTGCAGACAACCCTATATCAACGTGTTCACAATAAAACAGCACTTATGCTGGTATACAAGTTTTTCTATCATCCTATCAAGTGAAAGTAACTGGCATCGACATACCTGTGCGCATACCTGTCAACCCAGTAGTTTGTCCAGGTAAATAATAGATTCTTTAAAAAATAATTCAAAATATTCTGTCCAAGACTTTACGTTTGATGATGATCTTCTAAATTTCTGTTGGGAATTCTTTTTCTAGGACATCCTTGATGAGATTTGAATTGAATTGGCACTATCGTTTGAGTCAATTTTGCTGGTGGTTAACGTCCTGGGTTATGAATTCAATGAAGTTTTTCAGGAATTTGGACAACAATTTGTTCGAATCTATTAATATTTTGCCTATGTTTCGAACCTTTCGTGGTTGTTTTTCAAATATTTAAAATAGTGAATGACAATAAAACAATATGAACAGCTATTGAGGTCATTTATCACCCACCTTGTAGTAAATTGTATTCGGAATGAGTTTGGCAAAATAAAACATTCATTTTCTCTCTGTGATAGAAAGTCGAGTATTTCTTGCAAGAAGTATTCCGGTGAAATATAATATTATGTTACAGCATGAAAGAAATCAATCTCCCAGCATGTTCAACGACCTCAATATGTGCACCATAACAATAATCGATACATTACAATATTCTCCTATAAAATAATTTTGAAATTTTCACATCCAAACAAATTCAAATCTAATTAACAAGCAAAGCACCCACACGTATAATCTTACATATAATTTTATGTATATATTACGAAACGTAATTCAACAATTTTTTTTATTGATTTCAAATAATTGCTTAGCAACTTGAAATATTCCTTTTCAATTTGAGTTTCGAGTCCGAGTAACACTTTCATTCAGCATTAAGCTATTATAAACTAAACTACGACGGCGTATTAGTACCACGGTGAAAAATAAAGAATCTGGCAAGTGCGACTGTTAATCTGGCAATTGTGAGATTTAATCTGGCAATTGCGACATTCAATCCGGCAATTGCGAGATTTATTCTAGCAACTGCGGGTTATTCTGGCAATTGGCAAATTTAATTTGGCAGTTGCGAGATTTATTCTGGCAACTGCGAGATTTATTCTGGCAATTGACAGATTTAATCTGGCAATTGCGAGACTTAATCTAGCAATTGCTACATTTCTGGCAATTGGAAAGGGAATTCATTATGCGCACAATACTAATATCAAGAGGAGCACTTAAAGTTAAAAGTTTCTACGCCTTCCTTTGATTTATTTTTGGTAGCTAGAGTGGTCACCCATTCAGATATGTATCCCACCCAACGCAGCTTGAAAAAAATTGTCCTTAACTTGAGTATATAAATAAAGCAATAGCACGTGAATAAATTCTGGAAATGTTCTGACGTGAAGTCAGCAGCTTTTGCACGCTTGTTCGAATCAGTTGCCAAAGCGGTCATCTTTTCACGTATTGGCCCCGCCAAACGTATCTTCACTTCCTGATGGAAATATTACGTTATCTTCTAATCACATTATCCTCACGAATCTCTGCATGAACCTTCTAACTGTCGTTTTTCAATCAAGTACGTACTGGATTTCAATTCAATTCAATCTGTATTTGTGGAAAATATGAAATTTTGAACGAGTATCTACGAAACCATTGGGCGGATTTTACCCATTCACGAACTCCACCTTCGTAATTAAGCCCTAAGACATTATTAATTAAGCCTAACACATCATTGTGATTACTAATCGAACAACTTAAAATTGTCAGATCAAATCTCGCAATTGCCAGATTAAATCTGTCAATTGTCAGATTAACTGTGGGTTTCACAAAGCTTGATCGTCCGATTAACGCTCTGATATTCTGTGGTGTTGTCAAAAATGAACTGAAATTGAGCATAGAATTGTCTTGATCAGAACAATCACGTTAATCAGAGCTTTGTGAAACCCGCTATAAATCTCGCAATTACCAGATTAAATGTCGCAATTGCCAAATTAAATCTCTCAATTGCCAGATCAAATGTCGCAATTGCCCAATTGAATGTCGCAGTTGCCCAATTGAATGTCGCAGTTGCCCAATTGAATGTCGCAATTGCCAGCTTAAATCTCGCAATTGCCAGCTTAAATCCCGCAATTGCCAGTTTTTTTTATTTTTCACAGTGGCACTAATACGCCGTCGTACCAAACAACTACTTCAAGAAAGAATAAAAATCATATAAATCACACGAAAACTTGAACAACACACTTAAAACTACTCTGACTACGCATGTGCACTCTGACGGGCATCCATTCAAATTTGAAGATTTCAAAATTTTGGATCAGGAACCTAATTACAGCAGGAGATTAATAAGTGAGATGATACACATGAGAGCAAATAACACAGTGAATTTTAGAGAAGACTTCGAACATCTGAGTCTGGTTTATAATAGCTTAATGCTGGATGATAGTCGAACTCGGAACTCAAATTGAATATTTCAAGTTGAAAAGCCATTATTAAAAATTAATAAAAAAAATATTTTGATTTAGTTTCTTAATATATACAAAATATACCGATTGTTGTTATGGTGCACATCAGGGGGGTGAAACTTCTATGCGAATCTTGGAAACAAGAAACGTCAAACGACACCAACAATTCACGGTGTAAAAATCACGGTATACTCTTTTGATCTGCATTATCAAGCCAATCAGCGTTGAGAATTTAGAAAATTCTTATCCTGAAAGTTGTTATGATGGCGGTTGTTTGCTGTGGAGTTGTAGTTGTGGTTATTTTAGCATAAAATGATTAATTAATAATATCACATGATCTGTGATAATATATTGATTTTAGGTAACAGTTGATGGAAATAATTCGTCTGGTAGTTTCCTGCATTTATTTTTAAATTGATTTGTATATCAGGAATTACAAAGGTTGCTTCTGTTTACGATTGGATCAAATTCATATCCCATAATCTACCCAATGAACATTACAGAATCAGATTCTTCCGAAAGAACGATCCCAATTATTGACTTAGAGGAAACTCTGCTCTTTTAGTCCAAGTAAAAACTGACAATATGATTACGTCTAAATGTTATTTCCTGTCTGTCAAAGCATGAAACTCAAGAGGACCATGAATTTGTGTGCTTCAAAATTAGCCCCTAAGGTTGACAGTCATGGGAACATTATTGATGGTTAAAACAACAATCATCAACATGATGCAGAACTTGTGTCACTGTATCCTTCAACATCAAATAAGACTTTTTCTGAAAGGGAGTTTCAGGTGCTATCTGATCTGGGGGTATCAGATAGCACTGAGGAGATCTTGTTTTGATACAGGTTTAACTAGTATATTTGAATCTTATTCATTTCAGCATTGAAGAAATCAGGATTCTATGTAAAAAATTCAAAAGAATATATTTTCAAAATTATTTGAATTAAAATCAGTGTTGAGGATTGAGCGTATTCAATTCTTTGCTAAATTCATTTCCAGAGGACAGATTTGAGTTTATTGAAGCAAAATTAGGAGAAGTACTAAGTTGTGGGTCTACCTCAGATTATTTTTCCATCACCCAGGGATTCACAAACAGTTAAGGAATCAATACCACTTCTATATCAGCCTCTTTAACCTGTTTCATAACATTTTAAACTCCAAGTTGATTGAATAGACGATTTATATTGTGCTCTCATATTTGATACGATATCCTTGAGTTCAGGGTTATTTCTGAGAGTTTTGTAGAGAAAAAACTCAGACTTGATTGATAAGACTAATAAATTTTTCTTGTTTCATACTCCAACTCACCACATGGAATGCTGAAAACCAGGTACCTGAGAAATTATTTTTAAAAGAACCTATATTTTATTAGGATCATTATGTATTTTATTAATAGTTTATTGAATAGATGATTAATTTTGTTATTTTGAGTCGATCTTTATATTATGTAGGTATTTCCCAAGTGATTTACATGACCTAAAGTGGTATACTTTTGCTGAATCTGTCGGAGTTTTGAATACCATGGACCTTTAAATAATGAGAAATTTCATGTTATATCTTTGCTTGTTGCAAGAATTCCATAAATATGAAGGTAAAAATCTCTTCAGGTCCATAAATAATTTGTCGAATTTGACTAATAACTGTTTTTTCTGAAATTCTGTGGGAAAAGGTTCATAGCTGTTTTTCGTTTCGAAATGCTTTGTGCAATAATCCCTTGAAGATCCATACGGAATACACTACGGTAATAGCTGCATATATGTATTATTTGAAGCACTGAAACCTTCCTACACTATTGTAGTTAGGTTTCATAACTTCATGATTATGTGTTCAATCAAGCTAAAACTATTGTTTTTTTATCAATTCCCAGAAAGCCAAAATCAATTTCACACATTTTTTAAGTGGGACAAATAAAATCTTTTGTATTGATAGGGAATCAATTATTACATATAAAATTTTATGACAAATCTATAATTTGTGAATGGATTTATTTGTAATCATCATTTTATATCAAATATGTAAGATACGATGACTTCAATACATTTTTGAAATAAAACTTTTCGTTTAATTTTAAAATATGACTACTGTTGAATAATTCAAATAAATTAGTTTCCCGCCGCAATTCGAAATTATTCCCGCCATGACACCAACAAATTTCGGACAATTTGTTTCTCTGGTTTAGTAGGGAGTTAGCACTTCTTATATATTTGTATTCTGTGGTGCACATATTGAGCTCGTTGAACATGCTGGCAGATGGATTTGTTTCTTTCTGTAATATAATAAAATATTTCACAGGAATACTTCTTGAAAGACAAACCAGAATTGCTCAACTTTTTATCACAGAGAGAAAATGAATCTTTAATTTCGTCAAACACATTCCGAATCGAATTAAATGCGAGATTAGTGACAGATCTCTCCCAATAGCTGTTCATATTGTTAATATTGTAATCTTGTGCATTGAACCACGAATGTTTCGAAACGATGGCAATGTATTGATAGATTCGAATAGTCCAAATTTTTGAAAAACTTTATTGAACTTCAAGTAAATAGTCAAGAAGGGTGCTTCATTTCAGGAAGATCCGATATTCTTTCAGGAGATATTGGGAAAAAAATTTCAAATTTCGTAGCAATTTGAAATTATGAGGAAACTATTCAGCAGATCTCCATTCAATTCGGCACGGACCTTGAAGTAACTATTCAGAAACAGTTTTCAAAATTTCAGTTTAACGGTATATTGGTCTTCGGCCGTATTGGAGAAATTATATATGTCAAATTTCCTAGGTATCGTTATTTGCGAAATTCCTCAGAAGAAATTCAATCAAATATTTTATATTTGGCGATACACGAATCATATAGTTTTCACGAAATTTCGCATTAACCTTCATGCTGTCATTTTTCATTGTACTGGATTTCACTTCGATAAAATGAATGAACGCTTGGGCTACGAACATAAGCAATTTCATAAAGCTGCTCACATCACGTGAGTGCTTTTAGAATTTAGAAATTTTAGAAGTAAGCAACATGCACCCAAATTTTCAACACGTCCTTAAGAGCAAACACTACCATGTACTGGTAAAATACGGCTTCGATCATTTCGGCAACACAGCCACATTTAAGTTTCATTAAATTTCGTTAATATCTCAAGGTCAGGCACCTGTCCACCGTCTGCATGCACTAACGTTGCTAATAGCCTCGAAAAATATTAGAATTTGAAGAAATTTCGACGTTGATAGGAGAAAACGGGGTGTCGTTCTGCAGGTTTAGTGATTATTTTTCGATTTTTTTTGAGAACTTATTTCTTTTGTGAGAATGCGCAATGTTGGTTATCTTTCCATTTTTCACTCCATTTCTGTTTTTGCCTGCCCTGAAATTCTTTAATATAAAAAGTGGCAAAATTGTGCATTATTATACTTTTTTTCAGCCATTTGCACCCGAAATTTTTTTGAAAATAACGAATTCTGGTCTCCAAAAGTCCCCTCTTTATGTTGGAGGTATTGTTTGCTCTCAAGAAACATCATAAATGCCAGTCCAAATATGTTTTCAGATTTCCCTGTTTACGGCGATTGCATCAAACCTGTTCGAATATGTTATTGATTGATATTGTTCGCTGCTGCTCATATACTAGTATAATATTTAAAGTATTGTTTTCAATTTTACAGCAGGAGCAGAACGGAAGAAGAAGAAACGTGAAGTCCCTCAACAAGAAAAATCCGAAGTCCGACGGAGTCCACGCTTGGTGAGTGAAATATTAATTGTAATTCTACTATTTTATCGTAGAAATTGATTTTGCTCTCTCAAATTTTTCTATTAGCTCTGAGAAAATATTTAATTTTACGCTCTAGTCCTGGGGAATAGTGTGTTTCGTCACAATGTATGTTATTTTAGAATTTTTAGCTCAAGATGGTATCAAATAACTATATGGAACTCACTTATGAAGAATCCGTAGTCAAATTCAATTCTCTCGTCGGTCTGTGGGTGCTCTAACCTTCGAAGAAAAGGACCAAAATTCTTGGTTTTGTAGTCAAAATATCTAGACTGTGTCCTCTATTGAACCAAATCAGCCGAACGGTGCCGGAGTTATACAAATTTGAAATTTTGGGTTTAGTTCCTGAATATGTAATGAAGAATTGATGTGATGCAATTGAAATGTCGTAGTTAGTTGGACATGGTTAGCGTTTGTATCTTTTCGTTGGAGATTTAAAAAAATGTATACGGAAATTTTCCACTTTTTTGATGAGAATTGCTTTTCCTATGAGATAATTGATCATATTTCGATAAAATTTCGCCCAGACTTTGGAGTCGAAATTGAAGAACATTGTTTCAATTTTCAATCCGATGCCATATTCATTTTCGGAGATATTAGGAGAAATTTGGCTCGAACCTTGATACCGATATCCTAGGTATCTTTGTTTTTCCCGAAATTTCTCGAGAAATATTACTCTGGTCCTAATAAAATTCAGTAACTAGTTGGCAAACGCTGCTGATCGAATTCGTTTGGAATTTGGTGATGATCGTTCGAACAGATCAATAAAAAAAATATTTTTTTTCAAATATTTCATATTTGGCGATTCACTAATCATGTGATCTTCAAAAAGTTTCGCATGAATCATCTAGCTCATTGTACGGGATTTCAATTCGATCTGAGTTGATTTTTGGAAATATTTGGAAAATGCAACTTTGAATGAGAATCATTAGGTAGATTTTACCCATTCGCCAATTCAGCTTTCAGCGTAATTAATCTCCGAACCTACACACTTTTGAGACAGTTGCAACTTAGCATCTGATAAAACTACATAGTAGTAGTGAAACGCGTCATGTGTTTGTTATGAAGTAGCACTCATTTGTGTCTTTAATATGTTTACGATGGGTTTCTATCATTAAAGGCCAATACCATTCGAAGATTATTTCAGTACATCAAGTTAACGAGAAAGCGTGTTATCGTTCAGTCCAGAAGTCTGTGATATTCGAATTTTGATCTGAAAATGACCCTGAAGGAATAGGTTGGATTCCTGGAAGAAGCATCTTTGGTCAAATTCAATTGTATCCAACCGTTCGTCCGTAGGTGCTCTGAATATTGACTGAAAGGACCTAGCGACTTGAAATAAGATTAGGTTTGGATTTCGCGAATAGGTTCGTTATTAGGTGAATGCGTCCGAACTATTTCGGAGTTATGACCATTTGAAATTCCGAGGTTAGTTCTTCAATATCTCAAGAAGCCTTGATGCCATCAGTCTGAGACTTCGAAATTAGGTAGAAATTACTAAGTCCAACTTCACGCAGAAAGTTTTGAGGATCTTTCCAGGCGGAAATTGGGAAAAAATAACGAAGTTTTGATTTTGTTGAAAAGTAATTTTTAATTTTTTCTGGAGGATATCGATGGCACAATGATCAAATTTGGAATATACCTTAGAGTCAATATTTAACACTAGTGTTTCAAATCTCAGCTCGATCCGATGAACTTTCGTTGTTGATATGGAATTTTGGGACTATTTCTTCAGTATCTCAAGAAATACTGAAGCTGTCAGGTTGAAACTATGTAACTAGTTGAAGAATACTGGCACGCATTATAATACGCAATATTACTTTGCCATGTATTTATATTTTCAAGTGTTTGCTATATGCCAAGGATAACAACTGCAAGTGAGAGAAATTGTCAGAACATCATAGCTATAAAATCAGAAATTCTCAAACTTTATTACTTCCTAAACATAGGACTCATAGATTGGAAAGCTCTCCTATGTATGGAAGCATCAAATTGTTCAACCGTCTATCACCTCCTATTAAGTCCCTGAATTCTAAGATGTTCAAAAAAGAAATCAAGAACCTTCTTTTAGTAAAAGGCTACTACTATGTACAAGAATATTTGTGTGACTCTTTGGTTTCTTAACTTTTATTGTTATTTTTTATTGTAACTCTTATTCTGACTTGTCCTATACACCATGTTGTGTCACAAAGGATTAAATAAAGTTATTATTATTATTATTATTAATGCAAAATGTCAATTTGAAATTTGGAGGAACTGGTTTATCAAAAATAAACTTCATTTTTGATTATAGAATAATGCATGACTTCATGTAGAATGGTGGAAAATTTTGAAAGTTTATTTTTTGTTGAATCAAATTGTTTTTCCAAAAACTATTCCTACGCCTGCAATGACGTTTAGCACAGACCTCAGAAAGAGGTCACTCTTTAACAGCGGTGTTTTTCATTCGAGTTTGATAGGATATATCTTCGGAGATCTTGGATATTTCCGGCTCACTTCTTCGGTCTCATTATTGGAATAACCAATAAATGATGATACGATCATGATAAAAAAAATGTTATTTACTGAAAGTTTTAATTTTAAGATATTCTAATCAAATTTTCCCCACGAAATTCTGCACGTACCTTTGAAGCGTAATTTTCAATCAAAAACTGAATTTCAATTCGATTGAATCAGCAATTCTGGAAGTATTGTGAAATCATTGGTTGGATGTTACCAATTCGCTAATTCGGCCTTCGTTTTCGTGATTAAACTACAAAACTGCTCTGAAAGTATCATGTCTCAGAGTAGATTCTTTCGGTAGTTATTGTTCCCTCGATGGGCGGTTTGGTAAGCCCTGAACACAATTATTTCCAAAAGGAACGACTTAGAGACTCGACGTTTATAGAGTAGGTTCGAGGCTTGATTATGAAGACCGAATTCATGAATGGGTAAAGTCCGCCAAAATGGTTCGTTATTTTATGTTTCCCATTCCCACGAAAATACTGATCGGATCGAATTAAAATATAGTAAACGATATGAAAATGATAGCTTGTATAGCAACATTTATCGATGTAGGAAAGATTTATCTTGAGTGATCTCTGTGGAAAAACATACTCATTGACCACCTTAGGCATTTCATCTGAAGTGTTTAATGAAGAGCATAGGCCCAGAACGCTTCCTTTGGGGTATTCCAAAAAAATGCACATTCGGTTTGGCTTCAATGGCCGAAAAAGCTGAATTTCGGCGGAATATGACAAGAAAGAAATTTTCTGAGAAAAACTTCAGCAAGTTGCGCACTCGACTTGAAAATAATTGAGTTTCAGTCGGATCAAATTAGTATCGTTTTTGATAATCAGTAAATAACAGAGAATTTCCGATCAGAATAACACCGAAACCGTTGGGCGGCCTTCGGTAGTGAACAAACCGAGATATTCAGACCCCACGCCTACATAAAATGCCCTTCGGAATTTACGGCGGCCCAAACGGAAAGAGAGAATTCACCACAAATTTTTCATCAGTGTGCAACCTATAGTCGTTTAAGACCTTTTTGGACTAAAATTAAAAATTACATATATTTGGCCAAAAGATTACGCTCTTGTTCCCAAGAACAGGCGCAGGAAAATTGTTCAGGGAGTACTTTGTCACCATGGAGTATTTTTCAATCTAATCTCTCATGAATTGTTCAGTAATAGTACTCATTTTTTTACAGCTATCTTCTCGAAGCCCTGTCGCTCTGCTTGACAGTACCGGTCGTTTGAGTAAGTACTTATAACCCTTTGATTTTCATGTCTTATTTTCATTGCTTTCAAACTACTAGACCTGTTACTTCATTCACGTATACATAATTTGAGGTGTTACATCATATATAATAATAAGCAAAGGAAAAACAGTTCAATTGAACCCCATCCAAAAATGAAACATCAAGAAAAAAAATAACACAATATAACAGGAAATTTTGTAATTCAAGTAATGATAGACATAATTGCTGAAAGTTCCGCATATACTGTCAACAAAGGTAGAAATCATTGCCCACTATGAAGTTCAGACTATACCGGCTTTTTTAGCACATGTCACGTGACACAGGTGTCCAATAAAGCAGCCTACTTTCGTCATAGTAAAAAGCACAATTTTTCATATTTTCTTCTAGGTAGTATGAAAAATCGGAATTCCCATTGACAGACCATTTGCATAGCGGAAACCCCATGCCAGACACCCTAAAACGTCAAAAAGAAGTAATTGTACTTTCGTCTTTTTATAAAATCTGAATTTCATATATGCTTCTTCTGTAACTATAAGAAGATATATTCACAAATGCCAGACCATTCTGATAGTGGGCAACACCTCGCCAGACCAACTTAAAGAGTCACCGTAGGTACTTACGCGTGCCAAGTTAGTACACTTATTTGGTAGTTCTACTGAGAAAATTTTCCCAGAGTTTTGAAATTTCGTGATTTTGAAGATTTTGGCTTGTCCTCTCCGGATTTCAGTACTGCAGCTTCATTACTCTTCCACTTGCATTACTATTTGGAAAAAGTGTCGTCTTGAACCAGTCTTTCACAAAATTATTTTTTCAACTAGCCCTAGCCGCCTCTCTTCGCCTTACATAGGCGGCTAGGGCGAGTAGTTGAGTTTTGTGTTCTTCTGATGATCAATAAAACTCATTTTTTATATTTTAATTTTTCAAATCTGTCCGATTTCAGGAGATTTATATGAGGTGGAATATATGGAGCAATTGAAAGATTTGGATATGGAAACAGGGTATGAAATAGTGCTCATTGGAACATAGAAAAGAATTTTGATGAGTTAAGATCAACATTGAAAACATGTTCAGAATATATTTTCAGCATAAAGGGATATGAATGATTAAAACGGCACAATAGCACAAATGGCGGAGTATTTATTTATGTTCGAGATGATCCCAAGTGCAACCATAGGATATTTCCTATCGGAAGTATTGAAGCATTGGAAATATACGCAAGATAAACTGGGAAGACTGTGAAACTCATAGGAATTTATCGCTTAGCACAAGCATGTCCATGAGAGTTCAACAATGATTCATCTGAGTATATAGAAAAGATAATATAGGATAGGATTATCACGTTATAGTGGGTGACATAAATATAAACTTGTTATCTACCAATAGCTGTTTGGATCACTTCTTTTTCGGATCTCCTAACCCTATAGTAGTTCATTGTTCGTATAGACTGTAGTAGTTCATTGTTCGTACAGATGTAACTGACCAATATGGATTTATAGAGAATAGAAAGACCTGTCATGCTATAATACGCTTGGTGAAGTATACCTTGAAGTGTTCTGAGGATGCTTAATTTTATTTATCTAGATTTCAGATCTCAGCAAGGCGTTTGACATGGTATCACCTTCGGTCCTCTTGAAAAAGTTAGCCAAATATGGTCTTGATAATGCTGCTCTAAGATTGATTAGTAGTTATTTTGAGGGACGGCGACAAAAGGTTTCCACTGATGAAGGATGGTCTCGAGAGAGACAAGTTGAGACTGGAGTACCCCAAGGGTCAATTTTGGGACATTTTCTCGTTATAGTGTTTGTTAATGATTCCTCATATTAACTCGAAACCTATGAACACATACAGTGAGCAGATGACTCCAGTTTCACTGTGGGAAGTCACGAGATTCATCATTCAGAGGACTTGGCATTGAGAGTGGAAATGATGGCAATGGAGTGAATTCAAGAAAACGGTTTGAGTGTAACTCAGATAAAACTGAGAAAATGTTTTTCACATTGAGAACATTCGATCCATGAAAAAAGTGACGCCTCATTGAAGTTTCTAGGAGTTCATTTGGACCTAAACCTGACATGGAACGCTCATGTCGACTCGGTGGTTCGAAAACTAAACAAAATTCTCTCACGAAAATCGTGATCAACAGTAATCTTGTTTTGGGCCCATTCACCGAATCTACGCCTTGTTAGGTGATCGTGTGGCTTCACTGCATGCACGAGTTGAATTTTGTAAGCACGCAAACCAAATAATAAAATAACTGTTTGAGTTCACTGTCGATAGAATACTGATAACAAAACAGTGTGTAACTACTCTCTATAATCAACTTACACTTGCTGCGTCTAACGAACGTTTCAGAAACCAAGTTTCCTTTGTCAAAGACATATCGTTACAGTAACGATCGAGTGGATTAGAGAGAAGTTACACACTGTTTTGTTACGCAAACCAAGATCTTAACGCAAAGTCGTCCATAAAGTGGTTGGACACATATCCACTTCCTGTACACGATAGCGGATAGACTGATTCAGGACTTCCTGTACAATGCCTTTGTGGATGCGTATTATCAGTTAGAGTAAACGTGATGCGTAAACGGTCCATAGTTTGTTGAATTAATTGTTCTGATTGACGATTATTTTGACCGTAAAATTGACGTAGAACGCGATACGTATTTCGAATAGAATCATTATTTTCAAAATAAATTTGCACAATTTGAAAGCGTTGTTCAGGCGTCAGTCTATTCATGTTGAAATACCAGACCAAACTAAACACAAATCACTTGACAGCTGATAAAATGGCCGCCAGTTGAAACAGTCTTGCTAAGTTAAAGTTCTATACCTCTAAAAAAATACCCTTTATATAGAGCAAATCTGGGAGCGCGTCGTAGGTGGAAAAATTCATCGACAGGCCAAGAGAATTCTATTCGTAGGCCACATGTGGCCCGTCGGCCGTAGGGAGCCGATGACTATTCTAGAAAATCGAGTGTTGACGGCCAGACGGGCAGAATCAACTTCGACCATAGATTCGTAAGAAGCTGTCATCAATTTTTCTTATTCAAATGTGCTAAGGTTTTTGCTGAGGCGGCTATTAAATCAATTCTGTTGGAATATGATGTTTGTTGATACTGTTTCCTATTGCTCGTGTATTAATATGATCTTATAGGTAGTATTTATCAAATTTTATAGCTAGATCAAAGAGGAAGGCCGTCGAATGCGATAAGGAGTGTGAAGCCCCCCAAGGAAAGAAATTACGGAGAAGTCCACGCTTGGTGAGTGAAACATGTGAACTTTATTCCTTTTTATAAATTCACTCGGTTAACCATGAATGTTCTGACTCATGCCACCTTGTATATTTTAAAATCTGTTAGGAGTACGTGACGTTGTCCTATCTACATCTATATAGGCCTCTGGGCCGTAGTAATTACGTATTTTTCACAATGTGAAATTAGTTCGGAAAAATAATCAATTCAAGATGATATAATGTGAATTGTGGATTCAATGATCTCAAAGACCTGGAGAAAGATAGGGAAATTCTTTCCTCTGTAGCTACTGCAAAGAAGTCACGTGTATAATTTGGTTGAAAGATTCAGTTATACCGTTTTTTTGCCACAGATATCAGCATTTAACTGTTCAAATTTTAATAAGAAATAATATTTTGAATATGGCGAAGTAAAAAAAAATGTTATGCTAACGAGCTTGAAAATTTATTGGTTGTTCTCTCGGATATAGTTGCCAGAATTTATTTGAAGCATCATCGCAAAAATGTATGAGGAATTTCTCGAAAATAAGGGAAATCGAAATAGTTAAAGGAAGGAGTTCAATATCCTAAGACAGAATGAAGTTTTTCATTGCAATTTTCTACCAAATATGCTCTTCTATATAGTTTCAGCGTAAAATGTTATTAAAAAAACTTTCAAACAATTTATTACAATTATTTTAATTCCTGCATGTTATGAATATAATTTCAGTTCATTTCAGGCAATGTTACATGTAAGTTATAATCGTACTTTCATCATACAATAAAAGCCAGCATAATATAGAAATTTTTAACATCATTTCATTGGGAACCGTCAAAGAGAATTGTTCATACTCCCATCCAATTAGAATAATAAATGCAGTAGTATAAATGTATAGTTGTACACATGGAACGATTTCGCAGATATACTCATTCAAATTTTATTTTTCCAATATTTCCAAAAATACAGATTAGATCGAATTGAAATCCAGTATTTCATCGAAAAATGATAGTTCGAAGATTCATACAGAATATCATGAGGATAATATGGTCAGAAGATCACAGAATATTGAATGTTTGAAAAAATCATTGAAATTTTTTTCGAATTGTTTTAATGACACGATAATCACGAAATTTTGTACAAATTTGCCTATGAGCATTTCCAAATTAGCTGCCAGAAGCCGTCATGTCCATTCAACATACGCGCAAAATCTTCTGCGGCTTTTTTATAAATTCGTTAAACCCATAATTCTCTAAGGGATCTTGCATTTGGAACTAACAATGAGGTTTCTTTTCAGAATGAAGATATAGAGGATATCTCCGACGTTGCATATATCGCTCGGCACCTGCCCTTTGAACAGGAAGAACGGCAGGAGTACCTTGAACGCAAGCGAAGATGGGAACGAGAAGAGGGTGAATTTCCTTTTCCTTTTAGGAAAACCACAGGGAAAAGAAAAGTGGAAATTCATCCGGCAGTGGCTCCGTATAGGAAAAGGATTTTTCCATTAAAGGAGAAAACTTATACAGGTATGTGAAAGTATGCAAATTAACTTCGACCTTGGTCGACTGTGATAGAATTTCATCTTGTCTATGAGAATATAATTCTATCAGATAAATGAGTGGAATAGTGACCAATTTTTTATACAGGGTGTTTGATCTTAAACTGGTCAAACATATATAGCCGTATAGATGACATTGGAAAAGTCAGTTTTGCCTTATGACATATACCCCGTTTTCGAAGCATAAGCGAGATACACGGATTTTAATGTCAACTTTGAGCAATAATCTGATAACTGTAGTGAGTTATGCGTGACCTTCGAAATAACATTTTTTGGTCACATCTTAGTATTTTTTGGTGGTCAATTCAATTGTTGTGTAGAATTCTGGAAAAAGTATTTCAAAATGACGGAAAACCTACAAAGATTTCGATTTCCAAATTGGATAGCATTATTTCAATGTACTCAATTTTCTAAGATTTTCCGTGCAAAATTTTTCTCAAAATTCAACCTCAATTTTTTTTCAACATGAAAAAAAAATTCACCCAAAATTGTTGAAATCTTTCGAGGTTGAAATGACCTTCATTCTGAACACCGATGTGAGAACAGAATGAAAAAATATCCATTGATATTCATTTTATAGCCTTCCGAAGATTCGGCTCTGAGTACTTTAATAATTTTTATTCAAAGAAGTGGTGGCCCCACGGATGCAAAAATTATACTAATAGGCCTCCAGAATGACCTAGATAGAAATATGAATTTATCAAGAAAAAAAATATTTTCTAAAAAACTTTGGTGGGAATCGAACTCTCTCCGCAATCGAAAAATAGGGTCAAATTCAATGAATTACCGTTGCTTGGTAACGGACATCATTATAATCAGAATAAATCCAATTTATACTCGAACTTTTGTCCGTAAGTGGAGCGAGTTCGATTCCCATCAAAGTTTTTTGATTTTTTTTTTATAGATTCATATTTCTATCCAGGTCATTCTGGGGGCCCCATTAGCACAATTTTGGCCTCCGTAGGGTCACCAGTTTCTTAAATAAAAATTATTTCAGTACTCCGAGCGGAATCTTTGGAAGGCCATAAAACGAAAACCAATGGATATTTTTGCGCGCATGTTCTAGGGGAACAGCGTGCTATCGTTTTGATCAAATGTCTGTAATTTTGGATGATTGAGCCGAAAATGGTCTCAATCGACTAGGTTGGACTCACTGATGACGAATCCGGTGTCAAAATCGATTCTGTCCGGCCGGCCGGCCGGCCGGCCGTAGACACGATAACTGTCGAACGAAGTGAGCTAGCGACTTGAAACTTCCAGGGTAGGTCGCGCATTGGAATGCCGCGGTTAAGTTCGTTAATGGGCCAAATCGATCAAATAGTTTCGGAGTTATAGGCATTTGAAGTTTTGAAGTTATTTATTTTTTATTTCAGAAACTACTTGAGCGATTGGATTCAAACTTGGCAGTTTGGTGGAGTATAACGACGCGCAACTTTGAGCCAAATTTCGTCAAGATCATATTGTCAATAAATTTAAAAAAAAATTTTTTTCGAAATTTTTTTACAAAAAAATTTTTTTTTCGGAAACCATTCATCATATCCAAAAAAAATTATACTCACACTTTGACCTTCTAATTTCACAGCAGTGTACTAAATTTCAGCTCGATACGATCATAAGTTTTGGAGATATCGGGAAAAAATATGTCAAATTTCGAGGTTTTCTTCTCGATATCGTTGATTTTTTTGGTATTACTCGAGAAATACTGATTCAGTCCTGATTAAACTTCACAGCTAGTTTTAAGATGCTGAAAGACAACTTTGTGCAAAATTTCGTGATAATCGGGTTATTAGAACAATTTGAAAAAAAAAATTTATATGATTTTTTCATCATATCATCCTCATTAAATTCTGTATGAAACTTCGAACTGTTATTTTCGATGAAGTACTGGATTTCAATTCGATCTGGTCTGTATTTTTGGAAATATTGGAAAAATAAAATTTTGATTGGGTATATCTACGGAATCATTGGGTGGATTTTACCCATTCACGAATTCGGCCTTCGTAATTAAGGTCCAAACCTTCTCTACAAATATCGAGTTTCTAAGTTGTTTCTTTCGGAAGTTATTGTGTTTACGCAGTCGGCCGTTAGGCTGACCGTAAACACAATAACTTCCGGAAGAAACGACTTAGAAACTCGATATTTGTAGAGTAGGTTTGGGGCTTAATTACGAAGGTCGAATTCGTGAATGGGTAAAATCCGCCCAATGATTCCGTAGATATACCCAATCAAAATTTTATTTTTCCAATGTTTCCAAAAATACAGATCAGATCGAATTGAAATTCAGTACTTCATCGAAAATAACAGTTCGAAGTTTCATACAGAATTTAATGAGGATGATATGATGAGAAAATCATATAAATTTTTTTTTTCAAATTGTTCTAATAACACGATTATCACGAAATTTTGCATAAAGTTGTCTTTTAGCATCTTAAAACTAGCTGTGAAGTTTAATCAGGACTGAATCAGTATTTTTCGAGTAATACCGAAAAAATCAACGATATCGAGAAGAAAACCTCGAAATTTGACATATTTTTGCGCGCATGTTCTAGGGGAACAGCGTGCTATCGTTTTGATCAAATGTCTGTAATTTTGGATGATTGAGCCGAAAATGGTCTCAATCGACTAGGTTGGACTCACTGATGACGAATCCGGTGTCAAAATCGATTCTGTCCGGCCGGCCGTAGACACGATAACTGTCGAACGAAGTGAGCTAGCGACTTGAAACTTTCAGGGTAGGTCGCGCATTGGAATGCCGCGGTTAAGTTCGTTAATGGGCCAAATCGATCGAATAGTTTCGGAGTTATAGGCATTTGAAGTTTTGAAGTTATTTATTTTTTATTTCAGAAACTACCTGAGCGATTGGATTCAAACTTGGCAGTTTGGTGGAGTATAACGACGCGCAACTTTGAGCCAAATTTCGTCAAGATCATATTGTCAATAAATTTAAAAAAAAATTTTTTTCGAAATTTTTTTACAAAAAAATTTTTTTTTCGGAAACCATTCATCATATCCAAAAAAAATTATACTCACACTCTGACCTTCTAATTTCACAGCAGTGTACTAAATTTCAGCTCGATACGATCATAATTTTTGGAGATATCGGGAAAAAATATGTCAAATTTCGAGGTTTTCTTCTCGATATCGTTGATTTTTTTGGTATTACTCGAGAAATACTGATTCAGTCCTGATTAAACTTCACAGCTAGTTTTAAGATGCTGAAAGACAACTTTGTGCAAAATTTCGTGATAATCGGGTTATTAGAACAATTTGAAAAAAAAAATTTATATGATTTTTTCATCATATCATCCTCATTAAATTCTGTATGAAACTTCGAACTGTTATTTTCGATGAAGTACTGGATTTCAATTCGATCTGGTCTGTATTTTTGGAAATATTGGAAAAATAAAATTTTGATTGGGTATATCTACGGAATCATTGGGTGGATTTTACCCATTCACGAATTCGGCCTTCGTAATTAAGGTCCAAACCTTCTCTACAAATATCGAGTTTCTAAGTTGTTTCTTTCGGAAGTTATTGTGTTTACGCAGTCGGCCGTTAGGCTGACCGTAAACACAATAACTTCCGGAAGAAACGACTTAGAAACTCGATATTTGTAGAGTAGGTTTGGGGCTTAATTACGAAGGTCGAATTCGTGAATGGGTAAAATCCGCCCAATGATTCCGTAGATATACCCAATCAAAATTTTATTTTTCCAATGTTTCCAAAAATACAGATCAGATCGAATTGAAATTCAGTACTTCATCGAAAATAACAGTTCGAAGTTTCATACAGAATTTAATGAGGATGATATGATGAGAAAATCATATAAATTTTTTTTTTCAAATTGTTCTAATAACACGATTATCACGAAATTTTGCATAAAGTTGTCTTTTAGCATCTTAAAACTAGCTGTGAAGTTTAATCAGGACTGAATCAGTATTTCTCGAGTAATACCGAAAAAATCAACGATATCGAGAAGAAAACCTCGAAATTTGACATATTTTTTCCCGATATCTCCAGAACTTATGATCGTATCGAACTGAAATTTGGTACGCGCGCACGTTCAAATTCGTTGCTGAAGCGGTCATCTACATTGAACATGCGCTCAAAAGTTGCTGCCTTCACGGCAGTGCTTTTTGGAATTTTTTCATTCTGTTTTCAAACCAGTGTTCAGAATGAAGGTCAGTTCAACCTCGAAGGATTTCAACAATTTTGGGTGAAATTTTTCTTCATTGTAGACATGTAAAAAAAGTTGAGTTTAAATTGAATGGAAAAATTCTTTCACGAAAAATCTTAGAACATTGAGTACTTTGGAATAATACTATCCAATTTGGCAATCGAAAACAAAAAATTCCAACTTTGTAGGTTTTCCGCCATTCTGAAGAATTTTTTCCAGAATGCTACACCACATTTGTAGAGACCACCAAAAAATACTAAGATGTGACCAAAAACCGTTATTTCCAGGGTCACGCATAACTCAACACAGTTATCAGAATATGGCTGAAAGTTGACATTGAACACCCTGTATCTCGCTTATGCTTCGAAAACGGTGTATATAAGTATCATAAGGCAAAAATGACTTTTCCAATGTCATCTGTACGGCTATATATGTCTGACCAGTTTATGATGAAACACCCTGTATATACTTGATTTTATGGGGAGTCACATATTTTCTGGAAGTAAACGGTGTTCAAAAGTGGCTAGTAAATTGATTAAAGGTTTGAAAAGTTTTTGTTCGATTGTCTTTAGGTATAGTAACATAAAAATATCCTGACATGAAGTCAGGATTTTACCCTCTCGTTGATGTTCCCTTTGCGCCTTGATCCTATCGTGATTTCAAATTGTTCAGTTCTGAAATTAGACACACAAAAAGTATATACATTCGTGGCGCGGAGACACTTGTTTAGCTTAACATATTCTTTGTGCGAATATTTTAATGTTTTTCTCAATCTATTTCGATACAAGGTCATAATGAATGCTGATATCACACACTTTCGCAATTCGCTAATTTTGAATGATTCGGCATTAAAAATTTTGAAATCGATATGAAAATTCAAATGGGGCCAAACGCGGTGAATCGCCTCCTACGTCACACGCACAGCAAGATTTTAAGATCGATATCAACCAGATAAACCACTCGCGTCATTTACTTAGTAAATCTATGTTAACGTGTATTCGACCTCGAATCGAGCTAATCAGAATTTTAGCAGGCGTTTGGGGTGCTTCGCGGTGCCAATCAGATTGCAGATATAGGATTACGTCACTCCCGCCGCTTTTGAACTCGCTTGAAGAGGTTATTAATATGTGAACAAACTGAAATTAAATTTTTTTCATATTTATTTTATGAATTATTTTTTATCTATTTCATTGTAGAATATAAGGCCAACAGTTTTTACAACAAAATCAGTTGTGTAGTAATCCCTGAGGTTCTATTTTATGATGACAGTCCTCATTATGTGATGTTTGACTGCACAAAAACAAGAATTGGAATCGAACATAGGTGGACATAATATGTTTATTTTATATAATATAAAGGGGTAGCAACTGAAGTGGAAGAATTACAACCTTCATTGTTTGATTGAAACGATGGGATGGCTAATGAAATTGTATGTGATTGCACAACCACAAGGATTGGAATCAAACAAAGTTGGTTTATTCAAATATTGATTTTATATGAAAATGAATCTCAATTAATGTGAAAGCATCACAACTTATACATTTTCCAGTTAAAACAATAATACCTATATCTCTGTTTGCAATGAAGATGTCGCACAATAGATTAATTTCAAAGAACGGAAGATTTCTAACTAAAAAATAACTCTTCTATTATTGAATGACAGTAATATATCTTCTTTATTGATGAAATAATGAAGCAAATATACATTGTACTCAGCTTGCTGAATTTATTCATATCAAAATCAGTGTCTGAAACAGGTTGGTAGGCTTTACGTAAACATGGTAAATGTACAATACAGGTACTGGCAACTTATCGAATAACATATTTATACAAGTAATTATTGATGGTGTTATAGAAAAGATAAGTCAATGTAAAATGTTTCTATTTCTTGTTTATCAATTTTTAAATTTCTTCATTCCTCACACATTAATCCGATTGGATCCACAATTATTAGTAAAGGGTTTGCAATGAAATAGAACACACCCGAACCCTTACAAGCTTTTGAGGGGTTTCCTAGAGACCTATAAGTATCAGCCACTACAAAGATCAAAACGTAAATACTGATGATTCTTTTGAATTGACCACCAATAAATCTCCTGTCATTTGCTCCACTGGTTCAGATGCTCATTTGACTCGCAAAATTTCATAGTTTGCACCTTCCTACATCTTTTCAGTTGGCTCCGAGCAATAGTGAAAGTAATTTGGTAGCATCCATTTGCCTCTCGTACATTCTCAAGATAAATAACTGGATTTCAATTCGATCTAACCTTTATTTTGGAAAATATTGGAAAAATAAAATTTTGAATGGGTTTATCTACGGAATCATTGGGCGGATTTCACCCATTCACGAATTCGACCTTCGTTATAAAGCCCCAAACCTACTCTACAAATATCGAGTTTCTAAGTCGTTTCTTTCGGAATTCGGATTAATTACGAAGGCCGAATTCGCGAATGAGTACAATTCACCCAATGATTCCGCAGATATACCCATTCAAAATTTTATTTTCCCAATATTTCCGAAAATACAGATTAGATCGAATGAAAATTCAGTGCTTTATCGACAAATAACAGTTCGGAGGTTTATACAGAATTCAATGGAGATAATATGATAGGAAGATCACAGAATATCAAATATTTGAAAAAAAAATTTTTATTTTTTTTTAATTGTTCTGATGACACTATCATCACGAAATTTTGCACAATGTTGTCCTCCAACATCTTCAAACTAGCTGCGAAGTTTTATCACGATTAAATTAGTATTTCTTAATTCATACCACAAAAACCAACGATATCGGGAAGAAAACCACGAAATTCTACTTATTTTTCCCAATAACTCCAAAACTAATGGCTGTATCGAACTGAAATTTGGTACACTGCTGTGAAATATGAAGTTCAAGGTATAACTGAAACTTATTCCGAATATGTACGATAGTTTCAGGAAAAAAAAATTTTCGGGAAAAATTTCGAATAATTTTTTTTTCATTCAGTAAACATACAATTTCGATGCAATTTTGCTAAAAAAGGTTGCGCGTCGTTATGCTCCAACTAACTGCCAAGTTTCAATTCAATCGGTACAGTTGTTTCTGAGATATGAGGAAAATAACCTCAAAATTTCAAATTGCTATAACTCCGAAACTATTTGGCCGATTTTGCCCATTAACGAATCAACCTTCGTATTTTGAAATGCACCCTTCCTGAAATCCTCAAGTCGATAGAATCCTCCGTACGCCCGTTATCGTGGTAACGGTCGGCCGTACAGAATCGTTTTTGACATCAGATTCGTCATCAGTGAGTCCAACCTTGTCGTTTGAGACCATTTTCGGCTCAATCATCGAAAATAACAGACATTTGGACAAAACGATAGCACGCTGTTTCCCTAGAACATGCCCCCAAAAATACATGGAAGGGACCTATTGAAAATTTTAAATTGATTGCCTGACACGATTATGACAAAATTCTAGAAAAGCACTGATGTGATGTCAAATTCGTTGCCGAAGCGGTCATCTTTTCAATAATTTTGCCCGCCTTATGCACCTTTGCTCCCTGATGGAAACATTGGGTGATCATATCATCCTCACGAAATCATGCATGAATCTTCGAGCTGTCATTTTTCGATCCGGCACTTGATTGAAGAATGACAACTCGTTCATAGAAAATTGCTTGAGGATAATATGGTAAATTGTTCTACTGACACGATCATCAAGCAATTTCGGCAAAGTTGGTCCAACGCATTTTCAAACTCATTATCATCATGATTTAATCAGTTTTTTCTGATTTATTCTGGAAAGAAAAATGATACCGAGGAAAACACCACGAGATCTTCCAATTTTTTTTTCCAATATCTCCACAAATTATAATTGCATCGAACTGAAACTTTGCGCACTGCTATGAAATATAAATTTCAAGGTTTGTGCCTACGGCTGGTTGGACAGAATTCAATTTGACACCGGGAACTCGTCATTAGTGAGTCCAACCTTGTCGTTTTGAGATCATTTTCGGGAATAAATTCGAAAATTACAGATATTTAAACGAAACGTTGGCACGCTGTACCCTAGAATATGCTCACAAAAATGAGCAATGAGAATATGATGTTTCGATGAAATTATTTAGGTTTATCCCCAGTAGCACACAAATATTGGACCAATATTGGGCCAATATTGTGAAAATATTGGCCCAACATAGTTTCTCAATATTGGCCCAATAAAGAATGTTGACTTTTTGCAATATTGGGCCAATATTGGCTACCAACATAGGCCCAATATTGGACATCCATATTGGCCCAATATATGATACCGATTTAAGCCCAATATTGGACATCCATATTGGCCCAATATTGGACATCCATATTGGCCCAATATATGATACCAATATTGGCCCAATAATGAATGTTGACTTTTTGCAATATTGGGCCAACATTGGACACCAATATAAGCCTAATATTGAATATCTATATTGGCTCAACATCGAATACCAATATTGGCCCAATAAAGAATGTTGACTTTTTGCAATATTGGGCCAACATTGGAAACCAATATAAGCCCAATATTGAATATCTATATTGGCCCAACATCGAATACCGATACTGACCCAATAAAGAATTTTGACCTTTTGCAATATTGGGCCAACATTGGTTGCCAGCATAAGCCCAATATTGGAAATATACATTGGTCAAATATAGAATACCAATATTTGCCCAATATTGGATACCAATATTGGCCCAATATTGGAAACCAATATTGGCCCAATATTCAAAAAGTAAAAAAATAAAATTATAAATATATTCGCGTTTTTCAAGTACACACAGAATCAACCCACTACGAAACTCATGACCAACCACCACCGCCCATCACCGACCTTCCTGAAACCCACCAACTTGAGACTCTGACGTACAACCTACCTATAGAAATACGAGAACCACCAACCTGAAAAATCCACCACCAACCAATCGTCAGCTGCGGGAATAGAACCCGGACAATCTGCGCCGCAAGTATAAAGCTCTACCATTGGGCTACCCATGACCATACGAGTTCAGGCTTATGATGCGTAATATTACATTGTATTTGTTTTGATTACGACCAACGCTGAATAACTCTGAACTGTTTTTGTATTGATTTAGTTGGTTAGATAAGTATTTTAGGAAAATTTTCACTTTAATAGAATATTATGCTTTTCAAACCGGGTTAAGGAGAGGTAGGTTTATTATTGCTGCTGATTATTATGCTTGTGTGAGTTAGGAGACCGCGTTATTTGATATTTCACTCATTTCAGTGAAATTTCGTGATTATTAATGTATGGGAGTATGAATCTTCAAAATATGGAGAAGGTTTGTTTTTTTTACTTCATTATTCATCAATTACAATGATTTCCGCACGCGTGGAAAAGAGCAAGAAAACATAGCATTCAAAATCTGATGAGGATGAAAATTATCAATTTTAACCAACAAAAAACGGAAGGTCCTGAAAAATCCGTTTTAGGCGACCATCGAACTGATGACGTCATTAAGAAGTTCGCTGAAATGGAAAATAATATTGCGTGTGACGTCACCGGTGTCACCGCTACGGCGCTAAAATACCAGTTATAAAAGATTTAACAGTATTCAAACTTATGTTTTCGACTTTTACGAACTGTTTTCTAAAATGTTTGCGTGTGACGTCACTATTGTGACGCTAAAATATGAATAGTTCAAAAGACACGAAAAATGTTTGAAAGATAGGCACGTCAAATTTCAGCTATAAAATATCTTATTATCACAATATAAAGTACACTCGACTGTGATCTCGTATTCCTTTCATTCATTTTTATATGTAGAATAATTCGTGGGATTGGAATTCATTCCTTCACTTTTCGCTAGGTAATGTTTTGTTGCTTCGTCAAGCTCTCTAATATAGAATACTTAGTGAAACAACATGAATAAATCAACATAGTATAGGAATTCAAAAACTTATTTTCTTACCTCCGAAGCAGTTGATGTGTTGATGTGGTAGTGGTTCCTGTTCATCCAAAAAGTTATTCATCTGAGAATCGAAGAACAGGATTTCATTCATATGTTCGTCACGTCACATGTCAGTTTTGTTTATCTTTCCGGTTCAATATCGATGAAAATACTGTTTCAATTCAAATAACTGCTTCCGAGGTAGGAAAATAAGTTTTTGAAATCCTATACTATGTTGATTTATTCATAAGTATTCTATATTAAAAAGCTTGACGAAGCAACAAAACAGTCGCGAAACGTCGCTTGAAGGAATGAATTAGTGTCTCATTTCCAACCTATTTCAATCCCATAAATTATTTCGAATATAAACTAAACTGTTAATGGAATTATCGTTCCTCTACGAGATGAACAATGCACGCCAATATTCAGTATACTTGTTCTAACTCTGACCTTGTTTCGCACTTACAGAATACTCTCATCGTATTTCACCTATATGAAGGTAAATTATTTTCTATAGGTTAATACGTATAAGGGGTTATCTGTGCGCAGAAAATTAAGTCACACTCATCGTTGCACCTGAATATAGTATTGAAATAATGTATAAACCCTAACAAAGTATCTGTTATATTTTGCATTTCTAACGAATAATTCTTAGAAATAATTCCCTTGTTATTGCCTCAGGGCTATTTGACAACCGAAAGTGGCACCCGTCTACCAGATGTTATTTTATTGCCCCTTGCAAGGGTTTGTCACTTATCGTTTTTCGATGTTTTTGTCGCTCAGAGCTCGAACTATTTTTTCAATTCATCATTTGGATAGGGTTTGCTTCAATCAATCTGTAAATGTTTTAATCAATTCTCATACAATTTGTATTATAACGATACAGTAGCTCCCAGAGCTATTAGCTCGCTCTGTCGTCATTCGTCATCGTACCTGAACTTACAGGGAACCTGTAACCCCTTAATGATGCTGTCGTTCTACATTGAATGGATTCATTTTGCACAGATAGCTTTTCATTCGCCTATGGTTTTCTATCCTTTTACTTTCTTATTTAACGGTTTGAATGAATATGTATTCGGTAATTTCCACTGTATTTACGCGCTTGTTCTGGGGAACAACGCGTTATCGTCTCGTCACAATGTCTGCAACTCTCGAATTTTGAGCTGAAATTGGTCTCAAACGACTAGGTTAGACTCAAATTTGATTCTGTCCGTCCGGCCGTGTGCGTTCTACCTTTCGAAAGAAAGGATCTAGAGTTTTGAATTTCTCAGGTTGGGCTTAGATCCTGAAAATCTCGACTGAGTTCGTTATTGGACCAAATCGACCAAACAGTTTTGGAGTATATGAAATTTTGAGGTTAATTTCTCGATATTTCATGGAGAACTGATTCGATCGAATTGAAATTTCGTGACAAGTTCTTGAATACCAACAAACAAATAAGTGTGGAGTTTCGTATGGATCTAATTGTTAAAAAATTTATAGAAATAATTATTAAAAAATTTTCGAAATTTTCATTGGAAATTTCTTTTTCTCGGAAAGTGTTGATCAGATTTCAACTGAATTTGGCACATATATCTTAGAATCAGTCTTCCAACAAGAACGTTTCAAATTTCAATTCGATACGATATTTACTTTCGGAGAGATATGACAAAAATTTTGACGTTATTTCCTCAACATATCAAGAAAAACAAAAGCGATCAGATCGAAACATCGTAATAAGTTGAAGGATACCAAAGCGAAACCTTCCGCAAAATTTCGTATGAATCCAGTGGTTAAAAAATTTAAAGAAAATGTTTACCCGAAAATGTTTGAAATTTTTGTGGAAAAATTTTTTTTCTCGGAACATTTTGATCAGATTTTAATGAAATCCATCACAGGCCTTGGAATCAATATTCAAAAACGGAATTTCAAATTTAAACTTGAGATATTTGCTTTCGGGGATATATGAAAAAAAAATTGTCAAATTTCGTTGTTTGAAATTATCTGGATATGTCGAGAAGAACATATGCGACCACATCGAAACTTCGTAATTACTCGGAGAATATATTAACGCGAACCAAGAAAAAATTGTTTTTCGAAAATTATTCACATATTTATCGAAAAAACAATTGTTTTTTCTAATTTATTGAATAGATTTCGATGAAATTCAGCGCCGACTTTGAAGTGACTATTCTACAACAGTTTTTTCCAATTTCAATTTGATCTAATATTTATTTCCGGAGGTATTAAGAAAAAAATATGTGAAATTTCGTTGTTATTTGAAATTTTCAGAATATTTCCTTAATATCTCGATGACTATCGACACGATCAGATTGAAAATTGGGATAAAGCTTGAAATCAATATTTCAAAACAGCGCTTCGAATTTCAGTTTGATCCGATATTTATATTCGGAGATATTGGAAGATTGAGGTTATTTCCTTAATATTCCAAGAAGAACAGAAGCGAACAGATTCAAACTATGTAGTAAGTAGAAAAATACTTAAAACTGACAAATTTTGTTAGGATCGTAGGGGTGGAAAACTGTGAAAATGTATTCAAATATTTTGGGAATTTTTGTTGAAGAATTTTTCAACCGGAAGCTTTTCATTAGATTTCAATAAAATTGGTGAGAACCTCGATTCAGTATTTTACAACAGTGTTTCAAAGTTCAGTTCCATCTGATATTTATCTTTGGAGATATTGAGAAAAAAAATGTGTCGAATTTCTTGTAATTAATTATATGTA
Organism: Myrrha octodecimguttata; assembly: GCA_958510865.1. Lineage (NCBI taxonomy): Eukaryota > Metazoa > Arthropoda > Insecta > Coleoptera > Coccinellidae > Myrrha > Myrrha octodecimguttata. The sequence continues at coordinate 17,505,523 of OY294060.1, forward strand.
TATATATGTGGCGTCATTGGATGGTTTCACCCATTCGCGAATTCAGCTTTCGGAATTGAACCGGTTCAAGAAAAAAAATCAAGTCTCTAAATGTCGTTTCATTTTACGTTTGGCAGTTAGGCCGACCTTAACTATAAAAAATCTAGAAAAGCACTGACGTGAAGTCAGCAGGTTTTACGCGCTTGTTCACAGTGCGGAATGGTGACTTGGAAATTTCAGTGAAATTTCAATGAAATATAAAAATTTTCGAAAAAAAAAATTTTCTTCTCCAATTTTTCCATGGATAATTCTTCCCATTGACACTGTGCATCTTCCAACCAAGTTTCCTTTCGATCAGATAAATATTTTTCGAGTTATTGAGAAATCAAAATTTCAAATGGCTGTAGCACAAAAACCATTCGGCAGATTTGGCCCATTAACGAACTTAACCGAGATATTCAGGCTCGTAACCAAATCTGAAAATTTCAAGACTCTAGGTAGTTCCTTTCGAGAGTTACAGCGCACACGGACGGAAGGACGGCCGAACGCCAGAATCAATTTTGACCACGGATTCTTCATCAGTGAGTCCAACCTAGTCGTTTGATACCCATTTTGGCTCAAAATTCGAAAATTACAGACATCGTGACGAAATAATGATGCGTGTTCCCCAAAACAAGCCCGTAAAAAGATTCGTTGCACACTAATGAATTAGGAAGTGATGGGATGGAACAACTATCGGGATGCAAAAAGAAATATTATGTAAAAATAAAATGTGAATCGAAGAATGATACGCGACAACTCCTTGAAATGTAAGCAAAGGGCAATAAAACAGCATCTGGTTAGACGGAAGCCACTCTCGGGCGATAAATGGCCCTGAGGCTATAACAAGGGAATGTTTTTCGAGATTTATTCGTTGGAAATGTAAATTATAACTAATACTTATTTTGAGGATTTATTGATTAGTTCAACCTCAACAGGTGTGATGATCAGGGTGACTTAATTTTCTGTGCACAGATAATAACCTATATTATGGAATTATGTACCTTCATTGGTGAAATACGTTGAAAGTATTCTGTAAGTGCGAAATAACCTCAGAATTAGCATTAATGAATTTATTTCTGAATATTCGATTAATACTGAGTTACTTGATTTCCTATTTTTCAATATACAATAATTTGTTTTAACTGGTCCCAATCGCCTGAATAAATTGCAGAATTTTCTTTTGACTCGAACACGCGTTAGATTGAATATCTCCTCTAGACTCTAGACAATAAGATAATCGAAATTGTTCGGAATTTCGGCTTGTGTAGTATCAGAATACTTATCTGGATAGCTTTCAGTTCGGATTAATATCTCCAAAATGAAGTCCCCTGAAACAGTGGGAAGCTTAGTCGGTAAATTCATGAGAATTGATGTATTTACCCATCAGTTCAGATGAAATTCTACTATTACATGTACAAAATGCTTCGATATATCGTCCAAAATAATCAACCTGAAAGGAATAATATAACCAAAAGTATTCGATTTTTCAAGGGAATTCAGAAATCTTACAGTATATTCTTCTAGAGTATGTCCATTGCAAGCCTCCAAAGTTTGCCATTAACCGAAGTTCCACAGGATAACGATTCACACTCATAATCCCCTTGTCCCTTTATTGGGCCAATATTGGTAGCAATGTAATTTACAATACTGTCGAAAAACTATACCAAATATTGGACCAATATTGGCGAACTCCACTCATTTCAATATTCGGCCAATATTGGTAGCAATGTAATTTACAATATTGGCCAAGAAACTATGCCCAGTATTGGCGATACCATTGATGAACGATATTGGCGCAATATACTAATCCCAATATTGGGCCAATATTGGTAGCAATGTTATTTACAATATTGGCCAAAAAACTATGCCCCATATTGGACCAATATTGACGATACGGTGGAAAACAATATTGGCGCAATCCACTCATCCCAATATTGGGCCAATATTGGTAGCAATGTTATTTTCAATATGGGCTAAAATCCCATTCCCAATATCGGACTAATATTGGCGATACATTGACAAACAATATTGGCGCAATCCACTTATCCCGATATTGGGCCAATATCGGTAGCAATGTAATTTACAATATTGGCCAAAAAACTATGCCCAATGTTGGACCAATATTGGCGATACCATGGATAAACAATATTGGCGCCATCCACTCATCTCAATATTGGGCTAATATTGGTAGCAATGTAATTTTCAATATTGGCCAAAAGAACTTTTCCACCAATATTGGCGATACGTTTGATGAACAATATTGGCGCAATCCACTTACACCGATATTGGACCAATATTGGTAGCAATGTGATTAACAATATTGGCAAAAAAAACATGCACAATATAGGACCAATATTGGCGATACCATCGATAAACAATATTGGCGCAATCCACTTATCCCGATATTGGGCCAATATTGGTAGCAATGTGATTTAAAATATTGGCTTATAACCTATGCCCAATATTGGACCAATATTGGTGAAACCATTGATTAACAATATTGGCGCAATCCACTTATCCCGATATTGGGCCAATATTGGTAACAATGTGATTCACAATATTGGGTAAAAAACTATGCCCAATATTGGACCAATATTGGCGATTCCATCGATAAACAATATTGGCGCAATCCACTTATTCCGGTATTGGGCCAATATTGGTAGCAATGTGATTTACAATATTGACTTATAACCTATGCCCAATATTGGACCAATATTGGCGAAACCATTGATTAACAATATTGGCGCAATCCACTTATCCCGAAATTGGGCCAATATTGGTACCAATGTGATTCACAATATTGGCTAAAAAACTATGCCGAATATTGGACCAATATTGGCGATACCATTGATAAACAATATTGGCGCAATCCACTTATCCCGATAATGGGCCAATATTGGTGGCAATGTGATTTACAATATTGGCTAATAACTTCTGCCCAATATTGGACCAATATTGGCATTACCATTGATAAACAATATTGGCACAATCCACTCATCCCAATATTGGGCCAATATTGGCCAAAATACTAATTCACAATATTGGCCTTATCACAAATTTCGATATTGGGCCAACATTGGCGTATACTCGTTTTTCGATGTACGATGAATCTATATTGGGCCAATATTGAATCAATGTTTAGCCAAGATTGTGTGCTACTGGGGATATAAACTATCGAGTAGTGCTCACCAACTGATCATCACAAATAGGCACAGAAGAGTTGGAACGACAGTGACGTCGTCCTGTAGTATAGAATTGAAATATAAACCAATTTGAAGTTGAGTTTCCTGTGACTGTTTTATCCGGAAACATTCTTTCCCGGCCAAGGGCTTGAACTCCAGACTTCACTACCATAAGGCATGAGTTCTAACCACTCAAAACAAACTGGTAGCAGATACGACAAAACTACAAGAGATCATAAAATTTAGCTCTTGGTTTATTATTCGATATAATACAATAACAAACCTTGGTGATCGACAAAAAAATGTATTTTCAACATTAAAGATGAGATCGAATTAGATTTTAGTATTTGGAAAAAAGGCATCTTCAAATTTCATGCAAAGTTACGTTAGGTTCATAAGATCAGAAGTTCTTGCGATCGTTTTTATAAGTCAAGCTGGATTGGGCGGAGTCGTACCTGGATTGATGACTGCTCCTGCTGCGAATTTGAATGCAAGAATTGTACTGACTTCAATACACTATTATACTAAATTTTTCGCATGGTTTACCCGAATTCATTGTCAAGTGTTTTTTTTATTCCAGATATGTTGCTCGAATCCCGAGAATTTGGAGAAGAATGTAAGTATCCATTAAATTCAGTTTTTTTTTAGCCGTATTTCGATGCAAGAAAGAAGTGAAGATATCGCAAAACGCGTCATTGTTGTTTATTGGAGGTCCAGTATTTTTGTTAAGCAAATTATTTTACAATTATTTGAACGGAACGTTTGAAAAAAAAACCCGAGATTGTTTGTGATAATCTTTAACACCTTTTTCCAGATGCATTGATAATCGGCATTCATTTCTTGAAATCCTAACGGTGTATGAGGACATACCTGGTCCTTGTAGTTGGGGAACCTCTAGTTTTTGAAACTCAAATCTATTTTCCGTTTTCTTTCAATGATTTTTAAAAGAAAAAATAGTCACTGTCGAGAATGTCTAGGTGACGTTTAGGACGTTTTTTTACGAATGTGTAACTATCCTTCATCACACTGAAAACGTCAGATTTTCAAAATGTATTCTGATTCTTTATACTAGAAGGGCAGCCATATACAGCATCCGCAGTGGCCATCAGTGAAATTCAGGAAATTGATAGATATCAATATTGTATTGTGTTACCTCAGTGTTCGAGCTGGACAGAATGAAAATATTTTCGATAACACAGGGCAAAAACATGTATTTTTATTAATACTTTTTTTGTTTCTACATGAAAAGTAAAATATACTTTATGGATATCTTTACGTCGAGCTTTCTGCCTGACATGTTTTTTTCCCAATATACGTCACTCAGTTTATTTGAAATCATTTAGTGATGCCAAGTCCCATTGTAATTTATTTCTGGTCGAATATTGTACATTGGTTTATCAAATAGTATATCTGACAACAGAGGCTCTACAAATTTTGTCTGGTATTTCTTACTGTTGAGTTCACTGGATATCCTTGTGCATGACAGCTCTGTTTTCTGAAGCATACTTCTATACTTTACAAATTGCCTAAGATGTGAATCGTGGCGAGCTTAAATTAGAAAATTTCTTTGGGAGAAACGATCTTTACCAATTTAAACCAGTCCAGAAAATGTCTTCACTAGATTTTTTGCACTGACATCTAAATTGATCGTTCCAAAAATGGTTATCCATCGCTAAGATCACAAACAATTTAATTGAATTTGGTATTGAAACATTTATAACATATGTTTAACATGTCTCCCATTTTTGGTTTATCATTTGATAAAATCAAATAATAAACCTTAGTGATCGACCAACGAAAAAAAATTTTCAACCCCCCCTGAAAATTTCACAGTTTACGTCTTGGAGTATGTAGATTTCAATGAACGAATAAAAAAAATCCGTCCGTCCGCCGTCCGTTGTCCGGGGCTTTTCTCTGGAAGTACTGAACGGAAATCTTTGAAACTTGGTAGACAAATCGTGTGTCACTCTGGGTTGACCCACCAAGCTTTTCAGCAGGATCGGTGTACCGTAAGGGGTGTAAATGGGGGGTTGGGGGGAAAAATTTTATCCGAATGATTTCCAAACAGTGGTTCCTGAAATATAAAGAAAAACGCTGCAAATTTCCAATAATAACGAAAATAAATCATCGCATTCGGTTCTGAGTTGTTTAAGATATCAACGGTATATTGGGTTATTTAACTAAGAAAATAATAAACCCTTGTGTAAAATTTACAGTGTTTTTTGAATGAAGTCTACGTTTGAAAGACTGTTCCACTTTGCGCAAGATTACTGGTGTAATGATACGAAATCCTAACGAAGAAATATGAATATTTGCCATTTTTCATAAAATTAGCTATCTGAAGGAAAACAAGTGAACTTAACCAAAAGGAATACTGGACGAAATTTGCAGAGCTTTTTTGGTGCCTCTTATGGGTCGATAAAATATAGGGCGTTCTGTTTTGAATAAGGAGTATTCTTCTAATTTTCATCTTCAATATGTGGCATACTATTTTTCATACCCAGTATATCACAGTTTGATTTCAGATATGGGACTCGAAACAACACAATAATTTCAAATATTCTGAGTAAGGCATATTGAACAAATTATATATCATGTGGCATATCGCAAAAACTGTTGATATTGCGTGGTGAAAATAATCATACAGTATCAATCATTTTCCATGTAGGAACCGAAAAAGTTATAAGAAATACAGGTGCTCATTTAAATAAACAAAGTTGGGACCTGCCCAGAAACTAAAAGAACTTGCTGTGTGACCGAAAACATTTATTTTGTATAGTAAGAGCAATTAGGTAACATCTGGGGAAACTAGATTCCTATCTGTTTCCTCCAAAGAAATATGGAACACCGCGCAACTGCCGCAGGACCCTGTATGGAGCTCATATACAGTATAGGTACTCTACAGGGTGTAATACTGTTATGACACAAATTTTTTGATATAAAAAAAAATGTAATGCTTATCTCAAAAGAATATATATATATATATTTTGGTTCTGATTCAAGCTCCTATATATATATATATATATATATATATATATATATATATATATAGTTTTAGTCGACCGCACATACAGACCCGAATCTATACACTCGACCGCCTTTCCAGTCCAAAAGTGACGTGTTCAGACCCGGTCCCGGGTCTCTTAGCGTCTGACCATGTTTTGGAGGTCTGGGGGGTCAGGGGATGCTATAAACGAAATTTCAGCCGGGTGTAAAAAATCGGTGATACATCATATTATACACAGAAAGTTTCAGGGTTTGGCCAGTGCGAGGGCGCTTCTGCGGGCATCAACTAGCTGTATATAATTCGTATGGTTGATCAACGTCTCGAGTCCCTAAACTTGGCAACACTGTACAGCGAGATATACAAATATACAAACCTGGAAACTTATATTATGGGAACTTGTACGATCCCGCTATGGGGAGTCACCGTCATGGGAAAAGTTCATTGTGAATTCTCCATACCGAACGAAAATGAGATATTTTATATTTTCGAGTTACACAGTAAAAATCCAAACTCAGACGCCGGGTAAAGGGCGTTGAACTCGAAACATATAATATGACTCCATACAGATACTCTGAAGTAGATATTTCATCTTTTTGACCAATAAAATAGAAAGTTGCTTTTTGGTATTGTAGTTCGGCATTCGAATTCTCAAAACATTTGGAGTTTGGTGATATTCGCCGTTTGTAAAGAAAGATATAGACAATAATTTGTTATCACTAAGCATATTTGATTCACTATTGAGAGGTTCAATATTTTGGGAGAAAGCTGCGAGAAAGTTTGAAAGGATAATATTCTCTTTATGGAGTTTAATAATTAATCAGTCACAGAGGAATTTTACAGAGCTATTGCTACACAATAGCCTTCCAGTAATTCCAGCCGAGACACGACAGATTTTTTTGTCACGTGACCACGTATCGTATCTGGAGTGATCGAACGATATAAAGAGAAGGGAGTTTACGATAAATAAGTATTTCGACCGGTTCAGGACGTTCTTGGAAGAATAGATATGGAGAATTTCGAAATTTTGAGGTTATTTTCCCAATATCTCGAGAAGAAATGACGTGATCATATAAAAACTTCGTGACTAGTTTTAGAATATGTCTTCTGGATTGCTATGAAAAATAAAGTATTCTCAAAAATTTCCAGAATTCTAGACGAAAATAATTTCTACAGATCTGATTTCAATGAAATTTGGCACAAACCTTAAAATCAATATCCAACAGAAGCTCTTTAAATTTCAGTTCCATCTGATACCAAATCCAGGAGATATTGGTAAAGAAATGTGTATGCCAAATTTCGCGATTATTTGAAAATTCAATGTTATTTCCCCAATATTTCAAACGGGACTAACGCGATAAGATTCAAATTTCGTAGATAGTCGTGGATAAGGGATTCGCAACAATTATTTAAATTTCGTGACTGATTTACGGACTTAAAATCAAAAAATAAATTTTTTTCGAAAATTTTTTAAGTTTTTTTCGAGGTTTTTCTGCGGAAACAATTCATTGGATTTTGATGATATTCGACACAGACCTTGAACTCACCATTTGACATCAGCCCCTCAAATTTCAGGTTTCTCGTATTATAATCTTCGGAGATATTGGAAAAACTATTTCAAATTGTTTAATTATCAACTAGGTATCGTTGTCATTTCTGAAATACTTTCACTGGGCTGGACATGATCAAAAATCTAAATAGTTGGAAAATGCTGATGAGCAAATTGTTGCGAAATTTCGTGATGTTCGTTCGATTGGATCGATCAAAAAAATCAGAATTATATCTGGTGATCGACTAATGATATGTGCCTCATGAAATTCCGCTAGGACCATGAAGTGGTCATTCCTTATTGAATTATTAGATTTTTATACGATTCTATCAGTACATTCTGTCCGTCCGACCGTGTGCCCTGTAACTCTCGAAAGGAAAGACCTGGAGTCCTGAAATTTTCAGGTTGAGATCCTGAATTTCTCGGTTAAGTTCGTTAATGGGCCAAATCTGCCGAATGATTTTTGTGCTATAGCCATTTGGAATTTTGATTTTTCCATAACTCCGAAAACATTTATCTGATCGAAATGAAACTTGGTTGGAAGATGAATAGTATCAATGAGAAGAATTATCCATGAAAAATTTTGAAAAAGAAAATATTTTTTATTTGAAAATTTTCATAATTCATTAAAATTTCAACAACCGCGTGAAAGCTGCTGACTTCACGTCAGTGTTTTTCTAGATTTTTCTACCTAATTTTGTTTCTGTTCTATCATTGGGTTCTGAGGAACAAACTGAAATCGACAAAAATCTTCCGTGCCTCGGGAGGGTTAATTTCTGCGAGAGTTGAGAATTGAAAACTAATTTAGTTTTAGTTAATTATTTTATTTACTCTCAGCCATCATTCCACTTCTGGAGTTTGGCGATCTATTTCTGAATTATCCTATGCAAGTATTTAACTTCTGATAATTTTTCTTGCATACATTTCAGAGTTCTTGACATTTTTAATCCTCGACGTGAGTTGATTGCCTCTCTTTCGTAATTTTGAAAATAAACAGAAAACGGGAAGATGTAGACATAAAATTGATTCTTCAAAAATCTGCGTTAACAGAGCATACCACCGAGTTACAAATTGTCTCAAGTTCTTGACCTCTAAAATATTGATTCACGAAATGAACATGACGATGGCACTGGACTGGTGTAGCTTTTCATGACTGTGGTTTTTCTGTTTGTGAATCGTATTGATGAATGAAATATTTAATTTTCGAGATCTGTATAGAAATTTCATGATGAAAATAGGGTGCGTCTTTACTTTAATCGAGATATCTAATCGATTAATCGTAAATGCACCACGGAGTTTATATTTTCATCAGAGAAATCCCGAAGAATTTCAGCAGGGTGTTCTTCTTTTTCAACGTAGTTTAATCGATTAATTTCTGATTACTAAGCGTATCCATCTTACTCGGAGGTCGATCGAACTGATGGATAATTCTAACCTTACTTCAATGTTTTGACCAGAAGTTTTCGTGGATTTATCGAATATTGTTAGGTGTGTAAAGTGGAAAAATGTATGGTGCAGATGTGCAGATGATTTAAAAAAATTAGCTACAAAAATAAGATATTTAGGTACATTTTCTTCGATACAATTATTGGTATTTACATGTCCTTCATTATTTTTCCTTTCCAATTCGAATATAACGAATTCCTCATCACTAGCAGAATTATCATCAAGTTTCTAACATATTTTTCACAACGGAAATAATTGCGCATCCATAATAATGATTTCTGGTAAAAATATGTGCAGAAATACAGCAAATAACTATCACAGAATGATAGGATATCTGCAAAACAAATGAAATAATTGATTTCTGTACATTATAATAAAAAGTGTTCGTTATCAGTAATTATACCAGAAAAACCGTTCATTGAAATCCGAATCCAAAACGGAAATTCAGCGAGAATTCACTGATTTCTGTCTTTAATTCCACCTCATGTTTGGAAACTTTTCGGGAGATTTGATGACGTCACGTCAATCGTTTTTTCATCGCTCGATGGAATTCATCGCTTCAACTGATTAAAATAAAAACGCACCCATATCGAACTGTTTCAGCCGTTTCCTTTTTGGTAGTTGGATCGCAGTTGGAACGAAATTTTTATCACTTGTTTACAACCATCAATGATACGTAAACATAGTAATAAAAATTCATAATAAACATACCCCACGACGACGGCCAGCTGCAAGTATCAGCGGGATTGTAGAAGTTCACAGAAGTCTTCTTCGGTATAGCGAGTCATCGTCATGAGTCATCCTGATTCTGAACATTCGAATTGGATATTTCAGCTTTTCCACATAATATGCAAGCCGAAAAAAACAATTCCGGAGCTTATATGATCCCGCTATAGCATGCCGTCGCCATGAGAAACGTTGATTTTATATTCATTACATGGAACTCGAATATTTGATATTGCATCCTCTCGACATACACACCGAAAATCGACACTTTGTCAAAACTTAAGCAAGCCCGGTGAAGGATACAAGCGTCGATAAAAATGTTTTTGCAATGACTCATATTTGGCTTGGAAAGTTTTCATGTTCGTGATTTTTATCGATTCAATATTTCATAGATCCGAATTCGGATCATACAGTTTGAAAACGTTCACTATCGGCACATGATTTGAACTTGTACAGAGCGGACATTTCTTTATTTTAATGTCTTTCTCCCGAGTTTTGTGAATGTTAAAAATCTAGTCTATTCAAACCGTAATAGAATGGAGTATACAGTTTGGTTTCATTGGATATCAATTCAGCATGGGGATATTGAGCCAATAAAATAAATTGCACTTTTCGTGACAAAAAATATTCCCGAGTAACAGAACTATACAGGGTTTACTACCATCTCCATGGCAAATAATAGCTGTGCTTATTCCAACTAGTTTTGCGAGCATGTTCTGGAAAATAGCGTGCCATCGTTTTGTCCAAATGTCTGTAATTTTTGAACGTTGAGCCGGAATTGGTCTCAAACGACTACGTAGGACCCCCTGATGACGAATCCAGTGTCAAAATCAAATCTGTCACGATTGAGTGAGAATGGAGCCTTTTGTAGACTTGAAACAATTATTGAACAAAATTTTCTTAGTGTTCACTGAAAATTCTTCTAGAGTTTGGTGGTATATTTCTGAATCATGCTATACAAGTTGGAATTAATGGTTGATTTTTTTCGCATAAATTCCAGAGTCAATAACAAAAGCATATTTTGAACGCTGTCTCTAAAATCCCGGTACCGCTCACACATTTTATCATTGCATAGTTGATGACGTCACCCATATGACGCACAAGGTACCGGGATCCAAGCAAATTCCAGTAAAAAATGTAGCCTTGGGCGGTTTCTGTTCATCGAAGTGAAACCTGACCTTACTATTAAATCGTTTCGTTGATGTGTCAAAGTGACATTTTTTCCCGAGTTTTCAAACATGAAAAAACTGTTGAAATGGTTTTCATTCTATGAAGAATATTCAAAAATTTTGTGGAAGTTGAGGAGAATATGGAATTGTACAAGAAAAAAAAGTGCTGTAAAAGGGACGCTTGATTGATTACAGCCAGCAGAAAAAAAATTCTGAACTTCAGGTTCAGGAGCTTTTAAGTGCTTGTTCAATTTCGTTGATTCAGGCTATCATTTTAATAATATACTAGATTTCAATTCAATCCGATCTGTACTTATGGAACAAATTTGATTGGGGATATTTTCAAATATTTTGGGCGGATCTTTTCCATTCACGAATTGAGCCTTCAGACCCAAACCTTCTCTATAAATATCGAGTCTCTGGGTCGTTTCTTTTGAAAAGTATTGGGTTTTCAGTTGATCTTACTGCCAATCGTTAATTCGACCACTACCCAAAAAAGACTTGATACTTGTAGAGCAGGTTTAGAGTTTGATAACGAAGGCCGAATTTGCGAATTGCTCACCTTCACCCAAGGATTCCGCAGATATTTCCATTAGAAATCTTATCTTCAAGAAATTATCAACAAAACACATGGGAAAAAAATTCTGTACCTCAGTACTTGATTGAAAAACTACAGCTTCAAGGTTCAGGCAGAACTTCGTGATTATTTTAATGGAACGATTATCAAGAAATTCGGCACAAATTTAGGCCTCAGCTTCCGCCAATAAGCTACTAAGTTTCATTATGACCGGATCATCATTTCGAGTTATTCCGGAAATCAAATGAAACCGAAGAAATAGGTTCGAAATTTGACATATATTTTTCCTAATATCTCCGAAAATAAGTCGATGAAACTGAAACTGTGCTGCTAAATAGTAACCTCAAGGTCTATGCCAAACTCTGTTGCAAGTTTCTGTAAAATACCCCACATGTTACATAATTTAGAAAAGTGAGATGAAAGATACCTATTTCATAAGAGTTACATCCCAAACTGTATATTTACGTATTGACTCGAAGTAAATTAGTAAATTCGATTTAAATAAACTGGCCGTATAAATTAACATAATTTTAAATTATCCAAATGACCATACAAATACATTCGAAACATCGAACTTGACTTAGATCTCGGTACCTGTAGCATCATCAAAAGTCAATGTTGAAAATTCATGACGGTTACCGGGAGTCTAGACACAGCGTAAAAAATAAGGTTAGGTTTCACTTTGATGAATAGAAACCGCTAACGATTTTTTATCGAGATTCGCCAAGATCCTGGCACTTAGTGCAGCATGTAGGTGACGCCATCAAATATACCGAGATGAAATCTGTGAACTATACCGGGATTTTAAACATAGCGTTAAGGATATGCATTTTCCTTGAAAGAAATTATTGACTCTGGAATAATTATATTCTCATTATTCGCTAGAGTTTTTTTCTCCTCCCAATACCCAAACCAGTAGGTTGGGAGTAGGTTGTTGGAGGTGAAACTTAGTGATGAAGAATTCTTTTTAATCGTGATCAACTACCTAATAGTGAAGGGCTGAAAGAGTTCAATATATTTATTATGAAATTCTCATACAAATCTTGGAAATTTTCTTAAGTCATTCAGCTCTCTGATTCACAAACCACAGTCAGGAAAACTTATGAGAGTGTAGTGCCGTAGTTATTTCGTGAATCAATATTCAAGATGTCTCAACCTCGAGAAAATTTGGAATTTGGTGGTGTTTCCTGTAAACACAGGCCTTGAAAGTACCAGGTCAATATCATTATGACCTTGAGCTTAATCTTTCGCGGCGAATTTCAGTACATGTTTGTAAGTGGGGAACTTCGTGTTTTTTCTCGGTATCATTGTTTTTTCCAGAATAACTTGTAAGAAACTGATTCAATCATGATGACGCCCAGCTAGGTCCGAAAAACAACTTTTTAGAAAATTTCGCGATGATCATGTCATAAGAACAATTCGAAACAAAAATTCAAATCTATATTTCGTATATTCTATATTTTGCGATCTTCGGATCATATCCTCACGAAATTCTGTACAAACCCTCAGTCATCATTTTTCAATAAAATACTGGATATCGATTCAATCCAATGTGAATTTTTGGAAACATCGGAAAAATAAAATTCGATATATCTCCTGAATCATTGAGTAGATTTTACCTTTTCACTAATTCAGCTTTCGTTATTAAGGTATAAACTACTCTACAAATATCGAGTTTTTAAGTTGGTTTTTTCCCCTCACGATCGGCCGTGAGAACGAATTGTTGAATGAATAAAATCTATTTAATATTTCCGCCGATAACCCATTCAGAATTTTATTTTTGGAATGTCACCAACAACACAAATTAGATCAGATTAAAATCCAGTACTTGATGGAAAAATGACAGCACGAAGGTTCATGCCGAATTTCGTGATGATGATATAATTAGAAGATCACCAAATGTGAATTAACCTGACATAAAAATACCTTATTTTCTATTTTAATATCAATGACGAAAGAAACAGATTTTGAGAATTCCTCTGAACTATATGTGTAATTCATCTGAAATTTCTGACATAGAAGAGGAATAATGGTCTTAAAACTTCAATTTTTATTGGAACCTTCATGCAATGCAGGGTGAGATGTTTCGTAAGTTTGGCTGTACTACCACTTTCAAACCAACTATAATTACTACATTCGCAGTCACATAGTTAATAAAATCATTTCAGGTTAATAAAAGTTTTAGAGGTCAACAGTTGAAACTAGAAATACGGAAAAAACGACATAATAAAACAAAATTATATCTCAATATGTATTTGTTCCGTACTTACTAATTAAAATTGAATTTTATTTCAACATATAGTCTGTTCCGTAGTTAAAGTTTCAACTTCTGACCTCGAAATATTTTATCTACCAGACTAAATGATTCTATTTAATGTATAAATATGGAGCCAGTAATTTTTGTTGGTTTTAAAATGGTAGTTTCGGATTCATTTGCTTTGAGGTTATTTCCCTGATATTTCAGGAACTACCCAAACGATTGGATTGAAGGATGGCGATCAATTGGAACATAAAGACGCGCAACTATTTGCGAAATTTTGTTGGGATCGTATTGCTTGTAATCGTCATAAAAATTCAATTGAATACGATTTCAACTTCCGGAAATATTTGGAATTTTTTTTTGAAATTTGGTGTTTTGTTTCCTCGGTATCGTTGTTTTTTCCGGAATAACTAATGAAATTTTGATTCCAGCATGACAAAACTTGGTAGCCTGTTCGAAAATAAGGATGAACAACTGTGTGTAGAGTTTCGTGAGCATCGTGTCATCAGAACAATTCCAAGAAATTTTTTTTTACTATTTATGGGACTTCAATGGCTAAATGCATCTTCTCATGAAAAAATGAACACGAGGAGTAATAATATCATAACCATAATGGATACAAATATTTGATAAGAATTGGAACACCTTCAGAAAATAATAAATATTTCACAATTCTACAAAGTATTGGATCTTAATATCACAATAAATCGAAATACTTGACCGAAGTATCTCATTCGCATTCGCATTCAATTTTCATCATCAATTTGTTTCGAGTAGACATTAGGATCTCTTCATAGCATAACTCACACAAATTCGACGATTCAACAAGTTGACCTTCTTTTTTAAACCCGTTCATACATCACAATCGACGCTATTGGTCCCGGAAATCTGGCAACAGCGCTGGGATTTCAAACGTTGGCTGGATATGTTTGCGTGGTATATGAGGGATCGGAATGGCGGAGTTGTGGTTCGGGTTTGAGAAACGTTGTTTCCTATACAACTTTTTTGTCTTAAAGAAATTCTTTCCCCTCTCAGGCTGCCTAGTGAGTTATATTTTAAAACAACTCATTTCCACTTTATATACTCGTCAAAGTCATTTGGATCATGTGGGTCTTAGGTAGCCTGTATGATATATCGGGATTAGATGCGTCTATTGGATCAATATATATATATATATATATATATAGGCAATTAGACAACTGAGATAGACAAATCAAAATAAAAATTTTATTATAGAACGTAGAAAGATAAAATTTGAGAATTTTAAGAATGTACAAATCGATATCCATGAAGTTCGAATTAGTGTCTTGCAATTTAAGTAGAATATTTAAGTGTTAAAAACGTATTGTGTCATGATTGTTGTTGCTGGTTTCATGTTTAACCTCACTTTCGAAACCCTGAAGAAGCAATAAACAAATTGCGAAAGCTTGGTTTAGAAAAAAGAGTACTTCCTTTTACTCCAACAACGAGAGTCGCTATACCCTGAAAAAAATACATTACATATATATATATATATATATATATATATATATATATATATATTATTAAGTATTAAGGGTAATTCGACTATCGGGCAATTATGAAGAAGGTCAATTCTATTAACAGCTCTATATTTCGTCAAACAATGTTGACTTCATCAGGAGCATACTGAAAAAAACATGAAACAATTGCAACATACAATAAAGATCCTGACAATAAAACTTACAATAGCTTAAGACATAAATTTAAAATTGGACATAGCTTCAAGAAAATTCACATCGGCAATATCAGCCTACACATCACCCAAATCACAATCTAGAAATTTTTTGGAAAAATTCGAACAATAACCTGAAATAACTCAAATATGCAATGCGCAATTTCTGAAATGTCAATCGATGTTTTTCTGAAGTCGCTTTGTCTTAACTCCTGATATCATTTTCACGGTCGAGAAGGAAGCTGTATATGGCACTGAGGTCGTTGGTGTCAGATTTGGTGTTCATAGTTTTGTTCTGATTTATATGACACATTTCCAAGAAAAGACGTTTTTTGTAATTTTCTTCATGTTCTAAGATGTCCGCATTTTCGTAATCAATGATATGTCCTGTGTTTTTAACATGTAGACCCAGTGCGCACCTTTCAGGTCTAAGGGTGGCGTCACTTTTGTGTAAAGCTATCCTTTTGCTGAGGGCTTGTGACGTTTGGCCAATGTACACCAACGGGCAATGCTTACAGTTTAATTGATAGACAATATTCCTCATTAAAGTTGGTTTCAGTCTATCTTTTGTGTTCTTGAATAGAGATCTTGTAACTACTAAATTATATCTGCCAATTTTTATATTACCATTGTACCTCTTGAAAAGTTTTGTTAGTTCAAAAGTTAATTCTTTGATGAAAGGTAACTTTACATAAGTAACCCGGTCTTCTGCGTTATCATCATTGTGTGCGTTGTCAGCAATTATAACTGGATCTGGTGGACGCGCCGTGTTATAAATCAGTCTCTTGAGGAATTTGGTGGAATATCCATTATCCTTCAGGAGTTTGAACAACCTGTTGAGCGCTGCCTTTTTTAAAGTGGGATGTGTTATATCTTCGATCTTCTTCTTAAGGCCCAGGATAACATTAGTTTTCATCTTAATATCATGGTAAGAGTGCGCATTTATATATCTGCCTGAGCTACTTGGTTTTCTGTACCAATCTAATATTATGCTGTTATCATCTTCTCGGTGTAATTTCGTGTCCAGAAAGGGTACACTTCTGTTTGTTTCTCTTTCAATTGTGAAGCTTATGTGTTCGTCAAAGCCATTAAAAATTCTCAAAATCTCGTCCTCGCCATCAGCAGGCATAGACAATATTAGGTCATCCACATACTGGTAAATAAAGGTCGGACTGAATGATAACTTTCTTAGTTGATTTTTAATTATAGTTGAAACAACCATATCTGCGAGCGCTGAACTCAAAGAGAGTCCCATTTGGCAACCGAATCTCTGTCTGTAAAATGATCCATTGTAAAGAAAATAGTTCGAGTGAAAAATGAACTCAATCAGGTGGATGAAATCATCTTTGTGTATTTCAGTATGGGGCATAATTAGCTCCCAATTTTCATCAATGATGTCTATGGTCAATTCTAAGGAGATATTAGTGAATAATGACACCACATCCAAGGATACGATTTCATGTCCTGCTGGTAAAACTGTCCCATTCATTCGTAGGGCAAATTCGTATGCATTTGAAATTCGAAACTCGTTATAATCCATGAAAGAGGTCTTTAATATGTCTGCAATGTACTTACTAATGTTTGAGGTCGGTGATAGAATTGTATTGATTATTGGTCTCATGGGTACATTTTCCTTATGGATTTTTGGGAGTCCATATAGTCTCGGCGGCTGGGCACCGTAGCAGTTGAGTTTTTTGGATGTGATTCCATCAATGAAGCCCTTGTCTTTCAAATATTTGACCCATGTGTTGTTTTGTCGTTCAATCTGCCCTGTGGGGTCCCTGTTTAACTTCTCATATATGTCAGTGTCATTTACCAAGACATCACACCTTGCAAAATAATCCTGCCTATCCATCAGGACAGTTACATTGCCTTTGTCTGAATTTAAAACAAAAACGTTATCATTCTGTTTTAAGAAAGATCTTGTTTTCATGTAAAGTTTGTTTATAAAACTCGGATGACAATTCCTGGCGAAAAAGAAATATGTCAATATATTAGTGGCCTGGGCTCTCACGATATCTTTGTATTCATGGCCAAAACCTTCTATTATGGATTCTGCATCTGCTAAAAGTCTTTTAAAGGACACTTGTTTACTAGTTGGCGGAACAGAAAATTTTGGACCGAGTGACAACATTTTCAATATATCATCCGGTATGTTAGTATTCGACATATTTACTATCCATGATTGTTTGTTTCTGATTTTGCTCAGGTATGAAATTTTTAGATTTCTTGTTTTATCTAAATGTCTGAGTTTGATCTTGTGAAAACGCTTCTTGTACGCATTTAGTTGGTGAAATTTGAAACTATGGTACACATGTTCAGGCAAAAGGTCGCGTGCCAATTTACTTGATACTTCCAGTTCCTTCTCTAGTCGACAAATCCTAATTTGTGTCTGCTTAATTTCCAAGGATAAAATGTTTGAGCTCAGTCTGTTATTGAGTTTTTCGATGTCCCTCACTGCTCCTACATTTGTGTCGAGCAGGCTAAATATGCACTTTGAACCTTCAGATATGTGTCTGGGTGTCAGACAGTTGTTCTTGCAATTCAATAGAAAAATGCGCCTATTTCTGAAACCAGCCAACTTTTTTTTTTGATATATATATATATATATATATCTATACATGGTGTAAGGACACCCCCGTATATTCATTTGACGAGCTACAGTAAATCTCGAAATCTCCGCTTGGCTCCCCAACTATGGGAACCAGCGCTCTGAAAATGATAATTTTTGTTGATGATTAAAAAAAAATCTGAGGGTGGTTTTTATAATATCCTAAACATTAAATTTTTTTTTCAGGAACATCGTGCATGATATTCATGAAGAGATCCGAACTGACAAGAACTGAACCCAAAACGAAAAGAAATATTTCCGTACGAAAAGTCCTTCTTGAGAATTACTTCTACAAAATACAATAACCATCAAGTGAGTACGTGATACAAATTATGACTGATCATTTCGAATATTGAATCGACATAACATGACAGAACAATTTTCATTCCCATTGAAATTTTCCTGATAATTATGATAAGTTGCACCTGCTAAACTATTTTCCATTTTTTCGTTCAACATGAACGAATAATAATCACTATGAATAATTCAAGTTAAAACTTGCTATTATGATCATTGACATGTAGAAAAATGTTTACACCATCACATTCAGCTCGAAAGGAAAAAAAACCGAATCATTTATGCTCCTATATTCAACATGCGAAATTTTGGGCCTTTTCGTAGGCGACTAGGGAGGAAAACTTACCCGAACAGAATTTTTCAGGTAGAATTTGTTCGAAAAAAACCTTTTAGGTATATTTTAATGTGTTCCAGTTTGTCAGCAAATGGTCTGCGTGAAATTATTTAGTTTGAGTATATTGCGTATTCAGAATACTCGAACAAATTGCTCTTTTCCAGGGATGAACTACCATTTTCTTGTACGCTTGTTTTTGTCATACCGAATCCATCAGAGTAGTTTCATACTTCACATCTCTACGCTTGAGATTGCATCTACTTTTCCAAATAAATCGCGAAACACCAAATTCCGAGACTTTAATCATAAAGACTGGTATTGACAACATATGTTCATATACTAAACAAGATGATGCCAAATTCGATGCTCTTCACTACTTCCATCCAAGTTGTATCTTGAAATATATGTCGATTTGAAGAAAAATTTTATGATTCAATTAGACGACGATAACATCGAACAATTTCGAAATTTCATGAAAAAGCAAATTAGAGAAGATACGGTGTGATTCAAAAAGAAGAGGGAATTCCAGAAACGAGAAACTACGTCAAAGTTGCCTTGAGCAAAAAAAAACTACCATAATGATAATGAATTTGGCACTGGCAACATGGAAATTGACATTCACGGGGTTTTCCAGGGAGGAAATCGGATAACTCGTATTAATGTAAAAGGTCTTTCATTATGGGCGGCCCATTCTGTTTTTTGAATAAAATACATTAATTATTTGGGAATTATTGAAATTTCAATAGATTCAACCGTCGATAACAATATAACAAAGCTAAACTTCAGGTACTCGAAGGGCAGACTTTTTTTCTTAATAATTGTGTCTCTAAACAATATCATAACTCTCAACCGTCTCCGAGATATTTGCGATCAAAATTTTACTGCATCTATTAGAATATGTAATTACTTGAAGAATTAGCCGAGAACGCTCTTGTTCCCCTTCATAACGTAACAGAAGTCCTTATTTAATATGAGGATACAATACGTTGTGACTTTGAAATGAAACAGTGTCTAAAAGCAATAGATAAACTGTAGAGACCTATATCCGCATTAAGAAATTCATCCACAGTGTATGGTTCAATTCTCAAAAGAAGCCGAAATTTCAGATTACTCTCAGCTCTGATGTTAGTTGGTTACTCCGGTTTTTGAACAATAAAAGCAAGCTTTACTATATGTGTATGGCTGCAAAAGTGAGAAGGCCTTTTTCTTGAAATTTTCCTCTGCATGAATCGGTCCTCTGCATCTGTAGTATGGTTTTTATTGCCTGTTTTTGTAGAACGAATACTCTGCTAACTACTGTTCTACTGTTCGCTCTGGTGTAAAAAATCACACCATATTATAATTTCTAACACTGCCTGATAGATACTCCTGATTGCTGTTTCCTTTTGGTATCGACGTAGACCTCCCAGAGTATTACATAAAGTTGCTAGTTCAGATCATGTTTTATCGATATGATCACCCCAATTCAAGCATTCAAAACATGCATTACAAAGGAATCTTGCTTATTTCCTCAAGGGTAATTCCACATCAAGTACTTTTGGCGTCTCAAATCCAGAGGGTGCGGTCTTGCACAGTATGTTGTTGGTTTTTTCTGTATCTGGCACATAACATTGTTACGCAGAAACCATTGGTTTGCCAAATTAGCGGCCTATTGAGCTCTTCGAAAAGTATAAGTTGCCCCCAGCAGAAGGTTCGGATCATCCGCATACTTCACCGCGAATATTCCAGAGTTTGCATCTGTGTACCGAGATCCTCAAAAGTATGAACAGCATTATTCCGAGCATGCTGCCTTGTTGTACTCCACATTAAACTATTGTGGCATCAGATATTGCTCATGAGGTATCATCTTTATGACCCCTATTCGTTGCTAACGATCTTTTATGTAGGAGGCAAACCATTGGCACAAGTTGTCCAGATACCTCCAACTTCAATATTTCGATAACAGGCTGATCGGTCTATGATTTCTAATGTTGTCTTCTCCTCCATCATTGAAAACAGGTCTTATTTCGGCTCTCTTCAGTTGGTCTGGAAATATTCCATGCTCAACAGAGTCCTTCATGATTATTGTGACGGGTTCTTGAATACAGGATTTTATTGTTGAGATGGAAACACCATCCAAGTCACAGCTTCTCCTATTTCAAGGAAGGTAATATATTTATAGGATTTCTTGTTGAGTGTCTTCTTCGAAGAAAAAATATTTTGCTCTTTACAGTATTTTCTGATGAAAGCTTATATGTCGTAAGTTGTTCGTAATACCTACCTTAGTTAAGTGTGCGTTGAAATTGTCTGCTAATTCTAGAAAGTTTCCTGATATGTTGATGAGGTTGTCATTCTGTCCACCCTTTATTTCTCTGACTACATTCCACCGGCTCTTTGTCTTATTTGTAGAGTTGATAATAAGATTTTCATATTCTTGACTTAAGTTGACTGATTGTCTTCTCCTTCTGAATTCTGTATACTTCTGCGAATTTACTACTTCTGTTCTTGAATAGGAGTAGTGCATCAAGATGGTGTTCGGCTCGTTTCATTCCGTTAGTTTTCTGTTTTTATTTATAGGAATACCATTGCTTTTTCATGTCATTTTCACCATTAATGTTCAGTTTATCTTTGTTCAGTGCTGCTAGCTTTGTTTTAGATCGGCTGAATTCCGAGTCCTGAGATCTTTCACTCTTTCTAATGAAGGTGAACTCTTCTTCTTCGTACCTAATACAATCAGTTCAGCTGTATTATAGTCAGCCAGATTTGTCTTTGCCACATCCTTCTCATAAGTAACAACGTTTGTAATGATGTTTTCAATACATATTTTGCTATTTGTTATTCTGGTAGGTTCATCGATGATGGGGTGCAATCCATATGAGTTCAAGAGATCAAGAGTGTCACTTGTGGTTTATTTGGTGCATTCATAATGTCGATTTCGAAGTCACCAGCTAGTATTATTTTATTTTTCCTGCTCATTTCATTTTATACTTGTTCTATCCCAGTTTGAAGTTTTTTGGGCCATCAGGAGGTACAGAGACAGAAATAAATTTACTGTTCTCCTTTCCACTAGATACCTCAACTGCCAAGTAATGTGCAACTTTTTTATTAATAGTTGTTTTAAATTTTTTCTTTCTCGGAATGCAACATCCTTTCTGATGAAGATTACTGAGCCAATATACGCATCCATAGCACGACAATAGGCACTTCTCAGTATGAAGGCCTTTGATACCGAAATTATTCATTTTTTCTTCATATTTCCAATATTCAATCACACGAACAGCTATAACTTTATGTTTCAATGATAGTTCCTGTGATGACTCTTCTAGTTAATCAAATAAATTTCCCAAGAATACATTTTGATGGAAAATCATGTATTTATGTGTTGGTTGTTCCGGTTGTTTAATGTCTGAATTGGTGTCTTGCTTAAAGGTTTCTCCATGAAATGACGCTCCCTAGTGAAATTAAATCTTTCGGAAGTAACTCCTGTCGGTCAGAAATAATTCTTGTAAACTTTTCCGATTTACTTGTGAAGGAAGTCTAACCAAGAAGCTCGTCAATTTTGTCTTCTTGGTTTCCAATTCTTTGATGGAAATGTGTTTCTCATATATTTCATCAATGAGGGATTATCATCCATAAAGACTCTATTCTTTTCTTGCACTTCCTTCAACAAATCCCTTAGGTGAAAAATGGTTCTAGAATTTTTGAGCTCGTTTGTTTCGTTGCCGTGCTTTTAGGCTTTCGGCTGTGCATGTTTACACGTTGTTGATTTCGAATTCGTTGACTGCTCATGCTCCCTGGATGAAAACAACCGTCACACTTAATGCATTCTACATAGTCCACCACCTTTTCTTGCAATAAACGCATTTTATATCCCACACTTTTAACGAAGCTTCTTTTCGTCCGCCATCTTATATCATAACTCATAACAATAAAAGGCTTCACAATAAGATATTATTATTGGTGAGATTATAAATTATTGTGCAATACGTCCCCTCCCAATATTGAGGAATTACCTCAATCGCTGTTTTCCCAATTTATGTATTTTGTTGTGAGTAACTCTATATAAACGTATTTAGAATATCATCTTTTTCTAATTTTTATAATAAGTCTGTAACAAGAAGATATAAGGAATCGAGGGGCCGTCATATTGAGAGACTTGTAGATGTTGAACTTATTTCTCTACAAACCTAATTTCTATCTATTATAGTTTGGAAGAAAGTAAAGAAGAGCATCGAATTGTCAATATTCTTGTATAGGAATATTCGTTCCCATTGTCAAGTATCCAATCACAAATTCAATTCGAATGCCATTATGGTGATATTTTGTGACTGGCGTAAAGAAGATAATCTTAATTATTCAACATTCTCGAATCCTATATATCATGTGATTCTGTGTGTTTATTTTTCGGTGTCGACAAAATCTTCGATCATTCTGGCAATTTCGAGCAATTTATTTTGAGAAAATACGAAAAACGTTACAAAGAATTGGTCCAACGAAACTTTTGTTTGCAATTGAAAAAATTCGTTTTGAAAAGTACCTAGTTCAATTATTGATGCAGGAAACAATGTTCAACTCTCGAAATTCAGTACAACAACAGTTCAGCTATCTCAATCATTAACAAAGCAAGTAATATTCTATTCCCCTCTCGTGAGATGAATTTCGAGTTTCAGTGCAATGTGATTCATTGAAATGACACATGTATATTATTATATTTAAATAGGGATATGTATGATTACAATTTGAATAATGCTTATTCATGAAAGTTCAGAAGAGAAGAGAATTAAACAGTTATATGATTCTCGGTACATATTATTGATGGTATCTCTGTTCATGAGGACTATTATTCAATAAACTTAGGAATAACTAGAAAGTTTAGGGAATCTAGGGAACATTTCCAATTTCCCTCATGTTTCGACGTTTTGTATGTCTTCATCAGGGAAAAATTTTATCAGTTCCCCTCACATCTTTAGTTAAAATGAACATTTCAAAGTGACACAATGATACCCTTCTACCGTTGCAAAACAAACCGTTCAAATGAAGCAAATCACTTCTCTACGGTTGATTGTCCTGGTTCAAATCCCGAATAATGTTCATCAAGCCAAGTAGTATTTTTTTCGCCATAAAACAAAGCTTAACACACGAAATTTCTTTTTTTCAAATTTTACACTTGTATTTTATAGATTAGGGTTAGCTAAAAATTATGTGGATTCAATACTAGTCGCGCCATCTATGTGCCAGCCTACCAACTTTTCCGCCCACCTGATATTTATTCAAATAAGAATAAGGAGTATTCTTATATCTAACTTCTCCGTGACTAAGAGAAAAAAAAATGTTATTTTCAGAAACTCTTAATTTTTGAGCTCGATATCTCCTAAGTAATTATTAAAGGATAAAACCATTTCTACCTATTCTACTAGTTGAATGACGTGTGGATCGTGGCGAGCTCAGACTTGAAATAGACTTCTTTGGAAGGAAATTGTGAGCAAGTTAGCTGAGGTATGTAATCTCACGACTGAATATTTTTTGAAAATTCACAAAATGGACGAAGAAGGCAGCTCCGGGTCCTCCACCATTTTGTACATATAGAAAATAGATCTGGCGGAGATCATCTCAATTGATAGGTCCGAAAGGAGAAATTCATCGCTAGGATTAATTGGTCGCCTCCTCTAGTTAGAACTACCACCACATATTTTGTCAATTTGTAACTACTCAAATCATCAAAGTGAAAAGTTAGACTATTCATCGATTTTTTTTTTGAATGTTCAATTATATTATATTTTCTGCTGAAGTTCGGTATCATCACATTCCATTGAAACTTGATCAATATTTTTTATAGTCTCTGATTGGGAGATTTGTTCGGCTTTATAACTTGGCGTGAACACTGGCTCTTAGCGCGATTGCTTTGGGATTACATCTTCTGTAGTTTTTGGTGACATCAAGTAGCTCGACTTCACATAGGTTGTTCGATAATATATGTGTTTTCCTCACACAGGAAGTTTATAGCAGTAACTTCTCTGCATAGTCAATCGTGTTTTTCCACATTGAAAATGGATCTGGTTATAGGTCAATTTGATATTGATTGTTTTTCAAAATTGGTGGTGGAAATAGTCCAGAATAATTGTTAATATAAGTTTCTTTTGAGGTAATTTCGAGAATGAATCTTACCTGATTTTCACTCATTTCGTAACTTCGGTTCAAAAATAATACTGGATAAATGAATATATTTTCATCCTTAATTGAAAACTATAATCATATGCGATTTCAGTTTGAATTTTTTTTTTGAAAAGTTCTTCTTTCATGTGAAATAATTATTATATATGTTGCTGAAGCGATATGTTGAAGAACTGAGTTAAGAATAACCAATGGTTTTGAAATCATCCCATAAATCTATGGCTTATGTATCCATCTAGAAATTTATTTGGCTGATTTTACTCTTTTGACGTGCTTAATATGTCTCATTCATCGAATTATTAAAAACTATTATTGAATTTTCTGATGAATTCATTTGTGAATTTGCCATATCAATTAGTTTCTGATGTGAGTCTTTCAAGCTTCGAATAGCTTTATCGTTTTCATCGGCATCACTCTTATTTTGATTGCCTGATATTCATTTCCATATAGTACCTAGTCCATTTATCGAACCTCTATTTTTCCTGTTAGGAGGTGTCAGTATTAATTGCATGAGCTTTTTATGGGTTTCGACGATCTTATACAGATGTATTCGTGACCTAAAATTTCACGTAAATCTTTTGCAGTGTTCTGAAGTGTGAAATGATGTATTCATGCTTCGGTACGAGATATCAGTTCATTGAATTCCGACGTTATGTTGGATGAATCCAAAATTTGAATCATGACTTCCGTGCATTTTGAGATGATATTTCTGAAGATTGATGATTAAAAAGTAAAATAACTCATTTCCGCTTTATAATTTTATTTTCACAATAATTGTTTCTTCATGACAACATGACTTCATCAGGTGAGCATGGTAACTGACTACATATTTGGGATACAGTTCTTTAAATAGTTGAAAAATATGTTGCGAAATACAACAAAATTATGGGAATTCCTGGGTTCAAAGAAGATTGAGTAAGGGCGATTTATTTAGGTCCGTTTAGTTGTTGAGGAGAATCCGCTTTTTATTTTACCTATTTATCTCCAATGCTTCCAGGAATTTCAATTTTAGGGTCTTATTTTCTACGTGGAAAATTTCGAAATTGCTGTCGAAATCATGACCAGTGTCCAACAAATGTTCTGCATATGTTGAATTATGAGCTTCGCTAACGTATGCTTTCTGATGTTCTCATATCCTAGTCACCCCCCCTGAAGATAGTTGGGACGGTGATGAGTATGTATTATACCTTGTCTAATGGAAGGTGTTATAGAACTCCTTTTGACCACAGAGAGCAGTTAACTCTTATTTTTTAACCAGATTAACTCCTAGTTATCTGTCAAAATAGTTTGATAATACCACTCCTTAGATTTTTCAAATGGACTGTACTATTTCGATTTATTATGTCTACTTTTTGGATGATGGTTTTATTATGGTGTAGCAGTATTATATTAACGAGAGAGTTTAGAGCTCTTTAATTTATAATGCTTCTGATTATCAGATCTAACCTAATAACATAAACAATAGTCATGTTAGTTTGAGTTCAATTCATCGGAAAGTGTTTTCATCGGATTCGCTAATTCAGTTTGTTGAAGGTTATTATTATAATTGAGATATATGCATTTAGGAAAAAAATCTTAGCAATGGTCAAATCGCTGATAAGCACTTCGAATATCAGTATAAGTTAACTTACCGTGAAAGCAGGGTAAAGAGCACGTGGTAGCAGGTAAAATGTATAATGATTGTTTTTCATATCAGGAAATGAACTGGCTCGACCTGTTTCCGATGCTAAGAAGTCTTTTTGAAAGAGACGTGGCCTTCTATTTGACTTCTGTTCGGTTAGTTGGTTTAAGTCGGGCAATATAGAACTCCATACACAGAGTCAGCAAGATTAAATTGGGATATAGGCTGAAAGCGAGTAAACTATCATGAATATACAATTGCATAGCCGTTTACTAATGAAAATACAAGCTAACATACATAGAATGGAAACAGAACACATGTGTCACTTGACTATGCACACTTGTTCGAGATTACATTGCGAATAGCAAATTTCGTGTTGAAGTTGCACTTCGTTCGCGAAGTCGTTCTGAATTTATTGAATAGAGTAGTCTGATACTATGTGATAATTCCTTCCAAAATAGAATAAAAAAAATATTATGATTTTCTCAATATGTTGTGATAATGATTAAAAAAAAATATTCCTTTAATTTCATTTTGATTAACTCGAACAACTATCCGTTCCCCTTGACTTGAGATAAAGATACAAGAGCTATACGATTTTGCAGCTTACGATTGAGTTTCAGTAGTCGATTGAGGAGGTATGGGGCATTCTTTATCTTTCCGATCTATGTATACCTATATATCAAAGGTTTTCTTCTCTGATATCCATTATTAGGCGAATCAAGGCACGATACTTCAGATTATTGATTTGGTTATTCTTTGTATGATTGGATGACTCGATTTCAAATTGATATATTGTTCGCAGTTAATGGTTTTAAGAAACCAATACACAATCAAAACATTGGGATTATATTGAGGTCTTGATAAAAAAAAAACTATGGAGCTATCCGGCTCAGTCCAGAGTGA
The DNA here is from genome assembly GCA_958510865.1 of Myrrha octodecimguttata. Classification (NCBI taxonomy): domain Eukaryota; kingdom Metazoa; phylum Arthropoda; class Insecta; order Coleoptera; family Coccinellidae; genus Myrrha; species Myrrha octodecimguttata. The sequence goes on from OY294060.1 coordinate 17,533,069, forward strand.
ATTATAGGCGTTTGTGAAAACAATTGAGATCACCTTGAATGATTTCCCCGGTGTCTTGAGGTATGGCCAAGAAGATGTCATCAATCTATCGTTCATAAAATGATGAAAAAAAAATTGTTATGGTCTTGTAGTCATCACAAAACAATTTCCCTACTTACGTTGAATACATCCCGTCTCAAAATTCTGATTTCGAATCTGATCTTTGAAAATCAAATAACAGCTTTCTGTGAAATAATATTATATAAAACCATTGTATAAATTGAATTAATTAATTAAATTATACAATGATGAAACGCGTAAAATCCAATCTTCCACATTACAATCAGTTCGAATAATAGGCAGACATAGACATCTTTAGATGTGTTTGAATGAAGCAAAACAATATCTAACGATTGGCAGTTCGAATAATACGCAGACATAGATTTTCAGTTCGGAGGGTTCGAATTAATTTTGAACACAGTTGTTAGCTTCATGAAAGAAACTCTGCCGTGATTCACTGACATATTTGCTCAAATTATATGAAGGAAATCCTAGCTGTCTGTTGGTTCGAGAGTTGTCAGATCTTCATGACTTTTAGAGATGAAACAGATTTCAGGGAGATTTTTTTAGACCGAAACATTAAAACCAAACTTTTTTTTTTAAATAATAAATTTATTGATATTGACCATATTGACAATGAAAACAATAATACATAATAAAATACAAAATCACAGGTTAATACAATACGGCATAAGAAATTCGCGGATATAGGAGAATAATAAAACCCAATTAAGCTCTCAGGTGCTTGTCTTTGGATCATTTCACATCATAACAAAAGGACATTTCATGCAGTGAGTGAAGCGAAAAATATGACCGAATTCAAAAAAGAAAAGAAAAAAACACTTTTGAATTCCGAACACAAACAAAAAATTTCAAAACAGGAAAAGAAGAAGAAACATCACAGTTTCAATAGTCCGACTCAGAAACAGGCACAATGAAATGAAAAAAAAAACCATCCGAACAACAGAGGAAGCTAGGGATCCACAAGATCATGGAAATCCATCCTTTCTACGGACAAAATCCACGTTTTCACCCTCTTCCGGAACAAACTCTTGGAATTGATCGTCTTCAACTGGGCAGGAATCATGTTTCTCAATTTTGGACCGATATGCATAAAAGATCTCTGGCCAACCGATTTTTTTGATCGTGATAATATTTCCTTGGCTGCCAATCGCCCTCTGGTGTGGTACCGGTGTCGAAACAGCGAAGATGAAGGTGCACCATACGTATGCGCCAGGATAGACACGCAGAAGAGTTGTCTTATATCTAAAACCTGGACATCCCTGAACAACTGATCCGAGGAATAAAACGGGGGCTTGTTGAAGGCCACCCTCAAAAGACGTTTCTGGACAACCTCATGGGATTTCAATATTGTCCTCCGTACTCCACCCCATCCCAATATGCCAAACTTCATTATCGACTCAAAACATGTAGAAACTTTTTCAGTTGTTTGAACTTATATATTAGTAGACGAAGTTTTTTTACGGCACTATATGATGATATGAATGTCCCACCTCAAAAATGGGTCGATCTCTATACCCAGATATTTTGTTCAGTGACTCAGTGGCACCGAAACATTGAGCATGCTCATAGTATCATACTCCGGCAAGCTGCTCCTACATGACGTGAACGGCATGATCCCCGTCTTGGAACGATTCATGGTCATACAATTTCTACTGAACCAGTCAGAAATCATTTCGAGGCCCCTTGCCACAGCCTGTCTTACATCAAGCCAAGAATCTTCCACGCAGACCAGTACCGTGTAGTCAGCGTATGGAATGATTACCCCCAAAGTGCTCGAAGTGAGAAGGTCATTCAAGTGAATTATGAAGAGTACAGGCCCGAGTACAGTCCCCTGTGGCACACCACAGGTCCCCGCCCTAACACCACTCATCCCACCACCAATCCGAACCTGCTGCCTACGACCCCGCAAGTAGTTTCGGAAAAGTTTTTGAACATTTCCTCTTATGTCAATCCGTTCTAATTTATCTAGAAGAAGGTTATGATCTACGGTGTCAAAGGCTTTCGCCAAATCAATAAACACACCGAGGCATGGCTTGGAAGCATCAACCGCACTATAAACATTCGACGTCAAGGAACCTATGGCATCCTGAACCGACAAATTTTCTTGAAATCCAAACTGGTTTGGTGAGATGAATTTAATTCTTTTCAAATACTGTATAAGTCTCTTTTTTATTATTTTTTCGGAAACTTTTGATATTCCAGAAGTCAGAGATATCGGACGGTAATTATCAGCGCAATCTCTTCTTCCAGCTTTATGTAGAGGCTCAATTGTGGCAATTTTGAACTGTGATGGGACTTCGCCACCCTCGAAGGCGAGATTCATGATGTGACACAGAGGCTTGGATATAAAGTGTAACACAGATTTTAAAGTTTCGTTACTGATTTGATCCGGGCCGCAGGCTTTCCTGTCTCTCAACTCCAGTATGATGTTGACTATTTCTTCCTCACTTGTTGCTCCCAGAAACATAGAATCACCCTCACATCCCTCATGTCCCGACACCTCTACGTGATCCCCCAATTCCGCCCTCATTAATTCACCAATGTTTGCAAAGTGACCGTTAAAAACCTCCGCAACGTCCGATGGATCATCCACCTCAACACCTTCCTTCGTGGTAATTTTTCTGACGGAATCCTCTTTCCTTCTTCTTCCAGTGAACTCGTTGGCTATATTCCACATTCGACTAGAAGAATTTGTTTCACCAATCAAACGTTTGAAGTGTCCAATCTTAGTCTTTCTTATCAGTGAATATAGCCTATTTCGATATTTATGTTTGACATCTTCATCCTCCGGATGCCTCAGGTAAAGTTGTCTCAGTTCATCCCTTGTTTTTATTGAGGTCATAATACCATTTGTTATCCAAGGTTTCCTCTTCCGCCCATTTAACTGCCCAACAACGGTGGATGCTCAATATGTTCATTGAAAATTGAATAGAAATTGTCGACCTCCGACGATACATCCTGACAGTCGAGAGCTGCATTCCAGCCTTCATTCTTCAACCTAGATTTGAGTTTATTATAATTAATTATTTTCACGTTAGCATTTTCACCATTTGCTCTGTTATCTTCAGCTCTCATTCTCACTGTGACAGAAGTTGAAAAGTGGTCGATTATATTTGTTCTTATGACACATGGGATAACATCAGAGTAATCCTGGTTCCTAAATTTACAAAAAACGTGGTCTATACAACTAGATGATGTGGGAGTCACCCTAGTAAACTCGTTAATAAAAGAAATAAAACCATGTTCGGACAAGATGTTCAAATAATCCTCAATTACGTCAGCAGAAACCGATCTGATGTCGATGTTGATATCACCAGCAAAGATGACTTTATCGAAGCTCACGTTGGTACTCATGCTCTCCAAAAACAAACCGAGCTACTCTCTTATTTTTATTTCGGATTTTTGTTAATATCAATCCCTTCATAGTTGGATGTATCATTCAACATATTCTTTGCCTTCTGTAAATAATCATGTTCATCAAGAATAACCATGGCGGTACCGATGCTGTGATGATTATTATTAACTTTCGTGTACTTTGGTTGAGAATCTGTGGAGATTCTTCAATGTTTTCACATACGAATTGTAATTAGGTAAATATTTAATGAAACCAATGATGATATATTCTTTTTGGACTAATTTTAAGAACATATAAAGCGTTCTTCAACATTTAATTTTCTCTGAAATGCCCACTTCGCACCTATAATATTGGCTCTTTTTCCATCTAATCGAACTCTATTTTCATCGACTAATTTCCACACTTTATTGAGATTCATTGAGTCAATTTCCTCTCGAACCGCTTTTTTCAAAGTGAACCTTCTCTAGAATTAATAGCATCGCTATAATAAATAGGTTCATTGTTCAATGTGGCCAAGAGGCATTGCCTCAATTCATCTTATTTATTATTTTCATCTAAGGTGTTATCTAAAACATGTATATATTTAGCATAACAAGTACCATCTTAAACCTTTCAGTTATCATCTTAATTTCTCTTAAGCGAGCTTCTTGTAAGTGGTTTATTAAAAATCCTTTTTGTCTATACCTTTCGGTAATTCTGAATGTTTTGATTCTTTTCTTGGTCTACCTCTTTTTCTCATTGGAACATTTTTGAGCATCTAAGTTCGCTCTAGTTTCTTCTCGAAACTCATTCATTCAATCCCAGTCTATTCTATCATCTATATTCTGAGAGTTACCTCTCACCTCTAATGGATGTTTTTTGTAAACATCCTCATAGACAAGTTTCTCGTTAAACTTCACATGTCTTGATTCAAAGAATTTCTTTGAGCTTTTGAGCACATCAGGTATCCTGTGGAAGTGTATCCCACAAGGACAGCTTTCAGTGCACGTTCTCCAAATTTGAGTCTGGAGTTGGAATTTTAATGTATGCTATACTCCCAAACCTTTTAATTTGCATCAAATATTAAATATCATTTTGATCAAATGGTTGAAGGTGTTTCATAATCTATTGCATTGTGGAGTGTTCTGTTATATGCATGCACTGCAGCATCAACAGCCAAGTCCCACCTACTTTTAGGTAGTCCAGAATCAAACATATAAGCTCTTATCTTTGAACGGTTGCGTTAAACCTTTCGGCTTCGCCATTATGCTCAGGTGTATAAGGTGTTGTGAAATCAGTTTCGATAGATTACTTTCTCAGGACATCTAAGAATTTCCTTCCGGTAAATTCAGTTTCTTGATCATATCTGATACAGCAAACCTTCTCATTTTGTCCCAATAGATTTCGAGTGGATATTAGAAATTTCTCTAAAGCATCTACCGGAGCATCTTTCGTTTTCAAAGAAAAGGCTCTAGCCAATCTTGAATAACCATCTATATAGACATTTATGAACCTCTTTTGTCCTGGATGTGATGTTGGTGTAATCGGACCCATATTGTCTGTGTGTAAGACCTGAAGTGCTCTATCGGCTCTTTTAGAGTCTCTTTGAAAGGCAATTTTCGCATCTTTGACATGAAACAAACTCCGTATTCTAATATGGAATCGTCAACTATGACTTCTTTCATCCTCTTATCAAGCTTTCGTAGCTTTTTCAGATAGTTCACAGAATTATGACCTAATCTTAAGTGCCATAACATGGCTTCATTAAGACTTTTAGAATCGTAGGTATTGTATTCTGAAAGGTTGTTGATGAATAGTTCCTCTAAGATTTGGATTGTATCCAAGTAATCTTATTCAACAATATTAGTATTCATCAAACTACACTCCTAATTCTTTTTATTTTCACATCTATCTTTCGACTCAAGTTCTTCAACTTACGTCTTCAGAACTTTTTCATCTTAACGAAAAGTTAGATGTTTCTCTTCCTCCCTTACAATCGCAGAATGGGTATCTTCCTTTCCAGGTTCTCCCTTTCGATTCGATAAATTGTCCTTTAAGGTGGGATTCTGCGATTGCTTAGGCATCCAATTTTCTCTCCGCATTACTGTTCTGAAAGAGTAATGATTGTTTTCCACATCATCGTTGAGCTGAATCTGATTCAGCTTTTTAACCTTTATGATCCAATTTGGTTTCTCATAAAACAATCTTACTAGATCGTTTATTATAGACTCTCGAAACTCTTATCATCTAAATAAATTTCAAGTCCTGAATCTGCCAAATTACGAAGTTATAGCAGATTCTCAGGCACATTTGTAGCGGCAAGTACATTCAACAATTTTAAACAACCATTTTGAAGTTGATCTGTAAATAATACAAGATCTAAATCCGTTATTTGATTTTTATTTTGACACTAAATCATTTTGTTATTCAACCTCTTAGAATAACTCAGGACTAACCGATCGTTTATTATATGATTAATTGCACTGGAGTCTGCAACAAAACTAATAATAGCATTTGAATAGCACTCACCTGGGGTTTCATGTACTGTACCTGAAGTTTTTCGAGCTTTCGTGTGTCCTCTCTGAACTTCTCTTCTATTGACCCTGTTCTGCTCAAACCTCTTTCCTCTGAAACTTTCCTTTAAACCTCCGTTGATGAATAAGCCTCTTACTTCTTAAATTCACATTGTGACATTTGTCACTTTTGTGACTTCCAATGGCCTTGCAGATGTAGCAAAAGAATCTATTCGAGCGTTTCAGAGAACATTCGTTGGACTTATGTCCCTATCTATTGCACCTAAAATATCTAACATTCGGTACGCCGATTATTCTCTGCAGTTCAGGAGAGACTACTTTATTTTCAGAGTTTTTCTCTACCTCTAATTGAGAGATGAACTACTTGATTTCCTCTATATAATGTCATCTCTCTGGTTGTGGTCCCCCTTTTAATCAGGTCAGTGTCTCTTAGTTCCGATATCACTGAAGAGATAGCCTGATAAAATGCAGACCTTATCTCGGGAGTTTTGAGTTCAATTATATCCTCACAATCTTTATAATCTGTTATGATAGAATCAAATCTACCACAGAAGTCATTAACCGACTCCTGCTTCTCCATCCTAATATCGTACAGTCTAGCTCTTACAGAAGTATGAATAACGTTGCTCTCAAACTTCCTCGAGCTCCTCAAAATTTTTTCAATTTCTATTGGTTCTCTCACATGAAGAATCTTCTTATGGTAATTTTCATCTAAGCGATTTATCATAACGTCATGAACCCAATTCTTCCTCTTAGTTGTGCTAACTTCTGATCGAGAAGTAGCAGTATTATTGATAGGTTCAATGACATCGAGGATGACATTGCTCAATAATTCCGACCTTAGATAATCCATCCATATGTCGAAGTTGCTCTCTTTTGTCAACCTGTAGTCCCCTTTTATGCTGATCTTTGTGGTCAGCATTTCTTACTAAACCACCCTCGTTTTGCTCTTTCGAGCCCTCTGAAGTATCCAAATCTACAGTTCTTGGTCTCTTCATTTCTGAAGGAACAATATTTACAGTTTTGTTATCCAACTGCCGTTTCGGTAGAGGGGAATGGGCAGAAGCACGGTTCCTCTCAATAGGAATTTTCAGACTCTTTCTTTCTATCTCCAAATTGTCCTTTGGGATTTGTGCCAGAGTCGCTTGGCACTACCACTTCCTTCAGGGCATTTGCAGCCTCCTTGATTTGGATGGCAGGAGTGTTCGGGTTACCTCTACTCTCGTAGGCAATTTCGATGGGTACATACGGATTACATTAATGCCTCTTCTCATATTCGTTTGCAGTGTAAATCATCCTCGTTTTAATCTGGATTTTAACTCACCTCCAATTTTTGCCTTCATCTAAATTCATCTAACATCTAATTCAATGAGTTATATTCTAACATCTAATTTTTCTCATAACTCATTATTCTAAAACTTCTAAATATTTTTCAGTATCCTCTCTTGGCAGAAAGAGGAACCATAAAGGAGTGACTGAGGGCAGTTAGTTGCAAGTATTGGAAACCTCTTACCTTGGGACTTATAACTCTCTCTTCCTAAATCCTGTTCTCTCATATAATCGTCATCCATGGTTGGGCTTTCTTCCAAATTCTGCCATCTGATTCGGAATTATGAAACAGAAATGTTTATATCATTTACAACAAACTTTTACGTGCATCTTTGCACAAAGTTCAACTCTTAATCATCTACTACCAGGAATAAGTTATAAAATTTCGTTTCGTACTTCTGAATTGCCTTGAATGCACCGCATTTCTTGACAATTTGAAACAGGAAATCAAGTTCTCAAGCAGCATCACCACATGAATGTGTGCCTTTTATCAACTTATGGTATCATGCACGGCAATGAGTACCTGTTGACACAACACTGCACAGCAAGTTTCGAATGAACAAAGCCCCGATATAGGAATTCCAGTATTAAACTGATTCAAAGCATAGAACATCTAGTATGCTATCATCTTAAATCATTGTTCGACTGAATCAAGCCTCTGATTAATATCATCTAAACATCTAAATCGTTTTAATGCATGAAACTAATCATATTTCATCATATAACTTCTAAGGTTTTTCAATTCACACAAAACTAATGACGATAATTCATACTCCAAACGACCCTGCAAAGACAACAGAGCTCTCAACGCCCGCAAAATTCCTGTCCGGTGCCCAGCATACAAGTATTTGCCCACTTCCTGTAAAAAGGGAGCATCTTTGACAAAACGAAGTTCGTACATGAAGATGGCCCTTACCAGCGAAGTTTGCAACTGCGATGAAGGTCAACCTGAAGCCACCACCTTCTGAGGCTTGCTTCAAAATCGAGACATACCTAATCCGGCGGCTATGCAAATCTTACACATAGAGGCAATGACTTAGTGCGGCTAGTTATCCCAGAAAAACCCGACTAATTTTTTTAGCAGCCAGTGTCTGACCCATATCAACGTATAGTACTATCAGCATCTCGCTACACTTGGGATTACGCCGTATCTCCACATGGAGATTCGTCGTAGCTGATATTTCGAAGCCCATCATCGAAGTCGACTTCTTCAGCTTCTTCTACATACTAGTGGACGTGACAAACCAAAGCCTCATAGAAGGATCCACTGTAACGGTTTAAAAGTACATTTTAACAATAATATAAACGAAGTAGTAGTTAAACACTTCAGTAGTTCAATTTTTACTTGACACATATCGAACTCTGTGTTCTCGATACTGTTGCGCAATCGCGTCTGAGGAAGGTGCGTCTCAGAGCTCCTTCGTTCGGCTTCCTTCTTTCTTTTCTGGCAGAGTTTTCAAGGTGCAAAGATCGATTTTATATTAACGATCAATATCGATTGATTGAGTTTGGTATTCTCATTGATTTTGAGAAGTTGTTACCTGTGTGCTCTAATATTAAGTATTAGGGCACTTTCCCTGGAATCTAACTTCCCGGAACCTGACTTTTCCTGGAATCTAACTTCCTGGAAACTGACTTCCTGGAATCTAACTTTTTGGAACCTTACTCTCTGGGTTCTCATCTTTTGGATACTGAGTACCTGTTCACCTGATTTGTTGCGTACTTTTGGAACTTGTCTGGCATTATCTAAGTACTTCTTCATACCTAACCGATAACCAGTACCTGCTAAGGACATACCAACTTGCGTAACTACCTGCAATTCCACCTGTGATACCAAGCAGTTCAAGAGCACAAACCAAAATTGGATTAAAAAGGCCTACGACCTGAGATCTTCGACCACCAACACACATGCTCTAGTCGACCGTTAGATAAGTGTTACTTTTCTTGTATTTCTCTGATCTGATCACGAAACCATCTGTAATGTTCGAATCCTCATTCATGCCATTCGAACTGAGTAACGCTGCTTAGACCTTAGACCTTCGAACGCTTTATCGACAAGGTATTAACTAGGACTCGACTCCTTCTCCAGCTGCATCGACGACGTATTTATCGTATCAAATCTCAAAGAAGAACGCATGGAACATCTAAAAATTATCTTTGCAAAACTCCAGGAATAGTCTATAATACTCCAGCTAAGAATTTTTTTGACCGAAGTCTTATTCCTAGGATAACTCTTCTCTGATGAAGGCACCTGACTACCAGATATAGTTCCCGAGTTATATCTTCAACCATTCACGGCCAAGGAACTCCCAGGTATGATGAACTTCTATCGCGAATATCAGATTCACAATCACCTCTCAATGGCCTACTTACAACGAAGCTTGAGGTAAGGACAAGATAAGAACTGGATTGAAAAAGGTTCAGCTACATTTGAACAGTACAATATTCCATTCACACTGCAAAGACGACGCACCCCTGGTTATGATAAGCGATGCATCCGATACAGCATTCGGAGCAGCTCTGCAGCAACTGAAAAATCAAGAAAAGCAACCCCGGTCGTGTTTCCCAAGCATTCTACTTCCAATGGATATACTAATTTGGCAGTAAAGACGAATCGAGCAAGACAGTTCGAGTGATGCTCGTTCAAAGGATAAATTGTAGTCATATGTTTCATGAAGTGTTTGATTCAAATTTTACATGATGGTATATATAGGCTATATGAGTAGGCAATCGAGTGTATTTTTGACCTACCTGGGTACATTAGGTACTGCACATACCAAAAAGACTAGAGGTTGCTAACAAGAATAATTCGACAATTCAATTTCTGGTCAGTAAATTAATCAATTAGGAACACCATTTCGGAGCAGGTCACAAGGATATAACAATGAACAAGAATCATATGTCACCAAAACAGCCGATGGATAAAAACACCCTACAATCCTACTCAGAATTGGAGCAGCATGGTACGAAGATCTGAAAATTACCTCTGAAGAACTGATGTATTGTGAGCCACTGCGACCTCCAGGTGAATTATTTGAAACAGAAGAAGAGTCTACGCAAAAGTACGATGTTTCTGAATATGTGAAATGTTTACCAGAACAAATTCAAAAGATCAAGCCAACGGACGAAACGAGACATCTACAACGAAAATCTTCATTTTGAAAGACCTGCCCACAACTGAATACTCCTTCGTTTGGCATGACACGATCCAAGAGTATTCCTACAATGTCCGTACAATGGACCATTCAAAGAAGTGAGACACAGTACAGATACTTACATTGTCAATCACTATGAAGGGAAAGCAACAGTTACCATCGACGAGATAGAACCGGCAACATCACCATTGAGGAAATCAGTGAACTTTAACCTAACAACCAGCCCGGAAAAAGGCCGATTCAATCAAGTGGATCACAGCAGGCTATTAATTATCAATAAAGATGAACCCGCTGTGGAAGTTCATTTTCAGAACCGACTACAAGTTGGAGTTTCGTGATCACTGGCAGAGCAGTGTGTTGTGAAGTTGTCCTTATCATAGAAATCAGAAAAATATTGTGAGGTCGAAACAAAAAATTCAAACCATCATCAACAACAACGGAAGCTACCATACCAAGCGGCACCCCTCGTTACAGAAGCAACCTCGTGTAAACGATACCATTAGAACTAGGCCACAGGACCCGCTGTCAACACCCGCCGAGATTTACGGCACGGATCTTCAGCCTGTTGATCTCCTTCAGAACACAGCTAGTCTTTGGACTGTTGACAAAAAAAATGATATCGATACCCCTCTTCCATTTATGGTTTGTTCGATTTCAAAGAATCGCAACCAATGAAGATTTGAAGATCGGCGATTCGTACAATTTCTAAACATATCAAAACGAAGCTAAACCTCCGAAATATATGGGTGAAAATTGTCTGAATGAAAGAGAGATGAATGCGTGTGCTGATGTCCAAACCATTGCACTTCGTTCGCGTAGAGAAATTGCTGTAACGATGAAACTGTTGGAAACATTTGGGAAAGAAATAGTTATTGTGACGAGTAGGGCCCTGTCTGTGCGAGAGTCTTCTAGAAAACTCCGGATGTCTAAGCGGCCTTCGCCTGGTGACAAGAGCCTTCCGACAAATTCATGCCAGTGAATCTACATCCTACAGCACCCTAGACGTCTTCCTCTGGCAAGAGGAAAAAAGGCTGAACGAATTATTGAAGACATGGCGAGAGAAGGTGTGATTGAACCATCTAATAGCCCCTGGACGTCGCCAGTAGTATTAGTGAATTAAAAGGATGGGTTCACTAGATTATGTGTAGGCTATAGGCAGCACAATCAAGTTACCAAGAAACACAGCTATCCCTTACCGAGAATCGATGATACACTGGATACACTATCGTGATCACGTTGATTTTCCACTTTGGATCTGAAGAGTGGGTATTGGCAGGTTGACTTGGATCCGGAGGATGAAGGGAAAACTGCCTTCAGTATTGGAACGGGTCTATGGCGATTGAAGGTGATGTCCTCCGGCTTATGCAACGCTCCAGCCAGATTTGAGCGTTTAATGGAGACTATATTGAGAGGGCTCTCCTGGACAATTTGCCTGGTCTACTTAAATCACGTGATAGTAGTGGGAAAGTCATTCCAAAGCCACCTACATAATCTACTCAAGGTTTTCCAGCGACTTCGTGAAGCCAACTCAAAGCTAAGTCCAGAAAATGCAATCTATTCCGAACAGAGGTGGAATATTTGGGACACGTAGTTAGTTCCTCGAGGGGGCGTCAATGTTGACCCGGACAAGATCAAGACAGTACAGGAATGCCCTATACCAAGTGACAAGAGTGAGTTGCGAAGTTTCTTGGGTTCATATACTTATTATAAAAGATTCATATCAGGATTCGTCAACGCTGACAAACTTCTAACAGAATTAACAGAGGATGGGCAGGAGTACATATGGTCCTAAGATTGTTCTGAAGCCTTCGAACGCTTGAAGAAGGATCTGGTCACAGCTTCAGTTTTGAGCTACGCTAGAGCTGCAGGAAATTGTTCCTTGTGTTCGACATGGATGCTACTGACACAGCCATCGGGGGCGTTCTATCGCAAGTTCAGGGTGGACAAGAAAGGGTCATAGGATATTTCAGCAAGGTTTTTTCGAAGCCAAAACGGAATGACAGAAAAAAACTTTTGGTGGTCATCAAGTTAGAAGAACATTTCTACAAATATTTGCAGGGAAGAAAATTTCTGCTGAAAACGGAACATGATGCTCTAAAATTGCTCTTGAAAAAACAAGTGCCCAGATGGATCGAGAGGCTACAAGAATATGACTTCGACACCGAACATAGAACGGAAGTTACGCATCGAAATGCCGATGCGTTATCAAGAAGACCTTGCTCTGCCACAACTTCGTGTGGAAGGTAAGGCCGATGTGAGACGGACCACAGTAATTGAAGATGACTGGCTTCCCCACATACAACGAGCACAAGAAGATCCAGACTTGAAAGTAATCCTGAGTAGAACGGTAGACGACCTACTTGGGAAGAAGTATCCAGACAGAGTCAAAATGTGAAGTCGTACTGAGCACAATGGCAAAAGTTGAAGATCGATAAGGTCTTCCGAAAGGTTGTTGGAAAAATGAAGATGGATCTGAGTAGAGGCTTCAGTTGATTCAGGTGGACATATTGGGATTACTTAGACCCTGGAGAAATTCAGGCAGCGGCTTTATTGGATTAACTTTAAGAAAGACGTTAAAGACTGGTGTGGAACTCATAAGGCTTGTGCTGCAGCTAACGGCCCTTATGGCAAAGGAAAGGCTCCAATGAAGCAATATGACGTTGGATCTCCCATGGAACGAGTAGCTATCGACATCGCGGTCCCCTCTTCCTTAATAGACTACGAAAACAGGAACATTTTGGTAGCGATGGACTATTTTACCAAATGGGTGAAAGCGTACGGTATTCCTAACCAAGAGGCAGAATTTGGAATACCTCTTGAGCTGCTTTGTGGTCAAGGCCGAAATTTCGAGTCAAGGTTATTCCAAGAAGTTTGTAGCAAATTGGGGATCAATAAGGCAAGTACTACACCTCTGCATCCTCAATCAGATGGCATAGTCGAACGAATGAATAAGGCCATAGAAAACATCCAGCCAAAGTAGTCTCCGACCACCAACGGGATTGGGATAAATATTTTTATTTGTGATGGCATATAGATCTTCGGTTCAAGAATCATAGCGGCGGTAGCTCAGTAGTTAGAGCGCAAGCCCAGGATCGCAAGGTCTGGGGTTCAAGCCCTTGGCCGGGAAATAACTTTTCCGGTTTTTAGGGGACCGTCCAACCATTCGCTGGTGGGTAAACAATTAACAGTGCTGTTCCTAACGTGGCGCAAGGAATTAGTAACAAAGCCTACACAGAACACACCCTGTATCCTAACTCGCACAAGCTTCAAGTTTCTGAGGGGTTTCGTTGAAGCCTAAGATAGTCGGAAAAATGCAATAAAATATACCAAGGAAACTCCAGCCAATATATTGTTCAGCCGAGAAAGTGGACTACCTTGTGACCTTAAGTTTGGTTGTGAATCTGGAGATGATGTAGCCGGGGAGGACTTCGTCAGTAAATTGAGAAGGTATATTACATTCATGACAAGGTGCGCTATCAAATGCAGCAAGTAAGTGATCGGATGAAAATGCGCTATGACATCAAGGCCATTGAAGAAGGGTTCACCGCAGGAGGTCTGGTGTGGTTTTATAACCTGCAAGGAAGAAGAGGATTTTCACCGAAATTGCAGAGGCAGTGGAAAGGACCGTATGAAGTTGTGAAAAGGATAAATGATGCAGTTTACCGGATGTGGAAGCTCCCCAGAGGAAAACCGAAGGTCGTCCATTTCAACCGATTGGCCCCGTACGCGTCAACACAAGGTGACGAAGAAGAATACGTCTCATCGAGGTTGAAGGAAAAAGACGATTTCCAGGAATTTAGGAGTAGGTATGGGGAAACACGAATTGCACGGTTTGGCGTCCCACAGGAAGTTCATCAAGACCTGTTTACAGTACCCGAGGAATACTCTCTTGCTCATTGTGTAGCAGCCGACCTGAAGATGAGTAGGGGAATAGCTAGAATATTCAGAAATAAATTTGGACGACGAGAGGAACTGATAATACAGCAGCCCCTAATTGAAAAATGTCTGAGACTGAAGTCTGTGGATCGGTTCGTTTATCACGTAGTCACCGAGCAATACTCCTATCAGAAGACCACCTACTAGTATTTATGGACAGCGCTGCATGGCTTTAAAGAAGACCATCAATGGCTAACAACTTTTAAAGAGATAAGTTTTCGAAACATGGATATCTATTAATGCCAACTCATAACACTCATAAAAGATATACAAACTCACCTTTTCACAAAAAAGTCTCCCACAGAATTACGAAGGGAATCATTGAGATGCGATAAGGATAGAAAAAAATTCATGAAGTTGATACTCAGCTAGAAGAATTATTTGTAGATTCAAAAATTACTCAAGCCTATGGAAATGAAGTTTTAGAGTCTATAAAAACAATGAATAACGCCATCAGAAAATCCACGGACTGAGAAATTTTGCAATTATATATTGTAGAAATAACTCGGCTACCGTAATGGCTCTAAAAACTGCACTTGAAGAAGATATTCTTATAGGACAGAAAATTTTAAGGTTCATGCCAAATCTTGGAAAGTATCCAAATTATTTTCGCACAAATTCACAATTCCCAGAAAGAAATTTCGTCTGTTTAGACCACAGAAAAAAATATTGCCAGCATTATAATAATAACACGCGAAAATTTTCACGAAAATAATAAATGATTTATCAAGATTTAAGAATTCAGAAGATTTACAGTTCAATTATAAATCGAATCAAATTTGAAGGTGAAAAAGGGCGAAAATCGAATATATTTGGACCAAAGAAAATTTCAATTCGATAGTTATCCAAAGAAGTTTTTTGCTCAGACAGAAACTAATTCAATATATGCATAGAATGATCTAAATACAAGTGCTCATTTATGTGCAGTCAAAAAGGATTCGTTTCAATATGAATCTATCATTAACATTTTCCGTATAGAGAATAGGAGTTAAATATCATAATGTGACGAGTACGGCCTTGTCTGTGTGAATCTTCTAGAAAACTCCGGATGTATATGAATCATCTGCCAACTAGGAGCTTTTCGCAATCGCGTGATATAAGGGCAAGCGCGGAGCAGCACAGGGAGTCATTCAGCGGAGTTATTCGTAGCGGAATAGTGATCATTGAATATAAATAGTGTGGAAATTAATAGTGCATAGACTTCGATAGAATTAGGTGTTGAGTTATTCGTTCTTAGTGTAAATTAATATTTTAATTATTCTGAACGTTTTGACAAATCAAGAAAACGTTACATTGGTGTCAGGTGTGTCGTTCGACATCGCTCGAATAGAATACATGAATTCTATCGATCTAAATCTTTGTCAGTGACCACAAGACTTCCGCAAGCAATGGGGACGCAGGCGATAATGGAATTGTTGAGTAAGATGAATAAGAAAATGGAAGAAAATTCTCGGAATAGCAATGAGTTGGTAATTCAATTTGTAAGTAAATTTAATGAGAAAATGGAAACTCTAAAAGATGAAATGAAGAAAGGAATCGACAAAGTGAATGAAAAATTTGATAAGGTTGACGAAAAATTGGACGAGGAAAATGACAAATTTGAGTTGACGAAAAATTTGATGAAGTTAGTGGATAATTCAAAGAAATAACAGGAATAAATGAACAGCATTCTGATTTGATAGAGTCCCTGGAGAGAATGTCAATTGGAAAAGATTATTCGGCTTCATCACCTTATAGCATCATGAAAACGGGAAATAATAGCGAAAGTGGAAAAATGAAGATCAAGCCTCCTACATTTGATGGAAAAGTGCCATGGTCGACCTATCAATAACCATTTCGAAGCAGCTACGCTAGCAAACAGTTGGAGCGAAATCTAAAAAGCCACAGCATTAATAATAGCTCTACGAGGAGAGGCACTCAACATTCTGCAAATAATTCCGGACAGCCAAGAAGCCTGTTGGGAAGTTCTTATAGCGAATCTTCAGATGAGATATGGTGATGCTCATCTACAAAAAGTTTATCATTCCCAAATAAAAAACCGAGTGCAGAAAACAGGGGAACATCTCCAGGAGTTTGAATCCGATGTGTCTAGATTATTCAGGCTGGCTTATCCAACTGCTCCAGACAGCTTCCTTGAACAGCTAACAATCTAAACCTTTGTAGACGAAATCAAGGACAGTGAAATACAACAAGCCCTGAGACTTGCACGCCCAGCATGGATGATGCTTTAGAATTCGTGGCAGCGAAGCAGGCGTCGCATAGAAGACACTTTCGTGTGAGACAAGTCCAAGGAATAGACCGACCTGTTGAAGAAATCCTCAGAGAAGAAGTCAGCAGACTATTACGTACTAATAGAAAGGACGCTGTGTGCTGGTACTGCAATAAAAGTGGGCATATCAAGCGAAACTGCCCAAAAATTGAAAGAAAAGCCTCGGCAGGAAAACTGAATAGGGTCGGTGATAAGGGGCATAAATCGATCGAAGCTCAAAATGCTCCTGAAGAGATAATCCGAGGAATCATGTCCACGGATTCATCAAGTATAATTGTTCCCGGAAAGATAAATGACCAGAATGTGAAAATTTTGATAGACACTGGATCAGCCAGAACAATTGTGCGTCCAGAAATAGCTGAAGGATTTGAGATTCGTCCAGCTAAGATCAGACTTCGAACTGCGTCTGGACAAGAAATACCAACTTATGGTTCGGTCGTTTCCAATATTGAATTGGGAAACACAACAGCGAGGCACGAAGTTCAAGTAGCTGAAATCACGGAAGAAGTTATCCTGGGATTGGTCCTTGTTGAGAAACTTGGATGCTAACTGGATATGAAGATTGATGTTCTTCGGCTGGGAAGTGAAAAGATCCCGTTCAATGATGTGGATGACCAGATATATCGGATTCAATTGACCGAGGACATCACGTTGCCTGGTCGAACTGAAGGCATTGTGGCTGGTAGATGCGACGATGTTACTAGAAATGGCTGCGTTAAAGTGATCGAAAACTGTGACGATGCAATACTAGCTAAAGGACTGTTACTCGGAAGACACTGGCAAGAATAGCAGACAGTTTTTCTATCCGATCACTTAATGTCAACATGTTTCTAGTCACCCTGAAGAAGAACACCTTGAAGAACACGGGGTACCAGTGTACCATATCTCTAATGGAATAGGTACTGCAGAAGTCTCGCGGAGACAGAAGAGTACTCAAGAGCTGGTGTCCCTCCCCACCTCAAAACGTCAAGATCTGGACCGTTATGAACTAGCCGAAGTGAGAAAACTGATTCAGAAATTCTCCGACATGTTTGCCACTGACGAAAGAACAGGGAAGACCGATTTTGTGCAGCATGAAATCAATACTGGTAATGCACAACCCATCCGACAGCACCCTAGACGTCTTCCTCTGGCAAAAAAAGAAGAGGCTGAACGGATTATTGAAGACATGGCCAGAGAAGGTGTCATTGAACCATCAAATAGACCTCGGACGTCGCCTGTAGTGCTAGTGAAGAAAGAGGATGGGTCCACTAGGTTCTGTGTAGACTATATGCAGCTCAATCAAGTTACGAAGGACAGCTATCCCTTACCGAGAAGCGATGATACACTGGATACACTCTCGGAATCATGTTGGTTTTCCACCTTGGATTTGAAGAGTGGGTATTGGCAGGTTGGCTTTGATCCGAGAGACAAAAAACAACTGCCTTCAGTAGTGGAACAGGCCTGTGGCGATTCAAAGTGAGGCCCTTCGGCTGCTTCATTTGAGCGTTCAATGGAGACTATATTGAGAGGACTCTCCTGGAAAACTTGCCTGGTGTACTTACATAGATGACGTAATAGTAGCGGGAAAATCATTTCAAGACCACCTGAACCACCTATCCGAGGTTTTCCAGCGACTTCGTGAAGCCAACTCGAAGCTGAGTCCAAAGAAATGCAATTTATTTCGAACAGAGGTGAAATATTTAGGTCACGTAGTTTCTCGAGGGGGCGTTGAAGTTGACCCGGACAAAATCGAAGCAGTACAGGAATGGCTTATACCGAGGAACAAGAGTGAATTGCGAAGTTTTTCAGGCTTATGCACCTATTATAGAAGATTCGTATCTGGATTCGCCAACGTTTCAAAACCTCCAACAAAATTAACAGAGGATGGACAAGAGTACATTTGGTTCTATGATTGCGCTGGAGCCTTCGCACAGCTGAAGAAGGCTCTGGTCACAGCTCCAGTTTTGAGCTACGCAAGAGCTGAAGGAAAGTTCGTGGTTGACACGTATGCTAGTAATTCAGCCATCGGGGGTTTCTATCACAAGTACAAGATGGACAAGAGTCATAGGATATTTCAGCAAGGTCTTGTCGAAGCCAGAACGGAAATACCGTGTGACCAGAAGAGAACTTTTAGCAGTCATCAACTCCGTAGAACACTTCTACAAATATTTGTACGGAAGGAAATTTCTGCTGAGAACGGACCATGATGCTTTGAAATGGCTCCTAAACTTTAAGAACCCGGAAGCACAAGTGGCCAGATGGATCGAAAGACTGCAAGAATATGACTTCGATACCGAACATAGAACGGAAGCTACCTGTCGCAATGCCGATGCGTTATCAAGAAGACCTTGCCCCGAGAATTGCAGCCATTGCTCACGCGCGAAAGACAAAGCCGATTTGAGACGGAGAACAGTAATTAAAGATGACTGGATGCTCCAAGAAATTCTTCGAGCACATGAGGAAGATCCAGTCTTGAAAGTAATCCTGAGTTGGAAGAAGAGCAGTAGACGACCTACTTGGGAAAGTATCCAGACTGAGTCAAAATGTAAAGTCGTATTGTGAAACGTAGAACATCGTTGAAGGTCTTTTGAAGCGTTGTTGGGAAAATGAAGATGGATCTGAGCAGAGAATTCAGTTGATTGTGCCAAAGAGTCGAGCGACAGACGTTTTGACCAGACTTCATAATGGAACTTCGGTAGGACGTTTTGGGATAACTAAGACGCTGGAGACATTCAGGCAGCGGTTTTATTGGATTAAGACTGTGAGAAAGACGTTAAAGACTGGTGTAGAACTTGTAGGGCTTGTGCTGCAGCTAATGGCCCTTATGGCAAAGGAAAGGCTCCAATGAAGCAATATAACGTCGGATATCCAATGGAACGAGTAGCTGTCGAAACAGACCACGGAATTAAGTTTTATTTTGTAGCGATGGACTATTTTACCAAATGGGTGGAAGCGTACGGTATACGATTGGTCAACGAATTCTTCTGCAGATTTGGAATACCTCTGGAGCTGCATTGTGATTAAGGCCGACATTTCGAGCGACGTTATTTTAGAAGTTTGTAGAAAATTGGGGATCCATAAACACGAACTACACCTTCGTATCCGCAATCAGATGGCATGGTAGAAAGAATGAATAGTACCATGAAAAAACATCTAGCTAAAGTATTCTCCGATCACCAGCGGGACTAGGACTAATATTTGCATCTATTTACGATGGCATATAGATCTTCGGTCCAAGAATCTACAAAGGAAACTCCAGCCAATATAATGTTCGGCCGAGAAATTAGACTACCTTGTGACCTTGAATTTGGGTGTAAGCCTGGAGAAGATGTAGCCGGGGAGGACTACGTCAGCAAACTGAGGAGTACGCTTGATTACATTCATGACAAGGTGCGCAATCGAATGCAGCAAGCAAGTGATCGGATGCTACGTACGCGCTACGATATCAAGGACATTGAAGGAGGGTTCAAAGCAGGAGATCTGTTATGATTGTATAACCCGAAAAGAAAAAGAGGATTATCACTGAAGCTGCAGAGACAGTGGGAAGGACCGTATGGAGTTATGAAAGGGATAAATGATGTAGTTTACCGGATCCGGAAGTTTTCTAGAGGAAAACCGAAGGTCGTCCATTTCAACCGATTGGCCCCGTACGCGTCAACACAAGGTGACAAAGAAGAAGTACGTCTCATTGGAGTTCCGGCGAAGGAAAATGAGGATTTCCAGAAATTCATGAATGAATATGGGGAAACACGCGTTGCACGGTTTGTCATCACACAGGAAGTTCATCAAGACCTGTTTACAGTTCCCAAGGAATACTCTTTTGCTCATTGTGTAATAGCCAATCTAAGAAGGAGTAGGGCAATAGCAAGAGTATTCAGAATTAAATTTGGACCTCAAGAGGAACTGATGAGACAGCAGCCCAGAATTGCTGCGGGGGGCCGGATCATGTATTACATAGTCACCAAGCCGTATTCCTATCAGAAGCCCACCTACCAGAATTTATGGACAGTGCTGCATGAAAGAAGTGCGGGTTCAATATGAATCTACTATCAACATTTTCCTTACAGGGAATTGGAGTAAAATGTCATACTGTGACGAGTATGGCCCTGTCTGTGCGAGAGCCTTCTAGAAAACTCCGGATGTTTATGCGTGATCCGCCTAACTAGAAGCTTCTCTCAATCGCTAGAAGTTCCCCGAGTGATATAAGGGCAAGCGCGTAACAGCACAGGGTGTCACTCAGCAGAGTTATTCGTAGCGGAAAAGTGGTCAGTAAATATGAATAGTGTGGAAATAAGTTGTGCATAGACTTTGATAGAATTAGTTGTTGAGTTATTCATTATTAGTGTGAATAAGTGTAAATAAATAGTTTAATTGTTTTGAAAGTTTTGACAAATCAAGAAAACTTTACAATACATTCGGTATTTCCACAAGCACAGAAAGCGTAGCCCAAAAAACAAATTCAATCCATTTTCAAAGATATAAAGGCTGAAATTAGTGAGAAACGATGGAGAATGGTAATCGACTTAATATACGAATCATCAATGAAAAATTTTCCTTGCCAAACAACTGATCTACATGACTTTCTAGGAGGTGCAATGTTATCTGATTAAGAATTATCGCAATGCTTTTATCAGCTAGATTTAACGTCAAAAAGTGAACCCTGCACATCCTTAACTACCAAAAATGGAGACAATGTAATGAAACGGTTGCCAATGGGATTGAATATAAGACCAAGTTCTTTTCCAGGTCTCATGACTCTATTGCTGAGGTCGGATAAAAAATGAAAATGTTTGGTATATTCATAGATGATCAAATAGTATTCAGGGAAAATTAAATGACCACAATAAATATTTTATAAAAGTATTCGGTAGGTTACGAAAAGTTAATAAGGAGTTGAACCCTTTGAAATGTAAATTTTTAGAAAAGCAACAACTTTATTTAATACATCGAATTTACAGTAATGGTATATTTACAGACCAAGAAAACATGATATATCAAATAATTTTCGGATACCTAACAAAACAGATTACTCAGAAAGATTTTTGGCGTTTTCCGACTACAATTAAAAAATTTAAATTTTGAAGCTGTAGCACCTTCAAATGAGTTATCGAGAAAAACGCGCATGTTCATTTTGTCCAAAAATCTTGAGCCGCAGTTGGTCTCAAAAGACTATGTGCACTCACTGATGACGGATCCTTTGTTGAGAGCGATTCTCTCCGGTCGGCCGTAAGCACGTTTAAGGAAGAACCGAGAACCCTATCGATTTGAAACTTGCAGGATAGATTGCATTTTGATATGCGAAGGTTGAGTTCGTTAGTGGACAGAATCCGCCAAAAAGTTTCCTGATACTTCAGTTGGGCGATTGGATTGAAACATAACGACACGCTACTTCCACTCGAAATTTCAGTTTGGTAATATTCTAATTTTCTGAGAAATCGGCAAGAGATATTTCAAATTTCGTGATTTTTTTCTCTATATTGATGTTTCTTCTAGAATAACTCAAAAAATACTGATTCAATCATGATGAAACTTGGTCCCTAGTTTGGAAATGCTGATTCCCAACTCCCGTAACATTTCTTGATAATCAGGTCTTTGAAACAGTTTGAAAGAAAATGTTTCAGAAAACGCTTTTTCACATCTATATATATATATATATTCTATATTTTTCGATCCTTTTATCAAACTATTCTCAGGAAATTTTGCACGAACCTTCAAACTATCATTTTTCAATTTAGTTCTGGATTTCAATTCTATCTCAATTGTATTTTCGGAAATATTGGAAAAACGAAATTTTGGATGGGAATATCTGCGGGTTCTTCCAAAACTTATTGTGTTTTCGATCGGCCGTGAGGATGTGATAAGATCACCAAATCTTTTTTCCATTAGGAAATAAAAGTGCGTTTGGCGGGATCAATACTTGAAGAGATGAACGCTTCGGCAACTAATCCGAACACAAGCTGCTGTCTTCACGTCAGTGCTTTTCCAGAAGCTTTTTCATCAGTGTTGCCAGGCCGGAAAGAAATAATTCCCCAGGCCTTCTCACAAAATTTCCCCAGACTCAAATGTTGTAAAAACCGAATTTCTTCAGAATTTTCGAAAATTATTATTATTTATTATTATTATTATTTCAATAGTTTTTCCAGATTTGAAAAGAAAACAAACCATATATTCATTATAAAGTTTATCGTGAACGTAGAAAATAACAAGAAATATTTTCGATAATCCAGTTTTATAACGGTACCTAACAAAAAAAATATACTTTCTCAAAAATAAAAACAGTATCAGTATTAATAAGATAATAAAGAAACACGAAAAAATAAATATTCCTGAAAATAATAACAAGTCATTTGTCATAACAAGTCTATGTTGCAAAACATATCTCTGTTCATTTTTTGGTAGCCTATATCGGGCATATCATAATCGAAACATTTATCATTCATCCACTGTTTTGACAAAAGAATGCCTGATAATAGGCGTTCTCGATTGAGCTTCGGTTCTGCTTCACTTTTGAATGCGATTTCGGTTTACTGATTGGCTGAGTTGCATCGGCTCGCCAATCAGAAAACAGAAATCTCATTTGAAAGTGAACCAGAACAGGAACCTAAGCTCTATGGAGAACGCCTTTTGTATCAGGTGATAATCTATTCCTGATTCTACTTTTATTCAGGTGGACAGTTGAAAAAGTTCGCTCCATACAAGCATTGCTTTACTTTATGAAGAACATATAACCACAAAACACATAATAGCATAGAATTAATCAATCACTCGAGATTTCCTCAGAAAATAAACGAGTTTCCTCAGTTCCTCAAAATGTCCCCAAGGACTTGTTGATTTCCTCATTTTTGAAGAAATTTCCCCAGATCTGGTAACACTGTTTTCCAAAGATGATTGTCAAAATTCATTCAATACTTCAAAAATATTTTTGAAGAAATAACCGTCATTGAATTTTCGAGATTTTTCAGATACTTATGAATGAACTTTATGCTATAATTTGCCGAGCTAATTTTCGACCATATATTTTTGGAAGACGTTTTCGAATTAAAACAGATCATAATCAATTAGTTCACTTATTCACGCATTTCAATCCTTCATCTCGGCCCAAAAAATTTAGTATATCCTTAGAATTTCTATATTGAATACTTGAGAGGAAAAGATAATGTGACTGCAGACGCATTGTCTAGGTTGATTGTGACTTCTGATTAATTGAAAAGTATGAATGAAGGTGTGATATCAGTTTTTACTGAAGCTTGGGAGAAGGAAAAGAATGAATTTAAACTCAATTGTTATAATACAAACTATAAAATTATCGATAAAAACCCTAATGTTGTTGAAATTTTGAATAAGTCTTCCAAATTTATTGAGTTGCTTCTTTCTGATGAACAGGACAGTAAGGAAATAAGGAACCACACAAATCAAATTTGTCAAGCTTAACTCTTGAACTACATTCATACAAGGCATAATGTTGAGAGACCTTCAAAAAACATGCCATATTTTTTAAATGAGTATTGTGAAGAAAGAGGTAACAATAATTCGAATGGTCACCGATTATGCATAATTAACAGAATAAAATGAATTGTGGATAGCAATACTAAAAAATGTATTACCAAAGCGGTCATCCTTTCACGTATTGACTCCGGCAAAGGCATCTTTTCTTCGTAATTGAATGATTTCGCGATCTCTCCCTATGGTCCTCGTGAAGTTCTGCATGAATCTTCGAACTATCATTTTTGTATCGAGTATTAGGTTTCAATTCAATCTGATCTGAATTTTTGGGAATTTTCGGAAAATAGAATTTTGAATGGCTCTGCTCGTATCTACGGAATAATTGGGCGAATTTTAGCCGTTCACGAATTCGACCTTCGTTATTAAGCCCCAAAAGTACAAATGTTAGATATATGATTCTGGATGAAGAGTTAACCGATTATTCCACTGAACTCCAATCTTAGAACCGAATGCGATGATTCATTTTCAGGATTATTGGAAATTTGCAGCGTTTTTCTTTATAACTCAGGGGCCACTGGTCTGAAAATCATCCGGGTGATAATTTTAGGTTGAGTTATGTAACAGTAATCAACGTTTAGAATTTCTTGAAAATTCGGTGGTGAGTTTTCGAGAAATAATTTTTTTTCCTCCAACCCTCAAGTTTGAGTCCTTAGGGCACACCTATCCTGCTGAAAAGCTTAGAAGATCAAACTCGAGCGACACGATTTTTCTACCAAGTTTCACAGATTTCGGTTCAGTAATTTCAGAGAAAAGCCCTGCTCAACGGACGACGGACGGATGGATTTTTTTATCAGTTCATTCAAATCTAGATACTTCAAAATGTGAAATTTTCAGGAAGGTTAATTTTTTTGTCGATCACTAGGGTTTATCATTTATTTTAATCAAATTATAAGCCAAAAGGAATGCTTTAGCCTATATAACATAAAACCTCCCTCCTCTTTGAGAAATATCTTCAGAATCGCAGGCTGAATAATTTTTGTGAGTTTTTACAATGTAATATACGTTAATTTTCAATACAATTCCACATAAAAGATACGTTATCGTTACGATAATCATCAGGTCAAAAATAAAATATATCGAAGATATGTGATCTGGATGGATTTTCCCTTAGAAAATTGTTCCTTGAATGGTAAAATTATCAGATTTTAGAATGTGAATTATTGTTGAAATTTCCTCATTAGAAAAATACTCAAAATTATTTGTTTTATTTTATTTTTATAAATTTTCTGGGAATCCGGGTCTTTTATCACGACAGTATCTAAAATTTCTATATTGGTTTTCTTGAATTTGGGGTCAAGTTCCGCCCTTTTCATAATAATGATAATAATAATCATCTTTATTTCCAATAGCATTAATATTATGAAATGTTTAATGAAATAATATCATGAATAAAGTTTATTGAACAATTATCTGCAAAACATCCCAGAGACATGGTTCCATGGTCTATCAACAACGACCGAACTTTCGCCCTAAACTGCTTGAATCCATCTATTATTTCAATTTCATTTGGCAACCTGTTGAATGCTCTTATATATATATATCTATGCACTGGGAAATTTAAATTCAAAG
The DNA here is from genome assembly GCA_958510865.1 of Myrrha octodecimguttata. Lineage (NCBI taxonomy): Eukaryota > Metazoa > Arthropoda > Insecta > Coleoptera > Coccinellidae > Myrrha > Myrrha octodecimguttata. The sequence continues at coordinate 17,558,743 of OY294060.1, forward strand.
TTCTTGTATTGTAATTATCACATTTTTCTTCTCTTGTGAATTTTTCTATGTTTTTGTGAAGGAAAATTGAACATTCAAACAGATATACGCTAAATACTGTCATGGCCCTTTTTTCCTCATACAGCCCTTTACAGGATTCTCCAAGCTTCATGTTGTCTATTGTTCTTATAGCTCTCTACTTCATTTTGAATATATTTTCCAACTTCTCCCTGTTTCCATAAAATATGAAGCCATATCTCATTACAGACTCAAATTTTGCATGGTAAACTGCTTCAAGTGCTTTTTTAGTAAGATATTTTCTTGATATTCTCATTGTAAATATTGCTTTCTTCAATTTTTCACTTATGTACTCAACATGTTTTCCAAAGTTAAGAAAGGAATCTACATAAACACCCAGGAACTTTGTGCTTTCACTTATCTCTTGTTCTCACCCAGGTTTATGTTTTGTGGTTTCATTTTGTTGCTTCTATTGGTGCAAAAAAGTACGAGGCTTGTTTTTTCTGTATTCAATAATAGTTTGTTTGAATCAAACCAATTTTTTGCTCTCATGAAAAGGTTTTCTCCTGCTCTCACTAAGCTTTATTCATTTTTCATCCACAAAGTTGACCTCCAATTCATCTTTGTCACCAGTCACGATTTCCAGATTATTTATGTACACCAGAAACCAGACACCCCAAAATGCTTCCTTGGATAACACCTTCTTCATTTATTAGTTCTTCTGAAGTGACTATCTTTCCTTCTTTCTTCACTTTTACTTTCTGCTTTCTGAGGCTTAGACATGATTCAGCCAATTTTAATGCTGGTTTTCGGATTCCACAATTTTCCAGTTTTTTAAGTAATATTTTTCGGTCTACTGTATCGTATGCCTTTGATAGGTCTGAAAACATTGCAAGTGCCAACTTGTTACCTTCTATTAATTGTAATATTGATTTGGTGCAGTTTGGACTGATCTTCCCTTCATACATTAATGCTGGGTATATGTGAAGAAATCGGAACTACTAAGAAAGCTGACAATTCTGGTGGTCATTGCCAGCTCGAAGGTCTTTGATAAACTTGATAACAAGCTGATGAGTCAGTAGTTTCCTAGTTCCTTTGAATCTCCTTTTTTGAATAATGGACTGATCACTTCAGTTGCTCTGGGAATATACCTTGTTTGAACGATATGTCAATCAAGTGTGATATGATCAAATGTAGGGATAATTTCAAGATGTTTGATGGGAATTCATCTTCACCACTTGAACGTTTATTTTTAATTTTTTTTCCTATTTCAATAATTTCTTCTGGAGTAGTGGGTTTCAGGTATATGGACTTATCGACTGATCGCAATCTGACTTGTTCCTCCAGATTATATGTCCAGCTCGTTGGTATTATGTTATCAAAGAAATGATTAAACCTTGCAGCTTCTTCATCAGGTTTATATTATACCTGGCATTCAGTTTCGTTAATTAGTTTTCCCCTTATTTCGTTGCATATTTTCCACATCTTCTTGTTTTTATTATCAGATTTACTGATAAGTTCTTCGTTGATCTGACATTCGTTTTTTATGAGTAATCGGTCATATTCTTTTTTTGTTTTTAAATAAATTTCCTTGTAGGTTGAATCTACTATACTCATTACTAGTAGTATGTCAAGCTGTGATTTACACTCCTACAGTTCAAGATTTGTATGTAACTGCTCACATTTTCTCTCACTGAAATGCCTTATAGGAAAACATTCGGAGAAAATCATCTTGTATATTGAATGCCTGCCATTTTTCGTTAATATCCACATTCAGATCGTCAGTGAATATGAACGACCAATCTTGTTGTTGAAGTTTATGCATGAACTTCTCTTTGGCTTTCTCGTTAAAAGATCTACTGTGTTGGTTTTGTGGGGGCTTTATTGTGGATGGTAATTTTTTGTGCACTATGGTCTGAAATGTGCAAATGAATTATTTTCGCATCTCATTCATCCGAGTTCGTAAAAATATTGTCAATACATGAACCTGAACGATTGGCTATCCTGGTGTTCTCAAAAATGGTTTGGGTCAAGTTGAAGGACCCCAGCAGTGATGGTAGTTTTGCTTCCCTGGGGTTTTCATCCTTCATCTCAATGTTGAAATCTTCTGCTATTATGATTGGCTTATTTTCCTCAATTATATTCATTAGTAGTTCTTCCATTTCATCTAGAAATTCGTCTTAATTGCCAGTTGAGAGTCTGTATGTTGTTATGACTAGCATTGATTGATAATTTACTAGACATTCCACTACTGCACATTCAAAACTTCCTTCAACTGATTGCTTGTGATATTTCTTTCTTCGGTTTGTTTTCATTTTATTTTCAACATAGATAGCTCCTCTATAACCACAAGGCCTACAAATGGGTTCCATTAGTTTGAAATCCCTTATGGCAATAGTTTCCAAATTCTCTTGAGTTCGCCAATGTTCGGTGAGACATATTATTTTACAATTTGGGTTTTGTGCTAATCCTACTCTATTCTGTCAATTGAGATCAGTATTGATTGTACGTTCTGGTGTATTAGACTTATTGAATTTATGGAATGATTTTTTATTCTGGTTTTTCCATGATTGTAGAAATCGAACCGTTTGATACCTACTACAGATGGCCAGAATATTGATTTATACATTTCCTCCTTTTTATTAAGCGGTACTGAGACTACAAATCTTTTTAGCATACTTTCTTCTGATGGTTTTTCTTTTACCATTATGCGAAACCCTGTTTTGTTAAGATTTGGTAAAGCTGAATAAGCTGGTTTCGTTTCATCTAATTGATCTTTAAAGGGTTTGAAATTTCCTTCAGATTTTCGCGATATTGTTTATTATATCGAGAGATTTTTTCTTGTTTCAGTTTTGCTATTTATAATATAATATTGACCATGTCGCGAAAAAGAATCTATTATAGTTAAACACGGTGTTCTATTCATTACAATTGTATCATCAATGTATAAATGCGAAAATGGTTTTTCACCTATTGGATAACTTTTGAAAACTAATTTAGTTGTTTGTCGTTCATATTTTTGACACTGACAAATTCCGCATGAGATAATATAAAAGTGAATATCTTTATTCATTTTGGTCCAATAAAAAGTCTTTTAATGCTTTCTAAATTTTCGTGAAAATATCTGTGGTAAGTTCCAGTTTCATGAAATACTTTTATTTTCTCTTGTTGGTCTTTCATTTCGATATGCTCTGAAAGTGAATCAGAAATTTTGAAAGAATAAGCATTTGCTTTGAAATGATTCTGTGATAATTTCTTAAACGGTTTTTCCAATTCTTTTTGGTTGAAAAATATGACATAATGACTGTTTGGTTCAATATAGTCCTTCAAAATTTCAGTATCAAATGGCACATTTATAGAAACTATAACTGTTTTCTCAGGAACAATTACAATAGGAAATGAATAAGGAGAAATACCCCGCCTAATAATGTTTTTACTCAATAAATTTTGGATCTGATTTTTGAGTTCTTGTTTATGTATCTCTAGATATCGATATCGCCTCATATGAACTGGATTTTCTTCCATCGTTTTTATATTATGTTTGCCTCTATTTGAGGCATCTAAAGTTTGAGTATTAAGTGTTTGTTCTTGAAAAATTTCTTGATATCATTTCCTTACTCGTGATTTTGCTAATCAAATTTTAATTTTAAGTCCTTCAATAGGTTAGCACCTATAACACCATCATATCGTGTGTGGAATGTATAAATTACGAAGGGATACGTATTCTTCAGGCCAAATGAATAAAGCGGAAAAGCAAATTTTTAATATGGTCTTTACGAACAGCTGTTTTGAAGTATGTGTGTTCCTCATAAATGTTTCCTGGAAATAGACTGTATGCTAAAGCTGGGATAATTGTACTCATCGAACTACCACTATCAATTAATAACTTACAGGGTGGGTTATCTAATTTAATAAATGGTAGTGATACCAAATGTTCTTTAGTGAAATTTAAGTTTAGGTTGAGTTTGAAAGGTTAATGTCTTCTTGTACGTCAGTCTCAATTTAGTTTTCGTAAACTATTTCATTTGAATATTCTAGATCTTGATTTTGCTCGAACTCTTGATTCTCTACGTTTTCCGTATTTTTAAGTTCTTCAGCTGAAAATTCTGGGGGTATATTTTTTCGGAAAGTCGATTATGCGGGGGTTGTTGTAAAAGGTGGTTTTATTCCCCTATTTTCCAGCAATTTATACGTATCATTCAACGGTTTTGGTTCGAGGTCTACTGAGTTCCTAGAATTTTCATCCACATTTATATATAATACAGTATTTCCAATCCTATCCGATAAATTTCTGCAAACAGTAATTTCCAAGGGGCTCAAACCTAATAATTGTATTTGGTAATCATATTGTAGTTTGATATTTTTAACCCTATTGATAAATTCCGATAATGTTTCTTTCGAATTCTTTTTTCGTATTGATATTCGCTTTGAAGAACATCGAAATTAGTTCTGAAACCGAATTGGCTGTTCAATAATTATGGTTGTAATTCTGGCTGTTTTAATCTTGGATATGCGACAATAACATGGATGGTCGTATATTTAATATTTTATCAAACTTATCTAATGTGTTACAGTAGTGAACGGTTTCTTACAGTTGACAATGAACATTGTGACTACTAGTAACCTATCTTTAATCTTATAATACTCAAACATCTTCCCCTCAAAGATCGAGTCGCCGAGGAGCTTTTACATATCGCCCGGATCGGGAACGTGTACACTTTGAATTGGCACTTTCACTGTTATTATCTAATCTTAGATTATCATTTTGAACTAATTAAATTCTCTCATCAACCAAACTTTCGTTGGGATAAAATTTGGGTTCACAAATAAATTTATGGTCTGCTTTTGTAAAGGACAATTTTTTCTTCGGATGTTTTCATTACCACTTTATCCCCCTTTTTGTACTCCAACGTGTTTCTGCGAGTTGTTTTGTCAAGGTTTGACTTCATGATCTGTTTCTACTTACAAAGTCTATTGTAAATATTTAGTTCTAATCTTGGCTCTAATTATTTGAGAGTAATAGGAAGCTCTGTTTTCAAGACTCTGCTCTGTAAAATTTGAGGAGGTGTAGCACCAGGGCTTATTATGCGCGAGTTGTTATATTCTAAAGCATATTCTCTATAATCACATTTGTCATCAAGACTATTTCTTGAAATTTGCTTAGTTTACTGCTTTTTCTGCCATACCATTGCTCTGGTGGTAGTGAGGAGAATATGTTGCTATCATAATGTCCTAACTGTTGTAATATTTCTTACAACGGGCTCATACAAAAGGTAAATTATCGCCTACAATGATTTGGGGGTATCCAAATTTAGTAAAAACATTTTGAAAACACTAAGACAGATTCAGAAGTTTTATGCCTCAGGCAAATTAATTCGAGCCAATGTGAAAAATAATCTATAAGTACTAGATAGTTTTTCCCTGCAAATTCTAAAATATCTACAGCTTATTTATTGAATATAAGTCTAGGTACACTGTGTGACAAAAGAGGCTCCCTGTAGTTTGTTGGCATATATTTTTTATATTTTCTAATAAAGGCTGCTATGTCACTAGATAAGTTAGGCCAATAGAATAACGTTCTAGCCTTGTTTATCGTCTTACTAATATCTTTATGACCTTTATGTAAAATTGTCATAATTTCTCTTCTAAGCTTTTCGGGTACAATTATCTTGTCTTCAACAAAAATAATACCCGCTTCAACATATATTGAATCTCCTAAAGTATAATAAGATTTACAATCTTAACGTATTTGATGTTCTTTAGGCCAACTACTGTAATAATAGTTATGAACTGTTTTTGTACTGACTCATAGGTAAATGTTTTGAAACGATATGAACCATTTCAAACATATCAGTGTCTAGGGAATTTGTTATTTGCAAACTTGACCGTGATAACATATCAGCGAACTGTACGTTCTTACCGGCCACATAGTAGACGTTCAAAGAATATTTCATTAGTTTGATTCTAAACCTCTGCAATCGTATCGAACCAACTTTTTGTATTGGCTTCCTCATAATAGAAATGATGGGCTTATGATCTGTTTGTACATCGACTATCTGCCTATAAATAAAGTTATGAAATTTTTGAGTTCCAAAATTATAGCTAAAAGTTCTTTTTCGGTTTGGCCATAGTTGATCTCGTGCTCATTGATTGGCCTAGAAGCGTAAGAAACCAATTTTAAAATGCCATTATCATATCTCTGAAACATACAACAGCCTAGTCCATTCTTAGATGCGTCACATTGTAGGACTGTTTGCCTTAATGGGTCGAAAGGGACAAGATCTGGTGTATTCGTGATGACTTCTTTCAATTTATCGAAAGCTTGTTGATGCTTGGGCAACCATGTCCTTTCAACATTATTTTTGAGTAACTGGCACAAAGGGTGCATCAATTCTGACATATTTTTTACATATCGTCTAGCATAATTGAATGAACCTATTATCCAATGTAGTTCACACCTGTTATTGGGCGTTTGCAGTTTACACAAAGATTTAACTCTCCCAGAATCAACTTGCATTCCATTCTTGGAGAAAATTTGTCTCATAAACTCAACCTGGTTCTGACAAAATTGAATTTGGTCCTTATTAAATTTGGCACCGATTTCTTTGGTCCTTTTAACGACTTGAGCCACTGTTAAGTCGTGATCTTCCTTCGTTTTTCCATGAATAATCATGTCATCATGACATATAACTGCATTTTGTGAATTCGAAAAATGTTTTTCTACCTCGTCTCGAAACAAATCCTGAGAATTTGATAATCCATAAGGCAGAACAATAAACCTTCATACACCAAATGGGGTTGCGAAGCAACACTTCCATGGAGATTTATTGTTTAATTCTAAGTGGTGGTGGCAACCTTCGGAAAGATCAAATGCGGTAAAATAATTTTTTTCTTCCTAAATTTGAATATATTTCCTCTATATTCAATCCTAACCTTGGTTTTCTGATAATTTGGCAATATAAGTCAGAAGGATCTAAACATAACCTTATTTTCCATTAGTCTTCTCAACAATGACCATTCTATTAATACTTGCTTCAGGTTTCATCTCGCCAACTGTAACTATAGCTTTTCAATCAATTAATCTATCTTTATCTAATTTGAGTTGATTCCGTAGGGCGAATGCAATTTTACATAGTGCATTTAAATTTAGGCATGCCTGCCCTTTAAACATATTTCAGTATCAGTAACATTTAGGAAAGAATCATTTGGAACATGAAACATTTCATTTAAGGGTTCCATGAAACATTCGTAATATGTTACAATGAAATATATTGAAACATCTGAACGAAGGTGAAAGAAAAATACTATATCTGATTCCACTAAATAATATTGCAGCACAATGGTTAACAGAATGAAATTATATAAATAAATATTTCTTCTTAAGTATTTGCTATTCTCTACATTGTAGATTTCTTATTCTGGCTCCTTGAGTATCGCAGCATTGCTTGACGTAACCATTTAGCCACTAACTTCTCAAAAGTGTTTTCCTTTGAAGAGGGAACATTTTTTGTGACTGCAACTGAAAATACAATAGAATATAAAAAAAATAAAATAGCGTTGATGCTTAGTTTTCAACTAAAAGTTTCTTGTTAAAACTCTAAGTCTCTAAGTCTTTATTTTACATCAATAGAGGTATTTCCGAAATTTCATTGATTTCTTTATGAAATTTGATACAATTAATAGCATACAAAAACTGAATGGAAACTCAAATAGGTATAAAATGTCTTTACCTTTAAGAAGTCTGGTGATAAAAAATTCCGATATTGGATAGTTATTTCTTTGTCCAAGCCAGGAACATTTCTAGGCAAATTTGTCTGAAAATGCTTTTCGTTGTCTCCTAATAATATTTTCGTTTTCATATGCCCCTCCACATCTGATAAATATAGTTTCCCGAAACAAACACGTTATTGAGTCGTGCAGGCAAGGATGAATTAATAATTTTACCAATTGTTTCCTTGAGTTTCTACATTCCGTGATTTTCTTGTAAAACTGTACAAGGTTTTTGTACTTGGTGAAGGGTTTGCTCAATTTCCTTCTTAACACCAGTTTACTTTACTGTTTGAAAAATATACGGTTCGATTATTAAATACGAAACCCCACTCAGGGCGAAACCACGGCGAAACGTGTAGGTTAGATAATAGATATCGACAATGCCCACAGAGTTCAAGTGAGAGGATGATGAGAAAAAACTAATTTCCGTATATAATTACTCCTCCTGCTGTATATTCATACTTAAAATATTTGAAAAAAAATATTCTCAACAATATTAACTGCTTGCCTTTTTTGTTGAAATAGTTGAGTGGTATCACAATTACTTCTGCTGGACATTCTCGAGGACCATGAACTGTCTGGCATCTCTTTAATTTGAAATTTTTTCCATATTAATTCTTAGTATTATCATACTTTCGGTTCTTTGAAACTCTATAATATTTCTGAAAGTTGTTCTTCTTTTTGACCATATTTACTTCAGCTCCGACCTCTTGAAATTGTAGACTTTTACTCTGTTCAGATGTTCGGCAAAACTTAATTGCTTTGTATAATGTTAGTTCGTCCATTATCAATAAGGCTTCTCTTGTTGTAGGGTATCTAATTCCCATTACAATCCTGTCTCTAAGCGCCTTTTCTTCTTGAAACTGGTTATTGTCGATTGAGTTGTAATTGCAACTATTAACAAGATGTCTACAGACTATGAGAAAATGGTCAAAACTCCCACCCTCTCCTTGTTGCTTCTTGGTAAACATATATCTCTCGAAACATTCATTTTTCCTAAGGTTTACATATTTTTCGATTTCGGCTAACATGCTGTCATATGGGTATACGTTCTGGAGTTTTTCGAATGTGGACATAATTCTTGCCGCATCATGACCAATAATGTTGAAATACTCAATTTAACATTTGAAAGGGCTTGGTCCTGGCCTGTCGACACTAGATAGTTTTCAAACGCTGTTCGCCAGAATTTCCATTCTGTGGCTGCATTGGAAGATTGCAAATCGAAATCTGGAGGAAATTCAACTGCACCTCCTCCTGCTGCCATTTTAATTAATCGCAAGACTTGCCTTTATTTCCTTCAATAAGTTGGAGTTATACTTGGTGAACACTTTAAATTCGGGGTTATGCACATTTACGGCCAAAATGTCCAAATATTGCGCATGTATACTAATGCCGCTATTTTATTTCACCGACTGCGCCATGTTTTGAACTTAGATTTGTGAAAATAACATGGATGGTTGTAGATTTAATATTTCATTGAACTTATCTAACGTGCTTCAGTTAAAGTAGTGAATGGTTTCTTACAGTTTACAATGAACATAGAATTGTCTCTTTATAATATGATATTACAGGAAAGGTCTACTGTGTTGCAGTCATAAATTGTGACTACTAGTAACCTATCTATTAATCTTATAACATTCAAACAGATAACGCATAATTTTGCCACTCTTTTGGCATATAATGCAAGGTTTCTTCTCATATGTAGATTTGATAATGGCGGGTGACTTAATTGAATTTCTGTGATACACTTGAAACTGCATCCTTCCTGGGGCTGGTCATTTCAGAATTGTGAATTTGTCTAGGTCTTTCGTCATTGAATTTCTGTATTAAATCTTTGATCGTTATAACCGATTTAAAGAATTTCGAATTTGGATTGGTAGACCCAATAAAATGAGATTCAATTTGATATTTTCTGGAATCTCATTATCGAGTTCAAGTAACTAATCTTTTTTTCACTACAAAGTCTACATAGGTACCATTCAAATATAAAAAGTTACAAGCAAATCTAAAAGGTTTCCAAGACGAATTCCCAAAGGTGGAAATCAAATCTTCCTTCCATAAATTCCAATCTGCTTTCATTCCTTATTTTCTCTGAGCATTTAAAAACCAGTCATTCATAAATGAATCAAGACGTAAGCGGAAAGCTTCTATTCATTTTGACCCTTTCAATTGGAATCGATTCGTTTCTTTCTGGAAATTCTTTATCCAAGCTTTAACGTTTTTATTCCTTGTTGAAAATTGTTCTATGGGAAAGTGTTTTGAGATATATTTCAAAGAATCATCTTCCTCCGTAGCCAATTCATTCAAACAAGCTACAAGCTCAGAATATCCTGTGCTTGATTTGGACGATTGTACAGATCGTAGTGAACTGAACTCTGCCAACATATATTCATTAAAAACAAAATTACCTGCATCATCTCTATAGATTTTCCCCAATTCTGATGAAAAAACTATATTGATATTTCGGAAGTGTCCTCTTGATCTTATAGAGCTGACAGCAGATTTTACTGTTGGAAGATCAGCCAAATTTTTATGACTATCCAGCTTTTGGAATTCATCTGGAATGCTGTACCAAGACTCTTCGCCGGCTGCTTTAATTCTCTTCAGCTTCAGAACTGTCGATTTTCCAGTTGCATTTCTGGCTCGGTCACAATGAAAAGTTATTATTTTGATGTATCAAGCTGTCAAAAAATATATATATTTCTGTAAGAATCTAATTCAGTATTAAACATCTGTGAACAATGTTTTATTGAAATAATTGAAATAACGAAAATGATTTTAGTAAACCTTGAATCAACGATACCTGTAAACAATGAAATCGAAAATTCGAACAGTAATCACGAAATCTGTAATTATCTGTCTTATACGGCCATTTACTCTAATGACAACTGTCGAGTAGATTGCAATCATAAAAGAAATGAAACATTAATAACTAATATGAGGTAATCTGAAGTACGGTACGGTAGTATCTTCACAATAAGTTTAGTTATATCCTTGCTGGATCAATTCTTTGTGACTCGTCGTTTTCCATTCGTAACAATTTGAAAAAAGACACAAAGTTGGGTACTTTTTTACTATTTCATCAATTATAATTGGTCCAAACTTATTTACTTGAACTGTGAAAAGATTCATATATTTCACAAATACAATACTGATAGAGATCAAAATGAGTGCACGAAATATTCTGACAAGACAGGCTACAGAACTTATAAAGAAATGAGTTCTTTCAACCGGACCTCCTTGTTTATTTTCGGACTGATTCGTTGAGAAATCATCTTTTTCAATTGATTTCTAACAAGAAACAATCGCCAACTGATACAAACATTTCATTGATCTTCTTAAGAGGGTATACTTCCGTCATGTAGTCTTCCTTTTTATTTGAGAACACAAACTCCCTCATACCTTGCTAATAACATAATCCCAGAGGTTTTCCTGAAAACGGAATACTCGCAGATTCAGGAAGGCAGAAAGTGATTCACCTACATTGGGTGAACGACTGAGTAAATGAGGACAACTCTTCCTTTATCCCACTAACAGCAGGCATAGCGCTGGTTAAGATAAACTACGGCTGTAGGCTTGACGCTGGTCGCAGATCTCCTTCCCTGGTGTGATTGAGCTGGTTGCCTGGATCTGCGAGCATTGCACAATTCACCACGTAGGCTATTCCTCACATTGATACTTCATTTTTTCAAATTCAAAATGTGAAAACGTGCCAGTTGGCTATTTGAGGTGAATCCAGAACGCAGTTTCTCTATTATATTTTTAGCATGTTATGAGGGAGTTTGTGTTCTCATGTATTTTCTTGGCAAAGTGTTGATATCAGGACTTTTCATCGGGGTAGTAGATGCTCAGGCACCTGTATTTTATAGGAAGGATATAATTTCTTCGTTTATCATATCTCCATGATTTATCTGTTCAAGTTTAAAAATAATGTTTTATAGTACACTGGTATTCATCATACCATTCTTGGATTCATCAATAGGGAAGCTATGAGGGTCTAAATAAAGTCTTGACACCAGATGTATCTCTTCTGATTGCATCCTTCAGATCCCCGTGCAGTAATTTGCATTCGTACAAGATGAAATATGAATTTTTTCTCATATTACAGATATTTTTGTTTGAGGTATGCAATTTTAGCATCATCTCTTTCTTTATTTTTCTCATTGGATTCAAAAATCTATTCAAGAATTAATATATGAAATGAAAAATTTTCCTCTGAACTCTTTCGAGGAGAAGCAAGTGTTTATTTTCTCTTTCAATGAGTTTCCTGAGTTTCAACTTCCTCTAAGTAATAAGATCTTCCTTGCTATTCAACTTTAGGATCTCCAAAACCTGCATTTTCCGATCCAATTATTTATTGCCTTAATCATCAGGTTTGAATTTAAATGATCAAAATGACAACTGGAATACCATCATCACAATCTCAAAAATCAATACAATTATTTAGGTTTTACACAAAGAATTTTTACTCTATAATTGTGTTCGGTAAAAATGACTCGCCTACGAAAACGTTCTCTACAGATTTCAAGTTGATTCTATTCCCAAAATTCTTCCACCTGTGTGTAAACTTTTTAGAAATTATTTAGACACATCAGTGTTTGGAAATTTCAACAGCTATATAATTTTAGCCTGTAGCATTGAAAATAGGAGCATAAAAATGGAACGACGAGCATGTTGAAAAAATAAGATTCACAGGGTTTGGATGAAGTATGAAACCAAGTAAGTATCTTTCGAACGAAAACGACAATATTCATTGAACTGAACAGGCATTTACAATGAGACACCGAAAACACCTTCAACTTTTAATTCCAATAGAAAACCTCATATACTTACAGGTGCAATTTTATTCGAATCATCTGTATTGATGAATCTAACCAGGCGATATGAATAAGCTGAAATAACGAAGTCAAATCTTTCAAAAATTCACCCATCATCTGATGAATATGAAGACAGAACGCTCAGAATCTTTGTGAATCCGATTCGTTCACATTCTTAATTTTTAATATCTGGCTCCCAAACAGAACAAGGATATTTGATTTCTCTTCACAGCATTCCACTTATTTTTTCCATCATACTCTCAATAAGATTCAACAATACTTTTATGTAGCACGCTCCCTCTCTCTGCCCTTACTTAATCCACTTGCTCCGTTCTCCATCTTTTTTCTCTTAAGTACCCTAAGTAACCTGCACCTAGGCCGCATCAGTCAACGTGCAGGGGGCTCTAGCGCTCAAGCTTGTACCCATCAGATCCTCTTGAGATGAGATGACCCTTCTCTTCTCCGACCATCTGTCACACTCCTTTATGATCCGCATACAGAGTGTGCCCTTACGTAGCTATGAAAGGCTGGCCTTGCGCATGTCCTGACGAGTTTCTCAAACTAACCCAGGGCGGAAGTGATACCCCCAAAGAAGTTGAAGCTACCTCGCAAACCATCAAAAGGCTTCAGTGGTGATTCTGGCGGGAATTCATTCAACGAATGTGTCATAGTTTGTATCCCCTTGCGATCATCTTCGATTTCAGTGAGAACTTCGCTTGTAACTGTGTTTTCCTAACTGTTCTTTTCTCACCGATGATGATGGTTCGGCCACCATACCGAAGAGGTTTCGAATCGATCCTTCGCTCCCGTACTGCAACACGCCGCACAAGGAAGTGCTCACATAGGCATCCACTCACTGCACGATCTCGAGTGTATAGGAACTCATACGCGACGCAGCATTTCTCATTCCGGGTACACCACATTCCAAAGGTTCTCAACTGCTTCTCATCACGCTGACAGCACGATACAATCGTGGCCGCATCAATGAGAAAGCCCTTAAGTAATACAGCCATGTCTACATTCCATCGAAAGCTCACCTCCTCCACATCGGCCCAACAACTCAAACACCGAATAAAAGCGCTCTTGCATACATTCAATGCGGCTTCGCACCAAACAGTGGTCAATGATGCATTAACTGCCGTGAACTCCTGCTCAACTGCGCAGCAATGGCTAAACAGCTCACTCACCGCTGCGAGTTAGAGAGGAACCCCTATACGATTTCGATCACATTCTGTCAGACGCTTCTTTCTGGAATCGCTTTCATTAGAAGGAGTAGTTCTGTAGTGCACACAGTCTCTCTGCCCTCACTTTACTCGAGTACTTTACTTTTCATCCCGTTGTGACTCGATTCCCCTCTCTACGTTACCTTTCCGTAGGTCGCATGGGTCAACGTGCATGGGACTCTAGCGCTTACGCCTGAATACATAAGATACTCTTGCGATTTCAGCACATTTCTTTAGGATCGGCATAAATGTTATGCACCCACGTAGAAGCTATTCTGACGCGAGGAGACAAATTTCCCAAGATTAAGACAGGACAAATCTTACCCACTAATAGGTGATCCTTAACGACAATTCGGATGGACGAACTACCAATCTTCAGGGTCACAGTACGGATTCCAGAGTTCATATTCACCCTCTCGGAACTGTGATTCGCTATAGTAGAGTAAAAGTAAAAAACTTCGCTAGTGCTGGCTCGACTTCGGACGTTCTTCTCTTGGCGATGGTGATAGTTGGGCCGCCATCCCCGGGGAGGATTCAAATCCACACTTCGCTCCCGTGCTGCAACACGCCTTTCAAAGATTTGGTGGGGTACCAAATCCGGAAATCCATTGCAAGTAGGATGATTGGTTGACAATGGTTGCTTCTTGGTTCTGGCCATGTAGTGAATCGGTCGACATAGATAAAGCGATAATGGAATCATTCAAAATGAGCTATTATGATGATGTCGAAGTGAACGTGTTCAAATATCTTATGCTTGGGAGAACTTACTAAGTAATTTTTTCCTGTTCACTCCGGAGACAGCTCCTTTCTCATTCGTAATGAAGATTCCTGCTAGTGGTGTAGAGGTATCGCAATAAACTGCGATGGTTTATTCATTTTTAGGCGCTTGTTCTGGGGAACAGCGCGTTATCATTTCGTCACGATGCCTGTAATTTTCGAATTTTGAGCTGAAATTGGTCTCAAACGGATAGGTTGGAAATTGATTCTGTCCTTTCGGCCGGCCATGCGCGCTATAACTCTCGAAAGGAAGGGCCTAGAGTCTTAAAATTTTCAGGTTAGGTTAAGATCTCGAATATCTCGGTTGAGTTAGTTAATGGGCCAAATCTGCCGAATGGTTTTTGTGCTAGAGCCATTTGAAATTTTTATTTTTCAATAACTCGAAAAATATTTATCTGATCGAAATGAAACTTGGTTGGAAGATGAACAGTGTCAATAAAAAGAATTATCCATGGAAGAAAGATTCGAAAAAAAAAGTTGTTTCTTTTGAAAATTTTATATTTCATTGAAATTTCCAAGTTACCATTTCTCAAGGTGAACAAGCGCGTAAAAGCTGCTGACGTCACGTCAGTGCTTTTCTTGATTTTTTTATTTGTTGTCTCGTGTAGAATGTAGAAGTTTCTTCAACTCATTCCGATCCTATGTAGTCTTGTGGGACTGAGAGTTGGTCCACGACATTTTGATCGATTGGTACGCAGCAGATCAGTGGTGAACTGAAATATGAAGTCTTGGAGGCGGAACTGTCTGCAAAAGTACTCAGGTTTCTGTCTGAAAGCAAATGCCAAAGGCTTGTGGCTCATAAATATGGCAAAACTTCTGGATGCTGGGATGTGTCCAAAGTGCTTGATAACAAGGTAGATGGCAAGGAGTTCGCAATCATATGCCGCATATCGGTTTCTGCTCGAGATCAATGTTTTGAGAAGAGAGCCAGTAATAGCCTTTATTGATTATGAAGTTGCAAATTCCTCCAACTGCTACGGGTGGGAAAGGTGTGCTGCTATTGCTGGCTTCTTTTGAAATTCTCGGATGCCACTGGAGCCTTTGGAGTCCAGTTTATCTCGTTGGGAAGTGATTGTGTGTCTCCTATACTGATTATAAAACATCGGTAGAAGTTAATTATACCAAGGGATCGTCGAAGTTCATTTGCTGCAGAATGATGAAGGATTGGAGGATGTAGTCAACTGTATCTGATAGTGGCCTTGTGCCTTCAGGTTGCCGAATATCTTCTTGGCAGGATTCAATGATGTTCCATTTGTTCTTCTTCGGATTCTGAGGCGATTATTACGTCGTCTATGTATCTGAAAAAGAATTCTAGTCCTCGTATTCCCTCGTCGATGACTAGTTGGAAGTTCTGAGCAGCATTCTTTACTCCGAAAGAAATAAATTGCAATTCGGATATAACGAATGGAGTAGTGATGGCTGTTTTCGGAACGTCCTCTCCGTCTCGCACAAGTTCCAGGCTCAAGAGATGCTCTCTTCCTACAAAATGTGGAGAAAGTATTAAACATGTCTCATTGGGTAGCAATCAAAATTTGGGCGTTGGCATCGGCTGGGTCTCTAAGATGTCGGACGAAATACGATGGTTTTGCGGACTTCATTTCCTTCCTACAGCTTGTATCTTCTTCCTAGAATGTGCACAATCGCCACGGTGGGTTTTGGTTTCATGATAATTACCTTCATCTTATTTGAGTACTTCGCTAGTAGGTTCCCTACTACATGTCTGAACTTCCCTTCGTCCGAAGTCGAGCCTGAACTAGTGAAGTTTTCCTCTACAATAGCTAACCAGAGTTCCGAGAAGGTGGATATGAACTCTTTAGTCCGGAGTATGACCTTGAAGATTTGTGGTTCGTCCACCGAATTGTGTTGAACGGTGTACGTACGTTTTTCCTTCTTGAATTTGGATTTGCCCTGTTATCTTTACGCCACTGAAATTGCTTATTGAAGTCGTCAGAGATCACCTATTCGTAGGTATAACGATTCTTCCTGGCTTGGAAAATTCGTCAGCATGCGTCAGACTAGATTTTCATGTCTACGTGTGTGGACAACATTTATGCGGATCATAAAGCAGTGTGTTAAAATCTTAAGAGGATCTAATGTGTTCTGGCGTGAGCGCTGGAGCCCCTACACGTTGACAAATGCAGCCTATGGAAAGGTGACATAGAGAGGAGAATCATACCGCAAAGGATAAAAAGTAAAGCACGTGAATTGAGGGAGGGCAGAGAGAGTGCGTGTACCACAGGACTCCCCTCTTAGTGAAAAAGATTTCAGAAAGTTGCATGTGGCAGAATGTGATCGAAACCGTTTATGGGTATTCCTCTGAAACGCAGCGGTGAGTGAACTATTTTGCCATTGCTGCACTGTTGAGCAAGAGTTTACGGTATTTTATGCACCATTGTCCACTGTTGATACAGGGCCGTATTGACTGTGTGCTAGAGCGCTTCTATTCAGTGCTCGAGTTATTGGGCCGATGTGAAGCAGGTCAGCTTTCAACGAAATGTAGACATGGCTGTACTGACCAGGGCTTTTCTCCTTGGTGCGGCCATTATTGTATCGTGTTGTCGGCTATATGGGAATCAGTTAAGTTCCTATGGAATGTGATATACCCGGAAGGAAAAGTGCTGCGTCACGTATTAATTCCTATAGCACATGAGACCTTGCAGTGAGCGGATGCCTATGTGAGCACATCCTTGTGCGGCGTGTTGCAGTACGGGAGCAGTGTCGATTTTAAACCTCCTCGGTATGGTGGCCGAACCACCATCATCGGTGAGAAAAGAACAGTTAGGAAAACACAGTAACAAGCGAGGTCCTCACTGGATTGCCAGGGAATACAAACTATGGCACCACCGTTGAATGAATTCACGCCAGAGTCGCCACTGAAGCCTTTTGATGGTTTGCGAGGTAGCTCAATTTCTTTAGGGGTTTCACTTCCGCCCTCGGTTAGTTTGAGAAACTCGTCTAGACATGCGCAAGGCCAGCCTTTCATAGCTACGTAAGGGCAAACTCTGTATGCGGATCATAAAGGAGTGTGCCAGATGGTCGGAGAAGACTAGGATCATCAGATCTCAAGAGGATCTGATGGGTACAAGCGTGAGTGCTAGAGCCCGCTGCACGTTGGCTGATGCGACCTAGATGCAGGTTACTCAGGGTACTTAAGACTAAAGAGATGAAAAATGGAGCAAGTGGATTAAGTAAGGGCAGAGAGAGGGAGCGTGCTACATGAAGTATTGTTCAATCTTATTAAGAGTCTGATGGAAAAAATGAGTGGGATGTTATGAAGAGTAATTAAATGTCGATCTGTTGTCTAAGAAGCTTTCTGATATTTAGCTTTTACCCCTTCAGACTCATTGCGTTTCATCCTGGGTCGGCCTGGGAGAACATGACATGACTTGCACTATACTAGCTTTTCACGCTTACGCGATCGGACACATCATCGCAGATCGCAGATCATGAAGGAGTGTGCCGGATCGTCGAAGATGACTTATCATCAAATCCCATGATGATCTGATAGCTACTCGGCTTATATTCTTAAGTGAAAATTCGACACGCGTACGCATCTCAGTAGTTGGAATTTCGGAAATCCGTTTGCGCATCGAAAGTTCACTTGTCCAAAATACATTCGGTCATCCCATACATGATGCTTCTCCTATTCAACGGCTGCCTACTGCTCGGCAACCTTTGACAATCGGACAAGAGGCATCCCATAAGGATCGCACAACGGTGGACTGGACCCCCTCCATGCAGTTCATATTAGAACACGGAGAGAAAGAAAGAGATCGCTCTGCATCTGAAATTAAAAGCTGTCCCACGAACTCATGATGTAAAATTAGAAGTATTTCGTCTGATCATTTCAATCGACCTCCTCGTATGATGGATTTGACTTATAGTTGGAAATTCAAACCTCATTTGCCTTCGAAGTGTCATAAATAGCGTAATTTTCGTTTCAAAGACATCCACTTAGTTCTTTTCTTTCCCCGAACCCTGCAGGTTCATGTGAAATCTGAAGTTTGCATAATAATAATAATAGTTCTTGAGTTTTGATTTGATGAATATTTTTTTACACAACAATATGAAAATGCTCTGTCATGGGAAGCATTTTTTTGTGTCATATCAGGAGGATGTGCTTGAGAGTTCTATCATTCATATCATATTATAGGAACTTGCGTTTGTAGTTTTTACTTGATGGTTATTTTATTATTTCAATAACATTCAATATATATCTTATTCGAGACTGTTGATTATTTCCATTCATTTCAATCTTTAATTTTTTCAAAATATTCAAACTTTTGGGTTCAGTTTTTGCGATAAATCATGTGATCATTGAGGGGTCTATGTTTGTAGAATTGTTTTTTGTTAAGAAATTGTTTTTTCGTTATTATTGGTTGTATTCTTGGGAATCATTTCAAATTTTAGGATTGTGTTTTATTTAAATTTTTGAGAATTGTTGAAGATTAAGGGTGAATGTTTTGTTTTTGTATATATTTTTGAATTAAATTTATTTTTCACGAACAGTCTTTCACTATTTCATACCACATATTCTTCATAATTCCTGTATCTCATCGACATTGGAGCAACCGTATTTTCTAGGTCATGACTAGGTACCTACCATTTAAACAAGGAAATAACGTACAATGGTGTTTTTCCAAAATTCCATTCCATATACATTAGTTTCAAATTCATATTCATATCATTAATTTCCTAACTAATGATTCTGATTGGAACTTTTTCATTCATTTCAATCAACCGGGCTGTAGTGACCTGGAGGCAAGTGGAGAAGGCGCTCCAAAGCTGTTTGAGGGGGACGCCAGGCACAAGCTTCAAGGGGACGCCGGGCACAAGCTTCAAAAGAAAAAGTCAACGAAATAGATTTATTGTTACATTTCTACTATTTAAATATCGCCCCACAACTTGCGGATGTTTACATGCCGTGTGCCATCTAGCTTACACGACAGATTTGAGATTCGTTGGTGTAGGCTCCTTTTGAACTATATAAATAAAAATAAAAAAACGGAGTTACTTCGATTTGCTCGTACTAATGGATACCATGAAAAGAGAGTCGCGTTATCTTCTCATTATTCTCCAAACTATTTTGTCATCTGACATGACCAGATAAAATTGAGTGATTTTGTCTGACAGAAGATTCATTTGAAGTTGACAACTACAAATTAGATAGTTCGTGTTCATAAGAGTGCGCCTTTATTTATCTGTGTATTCAAAGCACACAGAAATGATCATGATTCACTAATTTTGCACTCGTCATAGATAATAAGAAAAATGAACTATATACATATGAGATAAATCTGTAACGACTAAAATCACATTACAATTACCTAATCTAATTTAACAAGTGCGGTAATTCTTTACCTACTGAATATTGAGGTTCGGGTATTTTAACTTTTGATGTCATTAGAACTTCCAAAAAATATCACAAGCTGTCAAAATTCCACAAAAGGCTGGAATTTTGAAAACTAAAATTCTGTACTACAGAGTAGTATAAACCGGTGTGGATAAGCCAGTTGAAAAGATGCGGTCATCAACATCAATCTGGATTACGGTCAGAATTTCATTGACAAGTGCATAGATAAACTAGTCTCTCTAGATGCACAACCCACCTACTTAGACTTGTTGCGCATTTAGTAGCGCCTCTGGTGTTTGTTTGCTGTATCATTAGTGGTTTGACGGGAATTCAAATAATACCATAATGATTTCATCTACAGAATGTCTCCGGCTGCGAATTCGTGCAAATTTATAACTCGAGTGTTTTGTTTTCAAACAAGCTCGATCTCACATCACATATGGCGACGAAAGAAGCAATGGCTGGTGAATTGAATAAGCTGAAAAAAGATATTTTAGTTGAAATAATAATAAACAAATCCACACCAGTAAGTCTTAATGTAAGTGAAAAAGTGGCTGGCACTACTGGCTCAAGTGCTGAACAATTAGGAAATCCTGGAAACAATATCTCACTGGATAACCTGAAATCTGATAACGCGGTTCGTGAACTGAAACCACCAAAGAGGTGGTTGAGTGAATTGGAAAGGCCAGTGGAAAATCAATAGATACTAATTTCCAATTTAACAAAAATTTAAAACAAACCTTAGACGTTAGACTTTCAGCAACCAAAGAAAATTGAAGATAGAAAATTTAACAAATCAGAACATCCCGCAAACGTCATAATTGGGAAAGATATTGGAACATCTTAGAAGGTCCTGCGGGAGAGATTACTTCGTTGTGGAAGAACCACCCCTGAAGGATGACGGAAAAAGCGCATCGTTTAAGATCGCGGCTGATATCAGTTTATTGGATAAGATTAATGCTGAGGAAATGGCCTGAAAATGTGACGCTCCGCAGATTTTCTTTTTTCGGAGTAATGGAAGGTATATTGATCAGTCAAGCCCATTCAATCGAACACAACAGAAAAGTTGATGACAGAAAAGAAATAGGTAAAAATTATTCATATAGGGAAAAAATGAAGTTTGTTTTATTGAATCAGAATATACAAGGATTAAAAAAAAAATCAACATGTTAGTTGTCTCGGAATATAAAAATTGTGATGCACTTTGCATTACAGAGCACTGGCTGATGCCTGAGTCCTTAAAATTTTAAATTTTAGTGGGTATAATATTTGCTCTGCTTTCTATAGAACATCTTTTGGACGTGGTGAATTGATGATTCTCGTAGGTGGTGCTATGACTGAGGAAATTCAGACCATTAGAGGAATGTCCGTGGAGAAAAACACGGAAATATGGTTGACGTATCCCGAAAGACCGCCCTCCGCCCTAGGTAAGTATAATCGTTCGATTGCAGAGTTTGGATGTAATATTCCATGTCTTGTAAAGGAAGTCCGAACCCACTGATCTATTCTCCGCATATCTGTAGATGACCAATTAAGTATTCCGGAAGTGTATGTAAATACAGGTATTGCCCAGGCTGTAATTTTGTTTTTAGCATTGAGCTGTGTTCTGAGGACTTTTCTGACCCGTCGAGTGAACTCTCCTTCAGCGACTTCCTTACTCTGCTTCTGCCTGATCTCGAATGACTGTTGGATTCCGAGGTATTTATAGGTATTTTCTTATCCCAAACCGTGTATTTCTGTTCCATCCTGTAGTGTGACGTTACCATCCTCAGTCATTCTACCCCTCTTTACGTGTACAAATAAGCACTTTTCGAGGCCAAATTCCATCTTTATGTCTGCGCTTAAGCTCCTGACTAATTCGAGTTCACCCTCAAGTTGAGCAGCGCCTCTTGCGAGGAGCTTCAGGTCATCTATATAGAAGAGGTGCGTGAGCCTTACCTGGTCGTCTATGCTGTATCCGTAATTACTCCGGTTCAATCTATTGCTGAGCGGATTGAGAGCAAGACAAAACCACTCTGGACTCCAGCCATCCCCCTGAAATATGCCTCTCTTTATGCGAATTTCTTCAGTTTGGTATAATTTCGTCGCACATCTGACTAATAAGCTGGTCCGCCAGGAGTTCATTAGGTGTTGGAAGAGCTGAATAACTCGGTTGTCTATTTTGTATATTCGCAGAACCTCGAGCAGCCAAGAGTGCGGTACGCTGTCGAAGGCTTTCTGGTAGTCGATCCAGCCCATGGATATGTTTTTTAATCTCTTTCTGGCTTGTTTGGTAACGATGTTATCGATGACTAGCAGCTCCTTGCAGCCTTTGGCTCTCCTTTTACAACCACCCTGCTCCCAGGCCATGATTTTGTTACTGCGGATATGGGTGCTAATTTTGAATCCGATGACTGATGTTAATATTTTGTAAGCCGACGGAAGGCAGGTAATTGGTCGGTAGTTTTTGGCTGGGTTGCATCTCCTGTCTTGAGTAGCATATGTGTTTTACCCTTCGTGAAGTATCCAGGGATTGTCACCGGGTCGAGAATTGCCTCCTGAATGTGCTGAGCTAACCTGTTATGTGATGTTGTGAATGCCTTCCACCAGTAATTGTGGATTCCATCAACAACCGGGGCAGTCCAGTTCTTGAGCCGTTTGACCGTTTCAGTTATGTCTGCTCTGGCGATGGAGATTCCTTCCATGGGTCTTTTGTTTTTGTTGTTATCTTTTTCCTCCTTTATCCATTCGGCGTGCAGGTTGTGTTGCACCTCCTGAGACCATATAGTCGACCAAAACCCGGTCATCTGATCTTCTGTGGGTGGTTGTTTTATTTTTCCCTCATTATTTTCCAGTTGCCGATAAAACAGTTTCTGGTTGCTATTGAAAACACGATTTTGTTTGTATCTTGCGGTTCTCTTATGATATCTTCTGAGTCTACTTCCCAGGGCGGCAATCTTTTGTTTCAAAATTTCAAGGTGTTTACTTAGGGCTTGTTTGTGTTGTGGGTCCGATGTTTTAATTTTCGCTTTTTTGGCATATCTTATTGCTTTCTTCTCAGTTTTTCTACTATGCGTATTGCTACTCAAGTAATTCTCTATAATTCCAATTTCTTTTCGCCAACCTGTTATCTTATCCTCCAGTCGTTTTTCCCATGGTGGTTTGTTTGGATGGTTTTGGCCTGATGGAGTTGATTTCTTGGGATGGATATGCCGCGCAATATACCCTGTGACACAGATCCTCGAGGCTTTCAGATTGTTCAAATGCTCTTGCCAGTGCTATGTTGGTGGTTGCTACTGTGTTCTTTATTTCTTGATAAAGGCGGAGCCTGGGTATTTCAGGTCTTGCGTCCATTGATGTGCCTTTATATTTGAGATCCACTTCCTGGGACATTGCTCTGATTTCGGTCATTTCTGGTCCATTATCTTCGCTCTGGGTCGCCTCTTGCTGTGGAAGGCTATTTCTTGCTTGTATTGATCTTCGGATGGCAATTGATCTTGTGGTGATGCTGTTCGGGCTGAAGTTCGATCTCATTGTCGCTAACTCATCTGGGGATATCAGTTTTCCTCGTTTTATATTACTTATCTGCGCTGCCAGATGTTGTGTTGTGAAACTCAGTGTTGGGTATCTTTCTCTCCACTTTCCTTCTATTTGGTCTCTTTATCTAGTTTTCTTCGTCTCTCCTTCGGTGACAAGGAAGTAAGCATTCATCAGAAAAATATTCATGTCTCGTGTCCAATGCTGCCTTCCCCTCCTTCGAGATTGAGCGGGGTCTCCCTCTGAAGTACCCAAGCATTCACTCCGGTTGTCACTAGTAGGGTTGCCAGGCCTTGTGGATCCATTTCGCAGAGAGGTGCCACTCGCTCCACACTCTGCTGCTAGAGACTGTACCGGCCTTCCTTCAAGCGCAGTCCCGACACTGGAGGCGTTATCCGAGGCTGAATTTTCATTTTTGGGAGCTTCTGGAATAACACAGTATATGGGCTGCTGACCCCTATACTGGTTCGCTGAGGGCTGCGGGATTGCAACATCCGAGGTCAAAGACCCCCCATGCAGGCGAAACTGGCTGTACTGGATTTACGTCGTTACCAGTAGCGGATAATCCGGCCAGACATATATATATATATATATATATGTCTGTATATATATATATAGATTCTATTGTGGATTCCAAAACCAACTCTACCGGAGAAATCAGTTAAAATAAGGGATATTTGGAATCATTCGAACAGTGACCAATTTTTAAACAAAATTAACAATGAAAAAGTTATCGATAATATCACGATAATGTTCACATTCCGGAATTGGCTTATCTATTTCGACCTGATGAATTTGTTTCTATACCGGTCGAAGAAATCATAAAATTGGTAGATGACCTGTTACTACGAAAGAGAACAAATCCTTTAATATGGCTGTTGAAACCCCTATTAATCACTTGTTTAGATGCCAATACTGTACCCATCTCTAGGGTCCCTTTTGACCCGATGATTGACATAAAACAGACGGCCGCTCTGAGAACCCTGCTTGGTTTAAGTGCGCCTTCTAAGAAATCAGTCTAAAGTTGATCTTACGATCATACACAACAATATTTTACATAAATAAAATCTTAAGGCTCAAGAAGTATAATCAATTTACAGTCCATTACCAATTTATTCAAAAGCAAAATATTGGATATCTTGAACCGTTGCCTAGAACAAAATTATTTTATGTCTAACGGTACGTACTTTTTGATGGATGACGAAAGTCCAACCATGGGAAATCCATTGAGCCCGATATTATCCGAAGATTTTATGGGCCACCTTAAAACGGAAATCCAAAACAACCCTTACTTTAAATATTTCCTTTATAGGTACCGCTTCTCTATTCATTGGTACAAACGGGCAACTTTCTTGGTTTTTGGACCTTGTCAACAAACTATCTCCAACAAGCATTCACTTATGAATATAAAAGGATTCAAAAATTACAAAAATAATAACACACACAGATACCATATCATACATTTCAATTCAAACCATTCTTACTCTCATAAAATAGCAGCTTATAATCGTATGATATATATCTACTGGTTAACATACCCATGACACAAATTCATTTCGACAAAGAATTATAATCAGACAAATAAATGGCATTAAATAATACAATCTGTTTTCCAAGAAACTGCCCTTAACAAATAGTTCAACCCTGGAATCCGCAAGGGCCTTTTCCATGAAACCTAGTAAAGCACTGAAGTGAGTCAGCAGCTTTCACCCGCTTGTTCACATTACGAAATGATGACATAGAAATTTCAGTGAAATTCAAATGAAAATGAAAATTTTCAAAAAAAAAAAATTTTTTTCCTAATTTTTTCATAGATAATTCTTTGTATTCATACTGTTCATCTTCCAACCATGTTTCATTTCGATCAGATAGATATTTTTTGAGTTATTAAAAAATCAAAGTTGCATATGGCTGTAACACAAAAACCATTCGGCAGATTTGGCCCATTAACGAACTTAACCGAAATATTTGGAGTCCAAACCTAATCTGAAAATTTAAAGTCGCTAAATCGTTCAAGAACATTTTCGACTCAAAATTCGAAAATTACAGACATCGTGACGAAATGATAACTCGCTGTTCCCTAGAACAAGCGCATAAAAACATAATGTTATTACATTTTGAATAGATATTGGCAGTGAACACCTCCATAATACCTCAAAAATGAATCAATATCCTCCCAAAGTCGATAGCTTTAAGCATTAAATAATTGTTTAAATACCTAAATCGCAGATAATCTATTGAACAAATTACCCTGGTAACGCTAGCTCCCGACCGGCCAGCTCCACGGGAACTTTTCATTTCGCCACGGTCCAACACACTTTCGTGATTTTCATGATTTCTGGACAGCCGAACGTAACAAAATTAGGTTCGTCTTATGAATGAAAAAGCAAGGAATAAACAATTTTTCGTTCACATATCCTAACTCTAAGTCCCAATTCCAAGATAGAATTGTAGGATTTCAAGCCAGCCAAAGAGATTTTTGTGATTTTTATATTTCCATAATGAGCGGCCAAGGATAAAACCAAGTAAATCTTATAGGCTAATAAAAATTCTATATATCTGCCACTTATCAATCAGATAGTTACCCCTTAAGGCTCCAGCTCCAAGGGCCGAATTGAAAGTTCTCATGCTGACCGAATAGATTTTCGTAATTTTCATGTTTTCAGAATAGCCGGCCAAGAAAAACTTAATATTATACAGGAACGAAATAGGCATTAAAAGTTAATTTTGCGTTCTTATTAGGTTACGTCTAAGTGTCCAGCTCCAAGATCCAAATTGTATGATCTCATGCCGGCCCAATAGATTTTCGTGATTTTCATATTTTCCAAATAGGCGGCCAAGAATGAATTTGAGTCTATTTTATAGAGGAATAAAAGAGCTATAAATAGTTTATTTTCGTACTCAATATCATTCTTGGCCTCCTATTCGGAAAATATGAAATCACGAAATACATCGCGCCGGCATGGGATCATACAATTGGGCCCTTGGAGTTTGACCCTTAGAGCGAACCTATCTGAATGAAAAATTATTCATATGCAGAATTTTCATTCTATAAGATGGAGTTGGGTTTATTCTTGGTCGCTCATTATGAAAATATAAAAATCACAAAAATTCCTTTGGCAGGCATGAAATCTTACAATTCTGATTTCGAGTTGTGCCTTAAAGTTAAGATATGTGAACGAAAAATTGTTTTGGTTTATTATTTGATGAAATCAAATAATAAACCTTAGTGATCGACCAACAAAAAAAAATTTTAACCCCCCCTGAAAATTTCACAGTTTACGTTTTGGAGTATGTAGATTTGAATGAACGAATAAAAAAAAATCCGTCCGTCCGCCGTCCGTTGTCCAGAGCTTTTCTCGGAAAGTACTGAACCGAAATCCGTGAAACTTGGTAGAAAAATCATGTGTCGCTCGGGATTGATCCTCCAAGCTTTTCAGCAGGATTGGTGTAACCTAAGGGTTTAAAATTGCGGGTTAGAGGGAAAAAAAAATATTTCTCGGAAACTTACCACCGAATTTTTGTGAAATTCTCAACGTTGATTACTGTTGCATAACTCAACCTAAAAAATTTTACCCGGATGATATCCGACCAGTAGTCTCTGAGTTATAAAGAAAAATGCTACAAATTTCCAATGATCCCGAGAATGAATCATCGCATTCGGTTCTAAGATTGGAATTCAGTGAAATAATCGGTTAACTTTTCATCCAGAATCATATATCTTTGAGAGGTTCACGATATATTTGATTTTTACAGAAAAGTTATTGAAAATAACTTTAGGTCTTCAGTTTGTGTATTGGATATTTTGTGAATCAAATGAACTCTTATCGGATATATGCACTGTGGAAAAATTTTTTTCGGATAAGTTGCACAGGACGGGTGAGTTTTTTTTCATTTCATTTTTTTTTTGTTTTACGTATTTGTTGTTAATTTGAGAGTTTAAGTTAATTTTCCCGAAAGTTTCTCAAGAAATACTAACGCGATCAAATTGAAATATCATAACTAGTTGTGAAATATCGACGCTCAATTTAATGCATGATTTCGTGAGAATTGTATTGGAAAAAAATTGAATTTTTTCTAAACATTTTTTTCGGAACCTATTCATTAAAGTTCAATATAATTTGGTACAGGTCTTAGTCAACATTTTGAAACCATATTTATTTGCAGAGATATTGGCGGAAAATTTTGTGGCCATTTTAAATTTTCAGGTTATTTCCCTTATATGTCAAAAGGCGCAAACGCTTTCTGATTTGAATTTCATTTCTGTTTGTGTAATACCGACACGCAATTTAATAAGTAATATCGTGAAGATCGTACTGGCAAAATATTAGTAAAAAATATTTTTCGGAAATTTAACTTAACTTTAACGAAAGAAACAACATAGTGACTTGACCTTTGTAAAGTAGTTTTTTAAGAAACTCAACACCAAGATAATTTTCTCTTCAACTCCAATATTTCATAGGAAATGTGATTTGGAATGAAAAATATTTAAGATTTTTATGAATAACATCCTCTAGGCTTAATTATAAAGTGATTCTTTCAATTCTTTCCAGCAAAATTTTCGTTATATGTTGATACCTTAGTGAATAGGTTTATCTACCATATTTCGGGAATATATTTAGATGAGACAGACAACATGGATACGGTAATTGATTATATCGGTGACAGGACTGATAATTCTGATGATCAGTCGGACATAAAAACTCCATCTCATTGTCGTAACTCGACAGATTTGTCCCCAGATAATTAGGGAATACGGCCTTGTGCGGCCACCTGCATTGGTCTCACTTTTCGAGCGAGCTAAGGCGGTTCGCCCTTCAAGTGGTTTTGTGCGTTATTATAAACATAGACATATTTAGGCATGTAAGATTTATCCTTGGGGGTATTTGAAAATTCCAGACATAAGTCAGTCGGGATCGGAATTGGAAGCGATAAGCATATTCATTTTACAACTAGGAATCGAATTAAAGTGTGTTTTTTTTAACTGTTCAGTTTGATTTTGAAAACTTTCGAACCTCCTAGACGCCAGATCCTAACGGTGTGTAGGACGTCGGCGAGGAATTCACAACACTCATAGTAATACTACGGAATCACAAAAAACACGAAGAAAGTTGCTAAAAATCTTCTTCAGGTATCTACATTTTACTGACTGATGGTATGTAGTACAACAAGGTTTAAATATGGTCCGGAACGTACCTAAATAATTATACAAAAGCGTAAAAGTGAGAGTAGGTATAAATTGGGGTTTGCCACAGAGTTTTTAGGTTACAGAAAAATATTCAGTAGTGGAGAGCTATTCACATCTGTTTGTTCATTCAATAGGATTTTGCGGGTGTTGTACCTATTGATTTCTAACGACTCTAGGAGTTATGTAGGTACTTTTGGTTTCGACGTGGATAATTTTGTAGTTACTATTGAATTTAAATATTTCACATGAATTTCTTCATGGAATTGATTTTTGTTTGGTGAAAAACCAATGAGTTATAAATAATATATACGATTGATTTGAGATATCAATGGTATTGGGTTATTAAACTGAGAAAATAATAAACCCTTGTGTAAAATTTGCAGCGTTTTTTCCTTGTTCTGATATTCCTCTATAAGATGAATCTAATTTTATTACGTTCGCCCGTCCAGAAATCATGAAAATTACGAAAGTGTGTTAGACAGTGAGGGAATAAAAAGTTCCCATGGAGCTGGCCGCCGGGAGCTAACATTACCGGGGTGAACAAAATCCAATATGAACAAGCAATTAATTTGGTATATCCCAAAACCACCAACTATATTTCAGAAAAATTTCGCCAAATTTTAGGGGAAGCTTCGAACTCAAATTTTACAGAATCGAACAAAAAAGTCGACCGGATCTGTAAATTTGGAAATATTTGGTTAGATTTCCCAATAATTCTTGCATTCAACTTTCGAATTTATATGTTAAGGGTAGATTGGGCTAAGTTCTGTAGTTCTAATTCGAGAATGGGTGAAATCTGCCTTATACTTCCGCACTTGCGGGAATAAACTCATTCCGAATTTACTGATCTGATATTCCAAAAAAATACGTCGAATGAAATTTGGTAGTCCGAAAATAACGGCTTGTAGGTCAATAAAAAATTAATCAGGATCATCCGATTGAAAGATTGAAAGCCAAGTAGGGTCAGTAACAGGATGGGTGACCTTTCTGTTATAAGTACACACTTTCGAGAGAAATATTTTAGGGAATTGAATCATTCCACTTGAAAGTAAAAAGCTGTTAAAATCATCCTGTTCGTTCAACGCTCTTGTCGAATTTTTATTAAATAATTCTCAAAAGATTTCCAGGCAACTCAAATGAAAAACATACCAGAAGGGGTGTCAAGGGAATTTATCTAAGGCCGGCCGGCCCTGGACGTCATCTATGTGAGCGTCATAACATAATGAATAATTTTTCAGAATTAAATGTGGATCATCTGTCATTAGAAATGTCCACCAGTCAGGTAACGAAATCATCAAGTAGTTGTAATTTTACGCGCTTTTTTTTGGGCATAAGAACGTAATCAATTCGCCGAAGTGTCTGTTATTTTCGATTAGGTTTAACTCGATTGGGGGGGAATCTGTGACCATTATGTTCGGAGGACCCTCAGTTCGAGTTTTAACTTTCGAAGGAAAATACCTAGCTAGAGCTTGAATATCTCAGTTTAGTTCATTTATATGGGATGAATACATCTGCACCAGTGTAATTCGGATTACATATTCAAACATTTTTATAGTATTTTCCTGTTATCTCAACTAAATACTGATTCGATCTGATTGAAATTTGGTTGGTAATTATAAATTGCACAAAATTTCGTGAAGATCATCCTGATGAAAAAAATTGGAAACTGGAATATTCACAATATTCAACATAAATAACAAAGTGATCATTTAGCGACCGTTCACCAAATTTCAGATCAATTCGAAAATATTGGAAGAATAATATTTCGAATGGCGTAGTTTTACTCATTTATCAATTCAAACGTTGGTATTGAACTAGAAACGAGCACTACATTCATCTGTTTTTTGGATTGGATAAACACAATTAATCCTGAAAGAAATGAGGTAGAGTCTCCATATTTGTAGAGTAACATAGGGCTTGATCAAGGAGGAATTTACTTTAGAGCCACCTTGAAAACAGATATATTAGTGGTATGCTCAGATACAACCGTTCACCAAATATTGAAGAAAACATTCCAAAGCTTTTAGGGTGGGTATAGATTCAATATTTTTAATGAATGAAAATAGAACGTTATTGGACACAAACAACCTAATCAGTAAAAAGTAAATGGTGAATTATATCAATCGAAGAAAAACTTCAATACTAACTACGCTTCTCATGTTGCATGGAAAATTATTTTGAATCTTCATATGGCTGACAGGAAAAAATTATTTGAATTATTTTCACAGAGAAGGAAATACATTAGGAACTGTTTAAAATGAAAATCTTTCTAATTTGTTTCCATTTTTATGGATTTTGTTACGGGGGAATTTTTCATGAAATCAGTTTTGTACGAACCTTCACGTCGTCAGTTTACGAACAAAAAATGTTAAGATTAATTCGATCGGATGTTTATTTTTCGAAATACAGGGCAATACAATTACGAAATAATATAACTGCATAATAATTTAGTGGATTTTATTCATTAACGAGTTAAGCAACCGGAGTTATGTTACACAAATTTGCTCTACAAATATCGAGTTGTAACTTCCGAAAGATATTGTGCTTTCGATCAGCCGTTCAAAAAAACAGATTGAAATCTGGGAGAAATCTGGTTGAGATATGACAGTGTGAAGGTTCATACAAAATTTCTTGAAGAGTTGAAAAATGGAAGAAAAAGGTTCCGGAACTGCTCTATATTCATAACGAATATTTTTCCTATTAATTAGGTTTTAGTTGAATACTATCAAGTATGAGAATGATAAAGTTTTGAAAGTAACATTTTTCAATAAATGATCTTGAGTTATCTTCATGAATATTTTGATGATGTTAATTGTCAATTAGCAATTAATCCGATGAATCGAAGGTGAATGAGATATTTTGAACCTGAAGAGTGTTGATAGAAATATTGAGTAGGTACCTGCCTAATCCATGCTCACGTCCATAAGATATAAATAATTCCTTTAACAGCTGTCAATTCTATTTTCTCACGCGAAGGAATTTTTGTTGAAAAGTAGTAGCAAAGAAAAAAACAAAATTTGATTTTCTTAAGTGAATGGTTGTGGTTGATATTTCAGTGCTTCCTGAGGTGAGAATAATAAAGGGAAAAAATAAGTCAATATTACGTTGGTTATTTTAATAGAATAAATAATATAATAATAATAATAAATAACTGCAATATTGTTTATATTCATTTCGTATCAAGTCATTACTGAAGCATATACCGGGTGTCCCACGAATAACGTTCGTTAGAATATTTTTGGGAAGGAATCGAAATTCAAGTTTGCAATTCTCGACTTGAGCTTTGACTGAAGAGATGATTGCCTGTAAATTTTTCGAGATTCGTGTGACTTCCGGTTTCACTAGAAGAGACACCAACTTTCGTTTTTCAAATGGAAAACCCCATATTTTATAATGAAAATAGATTACTTACGGAGTTCTGGGTTCTCTTGAGGTGAAATTTTTGAATTTCTATCAGAAAATTCTTTTTCAACGTGAAATTCCAATAAAAAAAATGTGGCTCTGCTGAAACATGCATATCAGGTTTTTTTCATTGAAAAAATGCCGTTTTTAGGCTTTCGGGATAAGTTAGAATAATGCTTCTGTCGCAATAGTCATAATCAAAACTCATGATACAAGAGGCACAAAAGCGTTGTGAAAGTTGGCAATTTCGAAAACGTGAAAACTCAATTTTTTCAAATTAAAACCTCATTTTTATGGCCATATTGGATTCTTCGTTGAAATATAATGTAGGTGTGGAAATAACACCAATGCCCTGAAATTCATATATCTGAGATATTTGTGAAAAACAACGTAGGCGATCACATTTCGAATTTTATTCCTCTCAGAAAGAAAGTTATTGCCTCGAAGGACAGGAGAATATATTGAACATTTATGTTAGATTGTATTCATAGAAATTCTGATTTTTAGTTTTGCATGTATTTTTGAGAAGATTAATATTAGTAATGAAATCGGGACTGCATATCTATAAAATATGAATTTTAGTGCATTGGTATTTTTCCACACCTACATTATTTTTCAACATAGATTAGAATATGGCCATAACAAAATGAGGTCCTAATTTGAAAAAATTGAGTTTTCACGTTTTAGAAATTGCCAATTTTTGACAACGCTTTTGAGACCTCCTGTATAATGAGTTTAAATTCTGACTATTGCGACAGAAGCATTTTCCTTACTCCTCACGGAAACCTAAAAACGGCATTTTTCCAATAAGAAACCTGAAAGATGTCCATGTCTCAGCAGAGCGCCATTTTCAATGTTTTCATTGGAATTTCACGTTAAGAAAGAATTTTCTGACAGAAATTCGAAAATTTTACATTAGGATAATTCAGAATTTCATTAGGAATCTAATTCAATTATAAATTATGAGTCTTTCCATTTGAAAAACGAAAGTTTGTGTCACTTCCGGTGAAACCACAGGTGGCACGAATCTCAAAAAAGTGGCAGGCAATCGACTCTTCAGTCCAAAATGTCAAACTTGAGTTTCGATTCCTTCCTAAAAATTTTCTAACGAACGGTATTCGTGGGACACCTGGTATAAGCTATTAAGAGAAAATCTTGCCGAATATAGCTCCACCACCTATGAACAGTGGCGGATTGAGCAGTACACTTAGTACGCTTGAACGTAGGGCCCAGAGGTCCACAGAGGCCACCGATCGAATAAACATTTTTTCAGAATGAAAAATGCAAGTGGATATGAAGAATAACATGAAAATTGTCAGTCACACAAAACACAACCTGACCTAGGGCAAAGTTCAGCTGTCTGTAAAGAATATCATCAAATCAAAGGTTCCGCTTCCGCATGTTTTCTCCAATAATTCTTATCAAACTACTGCAATGAATTCCCGGAAGGGTGCAGTGAAGTTGTCGGCATTCCTTTGAAATTGAAATCTAGGTACATGCCACCGTCAATATTGTGCGGAGGGAGAAGTGCAAAGTGCATGAGACTTGTTGGCAGTTAGATTTCAGAAAACGCTATGCTTACAGTTATTTGGGAAACAATTCTAGAACGCTTTGAGAAAGTTTCTACCAAAGTTCAAACACCTATCGTTTTTCAATTTTTTTATGGGCTTTCACACCCATAAATACACACCAATATCCGAATCAGAACTATTAAAATGAAATAAAAATCGAATCGAAAATCGAAAGAAAATAATTCTTGAAATTTTCTAATTTATCTGATGAAAGAGTCAGATTTGTACTCTGAAACGTCACAGTTCTCTTTCTTTATCGTTTGTATTGTTCCTGTATTGTTCATTAAGCACTTTGTTTCCCTAGAAACTGCCCTTGACAAATAGTTTTATACTGTGATTCGCAAGGGCGTTTCATTAAACAAACAATTTTCATTTAATTTTCAATAGTTCTGTTTCAGATATTGGGAGTGAAAATCCATAAAACACCTAAAAAATGATGCGCAATCCTCCCAAAATAAGCTTCAATCGATATTCAAAAGCACATGTTCTGGGGAACAGCTTGCTATAGTTCTATCCAATTGTCTATAATTTACGATTTTTTTTTCCAAAAATGGTCTCAAACGACTAGGTTGGACTCACTGATGACGAATCCGGTGTCAAAATCATGGCCTTCTGTATGCACGATAACGGGCGTTCGAAGAATCCTATGGAATTGAAACTTTCAAATCCAGGTCACTCTGGAGGCCTATCAGCATAATTTTTGCGTCCATAGGGCCACTAGTTTCTTAAACAAAAATTATTTAGGTACCCCGAGCGGAGTCTTTGGAAGGCTATAAAATGAAAACCAATGGATATTTTTTCATTATGATTTCACCCCAGTATTCAGAATGAAGGTGAGTTTAACCTCGAAAGATTTCAACAATTTTGGGTGAAATTTTTTTTTCACTATAGACATGTAAAAACAAAGTTGAGTTTGAATTTTAGGAAATTTTCTTCAGAGAAAATATTCGAAAATCGAGTACATTGAAATAATTCTATTCAACTTGGCAACCGAAAACAAAAAATTCCAACTTTGTAGGTTTTCCGCCATTTTGAAATTTTTTTCAAGAATTCTACACCAAAATTGAATTGACTAACAAAAAATACTAAGATGTGACCAAAATCCGTTATTTCAAAGGTCATGCATAACTCACCAGAGTTATCAGAATATTGCTCAAAGTTTACATTAAACATCCTGTATCTCGCTTATGCTTCGAAAACGGGGTATATGTCATAAGGCAAAAATGACTTTCCCAATGTCATCTGTACGGCTATACACATATGTTTGACCAGTTTATGTTGGAGCACCCTGTTTATGGACAGATTCGTCGAATTAAAAACTACCTCTTTACGTGGTGGAAACCTATCAAATTTTCACAGAATATCTTAATCAATTTCAATGGAATTGCAAAATAATAGGTATGTACTTACGTAAATTCAAAATTTCGGTCTTGCATGACGTTGTTTCTATTTTTCACCTGCTTATCGCTTGACAGACACAAACTTATCAAAATATCAAATTGATCCTGAATGAAAAACGCTGCAAATTTTACACAAGGGTTTATTATTTTCTCAGTTAAATAACCCAATAACCATTGATAACTTGCATAAAATTTATAATTATTCATAACTCATTGGTTTTTCATAGCAAAAAACCAATTTTCAATTGTTTTCGATACAATTCTCACGAAATTTTGCATTAAATCGAGCGTCGATATTTCACAACTAGTCATGATGTTTCAATCTGATAGCATTAGTATTTCTTGATACTGAGGAAATAAGCTCAATCTTTCAAACTAACTCCAATACGTAAAACAAAATTCGAGACTTTTTGCTAAAATCAAATGAGTAGATGTGATTTCTACTAGGATTCAACTTTGTTCTAAAATATATAAATGGACGGCGGACTGCGTACGGACGGATTTTTTTATTAGTTCATTCAAATCTACATACTTCAAAATGTAAACTGTGAAATTTTCAGGCGGGGTAATTTTTTTTTGGTCGATTACTAAGGTTTATTATTTGATTCTATCAAATGATAAACCGAAAAGGAATTGCAAAATTCTTTTCATTTCGACAAAAACTCATTGGCGTATATGATATTTTCAAAAACATTTTTTGATGATATTATTTTTCTAAATTCTAATGATTGTACCAGGTAAAGGTACCCGATTGAACCACAAACATTTTTCTTTGTACCGTTATGGTCCTAAGAATTCAAGGACTTCTATGAATAAGTATTCGATTGACATCTATCAATTTTTTTGATACGACCCATAAAATTACAAAATGGATACAATTTGTTTCGAATTAATTTTGTGATCGATTGTACCAACAAGGTACCTTATTGCATGCAATTCTTGAGAATCACCAGAAAATGGTGGGAACGGTAGCAGATATCTTTGAATGGAACAAACACTTGGGTTCCTATTTTTCATCGTCTAGCTGTAGTTGAAGCACTACAGAAATTACCACGTGCTAAAAAATCTACCAGAGGACGAATGTTATTTTCAGATTTACAATTGTACCATTAAATGGGCGTATGAATTCCCAACAGATGTTCGAATGTTATCTACTGCCTACTGTCGGTTTGTTTGATGTTATATCATGGTGGTCTTTCAAAACCAGTACCTAAATGCAGTTTATTGCAGGCAACGAACTTTTTCATGTGATTTGAGTTTTTTTTTTTTCGAAGAAGAAAGATCGGTTGGAATGGGTATACCTAAGTTGAATTCACAAAAGAGAGGAATAGATGTTTTCCATTGTTCTATGGAAATTGCAAAAACTGACATTTTTCTCAACAGTATTTGTTGATATTTCACTAAATCTCGTTTCTCCTCCTCCAGGAATGATGGAAATTTTCTAGACCATGTTCGAATTATGAAGAAGGCTTCTCAAACGGAAGTCCCGAAGTCCCCAATTATAAAGCGATTACATGATAAAGATTGCATTTCTTACATCGTGAATCTTCATTGCATTTCCAAGTTATTTGGATGTATAACATACCGAAAAACATGAATATTTAACTTGATCTGCAATATCTTTTAGACCATGACAATTTTCATTCATGAAGTTATTCATTCACAAATTCATTCATGATGTTTTATAGGATGGAGGTAATAAGAAATTCTAGAAAAGCACCGTCGTAAGGTCAGAAGCTTTTGCGCGCGTGTTGAGATTCGTTGCCAAAGCAGTCTACTATGTGCAAAACGCACTTTTGGCTATCTCCTAATCATATTAGCCTCACGTAATTCTGCATGAACCTTCAAGCTGTCATTTTTTAGTCAATACTTTAATTCAATTAGATCCAATCTGTATTTTTTCGAAATATTGGTAAATTCAAATTATGAATGGGCTACGAAATCATTGGGCGGATTTTATCCATTCACGAATTCGATCTTCATAATTAAGATCAAAACTTACTCTACAAATATCGAGTCGATCGACCGAAAGAAGCAACTTCATTATCATTTTTCCATCAAAGATTCCAATTGGATTCGACGAATACTGGGTGTACTTTACACATTCACGAATTATTCGGCCTTCGTAATTAAGATACAAACCTACTCTATAAATATCGAGAGTCTTTGGGGAGTTATTGTGTTAATGGCTGGCCGATAGTAATCACAATAATTACCGGAAGAACCTATACTTATAGATTCGATAGTTGTAGAGCAGGTTTGAGGTATAATATAACAAGGTCTGAATTCGCGAATTGGTAACATCCATACTCAATGATCCCCCAATATTTTCGAAAATATAGATTGAATCGAATTGAAAATCCAGCTTGAAGATTTATGCAGAATTTTGTGAGGACCTCATGATTAGAAGAAAGCGAAATATCCAATATTTGAAATAAAAATTCTGCTTTTTTGGAGATTGTTCTAATAGATAATCATCGAGAGAAATAGTTACCAAGTTTCATCATTATCATTTTTGAGTTATTCTGGAAATGACGATGATACCTAGATAATAAGCACGAAATTTGACATATTTCTTTTTCAATATCTGGAAGATAAATATCCGATTGAAAAAAATACCTTTGTTTAAATTGTGATTTCAAGGTCTGTACCAGATTTATTGAAAGCTGATGAATAGGTTTTGGGAAAATTCTAGAAAAAAATTTGCGTTATGTCAGCAGCTTTTGCGAGCATGTTCAAAAGCGTTGCCAAAGAGGTCGCCTTTTCAAGAGTTGACCCTGCCAAACGCACCTTTACTTCCTGACTGAAGCATTTGGTGATCCACTCATGTTGTCCTCTCGAAATTTTGCATGAACCTTCAAACTGTCGTTTTAAATCAAGTACTGGAATTCAATTCGATCCAATCTGTATTTTTGAAAATATTGGGAAAATAACATTTTGAATGGGTATATCTACGGAATCATTAGGCAGATTTTACCCTTTCATGAATTCGGCCTTCGTAATTGAGGATCAAACCTACTCTACAAATATCGAGTATCATGGTTGTTTCTTTATGGAGTTATTGTTTTTTGGTCGTCCTCACAGCCGATGGTAAACACAATAACTTCCGAAGGGAACAACTTAGAAAGTCGATATTTGTAGAGTAGGTTTGATCCTTATAGTTACGGAGGCCGAATTCGTGAATGGGTAAAATCCACCCAACGATTCCATCAGGCGATTTTCGCCAATAGACAAATTCTACCATCTGAATCAAGTTTGAGTTGTAATAATTTCATGAAGAACATATATGAGATGAGATAAATGCACACAATCAGCATCATCAATCGTTCAAGGATCAGGCAATTCGCCTGAAGTTTTCCCACTAATCAATATAAAACAGATAAAAGCATATATGAAAGTTTATATCTCGAAAACTAAGTGCCCATTCTCGGTAAAATTTGGCATGAATCTCCAACCCGTCATTTTACAAACAAGAAACAGATTCCAAGTTGATTGGATTTTATTAATGAATGGCTATAATTCACCCAATCAGTTGTACTTATTTGGGTATTTTCCGTAGATATAGGTATGCAGTCGAAGTTTTATTCCTACAATATTCACTAGACAACATGTCTGATCGAGTTGAACTCTGGTAATCGGCTGTAGAAAACGGCAGCACGCCAATTTACTTGAGGACCATGTAGTCAAAAGATTGCAAATTGGTTTTATATGAGCTGAAAGTCAAGCAGCGTCGAGTCGGATAGGGACCTGATTGGGCGATCGATATCCCCGCGCTAAAGCACCAGATTTATGTACCGAACCACACAAAATCAGCGAGATGCCGAAGCGGACCAGAAGCGATGGGAGTAAGATTTTTCAATAAATCGCCGAGTTAATGAACTGCCTGGGAATTCAGAGTGATGGAAATGCCCCATGGTCTCTATTTTTGAATTGAGGATGCGAGAAAATAGACGTGTCGACGCTGTCGTCAAGGAAACGCGTTACATTTTTGATGGAACGATAGAGAACGTTCATACCATCACATTCAAGAATAGGGTCCCATGTCTCCTACTCCCCAGAACATCACATGAATTGTTGGCAGTTGGATCTCGTTGAAAAATGTAGTCAGAGTTCATGATTTTCTGTCCTAATGTGTACGATATTTTATATACTTCGTTTGTTTATATTTGTATTTTATACAGTGTGGAAAAGCCAAATGGAATAAATTCATTATCTCGGTTACTGCAAATATTCATAAAATATCCTGAAACACATCGAACTCAAATCTTAGAGTGTCATTCTTCTAGGTAAAATTGCGAACCCTATGTTCAACCCCCTTCGAAAGACAGGTATAACCCCCAATTTTTCAAATGGGAAATATGGGCTAGTGAAATATCGTTTGAAAGATCGTGTCATTCTCTATACAAAAATTTTATCATTTTCATGTTTATTGCAAACCTCAAAATAGAAAAAAATTAAATCAAGTGATTTGCGAAATTTGGTACAATATCAAAAACTGAAATGTAATACAAGATGTAGCGAAAACATTATGAATGTTAATGAAGTAGATGTTCCAAGTGTTCACTTCATTGATAATCATGATTTTCTGCTACGTTTTATATGACATTTTAGTATTCGAATATTCCACAAAATTTCGCTAATCATTTGGTTTTATTTTTTTCTATTTTGAATTTCGCAATAAACATGAAAATGATAACATTCCTGAATAGAGAATAACGTTTTCTTTTAATAGCCATTATAACTTTTGAACCCACTGGAGACAAAAAAAATTGAATTTGTGTGAATATTCTGTGGTCGATTGTACCCGGTAGGTAACCGATCGTACCACGAAAATTTTCGTTGGTACCCCTAACGTTTTCTTCATTCAGCCACCATATCTATTGAACCCACCGGCACCCAAAAAAAAAATTGGAATTTTTTCATAATAACTTGGTGAAGGATTTTACCAGGTAGGCACCCGATTTTATACTTTCATTTTCGCTGAAATCCCCATAGTTTTTCTTACACATCAAATCGAAATTTTTTCTCCTCAATTCGCGAATTCTATGGTCGATTTTAGCCGGTAAGTACCCGATTGTACCACCAAAAGTTTTGTTTGAACCTTAACGTTTTCTTCATACTGCTATTATAACTTTTGCACCCGAAAAAAAATTTAAATTTTTCATGAAAACCTGGTGTAGGATTGTACCAAGTAGGAACCCGATTGTACCACTTTCATTTTTGCCGAAATTCCCTAGGTTTTTCCTACACATCAAATCAAATTCTCTTTTCCTCTTCTACTCGTGGTTGGCCGATAATCGATGGAATTTTTCTGTGAAAATTCTGTGGTCGATTGTACCCGGTAGGTACCTGATTGTACCACAAAAATTTTGTTTATACCCCTTACATTTTCTTTATACAGCCATTATAACTTTTGAACCCACCTGCACAAAAAAAAATGAAATTTTTCCATGAAAACTTTGTACCAGGTAGGTTTCTTCTCTCCAACTCGTGATTGGCCGATAATCGATAGATTTTTGTGTGAAAATGCTGTGGTCGATTGAACCGGATAGGTACCCGATTGCCCCACAAAATTTTTCTTTCTAACCCCCACTTTTTCTTTATACAGCCATTATAACTTTTGAACCCAACAGCACCCAAAAAAACGCTGCAAATTTCACATAAGGGTTTATTATTTTCTCAGTTAAATGACTCAATACCATTGATATCTTGAATGAAACTCATTTATTATTCATAACTTATTGGTTTCTCACAACACAAAAACTAATTCCATGAAAAAATTCATGTGAAACATTGAAATATCAATAAATACTCTTGTATAATTGAATAACATTTCCACCGATCCTGCTGAAAAGATAGGAGGATCAATCTCGAGCGACACTCGATTTTTACTACCAAGTTTCGCGGATTTCTGTTCAGTACTTTCAGAAAAAAGCCCCGGACAACCGAAGATGTACGGCGGACGGACAGATTTTTTTTTAGTTCATTCAAATGTACTTACTTCATAATGTAAACTGTGAAATGGGTGTTTTTTTTTGGTCGATCCTTCAGGTAATTATTTGATTTCATCGAATAATAAACCCAAATTGAAATTTTTTCATGAAAACTTGGTGAAGGATTGTACCAGGTAGGTACCCGATTATACCACTTTAATTTTTGCTGAAATCCCCATGGTTTTTCCTATACATCAAATCGAAATTTATTTTCTCTTAAACTCGTGATGGGCCGATAATCGCTGGAATTTGGGGCAATATTCTGTGATAAATTGTACTCGGTAGGAACCTGATTGTACCATTTCTGTTTGAAACTTCATTGTTTTCCCTTCACATCAATTATAAATAAGACACCTTATGGATATAATCATATAATCGGGCGTCGTCACAAGCCTAGTAGTGTATTTTTATCTTACCGCTCAAGACAAAATTTGTCTTTTTAATATTGTAATTATTTGGAACTGACTTGAGGGTAATTCCACTTACCTGGTACAGTCCTTCACCAAGTTTTCATGAAACAACTTCAATTTTTTTGGGTTTCGGTGGGTTCAAACGTTATAATGGCGGTATAAAGAAAACATTAGGGGTACAAGAGAAAATTTTTGTGGTACAATCGGATACTGACATGGTACAATTGATCACAGAATTTTCATACAAAAACTCCATCTATTATCATCCAATGACGAGTAGAAGAGAAAAAAAAATTCGAAAATTTTATTTTTGATGTGTAGGGAAAACCATGGGGTTTTCAGCAAAAATGAAAGTGGTTCAATCGGGAACCTACCTAATACAATCCTTCACCAAGTTTTCATGGAGAAATTTAATTTTTTTTTTTGGTGCAGGTGGGTTCAAAAGTTATAATGGCTGTATTAATAAAATGTAAGGAGTATAAACAAAATTTTTGTAGTACAATCAGGTACCTACCGGGTACAATCGACCACAGAATTTTCACAGAAAAATTCTATCGATTATCGGCCAACCATGAGTAGAAGAGAAAAAAAGAATTCGATTTGATGTGTAGGAAAAACCATGGGGATTTCAGCAAAAATGAAAGTGGTACAATCGGGTACCTACCTGGTACAATCCTTCACCAAGTTTTCATGGAAAATTCAAATTTTTCTTGGGTGCCGGTGAGTTCAAAAGTTATAATGGCTGTATAAAGAAAACGTTAGGGGTAAAAACGAAAATTTTTGTAGTACAATTGGGAACCTACCGTAAACAATCGATCACAAAATGTTTACAAGAAAATTTCCAGGTCAATTGTCAGGTTCACATAGCTGTAAAATACTGGCTTCCGTTGGCCTGGCCAGCATCTTCAATTACAATTTTTACTACATTTTTTCAATCGGTTATTTTGAAATGCTGAATATTCTTTCTTGCACGATCATTTGTTACATCCGAATACCAGAATATTCACAATCGGGTTATGGAAAAATAAATGTGCCTTGAAAAATGCTCTGAAATATGGCACTTGTTTTTCTTCTTAGAAACTATCCTATGCATCCTATGCTACATGCAGTAAAAGTAGATCTTTTTGCGCGCATGTTCTAGGGGAACAGCGTGCTATCGTTTTGTCCAAATGTCTGTAATTTTGGATGATTGAGCCGAAAATGGTCTCAATCGACTAGGTTGGACTCACTGATGATGAATCCAGTGTCAAAATTGATTCTGTCCGGCCGGCCGGCCGGCCGGTTGGCCGTCCGTAGACACGATAACTGTCGACAGAAGCGAGCTAGCTACTTGAAACTTTCAGGATAGGTTGCGCATCAGAATGCCGCGGTTAAGTTCGTTAATGGGCCAAATCGACCGAATAGTTTCGGAGTTATAGGCACTTGAAGTTTTGAAGTTATTTATTTTTTATTTCAGAAACTACTCAAGCGATTGGATTCAAACTTTGCAGTTTGGTGGAGTATAACGACGCGCAACTTTGAGCCAAATTTCGTCAAGATCATGTTGTCAGTAAATTTAAAAAAAAATTTTTTTCGAAATTTTTTTACAAAAAATTATTTTTTTCGGGAACCATTCATCATATCCGAAAAAAATTCCACCCACACTATGAGCTTCAAATTTCACAGCAGTGTACCAAATTTCAATT
The DNA here is from genome assembly GCA_958510865.1 of Myrrha octodecimguttata. NCBI lineage: Eukaryota > Metazoa > Arthropoda > Insecta > Coleoptera > Coccinellidae > Myrrha > Myrrha octodecimguttata. The sequence continues at coordinate 17,601,845 of OY294060.1, forward strand.
CGATACGATCATAAGTTTTGGAGATATCGGGAAAAAATATGTCAAATTTCGAGGTTTTCTCTTCGATATTGTTGCTTTTCTCCGATATCGGACCATCGAGTACGGTTTGTTCATAGACAAGATATATGGGTTTGTTGTTGTCACGGCTGTCGGTTGAGTAATTCAATTCTCGAAGATGATGAAAATCTGTTAAAAATCGACGAATTACCGATGAAAATTGCTGGAAATGGCAAAAAATAAGCAAATAACATTGTTTCCGAGCTGGAGATTCGAGAAATTGGCTATTCTTCAGAAAGAAGTTCTATTGATCTGTCAACCGGCTGGAAGCATCTCTCTTAAGAAAAGTTTATAGTGAAATCGAAGCGAATAGACGATAATATGGAATAATATATATCGAAATGGGTAGAATACAGGTTTGTTCTTATCCCTATAAACCGTTTTGAAACTAACTTTGACTTATTTTCGAGAATCCAGCTTAGTTTACTTTCATCACCTGAAAATTTCACAAAAGTGAAAAATATTGTTCATGTTCGTCGAATTCCAGAGGTAAATTGCATGAAAAGGCAACAACTAAGCAGGATTCGTCGTTTTCAAACGATATAATGGAGAAATAGTTACTTTTTTCCAGAAAAAACTCTCATTGACTGGCAGGAACTCTCCGAACCAACTTCATGATGGAAGTGAAAGATATCGACGTAAATATGGCATGAAATATATCGAAATGAGTCGAATACAGGTTGGTACTGATCCCTATTAACCAAGTCAAGAACAACTTTAAGTTATTTTCGAGATTACAGCATAACTCGAAACTATAGACAGGAACAGTTAATGAACATTTTTCAGTCATAAGTTTTGAGGCTTGAGGATGAGATAAAATGTTGAAAGTGGTTAACAAGTATTAGAACAGGTAGGGATAATTTATAGATTTTAAATAAATATTTTCTCTTCATTTTGACATTTCTACGTAGTGTTACTTGAAAATTTCACGCAAGTAAAGGAAATTATTTAATATCTCCGAATTATTAACAATAATTGTATTGATGGCAATAAATAAGCATAAGTAATCGTTTTCCAGCCTTGAGATGAAGAAATAAGTGTTTTTTCCCTGAATAACTTCCATCAATGTCACTGAGAAACTCTGAAACGGAACTTTAACATGGAACCGAACTAAATCGACGGAAATGTAATATGAATTACATCGCAACTGGTCGATTACAGGTTGGTTCTGATCCCCATCAACTTTATCAATGTGAATTTTGTGTTATTTTTCAGATCCCAGCATAAGTTCAAACTGTCAACAGCATCTCCGAACAAAAACTTTTTAACTGTTGCTTCGAGGCTTGCAGATGAGATAAAATGATTAACAATTATTAGAAAAGGTAGGGATCGAGCTTTTTCTAAACATTTCCTGCTAATTTATAGATTTTAAATGAATATTTTCTCTTCATAACTAAGCATAAGTTATCGACCTCAAGTGGTAGAATTAAGATATTAGTGTTTTCTACAATAATTCCATTAATCTCTTACCGTTAGCAGATATAATACACTCAATAGAATGATTTGAGGAGCTTTTCATCTCCGAAGATAAGGAAATTCATAAGAAATAACGAATATTATTAATGCCATAATAATGATTTCAGGTGAACGAATGGAGAAACCAGTGATTTTCAAAGAAAATTCTCTTTAATGGGCATAGTGATGTTACACTGTAGGTTTCCAAAGTTGACAAAAGTATTCAATTAAATACTTTGTAATAGGTCGGTTCGAGGTTGGTACTGATTCTATTCAACTCATCATCATTTACACGTTTTTTCCAAATTTCAAGCATATTTTGTATCGGTCTGGAACTTTCTATTCAACTGGAATCCTACCGTTGTGTACAAGGTACGTTGCTTTTTCTGATGCTTTTCCCAAGATTAAAGATAGTGTTGATAATTTCTGATGCTCTTTTACCGATATTTCGTTTCGTTTTCTTGAAAAACTTATCTAGAAAAGTGGGTTAAATTTGAATTTTCTCTTTATAGGTTACGAGCAGTTTTGACAGTTGGGAGAGACTGGAGGACCAACAATAACCTTAAATACATTGTTTACTATGGGAAAAAGCGATTGGGCTTGTAATTTTGTATGAATTTGGACATTTTGGACTGAAATATTCACTATTGCATTATCTAGGAACTATATCCAAAGTACTTGATATCTTGTTCATTATAAAATTTTATAATATTAACACTTCGATGAGATTTGTGAAAACCGAGCAAATTAGTGATCTGTAAAATGAATGACATAGAATAGATATTATATTTTCCGCTAGATGACGCCACTCACGGATTTTCATGTTACCACAGGATTAAGTTTACTCTACGCATTTATATGTATGAAACTACATTTCAATGAGATGGGTATCACGAATTTCATCTGCATTTGAAATTTTTGTAATTTCTCGACAGTAAAAATTACTTAGAATTGACAATGAATTTTTTTCCAGATAAGCATTTGAAACTATCTTGTAACACTCAAATTTATCAGCTTACATCCAAACATGTTTCAATACAATTTATTCATTTTGAGAAAAAATCATTAGCGTATTTTTTTAAAACTTTAGTTTTTCCCAATAATCTGGGAACGGAAACAGTAACTTGAAACTTTTAATATAGGTTGCATATCAGAATGCAACGCCTGTGTTCATTAATGGCCCAAATGAAAGGAACGATTTCGTCGTTGTACTCACCTTAAATTATTTCCTCAATATCTCCAAAACTTTTCGAGCGATCGAATTGATGGTTGGTCATTAGATGAAGAATGTCGTCGCGCAACTTTCTAGCAAAAATTTGTTGTAATCGCAACGCTAATAACAAATGTTCTTTTCAGACATTTTGAGAATTTTTTGTCTATTTCTTCAGGAATATTCATCAAATTGAAATGATTATATTGAAATTTTGCACAGACCTTAGAATTTATATTCTACAAATATATACCACATTTAAGTTTGATCTGACTCCATTTGAGGACATATTCTCCAAAAATTATTTGAAATTTTGTGCTTTTTTCCTGAATGTCATTAATATTCCAATAATAACTCAAAATATACTAATTCAATCATCATGAAATTCGCTACTTAGCTGGCAAATGCCAATATAAAATTTTGTGCAAATTTTTATAATGATAGCTATAGGAGAACACTCAATTAAATTCTTCAACCTATTTTCGAAATTTATTGAATTGTTGGTGAATTTTTTTTGCAAACTATATATATGATTTCAATTAAATTCTTCACAGACCTCAGAGTTAACATTGTCAAATGGTGTAACTGATAGCAGTTCCATCAGATTGAATCAGACCTTGACAGCATTCCTGATTGTTGCAATAATAATAATTATATTTATTTCAAATCATTTCACTTGTGATACATTAAAATTACATGATATGAAACAGTATCAACAGAATTTAATTAGCTTTCTTCAATGTCCTACTTAGAACATGGTTCCAGTTGTAAAAATGTCTGGTAGATGTGCCTTTTGAAATTGCTCATAACTTCGATGTCTTTTATATTCTGGAGTAGAACCGTAAATCTGTAATGAAATTTTTTTCCAATTTACAATGAGTAAGTACTATAAGATCGTTGAACATTATTCACAATATCGATAAATTATAGGAATAGGAATAATTGCTCATTAGGAGCTGGCAATATTTCTTCATAAGCTGTTTTATCACAATAAAAAGAAAAATCCTCAATCTAATCGACTAATAAAATTCAGTAGATATGCAGGAATCATATAAATACAAAATATTCCTCTAAAGAATAAGGCTCTACATATATAAAATAGCTATAAAGTTCCATATGTCTTAAAAAACATGCTTTCACCACAACTTACTTAAGAACCATCAGAATTTCACCAAAGGACTCGGGAGTACTTCTGATTGTTGTAATATGAAGTAGAACACTATATCTGAAATTAGATTCCATTGAATACCTTAAGAGCACTCCTTATTGTTGCAATATCAAGTAGAACAAAGTGTCTGTAATTAAAAATTCTTTCCAATTCACACTAAAATAACTACTATCATATTATTAGATATTATTTACAATATCGATAAATATTCATAGGAATAAATGCTCATTAAGAGTTGGCAATATTACTTCATAAGCTATTATATCACAATCAAATGAAAATCTTTATCAGAAAGAAATCTATCTAATACAACTAATGAAACTTGGTAGATATGTAGGAATTATATGAATTCAAAATATTCCTCTTAAGAATAAGGCTCTAGATATATTAAATAACTATATAATTCCTTATGCCTCAATGGACAGGCTTCTATATTACTTACCGAAGAACATCCAAATTTCCACGTGGGCTTAAAAAGTACTTCTGAATGTTTTGTTATCAAGTAGAACACCATGTCTGTAATAAGATCAGTTGAAGACCTTGAGAGCACTTCTTATTGTAGCAATATTGTGTGGAACAGCAAGTCTGTAATTAATAATTTTTCCCAAATTACAATGAGTTAATACTAACAGATTGTTAAACACTCTATTTACAATATGGGTATTTTTTCATAGGAATAAATACTCATTAAGACTCGACAATATTACTTCTTAAGCTATTATATCACAGTCAAATAAACATCTTTATCAGAAAGAAATCTATCTAATACAACTAATGAAACTTGGTAGATATGTAGGAATTATATGAATTCAAAATATTCCTCTTAAGAATGAGGCTCTACATATATTAAATAACTATATAATTCCTTATGCCTCAATGGACAGGCTTCTATATTACTTACCGAAGAACATCCAAATTTCCACGTGGGCTTCAAAAGTACTTCTGAATGTTTTGTTATCAAGTAGAACACCATGTCTGTAATAAGATCAGTTGAAGACTTGGAGGGCCCTACAAATTGTAGCGATATTGTGTGGAACAGTAAATCTGTAATTAATAATTTATCCCAAATTACAATGAGTAAGTACTAACAGATTGTTAATCACACTATTTACAATATGGATAATTTTTTATAGGTATAAATGCCCATTAAGAGTTGACAATATTACTTCATAAACTATTATATCATAATCAAAAGAAAAATCATCAATCTAACCGGCTAATGAAATTCAGTGACGGAAATAGAGGTACCTTAGTGTTTTCAGGTTCAGGTTTTCCCCTAAAAAACCTTACGATGACCTGTTGACTGGCCGAAAGAGCTTGGTTTTCGACTCAATAATAAAAATCCCACACTGGAGTACCTCTATTTCATTCACTCATTTCGATTTGGTGTGCACAATCACCCTTGCTGTAATAAAATTCAGTAGATATGTAGGAATCATATAAATACAAAATATTCCTCTAAAGAATAAGGCTATGCATATATGATATAGCTATATAATTCCTTATGTATTGAAAGACAGTCTATTACCACTACTTACCGAAAAACCATCCAAATTTCACTGAAGGTCTTAAGAATACTACTGATTGTTGTAGTATCACGTAGAACACCATATCTATAATTAGATTCCACTGAATATCTTGAGAGCTCTTCTTATTGTTGCAATATTGTATAAAACAGTATATCTGTAATTCATAATTTTCCCAAGTTATAATGAGTAAGTACTATCAGATTGTTAAGGTCTCAAAAGTACTCCTGATTGTTGTAGTATCAAGTAGAACACCATATCTGTAATTATATTCCACCGAAGACCTAGAGAGAACTTCTGATTGTTGCAATATTGTGTGGAACAGCAAGTCTGTAATTAATCATTTTTACCGAGTTACAATGAGTAGGTACAGTCAGATTTATAAACACTAATAACGATAAATATATAAAATATCTATAGTATACCTTATTAGACAGGCTTTTATCTCTACTTACTGAAGATCTATCAAAATTACATCGAAGTCTTCAAGAGTATGTCTGATAATTATAATAACAAATAGAGCAGTAAATGTGTAATTAGATTCCACTAAAGACCTCGGGAGCACTTTCGATTGTAGTAATATCAAGTAGATCACTAAATCTGTAATAAGAAATATTTCCAAGTTATAATAATAATATGAGACCGTTGAACTCACCAACAATCCATCACCTAGAATTATTCAATGTATTTATGGGTCTGGCAATTTAATTCAAGCTTCCGTAATAGAATATAATCGACATAAAATCAAATATTTCCATGTATCGAACACCTTCTATCAGAAAATCACGAAGTATTTTAGGTGGTTTGGATTACGAAAAAGTAGGGTTAGCGCATAAAGACGACACTAATAAACGCCGATTCCCCGTAAATGTTCGGCAATTTCCGATGACAGTCGGTAGTTCGAATTATGCGGAAAGTTTGAAATATGGACGTTTGATGTTCCTGGGATTGAAGTGATATTGAAATTCGCTGTGGCTGAATGTTTTCAATAGATTGGAGTAATGTATTCCTGATATAAATTTTTTTAAAACATGTTAGCTAATTTACTCGTCATGGAAAATCTACTAAGTTCAATAAACTATACGAACTAAACGATTCACGAATATGTTAATACAATAATATAATTTTATTTCTGGATGATTCATATCGATTTCCATCATTTATTTTATATTTTTTAAGACACGAGTAGATCCAATCGTGATCAGACAGATTAATTATGCTCTTAAGATGTCTCACGGCTCCCCTGGAAGGCGACCAAAGTTCGTGAAACTGTGATATAGGGAATATTACATATATTTCATGGGATATTTTCTATTGGTTGATTCATATATTTCTCCTTTTCAGAATGACATTTTAAAAAACTGAAGTAATTCGATTATTTTTAATGATAATAAAAAAAAAATTATAAAATTTCAGCTCATTATGCGAGGAATGAACAGACAAAAGATTACGTCTTTGCAGTCCACGAATTTCCAGAAGAAATAAATCAATGGAATTTGGTATTTCGATACATTCATTAATGTCATCAAATTAATTTTAGTATTAAAATTTGTAAAATCAAACTTTGATAGGATAGTTTGAATGATGAAGGACAAGTAACAATCCCACACAGGTTTGTATCATCAGATTATTTGAGTTGAGAGGCGATTACGAAAAAAATGAAAGACTTCTTTTAAACCACTTTTATTTATTATTATATTAATACACATTCATCAATAAGAATATACCTGTAATGTTCATCAAGGTTGATACAAATTTAACATCTCCATAAAGCATAAACGGAATATGGATCTATATAACAGCTTACATAAACTGAATATAATACAAAAGTTTTAAAGATAACATTTAAGAAAAATAGACTTTATCTCACGGATTTGCTGTTTTCGGCCGAGATAGGTAGTGTAAGGTCATTGTACATATTGGAAATCTGTTCATATATCCATGGCCACAAAACATTACGGCATTATGTAGATCACAATTACTTTTCCCGTGGTATATGTAAGCTATATCGGGGCAAAGGTTTACATCAAGTTGCCATTAGAGGTAAAAGCTAGCAATAAGTTTAATTTAAGGAAACTGTGCAAAAAGTTTATTTATGAAAATGCCTCAGAATTCCAGGAATTGTTTTGATTAGACTAGTTGGTTGTTCTTCGTGGTTAGATAAAACTGTTTAGAGTGAATGACTGCATGCATGGGAATATGAGTGCACATACATGGGAATATAAGTGCATTTGTGTTTTGTATGTGTGTGTGAGTTGAAGTGGATTACTGTAGTTAATATCATTTGTAAATGTATTATGTAATGGTCAAATAAAATTATTATTATATATCAGCACCAGAAGCAAGCTCCTCTACAAATCGTAATGCTATCGAATCATGAACTTGCAAGCAATAAATATTTCATGATGATTTATAGGAAGCTATAAATTAGTGATTGGATGTTTGGGGAATGAGTTTCAAATCAAAATAAAGATGAACATATAATGATGAATATTTATTTAAAACTTTTCAAATCCGAAGTTTCGATTACCAACCCATAAGAAGAAACTTATGAGGGATACTTGAGCCAATACATAATTTAACAAATGTATATATATATATAATCCCTTAACCTAATACTATAATACTATATATATATATATATATATATCTACAATATAATCAGTATAATAAATTTCATTCTCTATTAAAAGTTAGCACAAGCAGTGTAGTGGTAAAGAAAACATGCAGTTTGACATCTTTATAACATCCATACAAAATAATTAACCATTGAACATAACATATTTACATAAAGTTTTATTTTTTTTTCTTTGATGGAAAAAATTCTTGCTTCTCCAATTTTCTTTTATTTGTCCTAATCTCATGCTGCATTGCCATTATTTTAGCTATACACCTTATTAATTCAACCACCAGTTAATGCTACATGCATAAATGGAACAAATGATTAAATTACCTATCAAACTCCTCATCATCCAGAGATCTCAAAAAGTTATTCACAGATTCAAGTTGGACCCCTCTAATTGCCTCTCTGTCAAGAGTATTTTTGTTTTCATTTTCCTTTCTCTTTCTACTAATGAAATCCTCGATTTCTTTGCTATTGGCTGCTTCAATTTCTGATGGCTTCTCCTTAGCCAGCTGTATGGCAACATCACCTAAAACAGAATTGCTTCCCGACCTTTGCTCATGCAAGCATACTAAATGTATGTGCTTACACATGTTAGTTTTTATGGCATATTCAGGACATTCACAACAATACCGATGAATACATACTTTGCATACACTACAATACAAGGTTCTGCATTCTCTTTCACACAATTCGTTATATTTTAATTTATAAAAGTTTTTACCATCAGAAGATTTCACCAAAAACTCTCCAAATCCTACGTCTATGACTTCAGTATCATTCTTTGCTTGCAAGGTTTCCGCAAGTTTATGAGCTCTACTTACAAGCCTTTCCTGGTAATTATGGGAATGTGGCCTTTGCATCTGTAAAGATTGAAAATAATTTATATGTTGAAATTGCACAAATTCGAAAAACTGAGAAATAATTTGGGGAGTTAACATACCTTCAAAATCCTCTGCCACATCTTTCCATCAACCAAATTTTCAATTTCCTCCAGAAGGCGGTCAATCCTTATATTAGTTTTTCTCTTCAGATGATTAGTTTTCAGAAGGTTATTTAAACTTTCCAGGGCCATGTTTGTATTGATTCCTGCATTTAATCTATAACAATGTGCCCACATGGCTATCCTTTCTTTGCTTTGATAATAATATCTGAAATATAATTTTATATATGTATTGGATTCTCAACTAGAAATAGGATTTTATTTTATATTTTATATTAATTTGTATAAACATACGTCTTGAGATAATTCAAAAATTGGTGTTCTTCAGAATTCTCCAATTTCATAAAGTAGTTCTGACTCTTCATCTCAAATTTATGGACGTCAGTTTCATTAAGTATTTTCTTCATATCCTCCTTCATCGATTTTTTTATTAGCTCATTTCGTATCTGAAATGAATTATTTAAGATTTACTACATGGAAAAATGTAATTTTCTCGAGTTATTTCTAACCTTGGACCTTCCGTTTTTAATCCAGTTTTTGATTATATGCCATGTACACAACAGTCTTCTTGGTCTAGAACCCATTACTTTTACCCATGCATTGTGGTACTTTGGGTCATCGTCGCTCATAAAATATTGTGGCTCAATAATATCCTTCACTTTTTCACGCAATGCTTGCATGAAGACTTCTTGGGTTATCTGATCTTTTCTATTACTTAAGAAAAAGGCCACTGGAAATCCCATATTCCTGTCATCTTTCACAAGCATTATAGTCAGTTCCATTCCCTTCTGGTTAGTACCGTGTGTTCCATCCATACAAATAATTTTTGAAAAATCTTTCAGTTTTTGTTTCATTTCATCATTCATAAATCCTAAACAAAAGTCATTCAGATCCAATACTGGATGACGTTCACCTGAAAATTTTTCAGATGAGTTTATTATTGAGAGTTCAACATTATTTGATCTGTGTATATTATAATTTATCTATAATTTTCTTCAGATACCAAAAAGTACAGTAAATAAAAATTTCTGGCAAATACCTTGCTGCTTAGAAAAGAAACAGTAGTTTTTTCCATTGTCATTCCATTCCTTCACCTTTAGATTTACAGCTATCATACTATTCTCATGTTTCTTGTTCATAATATTGTGTTTCTTCATCAAATATGAAATATCTTTCCTGTCCAATAAATTTATTCGTTCTAATGTCTCCGAGTTTAGTTTTTGTGCATCAGAGATAATCCTTTCAACTGTAACACCATCAGTTAGTTTTTTGACAATTTCCTTTTTATCCTGTCTTGATAAATGTTGATTTCTCATCTCCTCATCATGGCCAACATGGGTCTTCCAAAATCTTGAGATAATCTGTCCTGCAATATGAAGTTCACATTTTAGGGGCATTTATATTGACCATGAAATATCAAATGAACTGATATTATAATAAACCTGTTTGCATTATCTTCGTCTCTAGACGAGATGGACATACTCCATGCATCTTTATCGAACCTTCAGCTTTTTCCATTCGCTGAGATCTTTGGCTCTCAAAACCTAAGAAAATAAGAGTAATCAGTTAATGCATCACACATTCATAAAGGGCCAATTTCATACTTGAAAATGTATGAATTGAGAAAATATACAGACTCTATGTTTACCTCTACAATTGCTTCGGTTACAATTATAAGATTGTTCCTCATAATCGTTGTATTTTCTTATCCGAGTAACACCATAAATCATTTCTAATTTCTCTGTTTGAAACCATTGTTCGTAACTTTCACGGTTAGCAAAATGATTTGTTTCAACTTCCAATTTTATTCCATGTTCCACTTCCAAATGATTTTCCAATTTGTTATACGTAGCACATTTGAACTCTCTATTATTACACAGTGGACAAATAATTCGAGAATTTATCGAAGTCGAAGTTGCATTCAACTCTTTGTGGATATTCCTCAAATGTTTATTTTTCCCTGAAATAGACGAAAACTCAATGCCACAAAGTGCACATACTTTTTTCTGGGTCTCCAAATCTTCCATTCTGCACAATGTGAATATAACGCAAATAAAAATCTGAAACTTTTGTTCTCTGAAGATTAACCACAGCGATTGAACTATAGAATTCAGAATTCTCTTCCACTGTTTATCACTTTTGCCGCGAAATTAGAATCCCGCCTCCCGCTTGTTCTCAACGTACCGACTGTCATCGGAAATTGCCGAACATTTACGGGGAATCGGCGTTTATTAGTGTCGTCTTACTTGTTCTATGGGTTAGCGATGGAACTGAGGTTATACAAAATTCTATGATCTCCTATTTACACAGAAAAATCCGTGACTAAAAAGTAGTAAATTATATAGAATCTCCTACAAATTATTTGAAAAGTGAATAAACTGTTCATTCTCGGTAATTGAATCATATTTGATAATAAAATTTCATCGAATTTATGAGTTATTGATATTCGTGACCAACAAATATAGGGATCTGTAAAATTACTGGTAGGGAATAGTTATTATACTTCCCATGTGATATCGCAGTTGAATGTCGTATGCTTGGTTGTATCAAACTTCCGATAGATGGCAACATTAACAGATTTCCATAATAACTACCAGGTTTACGTTCGTTCTGTTTGTGTGTTATTGCGCGCATGTTCTAGGGGAACAGCGTGCTATCGTTTTGATCAAATGTCTGTAATTTTGGATGATTGAGCCGAAAATGGTCTCAATCGACTAGGTTGGACTCACTGATGACGAATCCGGTGTCAAAATCGATTCTGTCCGGCCGGCCGGCCGGCCGTAGACACGATAACTGTCGAACGAAGTGAGCTAGCGACTTGAAACTTTCAGGGTAGGTCGCGCATTGGAATGCCGCGGTTAAGTTCGTTAATGGGCCAAATCGATCGAATAGTTTCGGAGTTATAGGCATTTGAAGTTTTGAAGTTATTTATTTTTTATTTCAGAAACTACTTGAGCGATTGGATTCAAACTTGGCAGTTTGGTGGAGTATAACGACGCGCAACTTTGAGACAAATTTCGTCAAGATCATATTGTCAATAAATTTAAAAAAAAATTTTTTTCGAAATTTTTTTACAAAAAAATTTTTTTTTCGGAAACCATTCATCATATCCAAAAAAAATTATACTCACACTTTGACCTTCTAATTTCACAGCAGTGTACTAAATTTCAGCTTGATACGATCATAAGTTTTGGAGATATCGGGAAAAAATATGTCAAATTTCGAGGTTTTCTTCTCGATATCGTTGATTTTTTTGGTATTACTCGAGAAATACTGATTCAGTCCTGATTAAACTTCACAGCTAGTTTTAAGATGCTGAAAGACAACTTTGTGCAAAATTTCGTGATAATCGGGTTATTAGAACAATTTGAAAAAAAAAATTTATATGATTTTTTCATCATATCATCCTCATTAAATTCTGTATGAAACTTCGAACTGTTATTTTCGATGAAGTACTGGATTTTAATTCGATCTGGTCTGTATTTTTGGAAATATTGGAAAAATAAAATTTTGATTGGGTATATCTACGGAATCATTGGGTGGATTTTACCCATTCACGAATTCGGCCTTCGTAATTAAGGTCCAAACCTTCTCTACAAATATCGAGTTTCTAAGTTGTTTCTTTCGGAAGTTATTGTGTTTACGCAGTCGGCCTTTAGGCTGACCGTAAACACAATAACTTCCGGAAGAAACGACTTAGAAACTCGATATTTGTAGAGTAGGTTTGGGGCTTAATTACGAAGGTCGAATTCGTGAATGGGTAAAATCCGCCCAATGATTCCGTAGATATACCCAATCAAAATTTTATTTTTCCAATGTTTCCAAAAATACAGATCAGATCGAATTGAAATTCAGTACTTCATCGAAAATAACAGTTCTAAGTTTCATACAGAATTTAATGAGGATGATATGATGAGAAAATCATATAAATTTTTTTTTTCAAATTGTTCTAATAACACGATTATCACGAAATTTTGCATAAAGTTGTCTTTTAGCATCTTGAAACTAGCTGTGAAGTTTAATCAGGACTGAATCAGTATTTCTCGAGTAATACCGAAAAAATCAACGATATCGAGAAGAAAACCTCGAAATTTGACATATTTTTTCCCGATATCTCCAGAACTTATGATCGTATCGAACTGAAATTTGGTACGCGCGCACGTTCAAATTCGTTGCTGAAGCGGTCATCTACATTGAACATGCGCGCAAAAGTTGCTGCCTTCACGGCAGTGCTTTTTGAACTTTTTTTTATGTACATCAAATTCGGCAATTTAACATTATAAATTGCTTGATATTGAGACAAAACCGAACATTCGGCGATTTGATTCATCATTTTCCGTTCAATAATTATACCAAGGCGGCTCATGCATGAAATTGAGTAGGTAGATTCAATATGTAAATGATCTCTTTTCCGAATTGTTTCTACGGACATTATGATCCAAAACTGATCATTTAACTCTTAAATTCGTCAAATATGTCTCGAGCCAACGTAACTTAATCATTTTGAGAAGAAATGAGCTGCATAATGTAATTATTCATTTTGAGAAGAAATGAGCTGCATAATATAATAAAAACTCGGATTTTTTTATTTTTACCTTTGCCTCTGTACTTTGAGAACGGAAACAGCCAGCGACTTAAAATTTTTAGGGCAGGGTGAGAATCAAAATGGAAGTTTTAAATTTTTTAATTGGCCAAATAGTTCGAATGGTTTCGTAGATTTACTAACTTAAAATTTTGAGGTTAATTTCTGAATAACTCAAGTACTACTAGTGCGATCGAATAGAAACTTCACGATAAGTTGTAGAATACCTACGCGCTACTTAAAGAGATGCTTCGTTACGATCCTATAGATAGTTTATTAAATAAAATGATTTTTCGAAAATTGTCTTGTCTGTGAGAAACATTTTTCTCTTCACAAAATATTTATCTGATTCCTAAAAAATTTCAAAAAGCACTGCCGTGAAGGCAGCAGCTTTTGCGCGCACGTTCAAATTCGTTGCTGAAGCGGGCATCTACATTGAACATGCGCGCAAAAGTTGCTGCCTTCACGGCAGTGCTTTTTTCAAGTAATTAATTTCAATATCGGTTTTTGCGCGCATGTTCTAGGGGAACAGCGTGCTATCGTTTTGTCCAAATGTCTGTAATTTTGTATGATTGAGCCGAAAATGGTCTCAATCGACTAGGTTGGACTCACTGATGACGAATCCGGTGTCAAAATCGATTCTGTCCGGCCGGCCGGCCGGTTGGCCGTCCGTAGACACGATAACTGTCGAACGAAGCGAGCTAGCAACTTGAAACTTTCAGGGTAGGTCGCGCATTGGAATGCCGCGGTTAAGTTCGTTAATGGGCCAAATCGATCGAATAGTTTTGGATTTATAGGCATTTGAAGTTTTGAAGTTATTTATTTTTTATTTCAGAAACTACTTGAGCGATTGGATTCAAACTTGGCAGTTTGGTGGAGTATAACGACGCGCAACTTTGAGCCAAATTTCGTCAAGATCATATTGTCAATGAATTTGAAAAAAAATTTTTTTCGAAATTTTTTTACAAAAAAATTTTTTTTTCGGGAACCATTCATCATATCCAAAAAAAAATATACTCACACTTTGACCTTCTAATTTCACAGCAGTGTACTAAATTTCAGCTCGATACGATCATAAGTTTTGGAGATATCGGGAAAAAATATGTCAAATTTCGAGGTTTTCTTCTCGATATCGTTGATTTTTTTGGTATTACTCGAGAAATACTGATTCAGTCCTGATTAAACTTCACAGCTAGTTTTAAGATGCTGAAAGACAACTTTGTGCAAAATTTCGTGATAATCGGGTTATTAGAACAATTTGAAAAAAAAAATTTATATGATTTTTTCATCATATCATCCTCATTAAATTCTGTATGAAACTTCGAACTGTTATTTTCGATGAAGTACTGGATTTCAATTCGATCTGGTCTGTATTTTTGGAAATATTGGAAAAATAAAATTTTGATTGGGTATATCTACGGAATCATTGGGTGGATTTTACCCATTCACGAATTCGGCCTTCGTAATTAAGGTCCAAACCTTCTCTACAAATATCGAGTTTCTAAGTTGTTTCTTTCGGAAGTTATTGTGTTTACGCAGTCGGCCGTTAGGCTGACCGTAAACACAATAACTTCCGGAAGAAACGACTTAGAAACTCGATATTTGTAGAGTAGGTTTGGGGCTTAATTACGAAGGTCGAATTCGTGAATGGGTAAAATCCGCCCAATGATTCCGTAGATATACCCAATCAAAATTTTATTTTTCCAATGTTTCCAAAAATACAGACCAGATCGAATTGAAATCCAGTACTTCATCGAAAATAACAGTTCGAAGTTTCATACAGAATTTAATGAGGATGATATGATGAAAAAATCATATAAATTTTTTTTCAAATTGTTCTAATAACACGATTATCACGATATTTTGCATAAAGTTGTCTTTTAGCATCTTAAAACTAGCTGTGAAGTTTAATCAGGACTGAATCAGTTTTTCTCGAGTAATACCGAAAAAATCAACGATATCGAGAAGAAAACCTCGAAATTTGACATATTTTTTCCCGATATCTCCAGAACTTATGATCGTATCGAACTGAAATTTGGTACGCGCGCACGTTCAAATTCGTTGCTGAAGCGGTCATCTACATTGAACATGCGCGCAAAAGTTGCTGCCTTCACGGCAGTGCTTTTTGAACTTTTTTGAGATAAATTTTTGATGTTGAACATATTTTATGTTTTTGGGGCATTTATTAGTGAAACGTCTCATGCATGGGGCATTTCAGAAGTAAGCTGAAGATATTGGAGCAAAGATTGAGCCAGGAAAATCTAGGAATAAGAAATTGATCCGAAAGTGAAACAACATTTTTTAGGAATTTTTTTTCCGGAAAGTCATGAATTTGGAGGATTTTTGTGTAATGAGTGAGTAAATCAAACTGGGCATTCTGGCGAGCCTGCTCCTCAGGAAATAGATAAAAAATATTACATTCTCGTGTTTGGTTTGGAGCCTCAGTATATGTTTAAGTTAGTTTTTGATCAAAATCGGGCAAACGGTTTCGGACATATGTATGCCAATTGGCAATTTTGAGGTTAGTTACTCGATGTCTTATGGAGTACTAATGCTATTAGATTGAACATTCGCGATTAGTTGGAGAATACCAACACGAAATTTTGTTCGGAACTAGTAGTTATTAATAATAGAATATTGAATAGAAAATGTGTCAGAATTTTGTTGAATGTTTTTTTCTCGGAGAATATCAATCATATTTTAATGAAGTTTGGCAAAAACCTTAGTAATCGCCAGTGGTTCAAATTCGAATGAGATCAGATATTTTCGGAGATAGCGTAAAAATTTTATTTTTTTTTGAAATTTTGAGGATATTTTCTCATCATTTCAGGAAGTACTGACGCGATGAAATTTAAACTTTTCAGTTGAAAAATATCAATGCGCCTGTTAGCGCGACAGTTCGTGTGGATATAGTCGTAAGAAAATAATGAAAAATTATAAAAAAACTTTCCAAATTCTTGTTGGAAATGTTTTTTTCTGCGAATACTACCGATAAGATTCCGACTAAATTCGTCAATGATCTTAAAAAATATATATTTCAAATTTCAATTCGGTTCAACCTTCATTTTCAGAGATATAGGTGAAAAAAATTATGTGAAATTTCGTTATTTGAAATTTGTGAATTCTTCCCCAATATAGCTCAAGAAGTACTGACATAATCATATCGAAACAGAATTTCGCGTAGATCTAGTTTAGTTATTCGAAAATTTTCTGAATTTCCGTCATCATCGGTCATCATCGGTGTTCCGCGGCCAGGAATGATACCACAAATAGCATGTGAAACTTCCAGGAATCAATGAATCAGCTATCTGGAGAGAAGTCAAAATAAAATTCAAAAGATTTCAAAAATTCACGACTGAACAAAACAACGTTTATCCGCCAGCCACTGTCAAAACAGGGCAAGAAAGAAACCAGTGGAATTTAATTCTTCACATTATTAGATGATAACACGAGTTATTATTATTATTTCCTAGGAGCAGAGATCTATTGATCTTATGGACCTCACAAAATTCGGCATCATACTTCAAACGCTTGTTCTGGGTAACAGCGCGTCATCGTTTCGTCACAATGTCTGTAATTTTCGAGTTTTGAGCCAAAAATTGTCCGTCCGGCCATCTGTATGAGCTCTAACTTTCGAAGAAAAAGCAACTTGAAATTCTAAGATCAGGTTTGGACTCCGAAGATATCTGTTAAGTTCGTCAATCGGTGAAATCGGTCCAACTCTTTCGGCGTTATGCCCATTTCAAATTTAGAGGTTTGTTCTTCAAACCTCAAGAAGTACTGATGCGATCAGTTGGAAACTTCGGAGTAAGTTAACGAATACAAACGCGCAACTTCGTGCAGAATTTTGTGAGGATTTATTCATCAGACGAAAATTGCGAAGCTTTTTCTGCTTTTTATCGGAAAAATTAGTTTAGAGATTATTGATCAGATTACAATAAAATTTTGGCACAGACCACAGTCAATATTTAAAAACAGTATTTCGAAGTTCACTTCTATACGGTATTCAGTTTTGAAGTTTTCTGGTAAAAAAAATATGTAAACATTTCCTGTTGATTTGAATTTTTGCGGTTATTTCCTCATTGTCTCAAAAAGGATTGATGCGATCAGTTTGAAACTTCGATATCTGTTCAAAACTACCAATGCCTTACCTTATATAGAATCTCATGAGGATATTTTGTTAGATAATCAAAAAAAATTTCGAAAATTTTCCGCCCAAAGATCCCTTAGATATACCTATTCAAAATGTTATATTGAATCAAATTGAAATCCAGAACTTGATTGAAAATGACAGTTTGAAAGGTTTCGAGAGGACAATATGATTAGATCACCAAATAATGCTTCAATCGGGAAGTAAAGGTGCGTTTGGCAGGGTGAATTCTTGAAAAGGCGACCGCTTTGGCAACGCTTTTGAACATGCGCGCAAAAGCTGTAGACATCACGTCAATGATTTTCTAGAATTTTCCCAAAACCTATTCATCAGCTGGCAATAAATCTGGGTCAGACCTTGAAATCACTATTTAAACAAAGGTATTTTGAAATTCATTTCAATCGGACATTTATATTCTAGATATTGGAAAAGAATTATGTCAAATTTCTTGCTTTTCTCGGTATCATTGTTATTCCCAGAATAACTCAAAAATGATAGTCCGATCATAATCAAACTTGGTAACTATTTGGCAAATGCGAATGCGCAAACTTATGCAAAGTTTCTCGAGATGATTATTGCATCAGAACAATTCACCAATAAAAATAAATTTTCTATTTCAACTATGTCATATTTTGCTCTCTTTTAATCATGAGGTCCTCACAAAATTTTGCATAAACCTTCAAGCTAGTAGTTTTCAATCGGTTCATTTCGATCCAGTCTGTGTTATTGGAATATGGGGTAGTTCGGTAGTTATTGTGTTCACTATCGGCCAGCCATAAACTCAATAACATCCCAAAGAAACGAAATACACCCATTATAATTTATTTTCCCAATATTTCCAAAAATACAAATCGAATCCAATTGAAATCTGGTAGTTGATAGAAAAATGATAACTTAAAGGATCATGAAATTCAAAGGATCCATCGGCGGATGGATTGTGGATTTCTTCCATTCGTGATTTGGATCTTCGTTATCAAGCTTCAAACCTTATATTGCACTGCTATGGAGCAGTTTCGACGTTTGTATCCATATTTTGTAGGAATAGATCAAGCGAAAGGGATCAAGTCTGCACATTATTTTTACACTTCGCTTTTTGGCGCCGCACAATATACACGTAACAGGTAGATCTATGCTCATTTAGGCATTGGTTTATAAGTTTTGAGAAAATTTACCTGATAAGTTATTTTCGGTCTTAAGTTTATTTGAATCAAGGTAGAGTCGAATGTCTGCAAAATGAAAGAAACGAATATAATCAAGCAATGAAGGATATTATAGATTGCCGCTGTAATTTCCAAACTGTATACCATGTTCCCTAACTGAGATCCTTGTTCATCTATTTATACGAATTTGAAAATTATTCTACCTGTTCATTTCGAGGAATTGTAACAGTCTTGATTCAGAATATAGTATTAATACATTTCTTCTCGATATCGTTGTTTTTTTCGGTATAACTCAAGAAATACTGATTCAATCATGATGAAACTTCGCAGCTAGTTTGAAGATGCTGAAAGACAACTTCGTGCAGAATTGCGCGATTTTCGTGTCATTAGAACAATTTGAAAAAAAATCTCAAAATTTCAAGCAAGTACTAGATTCCATTTTGATCGAATCTGCATTTGTGGAACTGGTGAGATGAAATGAAATTTCGAATGCATCTCATAGCTACATTGAATTCATCGGTGGATGGGTTGTGGATATCTTCCATTCTTGATTTGGATCTTCGTTATCAAGCTTGAAAGTTTATATTGCACTGCTGTGGAGCAGTTTCGAGGTTTGCTAATATTTTTCAAGAAATAGGTATATCAAGCAAAAGGTATCTAGTAAACACGTTATAATTATACTACGCTTTTTGGCGCTGCACAATAAACATGTTACATGTAGATATATGCTAATTTAGGCAGGTATTGGTTTATAAGTTCTGAGAAAATTTACCCCACAGATTATTTTCGGTCTTAAGTTCATTTGAATCAAGGTAGAATCGAACGCCGAATATAATCAAGCTATAAAGGATATTATGGGCTGCAGCTTTAATTTCCAAACTGTGTACCAATTTTGAAAATTATTTTACCTGTTCATTTCCAGGAACTGTAACAGTCTTGCTTCGGAATATAGTATAGGTACCTGTTTGAGGTATAACTGAGGGAAACCCAGAGAACGCCTACATATTAATGCAAAATTTTATAAAAATATGCTTTAATCGATACTTGAAATGATTGGAAGGAGCCTTCTATTTGCATGATCGTATAAATTTCGTTTTATCGAGCAACATTGTATGCGATAATCGAGAGTTTTTATATAATATCAAGATTTAAGCAGTAAATTAATGGAAATAAGGTTAGATAGAAAGCTTTGGACTGGTACATATGTTAAGTAAAATTCAATGGATCCCACATAAATGACCGGGAAAAGTTAAGCCCAACTATATATATATATTCTTTTGAGAACGAGCATTACAATTCTAAGATATATCACAGTGTTAGCCCAACTAACTACATATTACTGACATTCGAGAACAACAATTAACTACCGATTGAACATACAGTATCTTCCAAGAGAAAACAAATTATAGACTCGATATTTTGAAGCTTAAATACTTTGGAAAATATTAGGATAATAATATTTCGGTTCTATATTTTCAGACTATATTTGGATATCATTATGCAGACTGAATTCATAAATGAGTGAGATCTACTGAATTATTTCGCATATATATTCATTGGAAATTCCCAGAAATACAGATCCGTCCAAATAAAAATCATATAAACATGGACGAAAAATTATCATATATCTATGGAATCATCGGACGGATTTGACCCATTCATTCATTTCACCTTCGTAATCAAACCCACATTTGGGTTTTCTACAAATATCGATATTTCACGTAGTTACTTCCAGAAGTTTCTTGTTCAACCTAGCGAGCTAGTTGAATATACATATTATATTTTCAATGTTTTTTGTAATGTTTTATCGGAGTTTTATGAATTCAAAAATTGTGAAGTCATTTATTCTTAACCTCCTAACGATATGCTCCTAGAAAACGTTGGAATTCTACCACTAATCATCAGGTTTGAATCTGATCTCACTGGGATTGTTTTCCATATTCATCCATTTATCCTTATGGGTAATCAATCAGGGCCTGGAAGTTCCAAGTTGTGAGTAATATTGTCTGAAAAAATTGAAAATGCTTCATATATCATTAAAAAATAGGTTGGACTGACAAAATGGGAATGGTACCCATCTGCTTTTGAAGTGTCCCAAGTATGTCAAAGGAAATGTCACGGCTCAATTTGGTCAAGCTTTTGCCCAGAAAATATTTGTTATTGTTATTCTGTAATTAAATATAAATATGACGTGTTGATATTGTCCTAGTCCCAAAGAAGATTTAGGGCTTTCGAAACATAATTTTTTTAGGGGAAGAATATGCACAGTTCAAAAAATTATTCTTCCGATATTTCTGATAATAGGTCATATCCTGTCGAGCTGAAATTTGATGCAATGTTGTTGAATATCTACTCAATATGCCATACTAAATCGAAGTTTTATAGAAACCTGAGGGAAAACATTCAAAATTGTAATCATTTCTGAGATCATTTATTCTTACCTAATAATGTGTCCCCACAAAATTTGGCATAGGTTTTTTTCCATTAATTACTGAGTTTGAATCTGATCGCACTGGTATTTTGCGATACATTGGAAAAATAATCAACCAAATTAAACTGTCTTAAATTCTGAAATCATTAGGCGATTTTGTTGTTAATGAACTCAACCGGGATATTCGAGGTGAAAACCTATCCTGAAATTTTTAAATTTCGGAAATAAGAGCACATACAAAAGTTATATGAAATTAAATCAAATAAAAGAATGCAAATAATTCATAAAGCCTTAACATCAAACTGGTGAATTTCCAATCCATACATATAATTCATAAAAATTCAACTTCAAATTCAAATTGTTATATTAGGTTAGGAGTCCAAATATCTCGGTTAAGTTCGTTAATGGGTGACATCGGTTGGATAGTTTCGGAGTTAGACCCATTTGAAATTTTGAGGTTAATTCCTCGATATCTCATTAGTATTGACGCGATCGAGTTGAAACTCCGATGACAGTTTTGGAATACTAACGCGCAACTTGAAGCAAAATTTCGTGTGGATCCAATTGTTCGAAAATTCGAAAAAAAAAATTATTCGAAAATTTTAAAAATTCTTGATGAAAAATTATTTTTTCTCTGAAAATATTAATAAGATTTCAATGGAATTTAGCACAATTTAGCAATTCAACAACAAGTATTCAAGAGTAAGTATTCAACAACAATGTTTCAAATCTCAATTCGATTCGATATTCACTTTCGGAGATTTAAGGAAAAAAAATGTGTTATTTGGAATTTTAACGTTATTTCCGCAATATCTCAAGAACTAAAAATACAATCGGATTGAAACTCCGTACTCAGGTGGAGATTACCGGCTCGCAACTAGTTGTTGTCGTGTTGATCTAATGGTTAGAATTTGAAGAAGCGCGTAAAAGCTCCTGACCTCACGTCAGTGCTTTTCTAGATTTTTATGTCACTCTTTTCATTTTTTGGCAAATTCAGCTTTTACAATAGCACTTGCGTTAAATAACCTGTAAATGAACTAATTAATCCTGATACAGTGTGAAGCATAGCCATAGTTTTCATGATTATATCCTTTCCATGTCGGCATCATCGTGTATACCTGCAGACATGGAGGTTTGGGGATGAGGAAATTAAATACACCAAGAAAATAGAATTGATTAATGAAAAACGTATATTGCACACAAAATGACACACGTTCAACTATTCTGATTAATAGCTAACTCAATTAACAGAATTATGTGGTTACTATGAAACATGATGACTACAGAATATTATATATTAGGTTGTGTTTAATATTTTTCCTACATCCTCCCTTAAACATAACCCCATCTTCGAAGAACAATAAACCAATTTAGGGTGTGAGGTGACTTTAGTGAGTGCATCAGCAACCATCGCATCCGTCTGTATGTAGCGAACATCAATGGCCCCTCCAAGTACTCTGTCACGAACAAAATGGTGCCTTACATCTATGTGTTTGGTCCTGGCGTGGTAGTTGTCACAACCTGAAAGTTTTATAGAACTTTGATTATCACTGTAAATAATCATGGCCTCATCCTTGAGTTGAGGCCAAAAACTTTCTTGAAATTGCTTTAACCACAAAGCTTCTTGTACACAAGACGACAAAGACATGTATTCAGCCTCTGTTGTAGAAAGAGCCACAGTAGGCTGACGCCTTGAATTCCAACTAATTGCTCCTCCCTGAAACAGAAATGTGTAACCTGTACAGGAACGCCGGTCATCTTCTGAGCTGGCCCAGTCTGCATCACAGTATCCATGGGTCATAGTCTCCTCCAAGTTTTGCTTATAACTCAGTCTATAATCCCGAGTGCCTTTCAAGTAACGCATAATTCTCTTAAGTGCAATCCAATGCTTCATTTCAGGCTTGTTATTATATTTGCTCAACATATTAATAACAAAACTTATGTCAGGCCTAGTAATTTGAGAAATGTATAATAAGCATCCGATTATCTCCTGATATGGAATATCATGTAAAATGTTTGTTTCCTCTGATTTTTGTAACTTGGAACTCAAATCCATTGGAGTTTTCACAGATTTACAATCTGACATTTCATATTTTTCCAATACTTGTTGTATATATTTTTTTTGATCCAAATAAATTATGCCTTTCTCTTTATCTCGTTCAACATGTATTCCTATACAGTAACGTATCTCTCCAAGATCCTTCATTTTGAATTTTTTATGCAATTTTCCTTTTATGTAACATTTCGACTCCTCATTATTAGTGAATAAAATCAAATCATCAACATATATGGCTAGAAAAACCATGTTGCCTTTGTCTTTGATTTTATAATAAATGCAAAGATCTTGCTTCAACTGTTCTAGTCCCATTTCTTTCAATGTGAAATCAAGCTTCTTGTTCCATTGCCTGCTAGCCTGTTTCAAACCATAAAGTGATTTCTTTAATCGACATACTTGTTCACCAATGCAGTACATAGGAGGCTGCATCATATAAATCTCCTCTTCTATGTCACCTTGAAGAAAAGCAGACACTGCATCCATTTGCCATATATCCAAATTATATTTAACCGATAAGGCAAATAAATATCTCAATGATGCAAGTCTGACAACAGGTGAAAAAACCTCCTTGTAGTCAATTCCAAATTTTTGTGAACATCCTTTTATCACAAGCCTTGCTTTGTACTTAATTATCTGACCATTTTCATCTGTTTTAGTTTTAAAAACCCATTTGCATGGTATTGGATGTTTATTTGATGGGAGATTAGTCAACTCCCACGTATCATTTTCTAATAAACACTTATACTCTTCATCCATTGCTTCTTTCCATTCTTTAGCACTAGTGCTTGATAAAGCTTCTTTCTCACTCAATGGATCTGAAAAATGTGTAATACACATAAAATTATTGCCCTCCATATTATTCCTTTGTTGTGATCTCAAATTATAATCTCTCTGGAAATCATCAACATCGCTATCATGATCACTTGTAGTTGGATAATATGTAAGATCGTCAGTCCCAATACTGCTGGCAAAAGATTCATCACAAGTGGTTGCCATAGTGCTATCTTGTGAAACATCTTCGCGTTCCAATGTACTATGGTTGGAACTAAGAGTGATTGAAGCAAGGGGTGGCTCTGATATAGGTTCCTGTGATATATTTTTCGCTATCTCAGTTTTCTCAATGAAAATTACATCCCTGCTAATTATAATCTTTTTACCAACTGGGTCAAATAATCTATATCCCTTTGTATTTTCGCAGTAACCCAAAAAAATTAATCCACGTGATTTACGGTCCCATTTTGAACGATTATGCTTAGGAACATGTACCATGGCCTTACAGCCAAAAATCTTCAAATGTGAAAGGTTCGGTTTCTTACCAGTCCATTTTTCATATGGTGTTACCTCATTCAAAACACGTGATGGTGATCGGTTAATGATATAAGCTGCTGTAGCAACCGCCTCAGCCCAATACGTTTTCTTCAGATCAGCTTCAAACAGCATACATTTAGCACGCTCGACCAACGTTCTGTTCATCCGTTCCGCTAGCCCATTTTGCTCAGGCGTGTATGGAGTGCTGGTTTGATGCTTGATTCCAGAGGCCGCTAGAAAATCAGAAAATTCTTTATTACAAAATTCTTTTCCGTTATCGCTCCTTAAAATCTTAATTTTTTTTTCTAGTTCATTTTCTACCTCTTCTTTGAACTTTATAAACACAGATTTAATATCCATCTTATTTTTTAGAAAATACACATACACTTTTCTAGAAAAATCATCTACAAAGGTTATGAAGTACTTCCAACCTCCAGCGAAAGATGTCTCCATCGGACCACAAAGATCAGTGTGAATTATCTCTAGCAATGCATTTGCTCTTGAATTTGACGGTGGAAATGGAAATCTGGTTTGTTTCGCTTCGCAACATGGTATACATACAGAATCAATTTCCTTGCTACTTATTTTTACACCTTCAGCACATGACTCTAACCAATATTTAAGTGACCCATTCTTTTATGCCATGTAATCAAGTCTGTCTTACTTTCAACAGTAGTAACATATGCGTTACCAGTTGCTATATTGAGTTTGTACATGTTATCAGACAGTTTTGCAGTTGCAATAAGTACTCTATTGGCATTATAAATGTTACAACCCTCATCAGTGAATTCCAGATTACATCCATTCTTTGTCAACTGACTGACCGATAACAGGTTTACACTTAGCTCAGGAATAAACAAAACATTCCTCACCTGGATTTGATGTGCATCCACATACATTGGTCTGAATGTTTACTTTACCCATGTTCTGCACTGAGACTGCACTGTTATTCACCACCATTATCTTCTGAATCGGAGGTGACTCTAAATCGTACATCCAGTCTGAGCGTTTTGTTATATGCATTGTTGCCCCTGAGTCTATATACCAATCATCTGAATTCAATGAGCTGTAAGCTGAAAAAATAGCTGCAAAATTATTTTGATTATTATTCTTTCGACATTGACTTTTATAATGTCCATATTTATCCCATAACCTGAGGAAATTAAATACACCAAGAAAATAGAATTGATTAATGAAAAACGTATATTGCACACAAAATGACACACGTTCAACTATTCTGATTCATAGCTAACTCAATTAACAGAATTATGTGCTTACTATGAAACTAGTACGCGCCCAGATCTACCTAGCGATAGATCAATCTTTACTGTAGATCTACTTAAACGATACCTACGTAAGAAGCGCCCAGATCTACCTAGCGGGTAGATTTGCCTTTTTGAGTAGATTAATTGAATAGTTGACTGAATTTTTAAAAACGAAGCACACTGTTTATAAATTTACAAAAAATCAGTAGCTAATGTAAAATTCGATCACAGAACTTTAAACCTACCCGGAAAATTTCGACTGTCCAAGTCATTCCTTTGCAAAGTTATCGCGTTTACAGCCGGCCTTCGGCCGATGGTAAACACGATAACTTTGCAAAGGAATAACTCGAAATTTTCAGGGCAGGTTTAAAGCTTGAATTCGAAGGTTAAGTTCGGAATGAACAAAATCTGCCGGTTCAGTAAATGAACGCATTTGAAATTCCATCATCTCAATATTCACAAAAATACAGACACGATTTAGTTAAAATTCAGTTCGAGGATAGACCCTAACCGTGGCTCCACATGTGAACAAAAAATTGACTATAAAATTCAATTTCTCAGGACGACACCAATAATACTAAATAGATATATCATCGCATGAAAAATTCATATTTCAACATTGAACAACGTTAAAAAAAATTTCTTGGATAAAATCCGAAAATTTTCAATATTCCAATTCAATATTCAGTAAACATATGCATTTTCATTTTACAGGAATTTCCAATGTCTCAAATTTACTGAATTTCAATATTTCTAGTACATCACTCTTCGACCGAGAATCACCAAAGCATGAATATTCATTTTGTAAAGGAATTACGGTATTATGAACACTTAAATTTTCTGTTTCATTAATGGAGATGACCAATTCATAATTGACATATTAAAATATGATTGAGTAACCAAGATATCATGTTTTTCAAACAGGACAAATGCAAAACTGCATATTGAAGTAATTTTTTATTTATCGATTATTGACAATGATAATAAAATATAGTTCAATAGAATACATTGGGTGATACACAAAAATTCCAAAAAAAAGATAATTGAATGAATGAGTTCAAGTAAACTTGTTCATTAGAGAAGTGTGTCAGAGGTTTATGTGAAGAATTCATCAGTTGATAGACTTCATCAGATATGTTGCATATTACGATTCAAGAAGTTTCACATTGTTTTCAAACAATATCTGC
Source organism: Myrrha octodecimguttata (assembly GCA_958510865.1). Classification (NCBI taxonomy): domain Eukaryota; kingdom Metazoa; phylum Arthropoda; class Insecta; order Coleoptera; family Coccinellidae; genus Myrrha; species Myrrha octodecimguttata. The sequence continues at coordinate 17,628,966 of OY294060.1, forward strand.
ATAAGCCTCTATATACCATCTTCTATCTTGATGTTGTTGGTGCAACTTCATTTGTAATTTTTCTCAAAATAGTTTCAGAAAATGGCAGATATCCTGTGAACTACACGAAATTATCAAGATTACCTTGCAGAATAGATACATTTCACTTCAGAATATTTCATCTCATCTCATATAACGCATACATTAGAAATTATACCCATATACAGAAAAATTAGTAGTTACTTGAAGGTGGTATGAATTTCAACTTAAAAAAGCTTGATTCTCACTATACATTCTGTAACCTTCCCATTTTATCTAGGAAAAATATTATAAGGTGTAAATTAATTGATGTATCCTTCCCTGTTATGTTCCATCCCCATGCCATTTTTGCCAACCAAATTTTGATGTAGCAATATGGAAGGGATACATGAGTGTTACGGAACATATACTGAGGCTCAACCTTACCTGCCTATTGTGTATATAAAATTTCATACGTTTCTTGATAATGTGATCTTCTTACTCACTATCATTTCTATTATCAATTGACATCAAATGTTACATCGACTTGTGATTTTTGAAGATCAACCTCTTGCGAATGGTAAGAATCTATTGAATATTCCTGTTTCATTCACAATTATGAATAAATATACCAGGGGTACAGTATCATACAGTCTTGTCCTACACCAGCTGTATATTATTGAAACCATCTATAGATTACATAGTATTTCTGCAATTTCCACTTCTCAAAATCTATTGAGTTCCCTTTTTTTTTCATAATGATGGTAGTCCATCTTCTACAAAGTATGCTTGATTAAACCTAGGAATGTGATACATAAATTTGCCATAATCAAGTTTCCAATTTATCAGAACATTAGATATGATCCATATCACCACTCACCATAAAACTTAAATGGTTCAACATACATGAATTCTCAGGGGGAGGATAGTGAGATTTTTGAGAGATTCATAAAACATTCTACAGTCCTTTAAAGGCTTTCTTCCTTTGTATATGCTTAATACTTGGATGGCATAACACTTCAACAACATGACTTCACATATCTCAAAACTGCAAAAATATCATACTTGATGCATTTGCTTAAGGAAAATAACATAATAATGTATACCTTTGACGTCGAGTTAATCTCCAACTGATTCTTATCGTAGCCTTGAACCCATTCTAAACATTCTTCACTTTATGACTTCAATGATACAGAAACTTTCCAATGTCCAGTTCATTTAAAATATCTGACTCACCTGAAAATAAATATTTCCTCATGATATTCAGGTTGGAAAAACCTGTGATAAGTTAAAGTATCTTCAATTGTAGGTAATACTTACTGTTTCCTCTCGTGAATGTAGCATAAGGTTATAATAACTTGCTAAAATTATACCGATAACTCGACTTTTTCTTGAAAAAGTCATTGTAAGAGTTGGAATTAGGCAGTATTTACCATGATTGATACTTCTAAATGCATTTCCATTCGTTACTAACTTTATTTTCGTCAATTTCAATGTAGCTTCCACATAGGATGCTATTTTGACGGCAAATTAGAATTGATGTTAATGACAATTGACATAAACATAACGCTGGTTCGGCTTGAAAATATTGACGGAAGTACCCGATCTTTGCCGACGGTCAAAGCCTACGATGCTTAAGTTTTCGGCGAAATCGACAGAAATTCGAGGTTCGACGTTGCCATATATTCACTGTCGCAAGAAATTCTCCTTCCAAAGCGAGCCCGAAGGCGGCGGAGATAGCCGATCTCGGCCGAGTCCACAGAAGAATATGAAATGGACAATTTTTACCGGATTTTCTTAGAAATGTCACTTTTTTCCATCATTCCTGCAAGAATACGAAAGTGGGAATCAAAAAAAGAGGCCCGCTAAGCCACAATTTCGTCTTTCGTCTTTCTGTTCGTACCAAAAAAGTCTACCTAGCTTGAACCCAGCGACCAAATGCTTTCCTGTGGTTTTGCACCTTTGGGAAATATCGATATTTTCGTTATTTTTCGGGAATTTTTTAAAAGTATCTCTCGATTTTTCCGCGATGAAAGATCAACAGTACGGGAAAGTTCGAAATTTCCTCTTTCTAATCACGTTCAGATATCACACCAAGACTCCACGGAAATATCAGAAAAACTCTCACGAACATAACCCTTTCTTAGCAAAAGTTTTTCTTGATCTCCTGCAGTGGTTTCGGCGGTGTTGCCTGTAACGCGTTTAGTATTATAGAAAAGACATGATGACTACAGAATATTATATATTAGGTTGTGTTTAATATTTTTCCTACAGGGGAACACTCTAATGGGCTAGTAATGTACATTTTATGGGGTCATTCAAGCCACCAGTCTGATCTCAAAAAGACTAAATTTTATATGTATCTGCAAAGGAGAAAGTTTTTGGGTTTTACCATATTGCGGCACATCACTGCAACCAGGGAGTTTTGGGTTTTACAAGCGAATATCGTTACAAGTGTCCAATGGTTCAGCAAAAATTCGAAATTTATCATTACCTGCAATGGAGATTTGGGGTTTACCATATTTTGTCACGTTTCAATTTTTAATGGGTTATTTGAGGGATCCACGTTTTTGGCCAGAATGAGAAAACATATCTAAACAATATCTTACATATTATGGGATCTTACCTTCTTTAATCAAACAAGGAGCTCGTGGAAGCATATATTAGATAATATTCTAATGAAATACCTTATGATGAATTAATGGTGAATATTTGCAATATTTCCAAAAATAAAGATTCTATCGAATTAGAATTCAGTATTTGATCAAAAACCGCATCTTGAAAGTTCAATCGTTTTGTCGGAAGTAATTTCAGTATTTTGAGCTGACAATGGTGTTGAATGATTAGGTTGGACTGCCTGGCGAAAAATCCATGGTTAAAATAATAAAATTTCTATTTTCGCTTCAAGGCCGCATGTGCTCCAACTATCGAAGGAGAAAAGAACCTTGAGCCTCGAATTCTTCAGGTTAACTACAGAACCTAAATATATGGGTTAATTTGCCAAATCCTCCAAAAAATTTCGGATTCATATCAATTTGAAATTTTCAGGTTATTTAAACAATACATCAAGAAGTACTGATACGATCAGATTAAAAATTCGCAATGCTGGGGCTAATTTATTTTTGAATATATTATATTTTGCGATATACTGATCATATGGTTTTCATGAAATTCTACATAAACCTCCAAGCTCTCATTTTTTTCAACCAACTACTATAGATTTCAATGCGATCCGATCTGTATTCAGCCTGCGAAATTGAACTCCAAACCTGATCTACAATTATAAAATCTATTATTAAATTGTTGTACTGTAAACACGAAATTCCCAAAGTCTTTGAATCCTTAGTTTACAAATATATTGTAAATCCTGTAAAAAACTTAATTGTCGAGAGTCAGTACGGTTTCATAAAGTGTCGTAGCGTGGAAACGAACCTGATTAGTTTGGTGGAATATGTTTATGAAGGCTTTGAGTCACAACATCAGACTGACGTAATTTATACCGATTTGAGGAAAGCATGTGATAAAATTAATCACTCGATTCTCTTGAGGCGCCTTGCAGAGGTGGGAATTTGTGGTGATCTTCTCAGATGGATAGCGTCCAATATTTCAAGGAGATCACAATTCGTGTGTGTTAATGGACGGGGGTCGAAAAAGTTTTCCAGTGCACCCGGGGTGCCTCAGGGCTGTCACATTGGGCCTATATTTTTCATTATTTATTTGAATAATATATCCTCGTGTTCAGTATGCGAGGTTTCTTCTGTTTGACGACGATTTAAAGATATTTTCTAAGATAAAAAGCATTGTTGACTTTCGTCTATTACAACAAGATTTGGATAGATTTTTCGATTACTGCAGGAAAAATTTCCTTTTTCTGAGTTTGGATGAATGCTTCAAAATTTCTTTCACAAGGAATATTAACCCATTCCAATTTCATTACTCGATAGATCAGATTCAGCTACGGCAAGCGAGTAGTATTCGGGACTTGGGTGCAAAGCAAAGTTGAATTTTATCGAACATATTGATAACGTCCTTTCTTCGGCGACTAAGATGCTTGGTTTTGTTTTTCGTCATAGTAAATCATTCAGAAAGAATGAAACTTTGTTAACAATGTATTATTCATTTGTTTTTAGTCTGCTGAATTTTTCATCGTCGGTTTGGAACCCTCATTATCAGTGTCACGTCATCGGTTGGAAAGCGTACAGCATACATTTCTGCGATATTTTTTTAGGTTTTTATGGGTTTTCATCCCCACTATCTGAAACAGAACTATTAAAAATTAAATAAAAATTTTTTTTTCATGAAAAACGCCCGTTTTCTTGCAGAGAAGATTTCCTATTGTGAACAACACAGGAACAATAAAAACGATAAAGAAAACGAACTATAACGTTTCAGAGTACAAATCTGACAAAATAGAAAATTTCAAGAATTATTTTCTTTCGATTTGAGACTTTTGTCACATTGACAGTTATGATGAAGAAAACGAACTGTGACGTTTCAGAGTACAAATCTGACTCCTTCATCACACAAAATAGAAAATTTCAAGAATTATAACTGTCAATATGACAAAAGTCTCAAGTCGAAAGACAATAATTCTTGAAATTTTCTATTTTGTCTGATGAAAGAGTCAGATTTGTACTCTGAAACGTCACAGTTCGTTTTCTTTATCGTTTGTCATCCTGACATAATACATGTCACAAGTTTTTCACTTTATTCCCGATATTTTATTAGATTTCTAGTTCGAAATGAACAATTATGGATCTATGGGAGATGATTCCCCAATAAAGGGGCCTGTAGCGTTCTTCGTTTATCTGAGGATCTGAAAATCATCGCTTGGAGGACTGAACCTGGTCGAAAGACCCTCTCGGTCATGAGCAAATGTAGGTAATATTATTTACTGCTTCCTTCTGGTTTTCTGTCCCTCTTTCTGTTTCAGATATTATGTCAAGATATTTTGTCGAAATGAATTCAAGATGACGAAAAAATTATTTTCAAATGAAAAAGATGCCATCCATCTTCTATAAACAAATTACTACACTTATGCGGGGAGACAGAATTTTTCCTGAGGTTTTTATCTGTGCTCTTGTATCATACGCAAATATGTATGGTACCCCGTTTACATTTCCTCTGCTAACACTGTGATATATCTTAGAATTGTAATGCTCGTTCTCAAAAGAATATATATATATATCGTTTGTTTTGTTCCTGTGTTGTTCATTAGGCAATCTTTTCTGCAAAAAAACTGCGCTTGGCAAATAGTTGACATTGCAATCCGCATGGGCGTTTTTCATGAAAAAAACAATTTTTATTTAATTTTTAATAGTCATGTTTCAGATATTGGGAGTGAAAACCCATAAAACCTGAAAAATATTGCGGAATTCCCACTGTTGTGAGAATCTGAATACCAAGTTTAATTTTTCATAGGTGATTGTAACTACTGTTTTCATGTTGATCTATGAATACTGTGTTAGGTTGAAATACCAGTTTGTATTCTTCCTTAATGAATAAATAAAAATAAATAAATAACTCCCGAAACAATTGACCTAGGGATTCTTTATTTGGAACTTAATTAAGGAGGTCAATCTCGTAAATGGGTAAAATGCGCCCATTCATGTAGATTTTTTTTTTCAATTTTTGACTACGAATGCGAAATTTGGTAATCAGTTGTAGAATTCTGACGCGCTATTGTTTGCAAAATTTCGTTGGGATCGTCTAGCCGGCCGACCGGCCTGCCGTCCGTCCGTAGGCACGATTACGGTCGTACGGAGAATCCTATCAACCAGAAACTTTCAGGGTAGGTTGAATTTCAAAATGCGACGGTTAAGTTCGTTAATGAACAAAATCGGCCAAACGGTTTCGGAGTTAAAGCATTTTAAAGTTTTGACGTTATTTTGGAGATAATTCGGGAACTACTGGAACGATTAGATCGAAACTTGGCGGTTAGTTGAAGTGTAGGAACGCCGAACTTTTCGCTAAATTTCGTTGAGATCATACCATCAGTAAATTTTCAAGAAAAATATTTTCAAAATTTTTTTCGGAAAAATTTTTTTTCGAGAACTATTCATCACATTCAAAAAAAATTGCTCATACTTTGAGCTCCATATCTCACAGCAGTGTACCAAATTTCAATTCAATATTCCTATTAGGTTATTGGGAAAAATATGTAAGATTTCGTGGTATTCTTCTCTATATCGTTGTTTTTTTCGGTATTACTCGAGAAATACTGATTTAACTTCGCAGCTTGTTTGAAGATGCTGAAAGACAACTTGGTGCAAAATTTCATGATGATTGTATCATTAGAACAATTTGAAAAAAAAATTCATTTTTTTTCGAATATTCAATAATCTGTGATCTTCTTGTCATATTATCCTCATTTAATTCTGTATGATCCTTCGAACTGTCTGTTTTTACTGACTGAATTTAAATTCGATCTGATCTGTATTTTTGGAAATATTTGGAAAATAAAATTTTGAGTGGGTAAACACAATAACGTCTGGGAGAAACGACTTTGAAACTCAATATTTGTAGAGAAGGTTTGGGGCTTAATTACGAAGGTCGAATACGTGAATGGGTTAAATCCGCCCAATGATTCCGTAGATATACGCATTCAAAAATTTAATTTTCCCAATATTTCTAAAAATACTGATTAAATCGAATTGAAATCCAGTACTCTATCGAAAAAAACTCAGAAAACCACTGACGTGAGGTCTAGAGCTTTTACGCGCTTGTTCCCATTCGAGGCCATTTCCTCAAGACATTTTGTATGAACATTTACACCGTCATTTTTCAACCAAGTGCAGAAATTCGATTCGATCATATCTGCATTATTGGTAATTGGTAATATTAGGAAAATAAAATTTCTAATTGAGTTATCTACTAAATTTTCGAGGGGATTCAAACTTTTCACGAATTCGACTTTCTCCAGTAACCCCCAAACCTGGTATAAATATAGAGTCTCTTATAGTCGTTTTTTTTTTCGGATGTTATCCTGGTTAAATACTGCATATTTATTCCCAAATATCTCCATAAATAAACATCAGATCAAATTGAGTTCGAAAAACTGTTGTCGAATACTATCTTCAAGGTCTGCGCCGGATTTCATAGAAATCTGGTCAATAAATCAGAGAAACTATTTTTTTTCGATAAAGATGTGGATAATTTTTGGAAAAAAATTTTTTCGTAGTTGCACGTTGATAGTCTTCAACTGAATACGAAGTTTTGATGTGATCACATTCATACTTTTTGAGATATTGAGGAAATAACCTCAAAATTTCAAACAACGAAATTTGAAATTAATTTTTTATATATTTCCAGGAGTAAATATCGTATCGAACTCGAATTGAAATCTAAAACATCGTTGTTGAATATTGATTTTTAGGTCTTTGCCAAATTTCGCTGAGATCAGTTCAACATTTCCCGACAAAAAAATATTGCAAAAAAATTTCAAACCTTTCGGAATAAACATTTTTTTGAACTTTTTGAACAATTGGACCCATACGAAATTCTGCAGTGAATTCCACCTTGGTGTTTTTCATATAATAACGAAGTTTCTATTTGACCGCATTTGTACCTCTTGAGATATTGAGGACATAACGTCAAAATTTCGAATAAAAAAGAAATTTCACATTTTTTTTTCCATATATCTCCGAAAGTAAATATCGTATGAAATTGAAACTCAAAACATTGTTGCAGAATAATGATTCTAAGCTTTGCGCCAAATTTCGATGAAATCTGATTAACATTTCCAGAATTTCAAAAATTTTTAAATAATATTTCTTTAAAATTTTTTGAAAACGGGATCCATACGAAATTCCGCATTGAGTTGCGTGTTGGTATGCAAAAACTCATCACCTAGTTTTAATCGGGGAATCAACCTCAAAATATCATACAGACATAACTCCGAAACTGTTTGGCTGATTTCGCCTACTAACGAACTTAACCGAGATATTCGAGATCAAAACCTATCCTGATAATTTCAAGACTCTAGGTCCTTTCTTTCGAAAGTTAGAGCACACACGGACGGCCGGACAGAATCAAATTGACCACAGATTCTTCATTGAAGTCATTAGTCGTCTGAGTCCAACACAGTCGTTTGAGACCAATTTCTGCTTAAAATTCGAAAACACTGTGATGAAACGGTAACGCGCTGTTCCCCAGAACAACCGCGTAAAAAGTATTCACAAACTAAACAAGTCATATTCGAAAAATATATTTTTTTTCGGAGATCATTGATAGGATTTCGATGAAATTGGTCAATTTTGAACAGTTTCCAGTTTTTTAGACCCCTATTTTAAAATTTCACGGTCTTCTCAGTTCGGAGATCGGGGACAAAAGAAAATTCTTATGTTAATAGATAATGGATCCAATGTTTACAATTAAATTCATTTCTTCAAATTCCGAGCTTGCTGCGCACTTATAGAATACTCTCATCGTATTTCACCTACCAAGGTACATAATTTCATATAGGTATATACCTAAAGGTTGAACCGTGCGCAGAAAATTAGGTCACACTCATCGTTACGCCTGCAGAGGTTGCTATGATAAAGTAAAGACTTGTTCTACATGCTATATCATATAGTAAGAAATAATTAATGAATCCTAATAATGATTATTAGTTATATTCTGCATTTCCTTATTTGTTCTTTTCTGTTGTTTTTTGTAGTTTTATTTCAAATTCAACGTTTAGAACAATGCTCGCGTTAATTAGTCCGTAAATCCTTTAATTGCAACTGATATAGTTTGAAGGAAAACAATTGTTTTCTTTGTTTTATCATTTCTTTGTCGGCTACATCTTGTATCTTTTCTCTAGGAGGTCTGGTTGTTTGGGGTTCTCTCGTATTAATTAGATTACACATTCTGCGAGCACTATTCAAACCGTTGAATTTAAAATGAAGCGATAAAAAATCATCAGAAATCAACGAATTCGTTCAGACCGTTAAATAATAAAGTAAAGGGATGGAAAAACCATAGGCCATTTGTACAGAATGCCCTCATTCAATGTAGAAGGAGAGCATTATTAAGGGGTTCCAGGATTCTCCTTACGTTCAGGTACCTACGAGATATGCCGACAGAGCGAGCTAATTGCCTAATAGCTCTGGGAACTAATAAGTTATAAAATGAATTGAATAACAATTGATTTAAACATTCACAGATTGATTAAAGCAAACCGTATCAAAATGATGAATTGAAAAAGTTCAAAAAGCACTGCCGTGAAGGCAGCAACTTTTGCGCGCATGTTCAATGTAGATGACCGCTTCAGCAACGAATTCGAACATGCATGCAAAAGCTGCTGCCTTCACGGCCGTGCTTTTTGAAATTTTCTACTGATAAATTACTGGATTTCAATTCGATCAAATTTGTATTTTTGGAAATATTGGAAAAATAAAATTTTGAATGGGTATATCTACGGAATCATTGGGCGGATTTTACCCATTCACGAATTCGACCTTCGTAATTAAGCCCCAAACCTACTCTATAAATATCGAGTTTCTAAGTCGTTTCTTCCGGAAGTTATTGTGTTAACGGTCAGTCTAACGGCCGACTGCGTAAACACAATAACTTCCGAAAGAAACAACTTAGAAACTCAATATTTGTAGAGAAGGCCGAATTCGTGAATGGGTAAAATCCACCCAATGATTCCGTAGATATACCCAATCAAAAGTTTATTTTTCCAATATTTTCAAAAATACAGATCAGATCGAATTGAAATCCAGTACTTCATCGAAAAATAACAGTTCGAAGTTTCAGACAGAATTTAATGAGGATGATATGATAAGAAAATCATAGCCATTTTTTTTTCAAATTGTTCTTATGACACTATTATCACGAAATTTCGCATAAAGTTGTCTTTCAGCATCTCAAAACTAGCTTTTAAGTTTTATCAGGACTGAATCAGTATTTCTCGAGTTATACCGAAAAAATCAACGATATCGAGAAGAAAACCTCGAAATTTGACATATTTTTTCCCGATATCTCCAAAACTTATGATCGTATCGAACTGAAATTTGGTATACTACTGTGAAATATGAAGCTCAAAGTGTGAGTGGAATTTTTTTGGATATGATTAATGGTTTCCGAAAAAAAAATTTTTTTGAAAAAAAAATTTCGAAAAAAATTTTTTTTTTAATTTACTGACAATATCATCCTGACGGAATTTGGCTCCAAGTTGCGCGTCGTTATACTCAACCTAAGTGCCAAATTTGAATCCAATCGCTCAAGTAGTTTCTGAAATAAAAAATAAATAACTTCAAAATTTCAAGTGCCCATAACTCCGAAACTATTCGACCGATTTGGCCCATTAACGAACTAAACCGCGGCATTCTGATGCGCGACCTACCCTGAAAGTTTCAAGTTGCTAGCTTGCTTCTGTCGACAGTTATCGTGTCCTCGGCCGGACAGACGATTTTGGCGCCGGATTCGTCATCAGTGAGTCCAACCTAGTCGATTGAGACTATTTTCGGCTCAATCGTCCAAAATTACAGACATTTGGACAAAATGATAGCACGCTGTTTCCCTCGAACATGCGCGCAAAAAGACTCCTCTCTCAGAAAATTGAGCTCTCATATTTTGTCCCCCAACAAGGAAGTTTTTTATCGGCCGCTGAAAGTGTGACATAGCGTTTAGACCGAAAATGGTATGGTTTATTCACTCTCATTTCTGAAAGAATTTTGGGAAGAGATTGACTCTTCTATCAAAAAATTAAGGTCTCACATTTTGTCCCCCTACAAGGAAATTTTTATCGACCGTTGAAAGTGGGACAAATAAATTTCAAACCGATAATGTTGGCATCGTTTATTTGCCCTAATTGGTGAAAAATTCTTCTTTAAGTATGTTATTAATAAAGAAAAGACCCTTCTTTCAGGAAAATGAGGTCTTTTATTTTGTCTTCCTAGAAGGAAATTCTTTCGGTATGTTATTGAGAAAATACTGTTCTAGCAAAAAATTGAGTTCTCATATTTTGTCCACCTAGAAGGAATTATTTTATCGGCCGTTGAATGGGGCATATAAATTTCGAATAGAGAATGCTTGCTCCGTTTATTCGCTCTCATTTCTGAAAAAAATCAAAAAAAGCAATTCTTATTTCAGTATGCTATCCAGCCAACACCCTTCTATCATTTTTGGAATGGATTTTTTTAATTTACTGACAATATGATCCTGACGAAATTTGGCTCAAAGTTGCGCGTTGTTATACTCCACCTAACTGCCAAGTTTGAATCTAATCGCTCAAGTAGTTTCTGAAATAAAAAATAAATAACTTCAAAATTTCAAGTGCCTATAACTCGGAAACTATTCGACCGATTTGGCCCATTAGCGAACTTAACCGCGGCATTCTGATGCGCAACCTATCCTGAAAGTTTCAAGTTGCTAGCTTGCTTCTGTCGACAGTAGTTATTGTGTCTACGGCCGGCCGACCGGACAGAATCGATTTTGACACAGGATTCGTCATCAGTGAGTCCAACCTAGTCGATTGAGACCATTTTCGGCTCAATCATCCAAAATTACAGACATTTGGACAAAACGATAGCACGCTGTTCCCCTAGAACATGCGCGCAAAAAATAGCTTCGAGCGAAAAAAACATCGAAGAATGATACGTGACAAATTCTCGAATTTTAAGCAAGGGGCAATAAAATAACATCTGGGTGGACGGGTGCCACTTTTGGGTGACGCATAGCCCAGAGCCTATAACAACGGAATTATTCATTAAAAATGCAAAATATAATAGATACTCTATTAAGGTTTATTGCTTATTAATTATTTCAATACTATATGATTTATCGCAATAGGGCGCCAAGTGAAGGTGACGTTGAACGCTACGAGAAACAAAATAATGAAATTCAAATAAATGAATATAAAATTTATTACAAATGTTGTGAAAGAAGAGAATGCTTGCATTAATTGTGATGCACAAGTCTAATGCACAAGCAAAACAAATTGTTTTCATGTAGGCCCATTTTCATAAAATATGGTATACTCACATTGTTTGTTTGTATTTCTACGTTTCTTCACATCGCCAATACAACCAACACCAACATGTGCATAATAAACTTCCTCGCATCTTCTACAAATTCACATCTTCCAAGAATAATCCGGAACACACTTATCGAACTTCGGATCGTGGTTGAAATATTCCGGCATCCCCATAGGGATGTATCTATACAGGGTCTTTCACGAGGAACCTCACCCATATTTATACGGAAAACTACTGAACGTATTTTCATGAAATTCAGCACTTATAAGTATTTCACGATGCTGATGAAATCTAAAATATTTTCAAGGCATGAGCACCTCCGGTTTTTCCGGAAATGACGTCAACTTCCGTTTTTCAAATTAGAACACCATTTTTTTATTGCAGAAGTAGATTCCTTAGAAAATTTTAATTTATTTTGATGTAACATTTTTCAGTTTTGGTTGGAAAATTCTCTCTGAGCGGGAAAATTCGAAAAAAAAATCGAAAATAGAGCTCCGCTGAAACAAGAATAACTTCGAGGTTTTTGGATGGAAAATTTTCATTTTTGGGATTTTTCAAGATGTAAGATTGATGTATCCACTTTAAAAATCGAAATTGCGATCCATGATACAGGGGGTGAAAAAATCGCTTTCAAACTTAGGGATGACAAAATCGTGAAAAATCAATTTTTTCAAATTAGAACCCCATTTTTTTATGGCAGATATTGAATCTACGTTAAAAAATAATGTGAGTGTATGCATCACACCCTTGCCCTAAAGTGGATATTTTCTGAGTTATTCACAAAAAACTGTTTGACTCAAATAATTGAGCCGCTAGTACAGAACCATAATGACTTATGGTATCAACAAGATGGCGCGCCTCCACACAATTCACTCAATGTGTCAAATATCCTCTACAGGCTATTTGAAGATCGATGGTTGGCGAACAATGGTCCACATCTTTGGCCACCACGTTCTCCCGATTTAACTCCTTTAGACTATTATGTTTGGGGTAGGATAAAAAAATATTGTCTACTCAACTCCCCTGACTGATAAAGAGGACTGCATAGAACGAGTCAGAAATGCGTTCAGGTTTGTTTAGATTTTTAGATTCATAGTTTTGAAACTCAATTTGGTTTTTAAACACTTTTGCAGATCTCTTCCTCCCGATAAAATAAGAAGAGCAACGCACGAAGCATTCCTGAGACGTATAAATAAATGTCTAGAAATTAACGGTCAAAACTTTGAGCATCTTCTCTAGTTATAACTGCGAGAGTTTGCCATGGTTCTCCTAATAGTAACTTGAAGTCGGTTTCAAGAAGGGGTGAAAAATCTACAGCATGGTTCAAATAACAGTTCCTGAAAATTTCATCTTTTTGGCGTGAAGGGAAAAGAAATAGCTGAAAATTCAAGGCGAAAAACAGTTTTTTGTGAATAACTCAGAAAATATCCATTTTAGGGCAAGGGTGTGATGCATACACTCACATTATTTTTTAACGTAGATTCAATATCTGCCATAAAAAAATGGGGTTCTAATTTGAAAAAATTGATTTTTCACGATTTTGTCACCCCTAACTTTGAAAGCGATTTTTTTACCCCCTGTATCATGAACCGCGATTTCGATTTTTAAAGTGGATACATCAATCTTACATCTTGAAAAATCCCAAAAATGAAAATTTTCCATCCAAAAACCTCGAAGTTATTCTTGTTTCAGCGGAGCTCTATTTTCGAATTTTCCCGCTCAGAGAGAATTTTCCAACCAAAACTGAAAAATGTTACATCAAAATAAATTGAAATTTTCTAAGGAATCTATTTCTGCAATAAAAAAATGGTGTTCTAATTTGAAAAACGGAAGTTGACGTCATTTCCGGAAAAACCGGAGGTGCTCATGCCTTGAAAATATTTTAGATTTCATCAGCATCGTGAAATACTTATAAGTGCTGAATTTCATGAAAATATGTTCAGTAGTTTTCCGTATAAATATGGGTGAGGTTCCTCGTGAAAGACCCTGTATATTTGAAGCAGTTTCTTTCGTACTTGGTAACGAGAGTTTATTTCACCAATATAAAAGGGATCATGAATATAACATGAGAAAGAAAGATAATTTGAAGCCGCCAAAACTTGAATTTCCTTATATCCAAAAAATTTCGAATACCAAATCATTTCAATATGGTCATACATAGCCATATAGATAACATTGGGAAAGTAATATTTACCTTATGACATTTACCCCGTTTTCGAAGAATAAGCGAGATACAGGGTGTTTAATGTCAACATGGAGCAATATTGTGATAACTGTGGTGAGTTATGCGTGACCTTTGAAATAACGTCACATGTCACATCTTAGTATTTTTTGGTGGTCAATTCAATTGTTGTGTAGAATTCTGGAAAAAATATTCCACATTGGTGGAAAACCTACAAAGTTGAAATTTTTTGTTTTCGATTGCCAAATTGGATAACATTATTTCAATGTACTCAATTTCCTGAGATTTTTCATGAATTTTTGTAAACCTAAAACTCAACTTTTTCTACATGTCTACAGTGAAAAAAAAATTCACCCAAAATTTTTAGAATCTTGCGAAGTTGAACTTTAACCAGTGTGAAAACAGAATGAAAAAATATCCATTGGTTTTCATTTTATAGCCTCCCGAAGATTCCGCTCAGAGTACTTCAATAATTTTTATTTGAGAAACTGGTGGCCCTACGGATGCCAAAATTATGCTCATAGAACTCCAGAATGACCTAGATAGAAATATTAATTTATCAAAAAAAAATTTTTTTTTCTAAAAAACTGGTGGTAATCGAACTCTCTCCGCATTCGGAAAAAAGGGTCAATTTCTATGAACTACCGTTGCTTGGCAATGGACATCATTATAATAAGAATAAATCCAATTTATACTCCGACTCTATTGTCCGTAAGTGAAGCGAGTTCGATTCCCATCAAAGTTTTTTTGAATTTTTTTTTCATAAACTCATATTTCTGTCCAGGTCATTCTGGCATGTCATTCTGAGGCCCATTTGCATAATTTTGGCCTCCGTAGGGCCACCAGTTTCTTAAATAAAAATTATTATGGTACTCGGAATCTTTGGAAGGCTAATGGATATTTTTTCATTCAGTTTTCCCACCAGTATTCAGAATGAAGGTTAGTTCAATCTCGAAAGATTTCAACAATTTTGGGTGATTTTTTTTCACTGTAGACATGTGAAAAAAAAGTTGAGTTTGAATTTTGGAAAAATGTTTTCACGCAAAATCTTATAAAATTGAGTACATTGAAAAAATGCTACCCAATTTGGCAATCAAAAACAAAAAATTCCAACTTTGTAGGTTTTCCGCCATTTCGAAATGATTTTCACAGAATTCTACACCACAATTGAAGAGACCATCAAAAAATACTAAGAATTGAACAAAATCCGTTATTTCAAAGGTCACGCATAACTCGACACAGTTATCAGAATACTGTTCCTAGTTGACATTAAACACCCTGTATCTCGCTTATCTATACGGCTATATAGGGTGACCCATTTTAACTTAGGCAGCCAAATAACTCGAAAAATAAGCACACTACGAAAAAATGTTTAGAATCAAAATTTCGTCATTTCGAGGGGGACGTACAATGACGTTAAAATGAGCCCCCCCACCCTTCCCCCTGGGCGGTGAGGGGGGGCTCAAGTTTGAAATCTTAAATAGGAACCCCTATTTTTTATTGCATATTCGGAATCTTTGGCTAAAAACACATACAATTTGTCTGAAACATTTTTCTCGATTCATGATAGATGGCGCTGTAATCGACGAAATTCAATTTCTTCGATTTCTCTTACTGAGAACCCATGCTTACGATTCTGCAATAAATTAACAATAAAAATACCACGTTTTCATTGTTAATTCTCGAAATTAGTCTTAAAACAAACTTCTCATTATTTTTTATTACTCATTAATTTTTTTTTTTTTTTTTTTTTAATTTTATCAGAGTACAAATGTTAAAAAAATACATAAACACTTGTAACAATGAAAACGTGGTATTTTTATTGTTAATTTATTGCAGAATCGTAAGCATGGGTTCTCAGTAAGAGAAATCGAAGAAATTGAATTTCGTCGATTACAGCGCCATCTATCATGAATCGAGAAAAATGTTTCAGACAAATTGTATGTGTTTTTAGCCAAAGATTCCGAATATGCAATAAAAAATAGGGGTTCCTATTTAAGATTTCAAACTTGACCCCCCTCACCGCAGAGGGGGAAGGGTGGGGGGGCTCATTTTAACGTCATTGTACGTCCCCCTCAAAATGACGAAATTTTGATTCTAAACATTTTTTCGTAGTGTGCTTATTTTTCGAGTTATTTGGCTGCCTAAGTTAAAACGGGTCACCCTGTATATGTTTGACCAGTTTATGATGAAACACCCTGTATAACAAGCTGCCGGGAGAAACCAGAATGCTTCATGGTGCTGAAAAACTGAGGCGAAAATTGAAAATTTTCTTGATTAAAAAAGTATTATGATGTATGGGAGTATTTAAATGATGATGTACATTTGTAGAATTTTCGGAATGTGATCTTTTTTTGGTTGTTTGTTCATCCTATCAATTATTTTCGGTGTTACTTGGTAGTATTTTTCATTTTTGACATGTTCAAATCCTATAATGTAGGAATAATATGCAGTGTGTATTCATTTTTGAGTGAATAAAAAACATCTATCCATCCATCTATCAACTTATACAGGTGTAACGATGAGTGTGACTTAATTTTCTGCGCACAGATAACCCTTCATGTATTAATCTGTATGAAATAGGTGAAATATGATGAGAGTATTCTATAAGTGCGGAACAAGCTCGAAATTAAAAGAAGTGAATTTATTTCTAACTAGCTGCCCGGCCCGGCTTCGCACGGGAGGTGTAACTTAAGAAAAACACTAAGATAAAATATATTATGTAGTGAAAAAAACATCCAAATGTCTAAATTATAATTTATTGCGATGCCCTATTGTGTACAATATTTTTGGTTTTTCCTTCTTGACGGAAAACAAATAGAGCAGATGGATTACCAACTCTTGAGCAGGGATATACAACTGCCCATGCAAAAAAATGGTCAATTCAAGGTATATTCCACAAACTTGTAACGATTAACTTTGTGATTTATTTATTGTCATTGCAAATGGAGGTCGCACTGGAAACTGGACACGCTTAAATTCATTAGGAAAACCAGATGGCATAAGTGGAATCCTCGGAATAAGGACATCCTCACCTTTGAACTTTCCTATGATAATAGTACCTTCTATCAAGTTTGTAAAAACTCTTTTAACAGAAAGTCTAGTTCCGTTACACAATTTTGGCTGATTAAGGTTGCGTAATTTGCGGATAATTACTGAGCCAACTTTCAGCTGCAAATTATGTACACAATTCCTCTAAAGATATCAATACCTCATTATGTATCTCACCACTAATTTCTAGTTCTGGAATTGCTGTTGTTGATCGTACTCGATGCAAAATGTCTTCAGCCATATGGTCTGTGTATTTGCCCACAAATGATGAGGGTTCGATGGATAGCATGTTGAAATTATGATGGCAAAAAGTGACAGTATTTGATATGAAGTAGAAGAAATAACAGCATCGGAGAGTGTATGATCCTAAAGTATATCATCCTCTAATAAATGTAAACGTTGACAGGCTTCTCGATATGTTGCGCATATTTCACCATCGATGGTTCGCAAATATTCGAAGGAAGTTGGTCCACGAACATTCAGCAACAATAAACGCAAGTAAAAACATTCTACATTGCTCGGGTGAATTGTGTAAATGCGCTCCAATGCATTGGTTGAATATACATTCACGTATCCCAGTTGGAATTTTTTGGATGATACATTCCAAGTGAAGTATTTTTGCATTTCTGAGTAAAGCAATGTTCTTGCAAATGAATCTCTTATGCATGTCTCAAAAAAGCTTGCCAACATTGTGGCTGGTGAAATAAACTCATTGTCTATTCTCTAAATGGGCGGCTAAATGAACTACAGTGGAATAACGTTCATGTATGGCAAATGAAGAAATTCTCCAAATAGATTACTACTAACATATCTTCCCATCTGATATTGTGACACCTCATCGTTACTATTTGGAGCTGTAATACCAAAAACAGCCATGTCGCTGCCTTTCGTGACGTACTTGCAAACATATTTAATAGATTTCACCGAATTACAGTACTCAACATTGCAATGTGCCTTGAATGTTTTTGACAGCAGCGGCGAATATGGAACAACCCAGGTATTGTTGACTACAACATCCTTATTCCTAACTTTCAACGTTATTGTTCTACCGCCATCTTCAACAGAGCGACGACGGTACAGGGGGTAACCATCATTACCTTTATTGTCTCTGCCAATAAAGTACGTGAATAACGCTTGGAGCATTTGTTGTCGATCATACATGGTGATTCACGATTGTGTTCACCACACGGTCCATATATCATGTTTTTTATCACTATTTCATGCATTTCTGGATCTACATCTAGATCAGGAATTTCTGCACTGATGATTGAGTCGATTTCATTGGGTATGATTTATTCAGCCATCCACAGGAGAATGTGAGCATGAGGAACCCCTTTTTTTGCCACTCTACCGAATACATCCAACATCGTACATCTCCAAAAACATGATATCTTACAATGAAATCCATTAGCATTTTGAGTTTTTGCTTGAATACTCGTGCTGTGATGTCATGACGATCACTGGATGACTGACCAGGCAATAGCAAATCAATGACTTCGAATCATTTTGGGTTGCACGTGAAAGTAATAAACAAATCTGGTCGACCATAATGACGCACGTAAGTCATTGCATCTTGCGCATATTCGTGCATGTGTCTGGGGCTTCCCACATATGTTGCTGGTAAAACAGTAAGTCGACCGACATTATTTCCATTTCCATCTGCGTTCATGGCATCGCGCAAATGAATATAATCTTCTGAACGCAACTTTCTTTGATTCAAACGTTTATACGTTAGACGTTCCGTTTCAATTTTGACATACATATCAACGGCGAACTGATGGAACAATCGGCGGCATTTCAAAATATGGTTGTCCTCGTTTTGACGAATCATGAAACGATATGCATAAAAATTCATGGAGCTGACCTTCTTGTTTGTTTCCTCACCTGTAAGAAAATAATCAACATTAATAAAGAATTGAAACATAGAATTTTTGAAACAACATTACTCTGACGAATTGGTGGTAAAAACTATGAGAATATAGTAGAAAATAATACAGGGTGCACAAATCTGAGGACCTTATTCTCTGAAGATGTCTTATTGAAATGCATTCTTACTATATTCTTTCATAACATGACTTATCAATACTTACCAGTCGCTGGGTTAATCATTTTGATCATAAAATGGTAGCCATCTTCTCCCCGGCAGAATATTAGTGGATATTGTAAAGCATCATACATACGATGTGTTTCACTGATACGTCTGAGGTTGCCACCATCACGTCGTTGAATTACAATGTCTCGAGACTCCATATTTTCTCCAACTACCACAATAGCAACTTCATTTAACGTTGGTGCATTGAAACGTCTCTCATGTTCTCCTGCTGGCCTTTTATCTGCTCTGATTACTAATTTATGTTCGTCTGATGGCATCATTTCTAAGGCTGTTCTGCACAATTGTACCAATTGATTATGTTCATGCAAAAGTTGTTGCAATTGCACGATGATTTCTCGTCTTGCTGCACGATTGATGGCACAACGTTGATTTACTTCATTCTCAGAATTTCCAAGGAAATAAATCTGGAAAAATTTGTATTCACCATCAACAGGTGGTAACAATGCTCCTGCACGATGGTGAATTTGTCCTTGAATCTGTTGAAAAAAATTAGAAAAGTTTCGTTAATGAGTCTTAACAGAATTTTCATGTTTGCAGGTAATGTTATAATCAATGTGTGAAATGTTTGTTTGATATAGAAAATGAAATACCTTAAAAGTTGGGTTGAAACCTCGTTCCTCAATTATGTTTGAACCAAAAGATGTCATTTGGAACACACTATTGTAATGCTGAATGCAAAATGTTTTCATAGAGGTTCTTGTCCTGAAAGTAACGAATTCACAGGTTCTGGTGGAGTTGTCAGTTGTGGCAGTTTGATTTTTCCGTTCAAACAACATAATCCTGGGGGTTCGTTTGGATATCTCAGAGCATTGCAATATTGACAAATAATGCTCATGGTTCCGAATTGAAACATTATATTGCCAGCATAATCGACTGTGGGATCATATCTAAATGCCAAACGTTCAAAGTTGATGTTTTCATTTGATACTATATTTTCTTGTACCTCGCCTGAGATCGATAGTATGGATTCATCCGAAGCTGAGACAGATCTTGCTTGAGAGCCTCTCATTCTGTTGTCCAATCGCTGATTTGAAAGTCGTCTTGCGTTACGCGTCCGCCGACCAATATTTGGACGCCTCATTGATGGCATTTTTATAAATGATAATGAGTAGCACAAACACACAACACAACGATTAATATCAAACACAATGCTATTAAAAACTTTCAAGAAACACGTTTTACTGTAAATAACAAATACCACAGGTGGTTTGTTTATGTAAATGCAGAATCCGTAACCTAACAACCTAAGTGTCGAACGTCGAAGTGTCAAAGTACTCAAATATACTGCATACTTACGTTTAATAGAGTTCTATGGTTGGAGGAAAAAGGAAGGCTTTGTTCTTTTTTCCGTGCATTTTTTTCGGAAATAAACCGTTATACAAACCTAGACCTGAGAATAATGAACACAACAAAAAAAAAATTATCCAATTTGGTGCAGTCGTTTGAACGTAGTGCTTGTTCAAAAAATCGATAGACCATAGATCCTTTTTTATTTATATAGATTATTTGGTTAACATTCAATTACCATTAGAATTTTCCATTGTCCCTTGTATATCTCCGAAATCAGAAGAGTGTGAAATTTTAAAATAGGGATCCTAATTATTGTCAGACATTTTTTCGAAAAATCGAAGGTGGCACTGCTAGCTTTACCGAGGCTTCCGAATTTAAATTTGATCCGATTTTCATTTTCAAGGGAATTATCTGATATTTCGAGGATATTTCTTCAATAGTTCAGGAAGTGCTAAGGCGATCAGATTAAAACCTCGTGACTAGTTGTGGAAAACCGACGGTCAATACAAAATTTCATGAGGATCATATTGGTTAAAATGAAAATAATGATAAATGCACATAATGGTCTGAATATTTCATGAAAAACCTGATAAGTTTTCATCAAATTTCAATTAAATTCAGCGCGTTCCTTGAAGTTATCATTGAACAACAGTGCTTCAAATCTTAGTGTGATCATGTATTCAATTTCGCTTTCAGGTTACGTTAATACGAGTTAGTTACGGAAACCGACTTTCACTAACATTCATGAGATTTCAATAAAATTTAGCACAAAACTTGAAGGGACCATTTGACAGCAGTGTTTCGGTTCATTCGATATTCATTTTAGGAGGGATTGAGAAAAATATGTGAAATTCGAATATCAGGGATATTCCTCGGTATCGTTATTTCCGATATATTC
The DNA here is from genome assembly GCA_958510865.1 of Myrrha octodecimguttata. Classification (NCBI taxonomy): domain Eukaryota; kingdom Metazoa; phylum Arthropoda; class Insecta; order Coleoptera; family Coccinellidae; genus Myrrha; species Myrrha octodecimguttata. The sequence continues at coordinate 17,650,463 of OY294060.1, forward strand.
GATTTGTTCTTGATGAAATTCGGTACCTAGTTGGAAAAATGCGAATTTTTGCAGAATTCCATGATGATCGTTCCATGAAAATAATTGAAAAATCAAATAATTAATAAATTGATAATCTATTAATCATATGATTCACATGGCATTCTGCAATAACGTTCAAGTCGTCATTTTTCGATCCATTACTGAATTTCAATTCGATCCGACCTCTTTTTCCAGAAATATTGGAAAAATTCCATTTTGAATGGAGATATCTGTAAAATCATTGTGTGGAATTTATATAGTCGAGAAAGCATTCTACATATAATTAAACTCCAAACCTACGGTACAATGATCAAGTCACTGAGTAGTTTCTTTCGGAAGATGTTGTGTTAATATCGGTAGGTCAGATCGTATCAGTGGAAAAATCGGTCAGAATTCGCAGAGATTTGCCATTAACCTTCATTCACCAATTTCATCAAAAAATGCTTGTAGCATGTTTTTCGAAAATCGTCCCACTTATCTATATGTAACAGGTAACATATGAAAATTTTATATATCGGAAACTTCTTGCCCAATTTCTTTAAAATTTTGCATGAATCTTCAACCGTCATTTTCCAAAGGAATAGTAGAGTTCATTCATGAATGGGTGGATCTGATCAGATTATTCGTGGTAAGTTGAAGCCGTTGGAAAATTTAATTCAAAAATTTTCCTGATATTTGTAGAAAAACTGTTGTTTCTCTGGGACATTTGAGAAGAAATCACTAAAATTTCACAAAGTTAAAGGCCTTGGAAAAATTTCAGAAAAGTCAGCAGCTTTTTCACGCGTATTCAAATCAGTTGCCAACGCGGTCATCTCTTCACGTATTTTAATCTTTCCAGGGAGAAATGCTCCACAAAGAAATCATGCCCGTAGGATTTAAGATCCGATGCTAGGCTCAAATCGTGTGTTACAGCCACAAATGATGAGCATTATTTTCTGAAAAAACTATTAATACAAAATAATGAGGTTTTCGTTAAAAAAAAGTGATAGTAGAATGGTACAGACATCATAAATCCCAACTTGGAACTCATTTCAAACGTGTTCGCGTTAAATGTATTTCAGGGGGTGAACTTCTGAAATGTGTTATTTGAGATTTTGAAAAAGCTGGAAACCTTAATATGCTATTCTTCTTTACATTTTGAAACTTCCGTTATAAAACATTTTTTCGGCACTCGACAGAAAACATGAATTTCGAACTACTATATCCTCACTTGAAATGTTTCTTTGTTACTTTTGCTTTTTTCTTAGATTATAAAACGTTATGGGTGCTCTTTGTACCTGGGTCATGAAAGAAAACACTTATATCTTGTACCTCATATCAATCACCTCACGTGATTAACCGTATGGACATTACAATGATGTTACATTGGGACAATGTCAAACGTTGATAGAAATACCTAATGAACTCCAGTGATTGAACAATCAATATTCTGATCGATATAATGTATAATAGGTCATTATTATTACGTATTTATTACATATGATAAAATTTGCCTTGGGATAATGTGAAAAATACATTGAAATAACGTTCTGGAGTGATCAATATAGTAGGCACGCCCTATCATCACGAAACCTTGGAACTATATTGTATTGAATCCATGCTATCTATACATCACATCAATGTATCAGTGTAATTGATTCATGCTTCAGGGCATAATGTCCTGATAGCTTTTTACAATCAACCTGCTCATCAATTGGTTAACACAAACCTTACAATAACCGCGTTCATCAATTGATGAATCATCGTGTTATTTCTCGAGTTGTGCCAAATTTAATTGTTTAGTTGTCTAGCGTAGGTATGCATATTGCGGAAGATTATCCTTTGTGCTTCCTTGACTACATCTTCTGTTTTGGGTCCTTAGAATTTTAAAAGGTGAGTAAGTATCTATATAGTATATGAATAATTTTTTTTTCTCGACGTAATAGAAGAAATCTTTTCTGTAATCTTGTTTTCATACCGATGTTCCGTTCAACTGATTCTGATAGAAACGGTTGTTTTTATACAGGGTGTTTCACCAAAAACTGATCAAACATATATAGCCGTACCTATGGATGACATTGGGAAAGTCATTTTTGCCTTATGACATATACCCCGTTTTCGAAGCATAAGCGAGATACATAGTGTTCAATGTCAACTTGGAGCCATATTCTGATAACTGTAGTAAGTTATTACCTTTGAAATAAAGGTTTTTGGTCACATCTTAGTATTTTTTTGTGATCAATTCAATTGTGGTATAAAATTCTTGAAAAAAGATTTCAAAATGGCGAAAAACCTACAAAGATAAATTTTTTTGTTTTCGATTACTAAATTGGATAGCATTATTTCGATGTAGTACTCAATTTTCTAAGATTTTTCGTGTAAAAATTTTTCCAAAATTCAAGCTCAACCTTTTTCTGCATATTTACAGTGAACAAATAATTGCACTCAGAATTGTTGAAATCTTTCGAGGTAGAAATAACCTTCATTCTGAACACTGGTGTGAAAACAGAATGAAAAATATCCATTGGTTTTCATTTTGTAGCTATGCAAAGATTCCGCTCGGAGTACTCAAATAATTTATATTTAAGAAACTGGTGGCCTCACGGATGTCAAAAGTATGCTAATAGGCCCCCAGTATGACCTGGATAGAAATATGAATGTATTAAAAAAAAAAAATTTTTTCAAAAAACTTTGGTGGGAATCGCACTCTCTCCACATTTTGGCAATAAAGTCAAATTCGATGAAAAACCATTGCTTGGTAACGGACATTAATATAATTAGAATAAATCCAATTTATACTCAAAATGAATGTGTCAATGTGTCGAGGTGTATCGCGATTCTTGACTCCTGAGTAAATACGTGAAAATCAGTGGATATCAAGCGATTAAATTTTTCGAAGCCAGGTTTTATGCCATTTGTGTAGCTGTGCTTTCTGAAGGCTGTTTTAGATTGTGACAATAATCGTTCAATAATGAGTAATCAGTGCGTTTCTTGTATTAAACCACTGTCAAAGAAGTTCCCAGGCCTTCCATGTGGTGCTTGCGAGCGATATTATCACGCAAATTCCGTATGCTCCGATATAAATAAACAGCATTTGTCAATAATCGGTGAGTTACCTGGGGGTCGATGGCTCTGCGGCGGCTGCCGCACAAATTCGCCCACACCACATCGCAATACTCGATCGCGGACGGGTGTCGCAGCATCTCTTTCCCGGGACGATGGGGACGAGGACGGAGGTGACCGTTCCACTTCTTCCGTGAACGCTGAATTACAGTTGTTGCGGAACGAAGTCCGCGAGATGAGGAGGAGCGTGGATTTCTGTTCTAATAAAATTTCCGATTTTGAGGACTTGGTGGGAACTCTCAACGGTTTGAGCAAACTTGTTGAAGATTTGAGGTCAGAAAACAAGCATCTTAAAGAACAGATGTCGTCTCTGAATTTTAAACTGAATGCAATGGAACAGCATACGAAATCTAACAGTGTTGAAATTCAAGATATCCCAGAAAGTAAGGGTGAAAACTTATTTCAGATAGTTAATTGCATTGGAAATTTTCTTGGTTACCCGTTAAAAAGGGAGAAGATCGATAGTATAGTACGAGTACCCACTAGAGTACCCTTAAAGCCGAAACACATAATTGTTAGGTTTGTATTAAAGTTGGATAGAGATGAGTTCCTGTCAAAGGCGAAAGATAAGCGTGTCCAATCGAATAATCGATGTTTGAGTATTGATGGAATTTCCAATAAGTTCTTCGTCAATGAACATCTCACCACTACGAATGGACTTTTGCATAAAAGAGCTCGTGATGCAGCAAGGGAGCACAAATATAAGTTCGTTTGGATTCAGAATGGGAATATCCTCGTACGTAAAGATGATAAAAGTAAAATAATTCAAATATCGAGTGAAATCGATATCTCAAAAATAAATTAACATCCTGATATGTATTTTCATTATTTTCTGTACGGTGAATATTGATTTGCTGTATCCTCATGGCACTTCATGTTTTTTATCAGAATGTAAGAGGTTTAAAAACTAAACTCAATGAATTCAAGTTAAATATATCTTCCAATGATCATGACATTATATTCATAACCGAATCATGGCTCAATGGCTCTGTGTTTGATTCCGAACTTATCGATTCTGGAGTATATTCAGTGTTCCGCCGCGATCGCGAAACAACAACCAGTGATAAAAGAACTGGCGGTGGTGTTTTAATTGCCGTGAAGAATAGGTTTGGTGCCTTTTCGATTCCCCAGTTCCAGAGTGATGCTGAAGACCTATGGGTTAGGATGACGATTGGATCCACGAAAATTTTTCTGTGCTGCGTCTACCTGCCTCCTGGAGATTCCGAGGCCAATGCAAGCTTTTCTTCAAAGTTGAGTTTTCTAAAGAATAATATAGAACATGGTGTGGTTGTTATGTGCGGAGACTTCAATTGTTCCACCATTAGATGGATAGGTAATCCAGACGCGAACGAATCATATTTTGAACCAAATAATGTAGAGGCAAAATATTCTGATCTCATAGATGCTCTCTCCGTATGCGAACTGATGCAGTTCAATAGTGTTGTCAACAGTAATCATAGAACTTTGGACCTGATCTTATGTAATCAGTCTCTTTTGTCTCAGGTTACTCCATGTAACAGTCCATTGGTGGAAGAAGACAAACACCAGCCTTCATTAGAATTTATGCTGCGATTGAGTATCAAATATCTCACCAAACCAAGTTCTTGTATCTATAACTTTAAAAAAGGTAATTACGATAGCATAAACAATGAACTGTCTTCCGTACCGTGGTCTGATTTTCTTTGTAGTGGAGACGTTGACCTTGATCTCGACTTATTTTATGGCGTAATTGATCGTATTGTTGAGGATTTTGTTCCTAAAAGATACTTAAATTCTAGGTTTCCCGCATACTTTTCTAAACATACCATAAAATTAGTGAAAAAAAAGAATAAAATTCATAAAAAATTGAAAATCTATAATAATACAAAAGATTTGCTAGAGTTCCGGCGTCTCCGGGCATTGTCAAAGATCATGATCAAATGTGATTATTCTAATTATATTAAATTTGTGGAAAGTGAACTACCCAATAATCCCAAGCTGTTTTTCAATATTGCATCATCTAAGAGTAAACATGGCAAACTTCCCTCTTCGATGAGGTATAAGGATGAAGTCAGTACGGGCGGAGTAGACATTAGTAACAGTTTTGCTCGGTATTTCCATAGTGTTTTTGTTGATCCATTGAACTCACCCAACAGTATAGATTCCACTGTAGCCGATTCTCCTGCTTACCTCTCGAAAATCGTTATTACTGCTAAGGAAATCGAAAAATCCATAAGGTCCCTGAATCAAAGTAAGGGTGCTGGATCTGACAGTATTCCATCATATTTTGTACGTAATTGTCCCGCTTTATGCCTTCCACTTGAGCATATCTTCAATCTATCTCTCCGCACGGGCAGATATCCTCGGCGCTGGAAGATTGCATCGGTTGTCCCAATTTTCAAGGGTGGTGATAAAATTAATGTTGAAAACTACCGACCCATCAGCAAATTATGCGCTTTTTCTAAACTTTTTGAAAAACTTGTTTACGACCATTTATATAATTTAGTGAAAATTCAGATAATTCCAGAACAACACGGGTTTTTGAAGGGAAAGTCCATAGAGACTAATCTTTTGTTATTTATGGCCTTTTTGGAAAGGGCAATGGATGAGCGTCTGCAGGTTGACGCTGTTTACACCGACTTCAGTAAGGCATTTGATAAAATTTCACATAGAATTCTCATTCGTCGTCTTTCTGAGGTCTTTCTTGCGTTGGTGCGAATCCTATATGACTGATAGAGTGCAATTCGTTTCTGTGGACGGTTGTAGGTCGGCTGAGTTCACATGTCCATCTGGTGTGCCACAAGGCTCTCACCTCGGTCCTTTGTTTTTCTTGATTTATATCAATAATATTATTTCTGTCTTTCAGATATGTAAAGTGCTCCTCTATGCGGACGATTTGAAAATTTTTTACGTTATCAGATCTATGAGGGACTGTAAGATCGTGCAAGAGGAATTGGAAAGGTTCTCGGAGTTTTGTCGTTCGAACGATTTATTTTTGAATGCTTCTAAATGTAAGACAATTACATTCACACGTAACAGGACTCCTATTCTTTTCCAATACAGCATCGATCAAGCGACGTTGGGGAGAGTTGATCATATCAGGGATTTGGGCGTAATTCTGGATGAAAAGTTAATTTTCGCATTTCATATTGAAAATATTGTTAATTCTGCTAGTAGAACGTTGGGATTTTTGTTTAGGATATGTAGGGATTTCAAAGGTATCAGGCCGGTTCTCAGTGTGTACTATACTTACGTTTTAAGCATACTAAATTTCGCTTCGGTCGTTTGGAATCCACAATATAAAATTTACATTGAAAGAATCGAACGAGTGCAGAATAAATTGCTCAAATATTTAAGTTTTAGAGGTAATTTCTCTGTTCCAGATGAAAATGTCAGTTTTTATTATATGGCCAGAAAACATTTTAATTTGATCTCTCTTGAAAATAGACGTAGTATAGGCGATGTAGTTATATTGAGTAAGATTGTAAGTGGTGAGTTGCAGGTACCGGATTTATTGCAAGAAGTACACATTAATGTCCCGAATTTCCATGTACCTTTTAGAAGGACAAATGCATCCAAAAACTCTCCGTTAGTGAGAATGTTCCGAACCTGCATTGAGCTACGAATTGTCGATGTATTTCATTGTGCTAACATTAAGCTGCAACTCAAAAAACATTTTTTGATGCAGTGAGGTTCTCACTTTCGGTTCGATTTGGTGTAGAAGTTTTCGTTGATTTTCTATTTTTGATTTTCATCTCAATGTAATTTGTGGATACTCTTCATGGGTCTTTGACCTGTTTGTGTCCCTAATGTTAAATAAATAAATAAATAAAATAAATAAATACTCGAGTTGTAACCTGAACCTATTGTCTTTAAGTGGAGCGAGTTAGATTCCCATCATAGTTTTTTGAAAATTATTTCTTTTTGATAAATTCACATTTCTATCCAGGTCATTCTGGGGACCATTAGCACAATTTTGGCCTCATTAGGGCCACCAGTTTCTTAAATAAAAATGATTTCCTTACTCCGAGCAGAATCTTTGGAAGGCTACAAAATCGAAACCAAGGAAAATTTCTTCATTCTGTTTTCACACTAGTGTTCAGAATGAAGGTAAGTTCAACCTCGAAAAATTTCATTAATTTTCGGTGAATTTTTTTCACTGTAGACATGTGAAAAAGTTTGAGGTTGAATTTGGAAACAAATTTTCACGGAAAATCTCAGAAAATCGAGTACATTGAAATAATGCTATCCAATTTGGCAATTTTTAAATCTTTTTTTTCAGAATTCTATACCACAATTGAATTAACCACCAAAAAATTCTAAATTGTGACCAAAAACCGTTATTTCAAAGGTCACGCATAACTCGCCCGGGTTATCAGAATATTGCTCAAAGTTGACATCAAACACCCTAAATCTCGCTTATGCTTCGAAAACAGGGTATATATCATGAGGCAAAAATGACTTTCCCAATGTCATCTATACGGCTATATATGTTTGACCAGTTTATGGTGAAACACCCTGTACAAGACAGTAAAACATGTTAATTTCTAGATGGAGGAATTGCAGCAGTAATGTGGGCACTTGAGACACTTGGCTATTTTGAACAAGAATGGTGAAAAAGACGACAGAGGAAGAACCCATACAACGGAATCTACAATTCGAGACTTCCTTTCCATACCGAGGAAGATCAACACGAGAAGTGCTGAAATATGGATCCACTTCCTGAAATCGAAAAAACAATCCTTCAATCCGTTTGCTCATGCTATTGGTCAGGATATTCCGCAAATTCAAGAAGTATACACCCAATTCGACATTATGAGCTATACGTTTTCTTAAATTGTCGGAGAAGTGGAGATCTTTTGAAAATTATGATATTATTGAACGCTTATATCCCAAAACACTTGTTTCATGTGAATTCCTCACGACCAGTGAATACATTTTTACGACGACTTCAATTTTTTAATTTTGTTTTTGGTTAATTTTAACGATAGTCCAGTTACCAAGAAAGATTGTTCAATGAAAAATATTCTATAATCGGATCTATATTGCCTTCAATATTATGTTTCGAATGTGCAACTTAACTACTGTAATTGGATAGAAAAAAGAATTGAGGAATATAAAGCTATATATGAATCAATGGAAACCCTAGAAGTGCACTGGCCTGAAATAAGCAGCTGTTGCGCGCATGTTCGAATTGGGTGCCAAGGCCGTCATCTTTTCACGAATTGACCCCCTCTGATGGAGAGATTTGGTGGTCTTCAAGTCATATTAATGGACCTCGAAGCTGCCATTTCCCAAACAAGTACTGGATTTTAATTCGATCTTATCTGTTTTTTTTTTGGAAATATGTATTGGGAAAATAAAATTACTTCCGGAATTAACGACTTAATAACTCGATATTTGTAGAGTAGCTTTGGACCTCAACTAAAAAGACCGAATTCGTGAATGGGTTCAATCTACCCAATGATTCCGCAGATATAAACAATTGAAATTTAATTTTTCTAGTATTTCTGAAAATGCAGATGATATGGAATTGAAATTCAGTACTCAAATGGAAAAATGACAGGTTGAAGGTTCATACAAAATTTCTAGAGGATAGTAAGATCATAAAGTTGCAGAATATTGAATACTTAAAATCAAAATTCCAAAATTTTGTTTCATCAGCGTTTTCAAACTTCATCATGATTGAACCAGTTTTTTTTATTTATCCCAGAAGAAACAAGAAAATCGAAGAAAAAACCACGAAATTTGACATAGGAAAAATAGTTTCCGAAAAAAAAAATTTTTTTTTAATTACTGACTGTACGATCTCAACAAAATTCTGCAAAAAGTTGCACATTGCTATGATACAACTAACTGCCAAGTTCAAATCCAATCACTACAGCAGCTTCTGTAATATCAGGAAAAAACCTGAAAATATCAAATGGATGTCACTCTGAATCCGTTCGGTCGATTTTACCCAACAAACACAATCGTTGCTTTCTGAAATGCAACCTACCCTGATGGTTTCAAATCAATAGGATCTTCGGTACGTCGGAACAGTAAAATAGCTTAGAAACCTTTCGGCCGATTTCACCCATTAACTAACCTAAGCGTCGCATTTTGTAATGCAACCTACCCTGAAAGTTTCGAGTCCATAGGATCCTTCGTACGCCCGTAATCGTGTATACGGCCGGCTGGATTTTGACAACGGATTGGTCATCAGTGAGTCCAACCTAGTCGTTTTAGACCGTTTTTGGGAAAAAATCGAAAATTACAGACATTTGGACAAAAGGATAGCACGCTGTTCCCGAGAACATGCGCACAAAAAGTTCAAATTTGAGCTAATTACACCAAATTTCGTTCAAAATAAAGAGTCTGCAAATGTATCCATTGAGGAATTATAAAAATAAATAGTAGCTGGTTCAATTGAAAAACCCAATCACTATAGCACGTTAGAAAGATAGATGTTTGTTGGCATCACTTTGATGTAACTAAGCATTGAATTATGCACGGGTTGATTGATGATTTTGATTTGGCCACTATTGACATGGCTGAAATTAATGAGTTGATGTTCTAAATACATCGATACCGCATGTCCGATATGCATATTACAGTGTTCCAAAAAAGTAACAAAACTCGTCAATAATTCTTGTACGAAAAATTATTAAGGAAAGTCCTCGCATCCGTGGATTTTTAATTTCGAAAGCAATTCATCCTGTGTTTTTGGAATTTCATATTTCTCACCCCCTACGCCACGCACCCCCCTACCACTATTTTATTTTTTCAAATGGGAATATAGGGGTTGTGATACATCAATGAAAGTTAATTTGATATCCTGCTCAGCGATATGACTAGAAAAAGATTTCTTTGGTTTTGTTGCGCCGTTTTTTCAATAAAAAATTAGGGAATAATTTACATTTATGATTGGTTACCATTGCAATCAGATCATCATTCTTCAACTAATTATTATTAAGGGAAATCCACGAATCCATGGGTTTGTATTTACAAAAGCAGGTCCCTCCATATGCCTTTTCGAATTTGAAATCTACCACCCTTTACGCTCCACACCCCTTTAGTTTTTTTTTCAAATAGTAATATATGGATTGTGATATATCAAATTAAAGGATATTTGATTGTACATTGATCGGTGTGACTGAAAAAAGAATTTTTAAGCTATTTTTTTTACAAAATTAACAATTTTTGATTGGTGTCAGGTTCTTATTCTTGAAATAATGAATATTGAAAAAACTCCTTCTACCCGCTGATTTCTATTTTCGAAGCTTGAGAAATGCATGCGGCTTTAAAGTTCGGGGATTATACCCTTGAAACTCTACAGTTTTATTTTGTGAAAATATTGCATAATATATCTCATCAAAGGTCATTCGATGACCAATTCAGTTATGTGAAGGAAAATACAATTTTATTATTAATTTCATTTAAATTGCAAATCCAGGAGTTCGAGGATTTCCCTTAACAATAGTTAGTGAAAGAATTATGATCTGATTACAGTACTCTCCAATCACAGATTGTAAATAATTTAATTTTTAATAAAAAACGGCCCAATCAATTCTACTTCAAGCCACATCGCTGAATAGGTGATCAAATTACCTTCAATTTGATGTATCACAATCCATAATTCCCGTCTGAAAAAATAAAGCAGTTGGGTGCGGGACGTAGAGGGTGAGAAATATCAAATGCAAAATCACAAGATAGATTGCTTTTGAAATAAAAAATCGACGGGTGTGAGGATTTTCCTAAATGATTCTTCGTACAAGAATTATATTGACGAGTTACGTTACTTCTTTGGCACGCTGTATAAGTTTTATTCAAGGTATCAATCTTATTATTTATTTAACTGAGAAAATAATAAACCCTTGTATAAAATTTGCAGCGTTTTGATTTCAAAAGCAATTTAAACTGTGATTTTTTGAATTAGACATTTCTGATCCCCTACGCCCCCTACAACACTTCTTTATTTTTTCAGATGGGCTAAAAGTATTATAGAATTGGTTGTGCTGTTTTTTATTAAGAAATTAGGAAATAATTTACAATTTGTGATCTGAGAGTACCTCAATCATACCATTATTCTTTTACTAATTATTATTGAAGGAAATCCATGGATTTGTAATTTCGAAAGCAGGTCTCCCTATGCTTTTTTGAATTTGAAATCTCTCACCCTTTACACTCCACAGCCCTCTACTGTATTTTTCAAATAGGAATATATGAAAAGACATTCGATTGCACATGGGTCGGTGTGACTGAACAAAGAATTTGTTGAGCTATTTTTGCGCGCATGTTCTAGGGAAACAGTGTGCTATCGTTGTGTAGAAATGTCTGTAATTTTCGATAATTGAGCCGAAACTGGTCTCAAACAACTAAGATTGCGCTCACTGATGACGAATCCAGTCAAAATGTCAAAATCGATTCTGTCCTACCGGCCGTGGACACGATAACTGTCGAACGAAGTGAGCTAACGACTTGAAACTTTCAGGGTTGGTCGCGCATTGGAATGTCGCGGTTGAGTTCGTTAATGGGCTAAATCGGTCGAACAGTTTCGGAGTTATAGCCACTTGAAATTTCGAAGTTTTTTATTTTTTGTTTCAGAAACTACTCTAGCGATTGGATTTAAACTTGGCAATTAGGTGGAGTATGACGACGCGCAACTTTGAGCCAAATTTTGTCGGGATCATACTATCAGTAAATTCTGAAAAAACTTTTTCCAAAAAAGTTTTTTTTCGGAAACCGTTTATCGTATTCGAAAAAAAATTCCACTCGAACTTTGAGCTCCATATTTCACAGCAGTGTACCAAATTTCAGTTCGATACGATCATAAGTTTTGGAGATATTGGGCAAAAATATGTCAAGTTTCGAGGTTTTTTCTCGATATCGTTGTTTTTTCGATATAACTCAAGAAATACTAATTCAATCCTGATAAATCTTCGCAGCTAGTTCGAAGATGCTAAAAGACAACTTCATGCACAATTTCGTGGTGATCGTGTCATTAGAACAATTTGAAAAAAAAAATTCTCTGATTTTCTTAACATATCATCCTCATTAAATTCTGTATAAACTTTCGAACTGTAATTTTTTTATGAAGTACTGGATTTCAATTCGATCTGATATGTTTCTTTGGAAATATTGGGAAAATAATATTTTCCGGAAGGAACGACTTTGGAACTCGATATTTGTAGAGTAGGTTTGGGGCTTAATTACGAAGGTAGAATTCGTACATGGGTAAAATCCGCCCAATGATTCCGTAGATATACCCATTCAAAATTTCATTTTTCCAATATTTCCAAAAATACAGATTAGATCGAATTGAAATCCAGTAATTTATCGAAAAAAAATCTAGAAAAGCAACTTCTTTGCCGAAGCGGTCATCTACATTGAACATGCTGCTGCCTTCACGGCAGTGCTTTTCTAGACTTTTTCATTACAAAATTAACAATTCAGGTTCTTATTCTTGTAATAATAAATATTGAGAAATATCCTCCTACCCGCCGATTTTATTTTCGAAGTTTGAGAAATGCAGTTTGGGATTTATTCCCTTAACCCTCAACAATTTTTTCTATTGAAAAAATATTGCTTGTGATATATCGCATCAAAGGTCATCCGGTGACCAATTTAGTTATGTGAACGAAAATAAAATTTTACCTTGAAATTCTTGCTCTAAAAATATGTCACGATGAAAAGAAAAAGTTAAACACGAATTGAAAACAGCTGCGAATTGATATATCAGATCGCAAATAAAAAAATAAACAGATAAGGATGGTGGTGCCGCTTCCACACACACATAAAGGTGTTCTCAAAAGAAAAACTTTACTTTTTGTAGAAAAAATATTCTTTTTTAAATCTTGCAGATCAACTAAAGAAGACAAAATGTATGGTATTGTTTTAGTTGCTAACTGATCTCTCTAGGGCGAATAATGTCATATTTCTCGAGAAATTTCCATTCGATATGAATCAATTAAGTGAGAAGCAGCGAATAGAAATCTAGATATTTCTGGGACATGGGGATCGCAAGCGGACCTATGAACGAGTGTGCGAAATTTTTAATGAGCGTTATCAAGACAGCAGTTCTATAAGTAAAACTACTGGTTGTCGGGGTGTTAGACATTTCGAACAAATTGGAAATGTTGAAACTCTCCAAAATCTGGTAGATCTTCAACTACGACATGTGGCGATAAGGCCCTCGATATATAACTTTCCTTAGAAGAGAGTCCGAAACAATATACACGCAAACTAGCAGATGAATTCGATGTGAGTAAGCAGTTAGTAATCCTCTTGAAAAACTAAGTTTCATCCATACAGGATTCAAAGCACACAAAAATTATCTGCTGACGATTTCCACCATAGAGCGCAGTTTGGTGAAGTAATGCAGGAGATATGCAATGAGGATGATTTCTTTTCATCGAGAATTCTTTTTACGGATGAAGCTACCTTTTACTTGAATTGTTCTTTTCATAAAAGTCACTTCTGGTCCGCAGCAAATCCTTATTGGGTGCAGACAGTTCACACCCAACATCCCGAAAAATTAAATGGAACAATTGGCCATCATATTTTTTTATAGAAGAAAATTTGACTATTGACTCTTATCTAGAGTTACTGAGGAATTAAATATTACCTGCAGTCATTGATCTCTTCCCCGGTGTGAATGGTCGACAAGTAGCTGAAAATATTAGGTTCCAACAAGATGGTGCCTAGCGGCCAACCGTAAACACAATAACTTCCGAAAGGAACAACTCGATTTTTGTAGAGAAGGTTTGGACCTTAATTATGAAGGCCAAATTCGTGAATGGGTAAAATCCACCCAATGATTCCGCAGATATATCCATTCAAATTTTGTTTTCCCAATATTTTCAAAAAAACAGATTAGATCGAATTGAAATGTAGTACTTTATCGAAAAATAACAGTTCGAAGGTTCATACAGAATTCAATGAGGATAATATGATAAATTCACAGAATATTGATTTTTTTTCAAATTGTTCTAATCACACGATCAACACTAAATTTTGCACGAAGTTTTCTTCATTGTATGATGTCTTAAATAAGGAATAAATTATTATTATTATTATTATTATAAGTTTTATCAAAGATATCAATGGTATTGGGTTATTTAACTGAGAAAATAATAAACCCTTTTATAAAATTTGCAGTGTTTTTACTTGGTGGAACATTTCTCTTATATCTGCAGAGAAAGCAATTTTTCTCTCACGAAATTTTATCAAAATAGAAATCAAAGGTGCTAATAAATCTGGGCCAGGTAATAGACTTTTATTCAAGCTAGTTCCATTGGTTGTTGTTGCTGGGTCAAATACTTATCTCAGCTTGTTGTATTATATACCAAAGTGAGGTATATACCAAGTTCTAGAACTATTATCTTCAGCTTCTTTCTTGGAGAGTTTTCGTGCATATCTCTTCTCTATATGATTTGAAATATTCTAAACATATTTCATTTTGAAATTTCAGTCTCTGCGTTTGTTTTTCCACACAAAGAAGTCGTTTGAATGCTGCAGGTCTGATTTCCGGTGGAATGATATTGTCTTCTTTCCACAGACAGCCAATTTCGAATCTGTCTCCTAATCTTTTTGCTGTTTAATCCATAATTTTAAGACCTCTGGCTTCTTCGTCTCATCAGCTTATCTTCGAGGGTGTCATTTCAAGAGAGTCTAATGTGAACGAATTCTTCATTAGTTGATGAAGATAGTCATTTGTCAGATCTTGATAACAAATATGTTATGTAATTGAAGGTCTACTTGGCACAATTTTCAGATATTCTTCCATGCAATATCCAACCTAATTTTGTTTTGGTCGCTGTTGGTACATTTTCTGGACCTTGGGCAATTCTTCTTGGCAAAAACAGATGTTGTCTTGACCAATGAGTATCATGGGTTTTTACCTTACCGAGCTTATTGGAAGTCCGTTCAAATGTGGATAGTTTTGCCATTCTTCAATTGGTAGAACAAAGTTCTCGACAATTCTCACATTTTTCAATTCGAATCTACATTTGCATCAGTATAGTCACCCCGAAAATATGGTGAACTATGCCTGGTCAGGACGAAGTCAGGGGAAACCCTGATGGAGGTCCGTAGCGATATCTATATCAAGACATTCAGAATCTTGCTCGCTGATCTCAAAAATGAGCGTTAAATTATTTTCGAGACAAGAAAATTAACGGTTGGTGTGCCGATCACGTGAAAAACAGCATTCGGAATGAAAATCTATGCAGAATCAGATGATATTAACGACCAATGGATGTTCCTTCTACAGGGTGTTTCATTAAACCTGAAGGTAAAATCAAAATTTCCAAGTCCGGGTCTGTACTATTTCTGTATGGTTCATACGAACAGTTTGATGACCTGAGATGACAATACTTGCCAAGTTTTGAGCGAATTAGTTGCTATAACACTGTACCTTGTTGTTAAAGGTACGTATTATGAAACAAAATTTATAGTGCACCACTTGCCTTCTGCTCAGTAAGGCTGGGGTGGACTCGGATCTTGAGTGCTGGATTGGGGTAGTAAAAACTCGAACTCAGATGTTTATACACTCTAATATCTTACCTATTATAATCGGACCATTTAATGCAAAGCATTTGAATATCTTGTGAGGTGATATTACAGATATATCACATATGTATATTTGACCTAGGTACTTCTTTACTGACAATATTCCGCAGTGTTTGATTGTTCTCCCCCAATAGATATAGGTACGTGTCTTACTCGTGACCAACAAATAAATAATGGAGTCACTTCCGTATTTGATATCGTCGTGAAGGAAAGAACCTGTATATAATAAAATTTACACATTAATGTTACTCGGGCGAAAATTATGGAACTAACCTTAGATGTTGTGTTGCTCTTGTGAAAAGATTTTCTACTTGGCTCTAATCCCGGAGATTTGTCAATATACAACCAGACAAATTGAAGCCAACGCAAATGATATTGAATCCAAAAAAAATAGCTTCCTCAAAATTCTCTGGATGGGCAAGTATAATGAACATCGATTCGCATTCAACCATATACTTCTTTCAAATTAATATCTTTTCTGTAACACATATTCCAATTAATAATATTCTTTCCTGTTTATGTGCATCTTCGTAGCACGCATTCATCTCCCGCATTATTTCAATTCCGAAGGAAAAGTAGACCGCTTTGTGGTAGTAGAATCAGAAGGCTCCAGAATAAGTGAAGACTATTTAATTATATATTATATCAATCAGAGTGTAGAAATGGGCTCGCCAAAGTAAACAGAAATCAAGGACGAAGTGATAATCGCGCAAGCAGACAGCAGCGGTGACCACAGTGCAAACCAATGGGGTGGAGTTTCAATAAGAGAAATCCCCATTCTGATGGGGGCTATCTTCATACTCCTACCAGGGATGCTAGAGGAAGATGGAACGCAAGAAACATGAGTAGCATGAATATAACTATTTGAGTCCACTGTGGAAAGAATACTGATAACAACACAGTGTGTAACTACTCTCTAATCCACTTACACTTTCAACGTCTAACGCACGTTTCGGAAACCAAGTTTACTTTGTCAAAGACATAGCGTTACACTGTTTCGTTATCATGAATATAGACCCTAAATTTTTAATTCAGAAGAATTGAATCCAAACTGTTAAATAATAAGTAAATAAGATATGTCTTTATATATTCAATTTAATGGGAAATAGTAGTTCAGAAGCAGTTTTCGAATCGTTGAATTCTATACAAATATATCTGAGAAATATTGGTCCTTAAAGGCCAAAGGGAGACATTTTGTATAGAAAAATATCTGAAGCGAAAGCTGCTTACATAGTTTCGAAAAAAAATTTCAGGTGCCTTACAGAAACAGTTTTCTCATATACCCTCAGGTAGTTTGGAATCATATGAAATATTAACTAACGAAAATGCTACGCAGAAATTAATTATAATTGATGCCATTGCCATAGATTCTTTTGATTCAATGCTGAAGCTTGAACAAAAACAATGTCTTATAAAATGTATGCACCTTCTTTGATAACATCGGAAGAGCATACTTGCTGTTTTAACCAGGGCCCGGGTTGAAGCGTCAAGAAATACTCCCAGAAATGCTGGTTATGTGGCAGCTTTCACAAAAGATCGGATTGATCAACCGAATATTGTTGAAGTTCTTAAGGAATCCTTTGACAGTATTGAGTTGGTCGTGTTGAGAAAAAAAGATGACTTATTAGTTTCCGATGATATCGAGTCCGTATTGTCAAAAAAGAGTTGTTTGTGTTACAATCCAAAATCGAAGATAATTTATATACATCCGAATACTCCATCGAAAATCTCACGAGACGAATTATTGAGAGATATGGAAGAATTTTGTAAAAAATTGAATATTGTAGAAGAAACTATAATAAAGAAGGTGTATTAATGAGTATAGTATAGTCCGGACGCACCTCTATAATCCGGACGCACACTAGCAGCCGCGCGTCTGAAATTTAGTTGAGACACGATTCAGAAGATTGTTGGGCTGCGTTAGTTTTCCAGCGTACGTTTACTTTGTTATTTATTTTGCTTGCAGTTCACAACGAATAAATGCACACAACTTCGAATCTAAATCAACGTACTAATAAATTTTTTTGAGCTGGGTGAAAATGTCAGAACAGTTGCTAAGAAATTCAAAGTTGGAAAATTCACGATATCTGACATATGCAAGAATAGGGACAGTATAAAAAGAAATGAAGCTGAAGAGAAAAATTTGGAAGAAAGAAGAACTCTACAATTTATTCAATATCCAGATTAATTATACAGCAATGAAAAAAGCTTTATATGCTTGGATTGTTCAGGAAAGAAATAGAGAGACCCCAATATCTGGTGATATATGCAAAAGAGCGATTTTTTTATCACAAGTTGATTTCCACCAGGGACTTCAAAGTATGTAGCGGATGGTTAAAAAATTTCAAACAGAGATATGGTATCAAGCAGTTAACGCTAACTGTGAGATTCTCTGAAGTTAATTCGATGCAGTGGAACCATTTGAAGAATAGCTGTCCTCTAAATTCGAAGAAATGGATCTTCAACATTTTAAGATATATCATGCTGATTAATTGAAAATTGTTCAAATTGTAAAATGTAACAGTGAAAAATCCAGAAAAGCACTGACATGAAGATTTTACGCGCTTGTTCACATTGCGAAATGGTGACTTGAAAATTTCAGTGAAATTTCAATGAAATATAAAAATTTTCAAGAAAAGATCCTAGGTCCTTCCTTTCGAAAGATACAGTACGCACGGCCGGACGGACAGAATCAATATTGACCATGGATCCTTCATCAGTGAGTCCAACCTAGTCGTTTGAGACCAATTTCGGCTCAAAATTCGAAAATTACAGACATCGTGACTAAATGATAACGCGCTGTGCCCCAGAACAAGAGCGTAAAAATGAAACTGACTCTGAAGTTACAACAAAAATTTCAGATCACTTCAAAGTTGAAAACAAATAAAAACATAGATCGAAAATCCGGACAACCACCTGGCCATCAACTGTCCGCATTAAAGAGGTTGCACTGTATACTGAAGTAATTCATGAAATTTATCGATAAAATTAAATGGACCGGTCCACGAATTCGTGTTATTGAGGACCTGAAAATAATATTCAATCCAGAAATGAAGAAACTGATTTTGATCGATTTTCATACACTACCAACTTCATTGTGAGATTCGGCGTACCCTGTGAGATAGCTACTGATCAAGGAACAGAGTTTATTTCGAGTACGATGACAGAAATTAGTAAATTTTCAAAAATATCACATTTGATGACAACAGTTTACCTTCATCAAGGTATAGGAGCTTCAGAAAACTCCCACAAGACATTTAATTCGTTTTTGAGGATACAGATGACTATAACTATGGATCTTCTTGGTCCTAATTGTTTGAGACCGATTTCAGCTAAACATTCTAAAATTACAGACTTTGTGACGAGACGATAACGCGCTCTTCCCCAGAAAAAGGGCGTAAAAACGGTAAGGAATGTGTCGTTCATGAAAATCGAACTAAGGTGTTTGTGCGCGATATAAACGCAAATGATCTTTCATGGACCCAAAATGTAAATAAAATAAGAGTTTATTTATTCTATACAGGGTCTTTCATGAGGAACCTCACCCATATTTATACGGGAAACTACTGAACGTATTTTCATGAAATTCAGCACTTATAAGTATTTCACGATGCTGATGAAATCTAAAATATTTTCAAGGCATGAGCACCTCCGGTTTTTCCGGAAATGACGTCAACTTCCGTTTTTCAAATTAGAACACCATTTTTTTATTGCAGAAATAGATTCCTTAGAAAATTTCAATTGATTTTGATGTAACATTTTTCAGTTTTGGTTGGAAAATTTTCTCTGAGCGGGAAAATTCGAAAAAAAAATCGAAAATAGAGCTCCGCTGAAACAAGAATAACTTCGAGGTTTTTGGATGGAAAATTTTCATTTTTGGGATTTTTCAAGATGTAAGATTGATGTATCCACTTTAAAAATCGAAATCGCGATTCATGATACAGGGGGTGAAAAAATCGCTTTCAAAGTTAGAGATGACAAAATCGTGAAAAATCAATTTTTTCAAATTAGAACCCCATTTTTTATGGCAGATATTGAATCCACGTTAAAAAATAATGTGAGTGTATGCATCACACCCTTGCCCTAAAATGGATATTTTTCACAAAAAACTGTTTTTCGTCTTGAATTTTCAGCTATTTCTTTTCCCTTCACGCCAAAAAGATGAAATTTTCAGGAACTGTTATTTGAACCATGCTGTAGATTTTTCACCCCTTCTTGAAACCGACTTCAAGTTACTATTAGGAGAACCATGGCAAACTCTCGCAGTTATAACTAGAGAAGATGCTCAAAGTTTTGACCGTTAATTTCTAGACATTTATTTATACGTCTCAGGAATGCTTCGTGCGTTGCTCTTCTTATTTCATCGGGAGGAAGAGATCTGCAAAAGCGTTTAAAAACCAAATTGAGTTTCAAAACTATGAATCTAAAAATCTAAACAAACCTGAACGCATTTCTGACTCGTTCTATGCAGTCCTCTTTATCAGTCAGGGGAGTTGAGTAGACAATATTTTTTATCCTACCCCAAACATAATAGTCTAAAGAAGTTAAATCGGGAGAACGTGGTGGCCAAAGATGTGGACCATTGTTCGCCAACCATCGATCTTCAAATAGCCTGTAGAGGATATTTGACACATTGAGTGAATTGTGTGGAGGCGCGCCATCTTGTTGATACCATAAGTCATTATGGTTCTGTACTAGCGGCTCAATTATTTGAGTCAATATGTCAGAATATCTATCTCCTAAGGGAGAACATTCTTTAAATAATGCAAACATGTGTAGTGTTCTATCTTACCAGTTAAAGTCCCATCATAAATGTGAACATCGAGAATTGCATTATTTTTGATGGCGCAAAAAACATTGAAACTCCAGGTCTCTTGAAAGTTCCATTGTCTGAAGTGGTGGTTGTTCTCTTCATCCCAATAATGACTGTTATGCCTATTGAAAGAACCATTCTTTGTGAATTTAGATTCATCTGTCTAAATTATACAGTCAAAAAAGTTTTCATTCTCTTGAAATCGAATCATCATAGCTTCGCAAAACTCTGTTCACCTGACGAAATCAGTTTCCTTCAAATGCTGTACCCTATTGAATTTATATGGGTGCATTTTATGTTTTTTTAATATTCTCCAAACACTCGATTGAGATAATCCCAGATCAATCTCGGCATCTTTGAGAGAATTTTGAGGATTCACACGAAAATATGCAAGAACTGTAATTTCGTTGTTCTCATCTTCTACTACACTTTTTTCTCTGTGTGTAGTTTTCTTAACGAAAGATCCGACATTTCTCAAGTTTGTCATGGTTCTGTTAATGGTATCTCTCGTTGGTCTGGGTCGGTCAGGAAACCTCTCAATGAACAGTCGAATCGTTCTATCTACAACTTTATTACATTCTACATGAAGTAGAATGAGAATTAAATAATCTTCATTGGTAAAATTAGGCATAGTGATCGATTTTATAACTTAATACGAATTATCACCAAATTAATAGTAAACACAAAATGCTACTGAATAAAGAGGAATTTGGCAGATGTAATTAATGATATCTATCATTAAAAAAAAAAATGTAAAACATGGTAAGTTTTTGCATGTGGTTCATAAGGAATTATTTATTTATCACTGGAGAGAAAACCGATGGCCGATTAGTTGAAATAAAGAGGTTTCCGATACAAATTCGAATCCAAATTCGCCATCTATTTAGGAACAACCTGTAACTTTTTTCTCTTGCATATTAGGGTAGTAAAATCTAAAACATGGTTTAAGTAACAGTTCCTGAAAATGTCATCTTTTTGGCGTGAAGGGAAAAGAAATAGCTGAAAATTCAAGACGAAAAACAGTTTTTTGTGAATAACTCAGAAAATATCCACTTTAGGGCAAGGGTGTGATGCATACACTCACATTATTTTTTAACGTAGATACAATATCTGCCATAAAAAATGGGGTTCTAATTTGAAAAAATTGATTTTTCACGATTTTGTCATCCCTAACTTTGAAAGCGATTTTTTCACCCCCTGTATCATGAATCGCGATTTCGATTTTTAAAGTGGATACATCAATCTTACATCTTGAAAAATCCCAAAAATGAAGATTTTCCATCCAAAAACCTCGAAGTAATTCTTGTTTCAGCGGAGCTCTATTTTCGATTTTTTTTTCGAATTTTCCCGCTCAGAGAGAATTTTCCAACCAAAACTGAAAAATGTTACATCAAAATAAATTGAAATTTTCTAAGGAATCTATTTCTGCAATAAAAAAATGGTGTTCTAATTTGAAAAACGGAAGTTGACGTCATTTCCGGAAAAACCGGAGGTGCTCATGCCTTGAAAATATTTTAGATTTCATCAGCATCGTGAAATACTTATAAGTGCTGAATTTCATGAAAATACGTTCAGTAGTTTCCCGTATAAATATGGGTGAGGTTCCTCGTGAAAGACCCTGTATAATAAAATGGTTGATTATCGGCTCTAGGACTAGGGCAAATTAAAATCCTTCTTAAATTGTCGACGTTTCGATCCGTCTTTGGATCTTTATCAAGACTGAAACAATATATTTTATTAAAATCTACAATTTCTGAACTATGTTTTACATGTCAGTGGTAACTAATTAAAAACATTCATACACGCAAACACTCTCAAACCAACACAAATCAAACAGTAAAACGAGGAATGCAACCCTACCTTTTTGAATGGATTTACAAAGGAGATCACAGCTTTTGAATGGGTGCATAGATGAACAATTTAGGCACAATCAAAACAAGTACAATCCAACACACAACAGTCAATGAGTCATCCCGTACAATATCATGCGAACAATAAAGAAACGGAGCATGTTATTATATTCGTGCAATACGCATCTCTGTCCTCAACGCGAATGTGTGACAGTCTTCCCGATATGTATTTGAATTCCACTATTTAGGATTAATTTTGGTCAGAAGATTACTGTATACTACACTCAACGATTGTATATCAGTCCTCAAATTCACTGTATCTCGAATTGATATTTGAATCATCTCACTAATGCATCTCTTAGAAAAGTTTTGTTCCTTATCTAGAATTCTAACATTCTCGAAATCGAAATTATGATTTCTATTGAAATGGTGTAGTGCCAGCGCTGTTTTCTCATTTTTATTTCTATTTTCTTCTTTACAATCATAAGAATGTTGATATATTCTGTTTTTTAAATATTGTTTTGTCATGCCGACATATGATTGGCTGCAATCTATACATTGTATGGAATATATCACGTTAGAATTGAGCATTCTGGGAACTGGATCTTTCAGTTTACTAAAGAGAGCATTGACTGTTTTAAGAGGGTAAAATGCTAGTTTACAACCGGGAATTCTGGTTTTTATAACTGCATTTAATTTCATCGACAGTCCCTGAATGAAAGGAAATTTGTAATAATATACACCACTATTGTTGTCTTGTCTGATGACTGGTCCATGTTCATTTAATGTATGTTTATAGTTTGTTATCGTTCTATTAATCAAACTTATTGGATAGTTGTTCTTTTTCAGCATGTCTTTGATTTTATTTTCATTATATTTTTGATATATGGGGTCACTTAACTTGACATTCCGATATAAAAGGTTTTTGATGGTGGATATCTTCTGGGATAGCGGGTGGTTGGAATGATAGTTTAATAATCTACCCGATGATGTTTCTTTTGAGTGCCAACTTGTCGAGATGAAACCATCATCCCCTCTTTTCAGAGTGACTAAAAAACAAAGTTTTTTGTCCACTTCATTCTCAACTGTAAACTGAATTCTCTGATGGAAACTATTGAAAACTTGCAATACTTCGTTGGTTCTCCCTTTTGGTATTGCCAGAATGGTGTCATCGACGTAAAGCTTCAAGAAAGGTATTGTAAATACCAACCGCTTTATACAGATTGATATGGCTTTATTCATCACAATGTTAGCTAACGTCGGACTGGCAGGATTGCCCATCGCAGTTCCCTCTATTTGCTGGTATACAATTCCATCAAATGTGAAATAGCTGGATTCGAAGATAAACTCGATGATTCGGCGAAATAATGTTTTTTCAATATCGGTGTATGATATGAAATTCCAATTAGATTTGATTATGTCAAGCACTAGCTGTTTCGGGATGTTGGTGAACAAAGATGTGACGTCCAATGATATCAACTCGTAATCTTTGGGTAATTGAACCGACCGAATGAACTCCACAAATTGAAATGAATTATTGATGTTAAATTCAAAGGTAGTAATCCATGGTGACAGTATTTCGTGGATCAGCACTGATAGATTGTACACTGGTGAATCTTCATTAATAAAAACGCCTAGTATTTATAGTTTGTTTATTATATAAATTAAAGCTTAATTTATTTTTCTCATTGATATAATAGATCAGGTGATTACAGATAAAATACAGACAAACGGTTCATTAAATAAATACTTGTTCATTTGATAAACTGTCTGAAAATGGGCTAACAATTTCTTTAGTAGCAAAATAGAATATCAGTCCAAAAGAGATAGAAATTGGCAACGCTGGAAGTGCCTTCTGGAATATAGCCAACAGAAGAAGTGTTAAGGAGAGCCCCTGAAAAATAAAGAAAAACTGTTGGAATCTGCAATATTTGTTATCGATAAGCGTCCATATTGATGCGATCTTAGGCGGAATAAATAAGTAAAGCGAGCATGTTAGTGATATCTTTGAAGCATGTGTCTAAAATCCGTGGCGTTTATTTTAGTTGATAACTACATAAATATAAGTAGTAGGCTGAAGTAACAAAGAGAACATAAGCTTCCTGATAGGAAACAATTTTGGGTAAATATTAAAGTGTTTTCATCTTGATGATAGTCATTTTAAATTTGTTCTTAGTTACTCAATTCGGCTCTTAACCGTCTGGACCGAGTGGAAATAACCTCATCAAAATTTCTAAATCCAAAGCAGGAGACTAGGCTGAGGGATGCCTGGCTAGATAGAAGACTAGTTGCTCCTGGTTTCGACCACCAGGGGAAACTCCATTGTGTAAGCCCCTTACTTCTGCATGCGGTGCTCTGCAGAGGTGGACCCACTTTCCCTGGTTACCCGTGGGACCGATAATAGACAAAGAGACAATTGAAAACAGCACTGGAAAAGGGGCGGAGATAACCCTCCGCCTCCCCATCCGGGCACCCCGTAAAGTGCAGGTCAGACGACTGAGGAATCGTCTGCCCTTTGAGTTGCCCAAACAAAGACAACCAGACGGCAGAGACGACCCACTGAGGAAAGGCCTCAGTGGAGCAGGGGTGCGGAAGTACCTGCGAATCCTCCATCAGGGGTTAGAACCTAGGGAGGCTTGGAAGCATGCTCTTCCGCGCCCACACCCGAAGGAAAATTCAACGGGGAAAAAGCACGGCAAGAGAGGTACGGAGCTAATTAACCCTCCTCCGCGGTCTCCGCCGAAAAAACAGAAGATGGCTGCGGCAAATACCAGGCCAGCCACTGGTTATGCAGCAGCCGTCAAAGCAGAGAAGGCGGCAATTAGGGTGAATCTCCTTTCTGGAGGAGGAAATGTGTCAAAGCACAGAGAGAAAGGGATTCACGTCTCTGGCGTCCATTTCCGTAGTGGAATGATGCTGGTGGAAAGTGAGTCTAAACAGTCGGCGCACTGCTTATGGAGTCAGTACCCCAGCTGAAATCTTGGAAAGGACCTGAGTTCATAGCGCTGAGCGGAGACGACATCCCAAGTCCTATTAACAAAACGGTTTTTTTTCTCAAGAAGCCTCGACATGAAATCGGAAAAGATCATCCGACTTGTCGAGTTTCAAAACCTGAACTCCAAGAAGGAGGAAAAAGTACGATCCTCGCAATTGGAATTGATTCCCAATCCGAGGAAGTCCTGAGGACAGATGGGTGCCACCTGAACTTCCGAGATCTCTTATTCTGTCCTCCTACAAGGATTTTTTTATCGGCCGTTGAAAGTCTGAACCGAAAATGTTGATTGAGTTTATTTGCTCTCATTTCTGAAAAAATTAGAAAAAGCGATTCTTATTTCAGTATTTTATCAAGAAGAGACCCTTTAATCATAATCTCATAATTTGTTCCCCTACAAGAAAATTTTTTATGTGCCGTTGAATGTTGGACGTATAAATTTCGAACCGAGAATGTTGGGTTTGTTTATTTGCTCTCATTTCTGAAGAAATCCAAAGAAGCAATTATTATTTCAGTATGCTATCAAGAAAACACCATTCTATATCAGAAACATAGGGTCTCATATTTTGCCCCCTACAAGGAAATTTTTTATCGACCGTTGAAAGTGAGACATAGTATCTGAACCAAAATGTTGGTTTGGTTTATTCGCTCCGATTTCGGAAAAAATTGAAAGAATCGATTCTCATTTCAGTTGGATATGGAAAAAAGACCCTTCCGTCAGAAAAATCGGGTCTCATAATTTGTCCCCATCAAGGAAATTCTTTATCGGTCGTTGAAAATGGGACATATAATGTTTGGACAGAAAATGTTGTTTTCGTTTATTTGCTTTCATTTCTGAACAAATCAGAAAAAGCCCTTTTCCTTTCAGTGTGTTATTGAAAAAATTTCAAAAAGCACTGCCGTGAAGGCAGCAGCTTTTGCGTGCATGTTCAATGTAGATGGCCGTTTCAGCAACGAATTTGAAAATGCACGCAAAAGCTGCTGCCTTCACGGCAGTGCTTTTTGAAATTTTTTTTTATAAATTACTGGATTTCAATTCGATCAAATCTGTATTTTGGGAAATATTGGAAAAATAAAATTTTGAATGGGTATATCTACGGAATCATCGAGCTTATTTTACCCATTCACAAATTCGACCTTCGTAATTAAGCCCCAAACCTACTCTACAAATATCCAGTTTCTAAGTCGTTTCTTCCGGAAGTTATTGTGTTTACGGTCAGCCTAACATCCGACTGCGTAAACACAATAACTTCCGAAAGAAACAACTTAGAAACTCGATATTTGTAGAGAAGGTTTGGGCCTTAATTATGAAGGGGTAAAATCCACCCAATGATTCCGCAGATATACCCATTCAAAATTTTATTTTTCCAATATTTCCAAAAATACAGATCAGATCGAATTGAAATCCAGTACTTCATCGAAAAAATACAGTTCGAAGGTTCATACAGAATTTAATGAGGATGATATGATAAGAAAATCACATAAATTTTTTTTTCAAATTGTTCTAAAGACACGATTATCACGAAATTTTGCATAAAGTTGTCTTTCAGCATCTTCAAACTAGCTGCGAAGTTTTATCAGGACTGAATCAGTATTTCTTGAGTTACACCAAAAAAAACAACAATATCGAGAAGAAAACCTCGAAATTTGACATATTTTTTCCCGATATCTCCGAAACTTATGATCGTATCGAACTGAAATTCGGTACACTGCTGTGAAATATGAAGCTCAAAGTGTGAGTGGATTTTTCTTTTGATATGGTGAATGGTTTCCGAAAAAAAAGTTTTTTGGAAAAATTTTTTTTTTATTTACTGACAATATGATCCTGACGCAATTTGGCTCGAAGTTGCGCGTCGTTATACTCAACCTAATTGCCAAGTTTGAATCCAATCGCTCAAGTAGTTTCAGAAATAAAAAATAAATAACTTCAAAATTTCAAGTTGGCCCATTAACGAACTCAACCGCGGCATTCTGATGCGCGACCTACCCTGAAAGTTGCTAGCTTGCTTCTGTCGACAGTTATCGTGTCCTCGGCCGGACAGAATCGATTTTGGCGCCGGATTCGTCATCAGTGAGTCCAACCTAGTCGATTGAGACTATTTTCGGCTCAATCGTCCAAAATTACAGACATTTGGACAAAACGATAGCAAGCTGTTCCCCTAGAACATGCGCGCAAAAAGACTCCTCTATCAGAAAATTGAGCTCTCATATTTTGTCCCCCAACAAGGAAGTTTTTTATCGGCCGCTGAAAGTGTGACATATAGTGTTTAGACCGAAAATGGTATGGTTTATTCGCTCTCATTTCTGAAAGAATTTTGGGAAGAGATTGACTCTTCTATCAGAAAATTAAGGTCTCACATTTTGTCCCCCTACAAGGAAATTTTTATCGACCGTTGAAAGTGGGACAAATAAATTTCAAACCGATAATGTTGGCATCGATTATTTGCCCTAATTGGTGAAAAATTCTTCTTTAAGTATGTTATTAATAAAGAAACGACCCTTCTTTCAGGAAAATGAGGTCTTTTATTTTGTCTTCCTAGAAGGAAATTCTTTCGGTATGTTATTGAGAACATAATGTTCTAGCAAAAAATTGAGTTCTCATATTTTGTCCACCTAGAAGGAATTATTTTATCGGCCGTTGAACGGGGCATATAAATTTCGAATCGAGAATGCTTGCTTCGTTTATTTGCTCTCATTTCTGAAAAAAATCAAAAAAAGCAATTCTTATTTCAGTATGCTATCCAGCCAACACCCTTCTATCAGAAAATTGAGGTCTCATATTTTGTCCCCCTACAAGGAAATTTTTTATCAGCCGCTGAAAGTGTGACATGAAGTGTTTAGACCGAAAATGTTACTTTGTTTTATTTGCACTAATTTCTGAAAAAAAAAAATGAGAAAGAGATTGTTCTCTGGCTATGTTAGTGAGAAAAGACTGTTTTATCAGAAAATTGAGGTCCCATATTTTGTCCCCACACAAGGAATTTTTTATCGGCCGTTGAAGTGAGGCATATAAATTCCGAATCGAGAATGTTGGCTTCGTTCATTTGCTCTCATTTCTGAAAAAAATGGAAGAAGCAACTCTTAATTCATTATGCTATCAAGAAATAAAAACTCCTAACAAAAAAATAGGGGTCTCTTATTTTGTGCCCCAGCAAGATTTTATATCGACAGTTGAAATTGTAACATACACTGTGTCCGTAAAGTATGGAACAAATTCATTTTTAGCTAAACAGGTCATTTTAAGAAATAATCCTGAAACACGTGTATTTTTTATTTTAATTTACCGTATTTTAAAATAATAATCTAATATACAGGGTGAATTACATTCGAGTAATGACGTCACCGTAACTTTTTTTTAATGGAACACCCCCATTTTGTCACAATATTCAGATTACTCTAGCTGAGCTGATTCCAAAAATGTATCACATGTTGATTCCAATTGGTACAGGGTGGACAAAAATACAATAGTTTTGTGTGTACTCATAAAGTAACGCGTAACATTCTTCATTAGGTAAATTAACAATATAATCAAAAATACTTATTGTCTAGCGGACAGAATATGCTGGAATACATGACTTTATAAATGTTCGAACCGCAGCCCTTGCTGTATTTGACAGTAACCCAAACGGTGTACAAATTCTTGTTGAACCTTGTGTATGGTTACTTGCGTAATATTGTTTATTTCTGTTCGAATTTTCTCTTGTACATCTTCAATATTTGCTGGTTTCGTTTTATAAATAACATTCTTCAGATGGCCCCACAAAATAATCCAAAGGATTTAAATATGGTGACCTCGCTGGCCATTCAGTGGTTCCACGTCTACCAATCCACCAGTTCGGAAAAATTTCATCTAGGTACCTTCTAACATCTACAGCATAATGTGGAGGTGCACCATCCTGTTGAAACCATAATCTTTCATCAGAACCTCCAGGATTACGTCTGCTGGGAAACAAATTACGTAAAGTAGGTACGAGATACCCCCTTAAAAACTCAAGGTACTTTGCCCCGTTTAAATTACCTTCGATAAAGTAGGGTCCAATGATTCGATTTCGTACAATTCCAGCCCATACATTTACCTTTTGCCCAGTATCTACAATTCTGACGGTTAACCTCACCATTTAACGTGAAAGTGGACTCATCAGAAAAAATAATGTTTTGTATCAAGAGAGGGTCTCGGTGACATTTATCCATCATTTCTTCGCAAAATTGAAGTCTTCTATCGGGATCATCTTCGTTTAATTCTTGCAGAAGTTTGATTTTATAAGGATGCCATTTTTCAAGCTTCAATAGTTTGTGCACCGTTGTTTTGCTAACACCGATATCGCGACTAACTTTACGAACAGAAGTTTGCGCATCTTCTTCAAAACTCAGTAAAACATCCAATGCTGTATCAGCATTTGCAGGGGGACGACCTGATTTGCGTACATTTTCAACCGTACCAGTTTCTCGAAATTTCGTTTCAATCTTACTGACTGTTGAACGCGTTATAGATCTTTCTGGATATTTATCAGTAAACAAATTGCATACTTCCATCTGAGTTCGCGATCTGCCTCCATACCCAATCATCATAAGTATTTCAATTCTTTGTGTTACACTCAACTCCACTTCTACTTCCAATTAAATCTAAGCAATCATTCGAATATTCACGTATACCAAAAATATTATAGTACTAAACTGTCACTGAACATCAATAAATTACTAAGGGCCAATTGCACCGTTTTCGTCTTAAGCTACAGTTAGTTAAGCGGCGATAAACTTATTAAACTCTGCTTTAAATAATCGGCTTGCACCGAGGCTGAATGTAACTAGATTAAAATTAATCTACAAATCTGGTTACTTTCTCATGAATTGGTACTTGTGACTAGCTTCATGTTGTTTATTTTAACCCTAATTGAAGAAATATTTCAATTCAAAAGATGAAACCCATTATTATGGGTAACTACTACCATATTTCCATAAGTTATGAAAAATCAAGATGCATCTATTGAAAATCCCAACGAAAAAATATATATGACAGACTTTATAGCTTCCATAAAAATATTGCATGTAATGTTCCTGACTTGTTTATTATCATTAAGACTAGGGATCTCTTACCACAGACCTGTGCTCTTACTTCTGCATCAGGCTTTAAACATTATTCAAATTTATAGTCATATACTCAAGTAAACTTATATTTTGTAATATCTTAAGATTTAAGCTTCTGCATGGAATTACAATCGTGGCGTTTGTAAGATGACTAAATAAATAGTATTGATTTATCCGAAACAACTTTCCGATAAGGAACGGCTCACCTAAGAGTAGACTTTCTATTAAATTATTTTGTTTGTAATAAGTATATTATGAATTGAGTTAATTTTTGGTCGAAGATAATGAAAACTCTGATGTGGATCCGCAGAATAAAAAGTATTCTATATAAATAATGAAGTATCATGGATGGATTGACAAAGGTGTACGTTTGAAGATTGTCTAACACGAGAATGCTATTTCTTTCACATTAATTCGTTTGTAGTTATTTTTTGGGCCCAGTTAATATATAATAGAGGATAATGATACCACAGAGACAGCACCTGCACAATAATGAAGTAGTATATGATAGCTTTCCACGTAATACATCACTGAATGAAATAGTACTGAAGACTCTTCATGAAACTATGTTTTTTCATTCCAAATATGTCTTCGATTTCATTCTGCTATTTGCTCTTGGAAATAAATGAGCATATCATTGTAACTTTTTCATTTCAAATAGTTGAAGGCTTATAGAAATACCATTAAGTTTACGAACTCAATGGAAATACTGGTGTTAATTCTTCATGCTTTAAAACATACGAATCAATGCCTACTGATGCCAGTTTCTCCCTATATCATTTTACATGAATATCATCTGAAATTCAACCACTTTTAATCAAAATTTGATTATCAACTCGTAGGAGTTCTCCATCAATGTCCAATGTAAACAAAAAAAAACGTAAACAAACTGGAGGTTACGTTCAGAAAAATGTCAAACTTGTACGAAATCGCTCGAAAGTAGGGTTAGATTCCGAAGCTTACTATTAATCCTTCTTTTAAGCTCCCAAATTCCTGGGCTTAAATTTAACAGTCAGTTAAGGCCATTAAACGAGGATTTCGTGACGGTGCAAGATAATTTTTTACCTAAACCTTGGTTATGGTCTTAATCTATGGTTTTGTAATACGGTGCAATTGGCCCTAAACAAATAATGACATTCCACAAAAAACTAGACGACTATGTTTTTGCGCGCATGTTCTAGGGGAACAGCGTGCTATCGTTTTGTCGAAATGTCTGTAATTTTGGATGATTGAGCCGAAAATGGTCTCAATCGACCAGGTTGGACTCACTGATGACGAATCCGGTGTCAAAATCGATTCTGTCCGGCCAGCCGGCCGTAGACACAATAACTGTCGACAGAAGCAAGCTAGCAACTTGAAACATTCAGGATAGGTTGCGCATCAGAATGCCGCGGTTAAGTTCGTTAATGGGCCAAATCGGTCGAATAGTTTCGGAGTTATAGGCACTTGAAGTTTTGAAGTAATTTATTTTTTATTTCAGAAACTACTTGAGCGATTGGATTCAAACTTGGCAGTTAGGTGGAGTATAACAACACGCAACTTTGAGCCAAATTTCATCAGGATCATATTCATATCCTTTCAGTGTGTTATTGAAAAAATTTCAAAAAGCACTGCCGTGAAAGCAGCAACTTTTGCGCGCATGTTCAATGTAGATGACCGTTTCAGCAACGAATTTGAACATGCACGCAAAAGCTGCTGCCTTCACGGCAGTGCTTTTTGAAATTCTTTACTGATAAATTACTGGATTTCAATTCGATCAAATCTGTATTTTGGGAAATATTGGAAAAATAAAATTTTGAATGGGTATATCTACGGAATCATCGAGCGGATTTTACCCATTCACGAATTCGACCTTCGTAATTAAGCCCCAAACCTACTCTACAAATATCGAGTTTCTAAGTCGTTTCTTCCGGAAGTTATTGTGTTTACGGTCAGCCTAACGGCCGACTGCGTAAACACAATAACTTCCGAAAGAAACAACTTAGAAACTCGATATTTGTAGAGAAGGTTTGGACCTTAATTACGAAGGCCGAATTCGTGAATGGGTAAAATCCACCCAATGATTCCGTAGATATACCCAATCAAAATTTTATTTTTCCAATATTTCCAAAAATACAGATCAGATCGAATTGAAATCCAGTACTTCATCGGAAAATAACAGTTCGAAGTTTCATAAAGAATTTAATGAGGATGATATGATAAGAAAATCATAGAAATTCTTTTTTCAAATTGTTCTAATGACGCGATTATCACGAAATTTCGCATAAAGTTTTCTTTCAGCATCTCAAAACTAGCTGTGAAGTTTTATCAGGACTGAATCAGTATTTCTCGAGTTATACCGAAAAATAAACGATATCGAGAAGAAAACCTCGAAATTTGACTAATTTTTCCCGATATCTCCGAAACTTATGACTGTATCGAACTGAAATTTGGTACACTGCTGTGAAATATGAAGCTCAAAGTGTGATTGGAATTTTTTTTCGGATATGATGAATGGTTTCCGAAAAAAAAAATTTTTTGGAAAAAAATTTAAAAAAAATTATTTTTTTTTTAATTTACTGACAATATGATCCTGAAGAAATTCAGCTCAAAGTTGTGCGGCATTATACTCCACCTAACTGCCAAGTTTGAATCTAATCGCTCAAGTAGTTTCTGAAATAAAAAATAAATAAATTCAAAACTTCAAGTACCTATAACTCCGAAACTATTCGACCGATTTGGCCCATTAACGAACTCAACCGCGGCATTCTGATGCGCAACCTATCCTGAAAGTTTCAAGTTGCTAGCTTGCTTCTGTCGACAGTTGGCGTGTCTACGGTCGGACGGCCGGCCGGACAGAATCGATTTTGACACCGGATTCGTCATCAGTGAGTCCAACCTAGTCGATTGAGACCATTTTCGGCTCATTCATCCAAAATTACAGACATTTGGACAAAACGATAGCACGCTGTTCCCCTATAGAACATGCGCGCAAAAAAATCCACTCACACTTTGAGCTTCATATTTCACAGCAGTGTACCAAATTTCAGTTCGATACGATCATAAGTTTGGGAGATATCGGGAAAAAATAAGTCAAATTTCGAGGATTTCTTCTCGATATCGTTGATTCTTTCGGTATAACTCGAGAAATACTGATTCAGTCCCGATAAAACTTCACAGCTAGTTTTGAGATGCTGAAAGACAACTTTATGCGAAATTTCGTGATAATCGTGTCATTAGAACCATTTGAAAAAAAAATTTCTATGATTTTCTTATCATATCATCCTCATTAAATTCTTATTTATTTTCCGATGAAGTACTGGATTTCAATTCGATCTGATCTGTATTTTTGGAAATATTGGAAAAATAAAATTTTGATTGGGTATATCTACGGAATCATTGGGTGGATTTTACCCATTCACGAATTCGGCCTTCGTAATTAAGGTCCAAACCTTCTCTACAAATATCGAGTTTCTAAGTTGTTTCTTTCGGAAGTTATTGTGTTTATGCAGTCGGCCGTTAGGCTGACCGTAAACACAATAACCTCGGAAGAAACGACTTAGAAACTCGATATTTGTAGAGTAGGTTTGGGGCTTAATTACGAAGGTCGAATTCGTGAATGGGTAAAATCCGCCCAATGATTCCGTAGATATGCCCATTCAAAATGTTATTTTTCCAATATTTCCAAAAATATAGATTTGATCGAATTGAAATCCAGTAATTTATCAGTAAAAAGTTTCAAAAAGCACTGCCGTGAAGGCAGCAGCTTTTGCGTGCATGTTCAAATTCGTTGCTGAAGCGGTCATCTACATTGAACATGCGCGCAAAAGTTGCTGCCTTCACGGCAGTGCTTTTTGAAATTTATTATAAATAGATAAGAAATAATTTCTTTCATATTCTGTCTGCTGGACCACAAGTACCAAACATCTTTGGAAACAGCTCATTTTAGCTAAAAATGAATTTGTTCCATACTTTACGGACACAGTGTATAGTGTTTCGACAGAAAATGTTGGTTTGGTTTATTTGCCCTCATTTCTAAAAAAAAAAATGGATAAAGAGATTGTTCTTTGGGTACGTTTTTGAGAAAAGACTTTTCTGTCAGAAAAATGAGGATTTATGTTCTGCCCCCCACTAGCAAATTCTTTATGGGTCGTTAAAAATGAGACATTGCCCTCATTTTTGAGAAAAATTAGAGAAAGCAATTCTTCTTTTGATATGTTATTAAAAAACAGATTTCCATCAGAAAGAAGAGGTCTTATATTTCATTCCCCTACAAGGAAATTTTTTATCGGCCGTTGAATTTGGAACATATACCTTGGGTTTCACAAAGCATAATCCTCTGATCAACGCGTTGATATTCTGTGGTATTGCTAAAAATGAACTGAAATTGAACATAGAATTGTCTTGATCAGAACAATCAAGTTAATCAGAGCTTTGTGAAACCCGCTGATAGTGTCTCTGAACCGAAAATGTTGGTTTAGTTCATTTGCTATCATATCTAAAAAATTCGAAGTCGCGATTCTCATTTCAGTATGTTATCAAGAAGAGGCCCTTCTATCAGAAAAATATGGTCTCATATTTTGTCCCCCTTAAAGAAAATTTTTTATCGGCGATTGAAAGTATCTGAACCGAAACTGTTGGTTGAGTTGATTTGCTCTCATTTCTGAAAAAAATCGAAGAATCGATACTTATTTCAGTATTTTATCCAGAGTAGACCCTTCAACAGAAAAATGGGGTCTCATATTTTGTCCCCCAACAAGGAAATTTTTTATCGGCCGTTGAAAGTGGGACATTTTCTTCTTGGAACGAACATGTTGATTTGGTTTATTTGCTCTCGTGATATGAGAGTCTCCCCTTAAAGAAATCTATAGCGTATCAGGTTTAGGAAATACAATTAAGGCAAATGATAATCTCAATTTCCCAATTTTTTACGAACTAGGAATTTTGGAGAACATCCATTTACATGTAGTAAATTGGCATAAGAAATTCGATGCTTCATTAGAAACATCTGATCTACAAAAATTATATGTGCAATAATGGATTTATAAAATCAAATCGCGCGAACTTACTGCTGACAATTTCGTAAAAGTACCTGTCCACAACAGAATACGGTGATGTTATATTACCCAAAATAAATTCCAACAATTTTAGACTCCTGAATACATTGCTCGTGCATAAAATGGATTTTGTTTCATACCGATTGCCCAGCCAATCGAAAACGATGTAGAAATTAATTTTTCCGAACACTGCTGAAAACTCGCGAAAAATATCAGAACCGCCCACATGAATTCTGAAGAAAATAGAGAAATTTTAAAGCTTTGTAGCAAATTCAAAAATATCTGTTATAATGAAAACTGCGATCTCTCATTCAGTAACACAGTAAAACACAAGATTAGAACCAAAGATGAGGAACCCGTTGATGTCAAGTCTTTTAGACACCCTCTGTTAATAAATAATGTTAATAAATGTAACGGTGCGCTCCAAGCGTCCACCCCTTGTCTGAAACTTTGAACTCTTCCTAATGGTTCATTCTTTTTTGCACGTATCAACAAGTCTAGACGCACATACGCATAGACAAGATTAGAGAGTCAATGGTTAGACGTCTAAAGCCCCGTACAGACACGCGAGCTAAGCGGCTTGTGAGGCAAGTTAATTGGGCTGCCTCGCAAGTGTAGACGGTTTTTTGAGCGGGGGCAGAGGCGCTAAACTCGATCCATCGGATGTCGGTTTTTACGGCGAGGCAAAAGGATTCCTCAGGCTCAGTTTGGACGGTAAACAAGTAGCGTTGGAATGTTTTTACGATGTTGAGAGCACACAGCTGCGTTTCGTGACGCTATCCGTCTTGATGTTATTCATAGGCGTATCGTTTGTATGGAATAGTTCTAATGAAATAGAATTTTAATAAAAATGCGGATCGAGCCGTGAGATATATTTTGTGAATTGAATCGTATAGGATATTTTTCCGAATAATTCTCACTGAAAGAATAGATATAATGCATAATTCGTTACTTTTCATTCTGTCAATAATCTATAATCAGAGACAAAAAACGAACGATTCTCGCAGAGTTATACATATTGAAAATAATAATAATTACTTCGAGGTTGTTTATCAGATGAAGAATATCTTTAGGTATATAATGGTAAGCTCGTTTTTTTTGGAATGCAACTGTAATGAAATGTTTCGGCAGATTTGTCTCTAGTATTTTGATATAAGCGTATTCATCAAGGTAGTACCTACTTTGAGTCTATATTGATATTAACCCTAGATGATTCGAAATTTGTGCCGTAAAAACTTAGAGTTAACGAAATAATCAGGGAAAAGCAACTGTAGTTGCAATTTATTTTTCTGATGGTATAGAGAGTTAAATTTATTTTAGCCTTTGAAAAAAGCGTCAGGGCACTATGAAAAATGAAACAGTTGTGAGAGAGTATGGATAAGTGCATTTTGAATAATATAACTATGTAACTTTTCCATTCAGCATGAGCTTCGTGGGGCCACATCAGTTACTTTGAATAATAAAAGAGTTGAACGAATTCTGTTCTTGACTTTTCCAGTTGGTTCACAATGTGTATATATATTATATTTCGTTGTCAAATCATTGTGAATAAGCTTATAATGTACAATATTCCTATGGAATAATTCAATCATCTATCAATTTTCCGTATTTCCAACCACATTCCATGAAAACCTAGATTCCCCAATCATGACCATTTAATAATTTTTACATTTATCATCATTCTCATTCGTCATATCAGTACACGTTGATACATATAAATTCTCGTAAAATAATAAACGTCTGTTTTACTACGCTGCTGCACGGGCTACTGGGAAGGGGCTCGCGAGCCACTGCGGCTCGACTTGGCCAAACATCTCGCTCAAGGCTGCCTCGCTGTGTCTATTTTTTCTCGAGCTGCTCATGAGCAGCTCTGCTCCCGTGTCTGTACGCGGCTTAAGAACACATCGTCTATTGTACCACTAAATGCATGTGCATAAGTCTGAAAAAAAACAAGCTTGAAGGGAAATATCGAGAAAAATAATAGTAGGCCAAGAAACGAACGGTTATATGAAGTCTGGAATGTGAATACTGAAAAAATATTCAGTAGTTAGATATATTATTGTAGATGAGGGTAGGACTTACTTTCACTTATCGAGGTCAGAAATAAACCGTATAGGAGTAAATTATGAAAACTCCAATAATCAAACTGATCTTACTGACATAGGGTCAAAATCAGTAGAAGATAAGTCTCTGAAATCTGATATTGATAAATCAGACATAAAACTGATTCCTGACATAATGTCAAAATCAGTAGGTAATAAAATATCTAAAATATGATATAGCTGAATCAGATATAAAACTGATCTTTCTGACAGTGTCAAAATCAGTAGGTATAGATAATCAAATCTTTGGAATCTGATATTGATAAATCAGATATGAAACTGATCTTTTTGACACAGTGTCAAAGTCAGTAGGTGATCAAATCTCTGGAATGCGATATCGATAAATAAGATACGAAACTGAACTTCCTGATATAGAGATCATATGTTGAATAATCTGATATTAAACAGATCTTAATATAAAGTCAAATCGATAGGTAACTATATTTCAGAAATCTGATATTGATACCTAAGTCATATATAAAACTGATTTTCTGATGTATTGTAAGAATTAATAGGTAACTGAGTTCAAAGAGATCTGATATTGATGAATCAGACATGATTTGCTGATGTTTCTGCTAATTAGTTATTGAGTCTTTGAAATACCTTGTCTCGATAAATTGGATAAGAAACGTCAAATAAAAAAAAAAACAAAAGAATAATTCGAAAATCTAGAAATTTCTAGTGATGAATTTGAAAGGGTATAGGTAGTATTTAGATAATGCAAAAAACGATGTTTCAACAGATTGAAAATCAAAAACAAAAATGTTTCGAAATGTAAAGCTGTAGTCGAATTGAAAGGGAATTTCAAATTCTTCGATATAAATATATGTATATTTATAACAGATGATGGTTCATTGTGTACTCTGTCTATTTTGAATAAAATTCAATGTATTGAAGAAGAATTGAAAAGGAACAGAATTTTATGGAATTGAATGAACCATAGAGAAATTTGAAAAAAAATGGTGATATTCAAAGAGTTGATAACGCGCCATTGAAAATGTGATTGCATTTTTGAAAATAAACAGAGCTCGGACATGAGTTTCTGAGCTCTGTCTAATAGACGAATTGTAGAATGTAAATGGCTATTTACTGAAAGATATAAGTTGGTAAATTCATAAATTTATAAAGCTCGTCTTTAGTTTCAGCCAAAATATTGAATAGATCATAATGAAAAATATGAAAGTCGCAAGAATCTCAAGATCTAGACTCATGACAGCATTTGAAAATCAATCTTATTTACTAAAAAATCCATGGGATATAAATGCTCGAATCGTAAATAAGAGAGTGAAAATCTAATGTATGGAAGTTCCTGAAGGAATTAGTTGTAATAATGTTGAAGATAATGAAGGAATAAACAGTGATAAAAGTTGCATAAATCCTTGTACGGATTGAATAAAACAGTAAGATGCTGGTTTGGAGAATTTGAAAACGAAAAAATGCAAATGAAAGGGTTTTGAAATTATCCCCGTAGAAGTGTGTAAATAATTTGCAGACAGATGAAACATGGTAAAAATAATTAAACTTTATATTTATGTTCTCATGAGAATAACAGCAAGTGTCGATCATTTGAACTATGTTACATTATTTTAAAATCTGAGAGTAATTTTTTTGTGATGGTCCTAAAAATATCACAGATTTTTTCAATTATCAATTCTGAAATGACAATACCGACTTTAATTTATAAATGAATTAGTTGTGTTGGTATCAGTCATAAAGTGTCGAAACATTTCGATACAAAATTTGATTTCTTTCTAGGTGATCAGTTGAGAAAAATGTAATAAAATCAAATTTTATTCCTACAGGTTGTCAACTTGCAGATGTCTCCGCAGAAACATTACTAGCAGCCAAATTCTTGGAGCTGAGCGATGGAATAGATTAAAAACTAATCGATTATATGATATTATGGTAGTTTTAAATGAAATGGTCGGGTTAGGTTTTTCTGGGTTTTCCTTAATCCCATGCAACGAATGTTGGACCATTTGTATACATGTCCCAGAAAGCACAAGGAAGGTTATTTGTTTTGAATTAATGAAATGTATTACTTAGATCTTTTCTCTTTTGAAATGAGATTAATTTTTGAGGGGGCGTGTTGGTTTTTCAA
Organism: Myrrha octodecimguttata; assembly: GCA_958510865.1. Taxonomy (NCBI): domain Eukaryota; kingdom Metazoa; phylum Arthropoda; class Insecta; order Coleoptera; family Coccinellidae; genus Myrrha; species Myrrha octodecimguttata. The sequence continues at coordinate 17,690,096 of OY294060.1, forward strand.
GTCCCTGTTGAATGTTCAAAAATTAAGTCGCATTAGTTTATCATCGATACGTTTATCTGTGGTTCACTCGGAAATAATAAATTCTGAGATTAGGATTGTTATAGTTGACTTCGAGCAGAAATGCCTCTTCAGAATGTTTATATTATACACGTGCATGAGCCGAGGGACCATGCAGAAAAGCTTACATTTCGTGTTTTAAGGAATGCTAGATTCTTCCTAGATTATTAGAGTTAGTGCTCATTCAACACTCCATGAGTGAAGAAACCTTCCAAGTGCAGATGTCGCCAATAAAGAAATTGCATAAGAAAGATGAACCTTTCTTTCATTTCAACATAGCCTTTCCAACAAATAAAAATATTAAAGTAGAGATGAGACAACTTGCTGACAGCAATGGAATCAAAAACACACAATCCCAAAAAAAATTATATTCGATTCAAAATATGGAAATATTTCATAAATCTGAAAGATATTGAAGAAAAAAACATATCTTAGCTATAATTCTACAAAATTTCGTTCAAAACAAAAGTCTGCAAATATATTTATATATGTGTATTGAGGCATAATTTCGTTCAATATTGTTTTATATTAAAAAAAATTGTAGTTTTTGGTTTAATCCAAAACACAACCACTAAAGCTCGCCTTTAGATTGATGATTTTTGGCATCATATTAATGTACCTAAGTGATTAGTTGATGTAAAAATACATCGATACAATGACCGATAAGCCTGAATTCAATGCCCTGGCACCATTGATATAAGGACTGCTGTTTATGGATCGATGTACTCGTGACCTGGTATTAATGTCGATGGTCATTGATACAATGTTAACGGTTATCAAATACTGGTGATGAATTTAATGCTCTTGGGGGATTGATATAATCACTCGAACATTGAACAATGACCAACAGGACGTTATATCAATGAACTCGAGCATCGGCTAAAAATTGATGTCCAAATACATTGTCGTAAGGCTGAATTTGATTATATTCACGTACGTTTTCGTTCTGTGTAATTACATAAAATGTGTGAATTCAAACATTAAATCTACCTCAATAGATTGGTGAAAATACATAGAATTATACATATATATTTTTGCGCGCATGTTCTAGGGGAACAGCGTGCTATCGTTTTGTCCAAATGTCTGTAATTTTGGATGGTTGAGCCGAAAATGGTCTCAATCGACTAGGTTGGACTCACTGATGACGAATCCGGTGTCAAAATCGATTCTGTCCGGCCGGCCGTAGACACGATAACTGTCGACAGAAGCAAGCTAGCAACTTGAAACTTTCAGGATAGATTGCGCATCAAAATGCCGCGGTTGAGTTCGTTAATGGGCCAAATCGATCGAATAGTTTCGGAGTTATAGGCATTTGAAGTTTTGAAGTTATTTATTTTTTATTTCAGAATTTACCTTAGCGATTGGTTTCAAACTTGGCAGTTAGGTGAAGTACAACGACGCGCAACTTTTAGCTGAATTTCTTCAGGATTATATCGTCAGTAATTTTAAAAAAAAAAATTTTTCCAAATTTTTTTCCAAAAAAATTTTTTTTTCGGAAACTATTCATCATATCCAAGAAAAATTATACTCACGCTTTGACCTTCTAATTTCACAGCAGTGTACCAAATTTCAGTTCGATACGATCATAAGTTTTGGAGATATCGGGAAAAAATATGTCAAATTTCGAGGTGTTCTTCTCGATATCGTTGATTTTTTCGGTATAACTCGAGAAATACTGATTCAGTCCTAATTAAACTTCACAGCTAGTTTTAAGATGCTGAAAGACAACTTTATGCAAAATTTCGTGATAATCGTGTTATTAGAACAATTTGAAAAAAAAAATTTCTATGATTTTCTCATCATATCATCCTCATTAAATTCCGTATGAAACTTCGAACTGTAATTTTCGATGAAGTACTGGATTTCAATTCGATCTGATCTCTATTTTTGGAAATATTGGAAAAATAAAATTTTGATTGGGTATATCTACGGAATCATTGGGTGGATTTTACCCATTTACGAATTCGGCCTTCGTAATTAAGGTCCAAACCTTCTCTACAAATATCGAGTTTCTAAGTTGTTTCTTTCGGAAGTTATTGTGTTTACGCAGTCGGCCGTTAGGCTGACCGTAAACACAATAACTTCCGGAAGAAACGACTTAGAAACTCGATATTTGTAGAGAAGGTTTGGACCTTAATTACGAAGGCCGAATTCGTGAATGGGTAAAATCCACCCAATGATTCCGTAGATATCAAATATCGAGTTTCTAAGTTGTTTCTTTCGGAAGTTATTGTGTTTACGCAGTCGGCCATTATGCTGACCGTAAACACAATAACTTCCGGAAGAAACGACTTAGAAACTCGATATTTGTAGAGTAGGTTTGGGGCTTAATTACGAAGGTCGAATTCGTGAATAGGTAAAATCCGCCCAATGATTCCGTAGATATACCCATTCAAAATTTTATTTTTACAATATGTCCAAAAATACAGATATGATCGAATTGAAATCCAGTAATTTATCAGAAAAAAATTTCAAAAAGCACTGCCGTGAAGGCAGCAGCTTTTGCGCGCACGTTCAAATTCGTTGCTGAAGCGGTCATCTACATTGAACATGCGCGCAAAAGTTGCTGCCTTCACGGCAGTGCTTTTTGAAATTTTGAAATTGAAAATTTCACTTTCCAGATTTGATTTTACATGAGGTATAGTGTAATATTACAGCACACTTCCCTGGCAACTTGATGCCAACGTATATAAAGTGCTGTAATTTTACGATGGAGTTTTTAACAGTGTACCTACAACTTGAAAAATCACCCTGTGTAGAGAGAATTGAGTGGGTACCTACAGAATAAAATTCTCAGATTCCTATTGCCTGAATCCTAAAGTGATTAATATCGTCTACAGTAATCATGAGTATACTGGCATGTTCGGGGGAGATTTGGTATTATGGAGCTGAAGAATCGTCGCCAAATGACTGACATTGTTGTACTATATAGAATATCGTCAATGGCTTGTTCCGTGTGCCTTATGTTCTGCAGTCATTTTCATTCAGATTCCCTGATAAGTTGCGAAATATATAGAGACACATTTTATGCCCCTTTAAGCTAGACGGATAGCGCTCTAAATGCCCCTATTTTGGCTATAGGATGATAACTTCATTGAACAATATTTGCATTGACTAAGATATTTTGATATATCTGCACTCAGTAATCTGAAGCGTAGTCCCCAGGAATATTCTCTTATGAAGAAACACTACTGTTTCAATTTCTTTTGCTGGTTTTTGAATCGATGTAAGTACCTAATTTGTAGTTTCAAAGTGGCGAATTTTGTTTTTTTAGGCTGAGCCTGTTTGTATTCCTTGTAAACTATTGAATAAATTGATAAATATGATCAACAATCTCAGGAAAAAAAGTTTCGACAAAACTTTCGAAAATTTTGCACGTTGTATGTTGGCATTTTTCAAGTTACAACGAAATTTCAATCTGATCACATTGGTACTTACCTATTTCATAAGATATCCAGGAAGTAATCTAAACAGTTGAGATTTCTATAACTGTATATAATAGATATAACTATATATAAGCAATTTGACCGATTTCGCCATATAACGATATTAACCGAGATATTCAGACCAAACCAAACCAAACCTGAAAAGTTAGACTACAAACGGTCAGACCGCCGGACAGAATTGAATTCGACCACGGATAAACCATCATCAGTGAGTTCAACCTAGTCGTTTGAGACCATTTTCCAGAAAATATTCGAAAATGCCAAACCTTGGGACAAAAATATAACGCGCTGTTCCCCAGCAGAACAATCGAGTAAAAATCGGATTCACACCGTTCAAATTTATTTTTTAGTGCCGAGATAAAAACAACAAATTTATATAATTTTATTGTCAAGAATGCAATAACAAACGTTCGAAGAGCACCCAGGTCCCAGGCCTCATTCAAATATCGAAAAGATAACGCTTCTTTCGCGAGCCATTTCTTCCGAACAAACCATACCTTCGCAGATCTGAATATCCTCGAAATTCTCCGTCTGGTACCGAGAAGTAAAACATTTTAGAATCATTGGAAATCTTCAAGTACCTAAATATCCCGGCAGTAAAATGAAATTCCCCAGTTCTCGAAATTGAAATAAGCCTGTAGAACATTTGAATACGTTGTTACCTATAACTTAAAATACACCCAGTTTGAAAATGTAGTAGTACTACAAAACTCAGGTCACTGTTGAACTTTAATAAAATAGTTTGATAATAAACAAAGTAATTTCTCTTATTTCATTTCAAATGAACCCAGTAACAGACTATTATATCCAACCAAGGAGATAGTGTTCTTAGAAATAGAGGGGATGACGCTTCTTTGTGATTGGCTCCGGAGATAAACGTTCCTACGCGGCTCCGCGCTGTTTCTGAAAGTGACCAGTCTACTGCTGGGGTTCGATTTAGATACGTTTCAGACGAGTTGATTCTTGGAGATTTTCGTACTTATTTCGTGGTATTTTGTGTGTGTGTGTTAGGTTAAGTTTCGTATAATTAAGATAGTGACTTTATTTTTTAAGACAGTGACTTTATTTTTCAAGATAGTGACTTTGGTATTTGAGATAGTGACTCTTTTTTTAAAGATAGTGACTTTTTGTGTTTCGTGATAATAATTATTCCAACTTCTGAAAATGTGAGTATCAGCTCTTGAAAACATTATCCATCTATATTCTACCATTATAAATGATTACAAATCGATTTTCGGGAGTCATGCAGATTGATCTGCATTGATTCTTACACTGAGAAAAATCGTCCGAATGAACAGTTTGTTGGGAGTTATTTCATCAATAACGAACGCGGTGTCCATTTACTTATAACAATCCACTGGGATGAGTAGAATGAGTTTTCTGTTATTGCCCATTTGCTATAAATAATCTTTTTCTTGATGTGGGAGTCAAGAAATTTACAGGTTATAAGTTCATAATACCCACTATAAACTTTTTCATTCAATAAATATCATTTGTGATGAGAATGAATACTGTTGATTAGTCATTATTATAGTGCTTTAATTATTCATAAATGAAAAGTTATTTGAATTAATTAAAAGTTATTCATTAATTTCGGAGTTACTCGGTTTCCTCCGTTCTTGCAGTTTTTTATACGAATCGACGGCCAACGCCGCGCGAAGCCGCTTTAAGGGCGCCATTTTTTCCATCTAAAAAGCTATCGGTTCGGTATTGGCGCCACCAGAGACTACAAACACAGACGATATCATGGACTAGGCCGACTGGGCGTCACGTAACTTCAGCACACTGCTCTATGCATAGAGAGAGAGGTATAGTGAAGAATGCAATAGGGACCGGCAGAAGACTCTAATTTGCTATTGCGGTACATAAGAATATCAGGTTTTTAAATTTCTAGGAGATATTTTGACTATTTCGAATGGGATGAGTATAGAAAACCAGAGGAGCAATGTCGTGAAGGCAGCAACTTGTGCGCGCATGTTCAATGGAGATTACAGCTTTTTTGGCAACGAATTTGAATACGCGCACAAAAGCTGCTGCCTTCACGGAAGTGCTTTTCTAGGTTATTCGATAATGTATACTGGATTTCAATTCGATCTAGATCCAAACTGTTTTTTTGGAATTATTGGGAAAATAAAATGGGTATATCTACGGAATTATTGGGCGGATCCTACCCATTCACGAATTCGACCATTGTAATTAAGCCCCAAACCTACTACTAATCGAGTTTCTGGGTTGTTTCTTTTGTTACTATGTTTACGGTTGGCTATTAATCCAAAGTCAGAAACAACCGCAACACTTATGAAGATGCCAAATATGAAATAATTAATGCACAAATTTGGTGATAAGGCCTTATAGGCGATCGTTAACACAATAACCTCCGAACGAAATCAATAAGAAACTCAATATTCGTAGAATAGATTTGGACCTCAATTACGAAGGCCGAATTCGTGAATAGCTAAAATCCACCCAAAACTTCCGCAAATATAGCCATTAAAAATTAGTTTTTCCCAATTTCCAAAAATATAGATCAGATTGAATTGAAATCCAATACTTCATCGAAAATGACATTTCTCGATGGTTTAGACAGAATTTCATGAAGATAATGTGATTTTTTTTAAAATTTTCTAATGACACGATCACCACAAAATTACTTATAAAGTTGTCAATCAGCATTTTCAATCAATTCAAGGATATCCAGGAAAAAACACGAAATTTGACATATTTTCTCGAAATAAAACTTATCATCGAATCGAACTGAAGTTTGGTACACTACTGTGAAATATAAGGTTCAAGGCCTGAGCAAAACTCTTTTTCGAATATAATGTATTCGAAAAAAAAAATTTTTCGAAAATTTTATTCGCTGACAACAAGATTTCAACAAAATTCCGCGAAAAGTTGCGAGCAGAACTTACGGTCAAACCATCTGTCAAGTTTCAATCCAATCGCTTCAGTAGTTCTCGAAATATCAGGAAAATAACCTCAAAACTTCAAATGGCTATAACTCCAAAACCGTTCGACCGATTTTGCCCCCTAACAAACTTAACCTTCGTATTTTGAAATACAACCTTACACTTGTAACCGTGATGACGGCCGGCCGGACAGAATCGATTTTGACACTGGATTCATTATCAGTCAGTCCAACCTAGTCGTTTGAGACTATTTTCGGCTCAAAATTCGAGAATAACAGACATTTGGACAAAACATACGCGCAACGAGCTACATGAATTAGAATGATGACCTTTTCTTGATATATTTTCATATCTTTCATAAACAAGAGAAGTTTATCGTGTTCAATTTGTGTGAGTATGTTTTTATTTCTGTTCCAAAGTTTTCCGAAAGTTCAGAACTGAAACACACTTTTTTGATTAATTTCATATTCCATATCATGGAAAATTTATTTCAATTGGAATATCCAGTATTTCTTATAAATTTATGGCCATTCAAATATTATAAAAAAAAATTCAGAAAAGCACTGCCGTGAAGGCAGCAGCTTTTGCGCGCATGTTCAATGTAGATGACCGCTTCGGCAACGAATTTGAACTTGCGCGCGAAAGCTGCTGCCTTCACGGCAGTGCTTTTCTAGATTTTTTTTCGATGAATTACTGGATTTCAATTCGATCTAATCTGTATTTTTGGAAATATTGAAAAAATAAAATTTTTAATGGGTATATCTACGGAATCATTGGGCGGATTTTACCCATTCACGAATTCGACCTTCGTAATTAAGCCCCAAACCTTATCTACAAATATCGAGTTTCTTAGTCGGTTCTTCCAAAAGTTATTGTGTTTGCGGTCGGCCTAACGACCGACTGTGTAAACACATTAACTTCCGGGAGAAACAACTCAGAAACTTAGTAGAGTAGGTTTGGACCTCAATTACGAAGGTCCAAATCGTTAAGGGGTTAAATCCGCACAATGATTCTGCAGATATACCCATTCAAAATTTATCTTTCCAATATTTTCAAAAAACCAGATTATATCGAATTGAAATTCTGTACTCCTTCGAAAAATGACAGTTCGAAGGTTCATACAGAATTTTATGGGGATAATTTGATCAGACAATCACAGAATATTGAATATTTGAAAAAATAAAAGTTTTTTTTCGAATTGTTCTGATGACTCGATCATCACGAAATTCTGCGCAAAGTTGTCCATCAGTATTTCCAGGCTAGCTGCCAAGTTTCAGTATGATTGACATAGTATTTTTTTGAGTTATTCCAAAAAAAATACCGATATTTGAGAAACCACGAAGTTTGACGTATTTTTTCACCTTATATTCGAAAATTATGACCGCATTGAATTAAAATTTGGTACACTGCTGTGAAATACAAAGCTCATGGTACGACCGGAATTTTTTCCGAGTGTAATGAACAGTTTCCGAGAAAAATTTTGAAACATTTTGTTTCCTTCAAAAGTTAGAGTACAAATTGACAGACGGCAGGAAAGAATTGGATTCGACCACGGGTTCATCATCAGTGAATTGTGCATGAGTCCAACATAGTCGTTTGAGACCATTTTCCAGAAGAAATTCGAAAATTTTAAACATTGGAACGAAAACATAACGCTCTGTTCTCCAGAACAATGACGTAAAAAGTGCCTTCACAACGTTATTTTAAGATTCAAATTCAAATGCTAAAGATGAAAATCCATTCATTCAAATATCGAAAAGATAACTCTAATTTAGCGAATCATTTCTTTCAAACAAATCATAACCTTACCAGACATGAATCACCTCGAAATTCTCCGGCTGGTACCAAAAAGTAAGACACGCGTTTTAGAATGCATGGAAATCTTCAAGTACCTAAATATCCCGGCAGTAAAACGAACAGACGGACCTATGGACTTCCCCACTTCCCGAAATTGCCAAGAAATAGGCCTGCACAACATTTAAATACGTTGTTAACTAACTTGATATACACAAAGTTTGAAAATTTATTTTATTATATTTGAAATGAATGAAGTAACGGACTACTCCATCCAACCAATGGAATAGTTTTCTTAGAAATAGAGGGGATGACCCTTCTTCGTGATTGGTCCCGGAGATAAACGTTAGTCCGCGCTGGTTCTGAAGCGGGACTGAACTGACCCAGAGACCAGTCTATTGCTAGCATTAGGGCCAGTATTATGAAACTTAACTGAAAGTTATCTTTAATTTTAACTGACTGTTTGTTAAACTTTTGCTCGAAAAATTATAAAAGTCTCATTTCTATCATAGACAAGATATACTGTGATGATCTCTATGAGAAGGAGAAGGAAATAATTAAAGATTCTATGATAAATCTAACCACCAATTTCTGGGTTGGAAAAATACTCCCTTTCAAAACATGATAGGAATAAACAAATCCTCTATTGACAAATACCTATTCGCACTATGAATCAGGGAGCTTAATGGATTGTGGTTTCCATAAAAATAGAAAGTGAATTACTGATTTGAGGGAGAGTTGCAATGATCAATTTTGAATTCTTATACTTTTTGCAATTGGAAGGGATGTTTTGGTATTTATTCGGTAACCGAACTAAAACAACTACTTCCACTGATGAATATATTTGAAATGAAAGCTTAAAAGGAAAAACTTTGACAATAATGATATACAAATTCAGGAATAATTGTACAATTACAATGAAATTCTTCCAAATCCAATTAGGTACTGATTAGGTCATTAAATTAAAAAAAATGGTAATGTTTTGTGTGGCTCCAGGTTATCCAGCCTTGCTATTTAGAATTTGTACACAGTTACCAGCTACAGTTTGGCCATTATTATAAGAAAAGTATCCATTGCAATTATGATGGTTTCTTTTCATCTTAAAAGTTAAATAATGTGTATAAATTATTATGTTTCATTACGCCTTCAAAACTTTTATCTGTTATATAATACACCAAAAAGACTAAATGCCAATGATTTTTTTTCATTTACATCTTATAATAGTTGAACAGAAAGAGTAACTGATATTTTCATTACAATAATATGCCATGATCAAGTCTCGAGATTGGATTCTTACTCGAGTGAGGTTTATAGCAGGCATTTTGATGTAAATAGATAATAAGTATGCAATTTTTCATGGGACATTTCTGATAATACAGTTCATCAGTATAGTTGATTTGTGAAAACCCCTAAAATCTCCAGCAACTATCAAGAAAGAACAAGATGCATAAACTCTGCGCGTATTACATTCGCATGGCACTAGCGTCATAGCACGATTTTTAAGAATATGTATTCCATTAGAGGCGTACAGAGTGTCCAGATAAGCGAAATCGGTTTTTGAATTCCGTTTCTTCCCATAAATTCAAATGATGGTTCAGCCGATTTCTAAATATCCTTTCTCAACAAGGATATTCAACAATAATCATGGCATCATCGTTATATTCACTTGAAATTCCTTAAAAAATGAAGTGGATATCTCTTGCTAACATGTTTCCGAAAATAGAAACCAACATGTTGACAACAAACAAATCGAGGTTATATTCCTCTTATGTCAGCCGAAAAGACAGAGAATCTGTGAAAAAAAAACGATTTAACTTAAACTATAATTGATACCCAAACCACCAGATAAAGATAACCCTGCAAATCTAACTTTAACTGGAAATTACTGCTTAATTTTCAGTTGAAGTTAAAGATAACTTCCAGTTAAGTTTTATAATGCCGGCCCTTAGTAGCGTAGATGTTAGAGCGATTCGGTCGAGTTTCGAGTTATTTGTATGGTTTTTTGTTTGTGTCTTTCTAGTTCTTGTTCTAATATTTTATGTGTGCCTGTGTGTGATTTAGTTGATATAGTGATTCCATTTTTCAAGACAGTGACTTTGTTTTTGAGATAATGACTCCTTTCTATAAGATAATGACTTTTGTGCTTGTAAGAATAATTGAGAACTGATAACAACCACTGGGGTAAGTAGAATTTATTTTCTGTTATCTCCAGTTTGCTACAAATAATCTTTTTCTTGGTGTGGGAGTCAAGAAATTTACAGGTTATACGTTCCTAAAACCCACAATTATCTTATTCATTCAATTAATTTCATTGGTGATAAGTATACTTTCGATAGGCCATTATAATTACTTTTATCATTCATAAATGAATAGTTATACTGTTAATTCGGTTTCCTCCGTTCTTGCAGTTTGTCATTCGAATCGACGGCCAACGCCGAGCGAAGCCGCCTGAAGGGCGCCATTTCCATCTAGAAGGTTGTCGATTCGGTATTGGCGCCACCAGAGACTACATACACAGACCATAACATGGACTGGGCGTCACTTAACTTTAGCAGACTGCTCTGTGCAATCTACCTTAGAGTGAGAGGTATAGTAAAGGATGGAATAAGGACAAGCCGAGGATACGAGTTTGCTATTGGGGTACATTAGAAAATCAGGTTTTCAATTTTTAGGAGAAATTTTGAGTATCCTCATTAAATTCGATAAAAACTTTCAAATTGTAATTTTTCGATAAATTACTGAATTTCAATTTGATCTTATCTGTATTTTACCCACTCACGAATGCGGCCTTCGTAATCAAGATCCAAACCTTCTCTACAAATATTGAGTTTCCAAGTTGTTTTTTTCGGAAGTTATTGTGTTTACGATCTGACCGTAAACACCGACCGTATTTGTAGAATATTTTTCGAGAATTTGTCGTGAAGGAAAAAAAATTGTCGCGCTTTTGGTTTTTTTAAAGGGTTGCTTGCTTAAAATTAATTTATCAGTGCCATTCTTCAATATGGATGGAATTCGATCAAACATGTTATAAATATTTGTAAAGAACTCGTCGTAAACCATCTAATGTGAAAAAATCTAGAAGAGAACTGCCGTGAAGGCAGCAGCTTTTGCGCGCATGTTAATGTAGATGACCGCTTCGGCAACGAATTTGAACATGCACGCAAGAGCTTCTGTCTTCACGGCAGTGCTTTTCTAGATTTTTTTCGATAAATTACTGGATTTCAATTAGATCTAATATTTATTTTTGGAAATATTGGAAAAATAAAAATTTCGAATGGGTATATCTACGGAATAATTGGGCGGATTTTACCCATTCACGAATTCGACCTTTGTAATTAAGCCCCAAACCTACTCTACAAATATCGAGGTTATAAGTCGTTTCTTCCGAAAGAAACAACCTAGAAACTCGATATTTGTAGGGAAGTTTTGGACCTTGATTACGAAGGCCGAATTCGTGAATGGGTAAAATCCACCCAATGATTCCGCAGATATACCCATTCAGAATTTTACTTTTCCAATATTTCCAAAAATACAGATCAGCTCGAATTGAAATCCAGTACTTCATCGAAAAATTACAGTACGATGGTTCATGCAGAATTTAATGAGGATGATATGATAAGAAAATCACAGAATATTTTTTTCAAATTGTTCTAATGACACGATCATCACGAATGTTGCATAAAGTTGTGTTTCAGCATCTTCAAACAAGCTACGAAATTTTATTAGGATTGAATCAGTATTTCTTGAGTTATACCGAAAAAACCAACGATATCGAGAAGAAAACCTCGAAACTTGACAAATTTTTCCCCAATGTCTCCAAAAATTATGATCGTATCGAACTGAAATTTGCTACACCGCTGTGAAATCAGAAGCTCAAAGTCCGAGTGGAACTTTGTTTTGGAAAGGATAAACGGTTTCCGGAAAGAAACTTTTTTTGAAAAAAAAATTAGAATTTTTTTTTAAAATTTACTGACAGTATGATCCTGACAAAATTTGGCTCAAAGTCGCGCATCGTTATACTCCACCTATTTGCCATGTTCAAATCCAATCGATCGAGTAGTTTCTGAAATAAAAAATAAAAAATTTCAAGGGGCTATAACTCCGAAACTATTCGGCCGATTTGGCTCATTAACGAACTTCGCCGCGGCATTCGGATGTGCAAACTACTCTACAAGTTTTAAGTCGCTAACTGGCTCTGTTCGACAGTTATCGTGTCCACGGCCAGCCGGACAGAATTGATTTTTACACCGGATTCGTCATCCGTGTGTCCAATCTAGTCGTTTGAGACCATTTTCGGCTCAATCATCGAAAATTACAGACATTTGGACAAAACGATAGCACGCGGTTCCCCTAGAACATGCGCGCAAAAATACTTAATTTTTTTGCGCAAATGTTCTAAGAAGAGCGTGCTATCGTTCCGTCAAAATTTCTGAAATTTTCGAAATTTTTCCTGAAAATTGTTTCAAACGAGTAGGTTGCACTCACTGCTGACGAATCCGGTATAAAAATCTATTCTGTCAGCCAGAAGGCAAGTTTTATGGGCTTACGTAGGATCCTACCGACTTGAAATCTTCATGGTAGGTTGCATTTCAAAATGCGACAGAATCAGCTAAACGGTTAAGTCATTTGAAATTTTGAGGTTATTGATATTTAAGAAACTACCCGAATAATGGGATTGCGGAACTAGGCAGTTGGTTGAAACATAATTTTTTTCGACGAGAAAATTCGCTCATACCTTTGAGCTTCAATTTCATAGCAGTATATCAAATTTCAGTTCAATTCGATTTCAGTTTTCAAGGAACTAATTTCTCTGAAAAATATGTTAAATTTTGAGGTTTTTTTTACAGTATCGTTGTTTTATCTGGAATAGCTCAAAAAATACTGATTTAATCCTGATGAAACTTAGTAACTCGTTCGTGAATGATGATTAACAACGATAGGAATTGGTTTCACGGAGAAAAAGTCCAAAAAGCACTGCCGTGAAGGCAGCAACTTTTGCGCGCATGTTCAATGTAGATGACCGCTTCAGCAACGAATTTGAACGTGTGCGCAAAAGCTGCTGCCTTCACGGCAGTGCTTTTTGAAATTTTTTTCTGATAAATTACTGGATTTCAATTCGATCATATCTATATTTTTGGACATATTGTAAATATAAAATTTTGAATGGGTATATCTACGGAATCATTTGGCGGATTTTACCCATTCACGAATTCGACCTTCGTAATTAAGCCCCAAACCTACTCTACAAATATCGAGTTTCTAAGTCGTTTCTTCCGGAAGTTATTGTTTTTACGGTCAGCCTGACGGCCGACTGCGTAAACACAATAACTTCCGAAAGAAACAACTTAGAAACTCGATATTTGTAGAGAAGGTTTGGACCTTAATTACGAAGGCCGAATTCGTGAATGGGTAAAATCCACCCAATGATTCCATAGATATACCCAATCAAAATTTTATTTTTCCAATATTTCCAAAAATACAGATCAGATCGAATTGAAATCCAGTACTTTCATACAGAATTTAATGAGGATGATATGACGAGAAAATCATAGACATTTTTTTTTCAAATTGTTCTAATAACACGATTATCACGAAATTTTGCATAAAGTTGTCTTTCAGCATCTTAAAACTAGCTGTGAAGTTTAATCAGGACTGAATCAGTATTTCTCGAGTAATACCGAAAAAATCAACGATATCGAGAAGAAAACCTCGAAATTTGACATATTTTTTCCCGATATCTCCAAAACTTATGATCGTATCGAACTGAAATTTAGTACACTGCTGTGAAATTAGAAGGTCAAAGTGTGAGTATAATTTTTTTTTGGATATGATTGATGGTTTCCGAAAAAAAAATTTTTTTGTAAAAAAATTTCGAAAAAAATTTGATATGATCTTGACGAAATTTGGCTCAAAGTTGCGCGTCGTTATACTCCACCAAACTGCCAATTTGAATCCAATCGCTTGAGTAGTTCCTGAAATAAAAAATAAATAACTTCAAAACTTCAAGTGCCTATAACTCCGAAACTATTCGACAGATTTGGCCCATTAACGAACTTAGCCTCGGCATTCTGATGCGCAACCTATCCTAGAAGTTTCAAGTAGCTAGCTTGCTTCTGTCGACAGTTATCGTGTCTACGGCCGGCCGGCCGGACAGAATCGATTTTGACACCGGATTCGTCATCAGTGAGTCCAACCTAGTCGATTGAGACCATTTTCGGCTCAATCATCCAAAATTACAGACATTTGGACTAAACGATAGCACGCTGTTCCCCTAGAACATGCGCGCAAAAAGAGCTCCAGTAATAATAAATAACATAATCACAAGGACGAATATCCGTTGATAAATCAACAAATATTTCCCCTTGATCCGAGCTAATCATCCAATCAACCAAAACACCTACACCGAAGAAGCGGATCCAGGTAGAATGACTACAGCTGTTTCAAAATTGTTATTGATCGTCAGGTCAACTTAACTTGGATAAACCTCAGATAGTTCTCTCGATACTTGTTACCTTTCAGAATGACCGCTGCAGTATAACAACGTACATCGCGCCATCTGCCAGGAGCATCTTGCGAGTTCCACCTTCGAGTGCAGAATACTTTGATCGATGTGTATGACGTTCATCCTTTTGTCGCATCAGGTCGCTGTAACTGCGATATTGCAGTTTTACAAACAACCGACACGACATTGGAAACGCTCAGGATGAACGTCATACGCATCGATCGAAGTATTCTGCACTCGAAGGTGAGACTCGCAAGATGTACCTGGCAGATGGCGCGCTGTATGTTGTATACTGCAGCGGTACTTCTGAAAGGTAACAAGTATCGAGAGAACTCTCTGAAGTTTATCCAAGTTAAGTTGACCTGACGATCAATAACAATTGTGAAACAGCTGTAGTCATTCTACCTGGATCCGCTTCTTCGGTGTAGGTGTTTTGGTTGATTGGATGGTTAGCTCTGATCAAGGGAGAATATTTGTTGATTTATCGACGGATATTCGTCCTTGTGATTATTATGATTAACAACTCTCGTGAGGGCGGTGTCATCACGAAAATCTGAAAAAAAATCAATTTTTCTTTCAAATATTTTATATTCTGTGGTCTTCCAATTATATTTCCCTACGATATTGTGTATGAACCTCTGAGTTGTTATTTTTCAATCAAGTTCTGGGTTTCAATTCGATCGAACTGTATTTTTGTGAATATTGAAAAAACGAGATTTTGAAACTTATTTTTGCCATTTTCTGTCAAGCTTTTTTGACCAGATAAAATTTCGTAGATCCTGCTTTAAGAATTTCAATTTAACCGAATTGCCATTTTTTAAAGATTCCTTTCGTTAAAACATCATCATATGCTATCGCATATTACTTTTCTATTCCAATTACTACATTGTTCCTTTTGAATTCATCGTTATGTTCATCTACGGGTATGCTTCGTATTCATCTTCCGATGAATTGTCATTCAATTCCATTATTATTGGATCGAATAGATTTTTATCCGAAAATTATTCTTTTCTATTTCAATTACTACATTGTTCCTTTTGAATTCATCGTTATGTTCATCTACGGGTATGCTTCGTATTCATCTTCCGATGAACTGTCATCCAATTCCATTATTATTGGATCGAATAGATTTTTATACGAAAATTATTCTTTTCTATTCTTCTCGTTTTCCTTTTCCCTTTTTCAGTTCACACTTTACCTCCGAAATTTTTCATATATACTCCTAACTTTTTTTTTGGTTAAATCTCCTTAGTGTATACGTGCTCATTCTTTCCCTACCTTCCTCCAAAAACCAACATGAGGAAGATTTTTCTATCACGGAAGCCTAAAACCGAAAATTTTTCAATGGAACTCCAGCACCCCGTCCTCAGATTTTTCCTCGTAATTTCACGTTCAAAAAATTTTCTCACGAAAATTTCACGAATTCTAATAAAAGAATTATCCCTTCAGTCCAAGCGCAAGAACTTGTAAACTTGTAACTTCCATATTTGAAGCAGAATCAGCATTTCAGTAATAATATCATATTTAGTAGAATATGCCATGAAAAAAGCACATTTACGTTACATGGATCAAAAAACTTCATTCCTATAAATTTTGATTCGAATAGATATTGTGCAGAATTAACATAAATTTTATCATGATCCATAGGAAATTCTCTAATAGATTTCCACATTTTTGAGGGAATTTTCTACAGAACAACATAATTAGTCTATTTATCACTGAGCCCTGAAAATTTCGTTTCATCGAAGGCTCGGTAAATTGAAATAAATTTTTTATTGTATTATTGTAGGTAACTCTCTGAAGAAAGTAAGTATTTCATAATCTCAAAAAACGTCATTATATTATTTCCAACCTACAGAGCCCCTGTAGATGCTTTAATAGGGCAAAACATGTTGAGCGAATTTTATAAATAAAAGATCCATTTACGTACGAAAATTCTTGTTATTTTATTTCTGATCTGTTCAAAATGAAAGGAAAATCAAAATGAAAGAAGAATACTACAAAAAAACCGAGATTATTGGAACTTGTTGAGCAAGACGGTAAAAGGTTGTCAAATGTATGGAAGCAATTGCCAAAGCATGTAGAAAGTGATTTTTTTTTAATTTTCATTATATCTATGAGACTAGGTATATGTTTCTTGTTCCTTGACAGTTTGATTCTCTTTTATTACATGTGTTGTGTACTCATTGATGTGGATATTAAAGTTTAATTTATTATTGTCTGAAAATATTCATTCCTTATTTTTTGAGCATTCTTTCAATCCTCAGAAAAACTACATCTAACTGATAATTTTCTTCATTAATTCCATCCATATATATCTTGTCTATGAGTCCATCACACTCCGTCTATCTCGAATTTTAAAGTAACCTTCCAACTTAAGGCTCCTCATTTCACTAGATGATCAAAGCAGTTTGGCCATGGGTGTTGGGATGTATTCATTAAATCCTACAAAATATGTATTTGAATGCCTTGTCATTAAGTTAGAAGGTCACAGCTCTTACTTATATTGTGAGTAACGAAATATATTGAACAAAGTACTATTAGTGTATACATTCAAGGAGTGCATACCTGGTGGTAAAGATACAGAAAATGATGGCTCCCTTTTCTTTAAAATTCTGAATGCTGATAATCATGTAGGTATTATAGAATATCGTCCAAAATTTATAACAAATATTGCCAGATTGATTCCTTAGGCAGTTATTTCTGCCAGACGTTCGAAAGCTCGCAAAAAATTATGTTACTTTACTTTCAGTCGAAGTCTTGATTTTTATATATGCTTATGAGACACAACTCCAAAAGTCCGTCTTCAAAAAATCTCTTTTTAGATTTCTTAATCACAACTGTCATTCATTGATAAAAGCTAGATGAAAAAATAACACTACGTTAGGAGGTGTTTATTTCCAGAACCATAATATGGTTACGAGATCAGAGCTGAATGTCTTTTTCATTTGTTCAAAAGAAAAAAGTCATTTGCACTTTATAGTTCTCGAAAAAGCAGATTGTTGCTCTGGGATGAATCTGTCTCATAGGCGGAATCTGGTAGCATGGACTTCTAACAATATGATACCATGGCTGTCAGCCACATACGGTCCACATATGCAATATAGAAAAAGACATGCATAATTCATTTGAAGATACACTCTGAAACAAATTACCATATGCCAATGTTGAACAGCCATAATCATGGTGAAATATTTATACTTGCATGAATCTTATGAGACAATAATAATATTTCGAGTGCCCCATGAAGATCAGACATCAAATAACCAACTGTTTTGAAGAAATATATGGAAGGAAAGATGGCAAGCTGTAGAAAATAATAAACTCAAGACAATTAACCGCAACTTGAATTCAGTTAACTATGAGGGGATTTCACGAAGACATCAGATCATCTTGACTCGCCTCAGAATCGGCCATACCAGATATACCCACCAATTTCTCCCCAAAAATGAAAACCCCAAACGATGTATATCATGCAATGAGGTGCAGACCGTAAGACATCTGATGATAGAGTGTCCCAACTCCAGGGAGAATCGGCAATCCTCAGGACTACCAGAGAACCTTGAAGATGCCTTGGATCCAAAGAACCTTGACATGCTGCTGACATTTTTTAAATCTGTTCACACGATATTTAGAATTTCACAATGTATATACTGTACTGTATTGCCGCTAATAACCTTCGTGGTTGATGCGGATTTTCTAAATAAAAAATAATAATATATTCCTTTCATTATGGCTGATCCAACTATAAACAGAGACCAAGGAATCTAACCACCAATTTTAAATAATTTGCAATTCAAATGCAGCTACATAGTATTTTGTGTCCGTATTTCTTTCACATTGAATTAAAATAATTCATATATAATGAGTATTTTCATTATAAATTATATTTCAAGCTGTAAGCTTTAAAAACAGACTTATTCATATATAAACAAGCATTATCCTCAACTAGATTATAGTTGAAATAAAAGTAACCCCACCACTTAAAAATTCAAATGATTTATTGCTCTGCTACAATATATTTATTATATATTGAAATATCAGTAAAAATACTCTGAACAAGCAGTGGTTGTAGTCTTCTTTCTGCTATGAAATCAGGATTCACTCGATTCGCAACCACATCTCGTTCCACATATGATACGTCGTACATCCCACAGTCAAAAATAAGAGAATGATCGCCATCTTCTTCACCGAACACTACAGGAGCCAGGGCTGGGCAGTATTTCAATAACTTGTAATTGAAATACGTATTTGAAATACAAATACGTATTTTGTATTTGTATTTCAATTACCTCTTGAAAATGTATTTTGTAATTGGTATTTCAAATACCTGACGCTGAAGTATTTTGTATTTTGTATTTCGATACATTTGTCTTCGAAATACTTTCCAACAAATACATTTAGCGCTGAGCGCTCTACAGAAAATAGTCCCTGAATCTTCCTTCAGATGGCGCGACGTTCATCTGCTTCATCCAGTTCTTTTGCTAGCAATCATATTTTCGGCAAATGGAAAGGAAGAAAAGGACCTGCGCAATGGTCATTTCATCATGGAGTTAGAGTTAGTTTACTTCTAAAAACGATATGAGCAAAGAGCTTACCATCCTTGAACATTATCCTATCATAAAAAATGTGTTCATACAACACAAGTTTCTGCCCATCAGGACCTGTAGAAAGATCTTTTTTTTTTAGCAGGTTTTATTCATTTCCCAACAAGAGGCTGTTTAACACATTTAACGTAACACCTAAATATTTTGTAATTTGTATTTCAAATACAAATAGTTAATATACTGTATTTGGTATTTTATAATTCAAATACCCAACTTGAAAGTATTTTGTATTTCAAATACTTGCGAGGAAGTATTTTGTCATATGTATTTCAATTAAGCCAAGCATGTATTTTGCCCAGCCCTGACAGGAGCTATGTTTGTTTCAATACACATCACGCTAAATGGCACAGCTTCTAATGATTTTCGAACATTTTTGTGGGGAATAGTGAAGCTTTCGATGCTTCAGTACACACCGAAATCTCATTTTTAAAACCCCATTACATCTTTCAATCAAACTCCTAGTACTTCTATGTCTTGTGTTGAAGGCTTCCTCTGGTGTCACCAACTGAGCATCAGGGATGAGAGTTAACAGCCAATGTCTCATAGCTTAACCAGAGTCACCTTGAATATAAATATTCAAATGGGATCAACATCATTGGCCATTAACCTAAAAAATAAAATGACAGATTTCCATTCGCTTGTAACCTTGCTGCCTTTGATTATAGGCAGCTCTATTATTCCAAATGAAACTGTCTCGAGTACTACCAGGATATCTTGCACAATATTGGTTATTTCAAACTACTGTCGCGAATCTGAAAAAACATATTGACTTCAACTGTGTACATAGAGATTTAACATATGAAATTCATGGAATATGTAACAATTTTTCCAGTTTCCATATCAATTGCACGTTAATAGAATTGTATCCTTCTCAGTTAACATAAGCAGCATCAGCATATGAAGGATCCTCTATTTCAGGTGAAAAAATTGCGATATGAGTACAGTCCACATACCGAATTACTCCTGGAAAATAACATTCAAGGTAAAATCTGAAACAAATGAAAATTAAAGCTACACAAATCATAAGTATCGAGAAGTGTGAGGAAGGGAGCAATATTGGATCAATTTTGACTTAGCTTGCCTTCTATACCTAATACAATGTCATCTAGATTTATCGGGACAAATTCCCAAAATATCAAACTTCTATGTGGATTTACACCCAAAAATATATGCAAGTGCCTAGGCATACAAACAGACAACAAAATGAACTTCAGAGAACACAAAAAAACCTAAAAAACAAGCTAATTATTACTATTGACATACCTATTTCGCACGCTTCTAAATTCATCAATATTTCTTGGTAGATATAATTATAATTTTTCTCTTTAAGATCACTTTTTTAAAAAAACGCAATTTATTCTAAAGCAAGTTTATTGGTAGCTGGTTGTGATAATAATGAAATACATAGTGCCGTTTATACGGAAAGAAAACTAATTCGGTTAATAATGCTGATATGAAAGAAATGCTCTGCCTAGATACTTCCAGGCAATCCTTGAGACTCGCTGGAGTGCAATAACATTGTAAAAAGGAAAGCTTAAGCCTATATTATATAATACCTCCCTCATTTTAAGAAATAACTTCAGCGTCACTGGCTGAATTATCTTTGTGAGTTTTTACAATGTTCGTAAATTTTGCAATAAAAATCTTATACAAAACATTTGTTATCGTTACCATTATGGTGAGGTTAAAAATAAAATATATCGAAGATATATGATTTGGATGGATTTTCCAATTGAAAATTGTTTCTTGAATGGTAAAATTATCAGATATTAGATTTGGTAGGGTTAGGTTTTCAATGGATTCATTTTAAACATTTGGAAGAGGCACAATGTGAAATATTGTTGAAATTTCATCATTAGAAAAATACTTAAAGCTATTTCTTATATTACATGGAGTTTCAATCAGGAAGACACCGTTCAGTTTATGGTATTCCGTGTGTTCACTACACAATTCGCCGATCTGCGCACTACCGATCGATAAGAATTTTTTCGGTGATAGTTTCAATAAATCGTCACTGCACTGAACACTTTGTCTTCTGCAATTTTCTCTTTTGTGAGAAATTAGTTCTTCCATGCAATGTGGTACTGGTCGCAGCAAATTTTGAGGGCAGATCCACCGATCTTCCACTTTAGGGCATTCTTGATCAATGGACCATAAAATGTGTTCTTCTTTGGCCAATAGGTACTTCGGCTGTTCGGTGAGGGTAACATTTTTGTATGGGACATAGTGAAGGTTATAGGTGTCCAAGAGATTTGGAGAGGTCAAAGGTACTTCGATGATAAAGACGTCCCAAATCGCGATATCCATTGGGAGTAGAACGCTTGGACGACTGTGGTTGCTTCTTGGTTCTGAATGGGGATTGCTTCGAGCCATTTGGTGAATCGGTCGACACAGGTAAGGCAATACCGGATTCCTTCAGAATGAGGCATTATGATGATGTCCAAATGTACATGCTCGAATCTTCTCGGAGCTTGGGAGAAATCACAAACTGGTGGTACTACATGGCGGGTGACTTTGGCTCGTTGACATGGGAGACAGCTTCTTGTCCATTTTCTGCAGTCGGAATTGATTGAGGGCCAAACGAATCGTTGTTTGGCTAGTTTGACTGTTGCGTTGGTTCCTGGGTGTGATAGACGGTGAACGATATCGAAAGCGGATCTACGAAATGGCTTCATGATGAAGGGTCTAGCAAGCATTTTCAGTTGAAGTCCCGTGTTGCCATGTAGATTTTTCTTCAACTCGTCGTCGTTTTGCTGGGAGTTGGCCGATGCTGCGTAGTCGAGGGCGGTTGAGAGTTCATCGACTCGTGACAGGGCATCGGCAACGACGTTTTGATCACCTGGTACATAGCGGATATCAGTGGTGAACTGCGAGATGAAGTCGAGGTGGCGGAACTGTCGAGGTGAGCACTTTTCTGGCTTCTGTTTGAAAGCAAACGTCAGAGGTTTGTGGTCCGTGAAGATGGTGAAATTTCTTGCTTCTACCATATGTCGGAAATGCTTGATGGCGAGGTAGATAGCAAGGAGTTCTCAGTCATAGGCTCCATAGCGGGTTTCTGCTCCTGATAATTTCTTCGAGAAGAAAGCTAGTGGTTGCCATTCTTGATTGTGAACTTGTTGCAGAGTTGCACCAACTGCTGTATCCGAAGCATCACTCACTATGGCTAGGGGTGCATCGTCCTTGGGGTGTGAGAGGAGAGTTGCTGTAGCCAGTTTCTTTTTACACTCTTCAAATGCCGCTGAAGCTTTTGGAGTCCAGTTGATTTTGGCCTTCCCTTTGAGCTTCGGTACCAGTAGGTCGTTGAGGGGTGATTGAGTGTCTGATATTCTGGGTATGAAACGACGATAGAAGTTTATCATACCTAGAAATCGACGGCGTTCTTTGGCTGTGGTTGGTTGAGGATACTCCAAAATGTCGTTAACTCTATCTGGTAGTGGGCGAGTGCCTTCAGCGGAAATGAGGTAGCCTAGGAATTTGACTGCAGGCTGGCCGAAAACACACTTGGCTGGGTTTGGTGTCATCGAGTGTTCCTGGAATCTTGCGAAGACGATTCTGAGGTGTTCCATGTGTTCTTCTTCGGATTCTGAGGCGATTAATACGTCGTCGATGTAGCTGAGGCAGAAGTCAAGTCCTCGTAGTACTTCGTCGATGAAGCGTTGGAAGGTTTGAGCAGCGTTCCTAAGTCCGAAAGACATGAATGGAAATTCGAACATTCCGAAGGGTGTCGTAATGGCTGTTTTGGGAACATCCTCTTCAGCAACTGGTATCTGATTGTAGGCTGGAACAAGGTCCAGTGTGGTGAAGATGCTCTTTCCTTGCAGGATGTGGGAAAAGTCTTGAATGTGTCTGACTGGATATCGATCTGGTATTGTGGGGGCGTTGAGAGCTCGGTAATCTCCGCAGGGTCTCCAACTGTCGGTTGACTTTTTCGGTGCCAGGTGTAGTGAGGATGACCATGGACTTTTGGATGGACGTGCAATTCCTAGATTGATCATGGCTTCAATTTCTTTCTTCGCCGCTTTGAGTTTTTCTGGTGCCAGGCGTCGTGGTCTGGATGAAAGTGATGGACCAGGAGTTGTTTGAATGTGATGCCTTGTATGGTGCTTGATGTTCATCGGGACTCCCTCAGGTCTCGTTATGAGGAGGTCGTGGTACTTGGATGAACCGCTGATTGTTTTGATGACTGGGATGTTGCATTGTGTGGCTTCTCCTCTGGTGGCGAGCTTAGTGGTTCCATCCAGGAGGCGTTGGTTTCTCACGTCCACCAGTAGGTTGTAGAAACTGAGGAAATCGACACCAATGATTGGCTTGGAGACATCTGCTACGACGAATCTCCATGTGAAATTGTGGCGTAGTCCAAAGTTGAGCGAGAGGTTGATTGTACCATATGTTGCGATGTCTGTACCATTGGCTGCTGAGAGGGTGTAGTCGGACTTCTCTCGTCTTCCAGAAGTTGCACTGCGAGGAAATACGCAGAGATCGGTGCCGGTGTCTATCAGGAACTGCCTCTTGGATTCCCGGTCGGTGATGAAGAGACGGCGCGGTACTGGGCTGGGATCACTAGCCGTCATTAGTGATTGCCCCTGTCGTTTCCCGACTGGAAGGAACAGGGTTGTGTGCACTTCCTGGAGTTGCTTCCAAACTGTAGGTGGTGATCTGGGATGCGGGTGGTTTGGAGGCCTCGGCGATGTTGTCTGCGTGGGCTGCCAAGTCCTCTAGCTCGCTGTCCTTGACGATGGTGAGGGCTACTTGGATCTGTCTGGGTCACCAATTTGTGGGGTCGTGTGTCCTGTGAAATAAAACACGCAATAAAGAAAAGGGATTAGCCGATTTATTTTACTCTCGAGTGTAACAACAAAAGTGAGTGAATTCAAAAGGCAGTAAAATTCTTTTTGTTGAAAGGCTCAGGCTAACAATTCTGGTTGTAAATCTCCTTGGGTGCTGACCGGTAGTTCTTCGCTGGTGCCGGGCTGGGTCGATCTGGGAACTAGGGATGCTTAGGCGCCGGTCGGTACTGTCGGTAGCGTTTCCGTCTTCGAGGGTGGTAAAAAGCCAGATGTTGGGTCAGGAATGCAGCATATAGAATATCTTCTTAGCGGTGGCGTAAGCGGTGGATGCAGATGGATTGGAGAGTGATTTTTCAGAGCGGAGCGAAATATATTTATACGATTTTTTGGAGATTTGAATTTCGTGTTTCGACTCCGCCCTTTTTTCCGTTTTTGTTGAAGTGGATGAATTCGCTACAGATATTTCTTCAAATTGCACGAGAATTAGTCGATTAATGTCATTTTGAACTAATCGATACTAATTATAATTCTTAATAATTTGATTCGTAATATCAGAATATTTTGATGTCATAAATCTTACAATACTTATAACTTATTTTGATCCGTTTTCATTGATTGAAGTTTTTTCTCAAATGATTGAAAATAATTCAAGTAGAGAGATTCATCTTCACTGGCAAGTGTGCCAAATAATACCTTTGCTATGTGACCACCTACATTTACTAAACCTCATTCATGACGGGTAGAATATAAGTTATTAAGCAGGATTTCATTTTGCTTTAATTGGTTTTTTATGGATTCCACAAAGTTCGAAACCATGGTATTATTAAAACTGATTGAAAATATTTGATCTACTAAGACAAAATGCTCCTGTATTATTTTACTTATTTCCGTTAAATTATAATGATACATCAAAATGTGCTTAGATTCACTGGTATAGGTTTTGCCTACGAAAAATGGGAGAACGTTATGTTTGATTTCCTGAATTTTGAGTGATTGAGAAGTAGGAAAGAAAAACAGGGTGAAAATTAGATAAAGGGTTTTCATTTTATTTTTCTGAAAGGAGAGAAAAAAAATAGAAATTATGACTTTCCCTGTTTTATTTTATTTTTATGATAGATTTTTTGGGGATCCAGGTTTTTTATCAGGACATTGTCTAAAATTTTTATATTAGTTTTTTTGAATTTGGGGTCAAGCTTCGCCTTTTTTGGTATGGCTAAATAAGCTGGTTTCGCTTCATCTAATTGTTTCTCCTTATGTCTGCTTTGATTGGTTTGTTCTAATTTAGATTTTTGTTTATCGGTTCGTGACTTCAAATGGTCTGAAATTTCCTTCATATTTTCGCGATATTGCTTAATATATTGGGAGGTTTTTGTCGTGCGTTGATTGCTGAACAGGTGTGTCATAATACAAATCTGACTTGATGATTTGAAGCGGTGTATACGAAGTCGAAGAATGTATCGAATTATTGTAGCTCAGAAGCGCTCTATTAATTTTCTCAGTTAATGACATATTTTTTGTCATCTAATACGCTTAATTGTTCGATCAGGGTGGAGTGAAATCTTTCGACTAAAGCGTTTGAACTAGGGTTATAATTCGTTATATAATGGAGTGATATTTTGTGAGTTTCGCCCAAATCTTGTATAATTTGATTTTTGAATTCTGTTCCGTTATCAAAATTTATTCTTTCTGGAATGCCATGATTGGAGAAATAACTAAGGAGCTGATTGGCTATTTCTGTTGCAATTTTGCTGTTTAGAATATATCATTGACCATGTCTACTATAGTTAAACACGGTGTTCTATTCATTACAATTGTGTCAATGTATAAATGCGAGAATGGTTTTTCACCTATTGGATTACTTTTGAAAATCAATTTTGTTGGTTGTCGTTCATACTTTTGACACTGACAAATTTCGCAAGAGTTAATATAAGACTGAATATCTTTATTCATGTTCGGCCAATAAAAACGTCTTTTAATGCTTTCTAAATTTTCTTGAAAACCTCTGTGCTTAGTTTTAGTTTCATGAAATAATTTTATTTTCTCTTTTTGGTCTTCTTCTGTTTCGATATCTTCTAAAAGAGAGTTTGAAATTTTGAAAGAAAAAGCATTTGCTTTGAAAAGATTCTGTGGTAAATTCAAAAATGATTTTTCCGATTCTTTTTGCTTGAAATATATGCCATAATGACTATTTGGTTTAATATATTCTTTTAAAAATTTACTGAAATCGTCTGACACATTTATAGAAACTATAGTATATGTATATATATACATTCGTTCACATGTCGTACTTGAGATAACTTCGCTCTCGACCGCTCTGTTAATTGTTGAATCATTGTTGAAATACTGGCAGACGGTTGAATATAATATATTATATTATTCCGGTAACATTTCAAAAATGGGTTTCACCAGAGAGAATAAAACGGAAATAAGGGAAATTGTGAAAGCCACAATTTCCGAGGTTATGGATTCCTACATTGATAGAATCGCTGAGAAGGTCCTTGAAATGCTCGTCAAGAGTAAGTCTGAAAGTGAGGAAAAAATCAATTCGAAATTGGAGGATGCCGAAATGAAAATAGATCATCTGCAACAAGAGATGAAATCAAGGAATTTGATTTCGAATGGTTTATCAGAAACTGGTAACGAAGTTTTGCTAGAGAAAATTTCCGACATATGTCTAGATAACAACATCAATATAAACAAAGACGACATTCTCACCTGCTACCGAATCGGAAAAAAATATGACAATAAACAAAGACCGATTTTGATCAGATTTCACAATGGAAGGCATAGAGACGAATTCTTGGCACAGAGGAAAAAATTTTCGACATCTAAGGTGAGCGTGAAGGAAGACTTGACCAGGATGAGATATGAAATTTACAAGTATGCAGCCAAAATGTTCGGTTACAAGAACGTATTTACAGTGCATGGCAAAGTTAAAATCTACTATAATAAAAAGGTGCAAACTGTTAATAAAATAACCGATTGCAATGTATTGTTGAACTGAAGTGTGTCTCAATATTTAATTATCACTTAAAATAACAAGTTTTTCGTTGTACGAGTGGGAAAGTTATGGGGAATCTGTTTCGTTTTGTTTTCTGTCGGTATTTTTAAATAAATTTCATACAGAGGTTATTGTTCTTCTGATTCTGTTGAATATCTTGTGAAATTTGGGAGAGTATTTTGTCTGTTTTTCTTGCTTTTGGTTTATTATTTGATAAAATCAAATAATAAACCTTAGTGATCGACCAAAAAAAAAAAATTCAACCCCCCTGAAAATTTCACAGTTTACGTTTTGGAGTATGTAGATTTGAATGAACGAATAAAAAAAACGCTGCAAATTTTACACAAGGGTTTATTATTTTCTCAGTTAAATAACCCAATATACCATTGATATCTTAAAAAACTTATATATTATGCATAAATCATTGGTTTCTCACAACACAGAAACCAATTCCATGAAATAATTCATGCGAACATAGAAATCTCAATAAATACACTAGTATAATTGAATAACATTTCCACATGCAGAACGCTAACTGAGTAGCAAAATTTAAAATAATATTTTGAATGAGAAGAGAAGTTCCACAGTCGTTTCACCTCTAACTATTTTCCACAATTATTAAATTTCGTGTCGGTATTCTACAACTGAAAATGAAATTCAAATCAGATAGGGTTTGCCCTTATTGAGATATTAGGGAAATAACCTCAATATTCAAAATGGTCACGAAATTTTTTGCCAATATCTGCACAAATGAATATCGGTCAAAACTGAAATTTGAAACACTGTTTCTAAATGTTGACTCTGAAACCTGTACCAAATTTCATTGAACTTTGATGAATATGTATTCGAAAAAAAAAATGTTTGAAAAAATTCGATTTTTCCACTATACAATTCTCACGAAATTTTGCATTAGATCGAGTGTCTATATTTCACAATTAGTCATGATGTTTCAATCCGAACGCGTTCATTTTTCTTGACACTGAGGAAATAAACTCAATCTTTCAAACTAATACCAATACGTAAAACAAAATTCAAGACTTTTCGCTAATATCAAATGTGTAGATGTGATTTCTACTAGGATTCAACTTTGTTCTAAAAATATTAATGAAATGAAAAGAAACTCAACCTTCCTGTGCAATTGATCTGAAAAAATTTTTTTCCACAGCAGATATCCGATTCACTTGATTCACAAAGTATTCACCACACAAACTGAAAAACTAAAATTTTTCTATATTATTTCTGTAACAATTAAATATATCGTGAACCTCATCAGGTTGAATTCGAAAGAATAATTCTAGATTATAAATTTCGTTCGTTGTTATCGTTGTCAAATACACTCAACCAAGAGGATGTCAAATCCAAAAGTCTTTTTGATGTAAAGACGTGAAATTCAAACCAGATGCGGTATATTTTTGTCTACGCTATATCGCTTGTCTTAGGTCTAGACCCGGCACAGTCCCCATTCACAACAGGTAGACAGATGATCGTCTCCTAACTTCAGTCTAAGGCTCCAACCCTCAGAATTAGATTCTCGACAATCGACAATTGATGAGATTTGCGGTTTGTTATTGATTTTTTTGCATATTATATCCTCCAATTTGATTTATCATATAAATGCTCATTATTTTTTATATTCACGCTTATTTCAAACTATCAGTACGAAAGATTTTGGATTTCGATTGAAACCAGTAACGGATATCCACATGTTGACGATAATCGTACTACGCAAACCGAAATTGATGGAAACCTCCGATCAACCGAATTTTTTGGAAATCTGCATTATTTTAAATTACGCTACTTAATTCGCGTTCTGCATGCAAAAGTGTTATTCAGTTATAAAAGAGTATTTATTGAGATTTCAATGTTTCAAATGAATTTTTTGATGGAATTGGTTTTTGTGTTATGAAAAACCAATGATTTATGAATAAAATAAAAGTTTTATTCAAGATATGAATGAGCTTCATGAAGAAATTTAATCTTAAATCCCGTAATCCGCAGGGTGATTTCTATAAATAATAATTTTACCCGATTTTCAGTAGTCATGTTTAAGATATTGGAAGAGAAAACCCAAAAATATTTAATCTGAACTACTTACGATTATGAAATTGTCAAGAACACCGATGGGGCATTTGCAAATTGTGTTTATGAAATAATAACGCATCCATTAAAAATTTCTCGATATGTGTTGAAAATTTGGTAATCAATATTTTCATCTCCTTTTAGATGTATTACTCTGGATGAAAAGTAAACCGAATATTTCAGTGAATTCCAATCTTAGAACCGAATGCGATGATGTCATTTTCGACATTATTGGAAATTTGAAATGTTTTTCTTTATAACTCAGGAACCACTGATCGGAAATGATCCGGATGAAACTTTTCTGGTTTAGTTTTGCAACAGTAATCAACGTTCAGAGTTCCATGAAAATTCGGTGGTAAGTTTTCGAGAAAAAATTTTTTTTTCCCCCCAACCCCCCATTTTGAGCCCTTAGGGTACACCGATTCTGCTGAAAAGCTTGGAGGATCAATCCCGAGCGACACACGATTTTTCTACCAAGTTTCACTGATTTCGGTTCAGTACTTTCTGAGAAAAGCCCCGGACAACGGACGGCGGACGGACGGATTTTTTTTATTAGTTTATTCAAATCTACATACTCCAAAACGTAAACTGTGAAATTTTCAGGGGGGGTTAAAAAATTTTTTTTTTGGTCGATCACTAAGGTTTATTATTTGATTTTATCAAATAATAAACCAAAATCCGTCCGTCCGCCGTCCGTTGTCCGGAGCTTTTCTCGAAAAGTACTGAACCGAAATCCGTGAAACTTGGTAGAAAAATCATGTGTCGCTCGGGATTGATCCTCCAAGCTTTTCAGCAGGATTGGTATACCCTAAGGGTTTAAAATTGGGGGTTGGAGGGAAAAAAAAATTATTTCTCGGAAACTTACCACCGAATTTTTGTGAAATTCTCAACGTTGATTACTGTTGCATAACTCAACCTAAAAATTTTCACCCGGAAGATATCCGACCAGTAGTCCCTGAGTTACAAAGAAAAATGCTGCAAATTTCCAATAATCCCGAGAATGAATCATCGCATTCGGTTCTAAGATTGGAGTTCAGTGAAAAAATCGGTTAACTTTTCATCCAGAATCATATAGTTGAAAACATTTTTACCAAATTTTCAACATATATTGAGAAATTTCGAACGGATTCGTTAATTATTTTATAAACACAATGTGCAAATGCCCCATCGATGTTCTCGACAATTTCATAATCGTTAGTAGTTCGAATTGAATATTTCTGGGGTTTCTCTCCTAATATCTGAAACATAACTACAAAAACTCGGATAACAATTATTATTCATAGATATCACCCTGCGAATTACGGGATTAAACATTAAATTTCTTCATGGAGCTCAATTATATCTTAAATAAAACTTATATATTATTCATAAATCATTGGTTTTTCACAACCCAAAAACTAATTCTATGAAAAAATTCATTTGAAACATTGAAATCTCAATAAATACTCTTGTGTAACTGAATAACCCTTTCACATGCAGAACGCGAATTAAGAAGCGTTATTTAAAATAATGAATATTTCCAAAATATTCGGTCGATCGGAGGTTTCCATCAATTTTGGATTGCGTAGTACAATTATCGTCAACATGTGGATATCCGCTACTGGTTTCAATCGAAATCCAATATTTTTCGTACTGAGACTTTGAAATAGGGGTGAATATAAAAGGTAATGAGCATGTATGTGATAAACAAATTGGAGGATATATGCAAACAAATCAATTATCAAACCGGAAATCTCATCAATTGTCGAGACTCTAATACTAAGGGTACGAGCCTTAGACTAAGGCAGGAGCCGATAATTGACCTGTTCAAACTACTTGTTTGAATTGAACGTTTTTACATTAAACAGACGTTGGGATTTCACACCCTCTTAGTCGAGTGTATCTGACAACTATACGGAACGAAATTTCACTTTTAGAATTATTCAGTCGAATTCAACCTTGAGAGGTTCACGATATATTTGATTTTTACAGAAAAGTTATTGAAAACAACTTTAGGTCTTCAGTTTGTGTATTGGATATTTTGTGAATCAAGTGAACTCTTATCGGATATATGCACTGTGGAAAAATTTTTTTCAGATGAGTTGCTCAGGACGGGTGAGTTTTTTTTTCATTTCATTGATATTTTTCAGAACAAAGTTGAATCCTAGTAGGAATCACATCCACACATTTAATATTAGCGGAAAATCCTGAATTTTGGTTTACGTATTTGTTGTTAATTTGGGGGTTTAAGTTAATTTTCCCGAAAGTTTCTCAAGAAATACTAACGCGATCAAATTGAAACATCATAACTAGTTTGAAATATCGACGCTCAATTTAATGCATGATCTCGTGAGAATTGTATTGGAAAAAAATTGAAGTTTTTCTAAACATTTTTTTCGGAAGCTATTCATTAAAGTTCAATATAATTTGGTACAGGTCTTAGTCAACATTTTGAAACCATATTTATTTGCAGAGATATTGGTGAAAAATTTTGTGAACATTTTAAATTTTGAGGTAATTCCCCTTATACGTCAAAAGGCGCAAAGGCTTTCTGATTTGAATTTCATTTCTATTCGTGTAATACCGACACGCAATTTAATGGGTAATATCGTGAAGATCGTACTGGCAAAATATTAGTAAAAAATATTTTTCGGATATTTAACTTAACTTTAACGAAAGAAACAACATAGTGACTTGACCTTTGTAAAGTAGTTTTTTAAGAAAACTCAACACCAAGATAATTTTCTTATTTTTCAACTCCAATACTTCATAGGAAATGTGATTTGCAATAAAAAATATTCAAGATTTTTATGAATAACATCCTTTAGTAGTACAACAAGGTTTAAATATGGTCCGGAACGTGCCTAAATAATTATACAAAAGCGTAAAAGTGAGGGTAGGTATAAATTGGGGTTTGCCACAGAGTTTTTAGGTTACAGAAAAATATTCAGTAGAGGAGAGCTATTCACATCTGTTTGTTCATTCAATAAGATTTTGCGGGTGTTGTACCTATTGATTTCTAACGACTCTAGGAGTTATGTAGGTACTTTTGGTTTCGACGTGGATAATTTTGTAGTTACTATTGAATTTAAATATTTCACATGAATTTCTTCATGGAATTGATTTTCGTTTGGTGGAAACCCAATGAGTTATAATTAATATATACGATTTATTTGAGATATCAATGGTATTGGGTTATTAAACTGAGAAAATAATAAACCCTTGTGTAAAATTTGCAGCGTTTTTAATATTTGTATTTATCATGAACAGTTTCGAATGTTGTTCTACTGAGGATACTAGAGTTTGTGTTGATTTGAGTGAATTGAGGGGTGCATTTGAAGGGGAACGTCTATTGAATGTTATTCATTTTAATATTAGAAGCATCAATAAGAATTTTGATGAACTGTTAGTTTGCTTGCAGGCGATAGGTACTCAACACATAGATGTTATCGTACTATCAGAATGTTGGAGAATATATAATTTGAGTAATTTTGAAATTCCAGGTTTTGAAATATTTTATAATGAATCTTCGTTTAATCGGAACGATGGACTTATAATGTTTGTTAAGGGGAATCTTACAATGTGTCATGAGGTTGTTAAATTCGGAGAAATTAATCTGTTACGTCTGAAGTTGCGCATTGAAAATAAATCATATGCTGTAAATGCCACTTATAGGCCACCGTCAACGAAATTGGATAAATTCGTAGATAATTTAGATGATTATTTGCGGAGTTTTGAGAAATGTGACATTGAAGTTTTTGTTGGTGATATTAACGTTGACTTGGGGGATAGCTCAGATAGTTTACTTTATCTATGTACTTTAAACCAGTACGGTTTCGTTTCCTACATCAACGGAATAACTAGGGAAACTGAAACGTCTGCGAGTAAATTGGATCATATTTTTGTCAGATCAAGACAGTCTCTTGAGACAGAAATACTTATAGATTCGGCTATATATCAGACATCATTAACGGATCATTATGCGGTTTGTCTTTTCATTCGTCCTTCTGAGTCAAACAGGTTTTTTGGAGGTTTTCAATCACAACCGGAAGTTTCTTATCAGTTGAACTACGGGAGGCTGGTTGAAAGGTTGAAATCAGAGAAGTGGGATGATGTATAGATGGAAAACCATAACTCGCAGGTTGCCTATTCAAGTTTCATGAACAAATTACAAAAACATATAAAGCTCAGCCAGTTGACATATATACATAAAAAGTTTAAACACAAAAAACTAAAACCTTGGATAACTTCCGGATTGATAACCTCTATGAGAACAAGGGATAAAATGAAGAAAGATTTAAGGGCTAACGACACTGCTATGAACAGAGAAAATTATAAGACTTATAGGAATAAACTCAAAGAACGAAAAAGACATTTTACTCGGAAAAATTGAAGGATGCGGGAGTCGATTCGAAAAGGGTATGGGCGGTTATAGATGAGGCAACAAACCGGTCAAAAAAACATAAATCCTTAAGTGATATTGTTGATGATAGGGGTGACTTGGTTGTCAGTGACAGGGAAAAGGCGAATAAATTCAATGAATATTTCATAAACGTTGGCAGGAATATGGCGCAATCTATAAAAAAACCAAGTGCTGCCTCCAGATTCAAAAACCCTTCAAATGGGAATTCATTGTTTTTAAAACCCGTCACTGAGGAGGAAATCATAATAATTATAGGTTCACTAAAAAATAATGCTGCGCCAGGTCCCGACCAAATTTCTAATAAGCTGATAAAGTACATCCATCCATATCTGAAGTTGCCACTTGTTCACATAATTAATCTTTCGTTCAATACTTCAAAAATTCCGCAAGAGTGGAAGGAATCTCTAGTTGTTTGTGTGCACAAATCGAATGAAAGAAACAAAATGACTAATTACAGACCCATATCATTAATATGCAATTTCGCAAAAATTTTTGAAAAATGTTTGAAAACGCGTTTAGTACATTTCTTTGAAAAATATAATATAATGGCTCCTAACCAATTTGGATTTCAAAAGAACAAAACAACTCAGGACGCTATAGACCGATTCATTAAATCAGTGGTACAATCTATGAATGAAGGAAAGAAATGTATGGCGGTATTTCTTGATATGGCGAAAGCTTTTGACACCGTTTCTCATGACTTATTGCTGGAAAGACTTGACTCAGTAGGGATAAGGGGTAAATGCTGGGAACTTATGAGGGACTATTTGACGAACAGAGTACAAAGAGTAAGAGTTGGAGATGAAATTAGTGATACTCAAACTGTAAACATGGGGATTCCTCAGGGAACGGTGTTAGGTCCTATTCTTTTTCTTATTTATATAAATCAGATAATATCGCTGAGAATACCGAATGGCCTTATTGTGTCATACGCTGACGATACTATGATGAAGTTTGAGGGGTGTACATGGCATGAAGTCTATATGTATGCTGAGCGGGGTTTGCAGATGCTGAATACATATTTATGCGAGAGCAAGCTTAGTCTTAACACAACAAAATCACAATTTATAACATTTTCTTTGATGATAAATGGTCAACCTGATTTCACAAGGATTCCCGTGCACCACT
Organism: Myrrha octodecimguttata; assembly: GCA_958510865.1. Classification (NCBI taxonomy): domain Eukaryota; kingdom Metazoa; phylum Arthropoda; class Insecta; order Coleoptera; family Coccinellidae; genus Myrrha; species Myrrha octodecimguttata. Next base: position 17,724,808 of record OY294060.1, read on the forward strand.
CTGACTGCATTGACTCGGTTTGTTCGTGTCCAAAAATGAAAAAAGTATATTCAGCAAAATATTTGGGTCTTTGTATTGACCAGCATCTTAGATGGAATGTTCATACCGAGTTTATTAGAGACCGACTAAGAGCAATGCTACATGTATTCTACAACCTCCGAGAAATTGCAACCAAACAGTGTATGTTCCGCGTTTATGAGGCGTTGGTCGTCTCGATATTAAGATACGGTATTATCATTTGGGGTGGTCTGTTTGATAATGCTCTAGAAGATCTGCAGATAATACCAAAGTATTTTTTGAAAATCATACTCAATGTCAAGAAAACTTATAGCTCAGAAGAACTATTCAAAACAACAAATAAACTTAATATAAGGCAGATATATATCTTTGAGTGTATTTTATATCAAATAAAAGCCAATAATGTATACGTCACGCACGGGCACTTCACTAGGCACTTGGATAAGGGATCAGTAGAGGTTCCTCGTATTCACAGAACACATCTCCAGAGAAATGTTTATTCTTTCGGTCCCAAATTCCTCAACATTCTTCCTCAATCCTTAAAGAGAATAAAATTAGGAAGCAAACTGGGCAAACTTGAATTAGCGGCATACATTAGAGAGAATAACGATATATTCCAAAAAATCTTAGAATAGAATATGGTTTTACGCATAACTATGAGTATATCAAGAATGCATACCTCATTTCACAGACTTATTGTTTCTTTTTCGGTGGAGTTTATGTTCCTTTCAACTTCGACATGCACATACCTCACTCAATTGTGTGTATTTTGCTCTATTTTTTTGAATTTTGATTCTGTTCGTTATACCTATTGTTAATATATATCATGTAGAACGAATGTATTCAGTAGAAATAGGATGTCGTGTAGCATACAGGCTTATAGTTTAGGCTGCACGATATCATATATCTGTCAAGGAATTTTGTATTTGTGGGTTATTATTCTGAATAAATATTATAAGTCTAACGCGACTGTTTTTATATAATTTTAATTTTTCTACTTTGAATGCATTGGCTTTCTGAAAAATTATTTGATTAATCGAGGTATTCAAAGATCGTTCTGTGTAAGGTATCTCTAATATTGGGTTTTCCGCATTACTATGAAGGGTTTGAGAGGAATAGGGATTTATTGGGTCTTCCGTGCACGATTTCGTAATCTCTTCTAATGCTTTTTGAGATATTTCTAGATCTTCATGAGTAACCTGAGGAATAATCGAATCCATATCATCATCTGAATTTTCATTCAAATTTAATTCATCTAATTTTATGCGCGAAATTGCGTCTGCATTATTGTTGGATCTTTTTCTGTATTTGATCTCAAAATTGAACTCTTCTAATTTAATTCGTCATCTCATTAGTCGTGATGATGCACGGAGAAAAATGAATACTTCAGTCAATTAAATATTAATTGATCGAAGTAGATGATAGATTTATATATGGGCAAGATTATGGTGAAGTTAGGTCAAGTATACTTTTTATTTGAAATCCAAATATACCCTTTATTTCTTTCTAGTGTTGAATACACTTGTATCTAATACAGTTGCAATCATCACGTTAATTATATGGGAAGTTTCTATTTGAGTATACAGTTGAAATTGAAATCAGGATATAATATATTCTAATTAAATAAAATAAATCACTTTGTTCGAGTAGTCTTTATACTCGGATGAAACTCATGCTCTACTTAATTCTAATTTTTCTTAATATTCCAACGAAAACAGTATATGCTCACATGAAAGGAATTATTCCCTTCATAGAAAGAAACACTCGATTTGAAACAAGTATGTCTAAACTCAAATTGAAATGACTTGTTATTTGCCAAAAGTAGACGATATACTCAGATGGAACTTTTGTATTCCTTGAAACTAGTTGTTGCACTATTTGAAAGGAGAATTTTTTCTACTTGAATTGTAGAAAAGCTACTTTCAATTCAAGGCTTTCTTTAAGTAGATGCAAGGATATGACAATATGAATTTAATATTTAGTTCATTCTCATTTTGAACGAATGCTTTATTGATTTGAACTCAATATCGACTTCAGTTTGCTGTAAGAAGTAAGTCACCTTATTCAAAATTTAACTGATCGTTTATTTCGCAGAATGTATATAGGTACATATTGAAAATGAATTTACCAATGAAAAAAATCACATAATATCATTGTGGAAAGAAGTATAACGTCATATCATATCGGTTGTTCCAAGAATACTGGGTGTTATACCGGGTGTTCAATAAAATTTTTAGCAAATTCTCGTAGATGATAGCTGTACTTATTCTAAACATTTTTTTCCTATGATCATGGATTCGATAATGATTCCAAAGGAAACTTGCCCTAAAAATGCTGAAAAAAAAATGTGAACGATGTATCGAAGGCCTTACGTGCAGAGAAGAACTTCAAGTACAAGTCTTCCACAACGATATAAAATCATGTTGGATGTAGCAGCGACTATCCAAACTAAGCAAACATGGTCGTTTCCTTCGGAAAGCATCAAATGTATATCTGGGAATATAGTTTACATAATTTCTGGCGATTTTCATGTCGATAATGAAATCAAAGGAACATTTCCACTGTTGAGAGTACATATTTATCATTTCTGCAAGCAATGAATGTTCGAAAAATATATAAGAACCCATGAAGTAAGTAAAACATGGTGTGCTCATCTGCTCATTTGTGATCGTATTTACCAATGATGATATCACTTTTTTTATTCAAATTCAAAGCACCGAATATATATTTCCCTGTATCTTGCTGACGTCACTTTTTTTCAGATAACACACCATGCTTTTTGAATCATGTATGTACCTTACCTTGAATCCTTTCAGCAATCTTTCAGCAGATTCGCCAATTTTCACTTTCACTCTACGGCATCACAGGTTTTGTAATATTGCGTGCATGCATCTTGACTCAATGAAGAATGTTTCGACTAATGACGATGGAAGAAGACCCGCGTGTAGACTTCCCCACCTAATACGCCGACTCAACACGTTTCTATAGAGGGTGGGAATTAGTATCAGAGACAACAAAGAGACTGTCATCTCCCTACTAAATTATTTCCGATGTTTTGCATCTTTGTCTTGAAAATCCTTGTCTCGCATTTAATAATTTTAACGCAATATGACTCAATGGCAAATATTTCAGCTATTCAACTGAGCTCATGTTGGAACGAATAGTTTAATATTGCGACACGGCGAAAATCTTTATGAAGTTGAATTATTCGTACTCCTTTGAGGATAAAGAACAGATATACTTTTCTTGACAATGCATGCGATGATAATAATAATTTTGCAGCATCGCATTCGTTGAAACATGAGCTAGCAGTTGAGCTATGGCTGCGCAAAAATGCTTCCAGAAGAATGAAAAAAACGAGTTTCTAATGAAAATGATATAATAAAATTTCAATAAAAACGGTAACAACAAATAACTTATAAATATCAAGTTATATCACGTGAATCATTTAACTCAAACAACTTATAACTCCACAAGTAACACATAAACCAAGAAGTAACATGTGAACCAACCAGCAATATATAAAACAATTTGAATACAAATCAACATGTAATATTCAACAAAAAACATAAAAACCAACAGCAAATATTGTATGAGAGAAAATCAGTTACAAAAATATCATGTTGTAACACATGTTTTTCATCTTTTTCAATTTTTTTGATTGCACTATTTCATTTTTTATTTCTCTAAACTTCTGATTTTCTCTCTTCACCCACCAGCCTATACCAATATTGATAATTGACTGCAAGGTGATAACTTCTACCTCCTTCGAATGCTTCGAATATTTTAACCATTCGAAATCAATTTTACTTTTCACAAATCTACTGGCATGATATGGGAGATTACAAATATGAGCATTTTCATCCAGAAAATCCTCCAGTGATGAAAACTTAGCTTCCATTATTGTTTCTACCTCACCTATTCTGACATTTACAAATACATTGTATTTTCTAAATAAAGAATAGGTGCGCTTCAATAAATGGGGAGGATCGTACATAGTAAAAATTCGTCTGCCTTCATATATGAAGTATGGTGTCTCCACAGTTACTCCTAATTCTTTTAAGCATTTCACATTGTTCGCCCCCATATCGCAAACAGTTCCAACAATGTTCAACTTTGCTATATTGGTAGCAGCTTCCATGACATTGAACAAACATTTACTGATAATGTCTGAACTGCAACTCTTGTGCGTAAAAAAGTACGCTACAGGTTGTTTCCATTTGCGATTAAGTCCCACGAGCATGAAAACTAGAGCTTTTCTAGCAGAGCATTTCCCACTTTGTTCTTCACCAAAATCCTCAAATCCAATAATTTTCTTTCTGCCTTTATCATAATACAGGTTCTCTTTAATATGCATCTCATCAAATAGCAACATACAGTATCTATCAAGGTCCTCTTTTATATTTACGTTAATATGTTCGAAAATATTGATGTTTATCCCAGCACTGAAGGGTACTTTTTTCAGTAAATTCAAAATAGTGCTCCTTGAGGGAAGTGCTACAAAGGTACTCAGCAATTTGTAGCACCTTGGACTTTTTTTGAATAATAATAGAGACATAATCTTGTCATCTATGGACCATCTTCTACCTCTTGCATCCTTCGCCTTAGAGCACCTTAGCTGGGATAACATGAATTTCCAAGTAGTCTCAGACATATTTTCTTTAAGGCTTTGAACTTCTGGGGTGTCAGACAACTCTAAAATATCTTTCAGACATTTGGATTTTTGCCGACACACCTTTTTGATTTTCTGATCTTCTTTTTGCCGTATAATCTTGACCAATCTCTTTTTCCTGGGCGTCGTGTTTCTTGTCGAAAAATTTTCTCTGAAAATTCTGCCTTTACCTTTGGGTGTTTTAGGCAGGTCCAGCTCCATATTCGAATCACACCTTTCTACACCTAGAGAAAATGCCAAGTTTAATTTTCACATATTTAACTGTTTTAATATATTTCATTCGATAATAGCGTAGAAAACTAATCTATGAATGTCCACAGCTGAACACAAAAAAATTAATGTAATTCAATACTTTTATAATATACCTGTAAAATCAGTTGGGCCATCTGGATTCACTGGCACTTCATCAAATTCATCAGAGACAACCATGCTTTCTCTGTATTCTCCCTGCATTCCAGAAGTTGAAGGAGTATTGAAGAATTGCAACGGAATGGCATCAATGCATCCTACACCTAAAAACAACGTCGTGATTAATTTTCATGTATCCAACCATATCTGGAAATATTTCATTCCTTTATGATGTAAAAAACTGAATCCAAATCAATGCATATCCACAGGAGAATAAGAAAAAAACTGAATGAAACTCAATACTATATATGATATACCTGGAATATCATTTGGATTATCTGAGTTCACTGGCATTTCTTTCAATTCTTCGGACTCTTCAACGGTAATAACTCTGCTTTCTTCACTTTCCTCATGCACTGCAGAAATAGGAGGAAGATTGAAGAATTGCATAGGAACTGCATGTTTATACAATTTGTGGTTTATTGTATCAATGTATGAATCCAAGCTAAAATGTTTAGAGCATATTCGATAATTTCGGAGGTTTTCTTTCACCAATCTCATCCCCAGTTTTTCTTGCCAAATTTTTAACCTGCAATTTGAAAATATTGAATGTCTACACACTGATATAGATATTATCAACTCACTTGTTTGGATTCCTTGGAAAATGATGCATTTTTGCAACTGCGGATTCATCCGCTCCACAAATTAAACACTTAGCCATATTGATAATATTAGAAATATCTCTTTGGAACAAATTATAAACAAACACTTAAATTTCTAATCTCTTACCAATTCAGCTGATGCACGTGTGGTTGTGTACTACGTTGCCAAAATTATTGAAGCACGTGGACCTAAGATCATAGTACAGCAAAGATGAAAAAAGATAGAAGTAGTTCTTTTTCTTGTGACGGTTGTATTTATGTCCTAGTCTGGCAACATTACGAAAAGTGTAAGCAGCGCCTCTATGTATGTCTTTATGGAAAAGAACAAAGATAGCTTTATATAACTTTTGATGATATGGAAAAATATAGAAGATAGAACGAAAAGTAAACATCGGACAAATTTAGTGAGAGAGTTACGCGTCTCTTTGTTGTCTCTGTTAGTATATCTCATAATTTTACACTTGGTATCAGTGTATGTAATGAATGTTATACTTGAAACACGTAGAATATAGTTTTTATAGATATTGCATCATTTTCATTGGTCCTTGTGTAAGCTTGGATTTGTATATTTCATAATATAATACTCAGTCTGAATGGATGTAATGAATTTTATACTTGAAACACGAAGATGAATTTTGATATCAGATCGTTTCCACGAAAGGCATGAATTAGCATATTCATTCTTAATTATAGTCAATATTAGTTTGAATTTGACCTCAGTGGACTGAGTTGGGTTTCTGATCAAGAATCTGTTGCCGGAAAAAAATTCGCACGGGTGTGTGTCTTTTTGGAGCATCCAGAGTTTGAATTTGTATAAATAGGAATATTGTCTCGAAAAACTGATCGAAATCGTAGGTCATCTATACCTAATTAAAAAATTTCAATATAATATTTTTCCTCTCGCTTTGAATATGAAATGAAAACAAATAGATATCTCGCTGTTACCCAGAATATGCTCGCAAAAATTATGAAATAGTTCAGCCTATTTTTTTATCAATAGCTGAAATAATATGAATTTATTCTTCAAGAAACGAGAGGCGTCAAAAAATTCCGGGCTAAGTAACACTGATAAAATATTTTTTTGAATTTTTATTATGCAATCCTCACGAAATTTTGCTCACATATGCACGTAGTGATTCTGCACTCAAATACCGATCTATAATTGAATCAGATAATTACTTTCGCAATTTTCAGAAAAAAACCCAACTTGCTCATGATTTTTCACACCTAAACTAAATAAATATACTTTTCGACATAAATTTTAGACTTTATTAAGAAACATATTCTACCTAAATTATCAATAAATCACTCAATCGATTATGCCCATTAACGAACTCAGCCGAGATATTCAGAACCAGAGCCAACCTGAAAATTTCTATACCAGTTCTGAATCTTTTCATTACCTAAAACTTTGACATTTAACTTTTTTCCATAGTACTTGTTGTTTTGCCTGAAATCGAGTTAAACCGTGTTCTACCCTTGAACACTCACATCATCCACTTCACGACCTCACATCGTCTCTAAACGATTTTTCATTTAATTTTCGTTATATTGTCTTCCTTTTCCGATGGATTTCATCCTATTATTTTTTTTGCTTCAAAATATTATCGACCCTGGTCTACAAAAAGACTTTGACAACGGATAATTCATCAGGGATTTCAACCTAAAAAATTATAAAAATTCTGGCAAAACGATAACGCCCTTGCCCTCCAAAAATTATTTCTTGGAAATTCAAATGATATGCAAGCTTTTCCGAAATTTGCTACGAATCGTCAGACACATGGGTTATAGCCAAGATCCAATATATATGTCCTGCTTCGTTTTCAGGATTTATACAAAATTGAGAGGATGTACCCAGAACATATAGGATTTCACCCATATAAATCGGGATTTCCGGGAGAAGTTAAATAATTCTGTTAATTCCGATATGTTCCAACGAACGTTTTCAATCCATTTTAATATTTTAATGCAGGAAGCACACATACATGAATGCAAGTATTCATATGCTCTGAAAGACGATTGAATAAAATAAAATTATATATTTTGTGTCCAATATCAGTCGAATGTCATAGATAGTTGAATACCATTGTAAACCAAATAATTTAGAAAGAAATGTTTTTCGCTATCCCCCGTGTATGCACCTGTGGTTTGGCTGGAAGCCAATACAAAATCCAAAAGAATTTTAATATAGATGGAGGGTGCAGGATGCAGAGATATAGGTATTCAAATAGTATTAAAATAAGTAAACCAATTATTCGCAAGTATTTTATCTAATGAGTGTTTGAGAAGTATTGAAATGAAATAATGATAGCGTTAGAAGTGAACTATCCTATACTCTAATTCAATCTCGGAATATTCTTGATTTTGAGGAATCGACATGTTTCCAGTAATTATACCATTTATTGTTTCTGAGTATAATAATCTTCATTTTAGTATATGAACCTATAGTTTCATCAGATTGATCCAAGAATACAAAATAACCCGATATTCTTGTTTTTATACAATATAAACTTGAAGTAAGTGGACATTTTCAAGAATATTGCGATTGTTGTTTTGAGAATAGTTTTCTTTCCGTGTTCAACCTCGAAATATTCTTGATTTTGAGGAATCGACATGTTTCCAGTAACTATACCATTTATTGTTTCTGAGTATAATAATCTTCATTTTAGTATATGAACCTATGGTTTCATCAGATTGATCCAAGAATACAAAATAACCCGATATTTTTGTTTTTATACAATATAAACTTGAAGTGGGTGGACATTTTCAAGAATATTGCGATTGTTGTTTTGAGAATAGTTTTCTTTCCGTGTGCGTCTTTTAAAGAGAATAACCAAGTCAAGGGTCTGTGATCTGTGTAGATAGTAAATTTTCGGCCAAATAAGTAGGGTCTGAAATATTTCGTGGACCACACAACGGATGAAAGTTCTTTTTCAATTGTGGAATATTTGATTTCAGCTTCATTTAGTGTCCGGCTTGCGTAAGCGATAGGAAGATCGTTTGGGGGCGTTCCTTGCGATAAAATAGCGCCTATTGCATATTGGGATGCATCAGTTGTAAGGACAAATGGTCTGTTAAAATCTGGATGTTGTAGAATCGGATAATTAATGAGCATATTTCGGCTAGCATGAAAAGCATCAATATATTCTTCATCATGAATATTCAATTTTATATCTTTTTTCAAGTACTTAGTCATGGGTTTTGTTAATTTAGAAAAATTTGGAATAAACTTTCTATAGTAACCTATCATTCCAAGGTATGATTTGATTTCTTTAATCGTTTTGGGAAGAGGAAAATTTTTTACAACTTCAATTTTTTCAGGATTTGGTTCTACGCCTTTTTCAGATATTTTGTAACCTAAAAATACAATTTCGGTCTGAAAAAAATATGATTTGTCCAACTGAATATTAAGATTTTTTTTTTCTAAAAGTTGCAGGACTGTTTGAATGTCTGCCAAATGTTTTTCTGGTGTCTCAGAAAATATGAGAATATCATCTATGTATACTATGCATATTTTATTAATAATTGGTTTTAAAACGTGATTCATGAAACGTTGAAAGCTTGAAGGGGAGTTTTTCAATCCAAAGGGCATTCTCAAAAATTCGAAATGTCCTTCGTCTGTAGCGAACGCAGTTTTTTCGATTGACTCATCGTCTAGTTCTATTTGGTGGTAGCCACTCGCTAAATCGAGAGCACTAAAATACTTAGCATTTTTCAGTTCATCCAAAAGTTTATCGATATTGGGGATAGGAAATTTATCGTCAATTGTTTTTTCGTTAAGTTTCCGATAGTCAATAGCCATTCGCTATTTTCTGTTGCCTGATTGGTCAGTTTTCTTAGGAACAATTACAACGGGAAATGACCAGGGAGAAATACTCGGTCTAATGATGTTTTTACTCAATGAATCTTGGATCTGATTTTTCACTTCTTGTTTATGTACCTCTGGGTATCGATATCGTCTCACATAAACTGGATTTTCGTCAATTGTTCTGATATTATGTTTAATTCTATTTGAGGCATTTAAAGGTTGATTTTTCAAGTGGAAAGCTTGTTTGTGACTTTGAATAATTTTTGTCGATTGATTTCGAAAATTATTGTCTAAATGATCTTATTTAATGGGTAGAGGTTCATTATAACTGGTTTTTTGCAAGAAAAATGTTGGCGTTTTGATATCATTTCCTAACTCATGATTTTGCCAATCAAATTTCAATTTTAAGTCCTTTAATAGGTTAGCACCTATAACACCATCATATTGTGTGTGGAATTTATAAATAACAAAGGGATACGAATTTTCTAGGCCAAATGAGTGAAGTGGAAAAGCAACTTTGTATTTACTATGGTCTTTACCAACAGCTGTTTTGCAATATGTGTGTTCTTCATAAATTTTTTCCGGGAATAGACTATACGCTAAAGCTGGGTCAATTATACTCATCGAACTTCCACTATCGATTAATAACTTACAGGGTGGATTATCTAATTTGATAAATTGTAATGATGCCAAACGCTCTTTCTTGAAATTAAGGTCATTTGATTTTGCAAGGCTAATGTTTGAAAATTTTCGTCTTCTTGTTCGTCAGTCTCAATTTCGTTTTCGGAAAATATTTCATTCGGATATTCTAGATCTTGATTTTGCTCGAATTCTTGATACTCTACGTTTTCCGTATTTGTAAGTTCTTCAGTTAAAAATTCTGGGGGTCCAGTTTTCCGGAAAATTTGTCGATTATTCGGCGGTTCTTGTCGTACCTTATTACTGGCTGGTCTTTTCATGGGGTAATTTCTTGTTCTAATAGACATTGGCTCCGGTTTCGGCAGATTTAATCTCTGATTCGGATTTGGTTTAAATACATCACGGGGCTTTCCAAATACTTGACTACTGGTTGCGAATTTGTAATCGGGTGTTTTGTTAAATTTCAATTGAATTGGTTGGGACGTAAATTCTCGACTGGGTGTAGCGCACTGATAATGATTTTGATTAGTTCTAACGATGTTTGAATTTGGCAATGGATTCTGCGTGCAAGGTGATTTTGAAACAGGTTGCAAGTAGAGTTGTTGTCTCTTTATTTCTCTATTTTCCAGCAATTTACACGTATCAGCGAAAGGTTTTGGTTGGAGATCTAGTCAATTCCTAGAATTTTCATCTACGTTATTATATAAAACAGTATTTCCAAACTTATCTGACAAATTTCTGTAAACATTAATTTCCAAGGAGCTTAAACCTAATAATTGAATTTGGTAATCATATTGTAGTTTGATGTTTTAACTTTATCGATTAATTCCGGCAATGTTTCTTTCGATTTCTTTTTCATGCGTATTGATATTCGCTTTGAAGAACATCGAAATTAATTTTGAAACCGAACTTGCTGTTCAATAATTGTTTCAATTCTGGCCATGTCTTGTAGCATGGTCCCGAATATACTATTGTTCTAGCTTCTTCTATCAATTTTGATTTAATTGTAGCAAAGCAATATTGATTTATTAATTCATTAGTTGTGGTTTCAAATTGGCTTACGAAATTCTCTGCTTCAATTAGGAATGTTTGCAATTCATTTGGGTTTCCATTAAATTTAGGAAGTAATTCTCCAAAATATTTAACGGTACTATGACTAGATCTATGACTACACGGTTCTCGTTAGATGTCGCCATTTTTTTGTTTAATTTTGGTTTTAAGTTGAAGTGAATTGAACTGATTTATTAAGGAATCAATGATCATGAAGCTTTTGAAGGTTTGCGAGGTAGCTTCAACCTCTATGGGGAAGTGTCACGTTTCGTCCCGGCTTAGCTTGGGGGAACTCATCAGGGCATGCACCAAACTAAGCCGTTTACATGCCTACGTGAGTGGACACCCCTTATGAGGAACACAAGGGAGTGTACCAGACCGTTGGGGATGAGTGTATTTCCGAGATCTTGAGAGGATCCAACCGGGACAGCGTGCCCGCTAGCGCCCCCTGTACGTTGACCGATGATGTGGCCAAGCGTTACAAACAGGTAACGTAGGGTACTTGAGACGCAAGAGATGGTACTGCGCGCGCGACTTAAGAAAGAGCTGAGAGAGGGCGCTCGCTACAATCAAAAGATCTCTATTCACTTATGTCTCAAGTAGTTATGAGAGAAGAAAAAAAAATTTAGGAAAAAAAGAAAAAAATGTGTTCCTTATCTTTTGGTCCAGGGATAGGAAAAAAACTGGGATTATTATACAGCCCCACCTACTTCTGTTTTGAACCTTGTGCTTGGGCTGCTACCCCCAAACTCCAAAGGGTGATGATCAAGGGCTGCAGTTGAGATCAAGTCCTGGTTGGGTCTCCTTACTGTTTCTTCAGGGATTCAGCACACCTTCTTGGCTTATCTCGACTGCACTGTTTGAGCTTCTTTGCGTGGTCGGAACTTCACTTTGGACTTATCGTTGCACTTCAGAAAACTCTGATTCCTTCTGGAAGTTGCTCAAAGATTTAAAATTCACGTAAACTTTCTCTCGTTATACTAGCAACAATCCCATCCTCGTCGCCAATTATAATTTTTCTCTCTAAGATCACTTTTTTTAAAAAACGCAATTTATTCTAAAGCAAGTTTATTGGGAGCTGGTTGTGATAATAATGAAATACATAGTTCCGTTTATACGGAAAGAAAACTAATTCGGTTAATGATGCTGATATGAAAGAAATGCTCTGCCGAGATACTTCCAGGAAATCCTTGAGACTCGCTGGAGTGCAATAACATTGTAAAAAGGAAAGCTTAAGCCTATATTACGTAATAATATATATATGGGAATTCGAAAATTTAGGCATTTTTAGTGCCTTGGTGACATCTTCAATTGCCTTGCTAACTGGCTCACAGCATTTTCTTTTATATCCATTTGATAACTACCGCTAGCGGAAAAACGCAGTGTAGTTAAAACCTTCATAAATGTAAGTTTGAGAAGTAAAAAATGTAAATATTAAAATATCTCTTACCTTTCTTGAAATACTCAGTTCAGATTTTCTGGAGGGGACCCTCAATGCGAGGCTGAATATATTCAATTAGTTCCGATATAATTGGCTTGCTTAAGTGATACAGTTTTTGGGATTCTGTATCACAAAGTTCCTCCATCAGAACCTGCCATCGGAGTATTTGTCGAAAAGGACTTCTTGCCAAGTTTTCAGCTTCTTCAGCTGCATTCAGTGCAATTAAATGCACTTAATCTTTCACATACATTATTATTGGGGTTGTTTGTTTTCGAAATCTGCATTATACCCTATCAACATCAACATATATCTATCCCACAGAATAACGAATATGGAAGGTTTCAATTCAAAGTTTCTATATCGAGACAACTTCACGACAATAAAAATATAAATTATCAAACACTTTTTCATTCGGATGGATGAATCCACATGAGCAATATGTTTCGTGCACGAAATGATTTCACCGGTTCGGAAATTAATCTTAGCCGAATTATCTCTCACTTTCGCATGCGGAAGTGATTCGAATGACTCGAAAATAGCGCCCCTAGAACCGAATGTGACTCGACAATCATCTCTCATTCGTATCTGCTGAGAAGCGATACGCCCTGGCCATAGAAATTCGAACCCCTCCAAGCTTGTAATTTTCCGAAGTGCGCGTTAGTCTATCATGTAATTGTTTTGCTTACTCTGAGAGTTCATTTTCAAGCCTTCGTGCTGTACTCTGAGTAGAAATTCTGGTATACCGAAGTGTTTGTAATATTCATTAATGGAGTCGTTTCTTCCCGATTGAAATTTTTGAATGTATAAATGGCATCCCCCCGAAATGACAATTGTTGTGTGCCTCAACTGTTATTCATGGTCAAAGAAGAAAGGGTCATCAACTGCCTTAAGTTTTGATTTTTTCCAAAGTCAAATGAAAGTGGAGTCAGTTTGGAAACAATCTTCGTCAGGGAACTCGTTTATCGAAGAAAGCAAAGAGAGCGATCTGATTGAAAAACTGACAACGAACAGATATACTGTTATAGTTGATAATAGCTGAAGTTAAGCATATAAATAATTAAATATTTTTCATTTGTATATTGTTTTGGATCTTGAGCTGCTGTGATATGGAAATAGAATTATTTATATTCATCTGTTTCATTTTCTCTCGCATTACGAGCTGTATTTTCATTCCATTGGTTCAATCGTTTGTATACGAAAAGAATATGGGTCATATCATTCTGACTGATTCTAGATTTACCACATAATTAATAGGACATGCATTTTTCACATTAATAAGAGTCACCTATTGAGGCGCCTATTTTTTCAGAAACTCAAGTAAATTGAGATATTGCTTCATTTCGATCCGCCAAGCCACCATACACTAAAATACCATAGGAACAATCTAAAGCACGATTCCATATCGTGATCTAAAGGAAAAGTTTCTACTCAAGAAATCTGGGAAAGTTCCAAATGCAACCGTTAGGGCACTGGCATCTTCGCAGAAATTTTCTTTCTGGAGATGGTGATGAGTGGTACCATTGTTTAAAGACAATGTTGTCTTTATACAATGGTGGTACGAAGTAAAGGGCTACTCCGTACCACTCATCTCGAGTTCGAACAAAACGGTAACATTATATTAAGATTTGGAATTTCTCGATATCTCGAATAAACATGCTTGCAAACATAGTCTTAATGGTGAAAAGAATTCACAAATCCTACAGATGCTCTAGAAAACTTAGAAAGTCGACATTAACATGTGACAATTGTCATAATCGACAATGTTTGATGGATATTCAACAAATGACCACCAAGGGCGCTGTTTTCAGCCCATTTTGTATGTTCTAGAGATAATTCGAACTCTGAGAAATATCTGTTGCAAATCAAAAAAGACGAATGAATTGATATTTGTTCGCGTACCGAAGGTGGAAAATCTTCAGTTCTGTTTGCTCCACCATAATTCAATTATTGAAATTGAATATTTCCTACAATGTTATTTGTCGAATGCTTCTGTTCTGCATCAATTATTTCCTGTATATTATTAATGAATTGTATTTTAATCGAAAAAAACAAGTCCTTCACAGAATCACGAAGGAATTTTTTTTTGAGAAAACCCAAACTTGACAAAAATGTATATTCTGATACTTGACACCTCATGTGTATTATATTTACAGCATAATTCAATTTCCGAAGCTTTGAGTAATTGCCATTCATCAGCCATTAGACAACTGAAATTAATACATTTTAGTGAACTTTTACTACGAATGTTGAGTCTAGTACAAAATTCTAGTTGTTTAATGCCATTTACTACTCCTTCATGTGAAATTCTAATTCATCTTTCAAAATATCAATTTGGAACCATATTCTTTCACCTTCCTCACCAGAAGGCAAATATATCAAAGATTTTGGTTTGGATATTTTGTTGATATCTCTATGAATGGAGCTCAAGCTTATGTGTTGTACCATTTTCTCAAATGAAATATTGCATGTGAATCATATCTAATCTCTCATTTTTTTTATAGATGCCGAAATACAGCTTATATCGAGGTAAGTCAATTTGTTGCCATATGTATCTGAATCATGCTTGATTGTCTTTGTGATATGGTAATTAGACTTGATTAGTACCATTATGTCCAAAAGTTCGTGCCAATTCAGATTCAGCATCACCTATTATTTATGGAATTGAATAAAAATTGAATCGATTCTGGTACTTTGATAGCGAAGGCCCAATTAGTGAATACGTAAAATACACCCTATGGTTCCGCAGATATGCCCGTTCAAAATTTCCTTTCTTCAATATACAGGATATCCGGTAAACCTTAAACAATATTTGAATTGGTAATAGACTATGTCATGCACACGCAGAATATCGAAAGATTTTTACCGTTTTCGAGATCTTTCCTGGAGATTTTGGATTCCACGTCTTCAAATTGTAAATGAGTCGAAAAATGTTTGTCCTGAACATTGCTTTTTGACGTATAAAATAGTTTTAAAAATTTCATATAATTTTTCGCGAAATGGGATGAAAGGATAGATTCAAATTCTAGCTATTTTTAGTCTCGTAACTTTGACCCGATTTTCTGAAAAAAATTATGATCACCTTAATCTGAATATTTACTAAAGAAGTATGCGCACTTCAAAGAGTCTCAAAAATATTATTGTTTCTGGAAGGGGTGATATTTCCGTGGCAAGAGAATGCGGAGATATTCTGGTCTATCCTGAACTCTCACAATTTATGCGAAGAAGTGTTCTGTTGCGATTTTAACGAGATCAAATGATGAAATAGAATAATAATGAATCCATTGCTTGGGAATTTTCAAAAAAGAACAATTTTAAATCTTCTTTCAATTAATATCCTCAAATCAGAGTTTCAAACAATTAATTACACTAACTGAAATTCAGAGAAAAAATTTAATTGTTTTCTATCCTCTCTGATGTAGATATGATATTTTCCAAGAATGACCTTTTAAATTGTGTTATGCCCTCTTTATTACGATTATCTGATAGCATATGGATACACCTTTTCAGTTGTTTCATGTTACTTGCACCTAGTTGTTGGTTAAACTTATTCTATCAAATATCCCACGATGAGTTAAGCAATAGATTTCAGTTCATTGATCTGGGGGCCCTAGGATTGGTCTAGGATGTGTCAACCATTGTACTAGATATATTAAACACAAATGCTGAGTCATTTTATATTGCGAAGTCACTAGTTAGTATTGGACTATTGAGCTCAATAATATTTTGGTGTTATGTACTCAATATAATGGATTTGGGACTCTAAACCAATCTTGCTGCCACCTCGATCACTTGAGTGTAATTACTTGGGCTTTTTGATAGAACAATTCTACGCGGAGCAATTGAGATGGTGTATCTACACCCAAGAGAGTTTCGTAGGTGAGGTGGCAAAGCATGTTCTGAAAGGTCCTGCTTGAAAGTATGTCATCTCAGCATCAAAACGGATAAAAAACAATTCAATTTTTTTTTTTTAATTGTTAGTGGAATTTATATTCTGAAACTCTGGTTCGAGGTTTGAAGATATCATTTGGAAGAAGATTTGAAATTGTATTTTTTTATTTTTCTGAAAATTCCTAAGCTATGTATTCATCATTATTAATCATTATTTTATCATTTATCTCAATGAATTTGCAACAGAATACTTTTTTCGTCAAAATTGGTAAGGATAGACCAGAATATCTCCACATTCTCTTGCAACGGTAAATTACCCCTTCCAGAAACAATAGGAGTATGCTTCATACAATTTTGGAGACTTGCCAGAGTGCTCATACTTTTGTAGTAAATGTTCACATATAGCTGATCATAATTTTTCTGAGAAAAATCCGGTCAGATTCACGACAATAAATTTTCATCTATCATTCCATCCTCATTCGCGAAAATTTATATGAATTTTTGAAACTTTTTTATGCGGCCAAAAGGCATCACTCGTCAACAACGTTCAGAATAAACAATTTTCAAATCAGTTCCAATGCCAATGTAGAAACATGGCATCCAAAACATCGAGGAAAAGTGCCTTTTCTCACGAATTTCCATAATGCCCAATATCTGGAAAACTGTGGAAATTTTAGCTGAAAACTTTTCGATATTCTGAGTGGTCATGACCTGATATTTCACCAATTCAAGTATTGTTTAAGGTTAACCGGATACTCTGTATAAAAAAACACAGATTGAATCGAATTGAATTTCAGTACTTGATTGACAAATGACAACTTTGAGGTTTGTGCAAAATTGCGTGAGGATTATATGAGTAGAATATAGATTATTCGAAAAAAAAATTAAATTATTTTTTAAAATGACACGGTCATCACGAAACTTCCCACAAATTGGTGAATCGGGATTTTACCAAGTTACCAGATTTCATCATGATTGTATCAGTATTTTTGAGAACCATGTTGGATCAAGTATACTACACCCAAATCAACAAACGAAAATTCGGCTAACAGGATATTCTCAGACAGTTAAAGAAATTTAAGACTTGGCACAATTATAGCTTTTCGAAATCATATAGTCCTCAAAGATGTTAAAGGAGCCGCTGTAGATGATTGTGTTCATTGTGAAGCAACCAAATAATTTTCGTAAGACATAAATAGATAATTTCAAAACCAGTGAAATCAGAATAGTCAGCATTATGATAATCTTAGTTCGGAGGTAATACATGTACCCCTGAAATTTTACTTGGATGATATCTCCTGGCATCTTTCAAATCTATCAATCTAAAATTAAATTCGAAAATATTTACCTGAAGAGCAGTCTACTTCGACAGAGTCAGCAGAGGTAGATAATTAATGCTTTCGTCCAGGCAGAAAATTGACAAAGAAACTGTAACACCCAGAAAGAGCTGTTTAAATTTTGATTTTTTTGGTAAACATAGATAGTATAGCAAGGAGTAAGTGATTAAAATTTGAAAAAAACGAAGGGTTTACAATTTTTTTATTAAATTTGTTAATAATGTGTTCGTCTGCCGCGGTTATCTATACACTCCCCAACACGTCTCGGCATTGATGCAAGAAGATGGTCTATTTCTTCTTGAGGGATACTATCCCAAGCTACCTGTACTTCGAGTCTCAGAGTATGTGAAAGAAATTTGCGTAATGAAGCTGAAAGTTAACTAAGCAACATGATCTTAAGACGTTTCCGAGTAGTTTCATAATCTTCATAGTGAGTGTCGATTCCGATTCCTGCGCCATTTTACAACTTTAGAAAATGGCTCTGATATCGACGTCTTTTACTAGGTTTTTTGCACTTCAATCGACCCCACCGAAAGGGTTATTTATAGCTGAGATTAATTGATGGCATTGACTAGTAGGCAGACAGAGAGACTTCCTCATGCTTCCCTACTTCCATAGTTGGTGCCTGTGATAGATAGATTTATTGTTGTAGCATGTGGCATAATCGATTTGCAACATGAACTGAAACATTAGATTTGTATCTGAAATATTTTATTTTCCCAATATAAAATTTCTCTATTGGGTTTGAATAATTTTGATAATCAGATGATAATACATCATTGCCTTTGAAGAACAAAAATAATATGCTTCAAATTTTATACAGTTATATAGATATGTTCTTTATTCCAAATCAAATTCAATTCAAATTGTCAATAGACGACTTCGGCCCAAGTTGCCAACCCACAATTTTCTTCACAACTTTACTATCACTGTGGAACGGGAATTTCAGGACGAATTCGACATGATAAGGTTCGCGGTATTTATAAATATCCGTAAAAGATTCCTCGGCTCCTCAAACAAGATAATTCCTTTCAAATATAAATTTTTGTTAGGGTGAAATTTGAGTTGAGATTCCTGATTTCATGTTATTGGTGTCAAGTTTATGAAGGATATGTTCCGCAAATCAACTCGGTTATTTCGGTTGCCGGTTTTACGTTATGTGAATATGAAATATTCGGTTGGTTCCTGAAAAAAAAAGGTTAATTACGGAATTTGATTGACGAAAAAGCAATCTTTCTGTCACCAGAACATAGACATAGTTAGTCTATGCACCAGAACGACAATCAATGTTTTATGGTAACAAATCTTTAGCATAGAACAATCTTCATTAGCCTTATGATCCATAGACCATACCTAGTAATTTTTCCATTGTTGATTGTTGTCTCTTCTTTGTTCTATGGATCATAAAGTAAATAAAATTGTTCTATGCTATGGATACGTTACCATAAAACATTAACTGTCGTTTTAATGACAGAAAGAAGGTTTTTTCATCAATTAAATTCCGTAATCAACTTTTTTTTCAGCAACCAACCGAACATTTAATAATTACGGAATGGAACACCGGCAAGCGAAATAACCAAGTTGATTTGCGGAACATATACCTACTATATAAATTTGACACTATCAACATGAAATCAGGAATCCCAACTTAAATTTCAGCCAATCAGAGATAATCTTAACAAAACCCTATATTTGGAAGGAATTATCTTGTTTGAGGAGCCGAGGCAACTTTTACGGATATTTATAAATAACGCGAACCTTATGTCGAAATTGTCCAGAAATTCCCGTTCCCCAGTATTAGTGAATTTGTGAAGAAAATTGTGGGTTGGCAACTTGGGCCGAAGTCGTCTATTAAATTCAAATACAATCACAGGAAATAATCAGCCAGGCTAAAGGGTTCCATATTAATTAAAAATTAGAGTTCTGTCCGTTATATAATTTTATGGAATTTATTTTCACCTTTGATGAGGACTTGAATGATGTATGCATTTTTTTGAATGAATGAAATCTTGAAACTGGGATGAACTATGTTTGAGTTGACAGCATGGTCTTCGAAGTGGTCAATATTGGTTTTCATTGTAGATTTTATATATTTCAATTTCAATTTTCGAGATGATTTCTTCCAAATGTTGTTGCTAAATGAATAATATATTACTGGTTAGCTTTTTTGAAAAAGGCAAAAATGGAACAAGGTGCTTTGTTCCAGTAAATCATTATAATCGACACCTGTAAACTCTTTTTGATGTTTCGAAATCATGATGTGCAACATAAAAAAGCCTTTTTTGTTTATTGGGGAAAAACATCTTCATTTGTACCTGACCCATTTGTTCCGTGGAGATCTGTTTTTTATAGATCTATTCAGGGTTTTCTTAGATGATGAACAATCAATTTCGATAGATTATATTCAGTATTCTCAAAATATGGGCTAATCAGGCTTTGAAATCAAACCAGACCTATTTATTTTCATTTTCATCTTCCTGTCAATTTCTTTCATTTCAAGTTTCTCAAACAAACGTCCCCTGTTCATTGTATCTTTATCCTTGATTTTTTCAGTCCCCCTAAGATAACTTCATGCAAAGTGCTTTTAAGAACTTCACAATATGCTGGCTGTTTCATGTATATTTGAAGCAGTTTTTCTTGCATGCCGCATCTCATTCATACCACAGAGAACAATTAACTCTGATGAACTCTGGGTCGACGTGCATCATTGCAAGTAGATATGTTCAATGAACTCCACCAGAATTTCAATGACTCGGTTGCATCCTCCGGTTTCTTGGGAATTCAATCCATTAGATAATTTAAAGATAACTTTTTTTGAAGTGGCAGTTTATGTTTTTGTTCATGATTATCCTTCCTGTTATAAGGTTGATTCGGTTCATAAGTACTCCGTAATTGATTCCTCCACTCAATCCGAGAAAGCGATTATTGATATTTGTACAAAATGTTCCCAGATTTCTGAAAACGTCTCAAAATTCAATAGACAAATTGACAACGTCCCTCGACCAACATCAAAATGGACGCCGGATTTAACCTTCGAAAGATGTCATGAGTGGTCATAGAAAGAGCTAAACTAAACCTCACTTCACACAATGAAAATTAGAAATTTCAAACCATGACAACATAAAAGCTTATTCGAATATTATTTTTAGGCCATTTATGCTGAGGGTGCAGCAATTCCAAACTGCTGGGTATTTGTTGATGGCACTGCTAGGCCAATTTGCAGACCATCAAATAATCAAGAGTAATGTTATTTTAGACATAAGAGGATTCATTGTATTAAATACCAGTCCATTGTGTGTTCCAGATGGCATGATCGTTAGCTAAAAAAAGCTTATAAAAGACGAAGACATGATGCTGGTATTTTCCGGGAATCAAATTTGTATTCTGAACTGCAAGATATATGTACAATATGTTTTTTACCAATCAACAGAAATTTGTCTTGTATGGTGATCATGCTTATCCTATCATGGATTTACTTCTGTACCCTTTTCCAAATCGGCAAGATATTCCATTGTAGTGTCAGAGATGTTTCAATGAATCTATGAGTTCAGTGAGGAAAGCAGTAGAATGGGGATTTCAAAAACTAACATCGCAGTTTGCATTTGTGGAATTAAAAAAAATCGAAAGCTACTTCTTCATGACTTGGAGAGTATGTACAAAGTTGCTATGATTTTAAACAATTGCCATATATGGCAGTCAGACTAGCCACTTCTTTTATGTTTTACCGTCATTGCTAGAGGACCATTTAGCAAGCCGATGATGAACGCCCATACATCATTTTTGTATATTTTGTAATTAACATACTGTCATCACTGTATACATCTTTCGTTTTGATTCGAAGTAAACCAACTGAAAAAGGTATAAAAATTTTTCAATTTTCATGGAAAAGTAACAAATATATATCATAATAGTTTGCTTTCGTAGCACCAATAAATCTTAATATCACTTTGATGTACAATCATCTCACTTGAGGACAGACTTCACAGAAAAATATGTTTTTAATATAAACGAGAGAATGATAATCATTCTGTTCTAATGGTCAAATATATATATAACAAAAAATGTTTCCTTTGGTAGCACAAATAAATGTTAATATCTAATATAACTTTTAAGTACAAGATTCAATAAAATATATTTAAAAAATTTAATGATAAACCGAAACCTGAGACGAATTGCTTCAGTAGCAATCAGTAAAACATATAATATAGATATGTATGAAGAACAGACAAATTGCTTCATTAGCAATTAGGAAAAAAATTATATAACAAAAAAAAATTGCTCCACTAGCAATCAGTAAAAATATATAATATGAATATGTATAAAGAACAGACTAATTGCTTCATTAGCAATCAGTAAAAGATATAATGTGAATAGGTATAAAGAACAGGCAAATTGCTTCAGTAGCAATCGGTGAATTATTTGCAGTCTTAATATTTCAGGTGAAAATAAAATGTTTGATATAATATAGATATGTAGAAAGAAAGAACAGACAAATTGCTTCACTAGCAATCAGGAAAAAATAGAATATAAATATGTATAAACAACAGACAAATTGCTTAATCAGCAGTTATTAAAAAAATGATATAACCATGTATAAACAAGAGACAAATTGCTCCACTAGCAATCAGTAAAAATATATAATATAAATATGTATAAAGGAGAGACAAATTGCCTCACTAGCAATCATTGAAAGATATAATATAAATAGATATAAAGAACAGACAAATTGCTTCAGCAGCTATTAGTGAAAAATATAATATAAATATGTATAAAGCACAGACAAATTGCTTGAATAGCAATCGGTAAATTATTTGCAGTCTTAATATTTCAGGTGAAAATAAAATGTTTAAGAAATATAATCTAAATATGAATAAAGAACAGACAAATCACTCCATTAGCAATCAGTAAAAAATATATTATAAATATGTATAAAGAACAGACAAATTGGTTCATTAGCAATTAGTAAAAAAAATAATAAAAACATGTATGAACAAAAGACGAATTGCTTCACTAGCAATAGGTAAAATGTATAAAATGAATATGTATAAAGAATAGATAAATTGCTTCATTAGCAATCAGAAAAAGATATAATATAAATATGTATAAAGAACAGACAAATTGCTTCAGTAGCATTCAGTAAAAAATATAATATAAATATGTATAGAGAACAGACAAATTGCTTGAGTAGCAATCGGTAAAATATTTGCAGCCTCATTCTTTCAGGTGAAAATAAAATAGTCGAAATTGATTCCTCACATAACCCTTGATGAAACATGATAAATCGATAGAAGAAAAAACACACTTGACAAAGTTTCACAATTCATTAAAATTTACTGAATACATATGAAAACAGAAAGAATACATTCATTATTATTATCAAATAACACATGCTAAAATCGGGGACAGGCGGAAATCTAACTGGTCGTTTACAATTGGGAGATTTTGTTTTTGGGCTGATGATATTTCTAGTATCTCTAAAAGATCTAAACGTTCACTTTTATCACCCTTATGTAGAATTTTTATATTATTAAAGTCAATGAAGTGGTTGAGAGTAATACAGTGAGTGGAGAAACCTGTTGTTGATTTATTTTGTAATATGGATCTTTTATGTTCATCAACTGTAACCCCGAGAGAACGACCAGTCTGGCCTACGTAACAATTAATTTTCATGTATTTCGGCTTTAAACTATTCAATAGGCACTGTTTGTTGAACCATAGGTGGTTGTTACATCTTGTGATCTTCAAGAGTACCTTTCTGTAGGCACTCCACGCCTCACAATATATTACAGAAAGGTACTCTTGAAGATCACAAGATGTAACAACCACCTATGGTTCAACAAACAGTGCCTATTGAATAGTTTAAAGCCGAAGTACATGAAAATTAATTGTTACGTAGGCCAGACTGGTCGTTCTCTCGGGGTTAGAGTTGATGAACATAAAAGATCCATATTACAAAATAAATCAACAGGTTTCTCCACTCACTGTATTACTCTCAACCACTTCATTGACTTTAATAATATAAAAATTCTACATAAGGGTGATAAAAGTAAACGTTTAGATCTTTTAGAGATACTAGAAATATCATCAGCCCAAAAACAAAATCTCCCAATTGTAAACGACCAGTTAGATTTCCGCCTGTCCCCGATTTTAGCATGTGTTATTTGATAATCATAATGAATGTATTCTTTCTGTTTTCATATGTGTTCAGTAAATTTTAATAAATTGTGAAACTTTGTCAAGTGTGTTTTTTCTTCTATCGAAAATAAAATAATTAAAACATAAATATGTATAAAGAACAGAAAAAATTATAATCATTCTATTCTTCATACTTTTGCAACCTCTTTAAAAGGTTGTTTATCAGTTTCATCTGAGATGATCAGATCCAACCTTTTCTGCAAATTGTAGAAGATTAACAATTGTGAATTTATGTAATATTCTATGTTTTGTCACAGAAGGTTCAACAATGGAATGTCAGTTGTCAGTAATGAGATAATTCAGTTTTTGATTTGTCGCTTGGCGTGTATTGTAGATTTGGGAGGAATAAAATTGTTGAAAGTACAAACTATATCTTTCTCTAAACTATCAAGTATCCAGATAAAACGATCCACGTCAATACAAATCAACTCTGTTCCTCTCACAATCCAACTCAAACCACCTTTTTTTCTCTTCAATCTCCATGTCCAACCTTTCCTCTTCGAGTTTTCTTTTGTCAATTCTACACCTTTCTTCTTGCAACTCCAACTCTCTCAATTTGATATGTTGATCATAATCATTTTTTGATTTCAGGTATTCCACCGCATTCTTCCTCAATATGACGGTTTTATTTTTTCTGCCTTTCTTAATTGGTGTAGGTCCTGAGAATAGTTCAGTTATTTTTAGTCAAGCTAGTAGGAATGTTCATTCGACGTTTTACTATTCAAGGTTACTAGAAATAATTTTCTCACCTTTCAACTTATTGCTCCTAGATATGTTCAAATCTTCAGGAATATCCCAGCCCACAGTTGGAGATTCAACTAGCATTTCTAGGACGAAATCAGTTTCGGACATGGTTGAAGTTGATGCAGCTTAGAGGGGGGCCGCGACAAGGAAAACTGTTCACTAGTATCATTCGCAGTTGAAGTTGAGGGACCTAAATGATTCGAGTACTACATTTCAGATTGAACTAGATATGACTCTGTGTGAATCCAACGTAACGGATTAGACTTTCTTCTTAATGAGACTTGGTGGTTTATTTAATCAATAGGAAATTTACTATAGCTTTGTTTCTGTATGAGCTGGGAGGTATTGACAACATATGCACATATACTCCATTCACTTTTATAATGTAGCCCGGTTGGCCATGACATCGTGACAGATTTCACCGTGTATATTTTGAAAATGTTAGGTTATAGTCATTTTCCTGTCAGATAACTATGCAACGTTGTCCTCTCTACATAGAGGTCGTAGTAATTACTTATTTTTCAAATGTCAATCTACATTGATAAAGTAATGAATTTGAGAAAATTTTATTTGAATTCGATAATTCCAAAGTCCTGGCGAATGTTGAAAAACTTTTGACTCTGTTAATACTGGAAATATTTTACGTATATAAACATGGTTGGAAGATTCAGTTATGCTTTTTTCTCGTACGGAAATCAAGAATCGAGTTTTTCAAAATAAAGTCTGTAATCAGTGTCATTTTGGGTGCTCCAATAGAAGGATATTCTTTGTCGTCTCTTTCACTTAAAATCTTCCTTATTGTGTTGATGTGCAGCTAAAAAATAAAGATCTATTCATATAAAATATAATTCCTTGGTTTTCACTCACATACGTCGAAAATGTTGGATAGCTTGTGTTGAATTATTGATTCCGAATTATCAGGGTTACTATCAGAAAAAGCCGATTTCACTTCTACATAGCACTTCCTGATACTTTGCCTCTGCTTCTTCAAAACTACCTTCGGCATTTTTATTAGTTTGCAAGCGTTATTATGCTGAGATTTAGAAATCTAGAATCGATTGATATTGATAATAGTAGAAATTGAAATTTGGCAACGTCTTTTGACATTGCCGATATTTCATGAGTGCCAACCTGCGTCAGTTTTAAGGGAAAAAACTTGATAAACCTAAATCATGGCCAACCGGGCTACATTATAAAAGTGAATGGAGTATAAATGAAGTTTTCATATGTGTAACAAACTCAATTACCACAATAAGCATGCTCCTTCAAAACAGTTTCCACATGCTCCAAGGGTATCTGCTTTTCATCTTCACTCTCATCTGACATTATTTTAGCCGCCCTAGTGAAGTTATTTGTTTTTCCTTTGACGGTGCTTTATTATTGCTGCTTGTGGCATGCCTACTTCCGAATTCTCTGCAAATTTCCTTTGAAGATTTCTTCAGTGCGACTTCTGAAAAACAGAAAAAAATTCAAATTATACTGTCTACTTCAAAAAGTCCAAATTTTTTTTTTCAACAAGAAATGTCATATAACACACGGTCGAAATATTGACGGTAATTCTTCAATTCAACATTTCGTGTTTTTACGAAATATTTAATTTTTTTTTATAAAATCAATCACTCTCCAGTTATCCTTGTAGCCTCATCAAATTTGATTACATATCTCAAAAGGGCATGAAATTGGCTGTAACACAAAATTTTTTTTGTGTCGAAAAATTCCTTACTGCGGGCGTGGTAAGCAGATGAACATAAAGGTTCTTCGATGAAAATTATCAATTATATTTTTCCAATAGGTTTATCGATGAAAAATGAATGATCATGAACATGTTTTCTCTTCAGCAAAAACTACCCCAACTTTTGTACTAGCTGTTTCTTTTCAGCCTCAATATCATGGCTAACATGATAACAACGAGAAATAAGAAATTATTCGAACCTGATTTTCTTCCATTTTGAAGATTGAATCAGTTGTTTTTTCTGATTGAATATTGGAGCTACTCTCACTAGATCAGTTAAGTCATCTATCGAGTCAAACGAATGAACTAAATTTTAAACGACACAGTAGAAATATCGGTCTAAGGAACGAACCATGAGTACTACTCCTTCACAACGTTTCCGCCCTTTATTCGGCCTTCTTCAGGCTGAAAAATACAATAATCAGTGGCACATCGAAATTCAACAAACATAACGCTACATAATCATTCAACAAACATAATACAACAATAAAAATGACAATAAATTGAACCTAAAAGCAATCAAAATACAAGCAAGCACTGTATAAGAAAATTACAATATTGGTAAATATTTAACAAGACACTGAAATGCAAAAAGAGAAGAAGAACTCACTGTCAGAATAATAAAACCATCAATATTTCCATATATAGGAAATCATCATGAAAATAATGGAAACTGGGGTAAAATGTGAGCACATCGAACGTACAATGGGGGTTTTTCCTTTGAACGAAAATGCAGTTATTTTCATGAAAAACCTTCAGAACATCACATTTCAAACATATAATTTCAATATTATATTTAAAAAAAAAATGTTTGATCACCTAAAACTAAAAAATAAAAATGGGAATTTGCATTCAAAGGGATTTGTCATGGGTGCACGATATGGCAACGTCGAATTCAGCTTTCTCGGAAAGAAAAGGACGTCAAATGTGTTACTTTGTTTAGGAAAACAGAGATACCTGTACTTCGATCTGGTTAGAGTAGAAGACAACGACCAAGGAATAGAAAAAGAAGAGCACAGACTGTCTTACTGTCATATTACTGACAAATCGAAAACGGAAATTGTTTGGTCATATTGACAAAGAACACGTGTATGCCACACAATAGGAATAAATATTTCGTTATTCTATAGCAGAAAGAGGAATTCTACTAAACAACGTTGTCACTTCGTGCATGCATGACAAATCCCAAACCCCAATTTTAAAACCTGATTTCGAATACTTTCGGGAGGTAATTTGGGAAATTCTTGAATCAAACCTATAATAATCATGTTCAAATTTGCATTTGCAGTAATAACCCAAATTCAGGAAAAACATAATAATAATAATAATAATAATAAATCGCCTTTATTGACAATTGAATAATACATATACAATAAACAATAATGAATACAAAACGAAATACAACACGTTACCATATCAGTGGCATGACAAATCAACGAAATCCGGCAACACGTTTTCAACATTTCTGTATCAAATTGGAATATGCTACATTCAAGGTACTTATGTCAGTGCGGGAATTCACTGTATTTGGGAATTTCTTAATATACACCATCTCCTTAAAACAACGCTTGAACCAATTATTCTCCCGATTCAAAATTTTTATGTTCTGGAAATCAAAGCTATGGCTAGATGTTGAAGCGTGACTAGAAAGAGCAGTTGAATCTTTTTCATTCCTACAGTCCCTCGTGCTGGGCCGATCTGTTACCCAAATATTGACCTGTTTGGCCAACATAACAAGCATTACAATCATTGCAGTTGATTCTATATACTACACCGGAATGCTTTTCTTCAGGATCTCTATCTTTAACACTGGAGAAAATTGAACGGATTATTTTTTATAATAAAAAACAACTCGATCTACACCCTTTCTCATTACATTCTTGAGTTGTTCGGACAACCTCGGTACATAAATCAACTTACAAAAACCACTGTTGGTACCACGATCAACACCATGATCAAGAATATGTGGTGGTTGAGGGTCATTGTTAGAAGAATGAAAAAAGTGATGTACCAAGTTTTTAAGGTAACCATTCTTCATAGTTTCCATTATTTTCATGACGATTTCCTATATATGGACATATTGATGGTTTTATTATTCTGACAGTGAGTTCTTCCTTTCTTTTTGAATTTCAGTGTCTGGCTAAATATTCACCAAATTTGTAATTTCCTTATATAGTGCTTGCTTGTATTTTGATTGCTTTTTGGTCCAATTTATCGTCATTTTTATTTTATATTTATTGTTGTGTTATGTTTGTTGAATGATTATGTAGCCTTATGATTGTTGAATTTCGATGTGTCACTGATTATTGTATTTTTTAGCCTGAAGAAGGCCTAATAAAGGGCCGAAGCGTTGTGAAGGAGTAGTATTATTGGTTTGTTCCTTAGACCGATATTTCTACTGTGTTGGTTATCACTTGGAACGAGATAACCCTTCCGAACTAAATTTTATTAATACATATTATAAGAAAGAAGTTAAGAGAGAGGACAAAACGCTAAAAAAACTCGCTATAAATTACTAAATAATTAACTCATAGCAAATGTTCAAAATGTTAACCGCCTTGTTCAATACATTTCACACATCATTTTCTTACTGAATCTACAACCCTGCGTAGTTCAGAACGTTTCTGACCCATTTCTGCACAGCAAAATTTGATTCTATTTATCAGATCATCTTGAGTTTGAAGCCATTCAAACGTTTAGTCTTTTTTCCAGAGGTATTTCATCCAATATGTCTGTTAGACTGTTTCGGATTAAATGAATAAATTCTGCAGAGTTGAGATGGTCAGGAAGAATAACTGGTCCGAAATGTTCACCTTTCATGACAGCCAACCACACATTGACCTTAATCTCATGTTGGAAGTGTGAAACAATAGTCGCATAAGGGTTTTCTCTGCTCCATTTATGGCTATTCCGCAAATTGATCAAACACGATCGCGTTAAAGTAGCCTCATCAGTCCATATTATCCTATCGCTTCCCCATTCTCCTAACCTATTCAGATACTACCTACAAAATACTAATCTTGTGTCAGCATCTACATTCAACAGGTCCTGTACCTTTTTCGGATGATACTGATGTAACTCATTTTTTTTTAGTACTCTGTGTAATGAGGAATGATGAATCCTCAATGAAGAACTAATCGGACGAGTAATTGTTGTGGGTTCCTCCCGTACAGATTGAAGTATTGCATAGGCTTGCTGGCCTTGCTGACTATTTCACTTTCTCTCATTCGTGAACCATCAACTGAACCTGGTTCACCAACTCGCCTGTACACTCTTTCAAATGTCTTTCGACTTGGTTGCTGTCTGTTGGGAAAATCCAAAGCGTATTCTCGAACCATAAATAAACACTATATCACGGTACTCAACGTTTGAAAAAACAGGCATTATTTTCTCGATTAAGTCTTAGATGATGAGAATTGAGTTCGATTCGTTGAATTCAAGAATTGCCGCTCGTACTCAAGATAATTAAACGACAGAAACTGTCAGATTTTGGATAAGAAGTTTGTTGCCAATGACAACCCCGTTTTAAGGTAGAATTCCAATCATTACTTTGATATTCAATCACAAGAAACTTTAAACTAGGGCCAATCACGCTTCAAAATGTTTCGTGTTTTTGTTGTTATCATTGTTGTTAGCCATTATATTGAGGCTGAAAAGAAACAGCTAGTACAGAAGTTGATATGTCAATCGAAAGATCACTAAATGATGTAGTTTTTGCTGAGGAGAAATCATGTTCGTAATTATTCATTTTTCATCGATATTATCATTATTATTATTAGAAAAATATGATTGATAATTTTCGCCTCAGAATTTTTATGTTTATCTGCTTACCCCGCCAGCAGTAAGAAATTTTTCGACACAAAAAAATTTTGGTGTTATAGCCAATTTCATGCTCTTTTGAGATATGTAATAAAATTTGATGAGGCTACAAGGATTACTGGAGAGTGATTGATTTCATAAAAAAATTGAGATATTTCCTGGAAACACGAAATGTTGAATTGAAGAATTACCGTCAATATTTCGACCATATGCTATATGACATTTTTTGTTGAAAATCACATGCTTGAAATTCCTCAGAAACTCACCTGTATTTATCGCCATCTGTTTTTTTTTGTGCATTGTCAACAAAAGCGTCAAATGATCTCTTAGAGTTCGAATTGAGAACACTTTTCCTGTTATTAACCTGATGTTTGACTGCACCATGGTCAATTTTTCCGGATATCGAAGAGGATTTTTTGCAAGTATGCAACGCAGAAGGCATAAATCGTCGTCCGAGTAACCTCGTAACCTCTTTGTGGTACTCATGTTTTCAACCACACAAATAACAAAGGATAAATAAAAACCGGTAAAACTTTCGAACGTGGCCAACAAACCAATCTTTTACAAATACCCTCTCTTTGGGGCTCAATTACGGAGGTCAAATTCGTGAATGGGTGAAATCCGCCAATGATTCCCTAGATATACCCATTAAAAATTTTATTTTCCCAGTATTTCCAAAAATACAGATAAGATCGAATTGAAATCCAGTATTTCATCGAAAAAAACCCCGAAAAGCACTGTCGTGAAGGCAGCAGCTTTTGCGCGCCAATATCGAATTTCTAAGTTGTTTCTTCCGGAATTTATCATGTCGGCCTAACGGCCGACCGTAAACATAATAACGTCCGGAAAAAAAACTCAGAAAATCGATATGTGTAAAGTAGGTTTAGACCTTAGTTACTCAGGTTGACCGTAAACACAATAACTTCCGGAAGAAACAATATATGTTTCCGCCGGTATACACGTTCAAAATTTTATTTCTCCGATATTTCCATAAATACAGGTTAGATTAGAATTGAAATCCAAAACCTTGTCGAAATATGACAGTTCGAAGGTTCATACAGAATTTCGTGCAGAAATTTCAAAGATAATTTTTTTTTTCGATAAATTAGTTAGTTCAGAGGTTTTCAGTGTGTGCACTTTGTCATGGTTCATTTACTTCAAGACGATGGTACCTGATGAAATTTGGCACCGAATGAAAGTCGACCATTACAGTTGTGTTCATGCACAACTTTCAACCCCCTCACGTGAAAACATTTTTTTTCTCCATTAAAGGGTTCGTAGGGATTGCATGAACAAAACAGTAATGGTCGACTTTCATTCGGTAACAAATTTCATCAGGTACCATCGTCTCAAAGGAAATGAGCCATGGCAGAGTACACATACTGAAAACCTCTTTAAGCTAACTTGTTTTTCAAAAAAAGTTTTTTCTTGAAAATTTCTGCACGCCCGTGAAAAAGATACAAAGACCTTGCCAAAAAAGTACCACATGACCTACTTTCCCTATCCAAAAAATTCAAAGGGTTGATAGGGATGGCACAGGGTGCAACAAGAATTCTTCAAAAATGCATATAATTTTGGTAAAAGTGGAACGAAAATTGACCTGTTTCATGATTTTTCTTTTGAGAAAATGAATTTGTTCCATAATTTTGACGCGCACTGTACAATCAGTTGCATTGAGCCACATTAGACACGACTGCACTGTTCGGTCTCTTATTATTAGCGTTGAAATTTAAATCTTTGAAATTCGCGAATTTTTTGGAGACAACCCTAAAACAACGGATTCAAAAGAAAATGCTGATATAAATTGTTTTCTATTCTCCTATCAAGCGAAAGTAACTGGCATGGACATACCTTTTTATTCCTGGCAAATCGGTAGTTAATATTGATAAAACTTTCTTATTACCTTGATGTTGCAACATTTCATGAGAAATCATTTTATAGAAAATGATTATTATAATCTTTAATATATCTTCTATATATTAAATTTATTATAAAATATTTTATTCTATTATCAAATCGGTGACGGTCGATTTAGGTTGGTATCTTCCCTATAAGGGTTTTTCTGTTATTTTTATGTTCTTTTAATTGTTTATTTTAATAATTATATGCCAGTTGATATAATTTTGGACTTTGTGATCAATGAATGTTTTCGAAGCAATTGACCACATCGATAGATATGAATATCGAATGATATTAGGGTTGCCATCTCTAAACTTTGACAACCAGGGCAAGACGCGTGAAAACCCCGGACCCTTGAGCCCACAACCCGGACATGTTTTTTTGAACATAGTCAGTGTAAAAAAAACCTTAAAAAATGTAAAAAATCAGCATTTTATTTATTTTCAGAATTTAAAATCAAATTTAATTATCTTTTATCATAATTTTGAATGCACCTAGCAAAACAGAATCATATAACGGTTTGTTATGAATTATTTTAATGAACAATTTGTTGTTTTTTATTCTTCAAATAAGACAGAAATTATTAATATACCGTTATAAAAAAAAACCTTATTCGAATCTTGAACCGAACAAACTTCAATTATGATTTTAATCGAAAACCTTACAAGTACAGAGATCATTTCAGTATTCAGTCTTCAAGGAAACTCTTCAAACTAATATAATAATAATTATCTCTAAATTTTTAAACCCGGACTACGAATG
Source organism: Myrrha octodecimguttata (assembly GCA_958510865.1). NCBI lineage: Eukaryota > Metazoa > Arthropoda > Insecta > Coleoptera > Coccinellidae > Myrrha > Myrrha octodecimguttata. Next base: position 17,757,822 of record OY294060.1, read on the forward strand.
AAGACCGGCCCGGACGCTCTCTAATTTAGGACAAATCCGGGGAAACCCGGACGGATGGCAACCTTGAAAGATATGAACATCGAAATATTTCTGAAGGTTTCACAGAAGTTGTATTTTGTAATTTTCGGAATCTACAATTCTTTTATTCAAGCGCGATGTTCTGGGGACCTGTGTGCTATCGTTTTGTCGAAATATCTGTGATTTTCGAGTTTTGAGACAACGAAAGATCTCAAACAACTAGGTTGGGCTCACTGATTCGGTGTCAAAATCGACTCTTCTCAATATTTCAAAAAAGTTATAGCTTGAAGCTTCATGCAGAATGCCATGAGGACTGTATGATCGCCAAATTTTTCCATCACGAAGTGAAGACGCGTTTTCCGGGGTCAATACGTGAAAAGATAAACGCTTTTGCAAGGAATTTTAACATGCGCGCAAAAGCTACTGACTTCATTCCAATGCGTTTCTAGAATTTTTTCTGTTCTGATCAATCTTTTCATTTTCAGGTGGTAGAAGGAGAGGAATCCGCTATAAGAGAGTGAAGGATACAGGTACGCCCCTATATCACAAATATTTTCTCATGAATAGTCTTAAATTTCGTAGTTTCATATTGTGAGGTGAAGGGATCATATTATGAGGTGAAAGGATGAAAAGCAGGTCTACATTTATGATTAACCCGAATAGAAATGGGAGAGACCGAAAGCAGATTGGTCAAATATCTGATCGTAAGGTCTGAGGTTCAAGCCCTTGGTAGGGAAAGAATTCTTCCGGTTTTCAGGGGACCGTCCAACCATTCATTGTTGGGTGAACCATTAACAGTGCTGTTCCTAACGTGGCGCTAGGACACCTGGCCCCCTAACTTATACAAGCGTTAGCTTCTGAGGGGTTCCACATCAGCGGAACCTAGGAGAATCAGCAGCAATCAATACATAAGAGGTGATCGATTATTCGAAACATCATTATCAAGTTGAGTAGTTAAAAGTTTCTGGAAAAGCGCTGACGTGAGGGAATATCAACGAATGGGAGATATTCATTTTCTAACTATCTCGAAAGTTAATAAATAATCGCACCGAGCAAAATTGAGGTACAATATTGTCAAATTGTAACGGTCAGATCGTTTCAGATTTTATTTCGATTTGTATTTGTGGTTAAAAAAATTAATATATTTAAAGGCGTTTGCTCGAAAAAAATGGGAAAGTTGTCAGAGTGACGAATTGAATGATTAAAAAATATGAGTTTTCCGAAGAATTTTGCAAAGAATTTATGACGCTTTCCTTCTTCTTGGATATTCACCTCGGCTAGTCTCTAGTTCTAGAGAGTAAGGAGGGTATCAGAGAAATAATCAAGAATACGTCAATCAACGAGAAGAAATAAGGGCGCCAGCGTATTTGAATCTGTTTATACAAAAATGCTTTCCTATAATACGCAAAAAAAGATCAAAAGAAGAATGAATTGTACAAATAATAATCAATTTAAAGAAATAGAAACCAGAACGACCTTTTGTGCACTTTCAATTTGGTCAAACCAATGGTGCCTCACAACTAGGCATATACAAGTTAATTAATTTTTATGAGAAATTGAAAATTTAAAGGAGAAATAATAGGGAGAAGAATCAAAAATAAAAGCAACTTGAATCCTGGGTGCTTGCGTAGTCCGGAAGCTGAGATAACAGCGTGGGCGTAGGTGATTTCGCCTCGGAGTCTCAGAATTTAAACTAGTTTTCCAGTATGGTCGATAAGGTCGGTCCTAACAGCCTAACGGCCGACTGCGTAAATACAATAACTTCCGAAGGAAACATCTTAGAAACTCTATATTGGTTGAGAAGATTTGGATCTTAATTACGAAGGCCGAATTCGTGAATGGGTAAAATCCACCCAATGATTCCGCAGATACACCCATTCAAAATTTAATTTTTCCAATACTTCCAAAAATACAGATCAGATCGAATTGAAATCCAGTACTTCATCGAAAAATTACGGTTCGAAGGTTCATACAGAATTGAATGAGGATGATATGATAAGAAAATCACAGAAATTTTTTTTTTCGAATTGTTCTAATGACACGATCATCACGAAATTTTGCATGAAGTTGTTTTTCAGCATCTCGAAACTAGCTGCGAAGTATTATCAGGATTGAATTAGTATTTCTTGAGTTATACCGAAAAAAAACAACGATATCGAGAAGAAAACCACGAAATTTGACGTATTATTTCCCAATATCTCAAAAAATTACGATCGTATCGTTTGGTACACTGCTGTGAAATATGAAGCTCAAAGTCCAAAATTTGTTTTTCGAATATGATAAATCGTTTCTGTCGCTAACTCAATCCCTTCGATAAATATCGTGTCCACGGCCGGCCGACCGGTCAGAATGGATTTTGACACCGGATTCGTCATCAGTGAGTCCAGTCTAGTCGTTTGAGACCATTTTTGGCTCAATCATCAAAAATTACAGACATTTGGACAAAACGATAGCACGCTGTTCCCCAGAAAATGCGCGTAAAAAGATATCAGTAATTTTCATATCTTTTTCTCAGAAAGTTTGCATTAAACTTGGCGTCGGTATTCTTCAACTTATAATAATGATATTCATTAATCTTTGGTGTTTACAAATGAGAAAGAAGTTAGGTTAGTATATTCTTCAAAGAGTACAGAAAAGTGGAGGGATGCATTTCCATTCCAATGATGAAAACATAAGAATACAAAAATGCAAAGCTTTCAATTTAGACCTTCGTGACATCTGGGGTTTTCAGGATATACTCAAAAAGGTTGAAGCTTCCAGGTAAACATTGATTCATTGCCTAAAAAAGGGAAGTGATTTTGAGGTATTTTTAAACAGTTGGCACTCCCCTCTTGAACAACCATGATGCGCTGCAGCAGTGGTTTCAACAAGACGGCGCAGCATGTCACACAACTCGTGCCACAATTGATTTACTGAAGGAAACGTTTGATAACCGCATGATTTCACGTTCCGAGTCTGTGAATTCAAAAATTATGTCGGGGGTTGAAATTACACCGAGGCCCTAAAGTTAAGGTGGAGGTGAAAATCAAAGTCAAAAAATCAGAGAAACAAAATAATTTTCGATAATTGGTTCATTTGATTGTCCCATTTACGCAAATCCCTAACACTATGTAAAAGGGAAGAATGGGAAAAGAAATACACTACCCAAAAATTCAAAGCAAATACTGTTAGATGGTATATAGATGGTTCTAAAACCACGATGGGGGCCGGCGCTGGTGTATACGGGCCTAGAACTAAGGGTATACTATCGCTAGGCTCCAACTCGAGAGTTTTTCAGGCAGAAATACTTGCAATGGAAAAGTGCATAGACATACACCTGGAAAGAAACTATCGAGGGTGTGACATAGTGATCCATTCTAATAGTCAGGCTGCTATTAAAGCACTGGACTCCTATGTCATCGATTCAAAGCTGATATGGGAGTGCCGAAGGAAACTCAATGAAGTAGACAAGAAGAACAAGGTCTCCTTAGTCTGGGTTCCTGGGCACTCAGGACTCAAACGGAATGAAGAGGCTAACACTCTAGCCAGAAAGGGAGCACAAACGCTACCTACTGGCCCAGAACCTTTCTGTGTTATAGGCAAATGCACCTATGGGGAAGAGTTTTTGCAGAAGGAAGAAAATGAAAGAGGAATTGTCCAGGAATGGAACACTCTAAGAAGTTCCTTCGGAACTTTGAAATTGGTAGGTCCAAAAATCATTTGGATCTCAGTAAGAACAAGTAACCCCTCCTCACTGGTTTCCTCACAAGATACTGTCGCCTTAGGACTGACGAGTGCAGATTCTGTGGGGAAGAGGAGGGACCTCCTGTTCACCTGATCACAGAATGCCTCGCCATTGTGAGCCTGCGCAAGAAATACCCTGGACAGGAGCATTATAGGTGGAATGAGAGCTTAGCCGCCTTGGAGCCCTCACAGATATTAGAATTGATCAGAGCTCTAGAGATGGAGGGCGAGCGCAATAGACCTTAAGGAATGTAACCCTCTACCAAACTATAACTATGTACGTATCGCGCTCTACGACATAATAGTCTATCAGAGCAATTAATTCGACGTGTGGTTTATGGGCTGGTGGAATCATTGGTCCGTACTTCTTTTGAGACGATGCTTGTCAGAACGTTATGGTCATGGCTATAGAGCCATGATTACTGACTTTCGTTCCTCAATTCAACAACCATGATAAGCAGCAGCTGTGGTCTCAACAAGACGGCGCAACATGTCACACAGCTCGTGCCACAATTGAAACGTTCGATAACCGCATAATTTCATTTTCCGCTAGACTATTTTCTGTGGGTATATGTGAAGACTACGCCAATAAGCCCGAAACGATCGACCACTTGGAGGACAATATTCGCCTCGTTATTGCCGATATAAGGCCACAAATGTTGGAAAAAGTGATTGAAAATTGGATTACGCCCGAGCATCCGTAACGGTCATATGCCAGAAATTATATTTTAATTATATTGCCAAAAAATTATCTTTTGAATGGAGTCAATTTAATGTCAATTTTGAAATTCATCCCCGTTCTTTTCCATTTCAAGTTTTTCACCTCTAAAAAACACCCTTTAGCTGCTCAGAAGGAATGATCAATATCTCTAAGCAGCATATCGCTAATCTGGTATCCAGCTAGAGGGGGCGATACTCTTAAAAAAAATCAATTTGTTTATTCATATCTACCTTCATAACACGCTCCTTTTGAAATACATGTGGGAAATAAAGTTTACAAAAAAAGTGCATTCAATTTTTTTACTTGAAACCAATCAAGGAAGTTGTATTTACTCTATTTTCGATGTAGAAAACATTAGCTCTGGAGGTATAGGGTGATGCAAAACTTTTTAATCTATGTGAATTACTGTTTGCAATCTTAGGTTCCATGGAAATTTATATATTTTTTTATTCCCAGGCTCTAAGGCAAATGTAGCAGTGTCCGTGGAGAGGGGTAAGATTGCTTTCTGTTATTTCCTGATCAGCATAGATTTCAGACTTTTTCGAATTAACTTGCATGGTTCACTGACATATATGGTAATGATGAGTCACTTAAGGTTTCTGTACAGAAATTTTGATTCTGTTGTATAAATAACTCTCCTATTATACCGGGTGTCGCACGAATACCGTTCGTTAGAATATTTTTGGAAAGGAACCGAATTTCATGTTTACTATTCCGAACCTGATTTTTTTTTGACCCTAATTATGTCGGGAGTTGAAATTACACCGATGCCCTAAAATTGATATTTTCTGAGATATGCAGTAGCGATTACGTTTCTAATATCAATCTTCTCAAAAGTACCTGCAAAACTGAAAATTCAGAATTTCTATGAATACGAACTTGGACAAATGTTCAATATATCCTCCATTTCCTTCGAGACAATACATTTTTTTGAGAAGAATAAAATTCGAAATTTGATCGCTTACATTGTTTTTTTCGAATATCTCGGAAAATATGAATTTGAGGGCATTGGTGCTATTTTCACACCTACATCATTTTTCAACTTAGATTCCATTATGGTCCCGAAAAATGAGGTTCTAACGCGAAAGAATTGAGTTTTCACGTTTTCGAAATAGCCAACCTTTACAACGCTTTTCTGACCTTATCTATTATGAGTTTCAATTCTGCCTATTGCGACGAATTTCACGTTGAAAAAGCAATTTCTAACAGTAATTTAGAAACTTTACATTGAGACAACTCAGAATTTCATGAGGAATCTATTTTCATTATGAAATATGGAGCTTCCCATTTGAAAAACTAATCTCGAAAAATTTACGAACAGTTATCTCTTTGCTCAAAGCTTAGGTCCGAAATTGCAAACGTGAATTTTGATTTCTTCCTAAAAATATTCTAACGAACGGTATTCGTACCAGGTAAATTCGAGTGTTCATCATGGAATGTACGTCATGATTCTTAGCTGTTTTCAACTTAGTTTGTGTCCTAATTCTTTTTCAAATCCATCTGTTGTGTCCTTCAAATTTTTTTTTTTTTTTCAGAACCAGTCAAAGTACCAGATATCAGTAACGCCAGGGTAAGCATTTTCAATCTTGTTCATCCGAGTAGAAAATATAGGTTGAGTACACTCGATCACAAACAAACTAAGGTTGCAAGAAATTACTGGCAAGCTTGTTAAACGCATGCGCATAAAACAATTTTGTCAACAACTTCTATAACATCTTCTTTCTTCGAGAAATGGAATGCGGTAAAAAACACTTTCAAAAATTTTTATAACTTTGAATTAAAATTAAATGACATTTGCTACTGACTCTCTAAAACTTTTGCTTTATTTTAAATATTGAATTCAAACGAGTCTACTCGATAAATGTCATTAATACAATCATTAAAAATACATATTTTTCTGTAATACATTTACATAATAGTTGAGTTCCGATATTCCTGGCCAGTACTGGCCAGTAGCAGTAATTTCGAAACGCTTCGTACTGATACGAACTATTACCAAAGCAGTGCCAGTAAAACCAACTGTCAAAATTTACTGGCCAGGAATATCGGAACTCAACTAATATCTTTCGATATTGATATCTTACGATATAATTTTATTGCCATAGACGTACCACGTCTTAAGTGACAAATTTAATTATTATGTCATATTTTGAATTCAATAGTGATTAAGACTCCGAAATTTCTCATATTACTTCATTCACAACGAAGAGGAACAGAACAAATGTCAGAATCTAAATCGTTCCAAGTAAAAATCCTCTGAAACTCTCGTCACGGAAGTGAGAACTAAATAATTCGAAACCAATTCCAAGTCAAACCTAGGAATTATTATCACTGTTCTGGGATAGTTAAAAACCGATCCTGGAAGAAACCAAAACCCATCTTTGGTACAACCTTATATCGTGGTATACTTGCCAACTTTCTTTCTCCGCCCTTGTTTTGTTCTCTAATTAATAATTCTTTTCTTCTTTTAGTTGTACGAGATGATTCGAGCATTGACGGCTCGATTGGAGGAAGTAGAGCTGGAGTTGAAAGCGTGAGTAGTTTCGCTAAATTTCATTCCACCTGGTTTATACAGGGTCTTTCACGAGGAACCTCACCCATATTTATACGGGAAACTACTGAACGTATTTTCATGAAATTCAGCACTCATGAGTATTTCACGATGCTGATGAAATCTAAAATATTTTCAAGGCATGAGCACCTCCGGTTTTTCCGGAAATGACGTCAACTTCCGTTTTTCAAATTAGAACACCATTTTTTTATTGCAGAAATAGATTCCTTAGAAAATTTCAATTTATTTTGATGTAACATTTTTCAGTTTTGGTTGGAAAATTCTCTCTGAGCGGGAAAATTCGAAAAAAAAATCGAAAATAGAGCTCCGCTGAAACAAGAATAACTTCGAGGTTTTTGGATGGAAAATTTTCTTGGGATTTTTCAAGATGTAAGATTGATGTATCCACTTTAAAAATCGAAATCGCGATTCATGATACAGGGTGTGAAAAAATCGCTTTCAAAGTTAGGATGACAAAATCGTGAAAAATCAATTTTTTCAAAATAGAACCCCATTTTTTTATGGCAGATATTGAATCTACGTTAAAAAATAATGTGAGTGTATGCATCACACCCTTGCCCTAAAATGGATATTTTCTGAGTTATTCACCAAAAACTGTTTTTCGTCTTGAATTTTCAGCTATTTCTTTTCCCTTCACGCCAAAAAGATGAAATTTTCAGGAACTGTTATTTGAACCATGCTGTAGATTTTTTACCCCTTCTTGAAACCGACTTCAAGTTACTATTAGGAGAACCATGGCAAACTCTCGCAGTTATAACTAGAGAAGATGCTCAAAGTTTTGACCGTTAATTTCTAGACATTTATTTATACGTCTCAGGAATGCTTCGTGCGTTGCTCTTCTTATTTCATCGGGAGGAAGAGATCTGCAAAAGTGTTTAAAAACCAAATTGAGTTTCAAAACTATGAATCTAAAAATCTAAACAAACCTGAACGCATTTCTGACTCGTTCTATGCAGTCCTCTTTATCAGTCAGGGGAGTTGAGTAGACAATATTTTTTATCCTACCCCAAACATAATAGTCTAAAGGAGTTAAATCGGGAGAACGTGGTGGCCAAAGATGTGGACCATTGTTCGCCAACCATCGATCTTCAAATAGCCTGTAGAGGATATTTGACACATTGAGTGAATTGTGTGGAGGCGCGCCATCTTGTTGATACCATAAGTCATTATGGTTCTGTACTAGCGGCTCAATTATTTGAGTCAATATGTCAGAATATCTATCTCCTAAGGGAGAACATTCTTTAAATAATGCAAACATGTGTAGTGTTCTATCTTACCAGTTAAAGTCCCATCATAAATGTGAACATCGAGAATTGCATTATTTTTGATGGCGCAAAAAACATTGAAACTCCAGGTCTCTTGAAAGTTCCATTGTCTGAAGTGGTGGTTGTTCTCTTCATCCCAATAATGACTGTTATGCCTATTGAAAGAACCATTCTTTGTGAATTTAGATTCATCTGTCCAAATTATACAGTCCAAAAAGATTTCATTCTCTTGAAATCGAATCATCATAGCTTCGCAAAACTCTGTTCTCCTGACGAAATCAGTTTCCTTCAAATGCTGTACCCTATTGAATTTATATGGGTGCATTTTATGTTTTTTTAATATTCTCCAAACACTCGATTGAGATAATCCCAGATCAATCTCGGCATCTTTGAGAGAATTTTGAGGATTCACACGAAAATATGCAAGAACTGTAATTTCGTTGTTCTCATCTTCTACTACACTTTTTTCTCTGTGTGTAGTTTTCTTAACGAAAGATCCGACATTTCTCAAGTTTGTCATGGTTATGTTAATGGTATCTCTCGTTGGTCTGGGTCGGTCAGGAAACCTCTCAATGAACAGTCGAATCGTTCTATCTAAAACTTTATTACATTCTCCATGAAGTAGAATGAGATTTAAATAATCCTCATTGGTAAAATTAGGCATAGTGATCGATTTTATAACTTAATACGAATTATCACCAAATTAATAGTAAACACAAAATGCTACTGAATAAAGAGGAATTTGGCAGATGTAATTAATGATATCTATCATTGAAAAAAAAATAATGTAAAACATGGTAAGTTTTTGCATATGGTTCATAAGGAATTATTTATTTATCACTGGAGAGAAAACCGATGGCCGATTAGTTGAAATAAAGAGGTTTCCGATACAAATTCGAATCCAAATTCGCCATCTATTTAGGAACAACCTGTAACTTTTTTCTCTTACATATTAGGGTAGTAAAATCTAAAACATGGTTTAAGTAACAGTTCCTGAAAATGTCATCTTTTTGGCGTGAAGGGAAAAGAAATAGCTGAAAATTCAAGACGAAAAACAGTTTTTTGTGAATAACTCAGAAAATATCCACTTTAGGGCAAGGGTGTGATGCATACACTCACATTATTTTTTAACGTAGATTCAATATCTGCCATAAAAAAATGGGGTACTAATTTGAAAAAATTGATTTTTCACGATTTTGTCATCCCTAACTTTGAAAGCGATTTTTTCACCCCCTGTATCATGAATCGCGATTTCGATTTTTAAAGTGGATACATCAATCTTACATCTTGAAAAATCCCAAAAATGAAAATTTTCCATTCAAAAACCTCGAAGTTATTCTTGTTTCAGCGGAGCTCTATTTTCGATTTTTTTTTCGAATTTTCCCGCTCAGAGAGAATTTTCCAACCAAAACTGAAAAATGTTACATAAAAATAAATTGAAATTTTCTAAGGAATCTATTTCTGCAATAAAAAAATGGTGTTCTAATTTGAAAAACGGAAGTTGACGTCATTTCCGGAAAAACCGGAGGTGCTCATGCCTTGAAAATATTTTAGGTTTCATCAGCATCATGAAATACTTATAAGTGCTGAATTTCATGAAAATACGTTCAGTAGTTTCCCGTATAAATATGGGTGAGGTTCCTCGTGAAAGACCCTGTATACTAGCTGTTTATTACACAAACTATTCGTAAATCTGACTATTTTTATTGAAATTGATTCTCCTACTGAAAAACAAACGAACATTTACTGGTTTATTTTTATACTATCTAGCTAGTTCGCAAACTATAGAAGCTCAAATACAAATGGCGAGGAATGTGAACGAATTACCTAGTGGTGTTTTGGATAGTCTGTAAACTGTCCATTGTACACCTTCCTGTTTATTGTATGAAATGTATTGATAATCCTAGTCATACATAATATACAATATGTGTACAGAGAACACCGAAATTTTCCGAGTTGTGGCGACTTTTCCAACTGAAATTTTTTCGAGGCGCCCTACCCCTTTGCATTGTTTACAAGACGCCAATTGGAGGGCCGGTTGCTTTAAGACGGTGGACTGGCGCGAATAACTGGTATCCTTTCAACAATATACTGGCGTCCAGCGACATTCCAGACCAGTAAGAGCACAGGGTCAAATTCAGCTGCTTGAGGAGGAGGTATCAGTTCAGTCCAAGTTGTTGGCTTGTTCAGAGGTTACCATACTTTTTTTTTTCAACTGAAATGTTTACTAAGCGCCCTGCCCTGATGCCGAGTCCAACATACCAGTTGTAACGCTGGTTGCTTTGAGACAGTGGACGTCATTTCCTTTTCGATCAGCTGCTTTTGGCATTTCTGTAGAAGATTCTGACGCTGTTGAAATTAAGAAGATATTTTTGGATGCTGAAGTCGCTTTGAGCAGATAAACAAAAATATTTTTGAGTTGCAAGCCATCAATGATTCGGATATTTTGGTTCGGTTTTTGGATCCCTCGTATGCAGAGACATATTTTCTTAGTTTTTTCGGAGGATTCAAATAAAAAAATTATCAATATGAAATGGTGGTTCTTCTACTATATCGCAGAACCCAAATACACGGAAATTTTTTGTAGCGTAGCTTTGTGGGACGATGCTCTTTCGGGAAACGTTGCTGTTGAAAGATTTCCGTTCATTGGAATTTGGAATGTGGAGATATTGAAGTAGTTGTGGACTGATAAGACATAAACCTACCTTTATCATGAATTGGACTGACTAAGCACATGAAATTGGCTGATACTGTTGCCCAGATATCGAATATACATAAATTGGAAACTCTTCCATCAAGAATATTTTGCAGGCCAGCTCGAATAACCGTATTTCACATAATTTATGTTCCCAGTTTTTGAATTGATGCAATATAAACTGCGATATACTTTCTGCTGTATAGAATTACCCCAGATGCGAGAAAAGAGAAGTATTCAGACAAGGATGGGTTCATCTAGCCCTTCGGCCTCGGTCGTAAATGTATTCGTAGTGTACGATCTTTGAGTGGACCCCAGATAGTGGATCGAGAATCGTAGGGCTACCGACAGGTGTGGAGATTATTATCTGGGATTATGTTTGACAGCTATAGCTTTTGAAATTGATGATGTCTGGTTTTAAAAGCATGACTGTCCAAGTCAGAATGCAAAAGCCCGATCGAATGGCTCTTCGGAACATCTCATTTTTTTTCGATTAATCTGAAGATTTTGGTTTATGGGTAAATAATTCATAGAGCGAATAATCGTGATGAATGAAGGTTCAAAATAATCGAACAGGTTATCTTTTTATGAAAGATTTGGCTAATATTTATACAACTAGGCAGATTATTCGAACATTCGATTTAAATTTGTCGATCTTAGATTTCGCATTTTTCAGAATTCATTTATTGTTTCCATTCTGTAATTTCGTAGAATTTATTTCATTTTCGAACCAGTGATGTTCCAATGCCTCGATAATGAAGTCTCCATATATACAAAAAACTAAAGCTCGATTCGCGTTTGTCGCTTTTCTCCATTGTTCCTACACAAAACTATCGGAAAACTCATATTTATATCTTTTATTGTACTGAAATCTTTCAATTTTCATAGGGAGAAGCAACGAAGATGGAGATGCCAAAGCTGTCATCTTGAAAAGTGTATGGTAAGAACCTCTTCATGTGATCTTACGTGATTTCTTTCGAGAATAATGTAATTAAAACCTGGTTTATTGAGAAATTTCTATACGGGTTGCAACTGGGTGAAACTTTTTTTGTATATTGATAATCACGACCTTAAGTTCTTCTTTATACGTACATGTTCTAGATAACGGCGTGCTATCAGTTAGGCACATTTGCTGTAGGATATGGAAACTTATTAAATTATTACTAAATTCTGTTTGGGATGTATTCCCAGAAATTTCATCGGAATAATTTTTTCTATTAATCAGATATCAATGAAATTTTGCAGAAATTCTAAGGTTTATGTTTGATACATAGAAGAAATAGTACCATGTCCACTAATTTGAATATGCGCGCAACAGCTGCTGACTTCACGTCAGTGGTGTTCTAGAATTTCTGAGTTGTTGTTCAAGTGGCAAGCGTTTAGAAAAAAAATGCAGGTTTGTATCTACTTATGGTTATTCTAATGGCAATTATTATCTTTGTGGAGCATATGGTGGAAACAAATGGATATTGCAGATATATGAAGTGAGAGGATCAGTGTTTCAGTAGTCAAGTATAGTTAAATATTTTCGTTACAATAATGCTATCATGAAAGCTCCAAATTTCAAGAATCAAGTGAGTTAATGAGTTTTCTCAATTGAGCTTGATTGGATTTCAAGCAATGAATTAGTTATTTTTCAATACAGCTAAGAGAGTTCTCCATGTTGAACTCAAAACAAAGTGCAGGATTCTATCAATACATCGAGAAATATTTGAATGCTTATAACTTTCTACTTCTCCAGAAATGATAGATAAAAAAGTGGTTCTTATGTCAAGAGGAATCTATGATTGAGATTAATTTATCACTCTCCCTGTATAACTAGTTGAAAAATCCTCTGTCATTTTGCAACACTATCATAGGTTGGTTTTTGCCTCAATGACAATATTCGGTGACCTACAATATTATATCCTATAAACTTGTTGAAAAAGGAGTGCATTCGCCAGTTTGCAAAACTATCAAATCTAATCAATGCGGTTTAATTAATCTGTTGGAGAGGGCGAATTTATTAATGGAAATATTCGATGGCGTACACTAGTATGTCGAATTCGAAGACTTCTGACAAAATTTCGCCACTTTGGGTTGAAGGAGAAAGGTAGACGTTCATCAAAATTGAAATAATGTTTCGACATTTCTGACTATTTCGAGATGAATTCTTGAATGGACACAACAAGAATTACTTCTTCCTCAAAAAAAAATGAGAACCGATATCTGTAAAAACTTCATGAAGTTCACTTATATAGGTTACACAAGTTACATTAAACTATTATTAGAGTTCTATACTGTATCTGAGGGATAAATCAAATTTGGGTGGTCAACGTAAAACCTGTCAATTTTTGTTTCCGTATTATTATTGTCCAGATATAAGATGATGTTACCCAACCTATTTCGAAAATAATCATGATCTACAAGTCACACTGAAATCTTACGTAAAAACAGCTTTTACTTGCAACTTACAGATTTAAGAATGACATAACTCAACTTCTTCTACTTATATATCTGATAGAATGAAGGACATTTCGCCCAACAACTAATTAATTGATGTTCATATCAGTTTGGTGTATAGTTATCCATCACGTGACATTTCGCTGTGGAAAAGTTGTTCTGACAACTCCAGAGTATTCAGTGCAAGTCAATTTTTGTTGAAACTAGGAATACATAAGACATAAGAATCCTTCGTACAGAAGCTTCAAATTGTTCAACCATTTTCCACTTGCTACGACATACCTGAATTCTGAAACTTTCAACAAAGAAATCTCCTATTCGAAGATTACTATTCTGTTTAAAAATATATGCGTGAGTCTTTGGTTTCTTAATTCTTTTGTTGTTTTTCATTACCGCTCCTTTTCTGACCTGCCATACACCATATTTCGATTATTATAATTATGACTTATGGATGAATCATTCAGAATGATGTATTTTATTCATGGCAATCGTTCTAACTGATATAAAAGTATAGATTCCTAATTTCGAATGGAAATTCTGAAAATATGCTCACTGCCAAGAAAATATCACAATTATGTAACTCCTTTGATTTCGGAGAGTTGTTACTAGTGAACGAACCCACAGAATTTCAACAAAATCCGACATAAGTTATGGACTTCGGAAATCCAGGTCGAAATTCATGAATCAGTAGGTTTTGCCGAAAATGATGACCAAAGGATATGAAATGACCGACTATTCTAAAAGGCTGGGATGACCTGCGATGACCACTAGATTATGGCCAACAGCAAGTGTAACATCCTGTATGGTGACCAAAATATCGAAAAGTTTTGAATATGTGAAGCAAGTACATAAAGATTGAGATTTTTATATATGTATGGTCCTCTTTCGAATCATTATTTCGTGATTTTTAACCAAAAGGCGCAATTTGGATCAGAATGCCTGCGATATTATTTATGAGTTTTCTATAATGGTTCGTTCTTTAACATATTGAGAGGAGAAAATTAATGTGTAGACTGTCCTAACTAATGAATATCTCAATAGATTTTAGTTGAACTACTAGTCAAGGTCATCAATCAGAAGTGCCTATAGATAACTTATTTTTTTGAAACTATCAATTGAGAAGTTAGCTCAAAAAAGCGGAACAATTTTCAAGAGTTGCGAAATGGCGCAAGTGCCTGATTCGATCGCGTTCATAGAGATATTTATTTCATGAGAACTCAGTTCTCTTTTTCGATTCGATTTTCAAATCATCAACTGACGTGCATTCAATTGTTTCCTCTGCAAAATATCTCCCGAAGAAGTCGAAATATCGTCCGACTTTTACAACTTTGAGTTCCAACTCCTCATTTTTCACCCCTTATTCAATTCGTATAGTATAGAACGTTTCGATAATTGTATGATATGTGACAATTTTTCAGAATGAAGATATCATCGAGGAGCAGGTGCAAGAAGAAGCAGCCACTCCCGAGGTAAATATATTTCCAGTGGAGGGAAACAATTTAAAATAAGTGGTGATATTCTCTGAAAATATGATCATTTGAGAAACTCTTACGGATTTACCGAACGTTGACAGAATGATGGATCTCGTCAGGCTATCACCTAATTATTTTCCATTCGTGGATTTTATGCGACATACCCTGGTGTTCCATTGTCAGTGACGAAAGATCTGACATGCGAAAAACAGATTCAGGATACGTGAGGCCATACATTTTTTCTAATATGAATGTCACTTTTTACTGGCTTCCCTTTTTACTGGGAAACAACATGTTATAGTTTTGTCGAACGGAGCAAGCTAGCCACTTGAAACTATTACGGTAGGTGGCGCATCAGAATACGCCTGTTTAGCTCTATAATCGGCCAAATAGTTTCCGAGCTGTAGTCATTTGAACTAATATTATTTTCTCGATATCTTAGGAATCACTGGAGCGACGGTATTGAATGTTGGTAATTAGTTGTAGCGTACTGACGCGCTACTAATAGCGGAATTTTGTTGGGATGGTTAGAAGACTGAAAAAAAATCTTAAAATGTACCAAATTTAAATTCGGTTCGAATTCAATTTTTGGAGTTATCATAAAAAAATATCCAAATTCGTGGATTTTCTTCGGTATCGTTGTTATTTCTAGAATAATTCAAAAAATACTTATCCAATCACGATGAGCCTTGTCAGCTGATTGAAGAATGCTTACTCAAAACTATAAATTTCATGATGAAAGTGTCAATAGACCAGTTTAAAGAAAAAGTCCACATTTTTCTTGAATCAATTTTTGTTTTCGAAAACTGGTTCTCAGATTTCCAAAGAGAATTTGGACAAATTTCAGTTCCATCCGATCCCAATTTATGGAGATAGTGCGAAAATTGTGTTAATTTTCAAGGTTTTTACTCGGTATCGTTGTTTTTTCCAGAATAACTCACAAATTACTCATCGAATCATGATGAAACTTGATGACTTATTGAGAAATGGCAATGCACAAGTTCGTGCAAAATTTCGAGATGATCGTGTTAACAATAAAAAAAAATTGCGACATATTTCTCGAAAACATTTTTTTGGGGAGCTTTTTATGAAACTACGGATAGATTTCAAACAGCCTTCAAACCCCCACTTTTACAGCAGTGTTCTTAATTTCCGGAATAACTCAGAAGAATTGTGATTAAATTTGGTAACTAGTAGAAAAATTTGTCTGCACAACCTGTGCAGAATTTTGTGATGATGGTGTCATTATTCAATTTGGTTGCTAAAGCGGTCAACTTCGAGCTATCATTTCAATTCGATCCATCTGTATTTTCGGAAATATTAGATGAATAATATTTCGTATATCTGCGGAATCATTGGGTGGATTTTACCCATTCACGAATTTGACCTCTGAAATTGAGGTCCCAATCTACTTTACAAATATTGAGTTCCTAAGTTTTTTATTACGATCGGCCGGTTTCAAAATTGAAAATGTCCGGCTGGTGTAGGCATGATTATGGATTACGTGAGTAGCGAAAATCCTATCGACTTAAAACTTCCAGGGCAGATATCATTTCAAAATACGCCATTTGTGTTCTTCAATAGGCCAAATCAGCCAAACAGTTTAGGAATTATAATCAATAGAATTTTGAGGTTAGTTTCTGAAACATTCTGAATCTATTCAAGCGATCGGACTGAAGCTTTGTAGTTCGTTGAAGCATTATAACGTGCAACATTTTTTTGGTGTCCGATTATTATTAGTAAATTTAAAAAAATATAATCCGGAAACATTTTTTTTGAAAACTATAAATCTAATGTGAATGAAAAAAAGCATACACCTGGAACTGTATATCTCACGACAGTGTACAAAATTCTTTTTTGATCTCATCTCAACCTTTGGAGATATTGGAAAATCGTCAAATTTCGTGGATTTTTCCGGAAATAACGATATTCCCGGAACTTTTCAAAAAATATTGATCGAATCATGATGAAACTTAGTTACTGGTTTTTGAATGCTGAAGATAAATCTTGTGGGAAATTTCGTGATAATCATATCACTGGAAGAATCGGAAGACAAAAAAATTTTTTTTTAATATTTTAGATTTTTCTATCCTCTATTCTTATT
Organism: Myrrha octodecimguttata; assembly: GCA_958510865.1. Taxonomy (NCBI): domain Eukaryota; kingdom Metazoa; phylum Arthropoda; class Insecta; order Coleoptera; family Coccinellidae; genus Myrrha; species Myrrha octodecimguttata. Next base: position 17,774,834 of record OY294060.1, read on the forward strand.
ATCTTCTCGAACTCCTACATAAACCTTCAAGCTGTCAATTTTTAATCAAGTACTCGATAATATTGGAGAGACAAAGTTTTAATGGGTATATCTGCAGAATCAGTGGGTGGATTTTACCTGTTCACCAATTCCTTCGTGATTAAATTTCAAACCTTTCCAACACAATGAGCGGTAGTGGGGACGACAATCACTAAAAGTTTGCATTCTTGAGTTTACTTATAAGCTTTATGTCGCAGCTACCTCCTGAAGAAGTCTAAGTGTCGTCCGAATTTTTTCATTTTGAGTTTGATCTCGTCACGCTTCAAATTTGACTCAATTAGTATGGTATAAAATGTTTCGATGATTGTATAAGATTTGACTATTTTTCAGAATGCAGATATCATTGAGAATGAGGTGCAGGACGAAGCTTCCCTTTCTGAGGTAAATATACTTTGAAATCATCTATTAGAGGAAAACAATTTAGAATTCCTCTGAAAACATTGTCGGTTAAAAAGCTTTTATGGATTCACCGAAATGATGGAACTCGTGAACAGATTATTCAATTTTTTTCCCTTCGTGGATTTTTATGCGACGTACTTGGGTTCTCCATTCTGAGTGAAGAAATGCAGGCCATTAATTTTTTTTTGTTCCACCGAAAGAAAAATTTAAAAGGTCTGATATGCGAACATTATTTCCAATTCCGGTTATTATTTCTTGAAAAAACAGATTCAGGTTACGTGTGTGAGTATCATTTTTCTAATATGAATGATGTCACTTCATTTGACCCATTTTTGCGCTAATGTTCTAGGGAAAGGCGTGCTATCGTGTGTCCAAATGTCTGTAATTTTCGATAATTGAGCCGAAAATGTTGGACTCACTGATGACGAATCCGGTGTCAAAATCGATTCTGTCCGGCCGGCCGTGAACACGATAACTGTCGAACAAAGCTAGCTAGCGACTTGAAACTTGTAGGGTAGTTCGCGCATCAGAATGCCGCGGTTAGGTTCATATTAATGGACCAAATCGGCCAAATAATTTCGGAGTTACAGCCATTTGAAATTTTGAGGTTATTTCTCTCGTATTCCAGAAACTACTGGAGCGATTGAATTGAAACTTGGCACTCAGTTGGAGAATAACGACGCGCACCTTTGAGCAAAATTTCGTCGAAATCTTATGGTCACTGAATCAAAAAAAAAAAAAAAATTTCCGAAAAAAATTTTTTTTCTGAAATCATCATTCATATTCGAGAACAATTCCAATCATACCTTGAGCTCCATATTTCACAGCAGTGTACCAAATTTCAGTTCGATACGGCCATTAGTTCTTGAGATATTGGAAAAAAATATGTAGAATTGTTTCTCGATATCGTTGTTTTTTTCGGTATAACTCAAGAAATACTAATTCAATCGTGATGAAACTTTGCAGCTAGTTCAGAGATGCTGAAGGATAATATTGTGAAAAATTTCGTGATGATCGTGCTTAAGAACAATTAGAAAAAAAAATTTAAATTTTGTTTTCAAATATTCAATATTCTGTGATATTCTCATCATATTATCCTCATTAAATTCTGTATAAACCTTCAAACTGTTATTTTTCGATAAATAAGTGGAGTTCAATTCGATCTTATCCGTATATTTGGAAATATTGGGAAAATAAATTTTGAATGGGTATATCTGCGGAATCATTGGGTAGATTTTACCCATTCACGAATTCGGCCTTCGTAATTAAGGTCCAAAACCCTTTCTGCAAATATCGAGGTTCTAAATTGTTTCTTTCCCTCGCAAAACCTGCTGCCTTCACGGCTGTGCTTTTCTGGATTTGTCTGCTCTCTTTATGCGCGCTTGTTTTGTCGATATCTCAAATTATACTCATTTGATCAGATTTAAATTTGGTACTTATGAGATTTCAACGCGCAAAATCTTGCAGAATTGTGTTTGGATCGTATGTATCATTGAACATGCGTCGACCTTTTTCGGGCGGTTTGAAACTGATGCGAGAGCAAACCTAGAGGCCTATTTAGCATCACCGGCACCTCTCAAGTGCCCTGAGAATACACGACGGCAAAAACACATGGTAGCCAAAAACTATTTAAGTCTCAGGAGAACGGCGTGCTATCGTTTTGTCCCAATGTCTAAGATTTTCAAATTTTGAGCCGAAAAGGACCTCAAACTACTAGGTTGGACACACTGATAACGAATCTGGTGTCAAAACCGATTCTCATAGTCATAAATACAATTACTGGAGTTTCACGGTTGTTTCCGATTCTCAGACTGGCATACCTGGAAACTCCCAGATAGGGCTCTAGATAATTCTGACCTGTTCGACAGAATGCTGCAGTAATAACATACAGCGGCATCTACCAAGAGCATCTTACGAATCCTAACCTTCGAGTGGCGTTTCAGATCGCTGTACCTGTAATATAAAACAAACAAAGGGTTGAACTCATCGACAGATATTCGTCCTTGTTATTATGTTAATTTGCTATCACATCTTTGATTATGCCGAGAATTCGTCGGATTTTTCCAACTTCTTCAAGGATGCAAGAACATGAAGTTGATTTGGAACAAATGTGCATTGTGAAGACAAACAATATGGATGACTTAGGCTAGGAACATAGTGAATCTGCCAAGAGGTGCGAAGAGGATAGCAGAGAGGATAGAGACAAATTCTAACATATACATTCGAATAGGGAAGTACATAGTGCGGCGGTCCCGAAAGAGGTAGCGCGAGGCGTTTAAACGAGGATGGAGGCGCGATTAGGGAAGTTTGTTTTCTCTCCTCGCCGCAATTAATGAATAAAAATGGATATTGAAGCGTTCATGAATTCGATATTTGTGAAAAATGCTTTGTGGGATGAAAAAGATGATCAACATTCTAATAGATATGTTTTGGACAAGTTATTGGTCCAGTTTTTCAATAAATTGGATTCAATTTTTTCCAAAATGTAGTCGAGCGTTGCAATATTCATACGGAATGATGAATGAAATTTTTCCGGATGCTCACGTAATTCTTTATGCAAGTGATGAAATTCACTATGTACTTTCCTAGATTTATTGATTTCGTGAACACTACAAGTTCTACTATTTTCATCAGATACCAGAGTTTCAATGACGAATTTTCTCACAGCATAAATTCATTTAAATCAATTATTCCGAAATGCGCCACCTTTAAAATAATCAAACTCAACTGCTGCTTCGCTTTCTTGTTCGCCTCACTATGAGATGGCACCTCGTCATCGCCACTACTCTCGGGAACCACTATCCTCCCAGCTATCCTCTTCGCACCTCTTGGTCGCTTCACTATGTTCCTAGCCTTACCTAAATAAGCAGCTTTCGAATTAACATAGATGAAACAGATAAACTTGGACAACGATTCACTACCACGAAGATCAAACGAAAATTCACAGTAAGTTAAAAGCATAAAATTCATTCATATTAACAATTCAAACCATAAATCATTGAATAAACATAATATGTTATTAACGACGACAAACACTAGACTGAACAAATCAAGTTACAATTACTGTGTACCTATATCTAATATTCGGGACATATCGCAGAATTTCGTTTTTATTACCCTGCATTATTTACAATCATTGTTTCTTTTTCTGATCCAAATTTAACATATTGTTATAGATTATACTTGAATTTTGAGTATCTACTCTTGTATCTACAACGTCGTTCAATGTCATGTGAATCATTCTGTGGACATTTCCTCTGAATCCAAAATTTTCACGTTACTAGAATTGAAGTGGTGACCATCCTCAAAATTTGAGTATGATCTAAAATAATTTGTCGAATCTGTGTAAGAAAAAGCAATGGAAAGAACAACGATTGTAAATAACGTAGGGTAGTGAAAACAATAATATGCAATATGTTCCGGATATAGGATATAAGACAGTAATAATTGTTACTTTATTTGTCTGTCTAGTGCACGTCGTCATTAATGATAGATTATAATAATTCATGTTTTAAATGGTACATATGTATGAATTTTGTGCTTCTAGCTAATTTTGAATTTTAGTTTGGTCATCGTGTTGAATTAATCTGTCATATCTTTGTTGATTTGAACGCTGCCAATTCAGATTAGACATTTATGTAGGTTGTCTTCACAATGCACAGGTGTGTCATAGTTCTTACAGCCTTGAAAAAGTTTGAGAAATCCGAAGAAACTTCGCCATAATTGAATGAGCTTTTTCATCCTTATGTGGTGTCTCAATCCTGTCAAATGAACTTCTTATAATGAACAGAGAGGTGAATCAACGATTTTCAGAACTTTTCACCGTAAATTCGTGAAAAACAAAATAGTCCTTCTTCTATATCAACCCATATACGATCTAGCTGAAATTTGGTACTCGATTCGGCTTCCATTGTCGAAAATGCGAAAATTCAGGAAAAAATGCCCAATAGTTCTAGGAATATATGCGCACTGGACCTTCATAATTAGACATCAGACTCAGCTTACAAACATTGTTATCATATTGCGATTACGGAAAACATTATCCCCTGAGAAAACAACGTGAAGATGGAGTATCCATATCTATAGAGCAGGTTTTGAGCTCAATGGTGATTGAGGAGTTTATGAATAGATCCCAAAAATTCCGCAGGTATAAGGAAATATTTGCCAATGCTCTTTCAATATGGTCCTGATGAAATTACGCATGAACCTTCAAGCTTTCGTATTTCAATCCAGTACTACCAGATATGTTAATTCGAAATTCCATTTCACAATATTTCCAGAAATACATTCCCGATCGAGCTGTACTTTGGTACCTACTAGGTTTGACTTCAATTGTCGAATATGAGAAATATCAGATGAATATGACGATAATTCCTCATAGAAAATTCTCTGAAAAAACTCCTTTTTATTTCTTTCATGATACGATTCTGATGAAGATTTTCGAAGTTGCGCGTTATAATTCCACGAATTATAATCAAGTTTAAATTTCAACTAATAAGTATTCTTTGAGTTACTCAGAAAATAACAACATTCAGGTTGATTAATAATAATACTAAAACCGAAATTCGACATTAACAGACATTTGGCCCTGCTCTGGAAACATCGAAGCGATTGGTCAAAAAATAGATCAAATGTTTTACTAAGTTTCGTGTTTTCAGATAAATTCCAGACGTCTCATTGTCCGACTTACAAGGTTGCAGCCAGCCATTCCTTCAAGTGAGTACTTGTATCCCTTCAATTTCCATGACTTCTTTATTGCTTCAAAACTACTATATTGAATGTTCGTCGGACTAATCCTCGAAGTATAAGAAATATGATACTTCTTTTTTGCTCATGAAAACATCCAACCAAAAACCGGTGTTGAACTATCAAGTTATCGCCTACATCCCTCTGTAAACGATGACGCCGCACACTTGATTTAAAAGGCCCTAAGTAGTTAAATGATCCAGCTTACATTCCTAATAGTCTGAGATCCGAACCTACATCGACTTTCACCGAGCGGATAATAGAATAACACTTTTTTTATAATATATTTAGTATATTAGAAAATATATTAAAAATGGGTTGCCTGAAAAATCCTGGTCGGAATATTTTCAGTTATTTTTTAAAGGACTCATTATTCACCTGGACAAACTATTGGGCTACCAGGTATAAACAGTTATGTCGATGCCCCTAACTTTCACTTGATAGGATAAAAGAAAGACTTTCATATCAGCATAAGCGCTGTTTAATTGTGAACACGTTGATATAGGGTTGTCTGCAAAAAATTCGGTCCTAATAAGGATTTGCGAATATTCAAATACTCAAAAATTCTAAATTTATCATTGTATTCATTTCCTAAATCAGTAACTTCTTTGTAATACGTGTTATGGTAACTAACAAAATCGTGTGCTGCTTTAGTTAGTTCAGCTTTATGATATTTACATTTTTTCACGAAAAGCTTTAACGAACAATTTTTAACAGTTTCATCAGTAAAACTTAAAGAATCGTCCGAGCCACACCAAAAATACTTTTTTTTAGCTACTCCACAATAACGCTTAATGTTTACAATATGTTCACGTACCGAGCATGTGCGCTTTCTTAGAGTCAGGGTCCCATCAGCCACGACTGGAATGTTCGGTCCTTTATTATTACTCAGTATAGTATACTTACCTAGGATCTTTTTGCCACTTACTTACGCACGCGTTGAAATCTATAAAAGAAAATTCGCAAACCTCCATTTGGACCGAATTTTCTGCAGACAACCCTATATCAACGTGTTCACAATAAAACAGCACTTATGCTGGTATACAAGTTTTTCTATCATCCTATCAAGTGAAAGTAACTGGCATCGACATACCTGTGCGCATACCTGTCAACCCAGTAGTTTGTCCAGGTAAATAATAGATTCTTTAAAAAATAATTCAAAATATTCTGTCCAAGACTTTACGTTTGATGATGATCTTCTAAATTTCTGTTGAGAATTCTTTTTCTAGGACATCCTTGATGAGATTTGAATTGAATTGGCACTATCGTTTGAGTCAATTTTGCTGGTGGTTAACGTCCTGGGTTATGAATTCAATGAAGTTTTTCAGGAATTTGGACAACAATTTGTTCGAATCTATTAATATTTTGCCTATGTTTCGAACCTTTCGTGGTTGTTTTTCAAATATTTAAAATAGTGAATGACAATAAAACAATATGAACAGCTATTGAGGTCATTTATCACCCACCTTGTAGTAAATTGTATTCGGAATGAGTTTGGCAAAATAAAACATTCATTTTCTCTCTGTGATAGAAAGTCGAGTATTTCTTGCAAGAAGTATTCCGGTGAAATATAATATTATGTTACAGCATGAAAGAAATCAATCTCCCAGCATGTTCAACGACCTCAATATGTGCACCATAACAATAATCGATACATTACAATATTCTCCTATAAAATAATTTTGAAATTTTCACATCCAAACAAATTCAAATCTAATTAACAAGCAAAGCACCCACACGTATAATCTTACATATAATTTTATGTATATATTACGAAACGTAATTCAACAATTTTTTTTATTGATTTCAAATAATTGCTTAGCAACTTGAAATATTCCTTTTCAATTTGAGTTTCGAGTCCGAGTAACACTTTCATTCAGCATTAAGCTATTATAAACTAAACTACGACGGCGTATTAGTACCACGGTGAAAAATAAAGAATCTGGCAAGTGCGACTGTTAATCTGGCAATTGTGAGATTTAATCTGGCAATTGCGACATTCAATCCGGCAATTGCGAGATTTATTCTAGCAACTGCGGGTTATTCTGGCAATTGGCAAATTTAATTTGGCAGTTGCGAGATTTATTCTGGCAACTGCGAGATTTATTCTGGCAATTGACAGATTTAATCTGGCAATTGCGAGACTTAATCTAGCAATTGCTACATTTCTGGCAATTGGAAAGGGAATTCATTATGCGCACAATACTAATATCAAGAGGAGCACTTAAAGTTAAAAGTTTCTACGCCTTCCTTTGATTTATTTTTGGTAGCTAGAGTGGTCACCCATTCAGATATGTATCCCACCCAACGCAGCTTGAAAAAAATTGTCCTTAACTTGAGTATATAAATAAAGCAATAGCACGTGAATAAATTCTGGAAATGTTCTGACGTGAAGTCAGCAGCTTTTGCACGCTTGTTCGAATCAGTTGCCAAAGCGGTCATCTTTTCACGTATTGGCCCCGCCAAACGTATCTTCACTTCCTGATGGAAATATTACGTTATCTTCTAATCACATTATCCTCACGAATCTCTGCATGAACCTTCTAACTGTCGTTTTTCAATCAAGTACGTACTGGATTTCAATTCAATTCAATCTGTATTTGTGGAAAATATGAAATTTTGAACGAGTATCTACGAAACCATTGGGCGGATTTTACCCATTCACGAACTCCACCTTCGTAATTAAGCCCTAAGACATTATTAATTAAGCCTAACACATCATTGTGATTACTAATCGAACAACTTAAAATTGTCAGATCAAATCTCGCAATTGCCAGATTAAATCTGTCAATTGTCAGATTAACTGTGGGTTTCACAAAGCTTGATCGTCCGATTAACGCTCTGATATTCTGTGGTGTTGTCAAAAATGAACTGAAATTGAGCATAGAATTGTCTTGATCAGAACAATCACGTTAATCAGAGCTTTGTGAAACCCGCTATAAATCTCGCAATTACCAGATTAAATGTCGCAATTGCCAAATTAAATCTCTCAATTGCCAGATCAAATGTCGCAATTGCCCAATTGAATGTCGCAGTTGCCCAATTGAATGTCGCAGTTGCCCAATTGAATGTCGCAATTGCCAGCTTAAATCTCGCAATTGCCAGCTTAAATCCCGCAATTGCCAGTTTTTTTTATTTTTCACAGTGGCACTAATACGCCGTCGTACCAAACAACTACTTCAAGAAAGAATAAAAATCATATAAATCACACGAAAACTTGAACAACACACTTAAAACTACTCTGACTACGCATGTGCACTCTGACGGGCATCCATTCAAATTTGAAGATTTCAAAATTTTGGATCAGGAACCTAATTACAGCAGGAGATTAATAAGTGAGATGATACACATGAGAGCAAATAACACAGTGAATTTTAGAGAAGACTTCGAACATCTGAGTCTGGTTTATAATAGCTTAATGCTGGATGATAGTCGAACTCGGAACTCAAATTGAATATTTCAAGTTGAAAAGCCATTATTAAAAATTAATAAAAAAAATATTTTGATTTAGTTTCTTAATATATACAAAATATACCGATTGTTGTTATGGTGCACATCAGGGGGGTGAAACTTCTATGCGAATCTTGGAAACAAGAAACGTCAAACGACACCAACAATTCACGGTGTAAAAATCACGGTATACTCTTTTGATCTGCATTATCAAGCCAATCAGCGTTGAGAATTTAGAAAATTCTTATCCTGAAAGTTGTTATGATGGCGGTTGTTTGCTGTGGAGTTGTAGTTGTGGTTATTTTAGCATAAAATGATTAATTAATAATATCACATGATCTGTGATAATATATTGATTTTAGGTAACAGTTGATGGAAATAATTCGTCTGGTAGTTTCCTGCATTTATTTTTAAATTGATTTGTATATCAGGAATTACAAAGGTTGCTTCTGTTTACGATTGGATCAAATTCATATCCCATAATCTACCCAATGAACATTACAGAATCAGATTCTTCCGAAAGAACGATCCCAATTATTGACTTAGAGGAAACTCTGCTCTTTTAGTCCAAGTAAAAACTGACAATATGATTACGTCTAAATGTTATTTCCTGTCTGTCAAAGCATGAAACTCAAGAGGACCATGAATTTGTGTGCTTCAAAATTAGCCCCTAAGGTTGACAGTCATGGGAACATTATTGATGGTTAAAACAACAATCATCAACATGATGCAGAACTTGTGTCACTGTATCCTTCAACATCAAATAAGACTTTTTCTGAAAGGGAGTTTCAGGTGCTATCTGATCTGGGGGTATCAGATAGCACTGAGGAGATCTTGTTTTGATACAGGTTTAACTAGTATATTTGAATCTTATTCATTTCAGCATTGAAGAAATCAGGATTCTATGTAAAAAATTCAAAAGAATATATTTTCAAAATTATTTGAATTAAAATCAGTGTTGAGGATTGAGCGTATTCAATTCTTTGCTAAATTCATTTCCAGAGGACAGATTTGAGTTTATTGAAGCAAAATTAGGAGAAGTACTAAGTTGTGGGTCTACCTCAGATTATTTTTCCATCACCCAGGGATTCACAAACAGTTAAGGAATCAATACCACTTCTATATCAGCCTCTTTAACCTGTTTCATAACATTTTAAACTCCAAGTTGATTGAATAGACGATTTATATTGTGCTCTCATATTTGATACGATATCCTTGAGTTCAGGGTTATTTCTGAGAGTTTTGTAGAGAAAAAACTCAGACTTGATTGATAAGACTAATAAATTTTTCTTGTTTCATACTCCAACTCACCACATGGAATGCTGAAAACCAGGTACCTGAGAAATTATTTTTAAAAGAACCTATATTTTATTAGGATCATTATGTATTTTATTAATAGTTTATTGAATAGATGATTAATTTTGTTATTTTGAGTCGATCTTTATATTATGTAGGTATTTCCCAAGTGATTTACATGACCTAAAGTGGTATACTTTTGCTGAATCTGTCGGAGTTTTGAATACCATGGACCTTTAATTAATGAGAAATTTCATGTTATATCTTTGCTTGTTGCAAGAATTCCATAAATATGAAGGTAAAAATCTCTTCAGGTCCATAAATAATTTGTCGAATTTGACTAATAACTGTTTTTTCTGAAATTCTGTGGGAAAAGGTTCATAGCTGTTTTTCGTTTCGAAATGCTTTGTGCAATAATCCCTTGAAGATCCATACGGAATACACTACGGTAATAGCTGCATATATGTATTATTTGAAGCACTGAAACCTTCCTACACTATTGTAGTTAGGTTTCATAACTTCATGATTATGTGTTCAATCAAGCTAAAACTATTGTTTTTTTATCAATGCCCAGAAAGCCAAAATCAATTTCACACATTTTTTAAGTGGGACAAATAAAATCTTTTGTATTGATAGGGAATCAATTATTACATATAAAATTTTATGACAAATCTATAATTTGTGAATGGATTTATTTGTAATCATCATTTTATATCAAATATGTAAGATACGATGACTTCAATACATTTTTGAAATAAAACTTTTCGTTTAATTTTAAAATATGACTACTGTTGAATAATTCAAATAAATTAGTTTCCCGCCGCAATTCGAAATTATTCCCGCCATGACACCAACAAATTTCGGACAATTTGTTTCTCTGGTTTAGTAGGGAGTTAGCACTTCTTATATATTTGTATTCTGTGGTGCACATATTGAGCTCGTTGAACATGCTGGCAGATGGATTTGTTTCTTTCTGTAATATAATAAAATATTTCACAGGAATACTTCTTGAAAGACAAACCAGAATTGCTCAACTTTTTATCACAGAGAGAAAATGAATCTTTAATTTCGTCAAACACATTCCGAATCGAATTAAATGCGAGATTAGTGACAGATCTCTCCCAATAGCTGTTCATATTGTTAATATTGTAATCTTGTGCATTGAACCACGAATGTTTCGAAACGATGGCAATGTATTGATAGATTCGAATAGTCCAAATTTTTGAAAAACTTTATTGAACTTCAAGTAAATAGTCAAGAAGGGTGCTTCATTTCAGGAAGATCCGATATTCTTTCAGGAGATATTGGGAAAAAAATTTCAAATTTCGTAGCAATTTGAAATTATGAGGAAACTATTCAGCAGATCTCCATTCAATTCGGCACGGACCTTGAAGTAACTATTCAGAAACAGTTTTCAAAATTTCAGTTTAACGGTATATTGGTCTTCGGCCGTATTGGAGAAATTATATATGTCAAATTTCCTAGGTATCGTTATTTGCGAAATTCCTCAGAAGAAATTCAATCAAATATTTTATATTTGGCGATACACGAATCATATAGTTTTCACGAAATTTCGCATTAACCTTCATGCTGTCATTTTTCATTGTACTGGATTTCACTTCGATAAAATGAATGAACGCTTGGGCTACGAACATAAGCAATTTCATAAAGCTGCTCACATCACGTGAGTGCTTTTAGAATTTAGAAATTTTAGAAGTAAGCAACATGCACCCAAATTTTCAACACGTCCTTAAGAGCAAACACTACCATGTACTGGTAAAATACGGCTTCGATCATTTCGGCAACACAGCCACATTTAAGTTTCATTAAATTTCGTTAATATCTCAAGGTCAGGCACCTGTCCACCGTCTGCATGCACTAACGTTGCTAATAGCCTCGAAAAATATTAGAATTTGAAGAAATTTCGACGTTGATAGGAGAAAACGGGGTGTCGTTCTGCAGGTTTAGTGATTATTTTTCGATTTTTTTTGAGAACTTATTTCTTTTGTGAGAATGCGCAATGTTGGTTATCTTTCCATTTTTCACTCCATTTCTGTTTTTGCCTGCCCTGAAATTCTTTAATATAAAAAGTGGCAAAATTGTGCATTATTATACTTTTTTTCAGCCATTTGCACCCGAAATTTTTTTGAAAATAACGAATTCTGGTCTCCAAAAGTCCCCTCTTTATGTTGGAGGTATTGTTTGCTCTCAAGAAACATCATAAATGCCAGTCCAAATATGTTTTCAGATTTCCCTGTTTACGGCGATTGCATCAAACCTGTTCGAATATGTTATTGATTGATATTGTTCGCTGCTGCTCATATACTAGTATAATATTTAAAGTATTGTTTTCAATTTTACAGCAGGAGCAGAACGGAAGAAGAAGAAACGTGAAGTCCCTCAACAAGAAAAATCCGAAGTCCGACGGAGTCCACGCTTGGTGAGTGAAATATTAATTGTAATTCTAGTATTTTATCGTAGAAATTGATTTTGCTCTCTCAAATTTTTCTATTAGCTCTGAGAAAATATTTAATTTTACGCTCTAGTCCTGGGGAATAGTGTGTTTCGTCACAATGTATGTTATTTTAGAATTTTTAGCTCAAGATGGTATCAAATAACTATATGGAACTCACTTATGAAGAATCCGTAGTCAAATTCAATTCTCTCGTCGGTCTGTGGGTGCTCTAACCTTCGAAGAAAAGGACCAAAATTCTTGGTTTTGTAGTCAAAATATCTAGACTGTGTCCTCTATTGAACCAAATCAGCCGAACGGTGCCGGAGTTATACAAATTTGAAATTTTGGGTTTAGTTCCTGAATATGTAATGAAGAATTGATGTGATGCAATTGAAATGTCGTAGTTAGTTGGACATGGTTAGCGTTTGTATCTTTTCGTTGGAGATTTAAAAAAATGTATACGGAAATTTTCCACTTTTTTGATGAGAATTGCTTTTCCTATGAGATAATTGATCATATTTCGATAAAATTTCGCCCAGACTTTGGAGTCGAAATTGAAGAACATTGTTTCAATTTTCAATCCGATGCCATATTCATTTTCGGAGATATTAGGAGAAATTTGGCTCGAACCTTGATACCGATATCCTAGGTATCTTTGTTTTTCCCGAAATTTCTCGAGAAATATTACTCTGGTCCTAATAAAATTCAGTAACTAGTTGGCAAACGCTGCTGATCGAATTCGTTTGGAATTTGGTGATGATCGTTCGAACAGATCAATAAAAAAAATATTTTTTTTCAAATATTTCATATTTGGCGATTCACTAATCATGTGATCTTCAAAAAGTTTCGCATGAATCATCTAGCTCATTGTACGGGATTTCAATTCGATCTGAGTTGATTTTTGGAAATATTTGGAAAATGCAACTTTGAATGAGAATCATTAGGTAGATTTTACCCATTCGCCAATTCAGTTTTCAGCGTAATTAATCTCGGAACCTACACACTTTTGAGACAGTTGCAACTTAGCATCTGATAAAACTACATAGTAGTAGTGAAACGCGTCATGTGTTTGTTATGAAGTAGCACTCATTTGTGTCTTTAATATGTTTACGATGGGTTTCTATCATTAAAGGCCAATACCATTCGAAGATTATTTCAGTACATCAAGTTAACGAGAAAGCGTGTTATCGTTCAGTCCAGAAGTCTGTGATACTCGAATTTTGATCTGAAAATGACCCTGAAGGAATAGGTTGGATTCCTTGAAGAAGCATCTTTGGTCAAATTCAATTGTATCCAACCGTTCGTCCGTAGGTGCTCTGAATATTGACTGAAAGGACCTAGCGACTTGAAATAAGATTAGGTTTGGATTTCGCGAATAGGTTCGTTATTAGGTGAATGCGTCCGAACTATTTCGGAGTTATGACCATTTGAAATTCCGAGGTTAGTTCTTCAATATCTCAAGAAGCCTTGATGCCATCAGTCTGAGACTTCGAAATTAGGTAGACATTACTAAGTCCAACTTCACGCAGAAAGTTTTGAGGATCTTTCCAGGCGGAAATTGGGAAAAAATAACGAAGTTTTGATTTTGTTGAAAAGTAATTTTTAATTTTTTCTGGAGGATATCGATGGCACAATGATCAAATTTGGAATATACCTTAGAGTCAATATTTAACACTAGTGTTTCAAATCTCAGCTCGATCCGATGAACTTTCGTTGTTGATATGGAATTTTGGGACTATTTCTTCAGTATCTCAAGAAATACTGAAGCTGTCAGGTTGAAACTATGTAACTAGTTGAAGAATACTGGCACGCATTATAATACGCAATATTACTTTGCCATGTATTTATATTTTCAAGTGTTTGCTATATGCCAAGGATAACAACTGCAAGTGAGAGAAATTGTCAGAACATCATAGCTATAAAATCAGAAATTCTCAAACTTTATTACTTCCTAAACATAGGACTCATAGATTGGAAAGCTCTCCTATGTATGGAAGCATCAAATTGTTCAACCGTCTATCACCTCCTATTAAGTCCCTGAATTCTAAGATGTTCAAAAAAGAAATCAAGAACCTTCTTTTAGTAAAAGGCTACTACTATGTACAAGAATATTTGTGTGACTCTTTGGTTTCTTAACTTTTATTGTTATTTTTTATTGTAACTCTTATTCTGACTTGTCCTATACACCATGTTGTGTCACAAAGGATTAAATAAAGTTATTATTATTATTATTATTATTAATGCAAAATGTCAATTTGAAATTTGGAGGAACTGGTTTATCAAAAATAAACTTCATTTTTGATTATAGAATAATGCATGACTTCATGTAGAATGGTGGAAAATTTCGAAAGTCTATTTTTTGTTGAATCAAATTGTTTATCCAAAAACTATTCCTACTCCTGCAATGACGTTTAGCACAGACCTCAGAAAGAGGTCACTCTTTAACAGCGGTGTTTTTCATTCAAGTTTGATAGGATATATCTTCGGAGATCTTGGATATTTCCGGCTCACTTCTTCGGTCTCATTATTGGAATAACCAAGAAATGATGATACGATCATGATGAAAAAAATGTTATTTACTGAAAGTTTTAATTTTAAGATATTCTAATCAAATTTTCCCCACGAAATTCTGCACGTACCTTTGAAGCGTAATTTTCAATCAAAAACTGAATTTCAATTCGATTGAATCAGCAATTCTGGAAGTATTGTGAAATCATTGGTTGGATGTTACCAATTCGCTAATTCGGCCTTCGTTTTCGTGATTAAACTACAAAACTGCTCTGAAAGTATCATGTCTCAGAGTAGATTCTTTCGGTAGTTATTGTTCCCTCGATGGGCGGTTTGGTAAGCCCTGAACACAATTATTTCCAAAAGGAACGACTTAGAGACTCGACGTTTATAGAGTAGGTTCGAGGCTTGATTATGAAGACCGAATTCATGAATGGGTAAAGTCCGCCAAAATGGTTCGTTATTTTATGTTTCCCATTCCCACGAAAATACTGATCGGATCGAATTAAAATATAGTAAACGATATGAAAATGATAGCTTGTATAGCAACATTTATCGATGTAGGAAAGATTTATCTTGAGTGATCTCTGTGGAAAAACATACTCATTGACCACCTTAGGCATTTCATCTGAAGTGTTTAATGAAGAGCATAGGCCCAGAACGCTTCCTTTGGGGTATTCCAAAAAAATGCACATTCGGTTTGGCTTCAATGGCCGAAAAAGCTGAATTTCGGCGGAATATGACAAGAAAGAAATTTTCTGAGAAAAACTTCAGCAAGTTGCGCACTCGACTTGAAAATAATTGAGTTTCAGTCGGATCAAATTAGTATCGTTTTTGATAATCAGTAAATAACAGAGAATTTCCGATCAGAATAACACCGAAACCGTTGGGCGGCCTTCGGTAGTGAACAAACCGAGATATTCAGACCCCACGCCTACATAAAATGCCCTTCGGAATTTACGGCGGCCCAAACGGAAAGAGAGAATTCACCACAAATTTTTCATCAGTGTGCAACCTATAGTCGTTTAAGACCTTTTTGGACTAAAATTAAAAATTACATATATTTGGCCAAAAGATTACGCTCTTGTTCCCAAGAACAGGCGCAGGAAAATTGTTCAGGGAGTACTTTGTCACCATGGAGTATTTTTCAATCTAATCTCTCATGAATTGTTCAGTAATAGTACTCATTTTTTTACAGCTATCTTCTCGAAGCCCTGTCGCTCTGCTTGACAGTACCGGTCGTTTGAGTAAGTACTTATAACCCTTTGATTTTCATGTCTTATTTTCATTGCTTTCAAACTACTAGACCTGTTACTTCATTCACGTATACATAATTTGAGGTGTTACATCATATATAATAATAAGCAAAGGAAAAACAGTTCAATTGAACCCCATCCAAAAATGAAACATCAAGAAAAAAAATAACACAATATAACAGGAAATTTTGTAATTCAAGTAATGATAGACATAATTGCTGAAAGTTCCGCATATACTGTCAACAAAGGTAGAAATCATTGCCCACTATGAAGTTCAGACTATACCGGCTTTTTTAGCACATGTCACGTGACACAGGTGTCCAATAAAGCAGCCTACTTTCGTCATAGTAAAAAGCACAATTTTTCATATTTTCTTCTAGGTAGTATGAAAAATCGGAATTCCCATTGACAGACCATTTGCATAGCGGAAACCCCATGCCAGACACCCTAAAACGTCAAAAAGAAGTAATTGTACTTTCGTCTTTTTATAAAATCTGAATTTCATATATGCTTCTTCTGTAACTATAAGAAGATATATTCACAAATGCCAGACCATTCTGATAGTGGGCAACACCTCACCAGACCAACTTAAAGAGTCACCGTAGGTACTTACGCGTGCCAAGTTAGTACACTTATTTGGTAGTTCTACTGAGAAAATTTTCCCAGAGTTTTGAAATTTCGTGATTTTGAAGATTTTGGCTTGTCCTCTCCGGATTTCAGTACTGCAGCTTCATTACTCTTCCACTTGCATTACTATTTGGAAAAAGTGTCGTCTTGAACCAGTCTTTCACAAAATTATTTTTTCAACTAGCCCTAGCCGCCTCTCTTCGCCTTACATAGGCGGCTAGGGCGAGTAGTTGAGTTTTGTGTTCTTCTGATGATCAATAAAACTCATTTTTTATATTTTAATTTTTCAAATCTGTCCGATTTCAGGAGATTTATATGAGGTGGAATATATGGAGCAATTGAAAGATTTGGATATGGAAACAGGGTATGAAATAGTGCTCATTGGAACATAGAAAAGAATTTTGATGAGTTAAGATCAACATTGAAAACATGTTCAGAATATATTTTCAGCATAAAGGGATATGAATGATTAAAACGGCACAATAGCACAAATGGCGGAGTATTTATTTATGTTCGAGATGATCCCAAGTGCAACCATAGGATATTTCCTATCGGAAGTATTGAAGCATTGGAAATATACGCAAGATAAACTGGGAAGACTGTGAAACTCATAGGAATTTATCGCTTAGCACAAGCATGTCCATGAGAGTTCAACAATGATTCATCTGAGTATATAGAAAAGATAATATAGGATAGGATTATCACGTTATAGTGGGTGACATAAATATAAACTTGTTATCTACCAATAGCTGTTTGGATCACTTCTTTTTCGGATCTCCTAACCCTATAGTAGTTCATTGTTCGTATAGACTGTAGTAGTTCATTGTTCGTACAGATGTAACTGACCAATATGGATTTATAGAGAATAGAAAGACCTGTCATGCTATAATACGCTTGGTGAAGTATACCTTGAAGTGTTCTGAGGATGCTTAATTTTATTTATCTAGATTTCAGATCTCAGCAAGGCGTTTGACATGGTATCACCTTCGGTCCTCTTGAAAAAGTTAGCCAAATATGGTCTTGATAATGCTGCTCTAAGATTGATTAGTAGTTATTTTGAGGGACGGCGACAAAAGGTTTCCACTGATGAAGGATGGTCTCGAGAGAGACAGGTTGAGACTGGAGTACCCCAAGGGTCAATTTTGGGACATTTTCTCGTTATAGTGTTTGTTAATGATTCCTCATATTAACTCGAAACCTATGAACACATACAGTGAGCAGATGACTCCAGTTTCACTGTGGGAAGTCACGAGATTCATCATTCAGAGGACTTGGCATTGAGAGTGGAAATGATGGCAATGGAGTGAATTCAAGAAAACGGTTTGAGTGTAACTCAGATAAAACTGAGAAAATGTTTTTCACATTGAGAACATTCGATCCATGAAAAAAGTGACGCCTCATTGAAGTTTCTAGGAGTTCATTTGGACCTAAACCTGACATGGAACGCTCATGTCGACTCGGTGGTTCGAAAACTAAACAAAATTCTCTCACGAAAATCGTGATCAACAGTAATCTTGTTTTGGGCCCATTCACCGAATCTACGCCTTGTTAGGTGATCGTGTGGCTTCACTGCATGCACGAGTTGAATTTTGTAAGCACGCAAACCAAATAATAAAATAACTGTTTGAGTTCACTGTCGATAGAATACTGATAACAAAACAGTGTGTAACTACTCTCTATAATCAACTTACACTTGCTGCGTCTAACGAACGTTTCAGAAACCAAGTTTCCTTTGTCAAAGACATATCGTTACAGTAACGATCGAGTGGATTAGAGAGAAGTTACACACTGTTTTGTTACGCAAACTAAGATCTTAACGCAAAGTCGTCCATAAAGTGGTTGGACACATATCCACTTCCTGTACACGATAGCGGATAGACTGATTCAGGACTTCCTGTACAATGCCTTTGTGGATGCGTATTATCAGTTAGAGTAAACGTGATGCGTAAACGGTCCATAGTTTGTTGAATTAATTGTTCTGATTGACGATTATTTTGACCGTAAAATTGACGTAGAACGCGATACGTATTTCGAATAGAATCATTATTTTCAAAATAAATTTGCACAATTTGAAAGCGTTGTTCAGGCGTCAGTCTATTCATGTTGAAATACCAGACCAAACTAAACACAAATCACTTGACAGCTGATAAAATGGCCGCCAGTTGAAACAGTCTTGCTAAGTTAAAGTTCTATACCTCTAAAAAAATACCCTTTATATAGAGCAAATCTGGGAGCGCGTCGTAGGTGGAAAAATTCATCGACAGGCCAAGAGAATTCTATTCGTAGGCCACATGTGGCCCGTCGGCCGTAGGGAGCCGATGACTATTCTAGAAAATCGAGTGTTGACGGCCAGACGGGCAGAATCAACTTCGACCATAGATTCGTAAGAAGCTGTCATCAATTTTTCTTATTCAAATGTGCTAAGGTTTTTGCTGAGGCGGCTATTAAATCAATTCTGTTGGAATATGATGTTTGTTGATACTGTTTCCTATTGCTCGTGTATTAATATGATCTTATAGGTAGTATTTATCAAATTTTATAGCTAGATCAAAGAGGAAGGCCGTCGAATGCGATAAGGAGTGTGAAGCCCCCCAAGGAAAGAAATTACGGAGAAGTCCACGCTTGGTGAGTGAAACATGTGAACTTTATTCCTTTTTATAAATTCACTCGGTTAACCATGAATGTTCTGACTCATGCCACCTTGTATATTTTAAAATCTGTTAGGAGTACGTGACGTTGTCCTATCTACATCTATATAGGCCTCTGGGCCGTAGTAATTACGTATTTTTCACAATGTGAAATTAGTTCGGAAAAATAATCAATTCAAGATGATATAATGTGAATTGTGGATTCAATGATCTCAAAGACCTGGAGAAAGATAGGGAAATTCTTTCCTCTGTAGCTACTGCAAAGAAGTCACGTGTATAATTTGGTTGAAAGATTCAGTTATACCGTTTTTTTGCCACAGATATCAGCATTTAACTGTTCAAATTTTAATAAGAAATAATATTTTGAATATGGCGAAGTAAAAAAAAATGTTATGCTAACGAGCTTGAAAATTTATTGGTTGTTCTCTCGGATATAGTTGCCAGAATTTATTTGAAGCATCATCGCGAAAATGTATGAGGAATTTCTCGAAAATAAGGGAAATCGAAATAGTTAAAGGAAGGAGTTCAATATCCTAAGACAGAATGAAGTTTTTCCACAGAGAAAAATACTGAGCCTGATATCAATCACCCCAAGTGATTGACCGTTTGGACATTACTATGATGTATTTTTCATTGCGACAATGTCAGAAGTTGATCAATATAATGTACTTCAGTGATTGATTAATCAATATTGTGATCGATATAATGAACGCTAGGACATTATTATAATGTATTCAGTACATTGTATTGATGATAAAGTACATCCATTTGATGTTATTCGCCTCAGGACAATGTAAAAATTACATTGAATTAACGTCCAGGAAGTGATCAATACTAGGCACGGCTGATCATCACGAAACCTTGTGTCAATGCCTATTGTAATGGATCCATGATATGTATACATCACATCAATGTATCAGCGTAATTGATTCATGCCCTGGAGTTATATTATCAATGCTTTAGGTCATCACCCGATGTCCTGATTCCTTATTACAATCATCGTGTTCATCAATTGATGTACGCGAACCTTAATACAATCATCGAGTCCATCAGTTGATGTACGCGAACCTTATAACAATCACCGTGTGCATCAGTTGATGTATGCGAACCTTATAACAATCACCTAGTTCATCAATTGATGGACGCGACTAGAAGCGATAGCCACCGAAGGGTTATTTCGCGAGCTTTGTCTAGTTTCATTTGTCTAGTCGAAAAGTGCAGCAAGTGAATGCATTTCACGATAGTTTTTCGTTCGTGCTTCAAGTTGACGACATCTTGTGTTTTGGGAACGGAGAATTTTAAAAGGTGAGTACAAATTATACATGAAAATGATTTATGAATAGAATCTTTTCTGTATTCTAGTTTTCATACCGATGTTTCATTCAATTGATTTTAGATAGAAACTTTCGCCAGCTTTGTAGATTAATTTCTAACGAATTTATTTGCGGAAAAAATTAGTTCTACATTATACCAAACCTAAGATACATCATACGGTTTCGTTTTACATATAGGTCAAAGTTATTTATTGAAATATGGTAGTCCTTGCTGCTATGGACTCTTGAAATTTGAAGATCTTATTCATGCATTTGTTGGTTTAATATCATCTGCATTCACTGACATGACATGAGAATTAAAAACATATATTATTTCCTTCATTGCAGGTTCTACTAATCAAACTGGAAACCTTCAAGTACCTATGAATAGAAGATCGCCAAATATTGTAAACAGGAAGTAAAGCGGAGTTGATTGGTGTCAATGCGTGTTTTTTTCATTTAATTTAAAGCGGCGAATTTCATACACATTTGATCATCTTGAAAGGGCTTCGTTTTTATACAAGATGGTAATTTATGTTTATTTCTAGATGGACGAGATGCAGCAATCTTGTGGGCACTGCATGGGTATGTTGGTATGTACCAACATCCACGACTGTAGAAAAGGACAACACAGGAAGGAGCTTAACAACGAAATTTACAATTCGTGACTCCCAAAGTGCCTTCCCGTATTTCGGAAGATCGATACAAGAAGTCGAAGAATGGATGCACTTCTTAAATTCGAAAAAACAATCGATCCAACCCTTCGTGTAGACCATTGGTGACGATATCACCCAAATTCAATAAGTGTACACATATTTCGACGATATACGATACGAGTTTTTTAATATTGTAAGAGCAGTGGAAGTGTGTTTAAAAAATTTTTATCTCTTCAGCTATCCTTCAGAATGTATGATGGTATGGTCGTTTATTGAAAATCATTTTTTTGCGCTCAAATCCGAGAACTCATTTCCGAAAACCCATGTTTTAAGTGAATTCCTCCCCAATGCTTAATAAATTTTCCAGATCATATCAATCGTTTTATTATTATTTTCCTTACTCTGAACACTACTGGAGTTCCCCATAAAGATTGTTCAATGAAAAGTATTTTTCTATAATCTGATCTATATTTTCTTCAATTATTTTGATGCAAATATGCAACTTCACCGTTATTATTAGATACAAAAAGAATTCAAGTATGAACCTATGAACTCATAAATATGAATGAAAAAAAAAGCAGATAGAGCAACAGTCCGATATCAGTGGAATAAAAATAGCAAAATATATCCCTCGAAAATATCAGATTCAATACATAAATGGCTAAAATTGATTAGTTGATGTCCGAAATGCATTGATACAAGGACCGATATTCATATATTCAATGCTCTGAAATAATCGATATAAGGACTGCTGTTGATGGATCGATGTACTTATGACCTGGTATTAATGTCGTTGGTCATTGATACAATGCCCTGAAATCATCGATATAAGGACTGCTGTTGATGGATCGATGTACTTGTGACCTGGTATTAATGTCGTTGGTCATTGATACAATGCCCTGAAATCATCGATATAAGGACTGCTGTTGATGGATCGATGTATCCGTGGCCTGGTATTAATGTCGTTGGTCATTGATACAATGTGAACGGTCCTTGAATTCTGACGATGAATTTAATGCTCTTGGGGGATTGATACAATCACTCGAACATCAACTAATCACCAACAGGACCTTATATCAATGAACTCGAGCATCGGCTGAAAATTAATGTCCAAATACATTATCCTAAGGTTGAATATGATTATATTCACGTACGTTTTTCTTTCAGTGTCCGTTGCAATTTTCTACCAAATATGCTCTTCTATATAGTTTCAGCGTAAAATGTTATTAAAAAACTTTCAAACAATTTATTACAATTATTTTAATTCCTGCATGTTATGAATATAATTTCAGTTCATTTCAGGCAATGTTACATGTAAGTTATAATCGTACTTTCATCATACAATAAAAGCCAGCATAATATAGAAATTTTTAACATCATTTCATTGGGAACCGTCAAAGAGAATTGTTCATACTCCCATCCAATTAGAATAATAAATGCAGTAGTATAAATGTATAGTTGTACACATGGAACGATTTCGCAGATATACTCATTCAAATTTTATTTTTCCAATATTTCCAAAAATACAGATTAGATCGAATTGAAATCCAGTATTTCATCGAAAAATGATAGTTCGAAGATTCATACAGAATATCATGAGGATAATATGGTCAGAAGATCACAGAATATTGAATGTTTGAAAAAATCATTGAAATTTTTTTCGAATTGTTTTAATGACACGATAATCACGAAATTTTGTACAAATTTGCCTATGAGCATTTCCAAATTAGCTGCCAGAAGCCGTCATGTCCATTCAACATACGCGCAAAATCTTCTGCGGCTTTTTTATAAATTCGTTAAACCCATAATTCTCTAAGGGATCTTGCATTTGGAACTAACAATGAGGTTTCTTTTCAGAATGAAGATATAGAGGATATCTCCGACGTTGCATATATCGCTCGGCACCTGCCCTTTGAACAGGAAGAACGGCAGGAGTACCTTGAACGCAAGCGAAGATGGGAACGAGAAGAGGGTGAATTTCCTTTTCCTTTTAGGAAAACCACAGGGAAAAGAAAAGTGGAAATTCATCCGGCAGTGGCTCCGTATAGGAAAAGGATTTTTCCATTAAAGGAGAAAACTTATACAGGTATGTGAAAGTATGCAAATTAACTTCGACCTTGGTCGACTGTGATAGAATTTCATCTTGTCTATGAGAATATAATTCTATCAGATAAATGAGTGGAATAGTGACCAATTTTTTATACAGGGTGTTTGATCTTAAACTGGTCAAACATATATAGCCGTATAGATGACATTGGAAAAGTCAGTTTTGCCTTATGACATATACCCCGTTTTCGAAGCATAAGCGAGATACACGGATTTTAATGTCAACTTTGAGCAATAATCTGATAACTGTAGTGAGTTATGCGTGACCTTCGAAATAACATTTTTTGGTCACATCTTAGTATTTTTTGGTGGTCAATTCAATTGTTGTGTAGAATTCTGGAAAAAGTATTTCAAAATGACGGAAAACCTACAAAGATTTCGATTTCCAAATTGGATAGCATTATTTCAATGTACTCAATTTTCTAAGATTTTCCGTGCAAAATTTTTCTCAAAATTCAACCTCAATTTTTTTTCAACATGAAAAAAAAATTCACCCAAAATTGTTGAAATCTTTCGAGGTTGAAATGACCTTCATTCTGAACACCGATGTGAGAACAGAATGAAAAAATATCCATTGATATTCATTTTATAGCCTTCCGAAGATTCGGCTCTGAGTACTTTAATAATTTTTATTCAAAGAAGTGGTGGCCCCACGGATGCAAAAATTATACTAATAGGCCTCCAGAATGACCTAGATAGAAATATGAATTTATCAAGAAAAAAAATATTTTCTAAAAAACTTTGGTGGGAATCGAACTCTCTCCGCAATCGAAAAATAGGGTCAAATTCGATGAATTACCGTTGCTTGGTAACGGACATCATTATAATCAGAATAAATCCAATTTATACTCGAACTTTTGTCCGTAAGTGGAGCGAGTTCGATTCCCATCAAAGTTTTTTGAATTTTTTTTTTATAGATTCATATTTCTATCCAGGTCATTCTGGGGGCCCCATTAGCACAATTTTGGCCTCCGTAGGGTCGCCAGTTTCTTAAATAAAAATTATTTCAGTACTCCGAGCGGAATCTTTGGAAGGCCATAAAACGAAAACCAATGGATATTTTTTCATTCTGTTTTCAAACCAGTGTTCAGAATGAAGGTCAGTTCAACCCCGAAGGATTTCAACAATTTTGGGTGAAATTTTTCTTCATTGTAGACATGTAAAAAAAGTTGAGTTTAAATTGAATGGAAAAATTCTTTCACGAAAAATCTTAGAACATTGAGTACTTTGGAATAATACTATCCAATTTGGCAATCGAAAACAAAAAATTCCAACTTTGTAGGTTTTCCGCCATTTTGAAGAATTTTTTCCAGAATTCTACACCACATTTGAAGAGACCACCAAAAAATACTAAGATGTGACCAAAAACCGTTATTTCCTGGGTCACGCATAACTCAACACAGTTATCAGAATATTGCTGAAAGTTGACATTGAACACCCTGTATCTCGCTTATGCTTCGAAAACGGTGTATATAAGTATCATAAGGCAAAAATGACTTTTCCAATGTCATCTGTACGGCTATATATGTCTGACCAGTTTATGATGAAACACCCTGTATATACTTGATTTTATGGGGAGTCACATATTTTCTGGGAGTAAACGGTGTTCAAAAGTGGCTAGTAAATTGATTAAAGGTTTGAAAAGTTTTTGTTCGATTGTCTTTAGGTATAATAACATATAAAAATATCCTGACATGAAGTCAGGATTTTACCCTCTCGTTGATGTTCCCTTTGCGCCTTGATCCTATCGTGATTTCAAATTGTTCAGTTCTGAAATTATACACACAAAAAGTATATACATTCGTGGCGCGGAGACACTTGTTTAGCTTAACATATTCTTTGTGCGAATATTTTAATGTTTTTCTCAATCTATTTCGATACAAGGTCATAATGAATGCTGATATCACACACTTTCGCAATTCGCTAATTTTGAATGATTCGGCATTAAAAATTTTGAAATCGATATGAAAATTCAAATGGGGCCAAACGCGGTGAATCGCCTCCTACGTCACACGCACAGCAAGATTTTAAGATCGATATCAACCAGATAAACCACTCGCGTCATTTACTTAGTAAATCTATGTTAACGTGTATTCGACCTCGAATCGAGCTAATCAGAATTTTAGCAGGCGTTTGGGGTGCTTCGGGGTGCCAATCAGATTGCAGATATAGGATTACGTCACTCCCGCCGCTTTTGAACTCGCTTGAAGAGGTTATTAATATGTGAACAAACTGAAATTAAATTTTTTTCATATTTATTTTATGAATTATTTTTTATCTATTTCATTGTAGAATATAATGCAAACAGTTTTTACAACAAAATCAGTTGTGTAGTAATCCCTGAGGTTCTATTTTATGATGATAGTCCTCATTATGTGATGTTTGACTGCACAAAAACAAGAATTGGAATCGAACATAGGTGGACATAATATGTTTATTTTATATAATATAAAGGGGTAGCAACTGAAGTGGAAGAATTACAACCTTCATTGTTTAATTGAAACGATGGGATGGCTAATGAAATTGTATGTGATTGCACAACCACAAGGATTGGAATCAAACAAAGTTGGTTTATTCAAATATTGATTTTATATGAAAATGAATCTCAATTAATGTGAAAGCATCACAACTTATACATTTTCTAGTTAAAACAATAATACCTATATCTCTGTTTGCAATGAAGATGTCGCACAATAGATTAATTTCAAAGAACGGAAGATTTCTAACTAAAAAATAACTCTTCTATTATTGAATGACAGTAATATATCTTCTTTATTGATGAAATAATGAAGCAAATATACATTGTACTCAGCTTGCTGAATTTATTCATATCAAAATCAGTGTCTGAAACAGGTTGGTAGGCTTTACGTAAACATGGTAAATGTACAATACAGGTACTGGCAACTTATCGAATAACATATTTATACAAGTAATTATTGATGGTGTTATAGAAAAGATAAGTCAATGTAAAATGTTTCTATTTCTTGTTTATCAATTTTTAAATTTCTTCATTCCTCACACATTAATCCGATTGGATCCACAATTATTAGTAAAGGGTTTGCAATGAAATAGAACACACCCGAACCCTTACAAGCTTTTGAGGGGTTTCCTAGAGACCTATAAGTATCAGCCACTACAAAGATCAAAACGTAAATACTGATGATTCTTTTGAATTGACCAC
The DNA here is from genome assembly GCA_958510865.1 of Myrrha octodecimguttata. Classification (NCBI taxonomy): domain Eukaryota; kingdom Metazoa; phylum Arthropoda; class Insecta; order Coleoptera; family Coccinellidae; genus Myrrha; species Myrrha octodecimguttata. The sequence continues at coordinate 17,801,514 of OY294060.1, forward strand.
CAATAAATCTCCTGTCATTTGCTCCACTGGTTCAGATGCTCATTTGACTCGCAAAATTTCATAGTTTGCACCTTCCTACATCTTTTCAGTTGGCTCCGAGCAATAGTGAAAGTAATTTGGTAGCATCCATTTGCCTCTCGTACATTCTCAAGATAAATAACTGGATTTCAATTCGATCTAACCTTTATTTTGGAAAATATTGGAAAAATAAAATTTTGAATGGGTTTATCTACGGAATCATTGGGCGGATTTCACCCATTCACGAATTCGACCTTCGTTATAAAGCCCCAAACCTACTCTACAAATATCGAGTTTCTAAGTCGTTTCTTTCGGAATTCGGATTAATTACGAAGGCCGAATTCGCGAATGAGTACAATTCACCCAATGATTCCGCAGATATACCCATTCAAAATTTTATTTTCCCAATATTTCCGAAAATACAGATTAGATCGAATTAAAATTCAGTGCTTTATCGACAAATAACAGTTCGGAGGTTTATACAGAATTCAATGGAGATAATATGATGGGAAGATCACAGAATATCAAATATTTGAAAAAAAATTTTTTATTTTTTTTTAATTGTTCTGATGACACCATCATCACGAAATTTTGCACAATGTTGTCCTCCAACATCTTCAAACTAGCTGCGAAGTTTTATCACGATTAAATTAGTATTTCTTGATTCATACCAAAAAAACCAACGATATCGGGAAGAAAACCACGAAATTCTACTTATTTTTCCCAATAACTCCAAAACTAATGGCTGTATCGAACTGAAATTTGGTACACTGCTGTGAAATATGAAGTTCAAGGTATAACTGAAACTTATTCCGAATATGTACGATAGTTTTAGGAAAAAAAAATTTTCGGGAAAAATTTCGAATAATTCTTTTTTCATTCAGTAAACATACAATTTCGATGCAATTTTGATAAAAAAGGTTGCGCGTCGTTATGCTCCAACTAACTGCCAAGTTTCAATTCAATCGGTACAGTTGTTTCTGAGATATGAGGAAAATAACCTCAAAATTTCAAATTGCTATAACTCCGAAACTATTTGGCCGATTTTGCCCATTAACGAATCAACCTTCGTATTTTGAAATGCACCCTTCCTGAAATCCTCAAGTCGATTGAATCCTCCGTACGCCCGTTATCGTGGTATCGGTCGGCCGTACAGAATCGTTTTTGACATCGGATTCGTCATCAGTGAGTCCAACCTTGTCGTTTGAGACCATTTTCGGCTCAATCATCGAAAATAACAGACATTTGGACAAAACGATAGCACGCTGTTTCCCTAGAACATGCCCCCAAAAATACATGGAAGGGACCTATTGAAAATTTTAAATTGATTGCCTGACACGATTATGACAAAATTCTAGAAAAGCACTGATGTGAAGTCAAATTCGTTGCCGAAGCGGTCATCTTTTCAATAATTTTGCCCGCTTTATGCACCTTTGCTCCCTGATGGAAACATTGGGTGATCATATCATCCTCACGAAATCATGCATGAACCTTCGAGCTGTCATTTTTCGATCCGGCACTTGATTGAAGAATGACAACTCGTTCATAGAAAATTGCTTGAGGATAATATGGTAAATTGTTCTACTGACACGATCATCAAGCAATTTCGGCAAAGTTGGTCCAACGCATTTTCAAACTCATTATCATCATGATTTAATCAGTTTTTTCTGATTTATTCTGGAAAGAAAAATGATACCGAGGAAAACACCACGAGATCTTCCAATTTTTTTTTCCAATATCTCCACAAATTATAATTGCATCGAACTGAAACTTTGCGCACTGCTATGAAATATAAATTTCAAGGTTTGTGCCTACGGCTGGTTGGACAGAATTCAATTTGACACCGGGAACTCGTCATTAGTGAGTCCAACCTTGTCGTTTTGAGATCATTTTCGGGAATAAATTCGAAAATTACAGATATTTAAACGAAACGTTGGCACGCTGTACCCTAGAATATGCTCACAAAAATGAGCAATGAGAATATGATGTTTCGATGAAATTATTTAGGTTTATATAAACTATCGAGTAGTGCTCACCAACTGATCATCACAAATAGGCACAGAAGAGTTGGAACGACAGTGACGTCGTCCTGTAGTATAGAATTGAAATATAAACCAATTTGAAGTTGAGTTTCCTGTGACTGTTTTATCCGGAAACATTCTTTCCCGGCCAAGGGCTTGAACTCCGGACTTCACTACCATAAGGCATGAGTTCTAACCACTCAAAACAAACTGGTAGCAGATACGACAAAACTACAAGAGATCATAAAATTTAGCTCTTGGTTTATTATTCGATATAATACAATAACAAACCTTGGTGATCGACAAAAAAATGTATTTTCAACATTAAAGATGAGATCGAATTAGATTTTAGTATTTGGAAAAAAGGCATCTTCAAATTTCATGCAAAGTTACGTTAGGTTCATAAGATCAGAAGTTCTTGCGATCGTTTTTATAAGTCAAGCTGGATTGGGCGGAGTCGTACCTGGATTGATGACTGCTCCTGCTGCGAATTTGAATGCAAGAATTGTACTGACTTCAATACACTATTATACTAAATTTTTCGCATGGTTTACCCGAATTCATTGTCAAATGTTTTTTTTATTCCAGATATGTTGCTCGAATCCCGAGAATTTGGAGAAGAATGTAAGTATCCATTAAATTCAGTTTTTTTTTAGCCGTATTTCGATGCAAGAAAGAAGTGAAGATATCGCAAAACGCGTCATTGTTTTTTATTGGAGGTCCAGTATTTTTGTTAAGCAAATTATTTTACAATTATTTGAACGGAACGTTTGAAAAAAAAACCCGAGATTGTTTGTGATAATCTTTAACACCTTTTTCCAGATGCATTGATAATCGGCATTCATTTCTTGAAATCCTAACGGTGTATGAGGACATACCTGGTCCTTGTAGTTGGGGAACCTCTAGTTTTTGAAACTCAAATCTATTTTCCGTTTTCTTTCAATGATTTTTAAAAGAAAAAATAGTCACTGTCGAGAATGTCTAGGTGACGTTTAGGACGTTTTTTTTACGAATGTGTAACTATCCTTCATCCTAACGTCACACTGAAAACGTCAGATTTTCAAAATGTATTCTGATTCTTTATACTAGAAGGGCAGCCATATACAGCATCCGCAGTGGCCATCAGTGAAATTCAGGAAATTGTTAGATATCAATATTGTATTGTGTTACCTCAGTGTTCGAGCTGGACAGAATGAAAATATTTTCGATAACACAGGGCAAAAATATGTATTTTTATTATTTACTTTTTTTGTTTCTACATGAAAAGTAAAATATACTTTATGGATATCTTTACGTCGAGCTTTCTGCCTGACATGTTTTTTTCCCAATATACGTCACTCAGTTTATTTGAAATCATTTAGTGGTGCCAAGTCCCATTGTAATTTATTTCTGGTCGAATATTGTACATTGGTTTATCAAATAGTATATCTGACAACAGAGGCTCTACAAATTTTGTCTGGTATTTCTTACTGTTGAGTTCACTGGATATCCTTGTGCATGACAGCTCTGTTTTCTGAAGCATACTTCTATACTTTACAAATTGCCTAAGATGTGAATCGTGGCGAGCTTAAATTAGAAAATTTCTTTGGGAGAAACGATCTTTACCAATTTAAACCAGTCCAGAAAATGTCTTCACTAGATTTTTTGCACTGACATCTAAATTGATCGTTCCAAAAATGGTTATCCATCGCTAAGATTACAAACAATTTAATTGAATTTGGTATTGAAACATTTATAATATATGTTTAACATGTCTCCCATTTTTGGTTTATCATTTGATAAAATCAAATAATAAACCTTAGTGATCGACCAACGAAAAAAAATTTTTAACCCCACCTGAAAATTTCACAGTTTACGTTTTGGAGTATGTAGATTTCAATGAACGAATAAAAAAAATCCGTCCGTCCGCCGTCCGTTGTCCGGGAACTTTTCTCTGGAAGTACTGAACGGAAATCTTTGAAACTTGGTAGACAAATCGTGTGTCACTCTGGGTTGACCCACCAAGCTTTTCAGCAGGATCGGTGTACCGTAAGGGGTGTAAATGGGGGGTTGGGGGGAAAAATTTTATCCGAATGATTTCCAAACAGTGGTTCCTGAAATATAAAGAAAAACGCTGCGAATTTCCAATATTATCGAAAATAAATCAAGGCATTCGGTTCTGAGTTGTTTAAGATATCAACGGTATATTGGGTTATTTAACTAAGAAAATAATAAACCCTTGTGTAAAATTTACAGTGTTTTTTGAATGAAGTCTACGTTTGAAAGACTGTTCCACTTTGCGCAAGATTACTGGTGTAATGATACGAAATCCTAACGAAGAAATATGAATATTTGCCATTTTTCATAAAATTAGCTATCTGAAGGAAAACAAGTGAACTTAACCAAAAGGAATACTGGACGAAATTTGCAGAGCTTTTTTGGTGCCTCTTATGGGTCGATAAAATATAGGGCGTTCTGAATAAGGAGTATTCTTCTAATTTTCATCTTCAATATGTGGCATACTGTTTTTCATACCCAGTATATCACAGTTTGATTTCAGATATGGGACTCGAAACAACACAATAATTTCAAATATTCTGAGTAAGGCATATTGAACAAATTATATATCAGGTGGCATATCGCAAAAACTGTTGATATTGCGTGGTGAAGATAATCATACAGTATCAATCATTTTCCATGCAGGAACCGAAAAAGTTATAAGAAATACAGGTGCTCATTTAAATAAACAAAGTTGGGACCTGCCCAGAAACTAAAAGAACTTGCTGTGTGACCGAAAACATTTATTTTGTTGAGTAAGAGCAATTAGGTAACATCTGGGGAAACTAGATTCCTATCTGTTTCCTCCAAAGAAATATGGAACACCGCGCAACTGCCGCAGGACCCTGTATGGAGCTCATATACAGTATAGGTACTCTACAGGGTGTAATACTGTTATGACACAAATTATTTGATATAAAAAAAATGTAATGCTCATCTCAAAAGAATATATATATATATATATATATAATTTGGTTCTGATTCAAGCTCCTATATATATATATATATATAGATATATATACAGGGTGTAAGGACACCCCCGTATATTCATTTGACGAGCTACAGTAAATCTCGAAATCTCCGCTTGGCTCCCCAACTATGGGAACCAGCGCTCTGAAAATGATAATTTTTGTTGATGATTGAAAAAAAATCTGAGGGTGGTTTTTATAATATCCTAAACATTTAATTTTTTTTTCAGGAACATCGTGCATGATATTCATGAAGAGATCCGAACTGACAAGAACTGAACCCAAAACGAAAAGAAATATTTCCGTACGAAAAGTCCTTCTTGAGAATTACTACTACAAAATACAATAACCATCAAGTGAGTACGTGATACAAATTATGACTGATCATTTCGAATATTGAATCGACATAACATGACAGAACAATTTTCATTCTCATTGAAATTTTCCTGATAATTATGATAAGTTGCACCTGCTAAACTATTTTCCATTTTTTCGTTCAACATGAACGAATTATAATCACTATGAATAATTCAAGTTAAAACTTGCTATTATGATCATTGACATGTAGAAAAATGTTTACACCATCACATTCAGCTCGAAAGGAAAAAAAACCGAATCATTTATGCTCCTATATTCAACATGCGAAATTTTGGGCCTTTTCGTAGGCGACTAGGGAGGAAAACTTACCCGAACAGAATTTTTCAGGTAGAATTTGTTCGAAAAAAACCTTTTAGGTATATTTTAATGTGTTCCAGTTTGTCAGCAAATGGTCTGCGTGAAATTATTTAGTTTGAGTATATTGCGTATTCAGAATACTCGAACAAATTGCTCTTTTCCAGGGATGAACTCCCATTTTCTTGTACGCTTGTTTTTGTCATACCGAATCCATCAGAGTAGTTTCATACTTCACATCTCTACGCTTGAGATTGCATCTACTTTTCCAAATAAATCGCGAAACACCAAATTCCGAGACTTTAATCATAAAGACTGGTATTGACAACATATGTTCATATACTAAACAAGATGATGCCAAATTCGATGCTCTTCACTACTTCCATCCAAGTTGTATCTTGAAATATATGTCGATTTGAAGAAAAATTTTATGATTCAATTAGACGACGATAACATCGAACAATTTCGAAATTTCATGAAAAAGCAAATTAGAGAAGATACGGTGTGATTCAAAAAGAAGAGGGAATTCCAGAAACGAGAAACTACGTCAAAGTTGCCTTGAGCAAAAAAAAAACTACCATAATGATAATGAATTTGGCACTGGCAACATGGAAATTGACATTCACGGGGTTTTCCAGGGAGGAAATCGGATAACTCGTATTAATGTGAAAGGTCTTTCATTATGGGCGGCCCATTCTGTTTTTTGAATAAAATACATTAATTATTTGGGAATTATTGAAATTTCAATAGATTCAACCGTCGATAACAATATAACAAAGCTAAACTTCAGGTACTCGAAGGGCAGACTTTTTTTCTTAATAATTGTGTCCCTAAACATTATCATAACTCTCAACCGTCTCCGAGATATTTGCGATCAAAATTTTACCGCATCTATTAGAATATGTAATTACTTGAAGAACTAGCCGAGAACGCTCTTGTTCCTCTTCATAACGTAACAGACGTCCTTATTTAATATGAGGATACAATACGTTGTGACTTTGAAATGAAACAGTGTCTAAAAGCAATAGATAAACTGTAGAGACCTATATCCGCATTAAGAAATTCATCCACAGTGTATGGTTCAATTCTCAAAAGAAGCCGAAATTTCAGATTACTCTCAGCTCTGATGTTAGTTGGTTACTCCGGTTTTTGAACAATAAAAGCAAGCTTTACTATATGTGTATGGCTGCAAAAGTGAGAAGGCCTTTTTCTTGAAATTTTCCTCTGCATAAATCGGTCCTCTGCATCTGTAGTATGGTTTTTATTGCCTGTTTTTGTAGAACGAATACTCTGCTAACTACTGTTCTACTGTTCGCTCTGGTGTAAAAAATCACACCATATTATAATTTCTAACACTGCCTGATAGATACTCCTGATTGCTGTTTCCTTTTGGTATCGACGTAGACCTCCCAGAGTATTACATAAAGTTGCTAGTTCAGATCATGTTTTATCGATATGATCACCCCAATTCAAGCATTCAAAACATGCATTACAAAGGAATCTTGCTTATTTCCTCAAGGGTAATTCCACATCAAGTACTTTTGGCGTCTCAAATCCAGAGGGTGCGGTCTTGCACAGTATGTTGTTGGTTTTTTCTGTATCTGGCACATAACATTGTTACGCAGAAATCATTGGTTTGCCAAATTAGCGGCCTATTGAGCTCTTCGAAAAGTATATGTTGCCCCCAGCAGAAGGTTCGGATCATCCGCATACTTCACCGCGAATATTCCAGAGTTTGCATCTGTGTACCGAGATCCTCAAAAGTATGAACAGCATTATTCCGAGCATGCTGCCTTGTTTTACTCCACATTAAACTATTGTGGCATCAGATATTGCTCATGAGGTATCATCTTTATGACCCCTATTCGTTGCTAACGATCTTTTATGTAGGAGGCAAACCATTGGCACAAGTTGCCCAGATACCTCCAACTTCAATATTTCGATAACAGGCTGATCGGTCTATGATTTCTAATGTTGTCTTCTCCTCCATCATTGAAAACAGGTCTTATTTCGGCTCTCTTCAGTTGGTCTGGAAATATTCCATGCTCAACAGAGTCCTTCATGATTATTGTGACGGGTTCTTGAATACAGGATTTTATTGTTGAGGTGGAAACACCATCCAAGTCACAGCTTCTCCTATTTCAAGGAAGGGAATATATTTATAGGATTTCTTGTTGAGTGTCTTCTTCGAAAAAAAAATATTTGCTCTTTACAGTATTTTCTGATGAAAGCTTATATGTCGTAAGTTGTTTGTAATACCTACCTTAGTTAAGTGTGCGTTGAAATTGTCTGCTAATTCTAGAAAGTTTCCTGATATGTTGATGAGGTTGTCATTCTGTCCACCCTTTATTTCTCTGACTACATTCCACCGGCTCTTTGTCTTATTTGCAGAGTTGATAATAAGATTTTCATATTCTTGACTTAAGTTGACTGATTGTCTTCTCCTTCTGAATTCTGTATACTTCTGCGAATTTACTACTTCTGTTCTTGAATAGGAGTAGTGCATCAAGATGGTGTTCGGCTCGTTTCATTCCGTTAGTTTTCTGTTTTTATTTATAGGAATACCATTGCTTTTTCATGTCATTTTCATCATTAATGTTCAGTTTATCTTTGTTCAGTGCTGCTAGCTTTGTTTTAGATCGGCTGAATTTCGAGTCCTGAGATCTTTCACTCTTTCTAATGAAGGTAAACTCTTCTTCTTCGTACCTAATACAATCAGTTGAGCTGTATTATAGTCAGCCAGATTTGTCTTTGCCACATCCTTCTCATAAGTGACAACGTTTGTAATGATGTTTTCAATACATATTTTGCTATTTGTTATTCTGGTAGGTTCATCGATGATGGGGTGCAATCCATATGAGTTCAAGAGATCAAGAGTGTCACTTGTGGTTTATTTGGTGCATTCATAATGTCGATTTTGAAGTCACCAGCTAGTATTATTTTATTTTTCCTGCTCATTTCATTTTATACTTGTTCTATCCCAGTTTGAAGTTTTTTGGGCCTTCAGGAGGTACAGAGACAGAAATAACTTTACTGTTCTCCTTTCCACTAGATACCTCAACTGCCAAGTAATGTGAAACTTTTTTATTGATAGTTGTTTTTTTCTTTCTCGGAATGCAACATCCTTTCTGATGAAGATTACTGAGCCAATATACGCATCCATAGCACGACAATAGGCACTTCTCAGTATGAAGGCCTTTGATACCGAAATTATTCATTTTTTCTTCATATTTCCAATATTCAATCACACGAACAGCTATAACTTTATGTTTCAATGATAGTTCCTGTGATGACTCTTCTAGTTAATCAAATAAATTTCCCAAGAATACATTTTGATGGAAAATCATTTATTTATGTGTTGGTTGTTCCGGTTGTTTAATGTCTGAATTGATGTCTTGCTTAAAGGTTTCTCCATGAAATGACGATCCCTAGTGAAATTAAATCTTTCGGAAGTAACTCCTGTCGGTCAGAAATAATTCTTGTAAACTTTTCCGATTTACTTGTGAAGGAAGTCTAACCAAGAAGCTCGTCAATTTTGTCTTCTTGGTTTCCAATTCTTTGATGGAAATGTGTTTCTCATATATTTCATCAATGAGGGATTATCATCCATAAAGACTCTATTCTTTTCTTGCACTTCCTTCAACAAATCCCTTAGGTGAAAAATGGTTCTAGAATTTTTGAGCTCGTTTGTTTCGTTGCCGTGCTTTTAGGCTTTCGGCTGTGCATGTTTACACGTTGTTGATTTCGAATTCGTTGACTGCTCATGCTCCCTGGATGAAAACAACCGTCACACTTAATGCATTCTACACAGTCCACCACCTTTTCTTGCAATAAACGCATTTTATATCCCACACTTTTAACGAAGCTTCTTTTCGTCCGCCATCTTATATCATAACTCATAACAATAAGGCTTCACAATAAGATATTATTATTGGTGAGATTATAAATTATTGTGCAATACGTCCCCTCCCAATATTGAGGAATTACCTCAATCGCTGTTTTCCCAATTTATGTATTTTGTTGTGAGTAACTCTATATAAACGTATTTAGAATATCATCTTTTTCTAATTTTTATAATAAGTCTGTAACAAGAAGATATAAGGAATCGAGGGGCCGTCATATTGAGAGACTTGTAGATGTTGAACTTATTTCTCTACAAACCTAATTTCTATCTATTATAGTTTGGAAGAAAGTAAAGAAGAGCATCGAATTGTCAATATTCTTGTATAGGAATATTCGTTCCCATTGTCAAGTATCCAATCACAAATTCAATTCGAATGCCATTATGGTGATATTTTGTGACTGGCGTAAAGAAGATAATCTTAATTATTCAACATTCTCGAATCCTATATATCATGTGATTCTGTGTGTTTATTTTTCGGTGTCGACAAAATCTTCGATCATTCTGGCAATTTCGAGCAATTTATTTTGAGAAAATACGAAAACCGTTACAAAGAATTGGTCCAACGAAACTTTTGGTTGCAATTGAAAAAATTCGTTTTGAAAAGTACCTAGTTCAATTATTGATGCAGGAAACAATGTTCAACTCTCGGCATTCAGTACAACAACAGTTCAGCTATCTCAATCATTAACAAAGCAAGTAATATTCTATTCCCCTCTCGTGAGATGAATTTCGAGTTTCAGTGCAATGTGATTCATTGAAATGACACATGTATATTATTATATTTAAATAGGGATATGTATGATTACAATTTGAATAATGCTTATTCATGAAAGTTCAGAAGAGAAGAGAATTAAACAGTTATATGATTCTCGGTACATATTATTGATGGTATCTCTGTTCATGAGGACTATTATTCAATAAACTTAGGAATAACTAGAAAGTTTAGGGAATCTAGGGAACATTTCCAATTTCCCTCATGTTTCGACGTTTTGTATGTCTTCATCAGGGAAAAATTTTATCAGTTCCCCTCACATCTTTAGTTAAAATGAACATTTCAAAGTGACACAATGATACCCTTCTACCGTTGCAAAACAAACCGTTCAAATGAAGCAAATCACTTCTCTACGGTTGATTGTCCTGGTTCAAATCCCGAATAATGTTCATCAAGCCAAGTAGTATTTTTTTCGCCATAAAAAAAAGCTTAATTAACACACGAAATTTCTTTTTTTCAAATTTTACACTTGTCTTTTGTAGATTAGGGTTAGCTAAAAATTATGTGGATTCAATACTAGTCGCGCCATCTATGTGCCAGCCTACCAACTTTTCCGCCCACCTGATATTTATTCAAATAAGAATAAGGAGTATTCTTATATCTAACTTCTCCGTGACTAAGAGAAAAAAAAATGTGATTTTCAGAAACTCTTAATTTTTGAGCTCGATATCTCCTAAGTAATTATTAAAGGATAAAACCATTTCTACCTATTCTACTAGTTGAATAACGTGTGGATCGTGGCGAGCTCAGACTTGAAATAGACTTCTTTGGAAGGAAATTGTGAGCAAGTTAGCTGAGGTATGTAATCTCACGACTGAATATTTTTTGAAAATTCACAAAATGGACGAAGAAGGCAGCTCCGGGTCCTCCACCATTTTGTACATATAGAAAATAGATCTGGCGGAGATCATCTCAATTGATAGGTCCGAAAGGAGAAATTCATCGCTAGGATTAATTGGTCGCCTCCTCTAGTTAGAACTACCACCACATATTTTGTCAATTTGTAACTACTCAAATCATCAAAGTGAAAAGTTAGACTATTCATCGATTTTTTTTTTTAATGTTCAATTATATTATATTTTCTGCTGAAGTTCGGTATCATCACATTCTATTGAAACTTGATCAATATTTTTTATAGTCTCTGATTGGGAGATTGGTTCGGCTTTATAACTTGGCGTGAACACTGGCTCTTAGCGCGATTGCTTTGGGATTACATCTTCTGTAATTTTTGGTGACATCAAGTAGCTCGACTTCACATAGGTTGTTCGATAATATATGTGTTTTCCTCACACAGGAAGTTTATAGCAGTAACTTCTCTGCATAGTCAATCGTGTTTTTCCACATTGAAAATGGATCTGGTTATAGGTCAATTTGATATTGATTGTTTTTCAAAATTGGTGGTGGAAATAGTCCAGAATAATTGTTATTATAAGTTTCTTTTGAGGTAATTTCGAGAATGAATCTTACCTGATTTTCACTCATTTCGTAACTTCGGTTCAAAAATAATACTGGATAAATGAATATATTTTCATCCTTAATTGAAAACTATAATCATATGCGATTTCAGTTTGAATTTTTTTTTGAAAAGTTCTTCTTTCATGTGAAATAATTATTATATATGTTGCTGAAGCGATATGTTGAAGAACTGAGTTAAGAATAACCAATGGTTTTGAAATCATCCCATAAATCTATGGCTTATGTATCCATCTAGAAATTTATTTGGCTGATTTTACTCTTTTGACGTGCTTAATATGTCTCATTCATCGAATTATTAAAAACTATTATTGAATTTTCTGATGAATTCATTTGTGAATTTGCCATATCAATTAGTTTCTGATGTGAGTCTTTCAAGCTTCGAATAGCTTTATCGTTTTCATCGGCATCACTCTTATTTTGATTGCCTGATATTCATTTCCATATAGTACCTAGTCCATTTATCGAACCTCTATTTTTCCTGTTAGGAGGTGTCAGTATTAATTGCATGAGCTTTTTATGGGTTTCGACGATCTTATACAGATGTATTCGTGACCTAAAATTTCACGTAAATCTTTTGCAGTGTTCTGAAGTGTGAAATGATGTATTCATGCTTCGGTACGAGATATCAGTTCATTGAATTCCGACGTTATGTTGGATGAATCCAAAATTTGAATCATGACTTCCGTGCATTTTGAGATGATATTTCTGAAGATTGATGATTAAAAAGTAAAATAACTCATTTCCGCTTTATAATTTTATTTTCACAATAATTGTTTCTTCATGACAACATGACTTCATCAGGTGAGCATGGTAACTGACTACATATTTGGGATACAGTTCTTTAAATAGTTGAAAAATATGTTGCGAAATACAACAAAATTATGGGAATTCCTGGGTTCAAAGAAGATTGAGTAAGGGCGATTTATTTAGGTCCGTTTAGTTGTTGAGGAGAATCCGCTTTTTATTTTACCTATTTATCTCCAATGCTTCCAGGAATTTCAATTTTAGGGTCTTATTTTCTACGTGGAAAATTTCGAAATTGCTGTCGAAATCATGACCTGTGTCCAACAAATGTTCTGCATATGTTGAATTATATATATATATATATATATTCTTTTGAGAACGAGCATTACAATTCTAAGATATATCATAGTGTTAGGAAATGTAAACGGGGTACCATACATATTTGCGTATGATACAAGAGCACAGATAAAAACCTCAGGAAAAATTCTGTCTCCCCGCATAAGTGTAGTAATTTGTTTATAGAAGATGGATGGCATCTTTTTCATTTGAAAATAATTTTTTCGTCATCTTGAATTCATTTCGACAAAATATCTTGACATAATATCTGAAACAGAAAGAGGGACAGAAAACCAGAAGGAAGCAGTAAAAAATATTACCTACATTTGCTCATGACCGAGAGGGTCTTTCGACCAGGTTCAGTCCTCCAAGCGATGATTTTCAGATCCTCAGATAAACGAAGAACGCTACAGGCCCCTTTATTGGGGAATCATCTCCCATAGATCCATAATTGTTCATTTCGAACTAGAAATCTAATAAAATATCGGGAATAAAGTGAAAAACTTGTGACATGTATTATGTCAGGATGACATAATGTTGAATTATGAGCTTCGCTAACGTATGCTTTCTGATGTTCTCATATCCTAGTCACCCCCCCCTGAAGATAGTTGGGACGGTGATGAGTATGTATTATACCTTGTCTAATGGAAGGTGTTATAGAACTCCTTTTGACCACAGAGAGCAGTTAACTCTTATTTTTTAACCAGATTAACTCCTAGTTATCTGTCAAAATAGTTTGATAATACCACTCCTTAGATTTTTCAAATGGACTGTACTATTTCGATTTATTATGTCTACTTTTTGGATGATGGTTTTATTATGGTGTAGCAGTATTATATTAACGAGAGAGTTTAGAGCTCTTTAGTTTATAATGCTTCTGATTATCAGATCTAACCTAATAACATAAACAATAGTCATGTTAGTTTGAGTTCAATTCATCGGAAAGTGTTTTCATCGGATTCGCTAATTCAGTTTGTTGAAGGTTATTATTATAATTGAGATATATGCATTTAGGAAAAAAATCTTAGCAATGGTCAAATCGCTGATAAGCACTTCGAATATCAGTATAAGTTAACTTACCGTGAAAGCAGGGTAAAGAGCACGTGGTAGCAGGTAAAATGTATAATGATTGTTTTTCATATCAGGAAATGAACTGGCTCGACCTGTTTCCGATGCTAAGAAGTCTTTTTGAAAGAGACGTGGCCTTCTATTTGACTTCTGTTCGGTTAGTTATTATTATTATTATTATTATTATTATTATTATTATTATTAAAAGGAACTACAGAGTAGAGGCAAAAGCCTATGAACTCATAGAAATGAAAAACGTTGAACATACAACAAATATGGAAAACAATGGTGAATAAAATAAACAGCAATAAACACAAAAGTATGTGAGCACAAATGAAATGTTCAAGCAGAATATTCAGATGCGAGACCTGCCACGAAGCCAGGCATCAAGTCGGTTCTTGAAGGTATTAACCGAGGGTGCATTAACGACGTCACTGGGTAGTCCATTCCAGACACTGAACACTCTATTAGAAATGAAATGTTCGCGGCACTTTGCACGAAAACTCTCACGAATAAGTTTGAAGCTATGACCACGAAGATTGTTTGTGTTCAGCTGGTATAAATGCGAGATATCGGTACCGAACATTCCATGGAGCGCACGAAAGGTGATGATCAAATCCCCGCGCAGCCGTCGATCCTCCAGTGAAGACAGCCCCATCCGCTCCAACCTCTCCTGATACGATGGTCTATAGACCCCATAAGGCAGACGAGTCACTCTGCGCTGAAACCCCTCCAGGAGCATCAGATCGCCTCTAAGCCAAGGGTGCCAAACAGGACCAGCAAATTCTAGGATTGGCCTCAGGTAGGTTTTATAAATTTGGCCTATGGCAGCGACATCACATCCCTGAAAGGATTTCTGTATAATAAAAAGCGATCTCCTTGCTTTATTTATTGCATTAGTTATATGACTTGACCAGGAGAGATCACTGGTGATGGTCACACCCAAGTCAACATGTGTGGTACAACCCTCCACTTTATGCCCATCAATATAATAATTGTGATGAGGATTATTTGCACCCAGATGGAGAACACGACACTTTGACTTATTGAGAGGTATAAGCCAACGAGACGACCAGAGGGATACTCTGTTAAGATCCTCCTGGAGTTGTCCCCCGCAAGTTTCAGCTTCCCCAAAAAACTTGACATCATCGGCATAGGACGCACTTGGTGAGGTAATGGAAGAGGTCAGATCACTTACGTATGCTATGAACAGCAGAGGACCAAGTACCGACCCCTGAGGCACGCCACTGAGCACCTCCCTGGGCTCTGAACAAGCTTGTCCGACATTCACGGAGAATTTTCTGTTGGTCAAAAACCCCCTGATCCAGGCGAGAAGTGCACCACGAATGCCCAAACTTTCCAGTTTGAAGAGCAGATGAGTTATTGGAACTTTGTCAAAGGCCCTGGAGAAATCCAAATAAATAACATCAACGGGGACCTTCATATTCAGTGCTGACGTCCATTTATCCAGACAAAATAACAGATTAGTTATTATGGATCGACCAGGGACAAAGCCATGCTGTGAATCAGGAATTAGTTTGTGATTCAGGAGGAAAGATGTCAGCTGCTCGGAAATAATTCTCTCTAAAATTTTACAAACAATTGAAGTTAGACTAATTGGCCGATAATTGTCTGGATTGTGTCTGTCACCTTTCTTAAATATTGGTTTGACCTTGGCCTCACGCCAGGATGAAGGTAATTCACCAGATGCAAGGGATAAAGAAAATATTGACGCAAGAGGCATTGACAAGCTGGTAGCACACTCTGACAAAAATTTAGCACTGATATTGTCGGGACCAGGAGATGATGAAATTTTAAGAGATCTAAGTTGTCTTTCAACCTCCTCATGCTCGATCACGATTTCAGAAATAGATGACTCATTACGGAGAGTTGTCAGCGGCGGCATCGGGCCCACAGGCTCTGATACAAAGGCGACAGAGAAGCTAGATGCAAACGACTCCGCCGTCTCAGTGGGACCAAGTACGTCACCATTCTCTGCAGAACGAACTGAAGGAACAGACACCTTGCAGTTGAGACATTGGCGTGTAAACTTAAAAAACTTCTTCTTGTTGCTAGATTTCGTCAGGCTGTTAATAAAAGAAATTTTTGTTGGCTTAAGTCGGGCAATATAGAACTCCATACACAGAGCCAGCAAGATTAAATTGGGATATAGGCTGAAAGCGAGTAAACTATCATGAATATACAATTGCATAGCCGTTTACTGATGAAAATACAAGCTAACATAAATAGAATGGAAACAGAACACATGTGTCACTTGACTATGCACACTTGTTCGAGATTACATTGCGAATAGCAAATTTCGTGTTGAAGTTGCACTTCGTTCTGAATTTATTGAATAGAGTAGTCTGATACTATGTGATAATTCCTTCCAAAATAGAATAAAAAAAATATTATGATTTTCTCAATATGTTGTGATAATGATTAAAAAAAAATATTCCTTTAATTTCATTTTGATTAACTCGAACAACTATCCGTTCCCCTTGACTTGAGATAAAGATACAAGAGCTATACGATTTTGCAGCTTACGATTGAGTTTCAGTAGTCGATTGAGGAGGTATGGGGCATTCTTTATCTTTCCGATCTATGTATACCTATATATCAAAGGTTTTCTTCTCTGATATCCATTATTAGGCGAATCAAGGCACGATACTTCAGATTATTGATTTGGTTATTCTTTGTATGATTGAATGACTCGATTTCAAATTGATATATTGTTCGCAGTTAATAGTTTTAAGAAACCAATACACAATCAAAACATTGGGATTATATTGAGGTCTTGATAAAAAAAAACTGTGGAGCTATCCGGCTCAGTCCAGAGTGAATTATAGGCGTTTGTGAAAACAATTGAGATCACCTTGAATGATTTCCCCGGTGTCTTGAGGTATGGCCAAGAAGATGTCATCAATCTATCGTTCATAAAATGATGAAAAAAAAATTGTTATGGTCTTGTAGTCATCACAAAACAATTTCCCTACTTACGTTGAATACATCCCGTCTCAAAATTCTGATTTCGAATCTGATCTTTGAAAATCAAATAACAGCTTTCTGTGAAATAATATTATATAAAACCATTGTATAAATTGAATTAATTAATTAAATTATACAATGATGAAACGCGTAAAATCCAATCTTCCACATTACAATCAGTTCGAATAATAGGCAGACATAGACATCTTTAGATGTGTTTGAATGAAGCAAAACAATATCTAACGATTGGCAGTTCGAATAATACGCAGACATAGATTTTCAGTTCGGAGGGTTCGAATTAATTTTGAACACAGTTGTTAGCTTCATGAAAGAAACTCTGCCGTGATTCACTGACATATTTGCTCAAATTATATGAAGGAAATCCTAGCTGTCTGTTGGTTCGAGAGTTGTCAGATCTTCATGACTTTTAGAGATGAAACAGATTTCAGGGAGATTTTTTTAGACCGAAACATTAAAACCAAACTTTTTTTTTTAAATAATAAATTTATTGATATTGACCATATTGACAATGAAAACAATAATACATAATAAAATACAAAATCACAGGTTAATACAATACGGCATAAGAAATTCGCGGATATAGGAGAATAATAAAACCCAATTAAGCTCTCAGGTGCTTGTCTTTGGATCATTTCACATCATAACAAAAGGACATTTCATGCAGTGAGTGAAGCGAAAAATATGACCGAATTCAAAAAAGAAAAGAAAAAAACACTTTTGAATTCCGAACACAAACAAAAAATTTCAAAACAGGAAAAGAAGAAGAAACATCACAGTTTTAATAGTCCGACTCAGAAACAGGCACAATGAAATGAAAAAAAAACCATCCGAACAACAGAGGAAGCTAGGGATCCACAAGATCATGGAAATCCATCCTTTCTACGGACAAAATCCACGTTTTCACCCTCTTCCGGAACAAACTCTTGGAATTGATCGTCTTCAACTGGGCAGGAATCATGTTTCTCAATTTTGGACCGATATGCATAAAAGATCTCTGGCCAACCGATTTTTTTGATCGTGATAATATTTCCTTGGCTGCCAATCGCCCTCTGGTGTGGTACCGGTGTCGAAACAGCGAAGATGGAGGTGCACCATACGTATGCGCCAGGATAGACACGCAGAAGAGTTGTCTTATATCTAAAACCTGGACATCCCTGAACAACTGATCCGAGGAATAAAACGGGGGCTTGTTGAAGGCCACCCTCAAAAGACGTTTCTGGACAACCTCAAGGGATTTCAATATTGTCCTCCGTACTCCACCCCATCCCAATATGCCAAACTTCATTATCGACTCAAAACATGTAGAAACTTTTTCAGTTGTTTGAACTTATATATTAGTAGACGAAGTTTTTTTAAGGCACTATATGATGATATGAATGTCCCACCTCAAAAATGAGTCGATCTCTATACCCAGATATTTTGTTCAGTGACTCAGTGGCACCGAAACATTGAGCATGCTCATAGTATCATACTCCGGCAAGCTGCTCCTACATGACATGAACGGCATGATCCCCGTCTTGGAACGATTCCTGGTCATACAATTTCTACTGAACCAGCCAGAAATCATTTCGAGGCCCCTTGCCACAGCCTGTCTTACATCAAGCCAAGAATCTTCCACGCAGACCAGTACCGTGTAGTCAGCGTATGGAATGATTACCCCCAAAGTGCTCGAAGTGAGAAGGTCATTCAAGTGAATTATGAAGAGTACAGGCCCGAGTACAGTCCCCTGTGGCACACCACAGGTCACCGCCCTAACACCACTCATCCCACCACCAATCCGAACCTGCTGCCTACGACCCCGCAAGTAGTTTCGGAAAAGTTTTTGAACATTTCCTCTTATGTCAATCCGTTCTAATTTATCTAGATGAAGGTTATGATCTACGGTGTCAAAGGCTTTCGCCAAATCAATAAACACACCGAGGCATGGCTTGGAAGCATCAACCGCACTATAAAAATTCGACGTCAAGGAACCTATGGCATCCTGAACCGACAAATTTTCTTGAAATCCAAACTGGTTTGGTGAGATGAATTTAATTCTTTTCAAATACTGTATAAGTCTCTTTTTTATTATTTTTTCGAAAACTTTTGATATTCCAGAAGTCAGAGATATCGGACGGTAATTATCAGCGCAATCTCTTCTTCCAGCTTTATGTAGAGGCTCAATTGTGGCAATTTTGAACTGTGATGGGACTTCGCCACCCTCGAAGGCGAGATTCATGATGTGACACAGAGGCTTGGATATAAAGTGTAACACAGATTTTAAAGTTTCGTTACTGATTTGATCCGGGCCGCAGGCTTTCCTGTCTCTCAACTCCAGTATGATGTTGACTATTTCTTCCTCACTTGTTGCTTCCAGAAACATAGAATCACCCTCACATCCCTCATGTCCCGACACCTCTACGTGATCCCCCAATTCCGCCCTCATTAATTCACCAATGTTTGCAAAGTGACCGTTAAAAACCTCCGCAACGTCCGATGGATCATCCACCTCAACACCTTCCTTCGTGGTAATTTTTCTGACGGAATCCTCTTTCCTTCTTCTTCCAGTGAATTCGTTGGCTATATTCCACATTCGACTAGAAGAATTTGTTTCACCAATCAAACGTTTGAAGTGTCCAATCTTAGTCTTTCTTATCAGTGAATATAGCCTATTTCGATATTTATGTTTGACATCTTCATCCTCCGGATGCCTCAGGTAAAGTTGTCTCAGTTCATCCCTTGTTTTTATTGAGGTCATAATACCATTTGTTATCCAAGGTTTCCTCTTCCGCCCATTTAACTGCCCAACAACGGTGGATGCTCAATATGTTCATTGAAAATTGAATAGAAATTGTCGACCTCCGACGATACATCCTGACAGTCGAGAGCTGCATTCCAGCCTTCATTCTCCAACCTAGATTTGAGTTTATTATAATTAATTATTTTCACGTTAGCATTTTCACCATTTGCTCTGTTATCTTCAGCTCTCATTCTCACTGTGACAGAAGTTGAAAAGTGGTCGATTATATTTGTTCTTATGACACATGGGATAACATCAGAGTAATCCTGGTTCCTAAATTTACAAAAAACGTGGTCTATACAACTAGATGATGTGGGAGTCACCCTAGTAAACTCGTTAATAAAAGAAATAAAACCATGTTCGGACAAGATGTTCAAATAATCCTTAATTACGTCAGCAGAAACCGATCTGATGTCGATGTTGATATCACCAGCAAAGATGACTTTATCGAAGCTCACGTTGGTACTCATGCTCTCCAAAAACAAACCGAGCTGCTCTCTTATTTTTATTTCGGATTTTTGTTAATATCAATCCCTTCATATTTGGATGTATCATTCAACATATTCTTTGCCTTCTGTAAATAATCATGTTCATCAAGAATAACCATGGCGGTACCGATGCTGTGATGATTATTATTAACTTTCGTGTACTTTGGTTGAGAATCTGTGGAGATTCTTCAATGTTTTCACATACGAATTGTAATTAGGTAAATATTTAATGAAACCAATGATGATATATTCTTTTTGGACTAATTTTAAGAACATATAAAGCGTTCTTCAACATTTAATTTTCTCTGAAATGCCCACTTCGCACCTATAATATTGGCTCTTTTTCCATCTAATCGAACTCTATTTTCATCGACTAATTTCCACACTTTATTGAGATTCATTGAGTCAATTTCCTCTCGAACCGCTTTTTTCAAAGTGTACCTTCTCTAGAATTAATAGCATCGCTATAATAAATAGGTTCATTGTTCAATGTGGCCAAGAGGCATTGCCTCAATTCATCTTATTTATTATTTTCATCTAAGGTGTTATCTAAAACATGTATATATTTAGCATAACAAGTACCATCTTAAACCTTTCAGTTATCATCTTAATTTCTCTTAAGCGAGCTTCTTGTAAGTGGTTTATTAAAAATCCTTTTTGTCTATAGCTTTCGGTAATTCTGAATGTTTTGATTCTTTTCTTGGTCTACCTCTTTTTCTAAATTGGAACATTTTTAAGCATCTAAGTTCGCTCTAGTTTCTTCTCGAAACTCATTCATTCAATCCCAGTCTATTCTATCATCTATATTCTGAGAGTAACCTCTCACCTCTAATGGATGTTTTTTGTAAACATCCTCATAGACAAGTTTCTCGTTAAACTTCACATGTCTTGATTCAAAGAATTTCTTTGAGCTTTTGAGCACATCAGGTATCCTGTGGAAGTGTATCCCACAAGGACAGCTTTCAGTGCACGTTCTCCAAATTTGAGTCTGGAGTTGGAATTTTAATGTATGCTATACTCCCAAACCTTTAAATTTGCATCAAATATTAAATATCATTATGATCAAATGGTTGAAGGTGTTTCATACTCTATTGCATTGTGGAGTGTTCTGTTATATGCATGCACTGCAGCATCAACAGCCAAGTCCCACATACTTTTAGGTAGTCCAGAATCAAACATATAAGCTCTTATCTTTGCACGGTTGCGTTAAACCTTTCGGCTTCGCCATTATGCTCAGGTGTATAAGGTGTTGTGAAATCAGTTTCGATAGATTCCTTTTTCAGGATATCTAAGAATTTCCTTCCGGTAAATTCAGTTTCTTGATCATATCTGATACAGCAAACCTTCTCATTTTGTCCCAATAGATTTCGAGTGGATATTAGAAATTTCTCTAAAGCATCTACCGGAGCATCTTTCGTTTTCAAAGAAAAGGCTCTAGCTAATCTTGAATAACCATCTATATAGACATTTATGAACCTCTTTTGTCCTGGATGTGATGTTGGTGTAATCGGACCCATATTGTCTGTGTGTAAGACCTGAAGTGCTCTATCGGCTCTTTCAGAGTCTCTTTGAAAGGCAATTTTCGCATCTTTGACATGAAACAAACTCCGTATTCTAATATGGAATCGTCAACTATGACTTCTTTCATCCTCATATCAAGCTTTTGTAGCTTTTTCAGATAGTTCACAGAAGCATGACCTAATCTTAAGTGCCATAACATGGCTTCATTAAGACTTTTAGAATCGTAGGTATTGTATTCTGAAAGGTTGTTGATGAATAGTTCCTCTAAGATTTGGATTGTATCCAAGTAATCTTATTCAACAATATTAGTATTCATCAAACTACACTCCTAATTCTTTTTATTTTCACATCTATCTTTCGACTCAAGTTCTTCAACTTACGTCTTCAGAACTTTTTCATCTTAACGAAAAGTTAGATGTTTCTCTTCCTCCCTTACAATCGCAGAATGGGTATCTTCCTTTCCAGGTTCTCCCTTTCGATTCGATAAATTGTCCTTTAAGGTGGGATTCTGCGATTGCTTAGGCATCCCATTTTCTCTCCGCATTACTGTTCTGAAAGACTAATGATTGTTTTCCACATCATCGTTGAGCTGAATCTGATTCAGCTTTTTAACCTTTATGATCCAATTTGGTTTCTCATAAAACAATCTTACTAGATCGTTTATTATAGACTCTCGAAACTCTTATCATCTAAATAAATTTCAAGTCCTGAATCTGCCAAATTACGAAGTTATAGCAGATTCTCAGGCACATTTGTAGCGGCAAGTACATTCAACAATTTTAAACAACCATTTTGAAGTTGATCTGTAAATAATACAAGATCTAAATCCGTTATTTGATTTTTATTTGGACACTAAATCATTTTGTTATTCAACCTCTTAGAATAACTCAGGACTAACCGATCGTTTATTATATGATTAATTGCACGGGAGTCTGCAACAAAACTAATAATAGCATTTGAATAGCACTCACCTGGGGTTTTATGTACTGTACCTGAAGTTTTTCGAGCTTTCGTGTGTCCTCTCTGAACTTCTCTTCTATTGACCCTGTTCTGCTCAAACCTCTTCCCTCTGAAACTTTCCTCTAAACCTCCGTTGATGAATAAGCCTCTTACTTCTTAAATTCACATTGTGACATTTGTCACTTTTGTGACTTCCAATGGCCTTGCAGATGTAGCAAAAGAATCTATTCGAGCGTTTCAGAGAACATTCGTTGTACTTATGTCCCTATCTATTGCACCTAAAATATCTAACATTCGGTACGCCGATTATTCTCTGCAGTTCAGGAGAGACTACTTTATTTTCAGAGTTTTTCTCTACCTCTAATTGAGAGATGAACTACTTGATTTCCTCTATATAATGTCATCTCTCTGGTTGTGGTCCCCCTTTTAATCAGGTCAGTGTCTCTTAGTTCCGATATCACTGAAGAGATAGCCTGATAAAATGCAGACCTTATCTCGGGAGTTTTGAGTTCAATTATATCCTCACAATCTTTATAATCTGTTATGATAGAATCAAATCTACCACAGAAGTCATTAACCGACTCCTGCTTCTCCATCCTAATATCGTACAGTGTAGCTCTTACAGAAGTATGAATAACGTTGCTCTCAAACTTCCTCGAGCTCCTCAAAATTTTTTCAATTTCTATTGGTTCTCTCACATGAAGAATCTTCTTATGGTAATTTTCATCTAAGCGATTTATCATAACGTCATGAACCCAATTCTTCCTCTTAGTTGTGCTAACTTCTGATCGAGAAGTAGCAGTATTATTGATAGGTTCAATGACATCGAGGATGACATTGCTCAACAATTCCGACCTTAGATAATCCATCCATATGTCGAAGTTGCTCTCTTTTGTCAACCTGTAGTCCCCTTTTATGCTGATCTTTGTGGTCAGCATTTCTTACTAAACCACCCTCGTTTTGCTCTTTCGAGCCCTCTGAAGTATCCAAATCTACAATTCTTGGTCTCTTCATTTCTGAAGGAACAATATTTACAGTTTTGTTATCCAACTGCCGTTTCGGTAGAGGGGAATGTCCAGAAGCACGGTTCCTCTCAATAGGAATTTTCAGACTCTTTCTTTCTATCTCCAAATTGTCCTTTGGGATTTGTGCCAGAGTCGCTACCACTTCCTTCAGGGCATTTGCAGCCTCCTTGATTTGGATGGCAGGAGTGTTCGGGTTACCTCTACTCTCGTAGGCAATTTCGATGGGTACATACGGATTACATTAATGCCTCTTCTCATATTCGTTTGCAGTGTAAATCATCCTCGTTTTAATCTGGATTTTAACTCACCTCCAATTTTTGCCTTCATCTAAATTCATCTAACATCTAATTCAATGAGTTATATTCTAACATCTAATTTTTCTCATAACTCATTATTCTAAAACTTCTAAATATTTTACAGTATCCTCTCTTGGCAGAAAGAGGAACCATAAAGGAGTGACTGAGGGCAGTTAGTTGCAAGTATTGGAAACCTCTTACCTTGGGACTTATAACTCTCTCTTCCTAAATCCTGTTCTCCCATATAATCGTCATCCATGGTTGAGCTTTCTTCCAAATTCTGCCATCTGATTCGGAATTATGAAACAGAAATGTTTATATCATTTACAACAAACTTTTACGTGCATCTTTGCACAAAGTTCAACTCTTAATCATCTACTACCAGGAATAAGTTATAAAATTTCGTTTCGTACTTCTGAATTGCCTTGAATGCACCGCATTTCTTGACAATTTGAAACAGGAAATCAAGTTCTCAAGCAGCATCACCACATGAATGTGTGCCTTTTATCAACTTATGGTATCATGCACGGCAATGAGTACCTGTTGACACAACACTGCACAGCAAGTTTCGAATGAACAAAGCCCCGATATAGGAATTCCAGTATTAAACTGATTCAAAGCATAGAACATCTAGTATGCTATCATCTTAAATCATTGTTCGACTGAATCAAGCCTCTGATTAATATCATCTAAACATCTAAATCGTTTTAATGCATGAAACTAATGATATTTCATCATATAACTTCTAAGGTTTTTCAATTCACACAAAACTAATGACGATAATTCATACTCCAAACGACCCTGCAAAGATAACAGAGCTCTCAACGCCCGCAAAATTCCTGTCCGGTGCCCAGCATACAAGTATTTGCCCACTTCCTGTAAAAAGGGAGCATCTTTGACAAAACGAAGTTCGTACATGAAGATGGCCCTTACCAGCGAAGTTTGCAACTGCGATGAAGGTCAACCTGAAGCCACCACCTTCTGAGGCTTGCTTCAAAATCGAGACATACCTAATCCGGCGGCTATGCAAATCTTACACATAGAGGCAATGACTTAGTGCGGCTAGTTATCCCAGAAAAACCCGACTAATTTTTTTAGCAGCCAGTGTCTGACCCATATCAACGTATAGTACTATCAGCATCTCGCTACACTTGGGATTACGCCGTATCTCCACATGGAGATTCGTCGTAGCTGATATTTCGAAGCCCATCATCGAAGTCGACTTCTTCAGCTTCTTCTACATACTAGTGGACGTGACAAACCAAAGCCTCATAGAAGGATCCACTGTAACGGTTTAAAAGTACATTTTAACAATAATATAAACGAAGTAGTAGTTAAACACTTCAGTAGTTCAATTTTTACTTGACACATATCGAACTCTGTGTTCTCGATACTGTTGCGCAATCGCGTCTGAGGAAGGTGCGTCTCAGAGCTCCTTCGTTCGGCTTCCTTCTTTCTTTTCTGGCAGAGTTTTCAAGGTGCAAAGATCGATTTTATATTAACGATCAATATCGATTAATTGAGTTTGGTATTCTCATTGATTTTGAGAAGTTGTTACCTGTGTGCTCTAATATTAAGTATTAGGGCACTTTCCCTGGAATGTAACTTCCCGGAACCTGACTTTTCCTGGAATCTAACTTCCTGGAAACTGACTTCCTGGAATCTAACTTTTTGGAACCTTACTCTCTGGGTTCTCATCTTTTGGATACCGAGTACCTGTTCACCTGATTTGTTGCGTACTTTTGGAACTTGTCTGGCATTATCTAAGTACTTCTTCATACCTAACCGATAACCAGTACCTGCTAAGGACATACCAACTTGCGTAACTACCTGCAATTCCACCTGTGATACCAAGCAGTTCAAGAGCACAAACCAAAATTGAATTAAAAAGGCCTACGACCTGAGATCTTCGACCACCAACACACATGCTCTAGTCGACCGTTAGATAAGTGTTACTTTTCTTGTATTTCTCTAATCTGAGCTCAGAAATTATTTGTAAAAATATGTAGATATTTGTGAAAGATTAATATATTGGATTGGTTAGTAATCCAGTCTTTCAGTTTCCTCTCCATGCAATAGGTTGAGTAAGTTCAAGGTTTAAATATAACAATTGTAATTTTTATTGTTATACCACCTAGCTCACCACCAGAAGCAATCAACAAACATATCCTGGTCCATCACTCGCATTCGAAGCACGATACCTGGCCCCAGAGAAGCTCAAAGCTGCGTAGAAGTAATTTGAGCCCATCCTGGCCACACTAGACCTTGTTCGAGCTTACAACCATTTACCAGTGGCCTAAAAAGATGTTTCCAAAACAGCCGTCACGAAACCATCTGTAATGTTCGAATCCTCATTCATGCCATTCGAACTGAGTAACGCTGCTTAGACCTTAGACCTTCGAACGCTTTATCGACAAGGTATTACTAGGACTCGACTCCTTCTCCAGCTGCATCGACGACGTATTTATCGTATCAAATCTCAAAGAAGAACGCATGGAACATCTAAAAATTATCTTTGCAAAACTCCAGGAATAGTCTATAATACTCCAGCTAAGAATTTTTTTGACCGAAGTCTTATTCCTAGGATAACTCTTCTCTGATGAAGGCACCTGACTACCAGATATAGTTCCCGAGTTATATCTTCAACCATTCACAGGCAAGGAACTCCCAGGTATGATGAACTTCTATCGCGAATATCAGATTCACAATCACCTCTCAATGGCCTACTTACAACGAAGCTTGAGGTAAGGACAAGATAAGAACTGGATTGAAAAAGGTTCAGCTACATTTGAACAGTACAATATTCCATTCACACTGCAAAGACGACGCACCCCTGGTTATGATAAGCGATGCATCCGATACAGCATTCGGAGCAGCTCTGCAGCAACTGAAAAATCAAGAAAAGCAACCCCGGTCGTGTTTCCCAAGCATTCTACTTCCAATGGATATACTAATTTGGCAGTAAAGACGAATCGAGCAAGACAGTTCGAGTGATGCTCGTTCAAAGGATAAATTGTAGTCATATGTTTCATGAAGTGTTTGATTCAAATTTTACATGATGGTATATATAGGCTATATGAGTAGGCAATCGAGTGTATTTTTGACCTACCTGGGTACATTAGGTACTGCACATACCAAAAAGACTAGAGGTTGCTAACAAGAATAATTCGACAATTCAATTTCTGGTCAGTAAATTAATCAATTAGGAACACCATTTCGGAGCAGGTCACAAGGATATAACAATGAACAAGAATCATATGTCACCAAAACAGCCGATGGATAAAAACACCCTACAATCCTACTCAGAATTGGAGCAGCATGGTACGAAGATCTGAAAATTACCTCTGAAGAACTGATGTATTGTGAGCCACTGCGACCTCCAGGTGAATTATTTGAAACAGAAGAAGAGTCTACGCAAAAGTACGATGTTTCTGAATATGTGAAATGTTTACCAGAACAAATTCAAAAGATCAAGCCAACGGACGAAACGAGACATCTACAACGAAAATCTTCATTTTGAAAGACCTGCCCACAACTGAAAACTCCTTCGTTTGGCATGACACGATCCAAGAGTATTCCTACAATGTCCGTACAATGGACCATTCAAAGAAGTGAGACACAGTACAGATACTTACATTGTCAATCACTATGAAGGGAAAGCAACAGTTACCATCGACGAGATAGAACCGGCAACATCACCATTGAGGAAATCAGTGAACTTTAACCTAACAACCAGCCCGGAAAAATGCCGATTCAATCAAGTGGATCACAGCAGGCTATTAATTATCAATAAAGATGAACCCGCTGTGGAAGTTCATTTTCAGAACCGACTACAAGTTGGAGTTTCGTGATCACTGGCAGAGCAGTGTGTTGTGAAGTTGTCCTTATCATAGAAATCAGAAAAATATTGTGAGGTCGAAACAAAAAATTCAAACCATCATCAACAACAACGGAAGCTACCATATCAAGCGGCACCCCTCGTTACAGAAGCAACCTCGTGTAAACGATACCATTAGAACTAGGCCACAGGACCCGCTGTCAACACCCGCCGAGATTTACGGCACGGATCTTCAGCCTGTTGATCTCCTTCAGAACACAGCTAGTCTTTGGACTGTTGACAAAAAAAATGATATCGATACCCCTCTTCCATTTATGGTTTGTTCGATTTCAAAGAATCGCAACCAATGAAGATTTGAAGATCGGCGATTCGTACAATTTCTAAACTTATATGATTCTTTTAGAAATGTGGGAGTTAACGAAAATGCAAATATCAAAACGAAGCTAAACCTCCGAAATATATGGGTGAAAATTGTCTGAATGAAAGAGAGATGAATGCGTGTGCTGCTGTCCAAACCATTGCACTTCGTTCGCGTAGAGAAATTGCTGTAACGATGAAACTGTTGGAAACATTTGGGAAAGAAATAGTTATTGTGACGAGTAGGGCCCTATCTGTGCGAGAGTCTTCTAGAAAACTCCGGATGTCTGAGCGGCCTTCGCCTGGTGACAAGAGCCTTCCGACAAATTCATGCCAGTGAATCTACATCCTACAGCACCCTAGACGTCTTCCTCTGGCAAGGGGAAAAAAGGCTGAACGAATTATTGAAGACATGGCGAGAGAAGGTGTGATTGAACCATCTAATAGCCCCTGGACGTCGCCAGTAGTATTAGTGAATTAAAAGGATGGGTTCACTAGATTATGTGTAGGCTACAGGCAGCACAATCAAGTTACCAAGAAAGACAGCTATCCCTTACCGAGAATCGATGATACACTGGATACACTATCGTGATCACGTTGATTTTCTACTTTGGATCTGAAGAGTGGGTATTGGCAGGTTGACTTGGATCCGGAGGATGAAGAGAAAACTGCCTTCAGTATTGGAACGGGTCTATGGCGATTGAAGGTGATGTCCTCCGGCTTATGCAACGCTCCAGCCAGATTTGAGCGTTTAATGGAGACTATATTGAGAGGGCTCTCCTGGACAACTAGCCTGGTCTACTTAAATCACGTGATAGTAGTGGGAAAGTCATTCCAAAGCCACCTACATAATCTACTCAAGGTTTTCCAGCGACTTCGTGAAGCCAACTCAAAGCTAAGTCCAGAAAATGCAATCTATTCCGAACAGAGGTGGAATATTTGGGACACGTAGTTAGTTCCTCGAGGGGGCGTCAATGTTGACCCGGACAAGATCAAGACAGTACAGGAATGCCCTATACCAAGTGACAAGAGTGAGTTGCGAAGTTTCTTGGGTTCATATACTTATTATAAAAGATTCATATCAGGATTCGCCAACGCTGACAAACTTCTAACAGAATTAACAGAGGATGGGCAGGAGTACATATGGTCCTAAGATTGTTCTGAAGCCTTCGAACGCTTGAAGAAGGATCTGGTCACAGCTTCAGTTTTGAGCTTCGCTAGAGCTGCAGGAAATTGTTCCTTGTGTTCGACATGGATGCTACTGACACAGCCATCGGGGGCGTTCTATCGCAAGTTCAGGGTGGACAAGAAAGGGTCATAGGATATTTCAGCAAGGTTTTTTCGAAGCCAAAACGGAATGACAGAAAAAACTTTTGGTGGTCATCAAGTTAGAAGAACATTCCTACAAATATTTGCAGGGAAGAAAATTTCTGCTGAAAACGGAACATGATGCTCTAAAATTGCTCTTGGAAAAACAAGTGCCCAGATGGATCGAGAGGCTGCAAGAATATGACTTCGACACCGAACATAGAACGGAAGTTACGCATCGAAATGCCGATGCGTTATCAAGAAGACCTTGCTCTGCCACAACTTCGTGTGGAAGGTAAGGCCGATGTGAGACGGACCACAGTAATTGAAGATGACTGGCTTCCCCACGAAATACAACGAGCACAAGAAGATCCAGACTTGAAAGTAATCCTGAGTAGAATGGTAGACGACCTACTTGGGAAGAAGTATCCAGACAGAGTCAAAATGTGAAGTCGTACTGAGCACAATGGCAAAAGTTGAAGATCGATAAGGTCTTCCGAAAGGTTGTTGGAAAAATGAAGATGGATCTGAGTAGAGGCTTCAGTTGATTCAGGTGGACATATTGGGATTACTTAGACCCTGGAGAAATTCAGGCAGCGGCTTTATTGGATTAACTTTAAGAAAGACGTTAAAGACTGGTGTGGAACTCATAAGGCTTGTGCTGCAGCTAACGGCCCTTATGGCAAAGGAAAGGCTCCAATGAAGCAATATGACGTTGGATCTCCCATGGAACATTTTGGTAGCGATGGACTATTTTACCAAATGGGTGAAAGCGTACGGTATTCCTAACCAAGAGGCAGAATTTGGAATACCTCTTGAGCTGCTTTGTGGTCAAGGCCGAAATTTCGAGTCAAGGTTATTCCAAGAAGTTTGTAGCAAATTGGGGATCAATAAGGCAAGTACTACACCTCTGCATCGTCAATCAGATGGCATAGTCGAACGAATGAATAAGGCCATGGAAAACATCCAGCCAAAGTAGTCTCCGACCACCAACGGGATTGGGATAAATATTTTTATTTGTGATGGCATATAGATCTTCGGTTCAAGAATCATAGCGGCGGTAGCTCAGTAGTTAGAGCGCAAGCCCAGGATCGCAAGGTCTGGGGTTCAAGCCCTTGGCCGGGAAATAACTTTTCCGGTTTTTAGGGGACCGTCCAACCATTCGCTGGTGGGTAAACAATTAACAGTGCTGTTCCTAACGTGGCGCAAGGAATTAGTAACAAAGCCTACACAGAACACACCCTGTATCCTAACTCGCACAAGCTTCAAGTTTCTGAGGGGTTCCGTTGAAGCCTAAGATAGTCGGAAAAATACAATAAAATATACCAAGGAAACTCCAGCCAATATATTGTTCAGCCGAGAAAGTGGACTACCTTGTGACCTTAAGTTTGGTTGTGAATCTGGAGATGATGTAGCCGGGGAGGACTTCGTCAGTAAATTGAGAAGGTATATTACATGCATGACAAGGTGCGCTATCAAATGCAGCAAGTAAGTGATCGGATGAAAATGCGCTATGACATCAAGGCCATTGAAGAAGGGTTCACCGCAGGAGGTCTGGTGTGGTTTTATAACCTGCAAGGAAGAAGAGGATTTTCACCGAAATTGCAGAGGCAGTGGAAAGGACCATATGAAGTTGTGAAAAGGATAAATGATGCAGTTTACCGGATGTGGAAGCTCCCCAGAGGAAAACCGAAGGTCGTCCATTTCAACCGATTGGCCCCGTACGCGTCAACACAAGGTGACGAAGAAGAATACGTCTCATCGAGGTTGAAGGAAAAAGACGATTTCCAGGAATTTAGGAGTAGGTATGGGGAAACACGAATTGCACGGTTTGGCGTCCCACAGGAAGTTCATCAAGACCTGTTTACAGTACCCGAGGAATACTCTCTTGCTCATTGTGTAGCAGCCGACCTGAAGATGAGTAGGGGAATAGCTAGAATATTCAGAAATAAATTTGGACGACGAGAGGAACTGATAATACAGCAGCCCCTAATTGAAAAATGTCTGAGACTGAAGTCCGAGGATCGGTTCGTTTATCACGTAGTCACCAAGCAATACTCCTATCAGAAGACCACCTACTAGTATTTATGGACAGCGCTGCATGGCTTTAAAGAAGACCATCAATGGCTAACAACTTTCAAAGAGATAAGTTCTCGAAACATGGATATCTATTAATGCCAAATCGTCACTACACTCATAAAAGATATACAAACTCACCTTTTCACAAAGAAGTCTCCCACAGAATTACGAAGGGAATCATTGAGATGCGATAAGGATAGAAAACAATTCATGAAGTTGATACTCAGCTAGAAGAATTATTTGTAGATTCAACAATTACTCAAGCCTATGGAAATGAAGTTTCAGAGTCTATAAAAACAATGAATAACGCCATCAGAAAATCCACGGACTGAGAAATTTTGCAATTATATATTGTAGAAATAACTCGGCTACCGTAATGGCTCTAAAAACTGCACTTGAAGAAGATATTCTTATAGGACAGAAAATTTTAAGGTTCATGCCAAATCTTGGAAAGTATCCAAATTATTTTCGCACAAATTCACAATTCCCAGAAAGAAATTTCGTCTGTTTAGACCACAGAAAAAAATATTGCCAGCATTATAATAATAACACGCGAAAATTTTCACGAAAATAATAAATGATTTATCAAGATTTAAGAATTCAGAAGATTTACAGTTCAATTATAAATCGAATCAAATTTGAAGGTGAAAAAGGGCGAAAATCGAATATATTTGGACCAAAGAAAATTTC
Organism: Myrrha octodecimguttata; assembly: GCA_958510865.1. Taxonomy (NCBI): domain Eukaryota; kingdom Metazoa; phylum Arthropoda; class Insecta; order Coleoptera; family Coccinellidae; genus Myrrha; species Myrrha octodecimguttata. Next base: position 17,833,880 of record OY294060.1, read on the forward strand.
AATTCGATAGTTATCCAAAGAAGTTTTTTGCTCAGACAGAAACTAATTCAATATATGCATAGAATGATCTAAATACAAGTGCTCATTTATGTGCAGTCAAAAAGGATTCGTTTCAATATGAATCTATCATTAACATTTTCCGTATAGAGAATAGGAGTTAAATATCATAATGTGACGAGTACGGCCCTGTCTGTGTGAATCTTCTAGAAAACTCCGGATGTATATGAATCATCTGCCAACTAGGAGCTTCTCGCAATCGCGTGATATAAGGGCAAGCGCGGAGCAGCACAGGGAGTCATTCAGCGGAGTTATTCGTAGCGGAATAGTGATCATTGAATATAAATAGTGTGGAAATAAATAGTGCATAGACTTCGATAGAATTAGGTGTTGAGTTATTCGTTCTTAGTGTAAATTAATATTTTAATTATTCTGAACGTTTTGACAAATCAAGAAAACGTTACATTGGTGTCAGGTGTGTCGTTCGACATCGCTCGAATAGAATACATGAATTCTATCGATCTAAATCTATGTCAGTGACCACAAGACTTCCGCAAGCAATGGGGACGCAGGCGATAATGGAATTGTTGAGTAAGATGAATAAGAAAATGGAAGAAAATTCTCGGAATAGCAATGAGTTGGTAATTCAATTTGTAAGTAAATTTAATGAGAAAATGGAAACTCTAAAAGATGAAATGAAGAAAGGAATCGATAAAGTGAATGAAAAATTTGATAAGGTTGACGAAAAATTGGACGAGGAAAATGACAAATTTGAGTTGACGAAAAATTTGATGAAGTTAGTGGAAAATTCAAAGAAATAACAGGAATAAATGAACAGCATTCTGATTTGATAGAGTCCCTGGAGAGAATGTCAATTGGAAAAGATTATTCGGCTTCATCACCTTATAGCATCATGAAAACGGGAAATAATAGCGAAAGTGGAAAAATGAAGATCAAGCCTCCTACATTTGATGGAAAAGTGCCATGGTCGACCTATCAATAACCATTTCGAAGCAGCTACGCTAGCAAACAGTTGGAGCGAAATCGAAAAAGCCACAGCATTAATAATAGCTCTACGAGGAGAGGCACTCAACATTCTGCAAATAATTCCGGACAGCCAAGAAGCCTGTTGGGAAGTTCTAATAGCGAATCTTCAGATGAGATATGGTGATGCTCATCTACAAAAAGTTTATCATTCCCAAATAAAAAACCGAGTGCAGGAAACAGGGGAACATCTCCAGGAGTTTGAAGCCGATGTGTCTAGATTATTCAGGCTGGCTTATCCAACTGCTCCAGACAGCTTCCTTGAACAGCTAACAATCTAAACCTTTGTAGACGAAATCAAGGACAGTGAAATACAACAAGCCCTGAGACTTGCACTTGCATGGATGATGCTTTAGAATTCGAGGCAGCGAAGCAGGCGTCGCATAGAGGACACTTTCGTGTGAGACAAGTCCAAGGAATAGACCGACCTGTTGAAGAAATCCTCAGAGAAGAAGTCAGCAGATTATTACGTACTAATAGAAAGGACGCTGTGTGCTGGTACTGCAATAAAAGTGGGCATATCAAGCGAAACTGCCCAAAAATTGAAAGAAAAGCCTCGGCAGGAAAACTGAATAGGGTCGGTGATAAGGGGCATAAATCGATCGAAGCTCAAAATGCTCCTGAAGAGATAATCCGAGGAATCATGTCCACGGATTCATCAAGTATAATTGTTCCCGGAAAGATAAATGACCAGAATGTGAAAATTCTGATAGACACTGGATCAGCCAGAACAATTGTGCGTCCAGAAATAGCTGAAGGATTTGAGATTCGTCCAGCTAAGATCAGACTTCGAACTGCGTCTGGACAAGAAATACCAACTTATGGTTCGGTCGTTTCCAATATTGAATTGGGAAACACAACAGCGAGGCACGAAGTTCTAGTAGCTGAAATCACGGAAGAAGTTATCCTGGGATTGGTCCTTGTTGAGAAACTTGGATGCTAACTGGATATGAAGATTAATGTTCTTCGGCTGGGAAGTGAAAAGATCCCGTTCAATGATGTGGATGACCAGATATATCGGATTCGATTGACCGAGGACATCACGTTGCCTGGTCGAACTGAAGGCATTGTGGCTGGTAGATGCGACGATGTTACTAGAAATGGCTGCGTTAAAGTGATCGAAAACTGTGACGATGCAATACTAGCTAAAGGACTGTTACTCGGAAGACACTGGCAAGAATAGCAGACAGTTTTTCTATCCGATCACTTAATGTCAACATGTTTCTAGTCACCCTGAAGAAGAACACCTTGAAGAACACGGGGTACCAGTGTACCATATCTCTAATGGAATAGGTACTGCAGAAATCTCGCGGAGACAGAAGAGTACTCAAGAGCTGGTGTCCCTCCCCACCTCAAAACGTCAAGATCTGGACCGTTATGAACTAGCCGAAGTGAGAAAACTGATTCAGAAATTCTCCGACATGTTTGCCACCGACGAAAGAACAGGGAAGACCGATTTTGTGCAGCATGAAATCAATACTGGTAATGCACAACCCATCCGACAGCACCCTAGACGTCTTCCTCTGGCAAAAAAAGAAGAGGCTGAACAGATTATTGAAGACATGGCCAGAGAAGGTGTCATTGAACCATCAAATACCCCTCGGACGTCGCCTGTAGTGCTAGTGAAGAAAGAGGATGGGTCCACTAGGTTCTGTGTAGACTATATGCAGCTCAATCAAGTTACGAAGGACAGCTATCCCTTACCGAGAAGCGATGATACACTGGATACACTCTCGGAATCATGTTGGTTTTCCACCTTGGATTTGAAGAGTGGGTATTGGCAGGTTGGCTTTGATCCGAGAGACAAAAAAAAACTGCCTTCAGTAGTGGAACAGGCCTGTGGCGATTCAAAGTGAGGCCCTTCGGCTGCTACATTTGAGCGTTCAATGGAGACTATATTGAGAGGACTCTCCTGGAAAACTTGCCTGGTGTACTCACATAGATGACGTAATAGTAGCGGGAAAATCATTTCAAGACCACCTGAACCACCTATCCGAGGTTTTCCAGCGACTTCGTGAAGCCAACTCGAAGCTGAGTCCAAAGAAATGCAATTTATTTCGAACAGAGGTGAAATATTTAGGTCACGTAGTTTCTCGAGGGGGCGTTGAAGTTGACCCGGACAAAATCGAAGCAGTACAGGAATGGCTTATACCGAGGAACAAGAGTGAATTGCGAAGTTTTTCAGGCTTATGCACCTATTATAGAAGATTCGTATCTGGATTCGCCAACGTTTCAAAACCTCCAACAAAATTAACAGAGGATGGACAAGAGTACATTTGGTTCTATGATTGCGCTGGAGCCTTTGCACAGCTGAAGAAGGCTCTGGTCACAGCTCCAGTTTTGAGCTACGCAAGAGCTGAAGGAAAGTTCGTGGTTGACACGTATGCTAGTAATTCAGCCATCGGGGGTTTCTATCACAAGTACAAGATGGACAAGAGTCATAGGATATTTCAGCAAGGTCTTGTCGAAGCCAGAACGGAAATACCGTGTGACCAGAAGAGAACTTTTAGCAGTCATCAACTCCGTTGAACACTTCTACAAATATTTGTACGGAAGGAAATTTCTGCTGAGAACGGACCATGATGCTTTGAAATGGCTCCTAAACTTTAAGAACCCGGAAGGACAAGTGGCCAGATGGATCGAAAGACTGCAAGAATATGACTTCGATACCGAACATAGAACGGAAGCTACCTGTCGCAATGCCGATGCGTTATCAAGAAGACCTTGCCCCGAGAATTGCAGCCATTGCTCACGCGCGAAAGACAAAGCCGATTTGAGACGGAGAACAGTAATTAAAGATGACTGGATGCTCCAAGAAATTCTTCGAGCACATGAGGAAGATCCAGTCTTGAAAGTAATCCTGAGTTGGAAGAAGAGCAGTAGACGACCTACTTGGGAAAGTATCCAGACTGAGTCAAAATGTAAAGTCGTATTGTGAAACGTAGAACATCGTTGAAGGTCTTTTGAAGCGTTGTTGGGAAAATGAAGATGGATCTGAGCAGAGAATTCAGTTGATTGTGCCAAAGAGTCGAGCGACAGACGTTTTGACCAGACTTCATAATGGAACTTCGGTAGGACGTTTTGGGATAACTAAGACGCTGGAGACATTCAGGCAGCGGTTTTATTGGATTAAGACTGTGAGAAAGACGTTAAAGACTGGTGTAGAACTTGTAGGGCTTGTGCTGCAGCTAATGGCCCTTATGGCAAAGGAAAGGCTCCAATGAAGCAATATAACGTCGGATATCCAATGGAACGAGTAGCTGTCGAAACAGACCACGGAATTAAGTTTTATTTTGTAGCGATGGACTATTTTACCAAATGGGTGGAAGCGTACGGTATACGATTGGTCAACGAATTCTTCTGCAGATTTGGAATACCTCTGGAGCTGCATTGTGATTAAGGCCGACATTTCGAGCGACGTTATTTTAGAAGTTTGTAGAAAATTGGGGATCCATAAACACGAACTACACCTTCGTATCCGCAATCAGATGGCATGGTAGAAAGAATGAATAGTACCATGAAAAAACATCTAGCTAAAGTATTCTCCGATCACCAGCGGGACTAGGACTAATATTTGCATCTATTTACGATGGCATATAGATCTTCGGTCCAAGAATCTACAAAGGAAACTCCAGCCAATATAATGTTCGGCCGAGAAATTAGACTACCTTGTGACCTTGAATTTGGGTGTAAGCCTGGAGAAGATGTAGCCGGGGAGGACTACGTCAGCAAACTGAGGAGTACGCTTGATTACATTCATGACAAGGTGCGCAATCGAATGCAGCAAGCAAGTGATCGGATGCTACGTACGCGCTACGATATCAAGGACATTGAAGGAGGGTTCAAAGCAGGAGATCTGTTATGATTGTATAACCCGAAAAGAAAAAGAGGATTATCACTGAAGCTGCAGAGACAGTGGGAAGGACCGTATGGAGTTATGAAAGGGATAAATGATGTAGTTTACCGGATCCGGAAGTTTTCTAGAGGAAAACCGAAGGTCGTCCATTTCAACCGATTGGCCCCGTACGCGTCAACACAAGGTGACAAAGAAGAAGTACGTCTCATTGGAGTTCCGGCGAAGGAAAATGAGGATTTCCAGAAATTCATGAATGAATATGGGGAAACACGCGTTGCACGGTTTGTCATCACACAGGAAGTTCATCAAGACCTGTTTACAGTTCCCAAGGAATACTCTTTTGCTCATTGTGTAATAGCCAATCTAAGAAGGAGTAGGGCAATAGCAAGAGTATTCAGAATTAAATTTGGACCTCAAGAGGAACTGATGAGACAGCAGCCCAGAATTGCAAAATGCCTGAGATTGAAGTCGGGGGGCCGGATCATGTATTACATAGTCACCAAGCCGTATTCCTATCAGAAGCCCACCTACCAGAATTTATGGACAGCGCTGCATGAAAGAAGTGCGGGTTCAATATGAATCTACTATCAACATTTTCCTTACAGGGAATTGGAGTAAAATGTCATACTGTGACGAGTATGGCCCTGTCTGTGCGAGAGCCTTCTAGAAAACTCCGGATGTTTATGCGTGATCCGCCTAACTAGAAGCTTCTCTCAATCGCTAGAAGTTCCCCGAGTGATATAAGGGCAAGCGCGTAACAGCACAGGGTGTCACTCAGCAGAGTTATTCGTAGCGGAAAAGTGGTCAGTAAATATGAATAGTGTGGAAATAAGTTGTGCATAGACTTTGATAGAATTAGTTGTTGAGTTATTCATTATTAGTGTGAATAAGTGTAAATAAATAGTTTAATTGTTTTGAAAGTTTTGACAAATCAAGAAAACTTTACAATACATTCGGTATTTCCACAAGCACAGAAAGCGTAGCCCAAAAAACAAATTCAATCCATTTTCAAAGATATAAAGGCTGAAATTAGTGAGAAACGATGGAGAATGGTAATCGACTTAATATACGAATCATCAATGAAAAATTTTCCTTGCCAAACAACTGATCTACATGACTTTCTAGGAGGTGCAATGTTATCTGATTAAGAATTATCGCAATGCTTTTATCAGCTAGATTTAACGTCAAAAAGTGAACCCTGCACATCCTTAACTACCAAAAATGGAGACAATGTAATGAAACGGTTGCCAATGGGATTGAATATAAGACCAAGTTTTTTTCCAGGTCTCATGACTCTATTGCTGAGGTCGGATAAAAAATGAAAATGTTTGGTATATTCATAGATGATCAAATAGTATTCAGGGAAAATTAAATGACCACAATAAATATTTTATAAAAGTATTCGGTAGGTTACGAAAAGTTAATAAGGAGTTGAACCCTTTGAAATGTAAATTTTTAGAAAAGCAACAACTTTATTTAATACATCGAATTTACAGTAATGGTATATTTACATACCAAGAAAACATGATATATCAAATAATTTTCGGATACCTAACAATACAGATTACTCAGAAAGATTTTTGGCGTTTTCCGACTACAATTAAAAAATTTGAATTTTGAAGCTGTAGCACCTTCAAATGAGTTATCGAGAAAAATGCGCATGTTCATTTTGTCCAAAAATCTTGAGCCGCAGTTGGTCTCAAAAGACTATGTGCACTCACTGATGACGGATCCTTTGTTGAGAGCAATTCTCTCCGGTCGGCCGTAAGCACGTTTAAGGAAGAACCGAGAACCCTATCGATTTGAAACTTGCAGGATAGATTGCATTTTGATATGCGAAGGTTGAGTTCGTTAGTGGACAGAATCCGCCAAAAAGTTTCCTGATACTTCAGTTGGGCGATTGGATTGAAACATAACGACACGCTACTTCCACTCGAAATTTCAGTTTGGTAATATTCTAATTTTCTGAGAAATCGGCAAGAGATATTTCAAATTTCGTGATTTTTTTCTCTATATTGATGTTTCTTCTAGAATAACTCAAAAAATACTGATTCAATCATGATGAAACTTGGTCCCTAGTTTGGAAATGCTGATTCCCAACTCCCGTAACATTTCTTGATAATCAGGTCTTTGAAACAGTTTGAAAGAAAATGTTTCAGAAAACGCTTTTTCACATCTATATATATATATATATTCTATATTTTTCGATCCTTTTATCAAACTATTCTCAGGAAATTTTGCACGAACCTTCAAACTATCATTTTTCAATTTAGTTCTGGATTTCAATTCTATCTCAATTGTATTTTCGGAAATATTGGAAAAACGAAATTTTGGATGGGAATATCTGCGGGTTCTTCCAAAACTTATTGTGTTTTCGATCGGCCGTGAGGATGTGATAAGATCACCAATTCTTTTTTCCATTAGGAAATAAAAGTGCGTTTGGCGGGATCAATACTTGAAGAGATGAACGCTTCGGCAACTAATCCGAACACAAGCTGCTGTCTTCACGTCAGTGCTTTTCCAGAAGCTTTTTCATCAGTGTTGCCAGGCCGGAAAGAAATAATTCCCTAGGCCTTCTCACAAAATTTCCCCAGACTCAAATGTTGTAAAAACCGAATTTCTTCAGAATTTTCGAAAATTATTATTATTTATTATTATTATTATTTCAATAGTTTTTCCAGATTTGAAAAGAAAACAAACCATATATTCATTATAAAGTTTATCGTGAACGTAGAAAATAACAAGAAATATTTTCGATAATCCAGTTTTATAACGGTACCTAACAAAAAAAATATACTTTCTCAAAAATAAAAACAGTATCAGTATTAATAAGATAATAAAGAAACACGAAAGAATAAATATTCCTGAAAATAATAACAAGTCATTTGTCATAACAAGTCTATGTTGCAAAACATATCTCTGTTCATTTTTTGGTAGCCTATATCGGGCATATCATAATCGAAACATTTATCATTCATCCACTGTTTTGACAAAAGAATGCCTGATAATAGGCGTTCTCGATTGAGCTTCGGTTCTGCTTCACTTTTGAATGCGATTTCGGTTTACTGATTGGCTGAGTTGCATCGGCTCGCCAATCAGAAAACAGAAATCTCATTTGAAAGTGAACCAGAACAGGAACCTAAGCTCTATGGAGAACGCCTTTTGTATCAGGTGATAATCTATTCCTGATTCTACTTTTATTCAGGTGGACAGTTGAAAAAGTTCGCTCCATACAAGCATTGCTTTACTTTATGAAGAACATATAACCACAAAACACATAATAGCATAGAATTAATCAATCACTCGAGATTTCCTCAGAAAATAAACGAGTTTCCTCAGTTCCTCAAAATGTCCCCAAGGACTTGTTGATTTCCTCATTTTTGAAGAAATTTCCCCAGATCTGGTAACACTGTTTTCCAAAGATGATTGTCAAAATTCATTCAATACTTCAAAAATATTTTTGAAGAAATAACCGTCATTGAATTTTCGAGATTTTTCAGATACTTATGAATGAACTTTATGCTATAATTTGCCGAGCTAATTTTCGACCATATATTTTTGGAAGACGTTTTCGAATTAAAACAGATCATAATCAATTAGTTCACTTATTCACGCATTTCAATCCTTCATCTCGGCCCAAAAAATTTAGTATATCCTTAGAATTTCTATATTGAATACTTGAGAGGAAAAGATAATGTGACTGCAGACGCATTGTCTAGGTTGATTGTGACTTCTGATTAATTGAAAAGTATGAATGAAGGTGTGATATCAGTTTTTACTGAAGCTTGGGAGAAGGAAAAGAATGAATTTAAACTCAATTGTTATAATACAAACTATAAAATTATCGATAAAAACCCTAATGTTGTTGAAATTTTGAATAAGTCTTCCAAATTTATTGAGTTGCTTCTTTCTGATGAACAGGACAGTAAGGAAATAAGGAACCACACAAATCAAATTTGTCAAGCTTAACTCTTGAACTACATTCATACAAGGCATAATGTTGAGAGACCTTCAAAAAACATGCCATATTTTTTAAATGAGTATTGTGAAGAAAGAGGTAACAATAATTCGAATGGTCACCGATTATGCATAATTAACAGAATAAAATGAATTGTGGATAGCAATACTAAAAAATGTATTACCAAAGCGGTCATCCTTTCACGTATTGACTCCGGCAAAGGCATCTTTTCTTCGTAATTGAATGATTTCGCGATCTCTCCCTATGGTCCTCGTGAAGTTCTGCATGAATCTTCGAACTATCATTTTTGTATCGAGTATTAGGTTTCAATTCAATCTGATCTGAATTTTTGGGAATTTTCGGAAAATAGAATTTTGAATGGCTCTGCTCGTATCTACGGAATAATTGGGCGAATTTTAGCCGTTCACGAATTCGACCTTCGTTATTAAGCCCCAAAAGTACAAATGTTAGATATATGATTCTGGATGAAGAGTTAACCGATTATTCCACTGAACTCCAATCTTAGAACCGAATGCGATGATTCATTTTCAGGATTATTGGAAATTTGCAGCGTTTTTCTTTATAACTCAGGGGCCACTGGTCTGAAAATCATCCGGGTGATAATTTTAGGTTGAGTTATGTAACAGTAATCAACGTTTAGAATTTCTTGAAAATTCGGTGGTGAGTTTTCGAGAAATAATTTTTTTTCCTCCAACCCTCAAGTTTGAGTCCTTAGGGCACACCTATCCTGCTGAAAAGCTTAGAAGATCAAACTCGAGCGACACGATTTTTCTACCAAGTTTCACAGATTTCGGTTCAGTAATTTCAGAGAAAAGCCCTGCTCAACGGACGACGGACGGATGGATTTTTTTATCAGTTCATTCAAATCTAGATACTTCAAAATGTGAAATTTTCAGGAAGGTTAATTTTTTTGTCGATCACTAGGGTTTATCATTTATTTTAATCAAATTATAAGCCAAAAGGAATGCTTTAGCCTATATAACATAAAACCTCCCTCCTCTTTGAGAAATATCTTCAGAATCGCAGGCTGAATAATTTTTGTGAGTTTTTACAATGTAATATACGTTAATTTTCAATACAATTCCACATAAAAGATACGTTATCGTTACGATAATCATCAGGTCAAAAATAAAATATATCGAAGATATGTGATCTGGATGGATTTTCCCTTAGAAAATTGTTCCTTGAATGGTAAAATTATCAGATTTTAGAATGTGAATTATTGTTGAAATTTCCTCATTAGAAAAATACTCAAAATTATTTGTTTTATTTTATTTTTATAAATTTTCTGGGAATCCGGGTCTTTTATCACGACAGTATCTAAAATTTCTATATTGGTTTTCTTGAATTTGGGGTCAAGTTCCGCCCTTTTCATAATAATGATAATAATAATCATCTTTATTTCCAATAGTATTGATATTATGAAATGTTTAATGAAATAATATCATGAATAAAGTTTATTGAACAATTATCTGCAAAACATCCCAGAGACATGGTTCCATGGTCTATCAACAACGACCGAACTTTCGCCTTAAACTGCTTGAATCCAGTTATTATTTCAATTTCATTTGGCAACCTGTTGAATGCTCTTATATCAGAGTATGACGGGTGCCTCTCACTTATTGTTAATCTATGCACTGGGAAATTTAAATTCAAAGTTCTTGTATTGTAATTATCACATTTTTCTTCTCTTGTGAATTTTTCTATGTTTTTGTGAAGGAAAATTGAACATTCAAACAGATATACGCTAAATACTGTCATGGCCCTTTTTTCCTCATACAGCCCTTTACAGGATTCTCCAAGCTTCATGTTGTCTATTGTTCTTATAGCTCTCTACTTCATTTTGAATATATTTTCCAACTTCTCCCTGTTTCCATAAAATATGAAGCCATATCTCATTACAGACTCAAATTTTGCATGGTAAACTGCTTCAAGTGCTTTTTTAGTAAGATATTTTCTTGATATTCTCATTGTAAATATTGCTTTCTTCAATTTTTCACTTATGTACTCAACATGTTTTCCAAAGTTAAGAAAGGAATCTACATAAACACCCAGGAACTTTGTGCTTTCACTTATCTCTTGTTCTCACCCAGGTTTATGTTTTGTGGTTTCATTTTGTTGCTTCTATTGGTGCTAAAAAGTATGAGGCTTGTTTTTTCTGTATTCAATAATAGTTTGTTTGAATCAAACCAATTTTTTGCTCTCATGAAAAGGTTTTCTCCTGCTCTCACTAAGCTTTATTCATTTTTCATCCAAAAAGTTGACCTCCAATTCATCTTTGTCACCAGTCACGATTTCCAGATTATTTATGTACACCAGAAACCAGACACCCCAAAATGCTTCCTTGGATAACACCTTCTTCATTTATTAGTTCTTCTGAAGTGACTATCTTTCCTTCTTTCTTCACTTTTACTTTCTGCTTTCTGAGGCTTAGACATGATTCAGCCAATTTTAATGCTGGTTTTCGGATTCCACAATTTTCCAGTTTTTTAAGTAATATTTTTCGGTCTACTGTATCGTATGCCTCTGATAGGTCTGAAAACATTGCAAGTGCCAACTTGTTACCTTCTATTAATTGTAATATTGATTTGGTGCAGTTTGGACTGATCTTCCCTTCATACATTAATGCTGGGTATATGTGAAGAAATCGGAACTACTAAGAAAGCTGACAATTCTGGTGGTCATTGCCAGCTCGAAGGTCTTTGATAAACTTGATAACAAGCTGATGAGTCAGTAGTTTCCTAGTTCCTTTGAATCTCCTTTTTTGAATAATGGACTGATCACTTCAGTTGCTCTGGGAATATACCTTGTTTGAACGATATGTCAATCAAGTGTGATATGATCACATGTAGGGATAATTTCAAGATGTTTGATGGGAATTCATCTTCACCACTTGAACGTTTATTTTTAATTTTTTTTCCTATTTCAATAATTTCTTCTGGAGTAGTGGGTTTCAGGTATATGAACTTATCGACTGATCGCAATCTGACTTGTTCCTCCAGATTATATGTCCAGCTCGTTGGTATTATGTTATCAAAGAAATGATTAAACCTTGCAGCTTCTTCATCAGGTTTATATTATACCTGGCATTCAGTTTCGTTAATTAGTTTTCCCCTTATTTCGTTGCATATTTTCCACATCTTCTTGTTTTTATTATCAGATTTACTGATAAGTTCTTCGTTGATCTGACATTCGTTTTTTATGAGTAATCGTTCATATTCTTTTTTGTTTTTAAATAAATTTCCTTGTAGGTTGAATCTACTATACTCATTACTAGTAGTATGTCAAGCTGTGATTTACACTCCTACAGTTCAAGATTTTGATGTAACTGCTCACATTTTCTCTCACTGAAATGCCTTATAGGAAAACATTCGGAGAAAATCATCTTGTATATTGAATGCCTGCCACTTTTCGTTAATATCCACATTCAGATCGTCAGTGAATATGAACGACCAATCTTGTTGTTGAAGTTTATGCATGAACTTCTCTTTGGCTTTCTCGTTAAAAGATCTACTGTGTTGGTTTTGTGGGGGCTTTATTGTGGATGGTAATTTTTTGTGCACTATGGTCTGAAATGTGCAAATGAATTATTTTCGCATCTCATTCATCCGAGTTCGTAAAAATATTGTCAATACATGAACCTGAACGATTGGCTATCCTGGTGTTCTCAAAAATGGTTTGGGTCAAGTTGAAGGACCCCAGCAGTGATGGTAGTTTTGCTTCCCTGGGGTTTTCATCCTTCATCTCAATGTTGAAATCTTCTGCTATTATGATTGGCTTATTTTCCTCAATTATATTCATTAGTAGTTCTTCCATTTCATCTAGAAATTCGTCTAAATTGATAGTTGAGAGTCTGTATGTTGTTATGACTAGCATTGATTGATAATTTACTAGACATTCCACTACTGCACATTCAAAACTTCCTTCAACTGATTGCTTGTGATATTTCTTTCTTCGGTTTGTTTCCATTTTATTTTCAACATAGATAGCTCCTCCATAACCACAAGGCCTACAAATGGGTTCCATTAGTTTGAAATCCCTTATGGCAATAGTTTCCAAATTCTCTTGAGTTCGCCAATGTTCGGTGAGACATATTATTTTACAATTTGGGTTTTGTGCTAATCCTACTCTATTCTGTCAATTGAGATCAGTATTGATTGTACGTTCTGGTGTATTAGACTTATTGAATTTATGGAATGATTTTTTATTCTGGTTTTTCCATGATTGTAGAAATCGAACCGTTTGATACCTACTACAGATGGCCAGAATATTGATTTATACATTTCCTCCTTTTTATTAAGCGGTACTGAGACTACAAATCTTTTTAGCATACTTTCTTCTGATGGTTTTTCTTTTACCATTATGCGAAACCCTGTTTTGTTAAGATTTGGTAAAGCTGAATAAGCTGGTTTCGTTTCATCTAATTGATCTTTAAAGGGTTTGAAATTTCCATCAGATTTTCGCGATATTGTTTATTATATCGAGAGATTTTTTCTTGTTTCAGTTTTGCTATTTATAATATAATATTGACCATGTCGCGAAAAAGAATCTATTATAGTTAAACACGGTGTTCTATTCATTACAATTGTATCATCAATGTATAAATGCGAAAATGGTTTTTCACCTATTGGATAACTTTTGAAAACTAATTTAGTTGTTTGTCGTTCATATTTTTGACACTGACAAATTCCGCATGAGATAATATAAAAGTGAATATCTTTATTCATTTTGGTCCAATAAAAAGTCTTTTAATGCTTTTTAAATTTTCGTGAAAATATCTGTGGTAAGTTCCAGTTTCATGAAATACTTTTATTTTCTCTTGTTGGTCTTTCATTTCGATATGCTCTGAAAGTGAATCAGAAATTTTGAAAGAATAAGCATTTGCTTTGAAATGATTCTGTGATAATTTCTTAAACGGTTTTTCCAATTCTTTTTGGTTGAAAAATATGAAATAATGACTGTTTGGTTCAATATAGTCCTTCAAAATTTCAGTATCAAATGGCACATTTATAGAAACTATAACTGTTTTCTCAGGAACAATTACAATAGGAAATGAATAAGGAGAAATACCCCGCCTAATAATGTTTTTACTCAATAAATTTTGGATCTGATTTTTGAGTTCTTGTTTATGTACCTCTAGATATCGATATCGCCTCATATGAACTGGATTTTCTTCCATCGTTTTTATATTATGTTTGCCTCTATTTGAGGCATCTAAAGTTTGAGTATTAAGTGTTTGTTCTTGAAAAATTTCTTGATATCATTTCCTTACTCGTGATTTTGCTAATCAAATTTTAATTTTAAGTCCTCAATAGGTTAGCACCTATAACACCATCATATCGTGTGTGGAATGTATAAATTACGAAGGGATGCGTATTCTTCAGGCCAAATGAATAAAGCGGAAAAGCAAATTTTTAATATGGTCTTCACGAACAGCTGTTTTGAAGTATGTGTGTTCCTCATAAATGTTTCCTGGAAATAGACTGTATGCTAAAGCTGGGATAATTGTACTCATCGAACTACCACTATCAATTAATAACTTACAGGGTGGGTTATCTAATTTAATAAATGGTAGTGATACCAAATGTTCTTTAGTGAAATTTAAGTTTAGGTTGAGTTTGAAAGGTTAATGTCTTCTTGTACGTCAGTCTCAATTTAGTTTTCGTAAACTATTTCATTTGAATATTCTAGATCTTGATTTTGCTCGAACTCTTGATTCTCTACGTTTTCCGTATTTTTAAGTTCTTCAGCTGAAAATTCTGGGGGTATATTTTTTCGGAAAGTCGATTATGCGGGGGTTGTTGTGAAAGGTGGTTTTATTCCCCTATTTTCCAGCAATTTATACGTATCATTCAACGGTTTTGGTTCGAGGTCTACTGAGTTCCTAGAATTTTCATCCACATTTATTTATACATAATACAGTATTTCCAATCCTATCCGATAAATTTCTGCAAACAGTAATTTCCAAGGGGCTCAAACCTAATAATTGTATTTGGTAATCATATTGTAGTTTGATATTTTTAACCCTATTGATGAATTCCGATAATGTTTCTTTCGAATTCTTTTTTCGTATTGATATTCGCTTTGAAGAACATCGAAATTAGTTCTGAAACCGAATTGGCTGTTCAATAATTATGGTTGTAATTCTGGCTGTTTTAATCCTGGCTGTTTTAATCTTGGATATGTGACAATAACATGGATGGTCGTATATTTAATATTTTATCAAACTTATCTAATGTGTTACAGTAGTGAACGGTTTCTTACAGTTGACAATGAACATTGTGACTACTAGTAACCTATCTTTAATCTTATAATACTCAAACATCTTCCCCTCAAAGATCGAGTCGCCGAGGAGCTTTTACATATCGCCCGGATCGGGAACGTGTACACTTTGAATTGGCACTTTCACTGTTATTATCTAATCTAAGATTATCATTTTGAACTAATTGAATTCTCTCATCAACCAAACTTTCGTTGGGATATATATATATATTCTTTTGAGAACGAGCATTACAATTCTAAGATATATCACAGTGTTAGCAGAGGAAATGTAAACGGGGTACCATACATATTTGCGTATGATACAAGAGCACAGATAAAAACCTCAGGAAAAATTCTGTCTCCCCGCATAAGTGTAGTAATTTGTTTATAGAAGATGGATGGCATCTTTTTCATTTGAAAATAATTTTTTCGTCATCTTGAATTCATTTCGACAAAATATCTTGACATAATATCTGAAACAGAAAGAGGGACAGAAAACCAGAAGGAAGCAGTAAATAATATTACCTACATTTGCTCATGACCGAGAGGGTCTTTCGACCAGGTTCAGTCCTCCAAGCGATTATTTTCAGATCCTCAGATAAACGAAGAACGCTACAGGCCCCTTTATTGGGGAATCATCTCCCATAGATCCATAATTGTACATTTCGAACTAGAAAACTAATAAAATATCGGGAATAAAGTGAAAAACTTGTGACATGTATTATGTCAGGATGACATAAAAAAAAAAAAAAAAAAAATAAAAATTTGGGTTCACAAATAAATTTATGGTCTGCTTTTGTAAAGGACAATTTTTTCTTTAGATGTTTTCATTACCACTTTATCCCCCTTTTTGTACTCCAACGTGTTTCTGCGAGTTGTTTTGTCAAGGTTTGACTTCATGATCTGTTTCTACTTACAAAGTCTATTGTAAATATTTAGTTCTAATCTTGGCTCTAATTATTTGAGAGTAATAGGAAGCTCTGTTTTCAAGACTCTGCTCTGTAAAATTTGAGGAGGTGTAGCACCAGGGCTTATTATGCGCGAGTTGTTATATTCTAAAGCATATTCTCTATAATCACATTTGTCATCAAGACTATTTCTTGAAATTTGCTTAGTTTACTGCTTTTTCTGCCATACCATTGCTCTGGTGGTAGTGAGGAGAATATGTTGCTATCATAATGTCCTAACTGTTGTAATATTTCTTACAACGGGCTCATACAAAAGGTAAATTATCGCCTACAATGATTTGGGGGTATCCAAATTTAGTAAAAACATTTTGAAAACACTAAGACAGATTCAGAAGTTTTATGCCTCAGGCAAATTAATTCGAGCCAATGTGAAAAATAATCTATAAGTACTAGATAGTTTTTCCCTGCAAATTCTAAAATATCTACAGCTTATTTATTGAATATAAGTCTGGGTACACTGTGTGACAAAAGAGGCTCCCTGTAGTTTGTTGGCATATATTTTTTATATTTTCTAATAAAGGCTGCTATGTCACTAGATAAGTTAGGCCAATAGAATAACGTTCTAGCCTTGTTTATCGTCTTACTAATATCTTTATGACCTTTATGTAAAATTGTCATAATTTCTCTTCTAAGCTTTTCGGGTACAATTATCTTGTCTTCAACAAAAATAATACCCGCTTCAACATATATTGAATCTCCTAAAGTATAATAAGATTTACTATCTTAACGTATTTGATGTTCTTTAGGCCAACTACTGTAATAATAGTTATGAACTGTTTTTGTACTGACTCATAGGTAAATGTTTTGAAACGATATGAACCATTTCAAACATATCAGTGTCTAGGGAATTTGTTATTTGCAAACTTGACCGTGATAACATATCAGCGAACTGTACGTTCTTACCGGCCACATAGTAGACGTTCAAAGAATATTTCATTAGTTTGATTCTAAACCTCTGCAATCGTATCGAACCAACTTTTTGTATTGGCTTCCTCATAATAGAAATGATGGGCTTATGATCTGTTTGTACATCGACTATCTGCCTATAAATAAAGTTATGAAATTTTTGAGTTCCAAAATTATAGCTAAAAGTTCTTTTTCGGTTTGGCCATAGTTGATCTCGTGCTCATTGATTGGCCTAGAAGCGTAAGAAACCAATTTTAAAATGCCATTATCATATCTCTGAAACATACAACAGCCTAGTCCATTCTTAGATGCGTCACATTGTAGGACTGTTTGCCTTAATGGGTCGAAAGGGACAAGATCTGGTGTATTCGTGATGACTTCTTTCAATTTATCGAAAGCTTGTTGATGCTTGGGCAACCATGTCCTTTCAACATTATTTTTGAGTAACTGGCACAAAGGGTGCATCAATTCTGACATATTTTTTACATATCGTCTAGCATAATTGAATGAACCTATTATCCAATGTAGTTCACACCTGTTATTGGGCGTTTGCAGTTTACACAAAGATTTAACTCTCCCAGAATCAACTTGCATTCCATTCTTGGAGAAAATTTGTCTCATAAACTCAACCTGGTTCTGACAAAATTGAATTTGGTCCTTATTAAATTTGGCACCGATTTCTTTGGTCCTTTTAACGACTTGAGCCACTGTTAAGTCGTGATCTTCCTTCGTTTTTCCATGAATAATCATGTCATCATGACATATAACTGCATTTTGTGAATTCGAAAAATGTTTTTCTACCTCGTCTCGAAACAAATCCTGAGAATTTGATAATCCATAAGGCAGAACAATAAACCTTCATACACCAAATGGGGTTGCGAAGCAACACTTCCATGGAGATTCATTGTTTAATTCTAAGTGGTGGTGGCAACCTTCGGAAAGATCAAATGCGGTAAAATAATTTTTTTCTTCCTAAATTTGAATATATTTCCTCTATATTCAATCCTAACCTTGGTTTTCTGATAATTTGGCAATATAAGTCAGAAGGATCTAAACATAACCTTATTTTCCATTAGTCTTCTCAACAATGACCATTCTATTAATACTTGCTTCAGGTTTCATCTCGCCAACTGTAACTATAGCTTTTCAATCAATTAATCTATCTTTATCTAATTTGAGTTGATTCCGTAGGGCGAATGCAATTTTACATAGTGCATTTAAATTTAGGCATGCCTGCCCTTTAAACATATTTCAGTATCAGTAACATTTAGGAAAGAATCATTTGGAACATGAAACATTTCATTTAAGGGTTCCATGAAACATTCGTAATATGTTACAATGAAATATATTGAAACATCTGAACGAAGGTGAAAGAAAAATACTATATCTGATTCCACTAAATAATATTGCAGCACAATGGTTAACAGAATGAAATTATATAAATAAATATTTCTTCTTAAGTATTTGCTATTCTCTACATTGTAGATTTCTTATTCTGGCTCCTTGAGTATCGCAGCATTGCTTGACGTAACCATTTAGCCACTAACTTCTCAAAAGTGTTTTCCTTTGAAGAGGGAACATTTTTTGTGACTGCAACTGAAAATACAATAGAATATAAAAAAAATAAAATAGCGTTGATGCTTAGTTTTCAACTAAAAGTTTCTTGTTAAAACTCTAAGTCTCTAAGTCTTTATTTTACATCAATAGAGGTATTTCCGAAATTTCATTGATTTCTTTATGAAATTTGATACAATCAATAGCATACAAAAACTGAATGGAAACTCAAATAGGTATAAAATGTCTTTACCTTTAAGAAGTCTGGTGATAAAAAATTCCGATATTGGATAGTTATTTCTTTGTCCAAGCCAGGAACATTTCTAGGCAAATTTGTCTGAAAATGCTTTTCGTTGTCTCCTAATAATATTTTCGTTTTCATATGCCCCTCCACATCTGATAAATATAGTTTCCCGAAACAAACACGTTATTGAGTCGTGCAGGCAAGGATGAATTAATAATTTTACCAATTGTTTCCTTGAGTTTCTACATTCCGTGATTTTCTTGTAAAACTGTACAAGGTTTTTGTACTTGGTGAAGGGTTTGCTCAATTTCCTTCTTAACACCAGTTTACTTTACTGTTTGAAAAATATACGGTTCGATTATTAAATACGAAACCCCACTCAGGGCGAAACCACGGCGAAACGTGTAGGTTAGATAATAGATATCGACAATGCCCACAGAGTTCAAGTGAGAGGATGATGAGAAAAAACTAATTTCCGTATATAATTACTCCTCCTGCTGTATATTCATACTTAAAATATTTGAAAAAAAATATTCTCAACAATATTAACTGCTTGCCTTTTTTGTTGAAATAGTTGAGTGGTATCACAATTACTTCTGCTGGACATTCTCGAGGACCATGAACTGTCTGGCATCTCTTTAATTTGAAATTTTTTCCATATTAATTCTTAGTATTATCATACTTTCGGTTCTTTGAAACTCTATAATATTTCTGAAAGTTGTTCTTCTTTTTGACCATATTTACTTCAGCTCCGACCTCTTGAAATTGTAGACTTTTACTCTGTTCAGATGTTCGGCAAAACTTAATTGCTTTGTATAATGTTAGTTCGTCCATTATCAATAAGGCTTCTCTTGTTGTAGGGTATCTAATTCCCATTACAATCCTGTCTCTAAGCGCCTTTTCTTCTTGAAACTGGTTATTGTCGATTGAGTTGTAATTGCAACTATTAACAAGATGTCTACAGACTATGAGAAAATGGTCAAAACTCCCACCCTCTCCTTGTTGCTTCTTGGTAAACATATATCTCTCGAAACATTCATTTTTCCTAAGGTTTACATATTTTTCGATTTCGGCTAACATGCTGTCATATGGGTATACGTTCTGGAGTTTTTCGAATGTGGACATAATTCTTGCCGCATCATGACCAATAATGTTGAAATACTCAATTTAACATTTGAAAGGGCTTGGTCCTGGCCTGTCGACACTAGATAGTTTTCAAACGCTGTTCGCCAGAATTTCCATTCTGTGGCTGCATTGGAAGATTGCAAATCGAAATCTGGAGGAAATTCAACTGCACCTCCTCCTGCTGCCATTTTAATTAATCGCAAGACTTGCCTTTATTTCCTTCAATAAGTTGGAGTTATACTTGGTGAACACTTTAAATTCGGGGTTATGCACATTTACGGCCAAAATGTCCAAATATTGCGCATGTATACTAATGCCGCTATTTTATTTCACCGACTGCGCCATGTTTTGAACTTAGATTTGTGAAAATAACATGGATGGTTGTAGATTTAATATTTCATTGAACTTATCTAACGTGCTTCAGTTAAAGTAGTGAATGGTTTCTTACAGTTTACAATGAACATAGAATTGTCTCTTTATAATATGATATTACAGGAAAGGTCTACTGTGTTGCAGTCATAAATTGTGACTACTAGTAACCTATCTATTAATCTTATAACATTCAAACAGATAACGCATAATTTTGCCACTCTTTTGGCATATAATGCAAGGTTTCTTCTCATATGTAGATTTGATAATGGCGGGTGACTTAATTGAATTTCTGTGATACACTTGAAACTGCATCCTTCCTGGGGCTGGTCATTTCAGAATTGTGAATTTGTCTAGGTCTTTCGTCATTGAATTTCTGTATTAAATCTTTGATCGTTATAACCGATTTAAAGAATTTCGAATTTGGATTGGTAGACCCAATAAAATGAGATTCAATTTGATATTTTCTGGAATCTCATTATCGAGTTCAAGTAACTAATCTTTTTTTCACTACAAAGTCTACATAGGTACCATTCAAATATAAAAAGTTACAAGCAAATCTAAAAGGTTTCCAAGACGAATTCCCAAAGGTGGAAATCAAATCTTCCTTCCATAAATTTCAATCTGCTTTCATTCCTTATTTTCTCTGAGCATTTAAAAACCAGTCATTCATAAATGAATCAAGACGTAAGCGGAAAGCTTCTATTCATTTTGACCCTTTCAATTGGAATCGATTCGTTTCTTTCTGGAAATTCTTTATCCAAGCTTTAACGTTTTTATTCCTTGTTGAAAATTGTTCTATGGGAAAGTGTTTTGAGATATATTTCAAAGAATCATCTTCCTCCGTAGCCAATTCATTCAAACAAGCTACAAGCTCAGAATATCCTGTGCTTGATTTGGACGATTGTACAGATCGTAGTGAACTGAACTCTGCCAACATATATTCATTAAAAACAAAATTACCTGCATCATCTCTATAGATTTTCCCCAATTCTGATGAAAAAACTATATTGATATTTCGGAAGTGTCCTCTTGATCTTATAGAGCTGACAGCAGATTTTACTGTTGGAAGATCAGCCAAATTTTTATGACTATCCAGCTTTTGGAATTCATCTGGAATGCTGTACCAAGACTCTTCGCCGGCTGCTTTAATTCTCTTCAGCTTCAGAACTGTCGATTTTCCAGTTGCATTTCTGGCTCGGTCACAATGAAAAGTTATTATTTTGATGTATCAAGCTGTCAAAAAATATATATATTTCTGTAAGAATCTAATTCAGTATTAAACATCTGTGAACAATGTTTTATTGAAATAATTGAAATAACGAAAATGATTTTAGTAAACCTTGAATCAACGATACCTGTAAACAATGAAATCGAAAATTCGAACAGTAATCACGAAATCTGTAATTATCTGTCTTATACGGCCATTTACTCTAATGACAACTGTCGAGTAGATTGCAATCATAAAAGAAATGAAACATTAATAACTAATATGAGGTAATCTGAAGTACGGTACGGTAGTATCTTCACAATAAGATTAGTTATATTCTTGCTGGATCAATTCTTTGTGACTCGTCGTTTTCCATTCGTAACAATTTGAAAAAAGACACAAAGTTGGGTACTTTTTTACTATTTCATCAATTATAATTGGTCCAAACTTATTTACTTGAACTGTGAAAAGATTCATATATTTCACAAATACAATACTGATAGAGATCAAAATGAGTGCACGAAATATTCTGACAAGACAGGCTACAGAACTTATAAAGAAATGAGTTCTTTCAACTGGACCTCCTTGTTTATTTTCGGACTGATTCGTTGAGAAATCATCTTTTTCAATTGATTTCTAACAAGAAACAATCGCCAACTGATACAAACATTTCATTGATCTTCTTAAGAGGGTATACTTCCGTCATGTAGTCTTCCTTTTTATTTGAGAACACAAACTCCCTCATACCTTGCTAATAACATAATCCCAGAGGTTTTCCTGAAAACGGAATACTCGCAGATTCAGGAAGGCAGAAAGTGATTCACCTACATTGGGTGAACGACTGAGTAAATGAGGACAACTCTTCCTTTATCCCACTAACAGCAGGCATAGCGCTGGTTAAGATAAACTACGGCTGTAGGCTTGACGCTGGTCGCAGATCTCCTTCCCTGGTGTGATTGAGCTGGTTGCCTGGATCTGCGAGCATTGCACAATTCACCACGTAGGCTATTCCTCACATTGATACTTCATTTTTTCAAATTCAAAATGTGAAAACGTGCCAGTTGGCTATTTGAGGTGAATCCAGAACGCAGTTTCTCTATTATATTTTTAGCATGGTATGAGGGAGTTTGTGTTCTCATGTATTTTCTTGGCAAAGTGTTGATATCAGGACTTTTCATCGGGGTAGTAGATGCTCAGGCACCTGTATTTTATAGGAAGGATATAATTTCTTCGTTTATCATATCTCCATGATTTATCTGTTCAAGTTTAAAAATAATGTTTTATAGTACACTGGTATTCATCATACCATTCTTGGATTCATCAATAGGGAAGCTATGAGGGTCTAAATAAAGTCTTGACACCAGATGTATCTCTTCTGATTGCATCCTTCAGATCCCCGTGCAGTAATTTGCATTCGTACAAGATGAAATATGAATTTTTTCTCATATTACAGATATTTTTGTTTGAGGTATGCAATTTTAGCATCATCTCTTTCTTTATTTTTCTCATTGGATTCAAAAATCTATTCAAGAATTAATATATGAAATGAAAAATTTTCCTCTGAACTCTTTCGAGGAGAAGCAAGTGTTTATTTTCTCTTTCAATGAGTTTCCTGAGTTTCAACTTCCTCTAAGTAATAAGATCTTCCTTGCTATTCAACTTTAGGATCTCCAAAACCTGCATTTTCCGATCCAATTATTTATTGCCTTAATCATCAGGTTTGAATTTAAATGATCAAAATGACAACTGGAATACCATCATCACAATCTCAAAAATCAATACAATTATTTAGGTTTTACACAAAGAATTTTTACTCTATAATTGTGTTCGGTAAAAATGACTCGCCTACGAAAACGTTCTCTACAGATTTCAAGTTGATTCTATTCCCAAAATTCTTCCACCTGTGTGTAAACTTTTTAGAAATTATTTAGACACATCAGTGTTTGGAAATTTCAACAGCTATATAATTTTAGCCTGTAGCATTGAAAATAGGAGCATAAAAATGGAACGACGAGCATGTTGAAAAAATAAGATTCACAGGGTTTGGATGAAGTATGAAACCAAGTAAGTATCTTTTGAACGAAAACGACAATATTCATTGAACTGAACAGGCATTTACAATGAGACACCGAAAACACCTTCAACTTTTAATTCCAATAGAAAACCTCATATACTTACAGGTGCAATTTTATTCGAATCATCTGTATTGATGAATCTAACCAGGCGATATGAATAAGCTGAAATAACGAAGTCAAATCTTTCAAAAATTCACCCATCATCTGATGAATATGAAGACAGAACGCTCAGAATCTTTGTGAATCCGATTCGTTCACATTCTTAATTTTTAATATCTGGCTCCCAAACAGAACAAGGATATTTGATTTCTCTTCACAGCATTCCACTTATTTTTTCCATCATACTCTCAATAAGATTCAACAATACTTTTATGTAGCACGCTCCCTCTCTCTGCCCTTACTTAATCCACTTGCTCCGTTCTTCATCTTTTTTCTCTTAAGTACCCTAAGTAACCTGCACCTAGGCCGCATCAGTCAACGTGCAGGGGGCTCTAGCGCTCAAGCTTGTACCCATCAGATCCTCTTGAGATGAGATGACCCTTCTCTTCTCCGACCATCTGTCACACTCCTTTATGATCCGCATACAGAGTGTGCCCTTACGTAGCTATGAAAGGCTGGCCTTGCGCATGTCCTGACGAGTTTCTCAAACTAACCCAGGGCGGAAGTGATACCCCCAAAGAAGTTGAAGCTACCTCGCAAACCATCAAAAGGCTTCAGTGGTGATTCTGGCGGGAATTCATTCAACGAATGTGTCATAGTTTGTATCCCCTTGCGATCATCTTCGATTTCAGTGAGAACTTCGCTTGTAACTGTGTTTTCCTAACTGTTCTTTTCTCACCGATGATGATGGTTCGGCCACCATACCGAAGAGGTTTCGAATCGATCCTTCGCTCCCGTACTGCAACACGCCGCACAAGGAAGTGCTCACATAGGCATCCACTCACTGCACGATCTCGAGTGTATAGGAACTCATACGCGACGCAGCATTTCTCATTCCGGGTACACCACATTCCAAAGGTTCTCAACTGCTTCTCATCACGCTGACAGCACGATATAATCGTGGCCGCATCAATGAGAAAGCCCTTAAGTAATACAGCCATGTCTACATTCCATCGAAAGCTCACCTCCTCCACATCGGCCCAACAACTCAAACACCGAATAAAAGCGCTCTTGCATACATTCAATGCGGCTTCGCACCAAACAGTGGTCAATGATGCATTAACTGCCGTGAACTCCTGCTCAACTGCGCAGCAATGGCTAAACAGCTCACTCACCGCTGCGAGTTAGAGAGGAACCCCTATACGATTTCGATCACATTCTGTCAGACGCTTCTTTCTGGAATCGCTTTCATTAGAAGGAGTAGTTCTGTAGTGCACACAGTCTCTCTGCCCTCACTTTACTCGAGTACTTTACTTTTCATCCCGTTGTGACTCGATTCCCCTCTCTACGTTACCTTTCCGTAGGTCGCATGGGTCAACGTGCATGGGACTCTAGCGCTTACGCCTGAATACATAAGATACTCTTGCGATTTCAGCACATTCCTTTAGGATCGGCATAAATGTTATGCACCCACGTAGAAGCTATTCTGACGCGAGGAGACAAATTTCCCAAGATTAAGACAGGACAAATCTTACCCACTAATAGGTGATCCTTAACGACAATTCGGATGGACGAACTACCAATCTTCAGGGTCACAGTACGGATTCCAGAGTTCATATTCACCCTCTCGGAACTGTGATTCGCTATAGTAGAGTAAAAGTAAAAAACTTCACTAGTGCTGGCTCGACTTCGGACGTTCTTCTCTTGGCGATGGTGATAGTTGGGCCGCCATCCCCGGGGAGGATTCAAATCCACACTTCGCTCCCGTGCTGCAACACGCCTTTCAAAGATTTGGTGGGGTACCAAATCCGGAAATCCATTGCAAGTAGGATGATTGGTTGACAATGGTTGCTTCTTGGTTCTGGCCATGTAGTGAATCGGTCGACATAGATAAAGCGATAATGGAATCATTCAAAATGAGCTATTATGATGATGTCGAAGTGAACGTGTTCAAATATCTTATGCTTGGGAGAACTTACTAAGTAATTTTTTCCTGTTCACTCCGGAGACAGCTCCTTTCTCATTCGTAATGAAGATTCCTGCTAGTGGTGTAGAGGTATCGCAATAAACTGCGATGGTTTATTCATTTTTAGGCGCTTGTTCTGGGGAACAGCGCGTTATCATTTCGTCACGATGTCTGTAATTTTCGAATTTTGAGCTGAAATTGGTCTCAAACTGATAGGTTGGACTCACTGATGAAGAATCCGTGGTCAAAATTGATTCTGTCCTTTCGGCCGGCCATGCGCGCTATAACTCTCGAAAGGAAGGGCCTAGAGTCTTAAAATTTTCAGGTTAGGTTAAGATCTCGAATATCTCGGTTGAGTTCGTTAATGGGCCAAATCTGCCGAATGGTTTTTGTGCTAGAGCCATTTGAAATTTTTATTTTTCAATAACTCGAAAAATATTTATCTGATCGAAATGAATCTTGGTTGGAAGATGAACAGTGTCAATAAAAAGAATTATCCATGGAAGAAAGATTCGAAAAAAAAAGTTGTTTCTTTTGAAAATTTTATATTTCATTGAAATTTCCAAGTTACCATTTCTCAAGGTGAACAAGCGCGTAAAAGCTGCTGACGTCACGTCAGTGCTTTTCTTGATTTTTTTATTTGTTGTCTCGTGTAGAATGTAGAAGTTTCTTCAACTCAGTAGTTTTCCCGAGAGTTCCGATCCTATGTAGTCTTGTGGGACTGAGAGTTGGTCCACGACATTTTGATCGATTGGTACGCAGCAGATCAGTGGTGAACTGAAATATGAAGTCTTGGAGGCGGAACTGTCTGCAAAAGTACTCAGGTTTCTGTCTGAAAGCAAATGCCAAAGGCTTGTGGCTCATAAATATGGCAAAACTTCTGGATGCTGGGATGTGTCCAAAGTGCTTGATAACAAGGTAGATGGCAAGGAGTTCGCAATCATATGCCGCATATCGGTTTCTGCTCGAGATCAATGTTTTGAGAGAGAGCCAGTAATAGCCTTTATTGATTATGAAGTTGCGAATTCCTCCAACTGCTACGGGTGGGAAAGGTGTGCTGCTATTGCTGGCTTCTTTTGAAATTCTCGGATGCCACTGGAGCCTTTGGAGTCCAGTTTATCTCGTTGAGAAGTGATTGTGTGTCTCCTATACTGATTATAAAACGTCGGTAGAAGTTAATTATACCAAGGGATCGTCGAAGTTCATTTGCTGCAGAATGATGAAGGATTGGAGGATGTAGTCAACTGTATCTGATAGTGGCCTTGTGCCTTCAGGTTGCCGAATATCTTCTTGGCTGGATTCAATGATGTTCCATTTGTTCTTCTTCGGATTCTGAGGCGATTATTACGTCGTCTATGTATCTGAAGAAGAATTCTAGTCCTCGTATTCCCTCGTCGATGACTAGTTGGAAGTTCTGAGCAGCATTCTTTACTCCGAAAGAAATAAATTGCAATTCGGATATAACGAATGGAGTAGTGATGGCTGTTTTCGGAACGTCCTCTCCGTCTCGCACAAGTTCCAGGCTCAAAAGATGCTCTCTTCCTACAAAATGTGGAGAAAGTATTAAACATGTCTCATTTGGTAGCAATCAAAATTTGGGCGTTGGCATCGGCTGGGTCTCTAAGATGTCGGACGAAATACGATGGTTTTGCGGACTTCATTTCCTTCCTACAGCTTGTATCTTCTTCCTAGAATGTGCACAATCGCCACGGTGGGTTTTGGTTTCATGATAATTACCTTCATCTTATTTGAGTACTTCGCTAGTAGGTTCCCTACTACATGTCTGAACTTCCCTTCGTCCGAAGTCGAGCCTGCACTAGTGAAGTTTTCCTCTACAATAGCTAACCAGAGTTCCGAGAAGGTGGATATGAACTCTTTAGTCCGGAGTATGACCTTGAAGATTTGTGGTTCGTCCACCGAATTGTGTTGAACGGTGTACGTACGTTTTTCCTTCTTGAATTTGGATTTGCCCTGTTATCTTTACGCCACTGAAATTGCTTATTGAAGTCGTCAGAGATCACCTATTCGTAGGTATAACGATTCTTCCTGGCTTGGAAAATTCGTCAGCATGCGTCAGACTAGATTTTCATGTCTACGTGTGTGGACAACATTTATGCGGATCATAAAGCAGTGTGTTAAAATCTTAAGAGGATCTAATGTGTTCTGGTGTGAGCGGTGGAGCCCCTACACGTTGACAAATGCAGCCTATGGAAAGGTGACATAGAGAGGAGAATCATACCGCAAAGGATAAAAAGTAAAGCACGTGAATTGAGGGAGGGCAGAGAGAGTGCGTGTACCACAGGACTCCCCTCTTAGTGAAAAAGATTTCAGAAAGTTGCATGTGGCAGAATGTGATCGAAACCGTTTATGGGTATTCCTCTGAAACGCAGCGGTGAGTGAGCTATTTTGCCATTGCTGCACTGTTGAGCAAGAGTTTACGGTATTTTATGCACCATTGTCCACTGTTGATACAGGGCCGTATTGACTGTGTGCTAGAGCGCTTCTATTCAGTGCTCGAGTTATTGGGCCGATGTGAAGCAGGTCAGCTTTCAACGAAATGTAGACATGGCTGTACTGACCAGGGCTTTTCTCCTTGGTGCGGCCATTATTGTATCGTGTTGTCGGCTATATGGGAATCAGTTAAGTTCCTATGGAATGTGATATACCCGGAAGGAAAAGTGCTGCGTCACGTATTAATTCCTATAGCACATGAGACCTTGCAGTGAGCGGATGCCTATGTGAGCACATCCTTGTGCGGCGTGTTGCAGTACGGGAGCAGTGTCGATTTTAAACCTCCTCGGTATGGTGGCCGAACCACCATCATCGGTGAGAAAAGAACAGTTAGGAAAACACAGTAACAAGCGAGGTCCTCACTGGATTGCCAGGGAATACAAACTATGGCACCACCGTTGAATGAATTCACGCCAGAGTCGCCACTGAAGCCTTTTGATGGTTTGCGAGGTAGCTCAACTTCTTTAGGGGTTTCACTTCCGCCCTCGGTTAGTTTGAGAAACTCGTCTAGACATGCGCAAGACCAGCTTTTCATAGCTACGTAAGGGCACACTCTGTATGCGGATCATAAAGGAGTGTGCCAGATGGTCGGAGAAGACTAGGATCATCAGATCTCAAGAGGATCTGATGGGTACAAGCGTGAGTGCTAGAGCCCGCTGCACGTTGGCTGATGCGGCCTAGATGCAGGTTACTCAGGGTACTTAAGACTAAAGAGATGAAAAATGGAGCAAGTGGATTAAGTAAGGGCAGAGAGAGGGAGCGTGCTACATAAAGTATTGTTCAATCTTATTAAGAGTCTGATGGAAAAAATGAGTGGGATGTTATGAAGAGTAATTAAATGTCGATCTGTTGTCTAAGAAGCTTTCTGATATTGAGCTTTTACCCCTTCAGACTCATTGCGTTTCATCCTGGGTCGGCCTGGGAGAACATGACATGACTTGCACTATAATAGCTTTTCACGCTTACGCGATCGGACACATCATCGCAGATCGCAGATCATGAAGGAGTGTGCCGGATCGTCGAAGATGACTTATCATCAAATCCCATGATGATCTGATAGCTACTCGGCTTATATTCTTAAGTGAAAATTCGACACGCGTACGCATCTCAGTAGTCGGAATTTCGGAAATCCGTTTGCGCATCGAAAGTTCACTTGTCCAAAATACATTCGGTCATCCCATACATGATGCTTCTCCTATACAACGGCTGCCTACTGCTCGGCAACCTTTGACAATCGGACAAGAGGCATCCCATAAGGATCGCACAACGGTGGACTGGACCCCCTCCATGCAGTTCATATTAGAACACGGAGAGAAAGAAAGAGATCGCTCTGCATCTGAAATTAAAAGCTGTCCCACGAACTCATGAAGTAAAATTAGAAGTATTTCGTCTGATCATTTCAATCGACCTCCTCGTATGATGGATTTGACTTATAGTTGGAAATTCAAACCTCATTTGCCTTCGAAGTGTCATAAATAGCGTAATTTTCGTTTCAAAGACATCCACTTAGTTCTTTTCTTTCCCCGAACCCTGCAGGTTCATGTGAAATCTGAAGTTTGCATAATAATAATAATAGTACTTGGGTTTTGATTTGATGAATATTTTTTTACACAACAATATGAAAATGCTCTGTCATGGGAAGCATTTTTTTGTGTCATATCAGGAGGATGTGCTTGAGAGTTCTATCATTCATATCATATTATAGGAACTTGCGTTTGTAGCTTTTACTTGATGGTTATTGTATTATTTCAATAACATTCAATATACATCTTATTCGAGACTGTTGATTATTTCCATTCATTTCAATCTTTAATTTTTTCAAAATATTCAAACTTTTGGGTTCAGTTTTTGCGATAAATCATGTGATCATTGAGGGGTCTATGTTTGTAGAATTGTTTTTTGTTAAGAAATTGTTTTTTCTTTATTATTGGTTGTATTCTTGGGAATCATTTCAAATTTTAGGATTGTGTTTTATTTAAATTTTTGAGAATTGTTGAAGATTAAGGGTGAATGTTTTGTTTTTGTATATATTTTTGAATTAAATTTATTTTTCACGAACAGTCTTTCACTATTTCATACCACATATTCTTCATAATTCCTGTATCTCATCGACATTGGAGCAACCGTATTTTCTAGGTCATGACTAGGTACCTACCATTTAAACAAGGAAAAAACGTACAATGGTGTTTTTCCAAAATTCCATTCCATATACATTAGTTTCAAATTCATATTCATATCATTAATTTCCTAACTAATCATTCTGATTGGAACTTTTTCATTCATTTCAATCAACACCGACATCCGGGCTGTAGTGACCTGGAGGCAAGTGGAGAAGGCGCTCCAAAGCTGTTTGAGGGGGACGCCAGGCACAAGCTTCAAGGGGACGCCGGGCACAAGCTTCATAGGAAAAAGTCAACGAAATAGATTTATTGTTACATTTCTACTATTAAAATATCGCCCCACAACTTGCGGATGTTTACATGCCGTGTGCCATCTAGCTTACACGACAGATTTGAGATTCGTTGGTGTAGGCTCCTTTTGAACTATGTAAATAAAAATAAAAAAACGGAGTTACTTCGATTTGCTCGTACTAATGGATACCATGAAAAGAGAGTCGCGTTATCTTCTCATTATTCTCCAAACTATTTTGTCATCTGACATGACCAGATAAAATTGAGTGATTTTGTCTGACAGAAGATTCATTTGAAGTTGACAACTACAAATTGGATAGTTCGTGTTCATAAGAGTGCGCCTTTATTTATCTATGTATTCAAAGCACACAGAAATGATCATGATTCAATAATTTTGCACTCGTCATAGATAATAAGAAAAATGAACTATATACATATGAGATAAATCTGTAACGACTAAAATCACATTACAATTACCTAATCTAATTTAACAAGTGCGGTAATTCTTTACCTACTGAATATTGAGGTTCGGGTATTTTAACTTTTGATGTCATTAGAACTTCCAAAAAATATCACAAGCTGTCAAAATTCCACAAAAGGCTGGAATTTTGAAAACTAAAATTCTGTACTACAGAGTAGTATAAACCGGTGTGGATAAGCCAGTTGAAAAGATGCGGTCATCAACATCAATCTGGATTACGGTCAGAATTTCATTGACAAGTGCATAGATAAACTAGTCTCTCTAGATGCCCAACCCACCTACTTAGACTTGTTGCGCATTTAGTAGCGCCTCTGGTGTTTGTTTGCTGTATCATTAGTGGTTTGACGGGAATTCAAATAATACCATAATGATTTCATCTACAGAATGTCTCCGGCTGCGAATTCGTGCAAATTTATAACTCGAGTGTTTTGTTTTCAAACAAGCTCGATCTCACATCACATATGGCAACATGGTGACGAAAGAAGCAATGGCTGGTGAATTGAATAAGCTGAAAAAAGATATTTTAGTTGAAATAATAATAAACAAATCCACACCAGTAAGTCTTAATGTAAGTGAAAAAGTGGCTGGCACTGGCTCAAGTGCTGAACATTTAGGAAATCCTGGAAACAATATCTCACTGGATAACCTGAAATCTGATAACGCGGTTCGTGAACTGAAACCACCAAAGAGGTGGTTGAGTGAATTGGAAAGGCCAGTGGAAAATCAATAGATACTAATTTCCAATTTAACAAAAATTTAAAACAAACCTTAGACGTTAGACTTTCAGCAACCAAAGAAAATTGAAGATAGAAAATTTAACAAATCAGAACATCCCGCAAACGTCATAATTGGGAAAGATATTGGAACATCTTAGAAGGTCCTGCGGGAGAGATTACTTCGTTGTGGAAGAACCACCCCTGAAGGATGACGCAAAAAGCGCATCGTTTAAGATCGCGGCTGATATCAGTTTATTGGATAAGATTAATGCTGAGGAAATGGCCTGAAAATGTGACGCTCCGCAGATTTTCTTTTTTCGGAGTAATGGAAGGTATATTGATCAGTCAAGCCCATTCAATCGAACACAACAGAAAAGTTGATGACAGAAAAGAAATAGGTAAAAATTATTCACATAGGGAAAAAATGAAGTTTGTTTTATTGAATCAGAATATACAAGGATTAAAAAAAAAATCAACATGTTAGTTGTCTCGGAATATAAAAATTGTGATGCACTTTGCATTACAGAGCACTGGCTGATGCCTGAGTCCTTAAAATTTTAAATTTTAGTGGGTATAATATTTGCTCTGCTTTCTATAGAACATCTTTTGGACGTGGTGAATTGATGATTCTCGTAGGTGGTGCTATGACTGAGGAAATTCAGACCATTAGAGGAATGTCCGTGGAGAAAAACACGGAAATATGGTTGACGTATCCCGAAAGACCGCCCTCCGCCCTAGGTAAGTATAATCGTTCGATTGCAGAGTTTGGATGTAA
Source organism: Myrrha octodecimguttata (assembly GCA_958510865.1). Lineage (NCBI taxonomy): Eukaryota > Metazoa > Arthropoda > Insecta > Coleoptera > Coccinellidae > Myrrha > Myrrha octodecimguttata. The sequence continues at coordinate 17,866,427 of OY294060.1, forward strand.
TATTCCATGTCTTGTGAAGGAAGTCCGAACCCACTGATCTATTCTCCGCATATCTGTAGATGACCAATTAAGTATTCCGGAAGTGTATGTAAATACAGGTATTGCCCAGGCTGTAATTTTGTTTTTAGCATTGAGCTGTGTTCTGAGGACTTTTCTGACCCGTCGAGTGAACTCTCCTTCAGCGACTTCCTTACTCTGCTTCTGCCTGATCTCGAATGACTGTTGGATTCCGAGGTATTTATAGGTATTTTCTTATCCCAGACCGTGTATTTCTGTTCCATCCTGTAGTGTGACGTTACCATCCTCAGTCATTCTACCCCTCTTTACGTGTACAAATGAGCACTTTTCGAGGCCAAATTCCATCTTTATGTCTGCGCTTAAGCTCCTGACTAATTCGAGTTCACCCTCAAGTTGAGCAGCGCCTCTTGCGAGGAGCTTCAGGTCATCTTTATAGAAGAGGTGCGTGAGCCTTACCTGGTCGTCTATGCTGTATCCGTAATTACTCCGGTTCAATCTATTGCTGAGCGGATTGAGAGCAAGACAAAACCACTCTGGACTCCAGCCATCCCCCTGAAATATGCCTCTCTTTATGCGAATTTCTTCAGTTTGGTATAATTTCGTCGCACATCTGACCAATAAGCTGGTCCGCCAGGAGTTCATAAGGTGTTGGAAGAGCTGAATAACTTGGTTGTCTATTTTATATATTCGCAGAACCTCGAGCAGCCAAGAGTGCGGTACGCTGTCGAAGGCTTTCTGGTAGTCGATCCAGCCCATGGATATGTTTTTTAATCTCTTTCTGGCTTGTTTGGTAACGATGTTATCGATGACTAGCAGCTCCTTGCAGCCTTTGGCTCTCCTTTTACAACCACCCTGCTCCCAGGCCATGATTTTGTTACTGCGGATATGGGTGCTAATTTTGAATCCGATGACTGATGTTAATATTTTGTAAGCCGACGGAAGGCAGGTAATTGGTCGGTAGTTTTTTGACTGGGTTGCATCTCCTGTCTTGAGTAGCATATGTGTTTTACCCTTCGTGAAGTATCCAGGGATTGTCACCGGGTCGAGAATTGCCTCCTGAATGTGCTGAGCTAACCTGTTATGTGATGTTTTGAATGCCTTCCACCAGTAATTGTGGATTCCATCAACACCCGGGGCAGTCCAGTTCTTGAGCCGTTTGACCGTTTCAGTTATGTCTGCTCTGGCGATGGAGATTCCTTCCATGAGTCTTTTGTTTTTGTTGTTATCTTTTTCCTCCTTTATCCATTCGGCGTGCAGGTTGTGTTGCACCTCCTGAGACCATATAGTCGACCAAAACCCGGTCATCTGATCTTCTGTGGGTGGTTGTTTTATTTTTCCCTCATTATTTTCCAGTTGCCGATAAAACAGTTTCTGGTTGCTATTGAAAACACGATTTTGTTTGTATCTTGTGGTTCTCTTATGATATCTTCTGAGTCTACTTCCCAGGGCGGCAATCTTTTGTTTCAAAATTTCAAGGTGTTCACTTAGGGCTTGTTTGTGTTGTGGGTCCGATGTTTTAATTTTCGCTTTTTTGGCATATCTTATTGCTTTCTTCTCAGTTTTTCTACTATGCGTATTGCTACTCAAGTAATTCTCTATAATTCCAATTTCTTTTCGCCAACCTGTTATCTTATCCTCCAGTCGTTTTTCCCATGGTGGTTTGTTTGGATGGTTTTGGCCTGATGGAGTTGATTTCTTGGGATGGATTATGCCGATTATAGATGCCGCGCAATATACCCTGTGACACAGATCCTCGAGGCTTTCAGATTGTTCAAATGCTCTTGCCAGTGCTATGTTGGTGGTTGCTACTATGTTCTTTATTTCTTTATAAAAGCGGAGCCTGGGTATTTCAGGTCTTGCGTCCATTGATGTGCCTTTATATTTGAGATCCACTTCCTGGGACATTGCTCTGATTTCGGTCATTTCTGGTCCATTATCTTCGCTCTGGGTCGCCTCTTGCTGTGGAAGGCTATTTCTTGCTTGTATTGATCTGCGGATGGCAATTGATCTTGTGGTGATGCTGTTCGGGCTGAAGTTCGATCTCATTGTCGCTAACTCATCTGGGGATATCAGTTTTCCTCGTTTTATATTACTTATCTGCGCTGCCAGATGTTGTGTTGTGAAACTCAGTGTTGGGTATCTTTCTCTCCACTTTCCTTATATTTGGTCTCTGTATCTAGTTTTCTTCGTCTCTCCTTCGGTGACACGGAAGTAAGCATTCATCAGAAAAATATTCATGTCTCGTGTCCAATGCTGCCTTCCCCTCCTTCGAGATTGAGCGGGGTCTCCCTCTGAAGTACCCAAGCATTCACTCCGGTTGTCACTAGTAGGGTTGCCAGGCCTTGTGGATCCATTTCGCAGAGAGGTGCCACTCGCTCCACACTCTGCTGCTAGAGACTGTACCGGCCTTCCTCCAAGCGCAGTCCCGACACTGGAGGCGTTATCCGAGGCTGAATTTCCATTTTTGGGAGCTTCTGGAATAACACAGTATATGGGCTGCTGACCCCTATACTGGTTCGCTGAGGGCTGCGGGATTGCAACACCCGAGGTCAAAGACCCCCCATGCAGGCGAAACTGGCTGTACTGGATTTACGTCGTTACCAGTAGCGGATAATCCGGCCAGACATATATATATATATATATGTCTGTATATATATATATAGATTCTATTGTGGATTCCAAAACCAACTCTACCGGAGAAATCAGTTAAAATAAGGGATATTTGGAATCATTCGAACAGTGACCAATTTTTAAACAAAATTAACAATGAAAAAGTTATCGATAATATCACGATAATGTTCACATTCCGGATAATGCCAGGCTTATCTATTTCGACCTGATGAATTTGTTTCTATACCGGTCGAAGAAATCATAAAATTGGTAGATGACCTGTTACTACGAAAGAGAACAAATCCTATAATATGGCTGTTGAAACCCCTATTATTCACTTGTTTAGATGCCAATACTGTACCCATCTCTAGGGTCCCTTTCGACCCGATGATTGACATAAAACAGACGGCCGCTCTGAGAACCCTGCTTGGTTTAAGTACGCCTTCTAAGAAATCAGTCTAAAGTTGATCTTACGATCATACACAAGAATATTTTACATAAATAAAATCTTAAGGCTCAAGAAGTATAATCAATTTACAGTCCATTACCAATTTATTCAAAAGCAAAATATTGGATATCTTGAACCGTTGCCTAGAACAAAATTATTTTATGTCTAACGGTACGTACTTTTTGATGGATGACGAAAGTCCAACCATGGGAAATCCATTGAGCCCGATATTATCCGAAGATTTTATGGGCCACCTTAAAACGGAAATCCAAAACAACCCTTACTTTAAATATTTCCTTTATAGGTACCGCTTCTCTATTCATTGGTACAAACGGGCAACTTTCTTGGTTTTTGGACCTTATTAACAAACTATCTCCAACAAGCATTCACTTATGAATATAAAAGCATTCAAAATTTACAAAAATAATAACACACACAGATACCATATCATACATTTCAATTCAAACCATTCTTACTCTCATAAAATAGCAGCTTATAATCGTATGATATATATCTACTGGTTAACATACCCATGACACAAATTCATTTCGACAAAGAATTATAATCAGACAAATAAATGGCATTAAATAATACAATCTGTTTTCCAAGAAACTGCCCTTAACAAATAGTTCAATCCTGAAATCCGCAAGGGCCTTTTCCATGAAACCTAGAAAAGCACTGAAGTGAGTCAGCAGCTTTCACCCGCTTGTTCACATTACGAAATGATGACATAGAAATTTCAGTGAAATTTAAATGAAAATGAAAATTTTCAAAAAAAAAATTTTTTTTCCTAATTTTTTCATAGATAATTCTTTGTATTCATACTGTTCATCTTCCAACCATGTTTCATTTCGATCAGATAGATATTTTTTGAGTTATTAAAAAATCAAAGTTGCATATGGCTGTAACACAAAAACCATTCGGCAGATTTGGCCCATTAACGAACTTAACCGAAATATTTGGAGTCCAAACCTAATCTGAAAATTTCAAGTCGCTAAATCGTTCAAGAACATTTTCGACTCAAAATTCGAAAATTACAGACATCGTGACGAAATGATAACTCGCTGTTCCCTAGAACAAGCGCGTAAAAACATAATGTTATTACATTTTGAATAGATATTGGCAGTGAACACCTCCATAATACCTCAAAAATGAATCAATATCCTCCCAAAGTCGATAGCTTTAAGCATTAAATAATTGTTTAAATCCCTAAATCGCAGATAATCTATTGAACAAATTACCCTGGTAACGCTAGCTCCCGACCGGCCAGCTCCACGGGAACTTTTCATTTCGCCACGGTCCAACACACTTTCGTGATTTTCATGATTTCTGGACAGCCGAACGTAACAAAATTAGGTTCGTCTTATGAATGAAAAAGCAAGGAATAAACAATTTTTCGTTCACATATCCTAACTCTAAGTCCCAATTCCAAGATAGAATTGTAGGATTTCAAGCCAGCCAAAGAGATTTTTGTGATTTTTATATTTCCATAATGAGCGGCCAAGGATAAAACCAAGTAAATCTTATAGGCTAATAAAAATTCTATATATCTGCCACTTATCAATCAGATAGTTACCCCTTAAGGCTCCAGCTCCAAGGGCCGAATTGAAAGTTCTCATGCTGACGGAATAGATTTTCGTAATTTTCATGTTTTCAGAATAGCCGGCCAAGAAAAACTTAATATTATACAGGAACGAAATAGGCATTAAAAGTTAATTTTGCGTTCTTATTAGGTTACGTCTAAGTGTCCAGCTCCAAGATCCAAATTGTATGATCTCATGCCGGCCCAATAGATTTTCGTGATTTTCATATTTTCCAAATAGGCGGCCAAGAATGAATTTGAGTCTATTTTATAGAGGAATAAAAGAGCTATAAATAGTTAATTTTCGTACTCAATATCATTCTTGGCCTCCTATTCGGAAAATATGAAATCACGAAATACATCGCGCCGGCATGGGATCATACAATTGGGCCCTGGGAGTTTGACCCTTAGAGCGAACCTATCTGAATGAAAAATTATTCATATGCAGAATTTTCATTCTAGAAGATGGAGTTGGGTTTATTCTTGGTCGCTTATTATGAAAATATAAAAATCACAAAAATCCCTTTGGCAGGCATGAAATCTTACAATTCTGATTTCGAATTGTGCCTTAAAGTTAAGATATGTGAACGAAAAATTGTTTTGGTTTATTATTTGATGAAATCAAATAATAAACCTTAGTGATCGACCAACAAAAAAAAAATTTTAACCCCCCCTGATAATTTCACAGTTTACGTTTTGGAGTATGTAGATTTGAATGAACGAATAAAAAAAAATCCGTCCGTCCGCCGTCCGTTGTCCAGAGCTTTTCTCGGAAAGTACTGCACCGAAATCCGTGAAACTTGGTAGAAAAATCATGTGTCGCTCGGGATTGATCCTCCAAGCTTTTCAGCAGGATTGGTGTAACCTAAGGGTTTAAAATTGCGGGTTGGAGGGAAAAAAAAATATTTCTCGGAAACTTACCACCGAATTTTTGTGAAATTCTCAACGTTGATTACTGTTGCATAACTCAACCTAAAAATTTTTACCCGGATGATATCCGACCAGTAGTCTCTGAGTTATAAAGAAAAATGCTACAAATTTCCAATGATCCCGAGAATGAATCATCGCATTCGGTTCTAAGATTGGAATTCAGTGAAATAATCGGTTAACTTTTCATCCAGAATCATATATCTTTGAGAGGTTCACGATATATTTGATTTTTACAGAAAAGTTATTGAAAATAACTTTAGGTCTTCAGTTTGTGTATTGGATATTTTGTGAATCAAATGAACTCTTATCGGATATATGCACTGTGGAAAAATTTTTTTCGGATAAGTTGCACAGGACGGGTGAGTTTTTTTTCATTTCATTTTTTTTTTGTTTTACGTATTTGTTGTTAATTTGAGAGTTTAAGTTAATTTTCCCGAAAGTTTCTCAAGAAATACTAACGCGATCAAATTGAAATATCATAACTAGTTGTGAAATATCGACGCTCAATTTAATGCATGATTTCGTGAGAATTGTATTGGAAAAAAATTTTCAAAAAGCACTGCCGTGAAGGCAGCAACTTTTGCGCGCATGTTCAATGTAGATGACCGCTTAAGCAACGAATTTGAACGTGCGCGCAAAAGCTGCTGCCTTCACAGCAGTGCTTTTTGAAATTTTTTTCTGATGAATTACTGGATTTCAATTCGATCATGTCTGTATTTTTGGACATATTGTAAAAATAATATTTTGAATGGGTATATCTACGGAATCATTGGGCGGATTTTACCCATTCACGAATTCGACCTTCGTAATTAAGCCCCAAACCTACTCTACAAATATCGAGTTTCTAAGTTGTTTCTTTCGGAAGTTATTGTGTTTACGCAGTCGGCCGTTAGGCTGACCCAATCAAAATTTTATTTTTCCAATATTTCCAAAAATACAGATCAGATCGAATTGAAATCCAGTAACTCATCGAAAATAACAGTTCGAAGTTTCATACAGAATTTAATGAGGATGATATGATGAGAAAATCATAGACATTTTTTTTTTCAAATTGTTCTAATAACACGATTATCACGAAATTTTGCAAAAAGTTGTCTTTCAGCATCATAAAACTAGCTGTGAAGTTTAATCCGGACTGAATCAGTATTTCTCGAGTAATACCGAAAAAATCAACGATATCGAGAAGAAAACCTCGAAATTTGACATATTTTTTCCCGATATCTCCAAAACTTATGATCGTATCGAACTGAAATTTGGTACACTGCTGTGAAATTAGAAGGTCAAAGTGTGAGTTTAATTTTTTCTGGATATGATGAATGGTTTCCGGAAAAAAAATTTTTTTGTAAAAAAATTTCGAAAAAAATTTTTTTTTAAATCTACTGACAATATGATCTTGACGAAATTTGGCTCAAAGTTGCGCGTCGTTATACTCCACCAAACTGCCAAGTTTAAATCTAATCGCTCGGGTAGTTTCTGAAATAAAAAATAAATAACTTCAAAACATCAAGTGCCTATAACTCCGAAACTATTCGACCGATTTGGCCCATTAACGAACTTAACCGCGGCATTCTGATGCGAAACCTATCCTGAAAGTTTCAAGTAGCTAGCTTGCTTCTGTCGACAGTTATCGTGTCTACGGCCGGCCAACCGGCCGGACAGAATCAATTTTGACACCGGATTCGTCATCAGTGAGTCCAACCTAGTCGATTGAGACCATTTTCGGCTCAATCATCGAAAATTACAGACATTTGGACAAAACGATAGCACGCTGTTCCCCTAGAACATGCGCACAAAAATTGAATTTTTTCTAAACATTTTTTTCGGAACCTATTCATTAAAGTTCAATATAATTTGGTACAGGTCTTAGTCAACATTTTGAAACCATATTTATTTGCAGAGATATTGGCGGAAAATTTTGTGGCCATTTTAAATTTTGAGGTTATTTCCCTTATATGTCAAAAGGCGCAAACGCTTTCTGATTTGAATTTCATTTCTGTTTGTGTAATACCGACACGCAATTTAATAAGTAATATCGTGAAGATCGTACTGGCAAAATATTAGTAAAAAATATTTTTCGGAAATTTAACTTAACTTTAACGAAAGAAACAACATAGTGACTTGACCTTTGTAAAGTAGTTTTTTAAGAAACTCAACACCAAGATAATTTTCTCTTCAACTCCAATATTTCATAGGAAATGTGATTTGGAATGAAAAATATTTAAGATTTTTATGAATAACATCCTCTAGGCTTAATTATAAAGTGATTCTTTCAATTCTTTCCAGCAAAATTTTCGTTATATGTTGATACCTTAGTGAATAGGTTTATCTACCATATTTCGGGAATATATTTAGATGAGACAGACAACATGGATACGGTAATTGATTATATCGGTGACAGGACTGATAATTCTGATGATCAGTCGGACATAAAAACTCCATCTCATTGTCGTAACTCGACAGATTTGTCCCCAGATAATTAGGGAATACGGCCTTGTGCGGCCACCTGCATTGGTCTCACTTTTCGAGCGAGCTAAGGCGGTTCGCCCTTCAAGTGGTTTTGTGCGTTATTATAAACATAGACATATTTAGGCATGTAAGATTCATCCTTGGGGGTATTTGAAAATTCCAGACATAAGTCAGTCGGGATCGGAATTGGAAGCGATAAGCATATTCATTTTACAACTAGGAATCGAATTAAAGTGTGTTTTTTTTTAACTGTTCAGTTTGATTTTGAAAACTTTCGAACCTCCTAGACGCCAGATCCTAACGGTGTGTAGGACTTCGGCGGGGAATTCACAACACTCATAGTAATACTACGGAATCACAAAAAACACGAAGAAAGTTGCTTAAAATCTTCTTCAGGTATCTACATTTTACTGACTGATGGTATGTAGTACAACAAGGTTTAAATATGGTCCGGAACGTACCTAAATAATTATACAAAAGCGTAAAAGTGAGAGTAGGTATAAATTGGGGTTTGCCACAGAGTTTTTAGGTTACAGAAAAATATTCAGTAGTGGAGAGCTATTCACATCTGTTTGTTCATTCAATAGGATTTTGCGGGTGTTGTACCTATTGATTTCTATCGATTTGGTTAGATTTCCCAATAATTCTTGCATTCAACTTTCGAATTTATATGTTAAGGGTAGATTGGGCTAAGTTCTGTAGTTCTAATTCGAGAATGGGTGAAATCTGCCTTATACTTCCGCACTTGCGGGAATAAACTCATTCCGAATTTACTGTTCTGATATTCCAAAAAAATACGTCGAATGAAATTTGGTAGTCCGAAAATAACGGCTTGTAGGTCAATAAAAAATTAATCAGGATCATCCGATTGAAAGATTGAAAGCCAAGTAGGGTCAGTGACAGGATGGGTGACCTTTCTGTTATAAGTACACACTTTCGAGAGAAATATTTTAGGGACTTGAATCATTCCACTTGAAAGTAAAAAGCTGTTAAAATCATCCTGTTCGTTCAGCGCTCTTGTCGAATTTTTATTAAATAATTCTCAAAAGATTTCCAGGCAACTCAAATGAAAAACATACCAGAAGGGGTGTCAAGGGAATTTATCTAAGGCCGGCCGGCCCTGGACGTCATCTATGTGAGCGTCATAACATAATGAATAATTTTTCAGAATTAAATGTGGATCATCTGTCATTAGAAATGTCCACCAGTCAGGTAACGAAATCATCAAGTAGTTGTAATTTTACGCGCTTTTTTTTGGGCATAAGAACGTAATCAATTCGCCGAAGTGTCTGTTATTTTCGATTAGGTTTAACTCGATTGGGGGGGAATCTGTGACCATTATGTTCGGAGGACCCTCAGTTCGAGTTTTAACTTTCGAAGGAAAATACCTAGCTAGAGCTTGAATATCTCAGTTTAGTTCATTTATATGGGATGAATACATCTGCACCAGTGTAATTCGGATTACATATTCAAACATTTTTATAGTATTTTCCTGTTATCTCAACTAAATACTGATTCGATCTGATTGAAATTTGGTTGGTAATTATAAATTGCACAAAATTTCGTGAAGATCATCCTGATGAAAAAAATTGGAAACTGGAATATTCACAATATTCAACATAAATAACAAAGTGATCATTTAGCGACCGTTCACCAAATTTCAGATCAATTCGAAAATATTGGAAGAATAATATTTCGAATGGCGTAGTTTTACTCATTTATCAATTCAAACGTTGGTATTGAACTAGAAACGAGCACTACATTCATCTGTTTTTTGGATTGGATAAACACAATTAATCCTGAAAGAAATGAGGTAGAGTCTCCATATTTGTAGAGTAACATAGGGCTTGATCAAGGAGGAATTTACTTTAGAGCCACCTTGAAAACAGATATATTAGTGTTATGCTCAGATACAACCGTTCACCAAATATTGAAGAAAACATTCCAAAGCTTTTAGGGTGGGTATAGATTCAATATTTTTAATGAATGAAAATAGAACGTTATGGACACAAACAACCTAATCAGTAAAAAGTAAATGGTGAATTATATCAATCGAAGAAAAACTTCAATACTAACTACGCTTCTCATGTTGCATGGAAAATTATTTTGAATCTTCATATGGCTGACAGGAAAAAATTATTTGAATTATTTTCACAGAGAAGGAAATACATTAGGAACTGTTTAAAATGAAAATCTTTCTAATTTGTTTCCATTTTTATGGATTTTGTTAAGGGGGAATTTTTCATGAATTCAGTTTTGTACGAACCTTCACGTCGTCAGTTTCCGAACAAAAAATGTAAAGATTAATTCGATCGGATGTTTATTTTTCGAAATACAGGGCAATACAATTACGAAATAATATAACTGCATAATAATTTAGTGGATTTTATTCATTAACGAGTTAAGCAACCGGAGTTATGTTACACAAATTTGCTCTACAAATATCGAGTTGTAACTTCCGAAAGATATTGTGCTTTCGATCAGCCGTTCAAAAAAACAGATTGAAATCTGGGAGAAATCTGGTTGAGATATGACAGTGTGAAGGTTCATACAAAATTTCTTGAAGAGTTGAAAAATGAAAGAAAAAGGTTCCGGAACTGCTCTATATTCATAACGAATATTTTTCCTATTAATTAGGTTTTAGTTGAATACTATCAAGTATGAGAATGATAAAGTTTTGAAAGTAACATTTTTCAATAAATGATCTTGAGTTATCTTTATGAATATTTTGATGATGTTAATTGTCAATTAGCAATTAATCCGATGAATCGAAGGTGAATGAGATATTTTGAACCTGAAGAGTGTTGATAGAAATATTGAGTAGGTACCTGCCTAATCCATGCTCACGTCCATAAGATATAAATAATTCCTTTAACCGCTGTCAATTCTATTTTCTCACGCGAAGGAATTTTTGTTGAAAAGTAGTAGCAAAGAAAAAAACAAAATTTGATTTTCTTAAGTGAATGGTTGTGGTTGATATTTCAGTGCTTCCTGAGGTGAGAATAATAAAGGGAAAAAATAAGTCAATATTACGTTGGTTATTTTAATAGAATAAATAATATAATAATAATAATAAATAACTGCAATATTGTTTATATTCATTTCGTATCAAGCCATTACTGAAGCATATACCGGGTGTCCCACGAATAACGTTCGTTAGAATATTTTTGGGAAGGAATCGAAATCCAAGTTTGCAATTCTCGACTTGAGCTTTGACTGAAGAGATGATTGCCTGTAAATTTTTCGAGATTCGTGTGACTTCCGGTTTCACTAGAAGAGACACCAACTTTCGTTTTTCAAATGGAAAACCCCATATTTTATAATGAAAATAGATTACTTACGGAGTTCTGGGTTCTCTTGAGGTGAAATTTTTGAATTTCTATCAGAAAATTCTTTTTCAACGTGAAATTCCAATAAAAAAAATGTGGCTCTGCTGAAACATGCATATCAGGTTTTTTTCATTGAAAAAATGCCGTTTTTAGGCTTTCGCGATAAGTTAGAATAATGCTTCTGTCGCAATAGTCATAATCAAAACTCATGATACAAGAGGCACAAAAGCGTTGTGAAAGTTGGCAATTTCGAAAACGTGAAAACTCAATTTTTTCAAATTAAAACCTCATTTTTATGGCCATATTGGATTCTTCGTTGAAATATAATGTAGGTGTGGAAATAACACCAATGCCCTGAAATTCATATATCTGAGATATTTGTGAAAAACAACGTAGGCGATCACATTTCGAATTTTATTCCTCTCAGAAAGAAAGTTATTGCCTCGAAGGACAGGAGAATATATTGAACATTTATGTTAGATTGTATTCATAGAAATTCTGATTTTTAGTTTTGCATGTATTTTTGAGAAGATTAATATTAGTAATGAAATCGGGACTGCATATCTCAGAAAATATGAATTTTAGTGCATTGGTATTTTTCCACACCTACATTATTTTTCAACATAGATTAGAATATGGCCATAAAAAAATGAGGTCCTAATTTGAAAAAATTGAGTTTTCACGTTTTAGAAATTGCCAATTTTTGACAACGCTTTTGGGACCTCCTGTATAATGAGTTTAAATTCTGACTATTGCGACAGAAGCATTTTCCTTACTCCTCACGGAAACCTAAAAACGGCATTTTTCCAATAAGAAACCTGAAAGATGTCCATGTCTCAGCAGAGCGCCATTTTCAATGTTTTCATTGGAATTTCACGTTAAGAAAGAATTTTCTGACAGAAATTCGAAAATTTTACATTAGGATAATTCAGAATTTCATTAGGAATCTAATTCAATTATAAATTATGAGTCTTTCCATTTGAAAAACGAAAGTTTCCGGTGAAACCACAGGTGGCACGAATCTCAAAAAAGTGGCAGGCAATCGACTCTTCAGTCCAAAATGTCAAACTTGAGTTTCGATTCCTTCCTAAAAATTTTCTAACGAACGGTATTCGTGGGACACCTGGTATAAGCTATTAAGAGAAAATCTTGCCGAATATAGCTCCACCACCTATGAACAGTGGCGGATTGAGCAGTACACTTAGTACGCTTGAACGTAGGGCCCAGAGGTCCACGGAGGCCACCGATCGAATAAACATTTTTTCAGAATGAAAAATGCAAGTGGATATGAAGAATAACATGAAAATTGTCAGTCACACAAAACACAACCTGACCTAGGGCAAAATTCAGCTGTCTGTAAAGAATATCATCAAATCAAAGGTTCCGCTTCCGCATGTTTTCTCCAATAATTCATATCAAACTACTGCAATGAATTCCCGGAAGGGTGCAGTAAAGTTGTCGGCATTCCTTTGAAATTGAAATCTAGGTACATGCCACCGTCAATATTGTGCGGAGGGAGAAGTGCAAAGTGCATGAGACTTGTTGGCAGTTAGATTTCAGAAAACGCTATGCTTACAGTTATTTGGGAAACAATTCTAGAACGCTTTGAGAAAGTTTCTACCAAAGTTCAAACACCTATCGTTTTTCAATTTTTTATGGGCTTTCACACCCATAAATACACACCAATATCCAAATCAGAACTATTAAAATGAAATAAAAATCGAATCGAAAATCGAAAGAAAATAATTCTTGAAATTTTTTAATTTATCTGATGAAAGAGTCACAATTTTCATTTAATTTTCAATGGTTCTGTTTCAGATATTGGGAGTGAAAATCCATAAAACACCTAAAAAATGATGCGCAATCCTCCCAAAATAAGCTTCAATCGATATTCAAAAGCACATGTTCTGGGGAACAGCTTGCTATAGTTCTATCCAATTGTCTATAATTTACGATTTTTTTTTCCAAAAATGGTCTCCAACGACTAGGTTGGACTCACTGATGACGAATCCGGTGTCAAAATCATGGCCTTCTGTATGCACGAGAACGGGCGTTCGAAGAATCCTATGGAATTGAAACTTTCAAATCCAGGTCACTCTGGAGGCCTATCAGCATAATTTTTGCGTCCATAGGGCCACTAGTTTCTTAAACAAAAATTATTTAGGTACCCCGAGTAGAGTCTTTGGAAGGCTATAAAATGAAAACCAATTGATATTTTTTCATTATGATTTCACCCCAGTATTCAGAATGAAGGTGAGTTTAACCTCGAAAGATTTCAACAATTTTGGGTGAAATTTTTTTTTCACTATAGACATGTAAAAACAAAGTTGAGTTTGAATTTTAGGAAATTTTCTTCAGAGAAAATATTCGAAAATCGAGTACATTGAAATAATTCTATTCAACTTGGCAACCGAAAACAAAAAATTCCAACTTTGTAGGTTTTCCGCCATTTTGAAATTTTTTTTCAAGAATTCAACACCAAAATTGAATTGACTAACAAAAAATACTAAGATGTGACCAAAATCCGTTATTTCAAAGGTCATGCATAACTCATCAGAGTTATCAGAATATTGCTCAAAGTTTACATTAAACATCCTGTATCTCGCTTATGCTTCGAAAACGGGGTATATGTCATAAGGCAAAAATGACTTTCCCAATGTCATCTATACGGCTATACACATATGTTTGACCAGTTCATGTTGGAGCACCCTGTTTATGGACAGATTCGTCGAATTAAAAACTACCTCTTTACGTGGTGGAAACCTATCAAATTTTCACAGAATATCTTAATCAATTTCAATGGAATTGCAAAATAATAGGTATGTACTTACGTAAATTCAAAATTTCGGTCTTGCATGACGTTGTTTCTATTTTTCACCTGCTTATCGCTTGACAGACACAAACTTATCAAAATATCAAATTAATCCTGAATGAAAAACGCTGCAAATTTTACACATGGGTTTATTATTTTCTCAGTTAAATAACCCAATAACCATTGATAACTTGCATAAAATTTATAATTATTCATAACTCATTAGTTTTTCATAGCAAAAAACCAATTTTCAATTGTTTTCGATACAATTCTCACGAAATTTTGCATTAAATCGAGCGTCGATATTTCACAACTAGTCATGATGTTTCAATCTGATAGCATTAGTATTTCTTGATACTGAGGAAATAAGCTCAATCTTTCAAACTAACTCCAATACGTAAAACAAAATTCAAGACTTTTTGCTAAAATCAAATGAGTAGATGTGATTTCTACTAGGATTCAACTTTGTTCTAAAATATATAAATGGACGGCGGACTGCGTACGGACGGATTTTTTTTATTAGTTCATTCAAATCTACATACTTCAAAATGTAAACTGTGAAATTTTCAGGCGGGGTAATTTTTTTTTGGTCGATTACTAAGGTTTATTATTTGATTCTATCAAATGATAAACCGAAAAGGAATTGCAAAATTCTTTTCATTTCGACAAAAACTCATTGGCGTATATGATATTTTCAAAAACATTTTTTGATGATATTATTTTTCTAAATTCTAATGATTGTACCAGGTAAAGGTACCCGATTGAACCACAAACATTTTTCTTTGTACCGTTATGGTCCTAAGAATTCAAGGACTTCTATGAATAAGTATTCGATTGACATCTATCAATTTTTTTGATACGACCCATAAAATTACAAAATGGATACAATTTGTTTCGAATTAATTTTGTGATCGATTGTACCAACAAGGTACCTTATTGCATGCAATTCTTGAGAATCACCAGAAAATGGTGGGAACGGTAGCAGATATCTTTGAATGGAACAAACACTTGGGTTCCTATTTTTCATCGTCTAGCTGTAGTTGAAGCACTACAGAAATTACCACGTGCTAAAAAATCTACCAGAGGACGAATGTTATTTTCAGATTTACAATTGTACCATTAAATGGGCGTATGAATTCCCAATAGATGTTCGAATGTTATCTACTGCCTACTGTCGGTTTGTTTGATGTTATATCATGGTGGTCTTTCAAAACCAGTACCTAAATGCAGTTTATTGCAAGCAACGAACTTTTTCATGTGATTTGAGTTTTTTTTTCGAAGAAGAAAGATCGGTTGGAATAGGTATACCTAAGTTGAATTCACAAAAGAGAGGAATAGATGTTTTCCATTGTTCTATGGAAATTGCAAAAACCGACATTTTTCTCAACAGTATTTGTTGATATTTCACTAAATCTCGTTTCTCCTCCTCCAGGAATGATGGAAATTTTCTAGACCATGTTCGAATTATGAAGAAGGCTTCTCAAACGGAAGTCCCGAAGACCCCAATTATAAAGCGATTACATGATAAAGATTGCATTTCTTACATCGTGAATCTTCATTGCATTTCCAAGTTATTTGGATGTATAACATACCGAAAAACATGAATATTTAACTTGATCTGCAATATCTTTTAGACCGTGACAATTTTCATTCATGAAGTTATTCATTCACAAATTCATTCATGATGTTTTATAGGAAGGAGGTAATAAGAAATTCTAGAAAAGCACCGTCGTAAGGTCAGAAGCTTTTGCGCGCGTGTTGAGATTCGTTGCCAAAGCAGTCTACTATGTGCAAAACGCACTTTTGGCTATCTCCTAATCATATTAGCCTCACGTAATTCTGCATGAACCTTCAAGCTGTCATTTTTTAGTCAATACTTTAATTCAATTAGATCCAATCTGTATTTTTTCGAAATATTGGTAAATTCAAATTATGAATGGGCTACGAAATCATTGGGCGGATTTTATCCATTCACGAATTCGATCTTCATAATTAAGATCAAAACTTACTCTACAAATATCGAGTCGATCGACCGAAAGAAACAACTTCATTATCATTTTTCCATCAAAGATTCCAATTGGATTCGACGAATACTGGGTGTACTTTACACATTCACGAATTATTCGGCCTTCGTAATTAAGATACAAACCTACTCTATAAATATCGAGAGTCTTTGGGGAGTTATTGTGTTAATGGCTGGCCGATAGTAATCACAATAATTACCGGAAGAACCTATACTTATAGATTCGATAGTTGTAGAGCAGGTTTGAGGTATAATATAACAAGGTCTGAATTCGCGAATTGGTAACATCCATACTCAATGATTCCCCAATATTTTCGAAAATATAGATTGAATCGAATTGAAAATCCAGCTTGAAGATTTATGCAGAATTTTGTGAGGACCTCATGATTAGAAGAAAGCGAAATATCCAATATTTGAAATAAAAATTCTGCTTTTTTGGAGATTCTAATAGAATTCTAATAGAATAATCATCGAGAGAAATAGTTACCAAGTTTCATCATTATCATTTTTGAGTTATTCTGGAAATGACGATGATACCTAGATAATAAGCACGAAATTTGACATATTTCTTTTTCAATATCTGGAAGATAAATATCCGATTGAAAAAAATACCTTTGTTTAAATTGTGATTTCAAGGTCTGTACCAGATTTATTGCAAGCTGATGAATAGGTTTTGGGAAAATTCTAGAAAAAAATTTGCGTTATGTCAGCAGCTTTTGCGAGCATGTTCAAAAGCGTTGCCAAAGAGGTCGCCTTTTCAAGAGTTGACCCTGCCAAACGCACCTTTACTTCCTGACTGAAGCATTTGGTGATCCACTCATGTTGTCCTCTCGAAATTTTGCATGAACCTTCAAACTGTCGTTTTAAATCAAGTACTGGAATTCAATTGGATCCGATCTGTATTTTTGAAAATATTGGGAAAATAAAATTTTGATTGGGTATATCTACGGAATCATTGGGTGGATTTTACCCATTCACGAATTTGGCCTTCGTAATTGAGGATCGAACCTACTCTACAAATATCGAGTATCATGGTTGTTTCTTTATGGAGTTATTGTTTTTTGGTCGTCCTCACAGCCGATGGTAAACACAATAACTTCCGAAGGGAACAACTTAGAAAGTCGATATTTGTAGAGTAGGTTTGATCCTTATAGTTATGGAGGCCGAATTCGTGAATGGGTAAAATCCACCCAACGATTCCATCAGGCGATTTTCGCCAATAGACAAATTCTACCATCTGAATCAAGTTTGAGTTGTAATAATTTCATGAAGAACATATATGAGATGAGATAAATTCACACAATCAGCATCATCAATCGTTCAAGGATCAGGCAATTCGCCTGAAGTTTTCCCACTAATCAATATAAAACAGATAAAAGCATATATGAAAGTATATATCTCGAAAACTAAGTGCCCATTCTCGGTAAAATTTGGCATGAATCTCCAACCCGTCATTTTACAAACAAGAAACAGATTCCAAGTTGATTGGATTTTATTAATGAATGGCTATAATTCACCCAATCAGTTGTACTTATTTGGGTATTTTCCGTAGATATAGGTATGCAGTCGAAGTTTTATTCCTACAATATTCACTAGACAACATGTCTGATCGAGTTGAACTCTGGTAATCGGCTGTAGAAAACGGCAGCACGCCAATTTACTTGAGGACCATGTAGTCAAAAGATTGCAAATTGGTTTTATATGAGCTGAAAGTCAAGCAGCGTCGAGTCGGATAGGGACCTGATTGGGCGATCGATATCCCCGCGCTAAAGCTCCAGATTTATGTACCGAACCACACAAAATCAGCGAGATGCCGAAGCGAACCAGAAGCGATAGGAGTAAGATTTTTCAATAAATCGCCGAGTTAATGAACTGCCTGGGAATTCAGAGTGATGGAAATGCCCCATGGTCTCTATTTTTGAATTGAGGATGCGAGAAAATAGACGTGTCGACGCTGTCGTCAAGGAAACGCGTTACATTTTTGATGGAACGATAGATAACGTTCATACCATCACATTCAAGAATAGGGTCCCATGTCTCCTACTCCCCAGAACATCACATGAATTGTTGGCAGTTGGATCTCGTTGAAAAATGTAGTCAGAGTTCATGATTTTCTGTCCTAATGTGTACGATATTTTATATACTTCGTTTGTTTATATTTGTATTTTATAAAGTGTGGAAAAGCCAAATGGAATAAATTCATTATCTCGGTTACTGCAAATATTCATAAAATATCCTGAAACACATCGAACTCAAATCTTAGAGTGTCATTCTTCTAGGTAAAATTGCGAACCCTATGTTCAACCCCCTTCGAAAGACAGGTAAAACCCCCAATTTTTCAAATGGGAAATATGGGCTAGTGAAATATCGTTTGACAGATCGTGTCATTCTCTATCCAAAAATTTTATCATTTTCATGTTTATTGCAAACCTCAAAATAGAAAAAAATTAAATCAAGTGATTTGCGAAATTTGGTACAATATCAAAAACTGAAATGTAATACAAGATGTAGCGAAAACATTATGAATGTTAATGAAATAGATGTTCCAAGTGTTCACTTCATTGATAATCATGATTTTCTGCTACGTTTTATATGACATTTTAGTATTCGAATATTCCACAAAATTTCGCTAATCATTTGGTTTTATTTTTTTCTATTTTGAATTTCGCAATAAACATGAAAATGATAACATTCCTGAATAGAGAATAACGTTTTCTTTTAATAGCCATTATAACTTTTGAACCCACCGGAGACAAAAAAAATTGAATTTGTGTGAATATTCTGTGGTCGATTGTACCCGGTAGGTAACCGATCGTACCACGAAAATTTTCGTTGGTACCCCTAACGTTTTCTTCATTCAGCCACCATATCTTTTGAACCCACCGGCACCCAAAAAAAAATTGGAATTTTTTCATAATAACTTGGTGAAGGATTTTACCAGGTAGGCACCCGATTTTATACTTTCATTTTCGCTGAAATCCCCATAGTTTTTCTTACACATCAAATCGAAATTTTTTCTCCTCAACTCGCGATTGGCCGATAATCGACGGAATTTTTGTGTAAAAATTCTATGGTCGATTTTAGCCGGTAAGTACCCGATTGTACCACCAAAAGTTTTGTTTGAACCTTAACGTTTTCTTCATACTGCTATTATAACTTTTGCACCCGAAAAAAAATTTAAATTTTTCATGAAAACCTGGTGTAGGATTGTACCAAGTAGGAACCCGATTGTACCACTTTCATTTTTGCCGAAATTCCCTAGGTTTTTCCTACACATCAAATCAAATTCTCTTTTCCTCTTCTACTCGTGGTTGGCCGATAATCGATGGAATTTTTCTGTGAAAATTCTGTGGTCGATTGTACCCGGTAGGTACCTGATTGTACCACAAAAATTTTGTTTATACCCCTTACATTTTCTTTATACAGCCATTATAACTTTTGAACCCACCTGCACAAAAAAAAATGAAATTTTTCCATGAAAACTTTGTACCAGGTAGGTTTCTTCTCTCCAACTCGTGATTGGCCGATAATCGATAGATTTTTGTGTGAAAATGCTGTGGTCGATTGAACCGGATAGGTACCCGATTGCCCCACAAAATTTTTCTTTCTAACCCCCACTTTTTCTTTATACAGCCATTATAACTTTTGAACCCAACGGCACCCAAAAAAACGCTGCAAATTTCACATAAGGGTTTATTATTTTCTCAGTTAAATGACTCAATACCATTGATATCTTAAATGAAACTCATTTATTATTCATAACTTATTGGTTTCTCACAACACAAAAACTAATTCCATGAAAAAATTCATGTGAAACTTTGAAATATCAATAAATACTCTTGTATAATTGAATAACATTTCCACCGATCCTGCTGAAAAGATAGGAGGATCAATCTCGAGCGACACTCGATTTTTACTACCAAGTTTCACGGATTTCTGTTCAGTACTTTCAGAAAAAAGCCCCGGACAACCGAAGATGTACGGCGGACGGACAGATTTTTTTTTAGTTCATTCAAATGTACTTACTTCATAATGTAAACTGTGAAATGGGTGTTTTTTTTTGGTCGATCCTTCAGGTAATTATTTGATTTCATCGAATAATAAACCCAAATTGAAATTTTTTCATGAAAACTTGGTGAAGGATTGTACCAGGTAGGTACCCGATTATACCACTTTAATTTTTGCTGAAATCCCCATGGTTTTTCCTATACATCAAATCGAAATTTATTTTCTCTTAAACTCGTGATGGGCCGATAATCGCTGGAATTTGGGGCAATATTCTGTGATAAATTGTACTCGGTAGGAACCTGATTGTACCATTTCTGTTTGAAACTTCATTGTTTTCCCTTCACATCAATTATAAATAAGACACCTTATGGATATAATCATATAATCGGGCGTCGTCACAAGCCTAGTAGTGTATTTTTATCTTACCGCTCAAGACAAAATTTGTCTTTTTAATATTGTAATTATTTGGAACTGGCTTGAGGGTAATTCCACTTACCTGGTACAGTCCTTCACCAAGTTTTCATGAAACAACTTCAATTTTTTTGGGTTTCGGTGGGTTCAAAAGTTATAATGGCGGTATAAAGAAAACATTAGGGGTACAAGAGAAAATTTTTGTGGTACAATCGGATACTGACATGGTACAATTGATCACAGAATTTTCATACAAAAACTCCATCTATTATCATCCAATGACGAGTAGAAGAGAAAAAAAAATTCGAAAATTTTATTTTTGATGTGTAGGGAAAACCATGGGGTTTTCAGCAAAAATGAAAGTGGTTCAATCGGGAACCTACCTAATACAATCCTTCACCAAGTTTTCATGGAGAAATTCAATTTTTTTTTTTGGTGCAGGTGGGTTCAAAAGTTATAATGGCTGTATTAAGAAAATGTAAGGAGTATAAACAAAATTTTTGTGGTACAATCAGGTACCTACCGGGTACAATCGACCACAGAATTTTCACAGAAAAATTCTATCGATTATCGGCCAACCATGAGTAGAAGAGAAAAAAAGAATTCGATTTGATGTGTAGGAAAAACCATGGGGATTTCAGCAAAAATGAAAGTGGTACAATCGGGTACCTACCTGGTACAATCCTTCACCAAGTTTTCATGGAAAATTCAAATTTTTCTTGGGTGCCGGTGAGTTCAAAAGTTATAATGGCTGTATAAAGAAAACGTTAGGGGTACAAACGAAAATTTTTGTAGTACAATTGGGAACCTACCGTAAACAATCGATCACAAAATGTTTACAAGAAAATTTCCAGGTCAATTGTCAGGTTCACATAGCTGTAAAATACTGGCTTCCGTTGGCCTGGCCAGCATCCTCAATTACAATTTTTACTACATTTTTTCAATCGGTTATTTTGAAATGCTGAATATTCTTTCTTGCACGATCATTTGTTACATCCGAATACCAGAATATTCACAATCGGGTTATGGAAAAATAAATGTGCCTTGAAAAATGCTCTGAAATATGGCACTTGTTTTTCTTCTTAGAAACTATCCTATGCATCCCATGCTACATGCAGTAAAAGTAGATCTTTTTTGAGATAAATTTTTGATGTTGAACATATTTTATGTTTTTGGGGCATTTATTAGTGAAACGCCTCATGCATGGGGCATTTCAGAAGTAAGCTGAAGATATTGGAGCAAAGATTGAGCCAGGAAAATCTAGGAATAAGAAATTGATCCGAAAGTGAAACAACATTTTTTAGGAATTTTTTTTCCGGAAAGTCATGAATTTGGAGGATTTTTGTGTAATGAGTGAGTAAATCAAACTGGGCATTCTGGCGAGCCTGCTCCTCAGGAAATAGATAAAAAATATTACATTCTCGTGTTTGGTTTGGAGCCTGAGTATATGTTTAAGTTAGTTTTTGATCAAAATCGGGCAAACGGTTTCGGACATATGTATGCCAATTGGCAATTTTGAGGTTAGTTACTCGATGTCTTATGGAGTACTAATGCTATTAGATTGAACATTCGCGATTAGTTGGAGAATACCAACACGAAATTTTGTTCGGAACTAGTAGTTATTAATAATAGAATATTGAATAGAAAATGTGTCAGAATTTTGTTGAATGTTTTTTTCTCGGAGAATATCAATCATATTTTAATGAAGTTTGGCAAAAACCTTAGTAATCGCCAGTGGTTCAAATTCGAATGAGATCAGATATTTTCGGAGATAGCGTAAAAATTTTATTTTTTTTTGAAATTTTGAGGATATTTTCTCATCATTTCAGGAAGTACTGACGCGATGAAATTTAAACTTTTCAGTTGAAAAATATCAATGCGCCTGTTAGCGCGACAGTTCGTGTGGATATAGTCGTAAGAAAATAATGAAAAATTATAAAAAAACTTTCCAAATTCTTGTTGGAAATGTTTTTTTCTGCGAATACTACCGATAAGATTCCGACTAAATTCGTCAATGATCTTAAAAAATATATATTTCAAATTTCAATTCGGTTCAACCTTCATTTTCAGAGATATAGGTGAAAAAAATTATGTGAAATTTCGTTATTTGAAATTTGTGAATTCTTCCCCAATATAGCTCAAGAAGTACTGACATAATCATATCGAAACAGAATTTCGCGTAGATCTAGTTTAGTTATTCGAAAATTTTCTGAATTTCCGTCATCATCGGTCATCATCGGTGTTCCGCGGCCAGGAATGATACCACAAATAGCATGTGAAACTTCCAGGAATCAATGAATCAGCTATCTGGAGAGAAGTCAAAATAAAATTCAAAAGATTTCAAAAATTCACGACTGAACAAAACAACGTTTATCCGCCAGCCACTGTCAAAACAGGGCAAGAAAGAAACCAGTGGAATTTAATTCTTCACATTATTAGATGATAACACGAGTTATTATTATTATTTCCTAGGAGCAGAGATCTATTGATCTTATGGACCTCACAAAATTCGGCATCATACTTCAAACGCTTGTTCTGGGTAACAGCGCGTCATCGTTTCGTCACAATGTCTGTAATTTTCGAGTTTTGAGCCAAAAATTGTCCGTCCGGCCATCTGTATGAGCTCTAACTTTCGAAGAAAAAGCAACTTGAAATTCTAAGATCAGGTTTGGACTCCGAAGATATCTGTTAAGTTCGTCAATCGGTGAAATCGGTCCAACTCTTTCGGCGTTATGCCCATTTCAAATTTAGAGGTTTGTTCTTCAAACCTCAAGAAGTACTGATGCGATCAGTTGGAAACTTCGGAGTAAGTTAACGAATACAAACGCGCAACTTCGTGCAGAATTTTGTGAGGATTTATTCATCAGACGAAAATTGCGAAGCTTTTTCTGCTTTTTATCGGAAAAATTAGTTTAGAGATTATTGATCAGATTACAATAAAATTTTGGCACAGACCACAGTCAATATTTAAAAACAGTATTTCGAAGTTCACTTCTATACGGTATTCAGTTTTGAAGTTTTCTGGTAAAAAAAATATGTAAACATTTCCTGTTGATTTGAATTTTTGCGGTTATTTCCTCATTGTCTCAAAAAGGATTGATGCGATCAGTTTGAAACTTCGATATCTGTTCAAAACTACCAATGCCTTACCTTATATAGAATCTCATGAGGATTTTTTGTTAGATAATCAAAAAAAATTTCGAAAATTTTCCGCCCAAAGATCCCTTAGATATACCTATTCAAAATGTTATATTGAATCAAATTGAAATCCAGAACTTGATTGAAAATGACAGTTTGAAAGGTTTCGAGAGGACAATATGATTAGATCACCAAATAATGCTTCAATCGGGAAGTAAAGGTGCGTTTGGCAGGGTGAATTCTTGAAAAGGCGACCGCTTTGGCAACGCTTTTGAACATGCGCGCAAAAGCTGTAGACATCACGTCAATGATTTTCTAGAATTTTCCCAAAACCTATTCATCAGCTGGCAATAAATCTGGGTCAGACCTTGAAATCACTATTTAAACAAAGGTATTTTGAAATTCATTTCAATCGGACATTTATATTCTAGATATTGGAAAAGAATTATGTCAAATTTCTTGCTTTTCTCGGTATCATTGTTATTCCCAGAATAACTCAAAAATGATAGTCCGATCATAATCAAACTTGGTAACTATTTGGCAAATGCGAATGCGCAAACTTATGCAAAGTTTCTCGAGATGATTATTGCATCAGAACAATTCACCAATAAAAATAAATTTTCTATTTCAACTATGTCATATTTTGCTCTCTTTTAATCATGAGGTCCTCACAAAATTTTGCATAAACCTTCAAGCTAGTAGTTTTCAATCGGTTCATTTCGATCCAGTCTGTGTTATTGGAATATGGGGTAGTTCGGTAGTTATTGTGTTCACTATCGGCCAGCCATAAACTCAATAACATCCCAAAGAAACGAAATACACCCATTATAATTTATTTTCCCAATATTTCCAAAAATACAAATCGAATCCAATTGAAATCTGGTAGTTGATAGAAAAATGATAACTTAAAGGATCATGAAATTCAAAGGATCCATCGGCGGATGGATTGTGGATTTCTTCCATTCGTGATTTGGATCTTCGTTATCAAGCTTCAAACCTTATATTGCACTGCTATGGAGCAGTTTCGACGTTTGTATCCATATTTTGTAGGAATAGATCAAGCGAAAGGGATCAAGTCTGCACATTATTTTTACACTTCGCTTTTTGGCGCCGCACAATATACACGTAACAGGTAGATCTATGCTCATTTAGGCATTGGTTTATAAGTTTTGAGAAAATTTACCTGATAAGTTATTTTCGGTCTTAAGTTTATTTGAATCAAGGTAGAGTCGAACGTCTGCAAAATGAAAGAAACGAATATAATCAAGCAATGAAGGATATTATAGATTGCCGCTGTAATTTCCAAACTGTATACCATGTTCCCTAACTGAGATCCTTGTTCATCTATTTATACGAATTTGAAAATTATTCTACCTGTTCATTTCGAGGAATTGTAACAGTCTTGATTCAGAATATAGTATTAATACATTTCTTCTCGATATCGTTGTTTTTTTCGGTATAACTCAAGAAATACTGATTCAATCATGATGAAACTTCGCAGCTAGTTTGAAGATGCTGAAAGACAACTTCGTGCAGAATTGCGCGATTTTCGTGTCATTAGAACAATTTGAAAAAAAATCTCAAAATTTCAAGCAAGTACTAGATTCCATTTTGATCGAATCTGCATTTGTGGAACTGGTGAGATGAAATGAAATTTCGAATGCATCTCATAGATCTACATTGAATTCATCGGTGGATGGGTTGTGGATATCTTCCATTCTTGATTTGGATCTTCGTTATCAAGCTTGAAAGTTTATATTGCACTGCTGTGGAGCAGTTTCGAGGTTTGCTAATATTTTTCAAGAAATAGGTATATAAAGCAAAAGGTATCTAGTAAACATGTTATAATTATACTACGCTTTTTGGCGCTGCACAATAAACATGTTACATGTAGATATATGCTAATTTAGGCAGGTATTGGTTTATAAGTTCTGAGAAAATTTACCCCACAGATTATTTTCGGTCTTAAGTTCATTTGAATCAAGGTAGAATCGAACGCCGAATATAATCAAGCAATAAAGGATATTATGGGCTGCAGCTTTAATTTCCAAACTGTGTACCAATTTTGAAAATTATTTTACCTGTTCATTTCCAGGAACTGTAACAGTCTTGATTCGGAATATAGTATAGGTACCTGTTTGAGGTATAACTGAGGGAAACCCAGAGAACGCCTACATATTAATGCAAAATTTTATGAAAATATGCTTTAATCGATACTTGAAATGATTGGAAGGAGCCTTCTATTTGCATGATCGTATAAATTTCGTTTTATCGAGCAACATTGTATGCGATAATCGAGAGTTTTTATATAATATCAAGATTTAAGCAGTAAATTAATGGAAATTAGGTTAGATAGAAAGCTTTGGACTGGTACATATGTTAAGTAAAATTCAATGGATCCCACATAAATGACTGGGAAAAGTTAAGCCCAACTAACTACATATTACTGACATTCGAGAACTACAATTAACTACCGATTGAACATACAGTATCTTCCAAGAGAAAACAAATTATAGACTCGATATTTTGAAGCTTAAATACTTTGGAAAATATTAGGATAATAATATTTCGGTTCTATATTTTCAGACTATATTTGGATATCATTATGCAGACTGAATTCATAAATGAGTGAGATCTACTGAATTATTTCGCATATATATTCATTGGAAATTCCCAGAAATACAGATCCGTCCAAATAAAAATCATATAAACATGGACGAAAAATTATGATATATCTATGGAATCATCGGACGGATTTGACCCATTCATTCATTTTACCTTCGTAATCAAACCCACATTTGGGTTTTCTACAAATATCGATATTTCACGTAGTTACTTCCAGAAGTTTCTTGTTCAACCTAGCGAGCTAGTTGAATATACATATTATATTTCCAATGTTTTTTGTAATGTTTTATCGGAGTTTTATGAATTCAAAAATTGTGAAGTCATTTATTCTTAACCTCCTAACGATATGCTCCTAGAAAACGTTGGAATTCTACCACTAATCATCAGGTTTGAATCTGATCTCACTGGGATTGTTTTCCATATTCATCCATTTATCCTTATGGGTAATCAATCAGGGCCTGGAAGTTCCAAATTGTGAGTAATATTGTCTGAAAAAATTGAAAATGCTTCATATATCATTAAAACATAGGTTGGACTGACAAAATGGGAATGGTACTCATCTGCTTTTGAAGTGTCCCAAGTATATCAAAGGAAATGTCACGGCTCAATTTGGTCAAGCTTTTGCCCAGAAAATATTTGTTATTGTTATTTTGTAATTAAATATAAATATGACGTGTTGATATTGTCCTAGATCCAAAGAAGATTTAGGGCTTTCGAAACATAATTTTTTTAGGGGAAGAATATGCACAGTTCAAAAAATTATTCTTCCGATATTTCTGATAATAGGTCATATCCTGTCGAGCTGAAATTTGATGCAATGTTGTTGAATATCTACTCAATATGCCATACTAAATCGAAGTTTTATAGAAACCTGAGGGAAAACATTCAAAATTGTAATCATTTCTGAGATCATTTATTCTTACCTAATAATGTGTCCCCACAAAATTTGGCATAGGTTTTTTTCCATTAATTACTGAGTTTGAATCTGATCGCACTGGTATTTTGCGATACATTGGAAAAATAATCAACCGAATTAAACTGTCTTAAATTCTGAAATCATTAGGCGATTTTGTTGTTAATGAACTCAACCAGGATATTCGAGGTGAAAACCTATCCTGAAATTTTTAAATTTCGGAAATAAGAGCACATACAAAAGTTATATGAAATTAAATCAAATAAAAGAATGCAAATAATTCATAAAACCTTAACATCAAACTGGTGAATTTCCAATCCATACATATAATTCATAAAAATTGTTGCAATCTGGGGCGATTTGGCATCTCCCAAGAAGCGGATGCCTGCCAGATGTTAGTAGTATAGCAACACCGGTCCGAGCGCAACCTTGAGCATTTTTACATGTAAATCTCCATAAGGAAATCTAAGGTCCATTTTGAAGAAATTGTACCATTCTGTAGACGTGTATGAGGGGTTTTCAAGGTCATTCAGATTTCGCAAATTTTTTTTAAGTCCGAATTTTTTTCCAAGTCCGAAATTTTTTTTAAGTCCCAAATTTTTTCCAAGTCCCAAATTTTTTCCAAGTCCCAAATTTTTTCCAAGTCCCAAATTATTTCCAAGTCCCAAATTTTTTTTTAAGTCCCAAATTTTTTCCAAGTCCGAAGTGTATGAAATTTCCGAAATCTTTAAAATTTTTTGTACTTCCATTGGGATTCGAACTCGGGATTTCTAGCTGTGAGACAAGCGCTCTAACCATGCGGCTATACAAGGTATTGGCTGTGAGTGTAGAAATGTTGTATAGAAGCGGAGCGGTTGAAGGCGGAAATATTAACAAGTCCCGTTGGAGGGGCATACGTTGAAAACATAAAATTTTTCCAAGTCCCGTTCAGAGTCATTCGGATTCTGCAAATTTTGTCCAAGTCCGAAATGCATGAAATTTTTTCCAAGTCCGAAATATATGAAATTTTCGTATTTCCATTAGGATTCGAACCCGGGATTTCCTATTACCAGCCAAGATCCTTACCGCTGGATGCATCTTGAACAAATTGCTGTAAATGTCGATACCACGTTACCGGTCAGTCAAGCTTTGGACCGGCGGGGTTGGCCGCGCGCATGCCAGCGATATTTTGTTCAACGATAGTTACGCTTAGCGATATTTTCGTTAGCGATATTTTCGAATAACGAAATTTCGAATAATGAAATATCGATATTTCGAATAATGAAATATCGATATTTCGTAACCCTTCAAATATGCAGAGCTGCAGGTGTGTGATACATAAAAATTCATTTTTCACACCAAGGCGATATTCAACACATTTGAGCAAATTCTCAAATACTTCAGTCCCGTCAATTATTATTAATATGTCTTTTTAATATACTGGAATCGCCCTCGAGAATAAACATTCAAATGGAAATCAATTGGTTCAGAGGTTAATTATGTGTTATCGCCTGATAAACACTATATTTGGAAATCTTTGCATGGATTCAATAACAGCGAATGTATAATCGCAATTATACGATTTCCTTATTCTGTGACGAGAACGCCTGTTCTTGAAGGCAAATATGCAAATCTCATCGTATAATTCCGTCTACCTTGTTATTGTTGTGACAACGGGAAAGCTATGCAAAGTTTTGTGTCATATATCCACCAGTATCCGCAAATATATCCACAATATATCCGCAAATATATCCCCATTAGGTTTTCAGGGTGAATGAAACAAAATATGTACCCTATATGATATTTATTATTCTTAAGTACATAATTGAAATCTTACATGCAAAATCTCTGTTTATTTTTGAACACCTTCCAGGTATTATAATTTTTGGAAATCGTCAGTTCCTGATACCTGATAGTCTTTTTTTCATTGCTTCAAATTAAAACTCTAGAATTATAATTCAGAAACGAAAAATCGATTGGTATGTTTATCAACAAATTGCAGGTTCAATGGAGGTCAAGATGTAATTAGCATTATCGCTTGGCGATAAAACAAATCGTTGGTCAATTCACGAATTGATTCTATTCATCTATTCAATATTTTCCTGATTTGTGAATTATTATTTGATAACCCCGAAATGACTAATTTTTACAAAGGCTCATCATATTTTTCTAATAGATAACTCCAGCCATTCGAAGTTGATCTATCAAATATTGTATTCTTTCAGATGTTTCTGCAGTGAATTTTTGAGCATACAGTAAGCGTAGTTCATCAACTGTATTATTGATATCAAGTGTGAATCCATTCTCATCCACTTTATGAAGACTTGGGGATGGATAATTTTCATCTTTGTCTCGCGATCTCTCTTTGATATGCGGGTTATTTCCAAATATTATTCCTATGTGATCGATTCTCCTATGATCTTGAATTTCATCATGTTTCCTGAAGATGTGTCTTTTCAAATTATCACTTCGTGCGTATGTCTTTCCACACGAAGAACAAGGGAAGTGAATTTGTCTGTGTGCATTCATATGTCTACTCAAATTATTGGGTAGAGTATATTGTTTCTCGCAAATTCTACAAGTATGCATCTTGTTTCATGACCCGAAAGATTGGGACTGATGATTATCCTCTTATTGTATTCGTTTTATAAATATGAATATCTCCACGAACCTATAATGAGTGTGTAACTCAATTGACCTTTATTATCAGGTATTTTTCTCTTATTGTTTCAGTATATGCTAAAATAATTCACAAGTTTTAAGGCAAAACGTATTTATTAAAAGGTATTCATGGATGAAGGTAATTATTCAAATAAAGTTTCAAACCAACTGCTAGTGCTGGTATCAATACAGATAATAGACATAT
The DNA here is from genome assembly GCA_958510865.1 of Myrrha octodecimguttata. Lineage (NCBI taxonomy): Eukaryota > Metazoa > Arthropoda > Insecta > Coleoptera > Coccinellidae > Myrrha > Myrrha octodecimguttata. Next base: position 17,896,585 of record OY294060.1, read on the forward strand.
ACAGACACATATAACAATAATATTCGTATGATTAGTTTTCACATCGAACGGTGTGTGCCATTCAGACTCAGCACGAGTTCCATTTGTAAAGGTGTAGATTATTTTGAAACCATTTTCTGAAGAATTGTTTTCATCGTTGAAACGAAACGAGGGTAGATCAGCGTTTATCCTGGTCATAACCATATCATATGTCGTTGAATTATTATTGCCGGTACATATTTGAGCCTTCATTATTTTCGGCTGAAAATGAACGTATAAGACATTTCCAACAATTGCATATAGTATGATTAAATTCATGTTTTCGCATCAGGATGATGTTCAGTGTTTGAATATTTCCACGAATTATGAGAAGATTCACAAGTCTGGGGATATTTATAGTGATCCTCTAAGTCACAATCTCCTTCTCCTTCCCAATTATGAATTTGAACTGAACAAGATACACCACAATATGTCTTTTCAGTAAGTGGGATTCGAATCACCTGTCTAAGTTCTGTGTCCAATTGGTATTGAGTCTCCCCGTTATATTTGCAGCAGATGAAATTAGTTGGTTCATCTGAATCAAGACGAATGCTTATAGTTTATTTGTTGAATCAATCCAGGAATCATGAGATTTATCAAATCCCAACCATCGAACTAAAACTCTATCACCTTTTCGACGTAGGATTTTTTCCACCAGATATACATCAGGATGATGAGTTTTTTGTAACTCATATTCATAAAAAGCTCCTAGAATTGGTCTACCTTGTTCATCTTCCAGGAGATAAGTAACAGGATTAGTTATCTGAATTTTGATGATTTTGAAGAGTTCTGTAGTCCAGTTGGGAGTATATCCCTTTGAAAAAATATGCTTAGCTTTGCTTATCCGGACCATATCACCTATTGACAACTTATGCGGTCCAGCAATTTTTATATGATTGAAAGCATTTTTCAGTAATGCACTTTCATTATTTTTAGTAACATCACAAGGTTTCATTTTGATTGTTCTATGCTTTGTGTGATTATACACATCGACGATATCGTGAATCACATCAATCCATTTATATGATCCGTTTAAATTGAAGTGTTTGAATAGTTTCTCTTTGATAGTCCGTATCACTCGTTCGACAATTGCAGCCTTTTTGATGCTATAAGTATTGTAATGATTTATTTTGTACTGTTTCATCAATTGTTGGAATTTGTTGTTGAAAAATTCCTTTCCTTGATCTGTGTGTAGGTTTGTAGGACATCGATTACTCTGTTGTAATATTTCTGAAAATGCTCCAGTAACTTCAACGGCACTTTTCGTTTTCAGAGCTTTCACCCATACAAATTTGGAGGAACAATCGATGACAACCAGAATAAATTTATAACTTGTATTTTCCCTTGCATATATGTCCATTTGCGCCAAATCGCATTGCCAAAAATCATCTAGTCCCTTAATAATGGTACGCCTACGTAAGAATTTTTTTCTAGCAGGTTTATGTAGTTCATTCACCACTTGAATTTTCTCTCTTGAGTGTTGCGCCATTGTCAATGTCTGGAAGAAGATTGAATCTCGTTGATCCTATTCTCAAGTTCCTTCAATTTATTTGCAACTTGGTTGAATTTAATTTCAAAACTTCCTGTTAACGTCTGTCTGAAACCTTCAACAAATTTTTCGAAACCTTCTGTCATGTTTTGATTAAGTTCTTGAAAATTTTTTTCTTGAGTGATTCGGAGATCAGCGAAAAATGTTTGCTGTTTGGTGTCTAATATATGTTCAGTACTTTGCATCCTGTCTATCGTTATTTGTAATGAATCTGAAATGACCTTAATGGTATTTTTCGATTCTTCAGCTAGTTTTAATAGCTCCATGTCCACGAATTCTTTATTCACAGCATCCATACTTTCGGTAGGTATTTTCACATTACATAGTTTACGATTTTTAAAATCATAATTACCATCTTCAGTCAGCGGAAACTTTGTTTCAGTCCGCGATCTTTTCTCTCTGCGAGGAATAAGAAGAACGTGCAAATTTATCTAGAGTCATATTTCAAATGCTGCTTCATCGATCGAAACACTCAATATATAACACCAGCTTCACGCAGTTCTTCAATTATAGACTGAACCTCATTGTCAATTGAAGTATCTCCTGCATTTTTAGATGCGTGAAGTAATCGTAATCTACTGATCAGCTCCTCTATATAATCCCAGTAGACAAGATCTTCATTGTAAGACAAACCAGCACCACTCTGTCCTTCCTGCATAAATGGTCTAATAATGCGTCTGTATTTGTATCCTACATTACCCCTTGGAGGTTTCATTGGATCGTAACGTCTCCTATAAACATTAGTGATATTGAGGATTTTCCTATAGTTTTCTTTATCGACATCATTGAATATGTCTGGCTCTTTACTGAATAACAATTCATAAAGTCCTTTCGAGCCCGGAAAACGTTCTCTTCCAATTAAAATTTCTCCAGTGTTTCGATCGAAATCGATCAGCGTTTTACCTAATGTCCATTTCGAAGTAATAGGATTATATTTTGGGCCATAAGTAAAATCAATATTTGGCGACTCTTCCCAAACTTGACTAATGTACTCTCTAATGATTTCCGGATATTGTTCAATGTATTCGCTCATAATATCGGAGTCTTTTAATTTATCATAGAGTTGTTTGGATAGATTTAAATCCTCCTTGTCCTCTTCTCTGTCTTTTTCATCACTTTCCTCGTCTTTTTCTGTTTTGCTCTCAGCAATTATTTGAGTTGGCAAATATTTCAGAACATTTGGAGTACTTTGAGGTTTTCGTGGTTTCAAAAATTGCATCATAGGTGTGAAGGGGGAACTAACAATTTCAGACCCCTCATCGTCCGTTCTTATGGTCACATGTGTGGGTTCTTGTCTAATAGGTGTTTCGAAAGGTGTAGGAGTTGCTTGGAACGGGTTCAGTGGTGCTTTAAACGGTTGTAGAGTTGATTTGATAGGTGTAGAAGTTATTTCTAACGGTTTATAATTCATTTTGATTGGTGTAGATGCTTCTTGTTTGAATAATGCAGGAATAGTAGATGTTTTCAACGCAGCTTGTTGAATTAAAGCAGCCGTTTGTTTGTCCACTACCCTATCCAGTCTATCTGTAATTGGTGCGAATAATCGGTGAATAGTCTCATCTTTTTCTGTTTTGCCGAGTTTGAGAGCTTGATATTTTTTTCTAATATCTTGCATCAATTGATGAATTCGTTGCTTTCGTTTACGATCCTCTGATATGTTGTATCGAAACATGTTGACAATGGACTGCCGGTTATCCCATATGATCTCATTATTATATATTTATCGAAACCAATTTTATAGCAGTCATTATTTACCAGTTAATCTAGGACTACAATAGAGAATATAATATCATAGTTTATGTCATGTGACATATGTTTATTGAATGGATCTCTGAAGTACCATTGTTTTGCATGTCTGTGTAGGTTTGACATACACTGGTTCATTTTTTCCACTGTTACTCGACACATCAGTGTTGAAATTGACTGATTTTATTCAATATTCGTAAGCATATCTGCTTTCGAAATATTAATGCGAAAGAAAAAAATGAAAATGAACCTTCATACACGAAGCCATAGGTCATGTGAGAAATATCTAAGAGGGGATGAGGTCTTCACTTGAAAAATAGAAACTCTCATAATTCCAACCAGTGCCATGAGTGATTTTGAAACGATATAGACTCAGAATCGATATTTAAGAAAGTATTTATAAATGAGAGAATTATTTCGATTCATAAATATAGAAGCTCTCTACTTACTTCATCAGTCATGTCTGTTATTTTCACTCTTAAAGGTCATACTTCGACTTTGTCAACTGATTTCAATATACCTATTGAGTTAGACCCCAATTATCTTTACGGTCTTGCTTTAATTGGTTTCCATTCCTATAATACTATACCAAATATCGATGAAAATACTCGATTCTACTATTTGAAAAAGGACGGCGAAACAGGAAATATTCAAGTACCTACTGGAACATACGAAATAACTGATATTGAAGATTATCTGAAAAATTTTTTATTATCTGAAGAGGAGCGTAAGACTGACAGTGGAATATTTTTCTTGAGGCCAAATAATAACACATTGAAGTGTGAAATATATCATCGTTCGCACTATATCGATTTCACGAAGAAGAATTCTCTAGGAAAACTATTGGGATTTTCAGCAAGAGTATTGAGTCCAGGAGTAGTGCACGAATCGGATCTACCTGTTCAAATAGTTCAAGTTCGGACCATAAACATTGGTTGTAACATAACTGAAGGAGATACTTGATTGTCTCAGTCTTTACTTGTCGGAAATTCATCTTGATGATTAAAAAGTAAAATAACTTATTTCCGCTTTATATATTTATTTTCACAACAATTGTTTCGTCATGATAACATGACTTCATCAGGTGAGTAGGTATGGTAACAGTTACCATACTCACCTGATGAAGTCTTGTTATCATGACGAAACAATTGTTGTGAAAATAAATATATGAAGCGGAAATAAGTTATTTTACTTTTTAATCATTAACTGAAGGAGCATTTCACAACGACCAACCATCACATACTATTTATGAATTTGCTGTGAACGTTGACCCTGGCTACGCTATCGATGAAACACCGAGTAATCTGATATACTTACCTGTAACGAAGAACAAAATTGATAATCTCACCTTAAACATATTGTATCAAGATTCGAATTTGGTAAATTTCAGAGGCGAAGAAATAATAGTACGATTAGAATTGAAAAGATGGTCCTAATATTTCCACAACATATATATAACACCACCACGACGAAGGAATCATTAGTGATCAAGCCATCGGCAAAGAAGGTTGTGAAAAAGATATCGATTCAAGATCGATTATTTTTACAATCAATTGGATATGTTGTCCGCCCAAACATTTGACATATACCAACCTCTGAATTCAGATGATTCTATCGTTAGAGTTGACTCTAGAACGTATCTTCCCTACATTAAATCATTCCGAAATAATGACTCTATCGAGATTGCTATCAATAGACCAGATATTTGGTTCCTTATGTCCGATTCTGCTGTTATTATCAAAGGAAAACTTGAGAAAACGGCTGGTACTGGTAAAGTTGAATTAGTGAATAACGCTGGAGCATTTTTGTTCGAAAGCTTAACATATGAATTAGCGGGTACCGAAATCGAATGCGTAAAGAATCCAGGCATCGTTTCAACAATACGAGGATTCCTCTGTTATGAGAAAGTTGACAACAGGGAGCTAAGCATAGCAGGGTGGTCATTTCCAAATGCACCAACCGTTAATTCAGATGGACGTTTCTATTTTCGTATACCAATGAAACATTTGCTGAATATTTTTAATGATTATCAAATGGCTTTATGTGGTAAACAAACTTTTCGTTTCGTAAGAGCCCGAAACGATAACAATGCTATGAATATTACTGCTGGTACTGGAGAAGCAGTTGGAGTAACAAAGGGTAAAATTACGATCGACAGTATGGAACTACGCGTGAAACATGTGTATCCAAATGATCTTCTGAAATTGGAATTATTGGAATCAATAAAAATTGATAAACCTACTATACTTTTGCCCTCAGCAGCTGCGATGAAATAAATACAGATGGTTTTCAATGGCTAAAAGGAACACTTGATTGGGAAAAAAATGCCAGAGCCGGATCGAACAAATTTTCATGAATTTTTTTAGGTACTTTTGCCCTCAGCAGCTGCGATAAAATAAATAAAGTACTTTTCAATAGCTAAGAAGAACCCGTTTTTCATGAAATAATCGCTTGCACTTGATTGGGAAAAAAATACCAGAGTCGGATCTAACAAATTTTCAGGAATTTTTTTAGGTACTTTTGCCCTCAGCAGCTGCGATAAAATAAAGACAGATACTTCTCAATGGCTAAAAGGAACTCGTTTTCCATTAAATAATCGCTTGCACTTGATTGGGAAAAAAATGCCAGAGCCGGATCGAACAAATTTTCATGAATTTTTTTAGGTACTTTTGCCCTCAGCAGCTGCGATAAAATAAATAAAGATACTTTTCAATAGCTAAGAAGAACCCGTTTTTCATAAAATGATCGCTTGCATTTGATTGGGAAAAACATACCAGAGTCGACTCTAACAAATTTTCAGGAATTTTTTTAGGTACTTTTGCCCTCAGCAGCTGCAATAAAATAAATACAGATACTTTTCAATAGCTAAGCAGAACTCGTTTTTCGTAAAATAATCGCTTGCACTTGATTGGGAAAAAAATACCAGAGCCGGATCGAACAAATTTTCATGAATTTTTTAGGTACTTTTGCCCTCAGCAGCTGCGATAAAATAAATACAGATACTTTTCAATGGCTAAAAGGAACTCGTTTTCCATAAAATAATCACTTGCACTTGATTGGGAAAAAAATACCAGAGCCGGATCGAACGAATTTTCATGAATTTTTTTAGGTACTTTTGCCCTCAGCATCTGCGATGAAATTAATACAGATGCTTTTCAATGGCTAAAAGGAACTAGTTTTCCATAAAATAATATCTTGCACTTGATTGGGAAAAAAATACCAGAGCCGGATCGAACAAATTTTCATGAATTTTTTAGGTACTCTTGCCCTCAGCAGCTGCGATAAAATAAATAAAGATACTTTTCAATAGCTAAGAAGAACTCGTTTTTCATAAAATAATCGCTTGCACTTGATTGGGAAAAAAATACCAGAGTCGACTCTAACAAATTTTCAGGAATTTTTTTAGGTACTTTCGCCCTCAGCAGCTGCCATAAATTAATATATCTAATATATTAGATCATTGATCATGACATTTGACAGATTCTGTGTTGATCGATATTTTCTTATTTTTTTTGCTTCGTTTCTTGTGTTGGAGTAATATTAATTATGGGCATCACCATATCATATCATATATTTGTATTCTGTGGGCATCACAAAACACATTAACTGATGAAATGGTATGTTTTTCGTCTTCAGTAAACTCTTTCTGCATTCGTCCATTTCGAAAGTTGATTTCGGCAGTGATTTTGTGCTATATTCATACCCTGTGGTAAGTATGTAAGTATAAAAAATTCATTAACTAGCTAACAAATTTAACATAGGGGTCCAACAACAAAAAGGAGCAATTCAATACAAGAGCTTGAAGGTCAAGTTTGTAGGATTGAAACATCTAAAATTGTGAATGGAAAATGGGGGCGGTATGATTTATGGAACCGACACATCTGAAAATCCCATGAGTTCTTGCAATATAAATGAGTTAAATGATGTTCCATTATCTTATTATTCTTCAGAAAAAAACTTTACCGAAGGAGAATGTTAGTAACCCATGGTTTGTCAAAGATTGAAATTGTTTAACTACTCTAAGGTGAGTACAGCAGATATTTGTTCTATTTCATTAGCTAGATGGGCGATACATCACAATGTTGGAAATAAAACAATTAATGGTAGGTATACTAATAGGTATGCATTCAAACTTGTGGAGGGATACCCGAACACTTCCAGGTACAATATGTGTTGTACCAAGTGTACCTATTGGTTCAGGCTTCTATATATTTTGGGGTATACAATTGTTTACGAAACTCAAGAGCTGGTCGATGCAACTCAGGAAATCGAAATCGAATTCAAAAGTGAACCAGAACTGGAATCGAAGCTCGATCAAGAACGCCTAGTTCATAAATTTAGTTCTGTTCCAATTAGAGTTTGCCCTCGCAATATAAAATCTGGTATAGGACCTAACATGAAGATCATAATATAACATGAAGTTGGTGTTGTTCATAGTTGAATTTTTTGTAAACTCATGTTTGATTCTTTCTATTCATTTCACTGAATATTTTATTGCACGTTATATTATTTTATATGTTTATAATTCATTTCCAGCATCAAATACAGTGAGTGGAAGAAATCAAACCAAGAGAATGTGAAATATTGTATGTAACAAGCATTGCACATAAAATAATTTGAACATTTGTGAGTTGATCAGGTGCAGTTCGATAAGACAGTATAATATGTGAAACTTTTAAGGTGATCAAAGTATGGTTAAGACTCTGATTATGCAGTGTCACATCATCCTGAGTATTGTGTTGGATATTGTACAGGATGTGAAGAAAATGAAACAAAACCTAAAGGAAGCCCAAAAACCATCAAACGATGAAATATCAACCAATAGGCTGAAGGACTTCGGTCGATGCCCTTTTCAGAAAGAATAAAGAACGGTATTATTATTATCAACTAATTATGATTCTTTGGATATAACCTTCCCAATGAATAGCTTAGATCTGGAGAAATTTAAGATTTTTTTTAAGTGATGAGCAAATTTTTCATCTAGTTGTGAGTTCAATTAATAGTTTGTACATCAAGTGATTTAAATGAATTCATGAGAAGAAAGTTCAACCTATGAGTCCGAAATGTCAATTCATTTTGATGAGGATTTAAATCATAATTTTTTCTCAGAAAAAAAGTATTTTAGGAAATAAGATTAAATGTATTGCTTTGATTAATGGTTGCTAGGTCACTGAGTATTTGATTGTCATCTTACCCTTGATGCTATGGGTTGAATAATGTCCTTTTAAATGGTCAAAATGGGATAACATGAATCAATTTCAGGCCATGGACCAAAAGCTCTGATTATCATTTGGTTATCCAAACTGACTTATAGGCAAAGGAAAATCTGTCGATTTGGATAACCGTAACCATAATCAATTTCAAGCGATGGACCAAAAGCTCTGGTTATAGTTACGGTTGTCCAAACTGACATAGCTGAAGGATAATCTTTCAATTCGGATAACCGTAACGTTTGTAGCGAGCATCATGTCGCGCGGACGTGGTATTCAATGCTCTGATTGTGATTTGAAAGTCGATAGATATGACGACTCTATTAAATGTTTGAATTGCAAAAATGATTTCCATAGTAAGTGTGTTTTCCCATCGATGGAAAATTATTTGAAATTACGTGTTCACGCCAAGTGAACGAGTTTCCAAAATAAATTTCTCGAATTTTCAAACGCATAATTTGTTTTGTTATTCAGATGTGAACCCTTTTACATAGGAGAACTCCCAAAGTTCTTCGTCTTCTTTCAACACATTATCTGTCAGCTGTGTTGAATTTTCGTCTCTTTCCTTCATTTCCACCTGTGAAGGAAAATATTTTGTCACATGTTTTTTGTTGCCATCTAATTCAGTATGAGTTTAGATTGATTCGAAATCGCATCCTTCTGCTTCCGATATAAACAAACAGTCAATAATACGTTCAGTGAATTCTGAATATTATTACATTTCAAGATTCCGGTTTGAAACGGTTTTAATCAGAAAATCGTGTTCTGTTTCCAATATTTTCGAATTCAACATCGAAAATAAATTCGATACATATAGTGTCGATTTAAGTCATTGTTACCAGTGGCGTGACTTTTAAAGTTTACAAGGATAAGTGTGATCCATCTATTAGCAACCCTGACTCCAAGGATACTCCATTTCCATGTTCGTTTGTCGAGCTCGATCACTCTGTTCATGGAATAGTGGAGACACCATCAAGATCCATCTGAGTTGCTGATAAAGGTAAGAACTTTTATTGCTTTTGGGGACACTTATCCTTTCATTAGTGTTGGGAATAAATTAATTAAATAAATTCAACGATACAGTCCATTTGCTATTTTTTTTTTCATTTTATGATATTTCAAATAATTTCTAGTTCATAATCGAACAGCACTTCAGTTTTTTGAAAAGCTGAAATTCTACCCAACACGTTTTGGTCCTTCGGGCCGGATATTTCAAAGCTCAATTTCAAAATTTTGGAGTTTTTTCATAGCATTTTCGTTTATTTCATTCCCTTCGGTCATTCAAAATTCCTAAATCTCACTTCGATTTCACAGTCTGGCAACATCCACAGCTGACGGATAATCGAATAACAAGTGTTCACATCTGTTTCCACCACATTGTTTCTCTTTTTGATTCATTTTTTACTGCTTGCATCTCTTTTTCAATAAATCTATTTTCTACAATGCCACCTAAAACAGATACAGGCAGTACCGTCATGAATAAATTGATCGATAAAAGATCAAACATTTTTTCAATAGTTACCGGAATTTGGCACAAAATAAAAGAGTACGATACTACACGTTTGTTCGAATTACAAGCGTATCGAGAAAAGCTTCTCGATTACGAGGCTAAATTTGAAAAATTGCAGGACGAAATAATTGAAGTTAATTCGGAATTATCAACGGAGGAACGTGTTGAAACGGCAAAAACGGAGTTAGCGTTTGATGAATTGGTAGCTCGCATTAAGGGCTTGGTCTTTTCTTTGAAACGTCAAGAAACATCGAATTCTGCGTCAACTTCACACGACTCAAATCGTAATTTTGATTCGCTTTTGCTTCCTAAAATAAACATTCGTCCTTTCTCGGGCGAGAGTTCCGAATGGCCTGAATTCTTTCAGTTATTCAACTCTTTGGTCCACAAAAATGACAGTCTAGCGCCCATTCAAAAATTCCAACTTTTGAAATCCTATTTGAGGAATGAGTCCCTTGCAGTAATATCAGGTTTACAGTTATCTAACGAAAATTATGATTTAGCTTATGAAGCCTTAACGTCTCGTTATCAAAATCCAAGAATGCTAGCGAATATGTATTTGAACGAGATATTGAATTTCAAAGCCTCAACAAATAATTCAGTGTCCCATCTGAAAGAATTTTTAAATTGCCACCAAACTTCAGTTAACGCAATAAAGGCGCTCAATATCAAAGATTTATCTGATTTTTTATTGTTTTCATTAGCTTTGCGCAACATAGATCCATATACGAGAAAAATGTTCGAAAGTCAGTTAGGTTCATCCGAAATTCCTGAATATAAGACGTTGATAGATTTCGTAACTCAACAACTCAAGGCTCAAGAGTTTTGTGAGCAGAACTCCTCGAAATCTTCTAACAAATCTTCATCTTGTAATTCATCTAATTCCTCAAAATATAAACCAAAAACCATGTTATTAGCTAATTCGAACGTGTCCAATCAAAATCAAAACTCTTCACCTCGTTCAAACAACACAAGAATTTTCCATTGTCCGAAATGTAATGATTTGCACCCACTTTTCGCTTGTCCCTTGTATGTTAGATTGTCAAGACAGGCTAAATATGATTTTCTGAAAAATTCCAAACGGTGTTTTAACTGTCTTGGACTTCACAATTTCAAAGATTGCGCTTCCAAAAAATCATGTCGGGTATGCAAGTCCAATCGTCATCACACTAGTCTTCACCCAGAAAACGAATCTGGAAATCATTCAAACGGCCCATCTGAGGTTTTGCAGCAAGCAAATCCTGATAGAACCCGGGTTTCAGAATCTGCTTCCACTTCTTCGAGTAATATCATCAGTTCATATCATATAAATCGTAAATCTGTTTCGCAGGTTAGTCAAGTGCTGTTGGGCACTGTTCAAGCGAGAATAGAATCCGCTGACGGTTCGATGGTGTCTGTTAGGGCTGTGCTAGACCCTGGTTCTCAAATATCGGCAATAAGTCAAGAACTCGTCGAAAAATTAGGTTTGCAGGTTCACCCTGTAAATATTACAATCTCAGGTGTTAGTCAAACAAACACTAAACCCTTGGGTGGGGTTGATTGTAAATTGTTCCATAAGTCTGGATCAAAATTCCTTCAAGTTCATGCTATCATACTCACAACAATTACAAATAAGATTCCTTCTGCTCCCGTGCCAAAAGAAATCATTGAAGATTTTCAACATTTGAACTTAGCTGATGAAACTTTTCACATCTCTCAACCTATTGATATTTTGTTAGGTGCTGATACTTACTCGCTTGTTTTCGATCGGGATGGTCGAATTACATCATCTGGATATCCAACTGCCGTGAATACTTTTTTCGGTTGGACAGTAATCGGACCAATAGATGAATCTTTTTCTGTGAATAAATCAATTCTTTTCACCCAGACTGACTCAATCAGTGATCAGTTACAAAGATTTTGGTCACTGGAAGAAATTCCAGATGCCTCCGTTCTTGATCCCGTCGATGAATACGTGGAAAAACATTTTTTATCTACTCATTCACGTGATGAAAGTGGTAGATACACGGTAGCTCTTCCCTTTAAGTTGGAGGATTCTTCTCCCGAACTTCTTATAATTCAAATAGATCATTAAAATCGTATTTGTCACTCGAGAATCGACTCATAAAAAATAAAGATTCCTTTATTACGTACAACGATTTCATGTTAGAATATTTGAAATTAAATCACATGTCGCCTACCCAAGCTTCCAATAAATATGTGATACCACATCATGTTGTTCGTAAAGAATCTAGCTCGACAACGAAACTTCGGGTTGTTTTCAATGCCTCTGATTTGGATGCGTCGGGTTTATCATTAAATGATCGGTTACTGGGTGGCCCAAAATTACAAAAGGACATTCTGATAATTTTACTCTCGTTTAGAATGTACCCCATAGCTATTTGTGCGGACATAGAAAAGATGTACAGGCAAATTCTTGTGTGCCCTTCTGATCGCAAATATCAACATATTTATTGGCGTCCATCTCCTGACAAACCTGTAACCGAGTTTGAATTAAACACTGTCACTTACGGATTGAAGCCTTCTGCTTTTTTGGCTATACGAGTGCTGAAGCAGCTAGTATGTGATGAGGGTAAAGATTTTCCTAGAGCATCCAAAGTGCTTAATAATGACATATACGTCGATGACATCATCACTGGTGCGTTTGATGTTCAACAGGCAATTGAATTGCGTAACGAGCTTCAAGAAATGTTGCAGAGGGGCGGATTTTCTTTGAGGAAGTTCTCCAGTAATAACCCTCAAATTTTAAGTAACCTACCTCCTGATTACATTGAATCTAAACTGAGTTTCAGCGATGATTCCATGGGACTCAAGATCTTGGGATTGAACTGGATTCCGATGACAGATTGTTTCGGTTTTAGCGTTGATCAGTTCGGAGATGCATTGAGTAAAAGATGCATACTTTCATATATCGCTCGTATCTTTGATCCTGTAGGTTTTTTGTCTCCTATTGTTGTTCTTATGAAGATTTTGATACAAAAATTGTGGTCTGAAAAATTAGGTTGGGACGAACCCCTATCGGTTTCTTGCGCTGACGATTGGTCAAAGATCGTAAGTCATAATGATTTGATTAAAAGTGTAAACATTCCTCGCTCTGTAATTTCTGCACCCGAAAGTCGCATCATATTGGCGGGTTTCTGCGATGCTTCTGAAAAGGCTTACGCAGCTGCTGTTTATGTTTCAGTTTCCTTTCAAAATCGTTTTTCTTCCCATCTGTGGGTTGCTAAAACAAAAGTGGCTCCTCTCAAAACCCTTTCGATACCTCGACTAGAATTATCAGCTGCAGTTTTGCTAGCCAAATTAATTCGGACGATTTTAAAAAATGAATTTCCGGTTGCAATCTCAGAGGTTCGCTTATTTTCGGACTCTCAAATTGTCCTTTCATGGTTAGCTACCGCACCTCATCGGCTGAAAACATTTGTTGCTAATCGTATCGTTGCAATACAAGATTGCGTTCCCAACGTTACCTGGTATCATATACCTACTAAATCGAACCCGGCCGATTTGCCTTCCAGAGGCCTCACCCCTAAACAGTTCATGGATCCAGAAATTCAAAATTTTTGGTTTCGGGGTCCGGCATTTTTATCGATGCCGCTCTCTGACTGGCCATGGCCTTTTTCATATTCTGGCATGGATTCTTGTTCACTCCCTGAATTGAAAACCACAGTCAATGTAGCAGTTGCAAGTGAACCTCAATTGAATCCGCTTTTAAATGTTTTCGAAAGTTTTTCAAGTCTTAACAAACTGAAAAGAGTCTTTGCCTATGTCCGGAGGTTTTCTTTTAACTGTCTTTCCAAAATTAGACTACAGACGCGTTCATCTGGTCCACTTTCACAGGTAGAGTTGGAGAAATCTCTTCAGAACATCATTGCCATCACACAACATCACCACTTTGATCAATTACAGCAGGCTTTACAACATAAAAGGCCTATTGAAAGAGCTTTGCGACTTTTGAATCCCTATATTGATTCTGCAGGATTGATCAGGGTGGGCGGTATACTGCATTTCTCCTGTTTATCGCACGATTCCAAGCATCCTATTCTGCTTCCTAAAAAAAGTTTTTTGTCTCGTCTCTTGTGCCACCATTTTCATTTAATTTCCCTTCACTCTGGCCCTAATATGACCATGAGCTTAATTCGACAGAGCTATTGGATCTTGTCTCTCAGAGGTCTGGTTCGTGAATGCATTAGGAAATGCATAACTTGCATAAGATTTCGAGGTGTTGCATATCAACCTCAAATGGCTCCCTTACCTTCGCCTAGGGTTAATATTTCACGCCCTTTCAGCAGGGTTGGTGTAGATTATGCCGGTCCCTTTTCATATCGTTCAAATAATTCTCGGAAGCCAACGATATTGAAGGCATATCTTGCTCTATTCGTCTGCTTCTCCACCAAAGCAGTTCACTTGGAGCTGGTTTCATCCCTTACCGTAGAGGCATTTTTATCAACCTTGAACAGGTTCATCTCCAGAAGGGGTTTACCCCAAGAAATTTGGTCTGACAATGGTCGCAATTTTGTGGGAGCTTCGCGACATCTCCATGAAGTTTCACATTTCTTAAAGGAAAACAACGTCGATATATGCAACAATCTATCATCGAGATCCATTAAATGGAAATTCATTCCTCCATACGCTCCCCATTTTGGCGGTTTGTGGGAGGCCGGTGTCAAATCGGCAAAGCGACTCCTACTCCGAATTTTGGGAACTACTGCTTGTACTTTTGAAGAGCTCGCAACGATTTTTTCTCGTATTGAGGCAGTACTCAACAGTCGCCCAATTTGTCCCCTTTCGTCGGATCCTTCTGAATCTGCGGATTTTCTTACACCCGGGCATTTCTTAATAGGTGCCCCATTGTTAGCTGTTCCCGAATGGAATCATGTCGACGTTAAAGCACCCCTCAAACGATGGGAACAACATCAAAAATTATTCCAACTATTTTGGAAAAAATGGTCGAGTGAATATTTGCACACTTTGATTCAGCGAAATAAGTGGCAACAAGAGAACATTTGCCCCTCCGTAGGAGATTTGGTTCTGATTAAGGGCGTAGATTCTGATCCTGCCACTTGGCCTATCGGTCGTATAACAGAATTATATAAGGGCCCTGATGGCGTTATTAGGATTGCGTCTGTGAAAACTGCAACCGGTCAGTACACTAGAGCGCTAACAAGGTTGGTGCCTTTAAATGTATAGGTGATTTCATTTCGTTATCGTATTTGTTTCTACGGTTAGGTTATTTTCTCTCAATTTCATCATGAAACAATGAGCTTTTCATGAATAGCTAATTATTAAATTTTTCATTTTCAAATATTGTAAAATTATCATAATTTTAGGTGGGCGGTTTTGTTCACGCCAAGTGAACGAGTTTCCAAAATAAATTTCTCGAATTTTCAAACGCATAATTTGTTTTGTTATTCAGATGTGAACCCTTTTACATAGGAGAACTCCCAAAGTTCTTCGTCTTCTTTCAACACATTATCTGTCAGCTGTGTTGAATTTTCGTCTCTTTCCTTCATTTCCACCTGTGAAGGAAAATATTTTGTCACATGTTTTGTTGCCATCTAATTCAGTATGAGATTAGATTGATTCGAAATCGCATCCTTCTGCTTCCGATATAAACAAACAGTCAATAATACGTTCAGTGAATTCTGAATATTATTACATTTCAAGATTCCGGTTTGAAACGGTTTTAATCAGAAAATCGTGTTCTGTTTCCAATATTTTCGAATTCAACATCGAAAATAAATTCGATACATATAGTGTCGATTTAAGTCATTGTTACCAGTGGCGTGACTTTTAAAGTTTACAAGGATAAGTGTGATCCATCTATTAGCAACCCTGACTCCAAGGATACTCCATTTCCATGTTCGTTTGTCGAGCTCGATCACTCTGTTCATGGAATAGTGGAGACACCATCAAGATCCATCTGAGTTGCTGATAAAGGTAAGAACTTTTATTGCTTTTGGGGACACT
The DNA here is from genome assembly GCA_958510865.1 of Myrrha octodecimguttata. Taxonomy (NCBI): domain Eukaryota; kingdom Metazoa; phylum Arthropoda; class Insecta; order Coleoptera; family Coccinellidae; genus Myrrha; species Myrrha octodecimguttata. Next base: position 17,912,585 of record OY294060.1, read on the forward strand.
TATCCTTTCATTAGTGTTGGGAATAAATTAATTAAATAAATTCAACGATACAGTCCATTTGCTATTTTTTTTTTCATTTTATGATATTTCAAATAATTTCTAGTTCATAATCGAACAGCACTTCAGTTTTTTGAAAAGCTGAAATTCTACCCAACATTACGTGATGAAAATAAGTTGAATCAATGGATTTGTGTCACCTGTATTCAACGTTCTGCCGTAAGTGAAACTAACGTATTAACTCAACAAAATTTGGATTATATTGAAGATGCAAGAAACTCGGAAAATTAAAACCAGGACCCTAATGTGGGAAACCTATCTTGCCAGCACAACATAAATGGGTGTATGAATAAAAATGATTTATTGAGTTTCAAACAAGAAATCATCGAAGATATCACTAGATTATTCACAGCAGAAATTGTTTCATTGAGAGAGATGTTGGTCGCTCAAGAAAAACTAATTCGAGATTTGTTGTCTGAAAAGAACGAGTTAAAGCGAGATAAAAATGTTTTCAAAACAAATCCATCTGTGCATCAGAAATCACTCGGCCAATATCCGGTTAACTCGAGTATCTCTCGAATATCAATTCATGCAAGAGAAAATTATGAATGATTTGATTTACATTCAGGAGCCCCATGGGATAAAGGATGATACTGGATCTGTTGGAGGAAAAAAACAATCTGATTGGACACTGGTCAAGTCAAAGAGAGGAGTTAAACCTAATAAACCTCCTGTTAACACAGTTAAAACTACAGACGGCAAATCTGCTTCAACAAAAAAACTTGAAATGAATTCTGGGAAGGCTCATGTGCCCGTTGTGGGTACAATGAAGACAGGTTCGCTGGTCACGGTCCCCAAAAGACGTTTTGCATTCATCCACGTATCCAGATTAAGCCCAACAACAAACACTGAAGATCTGGAGAAATATGTTGGTGCGAATATACCTGGTGTGTCTTGCGAGAAATTGACCTCGGGGAGACCTGACATTTATTCCTCCTTTAAGATTGTTATACCGTTCGAGTCATTGGATCAGGCTATGGCCCCATCATTCTGGCCTGAAGGTGCTGCTGTGAAGCGTTTTTTTGTGAAACGTCGTCTGGACACCATTCTCAACTAGGTCATGGGATGATATTAAACTTTTGCCTGAACACACAGCTTCCAATGCCGAGGTGGACTTAAAGATTATTCAACTCAACGTGCAATCAATGCCAAATAAAATGAATATGCTTTCACTCTTGTTCTCTGAAAAATCACCAGACATAGTTAGTATAGTTGAACACTGGTGTGATCCTGATAAAATGGCTACTATGGTGGTCCCTGGCTATAGACTGGTATCGTGCTTCTGTAGACCTTCGCGTAAGCATGGTGGAACCGCGATATATGCTAGAATCGGTCTACGTGTTAGTGACTTGAACATATCAGCAGTGTCTCAGGAGTTAGAAAGCGAATTCTGTGCCGTGAAGTTCGTTCTTGGTGGTGTCAAGTTTGCTGTCATCAGTGTATATAGGCCGCCTGCAGGAGATATCCAGGTATTCTTAGATATGACCTCACATATACTGCAACAGTGCCAGTCAATTGTGGACCACATTTTCCTTTGTGGTGATATTAATATAGATTATTTGAACAGTAGTTGCAGACTGAGATCACTTCTCGTTGATTTGTCTGACTGTTTTAATTTAAATGTAACTAATTTGGAGCCAACCAGAGTATTTATTGACAGAAATGGTCGTATAACAGCCACAAAGGTTGATTATATACTAACCAACGCACCAATCAAAAATTGTTCAACGTTAAATTTCGAATCACATATCGGTGATCACAAAGCACTTCTTCTGAATTTCAACTTTAAATGTACTTCTGGGGAGACGGGAGACAGGAGTAAAGTCAATAAATTATGTAGGTCTATATCAGCTAACAATTTGAACGAGCTCAGCTTACTTATGTCTCAAACTTCTTTCGAACCGGTTTTCCTATTCTCTGACATAGACTCTGCTTATGATTCCTTCATGGAAAAAATAAATTATTGTTTGGATCTCTGCTGCCCATTAAGATATCAAAGTGTCTCAAGTCGTCCTAGTTCAGGTTGGGTAACGTCAGATGTTCGAATAGCTAGCCAAAATCTCAAGAATCTGTACTGGCTCCATGTTAACCTAAGGAGTCAAAGTTCGTTTGATTTATACAGGGACACTAAAAAGAATTATAGACAACTTCTAGAATACGCTAAGCTTGATTTCCATACTAAACTCTTATGCTCATCTGATAACCAGAGCAAAACAGCCTGGAACATAGTCAGACGGGAAGCTGTCGGGGAGCCAAGTAAGGAGGGAGTGAGTATGACAATGAATATTGCTGGTGCTCAAGTTTCTGACCCTCTGCTTATAGCTGAGTCCTTTGCAGACTATTTTTCGTCTGTAGCAGGAAAAAGTATTTTGGGACGATATGGTGGAAATGTATCTCGCTCATGCAGAACATCTTCTATACATGAACACTCATTCTACTTTCATCCAGTACGTCAATACGAGGTCTTGGATACAATCAGGTCATTAAAAAATAAGAAGAGTGTTGGTGCTGATTTCGTCTCGGTCAGAATGTTGAGAGCGATTTCGGAACATATTGCTGAGCCTTTCTCTCAGTTGATAAATCTTTCGGTTTCCTCTGGTGTTTTTCCGAAATCATTGAAACATTCCTTGGTTCTTCCAGTTCACAAAAAAAATAATGTCGAAGATATCTGCAATTATAGACCGATCTCCATTCTGAGTGTTTTTTCAAAGGTCATAGAGAGAATTGTACTAAATCGCATGTCTGGATTCTTAAATAAGTACAACCTGTTGACTGGATGCCAACATGGATTCAGGGAAGGAAGATCGACCCAGACGGCTGCTATTGAGTTTTTTGAGTGCGTCTATGAGTCTCTCGATAAAGGTCTTCATGTGGCAGGTTTGTTTTTTGACCTCTCGAGAGCCTTTGACTGTATTACACCTACGTTTATTCTGAATAAACTTTATAGTCTGGGTTTTCGAGGGGTCTTTCTAGATTGGATATGCAGCTTCATTACGGGGCGTACCATGTCTGTGGGGGTGGGCAGCCAGTGGTCTAACAAGCGTGTCTGCGAGCTGGGCGTCCCACAGGGCTCTATCTTGGGACCACTGCTTTTAATTATCTTCATAAATGATCTACCTGAACATCTGGTATCAATTTTAATCAAACTGATCATTTTTGTTGATGACACGACAATTGCTGTCTCGGCTTCAGACTTGAACGATCTTACAGCCATCTGCATGTCCCTAATAAGCCAATTTGAAGACTGGTGCAGTAAGAATGCACTAATCATGAACATTGATAAAACCGAGTGTGTTCGATTCTCGCTGAGAAGTGCAAATGACAGCACCTTTGATATACGCTTTAATAATGTATCACTAGAAGCAGGAGAAGGTATCAAGTTTTTGGGTGTTTATGTTGACGGAAATTTGAGGTGGTGCCATCATGTTGAAAAGGTTTGTAAGAAGCTTAGCTCGTCTTTTTATATTATATGCCGTTTAAAGAACTCCGTTCCTCCTGGGGTTTTGTTAAATCTGTATTATGGCTTGGTTTATAGTCATATTGATTATTTCATTCTGATCTGGGGGGACTCTGTTGATTTCGACAGAGTTCTAGTGTCCCAGAAGCGCATATTACGTATGATTTTTGACCTACATCCACGCACTTCCTGCCGACCAATTTTTAGAGATAATAACATTCTCACTGCCCCTTGTATATATATGTATAGAGCTTTGATTTATATGAAAGATAATATAACTAGATTCATCATACTGTCCAGTTACCACAGTTATTCCACCAGAAGTACTGATATTCTCTCTATTCCAGTGCATAGAACCACCAAATTTGAATCCTCTATCATGTATAAAGGCATTATACTTTATAATCATTTACCACCAAGGGTGAGGGCACTGAATAGGCGAGAGTATGGGAAAACGGTGAAAGAAATGTTGGCAAAAAAAGCCTACTATAGTGTAGATGACTATATAAATGATGTAAATTTGTTGTAAACTCGACTTTTGAATTGTATATCTGTATTTTCTTAGACTTGTCCTATACACTATGTGTCAAAAGGGATCAATAAATTTCTATTCTATTCTATTCTATAACCGGAGCTTGTCTATCGCTTGAAACTACATTTTGTGTTGATAAGTACTTGCAACTGTCTGAATGTCATTTGTCATAATGTTAATGTAACTTGCTGACTTTTAATTTTAGGCCAAAGAGATTGCACAATGCGGAAGAAACAATAGTTATGAATTTGTAGGAGGGGCAATGACTCCCCCAATCAGTGACAACGGCAATGCAGTTTAACTGGCGAAGAAAAAGAGGAAATTTGGGAGATTGTATATTACAAACTTGATAAATGGTAAGCAAAATAAGTCTGCAATTAATTTATTGTTTCAATTCATATATTTTGTTTCAGACGCTGATGAAATTGCGAAAATTTCTACACTGAGAAAGACGGAAAAATCTGTTGCTGGCTGGCTAGAGAGATGTAAGAAGATGATTGAACCCTGTGATAAGTTGAGAAATATGTAATATCCCTTTTTTTTGTAGGCTTTCTTTTAGAATAAAAATTATTGAAATTACGTACATCGCTTTAGTCTAATGACCCTGTAATGTGAAACTCCCCCCTCCCTCTTTTCTAAATTAGAGATGTCCTATAGTCAACTTGGAACTATATCCCTAGAATATATGCGTAGACCGCTGGGGGAGTTCCCACTTTTCTAAATAAGACATCCTCAGGATGTCCTCTTGATAGCTTATGGTCTGTGGAGTATATCCTCCAGATATACAAAAACACCACCTGGGGGATTCCCACTTAGTAACATTCTATATCCTCAGGATATCCTGAGGATGATGTATAGACGAATTCGGATTGCCCTGGGATATACTAATATCCCTGCTCGATAATCCCAAGAACATCCCCAGGATCTTATTGTGCTATCTGGGGCCGCTTTCCAGAGTGTTCCGGCAATCGCTGGAAATTGCACGGGCGATATAAGGGCAAGCGCGGAGCAGCCCAGGGACTAATTCAGCAGAGTGATTCGTAGCGGAAAGAGTTCAGTGAAAATAAATTAGTGTGGATATAAATCGTGAACAGACTTTAATAGAAATAGTTGTTTAGTTATTGGAACAGTAGTGTGTAAATAAGTGTAAATAAATAGTTTAAATATTATAAACGTTTTGAAAACCAAGAAAACGTTACAATATGTAATTTTAAATAATAATGTTCTCAAGGCATTCTTCTCTTTCAATAGACGACTTCGGCCCAAGTTGCCAACCCACAATTTTCTTCACAAATTTACTACACTGGGGAACGGGAATTTCAGGACAATTTCGGCATGATAAGGTTCGCGTTATTTATAAACATCCGTGAAATATGCCTCGGATCCTCAAACAAGATAATTCCTTTTAAATATAGGTTTTTGTTAGGCTGAAATTTAAGTTGGGATTCCTGATTTAATGTTAACAGTGTCAAGTTTATAAATGATATATTCCGCAAATCAGCTTGGTTCTTTCGGTTGCCGGTTTTCCGTTCTGTAAGTATGAAATATTCGGTTGATCCTGAAAAAAGGTTAATTACGGGATTTGATTGACGAATAAGCAATCTTTCTGTCACCAGAACATAGACATAGTAATACATAGTAATTTTTCCATTGTTGATTGTTGTCTATTCTTTGTTCTATGGATCATAAAGTAAAAACAGATTGTTCTATGCTATGGATATGTTACCATAGATCATTGACTATCGTTCTGGTGACAGAAAGAACGTTTTTTCATCAATCAAATTCCGTAATTAACTTTTTTTCAGGAACCAACCGAATATTTCACATTTACGGAATGGAAAACCGGTAACCGAAATATCCAAGTTGATTTGCGGAACATATCCTATATAAATTTGACACTATTAACATGAATTCAGGAATCCCAACTTACATTTCAGCCAATCAGAGATGATCTTAACCAAATCGTATATTTGGAAGGAATTATCTTGTTTGAGGAGCCGAGGCATCTTTTAAGGTTATTTATAAATAATACGAACCTTATCATGTCGAATTTGTCCTGAAGTATCAGTTCCCCAGTGATAGTGAATTTGTACTGGGAAAAGATCAATTATAGTTTGAAGACGTCAGGTTTTAATCGAAAATATTTTAGCGGAAGAAGTTTTTGGAAGCTCTAAATCTGAAAACAATAGCTATAAAAGTAGAATAGAAAGAGAATTTATATCATCTGAGAAACAGATTGCCGTACTAATTCATTTTGTTTCAGCGTTGGAACGACGGTTTCAAAATCGCGGTATTTTTGTGGAACCGTCGCGAAAATACCGCGACACGGGTGGAACCGGTATTTCCATCTCTACCTTTCACACTCGTCCAAATGGCCAAAATTCCCAACTACTGCTAAGCGATACGCCCTCTGGTGATAGAAATTCGAACACTTCCAAGCTAGTAGTTTTTTGACGTGCCTGCTATTCTAACGTAATTTGCTTACTTTTGGAGTTCATTTTCGAGCTTTTGTGTTGTTCTTTGAGTTGAAATTTTGGAATACGGAAAGTGTTTGTAATATTCACCAATCGATTCCTTTCTTTCCGATTAAAAATTTCGATCGTATTAATTCGAAATGGCATCCTCCCGAAATGACTATTGTTGTGTGCCTCAACTCAATGTTATTCATGGTCAAAGAAGAAAGGATCATCTAGTGCCTCTAGTTTTCATTTTTTCCAGAGCCAAATGAAATTAAAGTTAATTTGGAAACAGCATTTGGCAGGGAACTCAATGATAGAAGAAAGGCCTAGCTTTAGAAATTGAAGATTGGAAAACAGGTCACGAAATACATGAAAGTATGTTCACTGCATTTCTCTGAAGATGTTTATTTTTATAAAGGTAAATTACCTACAATGTACTTATTTAGAAACAACTTCATGTCATTGTTTTCAGGTGTAAATAAAAATGAGAGAATTCTCAAGGAAAATGCTGCAGAGAAACTACCGAGCACTTCTGCAGCTACCTAATTCACATACTACAAAAAATCATATTCAAAGAGAGGGATCTGGTTGAAAATCTGACAAAAACTAGATATGCTGTTAGAGTTGATAATAGCTGAAGTTACTCATATAAATACATCAATACTTTTCCTTTCCTTATATAGGCAGGTTGAACCGGCTGTGACATTTTTCATTTTGTATGTGTATCTTGAGCTGCCGTAATATGAAAATGAAATCAATTATATGTCTATCTGTTTTCTTTTCTTTAAAAATACGATGCAAAAGAACTAAAGCAGAAAATCTGTTTTCATTTTATTGATTCACTCGTTTGTAAACAAAGAACAAGTCATATCATTTGGATTGATTCTAGATTTACCACATAATATTGTTCAATATTATTCTATATTATAACATGTCAGATATACTCTATGGTCAAGTTACTGGAATGTCAGATTGATATCATAACCACACTGTTGTAACATCACATGAATGTATATGTTATACCGATTAAATATTAAAGTACAAATCTCTAGTGTTCTATTAAATATCAATACCCAAGTATTAAACATGGCGCAGTCGTAACGGAATTGAGTGATATACGAAGAAAAGGTGAAGGATCCAAGAAATAAATTTAGATTTCTATTATAACCTATAAAATGGCAAGCTACACGGGGCCGGTAAAACTACCCCCAGATTTCGACTTGCAAGGCAAAAATGCCGCTATGGAGTGGAAATTTTGGAAAACTGCATTCACCGACTATCTTATAGCGACAGGACAATACGAATCCCAGGACCACATCAAGTTATCAATATTGAGAAATATTATCGGTACAGAGGCAGCAAGAATTATGTCTACATTCGTCATCCCCGAAACAGAAGTAAACAAATATAATTATACGATTGATCAGATCCAAAAATATGTGAACCCGAGGGTTAACGAATGTTTCGAAAGGTATAATTTCCTAAAAAGGATGCAAAAGGAGGATGAACCCTTTGAACATTTTCTCACGGAATGTAAATACCTGGTACGCACATGTAATTACAATGAAAGAGACCCAAATCAGACAGCTGAAGATAAAGCTCTGAGGGACAAAATAGTTATGGGCATCCGAGATCCTATAACCCGAGAGGCATTGCTGCGGATCGAAAAGTTGAGCTTGGATAAAGCAATTGAATTTTGTCGAACCAGTGAACAAAGCAAACAACAGAACGAGCAGTTCCAGAATGAATTGAGGTCAGATGTTCATGCTGTAAACAAGTTCAACCAACAACCAAGAAACACATATAAATCACAGGGCCAGAACAAGGAAAATGAAAAGTTCAAATGTAGGAGATGCCAGTCAACACATGGTGCACGTGAATGCCCTGCATTTGGAAAGAAGTGTAAAAAGTGTGGTAGGTTCAACCATTTTGCCATTTCATGTTTCGTAAAGAATATTAAGAATGTTGAGAAAGATGATCATAGTTCGGAAGATGTATTTGTAGGTTGTGTAGGAAAATGTAAATGTAGTGATCCCAACTGTAGTCATGAAAAAATGTGGGATGAAACTATTCAGATTGAAGGTGAAAATTTCAACGTAAAATTGGATACAGGTGCGGATATTAGTATAATACCTGAAGTAAAGTTTAATGAAATAAAAACACAGATTTTAGTTCGTAAATCCAATTATATTATTAAAGGATTTGAAGGTACTCAGGCCAAAACTGTTGGAATTATAAATTTATATTGTAAATATAAAAATAAGAGTCTTTATGAGGATTTTGTGATCGTTGAGGGGGCTACTAGAATCCTTTTAAGTGGTCAGGCATGTGAAAGTTTAGGAATTATTAGGCGAGTAAATAATGTTAATATAAATCCTTCTGGAAAAGTCTCGGAAAGAGATAAATTCATCGAACAGAATTCGGATATTTTCTCAGGACCCGGTAGATTCCTAGGCGAGCATAAAGTAACTACCAAAATAGACTTTGAGGCTGTCAGTCATCCACCAAGTAAAATCCCCTTAGCTATAAAAGATGCGCTGAAGTGTGAATTGGATAGGCTCGTGAAATTAAAAGCAATAGTAAAAGTTGATGAAGTAAGCCCCGGCATGAGTATTAATCGAATTGTAGTCGTTGAGAAAAATAATGGTAACTTAAGGTTATGTCTAGACCCGGCTGATTTAAACCAACAAATTATACGCAAACCTAGAGCGACACATAAGATCGAAGATATTTGTTCAAATATTAGAGGTAAAAAATTTTTTACAGTTTTTGATCTATCTGAAGGATATCACCATTTAAAATTAGATGAAGAGTCGTCGTGGAAATGTTCTTTCGCAACCACATTTGGCATTTACAGATACTTAGTGTTACCTTATGGTTTATCAAATTCTCAAGATTTATTCGAAGAAGCAGTAGAAAAGAGATTTGGCGATATTGAGAATGTATTGATATGTCATGATGATATGATAGTTTCAGGTGGTACTAGGGAAGAACATGATAAAACTGTAGAAAAAGTAGTAGCAAGAGCTCGAGAAGTAGGCGCTAGATTCAATAGAGATAAATTTCAATTTTGTAAAGACAGTGTTAAATTTATGGGTCAAATTTTTTCTGGTAGAGGAATGGAAATAGACGAAGATAGAGCAAAATCACTTTGTGAACTAAAAAGTCCAAGTAACAAATTAGAATTGCAAAGAATCATTGGATCATTTAATTATGTTAGGCGCTATGTTCCCAATATGACAAATCACATACAGCCTCTTTGCGAATTGTTGAAAGCTAGTGTAGAATGGCAATGGCTACCTAAGCATGAAGAATGTTTTAAAAAGCTGAAAGAGATTGTATGTAATTCACCTGCTCTTGTTCCATTTGATCCTGGTAGGAAAATAATCCTTCAGTGTGACGCATCAAAAAATGGTCTAGGATGCTGCATGTTCCAAGAATATGAGAATAAAATTTTAAAGTTGGTAGCATGCGCTTCACGCAATATGAATGACAGTGAGATAAATTATAGTCAAACAGAAAAGGAATTTCTCGCTATCTACTTCGGTACACAAAAGTTTCACCATTTTATTTATAAAAGTATAGTAGATGTTCAGTGTGATCATAAACCGATAATATCCATCATGAATAAGCCTATATGTAAAATTGGATCAGTTAGGTTACAAAGGCTAAGAATAAAATTATTAAAATATTCTCTTAATGTATATTATGTACCTGGAAAAGATATACATTTTGCAGACATGTTATCTAGGGCCTCATTAAAAATAGACAGTTATGATTCTGAGATGTTAGAGATGGTACATTCAATATCAAAGCATCTACCCATGAGTGAAGAGAAAAAATTTGAATTCAGAAATGCTACCGGTAACGATGATACATTGGTTAGAATTTTCAATTATTATTACAACGGATGGCCTCAAGAGAAAAATATTCCCTACCAATGTAAACCGTATTATAAACTAAGAGATTCAATATATGTAGAAGCTGGTATCATATTTCTTGACGACAAGATAATCGTTCCTAAAACGCTAAGAACCCAAATGATTGAAATACTGCACAGAGGTCACACAGGCATGAATAAAACAATAAATAAGGCTAGAACTTTATTTTATTGGCCAGAATTAACAACAGATATAATGAACTATGTTAAACGTTGTAGGACATGTGAAAAGTACAGTCCCAGTAACTTCAAGGAACCATTGTTACCACACTCGGTACCAAGATTAAGATTCAATAAAGTAGGTACAGATATATTGGAATTTGGACCCAATTCCTATTTAGTAACAGTAGATTATTTATCTCATTGGCTTGAAATTATAAAACTGAAAGATAAAACGTCAAATTCTGTAATAGACGCTTTTCAAAATATATTTACCAGATTTGGTTACCCAGAGCAAATAATTGCTGACAACTTACCATTCGTTTCGAGTAAATGTAGGAACTATTATGTTAGTAAAGATATTTCTATTTCAACATGCAGTCCACATTATCATCAAAGCAACGGACTAGCTGAGAAAGCTGTAAATATAGGCAAGCAAATTTTGAAAAAGAGTAATGAGGAAAATCTAGATTTTAGAGACCTAGTCATGAACTACAATAACACGCCTCTTAGTGGTTTGAAAGCATCACCATCACAAATTTTACAAAGTAGACACCTTAGAGACCTTTTACCGCCAACAACCGATAAATTGCAACCTCAAATTCAAAAAGGTATTTTCAAAAAATTGTGCGATCAAAAGTTGCAACTTAAGATGCAATATAATAGAACAGTACGTAGAAATCCAGTAGAATTTAAAAAAGGCGATCAAGTTGTAATTAAAACACCAAATGATAAAATTTGGGAAAAGGCAATTGTTTTAGAAAAGGCAAAAGAACCTAGATCTTATTGGCTGAAAAAGGAAATAAACGGTCAAATACTAAGACGTAATACACACCATATAAAACGATCATATACCAGACCACATAGTGGCGAATACATTCTGCAGCCAGAATTGAGCCCGAACCAACTTTCACCAGATCCTCATAACAAAGATGGTGGTAATTTGAACAAATCGAATACATCCAATATTGTGAACAACCCAATTATAGAAACTAAAACTGTAAAAGATAATATGACCCGTTTTGGAAGAATTGTGAAACCCCCTGGTCGTTTAGATCTTTGAGGGGAAGGTGTTCAATATTATTCTATATTATAACATGTCAGATATACTCTATGGTCAAGTTACTGGAATGTCAGATTGATATCATAACCACACTGTTGTAACATCACATGAATGTATATGTTATACCGATTAAATATTAAAGTACAAATCTCTAGTGTTCTATTAAATATCAATACCCAAGTATTAAACAAATATAGCCTGCATTGAACACTTCTTCACATAAATAAGAGTCCTTAAATTACTTATTGAGTTGCACATTTATCCAGAAATTCAAGTAAACTTAGGTATTGATTTATTTTGATCCACCAAGCAACATACTAAAATAACTCCGAAATTATCCTCCAGAAACGATTTAAAGTACGATTTTATATCGTGATCCAAACGAAAAGTTCCTTCTTAAGAAATCTTACACAAAACTAGAATAATTTCTTCGAATATTCAAGCTCTGCTCAATAAATATTCGTTCTCCACCACAAAATACAAATATATCTGTACCACATTTCTAAAGTTTGTTTACATAAAACTACTAGCTTGGAAAGGTTCCAAATTTATCCGTTAGGGCGCTGGCATCTTCGCAGAAGTTCCCAATAGCCGAGGACATTAAAGGAATGAATGAATGAAATTCAATGGGAGCAACGAATATCCATCCTTATTCTGTGATGGGCGACATGTCAATGTCAAAGCATCTATTTTGTTGACAAATATTTTCTTAGGAAATGAGAAATAACTGTAGATGTAAACCTGATTAACGTAATCATAATTTACCTTCAACGGATTTATTTCTGGTTAAAATAATATTATGAACTACTCATTACTTGAAACATCATAAGCAACGTATGAACAAATATGAGCTATGTTACAATTTTGGAAAAAATCAGGTAAATATCGGAAGATTCTTAATGAGGAAAAAATAATATATTCTGTTTTATAGGGCAGAAACATTATGTCGATTCTTGTACATCAGGTACGAACAATAATGGAAACTTCCAATATGGGGAACCAGCTAGAAAAGCAAGGGAAAATTCTGAATATGTTCAAATATCGGAGGAAATTTTGATGTCAGGTAAGTTGAAATTAGGTATTCTCTTTTCGCGGCATATATTTATGATTTTATGAAAATAAGATATATGATATCACAAACATTATTAGCTTTCTATTTGATTAATTTCCGAATTTCTTCACTTCGAACTGAAGTGAATTTGATAAATAGGAAACGACCTTTTCGGATGACTTATATGACAACCCTGAGGTTTCCTTCAAGTAAAGTTAAAAATTACACAGAACACAGACACAAGACTTACAAATATTCATATTATATCAAAATATAAAATTATATAGTTTCATTCTTAGCATTGCCACCTGAAGTGTCGCTACGTGATCTGAGATTTTGTAGGATACGCCTGACAAAAGTAAATCACTCAGTGTGATATTCAGTGATGAGTGCCTGCAATATTTCAGGTTCCATTTGTATAATCCATTGTAAGATCTTGAATCGATGAGTTTTTGAAGTACTATTTACCAGAGTTTGTAAATCGTAAATCGTCGACTTATTAATGAAAAAATGGTTTATTCACCAAAAAGCAAGGTTATGTTAAACTGATGTGATTACTGAAATGAAACTGATTCTGCCATAGAGAAACATCAGTTTTCGAAAGTAATGCAAATCAGTTCAAAATCACAACATTTTCAAATAAAGCAGACATCAACTGATTTTGCATCATTTGTGGAATTGATACAGCGTCACATATAAAGTAACTATTACCCCATGATATAAATCCCGTATAGTCAGAACAGAGAGAGAGAGAGAGAGAGAGAGAACTTAATGGAAAAGTTTTCAAGGGACTTCCGACTGAGGTTTTCCTGGGCTCGTACAATTTATATTATCCATTTTAATTGTTCCAGAATTCCCAATGAGTACTGGCCAGTAATCTGACTCATTCTGAAATTATTCATTTCTATAGACAGGTACTGGCCAGTACTTTTTTAACCATCAAATAATTTCATTGTTCAACTTTGAGTTGTACATTAATTTCAGTCATAGATTCCTCTCCTGAAATAAACTTATATTCATTCACCATATTTCCAGATTTTTGCTTGGATAAAGAGTTATAAGCACTTAATAATTTTCCAATGTGCTAATACATTCCTGCAATTTATTCACAAGTTCAACAGTGACAGCGCTCACTGTTATCCTTGTAGAATTTCGTATTTATTGCTTGTAGTTCCATGAAACTTGTTTGGAAAAAACTAATTCACTCGCTTTATTCCTATGATTTAGTGCTTATTGCAGTATTATTGTAACGAAAAGATTTCACTGTAATTGCTTGTTGAAACACGCATCTACCATATTCCTGCAATACTCATTCGTTACCACCATAACATAATGAATCTGTTCAGAGGCAATTTTTGAAATATTTAGCTTTTAAATTCGATGGTGTCTCAGCTCGGGGATGCGACCATAATCAGCTTCTGAGCAGGTTCTCTTTTATGTCGTTGGAAAGCAGAAGAATCTATTGCATGTGCCTGATTGTATATAAACTTATTTATTTCCTTTTGGACTGCCCTGATTTGTTGGCTAGGTTGAATTTCCGTGTCCCTCGTCTCGGTAGCAGGCTTGGGCAATTTCTGTGCCTTCCTAAGCCGAGGACTAATATACTTGTGAAGTCACCAGTTTATGCTATGTGTCAACAATTCAATAACGTATACAATTATGTTTGTTTTTCTGATGAGGGTGTTGGGGTCTTTCAAGGTAAATCTCAGACAGTTACTGCATCTCCAGCAGGGTCAAATATTCTTGTTGGTTTTGATGTTTTGTTTTAGTTTTACTTAGAGTTATATAAAGATTATAAATTGATTTCATATCGACTCTGTATTATAATTATGTCTTGTAATTGGGAGTACTTCCTGTTTAGATAATAATAAACTTTTTTTTTTTAACATTGTACAAAATTTCATCATCGTCCATTTTCATATTGAGAATTCCATACATTTATGAATAAATTTTATGAAATCACTCAATCAATATTAATCATATATGAATTCTCTGAAAATTCCGGTCTATGATCTCATGGAGAGTCTCTATGTCTATGGTCTGCTCGAAAAATAGAGAAATAGCTCCAGATAAAACTGTGTGTCGCTTAATTCAAGGTCTCTTTTAGCTTATGGGTGGATGAAAAAAATATTAAAATTTCTCTAATTTTATCAGATTTTTATAAAATTTAAAGTTGAATATCTCGAAAATGGTGTGTTTCAGAAGAATTTATAACGGACAATGAAATCCTCTGAATTGAATGAAGACCTATATTGTGTATCTGGCGGACGATATAGACGCGTCATACCTCGGCGACGAATATACCGGAAAAATCAAAATAGTACTCCAAAAGTTTATAAATGGTTCTCCAAATTGTCCGAAAATGTATGTGGCTTTGAGTATCCTGTGAAACACGCAATAAAGAAAAAGGATTAGCCTGTTTTATTTTTCTTTTGAGAGTAACAACCAAAGGGAAATTGGAAGACAATCAAATTTTTTTGTTGAAAGAGATAGGCTAACAGTTCTTGTCGTAAATCTCCGTGAGGGTGACATGCACTGTCGAAGGCGCTTTCGTCGTTGATGGTGGTAAAAGCCAGATGTTTATTGGAGCGCTGAAACTTCTAGAATTCCTTCATGGCCACAAGGTAAACGATGAATGCTTCTTGATGTGGATGAATTCGCTACACACTCTCCTGCCATTGATGAAGTCACGAAAATCCTGCTTGAAGTCGGTCTGGAAAATGAACCTTTCTTCCAGAGCGAATTCGTCTTTCCTGATGATTGAGGTCATGTGTATTGAATTGGCGGTTTTTCGGGCTGGTATTCTGATTGAGATTTGACGTTGTCATCGGTGATGATGTATGCCGGTTTTACTCTGTCGATGGTATTTGTTGTTTTCGTTCCATAGTTGACGGTGAAAGTTTTTAAATTGCGTTTCTTTGCTTGGAAATGTCCATAGTACCGCAGTTGCAGGCAGTCTTTTGGACCGTCGTAACAAACAAAGACGGTTTCTGTTGTGACCAGGTCTTTTAAAATGAAACTTTTCCGTACTCAATGTCTGGTTTCTCTCGTTGGTTTGATTTGTTGCATTCGACCTTCTTTGTCGTCATTTTCAGTAGATTCTTCTCTTGTTTTCAGAAGTTCGCCTGGTAATCGCAGTGATTCGCCATATACCAGTTCTGCACAAGTGGATTTTATATCTTCTCGCCATGCTGATCTCATTACGAGTATCGAACTATCTTCCTTGATCCAACGTTACTCTGAGGGGGGTTCAAAATCGGAATATCCATCGGAGTAGAATGCTTGGGCGACGTTGGTTTCTTCGTGGTTCTGAATGGGGATTCCTTCTGGCCAACGGGTGAATCGTTCGTAACAGGTAGGGCAATACTGGAATCCTTTAGAATGTGGCATTATTATGATATCTAAGTGGACGTGTTTAAATCTTCCTGGTGATTGGGAGAATCGACAGAGTGGTACCGCTACATGACGGGTGACCTTAGCTCGATGCCATGGGATAGTTTCTTGTCAATTTTCAGCAATTGGAATTGATTGAGGGCCAAACGAAGCGTTGTTTGCCTACTTTGACTGTTTCGTTGATATGACAGATGGTAGACGGTATCAAAAGCTGATCTCCGAAATGGCTTCATGATGAAGGGTCTAGCCAGTGGTATGGAGGTATCGCAGTAGACTGCGACGGTTTATCCTAGCGGCTCTACCATTTTCAGTTGAAGTCCCGTGTTGCCATGTAGGAGTTTCTTCAACTCGTCGTTGGCCAATGCTGCGTAGTCGAGTGCGGTTGAAAGTTCGTCGACTCGTGAGTGGGCATCGGCAATAACGTTGTGATCACCTGGTACGTAGCGGATATCAGTGGTGAACTGCGAGATGAAGTCAATGTGGCGATGCTGTCGGGGTGCCCACTTTTAGGGCTTCTGTTTGAAGGCGAATGTAAGATGCTTGTGGTCCGTGAATATTGTGAAATTTCTAGCTTCAACCATGGGCCGGAAATGCTTGATGGCCAGGTAGATGGCAAGGATTTCTGCTCCTAATAGAGAAGAAAGCTTGTGGTTGACATTCTTGATGGTGTAGTTGCTGTAGAGCCGCTCCAACTGCTGTATCCGAAGCATCACTTTTTATGGCCAGGAGTACAACGTCTTCGGGGTGTGAAAGGAGTGGTGTAGTAGCTAGCTTCTTTTTGCACTTTTCGAATGCCACTGAAACATTTGGAATCCAGTTGATTTTGGCCTTTCCTTTGAGCTTCGGTACCTGTAGGTCGTTGGGTGATTGAGTGTCTGATATCCTGAATGTGAAACGACGATAGAATTACCTAAGAATTGGAAGATTTCCTTGGCTGTGGTTGGTAATGGATACTACAACGTGACGGAACTGTCGGTGGACTATTTCAGTGTCTGGTGTAGTGGGGATGTCAGTGGGCTTTTGGATGATCGTGCAATTCCCATATTGATAATTGCTTCAAATTCTTTTTTCGCTGATTTGAGTTTTTCTGGTGCCAGGCGTCGTGATCCGGATGAGAATGATGGACCAAGAGTTGTTTTAATGTGGTGACTCGTCTGGTGCTTGATGTTTATCGGGGCTTCCTCCGGTCTCGTTATGTCGGAAAATTCCATGTGAAGGTCATGGTACTTGGATGAACCTCTGATCGTTTTGATGACAGGGATGTTGCATTATGTGGCTTCTCCTCTGGTGGTGAGCTTGGAGGTTTCGTCTGGGAGACGTTGGTTTTCTCACGTCCACCAGTAGGATATAGGAGCTTGGGTGGTCGTCTCCAATGATCGGCTTGGAAACATCTGCTATGACGAATCCCCAAAAGATATTGTGGCGTAGTGCCAATTTCAGCGGGAGGTTGATGGTACCATATGTGTAGTGGGATTTTTCTCTTCTTCCAGATTTTGCATTGTGAGGAAATAAGCAGAGATCAGGCCGGTGTCTATCAGGCTCTTGGATTTCCGGTCGGTGATGAAGAGGTGGCACGGGGTTGGGCTGGGATCACCAGCCGTCATAAGTTATTATCCATGTCGTTTCCCGAGTGCTGGGAGCAGGGTTGTCACTTCGTGGAGTTGCTTCCGAACGTCAGATGATAGCAGAGTCTATTGGTGCCTTGTCTACTGTGCCTCGTTACCTAGAACGTTCCTGTTGTCAGTGCTGTGTCTGTCGTATTCTGAGGGCTACCACTTCTGCTCGGAGTGATGCGATCTCCTGATTTTTTCCCTTTGGACGTTTATCATGGCTTCGAGGGATGGCATCGACGTCGTTTCAGAGATCTGGGAAACGGGTGGTCGGGAGGCCCGGCGATGTTGTATGCGTGGACTACCAAGTCCTCTAGCTCGCTATCCTGACAATTGTGAGAGCTACTTGGATCTGTTTGGGTAGTCCACTCAACCATAGGGTCTTCCTCAAGGCTTCGGGTATGTTGGTATCGGCTAGGCCCCTCAAATGTCGGAGGAATTTCTTTCTGTTCAAGGAGGCGGCGTGTCTTCTCGTCTTGCGATGTGCACAGCCACCGGAACAATTCCGTTTTTATTTTGAAGTAGGCCTCGGACGGTGGCCACTTCAGGATGAAATCCTTCACTTCGGTTGCAAACTTCGCTTCGCTTTTTGTTGAAAGACACAGGCTAATCACCGTTAGTGTTAAGTAGGAAATGAATGAAAGTCATATTATTGGTGGATCTATCTATTAAGGACTGCAAAATCCTGTCTGCTCGTCTAGTTTCCATGACTGATATCATTATCAAGAGCATGTCTGGTTAGACAAGCTGCAGCCGTCTGGAACAGTTCTCCAGTAAGGTCGTATTTATCAAGTCACATTCTTAAAACATATTCTAGAAATCGAATATATAAAATAAACGAACCCTGAAACGTCAAGTGGATGTGTCTTGGTCAATTCGGCCTTGCTACTGCAGAACTGTTCTGGACTACTGCAGCTTATCTAATTCTCAGCTCTTGATTATGACGATATAAGTCATCCAAACTAGTCGAGCGGGCAGGATTTTGCAGTCCTTAATGAATAAATAATCCAAAATAAGGCTTTCATTAATTCCCTACTTGTAGTTATGGTGGACGCCAATGGGTTCGGAGAAACAAATCCGTGAGTATTGAAAAGTAGTTCTTAGCTGAAGCCGGGCTGGGCTCGATCGTGCCGAAAGGGATGCACAGGCGCTGGGTACTGTCAAAGGCCTTCCCGTCGTTGAGGGTGGTGAAAGTCAGATATTTCTTGGAGCGCTGAATCTTTAAGAATTTCTTCGTAGCGACTAGGTAAATGATGAATGTAGACGGATCGATGGAGTAATCAAGTGATTTTTGAGTGCAAAGCGAAATACATTTATACGTTTTTTCGAGGATTTGAATTTCGTGTTTCGACTCCGCCCGTTTCTCTGTTTTTTTCGGTGTGGATAAATTCGCTACAAGTTTTTCTTGATAGCTGTTCAAGAAGATTGAAAAATATAAATACAATAATTGATCAAGTTATAACGTGTTGTGACATTGGAACAATCTCAAGCTGCTACTACATGAAATGAAGGAAAAAATGTATTATTAATTCAAAATAATTCATTTACAATAAAAAGTTCAAATGAAGTGAAAAAAAGACGTCAAATGAAAAAGATTAAGAAGTTTACAAAAAAGGTCAACATATCCCAAGATTCACGTCACGGATTCTGGTGGACGTATGAACACAAAACTCTAGGCATGAATCAAACTACGCTAAAGCCGCCTTTAGTCACCTACTCCCAGTATTGGGTTGCGTTCTGAATCGAAAGTGTGCACCCGACGCAGAATGCATTCGGTTGCTCGGAGTGTCACCTAGCGATTTAGAACGAAATCGAGTGCATTCTTTCTACTGTCAGTTGTGACCCATAAATCCATTGAGGTTGAGTCACTTCTATATTTGTTTGCCTCGAACTTGTAACGTGTTGTATTTTGAAAACTGGTAATTGGAAGGTGGAAGGAATTCAAATGAAGAAAATCATTTGATTTTGAGTGCAATTGCGACATTGTCCAATCATTATACAGGGTCCCGCAACAGTAGCGCGGTGTTCTATATCTCTATGTAGAATTCATATAGGAATTTAGTTTTCTCTGATGTTTCCTTATTGCTAGAACTACACAAATTAAAAATGTTTTTGGTCACACAAGGTGTTCCCTTTGTACTGGGCGGGTCCCAACTTTGTTTTTTAAATGGCAATCTGTATTTTTATTACATTTTCGGTTTCTATGAGAAAAATAAAATACACTTTATATATATTTTTACCACAAAAATATCAACGGTTTTCGAGATAGTCTGCCCGACAGGGTTTTCTTCGCCAATATTCGTCACTCAGAGTATTTGGAATTATTAAGTTGTGCCAAGTTCTATCGGAATTCATTTCTGGTCAAATGTTGTACATAGAGTACTCTCTCAAACGGTATATCTGAAATCGAACCAAGATATACAGGTATGGGTAACAGCCTGCAAAATATTGAAAATAAAATTAGCAGAATCTTTTTTATTTCAAATGGAACAACCTATATTTTATCGATCCATAAGAAGCACCAAAAAAAGCTTTACAGATTTTGTCCGTTAGTTCTTAGGGTTAATTCCACTAGTTTTCTTCAAAACAGCACTTATTTCTGAAAAATATTTCTATGCCATTGCAAGAAAAAATTCAAGAACTCAAGAACGTGAGTTGTCGACTTTGGCGAGTGTTGGGTAGAATTTCAGCTTTTCAAAAAACTGAAGTGCTGTTCGATTATGAACTAGAAATTATTTGAAATATCATAAAATGAAAAAAAAAATAGCAAATGGACTGTATCGTTGAATTTATTTAATTAATTTATTCCCAACACTAATGAAAGGATAAGTGTCCCCAAAAGCAATAAAAGTTCTTACCTTTATCAGCAACTCAGATGGATCTTGATGGTGTCTCCACTATTCCATGAACAGAGTGATCGAGCTCGACAAACGAACATGGAAATGGAGTATCCTTGGAGTCAGGGTTGCTAATAGATGGATCACACTTATCCTTGTAAACTTTAAAAGTCACGCCACTGGTAACAATGACTTAAATCGACACTATATGTATCGAATTTATTTTCGATGTTGAATTCGAAAATATTGGAAACAGAACACGATTTTCTGATTAAAACCGTTTCAAACCGGAATCTTGAAATGTAATAATATTCAGAATTCACTGAACGTATTATTGACTGTTTGTTTATATCGGAAGCAGAAGGATGCGATTTCGAATCAATCTAATCTCATACTGAATTAGATGGCAACAAAACATGTGACAAAATATTTTCCTTCACAGGTGGAAATGAAGGAAAGAGACGAAAATTCAACACAGCTGACAGATAATGTGTTGAAAGAAGACGAAGAACTTTGGGAGTTCTCCTATGTAAAAGGGTTCACATCTGAATAACAAAACAAATTATGCGTTTGAAAATTCGAGAAATTTATTTTGGAAACTCGTTCACTTGGCGTGAACAGCGAGTGTTTTTAAAAAATTCCCAAAATCGACACAGCAAGCGATCGACCCCGGCTCCTGCCCCCTCTGCAACTGGAAAATTTCTTTTACTAGATTTTTAGCACCAAATCTCAATTGATCGGTTCAAACAAGGTAATCTATCGCAACGATTACATATGTTTAATGATAGTTGATATTGAAACATATGTTTAAGATGTGTACCATTTTCTTGAATGAAGTCTATTTTCGAAAAACTGTTTGACCCTGTGCAAGATAGCTGGTGTAATGTTGGAAAGAGTATCATTTATTCTATGCCGCATCCTTTCGGAAGATTGAGGTTGGTGGCTCGAATTGAACCATATTTTTATGTATCCCTAGAAGGAAAAAATCAGTTTCCTATTCCTATCTGAATCCTAAATAGAGATATGGAACACCGCGCCACTTTTGCGGGACCCTGTATAAATAATATTTTCCAAGACGAATTGAGTTGTGACCGTGGTAGTGACGCTGAAGAAAAAATTGTTCTAAGAGGTGACTTTAAATATAATTCGCAAGAAACCCCACTTCGAGTACAAGGATACTTTGGGAATATAATACCAAATATTATTATGAGCAATTTCGCGAGAATTTCAGATAAACGAGATCTTCCTTTGATATGTTTTTTCACGGAAACTGGAGAATTTATCGTTTTAAAATCAGCAAATCCTTCAGGAAGGCTAATAGTGAATCCAGAAAAACAAATATTGTCTGTTTTCTGCTTATTGGCAACTCCAGATAGTAACCGGTAGGTTCTTATTTTCTCCCTTGGTTGACTCACTATTTCAAATTTTATATCTGAACCAAAAGGTATTATTTTTTCCACATTGAAAAAAAAATTATTAATTGCAGGTCCGTTGGTGAAAGGTTTGATATGGAAAAATCAAGTCTGTGGAGTTGTTTCATAAAGGTTGTTAATGCCTTAAACAAATTTGCTCCAGAAATCATCAAACTTCCTTCTACCAATAAAGCCGTTGTTATCAATAACAGATTCAGGAATTGATGGTGTAATTGGTGCCATTGATGGAAAATGCATGCCGTTAAAAGCCCCTCCACAAAATCCTGTAGTTATATTAACCGAAAGGGATTTCATACTGTTACCTTACAATGCATTTCTGATGCGAATGAAAATTTCTGGACTCATTTGCTAGATATCCTAGCTCAACCAGTGATGTACGGGTTTTTAGAAATTCACCATTTCACAGTGGGGTAGAAAATAATGGAGGAAGATTTATCTCTATTGATTATTGGCGACAAAGCATATCCTGTTTATGACTGGTGTATTTCTCCCTATATAAATAGGGGTAACCTAATAAGTGTACAGAGTAAGTGTGGACAGGTTATCGTAAGAGCCTTTGCTTTGTTGCTTGGCAGATTCCGGACTCGGAGATTGAAGTATCTGGATATGAATCGGACAGACTTGATTGCTCCAACAATAATAGCTTGCCGTGTATTACATAATATTTGCCCCGATGCATAATAGAGCAGATGATAAATTCAAGAGGTTCAGAAAGAAGAGGATTGGACAAGAGAGATATTTCGGCAAATAATCTCCCTAAAAATTCTGATTTTTTTTCAAATTTCCCATATTATTCTTTTAAAAACTTGATAGCTAGTTTGCTTGCCATGAAAAATCTTATTATCAGTGCTATAAACTAGTAATTAAACACTTACCTTTAAACTCAATTATTAATTGAAATAGGAATTGGTTTCTCGGAGAAGAACAGAGCTCCAGCAATAATATGTAACATAATCACAACGACGAAAATCCGTCGATAAATCAACAAATATTCCCCCTTGATCAGAGCTAATCATCCAATCAACCAAAACATCTACACCGAAGAAGCGGATCCAAGTAGAATGACTACAGCTGTTTCACAATTGTTATTGATCGTCAGGTCAACTTAACTTGGATAAACCGCAGAGAGTTCTCTCGATACTTGTTACCTTGTTATTGTGAAACAGCTGTAGTCATTCTACTTGGATCCGCTTCTTCGGTGTAGATGTTTTGGTTGATTGGATGATTAGCTCTGATCAAGGGGGAATATTTGTTGATTTATCGACGGATTTTCGTCCTTGTGATTATGTTACATATTAATTGAAACATTAAAAGGATGAACCTCAAGCACTACGATTAAAGTATTCTGCACTCGAAGGTAGGATAAGCAAGATGCTCCTGGGAGATGGTGCGCTGTACGTTGGTTTACTGCAGTATTCCATCTGACAGGTTATAAGAATCTAGATTTCAATGCGGTTCAGCCAAGGTAAGATGGTCTGACGATCAGTAAGAACTGTGAAACAGCTGTAACCATTCTCCTTGGATGAAACTTCTTCGGTGTAGATGTGTTGGTTGGTTGGATGATTAACTCTGATCAAGGTGGAATGTTTTTGATGAATCAACAGATATTCGTCCTTGTGGTAATGTTAGTTTATTATTACTGGAGCTCTCTTTTCTCCATGAACCGATTCCCATCTTTGTCAGATGTTGGACGTTATCTTTTTGTGGGAAAACCACATGAACCGAGTGTTTCCAAAGTCGTGAAGTTGTAAACTGCAAAATCGCAGATGCAGTGACCTGATACGACAAAAGGATGAATGTCATGCACATCGATCAATGTATTCTCGAGGGTAGGATTCGCAAGATGCTTCTGGGATATGCCGCGCTATACGTTGTTATACTGCAGTATTCCGATTCTTGAATCTCCATCAAGAATTGAAGATTATGACAATTGCCATATGTCCCCGTCGATTTTCTGAGTTAAATATAAACAAGTAGACACTCCCTGCGCATGGAAACGAATGTCACTCGACAATCGAATTTTATATCTCCTATACTCCGTACCACTCGTTGCTAAGTCGAAGGAAACGGTGATGAGGTCATGTCTATATTCCGATTTGAAATTTCTCCATATCTTGCATTCAGTTTATTTCTTGAATATTTGCTTGAAAACAGTCGAAATGGCGAATAGAACTCTCACAAATTTTGCAGATGCCCGAGAAAACTTCGAAAATCGACATAAACATATGAAAATTGTCGTACTCTTCAATTCTTGATCGAGATTCAAGAATCGGCCCCATGACAGGTTATAAGTATCTAGATTCCTATGCGGTTTATCCAAAATAAGGTGGTCAGAAGGTCAGTGAGAACTGTGAAACAGCTGTAACCATTCGGTGTAGATGTTTTGGTCGATTGGATGATTAGCTCTGATCAAGTTGGTATGTTCGTTGATTAATCGACAGATATTCGTCCTTGTGGTTATGATGGCCTATTATTAATTTTGATCGACCATAAGATTAAAAAATATGTCAGTACTTCAATAAATTTTCGTTGTTCGTGTAGATTCGCATCATTCATTTTATATTTTTGAGTTCAATCTAGGGCTCCCTTGAAAGGAGGCCACGGTTTGGGAACCTCTGATATATTCAACATATACTTCATTTGAGATATTTTCTGTTTACTGCGTCACAGGTCTCCATGTCAAAATTGATTCTTTAGCAAATTAATTATTTCTAATGAAAATCATTCCCCATAAAAATTTCACTCCATTATATGAGAAATTCAGGATTAAATAAACAGACAATAAAAAATTTTCGTCTCCAGTTCACAACTTTCCAGAAGGAATAAATCGATGAAATTCATTGAAGTCACAAAATCAATTTCAAGATTGAAATTCCAAGAAACAAGCTTTGATAGGATAATTTTATTGTCATTCTTGAATGTTGATGGACAGGTTAGAGTCCTACGCAGGGTTGTATCACCATCAACGTGTATTCATTATTATACCCATACATCATAAGATAAGACTATTTTCAGCAGGGAAAATAGTAATGTATTATTTTTATAAAGCATAAACTGAATCTGGATCCACCAGAACTAATCTGTTCCACAAATCGAAATGCCATCGAATCATGTACTTGCGATCATAAATATTTCATGATAATTATATCAATTTTGTGGCAGCTATGAATTGTTATCGGTAGGTAAAGCTGTGTACTAGGAAAAATCTTCCGATAAGATCAATAAAGGGTGTATTTCTTCAAGTATTCTTTATTTCTTCTGGTAAAACGAATTCAGTTACTATAGGACAACCATGTTCAGTACCACTAAAACACATTAGAATAACTAAGTCACAAAAATAATCTGGGTCAGCCCAAAACTTACATGTCAAGTCAACAAAGGGAAAATAATCAACATCTACATCAGGATGGTAAAATTGTCTTAATTTTTCTGAATGGCAAGCAAATTCAAGTAGCGGGCGTACGTGTGGATCTAACCTTACAAACTAAAAGGAAAACAATCAAACCACCGAGACAATATTAATCAATCAGGAACGTAAAAACACACACAAACAGGCAAAGCAAGAAGTCGGACATTTTGTATGTTTTTTTGAAACCTCTTAAACAGTAGGATGTAGGAATTGGTCAAGTTCAGGTTTGTTTGAATATTCAAGCAATTGTCATTTTTCATAATTGCGTTTTCTATATGAATATTCTCCAAAAAGTCCAGTCTCGTTAAATTCCGGGTGTCTACCCTCAGGATAATCTTCAAGTTCTTCTGTGGACTGAACGCGTCATTGTTGAATTTGATGTAATGTCCACCAAAAACTGATTCTTCGGGATATCTCAGGTGTTCAAGTATTCTTGTTTTTAACTGTCTAAAAGTTCTGCCGACGTAAGAAGCATCACAATCATTGCAATTCAGTCTGTAGGTCCAACTCTCATCTAAGTCATGAGTTTTTTGTCCTTTGTGTTAATTAGGTGTAGGCCCAGAGAATTCTACGTCTCTGCAGATATTTCGATGTCGGGAAAAGCGCGTCTGAGAATGTTAACTGAACCATCATAAACTCTCGTGTTGATGAATGGAAGAGAGAATTTTTTTTGGCTGATGGTTAAACCAAGGAAATTAATTGACCCTAAGGATTCAACTTCCACGGTGAACGTGATACTTGGGTGTATTTTATTGAACTCATGGGGCAGCTTAGTTGGGGACATTAGGGACTGCCTGATGAGGACAAGGACGGAAGACATGGCTTAATCGCGTGAGTATCATTTTCTCTATATGACCCATAAATGCGTCCTCAAGGACGGAAGCCGCATTTATGGACCATATAGGGAAGATGATAATACAAACGGCAAAACCCATGATATAGATAATAAGAGTGATGCTACTTACTTCTAGACAGTTAAAAACAAGAATACTTGAACACCTGACATATCCCGACAAATCAGTTTTTGGACATCACATCAAATTCAAAAATCACGCGTTCAGTCTATTGGAACTTGGAAATGAAACGAACGCTTTCTAGTGCCCAGAACAGACTTCATTTTATAAGCATAATCAGAAAGAAGTGAGCACATGAGATCATAGAAGTGTCATCGATAACATGATATTTGAGTTTCAACAATGGTATCAACTCTTAACTATGTATATTATATTATATCATGAGTTCATTTCAACACTCCCACTAACTCATGATATCATGCAAGGTTTACAACACCTAATGAATCTATACATTTATAATGATTAACTACAGACAAACTTGTAGTCAATTGCAATATATTCGGACTAAACCGTTGACAGGGCAACAGTTATCTGCTTCTCACTCTCCCTAGAAATGCAAGAGCCTGAAAGTGTGAAATAGAAACCTGTATATGACTTTCTGTCACTAACATCACCTGCCCATTCAGCATCTACAAATCCCTGTAATTCTAAGGAATTTTTAGAAAATTTAAGACCATGATTCTTCCTTTTCTGTAGATATCTCAATATTCTCTTAGCACACTTCCAATGTAATTCGTCATGATTATTATTGAACTGACTGAGATAGCTCAACGAAAAAGAAATATCAGGTCGGGGTAATATAGACAAGTACATAAGACTACCAACCAATTGCTGGTATAGCACATCATTATTGGCACAATCAGGGTAAACAAGTTTAGAACCTAGCTCCAAAGGAGTACTAACTGACTAATATATTGAATTTTCTCAATATCTGCTTGATATACTTTTCCTGACTTAATGTCACAACTATATTCACTCTATACGTGGTCGCAGTCATTCCTAAATACTGTCTGAAATGTCCTAAGTCTTTAATTTTGAAATTTTTCCTAAATTTTTTCTTTAACATTTCAACTTCCACTGAATCGTTTGGAAACAAGAAAAAATCGTCTACGTACAATGCTATGAATATGAATGTAACAGAATGTTCTTTATTTTTACTGAAAACACAGGGTTCCAACTGACTTTTTATAAAGCCTTGATCTTTCAAGAAAATATCTACTCTTTCATAGCACGACCTAGATGCTTGCTTGAGGCTATATATTGCCTTGTTCAACAGAAATACTTCCAGGTATTTCAATACCAGGTGGTAAACTCATGAAAACTCTTTCCCTTTAATTTCCATTATGAAATGAGGTAGTTATATGCTCAAATCAAGTTTTACAGATAGGGCAATTAACAACCTCAGATTTGAAAATCTTATCACAGGTGAAAATGTCTCAAAATAGTATACTTCAGCTTTCTGGGTAAAAGCTTTAGCCACTAATCGCGCCCTTAATCTCACTTTATTATTAATGTCAAGTTTGCTTTTAAACACCCACTTACATGAAACAATGGTACTGCTATCTTCCGGTATATCGACCAAACTTCAGGCACCATTTCTTTCGAAAGCTTGTATTTCTTCCTCCATAGCCATCTTCCACATATCCTTATCGCTACTTGCAGATGCCTCTTCGACTGTCACTGGATCTCCATCTGAAGCACTTGTATTGCAGCATAAATACAGATAATAGTCTGGAAATTCCTTGGGATTTCGATTTCTACTGGTTCTTGCAACTTCACTTACCTCAACATCATGATCTGGTACATAGTCGCTATCTACGGAGTTTTCAGAGTCCCTAGACAAATCACCAGGTTCACTCATCACTGTGGATGAATCAGTTGTCTACTCTTCCAGGTTGGACGAAAGTTCTTCTTGATCTGCTCGTCTCCCACTGACACTGATACCTCTTCATCATTTGAATGAACAGTTTGAGCTGGTCATTCAATCACAATAATATCTCGACTTGTGGTAACTGCATTAGTAGTTGGATCATATACTGTGTATCCTTTAACTTCATCGCCATAACCAACCAAAATCTTCTTGAGAGATTGGCACATGAACCATAGCAAAACTTCCACATCTTATAAGGAGTCTCCTCATCTAAACCTGACACTGTGTACCTATTTCGAACATGTACTGCGGTATTGACAATTTCCACCCAAAACTTTTTATGTAGATTGGCTTCAAATAACATACATCTAGCTTTTTCGAAAATACTCCTGTTAAATCTTTCTTTCATACCATTCTGCTCAGGTGTATATGAGTTGGTTTTCTGATGAACTATACCATGGGATTCTAAAAAACTGTCAAAATATTGATTCACAAACTCTGCCCCATCATTCGAGCTGAAAGTTTACTTTAGATTTAGTCGATTTTCCACTCGAGACTAGAATAATTTGAAATATTTGAAAACTTCATCCTTGCTGTTTAAAAAATAAACGAAAGCCATTCTTGTATAGTCATCTGCTAACAGAAGAAAATATTTTTAGCCACCTATGGATATTGTCTCCATTGGACCACACACATTACCATGAATGAGCTCTAAAGGTATTCTTGCTTTAGTTCCAATGTGTTTAAATGGCAGTAATACAGTTGCACATACCTTTCTTGTCCGAGCAACTCAAACCAAGAACTGCTCCAATTTTCATCCTTTCAAAGTCCCTGACATTGATGTGACCAAGTCATCGGTTCCAAACATCACTTGTAACTGCCAACAAACAATTCCCGTTCAGTTCCCTCTGAACCTTCAGTTTAAAAATATCTCCAACTAGTTCAGCCACAGCTATCAGGTCATTGCTTCTGTTGAAAATCCTGCAACAATCTTTGACAAAGGAAACTCTGTTACCCTTTTCAATAAGTTCGCTCACTGAAAGTAAGTTTGTGGTAACTTCTGGAACATATAAGGTATTTTCAACAGTTATATCCAAGATTTCATTGTCGACAACAAATTTTAACTCAACATCTCCAATGCCTTTTACCAACGATTTATTTGCAACCATTATGTCCTGAACTTCACCAGATTTCATCGAACTAAAGAATTGTTGCTCAACAACAATATGTGAACTCGCACCTGAATCTACGTAACAGTCCGATTTACTGTAGCCCCGAGTAAGAAACACGGCACTAATAGCATTTTCCGTTTTGTTCTGGTTTTGAGAATCACCATTCAAAGGACATTTATTTCGATAGTGTCCCAGCTTCTTGCCCTTGAAACATCTAATCTCCAATTTCGCATCTTAACGTTTCGAACTTTTGACCGACTGATTGCCACTTTTTGAACCACCCCGATTTGAATCAGCTAAGCGGTGTTTGACATATAACGCGTTCCCTGCTTTACCGACATCGCCTTCCATATCAATTAGCTTGGATTTGATAGAATTGGTCGTTACCACGATTCCAGAATGTTCGATCGCCATTATCATTGTCATATACTTATCAGGTAGTCCGGCGATCAATAATGATCCAATCCACTCATCGTTGAATCCGGTACTACGAAGCTTCTGGCTAGTCTCAATGATTTGGTCAACATACTGTACCATGCTATCACAACTTTCCAACCTCGTTGAAATCAGATTCCTAAGTAAGCTTATTCGCCTGGCGAAGCCGGAATCATCAAACACTGCTTGAAGTTTACTCCATAAAGATTTCGACATGGTAGCCTCCTTCAAGTGTATATATAGAGATGGATCGATTGTAAGGATCAACTTTGCCTTCGTCTTCTCATCCTCGTCAATTTTATTGGGTTTCGTCACATCGGGTTCCTTGTTCAATCCTTGGAGAATCAAAAAAATTTTTACAGCAAATGCCCACTCATCGTAGTTTTCTCGGCCTTTCAGTTTGGGCACATTAACTAAATAACTCGATGACATTGTCTGTTCACTCGAAATACTGCGATCTACGTTTTCTTCCTCACGAAAAACTTTTTCAACCCTGTAACAAGTGTCTGGGTACATAACGTGTAATGAAACGACCGCTTTCTAGTGTACAGAACATACTATATTTTATAAGCATCATTATAAAGAAGTGAGCACAGTAGATCATAGAAGATTCATAGATAACATGACATTCAAGTTTCAAAAATGGTCTTAACTCTTAACTATATTAAATTATATCATATTTCAACACAGTCCACAGATGAACTCGAAAATTATCCTGAGGATAGACACCAGGAATTCGACGAGACTGGAGTTTTTGTATATTCAAACAAACCTGAACTTGAATAAGTCCTACATCCCACTGTTCAAGAGGTAATAAAAAATACACAAAATGTTCGACTTCCTGCTTTGTGTGTGTTTCTATGTTCCTGCTTGATTAATATTGCCTCATTTTAGTTTGTAAGGTTAGGTCCACACGTACGCCTGCTACTTGAATTTGTTCACGATTTAGGAAAATTTTACCATCCTGATGTTGATGTTAATAATTTTTAACTGCTCTTTGTTGACTTGACATGTGGGTTTTGGGCTGACCCAGATTGTTTTTGTGACAAAGTTATTCTGATGTGTTTTACTGGTACTGAAGATGTTTGCCCGGAAGTAAACGTTTTACCAGAAGAAATAAACAATACTTGAAGAAACAGGCCCTTTCTTGATTTGATCCATAAATTAGTAATTGGTGGATGATTGGGGAATCATAAAAAAATCTAGAAAAGCACTGACGTGAGGTCAGGAGCTTTTACTTTCGCACTTGTTAAAATTCTAACTATCAGATCAACACGAAATTTTGCACCTAGCTGCGTGATTACGGAATTTCAATCCGATAGCATTTGTAATTCTTGAGATATTGCGGAAATAACGTTAAAATACGAAATTTGGCACATTTTTTTCCTTATATCTCCTAGAGTAAATATCGGATCGAATGGAAATTTGGACTGTTGTTGTTAAATACTGACTCTAAGGTTTGTGCCAAATTTCATCTAAATCTAATCAATATTTCCAGAGAAAAAAAATTTTTCATATAAAAATTTGAAAAAATTTCGAATTAAATTTTTTTTTAATTTTTTGATTTTTTAATTAATTTTTTTTTTAAATTTTTAACGACTGGATTCTCACGAAATTTTGCTCTAAGATGCGCGTTGATATTTCAAAACTGTCCACGACGGTTCAATTTGATCGAGTCAATACTTCATGAGATATCAAGGAATCAAACTCAAAATTTTAATTGGGCCTAACTCCGAAACTATCCAACTGATTCCACCACCCATTAACGAACTTAGCGGAGATATTTGGACTCCAAACCTAATATGACAATTTCGAGTCGCCTAGCCTCTTCCTTCGAAAGTTAGAGCACATAAGGACGGACGGACAGAATTGAATTTCACCATGGATTTTTCTTCAGGGAGTTTAACCCAATCGTTCAAGACCATTTTTGGCTCAAAACTCGAAAATTACAGACATCGTGACAAAATGATAACGCGCTGTTCTAACAAGCGCGAAAAAATAACCATATAATACTGAAGATTTTTATTAAAACTTTTCGAATTCGAAGTTCACCAACCCATAAGAAAAAACTTATGGGGGATACTTGAACCGATACGTAATTAATACTTGAACAATCAAATTAAACAATTCGTTGTCAAGAGTATTTCTTACCCTTCCCCTTCCTATGAAATCACCAATTTCTTTGCCATTGACCTCTTCAATTTCTGATGCCTTTTCCATATCGACTTATATGGCAACATCGCCTAAAACTGAATAGCTTCCCGGCATGCGCTCATGTGAACTTAAAAAATGTATGTGTTCACACAAATTAGTTTTATGGCATATTCAGGACATACACAACTATAATGATAAATACGAACTTGGCATATCCAACAATACAATGAACTACAATAGTTATTGTTTTCGTGCGTCGTTTAACATTTTTTGTCATACATTGAAGGTGAAACATTCGCTTCGTTTAGATTGGCGAAAAGAGAACATTTTAGGAGTTTTTGGTGATTTAATTCATTTCGTAGTAATGGATCTGATTTACTGATATTCAATCTCAGATGATATTCATTCAAAACGATATAAATGAAAAATTGGAGTATTTAACATTTTTTATTATTGTCTTCTAAAGCCAGAGTTATCACATCAGAGATAACAGAGAGATAAATTGCAAATTATCAAATTACTACCATATAAGTCTGCAGGTGGTCTGTCAGTGCCATCATAATATTCAAATATATATTTATTATACTAAATATACGAGTATGTTACAAATAAAATAATTCTTGTGAAATTTCATCCTTGTGAACACCGAATTCCATTCATCCTCACAAAATAATTTAATATTCATTTAAAATGTGTTTTTATTATGCAGATACAACATAAGAGCTTTCATAATGTTTAATTAACTATAAGGTCAATTCGAAATATATTACAAACAATCATTCGGTATCCGATCCACATCGGAACATGCTCGGTTGAGAACAGAGAAAGTTCCGTGGTTCGTTATTATAAAATACAGGCAATATTTTTTGAAACCTATCACATAATGAATTGCCTTGATTGGCTCTATATATCATATAGAGATGTAAGTGGTACCCAATCAGGAAGGGTTTTGTCCATCGTAACGCAAGCTATCGTAATGTCGAGAAGATATAATTCTTGAAATGTGTATAACACGAATTATTGATATCATAGTTATCTCATCATGGTTCAACATATTAAACAAAACGAATTAAATAGATAGCCGCAACATAATTTCTTCACCAGTGTGAAAGTGTCCCCAATAAACTCCATATTTAGTTACTTTGTCAGGAAAGTTTTCTCAATTTATGGCATGAATTCTCTAGGATAGTTCACACGGTCTTCTATTTCTTCCAATAACTGATAAAATTTCGAAGCATGGGTCAAAGATGCAAATATTCATATATAACGTCTCCACTAAAATATATCTGAAAAATAGTATTCCTTCGTCTATCAGTGCATTTATGTTGTATGTAACAACGACACAATAACTTGGCTTAGTGTTTCACCAATAGACGACTTCGGCCCAAGTTGCCAACCCACAATTTACTTCACAAATTAACTATCACTGGGGAACGGGAATTTCAGGACCAATTCGACATGATAAGGTTCGCGTTATTAATAAATATTCGTAAAAGATGCCTTGTTAGGCTGAAATTTAAGTTGGGATTCCTGATTTCATGTTAATAGTGTCAAGTTTATGGAGGATATGTTCCGCAAATCAACTTGGTTATTTCGGTTGCCGGTTTTCCGTTCTGTAAATATGAAATATTCTGTTGGTTCTTAAAAAAAAAGTTAATTACGGAATATATATTGTTTTGAGAATGAACAGTACAATTCCTTCAATCATATAACACGTGATATCACAGTATTAGCAGAGGAAATGTAAACGGGGTAAAATACATTTTTACGTATGATACAAGAGCACAGATTAAAACCTCAAGAAAAATTCTGTCTCCCCGCATAAGTGTAGTGAAATTGTTGTTTGATATCGAAGGGCTTCTTATCCATCAATGAAACAAAAATTCTTCTTTCGATGCAGGTTGATATGTCGAAATCACACCTGAAAACAAGAAAAGAAGACGAAAAAACCAATATGAACTAGTAAACGTTTTATTATTCATTGAATTAATTTGAAGTTCACGATCCATGTCAAAAAAGAATCAGACACCGAATGAATTGCCTCGAAACCATCGTCGAATTTATACAGGGCGAGTCTTTAAGTTGTACATCAATTTTAACCATAGATTCCTCTCATCAAATGAAACACTTTTTTGTTTATCATTTTTTTTAGATTCGGTTACAGCAAAAAGATACAGGCTGTTTAAATTTCCAAAAAAAATCAGTTTTTCTTTTGTAACTTTGATATGGTAATTCCGAATGAGATGAACTTTGGTGTGAAGTTTTCCATAACTATTACACGTATTCTTCAGCAATTACTTTCATCCTACTTCAGACAGTTTCCGAGTTATAGACTCGTCAATTCATAAAACTATACGAAATTAGCATGAAGAATGCAGATAAAGTTCATCTCATGTCGTTATAAGAATCTTCAATAATTTTAAAATATTTAATTATTCTTTATAATTTCTCCTAAAACTCACCGTTTTGCAGATATTCAACGCTGAATATTATAAAATCGGATAAAAATTCGAAAAATTGCCTTATATTTATGGATCCACCCCTGACCTAGTAAAGGAAGTTAATTAAGCTGGGTTCACGTTTATCCGGACTATAGAATACACATATATATTAATCTATTTTGCATAAAAATAATTTAGGCATATGTTATTTCGTGATCAAACCACAGACCTAAGCATAACATTCATAGACATAAAATAACATGTTATTATAAGTCTAGAGAATATTTTTAGGTTAATTGATTGATTTCATATAGTTCATTTATAAATTTCGTGAAAAAAGTATAATTAAGGAGTTTTCAATATGAGAATGGGCGAAGATGGAATTGTGTATAATCTTATTGTGGAATGAAATTGGACAATGCATGAACATCCAGTTGAAGATCAGTGTTTCAAGTCTAGTGTAGTAAAATGTTTTTCTTGCGATAATATCGCAAAAAGCACCAAATCATAAGAATTAAGTGAGTAAATCAGTTTTCTCAATCTTGTTTCTTTGAATTTCAAACCTTGGATTAGTTATTCTCTAGAAGAAATCACCGTAAGAGATATCTGTGGTGAACTTGCAAACAAAAAGTAGGAGTGTATTAGCACATTGAGAAATGTTTAAATACTTATAACTTTTTACCTGAGCCGAATCTGGAAAAATAGAAAATGAAAAAAGTATTTTATTCGATGAGAGGAATCTATGGTTAAAATTGATGTACAACTTAAAGGCTCACCCTGTATATTAGACTTCTATTGACTAAATGTTCTATTATTTCCTCTTTTTCTCACCATTCGCACCGTTGACTTTCGACCGAATTCCGCTTGAAGAGGAAACTATTACAACGACCATGACCCGTTCAAACCTGCTAGCCGCTAACACACACACAATTTAAATTGAAAACAGAGCATGTGCGCATGTCGGGTAATGTTTACTCATGTATTTTGTGGGATGCAAAGTTGTTCATCCTGGCGTACACTCGATATGATTCCGAAAGCGGGTAAGTTTCACTCGATCTTGATTCCGAACGGCTTAGGTGTACACCGGGTAAAGTCCGACGTCGATTCCGAACGCAACCCTGAGGTATACCCATCCTCTTTGAGCGCATGTTCTTGTTGTCTTGGGGAACAGTGTGCCGTCTTAATGTCTTATTTTCGCATTCTATCTCGAATATGGTTTCGAACGACTTGGATTCACTGACGACTAATCCGGTGTCAAAATCGAGTCTGTCCGACCGACGAAACAGTAACTATCAAACGGATTAAGCTAGCGACTTGAAACTTGAGCAGAATGCATCAGAATACGGCGGTTGGTTCGTTTATGAGCCAAATCGACCAAATGGTTTTGAGGTTATAGTCATTTGAACTTTTGAGATTTTTTCTTCAATATCCCAGAGACTACTGGAGCGATCGTAGTTAAGCTAGGCAGTTAGTTGTAGCGTACTGACACTCAATTTATAGCGGAAGTTCGTTGTAAATTTCAACAATTTTTTGTGGAATTTCTCCCGAATTTTTTTTTCAGAAACTTTTCGTCATATTTCGACGAAATTCTGCACATCAATGTAGCAAATTTTAATTTGAACCGGATTCAACCTTCGCTGATACCACGAAAACACGTAAAATTTTGAGGTTTTTTCCCCGGTATCGTTGATAATTTCTGTTGGCGTTCGGAATCGACGTCGGACGTTACCTGGTGTGCATCCCAGTCGTATTGTCTGCTGTACATCGTAAATCACACGAACATGTTATTTGAGAATTTATTAAGTCAAGTGAATCAATGAACAGTGATTAGACAGAACATGAAAGTACGAAAATCTCACAACATTAATTATCCATGATAATCTTTAAGTACTGACAGACACTTTGAGAGATCCAAAAGTCTAGTTACATGTGATTTTGGTGACTTCTGATCTTTATAAGATCGCGGGTGATCTGTCAGACCACGCGACTGTACCTATTTACCTTTTTTCTGCACCAGT
Organism: Myrrha octodecimguttata; assembly: GCA_958510865.1. Taxonomy (NCBI): domain Eukaryota; kingdom Metazoa; phylum Arthropoda; class Insecta; order Coleoptera; family Coccinellidae; genus Myrrha; species Myrrha octodecimguttata. The sequence continues at coordinate 17,948,929 of OY294060.1, forward strand.
TCTTTCAGATTATATATATTCTCTTTCATTTCTGGTCAGTTCTAATAATGGATCAGCCAGGAACTTCGGGCATGAAGCGGACAGATACAAATGAAAATAAAGGTATTCTCGAAGAGAAAAAATTTGAATTTAGTTCTCGGTTTAGACGCACCAAAAGAGGTGCGGAGAGAAAATGAAGCTCAAGAACATCAAATCAAAAAACCCTGTCACATCTGTTCTTCGAAATTCAAGCCTAGGATTGCATACAAAGGTTCCTTTTGTGAGAATCATGCTACAATGCAGCAAACTTGGGAGTCAATTCTTGAATCTCGATCAAGAATTGAAGGGTATGACAACTGCCATATGTTTGCGTCGATTTTCTGAGTTAAATATAAACAAGAAGTAGACATGACCTGCGCATGGAACCGAATGTCACCCGACAATTGAATGTTATATCTCCTATACTCCGTACCACTCGTTGCTAAGTCGAAGGAAACGGCGATATGGTTGTGTTTATATTCGAATTCTAAATTTCTCGATATCTTGCATTCAGTTTATTTCTTGTATATTTTCCTGAAAACATAGCCGAAATGACGAATAGAACTCTCACAATTTTGCAGATGCTCGAGAAAACTTAGAAAAATGGACATAAACATGTGACAATTGTCATACTCTTCAATTCTTGATCGAGATTCAAGCATTGACCCCCTGGGGGTCCTTGTAGGAATCTCCTTACTATTCTGGCTTCTTCCAACATGACCTGTTTCTGTGAGCTAGATATTATACTTGGATCGTGGCAAAGTCTTGCAGTATTCTCTGGTAGATGTCTTTCCACAAGCCCATTCACGGATATAATTAGTGGCATCACGTTTATGGATTTCAGCTTGTGGATTATACGCAGTTCGAAAGCTAGGTCGGAGTATTTACTTATTTTCTCCGTATATGCTTGTGGTATATTATCATCTGAAGGCCTTATCCAAACTATTTGAAATAATAATATATAATGATGTAATTAATAACTAATAACAATATTGAATTCAATAAGTGCCAACATGGTTTTCTTCAGGGGAAATCAACCATAAGTAATCTTTGTTCTTTTGCCGAGCTTGCAGTGGAAGCAATAGAAAAAGGGTTCCAACTCGACACGATATACAGGGTGATTCATTAAGGGTGGCCACCGGCCGTATCTCGGAAACCGTTCATCCTATAACTTCCGGAAAAAAATTCTAATGACAAAATCGGCCCCTAGAAAATGATTAAAAATATTTTCAAGTTCGTAGTTCCCCACTAGAGGGCGCAATCTATCACTTGTAAAATATAATCTCATTTTTTACGAAATATTCTCCAGCTCACAGTGGTAAAGATTAATAAAATAGGAAAATACTCTTCCTATTCAACAACTTTCGTTCGAGTAATCTTTCTATATTTCCTTTTTTTTAGGGATAAGATGGAAAAACTTTTCTTCACAAAAAAAACACTCTTACTTCTGTATGCGTGAACCGATTTTCACGTAGTTTGATTTTATTCGAAGGCCATTAAAAGCAGATTACAGAAAAATAGGACAACAACATACCGGGGCATCCAATTAAAAACTACAGGGTGTTTTATGTCACTTCACCCTATTTGCGCGTTTTACTAGAGAATTTCAAATGCAATGCTATAATTCTAACCGACTGAGAATAAGCTTAACATTATCACCTATTGACTTGTTAAAACCGCAGACAGATACCTCCAGTCATTCCGAAGATATTAACATTTTTGTAAATTTTGATAAGTGTTGATCAACCCTATGAGCTTGAAACAACAAGGAAGTTACTTTAGTCGTCATGACAACGCAGCAAAATACTAAACACACATGAAATAACAATAATACGATAAAATGAAACAAAAATTAGCAACAACGAAAATATTTGAACAAAAAACTACCCTTATACATAATCATTTCAAATATTCAAAATGTCTACCATTTTTTTCTATACATAAATTAAGTCTTTATTTAGTTGATACTGGTCACAGTTTCAGCTGCCTGCCGAAATCTATTTTTCATATCCTCACTTGTAGTTGGGGGTGTTCGGAAAACTAAGTCTTCATTCTCCCCCACAAATAAAATCTAATACTGTGAGGTCGAGTGATCTTGCTGGAAAAATACTCCCTCGTCCAATCCACCTCTTTGAGAAGACGGTATCTTATTCCCTAACATTAGCAGCATAATGCGTCGGGCAACCATCTCGTTGATACCACATATCTAACCTGATTTGAAAAGCAATATCTTCTAAAAGATTTCGACAATTTTCCGTTAAAATTTCAAGCACCTTTGTCCTGTTAAGATACTATCGAAGAAAAATGGTCCGAAAACTGTTCCATCAAAAATTCCGCACCACACGTAAACACTCCAGCGATTCTGATTATTGACTTATCTTTGCCAATATGGATTGTTAGATGATCAGTAGTGGCTGTTGTGTAAATTTACTTTACCATTGCTAGAAAAAGTAGCCTCGTCAGTCCATAATATTCTATGAAGTGAGTTAGGTTCGCCGTTAAGCATTCGTTTCAACCAATTGCAAAAGTCATGTCGTCTCTTTCAATTTTTGGTGCAAAACAACATGATACGGATGCAGTTTATGGTCCTTTAGTATCCTTTCAACTAGCGAATAATTCGATCCCAAATCACTTGCAATTTTTCGGATGCTTAAATGTAATTCAGCATAAACATAAGCCAAAACTTTTATGATATTATCCTCATTACGGCTTCTACGTTTTCCATTTGTTCTCCCAACATATTGAACCTTCCAAGTTTGTCGCAGTCTTCGTGTCAATATTTTGAATACTTTTCTGGACTGACGACGTCTTTCAGGATATCGTATCGGGTATTCCCTTTCAGCTACTGCATTTTCTAAACATTCAGCATAAACATTAAGCATATCATATGCTTCTCCGTTTGAATAATGAGGCCTCATAAACTAGTAGTTTGCAATCGACCTAACTAAATTTTACAGCTATAGAAACCGAGAATAAACAGTAACGCCAAAGCTTACTGGATCTAAATCAGCTTGTTTTGTGAGTGACATACATTTTTGATAAGTTTTTTATTTCATTTAATTGTTTAGATGATGAAATAACTCAATTCCTCCTGAATTTCACAGGGTTGATGAGCACTTATCGAAATCTGCAAAAATGTTAATATCTTCGAAATGACCGGAGATATCTGTCTGAGGTTTTAACAAGTCAATAGGTGACAATACTCAGCTTACTCTCAGTCTGTTAGAATCATAGCATTGCATTTGAAATTCTCCAGTAAAACGCGCAAATAGGGTGAAGTGACATAAAACAGCCTGTAGTTTTAAATTGGATCACCCGGTATGTTGTTGTCATATTTTTCTGTGATCTGCTTTTAATGGTCTTCGAATAAAATCAAATTACGTGAAAATCGGTTCACGCATACAGAAGTAAGAGTGATTTATTTGTGAAGAAAAGTTTTTCCATCCCATCACTAAAAAAAAGGAAATATAGAAAAATTATCCAAACTAAAGTTGTTGAATAGGAAGAGTATTTTCTTATTTCATTAATCTTTACCACTGTTAGCTGGAGAATATTTCGTAAAAAATGAGATTATATTTTACAAGTGATAGATTGCGCCCTCTAGTGGGGAACTACGAACTTGAAAATATTTTTAATCATTTTCTAGGAACCGATTTTGTCATTAGAATTTTTTCCCGGAATTTATAGGATAAACGGTTTCCGAGATACGGCCGGTGGCCACCCTTAATGAATCACCCTGTACACCGACTGTGAAAAGGCTTTTGATAGAGTCAATCACAGACTTCTGGTCGATAAGCTTGCTATGAGTGACTTTTCGAGGGATGCTTGTGCTTTCATTAAATCCTATTTGCATCAAAGAAAACAAGTTGTGAAAGTTGAGGATGAGTTTTCACAAAATATAATACAAAGTTCTGGTGTTCCTCAAGGCAGCATACTGGGGCCATTACTGTTTCTAATATTTTTTAACGACCTTCCTGCCTGTTTGCATTTCGCATTGGCATTGTTGTTCGCGGATGATTTCAAGTTGTCTAGGAGGATTTTGAGTCTACTTGATTGCTATCTATTGCTATCGAACGCAAATCAGAAATTAAGGATTTGGGTATAATCTTTCAAAACAATCTGAAATTTAACACCACGATTTTATTATATAAAACCCTTGTAAGACCACACCTTGATTATGCTTCAGTGGTTTGGATGCCATTAACCATAAGTCATGTTGACATGATTATCTCAATGTTGGAAGATTTCGATATGAGCACATTGGTTAACAGACGCAAGTGCAACGCAGTTCTTTTCATTTTCAAGATTTTGAATAATTTAACATTTCAAGATTGTAATTTTATTGATCTTGTCAAATTTAAAGTACCTAATTTATATCTGAGGCTTAGAAGTAGGGAATCTCTTCATGTAACACCAGGTAGTTCATCTCCTATTAATAAAATGGTGCTTATATGCAATGAGTTGATTGAGAAATTTGACTTAGATATATTCAATACTAGTTTGGGAAATGTGAGGAGATTGTTCTCCTAGGTTAAGTAGTTGATAGTGGTTTTGTGTTGTTCTGTATACACCCTTCTTGGGTGTATGTGTAGAAATAAATAAATAAATTAAATAAATAAATCTGCTGGTATAGTGAAGTCTATCAGCAGGCAAAAATCCTCTTTTGCATCGAAAAGCGTGATGCCAGGTCTATTGTGAGTTATTCCCTGTCCGTTACAAGCGTTGCGTCCCAGTACAACTTATTGCGCTCATTTTGCAGTAGGGTTTTTGGTTGGTATACGTGCTGCGGGTCCTCATCAGAGTGCAGACCCAGTCTGAGGGCAACGTCGCTGTTCCTATGGTCCGTCCTTCAGTTTCTGGGTGAAGGTACCCTGCACGTAGGTAAGTTAGAGATTCGGCTTTGTCTGTTTCTGCATTCTTCAGATGTCCAGGGTACCTACTGTGCAGCGAGTGCCTTATTATTCCGCTCCTCAATTTGTTCTATCGAGTATGCGGCAGCCCGATGTTCTAGTCTTGAGATATTCTTTCATCGGCTTCGTAGATTGCTTGAAAAAAATGACAACTACTTCGTTAGGGAAATACTGTCTGAGTGCGCGGATGTTGTCGCCATGGCTAAGGGCCGTATTTATAGTTGCTCCTTGAAGCTTCCTTACTGAAGGCCGCCTTGAAAAAGCAAATTCAAGGCGACCTTCAGTAAGGAAGCCTCAAGGAGCAACTATAAATACGGCCCTAATTGTTTTTAGAAATGAAGAACGCTCGTAAAAATGTATTTTGGGTTCGTATACCAGCGATTGCAATTTAGTAATTTTCCTCTACTTTATCCAATATTAGTCATTTTCCGTCCACGTAGTTCAAAGATATTGATTTTATTGGATCTCATACGTATTCCACAGAAGATATTCAAATCAATAAGAACCAACAAAATTGTGAATAACAAGAAGATCCATTGCGAACGTTCAAACGTTTGAAATATTTTACCAGATTGACCTCATAGCGAGCTACAAGGATGGGTATCTAGATGCACAAAAACACACCTTGTTTTATTTCCACCATGAGTGCAGTGCATAGAGTGAGGTAATCTTCTGTGAAGGTAAATGTAAATCATGATCATAGGCAGCTGTCGTTGTCTTTGGTTTTATTCTGTTATCTAGGTAGCACTCACTGGCTTGAAATTGTCTACTTTCTTCCTATGTTTATTTGCTTTGTTTGAACGATTAGATTTTTTCCCTGACGACTTCAGAAAAACTTTCCGGCAAATCAACATAACTACATAAACTTTTATATGAATCCAACCTCGAAAAGGTTGCGAAAATAAACCAAAGAATTCTCTCATCTTGGATTGGCGCAAAATCAAAGAACAGATTGAAATACACTGACTACACCAATTTTCTTGTCTGTGGATACACTCTTCTGGACTTAGAATTGGAATTACACGGAGTCAGTGTAAAATAATATTTTCGTGCAGGTACAACGAACAAACCTATGAGTTTCAAGGGGTGAGAAGACGACAGTAATCGTGCTTACGGGCGGCCGGACAGAATCGATTTTGACAACAAATTCGTCATCAGTGAGTCCAACCCAGTCGTTTGAAGCAATTTTCGGGAAAAAATCAGAAAATTATACACATTTGGACGAGAAGATAGCATGCTGCATCCCAGAACATGCGCGGTATTTGGCTGGGATTTCGGATCCTAAGCATATGTTGATTCTATATCTGTTATGTATATGTATAATTTTAATATGCGACGAGTAGGGAATTAAATTGATTGTTCTCATTCTGGAAGTCTTTATCAAACCGAAACTATACAATTGATAGGAACTGAGACAACAGCCACATGGGTGAGATTGAAAGGGACAAACATATTTTTGAATCGAAATTTATACGACTTCATAAAACCTCTCCCCATATTTATTTGCGACTATATATCTAATGATAATATTAATACCTATTTCATAGCCGAAATAAGAAAAATATCAGCAGAAATTCTAATAACTATTAAGACGAAGTACCAAATCCTTTTCTTAATGCAATAGAATTACTTTTTGGATCATCTAAATAAGGGTCCTCATTAATTTCAAATTCAGTCTCAGATTAATTTACGCATTTATTGTGGCCGCGTGAAGTTGGCGAAAAGTTGATAAAACAAATTCCGAAACTAAGTTCAATATTTAGTTTCGAATTTGTTTCAATTTGTTTTGTATGAAACTTTTCATGCACCATCATGGTTTTCGAAAAAATCGCATTTCTATGATTTGGTGCTGACTTCACACTCCGCACCAACATTTTCCAGTTTTGGCAGTGTTCAGAGCGGCTCTTTCAAAGAGAGGATGATTATGTCGTAAACATAGTTTTGGAATAATGGGAACATGGTCGTAAATCAGATGTGACAAGTGTGCTTTTATGAAATAGGAAGCAAGTCGACAAACGTGTTTTCCTTATGATATATTCGCAGATTGAGATTCGGTTTCGTCAGAATTAATTTGTTTTATTTCTTCCATTAACCTGTATTTGCAATCATCTAAAAAGTAGAATTGAATCACATTTTTGACTTTTTTGCCACTTCAATGAATTTTCTGCGTGAAAACCTCATTTATTCGAATTTGTTCATCGGTCTAAACACTGGCTATTATTACTTAATACCAGAAGTACCTGTTTATGTTATCGCGATTAAATTGGAATTCGAGTAATGAAAATCAATAAATCACAATATGAAATATTTCATTAGTTTCTAAATAATTATGTTTTTGCTCTTGGAAAACCACTTTTTAAAAAATACTAAGAGAAGTTTATTCAGACAATACGTTCCACATAACTGATATGTATCGACTTCTATGTATTTGATTAGAATATTGTCTTATATATTTAATTCTGAATCAGTAGTACGATAGCGGTCGATGCCTTGTCGATACTGTTGGCCAATATTATATGTATTTCTATATTTTAACTTAAGTGTGGGATCGGCCCACATATCAATATATTAAGTCTCTTTTTCTATATAAAATTAGTGACCCATCTAAATTTGATTTGGAGGTAACTGAACCGTATTTATGCTTCTCTTATGGGTTAGGCCATAACCGAAACTCTGGTAGGTTTTTGAAATTTGAAAATCTGCCGACCTATTATATTTTCTTGACTTGAATAAAAAAAAAACTATAGAGTAACTCACGACAAACCAAATACTCATTCGAACAAAATAATATTAGCATGAAAATATTTGGAAGATGTGGGGAATGTAATGCAACATTAGGGGCGGTGAATTCTGATGGAATAGGTATTCACGTACCTCCCATTATCATTCGTAAACTATCTTCTGTTAGCGATGATTCTCACTTTTTTATTTCTCCAAGGTCGAAATTAAATTTTTCGAGCTGGAAGAATAGAAAATTTTAGGAGCCTTCAATGAAATTCAATGTTTTTTTCGTTCTACTGACTTAAGGTGCCACCTCAAGAATTAAAGGTAGACATTGCTGTTTGTATTTTATAATTCAAAATCAACTGAAATTCTGGAAAACCACATAAACAAAATACAACAAAAATTATAATTAAATCGTGTAAACCAGTAAATGAGGGTTGATTAAAATATCATTCCTCACATTTTTTAATTCTTTCTCCAAATCATTGTACTTTTCCCACTGTCCATCATTTCGACGACAAAAGGAAGTATAATGGCCGATCCCTACTCCTGCCGTCGGACTAAGAATGATCGCTCCTCCCACATCACAATCAATCAATAAATATTTCGAATATTCCCTTTCAACGCTTAATTCCATTGCACATTTTTTGCAAGTTGAATGTGATGGGGGATCAAAATCGATGAATTCTTGCAGGCGATCAAATCCCTTTGTTTTCAAATTATCTAGGTACACGGCAATGAAAAATATATCCCAAGTTTTCACAGTGGTCAGACATCCATCGCATCTCGATGTCTCCACTGCGCATGGGAAGTCTGAAGATTCGCGATGTAACAAATGTTGTACATAGAAGTCGATACATATCAGTTGTGTGGAACGTATCTAACATTTTCTGAATAAACTTCTCTTAGTATTTTTTAAAAAGTGGTTTTCCAAAAGCAAAAACATAATTATTTAGAAACTAATGAAATATTTCATATTGTAATTTCTTCATTTTCATTACTCGAATTCCAATTTAATCGCGATAACCTAAACAGGTACTTCTAGTATTAAGTAATAATAGCCGGTTTTTAGATCGATAAACAAATTCGAATAAATGAGGTTTTTACGCAGAAAATTCATTGAAGTGGCAAAAAAGTCAAAAATGTGATTCAATTCTGCTTTTAGATGATTGCAAATACAGGTTTGATTTACGACCATATTCCCATTATCCCAAAACTATGTTTACGACATAAACCCCTTTCCAGCAAACGTCTGGAGTGCAACCGATGCGCCTCGGGAGTGCGTCCCACCTAAGTTTGACCGTTCCAGTAAGCGGAGCGTCAGACACTCGCTCTACCTTCCCCTTTCCCCTCATGCACCACCCGAATTTGCGGGGCTTCACGCACTGACACCTGTGAAATGCCAAACAACTTGCCAATATTTGAATATTTTCCGGTCTGCTTATGATTTTGTTTATGTTTGGAACACGATACAAATACCGTCTTTTATATTTGTGCAAGGTTTAGATCTTTGGTCTAGATTGTAGTATTTCATTTCGTATTTCTCATCACAGAATATAAGTCGTGGAATATTTTGCAGTCATCATTTCAACAGATATGTCGTTCAAAAAAGAAACACAACTTATATTGAACTCAAAGATTAACAGCTTAATGTCCAAGTAGGAAGCATTAAATTACTAAACAGAGTAAAATAAAAGTGGGGTTAGTTCAATTTGACAGTTCATGGTTTCGATACAGTACTGTGGTTTTGGCATGTTCCCGTATAGCGAGGGCATGAAACCCCGGTGCATCAAGCCCCAGGGGCTTCACGCACTTTACTGGAAAGCCCCTATAATCATCCTCTCTTTGAAAGAGCAGCTCTGAACACTGCCATGAGGGGTTGAAAACTCAATTACGGATTGGTTTACATAGATGGCGTTGTGTGTAAAACACAAAATTGTTAATAACTCAAAAAGTTACCGATGTTCTGGAACTAATTTCAACGTGACAAATTGAGACAAATTGATTACAAATTATTGGCGCAAAAAAAAGTGAAAAAAAGTAAAAGAAGTGATCACTTTTCGCTAACTTCACGCTTCATTCAAAACAAGCGTGAATTACTCGAAAACTCAAACAGATATTGAAGTAATTCTAACAAAACAAATCGAAACGAATTGGTTACCGAGTATTGACATTGAAATTTTTTCGAAACCAAAAAGTTTTGATGTTGAGCGTGAAGTTGGCTCTAAATGTTATTAATGCGAATATAAAAACATCTACTGAAGATATTGCGATTTTTTCAACAAGACAAATTGAAACAAATTGCTGACTAATTATTGGCATCAAAATTTTTTCAAAACTGGAAAATGTTGGTGCGTAGTGTGAAGTCAGCCCCAAATCATAGAAATGCGATATATTCAAAAACCATGATGGTGCATGAAAAGTTTCATAATAAACAAATTGAACCAAATTCGAAACTAAATATTGAGCTTAGTTTCGGAATTTGTTTTATCAACTTTTCGCTAACTTCAGGCGGTCATTTATTGTCACATTTATTAGCTTTATAATTATATGACGAAAGAGGAAGTGGCATATAAGAATCAGTTTTCAGTCGATCTAAATGTTTTTTCACGACAATATTCCTCTCAGGAATCTTGTAAATTACACTCCTTATTTTTTCTTAATTAAACTTTTCTTCCAAAATTTTTTTACATTTTAAATTACATACTTATGATCTTTGTTAGAACTACTTTGATGATTTCAACAGATTATTCAGTCTGTCCATTTGAACTTAGATGATATGCAGTTACATCAAGAGACTTTATATTATTATTGTAGTGAAATATATCTGCCGCAAATTGTCGTTCTTGATAGGTTACCCTTCGTTTGGGCAATGAAAATCGGGCAAAACCAACAGTTCAACAAAATTTTCTGCATTTATGTTATTCAAAGGAAATACTTGGATCCATTTCGAATGAACATCGACCAATATCATGAAATATTTGTTTTTGAGAGGTCCCTTGATCTATGAAATTAATCAAAACCATGACTTTTCTGCAAAAGGCCATAATTCAGATTCTCTTTTATTTGGATTTTTTTTGTGAGTACTTAACATATTTCACAAGATTTGAATTTTTCCTCTATATCTGATTCAATTTTTGGCCTCCAAATATAAGACCTTGCAAGATTTGGTGATCTTCTTTTCTTACGTTCCTCAAGAAATTCTGCATTAATAGACGGTGAGCTAACGTCATAAGAATGCAATTTATAGGGTTTATTGGAAATTCCAAGTTCAGGAGGTGGGATGGTCCTAATCACGGTCTGAGAGCGCGGACAAGGGGATTAACGTCGCGGCGGGCGCCCAAAGTCGCCAAATTTTACGACAAAATTAAGTATCGGGTATACTCATGAAAATTGCGGTAACTTGAAGTATTCAATGTCACGAAGCGTGAACAGTTATTGGCAGACACTTTTCTAGGGGAAGGTCCGGCAGACGGCTTTGAATTTGCGAAAATTAAAAAAAAAAAAGTATAGGGTACATTCATGGATTTTTTTAATGTGTTGGTGCACTATCCACTAAGATATTTTCAGAAAGGCAGACAGAAATCCGTGGGATAAGCTAGTGGCAGACGTCGATAAAGGGGGCCGTCACAAAGGAACTAAACGCTTTATTTTAATATGATTTTCGCCATTCATTATCATGTTATTTTGTGAAATTGTAATTTCTGTTATTTAATAAACTTTTTTTTTTTTATATTTGAAAAAAATGTATATATTTCATTATATTGTTATCAATGATGCGACGACCAACCTTTCTATTTTTCCGATTGTACCTGTTTCTTAGGATTCAACCTTTCGTTGGATATGATGATATTTTATGAAAAGAAAGTAGTTCAGTGTTCCGTGTCGGTATAAGCTTTTGGCTCTTCACAATCTTGATCATTGTTACTCTCAGGGCAATAATCATCTTCGGAATCCGAGTTATCGGTTTCTATAAAAGTAAAATTGTAAATAAATGATCATTTATTTCTGTAAAAAAAAATTATAGATAAAAGATACTATGTGAAGAACTTCTTGTGCAGTAACATACCTCTTTGCTCTCCTAGATCGATTATGACATCTTTTATTGTGGATGGTAGCTGTGGCCCATCAAACCATTGAAATTGATAGGTGTTGTTCATTCTTGTCCATCCACATTCCTCGGTGGGCAATGAACTTGGCTGTTCTTTGTGAGCGTTTGCCCATAATCTTGAAATTTACATCGCTCTCAAAAGTTGAGGCATCAATTCAGCGGCGCAAGGAGGAATCGATGACGCATCGAAGTTTCGTAGTTTTTTGTTTTCAAATGGATCGTTGACATTACTCAATTAATGATTTTTTTAAAAATAATGTAAAGCGACGGTTATTTACTGTATCGCACTGTTTCATCGCATACAACAAACAAATTTTTGTATTTGCTGAAATGTTTCCCAGCGATCACATTCCTCGTGTCCCAAAACAGCAAATTCTTTTTGAAAATCTTCGCTGCCTTTTAATAATTTTAACGCGCATGTTCTGGGTAACAGCGCGTTATCATTTCGTCACGATGTCTGTAATTTTCGAATTTTGAGCCGAAATTGGTCTCAAAAGACTAGGTTGGACTCACCGATGAAGAATCCGTGGTCAAAATTGATTCTGTCCGTCTGGCCGTCCGTCCGTGTGAAATTTTTAGTTTTCAATAACTCGAAAAATATTTATCTGATCGAGATGAAACTTGGTTGGAAGATGAACAGTGTCAATAAGAAGAATTATCCTTTTTTTTGAAAATTTTTATACTTCATTGAAATTTCACTAAAATTTCCAAGTCGTCCTTTCGCAATGTGAACAAGCGAGTAAAATCTGCTGACTTCACGTTAGTGCTTTTTTCAATTTTTTTTCGAATGTCTTTGTTTACCTTTTCGGAAGAATGCTGGATTATAACAGCACCCCGTCAATGCATGTAATCCGGCCAGTGCTTTGGTGAACAAATCACCTAGACTTTTATATAGATCTGATACGTTTATTACACGTTGTTTATGAAGAACACCTGTTTGAATCCAAATATTACTATTGCTCCTCAAACGATTCATATTGGCGAGCATTATGATGAGAATACCCGTACCAGAACATTTTATGAAAATAAATAGAAAAGTTTTGGGAATTTGGATATTTTATTGTGTTACTTTGACAACAATGCCAACGTTTCGAGGACAAAATCTCATCTTTATCAAGGCTAGTTCACTAAATTGTACAGACTAAGTCAATAAAATCAGAGACATCAAAAAACAAGGTGAAGCACCAGGGCAACATCATACAGCATATTTCGGAAATAACGATATCTAGGAAACAACCGAAGGTTTGTTCGTTGTGCTTGCTCGAAAATGTCAGTGTACATTAATTCCCCTAACTTCCACTTTTCAGTGCAGATGAGTGTAGTTGAGTGAAGTCACAGATAACAGAATGGGTGTAGTAAGTGTAGTTCAATCTGTTTTTTTGCGCCAATCCAAGATGACAGCATCCTATACTTCTTTCCTTTTCGATACCATTTCGAGGCAGTATTTCACAACTAGTTATCTCAATCTGATCGCGTCAGAACTTCTTGAGATATTGAGGAATTAATCTCATCATTTTGAATAACAACGAAATATAACATATTTTCTAACTACTATTGCCACACGAAATTCTGCATCATGTTGCATGTGTGCATTCTCCAACTTATTCCGAGGTTTCAATCTGATATCATCTCCATTTTTTGGGAGATGACGGAAATAACCTCGAAATTTCAAATAACGACGAAATTTTATTTTCTCTATCTCCGAAAATAAACATCGGTTCACATTGAAACTTGAAAGGTTGTTGTTTAATATCGAGTTCATGGTATATGCCAAATTCCATAGAAATCTGATGTATAGTCTTCGAGAAAATTCAACAAAAATATGAAATTTTTAATATTATTCTTATAACTTTCTAACGACTACGATGATAAAGTTTCAATCTGACCGCATTTGTACTTTTCAAGATATTGAGGAAATAACGTCAGAGTTTCTATAACAACGAAATTTCACATTTTTTTTTCCTTATTTCTCCGAAATTGAATATAGGATCGAATTGAAGTTTGGATCATTATTGTTGAATATTCACTCTAAGGGTTGCCAAATTTCGTTGAAATCTGATCAACATTTCCGAGAAGAAAAAATTTTCAACAAAAATTCGAAAAATTTTGTAATAAACATTTTTTAAAAGTTTTCCATACGATCCACATGAACCTTTGCATTGAGTTGCACGTTAATTTCATGGGACATCGAGGAATGAACCTCAAAATTTCTTATTGGTATAACTCCGAAACTTTTCGGATGATTTTGGCCACTAACGTACTCAACATCGAAATTAGGTTCGAATTTTTCTTTGACTGGTATATGTAAGTAAGAGGCAATGTACCTAGTTGTCTCTAGAGTTTTCACATTCTATGGAATAATTGCAATTGGCTAAACTGGATTCTCACCTTGTTAGCAACATATTGCGGTAAAGCTTTATTTCGATTCGAATTGTGTACTAAAGGTTTATGATAAGTGACTGATGGAATTTATGTCCATTCACATATTAATTGAATTTCTGCGAGCCAAATAATATAGATAAACCTTCTTTTTCAAATTGTGAATATTTTCTTTATGCTTCAGTTAATAATCGTGAAGCATAAGCTAACTTTTCATTTGAAAAATCTGGCTTAAAATAGCCATAATCATAATTTACGAAGAAAATCTCTATCCTAAACGGAAGGACCTCCATTTTCTATAATGAATATTTGTACATTTTCACTCATATTGTTGTGATAAATCATCAATTTGAAAGATCCTAAAGGTTTCACTGGCATCCCATTATATACATTAAATCAAATTAGAGGAGTTCAATTCAAAATTGCGAAAATAATTTTCATAAAGAATCAAGTTGAAATGTGAACTTTTTTTTTGGGTGAAAACCCAGAAAAACACTGCAAATTTTGAACAAGGGTTTATTATTTTCTTAGTTAAATAACCCAATTGCCGTTGATATCTTAAACAACTTAAAACCGAATGCGATGATTCATTTTCGATATTATTGGAAATTACATCGATCCTGCTGAAAAGCCCCGGACAACGGACGGACTAAGGTTTATTATTTGATTTTAACAAATAATAAACCAAAACTAACATACAAATGGCAGAAATATTTCTTCTTTCTCATGCTCAATGAGTGCAATTGGTATTGCATCTTTGAATCAAACATTATTGGATTATTCGAATAATCGATCCCTACAGGTCCTTTTTCCAATACCACCCTCGTCTCCAATTATTGTTATCTATTTGTATAATTTTAATATTCGATTAGTAAGGAATACGATTATACAATAGTATCTAAACTCCCATGCAAATATTTGAACTTACAAACCACAGAATTCAAATATATAAGAACTTATCTGTAGAAACAAAGAGGCGGCCATTTTAGATGGCAGTTTACTAGCGACACCAACGGCCACAGAAGGAACTTATTTCGGCTGGTAAGTTCACTAGCGAGCCTAACAGGTAGAGTTGTAAGTTTTTTGTTTGTGGTGGGAATATTTGAATTAACTGCTAGAATTAGGTATACGATAGAAGGTAATGAAAACTAAATTTAATATCACATTTTTTGTTTTCAAATGAAATTTCTTTTTTGCTAAGTTATAATAACCAAGACGACATGAAGTGACATCAATAACATACCTATGCAAAATGATGATATTATTATTTAGTAAACGAAATCATTGAAAAATCTTGCTTGAAACTTTTCGTTTGTTGTGCTAAATTTGAAACACAATTAAAAAAACTGAAAATTATTGGTAATAGAAATTACCCCTTCGTTACCTGCATCAATACAGCGTTACAAACTTTGAAAAGTGTAAGTGTAAGCGATTTCTATTAACAGTTTCAGATTTTTTGCCTTCTCTTCAACTTGAGTTTGCATAACTTGGAAGAAAGTTCTCTATGAATTTGGAATGAGCACTGCTGCTCATGGGACAACCCTGATTGTGGCATCCTAATTTTCGTGATAAAACAGGTTCATTTTTTCATCAACTGAAAAGGAATTTTTATGTACCTGTAAATTTTGGCAATTTCAGAACTGTTGTATCAGGTGTTGAAGGCATCACAGTGATTTTCTCAGGGTCATAACTAAAAATATTGTAGCTATCTTCGGAACTCGACTCATAAGATTCATATCTTCATATACATGTACAATTATGATTAGGTCAAACATATTCGGAAACTGGAGAATCTTACACCAGCATCAATATTGCAGCCTTATTACCAGGTTAATGAAGAAGATCAACACAAAAATACCCTGTAGCAATGAACAGGTGTCGTAGGTTCATGTATTTGGCTAGGATTTTGGAGCCTGGGCATATGTTGATTCCTCATTCAAAATCCTAGCCAAATACCTGAACCTGGAGGACTTATAATACGATACAAAAAATATCCTCTACCAAAAAAGGTTTGATTTGTAGGTTCAAGTATAGGTATTTGGAGCGAATAATTCTCAATGATATCCCGTCAGAGAATAAAACCTTTGACCGATTGAGGAAGTTTAGACTGAAACTGAAAAAGTGGATAAACAAAAAAGGAAGAACCCACAACATCATGAAGTTGATCGATCCGAAAAATATAAGTAATAATAAGGTCTAATTAAATTTTAAAGAGCTCACCATTGTATGTAACGAAGGTATTTTCGTTACTAAAGATTTTTGGCCGAAACAAATATTCTCATTATCAAGAAAGAATTAAAAATTCCATCCTAGGTAGAAGAACCATCTTTCGATAGCCACGGTTGAGATTATTTCTTATCCGCTTGCTTAACTTTTTTGGACGACAATCGACGCAAAAAGGGGTAACATGTGGTCCGCCCGTCGTTTGTTCAGAACGTTCTAGAAAATCAGATAACCGCGATCGACCAACCAGGGGGATTTTTCACCGAAATTTTGCATACGTGCCCCCTTCCTGAATCCGAGGTTAGCGATTAGAGGGACTCCGGCTTCAGTTCTGATAGTTCGAGCTTCGTAAATGGTTTGCTTGCTTAAACATTATCATTACTACAGTTTTTGAGTTTCCTTATAGTTTAATTTTCACAGTTCGATTGTTGTAATCGCTCTCTAAGTGACCGAGATATAGACTCAAGTTTATAGTAGAGTGTGAAGTTGTGATAAACCTGGTAGGAAAATTTATTGAGCTGTGTCCGCTTCTCCGTTTATTGAACCTCCTTTCGTTCAGATGAGATAAATTTTCTTATTTCAATTAGTTTCCGTTCATAATTAAGGTCCGAAGTCGCGGAAGTGATGATACCGATTCAGCGAGGGCTTTCAACTTGTGTGTCTGATTTCAATAACTGTTATGGGGTATCCCGAGGGAGAGGTTTGAGTCAGATCGCAGTTCAAGTCGTAGTGACCTTTAGGTCAACTGGTTCGGAGAACATCTTGTTGGCTTAAAAACTTGCTGTTGCTTGATCAGTTTTCCGTGGGTTGCTTTTCGGAGATCACTACTGTATATAATCTGGACTGACCATATTCTTTATATCCGTTGACGGAGGGGGATCACAACGATACAATAAGGGCGTGTAACCTGTATTTCTGGCTTCAATAAACTGTTCATGGGGTACCCCGAGGCAGCGGCTTGAGTCAGATCCCAATTCACGTCGTAGTGCCCGTTTTGGTCACCTGGTTCAGGGGGCACCTCGTTGGCCTGCCAACCTGGTGTTGCTTGGCTTTTTGGCCGAGGGTGGATTTCCGAGGGACCCTAGGTAGGTTCGTATCGATTATTCCTCTCAACTTCATCCTAGTAGTTGGTTGGGGGTTCCGAGTGTAGAGATTTGCCAGTTGATAACGTGTCTCGCCAGCTCGAGTTCGTTCCGTAACACGGTACAGGAAATTTCACTACTCATCCGTCCTCACTTGACCGCACTGTATGCTCTCATATCTTTTATCTAGCTAACTCGTTTTGCACCGCCTGATAATACTTCTCAAATCACCCTGCATCTGCTTAATGCACGCTGCTCTATTTTCTATTTATTAGACTATGCTATTAATACCGCTTGACGCACCCTAGTAAATAGAGCTCTGCATATTTTATGTTTAAATTCAAATAGATAGAAACCTCATTGTACATATTTTCGATTACCTCTGTCATCCGATTCGCCTCATATTCTAGTGCTGTACATTGCATCATTTGATTTCACGTCGTGGACACTCTCCTGACACTATACTTTTTACGCGCTTTTTCTAGGGAACAGCGCGTTATCATTCCGTCACGATGTCTGTAATTTTCGAATTTTGTGCCGAAATTGGTCTCAAACGACTAGGTTGGACTCACTGGTGAAGAATCCGTGATAGACGAAGTTCGTGAGTTCGACAAAGAAAATGCCGTTCACGAGGACTCCCGAATTCAGAGTCGACTGACCCATGTCCGAAACTGATTCAGTCAGATACAGCCATCAACATTGGAGGAACAGGATAGGTTTGACGGCCTGGAAAGCATAACTAAACAAACGTTTGACATGCTGAAGGACAACAGGAGCGCTATTCTTGAATCCTAGGAGTAAAACAAACGTGAAAAAATGGGCGCTATGCAGTTATGATGAAACGATAGAGAATGTTCATACCCTTGCAGTCAAGAATAGGGATCCTGGCCGAGGTGAGGCAGGTCCTTCAAACCCCATTAGGAGAAACTACCCTAGGAGCCTAACATTCCGAGATGACCGCAGTCTCCTAACAGAAACGTGTATTCTACCTGATTGCCTTTGATAAAACACCAGAGCAAAGGCGACCGAGGAGCAGCAGACTGTTAGAACCTCCCAACTTGAAACTCCGGGTCGGTTACCCATAACAACACAGTTCCAGTCCAACAGCCAGGAAGCCTCAAGACCGGATTGACAATGAATTTCCTCCAACGTATGCGGGAAACAGCATGTACGGCCGTCCGGCGACGCCTGAACCTCACTAGCCCTATTGGACGACGGGTTCAAAGGGACAGACCCACCGTAGCCGAATCAACCCGGAGGATTTCTTCCCCGTTCCTGACACCCGAAGAATTATTTATTTCAAGGATAAACTTTCCTTGTGACCTGTGTGAATATTGTAATAAATTTGTATGCAGATATTGTGTGTTTTATTATTATCACCATACAGTGTCAGTATCTGCTGTGAGAAAGAAACTTGCTTACTAATCTCTGCCATCCTTGATCAGAGACAGCGTTTCTCCAACTGTTTTAAAGGCTACTTAGGGATTCATAACAGTGAGTTTTTTCTCATTTTATTTCTCCGGAAAAACCTCTCTCTCTCACTGACCATTGTGGAAAGACTATCATTATTTTTTATACTTTTGTCCTTATAATGAGATATTTTTAGAATAGTGGACATTGCGGACAGGATTGTAGCGTTCCGAAATTCCCGCATTTCTGGTCAGTACTTGTCATTCATTTATTTCTATGGGAATCGGTGATTTCGGAACGGGTCGGGTCGGGTGGTAAAAAACTCAACAAAAATTATAAGGCGGTAGCCACAACTTTAGTGGGAACCCCCTACAGATGGAAATAAGGACTATTTTGGGCACCCACTTCAACTTTTTGGCCGCGAATACAAAAAGCAAACCGACTACTTATCAATAGGATTAAAGAAAGAAAAGTCTTATTGCTCACTCAGTATGCTTTATTTACTGTTGTCGATATAACTACCTGTTTCGGCTTATCGCTATCCTCAGGTTACAATTTGAGCACTGGAAGAAAAGTATCTGAACATGGATTGAGTTTTTTTTTATGTTGACTGTCTGAAAATGTCCATTTTATTTACAAAACAGAAGCTATGTCAGAACGGAAAGCTGTGTCCCCATTGACCAACTCCCTCAAATCAGCAACATAAACACTTCACATAATATTCACGAGGAATTCTGAACAGAAAGAGCGTGGTGTTTGTCGAGATAACATTCACAAGTTCTTCCATCCCATAACGCGTGTGCTTGAAAATTTCTAGTTCCCACAAACCTTCTTTTCAAACCCGTACTCATTTTGGTGGAGGATCTCTACATCGGTGCCCGGATCAAATTCGTGTTCAGAGTCCTTTAGATGTTTCCGAAGGTTGACTTATAATTAGAGGTAATCCATTGGCTCATGATAGTATGTTCTTTATTCCTTGTCCTTAGGCTTCTTCCACTTTTGCCTATATAAAATACGTAACCGGTTGGTTCGCCAAATTTTAGTTTGTAGACTCTTGATTTGTGAAGAAGTGGTATAGAATCTTTGTTCTTGACGAGTAGTTGTTGGAGAGTAGACTATTTTGAAAGAAATTCTAATATCTTTCCGTTGTTTTAAAATGTTAGATATCTAATAAGAAATGTTCCCGAATAAGGGAAGACTAAGGTAATTCCTTATTTCATTTGTTCTATTATGAGGTGTAAGGATTCTATATATTTTGTTGTTTTTGATGAGTTTGTCTATCATATTAACATTAAAACCATTTTCCTGAGCGATGTATTTGATTGTGGAAACCTTTTAACGCGCTTGTTCTGGGGAACAGTGCGTTATCGTTTCGTCACAATGTCTGTAATATTCGAATTTTAAGCTCGGTCTACGACTAGATTGGACTCACTGATGAAGAATCCGTGATCAAAATCGATTCTGTCCAACCGGCCGGCCGTGTGTGCTCTAACTTTCGAAAGGAAGGATCTAGAGTCTTGAAATTTTCAGGTTAGGTTTTGATCCTGAATATCTCGGTTAGGTTCGTTAGTAGGCCAAATCTGCCGAATGGTTTTTGTGTCACAACCATTTGAAGTTTTGATTTTTCGATAACTCGAAAAATATTCATCTGATCGAAATAAAACTTGGTTGGAAGGCGAACAGTGTCAATATGAGAAATTATCCATGGAAAAATTCGAAAGGAAATTTTTAATTTGTTCAGTTTTCATATCAATTTCCGAGTCGCCATTTCGTAATGTGAACAAGTGTAAAAGCTGCTGACTTCACGTTAGTGCACTTCTAGGTTTTTGTTGAATTTTTCACTACCCAGTAGTACCCTGAACAACCTATTCATATATGATCTGTAAGCTGCCAACTTATTACTATGGTGGTGGCAAGAAATTGAGTTTATGCTATGATTTGTCTGGCTAGGTTTTCTGTAAATATCGAAATGGTGTTTGTTATCTACCTCTGTAATTTTTAGGTCGAGAAAATTGATGGTGTTACTTCCATTTCTAACATAAAATTGATGTTAGCATGTCTAATGTTCAACCAGCTATTAAAATCCGATAGTTCCTTCCGGTCATCAATCCATCCGATAAATATAGCGATACCAGAAGAAGATATTATTTCTGAAAGGATTATCATTACAGGAAACAAACTTTCTTTCATAATAATTCATAAATTTTTCTGCCATACAAAGTGATAGATAGACCTTGTGATTGAATGTATATTGAACCATCGAAACAGAAGAAATTCTGTTCGAGGCACAGTTTGCTCAACTGAAAAATGCTCTTCACTACGGTGTCCGGTAGGCTCCGGTTCACTAAGATTCTCTTGAAAAGTTGAAGAGTCTGGGACATAGGTACCATGGTGACCACATTGGAAACATCCAGTGAGGCTAGTGTTATGTTGTTGGTGAATTTGATATCCCTCAATTTCTCAATTGAGTCGTTTGTATTTTTGACACTGCGAGTTGAATGGTTCTCCAACTTTTACAAAATGTTTATGTTGATGGTTTGAGGTTTCTGAGTTTGTAAGTAAAATAAGAGCATTTTTAAACAAACAACATCAAATAAGCTCAATCTATGTTTATATACTATTTTCTCACAGTGCTCAAATTGAGGATGGCGCTAAGCCGAAACATGTAGTTGCACCGACAACAATATATGAAGCTTACTGTGTGAGAAATGAGACTTTTCTTTCATCAATCCTATTGATTAACCACCTCACAATAGATTTTCGTGAAGTGAAGAACCTACAAATGCTTATGTTTTGTGATATTATATCAAGAAATAATCAGAATGTGTGGAGAACCGAACTTCTCGAAGTTCTGTTATAACTCAATGACTCCTTAAATATCGAGCAGATAGAATAACCGTATTCCCCGCAAGTTTCCTTATCATTTTATGAGATTCATTCAATTTAATCTCAGAAAATTCTGTCGAATAATTGTGATTTTGTAACGCAATATTTTGCTAGAGAATTTTCGATTTGGATTCCATTATATTACACAGGGTGAGTCAATAGTGCTCCAACGGTCGACAGTACTCAGGGCATAAACTATTTTATTTGTAAACTATTGACTATATTCGAAAAAAAATTTGCTCAAACCTAGAGCTCCATATTCCACAGCGGTGTACCGAATACACTTTGATACGATTATAATTTCCGGAGATATGAAGAAAAAACCTAGAGAAGCGCTGACGTGAAGTAAGCAGCTTTTGCGCGCATGTTCAAATTCGTTTCCGAAGCGGTCGTGTTTTCTCGTGTTGACCGCACACAACGCGCTGTTGGTGATCTCCTTGAAAATTACACGCAGAAGCTGCTGACTTCACGTCAGTGCTTTTCAAGTTTTTGAAACTACAAGCTGGTCCGAAAGTGGTGAAACACGATACCACTTTGTTGATTCAATCATCCAATTTTTATATCATACCCATAATCTCCAAGAAATTCTGATTTAGAAATATCCGACTTTTCATCAATTATCTATGTTAATTCTTGACGTAGGTCAAACAGGTGATCCGAAAGACACTGTGATTTTCAGATAATGACCGTACATTGTTTCAAACGGCAAGCCTTGATTTTCTTTGCCTGGAGTATACCATAGTGGGAAGGAACATTTTTTGT
The DNA here is from genome assembly GCA_958510865.1 of Myrrha octodecimguttata. Lineage (NCBI taxonomy): Eukaryota > Metazoa > Arthropoda > Insecta > Coleoptera > Coccinellidae > Myrrha > Myrrha octodecimguttata. The sequence continues at coordinate 17,971,434 of OY294060.1, forward strand.
TGAGATATGTTGCTTAAGATTAATAGTGTTCCTAATGATTCGCGTTTCATGTTTCGCAGAGCCTAGCGTTATATGTACCACGCATACTTCGTCAAAGGAATAAAATAAAATATTACTCAATAAGCCATTTTGACTTCACATGGTACTAGAAATTGAAAAAATTAACCGGCATAGAGTTTTACTCCTTATAGCATGAAATTTCTAAGGTAAAGCCGGTTGATTTTTCCAATTTCTGGTGTCATGTGAAGCCAAATTGCAAATTAAGTAATTTCGTCGAGATTACAAGTATGATATAAAAATTGGGCATTCTCATTTGAAAAAACAATGTGGAATCCTGTTCCATCACTTTCGGATCAACCTGTAGAGTCGAAAATAATTCAAGCTTATGCCCTGTGTGCTGTCGATTTCGTCAAATTTAAATCATTCTCCCATCCCAATTTTTCCAAGAGTTATCGACCGATGTATCAATATTGACTCACCCTGTATGAACAAATCAACATGAATGTCGGTAGATCTACTTCTTTCAAATTAGAAGGGTAGAGGAATGTGGACATTCTTGGCAATTAATATCACTTGCAGTGTGTCTCATAGTCATAACACATAGAGCCTTATTATACCTAACATCATAATTTTCTCTTAATAATTTCTGTACTATAATGAACTTTTTTTACAGAAATTTATGTTTGTTCAAAGAAGTCATCCATTGCAAGAACACTCCCAGAAGTAATGCAAAATAAGAATGCCCTTAATCACTTCATACAATTCATGGAATCCCGAGACTCGGAGGCCTACATACTTTGTTGGTTGGATATTGAAACATTCAAGACGGATATACCAAAAATACCCTCACCAATTGCATCAATCCATACAGAACATGATAGTTTATCAGAAGTCACAGATTCTGATTCTGTTAATTCAAGCATGTCTAGTGATTTTTCTGAAGGAAGGGATTCGAATTCGGGCAAAAATCTTCACCACAATTGTGATAGAGAAATCAGTGATATTAGCTTTAGTCCAAAAACTTATAAGAATTCAAAGGACAAAAATCTTGTGGATATGGAATCGTTGACAGAAAATGCTCTTATAATCTTCAAGAAATATATAGCACAAGAAGCCGTTTCGAATATCAGATGTAAAGACGACATTAGAAACGATCTGATAGAAAATATTTGTGATAATACGAAGTTAATCTCAGAAAATTGTTTTTCCAAAGTACAAAATCATATATACAACGTGATGGAAAAGGACTTCTTTGAGTTTTTTCTACTGAGTGACCATTACTGTAAATATCAAATAGACGTACTGACAAGTGGAAATACTGTCCTTGATGATATTTTAAATAATGAAACTGCCTTATTTTATTTCATGGAATATTTGGAACAAGAAGATAAAAGATACCTGCTTGAATTTTGGATGGCAGCAACCAATTTTCAGCAACAGTTGAAACAGCAAGGACAATTTTTCGATCCTTTAGAGGCGCAAAATGATGCTGTGGTTTTATATGATAAATATTTTTCTTTACAAGCGCTCTGTCCATTAGGATTAGGGGATAAGGTCAGACTTTATCTAGAACAAAAAATATGTGGTGAAAATGGTGTTAATTTGGACAGTTTCAATTTGCCTATCTCTATAGTTGAAAGAATTCTTGAAAAATATTTCATTCAACCCTTTTTAGAGTCTCAATTATTCTATAAATTTCTATCAGAGTTAATAAACACGGTTCAATCCAACGGCTATGCAACTTCTATTCAAAAACATAAAAGATCGCCGTCTGATGGTGACAGCGAACATAGTTTTGCCTCCAGTACATTTTTAGCCATGGAAATGGATCATAATGTAAATAAAAAAACTAACAAAGCTACAACAAATATGAGTATTGACACTAGAAAGTTGTATGACCCAGATTCTTTGTGGAAACAAACGAGAAAAAGTAAGTTATTGTGTGGTCATGTGAATAACCTAGGTAGATTTGAAACTGAATTCGAACCTGAACCTGATAGAGGTCAATTCAATCTGAAAGATGTTGTTAGGAAGTTCGTTAGTTTAGAAGATGAACAAAAGAGGAAAGAAGAGATGGCTTGGCAAGTAGCTGAAATGATTGTGAGGGATATAACAAATGTTACATTGAACAATAATTGATAAGATGTACTTGAATATACCTAAATATTTTTTTTAACTATTTGCATCATTGAGAAACGTAGGCCAGTCGAACTTTCTTTCTACATTATGCAGGGTAACTCAACTAGTTTTCTCAGTCCACGTGGTAATTTTTAAGTATCTGAGCTAGAAAAAATTTATCACTCGGTGGTAAATCCTAGCTTGTTTGAAGATTCTATAATATTTCCTATGTCCAGATAATGACGTTGTCAGTTCATAGAAGTTTAAGAAAAGTATCATCGAAAAGCAAAAATTACACCAGCTGAGAAAATATTTCCCTTCCGAATAAAGCTGAATTATAGTTTCAAACTAGGAAAGTATGCTTTTGAATTTCCATCAAAAACAGTATCAATACATTCTTTATGAACTGTAATGTTGCTCAAAGTCCCATCATTCTTCTCTAGTTTTTGATAACTACTTTCCAAAAATTCAAGTAATTTACTTCTGCAAGGGAATGAAGTATCAAGCTTTGAGCGATACATATCAATCATAATAATTCAATCAAAGTTCATGTTAAAATTGAATAAACACAGTCTCTCTGTCTAATGAGTTTAAGTAGGTGGTTTATTCATCAAGGACCATCTACTTTGAATCACAACCTTCATTTCAGAGGATTGTTATAATAATAATAATAATTAATTTCAAGATGATCGTTTTTCTCTCTCAACTTATTTTCTGTTGTATTAGTTGTTAGATGAAATTTAGTGATTTCCTTTCATCATGACTATATATGGGTTTAATCTACATTTCTCATTCAAAAAAATAATTTGAAACTCAAATTTGATGTATGTTTCAACCCTTAGTATCTAACTGTTTTCTGTTCATAATTCAAATTGGGGAATGAAAAATTAATTGTGGGGCAGTATGCAGTATATAAAGGATGAATATCTGAACTAATATGAAGTTATCAAGTTTTTTATGGCCAAGAATTCATTGCCATCTTGAATTTAATTTCATCATCTGAAATTGACCCTGTTTTATGATGCGTACGTGCAAGGGGATTTTCAACTGTTTCGCTGAAATCGCTCATTCAAAATTGGTTAAATGAGTCAGTATTTAGGTTTGAAGTTTCTATCTTGTTGATATTGAATAAATACTAACAGTTTTTTATGCACATCTAGTTCTTCTGTATGATTGAAAGTTATTCTTAAAATATGATTAAGGAAAAATTTTCCCTTGGCCATGGTGGAACAATTTTTTGCACCATAATATGCTCAATTGGGATTATTTATTTTTACTTCTTGATGAATTTGATGAAGTGTCGAAAGTGCATAGGGAGTCTCAACCAATATATATTTTTTATTTTCTACAATACCCGATCTAAACTTTCAAAATCAGAATCCATTAGGTCGGTGGCAAAACACGGCGCTGCGCTGCATGTTTAAACCAAAATGAACTAAATCCGTCCATTAGTTCGCTGGCACCTGCGCTGCGCGGTCGGCGATCAGATTTTCCGCAGTTTTGGAATCATGCGACTTCTCGATATCATTCGGCTGGATTCGTAACGCTTTCTGTAGGCTTGACACGTAAATACTAGAGTTGTGTTGTGACAGTTCCAGAAAAATCACTCTTTTTCGTGACTAAACTGAGTGCGCATGAACTATTTCGAAAGAATTCGGAATCTGAACGTTTTAAGGAGTCGGAAACTTGGAGTCGTGAATAGAGTAGGATTGCTACATCCTAACGGCCCTTCATTCATTACTATTTTATGATGATTTCACTGGAATGTACCATTTCGAACAAAAAAAAAATCAGAAAACGCATGCTTTACCGTCTCCATTAAAAAAAAGGATATTGAATATTCTTTCTGGAAGTATGGTAGAAATTCATCCATAAAATTTTTCATATCATTTTCAATTTTGAGAAAAACTTGAATGGTCATTTTATTATTTATATGTTAAATTACGCAAAATTTAAAATACGAGTATGAGAAGCTTGATATATTTGATGAAGCTTGGAACAAATTGCTATTAATGTGATTATTTTTATAATATAAAAAAAATTACAGACATTGTGACCAAACGACTCGCATTTTACTATCGCGTTAAATATAACCCTACCAAATACAATTAAAACTATAAAAGATGGAAAACTTTTCAAGAGAAGATTATATAATTTTCTTTTGGAGTTGGAACCTTACAGTTGGGAATGATTTCTAGATCAACTGCATAAAATATCTATTTTGTTTTGACTCTATTTTATTCGTCTCCGCATTACTTATTGTAGTTTTATAGATGGGATTTGAAATAAAGAAGTGTTATTATTATTAAATAAAAGAGAAATTTTCATTCAAATTTGCAATTGATGAAATAGGTCTAATTGTGAATCCCCCAAAAAAATGTGTATATTTCCTCTAATTTAAATAATAAACCAGGTTCATCTGTTCTGTCACAAACTTCACAATCAGTTATTAGCAGGGACCTCGAGTGCAACAAGAAAGAACGGTTAATCAGTGACAGCCGTCCGTCAACGGTTCTTCGTCGGAGTCTCTAAAATAATACTTTCTGTGACATCACTCCGCTCTTGCTCTGTCGGCTGGCCCTGTGACTGAAAATCACGTAGATTCGGAACAGGGAGTCCGGTATAAGGCCAATCATAGGTAGTGAAATAAAAACACATCTCTAGTAAATATATTGACAGTCAACTGTGAACTGGGCCTGTTTTCTGGACAAGTGAACTTGTATGCGCATACGCATTTCGGTAGGAATTAGTAAGGAATTTTTATACGCACTGCAAGTTCACTTGTCCAGAATACTGGCACTGGGCGCCGACCTGGCCGACCGCTTTGTAGTGGATGACCATCTCCATTTACATAACGTACCGCGGCGTGAAGCGCCGCGTATCGCCACCGACCTGAAGGACTGCCAGTTCAAAGGTCAAATGAAATCCCAGTACAGAAGACGACTTGTGTCTATTAGCAAAATTTGTTCAGTGTAGATGTTTTTGTGCAGTAGTGTGTTAAGTAAGACACAGCAACCAATTCTTCATTTTCTTTAAAAGCAATTGTATATATATATATTTATAAACTTGATTGATTTACTTATTTTTTTTTAATAATACAACTTTGAATGTCCTATTATTATTGATAGTAGATTTGTGATGAATAGCACAAGTTGCTTTGTTGAAAGAAAGATGCATAGAATTGGTGCGGACACTCTTTGACATATTTTGGGTCTAAAATGAGGTCCAAATGTTTTCAAAATACGGCTCTGTTGTCCTACTTTTCTTGCCGATAGATGCTGGCATCGAAAATCTGCCATGTAACTTCTGAAATGTCTTCGGAAGTTACTGACATGTCATATGAAAACTAGTCAAACCAGAGCTTTTTTTGTTTTTCCGAATTGGACCATACATTATTTTCAAGAATTTCCGAAAATAAATTAATTTTGACAAATTTGAGTTATGGCTATCCATTTCATTCAGTCAGAATGGCGAAAATATATATAAAAGTTTCCTTCGTCTCTGAATACAAAAGTCTGAAAGTTGATATTTTTCAATGCCTATTCAATACAAGAGGTATTCATTCATTTCAATATTTAGTTCATGCATGAGAAGTCCTTCAGAGTTTCGTATTCATATCTATCAGGAAATTATAGATACTACGATTAATTTGTCGGGTTTGAAATTCTTCTGATAAATTCGTGAACAGGAAAATGAATAATTTATATTTCAATAAAAATAAACATGAACATTTCAAACTTTCTTACAAGTATGTAACAAATTTATAACTTTCGAATTCAATATTTATTAATAGGTACATACGAAATTTATTAACCATATTTTAACGAAAGAAGATCCAAACTATCCAATTAAATCTATGAGTAATATATCAATCTCCCGTTCCGTTTTCTCAGTTTTTTTGGTTCGAAATAACATCTTTGTATTCATGAATGTCTTCCAACAATAGACATCATATTGCTCCATATTCCGTTATACATATTATTAATGAGTAGATGTTCCATCTTTGTTATGCTCATCTTCTATATTAGTAAGAATCCAACATAGGAGAATTCAACTGATCGTAGTAACTAGTCAGATCTATCATTTGAAATACCTAATTAATTTTTGGGAAGAGTTTCATCAGATCAATCGGAATATATAGCTCAATTCATTTTATTCAGCGGAATAACTTGTATGAACTTGACAAAGTTTACAGAGCCAAGTAGTACCGGGTGATGATTCATTAAGGGTGGACCCCGACCGTTCTCGGAAACCTTTTTCATCTTCAATCATTTTTTAGAGGCCGATTTTGTCACAAGAATTTGTTTCCGGAAGTTATAGGATAAACGGTTTCCGAAATATGGCTGGTGGCCACCCTTAAAAAATCACCCAGTACAATATTTGACACTAAGAACGCGTTCTAGAACCAAAATTTCAGTGGGTAACACCTGTTATATTCTATGCATCTTGCTAGAAAGCATTGAGTATTCAATCGCTATAAGTAAAGGGTGTCTCAGCAAGAACTTAAATTTTAAAAATCAAAAAATATATTTATTCAATATTTAATTGAAAATTTTCTCTACATATGTATGGAGGTAGTGATGATATATACACATGAAACAAAATATCGGTTAAATAGCCACCGTTGCTCTGATGGCAGGTATGTGCTCTTGATGTTTTTGATGAAATATTAGATCTTAATTTTCAAAAAACCCCAGAGAAAATAGTTCAAACAAGTTGAATGAAATTATAAAATTACTCGACCGGAAAACTTGGTTTGTTTCCTTGGCGGTGTGACAGGTAGCGCCATTCTGTTGAAACCACATCTAATTTAAAGGTCGATTCATACTATCCGCTGCGTTACGTTCCGATCGGCGGAAAGATCATTATCCGTAGACGGACGTTGCATTCATATTATCAGTTCAGCTCAGCTCAGTCAACAAGCGTTTCGATTGTCGGGAATTTCCGGTTGTATTCGAATCGACTCCCGATGCCTTTCAATTTGATTTAAAAGCTCAACGAAGTGGGTTGGAAAAAATTTTGTTAAGATTTTTCCGTGAAAAACTATGTACTGAAAAGACTTTTTCCTTTTCATGAGCTTCACTATATTTTCCATTATTAAAATCATATAATAATCCTCTTCACGAACCAAACTTATCAATTTGTCCAAATACAACTCGTTTCTCAACTTTTTGGTGATGTAAAAGTGCGCTGGCGGAGATTGACTGAGCGGCTGCTAATTCACATTGCATGTTCAGTCGCGTTCAGGCAAACCACGCCCTTCAGCCGAGTCCCAGAGTATTCTACCGTCTGACTGCCGTAGGCATGCTGAAGAGTCGTAGACGGATAGTATGAATTAGTCCATATACAACCCACTACAAGATTTTCGCGCGGAACTGAACTGTATGAATTGGCCTTCAGTCCATTCGTCTAATTCTTGCCAAAAAAAGTCTGTCAACATGGCCCGGTAACGATGACCGTCGACAGTCACGGCGGCTGGGAGGTGCTTGGTCGTGCTGCCACTCTGTGCCTCACAGCTGCGATGTTTTCGGCTGATGACTCCTAAGGTCATCTTTCGATGAAAACGTCCGCTTAAATTGTTCGATCAAATTCTCAATAGCAGGCCGCGACGATCGATTGTGCACGCCGAAATGATCACGTAACTTGTGAATCGTCACAGTAAAATTTTCTCCATTTTATAATGGGTTTTCACTATTAACAAACGCTGCAACGCACCATTTTCGTAAATGTCTATGTTTCAATTAAACAAACAGCAAATATGGCTGACTCAACAATTGGCAGCCAAAAATGGCGCGCAATTCGAAATTCAAGTTCTTGCTGAGACACCATTTACTAGTTGAATACTCAATGTTTATTGATTTCTGTATATAAGTGTAACATATCAGGAATAAATAATATAATTCATAGGTGCTGGAAAGCAGAATTTGTATTTTTTGTAAATATAAATTGAATTTTTTTCCATTATTAATATATCCTATTATGGTGCTTTTAACTTCACAACTATAACAGTATTAAATATGAGAAATTCGTTTTCGGTGGAAAAAATGACAACTATTTCAGTATGATATATTTTTATTGGATCATTGGAATAAACTTCCCAAGAGATAGAGCATTTTTGTTTCATATAGAATATCCTGTTCTTACAAATAACGATTTTTATAAATACTCAAAAATAACGAATTGCCCAGTTGTCAGAGTAAGAAGTAAATTGGGTGCGCTATGATTGGAGATTTAAAAAAGATGACGCTTTATGAGCATTTCACATGATAAGTAAATATGGTTCATTGTGTAAGATGAATGAATAATAATAAATTATACATGTTATCGATGGAACCTATTTGTGTTGAAAGTTGTTTCGTTTTATGTATGATTTCTTGAACTATGGGTATTCATTTACCCTTTAGGATGCTAAATTAATATATTCATATAAGGAGAACTTGCTCCTTTGAAATAGGCACGATGTACCTATAGTTTCAAGAAAGATGCATAGCAATAACGTGAATTCAAAGATGCGCCTTATCGCTAGAATTCGTTTTTTCGACCATTCGTCAAGGCAACTGTCTGTCATAGACGAATTGATATCAGACAAGATATAAGGTAGTAAAATATGGATGAATGAATTTCTACCATATTATGTTTTGTATTATTTCAGTGAAATATATTCTAAGAATACACTATCATTCGATGTTTTCCTATAATATAAGAAATGTGAAATTATTTCACAGTATCACTTGATAGCTTCCCAAGTAACACAAACTTCCTGGCGAGATATCTCACGCGAGCTCCTAAAGTGATCGCAAATACAACATAAACTGGGAATTCGCAATGCGAGCTCCTAAAGTTATCGCATACGTAACCAGAATAAGATATTCACAATGCGAGTTTCTAAAGTCATCTCAGATGTAACTAGAATAGGAGATTTGCAATGCGAGCTCCAAAGGTCATCCCGAGTGTAACAACAATTGAAAATTGTCTTAACGTTCCTGAAGATATCCCGAACATGAGGCAGATTTTTTTACGATAACCCTCGTGCGTAGTTTCAACAAAGAGAATAATTGCAGATAATTTCCTTTCGTTATCCACAATTTATACATAGGCAAAATATGTGTGTTTGATTCATAAGAACGAAATAAATAACTTCGGAGAGGCTTCCTGGAAACCTATAGGATAATGTGCAGACATACCAAAAACAAATCAGTTAAAACAATTCACGTTGACACTATCATATTTTGTTATTGGCTCTTATGGTGCCGGATTTTCCGGAAAGTTATGGTGAAAAATTTTGTGGTACAAAATCACGGCGTTTTTATACATTCGGTGGAGGAGTAAACGCAACTCAGGTTGAAACCTGTTTTAACAAGTAAGAGGTGTTTAGCAGAAATGTATTGTTCTGTTATTGAATAAAGACCTTCCTTATACAATGGATTTCTACTAACTGGTTATCGACTATTTTACTAGTTGATAACGAAATGAACCTAATTAAGTAGCATGCATGCATGACTTCATTCATCGCAAAGGAAGCTAGCTCTCTTTTTCACATTTTCATATTTCTGGATTAAAACTCACTACCAGTATCGGTTAGACAACGGCAAACTTGTATAACATTATGCGAGTGGAAATTATCTTCTCAAATCTGAAGAATTTCGAGAATTCTCGGAAGAAACCGAATATCCAAAATTTAATCGATACTTCATATTTTTCACAAGAGATTCATCAGAATACCTGAAATCCATTGTTTTTCTCCAAGAAATCATCAACACATTTCTCATTCAAATACTACAGGGATTCCAAATCAATGTTTTGTTTCCATATACCTATCATAGTAATATGGATATATTTTTTCAAGAACCGATAATTAATCTCCATTCATTTCCGAAATACAAATCAATATTCATCAAAGCCATATCTAACCTCCAGACGTAAGAACCGACAATCTAAGCGCTCATATTACGATTTTGTCTGGTATATATGTTCTTTTGAGAAAGAGCATAACATTTTTTGGTATATCACAGTGTTAGCAGAGGAAATGTAAACGGGGTACCATGCATTTTTCCGTATGATACAAGAGCACAGATAAAAGCCTCAGCAAAAACTCTGTCTCCCCGTATAGGGGCCGGTATTATAAAACTTAACTGGAATTTAGCTTTAACTGGCAGTTTTGACAGTTATATTAGGACCTAACTGTCAGTTAAAGTTAAAGATAACTTTCAGATAAGTTTTATAATACCGGCCCTAAGTGTTGTAATTTGTTTGAACAACATGGATGGCATCTTTTTCATTGGAAAATAATTTTTGCGTCATCTTGAATTTATTCCGACAAAATAACTTGACATAATATCTGAAACAGAAAGAGGGGCAGAAAACCAGCAGGAAGCAGTAAATAAAATTACCTACATTTGCTCTCTGACCAGGAGAGTTTTTCGACTAGGTCCGGTCCTCCAAGTGATGATTTTCAGATCCTCAGATGAACGAAGAACGCTACAGGCCCCTTATATTGGGGAATCATCTCCCATAGATCAATAAATGGATATTTCACACTAGAAATCTAACAAAAATCGAGAATAAATTGAATAACTTGTCTGGTATATCTTGTTCACGGATCTCGCCATCTCGCGAATCCCTGGACAATTAGAAGTGTTAATCCTTGCTTTCGGAAATTACCCGAGGCTATTCGTAAGGATTTATGATCTCTTTGCCATGAGACTGTGTGAGCGAGTTTCCCATAGACCTCCCATTGTCGGAAGTTTGAGAATTTCCGCATGTGATATCTTCAGGATCTCTTTGAAAATATCGCATTTGGAGGAAATATAGCACGCCCTGTGATTTCTTAGAGAAGGAGCAAAAGTAATCTCCATATTCTGAGAAGATATCGCCGGGATATCTTTAAAACCTCTCTGTGTTGCCTGGGTTGTTTTAATATAGGTATTCATATTTTTCCAGATGGTGCACATATACAAAGGAATGTGGCAAATATTATGGAGGTTGATATAGAACTAGCAACATCCTTACTTCAATATACTCATAACTTCTCATTCATTGTACTCAACGACCTCATGATTATGTACCTACTTGTTTTGTTAATGAGTGGCTATAATCATGACAGACGAGTATTAACAATTTATTGCGGTGTGCGAAGATATTGCTACACTTATGGTTATTAAAGAACCGCCCGGTTAGCCTCGCTACATTTTATTCCCCGCTGAGGGGGTTGTATGGTTATAAATCATTCTGTTTGTTTATACGATACGAATTCATATTTTCAAATGACTTCGCTCACGACACCCCTAAGAATTCAATTATTCATTTTTAACCAATGAATATTGTATGAATAAAGAATTCAGTAAGAGTAACAGGTTTCGTATATATATCCAGATATTCCAGTATATATACCTAACGATCTGTTATTTATCTATTCCTCTCAATTTGAGAATAAGATTGCTACTATAGCGCATTGTTCAATATTTTTCACTCTCTCGGGAATTTCGGAGGAACGTCGTTAATCTTCGTAAATCATTATGAATGTTTGCTTTATTCATCACCACAAAGGGTGAAAGTAAAATAGCTGATGGTTTGAGAAATTGTTCTCTGGTGTTTAAGGTCGAAGTGAGACTGCAACAAATGGAGTGAAGTGAAATGATTCGAAGTCATCATTTGAGTCGAGAATTTGAACTGGAATAATTACGAATTTGAAGATCCTAAAGATTTTCTTATGGATTGCGAGGTTATATATACCGTAGAAGGTTGCTAAACGCCATGAAAACCCTTTAAACATCTTTCAGTATCAGTAACGTTTAGGAAACAATTATTTGGAACATGAAACATTTCATTTAGGGGTACAAATACATTCCAGGAACATCTATGAGGTCCTTAATGGCCACCCTCAGATACATTTCTGTAGAAACATATCAAAAAAATGTTGCTGAGAACAGTTGCTGAAACGTTTCAGTGATGTTTCCCGAAACTTTAGAGTGACGTTTTTGTATGACCTTTCAGAAACATATCATAACGTCTTCCATTGAACATTCCTATAATATGTTACAATGAAATATATTGAAACATCTGTTTGAAGGTAAAAGAAAAATACTATATCTGATTCCACTAAATAATATTGCAACACAATAGTTAACAGAATAAAATTATATAAACGGAATTTGTTAAATTCGTATATTCTTAGATCGGCACTTTGCTGCCAGGGGCGTGGATGGAATATACATATGGAGTATATCGAGTACCATGTCGGGCATATTGAGGACTCTTTGAGATGGCAACATTGCAACGTATATCGAACATCGCTTCGCTGGGAGTATTCTCATAGAGGATCTGAATTGGAATAAGCCGCTGGTGGGATATTTATCGTTTCGGGAGAATTGATCCACAAAAATTGTCGTTTATTATTGAAAAAAAAGTATGTAGCTGGTTTTATTATTGCTACAGGTACTTTTCACTGAGAGTATGGAAATTTGTAATTAAGTAGATTTGATCAGGCAGCTCAATTTTTTGAAAAACTATTTTGCGACCTTCTTATCCTATGATTCTTATTAAATTGCACATAAACCTTCACGCCCTACTTTTTCAAATAGTTACTTGGTTTGATTAGTTCTGTATATTTAAAAACATCGCGAAAGTATAATTTCGAATATATATATCAGTAGAATTATGTATGGCTGAGAGACTGGAATTATGTAGGGCTAAAACGGAAAGGTCAAGATCATGAACGTGTGGAAGCCTACCACTAATTTCACAGATATATCAATTTGAAATTTCATTTTCTAAATATTTTCGGAAATACAGATCTGATCGAATTGAAAGCCGCTAGGTACTTGGTTGAAAAATATAGGCGTGAATGTTCATGCAAAATTGTGTCTATGATTAAATGATGATACGTACGATAGAGAGATGAAAGCTGCTTTTCAACAGCGATCTCAAGATTTTTTAAATAATCCACAGTTCGGATGACTACAAATTTCTTCGGGAGAATATTGAGCGCATACATGAATTGTGGGTCATTTTAAGAGATATTGAAAAAAAATATGTAAAATTTTGAATTTGTTTCCTCAAAGGTTACGAGCAGTTTTGACAGTTGAAAGAGACTGATGGAGGACTAAGAATATTCTGAAATGCATGGGTATAAGCGATTTGTCTTGTAATTTCTTATTTTATGGGATATTTTGGTCTGATATACTTACTTTCAACACGAGTGTTCTGGGAAACAGCGTTATCGATTTGCCTAAATGTCTGAAATTTTCTAGTTTTGAGCCGAAAACAGTTTCAAATGACTAGGTTGGACTCGCTGATGAAGAGTCCGTGGTCAAGTTCAATTCTGTCCGTCAGTCCGTCCGTTCGTCCAGCTGGCTGTATAAGTATGCTCTAAGTTTTGACGGAAGGAACTAGACTGTTACAATTTCCTGGTTCATTTTGTAGCCCGAATATCTCGGTTAATTTCGTTAGTGGGCGTTATAGTCCGAAAAGTTATACCAATATGAAATTTTGAGGTTGATTTCTCGATATCTAATGCCCCTACCGAATTGAAACTTTGTAATCAATTCGAGAACACTATCGTGCAACTAAGTGGGGAATTATGTGGGACTCAGTCGTTAGAAATTTGAAAAAAATGTTCATTAGGATATTTTTCTCGGAGACACTTGATCGGATTGAAATAAGATGCGGCACATACCTGAGCGACAGTATTGAACAACAATGGTTCAAATTTCAGTACGATCCGATATTTATTTCTGAAGATTTAGAAAAAAGTATGTCAAATTTTGTTATTTGATGTCATTTCCACAATATCTCAAGAAGTACAGAAACCATCAGATTCAAACCTTGTGACTGGTTAGAGAATGCCAACTTGCAATTCGATGTGAAATTTTGTGTGGATCTAGTCGTTCAAGAATTTCAAAAAATCACTTTTTGTTGGATACTCTTTTTTCGGGTGTCATTGATGAGATTTCAGTGAAATTTGGCACTGACCTTTTAAGTCCATATTTAGAAACATTGTTCCCAATTCCAACTTCATCTGATATTTATTCACGGAGATATAGGGAAAAATATGTAAATTTCGATATTCTTCGAAATGTTGAGGTTATTTGCTTGATATCTCAAGAAATTTTGAAGCGATCAGATTGTTACTACGTAACTTGTTTCGAGATACTGCTGCGTAATATAAAAATGTAATGGTGAAATATAAAAAAAATTTGGAAATATTCCAAATTTTTCTCGGAAAAAATTGCATTTTGAAAAGCATTGATCAGACTCCAATGAATTTGGCACAAATTCCAAAACAATATTCAGCAAAATTGTTTAAAATGTTTGATAATATGATATTTATTTCAGGAGATATTTGAAAAGAAATATGCAAAGTTTCGTGGTTGTTTTTGAGGTTATTTCCTCAATAACTCAAGAAAAACTAACTAGATCAGATCTGAACTGAAGTACTAGATTAAAACTCTACAAGTAGTACAAGTAGATTCTTCCGGAAGTTATTCTGAACCCTATTGGCCGTGAATATAATAAATTCCGAAAGAAACGACTGGATATTTTGTAGAGTAGGTTTTCGGTTTAATTACGAAAATCAAATATGTGAATGGGTGAAAATCGCCAAATTATTCTGTAGATGAAGGTTTCCATTCAAGATTGTTTTATTCTTCTATATTTTCAATTGGATCGAAATTAAATTTCCTACTCAATCGAAAAATGGTAGCTTGAGGTTCATGCAAAATTTCGTCAGAACCATCATATAAAAAGAAGACTAATCTTTCCGTCAGGAAGTGAAGTTGCTACTGGCGGGTTCAGTATGTGAACAAGAAAATACTTTGGCTACAAATTCGAACAAGCGCGTAAAAGCTCCTCACTTTGCTTTTCTAGAATTTTTAACGATCAAGATAGTATATTTTGTTTACTTGATATGATAGTTCTTCCACTGATTTCCTAAACAGGTCGAAAATTATAAATAAATAGACCTTTCTTTAGTTCAGTTCAGTTCGATGTATTTTTGTGTTGTAGTTCAGAATATAGGCACCTTGGCACTTCCATTAGCAGGTACAATATGGCTAAAAGGCCAACGTAGTAGATGGACTGTGTGTTGACACAGTGGATGTTTCTGATTACTGTAAAATACATTGAAGGGTAATGATATATGGCAAAATTAACGATCACTTATAATTTAGACCCTTTCTTGATGAAAAATAAGCACAAATAGTTATCAAAACATGAAGATTTGCTGGAAAAAATTCATTACCTGAAATCAATCGACATACCCAAAAAAACATAGTTGGTAATAATACTTGACTTGACATAACGTGATAATCAGCTCAAAATTTAATTGCAATGCATACCTGAATGGAAATGTTTTCTTTCAATGAATCCTGTCTTGTTCGACTAATAGAGAAATAATTTTCTTTTACTTCAACAACCCATTCAGGGTTTTCATTGTTTTGATGTTGATATCTGAAAAAGAACGCCCTTGTGGATTGCGGGTTACAAATTATTCGTCAAGGCAGTTGATAGATATAGTGTCGCGTAGTAATGAACAATATCGAAACAATTGAAGCTATCAACTTTATTTTAATTTTTTTTAATTATTTCGTGAAAAAATAATTCTACAAATTTTCGTGTTGTTGATGGTCACATAATGACTTCGAAACGTAACAGTACACTTCTTTCATCGTTTACATAATTCCGTTATTGTTAATTAGGCAACATTTTTTTCTAGAAACTTTGTAAGTTTCTTTATACCTCAGGAACCACTAGACAAAAATCATCCGTGTGAAAATTTGTAGATTGAGTTATGCAACAGTAATCAACATTGAAAGTTTCATGGAAATTTGGTGGTAAGTTTTAGAAAAATATTTTTTTTTCCTTTAAACCCCAATTTTGAGCTCTTAGGGTACACCGATCTTGCTGAAAAGCTTGGAGGATCAATCCAGAGCGACGAGCGATTTTCGTACCAGATTTCGGTTTAGTACTTTCAGAGAAAAGCCCCGGACAACGGACGGCGGACGAACGTATTTTGGTTTATTATTTGATAAAATCAAAAAATAAACCTTAGTGATAGACCAAAGAAAAAAATTTTTTAAACCCTTCTGAAAATTTCACAGTTTACGTTTTGGAGTATGTAGATTTGAATGAACGAATAAAAAAACACTGCAAATTTTTTTTTTGAGTAACTTAATATTCCGTTGATATCTTAAATAACTTAGGACCGAATGCGATGATTCATTTTCGATATTATTGGAAATTTTGCTGCGTTTTCCTTTATATTTCAGAAACCACTGGTCGGAAATCATCCGAGTAAAATTTTTTAGGTTTAGTTATGCAACAGTAGTCTACGTTCAGAGTTGCATGAAAATTCGGTAGTAAGGATCAACCCCGAGTGACACACGATTTTTCTACCAAGTTTCAAGGATTTCCGTTCAGTACTTCCAGAGCCCCAGACAACGGACGCCGTACGGCGGACGGACGGATTTTTTTTTATTCGTTCATTCAAATCTACATACTCCAGAACGTAAACTGTAAAATTTTCAGGGGGGGTTAAATTTTTCTTTCGTTGGTCGATCACTAAGGTTTATTATTTGATTTTATCAAATAATAAACCAAAATAATAATTAAATAATTACACATCCTCAATTTTTACAGCGAACAAGGAGTTCCACAAGGATCTCCTTTGGCGACTCTGCTCAGCAAGGTGTACTGCTACCACAGCTGTGCCGAGCACTGATGGAAAGTGCTCCGAGCACAAAGCACTAAGCCCTTTCGAAAAGTGCTCCGGAATCCCAAGCACTAAGCACTCATTTTTTGTGAAATGCTCGCGATGTCCAAGCACTTTCAAAAAGTAGTTCATTTACACGAGCACCGAGCACTAAGCACTTTTTGATATAAAACTTCGACTTTAAGACTTTTTCAGCCAATTGTCTGAAATTGTGGCATTTCGGTTTCTCGAAGTCGGAAAACCATCCTAGGACCGACCATAATTTGGAACCCGAACAGAGCTTTTCTCCTTTGAGATTTATCGTGTTTACGACTAGACAGGATCGATCTTGATTACGGATTCTTCATTAGTTCATTCTCGGTATAAAATTTCAAACTTACTGACCGACATTCGATTACTTCCCAATAAAGTTTTCGCCAATATAATATGCTGTCGAAATTATGGAAACAAAAAGACATGCCTCAGAGAGTGCATGGCCTAAGGCTAACTCGTTTTTGCGTGCATGTTCTAGGGAATAGCGTGCTATCGTTTGTTTGGTGTTTGGTTTGTCTCTAATTTTCGAATTTTGAGCCGAAAATGGTCTCAAGCGACTAGGTTGAACCATTGTATACAGTGTATACCATCTTTATACAATGTTTGAAACCACTGATCTGGTGTCGAAGTCGATTCTGTTCGGTCGCTCATCCAACCGAGGATCCGATATCTGTCGAACGGAGCAAACTAGAGGCTTAAAACCTTGAGGATAGGTCGAGCATCCGAATGCAGCGGTTATGTTCGTTGATGGGCACAAGCGGCCCATCGGTTTCAGCGTTATAGCTATTTGAAATTTTGAGGTTATTTCCCTGATATTGAAACTTGACACTTAGTTGGGGCACAGTGACACGCAACTTCCTCCAAAATTTTGTTGATATCGTATACCGTCAGTAAGATTGAAAAAATTTTTTCAACATTTTTTCAGGAAAATTTCCATTATCGAAAACAGTTCTCTATATTTGAAGACAATCTGCTTATACCTTGAGCTTCATATTTCATAGCAGTGTACCAAATTTCAGTTCGATAATTCTCAGAGATATTGGGAAAAAATATTTGGAGGAAATTTTTGATGGTTTTTTACTCAGCATCGTTTGTTTTCCGGAGTAACTTAAAAAATACAATCTCAATCATTGTGAAACTTGAAACTTGGTAACTAGTTTGAAAATGTTGATTTGCAGCTTTGTGCGAAACTTCGTGATGATCGTGTCATTAGAACAATCTAAAAAATTTTTTTTTCAAATATTCAATATTTTGCAATCTTCTGATCATATTATCCTCGCGGAATTTCTTGTGAACCTTCAAGTTGTCATTTTTCAATCAAATACTGGATTTTAATTCGATCTTATCTGTATTTTTGAAAATATTGAGTGTTAAAATTTTGAATTCGTGAGTGGTCACGAATTCGGCTAACGTAATTGAGGCTTCACAAATATCGAGTTTCTGAGTTGTTTATTTCGGAAGTTACTGTGTTTACTATCGGCCGTTAGGCTTGTTGACGAAAGCTCATGAGCAAATTTGTACGATTTCGTGATGATCGTTTGGTTAGATTGAAATAAAATTCAAAATTTTGTTTCCACAAATTTTATATTTGAATCATGTAATTTTTCATTGAAGTACTGGATTCAATTCTATTTGATTGTTATTTTTGGAAATACTGGGAATATAAAATTTAGAATGGGTGAACATATTTCGAAGGTATAATTCGTAAATGGGTAAAATATGCCCAATGATTCCGTGGATATATATATATATCCATTCAAAATTTTATACTCAAAATATTTCTCAAAAAACGCAGATAATATCGAATTGAAATCCAATACTTGATGTGTTTGACTCCCTAATGATGAATCCGTTATCCATATCGATGTTTTGCTGTTCGGCCGTCCGTAAACACGATTACTCTCCAAACGAAATATCTAGAACCCTGAAAAGTAGCAGGGTAGGTTCAGAGCCTAAATAGATCGGCTAACTTCGTTTATATGCATAATCGGTCGGGAAGTTACAGTGTTATTGACGTGAGCATAATTAAATATTTTTGTCCCATTACTTCTAAAATAGACAGCTTCATGCCAAGTTTCGTGATAACCGTTTAATCAGGAGATCGAAAAACAATATTCATTTATATTTTCCCCATCATATAACTAATAATCTGATTCAACTGATATTCATAGTATTTGAGTGTAGAGATTGGTCATCTGCCATAAATTACTTAAATAACTTATCCAGGGTTCAGTAAAACTCAAAAAATATATTTTTTTTAAATATTCTAATTTTGCGATACTCTTCGAATTACGAATACGAAAATTCATTGAGTATAATCCACGTGAATTCACGTCAGTACATTTCTGGAGATTTTTCAACACTCTTCAGAACGGAATTCTAAAATCTCCATGATCAAGATAGAATACGAAATATTCTATCTCGATGTTCCCAGCTGAAAGCTTACGCTTTGACTCTGAAAGCATTTTATTGTTTTCATATAATAGTAGCA
Organism: Myrrha octodecimguttata; assembly: GCA_958510865.1. NCBI lineage: Eukaryota > Metazoa > Arthropoda > Insecta > Coleoptera > Coccinellidae > Myrrha > Myrrha octodecimguttata. The sequence continues at coordinate 17,990,783 of OY294060.1, forward strand.
CAAATCTAAGCTCATACACATACATCACGAATGTGTCGAATTAGGATCCTTGTATTTCTTGTCCAATGTCTCCAAACACCAGAGACAACCGATATATTAGTTCTCTTTGTCTACTCCAATCACGCGATAGCCCGACATTTTCCTGTTTCGACAAGTCCATGAAGGGCTTAGTGCTTAGTAATCCCGAAAAGTGCTTCGAAGCCCTACGGTTCTCGGGAGCACTGCGGTGCTTGGGAGCACTTTGCGGTGCTCGGGAGCACTTTGCGGTGCTTAGGAGCACTTTTTCGAATTACTAAGCACTAAGCCTTCTCAAAAAATTCTCGAAGCACTAAGCACCGGCTTATTAAAGTGCTCGTGAAAACAGTGCTTAGGAGCACAAAAGTGCTTTGAGTGCTTTCACGAGCACTAAGCACAAGGCTTTGGCACAGCTCTGACTGCTACGACATATTCAGCGAAGACATCATACACTTCAATAGCAAAATATACATTCAGCAGTTTGCTGATGACACAGCTTTAATTTCTCACAGTAATACCTTGCGAAAAACGGTTGATGAATTGCAACAATTAGTGGACTATGGTGTGGTTTAATATATGGAGACTGAAAATAAACCCCGACAAATCACAATATGTAATTTTCAACCACAAGAAAACATTGAATTCTCCAAACTTAACTATGGGAAATAATGTTGTCATCCCTCACGATTGTGCAAGATATTTAGGCGTGAACATAGACCACAAACTAACTTTTAAACAACATGCATCCATCATCAAGAAAAAGTATCGCCAGAAGCAAGCATTTTCGCAGCCTCACATATAAAAATTCAGGAATCACCATGAAATCAGCTGCGCATATTTATAAAACAATATGTCGTCCTCTTTTAGAATATTGCCACCCAATTTACCTGTCCTCAAATTCAACCACCAAAAAACTGCTCCAGACTGCAGAAACCACCTCCCTACGGGCAATTACAAAAATGAGGCACCCTAGAAACGAGCTCTACAACCCCCCGAATAATCTTTTATATGAGAAAACTTAAATAAAACTAATTTCAGATCGATTGGACTATTTGTCGACGAAATTCTCACAGCGGGAAGATAACATAAGAATTCTTAGGGAATTCTGCATAAACAGGAACCAGGAATTAAGACCTCACAGAAAGACTCCTCTAAACACCATTCGGGAAGTGTTGCAGAATAAAAGTTCATAATTTCAATACTATCTACTTAGTCAATATTATTATCGTTATATATGTATATAAGTATTTTTTTTCTTCTTTTTTTTTGTATGATTGGGTATATCCAATTGTTTATCACACTATCATGTATCAATCCATACTCTTAAATATTTCTTATAAACAGGCTGAAGGACTTCGGTCGATGGCCTTTTGGAATGATTTTTCCGATAAAGTACTGTTATTATTATTATTTTAAACCAAAATCCGTCCGTCCGCCGTCCGTTGTCCGGGGCTTTTCTCTGAAAGTACTGAACGGATATCCTTGAAACTTGGTGGAAAAATCGTGTGTCACTCGGGGTTGATCCTCCAAGCTTTTCAGCAGGAATTATTTCTCGAAAGCTTACCACCGAATTTTCATGAAACTCTGAACGTTGATTACTGTTGCATAACTAAACCTAAAAAAATTATCCCGATGATTTCCGACCAGTGGTTCCTGAAATATAAAGAAAAACGCTGCAAATTTCCAATAATATCGAAAATGAATCATCGCATTCGGTTCTAAGTTGTTTAAGATATCAACGGTATATTGGGTTATTAAACTAAGAAAATAATAAACCCTTGTGTAAAATTTGCAGTGTTATTTTATTCGTTCATTCAAATCTACATACTTCAAAACGTAAACTGTGAAATTTTCAGGGGGGGTTAAAATTTTTTTTTTGTTGGTCGATCACTAAGGTTTATTATTTGTTGCCAAAGCGATCATCTCATTTTAACATGCGCGCAGATACTGCTGACTTCACGTCAGTGTTTTTCCAGGTTGTTTTCGTTACCCTGTATTTTTCGAGTATGAATAGGTCCATCACGAAGCCGTAATAAGAAATCGAAATAAGTTTATCAATAAGTTAATTATGCAAGTGGTCTTTCAGGGACACCCTGCATATTTCACCGTAAATGTTATATGAGGAAGCATAAAACCTTCGAAATCTTCCAATAAAACTGCTGGTCGCTAACTACAAGAAAAGGAGGATTAAACAAACTGAATTTCTGAGCCACCTTGTATGATTTTACTATAAATATCTGGTCGTATGTGGAAAGATATTAGCTTTCAAATTCACAACAGAAAAATTCTGATTTACAGCTGAAAAATTATCCATGTTTTTATGGAACAATCTGTATATGTTATGTTCGAATAGTACTACCTTTAAGTAACACTAAAAGCAATCAAAAAAAATAAATAAAATTGACTCATGAGTAAGGAACATATGCTCGAATAAAGTACACGAATTTTCAGGACCTCCAAACGCCTTTTTTAGTCGATTAAAAAGGATTCTCCAAATCAGTCTCAATGCTACTATAGAAGAATACTTTTATTTCGATTTTTCAATATCACCAACACAGCTATAAATTCGAATACCGAAGCATATGAACGAGGTTCGCTTTATTCGAGTTAAAAAATTACGTCATTCAATGAAAACAACAGTAATACGTCTTCTTAGAGCGCAGAATGTAGACTGATCACATTTGGCAACATTGGATGACGCCTTAATGTACATCATGTGAGTCTTCAATGTACGCAGTTCGAATACATATTGTATACAGGAAGCCCTAATGATAGCAAATCGTAGAGAGGTAGCAATGTTAGGACAGTGATGAAGAATCGTATGTTTTAATTTTAATGCTACGGTATTCTCGTTTACACAGAAGTGCAGGAAATGCATTTTTATTCAATATATATGAAGTTGTACGAAGCAACCACATCTCCATCACAGAGAGGCCATAATGTTGGAATGTGGTTTGAGTTTATGAAGCGATAAAATATGAATATTTCACAACCCAACTAGAAGTTAACAATAATTCATGCAGATCCTGTATATCAAAAATCCAAAATTACAAATTGAAAATAAATAGTGTTTCCATTAATGTGTGAGCAGTACACTTAATCAAATCTGATACTTAAGAAAAAAACATTATTTCAGTATTGTAACAATTATTGGCATCAAATTGTAAAGCAAAGAGTTCAAGAAAGCATATTTAAAATAATACAGGCTATGCATAAATACAAATGGTATCTGGAAAACGTAAAAAGATACATTGACGGAAATTCAGGTTTCTACCCAACAAACAAACAACGCATAACAAATTTGAAATTACCGCCACAATTTATCCAATGAAAATGGACCATAGAAACAACCAATGAAATCGTGGAGCGCATCTTGGGATTTAGCCGCTCGTATTATTAACACTTACCTCACTTCAGGTGAATCAGACATATTTTTCTTCTGAAGATTATTATCTGACAACTTGCTGGTAAACTTATCATAACATTCAAATTCAAAACTTCGCCATTCTGACATGCAAAACACGATCGCGGATTGCGGCTTCAAGTTGACGTGATGGTCATGGTGGGGAAAAAAGCCCGGCAGATTCAAAAATTAGACGTCGTATTTGCTTGGGGACAACATAATTTTGACCACAGCAAAAAATCAAAATGAAAACTTTCATTTCGATGATATTTTATGCAATGAATTCAAAGCAATAAACAAATCCATATTCACAGATAACTCTCTCTGTTATCTGTGTCCATATTTCGGCTTGATTGGAGATGCTGCACTGCCAACATCGGACCGGCATGTTCGTATTGCCGACTTGGCCAACGCGCCAAGGTCGGGCCGGAAAACTGCCGATGATTTCATTGCCCGGTACCGTTTTTAGTATCAGGCCATTAGTGGCTGGATTCTATGTGGCCGATTGGCGGATGCCGTACATCGGGCCGGCTTTTTACCGATATTGCCATTGTATAAAGACAAGTTGTCTTTATTGGGAATATTTATTAAGCAGAGCTTGAATATTTAAAGAAATTCTTATAATTTTGTGTAAGATTTCTTGGGAAGGAACTTTTCGTATGGATCCCGATATAAATCGTACTTTAAATCGTTCCTGGAGGATAATTTCGGTGATATTCTAGTGAATGTTGCTTGGTGGATCAAAATGAACCAATATCTCAGTTTACTTGAATTTCTGGAAAAATAGGCACCTCAATAAGTAATTTAAGGACTCTTATTTATGTGAAGAAGTGCTGAATGCAGGCTATATTATGTGGTAAATCTAGAATCAGTCCAAATGAAATGACTTGTTCTTTGTTTACAAACGAGTGAATCAATAAAATGAAAACAGATTTTCTGCTTTAGTTCTTTTGCATCGCATTACTAAAGAAAAGGAAACAGATAGACATATAATTGATTTCATTTTCATATTACAGCAGCTCAAGATACACATACAAAATGAAAAATGTCACAGCTGGTTCAACCTACCTTTATATAGAAATGAAAAGTATTAATGTATTTATATGAATAACTTCAGCTTTTATCAACTCTAACAGTATATCTAGTCTAGGTCAGGTTTTCAACCAGATCACTCTTTTAGAATATGATTTTGTGTAGTATGTGAATTAGGTAGCTGCAGAAGTGCTCGGTAGTTTCTATGCAGTATTTTTCTTCAAAATTCTCTTATTTTCATTTACTCCTGAAAACATCATGACATGAAGTTGTTTCGAAATGAATACATTGTAGGTAATTTACCTTTATGAAAATAAACATCATCAGAGAAATGCAGTGAACATATTTTCATGTATTTCGTGACCTGTTTTCCAATCTTCAATTTCTAAAGCTTGGCCTTTCTTCTATCATTGAGTTCCCTGCCAAATGCTGTTTCCAAATTGACTTTACTTTCATTTGGCTTTGGAAAAAATGAAAACTGGAGGCACTAGATGATCCTTTCTTCTTTGACCATGAATAACAGGGATGCCATTTCGAATTAATACAATCGAAAATTTTAATCGGAAAGAAAGGAATCGATTGATGAATATTACAAACACTTTCGGTATACCAAAGTTTCAACTCGGAGGACAACACAAAAGCTCGAAAATGAACTCCAAAAGTAAGCAAATTACGTTAGAATAACAGGCACGTCGAAAAACTACTAGCTTGGAAGTGTTCGAATTTCTATCGCCAGAGGGCGTATCGCTTAGCAGTAGTTGCACAATGCTGAAATGTTAAATTAGGTCTATGAATCAGGTATATTTATTCTATGACTTAACCTAAATGTAGATAGTTCAAATGGCTTGCCTCTGTCTAAGCAAATGACAAAATGTTTAATAATATAAGTTCAAATACTTGACTTAATGATTTCATTAAGTATTTTCAATAATTTTTTTCAGAAAAAGGTATACCCAAAAAAAATGCCTTCTGACTATGAATTTCACCATTGTATCTTGGATGTAGTTTCACATGGTCAGATGATTTAATCAAAATAGTATGAAGTTCAAACCAAAATCAAAATCATTCTTACTGCCTATTTATGTCTCCCACAAAGATAAATTATGCTGCACATATACTGTGTTTATGGCTGCAGTATTGATCATAATGTTTATAACAACAGTGGTGTTATCAATAAAACTCCTTAACATTGGTACGTATTAATCACAGACCTAGAAGTCTTTGGTAATAATGAAAAGTGAGGATTCACACATGGATTTTAAATATGACTTACCTTGCAGTCAATTTGGAGAAGAGTTGTAAATACTACACTTGAAAGACAAAGTCCCTAAATATATCATGTAGAGTTTTAGTCACAGTTCAGCTTTTCTTTTTTTTTTCAAAACTCGACCCACTCTGTATTCCTCTCCATTGTGTTGTCAGTTATGTGCTAAAATAATATTTTTATTCTAGCAGGCATGTGAAATCTAATTTCATTACAATATTTTTTTAGGTGAATGCCGGCCTGATCGAATTGTCATTAGATACATTAATAATGATAACAAGAGTATGGAAAAGTGGAATTCAGCTTCTGAACATCGCTTAGGTATTATAGTCCCCTATCGGGATAGATTTGAAGAACTATTGGAATTTATTCCTTACATACATAATTTCTTAAGGAAGCAAAATATTGCTTTTGACATATATGTCATGAATCAAGTAGACAATTATAGATTCAATAGAGCCTCATTGATTAATGTTGGCTATCTCCAGGTGAAATCTAATTATGATTATTTTGCAATGCATGATGTGGATCTTTTGCCATTGAATGAAAATTTGAGTTATGCCTATCCTGAACAACCTTTTCATCTAGCTGCCCCAAATTTACATCCAAGGTATCATTATGCAAAATTCATTGGCGGAATATTTCTCATCAGTAGGTAAGATTCTTTTTCTAATTTGAGTTTCGTCAAATATTCAGATATAAAAGTGGAATTGCAGGATATTACCTGAAGTGAAAGGTAATACCCCTAGGTCCCCTTCAATGCTTTTTTGTAATGCTTCATAAAATTTTGAAAAAACACCTGAATTATGATAGCTTTTACGGATTCATTCGTGTTTATATTTGAATGAATTTTCCTGTTTTTCTGGAAAAATATGTTTTACAGATTCTCAGAACAATCTTATTTTCTGATTTTGTTCATGATCTGGTATAAATGTAATAAATCCTATACAGATCACTCATGTGACTTGATAAAAGCTCAGATAAAAGTGCAGAGTTGATAAATTACTCCACAATTAATGTTTCTTCTGGTTCAGTTTTTGTTCGAGATAATTGCGGTATTTGGTATCAGATGGAGGATTGAGACTAACTCTATTTGATGGTGCTTCTGTTGCTGATTTTGTGCCCATTTGCAGACTCTTCAATAATTTTAGTTGTTTTCAATTTCATTGATATCCGCCGGAAGACACGTTTTTACTATCAGGAACATTTGTCCAGCAGATATCCATTCTTTATCACCATCATTGTTATCTGGTTGGGAGTTTCCTTTCACATTTGAATCATACCATCATGCTTGTCAGGATTGTGTCAATGTAGAGAGGACATGGGAGAAGAAGATAATTATTTTGAATGTGACTCATACAGGAGACCCATTCACGCCATCCGTGCTTGTTCGGAGTTGACAGAGTTGGAGCTTAAGTGCGTGCATGCAATTGATGAAGAGAACATTACCAAAAATAGGTTTATTGTCTTAACAGGAGAATCTCAATTACAAGACACCATATTATATTGAACAAAGTTGATAAATATAAAAAAACTAAAAGCTGAGCCAAAGAAAACAGAAAAAGAGAAACAATCAACAGGCTAATGATCAAGCTGAGTAACTGCCTGAGTTTAAGCTTTAACGTTCGCAAACCATCAACATCAGCACATATCCTATTGAACTGTGGACACATTACATACATTGGTGATCTAATGATAATGTTAGTCCTGAGTTTAGGGAGGTACAGTACTTGTTTAAGTCGACTATAATTATAACAGTCACCTAGCAAGACCCAGACCATTGAAGCTGATTTTCCAGTTAAGTGAACCTGCTATGGAGATGATGGTCAGATCCCGAGAAATAAAGGAGTTAGACAGGTTCGAACACATATGCATTACATCAGAGAGACTGGGGGAGAGTCAAACCTGAGAATCAAATACGTTTATGGAGAGCCTAAAATCTCTTTGGGAAAACGGTAACGTGTTCTAAGCGGGAAGCACCTTCTGTACGCTGCTCTAACCAAAATGTTAGAGGACTCGTACTGAAACCCATGAGTTCTACATACCTGTTTCTTCACGCGTGTCTTATATCGTCTCTATATCTGAGACGTGGCTGCAGTCTAACATGTACAGTGCCAAGCTCTATACGAGTGCTTATGTATTGTTCAGGAGCGACAGAAATATTGGGAGAAGTGCGGTCTCCCGCTAAACAACGTGCTAAAAAAGTAACGTAACTCGTCGAATAATTCTTGTATGAAGAATTATTACGGAGAATCCTCGCACCCGTCGATTTTTGATTTCAAAAGCAATATATGCTGTGCTTTTTTGAATTTGATATTTCTCAACCCACCAAAACCCCCCACCCCCTACTTCATTTTTTCAAATGGGAATAAATGGGCTATCTATGTATGTTGCAGTCAATGGAAAAAAAGGTAAGTCAAAACCGGTATACCTCAAGGATCAGTCCTTGGACCTCTATTATACTTGCTGTATGTTGAGGGTTTATCGAAGGTGAATTTACCAGGAAAATTCTATATGTTCGCAGACGACAGAGTTTTAATATTACATTACATTGCTTACATTCCACAAATGGCTGTGTTGCAACAAACTTATAATTAATGAAGATAAGACAGTCTACATGTCTACGTGATGTACATAAAAAAAACACACGATATATCACTGAAGATAAACGAAAGTGCAATCAAGAGTGTGAACTCTTATAAATATTTGGGGTTGGTTATTGATGATGAACTTGGATGGAACAACCACGTTGACACTGTAATAAATAAAATCAGTAGGTTTATTGGTTCTATATCCCATATACGAAACTACTTGAACGATAAAGAAAAACTGATTTTCTACAACACTCATATAAACAGTGTGTTAACCTACTTACTAATCATATGGGGCAATACCAACAAATAAATAAAACAAATAAAAAGGTTGCAACGATCACAAAACAAAGTGGTGAGGTTTCTTTTTAAGCTGCCATTGGATACACCTACCACATTGCTGTATAGTAGATATTCTATTTTACCTATACACAAGCTCTATTTGCGGGAATCGTACATGTTTGTCTATAAGATCACCAATAATCTCTTGAAGAGCGGCCTAACTGTGGAAAATAACATCGTCCATCAATATAATACAAGAAATTGAGAATGATTCAGCTGGATAAGAACACAAAAACAAATTATGGTAGAAGAAGACCTAGCTATGCCGCTGTTGAACTGTATAACAAGTTGAAGTTACATCATACCATCAGATCTTCCAAATCGCTGGGCACTTTTCGAGCAAGTATGCAGAAATATCTGGTTAGGGATTTTTTTTCAGTGCTGGCATTAAATTTAGGGTTGTAGTACGAAATTTTCAATAAGTAATTTTTGTACAATTTGTAAATATTTCTGTGAGAACAACTATAAGTTGATTAACGGAATGAACTTTATTATTATTATTGTGATACATCAAATGAAAGGTAATTTGATTCAGCGATGTGGCTTAAAGTAGAATTGGATGTGCCGTTTTTATATTAAAAAAAAAAGTCCAAAAAGCACTGCCGTGAAGGCAGCAACTTTTGCGCGCATGTTCAATGTAGATGACCGCTTCAGCAACGAATTTGAACGTGCGCGCAAAAGCTGCTGCCTTCACGGCAGTGCTTTTTGAAATTTTTTTCTGATAAATTACTGGATCTCAATTCGATCATATCTGTATTTTTGGACATATTGTAAAAATAAAATTTTGAATGGGTATATCTACGGAATCATTGGGCGGATTTTACCCATTCACGAATTCGACCTTCGTAATTAAGCCCCAAACCTACTCTACAAATATCGAGTTTCTAAGTCGTTTCTTCCGGAAGTTATTGTGTTTACGGTCAGCCTGACGGCCGACTGCGTAAACACAATAACTTCCGAAAGAAACAACTTAAAAACTCGATATTTGTAGAAAAGGTTTGGACCTTAATTACGAAGGCCGAATTCGTGAATGGGTAAAATCCACCCAATGATTCCGTAGATATACCCAATCAAAATTTTATTTTTCCAATATTTCCAAAAATACAGATCAGATCGAATTGAAATCCAGTACTTCATCGAAAATAACAGTTCGAAGTTTCATACAGAATTTAATGAGGATTATATGATGAGAAAATCATAGAAATTTTTTTTTTCAAATTGTTCTAATAACACGATTATCACGAAATTTCGCATAAAGTTGTCTTCCAGCATCTTAAAACTAGCTGTGAAGTTTAATCAGGACTGAATCAGTATTTCTCGAGTAATACCGAAAAAATCAACGATATCGAGAAGAAAACCTCGAAATTTGACATATTTTTTCCCGATATCTCCAAAACTTATGATCGTATCGAACTGAAATTTAGTACACTGCTGTGAAATTAGAAGGTCAAAGTGTGAGTATAATTTTTTTTGGATATGATTAACGGTTTCCGAGAAACAAATTTTTTTGTAAAAAAATTTTTTAAATTTACTGACAATATGATCTTGACGAAATTTGGCTCAAAGTTGTGCGTCGTTATACTCCACCAAACTGCCAAGTTTGAATCCAATCGTTCGAGTAGTTTCTGAAATAAAAAATAAATAACTTCAAAACTTCAAGTGTCTATAACTCCGAAACTATTCGACCGATTTGGCCCATTAACGAACTTAACCACGGCATTCTGATGCGCAACCTATCCTGAAAGTTTCAAGAAGCTAGCTTGCTTCTGTCGACAGTTATCGTGTCTACGGACGGCCGGCCGGCCGGACAGAATCAATTTTCCCACCGGATTCGTCATCAGTGAGTCCAACCTAGTCGATTGAGACCATTTTCGGCTCAATCATCCAAAATTACAGACATTTGGACAAAACGATAGCACGCTGATCCCCTAGAACATGCGCGCAATTAGGAAATAATTTACAATTTGTGATTGGAGAGTACTGCTATCAGACCATTATTCTTTTATTAATTATTATTAAGGGAAATCCTCGAAACCATGGATCTGTAATTCCGAAAGTAGGTCTCCCTATGCTTTTTTGAATTTGAAATCTCACACCCTCAACGAGGCGAATGTGGATGCATATTTGTATGCTGATGATACAAATGTGGTGATATCGTCCCATAATATTGAAGCAGTAAATGAAGGCCTGATATCTGCCATTTTTAAGATTGAAGGATGGTGTAGAGCAAACGCTGTAAATCCTAATGCCGATAAAACAAAGATAGTATATTTCTCCAATATAAGATCGAATAAGACCTATCCAAAACGTATCAAAGTGAAAGATCATATTTAGGCTGACTCCAGTACAAAGCTCCTGGGTGTGTTAGTGGATAAACACCTTACTTGGGATCAACATTGTGATACTTTAACATCTAAACTGAATACAGTGATCTACACAATGAAAGCTGCAAGGAATCAAGTTGATCTTAGCACATTAAGGACTATTTACTTTGCGGACTTCCAATCCCTTTTATCATACGGCATTATTTTTTGGGGCCCTAGTTCACAAGCTAGTCATATATTTACTATTCAAAAATGGCCTATGAGAAATATGTTAAATATAAATTTCAGATCATCCTGTAGAAATTGGTTCAAATCTAGTAACATTTTGACGCTGCCAGGTCTATGTATTTATAGAATTTTAATTTTCTTTCGAAAACATCAATATTATTTTGAGGAGAATAAAAATAATAATCCAACTAGGAGAACTCATGAATATTTTTTTCCGATCCATAAATTTTCGAATACCAGCCAGAGCACGTTTTATATGGGAATAAAACTGTATAATCTTATCCTAATCAGTATAAGAAAGATATCATTGTATAGTTCATTCCGAAGATCAGTGTTTTCATATATATTGAATTGTGAACCATATTCTTTCAGCGAATTCATAGATTTTTGTAGGTCACAGTAAGTGAAATGTTAATGTTTCATAGATTTTTAATTCATAGTTTCTGTTTGACTTGTTTTCATTTCATTATTATTTGTATTATTATGATGATTTTGGGAATAAATGGATATTATTATTATTATGCTCCACTCCCCTCTACTGTTTTTTTCAAATAGTAATATATGGATTGTGATATATGAAATGAAAGGACATTGGTTTGCACATTGAGCGGTTTGACTGAAAAAAGAATTTGTTAAGTTTTTTTTATGTCGAAATGAACAATTTGTGATTGGTCTCAGGTTCTTATTCCTGAAATAATAAATATTGAGAAATATCCTCCTACCCGCCGATTTCTATTTTCAAAGTTTGAGAAATGCATGCTGTTTCGAATTTGGTGGTTAATACTCTCAATCTCCAACAATTTTTTTCTATTGGAAAAATATTCGATGACGAATTCAGTTATGTGAACGAAAATAAAATTCACCTTAAAATTCTTGCAATAAAAATGTTACGATGAAAAAATAATCATACATAAGTTCAAAACAGCTGCGAACTAATGTATTAGATCGCAAATAAAACAATAAATAGATAAGGATGGTGATATATATATTATATATATTCTTTTGAGATGAGCATTACATTTTTTTTTATATCAAACAATTTGTGTCATAACAGTATTAGCAGAGGAAATGTCAACGGGGTACCATACATTTTTACGTATGATACAAGAGCACAGATAAAAACCTCAGGAAAAACTCTGTCTCCCCGTATAAGTGTAATGAAATTGTTGTTTTTTATTGAAGGGCTTCTTTTTCATCGACAAAATTTCCTCCTTCCTATGCGATGCAGGTTGAAATCTTGGAAACATACATGAAAACAAAAAAGGAGACGAAAAAACTAATATGAACTAGTAAATGATTTAGTACTCATTAAATTAATTTGAAGTTCGCAATCCATCTCAAAAAAGAATCAGACACCGAATGAATTGCCTCGAAACCATCGTCAAATTTATATATTGGACAAGTATTTACTAAATGTTCTATTGTTTCCTCTTCTTCTCCGCACTCGCACCTTGGACTTTCAACCGAATTCCATTTGAAGAGGAAACTATTACAGCGACCATGACCGGTTCTAAGTCGATTCAAAATGCACCAAATTTTCCTAGGAAGATTGAAACCATGAACTTTTTCTGAAGGATCGCTGATCAAACCTTTGTTAAAAACATTACACGAATTCCATTCCGAACGCCAAATTTCTTTGTCACTTTTATTGGTGTAAAGAAAATCGTTGATCCATAAAGGTTTACGAGATTTCAATCTAGCAATTTTAGAATCCGGAATATAAGACATGATTGGGAATAAATTCGGAAAGGAACGATATTTATCCCAAGACTTTATCACTGCAACCTGTCTACGAATATGGGGCGGTACAATATTTGACAGAACTGGTAACCACTGTAAAGGTGTAGATCTTATGGTCCCACTAATGATTCTCATATCAACATTAAGCTGTACATCTATTTTACTAACATGAGCGCTATTGAACCAAACCGAACAACAATATTCAGCAGCAGAAAAAACCAAAGCCAAAGCTGCGGTACGAAGAGTTGTAGGGTCAGCCCCCCATGAAGAACCAGCTAGTTTTTGAAGAATATTATTCCTAGATTTCAACTTCATGCGTAAGTTTTCCAAATGGGCCTTGAAATTTAAAGAGGTATCTAATTTCACTCCAAGATATTTAGGAGTGAAATTATGTTTCAGAACGGCATTATTGAAAGTAACATTCAAAGTTTTAAACTTCTGTTGATTATTCAAATGAAAACAAGAAACTTCTGTTTCATTAGAATTTGGACATAAACGCCACTCAACAAAATAATTCTTCAAAATTTCTAAATCAGTATTTAGAGTGTTTTCAATGACTTTGAAATCAGAGTGAGGAAAAGCCAGAGCAATATCATCTGCATAGATGAATTTCTCTGAAGAAGTTGCTGGAATATCACATAAATATAAATTAAATAGAAGGGGAGCTAAACCTGATCCTTGTGGGAGTCCATTATTCAAAGTTTTGAAACTACTACTAACATCATCAACAAAAACACGGAGTCTTCTGACAGATAACATATTTTCGATCAATTGAATTACTTTTCCACATTTCAGAAATTTATGGAGTTTGAATATTAAACCATCTTTCCACACCGTATCGTAAGCTGCTGAAAGATCCACAAATACAGCCCCCGTTTTCAACTTTTTATTGAATCCTGATTCAACGAAAGTAGTGAGACTAACAACTTGATCAGAACAATTTCTATTTTTCCTAAAACCACCTTGACAATTTTGCAGAATATCTTCAACAGATGATTATATCCTGAATAAAATTAATCTCTCTAAAATTTTGAAAGGTACACTCAATAAACTTATAGGTCTATAACTACTTGGGTCTGATGAATTTTTCCCAGATTTCAGAATTGCTATTACTTTTGCCTTACGAAATTCCGTTGGAATATTTCCAGAATTCAAAATATCATTATAGAAGGATAATAACCAAGATAATGCCTCTTTGCCCAAATGTTTTATGAACTCAGGATAAATCCCATCGAAACCAGCAGCCTTCCGAGATTTTGTACACTTTATCGCAGATTTCAATTCATCCATGGTGAATGGACTAGATATAACATCCAAAGTTGATGGCGATGATCTCAACCTATGTAGATGTCGCTTCCACACACATGAAGGTGTTCTCGAAACAAAGTGTGGAGGTTAAGAAAAACTTTACTTCCTGTTGGGAACATATTCTTTCGTCAATCTAGCGGATCAACTTAAGATGTCGAAACGTATGTTATCGTTCTAGTTGCTAACTGATCTCTCTCTGGCGAATAATATCATGTTTCCCGAGATTTTTCAGTCGACTTGAATCAATTGAGTGAAAAGCGGCGAATACATTGCAAGAATTTTAAGGTAAATTTCATTTTCGTTCTCATTACTGAATTGGTCATCGAATAACCTTCGATGCGATATATAACATGCAATATTTTTCAAAAAAAAAAAAATTTTGAGGGTATAAACCCCCAACTTATAGATAGATAGAAATCAGCGGGTAGAAGAATATTTCTCAATATTCATTATTTGAAGAATAAGAACCTGACACTAATCACAAATTGTTAATTTTGTAATAGAAAAATAGCTTAACAAATTCTTTTTTCAGTCACACCGCTCAATGCGCAATCGAATGTCCTTTCATTCGATATATCACAATCCATATATTCCTATTTGAAAAAAAAACAGTATAGGGGTGTGGAGCGTAAAGGGTGAGAGATTTCAAATTCAAAAAAGCATAGGGTGACCTGCTTTCAGAATTACAAATCTATGGATTCGTGAATTTCCCTTGAAAATAATCAGTAAAAGAAAAATGGTCTGATTGCAGTACTCTCCAATCACAAATTGTAAATTATTTCCTAATTTTTGAGCGCATGTTCTAGGGGAACAGCGTGCTATCGTTTTGTCCAAATGTCTGTAATTCTCGATTTTTTTTCCCGAAATTGGTCTCAAACGACTAGATTGGTCTCCCTGATGACGAATCCAGAGTCAAAATCGATTCTGTCCTTCCGTGGACACGATAATTGTCGAAGAGTGAGCTAGCGACTTTAAACTTTCAGGGTAAGTCGCGCATTGGAATGCCGCGGTCAAGTTCGTTAATGGGCCAAATCGGTCGAGCAGTTTCGGAGTTATAGCTATTTGAAATTTTGAAGTTATTCATTTTTTATTTCAGAAACTACTGCAGCGAATGGATTAAAACTTGGCATTTAGGTGGAGTATAATGACGCGCCATTTTTGTCGAAATCATACTGTCAGTATATTGAGAAAAAAAATTTTTCGAAAATAATTTTAATCATATTCGAAAAAAAAATCCACTTAGACTTTGAGTTGGGACCACTTTTTGGTTGTGTTTTCCTCCATAAGTGTGTGAAAGTTAATAGTTAATAATTGAAAAGTTTGTTTTTTCAATTATCCCTATCAACTCTTTTTATAAGTATTAACTATTGCTGCTTTCAAAAATTTATATGATCAGTATGGTTTATTTAACTCTATTTGAAGTCAGTGGCTAGTCAAATACAGGGTGAATCACGAGGAACTGTACATATTCCCACCACGTTTCGAGACTACTCGGGTGATGATGAAATGACCATTTAAAAGTGCCTTCCTCTCTTCATAAATTTTATACCGGCCTATTTTCGGTTTTTACCGAAAACTTCAATCCGTCCGTTTTCAATGGTTATCTCGAATCGATTGAAATTTTCAGGGAATATTGTCTTGAAGGACGCTCAGGTACCAACTCGTTCATAATTCGGAAAATCCAGGTCCGGCTTCGAAAATTTTTGTTGTGTTGGTCTTTCGCAAAAATTTCACCCTGCGTTTGTTTTTTTCTATGTTTGATGAGAAATATTGAAACCATAATGATTATGGAGTAAAACTGCCGAAAAGATTTTTCCGAACATTATTGTACGATTTTCAATTAAATCATGAATTTCAGCTTCAAATAACAATTTTCTCATTGAATTCAGTATAAGGGTCAAGAGTAAGTATCATCTTATCCCTCATACAGCATTTTCTTAATTAAGTGCTGTTTCCAGGACCGGCTCATGAAAATTTCCCAGTTCAGTTTGATCTTAAAGACCTGTTTGGCCGTTTGTTGAGAAATGCAGAAATTTTCCTTAGCCTTTCGAAAACTTAGAACAATAATTGGGACGTTGAAATCGTTAATAGAACTATTACGTGCTACCTAAAATATTCTATTTATTATTAGCCTCGTGGAACTACCATTCCGTGTGTAAGACGAGACAAATCACTTTTACGAGCACCTCAGTGTTTTGTATCCCCGTCTGTCCTTTTCAATTGGTTGTTGATGATTGTTAAGCTATAGTTGTTTTCTTAAAGTTTAAAATTTCAGATGATAACTAGATAGTGAATACTTAAAAAAATGTATTTAAAAGAAGCTTAATGGAATATCTCCCACTTTTCTGTCATAAATCCATAAATGAGACATCACTGGTAAAAAAAATTAAACCAAACATGAACGAGACAAATTTTTTCATGGAAATAATTAAAATCAAAAATTAACATAACCAATAACAATTACATTTGATTATTTTCAAAATGAATTCGTTCAGCTTCCACACATTTCTGCTGTCTTATATTTAAATGTCTTACTACATTCCTGATTGTACCTAGATCGTTGCTAATAATATTGGAACAGTTAATTATTTTTTCTATCAATTCTTGGCGTTTGTTTGGAGGTTCTGCACACCAGTTCTTTCAGTCGTCCCCAAACAAAATAATCAATAGGGTTCAAATCGGGGGACCTTGGTAGCCAAGGAATATTACCTCCTCCCCCTATTATCTGGAACCGTATGTTTGATTCAGATGTTGGCGGACAGCAACCGAAAAATGTGGAGGTGCTCCATCATGCTGAAAGTAGAGCTAACGAACGTCAATATTAGCTTATAGGTTGGACAAAATATTTTGTGAAAAGTCTAAATGAAACTCTCCACTCAACGAGCAATCAAGGAAATGTGGACTTAAAAGCTGGTTATTGACTACCCCAATCCACGTATTTATCGAATATCTTAATTGACAGCGTCCTTCGCGGATTGTATAGGGATTTTATTCGGCCCAGATATGACTGTTCCTCAAATTGTAAATTGCGGTAAATAAATTCTATGAAGAACGAATTAAATTGGAAATTTTCATGAGCCTGTCCTGAAAATGGCACTAAATTAATGAAATGCTGTATGATGTGTAAAGGTAATACTTATTCTTGCTCCCTATACTGAATTCAATGGGAAAATTGTTATTTAAAACTTAGCGAAAATAATAACTGAAATTCATTATTCAATTGAAAATTGTACAATAATGGTAGGAATAATATTTTTGGCAGTTTTCCTCCATCACATCTTAGTATTTTTTGGTGGTCAATTCAATTGTGTTCCATTGCCGAATTCGATAGCATTATTATTTGAATGTATTCGATTTTCTAGGTTTTCTGTGTCTAAAATATCGCAAAATTCAAACTAAACTTTTTTTCACATGTCTACAGTAAAAAAAAAAATCACCCCAAATTTTTGGAATCTTTCGAGGTAGAACTTACCTTCATTCTGAACAGTCATGTGAAAATAGAATAAAAAAAATCCATTGGTGAAGGGGACCCGTGGACTGTATTTTTCTCATGTTTCGTGAAATGGAACAATAACTAGCAGATTTTCAAACTAGAAACTTCAATCTGAACCTTTTACAATATTTACAAAACTTGTTCTAGCGTGCTTCACTTGGATGATGTTGGCTCTTAACTTAACCTTAAACCATAAATTGAAGTCACAGAAATAAATACATGTGTTCTTTTTTCTTAGAATTGAAATGTCCGTGAACACGGAATAAATCATACTGAAAATAAAACACGTGCCGAAATCTCGCGCATAGTAACTCTATTTTCGTTCTATTTCGTTCGCGAAGATTCCGCGTTTCAAGCACTGGCGCGAACATACCGCCCCCTTTGCAAAGCCTAAGCTTTCAAAATTCAACTAGAGGGGGACAGATTCTTTGGAAGTTCCGTTTCATGCCTCCCGCACAGGTACGAATCGATGTACTGCGCTCTATTCCATCTTGACCCTTGTGAGAAGCGTGATGACTCGCCCGAGCTGCCATTCTGTGGGCAGGGACTGGTCGTCCTTGATGACCATCACTTTTTTTTCCTATTTTTGTACAAAGTAATCTCGCTGCCACATCATCTCCAAAAGTCTTGACATATTCTCTGCATCAACTGAAACCTTGTGGGACGATGTAACTTGACGTCGCTGACATCTTTATCTGGCACAGCTATCAGCGTTCTTTCAATGAGACAGTAAGCCCGAGTGAGGGAGATTAGGTCATTAGGATCTGGACTGAGGAGGCCGTGGAAAGACTTGAAATTAACTCGAGGTGTACAGCCTTTGAAGCAAAGCTGATGAACAGACCTATGTTATTTGCCGCCACGACCTCAATTCAAACCATGTCGTTTGGTGAATAGGCCTGCATAGTCGATACTAACGCAGCTGAATGGGGGGAAGGAACAGTTCTTTCTCGCGGTCAATTGCCCATCAATGGCTGAACTGTTTCTCCCCGAAACGTAGCACATATTAAACTTTTTCTAACTCTTCTCCGAGCTAAATTACTTCCACCAAGGGACCAATATTCTTCTCTTCAGATGGCTAATAACCTTCGAGAACCTTCATGAAGGTGGCGAAGATGCTCATAGGCAAACAACATTCTGGTTAGGTGATGCTACGCATCCAAAACTATAGGATGTTTTTTGTTGAAACTTAGATCCGAGTATTCCAACCGGCCACCGAAGAAATATAAAAACGGGTTAGACTCAATAGTTTACTTTAATTATATATCCTGCAATTCTGGGATGGATTTGACAATTATTTCAAGAAGGATTGAAACTGTGCCATTTTTATTAACCTTGTTCGGGCGTAATCTAACTCCAGCTTCGTCAAACATTCCGAAAGGCGATGGAAATTTTCAATTTTCGGAATATCGTAACACATACGCTACTGTTCTCAATAAACGCGTGTAGCTAGAAAACTTCTCAAAAGGAAAGGAGTCTTCCAGACACCTTTCTACCTTTGGTTGGGTTAGTTAGGGCATTGACAGTCCAATGCCGAAGAGGACATTGAATTAAGGGTGCTCTTCAATTTCGTCTTTGAGTTCTTGATGAGGTTAGTTCATAACAGTGACACTTCAAAACATAATATTTAAGTTAGGTGGAATTGAGATCTTTGGTTAGGTAAGGTTTGTTTATTTGAGGACAGTACCAATCCAAATCAGAGAACGAAGTCACTTTCTCGCCCAGGGTGGTTCCAAAGAAAATAATTATTACTTTGATACCAGACTATCAAAAGAACTTGATTGAATAATTCTATCCCTATCTGAATGAAGCATTAACATCGCCCGATGTTAATTATTACACAACTAATTTGCTCTAAAATATGAGGGCTTCAGAATCTTGAGTGTTTTTTTGCAGAGAACAATTCGAACTGGTCAATGGATTATCGAATCAGTATTGGGGTTGGGGTCTGGAAGATGATGAATTCTATGTCAGATTGAAAGAATCGAACCTTAAGGTTACAAGACCTGAGAATATATCCACAGGAATCAAGAACACCTTCAGGTAAAGTGAAGACAAAATAATTTCAAGTTCAACGGAAATTATATGGTTCCAGGCATATTCATGGTAAAGATAGAAAGCGAGATACTATCAAATGTTACAACCAACGAGAAGTTACTAGAAGAAGAGATAGAAATACTGGGTTACACGATGTAAATTATGAAATCATTAGTTGGAAAAATATAACCATAGATAACTCACCATTTACAATAATTAATGTAAAATTACATTGTGATTTTAAAATTACTCCATGGTGTAATTGTACATCTAAATCTAGCCCTAATAGTAAAGATTCAGATAAGGTTGCATTGTGAGGCTATTATATCAGAAATGTCGATAGCATATTCTAGATACTTTTCAGAATATTCTGAATGTATGATACTTTCAGTACTCATTTGAGTATAAGATCTCTTTCATATTTATAAAGATTAAAAAACGTCATAATTTGGATGTTTATCTGATTTTATTTTCAAAAGAGATGCTCTGTTTCGTATTCCCTCCCCTTCTCAAACCTTTATATCCTGATGTCACATATGGACTATATTATCGAATTAGTGAAAAAGACCAGAGTCAAATATACAAGTCCTGAAAAGACGATGGGAAAGATATGAAACACAACGTTAATCTTGACGATGGTCAGAATCCAATGCGGCACTGAAAAATTCGAAGCCTAAGCACGATGCCGTATCGAACAAACGAATGATCTCTCGCAATGGCAATATGGGAGGACTCTGGGCTCTTGCCACGATGAATGATATGAATAATTTCCTCTATGATAATGAGTACTTAGGTTTTTTTCGTCATAATTGGTTTGAAAATGAATTCAACACGAAAGTAAGAAATTGAAGAAAAATGCGAAATCGAAAGTCGACAGATTCAAAAAAATCTACGTTATTGTGTCGAATAGTAGCCAAATCCATCATTCAGAGGCAAACTCATATATCTGAGCAGATACGGCGTAGTGGCTATTTTGGCACGAAGTTGGATTATTTTTCATTAATATTCGTCGCTCTATAAATTTTTTGCCGATAAACCAAAATTTTCAGCTATCCCCACATAATCCTATGATGTAATTTCCCAGTATTCCTGTCCAAACATAAAGTTTTTGAGGATACTGGGTACACACAGGAAACATTAGATGTTTATTCCTTCTAGACCAGTATCTTACTACTGATGGGGGATGTTTTCCATTAAGGTAGAACGATGAACTTTTCCCTTTTTTCTATCGTCCTATCACAAAATTTCATCCGTTTAATATGGTCTTCTGAAAAAAATTCTTGATGTTTTGAACCTCATAACATCGATAACCATTCCTTTTCAACATTTTCCGAGCACTTTTATCGCTCATATCGACCTTTTCAGCCATTTGGTAACTCGAACGAGGTGCCCTGGTTCCAACAGCAGCACACACATTTACTTTTTTTTTGAGGCCATTTCCACCTATGCTTTTTGTTGGTTTATCAATCTTGCAATTACTGTTTATTTGTTAACACCAATATTTCTCGATTTGGTTTATTATTTGATAAAATCAAATAATAAACCTTAGTGATCGACCAACAAAAAAAAAATTTTAACCCCCCCTGAAAATTTCACAGTTTACGTTTTGGAGTATGTAGATTTGAATAAAATAATAAAAAAAACCGTCCGTTCGCCGTCCGTTGTCCGGGGCTTTTCTCAGAAAGTACTGAACCGAAATCAGTGAAACTTGATAGAAAAATCGTGTGTTGCTTGGGATTGATCCTCCAAGCTTTTCAGCAGAATCGGTGTACACTAAGGGCTCAAAATGGGGGGTTGGGGAGAAAAAAAATTTTTTCTCGAAAACTTACCACCGAATTTTTATGAAACTCTGAACGTCGATTACTGTTGCAAAAATAAACCGAAAAAAATTCACCCGGATGATTTCCGACCAGTGGTTCCTGAGTTATAAGGAAAAACGCTGCAAATTTCCAATAATGTCGAAAATGACATCATCGCATTCAGTTCTAAGATTGGAATTCACTGGAATAATCGGTTTACTTTTTATCCAGAATCATACATATAAAAGTAGATGAAAATATTGATTACCAAATTTTCAACACATATCGAGAAATTTTTAATGGATAAACAAAATTTGCAAATGCCCCATCGATGATCTTGACAATTTCATAATCGTTAGTAGTTCAGATTAAATATTTTTGGGTTTTCTCTCCCAATATCTTAAACATAACTACTGAAAATCGGATCAAATTATTATTCATAGAAATCACACTGCGGATTACAGGATTTAAGATTGAATTTCTTCATGAAGCTCATTCATATCTTGAATAAAACTTCTATTTTATTCATAAATCATTGGTTTTTCAGAACACAAAAACCAATTCCATGAAAAAATTCATTTAAAACATTGAAATCTCAATAAATACTCTTTTATAACTGAATAACACTTTGACATGCAGAACGCGAATTAAGTAGCGTAATTTAAAATTATGCAGATTTCCAAAAAATTCGGTTGATCAGAGGTTTCCATCAATTTCGGTTTGCGTAGTACGATTATCGTCAACATGCGGATATCCGATACTGGTTTCAATCGAAATCCAAAATCTTTCGTACTGACAGTTTGAAATAAGCGTGAATATAAAAAATCATGTGCATTTATATGATAAATCAAATTGGAGGATATAATATGCAAAAAAATCAATAACAAACCGCAAATCTCATCAATTGTCGATTGTCGGGAATCTAATGCTGAGGGTTGGAGCCTTAGACTAAAGTTAGGAGCCGATGATCTATCTACCTGTTCTCAATGGGGTCTGTGCCGCGTCGTGACCTTAGAAAAGGGGAATAGCGTAGACAAAAATATTCCGCATGTATCATCATCTGGTTGTCGGCAAACTATTTGTTTGAATTTCAAGTCTTTACATCAAACAGACTTTCGGATTTGGCACCCTCTTGGTTGAGTGTATCTGACAACGATAACAACGAACGAAATTTATAATCTAGAATTATTCTTTCAAATTCAACCTGATGAGGTTCACGATATATTTAATTGTTACAGAAATTTTATTGAAAATAACTTTAGTTTTACAATTTGTGTGGTGGATACTTTGTGAATCGAGTGAATCGGATATCTGCTGTGGAAAAAAATTTTTTCAGATCAATTGCACAGGAAGGTTGAGTTTTTTTTCATTTCATTAATATTTTTCAGAACAAAGTTGAATCCCAGTAGAAATCACATCTACACATTTGATATTAGCGGAAAGTCTTGGATTTTGTTTTACGTATTGGTGTTAGTTTGAAAGATTGAGTTTATTTCTTCAGTGTCAAGAAATACGAACGCGTTCGGATTGAAACATCATGACTTATTGTGAAATATAGACACTCGATGTAATGCAAAATTTCGTGAGAATTGTATTGGAAAAATCGATTTTTTTTAAACTTTTTTTTTCGGAAACATATTCATCAAAGTTCAATGAAATTTGGTACAGGTTTCAGATTCAATATCTAGAAACAGTGTTTCAAATTTCAGTTTTGACCGATATTTATTTGTGCAGATATTGGCAAAATCGTGACCATTTTGAATATTGAGGTTATTTCCCTAATATCTCAAAAAGGGCAAACCCTATCTGATTTGAAGTTCATTTTCAGTTGTAGAATACCGACACGAAATTTAATAATTGTGGAAAATAGTTAGATTTTAAAGACTGTGGAACGTCTCTTCTCATTCAAAATATTATTTTAAATTTTGCTACTCAGTTAGCGTTCTGCATGTGGAAATGTTATTCAATCATACAAGTGTATTTATTGAGATTTCAATGTTCACATGAATTATTTCATGGAATTGGTTTCTGTGTTGTGAGAAACCAATGAGTTATGCATAATATATAAGTTTTTTAAGATATCAATGGTATATTGGGTTAATTAACTGGCAAAATAATAAACCCATTGTGTAAAATTTGCAGCGTTTTTTAAATTATTTTAGGAATAGCGGAACCTAAAGGCATCGGTCTATCTTGGAAGGAAACAATGAATGAATTTATTAACTGTTCAATTGACTGACCACCAAAGAAGGTGTGCGACTGATTCGATTTCGCAGCATGGCACTGCATGGCCTAGAGCCTCCCCAATTTATTTTTGTAAGAGAATAACAGTCGTTTATTCGGTATGGCATCGAGCTGAGGATTCGAATTTTTCAGTACCGCATTGGATTCTGACCCTCGTCAAGATTAACGTTGAGATTCGTATTTTTCCGACTATGGATTGTCAACTCATTAATTAACTATGAGGAAAACATTTGGCCTTTGCGATATGTGGTGCACAAACGCATCCCTGGTAGTAGAGGGAGACATCAATGACAGGTTGCAACCGAAGATCTGAAGTTGGTCAGTAGCTGTGTAATGGTGGGTGAAATGTTTCCCAATGTATTGGCAACTTTCTATTTTACCATTTGGCGTTTTAACCAGCCTAATTTAATTAGATGTCGAGTATAAGCTTTAGTAGGACAGCGTGGTTGACCAATTCGTTAATATCGAGAGAAATGCATTTTATTCATATAAGTTCGAATAATCAACCGAACGGTGAAAGTTTCATTTTATTGCCAACAGACATTTTAAATCATTTAAATTTTGTTGTTTGATTGCTGTAACGATTGATTTTCATATTCAGGTTTTCAATGAAAATGTGAACTTGCATTCCACCATACTAGCGGCGGTAGCTCAGTGGTTAGAGCGCAAGCCCCATGATCGTAAGGTCTGGGGTTCAAGCCCTTGGCCGGGAAATAACTTTTCCGGTTTCTAGAGGACCGTCCAACCATTCGCTGTTGGGTAAACAATTAACAGTGCTGTTCCTAACGTGGCGCAAGGAATTAGTAACAAAGCCTACACAGAACACACCCGGTATCCTAACTCGCACAAGCTTGAAGCTTCTGAGGGGTTTCGTTGAAGCCTAGGATATTCGGAAAAAATACAAATACAAAATACTATACCATTCAGTTTTGTTAGTTTAATTTCATCGCATTGAACAATTTGACAGTGTTATGTAAATAATTGTACAAAATTAACCTGTATTGACTGACAGAGTTTGAGAACAGCAATGATTTCAATATGCCAACAGAAACATGATCAATTCCTGTACTTTTCCTATATTTCAAGGATCTCCTAATTTGAACTAAATCTTCTCCCAGAAAAATCTAGAAAAGCACTGACGTGAAGTCAGCAGCATTAGCGCACTTGTTCACATTGCGAAATGGTGACTTGAAAATTTCAGTGAAATTTCAATGAAATATAAAATTTAAAAGAAAAAAATTTCAAATAAAAAATTTTTTTTTCAAATTTTTCCATGGATAATTCTTTTTATTGACACTGTTCATATTCCAACCAAGTTTCATTTCGATCAGAAAAATATTTTCCGAGTTATTGAAAAATCAAAATTTCAAATGGCTGTAGCACAAAAACCATTCGGCAGATTTGGCCCATTAACGAACTTAAGCGAGATATTCAGGATCTCAACCTAACCTGAAAATTTCAAGACTCTAGGTCCTTCCTTTCGAAAGTTACAGCGCACACGGCCGGACGGCGGACGGACAGAATCAATTTCGGCCACGGATTCTTCATCAGTGAGTCCAACCTAGTCGTTTGAGACCAATTTGGGTTGGCACGAAATTGCAGGGGTAACAACCCTAAATGCAAGTAGATCAATCTTGTGAATCAAATTATACCAGTTAGCTCTGAGCTCAATAAATAATAAAAAAAATAATAATAAACAAAAAAAATTTCGGCTCAAAATTCGAAAATTACAGACATCGTGACGAAATTATAACGCGCTGTTCCCCAGAACAAGCGCGTAAAAAAAGTATTAACAGATAAGGAAGACGAAGTGAACGTCAGAGACAAAGAAAAAAAAATCTGAGTTATCAATAATGAAGTTTTGGTAGCTATTAAATGGTAGGTAAATGAAGTATTTGGCATAGTGAACATTTTCATCGACCATTAAGACAACTTTTTTTTATCAGAATCAGTATCCCAAAAAAAAAACGCTGCAAATTTTACACAAGGGTTTATTATTTTCTCAGTTTAATAACCCAATACCATTGATATCTCAAATCAATCGTATATATTATTTATAACTCATTGGTTTTTCACCAAACGAAAATCAATTCCATGAAGAAATTCATGTGAAATATTTAAATTCAATAGTAACTACAAAATTATCCACGTCGAAACCAAAAGTACCTACATAACTCCTAGAGTCGTTAGAAATCAATAGGTACAACACCCGTAAAATCCTATTGAATGAACAAACAGATGTGAATAACTCTCCACTACTGAATATTTTTCTGTAACCTAAAAACTCTGTGGCAAACCCCAATTTATACCTACTCTCACTTTTACGCTTTTGTATAATTATTTAGGCACGTTCCGGACCATATTTAAACCTTGTTGTACTACATACCATCAGTCAGTAAAATGTAGATACCTGAAGAAGATTTTTAGCAACTTTCTTCGTGTTTTTTGTGATTCCGTAGTATTACTATGAGTGTTGTGAATTCCCCGCCGAAGTCCTACACGTTAGGATCTGGCGTCTAGGAGGTTCGAAAGTTTTCAAAATCAAACTAAACGGTTAAAAAAAACAGACCTAGTTGTAAAATGAATATACTAGACTAGTGCCGATACGAAATAATCGATCGTGTGAAAATATGAACAAAATCGTAAAAAACCTATTTTAAATATTTGAGCCGAGCCTCGGCGTTTTCGACCTCAAGCTTATCGCTTCCAATTCCGATCCCGACTGACTTATGTCTGGAATTTTCAAATATCCCCAAGGATAAATCTTACATGCCTAAATATGTCTATGTTTATAATAACGCACAAAACCACTTGAAGGGCGAACCGCCTTAGCTCGCTCGAAAAGTGAGACCAATGCAGGTGGCCGCACAGGGCCGTATTCCCTAATTATCTGGGGACAAATCTGTCGAGTTACGACAATGAGATGGAGTTTTTATGTCTGACTGATCATCAGAATTATCACTCCTGTCACCGATATAATCAATTACTGTATCCATGTTGTCTGTCTCATCTAAATATATTCCCAAAATATGGTAGATAAACCTATTCACTAAGGTATCAACATATAACGAAAATGTTGCTGGAAAGAATTGAAAGAATCACTTTATAATTAAGCCTAGAGGATGTTATTCATAAAAATCTTAAATATTTTTCATTCCAAATCACATTTCCTATGAAATATTGGAGTTGAAGAGAAAATTATCTTGGTGTTGAGTTTCTTAAAAAACTACTTTACAAAGGTCAAGTCACTATGTTGTTTCTTTCGTTAAAGTTAAGTTAAATTTCCGAAAAACATTTTTTACTAATATTTTGCCAGTACGAGCGTCGCGATATTACTTATTAAATTGCGTGTCGGTATTACACAAATAGAAATGAAATTCAAATCAGAAAGCGTTTGCGCCTTTTGACATATAAGGGAAATAACCTCAAAATTTAAAATGGCCACAAAATTTTCCGCCAATATCTCTGCAAATAAAAATGGTTTCAAAATGTTGACTAAGACCTGTACCAAATTATATTGAACTTTAATGAATAGCTTCCGAAAAAAATGTTTAGAAAAAATTCAATTTTTTTCCAATACAATTCTCACGAAATCATGCATTAAATTGAGCGTCGATATTGCACAACTAGTTATGATGTTTCAATTCGATCGCGTTAGTATTTCTTGAGAAACTTTCGGGAAAATTAACTTAAACTCTCGAATTAACAACAAATACGTAAAACAAAATTCTAGATTTTCCGCTAATATTAAATGTGTGGATGTGATTCCTACTAGGATTCAACTTTGTTCTGAAAAATATCAATGAAATGAAAAAAAACTCACCCGTCCTGTGCAACTTATCTGAAAAAATTTTTTCCACAGTGCATATATCCGATAAGAGTTCACTTGATTCACAAAATATCCAATACACAAACTGAAGACCTAAAGTTATTTTCAATAACTTTTCTGTAAAAATCAAATATATCGTGAACCTCTCAAGGTTGAATTCGACTGAATAATTCTAAAAGAGAAATTTCGTTCCGTATAGTTGTCAGATACACTCAACTAAGAGGGTGTCAAATCCCAACGTCTGTTTAATGTAAAAACCTTCAATTCAAACAATTCTCGACAATTGATGAGATTTCCGGTTTGTTAATTGATTTGTTTGCATATATCCTCCAATTTGTTTTATCATATACATGCTCATTATCTTTTATATTCACCCCTATTTCAAAGTCTCAGTACGAAAAATATTGGATTTCGATTGAAACCAGTAGCCGATATCCACATGTTGACGATAATTGTACTAAGCAATCCAAGATTGATGGAAACCTCCGGTCGACCGAATATTTTGGAAATATTCATTATTTTAAATAACGCTTCTTAATTCGCGTTCTGCATGTGAATGGGTTATTCAGTTACACAAGAGTATTTATTGAGATTTCAATGTTTCAAATGAATTTTTTCATGGAATCAGTTTTCGGGTTGTGAAAAACCAATGATTTATGAATAATATATAAGTTTTATTTAAGATATAATTGAGCTCCATGAAGAAATTTAATGTTTCATCCCGTAATTCGCAGGGTGATATCTATAAATAATAATTGTTATCCGAGTTTTTGTAGTTATGTTTCAGATATTAGGAGAGAAACCCCAAAAATATTTAATTTGAACTACTAACGATTATGAAATTGTCGAGAACATCGATAGGGCATTTGCACATTGTGTTTATAAAATAATTAACGAATCCGTTCGAAATTTCTCAATATATGTTGAAAATTTGGTAACAATCTTTTCATCTACATTCAGATATATGATTCTGGATGAAAAGTTAACCGATTATTTCTATGAATTCCAATCTTAGAACCGAATGCGATGATTCATTCTCGGAATTATTGGAAATTTGCAGCATTTTTCTTTATAACTCAGAGACTACTGGTCGGATATCATCCGGGTAAAATTTTTTAGGTTGAGTTATGCAACAGTAATCAACGTTGAGAATTTCACAAAAATTCGGTGGTAAGTTTCTGAGGAATAATTTTTTTTTCCCTCCAACCCCCAGTTGTAAGCCCTTAGGGTACACCAATCCTGCTGAAAAGCTTGGAGGATCAATCCCGAGCGACACATGATTTTTCTACCAAGTTTCACGGATTTTGGTTCAGTACTTTCCGAGAAAAGCTCTGGACAACGGACGGCGGACGGACGGATTTTTTTTTATTCGTTCATTCAAATCTACATACTCCAAAACGTGAACTGTGAAATTTTCAGGGGGGGTTAAAAATTTTTTTTTGTTGGTCGATCACTAAGGTTTATTATTTGATTTCATCAAATAATAAACCAAAACGATATAATTCATCTTTTAAAAGTCTCAAGAGATTATTTGAGTAGAAAAAATTCAAGTATCGTTATAATGAGTTCTTTATTTGTAACTGTGATAACAAATTTACGAATAACCATTTTTTAGATTTATGTGTTTTCAACATGACCACCTCTAAAACAATACCTTCCTACCTATCCACTTCATAGGGAAAATTGCATTTAAAAAGTTCCGAACTATCACATCGTTATGTGCGGAGGCACCATCTAATTGAAAAATTAAATTTTGTCGTGTTAATGGCAATTCCATGGAAAAATCATAGAGATCATTTTGTAAAAAAATAGAAAATTTTGTCAGGTCAGGTTATCCAGTAAAAAGGGGCCCACAATTCGTTCGTTAAATATGCCACACCATATTCACTGAATTGGTTTTTACAATAAATTGCCACATCAGGATTTTTAGCTGCCCAAATCCTACACCTGCAATTTTGAAGAGGAACCACATCGTTTGTTTTAAACGTTATGGTCAGTAAACATCATACTCTTCAGAAAAAATCTGTCGTCAAGATACTTACCTTGCAACCATAAGCAAAATTCAAACCATCGTTCAAAGTCCGCATTTATCAGAGTATGTAGAAGAGATTTTGGTTTAAATGTCCTAATCCTATTTTGTTTCAAACATCTCCCTATCTAAGATACGTTTATCGTCTGGTTAGTGTCTTTGATTTAAATTGCACCTCCCTGGTCTTGTCTTAGAAACCGCTCCAGTGCTTGCGAACAATTTGTTTATTTTGGCAACGGTACCGGGAGGAATTGGTTCTCGATCATGATGCCTAATTAGAATTTTAGCAGGCGTTTGGGGTGCCAATCAGATTGCAGATATTGGATTTCGTCACTCCCGCCGCTTTTGAACTCGCTTGAAGAGGTTATAAACATGCAAACAAACTGAAATGAAATATTTGTCATGCCGCAGAACGGGGTTGAAATGTGCCTGCAGAGGTGAAAATAAGCACTCGATATGCTCTTACCATGTAAATCGGCCTTTACTATGATGACTATACTAGTTTGGCCATTTGGGGCGCAATGCCGAATCCGCGGAACCCGCTATTTGTTGAAAGATCAACACTGATGAATGACGCGGGTTTCTAGTTTTTCGAAAAGTCTGTGTACTTTCTGGTGGTGACGTTTGTGATATAAATTGAGACATTCGGGTGAGTTATTTCGATTACCTATTTATGCATCTTGATAAAGATTGTATGTTTACTAATGTTTATGAATTATAAAAATTTTGAAGGAAGAGCGCAAGTTTCTGGGGTGACATAGTGACAAGACTTGAGGGCGAATCTGATTGCGGAAATGACAGTTCAGGAAATGTTTCTCATGCAGAAAGCGATCAAAGTCCCTATTCACCTCAATTGAGCGAGCAAATCTGATACAGGTATGTTAGCCATTGAAATAGCTGTCAGAAATGTGCAGAGAAATGAAGTAGGTACTGGTGACTATGTACTAGTTGTGTAAGGACATCAGCTCTATCATTGTATAAATCCTTATCCTTGTACAATGGCTGTATCAAGGTGAAAAAAAAAGAACTAACCGATCATGCTATTTTAATTTCAGCAGTGACAAAGTGTGAGAGTAATTGGAATGGGCCCGTAAAACCAGATGACTTGGTATTTCTATGATGATATTCAACAAAAAATTGACAAGCCATTTCAAATATCTAAGCGGGAAATCTTCAGAGTTCGTGAATTATCCTAACTAGATTTATTGCTGACTGTATTCCTTATTCAAATTTGATTTATTTTGTGCTCAGTTTGTTTTATTTGTCATTTTCGAAACATAAATTTCATTTCAGTTTGTAAAATAATTCTTCTAAAAATATCTTTTTTTTGTAAAAGATTGTGTACTGTCACTTAGCCCTATATTTATTTATTGATTGAAAATTCAGGTGAGATTATGCCACTCGTCTTTCTTTACTGAATATGCATTGAAAACCGATGTGGCACATAGTCACCCCAAAAGCAGGGTTCAAAATGTGCCACAAAATATCGAGTTTTTGAAAAAACAAAAATTATTTTGATAATTGTACAGTTATGCGTTCGCAAACTGAGGGACGTTATAGTTTCAGTTTATATTTAAATTTTTGCCAGCAATATTCTCGCAACATTCTAAAAACCTGAAAAAGTGGCACATTTTGACTCCGTTTACGGTATATATTTTATGACTAATTTCGTATTGTAGAATATAATTCAAACAGTTTTTACAACAAAATCAATGGTGAAGTCATCTCTGAGGTTCTATTTTATGATGACAGTCCTCATTATATGATGTTTTAACTGCACAACAACAAGAATTGGAATCGAACATAGGTAGACATAATGTTTATTTTAAAGAAAGGAATAGCAACTAAAATAAAAGAAATACAACGTCCATTATTGAATTAAAACGATGGGATGTCTAATGAAATTTTAAAGGTGATTGCAAAATCACAAGGGTTGGAATCAAACAAAGTTGGTTTCTTCAAATAATGATTTCAAATGAAAATGAATCTCAATTGACGTGAAAGTATCACAACCTATACATTTTCCAGTTAAAACAATAGAAGGTCTCTGTTTGCAAAGAAGATGTCGCACAATAAATCAATTTTCAGCGTCACCGTCGAAAGATACTCGACGTCAATACTGTCGAAAATCGCATGCTGTAATCACAGGGCGGGCAGATTAGAGATTCTGAGAATCTCAGTTTTCGGGTAGGTAATACCCATTTGATATATCGAGTTTAGGCTCTAGGCCGTTTCTTTTCCGTCGCTTACTGTGAACTACGTATCGTTAAAACGATTTGGAAGTTTATGGGCAATATTTTGTAGATTTTGAGGTTCAAACAAGCGGAAACATTTCTTGCTCATACCTCTAAAATGAAATTCTAGAATCTCGGATTTCGTGTAGGCAAATACCATTTGATAAAAAGAATTTGTCTTCAGTCCATTTCTTTTCCATGGCGCACTGTGAACTTCGTATCATTAATATTATTTTGAAGTTTATGGGCAATATTTTGTAAGTTTCGAAGGTCGAAAAATATTTCATTTTTCAATAATCACCATTGGAATAAAAATTCTAGACAAGTGCTGACGTGAGGTTAGGAGATTTTGTCCATTCAAAATTTTATTTTGTTTTTTCGAAAATACAGATAGAATCAAAATCGAGTATAGGTATTTGATCGAAAAATGACAGCCAGAAGATTCTTGAAAGATTTTGTGAGATTCATATTATTATGATAAAAAGATAAATATATAATATTAAAAAAAATATTTTTTACGTGTTTGTTCCAGGGAACATCAGCGCGTTATTGTTTTCTCGAAATATTTGTTATTTTCGGAGTTTGAGCCAAAAATGGTATGAACGATCAGGTTGGACTCTGAAGAAGAATCGGTGGTCAAATACGACGGTCCTGCCGACCGTCCGCCCGTATCTACTGTAACTTTCCAAGGAAACGACTGAGCGAATTGAAGTTCTCGAACTTTGTTTGTGTTCCGAATATCTCGAATTTCTTGAAAAGCGGGACACATTGTATATTATAGCGTATTTAAATCATTATATGACTCTTATATCCGCATATATTTAATATACACACATCACAATCCCTTTGCCCTGGGTAGCTAATCTTTCTCCCCCCACTACTCTCTTGGGGAGGGGCCGTTCCATCTATGTCAATATGTTATCTTCTAAAGACATAAAGGTCGGGTTCGTGAATAGACAAAAGCTGATCACCCCTTTTTATTTCCATTCTATATTTTATTTCAAATGAAAAACAAAATTATGGACCCAAAGACATTTTTATATTCACACACAATAACGTTTCCATATCTGCTAAGATATCATCAAATGGTATTTGCAGGAAATTAAATGCTACAAAAATGGTAGATACAACATATATTTTTATTTTCAACACTATTACAATATGAAACATAAGCGTTCAATGAAAAATATAACAACATTTTTCTCTTAAGTATATTGATTTCGGAGAAACTGTGAAGAAGTTCATCAGGTGAAGTGATAGTAATTTTTCCATATTACAAAAAGGTAATCATAAATATCTCAGAGAGATGTATGTCAAATATCATCTCATAAATAACACATAATAGATAATTCATAGTAAAAATGAATACTTAGTACATCTTTGGCAAAAAAATCCTGACAGGGACTATGAGAATTGTTTATCGTTAGCGTACATACAATTAAAGCTTTATGTACTTCGATCTCACATCTATGAAGAAGAATTAAAGAGGGCATGCAGGAGCTAAAGACGTCTGAAACATAAAAACATGCTTAGCTCAGAATAAAGGAGTTGCACTTATGTTATCAATTCAAAAAATTCACCAGCCATTCACTTATCAAACTTGTCTAATTAGGTTAAAGGCCGTTCAACTCTCACTCGTGAACTAAATTTCAATTCAATCAAGATGAGATTTGCATTATAAAAGCCAGAGATTCACAACTTGTTCCGAATCAAGCACAATCCCTGTAAAATGGATAAAAAACATCTATTTCGATTGGAGAACATGCGAAGTTTGCACGAGAAGCTGCGAATCCAACTGCAATCGCGCTTCACGAGTGTAGGGAGGCCTTAGAACCTCATGACTTGAATACAATACATTCATAACGTGTCAACATCATGCATACCTTGAAAATTCAGTTAAGAAACTAATGACCTTGGTTTATTATTTCTGGGAGACCGTTTATAAAATTGTCTGTTGCATTCTTGATTTTCATTCCTCTTGGAAATGCAATGGATCGAGAAAAATAAAGAAAAAAGAATCGATCAGTGTTCCAGTAGCGCCTATTGACTTCAAGAGATATCTGGGTCCATAATCTGATGATTAATAATCAAAACTGCTTTCAAATGTGGGTACTAATGAGAGTGGACGAAACAGCGATGGTTATGATCCGTCTGACGCTAGTCAAAGAGGTTCACAATGCCGTTCATATTGCCCATGTAATCCTAATCCACATTCACTTTCCGCTTCGCATATCTGGACGCTACTTAAGAGATTAGAATTCCTGGGAGTTGTTGGATTGATAATGCTATTGTAAAGCCTAGGTCATCGCTGGACCATCAATTCGTTACAATATTTTTTTTCGTTCTTACATCTCTAAAGATTTCTAGTTGCAATAGTTTGAAACAGAAAACTCTGAACCAGAGAATTTTTCAGGTTTTTCTGGGTTTTCATTTGCAATGTATGAAAAAAAAAACTATCAAAAGTTATATAAAATAAATATTTATAGAAAAGGCCCTTGCAGATTGCGGGATTGAAGCTCATCGTCAAGAGCAGTTTTTAGACGAAATGTTACTGAATTGTAACGTTTTATAGTCTTTATATCACTCCTTCATCAGATTTGCAAAATTATTCTCCTTTAATAATTCGTATTTCAAGACTTAATTGAAATTGATATTTTCAAAAATCCATGGCAACGCAGATTCACTTGATATAAAAATCTTTCAATTCTTCTTTTATAGTGAATTCAGCCAAATATGGTACATTTCTATAAAATAATGGGCCTTTTTTACCTATTCAGTAATTTACCAGGGGACTCATTAATTTTACTTTTCAGATTATCTGGTTTCGTCATCAGTATCTTTGTATCATCAATATTATCCCAATGTTTCATGTGATTTTCAAAGGTCGAACATACCTTTTCCCTTTCTAGAATCTTCGCATTCTTCAGGTTGTTTATGTGCTCTCGCCTTTTGATGTTTCTCCTGTATATGACTCAGAACAAATATTGGGAGTATCAGTATCGAACCAAGCACCGCACCGCGAAATCTTTACACCTTGTTTTTAAAAGCAAACAACCTCGATTCATGTTATCGACCATTGTACTGACCGTAGAAATTATCTAAGCATTTACCCTCAAAATTCATTTTGTCTTTTTACAAGCACATCAACGTTTCATATAGGTTAAAGTTGTGTATTTGCGATGGTCGGTGCCATGGTCAGTGCTTGGTGCTCCGTTGTGGACTCGCACTTATAAACAAAATTCTATATTATTATTATTTATTCGATGAAAGTTGAGAAAATCTATAACCTCACAGAGAACAAATCGAAGGTGACACACATTCCTCGAAAAAAAAATCAGTATTGGATAACGTACATCGTACATTGACGAAGCAGGCCTCCACATCGACGTGTGGTTATCGATTCCAGGTAGAAAATACTCTGTTAGACAGGAAGTATTCCTTTTGGGTAGTTTTGAAATTTTCCTTCTGCAATTTGTAAATATTGGCACGCAATCGCTCGTTGTTGTTGAGGTTGAAGATATTCCCCAGGTCCGCATTGAATTGTCCATTGATTACTCTCTAGGTGAAAAAGGGCAGAAACTGAGGCAGATTCATTGAATCGAGTCGATCCAGATAGTTGGGTTGCAGCACACCGTAAAGGTATGATTGGGATCTCGGTAGTAGCTGCCTGGCAGGCGCGACTACCATACCGCTTCCAGAGAATTACATGCAACACTTACCAATACAAGCAGCGCTGCACGGCTACTTGTATCGGTAAGAAATGACTCGATCCATTGAAGGAGGGAATCCCGAATACCCAACCTCTCGAGGTTGAAAAGAAGACGCTTGTTGGGAACCCGATCGAACGCACGAGAAAAATCGAGGTAAATTACATCGACAGGGATACCGTTATCTAGCATTCTCTATCATGCTTCTACGCACAGCAAACTGTTGGTAATCAAAGAATCGTTAGGCGTGTTTTCAAAGGATTTTTGATTATAGTCCTTGATATGAGTAGAAAATAGTAACGTTTCGACGAAATATTTTGACCTTATCGATATTTGACTGCGATGGTATCGAACATTCTCTATCGTTCCATGCAACTTCATCACGCATCCTTACCAACAAAGTGGAAAACTGTGAATAAAGAACAACAGGAAGGAGCATGAGGCCTCACATCAGGATTCCGGGATGGAGGTTGCATATAGCCGACTTCCCTTTCACTTTGAAGAGAGAACAACTTTTTCCGAGACTTCTTTGTTCGAAGAAACTAACTAACATGAGTCATACTTGGAGGTTCAATATGGGAGCCTACATCGCAGTGATATACGAAGTAGAACAGCGTTATGCTCCTTCCTGTTGTTCTTTATTCAATGGTGGAAACGCCTACTTTTTAGATTGTTCTATTCCCAGGATTTGAAGAATAGCGCTCCTGGAATGTCAACGTGATTCAATTGTAGTTACAAAAAACTCAACGGAACTATTACAAAGCCTACCGATTAACTTTAGTAAAGTGAATGGAGTATAGGAAACCCAATTGATCGATAATACCGATTACAGTGATAACGAAAATTAGCAATATATGAGTGGATTTAAAAATAATGCAATTTTAAAATTTTTGGTATTCAGCTTCAGAACTGGAAAATACTTCTATGTCGACTAATTTTAATTTGAATCATAAATTTTCTTTAAACGGCATTGTCTTGACGTAACACATATGGAAAAAATTATGGTTCTTCCAAAGAGCGAATGAAAATAAGGAATATGAAAAATATTTCAAAGGAGAATTATATACATAACGAGTTCAACGATAACAAGTTCCTAATAATATTCAGATTACTACGATATTCAACTAACTATTTGCTATGTGCATATTGAGCAACACAATTTTTCGTATAACTTGAATTGATCTCAAATATATAGAACAAAATTTCCATTCTACACAATGGTTTCAACATCACTTATAATCTCGATACCATGTTTGCTAAATATGAACTTTATAAGGTTTTCATCACAGCTCTTGCAATGTTTCAGACTATCTTCCGATTTATAGCTGCAAGGATGTTTATCAACTGTATCTAGTGAAAAAAAATCGTTGCTACTTTTAGCGTTTCTCAAGGTAGTTTTCGTACATATATTTTCATCGATAGTACCTACCTTCTCCGATTTTATCTTGTCAACATTATTCCTTTCAGACTTTATTTTCACAGCTTGCCCAGGGTGTTTGTAGTTAGCTAGAGAAACAGTCGTTTGATTTTTCTTTGAAATCTTCACCGTATCTACATTAACATTGGGAAAATTATTATGTGATTGGTATCTGTTAAAAAGATTGTTGTTGCATATATTCATGCAGTTTGAAAGGGCTGATGGTGAGGTTAGTATCACATCTATAGGTAGAGTTTCGGAGTTCACATTGAAGATAACGTTTGTGTTGTACTTACTGTTTCCAGGAAGCATGCAAAGAAAAAATCATTAAAAAGTTAATTTCTACAATCACATTTTCCACTGTGGAACAAAGCAAGTCATAATGAGTATAATCTCTACATAATCTTGGTTACTTCGGTTAGTAACTAGGCGGGCGTATATATCAAAATGTTGAAAAACGCTGCAAATTATATACAGAGGTTTATTATTTTGTAAACACGATGTTCAAATGCCCAATCGATATTCCAGACAATTTCATAATAGATAGAATTTTATATACGATTTTTTTGGGTTTTCTCTCCCAAAATCTGATACAGAAAAATAAAAAAACAAAAAAGCTCATTAATCATAGAAATCACCCTCGCGAATTACGCTATTTAAACTATTTTTCAGGAGCAATTTTTTGACTAACTGTGTTCTAATACACAACATTGAATACAATATAAACCACAAAGGAATAATATGTAACATCTCGGAGTCTATATCTGACTCATTCGTCAATAAATTACGTGTAGTATCTTCAGCCTCTGGATTTCCCTTTTGTTTTAAACCACTCTGTATATCAAAATATTCATCTCAGATTGTCCTTGTAGCTATTATATGTTCGTAGTGTAGGACAAACATTTCGAGCTACTATTGTGGAAGATTGAATTGCAATTAGAGAGATATTAATTTTAAAATCATTGCTTTTGATAGATACACAAAATGCAATGAAACAATGAACGAATATATAGTTTGAGTGAGCTCTTCTGGGTGGCCATGTTTTTTTCACCTCTCATCGGCATAAGTATTCGTGAGTTGATCCCAGAATGATATACAGTGCGCGTCAAAATTATGGAACGAATTCATTTCCTCAGAAGAAAAATATTTGGCAACGAAAACCTGAAACAGGTCAATATTTGTTTCACATTTACCAAATTTATATGCATTTTTGAAGGATTTTTGTTGCACCCTGAGACATCCCCATCAACCCTCTAAATTTTTTGAATAGGGAAAGTAGGTCATGTGGTACTTTTTTGGCATGGTCTTTGTATCTTCTTTACAGGCGTGCAGAAATTTTCAAAAAAAAAATAATTTTTTTTCGGATAATTAGTAATTCCAAAGAGATTTTCAGTATGTGCACTTTATCATGGCTCATTTACTGTGAGACGATGGTAGCAGATGAAATTTGTCGCCGAATGAAAGTCGACCATTACAGTTTTGTTCACGCACAACTTTCAATCCCTTTCAACCCCCTCACGTGAAAAATTAGAATGTGTGAAACATTGCGTGAAAATGAGCCATGACAAAGTGCACATACTGAAAACCTCTTTGAAGTAACTAATTCTTCAAAAAAAAAATTTTTTTCTACAAAATTTCTGCACGCCTGTAAAGAAGATACAAAGACCTTGCCAAAAAAGTACCACATGACCACTTTCCCTGTTCAAAAAATTTAGAAGGTTGATGGGGATGGCAAAGGGTTCAACAAAATCCTTCAAATATGCATAAAAATGAGATAAAAGTGAAACAAAAATTGACCTGTTTCAGAATATTGTTGTCAAATATTTTTCTTCTGAGAAAATGAAATTGTTCAATAATTTCGACGCGCACTTACAATAAAATAGTTGGTCAAGTAATTTGTTGCAAACACCAAAAGAACGCCTTCCCTTTTGCTCCACTGACAGTCAGACCGATGACATGAATGACAGGTGACAGAGCAATACCCACTAGACGAAAACTAAACAACGGCGAAATACAAACAGTGAGAGGCTTAGATGATTATGATTTTTTTTTATTTCAATTCAATTTATCATACAATTATAACAGCATCTTTGCTTTGATTTATTAATATAATAAGAAGAATAAACCGAACAGTTTTATTGATATAATAGGTACGTTTAATTTCAGATGTTAATTGAAAATTATATGTGTAATGGGTACTGAAAAAGGCGGATGAGCCAAAACGTCTACAAAATAAATTATTTTCAAGTATTTGAACCATAACCTAGATACAGAATTCATTAAAACAATACATTATTCATGATGAGTCTCTAAGTTGTATATTAATTTCAACCATAGATTCCTCTAATCGAATATAAAACTTTTTTCCTGTGACATTTTCCTAGATTCTAGAGCTCAGGTAAAAAGTTATAACATTTAAAAATTTCTCAGTGTGCTATACACTCCTCCGCTTTTTTTGCAAGTTCACCACCGATATCTATTACGGAGATCTCTGCTGCAAAATAACCGAACCAATGTTTGAAATTCGAAAAAACATGATCGAAAAACTCATCAATTCACTTAATTCTTATGACCTGGTGCTCTTTGCGATATCGCAATTTAAAGATTTCACAACACTGGACTATTCAAACAGTAATTTTCCACTTTTTCTCGCGAATTTCATTCCCCTAAAAAATTATACACAATTCCATTCTCGCCCATTCTTATACGGACAACTACTTATTTTCATCAAATTTATATATGGGTTATATGAAATCACCCAACTAACCTAAACACATTAATTGAAATGAAAAGTCTAGTTCATAGACATGAAGACATAGCCTCCATATCTGTTGTCTGATCACGAAATAGCATAGACGAAATATAAAAGTGAATTAGTTCTATGCGAAATATATAAACATTTCTGTGTATTCTATGGTCCGGATAAACGTAGACAGAGCTTAATTTACCGACTTTTCTAGCTCATGCTCATGCAAATTTCTTATAGTTTCATGAATCGTTGAGTCTAAACTCGGAAACTGTTTCAAATAGGATGAAAGTGATTACTGACGAATATGTGTCATATTTATAGAGAACTTCACACCAAAATTCATCTCATTCGGTGTTACCATATCAAAGCTGAAACAGAAAAACCCATTTTTTCGGAAATTTAAACAGCATGTATCTTTTAACTGGGGTCGCATCTGAAGAAACGGTAAATGAAAAAGTGTTTTATTCGATGAGAAGAATCTAAGGTTGAAATTAATGTACAACTTAAACACTCACCCTGTATAATTATGAAACACGACTTCAAAAGTCCGTTTTTAAAAAGAATTTCTCTACATTAATTACTAATTAATTTATTTATTAATGAAAGCAAAATAATAAGATAATACTACGGAAGGAGGTGTTTATTTCGAGAGGCCTAATAGGGTTACAAGATGGTAATTTTTTTTTCATGTTCACTTCAAAAGAAAAGAAACAGATGAATTATGATTTATCTAGTAGCATGGACTTCCTAACACTTTCCTATGTCTTTAGAGCTACACCAGCATTTATGAAATACTTCAATGAAACATTGCTCCGAATATTGTACACATTTATTATAAGTTTGCGTCCCAAAGCAAAATTTTTTTAAAGTTCCCGTTTTCCAGACAATTGGCGTGGGCCAGGTCAAGATTAAAGATGCACCACGCAGTCTGTGTTTTCCAAAACATGCAATATGTAGTAATTGAATTGGCACCAGAATTTCTCACAGAAAAATGACGAGCAAAAAATTCAAAATAATTAACCCGGATGAATAATCACGTTGAATATGCATGCAAAAGGTGGACGGTATGGAATTTTCAAAATACTTTCTCAGAAAAACCTAGAAAAGCACCGACGTGAGGTTAGGAGCTTTTAAGCGCTTGTTCCGTTGCCAAAGCGGTCATCTATACGAGTATTGACCCTGCCAATTCGATAGTTTTTACTTGTTCGGCATTCGTAATCAAACACCAAACTTACTCTACAATTATCAAGCTACTGAGTAGATTATTTCGGAAGTTATTCTGTTTACTATCATTGGTTAGGCGGGCCGTGAACACAAGAAGGTCGAATGCTTAAATGGGTTGAATTCGTCAATTATTCTTTAGATAGTTATGGAGTTATATCCATTCAAAATTTTGAATAGAACTGCAATCTAGTACTTGATCGAAAATTATAGCTTGAGATTCATGCAGAATTTCGTGAGGACCATATGAAAAACTCTGCGTCAATACTTGTATAGATGACCGCTTTTGCAACGGAACAAGCGCGTGAAAGCTCCTGACCTTACGTCAGTGCTTTTCTAGGTTTTTTTTAATCCATGAAGACCATTTTTGGCTCAAAACTTGAAAATCACAGACACTGGCAAAGCGATAACTCTTTTGTTTCTTAGGACAAGCGCGAATTGAAAGAAAATAACTTTTCGCTCAATATGTTTCAATAAATAAAATGAATATCTGATCGTGTGGAAAAGTTGTTAAATATTGACTTCAATATCTCCCAAGACGAATATCCGAATCCGATCGAGCTGAAATTTGAACCACTATTGTTAAGTAGTGACGATTTCGATAAACTGCTCATGCGCTACGGAGAAGTACCGATAAAACTTCCTGGGAATCACCCCATGAAGCATATTTAGAGTGTAAACAGACGCCGCAATCCCGACAATGAAACTGTAGGATCCAGTAAATGCCTCAACTATTCACCAGTAGATGCCGTGAACGGTCGATGTAAAGGAATATTCTATACATCTTATGTTTCGGAAAATTCAAAGAATACATATCTATTAAGACTGAAACCGAGTCTTCGCTGTCGATTAGAGTAAAATTTCAACGGAATCGGAGATATGCTTTTTGAAATATATGATTTTCTGAAATAAATTTTCTGAATTTTTCTATTGATTGATATCCTCAGGAAAATTAAGAAAATTTCTTGGGCTGATTTAAAGTACTCAGTTATGAAGTGGCCGTTCGGAGATTTCAGTGAAATTCAAACGAAATATGAAAATTTTCGAAAAAAAAAATTGTTTTTCAAATTTTTCTTTTGATTATTCCTCATTCTGCTACTGTTCATCTACCAACCAAGTCTCACTTCGATCAGATAAATATTTTTAAAAATATTGAAAAATCAAAATTTCAAATGGCTGTAACACAAAAACATTCTGCAAATTCGGCCCATTAACGAACTTAACCGAGATATTCAGGATCTTAACCTAACCTGAGAATTTGAAGACTCTAGGTTCTTTCTTTCGGAAGTCACAGCGCACAGGGCCAGCCGGAAGGACAGAATCAATTTTTAACAGGGATTCTTCATCAGTGAGTCGAATCTAGTCGTTTGAAACCAATTTCAGCTCAAAATTCGAAAATTACAGACATCCTGACGAAATGATTCTCTATGTGTAGAATCTTGAAATTTTCGTCGAATTCGTGTTTTTCTATTATTAAAAGTTCAGCGTACGTGGAGTTTAATTTATTTTTCAAAAAAGAACTTCGGTGTTCTTTCATTCTGGTGTTGAATGATCTACCCGTTTGACCTATGTAAGTTTCAGGA
This sequence comes from Myrrha octodecimguttata, assembly GCA_958510865.1. Lineage (NCBI taxonomy): Eukaryota > Metazoa > Arthropoda > Insecta > Coleoptera > Coccinellidae > Myrrha > Myrrha octodecimguttata. The sequence continues at coordinate 18,033,369 of OY294060.1, forward strand.
TATGAGCCACAGGAAAATTGATAAACTCCTGATAGATTGAATTTCAGAATTTTAGGTTTATAGTTTTTGAAGATTCTACCCAAAGAGTTTGTGGTTTTGAAAGCTATATTGATGTCAGATTTTCTCAGAAATTTCTTAATTTTTAGTGATGGATTTCCGAAAAAGGTTAAAGATTTGAATGTACAATGTAACATGTAAAATCTGACATCAATATAGCTTTCAAAACCACAAACTCTTTGGGTAGAATCTTCAAAAACTATAAACCTAAAATTCTGAAATTCAACCTATCAGGAGTTTATCAACTTTCCTGTGGCTCATGTCCTAAAACTTACATAGGTCAAACGGGTAGATCATTCAACACCAGAATGAAAGAACACAGAAGTTCTTTTTTGAAAAATAAATTAAACTCCACGTACGCTGAACTTTTAATAATAGAAAAACACGAATTCGACGAAAATTTCAAGATTCTACACAGAGGGCCAATTGCACCGTATTACAAAACCATAGATTAAGACCATAACCAAGGTTTAGGTAAAAAATTATCTTGCACCGTCACGTAATCCACGTTCAATGGCCTTAACTGACTATTAAATTTAAACCCTGGAATTTGGGGGCTTAAAAGAAGGATTAATGGTAAGCTTCGGAATCTAACCCTACTTTCGAGCGATTTCGTACAAGTTTGACATTTTTCTGGACGTAACCTCCAGTTTGTTTACGTTTTTTTTTTGTTTACATTGGACATTGATGGAGAACTCCTACGAGTTGAAAATCAAATTTTGATTAAAAGTGGTTGAATTTCAGATGATATTTATGAAAAATGATATAGGGAGAAACTGGCATCAGTAGGCATTGATTCGTATGTTTTAAAGCATGAAGAATTAACACCAGTATTTCCATTGAGTTCGTAAACTTAATGGTATTTCCATAAGCCTTCAACTATTTGAAATGAAAAAGTTACAATGATATGCTCAATTATTTCCAAGAGCAAATAGCAGAATGAAATCGAAGACATATTTGGAATGAAAAAACATAGTTTCATGAAGATTCTTCAGTACTATTTCATTCAGTGATGTATTACGTGGAAAGCTATCATATACTACTTCATTATTGTGCAGGTGCTGTCTCTTTGCTATCATTATCCTCTATTATATATTAACTGGACTCAAAATATAACTACAAACGAATTAATGTGAAAGAAATTGCATTCTCGTGTTAGACAATCTTCAAACGTACACCTTTGTCAATCCATCCATGATACTTCAATATTTATATAGAATACTTTTTATTCTGCGGATCCACATCAGAGTTTTCATTATCTTCGACCAAAAATTAACTCAATTCATAATATACTTACTTATTACAAACAAAATAACTTAAGAGAAAGTCTACTCTTAGGTGAGCGTTGTTTCGGATAAATCAATACTATTTATTTATTTATCTTACAAACGCCACGATTGTAATTCCATGCAGATGAAGCTTAAATCTTAAGATATTACTAAATATAAGTTTACTTGAGTATATGACTATGAATTTTAATAATGTTTAGAGCCTGATGCAGAAGTAAGAGCACAGGTCTGTGGTAAGAGATCCCTAGTCTTAATGATAATAAACAAGTCAGGAACATTACATGCAATATTTTTATGGAAGCTATAAAGTCTGTCATATATATTTTTTCGTTGGGATTTTCAATAGATGCATCTTGATTTTTCATAACTTATGGAAATATGGTAGTAGTAACCCATAATAATGGGTTTCATCTTTTGAATTAAAATATTTCTTCAATTAGGGTTAAAATAAACAACATGAAGCTAGTCACAAGTACCAATTCATGAGAAAGTAACCAGATTTGTAGATTAATTTTAATCTAGTTACATTCAGCCTCGGTGCAAGCCGAATATTTAAAGCAGAGTTTAATAAGTTTATCGTCGCTTAACTAACTGTAGCTTAAGACGAAAACGGTGCAATTGGCCCATAGAGAACAAAGGGCGGAAGTTAAATTTATTGGAGGCTCTAGAGATAAGTTTAACAAATTCTGGGAATTTATTAAACGACCAGACGGAACCGTCAAATTCACCATTGTTAAACATATTTAGCTAGGAGCCCGGTTTGGTTTTTCCATGATTGACCCGTTGGAAATATCTCTGTACCTGTATTGGTTAATGTAAGACTGTATCACACTTTTTGAGACAGTTGCAACTCAGCATCTGATGAAACTACAATGTAGTGAAACGCGTCGTGTGTTTATAATAAAGTAGAAATCAACCACACTTGTGTCTTTTAATTGAGTTTACAATGGATTTCTATCAAGTAAAGGCCACCACAATACGACATCATTTTCCCCCTTTAGACGGCACCTCGGTATCCTGGGGTCTTGAAATCGATGTGGATAATTCTCCTTGGTTTATACAAAAGGTCTTATCCTTATTCTGTTTATCTTTACAATGAAAATTCCAGTAATTATGCAACAGAGCAAAATTCCAGTGATGGTATAGTGTGTGAACTCAGATAGCGGATGTAGGTACATGGGCTGGTCCTGAGGCTTCTCGGCTTCTTGTAGGATCGAGTTTGTCTCTTTCAGGTGCCTCAACTGAAGTTCAATTTTCTGTTTGGAGTTGAAAGAAATTTTTGAAATATTTTGGATTTTCATTTCGAAACTTGGGATGGAACTGTCAAAGATTGAATTCTCAGTGTGAATTTTGCAATGAGAATCTAGTAAACTTTTTCCTTGAATAGTCTTCTTTATTATGATACTAAGGCAGTCTCCCAGTACCACCTGACACTTCTTAAACAGGGTCAGTAGCTGTTTATTCTTTAAAACATGGATAATTTTGAAATCGTGTTCTATTACAATTTTTCGGCAATATTCTGGTGCTGATAAGGTGCAAATTTCCTTAGCAGGTAGCTGGAGGCACAGGACAATGGAACTATCTAGGATACGACATGCTTCATTGGTCCAATATTCTTGGTTATGGATTGTTATCGAGTACTTCTTTGGTGAAATAATAGCTATATCTTAGTGGTTAGGTATTCGGTAAACTCGGGAATAACAAGCAATTAATTCTTTAAGTATAGGAATTGAGGGGGGAACTTATTATTCTCTTCGTTCCAACAACAGATATCTTTGAAAATTCTTACATTTTGTAATGGTAAACTTGATTACTTGGTGATAGTTCCTGTAGTTTATGAATTTATTGAAGATATTTCTCAATAGATTGAAGTTCATTGACTTTTATGAGTTCTTAATAGGGTATTTCTTTGATTGAAAGACTATTGTTCTTTCATGTATAAGTAAATTATTCAGTGAGATTTCTGATTTGAACATTCCATTCTGTACAAGTATTGCGGAAGATTCTTTATATTCAATTTCTTCAAACAGTGATGCTGTCTTTTAAATATTTTTTATTTAGAAAGCTTTACCTAAGTACCTCTCAGTCAAATGATTGGCAAAAAAAGTTAATTCATCTACACTTTCTATTTCGTTATTTATAATTTTGTATTTTGTAAATTTTGTAAAATTCGATGAATGTTTCATTATAGAATTATTTCCCTTCGTCACACACAATTTTCTGTTATGATGAGCAAAGTATTTATTCAAAATAGTACACAAGGTACGATTGGGCGTATTTAGAGAATAAATCAGTAATTGTTAAAAACTTGAAATTCAAGAAAGAAAAGGTATCCATGTGAATAACTTCAAAAGGTTTTTCCGCTAGAAGGGGACCGGAAGATTTTAATTTATAAGGATGCCTTTCGTATTCGGATTGAAGGAATAATTCACAATGTTTGATAAGTTGGTTGATTATTACTTCGATTTCAGGCCAGTAGTGCTTGTTTGATACGTGATTGTAGGTTTTTGAGATTCCGTTATGATTTTTATCATGATATTCGGAAAAGATCTCTTTTTGATTTTCGACGCAATTGACTTCCAATAAATAAGTTTCACTGAATAATTAAACGACTCTTTACAGAATCAAACAAATGGTAGTGGTTACTTATTATCTCTAAAGCAAATTCCATGGGTTTAATTAGGTCTCAAGATTACTTTGGAAAGGATGGAATAGTCTGTTTCCATTTGATTTTGTCATATTGATACATTATAAGTATTTTTCCGAAAGATTTCGTATATTTCAGATTATATTGCTCCTCTATATTAAAAATTTTCACAGAATATTCGGTGATTGGTATAATTTTTCCGATATTTTCTTTGGTGGACTGAATGTTAGCATCGGAGTCATTGTCTTGGTTTTGATCTTCAGGTTGGTTGATTAGGTTTTGGTGGTTTTATGAATTCAACATATTCTCTACTTCTTCTGGGGTAATTAGGAATTCACATTTGTCGATTTCAATTTTCAGATTGAATTCTTGAAGTTTGAGTACGGATCCAATTCGATTCGATGGAATGCTTTTGCCATGTATGAAGTCGAAAAATAGCAGCTTCTTCCTAAATTTTTCAAAATTTTCCCAATAACTGGTAAGGGATATTTATTTTCGACAGTTTCATCATCGTCGTCGATAATCTATAACCATTCTATATTTATTTTTCTGGGTGCACCGTCTGTATGCACGATTACGGGCGTACGGAGGATACGATCAACCTGAAACTTTCAGAGTAGGTTGCATTCCAAAAGGCGACGGTTGAGTTCGTTACTTGGCGGAATCGGCCAAGTGGATTCGGAGCCCTTTTAAATTTTGAGGTTGATTTCGTGAAAACTCGGTAACTACTGGAACTTGGCAGTTAGTTGAAGTATAAAAACGCGCAACTTTTTGCAATATTCTGTTGATAAAGAACTGTCAGTAACTGTTGAAAACATGGGATCGAATTGATATCAAGTACTTGATCGAAAAATTATAGCTTGAGGTTCATGCGGAATTTCCTGAGGACCATATGAAAAGAAGAACTGCGTTTGGCTGGGTCAATACGTGTAAAGATGACCGCTTTGGCAACGGAACAAGCGCGTGAAAGCTCCTGACCTCACGTCAGTGCTTTTCTAGGTTTTTCATGGATTGAGGGTGTCTAAAGGACTTACATAAACGGGTTCTTCGTCTTCTGTTTTGATTTCGTGCTTCACAACGTTACTAAATGAAAGATCGTATTTTTACTCCTAAAAAATATTTTTGAATTTTCCACAGGGTTTCAAATTTTTTTTTTCTCTTCTGAATTCATGTGAGCTGTTCTAGTATACTTCATGAAGGATTTTTTGTCATCCACTACGGGGTTTGATGTTTCACTTTCAAGAAGAGATTTTACAGGGATTCTTTCTGAAAAATTTAGTTCGACATCTTTTTTCATTACTTTAGCGATTGGTATTGAACAAATTCCGTTTCTTGCTTGTGCAATGCATTGAAAAGTTTTTGAAATTAATTTCTGGTTGAATTACATCTCCATTTTCTAAAGTAAGAGTTATTTTCACAACATTCTTCGCAATAACTCTTCTGGGTTCCAATTCGGCAGAGGAATATTCGAGGTTGAAAGGGATTTTTTATTTGTTGTTGTGCAAATCTGTCCCTAATAATGCGTGAAATTTATGATGCCAGTCAATAAAAACTAAATGAATATTTTCTTTAATCTCAAGTTTGTAAAAAATTGGGATATTCAAATAATTATCTGATTCGAAAGTATTTCTTAGTCCAGAAACAGTGAAATGCTCTCTGTACACAAACTTCAAACAATTCTCAACAGCTGGTTTTGTATTAATTACAGAAACTGTGGCGCCTGAATCGATAAGAATTCTCGAAGCAATATTTGGAAGATAAAATATAAGGCAACTTTGATTTGATTTTTACGCAATTCAAATCTATGTTTTTTCGATTTTCGAGACTAGTGTCTGAAAGATTTCCTCTTCGTTATAATTTCCCGTATTTTCTGGAAAATCAACGATTTCTTCATATTCGCAAAATTTCCTGTTCTAGATTATAGAGATTTTCAACTCAGGATCGAACATAAAACAGTTTCTCGGACGTGAAATTTGGTTTTGGTCGATTTTGTGAAAATTTTCTCGAAGAAACCGACAAAGATATGACTGGTTGTCTGAATGTATTCCGTCTCGAAATTGACATTGGAGTAGGTTTCGGTTGATTTTCAATCAAACTTGGATCTGGTTCGGTTCCAAAAACTTGTCGGTTGGTTAGGAAATTTTGATTATTCGAAATGGGTTTATTTGTGGAATACGGAAAACCTTGAGTTAAATTTGTTACCTCATGTTGATTTTGAGTAATCGATTTTCGATTGGGGGTAGGATGGAAAATGGGGATTTTACTTGCATCCTGTGATTTCCAGAGTAATTCGCAGTATTCTTATTCTTGTTTTCGGTTATTATGATAATGGCATTTTATTTGATTGGAGTTTAATACAAAATTGTTAAGGTATGTCCTATACGGTTCTAGAAGTCCAATTTGGAATGTTTTCAGAGCCAATTTATTTACGTCATGTTTTTCATACTGTAAATAATTTCGATTTTGAATTTTTAAAGTCAAATGTTGTGAAACATAGTTCAACTTTTCGATAATCTACTATAAAAATCCATACTTTTTCTCTGAGCGCATTGTGTGATGATACTGAGAAATCTTCGTTTCGTTGATCACCATATTTCTGTAATAATGCATCTCTAATAGTAATCCAATCAACAGCGTTTTGAAAAGCAATGAAATCCCTAGCTGCACCTTCAAAAGATCTCGAATGTCTTGTCTGGACATGTTTTCTAAAATGGTTGGATTGGAAGAAGTTTATTGGTTATTCATTTCTGAGTGTATCATTGTATTCTTCTTGGATGCGATTGGAATCTCCTTTTCTAATTGATTGATTATCATCAATAAATTCTATTGATTCTAAGGTTTTTCGTTCCTCACCAAATTTCTCCAATTTGTTTCGAGAGTTACTGATAATGTCATTTGAATTTAATTGATGGGATTGAGGAATGAATTGATGGACTCACAGCACCAAGGTATTCATCCTAAAGTGTGCAGGTCTTCCTTCTGGATCGAAGTGGTTGGTTGTTGAATTGTCTTCTTTCTGGCTTGGATGATGCGGTTTTCGTGATATAGCGTTAATACTTGAAAATCACCAGGAGTTCCTCGAACACGTTCGTATTCACCAATTTTTCCAAAACTAAAACCCCGTCGCAATTTCCTGTTCGCAGCGCCAATTATGAAACACTCCAAAAGTCCGTTTTTAAAAATAATTATCTTTTTAGATTTCCTAATCACATCTATAATTTATTCATAAAAGCTGAATGAAAAGATAACACTACGGAAGGAGGTGTTCATTTCAAGAGCCCTAATATGGTTACAAAATGATCAGATTAGAACTGAATGTCTTTTTAAAGTTCACTTAAAAAAGGAAAGAAAGAAATGGATAGCATATCGTTGCTCTGGGGTGAACCTGTCTCGTAGGCGGAATCTGGTAGCATTTTTTTTTGTATTTGTATTTTCCGACTATCCTAGGCTTCAACGAAACCCCTCAGAAGCTGCAAGCTTGTTTGAAGACCGTGTGCACCGTAAGGAACAGCACTGTTAATTGTTCAGCCAACAGCGAATTATTGGAGGGTCCCCAGACCTCACGATCATGAGGCATGAGCTCTAACCACTGAGCTACCGCCAATATTCATGGATTGCATTGATTTCCCAACAATCAATAACAATCCTATATTTGATTGTTTCGGTCTTTACTTAACGTGAACTCTTCTTGATATTGATATCGACACTTTATTTCTGCTTATATTCATTGATTTAACAACAATTGTTTCGTCACTTACATTGTTACTTCATCAGGTGAGTATGGTACCTAACTACTTTTACAAAATCGTTTTCTTCAAACACAAGTTGGGACCAGAAGACGTGACAAAATATTAGGTATTTTATGGAAATGCCAGCAAATTCATTCGAAGATATTCTGCAATGGGGATCGGTTTATGTCAGTTTGGCCGTTGAGTAAAATCTGTTTAGTATGATACCTGTTTATTTCTAATGCTTTCAAAAGGTTCAATCTATTTCTCTTGTTTTCTGTATGGAGATTTTTGAATGTGGTAGGATTCATGTCCTGTTTTCATCAGATGTTTGGCATAAGTGGAGTTTGATTTGTTATTAATGTAGGAATTCTACTTTTATCCTATTTTTGAAAGGTCTGCCTGTTTGGCCAACATTCACATAGGGCACATACCACAAATTAACCTATAGACTCCAGATTTCTTGTTTTTGTATTCTGTATATGTTTTGATTCTGTATCATTTTTATTATTTTTCCTAATGTATTCAAGGTTCGAAATGATACTTTTATATTTCGATTTTTCTTCAAGTATCTAGCTCTATGTTCAGATTTTCTTACTATATAAGTTGAACAAGTATATTTTTCATCTTTTGCTTTGATTTGGGGGTATATTAGGGATATTGATTGCTTCTGTTGAATTTTATTTAATAGATGGTCTATATTTAATGGGTTGATTTCGTCATTAACGGCGATTTGCTTGATAATATTTAATTCTGTATCAAAATCGGTGAATCGAAAAATAATGTTTATTGTTGAGTTTAGTTATTTTGAGGTCTAGGAAATTTATACTATTGTTATGTTCTTCGTGGGTGAATTTAATCGTTGCAGATAGTTCATTTATAAATTCCAGAAACGTTATAACGTTATTTCTTTGTTCACCGGCACACCCAGATAAATTTCGTTATTTCTGGAATTTATAAATAAACCATCTCCAACAATTAAATTCACCCACGAAGAACATAACAATAGTATGAATTTTCTAGACCTAAAATAAATAAACTAAACGATTTACCGTAAACCAACACATACAGATTGCACAATTCCATACTCTTCAAATCATCCATTATCGCATGAATAAGCTGCATACAACAGTATGTTATTTAAACCATTTTACACACCTATGGCACAGGAAATATATTATCAAACAAATCGCTGATAATAATGAATTCGACCCATCAAATAAAGACCATCTATTAAAAAAAATTCAACAGAAGGAATCAATATCCTCAATATACCCCCAAATCGAACAAAAATATGATAAATATACTTCTTCAACTTGCATAGGAAAAAAGTTCTAGCTAGATATTCAAAAAAAAATCGAAATATAAAGTATCATTTGGAACCGTGAATATATTAGGCTAAATAATAAAGAATGATACATAATCCGTCAACAAAAACAAGAAATCAGGAGTCTATAGGTTAAACTGTGGTACATGCCCATATGTGTATGTTGGCCAAACTGACAGACATTTCGAAAATAGGATAAAAGTATTCAGAATTCCTACATTAATAACACATCAAACTGCACTTATGCCAAACATGTAATAGAAACAGGACATGAATTCGACCACAACTTCAAAACTCTATGCAGAAAATAGATTTAACCTTTTGGACAGATACCATAAAAAACAGATTTTACTCAATGACCAAAATGACCTGATTCGATCCCCATTGCTGAATGTCTTCGAATGAAATTGCTGGATTTTTCCATAGAATACAATCGTGATAGTTGGTCAAGTTTTTCGGTTCCATCTTGTATTTGAAGAAAACGATTGTGTAAAAGTAGTTAGTTACCATACTTACCTGATGAAGTCACAATGTATGTCACGAATCAATTGGTGTGAAATCAATAAATACAAGCGGAAAGAAAATGTTTTACTTTAATCAATACTAACAATCTTATTGAATATGAATGTTACTCAGTACTTACTTGTGTTTGTAACCATAAAGACGGTTCATTTGAATATAGTCTATGACAGGATCTGGTATCAAGTACTTAACAGACTCACTCCTTCTTATAGCTCTTCGTATCTTTGTAGAACTTACTTCATTACCTATCCATTCAGTGACAATCGTGATGTTGGACTGAAAATGTATAAGAATTAATAGTAAATTATTCGCAAGAACAAGTAACATTCATAGTCGTGATAATAATAGACACAACTTACCATATATTTAGTTAGCATATCTGAGTTGTAAATGAATTCCAATGGATTACATTTATTCCTGGTAATTACCACTAAACCATATTTGCCGACTATAGATTCAATCTGCATGAAAAATAATACATAAGAACATGAACTTGATTGAAAAGATTTGATAAGTAATTAATCCGACCAGTGAAAGTGAAACTCTATATGCATAAATTTTTTCCTCAGATCTGTTATCGATTGGTTGATTGGATTTTGTAATATTAATCACTGCAGTTACAATTGATCAAGAAAAATATGTGCCAAGCTAGTTATATTGGGTAATGGATGAAATTTAGATCAATCAAGTGTTACATGGACCCGGTGCTATCCCACATAGAACATAATAATAATTGTCATGTTAAAGAGTATGTTTCCATACTATACTACTTGAATGAAGTGTGAATCTGAACTTGAACTCGAAATAGGAAAACTTGGACGACATTTCGACTTCTTTGGGAGAAAGTTTCGAACCAGAGCTAACAAGCAAACTTAGGAAAGTGACAGGATGGCACAGAATTTAAAGAGACTTTATTCGAAATAGAGAAAGTTTACACATAACATGGAATGAAATAGGGTAAAAGATTCGAAAACTCATTCAACATTTAATAACTCCTTCAGTGAATATGATTCACATGTTACAATCACCAATGAAGTTTATTATACAACGAATCCCAATGAAAATATTGGGAACTCCCCAAAGAAGTAAAGTGCAATATAAAAAAAATATACAGTAGAATCCGTTTATTATGATGCCGGCTATAATGACCAACCGCTTAATATGACGTGATTGCAGTGTGAAGTTTGGTATCCATATAAAGCTCCATATAACAGCGTTCGGATAAGATGACTTCGCTTATATTGACATGTCGTTTATTATGAACCAATTTGGAGAAATTATAGTGGGCGGTCACAATAACCGGACTTAGTTTTCACGAACCTACGCACCCCAATGCGATGTTTCCAATTATTTTTAAAAACAAGCACCTGATTAAGGAATCGTTCAATTGGAATGTTTTGAAACCAAGAAGGAATTGGAAGTCACGACAAAAGAATGTCTATCAAGTGAATACCTGTCAGCTATTTTATAGATTTTTTCTCTAGTTTTGGTGTTTGCAATCCCATTATGTAAAAAACATGGTGTGCTCATTTGCATTAAAAAGTGACGACAGCAACTTGAAGGTTCAAGGAGATACACATTCTGTGCTTTGAATTTTCATAGTTTCAGTTAGCTGACGTTACTTTTGAATGCACACGAGCACTCCCATATATGTCAAAAACATGGTGTGCTGATCTGAAAAAAAGTGACGTCAGCAAGATTAAAATACAAAGAAATATATATTCAGTGCTTCGAATTTGAGTTAAAAAGTGACGTCATCTATGGTAAATACGATCACAGATGAGCAGACCATGTTTTACTTATATCATGAGCACACCATGTTATTTACATCATGAGCAATCCCAATTGTTCTGCGAGCTGGTTAAGTCGTTTTAAAGTTAGACTTAACATTAACAAAACAGTGTGTAACTACTCTCTAATCCACTTACATTAAGTGGATTAGAGAGTAGTTTCACACTGTTTTGTTATCAGTATTCTATCTACAGTGAACTCAAATAGTTATTTAGACTGAACATTGTATGAGATAAAATTGCAGTAAATCTTTGGTTAAGTGTGACCTGGTGTTTTTCCTTACTTTTTTGTGAATATTTGTGTTCGATTAGTGGTTTTTCTGTATATCAAACTCAATCCATACCAAACGTTTGAAACCCCTTAATTTTTCAAAGATTATGCTTTATATGACATCCGGTTAGTATGACGTGTTTGTCACTTCCCTAATGTCATTATGAACGGATTCTACTGTAATTCAAAAACCAATAGTTCTTATTTTTCAGATATTACTATTACAAAATTGTTTTTTCGATCTGAATGAGTTTTAAATATATGTTAGGTATACAGAATGGAGTTCAACATGTGATTCAAGTTTCAGTATTAATTCCACTGAATAATCTCAGCTAAAAATTTATCCAACTAACTTCAGTCACGTACGAATCGGCGTGAAGACATCTGCTGCAGCAGTAGCTATTTATTAATAGTTCACGTGAGAGTTTTCAGTTTAAAAAAGAACTAACATTGAAAGTTATTTTTCAAAATTGCCAATCGCTTCACGGCGAACGCCGCGGAGTTTGAGACATTTTTCTCAATAGAGATGTCTCAAATCAGCAGTTCAACCTCCTAAGCCACCTCAGATGGAGAGGATAAATTCCAAAACGTTACCAAAAAGAAACGCAAAAATAAGCTGAAAAAAGACCCCTCAACAACAAAATGCATGATGAAGAATAAATCAACGGGCATCGTATTTAAACAACCCCAATTAACAACAAATATGAACAAAAACAGTGAACTCTAGGATGTAGATAACAAAACGGAAACAACATCTGCTGAGATAACACAGCCTAATAATGACTCACTTCAAGGAAATACGAATACAAATCCACAACAAAGAATAAACTACCCACAAAAATTATTGCAAACACAAAAATTCACCAATATTTTCCACAAGAATGAACGAAATTGGAAACACTGAATACAAAAATTTATTCTATTTGTCAGTGGATGAATCAGTAATCAAGGACAGAATCCAAATGGCAGAAGAATGGAATAAAAATCCCGAATTCAAAGGACATCATACTGAAAACCAAGCTGGGTCATTTACTTAAATCAAATGGTAGGAAGGAAGAGCTACAAAAAGAAATAGAAGAAATTAAGAATAGTAAAATTATAACCAAATATAATGAAACAAAATCTGAAATCAAATTAACTCTTGAATGTATCCCTAGTCGTTAATCTGGTGGTAATGATGCAACCTCTTACTCCCTATCTATTTATTTCAACTTTACAATTAAAATTGCTATATACAAACACAAATTTAGGTACAGTGAATCTGAGATCCAGGATTCGAAGAAGCACTTATGTTAATGGTAAAGGATCCGGCGGTAGTCAAGTTTTTAGAGATTCCATTCAGAGCGAAGTCCAGAGTTAAGATGTTCCAGTAATAATTAGCTTCGGTATAAAGGTATTCCAGCGATATTCAGCTCCAGTACTAAGATAATCCAGTAATAATTGCCTCCGGTATTAAGATAATCCAGTAAAACTCTGGGTCCGGTACTAAGATATTCCCATGGGCGCTAGCCCCGGTAAAATGATAATCCAGTAGGCGGTAGCCCCGGTACAAAGACGCCTTTTGAATAGACCTCTTATAAGAAACAATCTAACTTCATAATTCCACGATGTTAATGGATTACGAGGTACGTTAATTCGCTTAACTCTAGCAAGGTGTTGAATCTTCAGCTCCTACGCACCAAAAAAGGAAGAATTTTCCAACAGCTAGACCGAGTTCGAAGGGTCCCGCATGCGAAACACACACTCAACCGTCAAAGCGAAGAGCGTTCTTTAGCTATTAATCATATAATTTCAGTAGGGCGTTTCCTTGCGATTGGAATTGAAATTATTAGTATTCAAAAAAATGTAAAGCCAATAGGTTCCGATTAATTTTGAAAAAGAGAATTATTATTATGAGGAAAAGAAAGTTCCTTAACGTTAAATGCCAAATTGAAAGTTAAGCCAAATGGATGAAAGGTAAGCTAATCTTGCAGGTCACACAGCATAACTGAAACAAAAATTCACATGAAATTCATACGGCAAACAAAGAGAAATCGAAACTCAAAAGACAAGGTTAAAGTTACAGAAAAATGTTAGGTAGAAATCGTCGTACAGGTAAAGAAGTCGGTATATGAAGTTAGGAGTCAAGAGGTGTAGATATAAGAGAAGATAGGTATTGACTCATCGACAGGTAAGGTAGTCTACACGAATAAAATTCCGAAATCATACAGACTGAGGTACTCAAAATCGGTAAAATTGACGAAATGAATGGTAGGCAACAGTAGTCAAGAGAAAGATGTTTCTTTCCGGAGCAATGAAGTCTAACAAGTGGTACAGATACGAAATACGGTAGGTGCCAAAGGAACAAAAGATAGATACGATAATTGCCACCAAGCATAAGATAAAGATACGATAGGTGTCAGAGACACAAAAGTAGATACGGTATTGCCAATAGGCATAAGGTAAAAGATACGGTAGTTGTCATAAGACACGATAAGATACGGTAATTGTCATATCGAAAGCCTGAGAAAACCTCAAAGTAAACTGCAGACTACGCTCAAATTTCCAATGAAGGCTGCATAGCTGCTGTGAACTTCAAAACTCATACTCAACCCTCACAATGACAATACAAGGAAAAAGATCCGAGAAAAGTTCAAAGTGAACCACAAACTACACTCAAATTTCCAATTAAAGCACTGCATAGCTGTGTGAAACTTCAAAGATTAACCGCAATCTTCACGAAATTGTCATGTGAACAAAAAGAAAAAAAAAATATATTTGTACCAATCAGACAGACACTTGCTTTGCAATAGGGAAAGGAGGAAAGGTATAAGGAAATTTAGATACACAACCAAAAAAAACGACCACTCATCATCTCCATCCAGAATCATCACTGCTTTCGTCACACATAATAAGTTTGGTTAATTCCAAATAACCAAATAAAATAATCCACTTTTGGTGGATGCGATAACTTTCACACACTTTGCTAGACAAACATACTACAAACAACAAAATTCATAAGTACACAAGTAACCCAGACCTGTCATTCTCGAAGGATAGACACCTCACGAGCACCTCCATCAAGATCAACATCAAAAAGGTGAACAAAAACAACAAATTACCATCACTCGAACACACTAAAATCGTTCACGGTCATCTTCCCAAGCATATGATGGCTCCAAAAACTAAGCCCACCGTCAACCAGGCCTACCAAGCATTGAAAGATATCGAGGATAACCTACATAACTCTATTCGTGAGACTTAAAAGTTATTGGAAATCATGATTCAATTATTCAGATAATACTAATATAAGATAACGATAAGGTAAAAGTTGAAAGATAGTAATATCGAACATTCAACCTTGGAACTCAGACTCACAACGAAGTTACTCTCACAACAAGAAAAAACGACTGAGACTACTCAGGGAAAAATGTTACTCAAAAAAAAGTTACTCGGGCCCCCCGTTACTAATCAAATTAACTCCTGAATGTATCCCTAGTCGTTAATCTGGTGGTAATGATGCAACCTCTTACTCCCTATCTATTTATTTCAACTTTACAATTAAAATTGCTATATACAAACACAAATTAAGGTACAGTGAATCTGAGATCCGGGATTCGAAGAAGCACTTATCTTAATGGTAAAGGATCCGGCGGTATGATCCTCCAAAATGCAGGTATTCCAGTTTTTAGAGATTCCATCCAGAGCAAAGTCCAGAATTAAGATGTTCCAGTAATAATTAGCTTCGGTATAAAGGTATTCCAGCGATAATCAGCTCCAGTACTAAGATAATTCAGTAATAATTGCCTCCGGTACTAAGAAAATCCAGTAAAACTCTGGGTCCGGTACAAAGATAGTCCAGTGGGCGCTAGCCCCGGTAAAAAGATAATCCAGTAGGCAGAAGCCCCGGTACAAAGACGCCTTTTGTATAGACGTCTTATAAGAAACAATCTAACTTCATAATTCCACGATGTTAATGGATTACGAGGTACGTTAATTCGCTTAACTCTAGCAAGGGGTTGAATCTTCAGCTCCTACGCACCAAAAAAGGAAGAATTTTTCATCAGCTAGACCGAGTTCGAAGGGTCGCGCATGCGAAACACACACTCAACCGTCAAAGCGAAGAGCGTTCTTTAGCTATTAATCATATCATTTCAGTAGGGCGTTTTCTTGCTATTGGAATTGAAATTATTAGTATAGCGTATTTTCGCGATGGAAACTGAAATCAGCAGTGGAGCGTTTTGTAACGTTACAAATCATATGTGAGAACACAAGAGAGAAATACTCCACAGAAAACATTTTCACTTGTAATAACAGCAGTAGAAAAATTCAATGATGACAAAGACATCATGACAGGTAGGCACCTCAACAACATAAAATTGCAACATATATATTGTAAAAGAATTGTTTCCTAATCAAGCAATACACAAACTAGATTCATAACAATTAAAACAGGAGATGAGGCAGCATTAGAAAAAGTTCTGAATGAGGGATTGTTATACACAAATAGACATTATTTGGTATTCCCAAGCCATCCACTAGAGCATACACCAGTACCTTACAGCACAACTGTATCACACAACTGGAAACTGCAATAACCCACTGAAATACACCAAATGCCAAGGACCACATGAAGAATCACAATGCAAGACCAACCTTACACCGAAATATAAGGCATGTGGAGCAAAAAAACCTTAAGAGAGCATTCCAAGCGTTGCTATCAAATCACTCAGTAAAAAATCAAGAAACATAGAAGAAACTCGTAAGAAACAAAATAGAATTCACAGCTCGATTACAATACATGACGATATAATTAACACTTACATGAAAAAACTAAACAATCCCAAAATACTAAAAGGGAAGTATTATTGAACAAACTGCAATATATCATCGACACGGTTGCTGTTTTCTGTGGGAACTGAGTCTATATCTTGATGTTCGACATCAAAGACCCAGATGAACCATCTCCTACAGAACCGACAAATAACAAACTCAAATTCAGCTCTATAATCAAATTCCTTTACAGCAATATCCATTACTTCCTAATCCTGAAAAATCCAAGTTCATAATTTTTAACTACAAGATAAGACCGGGTTCACCTATGATCCAAGTAGATAGCAGAGATATATCACGGTCTCCCTGAATAAAATACCTTGGCATACAAATTGACAACAAAGGAACATGAGCATGTGGCGACAATAGAGCAAATTCCCTGATCCTTCTTATTACTCTTTCTATGTGAATTTGAACGGCAGAAATACTCTCTCACTTTCTCTTCACTCAACTGCAGAAACGCTTGCAGGTCTTATTAAATTGACATTCCTTGAAGTATTGAGGATAAATGCTTAAATCCCCCATCGGCCAATACTGCTGAAGAAGGTGGAAGTTTATTCAAATAACTACTGTCTTCAACAATAACCAAATCTCTGGCTCAACCCCAATATCCCTCAGAAATGAAATTCATGAAGCTATATATAGTATTGACGATATTAAATATTTAATCGTGTTGCAGTTCTTATATTGCGACCAAGTCTTTGCCTGGTGGATTGAGTTTGAAGGCTTTTCAATACTTATTTCAAAGCAATCAATAATTGAAACAACTTCATGATATCGGTACCTTAAGGGTATACCTTTCAGGCCAGAAAATGAAGTGTTTCATTACATCTTCAATTTTTAAAATATTACTTGCAAAAATTTTACTGACAAACGAACAGCTAAGGTCGAAATCTAAGCCAGGACGAAATTATGTATCACCTAACCCAATTTTTCAAAACAATTAAAATATCCCTTTTTACAATGTGACCATGAATAGAAATTAATTTGACAAGTCGTGGAGATCATTGGCCAAACCCATTCATCACGATCGCCTGAATCTCTCGCTTTTTGATTATATTTTTGAACTCAGAATTGATGTCGTAATTTTCACTCAAGTCGCTGATTACTTGAGACTCTTGTGTAGTTGTTTGTAACTGAGAGGAAGAACTTGTTTCCTTCAATGAGAAAGACGACTCCTGTAGAGCTTCTTCTATTTTGGTTTTTTTCCAAGAGCTTCTTCATTTTCAGTGCCTACTTGCACAGGAATGCACGCCTCAACACTATGAATTTCTCCTTCGTTTTCAGTCTAAGAGGATTTATCCAGTTCTGTCTCATGCAGATGTGAAAAAAATATGTTTGTATTACAAAACAGTTAGAAATAAATGTGGTACATGCCACTTTTAATATGTGGGAGTCTTCCCAGTTCTTTCATAGTGGAAAAATCTATTGAATCTTCTTTCAACTGAAACAAAACTATTAGTAATATGTTTATTCACTAATTAACACAACTTACATTGAAATGATCATCACAACAATATTCATCACCTTTCACAACTTCAAGACCTACTGCCTGAAACCAATATTTTCTTGTAGGCAGTTTTTCGAGACACATAGATAGTCGACGCTCCACCTCAAATGAGGAGTAAACCACTCTTAAATGCTCAGTCTAAATCGATCATACATAATGACAAATCATTTTATTAATTTGAAATTATCGAATCACAGATTATAAATACCGTTAAACGTATAAAAAACGTAAAATCTTCGGGTTGGGATGGTATTCAAATGAAAGTTATAAAGGAGAGTATCGATTTCATAGCTAAACCTATGGCACATATTATGAATAAATCTTTCAATGATGGTGTATTTCTGGAAAATCTAAAAAAAGCTCTAGTAATACCTTTATATGTATATATAAACGTGGAGATCACGAAGACCCGAACAGCTATCGTCGAATAAGCATTCTGACATCATTTGTGAAGATATTTGAAAAGATCCTAGCGGCCAGATTAATGAATTTCTTCCGAAATTCAAAATATTGTCTGATTCTCAGCATGGTTACATATCAGGAAGAGGTACGGAAACGGCCATCTTTGAATTATACCAAGCAATTCTGACGACATTGGAACAAAAGGAGGTACCATTGGGATTCTTCTCTTCTTCGATCTATCAAAGGCCTTTGATTTCGTTGACATAGATATATTGCTCGTGAAACTTGAAAAAGATGGAATTAGGGACAAACAATTGAAGTTGATGGAGAGCTACTTGAAGGACAGACCCCAATCAGTGGTAGTAAATATGGAAAACACAACATATCAATCTACGATAAGAACAAAGAAAACGGGTGTACCTCAGGGGAGCATTCTGGGCCCTCCTCTCTTTTTGATTCAAATAAATGAACTACCCTCAGTAATCAGCTTTACTCGTTGCATTTGCGGACGATGCGAATGTTTTGCTTCGTTCACCTTCGCTTCAACTAACGATTCTTAGAGCAAACTCTATACTGGGAGAGATCAACAAGTGGTGTGAAGATAATAATGTATTACTGAGCATGACAAAGACTGAATGTGTGATCTTCAACTGAGGTCGATCTTCTGCTGCCATTCCTGCCAACCTAAACCACAACATCTCAATTTCGGGTACAACGAAGTTCCTTGGAATTTGTTTGGATGGAAACCTCAAGTGGAATTCACATATAGAAATGCTTTTAAAACGTCTCAACTCTGTTATATATTCAATTAATGTTCTAAAATCTAGAGTTGATTTTCCAACTTTGAAAATTATCCACTACTCGAATGTTCAATTGATCTTGTCATATGGTATAATCTTTTGGGGTAGTAGTGTTGGATTTAGTTTAGTTTTTTTGAGACAAAAATTCATGTTGAGGATCATACTGGGGTTGCGTTTCAGAGAATCATGTAGAGGTCACTTCAAGGCAAATAATATCCTAACTGCATATGGCTTGTATATTTACCGAGTACTTGCTTTTATGACTGATCATCCAGAATATTTTAAGAACAATTTAACCTGTAAAAAAACAAGACATACCAAGCCTTACTTGTATCCGCGTCTCTCAATGTCTCTAATAGAAAGGTCTCCCTTATACATGGGTCTAAAGCTATTTAATGCCCTGCCTCACAATTTTAATACCTTAAATCTGAAAGTTTTCAAAAAGACTCTATTTAAAATGCTCATTCAGTCCGAGCCATATTCTCTAATGGAATTTTTTGTATGGTGTAAGAAGAAATCAATTTTCATGTTATGATCTCTTTGTTAATTAAATCTGACGAATCCAATCTTTTTTGTACAATTTTTGTGATAATAAATCCTTGGATTAATAAACATTATCATTATCATTATCAGTCAGCATCTCCTTCAGCCTTAAAAATGAGGTCCCAATACACTGATCATTTTGATGAAAGATATTGATATCCTTCAACATTGACTCTGTCTCACTTCTTTTCGGATATAGGGGTTCTGTCCAGCTCCCATCGAAAAAAAAAAATTTTTAATGAAAGGTACACCCTCCCGCCAAAACTCAGGTTTGCAAATATCTGCATAAAGTTTCCCATAAACTGCACCAATGCTAAATGCCGACTTTTTCCCTTCGTATTTAATTTTTTCACATCAAAAACATTCTTAACATTACTTTGTTTCAAGTATTTGATCCATTTTCTCTGACACTTCCTTCCCTGCAATTTTACCGACATATATCCAGTGTTTTTTTGGAGTTCCTTGAACGCCAATATCTTCAACAATTGTTCTAGTATTTTTATTTTTGCTCTTTCGTGTCATCCATTGGCCTTCATTGTCGTTTGAAATATTTCTTTCTCTTTTATTCGTATTGGTCTAGCAATTGATTCCTCACTTGACTGTCTATGATTGGAGAGACCAGTGAAAAAATCCCTTACTCCTTCCTGTGTACCATTTTGAACATTTTTATTATTATTAATATTTTGAGTCATATCTGAAAATATTTAATATTCAAATCGTTCACAAAAATGATAGAGCATCGGACCCAATACTGAACCCTGTGGCACACCGAATTGAATCAACTTCTGTGAAAGTACTCTGTTCCACTCGACTTGCTGCACCCAGTTTCGCAAATAAGATTCCAGGATGAGGAACGTTTTTTTCTTTACTTCATATTAGTCTAGTATTTTTAATACTAAGTCATGGTCGATATAACCGAATGCCTCTGAAAGATATCTTGACAGTATCTCCGATACTTCCCCTTCATCCTGTGATGCTATAATTTCATTTGTTATTTCTAGAAGAGTTGTTGAAGTGGATCTGCTTTTTCGATAGCCACGTTGACTCAATGAGGTTTTATCTTCAAAAAACGCAACTAGTCTAGCCTTTAGAACTTCTTCAAATATTTTAGACAGTGATGGCAATATCGAGATTGGTTGATAGCTTTCTGGACTTGCGGTATCTTCCTGTTTATAAACGGGTACGACCCTGGCTATTTTTTAATTCTTCTGGAAATACTCCTTCCTTCAAACATTTATTTATCATGATAGTAGACGGGACCATCACTTATTTTCTTTACAAATATCGTTGACATGCCATATATGTCACAAGTATTTTTGCTTTTGAAATAATATTTATTAGTTTAAATTCGGTGGTTGTATGCAAATTAAGTGTTGTTTGCAGTTGATGTGTGCGATCTTCTCAGATATTCATGGCTGCTTTTTTTTTAGTTGGGATGTTGTAATATTTAGGTGTTGTCCAATCGTTGAAAATATCTGCACTGATTACTGGTTTATTATGTTATTTAGCATTTTTTGTTACGTTATCATTGATCAGATTTGTTCAGTTATGTTCTTCGAATTTATGATTTTTTCCTGATTTCTTTGTTTTCCTTTTTTCATCAATAACTTCTCTGAGTTCTCTAATATTTCTGTTTTATGTGAAACCTTGAACACAGTATCCCAAGCTTCTCGTGTATTTTTTAGGTCTTGTATTATTTCATTGATTTTTAACATTGTGTTTGGATTTCTTAGAAACACTGACCTTTCTTTTTCTGGGAAAGGTGCACTGAAGAGATTTGTAAGTTTTTTGAAGAAAAATATGAAGGATTCACCGGCTAATTTCGAAACAAACATTTATATTTTGGATGGCACTGTACTCAGAACTGGAGTCGTGGCGTGGTGGGGGGAGCTTTTATTCGCTTTCCGAAGAACGGCCATTTATGTTTCTCAGTCAAAATGGAGCAGTGGTCGGTAGAGCAACGCGTGTTTACATAGGACATGTATGTTAGAAACAGTGACTCGGTGGTAGCAGCTCAACGAGCTATTCGCATTCATCGGCCGGCATAAAGCAGTCCCTAGCCGGCCTACCATTATGAATTGGGTTAAATATTTTCGAACTACAGGCACCATAATGAAGAAAAAATAACCAGATCTTCCACGAATGGTGCGGACACCCGAGAACATTGAGGGAGTGAAAACAGCTGTGGTTACCAGTCCATATCATTCCGCTCGAGGGCAGGCAGTTGCCTTACATATGAGACGTGAGACAGTTAGAAAATACGATAAACTAAAAGGCGTATATGTAACATAAGTTGAATAAATAGTATCTTGAAGAATTGATATTGCTTTTTTATTTCTAAAATGTAAATGTTTCTCGTGATTTATATACACATTTGAAGATATAGGAAAAAACCTTCAATACGTGCCTGTCTTTACTTTACGTCAACTTATCTACGTTGAAATCACTAGCTACTGTTATAATTTTTATATTTTTTGTCAGTTAGTATATTTTCTAGTATTTCTTCCATTTTCTGTGCGAAATCGTCTAGTTTCGCCTTCTGAGATCTGTACACACATATGACCACAATCCTTTCTTCTGGTACACCGATCCCTGATTTCACTGATATGGCCTCCTGCCTTATTTGTTGAAGTGAATCCGTGATATTGAATTTTATGTTTGGGTTGACTAGTATCAATGACCCAATATGTTGCTTTTTGGATCTACAAAAACTTTGAGGCATTACATAGTCCCACAATCCTAATCCTGAAAGAAGCTCGATCTCACTTTCAGCAATCCAATATTCAGTGAACCCTACTACATCTGGTTTGAACTCTTTTAGACATAAGTTTAAGAGCTCCAATTTATTTCTTATAGATTGAACATTTATCTTGAGTATTTTCAATGTTGTTTCACTTTTTCGTTTATCATTCATGCATCTTGTTGGGAGTTTGTGTGTTGAAAATTTACGATTGCATTTTCAGTTTTATTTGCACCTTTATTAGGCGCTTGTTCTAGGGAACAGCGCGATATCATTTCGTCGCGATGTCTGTAATTTTCGAATTTTGAGCTGAAAAGGGATTGCGGTTGAACTCCCTGAAGAGGAATCCGTGGTCAAATTCAATTATGTCCGTTCGTCCGTTTTGATTTCTCCGTGGTAAATTCAGATTCCATTTCTTGGTTTTGCCCTTGGGTTTGATTCATTCCTTCAGTTTCTTCTGGTAGGGATGTGATTGCTGTACTCAATCTCATCCCACTCTGCGCAAGAGATTTCCCATACCTATTATCACCTCTCTGAGTCTCGTCCGTAGCTTTCAGGATAATGTTGTTTTTCTTGGCTAAATTTTTTTTCCCAGTCTCCATTTCTTTGTGAAGTCTCTGGGCTGCGCTATTATTTGCCTGTTCCATGGTTGGTTATATTATTTATTAAGGTTTTAATGGGTATGAGGTCGTCTTTTAGATTATTGAAGCGGATTTCAACATGTTCTTGTGTGGCATAGTTTGGTTTCCATTGTATTTTAATAATTTGCTTTTCAGTAGCTCTTGATTGAGTTTGGAGTTTGTAATGTGGCGTCTTGTAGTTCTAATCGAAAATCACAGATTGTTTCACTCATGCTTGTGTTCGCTTGAGTTGACTTTATGAAGTTCTTTGAACTTTTTACGCGCTTGTTCTGGGAAACGATGTCTGTAATTTTCGAATTTTGAGCCGAAATTGGTCTCAAACGACTAGGTTGGACCCCTGAAGAAGAATCCGTGGTCAAAATTGATTCCGTCCGTCCGGGTGCGCTGTAACTTTCGAAAGGACCTAGAGTCTTGAAATTTTCAGGTTAGGTTAAGATCCTCATTATCTCGGTTTAATTCGTTAATGGACCAAATCTGCCGAAGGGTTTTTGTGCTACAGCCATTTGAAATTTTAATTTTTCAATAACTTGAAAAATATTTATCTGATCGAAATGAAACTTGATTGGAAGATGAAGCGTCAATAAGAAGAATTATCCATGGAAAAATTCGAAAAAAATTATTTTTTTCTCAATTCATCTTGATTTTCTTGATGATCTCTCATCTAAGAATTATTTTTTTGTATAAACTTCGTTTTTTGTTTAGGTTCTTTATTTTTTTTGCAAATTGTCTCTGATTTCACTTTCGCTATTCTTTTCTTTTTTGGAACTTGAGAGCTGATAAATTCTCTTCGAGATGTATTTGCCGTTTCAGATTTCTTATATAACCTTTTCTAATTTTTGTGATGTATTTCTGCTGACAATTTATAGTTTGCGATCCTTTAGGAGTAGACATCTTTCCTCTGTTGCTGTTGGGGATGTTCATCTTGTGCAGTTTATGGTGCCGCAATTATCGCAGGTAAAGTGAGTTTAATTGTCACCTTTCGCACTGCAATTCGCGCAATTCATTTCCGGAAATAATTTTCTCTGCTATGCCACTGCTCTTCAATGGTAAGAAATGTTATGGCGATATAGTCTATTCATTTGGTTTTATCGAAAGTTTTTTTTTTGGCAAAATTAACTGGGAACAAAACGATTTTATAGTTTATTGTTTCCTAATGAAATTTTATCCTTTCCACGAAATAGTTTCGTGATCTCAGATATTGCAATGTGCACTTTTCAGGATCTAAAAATTCAAATTCCACAATGAAATCACGGGAAAAGTCAGAGAGCGTTCTCAAAACGCGTTTGATGATTATCAAAACTAATTTTATAACATAACAGTTTTTAAATATACAGAGTGGAATGTGTCTAATCTCAGCTGACTTTATAAATGTGAATGGAATTTATTTACTAGACAGGTTACTCATTCCAACTGTGATGATTTTCATTTTAACACTTACATCCTCATCTGACCATAATCCAGGAGTTCCAAATGATTCCAACAAATCTGCACCACATAGTAATTTTACACCAACAGAGTCCAAACAGCCATTCCTCACATTATCTGGAAACCAGTTAGATTCTCCATCTAAATTACTATTATTATCATTCATACAAGCTTGAAGAATTTCGTTGACATGGTTCTACAAAGAAAGATTCATTATAATTATATTTTTCACAGGATATTTTCAAAGGTGTTAATGTTAATGCACACTTATTTTAGTTTGCCATCATCTCTTGTACTTTTGATTACTTGCAGGACCCGAGTTCAAATTCAATCATATCCATCAGTGAATCCAATAACTTGCGAAAGGAAGGATAATAGACATGAAATCCTCAAAATGTGTTTGAGAAGTATGCAGGTCAAGTTCAGGGGTAAAATGGGCCCAAATTTAAAACATCTGAAATTTTATTTTACTATTACTTCCAAGAAGACAAATCCTATCATTTGAAATTCAGTACTTGGATGTGAAATAACAATTTGAATGATAGTTTTATATTTATAGGGATCACATCACTAGAAATTCAGGAGAATACTTTTCTACACATTTGGCTGAAAATTTGCCAACAAAGTGTAACAGGCTTGGTGTAAAATAATCATGGATAAGTTCTACCCTGTTAAGACAGTCTGTATAGCCATATGTATTAGCTTGTAAGGAAAAGAGCACAAGATTTTTCAGTGAACATAGCCAGTTCAATTAGAGAAAACTTATTCAGAACTCAAAGAATACTGAGGTAGAGGAAAATCAACATGTAATTTCATTTTCTCAAAAAATTGTCAAGGTGATGTATTAATTCAACAATTGTAAAAATTTCCTATACGTCTTAATATGGCAGTTTACTGAAAAAAAAATCGCTTATTTGGGAAAAACTAGTCCAGGACATCAAATCATCTCAGTGATAAAATTGCCTTTTTCTATGAAACAATCCAGCCAAAAAAAACCAAACACTTAGTAGGGTACTTCAAAGTGGCAAATTAACTCCTTATTTGATTAGTACATATATGGTATAAATAAATTGAATCTGCTAGAAATTATTTAACTGGTAATGGAAAACATTAAATGATACTCCTACTGACTGAACTTTGGAAAACCCTGGTCATCACCTTGCTCCTCAATTACGAACACAAAAGAGTCCAGTCAGGACTTCTCGCGGGATAATGTATGGCACCAAATATGGTCCAATTCATCTACCAGTAGTGCAAATCCGTAGTTTCGATTTGATCTCGCTATGATTTTGATTGACCATCTATATCACAATTCATGAGAGTCAAGGGCTTCAATTTGACTTTTATCAGCAAAGCACCATGACATATACGTTCAAGTTCTGTTCATCAATGATAGTCTGTGCTCTGTTGTGTGCAAACACAGTGTTAAGTTGTTCAATGTCCATTTAATAAATTCATGTTGAGGGTCATATTGGGATTGAGTTTTAGAGAATCATGTAGAGGTCACTTCAAGGCAAATAATATCCTAACTGCATATGGCTCATATATTTACATATTACTTGCTTTCATGACTGATCATCCCTTATATTTTAAGAACTATTCAACCTGTAACAAAACAACATATACCAAGCCTTACTTGGATCCGCGTCACTCAATGTCTCCAATAGAAAGGTCTCCCTTATACATGGGTCTTAAGCTATTTAATGATCTACCTCACAATTTCAAGACCTTAAATGGAAAGTTTTCAAAAAGACTTTTTAAAATGCTTGTTCAGTCTGAGCTATATTCTCTAATGGAATTTTTTATATCGTGTAAGAAGTAATCAATTTTCATGTGATGATGTCTTTGTTAATTAAATCTGACGAATCCAACCTTTTTTGAACAATTTTTGTAATAATAAGTTCTTAGATTGATAAACATTATCATTATCAATTGTACATAATCAGTAATTCACTATTTTCCTATGTGAGACCCCATATGTTCCAATAATAATGTTATCATTGTTGATTGGATTTACCTGGTGATAATTGAGAACTTGTCTAGTTCTACTCCACGATTCTTGATTAGTTTCCCATTCGGACAGTTTAATCCAGTCACTACCTGTGAGTGCAAGTCTGACCATTTCTTTTCGATGGGTGGCAGATTCTAGATCATTTTTTACATAAGCGTCATGAACTGGAGAAATAAGCCCTCCAACAACTGTATGGGTACCCATACGATGAAGATGGTCCCTTGCAATCTCTGAAAAGTATGAATCGTATCTTCAATATAATAGACTTCAAACTTGAATGACTAGAAGTTGAACCTTACCAAACATTCGTAAGTGCATGTGAGTAGGTGGATTAAAAGATCCACATGCCAGTAGAACTACCTTAACGGAAGGCATTTGCTCACATCTGAAAATCAAATATTTAATAATATCCAATAACTGCAGCCATCAGAAATATTTATACCAAGAATCAGTAAAGATTTTACTTACAAGATTACAATAGGATCTTGTCAAATCAGGTCTTTTATTTATGAAGAAATTAATAATCGAGACTTATCGGGATTTTCTGATAAGAATAAATTTTCCTTCCTATTTGTTTTGTGAAGGAGAGATATGATATCTTCATTTCAACGATTGCAAGTTCCAATATTCCAACGCGTTTGTTTTGTGTTTATTATTAATGAATCAGAATTTGACATATCATAGACTATTATATATATCTTCTTCTTCGAATATTTTTCACCAAAACGATTGTAATGGCTTTATTGTCCAATCATTGTTTAAGGAGTCCAAGAGATTCAGAGATTTTAAGATTTAAGAGCTTAAAGATTCCACGTAGCCCGTAATTCGAAGTGTTTATTTTTCCTTACTCAAACGATAATCACGACGATGAAAATAAGACTATAAACAACAAGTTCTTCTGAATCAATGAGTTTTCAAATATTATTAGTATTTGCATTGAGTATCAAACTCATGAGCGTTAATACTCTTCTGCGAAGATGTCAGCGCCCTAACGGATAAATTTCGAACCTGTCCAAGCTAGTAGTTTTATGTAAACAAACCTTAGACATGTGTTGGAGAGCGAATATTTATTAAGCAGAGCTTGAATATTTAAAGAAATTATTATAATTTTGTGTAAGATTTCTTGAGAAGGAACTTTTCGTTTGGATCACGATATAAAATCGTATAAATCGTTCCTGGAGGATAATTTCGGTGTTATTTTAATGTATGTTGCTTGGTGGATCAAAATGAACCAATATCTAAGTTTCCTTGATTTCTAGAAAAATAGGCACCTCAATAAGTAATTTAAGGACTTTTATTTATGTGAAGAAGTGCTGAATGCAGGCTATAATTATGTGGTAAATCTAGAATCCGTCCAAATGTTATGACTTTGTTCACAAACGAGTGAATCAACAAAATGAAAACAGATTTTCTGCTTTAGTTCTTTTGCATCGTATTTCTAAAGAAAAGGAGACAGATAGACATATAATTGATTTCATTTTCATATTACAGCAGCTCAAGATATACATACAAAATAAAAAATGTTACAGCTGGTTCAACCTACCTGTATATAGAAATGAAAAGTATTAATGTATTTATAAGAATAACTTCAGCGATTATCAATTCTAACAGTATATCTAGTTTTTGTCAGGTTTTCAACCAGATCACTCTTTTAGAATATGATTTTGTGTAATATGTGAATTAGGTAGCTGCAGAAGTGCTCGGTAGTTCCTCATCTGCAGCATTTTTCTTCAGAATTATCTTAGTTTCATTTTCACCTGAAAACATCTGGACATGAAGTGGTTTCGAAATGAATACATTGTAGAAAATTTACCTTTTATGAAAATAAACATCTTCACAGAAATGCAGTGAACATACTTTCATGTATTTCGTTACCTGTTTTCCAATTTTCAACTTCTAAAGCTAGGCCTTTCTTTTATCATTGAGTTCCCTGCCAAATGCTGTTTCCAAATTAACTTTTCTTTCATTTGGCTTTGGAAAAAATGAAAACTAGAGGCACTAGATGATCCTTTCTTCTTTGACCATGAATAACATTGAGTTGAGGCACACAACAATAGTCATTTCGGGAGGATGCCATTTCGAAATAATACAATCGAAAATATTAATCGGAAAGAAAGGAATCGATTGATGAATATTACAAACACTTCCGGTATACCAAAATTTCAACTCGGAGAACAACACAAAAGCTCGAAAATGACTCCAAAAGTAAGCAAATTACGTTAGAATAACAGGCAAGTCGAAAAACTACTAGCTTGGAAGTGTTCGAATTTCTATTGCCAGAGGGCGTATCGCTTAGCAGTAGTTGCGAATGGTATGTGTCAAAGGGCCGGTATTGGGAACTTCTGCGAAGATGCCAGCGCCCAAACGGATAAATTTGAAACCTGTCCAAGCTAGTAGTTTTCATGTAAACAAACCGTAGAAATGTGGTGGAGAACGAATATTTATTAAGCAGAGCTAGAATATTTAAAGAAATTATTATAAATTTGTGCAAGATTTTTTTGAGGAGAAACTTTTCTTTTGGATGAAGTTATGAAATCGTGCTTCAAATAGTTTCTAGAGGATAATTTCGATGTAATTTTAGTCTGTTGCTTGGTGGATCAAAATGAACCAATATCTGAGTTTACTTGAATTTCTGGAATAATAGGCACCTCAATAAGCCTGGCCGTCCACTGGAAGCGATTTGGGGCTTTTATGAACTACGCGTTTTACGAGCGCCGAGGAGCTTTCACGACCGAAGCGGTCTCAGGCTTCGGGGTCGTCCACTGGCAGATAGTTCGCGAGGTTTCGGTTCGTTCTTGTTCTTGCGTAGCAGAGGATTTTTACTTCAGATTTCCGTGTTTATTGAAGAAATTGTGATACGGAATGGATTTAGAATTAATAATTCATTTCAAGGATAAATCTCACTTGATCAGGCATATGTTAGCTACGGAATGGGGAAAATTTTTGAGCTAAGGTAGATTCAAATTTAGAAAAAATGAAATTATCGAAAAAAAATTCACCATCTTGATAATGAATGATTATTATCGTATACTCATTTATAATACTGGAATGGAAGTTGAAGTGTGTGAGTTGATGACCTGGGTACTTCGAAAACAAACGTTGTGGAACGTCGAAATTATGGCTGATTTGAATTTTATCTGTGAAAGTCAGCTTCAGAAGGTGAATATGTTATTAATGTATATAGAACGTGACTTCAAAACTTTAAAAACTGCAAACATCGAAAGAAATGATGGTGACACAGATATTCAGAAATTCTTAAAATTTTGCAGAAGGGCATGCGTATTTTAGAAAACAGGTCACTAGTAAAAATCCGTAGCGTTTTATAAAGAAAAAACTATGTTTATTTTGTGATCGAAAAGATGGTTCTGCATATGAAACGTAATTGAATCATTACAGTACGTATGGGCCAAAAACACTTGAGCATATAGAAAAATGTTTGGAATAAAATTGGTCGGAGACTAAAAAAACAAATTGATAATAGATATTGAGATAATAAGAGCTATAGAACCCGAGATAATGGCGAAACACGCTGGATTAATTATATTTGGAATGCTATACAGCCGATTATTGCCAAAGAGTCCAACAGAACTTCTGGATGTGTGTTTAATGTAAGAAAAAAGACAACATTCATTAACCTTTCAATCTGATCCATCTAAAATTCACCAACAATAAACAACGAGCTTCAACAAATATTCCGTTCACAAACCATGCATTCCACTTTCCGACGGATAGCTCCTCTTTTCGAGCGTATAGAGGCGGCAGATCCAAAGTGATCGGGATACGATTGCGCCGCTCGAATTCTCTCGAAGTCGCCCGTATGAAGTATGTTCCCCTAGATAGAACATGCGCGCAAAAAAAATACTAAAATCTTCGAGAATACCAGTAGGGAGTAGAGTTGGGAGTTCTAGTTCACTAAGAGGATCTAGTTCAATCGTTCTCGTTCACTGTTGGGAATAGTTCACCTGACTAGTTCTTTAGTTCACAATAGTTCACGGCTCACGCACATATACAGGCATCGTGCGAATAGGAATCGCAACGTGATTCTTCGAAAGACCATGAAACTATATAAACAGAAGTAAATAAACTTTGATTTGAAGATCTCTATAATCTTTGCTCTGATTGATACTATTAGGTTTCATGAGATACGTACATAAGTGAAATTACTCGTTATTTCGAGGAACGATTTTCGAAGGGTATTGAGATATGACGAAAATAAGCGAAATATTCAATAAAATATAATATTAAATAAGTAAAAAATGTTTAATGCGAAATCAGGGTTTCTAGATCAAAATTTTTTGGGTATTTTTTTTGGGATTTCTTTTGGGGAAAAATTTGTTCACGGGGTATTATCAGGGGATTTCAGGTCTTGGACAATTCGACTCGAATCAATCAAACTATAAACGATCCAAACAAAAGAAGTTGGGCGTCGGTATGCTTTCAACTATCTACCAAGTTCCAACCCAAACGCTCACTAAGATATCAAGAAAAAGATTTAAAAAATTCAAATGACTATAACTCCGAAACCATTCGGCCTAATTGGCTCATTAACAAACTTAACTGTCGCATTCTGATATGCGACTTCCTCTGAAAGTTTCAAGCCGCTAGCTTGTTTCTTTCGACAGTTATTGTGTCCTCTGCAAGACGACTGTCATGCAGAATTGATATTGAAATCGGATGCGTCAGCATTGAGTCCAACCTAGTCGTTTGAGACCATTTTCGAGAAAAAATTAAAGAATTACAGACATTTGTACAAAAAGAAACCACGAGTTCTCCAGAACATGCGTGCAAAAAAAAAAGATCGTCAAATATAAAGATAAAAACTGCGAGGGGATGAGCCGAAGGTGAAATAGTTGAAAAATATTTTACAGCGGCTTATAAAGATCACAATTTGTTATCATAGGGCCGCTGCTTTGCTGTTGAGCGCTGACTACGCTCAAACATTGCCCATTCTGCAACCGCGAATTCCAAATCCAAATATCTAATCCAGCATAGTATCTGGAAGTAGCAACGTAGTTATAGAATTCAAAAGATGACCGTCCTCAAGCTCAGGTCCTTGCCCACATTCATAATTACACGGTACGATACGATTCCACTTATATCAAGAATAGTTCACAGTGAACGAGTCAGATGGATCGTATTCGTTCATGTCTTCGATCCCGGTCCCGGTCTAGCGAATAAATTCATCTAGTTCGCTGTGAACTATTCTGTACATACTTCACGAACTAGTTCGTTTCGTTCTTCATAAAGAATAGTTCATTTGAACTAGTTCGTTCACGAACTACCCACCTCTAGTAGGGAGTCGGTTCCGTCGAGGGGTGTGGGGCAACCTACCGACGAAGACAGTACGCCTTTGTCGGCGTAATTAAGTGCGGTAATAAAACTAACAGTGACACGTGTGGCTTCCGCATATTTCATCGAGTCTAATTATAAGAATGATAAGATAGACTTTTATGACGGTTAGGGTGAATGTTTACACATTTTCAAACTGCAGAATTAGCAGACCCGAGACAGGCTGTATGTTCAATAATCTGGGATTTAAATAAAATATGAAACTGTGGCCCTCCGATATTGCCCGAACCGCCCCTAGCAGAGTGGCGCCTGAAACGACTGCCTCGCTGTCTCACCCCTAACGCCGGCCCTGTCCGTGAGAATGGAATATTTCCATTATTCAGCATTGAAACGAAAATTGTTCATCTTGGGAAATAGAAGATTAAACATATACAACCCAATATCAATCAATAATGATACGGAAAATAAACCTGAAATTTCAATTTACCGATGCAGTGTTGCCGAATATGACAAATTTCCTAAGAAACCAGAACATTCCATTTAAACCTATGAAAAAGCTATAAAAAAATGTTTTTTTCTGTTTTTTTCAGGCTAGATGGTCTACGACAAATACTCGACAATTACTCATGACATTTTTGATCGAATTCGATGCATATTTTAGAATGGCTCTGCTAACTTAATATTAAGTTAGCAGAGCCACCCTTTAAAAAAAAACTAGAAGCGCGACAAATTATTTTCTTTCACGACAAATATGTTTTGGTCGTCCTCCAATCGTTCAGCTCATTTCCGGAAGAAAAAACGGTCATCTAATCAATTTTCTTGTATCACAAAGTTAGGTCGATGTATATCCTTGAGAATGGAATATTTCCATTATTCAGCATTGAAACGAAAATTGTTCATCTCAGGAAATAGAAGATTCAACATATACAACCCAATATCAGTCAATAATGATACGAAAAACATACCTGAAATATCAATTTACCAATGCAGTGTTGCCGAATGTGACAAATTTCCTGAGAAACCAGAAAATTTCATTAAAACCTATAAAAAAGCTATAAAAAAATGTTTTTTTCTGTTTTTTTCAGGCTAGATGGTCTACGACAAATACTCGACAATGACTCATGACATTTTTGATCGAATTCGATGCATATTTCAGAATGGCTCTGCTAACTTAATATTAAGTTAGCAGAGCCACCCCTTAAAAAAAACTAGTAGCGCGACAAATTATTTTCTTTCACGACAAATATGTTTTGGTCGTCCTCCAATCGTTCAGCTCATTTCCGGAAGAAAAAACGGTCATCTAATCAACTTTTTTGTATCACAAAGTTAGGTCGATGTATATCCGTGAGAATGGAATATTTCCATTATTCAGCATTGAAACGAAAATTGTTCATCTCAGGAAATAGAAGATTCAACATATACAACCCAATATCAGTCAATAATGATACGAAAAACATACCTGAAATATCAATTTACCAATGCAGTGAGGCCGAATGTGACAAATTTCCTGAGAAACCAAAAAATTTCATTAAAACCTATAAAAAAGCTATAAAAAAATGTTTTTTTCTGTTTTTTTCAGGTTAGATCGTCTACGACAAATACTCGACAATTACTCATAACATTTCTGATCGAATTCGATGCATATTTTAGAATGGCTCTGCTAACTTAATATTAAGTTAGCAGAGCCACCCCTTAAAAAAAAAACTAGAAGCGCGACAAATTTTTTTCTTTCACGACAAATATACGACAATTAATGAGATGGTTTTCATTGACTTCCGTGCAAGTGGCTCTGCTAACTTTATGGACATCAATGAGAAGGCTTGTGAGGGATCTGGCAAAAATTGCTCTTCAGTTACAGTATCTGAAGTTTCTGTTTTGAAACTCAAGTCCAGATGTCTCATCCTTTATCGCTGCAAAGAGTGCCGTGATAATGGTGGCATAACTCCTCAACTAGTTGAAGAGATTTCAAATCTTCAGGCATCAGTGGATGGATTGGCGGGCTTGAATGATAATATGGAAAAGCTTACAAAGGAGGTAATCCCTAAAATTAATAAAGAGATTTCTGAAATGAAGCAGTCCCAAAAGGATCTTTCCAAGGAGATCAGTACAAAGCATAATGATTTCAAGCAATCTACACGGTAAAAATAAAAATCTCGGACTGAAGAAAAATATCTTCAATCAAAGCAATCCCGCTCTCCTATATTCATAAAGAAATATTTTCATGAACTAAGAAATCTATTTTCTCATTTAGAAAATCAACCATATATTCCATTGAACTGAATATAACTTCTGATTGATGCTGCCCGAACTCTCTCTTCAAACATTCATGAATGAATTCGTTGGAAATTCTCAAAGTTCTTCACTCAAATCTACCAGATATGACTATTTGAAATAATTCATTTCTTTGCTGGAAAAAAATCATAATTTCAATACGATCTTTTCATACATTTAAAAAGATATAACAATTTCTCCGAATAAAAATATGAAAATTTCGAGTAGAATCATGCGTAGATCTTGTTTGAAGAGAACCGAAATCTTAATTCAAGATCACTAGCGATGCTCTTGTTTCGAAGCTTACATTCACTTATATTGAAGTTTTTGATTTACTCCAAATGAGAAATATCAATCATTCTATTGGAAATCTCGATTTTTCCTTATGAGATAGATCAGTAGTTCCATTAAAAATCGAATAACTTCACTCAATATAACGAGAGGTACTTGTTTGAAGAAACATTCTCTTCTATGAAAAATGTGGATATTACAAATCAAGAAATGTGAGTTATTCGTTGGAGACACTCCCAAACTTCTGATAAGATTAATCAATTCTCTTGGTAGGATATTCAAAATAATACTACAGAAGGTAAACTTGTTGTCTTGCTTGAAGAGCCTCTTTACTCAGAAATAATATCGACTTCCTTAGATTATTAAGAAGTATCATTTGTTCGATTATGAACTTGATACCTCCTAACGAGACAGACAAGTTTTCAGTTGAAGAAATGACTGCTCAATATAAGCCCTTGTTTGGGCCAGACTGGCTTGCCTACAAATGTACGGTTTCTGTAAATAATTTCATTGAAAATCTTCACAGAAATATGATTATTAAATGAAGGTTTTGATTCATTATATAATTAAATATATAATTGAGTGGTAAGGGTCTCAGATCAAAAATAAACATCTTCAAGTAGTAATCATCACGTTTCTGTAACGTTTTTCAACGGAAATTATTTTTATTTTATGATTTCAGTGAACCGAACATTTATAAACGAGTGAGTTTGGTCCAAACAAGAACATATATTTATTAAGCAGATATTATTCCAGCTGAAAAATTTGTTGTTTCAGGCAAGCAAGTTCAAAATTTAACAAATGAAACCTTGTTCGTAATAATCAGAAGGGGATATCATTTATATGAGAAAGCGGGTCTTCCTCAAACCAGAGACAATCAGTTCACCTTCAGTAGGAATATTTCAAATATGGTAACAAAAGAATAAATCTAATTACATTCTTGATCTATGTTGTCCATTTTATATGTAGGTATATGCATATTTTCACTAGAATAACAATAATGAACCTTGACATAATCGCTGATCCTGTATAGTTTTCTGGAACTGTTGCTGGAATATGCAGAATAACCATCCGATGGAAATGAAAAATGAAAATTTTGTGAATAGTATATTTTTTGAAGAATAAACAGGCTAAACTATATTCGATAACACAAACCAAATTATTATTCAACAAATCCTCAGATTTTCCTATTTTTGAATGGAATAAAAATGGTTTCAAGAAGTATATTACTTTTATATCTTAAAAACTAAAACAAACAAATAATAGATATTTATCATCAATAGACTCAATACACAAATAAATGAAAAGGTGAAAAAATATCACAAAATATTTGAGACACAACTTTATGAGTTTTGAATTCCTCACATACTTAATGGAAAACCTATAAACAGATACATATTTGGAAAATGAACTACAATTTTTTTTTTTAAAAGTGTTTCTGTTACTATCAATCAAACGTCTGATTAGTAGAATGAATAATTATCCTAGATATTCTCTGTGTGTTCACGTCCATGTTTAAAAAATAAATAATCTATCGGGGATCAGTATGTTGCTTTGCCTTTGCACTGACTTCTTCATCGAGGAATGGACGAGTCGACAATATCGAGGATAATAAATAATCTACCTCAGAAATTTGAACAGAATAAGTGGACAATCAATTATGATTTCGTTTGGGAACTGATTGTTCCTTTCTCGAGGCTGGAGAAATGCTTTTATTAATTGAAGGCAAAACATATATCACTTGACATTATTACCTCATCATAAAATTAATAAAATATGAATAATTAAAATGGCTAGACAGAACAAAGAGCAAATAGGTTAGCTCAGATGCGTGACAGTCACTGGAATGACAAACTGTCCGGAACGATTCGAGTATGCGCGATTGCGATTTTTCAGACTCAAAATGGCAATTGCGCATACTCGAACCGTCCCAAACATTCCCGAATTGGTTCTAATGTCGGAACCAAAACAAGGCTATTATAAACAAGATGACATCGGACATTTTCCTGTTTGGTCTCGGACCACTTATTACATCCTGACCAGCAAATAAAATGTATGACCGGATTGATGTTCCACCTGTACTTATGCTCATACTCTATATTTGCTGGCCAATATGTAATAAGTGGTCCGAGATCAAACAGGAAAATGTCCGATGTCATCTTGTTTATAATAGCTTTGTTTTGGTTCCGACATTAGAACCAATTCGGGAATGTTTGGGACGGTTCGAGTATGCACAATTGCGATTTTGAGTCTGAAAAATCGCAATCGCGCATACTCGAACCGTTCCGGACAGTTTGTCATTCCAGTGACTGTCACGCATCTGAGCTAACCTATTTGCTCTTTGTTCTATCTAGCCATTTAAATTATTCATATTTCATTAATATTATGATGAGGTAATAATGTCAAGTGATATATGTTTTGCCTTCAATTAATAAAAGCATTTCTCCAGCCTTGAGAAAGGAATAATCAGTTCCGAAATGAAATCATAATTGATTGTCCACTTATTCTGTTCAAATTTCTGAGGTAGATTATTTATTCTCCCTGATATTGTTGACTCATCCATTACTTGATGAGGCCATCAGTGCAAAGGCAAAGCAACATACTGATCTCCGTTACTAATTGGTTCGAATAAAACTTGGAAATACCCCACTGAATTCATCTGAAGGTACGAGACTTGAGATTTCCTCGCTTTTTATTTTGAAGGCACGATAATGATTGCTAAATGAAACTGCAACGAATTTTTCACACAAAAAATAGGAGTTACCAACAATTTCTTTATTGACTAGAATATATTTTAATTGAAGAAAAATGGGCATATCTTCTTCAAGGTTGCTACATATGATACATCCAGCTATATATTTTATGCCATTTCTTTCCAACCAATTAGTAAGGTAATAATTTTCCTGCATATATTCATATTTCTTCAGTTCAACAGTGTTAAGAAACGTTTCAGATAATATTGATCCTACATTAATAATATCATTAAGTCCCACATTAGATAATACTCTGTGACAAAATTTAAGTTGATTTCTGATTGATAAGCTCTTAGGAACATTTTTTCTATTAACCACATTTGCCTTATACTCTTTGTGTTTAGCTTCAAATCGTATTGAAGAAAAAAATCGTGGTGGACCAACTGTCTTGATAATTCTGGAATAATGTAACATAAAATGATGCTTTGGTTTTAAATCAAAGTCAAAAAGTCAATGGAGGTTTTGGGAATATAGGTTTCAATGATATTTCGAGAATAATTTTCAGAAACATTTCTTTTCACTTGATTATGAACTTTTATCATATGCTGCCTGAATGAATGTCATTTGTGAAAAGAGCTACGACAGAAATCGTAGGGGCATATATAAGAAGAGCAATTGTGAAAATATTCCAAATGAACAATGAGAGTTTCAATATCTGTGAAACTCTCTTCACATGAGCAATTCATAGTAGTTTGTAAACTTATACACCTATTTTGATTGAAAATGTGCCACTATGTCCATTGTATAAGAAATTTTTTTTTCTGAGGGTATCTCATAAACAATGTGGGAAATGAGCTGCCAAATATGTTCAGACTGTGGGGGGTATTCAGCATTGAACACATGAAAAGCTTTAAAACAAATATCAAAGGCCTTTGTCAGTGATGTGAAATGGTACCTGACAGTGTCTATCACAATATATATATTCTTAATGTCTCGCACGTCGTGACCTTCTATTATAAGGTAGGGTTGTACCGTTACAGACTTGGCTAAAGCACTCTTTTTTTGAACTTCCACTACTTCTGGTACATCACTTGGATTCTAAAATAAAATAAGAAGTCTTCAGACACTGTGTAATGTGTACATATTCAACAATTCTGTTTTGAGTTTTTCACTACATGAAATATCCCATATATAGCTGCAGAGGAAGCACTCTTGTGAAAAAATCGAAAACAAGATTGATATACAGAATAGAAGGTGGAAAAAATTATTTTAGTTTTACCTTGGCATGGCATATGATTGAGTCGGTACATTCTTGTACAGTGAATTTCCAGAATTTTCCTTTCGATAGAGATTTTCTTCCCTTGGGAGGTATCAATTTTGCCACATTCAAAAGATGGATCGCTAACTTGCAATCTGGAAGATTTAGGTGGTTATCTTTTTATAACAAAATGAAAAAGAGTTTTTCAGTTACCCAGCAACTATCCTTTTTTCAGAGCATACCGTTTCAACAATTTATCTGAAAATATTCTCTACATAAACTTCGGGGACGACAATACGCCCCGATGTAATCAACATATATTATTTCCGAATACTTGGGAATATCATATGCCTTCAATCAAATACATATTGAAAAATGACAGAAAAAGCTTCCTATGAAAGATCACTTCAAATCATGAAACTGGAATTCTAGAGGTTTTAAAACTGAATTTTCATTTTCTTTACTGAAAAATTATGCTCCATAAAGATAACTGATTCATTTACAACTCCTCAAGTAATTATATCCTCCATAATACTTTATTTGAAAAGGTATTTCGCCTTCGAAAAAAGTCGAAAAATTTCTATATGGCTCCAGGATACAAATAAATATTTGAGCCATATTTACGATTTTCTTTATTTTTTGATTTTTCCAAAAGCTATCGTGTAGAAATAAAATTTCAGATAAAGAACTTCAATGAATAACGAACTTTTTCGAGCAATCAGTATTTCTCAATTGAAAGACACAAATGTGGTTGATTTCTACTTTATTATAAACACATGACGCGCCAGATGCTGAGTTCCAACTCAGCATTTGATGAAACTTCAATGTAGTGAAACGCGTCATGTGTTTATAATAAAGTAGAAATCAACCACACTTGTGTCTTTTAATTGAATTTACAATGGATTTCTATCAAGTAATGGCCACCACAATACGGAGTCAGTATTTCTTTCTCATATTTTTAGTTGCTCTTCATATTGTTCCAGAAATGTATCAAACTGTCATTACATAATATACTATACTCACTCTTATTGATATCTTCCATCAGAATCTCCTCTATTTCATGATCTTTATTTGTGCCATTCCTAGCCACGATCACTTCATTGAAGAATTTTTCCCAGTTCCCAAAAAAGTTGAGTCCTTTATTAGGGAATAGTCTGTCGAAGTCACAATCGATCTATAAAATTCCAAAATTTTCTGAATGACATAGGTTACATATTAAACTTCATCATAAACCTACCAGAGTGGCTGCTCTTGGATCCTCAAGTATCGGCCATTTTGCCAGAAACAAGCTGAGACTACGCTCACTTTCAGTCCTTCTTAAATGGAAAGTCCTATTCCAGTGATGGATTATTTCTTCCCATGGTTCCGACCTTGTTCTGAGAAATCGTTGTGATTCGACATCTTGTTCAGCTTCAAATAGGAATGAATTTCATTAAAGTTACAATAATAACCTTATGCTTACTCACTGAATGTTGTGACTTTTGCTGGAACTCCGCTTCTACTCTCTAACTTCCTTTTCCGGGTATAAAGTCCACTTTTGTGAATGAGATTCCTGGCCTTGTCCACCAATTTTCCTCTGGCGGCAATTGAATTTCTGTTGATTTAACATTCATTATTAATAAAAGGATGCGATCATAATGAAAAATACTAACATTCAGATCAATCCTCAGATCATCCAGATTGCTGTTAGTCTGATCAAAACAAGCGTCCGTCATTCCGAAATATTTCTTAAAACACTCAATGAATCTCACACGTGTTCCAATATTGGGGATCAATTCTCTAATCATATTTTCTGTTAATTTTGGGAGAATTTCCATGGTGATATCGTTATCTAGAATGAATAAAAATATACTTAGTTACAATAATCAGTATTTTGACAACTAGTGAAAATTGTTAAGTTTCTCTTAAGTGCCTAATAAAATTACATTTTTCGACCTGAACAAGCTAGCAATCAATTCTTAATAACTCAGGGACCCTTGAACCGTGTCATCCATTAACGATTGACCGTTTTTGTTCAGAATTAGGAAAAATTATAGCACATACATACCCTTGCATAAACGCGAAAAAGAGAACGCAATTATTGGGTTGTATACTTCTAATGTTTGACGCCTATGCAGAAAAATATCAGTAAACCAGTATCTCGGAAATTACTCAGACCGCCAAAGCTTGCTAAATGCCGACGCACAAATATGTGTGAAATTTCGCCTACCGTCAGAAAAATTTAAAAATTTTGTATTCTGGAAAATATCAGTCGGACTTTACAGAAAAAAACTTCGAGTCAACATTTAACAACCAAATTTTAGCCTATTCGCGATATTCGAAAATATTGGTAGAATAATATTTGGAAAGAGAGATTACTTCCTCAGTAACTTAAGAAAACTGATGTGATCAGATTTCACTGGTAGAAAAATGAATACTTTCTGGGGAGTACAGACGCGCAAAATTGTTCAAAGTTCTGCTAGATTTCGCCGAAACTTTGCAAAGGCATAAAATTTATTTTATAATAGGAAGAAATTTTCCGAATGGCGAAATATTTGGGTGGAATTCCCCATTCATGAATTCAAACTTCGT
Organism: Myrrha octodecimguttata; assembly: GCA_958510865.1. Classification (NCBI taxonomy): domain Eukaryota; kingdom Metazoa; phylum Arthropoda; class Insecta; order Coleoptera; family Coccinellidae; genus Myrrha; species Myrrha octodecimguttata. The sequence continues at coordinate 18,074,257 of OY294060.1, forward strand.
TGTGTTAAGCTTCAAACGTGCTATACGAATTTAGAGTATCTATATAAGATTTTTTTCGGTAGTAGGTGTGTTTATATTCGGCCACTGGGTTGACCGTAAATACACAAAGTTCTGAAAAAGAGTCTTGATTACGGAGGACGAATTCTGGGATGGGAAAAATCCGTCCAATGATTCTGTAGATATATCCACAGAAAGTTTAATTTTCCCAATAATTCCGAAAATACAGTTCAGATCAATAAATCAAGTACTTAGTTCGAATATGACGACGTAAATTGTTGATGCAGAGAGAAATGAAAATCATTTCATGAGGAATTGAAGCTGAATTAATTTGAAGAAGCAAGTAAAAGCTCCCGATTTCACTTCAGTGCGTTTTGTTTGCGAAACCAAAATGCTTTGATTTCCGAAAAAGTTTTTCTCTAGCTTGCTGCGGCCGGTCGAATCTTAGCCTACAAATGTCGAGAATACCAATGTTTCATTTCGAGAATGGATTACGAATGTATTCTTCTTTTGACTAAACGCGTTATTGAAGGAAGAAAATCCTATTCTTGGCTTCAATCAACCTGAATTAATTTCATACGAACTTGGTAAACATGCCGAAATCCAATAAAGCGCATTCTTATTTCTCCAATTTTCAATCATGGAATTAGTAGGGTACTTACTGATTTAATGAAAGTATTATACTTTAAGATCTCAGGAGAATTTGAGAGAGTAAAGTCATCCTTGATGATTAATGTGGATATTTCTCAACAAGCAGTGGAATGTATTGAAATATATACCATGAAAAGTGCATGATGTAACTTACCTCGAAACTGTTCAATTAACTGGGGAAGTTCCCACTCTCGAAGAAGTTCTTCCATCATACTATCAGCCATGTTGGCGTCGAATCGTAGGGCGTTCAATATTAAAGTTTTTGTCCTGTCAACCACTATCAAACACACAACACACGAACACTTTTATTGTCAAAACACCTTTGATTGCACTTGTAAATAATGCCGTAAATGTAAAAGCATGAGAACACAAGTATGGAATCCTCCTCCCTTCTCTGTTCTCTCTGAAAATTTTGCAGGTTGTGAAATTCGGGGATACCCATAGCAGGAGCAGATGCGAATGAATGTGTCAGTTCTACGGTTCTTCTTCTTAAGATGATGGACACATATGTTGCGTATTTAGGTGTGGAATTAATTACTTGAAAATTATAACTAGTGTCATTTTTCGTGTTTGTTCGTAGGACAGAGTGTATAATTTTTCCTGAATGTCTCTAATTTCCTGATGTTGAGTCGAAATATCTCGAACGATTGTGTTGGGTTCAGTGTTGAACTTTGCGAGGTTAATTATGTCCTTACTGTTATGAACTCTCTTACTTCCGAACGGAAACACTTAGTGACTTGAAATGTTCAGAGTAGGTTTGCCTAAATATTTCGGTTGAGTATATTTATGTTCGGAGTTGGTCCAAGGAAATTAGAAATCTTATTGATATTCCAAGTTATCATTTGAAATTTTACCGAGCAATTTTTGGGATATAATCGATTCGATAGAATTTTAATTTATTATTCGAATGTAAAATATCAACACGAAGGTATACAGCATTTCGCGAGGAACGTGAAATCAGAATATTGAAAAAGAATATTTTGGTGAATAACACACATCGTGATGCGCGACTTTTACATGGACCAGTGGCCTGAACAGTTCAGGAAATGCTATATGCACTTTTTATACTCATGGACGCTCACATAGTCATTTGATGTGTTCCACAAAAACGGCTTTATTGTATTCTTCTTGTTTCGATCATATCCCGACAATATTCGAAATTTATATATGAGGTTTTTAGAGAGGTCTGAGTAATATGAATATTGAATGAAACCACAGGTCTAAATCAAAAATCAAGATAGTAGCTCCAAGATGACAACTAGATCTGTAAGCTCAACCTGATGGTTTTATTGAAATTATCATCTGGAAATTTTCAGAGACGGAGATCAATTTTTTGCAAAAACTTAATTATTCAGTACTGATTTGAATGAAGCAAAACGATTGAATAAAATTGATTAACAAGTTTTTTAAGCACTTTTTTCAGTTTGAATGTAGGTAGTATTCAGGAAAAATAATTATGTTCAGAGATGTGTAACGAATATATTATAGTTCTGTTACATATTGTAGCACAAAGATAACTATTATGAATTTGAAACGGATATATTTTAGTTTGCTGCACGATTCTGTCACCAACAGAATACTCTTTGCGACACATTCGAATGTAAATTCAGTATTTGAAAAAAAATATTCGTTTGGTATTCAAGAATGCCCACTATTATTACGCGCTCGTTCTGGGGAATAGCTCGTTATCGTTTCATCACAATGTCTGTAATTTTTTCGAATTTTGAGCTGAAATCGGCCTCGAACGGGGTTGGACTCACTGATGAAGAATCCGTGGTCAAATTTGATTCAGTCCGGCCGGTCGCCCGTGTGTGCTCTAACTTTCGAAGGAAGGACCTATAGGGTCTTGAAATTTTGAGGTTATGTTTTGATCCTGAATATCTCGGTTATGTTCGTTAATGGGTCAAAAAAAAACTCGGAAAATATTTATCGGATCGAAATTAAACTTGAATAGAAGATGAACAGTGTCAATAAAAAAAATTATCCATGGAAAATTTTGAAAAACAAATCCTATTTTTTGAAAATTTTCATATTTCATTTGAATTTCATTGAAATTTTCAAGTCGCCATCTCGCAATGTGAACAATCGCGTAAAAGCTGTTGACTTAACGTCAGTGCATATCTAGGTTTTTCATGAAAACATAGGACTATATAGTAGACACAAGTAGGGGAAGATGGCCCAAAATGATCCCTGCGGGCATAATGATCACCCCCTTTTGTCTTTAAATCAAATGCTGCCCTCTGTGATTCGAACGCGTACCTACGATCACTTGAATCGTTATGATCATTTGAGCATTGAAATGAACTGAAGTAACATCGTTTCATAAAAATATTTGTTAAAACGTGTTCTTTGTGCTGTCTGATCTAAGGTAAGTGCTTTCGATCTATTGTGGTAGTGTTGTTATAATAACAGTATCATTAACTTGCTAAATATTTCATGAAAACACATAGTTTTGTCTTATATTTGACGAATTTAAAAGAATATTGAACAGAGCTAGCACTAAGTTACCATGATAAAATACAAGATGTAGACTGTCGGGGCAAAACGATCCCTCACTATCTTGGGTAAAATGATCCGGGATCATTTTGCCCGCCCCACCTTATTCATTTGATTTCCTCATATTTTAACCAATTCTTAAGTATTCTTTGCAGTGACTGAATGTTTTATTGTTTTTTCCCTTGTAGATAAGAACATGGTTCAAAAGTATAAACGAAAAACTGAAAGGCAGTTATGGGACGAAGATAAAATGCGACGAGCAAACGAAGCGGTCCGTGGTGGCTGAGCCTTTAAAACTTCCGCTAGAAACTTTGGTGTTCCACTAATGAGCTTGAAGAGACGCTGTAAAGAAACAAACAAATTAGCTGTTGATGCTGTGAAGAAATTGGGAAGCAAAAGATCGGTTTTCACTGAGGAACAGGAACAACAACTGGTGGTGCATATACTTGACATGGAAAGCAGAATGTATGGTCTTACGGCAAAAGATGTAAGATCGATTGCTTATCAACTTGCCGAGAAAAATAATATTGTTCACCCCTTTTCCAAGAAAACATGTCTAGCTGGTAAATATTGGTTGACCGGTTTTCGCAAGAGGCACCCCCAACTTTCACTAAGATCGCCTGAGGCAACATCAGCGGCTCGCGCTCGTGCTTTTAATAGACCTGTCCTCACTAAATTTTTCACGCTGCTGGAGTCAGTGTATGACAAAATACATTTTCGAGCACACAGAATCTTCAATGTTGATGAAACATCTTTGAGAACGGTCCCGGGTAAAAATAGTAAAGTTATAGCTCAAAGAGGAAGAAAACAAGTTGGCAGAGTTGTATCCGCAGAAAGAGGTATGTCCACAACTGCCGTAATTTGTATGTCTGCATCTGGTTCTTACGTTCCACCTATGGTTATTTTTGCTCGTAAGCGAATGAAAGAAGAGCTGAAAGATGGCGCACCACCAGGAACAGCATTTTATTGCAACGATTCTGGATGGATGAAACTTGAGGTTTTTGCGGTGTGGTTTGATCATTTTCTCTCCTTCATTAAGCCTTCTCAAGAGGACCCAGCATTGTTAATTCTTGATGGCCACCTTTCGCATACAAAAAATTTAAGTGTCATCGAAAGAGCCAGAAGTATTTATGTGACCATTTTATATCTGCCACCCCACATGACCCACAAGCTTCAACCATTAGACGTGAGTTTCATGTATCCGCTCAATCATTATCACGATAAAGCGTTGGAAAAGTGGCTGACTAATCATCTCGGAAGGGTTGTAACAGTTTTTCAACTGTCACAAATATTCAACGAATCCTATATGCAGGCCAGTACACTCCTTAACGCCATTAACGGTTTCAAGAAGACTGAAATTTTTTCGTACAACCCTGATATATTCCTTGACATTGAATTCGATGCTGCTGAAGTAACAGAGCAAAATGACCCTAGGAATGACGATGCCAATGAGAAAAATGATATGGTGCAGGAACAGCATGAGGAAGCCAATGATGCTGTCCATGAGCAACATGATGGGGCTAGTGAAAGCCTTGAATGCATTGAGCCGAATGATGCTTCAATTTCCAACATCAAACAATCCTTAGATTCCGTAAGTGACCCCTCAACATCAAGGGACACAAGGTATTTCAATGTTCAGCCAAATGATGTTCACCCACTTCCTAAAATGGCACAAGAACAACGGAGTTCAAAAACACGAAAGTCTGGAGGCACTGTAGTTTTGATAATCACTCCGTATAAAGATCAATTGTTGGAGGAGCAACAGCGGAAGGAGAAACAGGCCGAAAAAAAAGATTCAAAGAACAAGAAAATGTTGGCAGAAAGAGTACTTCCAAAAGAAAAAAATAAAAGGCGAATATTGAGGAAATATGTGAATGATAAAAAAACAAAACAGGAGATAAATGACGAGGAATCTTTGGAGGAATCCGAAGAAGATACAGAATGTCTGATTTGTACCGAAACATTTCTACAGTCCCATTCAGGAGAAGGTTGGGTTCAGGGCTCACTGTGCTATCGATGGGCACATGATGAGTGTGCGGAAATCGACAATAGTGACTGTGATCCATATTGTTGTGACTATTGCATTGATCATTCCAAAGTGAACAAAGTGCGTAAACAGTTAACAGATGACTTGTAAAGTCAACTTGTTTTCTGTTCTAGTATTTTTTGTATGTTGTTGTTTCTAAATACTTTAAATACTTTTATTTCTGGTGTACAGCAATTTGATATTGTTTGTTAATTTGGTTGAGCCGAATAAAGTTAATTTCGTTGACGTCAATAGGATATTTTATCACATAAAAAAGGTAAAGTGCATCTTTACCAGAGGATCATTTTGCCCATCCTTAGGGGATCATTTAACCCAGCCTATAAGGGTAAAACGATCCCTTTGTGAATATGAACATTACTAGCGTTAAAAACTTGCTTCCACATTATATCGAAAAATTGACGAAGCAACATTTAGGAACAATCCTTCAGCTATGCAAAAAAATATATTTGAGCTCCTTCTGTTGTATACTTTGCTTTTTACAGTCATTTGTAGCTTAAGGGGATCATTTTGGGCCACCTTCCCCTATACTTAGACCATAAAAGAGACGAGAACACAGGAATATAAGTATCCGAAATGCAGATTAACAACATTTAGTTATTTTCGTTCATTCTATTAAATACTGGGAAAGGTGGTATATTGGTTTCAGGACTCTGGGGCGAATTAAACACTCTTTATCGAATTGTTGACATTTCGATCCTTCATTCAGCAATTTTGTCAGGTGTATAATGGCGCAGTGGTAAAAGTTGAGTTTCATTGGAATCTGAAAGTTTGGTTCTGCATCACTCCTTTACGTGTCTTATATATATATATATATATATATAGCATTGTTAATTCATTCGGATACGATGTTTTCTGTTCTTCAGTATTTCCAAACTGTCCAGGAAGTTTCAATTTGATCAAACAAATACTTCATGAGATATCGAGGAGTTAACTTCAAAATTTCAAATGGGCCTAACTCCGAAACTACCCAACCGATTCCACCCATTAATGACTCAACCGAGATATTTGGACTCCAAACCTAATCTGACAATTTCAAGTCGCTAAGTCTTTTCCTTCGAAAGTAAGAGCATACACGAACGGACGGACGAACGGAATTGGAATTGACCACGGATCTTCTTCATAGAGTTCAACCCAATCGTTTGAGACTATTTTCGGCTCAAAATTCGAAAACTACAGACATCGTGCCGAATTGATAACGCGGTGCTCCCCATAGAACAATCGCGTCAAAACGCTGCAAATTTCCAATAATCCCGAAAATTAATCACCGCATTCAATTCCAAGATTGGAATTCAATGGGATAATCGATTGACTTTTCATACAGAATCATATATCTAAAAGTAGATGAAAAGATTGATTACCAAAATTTCAACACATCGAGTTTGTATGTTTGTAAAAAACCAATGAGTTATGAATATATAATATAAGTTTTATTTAAGATATCAATGGTATTGGTTGATTTAACTGAGAAAATATAAACCCTTGTGTAAAATTTGCAGCGTTTTTCTGATTGAATCCAATCGAAATACAGTCCTTATCAAACAACATGGAACTTTTTTGGTCGGCAATAGTATCGGTGGGAATACAGTCATGAAATAATTGTATAAATTGATTGCAAAATGAATTTCACTCAGACAGAACTCTCTAGTCTCTCAGATGATCACGATTTCTTGAAATGAGGAAATCAAAATCTTCCAAGAAACTCACGGCATATACTAAAACGAGACATGTTTCTTCAAAATGATATGAAGAATGTGTCAATTTCAAGGGATTGGAGTTAATTCCGATTAAATATCGATTCTTTTCGAGTAAAGTGATATACACTCATTCCAAGACCTTCAAGTTTCTTACTCCGAATGAGTTAAGATCTTTCAAGCAATATAAAGCATTAAGTTGAAACAAGATATGCATTCTTAGATCAACATGATCATATTCTTAATGAGAAATATTTTATCATTCAGTTCAAACATGTAGCTAGTTTCGAAACGAATATCAGCCATCTTGTTTCAGAGTCTTTTGATTTCAGACAAATTATTCGAATGTTCTGTTTGAATAAACGATCAAAAAATGCCTTTTCTCGATGTAAGATATCGGGTCTCTACAATTAAATTTGGAATTATTGATCTAAAACAATAAATTCTTCACCAGAAATAACATTTTCAAAGAACTGCACTGTCTTCTTTCAAAGATATAGTTTTTACTGTGTATGGATATCCTTGAAGAAAAGGTTAAAAAGTTGGAAAATAATGTCTGTGTTCAAGAGTTGGCTGTGGTTCCACTGTGGACATTGGAAAATCGGCGAATGCTGATTTCATTATGGATGAGATTTCTGACCGTAAATAAGTGAGAAAAATATTTTTATATATAATGTTCCAGAGCAGATAAAATCTGCGGAAAATGATATGCAGCATGACTACAATTTGAAGCAGGTATTGGATGTTTTCAAAAATATTAATGATATTAACACCAGACTTGACCTAAAAAATGTCAAGCATGTGGGTGTATTTTTTAATGCTAAAAAAGTCCATCCAATCCTTGTAAAGTTTGATACTCGCTCTGATGCTACCAATGTAATTACTCATTAGCGTCTGGTGCCCAAATCTGTTTACATCTCATATGATTCAACCAAATTTCAGCGTGATGGATTTAACCTATTAAAAAATCAAGCTAAAGTATTTAATAGTGTTGAGGCAAACAAGAGGAACAGTATCATTCAGTTTGTTCGGTTTCATAATGGAAATTCAGTTCTGGTTACTGCATCATCTCTACATAAAGAACGGTCTGCTAAGAACAGCAAATTATTTAGAAGTACTATTGAAGATAGTACAAAAAACATGTGAAGTCAACGGTCGGTGATCTCGTTATATATTATCAAAATGTTAGGGGAACTCGTACCAATCTCGATTTGAATAAGCTTAATTGGCTTGTTGTCGCCCTCAACGGACATAGTTTGCGTTATCGAAACATGGTTTCACCCTGGCATATTGGAGGCAGAATTGGGTTTGCACAACTACAATGTTTTTCGTATAGACCGATTTAATTTTAATAATGCTCAATATGGAGGTGGGGTATTAACTGCAGTTAAAGATCACTTGAAGGCCAAGCTTGTTTTATCTAGTGGAATGGTTGAGGAATTGTTTGTGGGGGTCTGCCGCGGATCGGGGAATCTATTGGTTGGATGTTTTTATACTCCAAATGTGGTTGCTGACACCTATGGTGCACATGTTCAAACCATCGACAATTTGGTTCAAGAGTTTGTCGACCATAAATTCATATTTTTGGGTGATTATAATTTGAATAAATAAGAAATTAGGTTCGGTTCTGTGGCAATATTTTTATTTTTCAATTAATACACACCTGTAGCAAGATGATGCTCCACAAGTGCAGTCCTATTGTTGGTTAAATTCCCCATTGAGCTCTTATGATTGGATAATCTACTTTTAAGATGTTGTTTTGTTGTGCCTATATAGCAACCACTACAATTGTAGTGTAGTGTGTTGTGGTTGCGATATAGACACAAAACAACATCTTAAAAGTAGATTACCCAATCATAAGAGCACAATAAGGAATATGTATAGCAACCACTACAATTGTAGTGTAGTGTGTAGTGGTTGCTATATAGGCACAAAACAACATCTTAAAAGTAGATTATCCAATCATAAGAGCTCAATAAGGAATTTAACCAACAATAGGACTGCACTTGTGGAGCATCATCTTGCTTGAGGTCATAATTTTGACAACGTTGTCATTTTGGATAGGGAGAAAGACTATAGAAAGAGACCAATTTCTGAGATGATTTGTATCAAAAAATTTAATAGTTCCATTAATTCAACAAGTGACGTAGAAAGCTTGAGTAATACATATTGCCATCTTATCAATAGAATAGAAATTGGGTGAGTAAAATAAAAAAAGAAAGATCTGTGATTGTTAGAGCTACTCCAATGATCTAATAATAACTAGATGGGCCTCAGAGAGAGGGGAATTGACTCCATAACTAAAAAGAGAGGCATGATCCGAATCAGCTATTTACGGGCAAAACAATCTATGTTGCACTGTTGCAGTAACTGATAGTACTGTTATCTCTTATTTTCTTGGAATTTTTCGTTTGTAATTGTGCTATTTTGTTTTTTTTTTTAATATCGTCTAACTACTTTTTCGAAATGGTGATGTCCTGCTCAGCCTATGGTTGCACCAATCAGCACGAAAAGGATAAGAAGATATCACGGGATCCAGTTTTAAAGAAGAAATGGCTAGCAGCTATTAGGAGAGATAATTTCATCCCTTGGGTGCGTGCAATTGCACGCATTGCATTGAAATGTTCTGAGCATATGGTTAACCATGTGCTCAGAACATTTCAAACCTGAGGATTTTGTTTTTAATTTTGGAAGGAAAACTGTGAAACCACAGGTAGGACCCAGTATTTTCAATTTTCTGAAACACTTGTTGAAAAAACGAATCAAGCCGAGATCTCAGAGACTCCTTAAAGTTGCTGAAGAAGAATCTTTGTGAGTTATTATTTGAGGCATTTGATGATAGACTTGTTTTCTTTAATCTTTATTTTTGCAGTCAAGATATGTCGAAATGTACCATTCATCAACAGGAAAGATCTAAATAGGTAACTATTTATATGTATAATTCGTAGAATATATTGAGTGAAAATATCTTTTTTCAAAATTGCCAGTAAAACTGTGGTGAAACAAAAACGTACAATAAAGTATCTGCAGACAAAAGTACGAAGATCCCTTAAGAAGATACGTAAATCAAATCACCCCAGAATGTTGCTTAATACTTGAGGTTTGCTCATCACTAAAAGAAATCATGTGCTGGATAAGCTTTTTTTCATTTGATAATACCAAATGCTGCTTCTTCTAATATTTGCATGGTGCTTCTTAGTGTTTTGATACATTCATTAGGCTCTTAGTTCATTTAATTTGTTTTATATGGCTTCGCTCAAATAAGGCAAGCGTATAGGTTAAATTTCACATTTTATTGCTTTGTAGTGCTTAAACATTTCTTCAGCAAACATCTAGAAGTACCCAGTTTCTAAACAGAATCACATCCTTTTTATAATTTCATAGAATACCCAAATAATAATAATAGATGAATATAGGTCTGAAAATACGTGGCTTGAGAAAAAAGTAGTTAATCATAGCAATAGAATATCAACTGAACAAATTAATGAGAATGTTTGCAGCTTGATTGTTTGCACAGTATCAATCACAATTCTGCAATAATAAATGGAAAGCAGTGGTGTAAGTTTGTCAAAAATGTACCCTGTTGAGAAGTTTCAAGTCAGATTACTGTTTTTACTTTCAGGTGGCAACAGTTATGGAAACTAATCAAAAGTTACCACATGAAGGAAACAATATCAACATCAATAGATACACAAATTACAACACTGATTTAAATATACCTAGAGTAACAAACAATTTAAACCTCTTCAATATTCCATTAGTTATATCATTGTATAAAGAGGGCTCTTTATACAATGGTTATATATAATGTAAACACAAACGTGATTGTACAAAATTTTGTTTTTTAAATAAATATAATTCGAAAATGTACACTATTGATTCAATCTATCACATGTTTACTGAAAAAGAAGGGGACGTTACATGCACCGAAACTTTTTTCTTGGACCACCATTACTTGTTTCATAAAATGATATTTTGTTTTTAGGATTGTCTTCCAGAGGCTGAAAAGAAACTGCTTATGAGACAGCTCAAGTTCGCCTCTGATAAAAGATTTCCTCCGAAATTGAGAGCATTTGCTTTAAGCTTACATTTTTATTCACCTAATGCCTATAATTTTGTTAGAAAAGAATTTGGCAATTGTTTACCTCACCCACGAACTTTAAGAAAGTGGTACTCTTCGGTAGATGGATCACCTGGGTATACTTCTGAAGCACTTCATGCCATAAAATTAAAAGCCCAGGAATTCAGAAGTCAAGGAAAAGATCTTGTATGCTCTCTCATGATGGACGAAATGTCGATAAGAGAACATGTAGATTGGCAGGGTGGAAGAAGTGTGGGATATGTAAATTTTGGCATAAATTTGGACAGCGATTCTTCCCCTTTAGCAAAAAAAGTTTCAGTTTTTTTGTTGGTGGGTGTAAACTGCCATTGGGCACTACCGATAGCATATTTCCTAGTTAAGTCTGTGACAGCTTCAGAAAAAGCGAATTTGGTGAAAGGATGTTGTAAAATGGTGTATGAAGCAGGAATAAAACCTATTTCATTAACGTTTGATGGAGCTGCTACAAATATTTCCATGCCTTCGGTTTTAGGTGCCAACTTTGTTTTACCAACACTCAAGCCATATTTTTTGCACCCAGACACTCAAGAACCAATATTTTTAATATTAGGTGCATGTCATATGCTGAAACTAATCCGTAATGCCTTAGGTGATCCGGAAACCTTTGTAGATGGTGATGGTAATTTTATAAATTTGCAGCTCTTCAAAGAATTAATTAATCTACAAGAGCAGGAAGAATTGCATCTAGGGAATAAGCTGAGGAGACGCCATATAGAATACAACAATGGAAAAATGAAGGTTCGATTAGCTGCTCAAATTTTCAGTTCTAGTGTAGCAGATGCATTCGAATATTGCCAATCTGACCTAAAACTACCACATTTTTTCAACTCTACAGGAACTATTAATTTCTGTAGAATAATTGATAGAATTTTTGATATTATGAATACCAGAAATTCTCTAAGTAAAAATCCGTATAGAAAATCATTATCAGAAAAAAATTTCAACTTCATCCTATCATTTTTCTCCAAAGCAACAAATTATTTAGCGAACTTGAAAAATGCCCAATTGCAATTATTAATTAACAACGAAAGGAAGACCGGTTTTGTGAGGTTTATAATAAATATGGTTTCAGTGAAATCCATAATCGAAAGATATATTTTTGAGAAAAAGTATCTTTCATATTTACTGATTTATGAGTTGAGTCAAGACCATCTGGAAACCTTTTTTGTGCTATAAGATCAAGCGGAGGTTTCAATAATAACCCTACTGCTGCTCAATCTGTTTGCCTCAAGATGATACTAGCATTCTACATGTTGTGTCCACATCTAAGAAATTGTTTGATACTTTGGACAACATCTTAATTTCTAACGATTTTGAATTTGAAGAACTGAATGTGAATAATGCAAGTTCGCAGTTCAGGAATGATGTGGTGGAGTATATAGCTGGTTTCGTAGTTCGAAAACTAAAAAGCCAAATAAATTGTGATACTTGCATTTCGCATTCAACAGAGGAGGATTCTTCGATGTATTTAAAACGCAAAAATCGAGGTGGACTGCTAAAACCATCGAGATAGGGTCAAGTGGTGTAAAAACGAGACACTTTTCAAATCTTTCCATTTTCTCAATGAAAAGAGTAGTCCAAACGGTTCAAAAATTTTTTGTGATATATAATCATACATGTACAAATTGAAGCAGTTGGTAATTTTTGCAAATTGTTGGAAAATCTGTGACAAAAATTAAAATTGCGTAGGCAAAAAACGAGACTTGCTTCTTTAACGTGCATTGAATCTATTTAGAAGGTTGGGTTAAATTCAAGAAATAGGAGGTTGAATGAATAAGTAATTGTTAATATTTTTATTTCTGTATTCTGAAGAATAAACAAAATTTTGGACCCTCATAGATAAGAGTAACATAACACAAAGTTTATTCTAATTTACGGAACAATAAAAACTAAAATAAGAATTTTTTTCGCATGAAAGTAATCATAAATAATTCATCAACTTCATCTAATCATTTAACATTATATTTATCCAAATTTATGTTGAATTGGAACTGTTTAGCAGGACGTTGTGTTCATCCTTGAACAGTTGGAGCAGGAAGTTGGTATTCTGCGTCTGTCATGGGTACAGAATATTTTTTTGCGATCTCTGGCTCCAAAAATTTGTTACCGTTGCGTCGAAGATATCTAACATCAACTTTTCCTTCTCCAAGCTGTTCAATTTGTGCCACATAAAAAACAAAGTCTTGGACTTTGTTGCAAATCTCACCAAGATGTAGTCACCTTCATTCATTTCTTTGATATCTTCGAAGTCGCTTGTCTATATGTCACTCTCATTATTTAATATAAGGCTTTCTAAATCCTCGTCATCTTCACTCTCATTCACACTTGATTTTTTTATTGCTATCCTTCTTTTCTGGAACATTTTTCTTGTTCTTTTGTTCAATTTAACTTAAAAATTCCGTAGATGTTAAAACTGTGCCCTCTATCTTTTTGCTGGCCGCCCAATATGTTAACTCGCCTTTCTCAATCAACTCCAAAGCTTTTTTGATATCTTCTTCAGTGTACGGTAGTACTTTCTTAACATAGGCCTTTGGCATTTTTACTTCTCACTGTCTCCTTTTTTACCCACTGCTGTCTCGTTTTTCGACCAGCACTTGTCTCCTTCTTTGTCTTTAATACTGATACACCTGGCACATAAATGGCAATGTTCTAAATTCACCTTTAATACGAGGCTATATAATGCTGGGATTCCACTAACGCCGACCGTACCCGACTTCGAGTGTTCGCGCTGTGAGTAAAGTTTGCAGTCGCCGCTGTAAATTTTCAAGGTCACTTTTTGCAGAGTTTATTGGTTCAATTTTTATTACATTGGTTTTAGTTTCTTCCACAATTTTTCAATATGGCAAAATATAACGGAAATATTAAACTTCGTTCATGAGGTTTTTTTCATTTTGATTGAATGTATTTTATTATGATTTGTACCATTGTCTCGTTTTCACCCAAAGTTTTGCCAGTCTCGTTTTTTCACCACTTGACCCTATATAACTTTTATATGCAGGAGAGCTGAATGTATCTTCAGACAGAATAACAATTTCACTGGAAATGTTGTCTTGCGTCTTGCCATCATTATGAAACAATGTATTGATGTTGGAGGCATATTTCCAGAGTTAAATGATCATATTCTGCTACCATGTGCTACAGTTGGTAGAAAAGACACTGAAATTTTAACAATTAATGAAACTAAAGAAAGAATTCGGCAAAAATATACAAAATTGATTTTATTCAAAAATCAATGATATTTTTATGTACCTATATCTATATGTTGAGATGATATATGACTTTTTTTTTTTTTTTTTTTTTTTTTTTTTTTTTTTTAACCACCGTCCATAAACGGGTTGTCACGTGGAGGTGCCGGGCACGGATGCCAAGATACCCTCACGAGCTCGTTAGGAACTTTCTTACAGTTCTAGTGGTTCCCAATATAACTTCCTTTTGTGCCTTGCTGATCAGATCTTGTTCCAGCCCTAACCTTGCTGTGTTTTCCGGTAGATGCGACTCGACTAATCCATTCACAGACAGTATCAAAGGAATAATAGATGTTGATTTTAGCCTGTAAATCTCTTTCATCTCAAAAGCAAGGTCGTGATACTTGGACAGTTTTTCGGTGTACGCTCTCTCAATGTTATCGTCTGCGGGTATTGTCACGTCGATGATCTTGACTTCACTCTTTTCCCGATCCAACAGAACTATATCTGGCCTGTTGTGCTTCACCGGCCTATCCGTTATTATTGAAGTATCCCAATACAGCTTGTATCTATCGTTCTCGAGAACGTCACCTGGCAGGTAAGTATGATTCGGTTTGGTTATTTTTATTAATCTTGTAGATAATCCTATCGCTTGGTGGTATATTTTGCATACTGCGTTGTGACGTTCCAGGTATTCTTTTGGTGCTAAGATGGGGCAGGAGGAGGTTATATGCTGAATGTGTTCCGTTGCTTGGTTACACCTCCTGCATTGATCGGACGGTAAGTTCTGCCCCGCGATGCGCTTCAAGAAAGCTCTCGTGCCAACAACCTGATCCTGCACTGCCAGAATTCGACCTTCAGTTTCGGGAAACAGGTACCCAGATGTAAGGTAAGCTAGTGATTCCTTTTCATTAACAGATTTATGTTTCAGATTTTTTGGATACCTGCCATGTAGTGGTTTGGAGTGCCATTCTTCGTGGAGTTTTTCAAGAGTGACACCCAGCAATGGCGCAGTTCCAGATGACAGATGTAGGGGTGTTATATTTTCATCAGCCTCGCAGATTGTCCTCATGAAAGGTGAGTTGTTATTTATGAAGTATTCTCTCAGATTTTTCAATACTCTGTCATAGACGATTGCCAGGTGTTGCATGCCTCTACCACCTTCTTTTCGTGGAATGTATAATCTGTTAACTGAGGCATGTGGGTGATGGACGCCAAATTTTGTTAAAGTTGTTCTTATTTTTGTGCTGAGTTCATTGATTTCAGTTTGCGACCATCCTACTACCCCAAATGAGTACACCACACTAGGCAGCACCCACGAATTTATAGCATTGAAGAGGGCCCCAGAGTTGAGTTTTGCCCGTAGCACCAGTCGCAGTCTTGTGAACAGTTTTTCTTCCAGGGAGCTCTTCACATCCTTGGACTTTATTTCGAGCGCTTGCTGCACGCCAAGATATTTGTATGTTTCCTGAGGTCCCAAGTGAGGCAGAGCCTCCTGGAGAGCAGATGTCAGGGCGGGTCTAAGGCCAGAAAAATGCTTCCACCAGTAATTGTGTATCTTGTCTACTCCTGGGGCCGACCAATTACTCAACTTTTTTAATACACAGCTGAGATCCTGTTCGGTTATTTGGATAGACTGCATACTGTGCTCAGGCGTGTTTGACTCGATGTTTTCTATCACAAACTCATCGTTATATGGTGTGTCGTCAGCCCATATTCTATTCCAGTAGTCGTGCATCTCTTCGGGCTTCGGTGGTTCAGAGTCCGTGTTTGGTCCAGCCTCAAGATTGCGAAAGAATAGCCTCTGGTTTTTGTTTAGTTGTTTAGTTTTGTTTAGGTGCATTTTTATATATATATATATATATATATATTTTTTTTTTTTTTTTTTTTTTTTTTTTTTTTTTTTTGCTTCACACACGAATGTGGTATTCAGGGACTGCCCGGATGCGTGCATCAAGAGCAGCCTCTGCGAGTTAGTGTGGGTAGAGAATCTGTCGTATGATGTTCACTGTTCCCAATATCACAGCTTTCTGCATCCATAGAATGGTGTTAGGCGGCAGATTTAATTCCTTCAAATGTTTCATTGATTTTTTGTGTACTAGGCCGTTGGCACTTATTATCAGCGGCATTATTGTAACAGTCTTCAGCTGCCACATGTCTCTGATCTGTCGCGCCAATGCCTCATATTTAGTGATTTTCTCTCCGTAGCTTTTCGATAAGTTGCTATCTTGCGGCACTGCGAAATCGATGATCACGGCTGTTTTGTCTCGCTTGTTCCACACCACCATATCAGGTCTGTTGTGTCCCACACTTTGATCTGTGATCACCGTCAGATCCCAGTAGATTTTCACGCTTTGATTTTCAGACAACGTTTGAGGGGTGTATTGGTGGTATGGGACAAAGTTCTTCTGGAGACCTTCTTTCAGACATATCAACTGGTGCACCACCTTCCCCATGTTGTTATGTCGGCTAAGGTATTTGGTGCCCGCTATCGCTGAGCAACCAGAGGATAGGTGTTGCACTGACTCTTCTGCGTCGTTGCACAGTCTGCACTTTGTGGATCCTATCGGTTGCTTTGTGATGTGCTTTATGTAGCTGCGTGTTGGCACCACCTGGTCCTGTATCGCAAAAAGCGTTCCCTCCGTTTGGGGATACAGGTATCCTTGTATGAGATAGGTGTTCGATGACAGTTGGTCTACATCGTCGTGGTGCAGACTGGCGTGAAATCTTCCATGTAGGGGTTTTGTTTTCCAGTTCTGCCGGAGCGTTTCTTCCCTGTTCTCATCTGGCTCATTGGTGGTCGTTGCGGAGGCCCTGGTTGGATGGCGTACTTCATACACCCATTGGTGTACGGGGTTTGGTTTATGCTGGAAGAAGGCTTCGATGTTTTTTTCTTCCTTATGACATGCTTCCTCTAAGCTCATAAGCCCGCGTCCACCCTCTTTGCGGGGCAGATACAGCCTCTCGGTTGCCGAGTTTGGGTGCAGTAACCCATATTGTGTTAGGGTGGTTCGTACTCTTCTGTCTACTCTCTTTAGGTCAGTTTTAGACCATACTATGACCCCAGCAGTGTAAGTGAACGCTGGCAAGGCCCAGATGTTGATTGCCTCCAATTTGTTCCTTGCAGACAGTTGCGTTCGTAGTATTCTGTGTACTCTTTCCATGAAAACAGTCTCTGCGTGTTTTTTGTTCTCTTGCTGTTTAACTTCATATGTCTGCTGTATTCCGAGGTACCTGTATCTAGCTTCGGTTCCCAGGACCACTATTTCCTCTCCGCCCACCATCACTATGTTCTCGTCCTCCGTTAACTTTCCTCTTTTCACCTCAACTGCAGCACATTTATCAAGCCCGAGTGACATCCTGATGTCCCCGCTGAAGCTTCTCACCAACTCCAATTCTCCTTCTAGTTGTTTTCTGCCTCTGGAGTATAACTTCAGGTCATCTATATAAAATAAATGCGTGAGTTTTGCTGTTTCATTGATGATGTACCCATATTTTGATCTGTTAAGCATGTTGCTTAAGGGGTTGAGAGCTAAGCAAAACCACTCCGGGCTCCAGCCGTCTCCTTGGAATATGCCTCTCTTGATGTTTATTGCTGAAGTTTTATAGGTGCCTGCTTTGTTGTTCACTACTAGCGAGGTACACCACGACATCATCAAGTGTTGGAGTAATCTTATGATTTGGGGATTCACCTTGTAGATGTCTAGTATTTGTAGTAGCCAGGAATGGGGAACCGAATCGAAGGCCTTCTGGTAGTCGATCCAAGCCATACATATGTTTTTCAGCTTTTTTTTTGCTTGTTTAGTTATCATATTGTCGACTACCAGGAGTTCTTTGCTTCCACGACCTTTTTGCCTGCATCCGTTCTGTTCCCAGGCTAAGATGTTATTATTTTTAAGGTGGTTGTTGATCTTGAATCCTACTGTTGACGTTAGAATTTTATATGCTGATGGCAGGCATGTAATCGGGCGGTAATTCTGTGGGTTTGTTAGGTCTCCCTTTTTTGGAAGCATGTGTGTTGTGCCGTGGGTGAAATATTTCGGTATCTTGTTGGGGTTGTCTAGTGCCTCTTGAAATAGCCGTGCCAATACTCTGTGCGTGGATTGCAGTGATTTCCACCAGAAGTTGTGTATGCCGTCCACTCCTGGGGACGTCCAGTTTTTGAGCCGTCTGATTGTGGCCTGCACATCAGCTTCAGTAATGATTATTGCGTCCATTTCTCCAATACTTTCATGGTTTTCTTTTTCAGTTTTAATCCATGGTGCCTCCTTGTTGTGATCCATGTTCCTGGACCAGATGTTAGTCCAGTATTCCTTCATTTCTTCTTGGTTTGGCGGATTAACTTGGGGCTTTCCGTGCTCTTCTACAAGGCTCCTGAAAAATTCCCTTTGGTTGGTCTTATATAAATTATTCTGGCGGTATCTCTGGGTCCTCTTATGGTATCTCCTGAGCCTATTTCCCAAAGCCGCGATCTTCTGCTTAAGGGTTTCTGCATGTGTTCGCAGTCGTTGATGATATTGTGGGTCCTTGGTCTTGAGTTTGAGCTTGCGTGCGTAGTGCTGTGCCTTTTTCTCTACCTTTTTGCTTGGAGTTGGCGAGCAAAGATAAGAGTGGAGGACGCCGATTTCTTTTCTGAAAACGGTGATTTTTGCGTCAATTCTTTCTTCTCATGGCGGCTTTCCTTGATTGTTCTTTTTGGGTGATACTATTTTTGTTCCGTGTATAATATTAGCGACGGTGGCGGCGCAGTACACCCTATGGCAGAGTTCCCCCAAGTCAGTCGAGTCAGTGACTATTTGCTCCAGCGACCTGTTGATGGTGCTCATTGTGGTCTTTGCCTCCTTGTTGTGTTGGAGTTTTCCAATTTTTGGCCTAGATTCCATTGCCACTCCTTTCCATTTTAGGTCTACCTCCAAAAAGAGCTCCAGGATCTCCGAACAGGCCTCACTAGTACTTAATATCTCCTCCCGTTGCACTACAACGTTCTCAATGCCTTGCTGCATTGGTGTGCTGATTCGGTGGATACTTCGCCTGATGTTTTCTGTTCTGTTAGTGGGCGAGTTTCTGATTGCGGCCTGTTTTAGTGCCTCCAACTCATCTGGAGCGAGAAATCCTCGAACTCGGATGTTCTTCACCTGGGCTACCAAATGTTTTCCCGTGAATGGTTTGTGCGGGTACGCTTCCGCCCAAAGTTCTGCCAAATTGGCGGCGTACTTTTTCGTGTTTGTCTCTCCTTGTGTAACTCGAAAGTATGCATTGATTAGACATCTGTTCATATCCCTGGTCCAATGCTGCCTTCCCCTTCTATGGGTTTCAGCGGGATCGCCTAGAGCGTGTTCTACGCCTGACGTATCCAAGCCGTTGCCCTGGTTGGTCCTTGTTGAGGTGCGTGGCCTTGTGGTTCCGGTTCGCAGAGGAGCGCCACTTGCTTCACTCACATCTGCTAGAGACTGTGCCGGTCTTCCCCCTGGTGCAGTCTCCACGCCGGGGGCGGTCTCCGAGGCCTCGTTTTGAATGTCGAAAGCAATTCATTTCACAACGCTGGGGCTGCTGACCCCAGGCGTTGGTTAACTCGGGTATGCGGGGGCGTCACTCCCCGAAGGCCGAAGCCCCCCTGCATATATATATATATATATATATATATATATATATATATATATATATATATATATATATATATATATAAAAATGCACCTTTAAGTCTATAATATTTATTATAGTTCCATGTACCTACCTAAATATTACATCTAAAAATGATTTTGAAAACGAAGTTCCTTTCCCAAGGCATAATTTCTCAAAATTTCATCATAATAGCTTGAACTGAAACACTTCATATATTTCTCATGTTTGAGCAAGGAAGATACTTCAAGAAGAATTTTATCCCGTATTAGATTGATCACATACATATAATCGTGAGTTTTAAGCCCTTTAACAATATTTTTTTGGAAGTTTACTCCGTTTTTCGATCTCGAAAATATATCAAATCAGGATCAGTCAGATTAGACTATTCTGTTTATTATGACATATTGATAAAACCTCATGCCGAATTTGCTCTCTACATTAATAGTCATGATTATGAACAATCGAACTTTTCAATTGCAATCACATTTCTCCCTCATAATATTGAAAAATTCGAGTTTATTTGCCGAATTCCCATATACCGCTATGTTAAAATTCAAATATTTCCCCGTAGTCACGTGAACACTTTCCACCCGTCCGACTTGCGTATGTTGTGTAGCCTATATATATATAACCTTTTATTTCTTTAATGTTGGAGTCAATGCTCTGTACAGACGAAGGCCCATCTAGTAGTATATATTATTAGATCATTGAGCTACTCATTGATTGTATTCTGTGTTGTCCAGATGACGTATACAAGGTCCTGCAATAGTGAGTTAGGCTTCCAGAGCTGCCAAACCAGACGTTTTAGGAATTTAGTTGAAAAGTATTCCCTTTGTACTTTCAATTCTGCATCTCAGGAAATTATTTTATGATATAGAGGGTGTTCCCCAATAAAATTATTCAACAAATGAGTGATTTTTTAAATGGAACACCCCCCTTACATTTTCGCATAATTTGAATGCTCTTCAATACCTCTATCATTGTATAAAGATATATATTTATACAATGCCTCTATCATGACGCAAAATATTAGGGATATTTTTCCAACGGTACGGATCTTATTCAGAAAAAACCGCAAAATTTCTACGAAACAGCAGTTCGATAAAAGCCCTCTACCGATTTCCAGAAGCGATAGAAACATGAATTTGATCAGAATTTCTTTTAACTTAAGAATTTGCCTAGTTATCGTTCCTAAATGATCAACCCCTCTTATACAGGGTGTCCGTTATCAATGTCCAAATATGAAGAATTTCAAATTGTTTTTTCTCGATTTTTTCTAATGAAACATCCTATATTTTTTTCCATGATGATGTACGCAGTTCAAAACCTTACATTTTTCAGAAGTAACCTTAGGATTATTTTCACTCCTGTGTCCAGCAGACACGAAAAATGACATTTCAAGTAGAAATTTCAGGAATAATGAACATAATAACTACCGAATATTTCAAATGGTCAAATGGTCACACAATGAAACCAAACTGAATGACCAAGGCATCTTATTGTTGGTCCGCCCCTACCAACCCATCTATTTGGGAACTGTTGGTCCAGTAAATCCCTCACCAGGACGAGAATAATGAGCGGGTGCGCCATCATGCTGAAACCATAGTTCATTTCGTATTTCCGTAGGTAACACTGCTAACATTCCGGGAAGAATGTTCTGAATGAAATTCAAATATGCAGCTCCATCTAAATTTCCTTCGAAAAAATGAGGGCCTATCACATGATTGCCGATTACTACTCCCCAGACATTTAATGACCACCTGTGTTGATTGTCTATTTCCCTTATAATTCTTGGATTTTCTATAGAGTTATAATAAAAATTGTGCCTATTGACGGCTCCGGAATTGTGGAAGGTTGCTTCATCACTGAATAAAAGAAATTAAAAAAATGTAGGGTTCTGTTCAATTTGAAAACTTACCCAGTTACAGAAATGTACGGTTTTCAAAATCGCTATCGGTAAGCGCCTGGTGCATCTGAATATGGTAGGCATGATACTTATTATTTTTGAGGATTCTTTGAACTGAACGCCCACTTATACTACAGGCTACACCAAGCCCCCTTTGGCTTGTGTATGGATTTTCAGTTACATGCAGTAAAGCCTCCTTGTCTTCGTTAGTGGCCGATTTTATCCTCTCTTTTTTTATACTTGACATCTCCTGTCTCTACAAATCTGTTTAAAAGCCTCCGAAAACTCGACTCATGTGGATGTCTTCTTTCGGGATATTCGACAGCATAGGATCTACTGGCTAATAAACAGTTTCAGTGGCACTGCCCCAACATGAAAATCTTATCAACCATTTCATCTTTATCAAAATTCATCTCAAAATATTGTATTCGGAAATTACTTTGAGCTCTGAATAACAATATTTTGATCAATATTAATAACAGTTGATAACAGTTTCTGTAGCACTGCACCGACATAAAAATCATATGAACCATAATAATTTTTTTGATGCCGATAAAACTCAATAATTCGGACAAAAATTATCAATTTCATGTTGAACTTCATGGATAATGATTTGGAAGGGTTTTAAAGTTTTTCGAAAATTGGTCATTCAGTTTGGTTCCATTGTGTGACTCATTTAAAATATCCGGTAGTTATGATGTTCATTATTCCTGAAATTTTTGGTTGAAATGTCATTTTTCGTGTCTGCTGGACACAGGAGTGAAAATAATCCTAAGGTTACTTCTGAAAAAATGTAAGGTTTTAAACTGTGTACATCATCATGGAAAAAAATGCAGGGTGTTACATTTGAAAAAATCGAGAAAAAACAATTTGAAATTCTTCATATTTGGACATTGATAACCCTGTATAAGAGAGGTTGACCATTTAGGAACGATGACTAGGCAAATTCTTGAGTTAAAAGAAATTCTGATCAAATTCATGTTTCTATCGCTTCTGGAAATCGGTAGAGGGCTTTTATCGAACTACTGTTTCGTAGAAATTTTGCAGTTTTTTCTGAATAATATCCGTACCGTTGGAAAAATATCCCTAATATTTTGCGTCATGATAGAGGTATTGAAGAGCATTCAAAATATGCGAAAATATAAGGGAGGTGTTCCATTTGAAAAATCACTCATTTGTTGAATAATGTTATTTGGGATATATTAGAAAACAATTTCCTGAGATGCAGGATTGAAAGTACAAAGGAAATGCTTTTCAACTAAATTCCTAAAACGTCTGGTTTGGTAGCTATGGAAGCTAAGCCTGGCCGTCCACTGGTAGCGATTTGGGGCTTTTATGAGCTACGCGTTTTACGAGCGCCGAGGAGCTTTTATGACTGAAGCGATCTCAGGCTTCGGGGTCGTCCACTGGCAGATAGTTCGCGAGGTTTCGGTTCGTTCTTGTTCTTGCGTAGCGGAGGATTTTTACTTCAGATTTCCGTGTTTATTGAAGAAATTGTGATACGGAATGGATTTAGAATTAATAATTCATTTCAAGGATAAATCTCACTTGATCAGGCATATGTTAGCTACGAAATGGGGAAAATTTTTGAGCTAAGGTAGATTCAAATTTAGAGAAAATGAAATTATCGGAAAAAAATTCACCATCTTGATAATGAATGATTATTATCGTATACTCATTTATTATACTGGAATGGAAGTTGAGGTGTGAATGTTGATGACCTGATGGGTACTTCGAAAACAAACGATGTGGAACGTCGAAGTTATGGCTGATTTGAATTTTATCTGTGAAAGTCAGCTTCAGAAGGTAAATATGTTATTATTGTATCTAGAACGTGACTTCAAAAACTGCAAACATCGAAAGAAATGATGGTGACACAGATATTCAGAAATTCTTAAAAGTTTGCAGAAGTGGATGCGTATTTTAGAAAACAGGTCACTAGTAAAAATCCGTAGCGTTTTATAAAGAAAAAACTATGTTTATTTTGTGATCGAAAAGATGGTTCTGCATATGAGATTGATTGAAACGTAATTGAATCATTACAGTACGTATGGGCCAAAAACACTGGAGCATATAGAAAAATGTTCGGAATAAAATTGGTCGGAGACTAAAAAAACAAATTGATAATAGATATTGAGATAATAAGAGCTATAAAACCCGACATAATGGCGAAACACGCTGGATTAATTATATTTGGAATGCTATACAGCCGATTATTGCCAAAGAGTCCAACTTCAGATGGGCTACTATACACCTACAGAACTTCTGGATGTGAGTTTAATGTAAGAAAAAAGACAACATTCATTGACCTTTCAATCTGATCCATCTAAAATTCACCAACAATAAACAACGAGCTTCAACAAATATTCCGTTCACAAACCATACATTCCACTTTCCGACGGATAACTCCTCTTTTCGAGCGTATTGACCATAGAGAAAGAGAGGGAAGAGAGTAGTCAATCCCTCACTAATTCGACGAGACAAATATTTGAGGAATCCAGCCCAGTATGTCGCCACCAGCGAAGCGGTGAAATCGGGAACTAGAGCTGGCAAGATTTGGCGCGCTGTTTAAATATATTGTTTACGTTGAATTGGGCGAGTTGCAGAATCAGAATCTTATTTTTGGGCGATCCTTAGTTAGCCTGTTTAGTAGACTAAAAAGATCACCCAAAAATAAGTTTCTGATTCTTCTGGTGTGGTATCTTAAAGAAAAGGTGGAAAGGACCAGAAAAGATGAGTTACATTGAAAAATATGATTATGTTATTGAAAAATATATATTCAAACATTCAAACAAGAATTTTCATACAGCCATATAAAGAAGAAATTTTTGCATTTTTTCAGGCAGTTTAGATAAGTAGAGAATTTTTGGTCAGTATATATGTAATATTACAGAATGAAATATATATGTAATTTCAGATAATGAGCAGGAAATTTTTATTGAGAATCTTTGTAAAGATATGAGTTGAAATAAATTCTGAATGTACATAAATACGTAATACTCACAGAAAAATAGTCAATATTTGTGACATGTATATAAAATAAATACATAATATTTGTATAAAAACTGTAATTAAAATTTGTCAATAACTAAACTAGAACACACCTAGGAATCCCAACACCCACTCTTCCTATGGTGAGAGGGACTCCTCTCGGTAGACTCGTGGTATTTGTGTCGGCGTGTCTTAGGGTGTGAGTATCTACAACTGCATGTGGATGAACAATGGACCAGAAGGCCTCAGTTCAGGCCGGAGGAGGCACCACACGGAGAAGAACAATATATGTGTAAATGGAAATCTGTCAATAATAATAACAGAATATAGTAAAATATTTGTACTCAATATCACAGAACAATATATATGTAAATGGAAATCTATCAATAATTATAACAGAAAATAGTAAAATAGTTGTACTCGATATCACAGAACAATATATATGTAAATGGAAATCTGTCCATAATTATAACAGATTATAATAAACACTCATATCACAGGATGGAGAAGCACGAAATAAATGAAAAAAAAAGAAAATGTATCGACCAGAACTACGAAAAGTTTGAAAAACACATTTGATACCATGAAACCATGATGTAGAAACATGGTGTGTTCTTTTGAAAAATGAGTGACGTCAGCTAGCAGAAAATACAAAGAGTTATAAATTCTGTGTTTGAATTAACAGGCAAATTCAAAGCACAGAATATACAACTCATTGTATTTTCTGCTAGCTGACGTCACTCATTTTTCAGATGAGCACACCATGTATTTTACATCATGCATAAAAATCATTATTTACTTGGCAGTTGGTCTGAAATGTCTTCGATCAAGAAAGATATACTTTCAAATTTTGGTTTTCAGTTTATGATATATTTTTGTTGATGCTTCCTGACGTAGAAATAACTAACACAGTCAAAGATCATGTCATGCATGATAACACTATGAATTGTACTGGATATTTTCACACCTAAGCACTTACAAAAGTATATAAAGAACTGAATATTTTTATTATCATTAGTATCACTCTGAATGAAAACCCCTAAACAGAAAGAACATTGACAATCTTTATACTGTTCGTCCAGTCATTCTGTTCCTTCGTCTGACTAATTGTTTTTTTCTATAAATATCATCATAATATTTTCTGATGATCAGGGAAACACTGCACTCAAGAAAGTCAGAAGTAAAGAAATCCAAATGCTCCTCACATGTAAACCAAGTAAACAATGATTTATTTCTAATCATGAACTTCAACTTTGAAGTAATATGCGATATATGTCCTAATTTTGGTAATACAAATAGGACTATATCGAATATTTTAATCAAAGTTAAAGTTACATCCTCAGAAACATATGTGAGTCTTCTTTTTTCATCATTCTCCTTGAATGATGTGAATAAATGCTGTGGCTCTAAATTTTCCCTAACTAAAATTGACATACATTTTTCGCAAGACTGGAAATTTCTAAATTTCCTGACCAAATATCCACCTACATATGCAACTGCCTGGGATTCATAGGCATCAAATGTGTCAGTCAAAGGTGGTAACTCAAGATCGTCCAATTCGTTATGTTCAAATTCCGAAATTGGTATAGCAATTCTCTCTTCAACTAAGG
This sequence comes from Myrrha octodecimguttata, assembly GCA_958510865.1. Classification (NCBI taxonomy): domain Eukaryota; kingdom Metazoa; phylum Arthropoda; class Insecta; order Coleoptera; family Coccinellidae; genus Myrrha; species Myrrha octodecimguttata. The sequence continues at coordinate 18,100,573 of OY294060.1, forward strand.
TCTGCAAATTGCATAAGATACTCCCATCATCCTGTTCACAGTTTTTGTTCGAAGGAGGAGTTATTAAATTATTCAAAATCGCAGTTTTGAAACAAGAAATGAATTGGTAACAATTTGGATGAGAATTTGTTGCACCATAATGCCTAATTGCAGCAAAAAAATTTTCCAAGCAATCTTGATTTAGAGCTCTAGTTCTCAAAAATTGAAATTTTTTGTCTCTGCAAACCTTCCAGAGTTCACCTGCAGCACTTATCGTTCTCAACCAACCTGATTTGAAGGGCATTTCAGATTTAACTACCACACCATCTCTGGAGCAAAATTTCCAACTCTGTATCTTTGGTAACAAAGTATTCCAAAGGTCTAAGTGCAATGACCTTTTGGACATGCTGGTTCGGTACTTTTTACCATTGATAGGCCTTGGTCTAGAACCATTGAAAGAGTCGAACAGGTTATCTATATCTAGAATGAATTCAACAGTGTGAACAGCTTCACTAGGGATTGCGTTATACCCAAGCGCAGACTCAATCATGGCAGCAACAGTTCCACTCAAAGTCTTGGCAGCAATAGATACCTTCATTTTGTACTGAGGATAGCGTTCCAAATTTACATATTCTTCCCTCATCTTTGCAGCTGGCCGTGCCATTCTAGTTTGATCACCTATCACCATATCCCGAATATATCTAAATTTGGCTAATTTCACGTTTTCAAACTGAATATCATACTTCAAGAAAGCATTTCTTGTCGACTTCAAAAGATGGGGTGGGTCAAATAAGCAAAAAATTTTTTGACCATTCACCAGAAAATAATGCTGTGATGGATTTGAAACGCTATTGCACAGCTGTCTTATTGCTGCCCGATTTGTGGCCCCTTGATCACAAACTGTTGCCATTACTTCCAGACCAAAACCTTGAAGAGTTGAAATCACCTCACACAATAAATGTTTCAATTCAGTGGTTTGAACTGTTCCCTTAGTAAAATAAAATGCTACAGGCTGTTTCCACTTTTTGTGGATTTCTTGGGCCATAAATACAAGTGCATGATTAGCCAACTGATTTTTACGGCCCAAGGATCCCAGGTCTACTAATCCCACAATTTTGTCGTGAGCCACATCTAACACAGCTTGCTCAGACAAGGCAATTTCATCAAACACTACAGTGCAACACCTATCCAATGCATTATACTTTGAAATATGTTCGAAAATTTTCTTCAGAAGCTCCTCATTCGTTTGAACACATCACACATCAATGGGAATACTCTGTAAAACTTTTTGAATAGTGCTTCTGGACGGAAGTGGGAAGAATCTTTTCAAAAAATTATAAGCCTTTGGGCCTCTTTTGAAGAGAGTCATTGCAAATATTTTATCTTGGGTGGTCCAGAAGGGCCTTTTGAGTGATGCATTTCTGAATATACGTTTCAGTAGTCGCACACCAACTGGATCTTGTTTCCCTTCTAGACCATCGAAGACTCCGGATTGCACATTCTCATAGACATCTTTTACCGCATATTTTGACCTTGATAAAGCTTTCCGAAGTCTACTTATGGTTTTCTGTTGATTTCTGTTGATGAAATACATTTTCTTTTTTTTCGGAGATAAATTTTTCACTGTGCTCTCACCTATTTGTGCGAGAATACCACTTTTCCTCCTTGGAGTAACACATTCTTCTGTTGACAAAATTGAGGTTGAACTAATCTCCATATCTTCTGCAGTTTCAACACCTGTAATAGATGATAATTAGCTTTATTCACGGAGTGTAATAGCCTCAAGAAATATTTAAATATGGACTGTAAGATCCATACCATAGATTGAGCAGAATATAACTTTGCCGGTGTTCATGTTCAAGTGTATTAAGGCCTTTTTATCAGTATTTATTGAACTGCGTAGAGGTCAAATTTAAATTATGTTATTGTAAGCATTGTTACCTGCATCTTCCGAATCAACAATGGTAGTTGAACCAATCGCGGAATGTTCCATAACTTCTGCGATTCCTAGAGTTTCAGCACCTGTAATAATATAAAATATCAGCTTGATTGATGCATGCAATATTCCCAGGAAATATTCAAATATGAACAAAAATATTCTATATAGCATAGATTAAGCATAATCAAACTTTTTTTCATGTTCATGATAGATAGATATTTAGTTATTTATTCAATTCAATAGTTATTATAGAGTACAATGAAATTGAAATTCGTCCAAGTGTATTAAGGCCTCTCAAATATTAAGTATAATATTATAATAATTGTTACCTGCAGTAGATTTATTGCTAGGGATAGCAAATTTTTTAAGTTTGGTTTTACACGCAGTAAAGGCCGAGTCTTCAAAGTGGTCTTCACATAAGTGTCGTCGCTTATCAGTCTCAACCAATTTCATAATTTCAAACCACTGACGTCTCCTCTGAGGATGTTTATCAGGAAATTTGAAGAATTTTTTATTCACATAATTTTCATTGAACAATGGATTGTAATAGCTGTTTCCACATCCATTTGCGCAACATGAGTACTTTAAAACTCCTGGTAAAGAAGACATTCTGAAATTTGGATGTTTTGAAATAGTACGTCTGAACTGCAAATAAAATACCATTAGATTATCAATTTCCAGAATGATTTGAATTACAGTGTAGTGTCTATTTCAGTGATAAAAATTCAACTAGTATAATAACTATAATATACCTTATAAACAAAAAGATTAAAAATATATTGTATTCTGAAAATATAATCAAATTATTCAAATGTGATTCTCACCATGGGTGAGAGAAATGAAAGGGCATTATTTCTTGTGATTGGTTATGAAACTTGGTGAAATGTTATGTCGAATTTTTCCTTGAATCCAAGTAGGAAAAAAAGGATACACAATTACAGTTTAAAACATTCCCAAAAATTAAATGGACAAGTCTTTAAGGATACAGAAAAATCGAAATTATAGTCAATGAGTTGTGTAGTTAATTAAGTAACCAACATTATATTTAAAAATATATAAATAGACATAACCTTAACAAACTTACCGGTTAAAAGCACGATGTCGAATGCTTGCAAACTGGAATCAGCTGATCAGACGTAAAGAATTTAGTTTCAAAAATCGCCATAATTTCAGAGCGACAATTTGGGCTGGATTCCTTAATTCGTGTCTCGCGTTTTGCCTACCGATCTGGCTGTCTCTTTATTCTCTTGTCTCTGGTATTGACGCGGCAGATCCAAACTGATCGGGATACGATTGCGCCGCTCGAATTCTCTCGAAATCGCCCGTATGAAGTCGCTGCCAGTCGACTAGGGTACCTAGAGTTCCATTCATTTGGATCTGTCGCGCAAGTTCGTTCGTTTAAGCTCCTATCACGCCTCTCGAAATCGCGTACAGTGGACGACCAGCCAAACGCACTATTGCAGGACCCTGTAGATATTTAGGTTACGTAGAATTAAATTTTAATGGTTGTTCGCAGATTGACATATATGGATTTTCAAAATTGGAATACTTAATCAATGTAATCATCTTATTGATGAAGGTTTAATCATTTTTCCCCGCTTGTTCTGGGGAACAGCGCGTTATTATTTCGTCACGATATTTTAAATTTTCGAATTTTGAGCCGAAATTGGTCTCAAACGACAAAGTTGGACCTAGAGTCTTGAAATTTTCAGGTAAGATTAAGATCCCGAATATCTCGGATAAGTTCGTCAATGGGCCAAATCTGCCAAATGGTTTTTGTGCTACAGCCATTTGAAATTTTGATTTTTCAATAACTCGAAAAATATTCATCTGATCGAAATGAAACTTGGTTGGAAGATGAACAATGCCAATAAGAAGAATTATCCATGGAAAAATTGGAAAAAAAATTTTTTGATTTTTGTTTCATTAAAATTTCACCATTTCGCAATGTGAACAAGCGCGTGAAAGTTGCTGACTTCACGTCAGTGCTTTTCTTGATTTCTAATACATAGTGGAAAGTTCTCACAAGAATAGAGAAGGAATATTTTTTGGTTGTTCTCGTATCCCCCTTGCCTGATGCGATCTGTATGTTTTTCGTTACCTTTTTCAGCCTAAAGAAGAGGAGACTTGTCCTGTGTATTAATTGAAAAATGAAAATATTGCCACAGAACCGAACCTAATTTCCTATTGATGATTTTTGGCATCTAGTTCTTTATTGTATTATAATTTGAGGGAAACTATTTGGTCTAATTATAATGAACTGTCAGATGATCTGCTGGCCATCTGTAACTGCTCAGACTCGAATGTTCAAGAAAGCGTAAATCTTATGATGAATTTTTTCTCTTATCATGGAATGTGTCAATATTTTTCGTGCATGCTGCCAATGGTTATACTTTGGAATTTGCATTCTCATCACTTCGGGAGGACTGTGTCCGTTTGGTTGACTCTCCTGATTCTTTGGTTTCTTTGGACCGGCCTTCATCATGATCAAGTGTTTTTTGAGTTTTCGTTAGGTGCTGCTAGGTGCTGTGGTGAAATTAATGGGGCTAAGAATAAACTCTACTTTCGCAAAGCTAATTATGATGAATTAAACTCTAGTTTGCAGCAGTGTGATTGGAGTAAATTGTTTGCTGGCAACAGTGTTGAAGGAAACACTTCACAATTTTATTCAATTTTAGATTATCAGATAAGTAAATACCTATGTTCCATTTAAAAAAGTTTGAAGAAAACACTTCACAATTGTATTCAATATTAGATTATCAGATAAGTAAATACCTATGTTCCATTTGAAAAAGTATCAGATAGCACTTATCCTTTTTGGAACTCTTGTGCTTTAATTTCCTGAATAATTGAAAAAAAAAGGTTCCCAAAAAATGGTTACTATTTAATGTTCCTAGTGACGAAATTAAATTTCGTAAACTGAGGGTCGAATGCATTCGTCAATCTAGAATTGACAGGCAGTTATATATTGATGAAGTTGAAAATAAATCTAAAAGAGATGTTAAAAATTTTTGGAATTATGTAAATTCTTCATCGAAGTCTAATGATATTCCTGAAGACGTATTTTTTGATAATGAATTTAGTAAGAATGGTAAATCTGCATGTAATTTGTTTGCTAAGAATTTTGAATTGGATTATTTAAATGCAAAATCCTCTTCTCAACACCAATTATATTTGAATGAGGAACTTGATTTTACTATTAGCAGGGAGGAGATTGCTTCAACAATTCAAAATTTGAAGGATTCTGACTCTGTTGGGCTTGATGGTTTGTCTGCTTTATTTGTTAAAAATTGTTCTAGTTCTATAGTTGAACTTATTTATTATTTATATCAGCAATCTCTGATAACTGGCTGTATGCCCACTTTGTGGAAGAAAACCATTATAACCCTGATATTCAAGGCTGGCAATAAATGCGATGTCATGAATTATCGGCTTATAGCCATTATTGGTACTATTTCTAAAATTTTTGATTCCATTTGCTGTGAAACTCTCTGATCTGTGTCTTCAGTTCATAATACGAAATCAACATGGATTGGTCATTATATTTTTTAACAATTTTATTGCCGATACCCTCAATGATGAATCTTGCCCGGATGAGGTTGAAGAGGTGGATACTGTTTATTTGGATTTCGCAAAGGCCTTTGATTCAGTCAATATAATCTTCTCATTATAACAATAAAAAGATATGATTGTTATATTTATACCTTGAACTCACCCAACCTATTTGCATGGAGAGGAAACTGAAAGACTGGATTACTAACCAATCCAATATATTAATCTTTCACAAATATCTACACATTTTTACAAACAATTTCTGAGCTCAGATTATAGAAATACAAGGAAAGTAACACTTATCTAACGGTCGACTAGAGCATGTGTATTGGTGGTCGAAGATCTCAGGTCGTAGGCCTTTTTAATCCAATTTTGGTTTGTACTCTTGAACTGCTCGGTATCACAGGTGGAATTGCAGGTAGTTACGCAAGTTGGTATGTCCTTGGCAGATAATGGTTATAAATCAGGTGAACAGGTACTCGGTATCCAAAAGATGAGAACCCAGATAGTAAGGTTCCAAAAAGTTAGATTCCAGGAAGTCAGTTTCCAGGAAGTGAAATTCCAGGAAAAGTCAGGTTCCGGGAAGTTAGATTCCAGGGAAAGTGCTAGAAAATTCGAACAAAATTACCACATGTTCATTTGTGTTGGCTTTACCCTCCAGTCTATCTTCCAAAATTTTAAGAGAATGAACAATGACAAAATTCAACTAAGAAAAATATATAGACTGGAAAATAATCCACTTGAAGATCAATAAGATATGAACAGATAAACTATATGAGTCGCAAAATCTCCTGGCCACAATCTCCCAAAATGGCGTTCCTACATGTGACGAAATATCGGAAAAAGCAAATAAAATTGATATATTAGGTCATTCAGAACAGTTAAATTAAAAGTACTTACCCCTAATACTTAATATTAGAGCACACAGGTAACAATTTCTCAAAATCAATGAGAATACTAAACTCAATTAATCGATATTGATCGTTAATATAAAATCGATCGTTGCACCTTGAAAACTCTGCCAGAAAAGAAAGAAGGGAGCCGAACGAAGGAACTCTCAGGCGCACCTTCGTCAGACGCGATTGCGCAACAGTATCGAGAACACAGAGTTCGATATGTGTCAAGTAAAAATTGACCTACTGAAGTGTTTAACTACTACTTCGTTTATATTATTGTTAAAATGTACTTTTAAACCGTTACATCATATTTAAATTATCCAAGTTTGGCCTGAGCGGAGGTACTTTAAAACGGATAACTGCCTCACAGAAACGCTGGTTCGTCATAGTCACAATCGATGTCAAAAATGCATGTGCAATGGAATAGAAGCTATGAAGAGAAACGGTGTATCTTCTTATCTGATTTATAGAAACAGGAAAACTAAGACATAGATGCACCATGGGAGTGGTTCAAGGATCTATAGTTGGCACACCTTTGTGGGACCTGACGTACGACAAAGTATTAGAACTACCATTCGAGGAGGGGGTGGAGACTATCTCGCACGCAGCCGACTTTATGCTGATGATCGAGGCAGAGAGCGAAGACGAGATCAAAACAAAGATTGCAAGTTCTTTCGAAAAAATTATCGAGCGGATGAACGGTAAAAAGCTTGAAGTTGCGGTACAAAAGTCAGAACTATTAGTGATCGAAGGACCAAGAAAGAGAAACTTGAAAATGTCTCTGAATGGAATAGACCTATACGAAAGCAAGGAGATAAAATACCTGGAAGTGACCCTTCGAAGGAGCTTGAACTTCGCAGGGCATATAAACGATCTGGTACAGAAAGTAAACAGCAAAGCACAATGCCTTAATAAACTTATGCCGAATATAGGAGGGCTCCAATACTATAAGGGGAGAGCTCTGTGTTCCATAACGCATGGAACTATAACATATGCGGCACCGGTTTGGAGGGAGGTGCTGAAAGTTGACAAGTACAGGAAAACCTTGATATTACTTCAGAGAAAACCACTGATCCGAGTGTGCTCGGCATACCGAACTGCGTCGGCCGAAGCGGCACAAGTTATATCAGGATTCCTACCGATCGACATCATGATTGAAGAAGTATGCTTTCTTTATAAAACTGGCAGCCGCCTCGCCGGAAATAGAAGTATGGCCAGAACGAGGTCATTGAGAAAGTGGCAAGAGAGATGGTCCCAAGAAAGTTCAACGGCGTCGTGGACGCGAATATTGACCCCTGACCTCAAAAGTTGGGTTGATAGCAAACATAAAAGAACAAACAAAATCTGAAGTGGTGATCCAAAGAATTTTACTTCACGATAGATTAGTGGTGTAAGTATCAAAGATGCAGGAACAACGATACTCTGTCAGTTCGCCGACGTTTCGGAAAAATTTATTTCCATCCTCAGGGCTCTACAACCCAACAATAAGGAAAAGATTATTTTGTGAAATGCTAGAAATAAAAAAGAACCTAACTCACTCAATAAAAGAAGTGATATTGACAATCTTAATACCGCCTCTTTCGACCTTATCCAGAGAATAAAAAAAAATAACATCTAAATAATAATCTTAACAGTTCGTCACCTCAGCACACACCTTTTTCAGTTCTCTTTCCTGATGTCTGATAGACAAAATAATGCATTCTATATGTAGCATCCACCACTCTCTGTTGTTGACATATTACACTACACTGTTTTCGCTTCATTATGATCGGTATTGTTTCAACCGAATTTTATATTATTAATAAGGTGACAAGAGAGACCAACTGACAGTGTGAGTAACAACTTATTGTTTTTTTCGATGGAAATCGATTCTTCAAAATTATTTCAATTGTTTCAAAATTATTTTGATTGTTTTTGTATTGAGGATTTTTATTTATACATTGTCCGTTATTTTTGTGACCTTGCTAATACCTACAAGGTTTGTGATCAGTTCTCTGTTTAACTCATTGCTTTTCCGAGTTCCTAACAGTTTTTTTTTTCACTCGAGAATATCATAATGTTGTTTTCTATCATGTTCACACCCTAATTATTGTGTCATTTATTGTAGAGCCCTGAAGAAGATATTAAATATATCGAAACGTCGGCATTCCGTCAAATTGAGTTTTTCTCTAATCCAGACCAAAAGTACCCTCTCATTATACAATCAATGAAGAATGTTTCGACTAATGACGATGGAAGAAGACCCGCGCGTAGACTTCCCCACCTAATACGCCGACTCAACACGTTTCTATAGAGGGTGGGAATAAGTATATCTCATAATTTTACACTTGGTTTTAGTGTATGTAATGAATGTAATACTTGAAACACGTAGAATATAGTTTTTATAGATATTGCATTATTTTCATTGATCCTTGTGAAGGCTTGGATTAGTATATTTCATAATATAATACTCAGTCTGAATCGATGTAATGAATTTCATACTTGAAACACGAAAATGAATTTCGATATTAGATCGTTTCCACAAAGGGCATGAATTAGCATATTCATTCTTAATTATAGTCGATATTAGTTTGAATTTGATCTCAGTGGACTGAGTTGGGTTTCTGATCAAGAATCCGTTGCCGGAAAAAATTCTGTCCGGGTGTGTGTCTTTTTTGGCGCATCCAGAGTTCGAATTTGTATGAATAGGAATATTGTCTCGCGAAACTGATCGAAGACGTAGCTCATCTATACCTAATTAAAAAATTTCAATATAATACTTTTCCTCTCGCTTTGAATATGACATGAAAACAAATCGATATCTCGCTGTTACCCAGAATATGCTCGCAAAAATTATGAAATAGTTCAGCCTATTTTTTCATCAATAGCTGAAATTACTGTGGATATATGAATTTATTCTTCAAGAAACGAGAGGCGTCAAAAAGTTCCAGGCTCAGTAACACTGATAAAATATTCTTTTGAATTTTTATTATGCAATCCTCATGAAATTTTGCTCACATATGCACGTAGTAATTCAGCACTCAAATATCGATCTTTAATTGAATCAGATCATTACTTTCGCAATTATCAGAAAAAAACCCAACTTGCTCATGATTTTTTACACCCAAACTAAATAAATATACTTTTCGACATAAATTTTAGTCTTTGTGTAGAAACATATTCTAACCAAATTATCAATAAATCACTCAATCGATTATGTCCATTAACGAACTCAGCCGAGATCTTCAGAACCAGAGCCAACCTGAAAATTTCTAGATCCTATACCAGTTCTGAATCCTTTAATTACCTACAACTCTGACATTTAACTTTTTTCCATAGTACTTGTTGTTTTGCCTGAAATCGAGTTAAGCCGTGTTCTACCCTTAAACACACACATCATCCACTTCACGACCTCACATCGTCTCTAAATGATCATTTAATTTTCGTTATATTGTCTTCCTTTTCCGATGGATTTCATCCAACTATAATTTTTTTTGCTTCAAAATATTATCGACCCTGGTCTACAAAAAGACTTTGACAACGGATAATTCATCAGGGATTTCAACCTGAAAAATTATAAAAATTCTGGCAAAACGATAACGCCCTTGCTCTCCAAGAATTATTTCTTGGAAATTTAACTGATATGCAAGCTTTTCCGAAATTTGCTACGAATCGTCAGATACATGGGATATAGTCAAGATTTAATATATAAGTCCTGCTTCGTTTTCAGGATTTATACAAAATTGAGAGAATGTACCCAGAACATAGGATTTCACCCATATATTATATCGGGATTTCCGGGAGAAGTTGAATAATTCTGTTAATTCCGATATGTTTCAACCAACGGTTTCAATCCCCTTTAATATTTTAATACAAGAAGCACACATACATGAATGCAAGTCTTCATATGCTCTGAAAGACGATTTAATAAAATAAAATTATATATTCTGTGTCCAATATCAGTCGAATGTCATAGATAGTTGAATAACATTGTAAACCAAATAATTCAGAAAGAAAGTTTTTTTTTCGCTATCCCCCGTGGGTGCACCTGTGGTTTGGCTGGCAGCCAATACAAAATCCAAGAGAATTTGAATATAGATGGAGGGTGCAGGATACAAAGATATAGGTATTCAAATAGTATTAAAATAAGTAAACCAATTACTCGCAAGTATTTTATCTAATGAGTGTTTGTGAAATATTGAAATGAAATAATGATAGCTTTGTAAGTGAACTATCCTATACTCTAATTCCATCTCGTAATATTCTTGATTTTGAGGAATCGACATATTTCCAGTAATTATACCATTTATTGTTTCTGAGTATAATAATCTTCATTTTAGTATATGAACCTATAGTTTCATCAGATCGATCCAAGAATACAAAATAACCCGATATTCTTGTTTTTATATAATATCAACTTGAAGTAAGTGGAAATTTTCAAGAATATTGCGATTGCTGTTTTGAGAATAGTTTTCTTTCCGTGTTGTTCCCAACAAACGACCTCCCCGATATTCAATTTTAGGTTTGATATGTATTTCATCAAATAAAACATTGATTATCCTCTCATGAGGCTCTAAATTTTGACATTTCTTTCTTAAATATGATATCTCACTATCTTTGATCCCAACACTACATTTTATATCCGCCGTTATATCACTCAAATATTTCGGATGGGGAAGAGTTAACAAATGAGAGTCTCTAATTGACCTATAAGCACCTGGAAATTGAAAGTGAATTGGAGATGCCCACAGAAACAAGTCTGTTGAATGAATGGGCTTCGATGATACTACTAATTTTAGTTGTTGACTCAAAAAATGTGGTTTTTTTATGATTTGAGGGGTGTCAATGTCGTCCGCATTAATGGTTTCTAGACTACTGATGCAACTTTTGAGGGTGCTATATAAACGTTCTCAATTTCTTCTTTTACTTTATCGAAAATGCTCTGGTCTAAAGTACCGTTGGCAGCAGCAGAGGAATCTGAATCTAAATCGGTCCTGTTCAATTGTGAAACCAAGAAACCAAAGAAAAAATTTTTTTATTTTTTTTAATTTACTGACGATATGATCCTGACGAAATTTGACTCAAAGTTGCGCGTTCTTATACTCCACCAAACTGCCAAATTTGAATCCAATCGCTCGAGTAGTTTCTGAAATAAAAAATAAATAATTTCAAAACTTCAAGTGCCTATAACTCCGAAACTATTCGACCGATTTGGCCCATTAACGAACTTGACCGCGGCATTCTGATGCGCAACCTATCCTGAAAGTTTTAAGTTGCTAGCTTGCTTCTGTCAACAGTTATCGTGTCTACGGCTGGCCGGCCGGCCGGACAGAATCGATTTTGACACCGGATTCGTCATCAGTGAGACCAACCTAGTCGATTGAGACCATTTTCGGCTCAATCATCCAAAATTACAGACATTTGGACAAAACGATAGCACGCTGTTCCCCTAGAACATGCGCGCAAAAATGAATAAATATTACTTATTTTATCAATATCTTTTCTATAATTCATTTCATTTCATGCGAACGAAAATGTTTTTGAAAATGAACTTTTTTTTATTTTAATTGTTCGAACAAAATATTTCAATACTTCAATGCTTCATCCTCAATCATTTTCAATTCCTCCAAATTACTTACCATTGTTACCCATCCGCGAATCAATTTGGTGTGTGCACTGTCAAAATTTTCTTAATTTCCGAGTTGACATTATATTGTTCTATATCCTCCATCATAACAGAAAATGAAAAGCATTGAAATATTATATTGCCATATATCTAGTTTGTTCTACGTGTATGCACAGATGAATTGGCTCATGAAACATATTTTCCGAATTGATTCAGATAAGTCGATTACAGTGGAATACTCTAACGTAAAGAAGATTGTTTGAATATTCAAGGAAAGCAATGACCAGAAGTCAGCAACTTTATGAGCGAGGAAGCCATATTTTGATTACTTCTTGTTGAATTGTTTTAATGACACGAGCATCACGAATTCAACATTCAGCATTTGCTAACCAGTTACCAAGTTTAAGCATGATCGGGTCAGTATTCTTTAAATTATTCATGAAATAACATCGATATCCAGGAAACTACAACATACCGAAATAATACACTCCTTTGTTTTCCAATAGCACGAGGAATTGAAATGGGATCAAACTGAAATTTGTTACATCATCATGTGAAATATTGACTTCAAGTTCTATGTAGAATTTCATTGAAATATATATATGTTTCCGAAAAAAACATGTTTTCAACCAATTTTTCGAAAAATTTGTTTTCCTATTATTCCAAAGATGTTATCTGAGCAAACATTTTCTCGTTATGAACAAAGTGTCATGACGGGCCCTACGAATAATAATAATGAACGTAAGGAAACCACCAAAAATGAATAGATAGCTTCATAAAGCTTTTGTTTAAAAAATTTAGAAAAGCACTGCCGTGAAGGCAGCAGCTTTTGCGCGCATATTCAATGTAGATGACCGCTTCGGCAACGAATTTGAACATGCGCGTAGCTTTTCTGGAGTTTTTTTCGATGAATTACTGGATTTCAATTTGATCTAATCTGTGTTTTTGAAAATACCGAAATGCCTATCGGCCGACTGCGTAAGCGCAGTAACTTTCGAGAGAAACAACTTAGAAAATCGATATTTGTACAGAAGGTTTGGATCTTAATTACGAAGGCCGAATTCGTGAATGGGTAAAATCCACCCAATGATTCCGCAGATATACCCATTCAAAATTTTATTTTCCCAATATTTCTAAAAATACAGAGTAGATCGAATTGAAATCCAGAACTTTATCGAAAAATAACAGTTGGAAGGTTCATACAGAATTTAATGAGGATAATATGATGAGAAGATCACAGAATATTTGAAAAAAATAAATTTGAATTTTTTTTTAATTGTTCTGATGCCACGATCATCACGAAATTTCGCACAATGTTGTCCTTCAACATTTCCAAACTAGCTTCGAAGTTTCATCACGATCGCGTCAGTGTTTCTTGATTTATACCAAAAAAACCAATGATCTCGAGAAGAAAACCACGAAATTCTACATATTTTTTCACAATATCTCCAACAGTATCGCATTGAAATTTGATACACTTCTGTGAAATATGAAGTTCAAAGTATAACTGGAATTTATCTCGAATATGAACAATAATTTCAGAAATTTTTTTTTTTAATTTAGTAATCATACAATTTTGAAGAAACTCTGCTTAATGTTGCGCGTTGTTATGTTCCAACTAACTGCCAAGTTTCAATTCAATCGCTACAGTTTTTTGTGAGATATGAGGAAAATAACCTCAAAATTTCAAATTGCTATAACTCAGAAACTATTCGGCCGATTCGGCCCATTAACGAACTTAACCTTCGTATTTTGAAATGCAACCCTCCTAAAATTTTCAAGTCGATAGTAGTACGCCCTTTATCGTGGTGGGACAGAATCGATTTTGACATCGGATTCGTCATCAGTGAGTCCAACCTAGTCGTTTGAGACCATTTCGGCTCAATCATCGAAAATTACAGACATTCGGACAAAACGATAGAACGCTGTTCCCCAAGAACATGCGCGCAAAAAATAAATCAGGAATTCGCAGAATTATTTTTATACATACGAGGATTATAGAGATGAATTTTTCAAACCATTTTGAGCAAAAATTTGAATCAATATCTACGGAATAATCCAGCTGATTTTTATCATCAATAACGTCTTCTTTTCTAATCACGTGAAGTGCAGCTTTTCGTTGCCAAAGCGGTCATCTTTTCATATATTCACCGCACCCGACGTAACTTAACTTCCCGATGAAAAGGTTTGGCGTTTTTCAGTAATTATCGATGTACTTCCCTAATTGGTCTAGAAAGACAGCCTTCTGGCCAACAATTTGAACATGCACGCGAAACCTGCCGACTTCACATAAGTTCTTTTCTAGAATGTTTTCATTAGCTAATTTTTACTAGCTTAACACTATTTAACAATAAAAATTCTAATCAGATGAACGTGAACATAATGCCCTTGATCTAACGAAATATGGCGGATTCGCATCATGTGGTGGGACCGACCAATAGGAATTGAGAGAGTCGTCCGAGCCACTGCACGTCACTGTCCTTTATAATGGCCGTCTTCTCAGGGTCAAATCACAAGCACAAAATGGAGTTTCTTCAATGATGGTCTACCAGACTTCCATTCTATACGGTTTTATGCCTTTTCCTTGAGATCAAACATTTAATTTAGTTATGAATATTATCGAATTATACTATTAAAGGATACCTACTTTGGCAGCAGCTCGTACTTTTTTGGAAATCTATTTGGATTTCCTTTCCCAATTTCAGAAACAGTTAAGAGAGCTGACTTAAATCGAAATATACCGTTAATTCAATTTTTTAGTGCGAATGTTAACTTCATGATGCAAACGCTATAATTAACGTAGACTAACAAACTTCTTGTCACAATAATCAAAATTCGAATACATCCCATGCAAGTTGGGGTTAAATAATTCTTGTAATTTTTCAGAATACTTAGCTGATCGGAGATCTCCAGTACAGAAAGTTTATTGAAACTCTGCATTATGATTGTATTCGTAGGTACCATATGATTTGTGCCACCATAAAATTCAGAGCCGCCCCGCCCCCTTTTGGTTTATTATTTGATGAAATCAAATAATTTCATTTATTATTTGATGAAATCAAATAATAAACCTTAGTGATCGACCAACAAAAAAACTCCCCCTCCTGAAAATTTCATAGATTACGTTTTGATTAAGTATGTGGATGTAGATTTGAATGAACGAATTCAAAAAAATCCGTCCGTTGTCCGGGGCTTTTCTCTGGAAGTACCTACTGAACGGAAATCCTTGAAACTAGGTAGAAATATCGTGTATCACTCGAGGTTGATCCCCCAAGCTTTTCAGTAGAATCAGTTTGCCCCAGGGGCTCGAACTGAGGGGTTGAAAGGGAAAAAAATTATTTCTCGAAAATTTATCCTTGAGTTTTCATGAAATTTTCAATATCGATTACTGTATCAAAACCCAACCTAACAAATTTTACTCGAATGATATACGACTAGCGGTTTGCGAGTTGTAAGCAAGAACGCTGGAAATTGTCATATCCCGAGAATAACAAGATTCAAATGTTGGAATTCAGTGAAATAATTTGACAACTTTTCATCCATAATCATATATCTTAAAGCAGATGAAAACATTGATTAACAAATTTTTCAATACATCGAGAAATATTCTCCTGACTCTTTTGAAAATTTCTCTACCTGTAAGTTCATAGGAATCTATTTACTTTAATCTTATTCTGGATAACCTTATGAATTTGAGTTAATTTCCTACTCTACTCACTTATTAGCCGCCTACAAAAGACTTATGAATAAGAATTATCTTAAATTTCATAGAATGATTTTGGTTTTAAGCATGAAAGTGCTTCCGTGGTGAATACGTCACGACGTCACTGGAGGAAATATTTATTGCTATGAAGAGTTTACGTTTGGACACTTAACACCCTCTGGAGTGTTTCTGACAACGATAGGCAACGAAATTCCCCTTTCAGAGTTATTCATTCGATTTGAACTTTCGTTAGATTTGTTCATATTCATTTGGATGATTATTCCTAGGCTTATAGTTCGTTCAAGTTAGTATATCGGGTGAGTTCTGGGTGGAAATTGTAACTATATCCTTACGCCAACCTTGACACAGCACTGTTAATTATTGACCTAACATTAAATTCTGGCCATTACCGTCTAACTAGGAAATTCCCTTTATTAGTTCTATGATAATTTTTCCAGCCAGGTAGGAATTGAAATAAGAAATGAAATGAACAAATATTCCGAAATGCAGGAGGCTTGATACTGCTGCTGGCATTCCAGAATTTCTTCAGAAGAACTTTGAATCCCGCTTGAGGGAATAATATTTACTAGCTGATATTGGCGAAGTACACATTAAGCTGAGAAAATAATAAACTATTGTGTGAATTTTGCAGCGTTTTTAGGGTAGTTTATACTTGGAATTTTTTGCTGATCGATATTTTCCATTGAAGATATCTTATTGAAACACCAATAGGTATGCTACGTACATAATGTGTTATTGTCTCAATGAAATTAAAGAACATCAAAGACTTCCGAAATCTTATAAGAATAGAGTACCCCTTATAAAGGGTCGGATCAAACTACTTTCTGTAGTGGCACGAAAATTATAAAGCGTGTAATGATAATATGCATTTTTTCAATAAAATATCTCCATGCGTATTTTGGGGAATTGTGGGGATAAACTACACTCAAAAATTCTCAAAAAGCACTGACTTGAAGTGAGGGGCTTTTACGCGCTTGTGTTACTTCCCGATGAAGAGATTCGATGATCCTCTTTTTATATGGTCTTGAAAAAATTCTGTATAACCTCAAGCTATCATTTTTTAATCACGTCCTAAATTTCAGCTCAGTTCATCAGAGCTCTAGAGCTGGAGGGCGAGCTGTAGGTACCGCATGCGAAAACAGCTCCGACGAGGGGACACAATAGACCTTAAGGTCGCAGTGGAATGTAACCCCTTACCAAACTATATCTATAACTTCAGTTCAGTCCGATCTGTATTTTTGAAAATATTGAAGAGATGAAACTTCGAATGGGTACCTTCATCGAAGAAATCATTTGGCGAATTTTATCATTCACGTATTTGACTTTCGTAATAAAACCGAAATCCTACTCTATAAATAGTGAGTCATTTCTTCCGGAAGTTATTGTGTCAACGGAAGGCCTAGCCACCGATAGTGAACTTGATGATTGAATTATGGAACAATGTTGTTAAACATCGACTTCTGTTTCAAGATATGTGCCAAACTTAATTGAAATAATAATAATAATAGTCTCCGAGAAAAAAAAATTTTCAACATGAATTTCGAAAATTTTTGAAAAATTTTTTTTTTTTTTAATTCAGATCCTAACAAAATTTTGCATCAAATTGCACGTTGGCATTTTCCAACTGATTTCGATGTATTAAGGAAAACATGTCAAAATTTCAATAACAACGAATTTGACATATTTTTCTTCTATATCCCCGAAAATAAATTATAGATTAAATTGAAATTTGAAATATTGTTGTTAATATCGATTTCAAGGTATGTACCAGGTTTCATTGAAATGTCATCAACAGTCTCCGAGAAAAAAATTCCAACAAATTTTCGAATAATTTTTTTATTTGTACGAATTAAATCTACATGAAATTCAACAATAGATTGCGTGTTGATATTCTTCAAATGAATATAACGAATTTCATTCTTTTTTATTTTTTCCGTATATCAATATTGGCTTGAATCGGAATTTGGAACAAAGTTGTCAGATATTGATTCTGAGGTCTGCGCCTAATTCCATTCCGAATTTGGAGCCGATAATTTTTTTAACGACTTGTTTGGACTCGCTGATCCGTAGTCAAATTCAATTCTGTCTGGCTGTCTGGGCTCAAATTTCAAAAACAAAGAACCTAGATTAATGACATTTTCAGGTTTGGTTCACTTAAGACTGAATGTCTCGGTCGGGTTCTTTAGTGGACAAAATCAGCCGTATATTTCATACCGTCCACCTTTTGGATGCATATTCAACTTGATTGTTCAATATTTAAGAGTGCCTATCTATTTTGAATTTTTTGCTCGTCATTCATCTGTCCTAATAAATGTGTAAGAAATTCTGCTGCCAATTCAATCACTATATAATGCATATTTTGGAAAATACTGAGTGCGTGGTGCAGCTTTAAGCTAAAGCTGGCCCACTTCATTTTTCTGGAAAACGGAAGCTGTAATAAATTTTTGCTCTGGAACGACGCAAATTTGTAATAAATGTGTTCAACATTCTGAGCAAGGTATTTTTGAAGTGTGCCATAAATGCTGGTGCAGCTTTAAGGACATTGAAACATGATAAGGAGTCACATAGGGTTGGTTATATTAGTGTTCATTTATGGAATGGTCCTATTGCACTCAAGTTCTATAAGAAGCGCCATTAACATTATTTGTGAGTATTTTAGGTGTTGTATTTTGGGTTACAGAAACTGCCTTATAAGACCATGGGTTGTAAAACATTACCGAAATAGAGGTGTTGTTAACTCTTATAGTACTCTCCATTCAAGTACTTTAACAGTTATGTAATTGATCTATTAGTTTTACCATAGTACCAATAAATGAAGCTTGAAGTTCTATAAATTGATTTTTCAGACCATTATGCAATATTAATGAAACAAAAATTGTTTTTTGGGAGAGAGCAAGTATATGCCACATCCGTATCAGACGTTGACGAATTGAGACGCCGTATTCGCAATGCAAATCAAAGGTTTGTTGATTCAGGAGCCGTAACACGCTTGAAAAGAGCCTTCCTGAAAAGATGTCGTCTTTGCATACGAGCGAGTGGAAAACAGTTCGAACATTTACTGTGATTTCAGGCTGTGAAACAGGTTGAATGCGATGTTAATTAAACAAAAAGTATGAGTGAAGTCTTATTTTCATCATTCCGAATACTCCCAAGCACTCCACCGATTATAATCAATAATTATTCCATCGATTCATTTCGATAAAATCAAAACAAAATGAACTTAGGACGAAATACTAGAACTTGAGCTCGTTCAGAATATTGCTAAATACTTATTGAATGGAAATTTCAGCACTTCAAAAGAAAAAAAAATTCGGCACATTCTATACCATTTTGGTATCTTGAAAAAGTGTGCATATTTTTTTCCTGATTGTTCATTACATTTCTTCTCACAAAATCTTGTCGAAGTTGGATGAGCGCAAATTCATGAAACTGAAATCTTGAGTTTCATCTCTTTTTTTCGGGCATATGTGTAACATATTCAAAATCATTTCATACATCTGAAAGCACCACTCATCCGTAACCTGCAGCCGCAAAAATAATTTGAAACGGTTCAGATTTGCAGACGTGGTACTCAAATACAAAGGTTAGGTAGCGATTTTCCGGACACCCTGTATAGGTTATGAAAATATTTACATCAGACATTTTCTGAGTGAATCCAGAAGTTAGATGCGTTTGTATGAAAAACCGTATATGTAATATTATTAATTTTATGTATTAACTTTATTTATTACTAGCTGCCCGGCCCGGCTTCGCACGGGAGGTGTAACTAAAGAAAAACACTAAGACAAAATATATTATGCAGTAAAAAAAACACCGAAATGTCTAAATTATACTTTATTGCAATGCCCTATAATGTACAACATTTTTGGTTTTTCCTTCTTGACAGAAAACAAATAGAGCAGATGGATTACCAACTCTCGAGCAGGCGACATAAAACTGCCCATGCGAAAAACAGGGCAATTCAAGGTTTATTCCACGAACTTGTAACGATTGACCTTGTGATTTATTTATTGTCATTGCAAGTGCAGATGGCATTAGTGGAATCCTTGGAATAAGGACATCCTCACCTTTGAACTTTCCTATGATAGTAGTACATTCTATCAAGTTTGTAAAAACTCTTTTAACAGAAAGTCTAGTTCCGTTACACAATTTTGGCTGATTAAGGTTGCGTAGCATGATAATTACTGAGCCAACTTTCAGCTGCAAAATATGTGGAGGTAATCCTGGAAAATCCACTAAATTCGAGAATTCAGTTGGATGAAAAGAATGTATTGGTCCATCAATTTTATTTTGAATTTTTGAATTCAATTCATCAACATTCTTATTTTTTGACGCTAAAATGGCTCGTTCGCTTAGCCAAGCATGGTTTCTATATTTCATTTGAATATCTGGGAAGACTTTTGAGATCAATTCGTCTTTTGACGTTGTGAACTACAAAAGTTTGGTGGAAATGAAATGAGACCATTAGAAGTGTCAACAGGAATTTTGCCATTGCCAATATCCAATAATGTTTTTGAAAACAATTCCGCCGATATGTCACTTTGTAAAGCCACTCTCATATTGATTGTTAAGTTGAGATTCTTAACATATTTCCATAAATTCGAAGTTTTCAAGCAAGCATTTATCTCATCAGCAGGCGTTGATCTAGGAATGACTGGCAATGTTTGTCGAAAATCTCCTGCCAGTAGAATCATCGCACCACCAAAGAGGTTCTGATTGTTGCGCAAATCTCTTAGAGTTTTTTCTAGTGCCTCCAACGCCCGTTTATGGGCCATTGTGCATTCATCCCAAATTATTATTTTGGAACTTTGAAGTACTTTCGCTATTGCTGCTATTTTGCTTATATTACATGTAGGTTCCTCTACCGTATGCAAATTCAATGGCAGTTTGAGCACAGAGTGAGCGAACATTCAGCAATAATAAACGCAAGTAAAAACATTCTTCATTGCTCGGGTGAATTGTGTAAATGCGCCCCAATGCATCGGTTGAATATACATTCACGTATCCCGGTACGGACTGTCCTCGTTTTCGCCGTTGGAATTTTTTGGATGATGCATTCCATGTGAAGTATTTTGGCATTTCTGAGTAAAGCAATGTTTTTGCAAATGAATCTTTTTATGCATGTCTCAAAAGCTTGTCAACGTTGTGGCTGGTGGATGTTCAGCCCTCTGCGCTGCATTTTCTGCCATGAAATTCTCTAAATGGACAGCTAAATGAACTACAGTGGGATAACGTTCATGTATGGCAAATGAAAAAATTCTACAAATAGCTTCATTGCTACTAACATATCTTCCCATCTGATATTGTGACACCTCATCGTTACTATTTGTAGCTGTAATACCAAAAACAGCCATGTCGCTGCCTTTCGTGACGTACTTGCAAACATATTTAATAGATTTTACCAAATTACAGTACTCAACATTGCAATGTGCCTTGAATGTTTTTGACAGCAGCGGCGAATATGAAACAACCCAGGTATTGTTGACTACAACATCCTTATTCTTAACTTTCAACGCTATTGTTCTACCTCCATCTTCAACAGAGCGAAACGATACAGGGGGTAACCATCATTACCTGTTATTGTCTCTGCCAATAAAGCACGTGGATAACGCTTGGAGCATTTGTTGTTGATCATAGATGGTGATTCACGATTGTGTTCACCACACGGTCCATGTATCATGTTTTTTATCACAATTTCATGCATTTCTGGATCTACATCTGGATCAGGAATTTCTGCACTGATGATTGAGTCGATTCCATTGGGTCTGATTTTTTCAGCCATCCACAGGAGAATGTGAGCATGAGGCAACCCCCTTTTTTGCCACTCTACCGAATACATCCAACATCGTACATCTCCAAAAACATTATATCTTACAATGAAATCCATTAGCATTTTGAGTTTTTGCTTGATTACTCGTGCTGTGATGTCATGACGATCACTGGATGAGTGACCAGGCAATAGCAAATCAGTGACTTCGAACCATTTTGGGTTGCACGTGAAAGTAATAAACAAATCTGGTCGACCATAATGACGCACGTAAGTCATAGCATCTTGCGCATATTCGTGCATGTGTCTGGGGCTTCCCACATATGTTGCTGGTAAAATAGTGAGTCGACCGACATTATTTCCATTTCCATCTGCGTTCATGGCATCGCGCAAATGAATATAATCTTCTGAACGCAACTTTGTCTGATTCAAACGTATATATGTAAGACGATCCGTTTCAATTTTGACATACATATCAACGGCGAACTGATGGAACCATCGGCGGCATTTCAAAATATGGTTGTCCTCGTTCTGTCGAATCATGAAACGATATGCATAAAAATTCATCGAGCTGACCTTGTTTGTTTCCTGACCTGTAAGAGAATAATCAACATTTATAAGGAATTGAAACATAGAATTTTTGAAACAACATTACTCTGACGAAGT
The DNA here is from genome assembly GCA_958510865.1 of Myrrha octodecimguttata. Classification (NCBI taxonomy): domain Eukaryota; kingdom Metazoa; phylum Arthropoda; class Insecta; order Coleoptera; family Coccinellidae; genus Myrrha; species Myrrha octodecimguttata. Next base: position 18,122,701 of record OY294060.1, read on the forward strand.
GGTGGTAAAAACTATGAGAATATAGTAAAAAATAATACAGGGTGCACAAATCTAAGGACCTTATTCTCTGAAAATGTCTTATTGAAATGCATTCTTACTATATTCTTTCATAATATGACTTATCAATACTCACCAGTCGCTGGGTCATCTTGATAAAAATTAGGTTTTCCATCTTCTCCCCGGCAGAATATTAGTGGATATTGTAAAGCATCATACATACGATGTGTTTCACTGATACTTCTGAGGTTGCCACCATCACGTCGTTGGATTACAATGCCGCGAGACTCCATATTTTCTCCAACTACCACAATAGCAACTTCATTTAACGTTAGTGCATTGAAACGTCTCTCATGTTCTCCTGCTGGCCTTTTATCTGCTCTAATTACTAATTTATGTTCGTCAGATCATTTCTAAGGCTGTTTTGAACAATTGTACCAATTGATTATGTTCATGCAAAAGTTGTTGCAATTGCACGATGATTTCTCGTCTTGCTGCACGATTGATGGCACAACGTTGATTCACTTCATTCTCAGAATTTCCAAGGAAATAAATCTGGAGAAATTTCTAATCACCATCAACTGGTGGTTACAATGCTCCTGCACGATGGTGAATTTGTCCTTGAATCTGTTGAAAAAAATTAGAAAAGTTTCGTTAATGAGTCTTAACAGAATTTTCATGTTAGCCGGTAATGTTACAATCAATGTGTAATATATTTGTTTTATATAGAAAATGAAATACCTTAAAAGTTGGGTTGAAACCTCGTTCCTCAATTATGTTTGAACCAAGAGATATCATTTGGAACACACTATTGTAATGCTGAATATTCTGCAGAAAATGTTTTGATAGAGCTCTTCTTCTCCGTGAAACCAATTCCTAGTTTTGATAGAGGTTCTTGTCCTGAAAGTAACGAATTCACAGGTTCTGGTGGCGCTTGCGTTACGCGTCCGCCGACCAATATTTGGACGCCTCATTGATGGCATTTTTATAATTGATAATAAGTAACACAAACACAAAACACAACGATTAATATCAAACACAATGCTATTAAAAACTTTCAGGAAACACGTTCTACTGTAAATAACAAATACCACAGGTGGTTTGTTTATGTAAATGCAGTAACCTAACAACCTAAGTGTCGAACGTCAAAGTGTCAAAGTACTCTATGATTGCTCGCTTTGTCGAATACTTCATACTTACGTTTAATAGAGTTCTATGGTTGGAGGAAAAAGGAAGGCTTTGTTCTTTTTTTCGTGCATTTTTTTCGGAATTATTCCGTTATACAAACCTAGACCTGAGAATAATGAACACAACAAAAAAAAAATTATCCAATTTGATGCAGTCGTTTGAACGTAGTGCTTGTTCAAAATATCGATAGACCATAGATCCTTTTTTATTTATATAGATATGGATGAATAAGCATATAGTTTTGAAATACCAACGCGCAAAAAAATGTTCTCATTTTCGAAATGTGGATACTAACTTCACGGACACATTAAAATGGCATCTAAAATATAAATTTGAAAAACCAATAACAGAACAAAATAAGCCTCTTCTGGGAACTCGGGACTTCATCAAATGACAGGACTCGTTCAAAGAACTTATTTTGCGATATTTCATGGCCCATTCTACATGTTTCTCTTTGCCGAACTGTTTGTATATTCCACACAGAAAAGGAGAAAATAATTCGGATATCAATAAATTGAAGCGAACGAAAGTGTGATTCCACTTTGACGTTATTTCTCAATTTTTTTCTCGTTTGATCAACTTCACTTGGAACTTAGGTCCTGTGCACTGAAAATATCATGGTAGAAATAATGAGGTATGGTAATAAATTTCAAATTCATTCTCTACAATCGGAACCTCAAGAAGCTCCATATATTATACCTAAGGAGGATGACTCGAATCCATGAGCTGAAAAAAAATCAACTGTTTCATAGCATATAGGAATGCAGGAATTCTTTGGAATATGAAGTGAATGAAAGAAAAAGAATTTTAGGAAAGAATGAATATAATCCAGAAAATAAATAAAAATAAATTCTTCAAACTCAAAAAATATACAATTCTCGAAAAAAAAACACTCAGAAACAAAAAATGGAGAAAAAAATTAAAACAAATTCTGAAAATTAAGGAAGGTTCTGAAAATTGAAAAAAGATTTGAAACCAATTCAATTAATTCTTATATGTACAAATATTCACCTCAAGAACTGACACCAAAAAACTTATTCCAAATCTACATATGTGTAAATTAAGAATTTATGGCTGAAATGGTCAAATATTATTGAACAATATGTTGAACGTGTCTATTTTATATTAAGTATGTCCATCAAGTAAAATTGCGTATGAAATTTCATATAATATGATATGATTTATTATACTGAGAGTGGAAGGCATATACAGGTTGATTCAGAGAAAACAGGGAATCCAGTAATTGATGTTGCTGTATGAAAATGTTGTTATACACTACTTTGTTCATTGCTCTCAACTTGCACGTGTATATGAGTTAGATGGGTGTAGTGGAGTGTGGTGCAGTGAGTTTGATCTAATTACCTTATTCGTAGGTTATGTTAATATTGTCATTGTTGCTTGAAATTTCTCACGCAAATACTATCCCCATCGTTTGCGGGACATCAATATTAATTGTCATTTAAACACACTGAACTCCACTACACCCAGATTCTGCGTAATGTCACTAAGTAAGAAGTCGAAATTTCAAATTTGTGACTACAATTCGTTACAACATTTCAGCAACGAACAGAGTACAAGTTGACAACATAAATCACAGAACGTTATCAGTGCTACACAATGACGAAATTGACATGATTATATCAATTTTTGCAAAAAAACGTTCACATCCTGTATCTCTCAAACTAGCAACATTATTTTGAAGCAAGTTTCGCTCAACGGTCATTAAATAACGAAAAATATCACCAGTTTTTGGATTTCCTAACTTTCTGAATCACTCTGTATATGTCCTTCGATGTTTGATTGTTTCAGAAGTCGGTGTAAACTTCAAATTGCATTGACGATACTTCAAATTGCATTAACGAAACTTCAACCATTTATACGATGCTTCAACAGACTTGGGTTTCCTTCCATTTATGCTCCTATTTTCTATGCTTCACACCCTGTTAAATATTTTGACTCACCGCCTGTCATTGAAGACCATGCTTCTCTCACGCATACTTTGAGCCAGGATGTATAGGATTTACTATTATAATTTTGATCAGTTCCTTTTTGTATACGACCGAAAGAAATGAAATTTTGTATTGTTGAAATCAATGTAAGTATTGAGACATAAAGGATTGGGCCGATTTTCAATGTAAAACTGCAAAACAATTTCTTGGAGAATAGTATAACCAAACAAGATGTTGAAAAGATACTTATTATTTTACTCAATGTGTTGCTTACCGAAAGGAAACGATGGTAAAGTTTCCTGCAGCCAAAAAGGACTACAGAACAGCAAAAAAATGGGCAGCAAGAATTAGAGGACTGGCAATAGGATGTGAATTCCGGGCAGACCTGAAGATTTGCCTCAGAGATGTTTATGGTTGGACCAATACAAGACATAATAACCGAATAGGAGATAGGTGCCTCTTTTGAGGATATGGTTCAACGCATTCTAAAATTTCAAGGGAGTATTAAATCTTCATGGCAAATCATGAAACCATCCATGATTTTAGAAATGAGAAATGTGGCGGCCATTATTTATGTCATCTTGTATCAGCGTAGCAGGAGCCCGCCTAACAAAGAAAAGGAAAGAAGCACGCTACCAGTGAGACAATAAGTGATATTTTGAAAATTATGCTTGTTTACATTGTAGAAACAGAGGTCATATTTAGAGTCGGCCTGTAAGCCTAAATTGGGCAAGGAAAAGAATGCATATGAAAACAATTATTCATATGGATTAAGATTTAAGTTCTAGCAAGGCATAAAATAATAGTGAGGTGTATGACGATTCAAACTCGTTCAATGAATCCAATAAATGTATTTCAGTATTAACCTGCTCAGAGGGAATGAGTCGTTTGGTTTTCAAATCGATTATGATAATGGGGTTTCATGTTTTTCATGTTCATTTTACTTGGAATCCTTCGATAACTCACGATCATACCATACTGACAAAACTTTGATTCACACCATGGGGAACAATTGAAACTAATCGATGAGATGAAGCCAAAGAATGAAAATTAAAGTGAAAAGCTATATCCAACACAAGTATTTTAAAAAATAGGATTTGATTACCTGAGATAAGAATAACTACACATCTGGGAATTAAAGTTCAACTTTTGGAGTTGCAAGTGCCTCAGCAGAATACCAGAGGATCATGGATTAGATATTAGGATTTTGAGGTGTTGCAGTGTTTCAAACAATATTGTAGAAAGATAATCAGACAGAAAATTAAAAATTTAGTATAAAATATTCTAGATAATTTAGGTCTGAAAGCTTATTTCAACAAGTGTTATTTTTTCTCAAGTTAATAAATATAGTATTTAGGATCCGTAATGGAGGAAGAGTTGTACTCCCAAGGAAAAAACTTCTGAAATTGATAATGCACCAGAACTAAAAGAAGTTCAGGAACTTCTTGGCGGTATACATTGTTATAGTTTTGTTGAAATATTGTGAACAATATTGAATCATTTACATAATTCAATTGAGTAGAATGTCGAACGGAATTGGTTTCGAGATTGTGATGAAGTACTCAGAAATAAAAAGCATATTAGAGAGGTCTCAGAATATTTTACTCCATAATAATTCTAGTTGGAGTTCAGTAAGAGGGGTAAGCTATAGGTGTAAGCTGGATATAATTTTGAGATTGAGTACGTAAGAAGTACTAAGAATCAACACCCGACTTTCTGGAGGACGATTACATTGACATAGATATCATATTATTTTTCTCAAATAATGGTGACATTATTCGGAGCATAGAACTAAACACATTACAACACAAATTCAATTTGTAAGTAGAGGATAGCTGTGTCTCATCTAGGACGAACTGAAACCAGATTTGGCTGAAATATTCTATTCTTGATTAGAGATTATTGCTCTATCTGGAATCACGACATAGTGATACTTCAAGGACTTCGAGCTTGTATTTCAGAATAACCGCAGATACTTCATAAGCGTAGCCAAAAAAAACAGATTCTCCCTTAGGCTTAGTCAAGTAGACCCTCGAAGTTTGTTCAATTGGGCATTTGTGAATTTAAGAGGTTGTAAATGCCCGGTAGTAACTCAGTACAATAATACAATTCTTTGGAGACTGACGAGCCTATTTATCGCATTCGGTATCTCATTAGTCATCGTTTTTTTTTATAATGGAACCATTAGTTTCGGAAGGATTAAAAAATCTTTTGTCAAAAAACGACCCACTGAGTCTCTAATAGCGCAGCAGAAAGTTCGGCGAAAACAGCTAAAAATACTTTGAAGATGGCTTTGTTTTCGAATTTCAAGTACCTAATTGTTGCCTAGGTATTTATTCGATTTTGAAATAACTCCACACTGTACAACAGGAGAAAGTCAGGCTGAAATAATGTTCAGGAGGAAGCGCTTCCCAACCATTTTAGGTGGTAGTTCAAAAGGCGCAAATGAAGATAAGAAGACTGCTCTTTCACTTCCAGAGTAGCAAACACGAGGAAATGTTGACAGAGCGCAGACTAAACAGTTGAAATATGGTAATATTCTTGATGGCATTTCGAAAAAGTTTAAACAATTTCGATCAGGAACTATAATCACGTAAGTGAGTCCACTTCCATTATTGGACAAATTATGAAAAAAAATAGGAGAGGACCTGTTCATTAGTTCCACAGTTCCCACAAAACTGCAGAAAATACACAAATCAAATTAAACGTTGAGCATGTTTCCACCATTAAGAGTTTAATCTTCCAACTAAATAGAGAAAATGTCGGGCAGATCTCCTGATCATGATGATATGTAGCTCGAGATAAAAAACCGTTCCCGGTTTGATAAACCAATGCTTCCATAGCGGCAAGCTGATGCAGAGAAGCTTGTCCTATAGAAAGTTCATATGAGATCGTATTATATCATGGAAGATAAAAAATTCATGAATTTCTCAGGAGAGCTGCTAAGCCATGAAGCGAGTAGAAAATATTTTAAATCATCCAGATGGAGGGAAGATCGGAATTTACTTTGAAAGTGTGTTTAATTATTCAACCTATTTTTCGTTAATTCCCGATGCTTGTAATTTACTGGGAGGGTTATTGAATTTTTCCATACATTTTTCATGCTCACACAGTCCCAGATTCTTCGGAACTGAAACTAACTGACGAAATATCTACTTATTGGCTCATACAATTATATCGAACGATTAGTGTCAATATACTCGTGTAATCGTTATCAAACACATTGTTATAATTTTATATTTGTTTCGGTTGTTCGGGTGATGGCTGTTCCTTGTAAGGGACTTGTTGTAAGACTTTTGCAGTAATTAATGGATCTTTTTGAGGTGGCTAAATATGGAGAGACAACTACTTATGATTTCTTACTGTTGGGGATATGCCGACCAACAAATTATCAGCTAGACAAGCAAAAGGGTGCACATGTTGTTTGGGGTGGAAATTGGTTTTCCCTTACAAGCAACTATCCAAAATAAAGGTTATCTAATTCGAGGATAGATGGTGCAGGAGGTGAGAGGGTGCAATAGTTTACAGATGAGTGGAAACGCCCTAACGTACTTTTGTTCATGTTCAGCAAGTTGCCGTATCATTAATGTGAATTGGCTGACAGGTAATGAGAATCTGATTCAAACTCTGGCCCTTCAAGCCGAAAGTATCCAATAGAATCCACCTTCCCAGTAAGTAAAATTATTATAGCTTGAATGTATAACCTCGCAATAAAAAATATTTCAGATTGCAATATGTTTTTCAAACGAGCCATCTATCTCTCCTTTACGTATAAAATAGATGGTTCTCATTGTTGCAGTTAGGAAGATGCACAAAAAAATTAACCACCCCCAAAAGTTAAAACAATTACTCGTAAGAAGAAAGTACCCCCTGTTACAGTTGATTCTGTTCAGTTCGATAAATGAGTAAACAGCTGGCAGAAATATTAACCACTCCGACATCAATCAACGACAAGAAAGAAAGAGCAGCTTAAGGACAACAGAAAAGAAGCACTCAAATTCAATCAAAGTAAAAATGAAAAATGACTAAAAAAATTGTAAGCCTTCCAAAACGGAGTCATCCTCAGACGAAGATATAAAAGCAAGGACAATTATTGATGACTCTTCAGATGAAGTCGACAAGACTGAAAAAGCTTGTACTGGTCGTGGCGAAACCTTCTCAGAAACAACAAAATCGGATAACTAAATTCAATGTTCACATTGCTTCGAATAGTTTCACCACTCTTCTTCAAAATTAGTCAACTCTTATCATGGCTGTGGCACAATATTATGTGAACCAAAATAATATTTTTGAAGGAATAACTCTTTCTCAATTACGCCCTCTCACCATAGCACTTTGGGGTAGATGGTTTCTGTTGACTTTTATATTTTTCCTTATTCATTGTTTTATTTGTTATGACTTTAAGTTTTTCATTACATGTTTCTTGATCAATGATATACCATTAAATAGTTATTTCTAATCAACGTATAAAAATTTTATCCGGCATTCTTCCGACCGGAGCCGTCTATCCTTTAAATACCTTATCATAGAAAAATCGTCATGTTCACTAGAACAAGCGGAAACAAATCGAAGGTTGAACGAAACTCGCTCGGAAAAACGGTAATGTAATAGAAACGTAGTGTGTATGAATTCTACTTAGGCAGTGAATGTCCTTATCACATGACCAATCAGTGTGATAATATTGTCAGCGAAAGTGAATCGGAACATTTCATTGATGGTACTATAAGAAGTCATATTCTGTCTGTAAGAAGGATTGATTCTAAAAGTGTCAATTGTCTAAATATTGACGATCTGTATATTTATATCTAACAATGGAGGTGAAGTGATTTTGAAGACAGGTGAACCATATTTGATGAAAGTAATGAAGATGTATTTACCGGAAAAAACAGCATGTGGATATTTGAAAATCGCAAGAAACAGTATTGATGTCTCAAAAAGACTTTCTTCGCTATGTGGCAAACTACCTAAAAATCCATTATGAAGCATTGCTATGGCACCATCGATATACCAAAACTTTATGTATATTATATATGCACAATGAATCCGATCGTTTACAGATTCGACGAAGAGAATTGGGTCAGATTATGCGAATTCCAAATATCATTTCAGAATGAATCTGTTGAATTAAAATTCTTGAGAAGCACTAACGTGCAGTTTTCTATACGCTTGCTCTAATTTGAGTGAACTTGATATTTTTTTGCAGCTTCGGGGCTTATTTACGTAGGTTGAATTTGTGAATGGAACAAATCCGCCAATGATTTCGTTGATATAAAATTTCTTTTAATACTTTCAAATATACAGACCCCGTCGGATTAAAATCTTATACTTGGTTGAAAAATGATGCCTTTAAAGGTTCATGCAACGGATTCAACGGACGGATTTGTCCGATTCATGAAATTATAATTTTGAAATGGAGTCTGAAGATAATCTACAATCGTCGAATTTTTATGAGTGATTTTTTTCCAAAGATATTGTGTGTACAACCTAATGGCTGATTGCGAACCCAAAGATTTCCGAAAAAACAAATTGTAGACAAAAAAATTCGATAAGCAAGTATGGTGCTCAAAATCCACCCAAAAAGCGAGTAATTTGAAATATTATTCACTTAATTTCCGAAAATGAAAATCCTATCGAGCTGAAATTATGTAGGTACAATGTTATTGAATATCGACATAAATCCATAAAGGTTAATATCGGATTTCAATGCAATCTAACGCTGAATTTTCGTTACTAGTTCATTTCCCTCGAAAGATATTCGGCAAAAACTGCTAGACAGAATTTAACTTGAACTCAAATTCTTCACCATTGTGTTCAACCTAGTCGATCAAGACCATTTCGGGCAAAACTTGGAAAATAATAGAACATTGACGACAAAGACGAAGCTCTTATTCCCAAGAACAAGCGCGTAAAATAACTTACTTCAAAAAACTCAACCAAAATGTGTTTGAGTATTTGAGTAATACTTTATCGTTGTACCGTCTGAGGTTATTGAGATATGATTGTTTTTTTTGGAATATTCATCATTCGACACTGATTTTTTTCGCCAATATTTCCGAAACTAAATATCAAATGTAACTGAAATTAAACACACTGATAAAATTTCATAGAAGTTTTGTGAATAGTTTCTCAGTATTTCTATAACTAACCACGAAGTTTCAATTCGATCACATCAGTACAACTTGGAAACCGTTCGTCCGATTATGCACATGAACGAATTTAACTCGCATTTTTCCGTGATCGCTAGCTTTTTGCCGTTTTCGAAGTATCGTTCCCACGATCGGCCGGTCAGACATAATCGAATTTGACATGGGATTCTACATCAATGAGTCCAATCTAATTATCTGAGACCATTTCGATAAAAAAAATCGAAAATTACAGACATAAGCACCAACCTCACTAATGAGAGGTGAGGCCTTACTGACTTTTTTCCCAATTGTATATCCCGAACTGAATATCGGATCGAACTTGAATTTGTTACAATGTTGTGAAATTATGACATAGAAATCTGAATATGGAAAATTTATTGGTGATTTTTTCTCAATTTATGAACCTCACGAAATTTTGCTTCTTTAGGCAATCAAGAAGTTTCAATCTGATCACAGTTGTACTTTATGCGATATTGAAAATTTTATTGGGATCGTATGATAAGTTAAATAAAAAAAAATTAATTTTCGAAAAAAAAATTTTTTCCCTCCGAAAACTCAAATAGTCGAAATTTGCGCTGTATATTCAACAACAGGGTACGGAATTTCAGTTCGATCGGGATCTAACTTTCAGAAATATCGACAAAAAATGTCAAGTTCTGAGGTTTTTTTCCCTCAGTATCTTTGTTATTTCCAGAATAACTCGAAAAATAAGAATCGAATCATAACGAAGCCTGACCGCTAGTTGTGAAATAATGATACAAAACTGTATGGGAAATTAAGATACAGCTTGAATTCGATATTTAAAAACATTGTACGAAATTTTACTTTGATCCGATTAACATTTTTGGAGATATTAGGAAAACATTCTGTTTCGTGTTATTCTCATCGGTATCGTTCTCAATTCCAGAATAACCCGAAAAATACATATTTGATCATGATGCAACTTGATAACAAGTTGAAAAATCCTGATGCACAACCCTGTGCTGAATTTCGTGTAAAAGAAGTATAGGTGTGTTCGGCGGGGTCAATACGCGAAAAGATGACCGCTTTGGGCGCCTTGGCAACGAACATTCTTAATGGCTCAGTCAGTAATCGAATAAGTGTCGAAATCTGGCCCCTATTACAGCCGTCATCCCTAAACTGACCACTTCTGAGTTCTGAAATAATGACAAATAGTGACCCAATTTCGTGAAAAAAGTGCCTGATGAACCAAAGTTCATTTGTAGCTGCCTCCAGCTACAATGTGATGTAATGTGAAGAAAAAAAAATCTGTCTGGAATTTAATATGAAAAAAAAATATTAGTCGCGAAGGAAGAGTTAGAGGAATATTGGATTGTATACACCCGAAAATATTATCGCATCCGATATCCTGAAAACTGGTACCAAGTTATTTGAAGTAGATTTCAGATGTTACTGGGGGAATCCAGTACATAACTTTTAAAATACGATGGATTGTTCACGATCCATACACTTGAAATGTGAGTCCAAATAAACCTCTTGAAGCGAGTTGAAAAGTACAGTAGTGTTATTTGAACTTGGGGTAAAATTCAATGACTCATGTTGAGTCATAAGTGTTGCGTGCGATTAATACTTGAATGATCGATTGGATAAATAAATTGCAAAAGGAATAACTGGGGGAGTAGGGACTTTGTCAGCATATAATAATTTTTATAATGGCATGGGATTAACTTCATTTGCTTTTGTTATGATCATTTATTATAGTTTTATGAATCGACGAATCAAGAAAATTAGAAGAAGTGGGAAAAAATTAACAACAGGGAATATTCACTTAATTTGGAATGAAATGGAAAAAGGAAAATTGTTTTTTTGTTCGATGAGGGCGTGGCAACCCCAATTTTCGGGAAGCTGCCGAGTATGTTTTTATTCTGTAAACGATTCGACTTGATGTTTACTTGAGATAAGCGTGGAAGTTGGCGCATAAAATGAAGAGAATAGGTGTCGGGACGCCATCACAATTTTATCAATTACCTTTTTTCTATCCTGAACTGTTAGAAATCAGCAAGGTGTTTCATGAATAGTACTATTCCATTTTCATTTTTGTTCTGCTTTGTGAAAGTCTTAATTCAGACTCATACGATTGATATGATTATGTTTCTTAAATTCAGGGAGGATTTGTGACAAACGATTTCTCTATTATTATATCTATTATAGTATATTAAGTGTCGAGGACGGTAAGGACATTTTACCGATCGAAGACAATTATTGTCTGAGATCGGTAGTCCTTAACGTTCGAGGTACTTATAGCGTTTTTTGCAGGATACACAAACTTTCCTTAAACTATAAAAAAATTATCCAAAAATTGACATAGTCATTCGTCAATGCTGTGTAGCAATAAAAGGGAAGCCGTTGTCTTAGTGATGAGAGCTTATTGATTGTGGATTGTCAAAGTTACAATAATCAACTGAATATGCCCATAATATAATTTTAAAACAGTGAGCGATATCGAATCTTCCGAAGGAAGCGAAATTCAAAAGGCCTAGGACATCGGCTGTTCGGCAGTTATTCACGCGAAATATTAAATGAACCAAATAAATTCAAATTGTATTTGAATTATTCCATTATGTGAATGAATATTTCTAGTCCGCTGAATGGTAAGTGACTCACTTACCATTCTGTTCACCTTGGCAACCAGTAAAAATGATCTACCGATCTAGCAACAAAAGCGGCAACTGACGAAAGTCGTTCTATCGTGCAAAAAAGAATATATTTTATCCGCCAATATTCACGCGCATCACAAGTTGACATTGAGTGGTACAACTGTACAAAAACTTTTCCAAAAAAATTTAAATTGTTCCCGGGTAAATTGGGGTTCCCAAGATCAGTGTACAACTCTTAACGTTCAACTTTACGCGAAACTCTCCTTCACACTTGCTTCGATTTATATCGATTTGTTTTCCTTGAAAACACTCAATGATGTAGGCAAGACAAGTTGAAGTTGCTGAACTTCAAAATTCGAGTAACACTATGCGTTCAATGTTGGATTTGTTTGATTTCAATGATCTACTGCAAGTTCACATTCTCAATATAAAAAACCGAAGTGAAAAAAAATTAATGCAATACACGAAGCTCAACATCATTTCACTCACACCTGAAAAGGGTATCTACGTCCAGCGTGAAGCCTACAGCCGTAGTTCCTTTAACCAGCACAACGCCTACAGTTAAAGGGCTAAAAGAAATTGAACAATTCGGAACCATTAATCGCACATAATTTACTCAATCACTCATTCGTGGCAATCGTCCAATGCAGGTTGAGCTACGAGTATTTTATGCGCAGCACCAACTCTGTTATTACGGTTTAAGGATTGTTCCCATTTTTTTGAAAAATAAATGAAAATTTAGCGTTCAAAGTAAACCTCCATATGAATGTTAGTAACAGAGAAATTATGTACAAGTTGATAAATACCGTCTCTAGTTATAAATGACTTGTGATAATGCTCAACTGAACCATTCAAACGAAAATTCAAAAAACACTAACATGAAGTCTGAAGTGTTTACACGATTGTTCAATTTTTACGCCCTTTTTCTAGGGAACAGCGCGTTATCATTTCGTCACGACGTCTGAATTTTCGAATTTTGAGCCGAAAATGGTCTTGAAGATTGGGTGGAACCCACTGAAAAAAATTCGTGATCAAATTCAATTCCGGAGTTAGGCCCATTTGAAATTTTGAGGTTAATTCCTCTATATCACATGAAGTATTGACTCGTTCGAATTGAAACATCGTGAACAATTTTGGAACACCAACGTGCAACTTATAGCAAAATTTCGTGTAGATCCAGTCGTTAGAAAATCAAAAAATTTTTTTTTTTCGAAAATTTGTGAAATATTCTATGAAAATTTTTGTTTTCTCTGGAAAAACTGATAAGATTTCAATGAAATTGAGCAGAAACCTAAGAGTCATTATTTAAAACAATGTTCCAAATTTCAATTCGATCCGATATTATCTTTCGGAGATATAAGGAAGCAAAATGTGCCAAATGTCGTTGTGCTATCTCAAGAAGTACAAATGCAATCAGATTGAAACTTCGTAATCGGATGAAGATTACTAGCACGCAACTAGGTGCAAAATTTGGTGATGTTTTAATGAATAGAATTGGAACAAGCCAATAGACGACTTCGGCCCAAGTTGCCAACACACAATTTTCTTCACAAATTTACTATCACTGGAGAACGGGAATTTCAGAACAAATCCTACATAATAAGGTTCGCGTTATTTATAAATATCCATAAAAGATGCCTCGGCTCCTCAAATAAGATAATTCCATTCAAAATCCAAATATAGGTTTTTGTTAAGTTCATCTCTGATCGGCCGCAATTTGAGTTGGGATTCCTGATTTCATGTTAATAGTGTCATGTTTATATTGGATATGTTCCGAAAATCAACTTGGTAATTTCAGTTGCTGGGTTTCCGTTCCGTAAATATGAAATATTTGGTTAGTTCCTGAAAAAAGGGTTATTACGGAATTTGATTGATGAAAAACGTTCTTTCTGTCACCAGAACGACAGCCAATTTTCCATGATACCATATCCATAGCATAGAGTTATATTTTCCTTAGAACATGCATAGAACATTGACTGACGTTCTGGTGGCAGAAAGATTGCTTTTTTCATCAATCAAATTCCGTAACTAAACTTTTTTCAGGAACCAACCGAATATTTCATATTTACGGAATACAAAAACCGGCAACCCATATAACCAAGTTGATTTGCGGAACATATCCTATATTAATTTGACACTATTAACATGAAATCAGGAATCTCAACTTAAATTTCAGCCAATCAGAGATGATCTCAACAAAAAACTATATTTGGAAGGAATTATCTTGTTTGAGTAGCCGAAATCTTTCACGGACATTTAAAAATAACGCAAACCTTATCATGTCGATTTTTTTTTGAAATTCCCGTTCCCCAGTGTTAGTAAATTTGTGAAGAAAATTGTGGGTTGGCAACTTGGACCGAAGTCGTCTATTGGATGCAGATGCATAGAAAATTCAATTTCCTTTAAACTCTGTCCAACATTTTTACGCGACTGTTCTGGGGAACACCGCGCGTAGTCGTTTCGTGACAATGTCTGTAATTTCTGACTTTTGAGCCGAAAATGGTCTCAAACGTTTATGATGTACTGCCTGAAGAAGAAAACGTAGTCGAATTTAATTCTGTCCGTCTGTGCTGTCGCTCTCTCAAGAAGTACTGATGTGATTGAGTCGATACTAAAATTAGTTGAAAAACACCAGCGCGCAACTTTTTGCATAGTTTTGTGGGGATTCACGAGTGAAGAAGTTCAAAAAAAAGTTTCCTGTTTTTTAAGGAAATGCTCTGGTTTTCGGAGGTGTTCAGATTACTATAAAATTTGGTTGATATTCAACAACAGTGTTTCAAATTTCGGACATATCCGATATTAGTTTTTGGAGATATTGAAAGAAAACAAAAGTTTAGTTGTTGAAATTTTGAGATTAATTTCTCAATATTTCGAGAAAAAAAAAGCTATCGAATAAAACTTTGTATCTAGTTGTAGAATAACGACGTGCAATAACATAAAAAAATTTGTGGGGATAGTATCGACGAAAAATTGAAGAAAAAATTGTTTTCGAAAATTTTTAAAATTTTCTTGAAAAACATGTTTTTTTCGAATGCCTTTCATCAGATTTCGATGGATTTTGGAAAATCTTTTCATCAGGTAGTAAAGCTTCATTTGAGGTTATCAATATGAGGAAAGATCACCGCTTTGACAACGAATTTGAACAAGCGCATAAAAGCTCCTGACCTCATGTCTGTGCTTCTCAAGTGTTGGAATAATGGTGCCGACAACTTTCAATTGCTTGCCTACTGAATCATTGTACCCATTTGGAGACACAGTCCTGCTCGACTTTTTTAGAAAATACTTACAAAACCGGAAGATTCGCGGAGAAACCGATAAGGATACCTGATATTTTTTATCTATCATCCTCGAAAACAAGGTGTATAGTTCTCAGCTTTCGGTATATCGTAGATGTCTTCAATTTGGTGGAGATGTCGAAAACGCTGTGAGTTTGGCATCGCATAATGAGAAGTTTAAGTTGTTGTTATTGACGCCACCACGTACAGCGATTTATTTGATTTTTGAATTGATTTATTAACCCGTTTTCTTTTTGTAAGTTCTAACTGTTTCCTGCTTTAATTCAATTTCGAATAGTGTACTTGTAGTTATCTGTTTGTGTGTGAAGATAATATCTTCGTTCCGAACTGTTCGAACATGCGCGATTGCGATTTTGTGCTTTGCTTCATTTCAGAACTGGTTCAGGATTTGCGTAATCTTGTTTTGGTTATTTTCAGAATCGATTCCGAACTGTCTTAGAATTTTGATAGGAGTTCGGACGTTAGAGTCCGAACTGCTTCAGAATTGGATAGTGCGCACAGGCATTGGGTGGCTGTGTCAACGATTTGAATGGTTAATCTGACTTTTTAGATAATATTTAGAGAGGAAATAGTAAGCAGTTGAATTTAAACTTTTGTTATTGAGGAAACTTTCTTCGCTACGACCTTCCATAATGATCTAATGGATTATACTTTTTTTTCACACCTGGGATGTATATACTTCTGAAATAAATCTATGTGAGCAATTGTCCTCTCCCTATCGAATATCAACACCAGCTCTAGCGAGATGCTGGTGAATAAGGACACTGCATCCAACGATATTAGTTCATGGTTTTCCGGACGTTTGAATCCATTCACTTTATCTGCAAACTCCTAAGAGTTCACAACAGAGGATTCCATATATTGCGAGAATGAGACTTTCAGGATGTTTGCAATGTATTTGCTGAGTTGCGAGGTAGGTGAGTCAACCATACTAACGATTGGTCGTATAGAAATTCCTTCTTTATGTATCTTGGGTAGACCATACAAACGAGGAGGTGTAGAGTCATATGACATAAGGCCTTTGGCATCCGATGTACTTATCATTTCAGAATCCTTCAAATATTTAACTAATTTGTTATTTTTTGCCTCAATTTTGTTAGTGGGGTCCCTGTCAAGCAGTTCATACCTTTGTTCATCACTAACCGAAATATTACACTTATCATAATAGTCTGCAGATGTCATTTAAACACTCACATTTCACTTATCAGAGATTAACACTAATAGGCCATCATTAGTTCTAAGAAAGTCTTAGTTGCCTTATATAGGCTATTGAGGAAAGTAGGTTTTGATCTATTACTGAAATAGAAGTTAGTTATAATGTTAGTTGTCTGGGCCCTCATAACATCCCGTGTATTATCACATAGATCACTTATGATATACTCCACATCTGATAAAATCTGTTTTTATAGATAGCTGCCTGCCATGGGGAGGAAGAACAAACTTTGGACCCAAGGGCAACATTGTTCAAACGCCATCTGGTAGTTCGACCCCAGAAAGGTTCACCAGCCAAGACTCCTTCTTGGACAACTGTGCTATTTGTTTTTTCATCAATTTTTCGAATTTCTTCTGTTGAATTTTTTTAACTTTGTTGAATTGTCTATTATAAGATCTTGTTTGTCGTGTCTGATATTCATTAAATATATAATGAGGAATTTTGTTATATGGTACCGTCATGTGACGGTCAAGCTCCTTCTCAAGTTGGAAAATTCCTCATTTCATATTTAATGAATATCAGACACGACAAACGAGATCTTATAATGTTACAATGAAGTACTTTTATTATTATTAGTCACGCCAGTCTACCGCTACCACTAAACTGACGTTTTTGATGCTTCATGCAAAACTGCAAATGAAATGAGTTTGAATGGAACCATGCTGTTTGGGCCAAAATTGCAACATGAAATAATTCACATACGAAGCAGAACAAGAAAGATCGACTTAACCGTAAAAATTGAAAATCGGGACCGGCAATAAAGATGAACAACATTTATTAGAGATCTTCATAATTCGAACCAATGAAATAATACAGATAAGCAACAGTAACATAGGGCACAGCAGAGAAAGTAAAATTTTCTTCCGAATCAAGAAAACAATTTTATCTACATGACTTGCAATTATGGACACCGAAAACGGACCTATCGAACTATATTCATCGAAATGTTCAGATTCGTTATATTCACATCTAAATCTACTAGCAACAACAACACTGCTTTTTACATGTAAGTGTAATTGAGTGCAGAAGAGTGTAGTGTAGTTCATAATGTTCGATGATTCCTCGCCAATGATGTGACAGCTTATTCTAGGCTATTTTCTCTTTCGCAAATAACGTTAATTCGACAATTTCTAGATAATACATATAATTGTTGCTAGAAGTACAACCCTCGAAGGCAGAGAGCCCTTCACATTTATATTCACTTAAACTTTGTGACTACAACTTCAACTGAATTTCATTCCAGGACACCTTTTGACAGGAGGGGAATCTTTATCAACCCCCAATCTTCTGACAAAAGATATAAGCACCGATCTGGGTGTTAAATGGAGAACTATTCAGAAAATAAGCGATACAAATGGAAGCATCCAGAAGAAAATATCAGAGAAAGCGAGGCAGTCTTAATGACCACCTCCAGCAAAATGGCCTATAGGGAAAATCGCATCGGTTCACCAAGAGAAGGACGGTTTAGTTCGAGAAGCTAGTGTGGAGAAATCCTACCAGAAGCTCATAAAAGATCCTATACAAAAACTCATCTAGCGTCTCAGTGAGTACGATGAGAAACCAATACCCACATCACAAAGAAAAATGAATAGAAGATCAACAAATTCCCTATGGGAAATAGCCCACATTGCAGTAATCTTCCGAAGCCAAGTCAAAAAGGGAACTACCACATACAACACTGAGAAGCCTGGTCTGGGATTCTATATAGAACAGATTGGAATGTTCAGAACAGAAGAGGAAATTTTTTCGGATTTTGTATTTTTTCTATTTGGATTTTCTGATTATCCTAGGTTTCATGGAAACCCCTCAGAAGTTTGTATGAATTAGGATATCAGGTGTGTTCTGTGTAGGCTTCGTAGTTGTGTGCTCATGCCACCCTAGACACAGCACTGTTTTTGACCGAACCGTGAATGATGGCCGGCACCGATCTAGAAAATTTATTTCAGTCCAGGATCGAACCCGAGACCTTTCGATCAAGAGTCAAACGCTCTAACCACGACGCTACTGACACATATAAATAAGAATAGGATTGAAATACAAAATGGAAAACCAAAAATTCACAAGGATAGGAAACAAATCCACGAAATAGAAGTTTGTCAAGAGACTTCATTTGACCTAACATCAATTTTACAAGCTGAAACGAAGCGCCATGATAGATTTAGAAGAAAACAGGAGATCCAGAAAGCTATTCAAATCGTTAATATGGAAGAAGATTAAAAAAAAGGGATTTCAGATTTTTCACAAGGATCTGAAATATCCAAAAAAATTATATATGACTCAGAATCAACTGGAGAATGTGGAAACTTCTAAATATATCAATGTTAGCAATGCATAATTTGATTTCTATTTTACCTCCACTATCTTATACTGAGCCGTAGTTGTCATGATCAAAGAGGCGCAGTGTTCTATGCGCACGAGGATCTGTGCTCGAATGACAGATAATCTAAACGCTCGAGCTGGATAATTCCTTCTCTTGAACGAGCATACTGTGAGGTAATATTAGCGAGTAGTTCAACTTGTTCAAATATAAAACTTTTTATTTTTTATTCAATACCCTAACATCAGAAGTGGGATAGAATTTCTTCATTTTACTTATTGCAGAAATTGAGAACTCACGTTATAAACTTTGAAGTCGTGTTCCGAAATTGTGAGTTGTTTTGCGATAAAGTGCATCACAAAATGGTAAATAATGAAGAAGACGCTGTCCAACCAACAGAATACGCCATGTTGCGTATGATGGAGAACCAGGCTCAACTACAACTCAAGATGATGGAAGTTTTGGCCAATCTGTCGAGGACGAGCAACAAGGCGAACGATGGGATGATCAATAGCCATTTATCCTTTTGCACAGTTTGATCCTGACGATACTCCATTTTCAATAAAAAAGTGGATCGATGAAATCATTCGAATAATGAATGGAACAGGTATGTACGACACAGTACTTGTATTGAAAGCAGGTCATGCATTGAAAGCAAAATTTTATCTAAATTGGACACCTTTTGTGACCTTTCCTTTGACTTCAGTGAATTAAAGAGAGAAATGTCACTTATGCAACAGGCAGCTCTTTAAGCCCTTGGTGAGCTGGGTGGTGGATTCGGAGAATTTTCTGAGTCAAAATAAAGTTATGGGCGCCACCAGATTTTTATTGAACTTCAAGATTATTTTTTTGATGTTAGAAATTATACACATTAATCTGGAAAGTGTAATATCATCTATAAAATGGATATCTGTATATCCTGTGTGAGGAAAATCAAATAGAAAATATCTATACAATTTTATTGCTAATATTCTCAAAAAATCCTAACACTAATTCCCAAGGTACCCTGATAAATCTATAACTAGTTTTTTTTTTATGCTAACGCCTAATTAACCTAATAATATACAATTAATATTTACAAGATTCCACATCAGTAGTACTAATCTGACCTTTAAGTCCGGAAAATATAATTTCCTGGCCACTTTTGTGCCTCCAGATCCTTCTTTGAAAACAAATGAATACAGATCTGATTAAGGTCCCTTCTCATAAAAGCCACTTCCAAATTTCCAAGATATGTGGTAACTTCCAAATTTCTAAGATATGTAGGTAACTTCCTAAGTCCCCCTTATATAGGAGGAAGACTAACGGAAAGAACAAAATGTCGGCTGATGACAAGATATCAGTTCTTAGCTGAGATACGGTACAAGCACTCTTGCAGGTAGATAAATGATATTCATAGATATACGATATTTCGTAGCTGGCAGTAAAGATAACAATCAGCACATAAGATATCGACAGTCAAAATCTCCATTCTGATTTCCACAAATTTTGAGACCCAGATGAAGCGATGGCTGTACGCATTGGCGCGGGCGCATTTAGTATTCTTTCGCATTTGTAACATTTGAATGTTACAGTTTAGAGAGAAATTGGGTTACATTTTCTAGAGATTAAGAGATTTCGTTTCCGGAAAAAGGAACACCAGCTACTAGACTGAAAGCTTGTATGGTCATCAATAGTTCAGCATATAATTCAATTGTAAAGTATGGGCACGCAAAAATAAACTCAATTAAAAAATCATTTGCTAACTTTCCATGACATAGAAAATGTTGAAGTTAAAAATAGTCGCGCTTCAATCACTAAACAACGAAACGGAGCTTTTAAAATTGCTTTTCACCTTTGATGGCAATACACCAATTGCATCAACTTCCTCAGACTAGAATTGGAAAAGACCACATAACTTTAAAAGTGAATCATTCAAAGGGCCTTGTAGAAATTGCGGTAAATATGGTCACAAAGAATTTGATTGCAAATCATCAAACAAACGTACATTTCATTGAAACACCGAGAATCCGAAATTGTTTTGTGACTTTTGCAAAAGCACCGGACATACTGCGGAGAAGTGTTTTTCCAAATGAAAAGAATAAAACGTACAAAATCAAACCTTAATTCGCAACTACTGCTAAGCGATACGCCCTCTGGCGATAGAAATTCGAACACTTCAAAGCTAGTAGTTTTTCGACGTGCCTGTTATTCTTACGTATTTTGCTTACTTTTGGAGTTCATTTTCGTGCTTCTGTGTTGTTCTCCGAGTTGAAATTTTGGTGTATCGAAAGTTTTTGTAATATTCAACAATCGATTCCTTTGTTCCGATTGAATTAATTCGAAATGGCATCCTCCCGAAATGACTATTGTTGTGTGCCTCAACTCAATGTTATTCATGGTCAAAGAAGAAAGGAACATCTACTGCCTCAAGTTTTCATTTCTTTTCAAAGCCAAATGAAAGTAGAGTTAATTTGGAAACAGTTTTTGGCAGGGAACTCAATGATAGAAGAAACGCCCGGATTTTGAAATTGAAGATTGGAAAACAGGTCACGAAATACATGAGAGTATGTTCACTGCATTTCTCTGAAGATGTTCATTTTCATAAAGGTAAATTACAATGTATTAATTTCGAAACCACTTCATGTCCAGATGTTTTAAGGTGTAAATGAAAATAAGAGAATTTTGATGAAAAATGCTGTAGAGAAACTCCTGAGCACTTCTGCAGGTACCTAATTCACATACTGCACAAAATCATTCAAAAAGAGTGATCTAGTTGAAAACCTGACAAAAACTAGATATACTATTATAGTTGATAATAGCAGAAGTTATTTATATAAATATTTACACTAATATTTTCATTTCTATATAGGTAGGTTGAACCAGCTGTGACATTTTTCATTTTGTATGTGTATCTTGAGTTGCTATAATATGAAAATAAAATCGATTATATGTCTATCTGTTTCCTTTTCTTTAGAAAAACGATGCAAAAGAACTTAAGCAGAAAATATGTTTTCATTTTATTGATTCACTCGTTTGTAAACAAAGAGAACAAGTCATATCATTTGGATTGATTCTAGATTTACCACATAATGTAGCCTGCATTCAGCACTTCCTCACATTAATAAGAGTCCTTAAATTACTTATTGAGGTGCCTATTTTTCCAGAAATTCAAGTAAACTTAGATATTGGTTCATTTTGATCCACCAAGCAACATACACAAAAATAAAACCGAAATTATCCTCCAGGAACGATTTGAAGCACGATTTTATATCGTGATCCAAACGAGAAGTTCCTTCTCAAGAAATCTTGCACAAAATTATAATAGTTTCTTTGAATATTCAAGCTCTGCTTAATAAATATTCGTTCTCCACCACATTTCTGAGGTTTGTTTACACAAAACTACTAGCTTGGATAGGTTCCAAATTCAACCGTTAGGGCGCTGGCACCTTCGCAGAAGTTCCCAATAGCTGAAAGCCCCTCAAAAATGGTTGATACTCAAACAGAAAACTCGATCACAAAGATGAGAAAATTCAACTTTCTTATCTTATTGATACTGGTTTAGATATTCCTTTGATAAAAGAAAGTATAGCAATAGAAATTGAGTTCAATGTGGTTGCGGATCATGTTATCCCTCATTAGGATATTGATGCTTTGATTGGCCTTGATATATTCGAAGGGGACTGAAAAGTACTTATGGTTGTGTTGATTTCCAAACATTATCGAGAAATCTTTTGAAAAATTTTCGTTCATGTACAAAACTGATAACAAGATTGATTTGTCAGGATTGGTCGAGCAATTGAAGGCCAACATTTCGGAAATTATAAAAAAATTCGGTTAAATACAAACCTGTCGCAGTTACTAGAGATAAATTGAAATTTCGATTAAAAGATGAAACATGTTGATTATCTAAGTAGAAATTTACCATGTGAGAACAAAATACTGACTCTGTGTAATGTAACAGGTACCTCACAATCAACAAAAGATCGGCAGAAAAGCAAGATGATGTGATGATGCCATGAGAGCCATCCTCAACGAAAAGGAGTAGAAACTAAGGGTTAAAATACTTCCAAAAATTGGAAAGGATTTGAACTCGACAATTAATGAATCAACTGGATATGCTCCAATAGTCCTGTTCAAGGTGAATAAACAAGTAGTCATGGAAGTCACACAACTGTCGAATGGTGTCAAGTTAAAACCTAAATTTATTGGTTCTTTCAAAGGGCAAGCAGTCCTACCAAACAATCGATATGCCCTGAGAAGAATAGGAGGCCTGACTAGAACAGCTATAGCCAGCCAAAAACAACTGAGACCTTGGCCTGAACAAGCAAATAGTGTTCGTTTCAATGATGTGCCATGATGAAGTGAAACATTCAAATGTCTATCAGATTTTATGTCCTAAACTGTACCTTATTGTTATGTGGTGATTCATTGTTATAAGCCCTGTTTATTTCATGTTATATATTGTCCAAGGCACTCAGAATTCTATGATGAATTAATTGTGTGAGATTGACACGTAAGACCCGGACGGGAGGTCCCTAGTTGAAGCTTACCGCTGAGCAATTTTACAATGATGGCTTAACAATGACACGTAAGACCCGGAAGGGAGATCCCTAGTTGAGGCTTATCTCTGAGCATTGTTAAGACTGATGAACATTTTTAGTGACCAATGTGAGTTTTGTAGTAATATTGAAACGTAAGACCCGGACGAGAGGTCCCTAGTTGAGGCTTACCGCTGAGCAATTTCACGATCCTAGTTTAACAGTTTATATGTTGCAAATGATTATCACCATTAATTGTTGGAATTTCAAGTGTCTTGTTCTCACGATCTGTAAGCATGAAGCGGTAATGGTTTGTTTCTCGTCTGGCTCTTTTTTCCATCAAGTATATACCGCAGCGTTGAGCCAGCGCTTCAAACATAGCCATGCTTCCTAGGAAATTAATTGTTTACATTATCTTTATTCGACTGTAACACTGTTCTTTGTACCAATGTGCTTTTTACCAATGTTATCTACTTGTCATATTGAACAAGGTCGTATCAATAGTCAGTATGGCCGTGTAAACAATTCATAATATGATTTCTATTTTACCTCCACTATCTTATACTGAGGCAATAGTTGTCATGATCAAAGAGGCGCAGTATTCTATGCGCACGAGGATCCTTGCTCAAATGACCAAACCGTTATTGCTTTTAAGTTTGAATTAGGTTGATCTGTACATGGACCAATTCAATCAGATGCACCAAACAGACGTGGATATTCCATTCTCCATATGTATGTGACGAAAAAGAAGTTGAACCACATTTGAAAGGAATTATGGAAATATTTTACACTTCAAAATCTTTTGCTACAATTCCTCAGACTAAAATATAAATAAATAGGGAAGATACCAGAGCTAACAAAATAATGAATAGGCCAATAAACAAGTTTGTAAAAGATATGAAATAGACTTTCTATGGAAGGATAACGACTCAAAAATGCGAGAAAGTTATGCTAGAACTATGCAAAGATTAAAATGCACCCAAAGGAAGTATTTGAAAGATGAAAATTTAGCTAGAGAATATTGTGCCAAAATTAAAGATCACTTGAGAAAAAATTACATAAAAAAGCAGTCAGAAGAAGAGATTAAAATCGGTGCTCCACGTACATGGTATCTACCACACATTGCGATTATCAATCCAAATAAACAAAAATAGAATTGTTTTGGATGCAGCATCGAAATCTGGTGGTGTTAGCCTAAACGATATGCTATTATCAGGACCTGATCAGCTGCAATCATTAATAGAAATATTACGGGAATTCCAACAACGAAAGATCGGATTTTGTGGTGACAAAAGGAAAATGTTTCATGGAGGCATGATACAACAAGAAGACAGAGATTCTCAGAGAATTCTTTGGAGAAATTACCAAATAAATAGAATGCCTAATGACTTTTGGAGCTGAATGCACCCCTGCATTTTCGCAATTTGGGAAAAACTATCACGCTATACATTTTTGAACATATTTGTCTGGATGATTGTTTAGAAAGTGAAGATGATGAAGATGGAGCAATACTTAAAATCACAAAAGTTAGGGATTTCATGAAATCAGCACGATTCGATGTTGTGAACTGGATATCAAACAAAAAAAAATAACAGTGAGAGCCAAAAAAAAAAAACAGTGGTTGAATATGAATTTTGCGACCACTCATTGTGTTCTTGGAATGTGGTGGAACACAAGATACTGATGATTTTGTATTCAAATCCAATAATAGAAATGTGCTAATTTATTAGCAACTAAAAAGGAATGTTCTGAAGTCGATAATCTCGGGATTTTCAATGTGTTCTTAGTAGGATACCAAGCGATGGAACAACATTCAAACCGTTTGTAAGTTACATATTAGAATCCTCCATATTCCTATATAAATATACATGTATCATCTTAATATATCATATTGCACTGATACTAGGAATTCATCCCACTAGAGGGGAATAGAAGATTACTTGCTTTGTTAATTAGGTTAGTCAAACCATTGTTGTACTGAATGTCGTGACTTTAACATTGTCCACTTCGTCAATAATCAAATTAAACTTTTTAAAAATCAAAGTTCTTTATTCACAAACATAAGTGGCGCAGTCGGTAGGATACCCAAAACATTTTTTTCGACTAAAATTGCGGAAAAAGTTGTGTTCGTTTCAACGATTAGTTGGGTATTCAAAATTTTTTGTCGAACCTTGGCCCAAAAATCGACCAAGTTCAACCCAGTGGTACAAGAAAACCAGCGAGTGGAAGTCAACATCACCGAAGCTCATAGTTAAGAAAACCAAACCCGATCAACAGCTTTCAGGAGGAGAAATTATAGTTTGGTACGGAGTTTCTGGAACGAAACTGCCTGCTATAATCGCTGTATCCCCTGAAGCAGAGGAAAAAGAAGAAAGAAGAAATCTTTATGAAGCCAATAGCGTAAGTTTCACATCCTTTTTCCACACACCAATCACCCCATATCCCCAATTGATTTTTTTTTTCACAATATATTGAATTTTATTTTTCAACTAAATACTTGATTTTCTCTTGAATTCGTCGAGTTCAAATATATAAATTATAGTTTAAAAATCTTATGAATAGTATTAGAGATCGTAGTCCTTCAAGAAGACATAACAGGGAAGAAATAATGGCAGTCCCTCAAATTCATAAACACCACATTGATTGTATCCCAGAATATGATGGGAATCCAGCAACTTTGGCTATTTTTATTCAATCTAGCGAGTATTTGATTAATAATTTTTCTGATCAAAACAACATTGCCAACCCACAAAATGAATTTCTTTTGCGAGCCATTATCGGCAAACTAACGGGAAGAGCACTAAATTTGGTAGGCAGTAAAGGAAATTTAAGAAATTGCTTATCGATCAAAAATTTATTAATCCAATTTTTTTCTGATCAACGCGATGAAAATTGTTTAGTCGGTGATTTGATGCATTTAAGACAAGGAAAGTTCGAAAGTCCGGTTAATTTTGGATATAGATGTCAAGATCTTTTGAGTTTATTACTCAATAAAATTCAACTCACCGAAGTTGACCCAAACATAATAGAATTGAAAAAGAATTTATTCGAGAACCAAGCACTAAACGCCTTCTTGAGAGGTCTTCATTCTAATTTACCAATTAGATTAAGAAATCCACAAACCTTAGAACAGGCTATTGCATTTACTATAGAAGAACAAAATTTTGCTTATGCTAGGCGGAATTTAACATACACTTACTCGAATAGACCTGCAAATCCTCAATTTACACATTTTTTACCCACCAAACAAAATCTACAACGTCCTCTGTATCAAAATGTAGGCCCGATTAATCAAACACCGGTTACTCAAGTCCGTCAAAACACAACGAATTTGAACCGAAATAACCAAAGAAGTATGCAGATTAGAAATTCGCCCCAAACGCGATCACAACCTGTCCCTATGGATACGTCGTCAAATAACACAAGGTATACAGGTAGACCACAACCTAGTAGACAGATTAATCAAAGAAATTTCATTTCGGAAGAACTTTTTCAACAAAATATCGATGAGTCCGTGAACGAATTTGATCAAAATGATTGTTACTATGATGATTATCATACCACGTCGGAGTACGACCCAAATAATCAATACGAGTTCGCAGACTTCCCCGAAAATAATCAATATTTGGAATTACCTGCCGAAAATTTTCACAGCACAGCAAGCAACCAGAATCCAACGTAATGAACATCACTAATATTAATAACTCTACTTTGCCATACATAAGGATTCCGGGAGTCAATTTTAAATTTATGATAGATACAGGAAGTTCGAAAACCTTAATTAGTCCCCGAATCGTTAAAAAATGTTATCAAAAATATATCAAATATTCACCATTCAAAATAAAGACAGCACACAAAATTACGTTTCATAAATATATTGCACACATACCACTTCCGAAAATTTTCAAAACTGAAGAATATTTTAATTTTCACATATTTGAGTTTAACGAACAATATGATGGATTGATTGGAATGGATTTACTTAAACACTTGGGTGCCAATATCGACCTCAAGAAAAATGTGCTTTACACCAAAAATGTTCCTATTCCTCTATATTTTCAAAGAAATTCCTATTCATATACTTTACCACCTAGAACCCAGAAAGTCATAAAAGTACCTATACACTCTAACGAAGTCAATCAAGAATAGAATACATCAAATTAACGGAGGGAATCGAAATTCCACAGTGCTTAGTGAAGGTTGAAAATAATGAAGCATACGTAACAGTAACGAATAGTAATGAGTCAGAAAAACAAATTGAAATAAATCCACTACAAATTCTTGAAATCAATGAATCGGACATAACTCCAATAACGATAGCTCAAAATGAAACCAAAACTGACAATTTATTGAAAGAAAATATGAAAAATCTCCGCTTAGAACATCTAAACAAAGAGGAAAAACAAGCAATTCGGAAAATCTGCTTTGAATACAGAGATGTCTTTCATAGCAAAAAGCTACCTTTAAGTTTTACTAATGTAGTTAAACACGAGATAAGAACCACGGATGAAACACCGATATTTCAAAAGGCATATAGAATGCCAGAAACACAAAAAAGGGAAGTCGAAAGACAAGTGGAAGAACTTTTGAAAAACGACATAATTCAACCGTCCAGTAGTCCATGGAGTAGTCCTGTGATCGTAGTTCCAAAAAAGATGGACGCTTCAGGAGAACAAAAATATCGTCTCTGTGTCGATTATAGATTACTCAACAAGAAAAGTATCGATGATCAATATCCACTCCCAAACATTACAGAAGTATTAGACAAGCTAGGTAAATGCAAATATTTTTCCACACTTGATCTAGCATCAGGATATCACCAAATCGAAATGCATCCTAGAGATATACCGAAAACAGCATTCTCCACAGAAAGAGGGCATTATGAATACAAAAGACTTCCTTTTGGATTGAAAAATGCACCAAGAACATTTGAAAGAATAATGGATAATATTTTACGAGGCATAATGAATGAATCATGTGTAGTGTACTTGGATGATATAATAATTTTTTCAACATCACTAGAGGAACACATAGAAAAACTCCGTAAAGTTTTTGAACGTCTGAGAGCTGCAAACTTAAAAATTCAAATGGATAAATCAGAATTTCTTAAGAAAGAGGTTCAATTCTTGGGTCATATCATAACACCAAAAGGTCTTAAACCTAATCCTCTGAAAATTGATGCAATTTTACGCTACCCAATCCCGAAAACACCAACTGAATTAAAAGGATTCCTCGGACTCACAGGATATTATCGTAAATTCATAAAGGATTACGCAGAAATCACAAAACCTCTGACCGTCTGTCTAAAAAAAGGAAGAAAAATAGTTCACTCCGATGAATTCACAAAATCATTCAACAGATGTAAGGAAATTTTGACGAATCCTCCAGTTTTACAATATCCGGATTTTAGTAAAAATTTCATAGTAACAACAGATGCCTCAAACGTAGCAATTGGAGCTATTCTATCACAAGGACCGATCGGTTCAGACAGGCCAATATGCTATGCATCAAGAACACTCAATCAATCAGAAGAACGATACAGCACCATAGAGAAAGAACTATTAGCAGTTATCTGGGCAGTAAAATACTTCAGACCATACCTATATGGCAGGAAATTCACCATATGCACTGACCATCGACCTCTTATCTGGTTGGATAAACTGAAGGAACCAAATTCGAAATTGCAAAGATGGAAAATACGATTAGAAGAATATGATTACGAACTTGCATACAAAAAAGGATCCATCAACAAAAATGCCGATGCATTATCAAGAATACAACTTAACCATACAGATACTGATTCTCTAATCAATAACGTAGATGAAGACGAAATTGAAAAAATATTGGAAGATGCATCATCAGTCGAGATGTCAGAATCAGATTTAGATGAAATCTTGAAAAGACTTGACAACGCAGATGATGGCCAGGAAGAAAATTCAGAAAGTGATCTTGATACGGTACATTCTACGAATACGGAGACGGAAAACTCATCACCAATAAAAATATCCAACGATATTATCGATTCTAAGCCAAATCAGTATTTTTTCCAGGAAGTCTATAAACAACCGAAACCTGTGAGAAAAGAATCCATGGGAAACATAAGGAAATTTTATGTCCAAATCAGCGCTTCAAATAACGAAGACGAAATCATCAAATTCCTCAAAGAATACACAGCAGATAAGAAGAGATATTATTTTCACTTCGAATCTGAGAACATGTTCAGAACATTCAGCAACGTTGTAAACAAGCTGTTCAACAGAAACGGACCTGAAATAATATACTGCACTGAAAGAAGAGAAGTGATTCAAGATAGTGAACTTATCAACCAGGCGATAAAATTCCAGCATGAAGGGAAAACAAATCACAGAGGTGTAAATGAGACTCTCAGGCAACTTCAGCGAAAATATTATTTTCCATCCATGAAAGAATACGTCTCGAACTATATAGCGAACTGCGAAATCTGCAAACGAAATAAATACGAGAGAAATCCTCCAAAAATCGAAATGATGTTAACAGATACGCCCTTCAAGCCTTTTGAGAAAATACACATAGATATTTACACTTTGGAGAATACTAAATTTCTAACTGTTGTTGATGCGTTCACGAAACTAGGTCAAGCCATCCAATTAAAATCCAAAAATGCTGTAGACATATTTCATGCATTGTTGAATTATTTTTGTTTTTACGGAACACCATTACGAATAAGTTCAGATCAAGGAATGGAATTTTTCGGACATATTATAAAAGAACTATTTGAAACTCATAAAATAAATATTCATTTCACAACAGCACATCACCCAGATTCTGACGGAATCATTGAGAGATTCCACTCGACAATAGCGGAACATTGTAGAATTTTGAGATCACAATCTAAAGACCCCATAGAAGTAATTATGAAATACGCAATAATAGGGTATAATAATTCTATTCATTCAACCACGAAACTAACTCCACTTGAACTTACATTCGGCCATACAAAGCTGAAAGATCCTCTAGATATTCTTTACGATAAGCAAATGTATAGTGACTATCTACAAAAGCATAAACAAAAATTAGCGTTAGTCTATGATAAAGTCAATGAGAATATAACTTCACAAAAAAATAAAATTGTTCAAAAAATTAATGAAAATACGAGGAACCCCTTCAAAATTGGTCAAACAGTTTACGAAAAAAGTTATAAATATGCTCGTAACAAAAGCGGACATAAATTTAGCGGACCTTTTATTATTACAGAACTGTTACCCGGTAATAAAGCCCTTATCCAAAAAATAGATGGTAATAAATCAAAACAGAACATCGGTCGTACAGTTCATTTAAAAAATCTAAGACAACCTATTGTTACAGACTCATCACCGTCGCAACAATCTTCGGATACATCATCTCAGAATGCACAGAAGTAAAAATTACTCAAATTGTAGACAACCCTGGCATATTACCATTAAAAAAGGAAATATCCCAAAATATCGTAAACTATTGGACTTTAATTCAAATTTTCGATTTATCCAACATAACGTCGGAATTCAATAAATTGATATCAAACTATCGAAGCATGAATACATCATTTCACACTTCAGAACACGGAAAAAGTTACTTACGTGAAATCTCCAATCACAAATACATCTTAGAGTATAAGATCGATGATACTCAGAAAAAACTCAAGCAACTAACGCCGACCCCCAATAACAGAGGAAAGAGAGGTTTGATAAATGGACTAGGTACTATATGGAAATCAATATCAGGTAATTTAGATCAGAATGATGCCGATAAATACGATGAAGCTATTCAAAACTTGAAAAACTCGCAACAGAAATTGATTGATGTGGCAAATTCACAAATAAGTTTAACAGAAAACTCAATAACTAGCCATTTCATTTGTTCAAACAGAAAACCTCCATTCATTTATAATTTCACATGAAGAACAAAAAAAAAAAGAACTTTTCAAAATTCAGACTAAAATCAAAGATAATAGATTACCATTTCTAATCAAGGATGAAAGTATCAATCAATATTATTCTTGCACCAAAGTTAAGGGATTCATAAGTGAAAATCAAGTTAGATTCATTCTCGAAATTCCTCTTACAGAAACTAATAATTACAATTATTACGAATTATTTCCACTTCCAATTCTGAAAAACAATCAATATCAAATTATCAATCCCACCACAAGATTCCTTTCCCTATGTGAAACAAAATACGCTCTATTCAATCGACCATGCAAAGAAGTTTTTCCAACAAATTTCCTGTGTGAGGGAAACACAAAGCCTATATTATCTAGCAACCCATGTGAAGTCGAGCTACTTAGTGTCACCAAAAATTACACAAGATGTAACCCAAAGGCAATAAACTTAAGGGGATCCAGTGTCCATCAACTAGCAGTCGACTATTGGATGGTCATCACAACCCAGGAGAAGATCGCCAGAGTGAAGTGCGGAGATAGTGCCGAAAAAACAGTGTTGTGCGGAACATATGTCATTTTCGTTCCGTCATGCTGTGAAGTGATTGTGGACAATCATATTTTGAAGAACTGTAAACAAAGTTCCTCAAGAATAAAAATTGTTGATTTACCAAACATCAAAATCCAACAAATATCAAAATCAGAATCTTTAGAAAAAATTGATCAAGTTCCAATTGAACTGGATAATATTGAACTTGACGATCTAAAGAATATAGAACTTTTAATTGAACATTCTAAGAAGCAAATTCTTTCCATGAAAAGTCCAACTTTTCATTATGACAATCTGAGTATTTACACATTAATAATATATGTAATGATTGTTCTTATAATTTTATACTTTTTAATCAATAAGTTTAATAGAAGCAAAATAGAAATTATTCGAAATAAAAATAATCCCTTGGAGGATATCGAGCTCAAAAATTAGAGTTTCTAAAAAACCCCAATTTTTTCTCTTAGGCGCGGAGAAGTTACATATTAGAATCCTCCATATTCCTATATAAATATACATGTATCATCTTAATATATCATATTGCACTGATACTAGGAATTCATCCCACTAGAGGGGAATAGAAGATTACTTGCTTTGTTAATTAGGTTAGTCAAACCATTGTTGTACTGAATGTCGTGACTTTAACATTGTCCACTTCGTCAATAATCAAATTAAACTTTTTAAAAATCAAAGTTCTTTATTCACAAACATAAGTTGTATTTCATCGTATTAATGAAATACATTCACTCACTAATCCTGAGCAGTGGAAATGGATTTCAACGAGAATTAATCCGGCAGATTTAGCAACCAGACCAAAAATGCTAAAAGAAAATTTGGGTTTATGGTTTCAAGAACCTACATTTTTGAATCAACCCGATGAACTGTGGCTTGAACAACCCGAGATGAAGAGAAAGCGTGATGATAACAAACTCAAACTTCAGCTTGTAACAAACAGATACCTACACATTAATGAAATAACATATTAATCATCATTACCGGACATTTCAAGGTTGTCAAAATTCAGTAGATACTGGAAGTACAATATGTTTTCTGCGAACGATATCCATAATGAAAAATTCATTATCACGAGTAAAAAATACGGAAACTAAAAGGATGCCGAACGAACAGAAGGGTGTGAAACTGGATGGTGAAGAAAAGAGGTGAAAAATGATGGATTTAGAAAAAACAGTATGAGATTTTCCCTAATGATGAAAGTCATCTACGTAATAACAGTGAACTTGACCGAAATAGTGTCTTTTTTCCGTTGTGTCCCAAGATTGAAGATGATTTGATAGAAGTAACAGGAAGAACAAATTTGTCTCCTGAAATGAATAATTACACTAAAGAACCCATTATTTTATCTCCGAAACATAAATTTACCATTCTTCTTATAGAACAGTATCATGACAGATTCAATCACCAAGGTGTTGAAACAGTTTTGAATGAGTTGCGGCAAAAGTTTTGGATATTGAACGCACGTGCTGCAGTGAAGTCAATTTTCTTCAAATGTTTGAAATGTAAGATTAGAGGAGTCACACCTAATCCTCCACTAATGGGGCAATTTCCAGATATTCGGCTCACAAGAGGAATTCGAGCATTCATGAATATAAGATTAGATTATTTTGGAACAATAACTGTGAAGATTAGTAGACGGCTAGAGAAAAGATTGGGCGTTTTATTTACTTGCATGGCCATACGTGCCATCCACTTGGAAGTGACATATTCCTTGACAAGCAACCCTGCGATTCAAGCTGTCATTCGATTTTCAGCCAGAAGCGGGACACCAGATTCAAATATATGTGACAATGGGACCAGTGTGAAAGCAGCCACGGGTTTCCCAGCCACGCGTTCTCTCTCACGAACGTTGGCGATCGGTCGACCGCGATAGGTTTAGTGATACAAACTCGTGGCTGGCTGTCACAGCCAGACTGCGGCGGTCTTCAAAATTGACGAAAACATCAAAATGGACGAAAACGAATTTTTTTTTGCGAATACATGCTTCCCTGGACGGTTAATAAGAATACATCAACCCTCGATTTTGTCGGGCAAGAATGAATCCCACACGATCCCCTCAATTTTTTTAGGGAAAAATTCAGTCTTAAAAATTGACGAAAACGAAATTTTCTTGTTGCGAATATATGCTTCCGAGGACGCTCAATAAGAATACATCAACGTCCGATTTTGTCGGGCAAGAATTAACCCCACACGACCCCCTCAACTTCTTCCATGGAAAAATTCGAAGTCTTTAAAATTGACGAAAACGAAATTTTCTTCTTGCGAATATATGCTTCCGAGGACGCTCAATAAGAATATATCAACGTCCGACTTTGTCGAGCAAGAATTAACCCCACACGACCCCCTCAACTTTTTTAGGGAAAAATTCGAAATCTCCTTCACGAAAACGATATTGATGAAGAATGGGCCAAATCGGCCGAAAGATGTGGAGTTATACCAATTTTTAAATTTCAGTTCCTCGAGATATCCTACACTGCTGATGAGCTTGCAACTTCCCTATTGGAAAATACCAACTCGCAACTTGATGCAATGTAAAAATTCAAAAACAATCATGAAACTGTACCTAGACCTGTAGGTTAATATTTTACCAGAGCGCTCCAAATTTCTAGTTTGATTCGATATTCATTTATTTTAGGAGATATTGGAAATTAAATATCTCGTATTTCCTGCCTATTTGTTATTTTGAGGATAATTTCTCACTATCTCAAGAAGAACAAACGCGATCAGCTTCAAACTTTTAAATTGATTGTAAAATGTCGATGCGCAATGTCATAAGTTCAAGATGGTCCCTGAAGAAAATTGAAAGAACAATTCCGAAAATTCTTCGATTTTTATTTAAAAGAAAACCATTCATCAGATTTCCATAAAATTTGACATCTATTCTGCAACAACGTTGCTACTTTCTCAGTTTGATCTACAGGGTGTTTCATCATAAACTGGTCAAACATATATAGCCGTATAGATGACATTGGGAAATTCATTTTTGCCTTATGACATATATCCCGTTTTCGAAGCATAAGCAAGATACATGGTGTTTAATGTCAACTTTGAACAATACTCTGATAACTGTGGTGAGTTATGCGTGACCTTTGAAATAACGGTTTTTGGTCACATCTTACTATTTTTTAGTGCTCAATTCAATTGCTTTATAGAATTCGGGAAAAAATATTTCAAAATGGCGGAAAACCTACAAAGTTGGAATTTTTTGTTTTCGATTGCCAAATTGGATAGTATTATTTCAATGTACTGAATTTTCTGAGATTTTCCGTGAAAAAATTTTCCAAAATTCAAAGTCTACTTTTTTTCAACATGTCTACAGTGAACAAAAAATTTCACCCAAAATTGTTGAAATCTTTCAAGGTTGAACTTATCTTCATTCTGAACACTGCTGTGAAAACAGAATGAAAAAATATCCATTGGTTTTTATTCCCCAATGTCGTCTATACGGCTATATATGTTTGACGGAGATATTGGGGAAAATATGTCAAATTTCTTAAATATTTTATAGGTATATTTGTTATTTCCGAAATAATTTGATGAGTACTGTAAAACTTAGTTACTAGTTGGGAAATGCTGATTGGCAAATTCGTGCTGAATTTCGTGACGATCGTTTCATTATATAAATCAAATACTTTATATTTGGTTAAGAATTTTGAAGACTGAATTATTCCATCGAAGAGGTTGAGAAGGTCGCGTGGGGTTAATTCTTGCCCGACAAAATTAGGCGTTGATGTTTTCTAATTAAGCCTCCTCGGAAGCATATATTCGCAAGAAAAATTTCGTTTTGGTCAATTTTGAAGACTTTGAATTTCACCATGGAAATTGTTGAGGGGGGTCGTGTGAAGTTAATTCTTGCCCGACAAACTCGGGCGTTGAAGTATTCTCATTGAGCCTCCTCGGAAGCATATATCCGCAAGCAAAAAATTTCGTTTTCTTCAATTTTGAAGACTGAATTTTTCCATGGAAGAAGTTGAGGGGGTCGTGTGGGGTTAATTCTTGCCCGAAAACATCGGGCGTTGATGTATTCTTATTAAGCGTCCTCGAAAGCATATATTGTCAAAAAAGTGGGGTTAATTCTTGCCCGACAAAATTAGGCGTTGATGTTTTCTAATTAAGCGTCCGCGGAAGCATATATTCGCAAGAAAAAATTTTCGTTTTCGTCAATTCTGAAGACTTTGAATTTTTCCATGGAAGAAGTTGAGTGAGTCGTGTGGAGTAATTCTTGCCCGACAAAATCGAGGGTTGATGTATTCTTATTGAGCCTCATCGGAAGCATATATCCGCAAGAAAAAAATTTCGTTTTCTTCAATTTTGAAGACTGAATTTTTCCATGGAAGAAGTTGAGGGAGTCGTGTGGGGTTAATTCTTGCCCGAAAACATCGGGCGTTGATGTATTCTTATTAAGCGTCCTCGAAAGCATATATTGTCAAGAAAGTGGGGTTAATTTTTGCCCGTTAAAATCGTGAGTTGATGTATTCTTATTAAGCGTCCGCGGAAGCATATATTCGCAAGAAAAAAATTTCGTTTTCGTCAATTCTGAAGACTTTGAATTTTTCCATGGAAGAAGTTGAGTGGGTCGTGTGGAGTAATTCTTGCCCGACAAAATCGAGGGTTGATGTATTCTTATTGAGCGTCCTCGGAAGCATTTATCCGCAAGAAAAAAATTTCGTTTTCTTCAATTTTGAAGACTGAATTTTTCCATGGAAGAAGTTGAGGGAGTCGTGTGGGGTTAATTCTTGCCCGAAAACATCGGGCGTTGATGTATTCTTATTAAGCGTCCTCGAAAGCATATATTGTCAAGAAAGTGGGGTTAATTTTTGCCCGTTAAAATCGTGAGTTGATGTATTCTTATTAAGCGTCCGCGGAAGCATATATTCGCAAGAAAAAAATTTCGTTTTCGTCAATTCTGAAGACTTTGAATTTTTCCATGGAAGAAGTTGAGTGGGTCGTGTGGAGTAATTCTTGCCCGACAAAATCGAGGGTTGATGTATTCTTATTGAGCGTCCTCGGAAGCATTTATTCGCAAGAAAAAAATTTTGTTTTCATCAATTTTGAAGACTGAATTTTTCCATGGAAGAAGTTGAGGGGGTCGTGTGGGGTTATTTCTTGCCCGAAAAAATCGAGTGATGATGTATTCTTATTGAGCATCCTCGGAAGCATATATTCGCAAGAAAAAAATTTCGTTTTCGTCAATTCTGAAGACTTTGAATTTTTCCATGGAAGAAGTTGAGTGGGTCGTGTGGAGTAATTCTTGCCCGACAAAATCGAGGGTTGATGTATTCTTATTGAGCGTCCTCGGAAGCATTTATTAACAAGAAAAAAATTTTGTTCTCATCAATTTTGAAGACTGAATTTTTCCGTGGAAGAAGTTGAGGGGGTCGTGTGTGGTTAATTCTTGCCCGACAAAATCGAGGGTTGATGTATTCTTTTTGAGCGTCCTCGGAAGCATATATTCGCAAGAAAAAAATTTCGTTTTCATCAATTTTGAAGACTGAATTTTTCCATGAAAGAAGTTGAAGGGGTAGTGTGGGGTTAATTCTTGCCCGACAAAATCGGGGGGTTGATGTATTCCTATTGAACCTCCTCGGGAGCATATATTCGCAAAAAAAAATTCGTTTCCGTCAATTTTGAAAACTGAATTTTTTCATGGAAGAAGTTGAGGGGGCCGTGTGGGGTTAATACTTGCCCGACAAAATCGGGGGTTGATGAATTCTTATTGGGCGTCCTCGGACGCATATATTCGCAAAAAAAATTTCGTTTTCGTCAATTTTGAAAACTCTGAATTTCCCCCTAAAAAAGTTGAGGGGGTCGTGTGGAGTTAATTCTTATCTGACAAAATCGGGCGTTGATGTATTCTGATCAAGCGTCCTCGGAAGCATATATTCGCAAGAAAAAAATTTCGTTTTCATCAATTTTGAAGACTGAATTTTTCCATGGAAGAAGTTGAGGGGGTCGTGTGGGGTTAATTCTTGCCCGACAAAATCGGGGGTTGATGTATTCTTATTGGGCGTCCTCGGAAGCATATATTCGCAAGATAAAAATTTCGTTTCCATCAATTTTGAAGACTGAATTTTTCCATGGTTAGTTAGTTTAACTCCGAAACAGTTCAGCCGATTTGGCAAACTAACGAACTTAACTGATATATTTAGACTGCAAACTAAATCTGAAAATTTCAAGGCTCTATGAGGTCTTTGCCGCCGAGAGTTAGAGCACACATGGAAGGACGGCCAGCAGGGCAGAATTGAATTTCATCACGGATTCTTCATCAGTGAATCCAACCTAGTCATTCATTCCTCGAAATCCGAAAATAACAGACATTGTGACGAAACGTTAACGCGCTGTTACCAAGAACATCATCATAGATCGATACAAGCATAAGATATAGTCGAAGTTACCACTTTTATTTTCTTTCTCATTTCCTTGGTATTCTTTGGTGGTTCAATATACACAGGTGGAATATGATAAGGATATTATAATCATCCCAAAGTCCATTACCATCTAATTCTACACTTTGATAAAATGACAATCTGAACATAATGCAATGTAACTTATAGTAGTAGATACCTTAAGAGCCTAGCGTTCCATATATGGAACGCAGAAAACACCAAATCTAAGAAGTGTGAAATATAACCATCATTCTCTATCACATGGAACACAATATAGTATATTGTATAATCAGTGGGAAAAGCATAATATTCCCAAACGACTGTGATAATTAACACAGGAGTTTAGCAATATGCTCCAACTGTACAAAGTCGTGATTTGTGTTGACATTGATTCAGGGGATTTTAGTCCGATATGTATAGCCGGCAATAAATAGTATTCATCCCAATACCAAGTGTTTGAAAAGATGAAACATCTTTCTCCTTTTGCGTTCTCCCGCAGCAGGTACCTAGTTGTAGATTTTTCAGTTACGTCGCATGGACTGTGTCATCAAAATCCATCTGGTATCAGCAATTTAAGCTGTTGTTCTCAGTCAGGCAGATTTTATCCGTACGCTCTACGTACATTGTGTTATAGTTTTGCGAAATAATAGCGTAAAAATAAATTAAAAATGAAGCGATTAGGATTAATTTTGGCTTTTGCGCGCATGTTCAGAAGAATAGCGTGCTATCGTTTAGTCCAAATGTCTGTAACTTTCGAATATTTTCTCGAAAATATTCTCAAACAACTAGGTTGGACTCACTGATGACGAATCCGTTGTCAAAATCGATTCTATCTGGCTGGCCGGTCGTCCGTCTGGCAGATGACCGGTAACTGTCGATCAGAGCAAGCAAGCGACTTCAAACTTTCGGGGCAGGTCGCGCATGGGAATGCGGCAGTTAGGTTCGATAATGGGTTAAAACTGCCAAATTTTTTCGGAGTTTTAGTCGCTTGAACTTTCGAGATTATTTTCCTGATTTTTCAGGAACTACCACAGCGATTGAATTGAAACTTGACAGTTGGAGCATAACGACGCGAACCTTTTGAGGAGATAGCACTGTTAGTGAATTTTTAAAATGTTTTTTTCGAAAAATACTGATTCAATCACGAGGGAACTTGGCAGCTTATTTGTTAAAGCTGATATTCAACTTTGCGCAGAATGTCGTGATGATCGTGTCATTAGAAAATTTTCAAAAAAAATTTATCCAATTATTCAATATTTTGCGATTTTCTGATCATATTTTCCTCATGAAATTCTTTATGAACCTTCAAGCTGTCATTTTTCGATTGAATACTAAATTTCAATTCGATCCAATCTGTATTTTCATAATATGTATTTCCAAAAATGAAGATTGGATCGAATTGAAAGCCAGTATGTACTTGATTGACAAAATGACAACTTGAAGGCTCATGCAGAATTTCGTGAAGATAATATTATTAGGGGATCACCAAGAGTGTGTTTGGTGGGGTCAATACGTGAAAAGATGACGCTTTTAGCAACGAATTTGAATATGCGCGCAACAGCTGCTGACTTCACGTCAGTGCTTCTTTCATTTTGATTTTTATTTTGAATATTTCGATAGATTACTCGTTTAATAAGGTACCATACTTTTTATCTCAATAAATGTCGAGAGATTCGGCTATTTTTCACTTTTTTCACAAGCTTGAAAAGTCCCAACTCATTTCCAAGTATTGCACCTTATATATAGTAATGAACGCCATTGGATAACCATCTATTCCTTCAACGTACAGTTGGAAAATTTTCGATGCTTTTTCCCCCCCAAAAAATTGGCTTCGGCCCGACCCTGTCTAAGAGCCACGGAGGATGGAAATCTTCCAATGTGGCGGAAGAATATATTGAAGAATCACTTAATAATAAAGTAGAAGTGCCTGATAAAATTTTCAACGTCCCTGCCTCGACTTGAAATGAAAATTAACGAAACGAGATAAACCAAACAATTAGCCATGCAACTTCAACGTCTATGAATTCCCGTTGCCCTCCAGTACAATTTACAAATTGTACAAACTGTACAATAAATGCACATATTAACAGCAATTAATTTGTGTTCAAGGATATCGATATAAATTAGATGTTTACTTCGTTTCATTTTATTGCTATAATTCATTTGTAACATTACTGCACGCTACAGCAGTGCGATAAGAATATTACCGCACTGTTATTTTCTAATTGCTTAGTACTACTACCACTATTCCGGAATGTTGAGCTTGGCGAATAGAAAACAGTTTAAACTAGTGTCACTTTTCCCACAATCGAAGAAAAAATATATGAACTTCAAAACATTGGTTATTTACATTCACGTACTTCATTTTCTTTTATACGAATGTATAATTAGTTTTTTCTTCTGGATATCTATTTCCGTAGATACGTCTATGAGATTGTCATAGATATTCAAATATGCAAGAGTGAAAAAGTTCTAAACAGTTTCCACGATGAAATTAGGTGAATTTAGAGAAGGAAAATAGCGAGTAAACTACCGTTGTTGGAGGTAAGGGTCTGATTGTGTTGCGTATGGTTTTTCGGAGATTTGGTTCCTTGAGCTTTATCGAACAGATAACTTATTTTTTCTACAAAATTCCTCACAACAAATAATTTAATTATTAATAACTGGAACCATCGGCGAAAGAAACCTTCTGATTCTGGTAACTACTTCAAGAATAATTAGTTCATCCGAGACCTATTTCTAACGAAAATTTCTCATATAAACCTTGTCGATAAATATTTGTCCGCAGAAATCATCAGTGACTGATGACCAAAGTAAAGTGTATATATAGGAAAAAGATATTTTCAGGGTCCATTTGTTGAAAAGTTTTCCAAAAAGGACCTAATATAAGATTGAAGGGAATATACTTTCAAAAAAGTGAAAATACTTTTGAAACCCTTTTTGTCGAACGCAAAATATAGACTGGACATCATTTCAACTCTGGTGGTATGATGATCCTTATTGTAACGTTTTCTTGGTTTTCAAAACGTTTAGAATATTCAAACTATTTATTTACACTTATTTACACACTACTATTCCAATAACTCAACAACTACTATCAAAGTCTGTTCACAATTTATATCCACACTAATTTATTTTCACTGAACTCTTTCCGCTACGAATCACTCCGCTGAATTAGTCCCTGGGCTGCTCCGCGCTTGCCCTTATATCGCCCGTGCAGTTTTCAGCGATTGCCGGAACACTCTGGAAAGCGGGTGACTCATACATACACTGTAGTGTTCGGCAACATTCTAGAATGGACAGGGCCGTACTCGTCACACTGTTCCCTCCTTAAGCCTGTTCTTTCCCAGAACAGATTCCATGAATTCTTCAGAGGACCGTGGTGAAATCTGCAATCGTCACCATTTCTACAGTAGCCCCTCTGATGGAAGTAGCAATCTACGGTTTTGCTGGGCTTTCCGTTTTGCTTCGGGTTGAAATTGCATACCAAGATCTGCATACCTGTCTTTTGGAAGACTACTTCAAGCATGCTTCGCACAACTCGCCAATTCAGTTGATCCAGTCCACAACCTAGTTTGGGAACAGCTAATTTCCTAATCCCAAAGCATTGAAGGTCTTCTTTCAAGTCATGCAGTGCTGTCCATAAATCCTGGTAGGTAGGCTTCTGATATGAGTATTGTTTGTTTGTTGACTTCAGTCTCAGGCATTTTCCGATTCTGGGCTGCTGTCTCATCAGTTCCTCTTGACGTCCAAATTTATTTCTGAATACTCTTGCTATTCCTCTACTCATTCTTAGATCCGCTGCTACACAATGAGCAAGAGAGTATTCCTCGGGAACTGTAAACAAGTCTTGATGAACTTCCTGTGTGACGCCTAACCGTGCAACTCGTGTTCCCCCATAGCTATTCATGAAAATCGTCATTCTCTTTCGCCGGAACCCTGATGAGACGTACTTCTTCTTCGTCATCCTGTATTGACGTGTACGGAGGCAATCGGTTGAAATGGACGACCTTTGGTTTTCCTCTGGGGAGCTTCCGTATCCGGTAAACTACATCATTTATCCTTTTCACGACTTCTTACGGTCCTTTCCACTGTCTCTGCAGCTTCGGTGAAAATCCTCTTCTTCTTTGCGGGTCATACAACCATACCAGATCTCCTGCGGTGAACCCTCCTTCAATGGCCTTGATGTCATAGCGCATTTTCATTCGATCACTTGCTTGCTGCATTTGATTGCGCACCTTGTCATGAATGTACTCTAGCTTACTCCTCAATTTACTGACGTAGTCCTCCCCGGCTACATCTTCTCCAGGCTTACAACCAAATTCTAGGTCACAAGGTAGTCTAATTTCCCGGCCGAATATTATATTGGCTGGAGTTTCCTTCGTAGACTCTTGAATCCAAGATATATATGCCATGGTGAATAGATGCAAATATTCGTCCCAGTCCCGCTGGTGATCGGAGACTACCTTGGCAAGATGTTTTTCCATGGTCCTATTTATTCGTTCTACCATGCCATCTGATTGGGGATGTAGAGCTGTTGTCCTTGTCTTATTAATCCCCAATTTCCTACAAACTTCTTGGAATAATGTCGACTCGAAATTTCGGCCTTGATCACAAAATAGCTCTAGGGGTATTCCAAATCTGCAGAAGAATTATTTGACCAATTTATCGGCAACCGTACTCGCCTTTTGATTAGGAATACCGTACGTTTCCACCCATTTGGTAAAATAGTCCA
The DNA here is from genome assembly GCA_958510865.1 of Myrrha octodecimguttata. Lineage (NCBI taxonomy): Eukaryota > Metazoa > Arthropoda > Insecta > Coleoptera > Coccinellidae > Myrrha > Myrrha octodecimguttata. Next base: position 18,165,525 of record OY294060.1, read on the forward strand.
TTGCTACCAAAATGTACTTGTTTCCGTGATCTGTTTCGGAAAAGGGACCCGCGATGTCGATAGCTACTCGTTCCATGGGAGATCCGACGTTATATTGCTTCATTGGAGCCTTCCTTTTGCCATAAGGACCGTTAGCTGCAGCACAAGCTTTACATGTTCTACACCAGTTTTTAACGTCTCCCTTACAGTTAATCCAATAAAACCGCTGCCTGACTTTTTCCAGCGTCTTAGTAATCCCGAAATGTCCACCTGAAGTTCCATTATGTAGTCTGGACAAAACGTCTGTCACTCGATTCTTCGGCACAATCAACTGGAGCCTCTGTTCAGATCCATCGTCATTCTCCCAACAACGCTTCAGAAGACCTTTATCGATCTTCAACGTTTTCCATTGTGCCCAATACGACTTAACATTTAGACTCAGTCTGGATACTTCTTCCCAAGTAGGTCGTCTACCACTCTTCTTCCAACTCAGGATTACTTTCAAGTCTGGATCTTCTTCTTGTGCCTGTTGTATTTCTTGGGGTAGCCAATCATCTTCAATTACTGTGATCCGTCTCACATCGGCTTTGTCTTCCACACGTGAGCAATGGCTGCAATCCTCGGGGCAAGGCCTTCTTGATAACGCATCGGCATTGCGATGGGTAGCTCCCGTTCTATGTTCGGTATCAAAGTCATATTCTTGCGGTCTTTCAATCCATCTGGCCATTTGTCCTTCTGGGTTCTTAAAGTTCAGGAGCCATTTCAAAGCAGCATGGTCCGTTCTCAACAAAAATTTCCTTCCGTACAAATATTTATAGAAGTGTTCTACGGACTTGATGACTGCTAAAAGTTCTCTTCTGGTAACGCAGTAATTCCGTTCGGGATTTGACAAGACTTTACCGAAATAACCTATGACTCTTTCTTGTCCATCCTGTACTTGTGAAAGAACACCCCCGATGGCCGAATTACTAGCATCCGTGTCGAGCACAAACTTCCCTTCAGCTCTTGCGTAGCTTAAAACTGGAGCTGTGACCAGAGCCTTTTTCATCTGTGCGAAAGCTTCAGCGCAATCATGGGACCATATTTACTCCTGTCCATCCTCTGTTAATTTTTTAAGAGGTTTGGCAACTTTGGCGAATCCAGATACGAATCTTCTATAATACGTGCATAAGCCTAAGAAACTTCGCAATTCACTCTTGTTTCTCGGTATAGGCCATTCCTGTACTGGTTTGATCTTATCCGGGTCAACTTTCACGCCCCCTCGAGAAACTACGTGTCCTAAATATTTCACTTCAGTTCGGAATAAATTGCATTTCTTGGGACTCAGCTTTAGGTTGGCTTCACGAAGTCGCTGGGAAACCTCGGACAGGTGGTGTAGGTGGTCTCGGAATGATTTTCCCACTACTATTACATCATCTAAGTACACCAAGCAAGTCTTCCAGGAGAGTCCTCTCAATATAGTTTCCATTAAACGCTCAAATGTGGCCGGAGCGTTGCATAAACCAAAGGGCATCACTTTAAATTGCCACAGACCCGTTCCTATACTAAAGGCAGTTTTCTCTTTGTCTCTTGGATCTAAGCCAACCTGCCAATACCCACTCTTCAAATCCAAGGTGGAAAACCAACGTGATCCCGAGAGTGTATCCAGTGTATCATCGATTCTCGGTAGGGGATAGCTGTCCTTCGTAACTTGATTGAGCTGCCTATAGTCTACACAGAACCTGGTGGACCCGTCCTTTTTCTTCACTAACACTACAGGCGACGTCCAGGGACTATTGAATGGTTCAATAACACCCTCTCTCGCCATGTCCTCAATAATCCGTTCAGCCTCTTCTCTTTTTGCCAGAGGAAGACTTCTAGGGTGCTGTTCAATTATTTCTGTTATTTCTTCAAATTCTCGTTTACCTCTTCATACACTTCGTCAAATTTTCCGTCTAATCTTTCACAAACTTCGTCAAACTTTTCGTCTACTTTATCAAATTTTTCATCAACTTCGTCCATTCCTCTCTTCATTTCATCTTTTATGATTTCCATTTTCTCGTCCAATTTACTTGCAAATTGACTCACCAATTCATTGCTATTCCGAGAATTTTCTTCCATTTTCTCATTGATTTTCTGAGAATTTTCTTCCATTTTCTCATTGATCTTTTGGGAATTTTCTTCCATTTTCTCATTGATCTTCTGGGAATTTTCTTCTGCCTTGTTTTCCAGTTTATCCATTTTCTCATTGAGTTTACTCAGAAATTCCATTATCGCCTGCGTCTCCATTGCGCTCTGCAGTCTTGTAGTCACTGGCATAAATTTCAATAAAAAGAGTTTATGTACTTAATTCGAGTGATGTCGAATCCCACTTCTGACACCAATGTAACGTTTTCTTGGTTTTCAAAACGTTTAGAATATTCAAACTATTTATTTACACTTATTTACACACTACTATTCCAATAACTAAACAACTATTCCTATCAAAGTCTGTTCACAATTTATATCCACACTAATTTATTTTCACTGAACTCTTTCCGCTGCGAATCACTCTGCTGAATTAGTCCCTGGGCTGCTCCGCAATTGCCCTTATATAGCCCGTGCAGTTTCCAGCGATTGCCGGAACACTCTGGAAAGCGGGTGACTCATACACTTCTGTAGTGTTCGGCAACATTCTAGAATGGACAGGGCCGTACTCGTCACATTAGTATGAAATGCGGCTATTGAGAGAGATATGAGGGTGATTCCAGAGGAGATCGTCAAATTTTAGGATAATTTTCCAATAGTACCTACACGAGGTTTGGAAACAATGTTTGGTTTACGGTTGGGGGTCTACTGTGACTCTACAGAGTGATTTTTTATTGTTATTTTATTGACATCATTGGCGTGGTCCACTAAATTCTGATGTAATTTTTGGTGTCGTTCAATATGATTCACAAGTCCCAACACTTTTACAAGATAATGGGTGTTTGTTGTGATAATTTCAGATTAAATGTGCATGTTGAACAGATACTCACTCTTACATTGCTCTCCAGAACTTCGCTATCCGTTTCAGATTCTATCATAATGGGTCATTATTCAGTATTTAACTTCTTCGCCACACCTCCGCTTTGTCGAGGAGTTTTTGCGAAGAAAATAATAATATGGAAATTTAAAAGCACTGAGAATATACTGAAATAGGTAGAAAAGCTGTTTCGTCCAAGGGCGCGAAACTGTTCCTGAGTTCGAAAATAATTTTTTCGGATGTGAATTGCTCATTTTCTGAATGAGATCACCTCATTAAGAGAATTAGCTTCAGATTCAGATAAATTGAACAAAATTTGGTTTCCCGATAACTCCGAAAATACAGATTGGATCGACATGAAACCCATCACTTGATTGGAAAATGACATCTTGAGGATTCATAAGAAATTTTTTGAGGATCATAAATATATGCTCGATACTGAATTGAATTACTAATCAATTCATTCAATTGAGTCTTCTTAAAAAAGCAATGACGGGAGGTCAGGAGCTTTCACGCGCTTGTTCCGTTTCCAAAGCGGTCATCTATACACGTTCTGACCTCGTCAAACGCCGATCTTCTTTTCATATAGTCCACACGAAATTCTGCATGAACCTCCAGCTATAACTTTCGATCAAGTACTAGTTGCAATTCGATTCAAAATTTTGAATGGGTACAACTATCTAAGGAATAACCTAAGGAATAATTCGAACTTCCTAATTGAACTGAAAACCTACTCTACAAATATATCACATATGTCGATTCTTCCTATATTAATGTGTTTTCGGCCAGCCTCACCACTGATAGTGAGCATAATAACTCCAGGAAGAATCTACTCAGTAGCTTGGTAATTGTCGAGTAAGTTTGGAGTTTGATTACGAAGGCCGAATAGGCGAATGGTGGATGACTGTAAACAGAAAATGATAAATTTACACGCTTCACGCCGAATGGAAGGGGCGAAAGTCAAAAACAACCAGAGCACTGAAAACGGTATTTATATAATGTTACTCTCTTGTTGCGCTCAATAAGAATTTCATTCCTTTCACACGATTGTTCAAAGGTTCATCCTTTTGTTCTGATTTGAAAAATGAAAAATTCATTAAAATTTTATTTCAAAACCTTTTCCATTGCTCTGGCTGTTTTTGATTTTCGCTTTTTATCTTCGGTGTGAAGCCAGGAAACTCATCATTTTCTGTTTACAATCATCCATCTCACGTTACGCTTTTCTGGCCCTCCTTGCGATGTTCCGGATCTGTAGGAATCCACACCGCCGGTTTCGGTACGATGTAATCAGTTCTAGTGATTGTTAATTGGTCCAATCGATGCTTACAAATATATTCGAACTGTTTTAAATTGGCAATTTATAATTATTGCATTTATTTTGCAGTTAAGCTGGTGCAGCACAGCTTTCACGATTTTTCTGTTCGGCATGTTGAGCCGGCTCCAGATGAGTGTAATGCGAACAGCGAATGCAATAAATCACAGGGAGTTTTATGATTCGTGGAAGCTCTCTTTCTGCTCCGTCAGGACTCGGTTTAGGACTCGAACGATGCATTTGAATGTACCATTCGAGGCTGAGCTCGAGTGCCGTCCACGCTATTCGCCGAGCCGTTTATCAAATTTTATTGCATTCGCTGTTCGGATTACACCCATCTGGACCCGGATTCAGACTACACAGACTTGAAAAACTGATTATTCATCTTCTTCAAAACAATGCTGTCAATTGATTCCTAGAGAACTTCAACAATATTCGGGTGATCAGTCCGATCTAGTGTGGAAGCTATTTCATAATCAGTATAATCTATAATTTGGGAGTAATTCTTGATGTTTCAACCCGGGCCCTGGTTAGAACAGCAAGTATGCTCCTATGTCTCTGGTCCAGCTTTCAAATGTTATTATCTGAGAGAGCGTATCGATTGGACCAGTATTCAATGTGATATGAATAATCTTGAAGTCATGAATAATCTTGAAGTTTAAACAATTAATATAAGAATCAACAATTGGCACATCTCGTGAAATGTTTGTCCCATAGAATAGTAATGCCAAGAAAACTATAATTTCATTGGAGAAATGTGTCTGGAACACACTGATATTCTGGATGAAACACGCGCTGCCTTGAGATTCTCTGTTGTCTGCTGTGGAATCTTTTTTTTTTTCGAAAAAATGAATTCAGCAGAAGAGAAGATAGGTTCGAAAAAAAATTTTTCACTTTAAACTATACTAGAAATATGCTGGAGCCATTAACGACCTTAACCGAGATATTGTGGATATAAAACTAACCTCTGAGATTTTCAAGACTCTAGGCCCTTTCTCTCTAAATTTAGAGCGCACACGGACGGCCAGTCGAACTGAATCAAATTTGACCACGGATTCTTCATCAGTGAGTCGAACCTAGTCGTTTAGAACAATTTCAGCTCAAAATTTGAATATTACATACATTTAGACGAAACGATAACGTGATGTTCCTCAGAACAAGCGCGTAAAAATAGACCTGTTGGATTTGAAGTATTTTCCGAAAGAAGTGATAAGGAACAGAATTTCTTTCACTTTATTAACTTCGATTCATCCAGATGACATCGGAATTGATATTGGTAAGCAATGATGACACTTTCGTGATTGTTTCCGGTGTTGAGTACCCTGAATACGTTTCCAAAAAACTCATCTAAAATCTGATGAGATGGCTCATCTGATTTTATTACACGACTGGGAGTGGCATCTCCCCATGAATTCGAGTAATCCTGTGATTTCACTCTCTCTTCGACACTTCTGCAATTCATAGCACTGAAAAATTATACATTATTTACTGGCATTAATTATTCCATTTTTGCAACTAAAAATTAATTTCTTGTTGACCCTAAATGAAACTGCGGTCCTTAATAAGATACAAGAATGATGAATGACTTCAGTCATTCTCCTCCTCTTATCTTGATTCAAACATAAACAATTCAAAAATGATACTTGGGAAACCAAGTTCAACGACATCGTCAATGATGTAGGTGCGGAAACTGATGAACATTGAACACCAAATGAAAAAATAGCTCCGACTAAATCACTGCTAGAGCAACGAGCATCACCCTAAAACATCTTCTTCAAACTAACTTATTTTGGTGACACATAATTTCTACTGGGCCAACAGCCACTGGAGCGTTCAATAGATGATATTTCAAGGCGCATTCCCACTGCCAATAGTGAGCATGCAACGTTGAAGCACGCTGCTCCGTTTTATTCACTGAAGGAATGCGATCAGACAAGACACTAGTTTACTCACAGTATGCTTCATGATGATCAATGATTGTGATCGCATTATGGAGCCACTAGTGCCGTTCGGTTTGACCTAGTGTAATTGTTATTCCCGTCCTGGGGCGGTAAATATATTTCTAGAAATACTTCACACCATTCGTTGTTGCTCGAACTATCAATCGATTCTAGAGTTTACGAGGTGTCGAATGTATAAGAAGGAGGTGTAACGATATTCGACTGTTTTCCTTTACTCACAAATCCCTTATCCCGTTTTTCAGATTGCCTATCCACTGTCGACGTTAAAGTTTTCCTATGTTCTCGTTCGTTTTTATCTAATAAAGATCCATATGTAAAAATTTAATTTGAACAACTATCTGTGTGAGAAGTAATCGATATTGATTGGCTGGCCTTTTCGGACTAAGGTTTCAGAACTTACGTAGTAAACTAGAAAAATTATCCCTGGTTGCAGGTAAACAGTTTCGCTACTGATATTAACAAGTAGAATTGATAAATATTTGTGATTGCAGATTTATGTCAACACTGTTCATTTTTCGAAACATTTTAACAACAATAAAGGGTTATATCAATTCTCCCTCTTATTTGCCCTCCTGTGCTTGAACCTACCGTTTCATCTGCCGCCCAACGTGGGGCACAGTTTCGAAAGTATGGAAAACGAAGAGGGTTATAACCTGAGGAGTAATCGTCCGAATACAGGGGCCATCAGGAAAATTTCAGGACCTGGTAAGCAAAACCACTTATTAACAAGCTCTTCAGGAGAAAACCAGGAAAAACAAGGTAGGACGAACAATTCTATGAAGATACAGGGGTCATCCAACAACTTCACCCCCAAAAGAAGAGAAAACGAATCACACCCAACTCGCCTTTTTGAAGAACAGGTACAATTAACAAGTATCCAACATGAAAATGGAAGAACCATTAACTTTTCTAATACTGACACAAATAAAAACATTCATATAAACAGTAATATACCATTGTTTCATGACAAGCTGAATGAAAGTTATGTACTGTATAATTCATTTCAATAAAGCTGTCAATTTTGATGACATCAGTACACCAAGAACGTCTTTTCCTCCAATTTCAAATTCATATCTTGAAAATCAAAAAAATATTCGGGCAAAACCACCACAAGTTGAAACGATTCTCATGGGGAGAAGACCTGCTTGCGAAAATTCTAACCCTACTAACGTTGATTGTGGTCAAATTTCATTTCAGGAAGATATTCAAAATATGCCTGTTCAAACATCTAGTTGTTTCATACACAGTAAGGATATTGAATCAAATGTCGGCAATGTAATTTCATCAATGCAAAGGTTGAACTGTTTACCGAATACCAGGGTAGTAAATGAAAATAATTGCAATTTTCAAGATCTCAATAAAATTTTACCTTGTTTCGAACGAAAGAGAGGATTACATCCAGTAGAATTCATGCAACAAATAGAATATCACTTCAGAAACAGTAACATGAATTTTTATCAATTTAAGTATATCATTTATAACAATTTTCAAGGAGACTCGAAATTCTGGAGTGATGCATCTTCATCAGTTCCGGAGCTTTGAATCTTTTAAAACATCATTTTAAGAACAATTTTGGAGCGAAGACATACACGAAGAATATCGAGAAAATCTATATAAGTTTGAATACAATGAATCAGAGTCATTGGTGGATCATTTCTTGAAATGTATGTTTTTGGTCAAACATTTATCGCCACCATATACCGAACAACAATCCATTAAAAAAAATCAATGTTAAAAAATATCCCGTTTATTTCCCCCGAAAATAAGTACGTTATTAGTGATGACGAATCACATTTCGGACGCCCTCGATCGATTGAGACAGGCGGATTCATATTATAATAAGGTTGCTTCTGCGGTTAATGTATCGGAGAAGAAGTACGTATCTCATAATCAGGTAAACGCGCCGCATATGAGAGCAAACGATAACGATTTTTTCAGTTCGCTACGTTATGGCATCGAAGGAGGACGATGACGCACTGGCATTGATAGGTCTCGCGTTAATATTGGTCAACCTCTCCGGTAAACCGTACCGTATGTGGCCGACATTATACGTTGCACCTATTCTCATAGAATCATCGAACTTCGAAATTCCATCAAATGATGACACCTTGTGGTTATTCGAAGAAGTGTTGTTGAGTTTGATTGTTACTTGTTGATATTATTATAATATATAATGAGCTACTTGAAGAAGTCTTGATTTCATCTCCATTTCTGTCTATTTTGTAGAATTCATAATTTCTAGAAATGTAATCGAAATATCAATGCACGAATTCGTTCGGTTGGGGTTAATAGTTGGTTGTTCCTATCTTACAACAATCAACATGCTGACAAACTCGTTGAAAATTTTAGCATACCAAAACAACACAACGCATATAGTATTTCACAATTGCACAATCTCACTATTGTTTCAAATGCAGCTGCATAATATCGATCCAGATGGGTTGTCCGTTTGGAAATCACTTTACATTTTGCTTCTTGTCATTTCAAATATTTCCCTAGATATTTTTGCAACCCCCTTCGAAAAACGAATGCATCAACTATAGGTACTGTGGTCATATTTTTCGATTATGATTCTTTCGAATTTGTTTACCCTTTTTTACCCGATCAGACGACAACAATAAATTCATAGAATTCGTATTTGAAAATTGACCCAAACCTTCAGTAAAGACTAATCCGAATTAGAATTTAGATCTTGCCTCTAGCAACCTTAATCAAATTCAAATCACGTGACGTACGATAAGGTTTCACAATTTAATTTTTCAATTATCCATTCTGCCTCGTTAACATATAAATGGTGAGTCTCAAAGTTGTACGTAAATGCCAACCATGGATTCCTTTCATTCGTTGAGATACTTGTTCTATTTGCAGTGTTCCAAATATGCTAATATAGTCGTGAGATCTTTGCGCAGTAAACGTTTTGATATGGCTTTGTCGAACAGTTTCTAAGCACAAGCACATGTCACTCGAAGAAAACAAATTATCCAGGACTCTCATTGCAGAGGCAGAGGAAGTACCACAAGTTGGGCTTTGCTTGATTTGCGAAGGAGACCCGAAAAAGGGCGAAACTACTTCAATTTTCATCAGATTCAATAACATTCATCGTGGAATATTTAATGGCCTACCGACTGAAATTATAAAAATGAATGGAGAATATTATAATCACAGAAAATTTACACAAAGATTCATTTCATTCGGTGAAACTGGGAAGGGGAACTGATTTTTCTGGGAATGTTGACGGTGTGTATCGTTTAACTGAAGCCCAGTTCTGAGACGGGATGTGGGTGAACCTTTGAATAAAGAACAACAGGAAGGAGCATAACGGTTTTCTACTTCGTATAAAAGTGGGACATAGGCGCCCATATTGAACCTCCAAGTATGACTCATGTTCTTTTCTTCAGACAAAGAAGTCTCGGAACAAGTCGTTCTCTCTTCAAAGTGAAAGGAAAGTCGGCCATATGCAACATCCATCCCGGACCCACTTTGTGAGACATTATGCTCCTTCCTTATGTTCTTTATTCAGAGGGATGAACGTATAGTCCCGATAAGTGGAAATCAAAACAAGATGTGCGCATGCACCAACAGTGTCAATTAATGATGATCGTTGCCAGATCGGAGCCTAATATTCGACTCAGGTTATAGTAGATTTCTGCCTTGGAAATAAAGTATATAAATAATAATCGAGTAATGTTATGAATTCTGTTGGGGGTTCGGTTACTTCACTCAAAATTAGTATTATTGGTTGCGTAAGCAATAGTTGTTTCTGTTTTCTGCCACTTGGCGAACTTGTTAATTTCAAATTCTATGGCATAAAACCAATGTATAATCTATGAATAGAGGGAGAGATGAAGTCGGTGAGCGTCAATAATGTGTAGTGAAGATTAACAAATAATTACTAATTACAAAGATCCACCAAACTTCCAATAATTATCATAAAAAGTTATGGGCCCACGTGTGCTACGATTACTCTCATCCACCAGCAACATCAGCGAAGATTACAACAAGATGGCCGGCAGTGACGAATTTGTATTCCGAAGCTTGGAGACAATAATTATTACCCGTGGATTATCCGAGTGAAGGCAGCTCTTATACAATAACGTTAATGGGGAGCTATAATAGATCCAGGATTCATCGGGGAATTGTCTAACGGACAGAAAAGGCCCAAACAGAAAACTCTTTCATTCCTCCTGTTATCATTCAAAGACAATTACATTTAAAACATCGGTGATTGTCGAAATGCGAAGGATACTTGGCAAATATAAGAAGAATTTCACAACAAATCTATTACACACTGTGATGCTACTGAAGGCAATGGTCACAGTGAGTAAAAGTAAAGAGATCTCAATGCAAGAATGTTTGAGTAAATACAGGATTCAAATAGGGAAGTAATGAAGACAGGAATCCACTTTCCTGATAATCTATAAAAGGCGTATCTAAACGAAAGGTAGATCTGGGCGCAAGGTAGATTTAAAATTATACACTAAGACTGTTAAAGCGAAATTATTGTTGTCTCAAAAGAGACCCCGAAGAAGAAAATGAAGTTAAAGCACTGTTATCGGATAATAATCACTGAATGAAATCTGAAAATGGAAACAAGAGTGAAAACAAGAAGGAAGTTCAAACTAAAGTTGTTATTTGTTTTACTCGTGGTGGTAAAAGACACATATACAAATTTTGAAGAAAAGCTAAACAAAAGGGAGAAAAATAGATACTGAGAATGAAGAAAAACGGGTTGCTGACACAGCCACAACAGAATAAAAAGCTCTTTGTGTTCGTAGAAGTAAGATATTTGAACCCAATAAATGGACCATAGATTCTGGACCATCTGATCACATGACACCATTCGAAGAACTACATGCATTCGAAGAAACGGATATTCGAAACGTAGTGACAGCAGAAGGTAGAAATATGAAAATCGAAGGAAAGGTTTTCTTAGATATCCAAGAAGAATATGGAGGGAAAAACTTGAGTTCTCAAATGTTCTATATGCACCACAAATTGAAGATAATTTATTGTCGATAAGTCGAATAGAAGAGAGAGATTCGAAAATTGTCATCAGAAAAGGTATTGCAGAAATTCTTAATAATAATGAGGTGGTTTAAAAGGCCAAGAAAAAACGATTTACATGTTTGAGACGAAATTGTGAGAAAGGCAGTAAAATCAATAAATACAAGTACCACATGGCATCGAAGATTCGGACACCTGAATATGACATCTTTGAGTAAAATGCCAGTCATAAACTGCATGAGTGATAAGCTGGACGAAGGTGTGAAATATGCATTCAAGGAAAAATGAGAAAAAACCCCTTTCCGAAGGTAAGCTTAACAAAAAGTACAACAATACTAGATCTTATTCATACAGATGAAGGCACGATATCTACACCATCTCTCGGTTGGGCAAATTATTTTGTCACGTTCATGGACGATTATTGTAATCATATATAAGTTGCTATTATAAGAAGTATTTTATGAATTTAAAATAAAAAAAAATGAAAAGTGAAAATTTGCATGATAGAAAAATCAAAAGCTTACACAGTGACAACTGTGGGGAATATGCCAGTAATGGTACGAACAACTATTTAGAAAATGGTATACATCATAGAAGAACAGTTCCCTACAATCCGCAACAGAACGGTAAGGCAGAAAGGATCAACCTTACTCTGTTGGATATGGTAAGATGTATGTTGCCAGAATCTGGATTTCCTCACGAATTTTGGGCTGAAACCATTAGTACATCTTGTTACATAAGAAACAAGTGTTCATCTACTGCAATAAGCAAAAAAACTTCAAAGAAGTTGACAGAAGATAAAATAGAACCAATGCGAGTATTTAGGTGTAGGGCTTGGGTACAAAACAGCCCCTACAAAAGCAAACTAGATCCTAGAGCAATAAATATGTATTTTTCGGATATCCTGAAGGAGCAGTAGAAAAAATACTATGGAATATAAGCCAGAAAGATATAATTGTGAGTTTAGATGTTACCTTTCAAGAAGATATATTTCCGTTCAAGGAAAATAACAGCATTAATCAACCACAAGAATTAATAACTTTCAAGAATTCAGACTTTGGAGATTCAAATGAATTTGACACTCTTAATTCATCAACCGAAGAAAATATTGAGAAAAATGAATGTATCAAAGATAATGTTGAAACCCAAATGAATTTAGATACATCTAATCCAGAAGTAATCTAGGCAGAAATTACAAAAAGATCTTCAAGACAAATCAAAATCAAAAATTGCCATTGTTGTTATGAGGTCACAAATGAAAAAGAAGCATAATCAAAATAAACAACACAAGCTTTAAATGGGAAAAATGCTGAAAGATTGTATAAGGCAATGGAAATTGAAATGAATAATATGAAGAAAAATTAAGCATGGGAACTTGTTAAGAGACCTTCAGATGTCAACATCAAAGAATGCAGATGGGTTTATAGAATTAAAAAGGAGGATGAGAACGAATTCCTGGAAATAATTTTGAAAAAACTCAAAGTCCAGTCATTCAGAAAATACTCTGAAAATACTGTTGGCAATTGCGGTTGAAATAGAATGGCATTGCGAGCATATAGACATGAATGCTGCCAACTTGAATAGTAATATTGAAGACGAAGTATATATAGAACAACCAGAGTACTTCGAAGGAAACAATAGCGAAGAGTATGTACGTAAGTTAAAGAAAAGCTTCTATGGTTTACATCAGTCTGGACGTGACTGGAATAGACACATAAATTCGATATTTTCTAACCTTAATCTTATCCGATCAAAAAGCGATGCTTGTGTATATTTCGCTGAAAACAAGAAGTTGATTATAGGTATTTATGTTTATGATTTTCTCTTATTAGGAGAACAAATAGTAATTGTAGAAATCAAAGCAAAGCTTTCGAGAAAGCTTGAATCGAAGGATCTAGATCATGTTTTTAATTTATCATAAAAATTCAGAGACCAGCCATAAACGAATTCATTTTATATCAGCCAAATTATATCGTCTTTCTTATATATCGAAAGGAACTAGACCTGATATATCGTTTCCTGTTTCATACTTAAGTCAGTTCAATAACGCTTCTATGAAGTACGACTGGAATAAGTTAAGCATTTACTCCGATATCTTAAAGGTACTATGAACACCAAATTTTAGGAAAACTGGTGAAAGTTTTTTGTGAATGCTTATTGGGGTAACAACAAAAGTGACAGAAAATCATGTAGTGCAAGGGAAGTTATCCTTGCTGGTTCTGCAGTTATACGGCAAAAAAGAAAGCAACAGAGTGTATTACTATCGACAGTGGAGGCAGAATATGTTGCCATGACAGACATAGCCCAGAAATGGCTATGGAGAAAGGACTGTTCCATTGAGATCGGGTTGAATGAATTTCTACCTGAACTATGTACGACTTTTTGTGATCATCAAGGTGCCATGAGCTCAGCTCAAAATAGTGTAATTTCAAGTGGATCCAAACATATATATCAAATTACATTTTTTGAGAGACATGGTCGAAAAGAACGAAATTATTTTTGATTATATTGTTTCAGGTGATAACTTGTCAGATATTTTCACAAAACTTCTATCTGCTCGTAAAACTTATTAGATAAGATATATTTTGGGATTGAATTATTTTGAGTAATCAATGATCCGGTTGTATTTGTAGGTTTGAAGCGCAAAAAAATATTCTCTCCTCAAAATGATCTCTACAAGGGGAAGTGTTGAATATAAATTTATTTCAAGTGTAAAGCTATTTTGTATTATAAATACTTAAATTAGTATTATTGGTTGCATAAGCAATAGTTATTTCTGTTTTCTGCCAGTTGGCGATCTCGTTTATGTCAACTTCTTTTTCTATGACATAAGACCAATGTGTAATCTATGAATAGAGTGAGAGAGTGTAGCGGATGTATCTTGATGTTGGTGAGAGTTAATGAAGTCATAAAGTGAAGCTATTCCATTTTTGTAGAGATATGAAGATTAACAAATAATCACTTATAACAAAGATCCACCAAACCTCCAATGATCATCATAAAACACTCGATAAAACCTGATATATCACTGTTCCAAAAAAAGTGCAAAATTGCCCTTATTTATTATTCGAACACATTCCTTTCATATAGAGTTTCCTTCTCATCCAATATTTCATAAAACACGTATGGAAGAAACGGAATTAAACGACATGAAATCCTTGTGGCATAGGATTTATTTTAAAATCTGAAAACGATGTTTGCAATATGACACTGTTGGCACATGCGCTTATCTTGTTTTGATTTCCACTTTCCGAAGCTGTTCGAAAACTAGGGAAAGGTTTTTGTAAACGAAGATAATTAGTGTAACAAATCGACAACCCTCACCTTCAAAAAAAAAAAAGATGCGGCATTTTGAGAGTAGGAGCATAAATGGGAGAACGAATGGAGTACCAAGTTTGATTTTTCATTAATCAATTCACCGATTGTTCCTTGATTCAATCTTCGAAGTAATAGTCTTTGAATATCTGAAAAATATCTTACTTGATGGAGAAATGTATATAGTACGTTGTACGAAGTTGATGAACAGTTCTTGAGAGAATATTTTTCCCTCATTTCTCTGCCGAAGTTTTTGGAGTCAGTTCTTGAGGTGATGTCTGAAAATAAATAAGTAATATTTCAGGAAAAATAATATATTAAAGAATTCAATCAGCTGAAATTAGTAAAGGACTTGTTGCGAAAAAAAATTGGAGGTGATTCCTTGTCAAAAAGTAGGGTGGGTCTTTCATATAATTCATATAAGATACATCCCCCTAAGGATGTCGCCAGTAAAGCACTTTTCGAAGTTTTTCTCAAAAGCCAAATACATATCTCAGATAAATGAAACTGAGCTGACATTTCCAGCGAGAAAGGTGATACATTCAAATATTTTTTTAATGTTGCACTGGGGTCTAAAAAATCACCGCCAAAAATTCATTATGCACGAAACTTTTTCACCATTCATAATCACCATCTAAAAAAAAAATTGAGATAGCTTCGTTTGCTTTGAACGAATAAGATGCCTTGTAATTTTTTGCTTAGTGACCATTTCCGGGAAAAAAATTCTCAACAATTACGTGGAATGACTCGTGTGGCTGTGAATTATTTTTGAACTTGTATTCATCTAGTAAGCCAAATGAATTTTAGGGTTGATTTTGTCTACCTCGCGAAATCATAGGGCAACACTATGAAAATATTTTTGAAGTTGATTTTTTTGTCATTAGGTTTCAGAAAAAAATATTAAAAATTGCTTTTCGGGCCACCTCTTCAAGGGGCTGTATCTAGGCAGGGGCTGCTCAAAGGAACTTCTTCGACTTGGAATTACTTCTTAATTTTTTCTTAACAGTTCATTCACACCCAGTATATAAATATATTTTGTGAATTCAAGTTTGAATTTTTGAAAGCATGAATAGGGTGGATGTGGAATTTCGAATGAATCCGATTTTTGAAGACTCAAATATTCTGAATATTTCGGTGGATTCAGGGTTTTCTCATATAGAATTCTTTGACGGGCAACATTTGCTGAAGCAGTTTCTTTTTCAAAAAAAGGAAAACAAAAATCAAATATTTCATTCATAATAAATGATTTTGCTCAGAAGGAAGGGTTGTTTTTGTATGAGATTCTTGTAGACATTATGTAAATTACAACCGCTGTATCTCGTGGCTTTATATCCGAAATGACCTAATTGAGGTCAAAACACATTTTGTGTTGAAATCAGTAAAAAATAAGATTCAAATGCTATGTGTATCCTCAACTCAGTTCAATTCAAATATTCAACTCACCAAAATGTTTAGGTCTAATTTTGCCGACTTCTTAGGTTCCGGCTCGGAGGGGTACCTATAAAAAATAAATGAGTTATTATAATTATTAACAACGGAATATAGTCGAGGCCTAGACCTATGTTGATTCCATTCATTGAATAAACTTCAAATTAATTTAATGAGTACTAAATCATTTACTAGTTCATATTGGTTTTTTTTTCATCTACTTTTTTGTTTTCAGGTGTGATTCCAAGATTTCAACCTACATCGAATCGAAAAGAAGAAATTTTGTCGATGAAAAAGAAGCCCTTCAATGAAGAACAACAATTTCATTACACTTATACGGGGAGACAGAGTTTTTCCTGAGGTTTTTATCTGTGCTCTTGTATCATACGTAAACATGTATGGTACCCCGTTTACATTTCCTCTGCTAATACTTTTATGACACATATTGTTTGATATAAAAAAATGTACTGCTCATCTCAAAAGAATAATGAATAAATGTCCATTAAGAAACAAAAATTGAGCGAAATGATCATGAAAAGATGCACAGATGCACGAAATCACGGTTGTGAAGCCCGAATTGACCATGATTCATATCGGCTCTTGAATAAGTTAACCCCTCTGCCACCGCTAGGCCGTTCACACATGAAAAATCCTATTCGACAAGAAACGTTGCCTGTTTGCTGATATAAACGTATCCTCAGTTCGAGGTTGTGTTTACGAAGATTAAGATTGGAGTTCAATTTTTTTGATAAATCGACGCCGAACAGTTTGAGTAGTGTATATCACGACTAGGTGTCCTTGCAACCTTCGATCACTAACAGTTGATAGAGAGAAAAGTTCAAGTCTTGTCGGATAGTCGGAACAAGTCCACCCATACAAACCCAAGAGTTCTTTTTCGTATTAGTGGACAAGCTCGGCGCAATCCAATAAATTGTTGTATAATAAGGAACAAGTTTGAGGTTCAAGCTTGGAAATGCTTTATTGTATAGCATCCTCTTCGCCTTTTATATGATGGCAGTTATATGATCCGATCAATAAGGTTCTCATTCATCAAGTCCAGAATCCACAGGGAAATCAATTGACTCAACCTAAGGATCACCAAGATTATGAGGCAGGTGTTGATTTTTTTCTCAGGTGAAGTACTGTGCATTTTGGACTATTCAAAGTCATCAGCCATATACTACACCAATCGACAACGTTCAGTTTTTCCTGGAGGGTGCCGTGGTCAGCCATGAAATCAGCATACAACTCGATATTGAGAGTACAATGACTGAAAAAGGAAATGGAGATCCCCAACATAAATGCGGAATATATCTGTTCCAAGAACTATTCCCTGAGGCACTACACACGTAACTATCCTGGAAGTCGAAGCACTATCAGATGGATGGTATCTCATAAGTGCATGTCATTCTGAACAGCTCCGATCCATTCTATAAGTATTCCTCTTACTCCAAAATGTTCAATTTTATGTAGAGATAAATCAGTCATCAACACATTCCAGGAGATTCGTAAGTACCGATCTTCCAGGCATCAACCCATGCTGGCAGTCGGCAAGTACTCCGTTCTGCAGAAGGAAAGGTATCATAGACCTTATGATAACCGTTCCACACACCTTGGATGCGACAGAACTCAGACTTATGGGTCGGTAATTAGAGGCCTGTAATTTATCTCCTGACTTGAAGATTAGGGAGAAGGATGCATCAAGCCATTGACTTGGTAGGCTGCCAGAGTCAAAGGATTCAGTATATATCAGACACAGTGGGAGAGCCAACGAGAATGCACATTGCTTCATCACAAAAGGTGTCAAATGGTTCGGTCTAGGAGCAGACGAAAAACCTAGGCAACTAAGCTCTTCAAGACCAGAGGCTGTGGTGAATATTATCTCCGATATACTAGCCAGTTGTCTAGGAACATCGGAACATTATGCTCCACAGTGAAAGCAGAAGAGATTTTATCGGCAAGAACTTCAGCGGAACTCTTAGTGCTGAATGCACATTTATTCATTCAAATCCAACACGCCAGAGGCCCAATTACAGGTGTACACAATATTGCGATGTTACATATATGCTACATATATTTTGAGTACAAACGAACAAATAATAATTAATTCTATATCTCCCTTGATACAGACTCACCGAATCTATGTAGTGACAAAAAAAAAAAATCAGCATTTCTTACTCTATTATAGCTTCTACACACTGATGTTAGCGGACAGTAAAAGTGGTGCCTAGAATAAGATGAATGGAATCTTGATGCAGTACGAGGGTCACAAAAGTATATCGACGACAGCAAATAAGATGAGTCGATTTATTTTTCGGACCATCCTAAGTGAAGAATATTCGAACTAGTTTGAAAGAAAATCGTAGCTGCAGTTCCTCATGGGATAGTATCCATGTCTACGGAAAAATGCAAACTTAAGAAACCTTCTCTGCACTCCTTCAATGTATGAAATATACTTCGCCTGAGAAGGGTTCCATACTGAACTATAGTACAGTTTACTCTTCAACAAGGAGCTATATACAGAAGAAATCGCCTCAAAAGTAGTGAACTTTTTACAGTTACGGAAAAAAAAATCCAAGACCTTCATCGAACTAGCCGTGTTATCCTTAATATACGATAAAAAAAGTGAGCCCCTGATCAACTGAAATCCCTCGATTCAGTTACTCTTCTCAATTGCACACTGCCTCAGCAATAGTTGAAACCAATGGACCTAAAGTCATCACCTTACACTTGCTGAGATTCAAAATCAGATCATTTTTCTCACACCCTTCAATCAATCTCTCGAGATCCCTCTGCAACAAATAACAGTCTAAAAAACTCTTTATCTCTTTGAATAACTTCAGGTAATCAGCCAATTGAAGTTTGTTGGAAGAAATTCTATCACATATATCATTAATGAACACGAGGAATAGAAGTGGCCCAAATTTAGACCCTTAGAAGACCCCTGAAGTTGCAATAAATTCAAATGACTTATCTTCCTCGTACTCAACATATTGCAGACGATCCGTGAGATAAGATTCCAGAAAAGACAGAATTACACCAGAAATTTCAAAGCATGATAGCTTCTCCAGAAGTTTTCTATGTGACACACGATCAAATACCCTGCCGAAGTCCGTCTACACTACATCAACTTGATTTCGTGATGAAGATATCGTGTGAAGATACAAAGATTAGATGCAGTGCCACGTGACCTAAGAAAGCCGTGTTGACAAACAGATATTGACGTTCGAACATGTCGGATAAAATTATCTCTATTAATTTCGAAAAAACTGAAATAATGGTAATTGGTCGATAATTGGCAATTTCTGAACTCTTTCCTGATTTTAAAACTGGACAAATACGAGAAATCTTCCAAATTTTCGAAAAAACATCAGAATTTAAAATCAAATTATAAATAATAGACAAAGGTCGAGCAAACAATCCAATGTGAGACTTCACAAGTTTAACTGGAATATTATCTGGACCAACGGTTAGTTTATTCTTCAGTTTTTTCACCGCTGATACAATCAAGTCCCCAGAAATATCTTGGAAATTCAAAGTCTGATTGGAGTTTACAATCCCCGGAGGTCTACTGTTTGCATAAAAGACAAAACGGATATAAGCATATACATCCTTAAAGTTCGAGGCAGAGGAATCAACAATATCTTTAGGAGACTTCAAAGCTCTTCCTCTAAAATACATTTCTCCAGGTATTCGAGATACGGTCTTTTTGAATTTATATATTTCCAAAAACTACGGGGATCCTTCTTCAAATCATCCTCAGACTTCCGTACAAACTCCTCATAAGAGGTCCTAATACCACATTGGACAGAACGTCTCAAACTTCGGAATAGCTCAAGATGCAAACATGACTTGTATCTTCGATACATTTTTAGGTATTGATTTTTACTTTTGATTTTTTGGATCAAATCATTAGAATACCATGACGGATATTTACGGGCACAAATTTTCTCCAATGGAACACATATAGCAATAATATCACCTAATCGCAGTTTCCAGTCCACCTCATTTAATGGTTTGCAAAACACTTGCACATTCAACTTTTCGAAATCATACCTTCTGGAATTGGAGGAGAAGTTTTTAATAGTAGGTGGCATAACGGCAGTTCCACAGCGAGTCCCGGATGATGAGGATCAATTGGCACTAGTGGATCTTCATCAAGTTGCACATTACAATTGATTTCTTCAGATGTTATATCCAAGTCAAGCAGTCAATCATTCTGGTTTTTCACGTTATTATATTGCCTCATGTCACAAAACTCAAGAAAACCCTCGAAACGATCAGTCAAACGGGTACAATGTTACTGTGGTTAAGACTCTGGAGCTCCGGAATATCGAAGTCACCCAAAATTGTCACCCTGTCCGTTTCCACGTTATCCCCAAGGAACTCAAAAAACTCATCATATTCATCGAGAGAATGAAGAATGAATGGAAATCCGTCATAATCTGATGAATTGAAAATGATGTTTTCCATTTTTCGAACCTACTTTGCTTCATTGGAAATCTCGTCTAGCTACAACTCATTTTGTCCTTAGTGAATTAGAGTACGATCCATGGATTTGGTAGTTCTCTTGTCAACTATGACGACGAAAGAGCACCGTCAGGGCATTATTTTCTTATTATGAGACATTTCAGTAATATCTCTGGTAATCCAATGTTTTGTGGGATGAGGTTTGGACTGATGAAATCCGTGAGAATAGAAATTCGTTAAACGTGGAAATGAACACATTCCATAATTGTCTTTTCCGACTATCCCATGAAGTGGTTTAGTATCTCGACTATTACTGTGAGTAATTAAATGTATGATCGGGAATGTAGTCATGGTGTA
Source organism: Myrrha octodecimguttata (assembly GCA_958510865.1). Lineage (NCBI taxonomy): Eukaryota > Metazoa > Arthropoda > Insecta > Coleoptera > Coccinellidae > Myrrha > Myrrha octodecimguttata. The sequence continues at coordinate 18,186,334 of OY294060.1, forward strand.
CATTTAATATATCTTTATTGCTTCAGCCAAGCTTTTGGAAACTTACGTTCCCTTCTTCAGGGCTACTGCAATTACAATGAATCAGAAGTCTAACAAATATGCAAGTATGATGTTGAACTCACATCAATGTGAAGAAATTAGAATAATACTGCTGAAAACAAGCTGTTTGGAATTTGTGTACCTCATTACAATACAATTAGGTAAAATAATCAATCAAACATGAGTGTAGTTTGGAATTTAAAAAGATGGACGCCACAATGTCGAACTAAAATGACACAGAAAATAACTCATATGTACTGAACCGAATTTATGATAATTAGAGGCTTGAAGAGAAAATTATATCCAAGCACAAATCGAAGCTGTAGTTACATACAATATTAATAACAAAACAGTGTTAAAATACTCTCTAATCAACTTATACTATATGCGTCTAATGCAGGTTTCGGAAACCAAGTTTCCTTCTTCGAAACGTGCGATAGGAGCATGAGGTGCAACACCAAAACAAAAAAATCGCGCATTCTCGAATCATTCCACAGATCTAAACTCGAAATCAAAACAAAGCTTATAAATTTTACCTCAATTGCGATTTTTTGTTTTGGTTCATTTCAGTACCGGTTCAGGATTTGGGTAATCCAGTTTTGGTTATTTCCAGAACCGATTCAGAACTGTTATAGAACTTTGAAAGGAGCCGAACTGCTTCAGAATTGAGTATAGTTCACACAAGCGTAGAGTGGCTGTCAACGATTTAAAAGGTTAAACTGACTGTTTCGAAGTCGCGTTGATTTGATTTATGATTGTTGTATTTGTCGATAAAATAGTTATCTGGTAAATAAAACTCTTGTTATTGAAGACTTTTCCTTCGCCACGACCTCCATTAATACTCTAATTGATTTCACTTCCATTGTTCCCACCCGGAATGTATATTTCTTCAATGAATCTATGAGAGGAAAAGTTTCCTCCGCATTGAATAATATCATCGATTCTGCGCAGTTCTAGAACAACTAGGACAGTTCTGAATTTCGGAACCAAAACGAAGCTATAGATTATAGAGTAGTTACACACTGTTTCTGTATCAGTATTCAATCCACAGTGAACTCAAATAGTTAATTTGTTTACAAGCAATGTCAACTGTTTTGAATTAAACACACACACACACACATTTAATATTCAACTATTCTACATACCCTTTAAACGCTTCCAGGCGGAAGGCTTATACTCGTCTTCCGGATCACCATCTGCCTTCCTCTTAAACCGCAGAGGTATATACCTAAGCGGTGAAGACTTGCGTAATGGTTCCGCAACTGTCGAACGGTCCCCTGGAAATTATTTTGAAATGCCATAAATCTCAGCATGAAGGACTAAGTCATTTCAGAATTTTATTTCATACATTTGAGAACATTTCCACAACACTAATAGGCACAGCATTTTCCTCCAATTATATTTACTCATTACTAACATCATCACAAGGACAAATATCTCTCGATAAATCAACAAATATTCCACCCTGATCTGAGACAATCATCTAATCAACCAGAACATCTACACCGACAAAGCGGATCCAAGGAGAATGACTACAGCTGTTTCACAGTTATTACTGATCGTCAGGTCAACTTACCTTGGATAACACCGCAGAAGGAATCTCGATACTTGTCACCTTTCAGATGGATCGCTGCAGTATAACAACGTACAGCACGCCATCTTCCAGGAGCATTTTGCGATTCCTACCTTCGAGTGCAGAGTACTTTGATCGATGTGCATGACGTTCATCCTCTTGTCGTATCGGGTCGCTGCAAATGCGATTTCGCAATTCCAAACGTCCGTCACGACTTTGTAAACACTCGGTTCATGTGGTTTTCCCACAAGATGAAAAAAGCATATTCAAAAAAACCCAAATCAAATTAACAGAATTGGATTATTAGTTTCTCTTGAGCATATCATCGTGAAAGACTGTAAATATGAATGAAATGGAAAGGCTGTAGTGATGAGAAATGTTCATGATTCTTCCGCCAACCAAACATAAGTCCAGTACAGTTATTACATTAAATAAACTATTATCAACACTTACTGGGCACATAAGAAGAGTCGCTCGATTCGGTTGACTGGAAAGTAAAAAAAATATTTTAGTAATATTTCATAATGATTATCAGGATAAAGTTAATTAAGTATTGTGTATTCTAGATACATATTTTAGATCGGTCAAAATTGGAAATTCGATAATCTGAAAACAATATGTTGGAACGCCGGACCAAGATTCACTCTCTGACTCCCACCTGTTCCCAGAACTTCAAGACGAATCTTTTTTCCGTACAGAGTACATATAATTGTGATTTGTTTCGATAGAATTGAGAAAAATTTTTTTCAGCGCAATATATTTTATGGGTCCTCCAAAATATATGGGCAGAATATTCTGGAAATGAAAAATCAATTTTTTTCCAAAAAAGAATGGGTGCTTTTATAGTTCAATCAGTCGAAGCGATTGATTCAATCGAACGATGAAAATGAGATGTGACGGTATTTAAAGGCATTTCTCAGAATTTTAATCATTTCATTATCAAAGTTTTAATTACACCCACTCACAGCAAAGAGAATATGATTATATAAAATTTAAATAGATATTGATTGGAGAATTCGAACATTATGCTGAAAAATCAACGAATTCTTGTGAAAAATTCGCAGCGTTCAGACTCTTAGAATAAAACCAATTCTCGAGACCAACGTGAAACTCAATGAGAATGATAATATTATTAATTGGCCTCAGTAAAATCGTACACATGATTATTGAATAGATGAAATTATTAATGAATTAAATACTTCCCTAGCTTTTGTAGCTACTTCTCAACTGACAATAACATTTCAGCAGTAAAGAGAAAAATTCATATAATAATTAGATTACATAAACTGATACATACGTTTTCCAATTCGCCTCTTCCTCTGCCCAGTTCCTCGCTGCTTCGGGAGGACGACGGGCTTTCTAGAATGAAGAACAAAACATTATATATATTAAGTATCGATTGAAGCATATTTTGGGAGGATTTTGCATCATTTATGCCTGGGAAACAAATTGCCGAATGAACAATTCCGGAACAATACTAACGATAAACAAAACGAAGTGTGACGTTAGAGAGAACAAATCTGACTCTTTCATCAGACAAAGAAGAAAATTTCAAGAATTACTTTCCTTCGATTCGAGTTGAGACTTTTGTCAAATGGACATTTTTGAAAAAACACAGCAACACATATTCTTTTGGTTTGACAGTTTTTCAATGCTACTTCTTTTTTAAGCAAATTCATCCAAACAGGGTCTATTTCTACAGAACAATTACTCTCTCCATTCAACCAAATGCAAGAGGACTCTTTAATTTGGCTTATCAAATTATCTGATTCCTTCATCAGTATTTTTGTATTGCATCCCAATCTATCATGTGATTCCTAATGGTTGAACATACTAAAAATCCCAAATAACGAATCATGTATTATATGTTGAACCATTGGGAATCACAGGGTAGGTTTGGAAAATATAATATACTGATGCCGAAATTAGACTATTTAAAAAAAATCATTAAAGTGTCTTCTTGCATTTTGTTAAATGGAAAGAGTAATTTTGCTCATTGTTCTGTCTTTCAAAACGAAAAATCGAGAAAAAATAATTTTTTAAATTTTCTCGTTTGTCTGATGAAAGAGTCAGATTTGTACTCTGAAACGTCACAATTCGCTTTGTTTATCGTTTGTATTGTTCTGGTATTCTTCATTAGGCAATCTGTTTTCCAAGAAACTGCCCTTGGCAAGGGCGAAACAACAATTTTTATTTAATTTTTTGAAGTCTTATTTCAGAGATTGGGAGTGAAAACCCAGAAGAAACCTAAAAGAATGATTATAAATATAATAAATATTTTTCGATTTACAAAGTCTACATGCGAATCATGAAATTTACAAAAAATTTCGTCAACATTTATTACTATTCGTCATATTGTGACACTTAAATTATTTCACAACTTAGTATTATACGAATCAATCTAATCAGTTTGAGCATACCTCAATTAAGATCCATGTTTCTTGCCAGTGGTTAAATAAATCTTTTATTATTTTCGATATAAAATGGACAATGTATATTAATTGGTCCACGAACAATTATTTCCGAACATGCGTGATGTGTTATTTGAATTCCTAACGCTCTCTTGTTAAATCTTTGAATATGGACATAAGTTGATTGGCCCCTGAGTGTCTCAAATATTAGGTCCCTAATAGGAACTCCTTCGACAGGTGATATGCCTTAATACATTAATTCATTCCAAATACGAACTGCATAATACAACATACATATAAATATTAAAGTATTGAACTCGACCAACGCAGCTTTACTGCGTCGTCAATGAAGAATTATCCATGAATGGGTCAAACCCGTCGAATATTTTGTAGATATTGATTCTCACGAATGTTTCCTGGACCTTCAGGTCATTATATTTCAATTCGATCATATTTTTTTTGACAAGAAGTAACGAAACCTTTCTATACAGACAGAGCCAATAGGAGGCCAATTTTGTAGGAACCAAAATTCATGGTGTATTTTTCCTAATTAATACATTCCAATAATCGAAAACTGATTTCGTCGATTTTTCGAAATATATGTCCAGGTCGCTATCAAATTATTAAGACTTAAAACCGATTTCGATTTTTCGGAATATATGTTCAAGGCGCTATCAAATTATTTAGACTCAAAACCGAATTCTATTTTTCGAGATATAAATCATAAAGACTTATATGGTATATTTGGGGTGTGAATATGTCGGCTGAGTTCATTAATGGGCAGAATCCTTTAAATGGGCTTGGAGATATATATCATCGTTCGAATATTTTTCAGATACTCATCGTATTTTAAGAGCATACAGTACTTCGAATATAATGGGAAAATATTTGGACGACACAGCTTCCTTTTTAAAATTTTTTTTTGGAAAAATGGTGCGAAAAAATAGTGAGAATGCGCAATGTTATCACTTTTCTACTTTCGAAAAATTCTGAGAAAATGAATTCTGAAATGGATTGACAAATGGAAAAATAAACAACATGTCGAAAAAAAAATTAAGTACATCCCAACAAAAATATTTTCAAAAAATAATCACTGAAGCCTGCAAATCGACACCCACTGTTCTCCTATTTACGTCGACATTCATAAAGTTTTACGCATTCGAATACTGATAGCTGCCATTGGCATCGTTGCAGCGAGTGCCTGTATTTGAAATGTTAATAACAGAAGAACTACCTAACCAATCCTTGAATGTGGCTGCGTTTACGAAATCCATGAATCCGCCAATTCTAAACGAAACCCATAAACATGACCTAACTTGTTGATGCGTTACTGTTGGCTCCCAATATGTATATATTTGATTCTTTTCTGATATGGATGATGAACTTCAAATTGTTTTAATGAATAATTTTTTAGTTCATTTTGGTTTTTCGTATTTTGTTTTGATTTCAGGTGTGATTTCGAGACATCATAATGTCATTCAATAACAAACTCCAAATTCACTACTTATAGGAGGAGACAAGAGTTTTGCTGAGGTGCTTTTGTATCATACGACCAAATTTATGCTACCCCGTTTACATTTTCTTTGTAGTTATAAAAGCATTGGTTTCAATTCAATTCAATCATAAGTATCTATTGACATTGGTTTGGGGAGTAGTTCAGCTACCCATTACCCTATGCCAAGCTTACGCATCAGTATTGGTTTGCGTGCTTACGAAATCGAACTCGTGAAATCATTGAAGCCACACGATCACCTAACCAGACGTAGTTTCGGTAAATGAGCCCAAAACAAGATTGCCGTTGATTCAGAATTTCGTGAGATTATTTTGTTTAGTGATGAAGCTCACTTTTGGTTGAATTGCTACGTCAATAAATAAAACTGCCGTATTTGGAGTGAAGATAATCCTCAAGTGTATGTTGAGACACTGTTACATCCAAAACTGACTGTTTGGTGAGCTTAATGGGCTGGTGGAATCATTGATCCGTACTCCTTTAAAAACGATGGTTGCCAGAACGTTATAGACAATGGTGACCGCTATAGAGCCATGATTAATGACTTTTTCGTTCCTCAATTAATCAACCATGATGTGTAGAGGCTGTGGTTTCAACAAGACGGCGCAACATGTCACACAGCTCATGCCACAATCGATTTACCGACGGAAACGTTTGATAACCGCATAATTTCACGTTCCTGGCCCGTGAATTGGCCTCCAAGATCGTGCGATTTAATGCCGCTAGATCGACCACTTGGAAGACAACATTCGCCGCGTTATTGCCGCAAATGTTGGAAAAAATTATTGAAAATTGGACCTCCAAATTAGATTACGTCCGAGCCAGCCTTGGCGGTTTTATTCCAGAAATTATATTTGAGTTATAGTGCCAAAAGATTATCTTTTGAATTAAGTCAATTTCATGTGAATTTTTAAAATTCATCCTTGTTTTATTTCATTTCAAAGTTCTATACCTTTAGAAAAACACCAGTTAGTTCTCTTTTCAACCAAAATAACAAAGTTTTCATCGTTTTCTAATGGAGCTTATGGGTAATCAATAACTTACCCATTCGTAACAGATGTTGATTGATGAATAGGTTGATTATAATTTACTTGCCGATTTTGAAAAGCGATTCCAGAAGAGCAAACTTTGATTAAGTTTCGATATGTGGATATCATTAGAACAATAATATGAAATAATTTCAAAATGGAAAGAACTGACTTCAAATATTATGTACGTATGGTTCATTAATTATTTTAACTTATGCTAATCTTCTTTTCTGCAAGTTTCTCGATGATCTCGATATCGCCGTTCTTTCGTGCACTTCTGATGGGGAAATTCGCGTTGCCATAATTGCGAACGATATTATATACAGGGTCCTGTAATAGTGCGTTAGGCTTCCATAGCTGCCAAACCAGACGTTTTAGAAATGAAGTTGGACAGCATTCCCTTTGTACTTTCAATTCTGCATCTCGGGCAATTTTCTAATATACAGGGTGTTCAAATAAAAGTATTCAGCAAATGAGTGATTTTTTTAATGGAACACTCCTTATATTTTCGCATATTCTGGATGCTTTTCAATACCTCTATTATAACGCAAAAAATTAGGGATATTTTTTCAACGGTACGGATCTTATTCAGAAAAAACTGCAAAATTTCTACGAAACAGCAGTTCGGTAAAACCTATCTACCGATTTCCAGAAGCGATAGAAACAAGAGTTCGATCAGAATTTCTTTCAACTCAAGAATTTGCCTAGTCATCGTTCCTAAATGATCAACCTCTCTTATACAGGGTGTCCGTTATTAATGTCCAAATATAAAGGATTTGAAATTGCTTTTTCTCGATTTTTTCAAATATAACACCCAGTATTTTTTTCCATGATGATGTACACAGTTTGAAACCTTACATTTTTTCAGAAGTAACCTTGGGAATATTTCCACTCCTGTGTCCAGCAGACACAAAAAATGACATTTCAACCAAAAATTTCAGGAATAATGAACATAATAATGAACGGATATTTCAAATGAGTCACACAATGAAACCAAACTGAATTTTCAAAAAACTTTGAAACCCTTCCAAAATCATAATCCTTGAAGTTCAACATGAAAATGATAATGTTTGTACGAATAAGTAACACATACATAGGTATTATTGGTAACTTGTGTATTACGATTACAGAGTTCTATCGGCACCCAAAAAAAATATTATTCATGAAATGGTGCTTATGATTTTCATTGCGGAGCAGTGCTACAGAAACTGCATTCAAGTACATCGATTATTATTATTGATCAAAGTATTTTTATTCAAAGTTATTTCCGAATACAATAAATTGAGATGAATTTTGGTGAAGATGAAATGGTTGATATGATTTTCATGTTGTGTCACAGAAACAGTTTATCAGCCAGTAGATCCTATGCTGTCGAATATCCCGAAAGAAGACATACACATGAGTCGAGTTTTCGGAGCCTTTTAAACATATTTGTAGAGACAGGAGATGTCAAGTATAAAAACGAAGAGAGGATAACTGTAACTGGGAAAGTTTTAAAATTGAACAGAACCCTACATTTTTTGAATTCATGTTTTATTCAGTGATGAAGCAACCTTCCACAATTCCGAAGCCGTCAAGAGGTACAATTTTCATTAGTACTCTGTAGGAAATCTAAGAATTATAAGGGAAATGGACAATCAACACAGGTGGTCATTGAATGTCTGGGGACCAGTAATCGGCAATCATGTGATAGGATAAGAAAATTTAGATGGAGCTGCATATTTGAATTTCATTCAGAACATTCTTCCCGGAATGTTAGCAGTGTTACCTACGGAAATACGAAATGAAATATGGTTTCAGAATGATGGAGCACCCGCTCATTACTCTCGTCCTGTGAGGGATTTACTGAACCAACAGTTACCAAATAGATGGATTGGTAAGAGCGGACCGACAAGATGGCTTGCTTGATCACCGGATCTCACCAGAATAGATTTTTTTTTGTGGGGATACATAAAGGGAATCGTGTATGATGAAGTTCCAACAACAGCTTCCAATATGCGAGAGAGGATTGTGACTGCTTTCCGAAGTAATACTCCAGCCATACTGATGAGGTTTAGTGGGTCATTCAACGATCAGATCGCTTTGTGTTCCAGAGAAGGCGGACGACACATTGAACATCTCTTGGATCATTAACAAAATTTTTCTTTGTCTTTTTCAACGCCCGTTTGTTTTTACATCCAATATTTGAATACAATTTTCCGTTCTGATTTCATTTTTCGTGCCTGCTGGACGCATGAGTGGAAATAGCCCTTTCGTTACTTCTGAAAAAATTTAAGGTATTGAACTGTGTACATCATCACAGAAAAAAATACAGGGTGTTACTTCTGAAAAAATCGAGAAAAAATAATTTGAAATTCTTCATATTTGGCGATTGATAACGGACACCCTGTATAAGAGAGGTTGATCATTTAGGAACGATGACTAGGCAAATTCTTGAGTTGAAAGAAATCCTGGTCAAATTCATGTTTTTATCGCTTCTGGAAATCTTTGAAGGGCTTTCACCGAACTACTGTTTCGTCGAATTTTGCAGTTTTTTCTGATTAAGATCCGTACCGTTGGAAAAATATCCCTAATATTTTGCATCATGGTAGAGGAATTGAGGAGCATTTAAAATATTCAAAAATATAGGTAGGGGGGGGTTCCATTTAAAATATCACTCATTTGTTGAATAATTTGATTTGGGAACACCCTGTATATCAGAAAATAATTTCCTGAGATGCAGAATTGAAAGTACAAAGGGAATCCTTTTCAACTGGTTTAGCAGTTATGGAAGCCTAACGCACTATTGCAGGACCCTGTATAGAGAACCAAACGAATATTTCAAACAACTATACCGTTATTCATACTACGTATCGAAAAAACTCTCAGCTCCAGAACATTCACGAGCGAATATTACATTCCAATTTCAAGAACTGATTTCGACTCCTCGACAGAACCACCGTCATACTTAATGATTTATAACACTATGAAGTGTATTAGGAATTTTTGTGACAAGCTGAGTTCCTTCTTCATCTCATTCTCAGGATATATTGTATAAAGAAATTACGGACGCTTTCACAGGTATCATACGAATTTATGTGAATAAAATACCAGACAACCACCCCGAGAGTTTTACTATCTTTCAAACCGAGTAAGGATATATCCATGATGTAAGTAAAACATGGTGTGCTCATCTGTGATCGTATTTACCAATGATGACGTTACTTTTTTCATTAAAATTCAAAGCACAGAAAATATACAGGGTCTTTCACGAGGAACCTCACCCATATTTATACGGGAAACTACTGAACGTATTTTCATGAAATTCAGCACTCATAAGTATTTCACGATGCTGATGAAATCTAAAATATTTTCAAGGCATGAGCACCTCCGGTTTTTCCGGAAATGACGTCAATTTCCGTTTTTCAAATTAGAACACCATTTTTTCATTGCAGAAATAGATTTCTTAGAAAATTTCAATTTATTTTGATGTAACATTTTTCAGTTTTGGTTGGAAAATTCTCTCTGAGCGGGAAAATTCGAAAAAAAATCGAAAATAGAGCTCCGCTGAAACAAGAATAACTTCGAGGTTTTTGGATGGAAAATTTTCATGTTTGGGATTTTTCAAGATGTAAGATTGATGTATCCACTTTAAAAATCGAAATCGCGATTCATGATACAGGGGGTGAAAAAATCGCTTTCAAAGTTAGGGATGACAAAATCGTGAAAAATCAATTTTTTCAAATTAGAACCCCATTTTTTTATGGCAGATATTGAATCAACGTTGAAAAATAATGTGAATGTATGCATCACACCTTTGCCCTAAAGTGGATATTTTCTGAGTTATTGACAAAAAACTGTTTTTCGTCTTGAATTTTCAGCTATTTCTTTTCCCTTCACGCCAAAAAGATGAAATTTTCAGGAACTGTTATTTGAACCTTGCTGTAGATTTTTCACCCCTTCTTGAAACCGACTTCAAGTTACTATTAGGAGAACCATGGCAAACTCTCGCAGTTATAACTAGAGAAGATGCTCAAAGTTTTGACCGTTAATTTCTAGACATTTATTTATACGTGTCTGGAATGCTTCGTGCGTTGCTCTTCTTATTTCATCGGGAGGAAGAGATCTGCAAAAGTGTTTAAAAACCAAATTGAGTTTCAAAACTATGAATCTAAAAATCTAAACAAACCTGAACGCATTTCTGACTCGTTCTATGCAGTCCTCTTTATCAGTCAGGGGAGTTGAGTAGACAATATTTTTTATCCTACCCCAAACATAATAGTCTAAAGGAGTTAAATCGGGAGAACGTGGTGGCCAAAGATGTGGACCATTGTTCGCCAACCATCGATCTTCAAATAGCCTGTAGAGGATATTTGACACATTGAGTGAATTGTGTGGAGGCGCGCCATCTTGTTGATACCATAAGTCATTATGGTTCTGTACTAGCGGCTCAATTATTTGAGTCAATATGTCAGAATATCTATCTCCTAAGGGAGAACATTCTTTAAATAATGCAAACATGTGTAGTGTTCTATCTTACCAGTTAAAGTCCCATCATAAATGTGAACATCGAGAATTGCATAATTTTTGATGGCGCAAAAAACATTGAAACTCCAGGTCTCTTGAAAGTTCCATTGTCTGAAGTGGTGGTTGTTCTCTTCATCCCAATAATGACTGTTATGCCTATTGAAAGAACCATTCTTTGTGAATTTAGATTCATCTGTCCAAATTATACAGTCCAAAAAGTTTTCATTCTCTTGAAATCGAATCATCATAGCTTCGCAAAACTCTGTTCTCCTGACGAAATCAGTTTCCTTCAAATGCTGTACCCTATTGAATTTATATGGGTGCATTTTATGTTTTTTTAATATTCTCCAAACACTCGATTGAGATAATCCCAGATCAATCTCGGCATCTTTGAGAGAATTTTCAGGATTCACACGAAAATATGCAAGAACTGTAATTTCGTTGTTCTCATCTTCTACTACACTTTTTTCTCTGTGTGAAGTTTTCTTAACGAAAGATCCGACATTTCTCAAGTTTGTCATGGTTCTGTTAATGGTATCTCTCGTTGGTCTGGGTCGGTCAGGAAACCTCTCAATGAACAGTCGAATCGTTCTATCTACAACTTTATTACATTCTCCATGAAGTAGAATGAGATTTAAATAATCTTCATTGGTAAAATTAGGCATAGTGATCGATTTTATAACTTAATACGAATTATCACCAAATTAATAGTAAACACAAAATGCTACTGAATAAAGAGGAATTTGGCAGATGTAATTAATGATATCTATCATTAAAAAAAAATAATGTAAAACATGGTAAGTTTTTGCATATGGTTCATAAGGAATTATTTATTTATCACTGGAGAGAAAACCGATGGCCGATTAGTTGAAATAAAGAGGTTTCCGATACAAATTCGAATCCAAATTCGCCATCTATTTAGGAACAACGTGTAACTTTTTTCTCTTGCATATTAGGGTAGTAAAATCTAAAACATGGTTTAAGTAACAGTTCCTGAAAATGTCATCTTTTTGGCGTGAAGGGAAAAGAAATAGCTGAAAATTCAAGACGAAAAACAGTTTTTTGTGAATAACTCAGAAAATATCCACTTTAGGGCAAGGGTGTGATGCATACACTCACATTATTTTTTAACGTAGATTCAATATCTGCCATAAAAAAATGGGGTTCTAATTTGAAAAAAATGATTTTTCACGATTTTGTCATCCCTAACTTTGAAAGCGATTTTTTCACCTCCTGTATCATGAATCGCGATTTCGATTTTTAAAGTGGATACATCAATCTTACATCTTGAAAAATCCCAAAAATGAAAATTTTCCATTCAAAAACCTCGAAGTTATTCTTGTTTCAGCGGAGCTCTATTTTCGATTTTTTTTTCGAATTTTCCCGCTCAGAGAGAATTTTCCAACCAAAACTGAAAAATGTTACATCAAAATAAATTGAAATTTTCTGAGGAATCTATTTCTGCAATAAAAAAATGGTGTTCTAATTTGAAAAACGGAAGTTGACGTCATTTCCGGAAAAACCGGAGGTGCTCATGCTTTGAAAATATTTTAGATTTCATCAGCATCGTGAAATACTTATAAGTGCTGAATTTCATGAAAATACGTTCAGTAGTTTTCCGTATAAATATGGGTGAGGTTCCTCGTGAAAGACCCTGTATTGAATTTGAATAAAAAAGTGACTTCATCATTGGTAAATACGATCACAGATGAGCACACCATATTTTACTTACATCATGGATATATCCTAAAGTGCAATTCCAACTAACCATAGACCCGAAATCCTATGAATCATAAAACTTCCTATCATCTGTAATCATAAACGAAAACTCAAGATTTTATTGGCTCTTCGATAGGATAATGGTTGTTAACCCTGAGGAGGCGGTTCACAAAAAATAATTCATTTAATTTTCCGCTACCTCTCTGAATAGCAGAAGAAATTTCTGAGATATTTTCGTGAGAATTCATAGGTGAGATTGATAGCCAACGATTGGCGTCTAATTTTCTGAAATGAACATTCTCATTGAGGCAATACCGGGCGAGTCTTTGAATTGTACATAATTTCAACCATAGATTCCTCTAATCAAATAAACAACTTTTTTTCTGTGCCGTTTTTCCAGATTCGGCTCAGGTAAAAAGTTATAAGCATTTAAATATTTCTCAATGTGCTAATACACTCCTGCACTTTCTTTGCAAGTTCACCACAAATATCTCCTACGGTAATCTCTTTGGCAGATTAACCAATCCAATGTTTGGAATTCAGAGAAACATGATTGAAAAACTCGTTTACCCACTTTACAATTGGGTGCTTTTGCGATATTATCGCAAGGTGAACATTTCACAACACTTGACTATCGAAACAGTTATTCTCCACTTGATATTCTTGGGGTATTAAGTTTCATGCCACTATAAAATGAAACACTATTCCATCCTCGCCCACTCTTATATCTAAAACTCAATAATTATTCTTATTTTCAATTAAATTTCAAATTCATACCTGAAACATATGAAATCAATTAACTAACGTAAACACATCAATTGAACTCTATGGATAGTCAGGTTCATAGACATGAACACTATCTGTGGTCTGATCACGAAATAGCATAAGTACATTAGTACTTATGCTAATGTTCTATGAGAAATCGATAAATATTTCTGTGTATTCTATGGTTCAGATAAGCGTAGACGGAACTTAATTTAGTGCCTTTACTAGCTCAGGGACGGATCCATAAAAATAAGGTAATTTCTTGAATTGTTATCAGATTTAATAACAATGAACGTTGAATATCTCCAAAACGTAGCGTTTCAGGAGAAATTATAGGGAATAATTAAGTATTCTAAAATGATTGAATATTTATATCATGACAAGATAAACTTCATCTGCAATCTTCATGCTAATTTCAAATAGTTCCATGAATCGTTGAGTCTATAACTCGGAAACTGTTTGAAGTAGGATGAAAGTGATTACTGAAGAATATATCATATGTATAGAAAACTTCACACCAAAATTCATCTCATTCGCAGTTACCATACCAAAGCTGAAAAAAAATTTTTCTGGAAATTTCAACAGCCTGTATATTTTTACTGGAGCCGAATCTGGAAAAATGTTGAATGAAAAAAGTGTTTTATTTGATGAGAGGAATCTACTGGTGAAATTAATGTACAACTTAAAGACTCACCCTATATATGGGTTGATAAATATTTCCATTTTAGAATTGCTATTGACAGAAGAATAGCGAATATTTTCCACGGGTGTGAAGCTACCGATGGATTCTACCGATGGATTTCGTCGACAGGGGTCATATGGCAACGTGGCGCGGTCGAAGCCAGGGTACTATGTCGGGGCGTTCGGGACTACCCGTAACTGATCTGCTTCCGCGCACAACTTGGTTTGTTTATTTCCTATACGCAGCGAATGGAATGGAATGATGCAAGTTCGGGCGTATTATGAATATCTATCGGGTGGAAAAGTGCTAATAGTAATCAGATAATTTCAAATATCAATTATTCATGATTATGAACCACCACAATGCATTTTGGAAGTCATTGCCGTAGTAGGTAGTGCAAAATATGAGGAACATTCATTTTTTATATACGTGAATAATGATATCCATCAGTTATCATTACAGATTAAGCGTTTTCAATAGCAAATGTTTAGTCCTCGCTGTTGGATTAACAGTGAAGGTCGACTGAAAATTGAGGGTAGGAAAATTTTGGAACTAAAGGAAATATTTCTGATGAAGGCATGGGGCCGGATAAAAATCATTTCTTGTTTACGTCTCATAGCATTTTGAATATCAAATAAAAGTGATCAGGGACGTCGGATTCATTTTGTAGGAGGAAAAACTTCACATCTGCGTCTAGACTTATCTAAGCAACGTCGCTAACAAAGACCGATAGAATATCTATTCCTATCACTTTCCTCAACATTTTCAGTAGCCAGAAAAAAGTGTTCGCCCGTAGGATACCGGAGACGGCGGACTTCGTTTCGGACGATGGAAAATTTCAAATCTACCACAATACTTATCTGAGCGTTGTCGGTTATAAAAACCGATTGAATATCATTCCCTCTCACTTCCTCCAACATATTCAGTAGCTAGAAAAAAGTGTTCGCCTATAGGATACCGGAGACGGCGGAATTCGTTTCGGACGATGAAAAATTTCAAAACTACTACAATACTTACCTGAGCGTTGTCGGTTATCAAGACCGATTGAATATCATTAATTTTCACTTCCCTCAGCATATTCCGTAGCTAGAAAAAAGTGTTCGCCTATAGGATGCCGGAGACGGCGGACTTCGTTTCGGACGATGGAAAATTTCAAATATACGTCAATACTTATCTGAGCGTTGTCGGTTATCAAGACCGATTGAATATCATTCCTTATCACTTCCCTCAACATATTCAGTAGCCAGAAGAAAGTGTTCGCCCATAGGATGCCGGAGACGGCGGACTTCGTTTCGGTCGATGAAAAATTTCAAAACTACCACAATACTTATCTGAGCGTTGTCGGTTATCAAGACCGATTGAAAATCATTCCTTATCACTTCCCTCAACATATTCAATAGCTAGAAAAAAGTGTTCGCTCATAGGATGCCGGAGACGGCGGACTTCGTTTCGGACGATAGAAAATTTCAAATATACGTCAATACTTATCTGAGCGTTGTCGGTTATCAAGACCAATTGAATATCATTCCTTATCAATTCCCTCAACATATTCAGTAGCCAGAAAAAAGTGTTCGCCCATAGGATGCCGGAGACGGCGGACTTCGTTTCGGACGATGGAAAATTTCAAATATACGTCAATACTTATCTGAGCGTTGTCGGTTATCAAGACCGATTGAATATCATTCCTTATCACTTCCCTCAACATATTCAGTAGCCAGAAGAAAGTGTTCGCCTATAGGATACCGGAGACGGCGGACTTCGTTTCGGACGATGAAAAATTTCAAAACTACCACAATACTTATATGAGCGTTGTCGGTAATAAAGGCCGATTGAATATCATTCCTTATCACTTCCCTCAACATTTTCAATAGCCAGAAAAAAGTGTTCGCCCATAGGATACCAGAGACGGCGGACTTCGTTTCGGACGATGAAAAATTTCAAAACTACCACAATACTTATCTGAGCGTTGTCGGTTATCAAGACCGATTGAATATCATTCCTTATCACTTCCCTCAACATATTCAGTAGCCAGAAAAAAGTGTTCGCCCATAGGATGCCGGAGACGGCGGACTTCGTTTCGGTCGATGAAAAATTTCAAAACTACCACAATACTTATCTGAGCGTTGTCGGTTATCAAGACCGATTGAATATCATTCCTTATCACTTCCCTCAACATATTCAGTAGCCAGAAAAAACTGTTCGCCCATAGGATGCCGGAGACGGCGGCAATACTTATCTGAGCGTTGTCGGTTATCAAGACCAATTGAATATCATTCCTTATCAATTCTCTCAACATATTCAGTAGCCAGAAAAAAGTGTTCGCCCATAGGATGCCGGAGACGGCGGACTTCGTTTCGGTCGATGAAAAATTTCAAAACTACCACAATACTTATCTGAGCGTTGTCGGTAATAAAGACCGATTGAATATCATTTCTTATCACTTCCCTCAACATATTTATTAGCCAGAAAAAAGTGTTCGCCCATAGGCTACCGGAGACGGCGGACTTCGTTTCGGACGATGGAAAATTTCAAATATACGTCAATTCTTATCTGAGCGTTGTCGGTTATCAAGACCGATTGAATATCATTCCTTATCACTTCCCTCAACATATTCCGTAGCCAGAAAAAAGTGTTCGCCCATAGGATGCCGGAGACGGCGGACTTCGTTTCGGACGATGGAAAATTTCAAATATACGTCAATTCTTATCTGAGCGTTGTCGGTTATCAAGACCGATTGAATATCATTCCTTATCACTTCCCTCAACATATTCCGTAGCCAGAAAAAAGTGTTCGCCCATAGGATGCCGGAGACGGCGGACTTCGTTTCGGACGATGGAAAATTTCAAATATACGTCAATTCTTATCTGAGCGTTGTCGGTTATCAAGACCGATTGAATATCATTCGTTATCACTTCCCTCAACATATTTAGTAGCCAGAAAAAAGTGTTCGCCCATAGGATACCGGAGATGGCGGACTTCGTTTCGGACGATGGAAAATTTCAAATATACGTCAATTCTTATCTGAGCGTTGTCGGTTATCAAGACCGATTGAATATCATTCCTTATCACTTCCCTCAACATATTCAGTAGCCAGAAAAAAGTGTTCGCCCATAGGATGCCGGAGACGGCGGACTTCGTTTCGGTCGATGAAAAATTTCAAAACTACCACAATACTTATCTGAGCGTTGTCGGTTATCAAGACCGATTGAATATCATTCCTTATCACTTCCCTCAACATATTCAGTAGCCAGAAAAAAGTGTTCGCCCATAGGATGCCGGAGACGGCGGCAATACTTATCTGAGCGTTGTCGGTAATAAAGACCGATTGAATATCATTCCTTATCACTTCCCTCAACATATTCAGTAGCCAGAAAAAAGTGTTCGCCCATAGGATGCCGGAGACGGCGGACTTCGTTTCGGTCGATGAAAAATTTCAAAACTACCACAATACATATCTGAGCGTTGTCGGTAATAAAGACCGATTGAATATCATTCCTTATCACTTCCCTCAACATATTTAGTAGCCAGAAAAAAGTGTTCGCCCATAGGATACCGGAGATGGCGGACTTCGTTTCGGACGATGGAAAATTTCAAATATACGTCAATTCTTATCTGAGCGTTGTCGGTTATCAAGACCGATTGAATATCATTCCTTATCACTTCCCTCAACATATTCCGTAGCCAGAAAAAAGTGTTCGCCCATAGGATGCCGGAGACGGCGGAGTTCGTTTCGGGCAATGGAAAATTTCAAATATACGTCAATACTTATCTGAGCGTTGTCGGTTATCAAGACCGATTGAATATCATTCCTTATCACTTCCCTCAACATATTCATTAGCCAGAAAAAAGTGTTCGCCCATAGGATACCGGAGACGGTGGACTTAGTTTCGGACGATGAAAAATTTCAAAACTACCACAATACTTATCTGAGCGTTGTCGGTAATAAAGACCGATTGAATATCATTCCTTATCACTTCCCTCAACATATTCAGTAGCCAGAAAAAAGTGTTCGCCCATAGGATACCGGAGACGGCGGACTTCGTTTCGGACGATGGAAAATTTCAAATATACGTCAATTCTTATCTGAGCGTTGTCGGTTATCAAGACCGATTGAATATCATTCGTTATCACTTCCCTCAACATATTCATTAGCCAGAAAAAAGTGTTCGCCCATAGGATACCGGAGACGGCGGACTTCGTTTCGGACGATGGAAAATTTCAAATATACGTCAATTCTTATCTGAGCGTTGTCGGTTATCAAGACCGATTGAATATCATTCGTTATCACTTCCCTCAACATATTTAGTAGCCAGAAAAAAGTGTTCGCCCATAGGATGCCGGAGACGGCGGACTTCGTTTCGGACAATGGAAAATTTCAAATATACGTCAATACTTATCTGAGCGTTGTCGGTTATCAAGACCGATCGAATATCATTCCTTATCACTTCCCTCAACTCCGCTCAGATAAGTATTGACGTATATTTGAAATTTTTCATCGTCCGAAACGAAGTCCGCCGTCTCCGGTATCCTATAGGCGAACACTTTTTTCTGGCTACGGAATATGTTGAGGGAAGTGATAAGGAATGATATTCAATCGGTCTTGATAACCGACAACGCTCAGATAAGTATTGACGTATATTTGAAATTTTCCATCGTCCGAAACGAAGTCCGCCGTCTCCGGCATCCTATGGGCGAACACTTTTTTCTAGCTACGGAATATGTTGAGGGAAGTGATAAGGAATGATATTCAATCGGTCTTGATAACCGACAACGCTCAGATAAGTATTGTAGTAGTTTTGAAATTTTTCATCGTCCGAAACGAAGTCCGCCGTCTCCGGTATCCTAAGGGCGAAAACTTTTTTCTGGCTACGGAATATGTTGAGGGAAGTGATAAGGAATGATATTCAATCGGTCTTGATAACCGACAACGCTCAGATAAGTATTGACGTATATTTGAAATTTTCCATCGTCCGAAACGAAGTCCGCAGTCTCCGGTATCCTATGGGCGAACACTTTTTTCTGGCTACTGAATATGTTGAGGAAAGTGATAAGGAATGATATTCAATAGGAGTTTATTACCGACAACGCTCAGATAAGTATTGACGTATATTTGAAATTTTCCATCGTCCGAAACGAAGTCCGCCGTCTCCGATATCCTATGGGCGAACACTTTTTTCTGGCTACTGAATATGTTGAGGAAAGTGATAAGGAATGATATTCAATAGGTGTTTATTACCGACAACGCTCAGATAAGTATTGACGTATATTTGAAATTTTCCATCGTCCGAAACGAAGTCCGCCGTCTCCGGTATCCTACGGGCGAACACTTTTTTCTGGCTACTGAATATGTTGAGGAAAGTGATAAGGAATGATATTCAATAGGTGTTCATTACCGACAACGCTCAGATAAGTATTGACGTATATTTGAAATTTTCCATCGTCCGAAACGAAGTTCGCCGTCTCCGGTATCCTATGGTCGAACACTTTTTTCTGGCTACTGAATATGTTGAGGGAATTGATAAGGAATGATATTCAATTGGTCTTGATAACCGACAACGCTCAGATAAGTATTGACGTATATTTGAAATTTTCTATCGTCCGAAACGAAGTCCGCCGTCTCCGGCATCCTATGGGCGAACACTTTTTTCTAGCTATTGAATATGTTGAGGGAAGTGATAAGGAATGATTTTCAATCGGTCTTGATAACCGGCAACGCTCAGATAAGTATTGTGGTAGTTTTGAAATTTTTCATCGACCGAAACGATGTCCGCCGTCTCCGGCATCCTACGGGCGAACACTTTTTTCTGGCTACTGAATATGTTGAGGGAAGTGATAAGGAATGATATTCAATCGGTCTTGATAACCGACAACGCTCAGATAAGTATTGACGTATATTTGAAATTTTCCATCGTCCGAAACGAAGTCCGCCGTCTCCGGCATCCTATAGGCGAACACTTTTTTCTAGCTACGGAATATGCTGAGGGAAGTGATAATTAATGATATTCAATCGGTCTTGATAACCGACAACGCTCAGGTAAGTATTGTAGTAGTTTTGAAATTTTTCATCGTCCGAAACGAATTCCGCCGTCTCCGGTATCCTACGGGCGAACACTTTTTTCTGGCTACTGAATATGTTGAGGAAAGTGATAAGGAATGATATTCAATAGGTGTTCATTACCGACAACGCTCAGATAAGTATTGACGTATATTTGAAATTTTCCATCGTCCGAAACGAAGTTCGCCGTCTCCGGTATCCTATGGTCGAACACTTTTTTCTGGCTACTGAATATGTTGAGGGAATTGATAAGGAATGATATTCAATTGGTCTTGATAACCGACAACGCTCAGATAAGTATTGACGTATATTTGAAATTTTCTATCGTCCGAAACGAAGTCCGCCGTCTCCGGCATCCTATGGGCGAACACTTTTTTCTAGCTATTGAATATGTTGAGGGAAGTGATAAGGAATGATTTTCAATCGGTCTTGATAACCGGCAACGCTCAGATAAGTATTGTGGTAGTTTTGAAATTTTTCATCGACCGAAACGATGTCCGCCGTCTCCGGCATCCTACGGGCGAACACTTTTTTCTGGCTACTGAATATGTTGAGGGAAGTGATAAGGAATGATATTCAATCGGTCTTGATAACCGACAACGCTCAGATAAGTATTGACGTATATTTGAAATTTTCCATCGTCCGAAACGAAGTCCGCCGTCTCCGGCATCCTATAGGCGAACACTTTTTTCTAGCTACGGAATATGCTGAGGGAAGTGATAATTAATGATATTCAATCGGTCTTGATAACCGACAACGCTCAGGTAAGTATTGTAGTAGTTTTGAAATTTTTCATCGTCCGAAACGAATTCCGCCGTCTCCGGTATCCTATAGGCGAACACTTTTTTCTAGCTACTGAATATGTTGGAGGAAGTGAGAGGGAATGATATTCAATCGGTTTTTATAACCGACAACGCTCAGATAAGTATTGTGGTAGATTTGAAATTTTCCATCGTCCGAAACGAAGTCCGCCGTCTCTGGTATCCTACGGGCGAACACTTTTTTCTGGCTACTGAAAATGTTGAGGAAAGTGATAGGAAAAGATATTCTATCGGTCTTTGTTAGCGACGTTGCTTAGATAAGTCTAGACGCAGATGTGAAGTTTTTCCTCCTACAAAATGAATCCGACGTCCCTGATCACTTTTATTTGATATTCAAAATGCTATGAGACGTAAACAAGAAATGATTTTTATCCGGCCCCATGCCTTCATCAGAAATATTTCCTTTAGTTCCAAAATTTTCCTACCCTCAATTTTCAGTCGACCTTCACTGTTAATCCAACAGCGAGGACTAAACATTTGCTATTGAAAACGCTTAATCTGTAATGATAACTGATGGATATCATTATTCACGTATATAAAAAATGAATGTTCCTCATATTTTGCACTACCTACTACGGCAATGACTTCCAAAATGCATTGTGGTGGTTCATAATCATGAATAATTGATATTTGAAATTATCTGATTACTATTAGCACTTTTCCACCCGATAGATATTCATAATACGCCCGAACTTGCATCATTCCATTCCATTCGCTGCGTATAGGAAATAAACAAACCAAGTTGTGCGCGGAAGCAGATCAGTTACGGGTAGTCCCGAACGCCCCGACATAGTACCCTGGCTTCGACCGCGCCACGTTGCCATATGACCCCCGTCGACGAAATCCATCGGTAGCTTCACACTCGTATATTTTCCCAGGATTTGGGCGTCATAATGAAGCATATAAGTAAAACAACGTACCTCCACCAAAAAAGTTGAAATGAAAAGGAGCTATCATCGTTCATCTATTGAAACAGCAGTTTATTATCACTAAAATAGTAGGAGGACGTTTAAGTAGTGAACAACCCTAAAGTGAAACTAGTAAGTTCGTGCCGCTCTGTACTTTGTATTTTTTTTTTGTATTTTTTCCGAATATCCTAGGCTTCAACGAAACCCCTCAGAAGCTTCAAGCTTGTGCGAGTTAGGATACCGGGTGTGTTCTGTGTAGGCTTTGTTACTAATTCCTTGCGCCACGTTAGGAACAGCACTGTTAATTGTTTACCCAACAGCGAATGGTTGGACGGTCCCCTAAAAACCGGAAAAGTTATTTCCCGGCCAAGGGCTTGAACCCCAGACCTTACGATCATGGGGCTTGCGCTCTAACCACTGAGCTACCGCCGCTGTACTTCACAATCACTTTGAGAAAAATCAGTTATCTTCATACTTACTTGAAGGAGAATCCTCCACTGGCACCAAAAGGTCGTCCGCCTGGAAAAAAATCACATTTGAAATGAATAAATTCAGTTCTATCTTGTCGGAATACATTTAATGTAAACATAAAATTCTAGAAAAGCAGCGACTTGAAGTCAGCAGCTTTTGGGCGCATGTTCAAACTCGTTACCGAAGCGGTCATCATTTCAAGTATTGGCCCCATCAGCTTGCATATTGTGCTCACGGTCGTCCCCGCGGCCGATCGTAAACACAATAACTTTCGAAAAAAACAATTGAGAAACTCGATATTTGTAGAGAAGGTTTGTGGCTTAATTACGAAGGTCGAATGGGTAAAATCTGCCTAATGATTCCGCAGATATAACCATTCTAAATTTTATTTTCCAATATTCACAAGAATACAGATTGGATCGGAGTAAAATCCAGTATTCGATTGAAAAATATGGTAAATAATTGTAGAATATCGAACATTTGAAAAAAAAATTTTTTTCTTTAAATTATTTCGATGAAATTCATCACGAAGTTTTGCATCAGCATTCTCAAACCGGTTTAACGTTCATCGGGGTTGGATCAGTATTTTTTGAGTTATTGCGGAAAAATCCACGAAACATATTTTTTCCAATATCTCCGAAAGTTCGAATCGGATCAAAATCAAGTTTGAAATGCAATCTTACTAGAAAGTTTCAAGTCGATTGCATCCTCCGTACTCAAGTAAAGGACAGAATCGATTTTAACATCAGATTCGTCATCATTGAGTTTCCCAGAAATGCCCGAAAAATGAATATTAGCAGGAGAATTTCATCATCTACTGGCGATAGTTTGTTTATATATCAAAGCTCATTTTGGGAGTATTTTGCATCATTTTCTAAGGGGGTTTCCTGTGTTTTCACTCCCAATATCTGAAATAGAACTATTAAAAATCTAGAAAAGCACTAACGTGAGGTCAGGAGCTTTTACGCGCTTGTTAAAATTCTAACTATTAGATCAACACGAAATTTTGCACCTTAGTTGAGTGTTGGTGTTCTCCACCTGATTTCGAAGTTTCAATATGATTGCATATGTTCTTTTTCAGATAGTGCGGAAATAACATAAAAATTCCAAATAACAACGCAACTTGGCACATTTTTGCGCGCAGGTTCTAGGGGAACAGCGTGCTATCGTTTTGTCCAAATGTCTGTAATTTTCGGACTTCGAGCCGAAATTGGTCACAAACGACTAGTTTGGACTCACCGATAATGAATCCAGAGTAAAAATCGATTCTGTCCGGCCGTCACCACGATTACGGGCGTACAGAGGATTTTTTGAAGTTTTGAGGTTATGTTCCTGATACTTCGAGAACTACTGAAGCCATTGAATTGAAACTCAGCAGATGGTTTGACCATGAGGACTCGCAACTTTTCGTTCTGTCAGTAAATCGAAAAAAAAAATTTTTTTTTGAACTATTTATTACATTTCATGAAAATTTCAAACTTACCTCGAGCTCTATGTTTCACAGCAGTGTACCAAATTTTAATTCGATACGGTTATTACTTTCGGAGATATTGGAAAAAAATAGGTCAAATTTCGTGTTTTTTCCTGATATCGTTGTTTTTTCGGAATAAATCATAAAAACCTAGAAAAGCACTGACGTGAAAACAGCAGCTTTTGCGTGCATGTTCAAATTTTCATCCAAAGCGGTCGTCCATTTTGAACATGCGGGCAAAAGTTATTGACTTCACGTCAGTGCTTTTCTAGGTTTTCTAGCAGCTTTTGCTCGCATGTTCAAGTTCGTTGCCGAAGCGGTCATCTTCATTGAACGGCAGTGCTTTTCTAGGTTTTTTTCCTCAAATCTCCGGAAGTTAACATCGAACAGAATTGAATTTGACCACGGATTCTTCTGCAGGAACCCAATCGTGTAAGACTATTTTCGGCTCAAAATTCGAAAATTACAGATATCGTGACGAAATTATAACGCACTGTTCCTTAGAACAAGCGCGTAAGACAAACGAGAAAACTTTCAGGATTATTTTCTTTCGATTTTGCGTTTTGAGTTGAGACCTTTGTCAAATGGATATTTTCAAGAAATCACAGCAACACAGATTCAATTGGTTTGAAAGCTTTTTTTAATTCTACCTATTTTTAAGTAAATTCAGCCAAACAGGGTTTCTGCAGAATAATGAACAAAGTTACTCTCTCCATTTAACACCATGCAAGAGGACTAATGTTTCTTTTCAAATTATCTGATTTTGACATCAGTATTTTTGTAGTGTCCATATCTATCATGTGATTCCTAATGGTCCAACATACATGGTTCACTATTTGGGATTTTTGAATGTCTCTATTCCTAGATTGTTTTTGTGCTCTCGTTTTCTGATATCCACCAGTCGAGAGGTTTCCCCTGTATATGTCTTTCCACAAATACAGGGAATACTATATAAACATAATTTTTGGATTTTTGTTTCTCGTTAATGGGTTTCGTTTTAGGTAGTATGGATCTCAAATCATTTTTTGGTTTGAAAATCGTTCTTATATTGAATTCAGCACCAATTCTTCTGATTTTTTCTGAAAGTCCATGTACATAAGGAATCATATTCAATAAACTGGGTTGTTCATGATGGTTGTTCTGTTGATTTGGTTGATAATCAAAAGAAGATTTTTTCTGTTAATTTGAAAAGATTTCTTTTCATAAATTTTCTAGGATATCCATCTACTTCAAGAAACGATTTGATGTAATTCAATTCACGTTGACGAATCTCGTGGGTTGATGAGATTACATACGCTCTATCATAAAAGGTTTTAATGATATCTCTTCTTACACTGAGTTAATGATTGGAATAACAGTTTAGATATGTATTTGTATGTGTATCTTTTGTGAAGACACTTGTTTCGAAATGATCCTGATATTTTTCAACTGAGACATCCAAAACTGAAAGTTTATTATTATTTTCTAATTCCATTGTGAATTTCAATGTGGGTTCTTTACAGTTTATTTATTCCAAAAATTCGTCTAACTTGAAATTTCCAAGATTTCAAAATCAAGATTAAGTTTGCAGAGAATTTTTGAGGTTATTTACTCAATATCTCGAAACAACAAATGTGATCGACTACCGTCCTCAGAATCGAATCAGAAATGAAAAAACATTATTTATCTTATTTTTCAGATCCAAAATCTATTTCCGGAAATATTGCGGGAAAATATGTCAAATTTGCTGGAATTTAGTATCGTCATGATTTTCTTGAATACTCAAGAAATATTGCATTGACAACAAATTTGCTGACTTCACGTATTTGCTGCAATAATGCAGATGTGATCGAATCGAAATTATGCACTCAAAAAAAGACGGCGTGAAGGTTAATGCAAAATGTCTTGAGGAAATGAGAACAACAGCGTAAAAGCTCCTGACCTCAGTCAGTGCTTTTTTAGGTTTTTATTGATTTTTCGAGTAGACTGGTTTGAATTTAATAGTAATATCAATCTGGAATATGATTATCTTCACTGTCAAAAATTGGTATTAAAATGATATTATTTATAGACGGCTATATTTTGAAAGAAACTTACGTTAGCATCTGGAGGAGCCGCTCCCCCTCCTCTCTTGATGTTGACCTGTGAAATAGAAAAAATACGTGAGTTAGGATTATGAACTTTGATATATTGATATATATACTATTTAAGTCATTCAGGTTTTGGAAATTCGTAACTTCTGAATGCTCTAGATTTCTGTTTTTGTTTCCAATCAGAAAATCGCTGTATGAATTAATTGATGTGTCTCCATGAACTACAATATTTTACACCAATGTAGATTGTGCAGCGATGATAACGTTCGATAATTCTCTTAGAAACCTGCACTCTGTTCGTTGCGGAATTCTTGTGATGAAGTGTAGTCACAGATTGCAAATTTCTGTTTTCGTACTCTGAATCTGGGATAAAGTGTGGGGTTATGTGCGTGTTTTTATGAATAAATATAACCCCACCAGATTGAATTACTCTACTCTCTTCTCTACTACACTCACATACACTGAAATTTAAGTCAGTGTGTACAGTAACATTTTCATGTAGAAACAATGAACAAACTTATGTTGAGACATTTTGAAGTAGTTAGAAGTAGAATATTTGGTAGTTACAAGTAGAATTCACTTAAATACAGAAAGCAGTTTTCCATTTGGACATTTTAAATCTGCCTACTACTGCAATTGATCAAAATTAATAAACACAATATTCGTTTCAGTAATATAGGTTGGAAACATGATGAAATCAGAAGTTGGTGTTTCCATTGTGAAAATTAGAGACAAAAGAAAATCCAGGTAGTTTTCTGATTATTAACAGAATCCTTAAAATTCCACTTCAAAAAATCTAGAAAAGCACTGACGTGAGGTCAGGAGCTTTTACGCGCTTGTTTAATTTCTTTCCCGATGGAGTCACCTGCTTATTGATCCATCCAAACGCAGTTTCATTTTGTAAAAGATTGTAAAAGATTTGGAGATCTCTTTTCATATAGTCCTATGAACTTCTGCATGAACCTCCAAGCTGTCATTTCTCAATCGATTGATAAATTTAAATTCGATCCGATTCGTATTTTTGGAAATATTTGAATGTGTATATCTATGACTCATTTGACGGATTTTACCCATTCACGATCGCGGCCATCGTATTTGAGTAGCAAATCAATGAACCTACAAGCTATTGTTTTTCCATCAAGTACTAGATTTGAATTGGATCTAATCTGTACTTTTAGGAATATTGGAAAAATAAAATTGTGAATGGGTATATGGGCCCTACTCCTTCTCTACAAATATCGAGTCCCTAAATAATTTCTCTTAGAAGTTAATTTGTTTGCTTCCGGTCTAACCATGGATAGTAAACACAATAATTGATAGAATATGCCGATAGACTAGCTATTTGTTGAGCACGTTGAGTTTCATTTCAATAGCTGAATTCACGAATTGCTAAAATCCACCCAATGATTCCCCAGATATACCTATTCCAAAAATGAAGATCGGATCGCATGAAAATTGATAATTGCTTGAAAAAAAGAATTGGAAGGCTCATGAAGAATTTCGTGGAGATCATTTGATTAGTAGATCGCAAAATATGAATTATCTGAAAATATTTTTCTTTCTTAATGTTACTTATGAAACGATCGTCACAAAATTTCGCTCATATTTGCTCATCAGCAGTTTCCAACTAGTTACTCAGTTTCATTATGTTCGGATCCCTATTTTTTGAGGTCGTCCATAAATAAGGGCGATAACGAGAAAAGAACCAAATAAGTTGACATAATTTTTCCCAATATCTCCGAAGATAAATATCGGATCAAACTGAAATTAAACACCGTTGTTAAACACTGACTTCAGATCTATGAGATTTTCTATTGAAAACAGATGAACATTTCCAAAAATAATTATTTGGGGAAATTGGAAAATTTCCAATCATCTTTGATCTCAATTTTTTACTCGTACCCTACCCACATACAGAAATCTTCAGACAAAATGAGGCAAGAAACATCTTTCTGCACCATCCAAATCATTCTCTGTAACATTTTTGTGAAACACTTCATCCACCATTGAATCTAACATAACGCCGACGTTACGACGAAAGCACATAATATAACTGAATGCCGGCAATGCTACAAATCACAATAACAATAATATAGGAATTGGTTTACGAAGAAGAAAGAGCTCCAGTATTAATAAAATGACGTCATCACAAGGACGAATATCTGTCGATAAATCAACAAATATTCCACCTGGATCAGAGCCCAAGCTGGAATATTTGTGGATATATCGACAGATATTCGTTCTTCTGATAATGTTATTTTAATAACAATAATAGCATGGCGGGTTGCGGGGTAATTGAAATATATATTCCAAATACACAGCAGTTCGGGGAAGAACAGCAGCATGTGACTGATTTCAATGAGAAGATTACTACAATTTACTGGTGGATTTCAAAAACTACCCGAAATCCACCACAGATTTCTTCCTACCAAAAATGTAGTTTTCTACCAGATCTGGTCACGCTGATCAGTGCTAGTTCACAGTTTGATCCGATAATTATTATCTACGAAGATATTGGGTAAAACCATGTCAAATTCTTTGGTTCTTTCCTCGTTATCACTCTTATTTTATTATATTATTATGCAACTTGAATACGTTCAAGTATCTGATAGTATAGAATACAGATACTTTCGTTGCAATACTGAAAATGAATTCATTATAACATTATTGAAACGGAATAACTGCAATACGTCGATTGACGATCTATTAACGCTGCTGCCCTGCATATTGTCACTGTAGGATCAAGTAAATGTAAATGGTGAAAGCTCGATGCGAACAAATATATTGAATCTATTAAAAGGAAAATTCAAAAAATACAAGTCTGATTGGAATGAAACAGAGTCTTCGAGTTTCCGGTGTCGATAAGAATAAAGAGATATGCTTTTTGAAATATATGAATTTCTGAAATAAATTTTTTGTTCCTCAGAAAAATCAGGAATTCTGATTGGGTTGAAATATAGTACTTGGCTATGAAGTGGCGGTTGGGAGATTTCAGTGAAAATTAAATGAAATATGTAAATTTTCGAAAAAACATTTTTTTTTCGAATTTTTCTGTGGAGAATTCTTCATATTGCTACTGTTCATCTACCAACCCAGTTTCATTTCGATCAGATGAATATTTTTTGAGTTATTGAAAAATCAAAATTTCAAATGGCTGTAGCACAAAAACCATTCGGCAGATTTGGCCCATTAACGAACTTAACCGAGATATTCAGGATCTTAACCTAACTTGTGAATTTGAAGAATCTAGGTCCTTTCTTTCGAGAGTTACAGCGCACACGGCCGGACGGACAGAATCAATTTCGACCACGGATTTTTCATCAGTGAGTCCAACCTAGTCGTTTGAGACCAATTTCGGCTCAAAATTCGAAAATCACAGACATCGTGACGAAATGATAACGCGCTGTTGCCTAGAACAAGCGCGTAATATAAACAGTTTTCGGCCAATTCATTGAACCAATGGCTAAAGACTAGTAGGCAGTAGTGTCCAGCGCTTCATTATGGTTGTGATCCCCGAGTTGCACATTATTCAACATCTTTGATGCTGTACATGATGTTTTCGAAGAACCTTCATTTATTTTCGGCGGTACAAAGATTTTTTTTAATACATTTCAAGTAGCCGATAGAAATGTGAGATGATTCTTCAATATTTCTTATTTTGTAGTGTAATAAGTGATGAATATGAGCATATTTTGCCTTCTCAAACATATCGCATGAAGAGAATTGCATTTCTTCAAGCTAACCTCAACAAAGTTTTTCGAGCAACAACAAGTGGATCCAGAATATACCTTAATGTAGTCTTTCAAATGCAAACACCATAGTTTATTATTTCAATCACAAATCATACATGGTGAGTCAGAAATGTGTACCGATTTATCAGAGGGTGATACGTTGAAAAATAAGTACAGTTCGATGAATAAACTTATGGCTCAAAATGAATAGTAAGGGAGATTATATATCCGTCCTCTTATCCAATTATTTATTAAAACTAAAAAACACAATTTCTAACTTTTCTTTTCATCCAAACCTTGTTGGAGAAGACCGAGTGTTGAGTACTTCTTGTTTATCAACGACACAGGAGGGTTACATCGTCGACAAAATTAAGAACAGAATTGTTCATGGCCTGATTGAGTATTCATTTCGCGATGAATGAATCTGCTGACATCAGGTGACTACAAAAACTCGAATATCTCGAAAACGGTTCGATTTATTGTATTTGGATGAGTACCAGAGTACCTTTTTTATGTAATTTTTTTCGTTCCATCGAATGCTCCTATTTTTGCACCAACACGAATAGAACGAAAGAAGTTGTCCCAAAAAATCATGTCTCACCCTCTAAAAATACCCTTGATTACGATATCAGAAATGTAGAAGTATAATGAAAAAAATTTTTCAAGAACAAACATTTATGCACGAAATTTCAATCAGTTGGCATTTACCGTTTAGAAATTAAGCAGCGAAATTTTTTGAACTTCATCAACTTTGGAAGGATATATTTTCTTCAATACACATTTTTAGCTATATACTTCAAGTTATACTTATTTTTCAATGTACCATCACACCCAGAAAGCACACAGCACTAATCCCTTAATCCCAGAAAAGAATCTTATGTGGCAAAGCGTCTCCAACAAGCCAAATAGCAATTACATTTGAGACCTGAAGTTGAGCTCAAAAACTATGATCGTCTACTTTTATCATCCTTTAAACAATTGTCTCCAAAGCCATATTGCTCAGTTGATATTAATTTATACAATACATATATAATAATGATAAACTGTTTGGGACGAAGTTTGAATAACTTTTCAATTATCAAGCAATTGGACGTTAATTATCAAGTTGCCCTTTACTACAAGATTTTTGCCGTGAAATATTAATTTTATCGTTTAATGATTTTGGGGAGCATATCTGTCAATAGATATTTTTGATGAATGTGAAAAAATACATCTCAACATCCATGCATAATTTCAACACAATAAGACTTGAATTCTTTACTTACATTCCGCAATTTCACCTGCAGTTTCTGCCGAAAAGGCGATGCTTCCTGAAATTGAAAGATATATTATATAACTATTTTAACATTCTCTGTTATAATTCTGGACCAGGTAAAAGGATTCTGGTAATTAACGGAACGTGCAACATGTTCTAGTTCGACCATGATGTAAATAAAATATGGTGTGCTCATCTGTGATCGTTTTACCAATGATGACGTCACAGTTTTCATTCAAAGTCGAAGCACAGAATATATATTTCCTTGTTTTTTAATCTTTGCTGACGTCACTTTCTTCAGATGAGCACACCATGTTTTGCTTACATCATGATTTCGACTATCTTCACTGATAACGTTCAGATATTTTTATTCTATACTTATTACCATGATGTATGTAAAACATGGTATGTCCATCTGCTCATCTGTGATCGTATTTACCAATGATGACGTAAGTTTTTTCATTCAAAGTCAAAGCACAGAATATATGTTTCCTTGTATCTTAATCTTGCCGACGTAACTTTTTTTCAGATGAGCACACCATGTCTTTCACATCATGCCTATTAAAGGGTCTTTCAATAGGGACGGGTCGATGTTGGCAGCCTGTGGCGGCCATGTTGTTTTAACGTCGTCTTTCTAACCTATATTTTTTTATTCAGTTAGTAATGCCAAATCACCATGGCAAGTTACACGGTTGAGCAACACGTCCAAATGTTAAAAATGTATTACCAAAATGAGTGTTCGTTAGTGCAAACGTTACGTGCATTGCGCCCATTTTACGGCAGACGAGGTGGTCCTTCAAAGTCGACTCTCCAACGTTTGGTGGCCAAATTCGAATCGACCGGTTCAATAAACAATCTGCCAACACCCGTACGTGCAAAGACCGCCAGATCGGCCGAGAACATCGCTGCTGTCCGTGATAGTGTGCAGGAGAACCCGAGGCAGTCAATTCATCGACGTTCACAAGAACTCGGTCTTTCACAAACATCAATGTGGCGCATTTTGTGTCAGGACTTAGGGCTGCACCCGTACAAGATTCAACTCACTCAGGAGCTCAAAGTTACTGACCATAGGCAACGCCGTTCGTTCGCTGATTGGGCTACAGTGTGTTTGGCAGAGGACCCCAACTTTGGCAGAAAAATCATTTTTTCCGACGAAGCGCATTTCTGGATGAATGGCTATGTGAACAAGCAGAATTGCCGTATATGGGATGACAACAACCCACACGAAGTTCACCAAGTAGCCATGCATCCACAAAAAGTGACCGTATGGTGCGGATTTTGGGCCGGCGGTGTTATTGGTCCGTACTTTTTTGAAAACGATGTTGGTGAGGCCATTACCGTCACAGGCGAACGGTACAGAAGGATGTTCACCGATTTCTTTTGGCCCAAATTGGACGATCTACACTTAGACGACATGTGGTTCCAGCAGGATGGCGCTACGAGCCATACAGCGGATGCCACCATGGATCTTCTGCATGAACGCTTTGAGGGCATGGTTATCTCTCGCAGAGGTGACGTGAATTGGCCACCGAGATCCTGCGACTTATCACCTTTAGACTTTTTTTTGTGGGGTTTTCTTAAGTCGCAGGTCTATACCAATAAGCCACAATCGACCGATGCCCTTAAAGTCAACATAGCTCAGGCTATCGCTGAAATTCAACCCGAACTATGCGGCAGAGTTGTTGAACATTGGACAACTCGAATTCGTGCCACCGTGAGAAGCCGCGGCGGACATTTAAACGATGTGATTTTCCACACATAATGGCATATATAGCTCTTTCAAATAAAAAAAAAAAATCGTTAAAATCTCACACACGGCCTTTTTTATTTCATGTCAAAATCGACCCGTCCTTATTGAAAGACCCTTTACTATGTTTGTTGCTAAAATATCACGGATAACAGTATTGACGGACGAGGCGTTTTTGACAGAAGCGTTTGTCGCTTCGGTTCGATTGGTCGAGGTCAGACACATCGATTTCCATAGGCGGTAAATGCTATTCAAAGAAGGAAAGGAAATAATCAGGAAAGGCACTGACGTGAAGTCTGGAGCTTTCGCGCGCTTGTTCTAATTCGTAGTCTGATTTCAGCTCTTATATTTTGAATTAATCTGAAAAATTTAATTTTGATTCGATTTACCTAGTGTATGTCAAGTGAGGGCATCCTAGAACCGTCGGCTTAGAAATCGCCTGGAGTGCTCGCAGAGGACCATTTTATTTTTGAACATTATATTACATTTTTTCACGAACTACAAATTTATTTTTCAATAATTGAATAGACAATTTGTTCTGAAGGGTTCAACAGGAACCATTATAATGAAATCTCACCTGCTGGAGGCACTGCAAGAGGTCACCCATCTGTCTCTCCACGGTTTTTTGGAGCTCGTCCTGCAATTGAAAGATGCGTAAATTTTAATGATATTTGGTCAAAGGTTGCAGTCAGAAATGAAAGACTTTGGAAATATTCCATGATCACTAAAAAATTAATTTCGAATCTAATTATACCATTTTGTTGGTCATTCAACTCCATAAACAAATAATTATTTGGCCTTCTAAAGGCCAATTAAATTTTATTGATTCTCCCAGATTCTGAAGAAAACATAATCAACTCGTAAGAACAATTCTGAATATAATTTTTTTGGGCAATCAGTGATACATAGCGATGCCTAATAGACCAAATAGACGAGATTCTACTTAAGTCTCGTCTCGTTTTTGAAATCGAAATCTCGTCTTAGAGTCCTCAGTCTCGTCTGGTCTTGGGTCTCGGAGTCTCGCAGAAGTCTCGTGTCAATTCATTATTCGATTTCAGTTTGCAATCTTCAGTTGGTTGAAAGATTCCATTTCAGAATAATTATTGCGTTAGTTATCGTTGATGTTATTTTTATTCAGAATAAGGAACTAATATTTATTCATAAATTGATTGACATGCAGATATTCAGATATTCTCTAATGTATACTGATCTCATTAAAAGAACAATAATCATAGAACCAAAATAAACTAATGCTACTGAGAATATCTCCAGCTTCAACACCTTCCCTCATTGGAATATTTTGGTTAATCCCATTTTGTTCCTTAGCATTTGAAGTCGAGGTTTAAACAAAGGTTTTGTCATTAAGTCTGCTAATTGGTCCTCTGTTGAAACTTTTTCTACTTTCATTTCCCCATCTAAAACTAGTTCACGCACAAAGAAATGCCTTATATGTATATGTTTAGTGCGTCTGTGAAATTCTGGGTTTTGACTCAGCTTAATAGCAGCTTCATTGTCTACCATTAATGTTGGAACTGACTGAAAACTGAGTATTTCTTTGAACAATCGCTTTAGCCATTCTATTTCCCGTGCAGCTTCACTAGCAGCCACTATTTCAGCCTCTGTTGTGGAAATTGCAACAGATGTTTGACGCTGACTGAGCCAAGATATAGCTCCACCAGCATACATGCATAAAACGCCAGAAGTTGAGCGTCCTGTTTCACAATCTCCTCCGTGGTCTGCATCACTGTAGGCCACTAACTCATCTCTTTCCTTCGACTTGTAGCCAAGTCCAAGATCCATTGTGCCCTTCAGATAACGAAATATCCTTTTAACCTTAACACAATCTGTGTTCGTTGGATTTTCTAGCTTTCTTGAGGCGACACTGACTGCATAAGCCATGTCTGGCCTCGTACTTGTCATTAGGTAAAGTAAAGCACCAACTGCCTCTCGATAAGGAAAAGTTTTGTTCAATTCTACATCTTCCTTCCCTAATTGAGAAACTTCTTTTACAATTGGAGTTGTTACTGGTTTGCAGTCTGACATGCCATATCTTTCAAGAATTTTCTTTGTATAAGAAGATTGATTCACTTGAATGGTACCGTTCTCTTCTTTCTGAATCTGGAGCCCAAGAAAATAGGATGCCGGTTTTATTGTTATCTTGAATTCTTGTTCTAAACTATTCAAAAACTCATTTTTCATGGTATCATTGCTGCAAGCTAGTAATCCATCGTCAACATAGAGAGCTAACAATAACATGTCAGTTCTTTGTTTTTTGATAAATAAACATGGGTCGGCATCAGATCGTCTAAATCCTCGTTTTTCAAGAAAATCCCTGAAACGTTTATTCCAACATCTTGGAGCTTGTTTTAATCCATACAAACTCCGTTGGAGTTTACAAACCATGCCGCTTGTATCTATGAAACCTTCAGGTTGTTTCATGTACACTTCTTCGTCTAAATTACCATAGAGAAAAGCAGTACATACGTCAAACTGTGTAAGAGACATATTTTTACTAGCAGCTATGCTTAATAGTGACCTTATTGTTCCTCCTTTTGCCACTGGACTATACGTTTGGTCATAATCAACCCCCTTCTTCTGAGAGTATCCTTTTATAACCAGTCTAGCTTTGTACTTTTCAACAGAGCCATCAGGATTCGTTTTTAGCTTGAATACCCATTTGCAAGGAATCGCCTTTTTTCCAGGTGGTAATCCTTTCAAAATCCAAGTATTATTTTCCTTCAAAGATTGTAACTCCTGCTTCATTGCTGTAATCCAGTGTTCTTTTTCATTACAAGTTATGGCATCCATGTAATTTAAAGGTTCATTTGATTCACATATTTCTGCAGCAACTGTCATAACATAATCATCAAAACGTGATGGTTTTCTAATGGTCATTCTGTCCCTTAACGCCTGTCTGATTTCTTCAGTACTCTGCTCACTTTCTTCAACTATTTCTGTAGGTAACTCTCTTCGTTCCAGATTTTGATTATCTTCTTCAATTGACTCTTGATCATGTTCATTGTCAGAATTTGATGATTCAAGGAAGTTTTCCCCTTTGTCAACAACTCTCAGGTAATCAAAATTATTTTGAAGTCCACCATTTTGACTTTCAGTCTGTTGACTATTTGTTATTGGCAAAATTTCACATTCATCAAAAATGACATCCCTTGATCTTACTAGTCTCTTTTGATCTATAGACCATATCCGATAGCCGGATTTGGATGGGTCAAATGGACCACATACATCTGTATGTAAGAGTTCACCAGGTGCTTTGGCTCGACATCTTGTACCAAATTTGAGTACATGAGCTTTCCCATAGATACAACCTTCACACATTTCACTATCGAGATTGACATCTAATCCCAGTTCTCTTTTCAATATTGTTTTTACATATCTCTTATTTTGATGTCCAAATCTTTCATGATATAACTGCAAAACATTATCATTATGAACTGAATTAATTTCTTTCGAATTTTCTGGCTTTAAGGATTTCATTTTAAGTTTATACAATCCTCCTGAACAATTTCTGGATCCAACAAGTATAACTTCTCCTGATAACTTGAAATAACACTTTTCTGTTGTTGAAACAAATTCACTGTCTGGATTTTTATCTTGTGCTGACAATGTTGAGAACAAGTTTTTCTTGATACTAGGAACATACCATACTTCAGTCAGAGGAAAAACTTGAATTCTACCATTCACGTTTGTTTTTACTCTAATTGTACCTTTTCCTAATGCCGGTACTGACTCTCCGTTTGCTGTAGTTATTTGGTGATGATTGTCAAATGGTACATAGCTCTCAAACACATTATTTTGGTTGGTAATGTGATTAGTTGCACCATTGTCGACGTACCAATTTTCTTCATCTTGTTCACACAACAATACAACATTGGAAACGGCTAGTAATGAAACATTGTTCTTCGTATCACTTGCTCTATTAGTTTTGTCAGGTTTTGGTGGCTTACCATCTGCCTTCCATTTCAGACACTGTCTTATTTTATGTCCTCGTGATTTACAGTATTTACAAAATAGATTGCTTCTTTTGTTTACTGTATACAAAACTTCCTGTTTAGTCTCAATTTTGCTTGATAATGCTTTTTCATAAGCAACCAATTGATTTGTCAAGTTATCTATTGTTCTTTCTTTGTTTGATATGAGCATCCAACTTGACTTGAACGAGAAGTAATCAGAAGGTAGAGTTTCTAGTATTTTACAGATAAGTAAAATTTCAGGTAAATCACATTTACACTCATTTCCAGCAGTCATTTTGTCCTTCAAAATATCTTTCTGAAGTTTGTCCCAAAGATTCTTCAGTTTTGATGTATGTGTGGCTATATCATCATCTGCTTGTTTTACATAGCTGAAGAATTGCATGCATAGGTCATAGGTCTTGTCCTCGACATTGCCATCATAAAGCCTGTGCAATTCTAGCCAAACTTCTCTAGCGGATGTGAAACGCATTACTTTTTCTAAAGTTTCTTGTGTCATATTTAGAGTCAGAATTAGTAAAGCATTATTATCGGCTTGATTGAAATCTGATAAGTCTTTCTCGTACCTGGTTTCATCAACAGTTGTAGCATCTTCTGGTAAGGATTTAGGGGCTTTTAAATTTCCTTCGATAACCTCTAGACCGCCTTTAATTCCTCTTAACAAAATGCACAATTTATATTTCCAGGTTGACCAGTTTGACTTCCCCTCTAGCAAACCAATTTGTATTTTGCTTGTATCCATCTTCTGATTTTAACTCTCTTTCAATTTGTAAATATCTTCTCGTTTATTCTGTTTCTTCAACCTGAACCACGCTCTGCTACCACGTTGAAGTTATTTTTAATCAGAATAAGGAACTAATATTTATTCATAAATTGATTGACATACAGATCTTCAGATATTCTCTAATGTATACTGATCTTATTAAAAGAACAATAATCATAGAACCAAAATAAACTAATGCTACTGAGAATATCTCCAGCTTCAACAGTTATTACTTCTCGTACAATTTTTATTTCCGTATAAACACAAATGTTCGCAAGTTATCAGCCTTTAAGATACAGTGTAAAACTTGAAATTTTATTTTTTGTTTTCGTGGATGAATTTGAAAATAATTCAACTCAGGAGTAGTATTGTGTCATGTGGAAATTGGAAATAAATTTTCATAGAAAAGTCAGAATTCATGAAAGTTTGTCTCTTGCGTGAGAGTCGAATTATATACATAATATATCTCTCTCTTCAGTTATATTAAATTTTGATTTTTTTTGCTCGCATGTTCTGGGGAATAGCGTGCTATCATTCTGTGAAAATAATTTTCAAATTTTCTCCCGAAGATAATCCCAAACGACTTGTTAGAACTCACTGATGACGAATTTCGTGTCAAAACCGATTCTGTACGGCAGGCCGACGAGACGATAACTGTCGAACGGAGCAAGCTAGCAAATCTAAATTTTTATATGAAGTGGCGCATTAAAATGCGGCGGTAAAATCCGGTAATGGTATAAATCGGCCTAATGGTTTCGGAGTTATAGTCATTTGAACTTTGAAGACAAATCCCTGATGTTTCAGAAACTACGCCAGCGATTGAGTTGAAGCTTGGCAGATGTTTGGAGCATAATAGCGCGCAACTTCTCACGATTTTTTTATGAGATCGTACAGTCAGTTAATTGTGGAAAAAAAAATTTTTCGGAAACTTTACACACTATTTGAAAAAAACTTCAAATTGTGCCATGAGCTCCATACTTTACAGTAGTGTACCAAATTTAATTTCGATACGACTATAATTTCTGGAGATATCGGAAAAAATATGTGAAATATCGTGGTGTTTTGAGTTATTTCGGAACAACTGTAAAAATACTGATTCATACGAGATGGAACTTGGAAGCTTATTTGGAAAGGCTGATGGACAACTTTGTTCAGAATTTCTGGATGACCGTGCCATTAAAACCATTTGAAAAAAAATCGATTTTTTTCATTTTGAATATTCAATATTCTGCAATCTTCTTATCATGTTCTCCTGATGAAATTCTGTATGAACCTTCCAGCTGTACTTTTTTCGATAAAGTACTTGATTTAAATTCGATCTTATCTATATTTTTGGAACTATTGGGAAAATAAAATTTTGAATGGATATCTGCGGAATCTGTGGGTGAATTTAAGCTATTAAAAAACTCGACTTTTATGATTAACGTCCGAGACTACTCCACAAATATCGAGTTTCCAAGTTGTTCATTTCGAAAGTTAACGATCGGCCGATAGACCGATTTAAACTAGTATAACAATTCAACATCTTATTTTCCCAATATTTCCGAACTACAGATTAGATCGAATTGAATTCCAGTACTTTATTGAAGAACCTAGAAAACTGACGTGAAGTCAGCAGCTCTTGCGCCACTGCGTCCTCTTTGAACATAACCGCCAAAGCTGCAGAATTCACTTAAGTGCTCTTCTAGTTTTTTTGGTACATACGCCTGCATTATGTTTTCTAATAAAAAAATCCAATTTCACTACATTTTTGTTCAAGAAATGATTTTTTTGCTACTGGTCATTACGGGTTTTCAAATATGTCCGATCGAGTGGAAATTTAGCAGATGAATGTACCAAATCACATATATATGGATAATATCATTATCGTAAGAAATTACACTTTTTTACTTACATTTCGGGACCTCTTCGGGGGGTTCGGAGTCTCGGGAGTCTGAAATTGAAAGATTTGTATTACTGAAATATTCTCTCTTATGATTTGAGCATTTTTGTTCAAGAAATGATTTTCTTGATACTGGTCACTACGGGCAACCGTTTTCGAATCATTGAGATTCGAATAATAATCCACGCTTGTGATTTTGAAGGACAAGCTTTCAAATTCTTTATTAATTGAATTGCTTGAAAAAAATATTCCCTTCTTATTTCATCTTCACCTTCACATAGAAATCGGCAGTTATCATAATTTGGTACTAATAATGATGGCAGTAACGGAGACCAATTCAATATTAAAACAGTTGGTTCAAAGTAATAATCGATTTATATTAACAAAAAATCAAAATAAGTGTTCGAGCATGACGACGCACTATCTTGGAACGAATAACTTGTACATATTATTATATAATATATTATATGTATAATAGGTATTCTGTTCCTGAACGTTTGCTATGAAGCGATAATCCACACTTCAACTAGAAACAATCCGGCATCGATGGTTTTTCCTTGATTTGTCCCATTTCTCACAGAATTCAGATTCAGAACTTCTGAAGCCCAATTCCAATTCAAATAACTCTTCCTCACGGAACCGAAATAACGAGGGTGAAAACATTTCAAACTGGACATTTATCTAATCCTCGTTTGAAATTTATGGCTCATTGAGAACAATAATTGTAGAAAAAGATTTCGGCTGCTCCTTAAAGGAAAACATACGTTTGTTTATTACCTACTAGAAGGATGTTTCTTTGAAGAATATTCATGCAAATATTGGAAAGGGTAGTCCGACACTTCGTGATAGTTTCAAATGAAATAAAAATTACTCTACCATAACACCATTTGTTCTAACAGAGGCCCGAGAGTCATAGTATCACCTATTTTCGAAATGGTCTTTTTCAAGTTGTGTAAAAAGGAATTCAAATGTGTTCTGCATGCTCATTTCAAGAAAACTGCAAAAAATGGGGCAGTCCATAGGACCACCTGTCCGCTTAGAAGTTTTATTACCGGGGTATTTAGGTACTTGTAGCTTACTATTCTTAAATGACCAATTTCTTACTGTTCAGTACCAGGGCCGGCGCGAGCAATTCTGGCGCATGAGGCAAGAAATTTTATTGCGCCTCATCGTATAAAAGCATGAAAATTTCTATCTCGATATACTTGTATACATATATATACGCAGGTATATCATGTGTGTCCAAGTCTGTTTTTAATGAAACAAAAATATTTTATAGATTGAAATATCACATTGAAAAAAGAAGGAAAAAAAATAACATAAATGTGTAGTTATTATACCTTACCTACTCAACAAATATTGAGTTTCTAATTTGTTTCTTCCGGAAGTTCTTGTGTTTACGGTCAGCCATTAGGATGACGGTAACAGCTTGTGAATGGGTAAAATCCGTAGATAGAACCATTCAAAATTTCATTTTTTCAATATTTCCAAAATACAGATTGGAGCGAATTGAAATCCAGTAGTTTATCTAAATATGACAGTTCAAAGGTTGACGCAGAATGTCATGAGGATAATATGATCAGAAGATCACAAAATATTAAATATTTGAAAAAAAATTTTGAACTTTTTCCTCAAATTGTTCTAATGACACGATCATCTTGGAATTTCGCACGAAGTTGTCCTTCAGCATTTTCAAACCAGCTACCAAGTTTCATCTCGATTGTGTTAGTATTTTTGGAGTTATTACGGAAAAAACAACGATCGAGAAGGAAACCAAGAAATTTTATATATTCTTTTCAATATCTCCAGGAGTGATGGTGCAATCGAAATAAAATTTGGAACACTGCTTTAAAATATGATGTTCAAGGTTCAAGCAGTAGTTCTTTCCGGATTCAAGGATTAGTTACCGGAAAAGAATTTGGAAAAAAAATTTTTCAAAATTTACTGACAGTGTAATCTCAACGAAATTTCGTGAACATTTGTGTGTTAATATTCTTCAATCAACTGTCAAGTTTTAATTCAATCGCATGAGTAGTTCCTGAAATATCAGGAAATTAATCTCAAAACTTCAAATGACCATAACTTCGAAACCATTCGACCATTCGTTCGATTAACAAACTGGCGCATTTCAATGCGCGACCTAATCTGAAAGTTTGAACTTTCTAGCTTGCTTCTTTCGACAGTTATCGTGTCGTCGGCCGGCAGGTCAGCTGGCCGGACAGAATCGATTTGGACACCGGATTCGTCATCAGTGAGTCCAACCTAGTCGTTTGAGACCATTTTCGGGAAAAATTCGAAAATTAAAGACATTTGGACAAAACGATAGTACGCTTTTCACAAGAATGTGAGAGCAAAAAATCAAATTTGGGTCTTCAACATGGTGGAAATGCGCAACGTTTTTAACAATAACGATATAACAATTCAAGATCATTTTTAGTTGTCTTGACAAAAAATTCCAGAAAATTTTTGAGTACTCAACAAACACAAATATCCCAAACTTGGAAGAGTAAATATTAAGGCTATACTTATTGCATTACGACTTGTTCTGGAGTAACCTCCCTTCTCCAATGAAGCTGGAAAAGTTTCAAAAATGACGGAACAACTTATTGATCAGAGCTGATCGATGTTTTCGGCCGAGTGATTGAAGTTTGCGAAACCCACGAGCAATCTGTTGAACGAACAAACACCATATCTATGTGAAACCTAGCGTAGACCTTCTTACAATTACTTCGGATGAATTCTACCTGATTTCTTCAAGCTGATTCCTCAAGTTTCACGATTGGGCGAACTTTAAGCTAAATAATTTTTTTGGAATAAATATCTTAGTAGTGAAAAACTACACATAAAAATTTCTCTCATTGAAATAACCGTTTCGTAGGTAAGATAGAATATCAAGAACTTTCATCTTTTCATCTGAATCTGAAAGTATGTTGATCGACCATTTTACGGCTCACTCTGTGTTGTTTGAGTTTAGAAAACTCGATAGATTTTCCTTACCTAACCCAGTTTTCAAGTAATGGCGGAAACAGTTTGATGAAAGCTGGCTAAATTCTACAAATTGAAAGGAAGCTCCTTACGAGTTTCTTTTCAAGACCGAATTAGAGATCGATTTTATGTTTGTTATGGTTTCATTCAGGGAAATTTACGAAGTTTGAGTTGCATTATGAGTGGGTATTCAAATATGTCCGATCGAGTGAAAATTTAGCAGATGAATGTACCAAATCACATATATATGGATAATATCATTATCGTAAGAAATTACACTTTTTTACTTACATTTCGGGATCTCTTTGAAGGGTTTGGAGTCTCGGGAGTCAGAAATTGAAAGATTCGTATTACTGAAATATTCTCTCTTATGATTTGATCAAAGTATAAATTGTGACAGGCAACGTGCTACATATTTTTTTTGAATATCTTTAAGAATTCACGGTTGACAGAATTCAAAGTTATGATCCAGGAATATGAATTCTTCAAGAGATATTAAAAAATACTAGCTCTTATCATACCTAAAACCTTTCATTTTAGACTCGCCTATGATCTAGATGAAAAACATGATTTCTGAATTTCACAATACCTGAATAACTACCAAGACAATGGTCAAAAAAATCAAACTTACAAACTGAATTCCACATTTGGAATTCAAATCGTTATTCTTAGTGAGAGACTAAATTTCTCTGTATTTGTATACAGCCTGCCTGAAAAGTAACGTACCTCGTCAATAATTCTTGTACGAACCCGTTGATTTTCAATTTCAAAAGAAATTTATCCTATTAGTTGACGGAAATCTATTGAGAGGTGGATAATCAATAGGATCAATGAAAGGAAAGTCTTATTCCTCACTCAGTATGCTTCATATATTGCTGTCAAAGTAACAACATGTTTCGGCTTAGCGCCATTCTCAGGTTACAATATGAGCACCGTAAGGAATTGTGTCTTAAGATAGATTGAATTTTTTGCTCACTCAGGGTGCTTCATAAATTGTTTTCAATGTACGTTTCTGTTTAACATTTTTTTGCTTAAC
This sequence comes from Myrrha octodecimguttata, assembly GCA_958510865.1. Lineage (NCBI taxonomy): Eukaryota > Metazoa > Arthropoda > Insecta > Coleoptera > Coccinellidae > Myrrha > Myrrha octodecimguttata. The sequence continues at coordinate 18,229,753 of OY294060.1, forward strand.
GCCATTCTCATGTTAATATTGCGGCACTGTGAGGAATAGTGTCCCAACATAAATTTAGCGTTTTTGTGTTAACTGTTTGAAAATGTCCTCATTTTACTCACAAACTCAAAAGCTATATCATAACAGAAAGCTGTGTCCCCATCGGCCAACTACCCCAAATCATCAAACATTAACACATCATATTAAATACACGAAGACTTCAAACAAAAACAAAACAAAATCATTGTCGTTATAGATTTCAACAGGTGAGATGAATTACTCTTCCTCGAGAAACACAGACAGAATCCTGCTATTCATCTCTGAAGTTTCTAAACAGAAGGAGTGTTCCTCCCAAGCCTCTTTTGTTGACTTTGGTGGAGGAGCTCTACATTGGTGTCAAATTCGTATTTAGATTCCTTTAGGTGTCTACCGAAGTTTGATATATTATTAGAGGTAATCCTTTGGCTCATGAGATGTTCGTTAATCCTTGTCTTTAGGCTTCTTCCACTTCGGCCCATATAAACTACATGACAGCTTGGTTCACTACATTTTAGCTTGTAGACTCCTGATTTGTCCAGAAGTGGTATAGGATCTTTGTTTTTGCGGAATAGTTATTGTTGGAGAGTATTTGCTGTTTTGAAAGAAATTATATCTTTTAAAATGTTAGATATTTGGTAAGAAATGTCCCCGAAGAGGGGTAGACTTACGTAATTCCTTATTCCATCTGTTCTATAATTATCAGGTGTAAGGAGTATATATCTCTTCTTTTTGATCTTGATTTTGTCTATAATATTAACATTGAAACCATTTTCTTGGGCGATGTATTCGATTGTGGCAACCTCTTTGTTGAATTCTTCTCTACCCAGTGGTACCCTGAATAATCTATTCACGTAAGATCCATGATATAAAAAACATGGTGTGCTCATCTGAAAAATGAGTGACGTCAGCTAGCAGAAAATACAAAGAGTTATATATTCTGTGCTTTGAATTAACATGCAATTTCAAGGCACAGGATATATATTTCCTTGCATTTTCTGCTAGCTGATGTCACTCATTTTTCAGATGAGCATACCATGTTTTACTTACATCATGCGTATAATCTATAAGCAGCTAACTCATTTCTATGGTGGTGGCAAGAAATCCAGTTTATGTTATTGTGTCTGGCTGGGTTTTCAGTAAATATCGAAATGGACTTTGTTATCTTCCTATGTAATTCTTAGGTTGAGAACATTGCTAGTGTCTGTGTTTTTCGAGGAAGAGCAATTCATCTCACCTGTTGAAATATATGACAACAATGATTAACCTCAGAAAGTGCCGGAAAAAAATATGTTTGTTTATCTAGATTCTGAATTGTTTTCGTTTGAAGTCTTCGTGTATTTTATATGATGTGTCCATATTTGATGATTTGAGGTAGTTAGCCGAAGGGGACAAAGCTTTCTGTTATGAGATAGTTTCTGAGTTCGGAAGTAAAATGAGGACATTTTCAAACAGTTAACATGAAAACCTCAATCCATGGTCAGACACTATTTCTTACAGTGTTCAACAGGTAAGCTAAGGTTGGTGTTAAGCAAAAACATATCAAGCATACAGAGTGAGCAAAAAGACGTTTCTTTAATTGAATTTATCCTGTGCTGTTTTGAATTGGATATTTCTCACCCACCCTTTTTTATTTTTTCAAATGGAAATATATGGATTTCTTGATACATCAAATGAAAGGTAATTTGATTATTTACTCAAAGATGCAAATGAAAGGAAAATTGGTCATGTCGTTTTCTTATCAAAAAATTAGGAAATAATTCACAATTTGTAATTGACGACTACTACAATCAGACCATTATTCTTCAATTAATTAATATTACTGGAAATCCACGAATCCATGGATTTGTTATCTCTGAAGCAGGTCTCCCTATGCTTTTTTGAATTTGAAATCTCTCACCCTTTACACTCCACACCCCTCTATAGTTTTTTTTCAAATAGGAATACATGAATTGTGATATATCAAAGGAATGGACATTCGATTGTGTACTGTGAGCGGTGTGACCGAAAACAGCATTTGTTAAGCTATTTTTTCATTACAAAATTGAAAATTTGTGATTGGTGTCAGGTTCTTATTCTTGAAATAATATATATTGAGAAATATCCTTCTACCCGCCGATTTTTAGTTTCGGAGTGTGAAAATGCATGTAGTTTTGAAATTGGCGGTTTATACCTCTAACCCTCACCATTTTTTTTTTCTTGAAAAATATGGCTTGCGATATATCGCATCAAAGGTCATTCTATGACCAATTCAGTTATGTGAACGAAAATTAAATTTTACCTTGAAATTCTTGCAATAAAAATTGACGATGAAAAGAAAAATTCATACACAATTTGAAAACACTTGCGAATTGATGTGTAAGATCGCAAATGAAACAATCAAGAAATAAGGATGGTGGTGTCGTTTCCACACACATGAAGGTGTTCTCTTAACAAACAGATGAGGTCAATCTAGCCGATTAACTAAAAGATGACAAAAATTATGATATCGTTTTAGTTGCTAACTGATCTCTCAAAGGCGGATAATATCATATTTCCGCAGAATTTTCCATTCGATATGAATTAATTGAGAGAAAAGTAGCAAATAGAAATCTTGTTATTTTTGGGAAATGGGGATCGCGAGCGGACCTATGAACAAGTGTGCGAAATTTGTAATGAGCGTTATCAAGACAAAAATCCTACAAGTTAGACTACTGTTTGTCGGTTGGTTAAACATTTCGGACACACTGAAAATGTTAAAAACTCTCTGAAATCTGGTAGATCTTCAACTACGACATATGGCGATAAGGTCCTAAATATATTACTTTCCATAGTAGAGAATCCGAAACAATTTTCACGAAAACTGACCGATGAATTCGATGTAAAACCGGGTTCAGATTAGTGTGACCCGAACAGCGAATGCAAAAAAATGATAAACGATTCGGCGAATAGTTTGGACGTCACTCGAGCTCAGCCTCGGATAATATGCATTTGAATAATGCATTGTTCGAGTTGAAAAGCGAGTCCTGATGGAGCAGAAAGAGCGCTGTCTCGAACCATAAAACCGAGCATAAAACTCCCTCTGATTTATGGCATTCGCTGTTCGCAAAGCCGACTTAGGGCCGGTATTATAAAACTTAACTGGAAGTTATCTTTAACATTAACTGACAGTTATGTCCTAACACAACGGTCAAAACTGTCAGTTAAGGTAAAGATGACTTCCAGTTGAGTTTTATAATACCGGCCCTTAGACGCTCGATATTTATACAGTAGGTTTGGGGCTGAATAACGAAGGCCGAATTCGTGATTGGGTGAAATCATACCAATGGTTGGTAGATAAAGGGACGGGCCGAAGCCGGGGGGGGGGGGGGGGGGGGGGTGAGTGCATCGAAAATTTTCCAACTGTACGTAAGGAACATATATCGAAAGTTATCTAATGACGTTTATTACTATATATGAGGTGCAATACTCACAAATAAGTTGGGACTTTTTAAGCTTGTGAAAAATAACAGAATCACACAAAATCTTTAAAGATAAAAAGTATGGTACCTTATTAAACAAGTAATCTATCGCAATATTCAAAATAAAATTCAGAATGAAAAAAGCACCGACGTGAAGTCAGCAGCGGCATGAGCCTTCAAGTTGTCATTTTGTCAATCAAGTACATACTGGCTTTCAATTCGATCCAATCTTCATTTTTGGAGAAACATATTCTGAATATACAGATTGGATCGAATTGAAATTCAGTATTCTATCGAAAAATGACAGCTTGAAGGTTCAAGAAGAATTCCATGAGGAAAATATGATCAGAAAATCGCAAAATATTGAATAATTGGATAAAAAAAATTTTTGAGAATTTTCTAATGACACGATCATCACGAAACTCTGCACAAAGTTGAATATCAGCATTTACAAATTAGCTGCCAAGATTCCTTATGATTGAATCAGTATTTTTCGAGATATTCGAAAAAAAATAAAATCGAGAAAGAAACCACGAAATTTGACATAATTTTTTTTCAATATCTCCACAAATCGTACAAACATTTATTTCGAAAACTTTTTTTCAGAAATTGCTCATCATATTCGGGAAAAAATGTTGCCCTGTCCTTTAGCTTCTTATTTTTTACAGTAGTGTATTAAATTTCAGTTTGATCTGATCATAATTTTCGAAGATAATTGGAAAAAATCTGTCAAATTTTGTGCCTATTTCCCTCGATACCGTTGTTTTTTTCAGAATAACTGGAAAAATACTCATTTAATCATGATGAAACACAGCAGATCGTTTGAAGATGCTGTTGGACAGCTTTGTGCGAAATTTCATGATGGTTGTGCAATTACAGCAATAAGAGAAAAAAAATTAAAGTTTTTCCTAGGGGAACAGCGTGCTATTCGTTTCGTCCCAATGTCTGTAATTTTTGAATTTTGAGCCGGAAACGGTCTCAAACGACTAGGTTGGACTCACAAATGGACTAATGGACTCAAAATCGATTCTGTCCACGACCGGACACGATAACTGTCGAGCAAGCTAGCGTCTTGAAACTTTTAGGGTAGTTCGCGCATCGGAATGCAGCGGTTAAGTTCGTTAAAGGGCAAAATTGGCCAAATGGTTTCGGAGTCAAATTATATGGAATTTGAGGCTATTTCTCTGGTATTTCAGAAACTACTGAAGCGGTTGGATTGACACTTGGCAGTTAATTCATCCATAACGACGCGCAAATTTTAACGAAATTTTGTTGGGATCGTATGGTCACTTAATTTTAAAAATTGAATAAGATTGACCGAAAAACGCCGAATTACTGGCAAATATTGCATGAAATAGCAAAACCTTAGCACAGGTCATTGATTTCAAGCAGAAGGATGAAAAAATAGGTGACTTTACGAAGGAAATTTCATGAATTTATCCGATGACCGATAGCTCCTTTTATAATGAAATTCAACGAAATCGAAGGCATAAGGGATAGAATATATTGAAATGGGTCGAGAAGAAGTTGGTACTGATCCTTCTCAACTGTTTCACCATCAAATTCGAGTATTTCCCAAAATTTTAGCAATTTCGTATTCCTCTTAACTTGAATCCTTCCACTTTGTACGAGCTGGATTGCTTTTTCTGGCTAGTTTTCCAAGATTGAAGATCGTTTTATTCATCTACGATCCCCTTTGAACGATATTCATTTTCGTTTTCTTGAAAAATATATCTGAAAAACATATAATCCTCCGGTCAGTTTCGACTTATACGTGGAGGTCACAGATCCCGGCCCTAACATCGAAACCGTTTGTAGAATACGAACGGACAACTGTATGCAAAATATTTGTGAGTCGTTTAAAAAAATGTGAAGAAGATATTTTTCTTGAAAAAAAAAGTTTTTCGGAAACTTAACAATCCAATGGGATTTGGCACATTTCTCCAAATATAAGTTTGATTTGACATTTATTTTCGAAAATATTGGGTGAGAAAGAGGTCAAATTTCGGCACTATTTGAACTTTTGAGTTCATTTTTATTTCCCCAATATCTTGGAAGACCTGACGCGATTAGAAATAAACATCCTAGTTGGTTATAGAATACCAACCCGATGCCTTTTGTAGAATTCTTGACGATAGTAAAAGTAGAAAATCGATCAAATACAGATTATTCGAAAATTTTTCATTTTATCGTGAAAATTTTTTTTATTTCGGAAACTATTCATCAAATTCCAATGAAATTTGCACAGACGTTGAAGTCACTATTTAATAACAGTGTTAATTTCAGCTTGATCCAATATTCATCTTCGAAGATATTGGGAAGACATCTGTCAAATTGCTTCGTGACTGGTTGGGAAATGTCCAACTATTAACAAAATTTCTCACAATTAAAAACAATTAAATATTTCATATTCTGGGGTCTACTAATAATATGGTCTTCATGAAGCTTCAATCGAGTATGGGATTTCAATGCGTTCGTATCTTCATTTCTAGAATAGGTATAGCCGAAGAATCATTGGGTCGATTTCAGCAATTCTGTTTTCGACGCAAAACGTGCTCTTAAATTATCGAGTCTATCAGTAGATTCTTTCAGAAGTTATTAGGTATACGATCGTGGGTAAGACCGCCCGTAAACACAATAACTTTCGGAAGAGATGATTAATAGACTAGATATTTACAGAGGAGGTTTGGGGCTTATTCTCGAACGCCAAAATTACAAATGTGTGAAATCCGTCCAATGATTGGTAGACATTCAAAATTTTATTTTTTCAATATTTCCAAAAACACTGATCGGTTCGGACTGAAATCTATTTTATTACTTGATTGAAGATTCATGCAGAATTCCGTGAGGACTATATAGAACGGAGATCTCCAAATTAGTCCATCATGAAGTAAAGATGAGGTTGACGAGATCAATACCTGAATATGCAGGTAACTCCTTTAGCAACGAATTTGAACAGGCCTCACGTCAGTTCATTCCTCTCCGCGAATAAAACACTTTCATCATTTACCATTTTTCCAGATTCGACTCCGGTAGAAAGATACGAGCTGTGGAAATTCCAAAAAACAACAGTATATTTCTTCTGTAGCTTTCTTATGATCATTTTAAATCTAATGAATTATGGTGTTATGTTTCCTACAACAATGACACATATTCTTCAGTAATCACTTGTTTCCTACCTAAAACGGTTTTCTAGTTATAGACTCGCCGATTTATAATAATTTATAAAGAAACTAGCATGAAGAATGCAGATGAAGTTCATCTTAACTCATTATGAGAATCATTTATATATTATAATATATTTATATTATATGAATCCTTCTGAGACGCATCTGGTTCGAGATATTCGACGTTGAACGTTATAAAATCTGATGAAATTCGAGAAGTTTCCTTATTTTTGTGGACTTGCCCCTGATCTAATAAAGACCTTCAAGTTATCTCCAACCACGTCCATCCGGACTGCAGAAACCTCAGTTATTAATCTATTTTCTGCCAGAGCATAGACATAGAGATATTTCTTCATGTCTATGGATCAGACTTTCCATACAATTCATAGATGCCAATTGATGTGTTCGCACGAAAATTAGGATAATTATCGAATTTTCAATGTGAGAGTGGCTTAAGATGAAACTGTGTATAAACTTATAGTGAAAACAATTGGATATTCCATAAATTTCAAGTATAAGATTAGCGTTTTAATAGTCAAGTATAGTGAAATATTTTCGTTACAATAATACCGCAAAAAGCACAAAATCATAAGACTTAGGAGGGTGAATGAGTTTTCTCAATCATGTTTCTTTTAATTTCATGCAATTAGTCCAGTCATTATAGAAAGTTCACCTCGGATTTCGAGATACCCAGCTGAAAGTCTGTAAATACTTGTATATTGACACCCTAAAAATTGTCTCAAAACCTACTTTGGTAGGGTGTACGCAACTGTTAAATTTCAAGGTCAAAGTTCACAAATATCGGTTTTTTGCGCTTTTTTTGTAAATATCTCATTTCTTATGGGTTCTTTGCTATTTGTATTCCTTATCAATAAAGTAGAACACAAAATTATCTACAAATTTTGTTTGAAAATATTTCTTATAGGGTGAACCATTTTCGAGATAGAGGGCCTCCGGTCGAAAACGCGCCATGTATAGTTGATGAACTATCGATAAATTGATGATTATGAATATTTGTCAATTTTATCCACTATTATATTATATTTTATCATTTTCTTCATGTATTAAATCTATATCTATCCAATAATACTAATAACCGTTTCCTAAAATCGAAAAATAATTAAGGGAAAACTCAAATTGTATTCCCATTTACACTGATGACATTTTAAATAGAAAATAATTGAGTCTTCTTTAAACTCTGTAAAATTTAAAATCCTGTCTGCCTTACAAACAAGAAATTTTTTTAAAAAAAGTTGGGAAAGGAAATGTTAAAGCGGAGATATACTCGACTGGAAGGTTTGATAATTATCCTCATTCCAAAACACATATTTTATTTCTGCACGCATTAAGTGGCTGTGACACAACTTCTGCGCTTTTTAAAAAGGGAAAAAATCATTTTTAAAAGTTTTTGAGAAACTGACAAATTTGGATGAACTCGCTGCAGCATCTGAGATTATTAGAGAGTGGAACTCAAACCTTTTTGGCAGTCTGGAATGATCCGAAATCTGTGAAAACTCTCGATCATTTTCGTTCTATGCATTACGTCAAACCTACAAAACCTATAATAAGCCTATGCAGCTTTCAAATATTACACCAACAAGTGCAGCTGCTCATCATTTCAAACATTTCAAACGTTATATTATCAAGTTCAAACTTGGTTAGGGCATGATTTGGAACCCCAGGTATGGGGTTGGGATTTTCTGGAGCCCATCATGACAATTTCACCACCTGCTCCAGAAGATTTGCTAAATACAATTTTCTGCAACTGCAACAGTGGTTGTGGTTCGTGATGCGAATGCAGGAAAGCGGGCTTGCAATGCTCTTTAGCTTGTGGCCAATGAACTGGGCAACTTGTCTCAATGCTCTACCATATCAGAGCGACATTAACGAAGATGGAACCTTTGACATCGAAATCATGGAAGAACTTGAGACAAATGTCGTTGAAGACGATAATGAAGACCAGTTTGAAATTTACCAGCAGCCGGAAGATGACGAGGAAGAGGAAGATGATTGAAATTATAAATTGTAGTTTTTGTACCCTTTATTCCATTCTTTTACTTTTAATAAAAATAAATGTATTGAATTATATTGTTGAATGAAAAGATTAATTCATAATTTATTTGTTTTTTTTTCTCATCATGTGAAAGGTTATTAATATTAATTAGGTTTATATTCAAATATAATTCCTATATTTTCATTAAAAATTCTGCAATTACATGGGCAGGTAAGTGTTGTTAAATAAATTAATACTGAATAAAAATTGGAAAGGTTAGGAAAAAAATTATCAAATATAATATAATAGTTAATAAAATTGACAAATATTCATAATCATTAATTTATCGATAGTTCATCAACTATATATGGCGCGTTCTCGACCACCGGTTGACCTGAAGTGATGCTGTGACCGCGCGCTCTCCGCCCTCTTTTTCGGAAACGGTTCACCGAACAGAAAATTTTTTCAAACAAAATTTGTAGAGAATTTTGTAAGAATACAATATATCAATCAATATAGTAGAAACTATATTGATAATGAATACACAGCAAAAAACCCATAAGAAATGAGATATTCGAAAAATAGCGCAAAAAACCGATTTTTGTGACCTTTGACCTCGAAATTTAATAGTTGCGTACACCCTACCATGCACGGAAAGAAAACTATTCTCAACACAACAATCGCAATATTCTTGAAAATTTCCACTTACTTCAAGATTATTTTGTATAAAAACGAGTATATCGGGTTATTTTGTATTCTTGGATCAATCTGATGAAACTATAGGTCCATATACTAAAATGAAGATTATTATACTAAGAAACAATAAATGGTATAATAACTGGAAACATGTCGATTCCTCAAAATCAAGAATATTCCGAGATTGAATGGGATAGTTCATTTCTAAAGCTATCATTATTTCATTTCAATACTTCACAAACACTCATTAGATAAAATACTTGCGAATAATTGGTTTAATTATTTTAAAACTATTTGAATAGCTATATCTATGCATCCTGCACCCTCTATCTTTATTAAAATTCTTTTGAATTTTGTATTGGCTGTCAGCCAAACTACGGGTGCATCCACGGGGGAAAGCGAAAAACAAACTTTCTTTAATGTTACTAATGCTACACCAGCATTTATGGTACACTTCAAAAATACATTGCTCAGAATTTTGTACACAATTATTACAAATTTGCGTCCCAAAGCAAAAATTTATTACAGCTCCCGTTTTCCAGAAAAATGGCGAGGGCCAGCTTTAGATTAAAGCTGCACCACGCAGTCTGTATTTTCCAAAAAATGCAATATTTAGTCATCGAATTGGCACCAGAATTTCTTCCACATTTATTACAGATAAATGACAAACAAAAAATTCATAATTATTAACCCCAAGGGAGTAGACACCCCTAAATATTGAATATTCAAGTTGAATATGCATCCAAAAGGTGGACGGTATGAAATATTCATCATACTTTATTAAACAAACTTTAAACGGCATCATATTGTCTGATGATGGGGATGAAGCATCCCCAAACATATCGAAATTCCTATTACGTAATTATAGCGTAACGCAATTTCCCGCGGTACATATACTCGTATCTGTCGGGATATTTCAACTCCCGAGGATATCACCGATTTTTCTTCGCTTCAAAAATTTATTACAGTAGCCCAAACTTTTTTACCACATGCTTAAGGATTTGAATGAACTATCTTAATCAGGAAATGTAAGGAACTAGTATCGTAGTATGTAAAAAAAATCGAAATTTCGATATTCATCAATTTTTTCCGTTGTCACAAATTTATTACAGTGTCCCACACTTCTTCAACACATGCTTAAGGATTCGAGTGAACTATTCAATCAAGAAAAATAAGGAATTAGTATCGTGGTATGTGAAAAAAAATTCGAAATATAATGATGGAGAATTTCGATATTCATCAATTTTTCTCTGTCTCAAAAATTTAATACAGTAGCCCACACTTCTTTAACACATGCTTAAGGATCCAAGTGAACTATTCAATCAAGAAAAATAAGGAATTAGTATCGTGGTATGTGAAAAAACGTTCGAAATATAATGATGAAGAATTTCGACATTCATCAATTTTTCTCTTTCTCAAAAATTTATTACAGTAGCCCACACTTCTTTAACACATGCTTAAGGATTCGAGAGAACAATTCAATCAAGAAAAATAAGGAATTAGTATCGTGGTACGTGAAACAGAATACGAAATATAATGATGGAGAATTTCGATATTCATCAGTTTTTCTCGTTGTCAAAAATTTATTACAGTAGCCCACATATCTCTTACACATGCTTAAGGATCCTACTGAACTATTCAATCAAGAAAAATATGGAATTAGTATCCTGGTATGTGAAAAAAATAGCTCGAAATATAATGATGGAGAATTTCGATATTCATCCATTTTTCTCGTTGTCAAAAATTTATTACAGTAGCCCACACTTCTCTAACACATGCTTAAGGATTCTAGTGAACTATTCAATCAAGAAATATATGGAATTCGTATCGTGGTATGTGAAAAAAAAAATTCGAAATACATTGATGGAGAATTTCGATATTCTCGTTGTCAAAAATTTATTACGAATTCTTCTTCAGGAACCCTTTCGTGTAAGACTATTTTCGGCTCAAAATTCGAAAATTACAGACAACATAATTGATAGTGTTCACAGGGATAGGAACCAAATAACGTACAACCAACTTGAACTAAGCCGACGTTTCGTCCATATATTCAGACTTTATCAAGGCTACAGAGAAACAAAAATAGGTATAAAAACAAGTACAATATATATGTATAAATACAACATTGGAATTAGAGTAAAATAAATTAATATCCGTACAACTCCTTACCAAGTTCACTCAGTTGAAACACGATGATATTAAGGGACACATAGGATTAAAATTTGATACTTGAACGGATCAAAACATCGAATGAATCCACAACAACAAGGGTGATTATTTCATATGTCAATAAAATTCCAACAACCTGTCGCATGATTAATATTATTTCTATGTGCGGCGATTTTACATATTTATGGGATGTGGAATTCTCGGTATCTGGCCAGCAAATTTGAATACACCTGACTTAGATCTTCCGCGTCCGTCCTGTAATTAACTGTATCATTCAGTTTTATATGTATCATTTCACTTACGTTTCTTTTCCTTCTATTAGTCTCATAATCCACAATTGTAGTGCTGTCAAAATCGAAAATATGACCCTCTGCAAAACGATGTGCGGCAAGAGCGGTGGTATTTTCCTTGTTCCTAAATCTCTCGTCACAATCATATTTATGTTGTTTGATTCTGATTTTTAGAAGTTGTTTTGTCTGTCCAATGTAACAACTTGAACATCCTAAACACGGTATTTTATAGATCACATTAGACCTATTGTTTAGAGGAGTCAGATCTTTCAAACCAGAAAATAATGAACGCACAGTCTTGAGGTTGTAAAAGACCGATAAACCAGGTGATAACAAGGATTTTCTGCGCAATTACACCAATGTTCAAATACCAAGAAACGTTGAAGAAATTTTATCTTTAGGACCTAAATTTAGCATTCCATTTAATAGGAGGAAAGAAATACCTTTACCCATAATTTTAAAAGATCTAGAGGGTTGCATACAGGGCACAGAGTTGAATGATGAAGAAAAGAACTCACTCAGAGCGAGAAATATAAACATCTTAACGAATTTTTGGTACAGCTTTCAACGGAATAAAAAACATTCGCCAATTCGTGACTGCTTTGATGAAGCAAGAACGTTTCTAAAAAACCATCCCGACCTACTTATAATGAGATCCGACAAGGGTAATACAACTGTTATTATGTCAAAATCCGAATATCAGGAATATATGACCGAGTTGTTGGCCGATACAAACGTTTATAAGAAGCTAAGGAATGATTCTACGTCAAAGTTTGAAAAACGGGCAAATACACTAATCAATAAGTTAGCAGCGGCTTCCGTAATTGACGAGACAACTAGCAGGCAATTAAAACGGTACAATTCAGTTCCACCTAAATTATATGGTCTGAGAAAAACCCATAAACTCAATATTAGTATTAGACCAATAGTCAGTTGTTTGTGTGCGCCGTCTTATAATTTATCTGTGTTCGTCCATAACATTCTATCAATGGTAAATTCAACATCAGAATATTCTATCAAGAACTCATATGAATTCGTGGCATTTAGTAAAAATGTCCTCCTTCGAGAGGGTTTCTCCCTTTTCTCATTGGATGTGGTTTCGTTATTCACCAATATACCTAGAGAACTTATAATAAAACTGATTAAAAAAAGGTGGTGTTTTATAGCGGCTTATACGGACATGCCAAAAGAACTATTCTTGGAAATTATAGCATTCATACATGACTCGAGTTACTTCCAATTTAATACTGAATTTTACCAACAAGTAGATGGTACTGCTATGGGCAACCCTGCTAGTCCATCGTTAGCGAACTTCGTTATGACCGAGCTCATCCACCAAAGTTTGAAGAAACTTAGGTTCATGGTTGAATTTATAAAACTATATGTAGATGATCTCATATTGGCGATTCGACCACAGAATGCAAATGAACTATTGTCCACTTTCAACGATTTCCATCCACGCATCCAATTTACGATTGAAGAAGAAGAGGATAGTGCGTTGGCCTTTCTTGATCTTAAGGTTATCCGAGATGAAAGTGGCTCTTTGGTAACATGTTGGTACATGAAACCATCAAACTCTGGACGGGTGATGAATTTCAAATCTGAAACATCAAGATCCTACAAAGTGAGTACAATTAAAAATTTACTTCATAGGGTTATAAATCTGAGTGCGCCTCAATTCCATGAAGAGAATCTCAATAAGATCAGAGATTTGTTGGATATGAACAGCTATCCAAGAACACTAGTGAACAAAATAATTAATGAGTATAGCCCAGTTAACACTAGTGATTCATATCGTGAAGAAGAACAACCGAAAAGATATTTCAGATTCCCTTATATCCCATCTCTCAGCTACAACGTTGCGAATACAATCAAAGAGAAATTACCGAACTATAAATTGGTCTTTTACAACCTCAAGACTGTGCGTTCATTATTTTCTGGTTTGAAAGATCTGACTCCTCTAAACAATAGGTCTAATGTGATCTATAAAATACCGTGTTTAGGATGTTCAAGTTGTTACATTGGACAGACAAAACAACTTCTAAAAATCAGAATCAAACAACATAAATATGATTGTGACGAGAGATTTAGGAACAAGGAAAATACCACCGCTCTTGCCGCACATCGTTTTGCAGAGGGTCATATTTTCGATTTTGACAGCACTACAATTGTGGATTATGAGACTAATAGAAGGAAAAGAAACGTAAGTGAAATGATACATATAAAACTGAATGATACAGTTAATTACAGGACGGACGCGGAAGATCTAAGTCAGGTGTATTCAAATTTGCTGGCCAGATACCGAGAATTCCACATCCCATAAATATGTAAAATCGCCGCACATAGAAATAATATTAATCATGCGACAGGTTGTTGGAATTTTATTGACATATGAAATAATCACCCTTGTTGTTGTGGATTCATTCGATGTTTTGATCCGTTCAAGTATCAAATTTTAATCCTATGTGTCCCTTAATATCATCGTGTTTCAACTGAGTGAACTTGGCAAGGAGTTGTACGGATATTAATTTATTTTACTCTAATTCCAATGTTGTATTTATACATATATATTGTACTTGTTTTTATACCTATTTTTGTTTCTCTGTAGCCTTGATAAAGTCTGAATATATGGACGAAACGTCGGCTTAGTTCAAGTTGGTTGTACGTTATTTGGTTCCTATCCCTGTGAACACTATCAATTATGTTTACTCAAGGACGTGAAGCTATGGAATTTATTACAGACAACGTGACGAAATTATAACGCACTGTTCCCTAGAACAAGCGCGTAAGACAAACGAGAAAACTTTCAGAATTATTTTCTTTCGATTTTGCGTTTTCAGTTGAGACCTTTGTCAAATGGACATTTTCAAGAAATCGGAGCAACACAGATTCATTTGGTTTCAAAGCTTTTTTTTTAATTCTACCTCTTCTTAAGTAAATTCAGCCAAAAAGGGTCTCTGAAGAATAATGAACAAAGTTACTCTCCCCATTCAACACCATGCAAGAGGACTAATGTTTCTATTCAAATTATCTGATTTCGACATCAGTATTTTTGTAGTGTCTCCATCTATCATGTGATTCCTAATGGTCGAACATACATGGTTCCCTATTTGGGATTTTTGAATGTCTCTATTCCTAAATTGTTTTTGTGCTTTCGTTTTCTGATATCCAACAGTAGAGAGGTTTCCCCAGTATATGTCTTTCCACAAATAAAGGGAATACTATATAAACATAATTTTTGGATTTTTGTTTCTCGTTAATGGGTTTCGTTTTAGGTTGCATGGATCTCAAATCATGTTTTGATTTGAAAACCGTTCTTATATTGAATTCAGCACCAATTCATCTGATGTTTTCTGAAAGTCCATGTACATAAGGAATCAGATTCAATAAACTGGGTTGTTCATGATGGTTGTTCTGTTGATTTGGTTGATAATCAGAAGAAGATTTTTTCTGAAAATTTGAAAAGATTTCTTTTCATAAATTTTCTAGGATATTCATCTACTTCAAGAAACGATTTGATATAATTCAATTCACTTTGATGAATCTCGTGGGTTGATGAGATTACATTAGCTCAATCTTAAAAGGTTTTAATGATACCCCTTCTTACACTGAGTTGATTATTGGAATAACAGTTTAGATATATATTTGTATGTGTATCTTTTCTAAAGACACTTGTTTCGACATGATCCTGATATTTTTCAACTGATACATCCAAAAATGAAAGTTTATTATTATTGTCTAATTCCATTGTGAATTTGAATGTGGGTTCTTTACAGTTTATTTATTCTAAATATTCGTCTAACTTGAAATTTTCAAGATTTCAAAATCAAGATTAAGTTTGCAGAGAATTTTCGAGGTTATTTTCTCAATATCTCGAAACTACAAATGTGATCGACTACCGACCTCAGAATCGATCTATCAGAATTGAAAAAACATTATATTTAGCTCATTTTTCAGATCCAAAATCTTTTTCCGGAAATATTGCGGGAAAATATGTCAAATTTGCTGGTATTTTGTATCGTCATGATTTCCTTGAATACTCAAGAAATACTGCATTGATAACAAATTTGCTGACCTCGCGTATTTGCTGCAATAATGCAGATGTGATCGAATTGAAATTCTGCACTTGAAAAACGACGGCGTGAAGGTTAATGCAAAATGTCTTGAGGAAATGCGAACAAGAGCGTAAAAGCTCCTGACCTCAGTCAGTGCTTTTTTAGGTTTTTATTGATTTTTCGAGTAGACTGGTTTGAATTTAATAGTAATATCAATCTGGAATATGATTATCTTCACTGTCAAAAATTGGTATTAAAATGATATTATTTATAGACGGCTA
Source organism: Myrrha octodecimguttata (assembly GCA_958510865.1). Taxonomy (NCBI): domain Eukaryota; kingdom Metazoa; phylum Arthropoda; class Insecta; order Coleoptera; family Coccinellidae; genus Myrrha; species Myrrha octodecimguttata. The sequence continues at coordinate 18,245,859 of OY294060.1, forward strand.
TATTTTGAAAGAAACTTACGTTAGCATCTGGAGGAGCCGCTCCCCCTCCTCTCTTGATGTTGACCTGTGAAATAGAAAAAATACGTGAGTTAGGATTAAAAACTTTGATATATTGATATAGATATTATTTAAGTCATTCAGATTTTGGAAATTCGTAACTTCTGAATGCTCTAGATTTCTGTTTTTGTTTCCAATCAGAAAATCGCTGTATGAATTAATTGATGTGTCTCCATGAACTACAATATTTTACACCAATGTAGATTGTGCAGCGATGATAACGTTCGATAATTCTCTTAGAAACCTGCACTCTGTTCGTTGCGGAATTCTTGTGATGAAGTGTAGTCACAGATTGCAAATTTCTGTTTTCGTACTCTGAATCTGGGATAAAGTGTGGGGTTATGTGCGTGTTTTTATGAATAAATATAACCCCACCAGATTGAATTACTCTACTCTCTTCTCTACTACACTCACTTACACTGAAATTTAAGTCAGTGTGTACAGTAACATTTTCATGTAGAAACAATGAACAAACTTATGTTGAGACATTTTGAAGTAGTTAGAAGTAGAATATTTGGTAGTTACAAGTAGAATTCACTTAAATACAGAAAGCAGTTTTCCATTTGGACATTTTAAATCTGCCTACTACTGCAATTGATCAAAATTAATAAATACAATATTCGTTTCAGTAATATAGGTTGGAAACATGATGAAATCAGAAGTTTGTGTTTCCATTGTGAAAATTAGAGACAAAAGAAAATCCACGTAGTTTTCTGATTATTAACAGAATCCCTAAGATTCCACTTCAAAAAATCTAGAAAAGCACTGACGTGAGGTCAGGAGCTTTTACGCGCTTGTTTAATTTCTTTCCCGATGGAGTCACCTGCTTATTGATCCATCCAAACGCAATTTTACTTCGTAAAAGACTGATTTGGAGATCTCTTTTCATATAGTCCTATGAACTCCTGCATAAACCTTCAAGCTATCATTTCTCAATCGATTGATAGATTTAAATTCGATCCGATTCGTATTTTTGGAAATATTTGAATGTGTATATCTATGACTCATTTGACGGATTTTACCCATTCACGATCGCGGCCATCGTATTTGAGTAGCAAATCAATGAACCTACAAGCTATTGTTTTTCCATCATGTACAAGATTCAAATTGGATCTAATCTGTACTTTTAGGAATATTGGAAAAATAAAATTTTGAATGGGTATATAGACGAAATCATTGGGTAGATTTTACCCATTCACGAATTCAACCTTCATAATCAGGCCCCATTCCTTCTCTACAAATATCGAGTCCCTAAGTAATTTTTCTTAGAAGTTAATTTGTTTGCTTCCGGTCTAACCATGGATAGTAAATATAATAATTGAAAGAATATGCCGATAGACTAGCTATTTGTTGAGCACGTTGAGTTTCATTTCAATAGCTGAATTCACGAATTGCTAAAATCCACCCAATGATTCCCCAGATATACCTATTCCAAAAATGAAGATCGGATCGCATGGAAATTGATAATTGACTGAAAAAAAGAATTGGAAGTCTCACGAAGAATTTCGTGAGGATCATTTGATTAGTAGATCGCAAAATATAAATTATCTGAAAATATTTTTCTTTCTTAATGTTACTTATGAAACGATCGTCACAAATTTCGCTCACATTTGCCCATCAGCAGTTTCCAACTAGTTACTCAGTTTCATTATGATCGGATCCCTATTTTTTGAGATCGTCCATAAATAAGAGCGATAACGAGAAAAGAACCAAATAATTGGACATAATTTTTCCCGATATCTCCGAAGATATATATCGGATCAAATTGAAATTAAACACCGTTGCTGAACACTGACTTCAGATCTATGGGATTTTCTATTGAAAACAGATGAATATTTCCAAAATTAATTATTTTGGGAAATTGGAAAATTTTCTAATAATCTTTGATCTCAATTCTTTACTCGTACCCTACCCATATACAGAAAGCTTCAGAAAAAATGAAGCAAGAAGCATCTTTCTGCACCATCCAAATCATTCTCTGTAACATTTTTGTGAAACACTTAATCCACCATTGAATCTAACATAACGCCGACGTTACGACGAAGCCACATAATATAACTGAATGCCGGCAATGCTACAAATACCAATAACAACAATATAGGAATTGGTTAACGAAGAAGAAAGAGCTCCAGCATTAATTAAATAACGTCATCACAAGGACGAATATCTGTCGATAAATCAACAAATATTCCACCTCGATCAGAGCTCAAGCTGGAATATTTGTGGATTTATCGACAGATATTCGTTCTTCTGACAATGTTATTTTAATAACAATAATAGCATGACGGGTTGCGGGGTAATTGAAATATATATTTCAAATATACAGCAGTTCGGGGAAGAACAGCAGCATTTGACTGATTTCAATACCCTCCATGAGAAAGAAGATTACTACAATTTACTGGTGGATTTCAAAAACTACCCGAAATCCACCACAGATTTCTTCCTACCAAAAATGTAGTTTTCTACCAGATCTGGTCACGCTGATCAGTGCTAGTTCACAGTTTGATCCGATAATTATTATCTACGAAGATATTGGGTAAAACCATGTCAAATTCTTTGGTTCTTTCCTCGTTATCACTCTTATTTTATTATATTATTATGCAACTTGAATACGTTCTAGTATCCGATTGTATCGAATACTGTATCAGATGCTTTCGTTGCAATACTGAAAATGAATTCATTATAACATTATTGAAACGGAATAACTGCAATACGTCGATTGACGATCTATTAACGCTGCTGCCCTGCATATTGTCACTGTAGGATCAAGTAAATGTAAATGGTGAAAGCTCGATGCGAACAAATATATTGAATCTATTAAAAGGAAAATTCAAAAAATACAAGTCTGATTGGAATGAAACAGAGTCTTCGAGTTTCCGGTGTCGATAAGAATAAAGAGATATGCTTTTTGAAATATATGAATTTCTGAAATAAATTTTTTGTTCCTCAGAAAAATCAGGAATTCCGATTGGGTTGAAATATAGTACTTGGTTATGAAGTGGCGGTTTGGAGATTTCAGTGAAAATTAAATGAAATATGTAAATTTTCGAAAAAAACATTTTTTTTTTTCGAATTTTTCTGTGGAGAATTCTTCATATTGCTACTGTTCATCTACCAACCCAGTTTCATTTCGATCAGATGAATATTTTTCGAGTTAGCACAAAAGCCATTCGGCAGATTTGGCCCATTAACGAACTTAACCGAGATATTCAGGATATTAACCTAACCTGTGAATTTTAAGAATCTAGGTCCTTTCTTTCGAGAGTTACAGCGCACACGGCCGGACGGACAGAATCAATTTTGACTAAGGATTCTTCATCAGTGAGTCCAACCTAGTCGTTTGAGACCAATTTCGGCTCAAAATCCGAAAATCACAGACATCGTGACGAAATGATAACGCGCTGTTGCCTAGAACAAGCGCGTAATATAAACAGTTTTCAGCCAATTCATTGAACCAATGGCTAAAGACTAGTAGGCAGTAGTGTCCAGCGCTTCATTATGGTTGTGATCCCCGAGTTGCACATTATTCAACATCTTTGATGCTGTACATGATGTTTTCGAAGAACCTTCATTTATTTTCGGCGGTACAATGATTTTTTTTTATTTCATTTCAAGTAGCCGATAGAAATGTGAGATGATTCTTTAATATTTCTTATTTTTGTAGTGTAATAAGTGATGAATATGAGCATATTTTGCCTTTTCAAACATATCGCATGAAGAGAATTGCATTTCTTCAAGCTAACCTCAACAAAGTTTTTCGAGCAACAACAAGTGGATCCAGAATATACCTCAATGTAGTCTTTCAAACTCAAACACCATAGTTTATTATTTCAAACACAAATCATACATGGTGAGTCAGAAATGTGTACCGAGTTTTCAGAGGGTGATACGTTGAAAAATAAGTACAGTTCGATGAATAAACTTATGGCTCAAAATGAATAGTAAGAGACATTATATATCCTTCCTCTTATCATCCACAATTATTTATTTAAACTATAAAACACAATTTCTAACTTTTATTTTCATCCAAACCTTGTTGGAGAAGACCGAGTGTTGAGTACTTATTGTTTATCAACGACACAGGAAGGTTACATCGTCGACAAAATTAACAACAGAATTGTTCATGGCCTGATTGAGTATTCATTTCGCGATGAATGAATCTGCTGACATCAGGTGACTACAAAAACTCGAATATCTCGAAAACGGATCGATTTATTGTATTTGGATGAGTACCAGAGTACCTTTTTTGCGCGCATGTTCTAGGGGAACAGCGTGCTATCGTTTTGTCCAAATGTCTGTAATTTTGGATGATTGAGCCGAAAATGGTCTCAATCGACTAGGTTGGACTCACTGATGACGAATCCGGTGTCAAAATCGATTCTGTCCGGCCGGCCGTAGACACGATAACTGTCGAACGAAGTGAGCTAGCAACTTGAAACTTTCAGGGTAGGTCGCGCATTAGAATACCGCGGTTAAGTTCGTTAATGGGCCAAATCGATCGAATAGTTTCGGAGTTATAGGCATTTGAAGTTTTGAAGTTATTTATTTTTTATTTCAGAAACTACCTGAGCGATTGGATTCAAACTTGGCAGTTAGGTGAAGTACAACGACGCGCAACTTTGAGCTGAATTTCGTCAGGATTATATTGTCGGTTATTTTTAAAAAAAAATTTTTTCGAAATTTTTTTCCAAAAAAATTTTATTTTCGGAAACCATTCATCATATCCAAGAAAAATTATACTCACGCTTTGACCTCCTAATTTCACAGCAATGTACTAAATTTCAGTTCGATACGATCATAAGTTTTGGAGATATCGGGAAAAAATATGTCAAATTTCGAGGTTTTCTTCTCGATATCGTTGATTTTTTCGGTATAACTCGAGAAATACTGATTCAGTCCTGATTAAACTTCACAGCTAGTTTTAAGACGCTGAAAGACAACTTTATGCAAAATTTCGTGTTATTAGAACAATTTGAAAAAAAAAATTTCTATGATTTTCTCATCATATCATCCTCATTAAATTCTGTATGAAACTTCGAACTGATATTTTCGATGAAGTACTGGATTTCAATTCGATCTGATCTCTATTTTTGGAAATATTGGAAAAATAAAATTTTGATTGGGTATATCTACGGAATCATTGGGTGGATTTTACCCATTCACGAATTCGGCCTTCGTAATTAAGGTCCAAACCTTCTCTACAAATATCGAGTTTCTAAGTTGTTTCTTTCGGAAGTTACTGTGTTTACGCAGTCGGCCGTTAGGCTGACCGTTTTTATTTTTACAATATGTCCAAAAATACAGATATGATCGAATTGAAATCCAGTAATTTATCAGAAAAAAATGTCGAAAAGCACTGCCGTGAAGGCAGCAACTTTTGCGCGTACGTTCAAATTCGTTGCTGAAGCGGTCATCTACATTGAACATGCGCGCAAAAGTTGCTGCCTTCACGGCAGTGCTTTTTGAAATTTTCATTGTTATGTAATTTTTTTCGTTCCATCGAATGCTCCTATTTTTACACCAAAACGAATAGAACGAAAGAAGTTGTCCCAAAAAATCATGTCTCACCCTCTAAAAACACCCTTTATTACGATATCAGAAATATAGAAGTGTAATGAAAAAAATTTTTCAACAAACATTTATGCACGAAATTTCAATCAGGTGGCATTCACCGTTTGGAAATTAAGCAGCGAAATTTTTTGAACTTCATCAACTTTGGAAGTATATATCTTATTCAATACACATTTTTAGCTTTATACTTCAAGTTATACTTATTTTTCAATGTACCATAACACCCAGAAAGCACACAGCACCACTCCCTTAATCCCAGAAAAGAATCTTATGTGGCAAAGCGTCTCCAACAAGCCAAATAGCAATTACATTTGAGACCTGAAGTTGAGCTCAAAAACTATGATCGTCTACTTTTATCATCCTTTAAACAATTGTCTCCAAAGCCATATTGCTCAGTTGATATTAATTTATACAATACATATATAATAATGATAAACTGTTTGGGACGAAGTTTGAATAACTTTTCAATTATCAAGCAATTGGACGTTAATTATCAAGTTGCCCTTTACTACAAGATTTTTGCCGTGAAATATTAATTTTATCGTTTAATGATTTTGGGGAGCATATCTGTCAATAGATATTTTTGATGAATGTGAAAAAATACATCTCAACATCCATGCATAATTTCAACACAATAAGACTTGAATTCTTTACTTACATTCCGCAATTTCACCTGCAGTTTCTGCCGAAAAGGCGATGCTTCCTGAAATTGAAAGATATATTATATAACTATTTTAACATTCTCTGTTATAATTCTGGACCAGGTAAAAGGATTCTGGTAATTAACGGAACGTGCAACATGTTCTAGTTCGACCATGATGTAAATAAAATATGGTGTGCTCATCTGTGATCGTTTTACCAATGATGACGTCACAGTTTTCATTCAAATTCGAAGCACAGAATATATATTTCCTTGTTTTTCAATCTTTGCTGACGTCACTTTCTTCAGATGAGCACACCATGTTTTGCTTACATCATGATTTCGACTATCTTCACTGATAACGTTCAGATATTTTTATTCTATACTTATTACCATGATGTAAGTAAAAACATGGTATGCTCATCTGCTCATCTGTGATCGTATTTACCAATGATGACGTCAGTTTTTTCATTCAAAGTCAAAGCACAGAACATATATTTCCTTGTATCTTAATCTTGCCGACGTCACTTTTTTTCAGATGAGCACACAATGTCTTTTACATCATGCCTATTACTACGTTCGTTGCTGAAATATCACGGATTACAGTATTGACGGACGAGGCGTTTTTGACAGGAGCGTTTGTCGCTTCGGTTCGATTGATCGAGGTCAGACACATCGATTTCTATAGGCGGTAAATGCTATTCAAATAAGGAAAGGAAATAATCAGGAAAGGCACTGACGTGAAGTCTGGAGCTTTCGCGCGCTTGTTCTAATTCGTAGCCTGATTTCAGCTCTTATATTTTGAATAAATCTGAAATCTGACTCTCCTTAAGTCTCGTCGCGTTTTTGAAATCGAAATCTCGTCTTAGAGCTCTCAGTCTCGTCTGGTCTCGAGTCTCGGACAGAAGTCTCGCAGAAGTCTCGGATTCTCGTATCAATTCATTATTCGATTTCAGTTTGCAATCCTCAGTTGGTTGAAAGATTCCATTTCAGAATAATTATTGCGTTAGTTATTACTACTCGTACAATTTTTATTTACGTATAAACACAAATATTCGCAAGTTATCAGCCTTTAAGATACAGTGTAGAATTTTATTTTTTGTTTTCGTGGATGAATTTGAAAATAATTCAACTCAGGAGTAGTATTGTGTCATGTGGAAATTGGAAATAAATTTTCATAAAAAAGTCAGAATTCATGAAAGTTTGTCTCTTGCGTGAGAGTCGTATATACATAATATATCTCTCTCTCTTCAGTTATATTAAATTTTGATTTTTTTTGCTCGCATGTTCTGGGGAACAGCGTGCTATCATTCTGTGAAAATATCTGAAATTTTCAAATTTTCCCCCGAAAATGATCCCAAACGACATGTTAGAACTCACTGATGACGAATTTCGTGTCAAAACCGATTCTGTACGGCAGGCCGACGAGACGATAACTATCGAACGGAGCAAGCTAGCAAATATAAATTTTTATATGAAGACGCGCATTGAAATGCGGCGGTAAAATCCGGTAATGGGATGAATCGGCCTAATGGTTTCGGAGTTATAGTCATTTGAATTTGAAGACTGATCCCTGATGTTTCAGAAACTACTCAAGCGATTAAGTTGAAGCTTGGCATATATTTGGAGCATAACAGCGCGCAATTTCTCACGATTTTTTTTTGAGATCGTACAGTCAGTTAATTGTGGAAAACAAAAATTTCGGAAACCTTACACCCTATTTCAAAAAATCTTCAACTTGTGCCATGAGCTCCATACTTTACACTAGTGTACCAAATTTCATTTCGGTACGACTATAATTTCTGGAGATATCGGAAAAAATATTTGAAATTCGTGGTGTTTTGAGTTATTTCGGAACAACTGTAAAAATACTGATTCATTCGAGATGGAACTTGGAACCTTGTTTGGAAATGCTGATGGACAACTTTGTTCAGAATTTCAAACTAAAATTTTGAATAGAATGGATATCTGCGGAATCAGTGGGTGAATTTAAGCCATTAAAAAATTCGACTTTTATGATTAACGTCCGAGACTACTCCACAAATATCGAGTTTCTAAGTTGTTCATTTCGAATGTAAACGATCGGCCGATAGACCGATTTAAACATTGTATAACAATTCAACATTTTATTTTCCCAATATTTCCAAAATACAGATTAGATCGAATTGAATTCCAGTACTTCATTGAAAAACCTAGAAAACTGACTTGAAGTCAGCAGCTCTTGCGCCACTGCGTCCTCTTTGAGCATAAGCGCCAAAGCTGCAGAATTCACTCAAGTGCTCTTCTAGTTTTTTTGGTACATACGCCTGCATTATGTTTTCTAAAGAAAAAATCAAATTTCACAACATTTTTGTTTAAGAAATGATTTTCTTGATACTGATCACTACGGGTTTTCAAATATGTCCGATCGAGTGGAAATTTAGCAGATGAATGTACCAAATCACATATATATGGATAATATCATTATCGTAAGAAATTACACTTTTTTACTTACATTTCGGGACCTCTTCGGGGGGTTCGGAGTCTCGGAAGTCTGAAATTGAAAGATTTGTATTACTGAAATATTCTCTCTTATGATTTGAACATTTTTGTTCAAGAAATGACTTTCTTGATACTGGTCACTACGGGCAACAGTTTTCGAATCATTGAGATTCGAATGATAATCCACGCTTGTGATTTTGAAGGACAAGCTTTCAAATTCTTTATTAATTGAATTGCTTGAAAAAAATATTCCCTTCTTATTTCATCTTCACCTTCACATAGAAATCGGCAGTTATCATAATTTGGTACTAATAATGATGGCAGTAACGGAGACCAATTCAATATTAAAACAGTTGGTTCAAAGTAATAATCGATTTATTAGGTGCGCAACTAAGTTCTCGCTGTTTTTTCGATGAAAATATAACTTTATTATAAAAAAATGGTTACAAATGAATCATTCAAAGTATTGCCCATCGCTAGACACAACTTTTTCCCATCTTTCTGGTAGAGCTCGAATACCTTGACGCCAGAAGTGTTCGTCTTTTGAGGCTATCCACGAATCAAGCCATTTTTTGATGTCTTCATATGAGTGGAACTGTTGATCAGCCAGGCCATGTGCCATCGAACGGAACAAGTAAAAATCGGACGGCGCAATATCTGGGGAATATGGCGGGTGGGGTAGAACTTCCCATTTGAGCGTGCCCAAGTAGGTTTTAACAGGTTTGGCAACGTGAGGCCGAGCGTTGTCATGCAGTAAAATCACTTTTTCGTGCCTTTGCTCGTATTGTGGCCGTTTTTCGCGCAGTGCTCGGCTCAATCTCATCAATTGAGTTCGATAACGTTCCCCAGTGATGGTTTCGCTCGGTTTCAACAGCTCATAATAAATAACACCGACCTGGTCCCACCAAATGCACAGCATAACCTTCGCAGCGTGAATGTTCGGCCGAGCCGACGACGTAGAAGCATGCCCGGGTAGTCCCCAAGATTTTCTCCTCTTTGGGTTGCTGTAATGAATCCATTTTTCATCACCCGTCACGATGCGATGAAGAAAACCCTTCCTTTCTTGCCGCTGGAGCAGTTGTTCACAGGCGAAAAAACGACGCTCAACGTCTCTTGGCTTCAACTCATAAGGAACCCAAGTTCCTTGCTTCTGAATCATCCCCAATGCATGCAATCGCTTGGAAATGGCTTGACGGGTAACTCCTAATTCTGCAGCAAGCTCTTCTTGAGTTTGGCACGAATCCTCATCGAGCAATGCCTCCAATTCAGCGTCTTCGAAGGTTTTGGGTCTTCCTTCACGTGGACGGTCGTCAACATCGAAATCACCGTCTTTGAAGCGACGGAACCAATCACGGCATGTTGTTTCGCTTAGAGCAGCGTTTCCGTACACTTTTTGGAGCTCTCGATGCGCTTGAGCTGCCGTTTTTTTCGAATGAAAAAAGAAAATCAACACTTCCCGCAAATGACGATTGTTTGGCACGAAATTCGACATTTTCACTTAACCAGAAGTATATAATGCGAAAACAAAATCACTTATGTGTCGCGGCGGTTTGTTTACCATATGTCTAAGCTTGGTTCATGACGTTTTGGATATGTCAAAATCGACTAGCTCTTACTGCTAGAGCCATCTACTGACAAACAGCGAGAACTTAGTTGCGCACCTAATATATTAACGAAAAATCAAAATAAGTGTTCAAGCATGACGACGCACTATCTTGGAAACGAATAACTTGTACATAATATATTATATGTATAATAGGTATTCTGTTCCTGAACGTTTGCTATGAAGCGATAATCCACACTTCAACTAGAAACAATCCGGCATCGATGGTTTTTCCTTGATTTGTCCCATTTCTCACATAATTCAGATTCAGAACTTCTGAAGCCCAATTCTAATTCAAATAACTCTTCCTCACGAAACCGAAATAATGAGGGGGAAAACATTCCAAACTGGACATTTATGTTACCCTCGTTTGAAATTTATGGCTCATTGAGAACAATAATTGTAGAAAAAGATTTCGGCTGCTCCTTAAAGGAAAACATACGTTAGTTTATTACCTACTAGAAGGATGTTTCATTGAAAAATATTCATGCAAATATTGGAAAGGGTAGTCCGACACTTCGTGATAGTTTCAAATGAAATAAAAAGGAATACTCTGCCATCATACCATTTGTTTTAACAGAGGCCCGAGAGTCATAGTACCACTTATTTTCGACATGGTCTTTTTCAAGTTGTGTAAAAAGGAATTCAAATGTGTTCTGCATGCTCATTTCAAGGAAACTGCGAAAGATGGGGCATTCCATAGGACCATCTGTCCGCTTAGAAGTTTCATTACCGGGTTATTTAGGTACTTGTAGCTAACTATTCTTAAATGACCAATTTCTTACTGTTCAGTACCAGGGCCGGCGCGAGCAATTCTGGCGCCTGAGGCAAGAAATTTTTTGGCGCCCCATGGTATGAAAGCATGAGAATTTCTATCTCAATATACTTGTATACGTAGGTATATCAAGTGTGTCCAAGTTTTTTTTAATGAAACAAAAGTATTTTATAGATTAAAATATCACATTGGAAAAAAAAGGAAAAAAAATAACATAAATGTGTAGATATTATACCTTACCTACTCTACAAATATCGAGTTTCTAATTTGTTTCTTCCGGAAGTTTTTGTGTTCACGGTCAGCCGTTAGGATGACGGTTACAGCTCGTGAATGGGTAAAATCCGTAGATAGAACCATTCAAAATTTCATTTTTTCAATATTTCCAAAATACAGATTGGAGCGAATTGAAATCCAGTAGTTTATCGAAATATGACAGTTCAAAGGTTCAGGCAGAATATCATGAAGATAATATGATCAGAAGATCACAAAATATTAAATATTTGAAAAAAAATTTTGAACTTTTTCCTCGAATTGTTCTGATGACACGATCATGGATCATTGGAATTTCGCACGAAGTTGTCCTTCAGCATTTTCAAACCAGCTACCAAGTTTCATCTCGATTGTATTAGTATTTTTGGAGTTATTACGGAAAAAACAACGATCGAGAAGGAAACCAAGAAATTTTATATATTCTCTTCAATATCTCCAGAAGTGATGGTGCAATCGAAATAAAATTTGGTACACTGCTTTAAAATATGATGTTCAAGGTTCAAGCAGTAGTTTTCTCCGGATTCAAGGATTAGTTACCGGAAAAAAAATTTGGAAAAAAATATTTTCAAAATTTACTGACAGTGTAATCTCAACGAAATTTCGTGAAAATTTGTGTGTTAATATTTTTCAATCAACTGTCAAGTTTTAATTCAATCGCATGAGTAGTTCCTGAAATATCAGGATATTAATCTCAAAACTTCAAATGACCATAACTCCGAAACCATTCGACCATTCGTTCGATTAACAAACTGGCGCATTTCAATGCGCGACCTAATCTGAAAGTTTGAACTCTCTAGCTTGCTTCTTTCGACAGTTATCGTGTCGTCGGTCGGCATTTCAGCTGGCCGGACAGAATCGATTTGGACACAGGATTCGTCATCAGTGAGTCCAACCTAGTCGTTTGAGACCATTTTCGGGAAAAATTCGAAAATTACAGACATTTGGACAAAACGATAGTACGCTTTTCACCAGAATGTGAGAGCAAAAAATCAAATTTGGGACTTCAACATGGTGGAAATGCACAACGATTTTAACAATAACGATATAACAATTCAAGATTATTTTTAGTTGTCTTGACGAAAAATTCCAGAAAATTTTTGAGTACTCAATAAACGCAAATATCCCAAACTTGGAAGTGTAAATATTAAGGCTATACTTATTGCATTACGACTTGTTCTGGAGTAACCTCCCTTTTCCAATGAAGCTGGAAAAGTTTCAAAAATTACGAAACAACTTATTGATCAGAGCTGATCGATGTTTTCGGCCGAGTGATTGAAGTTTGCGAAACCCACGAGCAATCTGTTGAACGAACAAACACCGTATCTATGTGAAACCTAGCGTAGACCTTCTTACAATTACTTCGGATGAATTCTACCTGATTTCTTCAAGCTGATTCCTCAAGTTTCACGATTGGGCGAACTTTAAGCTGAATAATTTTTTTGGAATAAATATCTTAGTAGTGAAAAACTACACATCAAAATTTCTCTCATTGAAATAACCGTTTCGTAGGTAAGATATTATAGAATTTCAAGAACTTTCATCTTTTCATCTGAATGTATGTTGATCGACCATTTCACGGCTCACCCTGTGTTGTTTGAGTTTAGAAAACTCGATAGATTTTCCTTACCTAACCCAGTTTTCAAGTAATGGCGGAAAAAAATTTGATGAAAGCTGGCTAAATTCTACAAATTGAAAGGAAGCTCCTTACGAGTTTCTTTTCAAGACCGAATTAGAGATCGATTTTGTTTGTTATGGTTTCATTCAGGGAAATTTATGAAGTTTGAGTTGCATTATGAGTGGGTTTTCAAATATGTCCGATCGAGTGAAAATTTAGCAGATGAATGTACCAAATCACATATATATGGATAATATCATTATCGTAAGAAATAACACTTTTTTACTTACATTTCGGGACCTCTTCGAAGGGTTTGGAGTCTCGGGAGTCTGAAATTGAAAGATTTGTATTACTGAAATATTCTCTCTTATGATTTGATCAAAGTATAAATTGTGACAGGCAACGTACTACATATTCTATTTTGAATATCTTTAAGAATTCACGGTTGACAGAATTCAAAGTAATGATCCAGGAATATGAATTCTTTAAGAGATATTAAAAAATACTGGCTCTTATCATACCTAAAACCTTTCTTTTTGGACTCGCCTATGATCTAGAGTTCACAATAGCTGAATAACTACCAAGACAATGGTCAAAAAAATCAAACTTACAAACTGAATTCCACATCTGGAATCCAAATATATCTGGAAAACATATAATCCTCCGGTCAGTTTCGACTTATACGTGGAGGTCACAGATCCCGGCCCTAACATCATAACCGTTTGTAGAATACGAACGTACCACTGTAAGAGAGAGGTCAAATTTCGGCACTATTTGAAATTTTGAGTTCATTTTTATTTCCCCAATATCTTGGAAGAACTGACGCGATTAGAAATAAACATCCTAGTTGGTTACAGAATGCCAACTCGAAGCCTTTTGTAGAATTCTTGACGATAGTAAAAGTAGAAAATCGATCAAATACAGATTATTCGAAAACTTTCCATTTTATCGTGAAAATTTTTTTTATTTCGGAAACTATTCATCAGATTCCAATGTTATTTGCACAGACGTTGAAGTCACTATTTAATAACAGTGTTAATTTCAGCTTGATCCAATATTCATCTTCGAAGATATTGGGAAGACATCTGTCAAATTGCTTCGTGACTGGTTGGGAAATGTCCGAATATTTACAAAATTTCTCACAATTAAAAAAATTAAATATTTCATGTTCTGGGGTCTACTAATAATATGGTCTTCATGAAGCTTCACTCGAGTATGGAATTTCAATGCGTTCGTATCTTCATTTCTAGAATAGGTATAGCCGAAGAATCATTGGGTCGATTTCAGCAATTCTGTTTTCGACGCAAAACGTGCTCTTAAATTATCGAGTCTATCAGTAGATTCTCTCAGAAGTTTTTAGGTATACGATCGTGGGTAAGACCGCCCGTAAACACAATAACTTTCGGAAGAGATGATTAATAGACTAGATATTTACAGAGGAGGTTTGGGGCTTATTCTCGAACGCCAAAATTACAAATGTGTGAAATCCGTCCAATGATTGGTAGACATTCAAAATTTTATTTTTTCAATATTTCCAAAAACATTGATCGGATCGGACTGAAATCTATTTTATTACTTGATTGAAGATTCATGCAGAATTCCGTGAGGACTATATAGAACGGAGATCTCCAAATTAGTCCATCATGAAGTAAAGATGAGGTTGACGAGATCAATACCTGAATATGCAGGTGACTCCTTTAGCAACGAATTTGAACAGGCCTCACGTCAGTTTATTCCTCTCCGCGAATAAAACTCTTTCATCATTTACCATTTTTCCAGATTCGACTCCGGTAGAAAGATACGAGCTGTGGAAATTCCAAAAAACAACAGTATATTTCTTCTGTAGCTTTCTTATGATCATTTTAAATCTAATGAATTATGGTGTTATGTTTCCTACAACAATGACACATATTCTTCAGTAATCACTTGTTTCCTACCTAAAACTTCTAGTTATGGACTCGCCGATTTATAATAATTTATAAAGAAACTAGCATGAAGAATGGATGAAGTTCATCTTAACTCATTATGAGAATCATTTATATAATATATTAATAGTATGATTCCTTCTGAAACGCATCTGGTTCGAGATATTCGACGTTGAATGTTATAAAATCTGATGAAATTCGAGAAGTTTCCTTATTTCTGTGGACTTGCCGCTGATCTAATAAAGACCTTATCTCCAACCACGTTCATCCGGACTGCAGAAACCTCAGTTATTAATCTATTTTCTGCCAGAGCATAGACATAGAGATATTTCTTCATGTCTATGGATCAGACTTTCCATACAATTCATAGATGCCAATTGATGTGTCCGCACGAAAATTAGGATAATTATAGAATTTTCAATGTGAGAGTGGCTTAAGATGAAACTGTGTATAATCTTATAGTGGAAACAATTGGATATTCCATGAATTTCAAGTATAAGATTAGTCTTTTAATAGTCAAGTGTAGTGAAATATTTTCGTTACAATAATACCGCAAAAAGCACAAAATCATAAGAATTAGGAGGGTGAGTGAGTTTTCTCAATCACGTTTCTTTTAATTTCATGCGATTAGTCCAGTCATTATAGTAAGTTCACCTCGGATTTCGAGATACCCAGCTGAAAGTCTGTAAATACTTGTATATTGACACCCTAAAAGTTGTCTCACAACCTACTATGGAAGGGTGTACGCAACTGTTAAATTTCAAGGTCAAACTTCACAAATATCGGTTTTTTGCGCTTTTTTTGTAAATATCTCATTTCTTATGGGTTTTTTGCTATTTGTATTCCGCATCAATATAGTAGAATACAAAATTCTCTTCAAAATTTTGTTTTAAAATATTTTTTATATGGTGAACAGTTTTCGAGATAGAGGGCCTCCGGTCGAAAACGCGCCATATATAGTTGATGAACTATCGATAAATTGATGATTATGAATATTTGTCAATTTTTATCAACTATTATATTATATTTTATCATTTTCTTCATGTATGAAATCTATATCTATCCAATAATACTGATAAATGTTTCCTAAAATTGAAAAATAATTCAGGGAAAAACTCAAATCATAATAGAATCATACTCCCATTTACACTGATGACATTTTAAATAGAAAATAATTCAGTGCATCTTCTTTAAACTGTGTAAATTTCAAAATCCTGTCTGTCTTACGAACAAGAAATTTTTTTTTCAAAAAAGTTGGGAAAGGAAATGTAAGAACGGAGATATAGTCGACTGAAAGGTTTGATAATTATCCTCATTCCAAAACACATATTTTATTTCTGCACGCAATAAGTGGCTTTGACACAACTTCTGCGCTTTTTAAAAAGGGAAAAAAATCATTTTTAAAAGATTTTGAGAAACTGACAAATTTGGATGAACTAGTTGCAGCATTTGAGATGATTAGAGAGTGGAACTCAAACCTTTTTGGCAGTCTGGAATGATCCGAAATCTGTGAAAAGTCTCGATCATTTTCGTTCTATGCATTACGTCAAATCTACAAAACTTCATAAATCTATGCAGCTTTCAAATATCACACCAACAAGTGCAGCTGCTCATCAACATTTCAACATGTATATTATCAAGTTCAAACTTGGTTAGGGCATGATTTGGAACCCCAAGTATGGGGTTGGGATTTTCTGGAGCCTATCATGACAATTTAACCACCTGCTCCAAAATATTTGCTAAATACAATTTTCTGCACATGCAACAGTGGTTGAGGTTCGTGATGCGGATGCAGTAAAGCGGGCTTGCAATGCTCTTCAGCTTGTGGCCAATGAAATGGGCAAGCTTGTCTCAATGCTCTACCATATCAGAGCGACATTAACGAAGATGGAACCTTTGACCCCGAAATCATGGAAGAACTTGAGACTAATGTCGTTGAAGACGACGATGAAGAGGAAGAAGATGAACAATTATAAATTGTAGTTTTTTTAACCTTTATTCCATTCTTTTACTTTTAATAAAAATAAATGTATTGAATTATATTGTTTAGTAAAAAGATTAATTCGTGATTTATTTGTTTTTTTTTACATCATGTGAGAATAAATATTAATTAGGTTTAAATTCAAATTTAATTCCTATATTTTCATTAACAATCCTGCAATTACATGAGGGTAAGTGTTGTTAAATAAATTAATACTGAATACAAAGTGGATAGGTTAGGAAAAAAATGATAGAATATAATATAATAGTTTATAAAATTTACAAATATTTATAATCATTAATTTTTCGATAGTTCATCAACTATATATGGCGCGTTCTCGACCGGAGGCACCGGTTGACCTTAAGTGATTTTTTTTGAACAAAATTTGTAGAGAATTTTGTAAGAATACAAAATATCAATATAGTAGAAACTATATTGATAATCAATACAAATAGCAAAGAACCCATAAAAAATTAGATATTTACAAAAAAAAGCGCCAAAAACTGATTTTTGTGACCGTTGACCTTGAAATTTAATAGTTGCGTACACCCTACCAATTGTAGGTTTTGAGACAGCTTTTAGGGTGTCAATATATTACAGACTTACAGCTGGGTATTCTCACCTAATTTAAGCTTGAATTAGGCGAGAATCGAATGACTGGACTGAATAGATTGGTTATTCTGAAATACAAAACACTGTAAGTGATACCTGTGTTGCACTTGCAAACCAAGTTTAGGAGTATTTTAGCACATTGAGAAATATTAAAAGGCTAATAACATTTTACCTGTGTATAATCTGGAAAAAATGACCAATGGAAAAAATTGTTTCATTTGATGAGAGGAATCTATGGTTCAAATTAATATGCAACTCAAATACTCATCCTGTATAATCTCCACTGAAGTAACAGGAACAAAGATATGTTGAATCTTGTTTTTCTATTAGATTATTCCAATATTGTTCTGTTTGTAAAATGTATTCTTTTTACAACTCAAAGGAGAAATGATATACAAAGTGTATCAGAGTTGATGTAAAATTTCCCAGGAGGTGATAGAGATTATTACCAACAGAAATATCTTTATAACTTTTTTCTCAAAACCAATGGTTCTCCAGAAATCACTTGTTTTGTCATTTTTGTTAACTTTCCTCACTTGCTCTTTGAAAGATAGTTTAACTCCGGAACGACAATACCTACGGCGATAAATATACCCTTATTCGAAAGAGAACAAGATTATACATTCACCGGACGCAGTTTTACCCGGGCAAATTCCACAAAGCTCAAAAGAACACAGTTTTAGAAGGAAATTTATCATGATAAAGAAATCAACATAACATTTCATCCGCCATTTTCTCGAGATATTTTCGAAGAAAGATATTGATTGCTGAATTGTAAAAACATCCCTCAAGTTTCATCTTCCCAAATATGTAGCACATTCATCAAGTATGACGTAGAATAATAGATAAAATCTGCCAGAAAACGGAAGCGTCGCAATTGAAAACATTGCAGTTGATAAAGGTTTCTGAGACTACCAACTGATTTTCTGATAAACCCATGTTGGTTTTCAAGCAAGAATTGAAAATTTTTCGGGATTCAAAAGTTATCTAGCAATGTATAATTTTTCAGCCAGCTCCACAGATAAAACTTCAAGGTAGTTCAGTCTGGACTTCTATTCTATTTGACCAAATCATCCACCAAGATAGGCCGCATTCATATATTTTGTAACATTGGAAACCTCATGTTTAATAGCAGTTCTCAATGGTCTCACTGATGTGTTTTAGGGAATTTAGAAACGATTTCGAATTCAATCTGGGAGAAAAGAATGTGGTCCAAGTAAATGAAGCCCAATTTGTTCCATGCACACATAAATTCTGGAGTCGTGCTGTTACTGACCAATATTTTATGTGGATTCTCATGGATTGAAACAAGTGGGTTATGCATATTGATAATACCACATGTAGCGAAAGTACACTGGTCTATCAGTGACATGTTATTCCCAGAAACTCTATCCTGTCAAACTTGGTCAACACACCTTTTGAAAAAATTCAAGCCGCAGCTGGTGGTCAGGCTAGATTAAATTTTGTGCTTTTGTCAAATAGTATGGATGAATACTTCCTCTACTGATAATTTTATCGCCATGTGAAATACTTAAAGCTATTCGTCGAGAACTCGACATGGGTTCATCATCACCTGATCTCAGAAATGCATAAAATTGGACAATGAAGACAGAGCCAACTTCATTTTTCGACTTCTGAGTATTACCTATTTCACGAACAGTGTTATAAATACTTGAAAACCATAATGAGTTCATTACCACGTGTAGGTTAAATATGGCTCGGCAACACAGCCACATTCAAGTTTCATTAAACCTCGTTAATATCTCAAGGTCAATATACCTTCCCGCTGTCTGCCTAATTTAACGGTGATGCCAACAACCGCGAGTAATAGTTGAAATACGTAAAATTTAGGAGAAAACGGGGTATCATTCTGCAGGCCTCAGTTATTATTTTTTGAAATTTTTTTTGGGATGTACTTAAATCTTCAATGAGGATGCGCGATGTTAGTCATTTTATAAAAGAGTGGCAACTGTTTCCAACGTTGTTCTCTCAACTGCGGCGATTTCCACGCGAATTGTTTCTTTCAATTTCTCCAATGTTCGCGACTTTGAGATGTCCCCACAAAAAAATGTCGCAGATGGCCAAATCTGAAGGCCGAGGAGGCCACTGAACGCCAACAGACCTGGAAATAAGATGGTCAGGGAAGAGAGGACGAACAGCGTTCATAGTTGCTCTGGCTGTGTGGGCGGTCTTCCCATCCTGTTGGAACCACACACGTCGGATTAGAACACGACGTCTTCTTAATTCAATCGCAAAGAAATGCTATATCATTCCGATATAGCGCTTAGAGTTCACAGTAATAGCATTGCCATTGACGTTCTCAAGGAAGTAAGGGCCGATGATGCAAGTTCGGGATACAGCGCACCAAAGGTGACTACAGGGCTATGCAGCGGTTTTTCGTGTAATTGTTGGGGATTTACATCAGCTCAATAACGGCCATTTTGCTGGTTAACGTGGCAATTGAGTAGAAAGTGAGCCTCATCGCTCATGAACAAAATGAGGTTCTCATTTTGCTCAACAAGAGCTTCTCAAGGGAGAAGTGCATTCGTTATGCATAATCCCCTGGCTGTAACTGTTGCACAACGGCCAATTTGTAAAGGTGCACGAAACCAGAGAGGATAGAATATACCAGAGCGGCTAACGTATTGCGAACGCGCTTTAGAATATGTGCTCTTATTCCCCACTCTCTGGCGCCCTACCGTCTCTTCATTTGGCCCGCTATATCGAGGTTTCTTCCGCTTTCACAGGTGCAATTTGCTTCAATCTTCATTTCTTTCAAGTTTTCAAGTTACTACAGCATAGATGACAATTGGTCAAATAATATGGTTACAACAAATTTATTAAAACATATCCAAAGGCGAAGATAAGTTAATCGATCCAATTCATCGAAAGACATCGATATATGGGAGGGACGACGTTTCTGTCGCGCCCTTTGTTCATCGATACTCTTGTTCTGGTCGTGGATTTTTTCTAATGGTGAAATATACTTTCCCTATACTTTCAGTCAACCATTTCTTATGGTTGTCTTCCTCATTGATTGATAAAAAATGATTTTTAACTCTATGAAATATTTAGAAAAGCACTAACGTGAGGTCAAGAGCTTTTACGCGCTTTTTCAAACTCTAACTGAACCAACACGAAATTTTGAATTAGCGTGTTGCTAATCTCCAACCAATTACGAAGTTTCAATCTGATTGCGTTTGTACTTCTTGAGATATTGCGGAAATAACTTATACATTCAAAAAATGTAACATAGTGGCAGAATTTCGTGAACGACCATCAATACTGTCCTCATTTTAGGACAGTTAACATTGAATCATCTTATAAAACTCAGATGAATTACCTAGGCAAGTCATGAATTAATCAAAGAAATCACTTAATATAATTAGCATTTAGAATTTCATCAGTACTCTAAAGACATTAGAACAATTTGAAACTACTGGAAAACATTGACGAATTCGAAGATTTCATCAAAGCAGGAAAATGATGGTACAGTGGAATTCTCTGATCTTTTGCTGAAATTTCTCAGTCAGCTGTTCTCTGATTTGAAAAGAGATGAATGGCTATTTTTCTGAGAATCCCTTGATAGAATAATATTCCGTTCTTGTAATTTTTCAATAGTATATTTCAAATAAGCGATTTTCGATTTCAATCTCCTCTGCTTCAAGGCTTTTCTTCGTTTCACCCAGCTTCTATTTAATATTTTAGAGTTGTTCTGAGCTTATTTCCAGATCGGTTTCAGCTATTATTCCTGCTACCTGACATGATATATAATCGGAGAGATGCTACGCTTTGAATCCCATTGTGGGTTTGGAAGATATAAATTGCTATAAATGAGGCGAAAATGCAGGGAATACCGATAAAACAGCATTTTCTTCAAGTGCCTACCAGAAGAGGATGAATTATCCTTATCACTTTCTTCGAACTGATCACTTAAAACACGAATCCTTCAAATCACCAGAATCAATTTTTCTTTCAATTCGGGATCTCAAGGGAAATGATAGGGAGAAAAGGTTTCTACCTCGGTACTAGCAATTTTCCTATTTTCTTCCTGTCATTGCATTCAAAAGTGACGGGCACACCCATTATTCATATTGAAATCAATCAGAACAAATAATGTCAATAATATAAACGAATCACACTGATAATAAAGCAATTCTCATAGGAGCCCCCTTATAAGAGTCAGAGAGAGGGCACCAGAGTGGGGGAAGCTTGACATACCGCGAGTACATGGGTAGCCGCTCTAGTTTATTTCATTTTCAGTGGGCGAAACTGCAGCTCTAAACGCAAAAGACGCCTTACCTGCTGAGACCTACCGAATCCATCGGCCCCTTTCCCGCATCTGTCTACCCAATATGGGGGAAGGACGACCCATTTAAAAACGTCAGAGTCCTCTGTCGGACCCTGATAGTTCAGATATAAATTTGCCTTCAAACAAAAGTAACAAGTTCCGAACAAGAAATCTATTAAACGAAGGAAAGTCTCTTAATCCAATTTAGTGAAGGCAGAAATTGTACACCATCTTTTATTAACAACTCGACTAACCATTTATATGTCACGTTAGTATAAAGGAAAAGCGCGTCCAATGATACAGAACATGACAAGGACCAGGATGACCACCTGGTCTTACTCACGGCCGATTGTAAAAACAGTAACTTCCGAAAGAAACAACTTCGAAACTCCATATTTGGAGAGTAGGTTTGGACCTTAATTACGGAGGCCGAATTCGTGAATGGGTACAATCCACCCGATGATTCCTCAGATACACCCATTCAAAAATTTATTTTCCCAATATTCCCACGAGTATGTACAGATTAGATCGAATTGAAATCCGATAATTGCCTAGAAAAAAAATGACATCTTGAAGGCTCATACAGAACTCGTGAGGATAATATGAAAAGAAAATCGCAAAATAATGAATTATTAAAAAAAAAATTATTTGAATTTTTTTTGGAATTGTTCCATTGACATGATCATCATGAAATTCCGCACAAAGCAGTTCATCAGTATTTTTAAACTAGTAATTAAGTTTCATCAGGATTGAACCAGTATTTTATGCGATATTTCGGATAAAACCAGGATTCCAAGAAAAAATCACGAAATTTGACATTCTACTCCACAAATATCGAGTCCATAAGTAGTTTCTTTCGGAAGTAAATGTGTTCACGGCCGGTCTTATCGCCGATGCTGGACAGAATATCTTCCGGAAGAATCTACATGCATACTGGATAATTGTAGAGGAGGTAAGACCGCATTGGTAAAATTCACCTCACAATTCCTCAGATATATTCATTCAAAATTTCATTTTCTCAATAATAAATTCACAAAAATACAGATCGTACCGGATTAGAATCGAGTATTTCATTAAAAATGGACAACATGAATGTTCATGGGTAATTTCGTTGGGACGATATGATTGGAAGACTGCCAAACATAAAATATCTGAAAAAAAAAATTGGAATGTTTTTTGATTGACCTGATCCAACGATCATTACGAAATTTTGCACAAATTTACCCATCAACATTTGCCAGCTGGTAAGCAAGTTTAATCATGGTCGGATCAGAATTCTCAGAGGTATTTCGAAAAAAACACCTATACCTAGGAAATATCTAAGAAATGTGAGATTTTTTCTCAATATCTCCGAAGATTATTATACGATCAGACTTAAATTTCAAACACTGTTGATAAATTGGGACTTCAAGGGTATGCTGAATTTCATCGAAATCTGATAAAAAGTATCTGATGCCCTCAATATTTCTAATTGCTATAACTCCGAAACCGTTTCGCCGTTTTTTCCTACTAACGAGCTTTAGGGTCTGAACAAAACCTACGAATTTCTTGACCATAAGGTATTTTCCTTCGAAAGTTATAGCATATACGGTCGGCCGGACGGCCAGACAGAATTAAATTCGACCTTATCCTTAGCCTACTCGTTCAAGACCATTTACGGCTCGAAATTCGAAAATTACAGACATTGTGACGAAACATTAACACGTTGTTTCGTGTAAACAAGCGCGTAAAAACGGAATCATCATATCAAAACTTACATCTCCAGAAGGTGTCGTAGGACTATCATCCCTCAAAAAGGCCGTGTTAAGTCCAACAGAGGCTTTAGCTCGTCGTCGTCCTAGAATAAAAAAATATTCGTCAATAAACGAAGATTACATGCAAACCATAAAAAATTCTAGAAAAGGCCTGACGTGAAGTAAGCAGCTTTTTTTTTGTCGCGCTTCTAGTTTATTTTAAGGGGTGGCTCTATAAACTCAATATTAAGTTAGCAGTACCATTCTACAATATGCATCGAATGCGATCAAAAACGTAATGAATAATTGCAGATTAAAAAAAAAGAAATTTTTTTTTATAGCTTGTTTAGGTTTCAATAGAATGTTCCAGTTTCTTAGGATATTTCGCAACGTCGGCAACACTGCATTGGTATATTGATATTTTTCGTATCATTATCGACTGATATTGGGTTGTATGTTTACTCTTCTATTTCCCGAAACGAACAATTTTCGTTTCAATGGTGACTAATGAAAATATTCCGTTCTCACGAATATACCCAGACGTAACTTTGTGATACCAAAAAGTTAATTAGATGAACGTTTTTTCTTCCAGAAATAAGCTGAACGATTGAGGGAAGACCAAAATATATTTGTCGTGAAAAAAAAAATTCGTCGCGCTTCTTGTTTTTTTCAAAGGGTGGAACTGCTAACTTATTATCAAGTTAGCAGTGACATTCTACAATTTGCATGTAATTCGATCAAAAAGATCCTGAATAATTGTCGAGTATTTGTCGTAGACCATCTAATATACAACGACGAAACCTTGTGATACGAAAAAGCTACTCTTTTCTCGCATAAATGAGCTGAACGTTTGAAGGACGATCAAAATATATTTGTCGTGAAGGGGAAAAATTTGTCGCGCTTTTAGTTTATAGGGTGGCTCTGCTTACTTAATACTAAGCAATATCCATCATCCGAATTAACAAGGTTTCCGGAATAGTGATTGCAATCCGGCGTAATTTTCAGTGCGGCCGGATCCGACCGTATTTTCATCGATCCGGCCGGACCATACACAAAAGAAGTAAGTACACCCCACAAAAAAAAAATTCAAAAAATAAAAACTGCAAATCGACACCATTTTTCCCTATTAACGTCGAAGTTTATAAAATGTCATGCATTCGAATATTTCTCGGTACTAATGACATCGTTGCAACATGCAGACCATAGGCGGGTGCCTGATTACGGGGTTTTATAAACTTTGAATGTGGCTGTGTTGAAATTCACGAAGTTCCAATTCACCAGCCCATTTCTGAAGAAACCCATAAACTCGGCCTCAATTGATATTAATTATCGAAATAATCATCAGTAGTTTGTCCGGGTAAATAATATTCTTGGAAAAATATTAAAATATATTCTGTCCAGGCAACCAATTTTCAATATATTTTCTAATATACTAAAATTATTATAAAAATAAGTTTCGTTCTATTATTAGCTCGGGGAAGGTCGATGTAGGTTCGGATCTTAGACTGTAATACTGACACTGCCTTCCGATTCACAGGCCATTACCTCTATGAACAATATTCACTGCACCAACGAAGTCGGTACGTTGGCTCAATCAATGAATTGGGTACGTTGACTCAACGAACTATATCCGTTGATCTTATGAACTTTTACATCAATCAAACCAACCAACAATCGGCATTCGGCGCCAGATCAGTCAGTATTATCCGAGTAGTCTTGACATGTGTTTGAGAACACTCATTTTTGGCAATTCGACATCGACAGCTACCAGGGTAAGAAAAATAAATAGTTTTACTTTTTACAGGTACATTTATTCAAAATCAAAACTGTGAGAACTTTTTTGAGATCTGTAAATGTGAGAAATATGACAGAAATTGTTTGTTTATCAAATTACCTTCGCTATAGAAATTGTATTCGAAAATTCATATTTTTATTTGTTCATAGATGAACGATATGCTGCAATTGTTTTAAGCACACATACATGGTGTTTCAATAGTTAATCAACATACGGTAACCTGAAAGGCTAGACGAGTCCAAGAAAACATTTATATGGTAGATCTAATCAATTCGATGACCAAGATACAGGGTGTTTCTTGTATTGAACAAATTTTTCAACTGCTCATAACTTTGAAACGACTCAGTATAATCCGTTGATATATGGACGTATAATAAACTCATACAGGTCAATCGATTCATTTTCGCATAATTGAAAAATTCCAGGTCCGTATTAGAGAAATATGGGACTCTTCTCAAGCTGAGATTTAAAACCTGTATATTGAAATTTCAAAATTGGAATTCAATATTTGAAGAAAACAGAAAATGTTCAATTCGAATGAGTTCTTTTTTTATCCCGCAGGTTATATAGCCTATGGAAAATTTCACGGAAATTTAATGCAATATTGACATCCCACTGAATTCCCATGAACTTCGAAGTTCGTGATGGAATTGAAATAATTCCTTGTCCTCCTAATTGGAAATTAGTATTTCATGTTATTTCGAAGGATTATTTTGAAAAATCTCCAGGAAACCCTAATTTCGAAAAATGTATCCAAGATTAATAAGAATTCATAATTAAACTGAAACTGAATCACAGAAGGAGTTCCAAAGTATCCCCGCTTCGTTAAATTTCAATGCCTTTTCGTCTCAAAATATTACAGACAGTTTTTTTGATCATGTCAAAATTGATCTTAGGCGGCTTCGAAATATTTCCTTCCCATCTTTTCCTACTTAGACTTTTGTATCATCAAAATTCAGTACAATGCACAACGAATCCATTTCGGGCTATAAGTACTATACCCATCATGAAAAATTCACAATAACAGGCGGAGTTCAAGAATTTCGAGAAGGTTGTGTAAAGGAAACGAAGAAAAGCAATTGAAGGACGAGACAAATCAATCACAAACAAAATGGGATTCATTCCTTCGAACTCAATTTCGAATATGAAACGACTGAAAAACAATCTTAATCCTTATATTAATCAGATGTACGATGTTAATATGTTTGTTGACGACAAACGCAAATACAAAATGTATGCATGCGCTTCGGGAAATCTTAACCCCAATTCCTATTAGCTATTAATACACTAGTGTAGACCATAGATAGAATCTTGTGAACCATGGCGTCGCATTTATCGACAGATCAATTGGGCCTGCAATGTGAAACACCCAAGGCTTCCATTGTCTACTGTCCCAAAATGACGAATTCATCCCTTGCTGAAGTAGTAGATAGTATACAGATTACCTCCAGCCATGGATATTTTAAAACGATATTGTTGGCTCATTTACTTTGAGACGATGGTACCTGATGAAATTTGTCACCGAATGAAAGTCGACCATTACAGTTTTCTTCATGCACAACTTTCACGTGAGGGGGTAAAAAGTTGTGCATGAACAAAACTGTAATATTCGACATTCATTCGGTGACAAATTTCATCAGATACCATCGTCTCAAAGTAAATGAGCCATGACAAAGTGGACATACTGAAAACCTCTTCGAACTAATTTTTCAAAAAAAAAAAAAATTCTCTCTGAACATCATTGAACGCTTCGATACGTACGGACGTTTATTTCTGGCCCACACGGAAAGAAAACTATTCTCAAAACAACAATCGCAATATTCTTGAAAATTTCCACTTACTTCAAGTTTATATTGTATTAAAACAAGAATATCGGGTTATTTTGTATTCTTGGATCAATCAGATGAAACTATTGGTTCGTATACTGAAATGAAGATTATTATACTCAGAAACAATAAATGGTATAATTACTGGAAACATGTCCATTCCTCAAAATCAAGAATATTACG
Source organism: Myrrha octodecimguttata (assembly GCA_958510865.1). Lineage (NCBI taxonomy): Eukaryota > Metazoa > Arthropoda > Insecta > Coleoptera > Coccinellidae > Myrrha > Myrrha octodecimguttata. The sequence continues at coordinate 18,273,217 of OY294060.1, forward strand.
AGATTAAATTAGAGTATAGGATAGTTCACTTCCAAAGCTATCATTATTTCATTTCAATACTTCACAAACACTCATTAGATAAAATACTTGCGAATAATTGGTTTACTTATTTCAATACTATTTGAATACATATATCTTTGCATCCTGCACCCTCCATCTATATTAAAATTCTTTTGGATTTTGTAGTGGCTGCCAGCCAAACCACAGGTGCATACACGGGGGAGAGCGAAAAACAAACTTTCTTTCTAAATTATTTGGTTTACAATTGTATTCAACTATCTATGACATTCGACTGATATTGGACACAGTATATATAATTTTATTTTATTAAATCGTCTTTCAGAGCATATGAAGACTTGCATTCATGTATGTGTGCTTCTTGCATTAAAATATTAAAAGGGATTGGAAACGTTAGTTGAAAAATATCGGAATTGACAGAATTATTTAACTTCTCCCGGAAATCCCGATTTATATGGGTGAAATCTTATGTTCTGTGTACATCCTCTCAATTTTGTATAAATCTTGAAAACGAAGCAGGACATATATATTGGATCTTGGCTATAACCCATGTGTCTGACGATTCCTAGCAAATTTCGGAAAAGCTTGCATATCAGTTGAATTTACAAGAAATAATTCTTGGAGAGCAAGGGCGTTATCGTTTGGCCAGAATTTTTATAATTTTTTAGGTTGAAATCCCTGATGAATTATCCATTGTCAAAGTCTTTTTGTAGACCAGGGTCGATAATATTTTGAAGCAAAAAAAATAATAGTAGGATGAAATCCATCGGAAAAGGAAGACAACATAACGAAAATTAAATGAAAAATCATTTAGAGACGATGTGAGGTCGTGAAGTGGATGATGTGAGTGTTTAAGGGTAGAACACGGCTTAGCTCGATTTCAGGCAAAACAACAAGTACTATGGAAAAAAGTTAAATATCAAAGTTGTTGGTAATAAAAAGATTCAGAAGTGGTATAGGATCTGAAAATTTTCAGGTTGGCTCTGGTTCTGAATATCACGGCTGAGTTCGTTAATGGGCATAATCGATTGAGTGATTTATTGATAATTTAGGTAGAATATGTTTCTATATAAAGTCTAAAATTTATGTCGAAAAGTATATTTATTTAATTTGGGTGTGAAAAATCATGAGCAACTTGGGTTTTTTTCTGATAATTGCGGAAGTAAGAAACTGATTCAATTATAGATCGGTATTTGAGTGTGGAATTACTACGTGCATATGTGAGCAAAATTTCGTGAGGATTGCATAATAAAAATTCAAAAAAATATTTTATTAGTGTTACTGGGCCTGGAACTTTTTGACGCCTCTCGTTTCTTGAAGAATAAATTCATATATCCACAGTTATTTCAGCTATTGATAAAAAATAGGATGAACTATTTCATAATTTTTGTGAGCATATTTTGGGTAACAGCGGGATATAAATTTGTTTTCATTTCATATTCAAAGCGACAGGAAAAATATTATATTGAAATTTTTTAATTAGGTATAGATGAGCTTCGTTTTCGATCATTTTTTCGAGACAATATTCCTATTTATACAAATTCAAACTCTGGATGCGCCAAAAAATACACACACCCGGGCAGAATTTTTTCCCGGCAACGGATTCTTGATCAGAAACCCAACTCAGTACACTGAGATCAAATTCAAACTAATATCGACTATAATTAAGAATGAATATGCTAATTCATGCCTTTCGTGGAAACGATCTGGTATTAATATTCATCTTCGTGTTTCAAGTATAAAATTCATTACATCCATTCAGACTGAGTATTAAATTATGAAATATACTAATCCAAGCTTTCACAAGGACCAATGAAAATGATGCAATATTGCTGAAAGGATTCAAGGTAAGGTAGCCTTAGGTACATACATGATTTACAAAGCATGGTGTGATATCTGAAAAAAAATTTTTTAATTTGAATGAATAAAGTGATAGAGGAAAGTCGCCCTATTTTGGATACTTTTTTCCATTCCGAATTTTTCGGCAGAAAAATTTATTTTTTGGATATTTTTTTTCGCTTAAAATGTGAGTTCATCTTAATTATAACACATCTTAAAAACTGAAATATTTATTTCTGTTCCAACTGACATAAAAATAAGCCAAACTGAAAAATGTCAATTTTCATGATTGCAAAAATAGTTTCCTAATATTGGATACCCTATCCAAAATTGAGAACCTACTTTTCCCTGCAAAAATCACACACATAAACTTTTTTGTCACTGCCAGCACAGCTTCATGGGCCCATCTGAAGCAGACTGAACATTGGATCCAGCCTTCTCCATCTTGGTCTTCCGAAAAATGTCCACTGCAAAAAAGACACTCCGCGTCGTCATCTCTCTCATCATCTGTTTCCGACATTTCTTTATAGGAAACATCTTGAGTCGAGTCTGAGGATTCACTTTCTTCTTCTATTTTTTTTGTCTTTCTTCTTCTACCCACTGATATCTTTTTTCCAGATTTACTTCTTTTATCTGATTTCTGTGATATTATTCGTTTTTTCAATAATTCTTTCCTCTCTTTCTCCTTAATGCTGGCTTCTAACTCATTTTTGTAGGGTTAGGTCGTTATAAGCGCTGCCGAATCGGCTTTACGTCCCCTGCTTGAAGGTGCAGATGAACTGCATGATGGTAAAGACAAAAAATCCTGAATTTTCACAATCTTTGGTACCTGTGCAATTTGAACATCAACACCTGGGGGTGATTCTTCAAAGGATTGTTGAATTGATAAGATTGTGCATTCTGGTTCAGTTCGTGGAGTGTTATCAGACGGTTGTTCCAGAGGTGGAGTTCTTTCTCTTTGCTTCTCAATGAGGAAATCTGTTCCTGAAAATATATTTCTATTGAAAGGATAAATTCCTGCTTTGCGAAACCCATTGGCTGATACCTCAGCTGTAGCACATTTCTGATAAGCAGTGCAGAATAATTTGCATATTTGATAGGCACTTACATTTCGAGAGGGTTTATTTTTCAACCAATTTTGTATTTCTTTCGAATAGTAAGTCTTTAATGGAGACATGAAAGACAGATCTAGTGGTTGGATTTTATGCGAAGTATGTGGGGGAATGCAAACAATGGAAACAAAATTTTTTTTCGCTGTTTCTATCACGTCCAGATTCCGTGTATGACTATAATGGCCGTCAAGAATGAGCAATACCGGATCTGTTTCTGAAGGTTTCACATGACCGATAAAATGTTGCATCCATCTGGTGAAGATGTGACTCTGAATCCATCCTGATGGGTGGCACTGAGCAATTGATCCAGCTGGAGCCCCGTCTAATAGCTCGGCCTTCATATTTTTGCGAGGAAATACAAACAATGGAGGAACAAAACCTCCTGCAGCATTCATACATGTAACAACTGTCACTAATGCTCCTCTTTCTGCAGCAGTCACCGCTCCTACTTGCCTTTTTCCTTTGAGGGTAATGATTCTGGCAATTTTGGATTGGACCGTTGTGATACCGGTTTCATCGACGTTATATACTCGAAAAGGGTTAAAATTTATTTTCTGCATGGCTGGTTCCAGAATATCAAAAAACTTATCAACATTTTCTGGAGTGAAACCTTTAATTCTATTCTTAGAAATTCCCTGGGGCTTTCTAAGAGATAAATTTGAATGTCGTTTGAGAAAGTTTCGAAGCCATTTTTTACCAGCATTACCATCTCTTTTTGAAAAGGGGTGTGGAAGATTATTTCTGAGGGCAATTTGATATGCCAGTCTACGGATGTCTGCAAGTCCTAGACCATAATATCTTTTGTCCATCTCCAAACAGTGCAGCACCAACTCTTCTTCCATTTCAACAGACAAAACTGGTTTTCGACCAATTTTTAGTGTGCATTGTTCTTCGCAGGTCAAATCACGTTTCACATATAGTTCTATGGTCGATTTCGGAACATTGAACAGCTTGGATGCCCTTAAGTATCCCATTTCTTTACTTTCAACAGCGGTGACAGCTTTCCTCATATTCTCAATTTCCCATTTTTTATGGGGGACTCCTTTCTTAGGCATTTCACTGAAAATTATTATAATTTAAGTCGTGCTCACAATTGGGTTCCTTATTTTGGATATCCAATATTGGGATACTGTTCCTATCGAAAAATTAGGCTACATTCATGTTTGAGGTTATAACAACAAATGAATGTTAATACTGGTTATGAATGTTCGAATCGAATGGCTAAACTTATTCCTCAAATATTCTAGTATTTCAATACCAAATTTCAATATTCTACACTCAATACTTACCTTTTTACCGAAGTTAACTGTTGGCGAAATAAAATACTGGCTATCACATTGAAACGTTAAATCTCAAGGTGCCACCTAGAACTCCTAGAAGTAATAGATTGAACTTTATATTTTACAGGGTGTTTGTTTTGGTCAGAAATAAAAAGTTTTTTGCATTCACTTCCAGAAGATCACTGATAGGATGCGAGCTAAGGTAGTATCCAAAATTGGGCAACTGTCCAATATTAGGCGACTTTCCTCTATCATCATTGGTAAATACGATCACAGACGAGCACACCATGTTTTACTTACTTCATGGGTACTTATATATTTTTCGAACATTCATTACATGCAGAAATGATGAATATGTACTCTCAACAGTGGAAATGTTCCTTTGATTTCATTATTGACATGAAAATCGCCAGAAATTATGTACCCTGTATTCCCAGATATACATTTGACGCTTCTCAGTTTTCCATTACTTATTTAATGATAGAAACTAAAATATTCATTCCCAGAGTTGAGAAAATCATCACTTGATAAATGGAAAAATAATGTGAATGAAGTCCATTCGAATTGATACTTCAGATCATGCAATGATCTTATTTATATGTGATTTTCAGATGTGAAATTCATGCAAGGTAGTCTTCCAGTTCTGATTCCCCCGAGGGACGGTGTGCAGAAAAAACATTCTATTGAAAATTTTCAGCACAAAGAGTCATCCAAGAGTTCATGTTAAGGTAATGAATTTTATTGATCATGCTAAACAATTTTGAAATTCATTTATTTTCAGATTTCCGGAGATATTCCCACTCTTATCGCGGAACAGAGAGAGCAGGCTCTCCAAAGGAAACGACCATGTTTGCTTATTTTGGACAGTCCCTGCTACTTCCAAAATGATTTTATATCGTTGTGGATGACTTGTACGTGAAGTTCTTCTCTGTACGTATGGCCTTCGATACATCGTTCAAATTTTTTTGTCAGCATTTTCAGGGCAAGTTTTTTCCATTATTAAATCCATGATCATAGGAACGAAAATGTTTAGAATAAGTGAAGCTATCATCTACGAGAATTTGCTTAGAATTTGATTGAAAACCCTGTATAACACCCAGTATTCTTGGAACAACCGATATGATATGACGTTATACTTTTTTCCACAATGATATTATGTGATTTTTTTCATTGATAAATTCATTTTCACTATGTACCTATATACATTCTGCGACATAAACGATTAGTTAAATTTTGAATAAGGTTACTTATTTCTCACAACAAACTGAAGTCGATATTGAGTTCAAATCAATAAAGCATTCGTTCAAAATGAGAATGAAGTAAATCTTAAATTCATATTATCATATCCTTGCTAATTTGTTGGAAAAATGATTTTGTTGCGTAAGAGTATAGGGAATGTTAACAAAGTGGTTCAACATGAAGTTCATAAGGAGTGACATGATCGAGCTCCGATTGAACCCTACTATTCAATATTACACATTACATTTTTATTAGACATGAAACATAGCTGATAGTTCATGTTGAACTATACTTAAGCTATAAAACGTATTCCATTGAGTAACATATGCAAAATGTATGAATTAAGAAAAGATATGCTGAAATGCGCCATTTCGGTATACCTTATTTATGTACATATGCATATTCCAGTACTTACTTGGACGGCGATTCTTTTCCTGGAGATCGTCCTCGATCTGAAATGAAAAATGAATTGTTTGAGGATTGAAGTATTTCAGAAATATTTTGTCGAGATACATTATTTAATCTTAACAAGAAATGAATAAGAGCATCAGGAGAATGACATCATTTCCTGGCGGTTATTTTGAATTTAAGAATGAAATTCCCCCCATTGGAGCAGGAATTGTTTGAGAAACATATTTCTTGATGAAAAAGGTGAGTTGATAAATAGATCAGGTAAGGTGGAATGAAGTTACAACGAATCACACAGGCGAGCGATTTTCATTGATAAATGAAGGTTGAGGAATTGTATTGTCTTATTAAACCATGGCTGAAGCCTTTAAAAATAGTGAAAAGTGAAAAGAGATTATAACAAATAGGATAGAAAAAATAATTTAGAGGCGATCTGAGGTCGAAAGTGGAAGATACTGAGTTAAAAAGACTAAAACACGGTTTATCTTGATTTCCGGCGAAACTACAAGTCCTATGGAGAAGAATTAAACGGCAAAGTTGTGGGTGATAAAAAGATCTACAACTTTTGTATTCACAATTTTTTCTCATAACCTCAAAATTTATATGAAAAACTCAAATAACCAAGTTGGTGAAAACTGACTTCCATGTTCCAAATACACTGTGATTTTTTTGATTCAAACTTTCATTTATTCACCTCATTTTGGCTGAATATCGAAGAATTTTCAATCGAGAATTCTCACGCCAAAACATCCACTTTTTGACACAAAATGGCGGGTGGCCTTTTTGTTCGTTAGGATCTCTCCTTTCTGATGTGTATGAAAATATACATCATCATGGTGAATTTTCTCAGAAAATTCAAAAACATATTACCATAATTAACAGCCAAATGACTTGATGAAATAAATATTTAATAAGACATCCCCAATATTTTGAGAACATACTTTAGGTTAGGTTTTGTTAGGTTCAAATTATATGCGTAGATGCTTTTCCATTGCTTTTCTAAAGAGAAATGTAAACTTGAGCGACCTACTGAAAATTGCAGCCCCTCAAAAGGTATTTCATAGAGAAGCGAGAAAGCTTCTAGGAGGATCTGGGCCCTACTACCTGTTATTTTCTGAGGAAATTCACCGTACTAATGTATATTTTTTAAACCATCAGGAAGAAGAGATTTCAATGAACAAAAAGCCCAGCAACTTTTTCGAAGAAGTAGATATTTTGACGTGGAATTAGGGTGCTTTTACGATTTTTAATCGAAATAAGGTGAAAAAATTAATATTTTAAATGCGATAAATTAAAGTAAACGAAATATAAAGAAGTAATAATTCACCAAATTTCACGAAAAAAATTTTCTTGTGAAAGATGAAAATAAATCACCTCAGCTTGGATATTTCAATTTTTCAAATAGATTTTGAGGTAATGTGAAAAAAATGTGAATACTGAAGATGTATATAGGTCTTTTTGCCTCTGCCGTTCAACTTTTTCCAAAGGAGTTTCGCCGGAAATAGAGATAAACCGTGTTTTACCCTTTTAAACTCACCCCGGTGAAAAGTACTTATTGAATCGAATTAACTGTACCTATGTGGACAATGGACAACGCTGTCGACCTGTCTTGATCCAAGTGTTCTCTTGTATGAACTGAAACTAAGATTGCGACAATATTTCGCTAAAAGTTGCGCGTCGTTTTCCTCCACCCAAATTCCTGCCCGACTAATTTGGCTCGTTAACGAACTTTACCGCGGCATTCCAATTCGCGACCTACCTGAGATTTTCAAGTCGCCAGCTCATTATGTGCAACAGTTATCGTGCCCACGGCCGGCCGGACGGACGGACAGAATCAATTTTGGCACTGGATTTGTCATCAGGGAGACCAATCTAGTCGTTTAGACCAATTTCGGGGAAAAATTCGATGACTACAGACATTTGGACGAAACGGTTGCACGCTGTTCCCCTAGAACATGCGTGCAAAAAAAAACATCGAAAAATAATCGCTGAAGTCTGCAGAAAGACCCCCATTTTCCCCTATTATCGTCGAAATTTCTCCAAATTTTAACATTTTTCGCGGCTATTGGCAACGTTAAAGCGAATGTTCGGCGAACTGGCAGTGACAGAGTATCGTTTTCCTGTATCTTTGATCCTTACACCACTAATCTATCGTGAAGTAAAATTTTTGAATCACCACTTCAGATCTTCTTAAAGTATGCAGACCGTAAAAAAGTGCCTGAAATTGTGATATTTACGAGATTCAATCTTGAATGTGGCTGTGTTGCCAAAATGGGTGAACCCGTGATTTTCGAGCACATGGTAGTGTTTGCTTTTAATTTGAACGTGCTTGAATGTTGCTGATACCGTAATTCACCGGCACGTGGTAGTGTTTGCTCATAAAGTTAATGATGAAATGAGACAACCATTGTATATTTCATAAAAACGGTACCGATAATTTATCTGGGGGAAATTTCCTCTGAAGCCTTGAAAGTTTTGAGAATTGGATTAGAATCAGTAAAATTTCCCGACATTCAAAAGCCTACTGATTGATATTTCTTTTGAATAGAGCGTAAAACCACTCTGCCAGCCGTATAGAAGACTGCCAATAACCTTAGAAACAGAAGTTCCAAAGTCGATGAATTATTGGAGAGTGATATAATTGAAAGTTTAATTGGCCCATCACGGAGGGTGTCACCTCTGGCTCTATTCTATATATGTATATCTATAATAAGGTGTGAACCTTGGCCAGCTTGGAATCAAAGAAGAAAAATTCTGCCCACATTTCACTTCTTCGGAATAAAATATCAAGATAGAGCTAACAATTAAACTGAAAAAAGTGATATTTCGACGCTGCCGAGTTATTTTTTAAGTCAATTGACAAAGTAGGCAAACTATCCCGGCTTCTACGCCATTTTGCAAATCGAGCAAATAATTGGCATGATTTGGCACTAACACCTCAATTTATCGCTCCATAAAGAGTATGTATCGCTGAAATTACTTGATGACATTTACTAGTCCCTATTCTCAATAGAAATAGGGGGGTTAGAGTTTGTGTAGACATGAGGGTAGCCAATATGACAATAATAATAGAAAACTATTATCTTCCCCAAAGTTTATAAATGCTCAAGTATTTTCTGGACTGGGTATAAAGAACACATTCCAACAAATTTGATGGAACACAACATACGATCAGGAAAACATTGCGTGACAATAATGCTATATTGAATGAAGACAAATGTTTGAATCAAATTCCAAGTGTTCAAATTCTATAGGTCATTCTGTATCGAAAGATGGAATAAAACCACTTGATGGTTACGTGGGGTTCATTAAAACCTTCCGGCCACCGGAAGAAATTCAAAGCTTTTGAGGTCTTGACAACTATATTGGAAAATGGATGCCAAATTTAGCAACAGAATATTTTAGGAAAACACTTAGATTCAAACTTGGAAAGCATGCGAATATTTGGAAATATTAGAAACTTGAACAACAAAGGGCATTTCAGACAATTAAACAAAAATTAACGAACATACAGACTCTGAGATAAAACGACCCAGCTGAAAAATCGCAGGTTATGACTTATGCTAGACCTGTAGCTCTGCGATGCGTATTGACACGAATTGACAGTAGGCGCGTTCTTATTTTTCAAGTTCAAGTTGAATAAGGAAAATTCTAGAATTTTTTTTAGCTTTCTAACGAATGAGACGTCATATGATTATGCACCAAGTTGCACGTTGGTATTTTTTAAGTAATTTCGAAGTTTCAAACTGAACGCAAAAACAGAATTGTACATACATTTTTTCCACTAACTCCGAAAATAAATATAGGATCGAATTGAAATTTGAAATATTATTGTTAAATATTGATCCCAAGGTCTATGCCAATTTAAATTGTAAGGTTATTTATAGTTTCTGATATAATCTGATTTTTTCAACAAAGAGCAGACAAATTCTCGATTTTCCCTTTTAATTTTCTATCGAACAAATCCTAAAAAAATTTTTTAGGTATTGGAGAACAAAAACAGAATTGTACATATATTTTTCCCACTAACTCCGAAAATAAATATAGGATCGAATTGAAATTTGAAATATTATTGTTAAATATGTATCCCAAGGTCTATGCCAATTTAAATTGTAAGGTTATTTATAGTTTCTGATATAATCTGATTTTTTCAACAAAGAGCAGACAAATTCTCGATTTTCCCTTTTAATTTTCTATCGAACAAATCCTAAAAAAATTTTTTAGGTATTGGAGAACAAACCTCAAATTTCAAATGGGTATAAATTCGAAACAGTTCGGCTGATTTCACCCATTAACAAACTCAACAGAAATATTTGGACTCCAAACCTAGTCTGAGAATTACAATTCGCTAGGACTCTTCCTTCGGAAGTAAGAGCATATACGGAAGGAAAGAATTGAATCTAACCACGGATTCTTCTTCGGGGAGTCCAACCTTATCGTTTAAGACCATTTTCGGCTCAAAATTCGAACAGTACTGACATTGTCACGAAACGATAACGACTGTTCCCCAGAAGAAGCGCGTAATAATTATAGAATTTTTACTTTGAATTATTTCTCGGAAACAACTAGTCAGATATTAAAGAGATTTTGCAGTGACTTTGAACCATATATTTTATGATAGTGTACCAAATTACAGTTCGTTTGGATTCCAATTCATGGATATTGTGACGAGTACGGCCCTTTCTATTCTAGAATGTGTCCGAACACTCCAAGTCCAGACGCGTATGAGTCACCCACTCTCCAGAATCTTCCAGTAATCGCTAGAAGTTGCACGTGCGATATGAAGGAAAGCGCGGAGCAGCCCAGGGACTAATTCAGCAGAGTTATTCGTAGCGGAAGGTGATCAGTGAAAATAAATAGTGTGGAAATAAATTGTGCGCAGACTTTGATGGAATAAGTTGTTTAGTTATTAGAATAGTAGTGTGTGAATGAGTGTAAATAAATAGTTTAACTATTCTGAACGTTTTGATAAAACCAGAAAACGTTACAATATATTGAAAAAAAAATTATCAAATTTCATGTTTTTTTCTTCGATATCGTTGTTGTTTCCAGGATAACTAAAAGACTACTCATCTGATCATGATTGAACTTAGTAGCTAATTGAAAAATTCTGATGCACAAGATCAGCCGAAATTTCGTGATGGTCGTGTGATTAGAACAATTAAAAATAAAATTCGAAAATTTTGTCCAATATAAAGAAGAAATATTTCAAATTTCGTGTTTCGTGATTTCCTCGATATCGATGTTCTTTCCTGAATAACTCAAAAAATATAGGTTTAATCATGATGAAACTTGGTAACTGCTGATGCACAGCTTCGTTCAGAATTTGATGTTGTTCATGTCATTTAATTTCGTTACCATTCGTTTTCTAACACTTCCAAAAATACAGATTGGATCTGATTGAAATCAAGTACTTGATTTGAAAATTATAGTTTGAAAGTTCATTGAGAATTTTATGTGGACCATATGAAACGAAGATCGCCTAATATTCCCATTGGAGGTCCACTTAGCGCGGTGAATAAGTGAAAAGAAGACTGCTTTGACAACGAATATGAACATGCGCACTTTGGCTGCTCACTTCACGTCAGTGCTTTTATAGAATTTTTCATCTGAGAAGATTTCATCGATTACAAATTTTCAATACAGAAACTGCGCACTATAATGTGAGTCATTTAGCAAATATGAGATTAATGGATTCTCACCTTCACCAGGATTTGTTCTCTTGGTTCGGCAGGCTCCGGCTGGCTGGAGGCGCAATTGCAGCCGCACCAACCACTTGCAATAACTTCGGTGCGCCACCTACAGAGATATTGAAAAATTTTAGCTCATGCTCAGTGAAGAATATTTATGATATTTTCAACACAATAATATAGAGGGATCACGAAAGTGATTACATAATCGATAAAGCTGTAGTGGTCATCAAGGATTTTCAGTGAAAACAGATAGGTATCATTGGATATAATATACAGGGTGAGTCAAGAGGAACTGTACTTATTCCTGCCATGTAAAAAGACTACTCAGGTGATTATCAAATGACCATTTAAAATTGCCTTCCACTTTTCATAAATTCGATACAGACTGAATTTCAGTTTTTACCGAAAACTACAATCCGTCATAACTTTTGAACGGTTATCCCGAATCGATTGAACTCTTCAGGGAATGTTGTCTTGAAGGACCTTAAGGTACCAACTCGTTCATAGTTCGTAAAATCCAGGTCCGGCTCTGAAAGTTTTTCTTGTTTTGGTCTTTCACAAAACTTTCACCCTGTGCATGTTTTTTTCTACGTTTGATGAGAAAGATTGAAACCATAGTGATTATGGAGGAAATATTTTTCCCATCATTATAGTAATTGATTTTCAATTAGATAATGAAATTCAGTGATTATTTTCGCTCAGCTTCAAAACACAGTTTTCTCAGTGAATTCAGTATAAGAAGCAAAAATATTATTTTCTTGATTTCTTATGAAAATTTTCCAATTCAATCTCAGTTGTGGAACACCCTGTTTGGTCGTTTATTGAGAAATAATCATATCTGAGCTGGAAAATTCTAAAAATTTCCTAAACTTTCAATTTATTGTTTTATTAGAAAATTTTGCAGAATTGTCCCTCAGCCTTTCTAAACCTTAGAACAACAATCGGGACGTTGAAATCGTTAATAGAACTATAACGTGCTACCTGAAATATTCTTTTATTAGCCTCGTGGAACTACCATTCCGTGGCTTAGTTCTGTTTGTATAAGAAGAGACAAATCGCCCCCCTCAGTTTATTTTATCCCTGTCTGTCCTTTTCAATTGGTCGTTGATGGTTGTTAGGCTAAAGTTGTTTTCTTAGAGTTCGAAATTTTAGATGATGACTGGATAGTGAATTGATCAAAGAAAAAATGTATTTAAAAAAATGGAATATCTCCTACTTTTTTGTAATAAAAATTTTCATAAATCCATAAAATGAGACATGAACTATCATTGGTAAAATAAATTAAACCAAACATGAACGAGGAAGACGAAATTTTTCATGAAAATGATAAAAAAAATTAATATAACCAAAAACAATTATTGTAGATTATTTTCAAAATGAATTCCTCTAGTTTCCACACATTTCTGTTGTCTCGTATTTAAATCTCTAATTACCTTCCTGATTGTACCTGGATCGTTCCTGATAATTTTGGAACAGTTATTCTATTCTTTCTATCAATTATTATTAACATGTGTTTGGAGGTTCTACATACACCAATTCTTTCGTCGTCCAAAAGAAATAATGAATAAGATTTCAATCGCATGACCTTGATAGCCAAAGAAAAGGGCCTTCCCTCCCTATCCCTCTGGGACCGTATGTTTTATTCAGATGTTGGCGGGCAGCAACCGAAAAATGTGGAGGTGTTCCATCATGCTGAAAGAAGAGCTAACGAACGTCAACATTAGCTAATAGATTGGAGAAAATATTTTGTAAGAAGTCCAAATAAACTTCTCCGCTCAACGAGCAATCAAAGAAATGTGGACCTTGAAGCTGGTTATTACCCCACTCCATGTATTCACCGAAGAATATTTAATTGACAACATCCTTCACGGATTGCATAGGAATTTTCTTCGGCCCAAATATGAGTGTCCCTCAAATTGACGACACCATCTCTTGTAAATTGTGCTTTATCGGTAAATAAAGTTCTATGGAGAACAAATTAAATTGGGAAATTTTTATAAGCCGGTCCTGGAAACGGCACTGAATTAAGGAAATGTTGTATGATGTGTAAAGGTAATACTTACTCTTCCTCCTACTGAATCAAATGAGAAAATTGTTATTTAAAGATAAGCGAAAATAATCTCTGAAATCATTGAAAATCGTGCAATAATGTCAGGAAAAATATTCAGGCATAATCCATAATCAATATGAATTCAGTATTCCACCTCAGACATAGAAAAAACGAAAACAAAAATTTTCGAAACCGGTCCTGGAATTTCCGAATTATGAACGAGTTGGCACCTGAAAGTCCTTCAGGACAATATTCCCTGTAAAATTTCTATCGATTCGGGATCACCGTTCAAAAGTTATGAGGGATTGAAGTTTTCGGTGAAAACCGAAAATCAGCCTGCATAAAATTTATGAGAAAGGAAGGCACTTTCAAATGGTCATTTGATAATCACCTGAGTCTCTATACGTGATAGGAATATGCACAGTTCCTCGTGATCACCCTGTATGGAATGTAGTATATACAGGGTGATTTATGAAGGTTGGCCACCGGCCGTATCTCGGAAACCGTTTATCCTATGACTTCCGGAAAAAAAATCTAATGACAAACTCGGCCCCTAGAAAATGATTAAAAATATTTTCAAGTTCGTAGTTCCCCACTAGAGGGCGCAATCTATCACTTGTAAAATATAATCTCATTTTTTACGAAACATTCTCCAGCTAACAGTGGTAAAAAATAATAAAATAAGAATCTACTCTTTCTATTCAACAACTTTTGTTTCAGTAATTTTTCTATATTTCCTATTTTTTAGTGATGGGATGGATATACTCTTCTTCACGAAAAAAACATTCTTACTCCTGTATGGATAAACCGATTTTCATGTAATTAGATTTCGTTTGAAGGTCATCGAACACAGAGAAAAATACTGAGCCTGATATCAATCACCCCAAGTGATTGACCGTTTGGACATTACTATGATGTATTTTTCATTGCGACAATGTCGGAAGTTGATCAATATAATGTACTTCAGTGATTGATTAATCAATATTGTGATCGATATAATGAACGCTAGGACATTATTATAATGTATTCAGTACATTGTACTGATGATGAAGTACATCCATTTGATGTTATTTGCCTCAGGACAATGTAAAAATTACATTGAATCAACGTCCAGGAAGTGATCAATACTAGGCACGGCTGATCATCACGAAACCTTGTGTCAATGCCTATTGTAATGGATCCATGCTATGTATACATCACATCAATGTATCAGCGTAATTGATTCATGCCCTGGAGTTATATTATCAATGCTTTAGGTCATCACCCGATGTCCCGATTCCTTATTACAATCATCGTATTCATCAATTGATGTACGCGAACCTTAATACAATCACCGAGTCCATCAGTTGATGTACGCGAACCTTATAACAATCACCGTGTGCATCAGTTGATGTATGCGAACCTTATAACAATTACCGAGTTCATCAATTGATGGACGCGACTAGAAGCGATAGTCACCGAAGGGTTATTTCGCGAGCTTTGTCTTGTTTCATTTGTCTAGTCGAAAAGTGCAGCAAGTGTATGTATTTCACGATAGTTTTTCGTTCGTGCTTCAAGTTGACGACATCTTGTGTTTTGGGAACGGAGAATTTTAAAAGGTGAGTACAAATTTTATATGAAAATGATTTATCGACTTAATGAAAAGAATCTTTTCTGTATTCTAGTTTTCATACCGATGTTTCATTCAATTGATTTTAGATAGAAACTTTCGCCAGCTTTGCAGATTAATTTCTAACGAATTTATTTGCGGAAAAAATTAGTTCTACATTATACCAAACTTAAGATACATCATACGGTTTCGTTTTACATATAGGTCAAAGTTATTTATCGAAATATGGTAGTCCTTCAGTCCTTGCTGCTATGGACGCTTGAAATTTGAAGGACTTATTCATGCATTTGTTGGTTTAATATCATCTGCATTCACTGACATGATATGAGAATTGAAAACATATATTATTTCCTTCATTGCAGGTTCTACTAATCAAAATGGAAACCTTCAAGTACCTATGAATAGAAGATCGCCAAATATTGTAAACAGGAAGTAAAACGGAGTTGATTGGTGTCAATGCGTGATTTTTTCATTTAATTTAAAGCGGCGAACAACTAAGATTAACTAAGAGTTATAAATGAATTTCATACACATTTGATCATCTTGCAAGGGCTTCGTTTTTATACAAGATAGTAATTTATGTTTATTTCTAGATGGACGAGATGCAGCAGTCTTGTGGGCACTGCATAGGTATTTTGTACCAACATCCAAGACTGTAAAAAAGGACAACACAGGAAGGAGTTTAACAACGAAATTTACAATTCGTGACTCCCAAAGTGCCTTCCTGTATTTCGGAAGATCGATACAAGAAGTCGAAGAATGGATATACTTCTTAAATTCGAAAAAACAATCGATCCAACCCTTCGTGTATGCCATTGGTGAGGATATCACCCAAATTCAAGAAGTGTACATATATTTCGACGGTATATGATATAAGTCTTTTAATATTGTAAGAGCAGTGGAAGTGTGTTTAAAATTTTTTTATCTCTTCAGCTATCCTTCAGAATGTATGATGGTATGGTCGTTTATTGAAAATCATTTTTTTGCTCTCAAATCCGAGAACCGATTTCCGAAAACCCATGTTTTAAGTGAATTCCTCTCCAATGCTTAATAAATTTTCCAGATCATATCAATCGTTTTATTATTATTTTCCTTACTCTGAACACTACTGAAGTTCCCCATAAAGATTGTTCAATGAAAAGTATTTTTCTATAATCTGATCTATATTTTCTTCAATTATTTTGATGCAAATATGCAACTTCACCGTTATTATAAGATACAAAAAGAATTCAAGTATGAACCTATGAACTCATAAATATAAATGAAAAAAAAAGCAGATAGAGCAACAGTCCGATATCAGTGGAATAAAAATTGCAAAATATATCCCTCGAAAATATCAGATTCAATATATAAATGGCTAAAACTGATTAGTTGATGTCCGAAATGGATTGATACAAGGACCGATATTCATATATTCAATGCTCTGAAATGATCGATATAAGGACTGCTGTTGATGGATCGATTTACTTGTGACCTGGTATTAATGTCGTTGGACATTGATGCAATGCCCTGAAATCATCGATATAAGGACTGCTGTTGATGGATCGATGTACTCGTGACCTGGTATTAATGTCCTTGGTCATTGATACAATGCCCTGAAATCATCGATATAAGGACTGCTGTTGATGGATCGATGTACTTGTGACCTGGTATTAATGTCGTTGGTCATTGATACAATGCCCTGAAATCATCGATATAAGGACTGCTGTTGATGGGTCGATGTATCCGTGACCTGGTATTAATGTCGTTGGTCATTGATACAATGTGAACGGTCCTTGAATTCTGGCGATGAATTTAATGCTCTTGGGGGATTGATACAATCACCCGAACATCAACTAATCACCAACAGGACATTATATCAATGAACTCGAGCATCGGCTGAAAATTAATGTCCAAATACATTATCCTAAGGTTGAATATGATCATATTCACGTACGTTTTTGGTTCAGTGAAAGCAGATCACAGAAACATCTGACAACGATATACCGGGTGATCCAATTAAAAACTACTGACTGTTTTATGTCACTTCGCCCTATTTGTGCGTTTTACTAGAAAATTTCAAATGCAATGCCATGATTCTAACCGAGTGAGAATAAGCCAAGCATTATCACCTACTGACTTTTTAAAATCGCAGACCGATATCATTGGTCATTTCGGAGTTATTGACATTTTTGTAAATTTTGATAAGTATTGATCAACCCTGTGAAATGCAGGAGGAATTGAGTTATTTCATCTCTAAACAATTAGATGAAAGGAAAAAACTCATCAAAACAACGAAACAAGCTGATTTAGAACCAGTAAGCTTTGGCGATACTGTTCATTTTCGGTTTCTACAGCTTTAAATTTTTTTTAGGACGATTGGAAACCACTATTTTATGATGCCCCATTATTCAAACGAAAAAGCATATGATATGCTTAATGTTCATTTTGAATGTTTAGAAAATGCAGTAGCTGAAGGGGAATACTCGATACGATATCCTGAAAGACGTCGTCATTCCAAAAGGGTATTCAAAAGATTGACACGAAGAGTGCGAGAAACTGGTAAGGTTCAATATCTCGGAAGAAAAAATAGAAAAAGTAGAAGCCGTAATTAGGATAATATCTTAAAAGTTTTGGCTTATTAACAAGACAAAGGTGCTTGAAATTTTAACGGAAGATCTTCCAATTCTTTTAGAAAATATTGCCATTCAAAGCAGGTTAGTTATGTGGTATCAACAAGATGGTTGCCCGGCGCATTATGCTGCTAATGTTAGAGAATATTCATATAACGTCTTCTCAAAGAGGTATATTGGACGAGGGAGTATTTTTCCATGGCCAGAAAGATCACCCGACCTCACAGTATTAGATTTTATTTTTGGGGGATAATAAAGACTTAGTTTTCCGAACGACCCCCACTACAAGTGAGGATATTCAAAATAGATTTCGACAGCCAGCTTCTTCTCATACTGAAATTGTGGCCAGTGTCAAACTCGACGAAAAAAAGACTAAATTTATGTGTAGAAAATAATGGTAGACATTTTAAACATTTGAATTGATTAGGGGTAAGTGTTGTTTTTCTGTTCAAATATTTTCGTTGTTGCTAATTTTTGTTTTATTTTATCGCATCATTGTTATTTCATGTGTGTTGAGTATTTTGCTGCGTTCTCATGACGCATAAAGTCACTTCCTTGTTTATTCAAGCTCACAGAAAGGATCGACATTGATCAAAATTTACAAAAATGTCAATAACTCCGAAACGACCGATGATATCTGTCTGCGATTTCAAAAAGTCATTTGGTGATAATGCTCGGCTCATTCTCACTCAGTTAGAATCATAGCATTGCATTTGAAATTTTCCAGTAAAACGCACAAATAGGGCGAAGTGACATAAAACAGTCTGTAGTTTTTAATTGGATCACCTGGCATATTGTTGTCATATGTTTCTGTGATCTGCTTTCGATGGCCTTCGAATGAAATCTAATTACGTGAAAATCGGTTGACCCATACAGGAGTAAGAATGTTTTTTTCGTGAAGAAAAGTTTATCCATCCCATCACTAAAAAATAGGAAATATAGAAAAATTACTAAAACAAAAGTTGTTGAATAGAAGGAGTAGATTCTCATTTTATTATTCTTTACCACTGTTAGCTGGAGAATATTTCGTAAAAAATGAGATTATATTTTACAAGTGATAGATTGCGCCCTCTAGTGGGCAACTACGAACTTGAAAATATTTTTAATCATTTTCTAGCGGCCGAATTTGTCATTAGATTTTTTTTCTGGAAGTCATAGGATAAACGGTTTCCGAGATACGGCCGGTGGCCACCCTTAATGAATCACCCTGTACATTATTACATTTGAGAATCACTTTCAACGGGTATACAGTCTCGAACTTCTATACATTTTAAACGTGAATTCCATCGAATAGAATATTCTTTATTTACCGTCTCTTCGGTAAATATGAATTTGAACCGTTCAAAAATGTGATGTGCTGATTTGATCCTTGAATTATTATGCAATCCAAGTTCTTATATTGATGTCTCAGTGCGACATTGAGAGAATAAATGGTGAATGACTTTTAAACGTGAAAGATAAGCAAGTAAGATATCTTCGTTTTAACTTGATTCGCGGACTTTTCTAGCTGAAAGGCTGTTCCAGAAAAGCAGTGCAATTTCTTCAATTCTCATGAAACTTTGAAACACTGAACATTGAATATATCCGAAATCTTCAGGGCTAAAGATGAAAAATAGTTTAATTTTATTCTGTCTATACTGTTCTGAAGCTCAAGCGGCAGAAACAAATCTGCTGAATTGTATAGGAATAAAATTTTGGATCTGCAGTTATCTTTACCCGCCCGGAACATTTGAAATGATAAGAGCATATATTTTTGTATTTATAATCAAAATATAGGTATTGAATGAAATACGTTGATTGTTAATTTAGTATAGTTTTACACGATTACTTTGTGATATTGGAGGGCGTCTATCCTCACAATAAAGGATAGATGCTCCAGATTTTGTGAGTATAGAACACCTTCGGGCATCTATCCCACGATGCATAACTATCGTGAATATAATGAATTATTTTCTCGTTTTTTAGATATTTTGCGAGAGTACCTGCGCTAAACAGGTTTAGGGCCTCTGGCTGTGTGAACAAAAGATTCTCTTTTAAACGCCTCTGAAGAGCTGAGAAAAAAAAAACAATTTCTATTAATGAAATTTCTCGTCGATTTTGCATTATGTCTAGAATTCTAAGTTACAATAATATGGTGGGGAAAAAATGCCAGAAAGAAATAAAAAAAATCAGAAAAGAAATGTGATTATTTTCAATGATAAGAATAACATTCAAGTTCAGTATCAAAGATTATTGTGCCAAAAAAAAAGATCGAAATCTGTTAAGTTTATGTTGATGAAAGTTGAGAAAATCAAAATATTTTTTTATTTACTCCTCAGGGCAACTACCCAACGAGTCAAAATACCATCGCTGCGTCTAACCCACACAGTAGTCATCTATCTTCAACTATAAGATGTGTTTATTTCGTTTGTCACTCGAGAAATGAAACGAAATAAATATTATCGAAGTTCCTGAATTATTCTCTTCATTCTCATTCACTCATTGATGTTAATGTATTTCTATCTGTCCATCTTGCGCCCGTCCGTAGGTGCGATTGCTTGTGAAGTGTAGTTATGTAGAGTTTAAGATCAAAATCGTGCAATGCCGATCTATTTCAATAATTTCAGTTTATTTGATGTTTATCAATTGTCAAAAGAAGCTTCAAAAATTCGAATATCCTCTCGATCTTTTCTTTTTTCAAAACTCCTACTAAAATAGATGTAAACAATGAAATCAAGCAAAACTAAACACGTGTTCACCACTCAGGAGAAACGGACATCGAAGTAGGCCTTGAAAGTCCAGCCGCAGCTTTATCTCTGGTTAAAGAATATAACTGAAAATTTCTGTCTTTCTATGTCACCATTGAAATGAAATATGTTTATATAACTTATCGATGGGTGGTCAAAATTGATGCAATTATTTTGGCATATTGCTCTATCAAAACATGATTTAAAAAACATGGTGTGCTCATCTGAAAAAAACTGACGTCAGCAAGATCAAAATACAAGGAAATATATTGTTAGGAACTCCATGCTACCGGATTCCGCCTATTAGACAGTTCATCCCATAGCAACGACCCGCTCTTCCAAGAATTAGATTATGCAAACTATTCATTTTCATTCTTTTCTTTTGAAGTAAATATGTAAGAGATAGTAAGTTCTAATCTGACCATTGTAACGCTTATTAGGGCTCACAAAATAAACACCTCCTTCCGTAGTGTATTCTTTTCATTTAGCTTTCAATAAAGTTGTGATTAAGAAACCTAGAAAGATAAACTCTTTTTAAAAACGGACTTTCGGAGACGTGTTACATAATTATATATTATGTGCTTTGAATTTGAATGAAAAAGTGACGTCATCATTGGTAAAAAAAATCACAAATGAGCAGATGAGCACAACATGTTTTGCTTACATCCTGGATCAAAACCACTGACAACATTCAACTAAACCAAATTCGAAATAAATTCGGTCAGTGATATTTCCAATACCAACCTGAACCGGAATTCTGTGAAACAAGATATTACCGAATGGGCTATTACCAACATTATAGTTTCGGGGTTGGGAAACATTTGTTGCTCAAAAGTAGATTTTCATTGCCGGAATTCGATTATTGAGAGTAACGCGTACATCCTGCTTCCATCATCTGACTTCACTTGGATTTTTTCTTTCTGTTTTTCACTACTTTCATATTTTGAAACACTTAATTATGACACTCTTATTTCATTATTCCAGTGTGCTACTTATGTATTATGTGATGTTCACGTTTCTGATGTGTTTATATGAATAAAGCTGTTTATTTCCATATATATTATACAGGTCTGGAAAAGGTCGAAAAGATACGAAATTCATCATCAATGTAGTCAAGCCCCAAGGGGCAGTGATTGCTGATCAAGCACTATTTGGGTTCCACAAAACATTTTTGAGTACTGATTAACATTAAATCGGTTGATCAAGTTGATTGGACAAATTTGGGCAATCAAGCCAGTTGATCGCAGTATTGAAGAGTTATTTATTGGATCATCAGTCCATTTTGAAATGTTTCTCAATATGATTTCTTCGTTTCTTTCATCAGAAGGGAATAATGATGAATACAGAAACATCAGAGTTATGGAATTATTTGAAATTGGTATAGAATTTGAACCAAGCAATGCTAGATGGCAGATATTAGTTGCTAAAATTTTTCTAGTTTACTTCAGCGGATCCTTACAATAATTGAGATTATTTTGGTAATTAACTCACGACAGTATAGTGATTTTCAATAAATTTCAGGTTAACTGTCGTTTGGCGAAATATTGATTGTTGATTGCAACTTGCAATGTAGCCCTTTCAACAGATATCTACTTCCTCAACCAATTTTATATTAGTATATACAGTGAAATCCCCCTCGCGGACACCCCCTTTAGACGGACACCTCCCTTGAACGGACAGTTTTTCATAGTCCAGACTGGCACCCATATAATTCACATTGTGTTAGTTCTCTTTTGAACGGACATTCCCTTGAACGGACGCGGACACTAAGTTATGTTCCATTAACCGGACAAAACCAAAATAAAAAATATCGATTCTGATTCAATTATCTGTGGAAAGTATCGCTGTGAGGTTGATTGCGTCAAATAGGACGTGAAATATAAACCTAAACAACTTGCCTGTAACTTGGAAGTGGAATAAGAAAGCTTGGATGACCAGACAAATTATAACAGAGCGGTTGCTTGAGCTAGATTGGAAAATAGCAAAAAAAAAAAGAAAATTTTGTTGATTCTAGACGATGCTGGATTTAATCCAGAAGAAATTCACCTGAAAAATATTCTACCACCTAATTGTACATCACTGTATTTGTACACAAAAGAGTTTCAAAAATATAAAGCTCTGGAAAATATCAGGAGTCAATGAACTTGTGAAATTGAAACAACCTATTTTCCACCATTCGGAGTACAGAACTTTTGTTATGATCCTCTATTGATATTTGGAAATACAATGATGCTTGAAATCTGGTATTGACTGCCATCTGTAAATCCTGATAGATTGATTAATTACTTTTACAGAATTGGCTGCGTAAAATGGGAATTCATTTTCTGAAAAATTTTCAACATATATATTGCCATCGCAATGTGCAATGAAATTTCACATTGCATTCTCTTGTGTGATAATGAGTATCTTCCAATTTCTTCTCTCTTTTCTATCATTAAATTCGCTTAACAATCACCTTACAATGGATTCATTATGAAATGATACATAAACCGTCAACAAAAACAAAGCAATAGGTCTCTTGCATGTATTTTTTTTTATCATTGGAATCGAATATTCGATCCATAAGAAAACTCCAATCGCCTTCAAAAATTCAAATTTTCAACGAGAAAACGATATTTTAAATTTGGCTCCACATATTGCCATGGTTGTTTAATCACTCGGAACTTCGCGACTTCAGTGACGTACTGCGTTTCTCTCCCTCTTCCCTTGTAGCTTTCTCTCTATCAAGCCAATAGGGAGCGTCAGCTGTATCGATCAGAGGCCCTATTCTTGAAACGGGAAAGGGAGAAAATGGGCGTGTCGACGCTGTTGCCAAGGAAACCCGGTGCAGTTTTGATGGAACGATAGAGAACGTTCATTCCATCAAATTCAAGAATAGGGTCTCTAGGCATCGTGGAATAACGAGTGAAGAAGGAGGCGATCTATCGCGTTTCACCCACTTGGGTTTTGCTTCCCGATTTGATGATTTTCAATACCGAATTATTCGGAATTCGCGAATTTTTCATCTAAATGGAATGAGAAAAACATAAAAATATGATATATCGTGTTACATGCAAGAGACCTATTTTCATGTTCACGCACGGAAATATAAAAACATAACCCAATTTTCATCCCATTTCTGTGGTTTCATTGTTTTGTGAAATCCAAATTCGTTGATCGGCTGATCAAATTTGACGGTGCAATATGCTGATCCGATGATCACCGTATTTTTGTGAAACCCGGGGTCACTCTTTCTGGGAATTTCGAAAGTCTAATAATATAACTCAATCAGATCTGTTCGAGATTCGTCGGAAAAATGACGGGTTTGGATACGGATACAGATCATTTTCTTTCTTCCTATATCCGCGAGTATGGATATCTGGCACATCGCTATGCAGAATCCAGAACATCCAGAACAGTCGTTTGTTAGACATCGTATCGTCTAGATTAACGTCGAATTTCCAAAATTGTATATTGCGCATAATTAGACTTCACCATGAAAGGTTATTTTGTTTGAATTTTCATTTTTCAAGAGGCCAAAAATTAGCCAAAATGTCGTACAATCAAATGAATATGCTATTCAAGAGGATACATAGATCGCCTCGGGTCCTGGGGGCCGATTCTTGAATCTCGATCAAGAATTGAAGAGTATGACAATTGTCATATAGTTGCGTCGATTTTCTTCGTTAAATATAAACAACAAGTAGACCTGACCCCTGACCTGCGCATGAAACCGAATTTCACTCGACAATCGAATGTTATATCTCCTATACTCCGTACCACTAGTTGCCAAGTCGAAGAAAACGGTGATAAGGTTATGTTTATATTCGGATTTGGAATTTTTCGATATCTTGCATTCAGTTTATTTCATGAATATTTGCTTGAAAACATAGTCGAAATGGCGAATAGAACTCTCACAAAATTTGCAGATGATCGAGAAAATTTAACAAATCGACATAAACATAAATTGTCATACTCTTCAATTCTTGATAGAGATTCTGGAATCGGCCCCTGGTCTCCTTCGATATTGACAGAGATAATCTATTTGAATATTTTCAGTGTGATGGAGATTTCTATACTATACTAATTGCATCAGAAGTTAATTGCACAGAGCTAAACCTCCTAGTCTGGAGGACACGTGGAGGAAGGAACTTATAAGCTGTATTAAAAGTCCTTTCTGAAGTTTCCGAGCATTAGAAAAGAAATCCTTGAATCCACTACATTCCTTTGCAACTATTCTATTCCTGTGAAACTGAGGGAAAGATTTCCACATGATTATGTAATGAATTCAACATTCGATATCAGTTTACAACCGATTTCTCAAAATAACATCGGCATATGTTGGAATGAAAGAAATGTTTCGCAAGGATCATGTTCTCATTTCATTTTGTTCATGAAAAGGAAAGAAATACTCAAAAAATGGCCTGCTTCGTTCATCGAAATATACTTTACAAAAGGTGACCAAGACTTCTGATGATTAGTGTTTTTATTATATGACGAAGAAGGATCCTGATCTGCCAGAACGGTTTGTTGGTATTAATGAAAATGCCGAGTCAACTAAAACATTCTTACATACCTCTCCAGAAAGTCTAGGCGCTCTAGGATGGCGTTGAAAACCTGAAAGAAGATCAAATTCATTAATACGGGAACAATAAAATTTTTAAGAAAATTGGATAAATGAATGAATGAGGAATACAACGCAATATAAATGATCAATAGCACCTAATCGTACCGAATTGGAGATTGTTCGAACTGAAATAATCTGCTATCAATTACTATGATCATCAGGTTTTCCCTTCCACGCAGAATTATGTTCATCCAAAACTTTTTCTGCATATCGAAAATGTTACTATCGTAATGATACTAAACCGGCGTGATCTTAACGGCCACTATTAACGGCCAGTTCACCGATGATACCCGAACGTGAGCACTCAGTGGCGTGCGCACGCCAACATAAACAAGCCGCCTCAAGAGTAGTAAGCACGTAACGACTTCGGTTTCCTTGAAAATAGCCGACAATTGTCTTCATTGTTGTTCATTCATTAAAATTGGATGTAAATATCCAGTATATTCGCAATTTTCCACTAAGAATGCTCTCATTTCTGGAAAATTGGAAAAAGCGATTCATATTTGAGTATGATATTGGGAAAAGACTTTTCTATCAGAAAAACGGGGTCTCATATTTTGTCCCCCTACAAGGAAATTTTTTATCGGCCTTTGAAAGTGAGCCATGAAGTGTTTGGACCGAAAATGTCGGTTTGGTTTATTCGCTCTAATTTCTGAAAAAGATGGAGAATTTGATTCCCATTTAAGTATGATATTGAGAAAGGACTCTTATTTCAGAAAAATAGGGTCTCATATTTTGTCCCCTAACAAGGAAATTTTTTATCAGCTGTTGAAAGTGATAGATACAGCTTTCAAACCAGGAATGTTGGCTTCGTTTATTTGATCTCATTTCTGAGAATATTGGGAAAAGCGATTCATATTTAAGTATGATATTGGGAAAAGACACTTATATCAGAAAAATAGGGTCTCATATTTTGTCACCCTACAAGGAAATTTATTATCGGCTGTTGAATATGATACATACAGCTTTCGAATCAGGAATGTTGGCTTCGTTTATTTGCTCTCATTTCTGAGAAAATTGGAAAAAGCGATTCATATTTAAGTATGATATTGAAAAGAGACTTTTCTATCAGAAAAGGAAGGTCTCATATTTTGTCCCCCTACGAGGAAATTTTTTATCGGCCGTTGAAAGTAAGACATAAAGTGTTTGGACCGAAAATGTTGGTTTGGTTTATTCGCTCTCATTTCTGAAAAAATAGGAGAATCTCATTCCCATTTCAGAATTATATTGGGAAAAGGCTCTCATGTCAGAAAAATAGGGTCTCATATTTTGTCCGCTACAAGGAAATTTATTATCGGCTGTTGAATGTGATACATACAGCTTTCGAACCAGGAATGTTGGCTTCGTTTATTTGCTCTCATTTCTGAGAATATTGGGAAAAGCGATTCATATTTAAGTATGATATTGAGAAAAGACACTTATATCAGAAAAATAGGGTCTCATATTTTGTCACCCTACAAGGAAATTTATTATCGGCTGTTGAATATGATACATACAGCTTTCGAATCAGGAATGTTGGCTTCGTTTATTTGCTCTCATTTCTGAGAAAATTGGAAAAAGCGATTCATATTTAAGTATGATATTGAAAAGAGACTTTTCTATCAGAAAAGGAAGGTCTCATATTTTGTCCCCCTACGAGGAAATTTTTTATCGGCCGTTGAAAGTAAGACATAAAGTGTTTGGACCGAAAACGTTGGTTTGGTTTGTTCGCTCTCATTTCTGAAAAAATAGGAGAATCTCATTCCCATTTCAGAATTACATTGGGAAAAGGCTCTTTTGTCAGAAAAATAGGGTCTCATATTTTGCCCGCTACAAGGAAATTTATTATCGGCTGTTGAATGTGATACATACAGCTTTCGAATCGGGAATGTTGGCTTCGTTTATTTGCTCTCCTTTCTGAGAAAATTGGAAAAAGCGATTCATATTTAAGTATGATATTGAGAAAAGACTTCTCTATCAGAAAAAGAAGCTCTCATATTTTGTCCCCCTACGAGGAAATTTTTTATCGGCCGTTGAAAGTAAGACATTAAGTGTTTGGACCGAAAATGTTGGTTTGGTTTATTCGCTCTCATTTCTGAAAAAATAGGAGAATCTCATTTCCATTTCAGAATTATATTGGGAAAAGGCTCTTTTGTCAGAAAAATAGGGTCTCATATTTCGTTCCCCTACAAGAAAACATTTTATCGGCTGTTGAAAGTGATAGATACAGCTTTCAAACCAGGAATGTTGGCTTCGTTTATTTGCTCTCATTTCTGAGAATATTGGAAAAAGCGATTCATATTTGAGTATGATATTGAGAAAAGACTCTTATTTCAGAAAAATAGTGTCTCATATTTTGTCCCCCTACAAGGAAATTTTTTATCGGCTGTTGAAAGTGATAGATACAGCTTTCAAACCAGGAATGTTGGCTTCGTTTATTTGCTCTCATTTCTGAGAATATTGGGAAAAGCGATTCATATTTAAGTATGATATTGAGAAAAGGCTCTTATATCAGAAAAATAGGGTCTCATATTTTGTCCCCCTACAAGGAAATTTATTATCGGTTGTTGAATATGATACATACAGCTTTCGAATCAGGAATGTTGGCTTCGTTTATTTGCTCTCCTTTCTGAGAAAATTGGAAAGAGCGATTAATATTTAAGTATGATATTGAGAAAAGACTTCTCTATCAGAAAAGGAAGGTCTCATATCTTGTCCCCCTACGAGGAAATTTTTATCGGCCGTTGAAAGTAAGACATAAAGTGTTTGGACCGAAAATGTTGGTTTGGTTTATTCGCTCTCATTTCTGAAAAAATAGGAGAATCTCATTCCCATTCCAGATTTATATTGGAAAAAGGCTCTTTTGTCAGAAAAATAGGGTCTCATATTTTGTTCCCCTACAAGGAAACATTTTATCGGCTGTTGAAAGTGATAGATACAGCTTTCGAACCAGGGTTGTTAATTCGTATATTTGCCCTCATTTCTGAGAAAATTGGAAGAAGCGATTCACATTTTAATATAATATCGAGAGAAGACATTTCTACCAGGAAAAAATAGGGTCTCATATTTTGTCCCTCTACAAGGAAATATTTTATCGGCTTTCGAACGAGGATTGCTGGCTTCGTATATTTGCTCTCATTCCTGAGAAAATTGGATTCATTCATTTTAGTATGATATTGAGAAAAAACAGGAAAACAGGATCTCATATTTTGTCAATAAAATTTTCTATCGGCCGTTGAATGTGTGGGACATTTAGATATCGAACCGAGAATAATGGTTTGGTTTATTTGCCCGCATTTATTATTATGAGGATTTTTAAGGGTTCATCGACTCGTTATTGGGGGGAGATAAAGTGGACTCTTTATTCTTCACCAAGTTTTCGCTTTTATTTAATGCTTCTTCAGGGCTTCTACAATGAAGTTCAACAATTCTTTACAATAAACAGTTGAATGTATACTTTCTCATAAGACTTACTGATTGTGAGATTTTCACATAATCTGGCATCGAGCATTAGCATTCGCCACAAAAATAAAACTTCACATTAACTAAAATATTACAGGGACATACAATAATAATAAATAATAATAATACTTGGATCCGCTTCTTCGGTGTAGGTGTCTTGGTTGATTGGGTGATTAGCTCTGATCAAGGGGGAATATTTGTTGATTTATCGACGGATATTCGTCCTTGTGATTATGTTATTTATTACTACTGGAGCTCTTTCTTTTCCATAAAACCATTTCCCATATATATATATATATGGTGATATGGACATGACTAGTTTGACTGTCATATTGTTCATTCGCCTCGGTAAGGTAATACTTATAATTAAGTCTTTATCGTATATTTTTATACACTAAAGTATATATCCTACACAGATTGAATGAAACAGCTATGGAACATTTTTTTCAGAATAACTCTACCAGTGTTAATCACACACTTATCGCCGAAAACCCCGTCGCGATGTGGTGAGAACTTAAATATGTAACTTACTATGTAATTACGTTTTTGCACCATTGGACGCCATTTTCCAAATAAACGACGTTCCCTCGGTTTCCTTCGATCTGTTTCCTGTATATTTATTATCGCAACCATAGAATCAATTTTACAATTCAGCACATACAATCAGACAAAATATTGTACGAGGTGAACAAGCATTATATCGCCACGAATGAATTTTTTCAGGCAAATTTTTCCTGGTGATAAAGAGCATTTTCAAATGGTATCTGAATGGGTCATTTTCTATAAGGTTAAAAGAAAAGTATAAGACCGTATGCCGAGACTTACAGGAAGTCTTTAAATTCAGTCTAGGCGGCATAGATCATAAATCGAATTCTTGAATTCGTTTTGTGGTTGTGGTCCATTTGTCAAACAATTAACGTGACATTTTCTTTTGCAAGATATACACTGATAAAAAATCTTTCGAGGTCACTGTCGAGCAATATAACCACTTATTCTCCACATCAGAAGACATCTCAATCAGTTTTTTTTGGTTTCTACGCGAAAGTGGTTCATATCTTTCGGTATGAGTAATGAATTTCCCCAACATAATTTGTTCGAAATAATGAATTATAAACATACCGCAATTGAAATTGTCTTGTTGGTATATTCGTGGCAAATCTAACATTTCCCAGAATTCCTCTTTCGCAGTATTAAAATCAGCCTGTTTCAAACGTTTTCATTATTCATTATTCGGAAATATTACAGTTGTCTTTCTTTATTGAGCTTGTCGTTTCGCAGTAATGGGTCCAAGAAATAAATATGATATTTTGCAACATCTATTATATTGAGGATAAAACGATTATTGTTCTCATTAATTGGTAATGCAACTCGCGATTTCTAAGTATTAAACCATTCTCTTCGGAAGAATTCGAAAACAGATATGAGGCTCTACCTGTACTGGTAGTTTTTGATATTGATCTTTGTCGTCTAGAAGGCAGAAGCAATTTTCAATGATGAAACTGGTGATATAAGTATCTGGATTAAGGCTGAGATAATCTGTTATTTGTATTTCTCTAACTGAACAAGAAACATTTTCATAGGACGCGACAACATATTTGATTGTAGTTCATTTTTGAATTAGAAATTTTCCAGCGATCAGGTATATTTTTATAAAAGAATATATCATCAACTAAACCGTTGGGAAGGAACTCAATTTCTTCAACAGTGCGCCACTTTCTTTCTTCGAAAATCGTTGAGGTTTTTTGTGCTCCCACAATCATAGGAAAGAAGTTGAAATAAAAAAATGATTTTAATTTTGGCAGCATAACATTTTCCAAAAAGTTATTTTTATATGAACCGTTATAATTTTCACACCACGTCCGTTCAGTAATATTTAGCAACCCTTGAATCTGGTACCAATATTCTGAATTACGAATAAGTTCTTCAGTCTTTCAGAAAAGTGAAATGAGCTGAATTTGGATCTTCGTTCCTAAACGTTAACGGACATTTAATTTCGATCATTCCATCATCACCGATCAACCCATCCGGAGAACAGGCTAAGAATGGGTATTTTTCATTTATTACCAATCCACTTGGGTGACAAATAACATTATATATTTCCGAATATTCATTCCGTGTTGACTGTTCATGAAAGATGCCATGCTGAACTGCTGGAGTATTTATATCCTTTGGACAAGAAATTAGTTTGATAATATTTTTTTTCCCATTTCCCCACATCTACAGACTCTAAAGAAAAATGAAGCAGTTAATCTTTTCGCTCTTTCATTTCTCCAAATCTCAGATTCCCTATGAAGGACGGTATCTTTGCAGATTTTTTTGATTTCTGCTGCCGATATCACTTACTTCTTCATAGCGGCTTTGCACAGATGTGCAAGTTCAGTATCGGGATCCATAGGTCCTGATACTTTATTTTCTATATACTCGTCATCGTTGATTATGACAATATTTTGTTGAGGAACCGGAAAATTAGTCTTGACTTGTAGGAAGCTACCGCTGAAATGGGTTTTAAAGCGTTTGGATTTCCTATTCCAAGTTTCTCGTGCAGTTTTCTCTGCCACTTCCTGATCTTTTGGTCCTGGTCGTTTGGTCATACCAGTAAGTTAGGATTTTGGAATGCTAAGATTTGCCTCTTTGCACATGGCCTCGACGTCATTTTCGTATGCGCGAAAAAACCTCGAACATCGTAAATTTCGATTCCCTTCCAAAATATGACTTTTCAAATTGCCAAAATAGTTTTCAACGATGGCATTACTCTGCCTCGAGTCACTCGTATCCAATAAAAGTCCCGTCCATAGTGGAGCATATGGTGAATATTTCTTCAAAATACATAGTACCGAGAAATTCAGCATTGAAAAATTGGTTTTTTGTATTCTCTGCGTCATTGTTTTCTTTTGATGAATAAGAATTGAAAAATCCAAGATGTCTTTTATAGAAAGGACTCTTACAATGTAAAGCTTCGGATGTCGTTTTCACATTATCTCTATCTACCCCCTCATTTTTCAAATCATTCGAGTTCGTTCCGATTTGGTTACTCAATATTCGAAAACTTTTTTTGCATTGGCCATTCTCGATTTCACTGCAAAGCAAAATAACGATATTTTCGAACCATTCATCTAAATGGGCAATTTCACGTATATTTATAGCAACTACTAAAATATCCTTAAGAAAGTGTTTTTGATTATCATCCACATATGCCCTATCAATATCTTTACAAAATACTTTCATGTAATGGGCGCAGCAGAGATTTATGGTGATGAAATCCTGCCCTTGAAAGTTTTGGTTCACAGCGATTTCATAACTTTCTTCTAGATACTCCATAAGAGTTTTTTTGTTGAACGCTTTTATAGCAGCATGGATTGTATATTGACTCATGCTTAGCAAGGTTCTTATCCATTAAAAAAACCTTCGGCAATTCTCGCGAAGTTCATCGATATCGGTAAAATCTAGAATGTTTTCACGTTTTCATGTTTGTCGCACTCAATTTCGCTATTATATGACAGTATCTCTTCGAGGTGTCAAAGAAGCCGCCCCATAAAACGAACCATAATTCTGTTATATAAAATGCCGACATTTGTGTTGCTTCCGAAAAAGGGGGTTGTCTACTAATATGATGGTCATTAAGAACAGGGCCACTATGTATTAAGTTCTGCAATTACTATGATGAATTCATAAAAAATCACTTTCATTCCCTGAGAGCAGTCTCTTTATCAAAAATCAGTTGAGCAGTTTCATTGAACGCTTTCGTATCTTCGGACACTTTTGGATGAATTGAATTTTTAAATGGTACGTTCTCTGAAAGTATCGTACAAAACGATATTATCGTACATGCGGTATCGTACATAGTACAGAACACAAATATTATAATACAAACAGCAACGCTGGGTTGTGAAATGTCACAGAAAACGAATAATC
This sequence comes from Myrrha octodecimguttata, assembly GCA_958510865.1. Lineage (NCBI taxonomy): Eukaryota > Metazoa > Arthropoda > Insecta > Coleoptera > Coccinellidae > Myrrha > Myrrha octodecimguttata. The sequence goes on from OY294060.1 coordinate 18,305,762, forward strand.
TTCGCTATTTTATGATTTGTCTTGCTTGAGCAAGGTAGGTCGTTCGTAGACTTGAGCAAGCATGCCACCAAGTACTGGCGAAGTAGTGCTCGGCTGTCAACTAACCAATATGGGATGGACGCATCGACTTAGGACGTTCTGAAGTACGGAGTATCGACTATGCGTACGGGCATTAGTACGATGAAAGTTAAGTGAATCACAATATACTTCTACTCTCGTAGAAATGGAAAAAAATGAGGATTTTGAACTTATGTATACATTCGGCAGTTATGACGAAGGTTGAGTTGAATAGTTAGTAGGCATGTATTAGTGACAACACGTTCAATTCCGTCTTTCAAATAATAAACATATTTCTTATCAAACTTCCCATCGATATAAAATTCGAAAACGAAAGCCCCTTCAAAAATGTTACAATCATTAAAACCGAGATGAAATGGGTTGGGGTCATTTTGGATATTTTTTGGCAGGATATCTGATACTTCACGTTTTATTGAATTTGTAGCGAGCACCCTCTCTCAGCTCTTACTTAAGTCGCGCGCGCAGTACCAACCCTTGCGTCTTAAGTACCCTACGTTACCTGCCTGTAACGCTTGGCCACATCATCGGTCAACGTCAGGGATCCTCCCAAGATATCGTAAGTACGTTCATCCCCAACGGTCTGGTACACTCCCTCGTGATCCGCATAAGGGGTGTCCGCTCACGTAGGCATGTAAACGGCTTGGTTTGGTGCATACCCTGACGAGTTCCCCCAAACTAAGCCGGGACGAAACGTGACACTTCCCCAAAGAGGTTGAAGCTACCTCGCAAACCTTCAAAAGCTTCAAATTTGATGAAGGGTTCGGAAGAACGGTGGTTTCTTGGGATAAGTCCAAAAACTTAGAAGATATTTCAGCATTTTCTGAACACTCCAAAGGTTGGAACGTAGCCTACGTAATCTATAAGGCCAGAAGGATGCCCGAAAATGCGATGTTGAAGTTCTACAATGGAAGGTTATCATAGACAACAGAGTGCTATGCGATCGACCATACACGCTTTTGTTTACATCATCATTTCGCCGGGAAACGAGATGAAACGTTCGCATTATCCAGTTTTTAGTGTTTTAGGTGAACATTAGTGTTTAAATCTTCCGTAATGTTTGTGAAGTGTTATTAGAGTGCGTTTCGTTCTGGAATACTACTTCAAGAATCGATATTTAGGAAAATCAACAGGTTATATATTTCAAGAATTGAAAATCTTCGATACGAGTTTCATCATGGCTCGTACTTGTGCAGTACCCGGTTATTACACCTATTATAAATACTTACGTGCAAAAGTTTCCGTTTTTCAATTTCCCACAGATCCTGTAAAAAGATGACAATGACCGAATGCAATATTTACATAGAGAAAGACAGTTTGGAAATTCACGACGATACTGAAGTAAACAATGGTAGTAGGTATATGCATAAAACATTTTGTAGATGCTCATACTGTAGAAGGACTGTTATTTTGTACGTTCTGTAACTTTAGATCGTTGATTAATTAGTAAACCGAGAAAAATTCCCAAATTAACTGATGATGCATTTTCCTTCAATTTTTCCAAATCAACCTAGTTACATGTCTTCTACCATTAATTAGTTAAACAATGCTTCTACAAATACCTCCAAAAGAACTGATTCTGAACATCGAAGACAAAAATTAGTTATTCACCATGACAAAATTCATATCTATTGACACAATCAGGCTCAGATTAAATCGATTTCACACTTTTATGCCAATTTCAAAGCCACGGTTTTTCCAACTTCTCCTTCAAAGTTCAAGGAATGATTTATTATAGTTTATAAAATAAATTTTTCCAGGGAAAGGTATCAAAAATATCGTCGGGGTTCAATTATTTCACCAATTTGAGAATGAAAGATTTTAAAGAAGTCAATATACCCATTTCCAAATTTGATTCATAGATGTTCGAAATTCGGAAACTCAATTTAATGAATAGGATCAATTCAACTCCAGATTCGTCTGCTTATAAAAGCAGTTCCCCCAAAAGTTGTATAAGTAATCACTGAAAAAGAACTAATACGGATGACATTGGCACCTCTCTAATGATTGAAGAAAATTACAATTTTGTGTTCAACAAATGAAATAAGCAGTTTCCCCGAACCCCTTTTATTTTACAGACTTTTTGTGGCCATCTTCAATTCACTTCCATTTTCCAGGTGCAAAACAGTAAAAGTATGCATTATCGGTTCCAGGGCTTATATCTTTTCTATTTTTCTCTTTCGATAGCCGTTATGTTTTATTGATGGTTAACGCTTCAGAATCTCGAATAATACCTATCTAATGGTAATATTTTGGAACTCAGTAATACAGCTCCTCCTCGTGGTGAGTTCTGGATTACTGAAATGCTGTGTATTTTTTTTCACGAAAGGTTCTTAGTGATATCACGTTAAAAGCATTTCGAAAATCACACCGTCAACTGTAAAGTGACTATGACATCGGTGCTCCTTTGTAACAACGGCAACATCCAACCTACTAGCCTGTTAATTCACGTAGGCCTCGGTTGGAAATTATTTTCAGGCGAATGAAATGTATTTGTATCTGCATTGGAAGGTGGTGCCGGAGTGGAAATCCCTGAATCCAGCACATGAAATATCTCTGATTTGGTTTCCGATATAAAGCTACTAAACTCTAACGAAGTATCATTAGATCCCGAAGTAGCTGGAAGTAAAATAGGCTCACTATTTGGAATGACCTTACTCTCATTGATTAATTGTGTCAAACAGACCATGAAACCCCCAGAATTCCTTTGGATCATATTCAAATTTTTTTTACATGTGTCCTTATCAGGGCCGCAGTCGTTATATCAGCAGAAGCGTGATTCGGTCAAGAATATCGCTAGAATATTTTTTCTTGAAAAAAATGGATAATTCAATAATGTCTACTTGAATAGGTCTTCCTCTCGAACTCATAATGGATGAAGTAATAAAATTTGAATAGGAAATCACAGCTATTACGATTACACCCAAACGAAAAGAATTGAAACTAATGTAATCACGTGACAAAACAATAAACCCTTTTAACATGTGATATGAAAATATATCCCACAGACCCAAAACAAATTATTACTAACCTTCATGAAATGACTGCAACTACTAAAAACACATTCACAAAAACTGTTGCACCTTTCACAAAACAAGCATTCGCTCTGATAACAAAATACAGAGAGGAACCTCTTTATATAGTAAACTCAAAATAGATCAACTCAACTCATACCTGCCTTAAATGTGTTTACAACCATTCTAGGAAAAAACAAGTACCTATAGGGCAATCCTCAGGAATACCTGATATTTATCGGGATTTCTACAGAATGTTGCATAATTATGAGTTTGTAATTTTTGAAAGGCCATCCCGGTCCTATGATCCATTATTTGTGTATATACAGGGTGTTCCTAAATAAGTGCATCAACGGCCAACTGTAGATTTCTCATGAAAAAATAACATTTTTTTTCTCTTCCACTTTTTCCTTCGGGCCTTCGTTTCAGAGATACAAGGTGTCAAAAATTTATATTTCTGTAAAATTTTTTGCTTATATCTCAGGAACCTTTTGACTTACAGAATTGAGATTTTGTACACACATTGTCACTAATAATTGCTACTTTCTTACACTTAACTCGCTTTCATTAGACGTGCCAGTGGCGGAGATATGGATTTGCACAAGGGTTTTACCCCCCAACTGTTACACCACTGGACAAATTTACATTTGCACAGCAAATTCTGATGCGTAGTGACAATGTATGCACAAAAACTCTGTAGTTCGAACGGTTTATGAGATATTAGCAAAAACCTGGAAAAATGTCATTTTTTGACAGCCTGAATCTCTGAAACGAAGACCCGGAGGAAAAAATGGAAGAGGAAAAAATGTTATTTTTCCATGAAAAATTTAGTTGACCGTTGATACACTCATTTGGGAATATCCTGTATGTAGGACATCAATTTTATTACAAGTATAATTCAACTTGAAACTTAACTGTTTCGCATGAAATCTAGTTCAGGAAAGAACAAATTTTACGGAAATTCCTACACTTTTGTAGCAACTGTAATCATCAGTTTTCCCTGCGAAATTTAGTTCGGTAAACTATGAAGTTTACCTTCGGTACCTACCCCAATAAAAATCAAATTACTTTGCAAAGAAATACTAAATAAAACTGCAATTCGAAATGGTTTATTTGTGTAACTTGTACACTTCCTTGTGTATTCTGAAGACTATTATCTACCCAACCATCAGGGTTTTCCAGAGATAGCACAGCCAGGTAAACTCCTTACAATCCCCTTCGAATAGAAATGCAATTATAGGATTCACTCGCCGGCCTATAAGTTTTTCTGTAGGGGGGCACGTATAGCAATTCATTCTTCATTAAAAAGGTCATTTCAAAATGAAACTCGAGCGATAGAAATTATTCTCAATTCTTTCGAGACCACAAAATATAAAACCCCATTTTTCTGAAAGAAGAGTCTTTCTTTGATAACATACTTTCTCCAATCTTTTCAGAAATGAGGGCAACTAAACGCAGCAAACATTCTCGGTTCGAAAGCTGTATGTCTCACTTTCAACAGCCGATAACAAATTTTCTTGTAGGGGGACAAAATATCCTACCCTGTTTTTCTGATAGAATAGTATTTCCTCGATATCATACTGAAATATGAATCGCTTTTTCCACTTTAATCAGAAATGAGAGCAAATTAAAGAAGGCATTAATGGTTTGAAAGCTGTATGAATCATTTTCAACAGCCGATAAAAAATTTCTTTATGAGGAGACAAAATATGAGACCCTATTTTTCTGAAATAAGAGCCTTTTCTCAATATCATACTAAAATGGAAATCAGATTCTCCAATTTTTTCAGGAATGAGGGCAAATAAACCAAACCGACATTTTCGGTCCAAACACTTCATGTCTTACTTTCAACGGCCGATAAAAATTTCCTTGTAGGGGGACGAAATTTGAACCCAATTTTTCTGGTATAAGAGTCTTTTCTCAATATCATACTCAAATATGAATCGCTTTTTCCAATAATCTCAAAAATGAGCGCAAATAAACGAAGCCAGCGTACCTGGTTCGAAAGCTGTATGTATCACATTTAACAGCCGATAAAAAAATTCCTTGTAGGGGGACAAAATATGAAACCCTATTTTTCTGATGGAAATGTCTTCTCTCAATATTATCATCCTAAAATATGAATCGATTTTTCCAATTTTCTCAGAAATGAGAGAAAATAAACGAAGCCAACATTCCTGGTTCCAAAGCTGTATCTATCACTTTCAACGGCCGATAAAAATTTTTATTGTGGGGACACAAAATATGAGACCCTATTTTCCTAATAGAAGGGTCTTTTTTCAATGATGTATAGGAATAAATATCGATTTTTGTCATTTTTCTTCGGTTGTGGCAGCTAATTTACTCAATATTTGATTTCTGAAATTATAGTCTCAATCCACTTCTGAATGATAAACTGCGAATATACTGGATATTTACATTCAATTTTAATGAATGAACAACAATGAGGACATTTGTCGGCTAGCTTCAAGGAAACCGAAGTCGTTACGTGCTTACTACAACTCTACCGGCGGCTTGTTGAAGTTGGCTGGCGCACGCCACTGAGTGCCCTCGTTCGGGTACCATCGGAGAACTGGCCGCTAAGTTCACACCGGTTGATGCTATTGACTTCGTAGATAGGTACATTTAAAAAGATTGATTGCCATCTATTGCAAAAATACTAGTCGTTTTGCAATTGTATTGCTGGGACACGAAAACTGAATCTTGAAGCCAGATACAGGCTGAATCAGGAGGATGTCCATAAAGTCAGCTGAGCCACTTGCCCGGAGGTCAATGAAAACCAACTCAGTAATTGTAGGATATTTGTCGAGAATTTGTCGTGAAAGAAAACAATATGTAACGCTTTTAGTTTTGTTTTAAGGGAGTGTCTCTGCTACTGCTACTTTTAATATTAGGTTAGCAGTGCCATTCTACAATATCCATGAAATTCGATCGAAAAAGATATGAATAATTGTCGAGTATTTGTCCTAAATCAATCTAACGTGAAAACAAACCTTTCATACCTAACATTTTTTTCGATTTCAATAGAATGTTCTGTTTTCTGAGGATATTTCGCAAATACGGCAACACTCCATATTTCATGTTTATTTTTCGTATCATCATCGACTGATATTGCGTTATAAATCCTCCTTTTCCGAAACGAACAATTTTTGTTTCAATGCTGAATAATGGAAATATTCCATTCTCACGGATATACGCCGACCTAACCTTGTGATACAAAAAAGTTATTTAGATGAACGTTTTTTTTTTCAGATATGAGTTGCACGCTCGAAGGACGATCAATATATATTTGTGAATATTTTGTGAAAGAAAAAAATTTGGCGTGCTTTCAGTGGCTCTGCTAACTCAATATTGAATTAGCAGTGCCTTTCTACAATATGCATCGAATTCGACCAAAAAGGTAACCTATACTTGTCGAGTGTTTGTAGTAAACCACCCAAAGTGAAAGAATAGAAAAAAATATTTTTTTATAGCTTTTTTTTAGGTTTTTATGGAATGTTCTGATTTCTGAGGATATTTTGCAAAGTCGGCAACACTGCATTGGTATATTCATATATCAGGTTTTTTTTTATATCATTATTGATTGATAATATGTTGTATGTTAAATCTTTTATTCCCCGAAACCAACAGGTTACGTTTTAATGCTGAATAATAGAAGTATTCCTTTCTCAAGACTGCACGGACATAAGTTTGTCACAGATTTCAAATTTTCACGAAACAAATATTGAAAATTATATAACAAACAATGACTTCTTGAAGTCATTGGACGGCTCCGTGACAAATATACATACATTGGTCGTCTTTCAATTGTTCAGCTCGTTTCTGAAAGAGAAAACTTTCATCTAAATAACTTTTTGTATCACAAAGTTACGTCGGTGTATACCCGTCAGAATGGAATATTTCCATTACCCAGCATCGAAACGAGAATTGTGAGCTTTGAGAAATGGAACATTTAAAATACGACCTGATATCAATCAATAATGATACGAAAAATAAAACTGAAATATCAATATACCAATGCATTGTTGCCGAAATTGCGAAATATCTTCAGAAACCAGAACATTCTATTACAACCTAAAAAGCAGCTAAAAATGATTTTTTATATTTTTTTACGTTAGATGGTTTACGACATATACTCGACAATATTTAAAAACTTTTTGATCGAATTTGATGTATACTGTAGAATGGCACTATTAAGTTAGAAGAGCCACCCTTAAAAAAAACCAAAAGCGCGACAATTTTTTTTATTTCACGAAAAATGCTCGACAAATATTCGACAATAACTGAGATGATTTTCATTGACTTTCGTGCTCTGCTAGCTTTCTGGACATGTCAGGAGGAACTGTACATAGGACTGATAATTTCGCAAGACCTGAATTTCAGCCCGCATATGTTAGACGTTATGGTCTCAAACGACTAGTTGGACTCACCGATGACAAATTCGGAGTCCAAGTCCTGCCGGCAGACCAAGAGCACGATATCAGGCTAACGGAAAACCATTGCGACTTGAAACATTCAGGGTGGGTTGCATAGCAGAATGACATGGTTAAATTCGTTTTGCTAATTTGGCCGAATTTTAGGAACTACTGTTGCTATCGAATTGGAACCAGATAAATACTTGTAGAGTAGGTACTGACGCAAAAATGCGGGTTTCACGAGACTCTCGATATTCGAAATTTCCCGTCTCGTCTCTATTTCGACTAACTTTTTATTTCGAGACGAGACCGAGAAAACACTTCGAGATATTTTCGAGATCGAGAAATTATTTCGAGATTTCTCGATCTCGAAAAGCATATATGGGCTACAATAGCTCACAGCTCTAAATACGTCAGAAAAGAGACAACTTTTTATTTTCTCTAGGAAAACACTGACGTGAGGTCAGGAGCTTTCACTGGCTTGCTCGAATTCTATCAATTAGATACACACAAAATTTCACACCTCTCTGTGCCTTTGTAGTTTCCTTCAGATTACGAAGTTTCAATCTGATTGCATTTTTGCTTTTTGAGATATTGCGGAAATAACGTTAAAATTTCGAATAACAACGAAATTTGGCATATTTTTCCCCTTATATCTCCGGAAGTAAATATGGGAACGAATTGAAATTTGAAATATTGTTGTGAGATTCAAGGTTTGTGCCAAATTTTATTGGAATCTAATGAATGTTTTCGGAGAAAAAAGACCCAACTCCGAAACTATTTGACCGATTTCACCCAACTTAACCGAGATCCTTGGACTCCCAACCTTCTTCAGGGTGTTCAACCCAATCTTTTGAAACCATTTTCGTCTCAAAATTCGAAAACAACAGAAATTGTGACGAAACAAGAATGTGCTGTTCCCTAGAACCAGCGCGCAAAAACTATGCTAAGAAATTATTTTTCGATGCCTGGCCGGTGTAGTCAGGTCGAAACACCAGCGGGAAATCAGAATCAGATCAATGATTATCAATATATTTTCATTAGATTTAAAAAATAATTTTAAATTCTTGTCCAATGCTTTTGTGTTTCTTTATTACAATAATTAGAAGATAATTATTATAACTTGGAAAATTTATTGATAGGACACTATTCGGTTATCAGTCTAGCCTATCAAGATAAATAAATGCCATAAGGAAAAGGACAATAAATTCGACCCAATTTCTATTGTAATCTTTAAAAATTTTAGTCCAAGCTTATTACTAACTACTTCTTAAAATATTCTCACGACAGACTTAGTCACCATTTTCACATTAATTTCACTATGTAGTATTGCGAACCCTTTTATATATTGAGATAAGATAGTTTGCGAAATATCGATTTTTTTTTTCAGCAGACTCCTGTTGCTGGTACTGATACTCTTCTCTTCACGAACGAAGAAACAGTTTTAAAATTTCACCTTTCGAATCTGGGAAAATGTTAAATGTATGAATGAAAGGTTGAATTGGAACATCAAGGATTCGTTTAATTCTCATTTTTTGGAACAATATTACATGCTTTGGTGCTTGTACTCGGTGGTTCATTTATTAATCGTGTTATTTAGTGATGGGACGAGTCGTCTATTTCTCAACTCGATCTACTCGAGTTGAATCGATGGCCAACTCGAGTTGCAACTCGAGCTAACTCGACTCGGTGCTTATGCTTCCGCGCCAGCGATTCGCCTTCGTATCGAGTCGAGTTGGGCCCTCTCGAGTCGGGCCTCGACCCTGATTCGTTCGCCGGCTCGAGCCTCGATGCCCCGATGTCGATCTACTCGGAGTGAGTAGGAATAGAAATTGGAAGGAATTGTAGAATCGGGACTCGGAAGTTGGAATTTTTATGAGTCTCGCTAACAGCTGACTCACATATCATGTATTGAATTACATTTAACTCATATGTATATGAGGAATAATTCAATTGAAGATTAAGGATTCGAATTTTAGTGCGAAACTTCAATAAATAACGGATATATCGTGAAAAAAGTTCTCAAAAATGACTATAATATAATATTTATAACGAAAAGAGGGCCATTGTCAATAAATAAATGAATAAAGTTTAATCAACCCAACTCGTCCTTAATCACTCCCTTCACGACGCAAATAAATTTTTGTTTATAGGCAGTCAATTTTAATTCATCCGTAATAGACAACAACCTGTTGAGATCGATCCCGACTGAACTGCAATACAAAATGTCAAAATACATCTGAATCGAGCAGATCGAACTATTGCCGACTGCGACTGCCGATCCGCTAACCAACTCGAGCTGTATCGATCGACATCGACGACGGGAGGCACCGACGATTCACGTTATCGTGATTTCTACGCATCGAGTCGGGTCCTGAACTCTAGATCTGAATTGATTTCGAGTTGACTCGAGTTCATTCAAAAGCAACTCGAGCTGAATCGTCCATAGCGTAACTCCAGTTACTCGAGCTGGATAGCTCGAGTTGTCCATCTCTAGTGTTATTTAGTTCATAACATATAACCTCTGTATTATAACGTATTTTTTCTATAGAAAAAGTGAAATACCCTGTATTTTGAGGCATCCTTTGCCTTGTGTTACACGTTATAACCTATACACAATAACTTCCAGACGTAAGAACTTAGAAACTCGATATTTGTAAAAAAGGTTTGGAGCTTAATTACGAGGGCCGAATTCGTGAATGGGTGAAATCCACCCAATGATTCCGCAGATAAACCCATTCAGAATTTCATTTTCCCCATATATATCCAAAAATACAGATCAGATCGAATTGAGATTCGGTACTATATCGAAAAATGACAGTTCGAAGGTACGTATAAAATTCAATAATGCTCGTTCTCAAAAGAATATATATAAATACAAAATTCAATGAGGATAATATGATAAGAAGATCACAGAATATTGAATATTTGAACAACAAAATTTTAAATTTCTTTTAAAATTGTTCTAATGATACGATCATCACGAAATTTGCCCAAAGTTGTCATTCAGCACCTTCAAACTAGCTGCGAAGTTTTATCATGATTGAATCAGTATTTCTTGATTTATACCGAAAAAAACGACAATATCGAGAAGAAAACCTACAAATTCAACATATTTTTTCGCAATATCTGAGAAAATTATGATCGTATCAAACTGAAATTTAGCACACTGCTGAAGAATATGAAGCTGAAAGTCTTAGTGGAAGTTTTTTTCGAATATTATAAACGGTTTCCGGAAAACAAATTTTTTCGATAATAGAATATATTGAATTGAATATGAATATACTGACAGTATGATCTTGACGAAATTTCGCTCAAGCTGAGCGTTCTCATACTCCACCTAAATGCCAAGGTTCAATCCAATCGCTTCAGTAGTTTCTGAAATACAAAATAAATAACTTCAAATGGCTATCACTCCGGAACTATCCGATGATTTTGCCCATTAACGAACCTAACCGTGGCATTGCAATGCGTGAGGTACTCTGAAAGATGCAAGTCCCTAGCTCACTCCGTTCGACAGTTATCGTGTCCATGGCCGTCCGGAAGGACAGAATCGATTTGGACACTGGTTTCGTCATCAGGTAGTCCAACCTAGTCGTTTGGGACCGATTTCGGGAAAAAATTCGAGAATTACAGACATTTGGACAAAATGATAGCACGCTGTTCCCCTAGAACATGCGCGCAAAAATCACAAAAATCTCTTTCGCTGGCATGAAACACTAAAATTCTATCTTAGAATTGGGCCTTAGAGTTGAGATATTTCAACGAAAAATTGTTTATTCCTTGCCCTTTTATTCCTCTATAAAAAAAACCTAATTTCATTACGTTCGCCCGTCCAGAAATAATATTACGAAAGTGTGTTCGACCGTGGTGGAATGAACAGTTCCCATGGAGCTGGCCGGCTGGGAGCTAACATCACCAGGATAGTTAGAATAGAAGTTTATTGACCAGAAACTACAATAATCGCCACAGAGTCTATCGACTGTACGTGGCTTGCCTTAAATATAAAGTCTCTTAGTTTAGGGAACTAAAGCAATAATTTTAAACCAACTACACCAAAAAACCCAAAGATAATGAATGTCATATACGGCAGTAATCGTCACAATCGGTACAAAAATTTCAAGATAGGTAAAATGTCACAATCAGTACAAAAGACCGGAATCGGTAAAATAGATATTTTACAATCTTGAGATAGCACAACTCAATATTTGTATTAAAACAAATAAAAACACTTGACTACGTTCACAATTTTTAATTTAAAATATCTTGTTGACATGCATGTTTCGGGTTTTACCCCATTATCAAAACTTTTTTACTATTTCAAATTAAAAATTGTGAACGTAGTCAAGTGTTTTTATTTGTTTTAATATTAATTACGATGTTTCACCAAGTGTTGAGCGAGCAATCAATTTCAATATTTGTTATTACACTTAGTTTGATTTTCAACTTTCAAAACTGCTCTACATTGATGATTCTATGAATTTTTTCTCTGTTTGTTGCCAACATCCAGTTTTTCGCTATCTTTTTGAAGCGCATATAGCTTCTTTCATTCATCAGGTCTCTAGGAGTAACATCAAGTAATCTCGGGCCTAAATAAGTAAAATATCTCTGTCCGATTTTTTTTTGCATCTAGGTCTATGTATTTGTTTTCTCTTCTTGTATAGTATTTGTGTTTAACCTTAGACATTGGAAAGCTCTTCTTATATATCTGACAGAGAATTTTGAAGGCATAGATTTATCGGACGTCCATGGCCCCTGATAATTCGTAGATTTTGTGAGTGGGATAGCTTAGCTCTTTTCGGTACATAGTTTTTAAGATGCGCTTTTGAATAATGTTTAATCTTTTCAAATGGTTGTTATGGAGACCACCCCCATCCCAGAACTCCATATGATGACCAGAGCATCGTAGAGTATTTTCAGACTTTTCTTATTCTCTACATATTTAGTTATGAATTTGAACCTTGATTAACCCCCGCAATTTTCTGTTTACATATTTGATATGTTCATTCCATTTCAAGTGTCTGTCTATTATACAATATACAAATACAGAACAAGCATCATCCTTACTTCAAGTTAGACTGAGACCTATCAAGAGTTGGAGTTTCACAGAGAATAAAAACTCATTGAATAAGCGATATTATCAAACCAGTTCAATGTGAGTTTTTTACCATTTAAATTTATAAGATTTCTTATTAGAAAACAGGTGTTTTATTCAATGGTTGATTGTATCTCATCAGATTTGGAAACTATGGTTTTCTAGTAGCATATATCAGTAAATGTCAAGGGAATGAAAACAACAATATATATGTGCACACTCTGGAAAAATATGAATATATTTGATCAAGCTATCAAATGATATCTATGTATCAGTAGATTCTATAAATTCCACATTTCTCAACAAATAGTTTCACGTCTCTCATACTATATTGTAAGAAACTAAGACTATATTACCACAGTAGCGACAACAGGTCATAAATTTGAATTTGAATTATCGTTATCGTGCGGTGCGGCTATATTTCATGTGTTGGGCTCGTTTCTTCAGTATATCTTTTAGTGAGTGATCTTATTGTCTTTTAATTCGATTGAGTGCAGATTGTTTCAAATTAACTCAGTGATGCTACTATATATTAGAAAGGTACAGATCGAAAATATCGAAAAATATTGGCAGGAAGGGTTTGAAATATATAAAATTAATTGATGAATTTTGATATTAGTTCCTGTTGCATTTACAACTATTTCTAAGCTATTATTGAAAAGGAAAGTTGATAGGTATAATAATTCAGAATAATAACTGCTTTAGAAATTAACTAGTCAACACACCAATATGTGCAGAGAAATTTCAACTTATGAGTGAGATATATAATTATGGGATTATCAAATATCAGTGGATGTTTCATGAAAAATTTCACGGATTGTTTTCCAATAAAGAGAGAGAGTAAAAGGTCCTGAAAATTGAATTATTTTTTAATCTCAATTCGAATTACAAAATCGGAGTAAAAACTATATTCACACAATAAATCTTTCCCAACTTCATATCAGTAGATGTTTATTGCGAAATTTCATATACCTACTGAATTTCGATAAGGAGAGAATAAAACATCCAACTGCACAACCAGGCATTTTGAAATAAATTTGGATAATAGAAAGTCGTCAATTTTTCTTCACAATCAAGACACCTCTTTCAGGAGAAGAGAGAAGATACTATCAAAATGTTCAAAGCAACGTGAACATAACCGCATTCATTAGGACCAACAAAACAGCAGTTATTTTGACGTCGGACAAAACATGGCGAATTTGTATCACGTGAGCGCGATCAACCAATAAAAAATCAAACCGTCACTGTGGTAATATGGTCACTGTAGTCGTAATTTCCAAATAGCGCCACCTTCAGTGGGCAAATCAAAGTCTAGCGATTTCCTCAGCATTGGCGAAACAAAAGCGAATCTTTGAATTCACCTTATTTTCTATGCATCTAAGTTTCAAGCGACGTGTCAGGAGTGTGCGCATTCAAGGCATTTGCACACGCGAAGCAGTGACAAGCGAATAAGCGATATTTGACCGAGGTTGCAAGGGTTTCAGGTAGTACGACGCCATGTTTTCTCCTATCATGGTGGCAAGGTGCCAGATGCTGCCAGGCAGCCCAATGTTCGTACCGCCAGTTTGAAATCAATCAGAAACTGGGGTGTTTGAGACACGCCGGTTAGTGATGGGCATAATCGAATGATTTCAATAATAGAAATATCGACATTCGAGAGATTTCAATAATCGAATGATCATTCGGGAGGTCCACCTCTCGAATAGTCAAACTCGATTCTCGCCTCTCGGAGTTGGGTGAATGGTGGTGAATTACTGTAACAAGTTACGTGTTATTTGACTAGTACCACAGACCAACTAGTCTGTGCTAGTACCGGCGTTCTGAGGATGCGTCGTCGAGAAAGACTTCTGAAATCTGAAATTAATAATGCCATTCGAACTTTGAAGGTTGTCACGATTTACTCTTGAATTGTATTACGAGAAAATGAAGAAACTATGATCGTATTTTATTATAGGCATTTTATTGATGAATTTTAAACCCGAAAATTTGAAGGTTTCGAAGAATTAACTCTAACTTCACAAATAATGTAGACGAAAAATTATTGGTATTGTTGAGAATTTATATTTTGAGCTGAATGTTTGAGGCTAAATTTTTAATGACCCCTTTTTCGGCTATTTCGATTTAGTTTCATATATATAGGACCTATATCAATTAACAATTTGAAAAACTTCAACCCTGTTGGGTCGGAAATTTGAAAAAGGTGCATAATATACAATAATACACCTGAGCTCGGGGTTTTCCAGTCGGGATAGACAATATCTCTCTCGAAATACTAAAATTGAAATCAACATGAACATTTACCGACTTGAGATGAACAAATTGCTTACGCATTTCACTCTAAGCTAAGCTACTCATAATAACCAGTCGAATAAAATAATAACTAAACGTGAATATGAGATGCGAGACAATCGCATGCATCAATTGTTTAACAGTTAGGTAAGTGTTCATAATTGGCAATATTATTGGACTGTTAAATTACCAATTATGAGGATTCTGAAGTTGTTTTACATGAAACCGAATGGCCACCCTCAGCCGTTTCAAAGGAATTCTTAACTTCACAGTTGCATATAATAGTTGATCACTTTGGGATATGATAATTTTATGGATCTTAACATTACATTCATATTAAAGCCCCAACCCAATATCTACGACAAACTATATGGAAAGAAAGCAATCGGAAGAATTTCCACTTTGTTCATAATTGCATTTTCATGATTCCCACTATCAATCCTTCAGGTCATCGTATAACTTCATGGTCGAAGTAATGTTTTGGCGACCTGAATATGATGTGTAGAAATCAACCAGGTTGGCCTTCGATTGCTTCAGGAAGTTGACAAATTCCTTTTGATAATTTCTCATAGGAAATCTTAGTTGGAACGCTACCTATTTCTGAGAATTATACAATGAAATTTATTGTAATTAAATTATGTAAATTCTTGTTCAGATCTCCGAATCGATATGAATCGACTCAACACCGAGAGCCCGAGAGGTTTCATTCATTCGAGAGTTCAAAAACAGTAGTCCGAGATGCGAGAGAATCGCTAGCGTCGACTATTATTTCGAATGAATAATCGAAGAAAAATCGACAATAATCGACGCAACACAGAGAGGTTTCATTCATTCGAGAGATCACAACACAATCGATGCGTAGATTGTTAATTCGGCAATATTCGAACTCCTCGGCAGTCCCGTACCGATCCCACCCGAAGGGAGGGAATCGTTCGAATGATATCATTCGGATGCTCTTTATTCAAAGTTTGGATGTTTGAAAATATCTCGAGATAATCGGGAGATTTCAATAATCGAATGAATCGATTATGATCATTCGATTATGCCCATCACTAACGCCGGTTTGAAACTCTCATAAACTTGACGGAGATTTGCTGTGCGAACAAACCTATTATTGGAACCATTACGTGCTTCACATTGGGTGCCATTTCTGGCATTGAAGAAAGAACCACAGAAAGGAACTTAACACTATTATAGCCCGTGGTCGAGGGGGAGTACAGATATTATGCAAGGAGCTTGATCGGCGTTTCACGGATTGGTGCAAGGCTAACTCACTTATTGTCAACGTGAATAAAACCCTAGTGGTGTTCTAGATTCGTGATTCCGTTCCTAACTCTCCATTTATCAGTCGAGGTAGTGCGGGTGATCTTGAATCCGTGGATCATGTGAGGTCCCTGGGTCTATACGTGGATAAGAATTTGAGATGGCATTGTCACATAAATGAATTGTGCCAGAGATTGAACAGGTCCTTCCATGCCTTGCAGCGATTGAAGAGCTTTTTTTCCTTAGACGCCGAGGTTAACCTCTTTTATGGCCTTATTTACTGTCATCTCTCTTACAATGTGCTCCTATGGGGCTGGTCACTCAAATTGGATAATAAGATTAATTTTCAATTTAAAACCTTGTCAATCTTGAGGGAAAGTCTTCACCCATTTCAGAATATTGACATTTCCTCGTATATGTGTAAAATTGTTTTATGTATGTCCGAATACAATACACACACTGAAAGAAAAATCTCATTTTTAATCAATAAACCTTTGTTTGTCCCAAATTTATTGATTATAACTAAATGATATTCACAGTAAATAGTGCCAATTGATTAAAACTATTTGTTATATTTTGCGATATTCTCTATAACCAAAGCATTTGTTACAGCAACATTCAGTTATTAAAAACAAGGCAACTTAACCATAAATAAGTTATTTTTTTACAAAGATCGGAAAATTTTTATCAATAAGTTCAATTATTGATAAACAAGATTTGTTTAATATTAATAAATAATGAGATATCTATAAACAAATCTTTTTTTCCGATTATTATGTTTGGGATGCAACGACATTTCTCAATTTGCATCGTTTCGACACGATCATACACGCATATACAAGCAGTATCTTGTCTATGGCTGGAAGTTGGAACCGTTGTCTGTGATTCTAACTTGGAAACATATGGTTGAGTGAGCATGCGCATTTTCTTGTCTGATTCGCGCCAAATCGCTTATGACGCTACTCGCGACAAATCCCTTTTCTTGAATTCAGCAGCAACAAGTGGTGCAGGTGCTCTAAGCGGTAGTGCGGTTTAAATGTTCTGTCTGATAAATCGTGTAAGGTTACTTAAAATTTAAAATACCAGTGCTCAATCAGAAAAAATGGAACTAGCAAACACCAGTAGTTTCACATATAACGAAGTGTCATCTGAAAATGCTTTGCGGTTGTTTTTGATGGAATGTGGCGTCTCCAATCCAGAGGAATTGATGAGAGATTTCGAACGTAAGTATCTTCTCGAAAGCTTATTGAATAAGTAAAACCGCTTCCTAATGATAGTAGATCAATTATTGTGAATAATATTCGAGGAGCCCCTATTCGTTATATCAAATTGGACAAGCAGACTAGATAATTTGTTAAGGTGGAAACCGGAAGTCACATCAAATCGTGATCCTGTTCAGACTTGTCTGGTCGTTCAATTTTACCGAATAACATTGTGTCTAGGGGCTTAGTTCAGGGTAATCTAGTCAAAAGTTGTTATTAAACATTGAATTGGTATTTGCGTGACAGGATTTATAAAAGATAAATTTTTCAGAAAATGGAATAACTAGTTTACTATTATTGAAGGAAGTGTCGGAAAATGAAACCGATTTCAAACAATTAGTGCCATGCTTGGGCACTAGGGTACAGATAAGACTGAAGCTGAAAAACCGAGACTTCTTGGATAAATTGCAAGTAATTTAAATTGATCTAAAATAAATTCTAAATTAATACTTGACATAATTATATAAATTTCAGAAGATCTCCTTCAGTTGGGATTGTTCAGGAAAATCCATTGTTCAGAAAAGCTGAAATTCCAAGCTCGAATATTTCTGAAACCAATAGTGATTTCAACAGGTGAGCTGTAATATTTAAAGTCAAATAGATTTTGTTTTCTGAATTTACCGAAACCATGATTCATTTGTTCCATTGTTCCAATAATTGCCAAGAAATCAAACAATAAACAAAATCTGAGTTTGACAGTGCCACTTCGACCAATCTTTTCGAATCTTTCTACTCTATTCTGATTCAAATTCTCTATCAGATTAGGCAGATGTATAAAGAGTGCTCGAACCTATTAACTTTGGGTCCTTTCGTTTGCACAGAAAGTGTAGCACTTTCCTGCACTCGGTGTAGATATGTTATAGTATATCTATGCAAACTAAAGGACCTTATATTAATGATCTTGACAGTTTCAGTGTTAGTCACATTGACATCGAGGAACCTCCGAACAAATACATATTATTAGAAGATTTTACACAACCGAATGTGAGCAGTGTTCATAGCACACCAGTAAAAGAGAACTTGTATCTGCAAAACAAAGATTTTGATTTGGCAAAATTGCTTGAGGAAACTATTGTTGGAAGAGCCATCAACAGCATTTACAAAATCCAGAAGCAACTTGACTCCAGATGTCAGTCTTATCTAGCTGATATAATAATCCAACATTTTGTAAATGCTCAACCTTTCAGGTATGTGAAAATTGATGAAAAACTCTATTTTACGTAGGATTATGTCAATATATTAGCAAATGGAAGACATTTCTTCTGGCTTTATATTGTATGAAAAGATTAGACAAAAACACATCCATTTTACTCTTTCAGGAGGCTACAAAATTCAGATTTTGAAAAACTGTCTTGTACTATAGTGAATGTTTTTCCAAATGAACTTCGTACGGTCTATTATACTCCACCAATACAGAAACGAAATTCCCGTAATAACAAGAGTATAATCGCCAGGGGAAAGCTTATTGATAAGTACCGAAACAAACTCAGTTTTTTGAGGAAGGCGAAGTTATTGCCATCAAGGCTGTTGGACGAAGGTGAATCGGCAGATGATAACAGCCTGGTAGTTGATGGTATGAGTACATGCTAATAATTTCTTATTTCAGTAATTAGTCTCTTTCAATTAATGGTTATTACATACACATTTCAGATCATAAAGGCTATGAAGATGATGTGACCTGGCTGAAAAATAACCAAGAGCCCTGGACAGAGGTTCAGAGTAGATGGGCAAAAACATATCCTTTCAGGCAAGCTATATTAACGAATGAAGTTGAGATACAGGAAGTACTCAATGAATTTCCCATCATTAAAAATTCATTGGGCTATACACTCATAGACGCCGACTTTAAATCTAAATTCCCAGAGAATCACCAAAGAATTTTCAGTAGCTTTGATTCGGTTTTCAATAGCCTACTGAAGATACGGACCAAAAATTTGACACCTGCGGATAATTTAATCCTGGAAATAATCCAATCTTCTGGTGTGAATAGGGGTAAGTTAATTAATGTTTAATTTTAACTTTGTTTTTTTATTCCTGTTTTGGAATATGTATCAAGTGAAACCTGTGGTTGACAGGATTTTTTTGAAGCTGAACTATTGGCTCTCAACCGACTATTCTTCTTCATTAAGTACATTTATTTCAAGCTCTTGTTCATTTCTTCTCTCTTGGTCCGTCAGTTTGAAATTTTTTTTAGTTTGAATCAATCAATGTATCAACCGAATTACCTATTAGGTAAATTTTGACCAAATTTGCCTGATCTTGAAATTTGAGAGATTTGTTTAATCTTGGTGACAAAGCACTAACTCTTTATTTCAATTTATAAACTCTGGTAGCCAATTTGCTGAGAGATATAATTTTGTAATTTCAGAATCACGACATTTCTTGATGCTGAATATTTTAATATCGTTATTGCCTACTAAGTCAACGAACAAGAAATCCAAGACTAACTGGCATCCCACCATTAATGACTCAAAGGAGGGGATATTCGTTCAAATTAAAGTAAGTCATTGAAATGTGGTTGCCTTTCATACAATTCAACTTGGATATTTTTCAGGTTCCTGGCGACTTGGAGAATGTGATTGAAAAAAAACGAGCCACTTTGAAAAATTATGGTCTACCGATGCTGCCATTCGTAATAGTTGAGTCTCCAAGTTATACAGAAATAAGAAATATATATGTGAGTTTTGACAAAATATTATACAAAGTAGTATCAATCTTAAAAGCAGTAGATGTATGCTTCCAGTTGATTCACGTACTTAATTTGATATATCCTTTCGAATCAGAACATGTTTGGATGTTTATCCAATTGGCCATGTATAATTTGAGAACTAAATTTGATAACATCCCCAACATTCTTGACATAGCGAACAAAATAAAGGTGAGTGAGCAGGTACAACACTGAACTAGTTTTTCAGTAAAATAAAAAAATATTTTCATCATTATTGTATAGTTAAAAATTCAAAATGCAATGCAAGGTCTGTTCACATAAATTTTCTGATGACAAAATTTTCATCATTCATATGTCAGTTAGCCATCGATATTTAAATACATATGAATGCGGCTATCAAAAATGTTTAAAATCCTTCAATAACATATCAGCTTTGAAAAAGCATATTACAAATTATCCTGGTCGTTCATTTCTGAATACAGATACTCATCCATCTGTCACTGGTAGTAAAAATCCTATTTTGCTCAGTCTGGTTGAAACAATAAGACATGATGATACAATTAAAAGGCATGCAGATTCAGAAATTCATTCTTACGACCATAGAGATTTAATTAAAGAGGCAGAAATGCATTGTTTACTCTTCATGACAAAACTGTATAAAAACGATACAATAAATAGGTCTGTCGTTCAAGAAGTTATTGACAATACGTCTGAACTATTCAGAAGTATTTTTTCCAATATAAAATCAAGTCTGAGTATGTCAAATTTTGAGGAATTGAACAAATTGCTATCCAAAGACTTGTTTGAAACCTGCGCTTCAAAATTCTCGAACAGTCAGAGTATTATATAAAGCCATCCAGTTTTTTTATTGGAAATGTACTTAATAGAAATGGAACTTCAGCAGCCCTTGAAAATAAACCCTGTGAGGGGCAAATTATATCTTTGAGAAAAGTTTTTAAGAAATTTTTGGAAATACCTAATGTTTTGGAAGAAATGTTGAATTACATAGCAGAAGAAGAAGCGAAGAAGGACGAAATTTCTAGTATTTTCAATAGTAATTGGTGGAAATCTATAAAGCCCAAAATGACGAACAAATTAGTTTTACCAATATATGTTTATTTTGATGATTTTGAAACAGGAAACCCTCTTGGCACCCAAGCAGGCGTTCATAAATTAGGAGGAGTCTATGTTTCATTTGCCGCTACCCCACCTAAATATGCATCAAGATTAGACAATATTTTTCTATGGGGACTTTTCTATTCCTCAGACCGGGTCATGTTTTCTAACAGAAATGTTTTTCAACCGTTCATAAATGAGCTACAATTTTTGGAATCCGAAGGTATTATGATTGACGGAAAAAGAATATTTTTCATTGTACCCCTTCTCTTGGGAGATAATCTTGTATTAAACTCAATAACTGGAATGACGGACAGTTTTTCATCCTCTTATTTCTGCAGAGCCTGCATCGCACCGAAAAGTTCAACCCAAGGTATGACTTCTGAGAATCAGAATGTTCTAAGAAATAAATCTGAATATTTAATTCATTTGAATGAAAAAACATTTGGGGTTAAGGAATATTGTGTATGGAATGATTTATCCAATTTTCATAACACTGAAAATATCGGATTTGACATAATGCATGACCTTTACGAAGGCATTTGTAGATATGATTTTGGAAAAATTTTGAATGATCTTATATTTAAGAAAAAGTATTTCACTTTAGATGAATTGAATAACCGCATCAAACACTTTGATTACACTGAAGCAGATATTGGTAATAAATTTCCACCCATTACTTTGAGTCAGGTACAAAAAGAATTCATCATAATGTCCTCCTCTGAAATGCACGCTTTTGTAACTTATTTTGGAATGTTGGTTTATGATCTCATTGAGCCCTCAGATCAAGTGTGGCAAATTTATTTATTGCTATTCAATATTGTTAATTTAGTTTCGAACAATTCTTTCAGCGATAATGAGCTTGAATATATGAGTCATATCATAAGTGAACATCATAAATTATATATTAATTTATTCGAGAGCAATTTAACTCCAAAATATCATTTCCTGCTTCACTACACCAGAATAATCAGAAAGTTTGGCCCCTTATCGCGATTTTCATCAATACGCTATGAAGCCTTTCACAAAATAAGCAAGTCAAATGCCAATGTAGTTTCTTCGAGAAGAAATATTCCACTTACCCTTAGCATAAAGCATCAACTTCGACTAGCACATCGTTTCATTTCAAATACCGGCTTATCAGATAGTATATCCATAGGCACTCACTCTTCTCTAACCGAAGAGGAACTCGTGATATGTAATAAATTATCCAACATGGAAAATGCTGTTACAGTAAATTGGTTGAGGATCAATGGAATTCTTTATAAGACAGGCATTATTATACGTATAGGTCATACCACATATTTCGAGCCAAAGTTTGGTAAAATTAAAAAAATACTATACAATAATGATGAAAATATTTATTTTTTATATGAAAAGTTAACCTGTTATGGGATCAATGAAACTTTAGAGGCATATGAAGTATTTGGTTCAGCGAAAACATATATCATAGATTTCAAAAATATTTTTCACATCCCGACTAGCATACATGTTGTTGGGGATGGTTGCCAATATATCTCAGCTATGAACCAAGAATAGTTCAGGTTTTTCTAATCATGATTTGATAATACTTAGTTCCTTATGTAGGTGTCAATAGAAGGTGTTAGTCAATTATTTTTTCTAGCTTAGAATATAATATAGTACTCCTCATTGCTGGTAGTTTGTTAATAGATAGTCAATAGATGAGATACTTGTCAATTATTTTTTACAGAAAGTCCTATTTATTGGTAATAGTTAGTTAATAGGTAGTCAATAGAACTTACTAGTCAATTATTTGTTTTATATTAGCATAATATAGTCTTATTCATCGATAATAGTTCATTATTGGGTAGTTAATAGAAGGTACTAGTCAATTATTTTTTTTTAGATTAGAGTAATGTACTCCTATGTTCATTGATATAATAGTTGATGTTTGTTATCAAGCAAATGTTTGGTTTGAAAAATATATCACTTGAATATTACATATATTTTTTTATTGCTTTCCTTTTCCTATATACATATATATATATACCTCGAGAGTAATATTTTCATGACATAGGTTCAAAATAAATATTTCTGGGTTTTGCTGTGATAGCACAAGGGTCTATGGGTCTTTACACATTTTATTACGACTAAAATAACATATAGCCTGACCATGGATCTTAATGAAAAATTATGCAGTTTGTGCAAATCTGATGTTTTCTGAATATCCAACGAACAATTCTGTTGAAATGATGAATTTTTTTCTAGTGAAATGAGTTTGTTCTATTGAATCAAGTGATTTCATTATTTTTGAAATTTATTCTATATTGAAATCAATTGAATTGAAGATCACGTTGCAATACTAAAAGGTAATATAAATCTTTGGCTTGCTGAAAATAACATGCTGGAGATCAACGTGATATTCATAGAAATTTTATTTCGATAAATTAACTTCAATATTAAATATCATAGACCTGGAAATGTTATTGTCACTTTGACATCGATAAAAAAGGTGCATCCTTTTTTATCGGATAAAAACTTCTCTTCCTCAATATGTCAATTAGTCTGTCAGATTTTTGAATTTTGAACATATAGTGCTTTCATTTTGAATCGGTCTGGTAATTATTTAACTTTGTTGATATAAAAACCCAAAAGATGAATCGTTTTGGTGAAGTTTCGACTGAGCAAATTACGACAAATATCGAGAAGTCTTTACCGCAATCTACAAAAAACACAAAAGCTTCAATCTGGAGACAATTTATGGAGTTTTGTCAAGTTCGAAAATATGAATCCGAGAAATCAAAGTAAATATTCCACATGTGTGAATACCACAGAAGAAAATTTTCAAATCAGTACACCAAAGCAAACAATTTATAACAGTAGTGTATTTAATAATTGTACTTTCAAATAATCGAATTTTATTGTATTAATAAAGATAATTATTGTTGTTCATCCATATATTCTGTCGTTAATTTATCTTGCCAAAAAACACTCGAGCTTTTCTTTTATCAGATAAATTTCTCTTCAACTCAAAGTTTTACCAATCACTAAATTTGCTCGAAAAACTGACATTAGACAAAATCGCTCCACCTTCGGTGTCGCGATTTTATCATGTCAGTTTTTCTCGTAAAATTAGTGATTGGCAAAACTGTTTCGTTGCAAAGAGAAATTTATCCGATAAAAAAAAAGCTCTTGTGTTTTTACTGTTGATTAAACAAAATTTGGTTATTGTTAATAAATGAAAAAAAAGTACATTAATAGCTCGGCAATAACGATTATAGAATAGAAAATGTTTAGTTACTATAAATAAATGAATATTATGATGAAATAAATATAAGATATCCTTAAATGAATCTTTATTCCTCCAGGTGCAAACAAATAATTTATTCCTACCAAGCAAATATCTGATAAGCCATATTTCAATAACGGATTAGGTGACAGTTAATAATTTTTAGTTAATGTAACTAAACTGTTCTTTCAGTGCAGGAATATTATTTGCATACCAAAACATAAAACCACCAAATATGAGACGTCCCCAAGGCTGATGGGTATCTCTTTGCATAATCATCTACCCGATAAATACAATATTCTGAATGACCTAACCTCAGGACCGTGAACACAATAACTTCCGAAAAGAAGATTAATAACGGAGGCCGAATTCGTGAATGGGTAAAATGACAGTTTGAAGGTTCATACAGAATTTAATGAGGATAATATGATGTTCTAGAAGATCACAGAATATTAAATATTTGAAAAAAAGATTTAAAATTTTTTTTCAAATTGTTCTAATGACACGATCATCACGAAATTTTGCACAATGTTGTCCCTCAACATCTCCGAACTCGCTGCGAAGTTTCATCACGATTGAATTAGTATTTTTCGAGTTATACCGAAAAAAACAACGATATCGGGAAGAAAACCACGAAATTCTACATATTTTCTCCCAATATCTCCAGAACTGATAGCCGTATCGAATTGAGATTTGGTACACTGCTGTGAAAAAAGAAGTTCAAAGTATAGCTGCCATTTTTCTCGAATATGAACGATAATTTCAGAAAAAAAAAATGTTTTCAATAAATTTTGAAAAAAATTTTTTTAATTGAGTAACCATACGGATTCAACCGAATCTTGCTCAAAGTTGCGCGTCGTTATTCCCCAACTAACTGCCAAGTTTCAATCCACTAGCGTCAGTAGTATCTGAAATATAAAAAAATTAACCTCAAAATTTCAAAGGGCTATAACTCCGAAACTATTCGGCCGATTCGGCTCATTAACGAACTTAACCTTCGTATTTCGAAATGAAACCCTTCTTGAAATTTTCGAGCTGATAGAATCCTCCGTACGTCCGTAATCGTGGTGACGGCCGGACGGCCGGACAGAATCGATTTTGACATCGGATTCGTCATCATTGAGTCCAACCTAGTCGTTTAAGACCATTTCCGGTTCAATCATCGAAACTACAGACATTTGGATAAAACGATAGCACGCTGTTCTCCTAAAACATGCGCGCAAAAACTGTTTATTGAAAATTGCTATTACAACACTATGGTCTATGAGAATAATCCTCAACTAAGAAATTCATTCGTGTTGTAATAGCAATTTTCAATAAACAGTTTTCGCGCGCATGTTTTAGGAGAACAGCGTGCTATCGTTTTATCCAAATGTATGTAGTTTCGATGATTGAACCGGAAATGGTCTTAAACGACTAGGTTGGACTCAATGATGACGAATACGGTGTCAAAATCGATTCTGTCCGGCCGGCCGGACGCTGTTCCCCTAGCTAGAAGATGCGTGGAAAACTGTTTATTGAAAATTGCTATTACAACACGAATGAATTACTTCTCTCTGAATAGTTCTCTGAGTTGAGTTGACATTGTCTCGAGGGATGAGTAAAGTTGTATTTTATGGTACTTCGTATAGCACTGCGAGTTAAGCGCCTATCTAAAACTCACATGTCCAAGAACAAGTAGTTTTATCTTCAAACAGAAGTAGACTCGGCTATATGCCATCAGTACCCCTTCACAAAATGAGGTCTTATGCTCCTTCCTGTTCTTTATTCAAAGATTTCTGCATACAATAAAATACCGCCTAATTCTGATAGGTTTAAGTTGGGTTCATGGAAGACACTACATTCCCATCAGAATGATGCCTTGAATTCCAAATATTGAAATAACTAGATTGAAGTCCCATTAACAATTATCGATTAACAATTTTCTACATTCAAATGAAAAAGTTTTGATTATTGTTCAATCAGAAAAGTGTTTTGTTTTTTGTTGTATACCAAACCTTCTTACAACAGGTCTCAGTCGTTGTTATAGTACGCTTTCTGAAAGTATTTCTGCTGAGAACAGAAGCGCGAGTGAGTGTATCAAAGGAAACTAAATATACAACTTCAAGATGGTTTTGAAGCTATTCATTCTGAGTTCGATTCTATTTCAAGATGGGTTGATGTAGTGGTAGAAGTGGATAATTTTCAAATTTAACTCCTATTTTATAACTTTCCTTAGTATTCATCCAATTAAAATGGTGCCATCTTTATGAGGATTTCACTCGGAATTTCATGATCTCCTTTTTGAAGTACAGTGGACTCCCGATGAATCGGACTCCCAGGGACCATACTTAACAGTTCAACTTAGCTGTTCGGCTCACCAAACTTTCCATTTATTGAGGCGGTAGTTCGTTTCATTCAGGGAAAAAGTCGCGTAGTCACGAAATATGAGTATAGTTAATGGGAAACAAGCGTTCATTCCTGCATGTCATTTAACAAAAAATTTACATCGAAAATTCTATTACATATTCAAATTCATAAGCATACATGGGTATTTATGTTGGTTTGAGAAACTCGCTCCTTCTTATTCGTTATTTGTTTTTCCAGAAAAGAAACAACAGAAGCTATTTGATTAATTCAGTAATGGTATAATCAATGTTCTCAGAAGGTTCTAGAAAATGTCGTTGGCCGGTCTACCTTCTGAACAATTGGTTGTGTAGGTGGTTCACGTTAACATTCATATGATGGCTATCACATATGGTGATCCGTTTGCGTACCGTATTCTTTTCGATTTCATTCGATAGATCGAACTATACGACTCATAGATTTAAGAGTAGGACTTATTGAGGTGGAAGTTCTCACGAGTACCCTTCCAGCCGTTCGATTCATCTACTAGACTCTCTAGTCTCAAGAACAGTTTTCGATTAATTGGGGTGCAAATACAAAGGGTAAGATACGCACGAATCGGGGCCGGAGAAACTGTTCGACTTATATATGAGTTCAACTTATCGAGAGTTTAATGTATCAACAAAAGACTTTTTTCCAATGTTCGTAGTGCCGTGAAAACAGTAATACAGGTCTGAAAATAACCCAATCATTGTAAAGCGATGTATAGCATGATTGATGTCTTCATATTCCTTGCGCTCATCGTTTCATGATCATCTTCAGATAGTGTTCGAGACAAAAGTATTCAAGTTGAAATGCACTGGTTCATATACTCACTATTACTCGGCTTCTAATCAACAAATCAGCACCAGATCTTCGGTTGCAACCAGTCGTTGTTTTCTTCCTACAGCACCAAATATGTCCTTGTGCAATGTTCTCACAAAATAACCTTATTTTTCTCGCCGTTAAATTAAATTAGTTTTCCTCGTTCGTTCACAATCCGTTTTTCGTACCTCACACCGTTCTCTCTCGTTAATCTTCCCATATTGTTCATATATGTGACATTGGGATGTAAGGTTTGAAAAGAGGAGGGGATCCGAACAACGCATCTCGTTTTGAAAACAAACAAAAAAAAACTATAAAAACGTTTAAGTACTGAACATACCCCCCACCCAAATAATATATTTGTCCTCTTAAAATGAGGAAAAAAAAAATTACAATATTGAATGAACTGCATTGAAGATGGAGTTCATAACATTTCCGCCCTTTGAACGGTTGAAATTGCCAACATCCCAAAAAAAAAAAATTAAAATAGGTGAATAATTAATTCAATGAAGTATTGAACAAAAAAAAAATTATAACTTTTCACTGCCAACTTAAGGTGGTGGTAATAAAGCCACCTTATTTAATGTCCGTTTAATTTCACCAGTTGGGGTTCGAATCTTTACTACTCTGACAATACCATCAGCACTTGGTATTAACTGAGTAATTTTTCCGATTGGCCAATGCGTTGGTGGGGCATCTGGAGAATACCAGAGAACTAAATCACCCTCCTTGACTTTGACACAAGGCTTCGTCCACTTAGGCCTTTTCTGTAATGATTGAACGTATTCATTCGACCAGCGTTTCCAGAAAGATTGAACTAATTGTTGGCATAGTTGCCACTGTGATAAACGGTTCTGTGGGATATTTGTCATATCTATTTCTACCCGTGATAATAAAGGTCCTCCAACCAAAAAATGACCCGGTGTAAGTGGATCCAAATCTTCATTGGGCGAAGAAGTTTCGCCGCAAAACGGTCGCGAATTTAATATTGCTTCTATGCGAGTTACGATAGTCAAAAACTGTTCAAAATGTAATCTGGTTCCACCAACAATACGCTTCAAATGAAATTTGAACGATTTCACCCCAGCCTCCCAAAGGCCACCCATGTGGGGAGCATAAGGGGGATTATGACTCCATGATATGTTATGAGCTGACAAATAATGAGATATCTCGGGATTTTTCTGATCAAAAAATTTCGTTATCTCAGTAATTTCTCTAGAAGCACCCCTAAAATTGGTGCCTTGATCACTGTACACATTAGTCGGTAAACCTCTTCTCGAAATAAATCTATCAAGTGCGGCCAAACAGGCTTCGGTAGTTAAAGAATTGACAACTTCCAAGTGTATTCCTCTAGACACCATACAGATGAACAATGCTACATAACATTTCTGGTATCGTTCTGTGCGTAACTTAGAAAATTTCACTTCGAATGGACCAGCGTAATCCAATCCGGTATGCGAAAAACATTTTCCCGGATCTAAACGGTAAGAAGGTAAGTCACCCATTGGTGGCTGCACTGGTTTTGCGCTGAATCTGTAACATTTCAAACAACAATCTACGTAAATTTGGAATCCAAAAATATCGATTTACCAGAGATTGCACCAAACGTGGTCCTCCATGACCAGAAATGAGGTGAAAATGTTCACAAACCAAAATTGCTAAGCGACTTTCTTTCGGTATCAAAAAGGGATGTTTTTGCCTCAAGGGAAATTGGGACTGTCGTAAACGACCCCCCACCATCAGATAACCCGTTTCCGAAATGAATGGTGAAAGAGATCTGATTTTCTTTGAGGTTATAACACCTCGTTCAATTGATGCCATTTCATGGGATAAATATTTTGACTGCGTTAAACGTATAGCTAAAAGCAAGCCGTTTTCACATTCGTCAGCAGTTAAAGGACCGCATAGTTTTTGTTGGGATAAACATCCATTTCGCTTTCTGCAATTTCTACAAAATCTTAAAATATACGCAAAAATTCGTTTAACTTTTGTAAGTGATGAGAATTTCTCCAAAGTTTTAATCAGCTCACTATCCTCAATCCTTTTAGCCATCGTTGAAATATTTGAAACTATCCTGATCTCAGGTAATTTCGATGGAATTTGATATTCGAATTTCCATTGAGTCTCATGTTCAAAAAGAAAGCTAGTACCTTTCCACCAAAGATCACAATTTATTAATTCTTTTGGGGTTAGACCCCTACTAGCTGGATCCGCAGGGTTGAATTTTCCCGGCACGTAAGACCAGCGAGCGTTAGGAGTGTTTTCGTGTATTTGTACTACTCTATTTGAAATAAAAGTTTTCAATTTATAAGGTGGAGTTTTGATCCAACCTAGCACAGTACTAGAATCTACAAAGCAAAATATGTCAGTTAAACTTATGAATGATTTAAAAGCCTCTATAGAGTAGCGTTCATCAATTTTGATAAAAGACAAGCAGCTCCCAGTTCCAACTTAGGAATTGTTATAGTTTTCAAAGGTGCTACTCGAGTTTTGGAAGCCACTAAATTTACTATATAATGATCTTCTAATTCGACTCTCAAATAAATCACTGCAGCCATTCCAAGCAGACTGGCATCAGAAAAGCCTACTAACTTACAGTAAAACATTTTAGTACTACATATGTACCTAGGAATCTTTATTTCCTCAAGCAGTGATAACTGAGACTTTATTGACAACCATATCTCCTGAAGATCATCCGGAAGTGGATCATCCCAGTCAATTTTTAACAACCACAATTTTTGTATCAACGATTTCAATAAGAAAGTAAATGGACTCAAATAACCATTTATGTCATAGGTTCGAGCTACCCTAGATAATATTCCCCGTTTCGTTGCTGGTTCGTTTACATCGTTGACTTTATATTGAAACATATCTTCCGTTTTGTCCCAAAACATTCCCAAAACCTTCATTATTGACTGACTATTTCCGATCGGTAATTCCAAAGATTCCACTAAATTACCCACAACATCATCATCAGAAGATGACCACTTTCCTAAATTAAATCCACCGGCTTTTAACAGCTTAATAAGTTGCTTCTTGAGTTCAAGAGCTTCAGATTTCGATTTAGCACCTGTCAAGATATCGTCTACAAAAGTTTGTTCATTCAAAGCTCTAGCTGCCAACGGATACTTCGCGCCCTCGTCCTTCACGAGTTCTTTCAAGGTACGATTTGCAAGAAACGGTGATGTTGTGACACCAAAAATAACTCTTGTATGCTCCAATTCTATTATTGGTTCGTTAGAATTAAATCGCCAAAAAATGTGAAAATATTTTCTATCTAATGGATTCATAGCTATACATCTGAACATCTGACAGATATCACAAGTCAGTGCTACCGGTTGAAGTCTAAAACGAGTAATAATAACAGAAATATCCTGATGTAACTTAGGTCCCGACAACAGAATATCGTTTAAGGAAACTCCATTTTCGTCGCGTTCGGTTGGATTGAAAACCACTCTAATTTTAATGTCATCGGACGTTCGTTTAAGGACTCCATGATGGGTCATAATATATGGAGACTTTTCAGTAGCAGGAATAAGATGTCCCTGATCAATATACTCTTTTATATTTTCCGCATATTTCATATAGTAATTAGGATCCCTCTTAAAACGTGATTCCAATTTGTTAAATCTATTTAGAGCAATTTCTCTGTTAGAACCTAATTTTTTGTTCGCATTCTGAAATGGGAAACGTACAACATATTGTCCATTTGCATTGCGCCGAGTATTTTCCTTATAATGTGATTCACAGAATAGATCCTCCGGTGAAATAGGTTTCGGTAAACTTATTTCCTCCAATTCCCAAAAGGCACGCATAATTTCATTAAGCGACGGTTCATTCTCAATTGAAATGTAAGAAATCATCTGCTCAACGGGAACAACCGATGGGGATACATTTCCTAATATCACCCAACCGAGTGATGTCAAATAAGCGCTCGGATTTCCCCGAATTATAGATGGAACCGTTGGCGTCAAATACAATAGAGCTTGAATTCCCAATAATATATCAACAGAAGATGAAATGTAAAATTCCGGATCTGCTAACTGTAATGATTTAAACTGACTTCCGACATCACCTGACATATTGGTTATTGGTAAATTTGAAGTAATTCGAGATAAAACGATGGCTTCGAAATTATATACGAAATCAGATTTATGCATAGAAATTATCTCGCAATCCAATACTCCACGAGGTTTCACACCTCTCATTTCTCCAATTCCGGATAATTCATAAATACATTGTTTACGTTTTTTACCTAAACAGTTTGCCATCCTTTCAGAAATAAAATTCACCTGCGAGCCTCAATCTAAAACCACTCCAGCTGGGTACAGTTCACCCAGTTTGCCTTTAATGAGTACTCTTGCCGTAGCTAACAGAGTATCAGATTTCTTCATTCCCATAGAAGAAAGAGTTACTGAATTCGAATGTTGCAAATTTGGTTCAGAAAAACCCTCTCTATCTATTTTATTTCTATATTCTCTATCATGAAGTAAGCTATTATGACGTGTGCTAGAACAAAATTTACAATTTATTTTCATTCTGCAATCTGCTATTCGATGAGGATATAAACACGCATAGCACAACTTATTATTTTTTACAAATTCATGACGTTCTCTAGGTGACAGTAAAAAGAATTTAGAACATTTGGTTAATTTAAAATGATCGCCTCCAGAACAATAAACACAATAATTATCAGGTTTTTAAAGGTTGGAAATTCTGTTTCTAAAAATTTCTTTTCAAATTCTTCTTTAGATTTATTATCCAATAATTGTAAAGAAAGTTGTACGAATATATAGTCCGTTAAATTCGGTATTTTCATATCGCCCAATGCCGTTACGTTCGTTTGTAAAATCTCACACAACTCAGATATTTCTTCGAAATGATCGTTACGTAAGGGTTTCAAACCAAAAATTGTACGCAAGTAATGATTCGCAATAATTCGTTTATTGGTATAACGTTGTATCAATTGATTATATACCACGACATAATTTTCCGGTGAAAAGCGAATGGTCTGTGCGAACTTCAATGCTGAACCCTCTAAATGATAAATTAACATGGTAAATTTCTCGATATCAGAATAATTGGTATTGTGTACCAAAGCGTCATACATCGCCCTGAATGCAGGAAATCTTTCAGGACTTCCATCAAATTTATTTATTGTAATATCTCGTAAAGATAGTTCCTTTTTCATATGCGAACTAACAGCTGACTGAGGGTCAATGACCGCCTCACTGTATTTCCCGGCGCATGCTAATATTTCGAAATACATCGCGTCGAAATTTGATTCTAATTGTATGACATCGGTAAAAAACTCTGCATGTTTACCTGATAAACTCTGAAGATTATCTAGAGTTGCGCTGAATTTATTTCTCACTTTATCGATTTGCGACACCCTTAATTTAAACTGAGATAGTTTCTGGGGCAATTGATTTGTCAACTCATAACAATCCTGTAATTGGCGCCACAATCGTTCTTTATAACCAGTTAGTTTTTTAAATAAATTCTTATCCTCTTCGCTAGCGGAGGCCATTTTGAATGTTTTTTATGAAATAGTTATGATCAGATAATTTAATGCTTAGTAACCAAAGTCTTGAATATGGAGGTTTATCGCTATAACAACTGAATAATAATCTAATGTTTCATGAATGTTGGCAATGAAATCAATCGTTCGCCGTTCGGTTAATTTTTCAAATTTATATGATATTAAAAATCCGTTTCTCTTGATATTGACAAACAAGTCAACCACGCTCTGCTACCAATCTTTTTCTTATGTTCGAGACAAAAGTATTCAAGTTGAAATGCACTGGTTCATATAGTAGAAGGAAAAAATGTAAAGGATGACAATAAGTTGGGAAAAGTATCACTCACTATTACTCGGCTTCTAATCAACAAATCAGCACCAGATCTTCGGTTGCAACCAGTCGTTTTCTTCCTACAGCACCAAATATGTCCTTGTGCAATGTTCTCACAAAATAACCTTATTTTTCTCGCCGTTAAATTAAATTAGTTTTCCTCGTTCGTTCACAATCCGTTTTTCGTACCTCACACCGTTCTCTCTCGTTAATCTTCCCATATTGTTCATATATGTGACATTGGGATGTAAGGTTTGAAAAGAGGAGGGGATCCGAACAAGCGCATCTCGTTTTGAAAACAAACAAAAAAAAACTATAAAAACGTTTAAGTACTGAACAGATAGATCCTCGTGAAATCTATTTGTTTAAATATATATACTCTGATACTTTGAATGTTCAAGTTGTACATTAACTTCAACCATAGATTCCACCCATCAAATATACACTTTTTTCATTTTTACAGATTGGAATCAGGTAAAAAGTTATAAGTACACTCCTGCACTTTCTTTGTAAGTTCACCACAGATATCTCTTGCGGTGATTTCTTTTGCAGAATAACCAATCCAATGTTTGAAAGTCAAAGACATATGATTGTGAAAACTCATTTACTCACTTGATTCCCATGATTGGATGTTTTTTGCGATATTATTGTAACGAACATATTTCACTACAATGAACTATTGAAACACCGATCTTCACGAAAAAGATAAATATGTCTGTGTATTCTCTGGTTCGGATAAACGTGAGCGGAGCTTAATTCTTCACACACGGTCTTCACTAGCTCGAGGTCGTATCCTCAAAAATAAGGTCATTTTTCGCACCAAATTTTTTAACATTCAACGTTGAATATCTTCAAAACGGTGCGCGTTCAAGGAGAAATTATAAGGAATAATTTAGTATTCTAAAATAATTGAAGATTCTCATAATGGCATAAGTAAAATTTTATCTGCATCCTTCATGCTCATTTGTTATAGTTTTATGAATCGGCGGACCTATAACAAGCAAATTTTTTGAAGTAAGATGAAAGTGATCACTGAAGAATTTGTGACATAGTCATAGAGAACTTCACACCAAAATTCATCTCATTCGGAGTAAGCGTCTAAAAGCTACAATAGAAAGACTAAATTTCTGGGAAATTTCAACAGCCTGTATCTTTTTACCGCAGCAGAATCTGGAAAAATGGCAAATGAAAAAATGATTTCGAGCCAATACTAGGACCAGTTTGATCAGCATTTCTGGTCAATGTGGCCTCAAATAAAACTTATTTTTCTTCATTCAAAATAGGCTCGTTCACGTTAGCCCATTTCTTCGTGCCTTGCAAGCAGTTTTTTTTGCTGTTTCTTCAAATTTCTTCAATAATATTCAATTTCCTAGAATATCAGCATCAGTACAACTCCGTGAGGGACTCGAGAATTGATTCAGGTTCACGAGGACCACTAGGTCTTTCTGATATTTCAGTTAGTAACAGTTGTTAACTACAGAGGAAATTCAATGAAGAACATAATTTTTCACAGGTTCCTTATGGTTTCTCGTCTTTAGGTTTGTAAAATAAGTTCAAAATGCTTAATGAATAGGATAACATTAATCTTTTACATACCTTCGTGCTCTCAATTCCCATGTAGTTGCAAAAAAACGAGCTTTAGGGCTCAATGATTTGACAAGAAAATCTAGGAAAATACTGACTGTAAACTGATAGCTTCTATCTACTTCTTCATCAGTAAAAGACTGTTCAATTAATGAATAACATAGAAAAGGAAGAATACAATGATCTATGGAAAATCACGTTTTTTTTGTATGAACAAAAATATAGGAAAAAATTGAATATTTCGAAACTGTCTCACCCTTAGCCTTATTAATCTTTCAATTAATTTTAGTTTTATCATCATACCTATATAGGTATTTCATAAATTTCATCTTGAATTACAATTTTCATGTTCAGTTCCGGTTCAACCATACCACAAATATCAGCGTACTTAAATAAAATTTCACCAAACTGATGGTTCTGTTAGTTTTACATATAGGTAAATTCCGTACGTAGCCCACGAAAGCTTACTGCGATAAATAAACATTTCTTCTCGTCAATTATATTGAATATTTGTTTTTATTTTTTCTGGAGAAAGAAAAATTGTATATTCAGTTATTATTGAACTACTGTGGGAAACAGTGATGAATTTTATGTAGGAATAAACTATTATTATATTACTTTATTTTCATTATTCATACTCACGTTCTTAGGAATTGCTGGGGCCCCCTTCTTTTTGGCCCGTCCTGAAATAACATAGAATTAGATATATCCCTCGTGAATTATTGGGTGGGGTGTTACAAGCTAAATGTGTTGAATAAGATACCAAAATCCTGTGGAAACATAGAAAATGAAAACGCTACTATTGAGAGGAGTTAAGCAGAAAAATAATTAATCTATTCAAAATCAATGTTCTTTTTCTGTGTTTTAGGCATTCCCACCCCATATAGTATGCTGTGTATCCTCTTCAAGAACGATTTTAATTATATATATGTAGTAGGGTTTTGATTTCTTCTACACAGAAGTTTTTTTCTACGTGTAAACAAAGGATATCACGAAAGTTGCGACTGTGACGGCACATGTTAAGGCAGATTTCAGAGGACATAGACGCCAGCAAGTCGAGAGATTTCTGGAAACATCCTGTCCCGTACACGAGAGATGATATATGTTGTTGGATACAATCAGGTTGACGATTTATCCCAGTCACCAAGGGAAGTCTCCGATTAATTCACGAACTTGTAAGCGAAGTAATAAATTAACAGGAGGCATTTAGTTTCAAAATATTTTTCAGATATTTGAAAACTCAATGCAGGACGTTTATAGTGTTCTTGAAAGTCGTCCCAAAGGGTCCAAATGCGCTTCAGCCGATTGGTTTAATTTCATCCTCAGTAAGTCAGTTCCGTCGACGTCTGTCCAATCAGACGCAGGTAGTAGGAGATTAAGATTCGAGGTGACCCCCAAGATTCAAGTAAGAGTGGGGATAAATCGAGGTAGTAGGCCGGAGAGAAGATTCAAGACCAGCGTTGCCATTTATACGCTAATAGCGTTCTGTACGATAATTTCAGACTACCTTCCATTTGAAATTCAATTAAGCTAAAGTGTCCGAAGATCCGAAGAACAATTCAAATTGAAAGATTACTCGACGAGAATCAAAATGTTTTTCTACGAATCCATTATACAGTACCTAATACATAGTGACCCTCATACTAGTGGCAAGTAGCACTTCCCTTTTTTACAAATGTTTCATGCTCTAACACAGATGCCATAAATCATCAACTTTGTCTGCATTCTCTATAACAGAAAAACAGTTGGTTCTATGGGGCGCGGGGTTGCCATATTAGGAGATTTTCCCAAAAACGAGGGGATTTTTTTCGTTTGGAGAGTTTTTGGGTATTTTTTTCTTGGAGATTTATTTTTTTAACGGGGTATCATCAGGGATTTTCAGGTCTTGGGAAACTCGACTCAAATCCAGACTAGCGGTCTTATGAATTCTTCTCTACTTTCAAAGCAAATAAAAAAAATGCGATTTTCGGATTTTTCCGACGAATCCGGCAATAATTCTAACGAAAGTAATGATGTTTCACAGATGCATAAAAGTAGACCAATTAAAGTTAAGAGGTTTGCTTCACAGTTAATTACCTCTCACCATTATGAAGGTTATAAGGATAAACAGATGGAGATAAACAAATTCCATTTTGCGTCGGAATCTCCCAATTGCAGGGTAGAAATATTTCCCAATTCATTTAGGACTCACCATAATCTACATATTTCGTCGTCTTTGTCAGCATATTCTGTTACGGAAGTATTTACGGAAGGGATCTCAAATATTTTTGGTCCTGTGAAGTGGTAAATTTGGATTTCGTGTTTTTCACATGCGAAATAATTTATTCGTATTTGTAATGGAATTTTCAAAATTGGCTTTTGTGGAATTTTGGTTGAAAGATTTCAGTTTTGGGATATTGAAAGAATTAATGAAGATATTTGGGGAATAATTAATGTTCAGAAAATTCCACGAATTGAAATTGTAATGAAAAAAATTTTCGAGGATTTTTTCCAAATATCTTGGATATTGAACCAAAAGTTCTGGCAACCCTTATGGGGCGGCTTATTTGACGCCTTCTGCCCAATATCTTAGAATACTGTGGGGATGTCTTTGATCTTCAAGAGATAAAAGTGCTAATTTTCAATCGATCCATGAGAATACTGTTTCTTCGGAGAAAGAGTGAAATGCTCAGGTCCTGATTGAAACCTGCTATTTCCATGTTATTATTATTTTCAGACACAAGAGACGTCTTGTTCTAACACAAGAGATAAAAATATTATGTTTCTTCATATAACAGAATCATCAAAAATTTGAACAGTGTGTAATTTTCGAGATGACCCCATGAATATCAAAATTGCGAATTGTGAGGAGTGTGCATTACTTCATAAATAAATAAAAATACCTGGTCGCCGTTATGAGGTGCCATAAAAAATTTTGGTCTGTTATATGCTCCGAAATCCAACCCAGTTAAATATTTCAACAATTTTGGGTTTTTCCAAACCAATTGGTTTAAGGTAACATGGTCTCTAGAAATCTTATGAATGCGAAGGGTTTGAATTTCACCGGTGTGGAAAGAGCGGCCAAAGATACCAGCCAAAATCTCCGGTTACACCCAAACGCCGAAACCAGTGGCGTCCGCATAGATTCAGTTTTATCATACTAAATCGATGTAAAATGGGGGAATACGGAAATAATCAGTGAATTGAAGACATTCAATATTCGATAGATGTATTATATTCGATAGATATATTATATAAAGGGAACTCGGACATTAATTATTCGAATCAGGTTCGATTTATGAACTACTGGTAAATTTATCGATGTCGACCTGAAATCAATGGACAATGCAACAATATCAGCAGTAACTTCATAACTTCATTTGGGAGAAATATTTTAAGATTGAAAACTGGAATTTTCTGAGGAAACAATTGACTTCGGATAGGGTTCAGGGGTTCAATTTTCAACCCTTAACTTTTTGGCATGCTTTTCTATAGGAAAACGTAATGCCTTCATTACCAAATTCATACAAAATATTCTTATGGGTATTATTCAGAATTATCGAAAATAAAATTTGACTTCTGATGGGCTTCTGGGGCTGAAATTTGAACCCTTAACTTCTGGGTCCGTTTTTCGAAGGTAAAACTCAATACCTTCGTCACTAAATTCACACAAAATATTCTTATGGGTATTATCGAAAATTATCGAAAATAAAATTTTACTTCGGATGGGCTTCTGATGTTGAAATTCCAACCCTTAACATTTTGGCGTGTTTTTCGATAGGAAAACGTGATACCTCCATCACCAAATTCACACAGAATATTCATATGAGTATTATTGAGAATTATCGAAAATAAAATTTTAGTTCGGATGGGCTTGGAACTTTCAACCCTTAACATTTTGGCATGTTTTTCGATAGGAAAACTTAATACCTTTATCACTTCATTGACACAAAATATTCTTATGGGTACCCAGAAGTAAAGAGTTGAAATTTCAACTCCAGAAGCCCATCAGAAGTCAAATTTTATTTACGATAATTGTCAATAAAACCCATAAGAATATTTTGTGTGAATTAAGTGATGAAGGTATCACGTTTTCCCATCGTAAAACGGACCCAAAAGTTAGGGGTTTGAAATGTCAACCCCAGAAGCCCATCCGAAGTCAAATTCCATTTTCGATAATTGTCAATAAAACTTATGAGAATATTTTGTGTGAATTTGGTGATGAATGTATTACGTTTTCCCATCGAAAATCAGAAATTCTCAATAATACCCATAAGAATATTATGTGTGAATTTGGTGATGAAGGTATTACGTGTTCCTATCGAAAAACATTCCAAAAAGTTAAGGGTTGAAATTTTAACCCTAGAAGCCCATACGAAGTCGAATTTTATTTCAGATTATTGTCGATAATACCTATGAGAATATTTTGTGTGAATTTAGTGATGAAGGTATCACGTTTTCTCGTCGAAAAACGGACCCAGAAGTTAAGGGTTGAAAGTTCAACCCCAGAAGCCCATCCGAAGTCAAATATGATTTCCGATAATTGTCAATAATACCCATAAGAATATTTTGTGTGGATTAAGTAGATAGATAGATAATTTATTGGTGCTCCTTTACAAATTTCATTGATGAAGTGATGAAGGTATCACGTTTTCCTATCGAAAAACATGCCAAAAAGTTAAGGGTTGACACATCAACTCCAGAAGCCTATCCGAAGTCAAATTTTATTTTCGATAATTGTCGATAATACCCATAAGAATATTTTGTGGGGATTTGGTGATGAAGGTATTACGTTTTCCTATCGAAAAACATGCCAAAATGTTAAGGGTTGAAATTTGAACCCCAGAAGCCCATCCGAAGTCTAATTTTATTTTCGATGATTCTCAATAATACCCATAAGAATATTTTGTGTGAATTTGGCGATGGAGGTATTACGTCTTCCTATCGAAAAACGTTCCAAAAAGTTAAGGGTTGAAATTTCAACCCCAGAAGCCCATCCGAAGTCAAATTTTATTTTCGATAATTGTCGAGAATACCCATAATAATATTTTGTGTGAATTTAGTGATGAAGGTATCACGTTTTCCCTTCGAAAAACGGACCCAGAAGTTAAGGGTTCAAATTTCAACCCCAGAAGCCCATCAGAAGTCAAATTTTATTTTCGATAATTCTGAAAAATATCCATAAGAATATTTTTTGTGAATTTGGTGATGAAGGTATTACGTTTTCCTATAGAAAAGGCATGCCAAAAAGTTGAGGGTTGAAAATTGAGCCCCTCAACCCTATCCGAAGTCAATTGTTTTCTCAGAAAATTCTAGATTTCGCCCATAAAATATTTCTCCCAAATGAAGTTATGAAGTTACTCCTGATATTGTTGCTTTGTCCATTGATTTCAGGTCGATATCGATAAATTTACCAGTAGTGTATAAATCGAACCTGATTCGAATAATTAATGTCCGACTTCCCTTTATAACTCATAGAATACATCTATCGAATATTGAATGTCTTCAATTCACTGATTATTTCCGAATTCCCTCATTTCACATCGATTTAGTATGATAAAACTGAATCTATGCGGACGCCACTGGTTTCGTCGTTCGGGTGTTTCCGGAGGTTTTGGCTGCTATCTTTGGCCGCTCTTTTCACACCGGTTTAAATTTTTGTCATACTTTTACGTATCTACGATTAAGTGAGGGTGCTTGAAGTTTTCATAAGTTAAAAGTTTGCCTTTTATCTCAAAGAGAAGGACTTCCTTTACTCAGTTATCGAAGGTTGAAGCTTTATACAGGGTCTTTCACGAGGAACCTCACCCATATTTATACGGGAAACTACTGAACGTATTTTCATGAAATTCAGCACTTATAAGTATTTCACGATGCTGATGAAATCTAAAATATTTTCAAGGCATGAGCACCTCCGGTTTTTCCGGAAATGACGTCAACTTCCGTTTTTCAAATTAGAACACCATTTTTTTATTGCAGAAATAGATTCCTTAGAAAATTTCAATTTATTTTGATGTAACATTTTTCAGTTTTGGTTGGAAAATTCTCTCTGAGCGGGAAAATTCGAAAAAAAAATCGAAAATAGAGCTCCGCTGAAACAAGAATAACTTCAAGGTTTTTGGATGGAAAATTTTCATTTTTGGGATTTTTCAAGATGTAAGATTGATGTATCCACTTTAAAAATCGAAATCGCGATTCATGATACAGGGGGTGAAAAAATCGCTTTCAAAGTTAGGGATGACAAAATCGTGAAAAATCAATTTTTTCAAATTAGAACCCCATTTTTTTATGGCAGATATTGAATCTACGTTAAAAAATAATGTGAGTGTATGCATCACACCCTTGCCCTAAAATGGATATTTTCTGAGTTATTCACAAAAAACTGTTTTTCGTCTTGAATTTTCAGCTATTTCTTTTCCCTTCACGCCAAAAAGATGAAATTTTCAGGAACTGTTATTTGAACCATGCTGTAGATTTTTCACCCCTTCTTGAAACCGACTTCAAGTTACTATTAGGAGAACCATGGCAAACTCTCGCAGTTATAACTAGAGAAGATGCTCAAAGTTTTGACCGTTAATTTCTAGACATTTATTTATACGTCTCAGGAATGCTTCGTGCGTTGCTCTTCTTATTTCATCGGGAGGAAGAGATCTGCAAAAGTGTTTAAAAACCAAATTGAGTTTCAAAACTATGAATCTAAAAATCTAAACAAACCTGAACGCATTTCTGACTCGTTCTATGCAGTCCTCTTTATCAGTCAGGGGAGTTGAGTAGACAATATTTTTTATCCTACCCCAAACATAATAGTCTAAAGGAGTTAAATCGGGAGAACGTGGTGGCCAAAGATGTGGACCATTGTTCGCCAACCATCGATCTTCAAATAGCCTGTAGAGGATATTTGACTCATTGAGTGAATTGTGTGGAGGCGCGCCATCTTGTTGATACCATAAGTCATTATGGTTCTGTACTAGCGGCTCAATTATTTGAGTCAATATGTCAGAATATCTATCTCCTAAGGGAGAACATTCTTTAAATAATGCAAACATGTGTAGTGTCCTATCTTACCAGTTAAAGTCCCATCATAAATGTGAACATCGAGAATTGCATTATTTTTGATGGCGCAAAAAACATTGAAACTCCAGGTCTCTTGAAAGTTCCATTGTCTGAAGTGGTGGTTGTTCTCTTCATCCCAATAATGACTGTTATGCCTATTGAAAGAACCATTCTTTGTGAATTTAGATTCATCTGTCCAAATTATACAGTCCAAAAAGTTTTCATTCTCTTGAAATCGAATCATCATAGCTTCGCAAAACTCTGTTCTCCTGACGAAATCAGTTTCCTTCAAATGCTGTACCCTATTGAATTTATATGGGTGCATTTTATGTTTTTTTAATATTCTCCAAACACTCGATTGAAATAATCCCAGATCAATCTCGGCATCTTTGAGAGAATTTTGAGGATTCACACGAAAATATGCAAGAACTGTAATTTCGTTGTTCTCATCTTCTACTACACTTTTTTCTCTGTGGTAGTTTTCTTAACGAAAGATCCGACATTTCTCAAGTTTGTCATGGTTCTGTTAATGGTATCTCTCGTTGGTCTGGGTCGGTCAGGAAACCTCTCAATGAACAGTCGAATCGTTCTATCTACAACTTTATTACATTCTCCATGAAGTAGAATGAGATTTAAATAATCTTCATTGGTAAAATTAGGCATAGTGATCGATTTTATAACTTAATACGAATTATCACCAAATTAAAAGTAAAAATTTTATGTTCCCAATATTACCAATAATCGTGATGAAATATGATCGAATCGAAATTCGAAAAATGACGGCGTAAAGGTTCATGCAAAATCTCTTGAGGAAAGGGCTTCGAATGTGAACAAGAGCGTAAAAGATCCTTACCTTACGGTGGTGCTTTTCTAGATTTTTGTGAATTTCATAAAAAAAAGGTTGGATTTTGCTATTCAATGAAGAAATCTGTTCTTCTATAGAGCGCATTGATTTTTTGTTACTTGCCTACAGAGCTGTGACTTTCAAGATATTTGGAAATGTTCAACAATTTCAGAAAATATTTCTTGCAAGTTATAAGACATGCAGACGATAATTTGAAATTATCAATGAGATTCGCTGGGACGTATTTTTCCAA
This sequence comes from Myrrha octodecimguttata, assembly GCA_958510865.1. Taxonomy (NCBI): domain Eukaryota; kingdom Metazoa; phylum Arthropoda; class Insecta; order Coleoptera; family Coccinellidae; genus Myrrha; species Myrrha octodecimguttata. The sequence goes on from OY294060.1 coordinate 18,348,963, forward strand.
AGAATATCAAGAATTCTGGGAAAGCACTGTTGTGAGTTTAGGAGCTTTTGCGCGCCTGTTGCCAAAGCGGACGCATATTCACATATTGACCCCCTCAAACACTGCATTACGTCCTGATAGAAATTTGGTAATCTTGTTTTCATATGGTCATCAATAAATTCTGTATGGACCTCGATCAAATACTAGAATTCAATTCGATCCTATCTGTATTTTGGAAAATATTGGAAAAATTAAATTTCGAATGGGTATCTACTATTTACGAATTTGACCTTCGTAATTGAATTCGAATTCGACCTCGGCCATTCAACCGAAAACCTACTCAAAAAAAAATCGAATCCTTTCTTTCGAAAGTTATTGTGGCTAGGACCGGCCTAAGCTCCGAAAGAAATATCAACAGGAGAGTTGATAACTGTGGAGTAAGTTGGAGTTTAATTGCGAGAAAAATTCGCAAATCAGTAAAATCCAAATGATTCCGCAGATATAGCAATTCATAATTGAATTTTCCCAATATTTCATAAAATACAAAGCGTATCAAATTTGAATCCACTACTCCAATCAAAAGAGACAGCATTAATGTTCATACAGATATTCGTGGGGACCAAATAATCAGTTAATCAAAAAATATGAGATATAGGAAGAAAATCTGGAAAAGCACTGCCGTGAAGGCAGCAGCTTTTCCGCGCATGTTCGATGTAGATGACCGCTTCGGCGCTTCAACAACGACTTTGAACATGCACGCAAAAGCTGCTGCCTTAACGGCAGTGCTTTGTTAAATTTTTTTTTTCGATGAATTACTGGATTTCAATTCGATCTAATCTGTATTTTTAGAAATATTGGGATAATAAAATTTTGAATAGGTATATCTACGGAATCATTGGGCCTGACGGCCGGACCGTAAACACAATAACTTCAGAAAGAAACAACTTAGAAACTCGATATTTGTAGAGAAGGTTTGGACCTTAATTACGAAGGCCGATTTCGTGAATGTGCAGAATCCGCCCAATGATTCCGCAGATTCAAAATCTTATTTTCCCAATATTTCGAGAAATACAGATGAGATCGAATTGAAATCCAGTACTTTATCGAAAAATTAAAGTTTGGAGGCTCATACAGAATTCAATGAGGATAATATGATGAGAAGATCACAGAATATTGAATATTTAAAAAAAAAATTTTAATTTTCTTTTCAAATCGTTTTAATGACACGATCATCACTAAATTTCGTACAATATTGTTCTTCAGCATCTTTGAACTAGCTAAAAAGTTTCATCACGATTGAATCAGTATTTCTCGAGTTATACCGAAAAAAACCCCGATATGGAGTAGAAAATCACAAAATTCTACTTATTTTTCCCCATATCTCCGAAACTTATAGCTGTATCGAACTGAAATCTGCTACACTGCTTTCGAATATGAAGTTCAAGGATTAGCGTGAAGTTACCCACACATTCTCATCCACTCTTTACGACGTAGGGACTGTCACGCCGGGGCCACATAGAATTATCCGAACAGCGTTGCCATATCAACCATAAATTCCGCATTTGTTTGTCCTCTCTGTTATCATGTTATATAAGATGAGTGGGATAGAATCATTGAGATCAGATACATACAATAATGAAAAATAATATAATTGCACTATCTTATACGAGAACGAAACAGATTTTGTTGCTTTGCTGAAATAAACTGCTTACCTATATGGTCACCGACTCTTGGTTCGCCCGGATGACCGAAACTTTATATGGAGATATTTTTGGTTGACCAACGACACAATGCTCGCATAACTAAATCTTTAGTGTATGAAACGTTTTCATTCTTTGCTTAAAGAAATGTAGTGGGTAACTAGACTGAAATCTAATGAAATCAAGAAAACGTGAGTGTTTCGAATATTATCCCGATAAAAATTTAAAAACTATATATTCCAATAGATTTGCATAAGAAACAAAAAAACAATTAAGCTCCAAGAATGATTTGAAATTATGAAATATTATTTCGTGGATGAAGTGAGTGAAGTGACTGCCTCGATCAAAATAATAAAATGGTATTCTGAAATGAATATACGGAAAAATAAACAGAGATTTTCTCTTGACAAACGATACGGAGTTGTGAAAATCGGATTTCTAGGATGAAGAATATCAATTTTTTTTTGTTTTTTGAACGACGGCGAGTGCCTCGATCGAAATAATAAAATAGTATTCTGAAATGAATATACGAGAGAAATAAGAAGAGATTTTCACTTGACAAACGATACGGAGTTGTGAAAATCGGATTTCGTGGATGAAAAATCTCAAATTTTTTTTTTTTTTTGAACGACGGTGCCTTGATGGAAATAATAAAATAGTATTCTGAAATGAATATACGAGAGAAATAAACAGAGATTTTCACTTGACAAACGATACGGAGTTGTGAAAATCGGGTTTCGAGGATGAAGAATCTCAATTTTTTTTGTTTTTTTGAACGACGGTGAGTGCCTCGATCGAAATAATAAAAAAGTATTCTGAAATGAATATACGAAAGAAATAAACAGAGATTTTCACTTGACAAACGATACGGATTTGTGAAAATCGGATTTCGTGGATGAAGAATCTCAATTTTTTTTTTGTTTTTTGAACGACGGTGAGTGCCTCGATCGAAATAATAAAATAGTATTCTGAAATGAATATACGAGAGAAATAAACAGAGATTTTCACTTGACAAACGATACGGAGTTGTGAAAATCGGATTTCGTGGATGAAGAATCTGCCTCGATCGAAATAATAAAAGGGTATTCTGAAATGAATATACGAAAGAAATGAACAGAGATTTCCACTTGACAAACGATACGGAGTTGTGAAAATCGGATTTCGTGGATGGAGAATCTCAATTTTTTTTTTTTTTTTGAACGACGGTGAGTGTCTCGATCGAAATTATAAAATGGTATTCTTGAATGAACGAACATGAGAAATAAACAGAGATTTTCACTTGACAAACGATACGGAGTTGTGAAAATCGGATTTCTTGGATGGAGAATCTCAATTTTTTTTTGTTTTTTGAACGACGGTGATCGCCTCTATCGAAATAATAAAATAGTATTCTGAAATGGATATACGAGAGAAAAAAACAGAGATTTTCCCTTGACAAACGATACGGAGTTGTGAAAATCGGATTTCGAGGATGGTGAATCTCATTTTTTTTTTTTTTTTGAACGACGGTGAGTGCCTCGATCGAAATATGAAAGTAGTATTCTGAAATGAATATATGTCAGAAATAAACAGAGATTTTCACTCGACAAACGATACGGAGTTGTGAAAATCGGATTTCGAGGATGGTGAATCTCAATTTTTTTTTATTTGAACGACGGTGAGTGCCTCGATCGAAATAATAAAATAGTATTCTGAAATGAATATACGAGAGAAATAAACAGAACTTTTCACTTGACAAACGATACGGAGTTGTGAAACGGATTTCGTGGATGGAGAATCTCAATTTTTTTTTGTTTTTTGCACGACGGTGAGTGCCTCTATCGAAAAAATGAAAAAGTATTCTAAAATGAATATACGAGAGAAAAAAACAGAGATTTTTCCTTGACAAACGATACGGAGTTGTGAAAATCGGATTTCTAGGATGAAGAATATCAATCTTTTTTTTTTTTTTTTGAACGACGGTGAGTGCCTCGATCGAAATAATAAAAGGGTATTCTGAAATGAATATACGAAAGAAATGAACAGAGATTTCCACTTGACAAACGATACGGAGTTGTGAAAATCGGATTTCTAGGATGGAAGAATATCAATCTTTTTTTTTTTTTTTGAACGACGGTGAGTGCCTCGATCGAAATAATAAAAGGGTATTCTGAAATGAATATACGAAAGAAATGAACAGAGATTTCCACTTGACAAACGATACGGAGTTGTGAAAATCGGATTTCGAGGATGGTGAATCTCATTTTTTTTTTTTTTTTGAACGACGGTGAGTGCCTCGATCGAAATATGAAAGTAGTATTCTGAAATGAATATATGTTAGAAATAAACAGAGATTTTCACTCGACAAACGATACGGAGTTGTGAAAATCGGATTTCGAGGATGGTGAATCTCAATTTTTTTTTATTTGAACGACGGTGAGTGCCTCGATCGAAATAATAAAATAGTATTCTGAAATGAATATACGAGAGAAATAAACAGAACTTTTCACTTGACAAACGATACGGAGTTGTGAAACGGATTTCGTGGATGGAGAATCTCAATTTTTTTTTGTTTTTTGCACGACGGTGAGTGCCTCTATCGAAAAAATGAAAAAGTATTCTAAAATGAATATACGAGAGAAAAAAACAGAGATTTTTCCTTGACAAACGATACGGAGTTGTGAAAATCGGATTTCGAGGATGGTGAATCTCAATTTTTTTTTTTTTTTTTTTGAACGACGGTGAGTGCCTCGATCGAAATATGAAAGTAGTAGTATTCTGAAATGAATATACGTCAGAAATAAACAGAGATTTTTCCTTGACAAACGATACGGAGTTGTGAAAATCGGATTTTGTGGATGGAGAATCTCGATTTTTTTTTTTTTGTGAACGACGGTGAGTGCCTCTATCGAAATAATAAAAAAGTATTCTGAAATGAATATACGAGAGAAATAAAACGAGATTTTCACTTGACAAACGATATGGAATGGTGAAAATCGGATTTCGTGGATGGAGAATCTCAATTTTTTTTTGTTTTTTGAAAGACGGTGAGTGCCTCTATCGAAATAATGAAAAAGTATTCTGAAATGAATATACGAAAGAAATAAACAGAGATTTTCCCTTGACAAACGATACGGAGTTGTGAAAATCGGATTTCGTGGATGGAGAATCTCTTTTTTTTTTTTTTTTTGTTGAACGACGGTGGGTGCCTCGATCGAAATACTAAAAAAGCGTTCTGAAATGAATATACGATGGAAATAAACAAGAATATTCACTCGAAAAACGATACGGATTTGTGGATTACGTGGATGGAGAATCTCAATTTTTTTTTTTTTTTTGAACGACAGTGAGTTACTCGATCGAAATATGGAAGTAGTATTCTGGAATGAAAATACGTCAGAAATGAACAGAGATTTTCACTTGACAAACGATACGGAGTTGTGAAAATCGGATTTCGTGGATGGAGAATCTCAATTTTCTTCATTTTTTTTTTTTTTTGAACGACGGTGAGTGCCCCGATCTAAATATGAAAGTAGTATTCTTAAATGAATATACGTCAGAAATAAACAGAGATTTTCACTTGACAAACGATACGGAGTTAAGAACATCGGATTTCGTGGATGGAGAATATCAATTTTTTTTGTTTTTCGAACGACGGTGAGTGCCTCGATCGATATAATGAAATAGTATTCTTAAATGAATATACGAGTGAAATAAACAGAGATTTTCACTTGACAAACGATACAGATTTGTGAAAATCGGATTTTGTGGATGGAGAACCTCAATTTTTTTTTTTTTTTGGATGACGGTGAGTGCCTCAACCAAAATAATGAAATTGTATTCTGAAATGAATATACAAGAGAAATTACCACAGATTTCTACTTGACAAATGGAATGGAGTGGTGAAAATCGGATTTTGTGGATGGAAAATCTCAATTTTTTTTTCAGAACGACGGTGAGTGCCTCTAAGAAAATAGAAAAATTGACTTCTGGAATGAATACATCTCTGCATCGTTTGTCGAGTGAGAATCTCTGTTTGTTCATCTTGTTTGATCGTTTTAGAATACCATTTTATTATTTAGATCGAGGCACTCGCCGTCCTTCAAAAAAAAAAAAAAAATTGCTATTCTCCATGAACAAAAGCCGATTTTCACTACTCAGTTTCGTTTGTCAAGTGAAAATCTCTATTTATTCCTCTCGTATATTCATTCCAGAATAATATTTTATCATTTCGATCGAGGCACTCACCGTCGTTCCAAAAACAAAACAAAATTGACATTCTCCATCCACGAAATCGATTTTCACAACTCTGTATCGTTTGTCAAGTGAAAATCCTTGTTTATTTATTTTAAATATTCATTTCAGAATACTATTGTATTATATCTATCGAGGCACTCACCGTCGTTAAAAAAAAAATTAAATTGAGATTCTCCATCCACGAAATCCGATTTTCACAACTCCGTATCGTTTGTCAAGTGAAAATCTCTGTTTATTTCTCTCGTATATTCATTTCAGAATAGTTTTTTATTATTTCGATCGAGGCACTCACTGTTGTTCAAAAAAAAAATTGAGATTCTCCATCCACGTAATCCGATTTTCACAAATCCGTATCGTTTTTCGAGTGAACATTCTTGCTTATTTCCATCGTATATTCATTCCAGAACGCTATTTTAGTATTTCGATCGAGGCACCCACCGTCGTTCAAAAAAAAAATCGAGATTCTCCATCCACGAAATCCGATTTTCACAACTCCGTATCGTTTGTCAAGTGAAAATCTCTGTTTATTTCTCTCGTATATTCATTTCAGAATAGTTTTTTATTATTTCGATCGAGGCACTCACTGTTGTTCAAAAAAAAAATTGAGATTCTCCATCCACGTAATCCGATTTTCACAAATCCGTATCGTTTTTCGAGTGAACATTCTTGCTTATTTCCATCGTATATTCATTCCAGAACGCTATTTTAGTATTTCGATCGAGGCACCCACCGTCGTTCAAAAAAAAAATCGAGATTCTCCATCCACGAAATCCGATTTTCACAACTCCGTATCGTTTGTCAAGGGAAAATCTCTGTTTATTTCTTTCGTATATTCATTTCAGAATACTTTTTTATTATTTCGATAGAGGCACTCACCGTCGTTCAAAAAACAAAAAAAAATTGAGATTCTCCATCCACGAAATCCGATTTTCACAACTACGTATCGTTTGTCAAGTGAAAATCTCGTTTTATTTCTCTCGTATATTCATTTCAGAATACTATTTTATCATTTCGATCGAGGCACTCACCGTCGTTCAAAAAAAAAAAAAAAATTGAGATTCTCCATCCACGAAATCCGATTTTCACGACTCCGTTTGTCAATTAAAAATCCCTTTTCATTTCTCTTGTTTATTAATTTCAGAATACTATTTTATTATTTCCATCGAGGTACTCACCGTCGTTCAAAAAAAAAAAAAAAATTGAGATTCTTCATCCACGAAATCCGATTTTCACAACTCCGTATCGTTTGTCAAGTGAAAATCTCTGTTTATTTCTCTCGTATATTCATTTCAGAATACTATTTTATTATTTCGATCGAGGCACTCACCGTCGTTCAAAAAACAAAAAAATTTGAGATTCTTCATCCTCGAAACCCGATTTTCACAACTCCGTATCGTTTGTCAAGTGAAAATCTCTGTTTATTTCTCTCGTATATTCATTTAAGAATACTATTTTATTATTTCGATCGAGGCACTCGCCGTCGTTCAAAAAACAAAAAAAAATTGAGATTTTTCATCCTAGAAATCCGATTTTCACAACTCCGTATCGTTTGTCAAGTGAAAATCTCTTCTTATTTCTCTCGTATATTCATTTCAGAATACTATTTTATTATTTCGATCGAGGCACTCACCGTCGTTCAAAAAAACAAAAAAATTTGAGATTTTTCATCCACGAAATCCGATTTTCACAACTCCGTATCGTTTGTCAAGTGAAAATCTCTTCTTATTTCTCTCGTATATTCATTTCAGAAAACTATTTTATTATTTCGATCGAGGCACTCGCCGTCGTTCAAAAAACAAAAAAAAATTGAGATTTTTCATCCTAGAAATCCGATTTTCACAACTCCGTATGGTTTGTCAAGTGAAAATCTCTGTTTATTTCTCTCGTATATTCATTTCAGAATACTATTTTATTATTTCGATCGAGGCACTCACCGTCGTTCAAAAAAACAAAAAAATTTGAGATTTTTCATCCACGAAATCCGATTTTCACAACTCCGTATCGTTTGTCAAGTGAAAATCTCTTCTTATTTCTCTCGTATATTCATTTCAGAAAACTATTTTATTATTTCGATCGAGGCACTCGCCGTCGTTCAAAAAACAAAAAAAAATTGAGATTTTTCATCCTAGAAATCCGATTTTCACAACTCCGTATGGTTTGTCAAGTGAAAATCTCTGTTTATTTCTCTCGTTTATTCATTTCAGAATAACATTTTATTACTTTGATCGAGGCACCCACCGTCGTTCAAAAAAAAATTGAGATTCTCCATCCACAAAATCCGATTTTCACAACTCCTTATCGTTTGCCAAGTGAAAATCTCTGTTTATTTCTCTCGTATATTCATTTCAGAATACCATTTTATTATTTTGGTTGAGGCACTCACTTCACTCACTTCATCCACGAAATAAGATCTCATAATTTCAAATCATTCTTGGAGCTTAATTTTTTTTTCGTTTCTTATGCAAATCTTTTGGAATATAGAGTTCTTAAATTTTTATCGGGACAATATTCGAAACACTCACGTTTTATTGATTTCATTAGATTTTTGTCTAGGCACCCACTACATTTCCTAAAGCAAAAAATGAAATCGTTTCATTCACTAAAGATTAAGTTATCTCGCATTGTGTCGTTGGTCAACCAAAAATATCTCCATATAAAGTTTCGGTCATCCGGGCGAACCAAGAGTCGGTGACCATATAGGTAAGCAGTTTATTTCAGCAAAGCAACAAAATCTTTTTCGTTCTCGTAAAAGATAGTGAAATTATATTATTTTTCATTATTGTATGTATCTGATCTCAATGATTTTATCCAACTCATCTTATAAAACATGGTAACAGAGAGGCCAAACAAATGCGGAATTTATGGTGGATATGGCAACGCTGTTCGGATATTTCCAGGTGGCCCTGGCGCGACAGTCCCTACGTCGTAAAGTGTGGATGAGAATGTGTGGGTAACTTCACGCTAATACTTCAAGGTGTAACTGGAATTGTTCTCGAATATGAACAACCGTTTCAGAAAACCTATTAAATTTAGTCACCATAAGATTTCAGCAAATTTCCGCTCAAAATTGCGCGTCGTTATGCTCTAACTTACCGCCAAGTTTGAATCCAATCGCTCCAGTAGTTTCTGAAATATGAGGGAAATAACCTCAAAAACTATTCGGCCGATTCAGCCCATTTACGAACTTAACTGCGGCATTCGGATGCGCAACCTACCCTGAAAGTTTCAGGTCGATAAGATTCTCCGTACGACCGTAATCGTGCATACGGACGGCCTGACGGCCGGCGGGACAGAATCGATTTTGACGCCAAATTCGTAATCAGTGAGTCCAACCTATTCGTTTGAGACCATTTTCGGCTCAAAATTCAAAAGTTACAGACATATGGACAGAACGATAGCAAGCTGTTTCCCTAGAACATGCGCGCAAAAAAATTCGAAATGATTGTTTCAATCGATCGGATCATCGAACCATCATCATGAAATTTCGCACAAATTCTCGCATAAGCATTTTTCAACTTGTTATAGTATAGTATACGATCAAACTCAAAAACCTAACGGCCGATCGTAAACACAATAACATCCGAAAGAAACAACCTAGAAAATCGATATTAGTAGAGTAGGTTTGGACCTCGATTACGAAGGCCGAATTCGTGAATGGGTAACATCCACCCAAACTTTTTTTTTTCCAACAATTCCATAGATATAGATGAGGTCGAATTAATATCCAGTAATTTATCGAAAAATGAAAAGCCCTTACAGAGAAAATTGAAATTTTTTTTCTTCAAATAACACGATCAAGACGAAATTGCGCACAAAGTTGCCCATCAGCATTTTCAAACTAGATACCAAGTTTCATTATGATTGAATACGAATTTTTCGAATCATTCCGAAAATAGAACGATAACAAGAAAAAAGTTCTACATATTTTTTCCCAATATCTCCGAAAGTAATTTCCGTATCGAATTGATATTTGATAGACTGCTGTGAAATATAGAGCTCAAGGTATGTCCCAAGTTTTCACAAAAAGTAATGAATTTTTTTTTTATTTACTGACAGCACGATATCAACAAAATTCTGCAAAAAGTTGCGAGTCCGTATGTTCAAACCATCTGCCAAGTTTCAATCCAACCGCTTCAGTAGTTCTCGAAATATCATTGAAATAATCTCGAAACTTCAAATGACTCCGAAACCGTTCGACCGATTCTACCCCCTTACGAACTCAACCTTCACATTGTGAAAGATAACCTACCCTGAAATTTTCGTACGAAGGGTAAGCCCGTGATCGTGGTAGATTTGGACAAAACGATAGCACGCTGTTCCCTAGAACATGAGCGCAAAAAGGATTTTCCAACTTCCTATATCTCGGAAACGAAGCGATATAATGAAATTAATTAATTCTTGTTGATTGATATTGCAAAAAAATACTTTTTTTAAATGAGGTATAGTTTGCAATCTGAGGTCATTTAAAAATTTAGGGACGGCGATCACAGCTCCTAGGGATGAAATGTAATTTGGGTGGATTGCCTCGCGATGGATATCCCCCTCAAAAGCGAATATTCCTCTTATGTAACTCTTCTATCATTTTCCCGATTCGGTTCAGGTAAAAAGTTATAAGTATTTTAATATTTCTTAATATACTTATATATATATGCACTTGGTTCAACAAAGATATCCCTTTCGGTGATCTGTATATTGCAGAATAACCAATATATTGCTTGAAATTCAAAGAAACATGATTGAGAAAACTCATTTACTCTCTTGATTCTCACCACTTGGTCAATCTTGCGATATTATTGTAATGAAAATATTTCACTACATTTGCCCATTGAAACACTGATCTACTTGATATGCATGCAACGTCCAATTTTTTCCGCCATAAAACTATACACAATTCCATCACGCATTCTCCTATCGAAAATTCCATAATTATCCTTATTTCATCACATTTATAAATGAATTGTATGAAATCACTTAACTAACCTGAAAACATCAATTGAACTCTGAATTCTATGGAACTATGGAAAGTCTGGCCCATAAACATGGATACCCATTCTTTATGTGCTTTTATCACAAAATAGATCAATATCTGTTTATTCTGTGGTCCGGATAAACTTGGGCGAAGTTTAATTTGAAGCCTTTAAGTAATCAAGTTCTCAGAGGCGATCCAGAAAAATATGAGATTTAATAATATTCAACTTCGGATATCTCTTTAACGGTGCATTTCAAAATAATTTATAAGGAATTATTAATATTCTTAGATAAATGAAGATTCTTAGGGTGATATAAGATAAACTTTATCTGCATTCTTCATGCTAATTTCTTATAGTTATAGTGATTACGGAAGAATATGTGTTATAGTTTTAGAAAACTTCATAGCATAATTAAAATTTCCTTCACGTGTGTGAAGCTACCGATGGAATTCGTCGACGGGGGTCATATGGCAACGTGGCGCGGACGAAGCCACGGTGGTACGTCGAAGCGCTCGGGGCTACCCGTAACTGATCTGCTTCCTACGCACGACTTGTTTTGTTTATTTCCTATACGCAGCGAATGGAATAGAATGATGCATTATCGGGCGTATTATGAATATGTATCGGGTGGAAAAGTGCTGATAGTAATCAGATAATTTCAAATATCAATTGGTCATGATTATGAATCAGCAAATGCATTTTGGAGGTCATTGCCGTAGTAGATAGTGCAAAATATGAGGAACATTCATTTTCAATATACGCGAATAATGATATCCATCAGTTACCATTACAGATTTAACGTTTTCAATAGTAAAAGTTTAGTCCTCGCTGTTGGATCAACAGTGACGGTCGACTGAAAATTGAGGGTAGAAAAATTTTGGAACTAGAAGAAAAAATTCTGATGAAGGCACAGCATGGGGCCGGATAGAAATCATTGGACGATCAGGAACGGCGGATTCCATTTTGTAGAAGGGAAATTTCAAATCTGCGTCTAGACTTATCTGAGCGATGTCGGTAACAAAGACCGATTGAATAACATTCCTTATTACTTCCCTCAACATATTCAGTAGCCAGAAAAATCTAGAAATGCACTGACGTGAGGTCAGGAGCTTATACGCGCTCTTTCCGTTGCCAAAGCGGTCATCTATACAAGTATTGACCCTCGAAGGATTTATTTTACTAGTGAGAATACGCATCGCTATTTTTTTTTTAAATTTTTCACCCCTTATGAATGTTTCTTTATCATAAGAGTAAAAAAAAATATAGAAAAGCACTGCCGTGAAGACAGCAGCTTTTGCGCGCATATTCAACGTAGATGACCACTTCGGCAACGAAGTTGAACATGCGCGCAAAAGCTGCTGCCTTCACGGCAGTGCTTTTCTAGATTTTTTTTCGATAAATTACTGGATTTCAATTCAATCTAATCTGTTCTTTTGGAAATATTGGGAAAATAAAATTTCGAATGGGTATATCCACGGAATCATTGGGCGGATATTACCCATTCACGAATTCGACCTTCGTAATTAAGCCCCAAACCTACTCTACAAATATCGAGTTTCTAAGTCATTTCTTCCGGAAGTTATACCCATTCAAAATTTTATTTTCCCAATATTTCCAAACATACAGATCAGATTGAATTGAAATCCAGTACTAGATCGAAAAATTACAGTTCGAACGTTTATACAGAATTAAATAAGGATGATATGATAAGAAAATCACAGATTTTTTTTTTCAAATTGTTCTAATGACACGATCATCACGAAATGCTGCGTAAAGTTGTCTTTCAGCATCTTCAAACAAGCTGCGAAGTTTTATCAGGATTTTTTATCAGGATTGAATTAGTATTTCTTGAGTTATACCGAAAAAAACAACGATATCGAGAAAAAACTCTCAAAATTTGACATATTTTCTCCAATATCTCCAAAACTTATGATCGTATGGAACTGAAATTTGGTACACTGCTGTAAAATATGAAGCTCAAAATCCGAATTTTTTTGATATGATAATGATTTGCGAAAAAAAAAATTTTTTTGGGAAAAAATTTAGAAAAATTTTTTTTTTCAATTTACTGACAATACGATCTCGACAAAAAGTGCTCAAAGTTTCGCGTCATTGAACTCTACCTAATTGCCAAGTTTGAATTCAATCGCTCAAGTAGTTTCTGAAATAAAATTGAAACTTCAAAATTTCAAGTGACTATATAACTGCGAAACTGTTCGACCGATTTGGCCCATTAACGAACTTAACCGCGGCATTCCAATGCGCGACCTACCCTGAAAGTTTCAAGGTGCTAACTCGCTCCGTTCGATAGTTATCCTGTCCACCCACGGCCGGCCGGCCGGAAAAAATCGATTTTGACACCGGATTCGTCATCAGTGATTCCAATCTAGTCGTTTGAGAACATTTTCGGCCCAATCATCGAAAATTACAGACATTTGGACAAAACGATAGCACGCTGTTCCCCTAGAACATGCGCGCAAAAAAGCAGTAAACGCCCGGTCTTTGTTACCGACATCGCTCAGATAAGTATCGACGTATATTTGAAATTTTCCATCGTCCGGAACGCCGTCTCCGGAATCCTATGGGCGAACACTTTTTTCAGGCTTCAATCGGTCCTTGTTACTGACATCGCTTAGATATGTCTAGACGCAGGTTTGAAATTTTCCCTTCTACAAAATAGAATCCGCCGTCCCTGACCACTTTTATTGGCTATTTAAAATGTTATGGGAAGTGAATGAGAAATAATTTCTATCCGGCCCCATGCTCTGCCTTCATCAGAAATTTTTCCTCTAGTTCCAAAATTTCGCTCCCCTCAATTTTCAGTCGACCATCACAGTTAATCCAACAGCGAGGACTAAACGTTTGCTATTGAAAAGGCTAAATCTGTAATGATAACTGATGGATATCATTATTCACGTATATCAAAAATGAATGTTCCTCATATTTTGCACTACCTACTTCGGCTATGACTTCCAAGATGCATTGTGGTGATTCATAATCATAAACAATTGGTATTTGAAATTATCTGATTACTATTAGCACTTTTCCACCCGATACATATTCATAATACGCCCGATCTTGCATCATTCTATTCCATTCGCTGCGTATAGGAAATGAACAAATCACGTCGTGCGTAGAAAGCAGATCAGCGCCACCTTGCCATATGACCCCCGTCGACGAAATCCATCGGTAGAATCCATCGGTTTTGTAAAATTCAACTGCTTGCATCTTTTTGCTTGAGCCGAACCTGGAAAAATGAGGCACTGTTTTAGTTGATAAGAGGAATCTATGGTTGAAATTGACGTGTACATCTCAAAAACTCACAGGGTGAGTCTTACTCTGTATAATCCGGTTCTGCCGACATATAGAGCAGCTGTTCCGTTTTCAATGACCTAGTCTGTATGGAAATAGTCATATTTTGTACATTTATCAATCCACGTAGGTACAATAAGATCTTACCTTTTTTGTTCGCCTTCCTTTTCCACCCGCCAGCTTCGAACGGCGTCACTGTACGCCGCTCGCGCTGCGATCTCCTAAGGCCTAGAAAAAAAAACCGTTGAAAATACATAAAATTTGTGGTTCGTTCCAATTCATAGACATAGAAATTATTGAAAATGGACCCGCCCAACGCTGCTTGACTCTATGTAAAAACAACAGTAGGTATTCGTATTCGGATATACTGACATATACGGTGCATTTTTACCCTTTTTACGATGTTATTTGCATTGGTGTTTGCAACATGGATTTTCTATTTCGACAATTTTATCCTGATCATATGCCCAGGATTTTGAATAATAATTCACTGTTCTAATTGTTTTATTTGTTTGATATCTGGATAGGAAACTTTTTGAATAATTCCATCGAGCTTGTATGATATATGTAGGATGCACAGAAGATATGGTGCTCTTATTTTCATTTGTTTTCCTACTAAGTCTTTAGATCAAACTGGGGAAACCGGATATATTTTATACTCTCGCCACCGATACAAACGCCACCAATCGACCAATCAGAGCGCATGACACTATTAATGGGAATTCGGCAATTGTCATTTTGAATTTATTTATGTTTTCCCAAATTATCATTTAGTTATTCATAAGTGCGTGAAATTTTTTTGTGTTTGCTCCGAAGAAATGTGTTGATCCTCATATACATTTAAATGGGTCCTTTTGTATTTTGTTTGGACAGTGCCCAGGATAGTCGGAAAATGCAAAAATCCAAAAAAAAATATGGAAATAAGTTTTCGAGTGAAGAAAGGATCCTATTTATAGAAGGTATAAACTTCATGATACTCAGCAGCATATCATTGTTTTCATGATTGTCTTTCAATCATTTTCACTAAACTAGGATCGAGTTATCAACCCCCAATAATAATGCATATTATTTTCACCATTGAATGTGTGTTATTTTTCTGGACCCTCTATTAAATATACATTCACCCTATCTTCTGTGCATCCTAGATATAAGGTAGATTAAACATTGGTCTGTCGTTGATTGCAATGCTCCGACAGATTCAGAAAATGTGTTCAATATGATTTTCCCAGTTGAGCTTGTCAGTAATTGTTAGTCTCCTGTACGTTTATGGATAAACCTTCGATTTCTCATTATTATTCATTAGGATGTTTTTAGGTTTTAGGGTTTGCCGTGAAGGCAGCAGCTTTTCCGTGCATACTCAATAGAGATGACCACTTCAGCAACGAATTTGAACATGCGCGCAAAAGCAGCAGCCTTCACGGCTGTGCTTTTTTAGGTTTTCCGAGGAAGTAATGGATTTAAATTCGATCTAATCAGAATTTTCGGAAATATTGAGAAAATAAAATTTTGAATCATTCGGCGAATTTTACCCATTCACGATACTCGTAGAGAAGGTTTGAACCTTAATTATTAAGGCCGAAATCATGAAGGTGTAGAACTGTAGAAGCCTCCTTGAAGTCCTCACAGATATAAGAATTCATTAGAGCTCTAAAGCTGAGGGCGAGCTGAAGGCAGTGCGAAAACAGCTCTGACGGGGGGGCACGATAGACCTTAGGGTCGCAATGGAATGTAACTCCTTGCCAAACTATAACTATATGGGTAGAATCCACCCAATGATTCTGCAGATATACCCATTCAAAATTTTATTTTTCCAATATTTACAGAAATGTTTATTAGATCGAATTGAAATCGACTACTTTATCGAAGAATACGGGTCCAACGTTTACACAGAATTTAATGAGGATAATATGATAGGATCACAGAATATTGAATATTTGGAAAAAAAATATTTTTTTTTTCAAATTTTTCTAATGACACGATCATCATCTTCAAACTAGCTTCGAAGTTTCATCATGATTGAATCAGTATTCCTTGAGTTATACCGAAAAAAAACCATATCGAGAAAAAAAACGAAATTTAACACAGTTTTTTCCGAAAATAATGGCCATATCGAATCGACATTTTTTGGTACACTGTTGTGAAATATAGAGCTCAAAGTATGCGCTGAATTTCATTCAAATGTGTAGAACAGTTCGCAAAAAAAATTTTCGAAACAAATTTTGAAAACATTTTTCTTCAAAATTTACTGATTGTATGATCTCAACAAAATTCTGCGAAAGTTGCGCGTTGCTATACACCAACTTACTCTGACTACCGCTAGTAGTTCCCGAATTATGGCCAAAATGACGTACAAACTTCAGTAGGCTTTAACTCCGAAACCGTTTGGCCGATTTTACTCATCAACGAACTTAACCGCGTCGCATTTCGACATGCAACCTACACTTAAAAGTTTTAGGTCGATAGGATTCTCCGTACGACCGTGATCGTACCTACGGACGGCTGGTCGGCCTTACCGACTCGTTTTTGACACCGGATTTGTTTCAGTGACTCCAACCTAGTCGTTTGAGACCATTTGCGGCTCAAAATTCGGAAATACAGACATTAAGACAAAACGATAGCCAGCTGTTTCCCAGAACATGCGCGCAAAAAAAGCTAGCACTCCCAATTATCAACTGCAAAACAAATATGCATTGCCTAGAATATATCAGGTGTCGACATTCTCCCACTATTACCCACTAAAATTTTGGGTCCAAATCGGGGTCCTAGAATTGTCTAATATTGTCCTCCTTGGCTCTGTGAGCGACGAGGGCGCTTTGGTCGCTTTGCCGAGTTTATACAATTAATTCCGCTGAAATAAAAATTATTTGAGCTATGATCTGATTGATCTGATGAAACTATTTCCCAAAAAATTAATCAGATATTAGGAATAATGGATTCTTTCTAATATATAAGAGGAGTTAAAGGAAAAAATGTGGAACATCTACTCATTAATAATATGAAATATCTATAAGGGAATAAGGAGCAATATGAGGTTCATATGTATATGGATACATACACGGATGGATACAAGAAGTCATTTCGGAGCCAAAACAACGGTGAAAACGGAACTGGGGATTGACTCATGGAT
The DNA here is from genome assembly GCA_958510865.1 of Myrrha octodecimguttata. Lineage (NCBI taxonomy): Eukaryota > Metazoa > Arthropoda > Insecta > Coleoptera > Coccinellidae > Myrrha > Myrrha octodecimguttata. The sequence goes on from OY294060.1 coordinate 18,366,287, forward strand.
TTTATTGGATAGTTTGGATCTCTTTTCGTGAAACTATGGTTTATAAATTTTGTATGTACCTATTAATAAATATTCAGTTTCAAATTTATGAATTTTGTTACATACCTATGAAGATATTTCGAGGAAATGTTCATGTTTATTATTATTGAAATTTAAATATTAGTCTCCACTTTGCTGTTGATGTTTATACGAATTTATCAGACGAATTTCAAACCAGACAAATTAATCGTAGTACCTATCGTTCCAAATGTTTTCTTGAGGTATTTTTTGAAACGTAACTTTGGAAGACTTCCATTCCATGAACTGAATATTGAGATTATAAAAACCTTTTGTAGTAAACAGGTATTCGAAAATATTGAGTTTCCGACTTGTGTATTCAGAATCGAAGGAAACCTTTATATGAATTGGTCAAAATTAATTCATTTTCGGAAATGCTTGAGAGTAATGTATGGTCCAACTCGGAAAATCAGAAAGAAGTTCTGATTTGACTAGTTTTGATATGACAGGTAGGTAAAATTTCAGAATTCATATGGCCGAAATTCTTTTGCCGGCATCTATCGGCGAAAACTGAAGTAGGACAACAAATCCGTATTTTGACAACATTTGTACCTCATTTCGGAACCAAAATAAGTCAAATAGTGTCCGCACCTTGTATTCTATGCATCCCTGCCTAGAGTATCCCATGACATCGAGTAAATGACATCTTTCACTTGAGTGAAAAATGTCCAAAATAATAAGCGTATGTCAGCGTGAAGCAGCAAAAATGGGAGAAGAAAATGTTTGTAATGATATTCCATGAACACCAACTGAAATTGCACGCTCCGCTGAAGTCGCAACATAAAACCTATTGCTAGAAAAGTCGCGGAGAAAGTATGAAAAGCGGTACGAACTCTGGATCACATAGTGTAAATCAAATTTACACTGAAAACGCAATGGTGGTGAGAAAGCTGAAACTATGAATTGTGCTTCAGTCTGGTCGGTGTACTCAGTGCTATACGATCCTTTGTTATCTGTGAAAAACAATATTGAGATCAGCCAACATATGAAGTTTATCGTATACTAAAAACGCCAACCCGTCTGATACACAACAAAAAAATCAAGAACTTTCACCAAAGGAGAATTGCTCAAATTCCTCTGTGAATCAGATGGGCTGAACTTTGATTTACTTTAAAACTGATTTGGAAAAATTATATGTACGTTGCGTTTTGGGTCTCTCACCCGATTCGAATGGTACCGTATTCGTTTTGCGGAAATGCCCTGTTGCCCCGAGTTGGGCACTTCGGATAACTGGAAATCTGACGTGGAGATGGTGCAAAGTGGAAGTTATTCTATTGAACTGGGTGACTCATTATGTGATATTCGGAGTTTGCGGCATTGCGATGTTGCCAAGAAATGAACTTTCGAATACGTTTGAGAAAAATTTATATTAATTTCGGTTGCAGATCCTAGAAATATATATGAATTTGGACGAATCTCAATTTTTATTTTACCAAATGCGCTGTTGCCAAGTTAGTCACTTCGGATTACTGAAAATTTTATAAGGAGATAGTTCGAAGTGTATAGGATTCTATTAAAATGGGTTGCTTTCAATATACTATTCAAAGTTGGCGGAAAATGCGCTGTTTCCAAGTTACGACCTTTGTAAATAATTGATAATGAAATTAATGGAAACTTGCGTTAGGGCATTTTTTCATAAATATTAACTATCTTCTGAGACTTCACATTGGATTCGATTACTTGAGACAGAGCGTCGGCAAAATTAGTCTCAAAATTTTGTTCGATATATCCACAAATATATTCACAATATATCCATAACTGGTAAAATAATATTCACGAGTGATCTCCCTCTCCCTCTCGAGATAGAGCTCCCTATATCAGGAAAATCTCAAATGAAAATTATTCAAACTCATTATCGGATTAGAATAGAAGCAATATCTGTAATCCAGACATGTATTACTAAACATTTTGTCGGAATTTCATGAAATTCATAAATGCACGCGTAAGGCTGACATTTCGTAAATCGCTTCGCTCGTATTTCTGATCTTATCGACCCCGTATGAGACTTATGATCAATCAGATTTAAACGTAGGTACCTTTGCTCTCAAAATATGTATATCCGTCTCAACCAAACCGATTTCAGTAATAACATCACGTCGAGGATTGGTTGATGTATTATCGTTACCTTGTGACATATGATTCAATAATACTAAGATAATGCTTCTCTGTTGTTGAAGAAAATGAATCCGTCTCTGCCGAAACAATTTCAGTGATAACGAAATTCTGTCTAGATCTAATTGTAGATGCATAGGTACAAAAATTCAATGTCCGAGCGGATAAATTGGCGGAATGGGCAGGTGAACAGCTTATATTAATGAGGCCAAGCTTCAATAGCGGGAAATTTGAAGTGGGAGAGTAATAAAAGGGCGTTGAGCGCTGGCAATCAAAGCTGTACTATGCCACTAAGATGAAGATTGAAATCGATATTATCTAACAGAAATTCCGTTTTTTTTCTACGATATCAATTGTTTGAAATATGATGAAAAATCGTAACAAAGGTATATTCGTCTGATGAAATAATCCGAGGTGACCAAATTTATCACAGCAAATTCCAAAAGATGCAAATATATCACTTAAATGAGATGCAGATCCATATTGATAGTCTTGAACCAACACTCCATTATATCTCCGAATTGGACATAAAGATTCACCGACTTGAATTGAATAATATCTTAGAAAATTAGAGCTACCTTCATATCAGAATCAGCACATTTCCGATAACTAAGGATATCATATGTAGTCGCTCAGTCTAGCAGAATAATATGTCCACTTATTAGTAATGAAATAATGTAATAATGATGTCCACTTTGCGCATGTCCATATCAGATCGACGGCAACAATGCATTTCCGCAAACTACGAATACATTAACGAAATTCACCAGGCTCAACAATACATTGTCCAAATCGAACCATCTCGATATCCGATTTCCAGTTATCCGAAGTGAACAACTTGGCAGCAACGTATTTAGTGAATATAAAAATTCACATGTTTATAAAGATTCTGGAAGTGGAATTCCGTTAAATCTACTTAAACCAGTGTCCATAACTTGGCAACAGTGCGTTCCAGCAAATTTCGAATGACATATAATGAATCACCTAGCTCGCTGTAATGATGTCCACTACGAACTACTATCTTAACATCAGATCTCCAGTAATCCGAAGTGAACAACTCTGCAGCAGCATATTTAGTGAAAAAAAAAATTATACAGATCCGTGAAAATTCACATTTTTATAAAGATTATGGAACTGGAATTCCGTTAAATCTACTTTAACCAGTGTCCATAACTTGGCAACAGCGCGTTCCAGCAAATTTCAAATGACATATGTATAATGAATCACCTAGCTAGCTGGAATGATGTCCTCTACGAACAACTATCCTAACATCAGATTTCCAGTAATTCGAAGTGACCAACAGCGCATTTCCGCAAAACAAAAACGGTACTATTAGAATCGGGTGAGCGCCAAAAATTACAATGTTCATATTTTATTCACATGCGGCGGTAGCTCAGTGGTTAGAGCGCAAGCCCCATGATCGTAAGGTCTGGGGTTCAAGCCCTTGGCCGGGAAATAACTTTTCCGGTTTTTAGGGGACCGTCCAACCATTCGCTGTTGGGTAAACAATTAACAGTGCTGTTCCTAACGTGGCGCAAAGAATTAGTAACAAAGCCTACACAGAACACACCCGGTATCCTAACTCGCACAAGCTTTAAGCTTCTGAGAGGTTTCGTTGAAGCCTAGGATATTCGGAAAAAATACAAATACAAATACAAATACAAATAACGGATAGCCAGTAAACGGGAGTCTTACCGCTACATGAATTATTTTTGATGAAAAAGGTAAATAAAACTATTCATTACTCTGTAAATATATATATATATATATATATATATATATATATATATATATATATATGACCATAGACATTGAAGACAAAGATTCGCTGAGTATCGATTAAAGCTCATTTTGGGAGGATTTCTTATAATTTTTTAGGCTCTTTTTGAGTTTTCACTCCCAATATCTGAAACAAAACTATTAAAAACTGAATAAAATTGCTTTTCCGTGTGCAGATGCTGAAATAATTTGACAAAAGTCTCAAATCAAATGGAAAAATGGAAATAAAAAATAATTCTTCAAATTTTCTCCTTCGTCTGATGACAGAATCAGATTGGAACTCGGAAACGTCACAGTTCACTTTGTTTATCGTTCATATTGTTCCTGTATTGTTCATCGGGCAATCTGTTTCACAAGAAACTGCCCTTGACAAATATTTAGTCCTGCAAAACGCAAGGGTAGTTTTCATGAAAAAAACGACTTTTATTTAATTTTTAATAGTTCTGTTTCAGATATTGGGAGTGAAAACCAAAAAAAAGCCTAAAAAATAATAAATCGCTAGTATAAATTCCTGACTCAAAAACATACAAAGTCGTGTCTTTATCTTTACTAGTGAAGAACTTGATTTTTCATCATTCTACATAAGGTATGTTGCCTTGAGACTATCAGATGACGAAGACTATTTCTACGATATTGTAATGGAAAATGCTCTGAACCTATGGTGGGAGAAAAAATAAAATTGGAAAAAGACCCCGTAAAATCGCCCAGTATTTGAATTTATCAGATTATAAATTATATACGTCAGCTATTCCTCTAGTTAATAGAGGAGGTGGTATCCTGTTTCGATTGCCTTTGGTAAGGATCTAACCCTGCACCCCGGCTATCTGGTATATGGTTCCAAACATTTACTGCACAACTAACAGTATATCTGACGTTAACGAAGGGTGATTTCAAGTGTTGATTCGATGATTATATAGAATTATGTCACTTAACTGATAATTTCTGAAAAAGTTGATATAGTAAGGCTCAAAGACTTCACATGTAATTTGTCAGCGGAGTTCAAGCTATGTGAATCATGTGAATGTAATTGATTGTTCTATTCTCACTGCTGTTACAGATTGAAAAGAGTTGTTTCGTCACAATGTTTATCGCGTCATTTACAATAAACCGCACCACTGAACTGTTGATGGCTATGTCCGGCTCGAAGGACCAATGTTAATTGAGGTATTTTTTCTTTGGAATCGAAAAAGAAATTCCATTTAACGCTGTTCATTCACATGAACTCAATATGATGGACTGTATACTTGTTCGATAGGGTATATAAAAAATTTTTTAAGGCATAATGCCTGCAGTTTTGGGTGAATAGAATGTAAGGGTTTATTGTTGGAATACAAGATTGTGACTATATGATTTTGAGACTGGCTTGTCGCCTACGCTCTCAAGTCTCAAGTGGCTAGACGCCATACCAATTCCTACTCCATTGGCGTAACATGAATATGATTCAGAATTATAACTAACAAGTTGCGTATCAAAATGCTACGGTTACACTGTTTCATAAAAGGTCAAAATCAGCTCAATGATTTTCAGTTTAAGTATACCCCTTTCAAATCTTTCATAAATATCTGAATATTAGTAGTATTAGCTGAAGAATATCAACATGCTGTTTCATGCGGAATTTTTCCCGGAAGGATATTTCAACAGAACAAACAACGGATATATCAAGAACCTTGAGGTTTGAGAAAAAAGTTCAAGGCACATTTTTTGTTGAAACCAGTTGCACTTACACTACAGTAATTATTTTATATGAAGTCTGTTGGACCAAGTAAAAATCATCATGTATATTGGTACTTACCTTCCATCTCCACTTGCCTTTCTTGTACCCTCTCTTCCACAACTCTGAAAATCAAAATAAGTCAATATTAGTGAAACAGAACACTACTCAGAATAGATTAGATTAAAGGAGGGGCAAAGGTGTCCTGCAAACCTCGCAAACACTTCGAGACCAAGATCTATTGTGCAACCCCGCGCTGTTTAACTGTCGAGCAGTGAAATCTCAATATACTTTCATAATTTCATGCACAGATGCACAGATAACTAAGTAATCCAAAGTTCTCAATCAGTACTTTTGATCGGTGTGTAGTTATCCACATCCACAAGTACAGTCCGAGACAACAGTAAGTTCAATATTATTTCATTGTTAATCGAATAAATTACGTGGGATAAATTATAGAAAATAACTAGACTGGGGGTCAATTTTTGTATCTCGATTAAGAATTGAAAAGTGTGACAATTATGATATGTTTATGTCGATTTTATCAGTTTTTCCGGGCATCTGCAAAATTTGTGAGAGTTCTATTCGCCATTTCGACTATGTTTTCAAGCAAATATATTCAAGAAATAAACTGAATGCAAGATATCGAGGAATTTCAAATCCGAATATAAACATAACCTAATTACCGTTTCCTTCGACTTAGCAACGAGTGGTACGGAGTATTGGAGATATAACATTCGATTGTCGCGTGACATTCGGTTCCATGAGCAGGTCATGTCTGCTTGTTTATATTTAACTTAGAAAATCGACACAAACATATGGCAATTGTCATGCTCTTCAATTCTTGATCGGGATTCAAGAATAGGCCTCCTTATTTGATAATGTGATTTTTCGGGAATACATTAGAAAGTTACAGACATTTGGACTAAACGATAGCACGCTGTTCTCCAAAACATGTTATTTCCCAAAACTACTTATAACACAATATACGTAGAGCGTAATGATTAATTCTGTCCGACTGATATAAACAGCTCAAATTGATGATGGATTTTGATGACACAGTGCCATGCGGCGTAATTGAAAAATCTACAACTATAGGTACCAGCTGCGGGTTAACGCAAAAGGAGAAAAATGTTTCATCTTTTCAAACACTTGGTATTGGGATGAATACTATTTATAGCCGGCTATACATATCGGACTAAAAGCCCTGAATCTATGTCAACACAAATCACGACTTTGTATAGTTAGAGTTATTTCGTGTTACCTCGCTCTCTCTCTTCTCTGCATGCTTTTATCCGGTTGGTGAGTTTTTTAAGCACTGATTGCAAACTTTATTTTTGAAAGATTCAAATTCTTCCATATTTCACAATTCTCTTGGAAATATGTATATCAACCCCATCCATCGAAATTTTTCCAATTGCTTTGAAAATTTTTCTAACGGCCTTGAAAGTTCTTCGAATTGCTTTGAAAATTTGCCAACTCAATTCAACATTGGGGGTGGATCGTAACATAACAAACAATGATTTGTTGAACTCATTGGACGGCCCCAAAAAAATGTATAAAACACTTGCACGAAATATTAATTTTTTTCGTTCCAGTTCTCATATTCGGATTTTTTTTCTTCGAATAATGCATACAATCCTAATGTCAAAACTAATATAAAAATTTGTTTGATCTGTTGTGAAAAAACGCAAAAAACCTTTTCCTGTTCTTGATACAGACCTCCCATGGGAATTTATTGTTTTCTGTTCGTTTCGAACATCTGAAAATGGAGAACTAAAAACGGGTGTGAAGCTACCGATGGATTCTACCGATGGATTTCGTCGACGGGGGTCATATGGCAACGTGGCGCGGTCGAAGCTAGGATACTTTGTCGGGGCGTTCGGGACTACCCGTAACTGATCTGCTTCCGCGCACAACTTGGTTTGTTTATTTCCTATACGCAGCGAATAGAATAGAATGATGCAAGTTCGGGCGTATTATGAATATGTATCGGGTGGAAAAGTGCTAATAGTAATCAGATAATTTCAAATATCAATTATTCATGATTATGAACCGCCACAATGCATTTTGGAAGTCATTGCCGTAGTAGGTAGTGCAAAATATGAGGAACATTCATTTTTTATATACGTGAATAATGATATCCATCAGTTATCATTACAGATTAAACGTTTTCAATAGCAAATGTTTAGTCCTCGCTGTTGGATTAACAGTGAAGGTCGACTGAAAATTGAAGGTAGGAAAATTTTGGAACTAAAGGAAATATTTCTGATGAAGGCATGGGGCCGGATAAAAATCATTTCTTGTTTACGTCTCATAGCATTTTGAATATCAAATAAAAGTGATCAGGGACGTCGGATTCTATTTTGTAGGAGGAAAAATTTCAAATCTGCGTCTAGACTTATCTATGCAACGTCGGTAACAAAGACCGATAGAATATCGTTTCCTATCACTTTCCTCAACATTTTCAGTAGCCAGAAAAAAGTGATCGCCCGTAGGATACCGGAGACGGCGGACTTCGTTTCGGACGATGGAAAATTTCAAATCTACCACAATACTTATCTGAGCGTTGTCGGTTATAAAAACCGATTCAATATCAGTCCCTCTCACTTCCTCCAACATATTCAGTAGCTAGAAAAAAGTGTTCGCCCATAGGATGCCGGAGACGGCGGACTTCGTTTCGGTGGATGAAAAATTTCAAAACTACCACAATACTTACCTGAGCGTTGTCGGTTATCAAGACCGATTGAAAATCATTCCTTATCACTTCCCTCAACATATTCAATAGCTAGGAAAAAGTGTTCGCCCATAGGATGCCGGAGACGGCGGACTTCGTTTCGGACGATGGAAAATTCCAAATATACGTCAATACTTATCTGAGCGTTGTCGGTTATCAAGACCGATTGAATATCATTCCTTATCACTTCCCTCAACATATTCCGTAGCCAGAAAAAAGTGTTCGCCTATAGGATACCGGAGACGGCGGACTTCGTTTCGGACGATGGAAAATTTCAAATATACGTCAATACTTATCTGAGCGTTGTCGGTTATCAAGACCGATTGAATATCATTCCTTATCACTTCCCTCAACATATTCCGTAGCCAGAAAAAAGTGTTCGCCTATAGGATACCGGAGACGGCGGACTTCGTTTCGGACGATGAAAAATTTCAAAACTACTACAATACTTATCTGAGCGTTGTCGGTTATCAAGACCGATTGAATATCATTCCCTATCACTTCTCCCAACATTTTCAATAGCCAGAAAAAAGTGTTCGCCCATAGGATACCGGAGACGGCGGACTTCGTTTCGGACGATGAAAAATTTCAAATATACGTCAATACTTATCTGACCGTTGTCGGTTATCAAGACCGATTGAATATCATTCCTTATCACTTCCCTCAACATATTCATTAGCCAGAAAAAAAGTGTTCGCCCATAGGATACCGGTGACGGCGGACTTAGTTTCGGAAGATGAAAAATTTCAAAACTACCACAATACTTATCTGAGCGTTGTCGGTAATAAGGACCGATTGAATATCATTCCTTATCACTTCCCTCAACATTTTCAATAGCCAGAAAAAAGTGTTCGCCCATAGGATATCGGAGACGGCGGACTTCGTTTCGGACGATGAAAAATTTCAAAACTACCACAATACTTATCTGAGCGTTGTCGGTTATCAAGACCGATTGAAAATCATTCCTTATCACTTCCCTCAACATATTCAATAGCTAGAAAAAAGTGTTCGCCCATAGGATGTTGGAGACGGCGGACTTCGTTTTGGACGATGGAAAATTTCAAATATACGTCAATACTTATCTGAGCGTTGTCGGTTATCAAGACCGATTGAAAATCATTCCTCATCACTTCCCTCAACATATTCAATAGCTAGAAGAAAGTGTTCGCCCATAGGATGCCGAAGACGGCGGACTTCGTTTCGGACGATGGAAAATTTCAAATATACGTCAATACTTATCTGACCGTTGTCGGTTATCAAGACCGATTGAATATCATTCCTTATCACTTCCCTCAACATATTCAGTAGCCAGAAAAAAGTGTTCGCCTATAGGATACCGGAGACGGCGGACTTCGTTTCGGACGATGGAAAATTTCAAATATACGTCAATACTTATCTGAGCGTTGTCGGTTATCAAGACCGATTGAATATCATTCCTCATCACTTCCCTCAACATATTCCGTAGCTAGAAAAAAGTGTTCGCCCATAGGATGCCGGAGACGGCGGATTTCGTTTCGGTCGATGAAAAATTTCAAAACTACCACAATACTTATCTGAGCGTTGTCGGTTATCAGGACCGATTGAAAATCATTCCTTATTACTTCCCTCAACATATTCAATAGCTAGGAAAAAGTGTTCGCCCATAGGATGCAGGAGACGGCGGACTTCGTTTCGGACGATGGAAAATTTCAAATATACGTCAATACTTATCTGAGCGTTGTCGGTTATCAAGACCGATTGAATATCATTCCTTATCACTTCCCTCAACATATTCATTAGCCAGAAAAAAGTGTTCGCCCATAGGATACCGGAGACGGCGGACTTAGTTTCGGACGATGAAAAATTTCAAATCTACGTTAATACTTATCTCATCGATGTCGGTAACAATGACCCTGTGTTTACTGCTTTTTTACTTTTATGATTATGATGGAAAAACATTCATAAGGGGTGAAAGATTGAAAAAAAATAGCGATGCTTATTCTCACTAGTAAAACAAATCATCCGACAAAAATTCCAAAAATGAAACATTCTGTAAGCCTTCAAAAACGGTTTTCAATAATCATGAACTGTGCTAACTAACTTTGTCATCTTTTATGGTTCAATGTCTTCCTCAAGTTTTTCTACGGAAAGCAATCAGAAGGTGTTTCGTTAAATACAATACATATTAAATTTCGATTGAAGATTCTTTTTCGAGGATTTCACATTATTTTTCTAGTGGTTCGAGGTTTTCACTTCAAATATTCATTATTCGGTTAAATTCACTGGAAAAAGAAGAAGAATTAAAAAATGTTCATATCAAATGAATCTGTGCTACTCTGAGTTATTGAAAATATCGATTTGACAAATGATTCAATAACGAAAATAATCGAGAGAAAATAATTATGCAAATTTTCTCGTTTGTCTAATGAAGAAGATTTAGGCTCTGAAATGTTACAATTTACTTTATATTGATTGAAGTGAAACTTTATTACCACTTATATTTATCAGTTTCACAATAATTGTTTCATCACTTACATTGTGACTTCAATCAATGTTTAATCAATATAAAGATGGATTTCCGCCAAAGACCGAAACAATCAAATACACAATTCACCTTGTTGATCTTTCGAATCGTTGCAATATTGTATATTAAGCAATTTTTCTTAGAAACTGCCTGTGACATATAGTTTCTTACATTTAAAACAATTTTTTTTAATTTTTAGGAGTTATTTTTCAGATATTGGAGGTGAAATTGTAGAGAACACCTTAAAAATACCACAATACACATCGATTGATATTTTTAGGGGTTCTTCGGGTTCATTATCGATGGATATGCTGATCATACAAATTCTTTCTTCAGATTGATAAGACATAATTAGTTGTTGAAGTAGTATGTCTAAGAATTCTCCTCGAGTTTATTGTAGGCCAATTCGAATCAGATGGTGTCGGCAATTCCCCATGGATTTTCCTAACCGAAATTGGGTAACGAGAAACCAGGTAGACTGCACTGAATTAGGCACGTCTCCAGAAAATAAGACCGAGGTTTTATAAGTTTATGACATAGCCTTCTGGAACCTTCAATATCTTCTTCGAAAATATAAGACAGTCTAAGCTTCCTCAGTTTGAAAATATTTTGTTCGAACTGAATGTCTGAAAGGAAGAATTTTTCAATGTTATTCTCCTTAAAAATTTTTCCGAACTTTTTACTTTTTATCGCAATTGTCCAGAACACAATAAAAGAGTTAACGCTTTGTGGGATATTCATAATCCTAATTATGGGTTATAAGCGAGAATTTTATTGATTTGATTGTGTGCCACTAAGACACATAATTTTTCACTTATATTTGAAATTTTCCTTCCTGAAAAATAAAATATTATACCTTGTGTTCGAATACTTTTTTCTGGCTACTGGAAATGATGGGAGGAGTGATAAGGAATTAAATTAAATCAGTCTTTGTTACCGACATCGCTCAAATAAGTATTGTGATGGATTTGAAATGTTCCATTGTTCGAAACGAAGTCCGCCGTCTCCGGTATCCTATAGGCGAACACTTTTTTCTAGCTATTGAATATGTTGAGGGAAGTGATGAGGAATGATTTTCAATCTGTCTTGATAACCGACAACGCTCAGATAAGTATTGACGTATATTTGAAATTTTCCATCGTCCAAAACGAAGTCCGCCGTCTCCAACATCCTATGGGCGAACACTTTTTTCTAGCTATTGAATATGTTGAGGGAAGTGATAAGGAATGATTTTCAATCGGTCTTGATAACCGACAACGCTCAGATAAGTATTGTGGTAGTTTTGAAATTTTTCATCGTCCGAAACGAAGTCCGCCGTCTCCGGTATCCTATGGGCGAACACTTTTTTCTGGCTATTGAAAATGTTGAGGGAAGTGATAAGGAATGATATTCAATCGGTCCTTATTACCGACAACGCTCAGATAAGTATTGTGGTAGTTTTGAAATTTTTCATCTTCCGAAACTAAGTCCGCCGTCACCGGTATCCTATGGGCGAACACTTTTTTTCTGGCTAATGAATATGTTGAGGGAAGTGATAAGGAATGATATTCAATCGGTCTTGATAACCGACAACGCTCAGATAAGTATTGACGTATATTTGAAATTTTCTATCGTCCGAAACGAAGTCCGCCGTATCCGGCATCCTATGGGCGAACACTTTTTTCTAGCTATTGAATATGTTGAGGGAAGTGATAAGGAATGATTTTCAATCGGTCTTGATAACCGACAACGCTCAGATAAGTATTGTGGTAGTTTTGAAATTTTTCATCGACCGAAACGAAGTCCGCCGTCTCCGGCATCCTATGGGCGAACACTTTTTTCTGGCTACTGAATATGTTGAGGGAAGTGATAAGGAATGATATTCAATCGGTCTTGATAACCGACAACGCTCAGATAAGTATTGTGGTAGTTTTGAAATTTTTCATCGACCGAAACGAAGTCCGCCGTCTCCGGCATCCTATGGGCGAACACTTTTTTCTGGCTACTGAATATGTTGAGGGAAGTGATAAGGAATGATATTCAATCGGTGTTGATAACCGACAATGCTCAGATAAGTATTGACGTATATTCGAAATTTTCCATCGTCCGAAACGAAGTCCGCCGTCTCCGGCATCCTATGGGCGAACACTTTTTTCTGGCTACTGAATATGTTGAGGGAAGTGATAAGGAATGATATTCAATCGGTCTTGATAACCGACAACGCTCAGATAAGTATTGACGTATATTTGAAATTTTCCATCGTCCGAAACGAAGTCCGCCGTCTCCGGCATCCTATAGGCGAACACTTTTTTCTGGCTACTGAATATGTTGGGGAAAGTGATAAGGAATGATATTCAATCGGTCTTGATAACCGACAACGCTCAGATAAGTATTGACGTATATTTGAAATTTTCCATCGTCCGAAACGAAGTCCGCCGTCTCCGGCGTCCTATGGGCGAACACTTTTTTCTGGCTACTGAATATGTTGAGGGAAGTGATAAGGAATGATATTCAATCGGTCCTGATAACCGACAACGCTCAGATAAGTATTGTGGTAGTTTTGAAATTTTTCATCGACCGAAACGAAGTCCGCCGTCTCCGGCATCCTATGGGCGAACACTTTTTTCTGGCTACTGAATATGTTGAGGGAAGTGATAAGGAATGATATTCAATCGGTCTTGATAACCGACAACGCTCAGATAAGTATTGTGGTAGTTTTGAAATTTTTCATCGACCGAAACGAAGTCCGCCGTCTCCGGCATCCTATGGGCGAACACTTTTTTCTGGCTACTGAATATGTTGAGGGAAGTGATAAGGAATGATATTCAATCGGTGTTGATAACCGACAATGCTCAGATAAGTATTGACGTATATTCGAAATTTTCCATCGTCCGAAACGAAGTCCGCCGTCTCCGGCATCCTTTGGGCGAACACTTTTTTCTAGCTATTGAATATGTTGAGGGAAGTGATAAGGAATGATTTTCAATCGGTCTTGATAACCACGAGTGTGAAGCTACCGATGGATTTCGTCGACGGGGGTCATATGGCAACGTGGCGCGGTCGAAGCCAGGGTACTATGTCGGGGCGTTCGGGACTACCCGTAACTGATCTGCTTCCGCGCACAACTTGGTTTGTTTATTTCCTATACGCAGCGAATGGAATGGAATGATGCAAGTTCGGGCGTATTATGAATATCTATCGGGTGGAAAAGTGCTAATAGTAATCAGATAATTTCAAATATCAATTATTCATGATTATGAACCACCACAATGCATTTTGGAAGTCATTGCCGTAGTAGGTAGTGCAAAATATGAGGAACATTCATTTTTTATATACGTGAATAATGATATCCATCAGTTATCATTACAGATTAAGCGTTTTCAATAGCAAATGTTTAGTCCTCGCTGTTGGATTAACAGTGAAGGTCGACTGAAAATTGAGGGTAGGAAAATTTTGGAACTAAAGGAAATATTTCTGATGAAGGCATGGGGCCGGATAAAAATCATTTCTTGTTTACGTCTCATAGCATTTTGAATATCAAATAAAAGTGATCAGGGACGTCGGATTCATTTTGTAGGAGGAAAAACTTCACATCTGCGTCTAGACTTATCTAAGCAACGTCGCTAACAAAGACCGATAGAATATCTTTTCCTATCACTTTCCTCAACATTTTCAGTAGCCAGAAAAAAGTGTTCGCCCGTAGGATACCAGAGACGGCGGACTTCGTTTCGGACGATGGAAAATTTCAAATCTACCACAATACTTATCTGAGCGTTGTCGGTTATAAAAACCGATTGAATATCATTCCCTCTCACTTCCTCCAACATATTCAGTAGCTAGAAAAAAGTGTTCGCCTATAGGATACCGGAGACGGCGGAATTCGTTTCGGACGATGAAAAATTTCAAAACTACTACAATACTTACCTGAGCGTTGTCGGTTATCAAGACCGATTGAATATCATTAATTATCACTTCCCTCAGCATATTCCGTAGCTAGAAAAAAGTGTTCGCCTATAGGATGCCGGAGACGGCGGACTTCGTTTCGGACGATGGAAAATTTCAAATATACGTCAATACTTATCTGAGCGTTGTCGGTTATCAAGACCGATTGAATATCATTCCTTATCACTTCCCTCAACATATTCAGTAGCCAGAAAAAAGTGTTCGCCCGTAGGATGCCGGAGACGGCGGACATCGTTTCGGTCGATGAAAAATTTCAAAACTACCACAATACTTATCTGAGCGTTGCCGGTTATCAAGACCGATTGAAAATCATTCCTTATCACTTCCCTCAACATATTCAATAGCTAGAAAAAAGTGTTCGCCCATAGGATGCCGGAGACGGCGGACTTCGTTTCGGACGATAGAAAATTTCAAATATACGTCAATACTTATCTGAGCGTTGTCGGTTATCAAGACCAATTGAATATCATTCCTTATCAATTCCCTCAACATATTCAGTAGCCAGAAAAAAGTGTTCGACCATAGGATGCCGGAGACGGCGAACTTCGTTTCGGACGATGGAAAATTTCAAATATACGTCAATACTTATCTGAGCGTTGTCGGTAATGAACACCTATTGAATATCATTCCTTATCACTTTCCTCAACATATTCAGTAGCCAGAAAAAAGTGTTCGCCCGTAGGATACCGGAGACGGCGGACTTCGTTTCGGACGATGGAAAATTTCAAATATACGTCAATACTTATCTGAGCGTTGTCGGTAATAAACACCTATTGAATATCATTCCTTATCACTTTCCTCAACATATTCAGTAGCCAGAAAAAAGTGTTCGCCCATAGGATATCGGAGACGGCGGACTTCGTTTCGGACGATGGAAAATTTCAAATATACGTCAATACTTATCTGAGCGTTGTCGGTAATAAACTCCTATTGAATATCATTCCTTATCACTTTCCTCAACATATTCAGTAGCCAGAAAAAAGTGTTCGCCCATAGGATACCGGAGACTGCGGACTTCGTTTCGGACGATGGAAAATTTCAAATATACGTCAATACTTATCTGAGCGTTGTCGGTTATCAAGACCGATTGAATATCATTCCTTATCACTTCCCTCAACATATTCCGTAGCCAGAAAAAAGTTTTCGCCCTTAGGATACCGGAGACGGCGGACTTCGTTTCGGACGATGAAAAATTTCAAAACTACTACAATACTTATCTGAGCGTTGTCGGTTATCAAGACCGATTGAATATCATTCCTTATCACTTCCCTCAACATATTCCGTAGCTAGAAAAAAGTGTTCGCCCATAGGATGCCGGAGACGGCGGACTTCGTTTCGGACGATGGAAAATTTCAAATATACGTCAATACTTATCTGAGCGTTGTCGGTTATCAAGACCGATTGAATATCATTCCTTATCACTTCCCTCAACATATTCCGTAGCCAGAAAAAAGTGTTCGCCTATAGGATACCGGAGACGGCGGACTTCGTTTCGGACGATGAAAAATTTCAAATATACGTCAATACTTATCTGAGCGGAGTTGAGGGAAGTGATAAGGAATGATATTCGATCGGTCTTGATAACCGACAACGCTCAGATAAGTATTGACGTATATTTGAAATTTTCCATTGTCCGAAACGAAGTCCGCCGTCTCCGGCATCCTATGGGCGAACACTTTTTTCTGGCTACTAAATATGTTGAGGGAAGTGATAACGAATGATATTCAATCGGTCTTGATAACCGACAACGCTCAGATAAGTATTGACGTATATTTGAAATTTTCCATTGTCCGAAACGAAGTCCGCCGTCTCCGGCATCCTATGGGCGAACACTTTTTTCTGGCTACTAAATATGTTGAGGGAAGTGATAACGAATGATATTCAATCGGTCTTGATAACCGACAACGCTCAGATAAGAATTGACGTATATTTGAAATTTTCCATCGTCCGAAACGAAGTCCGCCGTCTCCGGTATCCTATGGGCGAACACTTTTTTCTGGCTAATGAATATGTTGAGGGAAGTGATAACGAATGATATTCAATCGGTCTTGATAACCGACAACGCTCAGATAAGAATTGACGTATATTTGAAATTTTCCATCGTCCGAAACGAAGTCCGCCGTCTCCGGTATCCTATGGGCGAACACTTTTTTCTGGCTACTGAATATGTTGAGGGAAGTGATAAGGAATGATATTCAATCGGTCTTTATTACCGACAACGCTCAGATAAGTATTGTGGTAGTTTTGAAATTTTTCATCGTCCGAAACTAAGTCCACCGTCTCCGGTATCCTATGGGCGAACACTTTTTTCTGGCTAATGAATATGTTGAGGGAAGTGATAAGGAATGATATTCAATCGGTCTTGATAACCGACAACGCTCAGATAAGTATTGACGTATATTTGAAATTTTCCATTGCCCGAAACGAACTCCGCCGTCTCCGGCATCCTATGGGCGAACACTTTTTTCTGGCTACGGAATATGTTGAGGGAAGTGATAAGGAATGATATTCAATCGGTCTTGATAACCGACAACGCTCAGATAAGAATTGACGTATATTTGAAATTTTCCATCGTCCGAAACGAAGTCCGCCATCTCCGGTATCCTATGGGCGAACACTTTTTTCTGGCTACTAAATATGTTGAGGGAAGTGATAAGGAATGATATTCAATCGGTCTTTATTACCGACAACGCTCAGATATGTATTGTGGTAGTTTTGAAATTTTTCATCGACCGAAACGAAGTCCGCCGTCTCCGGCATCCTATGGGCGAACACTTTTTTCTGGCTACTGAATATGTTGAGGGAAGTGATAAGGAATGATATTCAATCGGTCTTTATTACCGACAACGCTCAGATAAGTATTGCCGCCGTCTCCGGCATCCTATGGGCGAACACTTTTTTCTGGCTACTGAATATGTTGAGGGAAGTGATAAGGAATGATATTCAATCGGTCTTGATAACCGACAACGCTCAGATAAGTATTGTGGTAGTTTTGAAATTTTTCATCGTCCGAAACTAAGTCCGCCGTCTCCGGTATCCTATGGGCGAACACTTTTTTCTGGCTAATGAATATGTTGAGGGAAGTGATAAGGAATGATATTCAATCGGTCTTGATAACCGACAACGCTCAGATAAGTATTGACGTATATTTGAAATTTTCCATCGTCCGAAACGAAGTCCGCCGTCTCCGGCATCCTATGGGCGAACACTTTTTTCTGGCTACGGAATATGTTGAGGGAAGTGATAAGGAATGATATTCAATCGGTCTTGATAACCGACAACGCTCAGATAAGAATTGACGTATATTTGAAATTTTCCATCGTCCGAAACGAAGTCCGCCGTCTCCGGCATCCTATGGGCGAACACTTTTTTCTGGCTACGGAATATGTTGAGGGAAGTGATAAGGAATGATATTCAATCGGTCTTGATAACCGACAACGCTCAGATAAGAATTGACGTATATTTGAAATTTTCCATCGTCCGAAACGAAGTCCGCCGTCTCCGGTAGCCTATGGGCGAACACTTTTTTCTGGCTAATAAATATGTTGAGGGAAGTGATAAGGAATGATATTCAATCGGTCTTTATTACCGACAACGCTCAGATAAGTATTGTGGTAGTTTTGAAATTTTTCATCGACCGAAACGAAGTCCGCCGTCTCCGGCATCCTATGGGCGAACACTTTTTTCTGGCTACTGAATATGTTGAGAGAATTGATAAGGAATGATATTCAATTGGTCTTGATAACCGACAACGCTCAGATAAGTATTGCCGCCGTCTCCGGCATCCTATGGGCGAACAGTTTTTTCTGGCTACTGAATATGTTGAGGGAAGTGATAAGGAATGATATTCAATCGGTCTTGATAACCGACAACGCTCAGATAAGTATTGTGGTAGTTTTGAAATTTTTCATCGACCGAAACGAAGTCCGCCGTCTCCGGCATCCTATGGGCGAACACTTTTTTCTGGCTACTGAATATGTTGAGGGAAGTGGTAAGGAATGATATTCAATCGGTCTTGATAACCGACAACGCTCAGATAAGTATTGTGGTAGTTTTGAAATTTTTCATCGTCCGAAACGAAGTCCGCCGTCTCTGGTATCCTATGGGCGAACACTTTTTTCTGGCTATTGAAAATGTTGAGGGAAGTGATAAGGAATGATATTCAATCGGCCTTTATTACCGACAACGCTCATATAAGTATTGTGGTAGTTTTGAAATTTTTCATCGTCCGAAACGAAGTCCGCCGTCTCCGGTATCCTATGGGCGAACACTTTCTTCTGGCTACTGAATATGTTGAGGGAAGTGATAAGGAATGATATTCAATCGGTCTTGATAACCGACAACGCTCAGATAAGTATTGACGTATATTTGAAATTTTCCATCGTCCGAAACGAAGTCCGCCGTCTCCGGCATCCTATGGGCGAACACTTTTTTCTGGCTACTGAATATGTTGAGGGAATTGATAAGGAATGATATTCAATTGGTCTTGATAACCGACAACGCTCAGATAAGTATTGACGTATATTTGAAATTTTCTATCGTCCGAAACGAAGTCCGCCGTCTCCGGCATCCTATGAGCGAACACTTTTTTCTAGCTATTGAATATGTTGAGGGAAGTGATAAGGAATGATTTTCAATCGGTCTTGATAACCGACAACGCTCAGATAAGTATTGTGGTAGTTTTGAAATTTTTCATCGACCGAAACGAAGTCCGCCGTCTCCGGCATCCTATGGGCGAACACTTTCTTCTGGCTACTGAATATGTTGAGGGAAGTGATAAGGAATGATATTCAATCGGTCTTGATAACCGACAACGCTCAGATAAGTATTGACGTATATTTGAAATTTTCCATCGTCCGAAACGAAGTCCGCCGTCTCCGGCATCCTATAGGCGAACACTTTTTTCTAGCTACGGAATATGCTGAGGGAAGTGATAATTAATGATATTCAATCGGTCTTGATAACCGACAACGCTCAGGTAAGTATTGTAGTAGTTTTGAAATTTTTCATCGTCCGAAACGAATTCCGCCGTCTCCGGTATCCTATAGGCGAACACTTTTTTCTAGCTACTGAATATGTTGGAGGAAGTGAGAGGGAATGATATTCAATCGGTTTTTATAACCGACAACGCTCAGATAAGTATTGTGGTAGATTTGAAATTTTCCATCGTCCGAAACGAAGTCCGCCGTCTCCGGTATCCTACGGGCGAACACTTTTTTCTGGCTACTGAAAATGTTGAGGAAAGTGATAGGAATAGATATTCTATCGGTCTTTGTTAGCGACGTTGCTTAGATAAGTCTAGACGCAGATGTGAAGTTTTTCCTCCTACAAAATGAATCCGACGTCCCTGATCACTTTTATTTGATATTCAAAATGCTATGAGACGTAAACAAGAAATGATTTTTATCCGGCCCCATGCCTTCATCAGAAATATTTCCTTTAGTTCCAAAATTTTCCTACCCTCAATTTTCAGTCGACCTTCACTGTTAATCCAACAGCGAGGACTAAACATTTGCTATTGAAAACGCTTAATCTGTAATGATAACTGATGGATATCATTATTCACGTATATAAAAAATGAATGTTCCTCATATTTTGCACTACCTACTACGGCAATGACTTCCAAAATGCATTGTGGTGGTTCATAATCATGAATAATTGATATTTGAAATTATCTGATTACTATTAGCACTTTTCCACCCGATAGATATTCATAATACGCCCGAACTTGCATCATTCCATTCCATTCGCTGCGTATAGGAAATAAACAAACCAAGTTGTGCGCGGAAGCAGATCAGTTACGGGTAGTCCCGAACGCCCCGACATAGTACCCTGGCTTCGACCGCGCCACGTTGCCATATGACCCCCGTCGACGAAATCCATCGGTAGAATCCATCGGTAGCTTCACACCCGTCTCCCAGTAATACTCTCGTTAACTATATAACCGACAATGCTCAGATAAGTATTGACGTATATTCGAAATTTTCCATCGTCCGAAACGAAGTCCGCCGTCTCCGGCATCCTTTGGGCGAACACTTTTTTCTAGCTATTGAATATGTTGAGGGAAGTGATAAGGAATGATTTTCAATCGGTCTTGATAACCGACAACGCTCAGATAAGTATTGTGGTAGTTTTGAAATTTTTCATCGTCCGAAACGAAGTCCGCCGTCTCCGGTATCCTATGGGCGAACACTTTTTTCTGGCTACTGAATATGTTGAGGGAAGTGATAAGGAATGATATGCAATCGGTCTTGATAACCGACAACGCTCAGATAAGTATTGACGTATATTTGAAATTTTTCATCGACCGAAACGAAGTCCGCCGTCTCCAACATCCTATGGGCGAACACTTTTTTCTGGCTACTGAATAGGTTGAGGGAAGTGATAAGGAATGATATTCAATCGGTCTCGATAACCGCCAACGCTCAGATAAGTATTGACGTATATTTGAAATTTTCCATCGTCCGAAACGAAGTCCGCCGGCTCCGGCATCCTACGGGCGAACATTTTTTTATGGCTACTGAAAATGTTGAGGAAAGTGATAGGGAACGATATTCTATCGGTCCTTGTTACCGACATTGCTTAGATAAGTCTAGACGCAGATTTGAAATTTTTCCTTCTAGAAAATAGAATCCGTCGTCCCTGATCACTTTTATTTGATATCCAAAATGTTATGAGAAGTAAATAAGAAATGATTTCTTTCCGGCCCCACGCCTTCATCAGAAATATTTCTTCTAGTTCCAATATTTTCCTACCCTCAATTTTCAGTCGACCTTCACTATTAATCCAACAGTGTGGGGGTTCATAATCATGAACAATTGATATTTGAAATTATCTGATTACTATTAGCACTTTTCCACCCGATACATATTCATTATACGCCCGAACTTGCATCATTCATAGGAAATAACCGAAGTCGTGCGCGGAAGCAGATCAGTTACGGGTAGTCCCGAACGCCCCGACATAGTACTCTGGCTTCGAACGCGCCACGTTGCCATACGACCCCCGTCGACGAAATCCATCGGTAGAATCCATCGGTAGCTTCACACCCGTCTCCCAGTAATACTCTCGTTAACTATAAAAGTCCAAAAAGTCTTTGATAAATCGTGAAATCAAAAATTATCAAACCAAACACTAACAAACAGTACAAAATCGACTATCAAAACAAAATCCATGTCGGCACCTAAGTTTCCAAAACTGGCCACCGTGGTGCTGCAATCTTAAATTCAGACGCCAATACGCAGCGAATAGAATAGAATGATGCAAGATCGGGCGTATTATGAATATGTATCGGGTGGAAAAGTCTAATAGTAATCAGATAATTTCAAATATCAATTGTTTATGATTATGAATCACCACAATGGCTTTTGGAAGTCATTGCCGTAGAAGGTAGTGCAAAATATGAGGAACATTCATTTTTGATATACGTGAATAATGATATCCATCAGTTATCATTAGAGATTCAGCCTTTTAAATAGCCAAAGTTCAGTCCTCGCTGTTGGATTAACCGTGATGGTCGACTGAAAATTGAGGGTAGAAAAATTTTGGAACTAGGAGAAAAATTTCTGATGAAAGGATGCCGGAGACGGCATACTTCGTTTCGGAGGATGGAAAATTTCAAATCTGCGCCTAGACTTATCTGAGCGATGTCGTGAACAAAAACCCACTAAATATAATTCCTTATCGCCTCCCTCAACATTTTCAATGGCCAGAAAAAAGTGTTCGGCTATTGGATGCCGTAGAAGGCGCACTTCGTTTCGGACGATGGAAAATTTCAAATCTACGCCAACACTTATCTGAGCGATGTCGGTAACAAAGACCGATTGAATATCATTCTTTATCACTTCCCTCAACATATTCAGTAGCCAGAAAAAAGTGTTCGTCCATAGGATGCCGTAGACGGCGGACTTCGCTTCGAACGATGGAAAATTTCAAATCTGCGTCCAGACTGATTTGAGTAATGTCGGTAACAAAGACCTTTTAAATATAATTTCTTGTCACCTTCCTCAACATTTCCAATGGCCAGAAAGAAGTGTCCGCCCATAGGATACCGGAGACGGCGGACTTCGTTTCGGACGATGGAATATTTAAAATATGCGTCAACACTTATCTGAACGATGTCGGTAACGAAGACCAGGAGTTTACTGCTTTTTTTGCTGTTATAATAATGATTAAGAAACATTCATAAGGGGTGAAAAATTGAAATAAATAGCGATGCGTATTTTCACTAGTAAAATAAATCCTCCGACAAAAATTTTGATTAAATTGAGTGAATTTTAAATTTCCACCGTCAACGTGGAGTTCACAGTCCCTGCTCTCCTAACTGCATTTGAAGTATCCAAAATGATGAGTAAAGTGATAGGAAATGAAAACTGATTCAAGTCGGAGGTTGCCATCACTTAGATAATTTTTCACTCATATTTGAAATTTTCCCGCCTGAAAAATTAAATATCCTGTGTTCGAACACTTTTTTCTGGCTAGAGAAAATGTTGAGTAAAGTGATAAGGAATGATATTCAATCGGTCTTTGTAACCGACATCGCTCAGATAAGTCTAGATGCAGATTTGAAATGTTCCACCGTCCGAAACGAAGTCCGCCGTCTCCGGCATCCTATCATCCTTTCATCAGAAATTTTTCTCCTAGTTCCCAAATTTTCCTACCCCCAATTTTCAGTCGACCATCACTGTTATTCCAACAGCGAGGACTAAACTTTTGCTATTGAAAAGGCTAAATCTCTTATGATAACTGATGGATATCATTATTCACGTATATTAAATATGAATGTTCCTCATATTTTGCACGACCTTCTAGGGCAATGACTTCCAAAATGCATTGTGGTGATTCGTAATCATAAACAATTGATATTTGAAATTATCTGATTACTATCAGCACTTTTCCACCCGATACATATTCATAATACGCCCGATCTTGATCATTCTATTCCATTCGCTGCGTATAGGAAAAAAACAAATCGAGTCGTGCGTAGGAAGCAGATCAGTTACGGGTAGCCCCGAGCGCCCTGACGTACCACCCTGGCTTCGACCGCGCCACGTTGCCATATGACGTCCGTCGACGAAATCCATCGGTAGCTTCACACCCGTCGCTTCGGCAACGAATTTGAACATTTGTATGCCTTCACGGCAGAGCTTTTCTAGATTGTTTTTCGATAAAATACTGGATTTCACTTCGATCTAATCTGTATTTTAGGAAATATTGGGAAAATATAACTCTGAATGGGTATATCTACGGAATCATTGGGCGGATTTTACCCATTCACGAATTCGACCTTTGTAATTAAGCCTCAAACCTACGCTACAAATATCTAGTTTTTAAGTCGTTTATTCCGGAAGTTATTGTGTTTACAGTCAGCCTAACGGCCAAATGCGCAAACACAATAACTTCCGAAAGACACAACTTAGAAACTCGATATTTGTAGAGAAGGTTTGGACCTTAATTACGAAGGCCGAATTCGTGAATGGGTATAATCCACCCAATGATTCCGCAGATATACCCAATCAAATTGTTTCGGAATTGAATTCGAGTACTTCATTAAAAAATAACAGTTCGAAGGTTCATACAGAATTGAATGAGGATAATATGATGAGAAGATCACAGAATATTAAATATCTTAAAAAATAAATTTGAATTTTTTTTTATTGTTCTGATGAGACGATCATCAAGAAATTTCGCACAATGTTGTCCTGCAACATTTCCAAACTAGCTGCGAAGTTTCATCAGGATTGAATCAGTTTTTCTTGATTTATACCAAAAAAACCAATGATATCGAGAAGAAAACCACGAAATTCTCCATAGTTTTTCCCAATATCTCCAAAACTAATGGCAGTATCGGATTGAAATTTGTTACGCGTCGTTAAACTCCACCTAATTGGCAAGTTTGAATTCAATCGCTCAAGTAGTTTCTGAAATAAAAAATTAGTAACTTCAAAATTTCAAGGGTAAAAATACTTTGCTGACCGAAATAGAATCATACCGTCACTTTCAGACTTATAGTAAGAATATGAGACTCATAATGCAAACCTAAGATCTATCGAGGATCACCTTTTTGCCACCATATTCAAAATTAAAATCCACCCCAATTTGGGGGTAGTTTATTCTTGTAATTTTTCAAAATAATTTGCTGACCGAAGGTTTCCAGTCGAGATATTTTATCAAAACGCTACATTATGATTGAATGTGGCATACTTTTTGTGCCACCATAAAAAAAATTCAGATCCGCCCCCGTTTGAGGGTAGTTTATTCTTGTGATTTTTCAGGAATCCTTGCTGATCGGAAATTTCCCGTGAAGATATTTGATTGAAACGGTGTATTATGACTAACCGTAGCATACTCTTTGTGCCACCATGAAAAATATTCAGATCCACCCCCTATTAAGGGTAGTTTATTCTTGTGATTTTTCGGAAATCCTTGCTGATCGATATTTTTCAGTGGAGATATTTCATTCAAACAAAGTAAAATAATTGCAAATCGGATACCCTCTGTGCCACCATACAAAAATTTCAGGTCCGACTCGTTTAAGGGTAGTTTATCCTCGTAATTTCTACGAATACTTTGCTGACCGAAAATTTTCAGTGGAGATATTTTATTGAAACAACGTATTATGACTAAACGTAGCATAAGCTTGGTGCCACCGTAAAAAAAATTCAGACCCGCCCCTGTTTAAGGGTAGTTTATTCTTGTGATTTTTCAGGAATCCTTGCTGATCGGAAATTTCCCGTGAAGATATTTGATTGAAACGATGTATTATGACTTACCGTAGCATACTCTTTGTGCCATCATAAAAAACATTCAGATCCACCCCCTATTAAGGGTAGTTTATTCTTGTGATTTTTAGGAATACTTGCTGATCGGAAAATTCCCGTGGAGATATTTGATTGAAACGGAGTATTATGACTAACCGTAGCATACCCTTTGTGCCACCGTAAAAAATATTCAGATCCACCCCCTATTAAGGGTAGTTTATTCATCGGATTTTTCGGAAATCCTTGCTGATCCATATTTTCCAGTAGAGATATTTCATTGAAACGAAGTAAAATAATTGCAAATCGGATACTCTCTGTGAAACCATACAAAAATTTCAGGTCCGACTCGTTTAAGGGTAGTTTATCCTCGTAATTTCTCGGAATACTTTGCTGACCGAAAATTTTCAGTGGAGATATTTTATTGAAACAACGTATTATGACTAAACATAGCATAAGCTTGGAGTCGGACGTGGAATTTTTGTATGGTGACACAGAGGGTATCCGATTTGCAATTATTTTACTTTGTTTCAATGAAATATCTCTAGTGGAAAATATGGATCAGCGCGGATTTCCGAAAAATCCGAAGAATAAACTACCCTTAATAGGGGGTGGATCTGAATATTTTTTATGGTGGCACTAAGAATATGCGACGGTTAGTCATAATACATCGTTTCAATCAAATATCTTCACGGGAATTTTCCGATCAGCAAGGATTTCCGAAAAATCACAGGAATAAACTACCCTTAATAGGGGTTGGATCTGAATATTTTTCATGGTGGCACAAAGAGTATGCTACGGTTAGTCATAATACATCGTTTCAATCAAATATCTCTACGGGAAATTTCCCATCAGCAAGGATTTCTGAAAAATCACAAGAATCAACTACCCTTTAACGGGGGCGGTTCTGAATTTTTTCACGGTGGCACCAAGCGTATGCTACGTTAAGTCATAATACGTTGTTTCAATAAAATATCTTCACTGAAAATTTTCGGTCAGCAAAGTATTCCGAGAAATTACGAGGATAAACTACCCTTAAACGAGTCGGACCTGGAATTTTTGTACGGTGGCACAGAGGGTATCCGATTTGCAATTATTTTACTTTGTTTCAATGAAATATCTCCAGTGGAAAATATGGATCAGCAAGGGTTTCCGAAAAATCCGAAAATTAAACTACCCTTAATAGGGGGTGGATCTGAATATTTTTCACGGTGGCACAAAGGGTATGCTACGATTAGTCATAATACTTCGTTTCAATCAAATATCTCAACGGGAATTTTCCGATCAGCAAGGATTCCTGAAAAATCACAAGAATAAACTACCCTTAAAGAGGGGCGGATTTGAAATTTTTTTACGGTGGCACCAAGCGTATGCTACGTTTAGTCATAATACGTTGTTTCAATAAAATATCTCCACTGAAAATTTTCGGTCAGCAAAGTATTCCGAGAAATTACGAGGATAAACTACCCTTAAACGAGTCGGACCTGGAATTTTTGTACGGTGGCACAGAGGGTATCCGATTTGCAATTATTTTACTTTGTTTCAATGAAATATCTCCAGTGGAAAATATGGATCAGAAAGGATTTCCAAAAAATCCGAGGAATAAACTACCCTTAATAGGGGGTGGATCTGAATATTTTTCATGGTGGCACCAAGAATATGCTACGTTTAGTCATAATACGTTGTTTCAATAAAATATCTCCACTGAAAATTTTCGGTCAGCAAAGTATTCCGAGAATTTACGAGGATAAACTACCCTTAAACGAGTCGGACTTGAAATTTTTGTATGGTGGCACAGAGGGTATCCGATTTGCAATTATTTTACTTTGTTTCAATGAAATATCTCCACTAGAAAATATCGATCAGAAAGGATTTCCGAAAAATCACAGGAATAAACTACCCTTAATAGGGGGTGGACCTGAATATTTTTCACGGTGGCACAAAGGGTATGCTACGGTTAGTCATAATACTTCGTTTCAATCAAATATCTCCACGGGAATTTTCCGATCAGCAAGGATTCCTGAAAAATCACAAGAATAAACTACCCTTAATAGGGGGTGGATCTGAATGTTTTTTATGGTGGCACAAATAGTATGCTACGGTTAGTCATAATACATCGTTTCAATCAAATATCTCTACGGGAAATTTTCCATCAGCAAGGATTTCTGAAAAATCACAAGAATAAACTACCCTTTAACGGGGGCGGTTCTGAATTTTTTTCATGGTGGCACAAAAAGTATGCTATATTTAATCATAATATAGCGTTTCGATGAAATATCTCAACTGGAAACCTCCGGTCAGCAAATTATTTCGAAAAATTACAAGAATAAACTACCCCCAATTTGGGGTGGATTTGAAATTTAAATGTGGTGGCACGAACATATCAATGTACATAACTCAGTTTTAGAGTTTGGTTCAATTTAATATTCTTTAAGGTCGTGATTTAGAGGATTATATTTTGGTCAGCAAATTATCCACACCCAAATTTCAAGTGGGTTGTAACTCCGAAACTATTTGACCCATTAACAAACTTCACCGCGGCATTCCAATGCGCGACCTACCCTGAAAGTTTCAAGTTGCTAGCTCACTCCGTTCGACAGTTATCGTGTCCACGGCCGGCCGGAGAGAATCGATTTTGCCACCGGATTCGTCATCAGTGAGTCCAATCTAGTCGTTTGATACCATTTACGGCTCAATCATCCTGTTCCCCTAGAATATGCGCGCAAAAATGGGCGACCAACGTGAATGTTTACTTGAATGATCCTTAAAGTGAACGCTTCGATGCATAAGGTCGCTTTTTCTGGTCCAACAACCGTTTACACGCGAGAGTGTGCCTTACTCGCATCTCCACGTTCAGTCACGGCGAATCGGATTCAAAAACACAATTTCTTATTTTATGAGAAAACTATATGGCCTATTGAAATTCTGAAAAATCTACCTGAATCTTTGTTTTCGGTTGACACTGTTCATAAACAGCATTTTCTCGATATTCCTTCGAGCAAAATCGAAATGAACATAATTGTAAACATGCATTTTCAGGGCAGGCGATTATATCATAAGAAACTTCATATGAGGGCATAATATCCGACGTTTTTGATAATTAAAATAAAATATTTCTGAATCGTATATTTTGATAGAAATTTTCCTGAACGAAGGACACTCAACGTAGATGAAGATGAATGGAAAAAAAAAATTGTCAATTTCTGGAGAAACACCCCCCTAGCACTTCCTGGACGCGTAGATTTTTTGTCCAGTTGATTTTACATTGTAAGGGTGTAGGGAATGTTACTTAGTGGTCCATACATTTTAGCAATGAAGTTCACACGGGGTGACACGATAAAGCTCCTTTTGAATCCTACTAATACTGATATTCCAGACTTAAATTACGTAAATTTGTCTAGATTGAATGTGACAATCTCTGTATATCCACCATAATCCAGAATTATTGGGGAACATGTATAATATTCAGATATTATATAGGAAATTCTTTCGAAAACTCATACTCACATTATGATGAAAATAAAGAATAAAACTGAAAACACACAATGAAGTCACTATCTTTAGAAGAAAAACAAAACTGAAACCAAACACAAAAAAACCCTAAAAAGAAAGAAAACTCTGCACGATAAACAAAAAAAACTTGAAAACTTCCTGCACCAACACAAAACAATGTTAAATACGCAAAACCCACTACACTGTATCGCATCAAAAACGGTAATGAATATCCAACGTCCTGCACCTGCAGACCAGACACAGACAGTACTTGCGCGGTTCAATCTTCAAGACCAATCAGGAAGAAGAGTCAACCATCCCCCAATTGGGTCTTGACGCACTAGGGCTACATGCCGGCACAGGGATGCCAGATCTCAGATTAATCGTGAGATTACACGATTTTGGTTCCAATTTCACATTCTCCGGAATGAGGAAACAATTCTCACGGTTTTTGTACAAATTACTTTCGAATAAACAATAGCATTTAAATTAAATCAAACCAGCTGAATAAGGTCAAATTTATTGATAAAATTAGCAATCGACTAATTTACTCCGCCTCTGTAGTATGTTAGTGAAGATAATGACAGGGGCTTATTCTCAGAGGTAGCCCTTTCATCTACAAATACAAAGTATCGAGCGAAAGGCCTAGGTGAATTTGTGCGTTACATTTATCCGTGTCTCTACCTAAAAATAGCTTTTCATATAGGAAAATACATTGAGGGGTATATCTTGCGCAAAAAATTGAGTCATTCTCATCGTTACACCTGTATATGTTGATGTTGATATATCATGAAGTATCGAAATAATTTATAAAACCTTATAGTATCTGTCATACTTTGCATTTCTAAAGGATAATTCTTAATCGCTTAGTAGCCATGAGGCTATTGGTGAAGCGAAAGTGGCGGTCATCTACCCTCCTAGCCATTATTTTATTGCCCCCTTATGATTCAAGGGTTTGTCACGTAATTCTGCGTGTTTTTGTCGCTCAAAGATATTTTTTCATTGCTTACAGTTCATTTATTCGTTTGCAGTTTTACGCAGTCTTGTCGTAACGTAACTGTCGTAGCCTAAGATTCGTAGGTCCTTCCAGGTTTTTTTTTTGCTGCGTAGTTTTTTGATATTTTTTATTAATAATGTCTGTATAAGAAATATACAGTAGTTTCTTATTTGTATATACTTATGACACTTTTGAACTAATGTTGAATTAAATATTGTCTTATAACCGTTTTCAATAAATGGGTTAGTTGAAACTATTATTCAACAGCTCAGTTTATTATGATGTTTTTGAGCAATTGGTGATCCCACGGTTTCTCACGATGTTTCGTCATTGAATTTCATGATTTCTGCTCCATCTCATCTGGCAACCCTGTAGCCCTCTTTATTAGGAGAATGAGACGATATACAGAGCCGCAAAGTAAGATAAGTCTGGCGTTTCACAGCTGAGAGTGCATGAAGCCACGCAAATTTCAGCGGGCGTCAGGGGCAAGGGGTAGGAACAGTGGAACGATTTGCGCGCCTTTGAGGTGCCTCTAGTGCTGCGTTGCTGGTTGCAGCCAGCTGGAAGGGGTTATTATTAAGGGAATTCGGCGATCAGTTTTCTTCTCTACTCCCTTTTTCAATGCTTATTATTATCGATAATTACTTCCCACTGGATGAATTTCATGTCGGTTTTGTTTCCCTTTTACCATGTGTTAGAAATAGAGCCGTAATTTTCAAGAAAATAAACGAGGAAGAAAACTATTTTGCGAAATCTACGTTTGGGTACATTTATATTATAAAATACCCAATTATTCTCTTTAGAAACTCAGGTTCACATACTTGTGTTCTCAGTACCAAATTTCAGCTAGTGGAATGCCAAAAGGAGCCTTATCTCACAGGTTCGAATTCTGCATGCAATGATAATGAATAAAATCCTCCTTACGAAAAAAGATGAGAAACATGAAGGATTAAATACTTATACAGGGTCTTTCACGAGGAACCTCACCCATATTTATACGGGAAACTACTGAACGTATTTTCATGAAATTCAGCACTTATGAGTATTTCACGATGCTGATGAAATCTAAAATATTTTCAAGGCATGAGCACCTCCGGTTTTTCCGGAAATGACGTCAACTTCCGTTTTTCAAATTGAAACACCTTTTTTTTATTGCAGAAATAGATTCTTTAGAAAATTTCAATTTATTTTGATGTAACATTTTTCAGTTTTGGTTGGAAAATTCTCTCTGAGCGGGAAAATTCGAAAAAAAAATCGAAAATAGAGCTCCGCTGAAACAAGAATAACTTCGAGGTTTTTGGATGGAAAATTTTCATTTTTGGGATTTTTCAAGATGTAAGATTGATGTATCCACTTTAAAAATCGAAATCGCGATTCATGATACAGGGGGTGAAAAAATCGCTTTCAAAGTTAGGGATGACAAAATCGTGAAAAATCAATTTTTTCAAATTAGAACCCCATTTTTTTATGGCAGATATTGAATCTACGTTAAAAAATAATGTGAGTGTATGCATCACACCCTTGCCCTAAAGTGGATATTTTCTGAGTTATTCACAAAAAACTGTTTTTCGTCTTGAATTTTCAGCTATTTCTTTTCCCTTCACGCCAAAAAGATGACATTTTCAGGAACTGTTACTTAAACCATGTTTTAGATTTTACTACCCTAATATGCAAGAGAAAAAAGTTACAGGTTGTTCCTAAATAGATGGCGAATTTGGATTCGAATTTGTATCGGAAACCTCTTTATTTCAACTAATCGGCCATCGGTTTTCTCTCCAGTGATAAATAAATAATTCCTTATGAACCATATGCAAAAACTTACCATGTTTTACATTATTTTTTTTAATGATAGATATCATTAATTACATCTGCCAAATTCCTCTTTATTCAGTAGCATTTTGTGTTTACTATTAATTTGGTGATAATTCGTATTAAGTTATAAAATCGATCACTATGCCTAATTTTACCAATGAAGATTATTTAAATCTCATTCTACTTCATGGAGAATGTAATAAAGTTGTAGATAGAACGATTCGACTGTTCATTGAGAGGTTTCCTGACCGACCCAGACCAACGAGAGATACCATTAACAGAACCATGACAAACTTGAGAAATGTCGGATCTTTCGTTAAGAAAACTACACACAGAGAAAAAAGTGTAGTAGAAGATGAGAACAACGAAATTACAGTTGCATATTTTCGTGTGAATCCTCAAAATTCTCTCAAAGATGCCGAGATTGATCTGGGATTATCTCAATCGAGTGTTTGGAGAATATTAAAAAAACATAAAATGCACCCATATAAATTCAATAGGGTACAGCATTTGAAGGAAACTGATTTCGTCAGGAGAACAGAGTTTTGCGAAGCTATGATGATTCGATTTCAAGAGAATGAAAACTTTTTGGACTGTATAATTTGGACAGATGAATCTAAATTCACAAAGAATGGTTCTTTCAATAGGCATAACAGTCATTATTGGGATGAAGAGAACAACCACCACTTCAGACAATGGAACTTTCAAGAGACCTGGAGTTTCAATGTTTTTGCGCCATCAAAAATAATGCAATTCTCGATGTTCACATTTATGATGGGACTTTAACTGGTAAGATAGAACACTACACATGTTTGCATTATTTAAAGAATGTTCTCCCTTAGGAGATAGATATTCTGACATATTGACTCAAATAATTGAGCCGCTAGTACAGAACCATAATGACTTATGGTATCAACAAGATGGCGCGCCTCCACACAATTCACTCAATGTGTCAAATATCCTCTACAGGCTATTTGAAGATCGATGGTTGGCGAACAATGGTCCACATCTTTGGCCACCACGTTCTCCCGATTTAACTCCTTTAGACTATTATGTTTGGGGTAGGATAAAAAATATTGTCTACTCAACTCCCCTGACTGATAAAGAGGACTGCATAGAACGAGTCAGAAATGCGTTCAGGTTTGTTTAGATTTTTAGATTCATAGTTTTGAAACTCAATTTGGTTTTTAAACACTTTTGCAGATCTCTTCCTCCCGATGAAATAAGAAGAGCAACGCACGAAGCATTCCTGAGACGTATAAATAAATGTCTAGAAATTAACGGTCAAAACTTTGAGCATCTTCTCTAGTTATAACTGCGAGAGTTTGCCATGGTTCTCCTAATAGTAACTTGAAGTCGGTTTCAAGAAGGGGTGAAAAATCTACAGCATGGTTCAAATAACAGTTCCTGAAAATTTCATCTTTTTGGCGAGAAGGGAAAAGAAACAGCTGAAAATTCAAGACGAAAAACAGTTTTTTGTGAATAACTCAGAAAATATCCATTTTAGGGCAAGGGTGTGATGCATACACTCACATTATTTTTTAACGTAGATTCAATATCTGCCATAAAAAAATGGGGTTCTAATTTGAAAAAATTGATTTTTCACGATTTTGTCATCCCTAACTTTGAAAGCGATTTCTTCACCCCCTGTATCATGAATCGCGATTTCGATTTTTGAAGTGGATACATCAATCTTACATCTTGAAAAATCCCCAAAATGAAAATTTTCCATCCAAAAACCTCGAAGTTATTCTTGTTTCAGCGGAGCTCTATTTTCGATTTTTTTTTCGAATTTTCCCGCTCAGAGAGAATTTTCCTACCAAAACTGAAAAATGTTACATCAAAATAAATTGAAATTTTCTAAGGAATCTATTTCTGCAATAAAAAAATGGTGTTCTAATTTGAAAAACGGAAGTTGACGTCATTTCCGGAAAAACCGGAGGTGCTCATGCCTTGAAAATATTTTAGATTTCATCAGCATCGTGAAATACTCATAAGTGCTGAATTTCATGAAAATACGTTCAGTAGTTTCCCGTATAAATATGGGTGAGGTTCCTCGTGAAAGACCCTGTATACTGGTGCATTTCGAAGGTTTCAGTTTTGAGTTTTTTATGGTCTTCAAATCAAGAAATTTCATTGATTACCGATGTCTGATTTTATTTTTGCCTTTTAATTCCTTGGCCGACAAGCTACGCAATCGGTCATGATCGGGATATCTTTGTAAATGATTTTCACTATCCTAGAACTCCGTACAAATGAATTTCAGATGTTAGGTTGAATATACTGAAAATTGAACATAATATCACGGAACACATTTATTTCAGAGAGTAGTTCTCCACTAACAGAGAGATTTCAAGCCAACTGAAAATTGTCGTTATTTTTTCGTGGTTATGGCTATTTCTCCTTACGTTAACGACAATCAGGACGATGGAAATAAGTTTTTTTTTATCCCCAACTTTGCACTCCGTAATTTGTTACTTTGTTTTGTACTTCCTAACCTCCGGATTCCTGGTGTATCTTGAATAATGTCATTCAGGATTGAATAATTATTGGGATGTGATTGAGAATGATTTTGGAAATTTCATGAACAGGAGAGACCCTGATGTGGATTTACCTAATATTTAATTAGACATATCATACTACCTATCTAAATGTTATAGTGTCAGATTAGAAGGGTTCTATCATTGTATTAAGAATATGCATATTGGTTTTATTTGTTGAGTAGAACCATAACGATATATAATATCGTTATTGGAATTCCCGGTATAGGTGAATTGGTAGTTTTGTAAACATCATTGTAACACGCTGTCAGATACTAAGTTGGAATTTCATAGTTACGGGGATTCCGAATATTTAAACCTAGTATTTGAATTTTGAAGAATAAAATTGTGAATTGCAAAAGCTATTACGAATTCTCAATCGGTTCCCAGTTAACATGAGATGATGTGTAGGACACATTTCAATATTCCCTTTATTCAGAGTGAAGAGTGAAATAATTGAAGAAAAACATGCGTGCAAAAGCAGCTGCTTTCAGGGCAATGCTTTTCTAGGTTTTCTTCGATAAACTACTGGATTTCAACTCGATCTGATATTTATTTTTGAAAATATTGGAGAAATACAATTTTGAATGGGGTTATCTATGGAATCATTGGGTGGATTTCACCCATTCACAAATTCGGCCTAACGGCCGACAGTAAACACAATAACTTCCGAAAAATACTACTTAGACACTCGATATTTATAATGTAGGTTTGGATCTTAATTACGAAAGCCGAATTCGTGAATGGGTAAAATCCACCCAATGATTCCGCAGATATACCCATTCAAAATTTTATTTTTCCTATATTTTCAAAAATACAGATAAGACCGAATTGAAATCCAGTATTTTATCGACAAATGACAGTTCAAAGATTCATACAAAATATTATGAAGATAATATGATCAGAAGATCACAGACTATTAAATATTTGGAAAAAAATTTTTTTTTTTAAAATTGTTCTCATGACACGATCTTCACGAAATTTTGCACCGAGTTGCCCATCAGCATTTACAAACTAGCTGCCAAGTTTCATTCCGATTAAATCAGCATTTTTCGAGTTGAACAGGAAAAAAACAATATCGAGAAGAACCACGAAAGTTAATATGTTAGAAAAGATTGAATAATCAACATTGAATGTGGATTCTTTGGTTTCATGGAATGATTTGAGTTGTTATTAAAATTTTTGTTATAAGTTGCATTTTGTATGAGGAAATAAAATTTCAGAGGAACAATTCTATTGATCATTTAAAATTGAAAGATTAACATTATAAATCAACATTCTTGTTGATTTCATTAAAATGGACAAGTTGAGGTTTGAATCCTGAAACGAATGTTCTTTGCATAACTTCGATTGGAACAGTTGATGGCCGTACTTATTCCATTCCCGATGTTTACCAAAATGCAAGTTTTCATAGGGAAGTAATTGAGACTTCAGCATTTAATAAAGTTAAAAATTCTATTTCCAAAAGAAACCAAATCAGAAAGGTATGGATCATTTTGAATGAGAATTTGACTGCTACCTATTTGGATGAAGGAGGTAATCTCCAATTTTGAGATACCTGTTGTGTCCCGTATCCTGGACCCATCATTTTATGATATATTGCCTTTTCTTGATTTTTCAACGTCGCAGTCTGAATTCTTTGGTTTCCAGCAATATGCCCGAAATTCAATATTTTTTGGTTTAAATCAATTAACACCGGCGTTAAGAGCATTTTATCTTAAGCCAACAATTAAGTTATATTTTGCATGACAGAAAACACGCAGATGAAATTCAAGCTCTAAGTATTCCAGGAATCGTAGCTTTATGGGTGGTACTCAAAGAATCCAGACATCACATATGACATTTTATAGAATTTATCGTCCCAGACCATTAGGGAAATTTCCTTCACACTTTTATGCTCTCTCTTTCGCACCAGCCAATCCGAGGTGTTTTTTCGGATCTTAGAAGGGCGTCGCTTAATTCAAAAATCCAATCAAAATTTATATTCTCCCTCTAAAATGTGAAGAAGGGAATTTCCTTAATTTGGGTTTTAGTTAGTTTTAAACACTCTTCATTTGACCGTTGTACAGTAAACAACAATTCGCTTTCGAATTTACAAACAAGATTATACGTTAATTCTTGTGTTGTAAAAATCGTAACTTCTCATCTGAAAGTCGCTTCGACCTTGCTATCGAATAAGATATAGAAGGAAGATTCTAGTGTATAACTTGTATACCATTTCGGTCTTGTTATCTAATACAGATACAAGCAAATACATTTTTGTTACGTGTTAAAAGTGCGTTTTTAATACACCTCATCACCAGTTTCGGCTCATCAGTGCAACGATATTGAACAACTGGTCAATAAGTTCTTCAATTATCTGCTTATTTTAAAAGCATCAACTTCTCTGATAAAGATCAGAAAATATTCGTCGGTCGTGTCTTCATTTTGATAACGACTGAATTAATCAAGTACGATTAATTCATCCACACGGAGTCTCTAGTATTGAAACTCCAAAACACCTGAATAAACCAATTCAGGTCAAAACATTGGTCCTATCGAGCCGGATATCGCTCAGGTCAAAACATTGGTCCTAGCGAGCCAGATATCATTCACGGAAACTTTGGTCCCATCGAATATAATATCCAAGGAGCAATTGATCTCATCGAACCACGGATATTATTCACATACAATCATACAGTCCATCCTTCGAAGATCCTTGTCAACCCAGGTTCAACGGATCCCAAACCAACCCTTGGAGTGAAAGTTCGCTGATGAGTTTTTGCGCCGCGATATAGAAAAGTTCGCGAATTGTGTTAAGTGCGAAATAATTGTGTTTCTGCATATTGTGAGGAATTGTCCAGCTTGTAAGTTGTAAGTCATTGACCCACCAAGTTATTTCCCTTTGTTCGAATTCCTCATTCTTGTATTCTTTATGTTGATCAATTGATTATTTGAATTGCTTTATCGAAAAAATGTCGTCAAACGAAATAAAAATATTGAAAATCAAACGCGAAAATGCCAGGACTAAACTCAAACAATTCGAAAAATTCCTGAACCAGTTCGATGCAACTAAGCACTATCCTCTCTTAGAAAAATATCTTAATGAAGTAGATGCCGCGCGCACTACCTCCGAAGAAATTCATTTAGAATTACAATTAATCTCAGATGAAACCGAATTAGACGAAATAGAAATTTATCAAAATAAATTTGAGGAAAAGTGGATAGAATTATATACGATAGCTATCAATCTGTTGAACCAACGCACTTCACTCAGTGCTCAATTTGATTCAAATTCATGCTCACAGAAATTAATCTGGCAAACCAAGAATATGCCTTGCATTAATAGCATGAATTCTAAATTCTCTGATGCAATTATTGAAGCATCAAATGAAACGCAGCTATCTGAAGAAACTCGGTGCGAAGATAATTTCGATAACCGAAATGAGCCTAATGACAGCCTTGTTGGTCGGCCACACTTGGGAGGCAATAAATCAAACTTCGAAGTGTGCGACCCTTTCGAAAGGAATCCGAATTTGTGTTCGGAACCTTTCAATTTCAAAGACCTCTCGAGTTTTGAAGAAACCGATGTTCATCAACAATTTTATTGCCCAGCTGCAATACAAGTAGATACTTTCGCTACCTCCTCGGTAATCTCCTTGAACGAGTCCCTAATAGCAGGTCAAAATATTCAAAATGAGTCGACCTCTCTCATCCCTCGTTTTCGTTCACCTTTGGGTAATTTCACCGCATACATAGATCGAATGTCCGGTCGAAATCGTACAATTTGGAAACGTTCAAGAAAGGCTTCTTTAAATATCTATTTTTCGTTTAAATATCGCGACTCGTTTCATTGTTCCGCCGGCAAATACAGAGGGTGTCTCGAAAAGTGTAAGGCACTTCTTCATCTCAATGAAAAACGGAACGATCATAAAACTCATGCACATGTTATCAACAGTGCTGTACTGAAATTCTCGGAGCCTGACCAATTATATTTATATATTTTAGTCATAGGTGTACATGAGTATGTTAATTCGAATTATAAGTTTATTTATCTGGTGATGATGGAAAAGGTCATAAATTATGCGGAATATGTAGAATCCCTTATTTTGGCACTTATTGTTAAAACATACCATCATATCCGCGCACCTCCTGGACATGTATGTCATCAAATATTTTCGATTAGTAATAGCCGTACGAAGTATTATGCAGTTCCGGGCTCAATCAAAAATACATATTTCGCTTTTGTCATTCATGCTAGCCCGATCGATGTATCAGGAAACAAGGAGGGTTATTCTAAATCTGTTGTGTCTACCATGAAACATATTGTCTTGTCACTTTTGGAATCAGTCTATTATACTGTATATTACTGCTTGATGGCCTATGAAAACTATGTACCTTTACCAGGCATTCTAAGCGTTTTATCACTTTCGTTTAATATAAAACTTGAAAATAGCTCCACATATGATTATAATGTGGAGTTTAACGTTACGAACATTGTTTGCGTTCATCGAAAAGCTGTTACTAGCATTATTAACCATATAGAACAGATTTTTAACTTCTCGCTCATATCATTCATGGCATCGGACGTAAATGAAGTAATTCCTTACACCTCTCATTTTCCTCATTGGTGGTACTATGGCAAGCGATCTCTTATAGGAAAAAAAGCTGTGTTTTTTCGATCATATTACTTCAACACCTATTTCTTGTTTGGAATTTTGCACCTTGTTAAGGTTTTTCATGCAGGTAGCTTGTTGACTCAATCATATCTGTTAATTCAGTTTACCTATCAATATTTAGTAATATAGTTCTGCCAATTCGATTGTTTGCATGCTATGTATTCCAGATTTTTTTTCTGATTGATGAGTCTGTGAACATACTATTTATTGGTTGCAGTTCATGCATATATATATTCGATTCAGGTTTCATGTTTTATGTATTTGTGAATATTACATTAATTCGTATCATATGCTATATTGGATCTATATTTTTAATTTTTTCGTTTGTGAATATTATGTACTATTTATTCATCCGTTAGAAGATATCATTCTAATCATAGTAATTGATCTATATTTTTAATTTTTTCGTTTGTGAATATTATGTACTATTCACTTGTTGGAAGACATCATTCTAATTATAGTAATTGATCTATATTTTTAATTCTTTTGTTTGTAAATATTCTGTTAACTATTCATTTGTTCGAAGATATCAATCCAATTATATTGAACCTGATGGTTCAAGGCGCGGGAGTATGTTGTGTCCCGTATCCTGGACCCATCATTTTATGATATATTGCCTTTTCTTGATTTTTCAACGTCGCAGTCTGAATTCTTTGGTTTCCAGCAATATGCCCGAAATTCAATATTTTTTGGTTTAAATCAATTAACACCGGCGTTAAGAGCATTTTATCTTAAGCCAACAATTAAGTTATATTTTGCATGACAGAAAACACGCAGATGAAATTCAAGCTCTTAGTATTCCAGGAATCGTAGCTTTATGGGTGGTACTCAAAGAATCCAGACATCACATATGACATTTTATAGAATTTATCGTCCCAGACCATTAGGGAAATTTCCTTCACACTTTTATGCTCTCTCTTTCGCACCAGCCAATCCGAGGTGTTTTTTCGGATCTTAGAAGGGCGTCGCTTAATTCAAAAATCCAATCAAAATTTATATTCTCCCTCTAAAATGTGAAGAAGGGAATTTCCTTAATTTGGGTTTTAGTTAGTTTTAAACACTCTTCATTTGACCGTTGTACAGTAAACAACAATTCGCTTTCGAATTTACAAACAAGATTATACGTTAATTCTTGTGTTGTAAAAATCGTAACTTCTCATCTGAAAGTCGCTTCGACCTTGCTATCGAATAAGATATAGAAGGAAGATTCTAGTGTATAACTTGTATACCATTTCGGTCTTGTTATCTAATACAGATACAAGCAAATACATTTTTGTTACGTGTTAAAAGTGCGTTTTTAATACACCTCATCACCAGTTTCGGCTCATCAGTGCAACGATATTGAACAACTGGTCAATAAGTTCTTCAATTATCTGCTTATTTTAAAAGCATCAACTTCTCTGATAAAGATCAGAAAATATTC
Source organism: Myrrha octodecimguttata (assembly GCA_958510865.1). Lineage (NCBI taxonomy): Eukaryota > Metazoa > Arthropoda > Insecta > Coleoptera > Coccinellidae > Myrrha > Myrrha octodecimguttata. The sequence goes on from OY294060.1 coordinate 18,406,807, forward strand.
GTCGGTCGTATCTTTATTTGGACAACGACAGAATTAATCAAGTGCGATTAATTCAACCAAGCGGGGTCTCTACTATTGAAACCCCCCAATACACCTGAATAAACCAATTCAGGTCAAAACAATACCTTCTAAGAAGAAATTCTTGAAGATAAGTCGACTGGTGGTGATTCATTCGAAAATAGGCAAGATCAAACTGTAGTAGAAAAAATAGGTGTACTAGGAGATAAATTCATGATCGATAAATTCAATGGAAGAAATTCATATGCAGATCCATGGATTTCCTTCTTCGAGAAAGAATGCGAAAGGTTCAAAATATACGAGGATGAAAAAAAAAATTAAATCTTGAGATCATTCTTGGAAAAAGGTGCTATGGATTGGTATAGTTTTGTACACTAATGAAACTGACCATTCAATCTGAATGGGAAATATGGAGAGAGAATTTTTGTAAAACGTTCGCAGGTAAAGGTTGGTCCTCTTTAGGATTCGCATATTCATTCAAATATCAAAAAGGGTCTTTATTAGAATACGCGATAAAAAAGAGAAACTTCTCCTAGAAGCAAGAAAATCTATTGATAGTGGAACATTGATAGATCTTATTTTAACTGGTTTACCAATTTTTGTTTCTGACATGGTTGATAGAGGAAAATTGGAAAAAGTAGAACATTTTGGAAGGAAAATTGACAAAAAATGCACTAACAGGGGAAATACATTGAAGTAGCCCTAAAGGTAGGATGCACAGAAGATAAGGTGATTTCAAAGATGCGATTTTGTTTCGCCAATGTTGGGGAATTCGGCAGAATTCGTTTTTTCCACTGGCGCTATTTGGAAAATTACGACCGGCTGTCAAGGCAACTGTCTGTCAGAACGGAAATTACATCAGACAAGATATAAGATAAAAAATATCTGGATGAATGAATTTCTACCGTATTATGTTTTGTATAACTTTCAGTGGGATATATTCTAAGAATTCAATGTGCATTGTAATTTTGGCTTATATACACTATCATTCGATGTTTTTCTATATAATAGCAAGCGAGGAGTGAAATTATTAGGTGAGCAATGTGAAATTATTCCACAGAATCGACTGATACATCTATATCATTTTATAGCTTCTTATATTATATATTATGTCAATATTTTCCAGATTGTACACATATACAAAGGAATCTGGTAAAGCTGCGTGAAGTTTATGGAAGCTGATGTAAAAAACAAGCATCATCCTTACTTTAAATCAGACTGAGACCTATCAAGACTTGATGTTTCAGAGAGAATAAACCTCATCGAATAGGCCATATTATTAAACCAGCTCAATTTGAGGTTTTTCTATTTAAATTCATATGATTTCCAATAAGAAAACAAGTGCGTTCCACTGAAATAAGGTTAATTTTATTTCATCAGATTTGAAAACTGAGCTTTTCACAGTAGCATATAGTAGTAAATTTCAGTTTCAAGTAAATGAAAATTGTTGAACAATTCATGCAGGTATATTCAATAAAGAACCAAGAAAAATTAAACACATTCAATGGTGAAAGTGATATGCATAATTATTGGGGGTTGATACCTCGATCCTAGATTAGTGAAAATGATTGAATTGCAATTATGAAAAGAATGATATGCTTTCGAGTATCATGAAGTCCATACCTTGTATATATAAGATTCTTTTTTTGGACACTTATTTCCATATACATGCACTGTCCGAACAAAATGCAGAAGGGGCCCATTTAAAAGTATCTGAGGATCTACACAATTCTTCGAAGCTAACACAAAAACATTTCACGCACTTATCAATAACTGAATAATAATCTGAGAGAACATGAATAAATTCAAAATGACAGTTGCCGAATTCCCATTAATAGTGTTATGCGCTCTGATTGGTCGATTGGTGGCGTTTGTGTCGGTGGCGAGAGTATGAACATCCGGTTTCCCCAGTTTGGCAAGATTTGGTAGGAAAACAAATGAAAATAAGAGCAACATTGTTCTGTGCATCCTAGCTAAAGGTAATACTAAATGACACGTTAGAGGTATCCGGTATTCATGATCCTGGATCAAATATTTCCTTAATAAATTCGAAACTTATAGGTTTGAAATCGAATGAGAACAAACTTATGCTAAGAGTCAGCATTAGAATAATTAATGGTGTGAATGAGATAGATGGCTTAATCACAGTGAAAGCGAAAATATTGAATATAGTGTAACAGTTTCAGTTTTATTTAAAGGAATATGAACCATTCAGAGCTTGACTTCTATATCTTCATTTCACGACGTCTTATTCATTAATCGATGTCTTCACAATATGTCTTGACAATCAATAAACCTGCGTCTATGATATGATATACAGTACTACATAAAATAAGATACCTTACATCTTTCTGTTCAAGCTTATAACTATCTATTCATAATCTCTATATTAACTTTTATGCATATATTTACATAATGTAGTTCTTTAATGAAACTTCTCCTACGCAAGTCATGTTTTCTACCATTAGGTATTCTCAACAATATTATCACAAATTGCATTATCATTATGTATTATAAAATGTTGTCTATTTCTCCTAAATCTTTTGTTACAATCATCTTTAACATAATAAGATCATGGCTGAGTCGCTTTACTATATATTATGGATGTTTTCCAACAATTTTTATATTTAAACCAAATTATATCATTGTTCTTTCCTTCCTTCATGTTTTTTGTATGTCGGTTATAATACGAAGATTGGCTCTGTTACATATTTTCAAGAACTCTATCTAATTTGATAGGATCAACTATTTCGGATTTATAATTTGATTCTTATAAAGGCAAATCATCCTCTATTGAACATTATCTGTGCAGGGGATATGCCAATGTCTGTAATAGGAATATTTATGTACCTTAACAAATACATATAAATGTTTGCATTTTCAAAACTGCATTTCTTTAACTTATTTTTACTAATATTTACCACCATCTCTGCTAATCCATTACTTCTAGGGTAGTTAGGACTGGATGTTGTGAGTAATATATTATGTGAAGTGAAACAATTTATCATATTGTATGAACTGAACGGATTATTGTCACTTATTATTTGATAAGGAAAGCCAAAGCATGAAAAAAATTTAGTCAAAAATTTTGATTACTTTTGTGGGAGTTTTATTTCGAATTGATCTCATTTCAATCCACTTCGAATAATAATCCAATACAACAAGATATGTTTCACCTTGAAATTCAAATATATCGGTCGCAATTTTAGACGGTCTCTTGGGTATTTCATGCGGTTTCACTGGTAATCTTGGGTTTTCTTCTCTGAATGTATTGCAAACTTCACAATTCAATACTTTATTTTTCAAATGTTTGGATAAACTTGGCCAAAATACGCATTCCCTAGGTCTAAGTTTAGATTTGTTCAGTCTTAAATGTCCTTCATGTAATTTATCAAAATTTCTTCACGCATTCAGGTCGGAATTATATCGCGGTCGTCGTAAAAAACGAACCATTATAACAGGACAAATAGTCCCTTATAGAGAAATATTTCATCAGTTCGGTATCTTCAATATTCTTCGAATGCCGCCATCTGTTATCTATCAATTCTTTCAAATATTAATTCAGCATCATTTTTGTTGCATCAGCGATTTGAATCATTTTCAAATCAGAAATGGGTAAGTTTTTTGAAATACTATGAATCAACAAACTTTCATCTTCATCAGTAAAATCTTCTTTTATTGGCGCTCGAGATAATGTATCCGCTGTAAACATTTCTCTACCTGGCATGTATTTATTTCAATGAATATCATATTTCAAAAGCCTGAAAACTATTCTCTGTAGCCTAGATGATATTTATTGATATCCTTTTTTAGAATATTCACTAAAGGCTTATGATCCGTTATAACTTCAAAATGTGAATATGTAAAATTCACACAGCCACTGGAAAATCACCACGTAAATCGTTGGTTATGTGTAACCAACGATTTACGTGGTAATTTTACACAAATATTTTGCTCTGTGAAGGCTTATAATCCGTTACGACTTTAAAATGCCTGCCATAAACGTAACAATTGAACTTTTCAAGTGCAAAAACTATAGCTGCCAATTCACGTTCGATGTTGGCATACCTAGTTTCACATTCAGTTAAAGACCTAGAAGCAAAGGCTACTGGCTTGTCACCTTGTAACAAAAAAGCACCATATCCTTGTAAACTACTGTCACATTGTATCTTCAAAGGTTTTTCAGAATTATAATAATGAAGAATTGGAGATGATGGAAATTTTTCAATTTTCGAACCACTTTAGAATGATTTTCATTCCAATTCCATACTAGGTTAGTTATTATGTGTAAAGTTCACGGAGCGGAGCAGTTAATCGAGATAAATTTGGGATGAATCTACCTAAGTATTTCACTAAACCGAAAAATCCCATTAACACTTTGTTGTTTGAAGGTTCTGGCATTTTATCAATTGATTCAATGAGGTCCTTGTCAATATGAATACCCTTCCCGGAAACTATGAACCCTAATATCTTAATACTTTTTTCTTTATATTTGAATTTATTTTCATTGCAGGTTATTCCAGATCTGTTCGCCATTTCTAAAACAGAGAAAACGCAGTGAAAAGTACTGCGATTATCATGTAAAAAAAAAATTGACATCGAAAATTAAAACGGAGGAACAGTAAATCTGTGACAAAAACAAGACAACACTGATTTTTCAAACTAAGGTGGTAATTTTACAGTATTATTCACAGTGAATCTGAGAAAATAAAACACTAAGTGGATTTTCACATATATCTGTGAATATTTGGAAAAATACCAGTGTAAATTCTCCAAACATTGTTCTGAAAACTCAAAAACGATTGAATAGTACAGAATATGTGTGAAGTGGAAAATGTTTAGATCAACTACGTGAATTTACAAAGTTATTGTGATCTCACAATTGTATGCATTTATATGGATTTCACGAATAATATCGTGAATTGAAAATTAGGAAGTGATATTACAGAAACAATGATATCGACCAGCAGAATTCTTTAAATATTCCTGTTTTCGAATGAGACATGAGGTCGTACGTATACATATATGTTCTGAATGTTCATTGAATTATCCCATAACGCAACTTCTTTTCAGTATATCGGTCAGTTGGCCTCATGGAATTTTCCATTAATTTCAATAATTGAATTTTACAGCTGAAAAATTTTGACCTGACATTGGGTGCCCGATTCCTGTGACATCCGGTCGAAAGCAGCTTTTAAACTTTCTCGAGAACTGAGGAATTGCTTTTTAGTATTTTAATTCACAATCTAACTGGCTCAAACTTGAATTTTCCATTTCAGATGGAAAATTTTGTGAATCCATGTTGAGAATATAACATTTTATCAAAGGAAGGACTGTTTGTTGGACCGTGTTTTAGGAAAAAAGGTCTAAATCGGACGCAGCTTCGTACCAGACACCTAAAATTATTTTTTTGACTTGAAAATCTCGGCCATTCTGTATTGCCTTGACAAAAAGGAGAAGAATAATTTTTATTACTCAAATGATTCCCGGTCGCATAACCCATATTATTTTCAAGCATAATAATGTGAAAAACACAACATTCAACATTGTTTCAACATTGTTGGTATGATCAGTTTTCAATCCATTTGCGTATAACAATCATCCAAATTCCAGAAACTTCTGAACTTCCACAACAGCCGTTATGATTTACAGTATCGAGTAATGAATCGAGTGAATCAAAGTGTTACAATTTTACTCATCAGTAGGGGAAGGTGGCCCAAAATGATCCCCCTAAGCTACAAATAACTGTAAAAATAAAAGTATACAACAGAAGGAGCTCAAATAATTTTTTTAAGCTGGAGGATTGTACCAAAATGCTGCTTAACCAATTATTCGATATGATGTGGAAGCAAGTTTTTAAGGCTAGTAATGTACATATTCACAAAATGATCGTTTTACCCTAATAGGTTGGGCAAAATGATACCCTAAGGATGGGCAGAATGATAATGATCCCTAGTGTTATGAATCGAACTGTTGTTTTGAATTGAATAATTTTGACTCTTGAATTTCTAACAGGATCCAATAACAATAAAATATGAATTTTGAATTAAATTTCCCGCGGCTTTCTGTCTCTTTCTCAGGTGGATTCTATGATGTGAAATAATAACAGTTTGCAGAAAGCATTGAAAATTTTCCAACTGTACGTTGAAGGAATAGATAACCGAAGGTTATCCATTGACGTTAATTACTATATATAAGGTGCAATACTTAGAAATAAGTTAGGAATTTTTAAGCTCGTGAAAAATGGCCGAATCACACAACATTTATTGAGATGAAAAGTATGGTACCTTACTAAACAAGTAAGCTATCGAAATATTTAAAATAAAAATTAAAATGAAAAAGCACTGACGTGAGGTCAGCAAGTTTTGCGCGCATATTCAAATTCATTGCTAAAACCGTCATCTGACCCCACCAAACACACTTTTGGTGATCCCCTAATCATATTATCATCACAAAATTCTGCATGAGCCTTCAAGTTGTCATTTTGTCAATCAAGTACATACTAGCTTTCAATTCGATCCAATCTTTATTTTTGGAAATATATATTATGGAAATACAGATTGGATCGAATTGGAATTCTGTACTCTATCGAAAAATGACAGTTTGGAGGTTCATAGAGAATTTCATGAGGATAATATAATCAGAAAATCGCAAAATGTTGAATAATTGGATGAAAAAGTATTTTTGAAATTTTTCTAATGCCACGATCATCACGAAATTCTGCACGAAGTTGAATATCAGCATCAACAGCTGCCAAGTTTCCTTATGATTGAATCAGTATTTTTCGAGATATTCCGAAAGAAAGAAACCTCGAAATTTGACAACATTTTTGTCTAATATCTTCAAAAATTATAATCGTGTCAAACTGAAATTTGGTACACTTCTTTGAAATATGGAGCTCAAGGGATGGAAAAAAATTTTTTTTAATACCTATGATAGTGTTCCCGAAAAAAAAAATACTTTCGAAACTGTGCTATCTCAACAAAAGTTCCTCAAAAGTTGCGCGTCGATATGCACCAACTAACTGTCAAGTTCCAATTCAATCGCTGTGGTAGTTCCTGAAAAATCAGGAAAATGTTAAATATAAACGAAGCAAAATAATAGCAATAATAGCTGAGTATGATGTTAAATGGGAGAATACGATTTACAAAAGTCTCTGATCATTAGGCCGTATTTTTTCCAACGAAACATTCGTAATGCCCGATCCAAATTATGAACACCTACCGAATTTCCGCTTTATCGCATGCCTTGGAACGATTTTTAAGTTTGAACTGAAAGGCGGGCCAGACCTTCGAGCGGATACTTCCTCAGATGAACCCGCAAGATTTCCAGTCGCCGAGATGTTAATGAAATGTTGACATCATTGTACGCGATGTGTTTTTCTGAACATAAAATCTGAAGTCGAACATGAGCGGTCTGTCTCCCTTAGTTTGGAAGATATGGACCCCAAATGTTCTAAATTCATGCGTTTTCAGTCCATTTTTCCACCATAAAAATAGTCGCTCACTCCGTCTATTCAAACGGAGTGAGCCAGTGTTAAATATTTATTTAACAAATCACCTTCGAACCTTCAACCGACTAATTGAATTTTTTTTCCATTTTGGTGCCGGTTTAAACATTCAAGTTGGAAGAGAAATAATTAACAAATGTTCTCAGTGTTTTGTGTTATTATGGAATATATATGAAGTCTGTGGAATAACCACCTCTTCTTCAATGACAGAAGCATTTTCCTTAAGCCGCGTACAGACACGGGAGCAGAGCTGCTCATGAGCAGCTCGCGGAAAAATAGACGCAGTGAGGCAACCTTGAGCGAGATATGAGGCCAAGTCGAGCCGACATCGGCTCGCGAGCCTCTTTCAGGGGCGTACAGACACGCGAGCTGAGCGGCTTGTGAGGCAAGTTAATTGGACTGCCTCGCAAGTGTAGACGATTTTTTGAGCGGGAGCAGAGCGATGCGCGAGCCGCTAAACTCGATCCATCTGATGTCGGTTTTTACGGCGAGGCAAAAGGATTCCTTAAGCCGCGTACAGACACGGGAGCAGACCTGCTCATGAGCAGCTCGCGAAAAAATAGACACAGCGAGGCAGCCTTGAGCGAGATTTGAGGCCAAGTCGAGCCGCAGTGGCTCGCGAGCCCCTTCCCAGTAGCCCGTACAGCAGCGTAGTAAAACAGACGTTTATTATTTTACGAGAATTCATATGTATCAACGTGTACTGATATGACGAATGAGAATGATGCTAAATATAAAAATTATTAAATGGGCATGATTGGGGAATCTAGGTTTTCATGGAATGTGGTTGGAAATACGGAAAATTGATAAATGATTGAATTATTCCATAGGAATATTGTACATTATAAGCTTATTCACAATGATTTGACAACGAAATATATATACACATTGTGAACCAACCAGAAAAGTCAAGAACAGAATTCGTTCAACCCTTTGATTATTCAAAGTAACTGATGTGGCCCCACGAAGCTCATGCTGAATGGAAAAGTAACATAGTTATATTATTCAAAATGCACTTATCCATACTCTCTCACAACTGTTTCATTTTTCATAGTGCCCTGACGCTTTTTTCAAAGGCTAAAATAAATTTAACTCTCTATACCATCAGAAAAATAAATTGCAACTACAGTTGCTTTTCCCTGTTTATTTCGTTAACTCTAAATTTTTACGGCACAAATTTCGAATCATCTAGGGTTAATATCAATATAGACTCAAAGTAGGTACTACCTTGATGAATACGCTTATATCAAAATACTAGAGACAAATCTGCCGAAACATTTCATTACAGTTGTATTCCAAAAAAAACCTAAAAATATTTTTCATCTGATAAACAACCTCGAAGTAATTATTATTATTTTCAATATGTATAACTCTGCGAGAATCGTTAGTTTTTTGTCTCTGATTATAGATTATTGACAGAATGAAAAGTAACGAATTATGCATTATATCTATTCTTTCAGTGAGAATTATTCTGAAAAATATCCTATACGATTCAATCCACAAAATATATCTCACGGCTCGATCCGCATTTTTATTAAAATTCTATTTCATTAGAACTATTCCATACAAACGATACGCCTATGAATAACATCAAGACGGACAGCGTCACGAAACGCAGCTGTGTGCTCTTCAACATCGTAAAAACATTCCAACGCTACTTGTTTACCGTCCAAACTGAGCCTGGGGAATCCTTTTGCCTCGCCGTAAAAATCGACATCGGATGGATCGAGTTTAGCGGCTCGCGCACCGCTCTGCTCCCGCTCAAAAAACCGTCTACACTTGCGAGGCAGCCCAATTAACTTGCCTCACAAGCCGCTCAGCTCGCGTGTCTGTACGCGGCTTTAGGATCAGTTTGGACGGTAAACAAGTAGCGTTGGAATGTTTTTACGATGTTGAGAGGACACAGCTGCGTTTCGTGACCCTTTCCGTCTTGATGTTATTCATAGGCGTATCGTTTGTATGGAATAGTTCTAATGAAATAGAATTTTAATAAAAATGCGGATTGAGCCGTGAGATATATTTTGTGAACTGAATCGTATAGGATATTTTTCCGAATAATTCTCACTGAAAGAATAGATATAATGCATAATTCGTTACTTTTCATTCTATCAATAATCTATAATCAGAGACAAAAAACGGACGATTCTCTCAGAGTTATACATATTGAAAATAATAATAATTACTTCGCGGTTGTTTATCCGATGAAAAATATCTTTAGGTATAAAATGGTAAGCTCGTTTTTTTTTGGAATGTAACTGTAATGAAATATTTCGGCAGATTTGTCTCTAGTATTTTGCTATAAGCGTATTCATCAAGGTAGTACCTACTTTGAGTCTATATTGATATTGACTCTAGATGATTCGAAATTTGTGCCGTAAAAACTTAGAGTTAACGAAATAACGAAAATGGTATAGAGAGTTGAATTTATTTTAGCCTTTGAAAAAAGCGTCAGGGCACTATGAAAATTGAAACAGTTGTGAGTGAGTATGGATAAGAGCGTTTTGAATAGTTTACTACTGTGTAACTTTTCTATTCAGCAGGAGCTTCGAGGAGCCCGTCAGTTACTTTGAATAATCAAAGGGTTGATCGAATTCTGTTCTTGACTTTTCCGGCTGGTTCACAATGTGAATATATATTTCGTTGCCAAATCATTGTGAATAAACTTATTATGTACAATATTTTTTTTTTTTATTTTAAGATTTTTTGTGCTTCGACCACTTAGGGTCATTAGCACAATAAACTATTGTTTCTAGTACAATATTCCTATGGAATAATTTAATCATTTATCAATTTTCCGGATCTCCAACCACATTCCATGAAAACCTAGATTCCCCAATCATGCCTATTTAATAATTTTTATATTGAGCATCATTCTCATTCGTCATATCAGTACACGTTGATACATATGAATTCTCATAAAATAATAAAAGTCGGTTTTATTACGCTGCTGTACGGACTACCGGAAAGGGGCTTGCGAGCCGCCGTGGCTCGCAGTAATAGATTACGTAGGCTACGTCGTATCCTTTCCCGCTAGCAAATACCATTGTATAAACATAAAGACAACATAGTAGGGCAACCCACAGAACATCAAATATAAGAAGTGCTGTGGGCAACATTTGTGACATTTCTCCTGCAAAAAACTAGTTGGGAATATTCCATTATGGTGCGAGGGGGTGTCCGCTTGCTGAATTATATGTCATTATTGTCATTTTACGATAGAATTCTGATGGTGTTCTGTGCTTAAATATTCTGTGGCAATATTGATTATTTATTACAGGATGCAAATATTTATATCGTGAATTCTTCAAAATTTTTATTATTCCGTGTTCTAAGCTCAATTATGATTCGAAAGGAAACGTGATTCAAAAATGAAACAAAGCATTATAAACAATAATTTCTTTATTTACATCATTGTTAAAATTGCATGCAATTATAATATATTTTCCAACAAGTTATATGTACATAAATATATACTTATAATTATCATGAAATAGGCATCAGTATGCTCGTTTTTTTCACACCTACATGTGGAACATCTGCATGTGCAAAATTGGTAACCAAAATATATCTCAGCCAAAAAACTATCCAAAATGTAGTTGAAAAAACTTCTTAAACATAAAATAATCTGAATTTCTTGAATAAATACTGATTACATTTTTCATATATTTCAAAGATTCCGTCGTAGAATGAATAAGAAAATATTTGTCTCACACCTTATCAAATGTGACTATAATTTAGGTGGCAGTTTTCTGAAACAAATAAGTAAAATTTGCTTCTAGAGAAACCAAAAACCATGACACACAACTAACAAAATTTTTGACCAACCACAGGTCTTACATTTTTGGAATTTGGTTTCAACTATTTCAAGTTCTTTGGGGTGTATCTACCAAATTCCAGAACAATTATTCAATAAAATGAGAATTACACTTTGATGTTCATGAGTTATGGATAAAAGGATATTTATGGGGTCAACACTTATTCACGACAGTCTTTCAGTTATTATTACGATCAGAATTGTCACGTCACTGAAACACAATAACACTGTTTTGTCTAGGTAGGGGAAAAAGCATCCAGTCACAATAGGTAGACATAATCAAGTGGATTCCGTCGATATAGATGATTACCGTCTGAAAAATGAAAAAAGTATCAATTTCACATATGAAATGATAGAAGATGAATATTGAAATATATTTCAAATATAAATAATGCTGATCAATCTTGCTGGGATAGATCTTGATAGGTTGATATACTGTGTGTATATCCCTTGTCGTTCCTAAAAAAAATACTCAGTAAAATATTCACGTGCTATAATCCATATCAGTCAACAAACTATAGTAATAAAAATAAAATATCACAACACTCAATACAATCTTAGTGTTATCAGTCGGTGTATGTATCAGGTACAAATGTCTGGGTCTTTAGGGAAGCGAAAAAATCTTTTGTTATTACCAACAAGTGAATTGCTGATATAGGAATTTTTGCAAGAAAACTTAACATCTTTGTACAATGAAGCAGATGAAAGTAAAGCCATTTTCTTAATTCAATATAACGTTAGAGACAATAAGATTTATAGAATTGAACTTTGTATAAACATAAACATCAGATCTCACCTAGCGCCCTAATCTTCAACATCATGTAATACCTGAAAAAAACTCATTCAATCACCAACTAATCACCTGCAAAAATATCATATCATTAGCATAATCTGAATTCTGGAAAAAAAAGTTTCATTATATCACGAAGAGAGCACCTGAAAAGAGTTGAAATATTTTATCCCCGGCATCAGCTGAATCCTGAAAAGGAAATTTGGACCGGAAAGTTTTTTATTAAATTACCAAAAAAAAACTTATCTTCACATGGAGATCATATTAATACTAATTAATATCACAACAATTATTGCAACAGTCTAGAAAATATCGCATATAACTTTTCAACAAACACATTTATGAAATTATGCTCAGTTATGCCAATTTCATTTATCAATGTCATTCGTCATTCCATAAATGTTCTGTCATTTATGTCATTCATCCATTTGAACATATCTACGACATACGTTTCCTACATCTCCTTTTCTAATCAAAGGACAGAACGAGCTTAGTTGGGGACGTATGTCCTTGTTTCCACTTTTCCTACTGTCGCTTCACCCCCCTGGGGCAACCTCTCTGCTAACATCGTTTCCCGAAAAAGATACTCGAACTAGATGGCGTCACCGTCGAAAGATACTCGTGGTCAACAAGGTAGAAAATGACATGCTCTAGTATCACAGGGCCGGCAGATCAGAGATTCTGAGAATCTTGATTTTCGGGTAGGCAATAGTAATTTGATACATCGAGTTTAGGCTTCAGTCCATTTCTTTTCCGTCGCTTACTGTGAGCTACGTATCGTTAATACGATTTAGAAGTTTATGGGCAATATTTTGTAGATTTTGAGGTTCGAACAAGAAGAAATATTTCTTGTTAATCACCTCTGAAATAATAATTTCAGAATCTTGGATTTCGGGTAGGCAAATGCCATTTGATTAAACGAATTTGTCTTCAGTCCGTTTCTTTTCCATCGCGCACTGCGAACTTCGTTTCGTTAATATGATTTTGAAGATTATGGTCAAAATTTTGTATGTTTGGAAGATTGAAAAATATTTTATTTTTCGTGCTGACGCGAGGTCCAAAACACTAATGAAAACGCTACCTTTTCAGATGAAAATGGGAATTAACGTAGCGCACAGATCCACCTAGGCGTGAAGCTCCTAGCGAAAGTATCTTTTACGCGCATGTTCAAATTCGTTTTTCGAAATCATTACGTGGAAAATTTACCCATTCACGAATCCGACCTTCGTAATATTCCTAATATTTTCAAAAATACAGATTAAATCGACTAGAAATCCAAAACTTGAGAGATGAATGATAGCTTGAAGGTTCATACAGAATTTCATCAGATCAGAGGATCGCAGAACATTGAACAATTGAGAAAAAAAATTGAAATTTTTTTCAAATTGTTCTAATGAAACGATCATTACGATCCTTTGCACAAAATTCTTCATCAGCATTTTGAAACTTTTATTTCCCAATATTCCCAAAAATTATAATAGAATCCACACGGAAAAAAATGAATACTTCAGTCAATTAAATATTGATTGATCGAAGTAGATGATAGATTTATATATGAGCAAGATTATGGTAAAGTTTGGTCAAGTTTACTTTTTATTTGAAATCCAAATATACCCTTTATTTCTTTGTAGTGTAAAAAACACTTGCATCTAATACAGTTGCAATCATCAAGTTAAGTATATGGGAAGTTTCTATTTGAGTATACAGTTGAAATTGAAATCAGGATATAATATATTCTAATTGAATAAAATAAATCACTTGGTTCGAGTAGTCTGTAGATTCGGATGAAAATCATACTTTACTTAATTTTAGTTTTTCGTAATATTCGAACGAAAACACTATATGTTCACATGAAAGGAATTATTCCCTTCATAGAAAGAAACACTCGATTTGAAACAAGTATGTGTAAACTCAAATTAAAATGATTGGTTATTTGACAAAAGTAGACGATTTACTCAGATGGAACTTTTATATTCCTTGAAACTGGTTGTTGCACTATTTGAAAGGAGAACTTTTTCTACTTGAATTGTAGAAAAGCTGCTTTCAATCTAACGCTTTCTTTAGGTAGATGCAAGGATATGATAATATGAATTTAAGATTTATTTCATTCTCATTTTGAACGAATGCTTTATTGATTTGAACTCAATATCGACCTCAGTTTGTTGTAAGAAATAAGTCACCTTATTCAAAATTTAACTAATCGTTTATTTCGCAAAATGGAAATAGGTACATATTGAGAATGAATTCACCAATGAAAAAAATCACATAATATCATTGTAAAAAAAAGTATAACATCATATCATATATGTTGTTCCAAGCATACTGGGTGTTATACAGGGTGTTCAATCAAATTTTGGGCAAATTCTCGTAGATGATAGCTGTACTTATTCTAAACATTTTTTTCCATGAACATGGATTCAATAATGATTCCAAAAGAAACTTGACCTGAAACTGCTGAAAAAATTTCGAATTATGTTTCCAAGGCCTTACGAGCAGAGAAGAACTTCAAATACAAGTCATCCGCAACGATATGAAATCATGTTGGATCTAGCAGCGACTGTCCAAAATAAGCCAATAGGGTCGTTTCCTTTGGAGAGCCTGCTCTCTCTGTTCCGCGATAAGTGTAGGAATATCTCCGGAAATCTGAAAAAAATGCATTTCAAAAATTGTTAAGCATGATCAATGAAATTCATTACCTTAACATAAACTCTTGGATGACTCCTTGTGTTGAAAATTTTCAATAGAATGTTTTCTCTGCATACCGTCCCTCGGGGGGAATCAAAACTGGAAGACTAACTTGCATGAATGTCACATCTGAAAATTATATATAAAATCATTGCTTGATCTGAAGTATCAATTCGAATGGACTTCATTAGCATTATTTTTCCATTGAAGTGAAGATTCTCTCAACTTTGGGAATGCGTAACATTTCCACTGTTGAGAGTACATATTTATCCTTTCTGCAAGTAATGAATGTTCGAAAAATATATATGTACCCATGATGTAAGTAAAACATGGTGTGCTTATCTGCTCATCTGTGATCGTATTTAGCAATGATGATATCACTTTTTTCATTCAAATTCCAAGCGCAGAATATATATTTCCCAGTATTTTAAACTTTCTGACCTCACTTTTCTTTCAGACGAGCACACCATGCTTGTTAAATCATGTATACTATACCTAAGGCTACCTTACCTTGAAGCCTTCAATCTTTCAGCACATTAGTCAATTTTCACTTTCACTCTACGGCATCACAGGTTTTGGAATATGGCGTGCATGCGTCTTAACGCAATGAAGAACGTTTCGACTAAGCCTGGCCGTCCACTGGAAGCGATTTGGGGCTTTTATGAGCTACGCGTTTTACGAGCGTCGAGGAGCTTTTACGACCGAAGCGGTCTCAGGCTTCGGGGTCGTCCACTGGCAGATAGTTCGCGAGGTTTCGGTTCGTTCATGTTCTGGCGTAGCAGAGGATTTTTACTTCAGATTTCCGTGTTTATTGAAGAAATTGTGATACGGGATGGATTTAGAATTAATAATTCATTGATGTATATTTGTGTAGTCCCATGTATTTTCGTTTCAGTTTTGATAATGGAGTAAAACCCGAAACATGCATGTCAACAAAATATTTTAAATTGAAAATTGTGAACGAAGTCAAGTGTTTTCCCAGACAACACAAGTGAATCCGATGGACATCCACTGGACGTCCACCTATGGACATCCTTGATATCCATTGGATGTACGGCATTTTCCGACGTTCGTCCAATGGACATCCAATGGATAATACGTTTCCGACACAATGGACAGACAATGGATGTCCATTGGATATCCTGTATTACATCCGATGGATTTCCATTGGATATCCAATTTATGTCCATACCAATAGAGTGTATACCGGATTTACATTTGATATCCTATGGATATCCATTTCATGTCCATTGCAGCTGAAAATCCATTGGATGTCCATCAGACATCCGATGAGTAACCATTTCACATCCATTGCAACCAGAAGTATATGAGATTTGGATTTGCATCGGACAACCAATGGATATCCATTTCATGGCCATCCCATTTTAAAAAGTACATTGGATTTTCATGAGATATCCAATGGATTTCCAATGGACAGAAAATATCCAATGGATGTCCAATGAATTACTATTGGGAATATAGTTTTTTTCAGGTTCTCCGATTGAATTACAAAATACGTATTAATAAATGTTTATTATTCAAAAGATTCATTAAAATCTCAAGAATATATAAGTATACATACATATTTAGGAAAGTGAGATAACATAAATACAATAAAAATTAACTCTTACTACATAAACAGAACAAGAAAGAATAGGCCCTTAATATAATACTCATTCTTTCGAAACATCAAAAGTGAATTTTTTGTTACTGTAAGTTTAAAAATTTCTATTTTGAGAAATATATGAATGAGGTCTTAAAATTATGTAAATTCAATCGCGTAAGTTCAAATAGTGGATTACTGAGAGTCATATCATTGAATTCACATCTTTGCAATATTTTGAGCTGAAAATACCCCTTCTTTTCAGAAGCGTCCAGATTATTTTTGCAGCCTTGACTGTAACTTGTTTCAAAGAAATTTGACGTTAGTCGGCTCTCAATTGTTGTCAGAAGTTTACCAAGACCTGAATTTCAGTAAACATGCACTTTCAATGGTAAAGATTGTTAAATTTCCATATTCACTAAACTTCGAGGTCAATATGAAAGAAAAAAAGCGTCAGAAAAATTAATGCAGATTTTAAACTATCCACAGAAGTTTAGAGCAGATTTTAACCTAATTTTTCTTTGAAACAAGTTTCATTTAATGCTGCAAAAATAATCTGGATGATACTGAAAAGTAGGGGTGTTTTCAGCTCATAACCGCAGTGATGCAAAGATATGAATATAATAATAAGACTTTCAGTAATCCACTATTTTCACATGTGGAATTCCAGTAACATAGGATACCTAATTTGATCATTTTTAAAAATAAATATTCAACAATGTGGTTCCAACCTGTTCGCATATGCACATCTCTCTTTTGCCCTTCTTAGATACTTATTTTTTGCAATCCTCAGCGTTCGTTGAATAGGAACGTTCCTTCTGCAGCTTCTGAAAAGTTATGAAATTTTTGTCAATTAAAAATTCAAGATATTAATATCAATTTGATTTAAACTCTGAGCCATAACATGCAAATTCAATGATTGCTACCACTTTTTAATGTGCAAATATGATATTCTAACAACATCACAAATATGTGCCAAATTATGGGAAACATTTTCCTGCCCATATATAATAATAAATATTTCCAGAAAACACTTCAACAATGCTTCCGCATAATCTATTTAGAGATTTGAAGATCTATTTTCGAAAATAAACATTGACGTAAGTAGAGATAAAAAATGGGTGCATTCAGTTTTGGGAACTAGTTTCTGTATAAAAAAAAAATTGGTGAAATTTTGTGGCCCTTCATCTTCAAGCCTCATTTCAAGATCTTGCATGCTGTTGAAATCAGCGGGTATATTTGGTATCTGACTTAGCAAGTTAAGTGAAATTTTTGATATTTCAGAGAATGACAGTTTATGTGGTAGTCCACTCCCTATCCACAAATTAACAGTCAATTTTTAAGAAATCCCAAGCAAACGAGATGCATATAGTCTAACGGGAAATCATTTAATATATTAATATTTGGCAAAGTGAAGTACCAGTATGGTGATTTTCTAAATGTTTCATTCTGAAACTTTCAATGGTTCTTAGAGTGAATTTCTATAATTAGTGAAACATATGCGGTTACTAACATAAGTGCCTTCAATTGAACATTTTGAGGTTGGTTGATAGCCGCTACATACCCCGCAATATTTTGCAAATGATAGGGCTAGTACATCACAAATAAATCCTTTAGTTTTTATGATGAATGAGTTACTTTTTAAATTGAAACTATTATTTGAAATGTGGGTTGAATTTATTTTAAAAATTCATTTGTATCTACAGGTTTCTTCGCCTGGCTTTTTTGAGGACTTCTTTCACTTATGTGTTTCATCTAAAATGTGCAACCATCAGTTTGAATATTCATTTGATATGGTTTATATTGATATAAATAATCCAAGCTATGAACAAGATTTCAACGAAAGTTTTAAATAAGCTTCATTTGTTTATATTATGTTTATGGGCAACTCAGAATTCTCATTCGTAATAATCCATACCACTCCCTAGAAGAAATAAAATCTGCTCACCAAATTCAAATTCCGATTCAGCGTGGCTGTATCGACAGATTTCACTTATCATAGATATATGCTATTTATTTCCATTTCCATCTAAAATTTCAACAGTTTTCATCTCTTGTAATCTATATTCCTAAATATGAATGATTCAGTCGAGAGATACTATACCTGTCATTTGAAGAAGAACATCCTGTATCTCGGTTGTTTCGAAGGTTAGACTGTTTATTTTTGAAACGTTATTCTGGATTTGGAAGAGGAATGATTGGTGAAAATTTCAGTCGAATCAGCTCATTGCTTCGAAAGATACTATACCTGCCAATTGAAGAAGAACACCCTGTATCTCAGGTGTTTCGAATGTTAGACTTTTTATTTTTGAAACGTTATTCTGGATTGTGAAGAGGAACGATTGGTGAAAATTTCAGTCGAATCAGCCCAGTGGTTCGCGAGATACTATACCTGTCATTTGAAGAAGAACACCCTGTATCTCAGGTGTTTCGAAAGTTAGACTTTTTATTTTTGAAAAGTTATTCGAGATTGTGAAGAGGAATGATTGGTGAAAATTTCAGTCGAATCAGCCCATTGATTCGAAAGATACTATACCTGCCATTTGAAGAGGAACGCCCTGTATCTAAGTTGTTTCGAAAGTTAGGCTGTTTATTTTTGAAACTTCATTCTGTATTGTGAAGAAGAATGATTGGTGGAAATTTCAGTCGAATCAGCCCAGTGGTTCGAGAGATACTATACCTGTCATTTGAAGAAGAACACCCTGTATCTCAGTTGTTTCGAAAGTTAGACTGTTTATTTTTGAAATATTATTCTGGATTGTGAAGAGGAATGATTGGTGAAAATTTCAGTCGAATCAGCCCAGTGGTTCGAAAGATACTATACCTGCCATTTGAAGAAGAACAGCCTGTATCTAAGTTGTTTCGAAAGTAAGGCTGTTTATTTTTGAAACATTATTCTGGATTGTGAAGAGGAATAATTGGTGAAAATTTCAGTCGAATCAGTCCATTGGTTCGAAAGATACTATACCTGCCATTTGAAGAAGAACAGCCTGTATCTCAGTTTCGGAAGTTAGACTGTTTATTTTTGAAACGTTATTCTGGATAGTGAAGAGGAATGATTGGTGAAAATTTCAGTCGAATCAGCCCAGTGGTTCAAAAGATACTACACCTGCCATTTGAAGAAGAACACCCTGTATCTCAGTTGTTTCGAATGTTAGACTGATTATTTTTGAAAAGTTATTCTGGATTGTGAAGAGGAATGATTGGTGAAAATTTCAGTCGAATCAGCCCATTGGTTCGAAAGATACTATACCTGACGTTTGAAGAAGAACACCCTGTCTCTCAGTTGTTTCGAAAGTTAGACTGTATTTTTTTGGAACGTTATTCTCGATTGAGGAAACTAATGATTGGTGAAAATTTCAGTCGAATCAGCCCATTGGTTCGAAAGATACTATACCTGCCATTTGAAGAAGAACACCCTGTATCTCAGTTGCTTCGGAATTTAGACTGTTTATTTTTGAAACGTTATTCTGGATTGTGAAGAGGAATGATTGGTAAAAATTTCAGTCGAATCAGTCCATTGGTTCGAGAAATACTATACCTGCCATTTGAAGAAAAACACCCTGTATCTCAGTTGTTTTTAAAGTTAGTCTGTTTGTCTTTGAGAAGTTATTCTGGATTGAGGAGAGGAATGATTGGTGAAAATTTCAGTCGAATTAGCCCATTGGTTCGAAAGATACTATACCTGCCATTTGAAGAAGAACACCCTGTATCTCAGTTGTTTCGAAAGTTAGACTGTATTTTTTTTGGACGTTATTCTGGATTGAGGAGACTAATGATTGGTGAAAATTTCAGTCGAATCAGCGCATTGGTTCGAAAGATACTATACCTGCCATTTGAAGAAGAACACCCTGTATCTCAGTTGCTTCGGAATTTAGACTGTTTATTTTTGAAACTTCATTCTGTATTGTGAAGAAGAATGATTGGTGGAAATTTCAGTCGAATCAGCCCAGTGGTTCGAGAGATACTATACCTGTCATTTGAAGAAAAACACCCTGTATCTCAGTTGTTTCGAAAGTTAGACTGTTTATTTTTGAAACGTTATTCTGGATTGTGAAGAGGAATGATTGGTGAAAATTTCAGTCGAATCAGCCCAGTGGTTCGAAAGATACTATACCTGCCATTTGAAGAAGAACAGCCTGTATCTAAGTTGTTTCGAAAGTAAGGCTGTTTATTTTTGAAACATTATTCTGGATTGTGAAGAGGAATGATTGGTGAAAATTTCAGTCGAATCAGTCCATTGGTTCGAAAGATACTATACCTGCCATTTGAAGAAGAACACCCTGTATCTCAGTTTCGGAAGTTAGACTGTTTATTTTTGAAACGTTATTCTGGATAGTGAAGAGGAATGATTGGTGAAAATTTCAGTCGAATCAGCCCAGTGGTTCAAAAGATACTATACCTGCCATTTGAAGAAGAACACCCTGTATCTCAGTTGTTTCGAATGTTAGACTGATTATTTTTGAAAAGTTATTCTGGATTGTGAAGAAGAATGATTGGTGAAAATTTCAGACGAATCAGCCCATTGGTTCGAAAGATACTATACCTGCCATTTGAAGAAGAACACCCTGTATCTCAGTTGTTTCGAAAGTTAGACTGTATTGTTTTGGAACGTTATTCTGGATTGAGGAGACTAATGATTGGTGAAAATTTCAGTCGAATCAGCCCATTGGTTCGAAAGATACTATACCTGCCATTTGAAGAAGAACACCATGTATCTCAGTTGCTTCGGAATTTAGACTGTTTATTTTTGAAACCTTATTCTGGATTGTGAAGAGGAATGATTGGTGAAAATTTCAGTCGAATCAGTCCATTGGTTCGAGAAATACTAAACCTGCCATTTGAAGAAAAACTCAGTTGTTTTTAAAGTGCCCAGTGGTTCGTAGGATACTATACCTGCCATTTGAAGAAGAACACCCTGTATCTCAGTTGTTTCGAAAGTTAGACTGTATTGTTTTGGAACGTTATTCTGGATTGAGGAGACTAATGATTGGTGAAAATTTCAGTCGAATCAGCCCATTGTTTCGAAAGATACTATACCTGCCATTTGAAGAAGAACACCATGTATCTCAGTTGTTTCGTATGTTAGACTGTTTATTTTTGAAAAGTTATTCTGGATTGTGAAGAGGAATGATTGGTGAAAATTTCAGTCGAATCAGCCCATTGGTTCGAAAGATACTATACCTGCCATTTGAAGAAGAACACCCTGTATCTCAGTTGTTTTAAGAGTTAGACTGTTTATTTTTGAAACGTTATTCTGGATTGAGGAGAGGAATGATTGGTGAAAATTTCAGTCGAATTAGCCTATTGGTTCGAAAGATACTATACCTGCCATTTGAAGAAGAACACCCTGTATCTCAGTTGTTTCGAAAGTTAGACTGTTTGTTTTTTGAACGTTATTCTGGATTGAGGAGACTAATGATTGGTGAAAATTTCATCGAATCAGCCCATTGGTTCGGAAGACACTATACCTGCCATTTGAAGAAGAACACCCTGTATCTCAGTTGCTTCGGAAGTTAGACTGTTTATTTTTGAAACATTATTCTGGATTGTGAAGAGAAATGATTGGTGAAAATTTCAGTCGAATCAGCCCATTGGTTCGAAAGATACTATATCTGCCATTTAAAGAAGAACACCCTGTATCTCAGTTATTTCGAAAGTCAGACTGTTTATTTTTGAAACGTTATTCTGGATTGAGGAGAGGAATGATTGGTGAAAATTTCAGTCGAATAAGCCCATTGGTTCGAAAGATACTATACCTGCCATTTGAAGAAGAACACCCTGTATCTCAGTTGTTTCGAAAGTTAGACTGTTTATTTTTGGAACGTTATTCTGGATTGAGAAGACTAATGATTGGTGAAAATTTCATCGAATCAGCCCATTGGTTCGAAAGATACTATACCTGCCATTTGAAGAAGAACACCCTGTATCTCAGTTGTTTCGGAAGTTGGACTTTTTATTTTTGAAACGTTATTCGGGATTGTGAAGAGGATTGATTGGTGAAAATTTCAGTCGAATCAGCCCATTGGTTCGAAAGATACTATACCTGCCATTTAAAGAAGAACACCCTGTATCTCAGTTATTTCGAAAGTTAGACCGTTTATTTTTGGAACGTTATTCTGGATTGTGAAGAGGAATAATTGGTGAAACTTTCAGTCGAATCAGCTCAGAGGTTCGAAAGATACTATACCTGCCATTTGAAGAAGAACACCTTGTATCTCAGTTGTTTCGAAAGTTAGACTGTTTATTTTTGAAACGTTACTCTGGATTGTGAAGAGGAATGATTGGTGAAAATTTCAGTCGAATCAGCCCAGTGGTTCGAAAGATACTATACCTGCCATTTGAAGAAGAAGACCTTGTATCTCAGTTGTTTCGAGAGTTAGACTGTTTATTTTTGAAACCTTATTATGGATTGTGGAGAGGAATGATTGGTGAAAACTTCAGTCGAATCAGCCAATTGGTTCGAAAGATACTATACCTGCCATTTGAAGAAGAACACCCTGTATCTCTGTTGTTTCGAAAGTTAGACTGTTTATTTTTGAAACGTTATTCTGGATTGTAAAGAGGAATGATTGATGAAAATTTCAGTCGAATCAGCCCAGTGGTTCGAGAGATACTATACCTCTCATTTGAGGAAGAACACCCTGTATCTCAGTTGTTTCGAAAGTTAGACTGTTTATTTTTGAGACGTTATTCTGGATTTTGAAGAGGAATGATTGGTGAAAATTTCAGTCGAATCAGCCCAGTGGTTCGAAAGATACTATACCTGCCATTTGAAGAAGAACACCCTGTATCTAAGTTGTTTCGAAAGTTTGACTGTTTAATTTTGAAACGTCATTCTAGATTGTGAAGAGGAATGATTGGTGAAAATTTCAGTCGAATAAGCCCAGTGGTTCGAGAGATACTATACCTGTCATTTGAAGAAGAACACCTTGTATCTCAGTTGTTTCGAAAGTAAGACTGTTTATTTTGGAAACTTTATTATGGATTGTGGAGAGAAATGATTGGTGAAAATTTCAGTCGAATCAGCCCATTGGTTCGAGAGATACTATACCTGCCAATCGAAGAAGAACACCCTGTATCTCAGTTGTTTCGAAAGTTAGACTGTTTATTTTTGAAACTTCATTCTGTATTGTGAAGAAGAATGATTGGTGGAAATTTCAGTCGAATCAGCCCAGTGGTTCGAGAGATACTATACCTGTCATTTGAAGAAGAACACCCTGTATCTCAGTTGTTTCGAAAGTTAGACTGTTTATTTTTGAAACGTTATTCTGGATTACGAAGGGGAATGATTGGTGAAAATTTCAGTCGAATCAGCCCAGTGGTTGGAGAGATACTCTACCTGCCATTTGAAGAAGAACACCTTGTATCTCAGTTGTTTTGAAAGTTAGACTGTTCATTTTTGGAACGTTATTCTGGATAGTGAAGAGGAATGTTTGGTGAAAATTTCAGTCGAATCAGCCCATTTGTTCGAGAGAAACTATACCTGCCATTTGAAGATGAACACCCTGTATCTCAGGTGTTTCGAATGTTAGACTGTTTACTTTTGGAACGTTATTCTGGATTAAGAAGAGGAATGATTGGTGAAAATTTCAGTCGAATCAGCCCTGTGGTTCGAAAGATACTATACCTGCCATTTGAAGAAGAACACCCTGTATCTAAGTTGTTTCGAAAGAAAGGCTGTTTATTTTTGAAAAGTTATTCTGGATTGCGAAGAGGAATGATTGGTGAAAAGTTCAGTCGAATCAGCCCAGTGGTTCGAGAGATACTATACCTGTCATTTGAAGAAGAACACCGTGTATCTCAGTTGTTTCGGATGTTAGACTTTTTATTTTTGAAATGTTATTCGGGATTGTGAATAGAATTGATAGGTGAAAATTTCAGTCGACTCAGCCCATTGGTTCGAAAGATACTATACCTGCCATTTGAAGAAGAACACCCTGTATCTCAGGTGTTTCGAATGATAGACTCTTTATTTTTGAAACGTTATTCTGGATTGTGGGAAGGAATATTTGGTGAAAATTTCAGTCGAATCATCCCATTGGTTCGAAAGATACTATACCTGCCATTTGAAGAAGAACACCCCGTATCTCAGTTGTTTCGAAGGTTAGACTGTCTATTTTTGGAACGTTATTCTGGATTGTGGAGAGGAATGATTGGTGAAAATTTCAGTCGAATCAGCCCATTGGTTCGAAAGATACTATACCTGACATTTGAAGAAGAACACCCTGTATCTCTGTTGTTTCGAAAGTTAGACTGTTTATTTTTGAAACGTTATTCTGGATTGTAAAGAGGAATGATTGATGAAAATTTCAGTCGAATCAGCCCAGTGGTTCGAGAGATACTATACCTCTCATTTGAGGAAGAACACCCTGTATCTCTGTTGTTTCGAAAGTTAGACTGTTTATTTTTGAAACGTTATTCTGGATTGTAAAGAGGAATGATTGATGAAAATTTCAGTCGAATCAGCCCAGTGGTTCGAGAGATACTATACCTCTCATTTGAGGAAGAACACCCTGTATCTCAGTTGTTTCGAAAGTAAGACTGTTTATTTTTGAGACGTTATTCTGGATTGTGAAGAGGAATGATTGGTGAAAATTTCAGTCGAATCAGCCCAGTGGTTCGAAAGATACTATACCTGCCATTTGAAGAAGAACACCCTGTATCTAAGTTGTTTCGAAAGTTTGACTGTTTAATTTTGAAACGTCATTCTAGATTGTGAAGAGGAATGATTGGTGAAAATTTCAGTCGAATAAGCCCAGTGGTTCGAGAGATACTATACCTGTCATTTGAAGAAGAACACCTTGTATCTCAGTTGTTTCGAAAGTAAGACTGTTTATTTTGGAAACTTTATTATGGATTGTGGAGAGGAATGATTGGTGAAAATTTCAGTCGAATCAGCCCATTGGTTCGAGAGATACTATACCTGCCATTCGAAGAAGAACACCCTGTATCTCAGTTGTTTCGAAAGTTAGACTGTTTATTTTTGAAACTTCATTCTGTATTGTGAAGAAGAATGATTGGTGGAAATTTCAGTCGAATCAGCCCAGTGGTTCGAGAGATACTATACCTGTCATTTGAAGAAGAACACCCTGTATCTCAGTTGTTTCGAAAGTTAGACTGTTTATTTTTGAAACGTTATTCTGGATTACGAAGGGGAATGATTGGTGAAAATTTCAGTCGAATCAGCCCAATGGTTCGAGAGATACTCTACCTGCCATTTGAAGAAGAACACCTTGTATCTCAGTTGTTTTGAAAGTTAGACTGTTCATTTTTGGAACGTTATTCTGGATAGTGAAGAGGAATGTTTGGTGAAAATTTCAGTCGAATCAGCCCATTTGTTCGAGAGAAACTATACCTGCCATTTGAAGATGAACACCCTGTATCTCAGGTGTTTCGAATGTTAGACTGTTTACTTTTGGAACGTTATTCTGGATTAAGAAGAGGAATGATTGGTGAAAATTTCAGTCGAATCAGCCCTGTGGTTCGAAAGATACTATACCTGCCATTTGAAGAAGAACACCCTGTATCTAAGTTGTTTCGAAAGTAAGGCTGTTTATTTTTGAAAAGTTATTCTGGATTGCGAAGAGGAATGATTGGTGAAAAGTTCAGTCGAATCAGCCCAGTGGTTCGAGAGATACTATACCTGTCATTTGAAGAAGAACACCGTGTATCTCAGTTGTTTCGGATGTTAGACTTTTTATTTTTGAAACGTTATTCGGGATTGTGAATAGAATTGATAGGTGAAAATTTCAGTCGACTCAGCCCATTGGTTCGAAAGATACTATACCTGCCATTTGAAGAAGAACACCCTGTATCTCAGGTGTTTCGAATGATAGACTCTTTATTTTTGAAACGTTATTCTGGATTGTGGGAAGGAATATTTGGTGAAAATTTCAGTCGAATCAGCCCATTGGTTCGAAAGATACTATACCTGCCATTTGAAGAAGAACACCCCGTATCTCAGTTGTTTCGAAGGTTAGACTGTCTATTTTTGGAACGTTATTCTGGATTGTGGAGAGGAATGATTGGTGAAAATTTCAGTCGAATCAGCCCATTGGTTCGAAAGATACTATACCTGCCATTTGAAGAAGAACACCCTGTATCTCAGTTGTTTCGAAAGTTAGACTGTTTATTTTTGGAACGTTATTCTGGATTGTGAAGAGGAATGATTGGTGAAAATTTCAGTCGAATCAGCTCATTGATTCGAAAGATACTATACCTGCCATTTGAAGAAGAACACCTTGTATCTCAGTTGTTTCGAAAGTTAGACTGTTTATTTTAGGAACGTTATTCTGGTTTGCGAAGAGAAATTATTGGTGAAAATTTCGGTCGAATCAGCCCAGTGGTTCTAGAGATACTATACCTGTCATTTGAAGAAGAACACCCTGTATCTCAGTTCTTTCGGAAGTTACAGTTTATTTTTGAAACGTTATTCTGGATTGCGAAGAGGAATGATTGGTGAAAATTTCAGTCGAATCAGCCCATTGGTTCGAGAGATACTATACCTGTCATTTGAAGAAGAACATCCTGTATCTCAGGTGTTTCGAATGTTAGACTTTTCATTTTTGAAACGTTATTCTGGATTGTGAAGAAGAATGATTGGTGAAAATTTCAGTCGAATCAGCTCATTGCTTCGAAAGATACTATACCTGCCATTTGAAGAAGAACACCCTGTATCTCAGTTGTTTCGAAAGTTAGACTGTTTATTTTCGAAATGTTACTCTGGATTGTGAAGAGGAATGATTGGTGAAAATTTCAGTCGAATCAGCCCAGTGGTTCGAGAGATACTATACCTGCCATTTGAAGAAGAACACCCTGTATCTCAGTTGTTTCGAAAGTTAGACTGTTTATTTTTGAAACGTTATTCTGGATTGTGTAGAGGAATGATTGGTGAAAATTTCAGTCGAATCAGCCCATTGGTTCGAAAGATACTATACCTGTCATTTGAAGAAGAAGATCCTGTACCTCAGGTGTTTCGAATGTTAGACTTTTTATTTTTGAAACGTTATTCTGGATTGTGAAGAGAAATGATTGGTGAAAATTTCAGTCGAATCAGCCCATTGGTTCGAAAGATACTATTTCTGCCATTTGAAGAAGAACACCCTGTATCTCAGTTGTTTCGAAAGTTAGACTGTTTATTTTTGAAAAGTTTTTCGGGATTGTGAAGAGGAATGACTGGTGAAAATTTCAGTCGAATCAGCCAATTGGTTCAAAAGATACTATACCTGCCATTTGAAGAAGAACACCCTGTATCTCAGTTGTTTCGGAAGTTGAACTGTTTATTTTTGAAACATTATTCTGGATTGTGAAGAAGAATGATTGGTGAAAATTTCAGTCGAATCAGCTCATTGCTTCGAAAGATACTATACCTGTCATTTGAAGAAGAACACCCTGTATCTCAGTTGTTTCGAAGTTAGACTGTTTATTTTCGAAACGTTACTCTGGATTGTGAAGAGGAATGATTGGTGAAAATTTCAGTCGAATCAGCCCAGTGGTTCGAGAGATACTATACCTGCCATTTGAAGAAGAACACCCTGTATCTCAGTTGTTTCGAAAGTTAGACTGTTTATTTTTGAAACGTTATTCTGGATTGTGTAGAGGAATGATTGGTGAAAATTTCAGTCGAATCAGCCCATTGGTTCGAAAGATACTATACCTGCCATTTGAAGAAGAACACCCTGTATCTCAGTTGTTTCGAAAGTTAGACTGTTAGTTTTTGAAACGTTATTCTGGATAGTGAAGAGGAATGATTGGTGAAAATTTCAGTCGAATCAGCCCATTCTTTCGAAAGATACTATACCTGCCATTTGAAGAAGAACACCCTGTATCTCAGGTGTTTCGAATGTTAGACTGTTTATTTTTGAAATGTTATTCTGGATTGTGAAGAGGAATGATTGTTGATAATTTCAGTCGAATCAGCCCATTGGTTCGGAAGATAATATACCAGCCATTTGAAGAAGAACACCTTGTATCTCAGTTGTTTCTAAAGTTAGACTGTTTATTGTTGGAACGTTATTATGGATTGTGTAGAGGAATGATTGGTGAAAATTTCAGTCGAATCAGCCCTTTGGTTCGAAAGATACTATACCTGCCATTTGAAGAAGAACACCCTGTATCTCAGTTGTTTCGAAAGTTTGACTGTTTATTTTTGAAACGTTATTCTGGATTGTGGAGAGGAATGATTGGTGAGAATTTCAGTCGTATCAGCCCAGTGGTTCGATAGATACTATACCTGTCATTTGATGAAGAACACCCTGTATCTCAGGTGTTTCGAATGTTAGACTTTTTATTTTTGAAACATTTTACGGGATTGTGAAGGGGAATGATTGGTGAAAATTTCAGTCGAATCAGCCAATTGGTTCGAAAGATACTATACCTGCGATTTGAGGAAGAACACCCTGTATCTCAGTTGTTTCGAAAAATAGACTGTTTATTTTTGAAACCTTATACTGGATTGTGAAGAGGAATGATTGGTGAAAATTTCAGTCGAATCAGCCTGTTGGTTTGAAAGATACTATACCTGCCATTTGAAGAAGAGCACCCTGTATCTCAGGTGTTTCGAAAGTTAGACTGTTTATTTTTGAAACGTTATTCTGGATTGTGGAGAGGAATGATTGGTGAACATTTCAGTCGAATCAGCCCATTGGTTCGAAAGATACTATACCTGCCATTTGAAGAAGAACACCCTGTATCTCAGTTGTTTCGGATAATAGACTGTTCATTTTTGAAACGTTACTCTGGATTGTGAAGAGGAATACTCGGTGAAAATTTCAGTCGAATCAGCAAAGTGGTTCGAGAGATACTATACCTGTCATTTGAAGAAGAACACCCTGTATCTCAGGTGTTTCGAATGTTAGACTTTTTATTTTTGAAAAGTTATTCGGGATTGTGAAAAGGAATGATTGGTGGAAATTTCAGTCGAATCAGCCCATTGGTTCGAAAGATACTATACCTGCCATTTGAAGAAGAACACCCTGTATCTCAGTTGTTTCGAAAGTTAGACTGTTTATTTTTGAAACGTTTTTCTTGATTGTGAAGAGGAATGAATGGTGAAAATTTCAGTCGAATCAGCCCATTGGTTCGAAAGATGCTATACCTGCCATTTGAAGAAGAACACCCTGTATCTCAGTTGTAACGAAAGTTAGACTGTTTATTTTTGAAACGTTATTCTGGATTGTAAAGAGGAATGATTGGTGAAAATTTCAGTCGAATCAGCGCAGTGGTTCGAGAGATACTATACCTGTCATTTGAAGAAGAACAACCTGTATCTCAGTTGTTTCGAAAGTTAGGCTGTTTATTTTTGAAACGTTATTCTGGATTGTGAAGAGGAATGATAGGTGAAAATTTCAGTCGAATCAGCCCAATGGTTCGAAAGATACTATACCTGTCATTTGAAGAAGAACATCCTGTATCTCAGGTGTTTCGAATGTTAGACTGTTTACTTTTGGAACGCTATTCTGGATTGTGAAGAGGAATGATTGGTGAAAATTTCAGTCGAATCAGCCCTGTGGTTCGAAAGATACTATACCTGCCATTTGAAGAAGAACACCCTGTATATAAGTTGTTTCGAAAGTAAGGCTGTTTATTTTAGAAAAGTTATTCTGGATTGCGAAGAGGAATGATTGGTGAAAAGTTCAGTCGAATCAGCCCATTGGTTCGAGAGATACTATACCTGTCATTTGAAGAAGAACACCGTGTATCTCAGTTGTTTCGGATGTTAGACTTTTTATTTTTGAAACGTTATTCGGGATTGTGAATAGAATTGATAGGTGAAAATTTCAGTCGACTCAGCCCATTGGATCGAAAGATACTATACCTGCCATTTGAAGAAGAACACCCTGTATCTCAGGTGTTTCGAATGATAGACTCTTTATTTTTGAAACGTTATTCTGGATTGTGGGAAGGAATATTTGGTGAAAATTTCAGTCAAATCAGCCCATTGGTTCGAAAGATACCATACCTGCCATTTGAAGAAGAACACCCCGTATCTCAGTTGTTTCGAAGGTTAGACTGTCTATTTTTGGAACGTTATTCTGGATTGTGAGGAGGAATGATTGGTGAAAATTTCAGTCGAATCAGCTCATTGATTCGAAAGATAATATACCTGCCATTTGAAGAAGAACACCCTGTATCTAAGTTGTTTCGAAAGTTAGACTGTTTATTTTCGAAATGTTACTCTGGATTGTGAAGAGGAATGATTGGTGAAAATTTCAGTCGAATCAGCCCAGTGGTTCGAGAGATACTATACCTGCCATTTGAAGAAGAACACCCTGTATCTCAGTTGTTTCGAAAGTTAGACTGTTTATTTTTGAAACCTTATACTGGATTGTGAAGAGGAATGATTGGTGAAAATTTCAGTCGAATCAGCCTGTTGGTTTGAAAGATACTATACCTGCCATTTGAAGAAGAGCACCCTGTATCTCAGGTGTTTCGAAAGTTAGACTGTTTATTTTTGAAACGTTATTCTGGATTGTGGAGAGGAATGATTGGTGAACATTTCAGTCGAATCAGCCCATTGGTTCGAAAGATACTATACCTGCCATTTGAAGAAGAACACCCTGTATCTCAGTTGTTTCGGATAATAGACTGTTCATTTTTGAAACGTTACTCTGGATTGTGAAGAGGAATACTTGGTGAAAATTTCAGTGGAATCAGCAAAGTGGTTCGAGAGATACTATACCTGTCATTTGAAGAAGAACACCCTGTATCTCAGGTGTTTCGAATGTTAGACTTTTTATTTTTGAAAAGTTATTCGGGATTGTGAAAAGGAATGATTGGTGGAAATTTCAGTCGAATCAGCCCATTGGTTCGAAAGATACTATACCTGCCATTTGAAGAAGAACACCCTGTATCTCAGTTGTTTCGAAAGTTAGACTGTTTATTTTTGAAACGTTTTTCTGGATTGTGAAGAGGAATGATTGGTGAAAATTTCAGTCGAATCAGCCCATTGGTTCGAAAGATACTATACCTGCCATTTGAAGAAGAACACCCTGTATCTCAGTTGTTTCGAAAGTTAGACTGTTTATTTTTGGAACGTTATTCTGGATTGTAAAGAGGAATGATTGGTGAAAATTTCAGTCGAATCAGCCCGGTGGTCCGAGAGATACTATACCTGTCATTTGAAGAAGAACACCCTGTATCTCAGTTGTTTCGGAAGTTAAACTGTTTATTTTTGAATCATTATTCTGGATTGTGAAGAGGAATGATTGGTGAAAATTTCAGTCGAATCACCTCATTGATTCGAAAGATACTATACCTGCCATTTGAAGAAGAACACCCTGTATCTCAGTTGTTTCGAAAGTTAGACTGTTTATTTTAGGAACGTTATTCTGGTTTGCGAAGAGAAATGATTGGTGAAAATTTCGGTCGAATCAGCCCAGTGGTTCTAGAGATACTATACCTGTCATTTGAAGAAGAACACCCTGTATCTCAGTTCTTTCGGAAGTTAGACTGTTTATTTTTGAAACGTTATTCTGGATTGCGAAGAGGAATGATTGGTGAAAATTTCAGTCGAATCAGCTCATTGCTTCGAAAGATACTATACCTGCCATTTGAAGAAGAACACCCTGTATCTCAGTTGTTTCGGAAGTTAGACTGTTTATTTTCGAAATGTTACTCTGGATTGTGAAGAGGAATGATTGGTGAAAATTTCAGTCGAATCAGCCCAGTGGTTCGAGAGATACTATACCTGTCATTTGAAGAAGAACATCCTGTATCTCAGGTGTTTCGAATGTTAGACTTTTCATTTTTGAAACGTTATTCTGGATTGTGAAGAAGAATGATTGGTGAAAATTTCAGTCGAATCAGCTCATTGCTTCGAAAGATACTATACCTGCCATTTGAAGAAGAACACCCTGTATCTCAGTTGTTTCGAGAGTTAGACTGTTTATTTTCGAAATGTTACTCTGGATTGTGAAGAGGAATGATTGGTGAAAATTTCAGTCGAATCAGCCCAGTGGTTCGAGAGATACTATACCTGCCATTTGAAGAAGAACACCCTGTATCTCAGTTGTTTCGAAAGTTAGACTGTTTATTTTTGAAACGTTATTCTGGATTGTGTAGAGGAATGATTGGTGAAAATTTCAGTCGAATCAGCCCATTGGTTCGAAACATACTATACCTGTCATTTGAAGAAGAACATCCTGTATCTCAGGTGTTTCGAATGTTAGACTTTTTATTTTTGAAACGTTATTCTGGATTGTGAAGAGAAATGATTGGTGAAAATTTCAGTCGAATCAGCCCATTCGTTCGAAAGATACTATTTCTGCCATTTGAAGAAGAACACCCTGTATCTCAGTTGTTTCGAAAGTTAGACTGTTTATTTTTGAAAAGTTTTTCGGGATTGTGAAGAGGAATGACTGGAGAAAATTTCAGTCGAATCAGCCAATTGGTTCATAAGATTCTATACCTGCCATTTGAAGAAGAACACCCTGTATCTCAGTTTTTTCGGAAGTTGAACTGTTTATTTTTGAAACATTATTCTGGATTGTGAAGAAGAATGATTGGTGAAAATTTCAGTCGAATCAGCTCATTGCTTCGAAAGATAATATACCTGCCATTTGAAGAAGAACACCCTGTATCTCAGTTGTTTCGAAAGTTAGACTGTTTATTTTCGAAATGTTACTCTGGATTGTGAAGAGGAATGATTGGTGAAAATTTCAGTCGAATCAGCCAAGTGGTTCGAGAGATACTATACCTGCCATTTGAAGAAGAACACCCTGTATCTCAGTTGTTTCGAAAGTTAGACTGTTTATTTTTGAAACGTTATTCTGGATTGTGTAGAGGAATGATTGGTGAAAATTTCAGTCGAATCAGCCTATTGGTTCGAAAGATACTATACCTGCCATTTGAAGAAGAACACCCTGTATCTCAGTTGTTTCGAAAGTTAGACTGTTAGTTTTTGAAACGTTATTCTGGATAGTGAAGAGAAATGATTGGTGAAAATTTCAGTCGAATCAGCCCATTCTTTCGAAAGATACTATACCTGCCATTTGAAGAAGAACACCCTGTATCTCAGGTGTTTCGAATGTTAGACTGTTTATTTTTGGAATGTTATTCTGGATTGTGAAGAGGAATGATTGTTGATAATTTCAGTCGAATCAGCCCATTGGTTCGGAAGATAATATACCAGCCATTTGAAGAAGAACACCTTGTATCTCAGTTGTTTCTAAAGTTAGACCGTTTATTGTTGGAACGTTATTATGGATTGTGTAGAGGAATGATTGGTGAAAATTTCAGTCGAATCAGCCCTTTGGTTCGAAAGATACTATACCTGCCATTTGAAGAAGAACACCCTGTATCTCAGTTGTTTCGAAAGTTGGACTGTTTATTTTTGAAACGTTATTCTGGATTGTGGAGAGGAATGATTGGTGAAAATTTCAGTCGTATCAGCCCAGTGGTTCGATAGATACTATACCTGTCATTTGATGAAGAACACCCTGTATCTCAGGTGTTTCGAATGTTAGACTTTTTATTTTTGAAACATTTTACGGGATTGTGAAGGGGAATGATTGGTGAAAATTTCAGTCGAATCAGCCAATTGGTTCGAAAGATACTATACCTGCGATTTGAGGAAGAACACCCTGTATCTCAGTTGTTTCGAAAAATAGACTGTTTATTTTTGAAACCTTATACTGGATTGTGAAGAGGAATGATTGGTGAATATTTCAGTCGAATCAGCCTGTTGGTTTGAAAGATACTATACCTGCCATTTGAAGAAGAGCACCCTGTATTTCAGGTGTTTCGAAAGTTAGACTGTTTATTTTTGAAACGTTATTCTGGATTGTGGAGAGGAATGATTGGTGAACATTTCAGTCGAATCAGCCCATTGTTTCGAAAGATACTATACCTGCCATTTGAAGAAGAACACCCTGTATCTCAATTGTTTCGGATAATAGACTGTTCATTTTTGAAACGTTACTCTGGATTGTGAAGAGGAATACTTGGTGAAAATTTCAGTCGAATCAGCAAAGTGGGTCGAGAGATACTATACCTGTCATTTGAAGAAGAACACCCTGTATCTCAGGTGTTTCGAATGTTAGACTTTTTATTTTTGAAAAGTTATTCGGGATTGTGAAAAGGAATGATTGGTGGAAATTTCAGTCGAATCAGCCCATTGGTTCGAAAGATACTATACCTGCCATTTGAAGAAGAACACCCTGTATCTCAGTTGTTTCGAAAGTTAGACTGTTTATTTTTGAAACGTTTTTCTGGATTGTGAAGAGGAATGATAGGTGAAAATTTCAGTCGAATCAGCCCAATGGTTCGAAAGATTCTATACCTGCCATTTGAAGAAGACCACCCTGTATCTAAGTTGTTTCGAAAGTTAGGCTGTTTAGTTTTGAAACGTTATTCTGGATTGTGAAGAGGAATGATTGGTGAAAATTTCAGTCGAATCAGCCCATTGGTTCAAAAGATACTATACCTGCCATTTGAAGAAGAACACCCTGTATCTCAGTTGTTTCGGAAGTTGAACTGTTCATTTTTGAAATATTATTCTGGATTGTGAAGAGGAATGATTGGTGAAGATTTCAGTCGAATCAGCTCATTGCTTCGAAAGATACTTTACCTGCCATTTGAAGAACACCCTGTATCTCAGTTCTTTCGAAAGTTATACTGTTTATTTTTGAAACGTTTTTCTGGATTGTGAAGAGAAATGATTGGTGAAAATTTCAGTCGAATCAGCCCAGTGGTTCGAAAGATACTATACCTGCCATTTGAAGAAGAACACCCTGTATCTAAGTTGTTTCGAAAGTTTGACTGTTCATTTTCGGAACGTCATTCTAGATTGTGAAGAGGAATGATTGGTGAAAATTTCAGTCGAATAAGCCCAGTGGTTCGAGAGATACTATACCTGCCATTTGAAGAAGAACACCCTGTATCTTAGTTGTTTCGAAAGTTAGACTGTTTATTTTTGAAACGTTATTCTGGATTGTGTAGAGGAATGATTGGTGAAAATTTCAGTCGAATCAGCCCATTGGTTCGAAAGATACTATACCTGTCATTTGAAAAAGAACATTCTGTATCTCAGGTGTTTCGAATGTTAGACTTTTTATTTTTAAAACGTTATTCTGGATTGTGAAGAAAAATGATTGGTGAAAATTTCAGTCGAATCAGCCCATTGGTTCGAAAGATACTATACCTGCCATTTGAAGAAGAACACCCTGTATCTCAGTTGTTTCGAAAGTTAGACTGTTTATTTTTGAAAAGTTTTTCGGGATTGTGAAGAGGAATGACTGGTGAAAATTTCAGTCGAATCAGCCCATTGGTTCAAAAGATACTATACCTGCCATTTGAAGAAGAACACCCTGTATCTCAGTTGTTTCGGAAGTTGAACTGTTTATTTTTGAAAAATTATTCTGGATTGTGAAGAAGAATGATTGATGAAAATTTCAGTCGAATCAGCTCATTGCATCGAAAGATACTATACCTGCCATTTGAAGAAGAACACCCTGTATCTCAGTTGTTTCGAAAGTTAGACTGTTTATTTTTGAAACGTTATTCTGGATTGTGTAGAGGAATGATTGGTGAAAATTTCAGTCGAATCAGCCCATTGGTTCGAAAGATACTATACCTGTCATTTGAAGAAGAACATCCTGTATCTCAGGTGTTTCGAATGTTAGACTTTTTATTTTTGAAACGTTATTCTGGATTGTGAAGAGAAATGATTTGTGAAAATTTCAGTCGAATCAGCCCATTGGTTCGAAAGATACTATTTCTGCCATTTGAAGAAGAACACCCTGTATCTCAGTTGTTTCGAAAGTTAGACTGTTTATTTTAGGAACGTTATTCTGGTTTTGCGAAGAGAAATGATTGGTGAAAATTTCGGTCGAATCAGCCCAGTGGTTCTAGAGATACTATACCTGTCATTTGAAGAAGAACACCCTGTATCTCAGTTCTTTCGGAAGTTAGACTGTTTATTTTTGAAACGTTATTCTGGATTGCGAAGAGGAATGATTGGTGAAAATTTCAGTCGAATCAGCCCATTGGTTCGAAAGATACTATACCTGCCATTTGAAGAAGAACACCCTGTATCTCAGTTGTTTCGAAAGTTAGACTGTTTATTTTTGGAACGTTCTTCTGGATTGTGAAGAGGAATGATTGGTGAAAATTTCAGTCGAATCAGCCCATCGGTTCGAAAGATACTATACCTGCCATTTGAAGAAGAACAACCTGTATCTCAGTTGTTTCGAAAGTTAGACTGTTCATTTTTGAAACGTTACTCTGGATTGTGAAGAGGAATGATTGGTGAAAATTTCAGTCGAATCAGCAAAGTGGTTCGAGAGATACTATACCTGTCATTTGAAGAAGAACACCCTGTATCTCAGTTGTTTCGAGAGTTAGACTGTTCATTTTTGAAACGTTATTCTGGATTGTGAAGAGGAATGATTTGTGAAAATTTCAGTCGAATCAGCCCAGTGGTTCGAAAGATACTATACCTGCCATTTGAAGAAGAACACCCTGTATCTCAGTTGTTTCGAAAGTTAGACTGTTTATTTTTGAAATGTTTTTCTGGATTGTGAAGAGGAATGATTGGTGAAAATTTCAGTCGAATCAGCCCAGTGGTTCGAGAGATACTATACCTGTCATTTGAAGAAGAACACCCTGTATCTCAGTTGTTTCGAAAGTTAGACTGTTTATTTTAGGAACGTTATTCTGGTTTGTGAAGAGAAATGATTGGTGAAAATTTCGGTCGAATCAGCCCAGTGGTTCGAGAGATACTATACCTGTCATTTGAAGAAGAACACCCTGTATCTCAGTTGTTTCGAAAGTTAGACTGTTTATTTTAGGAACGTTATTCTGGTTTGTGAAGAGAAATGATTGGTGAAAATATCGGTCGAATCAGCCCAGCGGTTCGAGAGATACTATACCTGCCATTTGAAGAAGAGCACCCTGTATCTCAGGTGTTTCGAAAGTTAGACTGTTTATTTTTGAAACGTTACTCTGGATTGTGGAGAGGAATGATTGGTGAACATTTCAGTCGAATCAACCCATTGGTTCGAAAGATTCTATACCTGCCATTTGAAGAAGAACACCCTGTATCTCAGTTGTTTCGAAAGTTAGACTGTTCATTTTTGAAACGTTTCTCTGGATTAAGAAGAGTAATGATTGGTGAAAATTTCAGTCGAATCAGCAGAGTGGTTCGAGAGATCCTATACCTGTCATTTGAAGAAGAACACCCTGTATCTCAGGTGTTTCGAATGTTAGACTTTTTATTTTTGAAATGTTATTCGGGATTGTGAAAAGGAATGATTGGTGGAAATTTCAGTCGAATCAGCCCATTGGTTCGAAAGATACTATACCTGCCATTTGAAGAAGAACAACCTGTATCTCAGTTCTTTCGAAAGTTAGACTGTTTATTTTTGAAACGTTTTTCTGGATTGTGAAGAGGAATGATTGGTGAAAATTTCAGTCGAATCAGCCCATTGGTTCGAAAGATACCATACCTGCCATTTGAAGAAGAACACCCTGTATCTCAGTTGTTTCGAAAGTTAGACTGTTTATTTTTGAAACGTGATTCTGGATTGTAAAGAGGAATGATTGGTGAAAATTTCAGTCGAATCAGCCCAGTGGTTCGAGAGATACTATACCTGTCATTTGAAGAAGAACACCCTGTATCTCAGTTGTTTCGAAAGTTAGGCTGTTTGTTTTTGAAACGTTGTTCTGGATTGAAAAGAGGAATGATAGGTGAAAATTTCAGTCGAATCAGCTCAATGGTTCGAAAGATACTATACCTGCCATTTGAAGAAGAACACCCTGTATCTAAGTTGTTTCGAAAGTTAGGCTGTTAATTTTTGAAACGTTATTCATGATTGTGAAGAGGAATGATTGGTGAAAATTTCAGTCGAATCAGTCCATTGGTTCGAAAGATACTATACCTGCCATTTGAAGAAGAACACCCTGTATCTCAGTTGTTTCGGATGTTAGACTGTTTATTTTTGAAACATTATTCTGGATTGTGAAGAGGAATGATTGGTGAAAATTTCAGTCGAATCAGCCCATTGCTTCGAAAGATGCTATACCTGCCATTTGAAGAAGAACACCCTGTATCTCAGTTGTTTCGAAAAATAGACTGTTAATTTTCGGAACGTAATTCTGGTTTGTGAAGAGAAATGATTGGTGAAAATTTCGGTCGAATCAGCCCAGTGGTTCGAGAGATACTATACCTGTCATTTGAAGAAGAACACCCTGTATCTCAGTTGTTTCGAAAGTTAGACTGTTTATTTTAGGAACGTTCTTCTGGTTTGTGAAGAGAAATGATTGGTGAAAATTTCGGTCGAATCAGCCCAGCGGTTCGAGAGATACTATACCTGCCATTTGAAGAAGAGCACCCTGCATCTCAGGTGTTTCGAAAGTTAGACTGTTTATTTTTGAAACGTTACTCTGGATTGTGGAGAGGAATGATTGGTGAACATTTCAGTCGAATCAACCCATTGGTTCGAAAGATTCTATACCTGCCATTTGAAGAAGAACACCCTGTATCTCAGTTGTTTCGAAAGTTAGACTGTTCATTTTTGAAACGTTTCTCTGGATTAAGAAGGGGAATGATTGGTGAAAATTTCAGTCGAATCAGCAGAGTGGTTCGAGGGATCCTATACCTGTCATTTGAAGAAGAACACCCTGTATCTCAGGTGTTTCGAATGTTAGACTTTTTATTTTTGAAATGTTATTCGGGATTGTGAAAAGGAATGATTGGTGGAAATTTCAGTCGAATCAGCCCATTGGTTCGAAAGATACTATACCTGCCATTTGAAGAAGAACACCCTGTATCTCAGTTGTTTCGGAAGTTAGACTGTTTATTTTTGAAACGTTTTTCTGGATTGTGAAGAGGAATGATTGGTGAAAATTTCAGTCGAATCAGCCCATTGGTTCGAAAGATACTATACCTGCCATTTGAAGAAGAACACCCTGTATCTCAGTTGTTTCGAAAGTTAGACTGTTTATTTTTGAAACGTTATACTGGATTGTAAAGAGGAATGATTGGTGAAAATTTCAGTCGAATCAGCCCAATGGTTCGAGAGATACTATACCTGTCATTTGAAGAAGAACACCCTGTATCTCATTTGTTTCGAAAGTTAGGCTGTTTATTTTTGAAACGTTATTCTGGATTGTGAAGAGGAATGATAGGTGAAAATTTCAGTCGAATCAGCCCAATGGTTCGAAAGATACTATACCTGCCATTTGAAGAAGAACACCCTGTATCTAAGTTGTTTCGAAAATTAGGCTGTTAATTTTTGAAACGTTATTCATGATTGTGAAGAGGAATGATTGGTGAAAATTTCAGTCGAATCAGTCTATTGGTTCGAAAGATACTATACCTGCCATTTGAAGAAGAACACCCTGTATCTCAGTTGTTTCGGATGTTAGACTGTTTATTTTCGAAATATTATTCTGGATTGTGAAGAGGAATGATTGGTGAAAATTTCAGTCGAATCAGCCCATTGCTTCGAAAGATGCTATACCTGCCATTTGAAGAAGAACACCCTGTATCTCAGTTGTTTCGAAAGTTAGACTGTTTATTTTCGGAACGTTATTCTGGTTTGTGAGGAGAAATGATTGGTGAAAATTTCGGTCGAATCAGCTCAGTGGTTCGAGAGATACTATACCTGTCATTTGAAGGAGAACACCCTGTATCTCAGTTCTTTCGGAAGTTAGACTGTTTATTTTTGGAACGTTTCTCTGGATTGTGAAGAGGAATGATTGGTGAAAATTTCAGTCGAATCAGCCCATTGGTTCAAAAGATACTATACCTGCCATTTGAAGAAGAACACCCTGTATCTCAGTTGTTTCGGAAGTTAGACTTTTCATTTTTGAAACGTTATTCTGGATTGTAGAGAGGAATGATTGGTGAAAATTTCAGTCGAATCAGCACATTGTATCGAAAGATACTATACCCGCCATTTGAAGAAGAACACCCTGTATCTCAGTTGTTTCGAGAGTTGGACTGTTCATTTTTGAAACGTTACTCTGGATTGTGAAGAGGAATGTTTGGTGAAAATTCCAGTCGAATCAGCCCATTGTTTCGAAGGATACTATACCCGCCATTTGAAGAAGAACACTCTGTATCTCAGTTGTTTCGAAAGTTAGACCGTTTATATTTGAAACGTTATTCTGGATTGTGAAGAGGAATGATTGGTGAAAATTTCAGTCGAATCAGCCCAGTGGTTCGAGAGATACTATACCTGTCATTTGAAGAAGAACACCCTGTATCTCAGTTGTTTCGAAAGTTAGACTATTTATTTTTGAAACGTTATTCTGGATTGTGAAGAGGAATGATTGGTGAAAATTTCAGTCGAATCAGCCCATTTTTTCGAAAGATACTATACCTGCCATTTGAAGAAGAACACCCTGTATCTCAGTGTTTTCGAAAGTTAGACTGTTTATTTTTGAAATGTTACTCTGGATTGTGAAGAGGAATGATTGGTGAAAATTTCAGTCGAATCAGCAGAGTGGTTCGAGAGATACTATACCTGTCATTTGAAGAAGAACACCCTGTATCTCAGTTGTTTCGAATGTTAGACTTTTTATTTTTGAAAGATTACTCGGGATCGTGAAGAGGAATGATTGGTGAAAATTTCAGTCGAATCAGCCCATTAGTTCAAAAGATACTATACCCGCCATTTGAAGAATAACACCCTGTATCTCAGTTGTTTCGGAAGTTAGACTGTTTATTTTTGAAATATTACTCTGGATTGTGAAGAGGAATGATTGGTGAAAATGTCAGTTGAGTCAGCCCAGTAGTTCGAGAGATACTATACCTGTCATTTGAAGAAGAACACCCTGTATCTCAGTTATTTCGAAAGTTAGACTGTTTATTTTTGAAACGTTATTCTGGATTGTGAAGAGGAATGAGTGGTGAAAATTTCAGTCGTATCAGCCCAGTGGTTCGAAAGATACTATACCTGTCATTTGAAGAAGAGCACCCTGTATCTCAGGTGTTTCGAAAGTTGGACTGTTTATTTTTGAAACGTCATTCTGGATTGTGTAGAGGAATGATTGGTGAAAATTTCAGTCGAATCAGCCCATTGGTTCGAAAGATACTATACCTGCCATTTGAAGAAGAACACCCTGTATCTCAGTTGTTTCGAAAGTTGGACTGTTTAGTTTTGAAACGTTATTCTGGATTGTGGGGAGGAATGATTGGTGAAAATTTCAGTCGAATCAGCCCATTGGTTCGAAAGATACCATACCTGCCATTTGAAGAAGAACACCCTGTATCTCAGTTGTTTCGAAAGTTAGACTGTTAGTTTTTGAAATGTTATTCTGGATTGTAGAGAGGAATGATTGGTGAAAATTTCAGTCGAATCAGCCCATTCTCTCGAAAGATACTATACCTGCCATTTGAAGAAGAACACCCTGTATCTCAGGTGTTTCGAATGTAAGACTGTTTATTTTTGAAACGCTATTTTGGATTGCGAAGAGAAATGATTGGTGAAAATTTCAGTCGAATCAGCCCATTGGTTCGAAAGATACTATACCTGCCATTTGAAGAAGAACACCTTGTATCTCAGTTGTTTCGGAGGTTAGACTGTTTATTTTTGAAACGTTATTATGGATTGTGTAGAGGAATGACTGGTGAAAATTTCAGTCGAATCAGCCCATTGGTTCGAAAGATACTATAACTGCCATTTGAAGAAGAACACCCTGTATCTCAGTTGTTTCGAAAGTTAGACTGTTTATTTTTGAAAAGTTATTCTGGATTGTGAAGAGGAATGATTGGTGAAAATTTCAGTCGAATCAGCCCATTGGTTCGAAAGATACTATACCTGCCATTTGAAGAAGAACATCCTGTATCTCAGTTGTTTCGAAAGTTAGACTGTTTATTTTTGAAACGTTATTCTGGATTGTGGAGAGGAATGATTGGTGAAAATTTCAGTCGTATCAGCCCAGTAGTTCGATAGATACTATACCTGTCATTCGATGAAGAACACCCTGTATCTCAGGTGTTTCGAATGTTAGACTTTTTATTTTTGAAACATTATACGGGATTGTGAAGGGGAATGATTGGTGAAAATTTCAGTCGAATCAGCCAATTGGTTCGAAAGATACTATACCTGCGATTTGAAGAAGAACACCATGTATCTCAGTTGTTTCGAAAGTTAGACTGTTTATT
Source organism: Myrrha octodecimguttata (assembly GCA_958510865.1). Lineage (NCBI taxonomy): Eukaryota > Metazoa > Arthropoda > Insecta > Coleoptera > Coccinellidae > Myrrha > Myrrha octodecimguttata. The sequence goes on from OY294060.1 coordinate 18,449,343, forward strand.
TTTGACACCTTATACTGGATTGTGAAGAGGAATGATTGGTGAAAATTTCAGTCGAATCAGCCTGTTGGTTTGAAAGATGCTATACCTGCCATTTGAAGAAGAGCACCCTGTATCTCAGGTGTTTCGGAAGTTAGACTGTTTATTTTTGAAACGTTATTCTGGATTGTGGAGAGGAATGATTGGTGAACATTTCAGTCGAATCAGCCCATTGGTTCGAAAGATACTATACCTGCCATTTGAAGAAGAACACCCTGTACCTCAGTTGTTTCGAAAGTTAGACTGTTCATTTTTGAAACGTTACTCTGGATTGTGAGGAGGAATAATTGGTGAAAATTTCAGTCGAATCAGCCCATTGGTTCGAAAGATACTATACCTGTCATTTGAAGAAGAACACCCTGTATCTAAGGTGTTTTGAATGTAAGACATTTTATTTTTGAAAAGTTATTCGAAATTGTGAAAAGGAATGATTGGTGGAAATTTCAGTCGAATCAGCCCATTGGTTCGAAAGATACTATACCTGCCATTTGAAGAAGAACACCCCGTATCTCAGTTGTTTCGAAAGTTAGACTGTTTATTTTTGAAATGTTTTTCTGGATTGTGAAGACCCAGGCAACACAGAGAGGTTTCAAAGATTTCCCGGCGATATCTTCTCAGAACATTGAGAGTACTTTTTCTACTTCTCTACGAAGTCACAGGGAGTGCTATATTTCCTCCAAATGTCCGCCACAGCGATATTCTCGAAGAGATCCTGAAGATATCGCATGCGGAAATTCTCAAACTTCCCACAATGGGAGGTTTATGGGAAATTCGCTCACACAGTCTCATGGCGAAGAGTTTGAGAAATTCTCAAATACTTCCCATTGCGAGATTTCTGGGAGTACGACATGAGATATTTTCAGGAAATGCCCCTAGCGACAATATCCGGAAGTACAGATATCAGATATTGACATTTAAAATTTAAATTATATTTCTTGAAAGTTTCCTGTTGATTATTGAAATTATTTTATGCTGACTTCTGCGGACTCGCTATGCAAAAAATTAGCAGACAGCACTTCGCCGACACAGATCATAAGTCCTTACGAACAGCCTCAGGGAAAATTCCCAATGCAAGGATTTACATATCTACTTTGCCAGGAATCCGCGAGATGGCGAGTTCCGTGATCAAGACATCCAGGCGATATCGTATAATCATAGAGAAAGAGAGATTCTCTTGTCTCTGCGTATAATATGAGCGCTTGGATTGTCGGTTCTTACGTCTGGTGGTTAGATGACTTCGAGTATTGTTTAGCGCGGTCGGAATTTATATTTATTCTTCATTCGTATTTCGGATATGAATGAGATCCGCGAGATGGCGAGATCCGTGAATGAGATATACCAGACGAAATCGTAATATGAGAGCTTAGATTGTCGGTTCTTACGTCTGGAGGTTAGATGGATTTGATGAATATTGATTTGTGTTTCGGAAATGAATGGAGATTAATTATCGGTTCTTGGAAAAATATATCCATACTACTATAATGGGTGTATGGAAACAAAATATTGATTTGGAATCCCTGTTAGTATTTGAATGAGAAATGTGTTGATTTCTTTGAGGAAAAACAACGGATCTCAGATTGGTCGATATTCAGACGAATATGTCGTGAAAAATATGAAGCAGTTACGATTAAAGTTTTGATATTCTGTTTTCTTCCGAGAATTCTCTGAATTCTTCAGATTTGAGAACGTAATTTCCACTCGCATAATGTTGTACGAGTCTGCCGTTGTCTAACCGATACTGGTAGAGAGTTTCAATCCAGAAATATGATAATGTGAAAAAGAGAGCTTTCTTTATGATGAATGAAGTCATAAATGCTACTTAATTAGGTTCGTTTCGTTATCAACTAGTATTCTAGCCGATAACTAGTTTTAGTATTAAACCATTGTATAAGGAAAATCTGCATTCAACAACAGAAATATAAATTTGCTAGACACCTCTTACTTGTTAATACAGGTTTCAACCTGAAATGCATTTACTCCTCCACCAAATGTATAAAAACGCCGTGATTTTGTCATCATAACCTTCCGGAAAATCCGGAACCATAAAAGCCAGTAACAAAATATGATACATTCAATGTGAATTATGTTTTAACAGATTTGTTTTTGGTATGTTTGCCGATTATCCTATTGGTTTCTAGGAAGCCTCTCCGAAGTTATTTATTTCGTTCCTATGAATCAAACACATATTTTGCCTATGTATAAATAGTGGACAACGAAATGTTCCATTGTTGTTACACTCGGGATGATCTTTGGAGCTTGCATTGCGAATTTCCTATTCTGGTTATGTCTGTGATAACTTTAGGAACTCGCATTGCGAATTTCTTATTCTGGTTACGTCTGGGAAGACTTAAGGAACTCGCATTGCGAATTTCCCTTTCTTGTTCTGTCTGAGATGACTTCAGGAACTCGCATTGCGAATTTCCCTTTCTTGTTATGTCAGTGATGAGTTTAGGAATTCGCATTGCGAATTTCTTATTCTGGTTACATCTGAGATGGCTTCAGGAACTCGCATTGTGAATATCTAATTCTTGTTACGTATGCAATAACTTTAGGAGCTCGCATTGCGAATTCCCAAATTATGTTGTGTTTGTGATCACTTTAGGAAATCACTTTAGAAGTTCGCGTGAAAGCCGGGTTAGGACTTCTCGGATATCTCGCCGGGAAGTTTGTGTTACTTGGGGAGGAATGATTGGTGAAAATTTCAGTCGAATCAGCCCATTGGTTCGAAAGATACTACACCTGCCATTTGAAGAAGAACAACCTGTATCTCAGTTGTTTCGAGAGTTAGACTGTTTATTTTTGAAACGTTTTTCTGGATTGTGAAGAGGAATGATTGGTGAAAATTCCAGTCGAATCAGCCCATTGGTTCGAAAGATACTGTACCTGCCATTTGAGGAAGAACACCCTGTATCTCAGTTGTTTCGAAAGTTAGACTGTTTATTTTTGAATCGTTTTTATGGATTGTAAAGAGGAATGATTGGTGAAAATTTCAGTCGAATCAGCCCAATGGTTCGAAAGATTCTCTATACCTGCCATTTGAAGAAGACCATCCTGTATCTAAGTTGTTTCGAAAGTTAGGCTGTTTAGTTTTGAAACGTTAATCTGGATTGTGAAGAGGAATGATTGGTGAAAATTTCAGTCGAATCAGCCCATTGGTTCAAAAGATACTATACCTGCCATTTGAAGAAGAACACCCTGTATCTCAGTTGTTTCGGAAGTTGAACTGTTTATTTTTGAAACATTATTCTGGATTGTGAAGAGGAATGATTGGTGAAAATTTCAGTCGAATCAGCTCATTGCTTCGAAAGATACTATACCTGCCATTTGAAGAACACCCTGTATCTGAGTTGTTTCGAAAGTTAGACTGTTTATTTTAGGAACGTTATTCTGGTTTGTGAAGAGAAATGATTGGTGAAAATTTCGGTCGAATCAGCCCAGTGGTTCGAGAGATACTATACCTGTCATTTGAAGAAGAACACCCTGTATCTCAGTTCTTTCGAAAGTTAGACTGTTTATTTTTGAAACGTTACTCTGGATTGTGAAGAGAAATGATTAGTGAAAATTTCAGTCGAATCAGCCCATTGGTTCGAAAGATACCATACCTGCCATTTGAAGAAGAACACCCTGTATCTCAGTTGTTTCGAAAGTTAGACTGTTTATTTTTGAAAAGTTTTTCTGGATTGTGAAGAGGAATGACTGGTGAAAATTTCAGTCGAATCAGCCCATTGGTTCGAAAGATACTATACCCGCCATTTGAAGAATAACACCCTGTATCTCAGTTGTTTCGAAAGTTAGACTATTTATTATTGAAACGTTACTCTGGATTGTGAAGAGGAATGATTGGTGAAAATTTCAGTCGAATCAGCCCAGTGGTTCGAGAGATACTCTACCTGTCATTTGAAGAAGAACACCCTGTATCTCAGTTATTTCGAAAGTTAGACTGTTTATTTTTGAAAAGTTTTTCTGCATTGTGAAGAGGAATGACTGGTGAAAATTTCAGTCGAATCAGCCCATCGGTTCGAAAGATACTATACCCGCCATTTGAAGAATAACACCCTGTATCTCAGTTGTTTCGAAAGTTAGACTGTTTATTTTTGAAACGTTATTCTGGATTGTGAAGAGGAATGAGTGGTGAAAATTTCAGTCGTATCAGCCCAGTGGTTCGAAAGATACTATACCTGTTATTTGAAGAAGAACACCCTGTATCTCAGTTGTTTCGAAAGTAAGACTGTTTATTTTTGAAACGTTATTCTGGATTGTGAAGAGGAATGAGTGGTGAAAATTTCAGTCGTATCAGCCCAGTGGTTCGAAAGATACTATACCTGTCATTTGAAGAAGAGCACCCTGTATCTCAGGTGTTTCGAAAGTTAGACTGTTTATTTTTGAAACGTTATTCTGGATTGTGTAGAGGAATGATTGTTGAAAATTTCAGTCGAATCAGCCCATTGGTTCGAAAGATACTATACCTGCCATTTGAAGAAGAACACACTGTATCCCAGTTGTTTCGAAAGTTAGACTGTTTAGTTTTGAAACGTTATTCTGGATTGTAGAGAGGAATGATTGGTGAAAATTTCAGTCGAATCAGCCCATTGGTTCGAAAGATACTATACCTGCCATTTGAAGAAGAACACCCTGTATCTCAGTTGTTTCGAAAGTTAGACTGTTAGTTTTTGAAACATTATTCTGGATTGTTTAGAGGAATGATTGATGAAAATTTCAGTCGAATCAGCCCATTTTTTCGAAAGATACTATACCTGCCATTTGAAGAAGAACACCGTGTATCTCAGGTGTTTCGAATGTTAGAATGTTTATTTTTGAAAAGTTATTCTGGATTGTGAAGAGGAATGATTGGTGAAAGTTTCAGTCGAATCAGCCCATTGGTTTGAAAGATAATATACCTGCCATTTGAAGAAGAACACCTTGTATCTCAGTTGTTTCTAAAGTTAGACTGTTTATTTTTGAAACGTTATTATGGATTGTGTAGAGGAATGATTGGTGAAAATTTCAGTCGAATCAGCCCTTTGATTCGAAAGATACTATGACTGCCATTTGAAGAAGAATACCCTGTATCTCAGTTGTTTCGAAAGTTAGACTCTTTATTTGCGAAACGTTATTCTGGATTGTGGAGAGGAATGATTGGTGAAAATTTCAGTCGTATCAGCCCAGTGGTTCGATAGATACTATACCTGTCATTTGATGAAGAACACCCTGTATCTCAGGTGTTTCGAAATTAGACTTTTTATTTTTGAAAAATTTTGCGGGATTGTGAAGGGGAATGATTGGTGAAAATTTCAGTCGAATCAGCAAATTGGTTCGAAAGATACTATACCTGCGATTTGAAGAAGAACACCCTGTATCTCAGTTGTTTCGGAAGTTGAACTGTTCATTTTTGAAACATTATTCTGGATTGTGTAGAGGAATGATTGGTGAAAATTTCAGTCGAATCAGCCCTTTGATTCGAAAGATACTATGACTGCCATTTGAAGAAGAACACCCTGTATCTCAGTTGTTTCGAAAGTTAGACTGTTTATTTGCGAAACGTTATTCTGGATTGTGGAGAGGAATGATTGGTGAAAATTTCAGTCGTATCAGCCCAGTGGTTCGATAGATACTATACCTGTCATTTGATGAAGAACACCCTGTATCTCAGGTGTTTCGAATGTTAGACTTTTTATTTTTGAAATATTGTGCGGGATTGTGAAGGGGAATGATTGGTGAAAATTTCAGTCGAATCAGCAAATTGGTTCGAAAGATACTATACCTGCCATTTGAAGAAGAGCACCCTGTATCTCAGGTGTTTCGAAAGTTAGACTGTTTATTTTTGAAACGTTATTCTGGATTGTGGAGAGGAATGATTGGTGAACATTTCAGTCGAGTCAACCCATTGGTTCGAAAGATTCTATACCTGCCATTAGAAGAAGAACACCCTGTATCTCAGTTGTTTCGAAAGTTAGACTGTTCATTTTTGAAACGTTACTCTGGATTGTGAAGAGGAATGATTGGTGAAAATTTCAGTCGAATCAGCAAAGTGGTTCGAGAGATACTATACCTGTCATTTGAAGAAGAACACCCTGTATCTCAGGTGTTTCGAATGTTAGACTTTTTATTTTTGAAAAGTTATTCGGGATTGTGAAAAGGAATGATTGGTAGAAATTTCAGTCGAATCAGCCCATTGGTTCGAAAGATACTATACCTGCCATTTGAAGAAGAACACCCTGTATCTCAGTTGTTTCGAAAGTTAGACTGTTTATTTTTGGAACGTTCTTCTGGATTGTGAAGAGGAATGATTGGTGAAAATTTCAGTCGAATCAGCCCATCGGTTCGAAAGATACTATACCTGCCATTTGAAGAAGAACAACCTGTATCTCAGTTGTTTCGAAAGTTAGGCTGTTCATTTTTGAAACGTTACTCTGGATTGTGACGAGGAATGATTGGTGAAAATTTCAGTCGGATCAGCAAAGTGGTTCGAGAGATACTATACCTGTCATTTGAAGAAGAACACCCTGTATCTCAGTTGTTTCGAGAGTTAGACTGTTCATTTTTGAAACGTTATTCTGGATTGTAAAGAGGAATGATTGGTGAAAATTTCAGTCGAATCAACCCATTGGTTCGAAAGATTCTATACCTGCCATTAGAAGAAGAACACCCTGTATCTCAGTTGTTTCGAAAGTTAGACTGTTCATTTTTGAAACGTTACTCTGGATTGTGAAGAGGAATGATTGGTGAAAATTTCAGTCGAATCAGCAAAGTGGTTCGAGAGATACTATACCTGTCATTTGAAGAAGAACACCCTGTATCTCAGGTGTTTCGAATGTTAGACTTTTTATTTTTGAAAAGTTATTCGGGATTGTGAAAAGGAATGATTGGTAGAAATTTCAGTCGAATCAGCCCATTGGTTCGAAAGATACTATACCTGCCATTTGAAGAAGAACACCCTGTATCTCAGTTGTTTCGAAAGTTAGACTGTTTATTTTTGGAACGTTCTTCTGGATTGTGAAGAGGAATGATTGGTGAAAATTTCAGTCGAATCAGCCCATCGGTTCGAAAGATACTATACCTGCCATTTGAAGAAGAACAACCTGTATCTCAGTTGTTTCGAAAGTTAGGCTGTTCATTTTTGAAACGTTACTCTGGATTGTGACGAGGAATGATTGGTGAAAATTTCAGTCGGATCAGCAAAGTGGTTCGAGAGATACTATACCTGTCATTTGAAGAAGAACACCCTGTATCTCAGTTGTTTCGAGAGTTAGACTGTTCATTTTTGAAACGTTATTCTGGATTGTAAAGAGGAATGATTGGTGAAAATTTCAGTCGAATCAGCCCAGTGGTTCGAAAGATACTATACCTGCCATTTGAAGAAGAACACCCTGTATCTCAGTTGTTTCGAAAGTTAGACTGTTTATTTTTGAAATGTTTTTCTGGATTGTGAAGAGGAATGATTGGTGAAAATTTCAGTCGAATCAGCCCATTGGTTCGAAACATACTATACCTGCCATTTGAAGAAGAACAACCTGTATCTCAGTTGTTTCGAAAGTTAGACTGTTTATTTTTGAAACGTTTTTCTGGATTGTGAAGAGGAATAATTGGTGAAAATTTCAGTCGAATCAGCCCATTGGTTCGAAAGATACCATACCTGCCATTTGAAGAAGAACACCCTGTATCTCAGTTGTTTCGAAAGTTAGACTGTTTATTTTTGAAACTTTATTCTGGATTGTAAAGAGGAATGATTGGTGAAAATTTCAGTCGAATCAGCCCAGTGGTTCGAGAGATACTATACCTGTCATTTGAAGAAGAACACCCTGTATCTCAGTTGTTTCGAAAGTTAGGCTGTTTGTTTTTGAAACGTTGTTCTGGATTGAAGAGAGGAATGATAGGTGAAAATTTCAGTCGAATCAGCTCAATGGTTCGAAAGATACTATACCTGCCATTTGAAGAAGAACACCCTGTATCTAAGTTGTTTCGAAAGTTAGGCTGTTAATTTTTGAAACGTTATTCATGATTGTGAAGAGGAATGATTGGTGAAAATTTCAGTCGAATCAGTCCATTGGTTCGAAAGATACTATACCTGCCATTTGAAGAAGAACACCCTGTATCTCAGTTGTTTCGGATGTTAGACTGTTTATTTTTGAAACATTATTCTGGATTGTGAAGAGGAATGATTGGTGAAAATTTCAGTCGAATCAGCCCATTGCTTCGAAAGATGCTATACCTGCCATTTGAAGAAGAACACCCTGTATCTCAGTTGTTTCGAAAAATAGACTGTTAATTTTCGGAAAGTTATTCTGGTTTGTGAAGAGAAATGATTGGTGAAAATTTCGGTCGAATCAGCCCAGTGGTTCGAGAGATACTATACCTGTCATTTGAAGAAGAACACCCTGTATCTCAGTTGTTTCGAAAGTTAGACTGTTTATTTTAGGAAAGTTATTCTGGTTTGTGAAGAGAAATGATTGGTGAAAATTTCGGTCGAATCAGCCCAGCGGTTCGAGAGATACTATACCTGCCATTTGAAGAAGAGCACCCTGTATCTCAGGTGTTTCGAAAGTTAGACTGTTTATTTTTGAAACGTTACTCTGGATTGTGGAGAGGAATGATTGGTGAACATTTCAGTCGAATCAACCCATTGGTTCGAAAGATTCTATACCTGCCATTTGAAGAAGAACACCCTGTATCTCAGTTGTTTCGAAAGTTAGACTGTTCATTTTTGAAACTTTTCTCTGGATTAAGAAGAGTAATGATTGGTGAAAATTTCAGTCGAATCAGCAGAGTGGTTCGAGAGATCCTATACCTGTCATTTGAAGAAGAACACCCTGTATCTCAGGTGTTTCGAATGTTAGACTTTTTATTTTTGAAATGTTATTCGGGATTGTGAAAAGGAATGATTGGTGGAAATTTCAGTCGAATCAGCCCATTGGTTCGAAAGATACTATACCTGCCATTTGAAGAAGAACAACCTGTATCTCAGTTGTTTCGAAAGTTAGACTGTTTATTTTTGAAACGTTTTTCTGGATTGTGTAGAGGAATGATTGGTGAAAATTTCAGTCGAATCAGCCCATTGGTTCGAAAGATACCATACCTGCCATTTGAAGAAGAACACCCTGTATCTCAGTTGTTTCGAAAGTTAGACTGTTTATTTTTGAAACGTTATTCTGGATTGTAAAGAGGAATGATTGGTGAAAATTTCAGTCGAATCAGCCCAGTGGTTCGAGAGATACTATACCTGTCATTTGAAGAAGAACACCCTGTATCTCAGTTGTTTCGAAAGTTAGGCTGTTTGTTTTTGAAACGATGTTCTGGATTGAAAAGAGGAATGATAGGTGAAAATTTCAGTCGAATCAGCTCAATGGTTCGAAAGATACTATACCTGCCGTTTGAAGAAGAACACCCTGTATCTAAGTTGTTTCGAAAGTTAGGCTGTTAATTTTTAAAACGTTATTCATGATTGTGAAGAGGAATGATTGGTGAAAATTTCAGTCGAATCAGTCCATTGGTTCGAAAGATACTATACCTGCCATTTGAAGAAGAACACCCTGTATCTCAGTTGTTTCGGATGTTAGACTGTTTATTTTTGAAACATTATTCTGGATTGTGAAGAGGAATGATTGGTGAAAATTTCAGTCGAATCAGCCCATTGCTTCGAAAGATGCTATACCTGCCATTTGAAGAAGAACACCCTGTATCTCAGTTGTTTCGAAAAATAGACTGTTAATTTTCGGAACGTTATTCTGGTTTGTGAAGAGAAATGATTGGTGAAAATTTCGGTCGAATCAGCCCAGTGGTTCGAGAGATACTATACCTGTCATTTGAAGAAGAACACCCTGTATCTCAGTTGTTTCGAAAGTTAGACTGTTTATTTTAGGAACGTTATTCTGTTTTGTGAAGAGAAATGATTGGTGAAAATTTCGGTCGAATCAGCCCAGCGGTTCGAGAGATACTATACCTGCCATTTGAAGAAGAGCACCCTGTATCTCAGGTGTTTCGAAAGTTAGACTGTTTATTTTTGAAACGTTACTCTGGATTGTGGAGAGGAATGATTGGTGAACATTTCAGTCGAATCAACCCATTGGTTCGAAAGATTCTATACCTGCCATTTGAAGAAGAACACCCTGTATCTCAGTTGTTTCGAAAGTTAGACTGTTCATTTTTGAAACGTTTCTCTGGATTAAGAAGAGGAATGATTGGTGAAAATTTCAGTCGAATCAGCAGAGTGGTTCGAGAGATCCTATACCTGTCATTTGAAGAAGAACACCCTGTATCTCAGGTGTTTCGAATGTTAGACTTTTTATTTTTGAAATGTTATTCGGGATTGTGAAAAGGAATGATTGGTGGAAATTTCAGTCGAATCAGCCCATTGGTTCGAAAGATACTATACCTGCCATTTGAAGAACACCCTGTATCTCAGTTGTTTCGGAAGTTAGACTGTTTATTTTTGAAACGTTTTTCTGGATTGTGAAGAGGAATGATTGGTGAAAATTTCAGTCGAATCAGCCCATTGGTTCGAAAGATACTATACCTGCCATTTGAAGAAGAACACCCTGTATCTCAGTTGTTTCGAAAGTTGGACTGTTTATTTTTGAAACGTTATTCTGGATTGTAAAGAGGAATGATTGGTGAAAATTTCAGTCGAATCAGCCCAATGGTTCGAGAGATACTATACCTGTCATTTGAAGAAGAACACCCTGTATCTCAGTTGTTTCGAAAGTTAGGCTGTTTATTTTTGAAACGTTATTCTGGATTGTGAAGAGGAATGATAGGTGAAAATTTCAGTCGAATCAGCCCAATGGTTCGAAAGATACTATACCTGCCATTTGAAGAAGAACACCCTGTATCTAAGTTGTTTCGAAAGTTAGGCTGTTAATTTTTGAAACGATATTCATGATTGTGAAGAGGAATGATTGGTGAAAATTTCAGTCGAATCAGTCTATTGGTTCGAAAGATACTATACCTGCCATTTGAAGAAGAACACCCTGTATCTCAGTTGTTTCGGATGTTAGACTGTTTATTTTCGAAATATTATTCTGGATTGTGAAGAGGAATGATTGGTGAAAATTACAGTCGAATCAGCCCATTGCTTCGAAAGATGCTATACCTGCCATTTGAAGAAGAACACCCTGTATCTCAGTTGTTTCGAAAGTTAGACTGTTTATTTTCGGAACGTTATTCTGGTTTGTGAGGAGAAATGATTGGTGAAAATTTCGGTCGAATCAGCTCAGTGGTTCGAGAGATACTATACCTGTCATTTGAAGGAGAACACCCTGTATCTCAGTTCTTTCGGAAGTAAGACTGTTTATTTTTGGAACGTTTTTCTGGATTGTGAAGAGGAATGATTGGTGAAAATTTCAGTCGAATCAGCCCATTGGTTCAAAAGATACTATACCTGCCGATTGAAGAAGAACACCCTGTATCTCAGTTGTTTCGGAAGTTAGACTTTTCATTTTTGAAACGTTATTCTGGATTGTAGAGAGGAATGATTGGTGAAAATTTCAGTCGAATCAGCACATTGTATCGAAAGATACTATACCCGCCATTTGAAGAAGAACACCCTGTATCTCAGTTGTTTCGAGAGTTGGACTGTTCATTTTTGAAACGTTACTCTGGATTGTGAAGAGGAATGATTGGTGAAAATTTCAGTCGAATCAGCCCATTGTTTCGAAGGATACTATACCCGCCATTTGAAGAAGAACACTCTGTATCTCAGTTGTTTCGAAAGTTAGACTGTTTATATTTGAAACGTTATTCTGGATTGTGAAGAGGAATGATTGGTGAAAATTTCAGTCGAATCAGCCCAGTGGTTCGAGAGATACTATACCTGTCATTTGAAGAAGAACACCCTGTATCTCAGTTGTTTCGAAAGTTAGACTGTTTATTTTTGAAACGTTATTCTGGATTGTGAAGAGGAATGATTGGTGAAAATTTCAGTCGAATCAGCCCATTTTTTCGAAAGATACTATACCTGCCATTTGAAGAAGAACACCCTGTATCTCAGTGTTTTCGAAAGTTAGACTATTTATTTTTGAAATGTTACTCTGGATTGTGAAGAGGAATGATTGGTGAAAATTTCAGTCGAATCAGCAGAGTGGTTCGAGAGATACTATACCCGCCATTTGAAGAAGAACACCCTGTATCTCAGTTGTTTCGAATGTTAGACTGTTTATTTTTGAAATATTACTCTGGATTGTGAAGAGGAATGATTGGTGAAAATTTCAGTTGAGTCAGCCCAGTAGTTCGAGAGATACTATACCTGTCATTTGAAGAAGAACACCCTGTATCTCAGTTATTTCGAAAGTTAGACTGTTTATTTTTGAAACGTTATTCTGGATTGTGAAGAGGAATGAGTGGTGAAAATTTCAGTCGTATCAGCCCAGTGGTTCGAAAGATACTATACCTGTCATTTGAAGAAGAGCACCCTGTATCTCAGGTGTTTCGAAAGTTGGACTGTTTATTTTTGAAACGTCATTCTGGATTGTGTAAAGGAATGATTGGTGAAAATTTCAGTCGAATCAGCCCATTGGTTCGAGAGATACTATACCTGCCATTTGAAGAAGAACACCCTGTATCTCAGTTGTTTCGAAAGTTGGACTGTTTAGTTTTGAAACGTTATTCTGGATTGTGGGGAGGAATGATTGGTGAAAATTTCAGTCGAATCAGCCCATTGGTTCGAAAGATACCATACCTGCCATTTGAAGAAGAACACCCTGTATCTCAGTTGTTTCGAAAGTTAGACTGTTAGTTTTTGAAATGTTATTCTGGATTGTAGAGAGGAATGATTGGTGAAAATTTCAGTCGAATCAGCCCATTCTCTCGAAAGATACTATACCTGCCATTTGAAGAAGAACACCCTGTATCTCAGGTGTTTCGAATGTTGGACTGTTTATTTTTGAAAAGTTATTCTGGATTGTGAAGAGGAATGATTGGTGAAAATTTCAGTCGAATCAGCCCATTGGTTCGAAAGATACTATACCTGCCATTTGAAGAAGAACACCCTGTATCTCAGTTGTTTCGAAAGTTAGACTGTTTATTTTTGAAACGTTATTCTGGATTGTGGAGAGGAATGATTGGTGAAAATTTCAGTCGTATCAGCCCAGTAGTTCGATAGATACTATACCTGTCATTCGATGAAGAACACCCTGTATCTCAGGTGTTTCGAATGTTAGACTTTTTATTTTTGAAACATTATACGGGATTGTGAAGGAGAATGATTGGTGAAAATTTCAGTCGAATCAGCCAATTGGTTCGAAAGATACTATACCTGCGATTTGAAGAAGAACACCATGTATCTCAGTTGTTTCGAAAGTTAGACTGTTTATTTTTGACACCTTATACTGGATTGTGAAGAGGAATGATTGGTGAAAATTTCAGTCGAATCAGCCTGTTGGTTTGAAAGATGCTATACCTGCCATTTGAAGAAGAGCACCCTGTATCTCAGGTGTTTCGGAAGTTAGACTGTTTATTTTTGAAACGTTATTCTGGATTGTGGAGAGGAATGATTGGTGAACATTTCAGTCGAATCAGCCCATTGGTTCGAAAGATACTATACCTGCCATTTGAAGAAGAACACCCTGTACCTCAGTTGTTTCGAAAGTTAGACTGTTCATTTTTGAAACGTTACTCTGGATTGTGAGGAGGAATAATTGGTGAAAATTTCAGTCGAATCAGCCCATTGGTTCGAAAGATACTATACCTGCCATTTGAAGAAGAACACCCCGTATCTCAGTTGTTTCGAAAGTTAGACTGTTTATTTTTGAAATGTTTTTCTGGATTGTGAAGAGGAATGATTGGTGAAAATTTCAGTCGAATCAGCCCATTGGTTCGAAAGATACTACACCTGCCATTTGAAGAAGAACAACCTGTATCTCAGTTGTTTCGAGAGTTAGACTGTTTATTTTTGAAACGTTTTTCTGGATTGTGAAGAGGAATGATTGGTGAAAATTCCAGTCGAATCAGCCCATTGGTTCGAAAGATACTGTACCTGCCATTTGAGGAAGAACACCCTGTATCTCAGTTGTTTCGAAAGTTAGACTGTTTATTTTTGAATCGTTTTTATGGATTGTAAAGAGGAATGATTGGTGAAAATTTCAGTCGAATCAGCCCAATGGTTCGAAAGATTCTCTATACCTGCCATTTGAAGAAGACCATCCTGTATCTAAGTTGTTTCGAAAGTTAGGCTGTTTAGTTTTGAAACGTTAATCTGGATTGTGAAGAGGAATGATTGGTGAAAATTTCAGTCGAATCAGCCCATTGGTTCAAAAGATACTATACCTGCCATTTGAAGAAGAACACCCTGTATCTCAGTTGTTTCGGAAGTTGAACTGTTTATTTTTGAAACATTATTCTGGATTGTGAAGAGGAATGATTGGTGAAAATTTCAGTCGAATCAGCTCATTGCTTCGAAAGATACTATACCTGCCATTTGAAGAACACCCTGTATCTGAGTTGTTTCGAAAGTTAGACTGTTTATTTTAGGAACGTTATTCTGGTTTGTGAAGAGAAATGATTGGTGAAAATTTCGGTCGAATCAGCCCAGTGGTTCGAGAGATACTTTACCTGTCATTTGAAGAAGAACACCCTGTTTCTCAGTTCTTTCGAAAGTTAGACTGTTTATTTTTGAAACGTTACTCTGGATTGTGAAGAGAAATGATTGGTGAAAATTTCAGTCGAATCAGCCCATTGGTTCGAAAGATACCATACCTGCCATTTGAAGAAGAACACCCTGTATCTCAGTTGTTTCGAAAGTTAGACTGTTTATTTTTGAAAAGTTTTTCTGGATTGTGAAGAGGAATGACTGGTGAAAATTTCAGTCGAATCAGCCCATTGGTTCGAAAGATACTATACCCGCCATTTGAAGAATAACACCCTGTATCTCAGTTGTTTCGAAAGTTAGACTGTTTATTATTGAAACGTTACTCTGGATTGTGAAGAGGAATGATTGGTGAAAATTTCAGTCGAATCAGCCCAGTGGTTCGAGAGATACTCTACCTGTCATTTGAAGAAGAACACCCTGTATCTCAGTTATTTCGAAAGTTAGACTGTTTATTTTTGAAAAGTTTTTCTGCATTGTGAAGAGGAATGACTGGTGAAAATTTCAGTCGAATCAGCCCATCGGTTCGAAAGATACTATACCCGCCATTTGAAGAATAACACCCTGTATCTCAGTTGTTTCGAAAGTTAGACTGTTTATTTTTGAAACGTTATTCTGGATTGTGAAGAGGAATGAGTGGTGAAAATTTCAGTCGTATCAGCCCAGTGGTTCGAAAGATACTATACCTGTCATTTGAAGAAGAGCACCCTGTATCTCAGGTGTTTCGAAAGTTAGACTGTTTATTTTTGAAACTTAAATCTGGATTGTGTAGAGGAATGATTGGTGGAAATTTCAGTCGAATCAGCCCATTGGTTCGAAAGATACTATACCTGCCATTTGAAGAAGAACACCCTGTATCTCAGTTGTTTCGAAAGTTAGACTGTTTAGTTTTGAAACGTTATTCTGGATTGTAGAGAGGAATGATTGGTGAAAATTTCAGTCGAATCAGCCCATTGGTTCGAAAGATACTATACCTGCCTTTTGAAGAAGAACACCCTGTATCTCAGTTGTTTCGAAAGTTAGACTGTTAGTTTTTGAAACGTTATTCTGGATTGTGGAGAGGAATGATTGGTGAAAATTTCATTCGAATCAGCCCAGTGGTTCGAGAGATACTCTACCTGTCATTTGAAGAAGAACACCCTGTATCTCAGTTATTTCGAAAGTTAGACTGTTTATTTTTGAAAAGTTTTTCTGCATTGTGAAGAGGAATGACTGGTGAAAATTTCAGTCGAATCAGCCCATCGGTTCGAAAGATACTATACCCGCCATTTGAAGAATAACACCCTGTATCTCAGTTGTTTCGAAAGTTAGACTGTTTATTTTTGAAACGTTATTCTGGATTGTGAAGAGGAATGAGTGGTGAAAATTTCAGTCGTATCAGCCCAGTGGTTCGAAAGATACTATACCTGTCATTTGAAGAAGAGCACCCTGTATCTCAGGTGTTTCGAAAGTTAGACTGTTTATTTTTGAAACTTAAATCTGGATTGTGTAGAGGAATGATTGGTGGAAATTTCAGTCGAATCAGCCCATTGGTTCGAAAGATACTATACCTGCCATTTGAAGAAGAACACCCTGTATCTCAGTTGTTTCGAAAGTTAGACTGTTTAGTTTTGAAACGTTATTCTGGATTGTAGAGAGGAATGATTGGTGAAAATTTCAGTCGAATCAGCCCATTGGTTCGAAAGATACTATACCTGCCTTTTGAAGAAGAACACCCTGTATCTCAGTTGTTTCGAAAGTTAGACTGTTAGTTTTTGAAACGTTATTCTGGATTGTGGAGAGGAATGATTGGTGAAAATTTCATTCGAATCAGCCCATTTTTTCGAAAGATACTATACCTGCCATTTGAAGAAGAACACCCTGTATCTCAGGTGTTTCGAATGTTAGACTGTTTATTTTTGAAACGTTATTATGGATTGTGTAGGGGAATGATTGGTGAAATTTTCAGTCGAATCAGCCCTTCGCTTCGAAAGATACTATACCTGCCATTTGAAGAAGAACACCCTGTATCTCAGTTGTTTCGAAAGTTAGGCTGTTTATTTTTGAAACGTTACTCTGGATTGTGAAGAGGTATGATTGGTGAAAATTTCAGTCGAATCAGCCCAGTGGTTCGAGAGATACTCTACCTGTCATTTGAAGAAGAACACCCTGTATCTCAGTTGTTTCGAAAGTTAGACTGTTTATTTTTGAAACGTTATTCTGGATTGTGGAGAGGAATGAGTGGTGAAAATTTCAGTCGTATCAGCCCAATGGTTCGATAGATACTATACCTGTCATTTGATGAAGAACACCCTGTATCTCAGGTGTTTCGAATGTTAGACTTTTTATTTTTGAAACATTATACGGGATTGTGAAGGGGAATGATTGGTGAAAATTTCAGTCGAATCAGCAAATTGGTTCGAAAGATACTATACCTGCGATTTGAAGAAGAACACCCTGTATCTCAGTTGTTTCGAAAGTTAGACTGTTTATTTTAGGAACGTTATTCTGGTTTGTGAAGAGAAATGATTGGTGAAAATTTCGGTCGAATCAGCCCAGTGGTTCGAGAGATACTATACCTGCCATTTGAAGAAGAGCACCCTGTATCTCAGGTGTTTCGAAAGTTAGACTGTTTATTTTTGAAACGTTATTCTGGATTGTGGAGGGGAATGATTGGTGAACATTTCAGTCGAATCAACCCATTGGTTCGAAAGATTCTATACCTGCCATTTGAAGAAGAACACCCTGTATCTCAGGTGTTCCGGAAGTTAGACTGTTCATTTTTGAAACGTTACTCTGGATTGTGAAGAGGAATGATTGGTGAAAATTTCAGTCGAATCAGCAAAGTGGTTCGAGATATACTATACCTGTCATTTGAAGAAGAACACCCTGTATCTCAGGTGTTTCGAATGTTAGACTTTTTATTTTTGAAAAGTTATTCGGGATTGTGAAAAGGAATGACTGGTGGAAATTTCAGTCGAATCAGCCCATTGGTTCGAAAGATACTATACCTGCCATTTGAAGAAGAACACCCTGTATCTCAGTTGTTTCGAAAGATAGACTGTTTATTTTTGAAACGTTTTTCTGGATTGTGAAGAGGAATGATTGGTGAAAATTTCAGTCGAATCAGCCCATTGGTTCGAAAGATACTATACCTGCCATTTGAAGAACAACCTGTATCTGAGTTGTTTCGAAAGTTAGATTGTTTATTTTTGAAACGTTTTTCTGGATTGTGAAGAGGAATGATTGGTGAAAATTTCAGTCGAATCAGCCCATTGGTTCGAAAGATACTATACCTGCCATTTGAAGAAGAACACCCTGTATTTCAGTTGTTTCGAAAGTTAGACTGTTTATTTTTGAAACGTTATTCTGGATTGTAAAGAGGAATGATTGGTGAAAATTTCAGTCGAATCAGCCCAGTGGTTCGAGAGATACTATACCTGTCATTTGAAGAAGAACACCCTGTATCTCAGTTGTTTCGAAAGTTAGGCTGTTTATTTTTGAAACGTTATTCTGGATTGTGAAGAGGAATGATAGGTGAAAATTTCAGTCGAATCAGCCCAATGGTTCGAAAGATACTATACCTGCCATTTGAAGAAGAACACCCAGTATCTAAGTTGTTTCGAAAGTTAGGCTGTTAATTTTTAAAACGTTATTCTGGATTGTGAAGAGGAATGATTGGTGAAAATTTCAGTCGAATCAGTCCATTGGTTCGAAAGATACTATACCTGCCATTTGAAGAATAACACCCTGTATCTCAGTTGTTTCGGATGTTAGACTGTTTATTTTTGAAACATTATTTTGGATTGTGAAGAGGAATGATTAGTGAAAATTTCAGTCGAATCAGCCCATTGCTATGCTATACCTGCCATTTGAAGAAGAACACCCTGTATCTCAGTTGTTTCGAAAGTTAGACTGTTTATTTTCGGAACGTTATTCTGGTTTGTGAAGAGAAATGATTGGTGAAAATTTCGGTCGAATCAGCCCAGTGGTTCGAGAGATACTATACCTGTCATTTGAAGAAGAACACCCTGTATCTCAGTTCTTTCGAAAGTTAGACTGTTTACTTTTGAAACGTTATTCTGGATTGCGAAGAGAAATGATGGGTGAAAATTTCAGTCGAATCAGCCCAGTGGTTCGAGAGATACTATACCTCTCATTTGAAGAAGAACACCCTGTATCTCAGGTGTTTCGAATGTTAGACTTTTTAATTTTGAAACGTTATTCTGGATTGTGAAGAGAAATGATTGGTGAAAATTTCAGTCGAATCAGCCCATTGTTTCGAAGGATACTATACCTGCCATTTGAAGAAGAACACCCTGTATCTCAGTTGTTTCGAAAGTTAGACTGTTTATTTTTGAAACGTTATTCTGGATTGTGAAGAGAAATGATTGGTGAAAATTTCAGTCGAATCAGCCCATTGGTTCAAAAGATACTATACCTGCCATTTGAAGAAGAACACCCTGTATCTCAGTTATTTCGGAAGTTAGACTGTTCATTTTTGAAACGTTATTCTGGATTGTAGAGGGGAATGATTGGTGAAAATTTCAGTCGAATCAGCACATTGTATCGAAAGATACTATACCCGCCATTTGAAGAAGAACACATTGTATCTCAGTTGTTTTGAGAGTTAGACTGTTTATTTTTGAAACGTTATTCTGGATTGTAAAGAGGAATGATTGGTGAAAATTTCAGTCGAATCAGCCCAGTGGTTCGAGAGATACTATACCTGTCATTTGAAGAAGAACACCCTGTATCTCAGTTGTTTCGAAAGTTAGGCTGTTTGTTTTTGAAACGTTGTTCTGGATTGAAAAGAGGAATGATAGGTGAAAATTTCAGTCGAATCAGCTCAATGGTTCGAAAGATACTATACCTGCTGTTTGAAGAAGAACACCCTGTATCTAAGTTGTTTCGAAAGTTAGGCTGTTAATTTTTGAAACGTTATTCATGATTGTGAAGAGGAATGATTGGTGAAAATTTCAGTCGAATCAGTCCATTGGTTCGAAAGATACTATACCTGCCATTTGAAGAAGAACACCCTGTATCTCAGTTGTTTCGGATGTTAGACTGTTTATTTTTGAAACATTATTCTGGATTGTGAAGAGGAATGATTGGTGAAAATTTCAGTCGAATCAGCCCATTGCTTCGAAAGATGCTATACCTGCCATTTGAAGAAGAACACCCTGTATCTCAGTTGTTTCGAAAAATAGACTGTTAATTTTCGGAACGTTATTCTGGGTTGTGAAGAGAAATGATTGGTGAAAATTTCGGTCGAATCAGCCCAGTGGTTCGAGAGATACTATACCTGTCATTTGAAGAAGAACACCCTGTATCTCAGTTGTTTCGAAAGTAAGACTGTTTATTTTAGGAACGTTATTCTGGTTTGTGAAGAGAAATGATTGGTGAAAATTTCGGTCGAATCAGCCCAGCGGTTCGAGAGATACTATACCTGCCATTTGAAGAAGAGCACCCTGTATCTCAGGTGTTTCGAAAGTTAGACTGTTTATTTTTGAAACGTTACTCTGGATTGTGGAGAGGAATGATTGGTGAACATTTCAGTCGAATCAACCCATTGGTTCGAAAGATTCTATACCTGCCATTTGAAGAAGAACACCCTGTATCTCAGTTGTTTCGAAAGTTAGACTGTTCATTTTTGAAACGTTTCTCTGGATTAAGAAGAGGAATGATTGGTGAAAATTTCAGTCGAATCAGCAGAGTGGTTCGAGAGATCCTATACCTGTCATTTGAAGAAGAACACCCTGTATCTCAGGTGTTTCGAATGTTAGACTTTTTATTTTTGAAATGTTATTCGGGATTGTGAAAAGGAATGATTGGTGGAAATTTCAGTCGAATCAGCCCATTGGTTCGAAAGATACTATACCTGCCATTTGAAGAACACCCTGTATCTCAGTTGTTTCGGAAGTTAGACTGTTTATTTTTGAAACGTTTTTCTGGATTGTGAAGAGGAATGATTGGTGAAAATTTCAGTCGAATCAGCCCATTGGTTCGAAAGATACTATACCTGCCATTTGAAGAAGAACACCCTGTATCTCAGTTGTTTCGAAAGTTAGACTGTTTATTTTTGAAACGTTATTCTGGATTGTAAAGAGGAATGATTGGTGAAAATTTCAGTCGAATCAGCCCAATGGTTCGAGAGATACTATACCTGTCATTTGAAGAAGAACACCCTGTATCTCAGTTGTTTCGAAAGTTAGGCTGTTTATTTTTGAAACGTTATTCTGGATTGTGAAGAGGAATGATAGGTGAAAATTTCAGTCGAATCAGCCCAATGGTTCGAAAGATACTATACCTGCCATTTGAAGAAGAACACCCTGTATCTAAGTTGTATCGAAAGTTAGGCTGTTAATTTTTGAAACGATATTCATGATTGTGAAGAGGAATGATTGGTGAAAATTTCAGTCGAATCAGTCTATTGGTTCGAAAGATACTATACCTGCCATTTGAAGAAGAACACCCTGTATCTCAGTTGTTTCGGATGTTAGACTGTTTATTTTCGAAATATTATTCTGGATTGTGAAGAGGAATGATTGGTGAAAATTTCAGTCGAATCAGCCCATTGCTTCGAAAGATGCTATACCTGCCATTTGAAGAAGAACACCCTGTATCTCAGTTGTTTCGAAAGTTAGACTGTTTATTTTCGGAACGTTATTCTGGTTTGTGAGGAGAAATGATTGGTGAAAATTTCGGTCGAATCAGCTCAGTGGTTCGAGAGATACTATACCTGTCATTTGAAGGAGAACACCCTGTATCTCAGTTCTTTCGGAAGTTAGACTGTTTATTTTTGGAACGTTTTTCTGTATTGTGAAGAGGAATGATTGGTGAAAATTTCAGTCGAATCAGCCCATTGGTTCAAAAGATACTATACCTGCCGATTGAAGAAGAACACCCTGTATCTCAGTTGTTTCGGAAGTTAGACTTTTCATTTTTGAAACGTTATTCTGGATTGTAGAGAGGAATGATTGGTGAAAATTTCAGTCGAATCAGCACATTGTATCGAAAGATACTATACCCGCCATTTGAAGAAGAACACCCTGTATCTCAGTTGTTTCGAGAGTTGGACTGTTCATTTTTGAAACGTTACTCTGGATTGTGAAGAGGAATGATTGGTGAAAATTTCAGTCGAATCAGCCCATTGTTTCGAAGGATACTATACCCGCCATTTGAAGAAGAACACTCTGTATCTCAGTTGTTTCGAAAGTTAGACTGTTTATATTTGAAACGTTATTCTGGATTGTGAAGAGGAATGATTGGTGAAAATTTCAGTCGAATCAGCCCAGTGGTTCGAGAGATACTATACCTGTCATTTGAAGAAGAACACCCTGTATCTCAGTTGTTTCGAAAGTTAGACTGTTTATTTTTGAAACGTTATTCTGGATTGTGAAGAGGAATAGTTGGTGAAAATTTCAGTCGAATCAGCCCATTTTTTCGAAAGATACTATACCTGCCATTTGAAGAAGAACACCCTGTATCTCAGTGTTTTCGAAAGTTAGACTGTTTATTTTTGAAATGTTACTCTGGATTGTGAAGAGGAATGATTGGTGAAAATTTCAGTCGAATCAGCAGAGTGGTTCGAGAGATACTATACCCGCCATTTGAAGAAGAACACCCTGTATCTCAGTTGTTTCGAATGTTAGACTGTTTATTTTTGAAATATTACTCTGGATTGTGAAGAGGAATGATTGGTGAAAATTTCAGTTGAGTCAGCCCAGTAGTTCGAGAGATACTATACCTGTCATTTGAAGAAGAACACCCTGTATCTCAGTTATTTCGAAAGTTAGACTGTTTATTTTTGAAACGTTATTCTGGATTGTGAAGAGGAATGAGTGGTGAAAATTTCAGTCGTATCAGCCCAGTGGTTCGAAAGATACTATACCTGTCATTTGAAGAAGAGCACCCTGTATCTCAGGTGTTTCGAAAGTTGGACTGTTTATTTTTGAAACGTCATTCTGGATTGTGTAAAGGAATGATTGGTGAAAATTTCAGTCGAATCAGCCCATTGGTTCGAGAGATACTATACCTGCCATTTGAAGAAGAACACCCTGTATCTCAGTTGTTTCGAAAGTTGGACTGTTTAGTTTTGAAACGTTATTCTGGATTGTGGGGAGGAATGATTGGTGAAAATTTCAGTCGAATCAGCCCATTGGTTCGAAAGATACCATACCTGCCATTTGAAGAAGAACACCCTGTATCTCAGTTGTTTCGAAAGTTAGACTGTTAGTTTTTGAAATGTTATTCTGGATTGTAGAGAGGAATGATTGGTGAAAATTTCAGTCGAATCAGCCCATTCTCTCGAAAGATACTATACCTGCCATTTGAAGAAGAACACCCTGTATCTCAGGTGTTTCGAATGTTGGACTGTTTATTTTTGAAAAGTTATTCTGGATTGTGAAGAGGAATGATTGGTGAAAATTTCAGTCGAATCAGCCCATTGGTTCGAAAGATACTATACCTGCCATTTGAAGAAGAACACCCTGTATCTCAGTTGTTTCGAAAGTTAGACTGTTTATTTTTGAAACGTTATTCTGGATTGTGGAGAGGAATGATTGGTGAAAATTTCAGTCGTATCAGCCCAGTAGTTCGATAGATACTATACCTGTCATTCGATGAAGAACACCCTGTATCTCAGGTGTTTCGAATGTTAGACTTTTTATTTTTGAAACATTATACGGGATTGTGAAGGAGAATGATTGGTGAAAATTTCAGTCGAATCAGCCAATTGGTTCGAAAGATACTATACCTGCGATTTGAAGAAGAACACCATGTATCTCAGTTGTTTCGAAAGTTAGACTGTTTATTTTTGACACCTTATACTGGATTGTGAAGAGGAATGATTGGTGAAAATTTCAGTCGAATCAGCCTGTTGGTTTGAAAGATGCTATACCTGCCATTTGAAGAAGAGCACCCTGTATCTCAGGTGTTTCGGAAGTTAGACTGTTTATTTTTGAAACGTTATTCTGGATTGTGGAGAGGAATGATTGGTGAACATTTCAGTCGAATCAGCCCATTGGTTCGAAAGATACTATACCTGCCATTTGAAGAAGAACACCCTGTACCTCAGTTGTTTCGAGAATTAGACTGTTCATTTTTGAAACGTTACTCTGGATTGTGAGGAGGAATAATTGGTGAAAATTTCAGTCGAATCAGCCCATTGGTTCGAAAGATACTATACCTGCCATTTGAAGAAGAACACCCCGTATCTCAGTTGTTTCGAAAGTTAGACTGTTTATTTTTGAAATGTTTTTCTGGATTGTGAAGAGGAATGATTGGTGAAAATTTCAGTCGAATCAGCCCATTGGTTCGAAAGATACTACACCTGCCATTTGAAGAAGAACAACCTGTATCTCAGTTGTTTCGAGAGTTAGACTGTTTATTTTTGAAACGTTTTTCTGGATTGTGAAGAGGAATGATTGGTGAAAATTCCAGTCGAATCAGCCCATTGGTTCGAAAGATACTGTACCTGCCATTTGAGGAAGAACACCCTGTATCTCAGTTGTTTCGAAAGTTAGACTGTTTATTTTTGAATCGTTTTTATGGATTGTAAAGAGGAATGATTGGTGAAAATTTCAGTCGAATCAGCCCAATGGTTCGAAAGATTCTCTATACCTGCCATTTGAAGAAGACCATCCTGTATCTAAGTTGTTTCGAAAGTTAGGCTGTTTAGTTTTGAAACGTTAATCTGGATTGTGAAGAGGAATGATTGGTGAAAATTTCAGTCGAATCAGCCCATTGGTTCAAAAGATACTATACCTGCCATTTGAAGAAGAACACCCTGTATCTCAGTTGTTTCGGAAGTTGAACTGTTTATTTTTGAAACATTATTCTGGATTGTGAAGAGGAATGATTGGTGAAAATTTCAGTCGAATCAGCTCATTGCTTCGAAAGATACTATACCTGCCATTTGAAGAACACCCTGTATCTGAGTTGTTTCGAAAGTTAGACTGTTTATTTTAGGAACGTTATTCTGGTTTGTGAAGAGAAATGATTGGTGAAAATTTCGGTCGAATCAGCCCAGTGGTTCGAGAGATACTATACCTGTCATTTGAAGAAGAACACCCTGTATCTCAGTTCTTTCGAAAGTTAGACTGTTTATTTTTGAAACGTTACTCTGGATTGTGAAGAGAAATGATTGGTGAAAATTTCAGTCGAATCAGCCCATTGGTTCGAAAGATACCATACCTGCCATTTGAAGAAGAACACCCTGTATCTCAGTTGTTTCGAAAGTTAGACTGTTTATTTTTGAAAAGTTTTTCTGGATTGTGAAGAGGAATGACTGGTGAAAATTTCAGTCGAATCAGCCCATTGGTTCGAAAGATACTATACCCGCCATTTGAAGAATAACACCCTGTATCTCAGTTGTTTCGAAAGTTAGACTGTTTATTATTGAAACGTTACTCTGGATTGTGAAGAGGAATGATTGGTGAAAATTTCAGTCGAATCAGCCCAGTGGTTCGAGAGATACTCTACCTGTCATTTGAAGAAGAACACCCTGTATCTCAGTTATTTCGAAAGTTAGACTGTTTATTTTTGAAAAGTTTTTCTGCATTGTGAAGAGGAATGACTGGTGAAAATTTCAGTCGAATCAGCCCATCGGTTCGAAAGATACTATACCCGCCATTTGAAGAATAACACCCTGTATCTCAGTTGTTTCGAAAGTTAGACTGTTTATTTTTGAAACGTTATTCTGGATTGTGAAGAGGAATGAGTGGTGAAAATTTCAGTCGTATCAGCCCAGTGGTTCGAAAGATACTATACCTGTCATTTGAAGAAGAGCACCCTGTATCTCAGGTGTTTCGAAAGTTAGACTGTTTATTTTTGAAACTTAATTCTGGATTGTGTAGAGGAATGATTGGTGGAAATTTCAGTCGAATCAGCCCATTGGTTCGAAAGATACTATACCTGCCATTTGAAGAAGAACACCCTGTATCTCAGTTGTTTCGAAAGTTAGACTGTTTAGTTTTGAAACGTTATTCTGGATTGTAGAGAGGAATGATTGGTGAAAATTTCAGTCGAATCAGCCCATTGGTTCGAAAGATACTATACCTGCCTTTTGAAGAAGAACACCCTGTATCTCAGTTGTTTCGAAAGTTAGACTGTTAGTTTTTGAAACGTTATTCTGGATTGTGGAGAGGAATGATTGGTGAAAATTTCATTCGAATCAGCCCATTTTTTCGAAAGATACTATACCTGCCATTTGAAGAAGAACACCCTGTATCTCAGGTGTTTCGAATGTTAGACTGTTTATTTTTGAAACGTTATTATGGATTGTGTAGGGGAATGATTGGTGAAATTTTCAGTCGAATCAGCCCTTCGCTTCGAAAGATACTATACCTGCCATTTGAAGAAGAACACCCTGTATCTCAGTTGTTTCGAAAGTTAGGCTGTTTATTTTTGAAACGTTACTCTGGATTGTGAAGAGGAATGATTGGTGAAAATTTCAGTCGAATCAGCCCAGTGGTTCGAGAGATACTCTACCTGTCATTTGAAGAAGAACACCCTGTATCTCAGTTGTTTCGAAAGTTAGACTGTTTATTTTTGAAACGTTATTCTGGATTGTGAAGAGGAATGAGTGGTGAAAATTTCAGTCGTATCAGCCCAATGGTTCGATAGATACTATACCTGTCATTTGATGAAGAACACCCTGTATCTCAGGTGTTTCGAATGTTAGACTTTTTATTTTTGAAACATTATACGGGATTGTGAAGGGGAATGATTGGTGAAAATTTCAGTCGAATCAGCAAATTGGTTCGAAAGATACTATACCTGCGATTTGAAGAAGAACACCCTGTATCTCAGTTGTTTCGAAAGTTAGACTGTTTATTTTAGGAACGTTATTCTGGTTTGTGAAGAGAAATGATTGGTGAAAATTTCGGTCGAATCAGCCCAGTGGTTCGAGAGATACTATACCTGCCATTTGAAGAAGAGCACCCTGTATCTCAGGTGTTTCGAAAGTTAGACTGTTTATTTTTGAAACGTTATTCTGGATTGTGGAGGGGAATGATTGGTGAACATTTCAGTCGAATCAACCCATTGTTTCGAAAGATTCTATACCTGCCATTTGAAGAAGAACACCCTGTATCTCAGGTGTTCCGGAAGTTAGACTGTTCATTTTTGAAATGTTACTCTGGATTGTGAAGAGGAATGATTGGTGAAAATTTCAGTCGAATCAGCAAAGTGGTTCGAGATATACTATACCTGTCATTTGAAGAAGAACACCCTGTATCTCAGGTGTTTCGAATGTTAGACTTTTTATTTTTGAAAAGTTATTCGGGATTGTGAAAAGGAATGACTGGTGGAAATTTCAGTCGAATCAGCCCATTGGTTCGAAAGATACTATACCTGCCATTTGAAGAAGAACACCCTGTATCTCAGTTGTTTCGAAAGTTAGACTGTTTATTTTTGAAACGTTTTTCTGGATTGTGAAGAGGAATGATTGGTGAAAATTTCAGTCGAATCAGCCCATTGGTTCGAAAGATACTATACCTGCCATTTGAAGAACAACCTGTATCTGAGTTGTTTCGAAAGTTAGATTGTTTATTTTTGAAACGTTTTTTTGGATTGTGAAGAGGAATGATTGGTGAAAATTTCAGTCGAATCAGCCCATTGGTTCGAAAGATACTATACCTGCCATTTGAAGAAGAACACCCTGTATTTCAGTTGTTTCGAAAGTTAGACTGTTTATTTTTGAAACGTTATTCTGGATTGTAAAGAGGAATGATTGGTGAAAATTTCAGTCGAATCAGCCCAGTGGTTCGAGAGATACTATACCTGTCATTTGAAGAAGAACACCCTGTATCTCAGTTGTTTCGAAAGTTAGGCTGTTTATTTTTGAAACGTTATTCTGGATTGTGAAGAGGAATGATAGGTGAAAATTTCAGTCGAATCAGCCCAATGGTTCGAAAGATACTATACCTGCCATTTGAAGAAGAACACCCAGTATCTAAGTTGTTTCGAAAGTTAGGCTGTTAATTTTTAAAACGTTATTCTGGATTGTGAAGAGGAATGATTGGTGAAAATTTCAGTCGAATCAGTCCATTTTTTCGAAAGATACTATACCTGCCATTTGAAGAATAACACCCTGTATCTCAGTTGTTTCGGATGTTAGACTGTTTATTTTTGAAACATTATTTTGGATTGTGAAGAGGAATGATTAGTGAAAATTTCAGTCGAATCAGCCCATTGCTATGCTATACCTGCCATTTGAAGAAGAACACCCTGTATCTCAGTTGTTTCGAAAGTTAGACTGTTTATTTTCGGAACGTTATTCTGGTTTGTGAAGAGAAATGATTGGTGAAAATTTCGGTCGAATCAGCCCAGTGGTTCGAGAGATACTATACCTGTCATTTGAAGAAGAACACCCTGTATCTCAGTTCTTTCGAAAGTTAGACTGTTTACTTTTGAAACGTTATTCTGGATTGCGAAGAGAAATGATGGGTGAAAATTTCAGTCGAATCAGCCCAGTGGTTCGAGAGATACTATACCTCTCATTTGAAGAAGAACACCCTGTATCTCAGGTGTTTCGAATGTTAGACTTTTTAATTTTGAAACGTTATTCTGGATTGTGAAGAGAAATGATTGGTGAAAATTTCAGTCGAATCAGCCCATTGTTTCGAAGGATACTATACCTGCCATTTGAAGAAGAACACCCTGTATCTCAGTTGTTTCGAAAGTTAGACTGTTTATTTTTGAAACGTTATTCTGGATTGTGAAGAGAAATGATTGGTGAAAATTTCAGTCGAATCAGCCCATTGGTTCAAAAGATACTATACCTGCCATTTGAAGAAGAACACCCTGTATCTCAGTTATTTCGGAAGTTAGACTGTTCATTTTTGAAACGTTATTCTGGATTGTAGAGGGGAATGATTGGTGAAAATTTCAGTCGAATCAGCACATTGTATCGAAAGATACTATACCCGCCATTTGAAGAAGAACACCCTGTATCTCAGTTGTTTTGAGAGTTAGACTGTTCATTTTTGAAACGTTACTCTGGATTGTGAAGAGGAATGATTGGTGAAAATTTCAGTCGAATCAGCCCATTGTTTCGAAGGATACTTTACCTGTTATTTGAAGAAGAACACCCTGTATCTCAATTGTTTTGGAATTTAGACTGTTTATTTATGAAACGTTTTTCTGGATTGTAGAGAGGAATGATTGGTGAAAATTTCAGTCGAATCAGCACATTGGTTCGAAAGATACTATACCCGCCATTTGAAGAAGAACACCCTGTATCTCAGTTGTTTCGAAAGTAAGACTGTTTATTTTTAAAACGTTATTCTGGATTGTGAAGAGGAATGATTGGTGAAAATTTCAGTCGAATCAGCCCAGTGGTTCGAGAGATACTATACCTGTCATTTGAAGAAGAAAACCCTGTATCTCAGTTGTTTCGAAAGTTAGACTGTTTATTTTTGAAACGTTATTCTGGATTGTGAAGAGGAATGATTGGTGAAAATTTCAGTCGAATCAGCAGAGTGGTTCGAGAGATACTATACCTGTCATTTGAAGAAGAACACCCTGTATCTCAGTTGTATCGAATGTTAGACTTTTTATTTTCAAAAAGTTACTCGGGATTGTGAAGAGGAATGATTGGTGAGAATTTCAGTCGAATCAGCCCATTGGTTCAAAAGATACTATACCTGCCATTTGAAGAAGAACACCCTGTATCTCAGTTGTTTCGAAAGTTAGACTGTTTATTTTTGAAACTTTATTCTGGATTGTGAAGAGGAATGATTGGTGAAAATTTCAGTCGAATCAGCAAAGCTGCTCGAGAGATACTATACCTGTCATTTGAACAAGAACACCCGGTATCTCAGGTGTTTCGAATGTTAGACTTTTTATTTTTGAATCGTTATTCGGGGATGTGAAGGGGAATGATTGGTGAAAATTTCAGTCGAATCAGCCAATTGGTTCGAAAGATACTATACCTACGATTTGAAGAAGAACACCCTGTATCTCAGTTGTTTCGAAAGTTAGACTATTTATTTTTGAAACCTCATACTGGATTGTGGAGAGGAATGATTGGGGAAAATTTCAGTCGTATCAGCCCATTGGTTCGAGAGATAATATACCTGCCATTTGAAGAAGAACACCCTGTATCTCAGTTGTTTCGAAAGTTAGACTGTTTATTTTTGAAACGTTACTCTGGATTGTGAAGAGGAATGATTGGTGAAAATTTCAGTCGAATCAGCAAAGCTGCTCGAGAGATACTATACCTGTCATTTGAAGAAGAACAACCGGTATCTCAGGTGTTTCGAATGTTGGACTCTTTATTTTTGAAAAGTTTTTCGGGATTGTGAAGAGGAATGATTGGTGAAAATTTCAGTCGAATCAGCCCATTGGTTCGAAAGATACCATACCTGCCATTTGAAGAAGAACACCCTGTATCTCAGTTGTTTCGAACGTGAGACTGTTTATTTTTGAAACGTTATTCTGGATTGTAAAGAGGAATGATTGGTGAAAATTTCAGTCGAATCAGCCCAGTGGTTCGAGAGATACTATACCTGTCATTTGAAGAAGAACACCCTGTATCTCATTTGTTTCGAAAGTTAGACTGTTTATATTTGAAACGTTATTCTGGATTGTGAAGAGGAATGATTGGTGAAAATTTCAGTCGAATCAGCCCAGTGGTTCGAAAAATACTATACCTGCCATTTGAAGAAGAACACCCTGTATCTAAGTTGTTTCGAAAGTTAGGCTGTTTATTTTTGAAACGTTTCTCTGGATTGTGAAGAGGAATGATTAGTGAAAATTTCAGTCAAATCAGCCCATTGGTTTGAAAGATACTATACCTGCCATTTGAAGAAGAATACTCTGTATCTCAGTTGATTCGGATGTTAGACTGTTTATTTTTGAAACGTTATTCTGGATTGTGAAGAGGAATGATTGGTGAAAATTTCAGTCGAATCAGCCCTGTGGTTCGAAAGATACTATACCTGCCATTTGAAGAAGAACACCCTGTATCTCAGTTGTTTCGAATGTTAGACTGTTTATTTTTGAAAAGTTATTCTGGATTGTGAAGAGGAATGATTGGTGAAAATTTCAGTCGAATCAGCCCATTGGTTCGAAAGATACTATACCTTCCATTTGAAGAAGAACACCCTGTATCTCAGTTGTTTTAAAAGTTAGACTGTTTATTTTTGAAACGTTACTCTGGATTGTGAAGAGGAATGATTGGTGAAAATTTCAGTCGTATCAGCCCATTGGTTCGAAAGATACTATACCTGCCATTTGAAGAAGAACACCCAGTATCTCAGTTATTTCGAAAGTTAGACTGTTTATTTTTGAAACGTTTCTCTGGATTGTGAAGAGGAATGATTGGTGAAAATTTCAGTCAAATCAGCCCATTGGTTTGAAAAATACTATACCTGCCATTTGAAGAAGAACACTCTGTATCTCAGTTGATTCGGATGTTAGACTGTTTATTTTTGAAACGTTATTCTGGATTGTGAAGAGGAATGATTGGTGAAAATTTCAGTCGAATCAGCCCAGTGGTTCGAAAGATACTATACCTGCCATTTGAAGAAGAACACCCTGTATCTCAGTTGTTTCGAATGTTAGACTGTTTATTTTTGAAAAGTTATTCTGGATTGTGAAGAGGAATGATTGGTGAAAATTTCAGTCGAATCAGCCCATTGGTTCGAAAGATACTATACCTGCCATTTGAAGAAGAACACCCTGTATCTCAGTTGTTTTAAAAGTTAGACTGTTTATTTTTGAAACGTTATTCTGGATTGAGGAGAGAAATTATTGATGAGAATTTCAGTCGAATTAGCCCATTGGTTCGAAAGATACTATACCTGCCATTCGAAGAAGAACACCCTGTATCTCAGTTGCTTCGGAAGTTAGACTGTTTATTTTTGAAACGTTATTCTGGATTGTGAAGAGGAATGATTGCTGAAAATTTCAGTCGAATCAGCCCATTGGTTCGAAAGATACTATACCTGCCATTTGAAGAGGAACACCCTGTATCTCAGATGTTTCGAATGTTAGACTGTTTATTTTTGAAACGTTATTCTGGATTGTGAAGAGGAATGATTGGTGAAAATTTCAGTCGAATCAGCCCATTGGTTCGAAAGATACTATACCTGCCATTTGAAGAAGAACACCCTGTATCTCAGATGTTTCGAAAGTTAGACCGTTTATTTTTGAAACGTTATTCTGGATTGTGGAGAGAAATGATTAGTGGAAATTTCAGTCGTATCAGCCCAGTGGTTCGATAGATACTATACCTGTCATTTGATGAAGAACACCCTGTATCTCAGGGTTTCGAATGTTAGACTTTTTATTTTTGGAACGTTATTCGGGGTTGTGAAGGGGAATGATTGGTGAAAATTTCAGTCGAATCAGCCAATTGGTTCGAAAGATACTATACCTGTTATGTTCATTATTTATTAATTAAACATTTGTGGGAGCTCATGTCTTTATTATTATTATACATATACATGTCTCTTATGACGGTCTGTATTGAACTGGTCCTGGATCGCTTACGACATTCATACTGTTAGCGGTCTCTGACGGATAGTTCTTTAACTATTCTAATTGCAGAGATCTATCAGATCTGGCTTCTGTTACATCTCCCTTTTTTTTATACAATTTTAGTAAACAAATAAGAATTTCAAACTGAATAGAAACTAAACTAATATACTAATAACTATCTTTCAATAATTACAACAGTTCATTCTCTATATCTACTTGGTTTAATAATTGTACGTCCAGATCGTGTTTTATATGTCACTTCATTGGTAGGTTGAGTTATTGTCACTCTTTCATTAGGTTTGTATTCACTATCACATCCACGATGAGCGTTATGCTCAGTTATTTGTGTTTCACCAAATTTAGCACTTTTAACATCGTTATGTGTGTCATTATTTTTGTGTCTTAGTTCTACTTGATTGGGATTTGCTCTTATAAATGAGGAGTTTCGCCTCAGCACTCTATCCAGGTTCTCTCTGACTAAATAAGATCTAGGTGTTTCATGTTTTGCAACAATTTTCCCTGGAACCCATTTCTCCCCTTTTTGAAAAATTATGTTCTGACCTTCATAAAAATCGGTTCTTGAATGAGCATTTTTATCATAATATTCTTTGGCCTTTTCTCTTTTTTGTTGAATATACTCATTATTTATTTTAGGTTTTTCTGTTAAAAGTTTTTTAGAAATATATAAATTTGTTCTTAATAGTCTTTGATTAAGTAATTCTGATGGTGAGAGATTTAATCCTGTTAGTGGTGATGTGCGATACTCTAGCAATGCTTTATATATATCATTACCAGAATGTTGACATTTTTTTAATATATTTTTACATATTCCTACAGCTTTCTCACACAAGCCATTCGACCTTGGATATCTTGGACTAGATGTAATCAAGGTTATGTCCCAATCTTTAGCAAATTTTTTGAATTCATGACTATTGAATGGTTGATTGTCTGACATAAATCTTGATGGAATGCCATGTGTTGAGAATATAATCTTAAGTTTACTTATAACTTCTCTGGCTGTTTTGTACTCTAATGGTACCAACTCTATCCAATTGCTATGATAATCAACTAGAACTAGATAATCCTTTCCTCCAAAAGTTAATATGTCAGTTGCTACTTTTTCAAACGGAATATTGGATCTTTCATGCTGGATAAGTGGTTCTTTGGTAACATTACGACTAAACATTAGACAAGTTTTACATTTAGCTACAAAATCTTGTATATCCTGAGTCATACCAGGCCAATAGAAAATTTTGCGTGCTCTTGCTTTAGATTTTGCCATACCAAAATGTGCTACATGCAATTTATTTAACATCTTCACTCTCAATGCTTTTGGTATAATAAGTTTAGAGTCATAAAATAATAATTCATTTTTTACACTTAAAGAGTTTCTTATTTTGTAAAAAACTTTGACTTCTCTATTTTTTAATTGCTTTATATCTGGCCATTCTGTTTGACAATATTGTTTTACTTCTTTACAAACTAAATCATTTCTAGTATAATTTCTCAATTCTTCTAATCTCTCATCTGATATTGCTAAATCTAATTCTAATGAATGTACTACTTCTTTCATTTCTTTGTCATCTTTTACCGGTGTCTTTAGATAGCATCTAGACAAAAGATCAGCTATATACATGTATTTACCTGCCAAATATTCTACTTCAAAATCATATTTCAACATTTTAAGTTTCAATCTCTGAAGTCTTGAGCTAACTGCAGATATATCTTTTTTGTGAATTGAAACCAATGGTTTATGGTCTGTTTTTACTAGAATCTTTCTACTATACACAAAATGATGAAATTTTTGCAATGAAAATGAGATTGCTAGATATTCTTTTTCAATTTGTGCCCACCTGCATTCTGTTTCTGTTAAACTTCTGGAACAAAATGCAACTGGTTTTCCTTCTTGCAAAAGACAACCTCCTATTCCAGATTGACTTGCATCACACTGAATTTCTATTTTTAATTTTGGATCAAATATTTTTAAAACAGGAATTTTTGAAATCAGCTTTTTGATTTTTTGAAAATTTTCACTGTGATCCCTTGTCCAGTTCCATTCTACATTATTTTTGATTAATGTTCTTAGTGAATATAAAAGATCAGAATGTTTTGGTAAGTATTTAGATAAATAATTGAACATACCCAGTACTGTTAGTAGTTCTTTTTTATTTTTAGGCTCTTCTAACTGTAAAATTGAATTTATGTATTCGTCATCTGGCTTAACACCTTCAGCAGAGAATACTTGTCCAAGATATTTGACTTCTTTAACTTTATATTGTACTTTTGACTTGTTAAATTTTACACCAAACTCTTTTGCTCTCTTAATAACTTCTTTGAGAATTTTATCATGCTCTTGCTCTGTCTCGGCAGCTATTATGAAATCGTCAAAATAGATTCCAATTGGCAGATCACCAAAAATCTTTTCATTCATCCGTTGAAAAACTTCAGAACTAACTTTAATTCCAAATGGTAATCTATTGAAACAATACTTTCCAAAAGGAGTGATGAATGTACATAGCTTTTTACTTTCAGAGTCTAATGGAACATGATAGAATCCCTCCTTCAAATCTAGTACGGTATACAATTTTTTATCTTTCAATTTCAAAGACAATTCTTCTAGAGTTGGTATTGGAAATTGATCCTGGCAAATATATTGATTCAATTGTGTTGGATCTAAACAAATTCTTTTGGCTCCAGATGGTTTTTCAACTATAACAATGTTGTTGACCCATTCTGTAGGCTCTTCAATATTAGAAATTATACCCCTTTTTTCCAAATCAGATATCGCATCTTTTAATCTAGGTTTTAATGCTTCAGGTACTCTATGACAACTACTACTTTTTGGTTGTGCATTTTTGTTCAATATGATTTTATATTTGTAAGGAACTTTGCCTGTACCTTCAAAAACATGTTTATTTTGGGCTATGAATACATTTTTCTCTTTTTCACACAAATTTACTGAATCTATCTTTTTGACTAGACCTGTTATATTGCATGTGTTCAATCCCAAAATAGGCATGCTATTTTTGCAATCTAAAACTATAAATTTCACTTTATACTTATTTTTCTTAATGATACAATCTAAAATTATATATCCTACTGCTTGGATTTTATTATTTCCATAAGTATTCAAGTTTACTTTATTGTTTATGATTTTTTCTACTAACCTTAGCCTTTGTATGTATTTTAAAGGTAAACAATTACAGTTTGCTCCTGTGTCAATTTTGAATTTTATAATTTTGTCTTTTATGGCCACTTCTGTCGTCCACATGTCAGTTATTCTTCTTTTCGCTGACACTATTTAATTCAATGGTGTTGATATATGTTTCTTCTGAACTTTCCTCTTCTTCTGATTTTGTGTCATAATCCACTTCGTACACATTCTTCTTATTGAATCTTGGTTTCTTCTTTTCTTCCTTATAATTGCCTTTATTTCTCGAAAATGTTTGACTTCTTTCATTATTCTTCTTAGTGTTCTTGCAGCACAATGCAAAATGATTCAATTTTCCACATGAATCACACTTCTTTCCATACGCTGGACACTGTCTTGGTTTATGTTTGTTTGCACACTTTCCACATTCATATTTTTGACTTGTGAAATTGTTTTTCTTCCTTATATAATCTACCTCATTTCCTCTAATTCCTTTCATATGAATCTTGCTGGCTTCCGAGGCTCTGCATGTCTCTTCGGCTATTTGTAACGTTAGATTCTGTATCCTGAGAAGTCTTTCTTGAAGTTCTACATCTTTGACTCCAGCAACTATTCTATTTCTAACGAATCGATCTGTCATATCACCAAATTGGCATTGTTTGGCAAACATTTTGATATCAGTTAGGAAATGATCAAAATCTTCCCCTTCTTGCTGACATCTAGTATTGAATTTGAAATCATCATAGGCTTCATTTGTTAAAGGTCTACAGTATGCATCGAATGCTTTTAACACTTCTTTGTATTTTGCTCTATTTTCTTCTGATATCGGCAACGTATTAAATACATCTTGGGCTTCTTCACCAGCCACATTCAAAAAAATTGCTACTTTGACATCGTCAGATTTATTATCTAATCCTGATGCTTTTAGATAAATGTCAAAACTACTTTTGAATTTTTCATAGTTCTGTGCTATATTAGTATCGAATGTTAAATTTTTGGGTGGCTTGAAATTCCCCGCCATTTTGTTGGGCGTTGTCTGTTGAGTTCACACTTTACTTTTATAATGTTGATGTACTCACAGTTTTCAATTTATTCCAGAGCTTCTTTTACTCAGCAATTCTGTGGTTTTACACCTGACACCATGTTATGTTCATTATTTATTAATTAAACATTTGTGGGAGCTCATGTCTTTATTATTATTATACATATACATGTCTCTTATGACGGTCTGTATTGAACTGGTCCTGGATCGCTTACGACATTCATACTGTTAGCGGTCTCTGACGGATAGTTCTTTAACTATTCTAATTGCAGAGATCAATCAGATCTGGCTTCTGTTACAATACCTACGGTTTGAAGAAGACCACCCTGTATCTCAGTTGTTTCGAAAGTTAGACTGTTTATTTTTGAAACCCTATACTGAATTGTGGAGAGGAATGATTGGTGAAAATTTCAGTCGCATCAGCCCATTGGTTCGAAAGATACTATACCTGCCATTTGAAGAAGAACACCCTGTATCTCAGTTGTTTCGAAAGTTAGACTGTTTATTTTGGAAACGTTACTCTGGATTGTGGAGAGGAATGATTGGTGAAAATTTCAGTCGAATCAGCAGAGCTGTTCGAGAGATACTATACCTGTCATTTGAAGAAGAACACCCTGTATCTCAGGTGTTTCGAATGTTAGACTCTTTATTTTTGGAAAGTTATTCGGGATTGTGAAGAGGAACGATTGGTGAAAATTTCAGTCGAATCAGCCCATTGGTTCGAAAGATACCATACCTGCCATTTGAAGAAGAACACCCTGTTTCTCAGTTGTTTCGAAATCGAGACTGTTTATTTTTGAAACGTTATTCTGGATTGTGAAGGGGAATGATTGGTGAAAATTTCAGTCGAATCAGCCCATTGGTTCGAAAGATACTATACCTGCCATTTGAAGAAGAACACCCTGTATCTCAGCTGTTTCGAATGTTAGACTGTTTATTTTTGAAACGTTACTCTGGATTGTGAAGAGGAATGATTGGTGAAAATTTCAGTCGTATCAGCCCATTGGTTCGAAAGATACTATACCTGCCATTTGAAGAAGAACACCCAGTATCTCAGTTGTTTCGAAAGTTAGACTGTTTATTTTTGAAACGTTACTCTGGATTGTGAAGAGGAATGATTGGTGAAAATTTCAGTCGAATCAGCAAAGCTGCTCGAGAGATACTATACCTGTCATTTGAAGAAGAACACCCGGTATCTCAGGTGTTTCGAATGTTGGAATCTTTATTTTTGAAAAGTTATTCGGGATTGTGAAGAGGAATGATTGGTGAAAATTTCAGTCGAATCAGCCCATTGGTTCGAAAGATACCATACCTGCCATTTGAAGAAAAACACCCTGTATCTCAGTTGTTTCGAAAGTGAGACTGTTTATTTTTGAAACGTTATTCTGGATTGTGAAGAGGAATGATTGGTGAAAATTTCAGTCGAATCAGCCCATTGTTTCGAAAGATACTATACCTGCCATTTGAAGAAGAACACCCTGTATCTCAGGTGTTTCGAATGTAAGACTGTTTATTTTTGAAACGCTATTTTGGATTGTGAAGAGAAATGATTGGTGAAAATTTCAGTCGAATCAGCCCATTGGTTCGAAAGATACTATACCTGCCATTTGAAGAAGAACACCTTGTATCTCAGTTGTTTCGGAGGTTAGACTGTTTATTTTTGAAACGTTATTACGGATTGTGTAGAGGAATGACTGGTGAAAATTTCAGTCGAATCAGCCCATTGGTTCGAAAGATACTATAACTGCCATTTGAAGAAGAACACCCTGTATCTCAGTTGTTTCGGAAGTTAGACTGTTTATTTTTGAAACGTTATTCTGGATTGTGAAGAGGAATGATTGGTGAAAATTTCAGTCGGATCAGTCCAGTGGTTCGAAAGATACTATACCTGCCATTTGAAGAAGAACACCCTGTATCTCAGTTGTTTCGAATGTTAGACTGTTTATTTTTGAAAAGTTATTCCGGATTGTGAAGAGGAATGATTGGTGAAAATTTCAGTCAAATCAGCCCATTGGTTCGAAAGATACTATACCTGCCATTTGAAGAAGAACACCCTGTATCTCAGTTGTTTTAAAAGTTAGACTGTTTATATTTGAAACTTTATTCTGGATTGAGGAGAGAAATTATTGATGAAAATTTCAGTCGAATCAGCCCATTGGTTCGAAAGATACTATACCTGTCATTTGAAGAAGAACACCCTGTATCTCAGTTGTTTCGGAAGTTAGACTGTTTATTTTTGGAACGTTATTTTGGATTGAGGAGACTAATGATTGGTGAAAATTTCAGTCGAATCAGCCCATTGGTTCGAAAGATACTATACCTGCCATTCGAAGAAGAACACCCTGTATCTCAGTTGATTCGGAAGTTAGACTGTTTATTTTTGAAACGTTATTCTGGATTGTGAAGAGGAATGATTGGTGAAAATTTCAGTCGAATCAGCCCATTGGTTCGAAAGATACTATACCTGCCATTTGAAGAGGAACACCCTGTATCTCAGATGTTTCGAATGTTAGACTGTTTATTTTTGAAACGTTATTCTGGATTGTGAAGAGGAATGATTGGTGAAAATTTCAGTCGAATCAACCCATTGGTTCGAAAGATACTATACCTGCCATTTGAAGAAGAACACCCTGTATCTCAGATGTTTCGAAAGTTAGACCGTTTATTTTTGAAATGTTATTCTGGATTGTGGAGAGAAATGATTAGTGGAAATTTCAGTCGTATCAGCCCAGTGGTTCGATAGATACTATACCTGTCATTTGATGAAGAACACCCTGTATCTCAGGGTTTTGAATGTTAGACTTTTTATTTTTGAAACGTTATTCGGGGTTGTGAAGGGGAATGATTGGTGAAAATTTCAGTCGAATCAGCCAATTGGTTCGGAAGATACTATACCTACGGTTTGAAGAAGAACACCCTGTATCTCAGTTGTTTCGGAAGTTAGACTGTTTATTTTTGAAACGTTATTCTGGATTGTGAAGAGGAATGATTGGTGAAAATTTCAGTCGAATCAGCCCATTGTTTCGAAAGATACCATACCTGCCATTTGAAGAAGAACACCCTGTTTCTCAGTTGTTTCAAAAGTGAGACTGTTTATTTTTGAAACGTTATTCTGGATTGTGAAGGGGAATGATTGGTGAAAATTTCAGTCGACTCAGCCCATTGGTTCGAAAGATACTATACCTGCCATTTGAAGAAGAACACCCTGTATCTCAGGTGTTTCGAATGTTAGATTGTTTATTTTTGAAACGTTACTCTGGATTGTGAAGAGGAATGATTGGTGAAAATTTCAGTCGTATCAGCCCATTGGTTCGAAAGATACTATACCTGCCATTTGAAGAAGAACACCCTGTATCTCAGTTGTTTCGAATGTTAGACTGTTTATTTTTGAAACGTTACTCTGGATTGTGAAGAGGAATGATTGGTGAAAATTTCAGTCGAATCAGCAAAGCTGCTCGAGAGATACTATACCTGTCATTTGAAGAAGAACACCCGGTATCTCAGGTGTTTCGAATGTTGGACTCTTTATTTTTGAAAAGTTATTCGGGATTGTGAAGAGGAATGATTGGTGAAAATTTCAGTCGAATCAGCCCATTGGTTCGAAAGATACCATACCTGCCATTTGAAGAAGAACACCCTGTATCTCAGTTGTTTCGAATGTTAGACTTTTTATTTTTGAAACGTTATTCGGGGTTGTGAAGGGGAATGATTGGTGAAAATTTCAGTCGAATCAGCCAATTGGTTCGAAAGATACTATACCTACGGTTTGAAGAAGAACACCCTGTATCTCAGTTGTTTCGGAAGTTAGACTGTTTATTTTCGAAACCCTATACTGGATTGTGGAGAGGAATGATTGGTGAAAATTTCAGTCGTATCAGCCCATTGGTTCGAAAGATACTATACCTGCCATTTGAAGAAGAACACCCTGTATCTCAGTTGTTTCGAAAGTTAGACTGTTTATTTTTGAAACGTTACTCTGGATTGTGAAGAGGAATGATTGGTGAAAATTTCAGTCGAATCAGCGGAGCTGTTCGAGAGATACTATACCTGTCATTTGAAGAAGAACACCCTGTATCTCAGGTGTTTCGAATGTTAGACTCTTTATTTTTGGAAAGTTATTCGGGATTGCGAAGAGGATTGATTGGTGAAAATTTCAGTCGAATCAGCCCATTGGTTCGAAAGATACCATACCTGCCATTTGAAGAAGAACACCCTGTTTCTTAGTTGTTTCGAAAGTGAGACTGTTTATTTTTGAAACGTTATTCTGGATTGTGAAGGGGAATGATTGGTGAAAATTTCAGTCGACTCAGCCCATTGGTTCGAAAGATACTATACCTGCCATTTGAAGAAGAACACCCTGTATCTCAGGTGTTTCGAATGTTAGACTGTTTATTTTTGAAACGTTACTCTGGATTGTGAAGAGGAATGATTGGTGAAAATTTCAGTCGTATCAGCCCATTTGTTCGAAAGATACCATACCTGCCATTTGAAGAAGAACACCCTGTATCTCAGTTGTTTCGAAAGTTAGACTGTTTATTTTTGAATCGTTACTCTGGATTGTGAAGAGGAATGATTGGTGAAAATTTCAGTCGAATCAGCAAAGCTGCTCGAGAGATACTATACCTGTCATTTGAAGAAGAACACCCGGTATCTCAGGTGTTTCGAATGTTGGACTCTTTATTTTTGAAAAGTTATTCGGGATTGTGAAGAGGAATGATTGGTGAAAATTTCAGTCGAATCAGCTTGTTGGTTCGAAAGATACCATACCTGCCATTTGAAGAAGAACACTCTGTTTCTCAGTTGTTTCGAAAGTGAGACTGTTTATTTTTGAAACGTTATTCTGGATTGTGAAGGGAAATGATTGGTGAAAATTTCAGTCGACTCAGCCCATTGGTTCGAAAGATACTATACCTGCCATTTGAAGAAGAACACCCTGTATCTCAGGTGTTTCGAATGTAAGACTGTTTATTTTTGAAACGCTTTTTTGGATTGTGAAGAGGAATGATTGGTGAAAATTTCAGTCGAATCAGCCCATTGGTTCGAAAGATACTATACCTGCCATTTGAAGAAGAACACCCTGTATCTCAGGTGTTTCGAATGTAAGACTGTTTATTTTTGAAACGCTATTTTGGATTGCGAAGAGAAATGATTGGTGAAAATTTCAGTCGAATCAGCCCATTGGTTCGAAAGATACTATACCTGCCATTTGAAGAAGAACACCTTGTATCTCAGTTGTTTCGGAGGTTAGACTGTTTATTTTTGAAACGTTATTATGGATTGTGTAGAGGAATGACTGGTGAAAATTTCAGTCGAATCAGCCCATTGGTTCGAAAGATACTATAACTGCCATTTGAAGAAGAACACCCTGTATCTCAGTTGTTTCGGAAGTTAGACTGTTTATTTTTGAAACGTTATTCTGGATTGTAAAGAGGAATGATTGGTGAAAATTTCAGTCGAATCAGCCCAGTGGTTCGAGAGATACTATACCTGTCATTTGAAGAAGAACACCCTGTATCTCATTTGTTTCGAAAGTTATACTGTTTATTTCTGAAACGTTATTCTGGATTGTGAAGAGGAATGATAGGTGAAAATTTCAGTCGAATCAGCCCATTGGTTTGAAAGATACTATAACTGCCATTTGAAGAAGAACACTCTGTATCTCAGTTGATTCGGATGTTAGACTGTTTATTTTTGAAACGTTATTCTGGATTGTGAAGAGGAATGATTGGTGAAAATTTCAGTCGGATCAGCCCAGTGGTTCGAAAGATACTATACCTGCCATTTGAAGAAGAACACCCTGTATCTCAGTTGTTTCGAATGTTAGACTGTTTATTTTTGAAAAGTTATTCCGGATTGTGAAGAGGAATGATTGGTGAAAATTTCAGTCAAATCAGCCCATTGGTTCGAAAGATACTATACCTGCCATTTGAAGAAGAACACCCTGTATCTCAGTGTTTTTAAAAGTTGGACTGTTTATATTTGAAACGTTATTTTGGATTGAGGAGAGAAATTATTGATGAAAATTTCAGTCGAATCAGCCCATTGGTTCGAAAGATACTATACCTGCCATTTGAAGAAGAACACCCTGTATCTCAGTTGTTTCGGAAGTTAGACTGATTATTTTTGGAACGTTATTTTGGATTGAGGAGACTAATGATTGGTGAAAATTTCAGTCGAATCAGCCCATTGGTTCGAAAGATACTATACCTGCCATTCGAAGAAGAACACCCTGTATCTCAGTTGCTTCGGAAGTTAGACTGTTTATTTTTGAAACGTTATTCTGGATTGTGAAGAGGAATGATTGGTGAAAATTTCAGTCGAATGAGCCCATTGGTTCGAAAGATACTATACCTGCCATTTGAAGAGGAACACCCTGTATCTCAGATGTTTCGAATGTTAGACTGTTTATTTTTGAAACGTTATTCTGGATTGTGAAGAGGAATGATTGGTGAAAATTTCAGTCGAATCAACCCATTGGTTCGAAAGAAACTATACCTGCCATTTGAAGAAGAACACCCTGTATCTCAGATGTTTCGAAAGTTAGACCGTTTATTTTTGAAACGTTATTCTGGATTGTGGAGAGAAATGATTAGTGGAAATTTCAGTCGTATCAGCCCAGTGGTTCGATAGATACTATACCTGTCATTTGATGAAGAACACCCTGTATCTCAGGGTTTCGAATGTTAGACTTTTTATTTTTGAAACGTTATTCGGGGTTGTGAAGGGGAATGATTGGTGAAAATTTCAGTCGAATCAGCCAATTGGTTCGAAAGATACTATACCTACGGTTTGAAGAAGAACACCCTGTATCTCAGTTGTTTCGG
Source organism: Myrrha octodecimguttata (assembly GCA_958510865.1). Classification (NCBI taxonomy): domain Eukaryota; kingdom Metazoa; phylum Arthropoda; class Insecta; order Coleoptera; family Coccinellidae; genus Myrrha; species Myrrha octodecimguttata. The sequence goes on from OY294060.1 coordinate 18,492,440, forward strand.
AAGTTAGACTGTTTATTTTCGAAACCCTATACTGGATTGTGGAGAGGAATGATTGGTGAAAATTTCAGTCGTATCAGCCCATTGGTTCGAAAGAAACTATACCTTCCATTTGAAGAAGAACACCCTGTATCTCAGTTGTTTCGAAAGTTAGACTGTTTATTTTTGAAACGTTACTCTGGATTGTGAAGAGGAATGATTGGTGAAAATTTCAGTCGAATCAGCAGAGCTGTTCGAGAGATACTATACCTGTCATTTGAAGAAGAACACCCTGTATCTCAGGTAATTCGAATGTTAGACTCTTTATTTTTGGAAAGTTATTCGGGATTGTGAAGAGGAATGATTGGTGAAAATTTCAGTCGAATCAGCCCGTTGGTTCGAAAGATACCATACCTGCCATTAGAAGAAGAACACTCTGTTTCTCAGTTGTTTCGAAAGTGAGACTGTTTAATTTTGAAACGTTATTCTGGATTGTGAAGGGAAATGATTGGTGAAAATTTCAGTCGACTCAGCCCATTGGTTCGAAAGATACTATACCTGCCATTTGAAGAAGAACACCCTGTATCTCAGGTGTTTCGAATGTTAGACTGTTTATTTTTGAAACGTTACTCTGGATTGTGAAGAGGAATGATTGGTGAAAATTTCAGTCGTATCAGCCCATTGGTTCGAAAGATACTATACCTGCCATCTGAGGAAGAACACCCTTTATCTCAGTTGTTTCGAAAGTTAGACTGTTTATTTTTGAAACGTTACTCTGGATTGTGAAGAGGAATGATTGGTGAAAATTTCAGTCGAATCAGCAAAGCTGCTCGAGAGATACTATACCTGTCATTTGAAGAAGAACACCCGGTATCTCAGGTGTTTCGAATGTTGGACTCTTTATTTTTAAAAAGTTTTTCGGGATTGTGAAGAGGAATGATTTGTGAAAATTTCAGTCGAATCAGCCCATTGGTTCGAAAGATACCATACCTGCCATTTGAAGAAGAACACCCTGTATCTCAGTTGTTTCGAATGTTAGACTTTTTATTTTTGAAACGTTATTCGGGGTTGTGAAGGGGAATGATTGGTGAAAATTTCAGTCGAATCAGCCAATTGGTTCGAAAGATACTATACCTACGGTTTGAAGAAGAACACCCTGTATCTCAGTTGTTTCGGAAGTTAGACTGTTTATTTTCGAAACCCTATACTGGATTGTGGAGAGGAATGATTGGTGAAAATTTCAGTCGTATCAGCCCATTGGTTCGAAAGATACTATACCTGCCATTTGAAGAAGAACACCCTGTATCTCAGTTGTTTCGAAAGTTAGACTGTTTATTTTTGAAACGTTACTCTGGATTGTGAAGAGGAATGATTGGTGAAAATTTCAGTCGAATCAGCAGAGCTGTTCGAGAGATACTATACCTGTCATTTGAAGAAGAACACCCTGTATCTCAGGTGTTTCGAATGTTAGACTCTTTATTTTTGGAAAGTTATTCGGGATTGTGAAGAGGAATGATTGGTGAAAATTTCAGTCGAATCAGCCCATTGGTTCAAAAGATACTATACCTGCCATTTGAAGAAGAACACCCTGTTTCTCAGTTGTTTCGAAAGTGAGACTGTTTATTTTTGAAACGTTATTCTGGATTGTGAAGGGGAATGATTGGTGAAAATTTCAGTCGACTCAGCCCATTGGTTCGAAAGATACTATACCTGCCATTTGAAGAAGAACAACCTGTATCTGAGTTGTTTCGAAAGTTAGATTGTTTATTTTTGAAACGTTTTTCTGGATTGTGAAGAGGAATGATTGGTGAAAATTTCAGTCGAATCAGCCCATTGGTTCGAAAGATACTATACCTGCCATTTGAAGAAGAACACCCTGTATCTCAGGTGTTCCGGAAGTTAGACTGTTCATTTTTGAAACGTTACTCTGGATTGTGAAGAGGAATGATTGGTGAAAATTTCAGTCGAATCAGCAAAGTGGTTCGAGATATACTATACCTGTAATTTGAAGAAGAACACCCTGTATCTCAGGTGTTTCGAATGTTAGACTTTTTATTTTTGAAAAGTTATTCGGGATTGTGAAAAGGAATGACTGGTGGAAATTTCAGTCGAATCAGCCCATTGGTTCGAAAGATACTATACCTGCCATTTGAAGAAGAACACCCTGTATCTCAGTTGTTTCGAAAGTTAGACTGTTTATTTTTGAAACGTTTTTCTGGATTGTGAAGAGGAATGATTGGTGAAAATTTCAGTCGAATCAGCCCATTGGTTCGAAAGATACTATACCTGCCATTTGAAGAAGAACAACCTGTATCTGAGTTGTTTCGAAAGTTAGATTGTTTATTTTTGAAACGTTTTTCTGGATTGTGAAGAGGAATGATTGGTGAAAATTTCAGTCGAATCAGCCCATTGGTTCGAAAGATACTATACCTGCCATTTGAAGAAGAACACCCTGTATTTCAGTTGTTTCGAAAGTTAGACTGTTTATTTTTGAAACGTTATTCTGGATTGTAAAGAGGAATGATTGGTGAAAATTTCAGTCGAATCAGCCCAGTGGTTCGAGAGATACTATACCTGTCATTTGAAGAAGAACACCCTGTATCTCAGTTGTTTCGAAAGTTAGGCTGTTTATTTTTGAAACGTTATTCTGGATTGTGAAGAGGAATGATAGGTGGAAATTTCAGTCGAATCAGCCCAATGGTTCGAAAGATACTATACCTGCCATTTGAAGAAGAACACCCAGTATCTAAGTTGTTTCGAAAGTTAGGCTGTTAATTTTTAAAACGTTATTCTGGATTGTGAAGAGGAATGATTGGTGAAAATTTCAGTCGAATCAGCCCATTGGTTCGAAAGATACTATACCTGCCATTTGAAGAAGAACAACCTGTATCTGAGTTGTTTCGAAAGTTAGATTGTTTATTTTTGAAACGTTTTTCTGGATTGTGAAGAGGAATGATTGGTGAAAATTTCAGTCGAATCAGCCCATTGGTTCGAAAGATACTATACCTGCCATTTGAAGAAGAACACCCTGTATTTCAGTTGTTTCGAAAGTTAGACTGTTTATTTTTGAAACGTTATTCTGGATTGTAAAGAGGAATGATTGGTGAAAATTTCAGTCGAATCAGCCCAGTGGTTCGAGAGATACTATACCTGTCATTTGAAGAAGAACACCCTGTATCTCAGTTGTTTCGAAAGTTAGGCTGTTTATTTTTGAAACGTTATTCTGGATTGTGAAGAGGAATGATAGGTGAAAATTTCAGTCGAATCAGCCCAATGGTTCGAAAGATACTATACCTGCCATTTGAAGAAGAACACCCAGTATCTAAGTTGTTTCGAAAGTTAGGCTGTTAATTTTTAAAACGTTATTCTGGATTGTGAAGAGGAATGATTGGTGAAAATTTCAGTCGAATCAGTCTATTGGTTCGAAAGATACTATACCTGCCATTTGAAGAATAACACCCTGTATCTCAGTTGTTTCGGATGTTAGACTGTTTATTTTTGAAACATTATTTTGGATTGTGAAGAGGAATGATTAGTGAAAATTTCAGTCGAATCAGCCCATTGCTTCGAAAGATGCTATACCTGCCATTTGAAGAAGAACACCCTGTATCTCAGTTGTTTCGAAAGTTAGACTGTTTATTTTCGGAACGTTATTCTGGTTTGTGAAGAGAAATGATTGGTGAAAATTTCGGTCGAATCAGCCCAGTGGTTCGAGAGATACTATACCTGTCATTTGAAGAAGAACATCCTGTATCTCAGTTCTTTCGAAAGTTAGACTGTTTACTTTTGAAACGTTATTCTGGATTGCGAAGAGAAATGATGGGTGAAAATTTCAGTCGAATCAGCCCAGTGGTTCGAGAGATACTATACCTCTCATTTGAAGAAGAACACCCTGTATCTCAGGTGTTTCGAATGTTAGACTTTTTAATTTTGAAACTTTATTCTGGATTGTGAAGAGAAATGATTGGTGAAAATTTCAGTCGAATCAGCCCATTGTTTCGAAGGATACTATACCTGCCATTTGAAGAAGAACACCCTGTATCTCAGTTGTTTCGAAAGTTAGACTGTTTATTTTTGAAACGTTATTCTGGATTGTGACGAGAAATGATTGGTGAAAATTTCAGTCGAATCAGCCCATTGGTTCAAAAGATACTATACCTGCCATTTGAAAAAGAACACCCTGTATCTCAGTTATTTCGGAAGTTAGACTGTTCATTTTTGAAACGTTATTCTGGATTGTAGAGGGGAATGATTGGTGAAAATTTCAGTCGAATCAGCACATTGTATCGAAAGATACTATACCCGCCATTTGAAGAAGAACACCCTGTATCTCAGTTGTTTCGAGAGTTAGACTGTTCATTTTTGAAACGTTACTCTGGATTGTGAAGGGGAATGATTGGTGAAAATTTCAGTCGAATCAGCCCATTGTTTCGAAGGATACTTTACCTGTTATTTGAAGAAGAACACCCTGTATCTCAGTTGTTTCGGAATTTAGACTGTTTATTTATGAAACGTTTTTCTGGATTGTAGAGAGGAATGATTGGTGAAAATTTCAGTCGAATCAGCACATTGGTTCGAAAGATACTATACACGCCATTTGAAGAAGAACACCCTGTATCTCAGTTGTTTCGAAAGTAAGACTGTTTATTTTTGAAACGTTATTCTGGATTGTGAAGAGGAATGATTGGTGAAAATTTCAGTCGAATCAGCCCAGTGGTTCGAGAGATACTATACCTGTCATTTGAAGAAGAACACCCTGTATCTCAGTTGTTTCGAAAGTTAGACTGTTTATTTTTGAAACGTTATTCTGGATTGTGAAGAGGAATGATTAGTGAAAATTTCAGTCAAATCAGCCCATTGGTTTGAGAGATACTATACCTGCCATTTGAAGAAGAATACTCTGTATCTCAGTTGATTCGGATGTTAGACTGTTCATTTTTGAAACGTTATTCTGGATTGTGAAGAGGAATGATTGGTGAAAATTTCAGTCGAATCAGCAGAGTGGTTCGAGAGATACTATAACTGTCATTTGAAGAAGAACACCCTGTATCTCAGTTGTATCGAATGTTAGACTTTTTATTTTTAAAAAGTTACTCGGGATTGTGAAGAGGAATGATTGGTGAAAATTTCAGTCGAATCAGCCCATTGGTTCAAAAGATACTATACCTGCCATTTGAAGAAGAACACCCTGTATCTCAGTTGTTTCGAAAGTTAGACTGTTTATTTTTGAAACTTTATTCTGGATTGTGAAGAGGAATGATTGGTGAAAATTTTAGTCGAATCAGCAAAGCTGCTCGAGAGATACTATACCTGTCATTTGAACAAGAACACCCGGTATCTCAGGTGTTTCGAATGTTAGACTTTTTATTTTTGAATCGTTATTCGGGGATGTGAAGGGGAATGATTGGTGAAAATTTCAGTCGAATCAGCCAATTGGTTCGAAAGATACTATACCTACGATTTGAAGAAGAACACCCTGTATCTCAGTTGTTTCGAAAGTTAGACTATTTATTTTTGAAACCTCATACTGGATTGTGGAGAGGAATGATTGGTGAAAATTTCAGTCGTATCAGCCCATTGGTTCGAAAGATAATATACCTGCCATTTGAAGAAGAACACCCTGTATCTCAGTTGTTTCGAAAGTTAGACTGTTTATTTTTGAAACGTTACTCTGGATTGTGAAGAGGAATGATTGGTGAAAATTTCAGTCGAATCAGCAAAGCTGCTCGAGAGATACTATTCCTGTCATTTGAAGAAGAACAACCGGTATCTCAGGTGTTTCGAATGTTGGACTCTTTATTTTTGAAAAGTTTTTCGGGATTGTGAAGAGGAATGATTGGTGAAAATTTCAGTCGAATCAGCCCATTGGTTCGAAAGATACCATACCTGCCATTTGAAGAAGAACACCCTGTATCTCAGTTGTTTCGAATGTGAGACTGTTTATTTTTGAAACGTTATTCTGGATTGTAAAGAGGAATGATTGGTGAAAATTTCAGTCGAATCAGCCCAGTGGTTCGAGAGATACTATACCTGTCATTTGAAGAAGAACACCCTGTATCTCATTTGTTTCGAAAGTTAGACTGTTTATTTTTGAAACGTTATTCTGGATTGTGAAGAGGAATGATTGGTGAAAATTTCAGTCGAATCAGCCCAGTGGTTCGAAAAATACTATACCTGCCATTTGAAGAAGAACACCCTGTATCTAAGTTGTTTCGAAAGTTAGGCTGTTTATTTTTGAAACGTTTCTCTGGATTGTGAAGAGGAATGATTAGTGAAAATTTCAGTCAAATCAGCCCATTGGTTTGAAAGATACTATACCTGCCATTTGAAGAAGAATACTCTGTATCTCAGTTGATTCGGATGTTAGACTGTACATTTTTGAAACGTTATTCTGGATTGTGAAGAGGAATGATTGGTGAAAATTTCAGTCGAATCAGCCCTGTGGTTCGAAAGATACTATACCTGCCATTTGAAGAAGAACACCCTGTATCTCAGTTGTTTCGAATGTTAGACTGTTTATTTTTGAAAAGTTATTCTGGATTGTGAAAAGGAATGATTGGTGAAAATTTCAGTCGAATCAGCCCATTGGTTCGAAAGATACTATACCTGCCATTTGAAGAAGAACACCCTGTATCTCAGTTTTTTTAAAAGTTAGACTGTTTATTTTTGAAACGTTACTCTGGATTGTGAAGAGGAATGATTGGTGAAAATTTCAGTCGTATCAGCCCATTGGTTCGAAAGATACTATACCTGCCATTTGAAGAAGAACACCCAGTATCTCAGTTGTTTCGAAAGTTAGACTGTTTATTTTTGAAACGTTTCTCTGGATTGTGAAGAGGAATGATTGGTGAAAATTTCAGTCAAATCAGCCCATTGGTTTGAAAAATACTATACCTGCCATTTGAAGAAGAACACTCTGTATCTCAGTTGATTCGGATGTTAGACTGTTTATTTTTGAAACGTTATTCTGGATTGTGAAGAGGAATGATTGGTGGAAATTTCAGTCGAATCAGCCCAGTGGTTCGAAAGATACTATACCTGCCATTTGAAGAAGAACACCCTGTATCTCAGTTGTTTCGAATGTTAGACTGTTTATTTTTGAAAAGTTATTCTGGATTGTGAAGAGGAATGATTGGTGAAAATTTCAGTCGAATCAGCCCATTGGTTCGAAAGATACTATACCTGCCATTTGAAGAAGAACACCCTGTATCTCAGTTGTTTTAAAAGTTAGACTGTTTATTTTTGAAACGTTATTCTGGATTGAGGAGAGAAATTATTGATGAGAATTTCAGACGAATTAGCCCATTGGTTCGAAAGATACTATACCTGCCATTCGAAGAAGAACACCCTGTATCTCAGTTGCTTCGGAAGTAAGACTGTTTATTTTTGAAACGTTATTCTGGATTGTGAAGAGGAATGATTGCTGAAAATTTCAGTCGAATCAGCCCATTGGTTCGAAAGATACTATACCTGCCTTTTGAAGAGGAACACCCTGTATCTCAGATGTTTCGAATGTTAGACTGTTTATTTTTGAAACGTTATTCTGGATTGTGAAGAGGAATGATTGGTGAAAATTTCAGTCGAATCAGCCCATTGGTTCGAAAGATACTATACCTGCCATTTGAAGAAGAACACCCTGTATCTCAGATGTTTCGAAAGTTAGACCGTTTATTTTTGAAACGTTATTCTGGATTGTGGAGAGAAATGATTAGTGGAAATTTCAGTCGTATCAGCCCAGTGGTTCGATAGATACTATACCTGTCATTTGATGAAGAACACCCTGTATCTCAGGGTTTCGAATGTTAGACTTTTTATTTTTGGAACGTTATTCGGGGTTGTGAAGGGGAATGATTGGTGAAAATTTCAGTCGAATCAGCCAATTGGTTCGAAAGATACTATACCTACGGTTTGAAGAAGACCACCCTGTATCTCAGTTGTTTCGAAAGTTAGACTGTTTATTTTTGAAACCCTATACTGGATTGTGGAGAGGAATGATTGGTGAAAATTTCAGTCGTATCAGCCCATTGGTTCGAAAGATACTATACCTGCCATTTGAAGAAGAACACCCTGTATCTCAGTTGTTTCGAAAGTTAGACTGTTTATTTTTGAAACGTTACTCTGGATTGTGAAGAGGAATGATTGGTGAAAATTTCAGTCGAATCAGCAGAGCTGTTCGAGAGATACTATACCTGTCATTTGAAGAAGAACACCCTGTATCTCAGGTGTTTCGAATGTTAGACTCTTTATTTTTGGAATGTTATTCGGGATTGTGAAGAGGAACGATTGGTGAAATTTTCAGTCGAATCAGCCCATTGGTTCGAAAGATACCATACCTGCCATTTGAAGAAGAACACCCTGTTTCTCAGTTGTTTCGAAAGTTAGACTGTTTATTTTTGAAACGTTATTCTGGATTGTGAAGGGGAATGATTGGTGAAAATTTCAGTCGAATCAGCCCATTGGTTCGAAAGATACTATACCTGCCATTTGAAGAAGAACACCCTGTATCTCAGCTGTTTCGAATGTTAGACTGTTTATTTTTGAAACGTTACTCTGGATTGTGAAGAGGAATGATTGGTGAAAATTTCAGTCGTATCAGCCCATTGGTTCGAAAGATACTATACCTGCCATTTGAAGAAGAACACCCAGTATCTCAGTTGTTTCGAAAGTTAGACTGTTTATTTTTGAAACGTTACTCTGGATTGTGAAGAGGAATGATTGGTGAAAATTTCAGTCGAATCAGCAAAGCTGCTCGAGAGATACTATACCTGTCATTTGAAGAAGAACACCCGGTATCTCAGGTGTTTCGAATGTTGGACTCTTTATTTTTGAAAAGTTATTCGGGATTGTGAAGAGGAATGATTGGTGAAAATTTCAGTCGAATCAGCCCAATGGTTCGAAAGATACCATACCTGCCATTTGAAGAAGAACACCCTGTATCTCAGTTGTTTCGAAAGTGAGACTGTTTATTTTTGAAACGTTATTCTGGATTGTGAAGAGGAATGATTGGTGAAAATTTCAGTCGAATCAGCCCATTGTTTCGAAAGATACTATACCTGCCATTTGAAGAAGAACACCCTGTATCTCAGGTGTTTCGAATGTAAGACTGTTTATTTTTGAAACGCTATTTTGGATTGTGAAGAGAAATGATTGGTGAAAATTTCAGTCGAATCAGCCCATTGGTTCGAAAGATACTATACCTGCCATTTGAAGAAGAACACCTTGTATCTCAGTTGTTTCGGAGGTTAGACTGTTTATTTTTGAAACGTTATTACGGATTGTGTAGAGGAATGACTGGTGAAAATTTCAGTCGAATCAGCCCATTGGTTCGAAAGATACTATAACTGCCATTTGAAGAAGAACACCCTGTATCTCAGTTGTTTCGGAAGTTAGACTGTTTATTTTTGAAACGTTATTCTGGATTGTGAAGAGGAATGATTGGTGAAAATTTCAGTCGAATCAGCCCAGTGGTTCGAGAGATACTATACCTGTCATTTGAAGAAGAACACCCTGTATCTCATTTGTTTCGAAAGTTAGACTGTTTATTTTTGAAACGTTATTCTGGATTGTGAAGAGGAATGATAGGTGAAAATTTCAGTCGAATCAGCCCATTGGTTTGAAAGATACTATAACTGTCATTTGAAGAAGAACACTCTGTATCTCAGTTGATTCGGATGTTAGACTGTTTATTTTTGAAACGTTATTCTGGATTGTGAAGAGGAATGATTGGTGAAAATTTCAGTCGGATCAGCCCAGTGGTTCGAAAGATACTATACCTGCCATTTGAAGAAGAACACCCTGTATCTCAGTTGTTTCGAATGTTAGACTGTTTATTTTTGAAAAGTTATTCCGGATTGTGAAGAGGAATGATTGGTGAAAATTTCAGTCAAATCAGCCCATTGGTTCGAAAGATACTATACCTGCCATTTGAAGAAGAACACCCTGTATCTCAGTTGTTTTAAAAGTTAGACTGTTTATATTTGAAACGTTATTCTGGATTGAGGAGAGAAATTATTGATGAAAATTTCAGTCGAATCAGCCCATTGGTTCGAAAGATACTATACCTGTCATTTGAAGAAGAACACCCTGTATCTCAGTTGTTTCGGAAGTTAGACTGTTTATTTTTGGAACGTTATTTTGGATTGAGGAGACTGATGATTGGTGAAAATTTCAGTCGAATCAGCCCATTGGTTCGAAAGATACTATACCTGCCATTCGAAGAAGAACACCCTGTATCTCAGTTGCTTCGGAAGTTAGACTGTTTATTTTTGAAACGTTATTCTGGATTGTGAAGAGGAATTATTGGTGAAAATTTCAGTCGAATCAGCCCATTGGTTCGAAAGATACTATACCTGCCATTTGAAGAGGAACACCCTGTATCTCAGATGTTTCGAATGTTAGACTGTTTATTTTTGAAACGTTATTCTGGATTGTGAAGAGGAATGATTAGTGGAAATTTCAGTCGTATCAGCCCAGTGGTTCGATAGATACTATACCTGCCATTTGATGAAGAACACCCTGTATCTCAGGGTTTCGAATGTTAGACTTTTTATTTTTGAAACGTTATTCGGGGTTGTGAAGGGGAATGATTGGTGAAAATTTCAGTCGAATCAGCCAATTGGTTCGGAAGATACTATACCTACGGTTTGAAGAAGAACACCCTGTATCTCAGTTGTTTCGGAAGTTAGACTGTTTATTTTCGAAACCCTATACTGGATTGTGGAGGGGAATGATTGGTGAAAATTTCAGTCGTATCAGCCCATTGGTTCGAAAGATACTATACCTGCCATTTGAAGAAGAACACCCTGTATCTCAGTTGTTTCGAAAGTTAGACTGTTTATTTTTGAAACGTTACTCTGGATTGTGAAGAGGAATGATTGGTGAAAATTTCAGTCGAATCAGCAGAGCTGTTCGAGAGATACTATACCTGTCATTTGAAGAAGAACACCCTGTATCTCAGGTGTTTCGAATGTTAGACTCTTTATTTTTGGAATGTTATTCGGGATTGTGAAGAGGAACGATTGGTGAAATTTTCAGTCGAATCAGCCCATTGGTTCGAAAGATACCATACCTGCCATTTGAAGAAGAACACCCTGTTTCTCAGTTGTTTCGAAAGTTAGACTGTTTATTTTTGAAACGTTATTCTGGATTGTGAAGGGGAATGATTGGTGAAAATTTCAGTCGAATCAGCCCATTGGTTCGAAAGATACTATACCTGCCATTTGAAGAAGAACACCCTGTATCTCAGCTGTTTCGAATGTTAGACTGTTTATTTTTGAAACGTTACTCTGGATTGTGAAGAGGAATGATTGGTGAAAATTTCAGTCGTATCAGCCCATTGGTTCGAAAGATACTATACCTGCCATTTGAAGAAGAACACCCAGTATCTCAGTTGTTTCGAAAGTTAGACTGTTTATTTTTGAAACGTTACTCTGGATTGTGAAGAGGAATGATTGGTGAAAATTTCAGTCGAATCAGCAAAGCTGCTCGAGAGATACTATACCTGTCATTTGAAGAAGAACACCCGGTATCTCAGGTGTTTCGAATGTTGGACTCTTTATTTTTGAAAAGTTATTCGGGATTGTGAAGAGGAATGATTGGTGAAAATTTCAGTCGAATCAGCCCAATGGTTCGAAAGATACCATACCTGCCATTTGAAGAAGAACACCCTGTATCTCAGTTGTTTCGAAAGTGAGACTGTTTATTTTTGAAACGTTATTCTGGATTGTGAAGAGGAATGATTGGTGAAAATTTCAGTCGAATCAGCCCATTGTTTCGAAAGATACTATACCTGCCATTTGAAGAAGAACACCCTGTATCTCAGGTGTTTCGAATGTAAGACTGTTTATTTTTGAAACGCTATTTTGGATTGTGAAGAGAAATGATTGGTGAAAATTTCAGTCGAATCAGCCAATTGGTTCGGAAGATACTATACCTACGGTTTGAAGAAGAACACCCTGTATCTCAGTTGTTTCGGAAGTTAGACTGTTTATTTTCGAAACCCTATACTGGATTGTGGAGGGGAATGATTGGTGAAAATTTCAGTCGTATCAGCCCATTGGTTCGAAAGATACTATACCTGCCATTTGAAGAAGGACACCCTGTATCTCAGTTGTTTCGAAAGTTAGACTGTTTATTTTTGAAACGTTATTCTGGATTGTGAAGAGGAATGATTGGTGAAAATTTCAGTCGAATCAGCAGAGCTGTTCGAGAGATACTATACCTGTCATTTGAAGAAGAACACCCTGTATCTCAGGTGTTTCGAATGTTAGACTCTTTATTTTTGGAAAGTTATTCGGGATTGTGAAGAGGAATGATTGGTGAAAATTTCAGTCGAATCAGCCCATTGGTTCGAAAGATACCATACCTGCCATTTGAAGAAGAACACCCTGTTTCTCAGTTGTTTCAAAAGTGAGACTGTTTATTTTTGAAACGTTATTCTGGATTGTGAAGGGGAATGATTGGTGAAAATTTCAGTCGACTCAGCCCATTGGTTCGAAAGATACTATACCTGCCATTTGAAGAAGAACACCCTGTATCTCAGGTGTTTCGAATGTTAGATTGTTTATTTTTGAAACGTTACTCTGGATTGTGAAGAGGAATGATTGGTGAAAATTTCAGTCGTATCAGCCCATTGGTTCGAAAGATACTATACCTGCCATTTGAAGAAGAACACCCTGTATCTCAGTTGTTTCGAAAGTTAGACTGTTTATTTTTGAAACGTTACTCTGGATTGTGAAGAGGAATGATTGGTGAAAATTTCAGTCGAATCAGCAAAGCTGCTCGAGAGATACTATACCTGTCATTTGAAGAAGAACACCCGGTATCTCAGGTGTTTCGAATGTTGGACTCTTTATTTTTGAAAAGTTATTCGGGATTGTGAAGAGGAATGATTGGTGAAAATTTCAGTCGAATCAGCCAATTGGTTCGAAAGATACTATACCTACGGTTTGAAGAAGAACACCCTGTATCTCAGTTGTTTCGGAAGTTAGACTGTTTATTTTCGAAACCCTATACTGGATTGTGGAGAGGAATGATTGGTGAAAATTTCAGTCGTATCAGCCCATTGGTTCGAAAGATACTATACCTGCCATTCGAAGAAGAACACCCTGTATCTCAGTTGTTTCGAAAGTTAGACTGTTTATTTTTGAAACGTTACTCTGGATTGTGAAGAGGAATGATTGGTGAAAATTTCAGTCGAATCAGCGGAGCTGTTCGAGAGATACTATACCTGTCATTTGAAGAAGAACACCCTGTATCTCAGGTGTTTCAAATGTTAGACTCTTTATTTTTGGAAAGTTATTCGGGATTGTGAAGAGGAATGATTGGTGAAAATTTCAGTCGAATCAGCCCATTGGTTCGAAAGATACCATACCTGCCATTTGAAGACGAACACCCTGTTTCTCAGTTGTTTCGAATGTTAGACTGTTTATTTTTGAAACGTTATTCTGGATTGTGAAGGGGAATGATTGGTGAAAATTTCAGTCGTATCAGCACATTGGTTCGAAAGATACCATACCTGCCATTTGAAGAAGAACACCCTGTATCTCAGTTGTTTCGATAGTTAGACTGTTTATTTTTGAATCGTTACTCTGGATTGTGAAGAGGAATGATTGGTGAAAATTTCAGTCGAATCAGCAAAGCTGCTCGAGAGATACCATACCTGCCATTTGAAGAAGAACACCCTGTATCTCAGTTGTTTCGAAAGTGAGACTGTTTATTTTTGAAACGTTATTTTGGATTGTGAAGAGGAATGATTGGTGAAAATTTCAGTCGAATCAGCCCATTGGTTCGAAAGATACCATACCTGCCATTTGAAGAAGAACACCCTGTATCTCAGGTGTTTCGAATGTAAGACTGTTTTTTTTTGAAACGCTTTTTTGGATTGTGAAGAGGAATGATTGTTGAAAATTTCAGTCGAATCAGCCCATTGGTTCGAAAGATACTATACCTGCCATTTGAAGAAGAACACCCTGTATCTCAGGTGTTTCGAATGTAAGACTGTTTATTTTTGAAACGCTATTTTGGATTGCGAAGAGAAATGATTGGTGAAAATTTCAGTCGAATCAGCCCATTGGTTCGAAAGATACTATACCTGCCATTTGAAGAAGAACACCTTGTATCTCAGTTGTTTCGGAGGTTAGACTGTTTATTTTTGAAACGTTATTATGGATTGTGTAGGGGAATGACTGGTGAAAATTTCAGTCGAATCAGCCCATTGGTTCGAAAGATACTATAACTGCCATTTGAAGAAGAACACCCTGTATCTCAGTTGTTTCGAAAGTTAGACTGTTTATTTTTGAAACGTTATTCTGGATTGTAAAGAGGAATGATTGGTGAAAATTTCAGTCGAATCAGCCCAATGGTTCGAGAGATACTATACCTGTCATTTGAAGAAGAACACCCTGTATCTCATTTGTTTCGAAAGTTAGACTGTTTATTTTTGAAACGTTATTCTGGATTGTGAAGAGGAATGATAGGTGAAAATTTCAGTCGAATCAGCCCATTGGTTTGAAAGATACTATAACTGCCATTTGAAGAAGAACACTCTGTATCTCAGTTGATTCGGATGTTAGACTGTTTATTTTTGAAACGTTATTCTGGATTGTGAAGAGGAATGATTGGTGAAAATTTCAGTCGGATCAGCCCAGTGGTTCGAAAGATACTATACCTGCCATTTGAAGAAGAACACCCTGTATCTCAGTTGTTTCGAATATTAGACTGTTTATTTTTGAAAAGTTATTCCGGATTGTGAAGAGGAATGATTGGTGAAAATTTCAGTCAAATCAGCCCATCGGTTCGAAAGATACTATACCTGCCATTTGAAGAAGAACACCCTGTATCTCAGTTGTTTTAAAAGTTGGACTGTTTATATTTGAAACGTTATTCTGGATTGAGGAGAGAAATTATTGATGAAAATTTCAGTCGAATCAGCCCATTGGTTCGAAAGATACTATACCTGCCATTTGAAGAAGAACACCCTGAATCTCAGTTGTTTCGGAAGTTAGACTGTTTATTTTTGGAACGTTATTTTGGATTGAGGAGACTAATGATTGGTGAAAATTTCAGTCGAATCAGCCCATTGGTTCGAAAGATACTATACCTGCCATTCGAAGAAGAACACCCTGTATCTCAGTTGCTTCGGAAGTTAGACTGTTTATTTTTGAAACGTTATTCTGGATTGTGAAGAGGAATGATTGGTGAAAATTTCAGTCGAATCAGCCCATTGGTTCGAAAGATACTATACCTGCCATTTGAAGAGGAACACCCTGTATCTCAGATGTTTCGAATGTTAGACTGTTTATTTTTGAAACGTTATTCTGGATTGTGAAGAGGAATGATTGGTGAAAATTTCAGTCGAATCAACCCATTGGTTCGAAAGATACTATACCTGCCATTTGAAGAAGAACACCCTGTATCTCAGATGTTTCGAAAGTTAGACCGTTTATTTTTGAAACGTTATTCTGGATTGTGGAGAGAAATGATTAGTGGAAATTTCAGTCGTATCAGCCCAGTGGTTCGATAGATACTATACCTGTCATTTGATGAAGAACACCCTGTATCTCAGTTGTTTCGAATGTTAGACTTTTTATTTTTGAAACGTTATTCGGGGTTGTGAAGGGGAATGATTGGTGAAAATTTCAGTCGAATCAGCCAATTGGTTCGAAAGATACTATACCTACGGTTTGAAGAAGAACACCCTGTATCTCAGTTGTTTCGGAAGTTAGACTGTTTATTTTCGAAACCCTATACTGGATTGTGGAGAGGAATGATTGGTGAAAATTTCAGTCGTATCAGCCCATTGGTTCGAAAGATACTATACCTGCCATTTGAAGAAGAACACCCTGTATCTCAGTTGTTTCGAAAGTTAGACTGTTTATTTTTGAAACGTTACTCTGGATTGTGAAGAGGAATGATTGGTGAAAATTTCAGTCGAATCAGCAGAGCTGTTCGAGAGATACTATAGCTGTCATTTGAAGAAGAACACCCTGTATCTCAGGTGTTTCGAATGTTAGACTCTTTATTTTTGAAAAGTTATTCGGGATTGTGAAGAGGAATGATTGGTGAAAATTTCAGTCGAATCAGCCCATTGGTTCGAAAGATACCATACCTGCCATTTGAAGAAGAACACCCTGTTTCTCAGTTGTTTCGAAAGTGAGACTGTTTATTTTTGAAACGTTATTCTGGATTGTGAAGGGGAATGATTGGTGAAAATTTCAGTCGACTCAGCACATTGGTTCGACAGATACTATACCTGCCATTTGAAGAAGAACACCCTGTATCTCAGGTGTTTCGAATGTTAGACTGTTTATTTTTGAAACGTTACTCTGGATTGTGAAGAGGAATGATTGGTGAAAATTTCAGTCGTATCAGCCCATTGGTTCGAAAGATACTATACCTGCCATTTGAAGAAGAACACCCTGTATCTCAGTTGTTTCGAAAGTTAGACTGTTTATTTTTGAATCGTTGTGAATTGGATTGTGAAGAGGAATGATTGGTGAAAATTTCAGTCGAATCAGCAAAGCTGCTCGAGAGATACTATACCTGCCATTTGAAGAAGAACACCCTGTATCTCAGTTGTTTCGAATGTTAGACTGTTTATTTTTGAAAAGTTGTTCTGGATTGTGAAGAGGAATGATTGGTGAAAATTTCAGTCGAATCAGCCCATTGGTTCGAAAGATACTATACCTGCCATTTGAAGAAGAACACCCTGTATCTCAGTTGTTTTGAAAGTTAGACTGTTTATATTCGAAACGTTATTCTGGATTGAGGAGAGAAATTATTGATGAAAATTTCAGTCGAATTAGCCCATTGGTTCGAAAAATACTATACCTGCCATTTGAAGAAGAACACCCTGTATCTCAGTTGTTTCGGAAGTTAGACTGTTTATTTTTGGAACGTTATTTTGGATTGAGGAGACTAATGATTGGTGAAAATTTCAGTCGAATCAGCTCATTGGTTCGAAAGATACTATACCTGCAATTCGAAGAAGAACACCCTGTATCTCAGTTGCTTCGGAAGTTAGACTGTTTATTTTTGAAACGTTATTCTGGATTGTGGAGAGGAATGATTGGTGAAAATTTCAGTCGAATCAGCTCATTGGTTCGAAAGATACTATACCTGCCATTTGAAGAGGAACACCCTGTATCTCAGATGTTTCGAATGTTAGACTGTTTATTTTTGAAACGTTATTCTGGATTGAGGAGAGAAATTATTGATGAAAATTTCAGTCGAATCAGCCCATTGGTTCGAAAGATACTATACCTGCCATTTGAAGAAGAACACCCTGTATCTCAGTTGTTTTAAAAGTTGGACTGTTTATATTTGAAACGTTATTCTGGATTGAGGAGAGAAATTATTGATGGAAATTTCAGTCGAATCAGCCCATTGGTTCGAAAGATACTATACCTGCCATTTGAAGAACACCCTGTATCTCAGTTGTTTCGGAAGTTAGACTGTTTATTTTTGGAACGTTATTTTGGATTGAGGAGACTAATGATTGGTGAAAATTTCAGTCGAATCAGCCCATTGGTTCGAAAGATACTATACCTGCCATTCGAAGAAGAACACCCTGTATCTCAGTTGCTTCGGAAATTAGACTGTGCATTTTTGAAACGTTATTCTGGATTGTGAAGAGGAATGATTGGTGAAAATTTCAGTCGAATCAGCCCATTGGTTCGAAAGATACTATACCTGCCATTTGAAGAGGAACACCCTGTATCTCAGATGTTTCGAATGTTAGACTGTTTATTTTTGAAACTTTATTTTGGATTGTGAAGAGGAATGATTGGTGAAAATTTCAGTCGAATCAACCCATTGGTTCGAAAGATACTATACCTGCCATTTGAAGAGGAACACCCTGTATCTCAGATGTTTCGAATGTTAGACTGTTTATTTTTGAAACGTTATTTTGGATTGTGAAGAGGAATGATTGGTGGAAATTTCAGTCGTATCAGCCCAGTGGTTCGATAGATACTATACCTGTCATTTGATGAAGAACACCCTGTATCTCAGGGTTTCGAATGTTAGACTTTTTATTTTTGAAACGTTATTCGGGGTTGTGAAGGGGAATGATTGGTGAAAATTTCAGTCGAATCAGCCAATTGGTTCGAAAGATACTATACCTACGGTTTGAAGAAGAACACCCTGTATCTCAGTTGTTTCGGAAGTTAGACTAATTATTTTCGAAACCCTATACTGGATTGTGGAGAGGAATGATTGGTGAAAATTTCAGTCGTATCAGACCATTGGTTCGAAAGATACTATACCTGCCATTTGAAGAAGAACACCCTGTATCTCAGTTGTTTCGAAAGTGAGACTGTTTATTTTTGAAACGTTATTCTGGATTGTGAAGAGGAATGATTGGTGAAAATTTCAGTCGACTCAGCCCATTGGTTCGAAAGATACTATACCTGCCATTTGAAGAAGAACACCCTGTATCTCAGGTGTTTCGAATGTTAGACTGTTTATTTTTGAAACGTTACTCTGGATTGTGAAGAGGAATGATTGGTGAAAATTTCAGTCGTATCAGCCCATTGGTTCGAAAGATACTATACCTGCCATTTGAAGAAGAACACCCTTTATCTCAGTTGTTTCGAAAGTAAGACTGTTTATTTTTGAAACGTTACTCTGGATTGTGAAGAGGAATGATTGGTGAAAATTTCAGTCGAATCAGCAAAGCTGCTCGAGAGATACTATACCTGTCATTTGAAGAAGAACACCCGGTATCTCAGGTGTTTCGAATGTTGGACTCTTTATTTTTGAAAAGTTATTCGGGATTGTGAAGAGGAATGATTGGTGAAAATTTCAGTCGTATCAGCCCATTGGTTCGACAGATACTATACCTGCCATTTGAAGAAGAACACCCTGTATCTCAGGTGTTTCGAATGTTAGACTGTTTATTTTTGAAACGTTACTCTGGATTGTGAAGAGGAATGATTGGTGAAAATTTCAGTCGTATCAGCCCATTGGTTCGAAAGATACTATACCTGCCATTTGAAGAAGAACACCCTGTATCTCAGTTGTTTCGAAAGTTAGACTGTTTATTTTTGAATCGTTGTGAATTGGATTGTGAAGAGGAATGATTGGTGAAAATTTCAGTCGAATCAGCAAAGCTGCTCGAGAGATACTATACCTGCCATTTGAAGAAGAACACCCTGTATCTCAGTTGTTTCGAATGTTAGACTGTTTATTTTTGAAAAGTTGTTCTGGATTGTGAAGAGGAATGATTGGTGAAAATTTCAGTCGAATCAGCCCATTGGTTCGAAAGATACTATACCTGCCATTTGAAGAAGAACACCCTGTATCTCAGTTGTTTTGAAAGTTAGACTGTTTATATTCGAAACGTTATTCTGGATTGAGGAGAGAAATTATTGATGAAAATTTCAGTCGAATTAGCCCATTGGTTCGAAAAATACTATACCTGCCATTTGAAGAAGAACACCCTGTATCTCAGTTGTTTCGGAAGTTAGACTGTTTATTTTTGGAACGTTATTTTGGATTGAGGAGACTAATGATTGGTGAAAATTTCAGTCGAATCAGCTCATTGGTTCGAAAGATACTATACCTGCAATTCGAAGAAGAACACCCTGTATCTCAGTTGCTTCGGAAGTTAGACTGTTTATTTTTGAAACGTTATTCTGGATTGTGGAGAGGAATGATTGGTGAAAATTTCAGTCGAATCAGCTCATTGGTTCGAAAGATACTATACCTGCCATTTGAAGAGGAACACCCTGTATCTCAGATGTTTCGAATGTTAGACTGTTTATTTTTGAAACGTTATTCTGGATTGAGGAGAGAAATTATTGATGAAAATTTCAGTCGAATCAGCCCATTGGTTCGAAAGATACTATACCTGCCATTTGAAGAAGAACACCCTGTATCTCAGTTGTTTTAAAAGTTGGACTGTTTATATTTGAAACGTTATTCTGGATTGAGGAGAGAAATTATTGATGGAAATTTCAGTCGAATCAGCCCATTGGTTCGAAAGATACTATACCTGCCATTTGAAGAACACCCTGTATCTCAGTTGTTTCGGAAGTTAGACTGTTTATTTTTGGAACGTTATTTTGGATTGAGGAGACTAATGATTGGTGAAAATTTCAGTCGAATCAGCCCATTGGTTCGAAAGATACTATACCTGCCATTCGAAGAAGAACACCCTGTATCTCAGTTGCTTCGGAAATTAGACTGTGCATTTTTGAAACGTTATTCTGGATTGTGAAGAGGAATGATTGGTGAAAATTTCAGTCGAATCAGCCCATTGGTTCGAAAGATACTATACCTGCCATTTGAAGAGGAACACCCTGTATCTCAGATGTTTCGAATGTTAGACTGTTTATTTTTGAAACTTTATTTTGGATTGTGAAGAGGAATGATTGGTGAAAATTTCAGTCGAATCAACCCATTGGTTCGAAAGATACTATACCTGCCATTTGAAGAGGAACACCCTGTATCTCAGATGTTTCGAATGTTAGACTGTTTATTTTTGAAACGTTATTTTGGATTGTGAAGAGGAATGATTGGTGGAAATTTCAGTCGTATCAGCCCAGTGGTTCGATAGATACTATACCTGTCATTTGATGAAGAACACCCTGTATCTCAGGGTTTCGAATGTTAGACTTTTTATTTTTGAAACGTTATTCGGGGTTGTGAAGGGGAATGATTGGTGAAAATTTCAGTCGAATCAGCCAATTGGTTCGAAAGATACTATACCTACGGTTTGAAGAAGAACACCCTGTATCTCAGTTGTTTCGGAAGTTAGACTAATTATTTTCGAAACCCTATACTGGATTGTGGAGAGGAATGATTGGTGAAAATTTCAGTCGTATCAGACCATTGGTTCGAAAGATACTATACCTGCCATTTGAAGAAGAACACCCTGTATCTCAGTTGTTTCGAAAGTGAGACTGTTTATTTTTGAAACGTTATTCTGGATTGTGAAGAGGAATGATTGGTGAAAATTTCAGTCGACTCAGCCCATTGGTTCGAAAGATACTATACCTGCCATTTGAAGAAGAACACCCTGTATCTCAGGTGTTTCGAATGTTAGACTGTTTATTTTTGAAACGTTACTCTGGATTGTGAAGAGGAATGATTGGTGAAAATTTCAGTCGTATCAGCCCATTGGTTCGAAAGATACTATACCTGCCATTTGAAGAAGAACACCCTTTATCTCAGTTGTTTCGAAAGTAAGACTGTTTATTTTTGAAACGTTACTCTGGATTGTGAAGAGGAATGATTGGTGAAAATTTCAGTCGAATCAGCAAAGCTGCTCGAGAGATACTATACCTGTCATTTGAAGAAGAACACCCGGTATCTCAGGTGTTTCGAATGTTGGACTCTTTATTTTTGAAAAGTTATTCGGGATTGTGAAGAGGAATGATTGGTGAAAATTTCAGTCGAATCAGCCCATTGGTTCGAAAGATACCATACCTGCCATTTGAAGAAGAACACCCTGTATCTCAGTTGTTTCGAATGTTAGACTTTTTATTTTTGAAACGTTATTCGGGGTTGTGAAGGGGAATGATTGGTGAAAATTTCAGTCGAATCAGCCAATTGGTTCGAAAGATACTATACCTACGGTTTGAAGAAAAACACCCTGTATCTCAGTTGTTTCGGAAGTGAGACTGTTTATTTTCGAAACCATATACTGGATTGTGGAGAGGAATGATTGGTGAAAATTTCAGTCGTATCAGCCCATTGGTTCGAAAGATACTATACCTGCCATTTGAAGAAGAACACCCTGTATCTCAGTTGTTTCGAAAGTTAGACTATTTATTTTTGAAACGTTACTCTGGATTGTGAAGAGGAATGATTGGTGAAAATTTCAGTCGAATCAGCAGAGCTGTTCGAGAGATACTATACCTGTCATTTGAAGAAGAACACCCTGTATCTCAGGTGTTTCGAATGTTAGACTCTTTATTTTTGGAAAGTTATTCGGGATTGTGAAGAGGAATGATTGGTGAAAATTTCAGTCGAATCAGCCCATTGGTTCGAAAGATACCATACCTGCCCTTTGAAGAAGAACGCCCTGTTTCTCAGTTGTTTCGAAAGTGAGACTGTTTATTTTTGAAACGTTATTCTGGATTGTGAAGGGGAATGATTGGTGAAAATTTCAGTCGACTCAGCCCATTGGTTCGAAAGATACTATACCTGCCATTTGAAGAAGAACACCCTGTATCTCAGGTGTTTCGAATGTTAGACTGTTTATTTTTGAAACGTTACTCTGGATTGTGAAGAGGAATGATTGGTGAAAATTTCAGTCGTATCAGCCCATTGGTTCGAAAGATACTATACCTGCCATTTGAAGAAGAACACCCTTTATCTCACTTGTTTCGAAAGTTAGACTGTTTATTTTTGAAACGTTACTCTGGATTGTGAAGAGGAATGATTGGTGAAAATTTCAGTCGAATCAGCAAAGCTGCTCGAGAGATACTATACCTGTCATTTGAAGAAGAACACCCGGTATCTCAGGTGTTTCGAATGTTGGACTCTTTATTTTTGAAAAGTTATTCGGGATTGTGAAGAAGAATGATTTGTGAAAATTTCAGTCGAATCAGCCCATTGGTTCGAAAGATACCATACCTGCCATTTGAAGAAGAACACCCTGTATCTCAGTTGTTTCGAATGTTAGACTTTTTATTTTTGAAACGTTATTCGGGGTTGTGAAGGGGAATGATTGGTGAAAATTTCAGTCGAATCAGCCAATTGGTTCGAAAGATACTATACCTACGGTTTGAAGAAGAACACCCTGTATCTCAGTTGTTTCGGAAGTTAGACTGTTTATTTTCGAAACCCTATACTGGATTGTGGAGAGGAATGATTGGTGAAAATTTCAGTCGTATCAGCCCATTGGTTCGAAAGATACTATACCTGCCATTTGAAGAAGAACACCCTGTATCTCAGTTGTTTCGAAAGTTAGACTGTTTATTTTTGAAACGTTACTCTGGATTGTGAAGAGGAATGATTGGTGAAAATTTCAGTCGAATCAGCAGAGCTGTTCGAGAGATACTATACCTGTCATTTGAAGAAGAACACCCTGTATCTCAGGTGTTTCGAATGTTAGACTCTTTATTTTTGGAAAGTTATTCGGGATTGTGAAGTGGAATGATTGGTGAAAATTTCAGTCGAATCAGCCCATTGGTTCGAAAGATACCATACCTGCCATTTGAAGAAGAACACCCTGTTTCTCAGTTGTTTCGAAAGTGAGACTGTTTATTTTTGAAACGTTATTCTGGATTGTGAAGGGGAATGATTGGTGAAAATTTCAGTCGAATCAGCAAAGCTGCTCGAGAGATACTATACCTGTCATTTGAAGAAGAACACCCGGTATCTCAGGTGTTTCGAATGTTGGACTCTTTATTTTTGAAAAGTTATTCGGGATTGTGAAGAGGAATGATTGGTGAAAATTTCAGTCGAATCAGCCCATTGGTTCGAAAGATACCATACCTGCCATTTGAAGAAGAACATCCTTTATTCTCAGTTGTTTCGAATGTTAGACTTTTTATTTTTGAAACGTTATTCGGGGTTGTGAAGGGAAATGATTGGTGAAAATTTCAGTCGAATCAGCCAATTGGTTCGAAAGATACTATACCTACGGTTTGAAGAAGAACACCCTGTATCTCAGTTGTTTCGGAAGTTAGACTGTTTATTTTCGAAACCCTATACTGGATTGTGGAGAGGAATGATTGGTGAAAATTTCAGTCGTATCAGCCCATTGGTTCGAAAGATACTATACCTGCCATTCGAAGAAGAACACCCTGTATCTCAGTTGTTTCGAAAGTTAGACTGTTTATTTTTGAAACGTTACTCTGGATTGTGAAGAGGAATGATTGGTGAAAATTTCAGTCGAATCAGCCCATTGGTTCGAAAGATACCATACCTGCCATTTGAAGAAGAACACCCTGTATCTCAGTTGTTTCGAAAGTGAGACTGTTTATTTTTGAAACGTTATTTTGGATTGTGAAGAGGAATGATTGGTGAAAATTTCAGTCGAATCAGCCCATTGGTTCGAAAGATACCATACCTGCCATTTGAAGAAGAACACCCTGTATCTCAGTTATTTCGAAAGTGAGACTGTTTATTTTTGAAACGTTATTTTGGATTGTGAAGAGGAATGATTGGTGAAAATTTCAGTCGAATCAGCCCATTGGTTCGAAAGATACCATACCTGCCATTTGAAGAAGAACACCCTGTATCTCAGTTATTTCGAAAGTGAGACTGTTTATTTTTGAAACGTTATTTTGGATTGTGAAGAGGAATGATTGGTGAAAATTTCAGTCGAATCAGCCCATTGGTTCGAAAGATACCATACCTGCCATTTGAAGAAGAACACCCTGTATCTCAGGTGTTTCGAATGTAAGACTGTTTTTTTTTTAAACGCTTTTTTGGATTGTGAAGAGGAATGATTGTTGAAAATTTCAGTCGAATCAGCCCATTGGTTCGAAGGATACTATACCTGCCATTTGAAGAAGAACACCCTGTATCTCAGGTGTTTCGAATGTAAGACTGTTTATTTTTGAAACGCTATTTTGGATTGCGAAGAGAAATGATTGGTGAAAATTTCAGTCGAATCAGCCCATTGGTTCGAAAGATACTATACCTGCCATTTGAAGAAGAACACCTTGTATCTCAGTTGTTTCGGAGGTTAGACTGTTTATTTTTGAAACGTTATTATGGATTGTGTAGGGGAATGACTGGTGAAAATTTCAGTCGAATCAGCCCATTGGTTCGAAAGATACTATAACTGCCATTTGAAGAAGAACACCCTGTATCTCAGTTGTTTCGAAAGTAAGACTGTTTATTTTTGAAACGTTATTCTGGATTGTAAAGAGGAATGATTGGTGAAAATTTCAGTCGAATCAGCCCAATGGTTCGAGAGATACTATACCTGTCATTTGAAGAAGAACACCCTGTATCTCATTTGTTTCGAAAGTTAGACTGTTTATTTTTGAAACGTTATTCTGGATTGTGAAGAGGAATGATAGGTGAAAATTTCAGTCGAATCAGCCCATTGGTTTGAAAGATACTATAACTGCCATTTGAAGAAGAACACTCTGTATCTCAGTTGATTCGGATGTTAGACTGTTTATTTTTGAAACGTTATTCTGGATTGTGAAGAGGAATGATTGGTGAAAATTTCAGTCGGATCAGCCCAGTGGTTCGAAAGATACTATACCTGCCATTTGAAGAAGAACACCCTGTATCTCAGTTGTTTCGAATATTAGACTGTTTATTTTTGAAAAGTTATTCCGGATTGTGAAGAGGAATGATTGGTGAAAATTTCAGTCAAATCAGCCCATCGGTTCGAAAGATACTATACCTGCCATTTGAAGAAGAACACCCTGTATCTCAGTTGTTTTAAAAGTTGGACTGTTTATATTTGAAACGTTATTCTGGATTGAGGAGAGAAATTATTGATGAAAATTTCAGTCGAATCAGCCCATTGGTTCGAAAGATACTATACCTGCCATTTGAAGAAGAACACCCTGAATCTCAGTTGTTTCGGAAGTTAGACTGTTTATTTTTGGAACGTTATTTTGGATTGAGGAGACTAATGATTGGTGAAAATTTCAGTCGAATCAACCCATTGGTTTGAAAGATACTATAACTGCCATTTGAAGAAGAACACTCTGTATCTCAGTTGATTCGGATGTTAGACTGTTTATTTTTGAAACGTTATTCTGGATTGTGAAGAGGAATGATTGGTGAAAATTTCAGTCGGATCAGCCCAGTGGTTCGAAAGATACTATACCTGCCATTTGAAGAAGAACACCCTGTATCTCAGTTGTTTCGAATATTAGACTGTTTATTTTTGAAAAGTGATTCCGGATTGTGAAGAGGAATGATTGGTGAAAATTTCAGTCAAATCAGCCCATCGGTTCGAAAGATACTATACCTGCCATTTGAAGAAGAACACCCTGTATCTCAGTTGTTTTAAAAGTTGGACTGTTTATATTTGAAACGTTATTCTGGATTGAGGAGAGAAATTATTGATGAAAATTTCAGTCGAATCAGCTTATTGGTTCGAAAGATACTATACCTGCCATTTGAAGAAGAACACCCTGAATCTCAGTTGTTTCGGAAGTTAGACTGTTTATTTTTGGAACGTTATTTTGGATTGAGGAGACTAATGATTGGTGAAAATTTCAGTCGAATCAGCCCATTGGTTCGAAAGATACTATACCTGCCATTCGAAGAAGAACACCCTGTATCTCAGTTGCTTCGGAAGTTAGACTGTTTATTTTTGAAACGTTATTCTGGATTGTGAAGAGGAATGATTGGTGAAAATTTCAGTCGAATCAGCCCATTGGTTCGAAAGATACTATACCTGCCATTTGAAGAGGAACACCCTGTATCTCAGATGTTTCGAATGTTAGACTGTTTATTTTTGAAACGTTATTCTGGATTGTGAAGAGGAATGATTGGTGAAAATTTCAGTCGAATCAGCCCATTGGTTCGAAAGATACCATACCTGCCATTTGAAGAAGAACACCCTGTATCTCAGGTGTTTCGAATGTAAGACTGTTTTTTTTTTAAACGCTTTTTTGGATTGTGAAGAGGAATGATTGTTGAAAATTTCAGTCGAATCAGCCCATTGGTTCGAAAGATACTATACCTGCCATTTGAAGAAGAACACCCTGTATCTCAGGTGTTTCGAATGTAAGACTGTTTATTTTTGAAACGCTATTTTGGATTGCGAAGAGAAATGATTGGTGAAAATTTCAGTCGAATCAGCCCATTGGTTCGAAAGATACTATACCTGCCATTTGAAGAAGAACACCTTGTATCTCAGTTGTTTCGGAGGTTAGACTGTTTATTTTTGAAACGTTATTATGGATTGTGTAGGGGAATGACTGGTGAAAATTTCAGTCGAATCAGCCCATTGGTTCGAAAGATACTATAACTGCCATTTGAAGAAGAACACCCTGTATCTCAGTTGTTTCGAAAGTAAGACTGTTTATTTTTGAAACGTTATTCTGGATTGTAAAGAGGAATGATTGGTGAAAATTTCAGTCGAATCAGCCCAATGGTTCGAGAGATACTATACCTGTCATTTGAAGAAGAACACCCTGTATCTCATTTGTTTCGAAAGTTAGACTGTTTATTTTTGAAACGTTATTCTGGATTGTGAAGAGGAATGATAGGTGAAAATTTCAGTCGAATCAGCCCATTGGTTTGAAAGATACTATAACTGCCATTTGAAGAAGAACACTCTGTATCTCAGTTGATTCGGATGTTAGACTGTTTATTTTTGAAACGTTATTCTGGATTGTGAAGAGGAATGATTGGTGAAAATTTCAGTCGGATCAGCCCAGTGGTTCGAAAGATACTATACCTGCCATTTGAAGAAGAACACCCTGTATCTCAGTTGTTTCGAATATTAGACTGTTTATTTTTGAAAAGTTATTCCGGATTGTGAAGAGGAATGATTGGTGAAAATTTCAGTCAAATCAGCCCATCGGTTCGAAAGATACTATACCTGCCATTTGAAGAAGAACACCCTGTATCTCAGTTGTTTTAAAAGTTGGACTGTTTATATTTGAAACGTTATTCTGGATTGAGGAGAGAAATTATTGATGAAAATTTCAGTCGAATCAGCCCATTGGTTCGAAAGATACTATACCTGCCATTTGAAGAAGAACACCCTGAATCTCAGTTGTTTCGGAAGTTAGACTGTTTATTTTTGGAACGTTATTTTGGATTGAGGAGACTAATGATTGGTGAAAATTTCAGTCGAATCAACCCATTGGTTTGAAAGATACTATAACTGCCATTTGAAGAAGAACACTCTGTATCTCAGTTGATTCGGATGTTAGACTGTTTATTTTTGAAACGTTATTCTGGATTGTGAAGAGGAATGATTGGTGAAAATTTCAGTCGGATCAGCCCAGTGGTTCGAAAGATACTATACCTGCCATTTGAAGAAGAACACCCTGTATCTCAGTTGTTTCGAATATTAGACTGTTTATTTTTGAAAAGTTATTCCGGATTGTGAAGAGGAATGATTGGTGAAAATTTCAGTCAAATCAGCCCATCGGTTCGAAAGATACTATACCTGCCATTTGAAGAAGAACACCCTGTATCTCAGTTGTTTTAAAAGTTGGACTGTTTATATTTGAAACGTTATTCTGGATTGAGGAGAGAAATTATTGATGAAAATTTCAGTCGAATCAGCCCATTGGTTCGAAAGATACTATACCTGCCATTTGAAGAAGAACACCCTGAATCTCAGTTGTTTCGGAAGTTAGACTGTTTATTTTTGGAACGTTATTTTGGATTGAGGAGACTAATGATTGGTGAAAATTTCAGTCGAATCAGCCCATTGGTTCGAAAGATACTATACCTGCCATTCGAAGAAGAACACCCTGTATCTCAGTTGCTTCGGAAGTTAGACTGTTTATTTTTGAAACGTTATTCTGGATTGTGAAGAGGAATGATTGGTGAAAATTTCAGTCGAATCAGCCCATTGGTTCGAAAGATACTATACCTGCCATTTGAAGAGGAACACCCTGTATCTCAGATGTTTCGAATGTTAGACTGTTTATTTTTGAAACGTTATTCTGGATTGTGAAGAGGAATGATTGGTGAAAATTTCAGTCGAATCAGCCCATTGGTTCGAAAGATACCATACCTGCCATTTGAAGAAGAACACCCTGTATCTCAGGTGTTTCGAATGTAAGACTGTTTTTTTTTTTAAACGCTTTTTTGGATTGTGAAGAGGAATGATTGTTGAAAATTTCAGTCGAATCAGCCCATTGGTTCGAAAGATACTATACCTGCCATTTGAAGAAGAACACCCTGTATCTCAGGTGTTTCGAATGTAAGACTGTTTATTTTTGAAACGCTATTTTGGATTGCGAAGAGAAATGATTGGTGAAAATTTCAGTCGAATCAGCCCATTGGTTCGAAAGATACTATACCTGCCATTTGAAGAAGAACACCTTGTATCTCAGTTGTTTCGGAGGTTAGACTGTTTATTTTTGAAACGTTATTATGGATTGTGTAGGGGAATGACTGGTGAAAATTTCAGTCGAATCAGCCCATTGGTTCGAAAGATACTATAACTGCCATTTGAAGAAGAACACCCTGTATCTCAGTTGTTTCGAAAGTAAGACTGTTTATTTTTGAAACGTTATTCTGGATTGTAAAGAGGAATGATTGGTGAAAATTTCAGTCGAATCAGCCCAATGGTTCGAGAGATACTATACCTGTCATTTGAAGAAGAACACCCTGTATCTCATTTGTTTCGAAAGTTAGACTGTTTATTTTTGAAACGTTATTCTGGATTGTGAAGAGGAATGATAGGTGAAAATTTCAGTCGAATCAGCCCATTGGTTTGAAAGATACTATAACTGCCATTTGAAGAAGAACACTCTGTATCTCAGTTGATTCGGATGTTAGACTGTTTATTTTTGAAACGTTATTCTGGATTGTGAAGAGGAATGATTGGTGAAAATTTCAGTCGGATCAGCCCAGTGGTTCGAAAGATACTATACCTGCCATTTGAAGAAGAACACCCTGTATCTCAGTTGTTTCGAATATTAGACTGTTTATTTTTGAAAAGTTATTCCGGATTGTGAAGAGGAATGATTGGTGAAAATTTCAGTCAAATCAGCCCATCGGTTCGAAAGATACTATACCTGCCATTTGAAGAAGAACACCCTGTATCTCAGTTGTTTTAAAAGTTGGACTGTTTATATTTGAAACGTTATTCTGGATTGAGGAGAGAAATTATTGATGAAAATTTCAGTCGAATCAGCCCATTGGTTCGAAAGATACTATACCTGCCATTTGAAGAAGAACACCCTGAATCTCAGTTGTTTCGGAAGTTAGACTGTTTATTTTTGGAACGTTATTTTGGATTGAGGAGACTAATGATTGGTGAAAATTTCAGTCGAATCAACCCATTGGTTTGAAAGATACTATAACTGCCATTTGAAGAAGAACACTCTGTATCTCAGTTGATTCGGATGTTAGACTGTTTATTTTTGAAACGTTATTCTGGATTGTGAAGAGGAATGATTGGTGAAAATTTCAGTCGGATCAGCCCAGTGGTTCGAAAGATACTATACCTGCCATTTGAAGAAGAACACCCTGTATCTCAGTTGTTTCGAATATTAGACTGTTTATTTTTGAAAAGTTATTCCGGATTGTGAAGAGGAATGATTGGTGAAAATTTCAGTCAAATCAGCCCATCGGTTCGAAAGATACTATACCTGCCATTTGAAGAAGAACACCCTGTATCTCAGTTGTTTTAAAAGTTGGACTGTTTATATTTGAAACGTTATTCTGGATTGAGGAGAGAAATTATTGATGAAAATTTCAGTCGAATCAGCCCATTGGTTCGAAAGATACTATACCTGCCATTTGAAGAAGAACACCCTGAATCTCAGTTGTTTCGGAAGTTAGACTGTTTATTTTTGGAACGTTATTTTGGATTGAGGAGACTAATGATTGGTGAAAATTTCAGTCGAATCAGCCCATTGGTTCGAAAGATACTATACCTGCCATTCGAAGAAGAACACCCTGTATCTCAGTTGCTTCGGAAGTTAGACTGTTTATTTTTGAAACGTTATTCTGGATTGTGAAGAGGAATGATTGGTGAAAATTTCAGTCGAATCAGCCCATTGGTTCGAAAGATACTATACCTGCCATTTGAAGAGGAACACCCTGTATCTCAGATGTTTCGAATGTTAGACTGTTTATTTTTGAAACGTTATTCTGGATTGTGAAGAGGAATGATTGGTGAAAATTTCAGTCGAATCAACCCATTGGTTCGAAAGATACTATACCTGCCATTTGAAGAAGAACACCCTGTATCTCAGATGTTTCGAAAGTTAGACCGTTTATTTTTGAAACGTTATTCTGGATTGTGGAGAGAAATGATTAGTGGAAATTTCAGTCGTATCAGCCCAGTGGTTCGATAGATACTATACCTGTCATTTGATGAAGAACACCCTGTATCTCAGTTGTTTCGAATGTTAGACTTTTTATTTTTGAAACGTTATTCGGGGTTGTGAAGGGGAATGATTGGTGAAAATTTCAGTCGAATCAGCCAATTGGTTCGAAAGATACTATACCTACGCTTTGAAGAAGAACACCCTGTATCTCAGTTGTTTCGGAAGTTAGACTGTTTATTTTTGAAACGTTACTCTGGATTGTGAAGAGGAATGATTGGTGAAAATTTCAGTCGTATCAGCCCATTGGTTCGAAAGATACTATACCTGCCATTTGAAGAAGAACACCCTGTATCTCAGTTGTTTCGAAAGTTAGACTGTTTATTTTTGAAACGTTACTCTGGATTGTGAAGAGGAATGATTGGTGAAAATTTCAGTCGAATCAGCAGAGCTGTTCGAGAGATACTATACCTGTCATTTGAAGAAGAACACCCTGTATCTCAGGTGTTTCGAATGTTAGACTCTTTATTTTTGAAAAGTTATTCGGGATTGTGAAGAGGAATGATTGGTGAAAATTTCAGTCGAATCAGCCCATTGGTTCGAAAGATACCATACCTGCCATTTGAAGAAGAACACCCTGTTTCTCAGTTGTTTCGAAAGTGAGACTGTTTATTTTTGAAACGTTATTCTGGATTGTGAAGGGGAATGATTGGTGAAAATTTCAGTCGACTCAGCCCATTGGTTCGAAAGATACTATACCTGCCATTTGAAGAAGAACACCCTGTATCTCAGGTGTTTCGAATGTTAGACTGTTTATTTTTGAAACGTTACTCTGGATTGTGAAGAGGAATGATTGGTGAAAATTTCAGTCGTATCAGCCCATTGGTTCGAAAGATACTATACCTGCCATTTGAAGAAGAACACCCTGTATCTCAGTTGTTTCGAAAGTTAGACTGTTTATTTTTGAATCGTTACTCTGGATTGTGAAGAGGAATGATTGGTGAAAATTTCAGTCGAATCAGCAAAGCTGCTCGAGAGATACTATACCTGTCATTTGAAGAAGAACACCCGGTATCTCAGGTGTTTCGAATGTTGGACTCTTTATTTTTGAAAGGTTATTCGGGATTGTGAAGAGGAATGATTGGTGAAAATTTCAGTCGAATCAGCCCATTGGTTCGAAAGATACCATACCTGCCATTTGAAGAAGAACACCCTGTATCTCAGTTGTTTCGAAAGTGAGACTGTTTATTTTTGAAACGTTATTCTGGATTGTGAAGAGGAATGATTGGTGAAATTTTCAGTCGAATCAGCCCATTGGTTCGAAAGATACTATACCTGCCATTTGAAGAAGAACACCCTGTATCTCAGGTGTTTCGAAAGTAAGACTGTTTATTTTTGAAACGCTATTTTGGATTGTGAAGAGGAATGATTGGTGAAAATTTCAGTCGAATCAGCCCATTGGTTCGAAAGATACTATACCTGCCATTTGAAGAAGAACACCTTGTATCTCAGTTGTTTCGGAGGTTAGACTGTTTATTTTTGAAACGTTATTATGGATTGTGTAGAGGAATGACTGGTGAAAATTTCAGTCGAATCAGCCTATTGGTTCGAAAGATACTATAACTGCCATTTGAAGAAGAACACCCTGTATCTCAGTTTTTTCGGAAGTTAGACTGTTTATTTTTGAAACGTTATTCTGGATTGTAAAGAGGAATGATTGGTGAGAATTTCAGTCGAATCAGCCCAGTGGTTCGAAAAATACTATACCTGCCATTTGAAGAAGAACACCCTGTATCTAAGTTGTTTCGAAAGTTAGGCTGTTTATTTTTGAAACGTCATTCTGGATTGTGAAGAGGAATGATTGGTGAAAATTGCAGTCGAATCAGCCCAGTGGTTCGAAAGATACTATACCTGCCATTTGAAGAAGAACACCCTGTATCTCAGTTGTTTCGAATGTTGGACTGTTTATTTTTGAAAAGTTGTTCTGGATTGTGAAGAGGAATGATTGGTGAAAATTTCAGTCGAATCAGCCCATTGGTTCGAAAGATACTATACCTGCGATTTGAAGAAGAACACCCTGTATCTCAGTTGTTTTGAAAGTTAGACTGTTTATATTCAAAACGTTATTCTGGATTGAGGAGAGAAATTATTGTTGAAAATTTCAGTCGAATTAGCCCATTGGTTCGAAAAATACTATACCTGCCATTTGAAGAAGAACACCCTGTATCTCAGATGTTTCGAAAGTTAGACCGTTTATTTTTGAAACGTTATTCTGGATTGTGGAGAGAAATGATTAGTGGAAATTTCAGTCGTATCAGCCCAGTGGTTCGATAGATACTATACCTGTCATTTGATGAAGAACACCCTGTATCTCAGTTGTTTCGAATGTTAGACTTTTTATTTTTGAAACGTTATTCGGGGTTGTGAAGGGGAATGATTGGTGAAAATTTCAGTCGAATCAGCCAATTGGTTCGAAAGATACTATACCTACGCTTTGAAGAAGAACACCCTGTATCTCAGTTGTTTCGGAAGTTAGACTGTTTATTTTTGAAACGTTACTCTGGATTGTGAAGAGGAATGATTGGTGAAAATTTCAGTCGTATCAGCCCATTGGTTCGAAAGATACTATACCTGCCATTTGAAGAAGAACACCCTGTATCTCAGTTGTTTCGAAAGTTAGACTGTTTATTTTTGAAACGTTACTCTGGATTGTGAAGAGGAATGATTGGTGAAAATTTCAGTCGAATCAGCAGAGCTGTTCGAGAGATACTATACCTGTCATTTGAAGAAGAACACCCTGTATCTCAGGTGTTTCGAATGTTAGACTCTTTATTTTTGAAAAGTTATTCGGGATTGTGAAGAGGAATGATTGGTGAAAATTTCAGTCGAATCAGCCCATTGGTTCGAAAGATACCATACCTGCCATTTGAAGAAGAACACCCTGTTTCTCAGTTGTTTCGAAAGTGAGACTGTTTATTTTTGAAACGTTATTCTGGATTGTGAAGGGGAATGATTGGTGAAAATTTCAGTCGACTCAGCCCATTGGTTCGAAAGATACTATACCTGCCATTTGAAGAAGAACACCCTGTATCTCAGGTGTTTCGAATGTTAGACTGTTTATTTTTGAAACGTTACTCTGGATTGTGAAGAGGAATGATTGGTGAAAATTTCAGTCGTATCAGCCCATTGGTTCGAAAGATACTATACCTGCCATTTGAAGAAGAACACCCTGTATCTCAGTTGTTTCGAAAGTTAGACTGTTTATTTTTGAATCGTTACTCTGGATTGTGAAGAGGAATGATTGGTGAAAATTTCAGTCGAATCAGCAAAGCTGCTCGAGAGATACTATACCTGTCATTTGAAGAAGAACACCCGGTATCTCAGGTGTTTCGAATGTTGGACTCTTTATTTTTGAAAGGTTATTCGGGATTGTGAAGAGGAATGATTGGTGAAAATTTCAGTCGAATCAGCCCATTGGTTCGAAAGATACCATACCTGCCATTTGAAGAAGAACACCCTGTATCTCAGTTGTTTCGAAAGTGAGACTGTTTATTTTTGAAACGTTATTCTGGATTGTGAAGAGGAATGATTGGTGAAATTTTCAGTCGAATCAGCCCATTGGTTCGAAAGATACTATACCTGCCATTTGAAGAAGAACACCCTGTATCTCAGGTGTTTCGAAAGTAAGACTGTTTATTTTTGAAACGCTATTTTGGATTGTGAAGAGGAATGATTGGTGAAAATTTCAGTCGAATCAGCCCATTGGTTCGAAAGATACTATACCTGCCATTTGAAGAAGAACACCTTGTATCTCAGTTGTTTCGGAGGTTAGACTGTTTATTTTTGAAACGTTATTATGGATTGTGTAGAGGAATGACTGGTGAAAATTTCAGTCGAATCAGCCTATTGGTTCGAAAGATACTATAACTGCCATTTGAAGAAGAACACCCTGTATCTCAGTTTTTTCGGAAGTTAGACTGTTTATTTTTGAAACGTTATTCTGGATTGTAAAGAGGAATGATTGGTGAGAATTTCAGTCGAATCAGCCCAGTGGTTCGAAAAATACTATACCTGCCATTTGAAGAAGAACACCCTGTATCTAAGTTGTTTCGAAAGTTAGGCTGTTTATTTTTGAAACGTCATTCTGGATTGTGAAGAGGAATGATTGGTGAAAATTGCAGTCGAATCAGCCCAGTGGTTCGAAAGATACTATACCTGCCATTTGAAGAAGAACACCCTGTATCTCAGTTGTTTCGAATGTTGGACTGTTTATTTTTGAAAAGTTGTTCTGGATTGTGAAGAGGAATGATTGGTGAAAATTTCAGTCGAATCAGCCCATTGGTTCGAAAGATACTATACCTGCGATTTGAAGAAGAACACCCTGTATCTCAGTTGTTTTGAAAGTTAGACTGTTTATATTCAAAACGTTATTCTGGATTGAGGAGAGAAATTATTGTTGAAAATTTCAGTCGAATTAGCCCATTGGTTCGAAAAATACTATACCTGCCATTTGAAGAAGAACACCCTGTATCTCAGTTGTTTCGGAAGTTAGACTGTTTATTTTTGGAACGTTATTTTGGATTGAGGAGACTAATGATTGGTGAAAATTTCAGTCGAATCAGCTCATTGGTTCGAAAGATACTATACCTGCAATTCGAAGAAGAACACCCTGTATCTCAGTTGCTTCGGAAGTTAGACTGTTTATTTTTGAAACGTTATTCTGGATTGTGGAGAGGAATGATTGGTGAAAATTTCAGTCGAATCAGCTCATTGGTTCGAAAGATACTATACCTGCCATTTGAAGAGGAACACCCTGTATCTCAGATGTTTCGAATGTTAGACTGTTTATTTTTGAAACGTTATTCTGGATTGAGGAGAGAAATTATTGATGAAAATTTCAGTCGAATCAGCCCATTGGTTCGAAAGATACTATACCTGCCATTTGAAGAAGAACACCCTGTATCTCAGTTGTTTTAAAAGTTGGACTGTTTATATTTGAAACGTTATTCTGGATTGAGGAGAGAAATTATTGATGAAAATTTCAGTCGAATCAGCCCATTGGTTCGAAAGATACTATACCTGCCATTTGAAGAACACCCTGTATCTCAGTTGTTTCGGAAGTTGGACTGTTTATTTTTGGAACGTTATTTTGGATTGAGGAGACTAATGATTGGTGAAAATTTCAGTCGAATCAGCCCATTGGTTCGAAAGATACTATACCTGCCATTCGAAGAAGAACACCCTGTATCTCAGTTGCTTCGGAAATTAGACTGTTTATTTTTGAAACGTTATTCTGGATTGTGAAGAGGAATGATTGGTGAAAATTTCAGTCGAATCAGCCCATTGGTTCGAAAGATACTATACCTGCCATTTGAAGAGGAACACCCTGTATCTCAGATGTTTCGAATGTTAGACTGTTTATTTTTGAAACTTTATTTTGGATTGTGAAGAGGAATGATTGGTGAAAATTTCAGTCGAATCAACCCATTGGTTCGAAAGATACTATACCTGCCATTTGAAGAGGAACACCCTGTATCTCAGATGTTTCGAATGTTAGACTGTTTATTTTTGAAACGTTATTTTGGATTGTGAAGAGGAATGATTGGTGGAAATTTCAGTCGTATCAGCCCAGTGGTTCGATAGATACTATACCTGTCATTTGATGAAGAACACCCTGTATCTCAGGGTTTCGAATGTTAGACTTTTTATTTTTGAAACGTTATTCGGGGTTGTGAAGGGGAATGATTGGTGAAAATTTCAGTCGAATCAGCCAATTGGTTCGAAAGATACTATACCTACGGTTTGAAGAAGAACACCCTGTATCTCAGTTGTTTCGGAAGTTAGACTGTTTATTTTCGAAACCCTATACTGGATTGTGGAGAGGAATGATTGGTGAAAATTTCAGTCGTATCAGACCATTGGTTCGAAAGATACTATACCTGCCATTTGAAGAAGAACACCCTGTATCTCAGTTGTTTCGAAAGTGAGACTGTTTATTTTTGAAACGTTATTCTGGATTGTGAAGAGGAATGATTGTTGAAAATTTCAGTCGACTCAGCCCATTGGTTCGAAAGATACTATACCTGCCATTTGAAGAAGAACACCCTGTATCTCAGGTGTTTCGAATGTTAGACTGTTTATTTTTGAAACGTTACTCTGGATTGTGAAGAGGAATGATTGGTGAAAATTTCAGTCGTATCAGCCTATTGGTTCGAAAGATACTATACCTGCCATTTGAAGAAGAACACCCTTTATCTCAGTTGTTTCGAAAGTAAGACTGTTTATTTTTGAAACGTTACTCTGGATTGTGAAGAGGAATGATTGGTGAAAATTTCAGTCGAATCAGCAAAGCTGCTCGAGAGATACTATACCTGTCATTTGAAGAAGAACACCCGGTATCTCAGGTGTTTCGAATGTTGGACTCTTTATTTTTGAAAAGTTATTCGGGATTGTGAAGAGGAATGATTGGTGAAAATTTCAGTCGAATCAGCCCATTGGTTCGAAAGATACCATACCTGCCATTTGAAGAAGAACACCCTGTATCTCAGTTGTTTCGAATGTTAGACTTTTTATTTTTGAAACGTTATTCGGGGTTGTGAAGGGGAATGATTGGTGAAAATTTCAGTCGAATCAGCCAATTGGTTCGAAAGATACTATACCTACGGTTTGAAGAAGAACACCCTGTATCTCAGTTGTTTCGGAAGTGAGACTGTTTATTTTCGAAACCATATACTGGATTGTGGAGAGGAATGATTGGTGAAAATTTCAGTCGTATCAGCCCATTGGTTCGAAAGATACTATACCTGCCATTTGAAGAAGAACACCCTGTATCTCAGTTGTTTCGAAAGTTAGACTATTTATTTTTGAAACGTTACTCTGGATTGTGAAGAGGAATGATTGGTGAAAATTTCAGTCGAATCAGCAGAGCTGTTCGAGAGATACTATACCTGTCATTTGAAGAAGAACACCCTGTATCTCAGGTGTTTCGAATGTTAGACTCTTTATTTTTGGAAAGTTATTCGGGATTGTGAAGAGGAATGATTGGTGAAAATTTCAGTCGAATCAGCCCATTGGTTCGAAAGATACCATACCTGCCATTTGAAGAAGAACACCCTGTTTCTCAGTTGTTTCGAAAGTGAGACTGTTTATTTTTGAAACGTTATTCTGGATTGTGAAGGGGAATGATTGGTGAAAATTTCAGTCGACTCAGCCCATTGGTTCGAAAGATATTATACCTGCCATTTGAAGAAGAACACCCTGTATCTCAGGTGTTTCGAATGTTAGACTGTTTATTTTTGAAACGTTACTCTGGATTGTGAAGAGGAATGATTGGTGAAAATTTCAGTCGTATCAGCCCATTGGTTCGAAAGATACTATACCTGCCATTTGAAGAAGAACACCCTTTATCTCAGTTGTTTCGAAAGTTAGACTGTTTATTTTTGAAACGTTACTCTGGATTGTGAAGAGGAATGATTGGTGAAAATTTCAGTCGAATCAGCAAAGCTGCTCGAGAGATACTATACCTGTCATTTGAAGAAGAACACCCGGTATCTCAGGTGTTTCGAATGTTGGACTCTTTATTTTTGAAAAGTTATTCGGGATTGTGAAGAAGAATGATTTGTGAAAATTTCAGTCGAATCAGCCCATTGGTTCGAAAGATACCATACCTGCCATTTGAAGAAGAACACCCTGTATCTCAGTTGTTTCGAATGTTAGACTTTTTATTTTTGAAACGTTATTCGGGGTTGTGAAGGGGAATGATTGGTGAAAATTTCAGTCGAATCAGCCAATTGGTTCGAAAGATACTATACCTACGGTTTGAAGAAGAACACCCTGTATCTCAGTTGTTTCGAATGTAAGACTGTTTATTTTTGAAACGCTATTTTGGATTGTGAAGAGGAATGATTGGTGAAAATTTCAGTCGAATCAGCCCATTGGTTCGAAAGATACTATACCTGCCATTTGAAGAAGAACACCTTGTATCTCAGTTGTTTCGGAGGTTAGACTGTTTATTTTTGAAACGTTATTATGGATTGTGTAGAGGAATGACTGGTGAAAATTTCAGTCGAATCAGCCTATTGGTTCGAAAGATACTATAACTGCCATTTGAAGAAGAACACCCTGTATCTCAGTTTTTTCGGAAGTTAGACTGTTTATTTTTGAAACGTTATTCTGGATTGTAAAGAGGAATGATTGGTGAGAATTTCAGTCGAATCAGCCCAGTGGTTCGAAAAATACTATACCTGCCATTTGAAGAAGAACACCCTGTATCTAAGTTGTTTCGAAAGTTAGGCTGTTTATTTTTGAAACGTCATTCTGGATTGTGAAGAGGAATGATTGGTGAAAATTGCAGTCGAATCAGCCCAGTGGTTCGAAAGATACTATACCTGCCATTTGAAGAAGAACACCCTGTATCTCAGTTGTTTCGAATGTTGGACTGTTTATTTTTGAAAAGTTGTTCTGGATTGTGAAGAGGAATGATTGGTGAAAATTTCAGTCGAATCAGCCCATTGGTTCGAAAGATACTATACCTGCCATTTGAAGAAGAACACCCTGTATCTCAGTTGTTTTGAAAGTTAGACTGTTTATATTCGAAACGTTATTCTGGATTGAGGAGAGAAATTATTGTTGAAAATTTCAGTCGAATTAGCCCATTGGTTCGAAAAATACTATACCTGCCATTTGAAGAAGAACACCCTGTATCTCAGTTGTTTCGGAAGTTAGACTGTTTATTTTTGGAACGTTATTTTGGATTGAGGAGACTAATGATTGGTGAAAATTTCAGTCGAATCAGCTCATTGGTTCGAAAGATACTATACCTGCAATTCGAAGAAGAACACCCTGTATCTCAGTTGCTTCGGAAGTTAGACTGTTTATTTTTGAAACGTTATTCTGGATTGTGGAGAGGAATGATTGGTGAAAATTTCAGTCGAATCAGCTCATTGGTTCGAAAGATACTATACCTGCCATTTGAAGAAGAACACCCTGTATCTCAGATGTTTCGAATGTTAGACTGTTTATTTTTGAAACGTTATTCTGGATTGAGGAGAGAAATTATTGATGAAAATTTCAGTCGAATCAGCCCATTGGTTCGAAAGATACTATACCTGCCATTTGAAGAAGAACACCCTGTATCTCAGTTGTTTTAAAAGTTGGACTGTTTATATTTGAAACGTTATTCTGGATTGAGGAGAGAAATTATTGATGAAAATTTCAGTCGAATCAGCCCATTGGTTCGAAAGATACTATACCTGCCATTTGAAGAACACCCTGTATCTCAGTTGTTTCGGAAGTTGGACTGTTTATTTTTGGAACGTTATTTTGGATTGAGGAGACTAATGATTGGTGAAAATTTCAGTCGAATCAGCCCATTGGTTCGAAAGATACTATACCTGCCATTCGAAGAAGAACACCCTGTATCTCAGTTGCTTCGGAAATTAGACTGTTTATTTTTGAAACGTTATTCTGGATTGTGAAGAGGAATGATTGGTGAAAATTTCAGTCGAATCAGCCCATTGGTTCGAAAGATACTATACCTGCCATTTGAAGAGGAACACCCTGTATCTCAGATGTTTCGAATGTTAGACTGTTTATTTTTGAAACTTTATTTTGGATTGTGAAGAGGAATGATTGGTGAAAATTTCAGTCGAATCAACCCATTGGTTCGAAAGATACTATACCTGCCATTTGAAGAGGAACACCCTGTATCTCAGATGTTTCGAATGTTAGACTGTTTATTTTTGAAACGTTATTTTGGATTGTGAAGAGGAATGATTGGTGGAAATTTCAGTCGTATCAGCCCAGTGGTTCGATAGATACTATACCTGTCATTTGATGAAGAACACCCTGTATCTCAGGGTTTCGAATGTTAGACTTTTTATTTTTGAAACGTTATTCGGGGTTGTGAAGGGGAATGATTGGTGAAAATTTCAGTCGAATCAGCCAATTGGTTCGAAAGATACTATACCTACGGTTTGAAGAAGAACACCCTGTATCTCAGTTGTTTCGGAAGTTAGACTGTTTATTTTCGAAACCCTATACTGGATTGTGGAGAGGAATGATTGGTGAAAATTTCAGTCGTATCAGACCATTGGTTCGAAAGATACTATACCTGCCATTTGAAGAAGAACACCCTGTATCTCAGTTGTTTCGAAAGTGAGACTGTTTATTTTTGAAACGTTATTCTGGATTGTGAAGAGGAATGATTGTTGAAAATTTCAGTCGACTCAGCCCATTGGTTCGAAAGATACTATACCTGCCATTTGAAGAAGAACACCCTGTATCTCAGGTGTTTCGAATGTTAGACTGTTTATTTTTGAAACGTTACTCTGGATTGTGAAGAGGAATGATTGGTGAAAATTTCAGTCGTATCAGCCTATTGGTTCGAAAGATACTATACCTGCCATTTGAAGAAGAACACCCTTTATCTCAGTTGTTTCGAAAGTAAGACTGTTTATTTTTGAAACGTTACTCTGGATTGTGAAGAGGAATGATTGGTGAAAATTTCAGTCGAATCAGCCCATTGGTTCGAAAGATACTATACCTGCCATTTGAAGAGGAACACCCTGTATCTCAGATGTTTCGAATGTTAGACTGTTTATTTTTGAAACTTTATTTTGGATTGTGAAGAGGAATGATTGGTGAAAATTTCAGTCGAATCAACCCATTGGTTCGAAAGATACTATACCTGCCATTTGAAGAGGAACACCCTGTATCTCAGATGTTTCGAATGTTAGACTGTTTATTTTTGAAACGTTATTTTGGATTGTGAAGAGGAATGATTGGTGGAAATTTCAGTCGTATCAGCCCAGTGGTTCGATAGATACTATACCTGTCATTTGATGAAGAACACCCTGTATCTCAGGGTTTCGAAT
This sequence comes from Myrrha octodecimguttata, assembly GCA_958510865.1. Lineage (NCBI taxonomy): Eukaryota > Metazoa > Arthropoda > Insecta > Coleoptera > Coccinellidae > Myrrha > Myrrha octodecimguttata. The sequence goes on from OY294060.1 coordinate 18,534,189, forward strand.
GTTAGACTTTTTATTTTTGAAACGTTATTCGGGGTTGTGAAGGGGAATGATTGGTGAAAATTTCAGTCGAATCAGCCAATTGGTTCGAAAGATACTATACCTACGGTTTGAAGAAGAACACCCTGTATCTCAGTTGTTTCGGAAGTTAGACTGTTTATTTTCGAAACCCTATACTGGATTGTGGAGAGGAATGATTGGTGAAAATTTCAGTCGTATCAGACCATTGGTTCGAAAGATACTATACCTGCCATTTGAAGAAGAACACCCTGTATCTCAGTTGTTTCGAAAGTGAGACTGTTTATTTTTGAAACGTTATTCTGGATTGTGAAGAGGAATGATTGTTGAAAATTTCAGTCGACTCAGCCCATTGGTTCGAAAGATACTATACCTGCCATTTGAAGAAGAACACCCTGTATCTCAGGTGTTTCGAATGTTAGACTGTTTATTTTTGAAACGTTACTCTGGATTGTGAAGAGGAATGATTGGTGAAAATTTCAGTCGTATCAGCCTATTGGTTCGAAAGATACTATACCTGCCATTTGAAGAAGAACACCCTTTATCTCAGTTGTTTCGAAAGTAAGACTGTTTATTTTTGAAACGTTACTCTGGATTGTGAAGAGGAATGATTGGTGAAAATTTCAGTCGAATCAGCAAAGCTGCTCGAGAGATACTATACCTGTCATTTGAAGAAGAACACCCGGTATCTCAGGTGTTTCGAATGTTGGACTCTTTATTTTTGAAAAGTTATTCGGGATTGTGAAGAGGAATGATTGGTGAAAATTTCAGTCGAATCAGCCCATTGGTTCGAAAGATACCATACCTGCCATTTGAAGAAGAACACCCTGTATCTCAGTTGTTTCGAATGTTAGACTTTTTATTTTTGAAACGTTATTCGGGGTTGTGAAGGGGAATGATTGGTGAAAATTTCAGTCGAATCAGCCAATTGGTTCGAAAGATACTATACCTACGGTTTGAAGAAGAACACCCTGTATCTCAGTTGTTTCGGAAGTGAGACTGTTTATTTTCGAAACCATATACTGGATTGTGGAGAGGAATGATTGGTGAAAATTTCAGTCGTATCAGCCCATTGGTTCGAAAGATACTATACCTGCCATTTGAAGAAGAACACCCTGTATCTCAGTTGTTTCGAAAGTTAGACTATTTATTTTTGAAACGTTACTCTGGATTGTGAAGAGGAATGATTGGTGAAAATTTCAGTCGAATCAGCAGAGCTGTTCGAGAGATACTATACCTGTCATTTGAAGAAGAACACCCTGTATCTCAGGTGTTTCGAATGTTAGACTCTTTATTTTTGGAAAGTTATTCGGGATTGTGAAGAGGAATGATTGGTGAAAATTTCAGTCGAATCAGCCCATTGGTTCGAAAGATACCATACCTGCCATTTGAAGAAGAACACCCTGTTTCTCAGTTGTTTCGAAAGTGAGACTGTTTATTTTTGAAACGTTATTCTGGATTGTGAAGGGGAATGATTGGTGAAAATTTCAGTCGACTCAGCCCATTGGTTCGAAAGATATTATACCTGCCATTTGAAGAAGAACACCCTGTATCTCAGGTGTTTCGAATGTTAGACTGTTTATTTTTGAAACGTTACTCTGGATTGTGAAGAGGAATGATTGGTGAAAATTTCAGTCGTATCAGCCCATTGGTTCGAAAGATACTATACCTGCCATTTGAAGAAGAACACCCTTTATCTCAGTTGTTTCGAAAGTTAGACTGTTTATTTTTGAAACGTTACTCTGGATTGTGAAGAGGAATGATTGGTGAAAATTTCAGTCGAATCAGCAAAGCTGCTCGAGAGATACTATACCTGTCATTTGAAGAAGAACACCCGGTATCTCAGGTGTTTCGAATGTTGGACTCTTTATTTTTGAAAAGTTATTCGGGATTGTGAAGAAGAATGATTTGTGAAAATTTCAGTCGAATCAGCCCATTGGTTCGAAAGATACCATACCTGCCATTTGAAGAAGAACACCCTGTATCTCAGTTGTTTCGAATGTTAGACTTTTTATTTTTGAAACGTTATTCGGGGTTGTGAAGGGGAATGATTGGTGAAAATTTCAGTCGAATCAGCCAATTGGTTCGAAAGATACTATACCTACGGTTTGAAGAAGAACACCCTGTATCTCAGTTGTTTCGGAAGTTAGACTGTTTATTTTCGAAACCCTATACTGGATTGTGGAGAGGAATGATTGGTGAAAATTTCAGTCGTATCAGCCCATTGGTTCGAAAGATACTATACCTGCCATTTGAAGAAGAACACCCTGTATCTCAGTTGTTTCGAAAGTTAGACTGTTTATTTTTGAAACGTTACTCTGGATTGTGAAGAGGAATGATTGGTGAAAATTTCAGTCGAATCAGCAGAGCTGTTCGAGAGATACTATACCTGTCATTTGAAGAAGAACACCCTGTATCTCAGGTGTTTCGAATGTTAGACTCTTTATTTTTGGAAAGTTATTCGGGATTGTGAAGTGGAATGATTGGTGAAAATTTCAGTCGAATCAGCCCATTGGTTCGAAAGATACCATACCTGCCATTTGAAGAAGAACACCCTGTTTCTCAGTTGTTTCGAAAGTGAGACTGTTTATTTTTGAAACGTTATTCTGGATTGTGAAGGGGAATGATTGGTGAAAATTTCAGTCGACTCAGCCCATTGGTTCGAAAGATACTATACCTGCCATTTGAAGAAGAACACCCTGTATCTCAGTTGTTTCGAATGTTAGACTGTTTATTTTTGAAACGTTACTCTGGATTGTGAAGAGGAATGATTGGTGAAAATTTCAGTCGAATCAGCAAAGCTGCTCGAGAGATACTATACCTGTCATTTGAAGAAGAACACCCGGTATCTCAGGTGTTTCGAATGTTGGACTCTTTATTTTTGAAAAGTTATTCGGGATTGTGAAGAGGAATGATTGGTGAAAATTTCAGTCGAATCAGCCCATTGGTTCGAAAGATACCATACCTGCCCTTTGAAGAAGAACACCCTGTATCTCAGTTGTTTCGAAAGTGAGACTGTTTATTTTTGAAACGTTATTCTGGATTGTGAAGAGGAATGATTGGTGAAAATTTCAGTCGAATCAGCCCATTGGTTCGAAAGATACTATACCTGCCATTTGAAGAAGAACACCCTGTATCTCAGGTGTTTCGAATGTAAGACTGTTTATTTTTGAAACGCTATTTTGGATTGTGAAGAGGAATGATTGGTGAAAATTTCAGTTGAATCAGCCCATTGGTTCGAAAGATACTATACCTGCCATTTGAAGAAGAACACCTTGTATCTCAGTTGTTTCGGATGTTAGACTGTTTATTTTTGAAACGTTATTATGGATTGTGTAGAGGAATGACTGGTGAAACTTTCAGTCGAATCAGCCTATTGGTTCGAAAGATACTATAACTGCCATTTGAAGAAGAACACCCTGTATCTCAGTTGTTTCGGAAGTTGGACTGTTTATTTTTGAAACGTTATTCTGGATTGTAAAGAGGAATGATTAGTGAGAATTTCAGTCGAATCAGCTCAGTGGTTCGAGAGATACTATACCTGTCATTTGAAGAAGAACACCCTGTATCTCATTTGTTTCGAAAGTTAGACTGTTCATTTTTGAAACGTTATTCTGGATTGTGAAGAGGAATGATAGGTGAAAATTTCAGTCGAATCAGCCCAGTGGTTCGAAAAATACTATACCTGCCATTTGAAGAAGAACACCCTGTATCTAAGTTGTTTCGAAAGTTAGGCTGTTTATTTTTGAAACGTCATTCTGGATTGTGAAGAGGAATGATTGGTGAAAATTTCAGTCGAATCAGCCCAGTGGTTCGAAAGATACTATACCTGCCATTTGAAGAAGAACACCCTGTATCTCAGTTGTTTCGAATGTTAGACTGTTTATTTTTGAAAAGTTGTTCTGGATTGTGAAGAGGAATGATTGGTGAAAATTTCAGTCGAATCAGCCCATTGGTTCGAAAGATACTATACCTGCCATTTGAAGAAGAACACCCTGTATCTCAGTTGTTTCGAAAGTTAGACTGTTTATTTTTGAAACGTTACTCTGGATTGTGAAGAGGAATGATTGGTGAAAATTTCAGTCGAATCAGCAGAGCTGTTCGAGAGATACTATACCTGTCATTTGAAGAAGAACACCCTGTATCTCAGGTGTTTCGAATGTTAGACTCTTTATTTTTGGAAAGTTATTCGGGATTGTGAAGTGGAATGATTGGTGAAAATTTCAGTCGAATCAGCCCATTGGTTCGAAAGATACCATACCTGCCATTTGAAGAAGAACACCCTGTTTCTCAGTTGTTTCGAAAGTGAGACTGTTTATTTTTGAAACGTTATTCTGGATTGTGAAGGGGAATGATTGGTGAAAATTTCAGTCGACTCAGCCCATTGGTTCGAAAGATACTATACCTGCCATTTGAAGAAGAACACCCTGTATCTCAGTTGTTTCGAATGTTAGACTGTTTATTTTTGAAACGTTACTCTGGATTGTGAAGAGGAATGATTGGTGAAAATTTCAGTCGAATCAGCAAAGCTGCTCGAGAGATACTATACCTGTCATTTGAAGAAGAACACCCGGTATCTCAGGTGTTTCGAATGTTGGACTCTTTATTTTTGAAAAGTTATTCGGGATTGTGAAGAGGAATGATTGGTGAAAATTTCAGTCGAATCAGCCCATTGGTTCGAAAGATACCATACCTGCCCTTTGAAGAAGAACACCCTGTATCTCAGTTGTTTCGAAAGTGAGACTGTTTATTTTTGAAACGTTATTCTGGATTGTGAAGAGGAATGATTGGTGAAAATTTCAGTCGAATCAGCCCATTGGTTCGAAAGATACTATACCTGCCATTTGAAGAAGAACACCCTGTATCTCAGGTGTTTCGAATGTAAGACTGTTTATTTTTGAAACGCTATTTTGGATTGTGAAGAGGAATGATTGGTGAAAATTTCAGTTGAATCAGCCCATTGGTTCGAAAGATACTATACCTGCCATTTGAAGAAGAACACCTTGTATCTCAGTTGTTTCGGATGTTAGACTGTTTATTTTTGAAACGTTATTATGGATTGTGTAGAGGAATGACTGGTGAAAATTTCAGTCGAATCAGCCTATTGGTTCGAAAGATACTATAACTGCCATTTGAAGAAGAACACCCTGTATCTCAGTTGTTTCGGAAGTTGGACTGTTTATTTTTGAAACGTTATTCTGGATTGTAAAGAGGAATGATTGGTGAGAATTTCAGTCGAATCAGCTCAGTGGTTCGAGAGATACTATACCTGTCATTTGAAGAAGAACACCCTGTATCTCATTTGTTTCGAAAGTTAGACTGTTCATTTTTGAAACGTTATTCTGGATTGTGAAGAGGAATGATAGGTGAAAATTTCAGTCGAATCAGCCCAGTGGTTCGAAAAATACTATACCTGCCATTTGAAGAAGAACACCCTGTATCTAAGTTGTTTCGAAAGTTAGGCTGTTTATTTTTGAAACGTCATTCTGGATTGTGAAGAGGAATGATTGGTGAAAATTTCAGTCGAATCAGCCCAGTGGTTCGAAAGATACTATACCTGCCATTTGAAGAAGAACACCCTGTATCTCAGTTGTTTCGAATGTAAGATAGTTTATTTTTGAAAAGTTGTTCTGGATTGTGAAGAGGAATGATTGGTGAAAATTTCAGTCGAATCAGCCCATTGGTTCGAAAGATACTATACCTGCCATTTGAAGAAGAACACCCTGTATCTCAGTTGTTTTGAAAGTTAGACTGTTTATATTCGAAACGTTATTCTGGATTGGGGAGAGAAATTATTGATGAAAATTTCAGTCGAATTAGCCCATTGGTTCGAAAGATACTATACCTGCCATTTGAAGAAGAACACCCTGTATCTCAGTTGTTTCGGAAGTTAGACTGTTTATTTTTGGAACGTTATTTTGGATTGAGGAGACTAATGATGGGTGAAAATTTCAGTCGAATCAGCTCATTGGTTCGAAAGATACTATACCTGCAATTCGAAGAATAACACCCTGTATCTCAGTTGCTTCGGAAGTTAGACTGTTTATTTTTGAAACGTTATTCTGGATTGTGGAGAGGAATGATTGGTGAAAATTTCAGTCGAATCAGCTCATTGGTTCGAAAGATACTATACCTGCCATTTGAAGAGGAACACCCTGTATCTCAGATGTTTCGAATGTTAGACTGTTTATTTTTGAAACGTTATTCTGGTTAGAGGAGAGAAATTATTGATGAAAATTTCAGTCGAATCAGCCCATTGGTTCGAAAGATACTATACCTGCCATTTGAAGAAGAACACCCTGTATCTCAGTTGTTTTAAAAGTTGGACTGTTTATATTTGAAACGTTATTCTGGATTGAGGAGAGAAATTATTGATGAAAATTTCAGTCGAATCAGCCCATTGGTTCGAAAGATACTATACCTGCCATTTGAAGAAGAACACCCTGTATCTCAGTTGTTTCGGAAGTTAGACTGCTTATTTTTGGAACGTTATTTTGGATTGAGGAGACTAATGATTGGTGAAAATTTCAGTCGAATCAGCCCATTGGTTCGAAAGATACTATACCTGCCATTCGAAGAAGAACACCCTGTATCTCAGTTGCTTCGGAAGTTAGACTGTTTATTTTTGAAACGTTATTCTGGATTGTGAAGAGGAATGATTGGTGAAAATTTCAGTCGAATCAACCCATTGGTTCGAAAGATACTATACCTGCCATTTGAAGAAGAACACCCTGTATCTCAGATGTTTCGAAAGTTAGACCGTTTATTTTTGAAACGTTATTCTGGATTGTGGAGAGAAATGATTAGTGGAAATTTCAGTCGTATCAGCCCAGTGGTTCGATAGATACTATACCTGTCATTTGATGAAGAACACCCTGTATCTCAGGGTTTCGAATGTTAGACTTTTTATTTTTGAAACGTTATTCGGGGTTGTGAAGGGGAATGATTGGTGAAAATTTCAGTCGAATCAGCCAATTGGTTCGAAAGATACTATACCTACGGTTTGAAGAAGAACACCCTGTATCTCAGTTGTTTCGGAAGTTAGACTGTTTATTTTCGAAACCCTATACTGGATTGTGGAGAGGAATGATTGGTGAAAATTTCAGTCGTATCAGCCCATTGGTTCGAAAGATACTATACCTGTCATTTGAAGAAGAACACCCTGTATCTCAGTTGTTTCGAAAGTGAGACTGTTTATTTTTGAAACGTTATTCTGGATTGTGAAGGGGAATGATTGGTGAAAATTTCAGTCGACTCAGCCCATTGGTTCGAAAGATACTATACCTGCCATTTGAAGAAGAACACCCTGTATCTCAGGTGTTTCGAATGTTAGACTGTTTATTTTTGAAACGTTACTCTGGATTGTGAAGAGGAATGATTGGTGAAAATTTCAGTCGTATCAGCCCATTGATTCGAAAGATACTATACCTGCCATTTGAAGAAGAACACCCTGTATCTCAGTTGTTTCGAAAGTGAGACTGTTTATTTTTGAAACGTTATTCTGGATTGTGAAGGGGAATGATTGGTGAAAATTTCAGTCGACTCAGCCCATTGGTTCGAAAGATACTATACCTGCCATTTGAAGAAGAACACCCTGTATCTCAGTTGTTTCGAAAGTTAGACTGTTTATTTTTGAAACGTTACTCTGGATTGTGAAGAGGAATGATTGGTGAAAATTTCAGTCGAATCAGCAGAGCTGTTCGAGAGATACTATACCTGTCATTTGAAGAAGAACACCCTGTATCTCAGGTGTTTCGAATGTTAGACTCTTTATTTTTGGAAAGTTATTCGGGATTGTGAAGAGGAATGATTGGTGAAAATTTCAGTAGAATCAGCCCATTGGTTCGAAAGATACCATACCTGCCATTTGAAGAACACCCTGTTTCTCAGTTGTTTCGAAAGTGAGACTGTTTATTTTTGAAACGTTATTCTGGATTGTGAAGGGGAATGATTGGTGAAAATTTCAGTCGACTCAGCCCATTGGTTCGAAAGATACTATACCTGCCATTTGAAGAAGAACACCCTGTATCTCAGGTGTTTCGAATGTTAGACTGTTTATTTTTGAAACGTTACTCTGGATTGTGAAGAGGAATGATTGGTGAAAATTTCAGTCGTATCAGCCCATTGGTTCGAAAGATACTATACCTGCCATTTGATGAAGAACACCCTGTATCTCAGTTGTTTCGAAAGTTAGACTGTTTATTTTTGAATCGTTACTCTGGATCGTGAAGAGGAATGATTGGTGAAAATTTCAGTCGAATCAGCAAAGCTGCTCGAGAGATACTATACCTGTCATTCGAAGAAGAACACCCGGTATCTCAGGTGTTTCGAATGTTGGACTCTTTATTTTTGAAAAGTTATTCGGGATTGTGAAGAGGAATGATTGGTGAAAATTTCAGTCGAATCAGCCCATTGGTTCGAAAGATACTATACCTGCCATTTGAAGAAGAACACCCTGTATCTCAGGTGTTTCGAATGTAAGACTGTTTATTTTTGAAACGCTATTTTGGATTGTGAAGAGGAATGATTGGTGAAAATTTCAGTCGAATCAGCCCATTGGTTCGAAAGATACTATACCTGCCATTTGAAGAAGAACACCTTGTATCTCAGTTGTTTCGGAGGTTAGACTGTTTATTTTTGAAACGTTATTATGGATTGTGTAGAGGAATGACTGGTGAAAATTTCAGTCGAATCAGCCTATTGGTTCGAAAGATACTATACCTGCCATTTGAAGAAGAACACCCTGTATCTCAGATGTTTCGAAAGTTAGACTGTTTATTTTTGAAACGTTACTCTGGATTGTGAAGAGGAATGATTGGTGAAAATTTCAGTCGAATCAGCAGAGCTGTTCGAGAGATACTATACCTGTCATTTGAAGAAGAACCCTGTATCTCATTTGTTTCGAAAGTTAGACTGTTCATTTTTGAAACGTTATTCTGGATTGTGAAGAGGAATGATAGGTGAAAATTTCAGTCGAATCAGCCCAGTGGTTCGAAAAATACTATACCTGCCATTTGAAGAAGAACACCCTGTATCTAAGTTGTTTCGAAAGTTAGGCTGTTTATTTTTGAAACGTCATTCTGGATTGTGAAGAGGAATGATTGGTGAAAATTTCAGTCGAATCAGCCCAGTGGTTCGAAAGATACTATACCTGCCATTTGAAGAAGAACACCCTGTATCTCAGTTGTTTCGAATGTTAGACTGTTTATTTTTGAAAAGTTGTTCTGGATTGTGAAGAGGAATGATTGGTGAAAATTTCAGTCGAATCAGCCCATTGGTTCGAAAGATACTATACCTGCCATTTGAAGAAGAACACCCTGTATCTCAGTTGTTTTGAAAGTTAGACTGTTTATATTCGAAACGTTATTCTGGATTGAGGAGAGAAATTATTGATGAAAATTTCAGTCGAATTAGCCCATTGGTTCGAAAGATACTATACCTGCCATTTGAAGAAGAACACCCTGAATCTCAGTTGTTTCGGAAGTTAGACTGTTTATTTTTGGAACGTTATTTTGGATTGAGGAGACTAATGATTGGTGAAAATTTCAGTCGAATCAGCTCATTGGTTCGAAGGATACTATACCTGCAATTCGAAGAAGAACACCCTGTATCTCAGTTGCTTCGGAAGTTAGACTGTTTATTTTTGAAAAGTTATTCTGGATTGTGGAGAGGAATGATTGGTGAAAATTTCAGTCGAATCAGCTCATTGGTTCGAAAGATACTATACCTGCCATTTGAAGAGGAACACCCTGTATCTCAGATGTTTCGAATGTTAGACTGTTCATTTTTGAAACGTTATTCTGGATTGTGAAGAGGAATGGTTGGTGAAAATTTCAGTCGAATCAACCCATTGGTTCGAAAGATACTATACCTGCCATTTGAAGAAGAACACCCTGTATCTCAGATGTTTCGAAAGTTAGACTGTTTATTTTTGAAACGTTACTCTGGATTGTGAAGAGGAATGATTGGTGAAAATTTCAGTCGAATCAGCAGAGCTGTTCGAGAGATACTATACCTGTCATTTGAAGAAAAACACCCTGTATCTCAGGTGGTTCGAATGTTAGACTCTTTATTTTTGGAAAGTTATTCGGGATTGTGAAGAGGAATGATTGGTGAAAATTTCAGTCGAATCAGCCCATTGGTTCGAAAGATACCATACCTGCCATTTAAAGAAGAACACCCTGTTTCTCAGTTGTTTCGAAAGTGAGACTGTTTATTTTTGAAACGTTATTCTGGATTGAGAAGAGGAATGGTTGGTGAAAATTTCAGTCGAATCAACCCATTGGTTCGAAAGATACTATACCTGCAATTCGAAGAAGAACACCCTGTATCTCAGTTGCTTCGGAAGTTAGACTGTTTATTTTTGAAACGTTATTCTGGATTGTGGAGAGGAATGATTGGTGAAAATTTCAGTCGAATCAGCTCATTGGTTCGAAAGATACTATACCTGCCATTTGAAGAGGAACACCCTGTATCTCAGATGTTTCGAATGTTAGACTGTTTATTTTTGAAACGTTATTCTGGATTGTGAAGAGGAATGGTTGGTGAAAATTTCAGTCGAATCAACCCATTGGTTCGAAAGATACTATACCTACGATTTGAAGAAGAACACCCTGTATCTCAGTTGTTTCGAAGGTTAGACTGTTTATTTTTGAAACGCTATTTTGGATTGTGAAGAGGAATGATTGGTGAAAATTTCAGTCGAATCAGCCCATTGGTTCGAAAGATACTATACCTGCCATTTGAAGAAGAACACCCTGTATCTCAGATGTTTCGAAAGTTAGACCGTTTATTTTTGAAACGTTACTCTGGATTGTGAAGAGGAATGATTTGTGAAAATTTCAGTCGAATCAGCAGAGCTGTTCGAGAGATACTATACCTGTCATTTGAAGAAAAACACCCTGTATCTCAGGTGGTTCGAATGTTAGACTCTTTATTTTTGGAAAGTTATTCGGGATTGTGAAGAGGAATGATTGGTGAAAATTTCAGTCGAATCAGCCCATCGGTTCGAAAGATACCATACCTGCCATTTAAAGAAGAACACCCTGTTTCTCAGTTGTTTCGAAAGTGAGACTGTTTATTTTTGAAACGTTATTCTGGATTGTGAAGGGGAATGATTGGTGAAAATTTCAGTCGAATCAGCCCATTGGTTCGAAAGATACTATACCTGCCATTTGAAGAAGAACACCCAGTATCTCAGTTATTTCGAAAGTTAGACTGTTTATTTTTGAAACGTTACTCTGGATTGTGAAGAGGAATGATTGGTGAAAATTTCAGTCGTATCAGCCCATTGATTCGAAAGATACTATACCTGCCATTTGAAGAAGAACACCCTGTATCTCAGTTGTTTCGAAAGTGAGACTGTTTATTTTTGAAACGTTATTCTGGATTGTGAAGGGGAATGATTGGTGAAAATTTCAGTCGACTCAGCCCATTGGTTCGAAAGATACTATACCTGCCATTTGAAGAAGAACACCCTGTATCTCAGTTGTTTCGAAAGTTAGACTGTTTATTTTTGAAACGTTACTCTGGATTGTGAAGAGGAATGATTGGTGAAAATTTCAGTCGAATCAGCAGAGCTGTTCGAGAGATACTATACCTGTCATTTGAAGAAGAACACCCTGTATCTCAGGTGTTTCGAATGTTAGACTCTTTATTTTTGGAAAGTTATTCGGGATTGTGAAGAGGAATGATTGGTGAAAATTTCAGTAGAATCAGCCCATTGGTTCGAAAGATACCATACCTGCCATTTGAAGAACACCCTGTTTCTCAGTTGTTTCGAAAGTGAGACTGTTTATTTTTGAAACGTTATTCTGGATTGTGAAGGGGAATGATTGGTGAAAATTTCAGTCGACTCAGCCCATTGGTTCGAAAGATACTATACCTGCCATTTGAAGAAGAACACCCTGTATCTCAGGTGTTTCGAATGTTAGACTGTTTATTTTTGAAACGTTACTCTGGATTGTGAAGAGGAATGATTGGTGAAAATTTCAGTCGAATCAGCCCATTGGTTCGAAAGATACCATACCTGCCATTTAAAGAAGAACACCCTGTTTCTCAGTTGTTTCGAAAGTGAGACTGTTTATTTTTGAAACGTTATTCTGGATTGAGAAGAGGAATGGTTGGTGAAAATTTCAGTCGAATCAACCCATTGGTTCGAAAGATACTATACCTGCAATTCGAAGAAGAACACCCTGTATCTCAGTTGCTTCGGAAGTTAGACTGTTTATTTTTGAAACGTTATTCTGGATTGTGGAGAGGAATGATTGGTGAAAATTTCAGTCGAATCAGCTCATTGGTTCGAAAGATACTATACCTGCCATTTGAAGAGGAACACCCTGTATCTCAGATGTTTCGAATGTTAGACTGTTTATTTTTGAAACGTTATTCTGGATTGTGAAGAGGAATGGTTGGTGAAAATTTCAGTCGAATCAACCCATTGGTTCGAAAGATACTATACCTACGATTTGAAGAAGAACACCCTGTATCTCAGTTGTTTCGAAGGTTAGACTGTTTATTTTTGAAACGCTATTTTGGATTGTGAAGAGGAATGATTGGTGAAAATTTCAGTCGAATCAGCCCATTGGTTCGAAAGATACTATACCTGCCATTTGAAGAAGAACACCCTGTATCTCAGATGTTTCGAAAGTTAGACCGTTTATTTTTGAAACGTTACTCTGGATTGTGAAGAGGAATGATAGGTGAAAATTTCAGTCGAATCAGCCCAGTGGTTCGAAAAATACTATACCTGCCATTTGAAGAAGAACACCCTGTATCTAAGTTGTTTCGAAAGTTAGGCTGTTTATTTTTGAAACGTCATTCTGGATTGTGAAGAGGAATGATTGGTGAAAATTTCAGTCGAATCAGCCCAGTGGTTCGAAAGATACTATACCTGCCATTTGAAGAAGAACACCCTGTATCTCAGTTGTTTCGAATGTTAGACTGTTTATTTTTGAAAAGTTGTTCTGGATTGTGAAGAGGAATGATTGGTGAAAATTTCAGTCGAATCAGCCCATTGGTTCGAAAGATACTATACCTGCCATTTGAAGAAGAACACCCTGTATCTCAGTTGTTTTGAAAGTTAGACTGTTTATATTCGAAACGTTATTCTGGATTGAGGAGAGAAATTATTGATGAAAATTTCAGTCGAATTAGCCCATTGGTTCGAAAGATACTATACCTGCCATTTGAAGAAGAACACCCTGAATCTCAGTTGTTTCGGAAGTTAGACTGTTTATTTTTGGAACGTTATTTTGGATTGAGGAGACTAATGATTGGTGAAAATTTCAGTCGAATCAGCTCATTGGTTCGAAGGATACTATACCTGCAATTCGAAGAAGAACACCCTGTATCTCAGTTGCTTCGGAAGTTAGACTGTTTATTTTTGAAAAGTTATTCTGGATTGTGGAGAGGAATGATTGGTGAAAATTTCAGTCGAATCAGCTCATTGGTTCGAAAGATACTATACCTGCCATTTGAAGAGGAACACCCTGTATCTCAGATGTTTCGAATGTTAGACTGTTCATTTTTGAAACGTTATTCTGGATTGTGAAGAGGAATGGTTGGTGAAAATTTCAGTCGAATCAACCCATTGGTTCGAAAGATACTATACCTGCCATTTGAAGAAGAACACCCTGTATCTCAGATGTTTCGAAAGTTAGACTGTTTATTTTTGAAACGTTACTCTGGATTGTGAAGAGGAATGATTGGTGAAAATTTCAGTCGAATCAGCAGAGCTGTTCGAGAGATACTATACCTGTCATTTGAAGAAAAACACCCTGTATCTCAGGTGGTTCGAATGTTAGACTCTTTATTTTTGGAAAGTTATTCGGGATTGTGAAGAGGAATGATTGGTGAAAATTTCAGTCGAATCAGCCCATTGGTTCGAAAGATACCATACCTGCCATTTAAAGAAGAACACCCTGTTTCTCAGTTGTTTCGAAAGTGAGACTGTTTATTTTTGAAACGTTATTCTGGATTGAGAAGAGGAATGGTTGGTGAAAATTTCAGTCGAATCAACCCATTGGTTCGAAAGATACTATACCTGCAATTCGAAGAAGAACACCCTGTATCTCAGTTGCTTCGGAAGTTAGACTGTTTATTTTTGAAACGTTATTCTGGATTGTGGAGAGGAATGATTGGTGAAAATTTCAGTCGAATCAGCTCATTGGTTCGAAAGATACTATACCTGCCATTTGAAGAGGAACACCCTGTATCTCAGATGTTTCGAATGTTAGACTGTTTATTTTTGAAACGTTATTCTGGATTGTGAAGAGGAATGGTTGGTGAAAATTTCAGTCGAATCAACCCATTGGTTCGAAAGATACTATACCTACGATTTGAAGAAGAACACCCTGTATCTCAGTTGTTTCGAAGGTTAGACTGTTTATTTTTGAAACGCTATTTTGGATTGTGAAGAGGAATGATTGGTGAAAATTTCAGTCGAATCAGCCCATTGGTTCGAAAGATACTATACCTGCCATTTGAAGAAGAACACCCTGTATCTCAGATGTTTCGAAAGTTAGACCGTTTATTTTTGAAACGTTACTCTGGATTGTGAAGAGGAATGATTTGTGAAAATTTCAGTCGAATCAGCAGAGCTGTTCGAGAGATACTATACCTGTCATTTGAAGAAAAACACCCTGTATCTCAGGTGGTTCGAATGTTAGACTCTTTATTTTTGGAAAGTTATTCGGGATTGTGAAGAGGAATGATTGGTGAAAATTTCAGTCGAATCAGCCCATCGGTTCGAAAGATACCATACCTGCCATTTAAAGAAGAACACCCTGTTTCTCAGTTGTTTCGAAAGTGAGACTGTTTATTTTTGAAACGTTATTCTGGATTGTGAAGGGGAATGATTGGTGAAAATTTCAGTCGAATCAGCCCATTGGTTCGAAAGATACTATACCTGCCATTTGAAGAAGAACACCCAGTATCTCAGTTATTTCGAAAGTTAGACTGTTTATTTTTGAAACGTTACTCTGGATTGTGAAGAGGAATGATTGGTGAAAATTTCAGTCGTATCAGCCCATTGATTCGAAAGATACTATACCTGCCATTTGAAGAAGAACACCCTGTATCTCAGTTGTTTCGAAAGTGAGACTGTTTATTTTTGAAACGTTATTCTGGATTGTGAAGGGGAATGATTGGTGAAAATTTCAGTCGACTCAGCCCATTGGTTCGAAAGATACTATACCTGCCATTTGAAGAAGAACACCCTGTATCTCAGTTGTTTCGAAAGTTAGACTGTTTATTTTTGAAACGTTACTCTGGATTGTGAAGAGGAATGATTGGTGAAAATTTCAGTCGAATCAGCAGAGCTGTTCGAGAGATACTATACCTGTCATTTGAAGAAGAACACCCTGTATCTCAGGTGTTTCGAATGTTAGACTCTTTATTTTTGGAAAGTTATTCGGGATTGTGAAGAGGAATGATTGGTGAAAATTTCAGTAGAATCAGCCCATTGGTTCGAAAGATACCATACCTGCCATTTGAAGAACACCCTGTTTCTCAGTTGTTTCGAAAGTGAGACTGTTTATTTTTGAAACGTTATTCTGGATTGTGAAGGGGAATGATTGGTGAAAATTTCAGTCGACTCAGCCCATTGGTTCGAAAGATACTATACCTGCCATTTGAAGAAGAACACCCTGTATCTCAGGTGTTTCGAATGTTAGACTGTTTATTTTTGAAACGTTACTCTGGATTGTGAAGAGGAATGATTGGTGAAAATTTCAGTCGAATCAGCCCATTGGTTCGAAAGATACCATACCTGCCATTTAAAGAAGAACACCCTGTTTCTCAGTTGTTTCGAAAGTGAGACTGTTTATTTTTGAAACGTTATTCTGGATTGAGAAGAGGAATGGTTGGTGAAAATTTCAGTCGAATCAACCCATTGGTTCGAAAGATACTATACCTGCAATTCGAAGAAGAACACCCTGTATCTCAGTTGCTTCGGAAGTTAGACTGTTTATTTTTGAAACGTTATTCTGGATTGTGGAGAGGAATGATTGGTGAAAATTTCAGTCGAATCAGCTCATTGGTTCGAAAGATACTATACCTGCCATTTGAAGAGGAACACCCTGTATCTCAGATGTTTCGAATGTTAGACTGTTTATTTTTGAAACGTTATTCTGGATTGTGAAGAGGAATGGTTGGTGAAAATTTCAGTCGAATCAACCCATTGGTTCGAAAGATACTATACCTACGATTTGAAGAAGAACACCCTGTATCTCAGTTGTTTCGAAGGTTAGACTGTTTATTTTTGAAACGCTATTTTGGATTGTGAAGAGGAATGATTGGTGAAAATTTCAGTCGAATCAGCCCATTGGTTCGAAAGATACTATACCTGCCATTTGAAGAAGAACACCCTGTATCTCAGATGTTTCGAAAGTTAGACCGTTTATTTTTGAAACGTTACTCTGGATTGTGAAGAGGAATGATAGGTGAAAATTTCAGTCGAATCAGCCCAGTGGTTCGAAAAATACTATACCTGCCATTTGAAGAAGAACACCCTGTATCTAAGTTGTTTCGAAAGTTAGGCTGTTTATTTTTGAAACGTCATTCTGGATTGTGAAGAGGAATGATTGGTGAAAATTTCAGTCGAATCAGCCCAGTGGTTCGAAAGATACTATACCTGCCATTTGAAGAAGAACACCCTGTATCTCAGTTGTTTCGAATGTTAGACTGTTTATTTTTGAAAAGTTGTTCTGGATTGTGAAGAGGAATGATTGGTGAAAATTTCAGTCGAATCAGCCCATTGGTTCGAAAGATACTATACCTGCCATTTGAAGAAGAACACCCTGTATCTCAGTTGTTTTGAAAGTTAGACTGTTTATATTCGAAACGTTATTCTGGATTGAGGAGAGAAATTATTGATGAAAATTTCAGTCGAATTAGCCCATTGGTTCGAAAGATACTATACCTGCCATTTGAAGAAGAACACCCTGTATCTCAGTTGTTTCGGAAGTTAGACTGTTTATTTTTGGAACGTTATTTTGGATTGAGGAGACTAATGATTGGTGAAAATTTCAGTCGAATCAGCTCATTGGTTCGAAGGATACTATACCTGCAATTCGAAGAAGAACACCCTGTATCTCAGTTGCTTCGGAAGTTAGACTGTTTATTTTTGAAAAGTTATTCTGGATTGTGGAGAGGAATGATTGGTGAAAATTTCAGTCGAATCAGCTCATTGGTTTGAAAGATACTATACCTGCCATTTGAAGAGGAACACCCTGTATCTCAGATGTTTCGAATGTTAGACTGTTCATTTTTGAAACGTTATTCTGGATTGTGAAGAGGAATGGTTGGTGAAAATTTCAGTCGAATCAACCCATTGGTTCGAAAGATACTATACCTGCCATTTGAAGAAGAACACCCTGTATCTCAGATGTTTCGAAAGTTAGACTGTTTATTTTTGAAACGTTACTCTGGATTGTGAAGAGGAATGATTGGTGAAAATTTCAGTCGAATCAGCAGAGCTGTTCGAGAGATACTATACCTGTCATTTGAAGAAAAACACCCTGTATCTCAGGTGGTTCGAATGTTAGACTCTTTATTTTTGGAAAGTTATTCGGGATTGTGAAGAGGAATGATTGGTGAAAATTTCAGTCGAATCAGCCCATTGGTTCGAAAGATACCATACCTGCCATTTAAAGAAGAACACCCTGTTTCTCAGTTGTTTCGAAAGTGAGACTGTTTATTTTTGAAACGTTATTCTGGATTGAGAAGAGGAATGGTTGGTGAAAATTTCAGTCGAATCAACCCATTGGTTCGAAAGATACTATACCTGCAATTCGAAGAAGAACACCCTGTATCTCAGTTGCTTCGGAAGTTAGACTGTTTATTTTTGAAACGTTATTCTGGATTGTGGAGAGGAATGATTGGTGAAAATTTCAGTCGAATCAGCTCATTGGTTCGAAAGATACTATACCTGCCATTTGAAGAGGAACACCCTGTATCTCAGATGTTTCGAATGTTAGACTGTTTATTTTTGAAACGTTATTCTGGATTGTGAAGAGGAATGGTTGGTGAAAATTTCAGTCGAATCAACCCATTGGTTCGAAAGATACTATACCTACGATTTGAAGAAGAACACCCTGTATCTCAGTTGTTTCGAAGGTTAGACTGTTTATTTTTGAAACGCTATTTTGGATTGTGAAGAGGAATGATTGGTGAAAATTTCAGTCGAATCAGCCCATTGGTTCGAAAGATACTATACCTGCCATTTGAAGAAGAACACCCTGTATCTCAGATGTTTCGAAAGTTAGACCGTTTATTTTTGAAACGTTACTCTGGATTGTGAAGAGGAATGATTTGTGAAAATTTCAGTCGAATCAGCAGAGCTGTTCGAGAGATACTATACCTGTCATTTGAAGAAAAACACCCTGTATCTCAGGTGGTTCGAATGTTAGACTCTTTATTTTTGGAAAGTTATTCGGGATTGTGAAGAGGAATGATTGGTGAAAATTTCAGTCGAATCAGCCCATCGGTTCGAAAGATACCATACCTGCCATTTAAGGAAGAACACCCTGTTTCTCAGTTGTTTCGAAAGTGAGACTGTTTATTTTTGAAACGTTATTCTGGATTGTGAAGGGGAATGATTGGTGAAAATTTCAGTCGAATCAGCCCATTGGTTCGAAAGATACTATACCTGCCATTTGAAGAAGAACAGCCTGTATCTCAGGTGTTCCGAATGTTAGACTGTTTATTTTTGAAACGCTATTCTGGATTGTGAAGAGGAATGATTGGTGAAAATTTCAGTCGAATCAGCCCATTGGTTCGAAAGATACTATACCTGCCATTTGAAGAAGAACACCTTGTATCTCAGTTGTTTCGGAGGTTAGACTGTTTATTTTTGAAACGTTATTATGGATTGTGTGGAGGAATGACTGTTGAAAATTTCAGTCGAATCAGCCCGTTGGTTCGAAAGATACCATAACTGCCATTTGAAGAAGAACACCCTGTATCTCAGTTGTTTCGGAAGTTAGACTGTTTATTTTTGAAACGTTATTCTGGATTGTAAAGAGAAATGATTGGTGAAAATTTCAGTCGTATCAGCCCAGTGGTTCGATAGATACTATACCTGTCATTTTATGAAGAACACCCTGTATCTCAGGGTTTCGAATATTAGACTTTTTATTTTTGAAACGTTATTCGGGGTTGTGTAGGGGAATGATTGGTGAAAATTTCAGTCGAATCAGCCAATTGGTTCGAAAGATACTATACCTACGATTTGAAGAAGAACACCCTGTATCTCAGTTGTTTCGAAAGTAAGACTGTTTATTTTTGAAACCCTATACTGGATTGTGGAGAGGAATGATTGGTGAAAATTTCAGTCGTATCAGCCCATTGGTTCGAAAGATACTATACCTGCCATTTGAAGAACACCCTGTATCTCAGTTGTTTCGGAAGTTAGACTGTTTATTTTTGAAACGTTACTCTGGATTGTGAAGAGGAATGATTGGTGAAAATTTCAGTCGAATCAGCAGAGCTGTTCGAGAGATACTATACCTGTCATTTGAAGAAAAACACCCTGTATCTCAGGTGGTTCGAATGTTAGACTCTTTATTTTTGGAAAGTTATTCGGGATTGTGAAGAGGAATGATTGGTGAAAATTTCAGTCGAATCAGCCCATTGGTTCGAAAGATACTATACCTGTCATTTGAAGAAGAACACCCTGTATCTCAGTTATTTCGAAAGTTAGACTGTTTATTTTTGGAACGTTATTTTGGATTGAGGAGACTAATGATTGGTGAAAATTTCAGTCGAATCAGCCCGTTGGTTCGAAAGATACTATACCTGCCATTCGAAGAAGAACACCCTGTATCTCAGTTGCTTCGGAAGTTAGACTGTTTATTTTTGAAACGTTATTCTGGATTGTGAAGAGGAATGATTGGTGAAAATTTCAGTCGAATCAGCCCATTGGTTCGAAAGATACTATACCTGTCATTTGAAGAAGAACACCCTGTATCTCAGTTATTTCGAAAGTTAGACTGTTTATTTTTGAAACGTTATTCTGGATTGTGAAGAGGAATGATTGGTGAAACTTTCAGTCGAATCAGCCCAGATTTTCGAAAGATACTATACCTGCCATTTGAAGAAGAACACCTTGTATCTCAGTTGTTTCGAAAGTTAGACTGTTTATTTTTGAAACGTTACTCTGGATTGTGAAGAGGAATGATTGGTGATAATTTCAGTCGAATCAGCCCAGTGGTTCGAGAGATACTATACCTGTCATTTGAAGAAGAACACCCTGTATCTCAGGTGTTTCGAATGTTAGACTTTTTATTTTTGAAGAGTTACTCGGGATTGTGAAGAGGAATGATTGGTGAAAATTAAAGTCGTATCAGCCCATTGGTTCGAAAGTACTATACCTGCCATTTGAAGAAGAACACCCTGTATCTCAGTTGTTTCGAAAGTTAGACTGTTTATTTTTGAAACGTTACTCTGGATTGTGAAGAGGAATGATTGGTGAAAATTTCAGTCGAATCAGCAGAGCTGTTCGAGAGATACTTTACCTGTCATTTGAAGAAGAACACCCTGTATCTCAGGTGTTTCGAATGTTAGACTCTTTATTTTTGGAAAGTTATTCGGGATTGTGAAGAGGAATGATTGGTGAAAATTTCAGTCGAATCAACCCATTGGTTCGAAAGATACTATACCTGCCATTTGAAGAAGAACACCCTGTATCTCAGATGTTTCGAAAGTAAGACTGTTTATTTTTGAAACGTTACTCTGGATTGTGAAGAGGAACGATTGGTGAAAATTTCAGTCGAATCAGCAGAGCTGTTCGAGAGATACTATACCTGTCATTTGAAGAAAAACACCCTGTATCTCAGGTGGTTCGAATGTTAGACTCTTTATTTTTGGAAAGTTATTCGGGATTGTGAAGAGGAATGATTGGTGAAAATTTCAGTCGAATCAGCCCATTGCTTCGAAAGATACCATACCTGCCATTTAAAGAAGAACACCCTGTTTCTCAGTTGTTTCGAAAGTGAGACTGTTTATTTTTGAAACGTTATTCTGGATTGTGAAGGGGAATGATTGGTGAAAATTTCAGTCGAATCAGCCCATTGGTTCGAAAGATACTATACCTGCCATTTGAAGAAGAACACCTTGTATCTCAGTTGTTTCGGAGTTTAGACTGTTTATTTTTGAAACGTTATTATGGATTGTGTGGAGGAATGACTGTTGAAAATTTCAGTCGAATCAGCCCATTGGTTCGAAAGATACTATACCTGTCATTTGAAGAAGAACAACCTGTATCTCAGTTATTTCGAAAGTTAGACTGTTTATTTTGGGAACGTTATTTTGGATTGAGGAGACTAATGATTGGTGAAAATTTCAGTCGAATCAGCCCGTTGGTTCGAAAGATACTATACCTGCCATTCGAAGAAGAACACCCTGCATCTCAGTTGCTTCGGAAGTTAGACTGTTTATTTTTGAAACGTTATTCTGGATTGTGAAGAGGAATGATTGGTGAAAATTTCAGTCGAATCAGCCCATTGGTTCGAAAGATACTATACCTGTCATTTGAAGAAGAACACCCTGTATCTCAGTTGCTTCGGAAGTTAGACTGTTTATTTTTGAAACGCTATTCTGGATTGTGAAGAGGAATGATTGGTGAAAATTTCAGTCGAATCAGCTCATTGGTTCGAAAGATACTATACCTGCCATTTGAAGAAGAACACCTTGTATCTCAGTTGTTTCGGAGGTTAGACTGTTTATTTTTGAAACGTTATTATGGATTGTGTGGAGGAATGACTGTTGAAAATTTCAGTCGAATCAGCCCGTTGGTTCGAAA
The DNA here is from genome assembly GCA_958510865.1 of Myrrha octodecimguttata. Classification (NCBI taxonomy): domain Eukaryota; kingdom Metazoa; phylum Arthropoda; class Insecta; order Coleoptera; family Coccinellidae; genus Myrrha; species Myrrha octodecimguttata. The sequence continues at coordinate 18,556,006 of OY294060.1, forward strand.
GATACTATAACTGCCATTTGAAGAAGAACACCCTGTATCTCAGTTGTTTCGGAAGTTAGACTGTTTATTTTTGAAACGTTATTCTGGATTGTAAGGAGAAATGATTGGTGAAAATTTCAGTCGTATCAGCCCAGTGGTTCGATAGATACTATACCTGTCATTTTATGAAGAACACCCTGTATCTCAGGGTTTCGAATGTTAGACTTTTTATTTTTGAAACGTTATTCGGGGTTGTGTAGGGGAATGATTGGTGAAAATTTCAGTCGAATCAGCCAATTGGTTCGAAAGATACTATACCTACGATTTGAAGAAGAACACCCTGTATCTCAGTTGTTTCGAAAGTTAGACTGTTTATTTTTGAAACCCTATACTGGATTGTGGAGAGGAATGATTGGTGAAAATTTCAGTCGTATCAGCCCATTGGTTCGAAAGATACTATACCTGCCATTTGAAGAACACCCTGTATCTCAGTTGTTTCGGAAGTTAGACTGTTTATTTTTGAAACGTTACTCTGGATTGTGAAGAGGAATGATTGGTGAAAATTTCAGTCGAATCAGCAGAGCTGTTCGAGAGATACTATACCTGTCATTTGAAGAAAAACACCCTGTATCTCAGGTGGTTCGAATGTTAGACTCTTTATTTTTGGAAAGTTATTCGGGATTGTGAAGAGGAATGATTGGTGAAAATTTCAGTCGAATCAGCCCATTGGTTCGAAAGATACTATACCTGTCATTTGAAGAAGAACACCCTGTATCTCAGTTATTTCGAAAGTTAGACTGTTTATTTTTGGAACGTTATTTTGGATTGAGGAGAATAATGATTGGTGAAAATTTCAGTCGAATCAGCCCGTTGGTTCGAAAGATACTATACCTGCCATTCGAAGAAGAACACCCTGTATCTCAGTTGCTTCGGAAGTTAGACTGTTTATTTTTGAAACGTTATTCTGGATTGTGAAGAGGAATGATTGGTGAAAATTTCAGTCGAATCAGCCCATTGGTTCGAAAGATACTATACCTGTCATTTGAAGAAGAACACCCTGTATCTCAGTTATTTCGAAAGTTAGACTGTTTATTTTTGAAACGTTATTCTGGATTGTGAAGAGGAATGATTGGTGAAACTTTCAGTCGAATCAGCCCAGATTTTCGAAAGATACTATACCTGCCATTTGAAGAAGAACACCTTGTATCTCAGTTGTTTCGAAAGTTAGACTGTTTATTTTTGAAACGTTACTCTGGATTGTGAAGAGGAATGATTGGTGAAAATTTAAGTCGTATCAGCCCATTGGTTCGAAAGTACTATACCTGCCATTTGAAGAAGAACACCCTGTATCTCAGTTGTTTCGGAAGTTAGACTGTTTATTTTTGAAACGTTACTCTGGATTGTGAAGAGGAATGATTGGTGAAAATTTCAGTCGAATCAGCAGAGCTGTTCGAGAGATACTTTACCTGTCATTTGAAGAAGAACACCCTGTATCTCAGGTGTTTCGAATGTTAGACTCTTTATTTTTTGAAAGTTATTCGGGATTGTGAAGAGGAATGATTGGTGAAAATTTCAGTCGAATCAACCCATTGGTTCGAAAGATACTATACCTGCCATTTGAAGAAGAACACCCTGTATCTCAGATGTTTCGAAAGTAAGACTGTTTATTTTTGAAACGTTACTCTGGATTGTGAAGAGGAACGATTGGTGAAAATTTCAGTCGAATCAGCAGAGCTGTTCGAGAGATACTATACCTGTCATTTGAAGAAAAACACGCTGTATCTCAGGTGGTTCGAATGTTAGACTCTTTATTTTTGGAAAGTTATTCGGGATTGTGAAGAGGAATGATTGGTGAAAATTTCAGTCGAATCAGCCCATTGGTTCGAAAGATACCATACCTGCCATTTAAAGAAGAACACCCTGTTTCTCAGTTGTTTCGAAAGTGAGACTGTTTATTTTTGAAACGTTATTCTGGATTGTGAAGGGGAATGATTGGTGAAAATTTCAGTCGAATCAGCCCATTGGTTCGAAAGATACTATACCTGCCATTTGAAGAAGAACACCTTGTATCTCAGTTGTTTCGGAGGTTAGACTGTTTATTTTTGAAACGTTATTATGGATTGTGTGGAGGAATGACTGTTGAAAATTTCAGTCGAATCAGCCCATTGGTTCGAAAGATACTATACCTGTCATTTGAAGAAGAACAACCTGTATCTCAGTTATTTCGAAAGTTAGACTGTTTATTTTTGGAACGTTATTTTGGATTGAGGAGACTAATGATTGGTGAAAATTTCAGTCGAATCAGCCCGTTGGTTCGAAAGATACTATACCTGCCATTCGAAGAAGAACACCCTGTATCTCAGTTGCTTCGGAAGTTAGACTGTTTATGTTTGAAACGTTATTCTGGATTGTGAAGAGGAATGATTGGTGAAAATTTCAGTCGAATCAGCCCATTGGTTCGAAAGATACTATACCTGTCATTTGAAGAAGAACACCCTGTATCTCAGTTATTTCGAAAGTTAGACTGTTTATTTTTGAAACATTATTCTGGATTGTGAAGAGGAATGATTGGTGAAACTTTCAGTCGAATCAGCCCAGATTTTCGAAAGATACTATACCTGCCATTTGAAGAAGAACACCTTGTATCTTAGTTGTTTCGAAAGTTAGACTGTTTATTTTTGAAACGTTACTCTGGATTGTGAAGAGGAATGATTGGTGATAATTTCAGTCGAATCAGCCCAGTGGTTCGAGAGATACTATACCAGTCATTTGAAGAAGAACACCCTGTATCTCAGGTGTTTCGAATGTAAGACTTTTTATTTTTGAAGAGTTACTCGGGATTGTGAAGAGGAATGATTGGTGAAAATTTAAGTCGTATCAGCCCATTGGTTCGAAAGTACTATACCTGCCATTTGAAGAAGAACACCCTGTATCTCAGTTGTTTCGAAAGTTAGACTGTTTATTTTTGAAACGTTACTCTGGATTGTGAAGAGGAATGATTGGTGAAAATTTCAGTCGAATCAGCAGAGCTGTTCGAGAGATACTTTACCTGTCATTTGAAGAAGAACACCCTGTATCTCAGGTGTTTCGAATGTTAGACTCTTTATTTTTGGAAAGTTATTCGGGATTGTGAAGAGGAATGATTGGTGAAAATTTCAGTCGAATCAACCCATTGGTTCGAAAGATACTATACCTGCCATTTGAAGAAGAACACCCTGTATCTCAGATGTTTCGAAAGTAAGACTGTTTATTTTTGAAACGTTACTCTGGATTGTGAAGAGGAACGATTTGTGAAAATTTCAGTCGAATCAGCAGAGCTGTTCGAGAGATACTATACCTGTCATTTGAAGAAAAAAACCCTGTATCTCAGGTGGTTCGAATGTTAGACTCTTTATTTTTGGAAAGTTATTCGGGATTGTGAAGAGGAATGATTGGTGAAAATTTCAGTCGAATCAGCCCATTGGTTCGAAAGATACCATACCTGCCATTTGAAGAACACCCTGTATCTCAGTTGTTTCGAAATTTAGACTGTTTATTTTTGAAACGTTACTCTGGATTGTGAAGAGGAATGATTGGTGAAAATTTCAGTCGAATCAGCAGAGCTGTTCGAGAGATTCTATACCTGTCATTTGAAGAAAAACACCCTGTATCTCAGGTGGTTCGAATGTTAGACTCTTTATTTTTGGAAAGTTATTCGGGATTGTGAAGAGGAATGATTGGTGAAAATTTCAGTCGAATCAGCAAAGCTGCTCGAGAGATACTATACCTGTCATTTGAAGAAGAACACCCGGTATCTCAGGTGTTTCGAATGTTGGACTCTTTATTTTCGAAAAGTTATTCTGGATTGTGAAGAGGAATGATTGGTGAAAATTTCAGTCGAATCAGCCCATTGGTTCGAAAGATACTATACCTGCCATTTGAAGAAGAACACCCTGTATCTCAGGTGTTTCGAATGTAAGACTGTTTATTTTTGAAACACTATTTTGGATTGTGAAGAGGAATCATTGGTGAAAATTTCAGTCGAATCAGCCCATTGGTTCGAAAGATACTATACCTGCCATTTGAAGAAGAACACCTTGTATCTCAGTTGTATCGGAGGTTAGACTGTTTATTTTTGAAACGTTATTATGGATTGTGTAGAGGAATGACTGGTGAAAATTTCAGTCGAATCAGCAGAGCTGTTCGAGAGATACTATACCTGTCATTTGAAGAAAAACACCCTGTATCTCAGGTGGTTCGAATGTTAGACTCTTTATTTTTGGAAAGTTATTCGGGATTGTGAAGAGGAATGATTGGTGAAAATTTCAGTCGAATCAGCCCATTGGCTCGAAAGATACCATACCTGCCATTTAAAGAAGAACACTCTGTTTCTCAGTTGTTTCGAAAGTGAGACTGTTTATTATTGAAACGTTATTCTGGATTGTGAAGGGGAATGATTGGTGAAAATTTCAGTCGAATCAGCCCATTGGTTCGAAAGATGCTATACCTGCCATTTGAAGAAGAACAGCCTGTATCTCAGGTGTTCCGAATGTTAGACTGTTTATTTTTGAAACGCTATTCTGGATTGTGAAGAGGAATGATTGGTGAAAATTTCAGTCGAATCAGCCCATTGGTTCGAAAGATACTATACCTGCCATTTGAAGAAGAACACCTTGTATCTCAGTTGTTTCGGAGATTAGACTGTTTATTTTTGAAACGTTATTATGGATTGTGTGGAGGAATGACTGTTGAAAATTTCAGTCGAATCAGCCCGTTGGTTCGAAAGATACTATAACTGCCATTTGAAGAAGATCACCCTGTATCTCAGTTGTTTCGGAAGTTAGACTGTTTATTTTTGAAACGTTATTCTGGATTGTAAAGAGAAATGATTGGTGAAAATTTCAGTCGAATCAGCCCAGTGGTTCGAGAGATACTATACCTGTCATTTGAAGAAGAACACCCTGTATCTCAGTTGTTTCGAAAGTTAGACTGTTTATTTTTGAAACGTTATTCTGGATTGTGAAGAGGAATGATTGGTGAAAATTTCAGTCGAATCAGCCTAGTGGTTCGAAAAATACTATACCTGCCATTTGAAGAAGAACACCCTGTGTCTAAGTTGTTTCGAAAGTAAGGCTGTTTATTTTTGAAACGTTATTCTAGATTGTGAAGAGGAATGATTGGTGAAAATTTCAGTCAAATCAGCCCATTGGTTCGAAAGATACTTTACCTGCCATTTGAAGAAGAACACTCTGTATCTCAGTTGTTTCGGATGTTAGACTGTTTATTTCTGAAACGTTATTCTTGATTGTGAAGAGGAATGATTGGTGAAAATTTCAGTCGAATCAACCCACTGGTTCGAAAGATACTATACCTTCCATTTGAAGAAGAACACCCTGTATCTCAGTTGTTTCGAATCTTAGACTGTTTATTTTTGAAAAGTTATTCTGGATTGTGAAGAGGAATGATTGGTGAAAATTTCAGTCGTATCAGCCCATTGGTTCGAAAGATACTATACCTGCCATTTGAAGAACACCCTGTATCTCAGTTGTTTCGAAAGTTAGACTGTTTATTTTTGAATCGTTACTCTGGATTGTGAAGAGTAATGATTGGTGAAAATTTCAGTCGAATCAGCAGAGCTGTTCGAGAGATACTATACCTGTCATTTGAAGAAAAACACCCTGTATCTCAGGTGGTTCGAATGTTAGACTCTTTATTTTTGGAAAGTTATTCGGGATTGTGAAGAGGAATGATTGGTGAAAATTTCAGTCGAATCAGCCCATTGGTTCGAAAGATACTATACCTGTCATTTGAAGAAGAACACCCTGTATCTCAGTTATTTCGAAAGTTAGACTGTTTATTTTTGGAACGTTATTTTGGATTGAGGAGACTAATGATTGGTGAAAATTTCAGTCGAATCAGCCCGTTGGTTCGAAAGATACTATACCTGCCATTCGAAGAAGAACACCCTGTATCTCAGTTGCTCCGGAAGTTAGACTGTTTATTTTTGAAACGTAATTCTGGATTGTGAAGAGGAATGATTGGTGAAAATTTCAGTCGAATGAGCCCATTGGTTCGAAAGATACTATACCTGTCATTTGAAGAAGAACACCCTGTATCTCAGTTATTTCGAAAGTTAGACTGTTTATTTTTGAAACGTTATTCTGGATTGTGAAGAGGAATGATTGGTGAAACTTTCAGTCGAATCAGCCCAGATTTTCGAAAGATACTATACCTGCCATTTGAAGAAGAACACCTTGTATCTCAGTTGTTTCGAAAGATAGACTGTTTATTTTCGAAACGTTACTCTGGATTGTGAAGAGGAATGATTCGTGATAATTTCAGTCGAATCAGCCCAGTGGTTCGAGAGATACTATACCTGTCATTTGAAGAAGAACACCCTGTATCTCAGGTGTTTCGAATGTTAGACTTTTTATTTTTGAAGAGTTACTCGGCATTGTGAAGAGGAATGATTGGTGAAAATTTAAGTCGTATCAGCCCATTGGTTCGAAAGTACTATACCTGCCATTTGAAGAAGAACACCCTGTATCTCAGTTGTTTCGAAAGTTAGACTGTTTATTTTTGAAACGTTACTCTGGATTGTGAAGAGGAATGATTGGTGAAAATTTCAGTCGAATCAGCAGAGCTGTTCGAGAGATACTATACCTGTCATTTGAAGAAGAACACCCTGTATCTCAGGTGTTTCGAATGTTAGACTCTTTATTTTTGGAAAGTTATTCGGGATTGTGAAGAGGAATGATTGGTGAAAATAACAGTCGAATCAGCCCATTGGTTCGAAAGATACCATACCTGCCATTTGAAGAAGAACACCGTGTTTCTCAGTTGTTTCGAAAGTGAGACTGTTTATTTTTTAAACGTTATTCTGGATTGTGAAGGGGAATGATTGGTGAAAAATTCAGTCGAATCAGCCCATTGGTTCGAAAGATACTATACCTGCCATTTGAAGAAGAACACCCTGTATCTCAGGTGTTTCGAATGTTAGACTGTTTATTTTTGAAACGTTACTCTGGATTGTGAAGAGGAATGATTGGTGAAAATTTCAGTCGTATCAGCCCATTGGTTCGAAAGATACTATACCTGCCATTTGAAGAAGAACACCCTGTATCTCAGTTGTTTCGAAAGTTAGACTGTTTATTTTTGAAACGTTACTCTGGATTGTGAAGAGGAATGATTTGTGAAAATTTCAGTCGAATCAGCAAAGCTGCTCGAGAGATACTATACCTGTCATTTGAAGAAGAACACCCGGTATCTCAGGTGTTTCGAATGTTGGACTCTTTATTTTCGAAAAGTTATTCTGGATTGTGAAGAGGAATGATTGGTGAAAATTTCAGTCGAATCAGCCCATTGGTTCGAAAGATACTATACCTGCCATTTGAAGAAGAACACCCTGTATCTCAGGTGTTTCGAATGAAAGACTGTTTATTTTTGAAACACTATTTTGGATTGTGAAGAGGAATGATTGGTGAAAATTTCAGTCGAATCAGCCCATTGGTTCGAAAGATACTATACCTGCCATTTGAAGAAGAACACCTTGTATCTCAGTTGTATCGGAGGTTAGACTGTTTATTTTTGAAACGTTATTATGGATTGTGTAGAGGAATGACTGGTGAAAATTTCAGTCGAATCAGCCCATTGGTTCGAAAGATACTATAACTGCCATTTGAAGAAGAACACCCTGTATCTCAGTTGTTTCGAAAGTTAGACTGTCTATTTTCGAAACGTTATTCTGGATTGTAAAGAGGAATGATTGGTGAAAATTTCAGTCGAATCAGCCCAGTAATTCGAGAGATACTATACCTGTCATTTGAAGAAGAACACCCTGTATCTCATTTGTTTCGAAAGTTAGACTGTTTATTTTTGAAACGTTATTCTGGATTGTGAAGAGGAATGATATGTGAAAATTTCAGTCGAATCAGCCCAGTGGTTCGAAAAATACTATACCTGCCATTTGAAGAAGAACACCCTGTATCTAAGTTGTTTCGAAAGTTAGGCTGTTTATTTTTGAAACGTTATTCTGAATTGTGAAGAGGAATGATTGGTGAAAATTTCAGTCAAATCAGCCCATTGGTTTGAAAGATACTATACCTGCCATTTGAAGAAGAACACTCTGTATCTCAGTTGATTCGGATGTTAGACTGTTTATTTTTGAAACTCTATTCTGGACTGTGAAGAGGAATGATTGGTGAAAATTTCAGTCGAATCAGCCCATTGGTTCGAAAGATACCATACCTGCCATTTAAAGAAGAACACCCTGTTTCTCAGTTGTTTCGAAAGTGAGACTGTTTATTATTGAAACTTTATTCTGGATTGTGAAGGGGAATGATTGGTGAAAATTTCAGTCGAATCAGCCCATTGGTTCGAAAGATGCTATACCTGCCATTTGAAGAAGAACAGCCTGTATCTCAGGTGTTCCGAATGTTAGACTGTTTATTTTTGAAACGCTATTCTGGATTGCGAAGAGGAATGATTGGTGAAAATTTCAGTCGAATCAGCCCATTGGTTCGAAAGATACTATACCTGCCATTTGAAGAAGAACACCTTGTATCTCAGTTGTTTCGGAGATTAGACTGTTTATTTTTGAAACGTTATTATGGATTGTGTGGAGGAATGACTGTTGAAAATTTCAGTCGAATCAGCCCGTTGGTTCGAAAGATACTATAACTGCCATTTGAAGAAGATCACCCTGTATCTCAGTTGTTTCGGAAGTTAGACTGTTTATTTTTGAAACGTTATTCTGGATTGTAAAGAGAAATGATTGGTGAAAATTTCAGTCGAATCAGCCTAGTGGTTCGAAAAATACTATACCTGCCATTTGAAGAGGAACACCCTGTGTCTAAGTTGTTTCGAAAGTAAGGCTGTTTATTTTTGAAACGTTATTCTAGATTGTGAAGAGGAATGATTGGTGAAAATTTCAGTCAAATCAGCCCATTGGTTCGAAAGATACTTTACCTGCCATTTGAAGAAGAACACTCTGTATCTCAGTTGTTTCGGATGTTAGACTGTTTATTTCTGAAACGTTATTCTTGATTGTGAAGAGGAATGATTGGTGAAAATTTCAGTCGAATCAACCCACTGGTTCGAAAGATACTATACCTTCCATTTGAAGAAGAAGACCCTGTATCTCAGTTGTTTCGAATCTTAGACTGTTTATTTTTGAAAAGTTATTCTGGATTGTGAAGAGGAATGATTGGTGAAAATTTCAGTCGTATCAGCCCATTGGTTCGAAAGATACTATACCTGCCATTTGAAGAACACCCTGTATCTCAGTTGTTTCGAAAGTTAGACTGTTTATTTTTGAATCGTTACTCTGGATTGTGAAGAGTAATGATTGGTGAAAATTTCAGTCGAATCAGCAGAGCTGTTCGAGAGATACTATACCTGTCATTTGAAGAAAAACACCCTGTATCTCAGGTGGTTCGAATGTTAGACTCTTTATTTTTGGAAAGTTATTCGGGATTGTGAAGAGGAATGATTGGTGAAAATTTCAGTCGAATCAGCCCATTGGTTCGAAAGATACTATACCTGTCATTTGAAGAAGAACACCCTGTATCTCAGTTATTTCGAAAGTTAGACTGTTTATTTTTGGAACGTTATTTTGGATTGAGGAGACTAATGATTGGTGAAAATTTCAGTCGAATCAGCCCGTTGGTTCGAAAGATACTATACCTGCCATTCGAAGAAGAACACCCTGTATCTCAGTTGCTCCGGAAGTTAGACTGTTTATTTTTGAAACGTAATTCTGGATTGTGAAGAGGAATGATTGGTGAAAATTTCAGTCGAATGAGCCCATTGGTTCGAAAGATACTATACCTGTCATTTGAAGAAGAACACCCTGTATCTCAGTTATTTCGAAAGTTAGACTGTTTATTTTTGAAACGTTATTCTGGATTGTGAAGAGGAATGATTGGTGAAACTTTCAGTCGAATCAGCCCAGATTTTCGAAAGATACTATACCTGCCATTTGAAGAAGAACACCTTGTATCTCAGTTGTTTCGAAAGATAGACTGTTTATTTTCGAAACGTTACTCTGGATTGTGAAGAGGAATGATTGGTGATAATTTCAGTCGAATCAGCCCAGTGGTTCGAGAGATACTAAACCTGTCATTTGAAGAAGAACACCCTGTATCTCAGGTGTTTCGAATGTTAGACTTTTTATTTTTGAAGGGTTACTCGGCATTGTGAAGAGGAATGATTGGTGAAAATTTAAGTCGTATCAGCCCATTGGTTCGAAAGTACTATACCTGCCATTTGAAGAAGAACACCCTGTATCTCAGTTGTTTCGAAAGTTAGACTGTTTATTTTTGAAACGTTACTCTGGATTGTGAAGAGGAATGATTGGTGAAAATTTCAGTCGAATCAGCAGAGCTGTTCGAGAGATACTATACCTGTCATTTGAAGAAGAACACCCTGTATCTCAGGTGTTTCGAATGTTAGACTCTTTATTTTTGGAAAGTTATTCGGGATTGTGAAGAGGAATGATTGGTGAAAATAACAGTCGAATCAGCCCATTGGTTCGAAAGATACCATACCTGCCATTTGAAGAAGAACACCGTGTTTCTCAGTTGTTTCGAAAGTGAGACTGTTTATTTTTTAAACGTTATTCTGGATTGTGAAGGGGAATGATTGGTGAAAAATTCAGTCGAATCAGCCCATTGGTTCGAAAGATACTATACCTGCCATTTGAAGAAGAACACCCTGTATCTCAGGTGTTTCGAATGTTAGACTGTTTATTTTTGAAACGTTACTCTGGATTGTGAAGAGGAATGATTGGTGAAAATTTCAGTCGTATCAGCCGATTGGTTCGAAAGATACTATACCTGCCATTTGAAGAAGAACACCCTGTATCTCAGTTGTTTCGAAAGTTAGACTGTTTATTTTTGAAACGTTACTCTGGATTGTGAAGAGGAATGATTGGTGAAAATTTCAGTCGAATCAGCAAAGCTGCTCGAGAGATACTATACCTGTCATTTGAAGAAGAACACCCGGTATCTCAGGTGTTTCGAATGTTGGACTCTTTATTTTCGAAAAGTTATTCTGGATTGTGAAGAGGAATGATTGGTGAAAATTTCAGTCGAATCAGCCCATTGGTTCGAAAGATACTATACCTGCCATTTGAAGAAGAACACCCTGTATCTCAGGTGTTTCGAATGAAAGACTGTTTATTTTTGAAACACTATTTTGGATTGTGAAGAGGAATGATTGGTGAAAATTTCAGTCGAATCAGCCCATTGGTTCGAAAGATACTATACCTGCCATTTGAAGAAGAACACCTTGTATCTCAGTTGTATCGGAGGTTAGACTGTTTATTTTTGAAACGTTATTATGGATTGTGTAGAGGAATGACTGGTGAAAATTTCAGTCGAATCAGCCCATTGGTTCGAAAGATACTATAACTGCCATTTGAAGAAGAACACCCTGTATCTCAGTTGTTTCGAAAGTTAGACTGTCTATTTTCGAAACGTTATTCTGGATTGTAAAGAGGAATGATTGGTGAAAATTTCAGTCGAATCAGCCCAGTAATTCGAGAGATACTATACCTGTCATTTGAAGAAGAACACCCTGTATCTCATTTGTTTCGAAAGTTAGACTGTTTATTTTTGAAACGTTATTCTGGATTGTGAAGAGGAATGATAGGTGAAAATTTCAGTCGAATCAGCCCAGTGGTTCGAAAAATACTATACCTGCCATTTGAAGAAGAACACCCTGTATCTAAGTTGTTTCGAAAGTTAGGCTGTTTATTTTTGAAACGTTATTCTGAATTGTGAAGAGGAATGATTGGTGAAAATTTCAGTCAAATCAGCCCATTGGTTTGAAAGATACTATACCTGCCATTTGAAGAAGAACACTCTGTATCTCAGTTGATTCGGATGTTAGACTGTTTATTTTTGAAACTTTATTCTGGACTGTGAAGAGGAATGATTGGTGAAAATTTCAGTCGAATCAGCCCATTGGTTCGAAAGATACCATACCTGCCATTTAAAGAAGAACACCCTATTTCTCAGTTGTTTCGAAAGTGAGACTGTTTATTATTGAAACGTTATTCTGGATTGTGAAGGGGAATGATTGGTGAAAATTTCAGTCGAATCAGCCCATTGGTTCGAAAGATGCTATACCTGCCATTTGAAGAAGAACAGCCTGTATCTCAGGTGTTCCGAATGTTAGACTGTTTATTTTTGAAACGCTATTCTGGATTGCGAAGAGGAATGATTGGTGAAAATTTCAGTCGAATCAGCCCATTGGTTCGAAAGATACTATACCTGCCATTTGAAGAAGAACACCTTGTATCTCAGTTGTTTCGGAGATTAGACTGTTTATTTTTGAAACGTTATTATGGATTGTGTGGAGGAATGACTGTTGAAAATTTCAGTCGAATCAGCCCGTTGGTTCGAAAGATACTATAACTGCCATTTGAAGAAGATCACCCTGTATCTCAGTTGTTTCGGAAGTTAGACTGTTTATTTTTGAAACGTTATTCTGGATTTTAAAGAGAAATGATTGGTGAAAATTTCAGTCGAATCAGCCCAGTGGTTCGAGAGATACTATACCTGTCATTTGAAGAAGAACACCCTGTATCTCAGTTGTTTCGAAAGTAAGACTGTTTATTTTTGAAACGTTATTCTGGATTGTGAAGAGGAATGATTGGTGAAAATTTCAGTCGAATCAGCCTAGTGGTTCGAAAAATACTATACCTGCCATTTGAAGAAGAACACCCTGTGTCTAAGTTGTTTCGGAAGTAAGGCTGTTTATTTTTGAAACGTTATTCTAGATTGTGAAGAGGAATGATTGGTGAAAATTTCAGTCAAATCAGCCCATTGGTTCGAAAGATACTTTACCTGCCATTTGAAGAAAGAACACTCTGTATCTCAGTTGTTTCGGATGTTAGACTGTTTATTTCTGAAACGTTATTCTTGATTGTGAAGAGGAATGATTGGTGAAAATTTCAGTCGAATCAACCCACTGGTTCGAAAGATACTATACCTTCCATTTGAAGAAGAACACCCTGTATCTCAGTTGTTTCGAATCTTAGACTGTTTATTTTTGAAAAGTTATTCTGGATTGTGAAGAGGAATGATTGGTGAAAATTTCAGTCGTATCAGCCCATTGGTTCGAAAGATACTATACCTGCCATTTGAAGAACACCCTGTATCTCAGTTGTTTCGAAAGTTAGACTGTTTATTTTTGAAACGTTACTCTGGATTGTGAAGAGGAATGATTGGTGAAAATTTCAGTCGAATCAGCAGAGCTGTTCGAGAGATACTATACCTGTCATTTGAAGAAAAACACCCTGTACCTCAGGTGGTTCGAATGTTCGACTCTTTATTTTTGGAAAGTTATTCGGGATTGTGAAGAGGAATGATTGGTGAAAATTTCAGTCGAATCAGCCCATTGGTTCGAAAGATACTATACCTGTCATTTGAAGAAGAACACCCTGTATCTCAGTTATTTCGAAAGTTAGACTGTTTATTTTTGGAACGTTATTTTGGATTGAGGAGACTAATGATTGGTGAAAATTTCAGTCGAATCAGCCCGTTGGTTCGAAAGATACTATACCTGCCATTCGAAGAAGAACACCCTGTATCTCAGTTGCTTCGAAAGTTAGACTGTTTATTTTTGAAACGTAATTCTGGATTGTGAAGAGGAATGATTGGTGAAAATTCCAGTCGAATGAGCCCATTGGTTCGAAAGATACTATATCTGTCATTTGAAGAAGAACACCCCGTATCTCAGTTATTTCGAAAGTTAGACTGTTTATTTTTGAAACGTTATTCTGGATTGTGAAGAGGAATGATTGGTGAAACTTTCAGTCGAATCAGCCCAGATTTTCGAAAGATACTATACCTGCCATTTGAAGAAGAACACCTTGTATCTCAGTTGTTTCGAAAGATAGACTGTTTATTTTCGAAACGTTACTCTGGATTGTGAAGAGGAATGATTGGTGATAATTTCAGTCGAATCAGCCCAGTGGTTCGAGAGATACTATACCTGTCATTTGAAGAAGAACACCCTGTATCTCAGGTGTTTCGAATGTTAGACTTTTTATTTTTGAAGAGTTACTCGGGATTGTGAAGAGGAATGATTGGTGAAAATTTAAGTCGTATCAGCCCATTGGTTCGAAAGTACTATACCTGCCATTTGAAGAAGAACACCCTGTATCTCAGTTGTTTCGAAAGTTAGACTGTTTATTTTTGAAACGTTACTCTGGATTGTGAAGAGGAATGATTGGTGAAAATTTCAGTCGAATCAGCAGAGCTGTTCGAGAGATACTATACCTGTCATTTGAAGAAGAACACCCTGTATCTCAGGTGTTTCGAATGTAAGACTCTTTATTTTTGGAAAGTTATTCGAGATTGTGAAGAGGAATGATTGGTGAAAATAACAGTCGAATCAGCCCATTGGTTCGAAAGATACCATACCTGCCATTTGAAGAAGAACACCGTGTTTCTCAGTTGTTTCGAAAGTGAGACTGTTTATTTTTTAAACGTTATTCTGGATTGTGAAGGGGAATGATTGGTGAAAAATTCAGTCGAATCAGCCCATTGGTTCGAAAGATACTATACCTGCCATTTGAAGAAGAACCTCCTGTATCTCAGGTGTTTCGAATGTTAGACTGTTTATTTTTGAAACGTTACTCTGGATTGTGAAGAGGAATGATTGGTGAAAATTTCAGTCGTATCAGCCCATTGGTTCGAAAGATACTATACCTGCCATTTGAAGAAGAACACCCTGTATCTCAGTTGTTTCGAAAGTTAGACTGTTTATTTTTGAAACGTTACTCTGGATTGTGAAGAGGAATGATTGGTGAAAATTTCAGTCGAATCAGCAAAGCTGCTCGAGAGATACTATACCTGTCATTTGAAGAAGAACACCCGGTATCTCAGGTGTTTCGAATGTTGGACTCTTTATTTTCGAAAAGTTATTCTGGATTGTGAAGAGGAATGATTGGTGAAAATTTCAGTCGAATCAGCCCATTGGTTCGAAAGATACTATACCTGCCATTTGAAGAAGAACACCCTGTATCTCAGGTGTTTCGAATGAAAGACTGTTTATTTTTGAAACACTATTTTGGATTGTGAAGAGGAATGATTGGTGAAAATTTCAGTCGAATCAGCCCATTGGTTCGAAAGATACTATACCTGCCATTTGAAGAAGAACACCTTGTATCTCAGTTGTATCGGAGGTTAGACTGTTTATTTTTGAAACGTTATTATGGATTGTGTAGAGGAATGACTGGTGAAAATTTCAGTCGAATCAGCCCATTGGTTCAAAAGATACTATAACTGCCATTTGAAGAAGAACACCCTGTATCTCAGTTGTTTCGAAAGTTAGACTGTTTATTTTCGAAACGTTATTCTGGATTGTAAAGAGGAATGATTGGTGAAAATTTCAGTCGAATCAGCCCAGTAATTCGAGAGATACTATACCTGTCATTTGAAGAAGAACACCCTGTATCTCATTTGTTTCGAAAGTTAGACTGTTTATTTTTGAAACGTTATTCTGGATTGTGAAGAGGAATGATAGGTGAAAATTTCAGTCGAATCAGCCCAGTGGTTCGAAAAATACTATACCTGCCATTTGAAGAAGAACACCCTGTATCTAAGTTGTTTCGAAAGTTAGGCTGTTTATTTTTGAAACGTTATTCTGAATTGTGAAGAGGAATGATTGGTGAAAATTTCAGTCAAATCAGCCCATTGGTTTGAAAGATACTATACCTGCCATTTGAAGAAGAACACTCTGTATCTCAGTTGATTCGGATGTTAGACTGTTTATTTTTGAAACTTTATTCTGGACTGTGAAGAGGAATGATTGGTGAAAATTTCAGTCGAATCAGCCCAGTGGTTCGAAAGATACTATACCTGCCATTTGAAGAAGAACACCCTGTATCTCAGTTGTTTCGAATGTTAGACTGTTTATTTTTGAAAAGTTATTCTGGATTGTGAAGAGAAATTATTGATGAAAATTTCAGTCGAATTAGCCCATTGGTTCGAAAGATACTATACCTGCCATTTGAAGAAGAACACCCTGTATCTCAGTTGTTTCGAAAGTTAGACTGTTTATTTTTGGAACGTTATTTTGGATTGAGGAGACTAATGATTGGTGAAAATTTCAGTCGATTCAGCCCATTGGTTCGAAAGATACTATACCTGCAATTCGAAGAAGAACACCCTGTATCTCAGTTGCTTCGGAAGTTAGACTGTTTATTTTTGAAACGTTATTCTGGATTGTGGAGAGGAATGATTGGTGAAAATTTCAGTCGAATCAGCTCATTGGTTCGAAAGATACTATACCTGCCATTTATTTATTTATTTATTTATTGAACACAAGAATACAAACAGGTATTTCAACCCAAGATCAGTATTCATAGGTTACAAAAAAATATATACAATCATTAGGCATAAACTTGAACATAGTGCAAATAAAGAAAAAAAAATCCAATGAAACACTGAACCAAGAGCAACCGATAATCAGAAAGAAACAAAAGGAAATCAATCTTGTGCTAAATAATGATGTTTCAACAACTTCTTATAGCGAATAAAGGGGATATTGAAGGGATCTAAATCGAAAGAACTCGAGTTGAACTCACTCAAAATTCTACATAATGGTGAATATTTTGTAATGTTCAATCTACGAAAAGGAATGGCAAACAACTCCGTCGATCTGAGTCTCCTCTCAGGTACCCTGAAAGGTATAGATTGGAGTAGGGAAGGGGCCGAAAGAACGCCGTTGACGATCTTGAATATCAGACACATGTCGTTGACTTTCCTGCGGTTTTCTAAGGTGAGCATGTTAAACCTCTTGAGAGCTTCGGAGTATTCATGGTTTTCAATTCGGAAGTTATTCCGATATGACATACATCGGAGGAACTTGTGCTGTACGCTTTCCAGCCTTCTCACGTGGCACTCATAGTGAGGATTCCAAACTGAAGATGAAAAATTCAGTCTACTACAAACCAAAGAATAATACATAGTCAACAAAGTCTCATTTTTCTTGAACATCTTACTATGACGAAGGACGAAACCAAGCATTTTATTCGCTGATGACACGATGTTGTCTATATGCTCGATAAAATTCAGTTTTTCATCTAGAACCACTCCCAAATCGCGAATACTACACACTTTCTGCAACTTATTCTGATTTAACGAGTAATCAAACCTGATTTTATTGGTATTTCTTGTAAAAGAAATTTGAAAACATTTTTCCATGTTCAGAAGAAGGAAATTTTCTCGGCAGTAGTCACAGAATCTGTTTAAATCCTGCAGCAGCAAACAACAATCGACGAAGCTCTTCACCCTCAAAAAAATCTTTAAATCATCCGCAAACAGCAAAAATCTGGCATAACGAAAACATGACGCTTTATTATTCATATAGATGATGAAAAAGAGAGGTCCGAGGTGCGACCCTTGCGGTACTCCAGATGAACTGAGAAATGTTCTTGACGCTTGTCCATGAACACATACAAATTGTGATCTGTGAGAAATGTAAGATGTTATCCATCTAAGCAGATCCCCACAAATTCCCACCTCAGCAAGTCGATGCAATAGTACCGAATGATTAATTTTGTCAAATGCTTTTTTTAGGTCTGTGTATATAACGTCTGTTTGATGCTTTGATTCGAACCCTTCAGAAACATATTCCACCATACTAATTAGGTTCGTTTCCACACTACGACCTTTTATGAAACCGAGCTGATTCTCAATTATCAAGTTTTTTACATGATTCTCAATATATTTAAAAAGTAAGGCTTCAAAGATCTTAGGAATTGCTGAGATGACAGCTATGGGCCTATAGTTTTGAACTAAGTCCTTTCGGCCCCCCTTGTACACTGGAATAATTTTCGATAATCTCCAACGATGAGGAAAAACACCAACTCCGAGCGACCGGTTAAATATAATCGTTAATGGAAGTGCAAGAGACCTGTGACAATTTTTCAAAAATATCGGTGGAACTTCATCAGGACCAGGGCCCCCGTTAGGATTCAATGTTCTCAAGGCCTCCTCAACGCTTGCCTCAGAGAGCGATATCTCTCCTAAATAATCGCTATTGTAGACGTTCTCGACATGATCAAAATTGTCATTGCAATCCACTGCGGGTTCAAAAACAGAACCAAAAAAATCAGCAAAAAGATTCGAAACATCCTCGGGAGTCGAGGCCTCCAGATCGTCCCTCCTCATAACCGACGGAAACGAGCTATGCCGTCCCCTATGAGAAATGTACTTGAAGAAATTACTCGAATTATAGGATATCTGTTGCTCAATAGATTCCAGATAGCGATAAAAGTCTCTAGATATGAGTCTTTTCGAAAGGGACCTCAGAAGTTTGAAATGATTATAATGATGAATACTCTTGTAAATTTTATATTTTTTGTGAAATATATTCTTCTGATTGATAATCCGTATTGTTTCTTTCGAATAATATAAAGGAAATTTCTTATTCGTCTTAGTTTTAGGTATATATTTAACAATTAAACTTTTCAATATGTCATAGAGAACATCCACACTTTCATCTACACTCATGTTTTCTAACAATGAGCTCCAATCAAGTTCGAGAAGTTCAGAGTTCAAATCATCGTAATTGCCCTTTCGGAAATTCAACCTCTGAGAAGAAGTTTTCCTCAAATAATCGTGAATACTAACATCAAACAGAAATTCAATTGTTGGATGAAAATCATCCTCATTAACTAAAGGTGTCTCACTTCTCATGAGATTATTTACTCTTATCTTGTTACACAATATCAAATCAAGCATCTTATTTTTTGAATTAGGAATATTATTGAACTGTTTCAATTCCAAAAAGTTTAAACAATCAACAAAATTTGCGTATTTATGATCAAGTACCGTTGGTTCTAAAAAGTCACATGATGACCGACTCACCCATCCCAGTGATGGACAATTGAAATCGCCACAGATCAACAACACATCCGAATCACGGATCCTCGCCTTAATGGATTCCAACTTGCTTACAAACATTGTGTAAGCCTCGTCGTTGCCGGGCGCGATGTACACACAACACATATAAACGTTTTTCTTATTAACTTTGATTTTTAACCAAATGTCTTCTGCTCCACTCTCGAAATCGAGCAACCGATTTGCATTCAACCCGTTACGTACGATCACAAACACACCCCCACCATCCTTTTTAATGGATCTACTCAAGTCTCTATCCCGCCTAAAAATAGTGTACTGATCGTCCACCACCTCACTGTCCAACACGCCCTCGTTTAACCATGACTCCGTAACCATAATCACGTCGAATGAATAAGTTGTCACATTCATCTTAAAAGTATGTAGTTTTGTACGCAAACCACGCACATTTTGATACATGACGTGCAGAGCCATTTTTGTGTGATATATGCCTGTAGTAAATTCAAATAGTGGATTAGTTAAGCTTGGCTAGATCAGCTTCGCTTCGGACATGAAATATCCTAGATGAATCGTCTTTTCTAATCAATATACTACCATTCTGAGACCAAACGAATTTAAAACCCTTTTCCTTAGCTGCCGCTCGAGCTGCTTTAAAAACTATTTTATTCTTGGTAGTAAGGTGTTCGTTGATATAAAATTTATCTGATATGCCATTCAATTTGAATGCATTTTGCCTTCCCAATTCCATTCGCTTCACCTTAACTGTAGACATCATTTCATCTTTTTTTGCCCTGGAGGTGAATTTCACCACAACGTTTCTTGGCTTGCCGACAATTTTCGTAGGTACTCGGGTTATCGATGACAATACATTCGGTTCTAAGGGCATGCCAACATACTCTCCAATTTTTCCAAGAACATCGTACAAATTTTCGTCCTTTTTTTCGGGTATTCCATAATTTCCACATTGTTCAATCTTGCTGCTCAACCTTGTCCAATCTAGTATGCAGCTCTGATAATTCTCTCTTCAGCAAATCATTTTCCCCCTTTATCTCTTTTGCAAGTTTCAAGACCTCATTGAGCTTAACCAGTTTACTTTCAAAATCTGTTATTTTATTCGAGCAAAATGTTACGGAATTTCGTAATTCCCCAATATCGTTCCTCACAGCTGCGATCTCCATCCTCACCGACGACATCATCCTCTGTAACGCACCAATAGCATGATCCGCCACTGGAACTCCGTCCGCTACGAGCGCGGAACCTCGGCGATCCTGCAGAGGCGAGGTGTGACTCACCGATGCAACAGCGGTCCCGGAATCCCTGGCGCCACGACAGTCAACAAATTCCCATATTCCACCCGGCGTTTTCGTTATCAATGATATTAAGTTTTTTGTCAAATCCGAACATCTGCCGTTAGCATGAAGATACGATTGACATTTACTACATTGTAATCCAGGGGATTTTGTATTGAGGGAATTTGTACAAATAGCGCAAACAGGCATTGTAATCGCACAAACGACACAACAATCGCAATGAACAATCTCTACTGCACAAAATAATACCAAATTAAAGCAATTAACTCCACCGATTGTATAATAAACTTGTCGAAACAGCGAGAGCAAAACTAACACGTTGACGCTCTCACATGTTATGTTATTTGAAGAGGAACACCCTGTATCTCAGATGTTTCGAATGTTAGACTGTTTATTTTTGAAACGTTATTCTGGATTGTGAAGAGGAATGATTGGTGAAAATTTCAGTCGAATCAACCCATTGGTTCGAAAGATACTATACCTGCCATTTGAAGAAGAACACCCTGTATCTCAGATGTTTCGAAAGTAAAACCGTTTATTTTTGAAACGTTATTCTGGATTGTGGAGAGAAATGATTAGTGAAAATTTCAGTCGTATCAGCCCAGTGGTTCGATAGATACTATACCTGTCATTTGATGAAGAACACCCTGTATCTCAGGGTTTCGAATGTTAGACTTTTTATTTTTGAAACGTTATTCGGGGTTGTGAAGGGGAATGATTGGTGAAAATTTCACTCGAATCAGCCAATTGGTTCGAAAGATACTATACCTACGATTTGAAGAAGAACACCCTGTATCTCAGTTGTTTCGAAGGTTAGACTGTTTATTTTTGAAACCCTATACTGGATTGTGGAGAGGAATGATTGGTGAAAATTTCAGTCGTATCAGCCCATTGGTTCGAAAGATACTGTACCTGCCATTTGAAGAAGAACACCCTGTATCTCAGTTGTTTCGAAAATAAGACTGTTTATTTTTGAAACGTTACTCTGGATTGTGAAGAGGAATGATTGGTGAAAATTTCAGTCGAATCAGCAGAGCTGTTCGAGAGATACTATACCTGTCATTTGAAGAAGAACACCCTGTATCTCAGGTGGTTCGAATGTTAGACTCTTTATTTTTGGAAAGTTATTCGGGATTGTGAAGAGGAATGATTGGTGAAAATTTCAGTCGAATCAGCCCATTGGTTCGAAAGATACCATACCTGCCATTTGAAGAAGAACACCCTGTTTCTCAGTTGTTTCGAAAGTGAGACTGTTTATTTTTGAAACGTTATTCTGGATTGTGAAGGGAAATGATTGGTGAAAATTTCAGTCGAATCAGCCCATTGGTTCGAAAGATACTATACCTGCCATTTGAAGAAGAACACCCTGTATCTCAGGTGTTCCGAATGTTAGACTGTTTATTTTTGAAACGCTATTCTGGATTGTGAAGAGGAATGATTGGTGAAAATTTCAGTCGAATCAGCCCATTGGTTCGAAAGATACTATACCTGCCATTTGAAGAAGAACACCTTGTATCTCAGTTGTTTCGGAGGTTAGACTGTTTATTTTTGAAACGTTATTATGGATTGTGTGGAGGAATGAATGTTGAAAATTTCAGTCGAATCAGCCCGTTGGTTCGAAAGATACTATAACTGCCATTTGAAGAAGAACACCCTGTATCTCAGTTGTTTCGGAAGTTAGACTGTTTATTTTTAAACGTTATTCTGGATTGTAAAGAGAAATGATTGATGAAAATTTCAGTCGAATCAGCCCAGTGGTTCGAGAGATACTATACCTGTCATTTGAAGAAGAACACCCTGTATCTCAATTGTTTCGAAAGTTAGACTGTTTATTTTTGAAACATTATTCTGGATTGTGAAGAGGAATGATTGGTGAAAATTTCAGTCGAATCAGCCCAGTGGTTCGAAAAATACTATACCTGCCATTTGAAGAAGAACACCCTGTATCTAAGTTGTTTCGAAAGTAAGGCTGTTTATTTTTGAAACATTATTCTGGATTCTGAAGAGGAATGATTGGTGAAAATTTCAATCAAATCAGCCCATTGGTTCGAAAGAGACTATACCTGCCATTTGAAGAAGAACACTCTGTATCTCAGTTGTTTCGGATGTTAGACTGTTTATTTCTGAAACGTTATTCTGGATTGTGAAGAGGAATGATTGGTGAAAATTTCAGTCGAATCAGCCCAGTGGTTCGAAAGATACTATACCTGCCATTTGAAGAAGAACATCCTGTATCTCAGTTGTTTCGAATGTTAGACTGTTTATTTTTGAAAAGTTATTCTGGATTGTGAAGAGGAATGATTTGTGAAAATTTCAGTCGAATCAGCCCATTGGTTCGAAAGATACTATACCTGCCATTTGAAGAAGAACACCCTGTATCTCAGTTGTTTTAAACGTTAGACTGTTTATATTTGAAACGTTATTCTGGATTGAGGAGAGAAATTATTGATGAAAATTTCAGTCGAATTAGCCCATTGGTTCGAAAGATACTATACCTGCCATTTGAAGAAGAACACCCTGTATCTCAGTTGTTTCGAAAGTTAGACTGCTTATTTTTGGAACGTTATTTTGGATTGAGGAGAGAAATTATTGATGAAAATTTCAGTCGAATTAGCCCATTGGTTCGAAAGATACTATACCTGCCATTTGAAGAAGAACACCCTGTATCTCAGTTGTTTCGAATGTTAGACTGTTTATTTTTGAAATGTTATTCTGGATTGTGAAGAGGAATGATTGGTGAAAATTTCAGTCGAATCAGCCCATTGGTTCGAAAGATACTATACCTGTCATTTGAAGAAGAACACCCTGTATCTACGTTATTTCGAAAGTTAGACTGTTTATTTTTGAAACGTTATTCTGGATTGTGAAGAGAAATGATTGGTGAAACTTTCAGTCGAATCAGCCCAGATGTTCGAAAGATACTATACCTGCCATTTGAAGAAGAACACCTTGTATCTCAGTTGTTTCGAAAGTTAGACTGTTTATTTTTGAAATGTTAATATGGATTGTGTAGAGGAATGATTTGTGAAAATTTCAGTCGAATCAGCCCATTGGTTCGAAAGATACTATACCTGCCATTTGAAGAAAAACACCCTGTATCTCAGTTGTTTCGAAAGTTAGACTGTTTATTTTTGGAACGTTACTCTGGATTGTGAAGAGGAATGATTGGTGAAAATTTCAGTCGAATCAGCGAAGTGGTTCGAGAGATACTATACCTGTCATCTGAAGAAGAACAACCTTGTATCTCAGGTGTTTCGAATGCTAGACTTTTTATTTTTGAAAAGTTATTCGGGATTGTGAAGAGGAATGATTGGTGAAAATTTCAGTCGAATCAGCCCATTGGTTCGAAAGATACCATACCTGCCATTTGAAGAAGAACACCCTGTATCTCAGTTGTTTCGAAAGTTAGACTGTTTATTTTTGAAACGTTATTCTGGATTGTAAAGAGAAATGATTGGTGAAAATTTCAGTCGAATCAGCCCATTGGTTCGAAAGATACTATACCTGCCATTTGAAGAAGAACACCCTGTATATCAGGTGTTTCGAATGTTAGACTGTTTATTTTTGAAACGCTATTCTGAATTGTGAAGAGGAATGATTGGTGAAAATTTCAGTCGAATCAGCCCATTGGTTCGAAAGATACTATAACTGCCATTTGAAGAAGAACACCCTGTATCTCAGTTGTTTCGGAAGTTAGACTGTTTATTTTTGAAACGTTGTTCTGGATTGTAAAGAGGAATGATTGGTGAAAATTTCAGTCGAATCAACCCAGTGGTTCGAGAGATACTATACCTGTCATTTGAACAAGAACACCTTGTATCTAAGTTGTTTCGAAAGTTAGGCTGTTTATTTTTGAAACGTTTATCTGGATTGTGAAGAGGAATGATTGGTGAAAATTTCAGTCGAATCAACCCATTGGTTCGAAAGATACTATACCTGCCATTTGAAGAAGAACACCCTGTATCTCAGTTGTTTCGAATGTTAGACTGTTTATTTTTGAAATGTTAATCTGGATTGTGAAGAGGAATGATTGGTGAAAATTTCAGTCGAATCAGAACATTGGTTCGAAAGATACTATACCTGCCATTTGAAGAAGAACACCCTGTATCTCAGTTGTTTTAAAAGTTAGACTGTTTATTTTTAAACCGTTATTCTGGATTGTGAAGAGGAATGATTGGTGAAAATTTCAGTCGAATCAGCCCATTGGTTCGAAAGATACTTTACCTGCCATTTGAAAAAGAACAACCTGTATCTCAGTTGTTTTGAAAGTTAGACTGTTTATTTTTGAAACGTTATTCTGGATTGAGGAGCGGAATTATTGGTGAAAATTTCAGTCGAATAAGCCCATTGGTTCGAAAGATACTATACCTGCCATTTGAAGAAGAGCATCCTGTATCTCAGTTGTTTCGGAAGTTAGACTGTTTATTTTTGGAAAGTTATTCTGGATTGAGGAGACTAATGATTGGTGAAAATTTCAGTCGAATCAGCCCATTGGTTCGAAAGATACTATACCTGCCATTCGAAGAAGAACACCCTGTATCTCCGTTGCTTCGGAAGTTAGACTGTTTATTTTTGAAACGTTATTCTGGATTGTGAAGAGGAATGATTGGTGAAAATTTCAGTCGAATCAGCATATTGGTTCGAAAGATACTATACCTGCCATTTGAAGAAGAGCACCCTGTATCTCAGGTGTTTCGAAAAGTAGACTGTTTATTTTTGAATCGTTATTCGTATTGTGGAGAGGAATGATTGGTGAAAATTTCAGTCGGATCAGCCCATTGGTTCGAAAGATACTATACCGGCCATTTGAAAAAGAACAACCTGTATCTCAGTTGTTTTGAAAGTTAGACTGTTTATTTTTGAAACGTTATTCTGGATTGAGGAGCGGAATTATTGGTGAAAATTTCAGTCGAATAAGCCCATTGGTTCGAAAGATACTATACCTGCCATTTGAAGAAGAACATCCTGTATCTCAGTTGTTTCGGAAGTTAGACTGTTTATTTTTGGAAAGTTATTCTGGATTGAGGAGACTAATGATTGGTGAAAATTTCAGTCGAATCAGCCCAGTGGTTCGAAAGATACTATACCTGCCATTCGAAGAAGAACACCCTGTATCTCCGTTGCTTCGGAAGTTAGACTGTTTATTTTTGAAACGTTATTCTGGATTGTGAAGAGGAATGATTGGTGAAAATTTCAGTCGAATCAGCATATTGGTTCGAAAGATACTATACCTGCCATTTGAAGAAGAACACCCTTTATCTCAGTTGTTTCGAAAGTTAGACTGTTTATTTTTGAAACGTTATTCTGGATTGTGAAGACGAATGATTCGTGAAAATTTCAGTCGAATCAGCCCATTGGTTCGAAAGATACTATACCTGTCATTTGAAGAAGAACACCCTGTATCTCAGTTATTTCGGAAGTTAGACTGTTTATTTTTGAAACGTTATTCTGGATTCTGAAGGGGAATGATTGGTGAATATTTCAGTCGAATCAACCTATTGGTTCGAAAGATACTATACCTGCCATTTGAAGAAGAACACCTTGTATCTCAGTTGTTTCGAAAGTTAGACTATTTATTTTTGAAATATTATCATGGATTGTGTAGAGGAATGATTGATGAAAATTTCAGTCGAATCAGCCCATTGGTTCGAAAGATACTATACCTGCCATTTGAAGAACACCCTGTATCTCAGTTGTTTCGGAAGTGAGACTGTTTATTTTTGAAATGTTACTCTGGATTGTGAAGAAGAATGATTGGTGAAAATTTTAGTCGAATCAGCCCATTGGTTCGAAAAATACTATACCAGCCATTTGAAGAAGAACACCCTGTATCTCAGTTGTTTCGAAAGTTAGACTGTTTATTTTTGAAACGTTATTCTGGATCGTGAAGAGGAATGATTGATGAAAATTTCAGTCGAATCAGCCCATTGGTTCGAAAGATACCATACCTGCCATTTGAAGAGGAACACCCTGTATCTCAGGTGTTTCGAATGTTAGATTATTTAATTTTGAAACGTTATTGTGGATTGTGAGGAGGAATGATTGGGGAAAATTTCAGTCGAATCAACCCATTGGTTCGAAAGATACTATACCTGCCATTTGAAGGAGGACACCTTGTATCTCAGTTGTTTTGAAAGTTAGACTGTTTATTTTTTAAATGTTATTGTGGATTGTGTAGAGGAATGATTGGTGAAAATTTCAGTCGAATCAGGCCATTGGTTCGAAATATACTATACCTGCCATTTGAAGAAGAACACCCTGTATCTCAGTTGTTTCGAAAGTAAGACTGTTTATTTTTGAAACGTTATTCAGGATTGAGGAAAGAAATGATTGGTGAAAATTTCAGTCGTATCAGCCCAGTGGTTCGATAGATACTATACCTGTCATTTGATGAAGAACACCCTGTATCTCAGGTATTTCGAATGTTAGACTTTTTATTTTTGAAACGTTATTCGGGATTGTGAAGGGGAATGATTGGTGAAAATTTCAGTCGAATCAGCCAATTGGTTCGAAAGATACTATACATACGATTTGAAGAAGAACAGCCTGTATCTCAGTTGTTTCGAAAGTTAGACTGTTTATTTTTGAAACCTCATACTGGATTGGGAAGAGGAATGATTGGTGAAAATTTCAGTCGAATCAGCAAAGTGGCTCGAGAGATACTATACCTGTCATTTGAAGAAGAACACCCATTATCTCAGGTGTTTCGAATGTTAGACTTTTTCTTTTTGAAAAGTTATTCGGGATTGTGAAGAGAAATGATTGGTGAAAATTTCAGTCGAATCTGCAAAGTGGCTCGAGAGATACTATACCTGTCATTTGAAGAAGAACACCCATTATCTCAGGTGTTTCGAATGTTAGACTTTTTCTTTTTGAAAAGTTATTCGGGATTGTGAAGAGAAATGATTGGTGAAAATTTCAGTCGAATCAGCCCATTGGTTCGAAAGATACCATACCTGCCATTTGAAGAAGAACACCCTGTATCTCAGTTGTTTCGGAAGTAAGACTGTTTATTTTTGAAAAGTTATTCTGGATTGTGAAGAGGAATGATTGGTGAAAATTTCAGTCGAATCAGCCCATTGGTTCGAAAGATACTATAACTGCCATTTGAAGAAGAACACCCTGTATCTCAGTTGTTTCGAGAGTTAGACTGTTTATTTTTGAAACGTTATTCTTGATTGTAAAGAGGAATGATTGGTGAAAATTTCAGTCGAATCAGCCCAGTGGTTCGAGGGATACTATACCTGTCATTTGAAGAAGGACACCCTGTTTCTAAGTTGTTTCGAAAGTTAGGCTGTTTATTCTTGAAACGTTGATCTGGATTGTGAAGAGGAATTATTGGTGAAAATTTCAGTCGAATCAACCCATTGGTTCGAAAGATACTATACCTGCCATTTGAAGAAGAACACCGTATCTCAGTTGTTTCGGATGTTAGACTGTTTATTTTTGAAACGTTATTCAGGATTGTGAAGAGGAATGATTGGTGAAAATTTCAGTCGAGTCAGCCCAGTGGTTCGAAAGATACTATACCTGCCATTTGAAGAAGAACACCCTGTATCTCAGTTGTTTCGAATAATAGACTGTTTATTTTTGAAAAGTTATTCTGGATTGTGAAGAGGAATGATTGGTGAAAATTTCAGTCGAATCAGCCCATTGGTTCGAAAGATACTATACCTGCCATTCGAAGAAGAACACCCTGTATCTCAGTTGCTTCGGAAGTTAGACTGAATATTTTTGAATCGTGATTCTGGATTGTGAAGAGGAATGATTGGTGAAAATTTCAGTCGAATCAGCATATCGGTTCGAAAGATACTATACCTGCCATTTGAAGAAGAGCACCCTGTATCTCAGGTGTGTCGAAAAGTAGACTGTTTATTTTTGAATCTTTATTCTGTATTGTGGAGAGGAATGATTGGTGAGAATTTCAGTCGAATCAGCCCATTGGTTCGAAAGATACTATACCTGATATTTGAAGAAGAACACCCTGTATCTCAGTTGTTTCGAAAGTTAGACTGTTTATTTTTGGAACGTTACTCTGGATTATGAAGAGGAATGATTGGTGAAAATTTCAATCGCATCAGCAAAGTGGATCGAGAGATACTATACCTGTCATTTGAAGAAGAACACCCTGTATCTCAGGTGTTTCGAATGTAAGACTTTTTATCTTTGAAAAGTTATTCGGGATTGTGAAGAGAAATGATTGGTGAAAATTTCAGTCGAATCAGCCCATTGGTTCGAAAGATACCATACCTGCCATTTGAAGAAGAACACCCTGTATCTCAGTTGTTTCGAAAGTTAGACTGTTTATTTTTGGAACGTTATTCTGGATTGTGAGGAGGAATGATTGGTGAAAATTTCAGTCGAATCTGCCCATTGGTTCGAAAGATACTATAACTGCCATTTGAAGAAGAACACCCTGTATCTCAGGTGTTTCGAATGTTAGACTGTTTATTTTTATAACGCTATTCTGGATTGTGAAGAGGAATGATTGGTGAAAATTTCAGTCGAATCAGCCCATTGGTTCGAAAGATACTATAACTGCCATTTGAAGAAGAACACCCTGTATCTCAGCTGTTTCGAAGGTTAGACTGTTTATTTTTGAAATGTCATTCTGGATTGAAAGGAGGAATGATTGGTGAAAATTTCAGTCGAATCAGCCCTGTGGTTCGAGAGATACCATACCTGTCATTTGAAGAAGAACACCCTGTATCTCAGTTGTTTCGAAAGTTAGACTGTTTATTTTTTAAACGTTATTCTGGATTGTGAAGAGGAATGAGTGGTGAAAATTTCAGTCGTATCAGCCCATTGGTTCGAAAGATACTATACCTGTCATTTGAAGAAGAGCACCCTGTATCTCAGGTGTTTCGAAAGTTAGACTGTTTATTTTTGAAACGTTATTCTGGATTGTGTAGAGGAATGATTGGTGAAAATTTTAGTCGAATCAGCCCATTGGTTCGAAAGATACTATACCTGCCATTTGAAGAAGAACACCCTGTATCTCAGTTGTTTCGAAAGTTGAACTGTTTATTTTTGGAACGTTATACTGGATTGTGAAGAGGAATGATTGGTGAAAATTTCAGTCGAATCTGCCCATTGGTTCGAAAGATACTATAACTGCCATTTGAAGAAGAACACCCTGTATCTCAGGTGTTTCGAATGTTAGACTGTTTATTTTTGAAACGTTGTTCTGGATTGTAAAGAGGAATGATTGGTGAAAATTTCAGTCGAATCAGCCCAGTGGTTCGAGAGATACTATACCTGTCATTTGAACAAGAACACCTTGTATCTAAGTTGTTTCGAAAGTTAGGCTGTTTATTTTTGAAACGTTTATCTGGATTGTGAAGAGGAATGATTGGTGAAAATTTCAGTCGAATCAACCCATTGGTTCGAAAGATACTATACCTGCCATTTGAAGAAGAACACCCTGTATCTCAGTTGTTTCGAATGTTAGACTGTTTATTTTTGAAATGTTAATCTGGATTGTGAAGAGGAATGATTGGTGAAAATTTCAGTCGAATCAGAACATTGGTTCGAAAGATACTATACCTGCCATTTGAAGAAGAACACCCTGTATCTCAGTTGTTTTAAAAGTTAGACTGTTTATTTTTAAAACGTTATTCTGGATTGTGAAGAGGAATGATTGGTGAAAATTTCAGTCGAATCAGCATATTGGTTCGAAAGATACTATACCTGCCATTTGAAGAAGAGCACCCTGTATCTCAGGTGTTTCGAAAAGTAGACTGTTTATTTTTGAATCGTTATTCTGTATTGTGGAGAGGAATGATTGGTGAAAATTTCAGTCGGATCAGCCCATTGGTTCGAAAGATACTATACCTGCCATTTGAAAAAGAACAACCTGTATCTCAGTTGTTTTGAAAGTTAGACTGTTTATTTTTGAAACGTTATTCTGGATTGAGGAGCGGAATTATTGGTGAAAATTTCAGTCGAATAAGCCCATTGGTTCGAAAGATACTATACCTGCCATTTGAAGAAGAACATCCTGTATCTCAGTTGTTTCGGAAGTTAGACTGTTTATTTTTGGAAAGTTATTCTGGATTGAGGAGACTAATGATTGGTGAAAATTTCAGTCGAATCAGCCCATTGGTTCGAAAGATACTATACCTGCCATTCGAAGAAGAACACCCTGTATCTCCGTTGCTTCGGAAGTTAGACTGTTTATTTTTGAAACGTTATTCTGGATTGTGAAGAGGAATGATTGGTGAAAATTTCAGTCGAATCAGCCCATTGGTTCGAAAGATACCATACCTGCCATTTGAAGAAGAACAGCCTGTATCTCAGTTGTTTCGAAAGTTAGACTGTTTATTTTTGAAACCTCATACTGGATTGGGAAGAGGAATGATTGGTGAAAATTTCAGTCGAATCAGCAAAGTGGCTCGAGAGATACTATACCTGTCATTTGAAGAAGAACACCCATTATCTCAGGTGTTTCGAATGTTAGACTTTTTCTTTTTGAAAAGTTATTCGGGATTGTGAAGAGAAATGATTGGTGAAAATTTCAGTCGAATCTGCAAAGTGGCTCGAGAGATACTATACCTGTCATTTGAAGAAGAACACCCATTATCTCAGGTGTTTCGAATGTTAGACTTTTTCTTTTTGAAAAGTTATTCGGGATTGTGAAGAGAAATGATTGGTGAAAATTTCAGTCGAATCAGCCCATTGGTTCGAAAGATACCATACCTGCCATTTGAAGAAGAACACCCTGTATCTCAGTTGTTTCGGAAGTAAGACTGTTTATTTTTGAAAAGTTATTCTGGATTGTGAAGAGGAATGATTGGTGAAAATTTCAGTCGAATCAGCCCATTGGTTCGAAAGATACTATAACTGCCATTTGAAGAAGAACACCCTGTATCTCAGTTGTTTCGAGAGTTAGACTGTTTATTTTTGAAACGTTATTCTTGATTGTAAAGAGGAATGATTGGTGAAAATTTCAGTCGAATCAGCCCAGTGGTTCGAGGGATACTATACCTGTCATTTGAAGAAGGACACCCTGTTTCTAAGTTGTTTCGAAAGTTAGGCTGTTTATTCTTGAAACGTTGATCTGGATTGTGAAGAGGAATTATTGGTGAAAATTTCAGTCGAATCAACCCATTGGTTCGAAAGATACTATACCTGCCATTTGAAGAAGAACACCGTATCTCAGTTGTTTCGGATGTTAGACTGTTTATTTTTGAAACGTTATTCAGGATTGTGAAGAGGAATGATTGGTGAAAATTTCAGTCGAGTCAGCCCAGTGGTTCGAAAGATACTATACCTGCCATTTGAAGAAGAACACCCTGTATCTCAGTTGTTTCGAATAATAGACTGTTTATTTTTGAAAAGTTATTCTGGATTGTGAAGAGGAATGATTGGTGAAAATTTCAGTCGAATCAGCCCATTGGTTCGAAAGATACTATACCTGCCATTCGAAGAAGAACACCCTGTATCTCAGTTGCTTCGGAAGTTAGACTGAATATTTTTGAATCGTGATTCTGGATTGTGAAGAGGAATGATTGGTGAAAATTTCAGTCGAATCAGCATATCGGTTCGAAAGATACTATACCTGCCATTTGAAGAAGAGCACCCTGTATCTCAGGTGTGTCGAAAAGTAGACTGTTTATTTTTGAATCTTTATTCTGTATTGTGGAGAGGAATGATTGGTGAGAATTTCAGTCGAATCAGCCCATTGGTTCGAAAGATACTATACCTGATATTTGAAGAAGAACACCCTGTATCTCAGTTGTTTCGAAAGTTAGACTGTTTATTTTTGGAACGTTACTCTGGATTATGAAGAGGAATGATTGGTGAAAATTTCAGTCGCATCAGCAAAGTGGATCGAGAGATACTATACCTGTCATTTGAAGAAGAACACCCTGTATCTCAGGTGTTTCGAATGTAAGACTTTTTATCTTTGAAAAGTTATTCGGGATTGTGAAGAGAAATGATTGGTGAAAATTTCAGTCGAATCAGCCCATTGGTTCGAAAGATACCATACCTGCCATTTGAAGAAGAACACCCTGTATCTCAGTTGTTTCGAAAGTTAGACTGTTTATTTTTGGAACGTTATTCTGGATTGTGAGGAGGAATGATTGGTGAAAATTTCAGTCGAATCTGCCCATTGGTTCGAAAGATACTATAACTGCCATTTGAAGAAGAACACCCTGTATCTCAGGTGTTTCGAATGTTAGACTGTTTATTTTTATAACGCTATTCTGGATTGTGAAGAGGAATGATTGGTGAAAATTTCAGTCGAATCAGCCCATTGGTTCGAAAGATACTATAACTGCCATTTGAAGAAGAACACCCTGTATCTCAGCTGTTTCGAAGGTTAGACTGTTTATTTTTGAAATGTCATTCTGGATTGAAAGGAGGAATGATTGGTGAAAATTTCAGTCGAATCAGCCCTGTGGTTCGAGAGATACTATACCTGTCATTTGAAGAAGAACACCCTGTATCTCAGTTGTTTCGAAAGTTAGACTGTTTATTTTTTAAACGTTATTCTGGATTGTGAAGAGGAATGAGTGGTGAAAATTTCAGTCGTATCAGCCCATTGGTTCGAAAGATACTATACCTGTCATTTGAAGAAGAGCACCCTGTATCTCAGGTGTTTCGAAAGTTAGACTGTTTATTTTTGAAACGTTATTCTGGATTGTGTAGAGGAATGATTGGTGAAAATTTTAGTCGAATCAGCCCATTGGTTCGAAAGATACTATACCTGCCATTTGAAGAAGAACACCCTGTATCTCAGTTGTTTCGAAAGTTGAACTGTTTATTTTTGGAACGTTATACTGGATTGTGAAGAGGAATGATTGGTGAAAATTTCAGTCGAATCTGCCCATTGGTTCGAAAGATACTATAACTGCCATTTGAAGAAGAACACCCTGTATCTCAGGTGTTTCGAATGTTAGACTGTTTATTTTTGAAACGTTGTTCTGGATTGTAAAGAGGAATGATTGGTGAAAATTTCAGTCGAATCAGCCCAGTGGTTCGAGAGATACTATACCTGTCATTTGAACAAGAACACCTTGTATCTAAGTTGTTTCGAAAGTTAGGCTGTTTATTTTTGAAACGTTTATCTGGATTGTGAAGAGGAATGATTGGTGAAAATTTCAGTCGAATCAGCCCATTGGTTCGAAAGATACCATACCTGCCATTTGAAGAAGAACACCCTGTATCTCAGTTGTTTCGAAAGTTAGACTGTTTATTTTTGAAACGTTATTCTGGATTGTAAAGAGAAATGATTGGTGAAAATTTCAGTCGAATCAGCCCATTGGTTCGAAAGATACTATACCTGCCATTTGAAGAAGAACACCCTGTATCTCAGGTGTTTCGAATGTTAGACAGTTTATTTTTGAAACGCTATTCTGAATTGTGAAGAGGAATGATTGGTGAAAATTTCAGTCGAATCAGCCCATTGGTTCGAAAGATACTATAACTGCCATTTGAAGAAGAACACCCTGTATCTCAGTTGTTTCGGAAGTTAGACAGTTTATTTTTGAAACGTTGTTCTGGATTGTAAAGAGGAATGATTGGTGAAAATTTCAGTCGAATCAGCCCAGTGGTTCGAGAGATACTATACCTGTCATTTGAACAAGAACACCTTGTATCTAAGTTGTTTCGAAAGTTAGGCTGTTTATTTTTGAAACGTTTATCTGGATTGTGAAGAGGAATGATTGGTGAAAATTTCAGTCGAATCAACCCATTGGTTCGAAAGATACTATACCTGCCATTTGAAGAAGAACACCCTGTATCTCAGTTGTTTCGAATGTTAGACTGTTTATTTTTGAAATGTTAATCTGGATTGTGAAGAGGAATGATTGGTGAAAATTTCAGTCGAATCAGAACATTGGTTCGAAAGATACTATACCTGCCATTTGAAGAAGAACACCCTGTATCTCAGTTGTTTTAAAAGTTAGACTGTTTATTTTTAAAACGTTATTCTGGATTGTGAAGAGGAATGATTGGTGAAAATTTCAGTCGAATCAGCATATTGGTTCGAAAGATACTATACCTGCCATTTGAAGAAGAGCACCCTGTATCTCAGGTGTTTCGAAAAGTAGACTGTTTATTTTTGAATCGTTATTCTGTATTGTGGAGAGGAATGATTGGTGAAAATTTCAGTCGGATCAGCCCATTGGTTCGAAAGATACTATACCTGCCATTTGAAAAAGAACAACCTGTATCTCAGTTGTTTTGAAAGTTAGACTGTTTATTTTTGAAACGTTATTCTGGATTGAGGAGCGGAATTATTGGTGAAAATTTCAGTCGAATAAGCCCATTGGTTCGAAAGATACTATACCTGCCATTTGAAGAAGAACATCCTGTATCTCAGTTGTTTCGGAAGTTAGACTGTTTATTTTTGGAAAGTTATTCTGGATTGAGGAGACTAATGATTGGTGAAAATTTCAGTCGAATCAGCCCATTGGTTCGAAAGATACTATACCTGCCATTCGAAGAAGAACACCCTGTATCTCCGTTGCTTCGGAAGTTAGACTGTTTATTTTTGAAACGTTATTCTGGATTGTGAAGAGGAATGATTGGTGAAAATTTCAGTCGAATCAGCCCATTGGTTCGAAAGATACCATACCTGCCATTTGAAGAAGAACACCCTGTATCTCAGTTGTTTCGAAAGTTAGACTGTTTATTTTTGGAACGTTATTCTGGATTGTGAGGAGGAATGATTGGTGAAAATTTCAGTCGAATCTGCCCATTGGTTCGAAAGATACTATAACTGCCATTTGAAGAAGAACACCCTGTATCTCAGGTGTTTCGAATGTTAGACTGTTTATTTTTATAACGCTATTCTGGATTGTGAAGAGGAATGATTGGTGAAAATTTCAGTCGAATCAGCCCATTGGTTCGAAAGATACTATAACTGCCATTTGAAGAAGAACACCCTGTATCTCAGCTGTTTCGAAGGTTAGACTGTTTATTTTTGAAATGTCATTCTGGATTGAAAGGAGGAATGATTGGTGAAAATTTCAGTCGAATCAGCCCTGTGGTTCGAGAGATACTATACCTGTCATTTGAAGAAGAACACCCTGTATCTCAGTTGTTTCGAAAGTTAGACTGTTTATTTTTTAAACGTTATTCTGGATTGTGAAGAGGAATGAGTGGTGAAAATTTCAGTCGTATCAGCCCATTGGTTCGAAAGATACTATACCTGTCATTTGAAGAAGAGCACCCTGTATCTCAGGTGTTTCGAAAGTTAGACTGTTTATTTTTGAAACGTTATTCTGGATTGTGTAGAGGAATGATTGGTGAAAATTTTAGTCGAATCAGCCCATTGG
Source organism: Myrrha octodecimguttata (assembly GCA_958510865.1). Classification (NCBI taxonomy): domain Eukaryota; kingdom Metazoa; phylum Arthropoda; class Insecta; order Coleoptera; family Coccinellidae; genus Myrrha; species Myrrha octodecimguttata. Next base: position 18,591,439 of record OY294060.1, read on the forward strand.
TTCGAAAGATACTATACCTGCCATTTGAAGAAGAACACCCTGTATCTCAGTTGTTTCGAAAGTTGAACTGTTTATTTTTGGAACGTTATTCTGGATTGTGAAGAGGAATGATTGGTGAAAATTTCAGTCGAATCTGCCCATTGGTTCGAAAGATACTATAACTGCCATTTGAAGAAGAACACCCTGTATCTCAGGTGTTTCGAATGTTAGACTGTTTATTTTTGAAACGTTGTTCTGGATTGTAAAGAGGAATGATTGGTGAAAATTTCAGTCGAATCAGCCCAGTGGTTCGAGAGATACTATACCTGTCATTTGAACAAGAACACCTTGTATCTAAGTTGTTTCGAAAGTTAGGCTGTTTATTTTTGAAACGTTTATCTGGATTGTGAAGAGGAATGATTGGTGAAAATTTCAGTCGAATCAGCCCATTGGTTCGAAAGATACCATACCTGCCATTTGAAGAAGAACACCCTGTATCTCAGTTGTTTCGAAAGTTAGACTGTTTATTTTTGAAACGTTATTCTGGATTGTAAAGAGAAATGATTGGTGAAAATTTCAGTCGAATCAGCCCATTGGTTCGAAAGATACTATACCTGCCATTTGAAGAAGAACACCCTGTATCTCAGGTGTTTCGAATGTTAGACAGTTTATTTTTGAAACGCTATTCTGAATTGTGAAGAGGAATGATTGGTGAAAATTTCAGTCGAATCAGCCCATTGGTTCGAAAGATACTATAACTGCCATTTGAAGAAGAACACCCTGTATCTCAGTTGTTTCGGAAGTTAGACAGTTTATTTTTGAAACGTTGTTCTGGATTGTAAAGAGGAATGATTGGTGAAAATTTCAGTCGAATCAGCATATTGGTTCGAAAGATACTATACCTGCCATTTGAAGAAGAGCACCCTGTATCTCAGGTGTTTCGAAAAGTAGACTGTTTATTTTTGAATCGTTATTCTGTATTGTGGAGAGGAATGATTGGTGAAAATTTCAGTCGGATCAGCCCATTGGTTCGAAAGATACTATACCTGCCATTTGAAAAAGAACAACCTGTATCTCAGTTGTTTTGAAAGTTAGACTGTTTATTTTTGAAACGTTATTCTGGATTGAGGAGCGGAATTATTGGTGAAAATTTCAGTCGAATAAGCCCATTGGTTCGAAAGATACTATACCTGCCATTTGAAGAAGAACATCCTGTATCTCAGTTGTTTCGGAAGTTAGACTGTTTATTTTTGGAAAGTTATTCTGGATTGAGGAGACTAATGATTGGTGAAAATTTCAGTCGAATCAGCCCATTGGTTCGAAAGATACTATACCTGCCATTCGAAGAAGAACACCCTGTATCTCCGTTGCTTCGGAAGTTAGACTGTTTATTTTTGAAACGTTATTCTGGATTGTGAAGAGGAATGATTGGTGAAAATTTCAGTCGAATCAGCATATTGGTTCGAAAGATACTATACCTGCCATTTGAAGAAGAACACCCTTTATCTCAGTTGTTTCGAAAGTTAGACTGTTTATTTTTGAAACGTTATTCTGGATTGTGAAGACGAATGATTCGTGAAAATTTCAGTCGAATCAGCCCATTGGTTCGAAAGATACTATACCTGTCATTTGAAGAAGAACACCCTGTATCTCAGTTATTTCGGAAGTTAGACTGTTTATTTTTGAAACTTTATTCTGGATTCTGAAGGGGAATGATTGGTGAATATTTCAGTCGAATCAACCCATTGGTTCGAAAGATACTATACCTGCCATTTGAAGAAGAACACCTTGTATCTCAGTTGTTTCGGAAGTGAGACTGTTTATTTTTGAAATGTTACTCTGGATTGTGTAGAGGAATGATTGGTGAAAATTTCAGTCGAATCAGCCCATTGGTTCGAAAGATACTATACCTGCCATTTGAAGAAGAACACCCTGTATCTCAGTTATTCCGGAAGTTAGACTGTTTATTTTTGAAACGTTATTCTGGATTCTGAAGGGGAATGATTGGTGAATATTTCAGTCGAATCAACCCATTGGTTCGAAAGATACTATACCTGCCATTTGAAGAAGAACACCCTGTATCTCAGTTGTTTCGGAAGTGAGACTGTTTATTTTTGAAATGTTACTCTGGATTATGAAGAAGAATGATTGGTGAAAATTTTAGTCGAATCAGCCCATTGGTTCGAAAAATACTATACCAGCCATTTGAAGAAGAACACCCTGTATCTCAGTTGTTTCGAAAGTTAGACTGTTTATTTTTGAAACGTTATTCTGGATCGTGAAGAGGAATGATTGATGAAAATTTCAGTCGAATCAGCCCATTGGTTCGAAAGATACCATACCTGCCATTTGAAGAGGAACACCCTGTATCTCAGGTGTTTCGAATGTTAGATTATTTAATTTTGAAACGTTATTGTGGATTGTGAGGAGGAATGATTGGTGAAAATTTCAGTCGAATCAACCCATTGGTTCGAAAGATACTATACCTGCCATTTGAAGGAGGACACCTTGTATCTCAGTTGTTTCGAAAGTTAGACTGTTTATTTTTTAAATGTTATTGTGGATTGTGTAGAGGAATGATTGGTGAAAATTTCAGTCGAATCAGGCCATTGGTTCGAAATATACTATACCTGCCATTTGAAGAAGAACACCCTGTATCTCAGTTGTTTCGAAAGTAAGACTGTTTATTTTTGAAACGTTATTCAGGATTGAGGAAAGAAATGATTGGTGAAAATTTCAGTCGTATCAGCCCAGTGGTTCGATAGATACTATACCTGTCATTTGATGAAGAACACCCTGTATCTCAGGTGTTTCGAATGTTAGACTTTTTATTTTTGAAACGTTATTCGGGATTGTGAAGGGGAATGATTGGTGAAAATTTCAGTCGAATCAGCCAATTGGTTCGAAAGATACTATACATACGATTTGAAGAAGAACACCCTGTATCTCAGTTGTTTCGAAAGTTAGACTGTTTATTTTTGAAACCTCATACTGGATTGGGAAGAGGAATGATTGGTGAAAATTTCAGTCGAATCAGCAAAGTGGCTCGAGAGATACTATACCTGTCATTTGAAGAAGAACACCCATTATCTCAGGTGTTTCGAATGTTAGACTTTTTCTTTTTGAAAAGTTATTCGGGATTGTGAAGAGAAATGATTGGTGAAAATTTCAGTCGAATCAGCAAAGTGGCTCGAGAGATACTATACCTGTCATTTGAAGAAGAACACCCATTATCTCAGGTGTTTCGAATGTTAGACTTTCTCTTTTTGAAAAGTTATTCGGGATTGTGAAGAGAAATGATTGGTGAAAATTTCAGTCGAATCAGCCCATTGGTTCGAAAGATACCATACCTGCCATTTGAAGAAGAACACCCTGTATCTCAGTTGTTTCGGAAGAAAGACTGTTTATTTTTGAAAAGTTATTCTGGATTGTGAAGAGGAATGATTGGTGAAAATTTCAGTCGAATCAGCCCATTGGTTCGAAAGATACTATAACTGCCATTTGAAGAAGAACACCCTGTATCTCAGTTGTTTCGAAAGTTAGACTGTTTATTTTTGAAACGTTATTCTGGATTGTAAAGAGGAATTATTGGTGAAAATTTCAGTCGAATCAACCCATTGGTTCGAAAGATACTATACCTGCCATTTGAAGAAGAACACCGTATCTCAGTTGTTTCGGATGTAAGACTGTTTATTTTTGAAACGTTATTCAGGATTGTGAAGAGGAATGATTGGTGAAAATTTCAGTCGAGTCAGCCCAGTGGTTCGAAAGATACTATACCTGCCATTTGAAGAAGAACACCCTGTATCTCAGTTGTTTCGAATGTTAGACTGTTTATTTTTGAAAAGTTATTCTGGATTGTGAAGAGGAATGATTGGTGAAAATTTCAGTCGAATCAGCCCATTGGTTCGAAAGATACTATACCTGCCATTCGAAGAAGAACACCCTGTATCTCAGTTGCTTCGGAAGTTAGACTGAATATTTTTGAAACGTGATTCTGGATTGTGAAGAGGAATGAATGGTGAAAATTTCAGTCGAATCAGCATATCGGTTCGAAAGATACTATACCTGCCATTTGAAGAAGAGCACCCTGTATCTCAGGTGTGTCGAAAAGTAGACTGTTTATTTTTGAATCTTTATTCTGTATTGTGGAGAGGAATGATTGGTGAGAATTTCAGGCGAATCAGCCCATTGGTTCGAAAGATACTATACCTGATATTTGAAGAAGAACACCCTGTATCTCAGTTGTTTCGAAAGTTAGACTGTTTATTTTTGGAACGTTACTCTGGATTATGAAGAGGAATGATTGGTGAAAATTTCAGTCGCATCAGCAAAGTGGATCGAGAGATACTATACCTGTCATTTGAAGAAGAACACCCTGTATCTCAGGTGTTTCGAATGTAAGACTTTTTATCTTTGAAAAGTTATTCGGGATGTGAAGAGGAATGATTGGTGAAAATTTCAGTCGAATCAGCCCATTGGTTCGAAAGATACCATACCTGCCATTTGAAGAAGAACACCCTGTATCTCAGTTGTTTCGAAAGTTAGACTGTTTATTTTTGGAACGTTATTCTGGATTGTGAGGAGGAATGATTGGTGAAAATTTCAGTCGAATCTGCCCATTGGTTCGAAAGATACTATAACTGCCATTTGAAGAAGAACACCCTGTATCTCAGGTGTTTCGAATGTTAGACTGTTTATTTTTATAACGCTATTCTGGATTGTGAAGAGGAATGATTGGTGAAAATTTCAGTCGAATCAGCCCATTGGTTCGAAAGATACTATAACTGCCATTTGAAGAAGAACACCCTGTATCTCAGCTGTTTCGAAGGTTAGACTGTTTATTTTTGAAACGTCATTCTGGATTGAAAGGAGGAATGATTGGTGAAAATTTCAGTCGAATCAGCCCTGTGGTTCGAGAGATACTATACCTGTCATTTGAAAAAGAACACCCTGTATCTCAGTTGTTTCGAAAGTTAGACTGTTTATTTTTTAAACGTTATTCTGGATTGTGAAGAGGAATGAGTGGTGAAAATTTCAGTCGTATCAGCCCATTGGTTCGAAAGATACTATACCTGTCATTTGAAGAAGAGCACCCTGTATCTCAGGTGTTTCGAAAGTTAGACTGTTTATTTTTGAAACGTTATTCTGGATTGTGTAGAGGAATGATTGGTGAAAATTTTAGTCGAATCAGCCCGTTGGTTCGAAAGATACTATACCTGCCATTTGAAGAAGAACACCCTGTATCTCAGTTGTTTCGAAAGTTGAACTGTTTATTTTTGGAACGTTATTCTGGATTGTGAAGAGGAATGATTGGTGAAAATTTCAGTCGAATCTGCCCATTGGTTCGAAAGATACTATAACTGCCATTTGAAGAAGAACACCCTGTATCTCAGGTGTTTCGAATGTTAGACTGTTTATTTTTGAAACGTTATTCTGGATTGTGAAGAGGAATGATTGTTGAAAATTTCAGTCGAATCAGCCCAGTGGTTCGAAAGATACTATACCTGCCATTTGAAGAAGAACACCCTGTATCTCAGTTGTTTCGAATGTTAGACTGTTTATTTTTGAAAAGTTATTCTGGATTGTGAAGAGGAATGATTGGTGAAAATTTCAGTCGAATCAGCATATCGGTTCGAAAGATACTATAACTGCCATTTGAAGAAGAGCACCCTGTATCTCAGGTGTTTCGAAAAATAGACTGTTTATTTTTGAATCGTTATTCTGTATTGTGGAGAGGAATGATTGGTGAAAATTTCAGTCGAATAAGCCCATTGGTTCGAAAGATACTATACCTGATATTTGAAGAAGAACACCCTGTATCTCAGTTGTTTCGAAAGTTAGACTGTTTATTTATGGAACGTTACTCTGGATTGTGAAGAGGAATGATTGGTGAAAATTTCAGTCGAATCAGCCCAGTGGTTCGAAAGATACTATACCTGCCATTTGAGGAAGAACTCCCTGTATCTCAGTTGTTTCGAAAGTTAGACTGTTTATTTTTGAAATGTTATTCTGGACTGTGAAGAGGAATGATTGGTGAAAATTTCAGTCGAATCAGCCCATTGGTTCGAAAGATACTACACCTGCCATTTGAAGAGGAACACCCTGTATCTCATTTGTTTCGAATGTTAGACTATTTATTTTTGAAACGTTATTCTGGATTGTTGAGAGGAATGATTGGTGAAAATTTCAGTCGAATCAACCCATTGGTTCGAAAGATACTATACCTGCCATTTGAAGAAGAACACCTTGTATCTCAGTTGTTTCGAAAGTTAGACTGTTTATTTTTGAAATGTTATTATGGATTGTGTAGAGGAATGATTGGTGAAAATTTCAGTCGTATCAGCCCATTGGTTCGAAAGATACTATACCTGCCATTTGAAGAAGAACACCCTGTATCTCAGGTGTTTCGAATGTTAGACTTTTTATTCTTGAAACGTTATTCGGGATTGTGAAGGAGAATGATTGGTGAAAATTTCAGTCGAATCAGCCCAGTGGTTCGAGAGATACTATACCTGCCATTTGAAGAAGAACATCCTGTATCTCAGGTGTTTCGAATGTTAGACTTTTTATTTTTGAAAAGTTATTCGGGATTGTGAAAAGGAATGATTGGTAAAAATTTCAGTCGAATCAGCCCATTGGTTCGAAAGATACTATACCTGCCATTTGAAGAAGAACACCCTGTATCTCAGTTGTTTCGAAAGTTAGACTGTTTATTTTTGGAAAGTTACTCTGGAATGTGAAGAGGAATGATTGGTGAAAATTTCAGTCGAATCAGCAAAGTGGTTCGGTCAGTTGAAGAAGAACACCCTGTATCTCAGGTGTTTCGAATGTAAGACTTTTTATTTTTGAAAAATTATTCGGGATTGTGAAGAGGAATGATTGGTGAAAATTTCAGTCGAATCAGCCCATTAGTTCGAAAGATACCATACCTGCCATTTGAAGAAGAACACCCTGTATCTCAGTTGTTTCGAAAGTTAGACTGCTTATTTTTGAAACGTTATTCTGGATTGTGAAGAGGAATGATTGGTGAAATTTCAGTCGAATCAGCCCATCGGTTCGAAAGATACTATACCTGCCATTTGAAGAAGAACACCCTGTATCTCAGGTGTTTCGAATGTTAGACTGTTTATTTTTGAAACGCTATTCTGGATTGTGAAGAGGAATGACTGGTGAAAATTTCAGTCGAATCAACACATTGGTTCGAAAGATACTATAACTGCCATTTGAAGAAGAACACCCTGTATCTCAGCTGTTTCGGAAGTTAGACTGCTTATTTTTGAAACGTTATTCTGGATTGAAAAGAGGAATAATTGGTGAAAATTTCAGTCGAATCAGCCCAGTGGTTCGAGAGATACTATACCTATCATTTGAAGAAGAACAACCTGTATCTAAGTTGTTTCGAAAGTTAGGCTGTTTATTTTTGAAACGTTGATCTGGATTGTGAAGAGGAATGATTGGTGAAAATTTCAGTCGAATCAACACATTGGTTCGAAAGATACTATACCTGCCATTTGAAGAAGAACACCCTGTATCTCAGTTGTTTCGGATGTAAGACTGTTTATTTTTGAAACATTATTCTGGATTGTGAAGAGGAATGATTGGTGAAAATTTCAGTCGGATCAGCCCAGTGGTTCGAAAGAAACTATACCTGCCATTTGAAGAAGAACACCCTGTATCTCAGTTGTTTCGGATGTTAGACTGTTTATTTTTGAATCATTATTCTGGATTGTGAAGAGGAATGATTGGTGAAAATTTCAGTCGAATCAGCCCAGTGGCTCGGGAGATACTATACCTATCATTTGAAGAAGAACACCCTGTATCTAAGTTGTTTCGAAAGTTGTTAGTTTTGAAACGTGGATCTGGATTGTGAAGAGGAATGATTGGTGAAAATTTCAGTCGAATCAGCCCATTGGTTCGAAAGATACTATACCTGCCATTTGAAGAAGAACAGCCTGTGTTTATTCTTGAAACGTTATTCTGGATTGAGGAGAGGAATTATTGGTGAAAATTTCAGTCGAATTAGCCCATTGGTTCGAAAGATACTATACCTGCCATTTGAAGAAGAACACCCTGTATCTCAGTTGTTTCGGAAGTTAGACTGTTTATTTTTGGAACGTTATTCTGGATTGAGGAGACTAATGATTGGTGAAAATTTCAGTCGAATATGCCCATTGGTTCGAAAGATACTATACCTGCCATTCGAAGAAGAACACCCTGTATCTCCGTTGCTTCGGAAGTTAGACTGTTTATTTTTGAAACGTTATTCTGGATTGTGAAGAGGAATGATTGGTGAAAATTTCAGTCGAATCAGCATATTGGTTCGAAAGATACTATACTTGCCATTTGAAGAAGAACACCCTTTCTCTCAGTTGTTTCGAAAGTTAGACTGTTTATTTTTGAAACGTTATTCTGGATTGTGAAGACGAATGATTCGTGAAAATTTCAGTCGAATCAGCCCATTGGTTCGAAAGATACTATACCTGTCATTTGAAGAAGAACACCCTGTATCTCAGTTATTTCGAAAGTTAGACTGTTTATTTTTGGAAAGTTACTCTGGAATGTGAAGAGGAATGATTGGTGAAAATTTCAGTCGAATCAGCAAAGTGGTTCGGTCAGTTGAAGAAGAACACCCTGTATCTCAGGTGTTTCGAATGTAAGACTTTTTATTTTTGAAAATTATTCGGGATTGTGAAGAGGAATGATTGGTGAAAATTTCAGTCGAATCAGCCCATTAGTTCGAAAGATACCATACCTGCCATTTGAAGAAGAACACCCTGTATCTCAGTTGTTTCGAAAGTTAGACTGCTTATTTTTGAAACGTTATTCTGGATTGTGAAGAGGAATGATTGGTGAAATTTCAGTCGAATCAGCCCATCGGTTCGAAAGATACTATACCTGCCATTTGAAGAAGAACACCCTGTATCTCAGGTGTTTCGAATGTTAGACTGTTTATTTTTGAAACGCTATTCTGGATTGTGAAGAGGAATGATTGGTGAAAATTTCAGTCGAATCAACACATTGGTTCGAAAGATACTATAACTGCCATTTGAAGAAGAACACCCTGTATCTCAGCTGTTTCGGAAGTTTGACTGTTTATTTTTGAAACGTTATTCTGGATTGAAAAGAGGAATAATTGGTGAAAATTTCAGTCGAATCAGCCCAGTGGTTCGAGAGATACTATACCTATCATTTGAAGAAGAACAACCTGTATCTAAGTTGTTTCGAAAGTTAGGCTGTTTATTTTTGAAACGTTGATCTGGATTGTGAAGAGGAATGATTGGTGAAAATTTCAGTCGAATCAACACATTGGTTCGAAAGATACTATACCTGCCATTTGAAGAAGAACACCCTGTATCTCAGTTTTTTCGGAAGTAAGACTGTTTATTTTTGAAAAGTTATTCTGGATTGTGAAGAGGAATGATTGGTGAAAATTTCAGTCGAATCAGCAAAGTGGCTCGAGAGATACTATACCTGTCATTTGAAGAAGAACACCCATTATCTCAGGTGTTTCGAATGTTAGACTTTTTCTTTTTGAAAAGTTATTCGGGATTGTGAAGAGAAATGATTGGTGAAAATTTCAGTCGAATCTGCAAAGTGGCTCGAGAGATACTATACCTGTCATTTGAAGAAGAACACCCATTATCTCAGGTGTTTCGAATGTTAGACTTTTTCTTTTTGAAAAGTTATTCGGGATTGTGAAGAGAAATGATTGGTGAAAATTTCAGTCGAATCAGCCCATTGGTTCGAAAGATACCATACCTGCCATTTGAAGAAGAACACCCTGTATCTCAGTTGTTTCGGAAGTAAGACTGTTTATTTTTGAAAAGTTATTCTGGATTGTGAAGAGGAATGATTGGTGAAAATTTCAGTCGAATCAGCCCATTGGTTCGAAAGATACTATAACTGCCATTTGAAGAAGAACACCCTGTATCTCAGTTGTTTCGAGAGTTAGACTGTTTATTTTTGAAACGTTATTCTTGATTGTAAAGAGGAATGATTGGTGAAAATTTCAGTCGAATCAGCCCAGTGGTTCGAGGGATACTATACCTGTCATTTGAAGAAGGACACCCTGTTTCTAAGTTGTTTCGAAAGTTAGGCTGTTTATTCTTGAAACGTTGATCTGGATTGTGAAGAGGAATTATTGGTGAAAATTTCAGTCGAATCAACCCATTGGTTCGAAAGATACTATACCTGCCATTTGAAGAAGAACACCGTATCTCAGTTGTTTCGGATGTTAGACTGTTTATTTTTGAAACGTTATTCAGGATTGTGAAGAGGAATGATTGGTGAAAATTTCAGTCGAGTCAGCCCAGTGGTTCGAAAGATACTATACCTGCCATTTGAAGAAGAACACCCTGTATCTCAGTTGTTTCGAATAATAGACTGTTTATTTTTGAAAAGTTATTCTGGATTGTGAAGAGGAATGATTGGTGAAAATTTCAGTCGAATCAGCCCATTGGTTCGAAAGATACTATACCTGCCATTCGAAGAAGAACACCCTGTATCTCAGTTGCTTCGGAAGTTAGACTGAATATTTTTGAATCGTGATTCTGGATTGTGAAGAGGAATGATTGGTGAAAATTTCAGTCGAATCAGCATATCGGTTCGAAAGATACTATACCTGCCATTTGAAGAAGAGCACCCTGTATCTCAGGTGTGTCGAAAAGTAGACTGTTTATTTTTGAATCTTTATTCTGTATTGTGGAGAGGAATGATTGGTGAGAATTTCAGTCGAATCAGCCCATTGGTTCGAAAGATACTATACCTGATATTTGAAGAAGAACACCCTGTATCTCAGTTGTTTCGAAAGTTAGACTGTTTATTTTTGGAACGTTACTCTGGATTATGAAGAGGAATGATTGGTGAAAATTTCAGTCGCATCAGCAAAGTGGATCGAGAGATACTATACCTGTCATTTGAAGAAGAACACCCTGTATCTCAGGTGTTTCGAATGTAAGACTTTTTATCTTTGAAAAGTTATTCGGGATTGTGAAGAGAAATGATTGGTGAAAATTTCAGTCGAATCAGCCCATTGGTTCGAAAGATACCATACCTGCCATTTGAAGAAGAACACCCTGTATCTCAGTTGTTTCGAAAGTTAGACTGTTTATTTTTGGAACGTTATTCTGGATTGTGAGGAGGAATGATTGGTGAAAATTTCAGTCGAATCTGCCCATTGGTTCGAAAGATACTATAACTGCCATTTGAAGAAGAACACCCTGTATCTCAGGTGTTTCGAATGTTAGACTGTTTATTTTTATAACGCTATTCTGGATTGTGAAGAGGAATGATTGGTGAAAATTTCAGTCGAATCAGCCCATTGGTTCGAAAGATACTATAACTGCCATTTGAAGAAGAACACCCTGTATCTCAGCTGTTTCGAAGGTTAGACTGTTTATTTTTGAAATGTCATTCTGGATTGAAAGGAGGAATGATTGGTGAAAATTTCAGTCGAATCAGCCCTGTGGTTCGAGAGATACTATACCTGTCATTTGAAGAAGAACACCCTGTATCTCAGTTGTTTCGAAAGTTAGACTGTTTATTTTTTAAACGTTATTCTGGATTGTGAAGAGGAATGAGTGGTGAAAATTTCAGTCGTATCAGCCCATTGGTTCGAAAGATACTATACCTGTCATTTGAAGAAGAGCACCCTGTATCTCAGGTGTTTCGAAAGTTAGACTGTTTATTTTTGAAACGTTATTCTGGATTGTGTAGAGGAATGATTGGTGAAAATTTTAGTCGAATCAGCCCATTGGTTCGAAAGATACTATACCTGCCATTTGAAGAAGAACACCCTGTATCTCAGTTGTTTCGAAAGTTGAACTGTTTATTTTTGGAACGTTATTCTGGATTGTGAAGAGGAATGATTGGTGAAAATTTCAGTCGAATCTGCCCATTGGTTCGAAAGATACTATAACTGCCATTTGAAGAAGAACACCCTGTATCTCAGGTGTTTCGAATGTTAGACTGTTTATTTTTGAAACGTTGTTCTGGATTGTAAAGAGGAATGATTGGTGAAAATTTCAGTCGAATCAGCCCAGTGGTTCGAGAGATACTATACCTGTCATTTGAACAAGAACACCTTGTATCTAAGTTGTTTCGAAAGTTAGGCTGTTTATTTTTGAAACGTTTATCTGGATTGTGAAGAGGAATGATTGGTGAAAATTTCAGTCGAATCAGCCCATTGGTTCGAAAGATACCATACCTGCCATTTGAAGAAGAACACCCTGTATCTCAGTTGTTTCGAAAGTTAGACTGTTTATTTTTGAAACGTTATTCTGGATTGTAAAGAGAAATGATTGGTGAAAATTTCAGTCGAATCAGCCCATTGGTTCGAAAGATACTATACCTGCCATTTGAAGAAGAACACCCTGTATCTCAGGTGTTTCGAATGTTGTACAGTTTATTTTTGAAACGCTATTCTGAATTGTGAAGAGGAATGATTGGTGAAAATTTCAGTCGAATCAGCCCATTGGTTCGAAAGATACTATAACTGCCATTTGAAGAAGAACACCCTGTATCTCAGTTGTTTCGGAAGTTAGACAGTTTATTTTTGAAACGTTGTTCTGGATTGTAAAGAGGAATGATTGGTGAAAATTTCAGTCGAATCAGCCCAGTGGTTCGAGAGATACTATACCTGTCATTTGAACAAGAACACCTTGTATCTAAGTTGTTTCGAAAGTTAGGCTGTTTATTTTTGAAACGTTTATCTGGATTGTGAAGAGGAATGATTGGTGAAAATTTCAGTCGAATCAACCCATTGGTTCGAAAGATACTATACCTGCCATTTGAAGAAGAACACCCTGTATCTCAGTTGTTTCGAATGTTAGACTGTTTATTTTTGAAATGTTAATCTGGATTGTGAAGAGGAATGATTGGTGAAAATTTCAGTCGAATCAGAACATTGGTTCGAAAGATACTATACCTGCCATTTGAAGAAGAACACCCTGTATCTCAGTTGTTTTAAAAGTTAGACTGTTTATTTTTAAAACGTTATTCTGGATTGTGAAGAGGAATGATTGGTGAAAATTTCAGTCGAATCAGCATATTGGTTCGAAAGATACTATACCTGCCATTTGAAGAAGAGCACCCTGTATCTCAGGTGTTTCGAAAAGTAGACTGTTTATTTTTGAATCGTTATTCTGTATTGTGGAGAGGAATGATTGGTGAAAATTTCAGTCGGATCAGCCCATTGGTTCGAAAGATACTATACCTGCCATTTGAAAAAGAACAACCTGTATCTCAGTTGTTTTGAAAGTTAGACTGTTTATTTTTGAAACGTTATTCTGGATTGAGGAGCGGAATTATTGGTGAAAATTTCAGTCGAATAAGCCCATTGGTTCGAAAGATACTATACCTGCCATTTGAAGAAGAACATCCTGTATCTCAGTTGTTTCGGAAGTTAGACTGTTTATTTTTGGAAAGTTATTCTGGATTGAGGAGACTAATGATTGGTGAAAATTTCAGTCGAATCAGCCCATTGGTTCGAAAGATACTATACCTGCCATTCGAAGAGGAACACCCTGTATCTCCGTTGCTTCGGAAGTTAGACTGTTTATTTTTGAAACGTTATTCTGGATTGTGAAGAGGAATGATTGGTGAAAATTTCAGTCGAATCAGCATATTGGTTCGAAAGATACTATACCTGCCATTTGAAGAAGAACACCCTTTATCTCAGTTGTTTCGAAAGTTAGACTGTTTATTTTTGAAACGTTATTCTGGATTGTGAAGACGAATGATTCGTGAAAATTTCAGTCGAATCAGCCCATTGGTTCGAAAGATACTATACCTGTCATTTGAAGAAGAACACCCTGTATCTCAGTTATTTCGGAAGTTAGACTGTTTATTTTTGAAACTTTATTCTGGATTCTGAAGGGGAATGATTGGTGAATATTTCAGTCGAATCAACCCATTGGTTCGAAAGATACTATACCTGCCATTTGAAGAAGAACACCTTGTATCTCAGTTGTTTCGGAAGTGAGACTGTTTATTTTTGAAATGTTACTCTGGATTGTGTAGAGGAATGATTGGTGAAAATTTCAGTCGAATCAGCCCATTGGTTCGAAAGATACTATACCTGCCATTTGAAGAAGAACACCCTGTATCTCAGTTATTCCGGAAGTTAGACTGTTTATTTTTGAAACGTTATTCTGGATTCTGAAGGGGAATGATTGGTGAATATTTCAGTCGAATCAACCCATTGGTTCGAAAGATACTATACCTGCCATTTGAAGAAGAACACCCTGTATCTCAGTTGTTTCGGAAGTGAGACTGTTTATTTTTGAAATGTTACTCTGGATTATGAAGAAGAATGATTGGTGAAAATTTTAGTCGAATCAGCCCATTGGTTCGAAAAATACTATACCAGCCATTTGAAGAAGAACACCCTGTATCTCAGTTGTTTCGAAAGTTAGACTGTTTATTTTTGAAACGTTATTCTGGATCGTGAAGAGGAATGATTGATGAAAATTTCAGTCGAATCAGCCCATTGGTTCGAAAGATACCATACCTGCCATTTGAAGAGGAACACCCTGTATCTCAGGTGTTTCGAATGTTAGATTATTTAATTTTGAAACGTTATTGTGGATTGTGAGGAGGAATGATTGGTGAAAATTTCAGTCGAATCAACCCATTGGTTCGAAAGATACTATACCTGCCATTTGAAGGAGGACACCTTGTATCTCAGTTGTTTCGAAAGTTAGACTGTTTATTTTTTAAATGTTATTGTGGATTGTGTAGAGGAATGATTGGTGAAAATTTCAGTCGAATCAGGCCATTGGTTCGAAATATACTATACCTGCCATTTGAAGAAGAACACCCTGTATCTCAGTTGTTTCGAAAGTAAGACTGTTTATTTTTGAAACGTTATTCAGGATTGAGGAAAGAAATGATTGGTGAAAATTTCAGTCGTATCAGCCCAGTGGTTCGATAGATACTATACCTGTCATTTGATGAAGAACACCCTGTATCTCAGGTGTTTCGAATGTTAGACTTTTTATTTTTGAAACGTTATTCGGGATTGTGAAGGGGAATGATTGGTGAAAATTTCAGTCGAATCAGCCAATTGGTTCGAAAGATACTATACATACGATTTGAAGAAGAACACCCTGTATCTCAGTTGTTTCGAAAGTTAGACTGTTTATTTTTGAAACCTCATACTGGATTGGGAAGAGGAATGATTGGTGAAAATTTCAGTCGAATCAGCAAAGTGGCTCGAGAGATACTATACCTGTCATTTGAAGAAGAACACCCATTATCTCAGGTGTTTCGAATGTTAGACTTTTTCTTTTTGAAAAGTTATTCGGGATTGTGAAGAGAAATGATTGGTGAAAATTTCAGTCGAATCAGCAAAGTGGCTCGAGAGATACTATACCTGTCATTTGAAGAAGAACACCCATTATCTCAGGTGTTTCGAATGTTAGACTTTCTCTTTTTGAAAAGTTATTCGGGATTGTGAAGAGAAATGATTGGTGAAAATTTCAGTCGAATCAGCCCATTGGTTCGAAAGATACCATACCTGCCATTTGAAGAAGAACACCCTGTATCTCAGTTGTTTCGGAAGAAAGACTGTTTATTTTTGAAAAGTTATTCTGGATTGTGAAGAGGAATGATTGGTGAAAATTTCAGTCGAATCAGCCCATTGGTTCGAAAGATACTATAACTGCCATTTGAAGAAGAACACCCTGTATCTCAGTTGTTTCGAAAGTTAGACTGTTTATTTTTGAAACGTTATTCTGGATTGTAAAGAGGAATTATTGGTGAAAATTTCAGTCGAATCAACCCATTGGTTCGAAAGATACTATACCTGCCATTTGAAGAAGAACACCGTATCTCAGTTGTTTCGGATGTAAGACTGTTTATTTTTGAAACGTTATTCAGGATTGTGAAGAGGAATGATTGGTGAAAATTTCAGTCGAGTCAGCCTAGTGGTTCGAAAGATACTATACCTGCCATTTGAAGAAGAACACCCTGTATCTCAGTTGTTTCGAATGTTAGACTGTTTATTTTTGAAAAGTTATTCTGGATTGTGAAGAGGAATGATTGGTGAAAATTTCAGTCGAATCAGCCCATTGGTTCGAAAGATACTATACCTGCCATTCGAAGAAGAACACCCTGTATCTCAGTTGCTTCGGAAGTTAGACTGAATATTTTTGAAACGTGATTCTGGATTGTGAAGAGGAATGAATGGTGAAAATTTCAGTCGAATCAGCATATCGGTTCGAAAGATACTATACCTGCCATTTGAAGAAGAGCACCCTGTATCTCAGGTGTGTCGAAAAGTAGACTGTTTATTTTTGAATCTTTATTCTGTATTGTGGAGAGGAATGATTGGTGAGAATTTCAGGCGAATCAGCCCATTGGTTCGAAAGATACTATACCTGATATTTGAAGAAGAACACCCTGTATCTCAGTTGTTTCGAAAGTTAGACTGTTTATTTTTGGAACGTTACTCTGGATTATGAAGAGGAATGATTGGTGAAAATTTCAGTCGCATCAGCAAAGTGGATCGAGAGATACTATACCTGTCATTTGAAGAAGAACACCCTGTATCTCAGGTGTTTCGAATGTAAGACTTTTTATCTTTGAAAAGTTATTCGGGATGTGAAGAGGAATGATTGGTGAAAATTTCAGTCGAATCAGCCCATTGGTTCGAAAGATACCATACCTGCCATTTGAAGAAGAACACCCTGTATCTCAGTTGTTTCGAAAGTTAGACTGTTTATTTTTGGAACGTTATTCTGGATTGTGAGGAGGAATGATTGGTGAAAATTTCAGTCGAATCTGCCCATTGGTTCGAAAGATACTATAACTGCCATTTGAAGAAGAACACCCTGTATCTCAGGTGTTTCGAATGTTAGACTGTTTATTTTTATAACGCTATTCTGGATTGTGAAGAGGAATGATTGGTGAAAATTTCAGTCGAATCAGCCCATTGGTTCGAAAGATACTATAACTGCCATTTGAAGAAGAACACCCTGTATCTCAGCTGTTTCGAAGGTTAGACTGTTTATTTTTGAAACGTCATTCTGGATTGAAAGGAGGAATGATTGGTGAAAATTTCAGTCGAATCAGCCCTGTGGTTCGAGAGATACTATACCTGTCATTTGAAAAAGAACACCCTGTATCTCAGTTGTTTCGAAAGTTAGACTGTTTATTTTTTGAACGTTATTCTGGATTGTGAAGAGGAATGAGTGGTGAAAATTTCAGTCGTATCAGCCCATTGGTTCGAAAGATACTATACCTGTCATTTGAAGAAGAGCACCCTGTATCTCAGGTGTTTCGAAAGTTAGACTGTTTATTTTTGAAACGTTATTCTGGATTGTGTAGAGGAATGATTGGTGAAAATTTTAGTCGAATCAGCCCGTTGGTTCGAAAGATACTATACCTGCCATTTGAAGAAGAACACCCTGTATCTCAGTTGTTTCGAAAGTTGAACTGTTTATTTTTGGAACGTTATTCTGGATTGTGAAGAGGAATGATTGGTGAAAATTTCAGTCGAATCTGCCCATTGGTTCGAAAGATACTATAACTGCCATTTGAAGAAGAACACCCTGTATCTCAGGTGTTTCGAATGTTAGACTGTTTATTTTTGAAACGTTATTCTGGATTGTGAAGAGGAATGATTGTTGAAAATTTCAGTCGAATCAGCCCAGTGGTTCGAAAGATACTATACCTGCCATTTGAAGAAGAACACCCTGTATCTCAGTTGTTTCGAATGTTAGACTGTTTATTTTTGAAAAGTTATTCTGGATTGTGAAGAGGAATGATTGGTGAAAATTTCAGTCGAATCAGCATATCGGTTCGAAAGATACTATAACTGCCATTTGAAGAAGAGCACCCTGTATCTCAGGTGTTTCGAAAAATAGACTGTTTATTTTTGAATCGTTATTCTGTATTGTGGAGAGGAATGATTGGTGAAAATTTCAGTCGAATAAGCCCATTGGTTCGAAAGATACTATACCTGATATTTGAAGAATAACACCCTGTATCTCAGTTGTTTCGAAAGTTAGACTGTTTATTTATGGAACGTTACTCTGGATTGTGAAGAGGAATGATTGGTGAAAATTTCAGTCGAATCAGCCCAGTGGTTCGAAAGATACTATACCTGCCATTTGAGGAAGAACTCCCTGTATCTCAGTTGTTTCGAAAGTTAGACTGTTTATTTTTGAAATGTTATTCTGGACTGTGAAGAGGAATGATTGGTGAAAATTTCAGTCGAATCAGCCCATTGGTTCGAAAGATACTACACCTGCCATTTGAAGAGGAACACCCTGTATCTCATTTGTTTCGAATGTTAGACTATTTATTTTTGAAACGTTATTCTGGATTGTTGAGAGGAATGATTGGTGAAAATTTCAGTCGAATCAACCCATTGGTTCGAAAGATACTATACCTGCCATTTGAAGAAGAACACCTTGTATCTCAGTTGTTTCGAAAGTTAGACTGTTTATTTTTGAAATGTTATTATGGATTGTGTAGAGGAATGATTGGTGAAAATTTCAGTCGTATCAGCCCATTGGTTCGAAAGATACTATACCTGCCATTTGAAGAAGAACACCCTGTATCTCAGGTGTTTCGAATGTTAGACTTTTTATTCTTGAAACGTTATTCGGGATTGTGAAGGAGAATGATTGGTGAAAATTTCAGTCGAATCAGCCCAGTGGTTCGAGAGATACTATACCTGCCATTTGAAGAAGAACATCCTGTATCTCAGGTGTTTCGAATGTTAGACTTTTTATTTTTGAAAAGTTATTCGGGATTGTGAAAAGGAATGATTGGTAAAAATTTCAGTCGAATCAGCCCATTGGTTCGAAAGATACTATACCTGCCATTTGAAGAAGAACACCCTGTATCTCAGTTGTTTCGAAAGTTAGACTGTTTATTTTTGGAAAGTTACTCTGGAATGTGAAGAGGAATGATTGGTGAAAATTTCAGTCGAATCAGCAAAGTGGTTCGGTCAGTTGAAGAAGAACACCCTGTATCTCAGGTGTTTCGAATGTAAGACTTTTTATTTTTGAAAAATTATTCGGGATTGTGAAGAGGAATGATTGGTGAAAATTTCAGTCGAATCAGCCCATTAGTTCGAAAGATACCATACCTGCCATTTGAAGAAGAACACCCTGTATCTCAGTTGTTTCGAAAGTTAGACTGCTTATTTTTGAAACGTTATTCTGGATTGTGAAGAGGAATGATTGGTGAAATTTCAGTCGAATCAGCCCATCGGTTCGAAAGATACTATACCTGCCATTTGAAGAAGAACACCCTGTATCTCAGGTGTTTCGAATGTTAGACTGTTTATTTTTGAAACGCTATTCTGGATTGTGAAGAGGAATGACTGGTGAAAATTTCAGTCGAATCAACACATTGGTTCGAAAGATACTATAACTGCCATTTGAAGAAGAACACCCTGTATCTCAGCTGTTTCGGAAGTTAGACTGCTTATTTTTGAAACGTTATTCTGGATTGAAAAGAGGAATAATTGGTGAAAATTTCAGTCGAATCAGCCCAGTGGTTCGAGAGATACTATACCTATCATTTGAAGAAGAACAACCTGTATCTAAGTTGTTTCGAAAGTTAGGCTGTTTATTTTTGAAACGTTGATCTGGATTGTGAAGAGGAATGATTGGTGAAAATTTCAGTCGAATCAACACATTGGTTCGAAAGATACTATACCTGCCATTTGAAGAAGAACACCCTGTATCTCAGTTGTTTCGGATGTAAGACTGTTTATTTTTGAAACATTATTCTGGATTGTGAAGAGGAATGATTGGTGAAAATTTCAGTCGGATCAGCCCAGTGGTTCGAAAGAAACTATACCTGCCATTTGAAGAAGAACACCCTGTATCTCAGTTGTTTCGGATGTTAGACTGTTTATTTTTGAATCATTATTCTGGATTGTGAAGAGGAATGATTGGTGAAAATTTCAGTCGAATCAGCCCAGTGGCTCGGGAGATACTATACCTATCATTTGAAGAAGAACACCCTGTATCTAAGTTGTTTCGAAAGTTGTTAGTTTTGAAACGTGGATCTGGATTGTGAAGAGGAATGATTGGTGAAAATTTCAGTCGAATCAGCCCATTGGTTCGAAAGATACTATACCTGCCATTTGAAGAAGAACAGCCTGTGTTTATTCTTGAAACGTTATTCTGGATTGAGGAGAGGAATTATTGGTGAAAATTTCAGTCGAATTAGCCCATTGGTTCGAAAGATACTATACCTGCCATTTGAAGAAGAACACCCTGTATCTCAGTTGTTTCGGAAGTTAGACTGTTTATTTTTGGAACGTTATTCTGGATTGAGGAGACTAATGATTGGTGAAAATTTCAGTCGAATATGCCCATTGGTTCGAAAGATACTATACCTGCCATTCGAAGAAGAACACCCTGTATCTCCGTTGCTTCGGAAGTTAGACTGTTTATTTTTGAAACGTTATTCTGGATTGTGAAGAGGAATGATTGGTGAAAATTTCAGTCGAATCAGCATATTGGTTCGAAAGATACTATACTTGCCATTTGAAGAAGAACACCCTTTCTCTCAGTTGTTTCGAAAGTTAGACTGTTTATTTTTGAAACGTTATTCTGGATTGTGAAGACGAATGATTCGTGAAAATTTCAGTCGAATCAGCCCATTGGTTCGAAAGATACTATACCTGTCATTTGAAGAAGAACACCCTGTATCTCAGTTATTTCGAAAGTTAGACTGTTTATTTTTGGAAAGTTACTCTGGAATGTGAAGAGGAATGATTGGTGAAAATTTCAGTCGAATCAGCAAAGTGGTTCGGTCAGTTGAAGAAGAACACCCTGTATCTCAGGTGTTTCGAATGTAAGACTTTTTATTTTTGAAAAATTATTCGGGATTGTGAAGAGGAATGATTGGTGAAAATTTCAGTCGAATCAGCCCATTAGTTCGAAAGATACCATACCTGCCATTTGAAGAAGAACACCCTGTATCTCAGTTGTTTCGAAAGTTAGACTGCTTATTTTTGAAACGTTATTCTGGATTGTGAAGAGGAATGATTGGTGAAATTTCAGTCGAATCAGCCCATCGGTTCGAAAGATACTATACCTGCCATTTGAAGAAGAACACCCTGTATCTCAGGTGTTTCGAATGTTAGACTGTTTATTTTTGAAACGCTATTCTGGATTGTGAAGAGGAATGATTGGTGAAAATTTCAGTCGAATCAACACATTGGTTCGAAAGATACTATAACTGCCATTTGAAGAAGAACACCCTGTATCTCAGCTGTTTCGGAAGTTTGACTGTTTATTTTTGAAACGTTATTCTGGATTGAAAAGAGGAATAATTGGTGAAAATTTCAGTCGAATCAGCCCAGTGGTTCGAGAGATACTATACCTATCATTTGAAGAAGAACAACCTGTATCTAAGTTGTTTCGAAAGTTAGGCTGTTTATTTTTGAAACGTTGATCTGGATTGTGAAGAGGAATGATTGGTGAAAATTTCAGTCGAATCAACACATTGGTTCGAAAGATACTATACCTGCCATTTGAAGAAGAACACCCTGTATCTCAGTTTTTTCGGAAGTAAGACTGTTTATTTTTGAAAAGTTATTCTGGATTGTGAAGAGGAATGATTGGTGAAAATTTCAGTCGAATCAGCCCATTGGTTCGAAAGATACTATAACTGCCATTTGAAGAAGAACACCCTGTATCTCAGTTGTTTCGAAAGTTAGACTGTTTATTTTTGAAACGTTATTCTGGATTGTAAAGAGGAATGATTGGTGAAAATTTCAGTCGAATCAGCCCAGTGGTTCGAGAGATACTATACCTGTCATTTGAAGAAGGACACCCTGTTTCTAAGTTGTTTCGAAAGTTAGGCTGTTTATTTTTGAAACGTTGATCTGGATTGTGAAGAGGAATTATTGGTGGAAATTTCAGTCGAATCAGCCCATTGGTTCGAAAGATACTATACCTGCCATTCGAAGAAGAACACCCTGTATCTATGTTGCTTCGGAAGTTAGACTGAATATTTTTGAAACGTGATTCTGGATTGTGAAGAGGAATGATTGGTGAAAATTTCAGTCGAATCAGCATATCGGTTCGAAAGATACTATACCTGCCATTTGAAGAAGAGCACCCTGTATCTCAGGTGTTTCGAAAAGTAGACTGTTTATTTTTGAATCGTTATTCTGTATTGTGGAGAGGAATGATTGGTGAAAATTTCAGTCGAATCAGCCCATTGGTTCGAAAGGTACTATACCTGATATTTGAAGAAGAACACCCTGTATCTCAGGTGTTTTGAATGTTAGACTGTTTATTTTTGAAACGCTATTCTGGATTGTGAAGAGGAATGATTGGTGAAAATTTCAGTCGAATCAACACATTGGTTCGGAAGATACTATAACTGCCATTTGAAGAAGAACACCCTGTATCTCAGCTATTTCGGAAGTTAGACTGTTTATTTATTATTCTGGATTGAAAAGAGGAATAATTGGTGAAAATTTCAGTCGAATCAGCCCAGTGGCTCGGGAGATACTATACCTATCATTTGAAGAAGAACACCCTGTATCTAAGTTGTTTCGAAAGTTGTTTATTTTTGAAACGTGGATCTGGATTGTGAAGAGGAATGATTGGTGAAAATTTCAGTCGAATCAGCCCATTGGTTCGAAAGATACTATACCTGCCATTTGAAGAAGAACACCCTGTGTTTATTCTTGAAACGTTATTCTGGATTGAGGAGAGGAATTATTGGTGAAAATTTCAGTCGAATTAGCCCATTGGTTCGAAAGATACTATACCTGCCATTTGAAGAAGAACACCCTGTATCTCAGTTGTTTCGGAAGTTAGACTGTTTATTTTTGGAACGTTATTCTGGATTGAGGAGACTAATGATTGGTGAAAATTTCAGTCGAATATGCCTATTGGTTCGAAAGATACTATACCTGCCATTCGAAGAAGATCACCCTGTATCTCCGTTGCTTCGGAAGTTAGACTGTTTATTTTTGAAACGTTATTCTGGATTGTGAAGAGAAATGATTGGTGAAAATTTCAGTCGAATCAGCATATTGGTTCGAAAGATACTATACTTGCCATTTGAAGAAGAACACCCTTTATCTCAGTTGTTTCGAAAGTTAGACTGTTTATTTTTGAAACGTTATTCTGGATTGTGAAGACGAATGATTCGTGAAAATTTCAGTCGAATCAGCCCATTGGTTCGAAAGATACTATACCTGTCATTTGAAAAAGAACACCCTGTATCTCAGTTATTTCGAAAGTTAGACTGTTTATTTTTGAAACGTTATTCTGGATTCTGAAGGGGAATGATTGGTGAATATTTCAGTCGAATCAACCCATTGGTTCGAAAGATACTATACCTGCCATTTGAAGAAGAACACCTTGTATCTCAGTTGTTTCGAAAGTTAGACTATTTATTTTTGAAATATTATCATGGATTGTGTAGAGGAATGATTGGTGAAAATTTCAGTCGAATCAGCCCATTGGTTCGAAAGATACTATACCTGCCATTTGAAGAACACCCTGTATCTCAGTTGTTTCGGAAGTTAGACTGTTTATTTTTGCAATGTTACTCTGGATTGTGAAGAAGAATGATTGGTGAAAATTTTAGTCGAATCAGCACATTGGTTCGAAAAATACTATACCAGCCATTTGAAGAAGAACAACCTGTATCTCAGGTGTTTCGAATGTTAGATTATTTAATTTTGAAACGTTATTGTGGATTGTGAGGAGGAATGATTGGTGAAAATTTCAGTCGAATCAACCCATTGGTTCGAAAGATACTATACCTGCCATTTGAAGAAGAACACCTTGTATCTCAGTTGTTTCGAAAGTTAGACTGTTTATTTTTTAAATGTTTTTGTGGATTGTGTAGAGGAATGATTGGTGAAAATTTCAGTCGAATCAGCCCATTGGTTCGAAATATATAATACTATACCTGCCATTTGAAGAAGAACACCCTGTATCTCAGTTGTTTCGAAATTTAGACTGTTTATTTTTGAAACGTTATTCAGGATTGAGGAAAGAAATGATTGGTGAAAATTTCAGTCGTATCAGCCCAGTGGTTCGATAGATACTATACCTGTCATTTGATGAAGAACACCCTGTATCTCAGGTGTTTCGAATGTTAGACTTTTTATTTTTGAAACGTTATTCGGGATTGTGAAGGGGAATGATTGGTGAAAATTTCAGTCGAATCAGCCAATTGGTTCGAAAGATACTATACATACGCTTTGAAGAAGAACACCCTGTATCTCAGTTGTTTCGAAAGTTAGACTGTTTATTTTTGAAACCTTATACTGGATTGGGAAGAGGAATGATTGGTGAAAATTTCAGTCGAATCAGCAAAGTGGTTCGAGAGATACTATACCTGTCATTTGATGAAGAACACCCTGTATCTCAGGTGTTTCGAATGTTAGACTTTTTCTTTTTGAAAAGTTATTCGGGATTGTGAAGAGAAATGATTGGTGAAAATTTCAGTCGAATCAGCCCATTGGTACGAAAGATACCATACCTGCCATTTGAAGAAGAACACCCTGTATCTCAGTTGTTTCGGAAGTAAGACTGTTTATTTTTGAAACGTTATTCTGGATTGTAAAGAGGAATGATTGGTGAAAATTTCAGTCGAATCAGCCCAGTGGTTCGAGAGATACTATACCTGTCATTTGAAGAAGGACACCCTGTTTCTAAGTTGTTTCGAAAGTTAGGCTGTTTATTTTTGAAACGTTGATCTGGATTGTGAAGAGGAATTATTGGTGGAAATTTCAGTCGAATCAGCCCATTGGTTCGAAAGATACTATACCTGCCATTCGAAGAAGAGCACCCTGTATCTATGTTGCTTCGGAAGTTAGACTGAATATTTTTGAAACGTGATTCTGGATTGTGAAGAGGAATGATTGGTGAAAATTTCAGTCGAATCAGCATATCGGTTCGAAAGATACTATACCTGCCATTTGAAGAAGAGCACCCTGTATCTCAGGTGTTTCGAAAAGTAGACTGTTTATTTTTGAATCGTTATTCTGTATTGTGGAGAGGAATGATTGGTGAAAATTTCAGTCGAATCAGCCCATTGGTTCGAAAGATACTATACCTGATATTTGAGGAAGAACACCCTGTATCTCAGTTGTTTCGAAAGTTAGACTGTTTATTTTTGGAACGTTACTCTGGATTATGAAGAGGAATGATTGGTGAAAATTTAAGTCGAATCAGCAAAGTGGTTCGAGAGATACTATACCTGTCATTTGAAGAAGAACACCCTGTATCTCAGGTGTTTCGAATGTAAGATTTTTTATCTTTGAAAAGTTATTCGGGATTGTGAAGAGGAATGATTGGTGAAAATTTCAGTCGAATCAGCCCATTGGTTTGAAAGATACCATACCTGCCATTTGAAGAAGAACACCCTGTATCTCAGTTGTTTCGAAAGTTAGACTGTTTATTTTTGGAACGTTATTCTGGATTGTGAAGAGGAATGATTGGTGAAGATTTCAGTCGAATCTGCCCATTGGTTCGAAAGATACTATAACTGCCATTTGAAGAAGAACACCCCGTATCTCAGCTGTTTCGAAAGTTAGACTGTTTATTTTTGAAACATCATTCTGGATTGAAAGGAGGAATGATTGGTGAAAATTTCAGTCGAATCAGCCCAGTGGTTCGAGAGATACTATACCTGTCATTTGAAGAAGAACACTCTGTATCTCAGTTGTTTCGAAAGTTAGACTGTTTATTTTTGAAACGTTATTCTGGATTGTGAAGAGGAATGAGTGGTGAAAATTTCAGTCGTATCAGCCCAGTGGTTCGAAAGATACTATACCTGTCATTTGAAGAAGAGCACCCTGTATCTCAGGTGTTTCGAAAGTTAGACTGTTTATTTTTGAAACGTTATTCTGGATTGTGTAGAGGAATGGTTGGTGAAAATTTCAGTCGAATCAGCCCATTGGTTCGAAAGATACTATACCTGCCATTTGAAGAAGAACACCCTGTATCTCAGTTGTTTCGGAAGTTGGACTGTTTATTTTTGGAACGTTATTCTGGATTGTGAAGAGGAATGATTGGTGAAAATTTCAGTCGAATCTGCCCATTGGTTCGAAAGATACTATAACTGCCATTTGAAGAAGAACACCCTGTATCTCAGGTGTTTCGAATGTTAGACTGTTTATTTTTGAAACGTTATTCTGGATTGTGAAGAGGAATGATTGGTGAAAATTTCAGTCGAATCAGCCCAGTGGTTCGAAAGATACTATACCTGCCATTTGAAGAAGAACACCCTGTATCTCAGTTGTTTCGAATGTTAGACTGTTTATTTTTGAAAACTTATTCTGGATTGTGAAGAGGAATGATTAGTGAAAATTTCAGTCGAATCAGCCCATTGGTTCGAAAGATACTATACCTGCCATTTGAAGAAGAACACCCTGTATCTCAGTTGTTTTGAAAGTAAGACTGTTTATTTTTGAAACGTTATTCTGAATTGAGGAGAGGAATTATTGGTGAAAATTTCAGTCGAATTAACCCATTGGTTCGAAAGATACTATACCTGCCATTTGAAGAAGAACACCCTGTATCTCAGTTGTTTCGAAAGTGAGACTGTTTATTTTTGGAATGTTATTCTGGATTGAGGAGGCTAATGACTGGTGAAAATTTCAGTCGAATCAGCTCATTGGTTCGAAAGATACTATACCTGCCATTCGAAGAAGAACACCCTGTATCTCAGTTGCTTCGGAAGTTAGACTGAATATTTTTGAAACGTGATTCTGGATTGTGAAGAGGAATGATTGGTGAAAATTTCAGTCGAATCAGCATATCGGTTCGAAAGATACTATACCTGCCATTTGAAGAAGAGCACCCTGTATCTCAGGTGTTTCGAAAAGTAGACTGTTTATTTTTGAATCGTTATTCTGTATTGTGGAGAGGAATGATTGGTGAAAATTTCAGTCGAATCAGCCCATTGGTTCGAAAGATACTATACCTGATATTTGAAGAAGAACACCCTGTATCTCAGTTGTTTCGAAAGTTAGACTGTTTATTTTTGGAACGTTACTCTGGATTGTGAAGAGGAATGATTGGTGAAAATTTCAGTCGAATGAACAAATTGGTTCGAAAGATACTAAACCTGCCATTTGAAGAAGAACACCTTGTATCTCAGTTGTTTCGAAAGTTAGAATGTTTATTTTTGAAATGTTATTATGGATTGTGTAGAGGAATGATTGGTGAAAATTTCAGTCGAATCAGCCCATTGGTTCGAAAGATACTATACCTGCCATTTGAAGAACACCCTGTATCTCAGTTGTTTCGGAAGTTAGACTGTTTATTTTTGAAATGTTACTCTGGATTGTGAAGAAAAATGATTGGTGAAAATTTTAGTCGAATCAGCCCATTGGTTCGAAAAATACTATACCAGCCATTTGAAGAAGAACACCCTGTATCTCAGTTGTTTCGAAAGTTAGACTGTCTATTTTTGAAACGTTATTCTGGATTGTGAAGAGGAATGATTGGTGAAAATTTCAGTCGAATCAGCCCATTGGTTCGAAAGATACTATACCTGCCATTTGAAGAGGAACACCCTGTATCTCAGGTGTTTCGAATGTTAGATTATTTAATTTTGAAAAGTTATTGTGGATTGTGAGGAGGAATGATTGGTGAAAATTTCAGTCGAATCAACCCATTGGTTCGAAAGATACTATACCTGCCATTTAAAGAAGAACACCTTGTATCTCAGTTGTTTCGAAAGTGAGACTGTTTATTTTTTAAATGTTTTTGTGGATTGTGTAGAGGAATGATTGGTGAAAATTTCAGTCGAATCAGCCCATTGGTTCGAAATATACTATACCTGCCATTTGAAGAAGAACAACCTGTATCTCAGTTGTTTCGAAATTTAGACTGTTTATTTTTGAAACGTTATTCAGGATTGAGGAAAGAAATGATTGGTGAAAATTTCAGTCGTATCAGCCCAGTGGTTCGATAGATACTATACCTGTCATTTGATGAAGAACACCCTGTATCTCAGGTGTTTCGAATGTTAGACTTTTTATTTTTGAAACGTTATTCGGGATTGTGAAGGGGAATGATTGGTGAAAATTTCAGTCGAATCAGCCAATTGGTTCGAAAGATACTATACATACGCTTTGAAGAAGAACACCCTGTATCTCAGTTGTTTCGAAAGTTAGACTGTTTATTTTTGAAACCTTATACTGGATTGGGAAGAGGAATGATTGGTGAAAATTTCAGTCGAATCAGCAAAGTGGTTCGAGAGATACTATACCTGTCATTTGAAGAAGATCACCCTGTATCTCAGGTGTTTCGAATGTTAGACTTTTTCTTTTTGGAAAGTTATTCGGGATTGTGAAGAGAAATGATTGGTGAAAATTTCAGTCGAATCAGCCCATTGGTACGAAAGATACCATACCTGCCATTTGAAGAAGAACACCCTGTATCTCAGTTGTTTCGGAAGTAAGACTGTTTATTTTTGAAAAGTTATTCTGGATTGTGAAGAGGAATGATTGGTGAAAATTTCAGTCGAATCAGCCCATTGGTTCGAAAGATACTATAACTGCCATTTGAAGAAGAACACCCTGTATCTCAGTTGTTTCGAAAGTTAGACTGTTTATTTTTGAAACCTTATACTGGATTGGGAAGAGGAATGATTGGTGAAAATTTCAGTCGAATCAGCAAAGTGGTTCGAGAGATACTATACCTGTCATTTGAAGAAGAACACCCTGTATCTCAGGTGTTTCGAATGTTAGACTTTTTCTTTTTGAAAAGTTATTCGGGATTGTGAAGAGAAATGATTGGTGAAAATTTCAGTCGAATCAGCCCATTGGTACGAAAGATACCATACCTGCCATTTGAAGAAGAACACCCTGTATCTCAGTTGTTTCGGAAGTAAGACTGTTTATTTTTGAAAAGTTATTCTGGATTGTAAAGAGGAATGATTGGTGAAAATTTCAGTCGAATCAGCCCAGTGGTTCGAGAGATACTATACCTGTCATTTGAAGAAGGACACCCTGTTTCTAAGTTGTTTCGAAAGTTAGGCTGTTTATTTTTGAAACGTTGATCTGGATTGTGAAGAGGAATTATTGGTGGAAATTTCAGTCGAATCAGCCCATTGGTTCGAAAGATACTATACCTGCCATTCGAAGAAGAACACCCTGTATCTATGTTGCTTCGGAAGTTAGACTGAATTTTTTTGAAACGTGATTCTGGATTGTGAAGAGGAATGATTGGTGAAAATTTCAGTCGAATCAGCATATCGGTTCGAAAGATACTATACCTGCCATTTGAAGAAGAGCACCCTGTATCTCAGGTGTTTCGAAAAGTAGACTGTTTATTTTTGAATCGTTATTCTGTATTGTGGAGAGGAATGATTGGTGAAAATTTCAGTCGAATCAGCCCATTGGTTCGAAAGATACTATACCTGATATTTGAGGAAGAACACCCTGTATCTCAGTTGTTTCGAAAGTTAGACTGTTTATTTTTGGAACGTTACTCTGGATTATGAAGAGGAATGATTGGTGAAAATTTAAGTCGAATCAGCAAAGTGGTTCGAGAGATACTATACCTGTCATTTGAAGAAGAACACCCTGTATCTCAGGTGTTTCGAATGTAAGATTTTTATCTTTGAAAAGTTATTCGGGATTGTGAAGAGGAATGATTGGTGAAAATTTCAGTCGAATCAGCCAATTGGTTTGAAAGATACCATACCTGCCATTTGAAGAAAAACACCCTGTATCTCAGTTGTTTCGGAAGTTAGACTGTTTATTTTTGGAACGTTATTCTGGATTGTGAAGAGGAATGATTGGTGAAAATTTCAGTCGAATCTGCCCATTGGTTCGAAAGATACTATAACTGCCATTTGAAGAAGAACACCCTGTATCTCAGCTGTTTCGAAAGTTAGACTGTTTATTTTTGAAACATCATTCTGGATTGAAAGGAGGAATGATTGGTGAAAATTTCAGTCGAATCAGCCCAGTGGTTCGAGAGATACTATACCTGTCATTTGAAGAAGAACACTACGTATCTCAGTTGTTTCGAAAGTTAGACTGTTTATTTTTGAAACGTTATTCTGGATTGTGAAGAGGAATGAGTGGTGAAAATTTCAGTCGTATCAGCCCAGTGGTTCGAAAGATACTATACCTGTCATTTGAAGAACAGCACCCTGTATCTCAGGTGTTTCGAAAGTTAGACTGTTTATTTTTGAAACGTTATTCTGGATTGTGTAGAGGAATGATTGGTGAAAATTTCAGTCGAATCAGCCCATTGGTTCGAAAGATACTATACCTGCCATTTGAAGAAGAACACCCTGTATCTCAGTTGTTTCGGAAGTTGGACTGTTTATTTTTGGAACGTTATTCTGGATTGTGAAGAGGAATGATTGGTGAAAATTTCAGTCGAATCTGCCCATTCGTTCGAAAGATACTATAACTGCCATTTGAAGAAGAACACCCTGTATCTCAGGTGTTTCGAATGTTAGACTGTTTATTTTTGAAACGTTATTCTGGATTGTGAAGAGGAATGATTGGTGAAAATTTCAGTCGAATCAGCCCAGTGGTTCGAAAGATACTATACCTGCCATTTGAAGAAGAACACCCTGTATCTCAGTTGTTTCGAATGTTAGACTGTTTATTTTTGAAAACTTATTCTGGATTGTGAAGAGGAATGATTGGTGAAAATTTCAGTCGAATCAGCCCATTGGTTCGAAAGATACTATACCTGCCATTTGAAGAAGAACACCCTGTATCTCAGTTGTTTTGAAAGTAAGACTGTTTATTTTTGAAACGTTATTCTGAATTGAGGAGAGGAATTATTGGTGAAAATTTCAGTCGAATTAACCCATTGGTTCGAAAGATACTATACCTGCCATTTGAAGAAGAACACCCTGTATCTCAGTTGTTTCGAAAGTAAGACTGTTTATTTTTGGAATGTTATTCTGGATTGAGGAGGCTAATGACTGGTGAAAATTTCAGTCGAATCAGCTCATTGGTTCGAAAGATACTATACCTGCCATTCGAAGAAGAACACCCTGTATCTCAGTTGCTTCGGAAGTTAGACTGAATATTTTTAAAACGTGATTCTGGATTGTGAAGAGGAATGATTGGTGAAAATTTCAGTCGAATCAGCATATCGGTTCGAAAGATACTATACCTGCCATTTGAAGAAGAGCACCCTGTATCTCAGGTGTTTCGAAAAGTAGACTGTTTATTTTTGAATCGTTATTCTGTATTGTGGAGAGGAAAGATTGGTGAAAATTTCAGTCGAATCAGCCCATTGGTTCGAAAGATACTATACCTGATATTTGAAGAAGAACACCCTGTATCTCAGTTGTTTCGAAAGTTAGACTGTTTATTTTTGGAACGTTACTCTGGATTGTGAAGAGGAATGATTGGTGAAAATTTCAGTCGAATGAACAAATTGGTTCGAAAGATACTAAACCTGCCATTTGAAGAAGAACACCTTGTATCTCAGTTGTTTCGAAAGTTAGAATGTTTATTTTTGAAATGTTATTATGGATTGTGTAGAGGAATGATTGGTGAAAATTTCAGTCGAATCAGCCCATTGGTTCGAAAGATACTATACCTGTCATTTGAAGAAGAACACCCTGTATCTCAGTTGTTTCGGTTGTTAGACTGTTTATTTTTGAAACGTTACTCTGGATTGTGAAGAGGAATGATTGGTGAAAATTTCAGTCGAATCAGCCCATTGGTCCGAAAGATACTAAACCTGCCATTTGAAGAAGAACTCCCTGTATCTCAGTTGTTTCGAAAGTTAGACTGTTTATTTTTGAAATGTTATTCTGGACTGTGAAGAGGAATGATTGGTGAAAATTTCAGTCGAATCAACCCATTGGTTCGAAAGATACTATACCTGCCATTTGAAGAAGAACACCTTGTATCTCAGTTGTTTCGAAAGTTAGACTGTTCATTTTTGAAATGTTATTATGGATTATGTAGAGGAATGATTGGTGAAAATTTCAGTCGTATCAGCTCATTGGTTCGAAAGATACTGTACCTGCCATTTGAAGAAGAACACCCTGTATCTCAGGTGTTTCGAATGTTAGACTTTTTATTCTTGAAACGTTATTCGGGATTGTGAAGGAGAATGATTGGTGAAAATTTCAGTCGAATCAGCCAATTGGTCCGAAAGATACTATACATATGATTTGAAGAAGAACACCCTTTATCTCAGTTGTTTCGAAAGTTAGACTGTTTATTTTTGAAACCTTATACTGGATTGTGAAGGGGAATGATTGTTGAAAATTTCAGTCGAATCAGCCCATTGGTTCGAAAGATACTATACCTGCCATTTGAAGAAGAACACCCTGTATCTCAGTTGTTTCGAAAGTTAGACTGTTTATTTTTGGAAAGTTACTCTGGAATGTGAAGAGGAATGATTGGTGAAAATTTCAGTCGAATCAGCCCATTGGTTCGAAAGATACTATACCTGCCATTTGAAGAAGAACACCCTGTATCTCAGTTGTTTCGGAAGTTAGACTGTTCATTTTTGGAACGTTATTCTGGATTGAGGAGACTAATGATTGGTGAAAATTTCAGTCGAATCAGCCCATTGGTTCGAAAGATACTATACCTGCCATTCGAAGAAGAACACCCTGTATCTCCGTTGCTTCGGAAGTTAGACTTTTCAGTTTTGAAACGTTATTCTGGATTGTGAAGAGGAATGATTGGTGAAAATTTCAGTTGAATCAGCATATTGGTTCGAAAGATACTATACCTGCCATTTGAAGAAGAACACCCTTTATATCAGTTGTTTCGAAAGTTAGACTGTTTATTTTTGAAACGTTATTCTGGATTGTGAAGACGAATGATTCGTGAAAATTTCAGTCGAATCAGCCCATTGGTTCGAAAGATACTATACCTGCCATTTGAAGAAGAACACCCTGTATCTCAGTTGTTTCGAAAGTTAGACTGTTTATTTTTGAAATGTTATTATGGATTATGTAGAGGAATGATTGGTGAAAATTTCAGTCGTATCAGCCCATTGGTTCGAAAGATACTCTACCTGCCATTTGAAGAAGAACACCCTGTATCTCAGTTGCTTCGGAAGTTAGACTGAATATTTTTGAAACGTGATTCTGGATTGTGAAGAGGAATGATTGGTGAAAATTTCAGTCGAATCAGCATATCGGTTCGAAAGATACTATACCTGCCATTTGAAGAAGAGCACCCTGTATCTCAGGTGTTTCGTAAAGTAGACTGTTTGTTTTTGAATCGTTATTCTGTATTGTGGAGAGGAATGATTGGTGAAAATTTCAGTCGAATCAGCCCATTGGTTCGAAAGATACTATACCTGATATTTGAAGAAGAACACCCTGTATCTCAGTTGTTTCGAAAGTTAGACTGTTTATTTTTGGAACGTTACTCTGGATTGTGAAGAGGAATGATTGGTGAAAATTTCAGTCAAATGAACAAATTGGTTCGAAAGATACTAAACCTGCCATTTGAAGAAGAACACCTTGTATCTCAGTTGTTCCGAAAGTTAGAATGTTTATTTTTGAAATGTTATTATGGATTGTGTAGGGGAATGATTGGTGAAAATTTCAGTCGAATCAGCCCATTGGTTCGAAAGATACTATACCTGTCATTTGAAGAAGAACACCCTGTATCTCAGTTGTTTCGGTTGTTAGACTGTTTATTTTTGAAACGTTACTCTGGATTGTGAAGAGGAATGATTGGTGAAAATTTCAGTCGAATCAGCCCATTGGTCCGAAAGATACTAAACCTGCCATTTGAAGAAGAACTCCCTGTATCTCAGTTGTTTCGAAAGTTAGACTGTTTATTTTTGAAATGTTATTCTGGACTGTGAAGAGGAATGATTGGTGAAAATTTCAGTCGAATCAACCCATTGGTTCGAAAGATACTATACCTGCCATTTGAAGAAGAACACCTTGTATCTCAGTTGTTTCGAAAGTTAGACTGTTTATTTTTGAAATGTTATTATGGATTATGTAGAGGAATGATTGGTGAAAAGTTCAGTCGTATCAGCCCATTGGTTCGAAAGATACTGTACCTGCCATTTGAAGAAGAACACCCTGTATCTCAGGTGTTTCGAATGTTAGACTTTTTATTCTTGAAACGTTATTCGGGATTGTGAAGGAGAATGATTGGTGAAAATTTCAGTCGAATCAGCCAATTGGTTCGAAAGATACTATACATACGATTTGAAGAAGAACACCCTTTATCTCAGTTGTTTCGAAAGTTAGACTGTTTATTTTTGAAACCTTATACTGGATTGTGAAGAGGAATGATTGTTGAAAATTTCAGTCGAATCAGCCCATTGGTTCGAAAGATACTATACCTGCCATTTGAAGAAGAACACCCTGTATCTCAGTTGTTTTGAAAGTTAGACACTTTATTTTTGGAAAGTTACTCTGGAATGTGAAGATGAATGATTGGTGAAAATTTCAGTCGAATCAGCAAAGTAGTTCGAGAGATACTAAACCGGTCATTTGAAGAAGAACACCCTATATCTCAGGTGTTTCGAATGTTAGACTTTTTATTTTTAAAAAATTATTCGGGATTGTGAAGAGGAATGATTGGTGAAAATTTCAGTCGAATCAGCCCATTGGTTCGAAAGATACCATACCTGCCATTCGAAGAAGAACACCCTGTATCTCAGTTGTTTCGAAAGTTAGACTGCTTATTTTTGAAACGTTATTCTGGATTGTGAAGAGGAATGATTGGTGAAATTTCAGTCGAATCAGCCCATTGGTTCGAAAGATACTATACCTGCCATTTGAAGAAGAACACCCTGTATCTCAGGTGTTTCGAATGTTAGACTGTTTATTTTTGAAACGCTATTCTGGATTGTGAAGAGGAATGATTGGTGAAAATTTCAGTCGAATCAACACATTGTTTCGAAAGATACTATAACTGCCATTTGAAGAAGAACACCCTGTATCTCAGCTGTTTCGGAAGTTAGACTGTTTATTTTTGAAACGTTATTCTGGATTGAAAAGAGGAATAATTGGGGAAAATTTCAGTCGAATCAGCCCAGTGGTTCGAGAGATACTATACCTATCATTTGAAGAAGAACACCCTGTATCTAAGTTGTTTCGAAAGTTAGGCTGTTTATTTTTGAAACGTTGATCTGGATTGTGAAGAGGAATGATTGGTGATAATTTCAGTCGAATCAACACATTGGTTCGAAAGATACTATACCTGCCATTTGAAGAAGAACACCCTGTATCTCAGTTGTTTCGGATGTTAGACTGTTTATTTTTGAAACATTATTCTGGATTGTGAAGAGGAATGATTGGTGAAAATTTCAGTCGGATCAGCCCAGTGGTTCGAAAGATACTATACCTGCCATTTGAAGAAGAACACCCTGTATCTCAGTTGTTTCGGATGTTAGACTGTTTATTTTTGAAACGTTATTCTGGATTGTGAAGAGGAATGATTGGTGAAAATTTCAGTCGAATCAGCCCAGTGGTTCGGGAGATACTATACCTATCATTTGAAGAAGAGCACCCTGTATCTAAGTTGTTTCGAAAGTTGTTTATTTTTGAAACGTGGATCTGGATTGTGAAGAGGAATGATTGGTGAAAATTTCAGTCGAATCAGCCCATTGGTTCGAAACATACTATACCTGCCATTTGAAGAAGAACACCCTGTGTTTATTCTTGAAACGTTATTCTGGATTGAGGAGAGGAATTATTGGTGAAAATTTCAGTCGAATTAGCCCATTGGTTCGAAAGATACTATACCTGCCATTCGAAGAAGAACACCCTGTATCTCAGTTGTTTCGGAAGTTAGACTGTTTATTTTTGGAACGTTATTCTGGATTGTGAAGAGAAATGATTGGTGAAAATTTCAGTCGAATCAGCCCATTGGTTCGAAAGATACTATAACTGCCATTTGAAGAAGAACACCCTGTATCTCAGGTGTTTCGAATGTTAGACTGTTTATTTTTGAAACGTTATTCTGGATTGTGAAGAGGAATGATTGGTGAAAATTTCAGTCGAATCAGCCCAGTGGTTCGAAAGATACTATACCTGCCATTTGAAGAAGAACACCCTGTATCTCAGTTGTTTCGAATGTTAGACTGTTTATTTCTGAAAACTTATTCTGGATTGTGAAGAGGAATGATTGGTGAAATTTCAGTCGAATCAGCCCATTGGTTCGAAAGATACTATACCTGCCATTTGAAGAAGAACACCCTGTATCTCAGGTGTTTCGAATGTTAGACTGTTTATTTTTGAAACGCTATTCTGGATTGTGAAGAGGAATGATTGGTGAAAATTTCAGTCGAATCAACACATTGTTTCGAAAGATACTATAACTGCCATTTGAAGAAGAACACCCTGTATCTCAGCTGTTTCAGAAGTTAGACTGTTTATTTTTGAAACGTTATTCTGGATTGAAAAGAGGAATAATTGGGGAAAATTTCAGTCGAATCAGCCCAGTGGTTCGAGAGATACTATACCTATCATTTGAAGAAGAACACCCTGTATCTAAGTTGTTTCGAAAGTTAGGCTGTTTATTTTTGAAACGTTGATCTGGATTGTGAAGAGGAATGATTGGTGATAATTTCAGTCGAATCAACACATTGGTTCGAAAGATACTATACCTGCCATTTGAAGAAGAACACCCTGTATCTCAGTTGTTTCGGATGTTAGACTGTTTATTTTTGAAACATTATTCTGGATTGTGAAGAGGAATGATTGGTGAAAATTTCAGTCGGATCAGCCCAGTGGTTCGAAAGATACTATACCTGCCATTTGAAGAAGAACACCCTGTATCTCAGTTGTTTCGGATGTTAGACTGTTTATTTTTGAAACGTTATTCTGGATTGTGAAGAGGAATGATTGGTGAAAATTTCAGTCGAATCAGCCCAGTGGTTCGGGAGATACTATACCTATCATTTGAAGAAGAGCACCCTGTATCTAAGTTGTTTCGAAAGTTGTTTATTTTTGAAACGTGGATCTGGATTGTGAAGAGGAATGATTGGTGAAAATTTCAGTCGAATCAGCCCATTGGTTCGAAACATACTATACCTGCCATTTGAAGAAGAACACCCTGTGTT
Organism: Myrrha octodecimguttata; assembly: GCA_958510865.1. Classification (NCBI taxonomy): domain Eukaryota; kingdom Metazoa; phylum Arthropoda; class Insecta; order Coleoptera; family Coccinellidae; genus Myrrha; species Myrrha octodecimguttata. The sequence continues at coordinate 18,628,422 of OY294060.1, forward strand.
TATTCTTGAAACGTTATTCTGGATTGAGGAGAGGAATTATTGGTGAAAATTTCAGTCGAATTAGCCCATTGGTTCGAAAGATACTATACCTGCCATTCGAAGAAGAACACCCTGTATCTCAGTTGTTTCGGAAGTTAGACTGTTTATTTTTGGAACGTTATTCTGGATTGTGAAGAGAAATGATTGGTGAAAATTTCAGTCGAATCAGCCCATTGGTTCGAAAGATACTATAACTGCCATTTGAAGAAGAACACCCTGTATCTCAGGTGTTTCGAATGTTAGACTGTTTATTTTTGAAACGTTATTCTGGATTGTGAAGAGGAATGATTGGTGAAAATTTCAGTCGAATCAGCCCAGTGGTTCGAAAGATACTATACCTGCCATTTGAAGAAGAACACCCTGTATCTCAGTTGTTTCGAATGTTAGACTGTTTATTTTTGAAAACTTATTCTGGATTGTGAAGAGGAATGATTGGTGAAAATTTCAGTCGAATCAGCCCATTGGTTCGAAAGATACTATACCTGCCATTTGAAGAAGAACACCCTGTATCTCAGTTGTTTTGAAAGTAAGACTGTTTATTTTTGAAACGATATTCTGAATTGAGGAGAGGAATTATTGGTGAAAATTTAAGTCGAATTAACCCATTGGTTCGAAAGATACTATACCTGCCATTTGAAGAAGAACACCCTGTATCTCAGTTGTTTCGAAAGTAAGACTGTTTATTTTTGGAATGTTATTCTGGATTGAGGAGGCTAATGACTGGTGAAAATTTCAGTCGAATCAGCTCATTGGTTCGAAAGATACTATACCTGACATTCGAAGAAGAACACCCTGTATCTCAGTTGCTTCGGAAGTTAGACTGAATATTTTTGAAACGTGATTCTGGATTGTGAAGAGGAATGATTGGTGAAAATTTCAGTCGAATCAGCATATCGGTTCGAAAGATACTATACCTGCCATTTGAAGAAGAGCACCCTGTATCTCAGGTGTTTCGTAAAGTAGACTGTTTGTTTTTGAATCGTTATTCTGTATTGTGGAGAGGAATGATTGGTGAAAATTTCAGTCGAATCAGCCCATTGGTTCGAAAGATACTATACCTGATATTTGAAGAAGAACACCCTGTATCTCAGTTGTTTCGAAAGTTAGACTGTTTATTTTTGGAACGTTACTCTGGATTGTGAAGAGGAATGATTGGTGAAAATTTCAGTCGAATGAACAAATTGGTTCGAAAGATACTAAACCTGCCATTTGAAGAAGAACACCTTGTATCTCAGTTGTTCCGAAAGTTAGAATGTTTATTTTTGAAATGTTATTATGGATTGTGTAGGGGAATGATTGGTGAAAATTTCAGTCGAATCAGCCCATTGGTTCGAAAGATACTATACCTGTCATTTGAAGAAGAACACCCTGTATCTCAGTTGTTTCGGTTGTTAGACTGTTTATTTTTGAAACGTTACTCTGGATTGTGAAGAGGAATGATTGGTGAAAATTTCAGTCGAATCAGCCCATTGGTCCGAAAGATACTAAACCTGCCATTTGAAGAAGAACTCCCTGTATCTCAGTTGTTTCGAAAGTTAGACTGTTTATTTTTGAAATGTTATTCTGGACTGTGAAGAGGAATGATTGGTGAAAATTTCAGTCGAATCAACCCATTGGTTCGAAAAATACTATACCTGCCATTTGAAGAAGAACACCTTGTATCTCAGTTGTTTCGAAAGTTAGACTGTTTATTTTTGAAATGTTATTATGGATTATGTAGAGGAATGATTGGTGAAAAGTTCAGTCGTATCAGCCCATTGGTTCGAAAGATACTGTACCTGCCATTTGAAGAAGAACACCCTGTATCTCAGGTGTTTCGAATGTTAGACTTTTTATTCTTGAAACGTTATTCGGGATTGTGAAGGAGAATGATTGGTGAAAATTTCAGTCGAATCAGCCAATTGGTTCGAAAGATACTATACATACGATTTGAAGAAGAACACCCTTTATCTCAGTTGTTTCGAAAGTTAGACTGTTTATTTTTGAAACCTTATACTGGATTGTGAAGAGGAATGATTGTTGAAAATTTCAGTCGAATCAGCCCATTGGTTCGAAAGATACTATACCTGCCATTTGAAGAAGAACACCCTGTATCTCAGTTGTTTCGAAAGTTAGACACTTTATTTTTGGAAAGTTACTCTGGAATGTGAAGATGAATGATTGGTGAAAATTTCAGTCGAATCAGCAAAGTAGTTCGAGAGATACTAAACCGGTCATTTGAAGAAGAACACCCTATATCTCAGGTGTTTCGAATGTTAGACTTTTTATTTTTAAAAAATTATTCGGGATTGTGAAGAGGAATGATTGGTGAAAATTTCAGTCGAATCAGCCCATTGGTTCGAAAGATACCATACCTGCCATTCGAAGAAGAACACCCTGTATCTCAGTTGTTTCGAAAGTTAGACTGCTTATTTTTGAAACGTTATTCTGGATTGTGAAGAGGAATGATTGGTGAAATTTCAGTCGAATCAGCCCATTGGTTCGAAAGATACTATACCTGCCATTTGAAGAAGAACACCCTGTATCTCAGGTGTTTCGAATGTTAGACTGTTTATTTTTGAAACGCTATTCTGGATTGTGAAGAGGAATGATTGGTGAAAATTTCAGTCGAATCAACACATTGTTTCGAAAGATACTATAACTGCCATTTGAAGAAGAACACCCTGTATCTCAGCTGTTTCGGAAGTTAGACTGTTTATTTTTGAAACGTTATTCTGGATTGAAAAGAGGAATAATTGGGGAAAATTTCAGTCGAATCAGCCCAGTGGTTCGAGAGATACTATACCTATCATTTGAAGAAGAACACCCTGTATCTAAGTTGTTTCGAAAGTTAGGCTGTTTATTTTTGAAACGTTGATCTGGATTGTGAAGAGGAATGATTGGTGATAATTTCAGTCGAATCAACACATTGGTTCGAAAGATACTATACCTGCCATTTGAAGAAGAACACCCTGTATCTCAGTTGTTTCGGATGTTAGACTGTTTATTTTTGAAACATTATTCTGGATTGTGAAGAGGAATGATTGGTGAAAATTTCAGTCGGATCAGCCCAGTGGTTCGAAAGATACTATACCTGCCATTTGAAGAAGAACACCCTGTATCTCAGTTGTTTCGGATGTTAGACTGTTTATTTTTGAAACGTTATTCTGGATTGTGAAGAGGAATGATTGGTGAAAATTTCAGTCGAATCAGCCCAGTGGTTCGGGAGATACTATACCTATCATTTGAAGAAGAGCACCCTGTATCTAAGTTGTTTCGAAAGTTGTTTATTTTTGAAACGTGGATCTGGATTGTGAAGAGGAATGATTGGTGAAAATTTCAGTCGAATCAGCCCATTGGTTCGAAACATACTATACCTGCCATTTGAAGAAGAACACCCTGTGTTTATTCTTGAAACGTTATTCTGGATTGAGGAGAGGAATTATTGGTGAAAATTTCAGTCAAATTAGCCCATTGGTTCGAAAGATACTATACCTGCCATTCGAAGAAGAACACCCTGTATCTCAGTTGTTTCGGAAGTTAGACTGTTTATTTTTGGAACGTTATTCTGGATTGTGAAGAGAAATGATTGGTGAAAATTTCAGTCGAATCAGCCCATTGGTTCGAAAGATACTATAACTGCCATTTGAAGAAGAACACCCTGTATCTCAGGTGTTTCGAATGTTAGACTGTTTATTTTTGAAACGTTATTCTGGATTGTGAAGAGGAATGATTGGTGAAAATTTCAGTCGAATCAGCCCAGTGGTTCGAAAGATACTATACCTGCCATTTGAAGAAGAACACCCTGTATCTCAGTTGTTTCGAATGTTAGACTGTTTATTTTTGAAAACTTATTCTGGATTGTGAAGAGGAATGATTGGTGAAATTTCAGTCGAATCAGCCCATTGGTTCGAAAGATACTATACCTGCCATTTGAAGAAGAACACCCTGTATCTCAGGTGTTTCGAATGTTAGACTGTTTATTTTTGAAACGCTATTCTGGATTGTGAAGAGGAATGATTGGTGAAAATTTCAGTCGAATCAACACATTGTTTCGAAAGATACTATAACTGCCATTTGAAGAAGAACACCCTGTATCTCAGCTGTTTCAGAAGTTAGACTGTTTATTTTTGAAACGTTATTCTGGATTGAAAAGAGGAATAATTGGGGAAAATTTCAGTCGAATCAGCCCAGTGGTTCGAGAGATACTATACCTATCATTTGAAGAAGAACACCCTGTATCTAAGTTGTTTCGAAAGTTAGGCTGTTTATTTTTGAAACGTTGATCTGGATTGTGAAGAGGAATGATTGGTGATAATTTCAGTCGAATCAACACATTGGTTCGAAAGATACTATACCTGCCATTTGAAGAAGAACACCCTGTATCTCAGTTGTTTCGGATGTTAGACTGTTTATTTTTGAAACATTATTCTGGATTGTGAAGAGGAATGATTGGTGAAAATTTCAGTCGGATCAGCCCAGTGGTTCGAAAGATACTATACCTGCCATTTGAAGAAGAACACCCTGTATCTCAGTTGTTTCGGATGTTAGACTGTTTATTTTTGAAACGTTATTCTGGATTGTGAAGAGGAATGATTGGTGAAAATTTCAGTCGAATCAGCCCAGTGGTTCGGGAGATACTATACCTATCATTTGAAGAAGAGCACCCTGTATCTAAGTTGTTTCGAAAGTTGTTTATTTTTGAAACGTGGATCTGGATTGTGAAGAGGAATGATTGGTGAAAATTTCAGTCGAATCAGCCCATTGGTTCGAAACATACTATACCTGCCATTTGAAGAAGAACACCCTGTGTTTATTCTTGAAACGTTATTCTGGATTGAGGAGAGGAATTATTGGTGAAAATTTCAGTCGAATTAGCCCATTGGTTCGAAAGATACTATACCTGCCATTCGAAGAAGAACACCCTGTATCTCAGTTGTTTCGGAAGTTAGACTGTTTATTTTTGGAACGTTATTCTGGATTGTGAAGAGAAATGATTGGTGAAAATTTCAGTCGAATCAGCCCATTGGTTCGAAAGATACTATAACTGCCATTTGAAGAAGAACACCCTGTATCTCAGGTGTTTCGAATGTTAGACTGTTTATTTTTGAAACGTTATTCTGGATTGTGAAGAGGAATGATTGGTGAAAATTTCAGTCGAATCAGCCCAGTGGTTCGAAAGATACTATACCTGCCATTTGAAGAAGAACACCCTGTATCTCAGTTGTTTCGAATGTTAGACTGTTTATTTTTGAAAACTTATTCTGGATTGTGAAGAGGAATGATTGGTGAAAATTTCAGTCGAATCAGCCCATTGGTTCGAAAGATACTATACCTGCCATTTGAAGAAGAACACCCTGTATCTCAGTTGTTTTGAAAGTAAGACTGTTTATTTTTGAAACGATATTCTGAATTGAGGAGAGGAATTATTGGTGAAAATTTAAGTCGAATTAACCCATTGGTTCGAAAGATACTATACCTGCCATTTGAAGAAGAACACCCTGTATCTCAGTTGTTTCGAAAGTAAGACTGTTTATTTTTGGAATGTTATTCTGGATTGAGGAGGCTAATGACTGGTGAAAATTTCAGTCGAATCAGCTCATTGGTTCGAAAGATACTATACCTGACATTCGAAGAAGAACACCCTGTATCTCAGTTGCTTCGGAAGTTAGACTGAATATTTTTGAAACGTGATTCTGGATTGTGAAGAGGAATGATTGGTGAAAATTTCAGTCGAATCAGCATATCGGTTCGAAAGATACTATACCTGCCATTTGAAGAAGAGCACCCTGTATCTCAGGTGTTTCGAAAAGAAGACTTTTTATTTTTGAATCGTTATTCTGTATTGTGGAGAGGAATGATTGGTGAAAATTTCAGTCGAATCAGCCCATTGGTTCGAAAGATACTATACCTGATATTTGAAGAAGAACACCCTGTATCTCAGTTGTTTCGAAAGTTAGACTGTTTATTTTTGGAACGTTACTCTGGATTGTGAAGAGGAATGATTGGTGAAAATTTCAGTCGAATGAACAAATTGGTTCGAAAGATACTAAACCTGCCATTTGAAGAAGAACACCTTGTATCTCAGTTGTTTCGAAAGTTAGAATGTTTATTTTTGAAATGTGATTATGGATTGTGTAGAGAAATGATTGGTGAAAATTTCAGTCGAATCAGCCCATTGGTTCGAAAGATACTATACCTGTCATTTGAAGAAGAACACCCTGTATCTCAGTTGGTTCGGTTGTTAGACTGTTTATTTTTGAAACGTTACTCTGGATTGTGAAGAGGAATGATTGGTGAAAATTTCAGTCGAATCAGCCCATTGGTCCGAAAGATACTATACCTGCCATTTGAAGAAAAACTCCCTGTATCTCAGTTGTTTCGAAAGTTAGACTGTTTATTTTTGAAATGTTATTCTGGACTGTGAAGAGGAATGATTGGTGAAAATTTCAGTCGAATCAACCCATTGGTTCGAAAGATACTATACCTGCCATTTGAAGAATAACACCTTGTATCTCAGTTGTTTCGAAAGTTAGACTGTTTATTTTTGAAATGTTATTATGGATTATGTAGAGGAATGATTGGTGAAAATTTCAGTCGTATCAGCCCATTGGTTCGAAAGATACTGTACCTGCCATTTGAAGAAGAACACCCTGTATCTCAGGTGTTTCGAATGTTAGACTTTTTATTCTTGAAACGTTATTCGGGATTGTGAAGGAGAATGATTGGTGAAAATTTCAGTCGAATCAGCCAATTGGTTCGAAAGATACTATACATACGATTTGAAGAAGAACACCCTTTATCTCTGTTGTTTCGAAAGTTAGACTGTTTATTTTTGAAACCTTATACTGGATTGTGAAGAGGAATGATTGTTGAAAATTTCAGTCGAATCAGCCCATTGATTCGAAAGATACTATACCTGCCATTTGAAGAAGAACACCCTGTATCTCAGTTGTTTCGAGAGTTAGACTGTTTATTTTTGGAAAGTTACTCTGGAATGTGAAGAGGAATGATTGGTGAAAATTTCAGTCGAATCAGCAAAGTAGTTCGAGAGATACTAAACCGGTCATTTGAAGAAGGACACCCTGTATCTCAGGTGTTTCGAATGTTAGACTTTTTATTTTTGAAAAATTATTCGGGATTGTGAAGAGGAATGATTGGTGAAAATTTCAGTCGAATCAGCCCATTGGTTCGAAAGATACCATACCTGCCATTTGAAGAAGAACACCCTGTATCTCAGTTGTTTCGAAAATTAGACTGCTTATTTTTGAAACGTTATTCTGGATTGTGAAGAGGAATGATTGGTGAAATTTCAGTCGAATCAGCCCATTGGTTCGAAAGATACTATACCTGCCATTTGAAGAAGAACACCCTGTATCTCAGGTGTTTCGAATGTTAGACTGTTTATTTTTGAAACGCTATTCTGGATTGTGAAGAGGAATGATTGGTGAAAATTTCAGTCGAATCAACACATTGGTTCGAAAGATACTATAACTGCCATTTGAAGAAGAACACCCTGTATCTCAGCTGTTTCGGAAGTTGGACTGTTTATTTTTGAAACGTTATTCTGGATTGAAAAGAGGAATAATTGGTGAAAATTTCAGTCGAATCAGCCCAGTGGTTCGAGAGATACTATACCTATCATTTGAAGAAGAACACCCTGTATCTAAGTTGTTTCGAAAGTTAGGCTGTTTATTTTTGAGACGTTGATCTGGATTGTGAAGAGTAATGATTGGTGAAAATTTCAGTCGAATCAACACATTGGTTCGAAAGATACTATACCTGCCATTTGAAGAAGAACACCCTGTATCTCAGTTGTTTCGGATGTTAGACTGTTTATTTTTGAAACGCTATTCTGGATTGTGAAGAGGAATGATTGGTGAAAATTTCAGTCGAATCAACACATTGGTTCGAAAGATACTATAACTGCCATTTGAAGAAGAACACCCTGTATCTCAGCTGTTTCGGAAGTTAGACTGTTTATTTTTGAGACGTTGATCTGGATTGTGAAGAGTAATGATTGGTGAAAATTTCAGTCGAATCAACACATTGGTTCGAAAGATACTATACCTGCCATTTGAAGAAGAACACCCTGTTTCTCAGTTGTTTCGGATATTAGACTGTTTATTTTTGAAACATTATTCTGGATTGTGAAGAGGAATGATTGGTGAAAATTTCAGTCGAATCAACACATTGGTTCGAAAGATACTATACCTATCATTTGAAGAAGAACACCCTGTATCTAAGTTGTTTCGAAAGTTAGGCTGTTTATTTTTGAGACGTTGATCTGGATTGTGAAGAGTAATGATTGGTGAAAATTTCAGTCGAATCAACACATTGGTTCGAAAGATACTATACCTGCCATTTGAAGAAGAACACCCTGTATCTCAGTTGTTTCGGATGTTAGACTGTTTATTTTTGAAACGGTATTCGGGATTGTGAAGAGGAATGATTGGTGAAAATTTCAGTCGAATCAGCATATTGGTTCGAAAGATACTATACCTGCCATTTGAAGAAGAACACCCTGTATCTCAGTTGTTTCAAAAGTTAGACTGTTTATTTTTGAAACATTATTCTGGATTGTAAAGAGGAGTGATTGGTGAAAATTTCAGTCGAATCAACCCATTGGTTCGAAAGATACTATACCTGCCCTTTGAAGAAGAACACCTTGTATCTCAGTTGTTTCGAAAGTTAGACTGTTTATTTTTGAAATTTTTATTATGGATTGTGTAGAGGAATGATTGGTGAAAATTTCAGTCGAATCCGCCCATTGGTTTGAAAGATACTATACCTGTCATTTGAAGAAGAACACCCTGTATCTCAGTTGTTTCGGATGTTAGATTGTTTATTTTTGAAACGTTACTCTGGATTGTGAAGAGGAATGATTGGTGAAAATGTCAGTCGAATCAGCCGATTGGTTCGAAAGATACTATACCTGCCATTTGAAGAAGAACACCCTGTATCTCAGTTGTTTCGAAAGTTAGACTGTTTATTTTTGAACTGTTATTCTGGACTGTGAAGAGGAATGATTGGTGAAAATTTCAGTCGAATCAGCCTATTGGTTCGAAAGATACTATACCTGCCATTTGAAGAGGAACACCCTGTATCTCATTTGTTTCGAATGTTAGACTATTTATTTTTGAAACGTTATTTTGGATTGTTAAGAGGAATGATTGGTGAAAATTTCAGTCGAATCAACCCATTGGTTCGAAAGATACTATACCTGCCATTTGAAGAAGAACACCTTGTATCTCAGTTGTTTCGAAAGTTAGACTGTTTATTTTTGAAATGTTATTATGGATTGTGTAGAGGAATGATTGGTGAAAATTTCAGTCGTATCAGCCCATTGGTTCGAAAGATAGTATACCTGCCATTTGAAGAAGAACACCCTGTATCTCAGGTGTTTCGAATGTTAGACTTTTTATTTTTGAAACGTTATTCGACATTTTCAAGGGGAATGATTGGTGAAAATTTCAGTCGAATCAGCCAATTGGTTCGAAAGATACTATACCTGTCATTTGAAGAAGAACACCCTGTTTCTCAGTTGTTTCGAATGTTAGACTGTTTATTTTTGAAATGTTATTCTGGAATGTGAAGAGGAATGATTGGTGAAAATTTCAGTCGAATCAGCCCATTGGTTCGAAAGATACTATACCTGCCATTTGAAGAAGAACACCCTGTATCTCAGTTGTTTCGAAAGTAAGACTGTTTATTTTTGGAACTTTACTCTGGATTGTGAAGAGGAATGATTGGTGAAAATTTCAGTCGAATCAGCAGAGTGGTTCGAGAGATACTAAACCGGTCATTTGAAGAAGAACACCCTGTATCTCAGTTGTTTCGAAAGTTAGACTGTTTATTTTTAAACGTTATTCTGGATTGTGAAGAGGAATGATTGGTGAAATTTCAGTCGAATCAGCCCATTGGTTCGAAAGATACTATACCTGCCATTTGAAGAAGAACACCCTGTATCTCAGGTGTTTCGAATGTTAGACTGTTTATTTTTGAAACGCTATTCTGGATTGTGAAGAGGAATGATTGGTGAAAATTTCAGTCGAATCAGCCCATTGGTTCGAAAGATACTATACCTGCCATTCGAAGAAGAACACCCTGTATCTCAGTTGCTTCGGAAGTTAGACTGAATATTTTTGAAACGTGATTCTGGATTGTGAAGAGGAATGATTGGTGAAAATTTCAGTCGAATCAGCATATCGGTTCGAAAGATACTATACCTGCCATTTGAAGAAGAACACCTTGTATCTCAGTTGTTTCGAAAGTTAGACTGTTTATTTTTGAAATGTTATTATGGATTGTGTAGAGGAATGATTGGTGACAATTTCAGTCGAATCAGCCCATTGGTTCGAAAGATACTATACCTGTCGTTTGAAGAAGAACACCCTGTATCTCAGTTGTTTCTGATGTTAGACTGTTTATTTTTGAAACGTTACTCTGGATTGTGAAGAGGAATGATTGGTGAAAATTTCAGTCGAATCAGCCCATTGGTCCGAAAGATACTATACCTGCCATTTGAAGAAGAACTCCCTTTATCTCAGTTGTCTCCAAAGTTAGACTGTTTATTTTTGAAATGTTATTCTGGACTGTGAAGAGGAATGATTGGTGAAAATTTCAGTCGAATCAGCCCATTGGTTCGAAAGATACTATACCTGCCATTCGAAGAGGAACAACCTGTATCTCATTTGTTTCGAATGTTAGACTATTTATTTTTGAAACGTTATTCTGGATTGTTAAGAGGAATGATTGGTGAAAATTTCAGTCGAATCAACCCATTGGTTCGAAAGATACTATACCTGCCATTTGAAGAAGAACACCTTGTATCTCAGTTGTTTCGAAAGCTAGACTGTTTATTTTTGAAATGTTATTATGGATTGTGTAGAGGAATGATTGGTGAAAATTTCAGTCGTATCAGCCCATTGGTTCGACAGATACTATACCTGCCATTTGAAGAAGAACACCCTGTATCTCAGGTGTATCGAATGTTAGACTTTTTATTCTTGAAACGTTATTCGGGATTGTGAAGAGGAATGATTGGTGAAAATGTCAGTCGAATCAGCCGATTGGTTCGAAAGATACTATACCTGCCATTTGAAGAAGAACACCCTGTATCTCAGTTGTTTCGAAAGTTAGACTGTTTATTTTTGAACTGTTATTCTGGACTGTGAAGAGGAATGATTGGTGAAAATTTCAGTCGAATCAGCCTATTGGTTCGAAAGATACTATACCTGCCATTTGAAGAGGAACACCCTGTATCTCATTTGTTTCGAATGTTAGACTATTTATTTTTGAAACGTTATTTTGGATTGTTAAGAGGAATGATTGGTGAAAATTTCAGTCGAATCAACCCATTGGTTCGAAAGATACTATACCTGCCATTTGAAGAAGAACACCTTGTATCTCAGTTGTTTCGAAAGTTAGACTGTTTATTTTTGAAATGTTATTATGGATTGTGTAGAGGAATGATTGGTGAAAATTTCAGTCGTATCAGCCCATTGGTTCGAAAGATAGTATACCTGCCATTTGAAGAAGAACACCCTGTATCTCAGGTGTTTCGAATGTTAGACTTTTTATTTTTGAAACGTTATTCGACATTTTCAAGGGGAATGATTGGTGAAAATTTCAGTCGAATCAGCCAATTGGTTCGAAAGATACTATACCTGTCATTTGAAGAAGAACACCCTGTTTCTCAGTTGTTTCGAATGTTAGACTGTTTATTTTTGAAATGTTATTCTGGAATGTGAAGAGGAATGATTGGTGAAAATTTCAGTCGAATCAGCCCATTGGTTCGAAAGATACTATACCTGCCATTTGAAGAAGAACACCCTGTATCTCAGTTGTTTCGAAAGTAAGACTGTTTATTTTTGGAACTTTACTCTGGATTGTGAAGAGGAATGATTGGTGAAAATTTCAGTCGAATCAGCAGAGTGGTTCGAGAGATACTAAACCGGTCATTTGAAGAAGAACACCCTGTATCTCAGTTGTTTCGAAAGTTAGACTGTTTATTTTTAAACGTTATTCTGGATTGTGAAGAGGAATGATTGGTGAAATTTCAGTCGAATCAGCCCATTGGTTCGAAAGATACTATACCTGCCATTTGAAGAAGAACACCCTGTATCTCAGGTGTTTCGAATGTTAGACTGTTTATTTTTGAAACGCTATTCTGGATTGTGAAGAGGAATGATTGGTGAAAATTTCAGTCGAATCAGCCCATTGGTTCGAAAGATACTATACCTGCCATTCGAAGAAGAACACCCTGTATCTCAGTTGCTTCGGAAGTTAGACTGAATATTTTTGAAACGTGATTCTGGATTGTGAAGAGGAATGATTGGTGAAAATTTCAGTCGAATCAGCATATCGGTTCGAAAGATACTATACCTGCCATTTGAAGAAGAACACCTTGTATCTCAGTTGTTTCGAAAGTTAGACTGTTTATTTTTGAAATGTTATTATGGATTGTGTAGAGGAATGATTGGTGACAATTTCAGTCGAATCAGCCCATTGGTTCGAAAGATACTATACCTGTCGTTTGAAGAAGAACACCCTGTATCTCAGTTGTTTCTGATGTTAGACTGTTTATTTTTGAAACGTTACTCTGGATTGTGAAGAGGAATGATTGGTGAAAATTTCAGTCGAATCAGCCCATTGGTCCGAAAGATACTATACCTGCCATTTGAAGAAGAACTCCCTTTATCTCAGTTGTCTCCAAAGTTAGACTGTTTATTTTTGAAATGTTATTCTGGACTGTGAAGAGGAATGATTGGTGAAAATTTCAGTCGAATCAGCCCATTGGTTCGAAAGATACTATACCTGCCATTCGAAGAGGAACAACCTGTATCTCATTTGTTTCGAATGTTAGACTATTTATTTTTGAAACGTTATTCTGGATTGTTAAGAGGAATGATTGGTGAAAATTTCAGTCGAATCAACCCATTGGTTCGAAAGATACTATACCTGCCATTTGAAGAAGAACACCTTGTATCTCAGTTGTTTCGAAAGCTAGACTGTTTATTTTTGAAATGTTATTATGGATTGTGTAGAGGAATGATTGGTGAAAATTTCAGTCGTATCAGCCCATTGGTTCGACAGATACTATACCTGCCATTTGAAGAAGAACACCCTGTATCTCAGGTGTATCGAATGTTAGACTTTTTATTCTTGAAACGTTATTCGGGATTGTGAAGGAGAATGATTGGTGAAAATTTCAGTCGAATCAGCCAATTGGTTCGAAAGATACTATACATACGATTTGAAGAAGAACACCCATTATCTCAGTTGTTTCGAAAGTTAGACTGTTTATTTTTGAAACCTTATACTGGATTGTGAAGAGGAATGATTGTTGAAAATTTCAGTCGAATCAGCCCATTGGTTCGAAAGATACTATACCTGCCATTTGAAGAAGAACACCCTGTATCTCAGTTGTTTCGAAAGTTAGACTGTTTATTTTTGGAAAGTTACTCTGGATTGTGAAGAGGAATGATTGGTGAAAATTTCAGTCGAATCAGCAAAGTGGTTCGAGAGATACTAAACCGGTCATTTGAAGAAGAACACCCTGTATCTCAGGTGTTTCGAATGTTAGACTTTTTATTTTTGAAAAATTATTCGGGATTGTGAAGAGGAATGATTGGTGAAAATTTCAGTCGAATCAGCCCATTGGTTCGAAAGATACCATACCTGCCATTTGAAGAAGAACACCCTGTATCTCAGTTGTTTCGAAAGTTAGACTGCTTATTTTTGAAACGTTATTCTGGATTGTGAAGAGGAATGATTGGTGAAATTTCAGTCGAATCAGCCTATTGGTTCGAAAGATACTATACCTGCTATTTGAAGAAGAACACCCTGTATCTCAGGTGTTTCGAATGTTACACTGTTTATTTTTGAAACGCTATTCTGGATTGTGAAGAGGAATTATTGGTGAAAATTTCAGTCGAATCAACACATTGGTTCGAAAGATACCATACCTGCCATTTGAAGAAGAACACCCTGTATCTCAGCTGTTTCGGAAGTTAGACTGTTTATTTTTGAAACGTTATTCTGGATTGAAAAGAGGAATAATTGGTGAAAATTTCAGTCGAATCAGCCCAGTGGTTCGAAAGATACCATACCTGCCATTTGAAGAAGAACACCCTGTATCTCAGCTGTTTCGGAAGTTAGACTGTTTATTTTTGAAACGTTATTCTGGATTGAAAAGAGGAATAATTGGTGAAAATTTCAGTCGAATCAGCAAAGTGGTTCGAGAGATACTAAACCGGTCATTTGAAGAAAAACACCCTGTATCTCAGGTGTTTCGAATGTTAGACTTTTTATTTTTGAAAAATTATTCGGGATTGTGAAGAGGAATGATTGGTGAAAATTTCAGTCGAATCAGCCCATTGGTTCGAAAGATACCATACCTGCCATTTGAAGAAGAACACCCTGTATCTCAGCTGTTTCGGAAGTTAGACTGTTTATTTTTGAAACGTTATTCTGGATTGTGAAGAGGAATGATTGGTGAAAATTTCAGTCGAATCAGCCCATTTGTTCGAAAGATACTATACCTGCCATTTGAAGAAGAACTCCCTGTATCTCAGTTGTCTCCAAAGTTAGACTGTTTATTTTTGAAATGTTATTCTGGACTGTGAAGAGGAATGATTGGTGAAAATTTCAGTCGAATCAGCCCATTGGTTCGAAAGATACTATACCTGCCATTCGAAGAGGAACAACCTGTATCTCATTTGTTTCGAATGTTAGACTATTTATTTTTGAAACGTTATTCTGGATTGTTAAGAGGAATGATTGGTGAAAATTTCAGTCGAATCAACCCATTGGTTCGAAAGATACTATACCTGCCATTTGAAGAAGAACACCTTGTATCTCAGTTGTTTCGAAAGCTAGACTGTTTATTTTTGAAATGTTATTATGGATTGTGTAGAGGAATGATTGGTGAAAATTTCAGTCGTATCAGCCCATTGGTTCGACAGATACTATACCTGCCATTTGAAGAAGAACACCCTGTATCTCAGGTGTTTCGAATGTTAGAATTTTTATTCTTGAAACGTTATTCGGGATTGTGAAGGAGAATGATTGGTGAAAATTTCAGTCGAATCAGCCAATTGGTTCGAAAGATACTATACATACGATTTGAAGAAGAACACCCTTTATGTCAGTTGTTTCGAAAGTTAGACTGTTTATTTTTGAAACCTTATACTGGATTGTGAAGAGGAATGATTGTTGAAAATTTCAGTCGAATCAGCCCATTGGTTCGAAAGATACTATACCTGCCATTTGAAGAAGAACACCCTGTATCTCAATTGTTTCGAAAGTTAGACTATTTATTTTTGGAAAGTTACTCTGGATTGTGAAGAGGAATGATTGGTGAAAATTTCAGTCGAATCAGCAAAGTGGTTCGAGAGATACTAAACCGGTCATTTGAAGAAGAACACCCTGTATCTCAGGTGTTTCGAATGTTAGACTTTTTATTTTTGAAAAATTATTCGGGATTGTGAAGAGGAATGATTGGTGAAAATTTCAGTCGAATAAGCCTATTGGTTCGAAAGATACCATACCTGCCATTTGAAGAAGAACACCCTGTATCTCAGTTGTTTCGAAAGTTAGACTGCTTATTTTTGAAACGTTATTCTGGATTGTGAAGAGGAATGATTGGTGAAATTTCAGTCGAATCAGCCCATTGGTTCGAAAGATACTATACCTGCCATTTGAAGAAGAACACCCTGTATCTCAGGTGTTTCGAATGTTAGACTGTTTATTTTTGAAACGCTATTCTGGATTGTGAAGAGGAATTATTGGTGAAAATTTCAGTCGAATCAACACATTGGTTCGAAAGATACCATACCTGCCATTTGAAGAAGAACACCCTGTATCTCAGCTGTTTCGGAAGTTAGACTGTTTATTTTTGAAACGTTATTCTGGATTGAAAAGAGGAATAATTGGTGAAAATTTCAGTCGAATCAGCCTAGTGGTTCGAAAGATACCATACCTGCCATTTGAAGAAGAACACCCTGTATCTCAGCTGTTTCGGAAGTTAGACTGTTTATTTTTGAAACGTTATTCTGGATTGAAAAGAGGAATAATTGGTGAAAATTTCAGTCGAATCAGCAAAGTGGTTCGAGAGATACTAAACCGGTCATTTGAAGAAGAACACCCTGTATCTCAGGTGTTTCGAATGTTAGACTTTTTATTTTTGAAAAATTATTCGGGATTGTGAAGAGGAATGATTGGTGAAAATTTCAGTCGAATCAGCCCAATGGTTCGAAAGATACCATACCTGCCATTTGAAGAAGAACACCCTGTATCTCAGCTGTTTCGGAAGTTAGACTGTTTATTTTTGAAACGTTATTCTGGATTGAAAAGAGGAATAATTGGTGAAAATTTCAGTCGAATCAGCCCAGTGGTTCGAGAGATACTATACCTATCATTTGAAGAAGAGCACCCTGTATCTAAGTTGTTTCGAAAGTTAGGCTGTTTATTTTTGAAACGTTGATCTGGATTGTGAAGAGGAATGATTGGTGAAAATTTCAGTCGAATCAACACATTGGTTCGAAAGATACTATACCTGCCATTTGAAGAAGAACACCCTGTATCTCAGTTGTTTCGGACGTTAGACTGTTTATTTTTGAAACGTTATTCTGGATTGTGTAGAGGAATGATTGGTGAAAATTTCAGTCGAATCAGCCCATTGGTTCGAAAGATACTATACCTGTCATTTGAAGACACACCCTGTATCTCAGTTGTTTCGGATGTTAGATTGTTTATTTTTGAAACGTTACTCTGGATTGTGAAGAGGAATGATTGGTGAAAATGTCAGTCGAATCAGCCGATTGGTTCGAAAGATACTATACCTGCCATTTGAAGAAGAACACCCTGTATCTCAGTTGTTTCGAAAGTTAGACTGTTTATTTTTGAAATGTTATTCTGGACTGTGAAAAGGAATGATTGGTGAAAATTTCAGTCGAATCAGCCCATTGGTTCGAAAGATACTATACCTGCCATTTGAAGAGGAACACCCTGTATCTCATTTGTTTCGAATGTTAGACTATTTATTTTTGAAACGTTATTCTGGATTGTTAAGAGGAATGATTGGTGAAAATTTCAGTCGAATCAACCCATTGGTTCGAAAGATACTATACCTGCCATTTGAAGAATAACACCTTGTATCTCAGTTGTTTCGAAAGTTAGACTGTTTATTTTTGAAATGTTATTATGGATTGTGTAGAGGAATGATTTGTGAAAATTTCAGTCGTATCAGCCCATTGGTTCGAAAGATACTACACCTGCCATTTGAAGAAGAACACCCTGTATCTCAGGTGTTTCGAATGTTAGACTTTTTATTTTTGAAACGTTATTCGGGATTGTGAAGGGGAATGATTGGTGAATATTTCAGTCGAATCAGCCAATTGGTTCGAAAGATACTATACCTGTCATTTGAAGAAGAACACCCTGTATCTCAGTTGTTTCGAATGTTAGACTGTTTATTTTTGAAACGTTATTCTGGAATGTGAAGAGGAATGATTGGTGAAAATTTCAGTCGAATCAGCCCATTGGTTCGAAAGATACTATACCTGCCATTTGAAGAAGAACAGCCTGTATCTCAGTTGTTTCAAAAGTTAGACTGTTTATTTTTGGAACGTTACTCTGGATTGTGAAGAGGAATGATTGGTGAAAATTTCAGTCGAATCAGCAGAGTGGTTCGAGAGATACTAAACCGGTCATTTGAAGAATAACACCCTGTATCTCAGTTGTTTCGAAAGTTAGACTGTTTATTCTTGAAACGTTATTCTGGATTGAGGAGAGAAATTATTGGTGAAAATTTCAGTCGAATTAGCCTATTGGTTCGAAAGATACTATACCTGCCATTTGAAGAAGAACACCCTGTATCTCAGTTGTTTCGGAAGTAAGACTGTTTATTTTTGGAACATTATTCTGGATTGAGGAGACTAATGATTGGTGAAAATTTCAGTCGAATCAGCAGAGTGGTTCGAGAGATACTAAACCGGTCATTTGAAGAAGAACACCCTGTATCTCAGTTTGTTCCAAAGTAAGACTGTTTATTCTTGAAACGTTATTCTGTATTGAGGAGAGGAATTATTGGTGAAAATTTCAGTCAAATCAGCCCATTGGTTCGAAAGATACTATACCTGCCATTCGAAGAAGAACGCCCTGTATCTCAGTTGCTTCGGAAGTTAGACTGTTTATTTTTGAAACGGTATTCTGGATTGTGAAGAGGAATGATTAGTGAAAATTTCAGTCGAATCAGCATATTGGTTCGAAAGATACTATACCTGCCATTTGAAGAAGAACACCCTGTATCTCAGTTATTTCGAAAGTTAGACTGTTTATTTTTGAAACGTTATTCTGGATTGTGAAGAGGAATGATTGGTGAAAATTTCAGTCGAATCAGCCCATTGGTTCGAAAGATACTATACCTGTCATTTGAAGAAGAACACCCTGTATCTCAGTTATTTCGAAAGTTAGAATGTTTATTTTTGAAACGTTATTCTGGATTGTAAAGAGGAGTGATTGGTGAAAATTTCAGTCGAATCAACACACTGGTTCGAAAGATACTATACCTGCCCTTTGAAGAAGAACACCTTGTATCTCAGTTGTTTCGAAAGTTAGACTGTTTATTTTTGAAATGTTATTATGGATTGTGTAGAGGAATGATTGGTGAAAATTTCAGTCGAATCAGCCCATTGGTTCGAAAGATACTATACCTGTCATTTGAAGACACACCCTGTATCTCAGTTGTTTCGGATGTTAGATTGTTTATTTTTGAAACGTTACTCTGGATTGTGAAGAGGAATGATTGGTGAAAATGTCAGTCGAATCAGCCGATTGGTTCGAAAGATACTATACCTGCCATTTGAAGAAGAACACCCTGTATCTCAGTTGTTTCGAAAGTTAGACTATTTATTTTTGAAACGTTATTCTGGACTGTGAAGAGGAATGATTGGTGAAAATTTCAGTCGAATCAGCCCATTGGTTCGAAAGATACTATACCTGCCATTTGAAGAGGAACACCCTGTATCTCATTTGTTTCGAATGTTAGACTATTTATTTTTGAAACGTTATTCTGGATTGTTAAGAGGAATGATTGGTGAAAATTTCAGTCGAATCAACCCATTGGTTCGAATTGATCTGGATTGTGAAGAGGAATGATTGGTGAAAATTTCAGTCGAATCAACCCATTGGTTCGAAAGATACTATACCTGCCATTCGAAGAAGAACACCCTGTATCTCAGTTGTTTCGGATGTTAGACTGTTTATTTCTGAAAAGTTATTCTGGATTGTGAAGAGGAATGATTGGTGAAAATTTCAGTCGAATCAGCCCATTGGTTCGAAAGATATTATAACTGCCATTTGAAGTAGAACACCCCGTATCTCAGTTGTTTTAAAAGTTAGACTGTTTATATTTGAAACGTTATTCTGGATTGAGGAGACTAATGATTGGTGATAATTTCAGTCGAATCAGCCCATTGGTTCGAAAGATACTTTACCTGCCATTCGAAGAAGAACAACCTGTATCTCAGTTGCTTCGGAAGTTAGACTGTTTATTTTTGAAACGTTATTCTGGATTGTGAAGAGGAATGATTAGTGAAAATTTCTGTCGAATCAGCATATTGGTTCGAAAGATACTATACCTGCCATTTGAAGAAGAACACCCTGTATCTCAGTTGTTTCGAAAGTTAGACTGTTTATTTTTGAAACGTTATTCTGGATTGTGAGGAGGAATGATTGGTGAAAATTTCAGTCGAATCAGCCCATTGGTTCGAAAGATACTATACCTGTCATTTGAAGAAGAACACCCTGTATCTCAGTTATTTCGAAAGTTAGACTGTTTATTTTTGGAACGTTATTCTGGATTGTGAAGAGGAATGATTGGTGAAACTTTCAGTCGAATCAGCCCATTGGTTCGAAAGATACTATACCTGCCATTTGAAGAGGAACACCCTGTATCTCATTTGTTTCGAATGTTAGACTATTTATTTTTGAAACGTTATTCTGGATTGTTAAGAGGAATGATTGGTGAAAATTTCAGTCAGAACACCTTGTATCTCAGTTGTTTCGATAGTTAGACTGTTTATTTTTGAAATGTTATTATGGATTGTGTAGAGGAATGATTGGTGAAAATTTCAGTCGTATCAGCCCATTGGTTCGAAAGATACTATACCTGCCATTTGAAGAAGAACACCCTGTATCTCAGGTGTTTCGAATGTTAGACTTTTTATTTTTGAAACGTTATTCGGGATTGTGAAGGGAAATGATTGGTGAATATTTCAGTCGAATCAGCCAATTGGTTCGAAAGATACTATACCTGTCATTTGAAGAAGAACACCCTGCATCTCAGTTGTTTCGAATGTTAGACTGTTTATTTTTGAAACGTTATTCTGGAATGTGAAGAGGAATGATTGGTGAAAATTTCAGTCGAATCAGCCCATTGGTTCGAAAGATACTATACCTGCCATTTGAAGAAGAACACCCTGTATCTCAGTTGTTTCGAAAGTTAGACTGTTTATTTTTGGAACGTTACTCTGTATTGTGAAGTGGAATGATTGGTGAAAATTTCAGTCGAATCAGCAGAGTGCTTCGAGAGATACTAAACCGGTCATTTGAAGAAGAACACCCTGTATCTCAGTTGTTTCGAAAGTTAGACTGTTTATTTTTAAACGTTATTCTGGATTGTGAAGAGGAATGATTGGTGAAATTTCAGTCGAATCAGCCCATTGGTTCGAAAGATACTATACCTGCCATTTGAAGAAGAACACCCTGTATCTCAGGTGTTTCGAATGTTAGACTGTTTATTTTTGGAACGCTATTCTGGATTGTGAAGAGGAATGATTGGTGAAAATTTCAGTCGAATCAGCCCATTGGTTCGAAAGATACTATAACTGCCATTTGAAGAAGAACACCCTGTATCTCAGTTTTTTCGAAAATTAGACTGTTTATTTTTGAAACGTTATTCTGGATTGTAAAGAGGAATGATTGGTGAAAATTACAGTCGAATCAGCCCAGTGGTTCGAGAGATACTATACCTGTCATTTGAAGAAGAACACCCTGTATCTAAGTTGTTTCGAAAGTTAGGCTGTTTATTTTTGAAATGTTGATCTGGATTGTGAAGAGGAATGATTGGTGAAAATTTCAGTCGAATCAACCCATTGGTTCGAAAGATACTATACCTGCCATTTGAAGGAGAACACCCTGTATCTCAGTTGTTTCGGATGTTAGACTGTTTATTTCTGAAAAGTTATTCTGGATTGTGAAGAGGAATGATTGGTGAAAATTTCAGTCGAATCAGCCCATTGGTTCGAAAGATATTATAACTGCCATTTGAAGAAGAACACCCCGTATCTCAGTTGTTTTAAAAGTTAGACTGTTTATTTTTGAAACGTTATTCTGGATTGAGGAGACTAATGATTGGTGAAAATTTCAGTCGAATCAGCCCATTGGTTCGAAAGATACTATACCTGCCATTCGAAGAAGAACACCCTGTATCTCAGTTGCTTCGGAAGTTAGACTGTTTATTTTTGAAACGTTATTCTGGATTGTGAAGAGGAATGATTAGTGAAAATTTCTGTCGAATCAGCATATTGGTTCGAAAGATACTATACCTGCCATTTGAAGAAGAACATCCTGTATCTCAGTTGTTTCGAAAGTTAGACTGTTTATTTTTGAAACGTTATTCTGGATTGTGAGGAGGAATGATTGGTGAAAATTTCAGTCGAATCAGCCCATTGGTTCGAAAGATACTATACCTGTCATTTGAAGAAGAACACCCTGTATCTCAGTTATTTCGAAAGTTAGACTGTTTATTTTTGAAACGTTATTCTGGATTGTGAAGAGGAATGATTGGTGAAACTTTCAGTCGAATCAGCCCAGAGGTTCGAAAGATACTATACCTGCCGTTTGAAGAAGAACACCTTGTATCTCAGTTGTTTCGAAAGTTAGACTGTTCATTTTTGAAAAGTTACTCTGGATCGTGAAGAGGAATGATTGGTGAAAATTTCAGTCGAATCAGCCCAGTGGTTCGAGAGATACTTTACCTGCCATTTGAAGAAGAACACCCTGTATCTCAGTTGTTTCGAAAGTTAGACTGTTTATTTTCGATACGTTATTCTGGATTGGGGAGAGGAATGATTGGTGAAAATTTCAGTCGAATCAGCCCGTTGGTTCGAAAGATACTATACCTACCATTTGAAGAAGAACACCCTGTATCTAAGGTGTTTCGAAAGTGAGACTGTTTTTTTTTTGAAACGTTATTCTGTATTATGGAGAGGAATGATTGGTAAAAATTTCAGTCGAATCAGTCCATTGGTCCGAAAGATACTATACCTGCCATTTGAAAAAGAACAACCTGTATCTCGGTTGTTTCGGAAGTTAAACTGTTTATTTTCGAAACGTTATTCTGGATTGTGGAGAGGAATGATTGGTGAAAATTTCAGTCGAATCAGCCCATTTTTTCGAAAGATACTATACCTGCCATTTGAAGAAGAACACCCTGTATCTCAGGTATTTCGAATGTTAGACTTTTTATTTTTGAAAAATTATTCGGGATTGTGAAGAGGAATGATTGGTGAAAATTTCAGTCGAATCAGCCCATTGGTTCGAAAGATACCATACCTGTCATTTGAAGAAGAACACCCTGTATCTCAGTTATTTCGAAAGTTAGACTGTTTATTTTTGAAACGTTATTCTGGATTGTGAAGAGGAATGATTGGTGAAACTTTCAGTCGAATCAGCCCAGAGGTTCGAAAGATACTATACCTGCCGTTTGAAGAAGAACACCTTGTATCTCAGTTGTTTCGAAAGTTAGACTGTTCATTTTTGAAAAGTTACTCTGGATCGTGAAGAGGAATGATTGGTGAAAATTTCAGTCGAATCAGCCCAGTGGTTCGAGAGATACTTTACCTGCCATTTGAAGAAGAACACCCTGTATCTCAGTTGTTTCGAAAGTTAGACTGTTTATTTTCGATACGTTATTCTGGATTGGGGAGAGGAATGATTGGTCAAAATTTCAGTCGAATCAGCCCGTTGGTTCGAAAGATACTATACCTGCCAATTGAAGAAGAACACCCTGTATCTAAGGTGTTTCGAAAGTGAGACTGTTTTTTTTTTGAAACGTTATTCTGTATTATGGAGAGGAATGATTGGTAAAAATTTCAGTCGAATCAGTCCATTGGTCCGAAAGATACTATACCTGCCATTTGAAGAAGAACACCCTATATCTCGGTTGTTTCGGAAGTTAAACTGTTTATTTTCGAAACGTTATTCTGGATTGTGGAGAGGAATGATTGGTGAAAATTTCAGTCGAATCAGCCCATTTTTTCGAAAGATACTATACCTGCCATTTGAGGAAGAACACCCTGTATCTCAGGTATTTCGAATGTTAGACTTTTTATTTTTGAAAAATTATTCGGGATTGTGAAGAGGAATGATTGGTGAAAATTTCAGTCGAATCAGCCCATTGGTTCGAAAGATACCATACCTGCCATTTGAAGAAGAACACCCTGTATCTAAGTTGTTTCGAAAGTTAGGCTGTTTATTTTTGAAATGCTGATCTGGATTGTGAAGAGGAATGATTGGTGAAAATTTCAGTCGAATCAGCCTATTGGTTCGAAAGATACCATACCTGCCATTTGAAGAAGAACACCCTGTATCTCAATTGTTTCAAAGGTTAGACTGTTTATTCTTGAAACGTTATTCTGGATTGAGGAGAGGAATGATTGGTGAAAATTTCAGTCGAATTAGCCCATTGGTTCGAAAGATACTATACCTGCCATTTGAAGAAGATCACCCTGTATCTCAGTTGTTTCGAAAGTTAGACTGCTTATTTTTGAAACGTTATTCTGGATTGTGAAGAGGAATGATTGGTGAAATTTCAGTCGAATCAGCCAATCGGTTCGAAAGATACTATACCTGCCATTTGAAGAAGAACACCCTGTATCTCAGGTGTTTCGAATGTTAGACTGTTTATTTTTGAAACGCTATTCTGGATTGTGAAGAGGAATGATTGGTGAAAATTTCAGTCGAATCAACAAATTGGTTCGAAAGATACTATAACTGCCATTTGAAGAAGAACACCCTGTATCTCAGCTGTTTAAGAAGTTAGACTGTTTATTTTTGAAACGTTATTCTGTATTGAAAAGAGGAATGATTGGTGAAAATTTCAGTCGAATCAGCCCAGTGGTTCGAGAGATACTATACCTATCATTTGAAGAAGAACACCCTGTATCTAAGTTGTTTCGAAAGTTAGGCTGTTTATTTTTGAAACGTTGATCTGGATTGTGAAGAGGAATGATTGGTGAAAATTTCAGTCGAATCAGCCCATTGGTTCGAAAGATACTATACCTGCCATTTGAAGAAGAACAGCCTGTATCTCAGTTGTTTCTAATGTTAGACTGTTTATTTTTGAAACGTTATTCTGGATTGTGAAGAGGAATGATTGGTGAAAATTTCAGTCGAATCAGCCCAGTGGTTCGGGAGATACTATACCTATCATTTGAAGAAGAACACCCTGTATCTAAGTTGTTTCGAAAGTTGGGCTGTTTATTTTTGAAATGCTGATCTGGATTGTGAAGAGGAATGATTGGTGAAAATTTCAGTCGAATCAGCCCATTGGTTCGAAAGATACTATACCTGCCATTTGAAGAAGAACACCCTGTATCTCAATTGTTTCAAAGGTTAGACTGGTTATTCTTGAAACTTCATTCTGGATTGAGGAGAGGAATTATTGGTGAAAATTTCAGTCGAATTAGCCCATTGGTTCGAAAGATACTATACCTGCCATTTGAAGAAGATCACCCTGTATCTCAGTTGTTTCGAAAGTTAGACTGCTTATTTTTGAAACGTTATTCTGGATTGTGAAGAGGAATGATTGGTGAAATTTCAGTCGAATCAGCCAATTGGTTCGAAAGATACTATACCTGCCATTTGAAGAAGAACACCCTGTATCTCAGGTGTTTCGAATGTTAGACTGTTTATTTTTGAAACGCTATTCTGGATTGTGAAGAGGAATGATTGGTGAAAATTTCAGTCGAATCAACAAATTGGTTCGAAAGATACTATAACTGCCATTTGAAGAAGAACACCCTGTATCTCAGCTGTTTACGAAGTTAGACTGTTCATTTTTGAAACGTTATTCTGTATTGAAAACAGGAATGATTGGTGAAAATTTCAGTCGAATCAGCCCAGTGGTTCGAGAGATACTATACCTATCATTTGAAGAAGAACACCCTGTATCTAAGTTGTTTCGAAAGTTAGGCTGTTCATTTTTGAAACGTTGATCTGGATTGTGAAGAGGAATGATTGGTGAAAATTTCAGTCGAATCAACACATTGGTTCGAAAGATACTATACCTGCCATTTGAAGAAGAACAGCCTGTATCTCAGTTGTTTCGGATGTTAGACTGTTTATTTTTGGAACGTTACTCTGGATTGTGAAGAGGAATGATTGGTGAAAATTTCAGTCGAATCAGCAAAGTGGTTCGAAAGATACTATACCTGCCATTTGAAGAAGAACACCCTGTATCTCAATTGTTTCAAAGGTTAGACTGGTTATTCTTGAAACTTCATTCTGGATTGAGGAGAGGAATTATTGGTGAAAATTTCAGTCGAATTAGCCCATTGGTTCGAAAGATACTATACCTGCCATTTGAAGAAGAACACCCTGTAACTCAGTTGTTTCGGAAGTTAGACTGTTTATTTTTGGAACGTTTTTTTGGATTGAGGAGACTAATGATTGGTGAGAATTTCAGTCGAATCAGCCCATTGGTTCGAAAGATACTATACCTGCCATTCGAAGAAGAACGCCCTGTATCTCAGTTGCTTCGGAAGTAAGACTGTTTATTTTTGAAACGGTATTCTGGATTGTGAAGAGGAATGATTGGTGAAAATTTCAGTCGAATCAGCATATTGGTTCGAAAGATACTATACCTGCCATTTGAAGAAGAACACCCTGTATCTCAGTTGTTTCGAAAGTTAGACTGTTTATTTTTGAAACGTTACTCTGGATTGTGAAGAGGAATGATTGGTGAAAATTTCAGTCGAATCAGCTCATTGGTTCGAAAGATACTATACCTGTCATTTGAAGAAGAACACCCTGTATCTCAGTTATTTCTAAAGTTAGACTGTTTATTTTTGAAACGTTATTCTGGATTGTAAAGAGGAGTGATTGGTGAAAATTTCAGTCGAATCAACCCATTGGTTCGAAAGATACTATACCTGCCCTTTGAAGAAGAACACCTTGTATCTCAGTTATTTCGAAAGTTAGACTGTTTATTTTTGAAATGTTATTATGGATTGTGTAGAGGAATGATTGGTGAAAATTTCAGTCGAATCAGCCCATTGGTTTGAAAGATACTATACCTGTCATTTGAAGAAGAACACCCTGTATCTAAGTTGTTTCGGATGTTAGTCTGTTTATTTTTGAAACGTTACTCTGGACTGTGAAGAGGAATGATTGGTGAAAATTTCAGTCGAATCAGCCCATTGGTTCGAAAGATAGTATACCTGCCATTTGAAGAAGAACACCCTGTATCTCAGTTGTTTCGAAAGTTAGACTGTTTATTTTTGAAACGTTATTCTGGACTGTGAAGAGGAATGATGGGTGAAAATTTCAGTCGAATCAGCCCATTGGTTCGAAAGATACTATACCTGCCATTTGAAGAGGAACACCCTGTATCTCATTTGTTTCGAATGTTAGACTATTTATTTTTGAAACGTTATTCTGGATTGTTAAGAGGAATGATTGGTGAAAATTTCAGTCGAATCAACCCATTGGTTCGAAAGATACTATACCTGCCATTTGAAGAAGAACACCTTGTATCTCAGTTGTTTCGAAAGTTAGACTGTTTATTTTTGAAATGTTATTATAGATTGTGTAGAGGAATGATTGGTGAAAATTTCAGTCCTATCAGCCCATTGGTTCGAAAGATACTATACCTGCCATTTGAAGAAGAACACCCTGTATCTCAGGTGTTTCGAATGTTAGACCTTTTATTTTTGAAACGTTATTCGGGATTGTGAAGTGGAATGATTGGTGAAAATTTCAGTCGAATCAGCCAATTGGTTCGAAAGATACTATACCTGCCATTTGAAGAAGAACACCCTGTATCTCAGTTGTTTCGAAAGTTAGACTGTTTATTTTTGAAACGTTACTCTGGATTGTGAAGAGGAATGATTGGTGAAAATTTCAGTCGAATCAGCCCATTGGTTCGAAAGATACTATACCTGTCATTTGAAGAAGAACACCCTGTATCTCAGTTATTTCTAAAGTTAGACTGTTTATTTTTGAAACGTTATTCTGGATTGTAAAGAGGAGTGATTGGTGAAAATTTCAGTCGAATCAACCCATTGGTTCGAAAGATACTATACCTGCCCTTTGAAGAAGAACACCTTGTATCTCAGTTGTTTCGAAAGTTAGACTGTTTATTTTTGAAATGTTATTATGGATTGTGTAGAGGAATGATTGGTGAAAATTTCAGTCGAATCAGCCCATTGGTTTGAAAGATAATATACCTGTCATTTGAAGAAGAACACCCTGTATCTCAGTTGTTTCCGATGTTAGTCTGTTTATTTTTGAAACGTTACTCTGGACTGTGAAGAGGAATGATTGGTGAAAATTTCAGTCGAATCAGCCCATTGGTTCGAAAGATAGTATACCTGCCATTTGAAGAAGAACACCCTGTATCTCAGTTGTTTCGAAAGTTAGACTGTTTAATTTTGAAACGTTATTCTGGACTGTGAAGAGGAATGATGGGTGAAAATTTCAGTCGAATCAGCACATTGGTTCGAAAGATACTATACCTGCCATTTGAAGAGGAACACCCTGTATCTCATTTGTTTCGAATGTTAGACTATTTATTTTTGAAACGTTATTCTGGATTGTTAAGAGGAATGATTGGTGAAAATTTCAGTCGAATCAGCCCATTGGTTCGAAAGATACTATACCTGCCATTTGAAGAAGAACACCCTGTATCTCAGGTGTTTCGAATGTTAGACCTTTTATTTTTGAAACGTTATTCGGGATTGTGAAGGGGCATGATTGGTGAAAATTTCAGTAGAATCAGCCAATTGGTTCGAAAGATACTATACCTGTCATTTGAAGAAGAACACCCTGTATCTCAGTTGTTTCGAATGTTAGACTGTTTATTTTTGAAACGTTATTCTGGATTGTTAAGAGGAATGATTGGTGAAAATTTCAGTCGAATCAACCCATTGGTTCGAAAGATACTATACCTGCCATTTGAAGAAGAACACCTTGTATCTCAGTTGTTTCGAAAGTTAGACTGTTTATTTTTGAAATGTTATTATAGATTGTGTAGAGGAATGATTGGTGAAAATTTCAGTCATATCAGCCAATTGGTTCGAAAGATACTATACCTGCCATTTGAAGAAGAACACCCTGTATCTCAGGTGTTTCGAATGTTAGACCTTTTATTTTTGAAACGTTATTCGGGATTGTGAAGTGGAATGATTGGTGAAAATTTCAGTCGAATCAGCCCATTGGTTCGAAAGATACTATACCTGTCATTTGAAGAAGAACACCCTGTATCTCAGTTATTTCTAAAGTTAGACTGTTTATTTTTGAAACGTTATTCTGGATTGTAAAGAGGAGTGATTGGTGAAAATTTCAGTCGAATCAACCCATTGGTTCGAAAGATACTATACCTGCCCTTTGAAGAAGAACACCTTGTATCTCAGTTGTTTCGGAAGTTAGACTGTTTATTTTTGAAATGTTATTATGGATTGTGTAGAGGAATGATTGGTGAAAATTTCAGTCGAATCAGCCCATTGGTTTGAAAGATAATATACCTGTCATTTGAAGAAGAACACCCTGTATCTCAGTTGTTTCCGATGTTAGTCTGTTTATTTTTGAAACGTTACTCTGGACTGTGAAGAGGAATGATTGGTGAAAATTTCAGTCGAATCAGCCCATTGGTTCGAAAGATAGTATACCTGCCATTTGAAGAAGAACACCCTGTATCTCAGTTGTTTCGAAAGTTAGACTGTTTAATTTTGAAACGTTATTCTGGACTGTGAAGAGGAATGATGGGTGAAAATTTCAGTCGAATCAGCACATTGGTTCGAAAGATACTATACCTGCCATTTGAAGAGGAACACCCTGTATCTCAGGTGTTCCGAATGTTAGACTGTTTATTTTTGAAACGCTATTCTGGATTGTGAAGAGGAATGATTGGTGGAAATTTCAGTCGAATCAGCCCATTGGTTCGAAAGGTACTATAACTGCCATTTGAAGAAGAACACCCTGTATCGCAGTTGTTTCGAAAGTTAGACTGTTTATTTTTGAAACGTTATTCTGGATTGTGAAGAGGAATGATTGGTGAAAATTACAGTCGAATCAGCCCAGTGGTTCGAGAGATACTATACCTGTCATTTGAAGAAGAACACCCTGTATCTAAGTTGTTTCGAAAGTTAGGCTGTTTATTTTTGAAACGTTGATCTGGACTGTGAAGAGGAATGATTGGTGAAAATTTCAGTCGAATCAGCCCATTGGTTCGAAAGATACTATACCTGCCTTTTGAAGAGGAACACCCTGTATCTCATTTGTTTCGAATGTTAGACTGTTTATTTTTGAAACGTTATTCTGGATTGTGAAGAGGAATGATTGGTGAAAATTTCAGTCGGATCAGTCCAGTGGTTCGAAAGATACTATACCTGCCATTTGAAGAAGAACACCCTGTATCGCAGTTGTTTCGAAAGTTAGACTGTTTATTTTTGAAACGTTATTCTGGATTGTGAAGAGGAATGATTGGTGAAAATTTCAGTCGAATCAGCCCATTGGTTTGAAAGATACTATACCTGTCATTTGAAGAAGAACACCCTGTATCTAAGTTGTTTCGGATGTTAGACTGTTTATTTTTGAAACGTTACTCTGGACTGTGAAGAGGAATGATTGGTGAAAATTTCAGTCGAATCAGCCCATTGGTTCGAAAGATAGTATACCTGCCATTTGAAGAAGAACACCCTGTATCTCAATTGTTTCGAAAGTTAGACTGTTTATTTTTGAAACGTTATTCTGGACTGTGAAGAGGAATGATGGGTGAAAATTTCAGTCGAATCAGCCCATTGGTTCGAAAGATACTATACCTGCCTTTTGAAGAGGAACACCCTGTATCTCATTTGTTTCGAATGTTAGACTATTTATTTTTGGAACATTATTCTGGATTGTGAAGAGGAATGATTGGTGAAAATGTCAGTCGAATCAGCCCATTGGTTCGAAAGATACTATACCTGCCATTTGAAGAAGAACACCCTGTATCTCAGGTGTTTCGAATGTTAGACTGTTTATTTTTGAACCGCTATTCTGGATTGTGAAGAGGAATGATTGGTGGAAATTTCAGTCGAATCAGCCCATTGGTTCGAAAGGTACTAAAACTGCCATTTGAAGAAGAACACCCTGTATCTCAGTTGTTTCGAAAGTTAGACTGTTTATTTTTGAAACGTTATTCTGGATTGTAAAGAGGAATGATTGGTGAAAATTACAGTCGAATCAGCCCAGTGGTTCGAGAGATACTATACCTGTCATTTGAAGAAGAACACCCTGTATCTAAGTTGTTTCGAAAGTTAGGCTGTTTATTTTTGAAACGTTGATCTGGATTGTGAAGAGGAATGATTGGTGAAAATTTCAGTCGAATCAACACATTGGTTCGAAAGATACTATACCTGCCATTTGAAGAAGAACACCCTGTATCTCAGTTGTTTCGGAGGTTAGACTGTTTATTTTTGAAATATTATTCTGGATTGTGAAGAGGAATGATTGGTGAAAATTTCAGTCGGATCAGTCCAGTGGTTCGAAAGATACTATACCTGCCATTTGAAGAAGAACACCCTGTATCTCAGTTGTTTCGGATGTTAGACTGTTTATTTTTGAAACGTTATTCTGGATTGTGAAGAGGAATGATTGGTGAAAATTTCAGTCGAATCAGCATATTGGTTCGAAAGATACTATACCTGCCATTTGAAGGAGAACACCCTGTATCTCAGTTGTTTCGAAAGTTAGACTGTTTATTTTTGAAACGTTACTCTGGATTGTGAAGAGGAATGATTGGTGAAAATTTCAGTCGAATCAGCCCATTGTTTCGAAAGATACTATACCGGTCATTTGAAGAAGAACACCCTGTATCTCAGTTATTTCGAAAGTTAGACTGTTTATTGTTGAAACGTTATTCTGGATTGTAAAGAGGAGTGATTGGTGAAAATTTCAGTCGAATCAACCCATTGGTTCGAAAGATACTTTACCTGCCCTTTGAAGAAGAACACCTTGTATCTCAGTTGTTTCGAAAGTAAGACTGTTTATTTTTGAAATGTTATTATGGATTGTGTAGAGGAATGATTGGTGAAAATTTCAGTCGAATCAGCCCATTGGTTTGAAAGATACTATACCTGTCATTTGAAGAAGAACACCCGGTATCTCAGTTGTTTCGGATGTTAGACTGTTTATTTTTGAAACGTTACTCTGGACTGTGAAGAGGAATGATTGGTGAAAATTTCAGTCGAATCAGCCCATTGGTTCGAAAGATAGTATACCTGCCATTTGAAGAAGAACACCCTGTATCTCAATTGTTTCGAAAGTTAGACTGTTTATTTTTGAAACGTTATTCTGGACTGTGAAGAGGAATGATGGGTGAAAATTTCAGTCGAATCAGCCCATTGGTTCGAAAGATACTATACCTGCCATTTGAAGAGGAACAGCCTGTATCTCATTTGTTTCGAATGTTAGACTATTTATTTTTGAAACGTTATTCTGGATTGTTAAGAGGAATGATTGGTGAAAATTTCAGTCGAATCAACCCATTGGTTCGAAAGATACTATACCTGCCATTTGAAGAAGAACACCTTGTATCTCAGTTGTTTCGAAAGTTAGACTGTTTATTTTTGAAATGTTATTATGGATTGTGTAGAGGAATGATTGGTGAAAATTTCAGTCGTATCAGCCCATTGGTTCGAAAGATACTATACCTGCCATTTGAAGAAGAACACCCTGTATCTCAGGTGTTTCGAATGTTAGACCTTTTATTTTTGAAACGTTATTCGGGATTGTGAAGGGGAATGATTGGTGAAAATTTCAGTCGAATCAGCCAATTGATCCGAAAGATACTATACCTGTCATTTGAAGAAGAACACCCTGTATCTCAGTTGTTTCGAAAGTTAGACTGTTTATTTTTGGAACGTTACTCTGGATTGTGAAGAGGAATGATTGGTGAAAATTTCAGTCGAATCAGCAAAGTGGTTCGAGAGATACTAAACCGGTCATTTGAAGAAGAACACCCTGTATCTCAGTTGTTTCGAAAGTTAGACTGTTTATTTTTAAACGTTATTCTGGATTGTGAAGAGGAATGATTGGTGAAATTTCAGTCGAATCAGCCCATTGGTTTGAAAGATACTATACCTGTCATTTGAAGAAGAACACCCTGTATCTCAGTTGTTTCGGATGTTAGACTGTTTATTTTTGAAACGTTACTCTGGACTGTGAAGAGGAATGATTGGTGAAAATTTCAGTCGAATCAGCCCATTGGTTCGAAAGATAGTATACCTGCCATTTGAAGAAGAACACTCTGTATCTCAATTGTTTCGAAAGTTAGACTGTTTATTTTTGAAACGTTATTCTGGACTGTGAAGAGGAATGATGGGTGAAAATTTCAGTCGAATCAGCCCATTGGTTCGAAAGATACTATACCTGCCATTTGAAGAGGAACACCCTGTATCTCATTTGTTTCGAATGTTAGACTATTTATTTTTGAAACGTTATTCTGGATTGTTAAGAGGAATGATTGGTGAAAATTTCAGTCGAATCAACCCATTGGTTCGAAAGATACTATACCTGCCATTTGAAGAAGAACACCTTGTATCTCAGTTGTTTCGAAAGTTAGACTGTTTATTTTTGAAATGTTATTATGGATTGTGTAGAGGAATGATTGGTGAAAATTTCAGTCGTATCAGCCCATTGGTTCGAAAGATACTATACCTGCCATTTGAAGAAGAACACCCTGTATCTCAGGTGTTTCGAATGTTAGACCTTTTATTTTTGAAACGTTATTCGGGATTGTGAAGGGGAATGATTGGTGAAAATTTCAGTCGAATCAGCCAATTGATCCGAAAGATACTATACCTGTCATTTGAAGAAGAACACCCTGTATCTCAGTTGTTTCGAAAGTTAGACTGTTTATTTTTGGAACGTTACTCTGGATTGTGAAGAGGAATGATTGGTGAAAATTTCAGTCGAATCAGCAAAGTGGTTCGAGAGATACTAAACCGGTCATTTGAAGAAGAACACCCTGTATCTCAGTTGTTTCGAAAGTTAGACTGTTTATTTTTAAACGTTATTCTGGATTGTGAAGAGGAATGATTGGTGAAATTTCAGTCGAATCAGCCCATTGGTTCGAAAGATACTATACCTGCCATTTGAAGAAGAATACCCTGTATCTCAGGTGTTTCGAATGTTAGACTGTTTATTTTTGAAACGCTATTCTGGATTGTGAAGAGGAATGATTGGTGAAATTTCAGTCGAATCAGCCCATTGGTTTGAAAGATACTATACCTGTCATTTGAAGAAGAACACCCTGTATCTCAGTTGTTTCGGATGTTAGACTGTTTATTTTTGAAACGTTACTCTGGACTGTGAAGAGGAATGATTGGTGAAAATTTCAGTCGAATCAGCCCATTGGTTCGAAAGATAGTATACCTGCCATTTGAAGAAGAACACTCTGTATCTCAATTGTTTCGAAAGTTAGACTGTTTATTTTTGAAACGTTATTCTGGACTGTGAAGAGGAATGATGGGTGAAAATTTCAGTCGAATCAGCCCATTGGTTCGAAAGATACTATACCTGCCATTTGAAGAAGAACACCCTGTATCTCAGTTGTTTCGGATGTTAGACTGTTTATTTTTGAAACGTTACTCTGGACTGTGAAGAGGAATGATTGGTGAAAATTTCAGTCGAATCAGCCCATTGGTTCGAAAGATAGTATACCTGCCATTTGAAGAAGAACACTCTGTATCTCAATTGTTTCGAAAGTTAGACTGTTTATTTTTGAAACGTTATTCTGGACTGTGAAGAGGAATGATGGGTGAAAATTTCAGTCGAATCAGCCCATTGGTTCGAAAGATACTATACCTGCCATTTGAAGAGGAACACCCTGTATCTCATTTGTTTCGAATGTTAGACTATTTATTTTTGAAACGTTATTCTGGATTGTTAAGAGGAATGATTGGTGAAAATTTCAGTCGAATCAACCCATTGGTTCGAAAGATACTATACCTGCCATTTGAAGAAGAACACCTTGTATCT
This sequence comes from Myrrha octodecimguttata, assembly GCA_958510865.1. Lineage (NCBI taxonomy): Eukaryota > Metazoa > Arthropoda > Insecta > Coleoptera > Coccinellidae > Myrrha > Myrrha octodecimguttata. Next base: position 18,662,751 of record OY294060.1, read on the forward strand.
CAGTTGTTTCGAAAGTTAGACTGTTTATTTTTGAAATGTTATTATGGATTGTGTAGAGGAATGATTGGTGAAAATTTCAGTCGTATCAGCCCATTGGTTCGAAAGATACTATACCTGCCATTTGAAGAAGAACACCCTGTATCTCAGGTGTTTCGAATGTTAGACCTTTTATTTTTGAAACGTTATTCGGGATTGTGAAGGGGAATGATTGGTGAAAATTTCAGTCGAATCAGCCAATTGATCCGAAAGATACTATACCTGTCATTTGAAGAAGAACACCCTGTATCTCAGTTGTTTCGAAAGTTAGACTTTTTATTTTTGGAACGTTACTCTGGATTGTGAAGAGGAATGATTGGTGAAAATTTCAGTCGAATCAGCAAAGTGGTTCGAGAGATACTAAACCGGTCATTTGAAGAAGAACACCCTGTATCTCAGTTGTTTCGAAAGTTAGACTGTTTATTTTTAAACGTTATTCTGGATTGTGAAGAGGAATGATTGGTGAAATTTCAGTCGAATCAGCCCATTGGTTCGAAAGATACTATACCTGCCATTTGAAGAAGAATACCCTGTATCTCAGGTGTTTCGAATGTTAGACTGTTTATTTTTGAAACGCTATTCTGGATTGTGAAGAGGAATGATTGGTGAAATTTCAGTCGAATCAGCCCATTGGTTTGAAAGATACTATACCTGTCATTTGAAGAAGAACACCCTGTATCTCAGTTGTTTCGTATGTTAGACTGTTTATTTTTGAAACGTTACTCTGGACTGTGAAGAGGAATGATTGGTGAAAATTTCAGTCGAATCAGCCCATTGGTTCGAAAGATAGTATACCTGCCATTTGAAGAAGAACACTCTGTATCTCAATTGTTTCGAAAGTTAGACTGTTTATTTTTGAAACGTTATTCTGGACTGTGAAGAGGAATGATGGGTGAAAATTTCAGTCGAATCAGCCCATTGGTTCGAAAGATACTATACCTGCCATTTGAAGAGGAACACCCTGTATCTCATTTGTTTCGAATGTTAGACTATTTATTTTTGAAACGTTATTCTGGATTGTTAAGAGGAATGATTGGTGAAAATTTCAGTCGAATCAACCCATTGGTTCGAAAGATACTATACCTGCCATTTGAAGAAGAACACCTTGTATCTCAGTTGTTTCGAAAGTTAGACTGTTTATTTTTGAAATGTTATTATGGATTGTGTAGAGGAATGATTGGTGAAAATTTCAGTCGTATCAGCCCATTGGTTCGAAAGATACTATACCTGCCATTTGAAGAAGAACACCCTGTATCTCAGGTGTTTCGAATGTTAGACCTTTTATTTTTGAAACGTTATTCGGGATTGTGAAGGGGAATGATTGGTGAAAATTTCAGTCGAATCAGCCAATTGATCCGAAAGATACTATACCTGTCATTTGAAGAAGAACACCCTGTATCTCAGTTGTTTCGAAAGTTAGACTGTTTATTTTTGGAACGTTACTCTGGATTGTGAAGAGGAATGATTGGTGAAAATTTCAGTCGAATCAGCAAAGTGGTTCGAGAGATACTAAACCGGTCATTTGAAGAAGAACACCCTGTATCTCAGTTGTTTCGAAAGTTAGACTGTTTATTTTTAAACGTTATTCTGGATTGTGAAGAGGAATGATTGGTGAAATTTCAGTCGAATCAGCCCATTGGTTCGAAAGATACTATACCTGCCATTTGAAGAAGAATACCCTGTATCTCAGGTGTTTCGAATGTTAGACTGTTTATTTTTGAAACGCTATTCTGGATTGTGAAGAGGAATGATTGGTGAAAATTTCAGTCGAATCAGCCCATTGGTTCGAAAGATACAATAACTGCCATTTGAAGAAGAACACCCTGTATCTCAGTTGTTTCGAAAGTTAGACTGTTTATTTTTGAAACGTTATTCTGGATTGTAAAGAGGAATGATTGGTGAAAATTACAGTCGAATCAGCCCAGTGGTTCGAGAGATACTATACCTGTCATTTGAAGAAGAACACCCTGTATCTAAGTTGTTTCGAAAGTTAGGCTGTTTATTTTTGAAACGTTGATCTGGATTGTGAAGAGGAATGATTGGTGAAAATTTCAGTCGAATCAACCCATTGGTTCGAAAGATACTATACCTGCCATTTGAAGAAGAACACCCTGTGTCTCAGTTGTTTCGGATGTTAGACTGTTTTTTTCTGAAAAGTTATTCTGGATTGTGAAGAGGAATGATTGGTGAAAATTTCAGTCGAATCAGCCCATTGGTTCGAAAGATATTATACCTGCCATTTGAAGAAGAATACCCCGTATCTCAGTTGTTTTAAAAGTTACTGTTTATTTTTGAAACGTTATTCTGGATTGAGGAGAGGAATTATTGGTGAAAATTCCAGTCGAATTAGACCATTGGTTCGAAAGATACTATACCTGCCATTTGAAGAAGAACACCCTGTATCTCAGTTGTTTCGAAAGTTAGACTCTTCATTTTTGAAACGTTATTCTGGATTGAGGAGACTAATGATTGGTGAAAATTTCAGTCGAATCAGCCCATTGTTTCGAAAGATACTATACCTGCCATTCGAAGAAGAACACCCTGTATCTCAGTTGCTTCGGAAGTTAGACTGTTTATTTTTGAAACGTTATTCTGGATTGTGAAGAGGAATGATTGGTGAAAATTTCAGTCGAATCAGCCCAGTGGTTCGAGAGATACTATACCTATCATTTGAAGAAGAACACCCTGTATCTAAGTTGTTTCGAAAGTTAGGCTGTTTATTTTTGAAACGTTGATCTGGATTGTGAAGAGGAATGATTGGTGAAAATTTCAGTCGAATCAACACATTGGTTCGAAAGATACTATACCTGCCATTTGAAGAAGAACACCCTGTATCTCAGTTGTTTCGGATGTTAGACTGTTTATTTTTGAAACGTTATTCTGGATTGTGAAGAGGAATGATTGGTGAAAATTTCAGTCGAATCAGCATATTGGTTCGAAAGATACTATACCTGCCATTTGAAGAAGAACACCCTGTATCTCAGTTGTTTCGAAAGTTAGACTGTTTATTTTTGGAACGTTACTCTGGATTGTGAAGAGGAATGATTGGTGAAAATTTCAGTCGAATCAGCCCATTGGTTCGAAAGATACTATACCTGTCATTTGAAGAAGAACACCCTGTATCTCAATTATTTCTAAAGTTAGACTGTTTATTTTTGAAACGTTATTCTGGATTGTAAAGAGGAGTGATTGGTGAAAATTTCAGTCGAATCAACCCATTGGTTCGAAAGATACTATACCTGCCATTTGAAGAAGAACACCCTGTATCTCAGTTGTTTCGGATGTTAGTCTGTCTATTTTTGAAACATTACTCTGGACTGTGAAGAGGAATGATTGGTGAAAATTTCAGTCGAATCAGCCCATTGGTTCGAAAGATAGTATACCTGCCATTTGAAGAAGACCACCCTGTATCTCAGTTGTTTCGAAAGTTAGACTGTTTATTTTTGAAACGTTATTCTGGACTGTGAAGAGGAATGATGGGTGAAAATTTCAGTCGAATCAGCCCATTGGTTTGAAAGATACTATACCTGCCATTTGAAGAGGAACACCCTGTATCTCATTTGTTTCGAATGTTAGACTATTTATTTTTGAAACGTTATTCTGGATTGTTAAGAGGAATGATTGGTGAAAATTTCAGTCGAATCAACCCATTGGTTCGAAAGATACTATACCTGCCATTTGAAGAAGAACACCTTGTATCTCAGTTGTTTCGAAAGTTAGACTGTTTATTTTTGAATTGTTATTATGGATTGTGTAGAGGAATGATTGGTGAAAATTTCAGTCGTATCAGCCCATTGGTTCGAAAGATACTATACCTGCCATTTGAAGAAGAACACCCTGTATCTCAGGTGTTTCGAATGTTAGACCTTTTATTTTTGAAACGTTATTCGGGATTGTGAAGGGGAATGATTGGTGAAAATTTCAGTCGAATCAGCCAATTGGTTCGAAAGATACTATACCTGTCATTTGAAGAAGAACACCCTGTATCTCAGTTGTTTCGAATGTTAGACTGTTTATTTTTGAAACGTTATTCTGGAATGTGAAGAGGAATTATTGGTGAAAATTTCAGTCGAATCAGCCCATTGGTCCGAAAGATACTATACCTGCCATTTGAAGAAGAACACCCTGTATCTCAGTTGTTTCGAAAGTTAGACTGTTTATTTTTGGAACGTTTCTCTGGATTGTGAAGAGGAATAATTGGTGAAAATTTCAGTCGAATCAGCAAAGTGGTTCGGGAGATACTATACCTATCATTTGAAGAAGAACACCCTGTATCTAAGTTGTTTCGAAAGTTAGGCTGTTTATTTTTGAAATGCTGATCTGGATTGTGAAGAGGAATGATTGGTGAAAATTTCAGTCGAATCAGCCCATTGGTTCGAAAGATACTATACCTGCCATTTGAAGAAGAACACCCTGTATCTCAATTGTTTCAAAGGTTAGACTGTTTATTCTTGAAACGTTATTCTGGATTGAGGAGAGGAATTATTGGTGAAAATTTCAGTCGAATAAGCCCATTGGTGCGAAAGATACTATACCTGCCATTTGAAGAAGAACACCCTGTATCTCAGTTGTTTCGGAAGTTAGACTATTTAATTTTGGAACGTTTTTCTGGATTGAGGAGACTAATGATTGGTGAGAATTTCAGTCGAATCAGCCCATTGGTTCGAAAGATACTATACCTGCCATTCGAAGAAGAACGCCCTGTATCTCAGTTGCTTCGGAAGTTAGACTGTTTATTTTTGAAACGGTATTCTGGATTGTGAAGAGGAATGATTGGTGAAAATTTCAGTCGAATCAGCATATTGGTTCGAAAGATACTATACCTGCCATTTGAAGAAGAACACCCTGTATCTCAGTTGTTTCGAAAGTTAGACTGTTTATTTTTGGAACGTTACTCTGGATTGCGAAGAGGAATGATTGTTGAAAATTTCAGTCGAATCAGCCCATTGGTTCGAAAGATACTATACCTGTCATTTGAAGAAGAACACCCTGTATCTCAGTTATTTCTAAAGTTAGACTGTTTATTTTTGAAACGTTATTCTGGATTGTAAAGAGGAGTGATTGGTGAAAATTTCAGTCGAATCAACCCATTGTTTCGAAAGATACTATACCTGCCCTTTGAAGAAGAACACCTTGTATCTCAGTTGTTTCGAAAGTTAGACTGTTTATTTTTGAAATGTTATTATGGATTGTGTAGAGGAATGATTGGTGAAAATTTCAGTCGAATCAGCCCATTGGTTTGAAAGATACTATACCTGCCATTTGAAGAAGAACACCCTGTATCTCAGTTGTTTCGAAAGTTAGACTCTTCATTTTTGAAACGTTATTCTGGATTGAGGAGACTAATGATTGGTGAAAATTTCAGTCGAATCAGCCCATTGTTTCGAAAGATACTATACCTGCCATTCGAAGAAGAACACCCTGTATCTCAGTTGCTTCGGAAGTTAGACTGTTTATTTTTGAAACGTTATTCTGGATTGTGAAGAGGAATGATTGGTGAAAATTTCAGTCGAATCAGCCCAGTGGTTCGAGAGATACTATACCTATCATTTGAAGAAGAACACCCTGTATCTAAGTTGTTTCGAAAGTTAGGCTGTTTATTTTTGAAACGTTGATCTGGATTGTGATGAGGAATGATTGGTGAAAATTTCAGTCGAATCAACACATTGGTTCGAAAGATACTATACCTGCCATTTGAAGAAGAACACCCTGTATCTCAGTTGTTTCGGATGTTAGACTGTTTATTTTTGAAACGTTATTCTGGATTGTGAAGAGGAATGATTGGTGAAAATTTCAGTCGAATCAGCCCAGTGGTTCGGGAGATACTATACCTATCATTTGAAGAAGAACACCCTGTATCTAAGTTGTTTCGAAAGTAAGGCTGTTTATTTTTGAAATGCTGATCTGGATTGTGAAGAGGAATGATTGGTGAAAATTTCAGTCGAATCAGCCCATTGGTTCGAAATATACTATACCTGCCATTTGAAGAAGAACACCCTGTATCTCAATTGTTTCAAAGGTTAGACTGTTTATTCTTGAAACTTTATTCTGGATTGAGGAGAGGAATTATTGGTGAAAATTTCAGTCGAATTATCCCATTGGTTCGAAAGATACTATACCTGCCATTTGAAGAAGAACACCCTGTATCTCAGTTGTTTCGGAAGTTAGACTGTTTAATTTTGGAACGTTTTTCTGGATTGAGGAGACTAATGATTGGTGAGAATTTCAGTCGAATAAGCCATTGGTTCGAAAGATACTATACCTGCCATTCGAAGAAGAACGCCCTGTATCTCAGTTGCTTCGGAAGTTAGACTGTTTATTTTTGAAACGGTATTCTGGATTGTGAAGAGGAATGATTGGTGAAAATTTCAGTCGAATCAGCATATTGGTTCGAAAGATACTATACCTGCCATTTGAAGAAGAACACCCTGTATCTCAGTTGTTTCGAAAGTTAGACTGTTTATTTTTGGAACGTTACTCTGGATTGTGAAGAGGAATGATTGGTGAAAATTTCAGTCGAATCAGCCCATTGGTTCGAAAGATACTATACCTGTCATTTGAAGAAGAACACCCTGTATCTCAATTATTTCTAAAGTTAGACTGTTTATTTTTGAAACGTTATTCTGGATTGTAAAGAGGAGTGATTGGTGAAAATTTCAGTCGAATCAACCCATTGGTTCGAAAGATACTATACCTGCCCTTTGAAGAAGAACACCTTGTATCTCAGTTGTTTCGAAAGTTAGACTGTTTATTTTTGAAATGTTATTATGGATTGTGTAGAGGAATGATTGGTGAAAATTTCAGTCGAATCAGCCCATTGGTTTGAAAGATACTATACCTGCCATTTGAAGAAGAACACCCTGTATCTCAGTTGTTTCGGATGTTAGTCTGTCTATTTTTGAAACATTACTCTGGACTGTGAAGAGGAATGATTGGTGAAAATTTCAGTCGAATCAGCCCATTGGTTCGAAAGATAGTATACCTGCCATTTGAAGAAGACCACCCTGTATCTCAGTTGTTTCGAAAGTTAGACTGTTTATTTTTGAAACGTTATTCTGGACTGTGAAGAGGAATGATGGGTGAAAATTTCAGTCGAATCAGCCCATTGGTTCGAAAGATACTATACCTGCCATTTGAAGAGGAACACCCTGTATCTCATTTGTTTCGAATGTTAGACTATTTATTTTTGAAACGTTATTCTGGATTGTTAAGAGGAATGATTGGTGAAAATTTCAGTCGAATCAACCCATTGGTTCGAAAGATACTATACCTGCCATTTGAAGAAGAACACCTTGTATCTCAGTTGTTTCGAAAGTTAGACTGTTTATTTTTGAATTGTTATTATGGATTGTGTAGAGGAATGATTGGTGAAAATTTCGGTCGTATCAGCCCATTGGTTCGAAAGATACTATACCTGCCATTTGAAGAAGAACACCCTGTATCTCAGGTGTTTCGAATGTTAGACCTTTTATTTTTGAAACGTTATTCGGGATTGTGAAGGGGAATGATTGGTGAAAATTTCAGTCGAATCAGCCAATTGGTTCGAAAGATACTATACCTGTCATTTGAAGAAGAACACCCTGTATCTCAGTTGTTTCGAATGTTAGACTGTTTATTTTTGAAACGTTATTCTGAAATGTGAAGAGGAATTATTGGTGAAAATTTCAGTCGAATCAGCCCATTGGTCCGAAAGATACAATACCTGCCATTTGAAGAAGAACACCCTGTATCTCAGTTGTTTCGAAAGTTAGACTGTTTATTTTTGGAACGTTACTCTGGATTGTGAAGAGGAATAATTGGTGAAAATTTCAGTCGAATCACCAAAGTGGTTCGAGAGATACTAAACCGGTCATTTGAAGAAGAACACCCTGTATCTCAGTTGTTTCGACAGTTAGACTGTTTATTTTTAAACGTTATTCTGGATTGTGAAGAGGAATGATTGGTGAAATTTCAGTCGAATCAGCCCATTGGTTCGAAAGATACTATACCTGCCATTTGAAGAAGAACACCCTGTATCTCAGGTGTTTCGAATGTTAGACTGTTTATTTTTGAAACGCTATTCTGGATTGTGAAGAGGAATGATTGGTGAAAATTTCAGTCGAATCAGCCCATTGGTTCGAAAGATACTATAACTGCCATTTGAAGAAGAACACCCTGTATCTCAGTTGTTTCGAAAGTTAGACTGTTTATTTTTGAAACGTTATTCTGGATTGTAGAGAGGAATGATTGGTGAAAATTACAGTCGAATCAGCCCAGTGGTTCGAGAGATACTATACCTGTCATTTGAAGAAGAACACCCTGTATCTAAGTTGTTTCGAAAGTTAGGCTGTTTTTTTTGAAACGTTGATCTGGATTGTGAAGAGGAATGATTGGTGAAAATTTCAGTCGAATCAACACATTGGTTCGAAAGATACTATACCTGCCATTTGAAGAAGAACACCCTGTATCTCAGTTGTTTCGGATGTTAGACTGTTTATTTTTGAAACATTATTCTGGATTGTGAAGAGGAATGATTGGTGAAAATTTCAGTCGAATCAGCATATTGGTTCGAAAGATACTATACCTGCCATTTGAAGGAGAACACCCTGTATCTCAGTTGTTTCGAAAGTTAGACTGTTTATTTTTGAAACGTTACTCTGGATTGTGAAGAGGAATGATTGGTGAAAATTTCAGTCGAATGAGCATATTGGTTCGAAAGATACTATACCTGCCATTTGAAGGAGAACACCCTGTATCTCAGTTGTTTCGAAAGTTAGACTGTTTATTTTTGAAACGTTACTCTGGATTGTGAAGAGGAATGATTGGTGAAAATTTCAGTCGAATCAGCCCATTGTTTCGAAAGATACTATACCGGTCATTTGAAGAAGAACACCCTGTATCTCAGTTATTTCGAAAGTTAGACTGTTTATTTTTGAAACGTTATTCTGGATTGTGAAGAGGAGTGATTGGTGAAAATTTCAGTCGAATCAACCCATTGGTTCGAAAGATACTATACCTGCCCTTTGAAGAAGAACACATTGTATCTCAGTTGTTTCGAAAGTAAGACTGTTTATTTTTGAAATGTTATTATGGATTGTGTAGAGGAATGATTGGTGAAAATTTCAGTCGAATCAGCCCATTGGTTTGAAAGATACTATACCTGTCATTTGAAGAAGAACACCCTGTATCTCAGTTGTTTCGGATGTTAGACTGTTTATTTTTGAAACGTTACTCTGGACTGTGAAGAGGAATGATTGGTGAAAATTTCAGTCGAATCAGCCCATTGGTTCGAAAGATACTATACCTGCCATTTGAAGAGGAACGCCCTGTATCTCATTTGTTTCGAATGTTAGACTATTTATTTTTGAAACGTTATTCTGGATTGTTAAGAGGAATGATTGGTGAAAATTTCAGTCGAATCAATCCATTGGTTCGAAAGATACTTTACCTGCCATTTGAAGAAGAACACCCTTTATCTCAGGTGTTTCGAATGTTAGACCTTTTATTTTTGAAACGTTATTCGGGATTGTGAAGGGGAATGATTGGTGAAAATTTCAGTCGAATCAGCCAATTGGTTCGAAAGATACTATACCTGTCATTTGAAGAAGAACACCCTGTATCTCAGTTATTTCGAAAGTTAGACTGTTTATTTTTGAAACGTTATTCTGGATTGTGAAGAGGAATGATTGGTGAAACTTTCAGTCGAATCAGCCCAGAGGTTCGAAAGATACTATACCTGCCGTTTGAAGAAGAACACCTTGTATCTCAGTTGTTTCGAAAGTTAGACTGTTTATTTTTGAAAAGTTACTCTGGATTGTGAAGAGGAATGATTGGTGAAAATTTCAGTCGAATCAGCCCAGTGGTTCGAGAGATACTTTACCTGCCATTTGAAGAAGAACACCCTGTATCTCAGTTGTTTCGAAAGTTAGACTGTTTATTTTTGAAACGTTATTCTGGATTGTGAAGAGGAATGATTGGTGAAAATTTCAGTCGAATCAGCCCAGTGGTTCGAAAGATACTATAACTGCCATTTGAAGAAGAACACCCTGTATCTCAGTTGCTTCGAAAGTTAGACTGTTTATTTTCGATACGTTATTCTGGATTGTGGAGAGGAATGATTGGTGAAAATTTCAGTCGAATCAGCCCGTTGGTTCGAAAGATACTATACCTGCCATTTGAAGAAGAACACCCTGTATCTAAGGTGTTTCGAAAGTGAGACTGTTTTTTTTTGAAACGTTATTCTGTATTATGGAGAGGAATGATTGGTAAAAATTTCAGTCGAATCAGTCCATTGGTCCGAAAGATACTATACCTGCCATTCGAAGAAGAACACCCTGTATCTCGGTTGTTTCGGAAGTTAAACTGTTTATTTTCGAAACGTTTTTCTGGATTGTGGAGAGGAATGATTGGTGAAAATTTCAGTCGAATCAGCCCATTTTTTCGAAAGATACTATACCTGCCATTTGAAGAAGAACACCCTGTATTTCAGTTGTTTCGAAAGTTTGACTGTTTAGTTTTGAAACGTTACTTGGTATTGTGAAGAGGAATGATTGGTGAAAATTTCAGTCGAATCAGCAGAGTGGTTCGAGAGATACTATACCTGTCATTTGAAGAAGAACACCCTGTATCTCAGGTGTTTCGAATGTTAGACATTTTACTTTTGAAACCTTATTCGGGATTGTGAAGAGGAATGATTGGTGAAAACTTCAGTCGAATCAGCCCATTGGTTCGAAAGATACTAAACCTGCCATTTGAAGAAGAACACCCTGTATCTCAGGTGTTTCGAAAGTTAGACTGTTTATTTTTGAAACGTTACTCTGGATTGTGAGGAGGAATGATTGGTGAAAATTTCAGTCGAATCAGCCCATTGGTTCGAAAGATACTATACCTGTCATTTGAAGAAGAACACCCTGTATCTCAGTTATTTCGAAAGTTAGACTGTTTATTTTTGAAACGTTATTCTGGATTGTGAAGAGGAATGATTGGTGAAACTTTCAGTCGAATCAGCCTAGTGGTTCGAAAGATACCATACCTGCCATTCGAAGAACACCCTGTATCTAAGTTGTTCCGAAAGTTAGACTGTTTATTTTCGAAACTTCATTCTGGATTATGAAGGGGAATGATTGGTGAAAATTTCAGTCGAATCAGCCCATTGGTTCGAAAGATACTATACCCGCCATTTGAAGAAGAACACCCTGTATCTCAGTTGTTTCGGAAGTTAGACTGTTAATTTTTGAAAGGTTATTCTGGATTGTGAAGAGGAATGATTGGCGAAAATTTCAGTCGGATCAGCCTAGTGGTACGAAAGATACTATACCTGCCATTTGAAGAAGAACACCCTGTATCTCAGTTGTTTCGAATGTGAGACTGTTTATTTTTGAAAAGTTATTCTGGATTGTGAAGAGGAATGATTGGTGAAAATTTCAGTCGACTCAGCCCAGTGGTTCGAGAGATACTATACCTGTCATTTGAAGATGAACACCCTGTATCTCAGGTGTTTCGAATGTACGACTTTTTATTTTTTAAACGTTATTCTGGATTGTGAAGAGGAATGATTGGTGAAAATTTCAGTCGAATCAGCCCAGTGGTTCGAAAGATACTATACTTCTATTTGAAGAAGAACACCCTGTATCTCAGTTGTTTCGAAAGTTAGACTGTTTATTTTCGATACGTCATTCTGGATTGTGGAGAGGAATGATTGGTGAGAATTTCAGTTGAATCAGCCCAGTGGTTCGAGAGATACTATACCTGTCATTTGAAGAAGAACACTCTGTATCTCAGTTGTTTCCAAAGTTAGACTGTTTATTTTTGAAACGTTATTCTGGATTGTGAAGAGGAATGATTGGTGGAAATGTTAGTCAATTCAGCCAAGTGGTTCGAGAGATACTATACCTGTCATTTGAAGAAGAATACCCTGTATCTCAGGTGTTTCGAATGTTAGACTTTTTATTTTTGAAACGTTATTCGGGATTGTGAAGAGGAATGATTGGTGAAAATTTCGGTCGAATCAGCACATTGGTTCGAAAGATACTATACCTGCCATTTGAAGAAGAACATCCTGTATATCGGTTGTTTCGAAAGTAAGACTGTTTATTTTTGAAACGTTATTCTGGTTTGTGAAGAGGAATGATTGGTGAAGTTTTCAGTCGAATCAGCCCATTTTTTCGAAAGATACTATACCTGCCATTTGAAGAGGAACACCCTGTATCCCAGTTGTTTCGAAAGTTAGACTGTTTATTTTTGAAACGTTACTCTGGATTGTGAAGAGGAATGATTGGTGAAAATTTCAGTCGAATAAGCAAAGTGCTTCGAGAGATACTATACCTGTCATTTGAAGAAGAACACCCTGTATCTAAGGTGTTTCGACTGTTAGACTTTTTATTTTTGAAATGTTATTCGGGATTGTGAAGAGGAATGAGTGGTGAAAATTTCAGTTGAATCAGCCCATTGGTTCGAAAGATACTATACCTGCCATTTGAAGAAGAACACCCTGTATCTCAGTTGTTTCGAAAGTAAGACTGTTTATTTTTGAAACGTTATTCTGTACTGTGAAGAGGAATGATTGGTGAAAATTTCAGTCGAATCAGCCCATTGGTTCGAAAGATACTATACCTGCCATTTGAAGAGGAACACCCTGTATCTCATTTGTTTCGAATGTTAGACTATTTATTTTTGAAACGTTATTCTGGATTGTGAAGAGGAATGATTGGTGAAAATTTCAGTCGAATCAACCCATTGGTTCGAAAGATACCTTACCTGCCATTTGAAGAAGAACACCTTGTTCCTCAGTTGTTTCGAAAGTTAGACTATTTATTTTTGGAATGATACTCGGGATTGTGAAGAGGAATGATTGGTGAAAATTTCAGTCGAATCAGCCCATTGGTTCGAAAGATACTTTACCTGCCATTTGAAGAAGAAAACCCTGTATCTCAGTTGTTTCGAAGGTTGGACTGTTTATTTTTGAAACGTTATTCTGGATTGAGGAAAGAAATGACTGGTGAAAATTTCAGTCGTATCAGCCCAGTTGTTCGATAGAAACTATACCTGTCATTTGAAGAAGAACACCGTGTATCTCAGGTGTTTCGAATGTTAGACTTTTTATTTTTGAAAAATTATTCGGGATTGTAAAGAGGAATGATTGGTGAAAATTTCAGTCGAATCAGCCCATTGGTTCGAAAGATACCATACCTGCCATTTGAAGAAGAACACCCTGTATCTCAGTTGTTTCGAAAGTTAGACTGTTTATTTTTGAAACGTTATTCTGGATTGTGAAGAGGAATGATTGGTGAAAATTTCAGTCGAATCAGCCCATTGGTTCGACAGATACTATACCTGCCATTTGAAGAAGAACACCCTGAATCTCAGGTGTTTCGAATGTTAGACTGTTCATTTTTGAAACGCTATTCTGGATTGTGAAGAGGAATGATTGGTGAAAATTTCAGTCGAATCAGCCCATTGGTTCGAAAGATACTATAACTGCCATTTGAAGAAGAACACCCTGTATCTCAGTTGTTTCGAAAGTTAGACTGTTTATTTTTGAAACGTTATTCTGGATTGTAAAGAGGAATGATTGGTCAAAATTACAGTCGAATCAGCCCAGTGGTTCGAGAGATACTATACCTGTAATTTGAAGAAGAACACCCTGTATCTAAGTTGTTTCGAAAGTTAAGCTGTTTATGTTCGAAACGTTGATCTGGATTGTCAAGAGGAATGATTGGTGAAAATTTCAGTCGAATCAACCCATTGGTTCGAAAGATACTATACCTGCCATTTGAAGAAGAACACCCTGTATCTCAGTTGTTTCGGATGCTAGACTGTTTATCTTTGAAACGTTATTCTGGATTGTGAAGGGGAATGATTGGTGAAAATTTCAGTCGAATCAGCCCAGTGGTTCGAAAGATACTAAACCTGCCATTTGAAGAAGAACACCCTGTATCTCAGTTGTTTCGAATGTTAGACTGTTTATTTTCGAAAAGTTATTCTGGATTGTGAAGAGGAATGATTGGTGAAAATTTCAGCCGAATCAGCCCATTGGTTCGAAAGATATTATACCTGCCATTTGAAGAAGAACACCCTGTATCTCAGTTGTTTTAAAAGTTAGACTGTTTATTTTTGAAACGTTATTCTGGATTGAGGAGAGAAATTATTGGTGCAAATTTCAGTCGAATTAGCCCATTGTTCCGAAAGATACTATACCTGCCATTTGAAGAAGAACACCCTGTATGTTTAGTTGTTTCGAAAGTAAGACTGTTCATTTTTGAAAAGTTACTCTGGATTGTGAAGAAGAACGATTGGTGAAAATTTCAGTCGAATCAGCCCAGTGGTTCGAGAGATACTTTACCTGCCATTTGAAGAAGAACATCCTGTATCTCAGTTGTTTCGAAAGTTAGACTGTTCATTTTTGAAACGTTATTCTGGATTGTGAAGAGGAATGATTGGTGAAAATTTCAGTCGAATCAGCCCAGTGGTTCGAAAGATACTATACCTGCCATTTGAAGAAGAACACCCTGTATCTCAGTTGTTTCGAAAGATAGACTGTTTATTTTCGATACGTTATTCTGGATTGTGGAGAGGAATGATTGGTGAAAATTTCAGTCGAATCAGCCCGTTGGTTCGAAAGATACTATACCTGCCATTCGAAGAAGAACACCCTGTATCTAAGGTGTTTCGAAAGTTAGACTGTTTTTTTTTTTGAAACGTTATTCTGTATTATGGAGAGGAATGATTGGTAAAAATTTCAGTCGAATCAGCCCATTGGTCCGAAAGATACTATACCTGCTATTTGAAGAAGAACACCCTGTATCTCGGTTGTTTCGGAAGTTAAACTGTTTATTTTTGAAACGTTATTCTGGATTGTGGAGAGGAATGAATGGTGAAAATTTCAGTCGAATCAGCCCATTTTTTCGAAAGATACTATACCTGCCATTTGAAGAAGAGTTGTTTCGAAAGTTTGACTGTTTAGTTTTGAAACGTTACTCTGTATTGTGAAGAGGAATGATTGGTGAAAATTTCAGTCGAATCAGCAGAGTGGTTCGAGAGATACTATACATGTCATTTGAAGAAGAACACCCTGTATCTCAGGTGTTTCGAATGTTAGACATTTTACTTTCGAAACCTTATTCGGGATTGTGAAGAGGAATGATTGGTGAAAACTTCAGTCGAATCAGCCCATTGGTTCGAAAGATACTATACCTGCCATTTGAAGAAGAACACCCTGTATCTCAGGTGTTTCGAATGATAGACTTTTTATTTTTGAAACGTTATTCTGGATAAAGGAAAGAGATGATTGGTGAAAATTTCACTCGTATCAGCCCAGTGGTTCGATAGATACTATACCTGTCATTTGAAGAAGAACACCCTGTATCTCAGGTGTTTCGAAAGTTAGACTTTTTATTTTTGAAACGTTATTCGGGATTGTGAAGGGGAATGATTGGTGAAAATTTCAGTCGAATCAGCCAATTGGTTCGAAAGATACTATACATACGATTTGAAGAAGAACACCCTTTATCTCAGTTGTTTCGAAAGTTAGACTATTATTTTTGAAACCTTATACTGGATTGTGAAGAGGAATGATTGGTGGAAATTTCAGTCGAATCAGCCCATTGGTTCGAAAGATACTATTCCTGCCATTTGAAGAAGAACACCCTGTATCTCAGGGGTTTCGAATGTTAGACTGTTTATTTTTGAAACGTTATTCTGGATTGTGAAGAGCAATGATTGGTGAAAATTTCAGTCGAATCAGCCCATTGGTTCGAAAGATACTATACCTGCCATTTGAAGAAGAACACCCTGTATCTCAGTTGTTTCGAAAGTTAGACTGTTTATTTTTGAAAAGTTATTCTGGATTGTAAAGGGGAATGATTGGTGAAAATTACAGTCGAATCAGCCCAGTGGTTCGAGAGATACTATACCTGTCATTTGAAGAAGAACACCCTGTATCTAAGTTGTTTCGAAAGTTGTGCTGTTTATTTTTGAAACGTTATTCTGGATTGTGAAGAGGAATGTTTGGTGAAAATTACAGTCGAATCAGCCTAGTGGTTCGAGAGATACTATACCTGTCATTTGAAGAAGAACACCCTGTATCTAAGTTGTTTCGAAAGAAAGGCTGTTTATTTTTGGAACGTTGATCTGGATTGTGAAGAGGAATGATTGGTGAAAATTTCAGTCGAATCAGCCCAGTGGTTCGAAAGATACTAAACCTGCCATTTGAAGAAGAACACCTGTATCTCAGTTGTTTCGAATGTTAGACTGTTTATTTTTGAAAAGTTATTCTGGATTGTGAAGAGGAATGATTGGTCAGCCCATTGGTTCGAAAGATATTATACCTGCCATTTGAAGAAAAACTCCCTGTATCTCAGTTGTTTTAGAAGATAGACTGCTCATTTTTGAAACGTTATTCTGGATTGAGGAGACTAATGATTGGTGAAAATTTCAGTCGAATCAGCCCATTGGTTCGAAAGATACTATACCTGTCGTTCGAAGAAGAACACCCTGTATCTCAGTTGCTTCGGAAGTTAGACTGTTTATTTTTGAAACGTTGTTCTGGATTGTGAAGAGGAATGATTGGTGAAAATTTCAGTCGAATCAGCCCATTGGTTCGAAAGATACTATACCTGTCATTTAAAGAAGAACACCCTGTCTCTCAGTTATTTCGAAAGTTAGACTGTTTATTTTTGAAATGTTATTCTGGATTGTGAAGAGGAATGATTGGTGAAACTTTCAGTCGAATCAGCCCAGAGGTTCGAAAGATACTATACCTGCCGTTTGAAGAACGACACCCAGTATCTCAGTTGTTTCGAATGTTAGACTGTTTATTTTTGAAAAGTTATTCTGGATTGTGAAGAGGAATGATTGGTGAAAATTTCAGTCGAATAAGCCCAGTGGTTCGAGAAATACTATACCTGTCATTTGAAGATGAACACCCTGTATCTCAGGTGTTTCGAATGTAAGACTTTTTATATTTGAAACGTTATTCTGGATTGTAAAGAGGAATGATTGGTGAAAATTACAGTCGAATCAGCCCAGTGGTTCGAGAGATACTATACCTGTCATTTGAAGAAGAACACCCTGTATTTAAGTTGTTTCGAAAATTAGGCTGTTTATTTTTGAAACGTTATTCTGGATTGTGAAGAGGAATGTTTGGTGAAAATTACAGTCGAATCAACCCAGTGGTTCGAAAGATACTAAACCTGCCATTTGAAGAAGAACACCTGTATCTCAGTTGTTTCGAATGTTAGACTGTTTATTTTTGAAAAGTTATTCTGGATTGTGAAGAGGAATGATTGGTGAAAATTTCAGTCGAATCAGCCCATTGGTTCGAAAGATATTATACCTGCCATTTGAAGAAAAACTCCCTGTATCTCAGTTGTTTTAGAAGATAGACTGCTCATTTTTGAAACGTTATTCTGGATTGAGGAGACTAATGATTGGTGAAAATTTCAGTCGAATCAGCCCATTGGTTCGTAAGATACTATACCTGCCATTCGAAGAAGAACACCCTGTATCTCAGTTGCTTCGAAAGTTAGACTGTTTATTTTTGAAACGTTGTTCTGGATTGTGAAGAGGAATGATTGGTAAAAATTTCAGTCGAATCAGCCCATTGGTTCGAAAGATACTATACCTGTCATTTAAAGAAGAACACCCTGTATCTCAGTTATTTCGAAAGTTAGACTGTTTATTTTTGAAATGTTATTCTGGATTGTGAAGAGGAATGATTGGTGAAACTTTCAGTCGAATCAGCCCAGAGGTTCGAAAGATACTATACCTGCCGTTTGAAGAACGACACCCAGTATCTCAGTTGTTTCGAATGTTAGACTGTTTATTTTTGAAAAGTTATTCTGGATTGTGAAGAGGAATGATTGGTGAAAATTTCAGTCGAATAAGCCCAGTGGTTCGAGAAATACTATACCTGTCATTTGAAGATGAACACCCTGTATCTCAGGTGTTTCGAATGTAAGACTTCTTATATTTGAAACGTTATTCTGGATTGTGAAGAGGAATGATTGGTGAAAATTTCAGTCGAATCAGCCCAGTGGTTCGAAAGATACTATACCTGCCATTCGAAGAAGAACACCCTGTATCTCAGTTGTTTCGAAAGTTAGACTGTTTATTTTCGATACGTTATTCTGGATTGTGGAGAGGAATGATTGGTGAAAATTTCAGTCGAATCAGCCCGTTGGTTCGAAAGATACTATACCTGCCATTTGAAGAAGAACACCCTGTATCTAAGGTGTTTCGAAAGTTAGACTGTTTTTTTTTTGAAACGTTATTCTGTATTATGGAGAGGAATGATTGGTAAAAATTTCAGTCGAATCAGCCCATTGGTCCGAAAGATACTATACCTGCCATTTGAAGAAGAACACCCTGTATCTCGGTTGTTTCGGAAGTTAAACTGTTTATTTTTGAAACGTTATTCTGGATTGTGGAGAGGAATGATTGGTGAAAATTTCAGTCGAATAAGCAAAGTGGTTCGAAAGATTTTATACCTGCCATTTGAAGAAGAACACCCTATATCTCAGGTGTTTCGAATGTTAGACTGTTTATTTTTGAAACGTTATTCTGGATTGTGAAGAGGAATGATTGGTGAAAATTTCAATCGAATCTACTCATTGGTTCGAAAGGTACTATACCTGCCATTTGAAGAAGAACACCCTGTATCTCAGTTGTTTCGAAAGTTAGACTGTTTATTTTTGAAACGTTACTCTGGATTGTAAAGAGGAATGATTGGTGAAAATTTCAGTCGAATAAGCAAAGTGGTTCGAGAGATACTTTACCTGTCATTTGAAGAAGAACACCCTGTATCTAAGGTGTTTCGAATGTTAGACTTTTTATTTTTGAAACGTTATTTGGGATTGTGAAGGGGAATGAGTGGTGAAAATTTCAGTTGAATCAGCCCATTGGTTCGAAAGATACTATACCTGCCATTTGAAGAAGAACACCTTGTATCTCAGTTGTTTCGGAAGTTAGACTGTTTATTTTTGAAACGTTATTACGGATTGTGGAGAGGAATGATTGGTGAAAATTTCAGTCGAATCTGCCCATTGGTTCGAAAGATACTATACCTGCCATTTGAAGAAGAACACCCTGTATCTCAGTTGTTTCGAAAGTTAGACTGTTTATTTTTGAAAAGTTATTCTGGATTGTAAAGAGGAATGATTGGTGAAAATTACAGTCGAATCAGCCCAGTGGTTCGAGAGATACTATACCTGTCATTTGAAGAAGAACACCCTGTATCTAAGTTGTTTCGAAAGTTAGGCTGTTTATTTTTGAAACGTTATTCTGGATTGTAAAGAGGAATGATTGGTGAAAATTACAGTCGAATCAGCCAGTGGTTTGAGAGATACTATGCCTGTCATTTGAAGAAGAACACCCTGTATCAAAGTTGTTTCGAAAGTTAGGCTGTTTATTTTTCGAACGTTGATCTGGATTGTGAAGAGGAATGATTGGTGAAAATTTCAGTCGAATCAGCCTAGTGCTTCGAAAGATACTAAACCTGCCATTTGAAGAAGAACACCTGTATCTCAGTTGTTTCGAATGTTAGACTGTTTATTTTTGAAAAGTTATTCTGGATTGTGAAGAGGAATGATTGGTGAAAATTTCAGTCGAATCAGCCCATTGGTTCGAAAGATTTTATACCTGCCATTTGAAGAAGAACACCCTATATCTCAGGTGTTTCGAATGTTAGACTGTTTATTTTTGAAACGTTATTCTGGATTGTGAAGAGGAATGATTGGTGAAAATTTCAATCGAATCTACCCATTGGTTTGAAAGGTACTATACCTGCCAATTGAAGAAGAACACCCTGTATCTCAGTTGTTTCGAAAGTTAGACTGTTTATTTTTGAAACGTTACTCTGGATTGTGAAGAGGAATGATTGGTGAAAATTTCAGTCGAATAAGCAAAGTGGTTCGAGAGATACTTTACCTGTCATTTGAAGAAGAACACCCTGTATCTAAGGTGTTTCGAATGTTAGACTTTTTATTTTTGAAACGTTATTTGGGATTGTGAAGAGGAATGAGTGGTGAAAATTTCAGTTGAATCAGCCCATTGGTTCGAAAGATACTATACCTGCCATTTGAAGAAGAACACCTTGTATCTCAGTTGTTTCGGAAGTTAGACTGTTTATTTTTGAAACGTTATTACGGATTGTGGAGAGGAATTATTGGTGAAAATTTCAGTCGAATCAGCCCATTGGTTCGAAAGCTACTATACCTGCCATTTGAAGAAGAACACCTGTATCTCAGTTGTTTCGAAAGTTAGACTGTTTATTTTTGAAATGTTTTTCTGGATTGTAAAGAGGAATGATTGGTGAAAATTACAGTCGAATCAGCCCAGTGGTTCGAGAGATACTATACCTGTCATTTGAAGAAGAACACCCTGTATCTAAGTTGTTTCGAAAGTTGGGCTGTTTATTTTTGAAACGTTATTCTGGATTGTAAAGAGGAATGATTGGTGAAAATTACAGTCGAATCAGCCAGTGGTTTGAGAGATACTATGCCTGTCATTTGAAGAAGAACACCCTGTATCTAAGTTGTTTCGAAAGTTAGGCTGTTTATTTTTGGAACGTTGATCTGGATTGTGAAGAGGAATGATTGGTGAAAATTTCAGTCGAATCAGCCCAGTGCTTCGAAAGATACTAAACCTGCCATTTGAAGAAGAACACCTGTATCTCAGTTGTTTCGAATGTTAGACTGTTTATTTTTGAAAAGTTATTCTGGATTGTGAAGAGGAATGATTGGTGAAAATTTCAGTCGAATCAGCCCATTGGTTCGAAAGATATTATACCTGCCATTTGAAGAAAAACACCCTGTATCTCAGTTGTTTTAGAAGATAGACTGTTTATTTTTGAAACGTTATTCTGGACTGAGGAGAGGAATGATTGGTGAAAATTTGAGTCGAATTATCCCATTGGTTCGAAAGATAATATACCTGTCATTTGAAGAAGAACATCCTGTATCTCAGTTATTTCGAAAGTTAGACTGTTTATTTTTGAAATGTTATTCTGGATTGTGAAGAGGAATGATTGGTGAAACTTTCAGTCGAATCAGCCCAGAGGTTCGAAAGATACTATACCTGCCGTTTGAAGAAGGACACCCAGTATCTCAGTTGTTTCGAATGTTAGACTGTTTATTTTTGAAAAGTTATTCTGGATTGTGAAGAGGAATGATTGGTGAAAATTTCAGTCGAATCAGCCCAGTGGTTCGAAAGATACTATACCTGCCATTTGCCATCTCAGGTGTTTCGAATGTAAGACTTTTTATATTTGAAACGTTATTCTGGATTGTGAAGAGGAATGATTGGTGAAAATTTCAGTCGAATCAGCCCGTTGGTTCGAAAGATACTATACCTGCCATTTGAAGAAGAACACCCTGTATCTAAGGTGTTTCGAAAGTTAGACTGTTTTTTTTTGAAACGTTATTCTGTATTATGGAGAGGAATGATTGGTAAAAATTTCAGTCGAATCAGCCCATTGGTCCGAAAGATACTATACCTGCCATTTGAAGAAGAACACCCTGTATCTCGGTTGTTTCGGAAGTTAAACTGTTTATTTTTGAAACATTATTCTGGATTGTGGAGAGGAATGATTGGTGAAAATTTCAGTCGAATAAGCAAAGTGGTTCGAAAGATTTTATACCTGCCATTTGAAGAAGAACACCCTACATCTCAGGTGTTTCGAATGTTAGACTGTTTATTTTTGAAACGTTATTCTGGATTGTGAAGAGGAATGATTGGTGAAAATTTCAATCGAATCTACCCATTGGTTTGAAAGGTACTATACCTGCCATTTGAAGAAGAACACCCTATATCTCAGTTGTTTCGAAAGTTAGACTGTTTATTTTTGAAACGTTACTCTGGATTGTGAAGAGGAATGATTGGTGAAAATTTCAGTCGAATAAGCAAAGTGGTTCGAGAGATACTTTACCTGTCATTTGAAGAAGAACACCCTGTATCTAAGGTGTTTCGAATGTTAGACTTTTTATTTTTGAAACGTTATTTGGGATTGTGAAGAGGAATGAGTGGTGAAAATTTCAGTTGAATCAGCCCATTGGTTCGAAAGATACTATACCTGCCATTTGAAGAAGAACACCTTGTATCTCAGTTGTTTCGGAAGTTAGACTGTTTATTTTTGGAACGTTATTACGGATTGTGGAGAGGAATGATTGGTGAAAATTTCAGTCGAATCAGCCCATTGGTTCGAAAGATACTATACCTGCCATTTGAAGAAGAACACCCTGTATCTCAGTTGTTTAGAAAGTTAGACTGTTTATTTTTGAAAAGTTATTCTGGATAGTAAAGAGGAATGATTGGTGAAAATTACAGTCGAATCAGCCCAGTGGTTCGAGAGATACTATACCTGTCATTTGAAGAAGAACACCCTGTATCTAAGTTGTTTCGAAAGTTAGGCTGTTTATTTTTGAAACGTTATTCTGGATTGTAAAGAGGAATGATTGGTGAAAATTACAGTCGAATCAGCCAGTGGTTTGAGAGATGCTATGCCTGTCATTTGAAGAAGAACACCGTGTATCTAAGTTGTTTCGAAAGTTAGGCTGTTTATTTTTGGAACGTTGATCTGGATTGTGAAGAGGAATGATTGGTGGAAATTTCAGTCGAATCAGCCCAGTGCTTCGAAAGATACTAAACCTGCCATTTGAAGAAGAACACCTGTATCTCAGTTGTTTCGAATGTTAGACTGTTTATTTTTGAAAAGTTATTCTGGATTGTGAAGAGGAATGATTGGTGAAAATTTCAGTCGAATCAGCCCATTGGTTCGAAAGATATTATACCTGCCATTTGAAGAAAAACACCATGTATCTCAGTTGTTTTAGAAGATAGACTGTTTATTTTTGAAACGTTATTCTGGACTGGAGAGAGGAATGATTGGTGAAAATTTCAGTCGAATTAGCCCATTGGTTCGAAAGATACTATACCTGCCATTTGAAGAAGAACACCCTGTATCTCAGTTGTTTCGAAAGTTGGACTGTTCATTTTTGAAACTTTATTCTGTATTGAGGAGACTAATGATTGGTGAAAATTTCAGTCGAATCAGCCCATTGGTTCGAAAGATACTATACCTGCCATTCGAAGAAGAACACCCTGTATCTCAGTTGCTTCGGAAGTTAGACTGTTTATTTTTGAAACGTTGTTCTGGATTGTGAAGAGGAATGATTGGTGAAAATTTCAGTCGAATCAGCCCATTGGTTCGAAAGATACTATACCTGTCATTTGAAGAAGAACATCCTGTATCTCGGTTATTTCGAAAGTTAGACTGTTTATTTTTGAAATGTTATTCTGGATTGTGAAGAGGAATGATTGGTGAAACTTTCAGTCGAATCAGCCCAGAGGTTCGAAAGATACTATACCTGCCGTTTGAAGAAGGACACCCAGTATCTCAATTGTTTCGAATGTTAGACTGTTTATTTTTGAAAAGTTATTCTGGATTGTGAAGAGGAATGATTGGTGAAAATTTCAGTCGAATAAGCCCAGTGGTTCGAGAAATACTATACCTGTCATTTGAAGATGAACACCCTGTATCTCAGGTGTTTCGAATGTAAGACTTTTTATATTTGAAACGTTATTCTGGATTGTGAAGAGGAATGATTGGTGAAAATTTCAGTCGAATCAGCCCAGTGGTTCGAAAGATACTATACCTGCCATTTGAAGAAGAACACCCTGTATCTCAGTTGTTTCGAAAGTTAGACTGTTTATTTTCGACACGTTATTCTGGATTGTGGAGAGGAATGATTGATGAAAATTTCAGTCGAATCAGCCCGTTGGTTCGAAAGATACTATACCTGCCATTTGAAGAAGAACACCCTGTATCTAAGGTGTTTCGAAAGTTAGACTGTTTTTTTTTGAAACGTTATTCTTTATTATGGAGAGGAATGATTGGTAAAAATTTCAGTCGAATCAGCCCATTGGTCCGAAAGATACTATACCTGCCATTTGAAGAAGAACACCCTGTATCACGGTTGTTTCGGAAGTTAAACTGTTTATTTTTGAAACGTTATTCTGGATTGTGGAGAGGAATGATTGGTGAAAATTTCAGTCGAATAAGCAAAGTGGTTCGAAAGATTTCATACCTGCCATTTGAAGAAGAACACCCTATATCTCAGGTGTTTCGAATGTTAGACTGTTTATTTTTGAAACGTTATTCTGGATTGTGAAGAGGAATGATTGGTGAAAATTTCAATCGAATCTACCCATTGGTTTGAAAGGTACTATACCTGCCATTTGAAGAAGAACACCCTGTATATCAGTTGTTTCGAAAGTAAGACTGTTTATTTTTGAAACGTTACTCTGGATTGTGAAGAGGAATGATTGGTGAAAATTTCAGTCGAATAAGCAAAGTGGTTCGAGAGATACTTTACCTGTCATTTGAAGAAGAACACCCTGTATCTAAGGTATTTCGAATGTTAGACTTTTTATTTTTGAAACGTTATTTGGGATTATGAAGAGGAATGAGTGGTGAAAATTTCAGTTGAATCAGCCCATTGGTTCGAAAGATACTATACCTGCCATTTGAAGAAGAACACCTTGTATCTCAGTTGTTTCGGAAGTTAGACTGTTTATTTTTGAAACGTTATTACGGATTGTGGAGAGGAATGATTGGTGAAAATTTCAATCGAATCAGCCCATTGGTTCGAAAGATATTATACTATACATGCCATTTGACAAAGAACACCCTGTATCTCAGTTGTTTCGAAAGTTGGACTGTTCATTTTTGAAACTTTATTCTGTATTGAGGAGACTAATGATTGGTGAAAATTTCAGTCGAATCAGCCCATTGGTTCGAAAGATACTATACCTGCCATTCGAAGAAGAACACCCTGTATCTCAGTTGCTTCGGAAGTTAGACTGTTTATTTTTGAAACGTTGTTCTGGATTGTGAAGAGGAATGATTGGTGAAAATTTCAGTCGAATCAGCCCATTGGTTCGAAAGATACTATACCTGTCATTTGAAGAAGAACATCCTGTATCTCGGTTATTTCGAAAGTTAGACTGTTTATTTTTGAAATGTTATTCTGGATTGTGAAGAGGAATGATTGGTGAAACTTTCAGTCGAATCAGCCCAGAGGTTCGAAAGATACTATACCTGCCGTTTGAAGAAGGACACCCAGTATCTCAGTTGTTTCGAATGTTAGACTGTTTATTTTTGAAAAGTTATTCTGGATTGTGAAGAGGAATGATTGGTGAAAATTTCAGTCGAATCAGCCCAGTGGTTCGAAAGATACTATACCTGCCATTTGCCATCTCAGGTGTTTCGAATGTAAGACTTTTTATATTTGAAACGTTATTCTGGATTGTGAAGAGGAATGATTGGTGAAAATTTCAGTCGAATCAGCCCGTTGGTTCGAAAGATACTATACCTGCCATTTGAAGAAGAACACCCTGTATCTAAGGTGTTTCGAAAGTTAGACTGTTTTTTTTTGAAACGTTATTCTGTATTATGGAGAGGAATGATTGGTAAAAATTTCAGTCGAATCAGCCCATTGGTCCGAAAGATACTATACCTGCCATTTGAAGAAGAACACCCTGTATCTCGGTTGTTTCGGAAGTTAAACTGTTTATTTTTGAAACATTATTCTGGATTGTGGAGAGGAATGATTGGTGAAAATTTCAGTCGAATAAGCAAAGTGGTTCGAAAGATTTTATACCTGCCATTTGAAGAAGAACACCCTACATCTCAGGTGTTTCGAATGTTAGACTGTTTATTTTTGAAACGTTATTCTGGATTGTGAAGAGGAATGATTGGTGAAAATTTCAATCGAATCTACCCATTGGTTTGAAAGGTACTATACCTGCCATTTGAAGAAGAACACCCTATATCTCAGTTGTTTCGAAAGTTAGACTGTTTATTTTTGAAACGTTACTCTGGATTGTGAAGAGGAATGATTGGTGAAAATTTCAGTCGAATAAGCAAAGTGGTTCGAGAGATACTTTACCTGTCATTTGAAGAAGAACACCCTGTATCTAAGGTGTTTCGAATGTTAGACTTTTTATTTTTGAAACGTTATTTGGGATTGTGAAGAGGAATGAGTGGTGAAAATTTCAGTTGAATCAGCCCATTGGTTCGAAAGATACTATACCTGCCATTTGAAGAAGAACACCTTGTATCTCAGTTGTTTCGGAAGTTAGACTGTTTATTTTTGGAACGTTATTACGGATTGTGGAGAGGAATGATTGGTGAAAATTTCAGTCGAATCAGCCCATTGGTTCGAAAGATACTATACCTGCCATTTGAAGAAGAACACCCTGTATCTCAGTTGTTTAGAAAGTTAGACTGTTTATTTTTGAAAAGTTATTCTGGATAGTAAAGAGGAATGATTGGTGAAAATTACAGTCGAATCAGCCCAGTGGTTCGAGAGATACTATACCTGTCATTTGAAGAAGAACACCCTGTATCTAAGTTGTTTCGAAAGTTAGGCTGTTTATTTTTGAAACGTTATTCTGGATTGTAAAGAGGAATGATTGGTGAAAATTACAGTCGAATCAGCCAGTGGTTTGAGAGATGCTATGCCTGTCATTTGAAGAAGAACACCCTGTATCTAAGTTGTTTCGAAAGTTAGGCTGTTTATTTTTGGAACGTTGATCTGGATTGTGAAGAGGAATGATTGGTGGAAATTTCAGTCGAATCAGCCCAGTGCTTCGAAAGATACTAAACCTGCCATTTGAAGAAGAACACCTGTATCTCAGTTGTTTCGAATGTTAGACTGTTTATTTTTGAAAAGTTATTCTGGATTGTGAAGAGGAATGATTGGTGAAAATTTCAGTCGAATCAGCCCATTGGTTCGAAAGATATTATACCTGCCATTTGAAGAAAAACACCATGTATCTCAGTTGTTTTAGAAGATAGACTGTTTATTTTTGAAACGTTATTCTGGACTGGAGAGAGGAATGATTGGTGAAAATTTCAGTCGAATTAGCCCATTGGTTCGAAAGATACTATACCTGCCATTTGAAGAAGAACACCCTGTATCTCAGTTGTTTCGAAAGTTGGACTGTTCATTTTTGAAACTTTATTCTGTATTGAGGAGACTAATGATTGGTGAAAATTTCAGTCGAATCAGCCCATTGGTTCGAAAGATACTATACCTGCCATTCGAAGAAGAACACCCTGTATCTCAGTTGCTTCGGAAGTTAGACTGTTTATTTTTGAAACGTTGTTCTGGATTGTGAAGAGGAATGATTGGTGAAAATTTCAGTCGAATCAGCCCATTGGTTCGAAAGATACTATACCTGTCATTTGAAGAAGAACATCCTGTATCTCGGTTATTTCGAAAGTTAGACTGTTTATTTTTGAAATGTTATTCTGGATTGTGAAGAGGAATGATTGGTGAAACTTTCAGTCGAATCAGCCCAGAGGTTCGAAAGATACTATACCTGCCGTTTGAAGAAGGACACCCAGTATCTCAATTGTTTCGAATGTTAGACTGTTTATTTTTGAAAAGTTATTCTGGATTGTGAAGAGGAATGATTGGTGAAAATTTCAGTCGAATAAGCCCAGTGGTTCGAGAAATACTATACCTGTCATTTGAAGATGAACACCCTGTATCTCAGGTGTTTCGAATGTAAGACTTTTTATATTTGAAACGTTATTCTGGATTGTGAAGAGGAATGATTGGTGAAAATTTCAGTCGAATCAGCCCAGTGGTTCGAAAGATACTATACCTGCCATTTGAAGAAGAACACCCTGTATCTCAGTTGTTTCGAAAGTTAGACTGTTTATTTTCGACACGTTATTCTGGATTGTGGAGAGGAATGATTGATGAAAATTTCAGTCGAATCAGCCCGTTGGTTCGAAAGATACTATACCTGCCATTTGAAGAAGAACACCCTGTATCTAAGGTGTTTCGAAAGTTAGACTGTTTTTTTTTGAAACGTTATTCTTTATTATGGAGAGGAATGATTGGTAAAAATTTCAGTCGAATCAGCCCATTGGTCCGAAAGATACTATACCTGCCATTTGAAGAAGAACACCCTGTATCACGGTTGTTTCGGAAGTTAAACTGTTTATTTTTGAAACGTTATTCTGGATTGTGGAGAGGAATGATTGGTGAAAATTTCAGTCGAATAAGCAAAGTGGTTCGAAAGATTTCATACCTGCCATTTGAAGAAGAACACCCTATATCTCAGGTGTTTCGAATGTTAGACTGTTTATTTTTGAAACGTTATTCTGGATTGTGAAGAGGAATGATTGGTGAAAATTTCAATCGAATCTACCCATTGGTTTGAAAGGTACTATACCTGCCATTTGAAGAAGAACACCCTGTATCTCAGTTGTTTCGAAAGTAAGACTGTTTATTTTTGAAACGTTACTCTGGATTGTGAAGAGGAATGATTGGTGAAAATTTCAGTCGAATAAGCAAAGTGGTTCGAGAGATACTTTACCTGTCATTTGAAGAAGAACACCCTGTATCTAAGGTATTTCGAATGTTAGACTTTTTATTTTTGAAACGTTATTTGGGATTATGAAGAGGAATGAGTGGTGAAAATTTCAGTTGAATCAGCCCATTGGTTCGAAAGATACTATACCTGCCATTTGAAGAAGAACACCTTGTATCTCAGTTGTTTCGGAAGTTAGACTGTTTATTTTTGAAACGTTATTACGGATTGTGGAGAGGAATGATTGGTGAAAATTTCAATCGAATCAGCCCATTGGTTCGAAAGATATTATACTATACATGCCATTTGACAAAGAACATCCTGTATCTCAGGTGTTTCGAATGTTAGACTGTTTATTTTTGAAACATTATTCTGGATAGTGAAGAGGAATGATTGGTGAAAATTTCAGTCGAATCAGCCTATTGGTTCGAAAGATACTATACCTGCCGTTTGAAGAAGAACACCTTGTATCTCAGTTGTTTCGAAAGTTAGACTGTTTATTTTTGAAACGTTATTAACGTTATTAAGGATTGTGGAGAGGAATGATTGGTGAAAATTTCAGTCGAATCAGCCAATTGGTTATAAGATACTATACCTGCCATTTGAGGAAGAAAACCCTGTATATCAGTTGTTTCGAATGTTAAACTGTTTATTTTTGAAAAGTTATTCTGGATTGTGAAGAGGAATGATTGGTGAAAATTTCAGTCGAATCAGCCCAGTGGTTCGAAAGATAGAATACCTGCCATTTGAAGAAGAACACCCTGTATCTCAGTTGTTTCGGAAGTTAGACTGTTTATTTTTGAGACGTTATTCTGGATTGTGAAGAGGAATGTTTGGAGAAAATTTCAGTCGTATCAGCCCAGTGGTTCGAAAGATACTATACCTGCCATTTGAAGAAGGACACCCTGTATCTCAGTTGTTTCGAATGTTAAACTGTTTATTTTTGAAAAGTTATTCTGGATTGTGAAGAGGAATGATTGGTGAAAATTTCAGTCGAATCAGCCCAGTGGTTCGAGAAATACTATACCTGTCATTTGAAGATGAACACCCTGTATCTCAGGTGTTTCGAATGTAAGACTTTTTATATTTGAAGCGTTATTCTGGATTGTGAAGAGTTATGATTGGTGAAAATTTCAGTCGAATAAGCAAAGTGGTTCGAGAGATACTATACCTGGCATTTGAAGAAGAACACCATGTATCTAAGTGGTTTCGAAAGTTAGACTATTCATTTTTGAAACGTTATTCTGGATTGTGAAGAGGAATGATTGGTGAAAATTTCAGTCGAATCGGCCCATTGGTTCGAAAGATAGAATACCTGCCATTTTAAGAAGAACACCCTGTATCTCAGTTGTTTCGGAAGTTAGACTGTTTATTTTTGAGACGTTATTCTGGATTGTGAAGAGGAATGATTGGAGAAAATTTCAGTCGAATCAGCCCAGTGGTTCGAAAGATACTATACCTGCCATTTGAAGAAGGACACCCAGAATCTCAGTTGTTTCGAATGTTAGACTGTTTATTTTTGAAAAGTTATTCTGGATTGTGAAGAGGAACGATTGGTGAAAATTTCAGTCGAATCAGCCCAGTGGTTCGAGAAATACTATACCTGTCATTTGAAGATGAACACCCTGTATCTCAGGTGTTTCGAATGTAAGACTTTTATATTTGAAACGATATTCTGGTTTGTGAAGAGGAATGATTGGTGAAAATTTCAGTCGAATCAGCACAGTGGTTCGAGAAATACTATACCTGTCATTTGAAGAAGAACACCCTGTATCTCAGTTGTTTCGAAAGTTAGACTGTTTATTTTTGAAACGTTATTATGGATTGTGGAGAGGAATGATTGGTGAAAATTTCAGTCGAATCAGCCCATTGGTTCGAAAGGTACTATTCTTGCTATTTGAAGAAGAACACCCTGTATCTCAGGTGTTTCGAATGTAAGACTGTTTATTTGTAAAATGTTATTCTGGATTGTGAAGAGGAATGATTGGTGAGAATTTCAGTCGAATCAGCCCATTAGTTCGAAAGATACTATAGCTGCCATTTGAGGAAGAACACCTTGTATCTCAGTTGTTTCTAATGTAAGACTGTTTATTTTTGAAACGTTTTTATGGATTGGGGAGAGGAATGATTGGTGAAAATTTCAGTCGAATCAGCCAATTGGTTCGAGAGATACTATACATCTCATTTGAAGAAGAACACCCTGTATCTCAGGTGTTTCGAAAGTTAGACTGTTTATTTTTAAAAGGTTATTCTGGATTTTAAAGAAGAATGATTGATGAAAAATTCGGTCGAATCAGCCCAGTGGTTCGAGAGATACTATACCTGTCTTTTGAAGAAGAACACCCTGTATCTCAGTAGTTTCGAAAGTTAGACTGTTTATTTTTGAAACGTTCTTCTGGATTGTGAAGAGGAATGATTGGTGAAAATTTCAGTCGAATCAGCCTAGTGGTTCGAAAGATACTATACCTGCCATTCGAAGAAGAACACCCTGTATCTAAGTTGTTCCGAAAGTTAGACTGTTTATTTTTGAAACTTCATTCTGGATTGTGAAGAGGAATGATGGGTGAAAATTTCAGTCGAATCAGCCTAGTGTTTCGAAAGATACTATACCTGCCATTTGAAGAAGAACACCCTGTATCTCAGTTGTTTCGAATGTTAGACTGTCTATTTTTGAAAAGTTATTCTGGATTGTGAAGAGGAATGATTGGTGAAAATTTCAGTCGAATCAGCCCAGTGGTTCGAAAGATACTATACTTGCCATTTGAAGAAGAACACCCTGCATCTCAGTTGTTTCGAAAGTTAGACTGTTTATTTTCGATACGTTATTCTGGATTGTGGAGAGGAATGATTGGTGAGAATTTCAGTCGAATCAGCCCAGTGGTTCGAGAGATACTTTACCTGTCATTTGAAGAAGAACACTCTGTATCTCAGTTGTTTCGAAAGTTAGACTGTTTATTTTTGAAACGTTATTCTGGATTGTGAAGAGGAATGATTGGTGGAAATTTCAGTCAATTCAGCCAAGTGGTTCGAGAGATACTATACCTTTCATTTGAAGAAGAATACCCTGTATCTCAGGTGTTTCGAATGTTAGACTTCTTATTTTTGAAACGTTACTCTGGATTGTGAAGAGGAATGATTGGTGAAAATTTCAGTCGAATAAGCAAAGTGGTTCGAGAGATACTATACCTGTCAATTGAAGAAGAACACCCTGTATCTCAGGTGTTTCGAATGTTAGACTTTTTATTTTTGAAACGTTATTCGGGATTATGAAGAGGAATGATTGGTGAAAATTTCAGTTGAATCAGCCCATTGGTTCGAAAGATACTGTACCTGCCATTTGGTGAAGAACACCCTATATCTCAGGTGTTTCGAATGTTAGACTGTTTATTTTTGAAACGTTATTCTGGATTGTGAAGAGGAATGATTGGTGAAAATTTCAGTCGAATCAGCCCAGTGGTTCGAAAGATACTATACTTGCCATTTGAAGAAGAACACCCTGCATCTCAGTTGTTTCGAAAGTTAGACTGTTTATTTTCGATACGTTATTCTGGATTGTGGAGAGGAATGATTGGTGAGAATTACAGTCGAATCAGCCCAGTGGTTCGAGAGATACTTTACCTGTCATTTGAAGAAGAACACTCTGTATCTCAGTTGTTTCGAAAGTTAAACTGTTTTTTTTTGAAACGTTATTCTGGATTGTGAAGAGGAATGATTGGTGGAAATTTCAGTCAATTCAGCCAAGTGGTTCGAGAGATACTATACCTGTCTTTTGAAGAAGAACACCCTGTATCTCAGTAGTTTCGAAAGTTAGACTGTTTATTTTTGAAACGTTCTTCTGGATTGTGAAGAGGAATGATTGGTGAAAATTTCAGTCGAATCAGCCTAGTGGTTCGAAAGATACTATACCTGCCATTCGAAGAAGAACACCCTGTATCTAAG
Organism: Myrrha octodecimguttata; assembly: GCA_958510865.1. NCBI lineage: Eukaryota > Metazoa > Arthropoda > Insecta > Coleoptera > Coccinellidae > Myrrha > Myrrha octodecimguttata. Next base: position 18,695,088 of record OY294060.1, read on the forward strand.
TTGTTCCGAAAGTTAGACTGTTTATTCTTGAAACTTCATTCTGGATTGTGAAGAGGAATGATGGGTGAAAATTTCAGTCGAATCAGCCTAGTGTTTCGAAAGATACTATACCTGCCATTTGAAGAAGAACACCCTGTATCTCAGTTGTTTCGAATGTTAGACTGTCTATTTTTGAAAAGTTATTCTGGATTGTGAAGAGGAATGATTGGTGAAAATTTCAGTCGAATCAGCCCAGTGGTTCGAAAGATACTATACTTGCCATTTGAAGAAGAACACCCTGCATCTCAGTTGTTTCGAAAGTTAGACTGTTTATTTTCGATACGTTATTCTGGATTGTGGAGAGGAATGATTGGTGAGAATTTCAGTCGAATCAGCCCAGTGGTTCGAGAGATACTTTACCTGTCATTTGAAGAAGAACACTCTGTATCTCAGTTGTTTCGAAAGTTAGACTGTTTATTTTTGAAACGTTATTCTGGATTGTGAAGAGGAATGATTGGTGGAAATTTCAGTCAATTCAGCCAAGTGGTTCGAGAGATACTATACCTTTCATTTGAAGAAGAATACCCTGTATCTCAGGTGTTTCGAATGTTAGACTTCTTATTTTTGAAACGTTACTCTGGATTGTGAAGAGGAATGATTGGTGAAAATTTCAGTCGAATAAGCAAAGTGGTTCGAGAGATACTATACCTGTCAATTGAAGAAGAACACCCTGTATCTCAGGTGTTTCGAATGTTAGACTTTTTATTTTTGAAACGTTATTCGGGATTATGAAGAGGAATGATTGGTGAAAATTTCAGTTGAATCAGCCCATTGGTTCGAAAGATACTGTACCTGCCATTTGGTGAAGAACACCCTATATCTCAGGTGTTTCGAATGTTAGACTGTTTATTTTTGAAACGTTATTCTGGATTGTGAAGAGGAATGATTGGTGAAAATTTCAGTCGAATCAGCCCAGTGGTTCGAAAGATACTATACTTGCCATTTGAAGAAGAACACCCTGCATCTCAGTTGTTTCGAAAGTTAGACTGTTTATTTTCGATACGTTATTCTGGATTGTGGAGAGGAATGATTGGTGAGAATTACAGTCGAATCAGCCCAGTGGTTCGAGAGATACTTTACCTGTCATTTGAAGAAGAACACTCTGTATCTCAGTTGTTTCGAAAGTTAAACTGTTTTTTTTTGAAACGTTATTCTGGATTGTGAAGAGGAATGATTGGTGGAAATTTCAGTCAATTCAGCCAAAAGGTTCGAGAGATACTATACCTTTCATTTGAAGAAGAATACCCTGTATCTCAGGTGTTTCGAATGTTAGACTTTTTATTTTTGAAACGTTACTCTGGATTGTGAAGAGGAATGATTGGTGAAAATTTCAGTCGAATAAGCAAAGTGGTTCGAGAGATACTATACCTGTCAATTGAAGAAGAACAACCTGTATCTCAGGTGTTTCGAATGTTAGACTTTTTATTTTTGAAACGTTATTCGGGATTATGAAGAGGAATGATTGGTGAAAATTTCAGTTGAATCAGCCTATTGGTTCGAAAGATACTATACCTGCCATTTGGTGAAGAACACCCTATATCTCAGGTGTTTCGAATGTTAGACTGTTTATTTTTGAAACGTTATTCTGGATTGTGAAGAGGAATGATTGGTGAAAATTTCAGTCGAATAAGCAAAGTTGTTCGAGAGATACTATACCTGTCAATTGAAGAAGAACAACCTGTATCTCAGGTGTTTCGAATGTTAGACTTTTTATTTTTGAAACTTTATTCGGGTCTATGAAGAGGAATGATTTGTGAAAATTTCAGTCGAATCAGCCCATTGGTTTGAAAGATACTATACCTGCCATTTGAAGAAGAACACCTTGTATCTCAGTTGTTTCGAAAGTTAAAATGTTTATCTTCGAAAAGTTATTATGGATTGTGGAGAGGAATGATTGGTAAAAATTTCAATCGAATCAGCCCATTGGTTCGAAAGATACTATACCTGCCATTTGAAAAAGAACATCCTGTATCTCAGGTGTTTCGAATATTAGACTGTTTATTTTTGAAACATTATTCTGGATAGTGAAGAGGAATGATTGGTGAAAATTTCAGTCGAATCAGCCCTTTGGTTCGAACGATACTATACCTGTTGTTTGAAGAAGAACACCTTGTATCTCAGTTGTTTCGAAAGTTAGACTGTTTATTTTTGAAACCTTATTAAGGATTGTGGAGAGGAATGATTGGTGAAAATTTCAGTCGAATCAGCCAATTGGTTCGAAAGATACTATACCTGCCATTTGAAGAAGAACACCCTGTATATCAGTTGTTTCGAAAGTTAAACTGTTTATTTTTGAAACGTTATTCTGGATTGCGAAGAGGAATGATTGGTGAAAATTTCAGTCGAATCAGCCCTGTGGTTCGAGAGATACTATACCTCTCATTTGAAGAAGAACACCCTGTATCTCAGGTGTTTCGAAAGTTAGACTGTTTATTTTTGAAACGTTGTTCCGGATTGTGAAGAGAAATGATTGGTGAAAATTTCAGTCGAATCAGCTCAGTGGTTCGAAAGATACTATACCTGCCATTTGAAGAAGAACACCCTGTATCTAAGTTGTTTCGAAAGTTAGACTGTTTATTTTTGAAACTTCATTCTGGATTGTGAAGAGGAATGATTGGAGAAAATTTCAGTCGAATCAGCTCAGTGGTTCGAAAGATACTATACCTGCCATTTGAAGAAGGACACCCTGTATCTCAGTTGTTTCGGATGTTAGACTGTTTATTTTTGAAAAGTTATTCTGGATTGTGAAGAGGAATGATTGGTGAAAATTTCAGTCGAATCAGCCCAGTGGTTCGAGAGATACTATACCTGTCATTTGAAGATGAACACCCTGTATCTCAGGTGTTTCGAATGTTAGACTTTTTATATTTGAAACGTTCTTCTGGATTGTGAAGAGGAATGATTGGTGAAAATTTCAGTCGAATCAGCACAGTGGTTCGAGAGATACTATACCTGTCATTTGAAGAAGAACACCCTGTATCTCAGTTGTTTCGAAAGTTAGACTGTTTATTTTTGAAATGTTATTCTGGTTTGTGAAGAGGAATGATTGGTGAAAATTTCAGTCGAATCAGCCCATTGGTTCGAAAGATACTATACCTGCCATTTGAAGAAGAACACTCTGTATCTCAGGTGTTTCGAATGTTAGACATTTTACTTTTGAAATATTATTCGGGATTGCGAAGAGGAATGATTGGTGAAAACTTCAGTCGAATCAGCCCATTGGTTCGAAAGATACTATAGCTGCCATTTGAATAAGAACACCCTGTATCTCAGGTGTTTCGAAAGTTAGACTGTTTATTTTTGAAACGTTATTATGGATTGTGGAGAGGAATGATTGGTGAAAATTTCAGTCGAATCAGCCCATTGGTTCGAAAGGTACTATTCTTGCCATTTGAAGAAGAACACCCTGTATCTCAGGTGTTTCGGATGTTAGACTGTTTATTTGTGAAATGTTATTCTGGATTGTGAAGAGGATTGATTGGTGAGAATTTAAGTCGAATCAGCCCATTAGTTCGAAAGATACTATAGCTGCCATTTGAGGAAGAACACCTTGTATCTCAGTTGTTTCGAATGTAAGACTGTTTATTTTTGAAACGTTTTTATGGATTGGGGAGAAGAATTTTAGTCGAATAAGCAAAGTGGTTCGAGAGATACCATACCTGTCATTTGAAGAAGAACACCCTGTATCTCAGGTGTTTCGAATGTAAGACTTTTTATTTTTGAAACGGTATTCGGGATTGTGAAGGGGAATGACTGGTGAAAATTTCAGTTGAATCAGCATATTGGTTCGAAAGATACTATACCTGCCATTTGAAGAAGAACACCCTATATCTTAGGTGTTTCGAATGTTAGACTGTTTATTTTTGAAACGTTATTCTGGATTGTGAAGAGGAATGATTGGTGAAAATTTCAGTCGAATCAGCCCATTGGTTTGAAAGATACTATACCTGCCATTTGAAGAAGAACACCTTGTATCTCAGTTGTTTCGAAAGTTAAAATGTTTATCTTTGAAACGTTATTATGGATTATGGAGAGGAATGATTCGTGAAAATTTCAGTCGAATCAGCCCATTGGTTTGAAGGATACTATACCTGCCATTTGAAGAAGAACACCTTGTATCTCAGTTGTTTCGAAAAATAAAATGTTTATCTTTGAAACGTTATTATGGATTATGGAGAGGAATGATTGGTGAAAATTTCAATCGAATCAGCCCATTGGTTCGAAAGATACTATACCTGCCATTTGAAAAAGAACATCCTGTATCTCAGGTGTTTCGAATGTAAGACTGTTTATTTTTGAAACGTTATTCTGGATTGCGAAGAGGAATGATTGGTGAAAATTTCAGTCGAATCAGCCCAGTGGTTCGAGAGATACTATACCTCTCATTTGAAGAAGAACACCCTGTATCTCAGGTGTTTCGAAAGTTAGACTGTTTATTTTTGAAACGTTGTTCCGGATTGTGAAGAGGAATGATGGGTGAAAATTTCAGTCGAATCAGCCCAGTGGTTCGAAAGATACTATACCTGCCATTTGAAGAAGAACACCCTGTATCTAAGTTGTTTCGAAAGTTAGACTGTTTATTTTTGAAACTTCATTCTGGATTGTGAAGAGGAATGATTGGTGAAAATTTCAGTCGAATCAGCCCAATGGTTCGAAAGATAGAATACCTGCCATTTGAAGAAGAACACCCTGCATCTCAGTTGTTTCGGAAGTTAGACTGTTTATTTTTGAAAAGTTATTCTGGAATGTGGAGAGGAATGATTGGAGAAAATTTCAGTCGAATCAGCACAGTGGTTCGAAAGATACTATACCTGCCATTTGAAGAAGAACACCCTGTATCTCAGTTGTTTCGAATGTTAGACTGTTTATTTTTGAAAAGTTATTCTGGATTGTGAAGAGGAATGATTGGTGAAAATTTCAGTCGAAACAGCCCAGTGGTTCGAGAGATACTATACCTGTCATTTGAAGATGAACACCCTGTATCTCAGGTGTTTCGAATGTTAGACTTTTTATATTTGAAACATTATTCTGGATTGTGAAGAGGAATGATTGGTGAAAATTTCAGTCGAATAAGCAAAGTGGTTCGAGAGATACTATACCTGTCATTTGAAGAAGAACACCCTGTATCTCAGGTGTTTCGAATGTAAGACTTTTTATTTTTGAAACGTTATTCTGGATTGCGAAGAGGAATGATTGGTGAAAATTTCAGTCGAATCAGCCCAGTGGTTCGAGAGATACTATACCTCTCATTTGAAGAAGAACACCCTGTATCTCAGGTGTTTCGAAAGTTAGACTGTTTATTTTTGAAACGTTGTTCCGGATTGTGAAGAGGAATGATGGGTGAAAATTTCAGTCGAATCAGCCCAGTGGTTCGAAAGATACTATACCTGCCATTTGAAGAAGAACACCCTGTATCTAAGTTGTTTCGAAAGTTAGACTGTTTATTTTTGAAACTTCATTCTGGATTGTGAAGAGGAATGATTGGTGAAAATTTCAGTCGAATCAGCCCAATGGTTCGAAAGATAGAATACCTGCCATTTGAAGAAGAACACCCTGCATCTCAGTTGTTTCGGAAGTTAGACTGTTTATTTTTGAAACGTTATTCTGGAATGTGGAGAGGAATGATTGGAGAAAATTTCAGTCGAATCAGCACAGTGGTTCGAGAGATACTATACCTGTCATTTGAAGATGAACACCCTGTATCTCAGGTGTTTCGAATGTTAGACTTATTATATTTGAAACTTTATTCTGGATTGTGAAGAGGAATGATTGGTGAAAATTTCAGTCGAATAAGCAAAGTGGTTCGAGAGATACTATACCTGTCATTTGAAGAAGAACACCCTGTATCTCAGGTGTTTCGAATGTAAGACTTTTTATTTTTGAAACGGTATTCGGGATTGTGAAGAGGAATGATTGGTGAAAATTTCAGTTGAATCAGCCCATTGGTTCGAAAGATACTGTACCTGCCATTTGAAGAAGAACACCCTATATCTCAGGTGTTTCGAATGTTAGACTGTTTATTTTTGAAACGTTAATCTTGGTTGTGAAGAGGAATGATTGGTGAAAATTTCAGTCGAATCAGCCCAGTGGTTCGAAAGATACTATACCTGCCATTTGAAGAAGAACACCCTGTATCTAAGTTGTTTCGAAGGTTAGACTGTTTATTTTTGAAACTTCATTCTGGATTGTGAAGAGGAATGATTGGTGAAAATTTCAGTCGAATCAGCCCATTGGTTCGAAAGATAGAATACCTGCCATTTGAAGAAGAACACCCTGCATCTCAGTTGTTTCGGAAGTTAGACTGTTTATTTTTGAAACGTTATTCTGGATTGTGAAGAGGAATGATTGGAGAAAATTTCAGTCGAATCAGCACAGTGGTTCGAAAGATACTATACCTGCCATTTGAAGAAGGACACCCTGTATCTCAGTTGTTTCGAATGTTAGACTGTTTATTTTTGAAAAGTTATTCTGGATTGTGAAGAGGAATGATTGGTGAAAATTTCAGTCGAATCAGCCCAGTGGTTCGAGAGATACTATACCTGTCATTTGAAGATGAACACCCTGTATCTCAGGTGTTTCCAATGTTAGACTTTTTATATTTGAAACTTTATTCTGGATTGTGAAGAGGAATGATTGGTGAAAATTTCAGTCGAATAAGCAATGTGGTTCGAGAGATACTATACCTGTCATTTGAAGAAGAACACCCTGTATCTCAGGTGTTTCGAATGTAAGACTTTTTATTTTTGAAACAGTATTCGGGATTGTGAAGAGGAATGATTGTTGAAAATTTCAGTTGAATCAGCCCATTGGTTCGAAAGATACTATACCTGCCATTTGAAGAAGAACACCCTATATCTCAGGTGTTTCGAATGTTAGACTGTTTATTTTTGAAACGTTATTCTGGATTGTGAAGAGGAATGATTGGTGAAAATTTCAGTCGAATCTGCCCATTGGTTTGAAGGATACTATACCTGCCATTTGAAGAAGAACACCTTGTATCTCAGTTGTTTCGAAAAATAAAATGTTTATCTTTGAAACGTTATTATGGATTGTGGAGAGGAATGATTGGTGAAAATTTCAATCGAATCAGCCCATTGGTTCGAAAGTTACTATACCTGCCATTTGAAAAAGAACATCCTGTATCTCAGGTGTTTCGAATGTAAGACTGTTTATTTTTGAAACATTATTCTGGATAATGAAGAGGAATGATTGGTGAAAATTTCAGTCGAATCAGCCAATTGGTTCGAAAGATACTATACCTGCCATTTGAAGAAGAACACCCTGTATATCAGTTGTTTCGAGAGTTGAACTGTTTATTTTTCAAACGTTATTCTGGATATCGAAGAGGAATGATTGGTGAAAATTTCAGTCGAATCAGCCCAGTGGTTCGAGAGATACTATACCTCTCATTTGAAGAAGAACACCCTGTATCTCAGGTGTTTCGAAAGTTGGACTGTTTATTTTTGAAACGTTATTTCGGATTGTGAAGAGGAATGATTGGTGAAAATTTCAGTCGAATCAGCCCAGTGGTTCGAAAGATACGATACCTGCCATTTGAAGAAGAACACCCTGTATCTAAGTTGTTTCGAAAGTTAGACTGTTTATTTTTGAAACTTCATTCTGGATTGTGAAGAGCAATGATTGGTGAAAATTTCAGTCGAATCAGCCCATTGGTTCGAAAGATACTATACCTGCCATTTGAAGAAGAACACCCTATATCTCAGGTGTTTCGAATGTTAGACTGTTTATTTTTGAAACATTATTCTGGATTGTGAAGGGGAATGACTGGTGGAAATTTCAGTCGAATCAGCCAATTGGTTCGAAAGATACTATACCTGCCATTTGAAGAAGAACACCCTGTATATCAGTTGTTTCGAGAGTTGAACTGTTTATTTTTCAAACGTTATTCTGGATATCGAAGAGGAATGATTGGTGAAAATTTCAGTCGAATCAGCCCAGTGGTTCGAGAGATACTATACCTCTCATTTGAAGAAGAACACCCTGTATCTCAGGTGTTTCGAAAGTTGGACTGTTTATTTTTGAAACGTTATTTCGGATTGTGAAGAGGAATGATTGGTGAAAATTTCAGTCGAATCAGCCCAGTGGTTCGAAAGATACGATACCTGCCATTTGAAGAAGAACACCCTGTATCTAAGTTGTTTCGAAAGTTAGACTGTTTATTTTTGAAACTTCATTCTGGATTGTGAAGAGCAATGATTGGTGAAAATTTCAGTCGAATCAGCCCAGTGGTTCGAGAGATACTATACCTTTCATTTGAAGAAGAACACCCTGTATCTCAGTTGATTCGAAAGTAAGACTGTTTATTTTTGAAAAGTTATTCTGGTTTGCGAAGAGGAATGATTGGTGAAAATTTCAGTCGAATCAGCCCATTGGTTCGAAAGATACTATACCTGCCATTTGAAGAAGAACACCCTGTATCTCAGTTGTTTCGGAAGTTAGACTGTTTATTTTTGAAACGTTATTCTGGATTGTGGAGAGGAATGATTGGTGAAAATTTCAGTCGAAACAGCCCATTTTCTCGAAAGATACTATACCTGCCATTTGAAGAAGAACACCCTGTATCTCAGGTGTTTCGAATGTTTGACTTTTTATTTCTGAAAAGTTACTCGGGATTGTGAAGAGAAATGATTGGTGAAAATTTCAGTCGAATCAGCCCATTGGTTCGAAAGATACTTTACCTGCCATTTGAAAAAGAACACCCTGTATCTCAGTTGTTTCGGATGTAAGACTGTTTATTTTTGAAACATTATTCTGGATTGTGAAGAGGAATGATTGGTGAAAATTTCAGTCGAATCAGCCCATTGCTTCGAAAGATAGTATACCTGCCATTTGAAGAAGAACACCCTGTATCTCAGTTGTTTCGGACGTTGGACTGTTTATTTTTGAAACGTTATTCTGGATTGTGAAGAGGAATGATTGGAGAAAATTTCAGTCGAATCAGCCCAGTGGTTCGAAAGATACTATACCTGCCATTTGAAGAAGGACACCCTCTATCTCAGTTGTTTCGAATGTTAGACTGTTTATTTTCGAAACGTTATTCTGGATTGTGAAGAGGAATGATTGGTGAAAATTTCAGTCGAATCAGCCCATTGCTTCGAAAGATAGTATACCTGCCATTTGAAGAAGAACACCCTGTATCTAAGTTGTTTCGAAAGTTAGACTGTTTATTTTTGAAACTTCATTTTGGATTGTGAAGAGGAATGATTGGTGAAAATTTCAGTCGAATCAGCCCATTGGATCGAAAGATACTATACCTGTCATTTGAAGAAGAACACTTTGTATCTCAGTTGTTTCGAAAGTTAGACTGTTTATTTTTGAAACGTTATTCTGGATTGTGAAGAGGAATGATTGGTGGCAATTTCAGTCAATTCAGCCAAGTGGTTCGAGAGATACTATACCTGTCATTTGAAGAAGAACACCCTGTATCTCAGGTGTTTCAAATGTTAGACTTTTAATTTTTGAAACGTTATTCGGGATTGTGAAGAGGAATGATTGGTGAAAATGTCGGTCGAATCAGCCTATTGGTTCGAAAGATACTATACCTGCATTTGAAGAAGAACACCCTGTATCTCGGTTGTTTCGAAAGTAAGACTGTTTATTTTTGAAACGTTATTCTGGACTGTGGAGAGGAATGATTGGTGAAAATTTCAGTCGAATCAGCCTAGTGTTTCGAAAGATACTATACCTGCCATTTGAAGAAGAACACCCTGTGTCTCAGTTGTTTCGAATGTTAGACTGTTTATTTTTGAAAAGTTATTCTGGATTGTGAAGAGGAATGATTGGTGAAAATTTCAGTCGACTCAGCCCAGTGGTTCGAGAGATACTATACCTGTCATTTTAAGATAAACACCCTGTATCTCAGGTGTTTCGAATGTAAGACTTTTTATTTTTGAAACGTTATTCTGGATTGTGAAGAGGAATGATTGGTGAAAATTTCAGTCGAATCAGCCCAGTGGTTCGAAAGATACTATACTTGCCAATTGAAGAAGAACACCCTGCATCTCAGTTGTTTCGAAAGTTAGACTGTTTATTTTCGATACGTTATTCTGGATTGTGAAGAGGAATGATTGGTGAGAATTTCAGTCGAATCAGCCCAGTGGTTCGAGAGATAATTTACCTGTCATTTGAAGAAGAACACTCTGTATCTCAGTTGTTTCGAAAGTTAGACTGTTTATTTTTGAAACGTTATTCTGGATTGTGAAGAGGAATGATTGGTGGAAATTTCAGTCAATTCAGCCAAGTGGTTCGAGAGATACTATACCTTTCATTTGAAGAAGAATACCCTGTATCTCAGGTGTTTCGAATGTTAGACTTTTTATTTTTGAAACGTTACTCTGGATTGTGAAGAGGAATGATTGGTGAAAATTTCAGTCGAATAAGCAAAGTGGTTCGAGAGATACTATACCTGTCAATTGAAGAAGAACACCCTGTATCTCAGGTGTTTCGAATGTTAGACTTTTTATTTTTGAAACGTTATTCGGGATTATGAAGAGGAATGATTGGTGAAAATTTCAGTTGAATCAGCCCATTGGTTCGAAAGATACTATACCTGCCATTTGGTGAAGAACACCCTATATCTCAGGTGTTTCGAATGTTAGACTGTTTATTTTTGAAACGTTATTCTGGATTGTGAAGAGGAATGATTGGTGAAAATTTCAGTCGAATCAGCCCATTGGTTTGAAAGATACTATACCTGCCATTTGAAGAAGAACACCTTGTATCTCAGTTGTTTCGAAAGTTAAAATGTTTATCTTCAAAAAGTTATTATGGATTGTGGAGAGGAATGATTGGTAAAAATTTCAATCGAATCAGCCCATTGGTTCGAAAGATACTATACCTGCCATTTGAAAAAGAACATCCTGTATCTCAGGTGTTTCGAATATTAGACTGTTTATTTTTGAAACATTATTCTGGATAGTGAAGAGGAATGATTGGTGAAAATTTCAGTCGAATCAGCCCATTGGTTCGAAAGATACTATACCTGTTGTTTGAAGAAGAACACTTTGTATCTCAGTTGTTTCGAACGTTGGACTGTTTATTTTTGAAACCTTATTAAGGATTGTGGAGAGGAATGATTGGTGAAAATTTCAGTCGAATCAGCCAATTGGTTCGAAAGATACTATACCTGCCATTTGAAGAAGAACACCCTGTATATCAGTTGTTTCGAAAGTTAAACTGTTTATTTCAGAAACGTTATTCTGGATTGTGAAGAGGAATGATTGGTGAAAATTTCAGTCAAATCAGCTCAGTGGTTCGAAAGATACTTTACCTGCCATTTGAAGAAGAACACCCTGTATCTAAGTTGTTTCGAAAGTTAGACTGTTTATTTTTGAAACTTCATTCTGGATTGTGAAGAGGAATGATTAGTGAAAATTTCAGTCGAATCAGCCCATTGGTTCGAAAGATAGAATACCTGCCATTTGAAGAAGAACACCCTGCATCTCAGTTGTTTCGGAAGTTAGACTGTTTATTTTTGAAACGTTATTCTGGATTGTGAAGAGGAATGATTGGAGAAAATTTCAGTCGAATCAGCACAAAGGTTCGAAAGATACTATACCTGCCATTTGAAGAAGGACACCCTGTATCTCAGTTGTTTCGAATGTTAGACTGTTTATTTTTGAAAAGTCATTCTGGATTGTGAAGAGGAATGATTGGTGAAAATTTCAGTCGAATCAGCCCAGTGGTTCGAGAGATACTATACCTGTCATTTGAAGATGAACACCCTGTATCTCAGTTGTTTCGAAAGTTAGACTGTTTATTTTCGATACGTTATTCTGGATTGTGGAGAGGAATGATTGGTGAGAATTTCAGTCGAATCAGCCCAGTGGTTCGAGAGATACTTTACCTGTCATTTGAAGAAGAACACTCTGTATCTCAGTTGTTTCGAAAGTTAGACTGTTTATTTTTGAAACGTTATTCTGGATTGTGAAGAGGAATGATTGGTGGAAATTTCAGTCAATTCAGCCAAGTGGTTCGAGAGATACTATACCTTTCATTTGAAGAAGAATACCCTGTATCTCAGGTGTTTCGAATGTTAGACTTTTTATTTTTGAAACGTTACTCTGGATTGTGAAGAGGAATGATTGGTGAAAATTTCAGTCGAATAAGCAAAGTGGTTCGAGAGATACTATACCTGTCAATTGAAGAAGAACACCCTGTATCTCAGGTGTTTCGAATGTTAGACTTTTTATTTTTGAAACGTTATTCGGGATTATGAAGAGGAATGATTGGTGAAAATTTCAGTTGAATCAGCCCATTGGTTCGAAAGATTCTGTACCTGCCATTTGGTGAAGAACACCCTATATCTCAGGTGTTTCGAATGTTAGACTGTTTATTTTTGAAACGTTATTCTGGATTGTGAAGAGGAATGATTGGTGAAAATTTCAGTCGAATCAGCCCAGTGGTTCGAAAGATACTATACTTGCCATTTGAAGAAGAACACCCTGCATCTCAGTTGTTTCGAAAGTTAGACTGTTTATTTTCGATACGTTATTCTGGATTGTGGAGAGGAATGATTGGTGAGAATTTCAGTCGAATCAGCCCTGTGGTTCGAGAGATACTTTACCTGTAATTTGAAGAAGAACACTCTGTATCTCAGTTGTTTCGAAAGTTAAACTGTTTTTTTTGAAACGTTATTCTGGATTGTGAAGAGGAATGATTGGTGGAAATTTCAGTCAATTCAGCCAAGTGGTTCGAGAGATACTATACCTTTCATTTGAAGAAGAATACCCTGTATCTCAGGTGTTTCGAATATTAGACTTTTAATTTTTGAAACGTTACTCTGGATTGTGAAGAGGAATGATTGGTGAAAATTTCAGTCGAATAAGCAAAGTGGTTCGAGAGATACTATACCTGTCAATTGAAGAAGAACACCCTGTATCTCAGGTGTTTCGAATGTTAGACTTTTTATTTTTGAAACGTTATCCTGGATTATGAAGAGGAATGATTGGTGAAAATTTCAGTTGAATCAGCCCATTGGTTCGAAAGATACTATACCTGCCATTTGGTGAAGAACACCCTATATCTCAGGTGTTTCGAATGTTAGACTGTTTATTTTTGAAACGTTGTTCCGGATTGTGAAGAGAAATGATTGGTGAAAATTTCAGTCGAATCAGCTCAGTGGTTCGAAAGATACTATACCTGCCATTTGAAGAAGAACACCCTGTATCTAAGTTGTTTCGAAAGTTAGACTGTTTATTTTTGAAACTTCATTCTGGATTGTGAAGAGGAATGATTGGTGAAAATTTCAGTCGAATCAGCCCATTGGTTCGAAAGATAGAATACCTGCCATTTGAAGAAGAACACCCTGCATCTCAGTTGTTTCGGAAGTTAGACTGTTTATTTTTGAAACGTTATTCTGGATTGTGAAGAGGAATGATTGGAGAAAATTTCAGTCGAATCAGCACAGTGGTTCGAAAGATACTATACCTGCCATTTGAAGAAGGACACCCTGTATCTCAGTTGTTTCGAATGTTAGACTGTTTATTTTTGAAAAGTTATTCTGGATTGTGAAGAGGAATGATTGGTGAAAATTTCAGTCGAATCAGCCCAGTGGTTCGAGAGATACTATACCTGTCATTTGAAGATGAACACCCTGTATCTCAGGTGTTTCGAATGTTAGACTTTTTATATTTGAAACGTTATTCTGGATTGTGAAGAGGAATGATTGGTGAAAATTTCAGTCGAATCAGCACAGTGGTTCGAGAGATACTATACCTGTCATTTGAAGAAGAACACCCTGTATCTCAGTTGTTTCGAAAGTTAGACTGTTTATTTTTGAAATGTTATTCTGGTTTGTGAAGAGGAATGATTGGTGAAAAGTTCAGTCGAATCAGCATATTGGTTCGAAAGATACTATACCTGCCATTTGAAGAAGAACACCCTGTATCTCAGGTGTTTCGAATGTTAGACATTTTACTTTTGAAACATTATTCGGGATTGTGAAGAGGAATGATTGGTGAAAACTTCAGTCGAATCAGCCCATTGGTTCGAAAGACACTATACCTGCCATTTGAATAAGAACACCCTGTATCTCAGGTGTTTCGAAAGTTAGACTGTTTATTTTTGAAACGTTATTATGGATTGTGGAGAGGAATGATTGGTGAAAATTTCAGTCGAATCAGCCCATTGGTTCGAAAGGTACTATTCTTGCTATTTGAAGAAGAACACCCTGTATCTCAGGTGTTTCGAATGTAAGACTGTTTATTTGTGAAATGTTATTCTGGATTGTGAAGAGGATTGATTGGTGAGAATTTCAGTCGAATCAGCCCATTAGTTCGAAAGATACTATAGCTGCCATTTGAGGAAGAACACCTTGTATCTCAGTTGTTTCGAAAGTTAAAATGTTTATCTTTGAAACGTTATTATGGATTATGGAGAGGAATGATTCGTGAAAATTTCAGTCGAATCAGCCAATTGGTTCGAAAGATACTATACCTCCCATTTGAAGAATAACACCCTGTATATCAGTTGTTTCGTAAGTTAAACTGTTTATTTTTGAAACGTTATTCGTGATTGCGAAGAGGAATGATTGGTGAAAATTTCAGTCGAATCAGCCCAGTGGTTCGAGAGAAACTATACCTCTCGTTTGAAGAAGAACACCCTGTATCTCAGGTGTTTCGAAAGTTAGACTGTTTATTTTTGAAACGTTGTTCCGGATTGTGAAGAGGAATGATGGGTGAAAATTTCAGTCGAATCAGCCCAGTGGTTCGAAAGATACTATACCTGCCATTTGAAGAAGAACACCCTGTATCTAAGTTGTTTCGAAAGTTAGACTGTTTATTTTTGAAACTTCATTCTGGATTGTGAAGAGGAATGATTGGTGAAAATTTCAGTCGAATCAGCCCATTGGTTCGAAAGATAGAATACCTGCCATTTGAAGAAGAAAACCCTGCATCTCAGTTGTTTCGGAAGTTAGACTGTTTATTTTTGAAACGTTATTCTGGAATGTGAAGAGGAATGATTGGAGAAAATTTCAGTCGAATCAGCACAGTGGTTCGAAAGATACTATACCTGCCATTTGAAGAAGAACACCCTGTATCTCAGTTGTTTCGAATGTTAGACTGTTTATTTTTGAAAAGTTATTCTGGATTGTGAAGAGGAATGATTGGTGAAAATTTCAGTCGAAACAGCCCAGTGGTTCGAGAGATACTATACCTGTCATTTGAAGATGAACACCCTGTATCTCAGGTGTTTCGAAAGTTAGACTTTTTATATTTGAAACTTTATTCTGGATTGTGAAGAGGAATGATTGGTGAAAATTTCAGTTGAATCAGCCCATTGGTTCGAAAGATACTGTACCTGCCATTTGAAGAAGAACACCCTATATCTCAGGTGTTTCGAATGTTAGACTGTTTATTTTTGAAACGTTAATCTGGATTGTGAAGAGGAATGATTGGTGAAAATTTCAGTCGAATCAGCCCAGTGGTTCGAAAGATACTATACCTGCCATTTGAAGAAGAACACCCTGTATCTAAGTTGTTTCGAAAGTTAGACTGTTTATTTTTGGAACTTCATTCTGGATTGTGAAGAGGAATGATTGGTGAAAATTTCAGTCGAATCAGCCCATTGGTTCGAAAGATAGAATACCTGCCATTTGAAGAAGAACACCCTGCATCTCAGTTGTTTCGGAAGTTAGACTGTTTATTTTTGAAACGTTATTCTGGATTGTGAAGAGGAATGATTGGAGAAAATTTCAGTCGAATCAGCACAGTGGTTCGAAAGATACTATACCTGCCATTTGAAGAAGGACACCCTGTATCTCAGTTGTTTCGAATGTTAGACTGTTTATTTTTGAAAAGTTATTCTGGATTGTGAAGAGGAATGATTGGTGAAAATTTCAGTCGAATCAGCCCAGTGGTTCGAGAGATACTATACCTGTCACTTGAAGATGAACACCCTGTATCTCAGGTGTTTCCAATGTTAGACTTTTTATATTTGAAACTTTATTCTGGATTGTGAAGAGGAATGATTGGTGAAAATTTCAGTCGAATAAGCAAAGTGGTTCGAGAGAAACTATACCTGTCATTTGAAGAAGAACACCCTGTATCTCAGGTGTTTCGAATGTAAGACTTTTTATTTTTGAAACGGTATTCAGGATTGTGAAGAGGAATGATTGGTGAAAATTTCAGTTGAATCAGCCCATTGGTTCGAAAGATACTATACCTGCCATTTGAAGAAGAACACCCTATATCTCAGGTGTTTCGAATGTTAGACTGTTTCTTTTTGAAACGTTATTCTGGATTGTGAAGAGGAATGATTGGTGAAAATTTCAGTCGAATCAGCCCATTGGTTTGAAGGATACTATACCTGCCATTTGAAGAAGAACACCTTGTATCTCAGTTGTTTCGAAAAATAAAATGTTTATCTTTGAAACGTTATTATGGATTATGGAGAGGAATGATTGGTGAAAATTTCAATCGAATCAGCCCATTGGTTCGAAAGATACTATACCTGCCATTCGAAAAAGAACATCCTGTATCTCAGGTGTTTCGAATGTAAGACTGTTTATTTTTGAAACATTATTCTGGATAATGAAGAGGAATGATTGGTGAATATTTCAGTCGAATCAGCCCATTGGTTCGAAAGATACTATACCTGCCGTTTGAAGAAGAACACCTTGTATCTCAGTTGTTTCGAAAGTAAGACTGTTTATTTTTGAAACGTTATTAAGGATTGTGGAGAGGATTGATTGGTGAAAATTTCAGTCGAATCAGCCAATTGGTTCGAAAGATACTATACCTGCCATTTGAAGAAGAACACCCTGTATATCAGTTGTTTCGAGAGTTGAACTGTTTATTTTTGAAACGTTATTCTGGATATCGAAGAGGAATGATTGGTGAAAATTTCAGTCGAATCAGCCCAGTGGTTCGAGAGATACTTTACCTCTCATTTGAAGAAGAACACCCTGTATCTCAGGTGTTTCGAAAGTTGGACTGTTTATTTTTGAAATGTTATTCCGGATTGTGAAGAGGAATGATTGGTGAAAATTTCAGTCGAATCAGCCCAGTGGTTCGAAAGATACGATACCTGCCATTTGAAGAAGAACACCCTGTATCTAAGTTGTTTCGAAAGTAAGACTGTTTATTTTTGAAACTTCATTCTGGATTGTGAAGAGCAATGATTGGTGAAAATTTCAGTCGAATCAGCCCATTGGTTCGAAAGATACTATACCTGCCATTTGAAGAAGAACACCCTATATCTCAGGTGTTTCGATTGTTAGACTGTTTATTTTTGAAACATTATTCTGGATTGTGAAGGGGAATGATTGGTGAAAATTTCAGTCGAATCAGCCCAGTGGTTCGAGAGATACTATACTTTTCATTTGAAGAAGAACACCCTGTATCTCAGTTGATTCGAAAGTAAGACTGTTTATTTTTGAAACTTCATTCTGGATTGTGGTTATTCTGGTTTGCGGAGAGGAATGATTGGTGAAAATTTCAGTCGAATAAGCCCATTGGTTCGAAAGATACTATACCTGCCATTTGAAGAAGAACACCCTGTATCTCAGTTGTTTCGAAAGTTAGACTTTTTATTTCTGAAAAGTTACTCGGGATTGTGAAGAGAAATGATTGGTGAAAATTTCAGTCGAATCAGCCCATTGGTTCGAAAGATACTATACCTGCCATTTGAAAAAGAACACCCTGTATCTCAGTTGTTTCGGATGTAAGACTGTTTAATTTTGAAACATTATTCTGGATTGTGAAGAGGAATGATTGGTGAAAATTTCAGTCGAATCAGCCCATTGCTTCGAAAGATAGTAGACCTGCCATTTGAAGAAGAACACCCTGTATCTCAGTTGTTTCGGACGTTAGACTGTTTATTTTTGAAACGTTATTCTGGATTGTGAAGAGGAATGATTGGAGAAAATTTCAGTCGAATCAGACCAGTGGTTCGAAAGATACTATACCTGCCATTTGAAGAAGGACACCCTCTATCTCAGTTGTTTCGAATGTTAGACTGTTTATTTTCGAAACGTTATTCTGGATTGTGAAGAGGAATGATTGGTGAAAATTTCAGTCGAATCAGCCTAGTGGTTCGAAAGATACTATACCTGCCATTCGAAGAAGAACACCCTGTATCTAAGTTGTTTCGAAAGTTAGACTGTTTATTTTTGAAACTTCATTTTGGATTGTGAAGAGGAATGATTGGTGAAAATTTCAGTCGAATCAGCCCATTGGTTCGAAAGATAATATACCTGCCATTTGAAGAAGAACACCCTGTATCTCAGGTGTTTCGAATGTTAGACATTTTACTTTTGAAACATTATTCGGGATTGTGAAGAGGAATGATTGGTGAAAACTTCAGTCGAATCAGCCCATTGGTTCGAAAGATACTATACCTGCCATTTGAATAAGAACACCCTGTATCTCAGGTGTTTCGAATGTAAGACTGTTTATTTGTGAAATGTTATTCTGGATTGTGAAGAGGATTGATTGGTGAGAATTTCAGTCGAATCAGCCCATTAGTTCGAAAGATACTATAGCTGCCATTTGAGGAAGAACACCTTGTATCTCAGTTGTTTCGAATGTAAGACTGTTTATTTTTGAAACGTTTTTATGGATTGGGGAGAAGAATTTTAGTCGAATAAGCAAAGTGGTTCGAGAGATACCATACCTGTCATTTGAAGAAGAACACCCTGTATCTCAGGTGTTTCGAATGTAAGACTTTTTATTTTTGAAACGGTATTCGGGATTGTGAAGAGGAATGACTGGTGAAAATTTCAGTTGAATCAGCCCATTGATTCGAAAGATACTATACCTGCCATTTGAAGAAGAACACCCTATATATCAGGTGTTTCGAATGTTAGACTGTTTATTTTTGAAACATTATTCTGGATTGTGAAGAGGAATGATTGGTGAAAATTTCAGTCGAATCAGCCCATTGGTTTGAAAGATACTATACCTGCCATTTGAAGAAGAACACCTTGTATCTCAGTTGTTTCGAAAGTTAAAATGTTTATCTTTGAAACGTTATTATGGATTATGGAGAGGAATGATTCGTGGAAATTTCAGTCGAATCAGCCAATGGGTTCGAAAGATACTATACCTCCCATTTGAAGAAGAACACCCTGTATATCAGTTGTTTCGTAAGTTAAACTGTTTATTTTTGAAACGTTATTCTGGATTGCGAAGAGGAATGATTGGTGAAAATTTCAGTCGAATCAGCCCAGTGGTTCGAGAGATACTATACCTCTCATTTGAAGAAGAACACCCTGTATCTCAGGTGTTTCGAAAGTTAGACTGTTTATTTTTGAAACGTTGTTCCGGATTGTGAAGAGGAATGATGGGTGAAAATTTCAGTCGAATCAGCCCAGTGGTTCGAAAGATACTATACCTGCCATTTGAAGAAGAACACCCTGTATCTAAGTTGTTTCGAAAGTTAGACTGTTTATTTTTGAAACTTCATTCTGGATTGTGAAGAGGAATGATTGGTGAAAATTTCAGTCGAATCAGCCCATTGGTTCGAAAGATAGAATACCTGCCATTTGAAGAAGAACACCCTGCATCTCAGTTGTTTCGGAAGTTAGACTGTTTATTTTTGAAACGTTATTCTGGAATGTGAAGAGGAATGATTGGAGAAAATTTCAGTCGAATCAGCACAGTGGTTCGAAAGATACTATACCTGCCATTTGAAGAAGAACACCCTGTATCTCAGTTGTTTCGAATGTTAGACTGTTTATTTTTGAAAAGTTATTCTGGATTGTGAAGAGGAATGATTGGTGAAAATTTCAGTCGAAACAGCCCAGTGGTTCGAGAGATACTATACCTGTCATTTGAAGATGAACACCCTGTATCTCAGGTGTTTCGAATCTTAGACTTTTTATATTTGAAACTTTATTCTGGATTGTGAAGAGGAATGATTGGTGAAAATTTCAGTTGAATCAGCCCATTGGTTCGAAAGATACTGTACCTGCCATTTGAAGAAGAACACCCTATATCTCAGGTGTTTCGAATGTTAGACTGTTTATTTTTGAAACGTTAATCTGGATTGTGAAGAGGAATGATTGGTGAAAATTTCAGTCGAATCAGCCCAGTGGTTCGAAAGATACTATACCTGCCATTTGAAGAAGAACACCCTGTATCTAAGTTGTTTCGAAAGTTAGACTGTTTATTTTTGAAACTTCATTCTGGATTGTGAAGAGGAATGATTGGTGAAAATTTCAGTCGAATCAGCCCATTGGTTCGAAAGATAGAATACCTGCCATTTGAAGAAGAACACCCTGCATCTCAGTTGTTTCGGAAGTTAGACTGTTCATTTTTGAAACGTTATTCTGGATTGTGAAGAGGAATGATTGGAGAAAATTTCAGTCGAATCAGCACAGTGGTTCGAAAGATACTATACCTGCCATTTGAAGAAGGACACCCTGTATCTCAGTTGTTTCGAATGTTAGACTGTTTATTTTTGAAAAGTTATTCTGGATTGTGAAGAGGAATGATTGGTGAAAATTTCAGTCGAATCAGCCCAGTGGTTCGAGAGATACTATACCTGTAACTTGAAGATGAACACCCTGTATCTCAGGTGTTTCCAATGTTAGACTTTTTATATTTGAAACTTTATTCTGGATTGTGAAGAGGAATGATTGGTGAAAATTTCAGTCGAATAAGCAAAGTGGTTCGAGAGATACTATACATGTCATTTGAAGAAGAACACCCTGTATCTCAGGTGTTTCGAACGTAAGACTTTTTATTTTTGAAACGGTATTCGGGATTGTGAAGAGGAATGATTGGTGAAAATTTCAGTTGAATCAGCCCATTGGTTCGAAAGATACTCTACCTGCCATTTGAAGAAGAACACCCTATATCTCAGGTGTTTCGAATGTTAGACTGTTTCTTTTTGAAACGTTATTCTGGATTGTGAAGAGGAATGATTGGTGAAAATTTCAGTCGAATCAGCCCATTGGTTTGAAGGATACTTTACCTGCCATTTGAAGAAGAACACCTTGTATCTCAGTTGTTTCGAAAAATAAAATGTTTATCTTTGAAACGTTATTATGGATTATGGAGAGGAATGATTGGTGAAAATTTCAATCGAATCAGCCCATTGGTTCGAAAGATACTATACCTGCCATTTGAAAAAGAACATCCTGTATCTCAGGTGTTTCGAATGTAAGACTGTTTATTTTTGAAACATTATTCTGGATAATGAAGAGGAATGATTGGTGAAAATTTCAGTCGAATCAGCCCATTGGTTCGAAAGATACTATACCTGCCGTTTGAAGAAGAACACCTTGTATCTGAGTTGTTTCGAAAGTAAGACTGTTTATTTTTGAAAAGTTATTAAGGATTGTGGAGAGGATTGATTGGTGAAAATTTCAGTCGAATCAGCCAATTGGTTCGAAAGATACTATACCTGCCATTTGAAGAAGAACACCCTGTATATCAGTTGTTTCGAGAGTTGAACTGTTTATTTTTGAAACGTTATTCTGGATATCGAAGAGGAATGATTGGTGAAAATTTCAGTCGAATCAGCCCAGTGGTTCGAGAGATACTTTACCTCTCATTTGAAGAAGAACACCCTGTATCTCAGGTGTTTCGAAAGTTGGACTGTTTATTTTTGAAACGTTATTCCGGATTGTGAAGAGGAATGATTGGTGAAAATTTCAGTCGAATCAGCCCAGTGGTTCGAAAGATACGATACCTGCCATTTGAAGAAGAACACCCTGTATCTAAGTTGTTTCGAAAGTTAGACTGTTTATTTTTGAAACTTCATTCTGGATTGTGAAGAGCAATGATTGGTGAAAATTTCAGTCGAATCAGCCCATTGGTTCGAAAGATACTATACCTGCCATTTGAAGAAGAACACCCTATATCTCAGGTGTTTCGAATGTTAGACTGTTTATTTTTGAAACATTATTCTGGATTGTGAAGGGGAATGATTGGTGAAAATTTCAGTCGAATCAGCCCAGTGGTTCGAGAGATACTATACTTTTCATTTGAAGAAGAACACCCTGTATCTCAGTTGATTCGAAAGTAAGACTGTTTATTTTTGAAAAGTTATTCTGGTTTGCGGAGAGGAATGATTGGTGAAAATTTCAGTCGAATAAGCCCATTGGTTCGAAAGATACTATACCTGCCATTTGAAGAAGAACACCCTGTCTCTCAGTTGTTTCGAAAGTTAGACTGTTTATTTTTGAAACGTTATTCTGGATTGTGGAGAGGAATGATTGTTGAAAATTTCAGTCGAAACAGCCCATTTTCTCGAAAGATACTATACCTGCCATTTGAAGAAGAACACCCTGTATCTCAGGTGTTTCGAATGTTAGACTTTTTATTTCTGAAAAGTAACTCGGGATTGTGAAGAGAAATGATTGGTGAAAATTTCAGTCGAATCAGCCCATTGGTTCGAAAGATACTATACCTGCCATTTGAAAAAGAACACCCTGTATCTCTGTTGTTTCGGATGTAAGACTGTTTATTTTTGAAACATTATTCTGGATTGTGAAGAGGAATGATTGGTGAAAATTTCAGTCGAATCAGCCCATTGCTTCGAAAGATAGTATACCTGCCATTTGAAGAAGAACACCCTGTATCTCAGTTGTTTCGGACGTTAGACTGTTTATTTTTGAAACGTTATTCTGGATTGTGAAGAGGAATGATTGGAGAAAATTTCAGTCGAATCAGCCCAGTGGTTCGAAAGATACTATACCTGCCATTTGAAGAAGGACACCCTCTATCTCAGTTGTTTCGAATGTTAGACTGTTTATTTTCGAAACGTTATTCTGGATTGTGAAGAGGAATGATTGGTGAAAATTTCAGTCGAATCAGCCTAGTGGTTCGAAAGATACTATACCTGCCATTCGAAGAAGAACACCCTGTATCTAAGTTGTTTCGAAAGTTAGACTGTTTATTTTTGAAACTTCATTTTGGATTGTGAAGAGGAATGATTGGTGAAAATTTCAGTCGAATCAGCCCATTGGTTCGAAAGATACTATACCTGTCATTTGAAGAAGAACACTTTGTATCTCAGTTGTTTCGAAAGTTAGACTGTTTATTTTTGAAACGTTATTCTGGATTGTGAAGAGGAATGATTGGTGGCAATTTCAGTCAATTCAGCCAAGTGGTTCGAGAGATACTATACCTGTCATTTGAAGAAGAACACCCTGTATCTCAGGTGTTTCAAATGTTAGACTTTTAATTTTTGAAACGTTATTCGGGATTGTGAAGAGGAATGATTGGTGAAAATTTCGGTCGAATCAGCCTATTGGTTCGAAAGATACTATACCTGCATTTGAAGAAGAACACCCTGTATCTCGGTTGTTTCGAAAGTAAGACTGTTTATTTTTGAAACGTTATTCTGGACTGTGGAGAGGAATGATTGGTGAAAATTTCAGTCGAATCAGCCCATTTTTTCGAAAGATACTATACCTGCCATTTGAAGAGGAACACCCTGTATCTCAGTTATTTCGAAAGTTAGACTGTTTATTTTTGAAACGTTACTCTGGATTGTGAAGAGGAATGATTGGTGAAAGTTTCAGTCGAATAAGCAAAGTGGTTCGAGAGATACTATACCTGTCATTTGAAGAGAACACCCTGTATCTCAGGTGTTTCGAATGTTAGACTTTTTATTTTTGAAACGTTATTCGGGATTGTGAAGAGGAATGATTGGTAAAAATTTCAGTTGAATCAGCCTATTGGTTCGAAAGATACTATACCTGCCATTTGAAGAACAACACCCTATATCTCAGGTGTTTCGAATGTTAGACTGTTTATTTCTGAAACCTTACTCTGGATTGTGAAGAGGAATGATTGGTGAAAATTTCAGTCGAATCAGCCCATTGGTTTGAAAGATACTATACCTGCCATTTGAAGAAGAACACCTTGTATCTCAGTTGTTTCGAAAGTTAGACTGTTTATTTTTGAAACGTTATTATGGATTGTGGAGGGGAATGATTGGTGAAAATTTCAGTCGAATCAGCCCATTGGTTCGAAAGATACTATACCTGCCATTTGAAAAAGAACACCCTGTATCTCAGGTGTTTCGAATGTAAGACATTTATTTGAAACATTATTCTGGATAGTGAAGAGGAATGATTGGTGAAAATTTCAGTCGAATCAGCTCATTGGTTCGAAAGATACTATACCTGCCGTTTGAAGAAGAACACCTTGTATCTCAGTTGTTTCGAAAGTTAGACTGTTTATTTTTGAAACGTTATTATGGATTGTGGAGGGGAATGATTGGTGAAAATTTCAGTCGAATCAGCCCATTGGTTCGAAAGATACTATACCTGCCATTTGAAAAAGAACACCCTGTATCTCAGGTGTTTCGAATGTAAGACATTTATTTGAAACATTATTCTGGATAGTGAAGAGGAATGATTGGTGAAAATTTCAGTCGAATCAGCCAATTGGTTCGAAAGATACTATACCTGCCATTTGAAGAAGAACACCCTGTATCTCAGTTGTTTCGAAAGTTAAACTGTTTATTTTTGAAACGTTTTTCTGGATTGCGAAGAGGAATGATTGGTAAAAATTTCAATCGAATCAGCCCAGTGGTTCGAGAGATTCTATACTTCTCATTTGAAGAAGAACACCCTGTATCTCAGGTGTTTCGAAAGTTAGACTGTTCATTTCTGAAAGGTTATTCCAGATTGTGAAGAGGAATGATTGTTGAAAATTTCAGTCGAATCAGATCAGTGGTTCGAAAGATACTATACCTGCCATTTGAAGAAGAACACCGTGTATCTAAGTTGTTTCGAAAGTTAGACTGTTTATTTTTGAAACATTATTCTGGATTGTGAAGAGGAATGATTGGTGAAAATTTCAGTCGAATCAGCCCATTGGTTTGAAAGATACTATACCTGTCATTTGAAGAAGAACACCTTGTATCTCAGTTGTTTCGAAAGTTAGACTGTTTATTTTTGAAACGTTATTATGGATTGTGGAGAGGAATGATTGGTGAAAATTTCAGTCGAATCAGCCCATTGGTTCGAAAGATACTATACCTGCCATTTGAAAAAGAACACCCTGTATCTCAGGTGTTTCGAATGTTAGACTGTTTATTTTTGAAACATTATTCTGGATAGTAAAGAGGGATGATTGGTGAAAATTTCAGTCGAATCAGCCCATTGGTTCGAAAGATACTATACCTGCCATTTGAAGAAGAACACCCTGTATCTCAGTTGTTACGGAAGTTAAACTGTTTATTTTTGAAACGTTATTTTGGATTGCGAAGAGGAATGATTGGTGAAAATTTCAGTCGAATCAGGCCAGTGGTTCGAGAGATACTATACCTCTCATTTGAAGAAGAACACCCTGTATCTCAGGTGTTTCGAAAGTTAGACTGTTTATTTCTGAAACGTTATTCCAGATTGTGAAGAGGAATGATTGGTGAAAATTTCAGTCGAATCATCCCAGTGGTTCGAAAGATACTATACCTGCCATTTGAAGAAGAACACCCTGTATCTAAAATGTTTCGAAAGTTAGACTGTTCATTTTTGAAACATTATTCTGGATTGTGAAGAGGAATGATTGGTGAAAATTTCAGTCGAATCAGCCCATTGGTTCGAAAGATAGAATACCTGCCATTTGAAGAAGAACACCCTGTATCTCAGTTGTTTCGGAAGTTAGACTGTTTATTTTTGAAAAGTTATTCTGGACTGATAAGAGGAATGATTGGTGAAAATTTCAGTCGAATCAGCCCAGTGGTTCGAGAGATACTAAACCTGTCATTTGAAGATGAACACCCTGTATCTCAGGTGTTTCGAATGTTAGTATTTTTATATTTGAAACGTTACTCTGGATTGTGAAGAGGAATGATTGGTGAAAATTTCAGTCAAATAAGCAAAGTGGTTCGAGAGATACTATACCTGTCATTTGAAGAAGAACACCCTGTATCTCAGGTGTTTCGAATGTTAGACTCTTTATTTTTGAAACCTTATTCGGGATTGTGAAGAGGAATGATTGGTGAAAATTTCAGTTGAATCAGCCCATTGGTTCGAAAGATACTATACCTGCCATTTGAAGAAGAACACCCTATATCTCAGGTGTTTCGAATGTTAGACTGTTTATTTTTGAAACGTTATACTGGATTGTGAAGAGGAACGATTGGTGAAAATTTCAGTCGAATCAGACCATTGGTTTGAAAGATACTATACCTGCCATTTGAAGAAGAACACCTTGTATCTCAGTTGTTTCGAAAGTTAGACTGTTCATTTTTGAAACGTTATTATGGATTGTGGCGAGGAATGATTGATGAAAATTTCAGTCGAATCAGCCCATTGGTTCGAAAGATACCATACCTGACATTTGAAAAAGAACACCCTGATCTCAGGTGTTTCGAATGTTAGACTGTGCATTTTTGAAACATTACTCTGGATAGTGAAGAGGAATGATTGGTGAAAATTTCTGTGGAATCAGCCCATTGGTTCGAAAGATACTATACCTGCCGTTTGAAGAAGAACACCTTGTATCTCAGGTGTTTCGAATGTTAGACTTTTTATTTTTGAAACGTTATTATGGATTGTGGAGAGGAATGATTGGTGAAAATTTCAGTCGAATCAGCCCATTGGTTCGAAAGATAGAATACCTGCCATTTGAAGAAGAACACCCTGTATCTCAGTTGTTTCGGAAGTAAGACTGTTTATTTTTGAAAAGTTATTCTGGATTGTGAAGAGGAATGATTGGTGAAAATTTCAGTCGAATCAGCCCAGTGGTTCGAGAGATACTAAACCTGTCATTTGAAGATGAACACCCTGTATCTCAGTTGTTTCGAATGTTAGACTTTTTATATTTGAAACGTTATTCTGGATTGTGAAGAGGAATGATTGGTGAAAATTTCAGTCAAATAAGCAGAGTGGTTCGAGAGATACTATACCTGTCATTTGAAGAAGAACACCCTGTATCTCAGGTGTTTCGAATGTTAGACTCTTTATTTTTGAAACGTTATTCGGGATTGTGAAGAGGAATGATTGGTGAAAATTTCAGTTGAATCAGCCCATTGGTTCGAAAGATACTATACCTGCCATTTGAAGAAGAACACCCTATATCTCAGGTGTTTCGAATGTTAGACTGTTTATTTTTGAAACGTTATTCTGGATTGTGAAGAGGAACGATTGGTGAAAATTTCAGTCGAATCAGCCCATTGGTTTGAAAGATACTATACCTGCCATTTGAAGAAGAACACCTTGTATCTCAGTTGTTTCGAAAGTTAGACTGTTTATTTTTGAAACGTTATTATGGATTGTGGAGAGGAATGATTGATGAAAATTTCAGTCGAATCAGCCCATTGGTTCGAAAGATACTATACCTGCCATTTGAAAAAGAACACCCTGTATCTCAGGTGTTTCGAATGTTAGACTGTTTATTTTTAAAACATTATTCTGGATAGTGAAGAGGAATGATTGGTGAAAATTTCAGTTGAATCAGCCCATTGGTTCGAAAGATACTATACCTGCCGTTTGAAGAAGAACACCTTTTATCTCAGGTCTTTCGAATGTTAGACTTTTTATTTTTGAAACGTTATAATGGATTGTGAAGAGGAATGATTGGTGAAAATTTCAGTCGAATCAGCCAATTGGTTCGAAAGATACTATACCTCTCATTTGAAGAAGAACACCCTGTTTCTGATGTGTTTCGAAAGTTAGACTGTTTATTTTTGAAACGTTATTCTGGATTGTGAAGAGGAATGATTGGTGAAAATTTCAGTCGAATCAGCCCAGTGGTTCGAAAGATACTATACCTGCCATTTTTTTTTAGATATGATAGATAGATAGATATGTTTATTTGTTTCAGTAAATAAACATAAACAAGTCACAGAGATAATAACATTATATAATTTTCTGTACGTGACTAAAAATAAAACTTATTCTACAGAAACTAAATACACTCAAACTGATATCAAATGAGTCAACTGTCTTATACACAATATAATGATTTTGCACTAAATGAAAACCGTCACTTTAGGGTTGCTGTTCTATCTTCTTCGAGGCACGTGTCACATATTGGGTATTTTTCTATTCAAAGTTCGATATAATTTTGTCGCAAATCTGGAATTGTTCATGAAAAATCAATCATACTTTTAATAAATTCGTTTATATATAATATTTTTTTTTTGTGGCCTATTTCAGTTTAGGTTTATGATATTTGCTATAAAATTTCTTTTGCCACTAATCATCCATTCTTTGACTCTATTTTTGAAGTTTTTATAGGTTTTTTTATCCTTTAGTTCATCTGGGAGTGTGGCATACAATTTTGGAGTCAGATAGTTACATGACCTCTGACCCACTCTCTTCCGGCAACTCAATGATTCGGAGATTCTCTCTCTATTCCTTGTACCATACTGATGTTCAATTTGTTTTATGGAAATTTTTCCTTGAAAAATACTTGTGAATATCTCAAATGCATACAGTTGCCGCACGTCAAGTATCCCAGAGATCTCGAACAATTCATCACTTGGGAAGGTAAGTAAGTGTTTTTCCATGCATTATCTTCAATATCCATTTCTGAACAACCACAAGATTTTGCAAATGATGATCGTAAACACCCCCCCACCCAATGATTCCATAGCTGAGTTGCGACTGTACTAAAGCATAATACAGCATATTAAGATGTTCAATACTTTTCATATGTTTTTTCAGATATTTAATTTTGAACAGTAAACCTCTCAATTTTCTAGTCAGTTCTTCCAAATGTTCATCCCATCTCAGATGTCGGTCAATAGTTACCCCCAAATATTTTATATGTGTTGTTTCGGGTATTTCAGTATTTTCGTTGATTTTTATTGGTCCTATTGCAGGAAGTCCTGTGATGTAAGAAGCGAATGGTAAATATTTGCTTTTTTCGCTATTCAGCGTTAATTGATTATAATCAAACCACTTTTTTAGCTGATGAAAATCAGTCTTAACTTTTTTTTCGAGTTCGTCCCAGGAGCGAGCATGATATCGAACCGCAGCGTCATCAGCGAAGCAGATCATCTCTCCAGTGCTTTTTACTTTAAGGAGGCTATTTATATATAAAAGGAACAAAATTGGTCCGAGGACAGTGCCCTGTGGAACTCCGTAAGTAACAATTTCTGTGCAACTTCTATGTCCATCAATTTCAACCATCTGCTGTCTGTTCGATAAATAACTTTTGATTAGTTCATAAATAGGTCCTCGAAACCCATAGTTTTCAATTTTTGTGAGTAACTTCTCATGTGAAACGGTATCGAAAGCTTTGGAAATATCTAAAAATATGCACAAGGAAGGAATTTGTTTATCTGAATAATCGTATGTGTTCGGGGTTAGTTCTTTTATTGCGTCTTCCGTGGATTTTCGCCGTCTGAATCCAAACTGTTTACCATTGATAATTTTATATTTGTCCAGAAAATGGACAATTCGAGCTTTGAGGACTTTCTCAATGATTTTTGATATATTAGATATTAGCGTGATGGGCCTATAGTTTATAATTTGAGATCTGTCTCCATTTTTGTAAAGTGGTTTGATGATGCCTATCTTCAGTACATCGGGAAAACAGCCACTCTGGAAACAATGATTCACGACAAACGATAAAGGTTTTGCTAACTCTTTTCTCACTTCTTTTAAAGTTTCAGCCCGCTGCTTTTCGCGATTTCAAACCACCTATAATGGCTTCGATCTCGGCAGGTTCTGTTGGTTCGAGATAGAATGAATTCTGCAGAGAAATATCTGTTTCCTCATAATCCACTGGACATACTATTTTATCTGCATATGTTTTACCAATATTACTGTAGTGTTTGTTAAAAATATTAGCTATTTCAATTTCATCTTCTATTCGCCTTTTTCCCATTTGTATATAATTTATTTCTGTTTTAGATTGTCCTTGACTGCAAACCTCCCTAACAGACTCCCACATGCCTTTAGACTCGGACTTATTTTTCTCTATTAACTGACGTAAGTATGCCTTTTTTGAATTGTCAATAATTTTTCGAAGTTCTTTTTTAATATCAATGTATTCTTTTTTTAGATTTTCATTATCTGGGTCTTTTCGCAACTTTAAATAAAGATCATTTTTTTTGTTTATCAATTTGAGGACTGCTGGCGTAACCCACTTTTTTCGATTGCTTTGTTTATTATTGTAATTATTTGTATGTGTGTTTTTCCGTATGTAGTCTAAAAAGATTCTAATAAATATTTTTGCTAGCAAATTTGTATCCTTTTCATCGTACAATTGTTCCCAAGTTTCATTGATCAAATCTTTCTTCAGTGCTGAATAATTGATATACTTTCTACTCCCCACTTTTTTATTTTTTTTTGGTGAATTTATATTCATACACAACATTATAGGAAAGTGATCAGTCACCAAATATTTCAATACAAATGCATCAATACTATGTTCCAAACATTCAAAGTTCATTCCTCTCACAAAGAAGTGATCCAGACAAGTACCACTTGCTGGACGAGTGCATGTGTTTATCAATGAAACAAATCCGAATGCAGACAAAATATTCTTATATTCCTCAGCAGAAACGTCATCCCCACTTAGTAAATCTATATTTATGTCCCCAACTAATATGTGCCTACTACAATCTCCCATATTCTGTAAATAATTATTCAAATTTTTATTAAAGTTAGTCACACACAAATGTGGGGATCTGTATATTGCAATGAGTTTAGTGATCTCCATCGATTCCTGAGAGGAGATATCCAATTCCAAGGCTCTGATTTCCCCCAACTGCACTATTTTTTGACTGAATGGAATACCGCATCTAACTTACACTAATGTACCATCATTTCTGTTGTAATTCCCGTTGTTGTACACAGAATCATATCCTTGAATGCTGAAAAACTGTCTCAGTCAAGACTATAATATCATAGTTCTGAGAAGTCAACTCCAAAAATAACCGAAATTCATCAAAGTTCTTTGCGACACTTCTTATATTCATGTGAAAAATTTTGAACTGATAGGAGAAATTTGCATTTTTGAGTTCAGTAACATCTTCAACGATTTTCGTGTTATAACTTTCACCTTGATATTCTCTTATGAAATCATTCATCCTCATTAAAATTGTGTACTTTTGAAGCAGTAAAATATATTTATTTGAAACCAAGAGTTCTCCCCACAAATATTGAGCAAAAACAATACTACGTACACTTACATCCAGAATTCACTGCAGATTGTTAACAGCCGTTTGACCCCTTTCTTAGCTTCATTCCTGGTTTTGCAATACCTTTAGAAGAGATCTTTTCAGTTTTGACTGTTTTAGTTCTCGGTGTTTCTTGCCGATTTTTTGTCCTGGCTTTTTGAAGCTGCCTGTTCCGATAACGCCGATTCTCCGGAGTTATCCTCCAATTCACTCTCAGAACTATCGTTCTGTTTCTTGGCAGTTGGATTGGGAGTGGGTGGGGCGCTATTTGATGCAGTGGTCTCTTTGGATTCTTGTAATTCTTCCAATGTGTATGATTTCGCTCCAACAACCAGTGTATTCCCCTTTATATAAGATTTTTTTGTACTGTCCTCTCGAGCTTGAAGAAGGAATTTCCTCAAGTTCTTCAATTCTTCGCGTTGTGCCTCCGTTAGATCATGTGCTATTGAAACTCCTGTTCCCCTTAATTTCCCAGCGTTCGAAAGGATTTGTTTTTTCTTTAAATTGGAGAGAAGTTCAATTTTTATGGGGCTATAATCAGCTTTGCCTAGTGTATAATAATCATTTACATCCGATTCCGCAACAGTAACCCCCAGAAGTTGATTCATCTGCTCACTTATATAGTCAAGAAGATTTCCGGCTGACGGTTTCTTCAATCCAAATATAATCAAATTATTCCTTCTGTTAATCTGTTCTGCAGTTTCCACTTTTCTCTTAAGCTTCTTATTTTCTTCTGTCAAGCTTGTGACTTTGTTCTTCACTGAGTCTATCTCCAATAATAGCCTAGCTTCGCTTGCTGAAATCGTATTCTTTACTTCGTTTCTTGATGAGACATTCTTCAAAGAGCCTTTTCATCGTAAATTCTTCACTTTGTTGAGCCATATCCATCTGTAGGTGTATGTTCTCCCTTAGAGAAAAAAGTTACGCATCTGGTTTTCATTCACAAGCGAAATACGATTTGTACCTTTTTTTTATAATTATTGATTCACTCCGTCTTTCTGAACAGAATCAAGCAAACATCGATATCCTTCCAAATCACAAAGTTTTTTATTTTATTTTTCAGAATTCTAATTAGCTTTCACTTAATTATTCGTTTCACAAACTTTCAGAAATTTCTAGAACGTAATTTTGTCTCAGATATGATCTAAAACACAGCCGACGATTTACACTTGTTTCCGATCCGCACATGTTTTAATATTAATTTTTTTAATATTAATATTTGAAGAAGAACACCCTGTATCTAAGTTGTTTCGGAAGTTAGACTGTTTATTTTTGAAACGTTATTCTGGATTGTGAAGAGGAATGGTTGGTGAAATATACAGTCGAATCAGCCCATTGGTTCGAAAGATAGTATACCTGCCATTTGAAGAACACCCTGTATCTCAGTTGTTTCGAAAGTTAGACTGTTTATTTTTGAAACGTTATTCTGGATTGTGAAGGGGAATGATTGGAGAAAATTTCAGTCGAATCAGCCCAGTGGTTCGAAAGATACTATACCTGCCATTTGAAGAAGGACACCCTGTATCTCAGTTGTTTCGAATGTTAGACTGTTTATTTTTGAAACGTTATTCTGGATTGCGAAGAGGAATGATTGGTGAAAATTTCAGTCGAATCAGCCAAGTGGTTCGAGAGATACTTTACCTGTCATTTGAAGATGAACACCCTGTATCTCAGATGTTTCGAATGTTAGACTTTTTATATTTGAAACGTTAATCTGGATTGTGAAGAGGAATGATTGGTGAAAATTTCAGTCGAATCAGCCCAGTGGTTCGAAAGAAACTATACCTGCCATTTGAAGAAGAACACCCTGTATCTCAGTTGTTTCGAAAGTTAGACTGTTTATTTTCGATACGTTATTCAGGATTGTGAAGAGGAATGATTGGTGAAACTTTCAGTCGAATCAGCCCAGTGGTTCGAAAGATACTATAACTGCCATTTGAAGAAGGACACCCTGTATCTCAGTTGTTTCGAATGTAAGACTGTTTATTTTTGAAAAGATATTCTGGATTGTGAAGAGGAATGATTGGTGAAAATTTCAGTCGAATCAGCCCAGTGGTTCGAGAGATACTTTACCTTACATTTGAAGATGAACAACCTGTATCTCAGGTGTTTCGAATGTTAGACTTTTTATATTTGAAACTTTATTCTGGATTGTGAAGAGGAATGATTGGTGAAAATTTCAGTCGAATCAGCCCAGTGGTTCGAAAGAAACTATACCTGCCATTTGAAAAAGAACACCCTGTATCTCAGTTGTTTCGAAAGTTAGACTGTTTATTTTCGAAACGTTATTCAGGATTGTGAAGAGGAATGATTGGTGAAAATTCCAGTCGAATCAGCCCAGTGGTTCGAAAGAAACTATACCTGCCATTTGAAGAAGGACACCCTGTATCTCAATTGTTTCGAATGTTAGACTGTTTATTTTTGAAAAGTTATTCTGGATTGTGAAGAGGAATGATTGGTGAAAATTTCAGTAGAATCAGCCCAGAGGTTCGAGAGATACTATACCTGTCATTTGAAGATGAACAACCTGTATCTCAGGTGTTTCGAATGTAAGACTTTTTATATTTGAAACGTTATTCTGGATTGTGAAGAGGAATGATTGGTGAAAATTTCAGTCGAAATAGCCCAGTGGTTCGAAAGAAACTATACCTGCCATTTGAAGAAGAACACCCTGTAACTCAGTTGTTTCGAAAGTTAGACTGTTTATTTTCGATACGTTATTCTGGATTGTGGAGAGGAATGATTGGTGAAAATTTCAGTCGAATCAACCCAGTGGTTCGAGAGATGCAATACCTGTCATTTGAAGAAGAACACCCTGTATCTCAGTTGTTTCGAAAGAAAGACTGTTTATTTTTGAAACGTTATTCTGGATTGTGAAGAGGAATGATTGGCGGAAATTTCAGTCGAATCAGCCCAGTGGTTCGAGAGATACTATACCTGTCATTTGAAGAAGAATACCCTGTATCTCAGGTGTTTCGAATGTTAGACTTTTTATTTTTGAAACGTTATTCGGGATTGTGAAGGGGAATGATTGGTGAAAATTTCAGTCGAATCAGCCCGTTGGTTCGAAAGATACTATACCTGCCATTTGAAGAAGAACGCCCTGTATCTAAGGTGTTTCGAAAGTTAGACTGTTTTTTTTTTTGAAACGTTATTCTGGATTATGGAGAGGAATTATTGGTAAAAATTTCAGTCGAATCAGCGCATTGGTCCGAAAGATTCTATACCTGCCATTTGAAGAAGAACACCCTGTATCTCGGTTGTTTCGAAAGTTAGACTGTTTATTTTTGAAAAGTTATTCTGGATTGTGGAGAGGAATGATTGGTGAAAATTTCAGTCGACTCAGCTCATTTTTCGAAAGATATTATACCTGCCATTTGAAGAAGAACACCCTGTATCTCAGTTGTTTCGAAAGTTAGACTGTTTAGTTTTGAAACGTTACTCTGTATTGTGAAGAGGAATGATTGGTGAAAATTTCAGTCGACTCAGCCCAATGGTTCGAGAGATACTATACCTGCCATTTGAAGAAGACCACCCTGTATCTCAGTTGTTCCGAATGTTAGACTCTTTTATTTTGAAACGTTATTCTGGATTGTGAAGAGGAATGATTGGTGAAAATTTCAGTCGAATCAGCCTAGTGGTTCGAAAGATACTATACCTGCCATTTGAAGAAGACCCTGTATCTCAGTTATTTCGAAAGTTAGACCGTTTATTTTCGATATGTTATTCTGGATTGTGGAGAGGAATGTTTGGTGAAAATTTCAGTCGAATCAGCCCAGTGGATCGAGAGATACTATACCTGTCATTTGAAGAAGAACACTCTGTATCTCAGTTGTTTCGAATGTTAGACTTTTTATTTTTGAAACGTTATTCGGGATTGTGAAGAGGAATGATTGGTGAAAATTTCAGTCGAATCAGCACATTGGTTCGAAAGATACTATACCTGCCATATGAAGAAGAACACCCTGTATCTCGGTTGTTTCGAAAGTAAGACTGTTTATTTTTGAAACGTTATTCTGGACTGTGGAGAGGAATGATTGGTGAAAATTTCAGTCGAATCAGCCCATTTTTTCGAAAGATACTATACCTGCCATTTGAAGAAGAACACCCTGTATCTCAGTTTTTTCGAAAGTTAGACTGTTTATTTTTGAACCGTTACTCTGGAGTGTGAAGAGGAATGATTGGTGAAAATTTCAGTCGAATCAGCTTAGTGGTTCGAGAGATACTATTCCTGTCATTTGAGGAAGAACACCCTGTATCTCAGTTGTTTCGAAGGTTAGACTGTTTATTTTTGAAACGTTATTCTGGATTGTGAAGAGGAATGATTGGTGAAAATTTCAGTCGAATCAGCCCATCGGTCCGAAAGATAGTATACCTGCCATTTGAAGAACCCACTGTTTCTCAGTTGTTTCGGAAGTTAGACTGTTTATTTTTGAAACGTTATTCTGGATTGTGAGGAGGAATGATTGGAGAAAATTTCAGTCGAATCCGCCCAGGGTTCGAAAGATACTATACCTGCCATTTGAAGAAGGACACCCTGAATCTCAGTTGTTTCGAATGTTAGACAATTTATTTTTGAAAAGTTATTCTGGATTGTGAAGAGGAATGATTGGTGAAAATTTCAGTCGAATCAGCCCAGTGGTTCGAGAGATACTATACCTGTCATTTGAAGATGAACACCCTGTATCTCAGATGTTTTGAATGTTAGACTTTTTATATTTGAAACGTTATTCTGGATTGTGAAGAGGAGTGATTGGTGAAAATTTCAGTCGAATCAGCCCAGTGGTTCGGAAGATACTATACCTGCCATTTGAAGAAGAACACCCTGTATCTCAGTTGTTTCGAAAGTTAGGCTGTTTATTTTCGATATGTTATTCTGGATTGTGGAGAGGAATGATTGGTGAAAATTTCAGTCGAATCAGCCTAGTGGTTCGAGAGATACTATACCTGTCATTTGAAGAAGAACACCCTGTATCTCAGTTGTTTCGAAAGTTAGGCTGTTTATTTTCGATATGTTATTCTGGATTGTGAAGAGGAATGATTGGTGAAAATTTCAATCGAATCAGCAAAGTGGTTCGAAAGATACTATACCTGTCATTTGAAGAAGAACACCCTGTATCTCAGGTGTTTCGAATGTTAGACTTTTTAATTTTGAGACGTTATTCGGGATTGTGAAGAGGAATGATTGGTGAAAATTTCAGTTGAATCAGCCCATTGGTTCGAAAGATACTACACCTGCCATTTGAAAAAGAACACCCTATATCTCAGGTGTTTCGAAAGTTAGACTGTTTATTTTTGAAAAGTTATTCCGGATTGTGGAGAGGAATGATTGGTGAAAATTTCAGTCGAATCAGCTCATTTCTTCGAAAGATACTATACCTGCCTTTTGAAGAAGAACACCCTGTATCTCAGTTGTTTCGAAAGTTAGACTGTTTAGTTTTGAAACGTTACTCTGTATTGTGAAGAGGAATGGTTGGTGAAAATTTCAGTCGACTCAGCCCAGTGGTTCGAGAGATACTATACCTGTCATTTGAAGATGAACCCCCTGTATCTCAGTTGTTTCGAATATAAGACTCTTTTATTTTGAAACGTTATTCTGGATTGTGAAGAGGAATGATTGGTAAAAATTTCAGTCGAATCAGCACATTGGTTCGAAAGATACTATACCTGCCATATGAAGAAGAACACCCTGTATCTCGGTTGTTTCGAAAGTTAGACTGTTTATTTTTGAAACGTTATTCTGGAGTGTGAAGAGGAATGATTGGTGAAAATTTCAGTCGAATCAGCCCATTTTTTCCAAAGATACTATACCTGCCATTTGAAGTAGAACAGCCCTGTATCTCAGTTTTTTCGAAAGTTAGACTGTTTATTTTTGAACCGTTATTCTGGAGTGTGAAGAGGAATGATTGGTGAAAATTTCAGTCGAATCATTCCAGTGGTTCGAGAGATACTATACCTGTCATTTGAAGAAGAACACCCTTTATCTCAGTTGTTTCGGAAGTTAGAGTGTTTATTTTTGAAACGTTATTCTGGATTGTGAAGAGGAATGATTGGTGAAAATTTCAGTCGAATCAGCCCATCGGTTCGAAAGATAGTATACCTGCCATTTGAAGAAGAACACCCTGTTTCTCAGTTGTTTCGGAAGTTAGACTGTTTATTTTTGAAAAGTTATTCTGGATTGTGAGGAGGAATGATTGGAGAAAATTTCAGTCGAATCCGCCCAGTGGTTCGAAAGATACTATACCTGCCATTTGAAGAAGAACACCCTGTTTCTCAGTTGTTTCGGAAGTTAGACTGTTTATTTTTGAAAAGTTATTCTGGATTGTGAAGAGGAATGATTGGTGAAAATTTCAGTCGAATCAGCCCAGTGGTTCGGGAGATACTATACCTGTCATTTGAAGATGAACACCCTGTATCTCAGGTGTTTTGAATGTTAGTCTTTTTATATTTGAAACGTTATTCTGGCTTGTGAAGAGGAATGATTGGTGAAAATTTCAGTCGAATCAGCCCAGTGGTTCAGAAGATACTATACCTGCCATTTGAAGAAGAACACCCTGTATCTCAGTTGTTTCGAATGTTAGGCTGTTTATTTTCGATATGTTATTCTGGATTGTGGAGAGGAATGATTGGTGAAAATTTCAGTCGAATCAGCCTAGTGGTTCGAGAGATACTATACCTGTCATTTGAAGAAGAACACCCTGTATCTCAGTTGTTTCGGAAGTTAGACTGTTTATTTTTGAAACGTTACTCTGGATTGTGAAGAGGAATGATTGGTGAAAATTTCAATCGAATCAGCAAAGTGGTTCGAAAGATACTATACCTGTCATTTGAAGAAGAACACCCTGTATCTCAGGTGTTTCGGATGTTAGACTTTTTATTTTTGAGACGTTATTCGGGATTGTGAAGAGGAATGATTGGTGAAAATTTCAGTTGAATCAGTCCATTGGTTCGAAAAATACTACACCTGCCATTTGAAAATGAACACCCTATATCTCAGGTGTTTCGAATGTTAGACTGTTTATTTTTGGAACGTTATTCTGGATTGTGAAGAGGAATGATTGGTGAAGATTTAGGTCGTATCAGCCCATTGGTTTGAAATATACTATACCTGCCATTTGAAGAAGAACACCTTGTATCTCAGTTGTTTCGAAAGTTAGACTGTTTATTTTTGAAACGTTATTATGGATTGTGGAGAGGAATGATTGGTGAAAATTTCAGTTGAATCAGCCCATTGTTTCGAAAGATACTATACCTGCCATTTGAAAAAGATCACCCTGTATCTCAGGTGTTTCGAATGTTAGACTGTTTATTTTTGAAACATTATTCTGGATAGTGAAGAGGAATGATTGGTGAAAATTTCAGTCGAATCAGCCCATTGGTTCGAAAGATACTATACCTGATGTTTGAAGAAGAACACCTTGTATCTCAGTTGTTTCGAAAGTTAGACTGTTTATTTTCGAACGTTATTCTGGATTGTGAAGAGGAATGATTGGTGAAAATTTCAGTCGAATCAGCACATTGGTTCGAAAGATACTATACCTGCCATATGAAGAAGAACACCCTGTATCTCGGTTGTTTCGAAAGTTAGACTGTTTAGTTTTGAAACGTTATTCTGGAGTGTGAGGAGGAATGATTGGTGAAAATTTCAGTCGAATCAGCCCATTTTTTCCAAAGATACTATACCTGCCATTTGAAGTAGAACACCCTGTATCTCAGTTTTTTCGAAAGTTAGACTGTTTATTTTTGAACCGGTATTCTGGAGTGTGAAGAGGAATGATTGGTGAAAATTTCAGTCGAATCAGCCCAGTGGTTCGAGAGATACTATACCTTTCATTTGAAGAAGAACACCCTTTATCTCAGTTGTTTCGAAAGTTAGACTGTTTATTTTTGAAACGTTATTCTGGATTGTGAAGAGGAATGATTGGTGAAAATTTCAGTCGAATCAGCCCAGTGGTTCGAAAGATACTATACCTGCCATTTGAAGAAGAACACCCTGTTTCTCAGTTGTTTCGGAAGTAAGACTGTTTATTTTTGAAACGTTATTCTGGATTGTGAAGAGGAATGATTGGAGAAAATTTCAGTCGAATCCGCCCAGTGGTTCGAAAGATACCTGCCATTTGAAGAAGAACACCCCGTTTCTCAGTTGTTTCGGAAGTTAGACTGTTTATTTTTGAAAAGTTATTCTGGATTGTGAAGAGGAATGATTGGTGAAAATTTCAGTCGAATCAGCCCAGTGGTTCGAGAGATACTATACCTGTCATTTGAAGATGAACACCCTGTATCTCAGGTGTTTTGAATGTTAGTCTTTTTATATTTGAAACGTTATTCTGGATTGTGAAGAGGAATGATTGGTGAAAATTTCAGTCGAATCAGCCCAGTGGTTCAGAAGATACTATACCTGCCATTTGAAGAAGAACACCCTGTATCTCAGTTGTTTCGAAAGTTAGGCTGTTTATTTTCGATATGTTATTCTGGATTGTGGAGAGGAATGATTGGTGAAAATTTCAGTCGAATCAGCCTAGTGGTTCGAGAGATACTATACCTGTCATTTGAAGAAGAACACCCTGTATCTCAGTTGTTTCGGAAGTTAGACTGTTTATTTTTGAAACGTTACTCTGGATTGTGAAGAGGAATGATTGGTGAAAATTTCAATCGAATCAGCAAAGTGGTTCGAAAGATACTATACCTGTCATTTGAAGAAGAACACCCTGTATCTCAGGTGTTTCGGATGTTAGACTTTTTATTTTTGAGACAATATTCGGGATTGTGAAGAGAAATGATTGGTGAAAATTTCAGTTGAATCAGCCCATTGGTTCGAAAAATACTACACCTGCCATTTGAAAAAGAACACCCTATATCTCAGGTGTTTCGAATGTTAGACTGTTTATTTTTGGAACGTTATTCTGGATTGTGAAGAGGAATGATTGGTGAAGATTTAGGTCGTATCAGCCCATTGGTTTGAAATATACTATACCTGCCATTTGAAGAAGAACACCTTGTATCTCAGTTGTTTCGAAAGTTAGACTGTTTATTTTTGAAACGTTATTATGGATTGTGGAGAGGAATGATTGGTGAAAATTTCAGTTGAATCAGCCCATTGTTTCGAAAGATACTATACCTGCCATTTGAAAAAGATCACCCTGTATCTCAGATGTTTCGAATGTTAGACTGTTTATTTTTGAAACATTATTCTGGATAGTGAAGAGGAATGATTGGTGAAAATTTCAGTCGAATCAGCCCATTGGTTCGAAAGATACTATACCTGCCGTTTGAAGAAGAACACCTTGTATCTCAGTTGTTTCGAAAGTTAGACTGTTTATTTTTGAAACGTTATTATGGATTGTGAGAGGAATGATTGGTGACAATTTCAGTCGAATCAGCCCAGTGGTTCGAGAGATACTATACCTGTCATTTGAAGAAGAACACCCTGTATCTCAGTTGTTTCGAAAGTTAGACTGTTTATTTTTGAAACGTTATTCTGGATTGTGAAGAGGAATGATTGGTGAAAATTTCAGTCGAATCAGCCCATTGGTTCGAAAGATACTATACCTGCCGTTTGAAGAAGAACACCTTGTATCTCAGTTGTTTCGAAAGTTAGACTGTTTATTTTTGAAACGTTATTATGGATTGTGAGAGGAATGATTGGTGACAATTTCAGTCGAATCAGCCCAGTGGTTCGAGAGATACTATACCTGTCATTTGAAGAAGAACACCCTGTATCTCAATGGTTTCGAAAGTGAGACTGTTTATTTTTGAACCGTTACTCTGGAGTGTGAAGAGGAATGATTGGTGAAAATTTCAGTCGAATCAGCCCAGTGGTTCGATAGATACTATACCTGTCATTTGAAGAAGAACACCCTGTATCTCAGTTGTTTCGAAAGTAAGACTGTTTATTTTGGAACGTTATTCTGGATTTTGAAGAGGAATGATTGGTGAAAATTTCAGTCGAATCAGCCCATAAGTTCGAAAGATAGTATATCTGCCATTTGAAGAAGAACAACCTGTATCTCAGTTGTTTCGAAAACTAGACTGTTTATTTTTGAAACGTTATTCTGGATTGTGAAGAGGAATGATTGGAGAAAATTTCAGTCGAATCAGCCCATTGTTTCGAGAGATACTACACCTACCATTTGAAAAAGAACACCCTGTATGTCAGGTGTTTCGAATGTTAGACTGTTTATTTTTGAAACATTATTCTGGATAGTGAAGAGGAATGATTGGTGAAAATTTCAGTCGAATCAGCCCATTGGCTCGAAAGATGCTATACCTGCC
The DNA here is from genome assembly GCA_958510865.1 of Myrrha octodecimguttata. NCBI lineage: Eukaryota > Metazoa > Arthropoda > Insecta > Coleoptera > Coccinellidae > Myrrha > Myrrha octodecimguttata. The sequence continues at coordinate 18,736,461 of OY294060.1, forward strand.
GTTTGAAGAAGAACACCTTGTATCTCAGTTGTTTCGAAAGTTAGACTGTTTATTTTTGAAACGTTCTTATGGATTGTGAGAGGAATGATTGGTGACAACTTCAGTCGAATCAGCCCAGTGGTTCGAGAGATACTATACCTGTCATTTGAAGAAGAACACCCTGTATCTCAGTTCTTTCGAAAGTTAGACTGTTAATTTTTGAAATGTTATTCTGGATTGTGAAGAGGAATGATTGGTGAAAATTTCGGTCGAATCAGCCCAGTGGTTCGAAAGATACTTTACCTGCCATTTGAAGAAGAACACCCTGTATCTAAGTTGTTTCGAAAGTTAGACTGTTTATTTTTGAAACGTTATTCTGGATTGTGAAGAGGAATGATTGGTGACAATTTCAGTCGAATCAGCCCATTGGTTCGAAAGATAGTATACCTGCCATTTGAAGAAGAACACCCTGTATCTCAGTTGTTTAGAAAGTTAGACTGTTTATTTTTGAAATGTTATTCGGGATTGTGAAGAGGAATGATTGGTGAAAATTTCAGTCGAATCAGCCCGTTGGTTCGAAAGATACTATACCTGCCATTTGAAGAAGAACACCCTGTATCTCAGGTGTTTCGAATGTTAGACTGTTTATTTTCGGAACGTTATTATGGATTGTGGAGAGAAATGATTGGTGAAAATTTCAGTCGAATCAGCCTTTTGGTTCGAAAGATACTATAGCTGCTATTTGAAGAAGAACACCCTGTATCTCAGGTGTTTCGAATGTAAGACTGTTTATTTTTGAAACGTTATACTGGATTGTGAAGAGGAATGATTGGTGATAATTTCAGTCGAATCAGCCCATTAGTTCGAAAGATACTATACCTGCCATTTGAAGAAGAACACCTTGTATCTCAGTAGTTTCGAAAGTAAGACTGTTTATTTTTGAAACGTTATTATGGATTGGGGAGAGGAATGATTGGTGAAAATTTCAGTCGAATCAGCCAATTGGTTCGAAAGATACTATACCTGCCATTTGAAGAACACCCTGTATCTCAGTTGTTTCGAAAGTTAGACTGCTTATTTTTAAAACGTTATTCTGGATTTTAAAGAGGAATGATTAATGAAAATTTCGGTCGAATCAGCCCAGTGGTTTGAGAGATACTATACCTGTCTTTTGAAGAAGAACACATTGTATCTCAGTAGTTTCGAAAGTTGGACTGTTTATTTTTGAAACGTTATTCTGGATTGTGGAGAGGAATGATTGGTGAAAATTTCAGTCGAATCAGCCCAGTGGTTCGAAAGATACTATACCTGCCATTTGAAGAAGAACACCCTGTATCTAAGTTGTTTCGAAGGTTAGACTGTTTATTTTTGAAAATTTATTCTGGATTGTGAAGGGGAATGATTGGTGAAAATTTCAGTCGAATCAGCCCATTGGTTCGAAAGATACTATACCTGCCATTTGAAGAAGAACACCCTGTATCTAAGTTGTTTCGAAGGTAAGACTGTTTATTTTTGAAACTTTATTCTGGATTGTGAAGAGGAATGATTGGTGAAAATTTCAGTTGATTCAGCCCATTGGTTCGAAAGATACTATACCTGCCATTTGAAGAAGAACACCCTATATCTCAGGTGTTTCGAATGTTAGACTGTTTATTTTTGGAACATTATTCTGGATTGTGAAGAGGAATGATTGGTGAAAATGTCAGTCGAATCAGCCCATTGGTTTGAAAGATACTATACCTGCCATTTGAAGAAGAACACCTTGTATCTCAGTTGTTTCGAAAGTTAGACTGTTTATGTTTGAAACGTCATTATGGATTGTGGAGAGAAATGATTGGTGAAAATTTCAGTCGAATCAGCCCATTGGTTCGAAAGATACTATACCTGCCATTTGAAGAAGGACACCCTGTATCTCAGTTGTTTCGAATGTTAGACTATTTATTTTTGAAATGTTATTCTGGATTGTGAAGAGGAATGATTGGTGAAAATTTCAGTCGAATCAGCCCAGTGGTTCGAGAGATACTATACCTGTCATTTGAAGATGAACACCCTGTATCTCAGGTGTTTCGAACGTAAGACTTTTTATATTTGAAACGTTATTCTGGATTGTGAAGAGGAATGATTGGTGAAAATTTCAGTCGAATCAGCCTAGTGGTTCGAAAGATACTATACCTGCCATTTGGAGAAGAACACCCTGTATCTCAGGTGTTTCGAAAGTTAGACTGTTTATTTTCGATACGTTATTCTGGATTGTGGAGAGGAATGATTTGTGAAAATTTCAGTCGAATCAGCCCAGTGGTTCGAAAGATACTATACCTGCCATTTGAAGAAGAACACCCTGTATCTCAGTTGTTTCGAAGGTTAGACTGTTTATTTTTAAAACGTTATTCTGGATTTTAAAGAGGAATGATTAGTGAAAATTTCGGTCGAATCAGCCCAGTGGTTCGAGAGATACTATACCTGTCTTTTGAGGAAGAACACCTTGTATCTCAGTACTTTCGAAAGTAATACTGCTTATTTTTGAAACGTTATTATGGATTGAGGAGAGGAATGATTGGTGAAAATTTCAGTCGAATCAGCGAATTGGTTCGAAAGATACTATACCTGCCATTTGAAGAAGAACACCCTGTATCTCAGTTGTTTCGAAAGTTAGACTGCTTATTTTTAAAACGTTATTCTGGATTTTAAAGAGGAATGATTAATGAAAATTTCGGTCGAATCAGCCCAGTGGTTCGAAAGATACTATACTTGCCATTTGAAGAAGAACACCCTGTATCTAAGTTGTTTCGAAGGTTGGACTGTTTATTTTTGAAACTTTATTCTGGATTGTGAAGAGGAATGATTGGTGAAAATTTCAGTCGAATCAGCCAAGTGGTTCGAAAGATACTATACCTGCCATTTGAAGAAGAACACCCTGTATCTAAGTTGTTTCGAAGGTTGGACTGTTTATTTTTGAAACTTTATTCTGGATTGTGAACAGGAATGATTGGTGAAAATTTCAGTCGAATCAGCCCATCGGTTCGAAAGATACTATACCTGCCATTTGAAGAAGAACACCCTGTATCTCAGTTGTTTCGAATGTTAGACTGTTTATTTTTGAAAAGTTATTCTGCATTGTGAAGAGGAATGATTGGTGAAAATTTCAGTAGACTCAGCCCTGTGGTTCGAGAGATACTATACCTGTCATTTGAAGATGAACCCCCTGTATCTCAGGTGTTTCGAATGTTAGACTTTTTATTTTTGAAACGTTATTCTGGATTGTGAAGAGGAATGATTGGTGAAAATTTCTGTCGAATCAGCCTAGTGGTTCGAAAGATACTATACCTGCCATTTGAAGAAGATTACCCTGTATCTCAGTTGTTTCGAAAGTTAGACTGTTTATTTTCGATACGTTATTCTGGATTGTGGAGAGGAATGATTGGTGAAAATTTCAGTCGAATCAGCCCAGTGGTTCGAGAGATACTATACCTGTCATTTGAAGAAGAACACTCTGTATCTCAGTTGTTTCGAATGTTAGACTTTTTATTTTTGAAACGTTATTCGAGATTGTGAAGAGGAATGAAAATTTCAGTCGAATCAGCAGATTGGTTCGAAAGGTACTATACCTGCCATTTGAAGAAGAACACCCTGTATCTCGGTTGTTTCGAAAGTAAGACTGTTTATTTTCGATACGTTATTCTGGATTGTGGAGAGGAATGATTGGTGAAAATTTCAGTCGAATCAGCCCAGTGGTTCGAGAGATACTATACCTGTCATTTGAAGAAGAACACTCTGTATCTCAGTTGTTTCGAATGTTAGACTTTTTATTTTTGAAACGTTATTCGAGATTGTGAAGGGGAATGATTGGTGAAAATTTCAGTCGAATCAGCAGATTGGTTCGAAAGATACTATACCTGCCATTTGAAGAAGAACACCCTGTATCTCAGTTGTTTCGAAAGTTAGACTGCTCATTTTTAAAACGTTATTCTGGATTTTAAAGAGAAATGATTCGGTCGAATCAGCCCAGTGGTTCGAAAGATACTATACCTGCCATTTGAAGAAGAACACCCTGTATCTAAGTTGTTTCGAAGGTTAGACTGTTTATTTTCGGAACATTATTCTGGATTGTGAAGATGAATGATTGGTGAAAATTTGAGTCGAATCAGCCCTGTTTTTCGAAAGATACTATACCTGCCATTTGAAGAAGGACACCCTGTATCTCAGTTGTTTCGAATGTTAGACTATTTATTTTTGAAATGTTATTCTGGATTGTGAAGAGGAATGATTGGTGAAAATTTCAGTCGAATCAGCCTAGTGGTTCGAAAGATACTATACCTGCCATTTGGAGAAGAACACCCTGTATCTCAGGTGTTTCGAAAGTTAGACTGTTTATTTTCGATACGTTATGCTGGATTGTGGAGATGAATGATTTGTGAAAATTTCAGTCGAATCAGCCTAGTGGTTCGAAAGATACTATACCTGCCATTTGAAGAAGGACACCCCGTATCTCAGTTGTTTCGAAGGTTAGACTGTTTATTTTTAAAACGTTATTCTGGATTTTAAAGAGGAATGATTAGTGAAAATTTCGGTCGAATCAGCCCAGTGGTTCGAGAGATACTATACCTGTCTTTTGAGGAAGAACACCTTGTATCTCAGTACTTTCGAAAGTAATACTGCTTATTTTTGAAACGTTATTATGGATTGAGGAGAGGAATGATTGGTGAAAATTTCAGTCGAATCAGCCAATTGGTTCGAAAGATACTATACCTGCCATTTGAAGAAGAACACCCTGTATCTCAGTTGTTTCGAAAGTTAGACTGCTTATTTTTAAAACGTTATTCTGGATTTTAAAGAGGAATGATTAATGAAAATTTCGGTCGAATCAGCCCAGTGGTTCGAAAGATACTATACTTGCCATTTGAAGAAGAACACCCTGTATCTAAGTTGTTTCGAAGGTTAGACTGTTTATTTTTGAAACTTTATTCTGGATTGTGAAGAGGAATGATTGGTGAAAATTTCAGTCGAATCAGCCAAGTGGTTCGAAAGATACTATACCTGCCATTTGAAGAAGAACACCCTGTATCTAAGTTGTTTCGAAGGTTAGACTGTTTATTTTTGAAACTTTATTCTGGATTGTGAACAGGAATGATTGGTGAAAATTTCAGTCGAATCAGCCCATCGGTTCGAAAGATACTATACCTGCCATTTGAAGAAGAAAACCCTGTATCTCAGTTGTTTCGAAAGTTAGACTGTTTATTTTTGAAACGTTATTCTGGATTGAGAAGAGGAATGATTGGTGAAAATTTTAGTCGAATCAGCCTAGTGGTTCGAAAAATACTATACCTGCCATTTGAAGAAGAACACCCTGTATCTCAGTTGTTTCGAATGTTAGACTGTTTATTTTTGAAAAGTTATTCTGCATTGTGAAGAGGAATGATTGGTGAAAATTTCAGTAGACTCAGCCCTGTGGTTCGAGAGATACTATACCTGTCATTTGAAGATGAACCCCCTGTATCTCAGGTGTTTCGAATGTTAGACTTTTTATTTTTGAAACGTTATTCTGGATTGTGAAGAGGAATGATTGGTGAAAATTTCTGTCGAATCAGCCTTGTGGTTCGAAAGATACTATACTTGCCATTTGAAGAAGATTACCCTGTATCTCAGTTGTTTCGAAAGTTAGACTGTTTATTTTCGATACGTTATTCTGGATTGTGGAGAGGAATGATTGGTGAAAATTTCAGTCGAATCAGCCCAGTGGTTCGAGAGATACTATACCTGTCATTTGAAGAAGAACACTCTGTATCTCAGATGTTTCGAATGTTAGACTTTTTATTTTTGAAACGTTATTCGAGATTGTGAAGAGGAATGAAAATTTCAGTCGAATCAGCAGATTGGTTCGAAAGGTACTATACCTGCCATTTGAAGAGGAACACCCTGTATCTCGGTTGTTTCGAAAGTAAGACTGTTTATTTTTGAAACGTTATTCTGGACTGTGGAGATTAATGATTGATGAAAATTTCAGTCGAATCAGCCCATTTTTTCGAAAGATACTATACCTGCCATTTGAAGAAGAACACCCTGTATCTCAGTTGTTTCGAAAGTTAGACTGTTTATTTTCGATACCTTATTCTGGATTGTGGAGAGGAATGATTGGTGAAAATTTCAGTCGAATCAGCCCAGTGGTTCGAGAGATACTATACCTGTCATTTGCAGAAGAACACTGTGTATCCCAGTTGTTTCGAATGTTAGACTTTTTATTTTTGAAACGTTATTCGAGATTGTGAAGAGGAATGATTGGTGAAAATTTCAGTCGAATCAGCAGATTGGTTCGAAAGATACTATACCTGCCATTTGAAGAAGAACACCCTGTATCTCAGTTGTTTCGAAAGTTAAACTGCTTATTTTTAAAACGTTATTCTGGATTTTAAAGAGAAATGATTAATGAAAATTTCGGTCGAATCAGCCCAGTGGTTCGAAAGATACTATACCTGCCATTTGAAGAAGAACACCCTGTATCTAAGTTGTTTCGAAGGTTAGACTGTTTATTTTTGGAACATTATTCTGGATTGTGAAGAGGAATGATTGGTGAAAATTTGAGTCGAATCAGCCCATTGGTTTGAAAGATACTATACCTGCCATTTGAAGAAGAACACCTTGTTTCTCAGTTGTTTCGAAAGTTAGACTGTTTATTTTTGAAACATTATTATGGATTGTGGAGAGGAATGATTGGTGAAAATTTCAGTCGAATCAGCCCATTGGTTCGAAAGATACTATACCTGCCATTTGAAAAAGAACACCCTGTATCTCTGGTGTCTCGAATGTTAGACTGTTTATTTTTGAAACATTATTCTGGATAGTGAAGAGGAATGATTGGTGAAAATTTCAGTCGAATCAGCCCATTGGTTCGAAAGATACTATACCTGCCGTTTGAAGAAAAACATCTTGTATCTCAGTTGTTTCGAAAGAAGGACTGTTTATTTTTGAAACGTTATTATGGATTGTGGAGAGGAATGATTGGTGAAAATTTCAGTCGAATCAGCCCAGTGGTTCGAGAGATACTATACCTGTCATTTGAAGAAGAACACCCTGTATCTCAGTTGTTCCGAAAGAAAGACTGTTTATTTTTGAAACGTTATTATGAATTGTGGAGAGAAATGATAGGTGAAAATTTCAGTCGAATCAGCCAATTGGTTCGAAAGATACTATACCTGCCATTCGAAGAAGAACACCCTGTATCTCAGTTGTTTCGAAAGTTAAACTGTTTATTTTTGAAACGTAATTCTGGATTGAAAAGAGGAATGATTGGTGAAAATTTCAGTCGAATCAGCCTGTTGGTTCGAAAGATACTATACCTGCCATTTGAAGAAGAACACCTTGTATCTAAGGTGTTTCGAAAGTTAGACTGTTTTTTTTGAAACGTTATTCTGGATTATGGAGAGGAATTATTGGTAAAACTTTCAGTCGAATCAGCGCATTGGTCCGAAAGATTCTATACCTGCCATTTGAAGAAGAATACCCTGTTTCTCGGTTGTTTCGAAAGTTAGACTGTTTATTTTTGAAACGTTATTCTGGATTGTGGAGAGGAATGATTGGTGAAAATTTCAGTCGAATCAGCTCATTTTTTCGAAAGATACTATACCTGCCATTTGAAGAAGAACACCCTGTATCTCAGTTGTTTCGAAAGTTAGACTGTTTAGTTTTGAAACGTTACTCTGTATTGTGAAGAGGAATGATTGGTGAAAATTTCAGTCGAATCAGCAGAGTGGTTCGAGAGATACTATACCTGTCATTTGAAGAAGAACACCCTGTATCTCAGGTGTTTCGAATGTTAGACTTTTTATTTTCGAAACGATATTCGGGATTGTGAAGAGGAATGATTGGTGAAAACTTCAGTCGAATCAGCCCATTGGTTCGAAAGATACTATACCTGCCATTTGAAGAAGAACACCCTGTATATCAAGTGTTTCGAAAGTTAGACTGTTTATTTTTGGAACGTTATTATGGATTGTGGAGAGGAATGATTGGTGAAAATTTCAGTCGAATCAGCTCATTGGTTCGAAAGATACTATACCTGCTATTTGAAGAAGAACATCCTGTATCTCAGGTGTTTCGAATGTAAGACTGTTTATTTTTGAAACGTTATACTGGATTGTGAAGAAGAATGATTGGTGAAAATTTCAGTCGAATCAGCCAATTGGTTCGAAAGATACTATACCTGCCATTTGAAGAAGAACACCCTGTATCTCAGTTGTTTAGAAAGTTAGACTGCTTATTTTTAAAACGTTATTCTGGATTTCAAAGAGGAATGATTAATGAAAATTTCGGTCGAATCAGCCCAATGGTTCGAGAGATACTATACCTGTCTTTTGAAGAAGAACACTCTGTATCTAAGTAGTTTCGAAAGTCAGACTGTTTATTTTTGAAACGTTATTCTGGATTGTGAAGAGGAATGATTGGTGAAAATTTCAGTCGTATCAGCCCAGTGGTTCGTAAGATACTATACCTGCCATTTGAAGAAGAACACCCTGTATCTAAGTTGTTTCGAAGGTTAGACTGTTTATTTTTGAAACTTTATTCTGGATTGTGAAGAGGAATGATTGGTGAAAATTTCAGTCGAATCAGCCCATTGGTTCGAAAGATACTATACCTGTCATTTGAAGAAGATTACCCTGTATCTCAGTTGTTTCGAAAGTTAGCCTGTTTATTTTCGATACGTTATTCTGGATTGTGGAGAGGAATGATTGGTGAAAATTTCAGTCGAATCAGCCCAGTGTTTCGAGAGATACTATACCTGTCATTTGAATAAGAACACTCTGTATCTCAGTTGTTTCGACTGTTAGACTTTTTATTTTCGAAACGTTATTCGGGATTGTGAAGAGGAATGATTGGTGAAAACTTCAGTCGAATCAGCCCATTCGTTCGAAAGATACTATACCTGCCATTTGAAGAAGAACACCCTGTATATCAGTTGTTTAGATAGTTAGACTGCTTATTTTTAAAACGTTATTCTGGATTTTAAAGAGGAATGATTAATGAAAATTTCGGTCGAATCAGCCCAATGGTTCGAGAGATACTATACCTGTCTTTTGAAGAAGAACACCCTGTATCTCAGTAGTTTCGAAAGTCAGACTGTTTATTTTTGAAACGTTATTCTGGATTGTGAAGAGGAATGATTGGTGAAAATTTCAGTCGAATCAGCCCAGTGGTTCGAAAGATACTATACCTGCCATTTGAAGAAGAACACTCTGTATCTAAGTTGTTTCGAAGGTTAGACTGTTTATTTCTGAAACTTTATTCTGGATTGTGAAGAGGAATGATTGGTGAAAATTTCAGTCGAATCAGCCCATTGGTTCGAAAGATACTATACCTGCCATTTGAAGAAGAACACCCTGCATCTCAGTTGTTTCGGAAGTTAGACTGTTTATTTTCGAAACGTTATTCTGGATTGTGAAGAGGAATGATTGGTAAAAATTTTAGTCGAATCAGCCTAGTGGTTCGAAAAATACTATACCTGCCATTTGAATAAGAACACCCTGTATCTCAGGTGTTTCGAATGTTAGACTTTTTATTTTTGAAACGTTATTCTGGATTGTGAAGAGGAATGATTGGTGAAAATTTCAGTCGAATCAGCCTAGTGGTTCGAAGGATACTATACCTGCCATTTGAAGAAGATTACCCTGTATCTCAGTTGTTTCGAAAGTTAGACTGTTGATTTTCGATACGTTATTCTGGATTGTGGAGAGGAATGATTGGTGAAAATTTCAGTCGAATCAGCCCAGTGGTTCGAGAGATACTATACCTGTCATTTGAATAAGAACACTCTGTATCTCAGTTGTTTCGAATGTTAGACTTTTTATTTTTGAAACGTTATTCTGGATTGTGAAGAGGAATGATTGGTGAAAATTTCAGTCGAATCAGCCCATTGGTTTGACAGATACTATACCTGTCATTTGAAGAAGAACACCCTGTATCTCAGGTGTTTCGAATGTTAGACTTTTTATTTTTAAAACGTTATTCTGGACTGTGGAGAGGAATGATTGGTGAAAATTTCAGTCGAATCAGCCCATTTTTTCGAAAGATACTATACCTGCCATTTGAAGAAGAGAACCCTGTATCTCAGTTGTTTCGAAAGTTAGACTGTTTATTTTTGAACCGTTTTTCTGGAGTGTGAAGAGGAATGATTGGTGAAAATTTCAGTCGAATCAGCAAGGTGGTTCGAGAGATACTATACCTGTCATTTGAAGAATAACACCCTGTATCTCAGGTGTTTCGATTGTTAGACTTTTTATTTTTGAAACGTTATTCGGGATTGTGAAGAGGAATGATTGGTGGAAATTTCAGTTGAATCAGCCCATTGGTTCGAAAGATACTATACCTACCATTTGAAGAAGAACACCCTTTATCTCAGGTGTTTCGAATGTTAGACTGTTTATTTTTGAAACGTTTTTCTGGATTGTGAAGAGGAATGATTGGTGAAAATTTCAGTCGAATCAGCCCATTGGTTTGAAAGATACTGTACCTGCCATTTGAAGAAGAACACCTTGTATCTCAGTTGTTTCGAAAGTTAGACTGTTTATTTTTGAAACATTATTCTGGATAGTGAAGAGGAATGATTGGTGAAAATTTCAGTCGAATCAGCCCATCGGTTCGAAAGATAGTATAACTGCCATTTGAAGAAGAACACCCTATATCTCAGGTGTTTCGAATGTTAGACTGTTTATTTTTGAAACGTTATTATGGATTGTAGAGAGGAATGATTGGTGAAAATTTCATTCGAATCAGCCCATTGGTTCGAAAGATACTATACCTGCCATTTGAAAAAGAACACCCTGTATCTCAGGTGTCTCGAATGTTAGACTGTTTATTTTTGAAACATTATTCTGGATAGTGAAGAGGAATGATTGGTGAAAATTTCAGTCGAATCAGCTCATCGGTTCGAAAGATAGTATAACTGCCATTTGAAGAAGAACACCCTGTACCTCAGTTGTTTCGGAAGTTGGACTGTTTATTTTTGAAACGTTATTCTGGATTGTGAAGAGGAATGATTGGTAAAAATTTTAGTCGAATCAGCCTAGTGGTTCGAAAAATACTATACCTGCCATTTGAAGAAGAACACCCTGTATCTCAGTTGTTTCGAATGTTAGACTGTTTATTTTTGAAAAGTTATTCTGGATTGTGAAGAGGAATGATTGGTGAAAATTTCAGTCGAATCAGCCTAGTGGTTCGAAAGATACTATACCTGCCATTTGAAGAAGATTACCCTGTATCTCAGTTGTTTCGAAAGTTAGACTGTTTATTTTCGATACGTTATTCTTGATTGTGGAGAGGACTGGTTGGTGAAAATTTCAGTCGAATCAGCCCAGTGGTTCGAGAGATACTATACCTGTCATTTGAATAAGAACACTCTGTATCTCAGTTGTTTCGAATGTTAGACTTTTTATTTTTGAAACGTTATTCGGGATTGTGAAGAGGAATGATTGGTGAAAATTTCAGTCGAATCAGCACATTGGTTCGAAAGATACTATACCTGCCATTTGAAGAAGAACACCCTGTATCTCGGTTGTTTCGAAAGTAAGACTGTTTATTTTTGAAACGTTATTCTGGACTGTGGAGAGAGATGATTGGTGAAAATTTCAGTCGAATCAGCCCATTTTTTCGAAAGATACTTCACCTGCCATTTGAAGAAGAACACCCTGAATCTCAGTTGTTTCGAAAGTTAGACTGTTTATTTTTGAACCGTTTTTCTGGAGTGTGAAGAGGAATGATTGGTGAAAATTTCAGTTGAATCAGCCCATCGGTTCGAAAGATAGTATAACTGCCATTTGAAGAAGAACACCCTGTATCTCAGTTGTTTCGGAAGTTGGACTGTTTATTTTTGAAATGTTATTCTGGATTGTGAAGAGGAATGATTGGTAAAAATTTTAGTCGAATCAGCCTAGTGGTTCGAAAAATACTATACCTGCCATTTGAAGAAGAACACCTTGTATCTCAGTTGTTTCGAATGCTAGACTGTTTATTTTCGAAAAGTTATTCTGGATTGTGAAGAGGAATGATTGGTGAAAATTTCTGTCGAATCAGCCTAGTGGTTCGAAAGATACTATACCTGCCATTTGAAGAAGATTACCCTGTATCTCAATTGTTTCGAAAGTTAGACTGTTTATTTTCGATACGTTATTCTGGATTGTGGAGAGGACTGATTGGTGAAAATTTCAGTCGAATCAGCCCAGTGGTTCGAGAGATACTATACCTGTCATTTGAATAAGAACACTCTGTATCTCAGTTGTTTCGAATGTTAGACTTTTTATTTTTGAAACGTTATTCGGGATTGTGAAGAGGAATGATTGGTGAAAATTTCAGTCGAATCAGCACATTGGTTCGAAAGATACTATACCTGCCATTTGAAGAAGAACACCCTGTATCTCGGTTGTTTCGAAAGTAAGACTGTTTATTTTTGAATCGTTATTCTGGACTGTGGAGAGGAATGATTGGTGAAAATTTCAGTCGAATCAGCCCATTTTTTCGAAAGATACTTTACCTGCCATTTGAAGAAGAACACCCTGTATCTCAGTTGTTTCGAAAGTTAGACTGTTTATTTTTGAACCGTTTTTCTGGAGTGTGAAGAGGAATGATTGGTAAAAATTTCAGTCGAATCAGCAAAGTGGTTCGAGAGATACTATACCTGTCATTTGAAGAAGAACACCCTGTATCTCAGGTGTTTCGATTGTTAGACTTCTATTTTTGAAACGTTATTCGGGATTGTGAAGAGGAATGATTGGTGAAAATTTCAGTTGAATCAGCCCATTGGTTCGAAAGATACTATACCTGCCATTTGAAGAAGAACACCCTATATCTCAGGTGTTTCGAATGTTAGACTGTTTATTTTTAAAACGTTATTCTGGATTGTGAAGAGGAATGATTGGTGAAAATTTCAGTCGAATCAGCCCATTGGTTCGAAAGATACTATACCTGCCATTTGAAAAAGAACACCCTGTATCTCAGGTGTCTCGAATGTTAGACTGTTTATTTTTGAAACATTATTCTGGATAGTGAAGAGGAATGATTGGTGAAAATTTCAGTCGAATCAGCCCAGTGGTTCGAGAGATACTATACCTGTCATTTGAAGAAGAACACCCTGTATCTCAGTTGTTTCGGAAGAAAGACTGTTTATTTTTGAAATGTTATTATGGATTGTGGAGGGAAATGATTGGTGAAAATTTCAGTCGAATCAGCCAATTGGTTCGAAAGATACTATACCTGCCATTTGAAGAAGAACACCCTGTATCTCAGTTGTTTCGGAAGTTAGACTGTTTATTTTTGAAAAGTTATTCTGGATTGTGAAGAGGAATGATTGGAGAAAATTTCAGTCGAATCCGCCCAGTGGTTCGAAAGATACTATACCTGCCATTTGAAGAAGGACACCCTGTATCTCAGTTGTTTCGAATGTTAGACTATTTATTTTTGAAAAGTTATTCTGGATTGTGAAGAGGAATGATTGGTGAAAATTTCAACCGAATCAGCCCAGTGGTTCGAGAGATACTATACCTGTCATTTGAAGATGAACACCCTGTATCTCAGGTGTTTCGAATGTAAGATTTTTTATATTTGAAACGTTATTCTGGATTGTGAAGAGGAATGATTGGTGAAAATTTCAGTCGGATCAGCCCAGTGGTTCGAAAGATACTATACCTGCCATTTGAAGAAGAACACCCTGTATCTCAGTTATTTCGAAAGTTAGACTGTTTATTTTCGATACGTTATTCTGGATTGTGGAGAGGAATGATTGGTGACAATTTTCAGTCGAATCAGCCTAGTGGCTCGAGAAATACTATACCTGTCATTTGAAGAAGAACACCCTGTATCTCAGTTGTTTCGAAAGTTAGACTGTTTATTTCTGAAACGTTACTCTGGATTTTGAAGAGAAATGATTGGTGAAAATTTCAGTCGAATCAGCAAAGTGGTTCGAAAGATACTATACCTGTCATTTGAAGAAGAACACCCTGTATCTCAGGTGTTTCGAATGTTAGACTTTTAATTTTTAAAACGTTATTCGGGATTGTGAATGGGAATGATTGGTGAAAATTTCAGTTGAATCAGCCCATTGGTTCGAATGATACTATACCTGCCATTTGAAGAAGAACACCCTATATCTCAGGTGTTTCGAATGTTAGACTGTTTATTTTTGGAACGTTATTCTGGATTGTGAAGAGGAATGATTGGTGAAAATTTCAGTCGAATCAGCCCATTGGTTTGACAGATACTATACCTGCCATTTGAAAAAGAACACCCTGTATCTCAGGTGTTTCGAATGTTAGACTGTTTATTTTCGAAATATTGTTCTGGATAGTGAAGAGGAATGATTGGTGAATATTTCAGTCGAATCAGCCCATTGGTTCGAAAGATACTATACCTGCCGTTTGAAGAAGAACACCTTGTATCTCAGTTGTTTCGAAAGTTAGACTGTTTATTTTTGAAACGTTATTATGGATTGTGGAGAGGAATGATTGGTGAAAATTTTAGTCGGATCAGCCGATTGGTTCGAAAGATACTATACCTGCCATCTGAAGAAGAACACCCTGTATCTAGGTTGTTTCGAAAGTTAAACTGTTTATTTTTGAAAAGTTATTCTGGATTGTGAAGAGGAATGATTGGTGAAAATTTCAGTCGAATCAGCCCAGTGGTTCGAAAGATACTTTACCTGTCATTTGAAGAAGAACACCCTGTATCTAAGTTGTTTCGAAAGTTAGACTGTTTATTTTTGAAACGTTATTCTGGATTGTGAATGTTATGGAACGTACCATGTTAGTTATTACGATCAAATGTGACATCGATAAAGCATGTGCGGCATTCTATGTCAGACAATAAACAAGTGAAAGTCAAAGTCGAACCTTATTAAAAGTACCTCTTCATATTAGCTAATAAACATAACATGGTGTCAGGTTTTAAATAAATGAAACCACGTAATTGTCAAGAATAGTTCGAAGAACTATTTAAGGAGAAATTGTAACAATAATATCCAAAGATGTCGGAGAAAAAGGAAGATTACCACGTATAACCTATAAATCAAAATTGGCGTCGGTGAATCACGACTCATTTTCTCCTCTATTAGTGGAAACCGATAAAAATATGAAGAAATCCTGGGAATTATGGCTGCAGAGATATAAAATTTATATGCTCGCGACAAATCTCGAAGAAGAATCTGAAAAACGAAAAGTTGCAATATTGTTACATCGTATGGGAACTCAAGGCTTAGAAATATTTAATTCATTCGATATAAAAATGGAAGAAGTTACTCACAAACAAATAATTGACTTATTCACGAAATATTTCGTACCTAAGAGAAATCTTACCATTAATCGTCACACATTTTTCACGAGGAAACAAGGACCTGAAGAGACTATCGATACTTTTCTCACCGAATTGAAAACTTTAAGCATGGAATGCGAATTTGGATCTCTTCAAGAATCGTTAATAAAGGATGTTAGCGCTTGGATAGGAAATAGCAGACTGTATGAAAATTTAAAATGGCTAACACTGAAAATGCACCACAACTCTTAGTAGACACTTACCCTCGGTAATGGTTATCCTATACTCATTTCAAGGGGATCCCCTATTGCCTGGAACTCCACCGAAACACCAAAACGTATGAAAGTCCCTTTTGAAGAAAATTTGGAAATTCGCATAAAATCACAAGAAAGCATAAGTAGAAGCACAACGTTCTCTCAATCGATCATCCCGATTGATTATTAAAGAGGATAATCCTCCTAGCATGCGCACAGTGCCCCTCCAAGACCCATGGTGCATATGCGCGCTAAATTTAAACCAAAAAATTAAATACTTGCACTAACAAAGGATATATTTATAACTAATTTGAATAGTCAACACTCAAATGTTAGAGAAAGACTTCTTCAAGAAGACTTGGACCTGGAAAAGTCCATTTCACTTGCCAAAACTATGGTACTGTCTCAACAAAATTCATCTTTGCTGGAACCAAAGAATGAAGTATTGAGAACCTTCAAAACAAATAAATTTCTTGACAAAGAACCTAGGTATGGAAGAAGTAAATCGTACGGACAAGAAGGAAACAAGAATAGGGCGAATTCCAGACTGAGGAGCAAATCTCCAACCAAATGTGGTAGATGTGGTCAAGTACATAGAAAAAGATGTCCTGCCGAAATAATGAGATGCAAGTCATGTAACAAATTAAATCATTTTTTACAATTTTGCTTCTCAAACAAAAATGTTCAATCTGCTTCAGCTTCTACTTCTGTTGATAAAGATTATTTTGTTGGAAATTTAACAGGTCTAAATTCTAAACCTAAGAATTCAAGTTGGAACATAAAATTCAAAATTAATAGTAAAAATTTAAGCTTTCTTTTAGATACAGGAGCAGATGTGAATATTATGTCCATACACACTTTGAATGATCTGAAATTAAAACATGATTTGATTCATAGTACAAATGTAAAAATAAATAGTTTAGGTGGTAATTCAGTACCAGTACTTGGAATTTGCGAGTTAAATTGCATTTACAAAGGTTTAGTATATCAAGTACAATTTGTTATTGTCGACATATTTTGTACTCCAATAATTGGTCTTCCAACATGTGAAAAATTGAGTTTAATCAAAAGAATTTTCGAATAATACTTTGGATGATTTATTGGCTAATTATAGTGAACTATTCGAAGGTCTGGGTTGTCTACCTCATGTCTGTTCTCTCTCTGTCAGAAGGGGTATCTGTCCAGTGGTTGATCCTCCACGAAAAGTACCTTTCAAGCTCAGGGAGCAATTAGCAGAGGAATTACAAAGAATGGAAATACTAGGAGTAATTGAGAAGGTTACCAAACCAACAAAGTGGGTCAACTCTATTGTCTTAATACGTAAGCCTAATAATAAATTAAGAATTTGTCTTGATCCAAGAAATTTGAATAAGGCTATAATGCGATCACATTATCCATTACCATCAATCGATGACATGAGATACCAATTGAAAAATGCCACAATTTTTTCCCATTTAGATGCCTATTCTGGTTTCTGGATGTTACCATTAGATGATGAAAGTTC
Organism: Myrrha octodecimguttata; assembly: GCA_958510865.1. Classification (NCBI taxonomy): domain Eukaryota; kingdom Metazoa; phylum Arthropoda; class Insecta; order Coleoptera; family Coccinellidae; genus Myrrha; species Myrrha octodecimguttata. Next base: position 18,753,480 of record OY294060.1, read on the forward strand.
TGAACTTACATGCTTTCAAACGTGTTTTGGGAGATACAAATTTAAACATCTCCCTCCTTAATTAATAATTTCACACATTGATTTGAATTTATAAACTTGTAAATTTGATGTATAATGTAGACATTAATATTGTAAAATATTTCGGGGTAAAATAGGTTTTGAAACTTAGTTTGGGAAATGAAAATTGTAAATATAGTTAAGGAAGGAGATGTTATGTAATATACACAGAATGTCAATTGTCGTCAATACAATTGACAGTGTAGTGAGTAAAGTAGTTCAAGAATGAATTTTATTAATTAAGGAGGGAGATGTTATGGAACGTACCATGTTAGTTATCATCGATCAAATGTGACATCGATAAAGCATGTGCGGCATTCTATGTCAGACAATAAACAAGTGAAAGTCAAAGTCGAACCTTATTAAAAGTACCTCTTCATATTAGCTAATAAACATTACAGTGAAGAGGAATGATTGGTGACAATTTCAGTCGAATCAGCCCATTGGTTCGAAAGATAGTATACCTGCCATTTGAAGAAGAACACCCTGTATCTCAGTTGTTTCGGAAGTTAGACTGTTTATTTTTGAAACGTTATTCTGGATTGTGAAGAGGAATGATTGGAGAAAATTTCAGTCGAATCAGCCCAGTGGTTCGAAAGATACTATACCCGCCATTTGAAGAAGGACACCCTGTATCTCAGTTGTTTCGAATGTTAGACTGTTTATTTTTGAAAAGTTATTCTGGATTGTGAAGAGGAATGTCTGGTGAAAATTTCAGTCGAATCAGCCTAGTGGTTCGAGAGATACTATACCTGTCATTTGAAGATGAACACCCTGTATCTCAGGTGTTTCGAATGTTAGACTTTTATATTTGAAACGTTATTCTGGATTGTGAAGAGGAATGATTGGTGAAAATTTCAGTCGAATCAGCCCAGTGGTTCGAAAGATACTATACCTGCCATTTGAAGAAGAACACCCTGTATCTCAGTTGTTTCGGAAGTTAGACTGTTTATTTTAGATACGTTATTCTGGATTGTGGAGAGGAATGATTGGTGAAAATTTCAGTCGAATCAGCCCAGTGGTTCGAGAGATACTATACCTTTCATTTGATGAAGAACACCCTGTATCTCAGTTGTTTCGAAAGTTAGACTGTTTATTTTTGGAACGTTATTCTGGATTTTGAAGAGGAAAGATTGGTGGAAATTTCAGTCGAATCAGCCTAGTGGTTCGAGAGATACTATACCTGTCATTTGAAGAAGAATACCCTGTATCTCAGGTGTTTCGAATGTTAGACTTTTTATTTCTGAAACGTTATTCGGGATTGTGAAGAGGAATGATTGGTGAAAATTTCAGTCGAATCAGCCCTGTGGTTCGAAAGATACTATACCTGCCATTTGAAGAAGAACACCCTGGATCTCAGTTGTTTCGAAAGTTAGACTGTTTATTTTTGAAACGTTATTCTGGATTGTGAAGAGGAATGATTAGTGAAAATTTCAGTCGAATCAGCCCAGTGGTTCGAAAGATACTATACCTGCCATTTGAAGAAGAACACCCTGTATCTGAGTTGTTTCGAAAGTTAGACTGTTTATTTTTGAAACGTTATTCTGGATTGTGAAGAGGAATGATTGGTGAAAATTTCAGTCGAATCAGCCCATTGGTTCCAAAGATACTATACCTGCCATTTGAAGAAGAACACCCTGTATCTCAGTTGTTTCGAATGTTGGACTGTTTATTTTTGAGGAGTTATTCTGGATTGTGAAGAGGAATGATTGGTGAAAAATTCAGTCGAATCAGCCCATTGGTTCGAAAGATACTTCACCTGCCATTTGAAGAAGAACACCCTGTATCTCAGTTGTTTCGGAAGTTGGACTGTTTATTTTTGAAACGTTATTCTGGATTGAGGAGAGGAATGATTGGTGAAAATTTCAGTCGAATCAGCCCATTGGTTCGAAAGATACTATACCTGCCATTTGAAGAAGAACACCCTGTATCTCAGTTGTTTCGAAAGTTAGACTGTTTATTTTTGAAACGTTATTCTGGATTGAGGAGACTAATGATTGGTGAAAATTTCAGTCGAATCAGCCCATTGGTTCGAAAGATACTATACCTGCAATTTGAAGAAGAACACCCTGTATCTCAGTTACTTCGGAAGTTAGACTGTTTATTTTTGAAACGTTATTCTGGATTGTGAAGAGGAATGATTGGTGAAAATTTCAGTCGAATCAGCACATTGGTTCGAAAGATACTATACCTGCTATTTGATGAAGAACAGCCTGTATCTCAGTTGTTTCGAAAGTTAGACTGTTTATTTTTGAAAACGTTACTCTGGACTGTGAAGAGGAATGATTGGTGAAAATTTCAGTCGAATCAGCCCAGTGGTTCGAGAGATACTATACCTGTTATTTGAAGAAGAACACCCTGTATCTCAGGTGTTTCGAATGTTAGACTTTTTATTTTTGAAACGTTATTCTGGATTGTGAAGAGGAATGATTGGTGAAAATTTCAGTAGAATCAGCCCAGTGGTTCGAATGATACTATACCTGCCATTAGAAGAAGAACAGCCTGTATCTCAGTTATTTCGAATGTTAGACTGTTTATTTTTGGAACGTTTTTCTGGATTGTGAAGAGGAATGATTGGTGAAACTTTCAGTCGAATCAGCCCAGTGGTTCGAAAGATACTATACCTGCCATTTGAAGAAGAACACCCTGTATCTCAGTTATTTCGAAAGTTAGACTGTTTATTTTTGAAACGTTATTCTGGATTGTGAATAGGAATGATTGGTGAAAATTTCAGTCGAATCAGCCCTGTGGTTCGAGATATACTATACCTGCCATTTGAAGAAGAACACCCTGTATCTCAGTTGTTTCGAAAGTTAGACTGTTTATTTTTGAAACGTCATTCTGGATTGTGGAGAGGAATGATTGGTGAAAATTTCAGTCGAATCAGCCCATTGGTTCGAAAGATACTTTACCTGCCATTTGAAGACGAACACCCTGTATCTCAGTTATTTCGGAAGTTAGACTATTTATTTTTGAAACGTTATTCTGGATTGTAAAGAGGAATGATTGGTGAAAATTTCAGTCGAATCAGCCCAGCGGTTCGAAAGATACTATACCTGCCATTTGAAGAAGAACACCCTGTATCTCAGTTGTTTCGAAAGTTAGACTGTTTATTTTTGAAACGTTATTCTGGATTGTGAAGAGGAATGATTGGTGAAAATTTCAGTCGAGTCAGCCCTGTGGTTCGAGAGATACTATACCTGTCATTTGAAGAAGAACATCCTGTATCTCAGTTGTTTCGAAAGTTAGACTGTTTATTTTTGAAACGTTATTCTGGATTGCGAAGTCATTAGGACATATTTACTACCATTGTTTAAGGAGAACAATGTTAATGTCCTTAAAGCTACACCAGCATTTATGGCACACTTCAAAAAAACATTGCTCAGAATTTTGTACACATTTATTACAAATTTGCGTCCCAAAGCAAAAATTTATTACAGCTCCCGTTTTCCAGAAAAATGGCGGGGGCCAGCTTTAGATTAAAGCTGCACCACGCAGTGTGTATTTTCCAAAACATGCAATATTTAGTCATCGAATTGGCACCAGAATTTCTTACACATTTATTACAGATAAATGACAAGCAAAAAATTCGAAATTATTAACCCCAAGGGGCTAGACACCCCTAAATATTGAATATTCAAGTTGAATATGCATCAAAAGGGTGGACGATATGAAATTATTCATTATTCTTATTTAAACAAACTTTAAACGACATCATATTGTCCGATGATGGGAATTAAGCATCCCCGAATATATCGAAATTCCTATTACGTAATTATATGAACAACGACATAAACTGCGTTACGCAATTTCCCGCGGACGGTACATATACTCGTATCTGTCGGGATATTTCAAATCTCTTGGATATCGCCGATTTTTCTTCAGTTCAAAAATTTATTACAGTAGCCCACGCTTCTCTAACACATGCTTAAGGATTCTAGTGAACTATTGAATCAAGAAAAATATGGAATTAGTATCGTAGTATGTGAAAAAAAAAATTCGATATATAATGATGGAGAATTTCGATATTCATCAATTTTTCTCGTTGTAAACAATTTATTACAGTAGCCCACACTTCTCTAATACATGCTTAAGGATTCTAGTGAGTTAATTCATCAAGAAAAATATGGAATTAGTATCGTAGTAAGTGAAAAAAAAAATTCGAAAATTAATGATGGAGAATTTCGATATTCATCGATTTTTCTCTGTGAATTTTTCTCTTTCTCAAAAATTTATTACAGTAGCCCACACTTCTTTAACACATGCTCAAGGATTCTAGTGAACTATTCCATCAAGAAAAATATGGAATTAGTATCGTGGTATGTGAAAAAAAATAATTCAAAAGATAATGATGGAGAATTTCGATATTCATGGATTTTTCTCTGTGTCAAAAATGTATTACAGTAGCCCACACTTCTTTAACACATGCCCAAAGATTCTAGTGAACTATTCCATCAAGAAAAATATGGAATCAGTATCGTAGTATGTGAAAAAAAAATAATTCAAAAAATAATGATGGAGAATTTCGATATTCATCGATTTTTCTCTGTGTCAAAAATTCATTACAGTAGCCCACACTTTTCTAACACATGCTCAAGGATTCTAGTGAACTATTCCATCAAGAAAAATATTGAATAAGTATCGTGGTATGTGAAAAAAAATAATTCAAAAAATAATGATGGAGAATTTCGATATTCATCGATTTTTGTCTGTGTCAAAAATTTATTACAGTAGCCCACACTTCTTTAACACAAGCTTAAGGATTCAAGTGAGTTATTTCATCAAGAAAAATATGGAATTAGTATCGTAGTATGTGAAAAAAAATAATTCGAAAATTAATGATGGAGAATTTCGATATTCATCAATTTTTCTCTTTGTCAAAAATTTATTACAGTAGCCCACACTTCTTTAACACATGCTAAAGGATTCTAGTGGACTATTCCATCAAGAAAAATATGGAATTAGTATCGCGGTATGTGAAAAAAAATAATTCAAAAAATAATGATGGAGAATTTCGATATTCATCGATTTTTCTCTGTGTCAAAAATTTATTACAGTAGCCCACACTTCTGTAACACATGCTCAAGGATTCAAGTGAACTATTGTATCAAGAAAAATATGGAATTAGTATCGTGGTATGTGAAAAAAAATAATTAAAAAAATAATGATGGAGAATTTCGATATTCATCGAATTTTCTCTATGTCAAAAATTTATTACAGTAGCCCACACTTCTGTGACACATGCTCAAGGATTCTAGTGAACTATTCTATCAAGAAAAATATGGAATTAGTATCGTGGTATGTGAAAAAAAATAATTAAAAAAATAATGATGGAGAATTTAGATATTCATCGATTTTTCTCTGTGTCAAAAATTTATTACAGTAGCCCACACTTCTGTAACACATGTTCAAGGATTCAAGTGAACTATTGTATCAAGAAAAGTATGGAATTAGTATCGTGGTATGTGAAAAGAATTAATTAAAAAAATAATGATGGAGAATTTCGATATTCATCGATTTTTCTCTGTGTCAAAAATTTATTACAGTAGCCCACACTTCTGTGACACATGCTCAAGGATTCTAGTGAACTATTCTATCAAGAAAATTATGGAATTAGTATCGTGGTATGTGAAAAAAAATAATTAAAAAAATAATGATGGAGAATTTAGATATTCATCGATTTTTCTCTGTGTCAAAAATTTATTACAGTAGCCCACACTTCTGTAACACATGCTCAAGGATTCAAGTGAACTATTGTATCAAGAAAAATATGGAATTAGTATCGTGGTATGTGAAAAGAATTAATTAAAAAAATAATGATGGAGAATTTCGATATTCATCGATTTTTCTCTGTGTCAAAAATTTATTACAGTAGTCCACACTTTTCTAACACATGCCCAAGGATTCTAGTGAACTATTCCATCAAGAAAAATATGGAATAAGTATCGTGGTATGTGAAAAAAAATAATTCAAAAAATAATGATGGAGAATTTCGATATTCATCGATTTTTCTCTGTGTCAAAAATTTATTACAGTAGCCCACACTTCTTTAACACATGCTCAAGGATTCTAGTGAACTACTCCATCAAGAAAAATATGGAATTAGTATCGTGGTATGTAAAAAAAAAATAATTAAAAAAATAATGATGGAGAATTTAGATATTCATCGATTTTTCTCTGTGTCAAAAATTTATTACAGTAGCCCACACTTCTGTAACACATGCTCAAGGATTCAAGTGAACTATTGTATCAAGAAAAATATGGAATTAGTATCGTGGTATGTGAAAAGAATTAATTAAAAAAATAATGATGGAGAATTTCGATATTCATCGATTTTTCTCTGTGTCAAAAATTTATTACAGTAGCCCACACTTTTCTAACACATGCCCAAGGATTCTAGTGAACTATTCCATCAAGAAAAATATGGAATAAGTATCGTGGTATGTGAAAAAAAATAATTCAAAAAATAATGATGGAGAATCTCGATATTCATCGATTTTTCTCTGTGTCAAAAATTTATTACAGTAGCCCACACTTCTTTAACACATGCTCAAGGATTCAAGTGAACTACTCCATCAAGAAAAATATGGAATTAGTATCGTGGTATGTAAAAAAAAATAATTCAAAAAATAATGATGGAGAATTTCGATATTCATCGATTTTTCTCTGTGTCAAAAATTTATTACAGTAGCCCACACTTCTCTAGCACATGCTCAAGGATTCTAGTGAACTATTCCATCAAGAAAAATATGGAATAAGTATCGTGGTATGTGAAAAAAAATAATTCAAAAAATAATGATGGAGAATTTCGATATTCATCGATTTTTCTCTGTGTCAAAAATTTATTACAGTAGCCCACACTTCTTTGACGTATGCTCAAGGATTCTAGTGAACTATTCCATCAAGAAAAATATGGAATTAGTATCGTGGTATGTGAAAAAAAAATAATTCAAAAAATAATGATGGAGAATTTCGATATTCATCGATTTTTCTCTGTGTCAAAAATTTATTACAGTCACCCACACTTCTCTAACACATGCTCAAGGATTCTAGTGAACTATTCCATCAAGACAAATATGGAATTAGTTTCGTGGTATGTGAAAAAAAAATAATTCAAAAAATAATGATCTCCATCATTATTTTTTGAATTATTTTTTTTCACATACCACGATACTTATTCCATATTTTTCTTGATGGAATAGTTCACTAGAATCCTTGGGCATGTGTTAGAAAAGTGTGGGCTGCTGTAATGAATTTTTGACACAGAGAAAAATCGATGAATATCGAAATTCTCCATCATTATTTTTTGAATTATTTTTTTTCACATACCACGATACTTATTCCATATTTTTCTTGATGGAATAGTTCACTAGAATCCTTGGAAATGTGTTAGAAAAGTGTGGGCTGCTGTAATAAATTTTTGACACAGAGAAAAATCGATGAATATCGAAATTCTTCATCATTATTTTTTGAATTATTTTTTTTTCACATACCACGATACTAATTCCATATTTTTCTTGATAGAATAGTTCACTAGAATCCTTGAGCATGTGTTACAGAAGTGTGGGGTACTGTAATAAATTCTTGACACAGAGAAAAATTGATGAATATCGAAATTCTCCATCATTATTTTTCGAATTTTTTTTTTCACATACTTCGACACTAATTCCATATTTTTCTTGATGGAATAGTTCACTAGAATCCTTGAGCATGTGCAAGAGAAGTGTGGGCTGCTGTAATGAATTTTTGACACAGAGAAAAATCGATGAATATCGAAATTCTCCATCATTATTTTTTGAATTATTTTTTTTCACATACCACGATACTTATTCCATATTTTTCTTGATGGAATAGTTCACTAGAATCCTTGGAAATGTGTTTAAAAAGTGTGGGCTGCTGTAATAAATTTTTGACACAGAGAAAAATCGATGAATATCGAAATTCTTCATCATTATTTTTTGAATTATTTTTTTTTCACATACCACGATACTAATTCCATATTTTTCTTGATAGAATAGTTCACTAGAATCCTTGAGCATGTGTTACAGAAGTGTGGGGTACTGTAATAAATTTTTGACACAGAGAAAAATCGATGAATATCGAAATTCTCCATCATTATTTTTTGAATTATTTTTTTTCACATACCACGATACTAATTCCATATTTTTCTTGATGGAATAGTTCACTAGAATCCTTGGGCATTTGTTAGAAAAGTGTGGGCTACTGTAATAAATTTTTGACACAGAGAAAAACCGATGAATATCGAAATTCTCCATCATTATTTTTTTAATTATTTTTTTTCACATACCACGATACTAATTCCATATTTTTCTTGATGGAATAGTTCACTAGAATCATTGAGCATGTGTTAAAGAAGTGTGGGCTACTGTAATAAATTTTTGACAAAGAGAAAAATTGATGAATATCGAAATTCTCCATCATTAATTATCGAATTTTTTTTTTTCACATACTACGATACTAATTCTATATTTTTCTTGATGAAATAACTCACTAGAATCCTTAAGCATGTGTTAGAGAAGTCTGGGCTACTGTTATAAATTGTTTACAACGAGAAAAATTGATGAATATCGAAATTCTCCATCATTATTTTTCGAATTTTTTTTCACATACTAATTCCATATTTTTCTTGATTCAATAGTTCACTAGAATCCTTAAGCATGTGTTAGAGAAGCGTGGGCTACTGTAATAAATTTTTGAACTGAAGAAAAATCGGCGATATCCAAGAGATTTGAAATATACCGACAGATACGAGTATATGTACCGTCCGCGGGAAATTGCGTTACGCAGTTTATGTCGTTGTTCATATAATTACGTAATAGGAATTTCGATATGTTCGGGGATGCTTCATCCCCATCATCGGACAATATGATGTCGTTTTAAGTTTGTTTAGTAAGAATGATGAATAATTTCATACCGTCCACCTTTTGGATGCATATTCAACTTGAATATTCAATATTTAGGGGTGTCTAGCCCCTTGGGGTTAATAATTTCGAATTTTTTGCTTGTCATTTATCTGTAATAAATGTGTAAGAAATTCTGGTGCCAATTCGATGACTAAATATTGCATGTTTTGGAAAATACAGACTGCGTGGTGCAGCTTTAATCTAAAGCTGGCCCACGCCATTTTTCTGGAAAACGGGAGCTGTAATAAATGTTTGCTTTGGGACGCAAATTTGTAATAAATGTGTACAAAATTCTGAGCAATGTTTTTTTGAAGTGTGCCATAAATGCTGGTGTAGCTTTAAGGACATACAATGTTACTACTCACCAAATAACGAGAAATGATGAAAACTGAAATCACTCCTAATCTAACTTTATAACAATAACAATTCCGAATTCCATGATTTCCGAATCCGAATTATTGCAGTGCAGTTACCATTTGCCTGCAGCGTAGACTTTATGGTTTTGTTCTTTCTCGCTTTCTCCCGCTGATATCGTATATAGCTCTCTTTCTTACCGTACGTTGTAGTGTAACAATTGTGTTACATTTAAAAGAAAGCGTAACAAAATGTTACTTATTCTTTCGATTTTCGACATGTTGTTGGAACGAAATCTCCACATCTTTGAGAGAAAACTGAGGGGTGTTACGAAAAGTTACAATCTTTGTAATGAAAATATATTTTCCGTTCCACGCTGATGAAAATGATAATATCGAATCAATCAAAGTTCTTTTGAACAATTCATTATGTTCAAAGGTCGCACCTGCTTGGTATTAGTTAATGATGAAATGCATAATTAAATTCTGAGTTAGGAAGGTGTTCTTGCAACTAATCGAATTTTTGCAGCAATTGCAGCGATTTTTATTGATGTATATATAAGTATACTCAGAAAAATATCTCAACTGAATAAAAATCATGAATTTCTAGGACCGATCTTTCCTCATTAACAAATTCACGCAACAATAAATTCAAACTCAAAATTCAAATTATCACAGATTATATACCTATATTGCTCCAAAACTTTTTCTATTGGACAAGTAATGGATATCCATGGAATACGCCAATTTGGATATCCATTGTACAACCACAAATTGGATGTACAATGGATGCGCATATTTCGATGTCTTTTGGACATCTGTACTATGGATATACAATAAAAGTCCATGGATATCCAGTGATCCACTGGACACGAAATGGACATCCATCTGATGTACGTGTGTTGTCTGGGTTATTTGTTTTAATGTTAAGATTAATAATTCATTTCAAGGATAAATCTCACTTGATCAGGCATATGTTAGCTACGGAATGGGGAAAATTTTTGTGCTAAGGTAGATTCAAATTAAAAAAATGAAATTATTGGAAACAATTCACCATCTTGATAATGAATGACTATTATCGTATACTGATTTATAATACCGCAATGGAAGTTGAAGTGTGAATGTTGATGACCTGGGTACTTCGAAAACAAAGGATGTGGAACTTCGAAATTATAGCTGATTTGAATTTTATTTGTGAAAAGTCAGCTTCAGAAGGTGAATATGTTATTAATGTATCTAGAACGTGACTTCAAAACTTTAAAAACTGCAAACATCGAAAGAAATTATGGTGACACAGATATTCAGAAATTCTTAAAATTTTGCAGAAGTGTATGTGTATTTTAGAAAACAGGTCACTTGTAAAAATCCGTAGCAATTTATAAAGAAAAAACTATGTTTATTTTGTGATCGGAAAGATCGTTCTGCATCTGAGATTCATTTAAACGTAGTTGAATCATTACAGTACGTATGGGCCAAAAACACTTGAGCATATAGATAAATGTTCGGAATAAAATTTGTCGGAGACTAAAAAAACAAATATATAATAGATATTGAGATAATAAGAGCTATAAAACCCGAGATAATGGCGAAACACGCTTGATTAATTATATTTGGAATGCTATACAGCCGATTATTGCCAAAGAGTCTAACTTCAAATAGGCTACTATACACCTACAGAACTTCTGGATGTGAGTTTAATGTAAGAAAAAAGACAACATTCATTAACCTTTCAATCTGATCCATCTTAAATTCACCAACAATAAACAACGAGCTTCAACAAATATTCCGTTCACAAACCATGCATTCCACTTTCCGACATTCCGACGGACAGCTCCTCTTTTCGAGCGTATAGCCGCGGCAGATCCAAAGTGATCGGGATACGATTGCGCCGCTCGAATTCTCTCGAAGTCGCCCGTATGAAGTCGCTGGCAGTCGACGAGGGTACCTAGAATTCCATTCATTTGGATCTGTCGCGCAAATTCGTTCGTTTACGCTCCTATCGCGCCTTTCGAAATCGCTTGCAGTGGACGACCAGCCTAATAACGATGGAAGAAAGACTCGCGCGTAGACTTCCCCACCTAATACGCCGACTTAACAAAGTTTCCTTAGGTGGGAATTAGTATATCTCATAATTTTACTCTAGGTTTGAGTGTATGTAATGAATGTAATACTTGAAACACGTAGAATACAGTTTTATATAGTTGTATAGTTGTTATAAGTTATTGCATCATTTTCATTGGTCCTTCTGAAAGCTTGGATTAGTATATTTTATAATATAATACTCAGTCTGAATGGATGTAATTTTATACTTGAAACACGAAGATGAATTTTGATATTAGATCGTTTCCACAAATGACATGAATTAGCATATTCATTCCTGAATATATTCGATATCAGTTTGTATAATGAATTTGATCTCAGAGGACCGAGTTGGGTTTCTGATCAAGAATCCGTTGACGGAAAAAAAATTCTGTCCAGGTGTGTGTCTTTTTTGTTTGGCGCATCCAGATTTTGAATTTGTATAAATAGGGATATTCTCTCGGAAAACCGGCCGAAAACGTTGCTCATCTATACCTAATTTAAAAATTTTAATATAATATATTTCCTCTCGCTATGGGTATGATATGAAAACAAATCGATAGCACGCTGTTCCACAGAATATGCACAAAAAAATTATGAAATAGTTCAGCCTATTTTTTCATCAATAGCTGAAATTACTGTGGATATATGAATTACTGTGGATATATGAATTTATTCAAGAAACGGGAGGCGAATGTCAAAAAGTTCCAGTCCCAGTAACACTAATAAAATATTCTTTTGAATTTTTTATTATGCAATCCTAACGACATTTTGCTTACATATGCACGTACTCCTACACTCAAATAACGATCTATAATTGAATCAGATCATTAGTTCCGCAATTATCAGAAAAAAAAAACATCTTGCCCATGATTTTTTCACACCCTAAATAAATTTCAGACTTTATATAGAAACAGGTTCTACTTAATTTATCAATACATAACTCAATCGATTATGCCCATCTACGAACTCACCCGAGATATTGTTGTTTTGCCTGAAATCGAGTAAAGCCGTGTTATACCCTTAAACACTTATATCATCCACTTTACGACCTCACATCGTCTTTAAATGATTTTTCATTTGATTTTTATTATATTGTCTTCCTTTTCTGATGGATTTCATCCTTTTATTATTTTTTTGCTTCAAAACATTATCGACCCTAGTTTATAGAAAGACTTTGACAACGGATAATTCATTAGGTATTTCAACCTAGAAAATTATAGACATTCAGGCAAAACGATAACGCCCTTGCTCTCCAAGAATTATTTCTTGGAAATTCAACTTATATGCGAGATTTTCCGAAAGCCAAGATTTAATATAAAAGTCCTGCGTCGTTTTCAGGATTTATAAAAAATTGACAGAACCCAGAACATAGGGTTTCACCTATATAAATCGGGATTTCCGAGAGAATTGAAATAATTCGGTTAATTTCGATATGTTTCAACAAACGTTTTCAATCCCCTTCAATTTCTAAATGCAAGAAGCACACATGCATGAATGCAAGTCTTCATATGCTCTGAATGACGATCTAATGAAATAAAATTATATATTCTGTGTCCAATATCAGTCGAATATAAAAGATAGTTGAATACCATTCTAAACCAAATAATTTAGAAAGAAACTTTGTTTTTCGCTTTCCCCCGTGGATGCACCCGTAGTTTGGCTGGCAGCCAATACAAAAACCAAAAGAATTTTGATATAGATGGAAGGTGGAGGATGCAAAGATATATAGATATTCGAATAGTATTAAAATAAGTAAACCAATTATTCGCAAGTATTTAATCTAATGAGTGTTTGTGAACTATCGAAATGAAATAATGATAGTTTTGAAAGTGAACTATCCTATACTCTAAATCAATCACGAAATATTCTTGATTTTGAGGAATCTACATGTTTCCAGAAATTATACCATTTATTGTTTCTGAGTATAATAATCTCCATTTTAGTATAAACCTATAGTTTCATCAGATTGATCCAAGAATACAAAATAACCCGATATTCTTGTGTTTATACAATATAAACTTGAAGTGAGTGGAAATTTTCAAGAATATTGCGATTGTTGATTTGAGAATAGTTTTCTTTCCGTGCAATTGGAATTGGGTAAATATTGTGAAATATGAAGCTCAAGGTATGACACACATTCGTTGGAAATATATATGGATTAATTTCAGAAGAATACGAATTTTTGGAAAAAAATGTTGAGAAAAATTTTTTTTTTAATTACTGACTGCATGAAAAATTGCTTCGAGAGACACGCAACATCGAAAATAATACTTGACAAACCCTTGAAATGTAAACAGGGGGCAATAAAATAGCATCTAGGTAGACGACCGATGATTTCGGGTTTCAAATAGCCCTGGGAATTTTTTTGAGAATTATTTGTAAGAGATGCAAAATAAAACAAATAATATGTCAGAATTCAATGATCATATCGATACTGTATGATATATCGACCTCTTCAGGTGTAACGATTAGTATGACTCATTTTTCTGCATTAGATATGCCCTTTATGTATTATCTGCCTTTTTAGGTGGAAAGGATGAAAATACGGATAAATGTAGCGTACAGATCCACTTAGGCGTGGAGCCCCTGGCATTGATGTTATACAAAAATAATTATCACTCTTTTGAAATGGAACCTCAGGAACATAATATTGTGACTTTTGGGATTTAATTGACTACTAATTATTTCATATGGGAAATTATCAAAAGTTTTCGTTATTTATATCATTCAAAAAGCATTGTTAGGATCATTGTTTTCCCTATACAATTTTATTGAGATTGAGCATTCCTTCTGAAACATTGTTGTATAAGGATTCAATATTTGTGAAGTATTTTAATTAAAGAATAAAATATTAAAATCGAATTTGGTGAAACTGTATTCCAATAATTTATCCGTTACATATCATTCGAAGTTCCCGATGCGCAAGTCCATTTCTTCAACTTTTTTTGTGAATGCTTATTTTTCTGTTGTTATTGTATTCTTTAACGATGTTATTGTAGATTGAGATGAATATAACCATCTTCTAGTTCCGCCCATGTTCCATCATCCAAATGATCTGCGATCGCAGAGACATCTTGATTGAAAGAATTTGCGCCATATTTTATCGGGTAGAGTTGGATACTTAGCTATAAGCCTAGGTAACTCAAGCTACGACATACTACAACCCGAACTAAGAATCGACCTGTCACTGATACTACAGTGACTTTATACAAGACAGTGGCGACAATAGATGGTCCACTTTTTGATTGGTTGTCCCCGTCACGTCCACATGGTATAATCCGCCATTCTGCGTCGAGAAATTTGTTGTTAACTTAGTGAATTCTGCTGTTATCGTGGTTTTCTCGAAGATAAACGTTTATTTGACTATTACCCAGCAGGGATAAGTAACACCCGTCTCATCTTATTGAATTTATATTATTAATAACAAAGCTGAATACCATTTGACGAAAAAATGCCCGGTTGTGCAGCAGTTCATTGCAGCAATTCTTCTGCAAAAGGATTCCTTATGGAACGTTTCCCAACAGATCCTGAGAGAAGAAGGCAGTGGCAAATCAAAACTAGGAGAGACAAATGGACCCCCACAAACAATTCATATTTATGTGAGGTATGTATAAAGAAAAATTGTTGATTAATATTTGAGATTATATCAACAAAATAATTTAATTATAGGTTCACTTTGTTGATATGTGGGAAAGAACCCGAGAGGATGGAACTAGAAAATTGAAAATCAATGCTGTTGGGCACAGCATTGATTTTCAATTTTCTTGATGGTTTGTTCTTCGAAAATGAGAATATAGTGGGCCTATATTCTCATTTTCGAAGAACAAACCATCAAGAAAATTTCCTAATCGGAGAGAAGTTACGATTCCAGAGAAAATTGAACCCTTTAAAGTAAGTCATCTGTATAGGATTATTTCAAACCATATTTTAATTTTTCATCATCATTATGATTGGTTATTTCATGAAGAATTCTCACCCATGAAAAATAGTAATAGTTATATTATATGTAACAAAGTAATACATATATCACTTTGGTTGAACCGAAATAAGAAGTGAGTACGATAATTTTTTTTTAGGAGAACCTACAAGTAGAATTAGTAGAAGCCCTGAATGTACCCCACATTTCTACGGAGGCATCAGCAGAGCCGCAGTGTGCATCAGTCCCATCCATATCAAGTTCTGATCCGGCTAATTCTTCTTCAACATTAGATTCATCATCAGAGAGACAAAGTTCACCGAGTAATTCTGCTGGTGCTAAAATTGACTCTACTCTACTTAGGAATAAGAAGCTTTATAACAAGGAAATACTAAGGGCCAAAGAATATAAAAGAAAGCAGCTCGAAACTGTTCATGAACGTGAAAAAATTTCATCACAGTCGGAGCATTCATTATTTAACAAGGATCAAATGGAAGCTTTGAGGAGACGAGGTTTTAAAATTGATAAAGTGGTCAAACGAAACCATAACAATATCTTTCAAACTTGAATTTTCTTGTGAACTGTTGAACCAAGGTTACCCTTTACCATCTATCCGAACACTCCAGAGGAAACTTCAACCCATAAAATTCGACTCTGGCATATCAGATGAAGAATTTAAATTTTTGGAGATAAAAATTCATAAATTTGAGCAATATGAGACAGATTGCGTGTTGGTACTAAATGAAATGGCTATTACACCAGGATATATTTTCGATAGTTCTCTGAATAAATATTTTTGGGAATCTGCCACACCATTTTGGAGTAGCAACACATGTTCTCGTGTTTATGTTAGGAGGAATTTCGACTCGGTGGAAACAAATTGTTGAGTATTATTTCACTAGTGATTCGGTTAATGGTGCTGTCTCGAAAGAAATTATAGAATCTTTATTTGAAAGAGCAGAAAGACTGACACTTAACATACTTAGCAAACTTCAGATATGGGTGCCGGTAATCAAGCATTATGGAAGACTTAGGGTATTTCGCTGGAAAACACTACCAGTTAAACTGCAAAATTGCACACCCTATAAGACCAGATGAGGTTGTATATTTTTTTGCTGACGTTCCTCAACTGTTAAAGAATATTAAATCAATGATTGTTCAGAATGAAATCATCAGATTATCACCCGACATTGTTGAAAAATACAATCTTCCTTCCCATGAAGTTCTGGCAAGTCATCTTAATGAACTAGTATCACATCAGGAAGCACATACTTTTAAATTGGCCCCAAAATTGACGGGAAAATATTTGCTACCAACTCATTTTCCTAAAATGAAAATGGAAACCTCAATGTCATAAGCCATAGTGTTAGTAATGCTTTAAAATTTTTAGCTGAGGTACTCGATAAGTCTGAGTATCTAACAACAGCTTGGTTTATAGATCAAATTGAGAAATGGTTCTACCTCATGACTTCTAGGCATCCTTCTTGCGCTCTTAGCAAATTCAACATAGATGTTTACAATGAATCTATACAATTTTTTAATGATTTTATGTACCTATTCTCCAGCATTGAAGTTTGTTACAAGAAATCGTGGAAGCCTTCTCAAACTGGAGTTCGAATTTCAACTCAATCCATGTTGGATATTCAGAGATACTTGTTGGAGTCCAAAAATTATCGTTTCGTTTTAACAAGTAGATTTACACAGGACTGTCCTGAAAATTTATTTTCTGTGCTAAGAAGCAAACAAATAATACCCAACGCAGTCCAAGTGAAAAATAACTCAAAGTCGATTTGCATATCACAATATTTAAAAAGTTCTAGTAGTTTCTAGTCTTTTTTTCAACACAAGTAGAGTCCAAAAAACCAGCTAAAAATCATCCTCATCATAGCTACTTGCTATGATGAGGATGATCGCGAAATTTTAGCTGGTTCTTTGGACTCTACTTGTGTTGAAAAACGTACATATGATACTGTTGAGCTTCCTCCAATCATGGAAAGTCCAGTATTCAATCCATCTCTGTCTGAGCTTGACTCAATTTATAACGCTTGTGGTTATATACTGCAAAGTATTATAAATAATTCGAAGACTTGCAAAATGTACATTGTTGCAGCTAGCTCAAAAGCTCCGATTTATAGTAGTTTTACTAAGATTACTCGACTCAAAAGATTCCGAGGAAATTCATTGTTTTGCTTCTTTCTAGACATGGAGGCTACTTTAAGAAAATATTTACCTATTGCTTATACCCAATATATAAATTTGAAAGAATTTCATTTTGAAGATATGTCCAACCTCGTCATTGATTTGCCAGATTGTCATAAATTAAAGAATATAATTATTAATAGATTTATAATATTCCGTTTGAAATTAAATAAAAAAAAAAGGAAAATGCAGCTAGAAGATTTACGAGTAAAACGGTGGCTGAACACTCTTTGTGAGGGAGCTCTTCTCCAGATAATTTCTTCAGATTTTTCGTCCAGATGTAATATAATTTTTCACATTTTATTGTTTTGCAATTGTAAAAGTAAATTGAATTATAGGACAATTTGTGTATTCAATTTCGAGCTTTCTAGAAGTCTAATTAGAGAAAAACTTCTCAATGAAAACATGAATTTGAAATAGAATGCTTTATTGTTTGAAAGAATCTAATATTACCCGGTAGATAACCCATTTATTTCTATCATAACGATTTCCGTTAACTGATATACCATTTCAGTTTTAATTTGGCCCGTGACAGTCAAGATTTTACTTACTAAAATTGCATCGTTGCTGCTGATTCCAAAGTTCTACAAAATTTGCCCAACTTAAAGGTAAAAAGGATATCAGTTAGTTTTTTGGAATAGTGCATAGTTTTTATTTTTCAAAAACGGAAGCTACAATTAGAAAATATATATCAATCATTTCCAAACAAATATTAATTTTGAAGGATTGTCCTCCCCTTGCAATGATATTCTAGATTGTCATAAATTGAAGAGTTAAATCATTAATAGGATTCTCAATATGATCATACAACATTCAAAAGTGCACTCAAAAGATCATCCAATATGATGCTCGTTGAACATTTATTTTAGATATATTGAGTTTGATTCAAATGATTTCTCTATGAAAATGAAACAATTTAGTAACCATTCCAATTATGAATTGAGTTGGAGATGAAACTTCCAAGGTATAAGTTTATATTTAAATATTTCGTTGAAACAAATGATATTTCAGTACTATTTCGTTCGAATTTCGACGCAAAATGGCGGGTAGGCAGAGCTTATATCCCTATTGTCGTCACTGTCTTGTAAAAAGTCACTGTAACTAATACCAGCGTTTGTGTCGCCATCTTACCGTGGTATCAGGGCCGTCAAATGATATTTCCTTAAGGTTGGCCTACTATCCCTCTTTATACAATGCCCATATCTTCCAAACTAAGAGAGACCGCCTTTGTTCGATATACTGCGTATAATGATCTAATTATATCATTAATAACTTAACGGGAAATCTTGCGGGTGTACCTTTTTGAAAAAGAACTAAATTTTAATTCGATTTGTTCTATATTGTGAATAAAATATAAAATAAGTATCTATATCTGCTGAATAATTGGGTGGATTCACGAATTTGGCTTTCGAAATTCAGGTCCAAAACATCTCTTTAAATATATAGTGTGTAACGTAATTTGCACTTTTATTCATTTGGAATTTTATTAAAGTTCAATTGAAGGTATTTTTGACAGTTAGACTGCGAACGGCAGCTGTTCGCCGGAGAGCAATAATGGACATGGGTCTTTTTTTTTGCTTTTTTTTTATTGTAACTAATTATGAACTTACTGAGCTTAATACTGAGTAATTGCAGTAATAATTCTGTAATGGCGCCAATTAGTTTGAGTCTGTTCAAACTGATCCAATTCGGGGTAAACTAATAAACCCACGAATGACGAAGAATATGATGAGGTAATTAAATATGGTATACAAAATCTTCACACATAACATAGATTTATTTTCCTGATGTTCGGATACAGCTTCGGTACTCACTTTGAAGAATATGGGGTGTTGGTGGAGATGCCAACTTGAAGATGGTGGTATCGATGTCAGATTCTAAAGTCGACGTAGCAACCAACCAATGTCGGGGGTTAGCGGAGTACTCGAAATGTGTCTGTTACTGACACAAACCAAACATAAAACCCTGCGAAATGATTCACAAAACTTTAGGTGGAAACAAACGAAAGTCGTTGAACTCACCTTTTTGAAAGGGTTTTTCGAAGCACAATATTGAAATGAAAATATCGAGAATCTAATTTATATAAATCCTCTTTAGAGAAAATCAAACGTTTTATTCATATGCTTTGTAGCCTGCGAATGAATTCTTCTTCTTCGTCTGTAGACGGTATACAACGGTAATACAACGGTTATTTGTCCATAATACTCGCCACTAGTTGGAAAGTTTCGTCCAAAATTTAGAAAAACCGGAGTATACCGGTAATTTTTTGAATGTCTTTGTCCCAGTCGCAATGTTTCAAGTCTTCGATGTAACAACGAATAGTTGTTCCCACAGTCTGATTCGTTCTTTCCACGAAATCGCACTGAGGTGAATAAACGGCTGTATACCAAATTTTCTGAACCAAATAAGATTCCGCCAATTTCTTCACTGTACGGCCGGAAAATTGAGCACCGTTATCAGAAATGATGAATTGCGGAACTCCGAACTTTAAGAATACGTCTGATTCCAAACATTTAACTATGTTCTCTGCGGTCACTTTTCGCATGGGATGCAGTAAAACATATTTAGTGAACCAATCCGACATAACAAGTAAAAATGTATTACCACGTTTTGATCTGGGAAATGGACCCATTAAATCCAGAGCAATAACTTGCCACGGAAAACTCACATTTTTCTCCTTTCCCATTAAACCTAGTCCGGGTTTGTTGTACACTTTTTGAGATCCACAGGTTTTACACTGATGGATAAACTTAAGAATATCGAATCTCATTTTAGGCCGATAATAAAGTTCACTGATTCTGGCGAAAGTTTTGTAAAAACCAAGGTGACTGCATGTTGGAGGATCGTGAAATTTTCTTATTATTTCATTACGCTTGTTTTTCGGCATGATGGTTTTCCATTTGGACAAGTTTGACTGAACCGGAACATTAGATGGAACTAGCTTAAAAAGAGTGTTATTTTCAACCATCCATTGTGGAAATTTTTGGGGATTATTTTTTATTTTGATGCGCATATTGCGATACCAATTATCTACATCCTCTTCGTTAATTGATATTAGACATACTTCACTAGACTCATGAAGACGACTAAGGAAATCGGGAACTACATTAGTTTTGCCCTTTCGGTGCTACAATTCAAAATCAAACTGCCTTAAACGAACTGCGCACCGTGCTATCTTCCTGAAGGGTTCGATAATTTGCTCAACCATAACAGAGAATAATGGTCAGTTATTACTGTAAACCTGACTCCTTTGACGTAAGGCCTGAATTTTTCTAGGCAAAACAATAGAGCTAATAGTTCTCGTTCCGTTACAGAATAATTTCGTTCGGCTCGGGAAAGAGAACGGCTAGCTTAAGCTATAACCTTTTCACCGGAATCATGATGCTGTGTCAGCACATCACCAACGCCAGAGGCGGAGGCATCACTCTGTATAGTGAAAGGACGATCGAAGTCAGGAGACGTAAGTATTGGCGAAGCTACCACAGCCTCCTTGATTTTGAGAAATGCCTTTTTGGCTCGAGGTGTCCATTCAATAGATTGACGTTTCTTTTTGCCCTTTATCTAATCATTAATTGGAGATATTAAGGTCGAAAAGTCTTTGATGAAACTCCGATACCAAAAACACATTCCTACGAATCTCTTGATTTGCGTAGTGGTATTAGGACGAGGAAAATTTACCATACATGAAATTTTATCAGGATCGGTTTTCAAACCATGACCGTCAACAATATAGCCTAAATACTTTATAGAATTCCGAAAAAAATGACATTTATCTAAGTTAACTTTCAAATTTGAATGTTTGAGACGGCTAAGCACTCCTTTTAAAAGTCCAACATGTTCCTCGAAATAGGATGAAAAAATTATTTTATCATCTATATAAACAAAAGTTTTATTTTCAAATTTAGGGCCAAAAAGTTTATCAACAAGTCGCTGTTGTGCTTGTGCGAAAGATTTCCTTAAATCTATACTAGAAATGCTTCTGTAAGGCCGCTGAGAATTCGATCTATACGTGGAAGTGGATACGAATCGTGTTTGGTAATTTCATTGAGCTTACGACCGTCGAAAAAAAATCTTTATTCGTCATTCCTTTTTTTGACTAATAAAACCGGACTACTCCATGGTGAATTTGAAGGTTTGACAACGCCTAACTTCAACATTTCATTTAATTCGTCATTCAATATTTTCATCATGTATGGAGATAGAGGATATTGTTTTGAGCGAAAAGGTTTTGCGTCTCCTGTGTCTATAACCAATTGAATCTCACTCGTCCTGCCCAAACGATCCTTACTACTAATTTCTTCGAAAGCTGACAGCAGATCATCAGCGATAACTTGTTGTCCCGCATTCAAACATTCTACACTACTACTACTAAGTTTCGATTTTAGCATTGTCGAAGGAACTCAAAGTATTCAAAGGGATATTGTCTTGTTGAACGTCCCATTTTCCTTTGAGATAATCAATCTTGATAGCGAATTTGCGGCAGAAATCACTTCCAAAAATGAAATCGTGACCAAGACTAGGAACTACTAAGGCTTCTACAACATGGCATTGGCCATTGATCACAACAGGCAAATGAACTAAACCGAAAACTTGCTGTCTCTCATCATCAGCAGTGAACACAGAATCTCCACGATAAGGAAATATTCTCAAATTTAAGGGTTTCAAAAATTTAGCGCCACTTTTGCCGACTATTGTTACGTTAGAACCCGAATCTAATAAACCAACAACCGGATAATCCAATATGTTTACTTCTATGAACGGTCTATCATCAAATTTCTTCTCACTGAAAAGTGGTGATGTTCGATTAGCCGCTGAAAATTTATAGTCCCGCACTTTAATTTTCCAATTTTCCCAATCAACTTTATCGAAACGATGTAAATTCGATCTACTGGCCCCTAGAGAATTATTGTGGGATGAGTTACGGGCCCTGAAAGACATCCCAGCATTTAGTTTTTTGAACAACTTTTACAAGTGCGGACAGTCACATTAGGTGAACCATAACGGTAACAAAACTTACATCATTTGAATTTGCAGTTATTATAGTAGTGGCAGTTTATGGCAGTTCCAACATTCCATTCCATTTCCACTCTTGACACCACTGTTGATATCTTGAGAAGGATTAGGAAATATAGAGGAAACCTGACGCGAATTAACTGTATATTTGCTACGTTGATCATCATCGTTTTGGCTGAAAACAGTTCTTTGCTTTGTACTATCCTTTTCGTGACCTACCTCGACTGATTCAATTTTCAAAAAGTCTTCATCTTCTGAACGTTCTATTAATTTATGAAGATCAGGAATAGTCGGTGTCTCGACGGTTGCAATGGCTTTTTTATATGCCGAAAGTAGGTTTCCATGTAAATATTTCAGTTTGGTAGTTTCTGCAGAAGGGCGAGTTAAACGGTTGAATAACTCATTAATCTCGGCGAAAATATTGTCGCACTTTCGTTTTGTAATTGACTGCGACTTCTTATTTTTTCCCATAAATCATCGTCGTGATAAGGTAATTGAATATCTCGTTTAAGCAAATCGACAGGTGAATCCCAATCTTTAACTTCTGAAACCGCTTGACGGAACCAGCATAAAGCATCGTCTACAAACAAGTCTCTAGCTGAATCGAATAATTCTGATTTTGTGACATGGCGTGCTTTTCTTAATTCTTCGATATTCTAGAAATATAGTTAATTTGTCTTTATCACCATTGAAATTTTCCCCCCACTTATATACTGGAATAGATTTAATATTTGAAGGGGATGGAAAATTCTGAACAGCATTATTATTCAGGGAATTAATCGTAGTATCACTGACCGGTGGTAACTGATCATTAGTACTTGATGTAACATTATCACGAATATCAGCCTCAACAGACATGTCGCAAAAGATTCGTTCTTAAATTCTCTGCGCAAAGCAACATCCTTATCTTCATAATCTAAAGGTAAACGCTTAATACGATCTGTTACGTGTGCAAGACGAGATTTTACCTTTTTGAAAACAGAATCTGTACTTGATCCTTCAAAATAAACAATCAGTGATGTGATAGATTCAAGGGTGGTATTAATCTCTTGAACTTCAATTTCTGAGGCAAAACAAGGGTCTAATACTTGCAAAATTTCTCCAGCATTCTGTCTAGCTAACAAACGTTTTAAAATTTTTCTTCTGTCATCTTGAGATCTATTTGATACAACTCTCCTAATTCGAAGTTCATAATTGAGTTAATTTAACAAAAGATGAGTGGGATTCATTATCTAAAAAAATGAAGTATCAAAGTGTACAGGGGCAAATAAGAAATTCAGCTTATATAGCAACTACAGAATATATATAGGTATTGATCTGTAAAATCAG
Organism: Myrrha octodecimguttata; assembly: GCA_958510865.1. Lineage (NCBI taxonomy): Eukaryota > Metazoa > Arthropoda > Insecta > Coleoptera > Coccinellidae > Myrrha > Myrrha octodecimguttata. The sequence goes on from OY294060.1 coordinate 18,777,353, forward strand.
TAGCAAAAATTATGGAATCTACAATTTATCTTGAAATCCATGAAAATTATTCCATACAATATCACAAATACTTTCAAAGATAAAAAAATGTAAACACTAGAAAAAAATATTTCACATAAGTGGTACAAGATATCAGTGTTTTAGCAAGAAATTATAGTTAACAAAATAGTTTTAAGCAGGCCCCCACTGTGGGCGCCAAATTAGTGTAACGTAATTTGCACTTTTATTCATTTGGCTTTTTATTAAAGTTCAATTGAAGGTATTTTTGACAGTTCCACTGCGAACGGCAGCTGTTCGCCGGAGAGCAATAATGGCCATGGGTCTTTTTTGTAGCTTTTTTTTATCGTAACTAATTCTGAACTAACTGAGCTTAATACTGAGTTACTGCAGTAATAATTCTGTAAGGGCGCCAATTAGTTTGAATATATTTAAACTGATCCAATTCGTGGTAAACCCACGAATGACGAAAAATATGATGAGATAATTAAATATGGTATACAAAATCTTCACACATAAAAAGATTTATTTTCCTGATGTTCGGATACAGCTTCGGTTCTCACTTTGAAGAATATGGGGTGTTGGTGAAGATGCCAACTTGGAGATGGTGGTATAGATGTCAGATTCTAAAGTCGACGTAGCAACCAACCAATGTCGGGGGTTAGCGGAGTAATCGAAATGCGTCTGGTACTGACACAAACCAAAAATAAAACCCTGCGAAATGATTCACAAAACTTTAGATGAAAACAAACGAAAGTCGTTAAACTCACCCTTTAGAAAGGGTTTTTCGAAGCACAATATTAAAATGAAAATAACGAGAATCTAATTCATATAAATCCTCCTTAGAGAAAATCAAACGTTTTATTCATATGCTTTGTAGCCTGCGAATGAATTCTTGAGTTTGACAAAGGATTTCATGTTCCCGTTCCGCGATAAGTTTTTATATCCTTTTTTTTAAATTTTGTTAAATACGCGGTCACCTCAAAATCAGCATCACCACAACTGTTGTTTCAACAGAACACTGTACTACAAATTTGAATTATAATTCTAATTAGTGTTTCCCAGTACAGATGGAACAACCAACCTACTTCTTGACACAATGCTGGAGGAATTTGATTCGTATACTAGATTGAGATGTTCAATATATTTTATAATTTCTAAACGTTACAAGTGAAAGTTCTCGAACTCAAAACTTGCTTTTCTAGAATTTTTATTTTCATCTACTAGTTTGAATTATTTGCAAACTGGGTCGTTCACTAAGATACGACCGAATATCGAGCGAAATGAATCCTAATAATGAAAACCATAGTAACACAGAAACAAATTTGTAGGCCGCATTATGTTTGTTTCAAGTATATGGGATGGATATAGGTTTCCCTAGTGTTTGTCATAGTTAAAGAATATCTGTATGAAATGGAGAGAAGATAATAATAGTTGAAAAGAATGTCAAAACAAGTCGTTACTCTAACCAAATGGATTCCATTAGATATTTGCACTAATATCTCATTGTTTGATGGGTGTAAAGAATTGAGAACAGATGCATCAAATTTGCTCTATAGAATAAGTAACTTCTCACAAAATATTCAATTTAAGAGTCATTCGAAAATGTTGCAGCATCTTATCGAACATGATCTGGATTTTCAAGTAAGTATAATGTTGATACCTCTTAAGAGCTTGATTCATGCACCTCTACTCATGGTCATGACTGAAATTAAAATATGCGTAAACTTTCCATCAACAGTTGTTCAGGCATCTGTCTTGGAAATAATGTCGCGAGATTGCTGTCTATAAAGTGACGTATGCTTGAAATATCTCAAAAACTAAAACATTATTTCGCATCTCTCAGTAAGCACCTTAGAATTGGAAAATTTTTCATTCATATTAATTTCATGATACCGCCGAATAAACTTGACATTCAGCTATGAAATCAAAATATTTCACATTCAAATTTCGAAAGGTGTTCACTCCGTTAAGTTAAAATTGGATCAAATTCCAGCGATAAAGAATATTCAAATTTTATCCTCTTACTCGTTTAAAGTGAAGACCTACTATGTATTATATTATGCTCAAGATGATATATTATAGTATTCAGCAATCAAATTGATTGAGTTCAATTTTTCTTTTTGAGTCTGCAGGGTGTATATATCATTCCAATATAATTGTTTATTTAATGGCCTCTGACCCTGTTGGCCAACTAAAGTCCATTCTGAAGAACCACTGCATGCCCTATGTCGTTTATTATACCGAAAATGATCTTGCTCATGATGAAGATGTGAAATTCAATCCTGCCATTACCACGATTCCGAGAACAAGCCAGCGATTTGAAATATTTATAGTCCGAGAACATAACGTTAATCCTTCCGTCCGTCCGACCTTCCATCCGGCCAGCCGTCCGTTTGTGCTTTCGAAGGAAAGCTGAAAACACAGAATTGTGAATTTTTTTTTAAATAATACTATCGAACGATCATCAGAAAATCTGGAACAAATCAGCTGACTTTCGGAATTATCAACCATTCCCAGGAAATAACCAAGAAATTTGACATATTTTTTTCCATCATCTCCAAAGACTGATATAAGATCCAACTGAAATTCTGATTACTGTTGCTAAATATCGAATTTGAAGTCGGTGCCAAAGGACTCTGCAATAATTCTATGGTAAATTGGATCTCGGTGAAATCGGCTATTAATATGTTCTAGTTTCTGATCTACTGAACAGAAAATGTAACAAGCAAAAAGTTAAACTAAGAACAGCAAAAAGCTCATTATTAACCAGTCAAAAACGAAAACTTCTGGCAATTTCTAGTGTTTGACTGTTCATTAATTAGCTTTTTACCCATTACATGGTTTGTTCAGTACGTCAATTGCTATATACAACATATTGGAACATCAGCCGGCTTTTTAGTGTTCGATTAGCTATAACTCAATAACTGTTCCTTAATTTGCTTTTTTCCTTTTCAGTTCAGTAGTCCTCAAGTTACAACATATTAAAAATTCAGTCGACCTCACCGAGATGAAATTTCCCTTATAATTTATTGCAGACCGAATTTTTCGTGTTTGACTGCTTATTAATAAGCTTTTTGCCTGAGATATTTTTAGGTCAGTATACGCCATAAGCTGAAAAATATCAAGAAATTAACTGATTTATCGAGTTCAAATTTCCCATGAAATTAGCGCGAGGTTGTTCCATTGAAACTTAATGAATTGTTTACATTAAAAATTTTCGGAACTGAATTAGTTCTTCTACTTTCATGATCCTTACGAAGTTTCGCAAAAAGTAGGGCATCGTAATTTTACAACAACGTACGTAAGTTTATATTTGATCGCTTTATTTCTTCTTGACATATCGAGAAAATAATATAAAACTTTTCAATGTCCGAGGCATTTGACAAACTAGGTTTCCATATCTCCTGAAGTGAATATCAGATCAATCTGAAATTTGAACCACTCTTATTGAGTATACCGATGGACTTGAATCTGGTGAATTATATAAAAAAAAGATTCTTTCCAAGACAAGTTTGGAGCATTTCCGAAACATCTCATTTAACATTATCCACCATTGCAAATCTCAAGCTATTGTGCGTTACGCGGCGGTATTTTTCAACTAGGTACGAGGTTCCAATCTAATCGCCCTAGTACTTTTTGAGATATTGAAGAAATAACCTCAAAAATTAGAAGAACAACGAAATTTGATAACTTTTTTTTACTATATCTCCGAAAATTAATATCGGATCAAATTGAAACTTGGAACACCATTGATGAATACTTGAAATAGCTGACAGGAACTAGGAATCGGGAAAGATCAATAAATCTTAGCTAATGCCGACGTTTCTCAACTACAATTTTGCTTCTTCAGAGCTAAACTAGAAAAAACATCATGTAATCGAACACAAACATGAACACTTTGGAGGCTTGTACGTTAGACTCAATAATAAATGAAACTAATCATTAAATTATATTTTAGAATGGCAGAAACCACTTTCGGACATCACAATCGGCCGAAACTTACCAAAGCTGAATTATGTTCTCTTCAAGATGTAGGTAACCATGAACGACTAGCCAGAAAATCACAGTGAAATTCGGAAGAATTTCATAAAATAGTGCTCTAAAATACGATATCACCAATACAAACAGCGAAAGACAAATGCATATCGAAATTCGCGAGCTCCGGTCTCTGCTCACACAAAACAATATTTATACCTGTGTAGAGAGTACCTATTTACTCCAGATTAAAGACATCACAATAAACCCACATCGACTCAAAGTTTAAAATTTTGAAAGTCAAACTGGCAACCTTCCTGAAAATGATGAACCGCCAAAGCTGTCGTATTTTCTTTACACCTGAATGCCTCGTTACAATCATACCTATAGTGTCTGATTATGTTTCTCAGAAGTTGTTTTACCTGATCTACAAACATTTTTGCCAATTCTCGCATGATATTTTGTTAACTAGGTTTTATTTTTATCTTTCAATGTAGAAAACAAACGGCAACAAGGGTACAAATTATATGAAACGATTTATACGTTGTTTGGGAACTGACTAAAAGTCTGGAAAACCTACTGATGAGATCAGGTATATAAGGAAATTTCAGATATTTGAACTGAACTGTCACTGTGTGTTAACATTAGTTGGTTTTTCACTGGGTTTCTGATAGGTGTTAATGATTTTTTCGAGCAGAGCTGGCGGATAGTTGTTTATTCTCAATTTTTTCAAAATTTTCGGCATGAAATTCATAATCACTCAAATTAATTGATCTGTAGGTGATATTTTTTATTGTATAAATCTTGTAAGAAAACGAGCAACTAGACTTGAAATTTATAACACGACCAGAATTCGTTGGCTTAGTATACCAACAAGTCTTCAAAGTCCCATCATTCCGTCTGCTCACCAGAACGTCCAAAACTGGTAATGAACTATCAACTTCCGCTTCCATGGTAAATTGAAGCTTGGAGTGGTAGGAGTTGAATGCGATTAGCAGTTCATCACACTTGTCGATTGGGACAGCTAAGAATGTGTCATCTACATATGATGGGACTGAAAGCAATAATCTGCGGGTGCAAGTTTCAATGATTTCAGTCATTACCAAGTTTGATAGGGATGATAGCAGTACCGTCAATCTGTTCATAAAATTCATTGTTGAAGCTGAAGTAGCTGGATGAAAATATAGAATTTATGAACTTGAGAAGAAGTTCCTATATAATGTTCGTATAGGCGGATATGCATCTCCATTTTTCTTTAATGATGGTCAAGACAACACTTGAAACAACACTTGACGATTTTCAAGTAAGGAATTCAGCAAACTGAACAGTCAGACTCAGCTGTTTCAGAGGGGATTCTTAAGTCCACAGTTTGCCGGGATAGGTGTAGTTCAGTGATCAGACTTTGGTAGCATGGTGATTTATTAATTTCAATCTAATGCTTATAACTCAATGAACAGGTAACAAGTAAAAATTTCCTAATATGGTAATGTTGAAGACCCGAACGAATCGTGCTATTCTAAGTCACCCATTGTTCTTGCCAGGAAGTTCAACACCATACGACACTTTTCCGCGTACTCAGCATTCCACCAATGGAAATTCAAGAAAATCGCACCTAGAATTTGAATGAATAATATTCGTTCGAAATATTTTAATCTTTTTAGGCAAATGTTCGGAAATCGAACTTTTATTACGAGGCCAGGATGATGCAGACTTCGTTTGCAGGATGGGGATGATTGTGTCGGGTACTTCTGTCGTGTAGCTCCTCCGAGATTTTGCGGAAACCCAATCCTTTTTAGCTGTTTAGTGATGAGTTATATGAACCACAGTTGTTGGTTTACTCGTTTTTGTTTGACCTTAGTCAGGAAACGTGTGTTTGTTGACGTTCCATTTATAGATATATACATTTATGAAGATTGTATTTGGAACAATCTTTGTTTCGGTATGCAGTTTTCAGGTACGATTTGGATCTCGGCAGTAGCTGCCTGGCAGTCGTGACCCAGTCGATGCAACAGTTACCGATTTTGGTAGAGTGATGATTTATTAATTACAATCTAATGCTTTCATCGCTAAATGAACAATGGGTAACATGTAATCATTTCCTAATATGGTAATGTTGGGGACCCGAACGAATCGTACGATTCCACATCACCTATTGTTCTCCAGGAAGTTCAATGCCACACGACACTTTTCCTCAAACTCAGCATTCCACCGATAGAAACTGGCAAAGGAACTGACCTAGAATTCAAATAAATAATATTCGTTCGAAATATTTTGATATTAGACAAATTCCAATAGACTCGAATATGTTATATTTTTAAAAGAGAGAAATTCATCCAAATACGTGTCTACCTCAGCCCATAGCAACAGACTTCCAGACCAAAGTGTTTATGTTAAGTGTTAAATGATTTAGGGATGACGGGCCGAGATCCCAGGCTAGTGCGACTTGAGACGTTGAATATAACAGTCATAGGTTTGGATTTCAGTTTTTATACATTTGTGAGATTATAACAAAACGTTGGAACATCAACGTAATAACATTTCAATTGTTATATTCTTGAGAGTGCATTCAAGGTGTTCAAACAGAACACATATACTCAAACACATTGAGAACATGTCAATAAGTGTATTGGTTACAGATGTTATCTAGATTCTAGTTCATCTAGTTCATCAGAACCAGTTTTTAATTTTCATCACCTCAATTTATTGTTGAAATCAGGCACTTCAGGTCTTACAAGCCTGATTTGACACATCGTTCAAGTTTTCTCCATGGTCCTTCGAGCCGGATCTAATAACGTACAACATTTCTCCAGATATTTTTTGGCAAATCTTCGAGAATCAAACAAATATATTTGCGAAACGTCAGCAATAGCTAAGGTTTGTTAATCTTTCTCGATTCCTGGTTCCTGTCAAGTACTTTGAGTATGATCTATTCATTATACTGTTGATGAATATTGAAAAAAAAAATTTAATAAAATTCGTTGAATTTTTTTCTTCATTATCAAGGGAATTGATTAACACAAAATTCAGCATTAAGTTGCGGATTAGAGTTTCCTAACTTATTACGAATTTGAATCTCATCGCATCTATACTTTTTGAGGTATTGAGAAAATAAGGTGAAAATTTCAAATATCAATAAAATATGACATTTTCTTTCCTTTATCTCCTGGAATGAATATATAATCGGATTGAAATTGAAAGTTCATTTGCCAAATGAAGACTTCATGGTCTATGTCGAATCTCTAGGGAATCTATAAGGAAGGTACAGGTAATGAGAGAATAGAATAGAATATATATTTATTCCCAATGATTATTGCGACATCATAAAAATATAACAAAAAAAAATGGAAAAAGTCAAAACCACAAGATCAACCCTGAAACATTTAACGAAAAATCATTAGATACTACTATGAGTGATAATCGAATAATTCGAATTCCTGTAGACTGTATGGTTCACATTGTAAAATAAGATTATATATTTTCTTTTTGAAAAGCCTGGAGTCCATAATCTTCTGGATCGTCTTTGGTAGTTTATTGAACATCCTTATACCTGCATAGTGCGGGTTCTTTTCTCGCAATGTAGAGCAGTGAAGAGGATATATAAGGATTCATTTGTCTACTATTATTTCTGTTTTTGCATTCTTCAAAATAATTATCATGTTTTCGAAAAAAGAGGTAAAGGCCATCTATAGTTAGGATGTTATTGCTGTTGAAAAGGACCCTACATGAGTCTTTAAAACCCATTCCCAAAATAGTGCGGACGGCCCATTTCTGTAAAACAAAAATTTTCTCTGCAGAAGATGTACCACCCCAGAAAATGATGCAGTACGATGCTGATCTCTGATCTTTATCATGTAATACTTCAGGTGGAATCCAGTGTGCTCTTTCTGTATTGAAAAATATACACTCCGTTTTTTGCATATTCATTACAAGCTTGTTATCCATGCACCACTCCTCCATTATACTCATAACAGATTCCAATGCAATAGTCGAGGAAGATATATTTGTGGTTCGAACCAGGATGTTTGTATATTAGCAGGTTGACAGTTTTCCGTTGGTAGATACATTGTTATACCCCCACAGTTGACATGAGTTCATCTGAAGTGTACATAATTCCCTCCACCATAACAGACACTCTCTGCCTTCGGTTGGTGAGATAACTTTTTATAAGGTCCAGTTGTTTATCCCTTATTCCAGATAGTTCCATTTTTCTAAACAATATCTCATGGTTCACGCAGTCAAACGCCTAAGATAAATCAAAGAACAGAGAAGCCGCAACTTCACCCCTCTCCAATGCCAAGACAATGCTGTGTGTTAGTTCAAAAATTGCAGTTTCAGTATTTTTGTTGTTCATAAACCCATGTTGGCTGTTGTGGATAACAGTAAACTTCCTGAAAAAATTTCAGGATTCGAGTTGCTAGCACCTTTTCAAAAATTTTGCAGAATGAACTCAGCAGACTAATTGGTCGTTAGTTCCCCGAGTCAGCTTGATCTCTTTTCTCGTGTATAGGCCTGATAACTGATTCTTCAAGTGCATCTGGAAAAATACCCTCTTTAAAAGATGAATTCATAATATAAGCAAGAGTGGGAGCTATAATATGGATAGCTTTCTTGACGATGCCCATAGGGATTCCTTCATATCCACATGATTTTTTGTTCTTCATTGGTTTTGCTGCCGCAACTACCTCAGATTCTTCAATATCAAAAATAAAAATTGAATTTGGAGGCCGTGCAGTATTGCGCTTGCATTCATCTACTGTTGATGAATTGTTACACGATAATGAAGCCATATCAATAAAGAAGTTATAATATTAAATTCAATTTCAATTTTGTGTAAGTCTTTGTGGTTCATGTTATCAAAACTAGATTTACGACTCCTATCAGTTAGTTTATTTACTATATGCCAGGTTGCCTTTGACGTATTCTGTGCATGTCGTATTGTTTCACAGTACTTTTTTTTCTTCAACGTTGCAATACAGGAGTCATATTTTTTCTTGTAAGCCTTATAATTATTTGTGAATTCTTGTCAGTATAGAGTTTATCTAAAATATTTTTCATGTCTCTAATTTGTGGATTGTTTCTGAATGAGCTTCCAGAAGTCTTCTTAACTATAGCTTTCAAAAGGAAACTATCCTCAAAGAGATCCTTAAAACATTCTGAAAAGTGATTCCAAATACCATTAATGTCTTTCCTATCAAAATTATTAATCTCGTCCCATTTTGCGTGTCATAGATTGAGCAGAAAATCATTTACAAATTTTTCATTCATATCTCTTATCCAGATCTTATGGGGCTTTATATCTTTAATTACAGTTTCAAATGTGAATATTTGTGCCTTGTGGTCAGATATGTGCTCCTCAGTTACCCGAGTGGTTCCCTCAATATTTGTTAGAAAATTATCCAAGCATGAATTTAAGGCAGACCTTGTTGGCTCTTTGTTCTTAGTTTCAATATTGAATGTCTCAAGGAGATCAAGATAAAGTTGAGATTCTTTGGAGTTGGCGATTATATCGATATTTAAGTCTCCTCCAATCAATAATTTACAATTTTCCCCAATACAAATTGCCAATATAGATTTCAGCTTTTCAAGAAAAATTTCTACACTACTATATGGTGGTGAGTAAGGCCTATAGATACAAACTACCAATAGTTTCGAATTTTCAAGATTTACCTGACCGGCACAGCATTCCACAACACGAGGCACACTCAAAGCATTTATATCATCCCTTCTGCTCTACATGTACGAGCTTTAACAAAAGATAGCATTACCACCATGTCTACCTCTTTCCCGGCAGAAACTGTCCACCAGATTGTAGCCTTGCAATATAAAAGCATTTAGTTCTTCTTTGCTTTTCCATGTTCAGTAATCATCGAAATATCCAGTTCATGTTCACATGCAAATAGTTGAAGAGAGTTCAAACAGTTTCCGATTGATTGTACGTTCTGGTGACCCACAGAAAAGGATTTATATTTACCATTCTCATACGCTTGTTTGTTCGTTTCAGTGTTGATCGGATGGAGCACCAACGCTGAAAGATGAATTAGTGTTCTTTGTTGGTATTTTCTTCACCTCAAAATTTCCGCAGATAATGAGGAAAAACCTACACAATGAACTCATTCGAGATTCGTACATTGACATGTTATTTGAGGATAAATGTCTCCATGTCGAACCGAACTCATTCTACTGCAACACAATTCCTACAAGAGGTTTATCAAATTTTATTGAATCCAATAATTTCAGCAAAGTTTCGATATATGGAATCACCTCAGGGGTAAAAAACTCTCAAGAATTATAATTCAGAATCGGAAAATCAATTGGTCAAGATGTAATTATGCATTATCGCTTGGCGGTAAAACAAATCGTTGGTCAATTCACAAATTGATTCGATTCAACTATTCACCATTTTCCTGATTTGTGAATTATTATCTGATAACCCCGAAATTTAAGATGATTTGAAAAGAAAGACTCATCATATTTTTCTAATAGATAACTCCAGCCATTCGAAGTTGATCTATCAAATATTGTATTCTTTCAGATGTTTCTGCAGTGAATTTTTGAGCATACAGTAAGCGTAGTTCATCAACTATATTATTGATATCAAGTGTGAATACATTCTCATCAACTTTATGAAGACTTGGGGATGGATAGTTTTCATCTTTGTCTCGCGATCTCTCTCTGATATGCGGGCTATTTCCAAATATTCTTCCTATGTGATCGATTCTCCTCTGATCTTGAATTTTATCATGTTTCCTGAAGATGTGTCTTTTCAAATGATCACTTCGTGCGTATGTCTTTTCACACGAAGAACAAGGGAAGTGAATGTGTCTGTGTGCATTCATATATCTACTCAAATTATTGGGTAGAGTATATTGTTTCTCGCAAATTCTACAAATATGCATCTTGTTTCATGTACCGAAAGATAAGGACTAATAAAATATAATTTTTTATAAATATGAATATTTCCACGAACCTATAATGGGTGTGTAACTTAATTGATCTTTATTATCAGGTATTTTTTTCTAATTGTTTCAGTATATGCTAAAATAATTCACAAGTTTTAGGGCAAAACGTATTTGTTAAAAGATTAATCATGGATAAAATAAATTATTCAAATAAAGTTTCAAACCAACTGCTAGTGCTGGTATCAATACAGATAATGGACATTTACAGACACATATCATGATTAGTTCTCATATCGAACGGTGTGTGCCATTCAGACTCAGCACAAGTTCCATTTGTAAAGGTGTAGATTATTTTGAAACCATTTTCTAAAGAATTGTTTTCATCGTTGAAACGAAACGTGGGTGGATTATCATTTATCCTGGTCATGACCATATCATATGTCGTTGAATTATTATTGCCCGTACATATTTGAGCCCTCATTATTTTTGGCTGAAAATGAAGGTATAAAACATTTCCAACAATTGCATATAGTATAATTAAATTCATGCATGATGTTCAGTGTTTGAATATTTCCACAAATTATGAGAAGATTCACAAGTCTGGTGATATTTATAGTGATCCTATAAGTTACAATCTCCTTCTTCCCAATTCTGAATTTAACTGAACAAGATACACCACAATATGTCTTTTTAGTAAGTGGGATTTGCATCACCTGTCTAAGATCGTTTTTATATGCGAATCTTTGTTCGAAATACATATAATCAATACTACGTTCTGTGTCTAATTGGTATTGAGTCTCTCCGTTACATTTGCAGCAGATGAAATTAGTTGGTTCATCTGAATCACGACGAATGCTTATAGTTTATTTGTTGAATCGATCCAGGAATCATGAGATTTATCAAATCCCAACCATCGAACTAAAACTCTATCACCTTTTCGAAGTAGGATTTTTTCCATCAGATATAAAAAGCTCCTAGAATCGGTCTACCTTGTTCATCTTCCAGAAGATAAGTAACAGGATTAGTCATCTGAATTTTGATGATTTCGAAGAGTTCCATAGTCGAGTTGGGAGTATATATACTTTTGAAAAAATAAGCTTAGCTTTGCTTATACGGACCATATCACCTATTGACAATTTAGGCAGTCCAGCAATTTTATATGATCGAAACCATTTTTCAGTAATGCACTTTCATTATTTTTAGTAACATCACAAGGTTTCACTGTTGTTGTTCGATGTTTTGTTTTGTTATATTTGTGAACGATAGTGGGTAAAATGTCGGTCCATATATATGATCCGTTTAAATTGAAATGTTTGAATAGTTTCTCTTTGATAGTCCGTATCACTCGATCAACAATTGCAGCTTTTTTTAACGCTTTAAGTATTGTAATGATTCATTTTGTACACTTTCATCTATTATTAGAATTTGGTGTTGAAAAATTGCTTTCCTTGATCTGTGTGTAGGTTTTTAGGACATCGATTACTCTGTTGCAATTTTTCTGAAAATGCTCCGGTAACTTCAACGGCACTTTTCGTTTTCAGAGCTTTCACCCATACAAATTTGGAGAAACAATCGATGACAACCAGAATGAATTTATAACTTTTATTTTCCCTAGTATACATATATGTCCATTTGCGCCAAATCGCATTGCCACAAATCATCTTATCCCTTAATAATGGTACGCCTACGTAAGAAGTTTTTTCTAGAATGTTAATGTAGTTCATTCACCACTTGAATTTTTTCTCTTGAGTGTTGCTGCATTGTCAATATCTGGAAGAAAATTGAATCCTGATGATCCTATTTTCAAGTTCCTTCAATTTATTTACAACTTGGTTGAATTTAATTTCGAAACTTCCTGTTAACGTCTGCCCTGAAACCCTCAACAAATTTTTCGAAACCTGTCATGTTTTGATTAAGTTCTTGGAAATTTTTTTTTTGAGTAATTCGGAGGTCAGCGTAAAATGTTTGCTGTTTGTTGTCTAATATATGTTCGATACTTTGCATCCTATCTATCGTTATTTGTAATGAATCTGAAATGGCTTTGATGGTATTTCTCGATTCCTTATTCACAGCATCCATACCTTCTGCTGCTTCATCGATTGAAACACTCAAAAGATAACAGCAGCTTCACGCAGTTTTTCAATTTCAGACTGAACCTCATTGTCAATTGAAGTATATCCTGCATTTTTAGATGTGTGAAGTAATCGTAATCTACTGATCAGCTCCTCTATATAATCCCAGTAGACAAGATTTTCATTGTAAGACAAAACAGCACCACTCTCTCCTTCCTGCATAAATAGTGGGATATTGCGTCTGTATTTGTATCCTACATTACCCCTTGGAGGTTCCATTTGATCGTAACGTCTCCTATAAACATTAGTGATATTGAGAATTTTCCTATAGTTTTCTTTATCGACATCATTGTCTGGCTCTTTACTGAATAAGAATTCGTAAAGTCCTTTCGAGCCAGGAAAACGTTCTCTTCCAATTAAAATTTCTCCAGTGTTCCGATCGAAATCGATCAACGTTTTACCTAATGTCCATTTCGACGTAATAGGATTATATTTTGGGCCATAGGTAAAATCAATATTTGACGACTCTTCCCAGAGTTGACTAATGTACTCTCTAATAATGTACTCTCTAATGATTTCCGGATATTATTCAATGTATTCGCTCATAATATCGGAGTGTAGAAGTTATTTCTTACGGTCTATATATAATTCATTTTGATTGGTGTAGATGCTTCTTGTTTGAATAATGCAGGAATAGTTGATGTTTTCAACGCAGCTTGTTGAATTAAAGCAGCCGTTTGTTTGTCCACTACCCTATCCAGTCTATCTGTATTTGGTGCGAATAATCGGTGAATAGTCTCATCTTTTTCTGTTTTGCCAAGTTTAAGGGCTAGATATTTTTTTCTAATATCTTGCATTAGTTGATGAATTCGTTGCTTTCGTTTACGATCTTCTGATATGTTGTATCGAAGCATGTTGACAATGGACTGCCGGTTTTCCCATATGATCTCATTATTATATATTTATCGAAACCAATTTTAGAGCAGTCATTATTTACGAGTAAATCTAGGACTATCGCTAGGAATCTATGATTTTCATTTCAACATAGAGAATATAATATCATAGTTTATGTCATGTGACATATGTTTATTGAATGGATGTCTGAAATAACATTGTTTTGCATGTCTGTGTAGGTTTGACATACACTAGTTAATTTTTTCCACCGTTACTCTTCCGACACATCACTGTTGAATTTTACTTATTTTATTCAATATTCGTAAGGATGTCTGCTATCGAAATGCTACTGCATGGTGGAATATTCATGCTAATGAAACTAAAAAAAATGAAAATGAACCCTCATACAGGAAGCCATAGGTTATATGTGAGAAATATCTAAGAGGGGATGAAGTCTTCACTTGAAAACTAGAAACTCTCATAATTCTTACCAGTGCCATGAGTGAAAATTCTCAATACCACTAATGTTTATAGGGGACGTTACGATCCCATGAAACCTCCAAGGGGTAATGTAGGATACAAATACAGACGCATTATCCGACCATTCATGCAGGAACGACAGAGTGGTGCTGGTTTGTCTTACTTCACACATCTAAAAATGCAGGATATACTTCAATTGACAATGAGGTTCAGTCTAAAATTGAAAAACTGCGCGAAGCTGGTGTTATATTTTGTGTGTTTCAATCGATGAAGCAGCATTTGAAATATGACTCTAGATAAATTTGCACGTTCTTCTTTTCCTCGTCGAGAGAAACGATCGCGGACTGAAATCAACTTTCCGCTGACTAAAGATGGTAATTATGATTTTGAAAATCGAAAACTATGTAATATAAAAATACCTACAGAAAGTATGGATGCAGTGAATAAGGAATTCGTGGACATGTAGCTATTAAAACTAGCTGAAGAATCGAAAAATACCAATAAGGCCATTTCAGATTCATTACAAATAACGATAGGTAGGATGCAAAGTATCGAACATATATTAGATAACAAACAGCAAACATTTTACGCTGATCTCCGAATCACTCGAGAAAAAAATTTCCAAGAACTTAATCAAAATATGACAGAAGGTTTCGAAAAATTTGTTGTAGGTTTCAGACAGACGTTAACAGGAAGTTTCGAAATTAAATTGAACCAAGTTGCAAATAAATTGAAGGAACTTGAAAATAGGATCAACGGGATTCAATCTTCTTCCAGACACTGAAATTGCAGCAACACTCAAGATAGAAAATTCAAGTGGTGAATGAACTACATAAACATTCTAGAAAAAACTTCCTACGTAGGCGAACCATTATTAAGGGATAAGATGATTTGTGGCAATGCGATTTGGCGCAAATGGACATATATGTATACTAGGGAAAATAAAAGTTATAAATTCATTCTGGTTGGCATCGATTGTTTCTCCAAATTTGTATGGGTGAAAGCTCTGAAAACGAAAAGTGCCGTTGAAGTTACCGGAGCATTTTCAGAAAAATTGCAACAGAGTAATCGATGTCCTAAAAACCTACACACAGATCAAGGAAAGCAATTTTTCAACACCAAATTCTAATAATTGATGAAAGTGTACAAAATGAATCATTACAATACTTAAAGCGTTAAAAAAGCTGCAATTGTTGAACGAGTGATACGGATTATCAAAGAGAAATTATTCAAACATTTCAATTTAAACGGATCATATCAATGGACCGAAACTTTACCCACTATCGTTCACAAATATAACCGAACAAAACATTGAACAACAAAAATGAAATCTTGTGATGTTACTAAAAATAATGAAAGTGCATCACTGAAAAATGGTTTCAATCATATAAAAATTGCTGGACTGCCCAAATTGTCAATAGGTGATATGGTCCGTATAAGCAAAGCTAAGCTTATTTTTTCAAAAGTATAAATACTCCCAACTGGACTATAGAACTCTTCGAAATCATAAAAATTCAGATAACTAATCCTGTTACTTATCTTCTGGAAGATGAACAAGGTAGACCAATTCTAGGAGTTCTTTATGAATATGAGTTACAAAAAACTCAGCATCCTGATGTATATCTGGTGGAAAAAATCCTACGTCGAAAAAGTGATAGAGTTTCAGTTCGATGGTTGGGATTTGATAAATCTCATGATTCCTGGATCGATTCAACAAATAAACTGTAAGCATTCGTCGTGATTCAGATGAACCAACTAATTTCATCTGCTGTAAATGTAACGGAGTTACTCAATACCAATTGGACACAGAACGTAGTATTGATTATATGTATTTCGAACAGAGATTCGCATATAAAAACGATCTTAGACAGGTGATGCAAATCCCACTTACTGAAAAGACATATTGTGGTGTATCTTGTTCAGTTCAAATTCATAATTGGGAAGAATGATACATACAATGTGAGATACGAGTAAGAACGAGATTGTGACTGAGAGGATCACTATAAATATCCCCAGACTTGTGAATCTTCTCATAATTCGTGGAAATATTCAAACACTGAACATCATCCTGATGCGAAAACATGAATTTAATCATACTACATGCAATTGTTGGAAATGTCTTATACGTTCATTTTCAGCCAAAAATAATGAGGGCTCAAATATGTTCCGGCAATAATAATTCAACGACATATGACATGGTTTTGACCAGGATGAAGGATAATCTACCCACGTTTCGTTTCAACGTTGAAAACAATTCTTTAGAAAATGGTTTCAAAATAATCTACACCTTTACAAATGGAACTCGTGCTGAGTCTGAATGGCACACACCGTTCGATATGAGAACTAATCATAATATGTGTCTGTATACGTCTACTATCTGTGTTGATACCAGCACTAGCAGTTGTTTTGAAACTTTATTTGAATAATTACTTTCATCCATGATTAATCTTTTAATAAATACGATTTGACTCAAAACTTCTGAATTATTTAAGCATATACTGAAACCATAAGAAAAAAATACCTGATAAGGTCAATTAAGTTATACACCCTTTATAGGTTCGTGAAGATATTCATGTATATAAAACGGATACAATAAGAGGATAATCATCAGTCCCAATCTTTCGGTACATGAAACAAGATGCATACTTGTAGAATTTGCGAGAAACAATATACTCTACCTAATAATTTAAGTAGACATACTAGCACTAACAACCGTGACGTTTGGTCGTGTCTCAGGCCCCGCCCATACAATGCAGTTATCCGATTGGTCAATTATACCTGAATTGGTGTTGAAATTTCACCATATTCTGGATTTTTTTAAAAATATTAGCAGTTTGACTGAGATATCGTTTTTTTCAATGGAAGGTAGGGTGATATTTCATCTATCTATGTGAATTTACCGTTTTCTCCTAACTCTAACGGCTACGAAGGAGATCGCTGATATGTGGGACGACCTTTTCGACCCAGCGTCACCTTATTCAATTAGTATAGTATAGAATGAATGCACACAGACAAATTCACTTCCCTTGTTCTTCGTGTGGAAAGACATACACACGAAGTGATCATTTGAAAAGACACATCTTCAGGAAACATGATAAAATTCAAGATCAGAGGAGAATCGATCACATAGGAAGAATATTTGGAAATAGCCCGCATATCAAAAAGAGATCGCGAGACAAAGCTGAAAACTATCCATCCTCAAGTCTTCATAAAGTTGATGAGAATGGATTCACACTTGATATCAATGATAAAGTTGATGAACTACGCTTACTGTATGCTCAAAAATTCACTGCAGAAACATCTGAAAGAATACAATATTTGTTAGATCAACTTAGAATGGCTGGAGTTATCTATTAAAAAAATATGATGAGCCTTTCTAAAAATTAGTCTTTTCAAATCATCTTAAATTTCAGGGTTATCAAATAATGATTCACAAATCAGGAAAATGGTGAATAGTTGAATAGAATCAGTTTGTGAATTGACCAACGATTTGTTTTACCGCCAAGCAATAATGCATAATTACATCTTGACCTCCATTGAACCTGCAATTTGTTGATAAACATACCAATTGATTTTCCGATTCTGAATTATAATTCTTGAGAGTTTTTTACCCCTGAGGTGATTCCATATATCGAAACTTTGCTGAAATTATTGGATTCAATAAAATTTGATAAACCTCTTGTAGGAATTGTGTTGCAGTAGAATGAGCTCGGTTCGACATGGAGACATTTATCCTCAAATAACACGTCATTGTACGAATCTCGAATAGGTTCATTGCATTTTGCATTTACTTCTAGAAGATTTCAATTATGTACTTAAGAATAATAAATATCATATAGGGTACATATTATGTTTCATTCACCCTAAAAAACCTAATGGGGATATATAATTGCGGATATATTGTGGATATATTTGCGGATAATTGTGGATATATCACACAAAACTTTGCAAGTGATTTCCTGTGGCATAGCTTTCCTGTTGTCACTCACAACAATAACAAGGTAGACGGAATTATCCGATGAGATTTGCATATTTGCCTTCATGAACAGGCAGGTTGTTCTTATCACAAAATAAGGAAATCGTATAATTGCAATTATACCTTCGCTGTTCTGTTGTTGAATCCATTCAAAGATCTCCAAATATTGTGTTTATCAGGCGATAATACATTATTAACCTCTGAACCAATTGATTTCCATATGAATTTTTATTCTCGAGGGCGATTCCAGTATATTAAAAAGACAAATTCATATTAATTGACAGGAATGAAGTATTTGAGAATTCGCTCAAATGTGTTGAACATTGCCCTGATGTGAAAAATGAATTTCTTATATATCACACACCTGCAGCACTGCATATTTGAGGGGTTACGATATTTCGAGTAACAAAATATCGTTACTCGTAACTATCGATAAACGAAATATCGCAAGCACTCGCGCGCGAGCATGTTCCATTGAACACCTGTAACCACTCATGTGAAGCCGCGTACAGACACGGGAGCAGAGCTGCTCATGAGCAGCTCGCGGAAAAAAAGACGCAGTTAGGCAAGCTTGAGCGAGATGTGAGGCCAAGTCGAGCCGGCATTGGCTCGCGAGCCCCATTCGATTGTATCCATCCAGTAGTCAGTACAGTGGCGTAGTCAGACGTTGATCATTTTTAATATCGAGTGTGATAACAGCGTATTAACTATGTCTTCAAGACAAGATCAAGTGCTTGCTGCCCTGATAACCGGTAGTGCGGCTATGATGATTGGCGAGAGTTTGAAGAAGAAGAGAAAACCGCGTCGTTGGTGGAGCACTGAATTGTACAAAAGACGAAATGGCTCTGAATTGATGTTAGACTTAAATTTCCAAAATATAAGTGGGCATTACAAAAACTTCACAAGGATGTCGCCTACCGATTTTGAGAATTTAATTTGTTTAATTGGCTCTAAAATAGGATAGGTTTAGAGATAGAATGAGACCGTTTTTCAATTCATTTACATTTCATTCTTTATTTGGACAACTCGGAATTATTATGAATTTTAATATCGAATATCCAGAGTCAATGTCATTATCATCTCTATCACTATGCGTACGCCCATGGAATCGGCAAAATATTAAAGGAATAATAATATCAGCCTAAACATCGCTTCCTCCCGTGATGCCTTCAATTTTGATATTTTTCATGGGCGTATCGCGTTACAGGAATCAGGTTCACACATGAAAGAAATCTTCATTTCACAAGATATCGGATTGATATTTCAGACATTGATAGTACTAATTGTTTTCCATCCATTAAGATAAACAAGGTGTATCTACGACTTCCGATTTGAAAGGAAATAGACGATACTTTCGATTCCTTCATATGAACTGATACTCTGATATTTTGATGAGTAAAATGCCAAAAAAAATGAAGAGAACATTTTTCATCAAAACACACTTTGTTATTAACATCGAATCAATTTTTAGATGAATCAGTATACCTTGACTTTATAAGTTGGTCATGAACATTTTGTTAATGTTGTAATGTTAATGCTGAGAAAACATCATAACAAACAAAAATTAAAACAAATGTACTTTATCCTGAACAGTTTTCATTGAATCAGTTCTAAACCTTCCTGAATATTAATTGATTTGGCTCAATTCAATAGGTTTAAAAAATTTCTCAAAAAACATTTCTTGTTGAAATAATTATTTTTTTTCGATGGTATTCCACTCAAAATTCAACGAATAATTCGATTATATAAAAATATACATCAGTTTATATAATAAAATCAAAAATTTTTGTGTCCTCCTCTGCTTGAGTCATAGACACATTAATTATTTCAGTCGACGGGAAACAGTCTGCTGTATCAATATCCAAAATTTCAATCCGATATCTTGGAAAATATAAATTTTTTGGGGGGTGGACTTGATTCCTGTGATACCCTGTAACTCCCATAAGCTGTGTTCTTCGGAATTGATTGGGTAGGTAGATATCAAAACCAAATAAATCTCTCCGAAAAAAAATATATAGAGGTTAAAAATTAAGGTTCTTATTTGAAAATATTGAGTTTTGGTGCTTTTGATTTGTCTGTTAATGAAACTCTCATGAACACATATGCATATGGCAAACTTTGATATTTTGGCAAAATTGAAAATGACCAAATTATCCCCAAGAAACGTTGAACATTAGGAAATTATTGTCAATGATATGACAACGAAAGCCATATTTTCATTGTGAATCAACCGAAAAACTCGAGAGTAGAAATCGATACTCTCTAGAATTATAAGCCTTTGTTTATTCAAATCTCATGATGGATCGATAAGTTACACACTATTCTATTATTCATAACTCTGTTACCCATATTCACTCGAAACTGTTTCAATTTCCATAGTGCCTAACGCTCGGTTATTGATATTGAATGAATGAAGTGAGAATCACGTCCTTGGTTATTCATGCTGTTATTCCTGTCCTAGCTCCTGTCAAAACACTCAGCGTTATTGATATTGTTCATCTGAGAATAATTCATCTACCGCATAGTAATTATTATAATTTTCAATATAATTGCGCGACAATTCATGAAGCTCGAATCTCGATCGGCAAATTTATTTAATCGCTAATTCAATTGTACCCTCCCAAGCAAAGGATACGCCCATGAAGAAAAACAAGACGGTCTGCATCACGAAACGCAGCTGTGTGCTCCAAAGGTCGTAAAAACATTCCGCGATACTTGTTTACCGTCCAAACTGAGCCTGAGGAATGCTTTTGCCTCGCCGTAAAAATCGACATCGGATGGATCGAGTTTAGCGGCTCGCGCACCGCTCTGCTCCCGCTCAAAAAACCGTCTACACTTGCGAGGCAGCCCAATTAACTTGCCCCACAAGTCGCTCAGCTCGCGTGTCTGTACGCGGCTTAACAGGTAATGCTAAGGAAGAGAGACCGGCGGTCCAAAGGTTGACTGACCGGTAACATGGTATCAACATTCACAGCAGCTTGTCAAGGCGAACCGTAGCTCAGCGGTAAGAATGCAGGCTGGTAATAGGGAACCCTGGGTTCGAACCCGACTGGATTTGAAAAATTTTGAACTTCAATCAACCTTGCAACCCACAATACGCCCTAGACATCTATCACCTTTCACTGTTTACATATTATCCCTTACCTTTCACCCTTTCCTGTCATCCCCCCACCTACCTTTCACCCTCAGCATTCATGACTTAAAATGACCCTGAACGGGACTTCAAAAAGGTATCAAAATTTGCAAAATGAACCTTGGAATTCCTTATGGGAATTAACATGTTAAAATGATCAAAATGGAGCTAGAACTGTCATAACCTATCTACTAACACTCACGGATGACATCGGATCCTTATTATCTTCACGTGTTTTCGAAGTGGTTATCTTTTGGATCTTCGCGTTGGCCTCATCTAATCTCTCCAATAGAAGTTTATTATTTAATTCAAGAACTTTATTTTTATCTTGGACTTCCTCCAGCAACATCTTTAAGCTGACTACTTTCGCATTCTCCTGGATCACAACATTCTACAGTTCCCTGCCCAAAGATTTTCACGTTTTTCAGTCTTTTGGAACAACTCTCGTGAAAAACTGAATTGCAAAATCTGCACACCGCAACTCGACATGGTTGAATAAATTTTCGCTAATATTCGATTTAATTTGCTCACTTTCATCGCGCTCTCGATCGGACACATCTGTATCTTCTGACGCCATCTTACATATAAAAATTGAAAGTCAGAGAGCCTTGTCCTCTCTGAATAAGTATATCTCATCAGCGAACCTACCTAACGATGTAATGATTTAAAAAGTAAGTATCGAGAAGAACTTCAACTCAATGCTTTGTAAAAGGGAAGAATGGGAAAAGGAATACACTACCCAAAACTTCAAAGCAAATATCCTTAAAAAGTATACAGATGGTTCTACAACCACGATGGGGGCCAGCGCTGGAGTATACGGGCTTAGAACCAAGTGAACACTGACCGCCAGGCTCCTACTCGAATGTTTTTTAAGCAGAAATACTTGCAATCGAAAGATGCATAGACATATATCTAGAAAAAAACTATCAAGGGTGTGACATAGTGATCCATTCTGACAGTCGGGCTGCTCTCAAAGCACTGAACTCCTATGTCATCGACTCAAAGCTGATATGGGAGTGCCGAAGGAAACTCAACGAAGTAGGCAAGAATAACCAGGTCTCCTTAGTCTGGGTTCCTGGGCACTCAGGAATCAAAGAAAATGAAGAGGCTAACACTCTAGCCAGAAGGGGAGCACAAACGCCTACCCAGAATCTTTCTGTGGTATAGGCAAATGCACCTTCCGAAAGAGTTTTTGGAGAAGGAAGAAAATGAAAGAGAGGCACTCTGGAGGAATTTTCCAGGAATGGAACACTCTAAAAGTCTGCTAGGTTCAAAATCATTTGGATCTCAGTAAGAACAAGGTCCTCCTCACTGGTTTCCTCACAGGACACTGTCGCCTGAGGAAGCACATGATGAGAATGACTTCATCAGAAACTGACGAGTGCAGATTCTGTGGTGAACTTTTGTCCACCTGATCACAGAATGACTCACCATTGTGAGCCTGCGCAAGAAATATTTTGGACAGGAGCATTATACGAGAAATGAGAACTTAGCCTCCTTGAAACCCTCACAGATATTAGAAGTCATCAGAGCTCTAGAGCTGGAGGGCGAGCTGTGGGTACCGCAATGCGATAACAGCCCTGACAAGGAGGCACAATAGACCTTAAGGTCACAGTGCAATGTAACCCCTTGCCAAACCATAACTATAACTATATGCCAAATCCCATTCTAATCTGATTAATAGTCTCTGAGAAAAAAAAGAAATTTCGCCATGAATTGGGCGTGGAGGTGCTTTTCCCAAAATTGATGTGTATGACGTTCGTGTGCGTGAGACGTGTATCGATGATCTCCTGGTTTTGAGTCGAATATCGGATTAAATTCTGCACCGAATATTGATTAAACTTGCACAGTTCTGTTAAGTCGAGCATCATGCTCTGGCATGTGCGGAAAAACTTATCAGGCCAAATGTGTGGGAATTCCCTCTGATAGCAGAGCTGTGCGAAAGCCTTGTGCTGAGTGCTCGTGAAGGCGCTAGAGGCACTTTTGTGCTCCTGAGCACTGTGCTCGCAAGCACTTTATTGCGTCGGTAATTAGTGCTTCGTGCTTCGAGAATTTTTTGAGAAGGCTTAGTGCTGAGTGATTAGATAAAGTGCTCCCAAGCACCGTAATGTGCTCCCAAGCACCGCAAAGTGCTCCCAAGCACCGCAGTGCACCCGAGCACCGCAGAGCTTTGAAGCACTTTTCGGGATTACTAAGAACTAAGCCCTTCATGGACTTTCGCAAAAGGGAAATGATGGGTTATCGCTCGATTGGAATAGAGAAAAAGGACAAATATATCTGTTGTCTCTGGGGTTTGAAGACATTGACTAGCAATACTAGGATCTTTATTCGACACATTCGCGAGATTTGTGTTTTTGAGTTTAGTTTTGTGCTATTACGTATCAAAACAGAATGCTGCCAAAGTGTCAAACCGTAAGCTTTCTGTTGGAAACATCGAGATAGAATATTTCATATTCTCTCGATCATGGACATATTCGAATTCCGTTCTGAAGTGTGTTGAAATTTCGAGAAATACACTGACGTGTGGTCATGTGAAGTATACGGATTAAGTTTTCGTATTCCTATGTCAAATATTCCGGTTGAAATTCAAAATTTCATTATTTTTTCTCTATAACTTCGATCCTAATGATCTGATTGGATTGTTAATTTGCAATGGCCGATAGTAAACACAATAACTTCCGACAGAAATAACTTAAAAACCCGAAATTTGTAGAGCAGTTATGAACCTTAATTACGAAGGTCGAATTCGTGACCATTCAACAAATGATTCCGCAGATATACCCATTCGAAATTTGATCACCAAATATTTTCGAAAATACAGATGAGATCAAATTGACATCCAGTACTTGATTGAAAAATGACAGCTTGAAGGTTTATACAGAATTTTGTGAGGATAATAATATATGAAGATCGCAGTATATTGAATATTTGAAGAAAAAAATAATTTTGTTTTAGATTGTCCTGATGTCACGATTATCACGAAATTTTGCACAAAGCTGTACATCAGTATTTTCGAACTAGTCACCAAGTTTCAGTATGATTGAATCAGTATTTTTCGAGTTATTCCGGAAAAAACAACGATTTCGAAGAAAAATGTGACATATTTTTTTCCAATATCTCTGAGAATTATGAACGTATCGAACTGAAATTTGGTATACTGCTATGAAATATGGGGCACAAGGTAAGAGTGGAATTGTTTGAAATATGGTGGGGTGTTTCCGAAAACAATTTTTTTTCTGGAATAATTTTGAAAAAATTTTTCCTTCAGACTTATTGACTAATTGCAGCAAACACATACTATATTATCTTGGGATTGAGAATTGAAAACTTCTAGAAAAATTGATACGTTTACAAATTGATTTAAGAGAACCTTTTCCTCTGTATTGAGTTAAATCTAAAGGTTTCACAGGTCAAGCAAATCAAGGATGGAGGTCTATTTATCAGAATTCGAGAGGGCTGATCACATAAAGAAAATTGTTAGTGAGAAACTTTCACCTGAATATAGAGTGTCCGATATGAAGAAATTTCCTCCGAAAGTAAAAATTGTTGGTCTTGACGAAAATTATAAAGCTGAGGATATTGTTAAGTTTTGAGAGATCAAAATGATGTAATTTTTGAAACATCTCATCTGAGAGTTTTGAAAACTTGGGCCACACATAAGAATACCGAGATTTTTCAGTCAGTGATTGAAATGTAAACCGATACTCATACTATGGTTATGAAGCGAGGAAAACTTCTTGTGAATTTTGATGTTTCTGCCGTTTATGATGCAACTGAACTGCTGATTTGTTACAATTGTAGTGGATTCAGTCATGGTCAATCCAAATATTCTAACAACATGGCCTGCCTAAAATGTGCCAGTGATCATTCCTTGAACTATTATATAAGCACTGTTCTGAAATGTATAAATTATTTTAATGCTAATTTGAAGAATTCCAAATCATGCTATCTGGGATGCCAAAATATGTCCTATTTACTTGAAAAAATTCAACAGTCTGAAATCGTATTCTTTTAATGATAAATAACAATCAATACAAATACTATGGGTTTTCTGTGTATTTTTCTGCATCTCAGTCAGGTGACATATTATTTTACTACTATCGAAATGTTAGAGGCTTAAGAGCAAACAATATGGGGTGACTTTTGGAGGCCAGAGTTCGGTTTTTCGAAAAAAATTCGGATGAAAATGGTTTAAAAAATTTGTAAAATGCGCAATGTCGCTACTTTTTTATATTCGAGAAATTTTCGGAAAATAATACTGAAATGCGGTGAAAAATGAAAGAATAACTAACTGTGCGCATTCTCATCGAAGGATTAAGTACACCCCATAAATAAAATTTTTAAAAAATAATCACTGAAGCCTGCAGAACGATACTGCGTTTTCTCCTAGTTTTTACGCATTTCCAATATTTCTCGCAGTTATTGGTAACGTTAAATTAGGCAGACAGCGAGAAGGTATATTGACCTTATTTCAACGAGGTTTAATGAAACTTGAATGTGGCTGTGTTGCCAAGCCGTAATTTACCAACACGTGGTAATGTTCCCTCTCATATGTCGAAGCTGCATTCTGTTTATGATAACATTTCTCAGTACGACTACGATATTATATTTTAACTGAGACTTGGCTCTCCTTTGATATTTCAAACTCAGAATTCTGTATTGATTAATATATTTCGAATAGTAAGGATCGTAGCTTTTACCTCACGTCCGCGACGAGGGGTGATGGAGTTCTAATTGCTGTGCGTTCCGATTGATAGTTACCCATCTTGAGCTTAGCTGTGTTACCGATTTTCTTCATAACATTGATATAGTTGGTTTAGGGGTGGCAAGGCGAGGTTCTCATTTCTATATTTTCACCATTTATTTACCTCCCAGGTCGAGACTTGAAGAATATGAGAGACTCCATATCTGCTTCTAGATGATTGCAATGTCATCATTCTTGAGGATTTCAATATTCCTGAATATGTGGATTGTCAATTAACTGCTAACCATATTGTTGGCAGCTCGTGGGACTATTGGACTACATGAACTTACATCAGGTCAATAATATTGTTAATGTAAACGGTAGATACAACATATTTTCCTGGAGTTTTGTCTGACCTTGTCAACGGAACATCCTAAGAATAATATGAAGGGGAGTGTTTCCAACAGTTTCAATTTCAGGGCAGCTGACCTCTCGTTGCTCTATGATTGAGTAATGAACTCTAACTGGCATTTCTTGACCGAGTACGTTGATGTTTATTTGGCCTGTGCAGTATTCTATGAAGATCTTAAGGGTATTCTTGGAGCTTGTGTTCCTAAAATATCAGTAAGAAGGTCTCGTTATCTGCCTCGGTTTACTGGGAATATTATTTTTGAGTTAAGAGCCAAGGCCTGAAAAAGAACTGGTTGTATGTCATTTCTGAAGAAATTCGAGGAGCTTCGCAAAGAACAAAAAGTAAAGATCTCTGTTGTTCGAGTAAGGTTCTGTCGGGAGGATGAGAAGGTTTATCTAGGGATCCATCAACATTTTGAGGTTATTTAAATATGATTCGTGGAAGTTTCGCCATTCTGGGGTCAATGAATTTTAATGGTTCCATATTATCTGCTCTTCGGGACATCGCCGATGCGTTTGCAACTTTCCTCGAGGCTGCTTTCGTGAGCTCTTCAGGACTACATTAGAAGGTCAGGATTATCTCGAACAAACTCTTTCTGTTCCCGATATAATTGAGGATTGTATTTTGAGTTGCTTGAAGGAGTGTAAGGGTAGCATGGCGTCTGATCCAGATAATGTTCCATCATTTTTATTAAGGGACTGCGCAATTGTTTTCGTTTTTCAGGTTGTCACTTTCCAAATAGTGCTTTCCGAGCATTTGGAAGGAGGGAAGGGTTTGCCCGGTTTTCAAGAAATGCTATAAAGAAGAGATTGAAGATTTTAGACCTATTGTTATTTTCAGCAATTTCAGTAAATTTTTCGAAAGAGCTTTATATGATATAAATTATTCACATGTGAAATATCGAATGGATAATAATCAACACGGTCATTTAAGAGGTCAGTACTGTAACGAACTTGGGTGGTTTTATCATATCTTGCAGATAGAAAACTGTTAGTTCAATGTTCTGTAGTCAGGTCATTTAAGTTCTTTGCGTAGTCCGGTTTTCCGCCAGTCGAACGGCTTCAGAGTAATACCAATTCGCATTGTTATTTTTATAGCCAAGATTCTACTACTTATTCCAGGAAATATTTATGAATTATTTAAAGGAATATTTCATGTAATATCTATCTTATATTAGGGAAATATTCGGCTAATATGGCTGATAAATTTCGTCGCAACGAATGTCATACCTAATCCTTTCGTGAATATTACTGTGAGATCGTTCTTAACATATTAAGAAATATTTCACTTCAATATTCCATGTTGTGTGGGAAATGCTCATGTACAACTTTGTAGAGAACTTCGTGATGATCAAATTTAATAACTTCTGAAAGAAAAGACCTAACAGTCGTTTCTTTCAAGTCGTTATAGTGACTAAAATCAGTGAATGCGTAAAAGCCACCCAAAGAATCCGTAGATATTCCCCATTCGAAATTATATATCGAATATTTCCAAGAATACAGATCGGATCAAAATAAATTATAGTACTTGATCGGAAAATAAAAGCTTGAAGGTTCGTTTAGAAATTTTCGAGGACCATGTGAAAAGAAGATCGCAGAATCTCTCCATCAGGAACTAAAGCTGCGTTTGGCATGCCAATAGTGAATACGTGCCCACTTTAGCAACGAATTCTAACATGCGCGCAAAACCTGCTGACAAGATAGTAATTTTTTTCGTTTTCCACATAATAAATTTTAAAATTGAAATGCACAACTATTTTTAGGAATTAGAAGATATATGTGATACAATAGATGTGATCCTGAAGATGTACAATACTATTCTCCCTCAATTGAATCATAGTCAAGATGGTTTCATCGAAGAGAAGATGTACATCTGGAAGGATATATTATGGAAGTTGAAGCTGAATATATGTTTCAATGTTCAACAAGTTATAATTGATACTGGACATATGTTCGTATATTTCGGTAACAAAGTTTTGGAATTAGTTATGAGGTGAGAAATATTTATTGTGGTATTTTGAATGGTTTTCATGCAAAAGTTGTTGAGAAAAAGTTATTTATGTTACCATATTGAATCTTCATCAATGTATTATTTCAAAATGATTTCATCGCACTAGAAATGAATTCACAATTTGTACATGGCTAAATATTTTTATTCTATAAAAATTCGTGATTTTTAATCATCAATGATTTCAATTAAAGTCTTGAGTTGATTTATTAAAAATGATGGTAGAGAAAAAGTACACGAGATGATCAACTTAAGGTAGAATGCTTGTATTTTGAGCTATATTCATTTTAATGCAGATGTATAAGCGCTTGATGGTAGTCAAATTATCCGTCCATCTGTTAACCTACTCAACATTCTCGAATTTTCGATTTTTCATCATTATAATCAACAATTTTCTAAATACTTCAAAAGGATCACCTTGTACAGCCAAGTGTCGACGATGATCCTGAAGATCATGTTGCCCATATTTTATAAATGTTTCAGATTCTGGCAGAATTCGATAATAATATCTTTTTATATTTTACAATGTTTTCCATTATGAAATGGTAGGTACACGAAAAATCACTCAGTCCACTTTGAGGATGTGGAATTCTTTATACTAAGCAACATCAAAAAAACAAGTTTTCTCAAATATCATCATCCAGTTCCAAAAAGTATTGATAAAGATCATCACAGGTAATCACTCTTTCAGTGAACATATGACAAAATTATATATTTTCCATAATGAAAAAAACAACAAATTTCACTGTAATTACTATTCGACAAAAAAATTTTTACTTTGCCTTACTAAATGAAAAGCAATTTCCTACAGCATCCTTTGTCGTCATCTTCTGAAAACTAGTTTTTTTCGATAATAATTATACGCGGCATAGTCTAAGCAACGAAAGTGTTTTCATTATTATATCCACATATATTGTCTCAATGCTAGTTCATTTAGCACATCATTTTTGTTAAGAAATAAACATGAATTAAAATAACCTGTTGTATAAGAAGCAAACACGGTGTATCATGCTACGACGTTAATTGTTTATTGTCCATATCTTGATAAGGGAAATAATGAAGAACCGATGATATGCTATGCGCATATATACGAACCGGCATAATATATGTAAACCGATGCGACAAAAACTTTTCTTTATTTTCTTTCGGAATATTTCGAATGATATATTGAATATCGATATTTTCTCTGCAATTAATTTCGCTGGAGTTTTGCTTATCTTTCCTTAATTTTCATCATTGTGTTCAAAAAACCCTCGAAAAAGGTTTTTTGTGGTATTTTTTTATCTGCCGCATAGCTTTTGGATTGAATTGCCAACTGGAAGCTTTTGTTTCACTGAAGGTGACAAAGACCTGATTTATAGCTGCAGAGGTTTCTAGTCGAAGATTTGGACTCCCGTTGAGAACTATCCAACAACTCAGTTCTTGTCAGATTTCAGGGTGTAAGTAAGACATACAGGAAAGTATTATAGTTCTTCGGAAATTTTGTAAATACATTTTATTAATATATTTTAAAATTTAGGTCAGTTATAAAATTTGTAAAAATTATTCGTGTTCGTTTCGTCTTTGGTACCAGAAAATATTTGTTAAATACTTGTGTATCGTAAATAAAGGAGGAATCTGCTCGACTTAATTTTGTGTTGCTTTCATCATGGGACAATCAGAGATCTGAACAACGACCTAGGAACCGACTGAGCTGGGTATATCTAGTGGTAATACAACGTTACAGCTGGAAGCATAAAATTAGCTGAACCTGAAAAAATTATGATCCATCCTGGAGTGCAAGATGATCCGTATGGATTATCTTGTATTTCCGTCATATAATCATCTTGCCCCAATATCGACTTTTCCATTCATTGTGAGATGGCATAACCTTTAGCTTATTGACCCCTGATGTTGAAAAATCCCTGATGTTGAAAAATCAAAAAAGAGCTAATAACAAAGCCATTCATACAAAATCATCAACAATCAATTAGCCACATTTCACATAAGTTTTAGTGAACCTTACCTTAGATCGAACTCAAGTTATTTTGATTTTTTTCTACAAAAAAATTTGTCATTATTAACACCATAAAGATCAACTGTTGCGAGGACGTGTTAAGGACTATGTTTAAGTAATGGAAACTGTTAGATGGCGATAATAGTTTTTTCGCAATAAAAGAGGATCATCTCACCTCAACGGATCATCTCGTACACCTTTCCCTTACCTATTATCAGGAATTCTGTTGACTCTGAATTGTGAAGCATTCATTTTTATCAAAAAAAATCTAGAAAAGCACTGACGTGAGGTCAAGAGCTTTCATACGATTGTTCAAATGTTTTTCCAAAGCGGTAACCAATTTACTTATTGACCCAAGCAAATCAAGCTTTACTGCCTGATGGAAATATTTGACGATATTTTTTTCATATGGTCCTTACGAAATTCCACATGAACCTCAAGCCATCATTTCTTGATCGATTACTAGATTCCAATTGGATACTTTTTGTATTTTTGAAAATATTGGAAAAATAAGATTTTGAATGGGGACCTTTATCAACAGAATCATTGGGCGAATTTAAATCCTTCGCTACTTCGAGCTTCAAGATTAAAACGAGAACCAACAATACAAATATCGAGTGTCTAAGTTGTCATTGTGTTTACGGCCTGCTAACTGCTGATATTGAAAATAATAACGTCCGGAAGACCCAACTTTATGACGTAAATGGTGTTTACTGTTATCGTTTTACCTTAATATATGCCCCCTATAAGTGTCAATTCAATGTGGCTAAAGAATGACTTTCAGATAATCCCAGATTTCTTGGCAGAATAATAAAAAGCTCCCTTCAGACTCAACAAATATATTAGACAACAAACTATTTGAGATGTAGATCTATCTTGCGCCCAGATCTACCTTTCGTGAAGATTCGCCTTTTATGTGGTTAAATTGATTGTAATGATATAAAGTCATCGAAAAAAATTTTTGGGCAATCGCAAAAAAATGCTCTGTACTCTCGCAAAAAAAGTGCTCTGTGACCTCTATAGAAATTTCAAGATTACTTCAGAATTATCTATTTTATAGATACATTTTCTAGGGAAACGGAAATGAATATAGTTGGAAGGTCATCGGAAATGAATGAAAGGATCTTTAATCTTCAAAAACTTACCAGAAAAAGTAGCCTAGCTCGTACGCAACGGTAGGATTCCAGTAAGAAATATTGTTCTGAACCGATGATTTAGAAGTAAGATAACTTATTTCCGCTTTATATATTTATTTTCACAACAATTGTTTCGTCATGATAACATTTCCGCTTTACGAAACAATTGTTGTGAAAATAAATATATAAAGCGGAAATGAGTTATTTCACTTCTAAATCATCAAGATGAATTTCCGACAAGTAAAGACTGAGACAATCAAGTATTTGTTCTGAACCGGTACAAATTATGCTGAAATTCAAAAAAAAACTCAAAGTTGATGCTGAAATAGTTGAAAGGAATCAGTACCAACCTTTAATCGATCCATTTCAATATAATATATCCCATATTTCCCTCGATTTCATCTGATAGATTCATGAAATTTCCTTCGAAAATAGGTATCACCGATCGCTTCATTCTTCTGCTTGAAATCGAAGCCCCGTGCTTAGTTTTTGCCATTTCATACATTTTTTACCAGTATCACGGCGTTTTTCGTTCAATTTTATTCAATTTCTTCCTGACAGCTCTGACCCAGGCTGTCATACCCGTGTAAACACCGATCGGACTCGATGGTCTGTCAGAATATTTTGGAGAATTAAGGAAAGTCAAAAAATTACCAACTTTCTTTCGTATTTTTCGTACATTTCCGTTGGTTTGTAGAGTATGAGAATTCCATGGGGGTCGTTTTCTTTCCTTGATGGTTCCTTTCCCACTCTTGGTCTCGGCCGAGAAACTTTGCCTTCGGAGGAAACCCAGTTCGCGAGATAGTCCACTTGACGAAATCGAGCAAGTTTGAGATTTTTTTTCGGTATCTTGGAAATTTCGGAGCGGAACGAATGGGGTATCGACGGAAAGAGCGCCTTCGGCGATTTCTCTCTACTTTGGACTCGAGGGTCCGCTTCGCGGACACCTCTCGCAAAAAAGTATAAAGAATCATCATTCGATGGTTTTCCTTATTCTTTTAGTATTATGGTGATAGGTGATCATACACAATTATTCGAGCTCAACCTACAAATCAGCTGAAACCACTCAATTTAAGCTTTTAACCTAGCTTAGGATAGTATTTCTATATCCTCTTGAAGATCCCTTCAAAAGTATTCCAATAAAGTGAGTCCAGATTTTCGATCCCTTTTCCAACTTTCAGATATCAACTGACCGGATAATATCTAATGATATGGTATAATTCTCAGTCCAACTGGTATTTAGTTAGCGTATGGCAATAGTACACATAACACGAAATTATAACTCAAATTGAAACATCAACAACGCACAACAACAAGTGCAAGAACATACAGAGATGAACATGAAAGCAGAGCATTTCTTAGTAACAAGTCTAAAAACATACCTACATCGCAAACTAACAGGCAAGTTCATTATCCATTCAATCGCTGCCGGTGGGAGAGAATATATATACGTACTTGGTCCTGGATAAGCCGTAAGTGTGCAGTCCTGATATATGTTTTATTGTTTTAAAGTTTGCTCCCCATTCACAGTTGCGCTAGGGCTGTCTATTCCAGCTATTCAGCATATCTGCACAGAAACCGTGTCCCGTTCTAATTCTGTTTGCCGTCCTCCATACTTCGCGAGGTAGGTCGAATCCCGCAAGCTGTTTTTGGATTTCTATATTCGACTGCAGCCTGCTTCCCATTCCAGGAGATCCCTGTAATCATATTCATGCAGTGCCTGAGCGGTCTCGATTGGCGGATGTCTGGATTTTAATCTGGTAAGGTAAGCTGTGGGTATTTAGTCATGGATAGGCAGCTCCGAGTTATCCATTATTTTCATGTTTTTTCGTAGAAGAGCCTCCCTTTGGCGGATTTGTGGCGGCATAATGCGACTGAGAGTTGGAGCCAACAAGTTGGAGTATATTTTATACATCCCATTGTGATCCGCAAGCTCCTGTTGAGTTGCACATCCACTTTAGAAAGATGGCGGCTGTTCATCCATACCGGGTCGCCATATTCAGCCGCGCTAGAGACCCATTGCCGAGCATCGCAGAGTTTCGGCTGTCGCCCCCCATGAAGTTTCACATAACTTTTCCAGAATATTATTCCTCGTTTAAATTATCGCAGCCGTATTCTCTATAGGTATTTTGTAAAGGAGAGCGTCCTATCCAATGTAATACCCAGGTATCTTGGATTCGGGTTATACCTAAAGCGTTTACCTTTCCAGACTATTTCAGGCTCAATGTTGGTCTAGTTGTTATTTGAGTGGAAGAAAGAACACTCTGTTTTGCTGAGACTTGGAACTTGTTTCCATTTTATAATAGATATCTAGAGCCTCGGCATCTCTCCTCAACATTCTCTCTGCTGCATCATGAGATCCAAGTTTCACAGCTATAGCCAGATCATCGGCGTACGCGAATTTATGGGCAGTTGTTGCAGGAAGATTAGCAATGTACAGATTGAACAGGGCAGGAGCAATTACGGAGGCCCGAGGAAGGCCATTATTTGGAATTCTCTATTGGCTCTACCATTCATGATCACTTAGAATTTTCGATCAGAAACCGCCGAGCTTTCTACTGGGGATCTCACTCCGGAATTTATAGAGCAGATCTCCTCTCCAGACTATATCATAAGCAGCTGTTAAGTCTATGAACACAGCCGAGATTTTGAGACATTCCTGGTATCCAGAATAAATGAATGTTGTAAGGCCCATCACTTGGTCCGTGTAGCTTTTGCCCGGTGTAAATCCAGCTTGTTCTATTGGGAAGTTTGCAATTAATTCGTCTTGGATTCTATTCAGTATTCAAAGAGTTTGTAGTAGGAGATAAGAAAGGAGATTGGTCTATACCTGTCAGCTCGAGAACGCGACTTTCCAGGTTTTAGTACTGCAATTAATTGTGCTATTTTCAATTAATTAGGCAGTCTACTCAGGTTTAGTATGTTAGTGCAAAACTTAGTCAACCACTTTCCAGCATAGGGGTCACAGTTGATGAGAAACTCATTGTGGACTCCATCAAATCCAGGAGCTTTTCCGGCCTTCAGACTGAGAGTCGCTGCACGCACCCGATCGACACAAAAATCTGCAGGCAGAAAAGTCAGTTACCTCTGAGCTTGTTTTGACGCCCTAAATTCGCGTTTTATCATTTTCATATGCTGGCGGTCCTAAGGAGCTCTCGACAGGTTAACTATTCGGGTTGCCACATTGTCCGCTGTGACTGGAGATTGGTTCTTGGTGACCGGTTGACTGGCACCAAACTTTTTAAAAAGATTCTAGGCTTTACGGCTCGAAAGCTCGAAGTCAGTATTCGTGATGGTCTCTACCCAGTTTAGTCTTCAAGCTGCGTTAAGGGAACATCAGAAGATCATCAGCTATCTCTAGGTCACCACCATCAACTGATAAAGTGGTCCGCTTTGCTCAGACCATCCAGCTATATACTCCTTGCGGAAGCCCATCGGGATGTGTTATGATAGGTGGCTAACGGTGGGACCCAACCAAGGCACTTGTCCAGGCCTGCTCCGAAAGAGTTCCTGTCCGCTTCCTGAAAAGTTCCATCTAGGCTTTGTAAATGTTTTAATTATGGGGATCTGTATGTCCATTTCAAAAATAATTGGGTGTTGCTGGCTCCTATCAGGTATCACCAAGATGGCGGAAGTAGACGCTGTTTTCTTAGCAACAAACTTGAAAAGATTAAATAAAGATGAATTAATCACTATTATACTGACGAAAAGTTTTACGGTGAATACTGTGGTGAATAGAGACAACACTAGAAAAATTGCGGACAAATGTGAGATTACACTTTGAAGTCGGTGAAGTGAATTTCCATGAAACTAATGGAAACAATGATGACCTACCCTCTCTAGAAAATTCCAAGGAAATCGAGTTGACGAAGAAGTTAGTTCAACAGTTGGAAATGAGAGTGGAAGAACACACGCAAGTAATAAATCACTTGATTGGAATTTCCAAAGAAAACATGAAAAATGAGGTCAGAGAGGAAATAAATGACAAAAAACCCAAATATAAATCAAGTGAAGAAAAAGGTAAAATCCAAGCACGAAAACAATACAGCAGTGTGAGTGAAACCAAAATAATTGAAGAGAGAAAGAGTAAACATAAAAGGATGACACGAGATGGTAGTTCAGATGCACCGACAACTGACGGGGTCACAGAGCTGGCAATCACGAACGACCAATACGAGTGCGCAAACAAAGAGTGTCACTGAAGATGAGATTGATGGTAAACAAACTTGGAGAACTGTAACTTACTCTAAGAATAGAAACAATAACAAAAAGTGGTCGAATACTGGAAATAGTAAAACAAATTCTGTAAAATCAGTAGAAACCAAAATAATGGATTTGTTTGTTACACGTATTGATCCAACAACAACACTGGAAGTTTTTACCAAAATGGTTGAAGTTAACATTCAGGAAGCATTGTGTGAAAAGCTCGACTCAAAGCACCCTGACAAATATTCGTCCTTCAGGGTGTCTGCAAATGAGGATAGCTTCGACATAGCCAGTAGTGCAGGAATGTGGCCGGAAGGGGCGTTAGTTACTAGATTTTTTCGGGCAAAATTGGGGAAGGTAGATTCAACTTGAGTAGAAGCTCTCAATTGATCAATACACTATCTCTTTTACATCTTAATATCCAAGGTTTGGGTGATAAATCTGGGGCATTACAAGTGTTCCTTGAAGCTATGGGTAGCCCGGATATCGTGTGCATTAGTGAACATTTCCTAAAGGCTGGAGTATGTGATGTCATGAATGTTGATGGCTGGTATACTGCGGCAACCTATGGTAGATCTGAGAAATATCAGGGGGGTGTTGCTATTCTCTCTGAATCTAGAAATTACGAAGAAATTGTGCAGATAAGTCGTTTTTCAGTTGAATTTCATTGTGAGGTAACTGCCATTTTTCTGACACATTTGAAAATATCTGTTATTGTGTTGGACATCCTGGGTGACCTGCTGAGTTCTTTTGGCTTTAGACGGAAGGTATTTGAACCAACTAGGAAGGCAAATTGCCTAGATAACATTTTCTTGAATTTTTAAACAATTGAGGAGGAAGTATCAGTGAATGATTGGGTTTCAGAGGTGAGTCGATTTCGAGGGGGGGGCTGTTTCCGAGAGGTCAGGCCCTTAACGCAAAGGGGTTTTTGTAGTTTCTTCAATGTTTTGAACGGTGTAGATTGGTTTTTTGTTGGAGATGAAAATTGTGGTATTGATCATGTGTTTGATCGTTTCGTTAAGGTTTTTGTAGATGCACATCGTTTTGCTTTTCCAGTCAAAACTGTCTCTATGGAAAGAAGTACAGTCAGGTTGGATTCTAACTGGTTCACTGAGGAGCTCAAGACCATGCGCAATGACTTGAATTTGATTTGTGACTTATATAACAACTATGGCACTGAAAATCTTAGACTTCTGAGAAACAAATTTAGGTTACGTTATAGGATAGAAATCAGGAGAGCTAAAATAGCGAAAAATGATAAAATAATATCGAATTCTGGTAATAAAATAAAAACTTTGTGGAATATGATTAACAATAAAAGAAACTTAGATAATTCAGAGAAGCCTTCGAAATTCGATGCTAATGAGTTTAGTGATTATTTTGCCAACATACCACATAAAACTTCAGGTTCTTTGACAAATGCGAAGTTCAATGGAAAATCGCTGTTCAATGTTGAAATACCCAATGACCTGCAGTTTTCGTTCAGAGAAGTCACATTCAATGAGATGAGGGATGTTATTGGTTCTTTGAAAACCAGTGGGCCAAAACACTTTTATGATTTATCGGTCATTTAATTGAAGAAAAATATTAATGCATTGGTCGTTCCGTTGTGTAAGCTCATTAATAGATGCATTCGTTAAAATGTGTTTCCTGACTGTCTCAAGATAGCAAAGACAATTCCAATTATTAAAGGGGGGGACTCTGATAATGTCGAGAATTACAGACCCATTTCACTGGTTCCCATTTTCTCTAAAGTGCTTGAAAAGATATTGAATAAACAAATTGTTAGCTTTTTCGAAACGAATAATTTATTTTCATCTTTGCAATTCGGTTTTCGTAAAAATAGAAGTACCATAGATGCAGTAGTCAATTTCGTTCAATTCGTGGTACAGTGCCTTGAGGAGGGTAAGTTTTCACTGTCCTTGTTTTTAGATTTGACTAAGGCCTTTGACTGTGTGTCTCATGGGATTCTTTTGCAGAAGTTGAAATATTATGGATTCAACAAAAACAGTATAGAACTTATTCGGTCTTTTCTATCAAATAGATATCAGGTGGTTTCAGTGAACAACTGTAGGTCAGCGACGGTACCGGTCACAGGGGGAGTGCCTCAAGGTTCCATATTGGGCCTGTTGTTGTTCCTTATTTTTATTAACGATTTCCCTGAATACATTAGGAAGTATTCGAGTCTGTTGTTCACTGAAGAGCTGTACAATATCCACATGTTGTGGCAGCCTATCGGATGCGGAGGATCTTTTGGGGACTATGGAGTCGGAGGCCTGCAAGTGGTTTGCTGGTAACGCCCTGTGTGTTAATAACAGGAAGACAGAGAGGATGGTGTTCTCGAATCGCGGGGCTGAGACAAGAGATGTGAAGTTCTTGGGCATTCGAGTGGATTCGAAACTCACCTGGGCGGCTCACTTCGACTCCTTGTGCAAACAATTGGCTAAGAATACATTTCTCATTCGAAACTTGTCAGGCGCCATTTCATTGCCCGTGTTAAGGACGGCTTACTTTGCTCTTTTTGAGTCACATGCGAGGTATGTGGATCGTGTAGTGGTTTTGAACGTATATTTCGAAACCAGAGGAAAATGATCAGAGTTATGGACAATTTGGGATATTGTGAATGTTGTAAATTATCTTTCAAGAAATTAAAAATATTAACTTGCCATCTCTATTTTTATATGAGATCCTATCGTACGCCCACAAAAATTATGCTCAGAACCTAATTGGTATAAACATGAATAAATCTACTCTACTCTACTCTACTCTACTACTCTACTCTAGTCAAGGAAATTCCCCCAGAATACATATGGTGCGACGACCTTTTTTCGGGCTTATGTGACTAAACGGTTTGAATTTATTTTCTCGGGCGCCAGTTGCAAATTTTGGTCCAAGGTTGCAACTCCTTGTCGTACACTTCTCTGTCCTTCCCAGGTAGCCTTTACACAGTTGGAGAAGGGTTCGGTGCAATCTAAGCTCTAAGCGATTGCTTGGTGGTAATTTCTTTGTTTATAGAGAAGACCAATATCACAGGAATGAAACACACACTATATATGTACAGATATATTACAAAACTTTCACGGTGTCACTTACACTGTTGACCACAATTATATTTACACAAAGAGCTGTCTGATGTGGATTGTCAATGTGTCTAAACTTATTATGATATGATCAAAATTACTATTTACACAATATAAAAAATGATCAAAGCAATGAAATAATGTACAGTCAGATGTTAACAAAGCAGAAATATGTAATCTTGAACTAAGCAGAACGGTGAACGGTAGTCAGAAATAGGATGAGCGAGCAGAGCAGGTGATAAAAGCGGTGAAAAATGACGGTATTGGTAAATAGGTGAATGACGGACAATGAGAGCATATAATGAGCAAATTAAAGTGAGAAAGCAGTAAACGGACAGGGCCGGCTTTGACTACGGTATTGACCTGTGTTCCAAGAAGACAAATTGGTCCAAATGTCTCAAACAACGCTGAGTGTGCGGCCTGAAGGGCGCACCCACTTCAATTTATAAACGCCACGGCCAACTAGATCGACAGTACCTCCGTGTCCGTATTACCGGTTCAAACCCTTAATACTAGGTTGAATGGTTCGCCCGAGCTTAGCCCAGGGCGTTCGACGCAACCCAATAAAAGTGGAAAATCCGGAAATAATGTCGACCTACTCCAAAAATACTGTCGAGTATGACTAACCAAAATACAAGGCCGTGACGACAGAGCACTCCGTAAATCTAAAAGGAACTATCGGGAACGTTCCGCTAATTCAAACCCGAATCACCGTCTGTATCTTTCGCCCGTGCTTAGCCCAGAGCGTCGGATACAATCAGATAATTCTAGAATAACTCAGGTACAGTACCACCTCAATTCAACCCCTATGGGAGGGCAATCGAACAAAGGTTGTAGGCAATGTCCCTTACAACGTTCCCGAAAGCAATCTACAAATGACCTGCCAAAATAATACGCTAGTGCTCCGAATTACAGAATGAACAAACCGTCTATTTCAGGAACGTCTCGCTAATTCAAACTCGAATCACAGCCTGTATCTTTCGCCCGTGCTCAGCCCAGAGCGTCGGATACAACCAGATAATTCGAGGATAACTTGGGTCCAATACCACCTCAATTCAATCCCTATTGGAGGGCAATTGAACTAAGGTTGTAGGTTATGTCCCCCACAACGTTCCCGAAAACACTACAAAAATTATCAGCTAAAATATAACGGCAGTATTCGAACACACGAAACGAATAAACCGGATATTTCAGAAACGTCTCGCTAATTCAAACTCGAATCACAGCCTGTATCTTTCGCCCGTGCTTAGCCCAGAGCGTCGGACACCACCAGATAATTCGAGGAATAACTTGGGTTCAGTACCACCTCAATTCAACCCCTGGAGAGGGCAATTGAACTAAGGTTGCAGGTAATGTCCCCCACAACGTTCCCGAAAACACTCCAAAAATTATTCACCGGAATACCAAATAATGTAGCTAAATTATTTCCCGATTTGTATTGAACGGAAACAGAAATGGAACACAGGAAAATATACAGAAATCAAACGGAAAGCCGAATAAAGCCCTAAGGGTTCTTACCAGGTGAAACACCACTTTCACTCACTGTATACGGTTGTCAGATTTGAAGATTTAATTACTTCTCAAATTTACTTGAAATAATTGTCGGATTTGACACGATAAAAATGTTAATAACTAATTATTGCAGAATAGTGAATTGAATCCGGAATAGCAAAAATCTAACTAGACTTGACGGCTCGAAATACTCTCAAAAAGTTGCCCATTTCGTCTGGACAAGTCCTTTTATAACTTCGGAAAAGTGGGGATGTCACATGGCCAAAATTCCGAGAAACTTCCTAGGGTAGGATGTTTTACGGTTCCCTGATTGGTTCATTCAAATTCCTTTGTTCTCTGAAAGAATTATACAGCAGGTCGCGTAAACACGCATTTACCCGTTTTTCATACAATTCAATCTCCGAGACCGCCGTAAACATGTGAAAAAAACTGCGATAAGCGATAAATCGCCGAGTACGGCATGGTTTTTATACATAGGACGGTAACTGAAAATGCATCGAAATAAATATGATGGAATAATTCCTTTTGATAGGGAATTTCTCAAAACGAAGTATAATCAATTCGACAATTCTTAAGAGATGAAAAATACTTAGAATAGGTCGGAGATTGAAATGCATCGGAATAGATTTGAAGTAATAATTCTTTCATTCCTGTTAGGAAATCTCTCGAAATAAATGAAACGAATTGATTGTTTTCTTAGTAACGAAAATCACTTCGTTACAATGGATATTGGGAGAGGTTGGCTTTTCCTGCTAGTAGATGCAAAAGCCAAATCAGGATTTGACTCTGTATTCCAGGTACGAGATCTAAATGTGTTCCTCTCTTTATCATCAAACAATAGGTGGAGGTGCTGCTGTTCTGCCCATCCAAGAAGGTGTTCGCCCTCATCATCAGCCTCTCGGTATCTCCAATTCCGTGACTATTGAAGTCACCTGCATATATCGATGAGTGAGGATATGCTTGAAAGATTTCATCGCACCAGGGGATTGCTAGGGATTTGTAGATATTGACAACGTGGACCTCTACAACACTCACAACGATCTAATGGGTGTTCTCAAATATGCAAGTATCTACCATCTTTACATTGTCGATATCGTTTCGGGCATAAGTTGCTATGGCACAAGTGTGGTCGTTTGTTATTCCGGTTATGTCATAACCTGGTATTTGTGATCTTTTACGAGCTTGCTCCTCATGCATTTTCCAGGTGTATTCCTTGCAGAAGCGCAATATCTATTTTGTTCCTACTGAGGAGTTTCGACAGATAATGGTATTTGGACCAACATATTACCTCCACGTTCAGTTGACAGATACCAAGAATTTCTCCTATATCTCTAGTCTGAGGGTCCCTAGAGGGACTCATTTGCTCTCTGACTTCCAGTGCTTGGGAAATCGTCATTTCCTCTCTGCTCCTGTTCTACTGATATTCGATTTCGATATTTCACTTACTTGCAGGGCCCCACATCAGAGTAACTCAATTATGGGGGCCGGGAAACATATACTCCAAACCCGCGTGGCTCCAGTAAAACTTCATTCAGTTATAAAATCTAACACGCGCTTGTTGAAGTTTCTTCTAGATCGAGGACTGAATGAAGGAATGAAAACAAAATGCCACACACAAATTATCCGGCCTGACTCGACACATATGAAGCGGCAGATAAGGTACTTTTATCCTTTTATGCGTGTGAATCGAAATATAGACGAGATCTTGTGAAAAAAAGGAAGGGATTTTTGAAGTGGATTTTCGACCAATAACTTTCCATTTATCCAACCGATTTTTACAAAACTTTCACAATACTGACGGGCGCACTCTTAGCGTCATTTTGGCTCAAGGAACACAGCGGCATAGTACGCAGAATGCGCTCAATTCAATAAGACGTCCAGACCATTGCTCGCACGTCTGTCTCAGACAACGATTCGACTGAGAGCTAGTCCAACGGTATGCTTTCACTCCAACGGAATGGTTATGAATCCAACTGGAACATTAGCTTCATTTCGGTTCGCAATCGCGCATTATTTTGACAGATATCTAGAATGGAGAGCTATTGCCTACTGGCAAGCGCTTCCTTCGATCGCTTATCGTGGACTCCAGCCGCACCACATATTTTTAACCTGCCATTGCAAGAAAACAGTCTTTTATTCGATATGTTACCGCGCTGTGATTTTGATTCTTGCACTGGTTTATTTCATTCTGACCCTCGTAAGATTAACACTGAGTTTCGCATCTTACCGACTGTCATTTCCAAACCTGTATGTACCATCAATAAGCGTTGATCGAAAAACGCAGAGAACTGAGAATATATCGGGTTTGTGTTGGTTCGAAGTTCAGAACTGTTCCGGACGGTTCGAGTATGCGCGATTGCGATTTTTAGACTCAAAACGGCAATTGCGCATACTCGAACCATCCCGAACAGTTCTGAACTTCGAACCAACACAAATCCGATATATCCTCAGTTCTTTGCGTTTTTCGATCAACGCTTATTGATGGTACATACAGGTTTGGAAAAGACAGTCGGTAACATGAGAAACTCAGTGTTAATCTCACGAGGGTCAGAATAAAATGAACTAGTCCAAGAATCAAAATCACAGCGCGGTAACATATCGAATAAAAGACTATTCTCTTGCAATGGCAGGTTAAGAATGTGTAGTGGGGCTGGAGCCCACGAAGGAAGCGATCGAAGGAAGCGCTTGCCAGTAGGCAGTAGCTCTCCATTCTAGATATCTGTCAAAATAATTTCATAATACCGGTTCCTAGTAATTAGAATCAACTGCGTAACCAATAATCAGGCTGTTATACAGTTACAATTTATAGACTTGATAATTGTAGAGTAGGTTTGGAGATTAATTACGAAGGGTGAGTTGGCGAATGATAAAATCCAACGATGATTCTGCAGATATTAATTTCCATTCGAAATTGCAGTGTACCAAAATTTTCAACAATACAGATCGTACCGAATCAAAATCCAATAAACTGTCAGCCGGAGAATCATGCGAAATTTCGTGGAAAATGAAATATTTGAGAAAAAAATTCTATATTTTTTTTCATTCATCTATTCGAACGAGTACAACGAAATTTCGAACGGATTCGCTCATCCCTATTCGCCAACTATGTACTAAGTTTCATTATGATGTAGTAGTATTTTCTGAGGAATTTCGAAAATAATATCGAAACCTGGGATATAATCGAGTTATGTTTTGTCAAATATCTCCGGAGATTAACACACTATTAATCTGAAACGTTCAAAAGGATGTCAAATAGTAATTCCAAGGACCTTGCCGAGTTTCATCGAATTCTGATAAAAAGTTTCTGAAAAAAAAAATTGTAATGAAAATTGGAAATATTCTCTAATTTCCGCACCGGTATTTTTCAATTACCTAACAAGTTTGAATCTGATCGCGTCAGTTCTTCTTGAGATATCAAGGAAATAACCTCATTATTTCAAATTCAAATTTTATACAAATATTTCAATTCCACTATTTCCTTGGAGAAATATCGAATCAAACTGGATTTTGAAGCAATACTGTTGAATATCGACTTGAATGTTCATGCCAAATTCCATTGAAATCTTATTGATAGTCTCTTAGGAAAAAAAGGAAATTTAGAGAGTTTTCGAATGATATTTTTTTGGAATTTTCTAACGACTAGATCCACACGGAATTCTGCATTGGTTGCTCGTTGCCATTCTCCAACTTATAACGGGGTTCCAGTTCGATCCCATCAGTTCTTTCTTGGATTAACGATTTTTTATTTCAATAAAAGATACAAAAAAATTTGGCGTCCGGAATAGAATTCGTGTAATGTTTTCAACAATATTCCTAGAACAATTTAATGCATTTTGAATCGACTTGGAACCGATCATGGTAGTTGCAATAGTAATTCGGTCGAAAGATCAAGGTGCAATGCGGAGAAGAAGAGGAAACAAAAGAACATTTACCTTGTCAATAGGTATCCAATATATAAATTCGACGATGGTTTCGAGACAATTCGATAGGTGTCCGATTCTTTTTTGGGATGGATCGTGAACGTCGAGTTGATTTAGTCAAAGATAAAACATTTACTAGTTCATACTGGTTTTTTCGTCTTCTTTTCTTGTTTTCAGGTGTGATTTCGAAATATAAACTTGCAACGAAAGGAAAGAAGAAACTCCGTTTCGTTAAAGAAAAAGAATCCCTTCAATAACAAACAACAATTTTGTTACACTTATATGACTTATACGGGGAGACATATTTTTTCCTGAGGTTTTGCGCGCATGTTCTAGGGGAACAGCGTGCTATCGTTTTGTCAAAATGTCTGTAATTTTCGATGATTGAGCCGAAAATGGTCTTAAACGACTAGGTTAGACTCACTGATGACGAATCTGGTGTCAAAATCGATTCTGTCCGGCCGGCCTTCACCATGATAACAGGCG
This sequence comes from Myrrha octodecimguttata, assembly GCA_958510865.1. Lineage (NCBI taxonomy): Eukaryota > Metazoa > Arthropoda > Insecta > Coleoptera > Coccinellidae > Myrrha > Myrrha octodecimguttata. Next base: position 18,822,221 of record OY294060.1, read on the forward strand.
TACGGAGGATTCTATCAACTTGAAAATTACAGAAAAGGTTTCGTTCAAAAATACGAAGGTTAAGTTCGTTAATGGGCCGAATCGGCCAACCAAATAGTTTCAGAGTTATAGGCATTTGAAATTTTGGGGTTAATTTCCTCATATTTCAGAAACTACTGAAGCGATTGGATTGAAACTTGATAGTTAGTTGCAGCATAACAACGCGCAACTTCGAGGAAATTTTGTTGAAATTTTATGGTGAAAAATTTAAAAAAAATCTGTTTTCAAAATTTTTTCCGAAAAATTTTTTTTTTCCAAAACCATTGTTCATCCTCGAGAACAATTTCAGTCATACCTTGAGCTCCATATTTGACGGCAGTTTATCGAATTTCAATTCGATACAGCTATTAGTTTTGGAGATATTGCGAAAAAATATGTAGTAGTAGTAGTAGTGGTTTTCTTCTCGATATCGTTTTTTTTCGGTATAAGTCAAGAAACACTAATTCAATCGTGATGAAACTTCGCAGCTGGTTCAAAGATACTAAAGGATAACATTGTGCAGAATTTCGTGATGATCGTGTCATTAGAACAATTCGAAAAAAAAAATTCAAATTTTTTTCAAATATCCAATGTTCTGTGATCTTCTCATCATATTATCCTCATTAAATAATGTAAAAACATTCAAACTGTCATTTTTCGATAAAGTACTGAAGTCAAATTCGATCTTATCTGTAGTTTTGGAAATATTGGAAAAATAAAGTTTGAATGGGTATATCTGCGGAATCATTGGGTGGATTTTACCCATTCACGAATTCGGCCTTCGTAATCAAGGTCCAAACCTTCTCTACAAATATCGAGTTCCTAAGTTGTTTCTTTCGGAAGTTATTGTGTTTACGGTCCGGAAGAAACGACTTGAAAACTCGATATTTGTAGAGTAGGTTTGGGGCTTGACTACGAAGGTCGAATTCGTGAATGGGTAAAATCCGCCCAAAGATTCCGTAGATATTCCCATTCAAAATTTTAAATGACAATGAAGTTTGACATTTTCTTCTCTCTGTATCTCCGAAAATATATTTCGGATCAAATTCCAATCCAGAAAAATTTGTTTTTGATATCGACTTCAAATCTGTGCCAGATCCAGAAGAGATTGTTCAGTTAGTTGCAAGTTGGTATTTTTCAACTGATCATGAAGTTGCGATCCGAGCGAATCAGTACTCAATTCTTTGAATACTAAAGGAAAAACCTGAAATTTTCAAATAACAATCGAACTTTGACATAAATGAATATTTGAGTTCACTGTGGATAGAACACTGATAACAAAACAGGGTGTAACTACTCTCTAATCTACTAACACTTTCTGCGTCTAACACACGTTCCGGAAACCAAGTTTCCTTTGTCAAAGACGTATCGTTAGAGTAACGATATGTCTTTGACGAAGGACGTGCGTTAGACGCAGAAAGTGTTAGTGGATTAGAGAGTAGTTACACACTGTTTTGTTAACTTTGACATAGTTTTTACGCACTTGTTATGGAGACCAGCACGTTATCGTTTCGTCACAATGTCTGTAATTCTCGAATTTTGTGCTGAAAATGGTCTCAAACGACTAGGTTGGAGACACTGATAAAGAAATCGTGGTCAAATTCGATTCTTTCCGACCGGCCGACTGGCCGTATGTGCTCTAACAGTCGAAAAAAAGGACTAGCGTTAAATTATCAGGTTAGGTTTCGATCCTGAATATCTCGGTTAGGTTCGTTGATGGGCCAAATCTGCCGAATGGTTTTTGTGTCACTGTGATTTTCCTGAGGAACAATAGAAAAATTTAGGAAATTCATTTTGGAAATTCATATATTTTAGAAACCATATCTACGATTTCGTTGAAATTTTACTCTAGTCGACACCGAAGACTCGAAAAGCTCTATTTCCAATCAGATATGTATTCCCTGATGAATTATCATTAACATAAGATCTAGAGTTTAGAACATTTGTTTTCATTTTCTGATACACGTTACAAACCCTTCACGATATCTACTGGTGAATAGTCGAAGCATCTACTGGATCCTACAGTCACTTTATACAGGACAGTGGCTTCAATAGATCGTCAATCGACGTATTACAGACGTCTGTTCGCACTTTATGCTTCATGAGATGATTCCCTGGACTTTTATCAGTACTTCCCCGTAGCGCATGAGCAGTGTATCGGAATCGTCTATGATGCTGATGTTAGACGATCTACTATCCTTACTTGAACAATAATACTACGGACTGACGGTGACCTTGTATTCACTACTTAATAAAGGTGTTTCAAATTTCAGCTTGATCGGATTTTCGTCCGGGGAGATATTGGAGAAAATATATATGACTGATTTCGTGCTTATTTCCGGAGAACCATTGATATTTCCGAAATAACTCAAAGAATATTGTATAATATATTCGGTCTCTACTTGATGGAAACTCATTTTCAATTAAAAAAAAATAAGGAGACATGAGAAAGCTTTTTCAGGTATTTACATTTCACTGAAGTTTGTAAAATGCAAATACCTGAAGAAGCTATATCATAGCGAGAGAATTCTCGTAACAATATACATTTGTGGAAACTGAATAATGTCTACTTATTTTTTTTTAATCCAAGAATATTGATCTGATAATGATGAAACTTGAAACTTGATGCGCAAATTCGTGCAAAATTTTCCGATCATTTCATTGGAACAATTCAAAATTTGAAGATTTAGTTTTTAAATACCTTATATCTTTCAATCATATAGTTCTGGGCAACAGAGTGATATCGTTTCATCACAATGTCTGTAATTATCGAATTTCAAACCGAAATTGGTCGTTAACAATTGCGTTGGATTTCCTGAGGAAGAATACTTGATCAAATCCAATTCTGTTAGGCCATCTGCGCGTGTTCTGACTTTCTGAGGTAAAGACCTAGAATATTGAAAATTTCAATTGTTCAAATGTTCGGAGCCTGAAAATCTCGGTTGTGTTCGTTAATGAGCGAAATTGGACTAAAGGTTTCGGCGTTATTACAATTTCAAATTTTGTGGTTTGTTCCAAAATTAATTGATGCGATCAGGTAGGAGCTCCGTAATAAGTTGAAGAATACTAACGCGCAACAAAGGCTTTTTGAAAGCTTTTTTTCGAGAGACTACTAATCAGATCCGGATAAAATTTGGCACATATCTTGAAGTCAATATTTAACTACAATGTTTCACATTTAAAGTCGTTCAGATATTCATTTTATTTCATAAAACATTTTGAGCAAAAGGTTGTTTTCTTTCATCACGCGATTGTTCTACGGAACGAAAGTTTTGTCGTTCTGCCCAGTGTCTGTAATTTTCAGGTTATGAGCCAAAATAATCTACATTGATTGAAAAATATTTCGTTTTTTTTTGCGAAAAATATCCATCAGAATTCAATGAAAATTGGCACAGAACTTGAAGTCAAAATAAAATAATAGTGCTCCAAATTTCAGTTTTAACTAACATTTATCAGCAGAGAAATTTGGAGAAAATATGTCAAATTTCTTGGCTATTTAAAATTTTGATATAATTTCCACAATTTCTTGAAATGAAGTGAGTTTCTCCAAGTTTAGCTTCTTTTATAGTAATGACAACGCATAACTTTTAAGATTTCTGATGGAAAATTGTTTTTTCGAGAACTTTTCATTACTTCACCAAGGAGTTCGGCAAATACTTTGAGTTCACAACAAAAGTATTCATATCAAATTTCGGAATTTGATCGGATATTCATCTTGGGAGATATTGGGAAAAAATATCTTCAATTTCGTGCTGATCTCATCGATATCATCGTTAATTATTTCCGAAATAACTCAAAAAATATCCGATCATCTATTGCAAGGGTTTGTATATCTGCGGGATGACAAAATTAATTTCAAGAATTTGGCGTTCGTAATTAAATTCCAAGTCTGCTTTACAATTATTAAGTCTCCGAGCAAATTCTTTCGGTACTCATTGTGTTGACGATTAGCGGTCAGGCCAGACGTGAAGAGATTAATTATGGCAGCCAAATTCGTGAAATTTAAAGAGCGCTTAAAAGCTGCTGACTTCATGTCAGTGCTTCTCTAGGATTTTCCTTATATCTCCAAAAATGAATGTCAGATCCTATTGAAATTTGTTACCCTGTTCTTCAATATTGCCATCAAAGGATGTGCAAAATTCCTTCGAAATATGATCAATAATCTCAGAGAAAAAAAATCAACGAAAATTTGTAAAAATTTCAGAATAAACTTCTTTTTTGAATTATTCAATGACAATACACACGATATTTTCCACTTATTCGAGTTCGTCTTTTTCAAGTACCTACTTGCGGAGTTGCACCCTGATGAAATCAGAACATTTCAAATAAATAAGAAAATGACCCCAAAATTTCTAATAAATAACAAATGGAATTTGACATATTTTTTTTCCCTATATCTCCGAAAGTGAATATCAGATCGAATTGACTGAACTGCTGCTGTTAAATATTGACCTCAAAGTCTTGGTGGAATTTCGTTGAAATATGTTTTTTCAGGGAAAATAAAATTTCAACCAAAATTTGAAAAATTTTCGATCACATTTTTTATAATTTTCTAACGTCAAGATCTACACAAGTTACGTGTGGCAATATCTCACTAACTACGAAATTGCAATCTGATCAACTTAACATTTCATAAGATATCGAGGGACTAACCTGAAAATTTCAAATTCGAATAACTCCGAAACCACTCTGCCGATATGGCCCAATTACTAATGTAACTGAGATATTGAGACTTCAAACTAAACCTGAAAATTCCAACAATCTATGTCCTCTCTTCAGAAAGGAAACACACGAACGTACTTAGGGCCGGACGGACGGACATAATTGAATTTGACCACGAATTCTTCATCAGTGAGTTCAACCTAGCATTTTAAGACCATTTTCAGCTCAAAATTTGTGAATAACAGCATTGTGACGAAACGATAACGCTGCCAGAACAGTAACCTGTTCACGTATTGTCTTCACCCAACGCAGTTTAACTACGTTATCAAATCATTTTGTGATTATCAAATTATGTATCAACCATTTAAGCATCATTTTCAACCAAATACTAGATTTCAATTTTACTGGATCAGTGTTCTTGGATATATTAGAAATAATAAAACTTCGAATGGGTATATCCATACCCTATAACTGGACTGATTTTACTCTTTTACTAGTTTGACGTTCGTGATTGAGCCCAAACCTGCTCCACTAATATCGAATCGTCATTTCTTTCGGAAGTTATTGTGTTAACGGTATTCCCAACGCCTTGGGTATTTTTTCTTTGTAGAGCAGGTTTGAATCCTCTAAATATGGAAAAGTTTAATACATGAATTGGTAAAATGTTCAATTTTATTTTTTATCTATTTCCAAAAAATCAGGTTCAATGGTATTGAAATCGAGTAACTGCCTGAAAAAAGACAATATGTTTGTCTATGCGACATTCGGTGGAATCTGACTGATAGTGTTTGAGATATTTTTGGGAAATCTTGATCTCGTGTCAAAACTGTACACCCGACAACCAAGTTTAAGGGTGTTGATGATAAAGTAATACAATTTGCACCTGGGTAACTTGAACAGAAACAAAAACTATTGCACTATTCATTTTCACAATTCCGAAAAATCCACGTCCGATAAAGCGGAAATCTACTACTCGGCTAAACAAACAACGTTGGAGGATTCAGGCAGAATCTAATGAAGTTTTTTTTATGAAAACTACGCTCATATTAGATTTTGAAGGAGTTTGCTTGTTGATACTTTACTACCATGCGTTTGTCATCCATTACCAAATTAGGATTTAGTACTAGTGCGCCCAGATCTCTCTTAGTGATGGATATACCTAGGCGTAGATCTCATTTAATGATAGATCTACCTAGGTGGTAGATCTGCAGGACGATAGATCCATGTTTTTGAATAGATGAAAGTATTTATTTACACGATAACTTTGCAAAGGAATAAATTAGAGACTCGAAATTTTCGTAGGTTTAATGCTTGGATACAAAGATCAAGTTCAGAATAAACAACATCCGCCTAACGATTTAGTAGATGAACGCTTTTGAAATTTCGTCATCTCGATATTTACAAAAATGAAGACACGATTCAGTCGAAATCCATCTTTTGGATAGACGATGGCGGTGCTCACATTCAAAGACAAATTCCATGGATCAAATGAAAACACTCAGTACTTTGTAAACGACTTACAAACCCATAATACTAAATAGATCTGAAAAGCTTGGTTTAATAAATTTTAATTCTATTTTCGGTTATTGGACGCTTAAGATGCCTACGACGACTATAAACGTAATCGTAACAATCACCCTAATTCAAATTTCATAAAATCCTCAGAAGAAATACAGAGTGTTTCACCATAAACTGGTCAAACATTTATAGCCGTATAGATGACATTGGGAAAGTCATTTTTGCCGTGTGAAATATACCTCGTTTTCGAAGCATAAGCGAGATACAGGGTGTTTAATGTCAACTTTGAGCAATATTCTGATAACTAAGTTATGCGTGACCTTTGAAATAACGGTTTTTGGTCACACCTTAGTATTTTTTGGTGGTCGATTCAATTTTGGTGTAGAATTTATGAAAAAAAATTTCAAAATGGCGAAAAACCTACAAAGCTGGAATTTTTTGTTTTCGGTTGCCATATTGGATAGCATTATTTCAATGTACTTGATTTTCTAAGATTTTCGGTGAAAATTTTTTTCTAAAATTCAAACTCAATTTTTTTTTACATGTCTACAGTGAAAAAAAAAATTCTCCTAAAATAATTGAAATCTTTCGAGGTTGAACTCATTTCCATTCTGAACACTGGTGTGAAAACAGAATGAAAAAATATCCATTGGTTTTCATTTCATAGGCTTCCAAAGATCCCGCTCGGAGTACTTAAATAATGTTCATTTAAGAAACTTTTGGCCTTACGGAGGCCAAAATTGTGCTACTGGGCCCCCAGAATGACCTGGATAGAAATATGAATTTATCAAAAAAAAAATTTTTTTTTCAAAAAAACTGTGATGGGATTTGAACTCGCTCCACGGGTAATAAGGTCGCGTATAAATTGGATTTATTCTGATTACAAAGACGTTCGTTATCAAGCAACGGTAGTTCATCGAATGTGACCCGGTTTTCCGAAAGCGGAGAGAATTCGATTCCCACCAGTTTTTCAGAAAATATTTTTTTCTTGATAAATTCATATTTCTAACCAGGTCACTCTGGAGGCCTATTATCCTAATTTTGGCATCTGTAGGGCCACCGCTTTCATAAATAAAAATTATTTAAGTACTCTGAGCGGAGTCTTTGGAAGGCTGAAAATGTAAACCAATGAATATTTTTTCATTCTGTTTTCACCCCAGTATTCAGAATGAAGGTGAGTTCAATCTCGAAAGATTTCAATAATTTTTGGTGATTTTTTTTTCACTGTAGACATGTAAAAAAAGCTGAGTTTGAATTTGAAAAAATTTTTTTCACAGATAATCTTAGAAAACCGAGTACATTGAAATAATGCTATCCAATTTGGCAATCGAATACAAAAAATTCCAACTTTGTAGGTTTTCCGCCATTTTGAAATCTTTTTTCAAGAATTCTACATTAAAATTGAATTGACCACCAAAAAATACTAAGTAGTGACCAAAAACCGTTAAGGTTACGCATAACTTACCACAGTTATCAGAATATTGCTCAAAGTTGACATTAAACACCATGTATCTCTCTTATGCTTCGAAAACGGGGTATATGTCATAAGGCAAAAAATGACTTTTCCAATGTCATCTATATGGATATATAAATATGTTTGACCAGTTTATGATGAAACAACCTGTATAATGTGAAAAATAATTTCATACAATATTCATGAAAAAAATGAATTTTTTAGTTATACAACAGGGTTTAATGAATATTCATTTTTGAGAACATTTCCTTCATAGTCGTTTGTATCGATCATATAGTCAGATTTATTATGTTCACATTGAAAGGAATTATAGTGAATTCCTTCAGTCAGATGTAAAACATTACTGCATTAGGAAAATAAAAATTTTCTGTTCAATTAATGAAGATGACCAATTCATATTTGACATCTAAATTTAATTGAATAATCATGATATAATGTTCTCCATTCAGGATGAATGCAAAACTGCATATTTAATCAATTTTCTGTTTATCGATTATTGATTATGATATCAAAGTATAGTTCAATAGAATGAATACATATTGTAATATGAAAAAATAACAGGTTGCATTCAACACTTCAACGACAAATCCGATTCAACACTGGATTTCTTGCCGAATAATAAAACAATGCAATTATTAGCCCTGGTTCAAATTTTCCTTGAATTTAGGTTGTTTAATATAATTCAATGTGAATCTATCAGTGGAATCAATTAATGCTTTCAGATCATTCAAAACCCATGATTTACTTATTTCAGACACATTTCGATACAAAGGTAAATCATATTCAGCACTGTATTTCCTATTGAATAAAAAACACTGCAATTATTTATCCTGGTTCATAGTTTCCTTATATTTTTAGTACATCAATATAGGAAGGACCTGGAGACTTCTTCTTGTTCTACATTATTCGGTTGAATTTTTCATGTCAATTTATTGATGCTTTCAGATCGTTCAGAACTTACGATTTTCTCATTTAAGACACATTTCCATGCAAAGGTAAATCTTGTTCAATACTGGATTTCCTTCTGAATGATAGAACACTGCAATGATTATTTCTGGTTCTTTTTTGGTACGTCAATATAGAAAGGACCTGGAGACTTGTTTTTGCGCGCATGTTCTAGGGGAACAGCGTGCTATCGTTTTGTCCAAATGTCTGTAATTTTGGATGATTGAGCCGAAAATGGTCTCAATCGACTAGGTTGGACTCACTGATGACGAATCCGGTGTCAAAATCGATTCTGTCCGGCCGGCCGTCCAGCCGGCCGTCCGTAGACACGATAACTGTCGAACGAAGTGCGCTAGCAACTTGAAACTTTCAGGGTAGGTCGCGCATTGGAATGCCGCGGTTAAGTTCGTTAATGGGCCAAATCGATCGAATAGTTTCGGAGTTATAGGCATTTGAAGTTTTGAAGTTATTTATTTTTTATTTCAGAAACTACCTGAGCGATTGGATTTAAACTTGGCGGTTAGGTGAAGTACAACGACGCGCAACTTTGAGCCAAATTTCGCCAGGATTATATTGTTGGTAATTTTAAAAAAAAATTTTTTTCGAAATTTTTTTCCAAAAAAATTTTTTTTCCGGAAACCATTTATCATATCCAAGAAAAATTATACTCACGTTTTGACCTTCTAATTTCACAGCAATGTACCAAATTTCAGTTCGATACGATCATAAGTTTTGGAGATATCGGGAAAAAATATGTCAAATTTCGAGGTTTTCTTCTCGATATCGTTGATTTTTTCGGTATAACTCGAGAAATACTGATTCAGTCCTGATTAAACTTCACAGCTAGTTTTAAGACGCTGAAAGACAACTTTATGCAAAATTTCGTGATAATCGTGTTATTAGAACAATTTGAAAAAAAAATTTCTATGATTTTCTCATCATATCATCCTCATTAAATTCTGTATGAAACTTCGAACTGTTATTTTCGATGAAGTACTGGATTTCAATTCGATCTGATCTCTATTTTTGGAAATATTGGAAAAATAAAATTTTGATTGGGTATATCTACGGAATCATTGGGTGGATTTTACCCATTCACGAATTCGGCCTTCGTAATTAAGGTCCAAACCTTCTCTACAAATATCGAGTTTCTAAGTTGTTTCTTTCGGAAGTTATTGTGTTTACGCAGTCGGCCGTTAGGCTGACCGTAAACACAATAAGTTCCGGAAGAAACGACTTAGAAACTCGATATTTGTAGAGTAGGTTTGGGGCTTAATTACGAAGGTCGAATTCGTGAATGGGTAAAATCCGCCCAATGATTCCGTAGATATACCCATTCAAAATTTTATTTTTACAATATGTCCAAAAATACAGATATGATCGAATTGAAATCCAGTAATTTATCAGAAAAAAATTTCAAAAAGCACTGCCGTGAAGGCAGCAGCTTTTGCGCGCACGTTCAAATTCGTTGCTGAAGCGGTCATCTACATTGAACATGCGCGCAAAAGTTGCTGCCTTCACGGCAGTGCTTTTTGAAATTTTTGTTCCATATTATTCGTTTCAATTTTCCATTTATTCCTTTTATCAATGGAATTAATTAGATCAGATCATATAAAACTTACTTCCAATACTAAGGTAAATCTTATTCAATACTGGATTTACAGAACACTGCAATTATTAATCCTGGTTGAAATTTTCCTTATATTTTAAGTTGGTCAATATAGGAAGGTTCTGGAGACTTGTTCCATATTATTCGTTTCAATACACCTTCCAAGAATAATTCGTTCCAATACACATCTCAAGAATAACCTCCAAATTTGTTTACCTTCCTTCACTTGAATTTCCTGGGTCAATTTATCAATCGAATGAATGCATCCAGATCGTATTAACTTATTCAAAACATATTTCGATGCATATTTTCACAAATAACATATATTCGTCTTATGAAATCTTGAATTTGCAACTGTAAAAGTAACATTATTTCTTATTTGACAAATGACAGTACTGACCGATGACCGTGAAGTTTGGTCGTATCTCAAGCCCCGCCCATAAAATGCAGTTATCCGATTGGTCGAATATATCTGAATTTGTGTTGAAATTTCACCATATTCTTGATTTTTTTAAAAATATTAGCAATTCGATTGAGATATCGTTTTTTTCAATGGAAGGTAGGGTGATATTTCATCTATCTATGTGAATTTACCGCTTTCTCCTAACTCTAACGGCTACGAAGGAGATCGCTGATAAGTGGGACGACCTTTTCGACCCAGTGTCACCTTATTCAATTAGTATAGTATAGAATGAGCCAGTCGGTCTCCTTATGACAGATGAAACAGACAATGTTCATGCAGCATCATAAGATGGTACCACCGTCCATCGGATGGACCGACTTCTGGAACTCAGGATCAAAAGCTTTCTTTTGGTTTCGAAATTCAGAACAGTCTTAGGAAAGTTTTAGTTCTATGCAAAACCGATGCGATTTCAAAGCCTGATTCTGAACTATCCTAGTACAGTTCTGAAGGCGATGAAACCAAACAGTCCCGTCTTTTTTCCTTATTTTTTAAATGAAGGTTAAATTGTCCTTCTCCAATTATCAGATATTTGGCCCTCTTCTAAACTGCTTCTTGTGATCTTCAGCAGATGGGAGAGAATCTTTCCGTTTCCTTCAGCAGGAGTATAGGAAACACCCTATCTACTCCTGGTGATTTACACGGCTGAAAGGTACTGATTGCTCATTAACTCGTTGCCTTGTAAATTTTTTCCTAACAATATCCCAATCTGTCTAACCGGATTTCTTGGTTCTACTGGTATTTCAATACTACTTATTGGGAAAATAGGTTTTGAGGAAAAGAATCGATCGTTCCTCTTCTACCTCCGTGTATGATCCGTCTGGCTTTTTAAGTGAAATTATGGCGTTGGTACCCCCTTTTGCCATGACTTTTTAAAGTATGGCTGCAATGGGAAGGGAAGTGATATTTTCACGAAAAGCTTGAAAATTGAGCCTTCTAGTTTTCCTCATTTCTTTATTATACTGAGTAAGTTTCTCGGTATACCCCTGCCAACTGTTATCCTGCCTAGCCATATTGAAGAGAGGGTGGATCCCCTTTCGGGGGTTTACAGATTCTCCTTCAACCAATGTGTATCCTTGCAGGGTCTAGTTTTGGTGAGTGGACAGCTGGTTTCAAACGCCTCCATTGTTTTCCAACTGACCTGCTCTACCCTCAAGTTCGAATCGAAATGTTGGTCTCCCATCATCTCGATTCGTTCTAGGTTTTTCTCAAAATGGTTTGTGCGAAGGAACCAATCTGTTTCTCTAGGATTTCGAGTAACGGTGGAAGGGGTGGCATCTCCCTTCACCCTAAAATCGATATTACTATAATCAGAGAGTAATGGTTCGTTCATCACCCTCCAATGAGTGTTATTTTTCCTGCCAGCAAAATTTTCAATTGTTACGTAAAGGATCTCTTCCCTTGCTATCGTGATAAACGTTGGTGTTGTCCTAACACAAATGGTCTCGAGGTTATCAGCTAAGAGAGATTCAAGTAAGTACTCACCATTGGGGTTATTGTTGGTGCTTTCCCAAACAGTGATAAGTACATTCGCATCACAACCGATTATAATTGGAAGGCGTTGATTGTAACAGTAACGTACGAGTAACTGTATCTCCTATTTATTGGCCTGTCTCCAGCGAAGTAGGCAAACGCAATGACAATTTCTCGGTCAATGCCCCCAACATTGAGGTGAACCATAATTGGTATTAAGTCCCGAGACATGTATTCTGAAACACTAATATATTTGATGTTTTTCTTAATGAAAACACCTGCTCGTGAATCCACTTATCTCTGATAGAATCAAATTTGATTCCTCACATGCCAAACCTTTGATTTTGCCTTCTTTGTTGATCCAGGATTCCCAGATCTGGTGCAGAGGAAGGTTCATTTTATACGGTTCTTGCCCCTTACTTCGTCTCCAACTGCCTTCTCAGAGTTTCATCTGAGAGGTTTGCTCTCCGAAATTAGAGCAGGTCGCTTGACGCAAGATCGAACCCTCGGCTATTGGGTTAGAGTTCTGAACCTGGAAAAGTCGGAGGATCTTCTCCGGTTTCATGTCGAGGCTTCTTTGAAAAACGACCGTTATGTTGATAGGACTTGGGACGTCATCTCCGCTTAGCGCTACTGACTCGGATTCTTCTCAAGATTTCAGCTGCGGTACAGACTTCATGTGCCAGTCCACCGACTCTTAAGACTCACTATCCACAAGCATCATTTCACTACATAAATTGTTGTTTTTAAACGTAACTTGTTTCACGGTCGCCAGGTGTTAAATTACACCAAGGACTTTATTGAAATTACACTCGTTCTCGGACAAGTAATTTATAATTGGGTAGAATGATAAGCACAGTTAACAGTCTAGATTTATTTCACAAAACACAGTTAAATCTATTTCACTATGTACTTACTCGTAAACGTGGTAGAGTAACAGCCTCTGACCAGCGTTACTAAGGAAGAGAGAAAGAGGCCCTTTCTGTCCGTCTCCGCTCTATTTATTTCTTTACCCCCACTCTTTTCCTCCCCTTCTCTGTAACTCGATCCTTGCCGAACCCCCGCGACTTAATGGTTCGCAAAGTTGTCGATACGCGGCGGAGTTATCAGATTTAACATCCTCCCACACGAGAAAAAGAGTGAGGGTATCACAACTTTGCAGGATCCGGACATTGGGCAATAACTTTTAAAAATGCAGAAAATACACAATATATACAAGACATTATCAAAAAAAACAATCAAAATGAAAACGAGTAAGTACAAACATCCACACAAAAAACATCATTACACAATATAATACAAAATTATTATTCATTTGAATCTGAAATGTCACTCGCAAAACGTACTCAAAAACAGCAACAAAAATACCATAATACACGACAAAAATTTACAAATTGAGGCGGCTTGGATCTTTTGAAACACGACCGCTTCTAGTTTTAAGTTGTTTTTCTTCATTGCCGACTTGTTCGTTTACACTCTTCGAATCGAGATTTATATCTTTCGTCATTTTGCCTGACGCGTTCTTTAGATCATTTTCGTCCCCAAAGGATGAATTCAATTCGAGCTGAAATAGGCGCTGAACAGGTCTTGTTATCTCCCCAGAAGCTGTAATCAGTTTCGCAACTCTCATATTACCGTCGTTCCCAATTAACAATTGCTTAACCCTGCCTAATGGCCAATCAATCCGCTTGGAATTATCGCTTCCTAGTAGAACAACGTCCCCAATTTGTATTTGCTTTTCCATTACATTTTTACGCTTCGGGTAACTCAAGGCGCCTAAGTATTCATTTCGAAACCTTTGCCGCAAGTCCCGTTTTATTTTCTGCCTATACGCAAAACGCTTGTTCAGAACAACTCCTTCTATTCGGTCTAAATCCAAGACTCCGATTTCTTTCACTTCTTGCAGAAACATTGAAGGAGATAACGGTACAATTTCTTCATGTTTTTCCGAGAGATATGTGATGGGGCGGGAATTTATAATAGCTTCGCAATCTATCAACGTTGTGAGCATTTCCTCATAATTCAAACATGATTTTCTGAGTGTTCTTCTCAATAATCTCTTAAGAATAGCGATTAATCTTTCCCAGAATCCTCCCCACCACGGTGCCGAAGGCGGATTAAATCTCCATTCTATTTTTTTCGATCGCAAGAGTTTTCGCAATTAAATCGTAATCTAAGGTCTTTAATTTATTATTGAGTCCAACGAAATTAGTGCCATTGTCGCTATAAATTACGCTCGGTCTGCCTCGTCTTGCTATGTGTCGTCGCAAAGCCATTAAAAACGAAGCTACATCTAGGGAGTTTACCAATTCTAAATGTACCGCCCTGTAGACTGCGCACGTAAAAATACATATCCATGCCTTTTTTCCATCTTTAAGAAAAATAGGCCCTGCGAAGTCTACACCTATCACTTCAAATATCGAGGCATCTTTCACTCTATTCAACGGCAACGGCGGGGTGCTCGATTCGACGGATTTCGCATCGTGTCTGCGACAATCTACGCATTTCTGTATGATGCCCCTTACAACTTTTCGCCCTTTTATAATCCAATAATTTTCCCTAAGTACCGCTAGTGTAATTGTTACGCCCGCATGATTGAGATCTGCATGTTTATCCCTAATTAAACATTCTACAATGTGATCTTTCCCAGGGAGAATGTCCTCACGGTTTGAAACCTTAGATTTCGTTCTGATCAAACCCTTATTGTCTACAAATGGCCTGAGTTCTCTAATTTGCTCATCCATCAAACCACTGAACTTTCTTTTTTGGATTATTTTTATTAAACTGCTCTCGGCTTGAAGACAATCATCTGCGGTCAAAAATTTTTCTTTTTTACAAAATGAAGGATTCTTACAATTGTAAAAAAATCTTCTAATCCAGCCCATTACCTTCGTCGCTCTGGAAAAACTGGAAAATCTATTGAAAATATTTTCATCATTACCGCCTACCAGTCCGATTAGCGCGGCTTTTTTAATTTCACTTTTCTTTAGTTCCGTCAATACTTCCGTTTCGTCTACGATTGAATCATAAGAGTTGGGCCAATTATCTTCACTGTTTTTGAGCCAATCAGGACCCTCCCACCAGCGAGACTCTAATAGTTGTTCTACCGTACATCCTCGAGATGGCAAATCAGCTGGATTCATATTGCCCGGAATATGCCGCCACCGCTTTACTCCCGAAATATCTCTGATTTCTTTGATCCGATTCGCGACAAAAATGCTCCAGTTATCAACTCTATTAATCCACGTGATCACAGTAGACGAGTCTGACCAGTAAAAAACATTATGTATCTTGAAGTCTAAAGCGTGCAAAATATGCCTTGTCAGTCTTGCACCAATTGTTGCCGCTAGTAATTCTAACCGCGGTATACTTATTGATTTACCCGCATCACTTTTTCAGCCGGAGTTACTTTTGTTTTAGCTTGTACAAAATGGAGCCTTACGTCTGAACCCCTTTGAACTCTCAAGAATATTACCACCGCATAAGCCAATTTACTGGCATCGACAAAAGTATGTAAACCTACATCCACGTCTTCGCTCGATTCATTGACGCCTATCATACAACGCGTTATCTTGACTTCCGATAACTTTGTCAATTGTTCGCTCCAGACCAAAAAACGCTTCTTCATACTATCGTTCACTTCTTCGTCCCAACCGATTTTAGCCGCCCACGCTTCTTGTAACAAAAGTTTGGGACCGAGTGATACAGGGCACACAAAACCTAGTGGATCAAAAATACGATGTGATACTGATAAAATTTCTCTTTTGGTTATTTTATCCAACGTGACTTTCTCTATATTTGATACATTTATTGCAAGAGTATCATTTTCTTTGTCCCATTTCAAACCGAGTGCACCGCAATTATTATTCAAATTATCATGAGTATATTCCCATCCGCGTAAATCAAAAAGACCCGTCTGCATCAGAGTTTTTGCCTTATCTTCGAAATTGAATAATTCGTCGAGACTATTAACACTCGCCACGCAATTATCTACATAAAAACTACGTTTCAGCTTCGAGATATAAAAGTAGTCCGAGTCAAAACTTCTGCTTCCGCTCTCAATCGAATTCAAATAGTTTTCTAAATACAAATTGATTGTCGCACCTAACATGAACGGACTGCTACAAACGCCAAAAACTACTCTGCAGTGCCTGAATATTGCGCGCGTATACCAAAGAAATCTTAAAAAATCTCTGTCCGCGGGATCAATACTTATTTGAAGAAATGCTTTTTTGATATCCGAAGTTACTCCAATCTTACCTTCCCTGAATCGAAGCAAAATGTCCACCACTTCTTCCATCAGATTCGGCCCTTTTTCCAAACAGTTGTTCAGGGATGGACTACCTGCTGACGCATCGAATATGGGTCTCGTCTTCGTCGTAGATTCTTCCTTGAATACCGGTCTATGCGGTAAATATACTCCCCAATTGTCCTTCTCTTCTGCCGATACCTGCTCTATTATCCCTTCTTGGAGCCATTCGCGGAATATCCCATCGTATTCTTGGAATTTTTGGGTATCTCGCAGTTTCTTAACCATCTTCTGCAGTCGTTCCAAGGCCATCTTTTTGTTGTCCCTAAGCTCTGGGTGGCAATCCAGCCAGGGTAATTTTACTTCGTAGTGGCCTTCTGGGTTTTTCACAACACCTTCTTTGAATGTCCTTTCTACATGAGTGTTGTGATCCTTCCGTGATTTATGGTCTATAGGATCGTTTATCCCTATAATATCCAATGACCACAAATCTTTTATGTTCTTTGGTGAACATGGAAATGGCTGAGACGGCCAAATTTTCTTCATTTCCCATGCCGTTGTCCTTTGGTGGCAATTTTCCCATGATTGTCCATCCAAGATGGGTTTCGACGGCCGTTAACCCATTTGCCAGATTGTGTATTCGCCCCGTCAATAGTTTGCCCGCTGTATCGGCGCCGATCAGAATCGATACGCCTTTTTCTTCACTATCGATGTCGCTGAATAAGAAACCCTGTTTTTTCATTTCTTTCAGCCACGCACCTTCCTTGAGACATGGTACATCAGAACAAATCACTTTTTCCTCGAGCGCATCGAAATTGCACCAGTACGTTCCTTCGAGATTCCCGACACGCACTTTGAACTTCTGGTGCTTCGCGATATTTGATTTACTGCCGCCGAAAAGCAGATGTACCATTTCCTGTTGTCCGACCGGCTCATATGACAACTTTTCCGCAAGCTCGCTCAAGACGTATGAGTTTTGGGACCCGGTGTCGATCAACGCACGAACGACAACGTCTATCTCCTCATTTCGTACTCGCACCCTTAGAGTTAGCATAAATGTCGTTGGTATTTCGGCCGACGAAGCTAACGCGCATTCTTTCGGAATGTTTATCGCGGTCACTGAGTTTTCTGAATTGGGGCGCGAACTTCTTTCACTTTCACGGTTTGAGCACATTATGTCCAGGTGTCTCTTACCACACTTTGAGCATTTAACTTTTGCTCTGCAATGCCTCATAATATGTCCGTATTGTAAGCAAAAGAAACAAACTCTTTTCAACTTGGCTGCCTCTTGTATTTCCGCCCTCGATAATGTTTTGGCTTTGAAGCAACGCGCACTCTCATGGTTCGACTTTCCGCAGAAAACGCACCCGTCCTTTTTCACAACCGAAACAAGATTTCGCGCACTCGGTACGTTCTTTTCTACTTTCACTTCCCGTTCCGGAGATTTTCTTGATCGGTACTGGCCACTATTCACTGTTTGGTCAAAAATTAACAGTACTATGCCTAGGGTGGCGTAAGGACACAGTAACGAAGCATACACAGAACACGAACGATATCTTAACTCACACAAGTTTTGAGCTTTTAAGCGCTGGACTCGTGATCGAAAGGTCTCGGGTTCGCTCCCGGACTAGGGAAAAAGTCGGCACTGGCCACCATTCACTGTTTGGTCAAAAATTATCAGTGCTATGATCAGAGTGGCATAAGGACACAGTAACAAAGCCTACACAGAATACAACCGGTATCCCAACTCACACAAGTTCTACGCTTCTGAGAGGTTTCCTTGAACCCTGCCGATGAGAGTGGGACATCCCTTCCAACCCTAACTATTGCAAATTTATTTTGAATACGACCGCGATGAAAAGCAGAAACTGATACAATACATTTTTTTCATCATAAGGAATCTATATTATGAACGAAAATATTTTCAGCTCTGTGGACGGCGATGGCACAGCCCCCCCAAACCCAAACTATTGAAAACTTATTCCGAATACTACCGCGATGAGAAGCCAGGTTGAAACTGATGCAGTAAATTTTTTTCATATAAGGGATCTACATCATGAACACAAATCCCTTCGGCCTCTTTGGCGGGAGTATTATTTTGAATAATACCGCGATGAAAACCCACGTTGAAACTGATACGATATATTATTTTCATCGTGAAGAATATACATTATGAACGAAATTCCCTTAGGCCCCGTCGAAGGAGGTAAAGTAGGCCCTCCAAACCAAAACAATTGAAAATTTATTTCGAAAACGACAGCCATAGAAAGTCAGATTGAAACTGTATATTATTCTCATCCTAAGAGATCTACATTATGAACGAAATTTCTTTCGGCCCTACCGAAGGGGCTGAAACAACCCTCCCAAAATAGAACTATTGAAAATTTATTTTGAATATGACCGCTTTGAGAAGCCAGGTTGGAGCTGATACGCTTTATTCTTTTCATTATAAGAAATCTACATTATCAACGATTTTAGTGTATTGATCTTGGAGCCTTGGTGTTGATCTAGGATCTCTCATCCTTTGTACTCGGTAATTAAACCCAAACATTTGCGAACTCACGGGCCAGTTTTACTCCGGCTCCTTTCTTAAAAAATCGGTCAGTTCGTATTTCAAATTCACCAGTTAGTATTGAACCACAAGTTCGACAATTTTGACTTTAAACTAATCTTGCGGCCGCCCAGATCACCATAGTGCAATAATGAGATTTATTCCACTTGGGCTATTCGATAGAACAAGTCTATATGATCATTGAGATGGTGTTTTTGCATTTACACAACAGTAAAGAAAACCGTAGTTGGTACTGTGGCAAAGCATGTTTTAAAGTAAAAGATCCTTCTTTAAAGTATGTAGGTTCGGCATCATATCGGATGGAACACAATTCAATCCTTATTTCTAAAATTTGTTAGTGGAATTTTTTTCCTGAAACTCTGGTTCGAAGATATTATTTGATAAAAGATTCGAAACCCTGTTTTTATTTTTATGAAAATTCCTGAGCAATGAACCTATTACCATTTATTATTTTTTCATTATTTCATTTCGACAAATCCGCAACTGAATACTTTTTTCTTCAAAATTGTGAAAGTTAAGGATATACCAGAAAATCATTCCGTGGGGTTTTTGGCTTTCACTATTTGGCGACCAACGTTTTGGGGCCCTTTTTTGATTTGTTTGGCTGTAATTCTTTCATTTGGTATTAATTTATTTTGATTACTCGTTTAGAAATTTCAGAAGTATTGCGAAGTTGAAGAATTCTTTCATTTACCTTGAAGGCATATAGCGGAAAGAACACATGTGCGGTATCTCTTCGTTCAGTTGATTTAATTTTTATCTCGATTTCGTTTGTTTATTTCAAACATAGACCCTGTGTAAAAAATTTGTTTTAGTGTTGTATTTAACATTGTTGATATAGAAAAATACAAGTATTGGAATATTTAACGGATTTGAAATATTATTATGGGAAAAATCGTTTCGTGATTGAACTTTGGCAAATATTTTTCTTTGATCACGTCACATTATATATCGTTCATATTTTCATTTTGATTTAATCGTTGATATTTGTTATTACACGTTTTGAAATTGAATTTGAATTTTGAATGTAACCGTTAAGCGAAAGACGAACTTATATATGAATTGAAGATAAGGAGTTTTGAAGATGTCGGCACTGTTGAAGAAATGCGAACTTACTTGCGAAATGTTTTGAAGTTGAAAAATCTGGAAAAGCTCTTACATATCCTCCATATTCTTTAAAATGCGAAGATGAGTTTAAAATTGTTGAAAGTAAAATGGTTGAAATACTGGATTTGATTGATAAATTTTCTGATGGTATTTCTAGTGGTCCTTACAAGAAAATTTTATCTAAGAGTGTTAATGTTGTAAGACGCGTTGATAGAGTTTAACTTTAATGCCAAAATTGAAAAATCGTATTCGTATCCTCGAAAATCAGGAAATGAGTGTTTTAGATACAAGCCTTTTGGATTTATATATAAGTAGTGATGAATCGGATGACAATGTCGCTGATTTTAGTACACCTGGAGAGTCCAGACGAAAATCTATAGTACCTGTTAAGTCTGCGAATTCTTCCGTTAAGTCTTTTCCGGTTTTCAAATGGAACCTGAAATTTTCAGGAGACGATAAAAGAATTTCGGTTGCTTCATTTCTCGAGAAAATTGACAGATTACGTCAGGCTAGACATGTCGATAAAGATGAATTGTTTGATTCGGCTTTTGATTTATTTAGTGGAAGTCTATTGTACAGAGACACCGCACAAAATCTTGGACCCTGTTGGGATTTACTCAATCTCAGGAAGTCTTTCCTAATAAGCGATTTGTTCCTTGTATCGTATTTATGCATGTCTGCAACCATGAGTCTCAACCTTGCTACACGTGACAACTCAACTAATGTCTGTGAGTCCAAAGCCTCAACTGCTACCGTTGCGTCATCGACGAATAGTGTGGTCTCTGTTTCCGTACTATAGTCAAGTAAATCATTCACGAAGATTAAAAACAAGACCAGATCCTAATTGTTCCCTGGAGCACTCCTACACTGATAAGTCTCATACTAGAGTATGCACCGTCCGTCCAAACCGCTTGGAACCTCCCGCTCAAAAAGGACTCGACCATATTCAGCGTTGTCATGTTAAAACCGTATTTCTTAAGTTGAAAGAGTAGTTTATCATGAGCAACACAGTCAAAATCTTTTGTCAGGTCAACAAATGTGGCTAGGCAGTTATTTTTTTTTCGAAGCAGACGAGAGTGTTGTTGACGAAATCAATAATAGGCTCAATTGTATTGCTATTCTTGCGAAATCCAAACTGTCGACCAGAAAATAGATTATGATCCTCGAAAAAATCTATAATCTGGGAATATATCACTTTTTCAAAGATTTTCGAAAAAACAGACACAAGTGAAATTGGACGGTAGTTGTCAGTAGCATCTTTGTCACCCTTCTTAAAGACAGGGATGGCTTTCGTGATTTTAAGACATTTAGGAAACCTACCAGTACACGAACAATGGTTTATTAATCTAGTTAGCGAAGAAATTATGGGGTTAATATTCTCCTATAAAACCTTGATTGAAAGACCATAATGATCAGTAGAATTACTGTTCTTCATGTTACGAACTATATCTCTCACAGTATTTTGGCCTATTTCATGAAAGCTGAATATTTTGTCCCCAGGAATTTGTTTTTTGAATGTGTGCTCATGAGAGATGGAAGGCTGTGGTAAATTCCTAAGAGTTTCTGTGCAATATTTGAAAAATGCATATTGAAACTATTCGCGTCGATGTTAGTTGGTTGTTTCCTACAATTTCCCCTGATATGGTTATTGATTATGCCCCAAGCTGCTCTAGATTTATTGTCGGAAGTTTTAATCTTGTTGTTGAAGTAATCACATTTCGCTTTCTTTATTGTTCGTCTATATTTGAGCCTTATTTCATCCCTGAGGTCACTTAAACTCGGCGATGCACGATCCCTATAAATCAAATTCACAAGTAGCATATTCTCCCTTATGATTCAGTTATGATGAGTTCATGTGTGAACCAACGATTATCACCATGTGGACCCTGCACTCTAATATTTTTCACGAGGAAACACGTGAGAAGAGCATCGACGATTTTCTGATGGAACAAGTCAAAACGCATTTCGATATCTTATCTATCGTCATCAACAGAATTCCAATTTATTCGCTCTAGAGTTCCATGCATTTCGAAAAAACTCTCAAAAGTGAGAGGTCTTATTTTCTTGAATGAATGAATGATTATGAGGTAGAAACTCGTGTACCTCTATATTTTGACTTTCTAAATATGATCTCAAATGACTAGGTTAGACTCACTGATGAAGTATCCGTGATCAATTTCAATTCTGACTAGCCGGTCAGAAAGAATAACCCTAGAAATTTGAAAATTTCATGTTTGCATCGGGATCTAATGCCGTTACGCATAGTCGATACTTCGTACTTGAGAAGCTAAGTCCACGCGTCCATCCCATATTGGTTACTTGACAGCCGAGCACTACTTCGCCAATACTTGGTGGCATGCTTGCTCAAGTCTACGAACGACCTACCCTAAGGCGTGCTCAAGAATGACATAATCACTAAATAACGAAGATTATTCGTTTTCTGTGACTTTTCACGACCCAGCGTTGCTGCTTGTATTATAATGTTGGTGTGGACACATTACGATAAAATCGTTTTGTGATATAATTTCAGAGAACCTACCATTTAAAAATTCAATTATTCTGAAGTGTCCGCAGATACAAAAGCGTTTAATGAGACTGCTCAACTGATTTTCGATAAACAGATTGCTATCAGGAAATGAAAATAATTTTCTACGAATTCATCATAGTAATTGCAGAATTTAATACATAGTGGCACTGTTCTTAATGACCATCATGCTAGAGGCACTCCCCTTTTTCGGAAGTTTCACTACCTTCCTGATTGTACCTAGATCGTTATTTTTTCTATCAATTATTAGCGGTTGTTTGGAGGTTCTGCATCCACCAGTTCTTTCAGTAGTCCCTAAATGAAATAATCAATTGGATTTAAATCGGTGGACCTTGGTGGCCAAGGAATAGGACCTCCTCTCCCTATCCATCTTGAACCGAATGTTTTATTGAGATGTTGGCGGGCAGCAACCGAAAAATGTGGAGGTGCTCCATCATGCTGAAAGTAGAGCTACTGAATGTCAACATTAGCTTTTAGGTTGGGGAAAATATTTTGTAAAAAAACCAAATAAACTTCTCCACTCAACGAGCCATCAAAGAAATGTGGACCTAGAAGCTGGTTATTGACTAACCCAATCCAGGTTTATTTACCGAATATCTCAATTAAAAGCATCCTTCGCGGATTGCATAGGGATTTTCTTCGGCCCAAATATGGGTGTTCCTCAAATTGACAACACCATCTCTTGTGAGTTGCGCATATCGGTAAAGACGGTAAATAAATTTCTATCCTCATAAGCCGGCCCTGAAAACGGCACTGAATTAAGAAAATGCTATATGATGTGTAAAGGTAAAACTTAGTCTTGCTCCTTATACTGAATTCAATGAGAAAATTGTTATTTAAAGCTAAGCGAAAATAATCTCTGAAATGCATTATTTAATTGAAAATCGTTCCAATAATGATATATGAGAATATACCGAATTAGTTTCAAATTGGTTTTCATTGCGGTCGATATCAAAATAAATTTTCAATAGTTTTGGTTTGGAGGGTTGTTTCATCCCCGTCGACAGAACCGAAAGGATAATATAGATTTCTTATGATGAGAAAAATATGCCGTATCAGTTTCAACTTGGACATTCATGGCAGTCGTCTTCAAAATAAATTTTCAATAGTTTGAGTTTGGGGGCTGTTTCACCCCATTCGACAGGACTGGAAGGATTTTCGGTCATAATATAGATTCCTTATGACAAGAAAATATACTGTATAAGTTTCGACCTGGCTCTTAATTTCGGTCGAATTCAAACTGAATTTTCAATAGTTTGGCAGGTTGTTTCACCCCTCCGACAGGTCCGAACGGATTTTCGTTTATAATGTAGAATCCTTATCCTGAAAAAATATCAACATGTTTATTCACGGCTGCCAAATTCAAAATAAGTTTTTGTTTTTGAAGTAACTCCTTACAATAACATTGACATACATCGTTTTAATTCTGATCTCACATCCTTTTGTTTCATTAGTTCTTCTGTTGTCTTTCGTAGAGTGCAAAGTAATCATTTTTGCATTAGATCACCGTATTGTAGTATTATTATTCGATAAAATCTCCCATGTTCTGTTCACTTCAGAACTCATTGTGTAGGCTAGCTATGTTGCAATTCGAAATACGACGCCACTGGGCGTTAGGGAATTTTCGTGAAATGGCTGCCAGTTTTTGGCTGTTAACTTAACACTGGCTCAAAATCTGAAGTCCGAACTCCTTTCACGGTTTTGGAACAGTTGGGAATCGGGGACCATAACAGAATTACTCAAATGAACCAGAACACAAAATAGGAGTCGCGCATGCTCGAACCGTTCCGAACAGTTCTGAACTCGGAGCCAAAACAAAGATGAATTTGTAGCATTCGAATCCTCAAAACACTAGTTGTGTGTTCAAGAGATGAAATGATTAAATTCGTGGAATTGAGGTTTTTTGCTGTAAGGCATATGGATACCTACACTGTATCCTCGACTTTTACGCGCTTGTTCTGGGGAACCCATTTGTCGTTTCGTCACAATGTCTGTTATTTTCTAATTTTGACCCGAGGATGGTCTTAAACAACTAGTGAATAATCCTTGGTCAAATAGAATTCTGCCCGTCCTTGAGGCTGTCATAAAGGAGCCAGATTCTTAAATGTTGAAGTTTGGTTTTCAGTCTACATAACGCAGCTAACTCCGTTATTTAGCCAAATCGGGCGAACGGTTTCGAAGTTATACGAATTTTAAGTTTAATAATTGAAATATTGGATTTTATCTTAACAGGAATCAAAAATCTGTATAATCTGTACAAAAATAAATCATTCAAATACTGCTGTTGAATGGCACATATTTCAGAATCTTCGAATTTACTCGATTTTAAATAAAGACTGATTTTAATGATTTCTTTATTGTTATATAATTCTAATAGATCTGGCTTAAACAACCAGCCAATCAAAAATTAACAGATAATGTAAATTGTAATTAAATTAGTCTATTGATTTCATATTAAAAATTCATCGAAACAACTATTTTTGTTTCTTTTACCTGAACCGTTACTCAAAACCACTTCTTTCTAAATGATGAGTATTATGTTAATTCAATTTTATAAAGTCATCCAAAAAAAAAATCCTCAAAAATCTAAAACAAAATTATAATATTCGTTCTCCACCACATTTGTACGGTTTGATTACATAAAACTACTAGCTTGAACAGGTTCCAAATGTATCCGTTTAGGGCGCTGGCATCTTCGCAGAACTGCAGAAGTACCCAATAGCCTCTCGGATGCAATAAACGAACGCAGTATAACATTTTTGATTAGATAATATCACAGAAGATAATCCACATATACATGAAGTATTTTTGAGAGTTTCATGAAATAAATTATTTATTTTCATCTTTGAATAAACAACCACAGGAAGGAGTATAAAGTCTAATTTGGGGGTCCGGATTGGAGTCCAACTATGGCCGACTCATGCTTCCGGTAGGTAGTGGCGTAGTACTTTGAGTTTGAAAAAGGGTAAAAACCTGATTGATTTATTTCTGCACTGGAAGGTAGGGTTCGTACGATGCTCCTGATAGATGGCGAACTGTAAGAAGTAATACTGCAGTTTTCCGTCTAAAATGTTGTAAGTATCTTGAGTTCTATTCAAGCGGTTGCCATAAGTAAGGCAGTCTGATGATCTGTGAGGACCGTGAAACTGCAGTAACTGTTCCCCTTAGGTACGCTTCTTCGATGTAGATGTTTTGGTTGATTGGATGATTAACCCTGATCGAGGTGGAATATTTGTTAGTTAATTCTTCTACATTAGCCGATACCTGTCTTTGTTAGATGTTGGACGTTATCGTCTTGTGCACAGAATGAAAAACGTACGTGAATATAATAAAATTTAGCCTTACGACAATGTATTTGGACATTAATTTTCAGCCGATGCTCCAGTTCATTGGTATGATTTCCTGTTGGTCGTTGTTCGAGTGATTGTATCAATCCCTCAAGAGCATTAAATTCATCACCAGCATTTGATACCCGTTAACATTGTATCAATGACCAACGAAATTATTAAATGAGAATTATGTATAGTTATCTATGCATCATTTCAAATTTCGGCAAGTAGTTCCCATGACGATTAGAAAAAATTGAAAATTTAGATGAGAAAAAAGAAATTTGACGATAGGAATATTGATTTTTATTTCGATATATTTGAGAATCTTGCAAAATCTGTGATCTACTTGTTAATATTGTAAGATTCTTTTCAGTAATTTTCCAAAATTTTTTGAAACTTTTTTTTTTCTCGGATACTATGAAACAGGTTCCAATAAATTTGGCACTTACCTAGGGGTTAATATTCAACAATAGTGGTTCGGATTTGATTCGATCTGATATTCATTTTCGGAGATACATAGAAAAATATATCCAATTTAGTTGTCATAATTTGAAATTTTTAGCTTATTTCCTGAATATCTCAGTAAGTACTGATGCCATCAGATTGAATTTTTGTAGTAAGTTGGATAATATCCCCGTGCCACTTCTGAAATTCCTTGTGGACAAAGTCGTTGAAGTTTTTCTCTACAAATTTTCATTCGAAAATTTTCCAAATTCTTCTTGAAAATTTGTCTTTTCTCTTCTCGGAGACTATCAACCAGATTTCTATACTATTGAACGCATACTTTGAAGTCGATATTTCACAACAATGTTTCAAATTTATTTTTAACCTATGTTCACAGATATAAAAGAAGATTTCGTTGTTATTTGAAATTTTGAGATTTTACTCCATATATCGAGAATAACCAAAGAGATCAAATTGAAATTCCGTAGTTAGTTGGAGAGTGGAGACACGCAAGGGAGTGCAAAATTTCGTGTGGCTATAGACGTTACAAATTGAAAAAAAAATCATTCCAAAATTTTCCGTGTAGAAATTTTTGTTTCTCTGAGACTATTATAAGATTGAAACGAAATTTGGCGAAAACTTTGAAGCAGATACTGAACAAAGGGACTTCAAATTCCAATTGATCCGATATTCATTTTCGGGGATATTGGAAAGAAATATGTTGGATTTCGTTGTTCTTCAAAGTGTAGATATTATTTCCTCAATACAGGGTCTTTCACGAGGAACCTCACCCATATTTATACGGGAAACTACTGAACGTATTTTCATGAAATTCAGCACTTATGAGTATTTCACGATGCTGATGAAATCTAAAATACTTTCAAGGCATGAGCACCTCCGGTTTTTCCGGAAATGACGTCAACTTCCGTTTTTCAAATTAGAACACCAAGTTTCTATTGCAGAAATAGATTCCTTAGAAAATTTCAATTTATTTTGATGTAACATTTTTCAGTTTTGGTTGAAAAATTCTCTCTCAGCGGGAAAATTCGAAAAAAAAATCGAAAATAGAGCTCCGCTGAAACAAGAATAACTTCGAGGTTTTTGGATGGAAAATTTTCATTTTTGGGATTTTTCAAGATGTAAGCCTGATGTATCCACTTTGGAAATCGAAATCGCGATTCATGATACAGGGGGTGAAAAAATCGCTTTCAAAGTTAGGGATGACAAAATCGTGAAAAATCAATTTTTTCAAATTAGAACCCCATTTTTTTATGGCAGATATTGAATCTACGTTAAAAAATAATGTGAGTGTATGCATCACACTCGTGCCCTAAAATGGATATTTTCTGAGGTATTCACAAAAAACTGTTTTTCGTCTTGAATTTTCAGCTATTTCTTTTCCCTTCACGCCAAAAAGATGAAATTTTCAGGAACTGTTATTTGAACCATGCTGTAGATTTTTCACCCCTTCTTGAAACCGACTTCAAGTTACTATTAGGAGAACCATGGCAAACTCTCGCAGTTATAACTAGAGAAGATGCTCAAAGTTTTGACCGTTAATTTCTAGACATTTATTTATACGTCTCAGGAATGCTTCGTGCGTTGCTCTTCTTATTTCATCGGGAGGAAGAGATCTGCAAAAGTGTTTAAAAACCAAATTGAGTTTCAAAACTATGAATCTAAAAATCTAAACAAACCTGAACGCATTTCTGACTCGTTCTATGCAGTCCTCTTTATCAGTCAGGGGAGTTGAGTAGACAATATTTTTTATCCTACCCCAAACATAATAGTCTAAAGGAGTTAAATCGGGAGAACGTGGTGGCCAAAGATGTGGACCATTGTTCGCCAACCATCGATCTTCAAATAGCCTGTAGAGGATATTTGACACATTGAGTGAATTGTGTGGAGGCGCGCCATCTTGTTGATACCATAAGTCATTATGGTTCTGTACTAGCGGCTCAATTATTTGAGTCAATATGTCAGAATATCTATCTCCTAAGGGAGAACATTCTTTAAATAATGCAAACATGTGTAGTGTTCTATCTTACCAGTTAAAGTCCCATCATGAATGTGAACATCGAGAATTGCATTATTTTTGATGGCGCAAAAAACATTGAAACTCCAGGTCTCTTGAAAGTTCCATTGTCTGAAGTGGTGGTTGTTCTCTTCATCCCAATAATGACTGTTATGCCTATTGAAAGAACCATTCTTTGTGAATTTAGATTCATCTGTCCAAATTATACAGTCCAAAAAGTATTCATTCTCTTGAAATCGAATCATCATAGCTTCGCAAAACTCTGTTCTGCTGACGAAATCAGTTTCCTTCAAATGCTGTACCCTATTGAATTTATATGGGTGCATTTTATGTTTTTTTAATATTCTCCAAACACTCGATTGAGATAATCCCATATTAATCTCGGCATCTTTGAGAGAATTTTGAGGATTCACACGAAAATATGCAAGAACTTTAATTTCGTTGTTCTCATCTTCTACTACACTTTTTTCTCTGTGTGTAGTTTTCTTAGCGAAAGATCCGACATTTCTCAAGTTTGTCATGGTTCTGTTAATGGTATCTCTCGTTGGTCTGGCTCGGTCAGGAAACCTCTCAATGAACAGTCGAATCGTTCTATCTACAACTTTATTACATTCTCCATGAAGTAAAATGAGATTTAAATAATCTTCATTGGTAAAATTAGGCATAGTGATCGATTTTATAACTTAATACGAATTATCACCAAATTAATAATAGTAAACACAAAATGCTACTGAATAAAGAGGAATTTGGCAGATGTAATTAATGATATCTATCATTAAAAAAAAATAATGTAAAACATGGTAAGTTTTTGCATATGGTTCATAAGGAATTATTTATTTATCACTGGAGAGAAAACCGATGGCCGATTAGTTGAAATAAAGAGGTTTCAGATACAAATTCGAATCCAAACTCGCCATCTATTTAGGAACAACCTGTAACTTTTTTCTCTTGCATATTAGGGTAGTAAAATCTTAAACATGGTTTAGGTAACAGTTCCTGAAAATGTCATCTTTTTGGCGTGAAGGGAAAAGAAATAGCTGAAAATTCAAGACGAAAAACAGTTTTTTGTGAATAACTCAGAAAATATCCATTTTAGGGCAAGGGTGTGATGCATACACTCACATTATTTTTTAACGTAGATTCAATATCTGCCATAAAAAAATGGGGTTCTAATTTGAAAAAATTGATTTTTCACGATTTTGTCGTCCCTAACTTTGAAAGCGATTTTTTCACCCCCTGTATCATCAATCGCGATTTCGATTTTTAAAGTGGATACATCAATCTTACATCTTGAAAAATCTCAAAAATGAAAATTTTCCATCCAAAAACCTCGAAGTTATTCTTGTTTCAGCGGAGCTCTATTTTCGATTTTTTTTTCGAATTTTCCCGCTCAGAGAGAATTTTCCAACCAAAACTGAAAAATGTTACATCAAAATAAATTGAAATTTTCTAAGGAATCTATTTCTGCAATAAAAAATTGGTGTTCTAATTTGAAAAACGGAAGTTGACGTCATTTCCGGAAAAACCGGAGGTGCTCATGCCTTGAAAATATTTTAGATTTCATCAGCATCGTGAAATACTTATAAGTGCTGAATTTCATGAAAATACGTTCAGTAGTTTCCCGTATAAATATGGGTGAGGTTCCTCGTGAAAGACCCTGTATATAGAAAAGTACTGAAACTAGTTGTGGAACACCGCTACGCAGCACAACTCATATTGTTCCGAATATCGATAGGTAACTTGAGGAATATTTCGTGAGGATAGTGAGGGTGAAAATTTAAAACAATGGATTTTTTTCGAAAATTTTATTTTTTCCTTGAAAAAAAAACTATTCATCTGATTTCAACAAAATTTGGCCATTTAGCAACAGTGTACAAAATAAAGTTCGATTGTTTATTAATCTTCGGAAAGCTTGGCTGATTCCTGGGTATCGTTTTCAATTTCCGATCATAATGAAACTTGGTAACTAGTAGGCGAATGTTGATTTTGAACTTGAAGTTGAATTTGATACGATCTTTATTCTCGAAAATATTGTTGAAATGAAATTTGGAATGTATATCTGCAGAATCATTGGGTTGAGTTTACCAATTAGTGAATTCGGCTTTGGTCATTAAACTCCAACCTTCTCTACAATTACAAAATTCGTTAAAAGATTCTTTCGGAATTCACTTCATTTCGTGTCGGCGGTTACGCCACCCTTGAACATAATAACTTACGAAAGAAACGACTCGATATTTGTGGAGTATGCTTTCGGTTTAATTACGAAGGTCGAATTCTCGAATGGGTGAAATTCGCCGTAGATAAAGGTACTCATTCAGAATGTTATGTTCCCAAAAATAATGATTGGGTCGAATTGAAATCTTGTAGTGGATCGAAGATTGATACCTTGAGCTTCATACAGAATTTCTTGAGGATTTTATGAAAAGAAGATTGCCAAATGTTTCCATCAGGAAAGAAGGCTGTGTGAATATATATACATATATGGATATATACATATATACGTGAATAGGTGACCACTTTTGCAACGAATTTGAACAAGCGTGTAAAAGCTTCTGGCCATGAGAGTGCATTACCCCATATGGTGTGAAAACCTGCATGAGTGATCTTATCTGCCGACCTATGATGAATTATTATGATTTGAAATCTGCAATTCCGGAGATCATGACCACAGATGTTGCTGTGTGCTATTCAAATTATGTTGAAGGAAATCCTCAGCATTATCGGACGAATGTTGGGCAGTTAGTAGATGAACTCCTTCCTATTCTAGTAACAGACGTTCACAGATTTTATGCCCCGTGGTAATTATTCTTATTATTACTATTATTACAAAATTGAGAAGAGAGGAGGTATAAGCCTATTAACCCTCAGAAAAAAATACAATAAAAATCAAAACACCAAAACCTCGAAATTCACAAAACAGAACTAAAAGTATAGTGCATCATCTAACTGGTTTTTGAAAGAATTGACACTCGGAGCGCATACAATCCGACCCTGCAGTGAATTACACTTTTCGAAAATCCTGTTGTACAAAAAAATTTATCCCTGTGATGTCCTTTAGTATTCGTGGTACAACTTGTGCTGGTGGCCACGTGGGCTGTTGGCAATGAGGACGAACCAACTGGTCAGATAACAACCGAAAAAGCCGTGCATCGCTATGTAAGTCACAAACAGGTCACCATTCTCGCGGCACTCATCAAATGAACGAAGCCCGAAAATGCGTAATCTAATGCTGGCATATAAAACAAACCATGTTATTGGTGATGTTATTACATCTCACTTTCGAGGAAGTTACATGGTTTCGGAAGAGATGCTGTTTGAATGCTATAACGTTTGTGAACACTACTTCACATTTTCTATATCCACAAGGAAATTTTGCATCTCGATATCGTCGTTGTGAATCCTCATGTCTATTATACATCTCTATATAGTGAAATATTTGAAACTACAAGTTCTACATCAAAACATACTAAATATAGGGTGGTAATTTGATAATAAATCTGTCTTACCTTTCTCTCAAGTACTAACCTACCATATGATGCATAATAATAATATGTAGACACTCAAACTGGTTCAGGTAGGGAATCAACTGCGACAACAACAAAACACCTTTTTAAGGTTAGATCCTGTTCACGCAACAAACCAACTGTAATGTTGAATTCGATGATAATATAGGGTTTTAATAATAAAGCTTGTGTAGGAAATTAAGTAAGCGGTAAATCTTTGTTTCTTGTCTTGACATCACTGTCAATCCATTTCAATGTCAATATTACAATGTCATGTATCATAAAACAATAGTTGAGTTCCGATATTCCTAATCAGTATTGGTCAGTATCAGTAATTTCGAAACGCTTCGTACTGATGCGTTGAATTACCAAAGCAGTGCCAGTAAAATCGACTGTCAAAATTTACTGACAAGTACTGTCCAGAAATATCGGAATTCAACTTATGTATAAGTAATTCAACGTATTAGTACGATGAGTATCGAAATTACTGACACTGGCCAGTACTGATTGGGAATATCGGAACGCAACAATTATCTAGTTTTTTAAGGTCGACACTACTGTCTTCATTTATACTTTACATCTCCCTTTCTGAAATAACTGAGAAGATTGATTCATATTCGTATAACTCATATTTGAAAATCAAATTTGTCTACTGGTTTTATAATTCTACCAAACCTTGATGATCGTGTCGCAGGCTGATCTGGGTTAGACCTCTGTACAGTGCATCCCATTTTCGATGAGACTGCCAGGTTTCTCGCTTGTTATTTGAGATAGAGCCTTGCGGTTTCACGTTCCTGTTCTACTTTTTTGTGGAACTCAAGTTGGCTTAATCAGATTTCGCATAACTGTTTCCGTTTATGAGATACAGGTTGATTTTGGAAATTGATACTTTTCGGACTCCTCCTTTATCTCCGAAGTTATCAGAAATAATGATCAGGTGAAAATTACGTCTGATACAGAATTCTGCGTAGAGTCCAGTGGTGTACTCGATTTTTTTTTCCGGGGTATGGTTTTGAAGATACGACACAAACCTATATTTTTTTCAAATTGATGTACAATGCACTATATATGTAGAATGTTCAGAAATGCTAAAAAACACTAAAACATCACATAATGATGATTTTTTGTTAGTGGGTCATGGATTTCCCAAATAAAAAAAGAATCAATTGGATAATTTTCATTTGCGATTTTGATTTATAGGAGAGTAAGCAAACAAAGATAATACACTCATCACTAACACGAAAAACAAAAGTTATACCTACCTAATAGCAACAAATAAATAATACAAAAATTCATAATACAAATTAAATACAGAAGAAATACTCAATAAAATATTTATCATTGATCAAATTTTCAACACTGCATAATATCTTACGAATTAAACTGTTCGAATTGCTGTCCATTTTCCCTTATACATAATCGACAAACCCTTTCAATACGTCTGAGTGCATTTAATATTACAAAAGGGTGGTTTTGTGAATCCTGGAAGGCTGCCTCTGTTGATGCACGAAGTTCTTCGGGACTGTTGTTTCTGTTACTGTATATTTTGTTTTTCAAATAACCCCACAAGAAAAAGTTTAATATAGAAAGATCAGGTGACCTTGGAGGCCACCTGATGGGTCCATGAGTTCCAATCCAACAACCCTGAAAATTATTATCTGAAAACCGCCCGATCAACCTTGAATTATTGGCAGGGGCGCCGTCCTGTTGGAAATGTATGTAATTAAGAAAGGCGAGGGGAACATCTTCCAGTAATTCTGGAAACACGTCTTCTAAAATTGTCAGGTACTTATTTGCGGTAAGAGATCTTTCAAAAATGCGGTATATGATTTTTGTCCCTAATATGAAACATGCCACATTAAAACCGAATGGACCCTGTTGTTGTCGTTCAAAAATTATGTGCTGGTTTTCATCATACCAGTGCCTTGTATTTTGCCTGTTGAATATACCAGCACTGCTTATATGTGATTCGTCTGACCAAATAACTTTTTTCGCAAAATCAATGTCTCTCTGAGCATGGTTCAAAAACCAATTGCAGAAATCTGCACGTCTTGCTGCGTCACCAATATATAAGTGTTGGACAATACCAACTTTGTAGGGTTTCAACTTATACTTTTTTGAAATTCTGTGTACCCGTGATCTGGAAATGCCAGTTTCATTTTCTAATTCTGCACAAGAAGTCTGATGATAGGCATGAACGCTAGCTAACACACTTATTTCATCTACTTCTTGATACTCTTTATTATATACCTTGGGTCGAGGTTTTAGAATATGCACCATAATTTAGTAAATTATACTTGAGTCTGAATATAGTTGCTCGACTAGGTTGATGCCTCTCAGGACATCTGAAAGTATTCAAAGCACGATGTAAGGAAATGAAGGAAATGTCTTGTGGTGGAATTCTCGACGTCATGCCTGTTCAGATAAAGTTCCAAAGCTTCACCAACATTTTCATTGGATTGATTGAAACATTGTATAATGTCATATTTCTCATTGTTCTCATTAACAAATTCACAACAAATTTTTTCTACAATATTCAATATTCCTTCAAACCCAAACATGATGAAACCCAATAATAATTCAAAGCGATGACAGATAGATCAGATTTGTTTTTTTTTTTCAATGCCTGCTTGATAAAACTCCCAATACAAAGTAGCTATAATAAAAACAAGGATGTTTTAGTGTTTTCAGCATTTCTGAACATCCTACCTATATAGTATTATACATCAATTTGAAGGGAAAAAAATTACAAATTCAACGAAGTAATGAGATACAGGGTGTTCCATTGAAAAAAATATAGGTTTGTGTCGTATCTTCAAAACCATACCCCGGAAAAAAAAAATCGAGTACACCACTGGACTCTACGCAGAATTCTGTATCAGACGTAATTTTTACCTGATCATTATTTCTAATAACTTCGGAGATAAAGGAGGGGTCCGAAAAGTATCAATTTCCAAAATCACCCTGTATCTCATAAACGGAAACAGTTATGCGAAATCTGATTAGGCCAACTTGAGTTCCACAAAAAAGTAGGACAGGAACGTGAAAACCGCAAGGCTCTATCTCAAATAACAAGCGAGAAACCTGGGTGTCTCACCCAAAATGGGATGCACTGTACATTGTTGGAAGTGTGTTCTGATGAATTTGCTGTAACTGACTTCGGAACAGCTGGTAATTGAGCTTGTGCTACTGGTTCGTCTATGAACTTAGTTTCAGGCACCATCACTCTGTTGCTGGTTATGTCTGAATTTGTCTTATGCAGATAACTGAAGTCTCTTTGAGAGTTTTGGTCCTGATCTGTTTGAGTGATTACAGATCTTTGTAGACCTTCAGGCTTTTCTACTACTCTTGCTCCACCGACGTGAACTTGACAGCCACTTTCTAGCAGTCAAATTCATTCCAGCAGCCGAATGACCAGAGGCGTCGGGAGAAATTTCGAACAACGAAACGATCTGTTTTGGAGATGCAAAGTACAAATTTGAAAGTTGAGTTCACATAATCGACTTCAATAAAGTGTTATGGCATTTCAATACACACCTTCACGTTATAAATGAACGAGAATTATGCAAATCATTCAACTATGGGGTGCATATCGGTATTTTCACGAATGACCCAGTCAAAAATGTTTAGCCAAGTTGATATTTAGTATATTTACTCTTTAATGGATATGGAATAACATATCCGAAGGAGATTGATTTGCAGGCCGTCTAAGGTGTAGTAAACACCTGTCAATTTTTCGAAATTTCCACGAATGACCCATTCAAAAATGTTAAGCCGAGATGATATTTCGTATAGTTACTTTTCAATGGATTCTAGTCAGGGTTACCAGACGACACGAGTCCGTTGTGATTTTCCAACCAGCGATATCTCTTCGCGTCTAGTGTTCCAGATGCTACGCATCTAAGCCCAAACTAGAGCAATAGTTATTCAAGCATACAACAATGTAAATTCACAGACTAACCAGATGAACCACTCGCGTCATTTACTTAGGAAATCTATGTCAACGCAGATATGATCCTGAATCGAGCTAATTAGAATTTTAGCAGGCGTTTGGGGTGCTTTGAGGTGCCAATCAGATTGCAGGAATAGGATTACGTCACTCTCGCCGCTTTTGGACTCGCTTGAAGTGGTTATAAACATGTAACCAAACTGAAATTAATTTTTGACCTATTTATTTGATGAATAATTTCGTATCTGTTCCATTTTAGAATATAATCCAAATAGTTTTCTCAACAAAATCAATTGTTAAGTCATCTCTGAGGTTCTATTTTATGATGACAGTCCTCATTATATGCTTTAATTGAACAACAACAAGAATTGGAATCGAACTTAGGTGGACTCATCACAGCCGTCTTTAATGCACAAGCCGGGAACATGCGAAATCTGGCAACGTCTACGATAGGCCCAGAACCCGAAGGGCCACTTCAAAACTTGAAGATTTTCTACGAATTCATCTAAACTGAAGGTTTAGGGACCATGTGTTTGAAACCTGCGTTCTATTATTAGAACAGTAGGTAAAATTTCTCCTTACACCCCAGAAACACAGCCGTCTCTAGACGGCATTAAAGACGGCTGTGCCAGAAATACTGGTTCATTTTTATCATTCATTGAAAAGCTCACATACAGAGCACATCTTTGAAAAATTGATAAAGTCCACCCTCAGGGCACATCAGTGTAAATCATACGAATAAATATTGTCTTACAAACAGTGTTTATATTACATCAAATCAAGAATCTCGGTACAACAAGTGTTCGGAACTTCAAAATCCGTGCAATAATCAATAGAAGGTGTTTTTAATATTATCAAGTGTCGTGCTGTGAATAGTGATAGTGAATTTTTCTTTGGATTACTTTGTTTTCTCGTGAGTATCGATTTGAGACCATAGGCTTAGAAAAATGGTTAGGAAGTGTTGCGTCCCATCCTGTAAAAGTAACTATAAATCCACCAAAAATGAAGGTTATTTCAGTTGTTTTGGCTTTCCGAAGAATGAAGAAAAAAAGCTTTTATGGATAAAATCCATTCCGCGAAAAAATTTCATTCCAAGTCCTTATAGCGGGGTTTGCGAGAAACATTTCGAAGAGAACGAGATAATTCGGTATGAGAAACATTTACAAGCTGATGGTACAATAAAACCGTTATTATTGAGATATCCGAAATTGAAAGAAACCGCAGTTCCAAAAATTTTTCCAAATTTACCATCATATCTGTCGAAACTCCTAAAGCTCCTAAAGCAAGAACAGATCCAAAGTCCAGGAGAGATGCGGTTATTTCTCGGAATTTAAACGAAATAGAATCATTTATGAGCTCTGATCTTATCCAAAATTTCGAGGATCTGCTTGATAATTATTCAATGAATATCGATGTTTCAGGTTGGGATGTTAAGAAGCTGGATGAAAAAATTTATTTTTATATTTTGAATTTCGAAAAAGCTTTGTCGGTTGATGCTTCTATTGAAATTGATAAAAACTTACAGATCAAATTATTCCTTAAAAATGTTCAGTTTTCTCCCAATGATTTGAAATGGATTCTTCCTTTCGATCTTAAGCTGAGCAGATGGTCTCAACTTATGAATTTACTTTCGCGTTATAAAAATTTAGATTCGGAATCCAAAGATAAATCCACTTCCGATTTGCTGAATGAATCTTTGATTTCGATAGAGACGTTTTTATCGGATAGGACTAATGAAAATTTTGACAAACTCAGAGAACTTGAAATCATCACAGATCAATTGAGATAAATTATCGGTAACAAAATTAAGTACTCCTCAAGTACAATAATCATGTCATTCATTTTATATTCTCAGTCAGCATCGTGTTATGAGCTAATGAGAAAATTCTTTATTTTGCCTACCAAGAGGTATTTAAGATCCATTTCTACATCTTTGCACATTTCAACGAAACGGTTTGTCAATAGCCACAGATTCTGTCAATTTCATTTTCGTTCATATGTGTTCAATTTTAGAATATTTTTTAAATGATGAAGTGGTTTTATCGAAATTTTTGCAGAGTCGGGATCAAAAATGTATTTTATGTGAACTTACTGTTCATAGCATTGAATTGGACTTTTATTATTCAGAATTCATAGAAACTTGTAGTTGTGGTTTGAATTCGAAATTTATTCTAAATTCATTATGTTCAATTTTTGCGAATTTACTCCTTAATAATTACGTCAAAAATAGAAATAACAACGTTATTGCTGAAAAAAATAAAAAGCCGAAAAATCTGGGAGTAAAAATTCGCCACTGATGAAGAACAAAAAGTTAGAAACCTTAATTCGATGATAACAACGTTTCATTCGCCCTAGTCGAACAAATATCTATTGTTAAGTTTTAGAATATATTTTAGTTTTGAAAATTTTATTTAAGTTTATGTTATTTTGGCGAGAGATGGCCCTACACCTTCCCGTGGTTCTTGCTGAACAATAAATTGAATAACAACATCAATGTCATTACTCGAGTTTCAACGTCATGTCACGATTGTTGAGAAGAAATGAACGCTATTCGATTTATTGACCAAGTAGGGCATAATTATATTATTGTTTCAGGTTTTTTTCG
The DNA here is from genome assembly GCA_958510865.1 of Myrrha octodecimguttata. Classification (NCBI taxonomy): domain Eukaryota; kingdom Metazoa; phylum Arthropoda; class Insecta; order Coleoptera; family Coccinellidae; genus Myrrha; species Myrrha octodecimguttata. The sequence continues at coordinate 18,860,718 of OY294060.1, forward strand.
AAAATAACGTCATTAAATTAGTTTGACGAAGTGAAAACTGAAGCTTTGCATTCATATTCACGTACTACGCGTTCAAGCGGCCGGCCTCTCTGTTTCGGTTTCATGCGGCGTTGTCAAACTGTGTTCCAGGCTATTTCTAGAGACGGCTGTGGACTCATTCATAATGTTTATTTTATATAATATTAAGGAATCGCATCTGAAGTAAAAGAATTACAACCTCCATTATTCAATTAAAACGATGAAATGTTTAATGAAATTGTATACAGGGTCTTTCACGAGGAACCTCACCCATATTTATACGGGAAAATACTGAACGTATTTCCATGAAATTCAGCACTTACAAGTATTTCACGATGCTGATGAAATCTAAAATATTTTCAAGGCATGAGCACCTCCGGTTTTTCCGGAAATGACGTCAACTTCCGTTTTTCAAATTAGAACACCATTTTTTTATTGCAGAAATAGATTCCTTAGAAAATTTCAATTCATTTTGATGTAACATTTTTCAGTTTTGGTTGGAAAATTCTCTCTGAGCGGGAAAATTCGAAAAAAAAATCGAAAAAAGAGCTCCGCTGAAACAAGAATAACTTCGAGGTTTTTGGATGGAAAATTTTCATTTTTAGGATTTTTCAAGATGTAAGATTGATGTATCCACTTTAAAAATCGAAATCGCGATTCATGATACAGGGGGTGAAAAAATCGCTTTCAAAGTTAGGGATGACAAAATCGTGAAAAATCAATTTTTTCAAATTAGAACCCCATTTTTTTATGGCAGATATTGAATCTACGTTAAAAAATAATGTGAGTGTATGCATCACACCCTTGCCCTAAAATGGATATTTTCTGAGTTATTCACAAAAAACTGTTTTTCGTCTTGAATTTTCAGCTATTTCTTTTCCCTTCACGCCAAAAAGATGACATTTTCAAGAACTGTTACTTAAACCATGTTTTAGATTTTACTACCCTAATATGCAAGAGAAAAAAGTTACAGGTTGTTCCTAAATAGATGGCGAATTTGGATTCGAATTTGTATCGGAAACCTCTTTATTTCAACTAATCGGCCATCGGTTTTCTCTCCAGTGATAAATAAATAATTCCTTATGAACCATATGCAAAAACTTACCATGTTTTACATTATTTTTTTTAATGATAGATATCATTAATTACATCTGCCAAATTCCTCTTTATTCAGTAGCATTTTGTGTTTACTATTAATTTGGTGATAATTCGTATTAAGTTATAAAATCGATCACTATGCCTAATTTTACCAATGAAGATTTAAATCTCATTCTACTTCATGGAGAATGTAATAAAGTTGTAGATAGAACGATTCGACTGTTCATTGAGAGGTTTCCTGACCGACCCAGACCAACGAGAGATACCATTAACAGAACCATGACAAACTTGAGAAATGTCGGTTTCAAGAAGGGGTGAAAAATCTACAGCATGGTTCAAATAACAGTTCCTGAAAATTTCATCTTTTTGGCGTGAAGGGAAAAGAAATAGCTGAAAATTCAAGACGAAAAACAGTTTTTTGTGAATAACTCAGAAAATATCCATTTTAGGGCAAGGGTGTGATGCATACACTCACATTATTTTTTAACGTAGATTCAATATCTGCCATAAAAAAATGGGGTTCTAATTTGAAAAAATTGATTTTTCACGATTTTGTCATCCCTAACTTTGAAAGTGATTTTTTCACCACCTGTATCATGAATCGCGATTTCGATTTTTAAAGTGGATACATCAATCTTACATCTTGGAAAATCCCAAAAATGAAAATTTTCCATCCAAAAACCTCGAAGTTATTCTTGTTTCAGCGGAGCTCTATTTTCGATTTTTTTTTCGAATTTTCCCGCTCAGAGAGAATTTTCCTACCAAAACTGAAAAATGTTACATCAAAATAAATTGAAATTTTCTAAGGAATCTATTTCTGCAATAAAAAAATGGTGTTCCAATTTGAAAAACGGAAGTTGACGTCATTTCCGGAAAAACCGGAGGTGCTCATGCCTTGAAAATATTTTAGATTTCATCAGCATCGTGAAATACTTATAAGTGCTGAATTTCATGAAAATATGTTCAGTAGTTTCCCGTATAAATATGGGTGAGGTTCCTCGTGAAAGACCCTGTATATGATTGCACAACCACAAGGATTGGAATCGAACCAAGTTGATCTATTCATAGTTTGATTTTATATTGAAATGAATCTCATTTCATGTTAAAGTATCACAACCTATACATTTTCGATTTGATACAATAGTATGTTTCTGTTTGCTCGATAAATTGATTTCAAAGAACAAGTTTTCGCGAAAAAAATACCTCTTTTAATGAGTTACTGTTGTATATACTCTTTATTGATAAAATAGTGAGGCAATTCTGACTTATACTCAACTTGCTGAATTAAATTATGTAAAAACCAGTGTCTGAAACAGTTTGGCAGGCTTCAGGTAAACATACAAACTTACTACAATTTAGTTACTGAAAACTTAACAAATAAAATATTTATATGAGTAATAATTGATAGTGTTATCTAGAAGATAAGACAATGTAGTTTTTAAAGGAAGTCTATTTCTTGTTTATAAATTTTTAAAGTTCCTTCATTTCTTACACATTAGTTCGATTGTATCCACACATATTAGAAAAAGGTTTGCAATGTAATCCCCAGAAGATTTTGGGGGTTTTGCTAGAGACCTATAAGTGTCACTACAAAGATTCTATGATTAAGGTAAACCGGTGTTCCATAATATTTTTTCAAAATTTTTATTTACTCCAACAGACTTCTTCTATAGGAGTGTCAGATGTGAGAAAACACTGGTTTTGGTATTGGAAATTTGCTTTTCAAGTGATTTCCTCGAAAAATCTTAGTCTGATTTTAATCTTGTGATTCCCGAATCCCGACAAATCCGTTTTTACATTTCGATTTTAGATATTCCAAAAGGCGGTTTCGGAAACTTGATCGGATTAACACGGGTAACTTAGCCGGATCACTCACTCTATCTGTCATTTGCGTGACCCGGGTAAGTTACCCGTGTTAATCCGATCAAGTTTCCGAAACCGCCAAAAGTCAAGCATTTAATTTGACCGCTGTTTTGAGGAAGAAGAAAGTGTGGTTATGTCTGTTGTATTTTGTAATTCTCAAGGTCGGAAAGACGCGATTCCCGCAAACGATTAAGTGATTTGTCTTGTTGGTCTGTGGTAAAATGGTTTGATTTCGTCGTCCAATAACAACGCAAGCGCCAAATGCGATAGCGGCCAACCTTTGAGTTCGTATAGATATTAGATTCAACTGCACCTGCTCTTAATTCAACTGCGTCTGTGCTAGGAAATTATTGCGCGAACAGGTGGCGTTATTTGCTCCTGTCATATTTCCCTGTACCTGATGAAGATTCGATTTGGTTAGATTTCTCTACGATAATTAGCTGGTCCGTGTGATGATAATATGAATTATAAGAAGTTTTATTCATTCATTGAACTGTATACGGAGAAATCCTGTGTTGTCAGAAGCGGAAGAAAATATAATTTTTGAATTCTGGGAAAATTATTTAAACAGAAGATTCTAGAAAGGAACTAAGGGAGAGATAGGAGTCACTTTTCAATCAATTAATAGATTTCCATTTGTATTTTTGGGGGGTAGAAATATATAAGCGTCCCCAGTGTGTTCATGTCGGCCTAACGAATGATCATATATGTAAGTAATAATTTAGAGACTCGATTCTGGAGCAAAGTAGAAGCCTAATGAAAGAACCTAGAAAAGCGTTGACGTGAAGTCAGCAGCTCTTGCGCGCATGTTCACTTTTGGTGATATCCTTGGAACATGCGTGCAGAAGCTGCAGACTTCACGTCAGTGCTATTCTTGGTTCTTCAATAAGGCTCTTACTCTGCTCCAGAATCGAGTCTCTAAATTAATACTCTGATATATGATCATTCGTTAGGCAGACATGAACACAATTTCTGGTGACGCATATATATATATTTCTACATTTCGAAAAATTGACAGGTGTAAACTACCTCTTAAACGGATATGTTATTCCATACCCATTAAAGAGTGACTATACCAAATATCAACGTGGCTCAACATGTTTGACCGGGTCATTCGTGGAAATTTCGAAAAATTGACAGGTGTAAACTACCCCCTAGACTTCTTGTTAAAGGCTATTGATATAACAATTAAATACAGATTTTTCTGTATTCACCTTTACATAATAATATCTTTCGATATTGATTTGATATCTTTCGATATACTTTTAATGTCTTCGACGTACTACGTCTTCAATGAAAAAATTATTATATCAACTGGCATATAATGATCAAAGTAAAAAACTCTAGAAAAAGGTAAAAAAATGAAATACAACCTAAAAACAATACTAGACACAGTGTTTCATCTTCTATCTTTCGATTTAGAATCATCAGTAGCATTTATTCTATATTATATATCAAAAACTTACCACGTGTTTCTCGCTCACAGTTCACATCAACGGAAATAACCAGATTTAAGTCCATACGCATGCTTGTTAGAATTGTGCATAGAAAACAATAATGCCACAGATTTTACTTAAACCTCCTTCTTTCCTTGACAAATGAAATGCGGTAAAAAAACATTTTCCAAAATTTTTATAACCTCAAAAATTAAATGACAGCTGATATTGACCTTTGAAAACTATAAGTTTTCATTCAAATATTAAATTCAAAAAAGTAATAATTTTGTCATTGAAGACGTAGTACGTCGAAGACATTAAAAGTATATCGAAAGATATCAAATCAATATCGAAAGATATTATTATGTAAAGGTGAATACAGAAAAATCTGTATTTAATTGTTATACCCCCTAGACGGCCTGCAAATCGATCTCCTTCGGATATGTTATTCCATATCCATTAAAGAGTAACTATACTGAATATCAACTTGGCTAAACATTTTCGTCTGGGTCATTCGTGGAAATGTCGAAAAATTGACAGATGTAAACAACCCCTTAGACGGCCTGCAAATGAATCTCCTTAAGAGATGTTATTCTATATCTATTAAAGAGTAACTATGCCGAATATCAACTTGGCTTCACATTTTTGACTGGTCATTCGTGGAAATTTCGAAAAATTGACAAGTGTAAACTACCCCTTGGACGGCTCGCAAATGAATCTCCTTCAGATATGTTATTCTATATCCATTGAAGAGTAACTATGCCTAATATCGACTTGGCTGAACATTCTTGACTGTGTAATTCGTGAGAATTTCGAAGAATTGACAGGTGTAAACTATCCCTTAGACGGCCTGCAAACGAATCTCCTTCAGATATGCTATTCTATATCTATTAAAGAGTAACTATGCCGAATATCAACTCGGCTAAACATTTTGACTGGGTCATTCGTGAGATTTTCGAAAAATTGACAGGTGTAAACTACCCCTTAGACGGCCTGCAAATGAATCTCCTTCAGATATATTATTCTATATCTATTGAGGAGTAACTTTGCCGAATATCAACTTGGCTTAACATTTTTGACTGGGTCATTCGTAGAAATGTCGAAAAATTGACAGGTGTAAGCTACCCCTCAGACGGCCTACAAATCAATCTCCTTCGGATATGTTATTCCATATCCATTAAAGAGTAACTATACCAAATATCAACTTGGCTAAAAGTTTTTGACTGGGACATTCGTGGAAATTTTGAAAAATTGACAGGTGTAAACTACCCCTTAGACGGCCTGCAGATAAATATCCTTCGGATATGTTATTCCATATCCATTAAAGAGTAACTATACCAAATATCAACTTGGCTAAACATTTTTGACTGGGTCATTCGTAGAATTTTCGAAAGATTGACAGGTGTAAACTACCCCTTAGAGCGTCCGGACACGAGTCGACGCGATGTGGCCGACGAGATGTGCTCGACTCCAACAGTGCGACGTCGGCAATTTCGTACGTCATAAGATCCGGGTTTATTCAATATTGACCATAGATAGTGCCGATTTCAAAATCAGCGCGTAAAAAGAAGGTTGTCAATTCGTGGAAAACTACTTTTTTATGTTCAATATTTATTTTGCTCAGGGGCTGATTTCGATGATTTTTTTTTGCGTTGGGTTCAGTATGACAACGAGGTGGTCTCTCTCTGGAATAAAATATACAGGGCTGTGCTTAGAGACATAAAACAGCATAATTGCTCCATTCGTTGAACCTATATTGAATGAATCGGTAGGAAATATCCTACCTACGGCAGGATATTTATGGCAAAATACACAGGGCGTACCAAGAAGTTGATTTCCACAATTCTGCTGTTTATGGATTTCGATGATATCCCTTGGTTTGTATTCAGTATGGCTTCAGGGTGGGCTTATTTCATAATGAGATATACAGGATGTCTCAAAATATCAATTAGAACTATTCTCCTGTTTCTATATCCGTTTTGATGATTTATCTTCCTCTGTGTTCAGTATGGCTCCACAGTGGTTTGATTTTTGAATGAGATATACAAGTTGTTCCAAAAATAATCAAGAAAAGACCTGACGGGAGGTCAGGAACTGTTACGCGATAGCTCAAATTCCTGAACAATTTGGTCACTTATTTACGTTGACCCTGCCAATTGCAACTTCACCTTCTGATGGAAATATTTCTTCTTTTCATATGGTTCCAACGAAATTTTGCATGAACCTTCAATCTGTCATTTTTCAATCAAATACTATATTTGAATTCGATCCGATCATTAGTTTTGGAAATGTTGGGAAAATAAAAATTTAAATGGGCATGTCTACGAATCATTAGGACGGCCTCAACCATTCACGAATACGGCCTTCGTAATTACCAAGCCCGAAATCTACTCTATTATATTTAAAGAAGCTCCTTTCGGAAATGATTGTGACTACGGCTGGCCTAACCACCGATCATAAACACAATAACTACCGAAATAATCTACTCAGTGACTTTATAATTGCAGAACAGGTTTGGAGTTCTATGAGGAAGGCAGAGTTCGCGAATTGGCTTGGTATATTCACCAAATGTAGGTATATCCATTCAAAATTTTATTTTTTCAATATCTCTAAAAATACAGTTCGAATCGAATTGAGATCAAGAACTTGATGTAAAAATGAGAGCTTGAAGGTTGATGCACATTTCGTGAGGACCAAACTATGATAACGAGGAAATGAGCACGAAACTTGACATATTTTTTCTGATCTCCGAATATAAATATCCAATCAAATTGAAAATCGAAACACTATTGTTAAATAGTGACCTTGAGGTTTGTGGTGAACTTATGGTTTTTTTTGTATTCATATATTTACCTCGTACAATTAGATATATGGTGAGGAGTTTTGGTGCATTGATCGCACAAAAAATGTGAATTATACGGAGCTGGTATAAATTTGGTGAGCACCTACGCATTAGATGATAGTTTTTACGTGCATGTCCTAGGAAGCGAGAGTGAATAATTCAATCACATAAGTCTGATATTTTGCACCGGAAATAGGTTTGAACGATTAGGTAGGACTCACATATGAGGAATTTTTGGTTATTTGCAATTTATCCGATTGTTGGACCCTTAATACAGAGAATATTTGATCAATATCCATCTAATGATTTCGGCGATATATGCATTCGAGATTTTATTTTGCTAGTATTTCCAAATATCGAATGGAAATAAGATATATCGCTAGGAAATGAGATTCGAATGTTTGAATATTAATCCCTGATTTTTTCATTTTTCTTGTGGTACGATTTCCACGAAAGTTATTTGAGAACAAACTTCCAAGTTTCATTTGATCGGATCAGTATTTCCCGAGTTATCTAGGAAATACGAGCAAAATCATCGCATTCAGTTGTGCTCTCTAGCCTAGAAATCTCAAATCGCTGGCATTTTTCCTTCGTAAATTATCTTGGCAGAGGACGGGCGGATCGACAGAATGGATTTTGACCCCAAAACTTTCCAGAAATGTGTCGATATTAATCGTTCAAGCTGTTGGCTGAAAATTCCAAAACCAGACCTCTGGACATAAGCACGCTGTTATCGAGCTACCTGGAACATGCACTCGAAAATGACGCATCATTGTTCTCATTTCGGATAATAAGTTCCGATTTGTTTAAGAACTTGTCCAAGCACATACAACGGCCGTGATTTTCTCTAGTTTTCATAGGGTAAAATATTATAGATATATATTTTTTCATGTGCGGAGACAGCGTTCAATTCATTCGAGGAGGTAAAAATAATAAGAATTCACAATTTTAATTATGAAGTCAGTATTATCCCACATATTTTTTTCCTTGCGTAAGGATGAAATCGGACAATCAATAGAAAGATTCCATCATTACATATAATTAAATGATCAATTCCAAGACAGATTATGCATGATCCTCAAAATTATGTTGAAAATAATAATCATATTTATATCGTTTCGTTATACCGGAAAGCTAGCGACGTACGAACCTCTCGAACTTTCTGCTTCCATGCCAGTCGCGTGAAACGAGGCATGCGAATGGAAATTAAACGTACGTTTCGAAACGACCCGTGCTTCCCAAAATTTCGAAAAATTGACAGGTGTAAACTACCCCATAGACGGACTGCAAATAAATATCATTCGGATATGTCAGTCTATTTCCATTGAAGAGTAACTATGGAAAATATCAACTCGGCTAAACATTTTTGACTGTGTCATTCGTGAAAATAGTGTTATGTACCCCATAATTAAATAATTTGCATAATTCTCGTTCATTTATATCGTGAAGGTGTGTATTGAAATGCCATAACACTTCATTGAAGTCGATTAAGTGAACTCAACTTTCAAATTTGTACTCTGCATCTCCAAAACAGAGCGTTACGTTAGTCGAAATTTCTCCCGACGCCACTGGTCATTTGGTTGCCTGAAATATGTCGAATTGTTATTACCATTTTTTCCAGCACGTTGGTTTGTCCGAGTCGATTTGTAGGTTAGCTCGTGACTTTATTCCAGATACTGCGTCGTTTGTAGCCATTTTACAACTTTCTCACTCTTTTCCTTTTACACAAAACCAACTTCTGACACCATGTAATGTTGAGTTCGATGATAATATGTGTTTTTAATAATAAAGCGGATTTACTTTACACCAACACTTAGTGCAATGCTTATGCTTAAGTCCAGATTCTGTAACTGACTTCAACAGAATCGATGCATATTCACATCATTAGAATAGTGAAACGAGGTGTTATCAAGATTCGCATTGTAAAATAGGAATGCTACCTATGATTATTCATCAACAAACAGAAATGTACATGGTAAAATAACAAAAGCACAATGAATACCGGAAAAACGCAAAATTACATATGGATTTCACAATTTTCTGGTGGAATTACTGAATTTTGTGAATATTCTGTATTTCTGTACAGAAAATATACTGCTTTTTTCCACCTATTTTATCAGTGTAGGATCATTCAATTTCGTGCAGCAGGTCCTTGAGGATGTAACCTCCGAAATTTTCGAGTTAGTAGTATTCATGACATCCATGATATTTCTTCCAGATTCAGCTAGGGGGAATTCGCCAGAAGTGCAGAATTGTATTTCAGCATCATATATGAGCTGATCGAAAAAAAAATGATTCCCAAGTTCAATATGTCAGGACTACGAATTCACACGATGTGTTTTTCAAGATAGCTTTTTACTCAGATTGATCAGTTTATATTGCAATTTAAACCTAAAAATTCAACTTGATCAAATTTGTCTTTCGGATGCATCCTCGTCAATAACAGAGAAATTTCTTTAGGATTTTCACCGTGAAATGTCCAATATCTCCACTCTATATAATTTTCTCCGAATCTCTTGCTGATAATCATACTCCTGAATTAAAATTCTGCTGGGTTCATATGATATTCAAACATTTTCGTTTTCAGGCTCTGTAAAATTTATAATTCACTACTATCAGTAGATCAGAGGTACTCAATGAAGAATACCATCAGTATCTGCAGTAATACTTGTCCTGAACTCATGTTTCCGCTGAAGAAGATGTCTGTTACTCGTTTACTACAAGTTCTAGCTATCAACAGAGCCGAAATATGCTGCCATAAGTTGATCGATTGTCTTTTAGAAACCTATAAAAATTATGAGGGATCTCTAGACGAGGACAACGAAAGTGATAATTCAAGCATTGAAATATACAGGTAATTTTTTAATGTATGGCGAATTCAAAACAAGTATGTCTTTTTATGAAATTCTTATGCATTTTTCTAATCTACAGCTCCAAAATGTTTAGGTCTCTGCAAAATTGTATGTATAAGTTGATTATGAGTAGGTACCTATGAATTTTTCCGAAAAACATAAAGAATGCAACAAAAGTGCAAATATCAACAAAGCAACACTAAAACCACTGAATCCAACACTCGAGCCAAAAATCGCCTTAAAAAATTGTATTTTAAATCGTATCTCTTCATCCTTAGTGGATAGAGCGTCAGAAAATAGGGTTACTTTTTCTAAGATCTTTTATACCTTAATGATATAGGTTTCAGGATATACAAGTGAATTATATAAAAGCACTGACGTTGGGTGATTAGCACTTGACTTGATCTTGATTTCCATTCTTCATATTCGGAAGTATTGGATAAATAGAACTTTGAATACCCACCGAATTTATTTATTTATTTATTTATTTAATCAAACGGACATGCCATTTTACAAATTGAAAAATTTACAATGTTAAAATACAAAACAATATTTGAAATGAAAAATCTCAGTACAATAAATCAGGGTAGAACGGTTTCCCACTGAAAAAAGTTGCATACAGATGTATCGAATTATATTTGATCATTTTCCATGTATCTCTTTATAGAGAATATTGTTGAAGAAAATAGATCAATACTTCTTGAATTGGCTTCTCTTAATGCTCTATCCAAAGGATTATTAAAAGTATAGTTAGTGGGACAGAATCTAATCTTGAATAGCTCTCGACTTCTTAAGGTTACTGTACCGCAAATCAACAATATATTCTCAAGAAGGTACTCACAATCTATGAAGTTATTCAAAATTTTGAAAATGAACATCAAATCAAAATTTCTTCTCCTATGCTCTAATGATTTTAATCCGAGACTCAGTTGCAAACCTTCATAACTGAAATCTGAGAGGGGTATGCCGCGTTTAAAAGCTACCCAACGTAAAAATTTTTTCTGTACTCGCTCAATATTACGAATATGCACATGATAATGAGGTGACCACACTACCGATGAATATTCTTATATGCTTCTTACATTCGCTGTATACACCAACTTCATCGTCTGGGCATCATTGAAATCTTTCATACTTCGTTTTATGAATCCTTATGTTTTGAAAGCTCTATTGACTAAGTATTGAACATGAGCTACGAAATCAAATTTCCTGTCGAGATATACTCCCAAGTCTTTCACTAAGGTTACGCTTTCGAGGTTATTTTTTTCTAATTTGTAGTTGAAAATTATTAGGGACTGTAATCTGTGGAATCTCATTATTAGGCATTTATCTATATTAAACTTCATCTCATTCTCGACGCACCATTTTGATAAGCCGTCTAAATCGCTCTGTAATAATTTGCAATCTTCTATACTCAAAATTGTGCGAAATATTTTAAAATCATCAGCAAACAAAAGAAAGAGGCAGAATTTGATGACCTTTTTTATGTCGTTTATAAAGCACAGAAAAAGCAATGATGATAATAGAGAACCCTCTACTCCAAATTCCTCAGATAATACGTCGAGAATTTTGACTCTTAATTTTCCGCCTTGAATTCGATTTACAATCCAATCTATTAGTGGGGATTCGACACCTAATCTTTTTAATTTGATGATAAGCAACCAATGAGCAACCCTGTCATGGGTTTTTGAAAAGTCGGCATATACAGCGTCTGTTTGAGCTTTGTTCTTCATTGATGTAATTTTTTGATCAGCATATATTGTAAGGTTGGTGGTTGTTGATCTTTTCGTTATAAAACCATGTTGTTCTTCAATGAAGATATGTTTGAAAATTGGTGTTAGTTTATTGGTCAGCAAAGTATCGAGGATTTTTGGTATATATGATGACTTACAAATTGGTCTATAGTTTTCAATATTACTCTTATCTCCGCTTTTGAAAGCAGGTATTATGTAACCTGACTTTCAGTAATCGGGATGTATCCCGGTGTTAATGGATAGATTGAATATTTTACATAATGGTTCGGCTAAACTAACACCACAGTTTCTAAGGAAAATGGCGGAAATTTCATCAGGTCCCGCATCATTCTTTTCCGGTAATGACTTGAGCTCATTGAGAACCTCCTCAACTGAAAATATACATGTTGAAACATCCACTGAATGTTCGTAGTTGATATCTGTTTTTTTTGGTATAGATTTCTGGAATATTTCTGAAAAATTTTTTTTAAACAATTCTGCTATTCCGGCTGGTTCAGTAGCTATTTCTGATTTTAAGTGCATAGAATTGGGTAAATCTTTTGATGTTTTCAAATCATTTATGTACTTCCAGAAATACTTTGGATTATCGTGTATGGCCTCCTCAACTGACCCTATATATGTATTATGACACCTTTGTAGCTCTAACTTGCACTTCGTTCTCAATTCCATTAACTTTAAATAATCTTCTGATGTTAGTGAATTCTTGTATTTTATATGAACAGCTTTTTATCTGAAATCAACTTTTTCAACTTTGTTGAGAACCAACTAGGGTAACTGTGTCTTGATGAAATTCGTTTTGGTACATGTTTATCTATGATGTTTTTCACGATTTCATAATAATTTACAACACTATTATTAACATTATTACCTATAAATGAATCCCAACTGAGGTTATCCAAAATGTTTACTAAAGTTGTGAAATTCGCCATCTTATAGTCATAATAAGTGATATTTGATGATCGATTTTTCTGATTATTTTCTATATCAGTGAAGAAATATAACGCAGGATGATGTGGGTCACAATTAACTAACTCGTCTGTAGAAACTGAAACACTTAATCCCTCTAATGTCGAGAAAATTAAATCTAGTAGTACATTATTTACATTTCCTATATTGTTGAATTGGTTCCTATTCAGCATGGAAAAAGTATTACTGATCAATGTCTGAACTTTTTTCATAGAGCAAATCCCGATTTCGTTATTTTCGTACCAACATTCACCCGGAGAATTAAAGTCTCCCATGCATATCACATTCGCCTCAGGTATTATATCAGTCAACATTTCTAAGTCATCACAATATTTTTCATACATTGATAGTTCACTGTTTGGAGGAACATAAACACAAGATAATAGTATTTTTTGGGAATGTAGACTCAATAGTACACATATGTTCTCTATATCTAAATTGTCTACATTTAGCACACTCGAGGGAAAAATACTCTTGATTGCTATCAATACTCCTCCTCCTGTTAACTTATTACTTGTTATAGAATCTCTATCCTTACGAAAAACATCAAATCCTTTGAAACCTATTTCCGAGTTATTGAAATCTGGGGTCAACCAGGTTTCTATTAGACAAATAACATCATAGCTAGAGCATGAAAGAGAATGTGAAAGTTCTTTTAATTTAGTCCTTAAACCTTTCACATTTTGGTAATATTATGAGATTTTATTCCAATTTTTTTTACGTACCGACTTAACTGATTTTTCGGCACTTACTGTTTCAAATGTATCTGTCTCACTGACCACTGTGAAATCTACGGATTACGACTCCCTCAGGTCAGGCTTCTGGTTTCAGAAGTTCTTCGATGTCTTAATCGTTACTTCCTAGTTTGAACGACTTTTTTGGATGATTTGACTTCAGGTCGAAGCACAATAAGTCCTTATCTGGCCATATTTCCTTGGCATATGATGTAATATTATCTGCTGACGTACTGGAGGCAAGACCTCCCACCCAAATCTATTTTCGTGCCTTAGGTGCAACCTGTTAACTTATTGGGTTTACCGCTACCTTTTAAAACTTCACTTTCAATAACCTTTCTCTTCAATGGTTGTTCAGGATTCGACTTATGATCATTAATGTTTAAGATCGTCTTTGGTATATTTTTTCCTGCTGGTTCTCTGTTGGTACGTTTTCCTTGTATGATGGGATAATCACGTTCTTTTTGACGTTGGTGTCCTGGATTCTGATAATCGGACCCTTCATTAACTTTTACTGCATTTTCCCGCTGCTTATTTTTCGTTGAGACTTCTTTATTACTTCCTTGAAAATTCTTAGAGGACAATAACCGAATCAGTTCTATTTTACTGTCTTCATTCTTTAGATCATCGAATTTCATTTCAAGATCTTTTGCGATACAACGTGTATGTCTTTCGATTATTTTCTGCACCGAAGCTCCACTAGTCATGTCAGGTTCGTCCTCCGACACTTTCATTTGCTCTTTTCTTGATTGCATCAATCCCCCACATTTATCACACAGAAAATAAAGGTTTCCTGAGTCTGTAATAGACTTTAGCAAACTATCTTTTATTCGAGCACGAGCGAATTTTGATTCACAAAAACCACACTGAATGGATTTATTGTTGACAACAAAATTGTCCTCGCAAATTCCACATATCTCTGTCATGATTACCTTGAGGTGAGTGAATACCTTAGGACAGATTAGTTCTTATCGTATCTGCAGATGTTGATTGTTCTCACTTTGTTAACGTTGAAAAGTAGATGAAATATACCGTCTTCGCACCTATCGACTTTACGGTACAGAGGTCCTTATTATAATCCTATCACAAAAAATTGCGACACTCGGGTTCGGAATCGACTTTAAAATTGCGACAAAAACCCCACAAAGCACGTCAAAAATCAGCAATTTATCGGAGCAACAATAAATGCGTATTACTCGATCACCATCTGTCCACTTCCTCCTATCATGTATGAGATATCGTTGCTAGATATCATACATTTACTCCTTTCATCCTTGTAACTAAGCCGAAAACCTGCCTAACGGCCAAACCTAATATAATCAGTAAAATGTACTCAATGGTTTTGCAGACCCTGCCATTCAATTTTTTTTATTTACGGAAAAATTTGACCTGAAGATGACATGAATTCTACCTTGGTAATGAAGCCCCAAACTACTCTACAAATATCGAGTCTCCATGTGTTTTCTTCAAGAAATTGTTGTGTTCAGGGTCAACCTATCAGTCGAATGGTATATTCCGAAATAATCACTTACAAAGGTTCAAAATTTGTACCTGAATATTCGAAGCTGAATATTGAAGTATGAATTCATGAATGGCTCAATAGATTATATTTGTCATTACAGATTTTTTACCCAAGATGATACGAAACAGCAGTTGAGTTGTAGAGGGTGGTGTAGTACTCAACTAGGAACAAACATAAAATATAAGACTTCGAATGTATTGAGACTGGTAGACTACATTTGGAAGACATTTTTTACTTTCATTTAACTTTATTTTCGTTGAATATGTTTTCTGTTATTGTTTTAAATATCAAATTTTGATTATTTCTGAATTTTTACCCTAACAACAATCGGTTCACGGTAAGTAGAACAGAAAAACCGAAACAGGTATTTTTCTTTCAAATCAGCTGAGGAATTAAAAACCGCTTTGAATCACCGAATGAGCGGTAGCTTAACTTTGCTTTCCTTTATTTTCTACAATTTTGAATAGAATATTATTTCCTTATATTATTGTTGTAAATCTTTTCATGTTTTTTGCGGTTTGATGAGGTTAAGTTCAAAAATCACAAGAAAAACGACGAACAACGTTGGGAGCATGAAAGAAGTTGAATTCAAATGGTGCTTGTTGGATGGGCACAACTTCTACAGTGGAGAGATATGAGCTGAAGAAATGTGTAGAATTGAGTTTGAAAGAAATGATCGCTCAATATATCAAAAATAATCAACGAGATCAGATAGTATTTCGAAAAAGTTGATGAGCAAATTCGTGCGAAATTTTTTGATGATCGTTCAATTTTAGATTAATAAAAAATTCAGAATTTTGTTTTCAAGTATATTTGTGAAATTTGGAGATCCACTTTTCAGGGATATATTCCGCATGCAACTTCAAGTTGTCATTTTTTATTGAACAGTTGGATTTTAATTCGATTCGATCTATGTTTTTAGAGATATCGGTAAAATGAAATTTTGAAAGGGTATATCTGTGGTATCATTGTATGTTTTCATAAATTCACCGATTCGGCCTTCGTTAGGAAACTCCAATATTACTCTATAATTATCAAGCTATAAATTTCTCAGGGATTTGAAGTGCCACTGGAGTCCCCCAAATGTATCCTTCTATTCCCCAAAAAGCATGAAGTAATTTCAACAGAATAGATTGAAACAAATTGGTTAATGAATATTGGCACTGAAATTCGTTCGAAACCAGAAAATTTTGATGCTGAGTGGGAGCTTGGACCCAAATTTTTGCTAATTCCGCGCGGCCGCTTGAATTGAAGATTACGCGTCGATCACACATCAAATCGACCCGTGTGCTGAACTCCTAGTTGTTAACAAATTTCATGCGCAGGGGGAGCTCTGAGCTACCCAAATCGTCAAAAAGAAAGCAGCAATTTCGGAACCTTATGTGTTTACGGTTGGTCGTGGGGACGATACGATTGGTAGATCAACAAATCTTCTCTTCAGAAAGGAAAGCTGTAGTTGGTGGGCTCAATACGTAAAAAGATTACCGCTTTGGCAACGAATTTAAACATGCGCACGAAAGTTGCTGAGTGCATGTTGGTGCTCTCTAGAACTTTCATCATCTGAATTTAATCTCATGGCATTTTTTTATTGTTTTTGATTTTCTTTCTGTTAGTGAGATTGAATGAGCGGTTTTTCGTCAATTCCTCATTTATTAGGAATTTTCACCTTTACGCAGAATCGAAATATTCAGGCCAATCACTACCATGAAAAGTGAACCACTTTATGGTTCCCTCCTTCGAAGGAAAGAATGGAAACAACGAGAGGACATTATTCGACCTCTCAAGAGTCCCCGTAATATGACAGTAACTTCAAATTAACGAGGGGGGTTAAAAAATGGAGCAATCCAGTAGTCATACCACCGACAATATACCTACGATATTGGATGTGGGTGTGTTATATAATTTCATCATCAATGAAAGTTATGAAAACTATTAACATATACATATGAATGATGTGTGCTAAATATCTAATTGTGGTAATTAATACATCTACGGTGTGATTTCAGAGCCTTAACTAAACATATGTCGCTACCTGAAAATGACGGCAGCGATACTAAACATGAGAAGTTGGTAAATCGATGGAGCGACAGCGAAAGTTTTCTGAATATGGAAAAATTATTGGCGTATGAAGAAAAAAACGTTGAAGATTTGTTGGAAACTACCTCGTATATTGTGCCTTCGATGCTTGGAACAGAAGGAGTCAGAAAGCCTAAAAATACAGGTACTTAGATGCTAACTGTTCACATAAATATTATGCCAAATATTATGAAACGGTGGTTACTAGTTTGAAAATGTTTGTGCAAAATTTCGTGATGATCTTGATATTATTATTTTTTCATTTATTTAAGTAGGTACGAGAGTTGAGGATTACCTATAAACCCATAAAAATTACAATTCTGAAGGAAACAATCACACAAAAACCTACAGAAGCACTGACGTGAAGTCAGCAGCTTTGACGCGCTTGTTTAATTCCACGAATGCGGCTGCTATTATTAATCTATTTAAGTCTGGCCTAACCGCTGATCGTAAACACAATGAGTACCGAGAGAATCTGCTTAGAGACTAACTAATTGTAGAGCAGGTTTGGAGTTAAATTACGAACGCCAAAATCTTGGAATCCATCATTTGATCCAGTACATATGCAATAGATGGTCGAATATATAGGTATTTCTTGAGTTATTTCGGAAATAAATAACAATGATATCGATGAAATCAGCACGAAATTGAACATATTTTTTCTCAACATGAATATCAGACCAAATTCCGAAATTTGATATGAGTACTGTTGTTAAATAGTGACCTCAAGGTCTATGCCAAACCCCATGGTAAGATTATGAAAAGTTTTCGAAAAAGCGATGTTTTCAACAGAAATCTCGAACGTTATGCGATAGCATCACTATTAAGGGAGTTCAATTTTAAGAACCTCACTTCTTTTCGAGAAATTGAGGAAATCATCACAAAATTCGAAATAGTCAATAAATTTCACATAATTTCTTCCAATTTCTCTGCAGATAAATATTCGCTAAAACTGAAATTCAGAGCACTATTGTTATATTTTGACTTGAAGGCCTGTGCTAATTTTCATTGAATTCTGATGAATATTTCTCGGAAAAAAAATCGAGATTTTTTTCAATCGATAAGGAGCATTTCAGGCTCGAAAGCTTTCCGCTCAATATGTTTTACGGAATAAAATGAATATCTGATCGAGTTGACATGTTGTTGAATATTGACTTCAAGTTATGAGCCAAATTTCCGGATCCGATTAGAAGTCTCTCGAAAAAAATGTTTTCGAGAAATATTTGTTTGAAATATGTGACCGTTAGATCATCCCAAAATTGTGAACAGGTTGCGCGTTGGTATTCTTCAACTCACTACGAAGCTCTGAAATGATCGCATCTACTAATTTCGGAACAAACCTCAAAGTTTTAATTTGTTATAACTCCGAAACCTTTCGAAAAATTCTGCCCATTAAAAAACTCAACCGGGACTTCCAGACTACTAACATAAACGGAAAAGTTCAAGACTCTATGTCTTTTCCTTAGAAAGTTAGAGCACACACGGCCGGCCAAACAGAATTGAATTTGATCACGGATTCTTCGTCAGGAAGTGCAACCTAATCGTTTAAGACCAATTTCGAATTAAAATTCGATAAGTTTTGTCATAATCGGATCAATATTTTTTGAGTTATTTCGGAAATATCAATGATTCTCGGGAAATCAGCACGAAATCAGACAAATTTTTTTCCAATATCTCTAAAGACGGAATATACAATCAAGCTGAGATTTTAAACACTGTTGTTAAGTCATTAAAGTTTTCTTCATCAATTATATTTGATAATGTTAAGAAGTGACCCTAAGGTCTGCGCCAGTCTGTAGTATCATTGTCTCAGTAGCATCGTCTATCGTCTAGCCCCAGCCCCATGGACGATTCCGATGCTCTGCTCTTGCGCTGCGGAGTAGTACTGACCAAATTTACAGGGAAGTATAGAGTGTAAACAAACGACTGTCGATTGACGATCTATTGACGCCACTATCCTGCATAAAGTCACTCAAGGATCCAGCTTCGACTATTCACCAGTCGTGAAAGGTTGATGCAAACTAATATGTATGCTATAATCTAGTTATTTATGCTTTTTCCTGGATGATTCAAAGAATACATATCTGATTGGACATAAAAACAGTCTTAGGTGTCGTTTAGAGTAAAATCTCAACGGAATCGGAGATTTCAGTGAATTTATATAAAATTTTCAAAAAAAATGTTTTTTCCTTAATTTTTCTATGGATAATTTTTCTTATTGATACTATTCATCTTCCAACCGAGTATCATTTCGATCAGATAAATATTCTTCGAGTTATCGAAAAAGCAAAATTTCAAATGTCCATAAGACAAATTACACAAAACTGGGGTGTCACAGCAAGGAAAATAAAGCAAAAGAAAGAAAGTCATACAATTTGAAGAGATCACCGATCGCAACAACCAGTATCGAGTTAGCCGTGAAGTGGGCACACACCCTAACGCAGCGCGGAAGATTCGTACCGCGGTGTAAAGGACGTCCAACGTGAATTCGGTTTGGAAGAAACGTAAACAAAAAAAGGAAACAATTTTACAGCAAATAAACGAGTGAAACAAATGAAATTGATACTCAGCTGAGGAGAATTATCGAGGATGTGAATGGGAAAAAATATTTTAAGATTAGTTGGAATTTACCAGAGTTTCGCTCACAACTTTTTTTCCAATATTTCATATTCTGAGGTCTTGAGTTCATATTTTTCGCACGAAATTCTGTATGTAGCTTGAAGCTGCCACTTTTCAATCATGTTCTGAAATTCATTTCGATTTTACCTGTATTTTTGAAAATTTTGGAAAAATAAAATTTTTAATGGATATATCTAAAGAAGCGTATGGTGGATTTTACCCATTCACGAATTCGCCTTTCGTAATTAAGCCCCAAATCTACTCTACGAATATCGAATTCCTGAGTTGTTTCTTCCGGAAGTTTTTTGTTTACGGTTGGCTTAATTATGGAGGTCAAATTCGTGAATGGTTAAAATCCAGCCCATGATTTCGTGGATATACCCATTCAAAATTTCATTTTTCTAATATTTTCAAAAAAACAGATAAGATCGAATCGAAATATAGTGCTTGAGCTTCGGACGAAACGATGGCACACTTTTTTCCTAGCACATGCGCGCAAGATATAATTTTCCACTATATTATTATATTGTATATTGACATTAAATAATCGTTTCCAGGTACCTGCAAAGTCAATAAGAAAGCAAAAGTCAAAGTATTGGAATATTATGAGGAAATTTTATGGGGAGAAGTTGCGAATTATTTGGAGCATATTGTTTTGTGGTGGGCACCCAGTCCTTTGGCATTAAGAGTTCCCCATTCAAGCCAGCATCTAAGAGATTGGATCCTGCAGTTCATTCCAACCGGTAAGTTGAAAATAAGTAATGAGTTTCAGGCTAGTAAACATTCAAATTCATTTCCATCTCTGTTGAATCACATTCAATGGAATCTCATTGTGGTCGCGATTCTAGTAGTGGGCAGAATGGGAGAAAGTGGACGTGTCCACGAACTACGTATTCTTGAATCACACGACAATAGAAAAGTGATCTCTAGAGAACAACCGATGCATCTTTCATTTTTTGTGAGAGAACGAAACAGGTAACGCTCATTCTCAGAATGTTTTTGATTATTTTCGGCTATATCCAAGAGTGCAGATCAGATTTCATCCATATACGGTATTGTGATTTAACATTTTTGATAACCTTTCTCCGGTAGAGAAGTGTCGAAGAGCCTCCCAAATGGAACCTTTTTGATGTTTGATAACACAGGTGGGGAATGGGGTGGAGCTAGACTCCGCCCTTAATATTTTTTATTTTTCTATTTCAATGAAGGAAGTATTATTATTTGGTATCATACACGAAGTGAATCATTGCTCCCGTACAAACCCCATATCTGGATCATTCAGCCCTTTTTAAAATTTCTCGGATTCTAACCCAGTTTTTTTGAATTTTTTTATGTTATTATCTGCTGATATCGAATCCAGGTAGTTTTCAGTCTGCGAAATATATCCGGTCAACAGCTTCTTTCATCCTTTCGCCGAATGTCTCCGGGAAACCAAATCCTCTCTTCTCAAAATAATTCATTTTTTCCCTCTAACGGAACGCTGTTATCATGATTCAATAATATACGGTTTATTCATGCGCATCCTAAACAACGTCATTCACGTGAAGATTCAAAGCATAGTGGGAATGGACTACATTACAATTCCACCATGAGTTGAACTTTAGCGTACTCATATGCAAGAAGAAGAATTTTAAATATACAAGGATATAGTAAATGCTGAATAAAATTACTGACTGATGATCATTTCAATATTTCACTTAATGAATAATTGATATATTATTCCTGTTAGGTTTAATGTATCAATTTCACGTCCACATTTATATTCATCTCTAGTGAAGTGCTCTGTTACAATTCGAAAGAATAATACTCGACCGTCAGCTAAAGGTTTCACGTGGATTTTATTACTATTAGACAAATTTTGGAAAAATTCTGAAATTTTGCAATTTTTTTCAAGAAGGTACCACAAATTTCAGAAATATATTTCAAATGGGTATTTCGGTGGAATAATGGATGGTTTATTGCCGATCATAATTTCTACATCTGTAATGATGCCTAAATTTGCCCAAATTTCTTTGAATTGTGTGTAATGCCCAATTTCGAACGACTTTGGAGAATAAGATGCAGATACATGATGAGGGCACCGATTGACATATTTTGGGTTCGGCAAGAGGCATAAATATTACTAAAATACAGCACACTGTAACGTGTATGAAAACAAATAGACTATAGTTATTAAGGATGATGCGAGTTTATCCAAAACTTGCTCGTCTCATACGTTGAAACACACAAAAAATCACTAGAAGTAGGACAGGTTGGTGATTCCAATTAAATTATTACGTTATTATATATAACCAACAAAATATTTGTAATTTTCTTGATATGAGAAGATATATTTCGGAATAAGATCTTCAACCCTCTATTACGGAGGCAATCAGTAGTTTCGATCAGAGAAATTTGATTTCCTCTTGTATCATACGAAAAATAATTAATCTCTATCAAAGATTTCGAATGTAAATATATGTTCTCATTACGAAAACTCATATTCCCTCCATGTGAGAAATACAAATTTCTTGTTTGAAGAAATTTGAATAACTCATATATCCATTCTTCATTCGAGATTTTGAGTTCATTAATATTCAGTTCGAAAACTTATCCAGAAAATATGTGTAGGAATATAATTTGGACATAACTGAATGAACACGAAATATCCATTTGTTCATTTATCTATTCAGAAAAAAATTATCAGAATTACTTACACTGCTTCAGGAAAAATCTATCTGATCAACTAAATCCGCATTTTGTACCTTTATGAGAGAAATATCAGATATCACTGAAAGATTGCAAGTTGTGTAGAGTGGTCCAACTAAAATAATACCTCGCCATCTCATCCAATTTTTTCTTGAAACGAAATTCACCTGAAAAATACCTGTTGACGAAAATACATCCTGAAAAAGTTGGTTCCTTCATCGTTTATTTTCTCCATCACAAATTGCAGTACTGAAGCTGAAAGGTAAAACTCCTCAGTGATATGGAGAATTAACTGAAATGTGTAGATCATTTTATTCAGAAAACTCCGTTGTTATGAATGATTTTTGGAAGGCATGCTCTGGTATGTCGATTCGAAACAGTTACTTATCGTCTGGAAATATTTTCGAATTAGTGTTCACAGTTTTGTGAGGTCTTCTTAATTCAGGCAAGACAGAATTGATTTTGACACCGGGTTCGTCATCAGTGAGTCCAACCAAGTCGTTTGAGACCACTTTCGGCTCAATCATCAAAAATTACAGTCATTTGGACAAAACGATATCACGCTGTTCCCCTCGAACATACGCGCAAAAAGCTGTTTTAGCTTAGAAATTCTGAATAACTCCTGTAGCGCGTCTCCCACTCATTGAATAATTTACCAATCACAACAAAACAACTTCATAGAACTTAAGAAGCGACAGACTGCTCCGACATATTTATATGGTATTTCATTACACAAAGTTGTGCCTATACAATCGTACCTCAATCAAAAGAGCTAAAGGCCGGTTTTATAAAACTGAACTTTAACTTTAACTGGCAATTTTGACAGTTATGTCCTACTACAACTGTCAAAACTGTCAGTTGAAGTTAAAGTTAAGTTTTATAATACAGGCCCTAAGTTAATCTTCCTTGAAATTTGCTGACAAATAAATACGTATATCTTATTAACTGTTTATTTTTCGATGTGATTATGAAATTTGAAGAGAAATATATAATTATTAAATTTCTTGTTCTTTTTTAATTTGATACAATAACAATAACTTTATTCTCAGAATCATTAATATAATAAGGAAATGAGAAGTCGTCAACATAAGCAAAAATAATATCATACAGCAGTAGAATCCATAGAAGGATAATTCAAAAACTCCGAAATCGAGTAAGGTTTTACCCTTATAATCAAATCAGTAATTTTTCGTTTGAATAATTTCAAGATTGGTATATCAAATAACGCTTTAGGTAGACTTTTATAAATTTCTATAGACATATATTTGGTGTTTTTTTCTGTCGGCGTCAAGGCATGTAGAGGAAGTGAAATGAAATTTTACGCCTTGTCTTATTATTATTTTTGGAATCTTCGAAATAATGCTGTTCATTTTCTTATAAAAAGAATGCATTCCAGAAAGTATAGTCCAAAGAAAGTGAGAATTTTATTCTGTCTGAATTTCGCCCTACACGACTCTCGACATTTAAGACCAATCATGGACCTTAGAGCAGACTTCTGCAGAAGAAATATCTCACCGCTGTCAGAACTTTCACCCCAAATCACAATACCATACCTAAGCAGGAAATCGGAATTAGCAAAACAGATAGATCTCAAGAGTTCTCTATCCACTCGACGTGACAACACTCTTATCATATACAGCACTCGATTGAGTTTTTTACTGAAATGATATGTTGACACCAGTTCAGGTGACAATCAACATATACCCCCAATAACTTTGTTGAATCTTCCACTTTAACCGTGGTGTTCTTGAATTCAATAGTTTCCGGAAAAACAACTCTAGATTGGGTTGTTCTGAACATGACACACTCAGTTTTATTGACATTCAGTAGGAGCCCGTCTTGATTACACTATGCATTCATTAAGTTGAATACCGCCTGTGTCTGCAGGATGCTTGATTTCAGTTCTTTATTTCTTACTAGAGCGTTTGCGTCATCCACGAATAATAACATCTCAATAATATTGAGATTAGATTGCGTAGAGGTAAGTCATTAATATATACTATAAAAAGAAGAGGTCCCAGAATACTCCCTTGAGGTACCCAAACATCCACAATTTCATCGCCGGACGTATGAACTCTGACGCCAGTATCAACGGAAACTCTTTGTATTCGATTCCGTAGGTAACCACGCAGCAATTCAAGCTGGCAGTCACGAATACCATGCAATTGTAGT
The DNA here is from genome assembly GCA_958510865.1 of Myrrha octodecimguttata. NCBI lineage: Eukaryota > Metazoa > Arthropoda > Insecta > Coleoptera > Coccinellidae > Myrrha > Myrrha octodecimguttata. The sequence continues at coordinate 18,885,358 of OY294060.1, forward strand.
GGAACAATAAAAGATGGATCAGATAAATCAAAATCAAACTTTATTTCTCTATTCCAGGAGTGACATGACATTACATAAGTTTTCAAGTGACATAACATTACCATCGACTGACTGTAGAATTCAAATTATTTTTATTCTACCACCATTCGGCCTAACCTGACAACTGATTGTCCTCCATCAACAAGACAGTTGAGAAATACAACAAATGTAGTTAAAGCTAAGAAATAAATTGCACAATAACAGATTCAAAAATCAGATAATTGCAATAACTATTAATTTGTTGAAATATGAATAGAAAGAAATAGTAGAACTAGGCATTCGAGGTATAGTAAATATTCTTAATAAAATAATTTTATTCATTAACATTGAGCCATAATCTCATATGAGAGGAACCTGAAACTCCTGTGTAAGGGATAGTGGTGAGGTGAACATTTTCTATATCCTTCAACAAATATCGGTCATTTCCTAACACTTCATCGACCTCTAAGGTCCTTTAAATTTGGGAATAAGTTTCCTATTCACTCCAGGTGTTGAGTCAAAATTGCGAATCATGACGAAATCTCCGGCTGAATATTTGTGAGGGGTTTTATATTCAGTATCATAATGGTTTTCATTATATACTTGAGTTTTAAGATTGGTCTGTTCAGCTTGGTCACGTAACTCGTCCAGGTCAAAATCATCTTCATTCGAACCTTCCAAATATACTCTTAAATTATAAGGATCTCCTTGTGTAAAACCAAATAATAATTTATTAGGACCAGTACCTACTGAACGACAATATGAACTATTTACAGCATATTCTATCATTGGTAAGTAATTAGGCCCCTTATTTTTGAAATTGACTAATTTGGAAAGCATGGGCTTAAGATCTCGATTAAATCTTTCAATCTGACCGTTTGCTTGTGGGCAGGCTGTTGCTACTTTAATGTGCATGATATTCTCTTGACGAATGAAATTGTCAAACTCGTAAGATGTGAAGCAAGTTTCTCTATCTGAAACTATTTGCAGAGGTTTGCTATACTTCCGAAAATAATCTTTCAGTTTATTGATTACTTCACATGTTTTAGTTCCTCCTTCTTTATAAAACCTTACAAAGTTGGTAAATCCATCTACGATTTCGACTATATATTTGTAATTCCGTGATGATTTTTCTAATGGACCGTAATGATCGATGTGAAGCGTGATAAAAGGTTTGCTTCCTTAAGGAATGTTATGGAGAATACCTTCAGGTTTTCCGGATAAGGGAGCATATGAAATACATTTCAAACAATTCTGTATATAATTTTTAACCTTTTTGCAATAATTTGGAAACCAATACACTCGAGACATATACTGTATTGTCTAATTAACTCCAATATGACCCATTTCATCATTACTAGCCCTAATTACTTGGTTTTCCATAGCCGAAGGAACAGAAAATAATAATTTCTTGGAAGATTTCCTACATAAAATACAGTTATGGAGTTCAAAATCTTTCAACTCCTTCACATCTAATTCTTTCTTAATCCTTCGTATCTCAAGATCAAGGTGTTGAGCAATAACGACATGCTGTTCAAAAGTATTCTCTTCCAAAATAAAAACATTACATCTGCTAAGAGCGTCGACATGTTTCATTCCACAATAACTCCGATGTTTTTATAGTATAATCGAAATTTTAAAGCATTAATGCCCAGCGGATTATTCGTGGATTGATCTCTTTCCTACTCAAAGCAAGTTTGATTGAATTGCAGTCTGATATTATCTTGAAAGGAATACCTTGGAGATAAATCCTAAACCGATTCAACGCATTTATGATGGCTAACATTTCTAATTCATAACTGTGATATACTTGGACTCTATGAATAGCCCCGTATCCTTCGCTGCAGGCATCACAATGCAATTCCGTAGATAAAGAAGGAGAATATATGGCTAAAACTGGAGCATTTATGAGTTTACTTTTCAACAACTCGAAGGCATTTATTTTTTCAGAGTCAAAGTGAAAATGATTGCCCTTCCGAAGTAGGTCATACAGTGATTCAGCAATCGTTGAAAACGATTGAATGAATTTTCTGAAATAACTAACCAATCCCAAAAATCTGTGAATTTCATGAACATTCTTAGGTATTGGGTATTTTGTTATAGCTTCTACATTTTCCGGATTGGGTTAAATTCCTTGTTTGTCTTTCAAATATCCTAAATAGGTGATTTCATTGTGCAAAAATTTACATTTATCCAATCTCAATTCCAAGAAGTTGTCAACCATTAGCTTCAGAACCAATTTCACAATGCTCAACAAATGTTTGGGTTGCAATTAATAAGTCATCCATATATAATAAGATTTTCCCTTGAGTAATTAAATCAGAAAAAATAGAATTGATATAACGCTGAAATTTAGAGGGACCGTTGCGTAGACCGAATGGCATTTTGAGATATTCAAATTGGCCGAAAGGAGTAATAAAGGAAGTGTACTTAATTGAATTATGTGCCACGTAGACATGATGGAAACCATTTTTCAAATCTAAAGTTGTGAAATAATTTTCATTAATGGAAGTGGGAAGTGATCTGGAATTGTGATTTTATTTAGTTCACGATAATCGATACATAATCTTAGAGTTCCATCTCTCTTTTTAACTAAAATAATTGGACTTCAATAAGGTGGGTTACTGTCCTTTATAACTCCTTGCTCTGTTAATTCATTTATTATTTTGCTCAATTCAGATTTTTCATGATAAGATAATTTTCGAGGTCTAAACGAAAATGGTTGTTCATGCAGTAAAACGATATTCATTTCATAAGATATTTTTGGTTTTGGAGGTCTAACAGTATCTGAGTACCCTTTTTGTATTATTTTATGAACCAAAGTTTTTTCATCTAATAAGAGGTTACTATTAATATTAAGTGAAGGTTCATTCGTAGTTGGGATGCTGATTTGCATTATTTCATTTTTATGGGAATCAACCTCAACATAATTCTGACTATCTCTTTCCTTAACAAGAGCTATAGTACCATTAGAAATTTCAACTTTGAAATTAGAAATGTTCAAAAAGCCCCTTCCTAAAATTGCTGGTACGCTCATGGTTTCATCTGAGACAATATACAGGGTGATTCATTAAGGTTGGCCACCGGCCGTATCTCCGAAACCGTTTATCCTATGACTTCCGGAAAAAAAAATCTAAGTACAAACTCGGCCCCTAGAAAATGATTAAAAATATTTTCGAGTTCGTAGTTCCCCACTAGAGGGCGCAAACTATCACTTGTAAAATATAATCTTATTTTTTACGAAATATTCTCCAGCTAACAGTGGCAAAGAATAATAAAATAAGAATCACCTCTTTCTATTCAACAACTTTTGTTTCAGTAATTTTTCTATATTTCCTATTTTTTAGTGATGGGATGGATAAACTTTTCTTCACGAAAAAAACATTCTTACTCCTGTATGGGTGAACCGATTTTCACGTAATTAGATTTCATTCGAAGGCCATCGAAAGCAGATCACAGAAACATATGACAACAATATACCGGGTGATCCAATTGAAAACCACAGACTGTTTTATGTCACTTCGCCCTATTTGTGCGTTTTACTAGAAAATTTCAAATGCAATGCTATGATTCTAACCGAGTGAGAATAAGCCAAGCATTATCACCTACTGACTTTTTGAAATCGCAGACAGATATCATTGGTCGTTCGGAGTTATTGACATTTTTGTAAATTTTGATAAGTATTGATCAGCCCTGTGAAATGCAGGAGTTATTTCATCTCTAAACAATTAGATGAAAGGAAAAAACTCATCCAAACAACGAAACAAGCTGATTTAGAACCAATAAGCGTTGGCGATACTGTTCATTTTCGGTATCTATAGCTGTAAAAGTTTTTTAGTACGATTGCAAACTACTATTTTATGATGCCCCATTATTCAAACGAAGAAGCATATGATATGCTTAATGTTCATTTTGAATGTTTAGAAAATGCAGTAGCTGAAAGGGAATACCCGATACGATATCATGAAAGACGTCGTCATTCCAAAAGGGTATTCAAAAGATTGACACGAAGAGTGCAAGAAACTGGTAAGGTTCAATATCTTGGAAGAAAAAATAGAAAACGTAGAAGCCGTAATGAGGATAAGATCATAAAAGTTTTGGCTTATTAACAAGACAAAGGTGCTTTAAATTTTAACGGAAGATCTTCCAATTCTTTTAGAAAATATTGCTATTCAAAGCAGGTTAGATGTGGTTTCAACAAGATGGTTGCCCGGCACAGTATGCTGCTAATGTTAGAGAATATTCATATAACGTCTTCTCACAGAGGTATATTGGACGAGAGAGTATTTTTCCATGGCCAGAAAGATCACCCGACCTCACAGTATTAGATTTCTATTTTTGGGGGAGAATAAAGACTTAGTTTTCCGAACACCCCCCACTACAAGTGAGGATATTCAAAATAGATTCCGACAGGCAGCTTCTTCTCATACTGAAATTGTGTCAACTCGACGAAAGAAAGACTAAATTTATGTGTAGAAAATAATGGTAGACATTTCAAGTATTTGAATTGATTAGGTGTAAGTGTTGTTTTTCCGTTCAAATATTTTCGTTATGTTGCTAATTTTTGTTTTATTTTATCGCATCATTGTTATTTCATGTGTGTTGAGTATTTTGCTGCGTTGTCATGACGCATAAAGTCACTTCCTTATTTATTCCAGCTCACAGAAAGGATCAACATTGATCAAAATTTACAAAAATGTCAATAACTCCGAAACGACCAATGATATCTGTCTGCGATTTTAAAAAGTCAGTAGGTGATAATGCTTGGCTTATTCTCATTCGATTAGAATCATAGCATTGCATTTGAAATTTTCCATTAAAACGCACAAATAGGGCGAAGTGACATAAAACAGTCTGTAGTTTTCAATTGGATCACCCGGTATATTGTTGTCATATGTTTCTGTGCTCTGCTTTCGATGGCCTTCGAATGAAATCTAATTACGTGAAAATCGGTTCACCCATACAGGAGTAAGAATGTTTTTTTCGTGAAGAAAAGTTTATCCATCCCATCACTAAAAAATAGGAAATATAGAAAAATTACTGAAACAAAAGTTGTTGAATAGAAAGAGGTGATTCTTATTTTATCATTCTTCACCACTGTTAGCTGGAGAATATTTCGTAAAAAATGAGATTATATTTTACAAGTGATAGTTTGCGCCCTCTGGTGGGGAACTACGAACTTGAAAATATTTTTAATCATTTTCTAGGGGCCGAGTTTGTCATTAGATTTTTTTTCCGGAAGTCATAGGATAAACGGTTTCCGAGATACGGCCGGTGGCCAACCTTGATGAATCACCCTGTACAAGTTCATATCTATGAGTTTATTATTCACATAAAAATGTTCTTTGAATTTTCCTATTATGTTCAATTTAGACTGGTTAATACCAAAGTAATTTTCATCAACGTGATCAAATTTTTCGAAAGACAAGAAAGGTATACATTAAATCTTGATGAAACCAATAGGGCTAATTTCCTATTCTATTGTTTCTAAATGGCTTCCTTCCGAAATGACTATTGTTGTGTGCCTCAACTCAATGTGAATCATGGTCAAAAAAAAGGATCATCTACTGCCTTAATTTTTCATTTTTTCCAAAGCAAAATGAAAGAAAAGATACTTTGGAAACAGCTTTTGGGAGGGAACTCGTTGATAGAAGGCATGGAATTTGAAATTGAAGATTGGAAAACAGGTCACGAAATACATGAACGTTGTTCACTGAATTTCTTTGAAGAAGATTATTTTCATAAAGGTAAATTACAATGTATTCATTTCGAAACAACTTCATGTCCAGATATTCTTAGGTGTAAATGGAAATAAGAGAATTTTAATGAATTATCCTACAGAGAAACTACCGAGCACTTCTGCAGCTACCTAATTCACAAACTACACAAAATCATATTCAAAGAAAAACCAGATATACTCTCATAGTTGATAATAGCTGAAGTTATTCTTATAAATAAATTACTATTTTTCAGTTTTATATAGGAAGGTTGTACCAGCTGTGACATTTTTCATTTTATATGTGTATCTTGAGCTGCTGTGATATGAACATAAAACCAACTACCTATATGTCTATCTGTTTCCTTTTCTTTCGAAATACGATGCAAAAGAACCGAAAAGCTGTCTTTTCATTTTATTGATTCACTTGTTTGTAAACAGAGAGAATAAGTCATATCATTTGGACTGATTCTAGATTTACTACATAATATGGCACTTCTTCACATTAATAAGAGTCCTTGAATAACTTATTGAGGTGCCTATTTTTCCACAAATTCAAATGAGTTCATATATTGGTTCATTTTGATCCACCAAGCAACCAACACTAATAACATCGAAATTATCCTCCAAGAACGATTTAAAGCACGATTTTATATCGTGATCCAAACGAAAAGTTCCTTCTCAAGAAATCTCAATAAAATTATAACAATTTCTTTAGATATTCTAGTTCTGTTTGATGAATATTCGTTCTTCACCACATATCTACGGTTTGTTTACATAAAACTACAAGCTTGGACAGGTTCCAAATTTAACCGTTAGGGCGATGGCATCTTCGCAGAGGTTCCCAATAGAGCAATTCCAGCTGACGTCACAACATGGCCGATGGGGGGACAGCCTGTCAAACGTTGAAAGTAAAACAACACAACCTCACTTTCCCGTTTTGTTTATGTTATGAAGTACAGCATTTTAACAATTTCAGGATAAATTCACAAGTTAAAATGATTTATATTAATAGAATTGGTGGATTACTAGGCCAAGTTAGTGTGTTGTTGTGAAATTCAACATAAATACACCGAGAGACGAAGGAATACATTCGCTTTGTTTACATTGGCGAAGAGCGATTATTTGGAGATTTCAGTGATTTCACAAGTGAAATTTCGTGATAATGGATCTGATTAACTGATATTCAATCTCAGATGATAATCATTCAAAACAATAAAAATGAAAATTGCAGTATTTATTCTTGTCTTTTAAAGCCTAGAGTATCAACATCAGAGATAGCATTCATTATAGGTATAACTATTGAAACTGAAACAGTAAAATGTTTGGCTCATTTATTCCTGAAAGTAAACAGCAGAATGAAATCCAACAAATGTATGGAATGGAAAAAACATGGGTTCCAGAGAACTTCTCAGTACTATTTCAAATAACATTATATGTTGCAAATTATCAAATTACTACAATATTGGTCTGCAGTTGTTATGTCAGTGCTATCATAATTTTCAATTATATATTTATTATACTACATATATGTTACAAATAAAATAATTCATATGAAATTTTTTCCTTGAACACCGATTTCCATTCATCCTCAAAAAATGCTCATCATGGTTATCTCATCATGATTTAACTTATTAAACAGAACAAATTGAATAGATAGTCTTAACATAATTCATTCACCAGTGTGGAAATGTCTCCAACAAACTCTAACATGGTTTGTTACTTTGTCAGAACAGTTTTTTCAATTTATGGCGAGAATATAGTATGATTGCCTTCTCTGGGATAGTTCACATAGTATTCTGTTTCTTCCAATACCAGATAAAATTTAGGGGAATGGGTCGAAAATGCAAATATTCAAATATAAAGTCTACAGTACAATATATCTGAAACATCGGATTCTTTCGTCTCTCGGTGTATTTATGTTGTATTTCACAACGAAACAATAACTTGGCCTAGTTATTCACCAATTCCATTATTATAAATCATTTTAAATAATAATAATAACTGTTCTTTATTGCAACGCAAATGGCCATCGACCATGGGTCCTTCAGCCTATTACATTTCTCACATATATACACTGATATATCAATAATTATTTCCAATTGTGCAAAAAAAAAAAAAAGAACAATATCTATTTACTTTCAAGTATTCTAAATAGGGTTTGGGTTGGGTGTTTTCTTTTTGAGTTGTAGTTGTCATCGTTGTGATAAAGGGGTAATATGTCATGCATTTCCTTGAGTTTTTTGGAAAATCTATGGTTGAGGGTATTCAGTCTTGTTCTTATCGGTTCGACCTTAGTTCTGTCGTATAGAAGTTGATTTGAAGGGTTGTGTAAGATGTTATTGGGGTGCCTCATTCTTGTTATTATTCGTAGTGCCGATGTCTCTGCTATTTCCATATTCCTCAATGCTGGTTCCTTACAATTAGCGTATATTGGGTGGGCAAATTCTAACAGTGGGCGGCATATGGTCTTATAAATTTTCGCTGCATTTTTAATATTCATTCCTTGCTTATTGTATGTCAGTTTGTTGAAGTGTTTTGATCTTGAAATTGCCTTTTTCTTCATAGTCTTTGTATGGAGGTTGAAGTTCAGTTTATTATCGATGTGTATTCCAAGGTATTTCATTGAATGTGTTGGCTTTACGGTTTTTCCATTAATGTGTAATGTAGGTGATGTAGTGGAAATTCTGTGGTCAATTATTACATATTGGGATTTATCTGGATTAATTCTCATTCTCCACTTGCTGAACCATTCGGAAACATCCTCTAGAATCGACTGCAGTTTTTGAATGCAATTTTTGAGTAATCTGTCATGTGCTACTAGTGTTGTGTCGTCAGCAAACTGTAGAATGTATAGGTTGTCTGTGATCTCTGTAACAATGTCATGGCAGAAAAAGTTGAAAAGTAGGCTCGAAAGTGGGGATCCTTGAGGTGTGCCTTGTTTCGGACAAAAAAATTCAGATATAGTTTCTCGTACTTTTATTGCCAATTTTCTGTTTTCTAAGAATCGCCTGATGAGTCTGATGAGCTGGTAAGGGACTCCCATTTTGTCCAATTTATACAGCAGTCCTCTATGCCATATGCAGTCAAAGGCCTTTTGGATGTCTAGACTTAACAATGCAGACTTGAATTTTTTGAGTGTTGCATTCTGAATGTTAGAGATTAAAATTGTAAGTGGGTGAGTTGTTGATTTTTTGTTCTTGAAGCCGAATTAGAAATGAGGGATATATTTTTCAATATGGGTTGCCAATTTTTTCCTAATTATTTTTTCATATAATTTTCCCAGTACTGGTAATAATGTAATTGGTCTGTAATTTTGTACTTTTTGTCCATTCAAATTGGGTTTTGCTATATTTATAATATGACCAGTTTTCCATATTACCGGAAATATCCCCTTATTCAAGCATAGTTCATAAATTTTAATCAGGTGTGTATGTATTGATTCGTCTAACTTTTTCAGAATAATCCAAGGAATATTGTCCCCACCAGGGGTGCTGTTTTTTGTGTTATTCAGTAATTCATAGTAATCTGCCTCATCGATAGTCATTCTTTCCAAAGGGTCCACATGTTTGTTGAAATATTCATTATACCATGCATTTACATCTTCCATTGTATTTTTGTCGAAATTTTGGTCTTCGCTGAAATTATACCTTTTGGTTTATTATTTGATAAAATCAAATAATAAACCTTAGTGATCGACCAAAAAAAAAAATTTTTAACCCCCCCTGAAAATTTCACAGTTTACGTTTTGGAGTATGTTGATTTGAATAAACTAATAAAAAAAAATCCGTCCGTCCGCCGTCCCCCGTCCGCCGTCCGCCGTCCGCCGTCCGCCGTCCGCCGTCCGTTGTCCGGGGCTTTTCTCAGAAAGTACTGAACCGAAACCAGTGAAACTTGGTAGAAAAATCGTGTGTCGCTCGGGATTGATCCTCCAAGCTTTTCAGCAGAATCGGTGTACCCTAAGGGCTCAAAATGGGGGGTTGGGGGGAAAAAAAAATTATTTCTCGAAAACTTACCACCGAATTTTTATGAAACTCTGAACGTTGATTACTGTTGCAAAACTAAACCAAAAAAGTTTCATCCGAATGATTTCCGACCAGTGGTTCCTGAGTTATAAAGAAAAACGCTGCAAATTTCCAATAATATCGAAAATGACATCATCGCATTCGGTTCTAAGATTGGAATTCACTGAAATAATCGGTTTACTTTTCATCCAGAGTCATACATCTAAAAGTAGATGAAAATATTGATTACCAAATTTTCAACACATGTCGAGAAATTTTTGATGGATGTGTTATTATTTTATAAACACAATTTGCAAATGCCCCATCGATGTTCTTGACAATTTTATAATCGTAAGAAGTTCAGATTAAATATTTTCGGTTTTTCTCTTCCAATATCTTAAACATAACTACTGAAAATCGGGTCAAATTATTATTTATAGAAAGAATTTTTTTCAAACATTTTTTTTTCGAATACATATTCATCAAAGTTCAATGAAATTTGGTACAGGTTTCAGAGTCAACATTTAGAAACAGTGTTTCAAATTTCAGTTTTGACCGATATTCATTTGGCAAAAAATTTCGTGACCATTTTGAATATTGAGGTTATTTCCCTAATATCTCAAAAAGGGCAAACCCTATCTGATTTGAAGTTCATTTTCAGTTGTAGAATACCGACACGAAATTCAATAATTGTGGAAAATAGTTAGATTTTCAAAGAGTTCAAACGACTGTGGAACTTCTCTACTCATTCAAAATATTATTTTAAATTTTGATACTCAGTTAGCGTTCTGCATGTGGAAATGTTATTCAATTATACTAGTGTATTTATTGAGATTTCTATGTTCGCATGAATTGTTTCATGGAATTGGTTTCTGTGTTGTGAGAAACCAATAATTTATGCATAATATATTTTTTAAGATATCAATGGTATATTGGGTTATTTAACTGAGAAAATAATAAACTTCGTTCATAGGATTATTTATTGCTGGCGGGTTGTCTTTACTGACTTTTAAAGAAGGATGGCACTGAATTGAAGTTCCTCCTCTTACGTTTTGTATTTTATATCCTATTTTATTAATTGTAGTCCAGTCTTTATAGTTCACATTATTGTAATTATCAATTTTTGCCTCTACAAACATTGCACAAGCTATATTGTTTTGTTCTATGAAATAGTTGATCATATGTCTTTTTGGAGCATAACTGTTGATGTTGCTGTATAATAATTTAATTGTCGATGTGAATTTGCATATTTACCTTGTTGTTTGCTGGTTCTGTGGGTGAAGGTTCATCTGGGTCTTCCAAGTCAAACATCAATATATAAATGCGGTTCCCGGAGAAGACAACTGTAGTGTCTACATTATATTGGCTTATAAATCGCTTTTTCAGTTTCAGAATGAGTTCGTTTCTGTTGGTGTACTTAGGATTGTTTATTTTACGGCAGTATGTATTTATGATATCATCATGTACTGAGATAGGTGCATGAATCCTGTTCGTTTTCTTTGCTAGTTCTTCAATTTCTCTTGTTCTTCTGTTCAGTGGCTTGATAATTGTGTTTGGTATTCCTTCAATCGGTTTTCTTGGGTGTTTGGGACACTTTAAGGACCAAGCCAAATGGTCCTCCGCACCACAGGATAGGCACTTGGGAGCGTTGTTTGTTTTACACTGTGACATTTTGTCGGGTCCTTGACATTTTGAACATTTTGGTGAGTTTTCACAATTTTCTGTTATGTGATCAAATTGTAGACATTTTCCACAAGGTGTAGGAGTTGGCTCAGGTGGGTGACTAGGGTAAACTAGGTAATGTCGATTTAAGTAAAACAGGCCATTATTCAGTAGATATTCAAAGGATTCTATTTCACTAGTGATGATTCGGATATATTTAGTTGGGATGTTATTGTTCCTAGAAATGATCCTTTTGCAGTACCTGTGTTTAACGCCAATGGATGATAGATGTTGGCTTATGGTTTCTTCTTTGATATTTATTTCCATCGATGCTATCACAACTGAGTACGTTTGTAGAGGCTCTCTTCTCTCATTGGATTGTTTTTGGTTCTTTGTTTCCTTGTATCTTAGTATCTTATTTTCTTTCTTGAGCTCCTCTAGCCCCTTTTTCAAGTATAGACTTTTCGTTATTAGATTTCAGGACGAAACCTAATTTAGTTTTCAAAATTATGTCCTTAGAGTTTGGGAATTTAGATCCCCATGTGGCCGCCATTTCAACTCTATCAATTTCTTTTTCTGTATTTATATAGAATAAATTTGTGAATTCCATGTTTTTGATTTCGTTCATTTTGGCAGAATAATTTTTGTTTATAATTTTTGTTGTGGAGTTTGTGTGTTGTGTTTGTTTTTGCTGATTATTTTTTGTTATCATAGCATCTGTTGTTTGTATTTCGTTGACATTTTCAACTTCCATTTGTTGGGATATGTTTTGATTTTTGTTTATCATTAATTGTGGCTCTTTGAAGACAATTTCTGGTGATTTACCTTCATTTTTTTTCTTAGGAGTTGTGGAGTTCCTGTCGCCTTTTTTTCTGCGTTTTTAGTGGTATTTGTTTGAGATGTACTTTCTTCTACATCCGAATTAATGGTTGAAGATGTTCCGCTAGCTTGTGACATTTCTGTCCCCGGTGGATTCGAATTCTTCGTATACCAACTATAGTTGGTATTAAGTTAATTCAATTTGAATCACTTCAATTCTGAATATATTCGATATATTATTATCGGAGTTAATTCTTATCGGAACAGATGTTATCTCGCCTGCTGCTCGATACGAACTGAATCATTTTAACTCGTGAATTTATCCTTAAATTGTTGAAAATATTGTACTTCATAACATAAACAAAGCGGGAAAGTGAGGTTGTGTTGTTTTACTTTCAACGTTTGACAGGCTGTCCCCCCATCAGCTGATTCATCTCGATGAACCATAGATAGCTGGAACTGCTCTATTATAGTTCGAAAACTTGTAGAGAAGAAGTTCATCCTTACTTTTCCAGTGTTCTGTGATCGTGACAAATGACACTTCAAGTTCATTTATGAACAATTCTATTTGATTTAAGCTATTTCTGATCGACTGAACATTTTGATGGAAGAGTGTGTATTGCCGCTTTACTCGTTGAACTTTTTCCTTACTAGGCTAAACGAAAAACTGTTTAAGCGTACTCCTTCAGGCCAGATCTCCGGTGTTTTTAGTGCATCAAAAATATGTTCGGACACCATGAGCTTGAACGAGGAATACTCTTCTAGTCTGTTCGATTTCATCTAAGTGCACTTAACATCACTTATTCCATTCTTCTCAAGATGATTCACAATAATACCTTCCTCCACATCATGGTGGAGTTAACAGACATGCAAATATTTAAATTTGCTTGCCGATTTAATTGATAATTCATCACTTGATAGCTTTAATATTGAATGGATTCCATATTTTATTCGGGAGAATCTCATAAATGAGAAAGGTAATTCTTGGCCAAGATAATAATATATTCTTCTTGTACTATTTGAGGATGAAATATTGATATACGATCACGGCCATCGTATTTCAGTCACAAAACCTTCCAGTTATTATTTTTCTATGAAGTACTAGAGATATAAATTGGATCTAATCTGTACTTTTTGGAATATTGGAAGAATAAAATTGCGAATGGGTATATTTACGAAATCATTGGGCGGATTTCACTAATTCATGAATTCGACCTTCTTAATCAAGCCCCACACTCTACTATTATCGAGTCTCCAAGTAATTTCTCTCAGAAGTTAATTTTTTGCGGCCGGTCTAACCACGGATCGTCAAAACAATAACTGAAAGAATATACCGGTAGACTAGATAATTGTTGAGCACGTTGAGTTTCATTTCGATAGCCGAATTCGCGAATTGCTGTATTCCACCCAATGATTCACCAGATACACCTATTCCAGAAATGAAGATTGGATCGCATTTTTATTGATAATTAACTGAAAAAAAAGGTTTGAAGGCTCATGAAGAATTTCGTGCTGATCATATGATTAGTAGATCGCAAAATATAAATAATCTGAAAAGATTTTACTTCAAATTGTTACTTATGAAACGATTATCATGAAATTTTGCTCATATTTGCACATGAGCTGTTTCCAACTAGTTACTCAGTTTCATTATAATCGGATCAGTATTTTTTGAGTTCATCTATAAATAAGACCGATAACGATAAAAGAAAAGAATACAATATATTTTATTGAACTTTTGAGACATTTGAACAATATGAAAGATACGTCACACAATTATGCAATCAACACAAGCAAATATGTTAGCAAAGAGCAATTTTAAATAATATCAGAAAAAAACAGGAAAGAAATAAAGAAAATCATCAACTTATTGTATCAGCTAAAAATTCTTTCCATTATCTCTGAAGATAATCGGATCAAATCGAAATTGAACACCGTTGTTAAACTCTTACTTCAGGGTCTGTGAGCTTTTCTATTGAAAACAGTTGAAAATTTCCCAAATTAATTCCTTTTAGAAAGTTGGGAAATTTTCTTAACATCTTTGATTTCAATTTTTTACTCGTACCATTCCCACAAATTTTGCATATAGTTGATCGACGGTAATCTTCAAATAACTAGGAAGTTCATTCATAATCGCCTTAGTTCTTATAGATAATGAAAAACTAACCTAACTAACATTTCAAAATGCAATGAATGATAATAAATGTCGTATCAAACTCGAATTTGAAGCACTGTGCCAAATATCATTGCAATCTGATGAATAATTTCCAAAAAAATAATTTTCGAAAAAATATTCTTTCGAAGAAATATTTGCTTCTGGTTTATTCATCGAAACAGGCTCCAAAAAATTCAGTTTGAGGTGGCCCCTCCGTATTCTCCAACTAGTTTCAATCTGATCGCGTCAGTACTTATCGAAATATAAAGGAAATGACTTCGATATTTCGAAGAAGAACGTAATTTGACATATTATTTTTCCAACATCCCCAATAATTAACATCGGATCGAATTGAAATTTCAAATACCGTTGCCAGATATTGACTCAAAGATCTATTACTAATTTCATGGAAATGTAATCAATAGTCTCCGAAGAAAACAATTTGTTCAGACAACATTCCGTAAAACATTTTTTTAAATTTTAAACAGTGGCATCACTAAGTTGTGCGTTTTTATTTTTCTGAAGAGAACGCGATCTCTCAGCCCCTACTTAGGACACGCGCGTTCTACTTTTCCACTTGCCTCGGGAGTACCCTACTTATGACCGCCTCGTGCAGAGGACGCTAGTGTTTACGTTGCACCTCGTAGATCTCCTCGAGATCTTGTAAGACTGTCTACGGCACTCTAGTACATTCTTATTACTAGAGATCATATGATGTCTGATCACGAAGTGCAGAGTACGGTACTGTATGTGCCAGCTAATATTTGTAATGAGTATCAGACCAATGATAGATTGTTTTGTGTTCGTCCATAATAGTCTATCGATGATTAATTTCGCATCAGAATATTCTATCAAGAATGAAACGAATTCGTATCATTTAGTAAAAATATCCTATTTCAGGTAGGTTTCTAATAATTCTCCTCGGATGTAGTACTGACCATCCAAATGGCGACGAGTGAGAATGTGCTGCAATCAATTTTCAATTTCAATTGCTAAAATGAAATGTAAAAAAAGTGTAATCTGAGAACGTCATCAGCAAATTCCTCTAACTCTCCCCGCCTGATATTCTGACAAATATCCGCAACGTAGCGAAAAAAATAAAGAGGACAAAATCGATCTCCAAGGCAAACCGGCTGACATATTTCTGTATGTAGATTTTTTTTCATTAAATGCCACTTTGATAGATGTGCAATGTTGCAGTTCGACCTTCAAGTAGTTTTCGCATAATTCTATGAAGTCCGAAAATCCAAAATAGTGAAGTATGGCCAACAACAAGTCATAATTTACAGTGTCGAACGCCCTACTGAAGTCTAACAGCGCAAGAAATGTATTTTGGCCCTTATCAATGTTTGAGCGTATATCATTTAGAATCTTTGTTAGTGCTGTTGTGGTACTGAAGTTCTTCCTGAAACCAGATTGACAGCCGGGAATGATCTGATTGGAGTAGACAAAGTCACTCATTTGATTGTAAATATGTTTTTCTAGGATTTTTGATAATATCGGCAATATGCTTATCGGCCTTATATCCTGAAAATCTTTGGGATCTGATTTTTTTGCTAATGGTTTTATGATAGACTTTTTCCAGATAGTAGGGAATGTTTTATTGAGAATGGACGTGTTAACAATGTTAATTAGAGGGTTGAAACAAAATGGCAAACACAATTTTATGTTTCTAATTGAAATTTGGTCTTCACCTACTGCAAAGGTTTTAATTTCGTTTATATATTTTTTTGAAGTGTTTTCATCCATGAGCTGAAGGTTGAATTCTGAGTCTATCGTTTTGTTATTTTTATAAAAATCAATATTTTCCTGAGATGTCGTATCGTTTACGTTAATGCATTCACCAAAGTGTTCGACAAAGTGATCCGACAAAGAATCTGGAAGTATGCAGTTCTTCGGCTTGCCTTAAAACCGCCTTGCATTTGACCAAAAATCTCCTACGCCTTTTGAAGACATGTGAATAAAGTATGAAATTTTTTCCCGGATTAATGCATGCCTCGTGTAATTTTTCAGATCCTTATAATATTGATGATTGGCCTGCGTTTTATTTATTTGGTAGCGTCGATGAGCCACATCTATAAGTTTCATCAAATATCTAATATTGGTTAGCCAGGGTGTGAAAGGTCTTACGTATAACTTTTTTTGTTTATACAGAGCGTGTTTATCTATCAATTCAAGGGTGTTTTTATTGAAAATATCAACTTTTGCGTCTAGATCGGTGATCCTGTATATTGTTTCCCAATTCACTTGAGAGGCGTCCGCATTAAATTGATTCATGTCTGTGTTTTCATAGTCTCAAAATTTTATATATTTGGGTTCAGTTTTGAAACTTTGCATTTGGAATTGAGCATAAATGAGATTGTGGTCACTTAGCGTCTCTGGAATTAGAACAGAAGAAGTATTTACAGAGCTCTCATTGTCATTTGTAATGATTACATCGATCAGTTTTTGCGAACCTGTTCTCTTGTCAAATCTTGTATAACTATTGACTTGTTGCTTGAAATTGAATTTACAGATGAGATCAAGAAATTTTCTTGTTTCTAAATTATTCTCGAGAAAATTTCCATTTACATCCCCCAAAAAAATCTATAAGTCATATGAAACGAGAGTTTGAAGTCAAATGTTTTCTAAGACATCCAAGAATATACCAGTGTTGTAATCTGGGGGTTTGTATAAAGTTGTAATTAGGATTTTTTTGCGCGCATGTTCTAGGGGAACAGCGTGCTATCGTTTTGTCCAAATGTCTGTAATTTTGGATCATTGAGCCGAAAATGGTCTCAATCGACTAGGTTGGACTCACTGATGACGAATCCGGTGTCAAAATCGATTCTGTCCGGCCGGCCGCAAGCAAGCTAGCAACTTGAAACTTTCAGGATAGGTTGCGCATCAGAATGCCGCGGTTAGGTTCGTTAATGGGCCAAATCGGTCGAACAGTTTCGGAGTTATAGGCAGTTGAAGTTTTGAAGTCATTTATTTTTTATTTCAGAAATTACTTGAGAAATGAGATTCAAACTTGGCAGTTGGATGGAGTATAACGGCGCGCAACTTTGAGCTGAATTTCGTCAGGATCAAATTTTCAGTGAATTTAAAAAAAAAATTTTTTCGAAATTT
Source organism: Myrrha octodecimguttata (assembly GCA_958510865.1). Classification (NCBI taxonomy): domain Eukaryota; kingdom Metazoa; phylum Arthropoda; class Insecta; order Coleoptera; family Coccinellidae; genus Myrrha; species Myrrha octodecimguttata. The sequence continues at coordinate 18,902,843 of OY294060.1, forward strand.
TTTTCCAAAAAATTTTTTTTTCCGGAAACCATTTATCATATTCGAAAAAAAAGTCCACTCACACTTTGAACTTCATATTTCACAGCAGTGTACCAAATTGCAGTTCGATACGATCATAAGTTTCGGAGATATCCGGAAAAAATGTGTAAAATTTCGAGGTTTTCTTCTCGATATCGCAAGCTAGCAACTTGAAACTTTCAGGATAGGTTGCGCATCAGAATGCCGCGGTTAAGTTCGTTAATGGGCCAAATCGGTCGGACAGTTTCGGAGTTATAGGCAGTTGAAGTTTTGAAGTTATTTATTTTTTATTTCAGAAACTACTTGAGAAATGAGATTCAAACTTGGCAGTTGGATGGAGTATAACGGCGCGCAACTTTGAGCCAAATTTCGTCAGGATCAAATTTTCAGTGAATTTAAAAAAAATTTTTTTTGCGAAATTTTTTTCCAAAAAATTTTTTTTCCGGAAATCATTTATCATATTCGAAAAAAAACCCACTCACACTTTGAACTTCATATTTCACAGCAGTGTACCAAATTGCAGTTCGATACGATCATAAGTTTCGGAGATATCCGGAAAAAATGTGTAAAATTTCGAGGTTTTCTTCTCGATATCGCAAGCTAGCAACTTGAAACTTTCAGGATAGGTTGCGCATCAGAATGCCGCGGTTAAGTTCGTTAATGGGCCAAATCGGTCGAACAGTTTCGGAGTTATAGGCAGTTGAAGTTTTGAAGTTATTTATTTTTTATTTCAGAAACTACTTGAGAAATGAGATTCAAACTTGGCAGTTGGATGGAGTATAACGGCGCGCAACTTTGAGCCAAATTTCGTCAGGATCAAATTTTCAGTGAATTTAAAAAAAATTTTTTTTGCGAAATTTTTTTCCAAAAAATTTTTTTTCCGGAAATCATTTATCATATTCGAAAAAAAACCCACTCACACTTTGAACTTTATATTTCACAGCAGTGTACCAAATTGCAGTTCGATACGATCATAAGTTTCGGAGATATCCGGAAAAAATGTGTCAAATTTCGAGGTTTTCTTCTCGATATCGTTTATTTTTTCGGTATAACTCGAGAAATACTGATTCAGTCCTGATGAAATTTCACAGCTAGTTTTGAGATGCTGAAAGACAACTTCATGCGAAATTTCGTGATAATCGTGTCATCAGAAAAAAGTTTCTATGATTTTTCTTATCATATCATCCTAATCAAATTCTGTATGAAACTTCGAACTGTTATTTTTCGATGAAGTACTGGATTTCAATTCGATCTGATCTGTATTTTTGGAAATATTGAAAAAATAAAATTTTGATTGGGTATATCTACGGAATCATTGGGTGGATTTTACCCATTCACGAATTCGGCCTTCGTAATTTAGGTCCAAACCTTCTCTACAAATATCGAGTTTCTAAGTTTTTTCTTTCGGAAGTTATTGTGTTTACGCTGTCGGCCGTTAGGCTGACGGCCTAACGGCCTAACGGCCGACTACGTAAACACAATAACTTCCGAAAGAAACAACTTAGAAACTCGATATTTGTAGAGTAGGTTTGGGGCTTAATTACGAAGGTCGAATTCGTGAATGGGTAAAATCCGCCCAATGATTCCGTAGATATACCCATTCAAAATTTTATTTTTACAATATGTCCAAAAATACAGATATGATTGAATTGAAATCCAGTAATTTATCAGAAAAAAATTTCAAAAAGCACTGCCGTGAAGGCAGCAGCTTTTGCGCGCATGTTCAAATTCGTTGCTGAAGCGGTCATCTACATTGAACATGCGCGCAAAAGTTGCTGCCTTCACGGCAGTGCTTTTTGAAATTTTTTTATTGGTTGTCAAGCTGATACCTATATATTCGAATTCTTCAGGAATGTGTTCAAAGGTGACTCTTGAGATCGAGACACAATTTTTTACGTAAAATCCCGTGCCACCCCCTCAATCGGCCCTGTCCTGCCTCAACGAATTATAACCCGGAATATCAAATGATACAGAATCGTCCTCAGATGTGAGCCATGTTTCTGAGATTCCAATAACGTCAAATTTATAATCTTGCCTCATACGTGTAAATTCGTCGAAACCGGTTTTTAAAGAGCGCACATTCAGATGCGCGACACTAAAAAGTTTATTGTTTCTTTTTTTATCATCTCCTGCGCGTCCATTCAAATTTTCATGTTTCATCTGTTATATTATTTAAAATGCAATTAATTCTCATATACCAAAGCGAATCCTCCCCACGCATACCTAGGATCCCAAATAACTTAAAAACTAAACAGAAAACAAACACCTTCTTGAGCATAAATACAATATCTCATAAGGAGATCATTGCACATCGTATCCATTCAATTTTTCAGGAAAAAAAAACATTTCACGGAAAAGATTATGGTGATCTATATGACATGAAAAGCATTTGGAATCGGAAATGAGGGTTATGTTTGATCACTGAAACTGAACCCATACTGTAGGAAAATATATTGAGGAATCATCGAAATAAAGCAGTGAAATGAAACAATATCTCGGGATGAAAATCAACAAACAGAACAGCAAAACCAATCGTAACTTACATCTATTCCCCGCAAAATTTAAACCGAACAGGTACACATACAGAAATTTTTCAACTTTGCTCATCATCGAAATTGTCACTTTCACTCACCGATTGAGCAATTTCTTCCAATTTATCCATGGAGTGGAATGCACCTTTGAAACATCACTGTAAACAAAAACCTTTCCGTGAGTTGTCCACCAAGAGTTCTTGAACCTCCTACGTGTTGCCTTAAATAATTCTAGAGTTTCCGGATCGAGCAGTTCTGTTATTAAATACCGCGAGCCCTTAAACTTTTTCTTCATGAAGAAAACTCGATCACGCATCCAACGACAACAAAAATACACTTCATGGGCCTTGGTTTACTGGCGTTTATTTTGAATTTTCCAAGCCGGTGACAGAAATTCAAGTCACTCTCCGATAATTGTACCTGCATTCCATGTGTTACAATCCTGATAACATCATGGTAAATATTATAATCGGAATTTTTATTTCGATTTTCCTCTACTCCATGAAGAATTAGGATGTTGTGATTATTGTTATTGACGGCCATGGTGGGTCTCCTTACGTCAACTTTCAGCTGGTCGAGCTCCTGCTTCATGACTTTCAAAGACTCACGGACCAATATCTCGAAATCGTTGAATTTTTCAACTAGTTCCTCTACATTTTTGTCCTCCGCATGAGTAAATCCTGCCTTTTTATTATTTAGCTCCTTCATATTCAGCTCCTTTTTGAAGGTACTGAGTTCGGCAGTAAACTTCTTCGCCATCTTGTCCATGCATTCACTCCATTTTTGAATTTCAAGGGGCTGGCTGGAACCAGCTTCGGACCAGTTTGCTGAATGGTTTGTTCAACCTCTGACAATATCTCAACAAATACTCCTGATAGTTATCACTGGTGATGGGGAAATTTCCAGGGTTTCCTCACCAATTCGGAAGACCAATTTATTAGTCTATCTAACCCTGATATATGGGCTGTATTGTAGAATAGGAATCTATCTCACAGGTGCTGGGACTGCTGGGTGGTGAATAAATACACACTTCACAACTTCCAAAAATAATAATTTATTCGTTGACACGTTTTATATTTTACACGTGGCTCTTCTGTTTGCACTAGACAACAATGGATACTTGGAATACGTTTTAATTTGTAAATTTTTACTTCTCACTTTGGAGGTTTCTGGTGAAGAGAGGACAAAACTGATGTTTATCTTTAAAGGTTAATTTTGGTCATAGAAAACATGAACACGGACTTCTTTCTTCTTTCTCTTCGTTTGGATTTTAAGTCAACTTATAAACTTTTGGGTGCGCAACCCTAAATACATGTTGAAGAATTGTAGGTTGCTTACAGTTCTCCAACAACTGCCAACCCACAATTTACTTAGCAAGTTTACTTTCACTGGGGAACGGGAATTTCAGGACAAATTCGACATGATAAGGTTCGCATTATTTATAAATAACCGTAAAACATGCCTCGGCTCTTCAAACCAGATGATTCCTTCCAAATATAGGTTTTTGTTAAGATCGTCCCCGATTAGCTGAAATTTAAGTTGGGGTTCCTGATTTCATGCAAACAGTGTCAATTATCATAGGATACGTTCCGAAAATCAATTATGTTGTTTCGGTTGCCGATTTTCCGCTCCGTAAATATGAAATATTCGGATGGTTCCAGGAACGAGCTCGTGAAAAAGGTTATTTACGGAATCTGGTGGATGAAAATGCGGTCGATTTACTGTCACCAGAACGATTTTCTATGGTAAATATCAATAGCATAGAACAATCTATGTTTACTTTAGGTTTGTTCTGGTTCCGAGTTCAGATCTGTTCGGGACGGTTCTAGCATAGACCAATAGTCTGTGGTTCTGAACTCGGAACCAAAACAAACCTAAAGTAAACATAGATTGTTCTATGCTATGGATATTTACCATAGAAAATCGTCCTGGTGGCAGTAAATCGACCGCATTTTCATCAACCAGATTCCATAAATAACTTTTTTCACGCGCTTGTTCCAGGAACCATCCGAATATTTCATATTTACGGAGCGAAAAATCGGCAACCGAAACAACAGAGTTGATTTTCGGAACGTATCCTATGAAAATTGACACTGTTTGCATGAAATCAGGAATCCCAACTTAAATTTCAGCCAATCGGGGACGATCTTAACAAAAACCTATAATTGGAAGGAATTATCTGGTTTGAAGAGCCGAGGCATGTTTTACGGGTATTTATAAATAATGCGAATCTTATCATGTCGAATTTGTCCTGAAACTCCCGTTCCCCAGTGAAAGTAAACTTGCTAAGTAAATTGTGGGTTGGCAACTTGGGCCGAAGTCGATTACGTCTGTTCTATAGTAACGCCATCTACTCATCATTTTGTATGTGTATCTTGAGCTGCTGTAATATGAAAATATTCATAGATATATATAAATACTTGGTTTTTTTATAATGGTCGCAAATCTTTGTCATATATATAAATATATATAGATATAAGTCGATTTGTGATGCAGACTGGTCACTTGTGTTGGAGGAGAAAAATTATGTTGATGCTACTTGCAGGATTTTTTATGTAATTCTCGATAGTATTTTTGCAGAAACGGTTCCGTTGAAGTGTAGACGTGTAGAAGATTTCCATCTTGGTACACATCTGAGACGGTTCGGTGTATTTTCTATAAGGGCAAGGTGTACAAGAAGTATAGAAAATTCAAGACAAGCTCCCTCTTGGATAAAATTAAGTCGGATTACAAGAACTTTATTCAGGCTTCGGAGTTGAAGATATTGCAGGATGCAATTGATTTCGGGTCCTATGTTGGTAGTAGGACAAGTAACTCCGGAGTTCCTGAATTATGAAGATCGAAGGAATGGTCGATAGAAAGCGATATAGTTGAGGCCTTTGCTACCTATTTCAAAAGCGTTTATTCTCAATTCCTGGACGCTATTGGTATTTATATTCGAGAAGCGGTTCATCAGGAAACCGTTTCACTGGGGTGCATTTTTTTAGAGTCTTTGATGGTGGCGTCAAGGAAGTTATCTACTGATATGACTGCTGATTCTGATGGCATGCCCAGCTTCCCAGTATTATGGTGATGAGACTGTGAAAATATCAGTTACCCATTTGCTACATTTTTTGGGGGGTTTTCAGGCCATATCAGCAGCTTCATCATTCCAACAATGTTTGTTTTGACAGAACTGCTAATACTCCAAACTGTTGAACAATTGCTGTTACTCCTGAGATTGTTCTGGACAAGATAAAGAGCTGATCTAGTTTGAATTCTCCACTCTCTACTCTGTTCACCAAGTGTATTCAATTTGATACCTACTTTGCGAGACTCGTGGAAGACATAACTTCTAATCCACAAAATTCTAGATATAGAAATTCAGCTAAAATCATCGTGCAGTATGTAGACTATCAATTTTTGCCAAGCTGTTCAAGGAAATCGTCCTCGATATCTTGAGGCATCATTTCAAAACAACAGTAAAACAAGCAACAGCATGGCTCTTTTCCTGAACCATCAGTGAAAACGAGTCTAGTAGTTAATACAGAGTTCGTTACGAGAGCCCTTTACAGCTGATCTCAGGTTGATTCAGTCTATACAGATTTCAGAAAAGCATTTGCCAGGACCGATCACAATCTTCTAGTTTTCAAACCTCTGGCTATTGTCATTCAGGGTGATCTATTGAGATGATTCCTAACGTATCTATTTAATAGGAACCAGCTTGTCTGTGTTTACGGTCAAATATCCTTCCCATTTGTTGTAACATCAGAAGTGCTGCAGGGATCGTATCTGCGGCCTTTACTATTTCTCATATTTGTGGATGATTTAAAGGATATTTTCAGATATTGTCCCGTACTCCTATACGCAGACGACTTAAAATTCTGAGAGAAATGGTCGACATAAGGATTGCGTGAAAATGCTGGCGAATCTGAAGGAATTTTCGGAATATTGCTGTATAAATAAATAATAATTAAAGATTGACAATGACATTCTGATATTGTTCCCAGGAAATACTACAGCAAGGACTTTCAGTATTGCCGGAATGACATGGACATCAGTAGGGTCGCTAGGGTTAAGGATTAGGCGTGATTTTTCATGCATAAATTTCATTCAGTCTCCATTAAGATCATCTCATCTCATCGTGCAGTAGATCTTAAGGTTTTAAGGTCTTATGCAAAGGTTCCTTTTCCAGATAACCAGAGAATACTTTAGAATAAAGTTGAAACTAATCGGCATTATTCAAGAATTGGTTTTTCTATTTCAACCCTATCCTTTTACTTCTCAAGAAAATAATTCATCATATAAGTACAGGACCTAACTTAAATACAATTGTCATTTGATTAAAAGTTCGAAACAACGCAAATTATCTCTGAAGTCTGATGAGTAGTTTCCGAAAAAAAATGTTTTAAATTTTTAACTGTTCTAATGACACTATCATCACGAAGTTTTGCGATTTACTAATTATATGGTCCTAACTAAATTCTTCATGAAGGTTCAAGCTCTTATTTTTTTATCAAGTACGAAGTTCAATGCTACCCGATCTTCATTTTTGGAATAGGTTTATCTGAGAAATCATTGGGTGGATTTTGGAATTATAAAGTGGACTTTATCCATTCACGAATTCAGCCTTCGTAATCAAGCTCAAATCTACTTCACAAATGTTGAATGATCGAATCTCTAACGTTCAGAATAAACAATTAAGAAACTCAATGTATTCTTTCATAATATTGAATTTTATCTTTTATTATCTTTTCAGCCGATGTTCCTCCAGTGATATCATCTGCACTTACCAGCCTAGCGGACGCTCTAGGTGTTCATGTGGCATCCACCTCTTGGGATCAACATTTCAGATTAGGTTTAGTATCATCTGAAGGAAAGAATAACTTGGAAACTGGTCAATTGATGAATGAAACTCTAGAAGATTTGGTCAGTTTATGTAATCAATGCGAAGCCACACCAGATTGGATTATTGGAGCACCACTTGGAGAACTACCAATAGTTGAACAAATTCCTGTACTTCATCGGTTGGGTCAGTATCTTGAAATTAGTTTCAACTTATTTCTGTGCACTTGTTCTAGAAAACAGGAGTTTAATCATTCCGCCCAAATATCTCTAATTTTGATCCAAAAATGTTATTAGGTTATGGCTTTTTCTCAATAACTCGAAGAACGTTAATCCCATCGAATTGAAGTTTGAGTAGACATTGAAGAATACCTAACCTATGGGAAATTCTCAGAGAAAAACAAACTCTTTTTCGATCAAGTATGTTAGTTGTAGGTTTCAATCGAATTAATATTGTTGGAAACATACGTAAAATTAAATTTCGAATGAATATATCAACGGAATCAATAGGCAGATTTTAACCATTCACGAATTCGAAATTCCATCCAAGCTCCAAACCTGATCTGCGTGTATCGAGTCTCTAGTTGATTCTACCGGAATTTATTGCATTCACGATCGATCAAGCTTACAACAACTGTCTGAGGACTCAATATTTATGAGGCAGGTTTTGAGCTGAATGAGGGTGGATTTACTGGATAACATCTACTCAATGATTCCGCAGAAATAACCATTCAAATTTTATTTTCTCAATATTCACGAAGAAACTGATCGGATCGAATTTAAGTCTATTTTACACTTGGTCGAAAATGACAGCGTGAATGGGCATCCAAAATATTAGTGAAATCCGAGGTGAAATCACAGTTGTTGTATGGTTGCAAAAAAAGAAGGTATTAATTACCGTATTATTTGTTTCGTCCTTACAAAATATGTTCCTACATAATTTTCCATTCGAAACAACGATTGAATATTGGGATGCTAGGTACGATTTATTCATCGGGTTCAAACTTTTTGTAATGCGAATTGATAACCTCACTGTTAATGATCATTCATTCTTATTCCCTCGAAATATTTTTCTAAACATTTAATTCATTAAATTATTGAATATTTGATTTTTGTCCGTATGTTTGTAATATTCTAATTTTAACCCGAAAAAACTCGAGCTTGGACTCATAATAATAAAGAATTAGTGGGTAGATTGAATTCTCTTCGGTCAGTCATTAATACGTGCGCGAACTTTAAAAATCTATACCTACTATCGAAATTTTTATATTGTCTTTACCGCCAGAATATCTCTCAGTTCCTTTGTTAAATGTGCAAAATCAGTCAAACGATTTCAGAGTTAAATCCATTTAAGATATTGTTCCCCAGATAACAAAAAATACTAATTGGATGGAGTTGACACTTGCTGATGAGATGTAATAGGTCAACGCTCAAACTCATGGAAAATTGAACGTATCACAGAAAGAATGAAAAAAAATAAAATGGTTTATATCAGAACTATGCATCAAATTTGAATTGGACATTGAAAGTTCCTTCAATCCATCACTTTTCAACCAGGTATCTTCTGGATTTCAGGTTGAATGAATTCGTTCTATCGGCCCTATTGTGAAAACAAATTCTCATGTCTATGGATATCAAAGTTTTAATAACACCTAGAGTGAGCATTATTCTCACGATAGCATATTTCATCAAATTGAAACTGGGAAAGTGATTGTAGGGTTTTGACAAGAAGACTCATGTTAAGTTTTTGTGGATTGTATCACAGGAAAAGCAAAATATTATAATATCTTTTTTCAGCAATGTTCAGTTAGATTTGGCTCAAATTTTTATGAGCCACCATGCCTCATTTTCCAACCGAACACTTTACCTTTTCAACTTCAAATTGAGACTAAACACATTCAAATTGGGAATTAACATATTCAAATTGGATTCAAAAAAGTCTACTTGTTAAAGGCTATTGAAACAACAATTAAATACAGATTTTTCTGTATAACCTTTACATAATATCTTTCGATATTGATTTGATATCTTACGATATACTTTTATGTCTTCGACGTACTACGTCTTCAATGACAAAATTATTATATCAACTGGCATATAATGATCACAGTAAAAAACTTGAGAAAAGTGTAAAAAAATGAAATACAACCTAAAAACAATACTAGACACAGTGTTTCATCTTCTATCTTTCGATTTAGAATCATCAGTAGCATTTATTCTATATTATACATCAAAAACTTACCACGTGTTTTGTTACGCACAGTTCACATCAATAACGGAAATAGGCAGGTTTAAGTCCATACGCATGCTTGTTAGAATTGTGCATAGAAACAATAATGCCACAGATTTTTCTTACACCTTCTTCTTTCCTTGACAAATGAAATGATTCTAAATCGAAAGATAGAAGATGAAACACTGTGTCTAGTATTGTTTTTAGGTTGTATTTCATTTTTTTACACTTTTCTCAAGTTTTTTACTTTGATCATTATATGCCAGTTGATATAATAATTTTGTCATTGAAGACGTAGTACGTCGAAGACATAAAAGTATATCGTAAGATATCAAATCAATATCGAAAGATATTATGTAAAGGTTATACAGAAAAATCTGTATTTAATTGTTGTTTCAATAGCCTTTAACAAGTAGACTTTTTTGAATTTAATATTTGAATGAAAACTTATAGTTTTCAAGGGTCAATATCAACTGTCATTTAATTTTTGAGGTTATAAAGATTTTGGAAAATGTTTTTACCGCATTTCATTTGTCAAGGAAAGAAGAAGGTGTAAGAAAAATCTGTGGCATTATTGTTTCTATGCACAATTCTAACAAGCATGCGTATGGACTTAAACCTGCTTATTTCCGTTATTGATGTGAACTGTGCGTAACAAAACACGTGGTAAGTTTTTGATGTATAATATAGAATAAATGCTACTGATGATTCTAAATCGAAAGATAGAAGATGAAACACTGTGACTAGTATTGTTTTTAGGTTGTATTTAATTTTTTTACACTTTTCTCAAGTTTTTTACTTTGATCATTATATGCCAGTTGATATAATAATTTTGTCATTGAAGACGTAGTACGTCGAAGACATAAAAGTATATCGTAAGATATCAAATCAATATCGAAAGATATTATGTAAAGGTTATACAGAAAAATCTGTATTTAATTGTTGTTTATTCAAATTGGTACTAAACAAAATCAAATTGAGACTAAACACATTCAAATCAGGAATAATCAATTCCATATTGGTACAACATTCGTTCTTGTGTGAATTGAAGTTTTATAAGCTTCTTCAGTTTGAACTATATATACCCCTGCTATTTGATTGGCATATTCCTCCTATCCAAAGATTCGAAAGTCCTTTCCAATCACAGTTTTCTTCATGGATTGCAAATCTTTGCTTTTTAACTGATTCCGAATCTCCTTTTTTTACGCGCTTGTTCTAGCAAACAGCGGTCAAAAATGATTCTGTCCGTCCAGCCGGCCGTGTACGCTGTAACTCTTGAAAGAAAGGACCTAGAGTCTTGAAATTTTCAGATTAGGTTAAGATCCTGAATATCTCGGTTAATAATAATACGTAATATTGGGAATCGGTGATATTCGAAACAGATATGGTATCCAACTTTTAGAACAAAGGAGGATAATTTCTGACTTAATTTTCCTTTTCAAGATCGTGATGAATTACTACGACTCGCCGGAGTTATTATCACTCGTGCATTTTCATGTACCGCAGAGACAAACGAGAAATAGACAGCTTTTTCATAACAGAAGTTTCAGGACAAACGTGGGTAGGAATTCCCCTGTGACCAGGATGTGTGACCACTTTAATAAATATGTCATTAATTTAAATATTTTCATTATGTCCTTACTCTCCTTCAAGAAGAAATTTTCTGTTTATAAGACAGTGCATACTAGTTATTTAGGTTTTTCTTTTTTGTGGAATGTACATTGTTGGTTTCCCGGATAGCCGTGGGTACTTTTGTAGACACTTATAAGTTTTTTTGTATTCTATCTATTTGTGGATGCTATTTTGGGTGTAACCTGTTTGTATCCCTTTTTCTCAATAAATAAAATAAATAAATAAATAAATAAAGTTCGTTAATACGCCAAATCTGCCGAATGGTTTTTGTGCTACAGCCATTTAAAATTTTGATTTTTCAATAACTCGAAATATATTTATCTGATCGAAATGAAACTTGATTGGAAGATGAACAGAGTCGATAAGAAGAATTATCCATGGAAAAATTAGAAATATTTTTTTTTTTTGAAAATTTTTATATTTCATGAAAACTTCACTGAAATTTCCAAGTCACCATTTCGCAATGTGAACAAGCGCGTAAAAGCTGCTGACTTCACGTCAGTGCTTTTATAGATTTTAATATTTTCGAATATAAATCTGGTTTTAACGCGCTTGTCCTTGGGAACAGTGCGTTATCATTTCGTCTCAATGTCTGTAATTTTCGAATTTTGAGCCGAAATTGGTCTCAAACGACTAGGTTGGACTCACTGATGAAGAATCTGTGGTCAAAATTGATTATGTCCGTACAGCCGGCCGTCCGGCCGTGTGCGCTGTAACTTTCGAAAGGAAGGACCTAGAGTCTTGAAATTTTCAGGTTAGGTTAAGATCCTGAATATCTCGGTTAAGTTCGTTAATGGGCCAAATCTGCCGAATGGTCTTGTGCTGCTGACTTCACGTGAGTGCTTTCCTAGATTTTTCGTCATTCGATCCTCTCCTTCGACATCAAAGTGTTAATTTTACAAGGTAATCAAAAATTCCGATTCAATGAATGTTGTACCCATATGAAACTGATAATTACCAATTTGAAATATATATATTTCGAATTGGGAGTTATTATTTTCCCATGTTTACCAATTTGAAATATATATACTTATTTCCAATTAGGTATAATCATTTTCATATGGGTACAACATTCGTTGCTCTTTGAACTGAATTTTTTGATTACTTTATAAAGTTAACACTATAATGTCGAAGGAGAGTAAGCAGTGCAAACCAGAGTTTAATTCGAAATTATATCCCTTGTTGAAAGGGAAGAGTCGGGATCAATTGAAAAGCAGAGAATTTCAGTCCATGAAGAAAACGACGATTGGCAAGAAATAAAACAAAAATGCCAAAGAGATAGCAGGAGCATAGTTCACACTGAAGAAACTCATAAAACTCCAATTCACACAGGAACGAATGTTGTACCAATATGAAATTGATTATTTCCAATTTGAATGATTTTGTTTAGTACTAATTAGAATATGTTCATTTCCAATTCGATTGTGTTGAGTCTCAATTTGAAGTTGAAAAGGTATAGATTTCAATTTTATTGTATATGTATTTTTGGATATATCTTCGGAATCATTCGGTGAATTTCATCTGTTCCTGAGTTCGACGTCCGAAGTTCCAAATCTGCTCTGCAAATGTTGAGACTTCAAGTTTTTCCTTCTGAAAGTTACTGTGTTTGGGATCGAACACTTTTTGTAGGGTTTGGAGATTGATAACGAAGGTTAAATTCATGAATGCCTAATATCCTCCCAATGATTTCGTGGATATACCCATTTGAAATTTTGTTTATGGAAAGGTGACAGCTTGAAAGTACGTGCATAATCTCGTTAGGATTATATCATTACTAGATCGCCTAAATGAAATATTTGAAAAAACAATTTTGGAATATTCTATTAATTGATCTACTCAAACGATCATCACGGAATTTCCCACGCATTTGTTCACCAGCATCTGCCAGCAGTTTTCAAGTTTCATCAGGATCGGATCAGTATTTTTTGAGGTATTTCGGAAAAAACAACGTACCCTAGGAAATAACAAAGAAAGTTGAAATATATATTTTTTTCCGATATCTCTAAAGATTATCATACGATGAAACTGAAATTTCAGACACTTTTGCTTAATATTTACTCTAAGGTATGTGCCAATCTTCATTGAAATTTGATGAATAGCTTGCACACAAAATATGGAAATGAAAATCGGGGTGTTTTCCAACCGGAGCATTTTTCTCAATTTTCAACTTGTACAATCCCCACAAGGTTGGGCGATGGTATAACTTCCTACGAAGTTGATATTTGATCGGTTCGTTTCTTCTTCAGATTTTGAGGAAATAACCTCAAACTTTCAAAAAGCCTGGACATTTGACATATTTTCTCCAACATCTTCTTAATTTATTTGAAAAATCTTGTTGAATATTGACTTAAAAGTATGCGCCAAATGCCATTGAAATTTTTCAAACTGTTTTCAAACAGACCATTTTTTTAAACCATCGGAAATTTTCGAAATTCTCTTCAATATTTTCCACTATCGCAATGCTCAAGACTCTTCGGGAAAGGTTTCGTGGCAATATCTTCAACTTAAAACAAAGTTTCAATCTGATCGAGTCAGTACTCCTTGAGGTATTGAAGAAGTAACCTAGAAATTTCATTAAGAACGAAATTTGACATATTGTTGAATATTTATTTGAAGGTATGTGACCATTTTCACGGTAATCTGATGAATAGTCCCCGAATTTCAACAAAACTACACTCAAAATATTTTATCAGTGAAAATAACAGAGAAAATAGGTTGAGACAACAATCCTAAGATCTCCATTTGGGAGATCTTAAATGTTGTTTATTCAACAGTCAATTTACTGTTACTCGAAAATATCCCATAGATCCAATAACTTTTCAACTTTCAAAGCAGCAGATGTTCTCGAAATGACATTAATGTAATCATTATTTTTGTCATTTGTTACCTTTATTATATTCATACTTAGTGTTTACAGAAGTACTGTGGAATAAATAATCAGAACCCAGATATATTGCTCGAATAACACAAGCAAGCTAAGCCAACAACTAGTTCCAAACACTTATTAACAGAACTTCTGTTAAGGGAACAAGGCAAGGCTTTTACCATTGAGTTTTCAAAACTCAATGCTTTTACTGAGTCTGGTTCAGTTGGTATATGTGAAATATTGTTTCTTCGTTACGATTATGACATCTTAACAATAATTAAAACAAATTATATCACTTTGTTTCAGTACCAACAATTATGAAATGTTTAAGAATATGTAAGTTTTACATTTTTGTGACTGGCTCAGAATTTTCGTTCATCTTCAGACTTTAGTTATCCGAAAATGAACGAAAGTTTGAAACACGAAATTGAAATCCTTATATATTTTAAAACAGCTCATAATTTTTGGTAGTAAAACATACCTAGTAATAAAAAACTCGTTCTAATCATGATCAACTTCCAAATAGTAACGGCTGAAATAGTTCAATATCTTTACAATATATGAAAGAATTTTTCACATTGCACCTCTTTGGGGGAAGTTTATGACATTTATGGGTAAGGTGAATGGATAGATCAAGTAATAAATACATACATGATTTCTTGAAAATAAATTTATTTCTACAATTGAAGTCCCTTTGATGCAATCAAGATTTTCGTACATAATTCATTTAGAACAAGTAGATTCAACATTTTGTCTGTTGATAAAAGTGATAAAAACATTCGAAAATAAATCTACACACTGTGGTACATATTGCAGGGCTGGGCAAAATACATGCTTGGCTTAATTGAAATACAAATTACAAAATACTTTCTCGCAGATATTTGAAATACAAAAGACTTTCAAGTCGGGTATTTGAAATATAAAATACAAAATACAGTATTTTAACAATTTGTATTTGAAATACAAATTGCAAAATACATTCAGGTGTTTCGTAAATGTGAAAAGAGTACAACTAATTCAGCTCAGCTAAATAAAGAATTTCACTTCAGAAATACAAGATTTTTTGATGTAGTATCAGACAAACAGCCTCTTGTTGGAAAATGAATAAAACCTGCTAAAGAAAACAATCTTTCTACAGGTCCTGATGGACAGAAACTTGTGTTATATTGTATGAACACATTTTTACGCGTTATCATTTCATCACGATGTCTGTAATTTTCGAATTTTGAGCTGAAATCGGTCTCAAACGACTAGGTTGGACTAACTGATGAAGAATCCGTGGTCAAAATTGATTCTGTCCGTCTGGCCGTGGGCGCTGTAACTTTCGAAAGGTTGGAAATAGAGTCTTGAAATTTTCAGGTTAGGTTAAGATCCTGAATATCTCGGTTGAGTTCGTTAATGGGCCAAATCTGCCTAATGGTTTTTGTGCTACAGCCATTTGAAATTTTGATTTTTCAATAACTCGAAAAATATTCATCTGATCGAAATGAAACTTGATTGTAAGATGAACAGTGTCAATAAGAAGAATTATTTGGTTGGAATAGGAACAGTGTTAATAAGGAGAATTATCCATGAAAAAATTCGAAAAAAAAAAATATTTTTTTCGGAAATTTCTTCTTTTAAATTTTTCTATTTCATTGAAATTTCCAAGTCACCAGTTCGCAAAGTGAACAAGCGCGTAAAAGCTGCTGACTTCACGTGGAAGCACGTCAGTGCTTTTCTAGATTTTTCATGTTAGGATTATGTTCAAGTTGACTAACTCTAACTCCATGATGAAATGACCATTGCGCAGGATCTTTTCTACCTTATCATTTGCCGAAAATATGATTGCTAGCAAATGAACTGGATGAAGCAGATGAACGTCGCGCCATCTGAAGGGGGATTCAGGGACTATTTTCTGTAGAGCGCTCAGCACTAGATGTATTTGTTCGAAAGTATTTCGAAGACAAAAGTATCAAAGTACAAAATACAAAATACCTCAGCGTCAGGTATTTGAAATACTTATTACAAAATACATTTTCAAGGAGTAATTGAACTACAAATACAAAATACGTATTTGTATTTCAAATACGTATTTCAATTACAAGTAATTGAAATACTGCACAGCCCTGCATATATGGAAAAACTGTTAAGGTACGATGCGGATCTCGGCAGGTGCAGCGCTGCCTGTAATTCCCTGGAAGCGGTATGGTGGTCGCCGCCGGGTCGCGCTGCCAGGCAGCTACTGCCGAGATCCGAATCGTACCGTTATAGCTTCAACTTCAGAATCACTTTCAATATCTAATTTCCCTTGAACTGCTTTACACAGTATGTCCGCAATTCCTCTTTTTAAAAATAATTACAAAGAAGGCCCATTTTGTGAATATATTCGCAGGTTTCGGTGGATATTTTCAGCTTTGGGATAGATATTTTCGAAGTCTTAATCAATCTGAAAAAAAGGAATAAACAATATTAAATTAATGCTGTGGTTGTTTTTTAATATATAGGTACTCAAGACTCAATGACAAAGTGCAAATTATTTTTCAAAAAATTCTACAAGAAACAGTTTTTGAAGAATAATTTTTTTTCGTTCTTTCATTCCATATCTCTTAGAAAATAGGTAGTTTCCGTATTTTCATGTTATTCAGTTTGGAGAAAAGTGCAATTTGATTCCAATTCAAACGTTCTCTGATCACTTCCTCCATCTCTATGAATATAGACTGCAATTTGAGTATTCCTATGAATTAAAGAAAATCAGCCCTGTTATCACAAATGAATAAGAACTAAAATCCAAAAAGTCCTAAAGAATTCAACAAGCGTGAACGAAAATACTTCATTGTTTATAATAAATGCTCAAAATAAATGTAAGTACCTAGCTACGAATTTCTTTTCACCTCTCGAATTCCACTTCCTTCGATAGTTAGTTAGTTCATAATATTACCATTGTATAAAGACAACATAGTAGGACAACCCTATAGAAAAACGATTTAATACGTTTTCAAGCAACATCTAGCGAAAATATCCGAAATCTCTGAAGTAAGAGCCCGTACAGAGGCGGCCTCGTCATATATAAATTCATATGAAAAGCATTAGAAAATCCAGGGACGGTTTGAGGATATGTTCTGTACGGATAGTGGGTAAAGGATACATTCGTGCAAGCAATTTTTTAACCACAACTCTTGGAATATATTACTCAAAATATATTCATTTACATTTCCAAGTATTTGTATTTTATCTAATAGTGATTTTATCGTTTTCTTCTATAATTTCTTGACTTCGGCCTTTCCGAAATAATTATGATAAATATGTCAAAAATAAAACAGAAAGATGGTGCCTTATATTCTATATGGCTTGTTCTTTCCACATCAAACAGAAATAATACTAATTCTCTCTTCACAGATCGAAACTGCCAGTTTTTCTTATTGATATTCTAGATTACTTCGGTCCACTTACGTTAACTAAGTTAAGTCATTGTGGAAATATCTTCGTTCGATTCAGACGGATAATTCTCTGATTCCCGGGGATCTGACAAACAGGGGCGTTGAGCGCACGTGCACGTACTTAAAACGGGTTTATTTATTATGTAAGCCTAGTAAATGTAAAAAGAAAAAGCCCTTCCATCCTTCTTTGTTATAACAGCAATCGCTCTGAATTACTTTTCGGCCCAATATTTCTTGGAATTAATCATTAGGAATAGTTCACATGGTGAATTTTTCATTTGAGTCTTTCACGTATAAATGAAACTTTGTCACATGATATTTATTTCAATGAATACGACATAGTGGCATCGGTATTTTTCGATCATTTTGAATAAGTGAAAAAAATCTTGGAAATTTCAATGATTTTGTTTGAAATTTGGTGTTACCCTATTTTCGGAGATAATAAAAAAAAATTATTCATATTCCTCGGTATTGTTTTTTATTTCCAAAATATACTCAAAAAACTGCTCTTATCATAATCGAACGGCAAATGCGTAAAATTATGCGAAATTTCGTGAGTATCTTGTCATCAAACCAAGCTTTCAGGCGCTTGTTCAATAGGAATAATTTTTATGCAATATCCCGAAAATATAAATCTGAACAAGCCGACGCTGTTGACGAATATTAATTTCGAGGTTTAAACCAAATTCCAAAGAAATTATTGAAATTTTCAAGATTTTTTACTTACTGATGGAAAGATTTGACGATGGTCTTTTCATCTATTCCACACAAAATTCTTCATGTACCTTCAAGGTATCATTCTTCAATCAAATACTAGATTTCAATTAAATCCCATCTGTGTACTTCAAGAAATATTGGGAAAATAAGGTGGATTTTACCCATTCGCATGAATTCTGCTTCGTAATTAACCTCTAAGCCTACTCTTATCTATCAATAAATATCGGAACTCGAAATTTTGTGTTCAAGGCTTTGCTAGACGCCGATCGTAAACGCAATAACTACCGATAGAATTTAATTAGAGGTTATCAGGAATTCAATTAAGAAGGGAAATTTGGCGAATTGGTAACATCTACCCGATGATTCCGCTGATATATCAACTCAAAATTTTATTTTCCCGATATTTCCGATATACAGATTGGCTCGAATCGACATTAAGTACTTGATTGAAAAAACCTAGAAAAGCTCTGCCAGCAAGGCAGCAGCTTTTGCGCGCATGTTCAATGGAGATGCCCGCTTTGGTGAGGAATTTTTACAAGCGTGCAAAAGCTGCTGCCTTCACGGCAGTTCTTTTCTTGGTTTTTTTCGATGAAGTACTGGATTTCAATTCGATCTAATCGGTATTTTTGGAAATATTGAGGAAAAAAAACTTTGAATGGCTATATCTACGGAATCATTGGGCGGATTTTGCCCATTCACGAATTTGACCTTCGTAATTAAGCCCGAAATTTTCTCTACAAATATCTAGTCTCTAAACCTAACGGCCAACCGTAAACACAATGATTTCCGGGAGAAACAACTTACAAATTCGATATTTGTAGAGAAGGTTTGAACTTTAATTACAAAAGCCGTATTCGTGAATGGATAAAATCCACCCAATGATTCCGCAGATATACCCATTCAAAATTTTATTTTCCCAATATTTCCAAAAAAACAGATCAGATCGAATTGAAATCTAGTACTTTATCCAAAAATGACAGTTCGATGGTTCATTCAAAATTTAATCAGGATAATATGATAAGATCACAGAATATTGAATGTATAAACAGAAAAATCATTTGAATTTTTTTTTAAATTGTTCCAATGATACGATCATCACGAAATTCAATCTTCAAACTAGCTGCGAAGTTTTATCACGATAGAGTCAGCATTTCTTGAGTTATACCGAAAAAAACAACGATATTGAGAAGAAATCCACAAAATTCGACTTTTTTTTCCCAATATCTCCAAAAATTATGATTGTATCGAACTGAAATTTGGTACCCTGCTGTAAAATATGAAGTTCAAGGTATGACTGGAATTTTTTTCGAATATGAACGAAAGCTTCAAAAAAAAAATTTCGAAAAAAATTTTGAATTTTTTTTTTAAATTGAGTGACCTTACGATTTCAATGAAATTCTGCGAAAAGCTGCACGTTGTTATGCTTCAACTAACTGCCAAGTTCCAATCCAATCGCTCCAGTAGTTCCTGAAATATGAGGGAAATAACCTCAAAATTTCAAAGGGCTATAACTCCGAAACTATTTGGCCGATTTGGCCCATCAACGAAACGGCTGGCCGGACAGAATCGATTTTGACACCGGATTCGTCATCAGTGAGTCAAGCCTAGTCGTTTGAGACCATTAACGGCTCAACCATTGAGAATTACACACATTTGGACAAAACGATAGCACGGTGTTCCCCTAGAACATGCGCGCAAAAAGACAGCGTTTAGGTTGGTGCAGAATTTCGTGAGGCCCATCTAATATGATTGCAAAATATATAAAAAAATTTTGGAATTATTCCTTCATGTGAATTATTCTGATGAAATGATTACAAAAAATTTTGCACAAGCTTGTGCATCAGCATCAGCAAAATATTTGAAATATTTTTTCCTAATAGCTCCGAAAATAAATATCCAATCAAACTGAAATTTTGAACACCTCAAGGTCTGTGGCAAACTCTATCGCTGCCGAATGAATGTTTTTTAAAAGAACAGTATGTTACAACAAACATATGGAAAATTCTCCGAAGAATAATTTTTTTGTTATTTTCTACCTGTCGGTATTTTCAAACTAATAGTGAAGTTTTAACTTGATTAGCGTCAGTTCATACAAAGATTTCAAGAAAATATGTTATAATTTCAAATAGCCACGTAATTTAACATTCCTGAAAATAAATCACGGATCGAACTGAAAATTGTTATGTGCCAAATTTCATTGTAATCTGATTCACTCTCCGAAAACCCAGGATTTTTCAAAAAAAAATCAGTTTTTTTTCAATTTCCTAGCCTGTGGATACCCATAACATTCTGCACCAAGTTGCAAGTTGGTACTCCTCAACTATAATTTCGGAGATTCAAGCTGGCATTAGTACGTTTCGAGATATTGAAGAAAACAATTCTAAAATTACAGACATCGTAACGAAATAATAACGTGCTGTGTCCTAGAACAAGCCCGTAAAAACTCCAAAATTTGAATTGGGTATAACTCCGAAACCGCCTGGTTGATTTCACCTATAATCGAATTAAATCGAGATATTTGGACTACAAACAAAATTCGAGAATTTCAAGTCACTCAGTCGTTTCCTTGGAAATAAATTACAGTATATACGGACGGACGGCCAGCAGGACAGAATTGAATTTGACCACCGATTCTTCTCCAGAGAGTCCAACCTAATCGTTCAGAGTAGTTCAGACCATTTTCGGCTCAAACTTCGAAAATAACAGAAATTTTAAGAAAACAATAACGCGCTGATATTCCGTAGAACCAAGGCGTAAATTTTTTTTTTTAAATACTTATCATATATCCATCTTTCTATCGTAATAATATGAATCTCACGAAATCTTTTATGAACCTTCTGGCTGTCATTTTTCAATCAACTACCTACTCGATTTTAATTCGATCTGTATTTTTGAAAAAACAAAATTAAATTTTTAATGAGGAAAATTTCCTGACCTCACGTCAGCACTTGCTAAGAATTTTCATTCCAATGGTGATTAGCGAAAAGTAAAATATTTTTCAATCTTCCAAACTTACAAAAGTTTGCCCATAATCTTCAAAATCATATTAACGATACGAAGTTTACAGTGCGCGATGGAAAAGAAATGGACTAAAGACAAATTGGTTTAATCAAATGGTATTTGCCTTCCCAAAATCCAAGATTCTAAATCTTTTATTTTAGATGTGATTAGCAAGAAATCTTTCTTCTTGTTCGAACCTAAAAATCTACAAAATATTGCTCATAAACTTCAAAATCGTATTAATGATACGTAGTTCACAGTAGGCGTCGGAAAAGAAACAGACTGAAGCCTAAACTCATTATATCAAATGGCTATTGCCTACCCGAAAACTAAGATTCTCAGAATCTCCAATCTGCCGGCCCTGTGATACTGGAGCATGCGATTTTCGACCTTATTGACGTCGAGTATCTTTCGACGGTGACGCCATCTAGTTCGAGTATCTTTTTCGGGAAACGATATTAGCAGGGAGGTTGTCCTACTATGTTGTCTTTATACAATGATATTACCTTCTCTGACCAGGAAACTTCTTAATTGCTAATGCATTTTGAATATTTGTATTTAAAACGACCATGTCTTGAAGGAAAAAAGCACATTACGACGAAGCATTACGTTTAAAAGCCAGTTTTATTCAGAAACATTTCGATACCATTCAGCTCTTACAGTGTCATTTATTGATATGTCAGTGGTTTTGTTTGAAATTTAGCAGTCTATTACATTCAAAAGACTCGGGTTTGAATATTCAGGAAAACTTCTTTCAGCACAACCGACTCACTTAGAATATAAACGTATTATTATTATTTTAAACTGTACAACTATGAAGATTGTTTTATATTCCAAAATAATTAGGACTGCTTTGGTGACAGTATACCTGTCAAGAAAATTATTTTCACTATGTATCTGATACTAGAATTATAATCTATTGAAATAATTATTACTGAGTATATAGATGATATTCTATTGAATTAATAAAATTTTTGTCAATATTTGACACAAGCTTTCTGTCCCCACAATGAGAAGATGCATTGTATATAATAAAGTTCTGAACCTGCAATAGAGATTAATTTGTTTCAGCGACAACATTTGACTTTGGCGGTACAACAAATTCTCTGTTGTATCTATAGTATTTTACTATAATCGAGAATTTACTGCCATCTCAATAACATTTTTTCTCTAACCTGCTTACAGAAGAACTTTTGTTAATTACGCAAGGGAAATTTTCTGAATGTATGTTGAAATGTTTCATATTTTTCCCTTAATCTCCGAGAATAAATATCGGATTAGATTGTGTAGGGGCTGGTGATATCGCACCTTTTCCGTACACAGGAAAATTCACTCACTTCCATATAATGGACTGGAATTGGTCGTTGGTAGGTGGGATTTGATTGAATCAACGATGAACTTCTTCGTTAACAGGATATACTTTTTTATAATACAAAACGGAGACTATATTACAATATCGGTGTACAGAAAACGGGTGAAACTAGGGCTGCCGAATTTCTTCTCGACTGTGTATAAATCCTCTTATGGAGTACCTCATGGTGCAAAATACCCATTGCACTTAGTGAACTAATGAACTAGGAACTACAAACGCTGAAAGTATTTCAAGTGTCGTGGACAAAATATTCGGAATAGATTCAATTGATCTCTTTACGTTGCAACTGAAGAAAATGGAATGCGATTTACCTGGCACCTTATTTTTGAATCGGGGATAGGAGAAAATATGCGTGGCGAAGCTGTTGTCAAGGATACGCGGTGCATTTTGATGGAATGATAGAGAAAGTTCATTTCATCACATTCAAGAAAAGGGCCCCCGCTATGACGCTGTGTCGAGAAATGAGGTAGAGGTTTGTATATTTAAAGTATGTACCTAGGTCAGCGAACTAAGGTAGGAATTCTGAGGATTGAGGATAAGGCTAACATATGTTGGTCTAGGATAGCAAAGGTAGTACTGGGTTCAAGGACGGCTCGATGATACTTTTAAAGGACTGATTGATCGAATAAGTAATTCGTTGATTTCCAAATTGCAACCGGTTCAAACATTCAGCTACCCATCTTTTTCAAAACGACTGCTGTATCCGGGAACTCTTCTGTCAGAATGAAGGTCTATTTTTGGGCAGATGGATGGTACTTAACTCAGGGTATGAGGTTAAGTTGCGACCTATTAAGAAATGACTAGCGGCCAGGACTTCTAAGTCCGTCGGAGCACTTGATATAGGACATAACGGTCTAGAATTCAGGGTAGCTTCTATGTGAGTCAGTACAGTGCTCAACTCTTCGAATGTGAGTTGAGAATTTTCAATGATGCGATAAAGGTGGCACTTGTCTCCCGTTACAGCGGCTTCCCACTGTCCGCCACAATGGGAACTGTGCAACGGTATGAATTTCCATTCAAATTCAGTTTCGGAAGCGAAAACTTTCAGGGCGTTCTACAATTGGGACTTATCGAAAAATTTGCGCACTTCTCGAGGGTGATTTTTAGCACCTACTTAGTTGGTAGCATTGTTGCTGTATAATACAGAAGGAATTCTCCTACGGGATATAAAACGGTTCAAAGTCAAGACAAACGTTTTAGTGTACAAGGAGGAGGCCAACACCAAGTCTTGGTAGCCATCCATACGGAAACAGCCACGCATGATTTGACAATTGGAACCTTTCTAAAGCAAGAGGAATAGGGCCACTGCAGTCTACTCCCACCTTCTCAAACTATTCAGAAGGAGTGACCCTCTCAGAGGTTAAATCGGACATAATTTGTTGACCAGTTCATTCAGAGGCCAGTATTGGAAATAAACAGTTGAAAGGACACTTTGGGCGAAACCTCATCGAAGATGCTCCCTTTTGAGCTTAATTCCTGACAGGAATAAGGTAAGGGTATTTCAAGGGTCCAGGGATGCCTCAGCCATGTAAACCTGGCAATTGACCTTGGAATTTTCTCGTGAAAATTTTGTAATCGATTGTACCACAAAAATTTTCGTTTGTACCCTTAACCTTTTTTTTTACAGCCATAACAACTTTTACACCTACTGGCACCCAAAAATAAAAATCGAAATTTTTCCATGGAAACTTGGTGAAGGATTGTACCAGGTACCTACCCGATTGTACCACTTTCATTTCTGCTGAAATACCCACATTTTTTTTTACACATCAATTCGAAAGTTTTTTTCTCTTCAACTTGTGACTAGCTGATATTCGATGGAATTTTTTTGTGAAAACTCTGTGGTCGATTGTACCTGGTACCCGATTGTACCAAAAAAATTTTTGTTTGTACCCCTAACGTTTCCTTCATACTGCTGTTTGGAGTTTTGTACCCATCAGAGCTTAAAAAAAATTGAATTTTTTCATGGAAACTTGATGAAGGATTGTACCAGGTATGTACCCGATTGTACCACTTTCATTTTTTCTGAAATCCCCATAACAATCGATGGAATTTTTGTGTGAAAATTCTGTGGTCGATTGTACCCAGTAGGTACCCGATTGTACCACAAAAATTTTCATTTGTACCCCTAACGTTTTTTTATACAGCCATTATAACTTTTGCGCCCACCGGCACCCAAAAATAAAAATCGAAGTTTTAGATTTTTCAGTTACGTGGCATGGACTGTGTATCAAAATACATCTGGTATCATCAATTTGAGCTGTTTTTATCAGACAGGCAGAATTAATCATTACGCTCTACGTACATTGTGTTATAAGTAGTTTGTTCTGCGTGCTATCGTTTAGTCCAAATGTCTGTAACTTTCTAATGTATTCCCGAAAATGTCCTCAAACAACTAGGTTGGACTCACTGATGACGAATCCGTTGTCAAAGTCGATTCTATTCGGCCGGCCGGTCATCCGTCTGGCCGATGACACGATAACTGTCGAACAGAGCAAGCTAGCGACTTGAAACTTTCAGGCAGATCGCGCATCGGAATGCGGCAGCTAGGTTCGATAATGGGTTGAAACGGCCAAACTTGTTCGAAGTTGTAGTCTCGCTTGAACTTTTAAGATTATTTTCCTGATTTTTCAGGAACTACCCCAGTGATTGAATTGAAACTTGACAGTTAGTTGGTGCATAACTATGCGCAACTTTCGAGAAACTTTTGTTGAGATAGTACTGTTAGTTAGCTTTTGAAATTCTTTTTCGAAAACATTTTTTTTTTCGGAAACAATATCATAGGTACTCAAACAAAAATTTTCCCATCCCTTGAGCTCCATATTACACAGCAGTGTACTAAATTTCAGTTTGATACGATCATAATTTTTGAAGATATTGGACAAAAATTATATCAAATTTCGTGGTTTCTTTCTCGATTCAATTTTTTTTCGGAATATCTCGATAAATACTGATTCACTCATAAGGAAACTTGGCAGCTGATTCGTAAATGCTGGTATTCAACTTTATGCAGAATTTCGTGATGATCGTGCCATTAGAAAATTTTCGAAAAAACTTTTTTTTCCAATTATTCAATATTTTTCGATTTTCTGATCATATTATCCTCATGAAATTCTTTATGAACCTTCAAACTGCCATTTTTCGGTAAAGTACTGAATTTAAATCCGATCCAATCTGGATTTTCATAATACCTGTATTTTCAAAAATAAAGATTCGATCGAATTGAAAGCCAGTATGTACTTGATTGACAAAATGACAACTTGAAGGCTCATGCAGAATTTCGTGAAGATAATATGATAAGGAGATCACCAAAAGTGTGTTTGGTGGGGTCAATACGTGAAAAGGTGACGGTTTCAGCAACGAATTTGAAAATGCGCGGAAAAGCTGCTGACTTCACGTCAGTGCTTTTTTCATTTTAATTTTATTTTGAATATTTCGATATATTACTTGTTTAATGAGGTATCATACTTTCTTTCTCAATAAATGTTGAGAGATTCGGCCATTTTTCACAAGCTTAAAAAGTCCCAACTTATTCCTAAGTATTGCACCTTATTTATAGTAATAAACGTCATTGGATAACCTTCGGTTATCTATTCCTTCAATGTACAGTTGGAAAATTTTCGATGCATTTCCCCCAAAAAATTGGCTTCGACCAGAGACACAACTGCAACTGACATGAAACAACTGGAACGGTGTATCAATATGCTATAAGATAATCGTTGATAAGCGAGAAAAACAACATTAAAGAGGGTCCTTCTTAATAGATTATCATATCTGCGGCAGGAGGTATAAACAACAATTGAATTTTTCCTCTGAATATTTGTAAGTGACGTTATTGCTTTGAACTCTGGTTTGAAAAGATATTAATTAGAAGAAGATTTGAAATAAATTTTTCATTCTCCTGAAAATTCTCAAGCCATGAATTTATAATTATTAATCATTATTCCATCATTTTATTCCGTAATATTCGCAGCAGAAGATTCTTTCCTCAAAATTGTGAAAGTTGAGAATAGACCAGAATATCTCCCAATTCTCTTGCAACGGAAATATCACCCCTTCCAGAATTAATCAAAGTATGTTTCATACAATTTTACAATTTTGGAGAGTGGACAAAGTGCAAATATATTTGTAGTGACTGTTTACATTCACGTGGTAATAATTTTTCTCAGAAAATCGGGTAAAGTTACGAGAATAATAATAGGTAGACTTCAAATATGTCATTTCATTCCAATTTTTCGCAGGAAAATATCAATATTCAAAAATTGTTCCATAAACCCAAAAAACAGCAGTCATCAGCAAGGTTCAGTAAAAAAAATATTTCGAAACAGTACCAGTTCAGAGACATGGTATCGAAAACATTGAGAAGAGATAGCGATTTCTCACAAATTTCGAAAATGCCCATTATCTCCAAAACAGTGAGAATTTTACCTACAAATTATTCGATATTGGTCATAAACTAGTCTTTTACCTGTATAAATATTGTTTAAGGTTTACCGGACACTCTGTATATTGGAGAACTAATAACTGAGTGTTCAGTTATTTCCTTTTCTTCTCTGGATTCGCACCTGGGAATTTTGACCGAATTCCATTTGAAGAGGAAACAGCGATCACGACCTGTTGGCTTCAAAATGCACCAAGTTTTCCTGGGAAGATTGAAGCACGATTTTTTCTGGCAGATTGCTTGCCAAACCTTTGTTGTAAACATTACACGAATTGCATTCCGAACGCCCAATTTCTTTGTCACTTTTATTGGAATAACGAAAATCGTTTACGAGGTTTCAATCTTGTTTTGAGACAAGGACAATATTATTAGGACCCTTAATAATCTTGGTAGTTTTTCCAATTAGCCAATAATTGAGACGTGCAGTTGGTGGAAAATATAAAACTGAATCACCTTTCACAATTATTGATTTAGAAGGTTTGTGCCACCTAAGTCAGTATTGCAATGAGTTTATATTCATTCCTCCCTGGTTTTCAAAATGATTTTGTTGACTATTGGCTTAACTGCCACTGAGTCAGATGGTTTGTAGGAATGTTTGTTGAATCGAATTCAGTATAAAATAATGGACCACCTATCAGTGCGCAAACAGGAGATCAGATGGCGAAACGGTCTCGATTTCAAAACCGCTTTGATTGGGTTGAAAGTCGTCAAAAATGACTTCAAATGAAGTTTAGTATTTCCTATAATACGTTTTGAGTGATACTCGAATGATTTCTACCCGGCTTCCCATAGACTGTCCATGTTTTATGCGTACGGTGGTTTGATGTTGCCAGGTGGTTCAATGTTTCGCCATATAGTGCGCTATATCTACGTTGATATTATCTAGAAATTTTGTAATGAACTCTTATCGCTAGCTGCTCCCCTGAAGTTGGTACCCTCATCGAAGTGAATAGTGGATGAAAACCTCGTCGAGCAATTTCTTGACGGTTGAACTCGATATTTTGAGAGATCATCCATAGGGGATTGAATCGGTTCAGCCATGAAACGGTAGCTAACCGAATACCGGAAAATGTGATTTCTAAGCAAGGATACCTATTCAGCATGTTCGATGTATTGAAGACATTATCAAGCTACGTTCTCCATATCCAGAAAAAAATATGATAAAAGACACAAATAAGGGTGACTACTTTCTAGATGTATCAAATATTGATGTTTTAGGTGACAATTTGATTGGTAATGTCGTAAACAACCTTCCACCATTGGCCGCGTGAAGTTAGCGAAAAGTGGATAAAACAAAAAAATTCCGAAACAAAGTTCAATATTCAGTTCCGAATTTGTTTCAATTTGTTTCGTATGAAACTTTTCATGCACCATCATAGTTTTTGAATAAATCGCATTTCTCTGATTTGGTGCTGACTTCATACTTCGCACCAACATTTTTCCAGTTTTGGAAAAATTTTAATGCCAATAATTAGTCAGCAGTTTGTTTCAATTTGTTTCGTTGAGAAAATCTCAATATTTTCAGTAGATGTTTTTATATTCGCATTCCTAACATTTAGTGCCAACTTCACGCTCAACACCAAAACTTTCTGGTTTCGAAAAAACGCTAACTTTTGAGTTATTAACAATTTTGTGTTTTACACACAACCCCATCTATGAAAACCAATCCGTAATTGAGTTTTCAACCCCCCATGGCAGTGTTCAGAGTGGCTCTTTCAAAAAAAGGATTATTATGTCGTAAGCCTAGTTTTGGGATAATGGGAATATGGTCGTAAATCAGATGCGACAAGTGTGCGTTGCTTTTATGAAATAGGGAGAAAATCGACAAACGTATTTTTTTTATGATGTATTCGCAGATTGAGATTCGGTTTTGTCAAAATTAATTTCTTTTATTTCTTTCATTTACCTGTATACGCAATCATCTGTAAAGCAGAATTGAATCACATTTTTGACTTTTTTGCCACTTCAATGAATTTTCGGCGTAAGACCCTCTTTTATTCGAACTTTTCAAAACGCTAAGTTTGTTAATCGATCTAAAATCGGATATTATTATTATTCTTATTATTATCATTATCAGTATTATCATAAGAACTCTTTATTGCTTAAAAGAACAACGAAAATACATCATGTTTGAATTAAATGTGCGAAAGGCGGCCATATATAGCGCCATGCGATGTCTTCCTGCCGACCACTTTTCAAAAAGTATTAAGAGAAGTTCATTTAAAAAATGTTACATACGTTCTACACAACTGATATCTATCGACGTCTATGGATTTTATTTGAATATTGTCTTATATAATAAATACTGATTCAGCAGTACGATAGCGGTCGATGCCTTGTCGATACTGTCGTGCAATATTATGTATTTCTATATTTTAACGGAAGTGTCGTATCGGCTCACATCTGAATAAATCAAAGTCTTTTTTTTCATATAAATTTAGTGTTGTGAATTCCCCGCCGAAGTCCTACGCACCGTTAGGATCTGGCGTCTAGGAGGTTCGAAAGTTTTCAAAATCAAACTAAACGGTTAAAGAAAAAAACACTTTAATTCGATTCCTAGTTGTAAAATGAATATACTGGACTAGTGCCGATACGAAATAATCGATCGTGTGAAAATATGAACAAAAACGTAAAAAACCTATTTTAAATATTTGAGCCGAGCCTGGGCGTTTTCGACCTTAAGCTTATCGTTTCGAGTTCCGATCCCAACTGACTTTTGTCTGGAATTTTCCAATATCCTCAAGGATAAATCTTACATGCCTAAATATGTCTATGTTTATAATAACGCATAAACCACTTGAAGGGCGAACCGCCTTAGCTCGCTCGAAAAGTGAAACCAATGCAGGTGGCCGCACAGGGCCGTATTCCCTAATTATCTGGGGACAAACCTGTCGAGTTACGACATTCTCCCACCTGAGAAATAAGTTCACTTTAGGGAAGTTTTATCACAAATATTTCCTAAAACTAAACTCAATTGTCAAATCTCTATGGTCCCTTAAGTACGGGTTGCCTCAGAACCATCACTGCCGGGAGCACATTTCGTTTCGGATTCATTCACCCGCGTCACTCGCGGATCACTATCTTCCTCCCGGTTCTCGTGGACCTTCTCCTCGTGACGCCTGGCTTGCACCATCTCGCCCTCGGATGATTTGTTACATTCCAAGGGGTTTAAGCTTTGAACAGGACGTAACAAATTCTCTCTTTTCGAAAAAACCCTCCCACCACGAGGCCGTTGGGGGGTTAAACTTAATCGATTTTTCGAGGTCGATGTGGCGTGTGAGAGTATCCTTGCTTTCCTACCTATTTCCACTTTCATTGTCCTCTCTGTGAGATTATGTATATCTCGAGGACAATTTCCTGTTCATTGTGGGAACTCTTTCGACTTTTTACTTTGTACTTCTTGACACATTAATGGAACATGCGCTCCACCGCAATTAACGCAATTCCAACGAGCCTTGCATTTACGAGACATGTGACCAAATTTCAAACATTTGAAACACGCCTTTTTCTGCATCAAAATCGATTTTCTTTCAACAAGAGTCATGTGTCGAGCCTTAAAACACTTTCGACTTGCATGTGCTTTAGTGCAAAATACACACTTGACATTATCGATTTCAGAGTTCAATAGACTCTCGACAGTCATTTTCCTCGAGTCTGAAGGTGGTTCCTGGCTCTTTTCAGATACTTTAGCTGCATCTGCGTATTTTGTCAAACCGAAACCTTCACTAGCCAATGCTATTCTCTCTTCATTCTCGACTTCTGACCTCACGAAACGCAGGAGGTTCTTGAACCTATTTTCCAATGATGCCTCACATTCATTGATTCCGGCCGTATTACGATTCTCATGCAATATGTCCAAGCTTGAATTGAAAAGAGATCTTTGCCAAATTCTCAACAACTCTTGTGGCAAACATGATTCGATAAGTGGAAATAACAGTGCAGAGTACTTATCCGAGTTGATTCCTTGTGAATCCAGTGCCCTGACTTGGGTCTCAATATTATCATACAACTTGCATAATTCGAAATGTTTATCTTTGTGGGTTTGTACATTTAAAACCAACTTCAATAATTCTCGAACATAGAATTCAATTTGCAGGTCATCCCGCCCAAATCTTGCTCGCATGCATTCAATAATTTTGGTCAATGCAAGGAAAACTCTCCACAATTTGACGTGCACGACTCTTAGGAACAGTGGCCTGCAGAAGGTATTCAATCTTGTCACAGGTATCGATCTCTTCATCTAAATGAATTTTCTTGAACTGTGACCAGAATCCTAGCCAATCCTTGATGCTGCCGTCATATTGTTTAAATTTAATTTGGAGTAATATAAATTTCCTCCTACCTTGGTTTGGGTCTAGCCTACCCGAACAACAACTTTCCGAGCGCACCTCCAAAGGTTTCTCCATGAGCTTTTCCACTTTCAATCTCAGACTTGTGAATCGCCTCACGTAGACTTCACGCTGCTCCATTTCTTCCATCAGGTGTTCCTCCGTAGCTTCGTCTTCCAACATCAAATTGTAGACTTCACCATCACAAACATTTAAACTGTCCCACTTGGGCTTGAAACACTCCCACGAGATTTCCACATCACTTAAGTCCAAAGGAACTTGTTCAATATATCCGTCTAAGTCATTAGCCGATTTGGTAAAGCACATACGAAGTACCTTCCTATTCTTCTTAGTGATTTCGAGAACGCTCATTTTTACCCTTTCGTAAATACTCAACCGAGAAACTAAACTCGCAAACACACTAAGCTTTTACGTGGGGCTACTTTACGTTGTTCAACCGAATTCCACGATTTTTCTCATTCGTAACGCACTACTATATTGTCTTTTTAACAACTGTCCTGTCACGGTCGCCAAATGTTGTGAATTCCCCCCCGAAGTCCTACGCACCGTTAGGATCTGGCGTCTAGGAGGTTCGAAAATTTTCAAAATCAAACTAAACGGTTAAAGAAAAACACACTTTAATTCGATTCCTAGTTGTAAAATGAATATACTGGACTAGTGCCGATACGAAATAATCGATCGTGTGAAAATATGAACAAAAATGTAAAAAACCTATTTTAAATATTTGAGCCGAGCCTCGGCGTTTTCGACCTTAAGCTTATCGTTTCGAGTTCCGATCCCGACTGACTTTTGTCTGGAATTTTCCAATATCCCCAAGGATAAATCTTACATGCCTAAATATGTCTATGTTTATAATAACGCACAAACCACTTGAAGGGCGAACCGCCTTAGCTCGCTCGAATAGTGAAACCAATGCAGGTGGCCGCACAGGGCCGTATTCCCTAATTATCTGGGGACAAACCTGTCGAGTTACGACATTTAGTGACCCACCGAAATTTGATTTGTAGGTAACTGAATCGTATCTCGGCTTCTCCTATGGGTTAGGCAAAATTTGCCGACCTATTTTCTTGACTTGATTGAAAAACAATAGACAAACCAAATACTCTTTCAAACAAAATAATGTTAGCATGAAACTTTCGGAAGATGTGTGGAATGTAATGCAACATTAGAAGCGCAGAGAACGACAAACGTACGTGCATATAATCAAATTCAGCCTTACGACAATGTATTTGGACATTAATTTTCAGCCGATGCTCGAGTTCATCGATATAATGTCCTGTTGGTAATTGTTTGATGTTCATGTGATTGTTTCAATCACCAAAGAGTGGTGAATTCATCACCAGCATTTGAGGGCCGTTAACATTGTATCAATGACCAACGACATTAATACCAGGTCACGAGTACATCGATCCATCAACAGCAGTCCTAGTTCAGGCTTATCGGCGATTTTATTAATGTGTTCTGGACATCAACTAATCACTTACAGCGCCTCATTCAATGCTTAGGTACATTAACGTGATGCCAAAAAACATCCATCTAAAGGCGTGCGATAGTGGTTGTGTTTTGGATTTAAACCAAAAACTACTATTTTTTTAATACAAAACAATATTGAACTAAATAATGCCTCAATACACATATATAAATATATTTGCAGAGTTTCGTTTCGATCGAAATTTTGTAGAATTAGCTTAGATTTGTATTTTTCCTCAATATCTTTCAGATTTATGAAATATTTTTATATTTTGAGTCGAATGTAATATTTTTTAGAGATTGTGTGTTTTGAGTTGTTTGCGAGTTTATAGGGTCATTTATATACCTACATTCCTTTTTGTATCGAATTTTGATGGTAAAGATGCATACCTGCATCCAGGGCTGGGCAAAATACATGCTTGGCTTAATTGAAATACAAATTACAAAATACTTTCTCGCATGTATTTGGAATACGAAATATTTTCAAGTCATGTATTTGAAATATAAAATACAAAATACAGTATTCTGACTATTTTTATTTGAAATACAAAATAAAAATTACAAAATACATTCAAGTGTTACGTAAAATGTAAAAAAAATACAACTAATTCAGCTCAGCCAAATAATCGCTAAGAGAAGAATTTCCTTTCAGAAACACAAGATTTGTGAATGTTATCAGACGAACAGCTTCTTGTTGGGAAATGAATAAGACCTGCTTTAGAAAACCATCATTCTACAGGTCCCGATTAGCACAAACTTGTGGTATATTGCATGAACACATTTTTATGCGCATGTTCTGGGGAACAGCGCGTTATCATTTCGTCACGATGTCTGTAATTCTCGAATTTTGAGCCGAAATTTATCTCAAACGAGTAGGTTGGACTCACTGATGAAGAATCCGTTGTCAAAATTGATTCTGTCCGTCCGTCCGGCCGTGTGCGCTGTAACTTTCGAAGGAAAAGACCTAGAGTCTTGAAATTTTCAGGTAAAGTTAAGATCCTGAATATCTCGGTTGTGTCCGTCAATGGGCCAAATCTACCCAATGGTTTTTGTGCTAAAGCCATTTGAAATTTTGATTTTTCAATAACTCAAAAAATATTTATCTGATCGAAATGAAACTTGGTTGGAAGATGAACAGTGTCAATAAGAAGAATTATCCATGAAAAAATTCGAAAAATTTTCTTTTTCGAAAGTTTTTTTGAGAATTTTTTGATTGCATTGAAATATGACTAAAATTTCCAAGTCACCATTTCGCAATGTGAACAAGCGCGTAAAAGCTGCTGACTTCACGTCAGTGCTTTTCTAGATTTTTATATAAGGATAGTGTTTAAGGATGGTAAGCCCTTTATTTTCGGAAGCTGATTAACTCCAACTCCATTTTGGAAGTCAGTGGTTGATCACTGTCCTTGTTCGCAAAAACAATAAATCCGTCTCTTTCCTTACTTCTACTAGCACTGCTATTCCAAGGCATTGATTCATCGTTTGATTCGTTTGCCTCTAAGTATTTCGGAAATGACCATTGCGCCGGACCTTTTCTTTCTTTCTATTTGCCGAAAACATGATTGCCAGAAGAAGAAGTAGATGAAGCAGATAAACGTCGCGCCATCTGAAGGAAGGTTCAGGGACGATTTTCTGTAGAGCTCTAAATGTATTTGTTCGAAAGTATTTCACAGACAGAAATATCGAAATACAAAATACAAAATACTTCAGCGTCAGGTACTTGAAATACCAATTACAAAATACATTTTCAAGAATTATTTGAAATACAAATACAAAATACGTATTTTTATTTCAAATACGTATTTCAATTGCAAGTAATTGAAATACTGCCCAGCCCTGCCTGCATCATAATAATCAAGAAAGAGTAGATCAGATTATGGAATGTTTCTCATTGAACAAATTTTATTGGGAACATGACTATTGTTCGAAGTCACTTAAATAATAATAAAACAATTGGTACCATCAGAAAAATTTATTCAACATTCGTTATAAATTCACAAAAATCATGGGTTCCAGAATATGAGTGTTGAAAATTGAAAGCAGAAAACTAATAAGTTTCAATGAATTACCGAAACAGCACACCCTCTACAGGTCAGCTTCACAGAACGAAAAAAGTACGTGGATATAATCAAATTCAGCCTTACTACAATGTATTTGGACATTAATTTTCAGCCGATGCTCGAGTTCATTGGTATAATGTCCTGTTGGTGATTGTTTAATGTTCGAGTGATTGTATCAATCCCCCAAGAGCATTAAATTCATCACCAGCATTTGATAACAGTTAACATTGTATCAAT
This sequence comes from Myrrha octodecimguttata, assembly GCA_958510865.1. Lineage (NCBI taxonomy): Eukaryota > Metazoa > Arthropoda > Insecta > Coleoptera > Coccinellidae > Myrrha > Myrrha octodecimguttata. The sequence goes on from OY294060.1 coordinate 18,938,009, forward strand.
GACCAACGACATTAATACCAGGTCATGAGTACATCGATCCATCAACAGCAGTCCTTATATCAATGGTCCCAGAGCATTGAATTCAGGCTTATCGGTCATTGTATCAATGTATTTTGGACATCAACTAATCACTTAGGCGTCTTATAGTGGTTGTGTTTTAGATTTAAACCAAAAACTACTATTTTTTTAATATAAAACAATAATGAACAGAATAATGCCTCAATACACATACATAAATATATTTGCAGACTTTCGTTTTGAACGAAATTTTGTAGAATTAGATTTGTATGAAATTTTATATTTTCAGTCGAATGTAATATTTTTTGGGGATTGTGTTTTTTTGATTCTATTGATTTTAGCAAGTTGTCTTATGTATACTTTTATATTTCTGTTTGCGAGTTTATAGGGTCATACACATACCCTCATTCCTTTTCATATCGAATTTTGATGGTAAAAATGCATACCTGCATCATAATAATCAAGTAAGGAAAGATCAGATTATAGAATATTTCTCATTGAACAAACTTTATTGGGAATATGAATATTGTTCGAAGTCACTGAAATAATAATAAAACAATTGATATCATCTGAAAAATTTATTCAACAGTCGTTAGAAATTCACATAAATTATGGGTTCTAGAATTTGAGTGTTAAAATTTGAAAGCAAAGAAATAACAAGTTTCAATGACTTACCGAAACAGCATACGCTCTTTAGGGTAGCTAAAATTGAAAAGATAAAAAATGTTTAAAGAACATCTCCATCGCCCTGACAATATTGAAAAACTTATACCGTCGAATTATGTGCATACTTCTTGAATTTTCGGAATATTTCCACCAATGGCGAAAACAGGGGGTTCAAGGCTTGTTTTTTCGATTTATGAAATGGAATCCACTTCCTGTGTTGGTCTTCCAAGGTATGGAAAGGCACTCTCGAATTGTAAATTTCATGGTATAGGATCTTTCTGTATTGTATTTTTCCCCTTTCCTGAGGTGCCCACATGACTGCTGCATCTCGTCTATCTAAAAATAAGCATTTTTCGCCTACTTGTATAAAAAGAAGGCACTCCTGCAAGAGAATCAAATTTATATGAAATTCATTTATAACTCTCAGTTGATCTTAGAACTTATTCCACTTGGCTAGCTGAAAACAATTAAAAGAAAAATCGGTAAATCGACTAGATAACGGAAAAGATTTTATCTATGAAGTCGGGAAAACAAAATCATTTCTATACTCTAAGTCTTACTCACCTTCTAAAATTCTCGTCATAACACATAGCACAAGTTGTGGTCAACTTCAAGCACGAAGAAAAATCTTCCCGATATGCATCCGCTATACGACTAGACCAGAATTAAACTTGATACAACTAGAAAAATAGCACGATGATTGCTTTGAGGTTCGCGTACCCATATCAATTGATGAACACGAGGATTGTAACAAGGAATAAGGACATCGTTTGATGACCTAAAGCATTGATAATATAACTCCAGGGCATGAATCAATCACGTTGATACATTGATGTGATGTATGCATAGCATGGATCCATTACAATTGGCATTATCACAAGGTTTCGTGATGATCGACCGTGCCTAGTATTGATCACTTCCAGGACGTTAATTCAATGTATTTTTTACATTGTCTTGAGGCAAATTTCCTTGAATTGATGTATTTCATCATCGGTAAAATGTAATAAATACATTATAATAATGGCCTAGCGTTCATTGTAACGTTCAAATTAGTGATTGGTCAATCACTGAAGTTCATTGTTCCAATCAATTTTCGGCATTTTCCCAATGTAAAATACATCATAGTAATGTCCATACGGTTGATCACCTGTGGTGATTGATATCAGGCTCAGTATTATTTTCTGTGTTAAATTGAAAAAAAAAATGTTCAAAGATCCTTCGCTCTGAGAATATTGAAAAATTTATACCGTCGAATTATGTGTATACTTCTTGAATTTTCGGAATATCCCCACCAGTAGCATAAATACGGGGTTTTATGGCTTGTTTTTCGAGTTAAGAAACGGAATCCACTTCCACCACTTCCTGTGTTGGTTTTTCAAGGTATGGAGAGGCACTCTCGAATTGTAAATTTCATGACACAAGATCTTTCTGTATTGTTTTTTTTCACCATTCCTGAAGTGTCCACATGACTGCTGTATCTCGTCAATCTAAAAATGAGCATTTTTTACCGTTTTACCGAATAAATTTTATATGAAATTCATTTATGACTCTCAGTTTATCTCAGAACTTATTCCACTTGGCTTGCTAAAAACTATTGAAAGTAAAATCGGTATAAAAACTAGATGACAGAAAAGATTCTATCTATGACATCGGGAAAACAAAATCATACTTTTATACTTTAAGTCTTACTCACTTTCAAAATTCTCTTCAGAACTAAAGCACAAGTTGTGGTCAACTTCACGACTAGACCAGAATTAAACTGGATATAAGGAGAAAAATAGCACGATGATTGTTTCAAGGTTCGCGTACATCAATTGATGAAGACGATGATTGAAATAAGGAATCAGATGATCGTTTGATGACCTAAAGCATTGATAATATAACTCCAGGGCATGAATCAATTACGCTGATACATTGATGTAATCTCTACATTGCATGGATCCATTACAATTGGCATTATCACAGGGTTTCGTGATGATCGCCCGTGCCTAGTATTTATCACTTCCAGGACATTGATTCAATGTATTTTTTACATTGTCCTGAGGCAAATTTCCTTGAATTTATGTATTTCATCATCAGTACAATATAATAAATACAATATAATAATGGCCTAGCGTTCATTATAACGATCAAAATAGTGATCGGTCAATCACTGAAGTTCATTGTTCCGAACAATTTTTGACATTGTCCCAATGTAAAGTACCTACATCATAGTAATGTCCATACGGTAAATCGCCTGTGGTGATTGATATCAGGCTCAGTATTATTTTCTGTTCGGTGAATTCTCTTGGAATCGATATTCACGTACCTCTCATTCTGATTTGTGAAATATCTTTCGTTAACTATGATTCTCACGTTTTTATTTCTTCAAGATCAAAATGAAATTTTCGAGCTTGAAGAATAGAAAATTTTGGGAGCCTTCAATGAAATTCGATATTTTTTTCGTTCTACTGACTTAAGGTGCCACCCCAAGAGTTAAAGGTAGACATTAATGAATATTTCCTACAAAAATGCTGTTTGTATTTTTTTATTCAAAATCAACCACAAATTCTGGAAAAATCACATAAACAAAATACCTATAACATAAATAAAACTACTTGCAATTAAATGGTGTAAACAAGCAAATGAATCCCTACTTCAGTCGTCGGATTTATGAAATTGGCAACTCCTCTAAGGGTATAAGTTTCACACTTAACATTCAGTACTAATGGTGATTGTCTAAGAATGATCAATTCTCCCACATCACAATTCATCAATAAATATTCAGAATATTTCCTTTCAAGGATTACTCTATTGCACATTTTTTGCAAGTTGAATGTGATGGGTGATCAAAATCTATGCATTCTTGCAGATGATTAAATCCTTTTCTTTTTAAACTATTTAACTATTTTTCACAGTGTGAAACTTATATTCTCAGGGGATTTGCCAATTTCATAAGTCCGACGGCAGAAGTAGTCTTCGGCCATTATACTTTCTTTTGTCGCCGAAATGATGGACAGTGAGAAGGGTATAATGATCTCGAAAAAGGATTTAAAAATTGTTTTCCGAGAGCAAAGACATAATTATTTAGGAACTAAAGGAATATTTCATATTGTGATTTATTAATTTTGATTACTCGAATTCCATTTTAAACGCAACAAAAAAAGGTACTTCTGGTGATAGTTATTAATAGGCAGTTTTCAGAGCGATAAACAAATTTGGCGATTTGGAAAATTCGAACAAATAAGGTTTTTTACTCGGAAAATTAATTGAAGTGAAGAATTGAAGTTGTGATTCAATTCTGATTTTCAGATGATTGCATATACAGGTTAATGGAAGGAATAAAAGAAATCAATTTCGACGAAACCGAATCTCAATCTGCGAATATATCATAAAGAATACACGTTTGTCGACTTGCTTCCTATTTCATAAAAGCAACGCACACTTGTCGCATCCGATTTACGACCATTTTCCCATTATCCCAAAACTATGTCTACGACATAATAATCCTTTCTTCGAAAGAGCCGCTCTGAACACTGCCGTGGGGGGTTGAAAACTCAGCGCGGATTGGTTTTCATAGATGGGGTTGTGTGTCAAACACAAAATTGTTAATAACTCAAAAGTTAGCGACGTTCTGCAACTCATTCCAACGTGACAAATTGAAACAAATAGATTAAAAATTATTGGCACAAAAAAAATTTCAAAAAGCACTGCCGTGAAGGCAGCAACTTTTGCGCGCATGTTCAATGTAGATGACCGCTTCAGCAACGAATTTGAACGTGCGCGCGTACCAAATTTCAGTTCGATACGATCATAAGTTCTGGAGATATCGGGAAAAAATATGTCAAATTTCGAGGTTTTCTTCTCGATATCGTTGATTTTTTCGGTATTACTCGAGAAATACTGATTCAGTCCTGATTAAACTTCACAGCTAGTTTTAAGATGCTAAAAGACAACTTTATGCAAAATTTCGTGATAATCGTGTTATTAGAACAATTTGAAAAAAAAAATTTATATGATTTTCTCATCATATCATCCTCATTAAGTTCTGTATGAAACTTCGAACTGTTATTTTCGATGAAGTAATGAATTTCAATTCGATCTGATCTGTATTTTTGGAAACATTGGAAAAATAAAATTTTGATTGGGTATATCTACGGAATCATTTGGCGGATTTTACCCATTCACGAATTCGACCTTCGTAATTAAGCCCCAAACCTACTCTACAAATATCGAGTTTCTAAGTCGTTTCTTCCGGAAGTTATTGTGTTTACGGTCAGCCTAACGGCCGACTGCGTAAACACAATAACTTCCGAAAGAAACAACTTAGAAACTCGATATTTGTAGAGAAGGTTTGGACCTCAATTACGAAGGCCGAATTCGTGAATGGGTAAAATCCACCCAATGATTCCGTAGATATACCCAATCAAAATTTTATTTTTCTAATATTTCCAAAAATACAGACCAGATCGAATTGAAATCCAGTACTTCATCGAAAATAACAGTTCGAAGTTTCATACAGAATTTAATGAGGATGATATGATGAAAAAATCATATAAATTTTTTTTTTCAAATTGTTCTAATAACCCGATTATCACGAAATTTTGCACAAAGTTGTCTTTCAGCATCTTAAAACTAGCTGTGAAGTTTAATCAGGACTGAATCAGTATTTCTCGAGTAATACCAAAAAAATCAACGATATCGAGAAGAAAACCTCGAAATTTGACATATTTTTTCCCGATATCTCCAAAACTTATGATCGTATCGAGCTGAAATTTGGTACACTGCTGTGAAATTAGAAGGTCAAAGTGTGAGTATAATTTTTTTCTGGGTATGATTAATGGTTTCCGAAAAAAAAATTTTTTTGTAAAAAAATTTCGAAAAAAATTTTTTTTTAAATTTATTGACAATATGATCTTGACGAAATTTGGCTCAAAGTTGCGCGTCGTTATACTCCACCAAACTGCCAAGTTTGAATCCAATCGCTCAAGTAGTTTCTGAAATAAAAAATAAATAACTTCAAAACTTCAAATGCCTATAACTCCGAAACTATTCGATCGATTTGGCCCATTAACGAACTCAACCGCGGCATTCCAATGCGCGACCTACCCTGAAAGTTTCAAGTCGCTAGCTCACTTCGTTCGACAGTTATCGTGTCTACGGCCGGCCAACCGGCCGGCCGGCCGGCCGGACAGAATCGATTTTGACACCGGATTCATCATCAGTGAGTCCAACCTAGTCGATTGAGACCATTTTCGGCTCAATCATCCAAAATTACAGACATTTGATCAAAACGATAGCACGCTGTTCCCCTAGAACATGCGCGCAAAAAGTGAAATTAAAATTAAAACGAAAGTGAATTAATTACTTGAAAACTAAAACAGATATTGAAGTAATTCTTACGAAAAAAATTGAAACGAATTGGTGACCGAGTATTGACATTGACATTTTTTCGAAACCAGAAAGTTTTTGTGTTGAACGTAAAGTTGGCTCTGAATATACAAAAGGGAAAATTTAAACACATCAAACTTTCATTTACTAGTTTACTCTCGGCTATCGATTCCGGCCTTTAGGCCATCATCAGGCCAGCTGAAAATACAGAAATAACAATAACATATACATATATAAAAACGAGTTTCACATGAAACCATCTAATTGATAATACTTTAGTTAAAATCTATATACTCAAATTAGTTTTTTCTTGAAGTTTTTTGTGTAGAAGTAACTGACTTTGAAAGGTGTCTCTCTGTGAACTCGGAGATTTTATTTGAATTTTTTGTTAGGATCTCATATTTCTCCAGAAGAACCAGTTTTCTATAGTTGTTCTCTTTATGTATCAATGTTAAATTTTCTATTGCTGTTTTATGTTTACATTCTATTAAATGACTACCTAGAGCTGATTCAGGGCGGTTTTTTATATATCCGTGAATCTTATTTTGGCTGCTCGAGTGGTCATACCTATACAGGGTCTTTCACGAGGAACCTCACCCATATTTATACGGGAAACTACTGAACGTATTTTCATGAAATTCAGCACTTATAAGTATTTCACGATGCTGATGAAATCTAAAATATTTTCAAGGCATGAGCACCTCCGGTTTTTCCGGAAATGACGTCAACTTCCGTTTTTCAAATTAGAACACCATTTTTTTATTGCAGAAATAGATTCCTTAGAAAATTTCAATTTATTTTGATGTAACATTTTTCAGTTTTGGTTGGAAAATTCTCTCTGAGCGGGAAAATTCGAAAAAAAAATCGAAAATAGAGCTCCGCTGAAACAAGAATAACTTCGAGGTTTTTGGAAGGAAAATTTTCATTTTTGGGATTTTTCAAGATGTAAGATTGATGTATCCACTTTAAAATCGAAATCGCGATTCATGATACAGGGGGTGAAAAAATCGCTTTCAGAGTTAGGGATGACAAAATCGTGAAAAATCGATTTTTTCAAATTAGAACCCCATTTTTTTATGGCAGATATTGAATCTACGTTAAAAAATAATGTGAGTGTATGCATCACACCCTTGCCCTGAAGTGGATATTTTCTGAGTTATTCACAAAAAACTGTTTTTCGTCTTGAATTTTCAGCTATTTCTTTTCCCTTCACGCCAAAAAGATGACATTTTCAGGAACTGTTACTTAAACCATGTTTTAGATTTTACTACCCTAATATGCAAGAGAAAAAAGTTACAGGTTGTTCCTGAATAGATGGCGAATTTGGATTCGAATTTGTATCGGAAACCTCTTTATTTCAACTAATCGGCCATCGGTTTTCTCTCCAGTGATAAATAAATAATTCCTTATGAACCATATCCAAAAACTCACCATGTTTCACATTATTTTTTTTTAATGATAGATATCATTAATTACATCTGCCAAATTCCTCTTTATTCAGTAGCATTTTGTGTTTACTATTAATTTGGTGATAATTCGTATTAAGTTATAAAATCGATCACTATGCCTAATTTTACCAATGAAGATTATTTAAATCTCATTCTACTTCATGGAGAATGTAATAAAGTTGTAGATAGAACGATTCGACTGTTCATTGAGAGGTTTCCTGACCGACCCAGACCAACGAGAGATACCATTAACAGAACCATGACAAACTTGAGAAATGTCGGATCTTTCGTTAAGAAAACTACACACAGAGAAAAAAGTGTAGTAGAAGATGAGAACAACGAAATTACAGTTCTTGCATATTTTCGTGTGAATCCTCAAAATTCTCTCAAAGATGCCGAGATTGATCTGGGATTATCTCAATCGAGTGTTTGGAGAATATTAAAAAAACCTAAAATGCATCCATATAAATTCAATAGGGTACAGCATTTGAAGGAAACTGATTTCGTCAGGAGAACAGAGTTTTGCGAAGCTATGATGATTCGATTTCAAGAGAATGAAAACTTTTTGGGCTGTATAATTTGGACAGATGAATCTAAATTCACAAAGAATGGTTCTTTCAATAGGCATAACAGTCATTATTGGGATGAAGAGAACAACCACCACTTCAGACAATGGAACTTTCAAGAGACCTGGAGTTTCAATGTTTTTTGCGCCATCAAAAATAATGCAATTCTCGATGTTCACATTTATGATGGGACTTTAACTGGTAAGATAGAACACTACACATGTTTGCATTATTTAAAGAATGTTCTCCCTTAGGAGATAGATATTCTGACATATTGACTCAAATAATTGAGCCGCTAGTACAGAACCATAATGACTTATGGTATCAACAAGATGGCGCGCCTCCACACAATTCACTCAATGTGTCAAATATCCTCTACAGGCTATTTGAAGATCGATGGTTGGCGAACAATGGTCCACATCTTTGGCCACCACGTTCTCCCGATTTAACTCCTTTAGACTATTATGTTTAGGGTAGGATAAAAAATATTGTCTACTCAACTGCCTTGACTGATAAAGTGGACTGCATAGAACGAGTCAGAAATGCGTTCAGGTTTGTTTAGATTTTTAGATTCATAGTTTTGAAACTCAATTTGGTTTTTAAACACTTTTGCAGATCTCTTCCTCCAGATGACATAAGAAGAGCAACGCACGAAGCATTCGTGAGACGTATAAATAAATGTCTAGAAATTAACGGTCAAAACTTTGAGCATCTTCTCTAGTTATAACTGCGAGAGTTTGCCATGGTTCTCCTAATAGTAACTTGAAGTCGGTTTCAAGAAGGGGTGGAAAATCTACAGCATGGTTCAAATAACAGTTCCTGAAAATTTCATCTTTTTGGCGTGAAGGGAAAATTCAAGACGAAAAACAGTTTTTTGTGAATAACTCAGAAAATATCCATTTTAGGGCAAGGGTATGATGCATACACTCACATTATTTTTTAACGTAGATTCAATATCTGCCATAAAAAAATGGGGTTCTAATTTGAAAAAATTGATTTTTCACGATTTTGTCATCCCTAACTCTGAAAGCGATTTTTTCACCCCCTGTATCATGAATCGCGATTTCGATTTTTAAAGTGGATACATCAATCTTACGTCTTGAAAAATCCCAAAAATGAAAAATTTCCATCCAAAAACCTCGAAGTTATTCTTGTTTCAGCGGAGCTCTATTTTCGATTTTTTTTTCGAATTTTCCCGCTCAGAGAGAATTTTCCAATCAAAACTGAAAAGTGTTACATCAAAATAAATTGAAATTTTCTAAGGAATTTATTTCTGCAATAAAAAAATGGTGTTCTAATTTGAAAAACGGAAGTTGACGTCGTTTCCGGAAAAACCGGAGGTGCTCATGCCTTGAAAATATTTTAGATTTCATCAGCATCGTGAAATACTTATAAGTGCTGAATTTCATGAAAATACGTGCAGTAGTTTCCCGTATAAATATGGGTGAGGTTCCTCGTGAAACACCCTGTATAGAAGGATGTACATTCGTTGCAAGTGATTTTGTAGATACCACTGCATCACTCATTGTCCACCTTTGTTTTGTTGTTAACTAACATGCGAATCCACACCCAAGAACATATATTGACAATATATATATTGACAATATAAGAACATATATTGCCAATATATGTTCTTGGGTGTTGATTCGCCTCAGCAATTTTATATATGGTACAAATTTCCTTAGTATAGATTTTTTCGGACTATTCCATCTGCGCCTACTATATACTTTGATACTCTTCCTATAGGCCATTCCATAGAAGGAGTGTTAGGTTTGAACCAGAAAACAACATCTTCCGCTTTTAATGATAATGACGGTCTGTTCCATTTCTTTCAAATCATTAATGCGCGCAAATATTCATGATGCCAGCGCTTCCAAAATATTTGTGAAATTTTACGTGTTCTTTGCGTTTGAGACAATTCATGGAAACATCTATAATATCGATTTCAGTTCTTGCCAAAATGGGACCTCAGTTGTCATTCGAAATTTATGAATGTCCGCAGATGATGGTTCAGTGATAATGAATAGGTATTAATTTTTGTTCATTGTCGTGAACGAGATATGAAACTTACACTATTAAGAATGTGAGAAAATCGAAACGCAATCAAAGTAGTATTTATAAAGGGTGTTCCTTAAATAAGTGTATCAACGGTCAACTTTCATTTTTCATGGAAAAATAATATTTTTTTTCTTTTCCATTTTTTCCTCTAGTTCTTCGTTTCAAAAATTTATATTTTTTTCAGTTTTTTGCTGATATCTCATAAACCGTGCGAATGGAGTTTTTGTACACACATTGTCACTAGAAAAAGCTACTTCCTTGCACTTTACTCAGTTTTATAATATTAGACGTGCTAGTGGCGGAGATATTGAAATTGCACAAAGGTTTCACCCCCCAAATTTTACACCACCGGACACATTTGTATTCGTACAACAAATTCTGATGCGCTAATGTGTTTCACATAAAAAAGGTACTCCTAATTAGCTCTAAAGGGAACCGTTTTCGAGAAAACCGGCATTTTATGATCAAAAATTGAAATAAAGCAGTATGACATTAACACAGTAACCATTGATTATATTTTATGGGGCACATATATGAAGACCATTGTCTATGAAACTGCTGTTGATACCGTAGAAGAGTTATCAGCTAGAGTTGAAGCCGCAGCAGAGTAAATTAAAAATACCCCTCAGATTTATGAACAACGTTCATAGGAACATGACCCAGACGTTATTGTGATGCGTGCATTCAAGCCAACGGGTTTAATTTCGAGCAATTCTTGTAATCTTGTTAACTATGGTCGCTAAAAATAACGAACAATAACTTCGCAGTTCAAAATTGAACACCTAGATGTCAAATTTTGTTGAGATTAATGAACTCGTTAATTATCTGGTAAACCCGCAAGATTTCCCGTCGCCAAGATTTCCCGTCGCCACCATAAAAACGATCTCTCACTTCATCAGTATAGTTCACAAACCACCTTTGAACCTTCAACCAACAATAAGCAACACTTTTTTCAAGAATTATCAATATTTAATGAAAAAACAATTAAATTACTGGACAAGCACTTAACCTCTATTTCTTCTGATTTCGACTCAGTCTAAAGTGAAGTTTGGCAATGGCGCGAATTTCATCGGTCGGAATCGTGCCATCGTGCGTGTTCGTGAATGAGATTATTGCTGGCGAGAAAAATGAAATATGTTCTTAGTTCTTACTATTGTTTACTGCGATACTCTTAATCTTCCAATAGGAGAATTCGTTTCTAATGAAATCTACAAGGTTGAAACACATAGTAATGGAATGAGAATACATCCTGATTTATATTTCAACGTAAATTTTTTTGATATGTGATAAGTCGCGCCCTTCCAAGATTTCCAATGAAATCGAGGTTATTATATAACTCATTTTATTGGAATACCCTGAATTTAATTCTAAACTGGGACCATCTCGAAGACACAATAAAAAACGAAGTAGATAACAACCTCCCTATTTTGAAGGGGATAGAAAGAAAGTTCAAACGAAAATATTGATAGTGAAACCCTAAACAAATATTCTCAATGATTTTGTTTTGATGTAAGAATAACTACCTCTTCTTCAGTGACAGAAGCATTCTCCTTACAATCATAATATCCTTCAACTCTCCATCATTTCATATTTCCCGCCAGCAACTACTCTTCGGTCATAATACGTTGGCCAGCGATGAAAAGACGCCTTTGCCAAGCTCCGCTTTAACATCGAGAAGTATTTCGTAGAAATATAGGTTAAATGGTTGTCTAATATTTTCACTTTTCTTCCTTTAAATAATGAATGTTCTTGAAAGAAAGTATCCCTATTCGTTGGTTGAAGCTGTTTTGACCTGAATTGGTTTATTCAGGTGTTTGGGGGGTTTCAATAGTAGAGGCCCCGCTTGGTTGAATTAATCGCACTTGATTAATTCAGTCTTCATCAAAGTGAAGACACGACCGACGAATATTTTCTGATCTTTATCAGAGAAGTTGATGCTTCTAAAATAAGCAGATAATTGAAGAACTTATTGACCAGTTGTTCAATATCGTTGCACTGATGAGCCGAAACTGGTGTTGTTAAGGTGTATTAAAAACGCACCTTTAACACGTAACACAAATGTATTTTCTTGTATCTGTATTAGATAACAAGACCGAAATGGTATACAATTTATACAATAGAATCTTCCTTCTATATCTTACGATAGCAAGGTCGAAGCGACTTTCAAATGAGAAGTTACGATTTTTACAACACAAGAATTAACATATAAGTCATGTTTATAAAGTCGAGAGCGAATGTTGTTTACTATACAACGGTCAAATGAAGTGTCTAAAAACTAACTAAAACCCAAATTAAGAAAATTCCCTTCTTTACATTTTAGAGGGAGAATATAAATTTTGATTGGATTTTTGAATTAAGCGACGCCCTTCTAAGATCCGAAAAAACACCTCGGATTGGCTGGTGCGAAAGAGAGAGCACAAAATGTGTGAAGGAAGTTTCCCTAAATGGCCTAATAAGATAAATTATATAAACTGTCATATGTGATGTCTGGATTCTTTGAGTACCACCCACAAAGCTCCGATTCCTGGAATGCTAAGAGCTTGAATTTCATCTGCGTGTTTTCTGTCATGCAAAATATTACTTTATTGTTGGCTTGAGATAAGATGCTCTTAAAGCCGGTGTCAATTGATCTAAACCAAAAAAAATTGAATTTTGGGCATATTGCTGGAAACCAAAGAATTCAGACTGCGACGTTGGAAAATCAAGAAAAGACAATATATCATAAAATGCTGGGTCCAGGATACGGGAAACAACAGAAGGTTCAAAGATGATTTATGAACTAGATTTGAGAAGTGAGAGATCATTTTTATGGCGGAAAAAAGGATCTGAAAATGTAACAATTTGGAACTTTGAGACTGCCTATATTGGCCTTCATATTGTTTGTTCAGGAACTCGCACTGCTTACAATGATGTGAATATCTTACTTATAGCTTCGCGACGGGAAATCTTTCAGGTTTACCAATTATCTCTACTAATTTTTCCAATAACAAGAAATTTACAATACGTTAGCATATCATTTTTGATCATAAAATGCCAGTTTTCTCGAAAACGGTTCACTTTAGAGCAATGAACCAGAAGGACCTTTTTTATGTAAAGCACATTGGCGCATCAAAATTAGCTGTTTAAATGCAAATTTGTCCAGTGTTGTAAAAGTTGGGGGGGAATCACCTTTGTGCTAGTTCAAAATCTCTGCCACAGGCACGTTCAATGAAACCGGGTAAAGTGCATAAACGTAGCTATTATTATCGTAGTGACAATGTGTGTACAAAACCTCAATTCTGTAATTCAAACTGTTCCTGAGATATTAGCAAAAAACTGAAAAAAATATACATTTTTAACACCCTGTATCTCTGAAACGAAGACTCGGAGGAAAAAATGGAAGAGAAAAAAAAATGTTATTTTTTCATGAGAAGTCTACAGTTGACCGTTGATACACTCATTCAGGAACACTCTATATAAGGACCTTATAAGGACCAATTTTTTCTATGTAGCGTGTAGAAAGAGGACGAAAATGTGTCGTTCTGCTATTCTGACTCGATCGGGGCTGCGTTCACCTTCCGGTTATTCAAATCAAGGTTGTGCACTTCACACACACGAATCGTGAATTCCGCGAGAGTTTTTGGGGTTTTTGAGTTTCTAACATAGAGGGAACTTGTGGCCTGTGTATGATTTTTCCACAAGGTCGGGTAAAAAAGGGCCTGGTGAAAAGGAGATATGCAACCCATAATACACGCTACATGTATCACCGGAAACACATTCCTTTCAGCAGGATTGTGAACTACTTCAAAATTTGATCCTTCCGTGAAAATTTTCGGTTCCTCATGAGGAGTCATCGTATACTCTGAGGAAAACTCAGATTCAACTAAAAACCTCGATCTCTATATGTTCAAGAATATTTAAGGGATTAAGTCGTTGTTAGTCGGACTAACGTTGAAATCGTTTTACTAGTTTCGGAAATATATTCCGAATCAATTCCCTATTCGATCTGTTATTTTGCGCAATTCTAGAGAAATATTGTTCACAAGATTCTTCTTCCGATGTAATATGAACAGTCAGTCATTGAAACCCTTCCACTTCGCTATAATTCTTTAAGCTAATAAGGCAATAATTCTTTAAGGTAGGGTTCATTTTCGTCCAAAATATTAAAAACTGAACTGGGAGACCTTATTCGCAACCTGAACCAAAAAACCGAAAGAAGTTTAGTAAGATAAGCAATAGGTGATAATCATTTTCTCATTATCCTCAAAATTGACTGTACTCCTAACAGGACATCAATAGGTGGCATAATATGAAGTTCGACGTCAGGTGATCGTATAGGCTCGCAAATCTCGTATTTCATAGCTCAAATTAATTTCTGGTAGATTAGTCGTTATCCATGATAAAACAACTGCCTCTAAGGGTAAAATAAAATCACTATTACAGGTTGGTCCGCGAGCAACTGTACCTCTTTTGATGGTGAATAGATAGTAACTCGAAGAGCCAGAAAAAATCAGTTGAATATAGGTTAAGGCTATTCGTGAGATACAGGGTGATTTATTGATTTTGGCAGAACGTTTAGATGGCTATAACTCTTGAATCATTCAAAGTATTTGCCTCAAATTTGGCAGGTAGTGTCATCTCCGTCGAACTCTTCCTATGAACCATACCGAAATGGTACAAAGCAAAACTGGGAAATTTTGATTCTCGTTCCAGGTCTAATGAAACACTCTCTTCATGGAATATCAATTTGTCGTATAAGTATCATCTGATTCTGCATAGATTTATCTTTTGAATACTGTTTTTTCACATGAACGGTTCTTAAGAATCATATCGTAATATTAAGCGTTCGAGAACCGATTCATAACTCAAAAGATAAATCTCAGAATATAATAACCAGCAACGAAATTCAATTGATTTGAGCTCTTAAAAATCGAAAGCGTTCAATTATTTTCGGTGATGCCGTTAACGTGGAAAACATTATTTGAAAGAAAAATGTATGCAGAATCAGATGATTTTAACGAAAATTGAAACTTCTTGTACGGGGTATGAAATCCCTCTTTACTTAAAGGTAAGAATCTAAATTTCTGATTCCTGGTCTGTACTTTTTCGGTATGGTTCATATAAATAGTTAAATTGTCTGGGATGACAATACTTGCCAAATTTGAAGCGAATTAGTTGAATGGTTCAGAAGTGATAGCTATCCAAAAGGTCGGCGGAAATGAATAAACCTCAAAAATCATAAGCGCGTAATTATTTTCGAATCAAAATAAATTAACGTTCGGTGTACCGTTCACGTCGAAAACAGTATTCGAAAGAAAAATCTTATATGCGGAATCAGAGATAATTACGACAAATTGATATTTTATGCACATGTGACGGTGGCTATGTGGTTAGAGCTCATACCTCATGATCGTGAGGTCTGAGGTTCAAGCACGTGGAAATTATCCGGTTTCCAAGGGACCGTCCAATTATTCCTTGTTGGGTAAACAATTAGTATTGTTGTTCCTAATGTGGTGCAAGGAATTAGTAACAAAGCCTACACAGAACACACCTGATCTCCTAACTAGCACAGTCATTAGATTCTGAGGGGTTCTAGAGTGGAACCTAGGAGAATCAGCAACAATACAATATACAGTGTTTAATTAGACCTGGAACTAGAAATAGAAATTTCCTAGTCCTGCTCTGCGCTATTTTGGTATGGTTCATATCAACAGTTCGATTGTCTTAGGTGACAATACCTGCAAATATGAAGCAAAGACTTGAATGGTTCAAGATAGCCATAAATATTTATGCCAAAATCAATCATCCACCCTGTATCTCGCGAACGAATAGCCCATTTTTAATTTTTGTTTTCTGACTTTCCAAGGTACCATATATTCACCATCAAACGTGGAGCACCTTGTAAAAAGAGATTTGAAGTAACATGGTAACAATTAAGTTTTCCTCGAACTTTTCTAGAAGTCACCGTAGAAATACCAGTTACATCAATGGTGCACTGTTTTAACGTTAAAGCTTAACTTTGAGCCATTGAAGTACTAATAAACTTCAGTTGTTAACTAGAATCTATAACGGCTCTACAAGAATACCAATGTTCATCTGAACCTCGGAGTAAGATACGAACAGTGCCCAATACTGCTGGATTACCAACGTTTTTTGAAGTACAATAATATCCCACCGATGACTTTGAAAGAGAAAATCTAGTTAACGAAGCCATGACTTGTGTCTAGAACTAGAACAATATTAACAGGTTGTACCGATACGACAGTTAGTGATAGGATGCAAAAATAAGCAAACATGGCATAAATTATTGTATCTAGCAAAATATGCCAATGTTTAGGCGTTAAACCTGAAAATTTTGGTTAACTTATTACCCTATGCTGCTCATTCTTATGACAAGAAGCACACGGCTTACAAGAGGTGTCAGGATCCTTCGTATACAGGGTCCTGCAATAGTGCGTTAGGCTTACATAGCTGCCAAACCAGAAATTTCAGGAATTTAGTTGGAAAGCATTCCCTCTGTACTTTCAATTCTGCATCTCAGGAAATTATTTTCTAATATACAGGTGTTCCCATATAAAATTATTCACCAAATGAGTGATTTTTCCAATGGAACACCCCTTATATTTTCGCATATTTTGAATGCTCTTCAATACCTCTATCATGACACAAAATATTAGAGATATTTTTCCAACGGTACGGATCTTGTTCAGAAAAAACTGCGAAATTTCTACGAAACAGTAGTTCGGTAAAAGTCCTCTACCGATTTCCAGAAGCGATAGAAACATGAATTTGATCAGAGTTTCTTTTAACTTAAGAATTTGCCTAGTCATCGTTCCTAAATGATCAACCTCTTCTCTACAGGGTGTCCGTTATCAATGTCCAAATATGAAGAATTTCAAATTGTTTTAACTCGATTTTTACCCAACAGCGTTGAGAGTTTCTGTTACAGAGGCTTGAAAATCTCTGGCCCTAAGATCATGGAGTATAGTCCTAATCACTGGACTATCACAACTGTATTTAAATAGTGAAAATAGTGATTCTATTCAATTTATCATTGCATTCTTATTCTCTAAATCAATGTAGTCATAAGATTAACTCCTCCATTTGTGCATAGGATTCAAGATAATTCTTGTTTTCAATTCCTAGAATAATTGTACACAGGGACAATGCATGACGACATAATAGTTCGACTTTCTGTCTTTTATGTCCTCACTCAGGAAATTTCTAGTGCTATGCACTATTCGATTTTCAATAGATTTGCGCCTTAGTTTCTATGAGAAAAATCAGATAAAAATAATGATGATAGGTGAACATGGCTTATTTTTCTGTGGTTACATTGACGGGGGAGGAAACGGGGAAGGAGAGGAAGAGACGTAAAAGCGAATGATTTAACTCAATAACTGGATCAAATATTATGCGGTCACCAAATAAATCGGCTTTTCAGCAATTTGGAATTCAGAAAGCCTTCGTCTTGAAAAATTTGAACTGGTTGGAAGACTAAAATGTTCCCAATTTGATGATTTCGGCCCACGTTCGTACAAAGGTATGCCGTAGAAAATTGAGGAATGAGAACATAATCTTCATTTCACGAGAACAATCGCAAGCAATTTCTTATAACACTTTGCTCAAGACAAAAGAATCCGAATAAAATGCTGCTTTATCTTTTTCAGATCATTCTATACATACCATTAGGTTGTGGGCCCTCAATGAAAGTAAAAAATATGCACATAGCTGGAACGTTGCAGCATTCTTCAAAATAGTCTGCAAAGACATAGCTATGTGTCTTTCCCAATTGGCTTTGCTGATGTTGCAAGATCATCATCTTACCATTGAGAAAGGTGGCCTTGGAGAACACGTAAGAGTCTGCACTTTGATGAGGTCGAAACTGGTATCTGAAGTGAAAGAAAATGTTAGAAAATTAAAGGTTTGTTTATACGAATGCTTCGAATCATGAAAATCTACACGTATATTGTAATAGAAGATCAAACAAGCTTCATTTCACTTGAAAAAATAAATTGAGTATTCAATAAATCGCCAAATAATTAAATCCTTTCGTAACTATATTAGCAAATCCATCAGAATTTCAAAATGTTCGAAATTATTCATGATCCAATAACTAACCAAAGGCACCTAATGACCCGATTATAGGTAATGATTCAGAAAGAAAAATCCTTGATATCTATTCATTAGAGTGACTGATGATCTGAAAATAAAGAAAAATTTCAATACATCTTCAATCTTAAAAGCATTATTTTGTGTAGTTCAAAAGTAGTTATCGAAAATGATTTTGATTTATGTTTGATTGAAAGATAGTATGACATGTTCGAATTGAACATAAAAAGCAATTTTGTGCTGAAAATATATAAAATTTCAAAGAAAATGTTAATTCGTGATAGATCCGAGAAGAAAATTGCGAAAACATTATTTTGAATGAGTTTTGACAGGTAGAGCAACTATGATTTTGGAGAAAATTTGGATAAGAGAACGATCGAGAATCAAGATGTCCCAATGAACATTCACAGTGGACTTAGACTCCATCGCCAAAATCACTAAGTTAGCAGAGTACTTCCGTGAAAAGGAGAAGTACTTTTCATTTAAATAAAAAGGAATGCGGATAGATAAAGAGCGAGAAGGAAAAAGAAAAAAAAAACAAAGAGGATACCCATAACAAAGAAATGAAGTCAACATTGCCCTCATAAATGAAACTCAACTCAACCCGAAGATAAACTCAAGTTCTGCAACTCGATCACACAAAAAAGACTGTTTAACAAAGGAATGCGGATAAGGAGTCATACTCATCAAGAAAAAAATCAACCACAATGAACTACCAAAACTGGACCAGTCTGAAGTCGAATCGACTGGTATTCAACTTGAAAAAAAAGAAAAAATCTCCAGTGTACACGCAGCGTACCTACCGCCGAGAAACAAACTTGACGAAATGGAATTCGACAGTACGATCAAATCAAACGTACAAGTCATAATAGCAGGAGACCTGAAGTCTAAAATTCTGCTATGGTACAGCAACCTCAATAATCAGAATGGAAAGAATCTCGAAAGGTACATACAAAAAACCATAATCTTACCGTGATCGGACCAATGGAACTCACCAGTTACGCACAAAATGTCACATCAGACCTTCTGGACAATGTCATTCTTATGAACCTTACAGGAAACATCCAGTGCTACATTGATCACTACCCCTCATCAACCAAACGGACGTGAACCTTTTACTGGGAAATCAAATAACCAAAAAAGAACTATTTGTAAAAACAAACTGGTCAGAATTCAAGAAAACAAAAAAAGATCCAAGTTAATGACATTACGACGATAGCCGGCCTTGAGGAAGAAGTAAACTCACTGCAGACCGAAATCCAAGAAGCCTTAACATCATCAAGCAACACAGAAGACCTACAATTCATTGAAAATAACACCCGAACTTCAAGAACTGTTGAAAGAAAGAGCCAAGAAAACCTTCAATAGAACAAACTGAATTGGAAACTAATAGACCAACAAAATATTAGATTCAACAACTCCATAGAGAAAATCAACGACAATGAAGAACACGCCTGGAAAACAGACAAGGTATTGAGGAAATCAACAACGAAAATCCCACCACTACCAACAATAAACCAAAAAGCAATCACCACTATAAAAAGGCAACCTATTCGCAAACGAACTGAAATAGCAGTTCGAACCAAATATCATTGGAGACCAAAAATTCGAGCAATATCTCACACGAAGAATAGAAGAATAACGAAACATGACAACCGATAAACCATTGAATACACAACGACAAAAGAAATCTCAGCAATCCTCAAATATCTATTCTCAACCGAAAAAAAGTCCAGGGGGGGGATCAAATCACCAACAGAATAACCTCCCCGACATCGACGTAGAAAAAATTAAGAAATTAATAAACGCCATCACCAAACTAGAACACTTCCCAACACAATGGAAACTATTCAAAGTAATAATGATTCCCAAGCCTGCTATCATTCATTATCAAAATAGCAGAACTAGTATTGTATAACAGGTTCAGAGAAAAAAAAGGGAATGTAAACTTATCATCCAGTTCGGCTTTAAACGAGAACGCTCGACAACCCAGCAACTAATGGGAATAATCTATTTCATCAACAAGGAACGAAAAAAAGGCAAAAAAAGGAGAGGTATGGCATACAGGACTCGTCTACAAAATGAAACCGTCAAAAATTTCTAACAAGATGAGAAGAATAACCATAGCCAAAGTGGAGAACATTTAAGCAGGAGTACCCATTACTGAGCAAGCAAGTTAAATAGCAGAAACAAAATAAAATATACAAAATGACAATCGGACCGACCATGCCCTACGGCTCAGCAAGCTGGATAACAACTTCCGACCTTAAATACGGAATACTACAGAGGATACAGAACATCGCCGTCAGACAAGCCATGGGGGCTTCCTGGTACCACTCAAACGAACAAATACACAAAGACATCGACTTTCCAAAATTAAAGGGCCACCTGAAAAAATCGAAGAAAAAATGAGAACCCACCGGAACCCTATCATTCGAGAGATACTAGTCGCAACAAACGAGAAATAACCAACATGAAACTAAATACATGACATTGAGGTAGAACTGTATGAGAATCTCAAATCAATAATTGAAGTTAAATATGGAAAAATTAGAAGCTATGGAAATATCAACTTTCCTGAATTAATCAAAAAATAACCAGAAACAAACAATTGTATCCAGATTGAACATAATTCTTCTGAAAGCCTGCTGGAAGTTGAAAAGTAAACCAATAGATTTGGAGGTTGGAATGTAAACCACACAAAAGGAATAAATTAAAAAGTGACGTATAAAAATAAACTGTGGGTGAGAACAAAGAGAATGTTGAAATATTTGATTTGATTCAGTTACTTCGTATTCAGTTAAGTTGTTAATTTTCTTTTATAATAAATCACTCAATTAAATATTTCATTCAGAATTCAACAAGGCTTAATTATTTTCAGATCACAGAACCCTCCTTCGCAGAGAGAGCAGCGGTAAATTCAATCAAATTCAAATTTTTTTATTGTTATATTGTATCATTTGAATTCAAGTTTCCAAAATCGATTCCAAAATATTATACAGATTATCCAAAACGATATATAAAAATAATAATAATAATTTTTTGCATCCCTCAAGACATTTTACATGTATAGGAAGAGTCAATACATCAATAGTTTCCAAAGACAACTATAAAATGAATGAATTCTATTACTTCTTCGAGATATTCACTCCCACTATAAAAGCACTTTTCCAAAAAAAATTTTTGATCTCTTTCTTGAAACCAGAAAACTCAACCTATCTGGTAAATGGTTATAAAATTTGATGATGATGATTAAAAATTCAAATATTTTTTTCCCACTTTTTCCAGTCGAATTAATATTTTTTATTATTATTATTATTACAAACAAGTAATTTTCCTCCCAATTTCCCAAATAGTTGTATAGAGTGGTCTATAATAAACAACTTCTTTTCGAATTCGATTCCTCTGAACTAATTTGGGAGCTGCAAAAAGTTGATGTCCGGGTGTCACAGGAATCAGGTTCACCCCCAAAATATCTTCAATAAAAAAAAAACTTAATTCTAGATTTTCTCGAATGAACTGATGTTTTTTTTCGGAATATTCGAATTTCACGGTTTAAGTGGAATAACTTCGATAGAAAAATAACATGAAAAGAAACACTTATATGGGTTTCTCTAGTTTTCTTGAAATCCTCAAGGCCAAATCAATTATAGTTGTAAGGTCAGAATCAGGTCAAAAAGGAAAGAGGTATTTCCATTGAATAAGGATAAGAACCTGGCGTCGAGCCTGATTGACCATGTGGAAACTGGAGCCTGATGTTTCAGGTGACCGTTGATGGGGTTTGAAAACCTCAAGCAGATTGATCAACTGGGACGGTTTAAACAGGTATTGCGTCAAACGCCAGTCTCTCACCTGCGGTCATGCAGCATTTTCCTCTCCCTTAACGCGGAGTCATGATGTGAATTACATGGTATGGTAATTAGCTGAATTAGCGTTCTCATGCATGTTTTCCTTCAGCATTGTTTTCTATGCCCACAGACTTTGAAGAACCAGCAGTAACTGAATTTGAACGCACTCAGGGGAAGTCTCATAGAGGAGTAAAATATGCTCATGATGAACACACCACATATTATTTACATCATGCGCGGAATTTTCAGAATCTCGCGAAATTTTTAACCTACTCGATTCCTTCAGAGATATGAAAAATTATGGTGGGCTTAGAACCGACATCCACAGGGTGAAGGTGAAGATGAGGAAAAAACTAAATACATTGACAACTCGTTCCAATAGTAAAAATAGAGAGAATGGGTTTAATAGAGTCATGAACGTGAATGAGGTTTTGATGAAAAGATTGAAGCATTGGTTGGAGCAATTCTTGACGAACCCTGCGGATGTCGTCCATTGACGAACTACGGACAATGGCGTATCTCGAAACTACCCGCATTGCACAAAACGCTTGATAAGCATAATCATACATAAAAGAGAATTTGGAGTCAAAATTGTCATCAGAAAAACAGAACATTCACAGTGATTATAAGTGCAAATAAAACAGTGAACAGGGCAAATCATACCAGAAATATAGAAGGTTTCAGTGATGACCTCAAAATAATGCAGATACTGTAAGAGTACGGTTTGAAAATGAGTATGTATGCTTATGTGAGTAGACGATGAGAATGCAGTAAAAATGAGTATGTATAAAATTGAAGTGAGTTGAGTTTTGCAAATAAATACACATTTAAAAAATAACGGGAGATATACTATACAAAATTATTATGAAACTACATTTTCATGAACTGAAAGGTGAAGTTACTGCATTCTGCCATTTTGACATATGGCCATTTTGAGATATGAGTTGCTGATAATGAGTTTACAAGTACCAATTCTCAGAACATAATTGGAGCAGGAAAATTAAATAATGATGATTAACAAATGAAGCAATCATTAACTTGACAATCAGCATCAAAATTGCGACGTCCTGAATAAATTGAGAAGGTTACAAAGTGAAATCACAGTCAACAGATATTGAATGTGAGCAGAGTATCTTAGTTACTTTACAGTAACTTAGATACCTTAAAGTATCTAAGTTACTGTATCTCAGTCCTTTTTCCGTTGGCGAAAAGTAACTGGTATCTTAATTACTTTTCAAAAGGAACTGTATCTTGTAACTTAGAAAAAAATTCTTCAGGCGAATGTGTGTGAAGATGGCCCAGCGGTTTGCGGTTTTCGAAAACATTTTTTTGTGCTGTATTGTATGTAATGCTTTATGCAGTTGAATTTTTTTATATTCCGATTCTCAAATTCCACAAAATGTTCAGAATAGGTTAGCGAGTTGTACCGTTCGAATTTTTCTGAAGTCCCCTAATTTCACCAGAAATCATAAATGCAGAATTTCGTTCTCAAAATGGAGTGACAAAATTTGTGTTATATTTGTAATGAATTGTGCTGTAAATATATTCACGAAATTTCGTCGGGTTTCCCGAGAAATGGCTAAACTGTAACTGCAGTTACCCCAGCACTTTCGTTTTTTCGTAATGAAAATATATATGCCAAAACTTGTGACATACGTAAGATGATACTTGCCGTTAAATTGTTAAAAAAAAAACTGGAAAAAGTTAGCCCAGCACATTCGTTTTATGTGTCAAAAATGGTTCAATATAGTTGTGATACATTTATACTGACTTGTGCCGGTCAGATTTTCAGAAAAAAACTTTCCACTTTTCCTTCGAATGGTGAGAATTAGAAAAAAATCAGTTTTGTTTCGAATAAGTTAATGAACTGTTATCTATTACTCATTCATTGTTTATTTGAGGATATTTTAAAGGGGGTTGCTTTTGGGCTATCTTACGTAAAAATTTCAATCTCCAATTCTGGCGTCAATGAAATTTGAGCATACAAATTCTCCTATTCCTTAAAACTAATTAAGTCATGAAAACAAGAAAAACATTACTTCATCTGAAACGTTAAGAAACTCAAACCTTATATATGAATTTATTTATTTATTTATGAGTTTACCGCTTCGACATAATATATATATAAAGGAACTCAAAAAGTGTCTTTTTTTTTTAAAAGGAGCTTCAAGATACGTATCTAAGTTTCTTTTTTTGAAGAGTATCTAGATACTCAAAGTAAGTTTGGATACTCCCTCCAAAAGTAACTTATCTACTGAATCAATTGATTTATATAGGTCAATATTGAGTGTACAAACGTAATCAGTGCAATAAGTCGTGAATTATTCAGGTATTCAAGAGATAAGAACATAGCAAAATCCATAGAGATCAAGGCAAATTCAAATCGATTCCGATTAGAATAGAAATATGCAATGCTTTTATTCGAATCAAACTTATTCAAAAGTACAATGGAAGTGAACATGTGTGAGCAGTCATTTCATCATTATTGGAACAGAGTAAAATTGCTTCTTCCATTCTACTAATGCTAGTAAGAATCGAATAATGCTCAACATTATTTTTGAGGTAGAATAATCAATACAAAATGAAACTAGCAGAATACAAAATCCAGATCTAATCTATCCGAATAACAACCACTTATATTTCAACCACGTGCACCATATTCACTTTGAACGTGAAAGAGAGATTGGACGAGTAGTTGGAGCAGAACTGAATAATCTTAGGTGATAACCTGTTTATCAAACTAATTGCACTTACTTTACAAGAGTTAATCAATAATAGTAGAAACAACTCAATCTGCATAAATGTGTAGTGCACAAATTCACATTAATGTTTGAAAAGTTCAATTTTGAACAATCTGGAAAATCCCTATAGATACTTTCTCTGGACAGTAACAGTTGTGAAGGCCGGCCGGCTGGAGGGGCAGAATTGAATTTGATCACAAACTTTTCATCTTTTTTGACCAGAACAAGCACATAAATGTGAGCTTTCAGACATTTTGTATTCAGTTAAGTAAGCGTCATCAATAAAGTACCTTCATAATGGGGAATCTTGCACCTTACTATAACAGTTGCTACCTTCCCAATATAAAGAGCAACAACGAAATGAAATATGTGCTTACAATGCCAAAATTAACCACCTTAGTATGTTCATCCAATGAAATGAGAAGATGTATGACTGGCCATTCGGATACTCACAAAATAAGTTCTGTAGAACTTCCAATGCTGAAAGTAGTTCTTCTCGTTTTGTAACGCTCAATAAACTGCAAGTTCAAAAATTTGCGTTAGTCAAAACTAGTTTCGCTCATTTATTTCAGGCATTTCTCGAATCTACATACAATCATTCTTGAATTAAACTCCAGATTATTTATACGAGATACTAAGGTGACATCTTCAATAATATAGACCCAACACTATGGAACGGCACCCTTCCCTGATCACTCGATTATTTATTTATCTGTGTACATCTTATAATCCATCAACCGGTAATTAATTGAAAAAACTTTCAGAACACCACAGCCGAATGTATTGAGACCCTTGCTTCGATCTGTCGAGTATTATGCCTTGCTATCCTGAAAATGATATTTCCTCCGCCGTCATACTGGAAGACTGAAAACACAATACCATCAGTGTCCAGCAGATATGTTGATAAATATCTCAATCAAATAATGCTGCCTGTACTTGCCACCACAGAAGACTCCTCGGTCACAAATATGATTTTGAAGCTCATTTGTGAATCCTGGTTGGATCACATCTACATGACCAAGATTAAGTTCTCACATGATGGAGCGATCCAGCTACTCCTAGATTTCGCCCAAGTTAAAATTTGGATCGGAAGTTGTAATAAAATTGATAATAAAATGAAAAAGAGAATGATGAAGAATGAGATTCTCCGCAGATGTGAGGGAGTTGGAAAATTATTGCTACGAAGGCCTGGAGAACCTATAAAAATGAACGACAAAAATCAGGAAAAAAGTAAGTATGTATGTGTAAGTATGCAAAGAAGTGGTTTAGAAAATTTTGAATCTACTTAACTTTGTAAGTGATGGAAGTTCAAATAATGAATTCCTGTTGACGAGTTGGAAACGCATTATTTTCTTGAATAATATACCATTGAATTATTGCATCGGAAAAACTTCTATTTCCCCCTCGTAATTTTATACTTATGGCCCCTTTTTGTGGGCATTTTCTGCGGAATAATTTTTTAATTTTCCTCCGAAATTTTTTTTTTTCGAAAAACTATTCATCACATTTCAATACAATTTCACCCAGGCCTTGGGGTCGGGAATTCAACAATAGTGATTATTTCCTCATTTTATCGAGAAGAGCTGACGATATTGAAAGTTAGACTCCTCAGGTAGTTGAAGAACATACCGACGTATAACTTCATGCGAAAGTTTGTGAGAATCATATGGGTAAAACATTGCAATAACATCATTTTTCGAAAATATTCCAGATTTTTGTTGAAGAAGATTTGTTTTCACTATTCATCAGCTTGCAACGAACTTCGCCACAGGAATTAAAGTCACTATTCAACAACAGATTTGAAAATTTCAGTTTGATCGGATATTTATCTTCGTAGATATTGAGAGAGAAATGTGTCAAATTTCGTGCCTATTTCCTGAGTAACTGAACCAATCAAATTGAACAATGCAAAAAAATTTAAATTTTGTTTCAATTATTTTATATATTGCGATCTCCTAATCATATGGAGCTCAGCATCAATTCAGGAACTTGCTGTCCTTAATCTATCTCTCCTCTAAAGGTTTCAGTCTATATAGACGAAGGTCCTTGGAAATAATTTCTGCTCTTAACACCAATTCTGTCTTGGCTGATGAGACTAGATGAAACACGATATTGGTAAGAACTGTAAAAAATCTTGTTGACCAGAGATTTTGGGTATCCATTCTGACATAAAATACTGGATTGTTGTTTAAAATTCTTCGAATGAAAGGATACATCAGACAGATTGAGAATCTTATGTTTCACACTTTCAATAATTGCTACCTTCTGTGATGTTGTGTCTACGGAAAAGTAATGTTATGTTTTGTGGGACGCCAAAGGTTTGAAATATAGGTCCGTTTTTATACAATCACCATCCCAGATCAACCATAGGTCCAAAAATCGGATCCTACCATCTACTCTATCTCATGTGTAAACTGGAGGTCTTTATGGAAACTGTTAAAGGTCGTCAATACCTCATTCATCATACCTTCAGGTACTGACATAATAATATCATCAACAAAAACAAAGATAAAAGATATATGAGAGCCCAGCACAGACAGAACAAACTTAATCAAGTTATTCATTACCAATTCTGCCAAAATAGGTGAAGCTGGGTTACCCATAGCCGATCCTATCACTTGTGCGTAAAATCTTCCGTTGAACTGAAAATAACTGTTTTCAAAAATAAATTTGACAACACTGAATCCCAATTCATTTGTAGCAGACGCACTTTCAAATCTTGAGGTATATTAGTGAACAATGACTTGACATCTATACTTATCAAAACATGATCCTCATGGATATCCGCAACAACACTCAGCTTAGAAATGAGATCAAGTAATACGAATTATTAACAAAAAAGAACAGATCTTTGATGCGGCTCAAAACATCACATAGAAACTTGGAGACATTGTTCGTTGGTGCATTACAACAAGAAACCACATGTCTGTGGAGAACAAGAAACCACATGTTAGTGGATTACCGATCTTATGAATTTTGACTAAGCCATACATTTTTAGTTAACTGAGTTATACTTTCTCATTTTTTAGCCTCAGTTGCAGAAATCGACGAGCATGTTTCCAATCGCTTTATCAATTTATTGGATTCAATTGAAATTTTAATAGTTAGGTCAGCTTTCAGTTGTTTATAAGTTTCACAATCTGAAAGTAGAAAGTCTTGGATTGTTCGTTTTTTTTTTTGGTGGATTCGCCATCGGAAATTTAATCATTTTACAATGTTGTATTTTCAGTTTGACCATTATGTTTCTGTTCCAAGTGATAGTTTAGTGTTTTGAATGTTCATACTTTTATGCTGTTTTTAGCCTGAGGAAGAGAACAAAGTTTCTCGAAACGTTGCTGTACTGAATAAATTCAATGAATTAGTTCCTTAAGACTGATATTATTCACCTTCTGACTATTTGGGAACGATGAAATCCATTACCAGATAACTTGAAGGTTCATGCGGTATTTCGTGGGATCATATGGAACGAAGATCACCAAATATTTCCATCAGGAAGAAAATATGCGTTTGGCAGGGTCAATACGTGAATAGGGAACCACCTTGGTAACGAATTCGAACAAGTGCGAAAAAGTTTCTGCCCTAAGGAAAGTGTTTTGATATATATTTTTTTTCAAAATTATACGAGGAATCTCCCCTTTACATTTGTACTTCCGGTTTAGGCACACCTGTATATTCTGGTCGTCCTACAATCGTACAGCTCATTTTGGATGGAAAAAAGCCATCCGATTTACTTGTTCGTGCCACTAAACTACGTCGGTTTATATTCTTGTGAATGGAATATTTCCATATTTCAGCATTGAAACTCAAATTGTTCGTTTCAGGAAATGGAAAATTCAACACACAACCCAATTTCAATCAATAATAATGATAAAAACATTATATTGTCTTGAAACACACAATAACTTCCGGAAGAAATGACTAAGAAACTTGATATTCGTAAAGTAGATTTGAGGCTCAATTACGAAAATCGAGTTCGGGAATGGGGAAAATCCACCCAATGATTCCGTCGATATACCGATTCAAAAAGTTATATTCCCAATATTTCCAAAAATACAAATAGAATCGAATTGAAATACAATACTTTATCGAAAAAAACCTAGAAAAGCACTGTCATGAAGTCAGCAGCTTTTGCGGACATTTTCAAAGGATATCATCCATAGTGAACATGCGCGCAAAAGCTGCTGACTTCAAGTCAGTGCTTTTCTACGTTTTTTGGACATAAGCTAGCCTCTCAAAATCACCCGACAATTAAGTATAACCATTCTCATTCGATGCATAGTATAGGGTAGAACACTTCATAGGAAGCGACAAATTTTCGTAGTGAAACGACAAATATATTTTGGTCATTTACAATCGTTTAGCTTAGTACCACAAAGTTACGTCGGTGTATATTCTTATGTTCAATAGGAGCGTGACAAATTTTCTGACTTCATGATAAATTCACATTCGCCTTTCATCCTGTAGATCAAATATTTCCATTGTATATTATATTCTATAGTGGCATTGCTAACTTAATCCTAAGATAGCAGACTAACTTAATCGTAAGTAAGCAGAGCCACCCATAAAAACTTGAAGTCAGCAGCTTTTGCGAGCAGATTCAAATTCATTGCCAAAGCGGTAATCTTTTCACGTATTGACCCCACCAAACACACCTCTTCTTTCTGATGGAAAGATTTGATTATTCTCTGTCTAAAAAACTTAGATTTCTAGTTTACAAATTCTACATATTGAGAAACATACTGAAGAGAAAACACCTACTCAGTACATATAAGGCTCTCGTTGAGTCCATTCTGAGATATTGTGTCATTGCATGGGGAGGTTGTTATAATAATGCTTTGAATTCATTAGAAAAAGCGCAGAATAATATCCTTAGGGTAATTCTGAAAAAGAATCGCCTGTATCCAACTGACTCTCTTTATAAGGAAGCAAATGTGTTGTCTATTAGAAAAACTTATATATACCAGTCAATTATGTGGATGAGGAAACGAAATGTCCGAAAAGATCCTCATCACCGAACCAGACAAGCCGACTTCCCTGAGATACCATTATGCAGGACAAACTTCACTCAGAGGAGTGTACTTTATTTCGCGCCGAGGCTTTATCATCTTCTGCCTAGAGAGATAATTCGTGCTGCATCTTACAGATCTTTTACATTAAAACTGAAACATTACATCCGTTTGAGTGGGGAAACATTGTTGAGAGTTTTTCAGTAAGTGAATGAGAGAAAAATGATGAAGAATGAAGCGTGTCTCTTGCGTTCTGGTCTCGTCTCCTTTCAGCGTTCATACATTGGGTGGTTGTTTTATTTGTGACTCACTGTGAGCAGAATACTGTTCTTCTCCAGCTTCACTGGATCAGTTCACTTTGCGGTTTTTTCTTTTCTTCTCTTCTTTTTTGTTTGTGATTTTGTATGATCGGTCTTTGACATTCATTTGTTCATTCAGCGTAGGTAAAGATTTATTACACAAATTGGCTTAATACTGGAATTTCGATCACACACGAACGCCGAGTTCAGGTGACGAATTAAACTTTTCTCTAGAAAATGAAGCAATTAGGAGTAAATTTGTATCCTTGTTTGAGCAGAACAAGTATAATAATTGACTATGTGAATGATAAAATTGCTGTTGTGTAATTTGATTGTACAAGTTTCTTCAAATAAAGATAATAATAATAATAATAATATATGGTCCTCGTGAAATTCTACATGAACCTTTAAGCTATCATTTTTAAATCAAGTATACTAGATCAAAATTCGATCCAATCTGTATTTTTGCAAATATTGGGAAAATACCATTTTGAAAAGGCATACCTATCTACGGTATCATTATGCCAGTTTTACCCCCTTCACGAATTCGATCTTCGTCATCAAGCCATAAACCTCCACTATAAATATCGGGTTTGTTAGTCATTCTCTCGGAAGTTATTGGGATTACGAACATCGCATTCGTGAATGGGTGAAATCCGACCAAGGTGTCCGCAGATTAGCCCATTCAAAATGTTTTTTTCCCAATATTTCCGTAGGTATAGATTGGATCGAATCAAACCCTATTACTTCATTGAAAAATTGAATCTTGAAAGTTTAAGCAGAATTCCTCGAGGTCCATATGAAAAAGATATCGTCGAAACTTTTCATTAGGAGGTGAAGGTGCGTTTGCAGGATCAATACGTGAATTTGACAATGAATTTGAATGGCACTATCATCAAAAAATTTCGCAAAAACTTGTGTGACGGTATTTTTCAACAAGCTACCAAGTTTCATCATAATTAAATGAGAATTTTTCGAGTTATTCCGGAAATAACGGCATCGAGGATAAAATCTCGAAATTTGACATAATATTTCTCAATATCACCGAAAAGTAGAATGAGATTGAAGTTGACATTCGGTAGACTGTTATGCGATGAAGACTTCAAGCTCTTTGCGAATTCTTATTGAAATGTGATGAATAGTTGAAAAAAATTCGAGAGGTTTTTTTAATTTTTCTAATGGCACGATCATAACGAATTTCAGCTAAAAGTTTTTAATTAGCGTTTTCTAACTAGCTATAGAGTTTTATAATAATTGCATCAGCAATTAACAATTAATTTATATTGAAAACGATCCTGAAGAAAAACTGAAATATTTGACATATTTACTCCCAATATCTTCAAGAGTTGAATCCAAATTGGATTCGAATTTTCTGCACTGTTGTGAAATATAAATTCTGAGGTCTGTGCAAAATTTCGTAGGAATCGGAAGTTTTCGAAAAGAACTTCAAATTTACTAAACGTATATTCCCAATGTTGAAACAAGTTCCTCCGTATGCTCCAACGTAGCAACAAAATTTAATCACAGAAAGTTGTTCGAAACTATTAAGGGCCGGTTTTATGAAACTTAACTGGAAGTTATATTCAACTTTAACTGACAGTTTTGACAGCTATGTCCTAATATAACTGTCAAAACTGTCAGTTAAAGTTAAAGATAACTTCCAGTTAAGTTTTATAATACCGGCCCTAAGGCGATTTGAACCATCAAGGAAGTTAACTGCTGCATTCTGATGCGCGAAACCCTGAAAGTTTCAAGTTGCCAGCGGTCGGGTGGCCGGCCAGACCGAATCGATTTCGACTCTGGATTCGTCATCATTCGGTCAAACATAGTCATTTGGAGCCATTTCCGGCTAAAAATTAAAAAATGCCAACATTTCGACGAAACTATTGCATGCAGTTCCTCAGAACCTGCACGCAAAAGCAAGAAGCTCAGAAATCCTCGACAATTAATTGACAGTTATTGGGATAGTTTTCATCGAGTTCCGTAAAATTGGCTCTGCTCACTTCACGGACACTGATATCGATTTCCAGAATAAAATTCCCCTTCTACATCGTCTCTTTGAAATTGATGATAATCTTATGTTCCAGGTAAATTGGCGATATTTAATTTTCAGAATTAAATATTATGCAAACAAATGATCAAAACTCATATTCAGAAGAAAAATTCTACAGGCTGATTCATTAAGTGTGGCCACCGGCCGTATCGCGGAAACGGTTTATTCTATAACTTCCGGAAATAAATTCTAATGACAAAATTGGCCCCTTAAAAATGATTAAAAATATTTTCTAGTTCGCAGTTCCCCACTAGAGGGCGCAATCTACCACTTGTGAAATACAATCTCATATTTTCCAGCTAACAGTGGTAATGAAAAATAAAATAAGAATATACTCTCTCTATTCAACAATTTTGGTTTTAGTAACTTTTCTATATTTCCTATTCTTTAGTGATGGGATGGATGAAGTTTTCTCCACGAAAAAAACACTCGGTATGTGTGAACCGATTCTCACACAATTCAATTTCATTCGAAGGCCATCGAAAGTAGATCACAGAAAAATATGACAACCACATACGGGGTTATCCAATTAAAAAGTACAGGCTGTTTTATGTCACTTCATCCAATTTATGCGTTTTACTGGAGATTTTCAAATGCGATGCTATAATTCTAACCGACTCAGAATAAGCCAAGCAGCATCACCTTTTGACTTGTTAAAATCGCAGACTGATATCGTTCGTCATTTGAAAGATATTAACATTTCTGTAAATTTTGATCAATATTGATCTTCTCAGTGAGCTTGAAAAAAACAAGAAAGTGACTCTATTCGTCATGACAACGCAGCAAAATACTCAACACACATGAAATAACAATAATACGATAAAATGAAACAAAACTCAGCAACAACGAAAATATTTGAACAAAAAACAACCCTTACACCTAATCATTTGAAATATTCGAAATGTGCACCACTATTTTCTATACATAAATTTAGTCTTTCTTTCGTCGAGTTGACACTCGCCACAATTTCAGTATGAGAAAAAGTTCCAGCTGCCTGTCGAAATCTATTTTTCATATCCTCACTTGTAACTGTGGGTGTTCGGAAAACTAAGTCTTTATTTTCCCCCAAAAATCAAAATCTAATACTGTTAGGTCGGGTGATCTTGCTGGCCATGGAAAAATAATCTCTCATCCAATTCACCTCTTCGAGAAGACGGTATCTAGATATTCCCTAACATTAGCAGCATAATGCGCCGGGAAACCATTTTATTGATACCACATCTCTAACCTTTGAATAGCAATATCTTCTGAAAGAATTGGAAGATTTTCTGTTAACATTTCAAGCACCTTTATCCCGTTAAGATACTATCGAAGAAAATTGGTCCGATAACTGTTCCATCAAAACCGCACCACACGTAAACACTCCAGCGGTTCTGATTATTGACTTCCCCTTGTCAATACGGGTTGGTATATGATCAGTAGTGGCTGTTGAGTAAATTTGATAGAGAAAGTAGCCTCGTCAGTCCATAATATTCTATGGAGTAAGTTAGCTTTGCCGTTCAACATTTCTTTCAACCAATTGCAAAAGTCCAGTCGTTGATCAAAATCTCTCTCTTCCAATTCTTGGTGCAAGACAACATGATATGGATGCAGTTTATGGCCTTAAGTATCCTTTGAACTAGCGAATAATTCAATCCCAAATCACTTGCAATTATTTGGATGCTTAAATGTGGTTCAGCATAAACATAATCCAAAACTTTTATGATATTATCCTCATTACGGCTTCTACGTTTTCTATTTTTTCTTCCAACATATTGAACATTGAACCTTACCAGCAGAGCTGTTCCGAGCACTGATGGAAAGTGCTCCGAGCTCAAAGCACTAAGCCCTTTCGAAAAGTGCTCCGAGCACAAAGCACTCATTTTTTGTGAAATGCTCGCGATTACCAAGCACTTTCAGAAAGTAATTCGTTTACGTGAGCACCGAGCACTAAGCAACTTTTAAAATGAAACTTCGACTTCAAGACCTTTTCATCCAATTGTCTGTAATTTTGGCATTTTTGGCTGAAAATGGTCCCATACGTCCATGTATAGAAAAAACATATGAAATTTCAGACGCCAATATCTCCGGAACCATTCGAGCGATTTTGCCCATTAACGGATTCTGTTGTGCTTTATTCGGGTTTCGAGTTGAGGAAGGTCCTTGGACGATCTCAGGAAAGATCAAAACGGAATTACCACTGCACTTTGGTTTCTCGAAGTTGGAAAACCATCCAAGGACCGACCATAACTTGGAACCCGAACAGAGATTGAGATCTATCGTGTTTACAACTGGACTGAATCGATTTTGACTACGGATTCTTCATTAGTGACTCCAACATTGTCGTTTGAAACCATTCTCGGTTTAAAATTTAAAACTTACAGACCGACATTCGATTACTTCCCAACATAGTTTTCGCCATAATAATCCATAGTCCATGGCCTACGGCGAACTCGTTTTTGCGCGCATGTTATAGGGAATAGCGTGCTATCGTTGGGTGTTTGGTGTGTCTGTTATTTTCGAATTTTGAGCCGAAAATGGTCTCAAACGACTAAGTTGAACCCACTGATGAAGAATCCAGTGTCAAAGTCGATTCTGTTCGGCCGACTGTCCAACAGAGAACCCGATATATGTCGAACGGAGCGAGCTAGCGGCTTAAAACTTTCAGGATAGGTCGCGCATCCGAATGCCGCGGTTATGTTCGTTAATGGGCACAAGCGGCCCAACGGTTTCAGCGTTAGAGCCATTTGAAATTTTGAGGTTATTTCCCTGATTTTGAAACTTGACACTTAATTGCGGCACAATAATACGCAACTTCCTGCGAAATTTTGTTGAGATTGTAAAAATTTTTTCAACCTTTCTTCAGAAAAATTTTCATTATCGGAAACAATTCACTACATTTAAACAAAATCGCTCATACCTTGAGATCCATATTTCATAGCAGTGTTCCAAATTTCAGTTCGATAGGTTTATATTTTTCAGGAATATTGGAAAAAAATATTTGGAGGAAATTTTGGAGTAACTCAAAAAATAAAATCTCAATCATTGTGAAACTTGGTAACTAGTATGAAAGTGCTGATTTCCAACTTTGTGCGAAATTTTGTGATGATCGTGTCATTAGAACAATAAAAAAAAAATTTTTTTCAAATATTCAATATTCTGCGATCTTCTGATAATTTTATCCTCACGAAATGAACCTTCAAGCTGTCATTTTTCAATCAAATACTGGATTTTAGTTCGATCTTATCAGTATTTTTGAAAATATTGGGTGTTAAAATTTTGAATGTGTGTACCTGCTGAATCATTGGGTGAGTGGTCACGAATTCGGCCTACGTATTTAAAGCTCTACACATATCGAGTTTCTAAGTTGTTTCTTTCGGAAGTAATTGTGTTTACTATCGGCCGTAAGGCTAGTTCGAAAAAGCTAATAAGCAAATTTGTACGATTTCGTGATGATCGATTAATTGGATTGAATTAAAAATTCAAAATTTTGTTTCCACAAATTTTATATTTTATGATCTGCTAATCATGTTCACCACGATATTTCGCAACGAACCTCCAAGCTGTCATTTTTCATTGAAGTACATACTGGATTTAATTCAATCAGATCTTTTTTTTGAAATACTGGAAATATAAAATTTTTAATGGGTATAGATAAGATCCAATCCAGTACTTGATTGTAAAATGACAGCTTAAAGGTTCGTATAGAATTTGGTGAGGATATTATGATAAGAAGGTTACCGAATCTTTCCACTAGGAGGAAATGTTAGTATGGCGGAGTCAATACGTGAAAATATGACCACTTTGGCACCGATTTTGAACGTGCTGACTTCACGTCAGTGCTTTTATAGATGTTTCCTGTAACATCCGAGTTATTAGGCGAGAAACAATTGGGTATCGATAAAAGTGAAACCGAAGGAAAAATTACGTAGTGTATCAACATGGTGTATTTGTATTTATTGAAATTGCATTGCATGGACAATCGGGGGTCATTAATGGCCCACTATTCAATATTCACGGTTTTCTTCATTTTTCATCATTTGCACAACGATTCACGGCGTTTTATTTCAGAATGATCTAATACGAAGAATTGACAAAATTCTTGGGCGACCGCCTACCACATTTATCAACAATGACCACAAACTTCAGGAAAAGTAACTCGATTCTGTTGAGATTTTTGCGCTATAGTTATATGGTTCCATAGGAAAAATAGTGCTATCATTTTGCTTCGGAGTCTGTAATTTTGGAATTTTGAGCCGGAACTGCATTAAAACGACGTGTTCGATTCCATGATGATGAATCCGTTATCAATATCGATGTTTGGCTGTTCGGTCAGGTCAGGTAGTTACAGAGTTGTTGATGTTAGCATAATCATATGTTTTTGTCCCATAACTTCTAAAATGGGCAGCTTCGTGCCAAGTTTCGTGATGGCCATTTAATCAGGACATCAAAAACAATATTTATTTCTTTTTTTCCCATCATATAACAAATATTCTGATTCAATTGATATTTATAGTATTTGAATGTGGAGATTGGTCATTTGCCATAAATGACTCGAATCAGGGTTCAGTTAAGCTCAAGAAATGTATTTGTCTTGAATATTCTAATTTTGCGGAACCTTCGGAATTTCCCACGCAATCATACTTCATCAAAGAATGGAATCAGATCATTATGTTCGAAATTACGGAGAAAAAATAATGAAATTTCAAGCTTGAACCGGAATGTGTGACATACAAATACGAAGGTTTAATGTATACTCCACGTTACTTCACGTCAGTGGATTTCTTGAAATATTCGAACACACCTTAGAACGTAATTCTAATATCTCCATGATCTAGATAGAATACAAAATATTCTATCTCGATGTTCCCAGCTGAAAGCTTACGCTTTGACACTTTGTCTCTGACAGCATTTTATTGTTTTCCTAGTTAATAGTAGCACAAAGCTACACTTGAATACATATGTATATCACGAATGTTTCGAATGAGGATCTTCGTATCCTTGTCGAATATCTCCAAACACCAGTGAGAACAGATATATTAGTTCTCTTTTTCTACTCCAATCACGCGATAGCCCGACATTTTCCTGTTTCGACAAATCCATGAAGGGCTTAGTGCTTAGTAATCCCGAAAGGTGCTTAGAAGCCCTGCTGTGCTCGAGAGCACTTTGCGGTGCTCGGGAGCACTGCGGTGCTCGGGAGCACTGCGGTGCTTGGGAGCACTTTGCGGTGCTCGGGAGCACTTTGCGGTGCTTAGGAGCACTTTTTCGAATTAGAAGGCACTAAGCCTTCTCAGAAAATTCTGGAAACACCAAGCACTAAGCACTGGCTTAATAAAGTGCATGCGAGCACAGTGCTCGGGAGCACAGAAGTGCTTCGAGTACTTTCACGAGCACTAAGCACAAGGCTTTAGCAGAGCTCTGCTTACCAGTTTCTTGCACTCTTCGTGTCAATCTTATGAATACTTTTCTGGAATGATGGCGTCTTTCAGGATATTGTATCGGGTATTCCCTTTCAGCTACATTCAAAATAAAAATCAAGCATATCATATGCTTTTTCGTTTGAATAATGAGGCATCATGAACTAGTAGTTTGCAATCGACCTAAATAAATTCTACAGCTATAGAAACCGAAAATTAACAGTAACGCTAAAGCTTACTGGATTTACATCAACTTGTTTTGTGAGTAATATACATTTTTGATGAGTTTTTTTTTCATCTAATTTTTAGATGATGAAACAATTCAATTTCTCCTGTATTTCATAGGGTTGATCAACACTTATCAAAATTTACAAAAAAGTTGATATCTTCAAGATGACCAAATATATCTGTCTGCGGTTTTAACAGGTCAATAGGTAATAATGCTTTGCTTATTCTCAGTCAATTAGAATTATAACTTTGCATTTGAAATTTTCCAGTAAAACGCATAAATAGGTTGAAGTGACATAAAACAGCCTGTACTTTTACATTGGATCAACCGGTAGGTTGTTGTCGTACTTTTCTGTGATCTGCTTTTGATGGCCTTCGAATGAAATCAATTTACGTGAAAATCAGTTCACGCATACAACAATAAGAGTGTTTTTTTTTGTGAAGAAAAGTTTATCCATCCCATGACTAAAAAATAGGAAATATAGAAAAATTACTGAAACAAAACTTGTTTAATAGAAAGAGTATTTTTTCATTTTATTATTCTTTACCTCGGTTAGCTGGAGAATATTTCGTAAAAAATAAGATTATATTTTGCAAATGATATATTGAGCCCTCTAGTGGGGAACTACGCACTTGAAAATATTTTCAATCATTGTCTAGGTTCCGACTTCGTCATTAGAATTTTTTTCCGGAAATTATATGATAAACGGGTACCGAGATACGGCCGGTGTCCACCCTTAATGAATCATCCTGTATATCATATCGCACGACCTATCTACCCTATTCAGATTCAAGCAGTTGGGGTTATCAAGCAGAGGGATTAATAAATTAATGATGTGTTTCAAGAAAAAAATTTCCCCCTCAAGAACAAAATCTTAATTATTCTACAAGAAAATGCCCATGTTTTTCCTTCAACACAACACTCTATACATTTTAATATATTATAGATTCGAATCTCTTCTCGATGATTTTCAATGACCATAACTTGGCAATAGCGCAATTCACAACACTTCTCATTTCCATATCAGTTTTCAAAGAATCCAGAGAGACTCATTAAGCAACAACGCCTTTCCCCATAAAAGAAATGATTTCGATTAATTATGATGTTGATAATTTTCCACATGCTCCCACTACAAGTCATTCGAAAATAAAAATTCTTTCGGAAATTCTTTCTATTCCTGCGCAATTCAGCAGAGATTGGTGAGGTCGATATCCAGGTGAACTTTTCTGACTCCGACAAAACGAAAGACCATAATTCGAACCAAGAATTCCACTGAGGAATTATCCAAAAACTTTTATTTTCACATTTCAATTGAGCTGAAAGTTCAAGTTTTAGACGTGAAGCTATACAGGAATTTATGATGAAAATTTTTGTTTGAATCCTCTGATACTTTCGCGGAATTATTTTCAGTTAGAGGATGCCTCAGAAGTTCCTCCTTGGTCGTGGAGATGATATCAAACACATACCAGTTCTTCAAATAAATTAATCTATTAAGATATTTACCTCCGAATCATTAAAACACCTCGAAAAGCATTGCCGTGAAGGCAGCAGCTTTTGCGCGCATATGTTTCATGGAGATTACCGCTTTGGTAACGAATTTTAGCAAGCGCGCAAAAGCTGCATTCTTCACGGCAGTGATTTTCTAGGTTTTTTTCAATAAAGTACTGGATTTCAATTCGATCTAATCTGTATTTTTGGAAATATTGGGAAAATAAAATTTTTAATGGCAATATCTACGGAATAGTTGGGCGAATATTACCCATTCACGAATTCCACCTTCGTAATTGAGCCCCTTACCTTCTCTTCAAATATCGAGTTTCTTAGTCTTTTCTTCCGTAAGTTATTGTGTTAACACAATAACTTCCGGGAAAAAACAACTTAGAAGCCCGATATTTGTAGAAAAGGTTTTGGACCTTAATTATTCGAATTCGTGAATGAGTAAAATCCACCCAATGGTTCCGCATATATACTCATTCATAATATTATTTTTCCAATGTTTCCGAAAATACTTATTAGATGGAATTGAAATCCAGTACTTTATTGAAAAATGACAGTTCGAAAGTTCATACAGAATTTAATGTGGATAATATGATAAGAGGATCATAGAGTATTGAATAGTTGAAAAAAAAATTTTTTTCAATTGTTCTAATGACACAATCATCACGAAATTCTGCAAAAGATTGCCTTTCAAAATCTTCAAACTAGCTGCGAAGTTTTATCATGATTGAATCAGTATTTCTTGAGTTATACTGAAAAAAAAACGATATCGAGAAGAAAACCACGAAATTTTACATATGTTTTCCCAAAAATTATGCTCGTATCGAACTGAAACTTGGTATGAGACCATTTTTGGCTTGAAATTCGAAAATTACAGACATTCGGACAGAACGATAGCACGCTGGTCCCCAAGAATGTGCGCGCAAAAACGAATTGTGGAGGTGGATATTTCATATTTCCATGGGGTCATTGAGTAGATTTTCATATAAACATGTCTCTGAGTTGCTACCCTGAGGATATTTTGTACATGTTCACCGTGAAATCATCTGGCTATTTTGTTTCTCTACTTATGCATGGCTATATTTCACATATCTTCATAGAAAATTATCGAAGCTGTACAAAAGCTTTTAATACAAAATTACATAATAAACATCTGTATTTAATTTTTATACACTAATACAATTTGGAAAAGTTACCACCTTTATCATTCTGGCCCTTGTGCAGAATCGGAAAAAAAACAAACCATAGTGAATTCTGGTTCATAGAGGGCAATTTATTTGGTTAGTTCCAATAAATTTGTATCAACCCTTAAGCGTGATTACAGCAACCCCTGAAATGCAGAATGCAACAACAAATTCAGTAATATTGTGGAAAAAATGTTCATTATGGCATATGGATATTTGTTATTTCTTCCACACGTGGAATTCATCTGTAATCTAGGAAATGCTTTCATTGGACCTGCAAGTAAAGAAATTTTCATCATTTTCATGTTTAATTGGAGCTCATAGTGCTATGGTAAGTATTCTGTTTTTGTTATTTTTCGGAAAAACTAACAAAAAAGATTAGGTGCAAGGCAATTTTGAAATTTTTACATTTTTCAGATTACCTTGTAGACGAGGTGCCACACAACCTCCCATCCTATTCAAGATTTTCAAGGGTTGCTGTCATCATTCTCACGGGATTGATGCAAATTGATTGAAACTAACCGTATAAAATATACCCCAACGAAGCGAAGTTTCACGCTGTTTTTGTCTATGTATAATATCTGTATAGTTGATATCTTCGGCAAGGGCGAAGAAAAATGTTGAGAAATATTAGTAAGAGTATTAGGGGGTATTTCTATAAATGTGTAAAATCAACAGAGCGCTGACCATAGGCTCATGTACAAAAAAAAAGATACACCATATCAGATCTATGTGGTCACATCAGAGTTGTTCGCTCAGCAAAGTTTGTAACAGATCCAAGCCAGTAGGGATACGGATGTCTCAAAACGCCCAACTTCTGATTGATTTCAAACTGCCTGTACGAACATCTCGAATGACGGATGCTGCCTGATCGCTACGCTGATGGGTCGTGATCTCTGTGACAGAGCTAATAAAACATGACATCCTAGTACCAGAATCCTGAAATATCAGTTGTCATTCCTTTGCATATGCGGTAGTCTTAAATGTGCACTCTCATGACACATTGCTTA
The DNA here is from genome assembly GCA_958510865.1 of Myrrha octodecimguttata. Classification (NCBI taxonomy): domain Eukaryota; kingdom Metazoa; phylum Arthropoda; class Insecta; order Coleoptera; family Coccinellidae; genus Myrrha; species Myrrha octodecimguttata. Next base: position 18,979,489 of record OY294060.1, read on the forward strand.
AGTGCATAAGTGGGTTGGTGGCTGTGTACTCAAATATCAATGATTGACTGAAAATGGTGTATAATTTTTGAGTATGCTTTCTATTACAAGCTCGTAGAGCGCTTTCGACTGTTGAGCCATCTTCAGTACCGCTACAACAATTTTGGTGGTCAGATAAAAAAAAATAACAAAAAGACAATTACATAACTTATTCGTCTCAGATGAGTCTTGAAATTTTTTTTCAAATATTCAATTTTTTGTGATCTTCCTTCCATATTATCCTCATTAAATTCTGTGAGAACCTTTGATCTGTCATTTTCCGATGAAATACTGGATTTGAATTCGATCTGATCTGTATCTTTGGAAATGTTTGGAAAATAAAATTTTGAATGGGTATATCTGCGGAATCATTGGGTGGATTTTACTCATTCACGAATTCGGCCTTCGTAATTAATTAGCCTTACGGCCAACCGTAAACACAATAACTTCCGGAAGAAACGACTTGGAAACTCGATATTTGTATAGAAGGTTTGTGGCTTAATTACGAAGGTCGAATTCGTGAATGGGTAAAATCCGCCCAATGATTCCGTAGATATAGGTACCCATTCAAAATTTTATTTTCCAAATATTTCCAAAGATACAGATCAGATCGAATTCAAATCCAGTATTTCATCGGAAAATGACAGATCAAAGAATCACAGAATTTAATGAGGATAATATGGAAGGAAGATCACAGAAAATTGAATATTTGAAAAAAAATTTCAATACTCATCTAAGACGAATAAGTTCTGTTAATGATTCCGTAGATATACCCATTCAAAATTTCATTTTCCCAATATTTCCAAAAATACAGATTAGATCGAATTGAAATCCAGTAATTCATCGAAAAAAAAAATCTAGAAAAGCACGGTCCTGAAGAATGCAGATTTTGCTTTAAACTCGTTGCCGAAGCGGTCATCTACATTGAACATGCGAGCAAAAGCTGCTGCCTTCACGACAGTGCTTTTCTTTATTTTTTGAAATTGTTTTCTGATAGAAACTTTTATGTCTTGTTGATATATGTGTATCTGTCTAATAACCAAATAGTTTTTCCTTGTGTCATGAAGACAACTTCTATTGGATTTACCTTTGACTTCTACCGTAAACCCACACAAATAGATAATGTCATGCACGCAACCTCAAACCATTCCAGACGGCAAACATTAGTAGCTTTTCATTCCTACGTAAACAGACTACTTTCAATCCCGTTACCCTCAAACAACTACATATCAGAACTGTACGAGAAGTAGTGAGGGTTACCGTTATGTGCATAGCCTTCAGCGTTTCAGTGCTGTATTTTACCCACTTGCATGTCCTGCACGTTAAACAAGCTCAGTGACTTACGCTGGTAAATTCGTTCGTTCGCACATGAAACATCTTACCTGAGTAAAATGCCTCATATAATAGTGCGCCTTGCTAAAAACTCCTTTACTCCTGAATGTATCCCAAGTCGTTAATCTGATGGTGAAGATGCAACCTCGTACTCCATATCTATTTATTTCAACTTTACAACTGAAGTATTGAGCTCTATTTACAAAACACAAAAGTTTACAGTAACTCTGGGATCCAGGATTCGATTAAGCACTTATCTTAGTGGTTGGTGTGGTGGTATGTGGTGGATGGTAGGGGATCCGGCACTATGGTTGTCCAAACTGTTACTCCGGTACCAAGATAATACAGCCGAACCTCGACTCCAATTTTAAGATATTCCGGTACTAAGTAGGTCGTCTGGCTTTTAGATTTTCCATCCGAAGTGAACTCCAGTGTAAGATTATTCCAGTTCTAAGATATTCTTCCAATTCTCGACTTCGGAACTGAGACGCCTTTTGAATAGACGTCTTATAAGAATCAATAAAACTTAAAAATTCCACGACTTTTGTGGATGACAAGGTACTTTAATTCGATAAATTCTAGCAAGGTGTTGAAGCTTCAGCTTCTCTGTACCAATAAGAAAGATGTCCTCTTCATCTGATGTGACCCGCCAGACCGTGCGTGCGAAACACAAACTCAACCGTCAACGCGAAGAACGTTTTTTAACGATTGACATTGGTATCGGCAGTGAGGAGTTTTCTTGCGATTAAAATAGCTAGTGTAGCTTTTTTCGCGATTGAAACTGAAATCAGTGGAGAGTTTTGTAACGTTACACGTTTGAAGAATTGTAAAGGATCCAAACATATCTCAAGAAGGATGGATCAGCACGAAAAACCGACGAATATCTCAAAAAGAAAATCGCCTTAGGGTCGCTACAGAGTGGAGCGGAGAGCAAAGATGAGAGAGCAAAAAACTACGGGCTCTCTCATCTTTGCTCTCCGCTCCACCCTATAGCGACCCTTAGCCAAAGAATTATAAGACGAATTTCAAGCAACCCATGCCGAATTAACCGAAGCATTCCCCGAAGATCATGATTACTTCAAGCAAGATTTATTGGGCCAAATAAGAAAATGTTATGTAGAAATCAAGAACTACATTTGCGATCAACAATCGTCAAAACTCCTTGACCTGAAGAATGAAGGAAATTATCAACTCCCTATTATCCTTCAACTTCTGATAAAAATACAATCATTCAAACAAGAATTACTTAGAGCCACCGAAAAACTAAAGACCGAAAAACATCCGAAAATCTATAAATTCCTTGAAGGAAATCTAACACGAATCTGAAGAGATATCGAAGCAATGCATGTTATTATTGATGAATAATGATGAAGTCACCCGACACAAAAATAGCAACGTCTACTAAGAAAATAAATCGAGCTATGACCAGATCATCGAAGAAATAATCACGGCAACACCCTCTGGATTCAATGCACCCCAAAAACGAAATCTGTCTATAAATCTACCGAGAATCAGCATCCCAGCTTTCAATGGGGATTACGAAACATGGATAACTTTCAAAGACATATTCAAACAATACACCAAAATTTCGAATTAGGGAATGCGGAAAGGATGCATTATCTCAAGAACCAAACGAGAGGAGAAGCAGCACAGCTAATCCAGCATCTTGATGTATCGGTCAAAAACTATTCCAGCGCATGGAACTTATTCAGAAGAGATACAATAACAACAGACTTTTATTCAACAGATATGCCGACAACATTTTAAATCTACCCAATCTACAACAAGAATCAGCTGTCTCTATCAAGAGACTTCATGACACCGTGCAAGAGAACCTCAGAGCCATCGAAAACATGGGAGTTACAAACGACTAGCTGGGAAGCATGATAATCGCGCACATGTTTATTAAGAAATTGGACAACGAAACAAGAACATTGTACGAACAATCGGTAGCAACCCATATTGAAGAATTATCTAATCTCCTGGAGTTCCTAGAAAATATATTCCAATCCCTCGAAGCACTAGGAGGCATGAACAAAAATCCAGAAGGCACATTTTCAAGATACAAACCAAATATACAGAACTACCATACTGGTGCACGGCACTGCAAATACTGTGGAAATGAACATGAAATCTATCAATACCAGAAGTTCAAAGAAATTTCAATACAAAATGACCATAACTTCATTAAAAAAAGCATCTCTGCCTGAATTGCATGAACCATCCAAACAAGGATAGATGCCCTAGCAAGCATTTATGTTACAAATGCAACCGCCCTCACCATTCATTGTTGTACTGGGGGCATAATCAAAATACGAAAACAACACCGGGTAGCCAACGGCAACAGGAATCTCAACCCAACACATGGAAAAATCAACGCACCATGACCTCGGAGAGATGAAAAGAATTCGAGTCACACCTAGGAAGAACAGCAACTAATCCCAAACACCCAGCCATCTCCCCCCCCTCTAGCCACGGCCTTTATTCGCGTAAGAAATAACGCAGGATATGGTGAGCTAATGCGAGTTCTGATCGATTCAGGTTCTCAAGTATCTCTCATCTCGGAAGGAGCAGCAAACATATTAGGACTTCCCAGAGAAAAACACCAGGCAAACATAACAGGGTTAGCAGCATGTAACGCAGGTACTTCGAAATGGAAAATACAAGTCCTCTTAAAACCAAGATTCACCAGCAACTTTGAGTCACAAGCTGAGCTTTACATCCTGCCAAAATAAAACGAGCTCCATGCCCCCACCTCCGATAAACGCCGATGAGCACTGGGAAACTACAACCTTAGCCAATCCCACTTACAACAGACCTGGATAAATTGACATACTTCTAGGAATCGATATATACAAAGACATCGTTATAAATGGAATAAGGAAGTCTGAAAACGGGATTCTCGCACAAAATACCGAATTTGGATGGATCCTGTCCGGAAGTACATCTGCCGCTCCGCAACAAATTCCTTGTATGATTGCCACGGCCAAACAAGATAAACAACTCACGAAATTCTGGGAGATTAAAGAAGCAAATTCACAACAGGAGCCAAGACAATTTCTGCGATATGTTCTATGAAAAAATCCATGCAAGAAACCAAAGTGGAGTATACATCGTGAGGCTGCCATTCAGAGGAAGCGATCATCTCCTAGGACAATCGAAAAAACCGCCGTAGCACGACTTCTACAGATGGAAAAAAAGTTCAAATATATTGAATTAAAACATATGATACCCGCATATCAGATGACAAACAAAACAAAGTATTACATTCCACATCAAGCTGTAATGAAAGTAGATCGAGAAACAACCAAACTTCTAGTTGTTTACGATGCTAGCCAGAAAACCAGTACCGGAATTAGCCTAAATAACATACTTCACAGTAGTCCTAAACTTCAGCAAGACCTTATGGATATATTGATGAGATGGAGGAAATACAAAATAGCCATTACCGCAGATGTAGATAAATGTATAGGCAAGTCAAGTTACATGAAGATGATCAAAGGTTCCACACCAACGTTTGGAGATTCAACAAGAACGATCCCATACAAGAATATCAGTTGACTACCGTAACCTATGGAACAGCACCCCAATTGCATTATTAGAGGCATTTACCGAACAAATGATAAATTCGACTGTGAATTATCTACTCCTGGAATGAAAGACGTATTATGGAAGGAACTCAGCAAATCAAACATATGGATGTTCAATACTACAATTACAATATCGATGATATGGAATGGCAAGCGAGAAGAATTGACCATCAAAAGGGACTGGTAACATACACATACACTGTCTTATAACGACAAAACAACTCATCCTTCGTGCGAAATTCACAAACGAGATGCAGTTATTACACTCATTCAGCAAGCCATTACAGTTCAACATAACTCTGAGTAACCTTAACTCACTAACCCGTGATCATGCAAACATCAAACTCGAATCTGAAATAGGGGACATCTCTACAAATGTAACGGATATAATGGCATTAGAAGAGGAAGAGAACTCACACCTGTGGAGAAAAATCTCACACCCCATTACGCTTACTACCGTATAGCAATCTCCGTAACCGTCACATTGGACAGCATTTTCATATGGTGAAATATAGTTGACCCCTTCTTGTGAACATAAGAACCAGGCCCCACTCTGTCAATGAACTAAATTTACTAAATGCAGAAGAAATTCCTCTACAAGTAAAGGCAGAGACGATACCGAAACCATTGTCTTTATACAATGCCGAAACCTACCTCCCGCCAACAAATTTTCAATCTGAACCAGATGTATGCCGAAGCCAAGGTTCCAACAGAATCCAAATAAATGCATCCCCACCTGCTACACTTTACGACAGCATCATCAAATATCGCAGTTCCTGACCCTCCTCAAACAATTTTGAATACGCCTATGATTACGATTCACATTACTCATCATTCAACACCCAAGCAGGATTGAGTTACGACACAACTCGGAGGAGCTACACGACAGAAGTACCCTACAAAATCATCACCATCTTCATGCAAACGAAGTCTGCATCATCCTGGCCTCGGAATAATAATGTTCGATATTCGAACATTTTCCGAAATATTAAAATATTTCGTCAGATTGGTCAGATTTCGAAGAATTTTGGCCTAGACCTTCGAGTTTGTATTTTGCAGCAATAATCCAAATCTTAATTCAGTCCGATATTTACCTTCGGAGATAAGGAGAAATATATGCCAAATTCCGTTGTTATTTGGAATTTTAACGTTATTTTCGCAATATGTCAAGGAGAACAGATCCAATCAGATTGAAACTTCCTAATCAGTTGAAGAAAATTGAAAAATATAAAATTTTCGAAATTTTTGTTGAAATTTTTTTTCTCCGAAAGTGTAGACAATATCCCAACGAAATTTAGCACAGGATTCTAAATCAGTATTCAACAACCATGTTTCAAATTTCAATTCGAAACGATATTTACTCTCGGAGATATATGGAAACAAATGTCATATTTCGTTGTTTGAATTTTGGACTTTCATTTCATCGATATCTCAAGAAGTACAAATGCGATCATATCGAAACTTGGTGATTATATAGAGAATACCAACCCGAAATTTATTGCCGAATTTCGTATGGATCCAGTAGTTAGAAAGTTTTTTAAAAATTTTCATTCGAAAATATTCGAAATTTTTATTGAAAAATTTTCATCACACCAAATATTCGTAGCTAGTTGAAGATTATATCAGCGCGTTACTTACGTGGAGTTTCGTTTGTCTCCAATCGTTCAAAAATTAAAAAAAAATTTTTTTCTAAAATTAGCCACGCCGAAAAAGATTTTTTTCTGAATTTCGATGAATTTCGCCACATATCTTGAAGTTAGTCTTCCACAGCAGTTTATCAAATCTCAATTTGATCTGGTGTTTATTTCCAGAGATATTAGGAAATATTATGTAAAATTTCATCGTTATTTGAAAGTTTCAGAATTTTTCCTCAATATCCCGATAACTATTGACGCGATCAGATTGAAACTTAGGATATTCTTTGAAGTCAATATTCAAAAATAGTTCTTCGAATATCAGTTTGATCTGATTCTCATTTTCTGAAATATTGAAAGATTAAGGTTATTTCATTTCCCTAATATCTCAAGAACAGACGCTCTATCAGATAAAACTACACACGACTCACTGTAAAATTCCGTGCGGATCGTAAATAAGGGTGGAAAATTGTTTAAAAATATTTTACCGGAAACTACCGGGGAACTCGTCAGGACATGATGGGTATGAAAGGAAGAATTCAGTAGTTTTATATTCTTATCAAAACAAAGGACTCATAGAATAGAAAAGAAGAGAATAGAGTTTCTTAATCCTTCATGACATACAAATATGTCTAGTCAATTATGAAGAAAGAAAACAGAAAACATATTATTCCTCACATAAGACATCATCGCCCGAGAAATCTCCCACAGTATAATATCGTTTTCGGATTTTTATCACTTTCTTGAACTGCTTAATATCTAACAGCCTAATACTATTTGAAACATGATTATACAATAAAATTGCCTGATAAGCAGGACTTGTTTCATACTTCGATGTATTATGAAAAGGAATGCTAAGTGTAGTAACATTCCTTGTGCGTATTTGTGAAAGCTGATGGAAAGGTCCACCATTATCAAATATTCATTTTCCTTCATGTATATTAAACGCCTAAATATGAACAGTGAAGGTAAAGTGAGTATTTGATTTTCTTCGAATATATTTCTACCTATGTCTCAGGTTGAAGATAAAACGTAAGATTCTTTTCTGCATTATAAACACATAGATTTCAATGCTCTCCATTGTATCGAAGCATCAAATTGTTCAACCATCTGTCCCCTGTTATGAAATTCCTGAATTTTAACATGTTCGGAAAAGAAATGAAGGACATTATTCTTTTAGCTGAAGTTTACTATTCGGTGCAAGAGTATTTGTATGATTTTTTGATTAGGTAATCTTAATTGTTGTTTTATTATAGTTCTTATTCTGACCTGTCCTATATGTCAAAAAGGATCCAATAAAGTTTTTATTATTATTTATATTTACTTAAATTATAATTATTAATTTTATTATTATTATTCCTCAGATTTCTCGGCCAATCGCAAAAAACCTAGAAAAAACTAGTCAGTAGTTTACAACAGGGTTTCGAAATTCAGTTTGATCCGATATTTACCTTCGGAGATATTGGGAAAGAATGTGTCGCATTTCTTGGTTCCCCGGTATTGTTGTTATTTACACAGTAACTCTAAAAATTTCAAAAAGCACTGCCGTGAAGGCAGCAACTTTTGCGCGCATGTCCAATGTAGATGACCGCTTCAGCAACGAATTTGAACGTGCGCGCAAAAGCTGCTGATTTCACGGCAGTACTTTTTGAAATTTTTTTCTGATAAATTACAGGATATCAATTCGATCTAATCTGTATTTTTGGAAATATTGGAAAAATAAAATTTTGATTTGGTATATCTGCGGAATCATTGGGTGGATTTCACCCATTCACGAATTCGACCTTCGTAATTAAGCCCCAAACCTACTCTACAAATATCGAGTTTCTAAGTCGTTTCTTCCGGAAGTTATTGTGTTTACGGTCAGCCTAACGGCCGACTGCGTAAACACAATAACTTCCGAAAGAAACAACTTAGAAACTCGATATTTGTAGAGAAGGTTTGGACCTTAATAACGAAGGCCGAATTCGTGAATGGGTAAAATCCACCCAATGATTCCGTAGATATACCAAATCAAAATTTTATTTTTCCAATATTTCCAAAAATACAGATCAGATCGAATTTAAATCCAGTACTTCATCGAAAATAACAGTTCGAAGTTTCATACAGAATTTAATGAGGATGATATGATGAGAAAATCATAGAATTTTTTTTTTTTCAAATTGTTCTAATAACACGATTATCACGAAATTTTGCATAAAGTTGTCTTTCAGCATCATGAAACTAGCTGTCAAGTTTAATCAGGACTGAATCAGCATTTCTCGAGTTATACCGAAAAAATCAACGATATCGAGAAGAAAACCTCGAAATTTGACATATTTTTTTCCCATATCTCCAAAACTTATGATCGTATCGAACTGAAATTTGGTACACTGCTGTGAAATTAGAAGGTCAAAGTGTAAGTATAATGTGTTTTGGATATGATGAATGGTTTCTGAAAAAAAAATTTTTTTGGAAAAAAATTTCGAAAAAAATTTTTTTTTAAAATTACCGACAATATGATCCTGACGAAATTTGGCTCAAAGTTGCGCGTCGATGCACTTCACCTAACTGCCAAGTTCGAATCCAATCGCTCAAGTAGTTTCTGAAATAAAAAATAAATAACTTCAAAAGTTCAAATGCCTATAACTCCGAAACTATTCGATCGATTTGGCCCATTAACGAACTTAACCGCGGCATTCCGATGCGCAACCTATGCTGAAAGTTTCAAGTTGCTAGCTTGCTTCTGTCGACAGTTATCGTGTCTACGGCCGGCCAACCGGCCGGCCGGCCGGACAGAATCAATTTTGACACCGGATTCGTCATCAGTGAGTCCAACCTAGTCGATTGAGACCATTTTCGGTTCAATCATCCAAAATTACAGACATTTGGACAAAACGATAGCACGCTGTTCCCCTAGAACATGCGCGCAAAAATGTTGATATAATGAAATTTCGAATGGATATAAAAGGTATGCGGAATCAGTGGAGGATTTCACCAAATTGCGAATTCAGCTTTCGTAATTGATCCGGTACAACAACAGTCAAGTCTCTAAATGTATTCTCATTTTAAGGTTGGCAGCAAGGCTGAACCCAACCACAAACACATCGAAAGAAACGACTTAGAGACTCGATATTTTTATATCAGGTTCGGGGGTTAATGTTTGAGATTGAGTGTTCTCATTTGGAAAAACAGAGTCGTATTGTGTTTCGCTACTTTCGTTACAGCCTCGTAGCCCCAAATTTTCAAAATAATCGACCGATAATGCACTGTTGTCTCTACCCTGTGTAATATTATACTTTGAGATTATATCTGGGTGGTATCTTCGGCTTTAATTCGGCATCATAATAACGGACTTTCAATAATGGAAGTTCTCATCAAAATGACCTGAACTTCCACTATTCCTGGGAAGAATTATGATGTTCATTTTTGAGGAATTCTGTTCGGTGTAGGTTGAGTAATGCTCTTGGGGTCCACGTCAAAGTTTCCTGGTTATAATGCTTATTATAATCAGAAAATGGGTAGAGATACATATTTCCATCGTGAAAATTGAAATAGTAAAAAACAGAACGATAGCACGCTGTTCCCCCAAACATATGCCCAAAAATAACACATAGGAGCCCTCCTTACGGCATCGTTCTAATACTCAATACTACAGCGCATCCACCAAATTGTCAGGAGGATAATGTAATTTCATTCACTGTTTGCACTTATTACAGATCCGCCAGAAGGTTCAGACTCAGAAAACAATGTGATGATGCCCCCAGAAATGTACGTGCCGAATCAAGAACAGTGGCTGGAACTCAGAGCAATAAACAAGTCGAAATTGTATCTGCCGAAACTATGTTGCGAATGAAAAATGGAAGTTCGTATCAAGAAATTTTTATCCTCTTTTCTCAATGCACATTATAATATATCGTATTATATAATGCGGAATGATATTTCGATTATTGTAAAAATATCCATTCACAAATCAATTAAATGTACCTTTTTTGAAATGTCTCAAATATCCGATAAAACATTATTTGCTCCAATAAATATAGGGTCGTTGTCAGTTCATGGATTTACCTAACAATCTGCGAATATCTGGAAATGTTCTGATCGTAATGTTGTTACTTCTGTTCACTTAATTTAGGTTATAAAATATTCATCGAAAATAAAAGGACTCTTCAGTTTTCCCCAGAAATATGTAGTAAGTTTGGAAGGGTCAGTTTTCCTTAGTACTTCGCCAACGACAATATACGATCAGCTCCACATCCAAGCATTTGGCTAGTGTAACAAGTAACAAAGCTGAGAACTAAAATGTAACATTGCGTAACAATAGCATGGATCTGTCCATTCTTGTTGCTGAATTTTTGCCAGTGCCTTCTCATTTCATCGCAACACGTTATACTATTCGAAAAATCGTTTGTAACTATCGCTTTCTAGGAAGAGTTCAATTAGAGTAGATAGGTATAGAACTCTGAATAAAGGTATAGAATATTTGGCTGAAAATACTGATGATGAATGCAATGTCTAATTCCCGTCCGACCGTACGTATGTGCTGAAACTTTCGAAGAAACCGAATTAAAGTCGTGAAATCAACAGGATATGTTTGAATTTTGTTCATTCCAGTTAGGTTTGTCCATGCTCAAAATCGTCCAAACAATAACTTTCGAACGGAATCAGCGTGTGACATGAAATTTTCAGGTTATTATCGTGGAGATAATCGGCCGAACGATTTTCGAGTTACTCTATCTGGAATTTTTTTAATCCTCAGTACCTCAGAAAATACTGCTCCGACCAAATTGAAAGTCGGTGAGTAGTTCCAAGATACCAACTACACTAACGGTCGACCGTAAACACAATAACTTCCGAAAGAAACAACTTAGGAACTCGATATTTTTAGAGTAGGTTTGGACCTTAATCACGAAGGCTGAGTTCGTGAATAGCTACAATCCACCCAATGATTCCGCAGATATACCACATTCCCATTCAAAATGTTATTTTCCTAATATTTCCAAGAATACAGATCGAATTAAAATCCAGTAATTTATCGAAAAATGACAGGTTCATTCAGAAATCAATGAAGATAATATGATCAGAAGATCACAGAATATTGAGGACAGAATCGATTTTGACACCGGATTCGACATCAGTGTGTCCAATCTAGTCGTTTGAGACCACATTCGGTTCAAAATGTGGAAATTACAGACATTTGGACAAAACCATGGCACGCTGTTCCCCAGAACAGCGCAAAAAAAGTAATGGATTTCCATTCGATCTAATCTGTATTTCTGAAAATATTGAGAAAATCTAATTTTGAATGGATATATGTACGGAATCATTGGGCGGATTTTACCCATTCACGAATTCGATCTTCGTAATCAAGCCCCAAATCTTCTCTAGAAATATCGGGTTTTGATATTTGTAGAGAAGGTCTGGACCTTAATTACGAAGGCCGAATTCGTGAATGGGTAAAATCCACCCAATGATTCCGAAGATATACCCATTCAAAATTTTATTTTCCCAATATTTCCAAAAATACAGATGAGATCGAAGTGAAATCCAGTTCTTCATCGAAAAATGACAGTTTGAAGGTTCATACAGAATTTAATGAGAATAATATGATGAGAAGATCACAGAATATTAAATATTCGAAAAAAAAATTTTAATTTTTTTTTCAAATTGTTCTAATGATACGATCATCACAGAGTTTCGCACAATGTCGATCTTCAACATCTTCGAACTAGCAGCGAAGTTTCATGACGATTGAATCAGTATTTCTTGAGTTATCCCGAAAAAAACAACGATATCGAGAAAAAAACCACGAAATTCTACATATTTTTCCCAAAATCTCCACAACTAATTGCCGTATCGAACTGAAATTTGGTACAACGTGGAGTTCAAGGTACAACTGAAATTGTTCTCAAATATGAACAATTGTTTCCGGCCCATTAACGAACTTAAGCGCGGCATTCCGATGCGCGAGCTACCCTGCGAGTTTCGAGTCATAAGCTGGCTGCGTTCGACAGTTATCGTGTCCACAGCCGGCCGGCCGGACAGAATCGATTTTGACACCGGATTCTTCATCATTGAGTCCAACCTAGTCGTTTGAGACCATTTTAGGACCGATCATCGAAAATTATAGACATTTGGACAAAACGATAGCACGCTATTCCCCTAGAACATGCGCGCATAAGGGGGGTTCTCATTAAAAAAAAAATGTGTTTCGATGTTTTCGAAATTGCCAACTTTGACAACGCAACGAATCATAAAACGAAGTTTTTCCAATGAGAAACCTTGAAGATATCCATGTTTCAGCAGAGCACCATTATCAATATTTTTTCACCATTTCGCGTAAAAAAAGGAATTCTTGACGGAAATTCGAAAGTTTGACTTTAAAACAACTAAGAATTTTAAAAGGAATCCATTTTTATTATAAAATTTGGAGCTTGGAGTTGGAGCTGAAAGTTGATGAAACCACGAACCCCGAGTCCCACGAATCTCAAAAAATATACATAAAGTCATCGCCTTTGTCAAAGCTCAAGTCCGAAATTGCTACGTGAATTTCGATTCCTTACCAAAACTATTCAAATGAACGGTTTTCGTGGGACACCCGGTATATGCCTTTGCCGAAGCAATGTGCAAAGACCACTTGTTGTTTTTATATTATAAAATGACCGAAGTTAATCCCAGGCTTAACGTAACAAACACATTAACACCATGCGTGAATTGTAACGTAAACGTTACGTTTGTAACACCTAGAATAAGCGCCGCGTAGGAAATCTGGCAACATGGTAAAAACATTCATATTTCCTATCCGCAATATGGCAGATGGGTAGTTGGTCGGTGCGTTTCGTTTCTAATTGGTGGTATTTGTGAATGATGGTTTGTGACTGACAAGTTGTTACTCCTCGATTCCGAGCACGTGTTACGCAGTGCAGATATTTGCAGTAAGTGAATGTTTGATAAATATTAAAACAATCGATAATTTTGAGGTTGAGTTTTTAAGGCTCTTACTATGGTATCGTAATGATGAATACGGAATGGGCAAGGGATCCGACTTGGATGATTGATTTCACATGATATTTCCGTTGCAGTATTGTTGGATTAATATTCTTCAATTATTGTTACAAAATGTAAACAACTAACGTTGCGGAGTCAGTGATTTTTGATGGGAATAACCTCCTTGTATGATGATTGCATACCGATCTGTTATTAGACAACAACCCTTTGTTTTTGTTAACTATGTGCGACGGAAGTGGAGAATGTCCTAGTTTTGATCAGAAGCTCATTACCTTCTTTATGAGATGAATGATGTATTAATTTTCCGGAAATTTTCAAACTGATTGCCCCATTTTGGGTGTTGATCCTTTAATTTAAGTGTTGTGATTTTCGTGCGCATGTTCTGGGGAACAGCATGCTTTCGTTTTGTCCAAATGTTTGTAATTCTCGAATTTTGAGCCGAAAATTGTCTCAAACGACTAGGTTGGACTCACTGTTGGTTGTAGTATAAGAACTTGCAACTTTTTCATTGAGATCGTGCTATCAGTGAATCTGAAAAAAAAATTCAAAATTTTTCTCGAAAAAATTTTTTTTTGGAAATATCCATAACATTTGGAAACAATTTCTTTCACATCTTTCATAGCATTGTTCAAAATTTAAGTTCGATACGGTTATAATTTTTGAAGATATTGTAGAAAATCGTTTGAAATTACTTGGTTTTTTTCCTCGGTATCGAAGTTTTTTTGTACAATCCTTTAAAAGCTAGAAAAGCACTGACGTGAAGTCAGCAGCTTTTGCGCGCATGTTCGAAGGAGATGACCGCTTTGGCAACGAATTCGAACGTGCGCGCAAAAGCTGCTGCCTTCACGTCAGTGCTTCTCTAAGTTTTGTAAGGATTGCACAGTTCTTGAATTTCGCACTTTTACTTTATTGTGGTATATTGCTATTCTGCGGACAAGAACTTCATCAGTTGTGTTTTCTAGTCACAATCTTTGTAATTTTAGAACTCTGAACCGTGATGGTCAAAACTATAATTACATGGGACTGGATGATTAAGAATTCTTGTTCAAATTCAATTTTGTTGTCCGTCTGGGCGTTCGTTCATTATCAGTCCTACTGATTGAATTGGAATTCAGTTATTAATTGTTGAGTTATGCTTAAGTGCCTGACGATTACCTTATACTGCTATCATGAAGATTTCGCTGAAATTTTTCTTCAGTTTTCAACTAACTATATAGATACTAGAATTCTACCCGATGTGATATAAATTCTTGGAAATTATTGGGAAAATGAGATTTCGAATGGACGCTAAATCCTTCTAGTTTTCCACATACACGAATTCAAATGCTGTATACTCCCGAAAGAAACGATTTGGAGAGCTGATATATGTAGAGTGTAAGTTTGGGTATGCATTGCCACGATTAGTGATGTTGAAGACTTATTTTAAATCCATTCGAAAAAATCGTAGAGCTGCGTTATTCGGGGTCAATGTCTGTATGGGTGACCCTTCTGCCGCAATTTGCTTCTACTCTACATCAGTACTTTTCTTCATTCAAAATCCTCATAATTGGTGCAGCGAAAGTTGAATATTTTTTCAGGAGAATAAATTACTTTCGGGCTTATGTGCATATTAACCAGAACGTTATAATTCTTCACAAATGATTGTTATTTTCGATTTTTAAGATGAAAATGATGGACTCACCGATGAAGAATAGCGGTCAAATTTCATTCTGTTCGACCAACCATCCGTTAACGCCGTGACGTAATATCGCAGACTGGTCACAGATTGTTTGGACATGGGAACAAACTGCGGTGTTAATTTTGGTATTAGACGAAAACCAACTTTTCGAACGAAAATTTTCACGAACGAATCTTTGGTTCGGTACCTAAAGATAGGTAGAACGGTTTTCATTTATACCTTTCGAAAATTTGGGATTATTTCCTCAATATTTCGAGATGTATCGAAGCGATCAGATAACTTCGTTCAGTGTTAAGTTATGATACTGACGCCAAAGTTCATGCAAAATTCCATGAGGATCGTTGAGTTGAAAATAAGAAAAAAATCCGAATTTTTTTTTGAAATATAGCCACCCGATTTCTATAAAACTTTGCACACATCTCTAGGATCATATTCAACATAAATTTCATCACGATGCTATATTTTACTTCCGGAAATATTGGGAATAGATGTGATTTCGAACAAGCGCGTCAAAGTTTTTGACGTCACGTCAGTGTTTTTCTAGAATTTTTGCGCGCATGTTCTAGGGGAACAGAATGCTATCGTTTTGTCCAAGCGTCTGTAATTTTCGAATTTTGAGCCGAAAATAATAATAATAAACGTTTATTGACCATAAAAGAAAAGAATAATCATTACAAACTATTACACTACAATTAGATAGACAATAGGCAGAAGGTTCAGACACTGAGGGGGGCCTCAGGTCTGTTCTACCCCCAATGCCTCGAATTTTTCAATTATGTTTAGCGATCCGGCTTTGACAATTGCTAGAAAAGGGAGAGAGAAAAAAAAATAATAAATAAAAAAGGCATGAGGAAATGGAAAAGGAAGAGAGGAAACAGGAACGACACTACATAATTTGGTTTTGAGTCTTCAGCAAATATTCTCCAAATTTTTTTCTGAACGCGCTAGGTGTTGCACAAGGATCAAAAGTTTCAACCCCATCAATTCATTCAGCAAATCTGAAATGTTGTAGGAAAATGAGCGTTTGTAAAGTTCTTTCCCATGAGAAGGAACAGCAAGGAGGACCTTGCGTCGAATGTTGAGATTGTGAACGTCAGTTCGGTATCTCAATCGCTCATGCAGATAAGCTGGGGACTTGAATTTGACAACCTTAAAAAAAACATGCCATATGAAGCCGTCCGCGGTTGCTCATATTGAGTCAGTTGGATTCTCTCAGCTTGTGAGATATTCCCCTTCCCCGCCTGATACCGAAAATGGTCTCAAACGACTAGGTTGGACCCCACTGATGACGAATCCGGTGTCAAAATCGATTATTGCCTGTCGGCCGTGGACACGATAACTGTTGAACGGTGCAAGCTAGCGACTTGAAACTTTTAGGGTAGTTCGCGAATCGGAATACCGCGGTTAAGTTCGTTAATGGGCCAAATTGGCCAAATGGTTTCGGAGTTATAGCCATTTAATGTTTTGACGTTATTTCTCCAATACATCAGGAAATACAGGAGCGATAGGATTGAAACTTAGAAGTTAGTTGAAGCGTAACGACGCGCAACTTTTTGCAAGATTTTGTTGTGAACGTGTGGTCACTTAATTCGAAAATTTTTTTTTTCAAAATCCTTTTCGAAAAAAATTTTTTTTCAGAAACTATTGACCATATCCAAAAACAATTCTGCTTACACCTTGAGCTTCATATTTTACAGAAGTGTACCAAATTTTAATTCGATACGGCTATTAGTTTTGGAGATATTGCGAACAAATATGTAAAATTACGTGGTTTTCTTCTCGATATCCTGGGTTTTTTCGTTATAACTCAAGAAATACTGATTCAATCATGATGAAACTTCGGAGCTAGTTTGAAGATGCTGAAGGACAACTTTGTGCAAAATGATCGTGTCATTAGAACAATTTGAAAAAAAATTATTTTTTTTTTCAACTAGGTATTCGATATTCTCCTTATCTAATTGATCTCATTTAAATTCAATATGAACCTTCGAACTGTCAATTTTCGATAAAGTACTGGATTTCAATTCAATCTAATCTGTATTTTTGGAAATATTGGGATGATAAAATTTTGAATGGGTCGGCCTTATGACCGACCGTAAACTAAATAATTTCAGAAAGAAACAACTCAGAAGAAGAAGGAAGGCTTGCGGGGCTTAATTACGAAGGCCGAATTCGTGAATGGGTAAAATTCACCCAATGATTCCGCAGATATACCGATTCAAAATTTTATTCTCCCAATATTTCCAAAAACACAGATTAGATCGAATTGAAATCCAGTTCTTGACAGTTTGAAGTTCATACAGAATTTAATGAAGATAATATGATAAGAAGATCGCAAAATACTAGGTATTTGAAAAAAAAAATTTCCCGAATTGTTCTAATGACACGATCATCAAGAAATTGTGCACATTGCTGTATCTCAACATCTTCGAACTAGCTGCGAAGTTTCATCACGATTGAGTCAGTATTTCTTGAGTTATACCGAAAAGAACGACATCGAGAAGAAAACCACGAAATTCTACATATTTTTTCCCAATATCTCCAGAACTAATAGCCGTATTGAATTGAAATTTGGTACACTGCTGAGAAATATGGAGTTCAACGTTTAACTGAAATTTTTCTTAAATATGAACAATAGTTTCAAGAAAAAAAATTTTTCTCGACAAAAATTTTATTTATAAATGATGCTTCTAATTCTGTTCGAAGCTATTCCTGGCTATTTCCGCTCGTTATAAACGATGCTAAATCATCCGATAACAATAGACGGTCGTTCTAACAGAAGCGATGTAGCTAAGAAGGAAAATTTCTCGTTATAAACGAAGCACTAAGAATATTTTTACATAAAATTTTGACTCCGAGCTCTCGTTATTACCGGAAGTTATTTGCATTGCATCAGATGGGCGGCAGTCCGTACCTTGAAAATTTGCTCGTTAAAACCGAACTAAGTTATAAGTGGTACTCGTTGTAACCGTACCCGACTGTATGTAGATTTGAATGAACTAATAAGAAAAGATCCATCCGTCTGATGTCCGTTGTCCGGGACTTTCCTCTGAAAGTACTGAACCGAAATCCGTAACGATATGTCTTTGAAAAAGGAAACTTGGTTTCCGAAACGTGCTTCAGACGCAGAAAGTATAAGTGGATTAGAGATTAGTTACACACTGTTTTGTTATCAGTATTCTATCCACAGTGAACTCAAATAGTTGCTTCTAGGGTAGGTTGAATTTTGAAAAGCGACGGTTCAGTTCGTTAATGGGCGAAATCGGCCAAAGGGTTTCGGAGTTAGAGCTATTTCAAATTTTGAGGTTATTTCCGTGATAACACGTAACCTACTGGAATGATTAGATTAAAGCTTTAGTTAGTTGGAGTTTAACGACGCGCAACTTTTTGCAAAATTTTTTTGGGATCGTACTGTCAGTCATTGAAAAAAAAATTTTTTTCGAAAAAAATTATTTTTGTTTTCAAAAACTGTTTATCGTATTAGCGAAAAACATTTACTCAGGCCTTAAGCTTTATATTTCACTGTAGTGTACCAAATTTCAGATCCGATTATTATTTTTCTAGATATTTGGAAAAAAAGCTACAAATTTTACAGGAGCCAGGACCCAATGACATAGATATCTTAAATAAAACTTATATATTATTCATATTTCATTGGTTTGCACAACACAATTTAAGCGTTTCTCAATTTATAACTCAGGGTCCACTGTTCGTAAATCATCCGGGTTAAAATTTTTAGGTTGAGTTATGCAACAGTAATCAACGTTGAGAAATTCATGAAAATTCGGTCGTAAGTTTTCGAGAAATAATTTTTTTCCCTCCTAACCCTAGTTTTGAGCCATTAGGGTAATCTGATCCTGCTGCCGATTTTGTCCGACGAACTTAACCGTCGCATTTTGAAATGCAACCTACCCTAAAAGTTCCGAGTCGATAGCATTCTCCGTAAGCCCGTAATCGTGAAGACGGCCGGCCGGCGGGACAGAATCGGTTTTGAAACCGGATTCGTCATCTGTGAGACCAACCTAGTCGTTTGAGAACACAATCGTCTCAAAATTCGAAAATTACAGACATTCGGATTTTTTTCATAGTATGGCTAATTCAAAACATATGTTTGCAGTAATATCGATGCAGAAACTTTGATGCGTTGTAATGATTAATTCATTAAAAGAAAAGATAGTTGTATCAGAGTCCAATGTCATCATTCTGAACATTTCTGACATTCTGTTACCACAGAATACGAATTCGCTAATATCTCTGAATAACGAACATAAGGAAGGAGCATAGTGCCTCACAAAGTGGGTCCGGGATGGATGTTGCATATGGCCGACTTCCCTTTCACTTTGAAGAGAGAACAACTTGTTCCGAGACTTTTTTGTCTGAAGAAACTAACCAACATGAGTCATACTAGGAGGTTCAATATGGGCGCATATGTAGAAAAGCGGTATGCTTCTTCCTGTTATTCTTTATTCAAAGGCTAATATTTAGAGTAGTCATGGAAACCGCGAAGTAGTCGGTCGCCAGATCTCGATTTCGATGCAGCAGTTGTATTGTTCAATATTCAATACTCTGTTTGTTGGCTGTCAGCTAAATGTATTTGTTTATTCAAAAAATTAAACAATGAGAGAAATAATCCTCCCTCGGAGGAATTCTCATATCAATTAACTCATCGTTAGTTTCTGCAAATTGATTATCATAACTATTTTGCAGAAGCTTTCAGTTTGTTATTGGATTTTCAAATCAAAAAAATCCAATACAAAGTTAATACCACTCAATGATGTAACATTTCATCTCCTAAAATTTATATATTTGCATAACCTTCGTTACAATATGGGATGGATACTCTTCATGCCTAAAAATAGCAAAATACTAATTAACTTGAGATGAAAATATATCGAATCGTTTCTACCTTTTGAATTCTGGTATTTTCCGGGGTTCAGAGTTGTTGATTCAACTTTCAGGTAACAAGGTAATGTTTCCAAATGATTTTATTTGTTCAATTTGCAGATGTGTCAAATTCATAACAAATTCCATAGTTTCATTCCTTATCAGGATTAAACTTGGTAATTAGTAATTCGTATACTTTTTGTAGATATTTCTCAAATGCTTTGTTTTTACTTGAATAGTCAAAGAGCTTGCACAACCACAAATCTCCTATAGTCTATCTCGATTATTGAAATCAAACCTGCCATTCGCAATATATCGCACAAATCCGGCCGACTGCGTAAACACAATAACTTCCGAAAGAAACATCTTAGTAACTCGATATTTGTAGAGAAGGTTTGGACCTCAATTACGAAGGTCGAATTCGTGAATGGGTAAAATCCACCCAATGTTTCCGCAGATATACCCATTCAAAATTTTATTTTCCCAATATTTCCAAAAATACAGATTAGATCGAACTGACATCCAGTACTTTATCGAAAAATAACAGTTCGAAGGTTCATACAGAATTTAATGAGGATAATATGATGAGAAGATCACAGAATATCAAATAATTGAAAAAAAAAATTGATTTTCTTTTTAAATTGTTCTGATGACACGATCATCACGATTTGCACGATGTTGTTCTTCAACATTTCCAAACTAGCTGCGAAGTTTCATCACGATTGAATCAGTATTTCTTGATATATACCAAAAAAACCAACGATATCGAGAAGAAAGCCACGAAAGTCTACATATTTTTTTCCAATATCTCCGAAACTAATAGCCGTATCGAATTGAAATTTGGTACACTGCTGTGAAATATGAAGTTCAAGGTATAACTGAAATTCATCTCGAATATGAACAATTATTTCAGAAAAAAATAATTTTTTTTAAATTGAGTAACAATACAATTTCGACGAAATTCTGCTAAAAGTTGCGCGTCGTTATGCTCCAACTTACTGCCAAGTTTCAATTCAATCGCTACAGTTGTTTCTGAGATATGAGAAGAATAACCTCAAAATTTCAAATTGCTATAACTCCGAAACTATTTGGCCGATTCGGCCCATAAACGAACTTCACCTTCGTATTTTGAAATGAAACCCTTCCTGAAATTTTCTAGTCGATAGAATCCTCCGTACGCCCGTTTTCGTGATGACGGCCGGCCGGGCAGAATCGATTTTGACATGGGATTCGTCATCAGTGAGTCCAACGTCGTTCAAGTCCATTTTTGGCTCAATAATCGAAAATTACAGACATTTGGACAAAACGATAGCACGCTGTTCCCCTAGAACATGCGCGCAAAAAATGCAAATTTTTTTTTCAAATATTCAATATTCTGTGATCTGTGATCATATCCTCATTAAATTCTGTATGAACCTTCAAACGGCCATTTTTCGATAAAGTACTGGATTTAAATTCGATCTTATCGGTTTTTTTTGGAAATATTGGGAAAATAAAATTTTGAATGGGTAATCTGCGGAATCTTTGGGTGGATTTCATCCATTCACGAATTAGGCCTTCGTAATTAAGGTCCAACGTTCCCTACAAATATCGAGTTTCTAAGTTGTTTCTTTTGGAAGTTATTGTGTTTACCGTTAGGCCGATTCAAAATTTTATTTTTCCAATATTTCCAAAAATATAGATTAGATCGAATTGAAATCCAGTAATTTATCGAAAAAGATTCAAGAAAAGCACTGCCGTGAAGGCAGCTGCTTTCGACCGCAAGTTCAAATTCGTTGCCGAAGCTGTCATCTACATTGAACATGCGCGCAAAAGCTGCTGCCTTCACGGCAGTGCTTTTCTTGATTTTTTGAATTGAATATTTGAAAAATTTGAATTTTTTGCTCGTTATGTCTGAGGTGAATAATAACTCAGCACACTAAACATAAGATGGCTGAAAGTTGATAAAGAACCTCAATTTATGCTTCAGAAACGATGTGTGAGTCATGACCCTTACCAAGCCATCCTCTTAGCATTTTCAACGCGGAATAAAAACGAGATAATATATTGATTTTTATGAAATGATTTTCACAAATTTTCCTGAAATTGACATTGATATGAGAAAAGCAATTCAGTCTGAAAATTGTGTGGAGTGACAGACTATGATACCAAGATCCTCCTGTTTCGTATTCCTTTTTCTTTCTTAAATATGCCAACCCTTTCCCAAAACAAAAGTTTGTGTCCGTTATATTATTAACACACTTCTAGTTTGAAGAATCGCACGCAGCCATTTCGACTACAAGAGGATATTCGTGGATGTCAAGAGAAAAGGACTCCTCCATTTTGTCCGAGGACCTGCTATAATTAACTTTCTGTTTGTTTTTTGGTATTCGGAAACAGTGGGAATTGGACGCTCGGTGATATGGTCCTATATTAGAGTCTTGATGAAACCCATTGTTGCGAAGAAAAATTGATTTTTCAGACATACTCTTCCTCCCCTCAATCAGGTCGATTCTATTTGCGTATTGCTATGAACCTTGCTACTCTAGTCTTATTGCTATCTTTCTAATTTATAGCAATATTGCCAAGATGTTACGTATTCTGTTCCGAGTGTTATAGCAATGTTTGTTATGAATTTTGTCAGAACAATATTGCTATCATGGACTTCCATAATTGGTGATTTTAGAGCTGACAACACTGTATTTTGTGACTTTAGAGCTACAAGGAAGAAGAAAACAACCCTGCTTCGTGAGTTTTCTTTATGATTTCGCATACATAACCTCTATCTACGGCTTTCTTTATTCATGTAAACATCGACATAAAAAATGTTAGGAAACGGAACGAGTCAAATTGACCAATTTCCTGGGTACCAATAGAATATTGGTTACCAGAAATCAAATGCAGCAATTTTATTCAGGCGTTAATGATTCGAAATTCGATAAACTTTTTCGTTGGCACCCCAAAGGGATTGATTGTTGTTGAGATGATTAGAATAATCATATCAGCTCTTGTCTACTATGCCTGTATTTTATTTAGTCTTAGAATTTTACTTGAAATCAAATAATTGAGAACCTTGAATACATTTCCATTAGCATATACTTTTTCCGCGCTTGTTCTGGGGAACAGCGCGTCATCATTTCGTCACGATGTCTGTAATTTTCGAATTTTGAACCGAAATTGGTCTCAAACGACTAGGTTGGACTCACTGATGAAGAATCCGTGGTCAAAATTGATTCTGTCCGTCCGTCCGTGTGCGCTGTAACTTTCGAACGGATGGATCTAGAGTCTTGAAATTTTCAGGTTAGGTTAAGATCCTGATTATCTCAGTTAAGTACAGCCATTTGAAATTTTGATTTTTCAATAACTCGAAAAATATTTATCTGATCGAAATGAAACTTGGTTGGAATATGAACAGTGTCAATAAGAAGATAATCCATGGAAAAATGAAAAAAAAATTTTTTTCGAAAATGTTTATATTTCATTGAAATTTCACTGAAATTCCCAAGTCACCATTTCGCAATGTGAACAAGCGCGTAAAAGCTGCTGACTTCACGTCAGTGCTTTCCTAGATTTTTTATTCATGTAAACATTGACTTATTCAAAAATGTTACGAGACAGAAAAAGTCAAATAGACCTTTTTTCCTGGATGCCAATAGAATATTAGTTTCCAGAAATCAAATGCAGCAATTTAATGCAGGCGTGAATAATTCGAAATTCGATGAACTTCTCTGTTGGGAATTCAAAGCGATGGCTTTTGTTGAGATCTTTAGAATTATCATCTCAGCTATTGTTTACTATGCCGGTATTTTAGTCTGAGAATTTTCCTTGAAATCAAATATTCTAGAGAACCTTGAACAAATTTCTATTAGCACATACTTCCTTATCTTCAATATTTTCGAATTCTTGGAAGAAATAATATTGAAACAAATGGATCTCTGTAAGATTCCCTTTCTAACCTTTCTTGTTATCAAGCATAGCAAGTACTATTTTGAGGTGGCTGAGATAGCAATATTGATAGCAAGATTCTTGTTAAAGTGACAGATCATATTGCTCAAAATCGTTGATCAGAATACCAATAATTCCAATCTTGTTCTAATAGCAATATCTGTTTCCTAGCAATATTGCTGTTTGCAAACAGAATCGACCTGAAGGTTCCTTCTTAATTTATAGTTATAGTTAGCAAGTCATTCGGGGAAAACTTAAAGCGATTCAACTTCTCATTCATCGAAAACAACGAGATAATCTCAGGAAATTTCAGGGAATTAGCACCTGAATATTTGTAGTGGGTCAAATTTTAGGTTCAATAAACACTCTGCATCATGGGAAATGAGAGGAATAATTGTTGCATGGGTGAACGGATTTCTATCAAACATGTTCTACCTGGTTTCGAGGAGTTTTCCTAACGAAATATGTCGGGTGGAATTTTCAATCCATCTGCTGTCAAAGGATGTTAACCTCGTGAAGCCGGTTTGCGATAGAGTTCTTCATCCGATAACGAACGCGACGTATCACTAATACCCTTGGGAAATGTGTGGAGCGAGGGCCATAGATATGGCCAGCTGCACTACGCGACGGTTTTTCGAGATCGAGTGTATGTATTGTATGTTTGTATATGTCTGTTCGAGAAAGGTGCACAAGATGATCCACTCGAGAAAGGATGCTTGTAGTTTGACCAATATTCATTTTAATGCAGATGTAAAATAGCCTTTTGGTAGTTAAATTTAAGTCTACCTATACATAAATGTTTTCAAATATACCCAAAATGTTGGATTTTTGGATTCTTCAGAAGCTGCCTGGCAGCGACTACCATACCACTTCCAGGAAATTACATGCAACGCTGCATGTATCGGTAAGTGTTGCATGTAATTCATTGGAAGCGGTATGGTAGTCGCGACTGCCATGCATCTACTGCCGAGATCCGAATCGTACCTCAAGATGCTCCTTGGCATCATGTTGCCCGTATTGAATGAATATTTCAGGTTCTGATAGAATTCAATGAGAAATATCTTTTTATATCTTACAATATCTTCAATTATGAACTTGTAGGTAAACAAAATAATACTCAGTTTATTTTGAGGTTGACAGAATGATCACGTTGGATCAATATACCTAATTAATCCAGCAGATCAGTCGAACCTTTGGTTGGATTGATCCAATGAATAAATTGTACTGCATCATTTTCACGCACTTGTTCTGGGGAACAGTGCATTATTATTTTGCTCAAATGTCCGTACTACTTGAGCCGAAAATGGTTTCAAACGACTAGGTTGTATTCGCTTATGTAGAATCCGTGGTCGAATTCAATTCTGTCCGTCCGCTCCTCCGTCCGGCCATATGTGCTCCAATTTTCGAAGGAAAGGATCTAGTGTGTTGAAATCACAGACCAGTAAGACAAATCACTTCACCGTTGGCGGGCTTCACTGCCTGCCGACCTTGAATCGCGTATTCCCAGCTGCAATGTTATTGGGCACCACAACGCACCCCAAGATGATATTTCATTGAAATATGGCACAGATCTTGAAGTAAAAATTTTGCAGCTATGTTCCAAACTTCAATTTTATCCAAAATTAATTCATGAAGAGATGGGGAAAAATATGTCAATTCTCGTATATGGACACGTACTGGCGCAATCCGATCAACACTTCTTGACTAATTGTGAAATACTGAATGTCTTCAAGAATGTGATGGTAAAAAATGGGAATTTTTTTTTTCGGAAATTTGTCTGAAAAAAATCAGTGAAATCTGGCACAAATTTTCGAGTCAATATACAGCGAAAGCTCTTCGAATTCTAGTTTGATCCGATATTTATTCTAGGGGATATTTGGGAAAGAAATATGTCTAATGTGGACTTTGAGGTGATTTTCTCATTAACTCAAGAACCACTAACTCTATAAATTTCAAACATCGTAGATATTTGAAGAATACAGATGCGCAATTATTTTTTTCAACGTTTTTTTTCATAGTAATTATCAGAATTCAATGAAATTCGATGCAGACCTTGAAGTCACTATTGAGCAGCGGAAATATAATTTGAGTTTTATCGTACACTTATCTCCAGAAATATCCAATTTCCTAGTTTTTTTCTAGGTATCGTTGTTTTCGAAATACAGTAGAATCCGTTTATTATGACTATTTTTACCAACCGCTTGATATGACGTGATAGCAGTGTGAAGTTTGGCATCCATATAAAGCTCCATATAACAGCGTTCGGATGAGATGACTTCGGCTATATTAATATGTCGTTTAGTATGAACCAATTTGAAGAAATTATAATGAGCGGTCACTATAACCGGACATAGTTTTCGCGAACCTTCGAACCCCTATGCGATGTTTGATGTTTTCTAGACTCGCCTCTAGACGCGTGACTACTTGACTCGATACAGTCAATGAGAGATGTGTATTGATTTCTACTGAAAATGACATCGTCGTGAAGCATTTACCATTGAAGAAATAGGTACAGACTAGAGAATCAAACTTCTCTCTCGCGAAGGAATTTGGGGTCAGTCATTCGACAATTTCAATTATTTTTAACAATAAAGACCAGAGAATCGTTCAATTCGGATGTTGTGAAACTGAAGAGAAATTGGAAGTCACCACAAGAAAATGTCTATCAAATGCAACTTCACTGGTTTAAAACGAGGTTTAAAATCACATGAACCGAAGCAATACCTGTCAGCGGTTCTATATTACAGATTTTTTTCTCTGGTTTTGGCATAAGCCATCCCATTATTTGAAAAACATGGTGTGCTTATTTGCATTCAAAAGTGACGTCAGCAACTTGAAGATTCAAAGAAATAAATATTCTGTGCTTTGAATTTTTATAGTTTCAGTTAGCTGACGTCACTTTTGAATGCACATAAGCACACCATGTTATTCACATCATGAGCAATCCCAATTGTTCTGCGAGCTGGATAAGTCTTTTTAAAGTTAGACTTAACATTGTATCAGGTAAAATTGCCGGTGAATCTTCGTACGTTAATCTTTTGTTCAATGTGACCTGGTGTTCTTCCTTATTTTTTTTCTGAATATTTATGTTCGATTAGTGATTCTTCTGTATATCAAACTGAATCCATACCGAACATTTGAAATCCCTCAATTTTTCAAAGATTATGCTCTATATGACATCCGGTTAGTATGACGTTTTTGTCACTTCCCTTCAATGTCATTATAAACGGATTCTACTGTATCTCAAAATTTCTGACCCGATGATGATGACACTTTGTAACTAGTTGACAATTGCTGACGAACAAAGTCGTGCAAAACTTCGTTTGATAGTCCTTCGATTGGAAGCAATTGAAGAATAACATTTTTTGTTAAATATTTCTTATTTAGCGATCTCCTAATAGAATAGTCCACACGAAATTTCCCTTGAACCTCCAAACTTTCTGATATAGAAATAGAAGATTTCACATGAAACCCAATATCGGTCAATAATGATACGGAACATAAACCTGAAATATCAATTTACCAATGCAGTGTTGCCGAATTCGATAAATATGCTGAGAAATAAGAACATTATATTTAAACCTGAAAAAAAGCTATAAAAAAATGATTTTCTATGTTTTTTTTTCACGTTACGACGAATACTCGACAATTATTCATAACAGTTTTGATAGAACTTGTTGCATATTTTCTAATAGCCCTGCGAACTTAATATTAAGTGAGCAGAGGTACCCTTAAAAAAAATTTTTTTTTCCTTCACGACTAATATGTTTTGGTCGTCCTTCGCTCGTTCAGCTCATTTCGGGAAGAAAAAAAGTTCATCTAATTAACTTTCCTGTATCACAAAGTTACGTCGATGTATATCCCTAAGAATGGAATATTTCCATTATTCAGCATTGAGACGAAAATTGTTCATTTCGGGAAATAGAAGATTTAACATACAACCCAATATCAATCAATAATGATACGAAAATGTCAATATACTAATGCAGTGTTGCTGACTCTGCGAAATATCCTAAGAAACCAGAACATTCTATTAAAACATAAAAAAAAGCTATAAAAATCATTTTTTCCCTTTTTTCACGTTAGATGGTCTACGACAAATACTCCACAATTATTTATAACTTTTTTCATCAAATTCGATGCATATTTTAGAATGGCCCTGTCAACTTAATATTATGTGAGCAGAGCCAACCCTTCGAAAAAAAACTAAAAGCGCGACATTTTTTTTTCTTTCACGACAAATATTCGACGATTACTGAGATGGTTTTCATTGACTTCCGTGCAAGTGGCTCTTCTAACTTTCTGGACATGCAAATGACAATTTTGAAGCGTAGCTCCTCTCCGATTACATCTCAAATACGAGGAGACATAGCAAAATACGATCTGGAAATATCCCCAGAACAACTCGTAAATAGTAAACAGAAGCTAGTTGAAACGAGGAAGAATGTTAAGCAGAGCAGATTGAAATCGAAAATCGCTAATTTGAAGAATGCTGTTAAAAAATTACAGAAACAGGATTCGATCCTATCAGAACATGTTGATTCACTAAAGAGTATTTCAAACAATTCTTTCTGCCTTCTGAAAAGATAATCTCAAAAAAATATTCAGTCATCTAGTTTCGAAACATCGAACAGTTAAATATGAAACATCAGAGCTAAATGTCACAGTATTATTCTGTACAATCATTTACCTGGTTTGATAAAAGCTTTGATTATGTCAAGTTTTACCAAAAGTAAGCAAATGTTATCATAACGTTCATGAATTTTCAAATGATAATTATATTTAATGATTCGTTCAATTAATTTATAACATGTCCAGTACATTTCATCTGTATCTCAATGGAAGAATAAATATTATCATTATTATTATCGTTTAATGAGGAAATGATATGATAATCACTTACGAACATTTTCCCTACTCTGATTTTCTCGAATATATCGCAAGATACGTTGTGCGAGGCCTCATGATGCAGACCATGTGTGAAGAATTTTATTCGCAATAGCTTCAGACGAAGAAAATTCTCCTCAGAATTTGACAACGGATTTAATATCATTCAAAAACCGAAGAGGACAGTTATTAACGTCATCAGATGTGAACAGAATTGGTAATATCCGTGAAAAAATATTCAAAGCATTAATTCGGAAAAACAAAATCAATAGCCATTTTACCAGTTACACCAATGCTTTACGATAGTTTCCGACTCTTCAAGTATAAACATTTTCATTGAATTAAATCATTTATCAATCCATGAAGAGAACAACCATAAGAGCTGATTGATTGAAGTATAGGAAAAGCATATTTCACCATTAGAATAATACATCGTTGACCATTCTTGTTTTATTAGCTCTGTCACCTAGAGCACGACCCTTCATCTTGACGATCTGGCAGCATCGATGAGAAAAATGGCATGTCTGGAATATGCGCATCCCTAATAGTTTGAACACTATGACAAACACATTCTCTTCGAACTAACCTTAGTAGACGTCCACAACGGTCAACAAGACCATCTGTGGTAGAAATCTCTTTTGTAGTAGATTTCAGGTCATCTGTGGTGGGTAAATTTTTCTCAGTAGATTTTGGTAGATTTCTGTCTCATGCGACGTTGGTTTTTGGATGACATCACATTCGCTATATAAACCATTGGTTCCGGTGGATTCCATGCCTCTCATTTATATGATGACGGTTTTGTGTTAAGAATTCAGTTTCTTTAGGTGTTTTGTAATTCGTGTTAGATCTGCTTTGGAAATAATTCGTTCGTTTGTGTATATTTGTAGATTCATGATCTGAGAGAATGATTAAAGTACCTATACAGTAATCAGTGCCACCTGTTGTTCAGTATCTTTAGACATATAACACTTATTTGACATTCAACAAATACGAGAAGACCTCTGAGCATGCGCAAAACTAATATGGTAGATTTTAGTAGATTTCTGTCATCGTCGAGGTAGATTTACCTTTTGAAATATGTTCACGCTGACTATTGCAAACTACCTCGATTCGATTTATCGGCCTTGTTCCATATCCTTGATTATTATATCTCCTGGCCATTATAATCTCGTTTGGAGGGCATTCGGCGCTGCAGAAATATATAACGTTGCACTTATTGTATAGAAACATAGGTAAAATTAACTATCGGGTCTGCAACATTTGTAACTTGTGTTTTGAGCTTTTAATGCTGTATTCATTGCAGGACGCTCTTGCTCTACACATTGGATAAAATTGTATAAAGGTCGACAAATCCCCGGTACGACCGCACAGATATGTGACATGTAGAACTTCTACATGTCAACAGGCCAAGCATTGTTATGCCAGTTGGCCTGTTTTCAATACAACTTATCACGAACAATGCTAATACAATCTATCTCATTATAT
This sequence comes from Myrrha octodecimguttata, assembly GCA_958510865.1. Taxonomy (NCBI): domain Eukaryota; kingdom Metazoa; phylum Arthropoda; class Insecta; order Coleoptera; family Coccinellidae; genus Myrrha; species Myrrha octodecimguttata. The sequence goes on from OY294060.1 coordinate 19,009,908, forward strand.
ATGTTCACGTGTCAGAATTTTTACACAAGAATTATATAATCATATTCCCTCTGACACAAAGACTTCTTTCAGAAGCGAACAGAGGCAATCATTGCATTCAGTTTCATTTATAGATAACGGATGTCCCCCATTTAGATAATTCGCTCAATATCAGAAGGATGATGTTTACAGTTTCGTTCTTGATGATTCATAGAGATCAAAGTTGCAAACTTCAGTTCCGCCAGTAATAATAAGTCTCTAATTTTCGAATTTCGAGCCGAAAATGGTCTCAAACGACTAGGTTGGATTCACTGATGACTAGTCCGGTGTCAAAATCGATTATGTCCGGCCCTCCGTATGCATGATGACGAGCGTACGGAGAATCCTATCAACCTGAAACTTTTAGGGTTGGTTGCATTTTAAAATGTGTTGGTAGAGTTCGTTAATGGGCAATATCAGCCAAGATCGTTCGGAGTAAGAGCCCTTTGAAATTTTGAGGTCATTTCTGTGATAACTCGGGACCTACCCCAACCATTAGATTGAAACTTGACAATTAGCTGGTGCATAACGACGCGCAACTTTTTGCGAAATTTTGTTGCGATCGTTCTGTCAGTAAATGAAAAAAAATCCAAAATTTCAATATGTTTGGGAATCTATAATGGCAAATTGAAAACATAGTTATCGAAAAAAATCCTAGATACATATTTCACAATACAAAAAAAATGACTTCTCCCACACAATCCGATCACGAACTTTATATCTGCGGAATAATTAGGTGGATTCCACCCATTCGCAAATTGGCCGTTCGTTATTGCATTTACGATCTGACCTTAAAGCCCAAAACATAGTAGGCATATTATTTACTTTACTAGTTATTTTAACCTGTGAAGTCGCAGAAGACAGTAGACAAACATCAGCTGAACAACATATTTCCTAACTAAATTACTGCACTAATCCAAAAGGAATGCCCATTTACCTCAATCTCTTGTATTTTGTTCTATGCCAACATCATACAAGAAAAAAATTTCCAGAAAAGCACTGCCGTGAAGGCAGCAGCTTTTGCGTGCATGTTCAATGGAGATGACCGCTTTGGCAACGAATTTGAACAAGCGCGCAAAAGCTGCTGCCTGCACGTCAGTGCTTTTCTAGAATTTTTTCGATAATGTACTGGATTTCAATTCGATCTAATCTGTATTTTTGAAAATATTGGAAAAATAAAATTTTGAATGGGTATATCTACGGAATCATTGGGTGGATTTTACCCATTCACGAATTCGACCTTCATAATTAAGCCCCAAACCTTCTCTGCAAATATCGAGCTTCTAAGTCGTTTCTTCCGGAAGTTATTGTGCTTACGGTCGGCCTAACGGCCGACCGCGTAAACAAAATAACTTCCGAAAGAAACAACTCAGAAACTCGATATTTGTAGAGAAGATTTGGACCTTAATTTCGAAGGCCTAATTCTTGAACGGGTAAAATCCACTCAATGATTCCGCAGATATACCCATTCAAAATTTTATTTTCCCAATATTTCCAAAAATACAGATCAGATCGAATTGAAATCCAGTACTTCATCAAAAAATTACAGTTCGAAGGTTCAAACAGAATTTAATGAGGAGTTTATGATAAGAAAATCACAGAAATTTTTTTTTTTTCAAATTGTTCTGATGACACGATCATCACGGAATTGTTGTAAAGTTGTCTTTCAGCATTTTCAAACTAGCTGCGAAGTTTTATCAGGATTGAATCAGTATTTTTTGAGTTATACCGAAAAAACAACGATATCGAGAAAAAAACCTCGAAATTTGACATATTTTTTCCCAGGGTCTCCAAAACTTATGATCGTATCGAACTGAAACTTGGTACACTGCTGTGAAATATGGAGCTCAGAGTCCGAGTGTTATTTTGAAAAAAATATTTTAATATAATTTTTTAATTTACTGACAGCACGATATTGACAAAATTTGGCTCAAAGTTGCGCGTCGTTATACTCCACCTAACTGCCAAGTTTAAATCCAATCGCTCAAATAGTTTCTGAAATAAAAAATAAATAACTTCAAAATTTCAAGTGGCTTTAACTCCGAAACTGTTCGACCGATTTAGCCCATTGAAGAACTTAACCGCGGCATTCCAATGCGCGACCTACCCTGAAATTTTCAAGTCGCTAACTTGCTCCGTTCGACAGTTATCGTGTCCACGGCCGGCCGGACAGAATCGATTTTGACACTGGATTCGTCATCAGTGAGTCCAATCTAGTCGTTTGAGACCATTTTCGGCTCAATCATCGAAAATTACAGACATTTGGACAAAACGATAGCACGCTGTTCCCCTAGAACATGCGCGCAAAAACGACAGTAAAAGTGATTGAATCATAACAATTATGTTATCTGAGTCAGCTCATCAGGTTAATTTTGCGGTCATTTACAAGTTTCCTCAGGGGAAAAGACTTACTTGACTGCGTAGTTACTGAATGAAAGAGAATATTATGTATTCCATTGATTCATTCCTACTTTTCGTTGTTTTAGAATGAGTTGGGAAACAGTAACCGTGGAAAAATGACTAACTCGAGGTACAATGGAAGGAATGGATCGCAATATGGTGGAAGAGGTAAGAAAATAAAATTTAGAAATTTAGGTAAACATAATTTCTCAGAGAAATCTAGATCTTCTCCGTGACCAACCATGCAAGTCCTGTTGAAGATTGTCCCAGTTATGAAAGAAATATCGTTATAGTATTCAACTTAAACGATCAGAATTTCCCGTATTTAATTGGAGTGTCGAATCCGTGATGGAAAAATATTTTGCTATAAATTAAACTGTGGAGATTTCCACATTTCGATGAGTATTCACAATGCATTTCCATTAACAGGATGTCCCACGGTGGATGGTCTATTAGACATTCACGGAGAACGGATCATTATTCTTCTTCTTAGAGACTATTAATCAGATTACAATGAAATTTAGCACAGACCTTGAAACTGAGATTGACCTACAGAAGTTTAAATTCAAATTTGATTTGATGTTCATTCCTGGAGCTATGGGGGAAGATATAAAATAGCAAAATTTCGTGAAGATCATTTGATTATATATCAATTTAAAACATTTCAAATTTTTTTAGAATAGTTGGCTGTATATTTATCATATTGTTTCACGATATTTCGCATGAACCTTCAAGTTGTAATGGGTTTTAGTTCGATGCGATATGTTTTTATGTGAATATTGAGGAATGCAATTTGGAATTGGTTTATCTGCAGTATCAATGCGTGGATATTATCCATTCGCCAATGATTCACCGTCGGAGGTTAGGTCGGCAGTCAACAAAATAACTTCCGACAGAAAGGACTTGATATTTATAGAGAAGGTTTTCGGTTTGACAACGAAGGCCCGATTTGTGCGAGGGTGAAATTCCCAAATGATTCCGTAGATGAAGGTATCCCTTCTAAATTTTATTTTTCCAATATTTCCAAAAATCTATATCGGATCAAATGAAATTTATATCTTGATCGAAAAATGAAAGCTTGAGGTTCTTTCAGGAAGAAAAATCTTCGTTCGGCGGGGTCAATGCGTGATTAGGTGACTGTTTCAGAAAGGAACTTGTACAGGCGCACAGAAGTTAAGCGTATTATTGATTTCATTATTCATTCATTCCTGGAATTCCGTCGGATAATTTCAATTTCGAGATTACTCGATTCGTATACAAGACGTATTTTCCTCTTATCAAATGAAACACTTTTTACGCGCTTGTTCTGGTGAACAGCGCGTTATCATTTCATCACGATGTCTGTAATTTTCGAATTTTGAGCCGAAATTGGTCTCAAACGACTAGGTTGAGCTCACTGATAAAGAATCCGTGGTCAAAATTGAATCTGCCCGTCCGTCCGTGTGCGCTGTAACTTTCAGGTTGGGTTAAGATCCTGATTATCTCTGTTAAGTTCGTTAATGGGCCAAATCTGTCGAATGGTTTTTGTGCTACAGCCATTTGAAGTTTTGATTTTTCAATAACTCGAAAAATATTTATCCGATCGAAATGAAACTTGGTTGGAAGGATGAACAGTGTCAATAAGAATTATTATCCATGGAAAAATTGGAAAAAAATGTTTTTCTTTGAAAATTTGTATATTTCATTGAAATTTCACTGAAATTTTCAAGTCACCATTTCGCAATGTGAACAAGCATGTAAAAGCTGCTGACTTCACGTCAGTGCTTTTCTATATTTTATATTCACCAGTTTTTCCAGATTCAGCTCATGTGAAAAGTATTTGAATAATAATCCATGTGCTAATACACTCCTGCACATTGTTTATTGGATCAACAGGAACCATCCTTACTAGTTTCTGTATTATAAAATATCCATCTCATTGCATGAGATTCAATGCAACTATGAATGAAGCGCATTTACTCACTCAATTATTATTATTATTTGGTGTTGCAGGGTTAGACATGGTGCTCCGAAAGTAATTGCAAATCGTTTAATGGTAAACAGATGATATCATTGGAAGCCATAAAACAAAAAGGCTAAGGCTATTCGTTTCTGAGATACAGGGTGATTCATTATTGGTATTGGTATAACTTCTGGATGGCTATAATTTGTGAGCCTTTCCAAGTATTCGCTTCAAATTCGGCAAGTATTGTCATTTCATACTTTCGAACTTCGAAACAGTTCGGACCAGAACTAGGAAATGTCGATCTCTAATTACAGGTCTAATGAAACACTGCACACGCAATATGGATTTGTCGTAACAATAATCTAATTCTTCATGGATTTTTCTATCGAATACTGTTTTCCACGTGAACGGCACACCAACGGTTAATTTTTTTTTCAATAGAAAATAATTGAACGCTTAAGATGTTTGAAATTTATTGTTTTTGACAAAAATTTTCGATGGATATTACTTCTGATCCGTTCAACTAATTCACTTTAAATCTGACAAGTTTTGTCACCTAAAGCTATCAAACTGATCATGTGAGGCATACCGAAATAATCTAGGTAAGGACTCGGAAATTTCGATTTTTACCTCCAGGTCCAATGAAATACCTTGTACAAAAAATATAATTTTTTCGTTAACATCTGATTCTGTATAGATTTTCTTTTAAAAACCCTTTTCCACATGAACGGCACACCAAACTGCTCTATCAGGATACCTTCTACATATTCTCTTACGTTGCTCGTGCATTCGAATTGCAGAAACCATGAATAAGTAGGTATCACATCGTAATACTAAACGTTCGAAAAATGAGCGTTCAATTATTTTCGATGAAAACAAAATAACCTTTGGTGTGCTGTTCCCAGTTTCTGAAAGAAAAATTTATGCAGAGTCAAATGATAGTTTCAGAATATTCCATGTACATATTGTTTTATAACACTTAGAACTTGAAATCGAAATATCCTAGTCCTCATCTGAAATATTTCAGTATGGTTCATTTGAACAGTTCGATGGCTTGAGATGACAATACCTGCCTAATTTGAAGCGAATACGTTGAATGGTTCACGAGTAACAGCCATCTCAAGGTTCTGCCGAAATCAATAAATCACCCAGAAACGAATAGCCCTAGCTCATATTTCATTGTTGTTTTCTGGATTTCCAAGGTACCATATTTTCACCATCAAACTCTGAGACAACCCTGTATTAACGAAAATATTCTACTTTAATCGGCAATTGAAACACTAATATACCACTAGATAATTCCTTGGTATTCATTTATTTCCACCAAAGGATTGTACACAATTTCATCATCGCCCTTTCTCATATTGAAAATTCCGTATCATAATTTTATCAAATTTATAAATGAATTAATTTTATGAAATCTCTCGATGACTTTGATTGATGAATTCTCTAGAAAGTCTGGTCCATAGACATGGTGGTATGTCTCGTTATGTATGTGGTATGGTCACCAAATAGAGAAATTACTATGTGTAATTATGTGGTCCGTATAAGCTTTCATATTTTACCAACTAAGGGCGGATCCACAAAAATAGAGAAATTTTTCGAATTTTATCAGATTTTACAACATTCAGCAGAAGTTATAAGGAATAAATAAATAAAAATTCTTAAATGAGTGAATATTTCATAATGACTAAAGATGAACTTTATCTTCATTCTTCATGCTAATTTTATGAATTGATATGTCTATAAATAGGAAACTGTTTTGAGTAGGATAAAAGTGATGGCTAAACAATAATAAAAAACTGCACACCAAAATTCAGTTCATCCTGAAAAATTATGTTTGAGCTACTAAAGAAACACTTCTCGCTGTTTTCTACCTGACACGAATGTAGAGAAAATCGAAGAGTCACCCTGTATAAATTAAGCTAGGCGAAACTTAGCAGTGCTGTGAAAGTTGACATTTTTGACTGACTATCGAAACTAATTGAAATAATAAATCACTATTAAATATTTCGGTCAATATACGTTATAACGGGATTGCTCTTTTGAGAAATTTAATTTCTTAACTGTCTCCATTTATGATATTAGAATCAACTTTACAAAAAACAACTTGTAACATCCATCATTCCACTTCTTCTGCACGGAAGAAACGAAAGTTCTTGCTCGCTGCATTAGGAGAGAGACTATTGTTGTACTATTTTTATGAGGAACAGATTTTCAGGGGAGAAAAACCTAAATTGAATAAACTTAAAAACTATATTCAATCAAATAATTGAGTTTGTCATTCATACGTGGTACGTTGAAGACAATGAAAGTATATCGTAAGATATCAATATCGGAAGATATTATTTAAAGGTAATACAGAAAATCGACGTTGTATTCTAATACAGACAAATCTGTATTTTTATTGATTGTTTTAAAAACTATCTTACAATCCAAATATTTCACTACTTACCCCCTTGAGGTATAACATTTCACTTTGATTTGAATACTTGATGGGAGGTTTCATTTGGTTTATGAAAATAAACCATTGTAGGAACCTCTAGATGCCCAGCTAATGATATAAAATATACTTCGTGGCCTCGGTAAATAAATGGCCATTCATTAATACAGCTGCAATCAGAGGAAAAATTCCAGCACCAACAGAAAACATTTAGTTCTCCACAAACATCACGCATTGAATGCTTCGATGTTGTTATTCCCTCAGGGGATATTTCCATCCGGTCTGTATAAAGTGTACTTTATTTTTTTTTGTTAGAATATACCTCGTCCGAATGATGATACATTCAAACTGCTCGACGCGCCCGCATCATCCGCTTATCGTCTTAGTAGTTTCGTTTTGATGGAAAGCTCAGACTCGGAAAGCAACAAAATAAAATATATATCTCACGTAGTTTAGGAAACTGGGAGAATAATGCCGTTCTTCACTACCTCTTTCAATTTGGCTTTCGAAGATGGAAAAGTGTTATTTTCCGCTACAACAGCGAACTCGGTGTGTTTTGAGAGAACCCATGCAGAGTTTTTCCTGAGTTAATCCTTCATAGGGCGATTGGAACAAGAAACACAGCAATACTATGTATACTTCACATTTGAAGGAGGATGGTTTTAAAATACTTGATCTAGGAAAGAAGAGCATTATCGTATGGCCCAAATGTATGTCATTTTTTCGCCGAATAATAAATAATAAACGATAAGGTTGAACTCCTTCCGACCGTACGTATATGGTCTAACCTTTGAAAGAGAGGACCTACAGGCTTGAATTCTTTGGATCCCGTATGAATCCTCAACATATCGTTCAGTTCGTTATTGGGCAGAATCCTCTAAACGGTCTCGGAACTAAACGCATTTGAAACCATCAGGTTATTTTCTCATTATCTCGAGAATGCTGTCAGATGTGAACTACGTGATTTGCTAGAGAATAACGGAAACAACTTTGTGCATAATTCAATGAGGATTCCTCGTTGGAGAACTGATTTTTTTTTGATAAAATATGAAAAAATCATCGTCCAACATGAAAGCTAGCTCGTGCCGTTCCGCTCATTTAAAAAAAAATTTTAAAAAATTAGTCCAATATTTCTGGATTTTCAATTTTTTTTGGACTGAATTGGGCTAGGTTTTCACTGCTTTGTGACGTTGAAATTTCTCTAAAATTCCAGACGGTTTTCAAGATTTCACACAACATGAACGAAGTGGACCACCCAGATAAGGGTGGAGTTTTCCCAGCATTTTTCGATTTTTGAAAAAAAAATGTTTTCCTGAATTCCACTAGTTATCATGCTCTGTGTTGTTGAGATTTTCACCTTATTCCATACGGTTCTAGAGATATTTCTTGTAATGTTTGAAATTGGACAATGTAGAATGCTTCGAAAAAGTGGGTTTGAAATGTTTGAATAGCTTGAATAGATTGTGTGTTACACATTTCGAGTTGTGCCGTTCGAATTTTCCTGAGAGTCCCTCGAATTTCCACGAAATCAAAAATTAGGAAAAAAAATTGCTTAGCAATTTTATATCCTCGCAATGAAAGAATATGCTTTATTTCCAAAAGGAAAAGATTTCGGAAGAAAGTTTGCCCAGCACTTTCTACTTTCTCTCTGCTTCATATAGTTATGCCATATTCGTGTTAACTTGTCAGATTTTCAGGAAAAACTTCAGCTTTTTCTTCAAAGGGTGGAAGAAGAAAAAATAAAAGATTTTTCTAAAATCAGAATACTTGCTGACAGGCATTTTTTTTTAAGATGTGGCTTGGCCATACTTTTCAGTTTTTCGAAATATTCTGCACCCATCAGCAAATTCATGAAATCGCAGAATAGTGTCGATAATACTTATTCCCTTCACTTATCTGGATTGTGTTTCCCGAGTCATTGAGGTACTCCTCAAAAGGTAATCTTTCCAGTACCCAGATTTATTTGAAATCGAGGAACTATCACTCTTTCAATTTCCTTCTTCATCTCAGCAACTTTTTGAAGAAAATTTTGAAAAATTGAAGAAATGCGTCAGTGATGATGAAACCACGAACAACCTTTGATAACGGATCTATTACGGAGTACCCTATAAAATAAAATTCGGGATATCCTTGAATTCGTGTTACGCCGTGGAAATGAAGGATGAGATTCTCTAAATTTCGAAGAGGACGGAAAACTCAGAAACCGTGTCAGTTTTATCAAAGCAATTTTTATTTTCTGATCAGTCATGACGCCCAGCATCTGCTGTTTACTACTTATAACGGCACACCTTGTGATTAAAATATAAGATAAGGTAAGGTTCTTTTATTTATTCTCTCATAGAGAAGTAGTTATCTACGTTTGCCCCCAATACAATAAATACTATATCATTGTACATATGCAATATAAATATGAGCATAAGTGTATAAAACATTGTACAAATTAGATTGAGACAGACAATAAAAACCCTGAATACATATTTTGACAAGAACGAGCTGAGAAAAGCGACACAGAATGTGTAATAACAAGTCATGTATTCTTTAGTGTAGTAGAAGGCATGACCCATCAGCATTTCTAACACTCTCCTTGCCAAGAGCTGAATTTCCAGGCACCTTATTGAACTAGGCAGTTTATTGAAGAATCTTACTCCCATCTGTCCAGGTCCGCTAAGGCATCTAGTTTCGTTTAGATCAGTAAGACGGTTTGAGCCGTTTCTTGTATCGAGCCCGTGAATATTTCTGTGGCTGGTTACATATGTATGTTCCTTCTGACGGCTATCGAATTCTCCAGTATACAGGGTGAATCTTCAAGTTGTACATTAATTTTATCCCTAGATTCTTCTGATCCAATAAGACAATTTTTTCATTTACTATTTTTCCAGATTCGACTCTGGTAAAAAGATACAGGGTGTTGAAATTTCCAGAAAAAAGTATTTTTTTTGTAGCTTTAACATGGTTTCTCCGAATGAAATGAATTTTGGTGTGAAGTTTGCTATGACTATGACTCGTATTCTTTAGTAATCAATATCATCTAACTTCAAACAGTTTTCTGGTTATAGACTCCCCGATTCATAAAACTGATAGAAATGTGCATGACCAATGCAGATAAAGTTTAACTCAAGTCAGTATAAGAATCCTCAATCATTTTAGAATACTTAATTATTCATTATTATTTCTCCTCAAATGACCCGTTTTCGAAATGTTCAACGTTGAATATTAAAAAATCTGATAAAAATTCGAGAAATTGCCTTATTTCCGTGGATTGGCGCTGAGCTAGTAAAGACTGTGAATAGACGACTTCGGCCCAAGTTACCAACCAACAATTTTTTTCACAAATTTACTATCACTGGGGAATGGGAATTGCAGGACAAATTCGACATGATAAGGTTCGCGTAAAAGATACCTCGGCTCCTCAAACAAGATAATTCCGTCTAAATATAGGTTTTTGTTAGGCTGAAATTTAAGTTGGGATTCCTGATTTCATGTTAATATTGTCAAGTTTATAAAGGATATGTTCCGCAAATCAACTCGGTTATTTCGGTTGCCGGTTTCCCGTTCTGTGAATATGAAATATTCGGTCGGCTCCTGAAAATAAAGTTTAATTGCGGATTTTGATTGATGAAAAAGCAATCTTTCTGTCACCAGAACATAGACATATTAAGTATATGCACCAGAACGACAATCAATGTTTTATGGTAACATATCCATAGCATAGGGCAATCTTTATTTACCTTATGATCCATAGACCCATGATGTAAAAAACATGGTGTGCTCATATGAAAAATGAGTGACGTCAGCAATATTAATATACAACTCTTTGAATTTTGATCTTGCTGACGTCACTCATTTTTCAGATGAGCATACCATGTTTTTTACAACATGCATAGACCATACCTAGTAATTTTTCCATTGTTGATTGGTTGATTGTTGTCTCTTCTATGTTGAATGGATCATAAAGTATATAAAGATTGTTCTATGCTATGAATATGTTACCATTGAATATAATGTAAGTGAAACATGGTGTGCTCATCTGTGATCGATTTACCAATGATGACGTCACTTTTTTCATTCAATTTCAAAGAACAGAATATATATTTCTTTGTATTTTAATCTTGCTGACGTCACTTTTTTTCAGATGAGCACACCATGTTTTTCACATCACGCCATAGAACATTGACTGTCGTTCTGGTGACAAAAAGAACGTTTTTTCACCAATCAAATTCCGTAATTAAACTTTTTTTAAGGAACCAATCGAATATTCTATATTAACGGAATGGAAAACCGAAATAAACAAGTTGATTTGCGGAAAATATTTCATATAAATTTGACACTATTAACATGAGATCAGGAATTCCAACTTAAATTTCAGCCAATCCGAGATGATCTTAATAAAAGCCTATATTTGGAAGCAATTATCTTGTTCCGAGGTATCTTTTACGGATATTTACAAATAACGCAAACCTTATCATGTCGAATTTGTCCTGAAATTCCTGTTCCCCAGTGATAGTAAATTTGAGAAAAAAATTGTGGGTTGGCAACTTGGGCCGAAGTCGTGTATTAAGCTGCGCTCACCTCTACCCGGAACATAGAATACACATGAATATTTATCTATTTCGCATAGACCAAATATTAGATCTATGCTATTTCGAGACCAGACCACAGACATAATCTATGTCTATGGACCAGGATTTTCATAGAATTCTAGACTTCAATTAATATTTTAAGTTTAATTCAGGGATTTCTCATAATTAATTTATAAATTTGATGGAAATTAGAATAATTATGGAATTTTCAATATAAGAATGGACAAGATTGAAATTGTGTAGAATCTCATAGTGGAAACAACTGGATATTGCACGAATTTCAAGTGGAAAATTAGTGTTTCAATGGTCAAGTGTAGTGAAATATTTTTTCCACAAAAATACAGCAAAAAGTACCAAATTATAAGCATTAAGTGAGTAAATGAGTTTTCTCAATCATATTTCTTTGAATTTCAAGCAATGGATTGATTTTTCTGCAATACAAATCACCGTAAGCGATATCTGTGTTGAACATGCGAACAAAGTGCAGGAGTGTTTAAGCACATCAAGCCGACCGGACGGACAGAATCAAATTTGACCACGGATTCTTCTTCAGGGAGTTCAACCCAATCGTTTATGACAATTTTCGGCTCAAAATTAAAAAATTACAGACATCGTGACGAAATGATAACGCGCTGTTTCCTAGAACAAGCGCGTAAAAACTGTGAACATCCTCAATATCATTTCGAAAGAAAAAAAAACGATTGTAACTCACAAATCAAGCTCAATGTTATTCGGAGTGTTGAATGCTCTGAAACGATTTGGTTGACACATTGATAACAAGTTTCCAGTCAAATTCAATTCTGCCTCATAATTCCTAAGAAAAGAACCTATGGAAATTTTGGGTAGATTCTTAATCCAAACACGAAAGTTTATTTGGTAATGGGTGAATTCCGCCCGGTGGTTTCTAAGATGAAGACATTTCGAAAAATACCAATAAGATCAAACTAAAGCTTTGTTGACTAAGATATAGGCACAAAGACTGACGCTATATACAAAGGTAAACAGAAGTGAAAAATGTATATTCCAGGAACTATTGAGTCTTCATGAACCTTCAAAATTCGATCGCATCTATGTATTTTAGGTGATATAAGGAAAATGAAATTTCGAATGAGTACATGTTGCTGCGAAATCATCAAGTGGTTTTAACTAATTCACAAAATCGACTTCCGGCTTTTGGTCCCAAACTAGCGCTGCGTCAGAAATAAACTTTGATTTGTGAGATGGACCCGGCTTTAGAAGTCTGTTAAGCCGGGGTCAGATGAGTGTAATCCGAACAGCGAATGCAATAAAATTTGACAAAAGATTTGGCGAATAGTTCGGACGGCACTCGAGCTCAGCCTCGAATAACACATTCAAATGCATCGTTCGAGTAGAAAACCTAGTCTTGATTGAGCAGAAAGAACGCTGCCTCGAACCATAAAACTCCCTTAGATGTATGGCATTCGCTGTTCGCATTACGTTCGTCTGGATCCGGCTCAAGTGACTTGATATTTGTGTAGCATGTGTTGGACAAAGGCCATGAAATCCGTGGATTCGTCTATTCGAAATTTCATTCATCCAATATTTGCTTATATGAAGGTACTTGGTTGGAAAATGGAAAATTCGTGAGGAAACCATCTCGGTGACGTAGGGCTGCATAGTTCGTCTAACTGTGCCGGTGGTGAAGGATTCGAATCCCTTTGCGATCATGGATATAAGTTGATGAACTTGTTGTTGACTACATAGTATAATTGCTGAGGCCATTGCTATCCACAAAAAAACCCTTGAATTATTTTAATCAGTCAAGCTTTGTCGGACGGGGTCATTACCTGGAAAGAAGACTGCTCTGTGTACGACATTGGATAAGGTCCACAAAGTTTCGGTCCCCCTCTCGAATGTTTTTACTACATAATTCCATCAAGTTATTTCTATGAAGAACCTCGAGCTACTTCCTCGATTTGTCAAATTCGAACTCGTATATAGGCGTTATCTAATAAAAGGCGGTTGTTTCCTCCTCCAACAGGTTATATCGTAATGAATAGAAGGAAATTACCAATAAATCGTGATATGATCGATGCGAAACGAGACTCGAACAGACTGGGCTGAACGATGAAGTCGTTGACACGTCCTCGTACCGTTCGAGCTATCAAAAAAAAACGGAAATCGAAGTTTGGCGTTCTATTTACACGAGTTGAAATTATTTGAACCAGGGAGAGAATCTGTAGAATCTCCTAGAATTACTTTCCAAAAAGGGGAAGGCAGTGAATCTGAGTGATCGACCGGATACGGAAGCGCTGCTATGCGGCTGGATTCGAGACATAATGTAGCTAGGACATAAAAAACTTTTTTAAAGAATGAAATCCCAGATCCATCTGCCCATACTTATAGTATCGAATTAAATTGTCCGAAATTACAAAATTTAGATTGTTCATGAAGAATGTATGGTCGCACTTTATTCTTTCCGTCTGACCTGTCGTAAACACAACCGAAAAATTTTACTCGATGATTTCGGAGCTCAGGTTAGGTTCGAAGCCTTAATCACACTTGAGTTTGTATGTAAATGGGTGAAAAATCCGTAATACTTATCCCTTGGATTTTTTTCCAATATTGCGTGAAATATTCATATTGGGTACTACGCCAGCATTTCAAAAAACGAGTAGTACCGTCGATTACACACGAGAAGGGAAATTTCTCGATTCGTTATGTTCGGGTTCTGATGGTAGTTCACGGATATTTATACATAACGCGAACCTCAACTAAACATGACGAACTCGGTTTAAAATTTCCTTCCCAACTGTAGGAAAGTCTCCTTTTCTGAAAACTGTATTCTTAGTTGATCATTTTATATATTCAGTGACATTGAAAAAAATTATTGCACCCAGGAGGGCAAATTTCTACCACTCTATTATTACGCGCTTGTTCTAACAAATAGGGCGTGTTTATTCTGCTCAAATGTCCCTTACTTTCCTCCGAAAATGTTCCCAAACGACTAGGGGGACTCCTAATTAGTTGAAGAACATCGAAGCATCACTTTATACAAAATTTCGTTTAAAAAAAATTTTGTCAAAAATTTTCTAAATTCCGTTTTTTTGCTGTTGTGAAGAATTCCGCATTGATCGTGATCTAAGAACAATTCAGAAAGAAAATATTGAAACATTATTTCGAATATTTCATATTTTGTATCATCAGATCACGAAATTTCGATGTCATTTTTCAAGTACTGAAAATCAATCCATTTCGAATGGGAATATCTAAGTAATAAACATCCAAACCTCCTTACATTACCTACAAATATCGATTTTCTTAATTTTTTTTTTCGTATTTATTGTAATGACGATCGGCTGTCAAGCTGTATTTTAAAAATGTCCAATTGGATTGAATCAATCATTTTTCGGAATGATACCAAATTGATGGGAAGATATTTTGGAATGCCTTTCGGATGAAATTCAACCGCAGCATTTTCGAATTGTCTGATGTTAAGAGTATCTTAGTCTATTTCTGATGTTTAAGTGGGTTAAGTTCACTGACTTCTGCTGAGTATTAATCGATGCTCGAAATGAATGTAGATGTCGGAAATAGACTCTATCTATAGAGTGACAGGTTATCTTATTGTATTTAGTGCTGTCCGACATCAATTGGCATTGAAACCAAGCCAACTGACTAGTTTCCGCTTCTAATCAAATCCACCTTATGAGTTTCATAAAGTTTGAATGTGTTTATATTATATTTGAATAATTTATATGATTTTATTCTAAAAAATCAAAAAAAAATTGGAAGTACTGAATTTGACTGTAGAAGTATCGATTCAAGCTTATTGCAGACGGATTCTGTATTAATTACTGAAGAATTTTTGGACTGCAGAGTTCCACAGCAATCTCGAACAGAAAGTATAAACAAGCACACATGTTGAATATTCAGGAAATTCTGCACAAATTATTCAACTACTTTTGAATACGTGAATGCATTCACTTCTCTGACTTAACCTAGGTCTCGAAAGGACAAGTTCTTTAATGGGTGAAATCGGTCGAATAGTTTCGCAATTAGGCCCTTTTGAAATTTTGCCGTCAATTCTTCGATATCTCATGAAGTACTGATTCGAGCAGATCAAAAGTTTATAGCGAGTTTACGAATACCAATGCGCAACTTTGTGCAGAATTTTGTGTGGATCCAAAAGTTAGAACATTAAAAAAAATCTTTATTCGAATATTTTTCAAATTTTTGTTGAAAACTTTTTTTCTCAGAAAATATCAATCAGATTTCCACGAAATTTGGCACAGAACTTTCAGTCAGCATTTCACAACAATAACTCAAATTTCAATCTAATACAATATTTACCTTCGGAGATATAAGGAAAAAAATATGCCAAATTTCGTAGTTATTTGGAATTTTTACGTTATTTCCGCAATATCTCGAGAAGAACAGGTGAAATCAGATTGGAACTTCGTAATCAGTTTTTGAACACCTATGCGGAACTAGGTGCAAATTTTCGTGTAGATCTAGTTGTTGGAAAATCAAAAAAAAATATTCTGGAAATTTTTCCATTTGTATTTCGAAGATATATCCATTCGAAATTTTATTTTCCTAGTATTACCAATAATGCAGATGTGTTCGAGTCGAAATTCTGCACTTGGTTGAAAAATGACGGCGTGAAGGTTCATCTAAAATGTCTTGAGGAAATGGCTTCGAATGTGACCTCACGTCAGTGCTTTTTTAGGTGTTTGTTATTTCAAGTTTGATTTTCATTTTGAAAGATATCATAGTCTCAAACGAGTTATTCGGGGACTAATTAAATTTCACTATGATTTCCTCGTTATTATTGTATTTCATTGCATGATATTGTTTATTCATAAACAGTCGTTAACTCTTCTGGCCATATTATCATCTACAAATTCATGACTTTTGTTCGAAATCAAAAGACAGTTTTTCGTTCGAAAAATAATCACATATTATAATTCAACATTCGCAAGAGGATGACTTTATTTGTGCGAAATGATAGTGCTCGAAATAACCCTGACTCCCTGAAAACCCTGAATAGGTTTAAATGACCTTCGTTTGAAATTTTATGCTGTATATCCTCCTATCGCCAGAAGCAGAGTGCGTTTGACATTCTCCAGGGTTCGAATTCACCTTCTTGCCGCAACTTTGGAACGCAAAGCATCAAGCTCACCTCTTAGTTATGCCAGTCTAGGTATCCTGAACTTACCTTCGAGAAGCATTCCTTACATTTTACAGATTCTAATTCAGTAAGAGAAGAAATAAGCCAAATTCCAACATAGAGACATGGCCTCGAAATTCAGGTTGTCTCAGGGCTAGTTTCAGGGCTATCTACGCCAGTTGGGATGATAAACGAAAAAAATCCGACCGTTTCGGGGATATAGCCATACGTACTAGTATTGTTCTTTCTTTCTCAATACAGTAAAGTCTCAGTAATCTGGAACTTCAGTAGTCCGGTACGTCTAATTTTCATCAATATTTTGAGCGGGGTTTTCCTGTTCATTTCGAAATCAGGAAATATTGTTTTATGAGGGTGAAAAGTTATTAATTATTTTTAATCATGAGGCACATCCTGACATGTTTTCGAGGATTACGATCATTTTTACACTAGAAAAAATTCTTCTTCTGGTGGCTAGTTTTCCGATTCGTTTGAACGATTCGAGATGGTTCGAATGATTTGATTTCATCACAGAGCACACCCTGTCATTATTTTGAGCATCGCGTTCATACTGATATCAGAAAATATTATTTTTGTAGGGTTAAGTTGAATAGCTATCAGTTTGGAATAATTCTTTATCTCTGTGCTTTAGGTACAATTTCTGTAAAGCAGATGTTAATTTTTCAGAAAATCTTAGAATTATCATATTCGAAAGACAATAAAGACTTACAAGGTGATTCATGAGTGACCTTACATATGTCAGTGGCGAATAGAGGAATTTTTTGTTCATTGGTTACGAATATACAGTGTTTCGTATGGTTGGTATAAAACTTTGATTATTCTGGATTGATTCAAACCCAGGGCCGGGCTGGAAAAATTGTGATCTACAGTTACAGTTGAAAAAGTTCATTTTCTGACCGCATTCGCGAAAAACTATCATTGGATTCGAAAAGGCAAGGACGAATTCTACAATAATCGCTCTTCAATTTAGATGGCACACCTTAACTGTTCCAACAAAAAAATTGACAAAGAAAAATATGTGAGATAGTTTTCATTTTCGACCCGACGTACATCAATGGTGGATAAAGGACTTCAAGGCGAGTCAAGATTCAGGAAACAAATTTTTTTTGTTCTTTCGTTACTAGGATACAGGGTGTTTCGAATGTTTGGTATAAAACTTTGTTACGCGATATTTCTGAAACGCTTCAAGTTATTTTGTTGAAATTCTCTAGTAATATTCCTCTGTTAGAACTTGTCAGTATGCCATTCTGGGTTAATTCTAATCCAGGACCGGTCTAGAAAAATTGTGATTTCCTGTTATTTGTTGAAAAACTATTAATTATGTGGAAAGCCAAGAAAAAATGATACTATAATCGCTCTTCGATTTGGATGGCACATCTAAACGGTTTCAACAAAAGAAATTGGCAAAGAAATTTTAAGAAAGTTTTTATTTTCGACCGCACATAACCTACGACTGAATTCACCGAATTCATTCTTTCCCACATGTCCTGGAAAACAGTGTGCCATTGTTCTGTCCAAATGTCTGATATTTTCGAATTTTGAGCCGAAAATGGTCTAAAACGACTAGGTTGTAATCTGATTACGAATCCGGTGTCAAAATATATTCTGTCCGGTCAGCCGTCCGTATGCACAATAACGGTCGTGAGGAGACCTGGAAGTTTCAGAGTAGGACATAATTTTTTGTTTACGGTTTCTGCAATGGGAATTCAGGAGCAGCAGTGAGGGAATACCAGAGGAGATTCCCCGATCGAATAATACCAGCCCATGTAACATTCTCGACAGTATTTGAATTTTATCGCGAATACGGCAGATTTCCCGCAGTTCGAAGGAATGTTGAACCTCCAGTGCAAAATCTTCAACATGAAAATATCGTGAAAATACGCGAACAATCGAACGAGCACTGGGTATTTCGCAGTCAAAAGTTTGGCGAACTTTAAAAAACAAAGAAGAACGCATGCATCCTTATCATCTACAGAAGGTTCAGAGGTTCGAAACCACTCGATGAAGGTCCACGTCTCGTTTTCTGTCGGTGGATTTTGTTCACTGATGAAGCCCAATTCACGCGAGATGAAGTAATAAATTCAGGAAATTCCCACCTATGGGCACATATAAATCCGCATGCTGTTCTTTAGAAACACTCGCATGGTAAAATTTCTTTGAATGTTTGGTGCAGAGATATAGACGACACCCTACTAGGACTACATTTTTTCGCTGAACGGCTTACGGGGGAAATTTACCTACCCTTCCTCCAAATCGTTTTGCCTGAGTTACTTTCAGCGGCGAACGTGAATAGAAGGGGCCTTTACTCACAGCAGGATGGGGACCCCCGCATTTTTCCCGAGTTTGGAAGCATCTTGACACCGAATACCCCAATAGGTAGATTGGTAGTGGAGGTCCCCATTCCTGGTCCCTTAGCGCCCCAGACTGTCTTGGATTATTACGTATGGTATGGGGTCATATGGAGCAGGAAGTCTACAAAATCGAAGTTAATACCAGAGAGGAACCCAGGGCACGAATAGTGGCAGTTGTCTGATGATATGCGGAACAGGCAAAATATTCGGAAAGCGAGTTCAAATGTATTGAAGCGCGACGGGAAATACATCGAAGTCTGAGGAGGGCACTTTGAAAAGTTACTTTGAGTAACAAATACCTTCTTTCAAGTTTACCGTTATATAATATTCAATAAATATTACTAGTTGCTTTCAAGATTTTTCTTTCAGCCAAAAAATGAATTTTAGTTAATTCAGTCAAACAATATTTATTCGTAAATTATGTCGGGTCGAAAATGGAAAAACTTTCTTACCAATTTTTCTTTGTCGAGTTTTCAATTGAAACAGTTTAGGTGTGCCATCCAAATTGAAGAGCAATTATAGTAGCATTTTTCCTTGGCTTTTCGAATTAAATGATAGTTTTTCAAAAAAGGGTTCAGAAAATAAAGTTTTTCAAAAAATAACATAAGATCACAATTTTCCAGCCCGGTCTTGGATTCGAATTTACCCAGAATGAAATATTAACTATTGTATTACTAGCAAATTTCATTGAATAACTTCAAGCGTTTCAGAAATATCGCTTTTTGAAGTTTTATATCAAACATACGTAACCAATGAACAAAAATTTTTTTTCAGCAGATTTTGACTCGCCTTGAAGGACGCTTTCCGCCATTGGCGTATGTAAGGTCAATCAGGAATCACCCTGTATGTATAGAATGGGCGAATGCTGATGTGATGCCATTGCGACATTATTCACCATAATTCATGTATCAGTTATATTGGAATCCATTAATGTCAAGTCGCAATACCGATAAACACATCTCATCAATTTTTCACTTTACTTTATTGCTGTCAAGCCTCTGATTTTTTATTATTGATGATCGTTTGATCATTTTATTTTGATTGGATAGAACAGAATTTTTTTGAAGAAAATTAGAAAAAATTATGTGAATCCAGAAATTCACCACACTCTTATCTGAGGAAAAATCACCTGTTCCAAAACGAATCACAATTTTTTTCATGAAATTTTGGGCACAATACTCATGATTTTGTTATGAATGCTCAAACCTACCCTATGTTCATAACACTAGAACAGCGAGGTTTTTATTACGGGAATTTAAAAGTCATACCCCAGTCTAGTTATTGTAAAGAATATTTTGCACTCACTCAAAAGTTATTTTACATAAACCTGACACCGCGCTGAAGCATTGAGTGTCAAGTAAGGGATAATTTTTTTTATTTTGGCGAAACTCTGTTCGAAGCTACTTCAACGGATTAATCGTTTGAATGCCATACTGTATGTGATGGTTAAAGTATTCAAAGAATTTCTCAAACTTCTATAGAGGATTTTATCTAACAACTTCTCGTAGTGTGGGTTTCATGACATTCTTGGGATTGACTTTCTTATCTCACTTGAACTCGATAATGTCAAATTGTTATATATATATATATATATATATATATATATATATATATATATATATATATATATCAGTATTTGAGTGATGAGAACTCAATTTGTCAAACGGGTTCTTGATAATATTTTCGATAAAAATCTCTAATGTTCTGAGTCATTTCAAGGGTCTATCAGAATTCATCATAATTCAAATGCGAATATTATCTACTTACGATAAATAAGTTAGGATTTGGCTGTCAAACAAAATAGTCTTGTGTATTCTTCTGTTGGGTGTAGTCAGACATGAAGTTACTCTGTTGAATCTTAGTGCCTCCTCAACATTACTACTATGGGGTATTCAAGTAAGTTCCATATGCACAATCAAAAGGCCACAGTTAATAATTTCTCATTAAATCAAACACGTTCTTTTTTTGCGACTTTTCCCGCTCACCAACACAATCCGCTTTTAGCCCGCTCGTAGTCAGGGCGCAATTATTTCGTTGGCAAAAATTATCTCGATCAAATATATTTAACTAACCTATGCGCAATTCAATAATGTAAAAACTGTTTTCGTGTCAAATCGCCTGTTTGTAAGTACAACACATTGCAGATTTTCCATCGAGCCGATTATAACTATTATCTAGAATTGTATCATCAATAATGGGTAAGGTCTGCTTCTCGGTTGTCGAAATATCCCGCCTGAGATTTTGTTGTCTCAATATCGTAGGAAGAAGCCTGATCAACGTTCCCCTAGGAATTGTTATAAACTTGTTCTTCAGGAGAAGCTTCTTCGAACTGATTATAGGTACAGAGCTAAGAAAATTTTTGAACATAAGGAATTCTGGCTGGACAAGACTTTCACCTTTTCATTCATTAATAATTTTTTACTGAAAAGCCACGAAGCTAAGGAAGAGATGATATCAAACGGAAAACTTAAATATATTAATAATAATAATAATAATTTATCTTCATCCTTTCAGACATTTAAAAAATTTCAAAAAGCACTGCCGTGAAGGCAGCAACTTTTGCGCGCATGTTCAATGTAGATGACCGCTTCAGCAACGAATTTGAACGTGCGCGCAAAAGCTGCTGCCTTCACGGCAGTGCTTTTTGAAATTTTTTTCTTATAAATTACTGGATTTCAATTCGATCATATCTGTATTTTTGGACATATTGTAAAAATAAAATTTTGAATGGGTATATCTACGGAATCATTGGGCGGATTTTACCCATTCACGAATTCGACCTTCGTAATTAAGCTCCAAACCTACTCTACAAATATCGAGTTTCTAAGTCGTTTCTTCCGGAAGTTATTGTGTTTACGCAGTCGGCCGTTAGGCCCATTCAAAATTTTATTTTTCCAATATTTCCAAAAATAGAGATCAGATCGAATTGAAATCCAGTACTTCATCGAAAATAACAGTTCGAAGTTTCATACAGAATTTACTGAGGATGATATGATGAGAAAATCATAGAAATTTTTTTTTTCAAATTGTTCTAATAACACGATTATCACGAAATTTTACATAAAGTTGTCTTTCAGCATCTTGAAACTAATTGTGAAGTTTAATCAGGACTGAATCAGTATTTCTCGAGTAATACCGAAAAAATCAACGATATCGAGAAGAAAACCTCGAAATTTGACATATTTTTTCCCGATATCTCCAAAACTTATGATCGTATCGAACTGAAATTTAGTACACTGCTGTGAAATTAGAAGGTCAAAGTGTGAGTATAATTTTTTTTGGATATGATGAATGGTTTCCGAAAAAAAAATTTTTTTGTAAAAAAATTTCGAAAAAATTTTTTTTTTTAATTTACTGACAACATGATCTTGAAGAAATTTGGCTCAAGTTGCGCGTCATTATACTCCACCAAACTGCCAAGTTTGAATCCAATCGCTTGATCAGTTTCTGAAATAAAAAATAAATAACTTCAAAACTTCAAGTGACTATAACTCTGAAACTATTCGACCGATTTGGCCCATTAACGAACTTAACCGCGGCATTCGGATGCGCAACCTATCCTGAAAATTTCAAGTAGCTAGCTTGCTTCTGTCGACAGTTATCGTGTCTACAACCGGCCGGCCGGCCGGACAGAATCAATTTTGACACCGGATTCGTCATCAGTGAGTCCAACCTAGTCGATTGAGACCATTTTCGGCTCAATCATCCAAAATTACAGACATTTGGACAAAACGATAGCACGCTGTTCCCCTAGAACATGCGCGCAAAAAAGGATTAGATACGTACAGATTTTACATAACTTAATTGAACAGTCAGAACACTTATTATATGAATTTAAACGGATATATAAAAGACACTGTTAGATATAAATACAGGGGAATGTCAAAATATTATGTTTCTTGAAGACTGATCTACATGAATTCTGAGTAGGATTGTTTTTTTTTCGGGCTCCGAATGCCTGAATGCTAGTTGATGAATTACCCCATAAAACAACATTATAACTCAAATGGCAGTAAACCATACTGTAATGAATACCCAGCAAAGCATCAGCTAGGATTGCAATCTTCAAACGTAATATTTCATAGTGCATTATTTTTTTACAAATATGGTCTATGTGACGATGCCATCTCAAATGGGCGTTCAAAAACAAGCCCAGAAATTTCACACATTCCGTGGACTGCAAATTACCATCGGTTTTGAAATGAAATTAAACAAATTCTATTTTAGGATTTTTTATAATGGCATTTATTTATTTATGTCCCAACAGACCGCAAAGGTCTCATTACGAGGATAAAAAGTACAATACAGAATATATCTCCATTTTCAAGTCATCATCAAATACTGAGATTATTGGGGTTGAACTATTATTTACAGTGGAGAATAAGGTGCCTAAAATTGATTTTCGAAATTCATCTAGAGTAACTGTCCAATCGAACTATTGAGTAAATTTCCTATCGTCGCATTGCCATAAGTGGAGGACTAGTGATGAACGTTTCAGGAACATTGAACATCGGAAAATATCCTGTTCTTCGTTGGGGTACGTTGAATCTTTCTGATGACGAAATTTCGGGTGAATTTATTCTGTAGTTTATCAATTAGTACAGGAAAATTAACGTTATGAGAATTCTTCTGTTTTCAAGATATAATATCTTGAATTCATATCTGAAATCGTGTGTTCTTTCAGTTCTTCAGTCCTCTCGTTCATTCTGCATCTTGAAATATATAAATCTCAAAAAATTGTTTTGTATTTTTTCCAATTGAGTTAGTCTTGTTTGATACTCAGCAAACCATATTTGTGTACATTCCAGTTTGGGTCCTATTAAACTGTAATACAGAATTTCAAGAGAGTCGAAGAGATAGATAAAAAATAAAATATCCCAATGTAGAGCACTCCACAACAGAAAGTCATCGTCCAAACGCATCTGCCCTCAATTATTGAAAAAACAATAATTTCAAGTCTCCAAGTTGTTCCTTTCAAAGTTTTTCATCAGTAACACCAAGATCATCGTTCCGGGCCAATCTGGCTCTTTTTTCCACAAAAACAGATTTTACCGAAATAATAACGCAGTGGACCGACCTGGAATTATCAATTTCCCTCGTACTGATTTCGTATTTTTCCTTCAACAGGTGATGAACCTTCAGAGACAAGCAGGCTACAGCAGCCAGTTAAGCTTCACCCTTCATGGGAGGAAAATAACCTGCCTGAAGATGAACTCAATTTTAAAAACCTTACGATGGACCAAGCCAGTTTAGAAGTGCACGCTCCTAGAGACCGATGGAATCTTATATACATCGTTTTTCTGGTGCACGGCATCGGAACATTAACGCCTTGGAATATGTTTATCACTGCCGAAAGAGTAAGTAACCATAGAATTCAGGAAATTCACAGCTCTCCTTGAGTTTACATACCTTCAAATTGGCCTACTGGTCACATCGGATTTATGATAATTTTATATCTAGGTTTATCTCTTTCTATTAATCTATTGATTTTCACCATATTGTTAATTGTTCCATCAAATGATAAATACTGAAAAGAATACATTGTATAACTGTTTTGGATCTTCAATGTAATAAACGTTTCCAAATACGAAGAATTTAAAACATGACATTCATTCTGACGTGGACGCCGATTCTTTTGTGCGCTTGTTCATAATATAAAGATCATTTTAATTCTTTAGATTAGAATTTTTTCATAAAATCGAGTGGAAAGAATCTCGGATGTTATCTGGAATATCTAGAACCCTCAGGATGGTTGTATTCATTAGCGAATTCAGCCGTAGTACTTCCGACCACTTGCTCTGCATGAATTTTGAGCTTCTGTTATTAAAATCACGATCTCACTGAATCTCGAATTGCATATTTCACTTGGACTGAAATACAGAGATAAAGATAGGATCGAATTAAAATGTATTCTTTTAAATTTTCTGGTTATACGATCCTCACGAAATTTTCCATTCGATTGTATAATTATTACCGTTCAACCAACGACCAATTTTCAATTCGATTGGAGCGTTATGCTCGGAGTTATGAACAAAACAAAATTGAAAATTGCCCCAAAGATTCGACCCTGGGTCTTCCGCGCAAAGTCGCTCAAGCGATATTTTCTATTGAAATAGAGGGATTACCAACGTTGGTTGGTAACCTTAATTTGAGTGAATAATTGTGAAGTTCAAGAACTTTTGCTGAATCAATATAGTTCGGGCGTGAGTCGATACTCATTCGCGGGATAAAATGGTACTATCTTCCTCATTACTCCTTTGTTTTCTGTTGCCCATTAACATTACGTCATCTATTATGTAGAAGGGATAGAAAGAAGTTTTGTCATTGTAGATTTGAATTTGCAGGGGACTGTATTCCTGTGGATTATTTCATTGAATACTTCATTGAGTAAGAAATTATAAAAGGAATAATAGATTCGAATTTCGAAGTTTTAGAACAACTTTTGTGTAATTACCAGGGTGACATGTTTCTGCAGTTCGACTATAATACCATTTTCAACCCAAAAATTCATGGAAAGATTTAAGTTCAAACAAATGCTAAAACATTTGAAAACTGAAAAGTGTTATTTCAAATGATCTTGATGTAATGTAAAAATAATGTAAGAATAAACAACAAACAATAGAGATGATCTATTAATAGGAGAGTCCGTTTGCGTGGATTTTCTAGAAATGTCAAAAATCAAATTCCTTCCGAATGGTGAGATCAGAAAAGTTAATTGCAACTTTAACGTGAAATTTATGTTTGTGTGAAGTTCATTTAGCCAATTGAAAAAATTTCTGAGGTCTTCTTCACTTACATCCCAACCAAAGGAAATGTTATCCACGTATCTGTACCAGAAAAGAATCAGTTCTCTGAACGGGTTTTCACGAATGAAAATCAGCTTCGACTAACGAAACGATCCGTTTTGTAGGTACGAAGTACAAATTTTAAAGTCGAGTTCACTTTATCGACTTCAATAAAGTGTTTATGGCATTTCAATACACACCTTCACGTTATATATGAACGAGAATAATGTTAATTATTTAACTATGGGGTACATACCGGTATTTTCACGAATGAACCTGTCTAAAATGTTCAGCCAAGTTGATGTTTGGCAAAGAAACACTTCAATGGATATAGAATAACATATCCGAAGGAAATTGATTTGCAGGCCGTCCAAGGGGAAATTTACACCTGTAAATTTTTCGAAATTTCCACGAATGACCCAGTCAAAAATGTTAAGCCAAGTTTAAATTTGATATAGTCACTCTTCAATGGATATGGAATAACGTATCCGAAGGAGATTGATTTGCAGGCCGTCCAAGGGGTAATTTACACTTGTCAATTTTTCGAAATTTCCACGAATGGCCCAGTCAAAAATGTTTAGCCAAGTTGATATGTGGCATAGTTACTCTTCAATGGAAATAGAATAACATATCTGAAGAAGATTAATTTGCAGACCGTCTGAGGGATAGTCTACACTTGATTTCATTAAAGAGTAACTATGGCAAATATCAACTTGGCTTAACATTTTTGACTAGGTCATTCGTAGAAATTTCGAGAAATTGATAGGGCCTGCAAATAAATCTCCTTCGGATATGTTATTCTATTTCCATTGAAGGGTACCTTTGCCCAATATCAACTTGGCTAAACATCTCTGACTGGGTAATTCGTGGAAATTTCGAATGACATGTGTAAACTTCCCCTTAGACGGCCTGCAAATAAATCTCCTTCGGATATGTTATTCAATTTCCACTGAAGGGTACCTTTGCCTAATATTAACTTAGCTAAACATCTTTGACTGGGTAATTTGTGGAAATTCCGAAAAATTGACAGGTGTAAACCTGCAAATAAATCTCCTTCGGATATGTTATTCTATTTCCATTGAAGAATAACAATGCATAATATCAACTCGGCTAAACATTTTTAACTGGGTCATTCGTGAAAATACCGGTATGTACCCCATAGTTAAATGATATGCATAAATTTCGTTTATATGCCCTTTAAAACTTTATTGAAGTCGGTGAACTCAACTTTCAAATTTGTACTTTGCACCTTCAAAACGGATCGTTTGGTTAGTCGAAATTTCTCCCGACGCCACTGGTCATCTTGCTGCTGGAATGAATTTGGCTTCTGGAAAGTGGCTGCCAAGTTCACGCCGGTCTCTTCTTAAATGATAAAATCGTTTTCAAATATAAAGAAATTTTGTGAAAAACATAATTCATTTAGGGGGCGTGCACAATCAGCCATTTGACTGAAAAGAGGAATTAAATAAAAAAAAATTTGAAAATTTACTTTGCTGAACAGGTACTGTCGTGGACAAGTTCCAGGCGTCAAATGACGCAAGTACGGCATTATCAGGGATATGTGAGTCCTTAAGTCTTTTAACTAGGTCTGAGGTATTGTCAATGGTATATGTTGATTGAATATTCAAGTACGAAACTATGACTATTGAGGTGTTTTGAAAGCTTATAAGCAAAACAACCACAAAACGATACCATTTGTCTTATAGGTACACTAACCTTATGAACCTTGGGAAGGGCATACAGATAGGGTATTTTTCAATAAGACTAATTTGAGACTGCCGAAACGTCACACTGATAAGGACGTAAATGTTTCAATAAATCTGGAAATTTCTTGACTATTTTTCCTTTTCTGCCTGTTACATTTCGAACATGGGTTTTTACGAAATCAAGTTAGAAATAATTCAGATAACCTGAACGTCTTGAAGTCATATGACCGATACAAAAATTCCAACAAAATAATAGGACGTAAAAATATCAAATTATTATAGCTTCCTGAAAACCTTCTGTAAATTACGATTAATGGGACTAATACTGATATGTTGTTCATTAAACACTAAAGAAATAGCGGTATTATGTTGAGGCCGACTTGGTTGAACTGGTTCTCTAACTTTGAGTTTTGGTCATGTATCGGCTATTCACGGTAGTGTAGAGCGTGGAGTGATAAATATTTTATCCGGAACTAATCAACGAATAATCTTGCATGAAGAAATCTCAAAAAAATTAATAGAAATTCTCGGAAATTATATATATTCAAAATGTTCAGTTAGTTCAGTGACACAAGAATTATATTCATCCCATACAGTTTCATAACCTTGTTATCGTTTCTGATTCTAATGTACTTTTCTTATTTCAGTACTTTACGACTTACAAACTTTCGGAGAACTACATTGGCTATGTGTTTCCCTATGTATCAAATTTCATACAAATATTGACGTTTTGTTCTCAAGTTCCTAACGTAGCATTCAATTGGCTAAATATTTTCGTCCAAATTGGGTAAGTAGGTGAATACATTTTGAAACAATGCCATAACATCCAATTATTGATGAAATGTGTAGCACACATTATTAATTGTTCACTTGTTGTGGAATATAGATTAGGAGTAATGAAGTTTTCCTGGTGGAATTTTTATCTATAAGGACTATCATACATATCAATCACCACAAAAGTATACCGTAAATTTATAAGGTATGCATAATTAACGAATTTTCTAGTCTACTTCGAGTGCTGAAAGCTGAGCACACCTTGCTACTGCGTAACCAAAAGAAATAAAATAAGACCGAAAAGATGTTTGAAGGTTTTTGTGAACTGCTCGAAAATGATGGAGATACGGTTATGTGCGCTTTGCGCATATCCTTACGATAGCTCAGAACCCTTCTGAGCAGAAAATTGTTCATTCTTATCAAAGGCGCATTCTGTCACCTCCGATAATCTTTTAACACCCACACTAAATAAGATATTGAAGAAATGGTTTTTTAGGCGCTTGTTATAGGGGTCATATAGAGCGTTATCGTTTCTCCAAATGTCAACAATAAGGTTGGACTTTGATGGAGAATTCGGTGCCAAATTCAGTTTTGCCAGTCCCACTGGCCCTAAGAGTTATGAAGAAGGAGACCTTGAGTCTGGAAAAATTTTTAGGCTAGGTAGGAATTTTTCTGGTGAAAATCGCCAAAATTCTTCTGAGTTGTATGTAACATATTATGAAATCACAACCTAATGCACAATAATTGCAGTGACTCAACTGAACAATGAAACCAAACTGCTAATTTTCATCCCATTTTGACGTTTGGAAACCGGATCATTCAATCTTAACTGATGTTTATTGAACATATCAAGAACGGATTTTGCACCCCACCAAGTATTTGCACAGAAATATCTACTTCGTTTTGTGAAGAATTTTCGATACATTCTTCTGCAAAAGAACTTATGCAACATCAGTGATGTCTCTTCAAAATTGTCAAATCTGTCCCAGAATTAGCGAGTTGAGTTGTCGAAGAACACCTGAAACTGTGCCCTGCTTATTTTTCAGCATCAGGAAGACTCAACTACTTCGCGATGATATTGGGCATTTATTCACATGTACAGGCTAAACTAAACATTTTTCATTCTTATAATTCAGAAATTATCTCTCATGACCCTCAAGTTCATTAACTTTCGAAATATCTCGAACACAGCATTATTATTACTACCATTAATGAAAGTGAACTCTTTTATTATACGTATATGTGTGTGAACACCCTCTTTATACTCATTCAATGTTTTTTTTCATAATTCCGAATCATTCGTATTCGGTTAAGCTCAAACCCAGTAATGGTTGAAACAGTATTGCTGAAAGTTCCATGCAAAATATGAACGAAAGCTGTTGGGCAGTTTATGAAATATCGATTAAAGCTTATTTTGGAAGATTTCACATCATTTCTTAGGATTTTCCTGGGTTTTTCACTGCCAATATCTAAAAGAAAACTATTAAGAATTAAATAAAAATTGTTTTTTCATGAAAAACGCCCTTGCCAATTGCGAGATTAATTTATTTGTCAAGGGCAGTTTCTTGGAAAACCGATTGCCTAACGAACAATATAAGGACATTAAAAGGATAAACAAAGCGAACTGTGATGTTTCAGAGTACAAATCTGACTCTTTCATCTTTTTAATAGTTCTGTTTCAGATATTGGGAACCCAGAAATAAACCAAAAAAATTATCATTTTATGAAATATTTGACATTTTATGTATATCTATTAAGTTTCAATTCGATGTAATCGGTACAAGGTGCAGGAAAGAAGTAATGATATCTTTGATATTTCTGCTCTTGTAATATGCATGTATCACAAACTTTTGAGGATTGTGTCAGTCAAATGGGGACTGATTTATTAAGTTTAGTCATTGAGTATTAAACATTATTTAATACCGATATCACCGCCTTTATATTTTTGTTTCATTAATGACATCTAAGCAGTCATACACTGTTTTTTGCACGCATGTTCTGGGAAACAGCTTGCTATCGTTTTGTCAAAATGTCTGTAATTTTCGAATTTTGATCCGAAAATAGTCTCAAACGACTAGGTTGGACTTTATGACGAGAAATCCGATGCCGAAATCGATTCTGTCCGAATGCACGATTACGGTCGTACGGAGAATTCTATCGACCTGAAACATTTAGGGTAGGTTGCATTTCAAAATGCGACGGTTAAGTTCGTCAATGGTTAAAATCGCCCCAAACGGTTTCGGAATAAGAGCCTTTTGGTTTTTGTGGTTATTTCCTTGATAATTACGGAAGTATTGGAGTGAAACTCAGCAGTTAGTTGAAGTATTACGATGCGCAACTTTTTCCAAATTTCTCTGCGGTCATACTGTCAGTAAGTTTTAAAAAATGTTTCTTCAAAATTTTTTTCGAAAGCGTGTTTTTTCGGAAACTGTTTATCATATTCGAAAAAAAAATTTCCGCAGACTTCGAACTCCATATTTCACATCCGTGTACCAAATTGCAGTTATATGATTATAATTTTGGATTTAATATTGGAGAAAAATATGTCGAATTTTCTGGTTTGTTTTCTGGTTTTTTTACTCTGTATTTTTTCTTGTATTCTCGGATGATCTAAATTTGTTTCATGTTATCAGATGCTTGAGTATGGTCTGTTTTCACAGTGTGATGAGGACAATATTGATGAATTGTGTTCTGAAAATGGCTATCAGATTTTTCAGTCACTACACAGCAGTATTTTTCGATTACTCGATGAATGAAAGCCGTTCAAGAGCCTTTGATGAAGTGAGAGATCTCGGAATCTTGCTGGACGTAAATTTGAGCTTATTGACCATGTAGAAAATGAGTCTGCAAGGGCTATCAAAATGCCCTGGTTTCTTCAGAGGAATATGCAATATTTTGGAGTTCTTAGAATAAATATATACTTTGCCCATGTAAGAAACATCCGGAATATTTCCATGGGGCTTTCTATATTGTCCTTATCTCCTGGACAATTTTAAAATAAATATTCCTCAGAGGAACTCGGGACCTTAAGATTTGGTAAGAATTAAGTTATTAAGTTCAGCAGAACGACCTTCTTGATGAAGCTTTTTCTGCTGCTGGGTAAGAGAATATAGATTTTTTTACGATACAATTTTTCAACCGAAGCATTTTTTCGAATTGTTTCTTCAGTTTGTTTGCATCATTGGTTTAGTTATTTTTACTCTGGCTTATTTATAATTCTGCAGAACTTCTGTTAATTTTTAATTAATGTTTTACTTCATAATATTCGTGAAATGGCAAGTTCTTTCATGGTTGAATAAATAAATAAATCAAAAAGGAATCATGAGAGTCACATGGGATGGCCGTAAGGTCGCCCTTCAACGAGGTGTGGCTGTCGGCAAAGTTCTCTCAAAAGATCCTGTGCGTTTGTTTTCTACGAAAATGTGAGGAACAATTATTGGCACTCTCCATATCACACACCAAAGTCACAAGATCATAATGACGTTGCTTACGATGAAGTTCATATGGATTGCTGTCAATCAAATAACGCCTGTTTCATTTGTTGGCCAGACATGTGGAAGTGGGCCTCATCACTGAAAAAAAGAACGCGTCTTGATACATTTTCAATGAGTCCACCACATGCTTCTTGACGAACAATACAATGTATTGCAAAAGACTTTACGCACCAACGAAGTTTAATGGATGAAAATGAAGTCTCGATTCAAGAATTCGTCTACCTAGCTTCCAGGAATTCCAAAAGCAGCTGAATATTTGCGCGCTTGAAGCCTGAAAGCATGCAGCAGTTGTTGCCTCTCTGCTTCAACATTGTCGGTTGTTCTGGAGTGCGTTCAGATGCTTTACCCGGTAGACAAAAAACGCACTGTAGGATTTTTCTTGGTTGTGCTTGGTTGTAGCCGTTGACTAGAAGATTCATCTGAACGATGTGGTATAAATGTCAAATATCCTCTTATCTTACTTAACCCCAAAAAAATAATATTTTTGATATCCTCCCTTTTGGCAAGGCAAAAATGCATATACAAGTCTCAGAGGAAGAAATATATATTTCTTCCTCTGAGATACAACCAGTTCGAGAGTTAACAACTATTAAATCTGATTTTGAAATTGTAAACATAACCCAAACTTCTCACTCCTGTCATTATAAACTGCAAAGCGCATGCGTTTCAATTTCTACCCATGTACGGGCTGGGTTGGACGGTTGGACGCCCGGTAAAGTATCTCCCAAGCATCTGAACGACCTAACCATTGGCCAGACGAAATCATCTGAACGCACCCCAGATAGTAAGCTGACGTATACGTAGGCTTGGCAGTCATAACGAATTTTCATGATTCCCAATAGTTTTGTTTTTCTTAAGATCATTCAATGTATTTTTTCAACAATATTTATTATACCAACAGATTTATGTCATCATGAATTTTAATTCAATTTCCAAAAACAATTATTTTGTAGATGTATTGTGCAAAATTTTCTCGAAATAAGTTTTAATCGATACAAAATTGCTATCTGTCATTTAGAAAATTGGGGATTCAACATTATTTTGCGCCACTTCCCCAATTTTTGCTTCACAAGAACCTTCCCCAGAAAATGTTCGCAACCGTAGATACTGTGACCAAGGGAAATGTTACTCGTTTTTATATACCGGGTGACCCATTTTAACTTAGGCAGCCAAATAACTCGGAAAAATAAGCACACTACGAAAAAATGTTTAGAATCAAAATTTCGTCATTTCGAGGGGGACGTACAATGACGTTAAAATGAGCCCCCCACCCTTCCCCCTGGGCGGTGAGGGGGGGCAAGTTTGAAATCTTAAATAGGAACCCCTATTTTTTATTGCATATTCGGAATCTTTGGCTAAAAACACATACAATTTGTCTGAAACATTTTTCTCGATTCATGATAGATGGCGCTGTAATCGACGAAATTCAATTTCTTCGATTTCTCTTACTGAGAACCCATACTTACGATTCTGCAATAAATTAACAATAAAAATACCACGTTTTCATTGTTAATACTCGAAATTAGTCTTAAAACAAACTTCTCATTATTTTTTATTACTCATTAATTACTTCTCAAGAAACTGCATATCGACTACTTCTGTAGGCGTATAATTTGCCATTTTACCAAAATTTTATCAGAGTACAAATGTTAAAAAAATACATAAACACTTGTAACAATGAAAACGTGGTATTTTTATTGTTAATTTATTGCAGAATCGTAAGCATGGGTTCTCAGTAAGAGAAATCGAAGAAATTGAATTTCGTCGATTACAGCGCCATCTATCATGACTCGAGAAAAATGTTTCAGACAAATTGTGTGTGTTTTTAGCCAAAGATTCCGAATATGCAATAAAAAATAGGGGTTCCTATTTAAGATTTCAAACTTGCCCCCCCTCGCCGCCCAGGGGGAAGGGTGGGGGGGCTCATTTTAACGTCATTGTACGTCCCCCTCGAAATGACGAAATTTTGATTCTAAACATTTTTTCGTAGTGTGCTTATTTTTCGAGTTATTTGGCTGCCTAAGTTAAAATGGGTCACCCTGTATAAAGATTATTTATATTCATGAAGGATCTCCATATACTGTTGATGAATATTTATATTAATAACAGAAACGTATGTGATATTCGAAGTCTCTAACACTTTGGGTGCATATTGAGTTACCTAATGAATTTTTCTTTTACTTTTCAGAAGTGGCGAACTAACTACAAGAATTGTATATAGTATAGGCACCGTTGTAGTGTGCTTCTTGATAACTGTTTTTTTAGCTATGATTGATACTGCCTCATGGCCAGAGATATTCTTTGTGATCACAATGATTTGTGTTGTAGTTTTAAATAGTAAGTATTCGATTGAAGTTATGTTTTTTGTGTGTCTGTAAAAAAATCAGATCTGATTTGAGGCATTATTTACATTGATGAGCACTCCGATTCAAATGAGATAGATGTAGGTTCGGTCAACTTTCTTATTGTTTTTCCTGGCTTTCACATCGTGTATATGTATATCTGTGAAATACAATTATGAGGTCAACTCAAAAATAATGAATTGTTAAAATAAGAGCAATTTGAACTCAGAAATGAACATTTTCATTTTATATATCGACGTTCTTCACAGATGGGAATTGGAAAGGGCTCTGCAATTTGCATCTCTAGTGAGAACACCTATACATTTTCTAATATTTCGGTTTCACTTTACCTAAAAACTTGTCCTCATTTTAAACTGAACAAGCTACAATTAAGAGCACACAATACCTCGAATATAACCGGGTAACTTAAGGAGGCCAGAGGAGAATTTTTTTTGTGCAAATGGTTGAAAGAATCGTGTTAATGCGTTGCCACTTTTTTATATTCAAGAATTTTCGGGAAAATTAAAACTGCAATAGAGTGAAAAATTGGAAAATAATTAACATTGCGCATTCTCACAAAAGAATTAAGTACATCCCAAAAAAAAATCGAAAAATACTCACTCACGTCAGTATCTTTCTAGATTTTTGTGTCATCTCTCATGAACCTGATAAAATCGCGCGATTGTTGTCTGTCATGGCATTCGCTTGGAATGAAGGTTCTGATTACATTGAAGATAATATTTTATTGCTTTATTGTGCTGTTGAATTACAATTTACTACATATTCATTTTTTTTTCAGTGGCCAATGGTGTATACCAAAACACAGTGTTTGGCATGGCCGCAAAATTGCCTGGCAAATACACTGGTGCTATTATCTTAGGCAATAACATAAGTGGGACATTCGTCTCTTTGATATCCATGTTAACAACGTATGTATCGAATGATCAGCGCATGGCAGCCATTTATTACTTCATTACGGCCTTACTTGTACTCTTTATATGTTTCGACACCTACTTTGCCTTACCACTCAATGTGAGTATATATCTGATTTACATAATTAATGTATCTGGTCTTTTTTATTCATTCTAAACACTTTTGAAATTTTTTTCTGTTCTTTTATCCCACTGGTGCCCTAAACCCTAAAGTAACAGAGCTGTGTCATCAGCTTATGCTATAACAGTACAGTCTTCGAAAATTTCACCGATGTTTTTTATGTAGATGGGAAATTACTGGGTAATTCCATATAACTCTCCTTGTGTGTACATTGACATACATTTTTCTTATGAGTAACAAAAAAATGACGAATAAATTGCAATATTATTATTATTAATATGATATATTTTGCTGTGGTTAGAGATATCTCATAAGTTCACTGTGTGTTCACCAATTCTTTAACTCGGAGTGACCATAACTCATTTCCGTGATACAAAAAAGTTCAGTATTTTCATTGGGAAGTAATAGTCAATTAAAATTTCACAAGTGGGGAGTTAAGGTGACAAGGGCTCATTTATCATAACCAGCATAGAACAGAAAAATATTTCAATGGCAGCAATTTCATACCTCATGATAAAATGTAAAAAAAAATTTTAGTGAATTAATTATAATGTGTTTTTTTTAGAGATACTATAGGCATCACGATCTGAAAGCTAAAAAATTAGCATTAGAGAAGCAGGATGCATTCGGAGGTGTAGAAAATATTCCTTACTTGAATATTATAAAGAAGAGCAGGGTGCAATTTTATAATGTTTTTTGCGTTCTCTTCGTTACTTTGGCTGTATTTCCATCGATACAAGGAAGTAGGTCCCACTTCATGAATATTGTGACATTAGCTATTATATTACTCTTTGTTTTGCAGGTGTTCAGCCGAGTGATTCGAACTTTTTCTTGGAACAACCATATTTTACCCAAGTTACTTGCTTTTTGACATTCAATATTTTCGCCATGTTTGGCAGTCTTGTGGCTACTATGATACAATGGGTAAGAGTATAGAATAGAGGGTGTTTCAATGAGAGCGCATGGTTTGAATTCTGTGCCATGTTTGACAGTCTCATGTCTATGATGTGACAGATCAAAAGTTCAAAGATGGGAGTTAGTAAACATTGAGCATTACAAGGTCCTAAATCAATAATTTTTGTTACTTTGCTACAGAAAACCTTATTTATTGAACATTGAAATCCTGCGCTCTTATTGAAATACCCTTTACAACACCAAAATAGTGAATGGACGGTTTGTCACCCGCTCACTTCATCATAATCATAAAGGTGTATTGTATAGGGAAACGCTTCAAATTGTACTAGTTTTATTTTTCAACATTCAACATTCCTTTAAATCCAAGTAATCTACTTATATCTAGAAATATGTCGACTTCAAACAATTGTTTTTTTCTGCCAACAGCCAAAACCAAGATTTTTGTGGATTCCTGTAACAGTCAGATTGTTGTATATTCCGTACTACATATTTTCGAACTACCAAGTCCAAGGACAAATCAGGGTACTACCTGTGTATTTCGAAAATGATTATGTCTACTGGATGATTTCAATGACATTTGCCTTTAGTTCTGGATACCTTTCATCTCTAGCTATGATGTTCACACCACAGTGAGTATATTTTCATTTTTATTACTATCCAAAAATCGTACTAGAACTCAGTGAAATAGTTATTTTCCCTCATTCTTGTCACTGGTAATATATGACATATTAGATATTTTTGGGGCAGAAAAAGTCTTATCCATTACTTCCATTTACTATAATTTTAAAATGTTAGGAGTTTTATTAACTCTTAGCGTTATTAAAAGTTGTAGTCTCCCTCGCGGTCAACTGTTTTCGTCCAAAAATTCAAATTAAAGGAAGCCCATGTGACCATGCCTGTGAGTGAATGATGGTAACGTTTCTTTCTCATTGTACCGCTTTTCGCCTAAAAATTTCAAGGAATGACACAGTTCATGTCTCCCTATGTCTAGGTTAATGACCCTCTGGTGCCATTGTTTTCATAGGGCTCGTTTTTTAATTCACCCTGAGAGGGTTGAGGTTGAGTATGGTGACAATTAGCTATTCGAGTTATTTCAATCAGCAATAAATAATTCTAGTAGAGCACTGACGTGAAGTCAGCAGCTTTGGCACGCATGTTCAAATTCGTTGCCAAAGAGGTAATCTTTTCACGTATTGACAAGCGCACCATAAGTTCCCGATCTCATTTCACAATCAGGTTCCAGATTTCAATTCTATCCAATCTGTGTTTGGAATATTGGGATAATGACGCCTACCTTAAGCACAATAACTTCCAAAAGAAACTACTTAGAACCTCGTTGATTGTAGAGTAGGTTTGCACCTTCATTACGAAGGCCGAATCCGTGAATAGGTGAAATCTACCCAATGATTCCACATCGACTCAAATTATGATAGGACCAGTATTTTTTGAGTTATTCCTGAAATAACAATACCTAGGAAAAAACGAAATTTGACATATTTTCCCCAATATCTCCAAAAATTACAATTAGATCGAAGAGAAATTTTATTTGGAAACACAGAATTCAAGATCATTGCAAATTTTCTTTGAAATTCGATGAATAGTATCCGTGGAAAAAGATAAATTTCGAATTGTTCAAATGAAACCATCACCACGAAATTTAGTAAGGTTGTAAATGAGTGTTTTCCAACTAGCTACCATGTATTATTGTGAATGGATCAGAATTTTTGACGAAAAAACAACGATATCTAGGAATAAACTAGAAAATTTGATATATTTTCTTGAATATCCGACAGTTGAATTCCTATCACTGATGTGTAATATGAAGTTTGAAGTCCTCGCGTAATTTCATTCGAATCGGATTAACAGATTTTGAAAAAATAACTATTTTTTCATTGAATTTTTTTTTACTTACATACGATTCTGACGGAATTTTGAGATTATTTGCGCACCAATATGCTCCAATCAACTATCAAGTTTCAGTCTGATCGCTCAGATACTCTCTGAAATATTGAGGAACTGATCTCAAACAATCTAGAAAAGCACTGCCGTGAAGGCAGCAGCTTTTGCGCGCATGTTCAATGTAGATGACCGCTTCGGCAACGAATTTGAACTTGCGCGCGAAAGCTGCTGCCTTCACGGCAGTGCTTTTCTAGATTTTTAACGGCCGACTGCGTAAACACAATAACTTCCGAAAGAAACAACCTAGAAACTGGATATTTGTAGAGAAGGTTTGGACCTTAATTACGAAGACCGAATTCGTGAATGGCTAAAATCCACCCAATGATTCCGCAGATATACCCATTCAAAATTTTATTTTCCCAATATTTCCAAAAATACAGATCAGATCGAATTAAGACCCAGTACTTCATCGGAAAATTACAGTTCGAAGGTTCATACAGAATTTAATGAGGATGATATCATAAGAAAAACCACAGAATTTTTTTTTCAAATTGTTCTAATGACACGATCATCACGAAATTTTGCATAGAGTTGTCTTTTAGCATCTTCAAACTAGCTGTGAAGTTTTATCAGGATTGAATAAGTATTCTTCTAGTTATACCGAAAAACGCAACGATATCCAGAAAAAACCTCGAAATTTGGTACACTGCTGTGAAATATGAAGCTCAAAGTCCGAGTGGAATTTTTTTCTGGATATGATGAACAGTTTTCGAAAAAAAAAATTTTTTGGAAAAATTTTTTTTTTAAAATTTACTGACAGTATGATCATGACAAAATTTAGCTAAAAGTTGCGCGTTGTTATACTCCACCGTATTGCCAAGTTTGAATTCAATCGCTCGAGTAGTTTTTGAAATAAAAAATAAATAACTTCCAAATTTTAAGTGGCTATAACTCTGAAACTATTCGACGGATTTGGCCCATTAACGAACTTAACCGCGGAATTCCAATGCGCGACCTGCCCTGAGAGTTTCAAGTTGCTAGCTCACTCCTTTCGATAGTTATCATGTCAACGGCCGGCCGGACAGAATCGATTTTGACACCGGATTCGTCATCAGTGAGTCCAATCTAGTCGTTTGAGACCATTTTCGACTCAATCATCGAAAATTACAGACATTTCGACAAAACGATAGCACGTTGTTCCCCTAGAACATGCGCGAAAAAATCAAACGGTTATAAAACCAATCCTTCGGCTGCTTTCGCCCACTTACGAACTTAATAACCGTAATTCGATGTGCGACCTACCCTGAAAAAGTCGATAGCTTGCTCTTTTCGACAAAAGGTCTCTTGCATGAACTCTTTGGAATCAAATATTCTTTCCGTAAGACTACTGAAAAACTTTGACCGCCGTCAAAAATTTAAATTTTCAACGAGAAAATGATCTTTTAAATTTGACACCCCATAGCGACTGTTAAACAGACGAAACTTCGCGGCTTCCGTGAGGTACCTCCCTCTTCTAGTGTACTTTTCTCTCTAGCAAACCAATGGACAGCGTCGGCTGTATCGATCCGTGTATCGTACAATAACGAGTGACGCAGAAGGCGATCTGATGCGTTTCTCCCGCTTCGACCTTGAGTCCCGATTTGACCATTTTTTATACCAAATTATTCAAAATTCGCGAATTGTTGAAGTGTGTGATAGCATACATTTTGATTTTGTATCGATGTAGAATAAGAAAAACATGAAAATAATCGTGTTACATGGAAGATACCTATTATCGAGTCCTCAGCCTGACAGAATCGCTTGAGACCATTTTCGACTCAATATTCGAGAATTACAGACAAAATGCTAGCATGCGGATCCCCAGAACATGCGACTTGGTGTGTCCACCACTGTTCCATCACACCCGATTGTGAATTAAAACACTCTTCCATATGGTCCATACACGTACGTCGCTTTCTTTGAATCATAGGAGGAGGGGACAGAGAGATAGAGAGAGAGACTAGGTCAAATCCCCCTCAAGATTATCTATGCTGAAAGATTAGTTGATGAAAAGTTTTGAATATTAATTTGGAACTATGACGTGCCTTATGCCCAGTGCACTTTTGATGACCTTATTGAGATAGGGAAAGGATCAATGGAGAGAAAAAGGTTTGACTATTTCTAGGGGGAACTGGTTTTTTGGTGTGACTGCACAGTCCATGTAAAATTATATCGGATTATTTCACAGTCCATGTCACTATGTCTGACTGCAATGTCTTTCTATTTCATCAAAGGCATAGACTCTTTGTCCATGATTCAAGGTAGAATAATCAAAAATACTTGCGATTGATAATATAATACGACAGAGATTAAGCCAAAGAATCAAAGAGAGTGGCTACATCGACTGCGTTTCGCGGTCTGTTGCACACAGTCTGTCATTTTTCAGTTGGCGTTTTCTTTCTTTCTGCATTATTTAGTAATTAGGTAATTCTACATATCACACACTGACGAACATAATTAAAGAAAGCATTTTCTTGGTTACTAGTAGCTTCTTCTATACTCTCACTTCCACGCCTTTTCATTAATAATCATCGTTCACTTTGTAGAGGAATATAACTGACTGAACTGGTATAGTTCTGCCCTAACGCTTCAAGCATCTGAGAAGAATCAGGGAAATATTAAATCATTTCTATTAGAAGTTGTTCCGTTGATGACATTAAATGGTTGAAATAGTCTTGAGGAGGAATGGAGAGGTCAGAGAAGCAAAGGAACTCTTGATTCGGCCGACGTTTGGACATATCTAACATTTTCATCAGGACACTGTAATATAAAATAGGGATAGAGTATAAATAGTTATTTTGATTGTTTTCAAGTGGATCTGTAATTGATAATCATATTTTGCAGGATTGTCACAGCCATCTAGGTGTTTTCATTAATATTGTCCAACTGTGTTAATACCTGTGTTTTTTTCTATATCATGTAATATATTCTATCCCTATTTTATATTACAGTGTCCTGATGAAGACGTTCAACATGTCGAAACGTCGTTTTCAGTGGCACTCAGCTTCTTTGACCTCTCCAGTCACCTTCAAGATTATTGCTAATAGTTTATTTCAATGAATTATATCCTGTTAAAATTTCTCTACTCTTTAAAGGGAAATCTAATGTATTGTAGGTTCACTTTTTATAATGTTTAGCCAGTTGGAACGTGCACTCCATAAACGTTGCAGTTGACCAAATATCATTTTTTGATATTATGTTGAGTAATTTGAGGTCCATTTTCATTTTCAGATCTGCTGAGCCAAAATATGCAGCAACAGCCGGCATGCTTGCTGGAGCCTTCTTGATATCAGGAATATTCTCAGGAATATTGGTATCTTTCTTATGGCCTTGGGCGGTAACGCACATTGGCTACTAGCCAAAGTGTTTGGCATACGATACTGAAACAGAATTGATCATCAGATTTTAGAGGTTTCATATTGTATGCCATAAACGAGTATTATTTGAAGAATCTATTATATACTGCCATTTACTTTTTTATATCACTAAGCAATCGTGGTTCTTCCATTCTCAGAAGAATTCGATAAACTTTAGGAGAAATGAATGCATATTTCAGAATAACAGGGTTGTTTTTCTTATTTTTCCTTTGTGATGAATAGAAGCATTTCAATGATTCGATATAGAGGATTTTTAGTTTGAAGAAGATGTCTGTAATCTTCTGTGGAAAACAGAGGAGAGAAAAGTTGGAATGCATGTTTGTCGGTGCTACTTGTGAATCTGCATTCTACAGCTCTCTGGTAGCAAGTCCTGGAAGATTATGCATGAAAAATGTTTCTTCTACAAAATGTTTTTCCTTGGTATCAACATTATCCTTGAAGTAATATCGTGAAACTATGCATGAATAAAAATTTAGCATAGTGAAGAATGGTATTAAAATGGTTTTTAAGTCTCACTAGCTTCTCTCCTATCTATTATATCATTTTCATTGATATTAAATAAACTAAACTCTCCATGATGAATTCTGGAATATTATTAAAAGATGTTTATCAATCCCCATGCTTTAGTCTAGTCTGCATTGAAGAAAAACAAAAAAGAATTATGTACAATTGAAATCTAGAGACAGAATGTCAGGGTATCTTCGAACTGGTTCCCAGAAATTCCCACAATAGTTCAATGCTACTACCTTCTAGCTTCAAAATTATATTGAGAACATTTCTTGTGATACCGTTATGCAAGATAAAATATCAATTTTATGGGAAGATTTGCCATATTTTCATATATCCTTTCTTCTGACACATAGGCATTGCTCAATATGTGTGGAAAAATTGTATTTTTTCCATTGTATAACTACGACTGGAATTATTTTCATGAGTTCGGAAGGGTAGTTTAACCAGTGGTGCTATTTCATAAAAAGTGCACACCATTCATTTTATCCCTACCTATTCCTATCTATCTAATCCATTTATTTTCATTCATAAGTTCTGAAATTAATCGATCAACTTTTTGTTATAATTTCTTATATTTGATTTAAGAAGAAAATCGAAGATTTTTTATAGGAAATATGTTTCTCTGATAATTCCACAAAAATTCGCTTCTATGAAAAATTTCACTCTTAAAAAATTCATAACACATGCCGAATCTCACGTTTAGGAATATTCTTCATTGGAAATGGATTTCTTCAACATCATAAGTACTTTTTGATTAACCAAATATCTATTTATATTTGTTCTA
The DNA here is from genome assembly GCA_958510865.1 of Myrrha octodecimguttata. Taxonomy (NCBI): domain Eukaryota; kingdom Metazoa; phylum Arthropoda; class Insecta; order Coleoptera; family Coccinellidae; genus Myrrha; species Myrrha octodecimguttata. Next base: position 19,052,475 of record OY294060.1, read on the forward strand.
AGAATAATTGACATCATCCTATGCATATCTGTAAGCGAGGAAAGGAAGGAAAAAATGAAAAATCCCTGATAAATTATTCAGAAATATTTTAATATAAACACTCAAAAATTTTATCCAACTGTTACGAATTTCTATCGATTAATAATAACATAAAATAATACTGGGGAAGACTAATTCGTAACTATTTTCATCAAACTTCAATTATTAAAAAAACAGATTCGTTTTTATTTTTTCGAATCTCATGTTCAACATTGTTTGCCATAAAGAGGCGTCACGTCTACCGGGATGGGACCAAATAATAATTACCTAAATATAATATATATATATAAATTTCGTTAGATTTCATAAACCCATTTTCATTCCATTTTTCTTCTTGCTGATTCTTATTCAGCTTATTCCAGGTTGCATAATTTAATTGATCGTGTGTGTATTATATTGAAAGGATCTGCATGATCGTTTGAATTTCAAAATGTTGAAAGTTATGGTACCACCTTAAAAATATTGTGTCGCATGTAGGCAGTAGTGCACAATCATCTTTGGATTTGTTAGAAGTGCTCGCCTTGATGTATGCCTTAGGACTGTTGATCTGGGGAACAATTCGTGAATCTCGATCAAGAATTGCAGAGTATGACAATTGTCATATGTTTGTGCCGTTTTTTAAGTTAAATATAAACAATAAGTAAACAGGGAACCGAATGTCACTCGACAATCGAATGTTATATCGGTTATGTTTATATTCCGATTTTAAATTTCTCGATATCTTGCATTCAGTTTATTTATTGAATATTTGCTCGAAAACATAGTCGAAATGGCGAATAAAATTCTCTCAAATTTTGCAGATGCACCAGAAAACTTGCAAAATCGACATAAACATATGACAATTGTCATACTCTTCAATTCTCGATCGAGATTCAAGAATTGACCCCCTGAGTTGTGCAAGTTGACATAACGATTGGTCTTATTTATCGCTGTAAAAAAGGGGATAAAACTTGAGGTTTTCAAATCTATTTCCAGCCGCAAGAAACCGTGGAGTGGGTCAATGTTGACTTGCCTTGTAGTGTCTAGTTTTTTCATTTTAGGAGTGACCCAAGCTAGGATCTTATCAAATAATTCTCCGTCCATCCTTAACTAGTTGTGAAAGTCATTAGGTTCGATAATTCTCAGCCCATTTAGTAACTTTTCATGGGTATACTTCTCCCGATCAATCAACCTTTTGGGCTATTAGCTTCCTTCCTTTCTATATATTGTTTTAAAATTTTCATTCCTATGCACAACGCAGTTTGAACACAACACAGCTCAGTATCTACAATGACAACTCAGTTGTTGCTTCAGAGTACTGATTCACTTTGAGGAGATTGTACATTATATCTAGCCGTCTATGCACGCGATTACCCAAAATATCGCCAATCGTCAAAATATCTTCAATGCATAATAATATTGACTGTCTATGAGCAACATTTTTTATAGTGGCGACTAAAAAAATTCGGTAATGAAACATATACTCTATTCAGTTTTATTAACTCAATGGGTAGGCCTTTTAATAAGCTATTCATGTTTTTGTGACAAGATGTGAACCAGATTAGTACTAATGAAAAGTCATCAAGGTCAGAATAGTTCTGCAGGACGTCGTCAATTCTTACATATTTTCATCAATGACTTTATGGCATGATTTAGTTTCATGCGTAATTAGTACGAACTCTGTGTGGTAATCTGACAGGAAAAGTACTATAACGTAACATTTTTCAAATATTCATAGTAAAATCTGTTAGACTTTAGTGGTCTACCGACAGACTTTATGAAAGGGAATGGAGTATAGTTTAACTGATCATATACTCTTAGTTCGACAGTCAACAGAAAACGTGTCAAAAGTTTGTGGCGTTTGTCCCGACCTTGCCTCACCTCACATTGGACGAACCTCAACATCAGCTAAAAAATGAAACAATTCAAACTTCATACAAGTGATTTTCAGTGAATCAAATTATATTTTGTAGTAGTTAAAGCAGTCGAAAATGTCTCCTAAGCATCATTTCTAATGGAGATATTTTTTAATGGCAAACAAATAATTATCTGATATGCTGTGTACTTTTTCATTCCTTCAATCAGTTAATTTGGCCTTTATTAGAAATGCACCAATTATGTGGTAGTGTACTTTTGTTAATATGAAAATATCTGTTTTTGGAAATGAACTGAATTCACGTGATGAATGAATGAATAATTGAAATATTGGATTTTATCTTAACAGGAATCAAAAATCTGTATAATCTGTACAAAAATAAATCATTCAAATACTGCTGTTGAATGGCACATATTTCAGAATCTTCGAATTTACTCGATTTTAAATAAAGACTGATTTTAATGATTTCTTTATTGTTATATAATTCTAATAGATCTGGCTTAAACAACCAGCCAATCAAAAATTAACAGATAATGTAAATTGTAATTAAATTAGTCTATTGATTTCATATTAAAAATTCATCGAAACAACTATTTTTGTTTCTTTTACCTGAACCGTTACTCAAAACCACTTCTTTCTAAATGATGAGTATTATGTTAATTCAATTTTATAAAGTCATCCAAAAAAAAAATCCTCAAAAATCTAAAACAAAATTATAATATTCGTTCTCCACCACATTTGTACGGTTTGATTACATAAAACTACTAGCTTGAACAGGTTCCAAATGTATCCGTTTAGGGCGCTGGCATCTTCGCAGAACTGCAGAAGTACCCAATAGCCTCTCGGATGCAATAAACGAACGCAGTATAACATTTTTGATTAGATAATATCACAGAAGATAATCCACATATACATGAAGTATTTTTGAGAGTTTCATGAAATAAATTATTTATTTTCATCTTTGAATAAACAACCACAGGAAGGAGTATAAAGTCTAATTTGGGGGTCCGGATTGGAGTCCAACTATGGCCGACTCATGCTTCCGGTAGGTAGTGGCGTAGTACTTTGAGTTTGAAAAAGGGTAAAAACCTGATTGATTTATTTCTGCACTGGAAGGTAGGGTTCGTACGATGCTCCTGATAGATGGCGAACTGTAAGAAGTAATACTGCAGTTTTCCGTCTAAAATGTTGTAAGTATCTTGAGTTCTATTCAAGCGGTTGCCATAAGTAAGGCAGTCTGATGATCTGTGAGGACCGTGAAACTGCAGTAACTGTTCCCCTTAGGTACGCTTCTTCGATGTAGATGTTTTGGTTGATTGGATGATTAACCCTGATCGAGGTGGAATATTTGTTAGTTAATTCTTCTACATTAGCCGATACCTGTCTTTGTTAGATGTTGGACGTTATCGTCTTGTGCACAGAATGAAAAACGTACGTGAATATAATAAAATTTAGCCTTACGACAATGTATTTGGACATTAATTTTCAGCCGATGCTCCAGTTCATTGGTATGATTTCCTGTTGGTCGTTGTTCGAGTGATTGTATCAATCCCTCAAGAGCATTAAATTCATCACCAGCATTTGATACCCGTTAACATTGTATCAATGACCAACGAAATTAATCAGGTCGCGAGTACATCGATCCATCAAAAGCAGTCCTTATATCAATGGTCCCAGGGCATTGAGTTCAGGCTTATCGGTCATTGTATCAATGTATTTTGGACATCAACTAATCAGTTTCAACACATTATTCAATGCTTAGGTACATTAACGTGATGCCAAAAAACATCAATCTAAGGGCGTTTAAAGTAGTTGTGATTTGGATTTAAACCAAAAACTACTATTTTTTTAAATAAAACAATATTGAACGAAATAATGCCTCAACACATATATAATCATATTTGCAGACTTCTCGTTTTGAACGAAATATTGTAGAATTAGCTCGGATTATTTATCTCCAATGTCTTTCAGATTTATGAAATAGTTTTATATTTTGAGTCGAATGTAATATTTTTTGGGGATTGTGTTTTCATATTTCTGTTTGAGAGTTTATAGCCCAGCAAACAATTTTGGTCGGCATTATGCTGGCCAGACTAGGCCGTAACGGCAAGATGCCTGTGACCATTACCGGTCCACTTCCATAAGGACACACCGGCCATCAGTAGGACCAATGCCTGTTGGCCGATATTACAGCACCTCTTGTATGATGGGCCTTTGAAGGCAAAACAGTGGCAATCATTGCTGGTCCGCTGGAAACCCGGTATGTTACCAACTCTTGAGGGTTGGTATTGGCCCACTGAAGATTAAGTACAATCGTTTTGGTGCACTCTTGACAATATTAATTCATTCCTTGAAAAATCACGTTCATTTTGAGAATTAAGAGCTTCTTATGATTTTCTATTGATCAATTTTCTGTTCAGACTGAAGCTTAGTAGAAAGCATATCTTTAGATGATAATCAATATTGCATATCGTTCATGATGAACATGATTTAAACTTGAAATAATACTTAATTGTTTCATCTTCAGTGTCAACATAAAGTTAATCAATATCCATACAGCCACAAACTCGAAAATGTCAAAATTAACATGTTTTTTGAGGAATAATTCTACCTAAAAAGTCAAACATACACCTTACCAATAGGTTTATAGACTTGTTCAAAAAATAATTCAAGGTTTTTGTTATCAAAATAGATATTTACATTTTTGACATATACCTATTTTGGGATAAAGAAATTTTTTATGAGACTTTGTATAAGAGGAACGTGTAACAGTTGAGAGTAAAAAAAAAACAGCAAAATACATATTCTGAAAATTTATGCTGATACAATGAACATTACTATCGGGAACATGAATTCCATGAATAGATGAAAAACGCAATATGGAAAAAGCACATCACAGTAAGAAATTATCACAGTCTTTCAGAGGAACAGTCATTTTTTCCTATGTTGTCTATCAGGAGCTGTTCAAAGCCAGATTTTCACTACCGAGGTAATTTCTGCCTCAGTTGCATTTCTCGTCAGGGGATTTTGTTGAAGACAAACTGAAAAGAAATAAACATTAAGTTCAAGGCATGACTTATGAATAAAATACAGGATAGATAGACAAGTACATTCAAAGACTCAAACATCATGAAAATATGTTCACCAGACTGTGAACATAAATTGAAAATTAAAAATTTGTATACTGGAGTTAGTTGTATAATAATTGCCCACATTATATTTTTTTGCCATTGTATGTCGAGCCAAAATAATAATATTGTTTCGATCCAACAATGTCATAGTTTTATTTGGTAGGTGTTTTTAAAAGTGTACGAGCATCTTTTGGTAAATTTGTGACATCTGGCTTGCTAGCGAACCAAGATAAAAGTTCAGAGAGTGCCTCATGAGTTATATTGATTTCAAGAGACCATTTGGCCAAAAAATCACCTCAGATAAATACTCAAGAATTGTAGGTTCCGTTTCGGTAACAGAATTTGATGGAATAGGCTCATTTACATACGAACGCAATTCTGGTCTAGAGGTATTATCAGAAATAGAACTCGTGCATTGACTTGACATTGCCTCATCACTTCCAGTGAGGGAAACATATTTTTGCTTATCATTTTATAGTTATGACTTCTCGAATAATTTTTGAACATGAATACAAATTGCAACTCGCAAAAAGAGTTCTAAGAACTTTAGAGTAGAGTGAAATAATTTATAACCTCAAACTTTGGTCATACAAACGAGGAATAAAATATGGATATTATTAACACTTACCTCACTTCAGCTGAATCAGACATATTTTTCGGTAAACCCGCAAATTTCCCCGTCGCGAAGATATCAATAAGATTCTTACATCACTGTATGCAGTTCGTTTTCCTGAACAAAAAATCTGAAGCCGAACATAGGCGGTCTCTCTTAGTTTGGAAGATATGGGCCCCCAAAGTTCCAAATTTGCACATTTTCAGCTTTCTTTTTCCACCATAAGAACAATCACTCACTTCTTCAATATAGTTCACATATCATCTTTGAACCTTCAACTAACGATTAGCGATACTTTCTCTCAAAATTAATCAATATTTCATGGAAAAAAATACAAATTATTGGACAACCACTTAACCTCTATTTCTACCGACTTCCACTCAATCGAAAAGTGAAGTTTGGCATTGCCGCCAATTTCATCGTTTGGAATCGTGCTCTCGTGCGAATTCGTCGATGACAGATGATTGTTTGCCGGCGCGAAATTCGAAATATGTTCTTTAATGCGATTCTCTAAATCAGCTGATAGTAAACATGGGACTTCGATTTTATTGAAATCTACAAGTATGAAACAGACGCATAGTAGACTCTTATTAAGTTGAATACTTCGTGCCACTTCATTATTTTTATTTAAATATTCGATGAAAAATTTGGTATAACCCCTTCTATCTCAACTGACGATCAGATGATCAGAATCAGATCAGGGATGAAATTAGGTAGGGGGGGTCGAGTAAATCCCACTCCAATTTTCCCCCGCATAATTCCGTTTGACATTAAATTTGTAGAGCTCACGAAAACACCCTTTACCTATATAGGTAGATCTAAATAATTATATACTTACACATCATATATTCACATCTAACTACTATGCGTCTATTTCATACTTGTAGATTTCAATAAAATCGAAGTCCCATGTTTACTATCAGCTGATTTAGAGAATCGCATTAAAGAACATATTTCGAATTTCGCGCCGGCAAACAATCATCTGTCATCGACGAATTCGCACGAGAGCACGATTCCAAACGATGAAATTGGCGGCAATGCCAAACTTCACTTTTCGATTGAGTGGAAGTCGGTAGAAATAGAGGTTAAGTGGTTGTCCAATAATTTGTATTTTTTTCCATGAAATATTGATTAATTTTGAGAGAAAGTATCGCTAATCGTTAGTTGAAGGTTCAAAGATGATATGTGAACTATATTGAAGAAGTGAGTGATTGTTCTTATGGTGGAAAAAGAAAGCTGAAAATGTGCAAATTTGGAACTTTGGGGGCCCATATCTTCCAAACTAAGAGAGACCGCCTATGTTCGGCTTCAGATTTTTTGTTCAGGAAAACGAACTGCATACAGTGATGTAAGAATCTTATTGATATCTTCGCGACGGGGAAATTTGCGGGTTTACCCTTTCAAATTCAAAACTTCGCCGTCTTCGCCATTCAGACTTCTGGCATTCAGACAGACACAGTGTTGCCACCTTCCGTACCGACAGTTTCGGTAGAAATTTCGGAAAAAATCGGTAGATTTCGGTAGATTTCTGGAAAATATAACTTTTCACCATGTATGGGTTATTTATTTAGTCTAAATACCATTTATCCGAAATATTGGGCATGAAATTTACTACTAATGAAGCAATATTAAAAATAGATTTTATTAATTAAAAAATCATTATTTGAAAAATTAAACTTGTGAACGAAAAATCAATATTATAACAAATAAATGAGTATCAGAAAAACTAATACCTATTGGAAACAACAAATATGCAAAAAAATAAATATGGTGACATGCCCTCATTGGGGATTCACAAAATTTATGAAGGGGAATCACAAACTGCTCCCAGTATTGAGCGAGGTATTTATTAACTTTATAAAGAGACAACCTGTAATACATGAATCTGTATTACGTGTGGCATGCTTTGCGTTATAGATCTGCGACGTATAACCATTTAGAACTTAAATTATGTATCAAAATATGTAATGGTAAGGAAACCTTCAAAATAATATCGTAAAAGTCATGATTTCCTAGGATACCAGATGATACATTCACTCCATCAAATTTCGGTAGATTTATATGCTTTTTCGGTAGATCGGTAGATTGAGGAGCAAATCGGTAGATCTACCGAAAAATCGGTAGAGGTGGCAACACTGGACAGACACGATCGCGGCTTGACAGTTGACGTGACGGTCATGGTGGGGAAAAAGCCCGGCAGATTCAAAAATTAGACGTCGTACTTTGGGGACAACAATTTTGACCACAGCAAAAAATCAAAATGTAAACTTTCATTTCGATGATAATTTATGCGATGAATTCAAAGCAATAAACAAATCCATATTCACAGATAACTCTCTCTGTGTCCATATTTCAGCTTGATTGGAGATGCTGCACTGCCAACATCGGGCCGGCATGTTCGCATTGCCGAATTGGCCAACATCGGGCCGGAAAACTGCCGATGATTTCATTGCCCGGTACCGTTTTTATTGGGAACTTCTGCGAAGATGCCAGCGCCCTAACGGATAAATTTGGAAGCTGTCCAAACTAGTAGTATTATGTAAACAAACCTTAGAAATGTAGTGGAGAACGAATATTTATTAAGCAGAGCTGGAATATCTAAAGAAATTATTATAATTTTGTGTAACATTTCTTGAGAAGGAACTTTTCGTTTGGATCACGATATAAAATCGTACTTTAAATCGTTCCTGGAGGATAATTTCGGTATTATTTTAGTGTATCTGGCTCGGTGGATCGAAATGAACCAATATCTAAGTTTACTTGAATTTCTGGAAAAATAGGCACCTCAGTAAGTAATTTAAGGACCCTCATTTATGTGAACAAGTGCTGAATGCAGGCTATATTATGTGGTAAATCTAGAATCAGTCCAAATGATATGACTTGTTCTTTGTTTACAAACGAGTGAATCAGTAAAATAAAAACAGATTTTCTGCTTTAGTTCTTCTGCATCGTATTTCTAAAGACAAGGAAACAGATATACATATAATTGATTTCATTTTCATATTACAGCAGCTCAAGATACACATACAAAATGAAAACTGTCACAGCTGGTTCAACCTACCTATACATAGAAATGAAAAGTATTAATGTATTTATATGAATAACTTCAGGTATTATCAACTCTAACAGTATATCTAGTTTTTGTTAGGTTTTCAACCAGATCACTCTTTTAGAATATGATTTTGTGTAGTATGTTAATTAGGTAGCTGCAGAAAAGCTCGTTAGTTTCTCTGCAGCATTTTTCTTCAAAATTCTTTTATTTTCATTTACACTTGAAAACATCATGACATGAAGTTGTTTCGAAATGAATACATTGTAGGTAATTTACCTTTATGAAAATAAACATCTTCAGAGAAATGCAGTGAACATACTTTCATGTATTGCGTGACCTGTTTTCCAATCTTCAATTTCTAAAGCTAAGCCTTTCTTCTATCAAGTTCCCTGCCAAATGCTGTTTCCAAATGAACTTTACTTTCATTTGGCTTTGGAAGAAATGAAAACTAGAGGCACTAGATGATCCTTTCTTCTTTGACCATGAATAACATCGAGTTGAGGCACACAACAATACCCAGCAAACAATGAATCCCTGGCCGGCGTCCGGCCCAATGAAGGCCAAGTCGGCAACCTGCTGGCATCGGCAAAATGCCGGCCCGATGCCCGATGTACGGCATCCGCCAATCAGGCACATAAAATCCAGCCACTAATGGCCTGATACTATTCGCAACTACGGCTAAGCGATACGTCCTCTGGCGATAGAAATTTGAACACTTCCAAGCTAGTAGTTTTTCGACGTGCCTGTTATTCTAACGTAATTTGCTTATTTTTGGAGTTCATTTTCGAGCTTTTGGGTTGTTCTCCGAGTTGGAATTTCGGTATACCGAAAGTGTTTGTAATATTCATCAATTGATTCCTTTCTTTCCGATTAAAATTTTCGATTGTATTAATTCGAAATTGCATCCTCCCGATATGACTATCTCTATGGCTCTGAAAATATTGAAAAACTTATACCGTCGAATTATGGGTTCTTGAATTTTCGGAATATCCCCACCAATGGCATAAACACAGGGATTTATGGCTTGTTTTGTCGAATTAAGAAACAGAATCCACTTCCTGTGTTGGTCTTCTAAGGTATGGAGCGGCACATTCGAATTGTAAATTTCATGGTATAGGATCTTTTTGTATTGTATGTTTTCATCATTCCCAAAGTGCCCACATGGCATCTCACCTATCTAAAAAAAAGCATTTTTTACCGTCTTGTATGAAAACAAAGCACTTCTGCAAGAGCATCAAATTTATATGAAATTCATTTATGACTCTCAGTCGATCTTAGAACTCATCCACTTGGCTAGCTAAAAACAATCAAAAGAACAATCGGTATGAAAACTAGATAACAGAAAAGATTTCATCTATGACGTCGGGAAAACAAAATCAGTCTTACCTTCTAAAATTCTCGTCAGAACTCATAGCACAAGTTGTGGTCAACTTCAAGCAGAAAGGAAAATCTTTCGCGATATGCATCCGTTATACGACTAGACCAGAATTAAACTTGATACAACTAGAAAAATAGCACGATGATTGTTTTGAGGTTCGCGTACCCACATCAATTGATGAACCCGGTGATTGTATTAAGGTTCGCGTTCATCAATTGATGAACACGATGATTGTAAAAAGGAATCAGGACATCGTTTGATGACCTAAAGCATTGATACTATTACTCCAGGGCATGAATCAATTACGCTGATACATTGACGTGATGTATACATAGCATGTTTCCCCCGACGGTCGGATGGACAGATTCGATTTTGACACCGGATTCGTCATCAGTCTAGTTGTTTGAGACCATTGACGGTTAAAAATTCGAATATTACAGACATTTATAAAGGAAGGCAGCACCCAACAACATGTTAAAAAAAATATGATTGTGGAATGAGAGATTCTCATTTTATTAATGTTACATCCTAAAACCATACAATATTAGCTTGAAGTAAACTAATAAATTTGATCTGAATAAACTTCCATATGAATTGAATTCATGTAAGACTTTCCAAATAAAGATAAATCAAAATAGAAATAGCGGGATCTACTTAAATACTGGACCCTGTGAGTCATATCAATGACGTCATCAAAACTACCGGTAAAAAATGTATAACCGGTACAAGAGAGGATTCTGGACATGGCGTTATGAAAAAACGAGATATGTCTGCCAAACAGAATTTTGTAAAATTCTTTCCGAAGAAGTTTCATTGAGGGCTTTTATTCAGAAATGCTGTCAGAATATTTTTTCGAATGGATATATTTGAAATCATTAGGTGGATCTTACCAATTCGCGAATAAGATTTTTCGAAATAATTGAACCGCTCTACAAATTTCGTTACTCGGAATGGGTTTTTATTGTATTCACGATACAACGTTAACACAAAAACTTCCGGAACAAACAACGTGATGATCTTAGGGATTCGCAGTATTAATTACGAAGGTAGAATTCGTGCATAGGTAAAATATGACCAATGATCGCGTAAAAGAAGGTTCCTTCCGAAATTTTATTTTTACATTTTTTTTTAAATACAGATGTGATCGAGTTGAACTTTAGTAATTGACTGAAAAATTACGGCACAAAGGTCGATACAACATTTTTGAAGAAAATGGGATTCAATTTGAAAAAGCACGTGAAAGCTCCTGATTTACGTCATTGCTTCTCTGAATTATTTTTTTAACCCATTTAGGAGTGAATTTTTCAATTTTAGAGAACGTGAATATGAAAGATTTATTCATACTTTAACTCATACTATGACCAACAGTCAATAAAAGTTCTCATCTAATGAAATGCCATTTTGAAAGTATGGCCGTTCCATATATGTAACACTAGTCTTATGAGGTGTGGAAATGTTAATCAGATAGTTTGAATGATTTTTTTTCGTAGTAATGTAATCCCCTCACTTGTGAATTTATTCAGTATAGAAAAGTAGGAAACAATCGACAAATAAGTTTACGTCCTTATGGTTCTGTTTTACCATCAGGAATCTGAGGATATTTCAAAAGAATTATCTTGTGTTCCTCCTGATGATTGTGGTATGTTTCACAATTTCTCTTACGAAGTTCAATTGCGAAGCTTTCTAATGAAGATTGATTTGATCACTCGGACGAAGTGTTCCTGAGCAGTTGAATCAGTCGTCGGGGTTTTTTCGAATCGAAAGTCTGGTCTAAAAATCTGACTCTGAAGAACTTTACCTTTTGAAGATGAATCTAAAGCATGATTTACCTCAATCGGTTTATCAACATCCAAGAGTTAAATGAAACAAAGTATACGAGACGAAATGAAACAAGAGAACTTGAAACAGTCCAAAATGTTTATTTATTTATGAGTTTCGAGCAGGATTGCATTAATTTTTAAGTGTGAATGGCCATCAATTCGAAAACATCATTTTTGTCAGTTATGACCCCTTCAAGTATTTTCTTTGTAATAAAAAGTATTTACTTGATGAAACAGTTAATACTTTCACATGTTTCCAAAATGGAACAATCAATACCTCGAAAACATAACGAAATTTCATTTTCATTAAATCCTCAACTGAGATAAATCTATTTTTATATGCTTTTGACACTCACGATATATCAAGATGAATAGATGAGTGTGTGGGGGACAAACCGTCCTTGTACCACGTTCTTGGAAACTATTCTGCCTGATTGTTATACTGAAGTAATAATTCCTTAGGTAGATCTACAGCCTTTGAATATAGCCGATTAACTTACTTGAGCATACAGTTCCATCAGTTTAATGGACCATGAAAACTTACTCGTGAGAAGAATAATGCATATTCTTGAAAAAGGTCAAAAATTGGTAAGATAATATGGCTGGAATTATGGTCCAGGAGCATTGATTCATCTTTTCATAATTTTACGCTGTTTCTGAAGTATTGTAGCCACTTGTGCAAAAGCTCTTCATATCTCCAGCCCTTTTTGAACAAGAATGAACTGCATTAGGAGGTTTATTCTTGGTTATTGAATTTTTCATTCTTATGTGGGGAAATACGAACATTGGTGGCGGGAAGTGAGCTCTAGAAGCATTGAAACAGCAAACATCAGAAACTGTTTTCCCCCTTGCACCAGATGTTCTTACGCCAAATTGTTCAATCCCCTTAGGAACTCTCATTATAAACCTCATAATCAAGAGTTGACATGGTGCAGCCGGTTTAAAGTATAAGCCGGTAGAATTTGGAGAGGACTGACTGGAGAACTGAAATAGAGGTAAGGCACGTGCATCAGATCCGTAAATTAGAAAGTAAATGAAAATGGAAAACCTCAATCTTCGACAACCCAAGGAATTGGTGCTTGAAAGAGATGTCGGGGAGAATTACAAAGGGTGGAGGCAAAACTTCGGAATTTACATAGTGGCTTCAGGTATAAATACGAGAGAAACTGCCCCAAGAGAACCTAAAGTTGCTATATTCCTGCATGTCATTGGCGAAGAGGCTGCAGATATTTATAGAACATTGGATATTTCCGAAGAGGACAAAAAAGACTACAAGAAAGTGTTGGATCATTTGAAAAGGCATTTTATACCCAAATCAAACGAAACAGTTTGTAGGCATATTTTCTTCACGAGAACCCAGAAGGGAGGAGAAAAAATAGATAATTTTGTCATAGACTTGAGAAAATTGAGTCCAGATTGTAAATTTGGAGACTTAAGAGATAGTCTTATCCGAGACAGAATTACATGTGGTATTCAAGATGTTAAAGTGAAGGATAGGCTATTGAGAGAATCAGACGTAGGCTCGAGTAAATGTATTCAAATATGTGAAGCTGCTGAATTGGCAGAAAGCCTAACAAAGAAGCTACAAGAAGATGGCGCATTGACTGTGGCAGTTATTCGTAAGAAGAGTCTTAAAATAAGCGGAAAAAATACAAGGAAGGGAGGAATCTTCAAGAAGTTTTTCATGTAAGTTTTGTGGTACAAAACATGAAGCGAAGAAATGCCCAGCATATAAAAATAAATGTAATAAATACAAGCGTTACAACCATCGGGCGAAAATGTGCAAGTCTAAAAACATGGATATGGTAGAGGAAATGAAGGAAAATGAATTTTTTGTGGGAATAGTCAATAATGGCCAATCAGACGAGTGGTATGAAGAAATAACGATGCCAAATTGTGTGTGTGCCAAATTGACACAGGAGCACAAGTTAATGTTCTGAGTCAGAATGACGTGAAAAAGTTACAGGGTTACAAATGAAAACTAGTAACACCAAGATTCAGAACTATGATGGTAGTTAAATCGAAGTTTTAGGCCAAGAAGAAACAACTTGTAAATTCAAAGGATAATCATCCAACATTTTGATTTAAGTAGTGAAATCTTCGAGTAGTGTGTTGGATTTTCCTATAATAAAAAAACTCGATATATTGAATATCATAAGCTGTGTAAATAAAAATAAAGATTTATTTGGAGGCATGGGATCACTAGACTATGTTTATCGATTCAAACTCAGTGAGAATTAAGTACCAGTGGCAGAACCACCGAGAAAGATACCATTTAAATTACAGGACAGTGTTAAGGCTGAATTGGACATGATGGAAGTCAGGTGTAATAAGAAAACTGTCGGAACCAACAGAGTGGGTTAGTAGCATGGTAATTTCTAAAAAACCTTATGAATCATTAAGGATTTTTTTAGATAATAGAAATCTGAATAAGTACGTAATTGGAGAAAAACATAAAATACCTACATTTGAGGTACTTACAGCCAAAATGACAAAGGCCAAATATTTCTGAATCTTGGATTTGAATAAAGGTTTCTACCACATAAAACTTTCTGAAGAAAGTCAACTACTAACAACGTTCAACGCAGGAAATTACGGTCGATACTGCTATACCAGATTACCATTTGGAATATGCTCGGCACCACAAGTGTTTCAGAAGTGTTCGACAAAAGCTTTTCAAATCCTGGAAGGAGTAGAGGTGTACATAGACGACGTGTGAAACGAAAGAGCAGCATGACTTTCGTCTAAAAAAGAAGTTTGGAAGGGCAAGAAAGTGCAACGTGAAATTCAATGAGACGAAGTGTAAGTTCGGATTAAAACAAGTGAACTGAGTAGTTCATGTGTTAAGTGAGGATGGTATTAAAATGAACCCTGAAAAAGTGAGGGCAGTAATGGAAATGTATACTCCAAAGACTAAAAAGGAGTTGCAATCTTTTCTTGGTATCATTACATATGTAGGTAAATTCTTACCGAATGTTTCAACAATGACTGATAAGATGACACAATTATTGAAAAAGAACGTGAAATTCATTTGGAATGCAAATTCAGATCATGAATTCAGAAAGCTTGAAGAACTCTTAACTACAGCACCGGTACTCAAATACTATGATGTGAATAAGCCTGTATTATTATCTATAGACAGTAGTAGTGTCAGGGCTTTGCCAAAAACTCAACAATTGTGGGCTCAAGTTGAAAAAGAGCTCCCAGTTATAGTATTCGGTTGTAAGAAGTTCCACCAATACATTTATGGCAAAACGGTCATTGTTGAAACTGATCACATGCCGTTAGAATTTATTTTTAAAAAAGCTTTAGATGATATACCTATGAGGTTGCAAAGATTAATGCTCAAATTGCAACCATATAGCATTATAGTTGAATATAAACCTGGAGGAGAGCTATTAATTGCAGATGCATTCTCTCGATCATTTTCAAGAAATGATAATACTTTATAAGAAATAGATAAATATTATATATACATGTTCATTTTTGCACCATCTTGAATGATTTGTCTTTATCGAAAGAGAAATGAGAGAAATTTAAACAGACAACTTAAAGAAATGAAGAACTGCAAACTGTCATGTCATATGTGAAATCAGATTGGCCAAATTGTGCTATGCTGCCTGAGTATGTAAGGAATAATTATAATTTGAAAGACAATATCACTGTTGTTGATGATTTAGTATTCAAGGACACTGCTGTGGTGGTCCCGAAAAGTTTAAGAACAGAGATGCTTCAATTAAGTCACTATAATCATTAAGTAGTGGAAAAATGTGAAAAAAGAGTGAAAGGCATTTTATATCGCCCTCATATGAATAGAGAAATTCATGATCATTAATTGTAATACATGTCTTAAATTTCGGAGGAAGCATTCTCATGAACCATTAATTTTAAGAAATGTACCTTCATATCGTTGGGAAGTTGCAGGACCTGATTTATTTGAATTCAATAATCAACGATACCTGTTGTTAGTTGATTATTATAGTAAATTTATTGAATTTACGAAATTAAGAGATCAGACTAGAGAATCAGTTATTCTTGCACTGAAATCAAACTTTGCCAGATATAGCATTCCCGAAACTGTCTATAGAGACAATGGACCATCGTTTTCTAGAATCAAATTCAAAGAATTTGTGAAAAAATGGTCATTCAGTCATAAAACTTCAAGTCCATACTATCCTAGATCGAATGGTATGGCGGAGAGATATGTTCAAATAGTTGAAAGAATGTTAAAGAAGACAACTTTGGTAAACAAAGATCCATATATAGCTTTAAATGAGTTCAGTATTTTTTGCCTTCTTGTATCATGAAATCGTCTAATGTGTGTGATAAATTAATACAAAAACAAAGAGCATATAAAAAATATCATGATATGAAGAATAAGAAACAGATTACTGATTTTAAGCAAGGTGATAATGTATTTGTAAAAGATAGCAAACATGATATGGTGCCAGCACAAATTATGAGCAAAAATAATAATCCAAGATCATTCAAAATCCAATTAGAAAATGGAGTTGGGGAAAGTCTCAGATAGAAATGAATTCAATATTTATAGAGCATCTCCAGTTGAAAACTTTCAGGTCAAAAACAATAACAATCTGGAGTTAGATTTAACCGAATCAACTAAAATTCAATCAGATCATAAAAATGAAGATGAAATTGTGACTGAGAATCATATCACGAGTGAATCTAAAAGAAGTACTAGATCAGGACGGACTATCAATAGACCAACCTATCTTACTGATTATGTGTAAACTTAGTTTTCTTTTTTTCGAGAAAGTGAGATGTCAGAAGTAGTTTAGTTATTTTAGATTTATAACATTATACAGTTGGTAAGAGAGCCAACTCAGAATATGAAACCTAGAGTTAGGAACAAGCGACTAGAGAGTAGAAGAGGTCGTGGCGAGAGTCGTGTAATGTGGAACGGCAAAGTTGAGTTATTCTTCAATAAACTTATTGAAGTATATGAGTAAACTCTTATTATATACCTAATAATCAAGAGTTGACAGGGACGAAGTCTCCTACATGGCTTTTGTACCGTAGAAATACCAGTTTCATCAACGTTAAATATTGCATCCTCCTCAACCTTGTTTTCGTCGTATACTTTATACTTCGCTTCGAAAGAATGTGGAGACCTCACATTTGTTGAAAGTTGAGATTCGAACGATACCAGTTAGTTCCGGTTTTCCTAGCGTTATCTCTGGATTTCTCCTGAGAAATCCATAGTATCAGTCGTTTCCGGCCATTTTAAGTGAAATCTTAGAGTTGTTTTTGATGTGGTTGGCTTCGGCAGAGGAAATGGCTAATTTTCTGGGTTGAACTTCAGTCATTCCATATGGAAAAGTTTTTCCAACTTAAGAACGTAGCCTCCAATGCCATTTCCTGTTCGAATGGAAAGACATAAACGTTTTCAATTCTTGGTACAACAACATCAAGTCCATCGTAATATGCTTTCTGGTTTATTATTTGATAAAATCGAATAATAAACCTTTGTGATCGGCCAACGAAAAAAAAAATTTGAATCCCCCTGAAAATTTCACAGTTTACGTTTTGGAGTATGCATGTAGGTTTGAATGAACGAAGGAAAAAAAAATCCGTCCGTCCGCCGTCCGTTGTCTGGGGCTTTTCTCAGAAACCGAAATCAGTGAAACTTTGTAGAAAAATTGTGTGTCGCTCGGAATTGATCCTCCAAGCTTTTCAGCAGGATCGGTGTACCCTAAGGGGCCTAAATGCGGGGTTGGAGGAAAAAAAAATATTCCTCAAAAACTTACCACTGAATTTTCATGAAACTCTGAACGTTGATTACTGTTGTATCACTAAACCTTAAAAATTTTACCCGGATGATTTCCGACCAGTGGTTTCTGAAATATAAAGAAAAACGCTGCAAATTTCCAATGATATCGATATGATATCATCGTATTCGGTTCTAAGTTGTTTAAGATATCAACGGTATATTGGGTTACTTAACTAAGAAAATAATGAACCCTTGTGTAAAATTTGCAGTGTTTTTTCCTTTTTCTATAGAAGACTCTTGGATATTAAACCTCTTACCAGCTTGCCATATTGATCCTCCATTTTAATCAAATTAAATAGTCCGAATCACGGTTTCTCGATCCCATAGCCCCTTCGTAGTTTTACGTTGGTATTTCGGCATCTACAGCAATGCAAAATATCATAATCGATTATTTAAAACGCATTGTCAACACTGCGCCCATTCTATTTATTTACTTTTCCTGCCTAAACTACATATGTCAGTGCCAAGGAGATGAATTCAGCAATACATTGACGCGAACGGTTTTAAAAGAATGTAGAATTGAAATACCTACAGCTTATTTTCTCCGAGGTACATAAGTAAATCACGAAGATGTAATTTTGGATAAATAAGGTCCAGCGACCTACCTTTCTCGTATGTGATAGAACTTAGTCTTGTCAAGACATGGCGCCTGGATGAAGCATTCGAAATTATATGACCTGATTGTGTACATAAAGGTAAGCGCACGATAAGCCGCTACGCACAGTAGGTCTCTTGCGTGTATTTTTTATCATTGGAATCAAGTATTCTATCCAAAGGAATACTAAAAAACTTCTATCCTTGTCGAAAGTTTCAATTTTCAACGAGAAAACGATCTTTTAAATAAGGCTCCATATATTGGTTGTTTGAACACTCGGAACTTCACGCCTTCCGTGACGTACCGTGATATATCCCCTCTCTCCCTCTTCTTGTGTACCTTTCACTCTAGCAAGCCAATAGGGAGCTGTATCGATCAGGACATCGTGGAATAACGAGTGACGTAGGAGGCGATCTACCGCGTTTCACCCATTTTAGTTTTGCGTCCCGATTTGACGATTTTTAATATCGTATTACTCGAAACTCGCGAATTATTGAAGTGTGAGATAGCATACATTATGATTTTTATCGAAATGGAATGAGAAAAACATAAAAAATGGTAATTCGTGTTACATGCAAGATACCTATTACCCGACGCTCCCCTACGTCGAATTACGTAACTCTCGTTAGTGCCTTTGGTCCATTCATGAATTCTAATTTATTGAGCTCCAGTTGCAGTAAATGAGATATCTTCTGAGGGGAATGACATAGATACTCGATATTTGTAGATTAACTCATTTGTGGTTTGTTCACGATTACAAGGTAGAATCATAGCCGTTCATTGAAGACGGCTGTGGTAGAATCAATTAATGTATCATCCCTCTCCGTTGTTCTCGACAAAAACGAATAGGAAGCGATAAATGGTTCAGTTCACGACAAGTATCATCTCAGAACTGGAAGCCTCTTCGAATGAAAACTAATGTTTAAATTCATATGAATGTCAAACAATCCAAAAACCTGTTGTTCTGTTATGATTCATGATGTATTTTGTAGTATCAGAAGGTGTTTAGAGAGTTTCTCTCTCTTCTGCATTTATATGGAATCTAACAAATGGTATGATATCATATTGACATTTTTCAATAACAGCAAGAATGTTTTCACTTCCTTTTAATTTTTGTTTTCTCCTCATATTTCTTCATGCACATCCATTTGATGACCTGAACCAATATTGAAATAGCTACAAAAATCGCCGTTGCGATTATTGCAGTAACATCTAGCATTAACCGTTGAAACCATTTCAAATCGAGAGCAGCGGAATGAAGATGTGGTGCTCCCTGATGGCGGATTACGTACTCTATCCAATATATGGCTTTATCTAAAGGCTTCACTTGTTGATCATGCATTATTGCTGATCTTCTCTGTGCACTCTCTCGATACCTAAAAAAATATTCAAGAATTTATCTTGCTTGTGAGCTCGTATTAGATCCGGTGTATACATTCGGTTTTTCCGGTGCCGAACTTACGGTCTGAAGTACACAGCATCAGTGGTAGAATGAACACATAAGTACGGCACCGCAACGTCGCAGGAACTTAAAAAACCGTATTTGTGCACCGGACCTTAGGGAACAACATTTCAGCGAAATTACTTTGTTCGAACAGATGAAAGGTGATCGATTTATCTGAGAATCGAGATTTAGCCGTGTCTCTTGATTCTGAACAACTTTTCTCAATAAACTTTCTCGATATCTTTTAAAACAAAGGCACTTTATTCTTAAGAATTTTCATTAAATCAGTTCTAAACCACCCTGTATATTAATTGATTTGGCTCATTCTCTCAACATCTCAATTTGAGACCAAGCAGGAGCGATTCCCAAAATATCAGAGTCTAACTCGAAAATTTTTCGTCATTTACACCTTACCGGCACCCAATCCGTGGACACACTGTATATACATAGGTATCATATACAATTTTTTATACCGATGATAATTTATTTCCATACATAACGTTTTTGTTTGATTGCTATTCTGAGTTGAATGGGTTAAGATCTCAATTACGAATTCGTGAATCCATCTAATGATTCCGCAGATGAACCCTATTTTATTTCCCAAATAATCTCAAAAACACATATCGGATCACATCGACATCCAATATTGAAAATGGACAGCTCGGAGCTTTAGGCAGAATTTCGTAAGGCTCATATGATGAGAAAATTCCAAGTATCTTCTTCTGAAGAAATCTCAGTAGGTTTCAGTAGAAATTTTGCATGTCGTCATTTTTCAACCTTGTATTAGATTTAATCTTCATTGGATCTGTATTTTTGAATATACCGAAAATATAATATTTTCATAAGGTATATCTGTGAAAAAATTCGATGAATTTTACGAATTCACGAATGCGACCTTCGTAAAGTAGCCCCAAACCTACTCTTGGCTCAAAAACTGATCCGAAAACACAAGCACTTACAAAATAAAAACTCAGAGACTCGAGCAATGAAACCAAAAACATTAAATGAATTCACTCAAGTATAATATTCGGTGGAAATTGGAAAAATTCTTCAGAAACATTCAATGGAACTTGTTGAAATGAAGATTGTGAGATTCATAGAGATGAGTATGAAACTTTCTGATACTTTTGTGGACTCACTTTGGATTATAAATTATTTCATTCAATGCCCTCGTTAATTTTTCTTCAGTTATTTCATCGAAGGGAACCTTGATAGCATATCCAAATTTTTCGGACGCAGCTATATTGAATTTTTGATCACTAAAAACTGGAATACCAACTGTTGGAATTCCATGATAAATAGTTTCGATGGTGCTCAGTAATCCTCCGTGTGTCACGAAAACTTCGACGTTCGGGTGGGCTGTAAAATATGATGAAAATATCACAAGTTGAATATATTTTTAAATCCTACAATTAACGTTAGGTACATTATACATTAATCTATACAAAAAAAAACGATTGCGCCGACACATTATCCTCGAAACAGTTCGGATTCTGCAAATCAAAATTGGAAAAAACAATATGATCTTGTGAGGTAAGGTGAGTTAAAGTAAGCATACTGCCTTCCAATTCAGTTATTCGATTACAGAGTAACTTATGTGGTGGCAAAATACAAATATGTGACCAATATGATGTCGGAGAATTCCAAGTGAAACGTTGTCCCAGTAGAAACTTTCAAAATTAAGTAAATGTATGGTGACGAGAGCGGGTCATAAGCATTTGTGGTATCTAAGGGTACGTCCAGACTGCACGCGAGATTGAGATATCGCGAGTTGGATTCTAGCTTAGTGATAGCAGCATAAGCAGCTGAAGTCAACCGAAACAGGTCTTACTGAGATGTCTCCATCCTAAAGACCATTCGGATCTATTCAATCTGCACTATGACCTCTCTTGTTAGTGTAACCCAGATTGTCGAAGGTTTCTGGGAAGATTTGTGATTGCAATATCTCATTTTTGGGTTCACTCTGGTCATACCTGGAGGGTATGGCCTATGGGCACTCAAGATTACGACAGGAACCGTGAGTCAGTTTTCACCTTAGTTAAGGCACTATGAGCGATTGAAGTTACCAGAACCATCTCTGCATGGGATATCTCTATCATCAAGATCTATCGGATTTATTTCACCTGCACTATGACCTTCTCCCATGTTGGTGTTGGCCGAAAATAGAATTAACTAGAGCGGTCACCCAGATACTCGCGGTAAGCCAAGCTTCCCCCACTCTCTGATGCCCAACTAGCTGGCTCATACTAGGCGGGCTCATATAAGTATTGCCTTATTCTAAGTGTAATTGGTTTATATAATTAACGCTATTTATAATGATTGATTTCAATCGATGAAACAGGCGTGTGTGGCGCTTATGGATGCAATAACAAGAAAAAAACCAGATAATTGCGTGTACCGAGGTGATATACTTTTCTCTGCATCATTTTTCTAAAGATCCCAAACTCGGAAACCATTGTCGTGTTTGTAGTAATCATTTCGAAGAAAATGATCCTGATAGTTTATCTCCCTTTCGTTGATACTAAAAGAAAAATGATGTTTCATAGGCTTTCCGCCTTATGCGCAGTCTTTTCATGTTTCAAATCCCTGAAATTATAGACAGAGGCTAGGTGAATCGAGAAAGAAACTCGAAACAGAGGGGGGAGATTGTAAGTGGCTTTTTCAGAAAACATTGTTGAAAATAGCAGGAAAAGAATTTCATTCTATCGAAACATGGTGAGGTACTAACAAATATTTCAAAAAATTCTTCCTGCCTTATGAGAAGAGAATCTCAAACAAATATCCATCCATCTCGTTCCAAAACATAGAATATCAACAGGTTCAGAATGAGATATCAGACAATAAATTTTTCCAAAAGTTTCGAGTTGAGTAAATTTCATCATAGTGTTGGGGAATTTCTGAATGATAATTGTCTTTAGTGGTTCGTTTGATTAATCTGCTACTTGTTCTATACACTTTCATCTGTATCTTATCGAATGAATAAATATAATTATTATTATTATCATCCCAAAATGGGGAAAATATATGCTGATGGTTTACGAAAATTTGCCGCTACTTCATATTTTTTTAATATATCGCAGGATAAGTTTTGCAAGGTCTCAGGGGGGAAATGATGTGTGAAATATTCTATTTGAAATATCTCAGAACAAAGAAAAAGCTCCTCAAAAATTTACCACGAATTCAATATCATTTAGAAAACAATAGGGAGAGATTCAACGACAACGGTCATCCCATGTAAACCGGATTTCTTAAATTTGTGGAAAAATATTAGAAGCATGGGTTCAGAAAAATAAAATCAAAAGCAACATCACCAATAACTACAATGCTTTACGTTCCGACTCTTGGATTACGAACTGTTCCATGGAATCAAATCATTTATCAATGGAGAACATAAACATAAGAACTGGTTGATTGAAAATATAGGGAAAGCAGGTTTCACTATAAGAATCAAAAAATACATTCGTGACCAAAACCAGAGCGTCCATGAACAAAGAGTGCGACAGAAACTAAAAGAACCAAATGATTTGAAAGTAGAGTAATTACTTAGTTCCTTTATAATCTTTCAATGAATTGGATTAATACTAATCTTTGAATTTGGATATGCCCCGATAAATTTGTCGTAAACAAATTGTTTAATCAAATTTCATGCAGTAGTAACTTACAATCTTGACAAAGTGAAAATCAAGGTGAGTAGTATTTGTTAAAGCTGTAGTCACCACGATATCAAAGACTACATTCATGTCATAATGTAGTGTATGCTGTATGCATGATATAGAGCGGGTCCGATGAAGCGACGGAAGGACACCAGCGAGTGGGGGAAAAAGAGCACGTATTCGCTAGCAGTTCGTTCGCAATTGTTGGTTCTCAAAATGCACGCGAGAATGCGATATCGAGAATTGGCTATCGCTTTCCAGATACTCGTTTTGTCAATTTGGAAAAGGTCAATGAGAGAGTTGGTACAGGTAATAGTGCAGGTAGAATATATCCGATTTACTATGAAGATATTTTTGGAAGACACCCTTTATTCAGCTCTAACTGCTTCCAGTTTCATAATTAAGCGAAAAGCCGACTCTTAATCTCGTTTGCGCTTTGGCCGTATCCTTGGGATGGTTCACATGTGTGGATAGTATCTGGAGTGAACGATCGCAAGCGGCTTAACTAGAAAAATATTAAAAATTTTTACTGGGCCCTTAGTGATAACCAATTTGAACGAAAAATCAACCATGTATAGCTCTTTCAATCCTGCATAATATCAACTAAAAATTTTTCTTGGCCGCCTATTCTGAAAACATGAAAATCACGAAGATAAGTTCGGCCGGCATGGGATCATACTATTCGGATCTTGGAGCTGGGCCTTTAGGGGTAACCTATGTGAACGAAAAAATAACTATTTATTGTTCTTCAAATTCTGCTTAATATCAACTGAAAAATGTTCTTGGCCGCCCATTCTGGAAACATGAAAATCACGAAAATAAGTTCGGTTGGCATGGGATCATACTATTCGGATCTTGAAGCTGAGCCCTTAAGGTTTACCTATGTGAACGAAAAATAAATCATATCTAGCTCTTTTTATCCTGCATAATATCAACTGAAAATTTTTCTTAGCCGCCTATTCTGGAGACATAAAAATCACGAAAATCTATTCGGCCACCATGAGAACCTACAATTCGGTATTGAAGCTGGACCATTAGAGTTAACCTATCTGAATTCTTTCTTGGAATTGAACGGAATGTTGTTCATTTCTTGCTCTTCCATTCCTCTATAAGATGAACATGATTTTATTATGTAAGCGCGTCCAGAAAACATAAAAATTACGAGAGTGCGTTCGACCGTGGTGGAATGAAAAGATCCCGTGGAGCTGGCCTGCCGGGAGCTAACTTTACCGGGGTAAACTATCTATCAGTTTGTTTTGGCTCCAACGTAATCGTTCATCCCTGTAGTCTTCAAAACTTCAGTAACGGTTTGAAGCCTGACTATATTTGTGAGCATGTACTGGGAAAAAGCTTGCTATCGTTTTGTCCAAATGTCTGTAGTTTTCGGAATGGTCTCAAACGACTAGGTTGGACTGACTTATGACAAACCGGGTGCCAAAATCGATACTGTCCATCCAGCCGGCCGTAGCCGCGATTACGATCGCACGAAGAATCATATCGACTTGAAACTTACAGGGTCGGTTGCTTTTCAAAATGCACGGTTGCGCAACATACCCCAAACGGTTTAGGAGTTATAGACATTTAAAAATTTGCTGTTATTTCCATGATTTTTAAGAAACAGCTTGAGCGATTAGATTAAAAATATTGGCATAGTTGGAGCATAATAACGCGTCATTTTCTGCAAAATTTTGACGAGATCGGTCCATACTCTATCAAATTTTGTGTTTTTTTCCTCGGTTTCATTATTTTTCCGGAATAAGACTGATTCAACCATGATGAAACTTGGTAACTAGTTTGAAAATGAACAAATTTGTGCGAAATTTCGTGATTATCGTGCCAGTAGAACCATTTGTAACCAAAATCAGTTTTTTTTGAAATACTGAATATTCTGTGATCGTCTAATAATATTATCCTCACGGAATTCTGTGAGAACCTTCAAGCTGTCGATCTGATTCGCGTGTATTTTTGGAAATATTGGGTAATTTAGAAGCCGAAGGGGTTCTTCCACTCTACAAATATCGAGTTGCTAAGTTGTTATCTTCGGTTGTGTTAGTGTTCACGATAAGCCATGAGGTAGAGCGTAAACACAATAACTTTCGAAGGAAACTACTCAGGAACTCGATATTTTAAGAGTTATACTAAGGTCGAATTCGTGAACTAATCGCATCCAAACTTATTGATAAAATATCGGCTTCAAAATGTTTGCCAAATCTAGAAACAAACTAAAGAAATACAATAATCTCTCAGGATATTTTCCTTACTTATCGTTAAAATTTTCATATGCATTCGAGGCGCCATTTTGAATTCGATAGCCAGATTTCAGCCGGATAAAATTCAATATTGGGAATTTTAGAATTTTGTGGAAATATATAGACAATATCTGCTCGGGAGACTCTTTTTCTCTGGTATGTATCGAAAACTCAAAAAATAGCAATTCGATCGAACTGAAACTTGGCAGTGCTTTCCAACAGTTTTTGGTATGAACACTAATGCAGAATTTCGTGAAGATGGATAAGAAAAGAATTGAAAAGCTATATCTTAGAAAAAGTGCTTCAGATTTCCTGGGAATATTTTATGAATCTTCAATCTGTCATTTCTGAACCGAATCAAGAAAGTCGATTTTGATTTTGTCTGATCAGTACTGTTGAAGACACTACGAAACTTCTTGAAATCTTTGAGCGGATTCTGTCTATTCATGAATTGGACCTTCGATTCGGGGCTTAATTGCAAATGTCGAATTCGGTCATAGATGAAATCCACTATATTTCGCAATACACCCATTAAAAATTCAATTCTTCTATTATTTCCAAATTACTGATCCAATCGAATTGGAATATATCAGGTAGTTGGAAATCGACGGCGTGAAGGTTCATACGGAAGTTCGTGAGGATCGTATGACTAAAAGATTGCAAAATTGTTCATAACATTACAAGTGAAGCTGCGTTGTGTGTGATTAATATCCAAATGAGTGATCGCTCTGGATACGAATTTGAACGAGTGCATGAAAGTTCTTGACATCAGTGTTCTTCTATACACTTTCATCAAAACCATTAAAATCATTACAATATTTTCCATAGAAAACTGACCTAGTATTTCATTTTGAGGAGCCCATTTCAATATTTTCACATTAGGGGGTAAGTCTTCAATGTCTGCGTCGAATTTCCATAAGACATCTTGTTTTAACTTCGCAAAGGCCTCTATGAAGCATCTTCTTTTATCCTCTGTCAATACGTGGCTTTTCAGGATCGATCCCATAGAGAAATAAACCACTCCATTCTTGGATTCATTCAAATACTTATGTAAATCATGTGGTAACTTTTTTGGAGGAAGAACGTGATAGCCTCCGATCTCTATTATGTTTGCCATATGGGGAACCGGATCACTGAAACTGGGATGGGAATTCATCAACAGAAGGCTAGAGTTATATAGGATTTGTTCGAATGGAGGTGCATTGGGAAAGAATTTTTCCATGATCCTCTTTTGAGCAGGAAGTTCATCATAATACTGATATATGGTCATCATAGTATCATAATACATATTCTTTAATCGTTCGATAAAAGACATGTGTTGCGTGAACGGAGCAAAAAGATTATGTACATAGGATGACGGTGCTGGATTCGCGAACAGATGATTGTTTAAAATCGAGCTTGGCATTGGAGACAGTAGAACAACAGGAGCATCATAATGGTGACCAAGTGCCAACTGCGCCTCATTAAAGAAATGTTCAATCAAAACCAAATCAAACTTTTCATTCGAATTTAACAGCTTTTGAACTTCTTGTGTTGCCAGGCCTAACTCTGTGAATGCTCGGCCCATTTTCGACATATAACGGAAGTTGTCAACTGGTGAACCATTCTCCAAGCGAAAAAGGTCTTTTTTCAATTCTGAAAAAAAAATGAAGGATATTAGTCTTGTTTAGTTAATAGGAAATGCTAAAAGCGCAGACTGTCCATTCACATCACAAATATCTAACGAACATTTCAAGTGTCTGGAAGTTTTCTTTTAGACAGTAAAATTTCTGCAGAGCATATTTGAGATAAAGAGGTTCTATTCTTTTAAATACCAAATTTCAATTCGACCAGATCAATACTCGTACTTTGTACTCGTGACAAAATCATTACACCCTGATTTCTGAAAAAATTGATGAAGAGTGTCTCTTGATTATAGGACATTAATTCAGCAACGAATAGCAATATGCTCATGAAATATGTGATTTGTAGTGACCAAAAATAAACCGAACCCTCCTCTATGATCGAAGGGCGGGTAGTAAGCGATGTTCAGTTTCAGTCTTCAGTGGTCATGTCCAGTCACTAGCCATTTGACATCACGAAATTGTAGAATGAAGTTGTGAAAATTCTAAATTAATTACAGGTGACAGAAAAAACTATAACTTCAGAATAAAACTACAACTTATAGCAAATAATGAACTTCATAACGAAAGTCAAATTCATGAATGAGTGAGATGAAGCCACCCCGAAATTCGAAGATATGGTACTCAAAAAATTCTTCAGGAAACTTCTAGCTATCATTTTCCAATCAGTAAGTGCTCAATTTCAATTCAATCCTGTTTGTATTTCCTGGAAATACTGAATATATATATATATATAATATATAAAATGTTGAATGAATCTAGTTTCAGCCTTGATCATTTTAGAGCAGATTAGGAGTTCAATTACGAAGGCTGAATTTGCGAATAGGTAAAATCCATATAAAACGAATCTATTGGATATACCAAGAGAAAATTCTAGTTTTTCAATACACATTTCCGAAAATACAGATAGCTTCAAATTGAAATCCAGTATTCGTTTGAAAGATGACAACTCGAAGGTTTATGCAAAATATCGTTAGGAACATATGATTAATGTATGTATGAGTTCGTATGGAAACTTTGGACACGAATATGTCAATTTTGCTTCATAATTTTTTCTCGAATTAACAATTTTTGCAGTTAAACACCCCGTGAATTGCAGGGCGTCTTCATTGAGTTGTATTTTTTTTCATAAACTAATGACAAACCTCCACCTGAAGGTATTCTTTATTTGTTGTCATCATCGTTGGGCGGGTTTTACCCATTTACGAATTCGACATTCGTAACTAAGACAAAAACCTGATTCACAAATATAGATTTCGGTCGCCCTAACCACCAAACGAAAACACAATCTGCTTAGAAACTTGACATTAGTAGAACAGGTTTGGACTTTGATTAGATACGATGGTCGGATTTACGAAATGGTAAAATTCACTCAAGGATATATCTATCCGAAATAACCGATGAAATTGACATCTAGTTCTTTATCGATGATTGATGTGAAGGTTCGAGCAAAATATAATAATAATAATAATAATAAATCGTCTTTATTAGGTGAAACAATGTAGGAAAGATAAGCTAGCACCAACTAGAACTTCATAATATGGGTAACTAGCTTCGCCCAATCTTTTTTCAAAACTTGATATACAATATGTATCCAAGGTAATTGAGGGATTTAACATTCATATAGTTTCATTTATGTTCTTCGATACTTGAGAAAGTGGATTGAATTTATAAATTTTTTGCATGTATTTATTAGATTCCTTAAAATGAGAGGCCTTCTTTACTTATTGAAACTTCACTAACAATCTGTTGCGTTTCTTGATTTTTCAACGTCGGAGTCTGAATTCTTTTGGTTCCCAGGAATATGCCCGAAATTCAATATTTTTTGGTTTAAATCAACTGACACCGGCTTTAAGAGCATTTTATCTCAAGCCAACAATAAAGTATAATTTTGCATGACAGAAATCACTCAGATAAAATTCAAGCTCTTAGCATTCCAGGAATCGGAGCTTGATGGGTGGCGTACTTCGGTTACTCAAAGAATCCAGACGCCACATGTGACAGTTTATAGAATTTATCATCTTAGACCATTTAGGGAAATTTCCTTCACACATTTGTGCTCTCTCTTTCACACCAGCCAATCCGAGGTGTTTTTTCGGATTTTAGAAGGGCGTCGCTTAATTCAAAAAACCAATCAAAATTTAAATTCTCCCTCTAAAATGTGAAGAAGAGAATTTTCTAATTTCGGTTTAGTTAGTTTTTAGACACTCTTCATTTGACCGTTGTATAGTAAACAACAATTCGTTTTCGAATTTACAAACAAGACTTATACTTTAATTTTTGTAGTGTAAAAATCGTAACTTCTCATTTGAAAGTCGCTTCGACCTTGCTATCCAATAAGATATAGAAGGAAGATTCTATTGTGCAAATCACTTGTATACCATTTCGGTCTTGTTATCTAATACAAATACAAGAAAATACATTTTTGTTACTTGTTAAAAGTGCGCTTTTAATACACCTTAACAACATCTTCGTGTCTGAAGTGCAACGATATTGATCAACTGGTCAATAAGTTCTTCAATTATCTGCTTATTTTAGAAGCATCAACATTTCTGATAAAGATCAGAAAATATTCGTCGGTCGTGTCTCCATTTTGATAACGACATAATTAACACGAGTCTCTATTATTGAAACCCCCAAAACACCTGAATAAACCAATTCAGGTCAAAACACAATCCATTTTCAGTCTAAGAATCTACGAGGCTTAGCGCAATAAATAAACCTCTGTGCGTCAGTTAAATCTCATCTTTTCTAGTCCAAAAACAATTTTGGTAGCTTATACTTGTGTATCATCTTCATCGGTAAGTAATGGTCTAGTTCACTATGGATAATATACTATGTAAATGAAAGTATTGTGAGGTTTGTTCGTTATATTCCCACTAAATACACTCAATGGCGGATTGAGGTCAACACTAACTTATCGGTAACAGCTCGGACCACGGCAAAAAGGAAACTTATTTCCCTACTAAATGCCGCGTTCCGTAGCGGTCAAGTGCAGGCTGTCTCATTTAATTATACAGGGTGATTCCGGAGGAGACCGTCAGATTTTGGGATAAGTTTACACTAGGTAAGACAGTCTCGATACAATGATTGGTTTATGGTTGGGGTCTCGATTGAGAATATACAGGGTGATTGGTCCGATTCGACCTATTTTAATTTTATTGATAACTTTTGTATGGCTTATTCGATTTTGATGAAATTTTCAGCGAAGTACAATATTAATGAGCACATTCAGTAATCTCAAAGAGAGTGGTTGTTATCGTGATAATTCCAGATTAATTGTGCAGGTTGAAAAAACACCCTGTACATCGCGTTTCCTGAACTACACTATCTGTTTACTATTTATTTTTTTGGCACACTTCTAGTTTTCCGTGAAAATTTCTTCAAAAAAAGATAATGTCGACATTTCGCTCCAATCGATTCTACTTTTATTGATAACTTTGCTATGACTCATCCAATTTTGATGAAATTTGGAGTGTAGAACAATCTGAATGAGTACATTGAATCATTACAACAATCTCTCAAAACACAGGGTTGTTATTGCGATAATTCCAGAATTTCAGATCACATGTGCAGTTGAAAAAAAACACCCTGTAAATTGCTTTTCCAAAATTTTTTTATTCGTTTCAAATTCTACCATAATATGTCGATATTGAAAGGTTTTTAATTTTTTTGGCACACCTCCGGTTTTCTTAGAAAACATTTTTGAAGAAGAGCATAATCGAAATTTGGCTCACAAGCAGTGAGAGTATTCTTCACTAGGTAGGAAAGCTCTATTGTCCAAGGATGCAAAGTTTTTTGTCACTTCTAAAATATTCTTTACAAATTCGAAATTCATTTTCAGTTGCCCATTTTCTGTACGAAATCATTCCATTCAGAAAATTACTTAATTTAATTTTTTTGCAAATCTCCGCTTTTCAATAAAAAGGATATTTCTACGAAGCAGGGACGTTATGTGATTGGTCGATTGGAAATTAAAAAAAGGCGAGAATATGTATTCGAAAAAAAGGAAACCATTTTGGAAATTCAATATGAATTTTCTGTTGGTCCTAAAGTCCACTTGTCATTTGTTTCATAAGTTTGGTCAATATTCGTTTTCATGTGTGTAGATTTGTTTGGTTTATGTGCATATATAGTAATATTCTGAATTGAATGATTTTATACACAATATGAGCAGTTAAATATGAATTTAGAATTTGAAAAGAATATTTTAGAACTTAAAAACTGCTTTGCATCCTTGGAATATACAGCTTTACTACCTAGTTCAAAATATTCTCACTGCTTTTGCGCCAAATTTCGATTATGCTCTTCTTCAAACATATTTTCTCGGAAAGCCGGAGTTTTGCCAAAAAAACTAAAAACCTCTGAATAATGACATATTATTGAAGAATCTGAAACGAGTAAGAGAGTTTTGGAAAAGCAATGTAAAGGGTGTTTTTTCTCAACTGAACAATTTACCTGAATTTCTGAAATTATCACAATTGCAACCCTGTGTTTTGAGAGATTGTTGTAATAATTCAATTGGATGAGCCATAATAAAGTTAATAAAAGTATAATCGATTGGAGCGAAATTTCGAGTCTTTTTTTGATGAAATTTCTCGGAAAACTAGGAGTGTGACAAAAAATAAGAAACTCTTAAATAATGACTTATTATCGTAGAATGGTAAACAGATAGCGTTGTTTTGGAAACGCGATGCATAGGGTGTTTTTTCAACCTGCAGAATTTATCTGGAAATATCGAAATAACAATCACTTATTTTGAAAAAATTTTGGAATTAATGAATCTGCTCATCAGTATTGTACTTCGCTGTAGTTTTGGAAATATAAGGAAAATAAACTTTTGAATGGGTATATCTTCGGAATTATTGGGCGGATTCCACCCATTCACGAATTCGGCCTTCGTCAATATGTTCCGAACATTTCCTTCAAATATCGAGTTTCTAAGTTGTTCCTTCCAGAAGTTATTGTGTTTACGGTTGGGCGTTCGAATCGAAATCCAGTACTTTATCGAAAAATCTAGAGAAGCACTGACGTGAAGTCAGCAGCTTCTACGCGCTTGTTCACATTGCGAAACGGTGAATTGGAAATTTCAGTGAAATTTCAATGAAATATAAAAATTTTTCAAGAAAAAAATAATATTTTCCATGAATAATCCTTCTCATTGACAATGTTCATCTTCCAACCAAGTTTCATTCCGATCAGATGAATATTCTTCGAGTTATTGAAGAATCAAAATTTCAAATGGCTGTAGCACAAAAACCATTCGGCAGATTTGGCCCATTAACGAACTTGATCGAGATATTCAGGATTTTAACCTAACCTGAAAATTTCAAGAGTCTAGGTCCTTCAATTCGGAAGTTACAGCGCACACGGCCGGCCGGACGGACAGAATCAATTTTGACCACGGATTCTTCATCAGTGAGTCCAACCTAGTCATTTGAGATCGATTTCGGCTCAAAATTCGAAAATTACAGACATCGTGAAGAAATGATAACTGTTCCCCAGATCAAGCGCGTTAAAATGACAGTTCGAAGGTTCATACAGAATTTAATGAGGATATTATGATGAGAAGATCACAGAATATTGAATAGTTGAAAAAAAAATTTGGTTTTTTTCAAATTGTTTTAATGATTCGATCATCACGAAATTCTGCACGAGGTTGTTTTTCAGCATCTTCAAACTAGATGCAAAGTTTTATCATGATTGAATCAGTATGTCTTGAGTTATACCGAAAAAAACAACGATATCCAGAAGAAAACCATGAAATTGGACATATTTTTTCTCAAAATCTCCAGAAATTTTTATCGTATCGAACTGAAATTTTTTACAATGCTGTGAAATATTAAATTCAAAGTCATAGTGACATTTTTCCTTGAAAATGATTAATGGTTTGAGAAAAAAAAAATTGGAAAAAAATCTCTTAATTTACTGAAAGTATGTTTTCGAAAAAATTCTGCTGAACGTTGCGCGTCGTTAGACGCCACCTAAATTCCAAATTTCAATCCAATCGCTGCAGTAGTTCGTGGAATAAGAAATAAATAATTTCAAAATTTCAAATGGCCGGACAGACAGAGTCGATTTTGGCACTGGATTCATCATCAGGGGGTCCAATCTAGTCGTTTGAGACCTATTTCGGGAAAAAATTCGAGAATTACAGACATTTGGACAGAACGATAGCATGCTGCTTCCCTAGAACATGTGCGCAAAAATAACATCAAATCCAAAGTTCTTCAATCATTATCATCTGCCTGTAATAAATTCGATTTTTGTTGAGGAGATCGCATAACGCTCCATATTTCATGAGAAATACAGTACTCACTAATTTTTCTACAAGAAACACAAATGTGAAGTCAAAAAACGTCGCTCGCTTCTAGTTTTTCCAAAAAAAAATCACAAAATTCTTCGAGGTCATTGAACTTTACGGTACTCAGTACACGGTACTTGGTAAGGCCGTAATCGTGTCCAACCTAGTCGTTTGGGACCATTTTCGGTTCAAAATTCGAAAATTACAGACATTTGGACATAACGATAGCACGCTGTTCCCCAGAACATGCGCCCAAAAATTGCTCGTGAATGGGGAAACTCAAATGCCATTTTTTTTGCAAAAGATAAATTTAGGGTCGAAATCTTGAATGGACTGTTTAGATTTCCTAATTGCCGACTTGGAACGTCGCTGTTGCGTCTATAGAGATATAATTGTGCAATTTATTTGTATATTCGATAAAGGCCATCTTTCGCAAGAAATTGAAACGGATAGTTTCAAGCGCTCTTGGAGTATCCTGAAGAGGATTTTGATGAAGGAATTATCAGTGGAGTTCAAAGAAAATCTAAAACTCCCAAAACCTGAATAAAACACGAGTTGTTCACAGATGTTGAAAATGATGTATGATGGGGAAATCCTAAAAGTTTTTTCGAACTTACATATAGCTTTGAAGATATCTTTAACATTGCCAATAACGAGTTGCCAAGAACAGCGTTCATTTTCAAAGTTGACCATAATAAAAATAAATATACAGTTATGGGGAAAACGGACTGCGTCTCTTATGAATAATTTCGATTGAAAGTAATTTAACGAAGAATCTAGATTATAATGCTGCAATGAAAGAATTTGCAACATGGAAATGAAAGAAAGTCTTTTAGATTAGTAATTCGGCAGTTCATATCATATTTAATTATTATTTCTCGATAATTTTTCCTGTCCACATTAATTTGTTTTTCAGTAGAAAAAAGTATTGATTTGTATTTTTACCTGATATACTCCTATTAAGTTGTCTACATTTCGGTTGATTTCAATTCACTTGATATATATGAATTGATGTACCTTACTTTGTATCAATAAATTTTATGTTTGTTTCGAAACAATCGAACTCTGATTGAAAAATTGTTTCGAAGAAATTTAAAGGAGCCCCGAAAGTTTTCAATCGTAGGGCCCCGGAAATCGCTAATCTGCCACTGACTACACTAGAGTGTACATCAGTGTAGATCGTGTAGCACTGATAACGTTCGGTGCTTCTGGTTATAAACTTCACTCTGTTCGTTGATGAAATGTCGTACTCAATTTTTGTCACAAATTATGAAGTTGACTTCGTACTCAATTAGGTTGCACAGAAACTGGGGAATAGGAAGGGGTCATGTACGTTCATGTGAATCTGAATATAAACGTCTTTCATCTTATAAGGACTGTACAGGTGTGAGTAATTTCTATCAACAATTACATTACCTAATGTGTTGATCTAGAAAAGAGAAAACGAAAAGAGCCCAAAATAGTCATCTCTGATTTGCGAAGAATAGACTACTGCACTACACTCTACTACATCCATTTGCTCTGACGAGTGGAAGTCAGTGGAGTGTCTGTAGTCATGATCATGATGTAAGAAGCATGATGTGAATAATCTTGAATTGATTTTGACATAATATCTTGACATAATATCTGAAACAGAAAGAGAGACAGAAAACCAGAAGGAAGCAGTTAATAATATCAACTACATTTGCTCATGACCGAGAGGGTCTTTCGACCAGGTTCAGTCCTCCAAGCGATGATCTTTCAGATCTTCAGATTTACGAAGAACGCTACAGGCCCCTTTACTGGGGAATCATCTCTCATAGATCCATAATTGTTTATTTTGAACAAGAAATCTAATAAAATATCGGGAATAAATTGAAAAACTTGTGAAATGTATTATGTCAGGATGACATACAGAAGATAACCTCAATCTGTGCACTGCACACGTAATCTCTGACTACACTAACTGCCAATATTTCCGAATCGAACGGAGTGCAAGTTTACAACAAAATACACCGGACAGAATCGGTGGAGTAAGTGTAATTAGTATAGTTCATGCAGGTTCAAAGAACAAACCTCATGTGTATTCAGAAGTGACTTCAGCCACTTCAAAATTCAAAGCGCATATGTTCTATAGTCACAGATTCACAGAATACAAAACGAAATACACAAGTGCACTACATTTGAACCACAACTGCATCCGGATGACATGAATCAATTCCTATTATATGGAAACAAGAAAGGGATGGGAGAAATTGGTTGTTTGCAAAGAGTTAAGTTTAAAACCTAGAAAAGCACTGACGTGACGTCAGGAGCTTTTACGCGCTTGTTCCGTTGTCAAAGCGATCATCTATACAAGTATTGACCCTGCCAAACGCAGATTTTTTCTTCGTATGTTACTCACGAAATTCTGCATGAACCTCAAGCTATAATTTTCGATCAAGTACTAGATTGCAATTCGAACCAAAATTTTAAATGGGTGCAACGACCTAAAAAATAATTGGCGAATTCAACCCATTTAAGCATTCGACCTTCTTAATTGAACTGAAAACCTAACCTACAAATATATTCCATATGGCGATTCTTCCTGAAGTTAATGTGTTCACGGCCGGCCTAACCACTGAAAGTGAACAAAATAATTTCTAATACGAATCTACTCAGTAGCTTTATAATTGTGAAGTAAGTTTGGAGTTTAATTACGAACGACGAATTGGCGAATTACTAAAAACTATCGAATGATTCCGGGGGGAACGTAGGAAAAAAATATCTGCACTGTAGGAATTGACTATTCACGACATTTTTTTACGCCGAGGACCAATAAACTCAGTTGCAAATTTAGAATCCATATGCGAAATTTGAAAAATAGAATTCAAAATCCTTCCAAAATGCCCTCTGATTGATATCCAAATAGGTTTGCATGTATTTGTATATTTATTCGCAATTTAAAAGAAATCGAATGAATACTTAAATATACTCAAATAAATATTGAAGGAATTCTGGAAAAATTAATTTCATCCACTAAACTGATTTGTCAACTTATGCAAATAACTATATTTATCAACAAGTTAACAGAAACTCAATGAAATATGTATAAACATATTCAAACACATATAAGAATTAAATTATTTCAATAATGACCTCCGAAAAATGGGTGAACAACGTGAATTTAACTTGAATAATAATCATTAAACCGAACCATATGAACGCTTCGATGCAAAAGGTCGCTTATTTCTGGTCCAACATCCGTTTACACGCGAGAGTGCCCGTACTCGCATCTTCACGTTCAGCCACGGCGAAGCGGATTCAACAACATATTTTCTTATTTTTTGAGAAAACTATTGGTCTTATTAAAATTTTGGAAAATCAATCTGAATCTAGTGTTACCTGTTAATACCTTTTATTTGATAAATTTTTTCGATATTCCTAACAGTTCTCGAGCAAAATTGAAATGAACATAATTGTAAACATGCAGGTTCAGGGCAGGCGATTATATCATAAGGAACTCCATATAAGCTCATGGTATCCGACTTTTTACGCGCTTGTTCTGGGGAATAGCGCGTTATCATTTCGTCACGATGTCTGTAATTTTCGAATTTTGAGCCGAAATTGGTCTCAAACGACTAGGTTGGACTCACTGATGAAGAATCCGTGGTCAAAATTGATTCTGTCCGTCCGGCCGGCCGTGTGCGCTGTACCTCTCGAAAGAAAGGACCTACAGTCTTGAAATTTCCAGGTTAGGTTAAGATCCAGGATATCTCGGTTGAGTTCGTTAATAGGCCAAATCTGCCGTATGGTTTTTGTGCTACAGCCATCTGAAATTTTGATTTTTCAATAACTCGAAAAATATTCATCTGATCGGAATGAAACTTGGTTGGAAAATGAACAGTGTCAATAAGAAGAATTATCCATGGAAAAATTCGAAAAAAAAATTTTTTTTTTAATTTTTATATCCATCAAAATTTCACTGAAATTTCCAAGTCACCATTTCGCAATGTGAACAAGCGCGTGAAAGCTGCTGACTTCACGTCAGTACTTTTCTAGACTTTTTAGATAAATAAAATAAAATATTTCTGAATCATATATTTTGTCTGAATGAAATACACTCAACGTAGATGAAGATAAACGGAAAAAATATTTTACCAGTTTTTGGATGTTGATTTTGCATTGTAAGAATGTAGTGAATAATACTAAGTGTTTCATACATTTTAGCAATGAAGTTCACACGAAAATTTGTTTTTAAATGAAATATGAAAATTTTCAGGAAAAAATTTTCTTTTCAAATTTTTCTACGGAGAATTCTTCATTTTGCTACTGTATATCTACCAAGCAAGTTTTATTTCGATCAGATAAATATTTTTCGAGTTATTGAAAAATCAAAATTTCAAATGGCTGTTGCACAAAAACCACTCGGCAGGTTTAGCGTATTAACGAACTCAACCGAGATATTCAAGATCTTAACCTAACCTGGGAATTTGAAGACTCTAGGTTCTTTCTTTCGTGAGTTATAGCGCACACGGCCGGCCTGACGGACAGAATCAATTTTGACCTCGGATTCTGACTTCGAGACGACCCACCCTAAAAGTTTCAAGTCGCTAACTCGCACCGAGACTTGTACCGTTCGACAGTTATTGTGCCCACTGCCGGCCAGAAGGACATAATCGATTTCGACACTGGATTCGTCATCCCCGAGTCCAACCTAGTCATTTGAGACCAATTTCGGCTCAAAATTCGAAAATTACAGACATCCTGACGAAATGATAACGCACTGTTCCCCAGAACAAGCACTTAAAAAGGAGTAATTGTTATTGATGGAAAATACAATGAAAGATGGAACAACCAGAATCGAATCGGTATGGAAATTTTCGAATTGAACTCCTATAATTAGGTTTTAGCACTTGTCATCTGGCTTGTCTTTTGTTAACCATGTTTGCAGACGACACATCAGTCGTTACTGGTTGTTTCGGCGGGGAGTGGTGGGAAGCTCCAGCAAGCATGTGAAAGTTTGATGGCAGAATTTTTCAGGTGATGTCGTTCGAATAACTTAATGGTAAATTCAATCGAAAGACACAAGTGTGGTTGATTTCTACTTCATTATAAACACATGACGCGTTTCACTACATTTTCGTTTCATCAGATGCTGAGTTACAACTGTCTCAAAAAGTGTGTTTCAGTTTTACATATACCAATACAGGTTCAGACATATTTCCAACGGGTCAATCATGAAAAAACCCAACCGGGCTCCTAGCTGAATAGGTTTAACAATGGTGAATTTGACAGTTCCGTCTGGTCGTTTAATAAATTCCCAGAATTTCTTAAACGGTTTATCTCTAGATCATCCAATAAATTTAACTTCCCCCCTTTGTTTTCTATGTGTAGAATCTTGAAATTTTCGTCGAATTCATGTTTTTCTATTATTAAATGTTCGGCGTACGTGGAGTTTAATTTACACAGAAAATAATACTGAGCCTGATATCAATCACCACAGGTGATTAACCGTATGGACATAACTATGATGTATTTTACATTGGGACGATGTCAAAAATTGATCGGATCAATGAACTTCAGTAATTGACCAATCACCAGTTTCATCGTTATAATGAACGCTAGGCCATCATTATATTGTATTTATTACATTGTACTGATGATGAAATACATCAATTCAAGGAAATTTGCCTCAGCACAATGTAATAAATACATTGAATTAATGTCCTGGAAGTGATCAGTAGCACGGGCTATCATCACTAAACCTTGTGATAATGCCAATTGTAATGGATCCATGCTATGCATGCATGACATTAATGTATCCGCGTAATTGATTCATGCCCTGGAGTTATTTTATTAATGCTCTAGGTCATCAAACGATGACCTGATGCCTTATTACAATCATCCTGTTCATCAATTGATGTACGTGAACCTTAATACAATCACCGCGTTCATCAATTGATGTTAGTACGCGAACCTCAAAATAATCATCGTGCTATTTTTCTAGTTGTATCAAGTTTAATTCTGGTCTAGTCGTACACCGAATGCATATCGCGGAAGATTTTCCTTTGTGCTTGAAGTTGATCACAACTTGTGCTATGTGTTCTGTCGAGTATTTTAGAACGTGAGTAAGACTTATAGTATAGAAATTATTTCGTTTCCCGACGTCATAGATAAAATCTTTTTCGTTATCTAGTTGATATACCAATTTTGAATGGTACGGTAAAAAATGCTTATTTTTAGATAGACGAGATACAGCAGTCATGTGGGCACTTCAGGAATGGGGAAAAATACAATACAGAATGATCCTATACCATGAAATTTACAATTCGAGAGTGCCTTTCCATACCTTGGAAGAACAACACAGAAAGTGGTGGAAGAGGATTCCGTTTCGAAAAAACAAGCCATGAATCCCGTGTTTATGCCATTGGTGGGGATATTCCGAAAATTCAAGAAGTATGCACATAATTCGACGGTATAAGTTTTTCAATATTGTCAGAGCGATAAAGGTGTTCTCTAAACATTTTCCATCTTATCAATCTTAGCTACCCTACAGAGCGTATGCTGTTTTGGTAATTCATTGAAACTTGTTATTTTTTTGCTTTCAAATTTTAACACTCATATTCTAGAACCCATGATTTATGTGAATTTCTAAGAAATGTTGAATAAATTTTACAGATGATATCAAGTGTTTCATTATTATTTCAGTGACTTCGAACAATAGTCATGTTCCCAATAAAGTTTGTTCATTGAGAAACATTCTTTGATCTGATCTTTTCTTACTTGATTATCATGATGCAGATATGCATTTTCACCATCAAAATTCAATACGAAAAGGAATGAAGGTATGTATATGACCCTATAAACTCGCAAACAGAGATACAAAAGTATAGATAAGAAAACTCGCTGAAATCATTAGAATCAAAAAACACAATCCCCAAAAAATATTACATTCGACTGAAAATATAAAAATATTTCATAAATCTGAAAGATATTGAAGAAAAATACAAATTTAAGCTAAGTCTGCAAATATATTTATATGTGTGTATTGAGGCATTATTCCGTTCAATATTGTTCTAAATTAAAAAAAAAATCCAGTTTTTGGTTTAAATCCAAAACACAACCACTATAGCACGCCTTAGATTGATGTTGTTTGGCATCACGTTAATGTACCTAAGTGATTAGTTGATGTCCAAAATACATTGATACAATGACCGATAAGCCTAAATTCAATGCCCTGGGACCATTGATATAAGGACTGCTATTGATGGATCGATGTACTCATGACATGGTATTAATGTCGTTGGTCATTAATACAATGTTAACGCTTATCAAATGCTGGTGATGAATTTAATGCTCTTGGGGGATTGATACAATCACTCGAACATTAAACAATCACCAATAGGACATTATATCAATGAACTCGAGCATCGGCTGAAAATTACTGTCCAAACACATTGTCGTAAGGCTGAATTTGATTATATTCACGTACATTTTTCGTTCTGTGTATTTTTCCAAAAAGAACTTCTGTGTTCTTTCATTCTGGTGTTGAATGATCTACCCGTTTGACCTATGTAAGTTTTAGAACATGAGCCACAGGAAAGTTAATGGTAAATATCAGAAAAACCGTTTGTTTGTATTTTGGCATAGATAAAACCATGAAAGTGATCACCTTAAATTAGATTTTTTAGATACTAAATCTCAGTTGATTGTACTGAATTTCTGGGCAATCCTATTGACAGAAATCTTAGATGGTCGTCGCATATTGATATCCTATGTAAACAATTAATAGTGT
This sequence comes from Myrrha octodecimguttata, assembly GCA_958510865.1. NCBI lineage: Eukaryota > Metazoa > Arthropoda > Insecta > Coleoptera > Coccinellidae > Myrrha > Myrrha octodecimguttata. The sequence continues at coordinate 19,093,777 of OY294060.1, forward strand.
TTACTTCGCAATAAATAGACTCAAACATTGTATGCCTCGTAGTTCTCTCATTGATATTCATTATGGAATGGTTTACAGCCATCTTGTATATAACATCCTACTCTGGGGCAACAACGTTTCTGTCTAAAGAGCTTTTGTTGTACAAAAAAGAATAATACGATTAATTTCCAATTTAGCACCAGGTACGTCATAGCGGCGGTAGCTTAGTGGTTGGAACTCACACCTCATGATCGTAAGGTCTGGGATTCAAGCCCTTGGACGGGTTTTTCAGGAGACCGTCCAACCATTCGCTGTTGGGTAAACAATTAACAGTATGCTGTTCGTAACGTGGCGCAAGAAATTAGTAACAAAGCCTACACAGAACACACCCGGTATCCTAACTCACACAAGCTTTAAGCTAAGCTTCTGAGGGGTTTCGTTGAAGCCTATGATAGTCGGAAAAAAATACAAATACATCATGCAGGCCAATCTTTGTATCAAAGAGAATAATATTACCACTGCTTTGTATCTATACAGGGTCTTTCACGAGGAACCTCACCCATATTTATACGGGAAACTACTGAACGTATTTTCATGAAATTCAGCACTTATAAGTATTTCACGATGCTGATGAAATCTAAAATATTTTCAAGGCATGAGCACCTCCGGTTTTTCCGGAAATGACGTCAACTTCCGTTTTTCAAATTAGAACACCATTTTTTTATTGCAAAAATAGATTCCTTAGAAAATTTCAATTTATTTTGATGTAACATTTTTCAGTTTCGGTTGGAAAATTCTCTCTGAGCGGGAAAATTCGAAAAAAAAATCGAAAATATTTCCATATCAAATTCCCAGTAATCCGAAGTGACGAACTTGGCAACTGCGCATTCGGTGAAAGAAAATTATTGAGATTTGTCAAAATTCACATATATTTCTAGAATCGGCAACCGAAATTCATATTAATCTTTTTAAAACGTATTCAAACGTTCATTTCTTGGCAACATCGCATTTCCGCAAACTTCGAATATCACATCAGGAGTCACCCAGTTCAATAGAATAACTTTCACTTTGAACCAACTCCATATCAGCTTTCCAGTAATCGGAAGTGCTCAACTTGGCAACAGCGGATTTCCGCAAAGTGGAAACAGTACCATTTGAATCGGGTGACAGCCCCAAAATGCAACGTACATATTAATTTTCCAGATTAGATTTTCAGTAAAGCAAAGTTCAGCCTGAATAGGTTTTCCTTCATTTAAATGTTAAGCCTATGTGTTAAACCGTGATTTCCTCAATCATAGAAGGGAACGTTGATTTTTCGATGGTTGAGAGACTAACCTAGAAAGTAGGGAATACTAATCGCTGGAAATTATTGATTCTCTTTCGAAAATTCCCAATGGAACAAGTAAGTCGACGCAGTCCCTCTTCGAAATTATGACGAACAAAGAATGCAACCAAACACAGCCATCTTGGCATAGTTACTTGTTAAATATTCGCTTTCAAACAAGTAGGTATTTGTTACATTGTTACAATTACTACAAGCTTGTTCATTATCATAGTCATTATTTAATCTCATCTATTATGTAGTGGAACCAGAGCAATGCGAAGTTATAATCTAAATTATTATTGGCCATCCTGTTCCTGATCAATTTATTAAAATGTGCAGGCTTTGGCTTGGCATCATGGCACCAACTACTTTCCTGTCTTGGGTTAGCAAACGATGATGTAATAATGTACGTTTTATCTAATAATATATGTATTATCTAATAATATATGTATTATTAGATCATTGGTCATGATGAAAAGGGACGACTTCCCCCTAACTAATCGTTAGAGTGAGTAGAGTAGTCAGATTGTGATGTGGAATGATGACTGATGATCTTCAGCTCTAGAACCCCTTTGGGTGCCCTCAATCCGCTCATTGTTATTTCACTGGTGGTGGTATTCCGAAATATAACTATTTCCGCTATGTATCGGTTTGACACATCTCATTCATTGAAGTCATTTATATGGAGATATATCTGGCTTTATGTTTCATTCATTAGAATCTAGAGGTACCGATAATTGAGTATCTTCTCATGGACCAATATGACTGCGTTTACCCTTTATTGGCGCCCAATATACGTTACGCATTAAAGGTCAAATAACCCTGTAACGTTTGACAGCCACATCGTTTCACAGGGTGAGTCTTGAAGTTGTACATTAATTGTAACCATAGATTCCTCCCATCAAATGAAACACTTTTTTATTCACCATTTTTCTAGATTCGGTCCGAGTAAAAAGTTATAAGCATTTCAATATTTCTCAATGTGCTAATACACTGCTGCTCTTTGTTTGCCAGTTCACCGCAGAATTCCCTTACGGTGCTTTTTTTGGAGAAAAACCAAATCAAGGTTTGAGATTCGAAGAAGCAAGATTGAGAAAACTCATTTACTTACTTAATTCTTATGATTTGGTGCTTTTTGCGATATTATCGCAAGGAAAACATTTCACTACACTGGACTCGAAGCACTGATCTTCAACTTGATTTTCATGCAATATCTAATTTCATTCCACTACAAGGTTATACACAATTCCATCCTCGCCCATTCTCATATTGAAAACTCCAAAATTATACTTTTTTCAAGAAATTTATGAATGAATTATATGAAATCAATGAACAAACCTAAAAACATTCTCTAGAATGTTATGGTTATGGAAAGTCTAGTCCATATACAGGGACTATGTGTGTGGTGTTACACAGAGCCGGATCTAGGGTGTGGCGAGGGAGGCATTTTCCACGGGCGCCAATCAACTAGGGGCGCAAAATTATGATTTTTTTCTTGAAATGATGTTTTTTCACTTCAAAGTCCATTCATATTTTAGAGCGGTGCTATAGTGCATGCACGTGTTGTACAATATGCGGCGACAAGTAGTTACCAATAAATTGACAGATGATAAATTTACACTTGTCGGTCGCTTTACGATTCCCGATCGCGTCCAGATGTTCGTTATTCGAACACTGAAGACCTCAATTAGCGGCAAGTTCGGAAGGAGTTTAATGTTTCGAGCTAGCGGCATGACAAAGAGATTCAGACCGTCCACATTATTCGCCGAATCGTTCATCACACCGGCTTTGGTAAGGGAATGTATTTCGAAGACGTTAACGACCGATAGGCTTGCTGAAATCATCCCAGTCTTATTAATACTACTTTTTTTCTCGCATGTGGGGTGCTTCCATGCAGCGGCGCAGTTGATAGCATCAATAAGAAAAATAGGAATAAGATGAATTTGTCGTATCTCTAGTATTTTATTAATCAGCTTCTTAGCTATGGGTACTACAGAAAGAGGATCAAATGTCGATCAAATGAATAGAATGATTCTTGAGTTTCACCGAAACTTGAAACCTTTTTCTGTCCTCCTGACATTTTTCGAGCATTGAGACAATTCAGATATGAATATAACCGAGCGCGCAAAACATTCCGATTCGACGTCCTTGCATTTTCAGAATCTTAAGCCGGGTACAGACACGAGAGCTCAGCGGCTGGCGAGGCAAGTTAATTGGTCTGCCTCGTGAGTGTGTACGGTGTCGCGAGCCAAATCAACAACGCGAGGCTTCCTCACAAATGCCTCGCAACTGCCTCAAAAGCCGCTCAGCTCTCAGGTCTATACGCAGCTTTCTATATAATTTTGGGTTGATATAACCAACTGAAATGCCACACAAGAAACTATCAGGATCGCAATCTTGGAAGATCAGGGATAAAAAATGATTAGACCTAAAATAAAATACTAGTAATATCTCAAGTTACTTTAAGAACGATGCGGGTATTGTGTCGACAAAAAGTGGTTCCAATAGCGAAGCCATTCCTTTCCATTTCGGATAATTCGGACAAAGAAAATTCTTTTGACGAGGAATCAGGACTTACTGAGGTTAAACCTGAACTAGTTGATTTTAATGAACCTACATCATGGCGAATTACAAAAAGTAATATTATAATGTTAGTTATGACCTTTGTTGGCATGTGTGTTCTTTAATGTATCTCAGTTTTTCATTTACACTTTCATTTATTATTAAATTCAAAAAAGTCTACTTGTTAAAGGCTATTGAAACAACAATGAAATACAGATTTGTCTGTATAACCTTTACATAATATCTTTCGATATTGATTTGATATCTCACGATATACTTTTATGTCTTTATGTCTATTCGATATAATGTCTTTATGTCTGTTTGATATAATAATTTTGTCATTGAAGACGTAGTACGTCGAAGACATAAAAGTATATCGTGAGATATCAAATCAATATCGAAAGATATTATGTGAAGGTTATGTAAAGGTTATACAGACAAATCTGTATTTAATTGTTGCTTTCATTTATTGTTTTTTGAAGCTTTGAATGCTTATATATTATTTTGAGAATAAATTATTCTATTCGCTTCCTTTTTGTTTTCTCCATACCCTCATTATCGTATATTAATACGTTTGTGAGTTATCTTCACTACCTTATAAGATACATGGGAGATTATAGTAATTTCTATACACATATTGTTGGATATACTTAAGAATCTAATGCTCGTTCTCAAGAGAATATAATAATAGTGAAATATCTTAGGAATATAATAAATACTATCATTTATGAAAAGTATGTAGTCATTGAAAAAAGAATTCGAAAAGGGCGCATTTCGATAACTGCGCCAGGGGCGCTGAAATCCTAGATCCGGCTCTGGTGTTACAGAAGACAAACTGATTTTTTCTGCAAATTTCAACTGCCTGTATTTTCGCTGGAGCCGAATCTGGAAAAATGATAAATGAAAAAAGTGTTTCATTTGATGAGAGGAATGTACGGTTGAAATTAATGTACAACTTAAACAATCACCCTGTATATTATTCATGCTGCTTTTTTTTCTATAAATGAGGTGTATATGAGAAACTTATCTGTTGGACAACCTTCATTTGTTTTTTAGAGATTGGATCTCACCTCTTGCCTAAGCACAAATGACACCACCATTCACTGAAATTTGTTCCTGATGTTATATTTTAATTAGTATCGGTTTTAAACTTTTTTAAGCCATTCTTTTTCCTCCTTCAAGGGCCAAATAGCCAACGTAGAGTACTATTGAATTCACTAGACGATCACAGTGCATTGGCCATGGTCGGGTTTTGAGTGAAGGGTTTCAAAAGGGTGGGATAGTCTCGAAACGAGAAATCGAAAGAAAATAATTCTGAAAATTTTCTCGTTTGTATGATGAAAGAGTCAGATTTGTACTCTGATATCTTTTATATTATACCTGTATTGTTCATTTTATTGGTTTTTTCCAAGAAACCACCCTTGACAAATAGTTCTGTCTCGCAATCCGCAATGAAGTTCTCAAAAGGAAACTACTTTCGAGACAATAGATGTTAGCCATAAAAGAAGGGACATAAATCGAAAACAGAAGCATTCCCAAGACACTAAACTGTGGAACCCCGATACTGTTAGAACCCAATCCAAAATTCCATCGCCCTAATCAACTCTACTTTTTCTACGCCCCAGATAAGATTCGAAGAACAACCTAGAGCTTCGAGAGAATTCCAAATTCCTCAGCTTAGCAATCAATATATCAAAGTCAATGGTACTGAATACTTCGCTGAAGTCTTACAGCACTAATTCGGTACCCTAGTTATTACTAATCAATTTCCTATCTAAGGTCGCCCGTTATTTTGGTCAGTGCGGTCGTAGTGCTATTTTCTCTGCGGATGCCAAACTGAAAGGGATCGCAAAGGAAATACTTGTTCATATATGAAGTACAATTTTGGTCGCTCTACGGACTGAGCTTTAGTAATTAATTTATTCTATTCTATTTTTGAAACGTCACATTTCGCTTCGTTTATCGTTTGTATTGTTCCTGTATTTCACATCAGGCAATCTGTTTTCCAAGAAACTGCCTGTGACAAATAGTTTAATCCTGCAGTCCTAAAGGGCACTTTACATAAAAAATAATTTTCCTTCGATTTTAATAGTTCTGTTTCAGATACTGGGAGTGAAAACCCAGAAGAATCCTAAAAAATGATGCGGAATCTTTCCAAAATAATCTTTAATCGATAGTAATTTATGTCTATAATTTTCGGATTTCCAATTGAAAATGATCTTGAACGTACACTTCGCACTCATTGGAGAATCCGAGGTGAAATATAAGTATATGCTGTCGGCCGACCTGCTTTCTATCGGTGCTGTAACTTTCGAAGTATAGGACATAGAGCCTTTAAAATTTCAGGATAGGTTGGAACCCGAAATATCTTGGTTAAGTTTGTTAATGACAAACAGTTTCGGTAGCCATCTGAAATATGGTTGCCTCAATAATTCCGATCGGATTTTAACTTTATAGTTATTATGGATCTCTTAACAACGGCTTATGCCAAATTTGGTGAGGATTGCGTACCTAGTAGAAAAACTCGAAAATGCAATATGCGGCTAAACTTCGATGAGATTCTGCATAAGTCTTCATGCCGTTGATATTCAATTTACTCTATCTAACCTGACCTGACAACGTATAACTCCTAATTGTCAGAGATGAATTGACACTTTGACAATGACAAAGTTTTGGTAGATTCAAGTAATCAGGATTCTTCTTCTGAATGCATTTAAACCTCCTGCATTGTCTCCTTGAAATTGCTTGGTTATTATCTCATTGGCCAGTAGAATTGGGTTATATTTAATCTTCAGATTATAATATTCGTATCCGAATGATAAAAAATTTTGAGTGTAATCTTGGGATTACTGCACAGATGGATGAAATTATAGAGGTAGTTATGGATTTTAGGTGAGAAAATTTCCTCCTCAAGAACGAAGAGAAAAGACTTTTGTTTCCTTTTCAATGTGACACCCCGTATATAAGAATATTTTTTTCTACTATGTAGATATAATGTATGTACATAATTTGAGAAGGGTACTGAAAACCCATTGCTTGTTATTATTTCGAGATATCTGTCTTCTCTGAAAGATGGCCCCTCCCAAACAAAGTAAATTTTATTCAAAACTTTCTTCGACGAAATCGATAGTATTCAAGATATTGAGCTAACTCTTTAACTGGGGCACTCGGATATCATTATCTGTTAGCTTTTTTCCCACGATATTGTTATTATGGATACCTTATCGATTGTGATAAAGGTCAAATATAGTATTCGAACGAATTGGACTGAACTAAGCTTTCATTTTCAGATATAGTAATTTTACAGAGAGTTCTACTCATATTATATATTCTGCTCAAAAATCATTGTTTCACGTCTATTTTGAACGTGAGGCTGATGAATGCATTAAATACTCAACTCTAATAATATGGAAACGTTTTTTGAAAAATGGTTTCGCTGCACTTCCATCTCGCGTGTTATCCTTATTCTTTCAAATCGTTTAAGTCAAAAGCAGATTTGCTGAGGTAGAAGCGGAACGAACGAAGGAATGCCAGTACATGCCGAATTATAAAACACTATCCATTCATATAAACCATCAAAATTATTCAAATAAGAACCAAATACTACTTGAATTGACCGTAGATTGCAAAATCGTTGAAATAAAACTCTAAATGAAACTGTGTTGAAGCATTTATCAGTAAAATTTCGAACCAATTTTGCATGTACTTTCAAAATGGTTCAACCGAGGCCGTACTACTTTAATTCGATTTATTTGTATGGTGGTAAATAGTGATCTACGAAATCATCAGGAAGAATAAAATCAACACATAAATTCCAAAGTTCAAAATATTATTTTCCTAATATTCCCAACAATATAATCGCGATCATGCTCCAATTTGGCTCACGATCGCTAAATATCGAATTCATTATTTACGCAAAATTCTAGAGGACAAGACGAAAAATATTCAAAATATTGTAGAAGATTCAATTCAACCGGATGAGTGTATTGTAGATCGATTAACTGAGGTAAAATGATTACAGATATTTCAGCAAATCATTTTCCCTAGATCCAGCGCGTAAAATTATCGTTATTCACCAAGACCGACATGCTCGAAACGCTAAAACTTATGGGTTGCATTTCTGTGTCATAATATGGAGTACTATTCGTAAATGATAAACATTGAAGAAACAAGTAACCAGCACAATATCAAAATGCTCCCCGGTCTTTATGAAAGTATTATAGTGGTATGCAATGAAAACATTCTAGAAAGATACAGACATGAAGTCATGGGCATTTACGTTTTTTGTTAGAATCGTTGCATAAGCTGTATTTCTACAGTGATTTAGGAAATAACAATGATACTGAGGAAACCTTACATGCAAAATTTGCCCCGAATTTTTGAGAACAAATTTCGAATCGAGCTGAAATTCGATACATCGTTGTAAAATATTGATTTCAAGGTGAATTTCAAAGTTTCTTGATTATCTAATCGATATTTTTCTAAAAACATATTTGTCAAAAAATCTGGAAAATTTTCGGAACCCTCAAAATTTCAATGCAGAATAACTTCGAAACCGTTTAGCCGATTTTCCCCATTTACAAACTGAAAAATCGAATTTCGGTACGCAACTTACCATGAAAGTTTAAATTTTGATTGGATTCTGCCCGTTCAAGATGTCGACCTTCGTAATTAAGCCCCAAACTAACTAACATGAATTGTGCGTGAGTGGGTCTAACCTATAGCCGTTTTGTGACTTTTTTCGTCAAATAATTGAAAAATTGATGGACATTTGCGCAAAATAATAACAGGCTGATCCCCAGATATATCTTTCAAATCTTTTTTGAAGAGTAGGAAAAATTGAGTCGATTACATGCTTTATTTCCAGAGCAACAAATTTACCTATGAATCGTCTATACCCGCGCTTAGTTTTCTTCAATATCAGAAAATTACACACTGTCACAAATTGAAATATAAATGAAAATATCAAGCCAAGTGAATTCGGAATTGCAGTTATGTAGATGGGTTTATGCCACTTGCATTGAAATATTTTATTGGCACAATTTTACACCCTATAAGAATATCAGTTCCAATTATTAATTCAATTATAATTATGCTAGATTCGTACAGTCCAGTAGGGATTGTTCCACTACGCTATTGATTTAATTCTTTCACATTCAATGATCACTCAAGAAAAGAGGTTAATAAAGTGCATTATGATACAGAATACCAACAAATAAAATCGAGCGCTTCGAAAGTTGTAGTTCGCGTTTGCCGTATTTTTCGGAAAACACCCTGTATCTTTGAATTGAAGACTCAAAGGAAAATTTGATGACCTGTTTGGAATCAGCATTAAGGTTTTTTACATTGAACCAGTGTTGTACTATGAATCTCCCGTCATCCTGTCCATGGAAGGAATTCACAAGGAAAAGTTCTTGGTGATAGTAAAGTGTCTAGTTACACGCTGTGTAAAATTTACTATGTATATAACGTTCACTCACCATCTAATGCAGGCTTTATGCTGGCAATCGATATATCTCTGAAATTTTTTAGAGGTTTCGCTTGAGGATATGGACTTATAAAAGTGATTTCATGTCCTCTTTTGGCCATTTCTTGGAGTAAATTAAAGCCCAATGTAAAGTGACTATGAGAGTGCATGGGAAATATCGAGAGAATTTTCGCATTATGCACAAATCCCACAAAAACGAACAAAAACAAGCACTGCGTCCTCATGTTAAACTCACCGCACTGATATCTTGTTGAAGATGATATTGTGAATATCTGGATAGTCAATATGTCAATTTGGTCTAGATTATGTGATTCCTGAATGATTGATCTCTTATATCATAATATGTATTCAATTAATCGTTATGGTCAAGATATAGATTATTAATATTTATAACGTGATTGCGCTGTTAGAATTTATAGAACTGGTTATCGAATGGAGGGAAAATAATAGTGATAACCTCCTCTGGTATTCTTCAACTTATACAGAAACATATTATGAGTATTCCTACTATTTGTCATTCTATTGAAAACTGGTACACAACATAATTTTATGTGATCGATTACTTACGGGTGTCCGGTGAATCTTGCCCTTTTTTGTTACTCTTGCTATACATCACGAAATCCTATAACGAATAAACAAGTTTAATCTGATCACATCAGTATGCCATGATTTACTGAATTTATTGAGGGCATAATCTGAAAATTTGAATTCTTCGGACTGATATTGCCAATGAACAAGGTTAACAGAGATATTCAGAACCAAATCTTTCCTTAAAATTTCAAGACTCTGAGAAAGAATTGAATCTCACCATTAAGTCTTCAACGGTGAGTCCAACGTAGTTTTTCGAAACCATTCCCTCTCAAAATTCAAATACTTTCCAGATTTGGACAAAATTCATAATGCTCCTGAGCCCACAAACGGCACCTATAAAGGCAGAAAAAGGAGCAGTTTGCCGTTTATTTTTTTGCACAAGAGGTGGACGGTGAAATTAAATTTATCAGGCTGGAAAAACACGTTCATATTTCAGATAAAAACAGACTTTTACAGATAGACCTTATGAGAACAACATTTACTCATATCAGACAATGTGCTTTGATTTCCAATTCTTTGGTATGACACAAAAATGTTCCATCAAAAGTGTTACATACAGTGAGCGTGAAAAGTATAAAATAATTAATATATATTCCATCGAAAAATGGTTTATTTGTTCAAAGATATTTTTTAAGGAACATCATCGAAATTTTTTGCGCTAGGCGGCAGTGTGCTATCGTTTTGCCCCATTGTCTGGTCCGTCTGATGCTACGAAACTTCCAGAGTAGGTTATACAAAAAAATGCGACGTTGAATTCCGTGAATGGGCTGATTCGGGGAACCAATTGAGAAAATATGCTCATCTGAATTTTTTTCGAGGTTTATTCTCATGGAATAACTTTTTTTCAGAAATTTCTCGAATTTCATGGAAAGAAGGTATTTCCCAGATTTGAATTGAATTTGAAATTGAGTCGATGTATAAAAAGGGTGAGTCGAGTTTCAGTTCGATTGAGTTCTTAAGATTGGTCATATCGGGAAATTAATATGTCAAATTTTGGCGTTTCCTCCCCAGTATCGTTGTAATTTCCGAAATAACTCAAAATATACTGATCTGATCATCATTAAACTTGGTAACTCATTAGATAGTGTTGGTGCTCAAACTTGTGCCAGCCATCGTATCATAAAAACAATTCGAAAAAAATTTTTCTAATATTTTATATTTTGCGATCTCCTAGTCATATTATTTCCATGAACGTTGAAACTTTCATTTCACAATCAACTACTGGATTTCAATTTGAACCAATCCGTATTTTCAAACTATTGAAAAAATGAAATTTTGGATGAATAAATCTGTGAAATAATTAAGTAGATTTTTCCAATTTACGAAATAGAACGTCGTTATTGAGGACCAAACCTTTTCTACAAATATTGAGATCTAAAGCTGTTTCTTGTGAAAGTTTCTGTGTTCAGTGATACATGTGTAGTGAAACTGAAAAATAATATTTTAGGTTTTCTTCAGTACCTACTTCTTGCCTAGCGGCGAATATTATGAATCATTGAAATTGATAGTTGTATCTCAATTTATTACGAATAAGTTCCGTAAAATAGGTTCTCAGAAAATCGAAATGTCATAATAAATGGCACCCATTCATGAACAATTTGATTATATATATTTTTTTGTATTCTTGCAATTCCAAGTACAACTTCCTTTTGTGCAGTACTTGTGATTTGTTTTTCAAAGCCCAGGCTGAGGGTGATCTCCATCAAGTGCTCTTCGACCAGTCCATTAGTGGAAATAATTAGAGGGTGGATAGTCACGGACCTGAGATTGTGCGTCATCTTCATCTGAAAGGCTAGCTCTTGATATTTTGTTAATTTTTCGGTGAACGCTCTGGTCATGTTGTCGTCAGCCGGGTAGGAAACATCCACCATTATGACCCGTTTGTCATTGTTGTTGAATAAAACCAAATTTTGTCTGTTGTTTGGTGTTGGCCTATCAGTTTCAACAGTCACAACCCAGTAAAGCTTATAGGTGTCGTTTTCAAGTACGCAGCATGGCCTCTATTCGAATGGTTTCTCAATATTTTTATGATACCCACCTTCATTGCAATGGCTTAGTGGAAGTCCTTTGCCATTGCGTTATGCCGCTCTGTGTAGTCTGTTGGTACCAGCATGGGACAAGAGGACGTAACGTGTTGCACAGATTCCGTTGCTTGTGAGCATCTTCTACACTTGTCGGTAAGTATGTTCCTCCCTGTGATATTTTTTTAAGTAGGAAACACCTGGCCCTGAATGGCGAAAACTCTGCCCTTTGTTTTTGGAAACAAGGATCCTGTTATTGATCGGGGTGATACTCGCATCATGGTACGGGTTGTAAAGTGTAATCTTCACGAGTGAGAGATTATTATTATTTAAAATTGTATAAGAATGAAGAAAAAAGCCTTTTAACTTTCAAAATGGAAGAAAATCAAATACAAATACATGTTTGATAACGAATAAGATAACAAGTGTTGAGCAAACCTAACATGAGTTGCAATACAGAAACATACAAAAGAAAGTTGCAAATAAAATAATGAGTTCAGCCCAAAACACTACGGTAGCATTCCCGACAATAGGTCTAGCCTATTCTTTAATGTATTATTCGTAGGCGCGGACACACTTGTTGTTCATCAGTCTTAACGTCAGAATCAGTTCACCGCGCTCGCGACGCCACATGAAGTCAAAAATCTGCAACCTTTCCTGATACGAAGAACGCCGAAAACCGTAGGGAAATCTAGTGGCCTCACGCTGAACACCTTCCAGAAGTAGGCGGTCTTTAGCCAGTGAAGGATATCAAACGGGACCAGCGTACTCGAGATTACGCCGAACATATTTCGTGTAGAGCAATTTGCATGTTTTCACAGAGCAAAGTGCAAATGCTCTCTGCATAAGATGAAGAGTTCTATGTGCTCGTGTGCAGACCCTCTCAACATGTGCAGACCAAGACAGATCGTGCGAGACGGTAACCCACAGGTCACAGTACTGCCTCACGGATTGGACATCCACTCCGGCCAGATGATACCGATGTTGAGAATTGTTCTTACCAAGGTAGAGAACCTAACACTTATTAGTATTCAACCACTCACTTGACCATCTGAGCACCGCATCGACATCGGCCTGCAGCTGAACGACATTCGATGATTCGGGGTAGAATTCACATCATCAGCATATCAAGAACAGAACTCTGTAGTATCGAAGGTAAGTCAGCACCATAAATTAGAAACAGTAATGAGCCCTAAATCGAACCTTGCAGGACACTACTTGTTGCTTCAAGTGAAGAGGAAAAAGAGCGTCCAACCTTGACATGAAACTGACGTGAACGTAGAAAGGAATCGATCCAACTCAGAAGGCCTCCCCGTATACCAAAATGTTCGATTTTAAGTAGGAGACGTCTGTGTGGAACTCTGTCAACAGCCTTTGCGAAATCCTGGTAAACCACTTGTGAGGGTTTTTTCTACAGAGATGGTTTTGCATCCTTTGAAATTAATTGTATGCCCTGTTACAGAGGATTGTTTAAAAAGTGCGGATGTTGGATTTGCTTTCCGTACCGAATTCGTATTTTTTGTTGGTTATTCTTCTGTTGGTTTGTCCTATGTATGTTCTTGGGCATTCAGAACATGATATCTCGTATGTACCTTGAGACTGATTGTCGATGGTATTTATATTTTGGTGTTCAGAGGAATTTGGAGATATTGTTATCCGCTGTGAAAACTGTCTTCATATCTTGCTTTCGTAGGATTCGACTGATTTTGTCAGTTACACCTTTGATGAAAGGTAGGAATGCTTTGAGAGAAAAACATTCTGGAGGGTTACTGATCTGTTGTGCGTTGGCCTGATGTCAGTGGATGTTTTTTTGAATTTCGTGATTGGTGTAGCTGTTATCTTATAAGGCCGTTTGGAGATTGTGGAGTTCCTGTAGAATTTTGAAAAACAAAATTTCAATTTTTTTGCAAATATTCAAGATTCTGCTATCTTCTGATCATATTATTCTTACTGAAGTCTGTATGAACCTTCAAACTGTAATTTAACAATAAAGTACCGGATCGATATGATCTTTATTTTTGGAAATATTGGAAAAAAAATTTGAATAGGTATCTTTGCGAAGTAATTGGGTGGATTTTACCCATTCACGAATTCGGCCTTCGTTTTGAAGATCCAAACCTACTCTACAAATATCGAGTTTCCAAGTTGTTTCTTTCGTTAGTTATTGTGCAAAGCCAGATCCCTTATCATAATTGGTTTTCTTCAAGTCTGGTCACCATTTGTAGTTGAATTGGATATTGTTTTCGATATTAAATAATATAAATTTCTATTTGGCTCATCAACAAATTCTAAATTTTACATTTTGTATAATTCAATTTTTATAATCTCTTTAATTATCAATTTCAAATATCACTTGTAATAATTTTATCCAAAGTTATAGTGACAATGGGTCTTAGTGCACGGTATTCTCATTATCGAATAATTTTTCCAAATTGTTCATTCCCAGTAATTTTCGAAGTGTAAAACTGTTGATTCGATCTGTAGTGTAAAGCACTTTTATATTATTTGTAGAATTCTACAGACATTAGATTGATAAGTTTAGAAGAGTAAGTTCTGATTTATTCATTATTGAGGCCTGTATAACCTATCCTTGATTGAGTCTCAATGCTCATTGACATAATATAGTCTTGGAATTGACTAAATCATAAATTGTAGTTCATGATCACAGGATTGCACAATAAAAAAAATAACCGTAGAAATTGGTACCCAACCAACCAATACACGATTTAGAAATTGTACAGGACAGAGTTTACTAAATTCATTTAGACGAAGTCATACTACTATCACTGGCGTATCTTGCCTCAGTTTTCAGGGGGGGCGTGGACCCTGGTATATATATGTATATATAATAAATTTAGTACATATATATTGGCAATATATATAGATGTATATATATTTTAATGCTGTGCAACGTGAAAAATACGCTATGATAGTGCTCGAAAAATCTTAATATTACAATATACCGGGTGTCCCACGAATACCGTTCGTTAGAATATTTTTGGAAAGGAATTGAAATTAACGTTTTCAATTTCGGACTTGAGCTTTGACTAGAGAGATGACTACCTATAAATTGTTTGGGACTCGTGAGACTTCCGGTTTCACCGGAAGTGACACAAACTTTCGTTTTTCAAATAGGAAGGCCCAAATTTTGTAATGAAAATAGATTCTTTACTGAATTATGACTTGTTTCAATGTCAAATGTTTGAACTTTTGATAGAAATTTCTTTTTCAACGTGAAATTGCCAAAAAGAAAAATTGAAAATGGCGCTCTGCTGAAACATGTTATCTTCAAGGTTTTTCATTGAAAAACTGTCGTTTTCAGGATTCCGCGAGAAGTAACAATAATGCTTCTATCACAATAGTCAGAATTGAAAATCATGAAACAGGAGATCACAAAGGCGCTGTTGAAGTTGGAAATTTCGAAAAAGTGAGAACTCATTTTTTTTTAATAAGAACCTCATTTTTTCATAGCCATAATGGAATATACGTTGAAAAATAATATAGGTGGTGAAGCAAAACCAGTGCCTCAATATTCATATTTCCTGAGATATTCGTAAAAAACTATCACATTTCGAATTTTATTCTTTTCAGAAAAAATACTGCCTCGAAGAGAATAAAGGACATATTAAACATTTATTTCAGATTGTACCCATAGAAATACTTGATTTCCAGTTTGTTTGTATATTTGAGAATATGGATATTAGAAATGTAATCGCGACTGCATATCTCAGAAAATATGAATTTCAGGGCAATGGTGTTATTTTCACACCCACATTATTTTTCAACGCAGATTCCTTTATGGCTATAAAAAAATTGGGTTCTCATTTGAAAACTTGACTGTTCAGGATTTCGAAATTTCCAACTTCAACAACGCTTTTGTGATCTCCTGTATCATGATTTTCAATTTTGACTATTTGAAAGAAGCACTTTTGTTACTTTCCGCGGAATTCTGAAAACGACATTCTTTCAATGAAAAACCTTGAAGATATATATCCATGTTTCAGCAGAGCGCCATTTTCAATTTTTTTTTCGCAATTTCACTTTAAAAAAAAAAGTTCTATCGGAAATTCGAAGATTTGACATTGAAAGGAATCTATTTTCATTATGAAATTTGGGGCTTTCCATTCGAAAAACATGAGTTAGTGTCACTTCCGGTGAAACCGGAAATCTCACGAATCCCAAAAAATGTACAGGGAGTCATCTCTCTAGTCAAAGCTCAAGTCCGAAATTGCAAACGTGAATTTCAATTCCTTCCCAAAAATATTTGAACGAACGGTATTCGTGCGTCACCCGGTATATGTGAATATGCAATTCATATTGAAATCACTAATTATAATTATCTACAATGAATTTTTCAAAGCCGTTGACTGAAACAATCTACAACACTTCCACATCAACATCCTTTTCGATGAACAATAAAGCCAAATCTGAATGTCTGTTTTGATTCATAGATATTCTCATCCAATTAAAATTCTCTTCATAACAGAAAAAGACCTCTCGCATGTCGCACTTGAAATAGGCAAAATAGTTACAGCTCTAAAAAGCTGGTAGTAGTTTGGGGGGGCCAGAGGTACATCTACGAAATCAGTACCTGCAGAGGTAGAAATCGAACAAAGTCTGTTGAATCAAAAAGCTGTGAGTTCGACACCTACACACAATTCAGATCGTAAAATTCACTTGAAGAGTCTTAGAATCAAATATTCGGGTAGGAACGATTTTATAAGTTTAAATGCTTTTTTTCGAAAGGGTGAATGATATTCCTAAGAATTCATGTTGAGAATCACTTCGGAACTATGCGAGGGTGAAGCACAGGTATATTATAGAGCAGTTAAAAATATTGCTAATGTTTGGAAAGAACTTATTGATCTTTTTGAGAAGATAGAGACAAAAAAAACTTCGAACAAATCAAAGAAATAACTCAAGGTGAAACGGAAACTATTGCCAGCCATATATGTGGCTTATATGCAAAACTTTTTTTATAGATTATCCTTCTCGGTCGATGAAAATATCAAATAAGCGTTAATAAAGGATGGAATCAGACCAGAATGAAGGTCAGGATTCGGATTGCCCGATGATATTGGTTCTCTGGAAATGTTGATCAAATTGGGTTGTAAGCTGGAAGACAATAAGCGTTATGTAAATAACCATTCATTCCACCATCGTTAAATAAACATGCCATTGAAGTTGATTTGGATGAAAGTTGATGTGGATTTGTGTTGATTTATAGTAGAATATACGACCAGCTGACGAAATTTTCGTTACTCTCCAATAGCCAGCACGGTTATACATGCTGAAGGTCTACTCAAACAGCTTGCTGCTAATTTCTTGAATTTGTCTATGCCTCTTTGGACGAAGCTTATCACGTGGCAGGTGAATTCTTCGACCTTTTCTGAGCTTTCGATATGCTTCAACATGAATTCGTACTAGAAAAGTTATATCAACTGGGGTTTAGAGGAGTTTTTCTCTATTGGAACAATAGCTTCTTATCAAATCGTAGAATTTATGTACAAGTTGACGAACAATACTTCCAGGAATTCTCCACTAACTTGGAAGTCCCTCAAGGACCAGTCTTATGGCCTCTATTATTTCTACTGTTCGTTAACGATTTTCCAGACTATATTTTTGTTTCCATGATACTTTTTGCCGATGATGCCTCGATTGCAATTAAGGCTAATAGTTTGCAGGAACTCAAGGCTCTTTTTGAATCTATTGTTGAGAGTTTTACCGACTGGTGTCATCGTAATTCTCTCGTCGTGAATCTGGCAAAGTCCCAGATTCTCAAATTTCAAAACCGTTAAACTAAAATTACTGCTGATTCATGCGTTGTTACATTTTATGCCATTTCATAATTTTGAAAAGGATGATAATATGCTTATAGGTCTGTAGTTTCCGTAACCATCAGCATCTCCATTTTTGTATATTGGTATTACCTCAGCTATCTTCAGTTTTGTCGGAAACATTCCCGATTTTGATGAATTATTAATGATATGAGTGAATGGTTCTATTATTACATCAATGGTATGTTTGATTATTCGATTAGATACTCCATCTATAACACTTGAGCTTTTATTTTTAAGATATTCTACTATTTCTTTAAATGGTTCTGAAGATATTGTTTCAATTATGAAATTTTCAGGTGATGAGGATAGTGTCATGGTTTTTCTTCTATGTTTCCGGTTGGAGGTTATCAATGTCATTCCATAAATGTTCTGTCATATTTGTCATTCATCTCATGATTTATCCATTTGAACATATCTACGACATACGTTTCTGACATCTCCTTTTCTTTTCAAAGGACAGAACGAAACTAGTTGGGGACGTATGTCCTCGTTTCTACTTTTCCTACTGTCACTTCACCCCCCCGGGAGTACCCTACTTATGACGGCCAGGATCTTGTAAGACTGCGCGCGTCTCCTTTTCTCTGAGTATGTAGCACTCTAGCAAATTCGTAATACTGAAGCTCAGAAGTTGTGTGATCACGTATTGTACGAATTCGTATATTTTTTTGATAATGTGAATTCCACCAGACTATGAATAATGAGGAATAGGTTAGTCTGACATCACTGTCTCACTTCAAGTCGAGATATTAGTCGCTATCGGTGAAACTGATGGATTTAGAAACTACATGAAATTCTTGTTGAGCAATGACGTGAGATCAGGTCTTTCAATGCGATTGTTCGAATTATCACATCAACACAAAATGTTGCACCTTGTAGCGCGTTGGTGTTCTTCAACTGTTCACGAAGTTTCAATCTGACTGCATTCGTTCTTTTTGAGCTATTGCGGTTATAACGTTGAAATTCCGAATAAGAACGAAATTTGGCATCTTATTTTCCTTATATCTCCGAAAGTGAACATCGGATCGGATTCAAATTTGAAGCGTTGTTGTAAAATACAGATTTTGACGTTTGTCCTCAATTTCGTTGAAAATGGTAAATATTCATGTAGAAAACCAATTTTTCAACAAAAAGTTGCAAAATTTCAGGAGAAATATTTTTTTAAAATTTTTAACATTCGGATCCACACGAAATTTTGCACTAAAATGCACGTTGGTATTTCAAAACTATATGACAAGTTTCAATCCGATCGAATCATTACTTCATGAGATATCGAGGAATTGACCTCAAAATTTCAAATGGGTCTAGCTGCGAAACTATTCGACGGATTTCACCCATTAGTGAACTCAGCTGAGATATTTGAACTCTCAACCTAGTCTGACAATTTCAAGTAGCTAGGTGTTTTCCTTCGAAAGTTAGAGCACATACGGACGGACGGACGTACAGAATTGAATTTGAGGACGGATTCTCCTTAATGGTGTTCAACCCAATCTTTAAGGATAATTTTCAGCTCGAAATTCTAAAAATACAGACATTCTGACGGAACGATAACGAGGATAACGCTCTGTTCCCCAGAAAATGAACTGAAAAATTCAACGAAGTAATTCTTGTATTTTCAGCTGGTCTCATAATGGCCTTGGGGCCGAAATCGATCGCCGATAGTTTATGAATAACCATTGACTATATAGTGTATTTTTCTTCAATATTCTATACTCAATATCTGCACACTCATGAAAGAATTTACAGTTAGAATTGAAAGATCGGAGTTATTCCATGTCTTCCAACAGCTGAAATAGGGACATCGTGATAGCCAACATATAGAATTCTTGCTTGGATGCAAACAATTTGGCATTGTACCAAGGTTCCTGAATTTTAAACTACCCCTCATTTTTGGAAAAGAACGAAAACATAGAATTCTTATTTCTTTATTGAAAAAACAACTCCAACGGAAGTATCAAGAATCAGGTGACATAGACTCAAAACTAAAATACCTCCATCACTATTTCCTAAAACATCTACAAACAACTGAATATCACATACTGCTAAAGAAACAAGAAGAAGATGTATGGTACACTAATTGTGAGGTGAAGAATTGAACTGAGAAATTTGATGGACAGAAACCAACGACAGCGAATGGAGGATTCTAAAAATGACGGAGATGGTAGCCCTGAGTCCCAATAAGCCCATGTCTTCCACGACAGATACACTCACCTCAGCAGTGTATACTTTGATGAGGAAGAAAAGAAGACCTTGAATATTGGATACGAATTTGCACCGATCCCCAAATCTCTGAACATACATGAGATAGCCATGGATACTGAACTGCAAATTGTACGAGATCCAAACTTCCAGATGATGGCAGATGAAATTCTCCGAATTTCAAGGCGTTCCAAAAATACACAGGTAGGGGTGTGTGCTCAGGAACAGCTTAATATTAGTAAGAACTCACTTGATAGTATTGAGAATATAGGTGAAAAAATAAATAACAATAATTTACTTAAAATACTTAAAAAAGCGGACAGAAAAGCTGCTCTGATAGTTTTAGAGAAAGATCTATATGTTGATAAAACACTCCAATTATCCAGGGAAAATAATAATACAGAGAGTAAAATTAACCCCTCATTGAAGTTCACTAATGAAGTTAATGCCAGAATAAAATCTTCTCTTCCAAGTTTCAGAAAATTTGGTGATACTGTTTTTAGCATTGAAAGAAGAAATCCTCAGATGCTTCGACTTTATAGACTAATAAAACTCCACAAACCTGACAAGGGGATAAGGCCCATCACCTCTTCAATGAATTCACCCTCACACAAAATTTGAATAATCTATTGGGTTCTGAAATGAAATCAAAATCCATGTATGCTATAGAGAACTCGCTCGAACTTATAAAAGATCTCAAATCCCTCAACTTAGATCCACAAAAACGATATTTTATTCATTCGGCATAATATATTCAATTTATACAGGGTCCTGCAATAGTGTATTAGGCTTCCATAGCTGCCAAACCAGACGTTTTAGAAATTTAGTTGGAAAGCATTCCCTTTCTACTTTCAATTCTGCATCTTAGGAAATTATTTTCTAATATACAGGGTGTTCCCAAATAAAATCATTCAACAAATGAGTGATTTTTTGAATGGAACTCCTTATATTTTCGGATATTTTGAATGCTCTTCGATACCTCTATCACGACGCAAAATATTAGGGATATTTTTTCAACGGTACGGATCTTATTCAGAAAAAACTGCAAAATTTCTATGAAACAGTAGTTCGGTAAAAGCTCTCTACCGATATCCAAAAGCGGAAGAAACATGAATTCGGTCAGAATTTCTTTTAACTTAAGAATTTTCCTAGTCATCGTTTCTAAATGATCAACCTCTTTTATACAGGGTTTCCGTTATCAATGTCCAAATATGAAGAATTTCAAATTGATTTTTCTCGAATTTTTCAAATGTAACACCCTGTATTTTTCCATGATGATGTACACAGTTTTAAACCTTACATTTTTTCAGAAGTTACCTTAGTATTATTTTCACTCCCGAGTCCAGCAGGCACGAAAAATGACATTTCAACCAAAAATTTCAGGAATAATGAACATAATAACTGATGGATACTTAAAATGAGTCACACAATCTAACCAAATTGAATGACCAATTTTCTAAAAACTTTAAAACCCTTCCAAAATCATCCAAGTTCAACATGAAAATGATAATGTTTGTTCGAATAAGTAACACATACATAGGTATTATTGGTAACTTGTGTATTCTAACGATTACAGAGTTTTATTGCCATCCAAAAAAATTATTAATTATTGAAATGGTTCAGATGATTTTTATGTCAGAGCAGTGCTACAGAAACTGTTGACTGTTGTCAGGTACATCGGTTATTATTGATCAAAATATTGTTATTCAGAGCTCAAAGTTATTTCCGAATACAATAAATTGAGAAGAATTTTGGTAAAGATGAAGTGGTTGATATGATTTTGATGTTGGGGTAGTGCCACAAAAACTGTTTATTAGCCAGTAGATCTTATGCTGTCGAATATCCCAAATGAAGACATCCACATGAGTCGAGTTTTCGAAGGCTTTTAAACAGATTTGTAGAGACAGGAGATGTCAAGTATAAAAATCTAAAAAAGCACTGACGTGGGGTCAGGAGATTTTACGCGCTTGTTCCATTGCCAAAGCGGTCATCTTTGCCAAACGCAGATTATTTCTTCATGTGGTCCTCACAAAATTCTGCATGAACCTCAAGCTATAATTTTCGATCAAGTACTAGATTGCAATAGACGACTTCGGCCCAAGTTGCCAACCCACAATTTTCTTCAGTAATTTACTATCACTGGGGAACGAGAATTTCAGGACAAATTCGACATAATAAGATTCGCGTTATTTATAAATATCCTTAAAAAATGCCCCGGCTCCTCAAACAAGATGATTCCTTCCAAATATAGAGTTTTGTTGAGATCATCTCTGATTGGCTGAAATTTAAGTTTGGATTCCTGATTTCATGTTAATAGTATCAAATTTAAATAGGATATGTTCCGCAAATCAACTTGGTTATATCGGTTGCCGGTTTCCATTCCGTAAATATGTTTTTTTTCCTGAAAAAAAGGTTAATTTTACGGAATTTGATTGTTGGAAGAACGTTCTTTCTGTCACCAGAACGACAGTCACTGTTCTGTGGTAACATGTCCATAGCATAGAACAATCTTTTTTTTTCTATCTTTTACTGTGCTTGGTCACTTCGAACCATCGACACATCGAACATATCATTGGTTTTAAGATTCTGTACAAATCACCACCACCTAGACACTTTACAACATCCATGACCCCGCCGGGATTCGAACCCGGTACCTTCAGCATCCTAGAACATGTCTCCACCCTCAACAATGGAAAAATTACTAGGTATGGTCTATGGATCATAAGGTAAATAAAGATTGTTCTATGCTATGGATGTGTTACCATGAAACATCGAGTGTTGTTCTGGTGCATAGACTTAATATGTCTATGTTCTGGTGACAGAAAGATTGCTTTTTCATCAATCAAACTCCGCAATTAACCTTTTTTTCCGGAACCAACCGAATATTTTATATTTACAGAACGGAAAACCGGCAACCGAAATAACCAAGTTGATTTGCGGAACATATCCTTTATAAACTGGACACTATTAACATGAAATTAGGAATCGCAACTTAAATTTCAGCTTAACAAAAACCTATATTTGGAAGGAAATATCTTGTTTGAGGAGCCAAGGCATCTTTTACGGATATTTATAAATAAAGCGAACCTTATTATGTCCCGAAAATTCCCGTTTCCCAGTGATAATAAATTTGTGAATAAAATTGTGAGTTGGCAACTTGGGCCGAAGTCGTCTATTCGATCCAAAATTTTGAATGGGTATAACTATCTAAAGAATTATTGGCGAATTCAGGCATTCGACCTTCTTAATTAAACTGAAAACCTACTCTACAAATATATTCCCTATTTCGATTCCTCCTAAAGTTAATGTGTTTACGGCCGGACTAACCACTGATAGTGAACAAAATAACTTCTAATAAGAATCTACTCAGTAGCTTGATAATCGTAAAGTAAGTTTAAACTCCAAACTTACGAAGGCCGAATTGGCAAATTAGTAAATACTATCGAATGATTCCGCAAATATATCGTTTCAAAATTTCAGTTCCCCCATATTTCCAAAACATAGATCGAATCGCCCCTCAATGAAAAATGCCACCTTGAATATAGTATAGATGTATAGATGACCGCTCACGTCAGTGCTTTTCTAGGTTTTCTTAACTACGATGTTCTATAGAGACATTCTTGCCTGCCAATTCGAAGTACTATCACTCTGTCTGCGAAGTGATTGCATCAGGAATCTTCATATATATGTTGGTTTCTCACTGGATTTTATGAATTAAATCCCAGTGGTTATCCAAGAAAAAAATTATAACAGGGATTTTGGTATATATTTTTCAAGGTCAAAACCCCTCTTAGGGTGGTTAAGTTTCCTCAAGATGTATAGGTGAATCATTAGGTTTGTTCCAACACCCAGTTCTGTTACTGTCTTGAACTCGTTCAGAACTGAATCAATTCACACGTCTTCGCTCATTCTAGTTCGGGACTATTTCTGAATAGATAGTTCGAAAGTGTTGGAAACGCATCATTCTTAGAAATTCCCTTGTCATAGCCTAAGGGCTGTTTGTCACCCGAAAAATGCAGCCCGTCTCTGCCAGATGTGGTTTTATTGCCCCTTGCTGCATTCGAATGGCACGAAACAGATGACCGATTCGATTCCTCCTTCTCAGTTCTTGCCTAAACCCAAGAACTGTATTAACCGTTCTAGAACTGGTCTGACACAAATTCTTTTCACGTTGGAACACTTGGTTTGCAATTCCTAACCAGTTCGAAATTTGTTGGAACGCTAATATCGATATGCGCAAACTCCGCCCGATTCAGAACTAGTCCCAGAGTGTGTAGGAACAGACTTATTATGTGAAAGCCGAAATAATTTTTAGGGAGGGAGGTTATGTAGGAAATAAAAAGTATCTGCTCAGTAGGAATTGAGTATTCACGAAATTTTTTATGCCGAGGACCAAAATAATCTCAGCTGCAAATCAAGAATCCATATGCGAAATCTGAAAAATAGAATTCGAAATCCTCCCAAAGTGTCCTTTCCAAATAAGTTTGCATGTATTTGTATATTTATTCGCAATCTTACAGAAATCGAATAAATACTTTTTTTCGATATTCCTAACAGTTTTCGAGCAGAATTGAAATGAACATAATTGAAAACATGCATTTTCAGGGCAGGCGATTATATCATAAGGAACTCCATATGAGCGATTGGTATCCGACTTTTTAGATAATTAAAATAAAATATTTCTGAATCGTATATTTCGAGAGAAATTTGTCTGAATGAAGAACGCTCAACGTAAATGAATATGAACGGAAACTATTATATTTTTTTGCCAGTTTTTGGAAAAATGCCCCCCACCACTTCCTGCACATGACGATTTTTTGATGACATGTTGATTTTGCATTGTAACGATGCAGTGAATGATACTAAGTGGTTCGTACATTTCAGCAATGAAGTTCACGCGAAAATCTGCTTTTGAATGAAAAATGAAAATTTTCAAGGAAAAATATTTTTTTTCGAATATTTCTATGGGAAATTGTTCATATTGCCACTGTACATCTACCAACCTAGTTTTATTTCGATCAGTTAAATATTTTTCGAGTTATTGAAAAATCAAAATTTCAAATAGGTGTAGCACAAAAACCATTGGGCAGATTTGGGCCATTAACGAACTGAATCGAGATATTCAAGATCTTAACCTAACCTGAAAATTTGAAGGGAGCTTGGTGTAGCCTGTAGTGTAAGTGAGCGTTCAGTTCAAAGAATCCTCAAAAAAATAAGTATCATGCCTACCACATTCAGATGCACCAGGCGCTTTCCGATAGCGATTTTAAAAACCGTCTGAATTTCTTTAACTGGGCAAGTTATCAGAACAGAACCCTTTATTTTTTGAATTTGCTTTATTCAGTAATGAAGCAACCTTTCACAATTCCGGAGCCGTCAATAGGCACAATTTTCAATATTACTCTGTTGAAAATCCAAGAATTATGAGGGGAAATAAACAATCAACTCAGGTGGTCATTACTCACTGAATTCTGGGGAGTCATAATCGGCAATCATGTGATAGGCATCCAAAAGATGGCCTCTGCTAGATCACTGGATCTCATCAAAATAGATTTTTTTTGTGGGGATACATGAAGGGAATCGTTGAAGTTATAACAAAAGCTTCCAATATGCGAGAGAGGATTGTGACTGCTTTCCGAAGCATTACTCCAGCTATGCTGATGAGGGTAGTGAGTCATTCAACGATTGGATTGCTTTGTGTTCCAGAGAAGGCGGGCGACACTTCGAACATTTCTTGGATCATTAAAACCATTTTTCTTCGTCTTTTTTAACGCCCGTTTGTTTTCCAATATTTGAATAAAATTTTCCGTTCTGATTTCATTTTTTGTGCCTGCTGGACGCAGGAGTGAAAATAGCCTTTTGCTTACTTCTGAAAAAATGTGAGGTTTCAAACTGTGTACATCATTATGGAAAAAATACAGGGTATGACATTTGAAAAAATCGAGAAAAAACACTTTGAAATTCTTCATATTTGGACATTGATAACAGACACCCTGTATAAGGGAGGTTGATCATTTAGGAACGATGACTAGGCAAACTCTTAAGTTAAAAGAAATCCTGATCAAATTAATGTTTCAGTCGCTTCTGGAAATCGGTAATGGTCTTTTACTGAACTACTGCTTCGTCAAATATTGCAGTTGTTTCTGATTAAGGTCCGTACCGTTGGAAAAAGATCCCTTATATTTTGCACCATGGCAGAGGTGTTGAAGAGCATTGAAAATATGCAAAAATATAAGGGATGTTCTATTTTGAAAAACACTCATTTGTTGAATAATTTTATTTGGGAACACCCTGTAGGTATATCAGAAAATAATTTCCTGAGATGCAGAATCGAAAGTACAAAGGAAATGCTTTTCAACTAAATTCCTAAAACTACTGGTTTGGCAGATATGGAAGCCTAACGCACTATTGCAGGACTCTGTATACCAATACTCCAATAAATGAAACACTATCATAACTGTTGAAAACAATCCTGGACAAATCACATAACTCAGACAATGAAATTGCAATAGATACTTTTGATATAGAGAACTTTATGAAATTGGCCATGTTATAACCGAACAAAACTTCATTTTTGAGAATGTTATTGTATTTGTATTTACAAATGAAAGATATTGTATCTATATGTTCCCCATTCAGTGGTCTTATGGCGGACATTTATGTAAACCATGTAGAAAATCAAATTATGCCGTTGTAAGGAAATCATATAAAGCTTTGGAGACGATATAGTGTTAGAGGAATTCCATGCTATCGGATTCCGCCTATGAGGCAGTTCATCCCATAGCGACGATCCGCTATTCCATGAAGCAGATCATGCAAACTATTCATTTTCTGTCTTTTCTTTTGGAGTGAACATTTAACAGATAGTTAGTTCTTATCTGACCACTGTAAAGCATATTGGGTCTCAGAAAATAAACACCTCCTTCCGTAGTGTAACTTTTCATTTAGCTTACAATAAAGTTGTGATTAAGAAACCTAGAAAGATAAACTTTTTTCAAAAACGGACTTTTAGAGACGTGTTACGTAATTATATGTATAGACGATCATTTGCATATAGTCTGAAACCGAGGAAGAACTAAGAACATTTTTCAATACACTAAATAATGAATTCGGGATGAAGTTGAGAAGAAAATAGATTCTATCTTGAGTTTCTTAGATCCCAAAATAGAATTAGTGGAAGATAATTGTTTCACATTTGATATTTATAGAAAACCGTCACAGAGTAATGTTATTATTCGCTTTCATTCTTACCAGTCCTACCCCCATAAAGAAACCATCCTTTAGATTTTATTTAACCGCTTTCCAAGCATTCCCTCATCTGCACAAAATTTCAAAGAAAGGTTGAATACAATTCACAGAATCGGTGAAGCTACACAATACCCTAAGACCAATCTTGACGAAATTTTCAGTTTGATAAAATGATATATCTTAGTTGAGAAAATATATCCTCACCTTTCAATAAAATATATTATGTCAATATTCCCTTTCATTCTTACGATTCCTACCCCCATAAATATACCATCCTTTAGATTTTTATTTATTCGATTCCTAAGCATTCTCTCATCTGCACAAAATTTCAAAAGAGAGTTGAATACAATTCACAGAATCGCTGAAGCTACATAATACCCTAAGACCAATCTTGACCATCACGAAATTTTCAGTTCGATAAAAGGATATATCTTAGTTAAAAAAATATATCCTTGACTTTCAATAAAATAAAACTACTTGACATATTTTAAGAATTTCAACGACAAGATAAATTCATCTCGAAGAAAATATGATTCTTCAACAGTAAACAGACGCCATTGTACTCTAGAGAATATGCTAGTCTATAAAAAGAGAAAAAGGAATATTGCAGTGGAATATATAAGATCTCCTCTTGGGATTGATTGTCCTTGTTTCTTTAAGGCATGACCACTCGTTCAGCAAAAATACGTTTCACAGAACATATAAAAAACCCACCAAGATCAGCATTAGGTTATCATTTGATTGAATGTGATCATAAAACAACAATTAAAAATTGAACTTTACTACATAAGGAACATAAATATTAAAAACTAACCCTTCTTGAAGAGCTTGAGATTCTCAAAAATAATCATAACTACTATCTTTTCAACGATACATCAGACTTTACCGATTGGCGTCTGAATTCAAGATTGCAACGCCACGGTGGCCAGTTTTAGAACCTTAGATACAGACATAGATTTTGTTTTGATAGTCGTTTTTGTAGTGTTTGTTAGTGTTTGGTTTGATAATTTTTGATTTCACGATTTATTCAAAGACTTTTTAGACTGTTATAGTTGACGAGAGTATTACTGGGAGTACATATTCCATTCTTATGAAGTAGGTATGTATCATTCTTTAATCTTATTCAGTGTAGCAACTTTAGAATTACGGGGATATCTCCAAGGTTAGACAGTATTTTAATATTATTTATTTTCAGATCCGAATGGCAAGATTGACTTTGGTGGATTTCTTAGGCTGTCTTGAAAGTTAAAAAACAGGTAGTATTGTAAAACATACTTTTTGAAATGATAGACAAATACTCATAACAGTCATAACTTTACTAAATACTCAATATATTGTGGATAAAATTATTACATTCACATGAAACTAATGCTCAGTCGGTTCTATTCCTAAAACATTTACGTTGTTACTTAATGATTATTTCAACAGGCAGATTTTTGGAAGGCAGATTATTCCTCCTAAGTTAATTTCTCTGCTTGGATTAGCGGCCTGGAAAAAAATTGTCTTCATGAATGTGATCTAATATTTAATGAGCAATTCGTGCTTTCCTCTATAAAAATGATCATCATCGGTAAAATCAAGGTAACAGACTCTCATGAATCTTGTTTGTTGGTTTTTATCGATTCTTCAACACTTTCAGGCCCGACTTGTTAAAGGAAGTGGACTGTGGAAATCTATGGGAAGGGACATTTGAGTTTGCTTTTCATCAGTAGAAGCACTTGCAAAATCACACAACACCAAGAAAAATGCATTAACTTTCATATTTTCTTAACATTTCTTTTTACTTGTCAATGGTAATGTCTGTACCTCTGGTTACTCGGATAGCCACCAGAGAGAGTAGCGCTTATCTTCATTCGCCAATAGACATCTATTTGAATCCATTTCAGAATATTCAAATTTACCGCAGCATAATACTTGATTTGACCGCGCTGAAGTGACCTTGAACCATGCTTCCATAAATGTGAAATTAAAATGTTGATACGTTAGTTTTTCAATAACTCTGGAAAAACTAGATAATTTTCATTACGCAGTTCCTTTGGCAGTTATATTTCTAATTTTGACGGTAGGTCGATTCCCTTGATCACACACTCCTAACCTTAAAATAGGATAAAAAATGAATAAAGAAATTAAACGAAGTATATTAATTGTACTTCAAATACTAAACTCGAAATGCATAGTTTCATGTTATTCATTGTATTTTCAGCTGACCTGATGATGGCCTTGGGGCTGAAATCAATCTCCGATAGTTCATAATATAATCGTTGACTATACAGGGTGATTAATGAGTGAACTAACGTATCTCAATGGCGAATTGAGGACTCCAAGGTGAGTCAAGATCGACCGAAAAAAATTTCTTTTGTTCATTGGTTACGAACACACAGGGTGTTTTGTATGTTTGGTATAAAACTTTGTTTAGCGATATTTCTGAAACGCTTGAAGTTATTTTGTTGAAATTCGCTTGTAATATTTCTCTTCGGGAACTTATCAATATGCAATTCTGGATTAATGCACATTCAGGGCCTGGCTGAAAAAATTGTAATCTGCAGTTATTTATTGAAAAAGTTCAGTTTCTGACCGCTTTCTCGAAAAACAATTATAGAATTCGAAAAGCCAATTAGGATGGAACAACCAAACTGTTCCAACAAAAAAAATTGGCAAAGAAAAATTTGTACAAAAGTTTGCATTATCGACCGGACATACGTCAATGGTGGATAAACTATTTCAAGGTGAATCGAAATCCAAGAAAATTTTTATTGTTCATTCGATATGAAGATACAGGGTGTTTCGCAATTTTGTTTTGTTGAAACAGTTTATGTGTGAAGAGCGATCAATGTAGCATTTTTTCTTGGCTTTTCGAATCAACTAATAGTTTTTCAACAGATAAGAGGATATCCTAATCTTTCGAGCCCGGTCCTGGATTGAAATTTTCCCAGTATGGTATATTGACAAGTTCTTACACAGAAATATTACAAGCAAATTTCAATAAAATAACTCCAAGCGTTTCAGAAATATCGCTTATCAAAAATTTATAAAGACCATTCGAAACAACCTGTATCTTCGTATCAAATGAACGAAAATAAATATTTTTTCGTGGATCTTGACTTGCCTTGAAGTCATTTATTTACCATTGACGTATGTCCGGTCGAAAATGAAAATTTCCTAGCAATTTTTTTGGTTGGAACAGTTTATGTGTGCCATCCCAATTCAAGAGCGATTATTGTATTTCCTTGGCTTTTCGAATCCAATAATAGTTTTCCTAAAAAGCGGTCAGAAAATGAACTTTTTCAACAAATAACTGTAGATCACAATTTAACCAGCCCAGCCTTGGATTTGAACTAATCCAGAATTGCATATTGACAAGTTTCAACAGAGGAATATTACTAGCAAATTCCAACGAAATGACTTCAAGCGTTTCCGAAATATCATTTATCAATGTTTTATACCAAACATACAAAATACCCTGTATCTTCGTAACCAATGAACAAAAAATTCATTTGGTGGATCTTGACTCGCCATTAACGTATGTGAGGTCACTCTTGAATCATCCTGTATAGTGTGTTTTCCTTCAATATTCTATACACCAATTAATATTTACGTTAAGATTAAAGTAGTTGTAGATTTTGAGAGTCCACCTTATTTGCATCAAACACCGCATATATCGTACTCCGATTTCTTGAGTGCAGTTAGCAGTTACAAAACAGAGTCCAATTTCAAGGAACCCTGCTAATATCTCCGCAGTTCGGTGGAACACTCTCTGAATAAGGTTGATCTGAATCACCGAGGGTTTTCGATCAGCAATGTTTGTAAGAATATAACTATTTTACCTGTCTAAGTGTATGTTGATTCATTTCTAATTTGTCCCAGCTTTGGTGAGACTCAGCTCTTGTCATGTCTTAAGTGTATGCAAATAACGTAGACTGATAATTTCAGTGATAGACATCACTAAGAAATGAACTGAAATCATCTGTGAAAACATCGTACATTTCTAAATTCCTTCTCCTTTATAACCTTTATTCCAGAGTTAAAACATGATACAAACAGAAATTCGTATCATCAAATGAGTTATTTCTGCGGTCGTCGTGTTTGTACTGGACTTGTTGCTTGGTAACCAAACAACCTTTCTACAGATGTTCCAAGTGTTACAAATGTGAAAGTGTTACGGGATACATGCACCAGTCAGTTTTTCATTTGCGCCAAAAAATGTACTCTGGATTAAGCCCTTCTAAATAAAATAGTAATAATTCACTATCCGTCCGTTTTTTTTCAATTTTCGGCATAAACTCACATCTATATTCTGTTATATGGTAGAAGATACGTGTGTTACACTTTTATGTTTCACAATTACAGTCAGCGAGCGGCTGAAACACGCGGACTTGAAACCTTTCCTGATGGTTACCCCCTCAGTTCCCTGTTAATTCACTGACGAAATGGATCGAATGTATGAAGCAATCAGTTTGTTTCGAAGAAAGAGTTATGATAAGTGTATGGAAATATGTACGGAAATTTTGGAATCGCATCCTTTGGATCAAGCGGCCTGGTGTTTGAAAATGCGTGCAATGACAAGAAGAATTTATGTGGACGATATAGAAAGCGAAGATGCCTTGGAAAGCGATATATTCGACACAAATATTGTTGCTTCGACTCCCAGACCCGGAACCTCACTGAAAACTTCTATAACTTCGACCTCTAATAATAATATACCTTTCAGGTTAAGTATTGCAGAAAGAATAGTTTCTAAATTATCTGCTGATTTTTTATTCAATCACTTTCACTGGGCTCAACTCTGAGGTTATGAACTTAGTCACAATTTTTTTTATATTTAACACTCACATTTATTCAGATTTATACTATTCTATAGAAAATTTCCATTTTTAAGACACACAGACATTATATCTTCTTCACCCCCAATTCACACAACATCCATGACTTCGCCGGGATTCGAACCATGACCACCGATTTCACATGCAGGCTCCTAATCCACTACGCCACCGATTTATTTTGGGATTTGCCATATAGAAACAGTTTGTGGTGTTTACTTTATTAGTCGTAAGCGGTATTTTGCATTTGCATGGATGCAAATTTCTTGGGAACCTTCAGTTCATTCTAGTTATTCAAGATTCTTGGTCTTAGCAAATACGAGTAAATATTGGAGATTTCGTTTCTGGAGTCCTGCTATAATGAACCTATGTATATTTTGTTATCTAATATATATTTCAAATATTTCGATTGATAATACTTCTCAATAATAATAATCTGACAATTTCAGTATTTTCCAAACTATCCAGAAATGAACACATTTTTCAAAAACTTAGTGCACGTGAAAAATATGAAGAAAAATTATTGAAATATTCAATAATTATGATCACTGAAACTGAATACTTGTGCCGAATATGTATTTTCATACTTGTGCCGGTGTTCTGAAATTTAATTCAACTTGTATCTTATGTCTTCTCTTCCGCCTATTCCAAATGAAACTTTATGTATATTGTGAACTCAAAGTATACAAAAAAATAATTCGTCAGGAGCCATTCAAAATCCCCTACATATCTATATAGAAAACGAGCTTCAAAAATTTCGTTATCATTCCATATCTTAACAGTATCCCGTATTATTCTATGTTCAAAGTTGAAACACACTTTTTTCATGCATACGTGTATCATGTAACGAAGACACATTTGGAGGCCACAGATCGTTTTTTCAAAAATTCTTCTAGTATAAAATGGTTGAAATTTTTTTTAAGAATGTGCAAGGTTGCCAATTGTTAATTTTCGGGAATTTCAGGGAAGATGAAAACTGAAATTGAGTAAAAATTCAAATAAACATAATATTGCGTATGCTCACAAAAGAATTGAGTATATCCGAAAAAAATTCCAAAAAATAATAACTGCAGCTAACGAATCGATAGTCCGTTTTCTCTCATTAACGTCTAGATTCATTAAAGATACTTCAAAATATTCAAGAAACTGTAAAGTAACGACGAAGTTTTTTCCTAACAGTTATGGGATTCAATACACCGAACATAATAATGGTATAAATTTTACCCCATTCAATGATTCCTTTCATTACAGCGCTCGACCAAGGACAGCAACAGGTCGCCCACTAACCGGTGTTGTTCGTCCAGGAACACAAAGACGACCAGGTTCGACTTTGGAAGCCCTAAAAACAGCACGTCCCCTAACCAGTCAGTCGTCTAGGGCCATAAGACTTGGCACTGCTGCCATGTTGACCCAAAACGACGGACCATTCATCCAAATTTCAAGAATGAATATCAGCAAATACGCTAGAGACCCCTGCTTATCAAAACCGCTGTTCGAATATCTATTTTATTGTGATGGTGATATCAGAAACGCAATGGAATTGGCTGTTCAAGCTACTCAGTACTGTGAATTCAAAGATTGGTGGTGGAAAGTCCAACTGTCGAAATGTTACGTTATGTTGAGCCTTCCAAGAGAAGCGGAAGAGCAACTTCGAAGTGCCCTGAAGCAGCAGAATCATATTGAAACGTTCATCAGGCTTAGTAGGATCTATATAAGGTTAGGTGAGTAAAAAAATCTCTGCAAAAAGTGGTTCAATGTTACATGATGAAAATTCGTCCATTTCGGTAGTCTGCAATTTGAAAAAAAATTAGATGGTTTCATGCTGGAAACATAACAACGCAATTACGAAAATATAAATATATTATCATATATTATTTTTCACTGAAACGAGGCTTTCAATTTAATTAAGGTTGCAATTTTTTTTCGTGCGCTTGTTCAAAAAACTATAAAAATATTTATTCACACATTTCAATTTCTGCGCTTCTAGAACACAAAAGCGTAATCGTTTGGCCCAAATGTCTGCTATGTTGGAATTTGGAGCCGAAAATAACTATGAAGGTGGATCCATAGATGGAGAATCAGGGGACGAATTATATTCTCTCTATCCATCCAACCGTTCATCAAGTATCCCTGAAATTTAGCAACATTCTTCAAGCAGATTAATTAAGAGCGGGAAACAGATCTCCAATGAAAGAATTTGGACCCAGAAAAGTGTAAGACTTGCTCGTGGGGGGACAATACAGAAAACTACAACAAGGCGAATGATCTAAGAAAACACATATAGCTAACTCATTTAAAACGAAACAAATCTTGTAGTTCTAAACAATATTGACTTTGCTAAATATTCTACTCCAAAAATCCAGATCCGTTGCCTTGGTCCCTTTCTTAATTTTTTTGGTGAAAAATGTTTCGGAATATTCTGCCCTAAGATCAAAAGGCATGATTCTATGTAATACTGGTGGCAGGCAAGTGAAGGTGCAATTTCCAATGTTTTCATAACTTGTGGTCTCCGAACTGGGTTCCCTCTCATCTCATAACGTGTATTCTCAGGTACATTATGTGGCCGTTAATGCTGATACAACAGAAGCGTTCTTCCATATAATTGCGAAAATAATCTCTGAATTTCATTATTTAATTTAAAATCGTACAATAATGTCACGAAGAAGCTTTTCGGCAGTTTTCCTCCATAATGATTATGGTTTCCATATTCCTCATCAAACATAGAGAAAAACATATACAGGGTGAAATTTTTGCGAAAGACCAAAGCAACAGAAATTTTCAAAGCTGGACCTGGATTTTCCGAATTATTAACGGGTCGATACCTGAACGTCCTTCAAGTCAATATTTCCTGAAAATTTCCATCGATTCGGAATAACCGTTCAAAAATTATGACGGATTCTCGGTAAAATCCGAAAATCAGGCTGTATAAAATTTATGAAGAGAGGAAAGCACTCTCAAATGGCCATTTGATAATCACCTGTGTAGTCTCCATACGTGGTAGGTATATGTTCAGTTCCTCGTGACTCACCCTGTATTTTCAGGCTTCTTCCAAATATTGGAAATGTCCTTGATCTTTATTGTTTTGATTTAAAGTTTGTTGAAATGAGTTCCAGTTTGTCCCATGTGTTGTGAGAGAAGGTTTAGTCTTCCAGAATTTAGTCGTTGTACTCAGTTCACTAATATGGGTAAATGATCTTATGATTGGTCCTGAGTTTATTCGTTTGAGGGTATTGAAGGTAGAAATACCTCTCGTGACGAAGAAGTCAAGAAGGTCTGGAATTTTTTTTGGATCGGTTGGCCAGTAAGCTGGTGTTCCTGTAAAAGCTACATCTAGATTTCTGTTCATTATCAGCTTCATCAGATAGCGTCCTTTAGGAGTTATCAGTGGTGACCCCCAGTCAGTTCGTTTGGCATTCCAGTCTCCTCCCATTATGAATCCCTGTTCGAAGTTATCGAAAATGTCCGTGTATTTGCTTTCTGTGATATTATGCCGAGGTGGGAAATAGATAGCCCATACATCAAAGATCCATGTAGATGTATACTGTGATGTATACTCTGATATTCGTCACTTATCAGCAGAGCTGGGCCGAGCACTGATGGAAAGTGCTCCGAGAACAAAGCACTAAGCCCTTTCGAAAAGTGCTCCGGAATCTCGAGCACTAAGCACTCATTTTTTGTGAAATGCTCGCGATTACCAAGCACTTTCAAAAAGTAATTCGTTCACACGAGTACCGAGCACTAAGCACTTTTTGATATGAAACTTTGGCTTTGAGACTTTTTTAGCCAATTGACTGTAATTTTGGCATTTTTGGTCGAATACGTCCATGTACAGAAGAAACATATGAAATTTCATATGCCAATATCTCCGGAACCGTTCGAGCGATTTTGTCCATTAACGTCTTTTGTGCTTTATTCGGGTTTTGAATCGACGATCTCAGGAAAGCTCAAAACAGATTTACCACTGCATATCGGTTTCTCGAAGTCGGAACACCATCCCAGGACCGACCATAATTTGGAACCCGAACAGAGCTTTTCTCCTTTGAGATTTATCGTGTTTACGACTGGACAGAATCGATTTTGACTACGGATTCTTCATTAGTGAGTATAACATTGTCGTTTGAAACCATTCTCGGTTCATAATTTCAAACTTACAGACCGACATTCGATTACTTCCCAATATAGTTTTCGCCATAATAATATGCTGTCGAAATAATGGAAACATAAAGGCATGCCTCAGACAGTCCATGGCCTACGGCGAACTCGTTTTTGCGCACATGTTCTAGGGAATAGCGTGCTATCGTTTGGTATTTGGTTTGTCTTTAGTTTTCGAATTTTGAGCCGAAAATGGTTTCAAACGACTAGGTTGAACCCACTGATGAAGAATCCGGTGTCAAAGGGGATTCTGTTCGGCAGGCCGTCCAAAAGAGGACCCGATATCTGTCGAACGGAGAAAACTAGCGGCTTTAAACTTTCAGGATAGGTCGCGCATCCGAATGCCGCGGTTATGTTATTTCCCTGATATTGAAACTTGGCACTTAGTTGGGGCACAATGACACCCAACTTCCTGCAAAATTTTATTGAGATCGTACCGACAGTAAGATTGAAAAGATTTTTTCAGAGAAACTTTCATTATCGGAAACAGTTCAGTACATTCGAAAAATGAGCTTCATATTTCATAGCAGTGTACCAAATTTCAGTACGATATGTTCATAATTTTCAGAGATATTGGGAAAAATGTTTGGAGGAAATTTTGGACGTTTTTGCGCGCATGTTCTAGGGGAACAGCGTGCTATCGTTTTGTCCGAATGTCTGTAATTTTCGATGATTGGGACGAAAATGGTCTCAAACGAATAGGTTGGACTCACTGATGACGAATCCGATGTCAACATCGATTCTGTCCGGCCAGCCGGCCGGCCGTCACCACGATTACGGGCGTACAGAGGATTCTATCAACTTGAAAATTTCAGGAAAAGTTGAATTTCAAAATACGAAGGTTGCGTTCGTTAATGGACCGAATAGTTTCGGAGTTATAGACATTTGAAGTTTCGAGGTTAATTTCCTCATATTTCAGAAACCACTGAATCGATTGAATTGAAACTTGGCGGTTAGTTGGAGCAACTTGGACCAGAATTTCATTGGAATCGTATGGTTACTCAATCCAAAAATCATAATTTCTTTCGAAATTTTTTTTTCTGGAACAATCGTTCATATTCGAGATATTAATCCAGTTATACCTTGAACTCCATATTTCACAGCAGTGTACCAAATTGCAATCCGATACGGCCATTAGTTTCGGAGATATTGGGAAAAATATGTAGAATTTCGTGGTTTTCTTCTCGATATCGTTGTGTTTTTCGGTATAACTCAAAAAATACTGAATCAATCGTGATGAAACTTCATAGCTAGTTTGAAG
This sequence comes from Myrrha octodecimguttata, assembly GCA_958510865.1. Taxonomy (NCBI): domain Eukaryota; kingdom Metazoa; phylum Arthropoda; class Insecta; order Coleoptera; family Coccinellidae; genus Myrrha; species Myrrha octodecimguttata. Next base: position 19,131,256 of record OY294060.1, read on the forward strand.
ATATAGAGGGACAACATTGTGCAAAATTTCGTGATGATCGTGTCATTCTAACAATTTGAGAAAAAAATTTTTTTTTCAAATATTCAATATTCTGTGATCTTTTTATCATTTATCCTCTTTAAATTCTGTATAAACGTTCAAACTGTCATTTTAAGTAGTGGATTTCAATTCGATCTAATCTGTATTTTTGGAAATATTGGGAAAATAAAATTTTGAATGGGTATATGTGAGGAATCATTGGGTGGATTTTACCCATTCACGAGTTCGGCCTTCGTAATTCAGGTCCAAACCTTCTCTATAAATATCGAGTTTCTAAGTTGTTTCTTTCGGAAGATATAGTGTTAACGATCCGGTCGTAAGGCCATTTTATATTCGCAATATTTCTCAAAAACACGCAGATAATATCGAATTGAAATCCAGCACTTGACTTGTTTGACTCTCTGATGATGAATCCGTTATCAATATCCATGTTTGGCTGTTCAGCCAATTACTCTCCAAACGAGAAATCTAGAGCCCTGAAAAAATGCAGGGTGGGTTCAGAGCATAAATATCTCGGTTAAGTTCGTTTAAAGGCATAATCGGTCGGGATGTTCCAGTGTTATTGACATGAGCATAATTATATGTTTATATCCCATAACTTCTGAAATGGACAGCTTCGTGCCAAGTTTCGTGATGACCGTTTAATCAGGAGATCAAAAAACAATTCTTTTTCCATCATATAACTTATAATCTAATTCAGTGGATATTTACAGTATTTGAGGGCAGAGATTGGTCATTAGCCATAAATTACTTTAATCACTCATTTAGGATTCAGTTAAGGTTAAGAAATATATTTCTCTTGAATATTCGAATTTTGCGGAACTCTCGGAATTTCTCAGGAACCTGCACGCAATCATACTACATCAAAGAGGTCAAAATATCATTTCAAACAGATCTTTAGGTTCGAAATTATAGAGAAAAAAAAATGAAATTTTAAATGTGAACCGGAATATGTGATGTACGAATACGCAAATTTTATAAGTATAATCCACGTGACTCACGTCAGTGGATTTCTGAAATTTCCAACACTCTTCAGAACGGAATTCTGATATATCCATGATGTCGATATTCCCAGCTGAAAGTTTACGCTTTGACACTTTAACTTTGACAGCTTTTATTATTTTCATATGTAATAGTAGCACAAAGCTAAACTTAAACACATATATCACGAATGTGTAGAATGAGGATCCTTGTATTCCTTGTCGAGTGTCTCTAAACAGCAAACACAGCCGATATATTAGTTCTTTTTGTCTACTCCAATAACGCGATAGCCTGACATTTTCCTGTTTCTACAAGTCCATGAAGGGCTTAGTGCTTAGTAATCCCGAAAAGTGCTTCAAAGCCCTACGGTGCTCGGGAGCACTTTGCGATGCTCGGGAGCACTGCGGTGCTTGGGAGCACTTTGCGGTGCTCGGGAGCACTTTGCGGTGCTTAGGAGCACTTTTTCTAATTATTAAACACTAGGCCTTCTCGAAAAATTCTCCAAGCACCAAGCACTAAGCACCGACTTAATAAAGTGCTTGCGAGCACAGTGCTTAGGAGCACAAAAGTGCTTCGAGTGCTTTCAGGAGCACTAAGCACAAGGCTTTGGCACATCTCTGCTCATCAGTAATAAAATTGGGCAATGTATGATGTTCGAGGTTCCTACGAATAAGAATAGCTTAGCGTTGGCATTTGGATGTTCAGCAGAATTTGTGCTACATTGTGCAACATTGGAAACAGTTCTCTCTGTGACATGAGTTTTCGATATCAACATAAGATAAATCTATTTTATGAATATTCATAAAAGGTGCTTTTTCATTTTTTTGGTTTAGAAAGCTGTTGGTGTTCCATGACGCAATTTGTATTGGCCCTGCCATTTTTGGTTGTACTTTTATTTATTAACAAATATTGCTGAGAGATCGAGAATAATCTGGTTCTGATTCATCATTTGCATTATCATAAATTTGAGGTCTGAAAAAAAGGATGTCATTACAATTACTATAGGGAAGATTGTTGGTTCTGAGAAAAATTATGCATTTATTCTTTAGTTTGTTGGAGTGCTTGTAGACTTGGCATCCTTTACAGTTGCATGGGTGATTTTCTTCTTATAATGCACATCTCACTCGAGTTGACTTTGGTTTTGTGTAAGTCTTAGAATCATGCTGTTGGTCGCATTTAAGACGCATAAAAGTCAGTTGCAGTATGTTTTCGAATGCCAGTAATCTTGGCATCTGGTACATTGAATGATTTCACGTTTCCATTTTTATGGTTCGATGTTCATTTTTTGATTGAGTATGAAATTTTTTATTCGGTCTTTTATGTTACTGATGCTTCTGACTTTATGTCCTAATTTTTCAATTTCTGTTTTAATTTCGTCTTCTGCAACGCTGACATGGATATTTCGAACAACCACCCTGAAGGCCCTTTCTTGTTTGATCTGGTAGGTATGAAAAATAATGTTTTCATCACGAAGAAATCTTACTGATGCTCTGTGAGACTCTGGTAGTTTAACGTTTATTTTGATACAGTTATTCGAGAGTGAATTCGAATGATATTCCTCATCGGAAAGAGCTAGTGATAACTCATTTCTCCTTTATGATAGTCTGTTACCTCGTGTGTGAAGATTGGTGGTGGTTTAGGCACAATTAGTGTTAGTTGTATAGTGTCTTCAGCATTTGGACTGTCTGAGTAATGAAATCTGTTGCTGATTTCAATTCCTGGGCTTTCAATTATTTTGGGCGAATGGTTTCAAAATTTTTTATTCATTGTTTCCTATGGAATGCTGTAAGCCAGATTTCGATGAGTCAGTAGTCATTGGACATTCTATGGTAGTCTCATTTAGAATTGGTTTATTTCCGGATAAAAATCGCATCTCTTTTTACGTAGTTTGCAGTAGTTGACGCGGAAAAGAAAGTGTGGATTGCTGATACAACACGTGTACTTCCGAGCACTGTTCGACCCGAACTCCATCACAGAAATGAAGAATTTCAATTTGTCAATTTTCAATCCCATCAACATCTCATTCGTTCAACCTCTTGTTCACATTTTTATTGCGACCATCCGTAATCTCACATTCTTTGAAATTCGAGGTATCACTTTCAGTGCAATTGTTCGCAGATGTATCACCTATCGTTTCAATTGTTCGCAGATTGGAACTTGATGCTGTGAAGTCTGGAAAAGTTCATAATGTTTTTGCTTCTTTGTTGGATATTGAAAATTTTCTACTTTCACAGACAACCTCCTTTCTCACTTTCCGAGAGACTCTTGTACGAAACGAGGCTCTAATTCCAGGGACGCGACAAAGAGTCTCGTCTCATTGGCAGTACTAATATTATGGAAAAAATACAAATATTTCGAAGGCAACTGCAATGTTACGATAATTTACTACATTAACTTCATTATGAAGTAAAAAACAATTTTGGTTTTATACTTGAAAAATGCAAAATTTTCGATTGAGTACTACATATTGTATAAATGAAACGCCAATTGCTTTTACCTACAATATAGGAATATATCCAATTACGTACATTCGGAATGTATGATTAGCCAATTGTGTTTGAATACAGAATATATGAATATCCAATTGCGTATAAACAGTATACAGTATGCCAGCCCGTTATCATGTTTAGGAGATCAGACTCAATTATTTCCAGATCAACCATTATTGGCACTAGAAATATGCAGAGCAGGCTTAGATGTATTTCCCAACGATGTATCTCTATTTGTGGAAATGGCCAGACTTTATGAAAATTTGAATAACAGTTCTATGTCCATCAAATTTTACCGTAGTGCCGTTATTGAAGATGCAATGAATACAGAATCCATAGCATGTATAGGCATGTATCACTTCTACAATAATCAACCTGAATTGGCCCTCAGATATTATAGGTAAGTTCAACATATGAAACAGTCATCAGTCATGTGAAAGAAAACCAAAAATATTTCGAATAGTATTTTGATCTGGCTATATAATAAAGGGTTATATTTCTATCATTCCATAATATATTATTGATTGGAGCAACTGAAACTTATCCACTTTGTACTTCGATGTGAAGTTTCGAAACCAACGCTGTCAAAAATACTTTTGAGGAGGATTTATATATACTAATAACTAGATTTTTGATAGTGTATTCGAGTAACTTCAGGCACCTAGTTACTTTTGAAAAAATAGAACATACGGTTTTTCAAGCTACGGTACCGAGGCGGTGCCGTACTCATGTGCGCATTCGACCATTGATGCTGTGTACTTCAGACCGTAATTCCGGCGCCCAAGCTGGAATAACCGGATGTGTACACCTGACCTCTCCGTCACCGCAACCACAGAATAGAAGTATTACAGAAGCGACACTCTTTGACATTTCCATTGTTATCGATCTACCCAAAATTCGTGACCTTGAAGTCCAACCAAATGGCTGGTAGGCGGCGAATTCAAAATTACATATATGGATACTTATGTATCTTATATGTATCATTACTGCACGATATTTGAGACATAACTGCGTTGAAAAATTTTATGGATGCAGATACTTCAACATTTTTTCGGCGAAAATTTGTATTTCATTTCGGAATTGATTATAGTAAATGTGCTACGTGTCATTTTTATTACCTTGTGTTTGATAGATTCTGTCTTTACACGGTGGAAACTCATTTCAATTAAAAATAAGGAGACAGTCTTTAGTTTCCACAAAATATTTTGGAAACTGAATCCTGTTTACTTATTTTTAATTTTATTACCTTATTTGAATTATCTTTCCTGAAATACAACAAAATCGCCTCTATTGTATTTCACAATAATTTTTTATAAATCGTACCAATAAAGTAAATGCTGACTCAATTTTATTAGTTGAAATGGAGAACCCTTCAATCATTCAATAGAAAAAATATCGCGCTTGAACGACATTCTTACTGGACAGGAGTTGAATATTATAATTCAGGACGATAGCAACCTGATTTATCTGGTGATTTTCAATTTTTCTATTAATCAAATGAAATTTGTAAATATTCTCACTGTATATTATTTATTTATTTCAATGTACTATGCCATTCTTTATTCAAAAGAGATAATTTACAATTTACGCAAAGCAAAGTCCTAATAAATTTCAATACCACTTCAGTAATGTTCAGCTAAACGTTATGAATGAAAATTGGCAGAAGTCTTCGAGGAACCCAGCATCTTCCAGAAAATTTAAACTACCTTTCAATTTCTTATATTTCTTTCAACAAATAAAAGCCCTCAAATCATATACTCCCACATACATATTGTTAGGAACTCCATGATACCGGATTCCGCCTATTAGACAGTTCATCCCATAGCAACGACCCGCTCTTCCAAGAATTAGATTATGCAAACTATTCATTTTCATTCTTTTCTTTTGAAGTAAATATGTAAGAGATAGTTAGTTCTAATCTGACCATTGTAAAGCTTATTAGGGCTCACAAATTAAACACCTCCTTCCGTAGTGTATTCTTTTCCTTTAGCTTTCAATAAAGTTGTGATTAAGAAACCTAGAAAGATAAACTCTTTTTAAAAACGGACTTTCGGAGACGTGTTACATAATTGGCGCTGCGAACAGGATATCGCAACGGGGTTTTAGTTCGAAAAAAAACCGAAATTAGCTTCCATTGTGAATACGAACTGTGACCGGATCGTGTTCGAGGAACTCCCGTTGAGTTTCAACTCTTAGTGCGATATCAAACCAAACCATCAACATCCAAGCCAGAAGGAAGACAATTCCAGAAGCAACCACTTCGATTCAGAAGGAAGACCTGCACACTTTAGGATGAATATCTTGGTGTTGTAAGTCCATCAGTCCATTCCTCAAACCCATCAATTAAAATTCAAATGACAGATATCAGTGAATCTCAATACGAATTGGAGATAGTTGCTGAGAATCAAAAAACATTAGAATCAATCGAATTTATTGACAATAATCAATTAATTAGAAAAAGTAGATTTCAACCCTATCCAAGAAGAAATTTGATACACCCAGAAATGAATAACCAAACTTCTTCTAACCCAACCATTCTAGAAAATATGTCGAGACAAGACATTCAAGTTCTTTTAAATTCTATGCCGGAGTATTCTCCTGGTGACAATTTGTCAATTTTCATAAATGAAATAGATTATCTAGTTAGTCATCTTCAAGGAAGATTAAGCCCAGACTTAACCTATGCCTTGAATTTCGCTATCAGATCAAAAATTAAAGGTGAAGCTAGGGATTTCATTGCTTTTCAAAGCGCCCTAGATTGGATTTCTATTAGAGGTGCATTATTACAGAGATATGGTGATCAACGAAACGAGGAATTATTAGTATCATCACTTTCTCAATGCGTTCAGAGAAAAAATGAAAGTTACCTAGATTTTTATAGTAGAATGTCGAAAAATTTGAACGATGTTCTACAACATTTGACTTTAAAAATTCAAGATCAAAATTATTTACAGTATAAAAAACATGACATGGATAAATTGGCTTTGAAAACATTTCAAATTGGACTTTTAGAACCCTATAGGACATACATTAGCAATTTTGAATTAAACTCCTTAGAAGAATGTATTAATAAATGCCAATATTATGATAACCGCAAACAAGAATGGGAATACTGTGAATTCCTGAGAAAATCACAAGATGCGAATAAAAAACCAATTTTCCTCCCTCCTCACAACAACCAATATAGAAATAATCATGAGTATCGAAAACCGATTATTCAAAATCAACAGCAGGCAACAAATCCAACTCAAGGTTTTCCTTATCCTATAAATAAACCAATTTCGAAAAATCAAAATTTCCCAACCAACCGACAAGTTTTTGGAACCAAACCAGGTTCAAATTTGATTAAAAATCAACCGAAACCTACTCCAATGTCAATTTCGACACGAAATACATTCAGACAACCCTGCATACCTATGTCTGTTTCTACGAGACAATTTTCACAAAATCAACCACAACCAAATTTCATGTCACAGGAACTCTTTAACGTACAATCCGAGAATGAAAATCTTTATGATCTAGAACCTGAAACTTGCGAATATGACGAAATCGCTGATTTTCCAGAAAATTCGGAAAATTATAATGAAGAAGATGAGAATTTTCAGACAGTAGCCTCGAAATTCGCAAAAACATAGACTTTAATTGCGTTAAAATCAAATCAAAATTGCCTTATATTTACCTTCCAAATATTGATTTAAGAATTCTTATCGACTCAGGTGCTACAAATTCTGTAATAAATCGAAAACCCGCATTTGAAAAATTTTCCCAATTTTTATTTAAAGAAGAGTTTAGCGTATCAGGCTTAGGAAATACAATACAGGCGAATGATAATCTCAATTTCCCAATTTTATACGAACTAGGAATTTTTGAGAATATTCATTTACATGTAGTAGATTGGCACAAGAATTTCGATGCTTTATTAGGAACATCTGATCTACAAAAATAAGGTGCCAAAATTGATTACAAAACTCATACATTAGAAATCAATGATTTGAAAATACCTTTTACCCTTGAATATTCTTCTACTAAAATCCAACCACGCAAATTTACCGCGAAAAATTTCGTGAAAGTACCTGTCACTATAGAAAACGGTGATGTTTTATTACCCAAACTAAATTTTCAACAATTTTCGACTCCCGAATGCATTGCTTACGCAAAAAATGGATTTTGTTACATACCGATTGCTCAACCAATCGAAAATGAAGTACAAATTAATTTTTCCGAAAGAATACAGGTAAAATCTATTTTAGAAACTGAAATATCTAACCCTCCGCTAGAAACTCAGAATTTTAAACTCGCGAAAAATATCCGAACCGCCCACATGAATTCTGAAGAAAAACGAGAAATTTTAAAACTTTGTAGCAAATTCAAAAATATCTTTTATAATGAAAACTGCGATCTCTCATTTAGTAATGCAGTCAAACACAAAATTAGAACCAAAGACGAGGAACCCGTTTATGTAAAATCTTTTAGACACCCTCATCACATGAGAAAAATTATCCAAAAACAGATTCAAAAACTGCTCGATGACAAAATCATACGTCCATCAATTTCACCCTACAGTGCCCCTGTTTGGATTGTAGACAAGAAAAAAGATGCGTCCGGAGAAAAGAAATATCGAATGGTCATAGATTACCGCCGCCTCAATGAAAAAACTGTTGAAGATAAATATCCCCTCCCACGAATTGAAGAAATTTTGGACAACCTTGGAAAAAGTTGCTATTTCTCAACAATTGACATGGCGAAAGCATTCCATCAAATAGAAATGGATCCGGAATCTATCGAGAAAACTGCTTTTACAGTGAACAACGGTCATTATGAATACCTTCGTATGCCCTACGGATTGAAAAACGGCCCAAGCACATTTCAACGTGTTATGGACGATGTATTAAAAAAATATCTTCACATATTCTGTTTCGTTTACATGGACGACATCGTCATTTTTTCTAAATCTTTACAAGAACACATTTACCATTTGAAATTAATATTTCAGAAAATCAAAGAATTCAATCTCAGAATCGAACTCGATAAATGTGAATTTTTAAGTAAAAACGTAGAATTTTTAGGACATGTCATAACCCCCGAAGGAGTATCTCCTAATCCTTCAAAATTAAAAACCATAGACAATTACCCCATTCCACGTACTGTGAAGGAAATAAAATCATTTTTAGGTTTGGTAGGTTATTACCGCCGATTCATACAAAATTTCGCACACATTGTTTCACCATTCACTAAATGTCTGAAAAAAGGCGCAAAAATAAAACCTGACGATCCTGAATATTTACATGCATTTCAATTATGTAAAGAGTTATTAACAAATGCCCCAATTTTGGTTTACCCAGATTTTGAAAAACCTTTCAAATTAACTACCGACGCTTCAAATATAGCCATTGGAAGTGTTCTTTCACAATCAAATCGTCCTGTAGCTTACTATTCAAGAACTTTAAATTCAGCCGAGAAAAATTATTCCACAATTGAAAAGGAATTACTGGCAATCCTAGATTCCACCAAACATTTCAGACCATACCTTTTTGGACAAAAATTCACCATTGAAACCGATCATAATCCCCTTGTATGGCTCTATAAAATTAAAGAACCCAATTCTCGATTAATACGTTGGAAGTTGAAATTGGAAGAATTCGATTTTAACATAATTTATACCAAAGGTAAAGAAAACAAAGTGGCTGACGCACTTTCTCGTGTTGAAATTAATAATCGTGAAAAAGACGATAATTCATTACTGACAGACAACGACCTTAATGTCGATTTAGCTTCAATTTTACCAAACACTGATGAAATACCAGTATTAGAAGATGACGAAGTAGAAAAAATTTTAAATTCAGAAAACAATCAAAATCTGATTAACCAACCTGAAAATCAAAACCAAGACAATAACTCCGATGCTACCATTCATTCCACCCAAGAAGATAACGGAAAAGTTATACCAATCACCGAATCATCTGTGAACATTTACCCAAACAGAATTATTTTGGACATAGGGGAGCAATATAACTTGAAATATACGAAACCTTTCGGGAAAAATACTTACAATGTATCAATAAGACAAAATCGAATGGAAACAGACTTTTCCATCCTTTTTAAAGAAATCTTCAGACCGAATGAAACCTATGGAATTTACTTTAGAGATGATAAGTTACGACTACCATTCATTCGATTCTGTAAAGAGTCATTTAATTATTCAGTGAAACTTTTTATCAGTAAAACTTATTTATTGGATGTCAATTGTGACGAAAATCAAAAAGAGATTGTTTCCGAATATCATGATAAAAATCATAACGGTATCTCAGAAACCTACAATCACTTATCAAAAAAGTACTACTGGCCTAAAATGAAATAAATAATTACCCAAATTATTAATCAATGTGAATTATGCCTTCAATCTAAATACGAAAGGCATCCTTATAAATTAAAATTTTCCGGTCCCCTTCTAGCGAAGAGACCCTTTGAAGTTATTCACATGGATACCTTTTCTTTTCAAAATTCTAAGTTTTTAACAATTATTGATTTATTCTCTAAATACGCCCAATCGTACCTTGTGAAAGATGGTACTGGTCTTACTATTTTGAATAAATTACGACATTTTTTTGCTCATCATAACATCCCTCAGAAAATTGTGTGTGACGAAGGGAAAGAATTCCATAATAAAACATTCATCGAATTTTGCAAACTTAACAAAATAAATTTACATTTCACCACTGTAAATAACCCAAGCTCTAACTCTCCAATAGAGAGATATCATTCAACTATTCTAGAAAAACTCAGAATTCTTAAATTGAAGAATCCAAATGAGAACCCTTCCAACCTCATGATCACAGCTACTTTAATTTATAATCAATCGATACATTCTGCCACTGGTTATTCGCCTTTTAATTTACTGTACGGACCCTACGATAAACCACCAGAATTCGATTTAACCATGACTGTGTATGAACAATACAATGAAAAGAGAAAACAAGAAATTTTGCCATTTTTCGACAATATCTACGAACGAAATCGAGAAAAAGCACAGAAAAATTTAGATAGATTGAATGAGAATCGAAATGACCCTCCAAATTTAGACCAAAAAGAAGTTTATGTTGAGAGGAACAGACCTAGAAAAACCGACCCTCCCTTTGAAAAAATTACTGTCGAACATCAACAACAAAACAAAATCAGTGGTTTAACTCAGAAATCTCGAGAAACCACAGCTCATATTGGAAAAGTAAAGAAATTAAGAAAAAATATTCTCTCTTTTCAGGATACCAATATCCCTCCTGATATTGACCCGAACCTACCAGGCCCTTCAGGTCTACAAAATAATAACTAACGGATACTTTGAAGAGCCCCTAAGTGAAGCAAGAATACTTGATCACTATCATAACTTCCTTTTCACAATTAACTTAACTAATTTGATGAATAGTTACGATCAATTGAAACTTAATTTTAAAGAACTTCATAAAAAATATTCCTACGATGAATTTGATCATAAAATCTGCCTTCAGTTGAATGCAACTCATGTCCAGATAGAGCAAATACTTCAAAAATTTGAAAACAATAACAAGGTTAAGAGAGGTTTGGCTAATTTCATTGGAAAAGGCATCAAATTCATTACTGGAAACTTAGATGACGATGACCTAAAAATCATAAATGAAAATCTTGAAGAACTACATCAAATTAGAAATAACGAAATAGAAAGAGTAAATAAATTAACTTCTTTTGCTAATCATTTGACTAAGAGGTACTCAGATGATGTAGCTTTGTTAAATCAAATTATTCAAAAAACAAAATCACTGTTTGAAGAAATTAAATCTAAAGAATCTTTTGCAATCCTTGTACGGAATGAAATATTCAAATCAGAAATTTTACTCAATCATTTACTTATGATTGAAAGAACAATTAGTTTTTCAATCAAAGAAATACCAAATTTAGAACTCATCAAAGTCAATGAACTTCAATCGATTGAGAAATATCTTCAACAAATTTATAAACCACAGGAACTATCACCAATCAATCAGGTTCATCCTTACAAAATGTTAGAATTTTCAAAGATATCTGTTGTAGGAACGAATAAAATGATAAGTTTCCTCCTTAAAATTCCCATACTTAAAGAATTCATAGCTAATTACTCCCGAGTGTACCCTATACCTAACCACCAAGATATAGCTATCATTCCACCAAAGAAGTACTCGATAACAATCCATAACCAAGAATATTGGACCAATGAAGCCTGTCGTACCCTAGATAGTTCCATTGTACTGTGCCTCCAGCCACCTGCCAAGGAAAATTGCACTTTATCAACACCAGAATATTGCCGAACAATTCTAATCGACAATGATTTCAAAATTATCCATGTTTTAAAGAATAAACAGTTACTGACTCTGTTTAAGAAATCTCAGATGGTACTAGAAGACTGCCATGGTATCATAATAAAGAAGCCTATCCAAGGAACAAATTTACTGGATTCTCCCTGCAAAGTTATCATTGAGAATTAAATTTTTGACGATTCCATTCCAATTTTCGAAATAAAAATCCAAAATATTTCGAAAATTTCTTTCAACTCAAGACAGAAAATTGAGCTTCAGTTAAGACACCTGAAAGAGCCAGACTCGATCCTACAAGAAGCTGAGAAACTTTTGGACCAACCCATGTACCTACATCCAATATCTCAGTTAACACACTATACCATAACTGGAATTTTGCTCTGTTGCATAATAACTGGAATTTTCATCGTAACGATTAACAGAGCAAGGATAAGAGACCTTTTGTACAAACCAAGGAGAATTATCCACATCGATCTCAAGGACCCAGGTGAATCCGCTGACAACGAGGACGTTGCCGTCTAAAGGGGGAAAGTGTTAGGAACTCCATGATACCGGATTCCGCCTATTAGACAGTTCATCCCATAGCAACGACCCGCTCTTCCAAGAATTAGATTATGCAAACTATTCATTTTCATTCTTTTCTTTTGAAGTAAATATGTAAGAGATAGTTAGTTCTAATCTGACCATTGTAAAGCTTATTAGGGCTCACAAATTAAACACCTCCTTCCGTAGTGTATTCTTTTCCTTTAGCTTTCAATAAAGTTGTGATTAAGAAACCTAGAAAGATAAATTTTTTTTAAAAACGGACTTTCGGAGACGTGTTACATAATTATATATTATCATAGTGTGCATACAACAATTTATTTGATGATAATTTTAGGACAATGAAATGTTCAATGAGTTTGATGAAAATGATGAAAACTTTGACCATGTTTAAACAGAATTTCTTTGGCGATTCTTTCAAGGCTCTTTACAGAAGATGAATAAAACATCTTCTTAAAAAATGTATAAGCTCTTGGTCCAAGGAAATACAGAGATAAAGTGAATTTCTTCATATTCTGCATTATATCTACAACCCTTTACTGCCATCTTGCAAAATGGAAAGGTGTTCATGCCGAAAAAATTCAAAGAAATCCAAAATATCAAATCTGAGAAACAGCATGAACTTTTGTGTCCTAATTTCGCAACCACTGTACCAATCACTCAATTCCACCTCCATTGGATCTGTATTTTCGAGAATATTGAAAAAATAATTTTTTATCCTCACGAACAACTGCTCCTTTATTGTACATTCATTTTTACGTGCTTATTTTTACTGCTTTCGTGACTTGAGGACAATGTGCATCAAGTTGTTGGTATGGACTGAAAGAGCACTTCCCTACCAAAGTTATTGAGTACTCAATTTAAAAAGGTGATGATTATGACTGAATATTTCAGACGGGTTTTAGCGATGGGAGCCCACTCAGCAGAGCTGTACAACAACCTTGGTCTTTCCTGTCTGTACTCTCAGCAACTTGATTTAACACTCTCATGTTTTCAAAGAGCACTCGATCTAGCAACAGATTCCTCAATAAAAGGTGAAATCTGGTACAATTTAGGCCATACAGCTCTGGTAAGTATTGAAGCATTTTTCTAGAATACAAATTTCTCAGCATATCAAGTCCATAAAGCAATCATTTTTCATAACACGCCTCAAAATTGATTTCATTCTTATTTACTTCAGAGAGCAGAGGCGTCAGATGATTCCCCAAGTAGAACCATTTGCTAATTTGCGTTCGCTTTCTTCGTTTCATTTCATGAGTAACCTACAACTATTTCTGGACGTCATAAGAAGCAATAAAGTTTCAGCCAATATGAAATCAAACAATGTTGTAACGATGAGTTCACATTTAAAATATCCATGCTGCTTTGTTGCAAAGCAGAAGCTTCTTGTGGTTCAGATACTTGGTGTTGAGATGTTTCACCCATAACTCGTGTTCGTTCTGGGTGATAAAAAGTTCAGCCCAAACTTCTTTGATTCTCAAGGTTTGGTTGGTCACAATTAAAAAAAAAAAACCCTATTGACGTTCTTACAAAAGTCCAATTCGTGAATGAGTGGAGGCGAGGAATAGCTATAGACTCACAACGGGTTTCACAAAGCTCTGATTAACTTGATTGTTCTGATCAAGACAATTCTATGTTCAATTTCAGTTCATTTTTAGCAATACCACAGAATATCAACGCGTTGATCAGAGGATTAAGCTTTGTGAAACCCACGGTCAGTATAATAACTATTTGTGCAATCTGAGCTTCAGTTTGGGTAACCTTTTTATTATTAATAGTTCGTAATTTTTGTTTCTATTTCAAGAATAAGATGTTATATATTGCCAGGTGTGCACCCTGATCTTTGCCAAGGGTTTCTTTCTTCATCTTCATCACCTGTAATAATACACTGCTGGACTGGGGCTTCTTCCATTTTCTTTCATGTTGACCTGTTCTGTGCTGGGAGCATCCCTTCTCTCCCGCTCTTCTCTGTGTGTCATCTCGCCATCTTAGCATGATAAGTCAACCAAATTATTGGAATCTTCAAACGTTCGTGAAGATAAATGGAATGATGTGGTGTCGAATTTGAATTTTACTCATTCGAGTAGAAGTTCTTGGGATTTTTTGCGAAAATTAGGTGAAGCAGCTCCTCTTACTTAGTTATGCCCACGAGACACTCATCCCGTCTCGAGACGGGACCGCGAATTATTCATTCGAGACGAGACGAGACTTGTAAGTCCCGTCTCTAGAGTCTCGTGAGTCTCGAAAGTCTCGTTGGGTTTCATCGTTTTAATGGATCGTAAAAATATCCACCTATTTTATCTCAATCAGCTGAATGATGATGAATTGATTTTTATTTTCAACAAAGTTTAATCGATGAAATTCCAAATATTGATTGAATTAAACGTACTTTGAGTTCGATAGAACTGATAAGATAAAAAATTGCTACTATTATCAGGACTGTATCGCATTTCGTGTAATTTTTCACATTCTATATATTCTCAATTCGAAAAAGACATAAAACTCGAGTTCAAATTCAATTATGTTCATCTATCCGTGAGTCCTTTTCTTGCGGACAAAATGGTTTTTGAAATAAGCATCCATCTCGATCTTTGCTTTGCTAATGAGATGAAATGGAATCATTAACATTTCAACATAATTATCATATTCATATTACTCATTTTCATGATAACAAATTTAAAAATTGCATAAATAATCGATATCATCAGCATAACTATAGCAATAAATAAAAAGGATAAGATTCAATAATCAGATACACCTTGCAGAAATTGGGCAACTGAAAAATTTTCATTCTTCCACATCAACTTTTTTCGGAACTATAGGTGAAAAATTATTATCAAATCGCCCCCTTTGAAGGGCGCTTCATCCCTTTCCCATTCTTGGACCTATGTTAATAAAACTTACAATATTGTGAAACGTAGAATTTCCCATTGAAATTTTATCCCAAAATTTCGGGACAACCTGTATATTTCACCCATACAAAAAATGTAATAGAACATAACAAATAATCCTGATAATGCTTTTTTCGTTCCTTCTGAGTTTGCCAACAAAAGCTATAAATGAGGGTGGGTCCCTGAAATCAAAGGATCCGACCCGAAATAAAACGTAATATGTCATATGTTCATGTTTATACTTTACTTACAGTAGGAATAATAACGGCTTCAACTGAATATCTCCTCTCGAGAGTGTTTCGACAGTTTTTCTATAGAGGCACCCAAAACCGGTCGTATGTCTTCATATAGTACTATTCTACGCAAATCTATATAAAAAATCGGTGGATCGATGGTTTAAACATATGTTTCAATACTTGTGCCCTTTTTTTGGAGCGGAGCGGAAATCACTTTCTAAAACAAGCTTATACAAGTTCATTTCAAGCTTCCCAAAATTCTTGGGAATAAAAGTTCTGGGACTTCTAATAGCAGATACTCTTTACCCCATAGGCCAGTGAGATCTTCAAGTGTTGAACCCAACCATATGTGTCAATTATTGAAATCTTAGGGGTGAAAACACAGAAATCTGCATTTTTCTAGACATTGGATTGAAATTTTGAATATTGATACTACATAATATTGTTTTCCATCGACTGAGCTAAACAAGGTGTATCTATGACTTCCAGTCTAACTCTAATTGGACGTAACTTTCGATTTTCTCATGTTAACTGATCCTTATTTTTGCATATTTGCATTATACGTTGAATTTTAAGTAGAATGTCGTCGAAAGAAAATTATCCTTACAAAAAAATTATCCAATTTCTTCATTTATTTTTACTTCGGATCGATTAGAATTTTGGCCTTCTGCTCGAAGACTTCTAGGTTTATGAAATAAGGTTCTAATACTCTCTGATCATAAAGTAAATAGACAGATAAATAATCTAGTAGTAATTGAATGATATTCTTGTGAAAACAGGCTAGGAATCGAGTGTACTATCGGAATGTAGAAAAAATGTTCTCTATTATATTGCTTTATGGTTGGAAAATTACTGAAATAATTCCTCTTTCCTTGTGATTAGAGAGTATATGTGTATGAAATTTCATGAACCTAGAAGCGGTAATTAATTTCAACAACATGAATAGATCTTTCAACTCTTTTGTTATCTCAAATTTTTGAATAATTAGTGGAGTTTCTTTCAAATACATAATGAGACAGTTTTTGGTTTTATTTCTATTTGTAAATTATTAGCTGAATGTCCTTTCAAACGCATTTTGAGTTATCTCTACTGTTACTTTTATTCTTCATACTACCTTTCAGTTTTTTTTTGAGAAAATTTTTTCGAACAGTGAAAGTATCGAAATTTTACTTTTATTGATAACTTTGCTATGGCTCTCTCAATTTTGATGGAATTTCGCTTCAAAGCAGTGAGAATATTCCGCACTAGGTGGTAAAGCTGTAAATTCCAAGAATTCAGAACGGTTCTAAAGTAGTCTTTCTGAATTCGTAGTTTATTTCTAATACCTCATATTTGGAATGAAATCACTCAATTTAAAAACCCTTCATATGCGTAAATGAGTAAATTATCGAACGAAATCACTTAACGCAAGCTGTTACATGAAAAATCCTTTCATAGAAAAGCGGTGGTGTGCGAAAAAATTTAATTCAGTAGTTTCCTGGCATGAAAGATTCTACACAGAATCTGAGTAATTGTATATGAATGTAGAATTTGAATTGAATATAATAGTATAATCATGCAAAAAAAAAACTGAGAACTCCCGAATACTGACAAATTATGGTAGAATCCGAAATGGATAGAGAAGTTTTGGAAACGCAACTAATCTGAAATAATCTTGTGATTAACATAAACATAACATCGCTTTGTTTTCGGAAAAATGTTGAAATCACTGAATATACTCATTCATATAGTACTACTCAAATCGAAATTGCATGAGCCATACCAAAGTTATCAATAAACTAGAATTAGTTGCATGGAGTGGAATTTCGAAATTGTTTTTCCTTCAAGAATTTTTTCGGAAAACTTGAGGTGTGCCAAAAATTGGATACACTCTAATGATTACTTATAATAGTAGAATCTGAAAAGGTTAGGGAATTTCGGAAAGATGTAGAGGGTGTTTTTTCAACCTGATGCACGATCAATCCGAAATTATCGCAATGACAAATGCTTATTTGGGAAAAAATTTTCCAATTTTTGAATATGCTCATTCATCATTTTTGAGGTTTTTTCGGGGTTTTCACTGCCAATTTTTTTCATTTTTTTCCCCTTCAGATTGCTGGATTGAACTTTTTGTCAACGGCAGTCTCTTAAAAAACACAGGTTTCCTAATGAACAATACCGAAACAATATTGATAAACAAAGCGAATTGTGGGTACAAATCTGACTCTTCCATAAGACAAACAAGATAATTAGCAGAATTATTTTCTTTCGATTTTTCGTTTTGTGAGACTTTTCGCAAATTGAATTTGACAAAGGTCTGGACGAAAATCCAAGAAAAATCTAAAAAATGATGCAAAATCCTTCCAAAATAAGCTTTAATCGGTGCTCATTCATATTGTCTAGCACTAAAATTTTTATCAAAATCGAATAAGTCATACCAAAGTTATTAATACGAGTGAAATTCAAATCACCCACTTTAGACTCAAAAGAGGCCCAATAAATCAAACATTGTCTCGAAACTGACCTCAATAGAGAATCATCGCATAACTATAATTAAAGGAAGCAAGTAAGTACCTTAAACAAAAGTAAGATACAGTGGCACGAGACTACGAGACTTTTTCGAGACTTTCGTACGAGACTCGAGACGAGACGACACTGAGGGGTACGAGACGAGACTACACTTCCGAAAACAAGACGAGTCGAGACTTCAGGAGAGTCTCGTCTCGTTGGTTTCGTGGGCATCACTACTCTTGCTAAGTCATCCTCAAAAATGTATCCGGAACTGTTTGCTCGTCGGCTTGTGAATGTTTCTTACTCGGTTTGAATTTCTAGTTCAAAGATTAAGGACATGAAGAAAAATTTGCATAGGTGGAGTTGAGATCATCAAAGTCCATTCAACATGGATGCATTGGAGTCTGTAATAGAGTGTACGAAATCTCGGAAAGCTGCTGGTTTTGATGGGATTTATCCTGAGTTCATAAAACATTTGGGCAGTAAGGCATTATCTTGGTTATTATCTTTTTATAATGATATTCTGAATTCTGGAAATATCTCAACTTAATTTCGTGAGGCAAAAGTAGCAGCAATTCTGAAAACTGAAAAAATCCATCAGTATCAAGTAGTAATAGGCCGATAAGTTTATTGAGTGTACCATTCGAAATTTTAGAGAGATTAATTTTGTTCAGGATAGAATCATGTGTTGATGATATTCTGCAAAATTGTCAAGGGGGTTTCAGAAAAAATAGAAATTTTTCTGATGAGGTTGTTAGTCACACTAGTTTCATTAAATCAGGTTTCAATAAAGAGTTGAAAACGGGGGCTGTATATGTGGATATTTCAGCAGCTTACGATACGGTTTGGAAAGATGGTTTAGCATTCAAACTTCATAACTATCTGAAATGTAGGAAGGTAATTCAATTAATTGAAAATATGTTATCTGATGGAAGACTCCGCGTTTTTGTTGATGACGTAAGCAGTAGTTTCGAAACTTTGGACTCCCATAAGGATCAGTTCAAGGTCCCCTTTTATTTAATTTATATTTATGTTATATTTCTGTAACTTCTTCAGAGAAATTCATATTTGCAGATGATATTGCTCTGGTTTTTCCCTACTCTGATCTTCAAATTATTGAGAACATTCTAAATATAGATTCAGAAATTTTGAAAAATTATTTTATTGAGTGGCGTTTATGCCCGAATCCTAATAAAACAAATTTTTCTCGATGTCATTTGAATAATCAACAGAGGCTCAAAACTCTGAAAGTTACTCTCAATAATTCCGTTCCGAAACATAATTTCATTCCAAAATATCTTGGAGTGAAATTAGATTTTTCTCTCAATTTCCAGGTCCATTTGAAGATGAATGATTTTCTATAACGATGATAATTGATATATTTAGAATTCCAATCCATCTGATGTCAAAAACAAACAAAAAATTTTTGGGGATTTTTTTTCATTTCAATTTTGTTTTGGCGACATTCCAATCAGAAGCCAACGTTTTATTGAAATATGTATCATTCCATATGAGAAAATTGAAAGTTTTGTGTATTCTAGATATCCAGTAAAATGAAGATTCCTGTGACACCCGGTATATACAGGGTGATTCCGGAGGAGACCGTCAGATTTTGGGATAAGTTTACACTAGTCAAGACTATCTCGAAAAAATTTCAAAAAGCACTGCCGTGAAGGCAGCAACTTTTGCGCGCATGTTCAATGTAGATGACCGCTTCAGCAACGAATTTGAACGTGCGCGCGTACCAAATTTCAGTTCGATACGATCATAAGTTCTGGAGATATCGGGAAAAAATATGTCAAATTTCGATGTTTTCTTCTCGATATCGTTGATTTTTTCGGTATTACTCGAGAAATACTGATTCAGTCCTGATTAAACTTCACAGCTAGTTTTAAGATGCTGAAAGACAACTTTATGCAAAATTTTGTGATAATCGTGTTATTAGAACAATTTGAAAAAAAAAATTTATATGATTTTCTCATCATATCATCCTCATTAAATTCTGTATGAAACTTCGAACTGTTATTTTCGATGAAGTACTGGATTTCAATTCGATCTGATCTGTATTTTTGGAAATATTGTAAAAATAAAATTTTGAATGGGTATATCTACGGAATCATTGGGCGGATTTTACCCATTCACGAATTCGACCTTCGTAATTAAGCCCCAAACCTACTCTACAAATATCGAGTTTCTAAGTCGTTTCTTCCGGAAGTTATTGTGTTTACGCAGTCGGCCGTTAGGCCCATTCAAAATTTTATTTTTCCAATATTTCCAAAAATACAGATCAGATCGAATTGAAATCCAGTACTTCATCGAAAATAACAGTTCGAAGTTTCATACAGAATTTAATGAGGATGATATGATGAGAAAATCATATAAATTTTTTTTTCAAATTGTTCTAATTACCCGATTATTACGAAATTTTGCATAAAGTTGTCTTCCAGCGTCTTAAAACTAGCTGTGAAGTTTAATCAGGCTTGAATCAGTATTTCTCGAGTTATACCGAAAAAATCAACGATATCGAGAAGAAAACCTCGAAATTTGACATATTTTTTCCCGATATCTCCAAAACTTATGATCGTATCGAACTGAAATTTGGTGCATTGCTGTGAAATTAGAAGGTCAAAGCGTGAGTATAATTTTTCTTGAATATGATAAATGGTTTCCGAAAAAAAAATTTTTTTGGAAAAAAATTTCGAAAAATTTTTTTTTTAAAAATAACCAACAAAATAATCCTGACGAAATTTGGCTCAAAGTTGCGCGTCGTTGTACTCCACCTAACCGCCAAGTTTGAATCCAATCGCTCAGGTAGTTTCTGAAATAAAAAATAAATAACTTCAAAACTTCAAATGCCTATAACTCCGAAACTATCTGATCGATTTGGCCCATTAACGAACTTAACCGCGGCATTCCAATGCGCGACCTACCCTGAAAGTTTCAAGTTGCTAGCTCACTTCGTTCGACAGTTATCGTGTCTACGGCCGGCCGGCCGGCCGGCCGGCCGGACAGAATCGATTTTGACACCGGATTCGTCATCAGTGAGTCCAACCTAGTCGATTGAGACCATTTTCGGCTCAATCATCCAAAATTACAGACATTTGATCAAAACGATAGCACGCTGTTCCCCTAGAACATGCGCGCAAAAATGTTTGGTTTATGGTTGGGGGTCTCTATTGAGAATATACAGGGTGATTTGTCCGATTCGACCTATTTTACTTCATTGATAACTTTGGTATGGCTTATTCGATTTTAATGAAATATTCATTAGCACATTAATTAATTTCAAAATAACCGGTTGCTATTGTGATAATTCCAAGTCAATTGTGCAGGTTGGAAAAACACCCTGTACATGGCGTTTCCTAAACTACGCTATCTGTTTACGATTCCACTGTAATGAATCATTTGAGGTTTTCTAATTTTTTTGGCACACTTCTAGTTTTCCGGGAAATTATTTTCAAAAAAAGACAATGTCGAGATTTCGCTCCAATCGATTCTACTTTTATTAATAACTTTGGTATAGCTCATCCAATTTTGATGAAATTTACAGTGTAGAACAACCTGAATAAGTACATTCAACAATTGCAACAATATCTTAAAAAACAGGGTTGTATTCGCGATAATTTCAGAATTTTAGGTTTATTGTGTAGTTGAAAAAAAAACACCCTGTTCATTGCTTTTCCAAAAGTTTTTTATTTGTTTCAGATTCTACCATAATGTGTCATTACGAGTGATTTTTAATTTCTTTGGCACACCTCCGGTTCTCCTAGAAATCGTTTTTGAAAAAGATAATAATCGAATTTTCGCTCACAAGCAGTGAGAGTAGTATGCACTAGGTAGGAAAGCTGTATTATCCAAGGCTGCAAAGTTGTTCGTCACTTCTAAAGTATTCTAGTCAAAGTCGGAATTTATTTTCAATTGCTTATTTTCTGTATAAAATCATTCCATTCAGAAAATAACTTCATTGAATTTTTTTGCAAACCTCCGCTTTTCAATAAAAGCGTTATTTCTATGAAGCAGTGACGTTATGTGATTTCGTTCAATAAAGTCGAATGGAAATTTGAAAAAAAGGCGCATCTATGTATTCGAAAAAGAGGAAACCATTTCGAAAATTCAATGTGAATTTCCTGTTGGTCCTAAATTATACTTATCATTTGTTTCGTATGTATGTTCAAAATTGGTTTTCATGTGTGTAGATTTGTTTGGTTTATGTGCATATGAAGTAATATTCTGAATTCAATGATTTCATACAGAATATGAGCAATTAAATATGAATTTGGAATTTGAAAAGAATATTCTAGAACATAAGAACTGCTGTGCATCCTTGGAATATACAGCTTTACCACGTAGTGCAGAATATTCTCACTGCTTTTGCGCCAAATTTCGATTATGCTCTTCTTCGAACATTTTTTCTCGGTAAACCGGAGGTGTGCCAAAGAAATTGAAAACCTCTAAATGAAGGAATATTACTATAGAATCTGAAACGAATCAGAAAGTTCTGAAAAAGCAATGTACAGGGTGTTTATTTTCAACTGCACAATTGATCTGAAATTCTGAAATTATCACAATTACTATCCTGTATTTTGAGAGATTGTTAGAATTATTGAATGTACTCATTCAAGTTGTTCTACACTGCAAATATCATCAACATTGGATGAGCTATACCAAAGATATTAATAAAAGTAGAATCGATTGGAGCGAAATTTCGACATTGTCCGTTTTTAAAAATATTTTCTCAGAAAACTAGAAGTGTGCCAATAAAATAAGAAGATCTCAAATAATAACTTATTACAGTGGAACCGTAAACAGATAGCGTAGTTTAGGAAACGCGATGTACAGGGTGTTTTTTCAACCTGCACAATTGATCTGGAATTATCACAATAACAACCACTTATTGTGAAAAAAATCTAGAAATTAATGAATGTGCTCATCAATATTGTACTTCGCTGAAAATTTCATTGAAATCAAATGAGGCATACCAAAGTTATCTATAAAAGTAAAATGGGTCGAATCGGATAAATCACCCTGTATATTCTCAGTAGAGACCCCCAACCATAAATCAAACATTGTTTAAAGACTGTCTTGACTAGTGTAAACATACCCTAAAATCTGACGGTCTCCTCCGGAATCACCCTGTATACAATTTGCCTCAGACCCGAAACAAGTTTATTTTGAGTATCTCTTGAAAAATTACCGTAAGATATTGACCGTACATTATTTTTCCGGCTAGATTATTTTATGCATTTCTTTCTTCGATCACGTACACAGTGTTGGTGTATGCGAGTTTTGCCTTAACAGTGCTTGACGGATCCATGTCCTCCTCCTTTTAGGACCTCAGACTGTTCCTGAATCTCCAGGTTCATTCTCACCTTAATCCACAAAAACACACACCCTGGGGCTATACCCATGATCCCTTCTCTAGAAGAGTTGGCGGGCCGCCCACGGTTATAGTCTGTTCTTCATTCAAACAGTCTGACCTGACTGATCATATCATTTATGACTTCCACCCTAGTGATCAAGCAACACCGCTGTACGAATATATGTCTCTACGTAATTTCGTTCACAAGTTGTTAATCTATAATCTGCCCCATGATTCCAAAGATGACACGAAATTCCATAAGATCCTTCATCATATAATTTTCCAACGAAATATTGGATTTCAATTGGAACGGATCTATATTTTTCTATTACATCCCATCCATTCACAAATCTTCCTCCAGTTTAGAGGCTTATCAAGTTCGGAAAACTTAATTTCCATTCCACGAGAAATAGATGAAAAGCTGAGTTTTCAAATAACTCATTTTATAATCTTTTGTGCAGGCACAAAGTTTGCATGCATTGCAGCATGTATCAATAAGTTTCGTGTATATCAAAGATTTTAATATGATACTCACAATAAATCTGAAACCAATGGGCAGATTTTGCTCATTGACAAAGTTAATCCAGATATTAAGGTTTCAAGACTAGATATTCAGGCTCCAAACTAACGAAAATTTCAAGACTCTAGATTTGTTCCCTCAAAAGTTACAGCACATAGAGCTCGACGGCCGACCTAGCAAAATTAATTTTGACTACGGATTCTCCTTTAGGGAGCACATCTCAATCATTTGAAGCCATTTTTGGCTCAATATTTGAAAATAAGAAACAGTAAGGCAAAACGATAATTCCATTGTTCCCTAGAACAGGTGCTTAAATCATTATCTCTGCGAAGTATTCTCTGTTGAAAAAATTTTATTCCGTTTTGTCTAGCCTTTGGATTTTAAATTGTTCTCAGGTCTAGAGAAGCGGCATCATATATATGTGAGTTAGGTGCTGCATAATTGAAACGTTGTTGTCCCCTACGTTTTGCTATTTCGATTTGAAGTACCCATCTCTCATTTCTATTACTTGTTACGGATCAATCCAATTTTTTGTTCAAGTTGTTCTAGTGGACTATATGACTTTCATTGTGGATAATTGGATTGCTCCGCCACACAAGTTTCTGACTGAACCGAAATAAAAAGAAGAGCAAAATACACGTAATTTCCGAGATTTGAGAGGAAATATCCACTTGGAATAATTTATCGTTAAAAGGAATAGTCAACTAGAGAAAGGACTCACCTCGTTCCCCTTGCCTCTCGTGTTCTTCACTTTTCAAACTTGAGACGCCTTCAACCAGACCGTCTTCTTCACTTAAAATAGCCCTGTATCCTTTTTCACCCTGCTATTAACAAACTTAAGAATTAATAACCAGTTTTTGTGCGGAACTGTGACTTTGTTTTTTCCTTGAGAATTGCGATAAACCATGAAAACAGTACTCAACGTTCGTCGTCGATATGGAAACCCAAGTGTGTTAAAGATATGGAGGGGATCGGAAAGTAAGGAATCAAGAAAAGGTTCCCATATGGAAATGAATCCTCTCAAATCCTCATTCTACGTTTATTCGCTCAATGGAACAATTTACAGAAAATTCCATTCAGTACCGAACACTTGTTTCGTATCAGGTGTCTTTGTGGTCTCAGTTTTATTTTTCCGAACCAATGCAGATTATTGAAGGTCAATCGAGCATATTTCGAATAGAATTTTTCGAAGTCAACCGTCTGGAAATCTTTTAATCAGAGTCCTCCTCGTCCTGGTTCAGTATATCCTAGGCAGCCAACAATCTGGTACAGATGTTAAGTTTCCGTGAACTTTAAAATTTTCTGCGAAAAGCTGACCTAGCGGTCTTAAGAACCCATGCTGCCAGGGTTTATATTATACTAGTAACAATGGTTAATGGTGTGTATCCTTGGAGGCACGAGCCCGATATACTACCTGCATTCTACGAGCCAAGTGGTATTCATCAAATGCTACTCGATACATTGTGATATTTGTATTGTATTGTATTCTACCGATACTCCTAGGTTTCCATGGAATTTCTCAGAAGTTGGAACCTGTTGATGGTATTTATAAATGTATTTCCGGTGTTTATGAAAACTTGTAACGATGACTCATTTTGATTAACGTTTCGTTGACCGTTGTCATCAACAAGAGCTCTTGAGGAGGAGAGAAGAATGAACAAAAATATTGTATTAGATATGTTAGTCTGTATTTTACGTATTTCCCTAGGAAACCTGTCAGAAGCTGTCAGAGCTTGTGCTAGTTCGGATATCATATGTGTTCTGTGTAGGCTTTGTTACTGTGTCCTTACGCCATCCTAGGTACACCAGTGTTAATTTGTGACGGCCAGTAAATTATGGCTACTACAGTCACACTAGTAAAGTTCTTTCCTGGACCCGAATTGAACAGGAGACATCTCGATCACGAACGCTTTACCACTGAGTGGGAACACTCATATGAATCTGTTATCATTAATTAATTAATAAACTACGTTTGTTTTCTGCTGTATCCGAATTCTCCTTATCCCAGGGGAGATTTGATATTGTATTAAAGAACTAATTCCCTTCTTCCCGAAAATAACTCTTTTCTCTGGTGAAATGAAATGATGGCGATTGAAATCATAATACTATAACAAAAAAAATTGACCAATATCGAGAAATTAAATTTATTATTTCCCCAACTATGATTTCTATTTCCATAACAGTAGGTTTATTCAAATATCTTCATCAATTGTCCATCAAAGTGTTTTGACGCGCTTGTTCTGGGGAACAGCGCGTTATCATTTCGTCACGATGTCTGTAATTCTAGAATTTTGAGCCGAAATTGGTCCTAAACGACAAGGTTGGACTCACTGATGAAGAATCTGCGGTAAAAATTGATTCTGTCCGGCCGG
The DNA here is from genome assembly GCA_958510865.1 of Myrrha octodecimguttata. NCBI lineage: Eukaryota > Metazoa > Arthropoda > Insecta > Coleoptera > Coccinellidae > Myrrha > Myrrha octodecimguttata. Next base: position 19,157,497 of record OY294060.1, read on the forward strand.
CCGTGTGCGCTGTGCTGTAACTTTCGAAATGAAGGACCTAGAGACTTGAAATTTTCAGGTTAGGTTAAGATCTTGAATATCTCGGTTAATTTCGTGAATGGGCCAAATCTGACGAATGGTTTTTGTGCTATAGCCATTTGAAATTACAATTTTTCAATAACTCGAAAAATATTAATCTGATCGAAATGAAACTTGATTGGAAGATGAACAGTGTCAAAAAGAAGAATTATCCATGGGAAAATTCGAAAAAAATTTTTTCTTTTGAAAATTTTTATATTTTATTGAAATTTCACTGAAATTTCCAAGTCACCATTTCGCAATGTGAACAAGCTCGTAAAAGCTGCCGACTTCACGTCAGTGCTTTTCTAGATTTTTATATTGCCGATTACCACTTGAAATAATTTTCCTATCATTTCAGGCAGCTGGTGATCTGGAGTTGGCAATGTTGTGTCTCAAAATATGTGTATCTATTGACCCAACACATGCGTCAGGCTTTAATAATTTGGCAGTTCTACATCAAAAGCTAGGGCATAATGGTTTAGCGAAAGCATATTTTCTTACTGCAAAAAACTTGGAGGATGATATGGAAGAAACCAACGCAAATCTAGAGTTATTACTGAAGAAGTAGAACGTGAGACCTTGTATTTATTTATATTTAAGTAAATGTAAACATAACCTAAAACCACCTAATAGGTTTGATATTGTGCTGATTAATCAATTTGCCAATTCCTTTTTATGTCAGGAGTTACCTTTATATTTTCGAGTGCTGTCCATCAGTGAATTTATTCTTTTTCATTTCTCATTTATTTTGGTTGGCCATCAACAAAATGATATTTTCTATGATCAAATCCGAAACAATAAAATATAACTTCATGAAGTCACACAGCTTCTACTTTATTATCCTACTCAAATTGGTATTAAGCAATAATTGTTGTTGCGTTGTTTGCGCGTACTATTATGTTATGCAGAGCCACACCAACGCGTCAACAAGTTAGGTCGAGTTTATGGGTTTCTTTGGGAATGAGATTGTAAATTGCAAATGTGTGGATTTCGGCAACACAGTTACATTCATTGTATATGGAATCACAGCCTTTTTAAATACAGGGTGCGATAAAGGGTAGTAGCGGCAACATGCTTTAAGGGTAAGGTATCAGATGCTTTTTAAATATTGTGCAATATGAGTGCCAAATAGCTGTGCACATCTACTCTGTTCATCACATTCGTCGGTCGCAGATATTATTTTGTGTGTACTGTAAAGTCACATCAGCGAGATTTCAGGAAATCTTCGGAGAAATCATGTGACTAAATTTTGGAAAAGCAATGATATCGAGTGTCTAATGTCATATCCCTCCAGAGTTATTGTGTTTACGGTCGGTGGGCCTAACCGTTGAAAGTGAACGAAATAAAGTACGGAAGAATCTCCCTCGGGGCAAAGGAGGTATCCAATTTAAATAATTCTTGTCGATTTTTTGTAGAGGGGAAGGCAAAGAATAAGGGTACCTAAAGAGGGGAAACTATTTCTTTCGAAAAAATTTCACTTATATGGGTCAGACCTTGTTGCCTGCGTATCGGTATTGCGCTGTAACCTCCAGCAGGGTTGCCAGATTTTTGGAGGACAGAAGGTGAGTGAGTATTAAATAATTCATATATGGAGCACAGCTATTCTTTCGATTCGATCATGGGTATTGAACTCCTTGAAAAGGATGACTAATTGGGAGATATCTGGATGTTTCTCACGCTTGGAATGCTGAGGCATGAAATGAATATTTGCTGATACATCGTTGATAAAGGAGGGAAATTCCATGAAGTGTTTGAAGAAGTAATAATTCACCTCCAGGAAATTTAGGGCCGTAGGGCATTTTAAATGCGGTTACTTTATTTTAATTTTAATTATTTACACTGAAAGAACTTAAATTGGCAGCCTTTGGAAAACATATTTCAAACTCAAAGCAAACTAGTTGTTTTAATGGAGCATGAACGAATGGATCGTTATTTAGAAATATTATGAAATATGTATTCATTGAAACAATATCCGACTATGCCTTCATAAATGAAAATATTCATGATATCAAACGTAGGCAGAAATTCTTATTAGGAATAATATATCACTCATTTTAAATAATTCCAAAAAGTGATTTCTTTTTTCGAATAACTATATCACAGCCGATCGTGAGCACAATAACTTCCGAATGAAACAACTTAGAAACTCGATACTTGTACAGCAGGTTTGGACCCTAATTACGAACGCCGTATCCTGAAATGGGTGAGATGCACTCAATTATTCAGCAGATATATCCATTATTACTTTCATTTCCCCAATATTCTCAAGAACCCAGATTAGATCGAATCGAAATCCACTACTCATGACACGATCAGCACGAAATATCGCATAAAGTTGTTCATCGGTATTTTCCAGTTAGCTACCAAAATTCATTATCATTGAATCATTAATTACTGAGTTATTCCTGAAAAAACGAAGATACCAAAAAAAACGAAGATACCTTAAAGAAAACGCGAAATTTAACATAATTTTCCCTGATTTCTTTCCAATCCAATCGCTGCAGCAGTTTCTGACACATCTGAGAGTCAACCTCAAAATTTCGAATGACTATAACTCCGAAACTGTGTCACCGACTTTGCCCATTAACTAACCTAACCGCCGCATTTCGGAATTCAAGCTACCCTAAAAGTTTCAAGTCAATAGGAATCTCCGTACGCTCTTTATCGTGCCTATGGTCGGCCGGACCGTATCGATTTTGACACCAGATTCGTCATCAGTGAGTCCGACCTGGACATTAGGAATAATTTGACAGATATTTGAAAGAAACGATATGATCTTTCGTAAGCCCGCTATCTTGCTGATGGCAGCAAATTCGTCATCAGTGAGTCCAACCTAGCCGTTTGGGATTATTTTCGGAAAAAATTCTAAAATTACCTGAATTCGGACAAAATGATAGCACGCTATTTCCCTGGAACATGCACACAAAAATATCTTCTGATTGCTTCTCATTTATAGATTACGGTTCCTTATTAGTGAGTGAACGTTTAATGATTTGTCGTCATGAATATCGACTTACTTTTGCGCGTGTGTTCTGGGGAACAGAGTGCTATAGTTTTGCCAAATGTTTTTTTCCCGGAAATGTTCTCGAACGACCAGATTTGGATTACTGTTGACGAATCCTATTTCGAAATCGACAACATGCCCACGGAAACGCCTATATAATTCAAACTTCCACGGTAGATGGCATTTCAAAATGCGACAGGTAAGGTCGTTAATGGACAAAATCGGCCAAACGGATTCGGAGTTGAAATCATTTGGAATTTCCAGGTTTTTTACCCGATATTTCAAAAACTGCCTGAGTGCAGTTAGTTGAAGCATAATTACGCGCCACTTTTTGCGAAATTGCGTTGAGATCGTTCTGTTAGTGATTTAAAAAAATCGAAATTTGTTCGGAATTTTTTTAAGTACTCAACAGATTTGAAAAAAATTCTGCTCAAACCTTGAATCCTATATTGAACAGAAGTATCCCAAATTCCAGTTCAGTACCATTCAAATTCTCGAAGAAATCGTAAAAAAATTTGTAAAATTTTTTCCTGGGTTTCGTTGTTTTCCCCAGAATAACTCAAAAAAATGATTAAATTACAATGAAACTATGTTTTTTGTTTGAAAATGAAAATGAACAACTTTTGGTGAAAGTTTGTGATGATCTTGTTCATTAGAACAATTTGACAAAAAATTCACATTTTTTTAAAATATTCTATATTCGGCGATTTTCTTATCATACTTTTCTCACGAAATGCTGTATGAGCCTTGAAGTTTTCATTTTTCAATCAAAAACTGTATTTCAATTCGAGCTAAGCTTTTTTTTTCGGATATTGGTAAAAGAAATTTTTAATGGTTATATCTGCGGAATCATTCGCTTGATTGACGAATTCGGCCTTCGTAATTGAGGTCCGAAGCTACTCTACAAATATCGAGTTTCTAGTTTGTTTCTTTCGGAAGTTATTTTGTTTGCGATCGGCAGTGAGGACGACTGTAAACACAATAACGTCCGAAAGAAACAACTTAGAAACTCGATATTACAAGTTTCCACCTGAGGCCCGTTTAATAAAACAACAAGTAAAAATTTACACTTTTACAGGTTTCATAACTAGCACAAGCATATTGCTCCTGAGGGGGAGAAACCTATGAGAATCAGCAACAATATGCTGATGCTATGCTACGTAAAAAACATGTCTGTAAAATTGTTACTTGTTGTTTTATTGAACGGGACCCAGGTGGAAACTTGTATTATTTTCTCAATCGATTAGGTTGCACTCCCTGAAGAAGAATTCGTGGTGAAGTTCAATTCTCTACGGCCAACCGTGAAGCCTGAATATCTCGGTTGAGTTCTTCAAAGAGAAAAACTATTTCACGTGAAAAAAATTGAGTTTTTCTGGTTTGATGAGTCTCTCAACCACAAAAAGACATCAAGAATTATTTTCGGAGGAGGTGTTGTTTTGAAGGGGTTCATTTCGGATATTTGGTATAGAATCTGCAGTGAGGACAACCGTAGGCACAATAACTTCCGATAGAAACTACTCTGAAAATAATATAAGTTTCCCCCTGGTCTTCTTAACAATTCTACAATGTTTCTACTTCCTGTATAAAACCGAACGTTTTTAAAACCGGCGAAACTCTGCTACACTTGCCACCTTCGATATATGAGGACAGAACGTAAGCTTGCTTTAAGTTCGTGATATTACCCTGAGCGTCAAAAGGATAATGGACTTACTTTCTCTACTTCGAGCAACTAACATCGAAAATGATTCGAGAGGTCAAAGCCATTATTTTCTGAAGAAATGTTTTCCCGCAAAGTTTACACTATTATCAGTCACCGTTCTCGAGTTGGTGACATGAATGAAACATTTGAACATGGGCATAGCGAAACGTTCCCGTGGGTGCCCTTTGATATACCGGAGTGCTTTGTCGTCACGGCCTTGTGTTTTGTTGAGCAATACCCGACAATATTTTTGGAGCATTTCAGGGTGACTGTACCTTTGATTCAATTGCTCTTATACAGAAGTCGAAACAGGTCGACATCGACGATGTTTCCGGATTTTCTCTGCTAGTGGGTTGTGTCGAACGCCCTGGGCTGAGCGGGCGGACTATTCATCCTGATATTCAGGGTTTGAATCGGTGATACAGACACAAGAATACTGTCTACTTGATTGGCCGTGGCGTTTATAAATTATAGTGGGTACTCCCTTCAGGCCACATACTTCCGTAGTTCGAAATATTTGGACCAACTTGCCTCCTTGGAACAGAGGTCAACACCTTAGCCAAAGCCGGCCCTGTTCGTTTACTATTATACTTTCTCATGTTTTATTTGCTTATTGTATGCTCTCAGTGTCCGTAATTAATCTAGTTGCTTATACTACCTCTTTTATCACCTGCTCTGCTCGCTCATCTCATCTCTCAATACCGTTTACTGTTCTGCTTATTTCAAGATCACATCTTCTTGATCCGTTATCATCTGACCTATGTAAATCATCATTTTTACCTATCGTGTCATAGTAAGTGTAGACACGTTGACAATCCATATCAGGCAGCTCTTTACTAATAATAATGTGACGAGTACGGCCCTGTCTATTCTAGAATGTGCCTGAACACTCTAGGCGCGTATGAGTCACCCTCTTCCGAGAGTCTTCCGGTAATTGCTGGAAATTGTACGGGCGATATAAGGGCAAGCGCGGAGCAGCTCAGGGACCAATTCAGCAGAGTGATTCGTAGCGGAAAGAGTTCAGTGAAAATAAAATAGTGTGGATATAAATTGAGAACAGACTTTGATAGAAACAGTTGTTTAGTTATTGGAACAGCAGTGTGTAAATAAGTGTAAATAAATAGTTTGAATATTCTAAACGTTTTGAAAACCAAGAAAACGTTACATTGGTGCCAGGTGTGCGGTTCGACATCGCTCGAATAGAATAAATAAATTCTATTGATTGAAATTTATGCCAGTGACCACAAGACTGCAGAGCGCAATGGAGACGCAGGCGATAATGGAATTCTTGAGTAAACTCAATGAGAAAATGGATAGAATGGAAGAAAATTCTCAGAAGATCAATGTGAAAATGGATTAAATGGAAAATAAGGCAGAGGAAAATTCACGGAAAATGGAAGAAAGTTCCCAGAAGATCAATGAGAAAATGGAAGAAAATTCCCAGAAGATCAATGAGAAAATGGAAGAAAATTCACGGAAAATGGAAGAAAATTCTCGGAAAATGGAGGAAAATTCTCGGAATAGCAATGAATTGGTGAGTCAATTTGCAACCAAATTGGATGAGAAAATGGAAACCATAAAAGAAAAATTCGATAAAGTTGACGAAAAATTTGACGAAGTTTATATGAAAGTAAATTCGAAATTTGATGAAGTTTATGAAAAAGTTGATGGAAAATTTGACGAAGTTGACGAAAAATTTGAAGAAATAACAGAATTAATCAAACAGCATTCTAAAATAATAGAGTCCCTGAAAAGAATGTCAATTGGAAAAGATTATCCGGCTTCATCGCCCTACAGCAACATGAAAATGGAAAATAGCGGCGAAAGAGGAAAAATGAAGATCAAGCCACCGACATTTGATGGAAAAGTCCCATGGTCGACATACCAAAAACAATTTGAAGCTGCTGCGATGGCAAACAGTTGGAGCGATAACGAAAAAGCCACAGCATTGATAATAGCTCTACGAGGAGAGGCACTCAACATTCTGCAAACGATTCCGGAGAGCCAACAGGCCTGTTATGAAGTTCTAACATCCAAACTTCAGATGAGATATGGTGATGCTCATTTACAACAAGTTTATCATGCCCAAATCAAGAACCGGGTGCAGAAAACAGGAGAAAATCTCCAGGAGTTTGAAGCAGATGTGGCTAGATTGGTAGGGCTGGCGTACCCAACTGCTCCAGACAGCTTCCTTGAACAGCTATCCATCCAAACCTTTGTAGATGGGATCAAAGACAGTGAAATACAACAAGCCTTGAGACTTGCACGCCCTAAAACCATGGATGATGCTTTGGCTCAGGCTTTAGAATTCGAGGCAGCGAAGCAGGCGTCGCATAGGGGACACGTTTGTGTGAGACAAGTCCAAGGAATAGACCGACCTATTGAAGAAGTCATAAGAGAAGAAGTTAGCAGATTATTGAGTACTGAAAAAAAAAGATGCTGTGTGCGGGTACTGAAATCAAAGTGGGCATATTAAGCGAAATGACTCAAAAAGAAGAAAAAGAGCCACAGCAGGTGAACGGAAAAGGACCGGTGATAGGGGGCATAAATCTACTCAAGCTGTAGATACCCCTGAGGTGATAGTCGGAGGAATTGTGTCCACAGATTTATCCTGCATAGTAGTTCCTGGAAAAATAAATGATCGAAATGTGAAAATCCTGGTAGACACTGGATCAACCACAACCATTGTGCGTCCAGAAATAGCTAAAGGATTCAAGATTCGTCCAGTCATGATCAAACTTCGAACTGCGTCTGGACAGGAAATACCAACTTATGGATCGGTTCTCTCCACTATTGATTCGGGAAAAACAACAGCAAGGCACGAAGTTCTAGTGGCTGAAATTACGGAAGAAGTTATCCTGGGTTTGGACCTCGTTAAGAAACTTGGATGCCAACTGGATATGAAGAGTGATGTGCTCCCGTTCGATGATGTGGATGATAAGGTATATCGGATTCGATTGGCTGAGGACATCACGTTGCCAGGTCGAACTGAAGGCATAGTGAGTGGTATATGTGATGACGTTACAAAAAAAAGGCTGCGTTAAAGTGATCGAACCCTGTGACGATGCAATCCTAGCTAAAGGAATGTTACTGGGGAAGGCATTGGTACGAATAACAGACAGTATTCCAATCCGATTACTCAATGTCAACAGGTTTCCAGTCACCCTGAAGAAGAACACCTTGATTGGACGAGGGGTACCAGTGTACCATATTTCTGGTGGGATAGGTACTGCAGGAGTCTCGCAGAGCCAGAAGAATATTGAAGAGCTGGTGACCCTTCTCACCTCGAAATGTCAAGATCTTGACCGTAATGAACTGGCCGAAGTGAGAAAACTGATTCTGAAATTCTCCGACGTGTTTGCCACTGACGAAAGAACAGGAAAGACCGATATTGTGCAGCATAAAATCAATACTGGTGATGCACAACCCATCCGACTGCACCCTAGACGTCTTCCTCTGGCAAAAAGTGAAGAAAAAGGACGGTTCCAGTAGGTTCTGTAGACTATAGGCAGCTCAATCAAGTTACGAAAAGGACAGCTATCCCTTACCGAGAATAGATGATACACTGGATACACTTTCAGGATCACGTTGGTTTTCCACTTTGGATTTGAAGAGTGGGTATTGGCAGGTTGGCTTGGATCCAAGAGACAAAGAGAAAACTGCCTTTAGTATTGGAACGGGACTGTGGCAATTTAAAGTGATGCCCTTTGGTTTATGCAACGCTCCTGCCACATTTGAGCTTTTAATGGAGACTATATTGAGAGGACTCTCCTGGAAGACATGCCTGGTGTACTTAGATGATGTGATAGTGGTGGGAAAATCATTCCAAGACCACCTACACCACCTATCCGAGGTTTTCCAGCGACTTCGTGAAGCTAACCTAAAGCTGAGTCCAAAGAAATGCAATTTATTCCGAACAGAGGTAAATTATTTGGGACATGTAGTTAATCGAGAGGGCGTGAAAGTCGACCCGGATAAGATCAAAGCAATGGCCTATACCGAGAGACAAGAGTGAATTGTGAAGTTTCTTAGGCTTATGCACCTATTATAGAAGATTCGTATCTGGATTCGCCAAAGTTGCCAAACCACTTACAAAATTAACAGAGGATGGACAGGAGTACATATGGTCCTTTGATTGCGCTGAAGCTTTCGCACAACTGAAGAAGGCCCTGGTCACAGCTCCAGTTTTAAGCTACGCAAGAGCTGAAGGGAAGTTTGTGCTCGACACGGAAGCTAGTAATACAGCCATCGGGGGCGTCCTATCGCAGGTTCAGGATGGACAAGAAAGGGTGATAGCAAGGTCTTATCGAAGCCAGAACGAAATTACTGCGTGACCAGAAGAGAACTTTTAGCAGTCGTCAAGTCCGTAGAACACTTCTACAAATATTTGTACGGAAGAAAATTTCTGCTGAGAACGGACCATGCTGCTTTGAAATGGCTCCTGAACTTCAAGAACCCGGAAGGACAAGTGGCCAGATGGATTGAAAGACTGCAAGAATATGACTTTGATACCGAACATAAAACGGGGGCTACCCATCGCAATGCCGATGCGTTATCAAGAAGGCCTTGCCCCGAGGATTGCAGCCATTGCTCACGTGTGAAAGACAAAGCTGATGTGAGACGGACCACAGTAATTGAAGATGATTGGCTACCCCAAGAAATACAACGGGCACAAGAAGAAGATCCAGACATGAAAGTAATCCTGAGTTGGAAGAAGAGTGGTAGACGACCTACTTGGGAAGAAGTATCCAGACTGAGTCAAAATGTTAAGTCGTATTGGGCACAATGGGAAACGTTGAAGATCGATAAAGGTCTTCTGAAGCGTTGTTGGGAGAATAACGATGGATCTGAACAGAGGCTCCAGTTGATTGTGCCGAAGAGTCGAGCGACAGACGTTTTGACCAGACTACTTAATGGAACTTCAGGTGGACATTTCGGGATTACTAAGACGTTGGAGAAAGTTAGGCAGCGGTTTTATTGGATCAACTGTAAGAAAGACGTTAAAGACTGGTGTAGAACATGTAAAGCTTGTGCTGCAGCTAACGGTCCTTACGGCAAAGGGAAGGCTCCAATGAAGCAATATAACGTCGGATCTCCCATGGAACGAGTTGCTATCGACATCGCGGGCCCCTTTCCCGAAACAGATCACGGAAACAAGTACATATTGGTAGCCATGGACTATTTTACCAAATGGGTGGAAGCGTACGGTATTCCTAATCAAGAGGCAGGTACGGTTGCTGATAAATTGGTCAAAGAATTCTTCTGCAGATTTGGAATACCTCTAGAGCTGCATTGTGATCAAGGCCGAAATTTCGAGTCGACATTATTCCAAGAAGTTTGTAGGAAATTGGGGATTAATAAGACAAGAACAACAGCTCTACATTCCCAATCAGATGGCATGGTAGAACGAATGAATAGGACCATGGAAAAACATATTGCCAAAGTAGTCTCCGACCACCAGCGGGACTGGGATGAGTATTCGCATCTATTCATCATGGCATATAGATCATCGGTTCAAGAATCCACCAAGAAAACTCCAGCCAATATAATGTTCGGTCGAGAAATTAGACTACCTTGTGACCTAGAGTTTGGTTGTAAGCCTGGAGAATGTAGCCGGGGAGGAGTACGTCAGTAAATTGAGGAGTAAGCTAAATTACATCCATGACAAGGTGCGCAATCAAATGCAGCAAGCAAGTGATAGGATGAAAATGCGCTATGACATCAAGGCCATTGAAGGAGGGTTCACCGCAGGAGATCTGGTGTGGTTGTATAACCCTCAAAGAAAAAGAGGATTTTCTCCGAAGCTGCAGAGACAGTGGAAAGGACCGTATGAAGTCATGAAAAGGATAAATGATGTAGTTTACCGGATACGGAAGCTTCCTAGAGGAAAACCGAAGGTCGTCCATTTCAATCGATTGGCTCCGTACGCGTCAACATAGGATGACGAAGAAGAAGTACGTTTCATCGAGGTTCCGGCGAAGGAAAGCGACGATTTTCAGGAGTTCATGAATAGCTATGGGGGAACACGAGTTGCACGGTTTGGCGTAACACAGGAAGTTCATCAAGACCTGTTTACAGTTCCCGAGGAATACTCTCTTGCTCATTGTGTAGCAGCGGATCTAAGGATGAGGTGGGGAATAGCAAGAGTATTCAGAAATAAATTTGGACATCAAGAGGAACTGATGAGACAGCAGCCCAGAATCGGAAAATGCCTGAGACTGAAGTCAGAGGGTCGGTTCATTTATTACGTAGTCACCAAACAATACTCATATCAGAAGCCCACCTACCAGAATGTATGGACAGCACTGCAAGGCATCAAAGAAGACCTTCAATGCTTTGGGATTAGGAAATTAGCTGTTCCCAAACTAGGTTGTGGACTGGATCAACTGAATTGGCGAGTTGTGCGAAGCATGCTTGAAGTAGTCTTCCAAAAGACAGGTATACAGATCTTGGTATGCAATTTCAACCCGAAGCAAACCGAAAAGCCCAGCAAAACCGTAGACTGTTACTTCCATCAGAAGGGCTACTGTAGAAATGGTGACGATTGCAGATTTCATCACGGTCCTCCGAGGAATTCATGGAATCTGTTTTGGGACAGAACAGGCTTAAGGAGGGGACAGTGTGACGAGTACGGCCCTGTCTATTCTAGAATGTGCCTGAACACTCTAGGCGCGTATGAGTCACCCTCTTCCGAGAGTCTTCCGGTAATTGCTGGAAATTGTACGGGCGATATAAGGGCAAGCGTCGAGCAGCTCAGGGACCAATTCAGCAGAGTGATTCGTAGCGGAAAGAGTTCAGTGAAAATAAATTAGTGTGGATATAAATTGTGAACAGACTTTGATAGAAATAGTTGTTTAGTTATTGGAACAGCAGTGTGTAAATAAGTGTAAATAAATAGTTTGAATATTCTAAACGTTTTGAAAACCAAGAAAACGTTACAATAATAATAATAATAATTTATTCACAATAATCCTCACATAATTATGAAACCCTAAAATATAATATATAAAAAGTGAATAAATAGCTACTTCAATTTATACAAAAAAAACCAATAAAAACAACACAAGTAATGCAATACAGAACAAGATCAGAAATGAGCAGCAATTACACAAAAACAAGATCAGATCAGATAAAGGTTAAGCAACAGAGTAGAACTTCATTATATTGCTTATTAACAGTTTTTTGAGGATTAGGAACTGTAAGAATTCAATTTACTCTTATGAGCACCAGTATGAGCTATGATAGTCACACCAACCAATTCAAAAACCATCACAAGAGAGAGAAACGTTGCTGGCGAAGTGACGGAAAAGCAATAAATCACACATTTGTCGCTCGTCCCCGAGCAAATTTAGCCAACCAATTCGCTAATCCATGACCTAGGTTCAGATAGGATCCACTGATCACCTGAAAGAACGCTAAATTTCAACATCCTTCACTACTGCAGGAAGCAAATTATATAACTTTGGTCCTAGGTATGTGTAAGTTCTTTGTTTCAAATTTTTATGTAGATTAGGTACAGAAACACAATCACGTTTGAACCTGGTATTGTAGGCATGATCAATGTACACGAGTTCATGTTTATTGAAGTGCTGTCGTAGTGAAATACCCCTGCCGAACAATTGGCGAACATCCATAAGCTGGGTTTCTGTGAAGAGGGCGTTCGTTTCACATCTCCAGCGTTTTTAAAAACTATTTTCAATCGACGTTTTTGTACGACTTCCAAATCATGAAGGTGTCTTTTATTTGTTCCCCCCCAAGCTACAATCCCATAATTGATATTACTCTCTACCAGAGAGTGGTATAGAACTTTCATCTGCTCGACTTCAAGAACTTTGGAGAGTTGCCCAAATTTATACAAGAGTGTACGGAGCTTTTTCGTTACGTACTGACTATGTTGGTTCCATTTTAAACGGTTGTCAATAATCAATCCCAGATACTTTACGTTAGCAAATCTACCAATTTCAACAATTTCATCGTTCATATCAACTGACTCGAAGTCAAGCGAGTTCAAAAGGTATGAAGTAAAGGGCAAGAAAAAAGTCTTGCTATAGTTAATAGATAGCAACTTTTGTGCAAACCAGGCAAAGATCTTCGAGAGACTTCTTTTCGTGTTTTTTCGCAAAGATTTCCAATCAACATCATGATAAACTATCACCGTGTCGTCTGCGAAACCGGGAATGGTACCGTACGTTGCAAGATTATAAAGGTCATTTATATATAAGTTGAACAATAAAGGGCCCGAAACAGTACCCTGAGGTACACCACACACAACCTCCCTTACCGAGCTTTCATCTTCGCGAATTTTTACTAGTTGTTTTCTGTCCCGTAGATAGCTTTCCATTAAATCCTTTGTTATACCTCTGAAACCAATATACTCTAGGGTTTGCAATAGCTGTGTGTGATCGACGGTGTCAAAAGCTTTCGCCAAGTCGATGAATACACAAAGAGCTGGATTTTTTTTGTCAATATGATCGGTCAATTCTGAGGTAACCTTCATGATAGCATCCTGTGTGGACCTACCCCCTCCTGAACCCGAACTATTACTTTTCAGATAACAGGTCAGATTTTCCCAGATATTTCTCAAAACGTTCTTTCAGGACCATCTCAAAAATCTTCGCAAAATTGGAAATGACAGAAATAGGCCAATAATTGCTGACGTCTTTTTTGTCTCCACCCTTATGTCGCGGCTTTATTATCGCCAGTTTGAATTCTTCTGGCACTTTTCCTCCTGATATGGATAAATTAATTATTCGAGTTAGTGGTCCTACAATTTCGTTCGTTATAGCTTTGATGGTTTCAGCTCTAAGCCCATCAACACCAGGAGTTTTTTTTATTTTTCAGGTTCTTTATTATTTCTGAAATTTCTCCTTCATCAGTTTCCTCCATGTAAATTGATTGACACTCTGGTGTACGACAAGGTGTCTGTCTGAACTCAACATTTTTTATTTCTCCTGCTAGTTTTTTTCCAACTGCAGTAAAGTATTCACAGAACTCATCAGCTATCCTCTGCCGGTCAGTTGTTGAGATTCCATTCTCCAGTTTTATCTCAGCAACGTCGTTACCCTTCCCATCACTACCCGAAATCTCATTGATTGTTTTCCGCAGCTTTGAACAGCTCTTACTACCCTGATTAATTCTATCCTGATGAATTTTTTTTTTAGCTGCCCTGATTATCCCCTCTAATCTCCTCTGGTATTGCCTGTAAACTGTTATGTTCTTTTCAGTCGTATCGACCTTCATTGACAAAAACAGTACTCGTTTTTTATTGATAGACTTTACAATTCCCACCGTGATTCATGATTTGACTTCTGTTCATTACGTTTTAATTTAACCGTTTTGGTGCACTTCTGTACGTAGTTCTCGAGTTTCTTTATGAATGTCTCTGTTGCAAGGTCAACATTATTAGTCGAATATACTTCACTCCAGTTCTCATCTGTCAACTCCTCCCTCAAACCCTGAATATCCAAATAAGTCTTAGATTTCACAGTGGTAACATTTCTCACGTACACAGGTGACGAAATTTGAGCTATTGTGGTGAAATGGTCAGTTGTGCAAGTCTCATATATCTGTGACCCCAATATAATATCCAGTGAATTAGTTTTAACAAATATATGATCTATGCAAGATCTGGATTCTTCCTGCACCCTCGTGTAGCCATTGATTCGTAACCTTACTCACCCAGAACATTGATATATTCGCCAGAGAAATGTCCCTCGTCTAGAATATCTATATTTATATCTCCCACCAACATATGAAAATCATACTCTCCTCTCAGAAAATTCAAGAAGTCACCAAATTTATCAATAAAGTAAATCATACACACTGCAGGTGGTCTATACAAAGCAACAAGTAGCATACGTTTATCCTCGAATTTAACAGATATTTTCATTACTTTAACACCCACAACATCTACAATTTCACACTCATACTGGAAAGTATCCCTCAAATATACAACAACACCATCATTCTGGTTGTAATCACCCTGATTATACAACAATACATAGCCATCAATATTAAAAAGTTGAGTATCAGGTATTTTCCAAGTTTCAGTGAACACAATTATATCAAAACTGGTCTGTAGTTCACATATCTTCACAGTCTCTTATATAAGCATCCATAAACCAAGCAAAGAAAGAAAAAATCAAGAACGAAAAAAAAAACTTGTCACAAAACAATGGAATTTCAAAATTAACATAAACTTATCTATTCGATCGGGTTCTGCCTCTCTTCACCTGAGCCAAAACTTTTTGCTTGATGACTTCCCTCGTTCAGGAGCTGAGGGGTATCGGACGGCCCGGAAACTCTCTTGGTTTTCGGTCTATCGACGATGGAATTCACAGGATCAGGAGCCCGGACCTGCTTCGAGATCGCCCCTGAATTCCGGGTAGGTTTCTCAGTTGTTATATCCGGGGTAGATGGGGCACTGCTTGCTTTGATTTCTTCTTGTTTTTCTAGAGCAATTAATTCCTCAGTAAAAAAGGGAGTATTATTTATATTTAACTTTCCTCTTCTGATTATTTATTATTTATTCATTAGAGAATTGGGGATACAAACAGGTGTGGAACCCAGGAACAGTATCCACAATAGAGAACATCAATAGAAGTGTTTATCACTCAAAAATGCATCCTAACATTACATCCTAACTAGATAACAAACAAATAAATAGAATCTCGATTTAAATATTGGAAATCGTAAGAGGTATAAACCCAGACAGACATAACATTCATAGAATGTGATATCTAGGTTCTAAACGTTCGTACTTTAGAATATTGGAACAGAATGTTCTACGAATCTTCGTAGAATATATAGAATATTACATGAACATTCTTTAAAGAACGTTCTCACCATATTCGAAAAAGATATTCATATCATATGATGTTTCGAACATCTTCAGAATATTCATGAAGAATATTCATAGTATATTGTAGTATATTTTTAGGAGTAATTCGAACATTCTAGCGAGAAGCTTTGATGAACGTTCTCAGAACGTGTTCGAATAAATTATACACTGGATAAATATTTAGAGTTGAGTCCAAAAACTGATTTGTCATTTGTCAACCTACTTCCCTTTCATTCATATTTCCATTTTGACAAGTCAAGAATAAAAATGAATAATTAATTGTTAATTGCTGTCTCTGTAATTAATATGATATGGATGATGATTTGAATTGAAATCTTATATTATTGTCAGAGGAAGAGCATAGGAACATATGTTTCGTTAATGTACAGGAACTTAGCGTGGTAAGTACAATTATTTTGGTTTAGACACCACTATTTTTTCTGATTTACTATTTTAGTTACACATTAACAACCTTAAATGTATCCATTTGAACCGATGACTCGTGAATAAATGATAACATATATATTAACATGAAGATTTTCCAGAAATAAGTAAATGAAGATTTTTTTTCCTATATCACGTTATTGATGGGACCCCTACCTACTTTGAGACGAACAGAGAGAAATCCTGAGAATTTATAGAAGTAATAAGGGGATATATGGTAATCACTACTCATTATCCTCTATGTAATTGCACATTTCGGTAAACCCACATTTCAATGTAATTTATTTGCAGATAAAAATTGGTTATCAAATGATAAATCTGAAGCTGTTGTATTGTGAGGTTGGTCGTATATTGAACATGGTGAGCCAAAGGTATTTCTTTGGACATAGGAGGTTTCTTGTCACTTAGCGCGAATATTTGGTGGAAATCATAACTATGAAAGATTAGATTGAAATCAATTTAAAAGAGCAGCATTTATGTGTAAACAAAATTATCTGATTAATATTACAAACGAGACCTGCATTTGATGAGTTGGTGAGTGTTTATTGTATTTGGTTCCAGGAAATCCCGATGAAAGGACAAATTTATTTTTTACTGAAAATGCCCTATCAAAGGGTCAATTTATGTATCACGGTCTTGGAGAACACCTTGGTTCATGTCTGAAGGTAGTTCTGATTCATTAGGCTGATGACCATGCTACATACATAGATGCACTCTTTGAAATTAACAGGTTTAACAATTCTTATGCTTTGACTACAGACTGCTTATGACTATGACTGTGATGCATGAACTGGCCAAAAAGCTTATTATATTTTTCATCAGAATTTCCTGACAAGATAAGATTATTAACAATATTTTTCTATCATAGAAACAAATGTAGACCATTCCGAGGAAGTACTATGGGGATGTTTGGATACCCTAAAGATCTTGTGAAATATTTGGGTGAATGATTATAAAATTTGAGTCTTAAAGCTTAAAGTAATTGCAGTATAGAACCAAGGTTATTGAATTATTGTTTTGAGTACAAATGTATTTTTATTATTATTATTATTATTATTATTATCCAAAAATAGTCAAGTCAATGAGTATGAGTTCAGATATCGATTCACATTTAAAATACAGGTTACTCAAGTGTGTTCATTTCACCCTGTTATTGAAATATAGGTGTTCGAAATATCGTAATACTTCGTGATAATGGGTAATTTTCCTGTTGTATTTATATTCTTTCTGCTATTAGAAGATAATTTCGTATTCATAGTTTTGAAGTAATGTCATATTTTGTTATGTAGAGAGTTTAGTCTGAGGTACTTCATCAATATATTATAAAATACAGATAATTTTGTTGACTTTTATTAGTGCATATTCATAATTGGATATTGATATTATATGAAAAGAAACTCAGTTTTTCTTTGAAAATAAAAATTCCACAACAATTACTTATTTCCATATTAATCTTAGTGAATGAAAAATTGTGGAAAACGAGATAAAATTCATTTTTATCCCAAATGTGCTATAATACAATCAGTAAATTGTATCATGAATATTGTGAGAAAAAATAAATTTTGTCCAATTTCTACAACTTTCATTCACTAAGGATGAAATGGAAACAAGTTATCATTGTGGTATGAATGTTTAAAGAACATTCCAAGAATAATTTATAAACTAAATGAAAACCTCCATAGAATATTTAAAATAATATAAATAGGATATTTTGTGAGAACCTCCCAGGAATATACTCTAGGATGTGCCCACAACGTTCTGGAATATTCTGAGGAACCTTCATAGCACCTCTATAGAATCAGAGTTCCTCTCTCATCTCATAGTTCATAGAACGTTCTTAGAATATGACATGCCTCTTGTGAGAATGTTCTAAGAATATATGAACATTGTGGTGATACCTTCTATGAACTTTCTTAGAACGTGTTTGTGCTGTCAATCTTGAACAATCGAAAAAAAAAGGAGAAAAAGTCAGTAAATACAAATTAGAATTAACAGAGATAGAAGATAACCGAAATTGAAGAAACAGTGATTCAATAAGCAGCAATGTATGACTTTTTCAAAGTTATTTTAATTTTTTGTGGCGAGAGGTGAAATATTATGTAACCTGAGTGTTGCGACTACGCTTGAATTCAACATGAAATAACTCATGCTGCCTCAGATTGAATGACGGGATGTTGATTTTTATTTTTTCAAGAATATCAGCAGCGTGCAGATCGCCACACAAGATTTTTGACAGGAACATGACGTCGTTCATTGCGTTTCAGAAATCGGTTCTGGACTCTTTCAAGCCGTGAGATATAAGTTTTATACTGTGGATTCCAGATTACTGAGGCAAAGTTCAAGCGGCTGAACACGTATGCGTAATAGACTTGTATTAGGGGTAGAGTGTTTCGAAAACGTTTGCATTGTCTAAAACTATATCCGATCATTTTACTTGCTGATCCGACAACACTTTCAATGTGGTAGTTGAACAAAAGTTTAGAGTCAAATGTAACCCCTAAGTCTTTCATTTTAGTAACTCGGGTAAGCACTGTTTCGCCAATTTTGTACTCGTAGGAGATTGGTAATTGATTTCTCTTGAATGAGATGACGTAACATTTATTTATATTTAAAACGAGATCGTTCAACTTGCAGAATTCTGTGAATGAATCTAATTCCCTCTGGATCTTTGAGCAGTCCGCTTTCCTGATTCGTAAAAATATCTTCAAATCATCTGCGTACATAAGAAAACGACAGAATTTGAAGACAAAATGTAGACTATTGATGTATATCAAAAAGAGAAGCGGACCCAGGTGTGAACCCTGGGGGACGCCAGACGTACAATCAATATCCTACGACATGAACTCTCCGTCAATAGACACGTATTGACTTCTTCCGATTAGGTATGATTTTGTCCAGTTTAACAGCGAACCACTGATTCCAACAGCATCTAATCTCATTAATATGTCATGGTTTATTTTATCATAACATTTCGTAAAATCGGTATAGACAACGTCAACCTGAATTCTCCCATCAAGGGCCTCATAAGTATATTCCAGGAAATTAATTGAATTTGTTTCTATAGACTTTCCCTTCAGAAATCCGTGCTGTTCGGGTATCATCAAATATATATTTTTATATACGAGTGATTCGAATAGTTTCACAACTATACAGAGTTTGCTTATTGGTCGGTAATTTTCAACGCGAGTCTTGTCCCCACCTTTGTGAATTGGTACTACAATGGCACGCTTCCAGAAATCAGGGAAGTTGCCATGTTCTAACGATTTATTAAAAATTATCTCGAGAGGTATACTAAGAGAAGGGCAACACTGCACAAAATGAGAGGGGATACCATCAGAACCGGGTCCTTTACGTCGGTCAAGAGATCGTATGGATTTTTCTATTTCTTCAGCCGTCAACAATATTGATGTTAAGTAGGAAAAGTGACATTCGTCAGAATTGTTAATCGAAACGGACGGATCCTTCGTCGACCCCTGAAATACGCTCCGGAAAAAGCCCGCAAACAAATTGAATCCAATTTTCAGGAAAACGTATTCATAGCCAACTTATCACCAGGTGGAAGGTAAACACAGCACAGGAAAACAGGAACGTTATTAATAATCAGCTTCACCCACACATCCTCCGCGTCACTCTGGAAATTACCAACAAGGACTGCGTCGAGTACATTTTTCACCGCGATGAAAACACCGCTACCAGTTTTTTTGGGACTTGCAGTTGCACAAGTTTCACGGTCTCGTCTGAATATATTGTATATAGTGGGATAAACTACTTCATGGTCCAAAATGTCACTGTGCAACCAGGACTCAGTAATAAATATTATGTCACTGTTGTCAGCTAGGGAATTAAGTCTGAATTCTGTTAGTTTAGTTCGAATCCCTCGGACGTTTTGATATGTGATGCTTAGAGCCATCCTGAACTACTGTTTGAAATATTGAGATCTTTGGACTTATACTAGTTATTTTATATTCTTAAGGTCGCTTGCTTTACTGATATGGATTATCTTACTAGAATCGTCTTTACGCATGAGGATGCTTCTATTTATTTCTTTCCATGGCTGTCTCGCGGGCATCCCTATAGAGTTGTTTGTTCATCACAGTCAGATGTTCATTCACATATATTTTATCCCTAGATAATGATTCAATCTTCATTCCAGGATGATTAGACTCATTACGTTTGGATTTAGATTTGACCACAAACTCATCACTAATTTCGATAAAAATCGTACAATTATGTGCTTCGGTTTTTCGGTGTTCATGGTGGGCACACGGGTAACAAAATCAATGTCGGATTCATTGACAGTATAACCCACGTATTTCCCTATGGTTTCCACAAGATTTATAAGATTTTCATTTTTCCTTTCTGTGACACCCTGTATCTCGACCTTGTTTGCCCTACTAAACTATTATGCATTATATGTTTTCGTACTGAGAGTCTTGATTTCCTCCTTCAACAGGCCGTTCTCCTTCTTCAGATCTTCAGTCGTTTTACATAGGTTTTTAAGGTGGTTCAACTGAGTCTCGAAATCAGAGACCTTCTCCGAGCAGAAAGCATCGCACTTTCGAAGTTCCGCAATGTCACCTCGGAGGAGGGAAATCTCGCTCCGCAGGCCGTCATTTTCATCGCCTCCTGCGCTCGGGGTCCGCCGTCGCGATTGACTGAGACACCGACCACGCAAAGGTGGCGGGCTAATCCGGTCAGATCGACAGAAGTTATTTTAGCCGTAACATAGCATTTGATGAAAGATGGAATACCTGATATTAAATATTTTTGAAATCAGAAATAAAATGACATTTCAGATCTGATATCGAATACAGAAGTTCCAAATGAATATATATATAACTTCAGTTTATAATTCCATAATTTGAGCTTATCAGGAAAATATTTGTACGCGGGATTCTACACAAAAAAGTTCCTTTATGATTTTTTCGTTTCATATTTCTAGTTTCATGGGGAAGGGGGTATATATTGTTGTAATTTTCCCCAATTGGAATTAATTTCATATGTCCTATATTGATTCGTGATAGTTTCATTTCATAATTATTTAATATACTTTATTACACAAATTACATTGTCTGATATGGATTTTCGAAATTATGGAATTAAAGGAGCATTCAATTTGTGTCCCATTGATATCTCCAGTCATACCGGAAGATATAATTCAAATATTGTTTTTCCAAATAGGACACTCTATATTCCAATACATATTTGAATTCAACAGTTTGACAAAAGTCTTACTGAAGTTTGAATTCTCCATACCCGAACCTAAAAGTTCTGGGTATATAAATTTATTTGTCTTTGCCAAAAAAATCCTCATCATTGAACTGTTATAACCTTATCTCTGACAAAAGTCAAGATGAAAATTGTACTTTTCCGAGAGAATACTCTATCAACGGAAATGCACATGAGAAGATTTATTTTGAGTAATTTGAAGTTTAAGTCAACCTGTTGTTGGGAAAACTCAAACAAAAATACGCTTGGTATCAATTTCCACATTTTATGTATCAAGTGAATTCAGTGTAAAACTAGCATGGGACGACCATGGTTTACTTGCATAGTATGAATGATAGTTAATTATTAATCCATTTATAAATGTGTCAATTTCCAGCACTCATTTGGAGCTCGTGCTGTGAACATCAAATAAATGAGAACGCATGTCAATTCATGCTCGTTGAATAATATACGCTTGATTTTTTCAAATGAATTATTCACTTTCTTTTGTGATTTAAGTTTAGATAATTTTCCCAATCAAAAAAAGATTTTTTTCGAAGAATATAATACCTCTGAAAAAACTATGGTTTCGAATTATTTGCAGAATCACGATCTAGAGTGAAATCATCATATTGAAAAGAGGCATTTCAATATGGGTACTTTTTCATTGAATTTTGAAGTATCAGATAGTTATCCTGAATTAACTACAACTCATCATTCATTTTAGCTCTAGAAGTATTTAATTGAGAATAAAACTGTTGTCGGCGTATACCTTATTATACCCCTGACACCGAGGTTGGCAAGGATGTAATAACGATCAACATCATATATGTATTCTCCCATCAACGAATGCTTTTAAAAAATTGGTTTCAAGCAAATACTCAATGAGCGCACTGATTCTGCAGTGGGATCTTCGACTATTAATATTAACAAAAACTAACATATCCACCATATGACATGAAACAGCCCACAAATTATTGTTAGTTGTTACATCTAGGTGTGTTTTTAAGAATACTTTGACGGTTTTTATTAAAGGGTTGGTATGGACCTTCAGATTATTTCAACTCTTTTCATTTTGAGAATTGTATTTGCTCTTTTAAAAGGCTCTTTATAAAAGGCCGAAACCATTGCAACAGATATCTAAAAGACTTGTAGAATATGAATATATTTTTGTTATAAGAAGTTACCTCACTCTTGAACAAAAATAAAATTCAAAAAGTTTTATTTGACGGCATTGTTAATGGTATTCGTAGGTTTGATGCATAATTCGAACTGTTGAAAATAAACTCTTGCTATACAGATATCAAAGATTACATGAATACGTAATTCATCGGTCAGAAAGTAAACGATCTCTTTACTGTCGGACATTCATCTAGTGGTTATATGGAAAGTAATTATATAGAGAATTGGCCCTATGAAATGATTGTCACAAAAATTTTCGAAATTCCTGGTGCTGAAGGAAAGCTTCCCATTTCATATTAGTGCTTGCCTAGAATTTCGTTTCGAGAAAACTTTCGAACATTTTTGCAAAAAAGTTTCTCGATTTCTCTTCCGTTACACAATTTCTCTTGATTTGACGCGTTGGCATTTCTACTATATACCTAAGTTTTAATCTGATCACATCATTATTCCCGAATTATTCAGGAAGTAAACTAAAAATTTCATATATTATTTCCTGAACATTTCCGAGTTGTAGTATTCGGCGGGCCGTGCTCAAAATCAAGAAGTTTCCGCTCGAATATTGTGGTTGAAAGTGGGAGCGGGAAGGGCGAGGTGCTACTCTCATATTCCAATAATATTGGCTCCCTTTTGGTATATTTTTTGATAAAATCGAATAATAAACCTTAGTAATCGTTAAAAAAAACATTACCCCCCTGAAAATTTAGCAGTGTTTATTCTGGAGTATGTAGATTTGAATGAACTAATGAAAAAAATTAGTAGAAAAATCGTGTGTCGCTCCAGATTGATCCTCCAAGCTTTTCAGTAGGATCGGTGTACTCTTAAATTCCAAATCTTAGGTCTGGAGAGAAAAAAGATTATTTCTCGAAAACTTACCACC
The DNA here is from genome assembly GCA_958510865.1 of Myrrha octodecimguttata. Lineage (NCBI taxonomy): Eukaryota > Metazoa > Arthropoda > Insecta > Coleoptera > Coccinellidae > Myrrha > Myrrha octodecimguttata. The sequence continues at coordinate 19,180,811 of OY294060.1, forward strand.
GAATTTTCATAAGACCCGACGTTGACTACTCTTGCATAACCTTATCTAAAAATTTTAACCCGGATGATTTCCGACCAGTGGTTCCTGAGTTATAAAGAAAAACGATGCAAATTTCGGAGTAAAAAACCATTGAGTTATGAATAGTATATAAGTTTATATAGTTATAAGATATCGATAGTATTGGGTTATTCAACTGAAAACATAATAAACCCATGTGTAAAATTCGCAGCGTTTTTCCTTGAAGCCATCTGGTTTTGTCGGCTTCTCGAATCGCTATTTCGAGAACAACGCATCAATTCATTTATGATCCCTGAAAACCCTACATTATGATGAATACCAAGAACCGAACGAAGAAGAATAAGAACAAATCACGGATTCTCATTGTTGACTTGACGTCTCGGAGTTTAACCTGACTCCTCCTGTCATTTTGTACCGGTGCAAGAATTTTTTAGAGATTGCATTTGAGCTTTGTATGAAATGAATTCGCGTTGGTTTTAGGGTATGAAATTTTGATCATGTACTGTTAGGAAACCATCATGGTTCAGAAGTTGCAGCAATCGATGAAGCCAAAAATTATATGGTGGATAGTAATGAGAATTGGTCCTACGTATTCGAAATTCACATTGCATGTAAGTTCATATTTGTCACTCTTATATGTGAATGCTCATTTCAAGTTCATCATTTCATTCTTTTCCGATAACGATTTATTTATGATTCAACTATTTTCATGATATTTGTACATTTTGGTAGTTTTCCTATTTTTTCTCACTCTACTGTAATAAATCTCTGCTATTTTCTGAATGCTCCTGAGCAATTCAATTACAATTACTTTAAACTCCATTACATCCATTTCAATTCATTCAAAGAGGCAACGAATATTTTTTTGATGTCTTCAAAAACATCTCCTATTCTTCAATTCTTGCATATATAATTTTATTTATTCATTTATTTATTTATTTATTCATTCGTTCAATCATTTATTTATTTATTCATTCATTTAGCTATTTATTCATTTTTTTATCTATTTATTTATTTTTATTTAATTCATACACCATTCAACAGCCGAAGCCAATTATAAAATGGGAACAATAACAAATCGCTTCACAACAAAATATGTCTGAAAATAACAAAGATATTGAATTTACCCAAGCAAGAAAAAAAGAATTGATTGAGACTGAACGTGAGCTAAAATAGCAATAGAAAAAAACTCACATCAGCTCTAACAGCTAACTCGAAACAACTCTCCTTATATCGGAAGGCACTCTTTCCAAACTACTCACATGGATACTATATCCTGGGCTCCATATCACACATCCATACTCGATCCTCGACCTTACAAGAGCATTAAATAGTAGGTGAAACCGAGGTCTTAAAATTACTTGTTGCAACCGAGCGGATGTGAGGCACAAAACTAAGTTTTTGATCAAACAATACACGAAGGTCCCTTTATTCCGAACCTCTGAAGGGCTCAAATCCAAAAATCCAAATTGTATGGAAAATCCCTCTTTCTCGGCCAAAAACGACCTTACATTTAGATATGTTCAGGGAAAGTTAGTTTTCACTGCACCAACGATTCATGAAATGAACTCAAACGATCTGTAACCCGAGCATTAAACCCAAAGTTTTCTGACTTCAAAAATGGAACAAAATATTTAGTCAATCCAAATGAGTACAACTTTTCGAGAAGTATACCTACCGTCCTCTAGATGGTCAAAAGCCTTAGAAAAGTCTGAATAAACTACATCGACTTCGAAAGATTCATCATTTCATTGTGACATCATAGCTCTCTTATAATGTTGTGCAGAGGCTGCAGAGGGTACATTCTGAAAGAACAACACCTGCTGAAATAATAACTAGCATTCGAATGTGGTTGGACAACCCCAAAATACAGGCTAACAAAGATCAGAAGTAACTTCAGGAATTTTTGCGCGCATGACCTAGGGGAACAGCGTGCTATCGTTTTGGCAAAATGTCTGGTTATTTTCGATGATTGAGCCGAAAATGGTCTCAAACGACTAGGTTGGACTCACTGATGACGAATCCGGTGTCAAATTCGATTCTGTTCGACGACACTATAACTGTAGAACGGAGCCAGCTAACGACTTGAACCTTGTAGGGTAGTTTGCGCATCGGAATGCCGCAGTTAAGTTCGTAACGTTACAAAACGCTCCACTGTCGATTTCAGTTTCCATCGCGAAAATACGTCATACTAATAATTTCAATTCCAATCGCAAGCAAAAACGCCTTACTGAAATTATATGATCGGTCGCTAAAAAACGCTCTTTGCTTTGACGGTTGACTGCGTGTTTCGCATGCGCGACCCTTTCAACTCGGTCCAGGCGATGGAAAATTCTTTCTTTTGGTGCGAAAGATGTTGAAGATTCAACACCTTGCTAGAGTTTAACGAATAAACGAACTTCGTAATCCATTAACATCGTGGAATTTTGAAGTTTATTGTTTCTTATAAGACGTCTATTCAAAAGGCGGTAAGTACTACGTATATCCCGACCAATATTTTTTGCTTTTGTGAATGCCAAATTGTGATTTCTGATTTATTTCATTCCATGCAGGTTACACAGCTTAACATTTTCCTTTGTATGATATTGTGCATTTGATTTCTTGTCTCATTCTTATTATCGAATAACGTGCTCTTATTCCTGAGTTCTAGATATTTCATCTCATATTTATTAACTTGTGAATTGTTTCAATAACGTCTAGAGTCGCTGGGAATGAGATCACGTGTTACAAGCACTATCTTATAGGTTTTAAATTTGCAGTCTTTGTACCGGGGCTACCGCCTACTGCTTCATCTTTGTACGGGGGCTATCGCCCACTGAAGTATCTTTGTACCGGGGCTATCGCCCACTGAAACATCTTTGTACCGGGGCTGTCGCCCACTGAATCATCTTTATACCGGGGCTATCGCCCACTGAACCATCTTTTCACCGAGCTACCGACTACTGGATTATCTTTTTACTGGGACTAATGCCCATTTGAATATTCTACTACCGGACCCAGAGTTTGACTGGATCATCTTAGTACTGGAAGCAATTATTACTGGATTATCTTAGTACTGGAGCTGATTATGACTGGAATACCTTTATTCCGAAGCTAATTATTATTGGAATATCTTAATTCTGGACTTTGCTCTGGATGGAATCTCTTGAAACTGGACTACCTGCATAATACCTGTATTTTGGAGGATCATACCGTCGGATCCTTTACTATTAAGATAAGTGCTTCTTCAAATCCCGGATCTCAGATTCACTGTACCTAAATTTGTGTTTGTAAATAGCAATTTTAATTGTAAAGTTGAAATAAATAGATAGGGAGTAAGAAGTTGCATCATTACCACCAGATTAACGATTAGGGATACATTCAGGAGTTAATTTGATTTCAAATGGGCCAAATCGGCCAAATAGTTTCGGAGTTATAGCCATTTGAAATTTTGAGGTTAATTTCCTCATATTTCAGAAACTACTTAAGCTATTGGATTGAATCTAGGCAGTTAGTTGGAGCATAACGACGGGCAACTTTGAGCGAAATTTCGTTGAATCGTATGGTAACTCCATTTGAAAAAAAATATTTTTCGACATTTCTGTAAAAAAAAAAAATTTCTGGAACTATTGTTCATATTCGAGATATTTTCTCAGTTGAACCTTAAACCCCATATTTCACAGCAGTGTACCAAATTTCAATCCGATACGGCTATTAGTTTCGGAGATATTGGGAAAAAATATGTAGAATTTCGTGGTTTTCTTCTCGATAGCGTTATTTTTTTCGGTATAACTCAAGAGATAATTGCGATGAAACTTCGTAGCTAGTTCGAAGATATTGAGGGACAACATTGTGCAGAATCTCGTGATGATCATGTTTTTAGAACAATTTGAAAAAAATTTCAAATATTTAATATTTTGTGATATTCTCATCATATTATCCTCATGAAATTCTGTAGGAACCTTGAAACTGTCATTTTAAGTACTGGATTTCAAGTCGATCTATTCTGTATTTCTGGAAATATTGGTAAAATTTTGAATGGGTACATCTGCGGAATCATTGGGTGGATTTTGCTCATTCACGAATTCGGCCTTCGTAATTAAGGTCCAAACCTTCTCTACAAATATCGAGTTGTTGTATAAGTTGTTTCCTTCGGAAGTTATCGTGTTTACGGTCCGGCCGTTAGGCCGACGATGAGTCCATCGTTGAAAAATTCGTTGGGGAATTGAATTCTGTCCAGCCGTATGTGCTCAAACTTTCGATTCGATAGAAAGTAATTAGCTACTCTTGAATTTTTAGGTTGGGCTAAGAGCTCAGATATATCGGTTAAATTGGTCAAAGAGCAGAATTGACTCAACAGTTATGGAGTTGTTCTTTTGAAATTTTAAGGTAACTTCCTTCATATCTCAAAAATAAATGATGCTATTATATCGCAACTTTGTAACTAGCTGGGGAAAAGCAACTTGAAAAATTGTATTCGAACATTTTCCAAATTTTTGTTGAAAATTTTTTTTCGGAGACTCTTGAACAGATTGCAATGGAATTTGGCGTAGAACTTGGAGTCAGCATTAGTCAATAGTATTTTGAATCCCAAGGTTATTCCTTGTTCATTTTCAGAAACACTGTGGAAAAATATGCCAAATTCAGTGGATATTTAGAATGGCAACCTCATTTCCTCCTGAGATCAGATCCAAACTTCATAATGAGTTGGAGAACACGAACTTGTAACTTAATGAAGAATTTTGTGCGGATCCATTTTTCAGAAAATGAAGGAAACATTCCTTTCAAAAATTCACAATCTTTCTGTTGGAATTTTTTAATCTTGTAGACTATTCAAAGATTACTACAGACTTTAGCACAACCCTTCAATATTTAACGGATTACGGTAGCGATCAGATTGACACTAATAACGAGTAACTAGTTGCAGAGTACCGCAGAGCAACATTATGCAGAATGCCTTGAAGTTTGCAATGTCGAAGAATATTAAAATTTTTTTTTTCGAATATTTGACGATCTAGTAGTCGTATGGCCCTCACAACTTTTCGCCTGCACCTTCAAGCTGTCAGCTTTCATTGTAGATAAGTTAAATTCGATTCGATCTGTATCGAATTACGCCTTCGATTGAAATTCAAACCTTCACTACAATTATCAGATCTCTAAGTAGATACTTCCGGAAGTTATTTTGTTCACTATCGGCGGTTAGGTTGACCGTTAATACTATGACTTCCGAAAGGATTGACATGGTTATATTTGTAGAGAAGGGGTTTTTCATTTAACTAGGAATCTCGAAGGCGTGAATGAGTAAAATTCACTCAATGATTCCGTAGATGAAGATCGTTTGCGTTATGTTGCGCAGTGGTATTCTACAACTCAGTTACAAAGTTTCAATTTAAGCGCACCTGTGTTTCTCGGGATATTAAGGAAGTAACCTCAAATTTTCCAATGACAACGAAATTCGACTTGATCTTCACACCTATATCCCCAAAATTTAATATCGGATCAAATTGGAATTGAATGTTGAATTTTTGAGTAAAACTCCACGACCAAACCACGTTGAAAAACCTGGAAAATGTGGTTGCATTCTCGTAGTAACATTACAAACAATTACATTGTAACGAAAACAATACTCAAATACAATGTTACACTCGGTTTAAGCGTAACTGTACCTAGAAACAGGTTATCAACGTTTTAGATACATTTCGAATTCCACCTCAATATAACAATGTTTTTGAGTTCGGAAATTGCGTTGCTATTATATGTTATTTAAACTTTGATGTTTTTACTAAGGAACCACCCTACTGAAACGTTCAATTCTTGTATTTTCTAATTTTCTGTTGTTATTTCGACAATGAATGAACTACCATCACTTTCTGTGAAGTACAATTCAAATAGGAAAAGTCACAGTTTTGTATATCAACTCATTAACAAGAACCTCATGAAATTTTGAAAACTATTAACACTATAGCCTTCATCTTCAGGTTTTCCGCCATTCTGAAATTTTTCCAGAATTCTACATAACAATTGAATGGACCACCAAAAAATACTAAGATATGATCAAAAACCGTTATTTCAAAGGTCATGCATTACTCACCCCAGTTATCAGAATATTCCTCAAAGTTGACATTAAACATCCTGTATCTCACTTATGCTTCGAAAACGAGGTATATGTCATAAAGCAAAGAAGACATTACCAATGTCATCAATACGGCTATATATGTTTGACCAGTTCATGGTGAAACACCCTGTATACCAAAATCCCTATTATAATTTTTTTTTGGAAAACCACTGGGATTTAATTCATAAAATCAAGTAAGAAATCAACATATATACAAAGATTCCTGATTCCACTTCGCAGACCGAGTGATAGTACTTCGGATTGGCAGGCAAGAATGTCCCTAGAGAACATCGTAGTTAAGAAAACCTAGAAAAGCACTGTCGTGAGGTCAGGATCTTTTACGCGCTGTTTCGTTGCCAGAGCGGTCATCTTTACATCTATACTAACTTCAAGGTGGCATTTTTCATTGAAAGGCGATTCGATCTATGTTTTGGAAATATGGGGAAACTGAAATTTTGAAAGGGTATATCTGCGGAATCATTCGATAGTTTTAACTAATTTTCCAATTCGGCCTTCGTAATGAACCTCCAAACTTAATTTACAATTATCAAGCTACATAGGGAATATATTTGTAGAGTAGGTTTTCAGTTTAATTAGGAAGATCGATTGCTTGAATCCTTGAATAAGTTGGATTCGCCAATTATTCGTTAGATAGTTATAGCCATTCAAAATTTTGGATCGAATTGCAATCTAGTACTTCATCGAAAATTATTGCTTGAGGTTCATGCAGAATTTCGTGAGAACCATATAAAGAAAAAATCTGCGTTTGGCAAGGTCAATACCTGTATAGATGACCGCTTTGGCAACGGAACCAGCGCGTAAAAGCTCCTGACTTCACGTCAGTGCTTTTCTAGATTTTTCATTCGAGTACTGCATTTCAGTTCGGTACGATCTGGATTCCTTGAAATGCTGGTTGAGTGAAGTGTTAAATATGTAGGTATATCTGCACAAACCGTGGTTGGATTTTGCCACTTAGCGAATGCAAATCTTCTCAATTTAGCTCCAAAACTTTTCTTTAATTACCAAGTAGATTCTTAAGGATGGTCTAATTTGCGAATGGCTAAAATGATTCTTTTAATGAAGGCACCAAGTCAAAACTCTATTTGTAAAATATTTGCAAAACCACAGATTGAATCGACTTAAAATATAGTACCTCGATCTGAGTTTCAGACAGAATTTCGTGAGGATCATATGAAAAGAACATCACCAATTTTTTCCATCAAGAAGAAAAGTGGCGTTTAGCTGGGTCAATACGTGAATAGGGTTTCACAGGTTTCTAGGTCTGATATTTCCTTCACGACATGAACTAATTGGAAAGAAGGCTAATTTCACCTTTATTCTTAAGTCTTCATCAAGACTCTTAAATGGAATAAAAAGAACAACAATTGAATTCAGATGTCTAAATCAATCTTATCGAAATTTAAAATTTTCAAAAACACAAAATTCACAAGTTAGGAAACAAGGTCGATTAAAATCATAAATAGCAATTCCAACTGACATTTTCCCGTTGTTTGTTTTCAATAATTCAAATTTTTCTCGAAATTATAACAACTGCTCGCATGGGGATCATTAAGAACTGAGGTTCACAAATTACTGATTGCTTCGAGTATCCGCGGATCATAAAGCAATTAAACACTTGGGATTAAATGATAAACCTCTATTTATCTTTGATTTTGCGATTAAATACTAATATGATATATTCAGATATTCTGAAACATTTCTCTCATTCATTGAATTTTCGTCCAGTTTTATGGATGACATCTCATGTAATAACCGTTTTTTATTCGGTTTGCTTACCCAATATTCTAATCGAATGACATAAGAATCAAAATAGTTACAACTATAATATATTATATCTGAATTAAACACATGAATTTATTGATCAGAAAATTATATCGTAGGAATTAATTATTCTGTTCTGAAATTAAAAATTGTAGTCATACTTCTATAGTTTTTCATGATTGTCTGATTCCAAACTTCATGTCTCTGTCACTGATCGCGTGTCTTCTCAGTAGTTCTGTATTGCTGCCAATAGCTTTGCAGGATCTGTAAAAATCTGTACAAAATACCAACATGATTCCGGGAAAGCAGTTATATTTTAAGGAACAGGACATATTCAAGCACAAGCTACCGACTTGTTACTGGAATAAATAATTATGAATTGTATTTTTCAATATGCTTGATTTCACATTGTGAACGTAAGGGAATAGGGAATGGTTCTATTATTATGTATTTCATACATTTCAATAATGAAGTGCTTTTCTAAAGCAATTTTTTTGTCTCGTGAATTCTTTTCTTATTTGTAAATGCTCAATCGGTTTTATTATAATCATATATTATTTCAAACTGAGATACCTATAAATATTCAATACCTTTCTCTGTAGACAGATTCTCGAATATTTCATCACATCATCGAGTAGTGAAAAATAAAAAATTTCAATATTCGATAGATTAATTACATTTCACATTCAAGGTGTGCACTTATTCGATAGAGGTCCGAAAAAATTCGGGCACAATAAGAAATACCACATATTCTGAATATCTCAATGCTGGTCAGAATTTCTTTCACATGAGGAACAACCACTTTCGAAAAACATTTAAGATCAATATCAAGGTCCACAAATATATTCAGGAGCCTTTGAAAATTGATGTCGGGTAGCGAGATTTTAAACTTGTTCCTCAAAAAGCATCTTGATTTTATGACGAGATGTTCTCGATTATTTTGTCATATCTTTGTGCAGACCCATATGCAAAAGGAATAATTTATTCAATGGACCCCTCCCCTCAAAACCTTCAAAAACCTCTTCAAATCCGTCGTACAAATTAGAAGAATCGATAGAGAGGAGAAGAATTTGAGATCATAACTGAAATGGATGCTGGACAGTCACTTTATTCCAGATGAGATTCAATTACAAGATGCAGATACTGGAATGAAAAAACATCAATAATCTTTCTACAACACGATATCATAAACAATTAATGTCTGTTTGGAGAACCACTTCCATTGTTCGGAGATCTTTTCGGTGAGCCCTTGTGTTCGGAAGATTTTCTAGGCAGACCTGCTTGTTCTGGAGATGTCGATCTTGTTCCTCCATTTGCTTTTGATCCTGGACTCAATCTCACGCGAGTGTCCCAGTGACGAAATCTGAAGGAGAAAGTTATCAACAATGTTAATACAATTACATTTACTTTACCACATTTATTTCTCGAATAATTGTAGAAACTCAATATCGACAAAATCGAGAAATGAGTTGAATGAGTGAAAAAGTATGATAACTGGGTATATTTCGGATTACGGTACAAGTATGTAGTCATAAATATATGTATAACCTAGCAGACGAGCCATAGCTAAGGCGTACCCGGTAATAACCGAATTTTTAACAGATAATAAATTTCCTTCAATACTCTCGAATAAAAGCCAAGCATGACGAATAGGAGACGGCAATATTTTTTCATATTCGGTCATTGAAAAATCTACATACCTCAATACGTGAACTACAAAATTTTCAGGTGAGATGAAAAATTTTGTTTTCATTGATCGATCACTAAAGCTCATCATTTGACACACAAATAAACCATAATGACCGAGGATTGGGGCATGTTTTCCCCTCTGAGACCGGCAGCGTTTCAATTCATTATAGATTGAGTTTTTGAATTTTTACTTGTCGCTTATGTCGTTACGCGGATATAAGCATAAATAACCGTATCTTCGATGTTTTATTTCGAGGAATGAGTTTTGCACGCATATTCTGGGGAACGGCGTGCTATAGTTTTGCCCAAGTGTCTGTAATTTTCGGAATTTTTTGAGCCGACCAATCCGATGTCAAAATCGATTGCGTCCGTCTCAAAAGATACTCATCCGAACTTGATTAAACTTGGTAACTAGTTGGCAAATGCTGATGTGCAATCTTCTTTGGAATTTTATGATGATCGTGGTATTGTGACAATTTAAATTTTTTTAAAGACAGAATTTCCATTTCAAGTTCTGAGGTAAATTTATAATATATCAATCGACAAATTTCAACTCAATTGTATATGTTCTTCGGAAATATTTGATATTTGGGACATATTGTGATGATGAATCCCAGTGATTATAAGGCATTGGGAACACATGAAATTACGGCACCGATTCACGGTAGAGAATTTTTCGGGTACTTATTTTTTTATGTGATACTTGGATTTATTGTTTGAATGAGAGCTAGTCTTCATCGTGTATCTACGTGCTGGATGTCGACTCAATCGTCTCTGTATTTTTGTGAACATTGGGATGACTTAATTTTAAAAGAGGTTTCCTACTTAACTAATTTAATGCTTATATGAGAAGGTAGATTTCCGAACAGTTTAAAAGAACACATAAATCGGTTTTATTCATTTGAATAGAGAAAAGATATACTTTACAGCGATAGTTACTCAATTTGGCTGTTGTGTGTGAAGTAGGGAATGAATCTGGTAAGACTGTTTGTTTGGCTGTGTTCAATTTGCCTTCCGTGCGCATTTTGATTAGGTTTTCATATCTTTGCGAATAATTAATAAATCATCTCTACTGTATCACGCATGTGTCCCGATAATTTGAAATTACGTTATCTGGAGCCATTCACTTCGTGGGGTCTCGATAGCTGTCGCCTCCTCGATCTGAGTGCCTGACGACTAACTAGTATATCTTGTCTATGGACTAACGTTAGCGTCTATTAGACGGACAGATCGGGGCCCATCGCAGGCGGAAAAATCTGCCTGCTTAGATTCAAACACGGGAGTGAAGCGACAGTAGGGAAACTAGCAACAGGACCATACGTTTTCACTTATTTTTATCTATCAGAAACGTATGTCGTAGATATATTTAAATAGAAGAATGACATAATGCCAAATGAAATGACAGCACTTAATTTTTGGCGTGTTATGTGTCAGTGTGTGTTTATCTGATTCAAAATTGAAATTCATATAATACCCGTGTAAAGATGTGAAATCAATACCTTTTCAGGTATAATTGAATCATATTCATTTTTGGATTCAGATAATGTCGAATTCGGAACAATCATTTATGTAGGAGCTCAAGCATTAACTTTTAAGCATCCTATGACAAATGAAATGGCAATTGCAGTGACTATCATTACTATTATTATACTAAAGTCTTGAATTCTTGTGAAAACAGTATAAAAGTCCATCGTAACGGCAAAAACTGTACCGTCGACTAATATTTCACGGCTTCGTGGATATCGGCCATATTCAAGTTTCAAAATCTCCTGTTAATATCTCAAGGTCAGGCACCTGCACACGTTCTGCATGCTTTTACATTGCTAGTAGCCGCAAGAAATATAAAAAATGCAGGCTGAAGATGTGTGTGAAGTTGGCCCAGCCCTTTTCAATTTTCGAGAAAATTTGTTGTCCTGAATTATGCGAGGTTTGTGCCGTTGAAATTTTTATTTCGTACGGTTCTCCAGATATTGCACAAAATGTATAAAGTAGGCCAGCCCAGCACATTTCGGAAAAGTGGATTTTGAGTGCTGTTATAGATTGTACTATACATATACTTAGTTGGGCTGTTCGAATTTTTCCGGAAGTCCCTCTCATTTTTCGAAAAATCAAAAAGTAAAAAAAAATTTTGCCCAGCACTTTTGTTTTTTCTTCTCGGAAATGAGCGAACAAGTTTGTGGTACATTCGTGCTGACTTGTGCCGTAAATATTTTCCCGATATTCTGCCGGATTTTCCGACAGATGGCGAAATTGGAAAAAAAGTTTGCCCAGCACATTCGCTTTTTTGTGATGAAAGTATATATAGAATCGTTTCTTATGCGAGCTAACTTGTGCCGTTAAAATTCTCACGAAAATCTTGGACTGCACTGTGCTAGTTTCGTACTGCTTTGTGACGTTGGGTTTTTTTTTATTTCAGACGGATTTTCCACAAAATGTACAAAATGGACCAACCAGATACGTGTGAAGTTGGCCCAGCACTTTTCAACGATACAAATAAGATAACGTGAAGCACAATTTTCTTCATATGTTTCCTATCATTACGAAATACCGAACGTCAAAAAGCAGTACGAATCTAGCACAATTCAGTCCAAGAAAAAAATTCGCAAATCGAAAAATATTGGACGAAATTTTTTTCGAAATATTTTTTTTCGGGAAATTAGCAGGAATTTCGTGAAAATTTTTACGGCACAAGTTATCTCGCATAAAAGACAATTCTTATATATATTTTCATGAGGAAAAAACGAATGTGCTGGGCAAATTTTTTTTTCAATTTCGCCATTTGTCTGAAAATCCGGCAGAATATCGGCAAAATATTTACGGCACAAGTCAGCACGAATGTACTACAAACTTGTACACTTATTTTTGAGGAGAAAAAACAAAAGTGCTGGGCAAAATATTTTCTTAGATTTTTATTTTTCGAAAAATGAGAGGTACTTTCGGAAAAATTCGAACAGCACAACTAAGTATATGTATAGTACAATCTATAACAGCAATCGAAATCTGCTTTTTGGAAATGTGCTGGGCTGGCCTACTTTATACATTTTGTGCAATATCTGGAGAACCGTATGAAATAAAAAGAATTTAACGGCACAATGCAGCACAAACCTAGCACAATTCAGGGCCAGCTTCGCACACATAGGCTGCAGTGATTATTTTTTGAAATTTTTTTTTCGGGATGTATTTAATTTTTTTGTGAGAATGCGCAATGTTATTTATTTTTCATTTTCACTCCATATCAGTTTTATTTTCCCGATAATTCGTGTATATGAAAACTTGGCAATATTGCGCATTCTTACTGTTTTTTGCGATCATTTGCACCAAAAACTTTTTTTCAAAAAAGCGAACTCTGATCGCCAAAAGTCACCCCGTTATATTCGAGGTACTGTTCACCCCTTATGCAAAGACTGTGGCAAAATGTTCTAATAGGTATGAAACTTAATATCAGTCATGCTCTTAAATAATAATATACTGCTCTTGTTCATACTCCGATTAATTTCTCACCGAACGAAAACCACCTACTAGCAACTAACTACCTCTGGGGACTAGTGGTTTACGCTCTTGGGTGGTAATCTGGAGGTCCCAGGTTCGAATCCTGTTTCGGCATACCGTTAGTTCGAAAAGTATATGGATTTTCAATATCTACATGAAGTATTTGCTTTCGAATGATCCTTGACGCTTGAGAAAAAATGTCTTCGTAAGAGGATGGAATTAGAGATTTGCCTTTCGTGGTCTTCCGTTTAATGCAATACGTCTATCTTCTTTGAAACTTGAAACACGTACAAGTACCACTGCACAGTGCCGACTGTCAGAAACACGAAGGCATCCACAAGGAGCCGGGTTTAATACGGTTTAATCACTGATTTCCGAGAAAGGGGGGCATGCCCAATGGAAGGCTGTCAGATACACTAAATTTGCGACTTATTGGAAATTGAAAATATTCAGCATGAATTTTTTCTTCATTTCTGATTAGATAAGAATGCTTTGATTCAATGAATGTGTACATTGATATGAAATGTTCATTGAACTAGGATGCATGCTCAATTTAATTAAAAATTATTTTCAAAACTATTTTTTCGCGAAAATACGTATAACTCGACTGAAATTCCCATGTACAGGGCTTCGTATTTAATATCTGAAGACTCGTGCGAAAAATCATTCATTAAGGAAACTATCATATTGGGTCTTTATCTTTGAAAGATTGATCCGGAGTATTTATAGTTAATATATTTCAATATTCATCATCTAATACTTGATTGTTTTTCTAGAAAAGAGTGATATTGTCAGAAAGGACCCAGATTGAAGATTTCTACCTGATTTTGGTCCATTTTTGTGACATTTGGATGCTTCTTTCCTCCCTCGATCAATCAGTGTTATTGTGATTTAGTGAAGTAAAAATACTGAAGAGTAATTTACATATGAATTTGGTTTCTCTAGAAGCTAATTGTACCAATTTGGTCCAGAAAACCTATGATATATTCATATTTCGTCTGGTAGGAGGCAAATATCGGTAACTTGTCTATTCTACAATTAAATTTTGCATACACATGTAATTGTAGTAGTGATATCAATAAATAAACTATTATTTACAAAACTCTCTTTAATCTGGAATCTTTCCTTCAGATTTATTTTTAGTAGAGAACACAGAATAATGAATAAAATTTTCAGAAATATCAACTGAACCACAGAGCACCAATGTAATTTTAGAGAAAAATGACATATACTTTACTGGCTGACACCCAGTGGACGCTTACCTTTATATCAAACCCTGGTCTGTGCTTATATTTTAGTCTTTATATGAGAAACGTTGAGGACTTCGAGTGTGGACATTAGAGATATTTCAAGCGACGATGAAAATACTTGACACTTCGTAAATGGATTAGTGATTCTTATTTCATTTTGTTTTTTCTTACCTCAGATTTCTTGGCGTATTTTGAATAATTGCAACTCAAGTTTGATTGAATAATTATTGAAATGAGATTGAGGATGATCTTGTAAATTTCATAAGCACGTGAGACCCGATGAGTGTTTCATCAAACGTATTATTCTATGTTATACTAATTGAATAATGTGCTAAACTGAGGTAAAAATGCGCAATGTCTGGAAAATTATAATCGAAATGGAGTGAAATATGGAAAAAATCTAGAAAAGCACTGATGTGTTGTCAGGAGCTTTTACGCGCTTGTTCACATTTCGAAGCCATTTCCTCAAGACATTAGCTCGAACCTTAACGCCGACGTTTTTCAATCAAGTGCAGAATTTCGTTTGGAACATATCTGCGTTATTGGTTAAACAGGGAAAATGTCGAAATAATGGAGGTAGATTTCAAGTTTTCTCGAATTCGACCTTCTCTATCAATCCTTAAACCTGTTATGAAAATAACTAGTCTCTAAGTCGTTTTTTCGGATGTGATTGTGGTTGAAGTCAGCCTAACTGCTAACCATAAAACAGGAATCCATTTACAAGCTTGACATTTGTTGAAACGGTTCAATTACGAAAGTCGAATTCGCGCTTTAGTAGAATCTTCCAATGATTCCCTGGGGGTAGCTCAGTGGTAAGAGCTCGTCACTCATGATCGTAAGGTCTGGGGTTCAAGACCTTGGCCGGGAAATATCTTTTCCGGTTTTCAGGGGACCGTCCAACCATTCTTCCATTGGATAAACAATTACCAGTGCTGTTCGTAGCGTGGCGCAAGGAATTAGTAACAAAGCCTACACATAACACACCCGGTATCCTAACTCGCACAAGCTTTAAGCTTCTGAGGGGTTTCGTTGAAGCCTCGGACAGTCAGAAAATATAAAAAAATACATATCCATTCGGAATTTCATTATTTCAGTATTTTTTGAGTTGCTCTTTAAAAAACAACAATACCGAGGAAATAACGAAAAAAAAATGAGATTTTTTTCCCAATATATAAAGAAGAAAAATATCGGATCAAACTGCACTTTGAAACACTGTTATGAAATACTGGCTAGGTTTCTGTCAGTTTTGTTGAAATCTGATTAATTGGCGAATGAAGATAAGCGCTACTCCATCTGGTGGCTATCCGAGTGACCCGAGGAACAGATATTATCATTGACAAGTTAAAAGAAATGTCGAGAAAATGAGAAAGTGTATGCATTTGTCTTGACGTTCGTGTGATTTTACAAGTGTTTCTACTGAAAAAAAGCAAACTCAAATGTACCGTTTCCATTGATTTCCACAGCCCGGTGAAAAATTTCGAGTTTGGGTGAAAGAAACTTCCTTAAACAAGTAGGGCCTGAAAGTGTAGAAGAATCGATAAAAACCTTGGAAACTTGTAATTCAAAATTGGTAAACCATATATGTGTATTCTGTGTTGACGAGTTAAAAGAAATGTTAAGAAAATGAGAAAGTTTATGCATTTTTCTTGGCGTTTGTGTGATTTCACAAGTGCTTCCACTGAGGAAAAGCAAATTCAAATGTCCCTTCCCATAGATTTCTACAGCCCGGTAAAAATTTGGAGTTGTGGTGAAAGAGACTTCCTTTAACAACTCGGGCCTGAAAGTGTTGAAGTATCGATAAAAACCAACGAACAAGATTTATGAGAGTCTGTTACCTGCATTTTACCGATGATGATCATTTTTATAGAGGTAAGCACGAACTGCTCATGAAATATTAGATCACATTCATGAAGACATTTTTTTTTCAGGCCCGTAATCCAAGCAGAGAAGAGGAATGCTATGCCTTCCAGAAATCTGCCTCTTGAACTGATCATTACGGAACAACGTAAATGTTCTAGTGATAGAACTGACTATTGAAAAAAAAGAGTCCCAACAAGGAAATATCTGGTGATGCACTCTTCACTCAAAGTGCTTCTGCCGATGAAAGCAAAGTTGTACAAGGCTTATTTATTACAGCTTTTTCAAGACCAATCATATGAGTGTTGGAAAATTTATTTGTCAATCCATAATGAATCAGGCTTATGGTAAAAAAAGCATTAGTTTCATGTGAATGAATTCATTTTATTCACAATATATTGAGTATTTAGTCCTTCCCTATAAAAATAGTAAAGTTATGAGTATTTGTCTATATTATTCCAAAAAGCATGTTTCACAATAATATCTATTTTACAACTTTCAAGACAGCCTAAGAAATCTACCCAAGTCAATCTTGCCATTTGGATCTGAAAATAACTAATATTAAAATACTGTCTAACCGTGGAGATATCCCCGTAATTTCAGAGTTGCTACAATCAATTAGATTGAAGGATGATACATAAGAATGGAATATGTACTCCCAGTTATAGTCTCGTCAACTATAAAAGTCTAAAAAGTCTTTGAATAAATCGTGAAATCGAAAATTATCAAACCAAACACTAACCAACAGTACAGAATCGACTGTCGAAACAATATCTATGTCTGTATGGAAGGTACTAAAACTGGCCAACCTGACGCTGCAACTTAAATTCAGACGCCAATGGTTTCCAATAAAAAAAAATCGTCCAAAATTTCTACAATTTGCGAATAATTTTCAACAATTCTCCACCCCTGTAAACGATCCTCACGGAATTTTGCATTAGGTCGAGCGTTGCTATTCTTCAACTCACTACATAGTTTGAGACTGATCGCGTCTGTTTTCCACGAGATACCGAAGAAATAACTTTCATCTTTCAATATCTCCGAATATGGTCAGATCAAACGGAAAATTTAAGAACTGTTTTTGAATATTGACTTCAAGATTCATCCCAATTTTCAATCTGATCTGAAATTCAGGAAATATCCTCAAAATTCCAGATAACAATGAAATTTGACATAATTTTTTCTGATATCTCCGGAAATCAGATCAAATTGAAGTTTGAAAAGCTATTGTGGGAGACTAAATTCAAGGTCTGTGACGAGTTTCATCAAAATCTGGCCAATAAAATCCGGAAAAATATTTTTTTTTCGTTAAAGATGTTGATCATTTAAAAAAAAACCTGTTTTCATAATTTTTAACGATTGAAGACGCACGAAAATTTGCTATGGATTGCGCGTTGATATTCTTCAAATAATGACGAAGTTTTGAAGTTATTGATTTGGTACTTTTTAATATATTCAGAAAATAACCTCAAAATTTTTAACAACTAAATTTTACATATTTTTTCCATATATCTCCGAAAGTAAATATCTTATGGAATCGAAATTTGAAACATTGTTGAAATAGATCCATACGAAATTCTGCAACAAGTTTCGCTTTCGTATTTTTCGTATAACTACGAAGTTTTGATCTGATCTCATCTGTACTGCTTGAAATATCGAGGAGAGAACATCAAAAATGTCCTATCGAATTAAAATTTGAAACATTTTTGCTGAATACTAATGATTTCAAAGTATATGCCAAATTTCCCGAAATCTGGTGAATACTTTCCGAGAAAAAAAATTTTTCAACGACATTTAACTTCTAGATCAACACGAAATTTTGCACCTTGTTGCGCGTTGGTATTCTTCAGATCTGAATTTTCGATCTTATTGCATCTGTTCTTCTTGAGATATTGCGGAAATAACGTTGAAATTTCAAATGACAACGAAATGTAGCATATTTTTTTTCTTATATATTCGAAGGTAAATAGCACATCGATTGAAATTTGCACTATTGTTGAAAATACTGACTCAAAGGTTTCGTCCGAAAATAGTTGAAATCTCATCAATATTTTCCAGGGAAAAAAATTCCAACAAAAGGTGAAAGAAATTCGAATAAATGTTATTTTCAATTTTCTAACAACTGAATCAGCACGAAAGTTTGCACTGAGCTACCTACGCTTTGGTATTCCCAAACTGTCCACCAAGTTTCAATCTGATCGAATCAGTAATTAATAAGAGACCGAGGAGTTAACCTTATAATTTCAAATGGGCCTATCTCCGAAATTATTCGACCGATTTCCCGTATCAAATAACTTAACCGAGATTTTTGGACTACCAACCCTTTATCCAGCAGTATCAAGTCGCTAGGTCATTTCCTCAGAAAGCATATGCGGACGGACAGCATTGAATTTGACCACAGATTCTTCTTCAGAGAGTCCAACCCAATCGTTTAAGGCCATTTTAGGCTTAAAATTCGAAGATTACAGAAATTCTCAAAATCGCCTACTTCAGATCTTGACTGTCATGCCGTTGTATTCTGCAAGTTTTTTTGCACTACCATCTCAATTGGACTATCGGTAGATTCAAGTGATGCCCTTCCATAGTACTATACTAATAATGTAGTGTTGAGTATATGTGCTCCCATAACCAGGTTTCTATCATTGTATGAAATATAAGTATTGCAACGACTTGCACGCCTATGTTGGCATTTAACATTTTTCCTGGGACGCCGCTGGCTTCCATAGAGTAACTTATAAAGGATGTCATATGATGTTATGTCACTTCGGTGAAAAAGGCAGATGACTATTCATTTGTTGGGTTTATTTCCTCTGTGGAATTCGTATGGATAACATACGAACAGCAAAATGGATAATTCATATTTCAATAATAGTAAACATGAAAATTTCCCGGAATTATTTTCACACAAATGTAGCAAGTTCATAACTTTGGAATTCAATATTTATCAATATAGGTACTTTCAAAATTTATAAACCATGTTTTTATGGAGAGAAAGCTAAACTATCTAATAGAAGTAATAGGTAATATCAATATCCTTTTCCGTTTTTACCGGCTTTGAAATGACTTCTTGTATCCATAAAAGTCTTCTCACCTAAACCCCTTATGGCTCATCGTTCCCATATACTTATTCCATATAATTATGAGATCGACATCTAAGGCGGCTCGCACACCGGAGCAATAAGCAACTAGCAACGGGCAAAGAGCAATAAACAATATTATCGTCAGTATGTATTTCACATTCATTTATATGGCAGCTCGTACACCGCCGCAACGAGATATCTTTATCGCCTGTGTACAGCAATGTGTGTTGCTAGCGACACGACGTGCGTATTAAAATGCAATATATATTGCCTGTAGTTCAGCAATATTTGTCTTCACCCAAGGATAAACATAAGCATTTGCGAGTCTAGTAACTGTGGTTTGAAAGTCCCAAGTAAAAAATCCTTCAGCGAAATGTTCGAATACTACAGTCATGGGACCTTGTGTAAAGTGGCCAGAAATTGCTAAACCTACCCTTAATGAAGCTGATAAGTGTTTATGGAATATGTCGAGTCATAAACTTCATAAACCACTCCAGCAATAGAGAAGCCTAATCCAGATCTGCAGTTTCTAACAAGTTTGCTCCCAGATGAAATAATATTACCTGACCTTCAAAGGATAAAAGTTTAAAAGAAGAACCTGTTGCTGGCTGCTTATTGCCCAGGTGTGCGAGCCGCTTAAGAAGACTGCAATATTGCGAGAAGCTTGTCCAACACGTTCCGTTGTATCGAAGTGCAAGTGTGCAAGTTCCCCATGGGAAAGGAACGTTTTCTTTAGAATAGAGTTAACTCAAATCAGTCAGTTGGGAAGTAACTTTTGTCTAATCACTAAGCTGCTTTCAAACCTCAAGTAATATCTCGGTTTTTGGAATTAATTGAATCATTTATCTTTTTGAAGTTGTGATTGTAGTTCAGAAGAATAAAATTTTCTTTAAAAACTGATTTCGAATTACGAAGAAGATAACTATATCATAAATGTGTAGATGATATACATTCGTAATACTTCTCTTTATTTATCCATTTATTTATAAGACAGATCCAACATCCCAAATATCTAATTCATTTTTCGTAGAATTGTTTGATCAGATCTATTAACCTATAGCTGAATTTTTTTTATTCAGCGGGATTAATTGTATGGATTCATCATTAACTAAGGAAAATAGAACTAGGACCGCGTGTCGACACCTATACATCCTGCAGAATATCAAAATCTTCTGGATAATGTCAGTTTTTAGGGACTTTGCAGCAGCATTTCCGAGAAACGAAAAAGAAGCAAGAATTCACGAATGGACCCTTAGGCACTCGACCCTTATCCTTTGGGAAGGTACCGTTGACTATTCGCAGCGAATCGTAGTTAGAGAGTTTTTCAACTATATATTCTAATTTTCCAACGAAGCAAAAAATTAACTGGAAACTACTAAAATTTCAACATATACCACGTTTTCACAACTTGATTTACAATAAGGTAGATTCTGTTTGCGTATTACTATAAACCTTGCCATTCGAGTCATATTGCTATCTTTCTAATCCATAGCAGTATGGCCATGCTACTACGCATTCTATTCCGAGTGTTGTAGCAATGTTTGTTATGAATATTTTCATAGCAATATTGCTATTATGGACCTCCATAATTGGTGATTTCAAATCTGACAACACTGTATTTTGCGACTTCAGAACTACAAGGAAGAAGAAAATAACTTCATAAACATTTCGTGAGATTTCTATGTTTTTGCACAAATTACCTCTATCTATTGACGGTTTTGGTTAATCATGTAAATATCGACTTATTCAAAAACCAATCCAAGGCAAGGCAACCAATAAACGATATCCTGGAACCAATAGAATATTGGTTACCAGAAACTAAATGCAGCAATTTTATTTAGGCGATAGTAATTCGAAATTTGATAAACTTTTCTGTTGGCAACTCATAGGGATTGCTGTTGTTGAGATGATCAGAATAATTATCTGAGCTGTTGTCTTCTATGCTGGTATTTGAGTTTCAGAACACTCCTTAAAATTTATATTTTTCAGATAACAAAGAAAGAAACTTTTTCATGGAGAAAAAGAGCTCCAGTAAAAATAAACTAACATAACTACAAGGACGAATATCTGTCAATAAATCAACAAACATTCTACCTTGATCAGAGCTAATCCATCGGAAAAGCGGCGTCCAAGGAGAATGCTTACAGGTGTTCCACAGTTTTCACTGATCTGCACAACACCTCACCCTGGTGAACCGAAGTATAGGAATATGGATACTCATCACCAGTCAGACGGAAAACTGCAGTATAACTACATACAGCGCGACATCTGCCAGGAGTATCTTGGAAATCCCAACCCTCGAGTGCAGAATACTAAGATCGATATGTATGACGTTCTCTCTTTTGTCGTATCAGGGCGCTGCATTTGCGATATTGCAGTAAACAACCTCCGTCACGACTTGGAAACATTCGGTTCATGTGGTTTCCCACAAGACGATAAGGTCCAATGATAAACTATCAAATCAATAAACATTCTACCTGGATCAGAGCTAATCCATTGAAAAAGCGGCGTCCAAGGAGAATGTATACGGCTGTTTCATAGTTTCAACTGATCTTCAGGCCACCTTACCCTGGAAAGCTGCAGTATAGGAATCTGGATACTTATTACCTATAACTATTTGAGTTCACTGTGGATAGAGTACTGATAACTGATAACAAAACAGTATGTAACTACCCTCTTATCCACTTAGTCTGTCTGCGTCTAACGCACTTTTCGGAAACCAAGTTTCCTTTGTCAAAGACATATTGTTACTGTAACGATATGTCTTGGTTTCCGGAACGTGCGTTAGACGCAGAAAGTGTAAGTGGATAAAACAAAACATACTGTTTTGTTATCAGTTATCAGTATTCCATCCACAGTGAACTCAAATAGTTATGGGTAATAAGTATCCAGATTCCTATACTGCAGCTTTCCAGGGTAAGGTGGCCTGATGATCAGTTGAAACTGTGAAACAGCCGTATCCATTCTCCTTGGACGCCGCTTTTTCAATGGATTCGCTCTGATCAAGGTAGAATGTTTGTTGATATGATAGTTCATCATTGGACCTTATCGTCTTGTGGGAAACCACATGAACCGAATGTTTCCAAGTCGTGACGGAGGTTGTTTACTGCAATATCGCAAATGCAGCGCCCTGATACGACAAAAGAGAGAACGTCATACACATCGATCAAAGTATTCTGCACTCGAGGGTTGGGATTCCCAAGATACTTCTGGCAGATGTCGCGCTGTATGTAGTTTATTGCAGTTTTCCGTCTGACTGGTGATGAGTATCCATATTCCTATACTTCGGTTCACCAGGGTGAGGTGTTGTGAAGATCAGTGAAAACTGTGGAACACCTTTAAGCATTCTCCTTGGACGCCGCTTTTCCGATGGATAAGCTCTGATCAAGGTAGAATGTTTGTTGATTTATTGACAGATATTCGTCCTTGTAGTTATATTAGTTTATTTTTACTGGAGCTCTTTTTCTCCATGAAAAAGTTTCTATCTTTGTTATCTTAAAAAAAATAAATTTTAAGGAGAACTCTGAATTTCAAATACCAGTATAGTAAACCACAGCTCAGATAATTATTCTAATCATCTCAACAACAGCAATCCCTATGAGTTGCCAACAGAAAACATTATCGAATTTCGAATTACTATCGCCTAAATAAAATTTCTGCATTTAGTTTCTGGTAACCAATATTCTATTGGTTCCAGGATATCGTTTATTGGTCGCCTTGCTTTGGTTATGTGTGCAAAAACATAGAAATCTCACGAAATGTTTATTAAGTTATTTTCTTCTTCCTTGTAGCTCTGAAGTTGCAAAATACAGTGTTGTCAGATTTGAAATCACCAATTATGGGAGTCCATAATAGTAATATTGCTATGACAATATTCATAACAAACATTGCTACAACACTCGGAATAGAATACGTAGCAGCATGGGCATAGTGCTATGGATTAGAAAGATAGCAATATGACTCGAATGGCAAGGTTTATAGTAATACGCAAACAGAATCGACCTTATTGTATATCAAGTTGTGAAAACAAATTTTGTTCAGGTATATGTTGAAATTTTAGTAGTTTTCAGTTAATTTTTCTAGCGTTTCATGGAGACCTTTTCACAGTCACGGTATAACTTGCTTACTCCACCTTCCCAAAACTTGCACGGTCGCCACTTACATTAGGTTTTGCAAGGTAGAAACTTGCCGGAAGCGCTCGCTGATGTTGATACCTGAGTACCCTTTAAACAGTTGTACACAGATTCAGTTTCACCTAGAATATTGACAATTGACTAGGTCTAGGTTTCCTCCTTACAACAGACACTAACTCAGAACGGATATACTAGCAAAACTATGTAATCTATGTAAAATTTCACTACAATATTTACACCGGTTATCAAGAACAGGATGTTTCACTAATTGGGGTAACTCCAATTTCTTCGGAAGCGGCCAAATAGTTTTTATTCTGTTATCGGCGCGTCATTGTTGAGTGGAGATTCGCGTAACGGTTTTCCGAATAACATTTTTTGCGCTTGTTTCGAGGACCAGCGCGATATCTTTTTGCCCGAATGTTTGTTATTTTCGAATTTCCGTGCAGAAAATGGTCTCGAATGAATAGTTCGTACTCGCAGAAGAAGAAGAATCCATGGTCGAATTCAATTATGTCCTTCGGCGAAGTTCATGAATATTGGTGAAATCTAGGACGTTTTCATGTTTGTCGCATTGAAAACTTGCTATTATAAGACAGTACCTGTTTAAGGTTTTAAAAAAGCCGTCCAATGAAATGAACAGTAATTCTGTTATAGAAAGTGCATATTAGCCTAAGGGTCATTAAGAACAGGGTCACTATGTATCAAGTTCTGCAATTACTATAATGAATTCGTCGAAAATCATCTTCATTCCCTACACTGAAAGAAAAATCTCAGTTATACTGAATAAACCTTTGTTTCTTCCGAATTTGTTAAGAATAAGTAAATAATATTCACAATCAATATGGCTGAATCATTAAAACTGTTTGTAATATGTTTTGATATTATCTATAAACAAAGCATTTGTTACAGCGATATTCAGTTATTACAAAGAAAATAAGTTAACGATAAATAATTTGTCCATTACAAAGATTCAAATATTTCTCATTAATAAGTTTTGGTAACTATCAATATATAATGGGGTGGCTATTAATAAATACATATTCACGTTTATTATGATTCGGGGCTGTTCAGAGTCACCTCAGATCGTGTTCAGACTCGTCGATTATCGTGTGCGTGGTGTCAGTAATCTTATAGTATCTGATCGTTCCATCGGGTCTGATTTTTGTGTCGAGGCTCTTAGCATTCATAGTGATATTGAATTGGAACATTGGAATTGTTAAAGAAGAGGAAACAAATCAGGTATGTATACACTACTAATTTTTCCAACCTTTATTCGATATGGGTAGTTCGTGCATCAAAAACTTGATAAATGTGAATTTTGCAAAGGCAGGTCGAAATTTGGTTGTACATTGATTATGACTCAGATATACAAAAGCAGTATTGTAAACCAATGAATATTTAGATAATTGACTCTGATTATATAGGGTCTTTCAATAGGGACGGGTCGATGTTGGCAGCCTGTGGCGGCCATGTTGTTTTAACGTCGTCTTTCTAACCTATATTTTTTTATTCAGTTAGTAATGCCAAATCACCATGGCAATCACCTAACCGCCAAGTTTGAATCCAATCGCTCAGGTAGTTTCTGAAATAAAAAATAAATAACTTCAAAACTTCAAATGCCTATAACTCCGAAACTATTTGATCGATTTGGCCCATTAACGAACTCAACCGCGGCATTCCAATGCGCGACCTATCCTGAAAGTTTCAAGTTGCTAGCTCACTTCGTTCGACAGTTATCGTGTCTACGGCCGGCCAACCGGCCGGCCGGCTGGCCGGCCGGCCGGGCGGACAGAATCGATTTTGACACCGGATTCGTCATCAGTGAGTCCAACCTAGTCGATTGAGACCATTTTCGGCTCAATCATCCAAAATTACAGACATTTGATTTATTTCATGTCAAAATCGACCCGTCCTTATTGAAAGACCCTATATTTGCGAAACATGTTTCAAAGATGATTTATTTTTCAGAAAATGGAATGAATCCCTTCAAACTGCCAAAGGAGATATATGAGAAAGGAGAAAACTGAATGAGATAGTGCCTCGTACAGAAAATATGGTTCAAAAAAGGCTTGGACTCAACGAAACAGATTTCTTGTGTGGATTCGAAGCAGTTTGAGTTGATAAGAAAAAACCTAATTCAATTCATTTTATATACGAATTCTCAAATATTCTCTTCTGACGTGTTGAAACTATTCTTCAGGAAAAAAGTGAGTCAGTGATTGAATTTATTGTTTATTGTTATTTTCGGAATAGCTCTTATTTCTTGTTGCAATACTGTCATAACATTTTATTCCAAACTTCGTTGTATGTAGTAAATAGGAAGATGTCAGTTAATTATTTCATAAAACATAAATATATGTACTGCTGCATTTATTTAGTAAATGGACTCTTCAATTAATGCATAATATTGAGCATTGTTTCAAGTATAAAAAATAATAATTATTTTTGATTTTGAAAATAAATGATTTGCATGAAAGATTTATTGCTTCATTGCTACCAATACCCACATATGAAGAAATCCAGCTCCATGTTTTTTCCACTGAAATAAACATTGATTGATAATCACAAAATATTTGTTCATTACTAATGAACAGTAATTTACTTCCAATATTCGTTAACATCCGAAGAACAAAATGTATTTATAGTTATGCCATATTAAGCATAGACCACAAAATATTCATTCACCATTAATAAATGAATAATATGATGAAATGAATGTATGATAACCTTAAATAAGTCTTTATATATCAAGGCGTGAACAAATAATTTGTTAATACAAAACAAATATTTGATAAGCCATATTTCAATAACGGATTGGGTGACTGTTAATAATTATTACTTAATGTAACCAAACTGTTCTTTCAGTGTAAGAGCCATCTGTTTATAGGAAATAATCTGAGTAGATTTATTAAAATTTTTCGTATCTTCGCACACATAAGCTGAATTGAATTTTCAAATGGTAGGTTCTTGGAAATTATCGCACAAAACGATATTACGAAATTATCATACATGCGGTATCGTACATAGTACAGTGCATCAAAATTGCAATAAAAATAGAAACGCTGGGTTGTATGAAATCACATAAACTGAATAATCTTCTCTATTTTGTGATTATATCATTCTTGAGCACGCCGGAAGGTAGGTCGTTCGTAGACTTGAGCAAGCATGCCACCAAGTCCTGGCGAAGTAGTGCTCGGCGGTCAAGTAAACAATATGGGATGGACTCGTCGACTTACGACGTTATCAAGTACGGAGTATCGACTATGCATGAACGGGTATAAGAGTCTTGAAATTTTCAGGGTTAGTTCAAAGCCCAAATATCCCGGTTGAGTTCGTAAATGAGCAAAATGCGCCCATTGATTTCAGGGTTATAGCCAGCTGAATTCTTCCCTCAACATCTGGACAAATTCCGACTTGATATTTTGATATTGCGTTGATTCTCCTAGGTTTTGCTCTACACTGAAAGAACAGTTTGGTTACATTAAGTAAAAATTATTAACAGTCACCTAATCCGTTATTGAAATATGGCTTATCGCATATTTGTTTTGTATAAACAAATTATTTGTTCACGCCTTGATAAATAAAGACTTATTCAAGGTTATCATACATTTATTTCATCATATTATTCATTTATTAATAGTGAATAAATATTTTGTGGTCTATGCTCAATATGGCATAACTATAAATAAATTTTTTTCTTCGGATATTAACGAATATTGAAAGTAAATTACTCATCATTAGTAATGAACAAATATTTTGTGATTATCAATCAATGTTTATTTCAGTGGAAAAAACATGGAGCTGGATTTCTTCATATGTGGGTATATTGGTAGCAATGAAGTAATACATCTTTCATGCGAATCATTTATTTTCAGAATCAAAAATAATTATTATTTTTCATACTTGAAACAATGATCAATATTATGCATTAATTGAAGAGTCCATTTACTAAATAAATGCAGCAGTACCTACATATATTTATGTTTTATGAAATAATTAACTGATATCTTCCTATTTACTACACACAATGAAGTTTGGAATAAAATGTCATGATAGTATTGCAACAAGAAATAAGAGCTATTCTGAAGATAACAATAAACAATAAATTCAATCACTGACTCACTTTTCTTCTGAAGAATAGTTCCAACACGTCAGAAGAGAATATTTGAGAATTCTTATATAGAATGAATTGAATTAGGTTTTTCTTATCAACTCAAATTGCTTAGAATCCACACAAGAAATCTGTTTCGTTGAGTTCAAGCCTTTTTTGAACCATATTTTCCGTACGAGGCACTATCTCATTCAGTTTTTTTCTTTCTCATATATCTCCTTTGGCAGTTTGAAGGGATTCATTCCATTTTCTGAAAAATTAATCATTTTTGAAACATGTTTCGCAAATATAATCAGAGTCAATTATCATAATATTCATTGGTTTACAATACTGCTTTTGTATACGTGAGTCATAATCAATTTATAACCAAATTTCGACCTGCCTTTGCAAAATTTACATTTATCAAGTTATTGATGCACGAACTACCCATATCGTAAATAGGTTAGGAAACATTAATAGTGTATACATACCTGATTTGTTTCCTCTTCTTTAACAATTCCAATGTTCCAATTCAATATCACTATGAATGCTAAGAGCCTCGACACAAGAATCAGATCCGATGGAACGATCAGATACTATAACATTATTGACACCACACGCACACGATAATCGACGAGTCTGAACACGATCTGAGGTGACTCTGATGAACAGCCCCGAATCATAATAAACGTGAATATGTATTTATTAATAGCCACCCCATTATTTATTGATAATTACCAAAACTTATTGATGAGAAATATTTGAATCTTTGTAATGGACAACTTATTTATAGTTAACATATTTTCTTTGTAATAACTGAATATCGCTGTAACAAATGCTTTGTTTATAGATAATATCAAAACATATTAGAAACAGTTTTAATGATTCAGCCATATTGATTGTGAATATTATTTACTTATTCTTAACAAATTCGGAAGAAACAAAGGTTTATTCAGTATAACTGAGATTTTTCTTTCAGTGTAGAACAGCTCAAAAACTAATGCATTTGCGAGTTAAAAGACGTTAGGAATACTAATGTTTATAGTTTACTCGAAACATATCGTTTCAGTAACGATTTATCTTCGACAAAGGAAACTTGGTTTCCGAAACATGCGTTAGACGCAGAAAGTGTAAGTGGATAAGAGGGTAGTTACACACTGTTTTGTTACTTATTACCCGTCAGACGGAACACTGCAGTATAACTACATACAGGGCGCCATCTGCCAGGACCATATTGCCTATCCCAACCCTCGAGTGCAGAATACCTTGATCGATAAGCATGACGTTCATCCTTTTGTCGCCGCAGGTTTGTTGATTTATCGATAGGTATTCGTCCTTGTGGTTATGTTATTTCAATTTAAGATAACCTTGAACACATTTCGATAAGCATACACTTCCCTATTTTCAATAATATCAATAATACTGAACGAATGGATCTTGCAATATTTTATTTTCAAATTATTTTATTATCAAGCACACCAAGTAACTACTATTTTGAGGTTGCTAAGATAGCAATATTGATAGCAAGATTCTTATTAGGTAACAGATCATATTGCTCAGAATAGATTTTCAGAATACCAATATTCCTCACCTTGTTATGGAAGCAATATCTTTTCCTGGCAATATTGCTGTTTGCAATATGTAATGAGGATAATTTAGCCATGAGACAATTGAAGTGACTCGATATCATGTTTTCAGTGAAATGGAAAAGGTGTTTGAATTCCATAATTTTAGCGATATGCGTTTAGTATGAATTTTCATATTTTCAAAATATGATCATCTTCACTTGATGCAGAATTTCGTGACGAAATCGCTTCGAGATTGGACAAAGACGTAAAAGCTTCGGACTCACGTTAGTGCTTTTCGAGAGCTCTCAACGTGAATTCGGACAAGTTACAGAGGCCCCTTTGTCTTTTCGATCATGTTTGCAATATAATATTTTGCTGGTTTGATACCTCTGTAAAAGATACGAAAGATGCACTTTCATAAACAGAGGGAATTCCCATATATTTCATAGATTTCTGAAACAAGAATTAGGTCCAGACAATTATGAACCTGTCTCTCATAGAGTTTTCATTTTCTATTCAACTCACCTCAAAGGAACATTGCTAGTGACATCAGTTTTGTTCTGGAATAGGAACGCTAGAGGCCAACTTATCCAAGATGGACTCCTAAAAGTTTAATTCAAAATTAGAAAATACGATTGATTATAAGTATGGTAATCAACAATATATATCTCATAAACCGAAGTCGACCGGCACTTATTGGCATGTTATCAAAGATTGTCCCACGACGTCTACAGTGTAGGCACTCAAAATATTTCAAATTGACATTCTAATTTAAATGCCTGTTGCATTTTTCAATTGAGGTATTAAACAAGGGTTCATTTAAGATTTTCATTATTAAGCATCGATAGATGATGAAATGCAGGGCAGACGAAATGAAAAGGAAATTGACGGCATCTGCGTCATCTGATTTTCATTATTTTGTCTAATGTATTGACGGTTTCTGAATTCAAAACCGACAAAACATTAGGCAAAATAATAAGAAACAACTAAGAATTTTTCAACAAAAAACAAAAACAAGAAATCAGGAGTATATATGCTCAAATTGTGGTCCATGCCCATATGTGTATGTTGGTCAAACGGACAGAGCTTTCGAAACTAGAATAAAAAACATCACAATTCGTACATTAATAACAAATCAAACTCTACTTACGCCAAACATCTAATAGAAAGAGAACATTAATTCGACTACAACTTTAAAATTCTCCATACAGAAAACAAGAGCAATAGATTGAACCTTTTGGAAGCATTAGAAATAAACAGGTACCACGAAAAACAGATTTTACTCAACGACCAAACTGACCTGAATAAATCCTCATCACTGAAAGTTTTCGAACTTACTTGCTGGAATTCCTATGAAAAACATAGGTGATATTTTGTCACATTTTAAGGTTTCCAACTTGTATTTAAACGAAACGATTTGGTAAGTAATTAGTTACCATTCTCATCTGATCAAGTCACAATGAAAGCGACGAAAAAATTTTCATCTTGGTAAGACCGAAACAATCAAATATATCAAGTGCAAACTGAACAACATATTTTCAGTTACAAAATTTTCCACTCTGTGGTACAAAACAATCTAATAAACCTCCCTGTATCTATTATTTCACGCAAAACTTCCTACAATTCTCCTAATTATCAAACTCAAACATGTATTTTATGATGTATCAGACTATTATAATATAAAAGTATAATATATTAAATTATACTCAAATGTTGACAATCGTCTATAAAATCCACAGTATTGATGCCGCATGGTTTTTTGAGCGATTTTATTGAAATTGAACATAGATAAAAATTATTTATTGTTGTGGACAAGAAAATTAACAAGGTGATGGAACTTTTCGGAAAATAAATGATTATTCCTGATGAATCTGTCCATTTTGAAGAAAGAAATAAATTTTAGCTTGAAACTGGAGAAAAAAAAGAAGGGAGAATCTTTTACCAGCATTACAAGATTTTATAATTACATTTCCGAACAAACAGTAACTGGAGAGAAATGATTTTAGTATTTTTTTTTGTGAAAAGAGAAGAAAACCAAATGCTCCATTGAAATGTGGGAAAGATGTCCTCTATAATATTGCTCTGTGATTAAAATATAGACTTAAATAAATTATTCATCAAAATAAAATATGTTTGGAGTATATGCTTGCCAAATTTTATGAACCTATATGCAGTATGATCAGAATAAGAGCAGAAGGCTCACTGCTTGCATGGAACTAGAACGAAACTTCTGCCGAAGTACTCAATTGCGAGCGGAAATAAATTTTAATGATCTGTAATACCGGCATAAATTCATAAATCCAGCAATACAGACAAACCGAAGTCGAAAACAAACAGAATATTTTAAATCAGAATTGGTCTAGATGGATTTTATTCTTCTTCCAACGTTATTT
This sequence comes from Myrrha octodecimguttata, assembly GCA_958510865.1. Lineage (NCBI taxonomy): Eukaryota > Metazoa > Arthropoda > Insecta > Coleoptera > Coccinellidae > Myrrha > Myrrha octodecimguttata. Next base: position 19,212,254 of record OY294060.1, read on the forward strand.
CACTCGAAATTATTACTATAATTCGAATATGCAAAAATATCCATCTGTTCCCATTAGAAGATGAAAAATTTTCTTCATTTCCGGTTGAAACTAAATTTAACGACACACCTTCATCGATTTCAAGCGATGGACCAAAAGCTCCGGTCATAGTTACGGTTATCCCGACTGACATATAGGCAAAGGATAATCTGTCAATTTGGATAACCGTAACTATAAACGGAGCTTTTGGTTCATCGCTTGAAATAGCTACTCAAATACTTCAGTCGATGAGAAACAATCTGAAGTAATCAATGTCTTAAATGCCAATCCCATTTCTTGAAAAAATATAGAATTGTTGGATATATTCATCAAGTACTTACGAGGGTGACTGGAGAGTGGCTTGATTCCTCGTTGGTGACTCTACCATAATCCTTTTTGTGGTACATGCAGCTATTGATGGATTGTATATTTTGGGATCGCTAACCATACGTACGAAGAAGGATCTCTTGTAAGCGAGTGCGTCTCGCTTTTTCTTTTCCCTGAGTTCGTTGACCTCATCTTCATTCTCCTAAGGAAATTTCAGTCATTTTCATGTAGTTAGATTCATTTACATGGATCCTTCCAAAAAAGAACAACTCACCACTGAATTTCATTATTGAATTAGAATTGAATGATATATAGTTCATTCCATCACATCTTCGGAATGATTATCATTATCAGTGTATAATGAACGACAAGTACAAAATTATAGCAACAAAGATGTTATGACTTCCATAACAAAAATATAAGAAACGCTCCATCAAAACAAATACTAAAATAAAATACTGTTCGTAAATTTCATTTTACTTTCTGGTTGATACTCATGTCATTACTCATTTTCCATAATCATAACTTAGATCCCTAATATTTTCAAAGAGATTCATAGTATCAATGCGACTTGGAAAAACAATAAACTGTTCGGCAATTAGACAGCCAAAGTTCACGTATTCGCAGGACCTTCCACAGGTGGTCAACTCACACGGTTTGAATATATATGGAAAATGAATCCATGCACGTGCCGAGAAACATTGGTCTTTCTCGTTTAACTTGTTTTATATGCATATTTAGCTCTCATCAAAACCATAATTTGAAACTTTAGTAGACCAAGACGAAAAAGCAATGTAAGTATGATAATATATGTTCAGAAGAATCCAATTCAAATTAATCGAGTTTTGCCCTACTCTGTGGACACCGAGGGAAAATTAAATATTATGTATTTTGTGGGGAATTCACGTAGTACAGACATTTCATGTTTATTAATTATTCTGGTAGACTCTACACTTAGAGGCACTGAGAGATGTGGCGGAGCATTCAGTACTTACTATAATTAGCATTTCCAATATTTTCGTTATTCGAACTTTATGAGCAGCGATGACATGATAAACAATTACGCTTAAAATTTGAAACATTGTTTATCCATATAAAGTTGAAAAAAGATATAATGTATGTCAAGTTTCGATATTGCCAAACCGTAATGGCCAGTTTCCTGAATACTTTCAAAAATTCTGATTCTTACTGGCAGCATTTTCCCGCGATATGGAATGCATTCTATACGAGGCTATTATTTTACTATTCTCAACTATCAGAAGTGGGTCGTTCAAGCTTTTCATGAAAATTCAGGTTATGCGGAAGTGGCCCATGATGGCATACCCGGTAATACGGCAGAACTTGGCTTGAAGACGCGCGCGAACTAGTATATGAATGTTGACCAGAGTTACCTTTGTGACCGAGAATAGCGATGCTGGTACCGGTACGAATTTATACGTGTTGCAGTGTGGTTATGCCTATAGAATTCTGTTTCTTCTAACCTCATAAGTTGATTTAAATTTGGTTGGAGTACTGCATAGAAAATCTGAAAGGTACGTTCTGACGTACATGTTCATGGATTAAAATTATAATTCCAACTTCACAAGAATGCTCTTTAAAAATTTGGTTTGTTAGAAGATGTCACCTTATGAGCAAAACCCTACACATACATGCAGGGCAAAATAGGACACAACCTAACAGGGGTATGCCTTTTTAGGCTCATTTAAAGTCATAAATCCTATGCAATATTGAGTAATGTGTTCGTTGATCTGAAGTGTTCATGGACATTTTCGATTTTAATAGACACTGTAGGTATAACCATTGAGTTTTCACATGTTTGAAAACTTAATGGTATATCGATATATCAGAAAGTCCACAAAGGTTGAAGAAATAAAATGGAAGGAGACGAAAAAAATAGAACATATGAAACGGACAGGAGTAAAAGTATTGCGGATACAACTTGATGATGCATTCGAAAAGGAATCAACATTCTCAATTGAAAAATCAGACGATAAATACAGTGCGCGTCAACATTATGGAACAAATTTATTTTCTCAGAAGAAAAATATTTGGCAACAATATCCTGAAACAGGTTAAGTTTTGTTTAACTTTTAGCAAATTTATATGTATTTTCGAAGGATTTCTGTTGCACCCTGTGACATCTCCATAAACCCCTCTGAATTTTTTGAATAGGGAAATTGGGTCATGTGGTACTTTTTTGGCAAGGTCTTTGTATCTTCTATACAGGCGTGCAGAAATTTTCAAGAAGAAATTTTTTTTTTGAAAAATCAGTTCAAAGAGTTTTTCAGTATGTGCACTTTGTCATGGCTCATTTACTTTGAGACGATGGTACCTGATGAAATTTGTCACCGAATGAAAGTTGAACATTACAGTTTTGCTCATGCACAACTTTCAACCCCCTGAAGTGAAAATTTGTTTTTCTCCATTAAAGGGATCGTAGGGGTTGAAAGTTGTAAATGAACAAAACTGTAATGGGCGACTTTATTCGATGACAAATTTCATCAGGTACCATCGTCTCAATGTAAATGAGCCATGACAAAGTGCACATACTGAAAACCTCTTTGAAGTAACTAATTTTCCGAAAAAAGAAAGTTTTTTGGAAATTTCTGCACACCGGTGAAGAAGATACAAAGACCTCGCCAAAAAAGTACCACATGACTTACTTTCCCTATTCAAAAAATTTAGAGGGTTCATGGGGATGGCACTGGGTGCAACAAAAATACTTCAAAAATGCATAAAAATTTGGTAAAAGTGGAAAAAAAATTACCTGTTTCAGGATTTTGTTGCCAAATATTTTTCTCCTGAGGAAATGAATTTGTTCTATAATTTTGACGCACGCTGTATATAACGATGATGCGTTTCGTTCGTTAAGGAGGGAAAAATTTTCTAGATCGATAGCAAGAGAACAGTAAATGAGTTGTTGAAAGTGTAATTTATGGGCACAATTTTTTTCTTGGTTTTGACTTTAAAGGCAAAGTTAACACTTGTGATACTTGTCAATAATATATGCCATTTTGCCCTGTATTATTTCAATTCGATAGGATATTTTATTCTTTATATTTCAAATATTGTTTTTCTCTGCGGGCTTAATTTCTCTATACCCTTCATTTATGAGTATATGAAAATATCGTTTTATATGAATAAATCATTTTTCATTTTTGTATGCTGTTTTACCCAGATTAGTATGGGTGAAATGGATAACGCAACCTCCGCTTCAACAGTTCTTTCTCAAAAAATTTCGAAAATTACAGAAATTGTGGCGAAACGATGACTATATACTAAATACTATTGAAATTGGCAGTAACTTTTCGAATAGGATGTCTGAGGAAACACATAGGTGTAATAAGAATGCTGCTTAAGGCATGAATTTCTTTCACTAGTTTTCTCTGTGCAATAATGTTGTGTTGAACTTGGATGAACTGTATTTGGAAATAAGAAACTTTTCTTGGTATACGAATCAGTATAAATGCTTCTTGTTGGTCTGTGAGCACATTCTTGTTGGTATTTAATTGCCTGTACAATAAATGAATATAGATTAAAGGAAAAATCGGAAACTTCGATTCGATACCAACATTTTCAGTTGACCCTATCGAAACGATATCAATTGTTAACTTTTAGAACATAGTTTTATTTCGAGGATTCTATTTCTATTTATAATATTATGGCGAGAAACGGCCTCACGGATCTTGCTGAACAATAAATTAAATAACAACTCTAATGTCAGTACTCAGTATCTACATTATTCCACGAAGATTGAGCAGAAATTTACTTTATTGGAGTAGGTAGGAGATAATACAATTATTTTTCAGGTAGTTTTCGGAAATAATGTCATCAATTAGTTTGACGAAGTAAAAGTAAAGTTTCGCATTCACACATTACGCGTTAAAGTGGCTGGCCTCTCTGTTTAATGCGTCGTTGTCGAAAGGTGTCTCTTAAGGTAGCTGTGATATCACTATTGAACTTTATACCCATTTCTCCAACAATATTGTATATCTTGATTTGAATAAATTCGAAAGAGGTGTTAAAAACTCAATGTTGAATAGATGTTACGATTATCTTGATGATAATATAGTGATTATCTGATTATTAGTTATTCTCATCTGTGTGATTTCATTACTTATATTATTCTAGAAAACGTACGGTTTTTTATAAACAACCATCGTATATTCAACAGAGAAATTTGAATTGTTTTCTGTTGTGAATTCTTTTCTGAATATTTTTGGGCAATATGAAATGGGGACCTTAAACATTCCGTTATAAGCATAATATGATAGTTGTCAAAATGTCAATTCAGGTAATAACTTATTATTTTGTCGGATAATTTATCTATTTTGAAACGTCATTACAGGTGAACTATCCTCACCACTAGAGAGGGTATCTGTATAATTTTGTTAATATTCTCGTCAGTATTGAAACCAAATCGTGACATTCCAAAGTATCAAATATTTGAAACCAAAAAATCTAAATAAATCAGTTTGTATCATGGCAATGTGTTTAATCAGATGACTTCAAATTAATTGATTCCATTGAATTTCTACTTGAGCAGAAAATTTTCAGGAAAACATTGTTATTCCACTGCTTTCATGGAAATAAACGTCAATGCAAAATTTTGATTGAATTTTCAAGAAAAATACTCCAGTTTTCCACTTCCTAGGCCTATTCCAAATATTCGAATATTTAACATACCACTGGAAGGCCAACAGCTTGAAACTTGATCCTGCGCTGGGAAATCAGACCCAAAAAAGTCCATTCAAATATTCAGCAATTACTGATGAATTTTATTCTTACTGATCAAACTTCAACATCCCTTAGTCTGTGAAGGCAGTATTATTCGAATATAGTTCATAAAGCAAATCCATATGATTCTTTGGTTTGAGGCGGCGTCGACAGAGAAGCTAAATTGCCATAGTCTCTCAGTGTGAAAGAAGCCTTAGAGGTTCCAAAATTAACTCTAGGGAAACCAGACAATGAAGCAGATTTCTATCATCATTCAGAAAAGATCCAAAAACTCAAATCAGGGAAATACATACGTCTAAAAAATTTTTCGCTGCGTACATATTTAACAATTCGCGAATAATTTCTAGAAAAGTTTTTGCAGCTGAAACCTTTTCCTCTTAAGATGACATATTTATTTCTGGTAATTGTTATTGAAGGTGAGGAAATAAATCCTGATAGTCTAGGATGAAATAATCCACCAAACAATTTTTCATTGAATGTTGCGACATGATGTAAGGTAATCTCGATCGAATTAGTTTTCGTCGAAAAATTGAAAGAAATAAGATTCTTGAACATCACACCACAAGACGGAGAAAATAAATTAGGCTTAGCTCATACTTTCAACTTGACAGAGCAGGACCACCTCTCTAAGAGGTAAGGTATAGTGGAGATATAGGCTTTATCCCCTGGTTTATCTGAAACGAATCTGTTGGGGATATGAGGTGACAACTTGAGAAGAGTTAAAGAAATAGAAAATACTTGTTACAGAAGCCTTGATGACGTATATATTTCAAAAAACAGGATAAACCACTAGCTCATACTCGCTTAATTTTCTTAAGGTTGAAAGAGACTTTTTTGATCAGTTGATGTTGATTAATTCGTCTTATTTCAAATTATTCTTGTTGCTATTATTTATTTTCTTTGCAATGCAGCAGAAAGTTTTCCATGTCATATCTTTTCTTGAAAGTATTTTCTTCTTTCCAATCCCTCTGATATTGTGTATTGTTGTGGTAGTTCTTTCTTCATGAGAAAATAGTAAATTGTGCCGAATTGCCTAAAACTTCTCCTAATTTTGAGTGGTTTATCCCCATGACATGCCTGTACCTCGCAAATGCCCCATGAAGTTTGATAAGGAAATTCTCTCTGTTATTAATAGTCGTTTCACGTTGAATAATTCAGAATTGATTTCGACTAGAAAAATCTCATAATCGTTTTTGCTTCGCTGTGTCAAATTCTGAAACATTCGTTGTGATGGGATCTTTGCATACTTCAACCCAATGACCTCAATTCTAGAAAAGCTAATTCAGGGTGAACGTGTTCGATCAAACAAAAATATCAGATTATTCTCGATACGTGCTAGGGATTCTTCTCAATCGTGTGATTAGGGTGGACTGGGTACGGTTGAAACATTTCAGCATTTATCATGCATAGCATCGGGATTTGTTAAGCGAGCGATATCGGAAACATACTAAATAAAAGACCTTATAACTGTCTACTATAGGGCAATGTCATTTGAGATCACTGTATAGTAATTTCTGAGCAAAATCAAATTTAAAGAAACCAGTAATTTGTTTTAACCGTCCCCATGCCAGGGTCGGTTGAAACACTGTCTGGGGTCAAATGAAACACATGCAAATAATAGAAAATATAATCAATTAACATCTCTTATTAATCTTCTAATAACATGTTTCGAATGGTAATGGCACAGTTGACTATCACAAATATTTTTATTAAGTAATATTCTAGTCTGTGACTATATTTATAATCTAACATTATTTTTAATCAGCCTTCAGTTTTATATTAAGTACAACTTAAACTAAATAATAATTAGATTTTGGTAGCGATAATTCTTTGGCTATACTTATAATCTAACATGATTTTTAATCAGCCTTCAGTTTTATATAAAGTACCTATAACTTGAACTAAATAATAATTAGATGTTGGTAGCGACAATATTTTTCAAATAAAGTTACTAAGCAATCATGCTTTTATATTTCTCAACTATCAACACATTTTAATTATGAACTATGCAAACAAAAGACATCAATTGAATAAAAATGAAACATAAAATATAGTAAAATTTTAAATGAAAATACTTTAACGGTAACGAGATCATTCGGCGTCACACAATTATGTCAAACATAACTAAGGCTACCTTTTGTGCACTGTTCATGCGCCCACATTTTATTTACTGTACATTGTATCCATTTTTCCTGCGGTCTGCTTTCTGGATATGCTGACATACATACAACACAGTAGCACTCTTCTTCTTCTGATGATGATTCTTGTCGCGTGTTAGTTTTTTCTTGTTTGTAATATTTCGTTTAATCTTTTCTCCATCTTATCTTTTCTTAACTTGCTTAGCGTTTGTTCGTTCCATTCTGATTTCATGTTCTCTTCTCATCTCTTCTTTATCAGGTGAGTCTGTGTATATTGTAGATTTCCTTGGGTTTCGGCCCCTATTTGTTGATTTTCTTGAAGGTGCTTTTGGTAGTGGTCGTATTGCTTCCGGAGAAAATACAGGTGGTATAGTCGAAGTTGTGACATTTTCCGTTTGATTTGTTTACACAGGAATGGATTTAGAACTTGTAGAAGGTGTTGGTGCAAGCCAAACATTACTACTACCACTTTGATATTCGGGTAGTGTAATCAAAGGTGCTGGATTTGCAATAATTTTCCTTGTTCTTTGTCTAGTGCTTGTGAACATTGTGGCATATTTTCCGTAAGTTGTTGTACAGGAAGAGCTGCGCTAGAAGGCTCCTCCAACTCTTCGGGTGGTTCGAGGGTTACAATGGAAGATGACGGTGGTGCCGTTTTATTCTCAGGTATACTAGTATTCGGAATAAAACCATCAGCTGTCTCGATTGGATTTGGCCTATCTGTCACAAATGCAGGGGCAAAATCGAGTTCAGTAAACAAATGTCGATCAAAGGGAACAATCCCAGTAGTGCGAAAGTCAGCTTGAATATTGGATTGTGTAAGAGCAAGTGGTATAGCAGTAGTTAAAATCCCTGTTTCAACCGTACCCACAAGTAATGTTTCAACTGTCCCCACCCCCTCAGGGGCTGTTTATCTAGGTAAACAGTACGGGGATCGCCAAACCCGAGGTACCCGAGGACCTGGTGGCTTGCCACCTTGTATACACCGTCCTGACCTAGTCACGTCTTAGGGTGGATGGGGAGCTTTGCTTAATCGCACGGCTCGAAGAGGAGTTAACCTCAATAAAAATCCCCAATCCTAAGGTAAGATAAGTCGCCGATGGGATGCATGGCCAGGGGAAGCTGGTGCCCGAGACTTTCTCACCACGGAGACCGGGCGCTCTCCGTGGGACATTTTAGCCTTCCTCATGGTATGAGGTCACTGCCATGAGGCGACGTTTATTTACACTCGTCTCGTGGGATCGACTATGGATGTACGAAAATTAACTAAAGAACTGGAGAAGAGTTTGGAGGGGACCACTAGTGGCCCCTCGGGTAGTGGTAGTTCAGCTCGGGGGAGAAGCAGCAGCTTGACTCTGAGTGTGAACGAGAGGTTGAGAAAGGTCGGGTCGGACCTGAGGGAGTATGTTCTCGCTGAGAACAACAAGGTTAGTAAAAGCGCGGCGTCGTTCATACTAAAGTGTATGAACGAGTATGAGTGCACTATTGCACAACTAGCAGCTGAAAATCAGCGGCTAAAGGGAGTCGTCTCCGAGAAGGAGAAATGGCTCAAGAAGGTGGAGGATGGGGAGATCCTCTTAAGTGGTCAGGCCCGACAGAGTGCCTGGGCGAGCGCAAGTGGTAGCGCTGTGCAAGTTAAAAGTGCGTCCGCACCGAGGGAACCCCCCCCGAAAAGGGAGGCCCCAAAGTCGTACGCGCTTATGGTGAAAGATGCGAGCGGGAAGCTCGATAGTGAGTCTGTGAAACGGAAGGTGCTCGCAGAGGTGGCTACCGCGGTCAATGTTAGGGTGACTGCGGTTAGAAAGTGCAAGAGGGATGGCGGTATTGTCATAGAGACAAAAACCGCCGGAGAGCTTGAGAGTCTGTCGAGCTGTAAAAAGTTCGGCGACATAGGTATGAAAGTGGAGAGACCCAAGAAATTGGGCTCCAGGGTGTTGATCTTTGACGTTCCGTCAAAGATGGGTGAGAAAGAGCTGGTGGATGAGCTCTTCAAGCGGAATGGGTGTGGCCTCGAACAGGAGGCATTTGTCAGAGATGTTAGGATCAAGGCCAGGAATGGCCGGGGTGAGTCTGGCAATGTGGTACTTGAAGTACCACAAACAGTCAAGGATGGGTGGCTGAAAGAAAGGAGGGTGTATGTCCATTTCCTCGCCTGTAGGGTGAAGGAAATGAGCCTGGTCGAGAGATGCCACAGGTGTCTTAGCTTGGGACACCTGGTAAAGGAATGCAAGTCGAAGGTGAATGCTTGCAGAACGTGTGGCAAGGATGGGCACATTGCACGCGAGTGCAAGAACAAGAGCGAATGCAGAGAGTGCATTCAGCGTGGTAGGAAAGATACCGGGCACAGTACGTCTAGTACTAAGTGTCCCGAGTATCAGATGCGGATGAAGCGTATGAGGGCAAGACTGGGGGACTAAGTTGCAGGAATGCAGCTTAAATTCCTGCAGTTGAATGGGCAAAGATGCTACGGCGTCATGAGTGAATTAGGTGACTGCATGCTGCGTGAAAGGTTGAGCATATGCATGCTGCAGGAACCCTATGTTAAGGATGGGCGAGTGACTGGACTCCCCAGCGCCATGCGAGTTTTCGAGTCAATCGGCGGTTCGGCAGCCATTGTGGTCAATGACCGGGATGGTGATGTCGTCCCGATTCCCAATCTTGTAGATGAGAGGGGCGTGTGTATTTGGTTCAGGAATGCCTTGTATGAAGGTTATATAGTCTCTGTTTATTGTCAGTATAAGGATGAATTGGAGCCATACTTGGGATATATTGAGAGAGTTCTAAGAAAGATTGGGAACAATCCAGTCCTTATCGGACTGGATGTGAATGCGACATCCCCCTTGTGGTTCAGCAAGGGGATGAAGATGTATGGCAGAAGTATGGACAGGGGCCTATTGGTGGAAGACTTTGTCAATGAAAAGGGTCTCCTTGTGATGAATAAGTATTCTGAATGGTTCACTTTCAGTGGTGCGGCGGGTGAGTCGGATATCGATCTCACCCTGATGAATGGTAGATTGGATGAAGTTTACACTACCGATTGGTGTGTAAAGCCTGACTGGAGTGTCAGTGACCATAACGGTATACTGATCACTTTGGACAGGAGAGAGCAAGGGCGAACGAAAATGCTGGGTATGAAAAGGTACAGGATGAAAGACGTCGACTGGGCGTTGTATGAAGAGGAAATCAGAGCAGCAGCCGAAAGTCTTGGACTTGTCCAATACGAGGCTCTGAGCTCTGATGAGAAGGTCAAGCAACTGGAAGAATGGATCACTACGGTGAACGAACGCATGTTGAGGAAGCCAGTTAGTACCACATCCAGGGTTTCCTGGTGGACGGCTGAGCTTCAGAAGCGAAAGAAACAAGTGCGAAAGGCACGTGTCGACTTTCAGAGAGCGCGCAAGCGGGGCGATTGCGATGAAGAAAGAATGCATTATCTCCGTCTTAGGAGTAAGTATAAAAGGGAAATGCATGAATCTAAGCAGAAAGATTGGGAGCGATTTGTTGAAAACGTGGGTAACACCGACCCTTGGGGGGAGGTGTATAAGATATGCATGGGGAAGAGGAAAAAGGTTGAGTTAAGTGGGGTGAAAGTCGGCGATAGAATGACTCAGAATTGGTGTGAAACAGTTAATGCGTTGATGGATGGGTTTTTCCCAGTCGACGATGAACGTAATGAGAGAGTCACAAGGGTAGGTGTTCACAAGGAGATCACTATGGATGAAGTGAACATGGCTGTGCGAAAGCAGAAGAACGGGAAGGCCCCTGGTATGGATGGCATATATCCCGAGATGGCTAAGCATGTATGGCGTTGTATTCCTGATTTCGTGTTGTCGATGTACAACACAATTCTGCGTGAAGGGAATTTTCCTAAGGCATGGCGGGTGGCGTCGGTTGTGGTCTTGCTGAAGTCTATGGATAAACCCAGGACTGAGGTGGGATCATATAGACCGATTTGTCTTCTTCCTGTATTGGGTAAGATTCTGGAGCGAATCTTGGTGCAGAGACTGGAGCGTAAGACTTTAGGCATGTCTGAAAGGCAGTTTGGCTTCACTAGAGGGAAGTCAACTGTCGACGCATGGAAGGCAGCCGAAAGGGTAGTCGGCGAGGCACAGGACAAATATGTCCTAGGCATTTTCGTCGACTTTAAAGGTGCGTTTGACCACCTTAGGTGGGGGTATATCCTGGACCGACTGAAAGAGTTGGGTTGCGAGGAAATGGCGCTGTGTGAGACATATTTTCAGGCGAGAGAGGCCAGGGTGGTAGGCAGGCACGAATTTGTAGCGCGAATGTTATCGCGTGGATGTCCACAGGGTTCCATAGCGGGACCAATACTGTGGAACGTATGTTTGGACGCGTTATTGAAGGCTTTCGATAACGGCGAGATAGAGGTTTTTGCATTTGCGGATGATTTGCTCATCATCGTGAAAGGCAAAAGTCGCCTTCAGCTCGAGCTGAAGGGGACGGCATGTATGACGCTTTTGAGCGACTGGGCTGCTAAGGCAGGAGTGAGCATCTCGGAGCGAAAGACTGTTTGCATGATGCTTAGGGGCAGGTTGGCCTCTAACAGGCCACCTAGTGTCAGGCTGAATGGTAAAGGCATCAGGTACGTTAGTAGTGTGAAATACTTGGGTGTAAGGGTAGAGGAGGGGCTCAGGTTCCATGAGCACTTCTCGGATGTGAGGGCAAAGCTAGTTAGACTAGCGGGAAGCATGAGGCGTGTCTTGAGGAAAGACTGGGGGCTTAAAAGGCAAGCAATGAAAGTAGTATATGACGGCATGTTCAGAGCATGCGCCATGTACGGGGTGGAAGTTTGGTACAAGGAGATGGTGCATGAGCATGCAAGAAATAGCATAAATAGATGCCAGAGGGTGGTAATGGGAGCATGTTTGAGGGTTTGTCGCACGGTAGCCACCGAAGCGATGAATGTATTGATGGGTGTAGTGCCATGGGATTCATTGGCAGTGGAGATGGGAGTGAGCTACAAGCTCAAGAAAGGGATTGATCTGAATGGGTTCGATCGGAAGTTTGTTGGTGCAAGGGATATTAGTCCCATGGACAGTGTAGCTGAGTTAAAGCAAACACTGAGGCAAGCGTGGCAGGGAAGGTGGCGTGAAAGTAATAAGGGCAGGGTCACATTTCGGTTTATTCATAATGTTGACTTTGTCGAGAGAAATGTATGGTTTTTCCCGGGTCTGTGGTTGGGTTATCTCATCACTGGTCACGGGAGCATGAACGAGTTCCTGTATAGAAGGGGCCTCAGTGAGAGCGATAGATGTGTCTGTGGTGCGCCCGAGTCTTGGGAACACATCCTATTTGAATGCGTTAATTATAGTTATGAACGCGAAGCGTATTTGGGAAGTATGCTGGCAAGAGCTGGCATACGGGATAATGTCTGGTGGTTGATCGAATCGAACGAATGTTATGAGCAGATGGGCTGCTTCTCTCGAGAGGTCTTCAGGAAGAGGACCTCAATTATAGACTCGTTGAGGGATTCGTCTCTCGGGAATTGACGGTAGTTTGAGGTAGGCTTAGTGCATGGGCTCATTTGGGTGTCCGTCCCGTCTCGGGAATCTGAGGTTGGAAGGCTTCTGATTTGTTCGGGGCTGAGGGATCAGAGTCGTGGTGCAGGGCGGCAGTTTGTGGCTGAACGAGGAGTCGCCTGGTTTGAAGGGTGGTGTGCCGGGTACAACCGATACCATCTGGATTACCGGGTGTTCGAGTCTATTCCACGCGACTGCCGACGGGCTTGGTAAACCCGCACAGGTAACCCTAACCTGCTTCAGCAAGGCATGGATTCTCAAGATCCTAAATTTGCTAGGGAATACGTTCCCGGAGCATGTCTGACCAATGACGCTATGATTGGTACTACGGGAGGGCTTGCCCGCAGGTGCGCGTCCTTGGGTTGGCTCGTCCGGCTCGGGGTCGTGGGCCTGTCTGCCCTATTGGGATCGGTTTCGTAGTGGCAGTGGTTGAAAGCCCGCATGCTGGGCTAGAAGAGGGTACTCCTTCTTCGGCGTGTGAGTTGCGTCTACAACTCGGGTACTAAACTGCATAATTAGTAGAGACTTGGATAGGGTCTCCTCCCGCCAGTGAGGGTGTAGGACTTGAGATCTGAAACCATACTGGTAGCAGGGCACTTCGTGTGTTCTGTGCGCTGATTGGGCGTATCTCAATCCCGCGCCCATGGGGGCCGTGGCCATAAACCTCAGGGTAGGCAGGCTACGTTAAATAAATCCCCCCTTTGTCTTTGTCCCCACCCCCATCTTGGTATAAAACTGTTCGCAGTAAGAATGACAGTAAATTTAAATAAAAACTAATCATACTACGATATTGTACAACCTTCAATTTAACTGTAACAAAACTTTCAATACTCTAACTATAAATGGAATGTTCATAATTGCAAAAATGTAGATATCGAAATACTTACTTTTCCGTTAAAAAACACAATGGGGCCTACTACAGACAAGCACAGCGGCCGAAGAGCGACGCATTACAGAAATTCATGTTTCGAGCTGTCGCCCGCTTCGTACTCCCCTTGTACCCCTTACCACATCGCGCACTATTCACAAGATATTAACTTTGTTTCAACCGTTCACCGTTTCAACCGTACCCAGTCTACCCTTCTCATCGTCGAGTGGCTGTATAGAATTTGGTTGAAAAATATTAACCCAATTAAAAGTTATTCACAAGTAGATATTTTCAGCAGAAATACTTCAATCATCCTTTTTCTTGAAAACAGTTGTTATATTTGGCATGCGGACGTGGAATATTTTCAGATTTTATATCCATGAAGAAGATTCGTCGTGTCAGTGAACTATGACTGACCAGACCAATTGCGCGGCAGCCGGTAAAACGAGAGCAAATTTAAATCATGAACTCCTTCGAAACGAACTCGACCCTAGATTCTCAGTTTTAAGCGATTGTTCTGGGGAACAACACGTTATCATTTCGTCACAATGTCTGTAATTTTTTTTCTGTGGTGCAGCAACATGTATGAAATAAACTGTTCTATCTCCTCTTTAATTTTAATTGATGTATACAATAAGATAAATGAGTTTTGATAAAATCATTCATGAAACGGTTTTTCTGATGAAATAATGTAGAAAGTATAATCGTATAAGTACAGAATAAAAACCACCATGACCCGTGCTGGAGTGAATTCTCAAGTGTTTTCCATTTAGAAGGCTTAGAATTAGACCTATCGAACCAATCTCATACATGCAACCCATTGTTCGTGTGAATAATTTTTTGTTCAAAAGAATTTATTTGGACTCACCCTTTCTGCAGTTGTAGTTTCTAACAATTCAGCTGCAAAGTCGGTGATTACTTCCCAAGCGTAATCTATAAATTCAAATGAAAATATCAAGGAACAATGATTGTTAGAAGTGGGCGAGTGAGAGGAAAGTACTCTCTTCTCATCAAGGACCAAGGGTGATTGGTTTTTTCCGAATAGAACCTCCTTCAGCTACTATATACATTATAATGGATATCTGATTTAGGAGTCTATCGGTAAGTATGAAATAATTGATTTTAAGGGCATAGAGACTCGATGTTTGGACAGTGAAAGTGTACTCTTTTTTCTCAACCAAGCGTTCGCAACATTTTATTGCTTCATCAGGGTTTCTAAAATACAGGCTTTGTTGAAATTGAACATTAAAATATAGTATTTTCATCTCACTGAAAGTGAGGTTATATACTTAATCAATACCAGACAACGACAACATCAGCATAAATCACAAAATAATAATACGACAACCTCTATTCATCTGTAGGGAACAAATGGGATGTGTTGACTAATTTTATACGACATTCTTCATTTTTAAATATTCAAATTATTTCCAATTGCTTCCCAGCGACACTTGATTCTGACGGATGACTTTACTTATCTCTCTCTTCTTCTTCCTCTCTGTGATCTCACTCATCTAATGAACCTTCATAGTATCTATTTTCATGGGATTTTCCAAGTAGATAGCTATAGATGTTGCTTAATTTTTGTGGGTCTGATTTCTTATTAATTGCATGTTTTTGTTTTTGTATTTGTATCATCTCATTATTAACCTTTTTTGGTAGTTTTCAAAATCTGCATGTGTGGCTAGGACGCATCTATCTTTGAGGGTGGTGATGTCAGATTTGTGCAGTGTTATTCTATTTTTAACCCACTTTATTTCCAATAAAGATTCCCTCGCAGTCTTGGCAATTTATCTGATATATTACATTGCTTTTCATTGGTGTTGGGATTGGATCCTTGAGGATATTATAATGTATGTTACAAATTATAGATCTATAGTGTGTCAATTTGGGAAGTACTACTTTCAAGAGCATAAGGCACCTCGAATAAAAAGTGGTAACTCCTGGAGGCTACAGTTCATTTTTCCGGAAAAAAAAATTCACCACTGAAGACAGTAAATAGACACCCATTACATCGACATTTGACATTTGAATACTTCTCGCTGCTATAGGCATCTGTGCAGCATGCCGATCGCAATCAGGTGCCTGACTTTGAGATGATTATATATTTTTATGAACCTTGATTTTGGCGTTGTTGCCGGAATCCACAAAGTCTCAATTTACCATCCTATCTGTAAAGAATCACAAAAACTCGATGACGCGTTACTGCTTGCTCTTCATATCTCGGCCCTCATGTAAAATCAGGAGAAATGAGAAAAAAGTAAACTTCGGTTCGTATAGGGGGGTATTCTAGGGTTGGTTCCAATCAATGTGTATCAAGTCTGTGAGCATTATGACAGCAAGCCATGAAAAAGAGACGAAAAAAACCGGGAAATGCATAAAGTTCAGTAATATTGTGAAAAACTATTTATTATAGCGTCTGAAAGTACTGTTTTCCTTACAAAATGAATTGCTGATTTCGGGCCTGGTAGAAATAAAATCTCTTTTCATTTTCATTTTCCATTGCAAATCTTGCTATCGTAACCATCATATTTTTACTCGCTTGTTCTGGTAAACAACGTGTTATCGTTTCATCACTGCTCTCACTTTCTAAGGAAAAGACCTAGAGTCTTGAAATTTTCAGTTTATGTTCGCGGCATGAGTATCTCGGTTGAGTTCGTTAATGGGCGAGATTTGCCGACAGGACTCAAACTTGTCAAGACTGGGTTGGATAACTACCTCTGGTTTTACCACATAAGTATTTGTCCAAAGGTCAGTCAAGCCAAATAAGCATCCCTCGGAATCCATACAACCAACACTATCGGAAACGGAGACAGGAAAGCGTATTGAAAGCGATTTGGAATTTTCCAGAACAGACAACGGAGAGAACATCTGTTGCCACTTTTTGGGCCTTTTGACGCCTCAAAAAACCAAACAACAACTAGGAAAAACCCTGAGACGTAAAATCTCATGCGATGTTTATTAGACGGCATTTTTTCCATGAAGGATGAAAACCTACACTGCAATCCTAAATAAATGGAATCATTCAATTTTCATGAAACAGAAAATAAACCTATATAAATTTTCGGATGTCACAATGATATTAAAAATATTCAATTACAAGTGACATTCTATAATAATTGCTGATTCATGTCGGGAAGCAGAACAAGACCAAAAAAAATTAATTTAACGGAATTTTTACGTAACGAAAAACGCTTCGTTACAAGTTTAGAACATTCAAACAGAAGGTTTTACGAATATTCGTAGATATATATATGAATGTATGAAACTTTTCATGCACCATCATGGTTTTTGAATAAATCGCATTTCTATGATTTGGTGCTGACTTCACACTCCGCACCAACATCTTCCAGTTTTGAAAAAATTTTGATGCCAATAATTAGTCAGCAATTTGTTTCAATTTGTCTTGTTGAAAAAATATCAATATCTTCAGTAGATGTTCTTATATTCGCATTAATAGCATTTAGGGCCAACTTCACGCTCAACATAAAACTTTTTGGTTTCGAAAAAATTTCAATGTCAATACTCGGTAACCAATTTGTTTCAATTTGTTTTGTTAGAATTACATCAATATGTGTTTGAGTTTTCGAGTAATTTACCCTTGTTTTTAATGAAGCGTGAAGTTGGCGAAAAGTGTTCACTTCTTTTACTTTTTTTCACTTTTTTTTTACGCCAATAATTTTTAATCAATTTGTCTCAATTTGTCACGTTGAAATTAGTTCCAGAACATCGGTAACTTTTGAGTTATTAACAATTTTGTGTTTTACACACAACGCCATCTATGAAAACCAATCCTCATGGCGGTGTTCAGAGTGGCTGTTTCAAAGAGAGAATGATTATGTCGTAAACATAGTTTTTACATAATAGGCATATGGTAGTAAATCAGATGTGACAATTGTGCGTTGCTTTTATGAAATAGGTAGCAAGTCGACAAGCGTGTTTTCCTTGTGATATATTCGCAGATTGAGATTCGATTTCGTCAGAATTAATTTGTTTTATTCCTTCCATTAACCTGTATTTGCAATCATCTAAAAGCAGAATCGAATCACATTTTTGACTTTTCTGCCACATCAATGAATTTTATGCGTGAAAACCTCATTTATTCGAATTTGTTTATCGGTCTAAAAACTGGCTATTATTACTTGATACCAGAAGTACCTGTTTATGTTATCGGGATTAAATAGGAATTCGAGTCATGAAAATGAATAAATCACAATATGAAATATTCCATTAGTTTCTAAATAATTATGTTTTTTTAGATGATTGCAAATACAGATAATGGAAGAAATAAAACAAATTAATTCTGACGAAACCGAATCTCAATCTGCGAATATATCATAAGGAAAACACGTTTGTCGACTTACTTCCTATTGCATGAAAGCAACGCACACTTGTCACATCTGATTTAAAAAGTAAAAGAAAAGAACAGTTTTCGCTAACTTCACGCTTCATTGAAAACAAGCGTGAATTACTCGAAAACTCAAACAGATATTGAAGTTATTCTAACAAAACGAATTGAAACAAATTGGTTACCGAGTATTGACATTGAAATTTTTTCGAAACCAAAAAGTTTTGATGTTGAACGTGAAGTTGGCACTAAATGTTATTAATGCGAATATGAGAACATCTACTGAAGACAAATTGAAACAAATTGCTGACTAATTATTGGCATCAAAATGTTTACAAAACTAGAAAATGTAGGTGCGGAGTGTGAAGTCAGCACCAAAACATAAAAATGCGATTTATTCAAAAACCATGATGGTGCATGAAAAGTTTCATACAAAACCAATTAAAACAAATTCGAAACTAAATAATGAACTTAGTTTCGGAATCTGTTTTATCATCTTTTCGATAACTTCACGCGGCCTTTAAATTCACCCTATCATAATTTCCACTAAAGGGACAATACCTAAACCACTGCCCAAACATCTGTCAGGGCTGAAAACAAAACAGTCCGTCGCTTCTAAAATGCAATATTCGGTGATATTATCGATATGTCAACTATTTAGGAAAACGCTGAATTAACTGCACACAAATGTATCGGTTGAACTGGCAAATGCCCGCAACTGGTAAAATTATTCCTCTCAAGGAGATAACATCGAATAATAATAATAATAATAATAATAGTAATAATACTTTAAATAATGATAATAATAATAATCTACTTCCGTTTCATTCATATTTTCATTTTGTCAAGAAATGTCAAGTCAAAAATAAAATGAATAATCAATCAAATTGAGAGCATATGAACATATGTTTCGTTGTTGTTCAGGTAAGCACGATTGTTTCGGTATAGATATCGCTAGTTTTTTTGATTTACTACATTGCTAACATTACCAACTTGGGATGTGTTCATTTGAACCCATGACTCCTGGATAAATGATGACCTATATATATTGAAATCAATATTTTCCAGAGATAAGTCAATCAAGATTTTTATGTCACCTGTTCGATTCTTTCGAATCGAACATGCGATTCTTAACCTAAAAATGTCTACATCCCCAAACGCTTCAGTTATTATAACCTACTCGAAATATGCCCTCAACCCTTTTCCAAATAAACATTCTCCTCTTACCCGAAGAATTTCTGTCCCTTAACGCGGTAGGTAACGAAAATGTGAAAAAAAGGTCCACTTGTCGAGTAGTCGTAACCAGAACATTGTCACGTTAACATTAATATATCGAATTACACCCACGCAGAACTCGCTAGCTTGAAAAGTGAAGCCACGCTAAGAAGCAAAATTCTCAATTCGTCTCAACAACCTATGAACATTACATATTATCTCTGATAATTATCGATCTCCCAATCAGTTTGAGAGTGAATGTACATTCCACACTGATTTGTTCATGTAAGAAGTTTGTGAAGTGAATTCAGTGAAAATCGACGCTCCTCTATTGACTCGCAATTAGTAACGTTTCATGGAACAATTTAGTGCTAGACCCCTCAAGACAATCACACTTCTATACTGTGGAAATAATTGAGTATTCCACAGTTGTATACTTGTAATATAGACTGTATATAGAAAGAAGTTGCAGTTATTCGCCTAACCAACCCAACCAACGAAGTATGCTCTTCCTGGAATCTGCATACTAATTGAACGAACGTTCAATTATAATTAAAATTCGTAAGGTATCTCGACATACCTCGAAAAAATACATTGGTCGTCCAGGCCGGATTCGAAAAAAGAAAATCTGGAAAACATCCCATGGAAAAACAGCATCTTCACCCGCATCCCAAACTCTGCTGCAGCTCCTCGTAGAATCGACGCATGCCGTGACGAATCAACAGGTTTGGAAGTGACACTAACAGGTATTCGTGATTACTCTCTGCCTTTCTCTCTTTCTCTCCCGCACATATTTAATGATTTTAATTCCAATAACGATTATAATGTAGCTTTGATAATTATTTCTCATTTTTTCTCATACACATCAGATTTCAAATTATTGTTACACTCTCTCATCTTCATTTGATTTAAATGTTAAACATTTGATTCTTAACATTGTGCCATAATCACTTATTTAGTTTAATTCTTCGAACTCAGCTCCAATTTTGAATCGAAAGTCATCTCTTTATACACTTATAAATTTACCAATTCACAATGGAAGCAATCAAACTTGTCAGGAAAAATGCCAAGTCCTCGTCCACCCGATCTATGTCGTGGTTAGATAAAAATTTGGAAAATTCCACTGATGAATTCAAAATACTTTCCCGCAAAGCAGCACCCATTAAAGCTTTCGAAAATATGAAAATGCTCAAAATCAAATTGAAACGATGCAACATGATTCTCTTTGTGAAAGCTATTTGGATTATATAGCCATTGTTGAAAAGAAAATACACTCACCTTCAAACATTCGTCCGAGAGCTAACTCTCAAATGTTACCCTCGAACACAACAGGCAACACTGTTTACCCCAAAAATTTAAAATTGCCACAGTTGCAAGTGCCAACTTTCAGTGGAGAGATGAGTAAATGGTCAGCGTTCTACGACCTGTTTACATCTCTAATAGTGAATAATAACTCGCTTTCAGATGTAGAGAAATTAATGTATTTGAAAACTGCTCTCAAAGGAGAACCGTTATCACTAATTGACTTCCTAGAAACAACGAATGAGAATTTTGCAATCGGCTTGAACATTTTACGTTGTAGATATAATGACCAACTGGCTCTTATAAACTCCCATCTTAATCGTATCATCGACTTCCCCTCCAACACAAAAGGAAACTGCCAAAATTTGAGACATTTCCTGAAGGAAATCCGGCAGAAACTAGATTGCTTGAAAAATTGACTTCGGATCAAGTATTGGCCCACTTTCACAGCAATGTCCCAATAAAGTTGACGGTTGATGCATCTAACTACGGTGTAGGCGTCGTAATTAGCCATGTTTTTGAAAACGGTAGAGAAAAGCCGATAGCTTACGCATCCCGTACATTGAATAAAAGCGAACAAAAATACTCGTAAATAGAAAAAGAGGGTCTAGCGATTATTTTCGGGCTAAACAAATTCAATCAGTATCTGTACCATAATGAGTTTACATTGGTCACAGACCAGAAACCTTTGTTAGCGATTTTCAAAAACAAAAGACAAAAGACAAAAACAGAATAGAATTAATATTTTCTCCAGCCTATCACCCTCAATCTAATGGAGCAGCAGAGGCTTTAGTGAAATTAGTCAAAAATGCGTTGAGAAAATGTTTGCATGATAACAACAAGGATATAAATCTAATTTTATGCAACTTCCTGTTCGATTATAGAAATTCACCACATAGTACTACTAGTGGCACCATCCGAACTGATGTGACATAAGGTCAATCATAGATTCAATTTATTATCTCTTCCTTTTCCGGATAGAATCAAAAGTTCAGTTGTGAGATCACAACGCAATCAAAAAATATACTATCGCAGAAAAAGTAAAATATCATTTGTAGAAGGGGAAGAGGTGTAAGTGAGAAATTATCAAAAGAATAAACAATTTTGGATGAAAGGAATAATCAAGAGTAGATTAGGTAGAAATGAATACGAAATCATATCACCTTATTCGTATAACAGTACGTGAAGAAGACATGTCAATCAAATAAAGAAATTTAAGTGACAAAATTCAATTCCTGACAATATCAATACAGATACCGACAATAGTGATAGTATTGTAAATGCAAACAAATGTGATGTAACTGTAGATAAACCTGAAGGTAATTTGGATAGTAGTTCTCCAAAAGATCAAACCAATGAGGTTCTAGAAACAGTAAGCAGACCAAGAAAGAAGGCTTATCAAACCAGTTGATCGTTTAGCTTATAAATAAGCAAGATCAAGAAATTTGGACAGATAGATATGTATATAGAGAGTAGGAAGTAGACATAGATTAAGCTTAGTTAGTAGGTATAGATTAAGGGTGGAAGTGTTGGGGATTTATCACGTATATTTTTGTAGATACCATATATTCATGCACATGTGGTGAATTCCATGCATTGAGTTTCAGTTTTAAATTGAACGTACGATAGTACAGATCTCCCGTTTATCATTACACAAGTTCCAGATATTACAAGCTTTGTTTGTTCAGATTAACAAAGATCCAAAGGTAATAATAATCCAAAATTGATTTATATCTTCACTAAAACATTTTCTAACTTTCTGTATATGCTTGCTCTCCTCTTCCTAACAAGCACTTCAATTTTTTTCAGTTCCCCGAATTTCTACTCATGAACAAATTGAGTTTTTTTAACATTCTAAGCTTCGACTCTTCTATTATCAACTCTCTGCCCAGCAAACAGTAAATCTCTGATCGCCTTGCGGCCCAACGATGGCCAATTCGGCAATGTGCCGGCGTCGGTAGTCCTATATCGGGTGTCGGCACTGTCCTAGTCCTACTACAAACTGTGTGAAAGAAATTTTATATTTGTTTAGCCTACTGTGTGAACGCAAGGCATCTGAGGGGCGCGAGAGTTATGTTGATAGGTAGCCTGGCTCTTTGAATTTAGTTGCTGAGGAGCCTTTCGCGGGTAGTTAATAAAGTGAATTTTTCGAGGGTGAGTTATCAAAAATATCGTCAGGGTTCAAGATTACCACCAATTTGAAAATAAAATATTTTGAAGACGAAGTCAATATACCCATTTCCAAATTTGATTTATAAATGTGTGAAATTTGAAAACTTAATGTCATGAATAGGACAGATTTAGCTTCAGATACCTCTGCTGCTATCAGCAGTTTCCTCAAAAGTTGTATCTGTAATCATAGGAAAAAAATATTATGGATGACATTGGCATCTCTCAAATTATTTAAAAAAACTGAAATTAGCAGTGTCTTCGATCCACATTTATGCTACAAACCTTTCGTGGTCATCTTCAATTTACTATCATTTTCCAGGTGCATAACATTGAAAGTATTTATTATCGTTTGGAGGACCTATATCTTTCCAATTTTTTTTTTCTTAGCCACGAATGTATTTCATTTTGAATACTGTTTTATTGGTACTAACCGCCCCAAAATCTCTTATAATGTCTATTCTGATTGTTGTCTTGTGGAACTCAGTGATACAGCTCCTCGTGGTGAGTTCTGGATTATTTGCGAATAAGGATTATAAAACTGATCAGGAATAAACGAAATGTATGAAAGGTATGAGAGTATGTCGATAATCACATCGTAAACTGTAAAGTGACTATACCCAGATAGCACACCATATCCCCAGTATATCCTCTCAATATCCTATTCGTGGCGTATGTCCCAGGACATTGGGAGGATATACGGGGGATGTACAATTGGGGATATCCCTATGATTTAGGGTTCGTATATACCAAGTATGTCCTCTGAGTAACTGCAACCGACATTAAATTTTCGACATTGAGAGGACATACTTGGGATGTACAGTGCATCCCATTTTGGGTGAGACACCCAGGTTTCTCGCTTGTTATTTGAGATAGAGCCTTGCGGTTTTCACGTTCCTGTCCTACTTTTTTGTGGAACTCAAGTTGGCCTAATCAGATTTCGCATAACTGTTTTCGTTTATGAGATACAGGGCGATTTTGGTAATTGATACTTTTCGGACCCCTCCTTTATCTCCGAAGTTATTAGAAATAATGCTCAAGTAAAAATTACGTCTGATACAGAATTATGCGTAGAATCCAGTGGTTTATTCGATTTTTTTTTTCGGGCTATGGTTTTGAAGATACGACACAAACCTATATTTTTTTTCAATGGAACACCCTGTATCTTATTACTTCGTTGAATTTGTAATTTTTTTCCCTTCAAATTGATGTATAATACTATATAGGTAGGATGTTCAGAAATGCTTAAAACACTAAAACATCCTTGTTGTTATTATAGCTACTTTGTATTGGGAATTTTATCAAGCAGGCATTTGAGAGAAAAAAACAAATCTGATCTATCTGTCATCGCTTTGGTTTGTCGTTTATGTATTAGGGAAAATGGACAGCAATTCGAACAGTTTAATTCGTAAGATATTATGCAGTGTTGAAAATTTGATCAATGATAAATATTTTATTGTGTATTTCTTCGGTATTTAATTTGTATTATGAATTTTTGTATTATTTATTTGTTGCTATTAGGTAGGTATTACTTTTGTTTTGTGTGTTAGTGATTAGTGTATTATCTTTGTTTGCTTACTCTCCTATAAATCAAAATCACAAATGAAAATTATCCAATTGATTCTTCTTTTATTCGGGAAATCCATGACCCACTAACAAAAAATCATCATTATGTGATGTTTTAGTGTTTTTTAGCATTTCTGAACATCCTACCTATTTAGTATTATACATCAATTTGAAGGGAAAAAAATTACAAATTCAACGAAATGATAAGATACAGGGTGTTCCATTGAAAAAAATATAAGTTTGTGTCGTATCTTCAAAACCATACCCCGGAAAAAAAAATCGAATAAACCACTGGATTCTACGCAGAATTCTGTATCAGACGTAATTTTTACTTGAGCATTATTTCTAATAACTTCGGAGATAAAGGAGGGGTCCGAAAAGTATCAATTTCCAAAATCGCCCTGTATCTCATAAACGGAAACAGTTATGCGAAATCTGATTAGGCCAACTTGAGTTTCACAAAGTAGGACAGGAACGTGAAAACCGCAAGGCTCTATCTTAAATGACAAGCGAGAAACCTGGCTGTCTCACCGAAAATGGGATGCACTGTACAACTTGGGATATCCCTACGATTTAGGATACATATATCCCAATTATGTCCTCTAGTAGCTGCGAATGCTACGATGCAATCCACGTCAAATTTTTCGAAATACGACTTCGCGTTGATTGCTGGTTCGAATACCAAATAAGAGCCAGAATGTTTATGGGTTGGATCTATGTTGTATCATTTAATAACGAAAAATATCCAACTTGAGGTGTGAAATCGAATTATTCACTTTTTTAATATATCTCGGTGAATATCTGAAAGCTGAGATCAATGAATATCATTTGTGGATTAAGAAAAAATCAGAAATAATCTAATAATATAAGAAAATTCAATGTAGCAATGTGAATAATGTAATAATATATTATTAGATCATTGATTATCGATCACACAGATTAGGAAGTTATAAGTTTATATTACTTTATGTTCTGTGGTTCATAATCTATGATGGGTCAATGATGACATTTGACAGATTCTGCGTTGATCGATATTTTTTTATTTTTTTTGCTTCTTTTCTTGACTTGGAGTAATATTAATTATGGGCATCGCAAAACACAAGAACTGATGAAATGGTATACTTTTCGTCTTCAGTAAACTCGTTCTGCATTCGTCCATTTCGAATGTGGATTTCGGCAGTGATTTTGTGCTATATTTTATACCCTGTGGTATGTAAGTATAAAAAATTCATTAACTAGCTAACAAATATAACATAGGGGTCCAACGACAAAAAGGAGTAATTCAATACAAGAGCTTGAAGGTCAAGCTTGTAAGATTCAAACAGTACAGTTAATGGAAAATAGAGGTGGTATGAATTATGGAACCGACACATCTGAAAATCCCATGAGTTCTTGCAATATAAATGAGTTAAATGATGTTCCATTATCCTATTATTCTTCAGAAAAAAACCTTACCAAAGGAGACTTTTAGTAACCTATGGTTTAACAAAGATTGAAATTGTTTAACTACTCTAAGGTGAGTACAACAAATATTTGCTCTATTTCATTAGCTAGATGGGCGATACATCACAATGTTGGAAATAAGACAATTAATGGTAGGTATACTAATAGGTATGCATTCAAACTTGTGGAGGGATACCCGAACACTTCCAGGTACAATATGTGTTGTACCGACTGAGCTGGTCGATGCAACTCAGCCGATCAGGAAATCGAAATCGAATTCAAAAGTGAACCAGAACTGGAATCGAAGCTCGATCAAGAACGCCTAGTTCATAAATTTAGTTCTGTTCCAATTAGCGTTTGGCCTCGCAACATAAAATCTGGTATAGGACCTAACATAAAGATCAGAATATAACATAAGTTGGTGTTGTTCATAGTTGAATTTTTTGTAAACTCATGTTTGATTCTTTCTATTCATTTCACTGAATATTTTATTGTACTTTATATTATTCTATATGTTTATTCATTTCCAGCATCAAATACAGTGAGTGGAAGAAATCAAACCAAGAGAATTTGAAATAATGTATGCAACAAGCATTGCACACAAAATAATTTGAACATTTGTGAGTTGATCAGGTGCAGTTCGATAAGACAGTATAATATGTGAAACTTTTAAGGTGATCAAAGTATGGTTAAGACTCTGATTATGCAGTGTCACATTATCCTAAGTATTGTGTTGGATATTGTACAAGATGTGAAGAAAATAAAACAAAACCTAAAGGAAGCCCAAAAACCAGCAAACGATGAAATATCAACCAATAGGCTGAAGGACTTCGGTCGATGCCCTTTTCAGAAAGAATAAAGAACGGTATTATTATTATTATTATCAACTAATCATTATGATTATTTGGATATAACCTTCCCAATGAATAGCTTAGATCTGGAGACATTTAAGATTTTTTCTAAGTGATGAGCAAATTTTTCATCTAGTTGTGAGTTCAATTAATAGTTTGTACATCAAGTGATTTAAATGAATTCATGAGTAGATAGTTCAACCTATGAGCCCGAAGTGTCAATTCATTTTGATGAGGATTTAAATGATAATTTCTCCTCAGAAAAAAAGTATTTTAGGAAACAAAATTAAATGTATTGCTTTGATTGATGGTTGCTAGGTCACTGAGTATTTGATTGTCATCTTACCCTTGATGCTATGGGTTGAATAATGTCCTTTTAAATGGTCAAAATGGGATAACATGAATCAATTTCAGGCGATGGACCAAAAGCTCTGGTTATCGTTCGGTTATCCAAACTGACTTATAGGCAAAGGATAGTCTGTCAATTTGGAAAACCGTAACCATAATCAATTTCAAGCGATGGACCAAAAGCTTTGGTTATAGTTACTGTTATCCAAACTGACATAGATGAAGGATAATCTTTCAATTCGGATAACCGTAACTATAACCGGAGCTTTTGGTCCATTGCTTGAAATCACATTTTGTGTTGATAAGTACTTGCAACTGTCTGAATGTCATTTGTCATAATGTTAATGTAACTTGCTGACTTTTAATTTTAGGCAAAAGAAATTGCACAATGCGGAAGAAACAATAGTTATGAATTTGTAGGAGGGGCAATGACTCTCCCAATCAGTGACAACGGCAATGCAGTTTAACTGGCGAAGAAAAAGAGGAAATTTGGGAGATTGTATATTACAAAATTGATAAATGGTAAGCAAAATAAGTATGCAATTAATTTATTGTTTCAATTTATATATTTTGTTTCAGACGCTGATGAAATTGCGAAAATTTCTACACTGAGAAAGACGGAAAAATCTGTTGCTGGCTGGCTAGAGAGATGTAAGAAAATGATTGAACCCTGTGATAAGTCGAGAAATATGTAATATCCCTTTTTTTTGTAGGCTTTCTTTTAGAATAAAAATTATTGAAATTACGTACATTGCTTTAGTCTAATGACCCTGTAATGTGAAACTCCCCCCTCCCTCTTTTCTAATTTAGGGAACTATATCCCTAGAATATATGCGTAGAGCGCTGGGGGAGTTCCCACTTTTCTAAATAAGTCATCCTCAGGACGTCCTCTTGATAGCTTATGGTCTGTGGAGTATATCCTCCGGATATACAAAAACACCACCTGGGGGATTTCCACTTAGTAACATTCTATATCCTCAGGATATCCTGAGGATGATGTATAGACGAATTCGGATTTCCCTCGGATATACTAATATCCCTGCTCGATAATCCCAAGAACATCCCCAGGATGTTATTGTGCTATCTGGGTAGTAGCTTTCCAGTAAAGTGTGTGAAGCCTCTGGGGCTTGACGCACTGGGGCTTCACGCATACGCTATTTCGAGAACGAAACGATAGACAAACCGGCAAATTATGACAAGTTTAGCGTTTCACAGCTGTGAGTGCGTGAAGCCCCGCAAGTTCGGGTGTTGCATCAGGGGAAAGGGGTAGGAAGCTCGAGGGACTGACGCTCCCGTGTACTGTAACACGACTTATGTCATCTATGACATGCTCAATCTTCATTTTTTTTCATCAGTGATATATGTTGCGTCTCTTGAAATTCTCTGATGCCTTATACCTGGATATCATGAGAATTTATAATATTTGATATTTAAATTAGAAAACTTATGAAGAATTTCTTCGCAACAAAGCTACCAATTGATTATTTAGAAAATATGATTTGACCATAAAATATAATGTACACCGAATATTTAAAATCAAGCTCTCAGTGTAATTGATTCCTGTGATGTTTATGAATCTGCTTCAATAAACTTCGATAACACTCGTGAAACCAATCATTCAGAATTTGGGACATGTAATTTAAATAGGGGGTCTTCACGAATTGATGTCCATATCTATCTCCCATTTACATCCAACGCAACGCACAATGTGAACTATTCGACACTTTTAGCCTCTCTAAATGGTAAACAAGATGTCTTGCTGTGTTCCCCATTGGGTCCTAGATGAACATAAATGTGTGTGTGTTTACTGGGGTGTCCATTCGAACCCATGCCCCATAGAAAAATGATGAACAGTATATATTAACATCAATATAACATTATCACGAGGACGAATACCTGTCGATTAATCAACAAACATTCCACCTTAATCAGAGCCAATCATCCAATCAACTCAAACATCTACACCGTTGGTTGATTGGATGATTAGTACTGATCAAGGTGGAATGATTGTTGATTAATCGACAGATATTCGTCCTTGTGGTTATGTTAGTTTATAACTTCTGGAGCCCCCTTATCTCCATAAACCAATTCCTACATTAACAGCGATATTTTGCAGAAATAAGTGTATCAAGATTTATTTTCTCACGTCAACTTATGAGACCCCTACCTACTTTGGGTTGAATAGAGAGAATTCATAGATGGAAAATGAGGATTTGCAGATAAAATCGTTTATCAAATGGAAAATTTGAGGCTGTTGGATTGTGAGGTTGGTTGTAGTATGCCAAGTTTCTTTGGATGCAGGAGGTTTCTTATTACTTCGAGTATATGTAGTGCATAATATAACTAGGAAAAATAAGGTTCATATCAATTCAAAAGAGCAGCATTGATGTAAACAAATTTATCTGATTGATATTTCCTGAAAATGCCCATAATAAAAGGCCAATTCATCCATTACAGGCTTAGGCATAACTGTACTTGAAGTCTGGGGTTAGTGCTAATTTCTTATGCTGATGACTATGTTGTGTAGATGCACCCTGTGCATCCATTAACATGGTTCTTATGCTTGAGACTGAAGATTGCTAATGACTAAGACTGTGATGCATGATCTGGCCCAAAAGATTAGTATTTTTTCCACATTATTTTTTATTATAGAATCAAATGTTGGCCATTCTGATTAAGTATATGTGGATGAAGGAACACTTTCAAGAACTTCTGAAATATTCATGGTGAAAGAATTACAGTTTTGGTCAATATCAAAAATACATGTTATAAGTCATGTCAATGAGTATGAGTTCGAATATCAATTTTCTATTTTAAATACTGGTGTAAGAAATATCTTCATATTTTGTGATAAGAGGTCATTTCCCTTTGTATTTTTTCTTCTGCTACCGAAGATAATTTCGTATTCATTATTTGAAATCATTTTAAGATATAAGGAAATATTTGTGTTGTATCCATATTTTTGAAATGATGTATTATTCTGTTTGATGAAAAGTTTGGATCGATATATATTATAAATCTATTATGGAATACAGATGGTTTTGCTGGTTCATAATTCTGTGCATATTTATAAGAATTGTATATTCTTATTATGAGAAAAGATATGCAGTTTTCACCTGAAAATGAAATTCCACAACAATTATCTGAATTACTCATTATTTATAGTGAATGAAATATTGTGGAAACTGAATAGATTATGGGTATTTTGAGAACATTTTATAAACTAAACGAAAACCGCCATAGAATATTTGAAAGAATATTAATAGGGGATCCTTTCTCATCTCATAGCACGTTTTTTGAATATGACATTCCTCTTGTAAGAATAATCTAAGATTATATTAATATTCTGGTTATACCTTCTTTGAACGTTTTTAGAACGTGTGTTTCAGTTGAACGAAGGGTCTAGGAAATGTACCTCACAACAGCACTCTCAAAATGGTTCACAGAAAGATTATCTTCAAAACGCACTTAGGACTCGGTTAGTGTGGGATGAAAAAGAAATATAGAACATAGAATAATTCACATAAATTGAAGAGAAAGCCAAATGGAGTTCTACGGGGTCTCACCTAGTGCAACTCTTGCACACCATTCACGGTTGAATTTGAGAGTTTTATATCTTTCAACTTGACCGAACAATGATATTCTGTGAGTGTGAAACTCGATGATTATATCGAGTTTTACACGATGGAAATCGAAAAACTATGTTGATGGCTAATTTCTTCGGAATATTGAATGGAACACAGGGGCGGCAAAAAATTAACTTGATTTAAATTGCTTTAAAGAGTCTTGGTATGTTATTTATTTCATTCAGGCCAGCTTACAGTTTAACTCGCTGTTCATAGGTGAATATGAGAACTTTATTATTTGTAAACTAACAGAATATTAACTATTATCAATTCCTCGGAGAATATGGTTTGCGGATACAAGATTGATTTTTTCAAATTTGTTTGTTTATGGAAATAAGCATACAGTCGACGACGTTAATACGTTTTTTCCTTTTTCATGAAACTAAATCTCCTTAAACATCCAAATATAAAAAAAAAACAAAGATAAGTGATGAAACTTGCTATATAGGGAGTGAATTTTCAACAGAAGTCGGAGATCGGAATGCATTGAAATAAATATTAGGGAATAATTATTTTCTGCTAATGAATTTCTCGGAACAAAATATATCATTACTATAAATGTAACAAAAATCATCTCGTTCCAGCCGATATAACCAGGAGGTCAATCACCTATAGTCTTGAATACAGGAAACTTGAAATTATAAAATTGACGCTATCTTCTGGACTGAAACTTTTGTTTTACCGATCTGGGGTTGAATACTGCCTTGTGGTCAGACGGACATCCTGGCTGAGAATGCCTCTAATTTGATGAATTGGGTGAAGCTTCGTTTTATATTTGTGAATACTTACTTATATCTTCTTCGGTTGCATTGGGTGCTACAACACAAAATCTAATGAAAAATTTTTCCTTGAGATCACACGGAACCATATGCAATTTTCCAGATTCGTTTATTGTCGAGAGCAATTTCTCATTCAATTTGTTAGATCCTTTTAACCGGAAGCAAACAAGTCCTAACTGAAAAAGAATCCTAGGATTACTGTAACCTCACTTCTCATTTAAACTTACTTACCAATACTTTGTGGCACACTTCAAATCTTGAATCGTTCTTCACTAAAGCTTCGAATTTTTTGGCAAGTTTGATGTGATTCCTGATATAAGCCTGCAAGCCAGATATTCCGTAGCTTCTAAAGACGAACCAAAGTTTCAAAGATCTGAATCTCCTACTCAAAGGAATCCCCCAATGTCTGTAATCTATAGTAGAGTCCGAATATCCATGTTGCAAATAGACCGGATCAACAACAAGAGCTGATGTCAATTTATACCTGGAAATAGAAGCTGATTTGGACAAAGGTGAGAGAATATTTCTGGAAATAGAAATTATTATAATTCTGTTCGTGAAATACATAACATATCGAAAACTGATTATTATCAACTCATTATCAGCAGAGTCATAGTTAATTCTCTATCTTGAGTTATTTCCCTCAAATATATGAATCCAACGAACTATTAGAAGAAAATTAAAACTTCCTATGAAAAATCGACAACTAAATGATCATCCAGTACCCCAAGACCCAGCAAGTTTTCTGATCCGCATTGATTCTGTTCTGAATTCAGATTAGTTGATATTGAATTATTATTCACCTTTTTCATCAGACCTTCTTACCTAATTTCACCTTGTTTGTTAACTTCTGAAAATCAATTGAATGTTTTCATTCTTCTATTCGACACTCTTGCTGTGCCTTCATTTTCGTTCGTATATTTGCTTTGTTTTTCACATACTAAATCTTCGATTTAATCAGTTGAATGTCATAATTTCTGTTGCCTTCGTCTTCGATTCATGAAAGATACTTTGCTCCATGTTCATCATCTTGTAACGTTGGATTAATAGCTGTTATCGATAGATAAACTGCTTGAGACATTAGAAAACGAAAGGAATATAATTCTAGCACATCCTGTTTTGTTTGAAATATTATTACATATAGAGATCTTCAGAAATATGATCTTGAGATGATTAACGATTCAGTAAAAGTTAGAATGGCTGTTGCTCACGGTTAAGTTCAAGACTACCGAACTCGGTCATTTGACGTAATTGATCATAATAATAATAATTATTATTAAAATAATAATAAAATAATAATAATAATAAAAATAATTATTATTATGATAATAATAATAGCAATAGCCTACATTAAACCCAAGAATAGCAACACAAGAAACCCCACCAATTATAGATCCATCACCTGCCTCAGTACCATTGTTAATCACTGGATGGATAAACCAATCAATATCAGAACACTGTACCAACAACAACATACTAGCAGAGGAACAACAAGTATGTAAATCTAGATCGCTGGGATGCAAAGAACAGCTAACCATGGACGCAGTAGCTATGAATAAAGCGATACAGAAGAAAATAAACATGTACACATGCTTTTTAGACTAAGTCAAAGCATACGACCAAATCCCGTATACTTGAGCAATACGAGTATTAAACATCTACAAGATTCACCCAACATATATAACATTCATCAAGACAGTCATGGAAAATAGAAAACGAAAATCAATCTGAGAATAAACTCAGTCAGCATCACCGGCTAAGACATACTCATCAAAAGGGGAATTTTTCAAGGAAACAGCCTGAGCGGTTTACTATTTTATCTATGTCTCAACCCTCTGTCAATAATTCTCAGAAAAAATGTGAAAGGGTTCAGAATCAAGTCACCGGAATGCAAACATGCACTCACACATTTTACATAGACGACCTGAAGTTGTACACAAATTCTGAACACGACTTAAAAAACGCAATAAAAATAACGTGAAATTTTAGTTCAGAAATCAAGATGAAACTTGGATTACAGAAATGTCAAATTCAGGCGATAAGGAACGGTAAACAAATAACAGATCCATCCTACCCAACAACGAAAGAAATAGGAGAAAACACATCAATTTAACACAACGAATATTATAAGTACCTAGGCTTTGAACGAAGCAAGGCTATTGATCAAGGAAATATTCAAAACAAGACTCAAGAAGCTCCTCGAAACCCACCTGAACCCAAAAAACTCGACGAAAGCAGACAACACATATGCAATTTTCATCCTCCCATATTCTTTTGTAGTGATCAAATGGTCACAGACTGACCTACAAGAACTAGGAAGACTCATTAGAACATCATACACAAAGTTCAATAAACATCACACGAAAAGCGTTAAGGTAAGGATGAGTATTCCACGAAAACTAGGAGGACACGGACTAATCGACATCCAACTACTAGAAGATAAACAACTCAATAGCATGAAAAACTACTAAGTACTGGAAAAAATAAACCTACTCAGAACTGCTCAAAGCTGTCATTCATTATGATCAAAACTGCACACCACTGAACCTGTCTAACCGTCAACCCACAAACCCCATCTCCTTGGAAACACAGAGAGATACATGGAGAGGCAAACAGCTACACGGAAGATACCCTAGCAAAATAGACCATGATTTGTCGACGTTCAACAGTCGTTCAAATGACCAACCACTGGCAGACTCTTTCCAGAGACTAGAGGCCTCTTCATGTAAATACAAGACCAAGCTGTAGTTACTAAAAACTACAGAAAATATATCATCAAAGAAGGAGGAATGAAAGATGATTCATGGAGATGGTATCATAGCGTTACAGAAACCACCCAACACATACTTGCCGGATGCACAAAATTATGTCAGTCAAAATATACAGCCAGACATGATCAAATGGAAAAAATTTTACATCGAGCGATAGAAGAGGAACTCTTCAACCAACTACTTGCAAAACAAAAGTGAAAATATAACCCTAAACCAGTGTCACAAATAGAAGACTACATCTTGTACTAGAACAGGTCCATCCCAACAGATCGGACAGTGGCCCATAACAGACTAGACACAACGGTATGGCTGAAGAAGCAGAAAACTGTACCTATACCTAATAGACTATGTAATCGCGAATATCCATAATATACAGACAACATACAACAAGAAGAAGCCAAAATATCAAGCTCTGGCCCAAGAGATAAAGGAACTATGGCAAATAGAAACCCTGAACTTCCATCCTATCATATTTTCAACAACGGCTGTAGTACCGAATACCGTAAAGAATTATCTTGAAGAATTAAATCATCCAAAATTTCTCATTGCAAGAATGCAACATTCAGTTATACTATCAATATGCAACGTTTTGCGTAGAACATTGTTCTAAATCAAACTTTCACCAGCATCACTATTATTTGAATTGACAACCCAGCCCGCAAATAATCGTTACGCCACCCACAAAGGGGATTACACAAGGATAATGATAATAATAATGATAAAAATAATAATCATGATGATAATGATAATAATGATAATAATCATAACAATAATAAACATGATAATAACACCCAACTGGAAATTCCCCGGACCAGATAAAATCCACAACTTCTGGTTAAAATACTTGAGTTCACTCCATCATACGGTATTGTTAATCATAAACTCATATCTTGAAAATCCGACCTCATTTTTCAACCAGTACTGCGCGGGAATGACATACCTAAAGCCAAAGACAGTGAATGCCAACAACCCAGCTGTATGTATCCCAATAACATGTCTGAACAACGTGTATAAGGCCCTTACAGCATGCAACACTAAATTGATCACCAGATACTGTGACCTTAACAAGATCATAGCTGAGGAAAAAAAAGGAAGGAACATACGGATGTGAAGAACAACTTATAATAGATGAAGTGGCTATCAATCAAGCTATAAAAAGGTATAAAAACATCTCAACCTGTAATATCGACTATGAGAAAGCATACGACTCAATGCCTCATAACTGGATCATCAAAGTATTACAAATGTATAAAATACATCCAAAAATCGTACAATTCTTCGAAGTGGCATGGTATTCCCAACTTCTGGTTGAAGAAGCTACCTGCCGTTCACGAAAAATTGGCAATGGTGTACAATGACCTGATGAATGATAAAAAAATAATACCAGAATGGTTCTCAAAGGGAAAAACGCACCTTATTTCTAAAAACGAAAACACGAACCAGGCGAAGAACTATAGACCTATTACATGTTTGAATACCACCTACAAACTACTCACGAAATCAATAGCAGGAAGAATACAACTTCACTTATACGAAAATAATTTACTGTCAGACGAACAGAAGGGATGCATGAAGAACACATATGGATGTGAGGACCTCCTATTACCGAGTATGATGATGAAGACTGCAAAAAAAATCGAAAAACCTGTCGATAGCATGGGTCGATTACAAAAAGGCTTTCGATAGCATACCGCACAGCTGGCTGATAGAAAAATCTGAAGATGTACCGAATCAATACCAAACTTTTATCTTTCATAAGTAAAGTTATGAAACCTTGGGAAACAGATATGAACTTGAGAAGCAATACCACATTCCTAACAGTAAAAGATATTCAAATGAAAAATGGGATCTACCAGGGGGATTTCCTTTCTCCATTACTATTTCGCATGGCCCTCTTTACCCTTAGCTCTATTTTAAACCACACACGAACAGGATATATCTGCAAGAAAAAAAATCATCTTTTATACGTACATGATCTCAAACTCATCGCTTAATCGAACGAATAACTAATAAAACAGCTAGAAATAGTGGAAAAATATAGCGAGGATATCAAAATGGATTATGGCCTGAGCAAAAGTGCTTCGACAAGGTTTCAAAAGGGAAAACTTATAAAATCAGAAAATTTGAAAATCAACGATACTCTGACTATCAAAGCTCTACAGCAACAAGAGGTTTACACATATTAAGGAATCAAAGAACAATTCAGAAGAATGAAAACCAAACTAACCAGAGAATATAGCAGAAGGATCGGGAAAATCTTGAAAACAGAACTGAACTCAAGGAACAAAATTACAGCCATCAACTCGCTAGCTGTACCAGTCATCCAGTACAGCTATGGAATCATAAAATGTACTCAATCAGAACTAAGGATGCTCGACACTAGAATACAAAAACAAATGACAATGCATGGAGTACTACATCCAAGAGCAGATGTAGATAGATTTCACATCCCAAGAAAAGAAGGAGGACGTGGAATGTTGAGTATTGAAGCAAGTCATACTATCACAGTTGAAGGACTCAGGTATCATCTCGAAATAGAAAGAAAGGACAAATATTTGAGCATGGTGTACAAAACAAGGAAAAAATAGGGAAACATGTGCAAAATGTCAACCAGCAGAAAATTTATTCCACTGATCCTATGCATTCTGAAACAAAACGGGTTAAAACCATCAAGGAGCGAAGGAAAAACCGAATGAAACAGGAGCAGTTGACAAAATGGAAAAATAAGAAGATGTACGGACAGATGGCATTAGAAGCATAGAAGGAACCTGTTAATACGAACCAGTCATGGAAATGGCTCAGAAATGCAAATCTGAAAATTGAAACAGAGGCTCTTATTACAGCAAGCCAATAGCAGGCCCTGGCTATATGAGGGCTAGAGTCATGAAATCCGGCATAGACCCAAAATACAGACTTTGTCAGATACACAACGAGACCATCCATCATATAGTATCAAGATGCCTAATACTGGCCAAAAAAGCGTACCTAGATCGACATAATCTGGTAGCAACACATTTACACTGGAATATCTGTAGAGCATATAATGTACCAGTTGTAGACAAATGGTATCAGCATACTCCAGATCTTGTTGTAAACACTCCCGAAATCGCCATAATTTGGGACACGCAGTGCAAACTGACAGATGTATCAAAGCCAATAAGCCAGACATATTAATCAAGGACAAGAAACTGAAAGAGACTCTTAATAGATATAGATATTCCATCTGACTAAAATATTACCAGAAAAAGGCAGAAAAGTACTTAAAATATATAGACCTAGAAATAGAGCTAGAGAGACTATGGAACATAAAAACAATGATAACACCAATAGTGGTTGAGAGTACAGGACTAATGACGTATAAAACGTGCGAAGCCATACAACAGATCCCAGGAGAAAATAACCTTCTTACTTTGCAGAAAACTTTTGTGTTCAGTACGACTCATATAATACGTAAAGTATTATAAGTTTAACAAAATGACTAAGAAACCCCCTAGGAGTACAGAGTGCACCCGGTGTTCTTTTAAAATAAACCACAGTGAAGCATGTCTGTAAGAACAAGAAAAAATAATAATAATAGTAACACTGATAATAATAATAATAATAATAAAATAATAATTATAATAATTCAAACTAGTTCTCCTAAAGGGGAAGTCAGCAAGAAGATGCTTCACCACTTGAACACTTCTCACATAAATAATGATATTCGAATGAGCATTGAAAAAGGAAGAAGAACAGTATTATGGAAATGAACAGAACATAGCAGAACTTAAATAATATTATAAAAACATTATATTATATTATTATATATTTAAAACATTGAGTATTACTAGTTTCTGGAGACAATCAGAAATGTTATACATTAAGTGTATGGAAAAGATGAGCCTTGATATGTTTCTTGAAAATAACCGGTGTAAATTTTTTATATAAATTTGGAACAGTGTCATAAAACTTTACTATATTATATGTAAAGCTTCTCAGGAGGATCGATGTTCCGTGCTAGGGACAAGAAAGCAGATTTCTACGCCTTATGTTCAAATTGTGAATATCAGTTCTAAACCTCAGTTGCTCGTGAAGATATGGTGGGCATTTCCCAATTATAAGTTTGTGATAAGTACACAGGGCGTAATATTCATATACAAGTTCTTATAAGCAACTAACATAACTCCTACAAATTATGTGAAACATGCCCTTATTTACTGATCCCATATACAAACTTAATGCAGCTATTTTGAACACGTTGAATTCGATTTATTGTCTCCTGGTCAAGAAAAAAGCTATAAATTGGAAAACAATAACTGAACTCAGGTAAGACTAGACTCTCACATAGGACCTTTTTTGTAGGGATGGGGAAATACAATCTATGCTGGTACAGCATCCTCAAGGCTCCATAAGCGCCTCCTCCCGATTTTGAGAGTTTTTGTTTTATTCTTCAGAAGTGCGAAAACAAAATCTAACATTCTTTTTACATGGGTAGATTATGATTCCTGTTACAAACGATCATTGAATTCACCACACTGGAATACACTGTCGTTGCATTCCCGTCTTGAATTTCTTGCAGGACAGGGATAATTTCTTTAGGTAGAAGGCTAATATTTCTGTTATCTTTCTATTTTTGTCCTAAAGTTGATAACTAGATGGTTGTATGCTCTTCATACTTTTGGATAGGATTGATTCTCTTCATTTGATTATTAATAACACAACTGGATCGAAGTTGGCTTACTTCCAGAATTCGATGACGAATTCTTCCCTCGGATATTCTGTATTATTGTTTTACTTTGTATTGAAATTACTTATACATCTTCCATTGAAGGTGAATTCTGCTGCAGTTTTCAGACTACGTGTGTATTTTTTCCAGACATCGATCTGTGTAAACAAGGTCTTCTTGCAGTGTGATATTGAAATTCTCGATCTCCTGAATGACTTCAGTTCCCGACATAGTTTTATCTCCTTCCGTAAAGAAATAAGATGGAGGAGCGGGTATGAGGGTGTTTTCGAAGGGAAAGTTATGGAGGTGGAATAATTCTTAAGCCATTTTTTGAAAAGTAGGAATCATTACTACAAACAAAACTGCATTCTTTTTATATAATAACTCTACTGACACATATTGCATGATGATCAGTTAGATGTGTCAAGAGTTATGAGTTTTCTCTAATATATAATAGTTTTTTGTAATGATTATGAATGATTAAAACTAATGGCATTTTTTAATTCATTGAGCACAATGGATTATTCTCGAGAATGTGAAATAATGAGGTTTAGATTCATCACAACATTATTCAGGTTTCCTATAAGCATCCAAGAATCCGAAGAGGTATTTTGCAATGTTCCTACCGATATTTAAGAGTCCTCGATCTTCTTCTAGATGTTGTGTTATCATGTTATTGAATTTCACTTCATTATAAGTCTTTGGAGCATTCGCCATATTGAAATAAGATGAAGTAAAATAGAAAGTATTGGTTTTAATTAGGGCTGCTTCTTGCATTTCTAAGACTACTGGAATAACACTAAGGTCATATTAGTGAAACATTGAATATTTTGCATGATCTGCAACATAAATTTCTGCATAATCTAGAAGGTAAGAGCTTATGTTAAATCTCTGTCATTCGTAATCCATACAGGATCCTACTTAAATATCTGAGATAATAGATCTCTTGTATGCATTCTTTCATCATTGGAATCAAATATTCTGTACATTATGTCCGTTAGACTACTGAAAAACTTGAACCGCCGTCAAAAATTTGAATTGTCATCGGGAAACAACCTTTTACATTTGACTCCACATATTGACTGTTCAAACGAACGAAACTTCGGGACTTCCGTAACGTACCGGAATATATCCACTCTATCTCTCTCTCTTCTCGTGTACTTTTCTTCTTAGCATGCCAATATACAGCGTCGGCTGTATCTCGCAATAACGGGTGACGTAGAAGGCGTGTAGTATAGCAGCACAGGTTCTGATCAATTGGCAGCGCAAACACATGTAAATTCCCATAAGGAATTCGAAGGTCCATTTTGGGATTTTGGTTCCATTTCGAAATTTTCTCAAGTCTGAAATGGCTATCAACGTCTGAATCCAATAAAATAATCTGTTAGCTTCACACACTTCATAATTCAGATATCCCATTTCATAAGTTTTATATTTTCAATATTCAATTTATTATTCAACCAATTCTTCACGTTGACCTTGAATGGGACATGGAATAATTTTCGCGTCTAGTCAGACCTGCAACTAATCGCTTCTAGACAACATTTCTACACTCACACCCAATACCTGGGATAGCTACATGACTCACATCCTTGCCTCGCAACAGGGAATCTTGGGTTCGAATCCCAATAAAGAATTTTCAAATATATCGGTCTTGGACAAAATTTCAGATTTTGGACTTGAAGCCAATTCATACTATCC
The DNA here is from genome assembly GCA_958510865.1 of Myrrha octodecimguttata. Classification (NCBI taxonomy): domain Eukaryota; kingdom Metazoa; phylum Arthropoda; class Insecta; order Coleoptera; family Coccinellidae; genus Myrrha; species Myrrha octodecimguttata. Next base: position 19,252,706 of record OY294060.1, read on the forward strand.
GTTCAGTTCAGTTCCGTTACGCCAGATTTTAGTGGGTTTTATATGGACTAATTCATATTATCAGTCTACGATTTTTCAGCACGATTCAGTATGCTTCCGGCAGGCGGACGGTATTCTTCGAGAGAATACTCTGCGGCTCGGCTGAAGGGCGTGGGATGCCTGAACGCAAATTGTGAATTAGCAGCCGCTCAGTCAATCTCCGCCAGCGCACTTTTACATCACCAAAATGTTGAAAAACGAGATGTATTTAGACAAATTGATGAGTTTGGTTCGTGAAGAGGATTATCATATGATTTTAATAATAGAAAATATAGTGAAGCTCATGAAAAGGAAATAATCTTTTCACCGAATTTTTTTCCTCTTCATGTTTTTCAAGTAATAATGCAATAGTACATAGTTTTTCACGGGAAAATCTTAACAAAATTTTTTCTAGGCCATTTCGTTGAGCGTTTAAATCAAATTGGAAGGCATCGGGAGTCAATTCGAATACAACCGGAAATTTCCGACAACCGAAACGCTTGTTGACTGAGCTGAGCTGGTCATTGAGGTATGTAAGGTCACTCATGAATCAAAAGCAAATAAGAAATTCAGAAGATGTGGTTGTTAATTTCGCATTCCAGAAGAGACATTTTCTCATCATAAGGTAGATTACAAACCAAATTTTTTGTGTTACGAATAGTTCATAACTGAGTTCCTTCGGAAGAAAAGAGAAATATGGAATTTTTGAAAATGTGAGTGCTAACTACGCATTTTAAAGATGATATATTTCGATGAAGTTAAGGTAACAAACGAAATGCTTTGTGTTGCAAATAGTATTGTATACAAGATTATATAGGTTCGTATTGTATGCAAGATTCTATGGGTTGCGATTTGTCAGTCTCAAAATCGCAATTGCGCATACTCGAACCGTCCCGAACAATCCTGAACTCGTTCTGAAGTCGGAACCAAAACAAAGCTGTTGTGTCTCTTTCATTTTGAATATAAGTTCGCGAGTAACTATTTTTATCACAGAAATTGTCTTTCTAAACTCTAGAGTAAATAAGAAATTTGCACCTATAAAATGCGTAGGTACTGCTCAGGATGTTGTGAATTCTGGACTTTTCTTTCGCTCTCGGTAGTAGTTCATTAAAAACTATTTGCAACACAACGGTTTAATTCTTAAAGAAATGGAGGTCTATGGAAATTAAGCACCCATATTTCTATTCGTTCTCGATATTTTGTTTCTGAGGTAAACTATCTGTACCACAAACATTTTCTTTTGTAGAGAAAACTCGAAAATTTGATCATGTTATAGAATATAAACATAATTCCTATTTGATGTAAGTATATTCACAAAAGCGGTTAATCGATATAAATATTCGTTAATAACAGCTCTTTATGAGTTAAATTCAATTGATCTGTCGTTTTGAACAGTTATTTCATTCGCTGATGGTAGAATATGCAAGTACACGGAAAAATGAAATACACTTATGTCCTTTTACCTGATATTGTAACGTTACAAAACGATTTCAGTTTCCATCGCGAAATTACGTCATACTAATAATTTCAATTCCAATCGCAAGAAAAACGCCTTACTGAAATTATATAATCGGTCGCTAAAGAACGCTCTTCGCTTTGACGGTTGAGTGTGTGTTTCGCATGCGCGACCCTTTCAACTCGGTCCAGCCGATGGTATATTCTTTCTTTTGGTGCATAGGAGGTTGAAGATTCAACACCTTGCTAGAGTTTAGCGAATTGACGTATCTCGTAATCCATTAACATCGTGGAATTTCGAAGTTTTATTGTTTCTTATAAGACGTCTATTCAAAAGGCGTCTTTGTACCGGGGCTACCGCTCACTGAATCATCTTTGTACCAGGGCTACCGCCTACTACATCATCTTTGTACCGGGGCTATCGCCCACTGAAGCATCTCTGTACCGGGGCTACCGCCTACTGCATCATCTTTGTACCGGGGCTATCGCCCACTGAACCATCTTTTCACCGAGCTACCGACTACTGGATTATCCTTTTACTGGGACTAATGCCCATTTGAATATCCTACTACCGGACCCAGAGTTTGACTGGATCATCTTAGTACTGGAAGCAATTATTACTGGATTATCTTGGTACTGGAGCTGATCATGGCTGGAATACCTTTATACCGAAACTAATTATTGCTGGAACATCTTAATTCTGGACTTTATTCTGGATGGAATCTCTTGAAACTGGACTACCTGCATAATACCTGCATTTTGAAGGATCATACCATCGGATCCTTACTTTTAAGATAAGTGCTTCTTCGAATCCCGGATCTCAGATTCACTGTACCTAAATTTGTGTTTGTATATAGCAGTTTTGATTGTAAAGTTGAAATAAATGGATAGAGAATGAGAGGTTGCATCATTACCACCAGATTAACGACTGGGGATACATTCAGGAGTTAATTTAATTTCAATATGTCTGTTTGATCGATTATATTTTGGTTTACGAAAGATATCATTAGCCCAATAGCTGAAACACATTATGAAATTATTGACTAATTTGAGCTCCAACATAGGTTAATACAAATCTTATTCTCAATAAGATAATATTTTGAATGAAATTTCAGTTGGATACGACACAATAGTAGATAGACTTCAAGCGTCATTGTTCTTGTTACTATCTTTTTTTTCGGTCATATTAAACGTTGAAATGCATAAGGAGTATTAATAATTCATTTTATGATAATACTAAAATTATCACTATTCGAAGTGTATGGTTATAATTCAATAATGTTTGAATTTGAGTTCCAACAGATTGATTTGAACAGATGCACTTATTCACTCTGGAAGTGGTGGTCAACACCTGAGTCCTCATCATTTAAATAGCTGCCCGCTGAGTTTATTAAATGATAACTTTTATGTAACTTGTTACGAACAGAAACAAATGTCTCACGAAGTAGCTATACTAACTAATTCCACTCGGAGTATTTTAATTAATTTTATTCAAAAACTAGTGGCCTTACAGATGCCCAATTTGTACTAATTGGCCTCCAGAATGACCCGGATAGAAGTATGAATTTATCAACAGAAAAAATTTTTTTCAAAATAACTTCGGTGAGAATAGTACTCTCTCCACATTCGGACATTAGGGCAAATTCGATGAAATACCGCTACCTGGTAACGGATTAGTATGATCAGGATTAATCCATGATTTTGTGAAGTATAACACACAGAGGAATAATAGTCCCAAAGCTTCAAGTTTTTTTGGAACCTTCATGCAATTATCATGGTGACATGTTTCGGTAGTTTTGCTACCCTATACCGTTCACAATCCAACAATGAGTAATGGTTTCTTAGTCATATAGTCAATAAAATCATACTCAGCTCATTAAAAGATCGAGAGTTCAAAAGTTACAAACAAACTACATTTAAAAAATTCTTTCAAATCTAGAATGAATTTCAGATCTATTACCCATTAATAGACATGTATGAATTCAGCTTGAATGGGACCTTGTACTGAATAAATATACAAGTCAAAATCTAAATTGACTAATCCATTTTTTCATCTAGTTTGAAATTCTATCGTCATACCTGATACTTTTAAGGTGAATCATTCATCGTGTAAACGTCACATTTCAGTATCAGTTTCCATCGATAAGAACATCAGATCTTGCTCGGGTGGAAAATTTTTTATTGATGGATTCACTTTCTCCATATGCTTTCTTGTTTCCTCTTGTACACTCGATATGTCTTACAATTATTGGTTCGATATGTACATGCAGAAGATTTTTCAATCTTATAAATCTTGGAAATACAATCAAAATGAAATTCCGTAAGTATCTATGTTTATGTAAAATAATGACGAAAGATGTATTTCGAAAGTTCGTAGGGATTATATAAGAAGAAAATTATTCCCCAGTCCAGTCGAGTTGGAAGTGACAGGTAACTGAACGAGCGATCGTTATAAATTACAAATAAACTTCGGGGGATATAACTCAATGATTAGGAAAAAGACATAAATGGTTTGAAGAAAGTGCACAAAGTTTTGTATACATGTTAATGATATCTGTTTTTTTTTCCTAACTAGGTTCCATGAATATACTTTCAATAGTTTCAAAGAGAAAATTGATATCTCGACTTCCCTGCGCCCAACGTGAAGATCATGTAATCATGGTTTCGATAATATTCTTAAATTTTCTGCAATGATATAAGAAACTCACCTATCTCTGACCCACATACAGGAACAATCATAGTTGGTAAGAAGAAATTTATTCGGATTAGTATTGAAAGAATCGGCATATTCTATTCCTTCCAACAAGTACTTCAATTCCGGACATATAAAAGCACTTCCAGCGTAGGCTGCATCAATATGAAACCAAACACCTGTAAAATCTTGGACTAACTCCCCTATCTGCTTGATGTTATCAAAGGAACAGCAGGATGTAGTACCAAGTGTCGCTACTACGAAAAATGGTTCTAATCCATTGTATAAGTCTTCTTCCATTGCCTGAAAATTCGAAGCTTATAAACATCAAAAAACTTATATTTCGGTTTGGAAATGAACTTGGAATATCACAACAAAGTAAAAAGATCGTTTTTGGGGATCTGCGTGCTGGATTTTTCTCTGGATATTTTTTTCACACAATTCACACAAATTATCAGCTGATGGATGAATTACTTAAGTAGCTTATGGATCATAATAGTTCAAAAACCTCAGCTGAAATTTGGGCGAAAAGATTTCCGGACCTTGCATATTTCGTATCTCAAAACACCTGAATTTTATGCCATCCACCCTTAATTTTGATTGCGTTTTATTTTTTTCGTATTGGTTTTTGCATTGAATTTCTCAAAAAAATTGTTCACATTTTAAAGACTTAACCACGGCTCACAAATATAATTTAATAATCTTAATCGAAATACTAATAGCTTTCTGAGTAATCAGCAGAGTAGGTAGTACCTAACCTTTCAACATGATCTCATCAAGCATATCCTTGATCTCTGAAGAGAAAACAATACCTCGAATAAAACAGGGTTACTTTTGGAGCCCTGAGTTGGTATTTTCCAAAAAAAAATTTGGATGTAAATGGTTGACCAATTGGGAAAATGTGCAATGTTGCTACTCTTTTGTATTCAAGAATTTTCGGGAAAATAAAAACTGAAATGCAGTAAAAAATGGAAAAATAACTAACATTGCGCGTTCTCATTGAAGAATTAAGTTCATCCCAAAAAAAATTTTTTTCAAATAATCACTGAAGCCGGAAGAACGACACCCCGTTTTCTCCTAAATTTCACGCATTTCCAATATTTCCCGCGGTTATTGGCAACGTTTGATTAGGCAGATAGCGATAAGGTATATTGACCTTGAGATATTAACGACGTTTAATGAAACTTGCATGTGGATGTGCTGCCGAGCCGTAATTCGCCAATACGTGGTACCGTTTGTTCTCAAGGATCATGTAGGTAATGAAACACCGATTGTCACGGACTTCTAGAAGAATCAAAAACCACACCTGTTTCCTCCCAGGATTAATTTATCGAGCATTGTTAAAATAAATCTTGAGAGTTGACTTTTTGTAAAAATGCTGTCCATCACAAACTTCGAGGATTGATATCTAAAACACCGATTTTTTATAGACTAAAAGATAACCTCATGATGCATCTACACTCATATGTAGAAGTAACGAAGGTTAGAAGGTCAGGGTGTTCTTCTTGAGAATATCAAACACAAAAAATATTGAAATGGAGACACGAGAAACTGTACATTTTCCTACCACTTATGAGAATATGAGAAAATCAACCACCCCACAGATTTTTTTTATACAATTCGATCATGACTTCTCGGCATTTAACGGTTCATTGGATGTACCTCTTCTTTACGGTTTACTATGCTTCTACTGACTTTACGCGCTTTTTCTGGGGAAGAGTGCTTTACTTTTTGCCCAATTGTAAAGTAAAATATGGAATTTTCGTATTGTTGGCAGAAAATGATATTAAATGACCTACAGAAGAATACGTGGTCAAATTTGATTCTCTCCGTCTGTTCGCCTTCCGTGATGTCTGGACTTCAATGATCTCAGATGGGTTTGTTAATGGGTGATATTGGCCGCACGGTTGTGAATTTATGTCCATTTGAACTTTTTAGGTTTATTCTTCATTATCTCAAGAAGAACGATCAGTTTGAAATTGTGAAATTAGTTGAAGAATACCAATGCGAATTTCTTGAGGCTCTATTTGTTAGGACATTAAAAAAAATCTATTTTGAAAACTTTTCTCAAATATTGGTTTCCAGAGATATTGGGAAAAATATGTGAAATTTCGTCGTTAATTTGAAATTCGGAGGTTATCTTCTCGATATCCAGAGAAAAACTGCAGTAATAAAATTGAAATTTTGTATGGTTGGGGAAAACCCATGCGCAATATGATGAATTTTGTGTGGATGCTGAATATTCCGAAAAAAATTGTTTGTCAAATTTAAATGAGATTGGGCATAGGCCTTGGAATCAAAATTTAACAATACTGCTACTAATTTCAGTTTGATCTGTTATTCGTTTTCAGAGATATTGTTTTTATTTGCTTGATTTATATGACATATAATATCTCTGATGATGAATCTCGAATCAAACTAGAATTTGAAACACTTTTGTTACGTAGTGACGTCAAGATCTGAGCCGAATTTTGTTGCAGGGTCATGAATAGTTTTCGAAAAAACAATTTGTTCCAACAAATATTCGGGAGATTTTCGAAGAACCATTTTTTCGTTTTTGTACCCATACGGTCCTCGCGAATTTGTGGTTATATATCGAATTTCGTGCTTATCCTCGGATTCAATGTCATTTCCGGAATAACTCCGATTATGTAGAAACTTGGTAAATAATTCAGAAATGCTGGTGGGAAACTTCTTGATAATCGTCCGATTAGAACAGTTCACAAAAAAAAACAAATTTTGTTTTCAGATATTAAACTATCACTCATTTGCAAATTTTGCCTTTGTAATTAAACAAACTTGCCTTGAAAAATTTCAGTAGATTCATCCGATGATCACTGTGTTTACGATCAGGGCTCAGGCCAGCACTCAATACAATAACTTCCGAAAGAAAGGTGCGTCAAGCTGGTGACTCATACCTAGAATTTTGATATTATGGGTATTTTGTGCCAAGTTGTGCCGTATGTATTGAATTTTGTGCCCGTATAGTTTTCGAGATATTTTTCAAGTGAGTCACCAGCTTGACGCTGTGACTCATATATTGAATTTTGAAATTTTTTTTCACTATTGAAATGTGCTCATTTTGTGCCAATTCGTACCGTGTGTAGCGAATTTTGTGCCCGTATAGTTTTAGAGATATTTCGAAATTTTCAAGTGGGTCACCAACTTGACGCTGTGACTCATATATTGAAATTTGAAATTTCATGTCACTATTGAATTGTGCCCATTTCGTCCCAATTCATGCCATATGTAGTGAATTTTGAGCCCGTATAGTTTTCGAGATATTTTGAGTTTTTCCAGCTTGACGCTGTGACTCATATAATCAACGATACTTAACGCGTTACAGGCAACACCGACGAACCACTGCAGGAGGTCAAGAAAAACTTTTGGTAAAAATGGTAATTTTCATGAGAATTTTTTAGATATTCCTAGGGCTACTTGGCGTGATGTCTGAACATGATTGGAAAGAAAATATTCCGAATTTGCTGTCGTTTCGATCTCTTATTGCGTGAAATGTAGAGATATTATCAGAGAATTCTAGAAAAATTCCAAAAAATATTGATATTTTCCAAAGGTACAAAACTACAGGAAAGAATTTGGCTACTGGGTTCAAGCTAGATTGAATGTTTTGGTACGATCGAACATAGGAAAAAATCTAGAAAAGCGCGCATTTCGCAATGATCAGGTGCTTCCTTGAATTTAATCTCGAAACAAAGTTGAGGTTGGGTGTCGTTGAAGATCGTGAAATTAAATTGATCGAAAATTTGCATGAAACGATAAAAAATATGGATTAAGTACCAATTTCAAGTAGTTGGATGATATAATAAGCAGTTCACCTGGAATGTTCTTTCGAAGCAAGTCTCAGTTGAAATGAATTAACATCAAGATGAAAATAATTTCTTGAAATTTTCAGAAACTGAATGAATTACTGAAGTGAATATAAAATGACGATAGTACAGATTGTGTTTCTTGATATTATTACTATTTTCAGGCATTCCATCGTCTTTTGTAAGGATTTATGTTTAGATTGTGACTATTGTTTGTATAAGTCGAACGAACGTGAATTTTGTGCATTTCTGGAACATTCCTATTCCTGAAAAGTCGATATTGACGATTGATTCATTTCATTTCAACTTTTTCGTATAAAAACAAATTATATTGAAACCCTTAAGTAGGTCAATTCATGTGATTCTATATGCATTTGACAAAGTGAGTGTCGTTTTAAGATATAATATAAAATCGAGTTTTAATTTTTCATAGTAGATTTGTTGTTTAGATGTGAACTCACGTCTATCCCTGAACAGTTTCACGTTTACGCTTTTTTTGTGCGGGGGCGATTCGGAGATTTGGGTAATTGGAGATTTTACCGATTTGACCGCCAATTCGTGTGAATTTTGTGCCAATGTATTTTTCGAGTTATTGAGAATTATCCAAAGATTCACCAACCCAATTGGTGCAATTTCTAGGTAATGTATGTTATGAATTTTTTGCCCATTCAGTTTTCGAGATATTTCGAGTTTTTACCATCGGTCTCCATTTTGATGCCCTTATCCATAGCTTTTCCCCATTTTGGCCGTTTTCGTGCTTTATATGGTTTTTTGTGCTAAACAGCATTGAATCAAGAACTACGACATTTCATTGTCAATCATCATTATATATAAATCGAGAAGGTGAAAACGTTCCCCAGCAAATAATTTCGGTTTACAGCCAAACCAAAATTTTCTGAAAAATGCTCAATTACAGCTGAAACCATGTTCATTCAAACAAAGTGAGATAATGTATCGATACATTCTGGTTTACCGAATAAGTTATCACACACATACATATAGTTCAGCAAAGAAATATTTTATGTTGGGGCTAGGCCACAATAAAAATAATCAGTGGGTGCAACTTCAACCATATAAATATTTATTCATATAATTTTTGAAACAAAACATAATGTTTTTTTAATGGTTCCGGATTTTTTCCTTTTCCTCTTCAGTTTTCAAAGGTATTGTAAGCTTCAATCAAGTATATTGAACCATTACTCGTTCCATGCTGAAACGATGAAGAGTTGATGTCCTAGCGTATTATGTAATTCAGTGTCACTAGAATTCAATATGTCTATATAATTATGAAGTGAATAGTTTTGGTTTTCTCTCAACGGGAAAATATAATTTTAACTAACCGCAATACATATCGAAAATGTATTTAAAAAATATTTTCGAAAACAAGATTTCATTAGTGTCCAAAAAAGTAAACGTACTTTCAAGTGGATGAAACCCATCATTTTGTTAAATTAGAGAATATTATATGTATATAGGCTTGTCGCACGACGTTTTTCCTAATTTTTCTCATTTTTGTGGCTAGAATTTCAGTTCAAAATGGAAAACATTCAAGATTGTTTCAAACTGGCAATTATGGATAATTGTCCGTGCAGACTGGAAATTATGGTAAATTTTAAGTTCAAACTAGCCATTCCTACTTAAAATCATCCATAATTGTCGGATTAAACCCGCAGTTATGGTTCATTGTCTGTTCAAACTTGCACCCAACAATAAGTGCCAGTCCAGACACACAATTACCCATGATTGTCAGGACAAACCACCCGATATTGAATTAATGTCAATCCAAACTGGCAATTATGGTTAATAGTCAGTTCAAACTGGTTAATTGTTGGATCAAACTTGCAATTAGCAATTTTTGACATCATCCTTTTTCTGATTAGATGAACAGCAGATTGTAAAAATCTCTTCCTAGTGGAACCTGGACAGGTGACCGCGTAATACGTAGTTTGACACACACATTCACAGATGATCAATCGTGCAAGAGATCTCGAATACGCGTCAGAGCTTTAATAGAGATTTTTCCATAATAATTTCTTCAATTATATCATGATTATAACTCATACCTCCTATACAAATGAACTACTTCCCACTATAAGATTGTTCCATATCCAATTTTTTCGATCCAACCAAAACATTCAATCTAGCTTGGACCCAGTAGCCAAATTCTTTCCTGTAGTTTTGTACCTTTGGAAAATATCAATATTTGCGGTATCTTTCTAGAATTTCCGGAACATATCTCTTATTTCACGCAATAAGGGATCAAAACAACATCAAATTCGGAACTTTCTCTTTCCACTCATGTTCAGACATCACGCCAAGTAGCCCTAGGAATATCCGAAAAAGTCTCTCGAAAATTATCATCTTTTACCAAAAGTTTTTCTTGACCTCCTACAGTGGTTCGACGATGTTGTCTGTAACGCGTTTGGTATCATTTATGATCTGGGTCACAGCGTCAAGCTGGAAAAACTCAAAATATCTCGAAAACTATACGGGCACAAAATTTGCTACATACGGCACGAATTGGCACAAAATGGGCACAATTTAATAGTGAAAAAAAATTTCAAATTTCAATATATGAGTCACAGCGTCAAGCTGGTGACTCACTTGAAAAACTCAAATATCTCGAAAACTATACAGGCACAAAATTCGCTATATACGGCACGAATTGGCACAAAATGGGCACAATTTAATAGTTCAAAAAAATTCTAATTTATATATATGAGTCACAGCGTCAAGCTGGCGACCGACTCGAAAAACTTAATTATCTGGAAAACTATACAGGCACAGAATTCGCTACATACGGCACGAATTGGCACAAAATGGCCACAATTTAATAGTGCAAAAAAAATTCAAATTTCAATATATGAGTCACAGCGTCAAGCTAGTGACTCACTTGAAAAACACAAATTGGCACAAAATGGGCACAAAATACCCATAATATTAAATTACCAAAATTCAAGGTATGAGTCACCAGCTTGACGCACCTCCGAGAGAAACGACTTAGATACTCGATATGCAAAGAGTTGATTTGAGGCTTAATTATAAAGAAATCAGGGTTTGTTCAAATTTCCGTGGGGAACATATAGAAAAAATCGTGAAATCATTTCATCAGGAAGTAAAGCTGCGTTTGTAGAGGTCAATATGTGAACAGGAGCAGAACACTCTTGACCTCACGTCATTGCTTTTCTAGAATGTTTTTTTGAGTAGGTTAAAAAAATGTTGATCTCTACAAAAATATTGCAATTAGTTCCATAGCGAATAACGAAATGAAATTCAATAGCATTTTTCCACAAAGTATTAGCATTAAAAAAAGGACCTTTGAATGTTTATCTTTTCGGAACCTTGGATTCGGAAGATGGGTTTCTTTATGATAGCTATTTCAGTTTTATCAAAAATAACGAGAATACCTTCTATTGCATAAAACTCAAAAAGGTTCTGAAAGAAGAGCATTTGATTTAGGATGAATTATGGAGAAGTTTATTTCTCCTTCGAATAAAATGAAACAATTCGAAGAACTTCATTCACATATGATTATTCTGAATTCTTATGAATTGTCTATTTTGTTGAAATTCGCTTCCTTTAAAGAATTCAACTGATTAGTTTTTTTATTTGTGTGCGTAGAGTAAGCACTAAGGACATATAATTACTATTCATTATAACTATTTCGATCTGTCAAAAAAAAGTTATGTGTTTAATCTTCATTTCATCCAGTTCAACTGGAGCAAGACAAAAAACTTCCGCAATACAACATTTACATGGAAAGGAATGCTGTCAAAGATGTGGATTTCAACATCAACTTGAAAGATACCCAGCATTGAAAACCAAGCGATGAGTTCAATCAGCTCTCAAAAATGTGTGAATTTAAAAGAATTAATTGTTCAGAACACATTTATTCCAACGAAACTTTTTCTCTAGGATCAATGAAAATTTCTGAGATTTTAAACGGAACTGAGTGGTATGGAAATATAATTCTCAATTACAGTAAAATTCGAGTAAGATACTGGTGCAAAAAGAGTTGATATTTTACTATTAAATAAATTAAAAAACATTGAATTCTATTCATTTTTCGGCAATGTGAAAACTTATGAAGAACTGCTAATAATACATAATCATGATGAACCAATTCAATATTGAAGGTTATCAGAAATTTTTTTCTTAATGATGATCTATTCACAGGTATTAGATGTCTGAAAGATGAATATCACATTGAAGTTGATCTGGGGTAACTAAAATCATTCAACTACCTCAAAAAATTCCATTCAACTCAAATGAACAACTCAAACAAAAGAGAATGAAGACCTTATTGAAAATGTAATGGAGCCACCAGATTAGCTCAGCTCCAGAATGATCGCTCGAAATCCCAACAAGGATATTAAAATCTGTATTGATCCCACGGAATTGAATTGAACCGATAAAAGAGAACATTTCCATATGCCATCATTGAAAGAATTATATCAGTTGTCAGGAGCAAATTATTTCAGTACATTAGATGGCAACAACGTATTTTGGGAAGTAAAATTATGAGAAGGGGGAAAGAAACTCACCACTTTCAAAACGCCTATCGGTAGATATTGTTTTGCAAGATATTTTGCGTAATTCATCCGAAATATGTTTCAAGCTCATTACTGAATTGTTTTCTGGCATGGAAGCAATAGAAATATGTAGAGATGATATCTTGAATTTTGGAAAAACAATTGAGAAACTTGAGGTAATATTGAAAGAAGTATTGAATATTTTTAGACAAAATAATATTGAATTGAATTAAAATGAATGCAAATTTGGATAGACCAAAATTTAGTATATTGGTCATATTTCAATATTAATGGAATAAAATATGATAAAGATAGAGTAACGGCAAATGAATTTTATAAAACTCCTCGAAATGAAAAATTAGTTGAATTTTTTACAGGAATGATAACATATTAACAATGATTCATTCCAAACGCATCTAATTTACCTGAACCTTTGCGAAATTGGTTAAGAAAGTAAATAGAATTTCAGTGGAACACTTAAGAATGTTTCATCTGAGGAACCCAGTACAAGAGTTTCATGAACCGAATGATGAAATTGTAATATCTTTTGATGCTTCTTCCAAAAGTTCAGGTTCCGGCATTAAGAGCAAACAATACCTCGAATATAACGGACTTATAGAGGCCAGAGTTTGTTTTTTTCAAAGAATTTTTTTGGTGCAAATGGTTGAAAAAAATCGTAGGAATGCGGAATGTTGCCACTTTTTTATGTTAAAAAATTTTCGGGAATACAAAACTGCAATGGAGTGAAAAATGCAAAAATAACTAGCATTGCGCCTTCTCGCTGAAGAATTAAGTCATCCAAAAAAAAATTCTTCAAAAAATACTCACTGACGCGTGCAGAACGACACCCCGTTTTCTCCTATAAACGTCAACATTTCTCCGAATTCTAATATTTCACGCGTCTATAGGCAACGTTAAAGCATGTAGACGAGCTCCAGCGGCCTGACCTTGACATATAAACGAGGTTTGATGACATTCAAATGTGGCTGTGTTATCCAGCTGTAATTCACTACCACTACACTACGTGGTTTTGTTTCCTCTCAAACACAAATTATCTTATGCATCTAGATCATTAACGGAAACACAACAGGCGTATGCTCTTATTAAAAAGAATAACTCGCAGTTGATTTGATAAATATTTCTTCGCAAACGAGAATAGCACGATCGAAATGGATCATAGACCGTTTATTTTAATTTTATCAAAACCTTCGATAGAAGCACCACCTAGATTGCAAGAATGTTATTGAAATTACGAGCATATTCCTTCAATTCGCCAGTTCTCGATAGTAAAATAGAAGAATTCAAATGATTCCGTTGCAGGATTTCTGAATAAACGACAATTAAACATGATAATGAATGATTTACCTTAATTATTTTGAAAACTTGTTCATCAATCATAAGTATTCTCAAATCATATCTATAGAACTCAACATATGTACAATGGACAATCATATTAAATATCGAAACTTTCTGTAATTCGTTTTCAGGCTTTCATTCTTAACTTCTATAAGCATTACTCTGTCCATTTTTCTTTACTCTCCAAAATAGATATCCCTTACGTCCAGCTGAATTAATCAATAATCTTCTTCAGGAACGAAATCAGTAACCAAATTTAATTTCGTCTTTATCTAATTGATCGCAAATGTTAATTGTTATCTATTCCAGATGATTGTTGTTATTGTGAATATTGAACAATTGAACGTGTGAGAATACAATAACTCACCCCAAAGGGTTGATGGGGAATCCCAGTCTGGCAGCTAAAAGAGGTTATAAAGTAAATGAAAAAGTAGAAAGTTAACCTTCTTCTGTACCATTGTTGTGGGAACCTGTACAATAGAAATAACACAAGACACTGTGTTCAAAGCTGCTCAATGTCACCGTGGTTTAATTTCACTCTGGTGAGAAAACTGCAAGGATTAATGAAGAGACAGCTTTTGGAATAGATGGACAAGGTATAACTTTTTCGAATCTTAATATGATGCAAACGACGAAATGGTAATACTACGAATAATGATGGCGGTTGACAGTCGAACCGATTTGTTCTCGGTTTTACTCCTTCGAGTTAGGCAACATGTTCACGACTCAACATGCCGCCCGTTCTGAAGCGTACCTTCAGTAAGATGATCTGGAAGGAGTGAACAGACGAAATAAGCCATGATGAACCTACTGAGTTGGAAGAGGACACAGATTAAACATCGGCTTCCCAAAGGCCGCCAAAGTAGAGACTCAAAGGGGGTATGAATCGCCAGTCAGTTTCGGAAGATGAGGCTGCATCACCTTTGCTGGTGTTGCGAAGCAGACAATAAACGGCCTAGGTTACGAAGCTAGTTATGTGCACCTACGTCCCGTTATCCGAAAAGATAACGGAAGGATGGTCTCAGCGTGCAACGACGCAACGATAGGCAGCAATAAAATATGGGATGGACAGCTCAGAAATCAATTCAAGGTGAAACGCTTTGGTATTGAAGCAGATAAAGATAACTAGATATTCCTTGGTGCTAACGTCTCCGCGTAGTCTTGCACTCGTCACATAAAATGGACAGGCATAGTAAACGCCAGTTGTAAGAAAAGTCATAGCAGAAGATAGCCGCTCAGGTGGAAGATTGCCATATCAGGGGACGGGGTTTGCATGAGAAGCATCGGTTGCATTTGCCTAGACGATTACATACTATAATACGTCCGTTCAGAATCCAGAAAGGTCGACGAATGAACTAATGAGTAGCTGAAGCAACGGCGTGCAGAAGACGATTTGGCCATCATCGATAATCAGATGAGTTAGATGATTAATTTTTGACTATTTGTTTCATGATTAGCCGATGACGAAAAGAAGGTTTCTGAAGCTAAGCCAGCTCCTCTGCGGAATGAGCAGATTGAACTAGACGTATTCAACAGGTTTTTGCTTCCTGGAGTTCAACAGAATAGAGATAACCTGGGTGAGGAAAAGAGGGACTTCAAATATTTAGTCTGAAACATCGACAAAAAGCACTTAAGCCGAAGATACGAAGGAAAATTTCAACCTTGTTGGGTTCATCGGAGATGGCAGCTAACATCAACGAGGAGATCGGCTTGGCTTCGTCGTTCACTTTCTCAGTTTGAGACTGATCAACAGAGGGAAGAGGCCACGAAGATGAGTTGAGAGAAAACCAAGGAACACCACGCCATCCCAAAAGGTGATGATGAATATCAGCGGGTATAAATGCTCGAGAGGCACAATCAGCTGCATTGTCCTCTGACACCACATGCCGCGAGCTAGTCGAAAGGATCAGATCCTGTCTTTTAGCGACTCGATTGTTTTCCATCTGAGAGTTTCACCACGGATCCACGACAAGGCAACGACAGAATCGCAAAAGCCGAAGCATTCGGCAACTGAATGCTGTGAAATTCTGGTGGACAGATGATGCATGAGTTTTGCGAGAAGATGGGTTACAGCCTTGCAAGGAGCAATTTTGGATTGTGTCGCTAGGATAGACACATGGCATTGACCTGATGATGTGGAAGTGCAAGGATAAACTACTGCAGCGTAGCCCGATTCAGAGGCATCGCAGAATCCGATCAACCGATGAGTAGAAGAAGAAACGGTAAGGATGAATCGTGCTATGCGAATCACTGCCAGATTAGGAAGCTGGGATTGAAACTGCAACCACGGGGTCTGAACCTCATTGAAGTGAGGTCAGTACCATTTCAGAATAAATGAACAGAGCTGACGGAACCAAATTTTGGTATAGAAGGTGACAGGAGTTAACCAAGTCAAGCGGACAGTATAGAAAAAGTGATCAGATACTGTTCGATACTGCAACCGGCAAGTGCATTTTTCATGAAAAAAACAATTTTTATTATATTTTTGTTATTTGTAATTTTTATTTAATTTTTGATAATTCTGTTTCGGATAGTGGGAGTGAAAACTCACAAAAACCTAAAAATAATAAAGATGGAATACTGTCTAACAGAGGAGGATGATTATCAACCTATTTGCGCAACTCAAAACCTCCCGTCATGAGCAGATCTGGAACTTGCTGTCGCAATTCACAAGCTTCAGACTCGGATAAAAAGCCTGATGTCATCGACATAAATATCATGTAGAAAGACTTGCCTTGCAGCAGGAAATTTGGGTTCGTCACCCAAAGCCAGCTGCCGGAGGATTCTAAGTGCTAAGTTAGAAGAAGGAAAAACTTCATAGGTGTGTTCAGGCTATAATATTGGAGGGGTTCCTGTTTGGTGGAACGCCTCTTTGCTCAGGGCGTATCAGGATTTGTCGATACATCTGTCTGATATTGGCAGTGAGGACATATCCAAGAAGACGAAAGGGAAGCAAAAGGGTGGAAATGTTCACTTGCAGTTTCGGGCCGGTAAGCAGAAGACCGTTGAGAGATTAACCACTAGCGGATGCGCAAGAGGCGTCGGAGAGTACTCGAATTTTAGTGGGAGGATCATCTGGACGATGTACTGGATGATGAGGAATATAATACGGTTCAATCGAAAAAAGTCAGATGATTCAGGAGACATTTTCATGTGGACTCTCTCGAGATAATTTCGCATGAAGTCAGGATAGGGGACATAAAGATCATAATTATCTAGAAGATGTTTTTACCTAATAAGCTGCCTAGTCGCCACATTGACGAATATGTCCAGACGAAAAAATGACAAGGGCAAACCAACAGTGTATCTACAAAAGGAGTTAAGGGTGACACCAGCGTGATACAGGACCTCACATTCTTTCTCGGCAGGGCTCAAGGGGAGCACATCAGGTACCTTATCTAGTTCCCAAAAATACCGAACGATGTTAACAAGTTCCTGATCTGAGTGATACGAAGAGCTCAGAGGAATTGTTTGAGGATCATTGTCGCCCTAGGGGTGTGGCGTGACAGTACGGTATGGAGGCTCTGATGATACAGGGGGAGGAGAAGGTGATACTGGGGGCGAAGAAGGAAGTTGTTCATTCGAAAGAAATTTTTCCTTCATGTGGGAAACGAAAGGGGTTGTAGGGCCAACAGATGCGAGGTGGAGAATCGTAAAGTGTCGTTCCCTCACATGTTCGACAGCACTGATCCGAACCACACTCGGCAGCTGCATGGAATGAAGGTATGCAATTCCTGCATAATCTCCTCTCAACCACGATAGCTCGCAGCTGATAATCCATGGACTCAAATTCACGACACTGGCGAATAGAGTGATTCATCGAGCAAAAAACACACGTGGAAGACGAACCAGACGACGAAGAAAGCGTGAAATAGCGTAAGCAGAACGGCGAGAGGACAGACCAGAGGATGAATGCACAGAATATGAAGAACAGACGCTGAGCCCGCTGGTGATTGAGGCAGAAGTTGTGACGACCTTTTTTCGAAGTTTTGTGAATGTACGGTTGAACTTATCCGAAACCAATTACACGGGCACCAGTTGCAAATTTCGGACCAAGATTGCAACTCCTTGTCGTGCCCTTCTCTATTTTCCCCAGGTAGCTTTTATATAGTTGGTTAAGGGCTTGTTTCAGTCTTAGGTATTGGCGATTGACTGGTGGTAGTTTCTTTTTCTATATGAAGGAGACAGATATTCTAGTAATGAAACTCACACTGTATATGTACGAATATATAACAGACTTTCACGTTTCCACTCACACTGTTGATTAAGGTTGTATCTACACAATGAGATGTCTGATACTAGTTGCCACCGTGTTGGAATGTGTTATTATATGATCGAAATAAATATTCACACCGTATAGAATATGATCGAATGAATAAAATATTATCAAGTCAAATTTCTGACGGAACAAAATATGATCTGATGTGAGCAGAAACTAAAAGGTTTCAGGAGATGTGCGAGCAGAGCAGGCTATAAGAGCGGTGAATATGACGATATAAAGAAATATACTAGCAACGGATAATGAGAGCATACACCAAGTAAACACAAGAGAGAGAAAATAAACGGACTTGGCTGGCTTCTGTCAAGGCGCTGACCTGTGTTCCGATGAAAATACCGAAAAGTTTTAAAGGTAAGCACATCTACCCAATACTCAGACTTAACTATTCACGGCGCAACTAATAGTTTGTATCGTAGTAGGTACCGTGCTGGCCCGGATTCAACCCCTATGCAAGGGCAGTTGGATCGAGGGTGTAAAAAGAATACTCTGAGACGCTCCGAAAATACTGAACTAATGAATTAACGCGTACAAAAAAACTCGGTCTTTTAAAAAGGTAGACTGGATGTATAACGGCCGGTATTCTCGGTGACGTTACGCTTAGTCGAACTCCGGAAAAATCAGGTTGAGTAGTTCACTAGCACTGAGCTCGTGATATTCATCTCAACCCAACAATTCGAGCCGACCCAGACCTAACCCGTATTTAAGGGTGGTAGAACCGAGGGTATAGCCAGTACGGCCTTGTTACGCTCCGAAGAGTCTGAACCAATGAACATACACTTGAAAGAAACTTGAAATCTGAACTATGACAACCGCATGCCTAACGGTCGGTATCCTCGGTGACGTCACGCTTAGTCAAACTCGAGAGAAATCAGGTTGATTAGTTCACCAGAACTGAGCCCCTAATGTTCAGCTTCACCCAATAATTCGAGGAAAGCGTGAATACGGTGCCAACCCAGACTCAACCCCTATTTAAGAGCAGTTGAACCGAAGGTATGGCTGCTCACTTTGTGAGGCTCCGAAAACACTGAAACTATAAATAAACACGAAATGAAATATCTCAATAACTATGAACAAGCCGAACAGAATTGATTCGAATAGAAGGAACACAGGTTATGCAAAACCAATGAAAAATAAATGAAGCCCAAGTGGGTCTTATCGAGTAAAACACTACATTCACTCACTGTTCACGGTATAACTTGAAAACTTTATTACTTCTTGAATTATCCGAGATAATTAGCGGGTTTGATACGATGAAAATCGTATAATGATGTTAATAACTTATTTTACAAAAAAGTGAATAGAACACGGCAATATCAAGAATTTGATTAGACTTTACAGCTGTTACTAGAGCTGTCAAGTCTAATAAAAAATTCATCTCTTCATCCATGCTAGTCCTTTTATAAACTCGGGAAAGTGAGGATGTCACGTGTCCAAAGTTTCGAGAAATTTCCTAGGGCAGAAGGATTTGCGGCTCCCGGATTGGTTATTCAAATTCCTTTGTTCTGAGAAAGAATTATACAGTCGGCCGTGTAAACACGCATTTTCCCTCTTTCATACAAATCAATATCCGAAAACATATGAAAAACTGCGATTAGCGATAAACCGCCATGTACAGCGTGGTTTTTTTACGAATGTCGAAGACCGAGATGTATGGGAATAAAATATGGTGAATTAATTCTTGGAATGGAACAGATTAATTAATTCCTCAGAAACGAAAATAACTTCATTTCAAAGTGCTCTCAAACACTCGCAACTATCGATTGGTGAATTCGAGCATTTGAGCGAGAGTACGAAAGTCATCAGAGGAGAGGATACTGGTGAGATGATACGTCGAGATCGCGCAAGACCAGGTACAATAAGAGGTTGTCAGCGATGTCTGATATTTGAATGTAATGATAGAATTTATGGTATTCTGATGCGTTGTGACGAACTGCTTCAACTGTGGTAAGGAGGATACAGCTGCCAGTGAATCCAATATCTGGTTCGAATAAAGATCCGCCAGCCGACGAGGGTTTTGGTAACGGGAATGGAGAGCCTTATAGGCCAGAGGGTGATTTATCCAATTCCATTCAAAGCCGGAGATCAGAAAAGTTGCCTCACGAAAAAAGCAGACGTTATTAGGTGTATCTTCTGAACAGGTACCAGGGAATTGATCTGATGCACTAGGGCACCGAATAGAGTGATGAATCTGGGACACTCCTCGATTTTTCTATGCAAGCAGGGCAGCTCAACTAGAGGAATAGGTAGATAAAGCGATGATGAAGAAGGTGCTGTATGAGAGGGATATGCGGTGAGATAATTATGGGCGGCATGTACATGCAGTGAATTTTGAGGGTGATCCGTACCGTTCCAGCTCTTTAAAATGAAGTTAATTTTGACTACTAACTCATCTGCTCCTCTGAATGTCTTTTCCACCTTGATGAACTAGCCAGGTACATGTTGGCTACATCGACTTTATTGGTCAAACATTTAATTAGTTTGAGCAGTATAGATGCCGCACAGAATGCGTTTTCGCGCTTGATGACAGACGCGGACAAAGCGCCTTTCAATTTATCCATCGACGGCGTTTTAAACTCTTGGAGAACTCCGGCACGTAATTATGCTCGGAGATTTTGAGCAGACGATGTATTGCTTATCTGTGGAGACAACAAAATGATGCACACGATGAAGGCAAAACTCACAATACTAAAATTGCAAGTTACGAATACGAAGCGCTCATCGCGAGAGACAATAAGACGTGTAAAATTTTCCAATTAATTATTCGGAGGATAATTGAATGATGAATTCAGAATCAACTAATCAGATGGACAAAATGGGAGAATTAGACTGAATTTACGAAATTTTAGGTGAGGTTCTCCGGGTTTTAGGAACCAATAAGTGAGCGCCAATGTTATTTTGAATATTGAACAACTGAATGTGTGAGAATGCAATAACTTACCCTAATGGGTTAATGAAGAAACCCAGGCAAGTCACCACTGGTCTGTCAGCAAAAAGGGGTTCCAAAGGAAAGGAGAAAGTGGAAAGTTAACCTTCTTTCTGTAACGTTGTTGTGGGGACCTGTTCGATAAAAGATGACACAAGAACCTCCACTCAAAGTTGCTCGATATCACTGTGGTTTAATTTCACAATAATTCACTCGGAGAATGGTACGTAAACTGAGAAGATTAGTCAGAAGACAGCTTTTAGAATAGATGACAAGATATAACTTTTTTTAAATACTTTGCGAACGATGATATATAAATATTAATATTAATGATGGCGGTTGACGATCGAACCGACTTGTTCTCGGTATTATGCCTTCGAGTAAGGCAACCCAACATGTTCACGACTTAACATTACCATTTAAATGATCTAATGATAACACAACAGAAGAAATAATATTAAGTATTAAAAGATGAATTATATCATCCTTTTTTTCACCATTTGTTGTGAAACACATAAATTAGTTCCATCCTTGTCCAACAGGAAGGATTTGTGAGATAACTTACTATTTTCCTAAAGTTTGAATGTTGGCAGTTCCTGTGTTTATAAGTGTCTATATCAGACGTACTTAGATATCTATGGTAAAATGCTATATTCGTCAAACAAATATTTGTCAGGTGACTTCAACTGAATGTACCGAAAAAGGCTATTCTCCAGATTGCAAGTGCTGCTTCAATTATTCGACCGATTGATATTTGTCGGATAGTGAAAATTTATTCGAAGTTGAAAGTACCGGTTCTCATAAATATGAATTAATGTTTATCGATTACATGATATTTTAGGGGAAAAAATGTGTTTTCGAAAAATCTGCGGGTAAAAACAGTAAATCAATTTCATATAAGACATATGGATAAATCAAAAATGGAAAATAGAGCTAGAGAATAAATATTTTGGCCAGATTCATCTTCAGAAATAGATAACTTGAGTGATACATGTGCAAGTTGTAATATGTTCGAAGATGAAATGTTGAGGAACCTTTAATCAATCACAAAATGCATGAAGAACCTTGGCTTGAATTGGGAGTAGACTGAAACTCATTTTCTACAATAATGAAAATTATTTACTTTTTATCGATAATTATTCTGAATTCATTAAAATTGTGAATCTCAACATGAATTCAATTACAAATAATGTAATTGAAGATATGAAAATTAAAATTTCAAGACAAGGCACGCCGAAAGAAATTTGTTCAGATTGAGACCTCAATTTACATCTTCTGAACACATACAACATACAATTCGCAAATAACTGGAATTTCAAGCATTTTATGTCACTCACAGTAGAAACGATCCTTATATAGCTCAACTTTAATATCGTAATTCTTCTAGCTTTGAACAACCATATAGGTAGCCCATCACAATTGTTAAATAGTAAAAGAATGAGATGCATCATACCATTTTCAGAAAATCACTCACCCCTCGGGTATACGATAAAAATAAAATGAATGAATATAATGAAGAAAAAGATGAAAGGAAACAGTATCATAATAAAAATTCTGAAGAATTACGGAAATAGGAAATATAACAAAGAATTTTTTGGGAAAATTTCCAACCAATAAATGGAAAGATGAAATTATAACAAAAATATGTAGTGATAGAATTAATGAA
Source organism: Myrrha octodecimguttata (assembly GCA_958510865.1). Classification (NCBI taxonomy): domain Eukaryota; kingdom Metazoa; phylum Arthropoda; class Insecta; order Coleoptera; family Coccinellidae; genus Myrrha; species Myrrha octodecimguttata. The sequence continues at coordinate 19,275,454 of OY294060.1, forward strand.
AATGGCAAAGAATAATGATGTAGTTGAAAGGAATAGATGATATTCACGTCCAAATATATAAAATGTTAATAATAATCTGGTTTAATATAGAATTATAGATATATCATAATCATCAGTTGGATAATCGTATGAATGAAATCAGAAATGAACAATGCAGATTTTATATCCAGTGGCAGAATTATTAAAGCTCCTAATTACTTGAATCTTGAAGACATAAATTCTCAGAGCTTTTATTGAATAATATTGGAAACAAACGTTAATAGTTCAAGATTTGAAGTTACTCTGAATTGTCATCATTTCAGATATGTTATTATGATATTTTCTTCAAAATAAAGGAAAGAAGATGTTATGGTTCGGGTAATAATTAATCATATAAGTAGGCATGTGCAATTTGCACATATGTTTTATTTTATGTATGTTGAACATAATTCTAGTTCCAAATGAAGCAGCACTTGAACAGGTCTTTGATGAAGACTCAACTGTCCATCAGATATACCCATTTGAATGTTATTTTTCCAATTTTTTCAAAAAATACAGATAAGATCGCATTGACAACCATTACTTGATTGGAAAAAACAGCTTGAAGGTCCCCAATGTTTCTGAAAAAACAGATTAGATGTCATTGAAATCCAGTACTCGCGACATTTCGAACAAACGTGCATCAGCATTCTTCAACCAGTTACGAAGTTTCTTCATAAATGCTTTAGTATTTTCGGGTAATTCTTTCTCCTAGGAGATGCCGCAATATGTGGGAGTGCAGCTTAAAATCGACCAGATACAACAAAATCCGCAAGAATACTCTCAAACGATTGCTAAACGAATAAACAACGAATATGAGTAGATCAGGAAAGATCGAGAAAGTAGGCTACAATGGAATGTGATGATGGATAACCTGAAATAGTACGCGTCTGAGTTATGGGGTTATCGAATAACGATTATATTAGATCCTTCGAAGGTTATAAGGAAACTGACCACAATATTCTATTTTATTATTCGAAGGATAAGCTCAGTGATATATCGGTAAGTGTCACAAAACCTTTATGGCTAATTCAGGGCTTGATTATGAACCAACATGAAGATTTGTGCTCGATTCAGTCAATTTTCAGCCCAACCACCGTATTCATACTGAAGTCAACTGATAATCGACCGTTGAAATTTCAATGGAACCTACCGTATGTGTTTCAATTAGGCGTCGACACAAGAATCAGTTTGTTTATTTGTTTGTGGGATTTTTCATGGCATAGAAACTCTGTTCTACTTAAAATAATCCTCTTAAAAGCAATTCTTGCAATTGAAATAAACGTGGTCTAAATTGGCCTCATTGTTTTTATAAGTCAACTTCTCAGCTTGGGTGTTTGGGATTTGAATGAAAGCACAAAGAAATATAGTTAACTAGTTTGAGGGCAACGACAATTCAAAATTGAAACTTTATTATGGTGAAATATCAGTTCCAAGGTGTGTTGGGAGCAGGCAACGACTTGCTTTGATTGTGTGCATCCAAAAGCAGACTCAACTAATGGCACTTGTTAGCACTTGTTACTACATCAGCTTCATTCGGAATGAAAATAGAACACATCAACAGAAATTTCAATTCATAATAACTTATTTGCATACTCATCATCGACTATGTCACCCGTTACACTCAAAACCTTCGAAACTATTTTACTATTCCGTCTGAACTTATATTATCTGAAGATTGCTTCCTGGTACTCATACCAGGCGCACCTTAATCTGAATCCTTCGACTTACCATAGGTTGATAAGCTTTTATCTGAATCCCAAAGTGATTTAGGTGTTTTGATCAGTGTTCGGGGTTTTTAAAAGAAGGTGGTTAAATCACAGGTGGTAAAATTTAGCTCCTCTCTTTATGGCATTGGGCCACCATTAGGTCATTTAATGACCGTGTTTACTTTTCCTAAGCTCATCATACAACTACATTCTTGGATCAAAATGAACCAGATATATATTTCAAGTGTGAACACTTCCAGTTACTGTTTTTAAGATGTAGATAGCTCACCTGTGTTAAAGTTTCACTATCCAAGCAACCGTCATCATCGGTTTCTAGGATCCTCAGCTTTACGAAGCTTATCATACCAGCTTTTTCAACAGAAGAATGGGCTTCCTTTGAGCAGTATCCAATGAGTTTTGACAAGAGGACACCTACGTCGACGTGAGGATGTTGTTTCTTCAATCTTGTTACAGCTTGTGCCCTAGCTGCCAACATTGCTACCAGAGTACATTCACTTGCAGAAGTCTGTACGATATAGTAATTATTGAAAATCAAATAAACATTTCGATGATTCATTTCATTCATATTCACCTGTATCACTCCACCTCCTGTACTTTCTTCAGAATATGACAGAAATTCATTTGGAAGTCCAATAGCTTTTCCTGAAATTTTTCGGTCTTTGAATTTAAAAACATGATTTTGTTCGTTCTTACCAAACCAATCCAAAACAATAGTTTCCAATTCTGTGCACGCTGGGGATGCTGCCTATAATGATTATGAGGTAATTGAAATATTTCCAGAAATTTTATTCTTAATTTTATTGATATCTATTTTCGGTATTCTTTTCATATGAGATTATATTGAATTTCATTTTTCATTATCCAAGCTAAGGCCAAGGCTTCATTTACCGATTCATAACCAGGGCAACACAGAGAGGTTTTAAAGACATCTCGGCGATATCTTCTCAGAACATTGAGAGTATTTTTGCTACTTCTTTAAGAAGTCACAAAGAGTGCTATATTTGCTCCAAATGTCCGCCACAGCGGTATTCTCAAAGAGATTCTGAAGATATCGCATGCGGAAATTCTCAAACTTCCCATAATGGGAGGTCTATGGGAAATTCGCTCACACAGTCTCATGGCGAAGAGTTCAAGAAATTCTCAAATGATGCCTATTGCTAGATTTCTGGGAGTACGGCATGCAATAAGTACAGATATATGCACATGTATATTTTATTTCTGGAAAGATTCCTGTTGATAATTTTATGATGACCATGTCATATGCGGACTTTGCTATGTGAAAATAGCAGAATTAACAGACGGTACTCTGCCTACATAGATCATGAATCCTTACGACTAGTATCAATGAATATCCCCAACAAGGATTTGAAGAACTACTCAACCAGTGATCCGCGAGATGGCGACAACCTTGGCATGTCATACCAGACGTATGGACTTTGAAGCGTCGGTTCTTACGTCTGGTGGTTAGATGACTTTGAGTATTGTTTAGCGCGGTCGGAATTGATATTCATTCTTCATTCGTATTTCGGATATGAATGAAATCCGCGAGATGGCGAGATTCGTGAACATATACCACACGAAATCGTAATAATGAGCGCTTAGATTGTCGGTTCTCACGTCTGGAGGTTAGATGGTTAGAAATATTTATCTATATTTCGGAAATGAATGGAAATTAATTATCAGTTCTTGGAAAAATATATCCATATTACTATGATGGGTATATGGAAACGAAATATTGATTTGCAGTCCCTGTTCGTATTTGAATGAGAAATGTGTTGATGATTTCTTGAGGAAAAACAACGGATCTCAGATTGGTCGATATTGTTATGAATATCTGAGTGTGAAGCAGTTTCGATTAAATTTTGGACATTCTGTTTTCTCCCGAGAATTGTCGAAATTCTTCAGATTTGGGTACGTAATTTCCACTCGCATAATGTTGTACAAGTTTGCCGTTGTCTTACCGATACTGGGAGTGAGTTTTTATCCAGAAATATGATGATGTGAGAAAGAGAGCTTTCTTTGCGATGAATTAAGTCATAAATGCTACTTAATTAGGTTCGTTTCGTTATCAACTAGTAAACTAGTCGATAACTAGTTTGAGTGTAAAAAAAATTTTATAAGGAAGGTCTTTATTCAATAAGAGAACTATACTTTTGCTAGATACCTCTCACTTGTTTATACAGGTTTTGACCTGAGTTGCATTTACTCCTACTCCGAATGTATAAAAACGCCATGATTTTGTACCACAGAATTTCTCATCATAACCTTCCGGAAAATCCGGCACCATGGAAGCCAGTAACAAAATATGATAGAATCAATGTGAATTATGTTTTAACTAATTTGTTTTTGGTGTATGTTTGCTGATTATCCTATAGGTTTCTAGGAAACCTCTTTGAAGTTATTTGTTTCGTTTTTATGGATCGAACACATATTTTGCCTATGTGTAAATAGTGGATAACGAAATGAAATTATCTGCAATTTCTCTTTGTTCAAACAACGCACGAGGGATATCGTTAAAAAATCTGCCTCATATTCGGGATAACTTCAGGAACGTTTAGACATTTTTCAATTGTTGTTACACTCGGGATGACCTTTGGAGCTCGAACTGCGAATTTCCTATTCTGGTTACGTCTGTGATGACTCAATGAACTCACATTGCGAATTTCCTATTCCGGTTACGTCTGGGATGACTTAAGGAACTCGCCTTGCGAATTTCCCTTTCTTGTTATATCTGTGATGACTTTAGGAACTCGCATTGCGAATTTCCTATTCTGGTTACATCTGAGATGACTTCACGATCTCGCAATGTGAATATCTTATTCTGGTTACGTAGGCGATAATTTTAGGATGTTGCATTGCGAATTCCCATATCATGTTGTGTTTAGGAAATCACTTCAGGAGATCGCGTAAAAGCCGGATTAGGATTTCTCAGATATCTTGCCGGGAAGTTTGTGTTACTTGGGAAGTTCCAAAGGTGTCAGTTCTTGCTACTGCGAGTACATATAGGTTAAGAAATATAGTGATAACTTCTATGAAATTGGGCAAAGTTTTGAACCTTCACATATACATTTCAATAAACTCGAAACTATGCTTTTTGAGTTTTATAAGTGGACTACTCAACTTTTATATTGAAGGCAATCATCAATATATGTATATACTGACACCGTTCAACGTTGCGGTACACTAAAATACGAATAAAATTACCATCTTTTTATCGTTTACTCCTCAAAAATATTTTATACCTCTCATCAAAAATAGTGAGGAAAGTGAGCTTTTGATGAATAATCAGTATAAATAAGTTGAAACAAAATTCATTTTCCGCAAATAGCTAGCAAATTTTGACATTCCAGACAATTTTTTCCTAAAAGGCTTATTATAAAATCCAATCTCAAGGTCCCAGCTTAAGGTTGATTCACACTATACGTTCCGTAACCTTCCAGTCCCCCTTCCGTATGATGAACGTCAAAATTCAGTAGGCAGAAATGTCATTTAGACGGAACGTGAAGGGGACGTATAGTGTGCATAGTTCATTTCATTTACACCTAATAATATTTTACGTGAAGGATACTGGAAGGTTACGGAACGTATAGTGAGAATCAACCTTTATCGGGTGCCCAATCTGCCTGGTTGGGTGTCGCTTATTACACCACCATAGATGCCGACCGCTTCTATTATATTCGTGAATGAACGCTCTCGGCATTGCTAAAATACAGCCCTGTTCGCCAGGCGAGAGGGAGTTATGTCAGATCGGGTCCACTCGATCGCCTTAGATCAGGGTCCTGACTGCCGGTTCGTTATTACACTACACGGTCCTTGCCTGCAGGGTCCGGGATATTGGGTAGTGTAATAGGCCTTTAATAAAACGTCAAGTTGTTCCAACTGTTGGGATATTTTCATTTCCTTACTGAAGGAAATGATATTTCCTCACTGAAGGAATTGATATTTCCTTACAGTTGTTAGTTTTGTACATGAATGATTGAAAACAAGTTGCTTATGAGGAATTTATTTCTACTTTGCAAGGGTTGACTTCAACATTTAATTATTGGACCACAATGTTGAATATTGCATTTTTGAATAAAGGTCTAGAAAGTATTCCATTACAATATTTTCCGAAAAAAACTCCTGCGATAGCACATAAAAGTTTATATGCATGTTCGTACTTTTATATTGATTTCTTTGGCAATAATTTATATGAAGCAGTATTCACTGCCACAGCCAGCTCTGGAGGAGTCCCATAAGTGAAAAATTCATCATCAATTATCATGTTACACTGTTTTGTTTTCGAAAACACCAGCAATTAAATTTATATGCGCCAAGTTTGACAATTCAACATGAATACGTTTCCATAGTAACGCAACCAATTTAATCACGACTTTCAAAGCACCATTTATTCATGCATAAAATAGTTCGTGATGTTGACGACATTAAGTAATATCTGTAGAATTTTAAACGATTCACGGAAAAAAAGTATGTTTACCTTGTACTGTGTGTTACTATAATTTTCGGCTCGCGCCTCGACTTAGCCATCTCTACAGTCTTCCAGAAATGTATGTATGGCTTTTCCTACCCGGTAAACAATGTTCTATTTTGGCTCCACAAAATAAAGGTGAACTAGTCACAATCTTCCATCCTGATTCTACTTTTGACGAGAAAAAGGTAAATCTCAGGCTATTTCCAAGAGATTGCCTTATTGAATTGGATATTGAAGATGATAAAATAATATCTGTTGATTAATCAATAAATATTCTACCCTGGCCAGAGCCTATCATCCAATCAACCAAAAAATCCACACCGAAAAAGCGGATCCAAGGAAAACGACTACAGCTGTTTCATAGTTATTACTGATCGTCAGGTCTACTTATTTTGGATAAAACCACAGAAAAATCTCGATACTCGTCACCTTTCAGATGGATCGCCGCAGCATAACAACGTACAGAAGCATTTTGCAAATCCTACCTTCGAGTGCAGAGTACTCTGTTCGATGTGCATAACGTTCATACCGATAATAACAAAGAAACGTTTGACTCCGATCGAGAAAAAAATATGTTATCAATTTCCACAATTCCTTCTTCAATTGAAGCGGAATAAACCAGGCCGCTGCCAATCTTCAATGGTTTCTAAAACCTGATATGAAAAAAAAAAAAACCTAGAAAAGCACTGAGGTGAAGTCAGGACCAATTACGAGCTTGTTCACATTCGAACTCATTTTCTCCAGAAATTCAACATTTACCTTCATGCCATCATTTTTAAATCAAGTATCAAATTCTAACCCTAGCCAACCTGTGTTTCCGAAAATATTGGGATAATGAATTTTCGAAGATATATATCAACGTTATCATTGAGCGGACTTAACCTGTTCAAGAATTCAATTTTTATGATTAAACTCTAAAGCTTTTCAGGAATATCAAGTATATAATCTGCTTTTTCAAGAAGATATTGTGCTGATGGTCGGCCTAACGGCCAATCGCAATCACAATGAGGATCCATCTAGAGAATCGATATCTGTAGAGGAGGTACAATAACAACAGGTCGAATTCGTGAACTGCTTATATCCACTCAGAGATTCCACATACATTTCCATTCGAAATTATATTTTGACAACATTTCCAAAAAGAGCACCTAATGAAACTTCATCGAGAACCCATTCACGATCGGAGCATTGGCCGAGTTTTCCGTAGGTTTTATAATATTTTGTTTGTCAGACGAATCTCGTTATTCCATAAATCTTTTAAATAGCCCATTCTTGTGTATTTTTTCCATCAGAATTCATTCTGTGAGCAACTAAATCGGAGAACTGATCATTTATAACATAACAAATTATGAATTATGGAGAGATGATGTACTAGGTAATTCATAGTGTGGAACTCATTTCATATTTTCCACAGGAATCGTGCGATTTCAATTTTGTAGATTTTTTACTGTGATATCCTCTAATTGAGACTTTCGGTTACTGTTCCAGAGGAAAAAATGACAAAGTCATTATTGCATGTGGAATCGGAAAATTATACGAAATATAAAATTATAATTCTAATTTTTGACGACTTTGCATCAACATATTTGAAAAAAACAGCCGTATATCGACAGGAAATCATGATTAAAGAGTACTTTGGACTATATTTTCCAGCAAAAATCTAAGTTTTCGTCTTTCCTCTATATCCATCAATATCTTGTCGACCGCCTCATCTCATCACCTCCTCCGAATTTTGCTCTTAATGCCCTGTGGTTAAGAGATTCAAATAAGGCAAACCTTAGTTTTTTCACGTAAAACAGCTGCGAAGTTGAGTTCTCATAAAACTCATTTCATATATACATATCAGCAGCATTATGGCAAATAGATTTTGATACATCGAAGATTAAATAATTTTTTTCTCATTTTCAAGGGAATCTTTCCTCACGGAATTTTTCATACAACTTCACCTTGGTACATTTCAACTTGCAACCTGGTTTCAGTTCAGGCAAATCTGGATTTTTCGAGTTACAGAGAAAAAAGCATTCAGCTGACTCTAACTCCGAAATCGTTATGCGGATCCCATTAACGGACTAATCTGATGTATTTAAACTCAAAACTTATCCCGAAAACTTCAAAATTCTGAGTGAGTTTCTCTGAAAGTTGGAGCACATCTGGACGGCCGAACGGCCGGCCTGTCAGAATTGAATTTGACCACAGATTCTTCTTCAGAGAGTACGAACCTATCGTTGAAGATGATTTTCGACTGAAAATTTGAAAAAAACAGACCTTCGGTCAAAACGGTATCACGCTGTTCCCTAGAACGAGAGCATGAAACTCTAGGAATTCACTGCCGTGAAATCAGGTGCTTTTCGCACTTTTTTTGAAGCAAATTCCACTTTAAATTTTGCATGAACCTTTACTTCCCGACCAAGTACTGAAATTTCAATTCGATCGAATCCGAAATTTTGGAAATATTGGAAAAATAAAATTTCAAATGAAGAAATCTGCGAAAATATTGGGTGGGTTTCACCCATTTGCGAATTCGAATTTGAATGTCGAGTATCTCAGGTTTTTTTTCAGAAGTTATAACCTACCGACCAATTCCAAAGACAACATTTCCGAAAAAAACAACGTTGAGACTCAATATTTGTAGGGCCAATTGGAACCGTATGTATACGAATGGGTTAAATGCACCTAATGATTCTGCAAATACATCAAATCGAAATTCCGTTTTCCTATTATAATCAAAAATACGAGTCCCATAGACTTGAAATCTGGTCCAAAAATCGAAAAATTAAGGCATTGAAGTGCATGAAAAATTCTGCATCATATCATGGTTCATTTGCTTTCTGTACATTTAAAAAAAATCTGAAGTTTTCCTTCGGTGGATTCACGTCTCCCGAACTCAAATACTTAAAGTTTTCCAATCTGAGACTTAGTTTTATGTCATAAACATATTCACCTCATGATTCGTCGAGTATGGAATGAAGCATCTCGATTCTATTTCTCCAATGTTTTCGTTTACTTCCACTGAATTCCTCCATTTTTTTTTTCTTGGAGTCTATTTAGATGAAATATTTTCTCAGCAAGTTGTGTTTCAGGATTTCAAAAAACTTTGCGATTTCATGGAAATTTTCAGAAAGGCGAGATTCTTCTGAGCGAGGCAGTGTCTTGTGGCATGTGATCATACACTCAATGACGAAGTTCATCATCATCACAAAATTATATAATATATCAAGATTTCCAAACGAATGACATTTTTTTACAATTATGAAAAAATATTTCTGAGGAAATTAAAAATAAACAGGTCGTAATGAAAACGTGCATAAGGGCTCGATAGTTATCATTACAATATCAACCGTCGAATATAGGCAGCTAATCATGGTTGAAGAGTTATCTGAACAGAATGTATTTTCTACAATTTTCACCTGCGGAGTGAACCTGATCTGCTGAGAGACTTGATTATTAAATAACATAATCACAGGGACGAATATCCGTCGATAAATCAACAAGTATTCCCTCTTGATCTTTGGATGATTAGCTCTGATCAAGGGGGAATATTTGTTGATTTATCGACGGATATTCGTCCTTGTGATTATGTTATTTATTATTACTGGAGCTTTTTCTTCTCCGTGAAACCAATTCCTAGACTTGATTATGTTATATCAATAACTGTATGGATTCCCCCCGAGTATTTGGAAAATTTTCATGGGGAATTTAGATAAGAGCAAAAATGGAAATTTTGAAATTTGTTCAAATTGGTCACTCGTTTCGGTATTGACCCTGTCCAACGCTTCTGGATAGATCAATATATCGATGTCCTAAATGGTTGGTTTTCACTGAAAGATTTAATTAAACGAACCATGATGCCGCTATTATACCACCAACTTTGAGTATATTCGAAATAAAAGTTCGAGTGGATACACTTACAGAGTCCATAACGGACATATTATGTATATAATCTGTTTTCGAATTCATCAACCTTCGTCACAACGACTCAAAGCTACGTCACAAGTATCAACAATCTTAGTCATTTCTTAGATCGATCTTGGATATATCCGCTCGATAATAATATCGAATATAAGAAATATATAAATATTTCTATATTTCCATGAATAAGGATCCGATGCAATCGAAATATAGCTCTTCACTGCAAAATGACGCATTGAATATTCGTGTAAGTCAGTGGAATCTAGCAGATATATTTCGAGATAACGAATAAAAAAAATCTATTTTACAGTGGCACGATGGTTGCAAACTTTGCTCAAGTTGTCTTGTAAGTGCTCACAACTACATAATTACTTTCAATTCGATCCGATCGATATTTTTTTTTATATTTTATCTAGCAAAAACTCATCCCCGGAACCAAGCAGCAGCTTACGGTCATCATCGGGTTCAATGCAAGCTATGAGCTTTCAAGGGGTTTTTGTGAAACCTATGCTAGCAAAATACAAGCACAAATTTCATTACAAAATGGTCAAAGGTCTGTTTCCGGAAGTAACAGAATTTGTAACTGGCAGGGCGCATCGTACTAGATCGACATTTAAATTGACATGAAAAAAGAAATCATAATGACAGAACCGATTATTCGAGATGAGTCGATATTATTAAGATCTCATGAGATGAGGAAATTATCATCCTTGGAGTTCCGTCTTCGTAGATACTTAGTTACTACCATGGTGGAAATATAAAGGTGTGCTCATAACTTGGGCTTATTTTCGTCCAGTTGGCGCATGACGTCACTCAGAGAAATAATTCCGAGCTCTCGTTCCTGTCCAACCTTTCATAATCGAAGTTTTCGAGCTTTCCAAAGGTATTGTGGTGATTCATTCGCATTTAAGGCTAGACCAGACCACGTGGAGCTGTTTGTTGTAATCAACGTATTATTTCCGAGTGAGACATTTAAGTGCTTTAAATTGCCCGCCTGTGCTGTGGACGGTTGTGGTGATTATTCATCAAAAACTAAGGACACTGATGTGATAATTGCAGAAAATAAATATACCGATTTTTATTTTAACATCTCCCCCAAACAATTATATCGTTTTCGGTATATAATATCCATGGAATAGCATTTGTTCATGAATAATTAGGCATTGCATCAGAGTTTCTGAATGCAGATCACTCAAAAACTCTGAATATATCCATGGAACTTTCCTTATTTTTCTTCACAAATTTACAATTGAACATATTGATGCTACTGCTTCAACTTTATCTGAAGCTTTTTTGAAAAACTCTTACATATCAATTTCAGAGAACAATTTCACTAAATTTAAAACAGTCATATCATTTTTGAATGAAAATTTCTTATTCCGTTCATGAAAATAACTTAGTACAAGTAGGGATTCTCTTATCAGCTTGTTGAGAATTGAGTTGAAAAATATTTCCACGAACTCTGAAATGAAAGCCATGTTGGTCCTACTTTTTTATATATTTCCAAGCACTCACGCTCAGTTTTATAATTTTTATTTCGGAATAGGGAATTGCTAGGGTTCAGTTAATACTTCTTTTCCTAACCTATTTTTTTTGGGGAAATGAAAAACACTCGTAAAAATTCATTTTGGGTTCCTATTCTAGCGATTCCAATTCAGTCATTTTCCTCTACTTTATCCAATATTAGTAATTTTCCGCCCACGTAGTTGAAAAATATTGATTTTATTTGATCCCATACTTATTTCACAGAAGATACTCAAATCAATCAGAACCAGCAAAATTGTGAAGTAAATCGAAAATCCATTGCGAACGTTCAAACTATCGAAGAATTTTACCAGACTGACGTCATAGCGAGCGACAAGCACTGGTATATAGATGCGCAAGAACACACCTTGTATATTTCCACCATGGTAACTACTACTACTAATATTTCATTTTGTTGAATTGTTGGCATTGAAATTTGAGAATTTCTTTCTTCGAGTGACGGCCCATAGGTTTCTCTGATATCAACTATTTTCGTACTGAAAATGCAATAAACACAGAGAGGTTTTGAAGATATCCTGGCAATATCTCTGCGGAACATTGAGAGTACTTTTGTTAATTCTCTAAGGAGTTACAGAAAGTGCTATATTCCCTTCAAATGTCCGCCACAGCGTTAATCTCAAAGAGATCCTGGAGATATTGCATTGCATGATCTCTGGGAGCACGCGATGCGATATTTTCAGGAAGAAACCCTAGCGATATTTTCCGGAACTATAGATATATAAACATATAGATTAGGTTTATATCTGGAAAGTTTCCTATTGAGATTTTTGTGATCGCCTATGCGGACTTGCTACGTGATAAAAGCAGACAGTTCCTCTGTCGACTTATAAAATAAACCCGCACGAATAGCTCCAAGTAGAGTGTATATAGTCACTGTAGCTTCAAGGAATAAACTCAAGTCAACGAATCACAAATCTCCTCGAATCGAGATCCGCGAGAAGGCAAAATCCGTGGATAAGATTTACCAGACAAAATAGTAATATAAGCGTGTTCGAGTTCCTGAGTACGACTCTGCGTACCTAACCCTTCATCCCGTCTATTCCCGACCAGAACCTGCACGTGTGAGATGGAATCCTATGGGATGGATAGGGAGCACAGGGTGAGAGGCGCCACTTGGCACATATAATATAAACATGAGATTAAGCATCCTGACTTCATACAGCACACATCTTTTTATATTCTGTATAGTTCAGTAATATTAAACTATTAAAATTACGGCAGTCCACTTCATTCAAAACTCTAAAGACAAAGCGCTTAGAGTGTCGGTTTTTAAGTCTGTCTGGTGGTAAGATGGCTTTGAGTATTGTTTAGCATGGTCCGAATTAAATATTCATTTGTATTTCGGAATAAACTGGATAGGAATTATCGGTTCTCGGAAAAAATATATCCATATTAATATGATGTGTGTATGAAAACTAAATATTGATTCGAAATTGTATTTCAATGAGAAATGCGTTGATGATTTCTTGAGGAAGAAAAAACGTCGGATCTCATCATTGACTACATTCAGATGAATCTCGATTGAATTTTGGATTTTCTGGTTTCTTTCGGGAATTCTGGAAATTTTTCCATATGTAATAAAGTGAATATCACTAGCATTATACATATTGTTCGAGTTTGTTGTTGTCTAAAGGATATTGCTAGTGAGTTTTGCTTCAGAAATATAATGCGTGAAAAAAGGAGCTATCTTTTCATTGCATGAAGTCTGTCATAATTGCATATGTTTCTTAATTAGCTAACATAACCACAAGGACGAATATGTGCCGATGAATAAACAAATATTTCACCTTGACCAGAACTAATCATCCAATCAACCAAAACATTTGCACCAAAGAAGCGTTGACCAAGGAGTATGGTTACTGCAGTTTCATGGTTATTACCGACCTTCAGATCTTCGGTGTCGATGTTTTGGTTGATTGGATGATGAGCTCTGATCAAGGTGGAATATGTTTTGGTTTATCGCAAGCTTTTCGGTTATATTAGTTTATTATTACTAGAGCTCTTTCTTCTCCATGAAACATTTCTATCTTTCTTAAATGTAAAAAGTCATTGTCCTGTGGAGAACCACATTACTCGAGTGATTTCAAGTCGTGAAGTGATAAGACAATAGGATGGACATCATGCGCATCGATCAAAGGATTCTACATTCAAAGATTAGGATTTGCAAGATACTCCTGAGAAATGGAGCGCTGTATGTAGTTATAATACATTGTTCCACACAACAGATGATGAGTATTTAGAGTCTTATGCTACGGTTTCCCGAGGTAAGGTGGTCTGAATATCGGTAATAACCGTGAAACTGCGGTAACCATACTTTTTGGATACCGCTTCTTCGGTGTAGATGTTTTAGTTGATTGGATAATTAGCTCTGATTTGAGATTTGTTAATTTATAGACAGATATCCGTCCTTGTGGTTATTTTACTTCATTATTACTTGAGCACTTTCTCCTTCATGAACGAATTCCTATCTTTCTTAATAAGGTTCGTTTTGTTATCAACAAGTAAACTAGTTGTAGTATAAAACCATAGTATGAAAAATGTCTTCATACAATAACAGAACTATACATTTGCTTGACACATTTTACTTGTTAATACAGGTTTCCACCTAACTCCACCAAATATATAAAAACGCCGTGATTTTGAGCCACAACATTTTTCATCATAAACTTCCGGAAATTCCTGCATCATAAAATCCACTAACGAAATATGATAGATTTAATGCGAATTATGTTCTAGCTGATTTGCTTTTTATGGTTTTGCCGCTTCATGTTGAGTTTGTGATCACTTTTAGAAAACACCATAGGTGTTCACTTGGATGCCGGATTAGGGCCTCTGAGATAACTCGCCAGGAAGTATATGTTACTTGAAAAAGCATCTGTTTGATGACTTCTTATTGTTTTTACGCGCTCCTCATAGGGAACAAGATCTTGTTTGAATCAATAAAGTTGCACTCACTGATGAAGAATATGTTGTCAAATTCAATTCTGTTCGTCATTTCTAACTTCACGCCATTGCTTTTTTAAAATTTTTCCTATAAACGAATCTGCTTTTGTTTTCTTTTCAAATCGCACCTTGCACTTCATTGTGCATCTATTGAGGTATCGAATACTTCACAGTAAAAAGGAAAAAGCTGAATATAATTATAGAATTTACAATTATTATGGTTCGGAACAGATCCAGATGTATTTCCTTTTCACAAAGTATGAAAGAATGAAAATAATTAAGAGCAGTCAGTTCATAAATCTTACCCAAGAAAATCCAATACAACCTATTCCTGCACTAAGCATATCAGCCATTATGCTGGGGTAAGAATTTCCTGATGGAAAATATGCGTGGAATCTTGGATGCTGCCAGTGGGTCATACCTGGCATGATTTTACTTTCAACGTCCGCAATTATATCCTTCCACTGCTCCGGATGAAATGGAGCTTCTTCTGGTAAAAGTTTCCTGAGATACCCTGGCTCAGTGTCCGGGGTGACTCTCCGGCTTTTTATGTTTTCATTGTAATCCTTGATGTAGTCTATAAGTTCCTTTCCATGGTTGCTAAACTCTGATGCGTTCATATCTGAAGAAAAGATAATGGTTTTAGTACTTTTCAATATTATGAAATTCATTTAGATTAATTAGTAATTTGATTTCAACATTCACTAGATCGCTCAGGTAACCATCTATTTCAAGGACCACCTACTGTGTGTTGGTGTATGCTACGCTGATCTTTGCAGTGTTTTGAAACATGACAATTAAGCTTTTGACTTTGACTAACCTGGTACCGCTTTATATTTTCTATAATAATCATAATTTAGTTACTTGAAAGCGACCTGCAAATTCCATTTAAATTTTAGGAGGATCAATTACGACGCGATCAATTCTGATCTTTGTATGTTAGATTGGAGCACCCTCTTCGGAGGTGTAAATATGAATGATGGCGTGGGTGTTCTCTACGAAACGCTCAAAAAATAAATCATCAAATATATACCGAAAACAAAAATAAATTGAAATTTTTTTTTCTTCTACCAAGGCAACTATACGTATATTCGAAAAACCTGCAGCATTCACAAGAAATACAACATTCACAAGGGTGTTCACCGTTATTATCGTTTTAAAAAAAACTGAGAAATCTCTCAGAAAAACTCCGTTAAAATCTTGAGAATATGTAGAGCAGAAGCAACCAAGATATCCAAAGAGCTTTTAAAAGTACATATCTAGGTTATGAGGGATGGAACTATTGAATCAAATCATCGAAAGATGTTTCTGAATCTTTTGTTAAATTTTTCAGTTCTGTCTTCGAACCGGCAGATGATTTGCATTTTGTGGAGAGCATCTACAGCAGTAATTGTTTTGAAAACGAAAGATCCTAACAAGGCACCAGGTATTGATGACATCTCGCCAATATTCTTGGAAACTTGTTAGAAGTCTTTATCCATACCGCTTACCATTCTCTTCAACCGATCGCTACAGATTGGTTATTTTCCACATCGTTGGAAGCTTTCGAAGATTTTTCCGGAGGATTGGAGGGATCTCGTTCAGAACCATAGACCTATTGATATTCTCTCGGCCATTCCCGAACTATACGAATCTATCATTTGCAAACTAGACTTCATTGAGTGAATTTAGGTTGAATTTGTTGTTCTTAAACTCAATCGCATTAGTCTTCGTAGTAATTAAGTCGATATGGTTACTTTTGAACCAACCAATAAGACGGTCGCTACATATTTGAAGTATCTCTGATATTTCTCACCTATAAGTAGATTGAAGTCGTCCGCAAAGATCACTAAGCTACATTAAGAGTCATTCAATACACTTTCCGTATCGTTCACGAACACAAGGAACAAGACTGGCCGACAAAACCCCCCTGACCGATTTCTGTTTCGAATAGATAAACTAACTCCGAAAAATCTAGGGAAGTACTGACGTGAAGTCAGCAGCTTTTACGCGCTTGTTCACATTGCGAAATGGTGACTTGAAAATTTCAGTGAAATTTCAATGAAATATAAAAATTTTCAAAAAAAAATTTAAAAAAAAATACATTTTTTTCGAATTTTTCCATTGATAATTTTTCTTATTGACACTGTTCAACCAAGTTTCATTCTAATCAGATAAATTTTTTTCGAGTTTTTGATATATCAAAATTTCAAATGGCTGTAGCCATTCGGCAGATTTGGCCCAATAACGAACTCAACCGAGATATTCAGGATCTTAACCTAACCTGAAAATTTCAAGACTCTAATTCTAATTCTAATTCTTTATTTCTCCTCAACAAACTACAGAATATGTCACAACAATAACCATTGAATAAATAAAATAGTCTACCACAACATTCATTAAATACAATTAAAATCTATTGTATAAACGCGATTAAAATTTGTGCTCCATGAACTCCTCCACAGAGTAGAACCCATTTTCGGTAAGCAGAGCTTTAGTTTTCTTCTTGAAAGCCACACTCTTGGGCGATTTCATGTGATCCGGAAGTCTGTTGAACATTTTCAAAGAATTATAAACATGCGGGTTCTGAGTTCTCGTCAATCGATGGATTGGGGCCACGAATTTTTCCCTGGATCTTGTTTGATGGTCGTGCATCTGTCCATGTTTAACAAACATACTTCTTCTTCCGTGGACGTACATAAGACAATCCAGTATGTAACAACATGGTAACGTGAGTATTTCATATTTTATGAAAATTGACCTGCAGTTTGTTCTTTGAGCGATTTCCGCTATCAACCTCAATGCGTTTTTTTGCTTCACAAACACTCTACGTGCATCTGGGGACGATCCCCACAGGATTATACTGTGAACCATACGTCCGTGAAACTGAGCATGGTAGGTTAGAAGAGCTTCTTTTTCTGACAGTATGTTCTTTATTTGTCTTATTGCGAATAGTGCAGTAGAAAGCTTCTTTCATAACTTATTCACATGCTGCGTCCATGTCAAATTTCCGCTGATTGTTACACCCAACAAGGAGATGGTATCAGTATTTTGTTGTCTGGTGGTGATAACTAAACTCTGTGTCCTTCCTTTCGAAAGATACAGCGCACACGGCCGGACGAGCAGAATCAATTTTGACCACGAATTCTTCATCAGTGAGTCCAATCTTGTCGTTTGAGAACATTTTCGGCTCAATCATCGAAAATTACAGACATTTGGACAAAACGATAGCACGCTGTTCCCCAGAATTTGCGCGCAAAAACCTAGAATGTTGAAATTTTCAGGTTTGGTTTGGAGCCTGAATATCATGGTTGAGTTCGATATTGGGCAAAATCTGCTGAATAAATTCGAGTTATACCAGTATTCAATTTTGAGGTTTATCATAAGTGCTAATTCGATCAGATTAAGATTTTGCTGTGAATTTGAGAATTACAACGCACAACAAAATCCGTAAAGATACGCAGTCATTAGAAAATTCTAGAAATATTGTTATTCGAAAGTTTTCAAATTTTGTTGAAAATGTTTTTTTCGGAAACTGTTGATCATATCCCGCTCAATCACTACCAAGAAAATGCATTCAATTCAGTTCATCAACAAACGTCGAATATTCGAATAAAATACAAATTACATCGGATAGTCGAATTAAAATCATAAAACAAATTTCAAGAATAAATATTATTTCAATTGGTATTGTTTAATTTTTGCCACTTCAATGAATTTTTCGAGTAAAAATCTCAATTATTCGGATTTTTGAATCGCAAAATTTGTTGTCGAAGTAGGTACCGCAATCAATCGCAATAAATCATAATTTCAAATATTTTTGCAGTTTCTTTATATTTAGGTTATGGTTTCTTCCTCTATTCAAAGATTACTGACCTACTGAAATTTGATTTATAGATAGCCGAAACCGAATTTCGGCTTGTTCGTTAGTTACTGTACCTCACAGTTCTGAGATTTCAACAAAATTCGGCACAGACTCTAAGAAAAAGGTCAGTTTTCGACAATTGTGATTAAAATTCCGATTCGATCCGATATCTATTATCGGAAAAAGTGTGTGAAATTTCGTAGAAATTCGAAATTTTGACGTGATTTCCTCAATATCTTAAGAAGTACAAATGCGATCAGACTGAAACTTTGTAATCAATCGCAGAATTATAGCCGTATGGTCATGGAACCTCCTCAACGCCACTTGTCCACTTATGTTCAATTTTTCAAATATTTCTTCAACTTCAAACCCAAGTACCGCACTCAACGATATGGACTCGCAGTTTTTTTTAATTTAATGATATATATTGCTTATGTCCTTCTGCTGAGTAGGACTCATCACTGGTGTTGACAAAAGTTTATTAAATTTTTTCCGGAGGATTTCCATTTATTTCGATATTTTGTTGACTTCAATCGCTTTCGATTTCCTTAACCACAATCGAAACTACTATGTTTTTTCCGCCATGTTCATTTCATTTGAATAGACACGCTTTCTGTATTCGAACAGTAACCGGTTGTACGATTTTTTTGTGCCATTATGTTTTACGTATAACTAGTATCTACTGTCTTGAGGATGATAAACTTCAGGCCAAATATGTTCTTTCAATGTTGCTACTCTCAAATTCAGGTTCATCTTCTTGACTGAAATCTGCCTTTATTATTGTATTGAAGGCAGTTCTTATGATTGGAATAAAAACATATCCACTGTCCTAGGTAGCCAGATATTTTTATCGTTCAATATTAGCGACTCCATTGGGTATTTTTGTTTTGTCCAAATCTATACCAATGGTCAAGCATACATGGTTCGCTATTCTGGATTTTTGTATATCTTTATTGCTCAGGTTTTTTTGTGTTCTCATTTCCTGATATCTAAAAGTCGAGATGTTTTCCCTGTATATATCTTTCCTAAAAAACAGAGAATACTGTGAACATAATTTTTGGATTTTTAATTCTCGTTAATTGGCTTGGTTTGAGTTAGTATCTCCAATCACTTGTCGATTTGAAAACCGTTCTCATATTGAATTTAGCACCCATTCTTCTAAGGAATAGGGACATACAAAAATTACAAAGAGCGAACCATGTTAGGTTCGATCATTGGGAATCAAGTAGGTTGTGTTACCCACTTAACTTCGCAATTTCGAGACGTATAAAAGTCATTTGGGTTTTTCATGCTACGATTTGCACTACTTTCAAGATTATCAACCTACTGAGGTAGATCTCGGAGCTCGTTTACATATTACAGGCTGAGAATTTAGGGCTAATTTCTATTTTGAGGGCTTTCGTTGTGACGACTAGGTATTTTTTCCTGTCATGAAATGATGTTTTACCTTCCCTAGAAATTGAAGAATCGCTTCTGCTGAAAAGGTTTGAAAAAACAAAAAAAAACATAAGCGAAAAGTGAAGGAATTTATTAGTGTCTCATTTCCAGCCTTTTTCAATCCAACCAATTATTCTACATACAAAATAAAGGAATACGAGATTACAGTTGAGTTTACATAGTTTATATTTTGATAATGAGATAATTTATAGCTGAATTTCGGCGTGCCTATCTTCTAATTATTTTTCGTTTATTTGGAAGCATTTATATTTTAGCATCACAATAGTGACGTCACATGCAGAAATTTTTGAGAACAGTTCGTAAAAGTCGAAAGCCTAAATTCGAGTACTGTCAAAGCTTTGATAACTGGTATTTTCGCGTCGTAGCGGTGACGTGACAAGCTATATTATTTTCCACTTCAGCGAACATCGAAATGACGTCATCAGTTCCATGTTCGCTAAAACGGATATTTCAGGACCTTCCGTTTTCTGTTGGTCATAAGCTTTACAATTGACCATTTTCATCCTCATCGGATTTTAAATGCGTAGCTTCCTCGCGCTCTCCAACGCGTGGGTAGGTGACTCATTAAAATTGATGAATAATGAAGTAAAAAAACAAACCTTCTCCATAGTTTGAAGACTGATACTTCCATACATTAATAATCACAAAGTTTCAGTGAAATGAATAAAATATCAAATTACGCGGTCTCCCTACTCACACAAGCATAATTATCAGCAACATAATCAACCTACCACTCCCAAAAAACATACCCGGTTTAAAAAGCGTAATATTCTATTGGAGTGAAAATTTTCCTGAAATACTTACATAACGAACTCAATTAAAACAAATACAGTTAAGATTTACTCAGCGTTGGTCGTAATTAAAGCAAATACAATGTAATATTACGCATCATCAACCGCATCTTGTATGATCATTGGTAGCCGAATGGTTTAGTCTTAGACAAAGGAAAGTTACTTTGTCTAAGGGTTTAGTAGAATGCTTGCGGCGCGGACTGCCTGGGTTCTATTACCGCTGCGGACAGTTGGATGGTGTTGGAATTTTTAGGTTTTTAGGTTCTCTTACGTCTAATGGTGGTTCGTACGTCTGAGTCTAAAGGTAGCCGGGTTCATATACAGGGTCTTTCACGAGGAACCTCACCCATATTTATACGGTAAACTACTGAACGTATTTCCATGAAATTCAGCACTTATAAGTATTTCACGATGCTGATGAAATCTAAAATATTTTCAAGGCATGAGCACCTCCGGTTTTTCCGGAAATGACGTCAACTTCCGTTTTTCAAATTAGAACACCATTTTTTTATTGCATAAATAGATTCCTTAGAAAATTTAAATTTATTTTGATGTAACATTTTTCAGTTTTGGTTGGAAAATTCTCTCTGAGCGGGAAAATTCGAAAAAAAAATCGAAAATAGAGCTCCGCTGAAACGAGAATAACTTCGAGGTTTTTGGATGGAAAATTTTCATTTTTGGGATTTTTCAAGAAGTAAGATTGATGTATCCACTTTAAAAATCGAAATCGCGATTCATGATACAGGGGGTGAAAAAATCGCTTTCAAAGTTAGGGATGACAAAATCGTGAAAAATCAATTTTTTCAAATTAGAACCCCATTTTTTTATGGCAGATATTGAATCTACGTTAAAAAATAATGTGAGTGTATGCATCACACCCTTGCCCTAAAGTGGATATTTTCTGAGTTATACACAAAAAACTGTTTTTCGTCTTGAATTTTCAGCTATTTCTTTTCCCTTCACGCCAAAAAGATGACATTTTCAGGAACTGTTACTTAAACCATGTTTTAGATTTTACTACCCTAATATGCAAGAGAAAAAAGTTACAGGTTGTTCCTAAATAGATGGCGAATTTGGATTCGAATTTGTATCGGAAACCTCTTTATTTCAACTAATCGGCCATCGGTTTTCTCTCCAGTGCTAAATAAATAATTCCTTATATATGCAAAAACTTACCATGTTTTACATTATTTTTTTTAATGATAGATATCATTAATTACATCTGCCAAATTCCTCTTTATTCAGTAGCATTTTGTGTTCACTATTAATTTGGTGATAATTCGTATTAAGTTATAAAATCGATCACTATGCCTAATTTTACCAATGAAGATTATTTAAATCTCATTCTACTTCATGGAGAATGTAATAAAGTTTTAGATAGAACGATTCGACTGTTCATTGAGAGGTTTCCTGGCCGACCCAGACCAACGAGAAATACCATTAACAGAACCATGACAAACTTGAGAAATGTCGGATCTTTCGTTAAGAAAATTACACACACAGAAAAAAGTGTAGTAGAAGATGAGAACAACGAAATTACAGTTCTTGCATATTTTCGTGTGAATCCTCAAAATTCTCTCAAAGATGCCGAGATTGATCTGGGATTATCTCAATCGAGTGTTTGGAGAATATTAAAAAAACATAAAATGCACCCATATAAATTCAATAGGGTACAGCATTTGAAGGAAACTGATTTCGTCAGGAGAACAGAGTTTTGCGAAGCTATGATGATTCGATTTCAAGAGAATGAAAACTTTTTGACTGTATAATTTGGACAGATGAATCTAAATTCACAAAGAATGGTTCTTTCAATAGGCATAACAGTCATTATTGGGATGAAGAGAACAACCACCACTTCAGATAATGGAACTTTCAAGAGACCTGGAGTTTCAATGTTTTTTGCGCCATCAAAAATAATGCAATTCTCGATGTTCACATTTATGATGGGACTTTAACTGGTAAGATAGAACACTACACATGTTTGCATTATTTAAAGAATGTTCTCCCTTAGGAGATAGATATTCTGACATATTGACTCAAATAATTGAGCCGCTAGTACAGAACCATAATGACTTATGGTATCAACAAGATGGCGCGCCTCCACACAATTCACTCAATGTGTCAAATATCCTCTACAGGCTGTTTGAAGATTGATGGTTGGCGAACAATGGTCCACATCTTTGGCCACCACGTTCTCCCGATTTAACTCCTTTAGACTATTATGTTTGGGGTAGGATAAAAAATATTGTCTACTCAACTCCCCTGACTGATAAAGAGGACTGCATAGAACGAGTCAGAAATGCGTTCAGGTTTGTTTAGATTTTTAGATTCATAGTTTTGAAACTCAATTTGGTTTTTAAACACTTTTGCAGATCTCTTCCTCCCGATGAAATAAGAAGAGCAACGCACGAAGCATTCCTGAGACGTATAAATAAATGTCTAGAAATTAACGGTCAAAACTTTGAGCATCTTCTCTAGTTATAACTGCGAGAGTTTGCCATGGTTCTCCTAATAGTAACTTGAAGTTGGTTTCAAGAAGGGGTGAAAAATCTACAGCATGGTTCAAATAACAGTTCCTGAAAATTTCATCTTTTTGGCGTGAAGGGAAAAGAAATAGCTGAAAATTCAAGACGAAAAACAGTTTTTTGTGAATAACTCAGAAAATATCCATTTTAGGGCAAGGGTGTGATGCATACACTCACATTATTTTTTAACGTAGATTCAATATCTGCCATAAAAAAATGGGGTTCTAATTTGAAAAAATTGATTTTTCACGATTTTGTCATCCCTAACTTTGAAAGCGATTTTTTCACCCCCTGTATCATGAATCGCGATTTCGATTTTTAAAGTGGATACATCAATCTTACATCTTGAAAAATCCCAAAACTGAAAATTTTCCATCCAAAAACCTCGAAGTTATTCTTGTTTCAGCGGAGCTCTATTTTCGATTTTTTTTTCGAATTTTCCCGCTCAGAGAGAATTTTCCAACCAAAACTGAAAAATGTTACATCAAAATAAATTGAAATTTTCTAAGGAATCTATTTATGCAATAAAAAAATGGTGTTCTAATTTGAAAAACGGAAGTTGACGTCATTTCCGGAAAAACCGGAGGTGCTCATGCCTTGAAAATATTTTAGATTTCATCAGCATCGTGAAATACTTATAAGTGCTGAATTTCATGAAAATACGTTCAGTAGTTTCCCGTATAAATATGGGTGAGGTTCCTCGAGAAAGACCCTGTATAAGTCATCAGGTTGGTCGGTCGTACATGTCTCGTAGTGGGGGGAAGCGGTGGTTGGTAATGAGTCTCGTAGTAGGTTGTGGGGGGAACGCGAATATATTTATTTTGAAGCATTCAAAAATATCGAATTCAAAGTTGAAGTTATGGTATTTATTATTGTATTATTCTGAAATATCAAAACGTTGTCATTAACCCCATCTACATTCAATTTTTCCTGTACATGTTATATTCATATATTCGTGTACAGGTGTCGTTCTCCGTTCAGCGATGTCGTCCTCTGTTTCGGCCAGATGCCGTGTTTATCAATTCAATATTGAAATAATATTATTTCAAAGATTGTACTTCTATTTTTGATTTCACCTAGAGTAGAACCTGTTCAAGGGATTAGTTAGATTATAGCTCTCCTTGAATGCTTTCATCAATTGATTCAAAGTTTTCAATAAAACAAAGAGAATTAGTATTTACCTTCATCGTAAAAAATTGCGATTAAGCAAAACCCTTTTTGAAGGTATTTCTTATTACCGTACAATTACTTTAATTCATCATATCTGGACGAAGCGGTGGACGATATCGTTGAAAGCTACAACGAAGGAAATTTAATTTTGGAACAACAGTCAATATCTTTTCGACGCCCCTCACAGAAAACAGTCTCTGGCAGCCCATTCCACAAGGAGAATTGGATAAACCTATGTGCAAGCGAACAACCCCTCAAGAATAAACTGTTTGTATAGTCTTCTTTTTCTTATTGATTTTCATTCAACAACTTATTTCATTGTTGGTTTGGTAACTTGCAATTGACAAAACTAGTTCAGAAATAATAACAAATAGGCGCCCACACATCGGAATACAGGACTCAATTTCTTTCAGAATCCAACTATATTTGCTCACCGGTTTAGAGCTGCCGTTTGCAGTGTGTATTCAAATATTTTGTTAACACCTCTAATTCAAAAATACGTTACAATATAATATAAGGGATGGTGATGAAACGATCTGTTTTACGAGAATTGAATTTTCATCTTAGCCAACAATTCGGAAATTATATTTCCATCATCAGGGCACTACAACAAGAGTAATAAAACACAATAAACCACAAAAACACACGTACAATGTTGAAATACAAATTTACGTTCATTAAAACTCATGCAATTTTTTTTCTCAAATTATATATGAATATTTTCTGGTAGAGAGGCAATAAATGATAAAGAAGTTTACGATATTATAACAGAACGGAAAAATTACGATGAAAAATCTCAAAATTCACAGCGTTTCAGATCATTTCAAGGTAAGGGCAAGAAAACACACTTCTCAACCAGAAGAAGCATAAAGAAGCAAAAAAACAATCAAATAAATAAAATCACTAAAACAAATAACCTACAATTAACAAATACTCACAACATGGAATCACTTTTTCGAAAGTCATAAATACTAACAAAGATTAAAAAATTCATTCAGTTTCACAGCAATGAGATTTCTCATCAATCGAAATATACAGAATGACAAATTCAGAGACAGGCAAACAGGTGTCAAACTCAGACGCACGCAGTTGAGGGGAATACAGACTCATATATACATTTCTATCGAGAAATGTTTAGTATTATACCCTGTGTTGTCTATTTCATGAGAGGATATAGGGACACTAGGGTATTCTTCATTGAGCACACGATTTATGATCGAACCATTTTTAATAGGGATTGTTCTGATATAGTTTAATTTTTTTCCGCAGTAAGTTTCATCAGAAAGATGCAACTTCAAATTTCGAATGATATTCATTTTATGTTCGAGCGGGTGGTGAGAGAAAAAAAAGATGTAACCCCAGCTCTCCTACAATCAAGCATTGTGTACCGGATTAAATGCAATTACTGTATATAGTTGGACAGACGGGTAGATACTTGAGAACAAGAGTTGAAGAACATAAACGTTCGGTCAGTTTGCCCATCACTAACCCCAAAGCTGCCCTGGCACAGCACTGTGCGACCAACTGGCATAGTTTCGATTTCGATAATGTCGGTATCCTAGGCAGGCCTCCTCATCTTAACAAACACATGCTACATCAGATGATACAGAACTTTTTTAAAAGGGTAAGACTAGAGAGTTAACATTTCTATCGATATGAGTCTGTATTCCCCGCAACTGCGTGCGCTTGAGTTTGACACCTATTTGCCTGTCTCTGAATTTGTCATTCTGTGTGTTTCGATTGATAAGAAATCTCATTGTTGGGAAACTGAATGAATTTTTTAATCTATGTTAGTATTCATGACTTTAAGAAAAGTGATTCCATGTTGTGAGTATTTGTTAATTATAGCTTATTTATTTAAGTGATTTTAATTATTTAATTACTGTTCTGATTCTTTATGCTTCTTCTGGTTGAGAAGTGTGTTTTCTTGACCTTACCTTCATATAACCTCAAATGCTGTGTAATTTTGAGATTTTTCACCGTAAATTTTCCGTTGTATAATTATTCATTACGTGCTAGTTCTGGGGAACAGCGCGTTATCATTTCGTCACGATATCTGTAATTTTCAAATTTTGAGCCGAAATTGGTCTCAAACGACTTGGTTGGACTCACTGATGAAGAATCCGTTGTCAAAATTGATTCTGTCCGTCCGGACGTGTGCGCTGTAACTTTCGAAAGGAAGGACCTAGAGTCTTGAAATTTTCAGGTTAGGTTTAGACCCTGAATATCCCGGTTGAGTGGATTAATGGGCCAAATCTGCCGAATGGTTTTTGTGCTACAGCCATTTGTAATTTTGTTTTTTCAATAACTCGAAAAATATTTATCTGATCGAAATGAAGCCTGGTTGATTTATGAACAGTGTCAGTTTTTTCTTAAAAATGTTTTTTTTATTTTTATATTTCATTGAAATTTCCAAGTGACCATTTTGCAATGTGAACAAGCGCGTAAGAGCTGCTGCTGACTTCACGTCAGTGCTCTTCTAGATTTTCTATTATCACCTCTTTATCAGAAAATATTCATATATAATTTGAAAAAAAAAACATTTCAATGAACGTAAATTTGTATTTCAACATTGTACGTGTGTTTTTGGGTGGTTTATTGTGTTTTAATACGATGATAATTAAGATGAAAATTCAATTCCCGTAAACCAGATCTTTTCACCACAATCCCAAATATTACATCATTGTTGTAAGGTCACTAATTTTCAAGATTGAATCAAAATCAAATCAAATCAAATTTATTTTTTTCACATTCAGGGTACAAAATCTGATGTTATATACTTTAGTTGAAACTCCCAAGAGTTACAAGGAGCACCTAGACAATTGTCTGTTTGTATTCCTGGACCCTCCAGGGAGCTTTATGAAATGTAGAGATCACACAAAAAAATGGCAGTACGACATGATACTCAGATGGAGAAAACAACATCGACAGGCGAGGAAACAACAATTAAACCTTTTCAAGGGTGTAACACGCTTCTGAATCACTATTGTACAAAGATCACGAATTTCAACCAACTGAATCAAATCTCCTAGGATTCTCAATTATAAACCTTTTGATTTCCGACCTTGAAAAATTTATCCGCTAAATATATTTATAATTGGATTTTTCTTCTTTTTGAAATATTAGGCCAATATTGGTATTCTATATTGGGCCAATATGAGTATCTTATATTGAGCCAATAGTGGTATGTATCTTATATTGGACCAATATTGTCATTCTATAGTGGGCAAATAAAAGTATCCTATATCGGACCGATATAGATTCTCAATATTGGGCTTATGTTGGTAACCAATGTTGGCCCGATATTGTGAAGGATCAACATTCTCTATTGGGCCATTATTGGTATTCAATGTTGAGCCAATATAGATATTCAATATTGGGCTTATATTGGTTTCCAATGTGGGAACAATATTGCAAAAAGTCACCATTCTCTATTGGGCCAATATTGGTATCATATATTGTGCCAATATAGATGTCCAATATTGGGCTTATATTGGTATCCAATGTTGGCCCAATATTGCAGAAAGTCAACATTCTTTATTGGACCAATGTAGAGAAACTATGGTGGGCCAACATTTGCACAATATTAGCCCAATATTGATCCAATATTTGTGTGCTACTTGGGTGTAATTGAAAAAGTTTTGTTTATATACTAATAACATTTGATAAATTGATTTTTCCAATTGATATAAATTCAAGCTCGTCTTTAGATTGATCGCTCCTAAATATATTTTTTTCGCACGGAGCGTCTCTACGGCTTCTTGGTGGGAAATTCTGAGTCAATCGCAGTGTTATTTTCTCGTGCTGTTATCGATCTTATTCATAGACACCCTCCTTGACGACAAATAAATAGAAACCCCTCGGGATTGTGGAGGACAATGTTTCATATTCTTCGTTGTGGGTTTCGCATCCTTCCAACAAACGTTTTTTCACTTTTACTTGCTTGCGTTACGATTCAGCTCAAATGTCTGTTATTGTTGAATTTCGATCCGGAGATGGTCTTCAACAATAAGATTAGACTCTCTGAAGAAGAATGCGTGCACAAATTTGATTATGTCGGCCATATCCGAAATTTGGGGGAAAAAAACCTGGAGCCTAGAATTTGAATCGAAGGTGGGTGGGAAGCCTTAACCTCGGTTAAGCTCGTTGATTGGTAAGAAAGATCGACGGGATTTCAAGTTGAAATTTGCTATTTCCTCGATATCCCAAAAAAACGTATCGAAGAATACTGAAGAATGCTCTCGTTTGACAATTTGAAGAAGATGCCTTCAAATAGTGAGAAATAATGTTACTCAGAAAATATGTATAAACTTTATATGGAATTTATGTCCCCAAAGTCAATATTGAACAGCAGTTGTATCAAATATGATTTCTATCCGACAATCACATTTGGAAATTTTGGGAAAAGTTGATGTTATATTTCTCGTTTTCGGCTCCTGGTGTCAAAACCCCTCTCATCCCTAAGCATTTGGAGGAAGTGCCGCTTCTCCCCTCTAAGCGGTCTGTGTTTTCATTCCTCTCTTTAATAAATATAAACGAAATATATTACTATCGATGCGATTATGGACAGATTAAATGTTTCGTACATCCGAAGGATCGAATTCAGATCCAGGTTCACTCTCAGAGTACGATCGAAGTGGAAACGGAATTGAGATATCGCGAGTCAATCTCTCGCTGCTGAGAATTTTATTTTGACAATCTGAGCCACGTAAACGCGAAACGCCATACTGCAGTCCCCTCACTAGAGCACCTTGTCGCAGTGTGAGGGCTTGTAATACCACAATGAGTCTTGTACCTTAGCGACTGGAACTCCGGTTCCTGGTTGGGTCACCACCCATATTGAAAAGAATGAAGATGAGCGGGAAACTAGGACTGACCATAAATCCACATGGCAGGACCAAATCCGAGTCCTGTCAGTCCTCACTAATGAAAGCAGAGAGAGACATACAGGCCCTAGCTACTCCCATCTTCCCACTCCTGACCCGTAAGGATATATCATTTTTGTCTCCACAGACCACTCCTCCCACTTCTTCTTTCCCATCTCACTTCCTGTCTTCGTCTCCTGTCCCAGCTGTAGTCTCGTGACCAAGGGATTGCATGAGTAAAAATGATGGCAGGTGGAACCCCGAGTGTTCCTTGGGAACATTCTGTGGTCATGTCTCCAGTGAAGAAAGGGAGTCTCGGCTTAACAGTTTGGATAGAGAAGAGACAACCTCATCAAAAATTCTGAATCCAAAGCGGAAAACCAGGCTGAGGGATGCATGGCTAGATAAGAGACTAGTCTCTACTAGCTTCGCCTCTGTATAGGCTCTGCAGAGGTGAACCGACATTCCCTAGCTACACGTGGGACCAATTATGGAAAAGGACAAAAAAATACAAAAACACCACTGGAAAAGGGGCGGAGACAACCTCCGCCTCCACACCGGGCACCTTGAAAAGGGGGAGATCAGACGACCGAAGAGTCGTCTGTCCTTTGAGTTTCCTGAACTAGGATAATCAGAGAAGACCCACTGAGGAAACGGTGAAACGGAGCAGGATTAGCGGATGTACCTACGTCTCCTCCACCAAGGGCTAGAACCTGGGGAGGCTGGGAAACAGGCCTTCAGTACTTACCTGAATATATTTTAGCTCATAACCTCGAGACCATTTTATGTTTGGACAACAGCAACATCCGTTACGAGAGCAGGGGCAGAGGTCCTGGGGGAAACAATTGTGAATTCTGTGGCCAGGAAAAAATTACTTATTGGAGGGTGATGAAAGAACCATCTCTGATCATAGGATCATCGAGTCCAGGGTGGAGGGAGATAACACCTATTCCCGTGCAACTCGAAATCCCTAAAAAACAGATAAGTTCCTTCATAAAATCATCTAAAGAAAAATCTAGAACAAATCGATATCATGGAGGACTGACGTTTCGAATGGAACTCAAGAGCAGAACAGATTGGTAGGGCGATAATGAAGGCGTTTAACTCCAGCTGTCCACTCACCTAAGCAAAACCCAGTAAATATGCACCTTGGTGAAACCAGAACCTTCTAAACCTCCGAAAGGAGGTCCGTCGGCTCTTAAAAAGGACAAGACGGAATAATAATTGGCAGGATTACACCGAGAAACTTACCCAGTATACTAAAGGAATAGTGAAGGCCAGAAGGCTCAACTTTCATGCTTTTTGTGAAAATATCACTTCCTCTCCCAATGCAGCCAGACTTCAAAAAATCATTGCAAAGGGGGTTACCAACCCCATACTTTCGAATAAAAACCCAGACGGGTCACACAAGTAGGGAGAGGAAGAGTGATCGATTCTTCTTCTCAAAACACATTTTCCAGGTTCTGAACTCATAAGTAGTGGTAAGACAGCAATAAATACACCTAGAACTCCGATAAGAAGATTGGGATATTGCTAGAAAAATATTCACAATGCAACGACTCGAATGGGCAATCAGTACCTTTCAGCCGTACAAATCATCATGAGTAGATGGGGTATTTCCTGTTCTACTGCAGAGGGAAGCGGAAGAGATTCTTCCCAATCTGCTGAAGACCACGAGGAGCAGCTAAGCATTGGATCAAATACCTGGAAACTTGAAAAGGGCAATAGCAACCTTTATTTCAAAGAGAGGGAAACAAAACGGGACTGATGCCCGATCTTTCAGACCCATTTTGCTTACTTTGTTTTTGCGCAAAACAATGGAGATGGTATTCCACACAGCTTATGTACGTTCAATGGACATACAATGGATGTCCATTATGGAAGTTTGAAACATCCATTGGATGTCCAGAATTGGTACATTATTCCAATGGACGTCCATCGGACGTCCAGGACACTACTTTGGACGTACAATTAATGTACAGAAAACGTCTAATGAATGTACAATGCTGGTACGTGGAACGTCCATTGTACGTACAATGGACATACAATGGATGATCAATGGACATTGTTTATGGATATTAAAAACAACCATTGGACGTCCACAATTGGTACATTATACATCCAATGGACGTCCAGGACACAAATATGGACGTACAATTAATGTTCAGAAAACATCCAAGGGATGTACAATTTGGTATGTTGGACGTCCATTGTATGCCGTATGTACATAGAAAGGATGGTCAATGGACGTTGTTTATGGATATTGAAAACATCCACTGAACGTCCAGAATTGGCGTATTATGACTCCAATGGACAATCATGGAATGTCCAGGATGCCATTTCTGAGGTACAATACAAGTCCAAAAGACGTCAAATAGATTCATATTGTGTGTAATTTGGCCATTCAGTGTAGGTTCATATATTCTGTACCTCCATAATATGGCCAATATAATTCAATCTCATTTCACAAGCTATCCTTTATATATTTGGCAATACTTTGGACACTATTACATTACCAAATTTAAGCCTTAAGATAATAGCAACATTGATGCAGGTTCCTTGAAAATGTAAATCTCAACAAAACTGTAAAACAAATGCTTCAAAAAATATATATAACAAAAATAACAACTCTGAAATGAAAGTATTCTTTTTCTGTCAAAATGAATAAATTAATGAAAATGTTTCGAAAAGATTACTTTCATTCGATTGCTCTCCATCTAGCTATCATTTTACTTCCTCCTTCATCTTGAAGTTCTTTCATTCGCTTGTTCTACAATACCAATGAGTTTCAGAATTCACAAAGGTTTCCTTTTGCTATACTGGGATGCATGACGGTAAGGTATCTTATGTCGGGATAACCGTTGTTTCGCCTACCGGTTTTTGACATCTCAATTGACTGAAAAATTAATAACAAATATAAAGGAATAAAAAAAAGAATCTCGAATTAGCAGGCTCTGCTAGATACTCTTTAAAAACGGCTCAATCTTAAGGGTTCTTCAACGGAAAAGAATTGAATTATTTCCAGTGTTTTGGTGTATTGGATCTTCCAAACTGAAATTGTTCAATTTCATACTATTCTACGCGACTACATTACCAATGAGAGATTATTGATTCAAAAGATTCTTCATAGCTTCATCTGAAATGTGAGGAATTGGCTAACTAATGACTTTAATCTTAAGAGTTAAATAACACCAGTTCTTTTCACTCTGAACAATTTAACATTGTAACTTCACCTCACAGAACAAGATATATTTCTCGAGTATCAAAAAGCTCTAAAGAAAATATTCAATGGCATATCAGCTCAAGAAGAAATCAATAAAAAAATCGTTCTCACTGACTATTTAATCCTGAATTTTTAGGCTTTAATAGTAATTTACTATTCTTCTCAGAATAGACATGAGACCCTACAAGGGATTCCATCCTTAGTCCATTGTTGATGGGGAGGAGGAGGTAATTTGCTATTGGCTTCTTCAGCCCCACTTTCATCCAATTCTTTCTTCAATTTCTAGACTAAGGACCAACATTACTCCAATAACTGCTGTATTAATTGGTCTTAATCCTTGTGACATTCGTGAATATTGAAATTCTGATATAGTTGGTAAATAGCCAATTTTTAGGTGGTTCTTCAAAATGTCTGCAACGTTCATATAGAAATTCAAAATCTCACGATATAAATATATTTCTCATAAAATAAATACAAACAATAATATTTTATATAAACAGTATGAAGAGGAATTGAAATTGTGCATTAAATACACAATTTCAATCATCTCTTCCTCTTATGATATTCCTTCGAAAATTTCCTAGAACTGAAATTCATCAGTAATTAAAAGATACTTATCTCACCTGCATTTGATTATGGACGTAAGGAATAGATCGGCATCCTGGAAAATCTTTGAATTTTAATCAAAGTGTTTTCTTGTCTTTGGTTTTAAACAAAACACAAACTTACCTCACATTCCTCAATGACGCACCACAGTTCACAGAATATAGTTGAGTGTGAGAGTCGTGATTCACAGCACAAACTTGTTGCATAAAGAGGTTGGAAAGGGTAGCTCATGATAGAACCATTGTTTAAGGACTTGAACAATGATAAAACCATAGTTGAGGATATCTTTAAACATATCCTTTGTTCAGATAAGGATTAAACCATTTATGAACATTCGTCGGAGATATTTGGAATGTATTTGGTGTTTCTCAATTTGATGGCAATGTACAAATTACTAGCTACAGCATGAAGACTGTAGAGTAGTCAGTATTTTCAACCCTCAATTCAAATGATATTTTTCGAAGGACCTTAATGTACCTGAATTGGATGTACAATGGATCTTATTTGTTTGATGTACAATGGATAGCCAGAAATATAGATACACTGGCCCAATAAAATACTGTTCCTTATGGTTAATCTTTTGTTTGAAGATATAAGTTTCATCTATGTTTGAATTAATATACGTTTCTTAGGATTTGAACTGAGATTTTTATACATATTTATGGAAATTGAATGTATGTAATAGACGTTCCTCTTCCTATGTATAATGTACGTCCAGTCAATGTCCATGAGCGTTTCGACTTGATATGGGCATAAAAGGGACGTCCAATGGATGTCGTGTGCTCTACATCTGATGAACGCTCATGTTCCTATGTACAATGTACATCCATTCGAGGTCTATGGACGTTTGGACATAAAATGTACCTAAAATGAACGTCCAATGG
Source organism: Myrrha octodecimguttata (assembly GCA_958510865.1). Classification (NCBI taxonomy): domain Eukaryota; kingdom Metazoa; phylum Arthropoda; class Insecta; order Coleoptera; family Coccinellidae; genus Myrrha; species Myrrha octodecimguttata. The sequence goes on from OY294060.1 coordinate 19,309,436, forward strand.
ACGTCGTGTGCTATGTGGGAGAGTAGATAATTACATAAGAGAATCTGGAGAAAACACCACTTCTTTAATGTCAGCATGCGAACAGGGCGGGACGTTTCATGGAGACTGCTCTGTACTGGCTGAGTGAAAGCATCCTGAATACTCTGAACAACAAAGAAATCACATTGTGCGCTTTGCTAGGCATATCTGGGGCCTTTGACAACGCAACACATGTGTATGTCAAAGAGGCACTTGTAAGGCACCTCGAGGAGAAGTATTATCCCCCCTCATATGGAGCCTGGTAGTGGATGGATGAACTATCGCACAGGCTACCGGAGCTTGGCTTCGAAGCATAGGCTATGCCGATGACATAGTATGAGGCAAATTCAAGGGTTTCCTCTTTGAGTTGTTGCAGAGGGGCCTAAGAATTATTGAGCAGTGGTGGTTGTCAGTGGGGCTCAACTTTTACCCAGCATGTACCACAGTAATTCCCTTTACTCGGAAAAGAAACCTCCCAGCTATAAAATCCAGAAGTTAAATATCTGAGAATCACCCAAAACACTAAGCTTCTGTGAAATGAGCATGTTGAAATTACTGCAAGTAAAGTGATTAGGGCTTTAATTGTGTGCAGAAGACTTCCAGATGAAACTTGGGGATGTAACCCTAAATACTGCTATAGATTTACGTCCTGGTTGTGAGGCCGATAATAACATACAGAGGATTAGTCTGGTTTGCTAAGACAGGAGAGATAAGTACGAGGAAAATAGTCGACAAGGTACAAAGGCTTCCCTGTGATTACATCATTGGGGCTATGAGAACGTGTTCAACTAAAACACTCGAGGTCAACATAGATATGTCCTCTACATCTAGTGATCAATAAAGTAGCCCATGAAGCTATCCTTAGAATATCTAGGGAAGGTACAGGTAATGAGAGAAGTGGAAGTCAGAGTGTCTGGTCCTTTCTGAACAAGTATATCTATCTCATCAGCGAACCTACATAGTGATGTTATGATTGAAAAAGTAAACATCGTGAAGAACTTCAACTCAATGCTTTGTGAAAAGAAATAATGGGAAAAGGAAAACCTTACCCAATTTCAAAGTAAATGCCGTTAAATGGTATACAAATGGTTTTCAAACCACGATGGGGCCGTCGCTGGAGTTTTCGGGCCTAGAACCAAGTGTGCATTATCGCTAGGCTCCTACTCGAGTAATTTTCATGCATAAATACTTGCAATCGAAAGATACATAGACATAAACCTGGAACGAAACTATCAAGGGTCTGACATAGTAATCCATTTTAATAGTAGAGTTGTTATCAGAGCACTGAACTCCTATGTCATCGACTCAGAGCTGATATGGGAGTGTCGAAATGAATTAACTGAAGTCTTCTTAATCTGGGTTCCTGGGCACTCAGGAATTAAAGGAAATGAAGAGGCTAATGCTCTAACCAGAAAGGAAACACGAACGCTACCTACTGATCCAGAACCTCTCTGTGGTTCAGGCGAGTGCACTAATAACGAAGAGTTTTCGGAGGAGGAAAAAATGTCCAGACAAGCACTCTGTAGGGATTTTCCAGGAATGGATCATTTCAAAAAGTTCCTTTGGGACTTTGAAACTACAAGGTCAAAAAATTATTTGGATCTCAGTAAGAACAAGTGACGCCTCCTCACTGGATTTCTCACAGAACACTGTCGCCTAAAGAAGCATATGAAGAGAATGGGCTTATCACAAACTGACGAGTGCAAATTCTGTGGAGAAGGGACGAAACTCCTGTTCACCTGATCACAGAATGTCTTGGACAAGAGAATTATGGGATGAATGTGAACTTTCACTCCTTCATATAAGTTCATTAGAGCTCTAGGGCTGGAGGGCGAACTGTATAGGTAGCGCTGTGCGAAAACAGCTCTGACAGGGGGCACAATAGACCTTAATGTCGCAATGGAATGAATAACGTCAGTTATGTGAATATAGCTCCATACGCAGTCGGAAGAACAAATCAGCGCATGGGCAAATGCAGTGCAGAGCGACACACAATTTGCGATATAATAAACAATAATGTTGTTGTTTTTTTCTTTGTAGAATGTGTCCTGTTATACTCTTATTGACTATTGCTCCATCCATTTTATGTGTTCATGTGGTCATTCGGTAGCTATAGAATATCAATTAATTTGATAGTTCACTGATTGGAATCCAGAGATTGATTGGAAAATAATAGCTTGAAGGTTAATGCACAATTTCGTGAGGATAATATGATCAGTAGATTGCAGAATATTGAATATTTGAAAAAAATTGGGACATTTCCTTCGAATTATTCTGAAGATACGATTCTCACGGAATTCCGCAAAGTTTTTCATATTCTCTTCCGATATATCCGAAAATGTTGATCGTATCACACTGAAATTCGGTACACTGCTGTGAAATATGAAGCTCAAGGCAAAAGCAGAATTTCGTTCGAATATGGAGGCTAGTTTTTTATAATTAAAGTTTTCATTCACCGGAAGTTATGTCTCAACGAATACTTGCAAGGAGTTAACGTCGTTGTGTTCCAACTAACTGCCAAGTTTCAATATAATTACTTCGGTAGTTCCTGAAATATCAGGCTAATAAACTCAAAATTTCAAATATCCATAACTCGTAAACCGCTTGGTCAATTTTATCCATGCACGAACTCAATTTTCGAATTTTGAAATTCGAGATACGCTAAAAGTTTCAAGTCGATAAGATTCTTTGTACGTCCGTAATTTTGCCTAGGGCCAGTCATTCGAAGAGACAGAATCGATTCTGACACTGTATTCGTGACCAGTGAGTCCAACCTAGTCATTCGGGACCACTTTTGGGAAAAAAAATCATTCGGGCAAAAAAATAGCAGACATTTGTATCTGAAGATTTTTTTCGGAAAGCCACGATTTGAAACAAAAATATCGATCATAGCTCGGTCGCCTCGAAACTGACAATGCAATATTGAATATTGTAAACGAGGTAGGCTTCCAGATTTTCATCTTATATTATGACAGCTGTCATACAATACGCATTTTTTTCCATTCACAATCAAAATTCAACTAAATTGAATAAGTATGACGCGATTCGAAGGCAGTAAGAAATCTCGGCGTGGGAAGAAAAAGTCACTATACACGCGTGTCAGAAGTAGACAACCTGCGAAAAAAAAACCGTTGCTGCATGGAAAGGGTATAACACAAACATCGTACGAAGCTGGATTTTTTGATTTCTTGAAAGTTTTCTGGAACAATAACCGTCGTATTGAGTTATGCAGTTTAACGAAACAAGTTGCAAATGCTTGGGAAGCCTTGTTACCCAAACCAAAGCTGAGTAAAAAGACAGTATTGAGGGACTACTCCCAAGAATTCAAGTTACTTCAGCGAGAAGCTGAGAGGCAAAAGATGGAAGAAAACAAACTCAAGAGAATCCAAAGAAACGAAAAAGTAAGAAGTGGGATGGAGAGCAATAATAGCGAGGAAGCTACTGGAAGTGAAACAGATGCAAGTAGAAGAAGTAACTTCGATGATTGTGAAGAAAGTAGCAGGAGTGAAAGGGATATTTCCGAAGATGGAAGTCTGAATAATGAAGATGAGAAACGATCTCAGTCCCAGGAGGACAGTAACAGTGAAATCAATAGCAGTTCACAGGAAGACTCTGGAAGTGAATACAAAAGTAACGAGAATATCAGAAGAAATAATCGTAGGGTGAACAAAAAAAGAAAAGGAAGAAAATATGAGAGTTACGACGCATATCTGAACTCACGTAATAAAAGGATCAAGTCAAATGCGAATGCTGAAAAAAGAAATGATGGGAATAATGACGAGAAAAACAATTCTGCGGAAAACGCGAATACAAACTCACACCAAACTAAACAAGAGGAACCAAGTGATATCGACTCTGGAGGTGGTGTATTCTTTCCCATAAGAGAAATGACTTCCTTCGACAGAATAGGTAAGTTTGCAGATATATCAAAAAACCGTACTTGAATATGCGGCTGAAGAATTTTTTTAACTTTCATGAAAATTGTTTGAAGTAATTATTTTCATTATCTAGAGTAAAGTTTGCCAAAAATTAGAATTATTCGAGGTCACTGAAATACCTAAATGGTTTTTCTTATGCATTGAACTTGATTCTCCCCTGAAGGGTAGATCTGCAAATAAATCATCAGTCGATTTATTGAATAGATTTGCGCAGTCCATTTCGCTATATGGGATATTCCACGAGAAAATATCTTTATAGTTACAAAACATTGAAACCACAAGAGTTAGAAATTATTTTGGATATTGACGTCATTTCTTTCGCTAGGAACATTCAACGGAGCGAAACACTGCAGACCTCACATCGAATCTTGCTTCCTGAGAGTATGATCTGTGGTCTGGAGAGCAGTATTTCGCACAGCAAAAATATAGATTATCTCATTACAGTTATAACATAGAGACAATCAAAGTGTATAAGGTCATCAACGATAGCGCGACGTATACTTCATTCACTTTTATGAAGTCATTCAATAGCCCGTAGATGTTTGACACAATCCACCATGTATATTTTGAAATTGTACGGTTATAGTAACCATTCTGTCAGATAGCTAAGCGAATTTGTCTGCTGTAAACGGTCGAGTTTTTCAATTCACCAAATTGGTGTGGTGGAAGAGTGATCGATCCACTAAATCGTTTTTTTATTGTTGTTTGATTGTCGTGAATGTCAAATTATCTAGTCCAACATCCACCATTTATGTTTTATGTCCACCACAACCCTACCATTTTGGTGAATTAAAAAACGCGCCCTACAAAGATCGTAGTAATTACATATGTCAGTGAACCGAACTATAGAGACATTGATGAAAATATGTAAGAATTATAGGGACCTTGACGGTATGTCACAAGTGCCATCCCCACTCAGTTCTAGTTACAGAAAAAGGATAAGTCTATTCCAAGGAGTACCGACTAACCTTAAGGAGCCCTTAAAATGTTTAAAATGATAAGATACTTCGACCGTCATCAACTAACTATATAAATCTATATTAAATCGTAATTCACAGTATCTCAAGTAAATTGCCCAAAACATTAAAATTTATTTGAAGGTGTTGAAATACCTACATTAATTTTTCAGTAAAATCTGATTTCGATGACCAGGATGAAATGTTGAGAAAATTGAAACTTCATGCAAGAAACACACATCGAGATGCTCCTGACCGTGATGATACGAAGGCAATTCTAAGTGATGACAGTTTTTCATCCCCTGTTGCGGATCCAAAATTCCCTCAATATAGCAGGGATGTCGCAAAACTCACTAACCCAACTGATACACTTCATGTGAAAAATTTGGTCTTAGGAATAAGACAACCTGAATTACAAGATATATTCAGGATTTTCCTGCACGATATTGTTCTGATCAGGGTTCTGGACAACAAGTTTAACGGGGAAGCCGTCGTAGAGTTCAAGACTGTTGAAGCTGCCGAAAAAGCGTGGAGGCAAATGAATGGAGTAGAGTATAAACGCATTCCTTTGACCTTAGAATTTGTCAATAAGGAAGATTTGATATATTGATTTCTTGTGTATTAAACTTGTTTTTTTATTAGGTGTATTCTCAAATAAATCATCAGTTGATATATTCAGAAAATTTGCTCAGATTAGTTCTAAAGGGGATGCATTCCATGAAAAAATATCTCGTCAGTTTCAAATCCCTAAGAATGAAGGAGTCAGAAATACTTATGGAAGTAGACTTCACGACCTTCTTTACAAATATTCCACCGGGCCTTACTTCGTTCAGACTTTGCATCGGATCTTGCATCTCACAGTCAAGGTTTCTGATGCAGAAAGCATTACACACTGCAAAAATTTTATTTTTTCGGGACAGCTATGGTATAAGGACAGCTGGAGGGTGCAAGGTCCGCATGGAAGTGCGTTATGTATCGAGCCACTTAAAATTCTTGAGACGATATCATACTCCAACCGTCATCAACTACTATTGAGTATATAGCATAATAAACTTTCTTTCCCATAGTATCGTTTGCGAATAATGTGGAGGCCACAACAAAATGAACGAGAACAGCATAAAAAGGGTCCTGCAACAGTGGCGCAATGTTCCATATCTCTATTCAGGAAACAGATGTGAATCTCTTTTTAAATTATATTACCTAATTGCCCGACCAAATGAAAATATTATCGGTTACACAGGGTGCCTCATTTTTTCTAGGCATGTCCCAACTTGGTTTTTGAAATGGCAATTTGTATTTTCTTTTGTTTCTACATGATAAACAAAAGACACTATAAATATCTTAACTTCTAAAATATTAACGGTTTTTGAGATTTGAATATATAGAGCAAGAACCTGTGACCGTCAGATCTACGTTATTTTATAAAACCTGAAAGTTCATCAGCATATACCCTCCACAAAGGTAGAAACCGTGGTCAACTATTAAATTCAGAATGGCGGCTTTGGCAGATGTCACGTGACGAAGGTGTTCAATAAAGCAAGCTAGTTTCGTTAGAGTATAAAGCACAATTTTTCCGTATTGTTTTCTGGGTAGTATGAAAAATCAGTATTTCCATTGACAGACAATTTGCAAAGTGGTAACCTCTTGCCAGATGCCCGTTGTGGTGTCTTCATCCATTAAGAATGAATACGAACAATTGTACAAATTTCGATTGTAAAAATGAAGTTAAGAGATTTACTTTTATTCGGAATTTAGCTTTTATTGAATAATGAGAACTTGTCGGTATGAAGATAGTTTTAAGACTGATGCATTTGTTACAATCGTACATATGTTACATTAATCGATTATTGTATACAATATTGAATCCATGGCAATATATCACACCCATAAACATCAAAAAAACGTAATTGTACTTTCGTCATTTTATATCAGCTGAATTTCTTATATGTTTCTTCTTTAACTAGAAGATGTTTCCCCAAATGTCAGACCATTCTAATATAGTAGCAACGCCTTGCCAGGCCGTCTTGAAAAGTCGCCGTAGGTACGAACGCGTGCCGAATTAGTACACTCATTTTGTGAATCCCCTTGATAGGTTTTCGAGGAGTTTTGAGAATTATTTTTTCGAGAGATTTTGACGTGTCCTCTCCAAATTTCAACCAAGCCGGCCCTTTTCTCTGCCGCATGCATCGCCAGATTGGAAAAATGTCGTCCAAAACCATTTTTTTTATCTTCTCAAAGCCGGGTCCAGATGCGTGTTATCCGAACAGCGAATGCAATAAAAATTACTACTACTAGTTGCGGCTCGAGTTATAGAGCAAAAGATAGAGAGGTATTAATACTTCTCTATTCTGTGGATACAGTGACTTACCTCTTTCGTGGTTCTCACAGCACCTTCCTCCAAAACTGTGCAGAAAAGTTAGTAACTATATGAGAGACACAACAAATTCCTCCTCAAGTAGATAGGAGAAGATTTATAGTGGGAAGGTAGGTTTGTCCATTAAGTGCATAATACATGGTGTGTTCATGCGCTTCCTATCCACGTCAGCTGCGTGTTCAAAAATGCATTTACAGCAAGCATTACGAGATATGTGTTTGCGAAACAATTCTTAGGGACAATATGTATAAATGAGAAAAACATCTGCTGCCGTCTACCTGAAATGCACCAAAACGTACGATTGTGAAAAAACTGATAAGCACATCTTGTTATTTACATCATGGATTTTTCACTTTTGAACTATCCATGTCTCTATGTGTTCGATCACATATTAACCTATATGTACCGACGTAACCTTGAGTGCCGACATGGGTATTGTTACTAATTAATCATCTCTAATCATTTATTTATTTATTTATTCATTTTTTAATAGGTAAATCTTACAAACACCGACTAAGCAGTTATAACATGTAAGAGTGCTCACACCAACAACAATGAAAAACCTCAAATCACTCAATAGAAAGAAAACAGTTTCTCATATCTCTTTTGCTAAAATTGAACAAATCTATATTATATTTTCCTAGAAATAAATTGCACTGCCTGTGCATAAGGTTCATGGTGGAAGTATTAAAAGGACTAACATGGATATATCACAATTCATAATTAATGTTATCTTTGGTACACGGAACATTATAAAGTTCATCAAATCCCAGTTTCTATATTTGATGCTGTTAATTATTTCATATACAAAAACAACACAGTGCACCTTTCTCCTGTGTTGCAGAGACTGCATGTTGAATTTTTTCAGCAAGTTATAGGTAGGTGTTAGGAAAGGGTATATACCATGTTTTTTTTTAACAAATATCTAAGGAACCTCTATAGTACTTTCTCAATAAAATTGGTATTGCTTTCAGCTTCTGCAGCCCATATCACAGATCCGTATTCAAGGTTTGGTCTTACTAAGGAATTATATAATCTAATGTGTGTCTAATGGTGTAACTTGAATTGAAATTTGTCCATTTTCATTTTCAACTAGGAGAGAAATTTCGTCTCGAAGGCACTTTTTCGTCTCGTCTCAAACAACGAGACGAGAAATAATCAAACTCTCGTCTCGATGATTTTGTCGAGGACCATTTCTCGATCTGACTACCTCGGTAGACTAGAGGGTGGAAACATGTTCTAGGATGCTGAAGGTACCGGGTTCGAATCCCGGCGAGGTCATGGATGTTGTAGAGTGTCTACGTGGTGGTGATTTGAAAGAATCTTAAACCAATGATATGTTCGATGTGTCGATGGTTCGGAATGGCCAGGCACAGTAAAAGATAGAAAAAAAAAATTCTCGATCTCGATTCGAGAGAAAAGAACTGATTGTGAGTCAGCAGCTTTTGGGCGCATGTTCGAAGGAGATAACCGCTTTGGCAACGAATGTGAAGCTGCTGATTCCACGACAGTGTACTTTTGTAGGTTTTTGTCGATGAAGTACTGGATTTCAATTCCATCTAATCTATATTTTTGAAAATATTGGAAAGTGAAATTTTGAATGGGTATCCGTCGGTTTCACGAAACTTCTGACGTCTAATCAACTTGTTGATTGAGGTTTGCATTCGATGGTTGGGTTACTGTTGACGGACAATCAAGTCCTCTTGATCGGGCTATCAAAGTTTTGTGAAACCGGCCGTATATCTAAGGAATCATTTATTGGGCGGATTTTACACATTCACGAATTCGACCTCCGTAATTGAGCCTGAAACCTACTCTACAAATATCGAGTTTCTAAGTAGTTCCTTCCAGAAGTTATTGTGTATACGGTCGGCCTAATGGCCTGACAACTGACCGTAAATAAAACAAATTCCAATAACTCAACACAATAACTTCCGAAAAAAACAACTCGGAAACTCGATGTTTGTATAGTCGGTTTAGACCTTTATTCAAAAGGACGAATTCGTCAATGGGTGAAATCCACCTGAGACCATTTTCGGCCCAAAATTCGAAAATTACAGATATTTGGATAAAACGATTGTACGCTGTTCCTCTGGAACATGCGCGCATGAATGCTATGTACTGGTTTTAACGTATAATACAGAGCCAGGGCTGCACCAAAATACAGAGTAGGTATTCATTTATTTCTATGTAAAAAAATAACGTTGAAAAACGGAGGCTATATGCTGTGAACTGAAAGCTACGTATAACCAAAAAACCATTGAGTATCAGCACAAAAATGGAAAATATTGTTCCAAAAAATGAAAACTAAACGAAACCTTGATGTTTTTATTTAATCTTTCATCCATAAATTTGAAATTTACTAAGGACGAAAAATGAAACTTTAAAATTGTTTCTTCGTTCGAGATTCCCAGCACCAGCAACGGAAGTCTGTTGAAAAACAATTTATTGATAATACACAGAGTATTTTATTTCAATGGTAGGAATCGCAATACTACATAGTGACATTAATGCAAAAATGGTGCCATAAGTCTGCCCTACGAATATCTTCAGAAGTAATATAGAAATAAGCTTGGTCTAACATTATCAAAGAATAAAATGGAAATAATGTTGAATTAATGATTCTTTCCCATTATGGCATTTCTTCACCCTGGAAGGCCAGACTGACCGAATAGTGTCTTATTTGAATCTAATGAAAACATGAAGATAAGCATTGATCTCATTCTCATTTACCGCTTTTGTTTTGACCTGACAACACTGGCCAGGCGTCATAAAATTATTTCTTAGCATAGTTTTTAAGCGCTTGTTCTAGGGAACAGCGCGTCATAGTTTCGTCACAATGTCTATAGTTTTCGAATTTTGAGCCGAAAATGGTCTTTAAACATTGGGCTGAAGACCCTGAAGAAAAATCCGTGGTCAAATTCAATTCTGTCCGTCCGAACCCTCTGTCCGTATGTGCTCTTACTTTGGAATAAAATGACCAAGTGACTTGAAATTGTCAGATTAGGTTTGGAGTTCAGGTATGTCTATTAAGTTTCTTGATGAGTGAACTCTGTCGAATAGTTTCGGAGTCCATTTGAAATTTTGTTGTTGATTCTTCGATATCTTATGAAGTACTGAACCGATTAAATACAAACGATTTACACTGTTTTGGAATACTTACGCGGTTCCGACTGCAAAACTTGGTGTGGATTCAGTAGTTTCGTTGTTATTTCAAATTTTAATGTCATTTCCGCCATATCTCAAGAACAACAATCAGATTGAAACTTCGTTATCAGGGAAAGAATACCAACGCGCAACAAGATGCGAAATTTTCGTGGTGATATAATAATTAGAATTTGAACAAGTCCGTACATACTTCTTACCTCACGTCAATACTTTTCTAGAGTGTTTGGTTTCTCATTTCTGATGTATTTAAAGCTGCGAATATAGTAGCACATATATTTTTTTCGAGATCGAGAAATCTCGAAATGATTTCTCGATCCCGAAAAAATCACGAATTATTTTCTCAATCTCGTCCCGAAAAAAAAGTTAGTATCGACTCGAGGGGAGAAATCTTGAATTTCGAGAGTCTCGTGAAACGTTATCCTCAAGAGTAAATTTAAACTAAAAATATTGCAGTATCATTTTTTTTCGGTAATCCTACATACTCGCGAATCACGGTGATTCAAAGCAGATATTTCTCCATGGTTGATTTTTTCTTCGAGGATAAATAGCAGGTGATAAAGAAGAATGACCTCGATAAGGCTAGCAGAACCACCTTCGATTCTTCGAAAAATTTCTTGACAAGGATTTAGTACTAATTGATTACGAGTTTAGTATCCTAGTTCCAGATTTTACACCCTTCTGTAAACCGAGAAATAACTGGTTTCTGCTAGCCTGACGTCAAGCCAGCAGAACACATCGAGTCTGTCCGTTTTTGGTTTATTATTTGATAAAATCAAATAATAAACCTTAGTGATCGACCAAAAAAAAAAAATTTAACCCCCCCTGAAAATTTCACAGTTTACGTTTTTGAGTATGTAAATTTGAATGAACGAATAAAAAAAAATCCGTCCGTCCGCCGTCCGTTGTCCGGAGCTTTTCTCGGAAAGTACTGAACCGAAATCCGTGAAACTTGGTAGAAAAATCATGTGTCGCTCGGGATTGATCCTCCAAGCTTTTCAGCAGGATTGGTATACCCTAAGGGTTTAAAATTGAGGGTTGGAGGGAAAAAAAAATTATTTCTCGGAAACTTACCACCGAATTTTTGTGAAATTCTCAACGTTGATTACTGTTGCATAACTCAACCTAAAAATTTTCACCCGGATGATATCCGACCAGTAGTCCCTGAGTTACAAAGAAAAATGCTGCAAATTTCCAATAATCCCGAGAATGAATCATCGCATTCGGTTCTAAGATTGGAGTTCAGTGAAAAAATCGGTTAACTTTTCATCCAGAATCATATAGTTGAAAGTAGATGAAAACATTTTTACCAAATTTTCAACATATATTGAGAAATTTCGAACGGATTCGTTAATTATTTTATAAACACAATGTGCAAATGCCCCATCGATGTTCTCGACAATTTCATAATCGTTAGTAGTTCGAATTGAATATTTTTGGGGTTTCTCTCCTAATATCTGAAACATAACTACAAAAACTCGGAAAACAATTATTATTTATAGATATCACCCTGCGAATTACGGGATTAAACATTAAATTTCTTCATGGAGCTCAATTATATCTTAAATAAAACTTATATGTTATTCATAAATCATTGGTTTTTCACAACCCAAAAACTAATTCCATGAAAAAATTCATTTGAAACATTGAAATCTCAATAAATACTCTTGTGTAAATGAATAACCCTTTCACATGCAGAACGCGAATTAAGAAGCGTTATTTAAAATAATGAATATTTCCAAAATATTCGGTCGATCGGAGGTTTCCATCAATTTTGGATTGCGCAGTACAATTATCGTCAACATGTGGATATCCGCTACTGGTTTCAATCGAAATCCAATATTTTTCGTACTGAGACTTTGAAATAGGGGTGAATATAAAAGGTAATGAGCATGTATGTGATAAACAAATTGGGGGATATATGCCAACAAATCAATTATCAAACCGGAAATCTCATCAATTGTCGAGAATCTAATACTGAGGGTACGAGCCTTAGACTAAGGCAGGAGCCGATAATTGACCTGTTCAGAAGAGTGTGTATCGGGGACCCCAGACAAGAATATTCCGAGATGTTTCAACATCTGGTGGTCCGCAAACTACTTGTTTGAATTGAACGTTTTTACATTAAACAGACGTTGGGATTTCACACCGTCTTAGTCGAGTGTATCTGACAACTATACGGAACGAAATTTCTCTTTTAGAATTATTCAGTCGAATTCAACCTTGAGAGGTTCACGATATATTTGATTTTTACAGAAAAGTTATTGAAAATAACTTTAGGTCTTCAGTTTGTGTATTGGATATTTTGTGAATCAAGTGAACTCTTATCGGATATATGCACTGTGGAAAAAATTTTTTCAGATGAGTTGCTCAGGACGGGTGAGTTTTTTTTTCATTTCATTGATATTTTTCACAACAAAGTCGAATCCTAGTAGGAATCACATCCACACATTTAATATTAGCGGAAAATCTTGAATTTTGTTTTACGTATTTGTTGTTAATTTGAGGGTTTAAGTTAATTTTCGCGAAAGTTTCTCAAGAAATACTAACGCGATCAAATTGAAACATCATAACTAGTTGTGAAATATCGACGCTTTATTTAATGCATGATCTCGAGAGAATTGTATTGGAAAAAAATTGAAGTTTTTCTAAACATTTTTTTCGGAAGCTATTCATTAAAGTTCAATATAATTTGGTACAGGTCTTAGTCAACATTTTGAAACCATATTTATTTGCAGAGATATTGGTGTAAAATTTTGTGGAAATTTTAAATTTTGAGGTTATTTCCCTTATATGTCAAAAGGTGCAAACGCTTTCTGATTTGAATTTCATTTCTATTTGTGTAATACCGACACGCAATTTAATGGGTAATATCGTGAAGATCGTACTGGCAAAATATTAGTAAAAAATATTTTTCGGATATTTAACTTAACTTTAACGAAAGAAACACCATAGTGACTTGACCTTTGTAAAGTAGTTTTTTAAGAAAACTCAACACCAAGATAATTTTCTTATTTTTCAACTCCAATATTTCATAGGAAATGTGATTTGGAATAAAAAATATTTAAGATTTTTATGAATAACTTTAGGCTTAATTATAAAGTGATTCTTTCAATTCTTTCCAGCAAAATTTTCGTTATATGTTGATACCTTAGTGAATAGGTTTATCTACCATATTCCGGGAATATATTTAGATGAGACAGACAACATGGATACGGTAATTGATTATATCGGTGACAGGACTGATAATTCTGATGATCAGTCGGACATAAAAACTCCATCTCATAGTAATACCCCGGAATCACAAAAAAACACGAAGAAAAATGCTAAAAATCTTTCGCTTTAATATAGCTTCTTCAGGTGTCTACATTTTACTGACTGATGGTTTGTAGTACAACAAGGTTTAAGTATGGTCCGGAACGTGCCTAAATAATTATACAAAAGCGTAAAAGTGAGAGTAGGTATAAATTGGGGTTTGCCACAGAGTTTTTAGGTTACAGAAAAATATTCAGTAGGGGAGAGCTATTCACATCTGTTTGTTCATTCAATAAGATTTTGCGGGTGTTGTACGTATTGATTTCTAACGACTCTGGGAGTTATGTAGGTACTTTTGGTTTCGACGAGGATAATTTTGTAGTTACTATTGAATTTAAATATTTCACATGAATTTCTTCATGGAATTGATTTTCGTTTGGTGGAAACCCAATGAGTTATAATTAATATATACGATTTATTTGAGATATCAATGGTATTGGGTTATTAAACTGAGGAAATAGTAAACCCTTGTGTAAAATTTACAGCGTTTTTGATAATAATTTGGAACTGATTAAACAACAAACTGAAGTACCGCTTTTTATTTTGCACCCTTTCGTAGACCGAGAAAAAGTGACCTCTGCTAGCTTGTCGTCAGGCGAGTAAAGAACTGTCAGTGAAGAAAAGAATATGTCATAATTAAACACTAATTTAGAGCCCTGTTCTAAATTTTCACCACTTACAGGTGGCGAATATCTCTAAGGCTATCACCAGCGAAATTTTATGAATTATTCGTTTGGAACGAAAATATAACAGAAACTTTTATATTGATTATTTACATACTATACCTACGATATATCAACCTACACAGGGCTCACGATGACTGTGACTTGATTATCTGCGTACACGTAACCCTTATATAATTAACCAATACGAAATATGAAGTAATGTAGGTGAAATACGATGAGAGTATTTTATATTTACAAAACAAGCTCGAAATGAGAAGGAATGAATTCATTTCTAAATACTCAATTTTTCAAAAAAATTTTTGACAAGAATTTGGAACTAATTAAATACTAATTTAGTAGCCTCTAGTTTTCACACCCTTCTGTGAACCGAGAAAAAACTGGTTTCTGCTAGCTTGACGTCGAGCCAGCAAAACACATCGAGTAATTCATATGCTATTGAAGAAATAAATGTGTCATAATGAAGCTCTAATTAAATACTACTTGAGATCCCTATTTTCAAATTTTTCACCTTTCTGTAGACTGAGAAAAGCTGGTTTCTGCTAGCTTTTCCTCAGGCTAGTAAGGAACTGTCTTTGAAGAAATGAATATGTAATAACTAAGCACTAATATAGAGCCCTGTTTCAAATTTTCACCACTTAGAGGTGACGAATAGCTCTAAGGCTATTACGAGCGAAATTTTATGAATTATTTGTTTGGAACGGATATATAACTGAAACTTCTATATTTATTATTTACATACTATACCTATACGATATATCTACCTACACAGGTGAAACGATGACTGTGACTCGATTTTCTGCGCACATAGCCCCTTATACATATATTTACCTATACGAAATAATGTACCTTATGGGTGAAATACGATGAGAGTATTTTATATGTGCGAAACAAGCTCGGAATGAGAAGAAATGAATTTATTTCTAAATATTCGATTAATAATAATAATCACCAAACGCATTGTATACTGACTCCTGTGTATATCCGAAATGGAGAAGGGTAAAAATTTAAAACAGGGGTCCAAATAAGAGCTTGATTATTACATATCCATTTCTTCAATGACAGCTCTTTACTAGCTTGACTACTAGCCAGCAGAGCCCAGTTTGTCTCGGACACCCAGAAGAGTGCAAAATAGAAAATAGGGTACTAAATTATTGCTTGATTAGTTCCAAATTATTGTCGAAAAAGGGACGGACAGAATTGAATTTGACCACGGATTCTTTTTCGAGGTGTTCAATCCAATTGTTCAAGACCATTTTCTGCTCAAAATTCGAAAATTATAGACATTGGGACGAAACAGCAGGAATGAACGAATAAATATTCATTCAAACCTTTAAATAACAAAATACGCAAGGAAAAATCATAGGCCATTTAAAAGCTATTTCTGCAAAATGCACCCATTCAATGTTGAACGAGAGCATCATCGATGGGTTCCAGGAATCTTCTCCTCAATTTCAGGTACGACGAATTCCGACCAAGCGAGCTAATATAGCTCTGGGGACTAATACATTATAATATGAATTGTATAACAATTGGAAAAAACCTTCACAGGTTGATTGAAGCAAACCGTATCTAAGTGATGAATTGCTAAAATATTTTTGAGTGATAAGAAACATAGAAGAATAATCCGTGACAGAACACTTGAACTGTGAGCAATGAGCAATAAAATAACATCTGGATAGACGGGCACCACTTTCGGTAGAAAAATAGCCCTGAGGCTATAACAAGGAATTCTTTCAAGAATAGTTCATTAGAATTGCAAAATATAACAGATACTTCATAAAGATTCATTAACTATTTCAATACTATATAATTTATCAACCTGTATAGATGCAACAATGAGTGTGACTTAATTGTCTGTGCACAGATAACCCTTCATGTATTTAGCTGTATGTAATAATGTACCTTCATAGGTGAAAAATGATGAGAGTATTCTATAAGTGCGAAACAATAGCGGAATTGGAAGAAATTAATTTACTCCAGAATATTTGATTAATACTCTATCACCATACGAATTCTCTATTGACTCCTGTATATTTCCGAAATGAAAAAGCGTGAAATTCTATAATAGGGATTCTCAGTAAGTGTTACATAAGTGGTGTATTATGACATTTTTATTTCTTCAATGACATATCTATAACAAGATGGTTTCTGCAAGCTTGATGCCAAGGTAGCATCTCCCAGGTATTCTCGGTCTACATGAGGGAGTAAAATTTGAAAATTAGGTACAAAATAAGTGTTTAATAAAGAAAACATATTCTATAAGTGCGGAATGAGTTCCGAATCAGGCGGAATATTTCATTTCTGAATATTATATTAATACCTTATCACCATATCAACTTTCTTTTCACCCCTGTATATCTCCAAAATGAGGAAGGCGTGAAATTTGGAAATAGGGGTCTAAATTAGTATTTAATTAGAGCTTTATTATGACATATTTATTTCATCAATAGCATATCTATTACTCGATGTGTTCTGCTAGCTTGAAGTCAAGCTAGCAGAAACCAGCTTTTCTCAGTCCACAGAAGGGTGAAAAGTTTGAAAATAAGGGTCTTAATTAGAATTTAATTAGAGCTTTACTATGACATATTCATTTCTTCAATAGCATAATTATTACTCGATGTGTTCTGCTGGCTTGACGTCAAGCTAGCAGAAACCAGTTTTTCTCGGTTTACAGAAGGGTGTTAAATCTGGAACTAGGGTACTAAATTAGTGATTAATTAGTTCCAAATTCTTGTCAAAAAATTTTTCCAAAAATTGAAGGTGGTTCTGCTAGCCTTACCGAGGTAAAAGAATGAGAAATATACAAAGTTTTCTTGAAAATCGCAGGATCAAACCAAACAATAGAAAAAATCGAAGTTTACAGGCAATCTTTGCAAACAGGTTTGCCGCATTGTAGCACAATTAATTCTCATGAAAGGAACAGTTGTATGCAGTCCTACGCTTGAATTTCGATGGACAGATGTGACAGGGATTTCTGATTTGATGTTCTTGAGCTTCATTTTCTGTACCCACCTCTTTTGGTGCGTCCATTCATACCTGAAGTTCCTAGCTGATCCATTTTTATAACTGACCAAAAATGAAAGACAAAATTGATACAATCCGAAAGTACTCGTATACAAAAAAAGTTGCATAAGTACAGACGAGTTCTGACAGATCGCGCAATTCTATAAAGGTCAGAAGTCACCAAAATCGCACTCGCATACCAACCGTCGCGTGTAGAGTATAGACAAATGATCTCTCTAGACCACCAACTAACGCATATTTCTGGTTTCATTCATTTTAGTTCTGCATACAAACGGAAGAGTTCAATTTGGCAGGACGGTCGTTGATTTTATTGATTCATGAAATCTGACAGTCGCGTTCATTTTGTTGATGTCATTCAATGTTATCATTGATGAAAATATATTGAATAAATGATTGGAAATTTGTATGAAATACCTTGAAAACAATTTCAACCATTTGTGATAAGGTACTACAATGTGAAAATAATTGATAAACTCATGGATGATATTAGGACTAATTGTTTGAACAGAAACAAAGAGTATAGAGATGGATTCATTAAAAACAAAATCTACCCCATTTATGATACCCATCACCTGCTGAAAGGTATTCGTAATGATCTATAATCAAAAAGTGTCAATCTGGCAACGGAAAAATTGCGAATTGAAATCTCTATCTGATGTTGATAATGCTCCAAGCACTTCAGGAGGATGTCAAGTGCTACCAAATTCGACAGAGGATCATATTAATCCCAAGGAAACAAAATCAAGAAGGCGAAATAAGTAGCTCAAGTATTCAATCATAATTTAGCTTCAACACTCAATTTTGTCAGTGAAATAGGTGAATATATTCAAAGAATTATTTTATGTACTTGTTACATAAAGTTTGTTCGTTCGTTGTCCGGGCCTTTTCTCAGAAAATACTGAACCGAAATCAGTGAAACTTGGTAGAAAAATCGTGTGTCGCTCGGGATTGATCCTCCAAGCTTTTCAGCAGGATCGGTGTACCCTAAGGTCTCAAAATGATGGGTTGGGAGGAAAAAAAACTATTGCTCGAAAACTTACCACCGAATTTTGATGAAACTCTGAACGTTGATTACTGTTGCTAAACTAAACCAAAAAAATTCCACCCGGATGATTTCCGATCAGTGATGCCTGAGTTATAAAAAAAAACGCTGCAAATTTCCAATAATGTCGAAAATGACATCATCGCGTTCGGTTCTAAGATTGGAATTCACTGGAATAATCGGTTAACTTTTCATCCAGAATCATACATTTAAAAGAAGATGAAAATATTGATTACCAAATTTTCAACACATCGAGAAATTTTGAATGGATGCGTTATTATTTTATAAACACAATTTGCAAATGCCCCATCGATGTTCTTGACAATTTCATAATCGTAAGTAGTTCAGATTAAAAATTTTTGGGTTTTCTCTCCCAATATCTTGAACATAACTACTGAAAATCGGATCAAATTATTATTTCATGAATATCATTCATATCTTAAATAAAACTTTTATTTTATTCATAAATCATTGATTTTTCAGAACACAAAAACCAAATCCATGAAAAAATTCATTTGAAACATTGAAATCTCAATAAATACTCTTTTATAACTGAATAACATTTTTACATGCAGAACGCGAATTGAGTAGCGTAATTTAAAATAATGCAGGTTTTCAAAAAATTCGGTTGATCGGAGGTTTCCATCAATTTCGGTTTGCGTAGTACAATTATCGTCAACATGTGGATATCCGTTACTGGTTTCAATCGAAATCCAATATCTTTCGTTCTGACAGTTTGAAATAAGCGTGAATATATAAAATAATGAGCATTTATATGATAAATCAAATTGGAGGATATAATCTGCAAAAAAATCAATAACAAACCGCAAATCTCATCAATTGTCGATTGTCGAGAATCTAATACCATTGTATGAAGATATAAATTATAGAATGCTAATACTGAGGGTTGGAGCCTTAGACTAAAATTAGGAGCCGATGATCTATCTACCTGTTCTGATTAGGGTCTATGCCGGGTCGTGTCCCTAGACAAGGGATATAGTGTAGACAAAAATATTCCGCATGTATCATCATCTGGTGGTCGGTAAACTACTTGTTTGAATTTCATCTTTACATCAAACAGACTTTCGGATTTGATACCCTCTTAGTTGAGTGTATCTGATAACGATAACAACGAACGAAATTTATAATCTAGAATTATTCTTTCGAATTCGATCTGATGAGGTTCACGATATATTTAAACAGAAATGTTATTAAAAATAACTTTAGTTTTTCAGTTTGTGTGGTGGATACTTTGTGAATCAAGTGAATCGGATATCTGCAGTGTGGAACAAATTTTTTTCAGATCAATTGCACAGGAAGGTTGAGTTTTTCTTCATTTCATTAATATTTTTCAGAACAAAGTTGAATCCTAGTAGAAATCACATCTACACATTCGATATTAGCGGAAAGTCTTGAATTTTGTTTTACGTATCGGTGTTAGTTTGAAAGATCGAGTTTATTTCCTCAGTATCAAAAATTACGAACGCGTTCGGATTGAAACATCATGACTTATTGTGAAATATAGACACTCGATTTAATGCAAAATCTCGTGAGAATTGTATCGGAGAAAATCGAATTTTTTTTAAACATTTTTTTTCGGATACATATTCATCAAAGTTCAATGAAATTTGGTACAGGTTTGAGAGTCAACATTTAGAAACAGTGTTTAAAATTCCAGTTTGACTGATATTTATTTGTGCAGATATTGGCAAAAAATTTCGTGGCCATTTTGAATATTGAGTTTATTTCCCTAATATCTCAAACAGGGTTCATTTTCAGTTGTAGAATACTGACACGAATTTAATAATTGTGGAAAATAGTAAGATTTTCAAAGAGGTGAAACGACTGTGGAACGTCTCTTCCCATTCAAAATATTATTTTAAATTTTGCTACTCAGCGTTCTGCATGTGGAAATGTTATTCAATTATACAAGTGTATTTATTGAGATTTCAATGTTCACATGAATTATTTCATGGAATTGGTTTCTGTGTTGTGAGAAACAAATGAGTTCTGCATAACATATAAGTTTTTTAAGATATCAATGGTATATTGCGTTATTTAACTGAGAAAATAATAAACTCTTGTCTAAAATTTGCAGGGTTTTTCCTATACGTTCCGTCATCGACCCATATTCTTTCCGTTCTATCTACATAAAATATTATAAGGTCACAATGAATGAATATATACACTATCTTTCCAGCTTACATTTTAACATAGTTTTTACGGAGCGTAAATGGGAAGGTGATGGAATATATAGCTTGTATCAACCTTTAAATAGATATAATTACCATCATCAACTATGTCTTAGATATATCTTATTTCATATAACCATTTTAAATTTTTTCACAGATACCATGAAGACTGTGGGAGAGGAAGGCAAAATAAAACTGCTGTATTGCTGCTCTTATTCGGCAAACTTTTTGATTCTGTCGATGGCATTAGGAAAAACCCTAGAGAAGGAAAGATTTTCTGATGTTCAATCAAAGATATACCCACTTCTAGTTCTGGAACGAAGAGGCGGTGAGCATCCTGCATTCAATATCATTCCGTCCAAAGCAGAGTTCTGATAGGAGTGAATCGCCAAGTTAAAATAACTGGGTGTTTTCTTTCGAAAATTTTGTGAATATTTGAAGGGTAAATAAATTCTAGTATATGCTAGGCCGTCAGTTCAGTCAAAAATTTTTTGGTTGAGTCTGGGGTCTTGGAATAATCCAACTCCACTTTAATTCACTAATATTTTTGGGACAATGATTGTTAACTCTGAACTCTAGCATATCATTGTATTCATTAACCTTCAGTTGTGAAGATGACCCCCCTTTTGTTGTAGAAAAAGTATATACCTACATCATATCCAAAATTTGACTACTTTTTTCAGTGGTAATCGCACGTTTTGATATCTATTCTTAAGGGTAAATCAAGTTACACATGCATAATAGATGTACATTTTTTCATCCAATTTGAAAAGGAAGAATTCTCATCAACTTTAAGGATATTTCCAGTGTGAATGGATCATATATTGAGCAAGTATTGTATTTGAGTTGATATCAGTTGACTAGTGTAGGCCTTCGAATATTGTAAGCTATAGATTTGTCTCATATTTATAATTATTCATTTGTATACACACATTTTCTTCCATTGATTTTATTGTAATAAAGTATCCTCAAAAATGTATTTATTTTCACTTCCATTTCCCCCACCATAATACCATAATATATGATGTGAGTTCGAGATAGCTTAAAACTTGAGCGTATATCTCACACTCAAGTAATAAACTTGCTTGAATTCGCAGCCGGAGACAGCATTCTATCGATAATATCATTATGGTATTATTTGAATTCCCGCCAAACCTCTAATGATACAGCATACAAACACCAGATGCGCTGCTAAATGCGCAACAGGTCTTTAGTAGGCAAGTTGGACATCTAGAGAGATTAATTTATCTATGGTGTAGAGTGTGACCTTCGCCCGCCGTGAATGCACGTTGCATGTGGCGGTTGAATGAGACCGTGCCCGTAGTTTCCCGAATATTAATATCATTCGGAAGTTGACGGCGGCAGGTGTTCGGAAAGACAACCGCCTAAGATGTATCAGCGCCTATGTCTAAGATGTATCTCGTCGTACCCGTGGGAAGTGCTACCGCAGCAGCTTTTTATGTCTTCAATTGCATGTAGATGTAATAAATATAACCTATTAGATGTAGTTACTCAGTTCTTATAATACATATCTTGTAACCACATATCTTACACTCGATTATTTTTCTGTATCAATAAACATAGTTTTCAAAAACACGCTTTAGGCTGGTAGTCCACTGCACGCGATTTCGAGGGGCGCGATAGGAGCGTAAATGAACGAACTTGCGCGACAGATCCAAATGAATGGAACTCTGGGTACCCTCGTCGACTCGCAGCGAGTTCATACGGGCGTTCTCTAGAGAATTCGAGCGGCGCAATCGTATCCCGATCAGTTTGGATCTGCCGCGTCTATACGCTCGAAAAGAGGAGCTATCCGTCGGCAAATGGAATGTATGGTTTGTGAACGGAATATTTGTTGAAGCTCGTTTTTTATTGTTGGTGAATTTTAGGTGGATCAGATTGAAAGGTCAATGAATGTTGTCTTTTTTCTTATATTAAACTCACACCCCGAAGTTCTGTATGTGTAGTAGTCTACCTGAAATTGGACTCTTCGGCAATAATCGGCTGTATGGCATTCCAAATATAATTAATCCAGCGCGTTTCGCCATTATCTCGTTTTCATAGCTCTTATTATCTCAATATCTATTATTAATTTGTTTTTTATTTCGTGACGAATTTTATTCCGAATATTTTTCTATACGCTCAAGTGTTTTTGGCCCATACGTACTGTAATGATTCAACTACGTTACAATCAATCTCATATGCAGAACGATCCTTTCGCTCACAAAATAAACATAGCTTTTTTTTAACATACGCTACGGATTTTTTACTAGTGACCTGATTTCTAAAATACGCATGCACTTCTGCAAAGTTTTAAGAATTTCTGAATATTTGTGTCACCATCATTTCTTTCGATGTTTGCAGTTTTTAAAGTTTTGAAGTTCTAGATACTTTAATAACATATTCCCCCTTCCGAAGGTGAATTTTTACAAATAAAACTCAAACAGCCATAGTTTCGAAGTTCCACATCCTTTGTTTCCGAAGTACCCAGGTCATCAACATTCACACTTCAACTTCCATTGCAGTATTATGTGAAGTTTTGAAGGGTTTTTCGATTCATTATCAAGGTGGTGAATTTTTCCCGATAATTTCTCTTCTTCTAAATTTGAATCTACCTTAGCTCAAAAATTTTCCCCATTCCGTAGCTAACATACGCCTGATCAAGTAAGATTTATCCAAGAAATTAATTATGAATTCTAAATCCGTCCCGAATCACAATTTCTTCAATGAACACGGAAATCCGGAGTACAAATCCCCTGCTACCCGAGAACAAGAACGAACCGAAACCTCGCGAACTATCTTCCAGTGGACGACCCCGAAGCCTGAGACCGCTCGGGTCGTAAAAACTCATCGGCGCTCGTAAAACGCGTAGCTCATAAAAGCCCCAAATCGCTTCCAGTGGACGGCCAGGCTTAAGCGTAATTCACGCTTTCGTACCCTCGAAGGTGGCAAGTTTTTCAGCCAAGTCGCGTGTTGAAATATTCTTTGCAGTACTCGTATGCAAAAACTATTCATTTCACAAAAATATTTATGAATTCTGAGAAATTTTCTCATGTCGCGTGTTCACGTATTGACTCCGCCAAACGCACGTAATTTTGGGAATATTGAAAAAATTTAATTTTGAATGGGTACCTTTATCTACGGAATCATTAGGCGAATATTAGAATCTACGAATTCGACTTTAGTAATTAAACAAAACTTGATAATATATACAGGGTGTTTCATCATAAACTGGTCAAACATATATAGCCGTATAGATGACATTGGGAATGTCATTTTTGCCTTATGACATATACCCCGTTTTCGAAGCATAAGCGAGATACAGGGTGTTTAATGTCAACTTTGAGTAATATTTTGATAACTGTGGTGATTTATACGTGACCTTTGAATTATTTCAAACACATCTTGTTCGTTCACATCTCAGTATTTTTTGGTGGTCTCTTCAGTTGTGGTGTAGAATTCTGGAAAAAATATTTCAAAATGGCGGAAAATCTACAAAGTTGAATTTTTTTGTTTTTGGTTGCCAAATTGAATAGCATTATTTCAATTTACTCAATTATCTAAGATTTTCCGAAAAAAAATTCTTCCAAAATTCAAACTCAACTTTTTTTTACATGTCTACAGTGAAAAAAATTCCCCCAAAATCGTTGAGATCTCTTGAGGTTGAACTGACCTTCATTCTGAACACCGATGTGAAAACAGAATGAAAGAATATCCATTGGTTTTCAATCTATAGCCTTCCGAAGATTCCGATCGGAGTATTTCAATAATTTTTTTTTAAGAAACTGGTGGCCCCACGGATGCCAAATTTATGCTTATAGGCCTCCAGAATGACCTGGATAGAAATATGAATATATCAAGAAAAAATATATTTTCTAAAAAACTTCGGTGGGAATCGAACTCTCTCCGCATTCGAAAAATAGGATCAAATTCGATTAACTACCGTTGCTTGGAAACGTACATCATTATGATCAGAATATATCCAATATATACTTGGACTATTGTCCGTAAGTGGAGCGAGTTCGATTTCCATCGAAGTTTTTCGAATTTTTTTTTTTTCTTTAAATTCATATTTCTATCCAGGTCATTCTAGGGGCCCATTAACACAATTTTGGCCTCCGTAGGGCCACCAGTTTCTTAAATAAAAATTATTTTAGTACTCCGAGCAGAATCTCGGTAAGGCTATAAAATGAAAACCAAAGGATATTTTTTCATGCTGTTTTCACACCAGTGTTCAGAATGAAGGTTAATTCAACCTCGAAAGATTTCAACAATTTTGGGTTAATTTTTTTTTTCACTGTAGACATGTAAAAAAAAGTTGAGTTTGAATTTTGTGAAAATTTTTTCACTGAAAATCTTAGAAAATTGAGTACATTGAAATAATACTATACAATTTAGCTATCGAGAACAAAAAATTCCAACTTTGTAGATTTTCCGCCATTTTGAAATATTTTTTCCAGAATTCTACACCACAACTGAAGAGGCCACCAAAAAATATTGAGATGTGAACAAACAAGATGTGTTTGAAATGATTCAAAGGTCACGCATAAATCACCACATTTATCAGATTATTGCTCAAAGTTGACATTGAACTCGCTTATCTCGCTTATGCTTCGAAATCGGTCATGTCATGTCATGATTATGTCATGAGGCAAAAATGACTTTCCCAATATCATCTATACGGCTATATATGTTTGACCAGTTTATGATGAAATACCCTGTATGTGTTTATTTTTTATTTCAATCTACAACTCTTATACAATTATGACAGCAACTTTGCTTTGATTAATAAATAAGTAGAATAAACCGAACAAATAAATATATGTTTCCCACAAAAGAACGGTTGAATGTGGGCAGTAAGCATAGTTGAACTCAAAGAGTCAAATAATTTATAATTTAGAACATGCGGGTAAAAAAATAAACAAAAATTCGAAACTCAAATCTAATTAATTCCTCTTCATTATCTCTAATTGATTTCTCCAATATTTCCAAAACTTCAAATTGTATCGAACTAATATCTAGTATATGAATTAAAATGACAGCTTGAAGATCCATGCGAAATTTCGTGAGGACCATATGATTTGTAGACCGACATCTCTAAAATACTATTTGAAAAAAAGTCGAAATGTATTTTTTTGATCTCATTGAACGATTATCACGATATTTCGCACGAATTCGCTGATCAGTAATTGACCACTAGTTACCAAGTTTCATTATTATCAGATCAAAATTTCTTGAGGTATTTCGGAAATAACAACGATATATAGGAAATAATCAAGAAATTCAATAATTTTTTTTCATATATTCCCGAGAATTAATACACGATCAAACTGACATTGTGAAGAAAACTGTTGCTGAATAGTGACACACAGGTCTGAACTAAATTCGTCTGAAATCTGATGAATAGTTCGTGAGAAAAATTTTTTTTTTAATAAATTGGAAAATTTCCGAGACGAAATAATTTTTTTTCGATTCGCTACCTATACGATCCTTGAAAAATAATGCTTGAAATTGCGCATGGGTCTTCTACAAATATCTACGGAGTTTAAATCTAACCGCGTCAAAATTTTAAACAGCCAACAAATTTGACATATTTTTGGAAATATTGTAGGCCTCCACTATCTCCATGAAAAAAAATATCGGATCAAACTGAAATTTGGAGCACTCTTACTGAATAATGACTTGAAAGTTTGTGCAAAATTTATTGCAGTCTAATTGATGGTTTCTGAAAAATCTATTTTTACCAATAAAAAAGTTCTCACATTTTTTACCATTATAATCCTCAAAACATTTTTCGTGATGTTGAGCGGCAGTATTTCACAACTAGTTATCGAGTAAATAATCTCAACATTTCTACAACAAAATTTAATATACTTTATTCCGTGAATGGATATCGGATAAAATTGGAATTAGAAATATTATGGGTAAATATCGAGATTTGGAGTCTGAACTGAATTCCCTTGAAATATTATCAATAGTCCCCGAAAAAAAACATTTTTCAACGAAAATGAGGAAAATTCTGGAATGATGATTACAAAAAAATCTTACGACTATATTCATACGAAATTTTATATCATGTGGCATATAGAAATTTTTCAATTCACTACGGTGTCCTCAATCTGATACCATCTATATTTCGCGCGATATTGAGGAAATATCCTCCACATTTGAATTAACACCGAAATTTGACATATTTCTGCGCGCATGTTATGGAGAACAGCGTGCTATCGTTTTGCACAAATGTCTGTTATTTAGGAATTTTGACCCAGAAATGGTCTCAAACGACTAGGTTGGACTCACTGATGACGAATCCGGTGTCAAAAACGATTTTTTTTCGAAATTTTTTTCGTGTCAAGTTTCGTGATGACCGTTTACTCAGGAGATGAAAAACCAATATTCATTTTTATGTTTCCCATCATATATAACTAATAATCCGATTCAATGGATATTTGTCGTATTTGAATGTAGAGATTGGTCACCTGCCCATAAATGCCTCAAATCACTCATCCAGGATGCAGTAAAGCTCATGAAATATATTTTTCCTAAATATTCTAATTTTGCGATACTCACGGCATTTCGCACGAACCTGCACTCAATCATACTACATCAAAGAATGCAAAATATCATTTCAATCAGATTATTAGGTTCGAAATCATAGAAACAGAAAAATGAAATTTAAAATGTGAACAGGAATGTGGAACATACGAATACGAAAATTTAATGCGTATACATAGTATAATCCACGTGACTCCACGTCAGTGGATTTCTTGAACTTTTTCAACACACTTTGGAACGGAATTCTAATTAATATCTCCATGATCGAGATAGAATACAAAATATTCTATCTCGATGTTCCCAGCTGAAAAGTTACGCTTTAACGTTTTGATTCTGACAGAATTTTGTTGTTTTCATGAGAAAAAGTAGCACAAAACTGAACTTCAACACATATCTCGCGAATATGTCGAATGAGGATCCTATTATTCCTTGTCATATGTCTCCCAAACACTAGCGCAATAGCCCGACATTTTCCTGTTTCGACAAGACCATGAAGGGCTTAGTGCTCAGTAATCCCGAAAGGTGCTTCGAAGCTCTGCGGTGCTCGGGAGCACTTTACAGTGCTCGGTAGCACTGCGGTGGTTGGAAGAACTTGGCGGTGCTCAGGGGCACTTTCTCGAATTACTAAGCACGGAACCTTCTCAAAAATTCTCGAAGCACCAAGCAGTAAGCATCGGCTTGATAAAGTGCTTGCGAGCACAGTGCTTAGGAGCACAAAAGTGCTTTGAGTGCTTTCACGTGCACTAAGCACAAAGCTTTGGCACAGCTCTAGTTTATAGTTATTTTCCAGTTCATATATGTGTTCCATCTCAGAAGAGTCCCACCGTATATTTCTTATCCCATAGTGATTAGAAAAATTTCCCGAAATATGTCGAATGATTTTGTTTAGGTGACATCTTTCGAAGTATATATGAGGCTTGAACGAGGAACCCCCTAAGAGAGGGCACTTCAACCCGTCAAAATTTAATAGGAAAGAGGGGTTGAGTGATACTTCATTGGAAACCTCTTCACAACTGTGTATGAAAGACGTAATTTCGATTAACTGTTTTCGCCAAAAATCATTTCATTCGCTCAAACGAGCCACCTTGAATTCGGCCCTCGTAATTAAGGTTCCAACCTTCTCTACAAATATCGAGTTTCTAAGTCGTTTCTTCCGAAAACACAATAACTCGATTATTGTAGATAAGGTTTGGGGCTTAATTACGAAGGTCGAGTTCGTGAATAGGTAAAATCCGCCCAATGATTCTGTAGATACACCCATTCAAAATTTCATTTTCTCAATGCTTTTGCGCGCATGTCCAAATTCGTTGCTGAAGCTGTCATCTTCATTGAACATGCGCGCAAAAGCTGCTGCCAGTACTTTTCTTGATTTATATTAAGACCTTTTCACCAACTTGTCATCCGTTGACTTCCGTACAATAATACAATCTTGACTGAAAACCATCTCTTACATGGATCAGCATAATTGTAGTTATTTGACGACACTCATTTACAATTCGTTGGCAGAGTCAAAAAATATTGGACTCAAGATGTCCCCACAAGTAGGAGCCCAGAGGCTTCGACCATGGCGAACTGGGGCAGCGTAGTGAGGAGGAGCTTCATCTTGTTGGGAATGGAATTTTTGTTCAAGTAGTAGACGTTAGTTGTCTTATTTTCTGTTGTTAATATATCAATTGCATTTCGCAGCATTTCAAGATAAATTTCGCCATTCAAATCACCAGGAATAAATAGCCGTCCATTTAGGTGTATTAGTCAGAAAAGCAATACAAGAAATTTGGGTTATTGTTGATACGCTAGGCCATAATTTCGCAAAACTCTTGCTTTCGATCGAAATCATCATCATTTAATTCATGAATTTTGTACGGGTGGAACATGTTTTTATATGGAACTCTGAAAACGTTAGATTGGCTAATACAGGGAGCTGCAGAAAGTTGTACAGATTGCGTGTTTGGAATAAGTTGGACATGTCCTAATACCGCAACAGCTGCTCCTTCATCATTCACAATTTAAATGGGTGCCCTTTTTATCCATTACTGAACCCGTCTCAACAAATTTTGAAATCAATTCTGTTACGTACTTATGGGCTACGTTCAGGATGGTTTTCGTTAAATATTTTTGCATCCGTTCGGGCACAATTCTGGTTATGGTAATACAGGCTAACCAGCTCAACACGTTCTTGCAATGTGTACACCATTATTATTTTATAAATTTCAAACAAATCAGCAAGGAATTAACTGAACAAATTGATTTATAATACATCAAATGATCGAAGAAACGTATTATAACCAAATGAACACCTTCTGAGAACAAAGAATGAGGGCAACATAAGCAAAAAGCAAAAATAGTAGTTCAATTTTGTTTTTACTTTGCAAAGACGGCTCAATAAAAATGAACTTGTATATTGTAAAATAACCGAAATATTCACGGTGGCTTATTTGAACTGAAAAATAGATTTTTGGCGAAAACGGTTCATCGAAATCACGTTTTTGATACACCGTTGTAAAGAGGCTTGGAAGACCTTTGAAATGGAGTATCAGCTCGTTCAAGCCTGAAATATACGTCAAAAGATGTCCCCCGAACAAAATCATTCGACGAGTTTTGGGAAATTTTTCCAATCACTATTTAATTTTTTATTTTTTCTTTTATTTAATTTCGTACATGTTACATTTCACAAAATCATTATAAGAAAATGAACAAAAGTATAACCATCTGCCGTTAAATCTAATATGACTTATTAAAAAAATAAATATCCCATATTTTTATTCTCCTGCATTCAAGAGTATGCTGTTCGTTTACGGGCTTTTTTCCCTTTTGTGTGTTCAATGGGTGCTACTTCACAGGATATTTAATTTATTTCTCATGTGTGGTTTTCCTTCCATATTCAAGCTCTTTATTCAGCTTCCATGGAGGAAACCTTATTCGCATGTAAATGATGAATAATAAGTTAATTGTTTAATAATAATTATACCTAATATTCATCATTTACATTCGAATAAGGTTTCCCCCATGTAAGCGGAATATGGAAGGAAAACCACACATGAGAAATAAATGACAGGTTGCAAATTTTGTTGAATAACGAAAAGCCTAGCTGTGTCGATTCCGCTACTACTCTGGGTGTCCTTATGGACAAGGATCTGCGATTCAGTGGACACGTATTTTCTTGTGTTCGGAAAGCTTTCGTGGGGCTGAAGATGCTTTATCCTCATAGACATGTTTTGTCGGTAAAACTTAAAATTGTGTTTGCTAATGCGTTGGTTTTAAGTCACTACAATTATTGCGACTCAGTTTATGGCCCTCTTCTGACCAAAGTAGATCGTGATAGGATACAGAGGGTTCAGAGATCCTGTCTCCGTTTTATTTATGCGATAAGAAAGTATGACCGTGTTATTCCTAAACTCAAGGATTGCAACTAGATGGATATGGGCACTAAACGCAAGTTTCATGCTGCGGTTTCATTTCATTCCATAATTATAAACAAGTGTCCACCTTATCTATATATTAAAATCCGTTTCCGTTCTGATGTCCATTCCATCAGTTTAAGATTTAGAGGATTGCTTTCTTCTCCACCACATTCACTTGTCATTTTCACCAGGTCTTTCTCATATGGAACTTATAAAATTTATAATCAAATACCGGTCAGTTTCAAGTCCATGTCTCTCTCGGGATTCAGACGGAATTATGTGAAATAGCTGCGTGGGCATCCCTAATAGTTATTTTGTTTGTGAATTGTTCATTCTTATTCTATTTATTTTGTTAATTGTTTTTTCCTTGTTTACTTTCTTTTTCTCCGGTCTTAACCAAGCTTAAGGAATGGTTGAGAATATTTCATGATGTTGCTACAGTTTTTTTTTTCTCACGGAACATTTACTGTTATTGTATTCATTAATCATTTTTGGTGGGGCTTGATTTCATATCAGTTTCTACTGCCTCAAGCTCCTTTCTGCAGTAACCCTAATTGTTTTCGTACTAATTACTGCTTTTTGTTATATTTATTACTGTAGATGAATAAAAAAGAGCCTGTAAACGAACAGCATACTCGTAAATAAAGTAGAATAAAAAACCAAAATAGCAAAGAAGCATCATGAAATTGCAGAAAAAAATCAAAGGGGAGAAAACAAATCATGCACAACCTGTCTACCAACCTCATGCTCCAACCAACGATTGGCTCTGTCTTTCAAGAAATGATAGCTCTGCCGCAATCTCACCTCCAGAGACAACAAGTTGAAAACTTGAGGTATCCTATACCGAATAAATGATCTTGTTTTTTCTTTATGAATTTTCA
Organism: Myrrha octodecimguttata; assembly: GCA_958510865.1. Classification (NCBI taxonomy): domain Eukaryota; kingdom Metazoa; phylum Arthropoda; class Insecta; order Coleoptera; family Coccinellidae; genus Myrrha; species Myrrha octodecimguttata. The sequence goes on from OY294060.1 coordinate 19,340,983, forward strand.
ACCCTCTAACCATTCCACTCTCAGCCTGTCGAGTACACAGCCTTGGATATTCAACATATATGTCTATTCTTCGGCACAGACAAAATCAATGCCTTCACATATAGTTGTCTAGCATCTAGCACCCCCAATTCAGCATACAGGGAACCGGTTTGATACCTTGCTGGTCTTCTGAAAAGTATCTTCAGCATTCTTTTTTGAATTCTTTCAATCCTACGGTAATACTTCTGCGCTAAAGCACCCCAGCTGAGTATACCATACTGCAAAATGGACTGCACCAGAGCGAAATATACAGTATAGCACTGGTCCTTAGGGAGAATTCCTGGTGAAGTACAGCCTGTACATTATCTTTCTGAGTATTTTGTGTAACTCTTCTGACTGCAAGTTCCATCTTAAATGGCAATCCAAAATAACAACCAGATACTTAACTGACATGACGCCTTCAATTGTTACATCCCCAAAATACAGAGTATCAAAATCAGGCTGTAAGACTAAACTGTCGTCGGCCAATTGGCCTTTGGTCAATAAATTGCATTTAGTATTATTATTATTTCAAAATCGGGTAAGTGATCGGTGTGCAGTGCAAAAGGTGAGTTTTTTGTTTTTGACATATTTATTGACAACAGGTTGAAGTCGAACCAATTTTCAATATTCATTGAGTTGCTAGATGTTCAACCTCCTTCTAGGAGTCATGCTAGAGTCGAATACTATGCATGTATCGTCAGCAAATGATATAATTTTGGCTGATATTATGGAGGTAAGCAAATCGGTAATGTATATAAGAAACAGAAGTGGCCTCAAAATTGTTCCCTGCGGTACACCACATTTTTCTTTCATCTTGGTACCTCTTGTTTCCCCAATTTTAACCATCTGCACTCTATCTGTTGAATAACTCCTGAAAAGTTCGAAAACAGCACCCTTTATGCCAATATTATACAATTTTCTTCCAGAAGAATTTTATGACCACCGTATCAAATACCTTGGTTAGATCGACAAATACAGCAAGAATCTTCCTACCCCCATCGACCGCTCTGTATACTTCACTCAACAAAGCATCCGCTGTTGACCTTCCATGCCGAAATCCAAACTGACCATGACATAGGATTTTCATTCTCTCTAGGTAGATCGTTATCTTCTTAAAAATCACTTCTCAAACACCTTGAAGAATGCGGACATGAGGGGTAAGAGCCTGTAATTACCTGGATCATTTCTATCTGCAACTTTATACAGGGGTGATATCAAGGCTGTTTTGAAGCATACTGGGACATAGTCAGCTGACATAAACGATTTGTTAACTCAACAAAGGGTTCGATTATCGAGGGCTTCATGACTTTCAAGAGTTCATTAGAAATAGAGTCATACCCAGGTGCTTTCCCACAATTTAATTAATCTATCAATTTATTGACTTCTTCAACACTGGCTGGTTCCATAAACACTGAGCTTCTTATCGTTTCGGTACTGGGTGCGTAGCCGATAGAAGTCTTGGGAACCCTCGAATCAAGTGATGTGCCAACATTCATGAAGTACTCATTCATCATCTCACATATCTTTTTTTCACCAGTTATCGTGTTGCCATCGAGAAAAATTTTATGGGGCATAGCAGCAGGCGTTGTGACCCCATTTGTCAAGTCACAGAACACCCTCCACATCTTTTTACAATCACCTGTCGCCTCAGCCACCCTGTGTCTATAATAAGAGAACTTCATCCCCTTCAAAAGTGCAGTCAATCGGTTCCGATATCGTGTATATATATTTTTAGTTTCCTCGGTTTTATTCCCAATAAGTTTCCACGTTATTCCACTCATAAAACTGTGACCAAGACATGTTGCCCAGTTTAGTCAACAATTTTTCGTGGTCAATATTGCGCTTGATTTTCTTGTCCCGATTGCAAGGATCTGAACGTGATAGAGAGACCAAGGCTATAATGGAGTAATGGTCCGTTATATGAGTCTTAAGAACAATAGGCGTAATTCCAACAATCGCAGATTTGGCACAATTAACGAAAATGTGATATATACAAGTAACCGATTGTGGTGTTACTCTGGTTGGCGAATTAATCAAAGATTGAAATTCATAGCTGTTCAAAATCTCGAGGTATTCCATACAATTAGAGTTAGAAGGATCAAGAATGTCCAGATTGAGATCACCTTAGAAGTATGAATTTTCATGAACATTTTCCTGCGACAGAAATGCCGCCTCCTTGTTATAAAGCAAATCACAGATGTCATAGGAGTGCAGTCGATAAAAAGGCAATATACTGGAAAATTCACCCTGTTTCTCAAGACTGCAGACAAGCATACTTAAACGACCTATCTTAGACAATTTCACTGTGTGCACTAAGGATGATCTGAAGTGAATAATAACTCCATCATTTTGGTTAATCATGGATTCATTATAATAAATATATAATCAGGTATTCTGTATTGGTCGAGGTTCTCTATTTTCCAGGTTTCACTCAAAACAATAACATCAACTCCACTCTCAAATGATGAAATTGATGCCTGAATGCCTATCAAGATATTTAGAAACGCTCCTAATATTCATCTGAAATAAACTAAACTCAGAATCCCCGCCAAAAAAACTTTGCTCAACCAGCAGCTCCCCTTCCTCCATCACTGCAGATTCTACTTCAGTACCCAGCAAACAATGAATCTCTGGCCGGCGTCCGGCCCAATGAAGGCTAAGTCGGCAACATGCTGGCATCGGCAAAGCAATATCGGTAAAATGCCGTCCCGATGCACGGCATCTGCCAATCGGGCACATACAATCCAGCCACTAATGACCTGATATTATAAAAACGGTACCGAGCAATGAAATCATCGGCAGTTTTCCGGCCCGACGTCGGCCAAGTCGGCAATACGAACATGACGGCCCGATGTTGGCAGTGCAGCATCTCCAATCAAGCCGGAATATGGACACAGATAACAGAGAGACTGTGAATATGGATTTGTTTATTGCTTTAAATTCATCGCATAAAATATCATCGAAATTAAAGTTTTCATTTTGATTTTTTGCTGTGGTCAAAATTCTGTTGTCCCCAAGCAAAGTACGACGTCTAATTTTTGAATCTGCCGGGCTTTTTTCCCCACCATGACCGTCACGTCAACTGAAGCCGCGTTCCACGATAGTGTCTTTGCCATAGACCTAAACTAAAATGGACGGAGTTTTAGAAAGAGAGGATTGTAACGTACATAAGAGAGAGATGGAGCTAGAAGAGGCAAATCTCTTCTAGCTCCATCCTCTTTTGAACTCTTCAAGATAGTATCCACTTTCCCACTCATATTTTTCAAAGGCGAATTTTGGCGCTGTAACCACAGGTAACCATAGTTAGTAGTTATCTTTGACGTCATAGTTACATAGTCAACTCTAAACTCTTGTATCGAAACAGTTCTTTTATTCAGAAGAATGGAAATTGTATCCATTTTTATCAAACAAGCGTGCAAAAACAATAATAAAAAAACCCGCCAGATGTTTCAAAAATGAACATGAAAAATATTTGAAACTCCCATAGAATATGACCCCCCATTATTTGCATTCTCGAATCTATGTTCGTAAACGCATTCCATTTCGCTCTTTCGAAAGAGATATGACTACATACTACAAGAGTAACCCTGCTCAAGAGGAAGGTTCCGCGGTATGGTGTGCGTGACATCATCAATACGTCATAGTTACATAGTTAGCTACGCAAAAATGTGATAACACAAGTAACTACATGTAACCACAATCTGTAGTAAGCTGTGGTTACAGCGCCAAAATTCGCCTCAAGATTCCAAGCCTCTTCTAGCTCCATCCTTTTTATCCCTAGAAAACGCATATTCGTTCTCTCTTGGATGTATACAGGGTCTTTCACGAGGAACCTCACCCATATTTATACGGGAAACTACTGAACGTATTTTCATGAAATTCAGCACTTATAAGTATTTCACGATGCTGATGAAATCTAAAATATTTTCAAGGCATGAGCACCTCCGGTTTTTCCGGAAATGACGTCAACTTCCGTTTTTCAAATTAGAACACCATTTTTTTATTGCAGAAATAGATTCCTTAGAAGATTTCAATTTATTTTGATGTAACATTTTTCAGTTTTGGTTTGAAAATTCTCTCTGAGCGGGAAAATTCGAAAAAAAAATCGAAAATAGAGCTCCGCTGAAACAAGAATAACTTCGAGGTTTTTGGATGGAAAATTCTCATTTTTGGGATTTTTCAAGATGTAAGATTGATGTATCCACTTTGAAAATCGAAATCGCGATTCATGATACAGGGGGTGAAAAAATCGCTTTCAAAGTTAGGGATGACAAAATCGTGAAAAATCAATTTTTTCAAATTAGAACCCCATTTTTTTATGGCAGATATTGAATCTACGTTGAAAAATAATGTGAGTGTATGCATCACACCCTTGCCCTTAAGTGGATATTTTCTGAGTTATTCACAAAAAACTGTTTTTCGTCTTGAATTTTCAGCTATTTCTTTTCCCTTCACGCCAAAAAGATGAAATTTTCAGGAACTGTTATTTGAACCATGCTGTAGATTTGTCACCCCTTCTTGAAACCGACTTCAAGTTACTATTAGGAGAACCATGGCAAACTCTCGCAGTTATAACTAGAGAAGATGCTCAAAGTTTTGACCGTTAATTTCTAGACATTTATTTATACGTCTCAGGAATGCTTCGTGCGTTGCTCTTCTCATTTCATCGGGAGGAAGAGATCTGCAAAAGTGTTCAGAACCCAAATTGAGGTTCAAAACTATGAATCTAAAAATCTAAACAAACCTGAACGCATTTCTGACTCGTTCTATGCAGTCCTCTTTATCAGTCAGGGGAGTTGAGTAGACAATATTTTTTATCCTACCCCAAACATAATAGTCTAAAGGAGTTAAATCGGGAGAACGTGGTGACCAAAGATGTGGACCATTGTTCGCCAACCATCGATCTTCAAATAGCCTGTAGAGGATATTTGACACATTGAGTGAATTGTGTGGAGGCGCGCCATCTTGTTGATACCATAAGTCATTATGGTTCTGTACTAGCGGCTCAATTATTTGAGTCAATATGTCAGAATATCTATCTCCTAAGGGAGAACATTCTTTAAATAATGCAAACATGTGTAGTGTTCTATCTTACCAGTTAAAGTCCCATCATAAATGTGAACATCGAGAATTGCATTATTTTTGATGGCGCAAAAAACATTGAAACTCCAGGTCTCTTGAAAGTTCCATTGTCTGAAGTGGTGGTTGTTCTCTTCATCCCAATAATGACTGTTATGCCTATTGAGAGAACCATTCTTTGTGAATTTAGATTCATCTGTCCAAATTATACAGTCCAAAAAGTTTTCATTCTCTTGAAATCGAATCATCATAGCTTCGCAAAACTCTGTTCTCCTGACGAAATCAGTTTCCTTCAAATGCTGTACCCTATTGAATTTATATGGGTGCATTTTATGTTTTTTTAATATTCTCCAAACACTCGATTGAGATAATCCCAGATCAATCTTGGCATCTTTGAGAGAATTTTGGGGATTCACACGAAAATATGCAAGAACTGTAATTTCGTTGTTCTCATCTTCTACTACACTTTTTTCTATGTGTGTAGTTTTCTTAACGAAAGATCCGACATTTCTCAAGTTTGTCATGGTTCTGTTAATGGTATCTCTCGTTGGTCTGGGTCGGTCAGGAAACCTCTCAATGAACAGTCGAATCGTTCTATCTACAACTTTATTACATTCTCCATGAAGTAGAATGAGATTTAAATAATCTTCATTTGTAAAATTAGGCATAGTGATCCATTTTATAACTTAATACGAATTATCAACAAATTAATAGTAAACACAAAATGCTACTGAATAAAGAGGAATTTGGCAGATGTAATTAATGATATCTATCATTAAAAAAAAATAATGTAAAACATGGTAAGTTTTTGCATATGGTTCATAAAGAATTATTTATTTATCACTGGAGAGAAAACCGATGGCCGATTAGTGGAAATAAAGAGGTTTACGATACAAATTCGAATCCAAATTCGCCATCTATTTAGGAACAACCTGTTACTTTTTTCTCTTGCATATTAGGGTAGTAAAATCTTAAACATGGTTCAAGTAACAGTTCCTGAAAATGTCATCTTCTTGGCGTGAAGGGAAAAGAAATAGCTGAAAATTCAAGACGAAAAACAGTTTTTTGTGAATACCTCAGAAAATATCCACTTTAGGGCAAGGGTGTGATGCATACACTCACATTATTTTTAAACGTAGATTCAATATCTGCCATAAAAAAATGGGGATCTAATTTGAAAAAATTGATTTTTCACGATTTTGTCATCCCTAACTTTGAAAGCGATTTTTTCACCCCCTGTATCATGAATCGCGATTTCGATTTTCAAAGTGGATACATCAATCTTACATCTTGAAAAATCCCAAAAATGAAAATTTTCCATTCAAAAGCCTCGAAGTTATTCTTGTTTCAGCGGAGCTCTATTTTCGATTTTTTTTTCGAATTTTCCCGCTCAGAGAGAATTTTCCAACCAAAACTGAAAAATGTTACATGAAAATAAATTGAAATTTTCTAAGGAATCTATTTCTGCAATAAAAAAATGGTGTTCTAATTTGAAAAACGGAAGTTGACGTCATTTCCGGAAAAACCGGAGGTGCTCATGCCTTGAAAATATTTTAGATTTCATCAGCATCGTGAAATACTTATAAGTGCTGAATTTCATGAAAATACGTTCAGTAGTTTCCCGTATAAATATGGGTGAGGTTCCTCGTGAAAGACCCTGTATATCAATCGATTCAGTCATGGTCTATGGTCTTTGCCTGTCTGAATGGCGAAGTTTTAAATTTGAATGTTATGATAAGTTTACCAGCAATTTGAAGTGCTTGTTGTTAAGTTGTCAGATAATAATCTTTCGAAGAAAAATATGTCTAATTCACCTGAAGGGGGGTGAGTGTTAATAATATCCATATCTTATTCCTCGTTTGCATGACAAAAGTTTGAGGTTATAAATTATCTCACTCTACTTCAAGGTACTTAGTACTCTTTTTACGAGTTGCAATTTGCAATCATGTTCAAAAATTATTCGATAAGTCATAAGTATAAAATAATAAGCAAAAATATGGTTCCCTCGCTGGAAGTGATGAGGCAATGTCAAGTCAATGCACAATTTCTATTTCTGATAATACCTCTAGGCTAGAATTGCGTTCGTATGATGAAGCCTATTCCATCAACTTCTGTTACCGAAACGGAACCTACAATTCATGAGTATTCATCTGAGGTTTCGGATAGTAATACAGATTCTTCAGTTAGTGATACAAATTCTTCAGTTAGTGAAACAACTGGTTTTATGAGAGAACCCACTGATGAATCCTGCTCCTTCAGTTCTAGTGTTCGTGACAATGCGATAAGTTCAAGTGATTTTTTGGTCAAATTGTCTCTTGAACACAATATTACTCATAAGGCACTCTCTGAACTTTTATCTTGGTTCGCCAGCAAGCCAGATGACACAAATTTACCAAAAGATGCTCGTACACTTTTGAAAACACCCACGAAATTAAACTATGACATTGTTGGATCGAAACCATATTATTATTTTGGCTTGACATACAATGGCAAAAAAATATTGTGTGAACAATTATTAGACAACTAACTCCAGTATACAAATATTGAATCTTAATTTTCAATTAATGTTCACATTCTAGTGAACACATTTTCATGATGTTCGAGTCTATGAATGTACTTGTCTTGTCGTGCCTTGAATATGTTTATGTCTTTTCAGTTTGTCTTCGAAAAAATCCCCTGACGAGAAATGCAACTGAGGCAGAAATTGCCTCGGTAGTAAAAATCTGACTTCAAACAGCTCCTGATAGACAAGGCGATAGAAACAAAAGGAGATTAACGAACATAGGAGAAGATGACTGTTCCTCTGAGAGACTGTGATTCCAAAGATTTTATTCTGTTGCTTAAACAAACAGCATTGTGATATTTTTTTTCTAGAAAATTCTGTTTTGTTTTTCATATTGCGTTTTTCATCTATTCATGGAATTCATGTTATAGTTATGTTCATTGTATCAGCATAAATTTTCAGAATATCTATGTTTCTGTTTTTCTTTACTCTCAACTGTTACACGTTCCTCTTACAAAGTCTCATAAAAAATTTTCTTCATCCCAAAATAGGTATAAGTCAAAAATATAAATATCTATTTGGATAACAAAAACCTCGAATTATTTTTGGAACAAGTCTGTAAACCTATTGGTAAGGTGTATGTTTGACTTTTTAGGTAGAATTATTCCTCAAAAAAACATGTTAATTCTGACATTTTTGAGTTTGTGGCTGTATTGATATCGATTAACTTTCTGTTGACACTGAAGCCTCATGATAATAAGATGTAACAATAAAGTATTTTTGCAAGTTTAAATCATGTTCATCATGAACGATACGCAATATTGATTATCATCTAAAGATTGATCAATAGAAAATCGTTAGAAGCTCTTAATTCTCAAAATACACGTAGTTTTTCAAGGAATGAATTAATATTACCTCTATTGTCAATAGTGCACCAAAACGATTGTACTTAATCTTCAGTGGGCCAATACCAACCCTCAAGAGTTGGTAACACACCGGGTTTCCAACGGACCAGCAATGATTGCCACTGTTTTGCCTTCAAAGGCCCATCATACAAAAGGTGCTGTAATATCGGCCAACTGGCATTGGTCCTACTGATGGCCGGTGTGTCCTTATGGAAGTGGACCGGTAATGGTCACAGGCATCTTGCCGTCTGGTCAGCATATTATGGGCCGGAATAATGCCGACCAAAATTGTTTGCTGGGTAGTGTTTATTTTATCGATAAGGTGATCCATGACAAAATTAACAAAACAAAAAAATAATTCACAAACGTACAAATAACTTAATAATACTATGGAATGAGAAATGGGGTGGCTCGTCTGAGATAAAATATCCTGTATAATCAAGGATAATGATAGCAGAGACATTGCATCTGTACAATAATAAAGCGAGATATAGATAGCTTGCCGCACAATGCATTACACACTTAATAAAATAGTACTGAAGAATCTCCATGAATTTATGTTTTTCTCATTTCAAATATGTCTTTGATTTCATTCCGCTATTCTTTCTTGAAAATGAATGAGAATACCATTTTTACTTTTTCATTTCAAATAGTTATATGTTTATAATGAATACTGATGTTAATTCTTCAGGCTCCAAAAGATGAGAATCAATACCTATTGATGCAATTTCTTTATCATTTTAAATGAATATAGTCCGAAATTGAAAAACAGTTAATCGAAATTTGATTATCAAATTCATTAACTCGTACGAGCTCTTCACCAATTATCAATGTAAGGAAAATAAAATTTGATCAAACTCGACGTTACTTCCAGAAACATGTCAAACTTGTATGAAAATATATATGTTGGGGGCGTTGACCGAGACATCATCATTGCATCCACATACTCCGCTGGAGACGGGCCAATAACACCGCCAGAGGAGGAACAGGAACTACTACGTTACTGCAAAAGCAAACGCCTTCCAATTATAATTGGTTGTGATGCGAACGCGCATAATACTGTCTGGAGAAGCACCAATAATAAATAACCTTAGAGGTGAGTACCTACTGGAATATCTTTTAGCTAATGACCTCGAGACCATTAATGTTGGGACTACTCCAACATTCGTCACGAGAGCAAGGAAAGATGTCCTGGACGTAACAATAGTAAATTCTGCGACCTGAAAAAACATTACTTATTGGAGGGTGTTGGACGAACAATCACTCTCTGATCATAGGATCATTGAGTTCAGGGTGGAGGGAGATATCACCTATTCCCCTGCTACTCGAAATCCTAGAAAGACAGATTGGTTCCTTTACAAAAACCATCTAAAGGAAAATCTCGAACAAATCGATGTGGGGTATGTTCGTCATTTCGATTTGAACTCAAGGGTAGAGCAGGTTAGTAGGGCAATAATGGAGGCGTTCGACTCCAGCTGTCCGCTCACCAAAGCTAAACCCAGTAAGGATGCACCTTGGTGGAACGAGAACCTGTCAAACCTCCGAAAGGAGGTCCGTCGGCTCTTAAATAGGGCAAGACGGAATAACATTTGGCAGGAGTACACCGAGAAACTAACACAGTATAATAAAGGAAGGCCAAAAGGCTTGACTTCCAAGCTTTTTGTGAAAATATCACTTCCACTCCCATCGCAGCCAGACTTCAAAAAGTCATGGCAAAGGGGGGCACCAACCCCATACTGTCACTTAAAAAGCCAGGCGGGTCACACATTGAGGGAGAAGAGGAACGATCGATTCTTCTTCTCAAAACACATTTTCCAGGTAGTGAACCCATGAGCAGTATTGAAATCACCAGGAGTAGATGGTGTGTTTCCTGTACTCCTGCAGAAGGAAGCGGAAGAGATTCTTCTCCATCTGCTGAAAATCACAAGAAGCGGCATAGCATTGGGCCAAATACCTGATAATTGGAAAATGGCAAAAGCAACCTTTACTCCGAAAACAGGGCAAAAAGACTGGACTGATCCCAGATCCTTTAGGCCCATTTGCCTAACTTCGTTTTTGCTCAAAACGATGGAGATGGTATTAGATAACTACATAAGAACGGAGAATCTGGAGCAAAAGCCACTTCACAACTGTCAGCATGCATACAGGGCGGGACGTTCCACGGAAACTGCTCTGTATGGGCTGACTGAAGGCATCCAGAAGACTCTGACAATAAAGAAATCGCATTGTGCGCTTTCCTAGACATATCTGGGGCCTTTGACAAAACAACATTATATTATACCCCCTCCTATGGAGCCTGGTAATGGATGAACTATTGCACAGGCTTACGGAGCTTGGCTTCGAATGCATAGGATATGCCGATGACATAGTCCTAATAGTAAGAGGCAAATTCGAGGATGCCCTCTGTGAGTTGCTGCAGATGGGCCTACGAATTATTGAGCAGTGGTGCTTATCAGTGGGTCTCAAAATCAACCCAGCAAAGACCACAGTAATTCCCTTTACTCGGAAGAGAAACCTTCCAGGTATGAAGTCCATTTCGGTAAATGGAGTTATTGTCGAATGGAAGTCTGAAGTCAAATGTCTGGGAATCACCCTAGATAGTAAGCTTCTTTGGAATGAGCATGTTGAAATTACTGCTAGTAAAGCGATAAGGGCTCTAATGGTGTGCAGAAGACTATCCGGCAAAACTTGGGGCTGTAACTATCGCTAGGCTCCTACTCGAGTGTTTTTCAGGCATAAATACTTGCAATCGAAAGATGCATAGACATAAACCTGGAAAGAAACCATCAAGGGTGTGACATAGTGATCCATTCTGATAGTCAGGCTGATATTAAAGCACCGGATTCCTATGTCATCGACTCAAAGCTGATATGGGAGTACCGAAGAAAATTCAATGAAGTAGGCAAGAATAACAAGGTCTCCTTAGTCTGGGTTCCTGGGCACTCAGGAATCAAAGGAAATGAAGAGGCCAACACTCTAGCCAGAAAGGGAACACAAACGCTACCTACTGGCCCAGAACCTTTCTGTGGTATAGGCAAATGTACCTATAAGGAAGAGTTTTTGGAGAAGGAAGAAAACGAAAGAGGGGCACTCTGGAGGAATTCTCCAGAAATGGAACACTCTAAAAAGTTCCTTCGGAACTTTGAAATTGCCAGATCCAAAAGTCATTTGGATCTCAGTAAGAATGAGTTAAGCCTCCTCACTGGTTTCCTCACAGGTCACTGTCGCCTGAGGAAGCACATGATGAGAATAGGCTTATCAGAAACTGACGAGTGCAGATTTTGTGGGGAAGAGGAGGAAACTCCTGTTCACCTGATCACATGATGCGTCGCCATTGTGAGCCTGCGCAAGAAATATCTTGGACAGGAGCATTATAGAAGGAATGAGAACTTAGCCTCCTTGAAGCCCTCACAGATATTAGAATTCATCAGAGCTCTAGTGCTGGAGGGCGAGCTGTAGGTTGCGAAAACAATTCCGACAAGGGGGCACAATAGACCTTAAGGTCGCAGTGGAATGTAACCCCTTACCAATTATAACTTTAACTATAACCATGTATGAAAATACTCGAAAGTAGGGTTGGATTTCAAAGCTTACCATTAATCCTTCTTTAGAACTCCCAAATTCCAGGGTTTGAATTTAACAGTCAGTTAAAGCCATAAAAAGAGGATTACGTGACGGTGCAAAATAATTTTGTACCTAAACCTTGGTTGTGGTTTCAATCTATTGTTTTGTAATACGGTGCAAGTGGTCCGTAAGTTTAAGAAACCCATAACTCCAAAACAGTTCGTGGAACGACTAGCTTTTTAAGAATCTGTGAATTACAATTAAAAACAACATATAAATATAACATTCCAAGTCAAAATATCTATGACTATCTGAAGATACCACTTTTACAATATATCTGCTATAATTTCTTCAGTAGCAATCCATCTAATCACAATCTATTTTTTTTTTCATCCATCAAGGTAAGAATGTGTTAATCGTTTAGGATGCGTTTATTCCTACCTTCGTTTATTGATATTCAACAAAAAATCATCTAACGAACTCTCCTCGCTGTTCATGATCTTGATATACAGGGTGATTCATTAAGGGTGGCCACCGGCCGTATCTCGGAAACCGTTTATCCTATAACTTCCGGAAAAAAATTCTAATGACAAAATCGGCACCTTGAAAATGATTAAAAATATTTTCAAGTTCGTAGTTCCCCACTAGAGGGCGCAATCTATCACTTGTAAAATATAATCTCATTTTTTACGAAATATTCTCCAGCTAACAGTGGAAAAGAATAATAAAATAAGAAAATACACTTTCTATTCAACAACTTTTGTTTGAGTAATTTTTCTATATTTCCTTTTTTTAGTGATGGGATGGAAAAACTTTTCTTCACAAAAAAAACACTCTCACTTCTGTATGCGTGAACCGATTTTAACGTTATTTGATTTTATCAGAAGGCCATTAAAAGCAGATCACAGAAAAATATGACAACAACATACCGGGTGATCCAATTAAAAACTACAGGCTGTTTTATGTCACTTCACCCTATTTGCGCGTTTTACTGGAGAATTTCAAATGCAATGCTATGATTCTAACCGACTGAGAATAAGCCAAGCATTATCACCTATTGACTTGTTAAAACCGCAGACAGATACCTCCAGTCATTCCGAAGATATTAACATTTTGCAGATTTCGATAAGTGTTGACCAACCCTGTGAAATTCAGGAGGAATTGAGTTATTTCATCATCTAAACAATCAAATGAAAGAAAAAACTTATCAAAAATGTATGTCACTCACAAAACAAGCTGATCTAGATCCAGTAAGCTTTGGCGTTACTGTTTATTCTCGGTTTCTATAGCTGTAAAATTTATTTAGGTCGATTGCAAACTACTAGTTTATGAGGCCTCATTATTCAAACGGAGAAGCATATGATATTCTTAATGTTTATGCTGAATGTTTAGAAAATGCAGTAGCTGAAAGGAAATACCCGATACGATATCCTGAAAGACGTCGTCATTCCAGAAAAGTATTCAAAATATTGACACGAAGACTGCGACAAACTTGGAAGGTTCAATATATTGGAAGAACAAATGGAAAACGTAGAAGCCGTAATGAGGATAATATCATAAAAGTTTTGGTCTATGTTTATGCTGAATTACATTTAAGCATCCGAAAAATTGCAAGTGATTTGGGATCGAATTATTGGCTGGTTCAAAGGATAATAAAGAACCATAAACTGCATCCGTATCATGTTGTCTGGCACCAAGAAATTGAAAGAGACGACAGGACTTGCAATTGGTTGAAACGAATGCTTAACGGCGAACCTAACTTACTCCAATATTATGGAATGACGAGGCTACTTTTTCTGACAAGGTAAAGTAAATTTACACAACAGCCACTACTGATCATCTAACTATCCATATTGGCAAAGATAAGTCAATAATCAGAATCGCTGGAGTGTTTACGTGTGGTGCGAAATTTTTGATGGAACAGTTTTCGGACCATTTTTCTTCGATAGTATCTTAACGGGACAAAGGTACTTGAAATTTTAACGGAAAATTTTCGAAATCTTTTAGGAGATATTGCTATTCAAATCAGGTTAGATATGTGGTATCAACAAGATGGTTGCCCGGCGCATTATGCTGCTAATGTTAGGGAATAAGATACCGTCTTTTCAAAGAGGTGTATTGGACGAGGGAGTATTTTTCCAGCAAGATCACTCGACCTCACAGTATTAGATTTTATTTTTGGGGAAGAATGAAGACATAGTTTTCCGAACACCCCCAACTACAAGTAAGGATATGAAAAATAGATTTCGACAGGCAGCTGAAACTGTGACCAGTATCAACTAAAGAAAGACTTAATTTATGTATAGAAAAAAATGGTAGACATTTTGAATATTTGAAATGATTATGTAAAAGCGTTGTTTTTGTTAAAATATTTTGTTTCATTTTATCGTATTATTGTTATTTCACGAGTGTTTAGTATTTTGCTGCGTTGTCATGACGACTAAAGTCACTTCCTTGTTGTTTTAAGCTCACAGGGTTGATCAACACTTATCGAAATCTGCAAAAATGTTAATATCTTCGGAATGACTGGAGGTATCTGTCTGCGGTTTTAACAAGTCAATAGGTGATAATGCTTGGCTTATTCTCAGTCAGTTAGAATCATAGCATTGCATTTGAAATTCTCCAGTAAAACGCGCAAATAGGGTGAAGTGACATAAAACAGCCTGTAGTTTTTAATTGGATCACCCGGTATGTTGTTGTCATATTTTTCTGTGATCTGCTTTTAATGGCCTTCGAATAAAATCAAATAACGTTAAAATCGGTTCACGCATACAGAAGTGAGAGTGTTTTTTTTGTGAAGAAAAGTTTTTCCATCCCATCACTAAAAAAAAGGAAATATAGAAAAATTACTCACACAAAAGTTGTTGAATAGAAAGAGTATTTTCTTATTTTATTATTCTTTACCACTGTTAGCTGGAGAATATTTCGTAAAAAATGAGATTATATTTTACAAGTGATAGATTGCGCCCTCTAGTGGGGAACTACGAACTTGAAAATATTTTTAATCATTTTCTAGGGGCCGATTTTGTCATTAGAATTTTTTTCCGGAAGTTATAGGATAAACGGTTTCCGAGATACGGCCGGTGGCCACCCTTAATGAATCACCCTGTACATCACTATACAGGGTCTTTCACGAGGAACCTCACCCATATTTATACGGGAAACTACTGAACGTATTTTCATGAAATTCAGCACTTATAAGTATTTCACGATGCTGATGAAATCTAAAATATTTTCAAGGCATGAGCACCTCCGGTTTTTTCGGAAATGACGTCAACTTCCGTTTTTCAAATTAGAACACCATTTTTTTATTGCAGAAATAGATTCCTTAGAAAATTTCAATTTATTTTGATGTAACATTTTTCAGTTTTGGTTGGAAAATTCTCTCTGAGCGGGAAAATTCGAAAAAAAATCGAAAATAGAGCTCCGCTGAAACAAGAATAACTTCGAGGTTTGTGGATGGAAAATTTTCATTTTTGGGATTTTTCAAGATGTAAGATTGATGTATTCACTTTAAGAATCGAAATCGCGATTCATGATACAGGGGGTGAAAAAAACGCTTTCAAAGTTAGGGATGACAAAATCGTGAAAAATCAATTTTTTCAAATTAGTTCCCCATTTTTTTATGGCAGATATTGAATCTACGTTAAAAAATAATGTGAGTGTATGCATCACACCCTTGCCCTAAAGTGGATATTTTCTGAGTTATTCACAAAAAACTGTTTTTCGTCTTGAATTTTCAGCTATTTCTTTTCCCTTCACGCCAAAAAGATGACATTTTCAGGAACTGTTACTTAAACCATGTTTTAGATTTTACTACCCTAATATGCAAGAGAAAAAAGTTACAGGTTGTTCCTAAATAGATGGCGAATTTGGATTCGAATTTGTATCGGAAACCTCTTTATTTCAACTAATCGGCCATCGGTTTTCTCTCCAGTGATAAATAAATAATTCCTTATGAACCATATGCAAAAACTTACCATGTTTTACATTATTTTTTTTTAATGATAGATATCATTAATTACATCTGCCAAATTCCTCTTTATTCAGTAGCATTTTGTGTTTACTATTAATTTGGTGATAATTCGTATTAAGTTATAAAATCGATCACTATGCCTAATTTTACCAATGAAGATTATTTAAATCTCATTCTACTTCATGGAGAATGTAATAAAGTTGTAGATAGAACGATTCGACTGTTCATTGAGAGGTTTCCTGACCGACCCAGACCAACGAGAGATACCATTAACAGAACCATGACAAACTTGAGAAATGTCGGATCTTTTGTTAAGAAAACTACACACACAGAAAAAAGTGTATTAGAAGATGAGAACAACGAAATTACAGTTCTTGCATATTTTCGTGTGAATCCTCAAAATTCTCTCAAAGATGCCGAGATTGATCTGGGATTATCTCAATCGAGTGTTTGGAGAATATTAAAAAAACATAAAATGCACCCATATAAATTCAATAGGGTACAGCATTAAGGAAACTGATTTCGTCAGAAGAACAGAGTTTTGCGAAGCTATGATGATTCGATTTCAAGAGAATGAAAACTTTTTGGACTGTATAATTTGGACAGATGAATCTAAATTCACAAAGAATGGTTCTTTCAATAGGCATAACAGTCATTATTGGGATGAAGAGAACAACCACCACTTCAGGCAATGGAACTTTCAAGAGACCTGGAGTTTCAATGTTTTTTGCGCCATCAAAAATAATGCAATTCTCGATGTTCACATTTATGATGGGACTTTAACTGGTAAGATAGAACACTACACATTGTTATGAATCCGACTGTTGATTTTATTTTGATTAATTTTGATTTTTGAATTTTCAACGGGATCCAATAACAAAAATATAAAATTTTGATTTGAATTTTGCGCGGCTTTCCGAATCTTTCTCAGGAGGGTTCTATTCTATGAAATAATAATTTATAAATTTCTAATAACAATATTTAATGAAATGAATTTTAAGAAATTGATTTAAATGCCCAAACTTATTACTAAACCTAAACTCAAATAATTAAATTTAAATCTAAAAACTTATATTGATGTCCTTTTCTCTCACCCACGGTGTTATTATTCTATGTCACTCTCTTGCTTTGTATTCTTCTATGGTTCAGATTTTCGAGATAACCTCTAAAGTTCTTCTTGTTTGTTTATTGCATAATGTGCGAATTCCCAGGGTTGACTCTTGAAATTATATTTATTTTGGCTCGAATTTTTCTCGTTTGGATCTTCCAACGGCTGGATTTCTTTTTCTGGTAAGTTAATAGGATTTTCTTCAATATTCCATGTACTATTCTGTTTTTCTTGCAGGATGCCAGTCACTTGATTCAATTTTGATTAACTTTGGGTTTCTGACTGGAATATTACGATGTTTCGATAACTTTTTTTTATGAGGAGCTGCTACAGTCTGGACGATGGTTAAAATTGGACTCCTTTCTCTGTGTTCGAGCTTCGGTATTTATACCTTTTTGCAATTTTTCTTCACATCCTAGTATGCTATGTTTTAAAGATGTCTTCCAAAAATGATGCTTTCGCAGTTTTCTCTTCAGAGGTAAGTTTTCCTTCTTTGAACCTGGCCTAGAAAATTCGGCCGTATTTTTCTCCATATTTTGATGTGCCTCTTGCCTATATTCTAAATCTCTAATATATAAAATTTTTCAAATTTTTATGCCTAAATGTACAATTTTCTAAGTTAACAATTTCATTTGCCTAGTATTCTTAAATTTCTACTTACAACCGCCAAAAAATGCTTTCATTATATTAAATAAACCCTATTTCTAAAATATAGCTGCAATTTTGTTCCTTCGGAAACCTGATAATTACATTATATGCAACTTATGGGTCGAGACATAACTTCTATCCTATATTTACATTTTCTTTGTAATTCTACATCTAATTCTACTTATGATTGCTAGTTCTGTTTAATTCAAACCTATAATAATAATTTTCAACAAAATATCACTTAAGTTCCTCATAATTTCCTACTTTTTGACTAGATAAGGCAATTTTATAAAATTCAACGTATTGATACAAATTCTTATACTTTCAGATCATGAGAAGCCTGCTGAGAAAGATAATTTGGAAGGATTATGTGCCCTGAATAAACTATTGAAATGATGGAATTAATTCTCTAGATTTGTTACTGGATCGTGATTGATTTGGACATTTCTTATATCTTATGATAGAATTTACTATGTTTGAGGCCTGGAATTAACTTAATTATATATTATGAAAATAAATGATTGAATATAAGCATTTGTGTTCATTGGTAAGTTATTTTCTTCCTGTTACTTTAAATATCGATTTAGTAAAAACCATAACAATTCCCCTGAAATTCGTTGAGATTTGAAAAAATTGTCAAATTTCTGCAAATGGAAACTAATTTCAACTGACTATGTAAATTACTCATTGAATTGGTAAAGATGTTCTATATTGTGAACTCCTTTCAAACATCCTGTTGCTGGATCTTTCAATAGATAACTATTGACGGGTTTTTCTGTTTCTATTATATATGGTCCTTCAAATGGAAATTGAAATTTTGCACATTTGTTAAGTCTTCTATCAGATCTTCTTGAAGCTCTTACTACTACTAAATCTCCCTTCTTGAATTTCGTCTTTTTCTTGTAATTTTTTCTCATTTTCTTTATATACTTTTCTGCTGTTCTTCTGATTCTTTTATTCACCTCTTTTATAATCTGGTCATATTGTCTGTAATCATTTCTTTCCCAGTTTCTTGTTGGCTCTTCATTCTTCATTAATTTTATTGGACATTCCTCTGTCTTTGTACTTGGTACACAGTTTATATATTTCTCTATGTTCTCTAATTTATCTTCCCATAGAGTATGATCTGTAGAGGTTGTTATTCTCAAAAATTTTATCACTTCTCTGATATACCTTTCAGCAGGATTTGCTGCAGGATGCCTTATACTTGTGAAATTTAATTTCAAATCAATTCCTTCGCAGTAGTTTTCAAACCTTCTATTTCTGAAATATGTCGCATTGTCTAATATGCATGTTTGTGGTTTTCCGAATTCCCTGATGTACTGATTCATTCTAATTTTGATTTCATCTACATTTGTCCTTTTGCATGGGTATAATTTAACGAATTTTGAAAATATATCCACTATCACTAAAATGTGATTGTTACGATTTCGGCTTGGCACTAGGTCGCTGATAAAATCTATTGCAATTATTTCCAATGGTCTTTTGGCAATTATGCTTTTTGTTTGATTTCTATTTATTCTGTTTTTGGTTTTGCTCAGTTGACACTTTTTGCACGTGTTTGTG
Organism: Myrrha octodecimguttata; assembly: GCA_958510865.1. Taxonomy (NCBI): domain Eukaryota; kingdom Metazoa; phylum Arthropoda; class Insecta; order Coleoptera; family Coccinellidae; genus Myrrha; species Myrrha octodecimguttata. The sequence continues at coordinate 19,360,353 of OY294060.1, forward strand.
ATTTGTTTGGCAATTTTTCTATCCTGTTTGGCTATATAATTTTCCCTGAACATCAGCCATACTTTTCTTCCTCCAATGTGTCCATATTCTTCATGTAAATTTTTCATGATTTCTTTTGATAATTGTTCTGCTATGACATACAATTCTTTAGATCCTACTTCTTTTATGTATATTTCTCCTTCTAATTTATATTTTTGTTTCTCTTTATCTGATAAATTTTGCTGTGATAATTTAATTTCCTCTATGGAGAAAATTCCGTGTGGTTCATTCATAATATTTATTCCTATCATAATGTTATTTCCGGTCTTCTTTTTGTAATTCTCCCTTGATAGTGCATCTGCTACCATATTTAATCTTCCTGGGATATATTTTATTTCAAAGTCATATTCTTGAAGTATCAAGGTCCATCTATGGATTCTATTATTCCCAAAACGATTATTCATAATGCTGGTGAGTGCTGCATGATCAGTTTCTATTATGAATTTACTGCCTAACAAGTAAAATCTCAATTTGTTTATACAAAATATTATGCTTGCCAATTCTAATTCTGTCACACTGTAATTTCTCTCGTAAGGTTTGGTAGTTCTCGATATGAAATATATTGGAATCTCCTTATTATCAAAATTCTGTAGAAGAACTCCTGCAAATTTATGTATGGATGCATCTGTTCGCAATATAAATGGAAAATCATATCTTGGATGATATATCTTCAAATTTTTTGTGAATTCTTTCTTTAAGTTCTCAAAAGCTTCTTCCCTTTCTACTGTCCATTTCCAAGGTACTCCCTTTTTAAGTAATTCAATCAGTTTTATTTCTTTTTCACTCAAATTTGGAATTAGTTTTTTGAAATAATTAATCAGTCCCAGAAATCCCCTTAAATTCTTCAAATTCTTCGGACGTTTATAATCCTGTATTATTTTGATTCTGTCCTCATCCATTGCAACTCCTGTTTGATCCAATTTAAATCCTAAATATTTTACTTCTCGTTGATAAAATTGACATTTCCCCACATTAATTTTTAATCCTGCTCTGTCGAGTTCTTGTAAAACCATGTTTATATGTTGTAGATGTTCTTCTTCATCTTTTGAAAATATAAGTATGTCGTCTATGTAATGTAACGTGAATGCCTCATACTTATCCAATATTTTGTGTAGTGCTCTAACGAGGGCTGAACATGCACTTTGTAGACCAAATGGCACTACTGCAAATCTATATATTACTCCATCAATGGAAAATCCTGTAAAATCTCTACTTTTTGGGTCTAAAGGGATAAGCCAAAAACTATGTTTTAAATCAATTTTTGTAAATATCTTTGGTTCTGTAATTCTTCCAAATATTGCTTCTATATTCATGGGTGCTTCATATTGAGGTATTGTATATTTGTTTATATTTCTAGCATCAAGGCATAATCTAATTTCTCCATTCTTCTTTTTTACAACTACTAGTGGATTGATGAATGTTGTATTGCTCTTTTCAATTATTCCATTTCTTAGCATTGATTCGATTTCAGTCTGTACTTCCGTTCTGTATCTGTAGGGTATCGGATAATTTTTTGCCTTAAAATTTTCTATCCCTCTTACTTCGATTTTATGAATGTAATTTTTTGCAATTCGGTTCTCCTCAGTTATTAATCCTTCATATTTTAGCATCAGCTCTTTTATCTTTCTCTCCTGTTCTTTTGGGCATATTATTTCTTCCATAACTTCCTTTCTTATTTCCATATTACATTGTCTTTTTTCCTCGTGTTTTTCTGTAATTTCTCGTTCTCTGCATTTTATAGTTGTTTCTGCCAATTGAAGTACTCCCCTTTCATAATCAATTATTGCCTCTTGTTTTTCTAACTCATCATTTCCTAGTATCATATCATAATCAATACCGTTCACTATTATTGCCTGAAATGAAATATATTTTCCCCCCAAATTTAAATTTATGGTGATGGCTCTGTTTACCTCCATTAACTTTCTTCCATTTGCACCAACTAAATTGATTTTGTTTATTTTTATTATTTCTTTTTCCAGTTTGAACTTTTCAATTATTTTTTCATGTACCAAAGATATTTCTGAACCAGTGTCTATTAATATGTTTAAATTTTGATCTGCTATTTTTCCTGTTATAATTAATAATTTGCTTTTGGTTTGTTGTTGTTCTTCTTCTTCTAGTTTTATATATTCAGTTGGATGTTCATACTGAATAATATTTATATTTTCTTTTGGTCTGTGCATTTCTAAAAATTTTTCTCGTTCCTGTCTGTCTGATAGTTTCCTGCTTTCGACGTACTTGGCTGACTTTCTTCCCACTTCATGTTTTGTATTCTTTTCCTTTCATATTCATTTCTTTGGTCATTCTTCTCATATTTCCTTTCCTCCCCTCTGTACTGTCTGTTTTCCTGGTACCTGAATCCTCTCTTATAATCATTATATCCTCTCTGGTTCCTTTCATTAAAATGCCTTCTTTCATGATTTCCTCTTTCAGAATTTTGGTTGTAATTATTCCTTCCATTCCTATTCTGCTCTCTGTTTTCTCTCTGATTTAGATCATTTTCTATTCTATTAATATACATTGTGAATTTATCTAAATTGTCCACTTCATTATATAAAACATATTTTTCTATTTCTGGGCCGAAATGTTTACTTATGCATTTGATAATTTCTTCCTTATTCATTTTTGGTTCTAAATGTTTTGCCATATTATAAAGTCGCATTGCATAGTCTCCTAAATTCTTTCCCCTACTGTAATTAAAACGTCCCCAAAATAATTCTTGTCTAAAATTTCCTTGTTGGACATCTCCCCAGAAATAGTTCATGAATCTTCTTTCAAATTGTTCCAAATCTTGTATTTCTTCTATTCTACTTTCATACCAGAGTAAAGCACTCGAAGTTAAGTGGATTTTAATTAACTCTTTTAGCTCTTGCCAGTTATGTATGTTTCTCACTTTTAATTTTAATTCATTTAGAAAAACTTTTGGATGCACATGTTTTGGATTTCCATCGAACTTTTGTATATTATCCATATTCAAATTGATATTATTCACATCTCTTTGCCTGTTTCGTTCTATTTCAACTAACATTTCATTTCGGTCCTGTTTCCGTCTTTCCTCCATATATTTGAATTTCACATCCGTGGATTCTTTGAACACTTCCGTATTTTTTTTACATGTTTCCATTTTATCCTCAATCTCCTCTATAGTTTTTCCTATAATTACTTCGATTTTTCTTTCGGTTGTTTCCATTTTCATTTCGGTCTCATATATTCTTTTGTTTTGTTCTTCTGTTCTGACATCGATTTTATCTTCTAATCTTTTTAATTCTCCTGTTGTATCTTCTTTGTGCATTTCAATTTTCTTTTCTAGTCGTCTAAATTCTTCTCTTATTTCTTTTCTCAAAATTTCCATTTCTATCCTCTGCTCGTTCACTGTAGCATCTAATTTTTCTGTTTGTTCATCCATTTTTTTCTCCAATTTCTGTGTCTGCTCATTCATTTTATCATCCATTTTTTTCATCATTTGTAGAAACATGTCATTCACACTCATTTTTGTGTCCAAATCCTCTTGTTCACTAACATTGTCTTCCTCTTCCCTGATTGGTTTATTTCTTAATTCCATTTGATGAGTAGCCATATCTATTTTGTTCAAATATCAACAACTTTCAAGTATATTCCTGCTAAAATTTGAAAATGTGAATACTGATTATTAAATTTGATATAATTCCTGAAAATAATTACTCAATGAACACCTATAGAAAACAAAGCCCCACGTTGGGCGCCAATTGTTATGAATCCGACTGTTGATTTTATTTTGATTAATTTTGATTTTTGAATTTTCAACGGGATCCAATAACAAAAATATAAAATTTTGATTTGAATTTTGCGCGGCTTTCCGAATCTTTCTCAGGAGGGTTCTATTCTATGAAATAATAATTTATAAATTTCTAATAACAATATTTAATGAAATGAATTTTAAGAAATTGATTTAAATGCCCAAACTTATTACTAAACCTAAACTCAAATAATTAAATTTAAATCTAAAAACTTATATTGATGTCCTTTTCTCTCACCCACGGTGTTATTATTCTATGTCACTCTCTTGCTTTGTATTCTTCTATGGTTCAGATTTTCGAGATAACCTCTAAAGTTCTTCTTGTTTGTTTATTGCATAATGTGCGAATTCCCAGGGTTGACTCTTGAAATTATATTTATTTTGGCTCGAATTTTTCTCGTTTGGATCTTCCAACGGCTGGATTTCTTTTTCTGGTAAGTTAATAGGATTTTCTTCAATATTCCATGTACTATTCTGTTTTTCTTGCAGGATGCCAGTCACTTGATTCAATTTTGATTAACTTTGGGTTTCTGACTGGAATATTACGATGTTTCGATAACTTTTTTTTATGAGGAGCTGCTACAGTCTGGACGATGGTTAAAATTGGACTCCTTTCTCTGTGTTCGAGCTTCGGTATTTATACCTTTTTGCAATTTTTCTTCACATCCTAGTATGCTATGTTTTAAAGATGTCTTCCAAAAATGATGCTTTCGCAGTTTTCTCTTCAGAGGTAAGTTTTCCTTCTTTGAACCTGGCCTAGAAAATTCGGCCGTATTTTTCTCCATATTTTGATGTGCCTCTTGCCTATATTCTAAATCTCTAATATATAAAATTTTTCAAATTTTTATGCCTAAATGTACAATTTTCTAAGTTAACAATTTCATTTGCCTAGTATTCTTAAATTTCTACTTACAACCGCCAAAAAATGCTTTCATTATATTAAATAAACCCTATTTCTAAAATATAGCTGCAATTTTGTTCCTTCGGAAACCTGATAATTACATTATATGCAACTTATGGGTCGAGACATAACTTCTATCCTATATTTACATTTTCTTTGTAATTCTACATCTAATTCTACTTATGATTGCTAGTTCTGTTTAATTCAAACCTATAATAATAATTTTCAACAAAATATCACTTAAGTTCCTCATAATTTCCTACTTTTTGACTAGATAAGGCAATTTTATAAAATTCAACGTATTGATACAAATTCTTATACTTTCAGATCATGAGAAGCCTGCTGAGAAAGATAATTTGGAAGGATTATGTGCCCTGAATAAACTATTGAAATGATGGAATTAATTCTCTAGATTTGTTACTGGATCGTGATTGATTTGGACATTTCTTATATCTTATGATAGAATTTACTATGTTTGAGGCCTGGAATTAACTTAATTATATATTATGAAAATAAATGATTGAATATAAGCATTTGTGTTCATTGGTAAGTTATTTTCTTCCTGTTACTTTAAATATCGATTTAGTAAAAACCATAACAACATGTTTGCATTATTTAAAGAATGTTCTCCCTTAGGAGATAGATATTCTGACATATTGACTCAAATAATTGAGCCGCTAGTACAGAACCATAATGACTTATGGTATCAACAAGATGGCGCGCCTCCACACAATTCACTCAATGTGTCAAATATCCTCTACAGGCTATTTGAAGATCGATGGTTGGCGAACAATGGTCCACATCTTTGGCCACCACGTTCTCCCGATTTAACTCCTTTAGACTATTATGTTTGGGGTAGGATAAAAAATATTGTCTACTCAACTCCCCTGACTGATAAAGAGGACTGCATAGAACGAGTCAGAAATGCGTTCAGGTTTGTTTAGATTTTTAGATTCATAGTTTTGAAACTCAATTTGGTTTTTAAACACTTTTGCAGATCTCTTCCTCCCGATGAAATAAGAAGAGCAACGCACGAAGCATTCCTGAGACGTATAAATAAATGTCTAGAAATTAACGGTCAAAACTTTGAGCATCTTCTCTAGTTATAACTGCGAGAGTTTGCCATGGTTCTCCTAATAGTAACTTGAAGTCGGTTTCAAGAAGGGGTGAAAAATCTATAGCATGGTTCAAATAACAGTTCTTGAAAATGTCATCTTTTTGGCGTGAAGGGAAAAGAAATAGCTCAAAATTCAAGACGAAAAACAGTTTTTTGTGAATAACTCAGAAAATATCCATTTTAGGGCAAGGGTGTGATGCATACACTCACATTATTTTTTAACGTAGATTCAATATCTGCCATAAAAAAATGGGGTTCTAATTTGAAAAAATTGATTTTTCACGATTTTGTCATCCCTAACTTTGAAAGCGAATTTTTCACCCCCTGTATCATGAATCGCGAATTCAATTTTTAAAGTGGATACATCAATCCTACATCTTGAAAGATCCCAAAAATGAAAATTTTCCATCCGAAAACCTCGAAGTTATTCTTGTTTCAGCGGAGCTCTATTTTCGATTTTTTTTTCGAATTTTCCCGCTCAGAGAGAATTTTCCAACCAAAACTGAAAAATGTTACATCAAAATAAATTGAAATTTTCTAAGGAATCTATTTCTGCAATAAAAAAATGGTGTTCTAATTCGATAAACGGAAGTTGACGTCATTTCCGGAAAAACCGGAGGTGCTCATGCCTTGAAAATATTTTAGATTTCATCAGCATCGTGAAATACTTATAAGTGCTGAATTTCATGAAAATACGTTCAGTAGTTTCCCGTATAAATATGGGTGAGGTTCCTCGTGAAAGACCCTGTATTATCCAAATAATAATCCTGACATATTAGCATAGGGATTGTTCATGACTTCTTCATGCTATTAAATCATCAAACAAATCATTGACTCATCCTCCTGTCGAAGTTGAATCTCAAAGATGTCTAAGCTTACTCCAATTTATACTTCAATTATTTATATTTCAGACCTGAATAAAAAGTTCCTCCTAAATATTCTGAAAATTCTCTGTATCTTCATCTTCAGGTGGTGCAAGTTGGTGTCTTTCACTTCATTTCGAATGCTATATCTGACAGTGTTCCACTCGCCAAGTACATTAAGCTCACCATTGCTTCCCTGTATAGAACTTCAACGTTTTTATTTATGGGTTCATCTAGTACATCTAAATCATTTCTCTTCTTTCTGCTCTAAGCCTGTCTAGCCTACCATAGGAGTGTATTGTGGGTTACATTCTTTCATGTCAGTGATACCTAGAAAACTTCATGGTTTTCCAAGATCCTTAATTTCGAATGTATCACCCAAATGGCTCTCAATTTTCTGGAGTTTCTTTATCAGTGCTGAATACTACAATATCATCTACATATGTTATACAGGGTGATTCCGGAGGAGACCGTCAGATTTTAGGATAAGTTCACACTAGTCAAGACAGTCTCGAAACAATGTTTGGTTTATGGTTGGGGGTCTCTATTGAGAATATACAGGGTGATTTGTCCGATTCGACCGATTTTACTTTTATTCATAACTTTGGTATGCCTTATTCGATTTTGATGCAATTTTCAGCGAAGTACAACATTGATGAGAACATTCATTATTTCCAAAATGTTTTCCAAAATGAGCGAGCGATATTTTGATAATTCCAGATAAATTGTGCAGGTTGAAAAAACACCCTGTACATCGCGTTTCCAAAACCTCGCTATCTGTTTGCGATCCTACTATAATAAGTCATTATTTGAGAGTTTCTAATTTTCTTGGCACACTTCTAGTTTTCCGAGAAATTTTTATCAAAAAAAAACAATGTCGAAATTTCGCTCCAATCCATTCTACTTTTATTGATAACTTGGTATGGCTCATCCAATTTTGATGAAATTTGCAGTGTAGAACGAACTGAATGAGTACATGCAATAATTTCAATAATCTCTCAAAATGCAGGGTTTCAAGTGTGATAATTCCAGAATTTCAAACTAATTGTACAGTTAAAAGAAAAACACCCTGTACATTGCTTTTCCAAAACTTTCTGATTCGTTTCAGATTCTACAATAATATGTCGTTATTTAGAGGTTTTTAATTTTTTTGGCACACCTCCGGTTTCCCGAGAAAAAATGTTTGAAGAAGAGCATAATCGAACTTAGGCGCAAAAGCAGGGGGAATATTCTACACTAGGTCGTAGAGCTGTATATTCTAAGGATGCAAAGCAGTTCTTAAGTTCTAAACTATTCTTTTCAAATTCCAAGTTCATATTTAATTGCTCATATTCTGTATGATATCATTCAATTCATAATATTACTTCATATGTGCATATGTTTATGTGCATAAACCAAACAAATCTATACACACATGGAAACAAATTTCGAACAATTATACGAAACAAATAATGACAAGTGGACTTAAGGATCAAGAAAAAAATTCACATTGAATTTTCGAAATGGTTTCCTTTTTTTCGAATTCATATTTTCCTTGAATTTCAAATCGACAGTATTGAACGAAATAACATAACGTCACTGCTTCATAGAAATAACCCTTTTATTGAAAAGCGGAGGTTTGCAACAAAATTAAATTAAGTAATTTTCTGAATGGAATGATTTTATACAGAAAATTAGCAATTGAAAATAAATTTCGAATTTGAATAGAATATTTAGAAGTGACGACCAACTTTGCATCCCTGGATAATACAGCTTTCCTACCTAGTGCAGGATACTCTCACTGCTAGTGAGCCAAATTTCGATTATGCTCTTCTTCAAAAATGTTTTCTAGGAAAACCGGAGGTGTGCCAAAGAAATTGAAAACCTTTCAATAATGATATATTATGGCAGAAATCTGAAACGAATGAAAATATTTGGAAAAGCAATGTACAGGGTGTTTTTTTCCCAACTGCAAAATTAATCTGAAATTCTGAAATTATCGCGAACAAAACCCTGTATTTTGAAAGGTTGTTGCAATTATTGAATGTACTCAATCAGTTTGTTCTATACTGCAAGTTTCATCAAAATTGAAGGAGCAATTCCAAAGTTATTAATAAAAGTAGAATCGATTGGAGCGAAATTTCGACATTTTCTTTTTTTGATGAGAATTTCTCGAAAAACTAAAAGTGTGCCAAAAAAATAAGAAACTCTCAATTAATGACTTATTATAGTAGAATCGTAAACAGATAGCGAAGTTTCGGAAACGCGATGTACAGGGTGTTTTTCAACTTGCACAATTAATCTGGAATTATCAAAATAACAACAGCTCATTTTGAAAAAATTTTTGGAATTAATGAATGTTCTTATCAATATTGTACTTCGCTGAAAATTTCATTAAAATCGAATGAGGCATACCAAAGTTATCACTAAACGGAAAATAGGTCGAATCGGACAAATCACCCTGTATATTCTCAATAGAGACCCCCAACCATAAACCAAACATTGTTTCGAGACTGTCTTGACTAGTGTAAACTCATCCCAAAATCTGACGGTCTCCTCCGGAATCACCCTGTATAACTCGTATTGCCATTCTACCATTTTTCATCAAGGTATACATATAGACAAGGTTCACGTGGATCATTATAAAATCCAAGCCTCCTCATTTCTTCTGTGAACCTTTGGACGATATGAAGCTCTCTCTAATTTACACACTTTTGTTGTTTGAGTTTCGAAATCTGCCTACATCTAATCCATCTGGATTCCCATGTAAATCTCTTTATCTAATGTTCCGTTAGGAAACACAATTCCAACATCTAATTGGCACAAAAACAAGTCAAACTTGGTGATTATTTCAGAGGCTGCTCTTATGACAGGCATTCTAGAAACATGTGCATAGGTTTCTTTCAGATCATAAGTATTCCTGTCCTTGGAGCCTCTAATAACAAGTAGTGCCTTGTATCCTGTGGCTCCATCAACTTCTAATTTTCACTTGAAAACACACTTTGAATCTATAATGATCTTCTTCCATCTGATGGAACTTTGATTTTATCGACTAATTTCCGTACTCTATTATGAATAAGTTTTCACTTGGACTGCTTTCGTCCAAAGTGAATATTCTCTAGAATGTGTAGCATCTCTATAATTATCGCAAATCTTCGCTTCTTGATGGTAAAACGCATTGCCTAAATTCATCTACTTTGTCATTTCCATCTACGGTGTTATCTTAAAAAATATATATTTAGCATAACTAATATCATCTTACAAACTTTCTGTTATAATTTAAATTTCCATTAGGCGAGCTTCTTGTAAGTAGTCTTTCAAAAAGCTTTTTCTATGTACCTTTCGATAATTCTAAGGGTTTCGATTCTTTTCTTGGTCTACCGCTTCATCTCATTAGAAATTTTTTCAACATCTTAGTTCTCTCTAGTTTCTTCTCGAAACTCTTTCATCCAATCCCAGTCTATTCTATCATCTAAATTTTGAGAGTTGCCTCTCATCATTAATGTTTCTCTTCATAGTCAAGTTTCTCGTCAAACTCTACATATCATGGTTCAAATACTATAATACAATTTGGGTTGCCTCATCAGGTATTGTGGATATACAGGGTGGTCCAAGTAGTGACGTCAATAAATTTTCTTTATAGTCCTCACACCTCAGGGTATCCAAAAATACCCCATGTATCTTACGCAATTTTTTGTAGTTTTCGAGTTATAATTTGTTAATGTTATTTCAATTTATTATGTCATTGAACTTTCAAACATTCATATCTTTTACTGTAGTAGGTATTTTGCTGATGTTTTCCGTAACATGATCTCCCTGACTGTCCTCTGATTTACAAAAACAACTCAGCTTCCAGAAGTCACTCAAAGTTACTTAAAAATAATGAAATAACTCAGAAAAATAAAGCAAAATCCTCCCAAAATGTCCTTCATACAATATTTTGAATCAACGAATTGCTAAAGGTTAAACCACCCTCAAGTGTCGTATTTCCAATTTTCTGAAAAGGGTGAAATTCCGGATGAGAGACCTGGACTTTTCAACAAAAAATTCTACTTATTAAAATCCATAATGTCACCATATAATTGAAATCGGATGAATATTTCTGGAATTAGAGCTGACCTGATTTTTTGAGATTTTCCGACGACGCATTGTGGGTATATTTTAGACAAGACGCGATTTTCAGTTTTCCTAATGTTTTGTTGAACGAGTAATGAAAGTAGGTTCTTATTAGAGAGAAAACAATTTTTGAAACGATGCAGAACCGAGGTAAGAGAATATTCTGGAGTTAATAGGCATTGACAAACTAGTTCTGTTAGTTTTCTGAATTTTTCTTTATCTGCACAAGATTCCTTTTGTTTCGGATAAGGATTCTGAACATACAGATTAGATTCGTTTGATCAGGTATCTCAGACGTTAAGAATCAAAAATTATTTTCCATGTCACGATTACTTCGATTTTAATATCACTATGAGATGCAGGATTGACAGGAACAATTTCAAATTTAAACAATTCATTATCATTCTCACCTAGCAGAAGAACACACGTTCTCGGCAAACAAATATTTTTTTCGTGAATAATACTGAAGCGATATTCGAAACTTGAATTATCCCTTCGTTCAACACATTTGAGATTTTAAGGTAATTTCCTGAATGTCTCAAGAAGTACTACTTAATGCAAACAGATTGAATCTTTTTTACCAGTTGGAGAATGAAAACGAGCAACTCCGTGCAAAATTTTGTTATGATTCTTCCGACAGAAACTTTGGAAGAAAACTTTTTTTATCATTTCCGATATTCAATAACAATGTACCAATTTTTAGCTCGATCCTGCAACGAAATTCGGAAACTTGAGGAAGAAATATGTCAATGTTAGCTTTGGCAACGAATTTGAACCAGCTCGTATAAGCTCATCTCGAATTTTGTAGGTAAGATTTGAGTTGTTAATTTTTTTCGAAGTTTATAATTCACTTCAGAAAGATACATGCTAATATAAGATCGTAATAAGAAAAGTGATTGCATTGACTAGTATTCCTGTTATTATTATACCTCATCATAAAACGAACGTTGGAGTCATTACTATACTGCCGTTGGCGTATTGCTAGTTGGGAATAAATTGATCCCTAAGGGGATGAACTTGAACTGGCGTTCAAGTGAACATTCCATTTAAGGTTCAGCTGAATTAGAATTGATGGTATTTCCATGTATATATCGAAGGGTTCATTATGGAAAAACAGATAACTAAAATTTGGTATCGGGTCATTCCAATGCCCCGCTTCACTCTGAAGCGTCGAATTCGAATAATTCAATTGTTTTTTATTCCATCAATGTGGCATTCGATAATCCACTTTAGAGCGGGTTTAGTTAGGAGTCTAAATATTCCGGTTTAGATCGTGAAAGGCCTGAATCGGCCCAACGTATTCGGAGTAATCCCGATATGAAAGTTTATGGATTTTTCCTCTTATTATCTTATCCTTATTATCTTCCTATCTTATTATGAAGTACTTCATAATAACAATGCACTAATGAACAAAGAATTTTTGTTGATTTAGTCATTAGAAAAAAAAAATTTCGAGATTTTTGATGTTTTTGTTTCTCGGAGACTATGAACTATCTGAAAATTAACTTGGGCGTAGACCTTGATGCTGATATTCAACAACAGTGTTTCAAATTTCAATTCGATAAGATGTTCATTTTCGAAAATGAAAAAACATAGGCCAACTTTCCTTATCAGTTGAAATTTTGAGGATATTCTTTGAATACCTCGAACAGTACCGATGCTATCAGGTTGAAATTTCTTGATTTTCATCCGAAAATTCCCCAAATTCTTGTTGATTTTTTTTTGCTCGGATACTATCAGATTTTCATGGAATTAAGCGCAGATCTTGAAGTTGATATCCAACAACATTATTTCAAATTAACATAAACAAAATAACGAATATCTTTCGATAAGTCAACAAATATTTGACCTTGATCAGAGCTTATCATACAATCAACCAAAGCATCTAGACCTTAGAAGCGACCTACACGAAGTACGGATACTACAGTTTTACAGTTGTTACCGGCCATCAGACCGACATACCTTGGAACCACAGATAGGACTCTAAAATGCTGTAGTATTAACAACATACAGCCAGATCTTTCTGGTGCATCTCACGAATCCTTTGATCGATGTGCATGGCGTTCATCATATTGTTGAAGGGAGCTGTTTTTCCGATTTTGCAGTTTGTATAGTACCCGCACGAGAGGAAAACACCAGATTCATGTGGTCCTACCACTAGACGGCAACGTCAAACATCGAACAAAGAAAAATATTTGTACATGGAAAAGAAAGAACTCCGGTTATACAGTAGCTTTCTTTGTTCGATATAAGACGATGTCGTCTTATGGGAGAACCACAGTACAGTATGGATACTGTACAAACTGCAAAATCGCAGAAATAGCTGCCTCTTACGACAATAGGATGAATGTCATGCACATCGATCAAAATATTCTGCACTAGAAGGTTAGGATTCGTAAGATGCTCCTGAGAGATGGAGCTGTTTATTGTTAATATTATGGGATTCTATAGAACAAGTCATAGGAATCTAAAGTCCTCTCTGCGGTTCCAAGGTGAGTCGGTCTGATGATCAGTAATAATCGTGAAACTGCGTACTTCTTGTACATCGCTTCTGCGCTGTAAATGCTTTGGTTGGTTGGATGATAAGCTCTGGTCAAGATGTAATATTTGTTCACTTATCAACAGATATTCTTCCTTGTGTTCATGTTTGTTAATTATTATCGCAGATCTTTCCACTGCATGAACCAATTTCACAGTTCAATTCGTTTTGATGGTCCTTTCCGAAGATAAATGGAAGAAAAACGTCCAATTTCGTTGGTATTCGAAATTTTGAGATCATATCTTCTATATATCTCAAGAAGTGCAGCTGATATCAAATTGAAATTCAATAGTTGGTTTGAGAATGTCAACGTGCAAACTCAATGTAAAATTTCGTTTGTCTATGAACTTAAGAAAACTTTAAAAAGGTGTATCCCACAATTCTACGAAATTCGTAGAGAAATATTGGTTTCGCTGTGACTATCAATAAGATTTCGATGAAAGTCGTCACAGACCTTGCTGTAGATAGTAAACAAAAGTGCTTCAAATTTCAATTTGATCCGATATAAATTTTCGGGGATACAGTCGAAAAATATGTAAAACCTCGTTGCTATTTGAAATTTTAAAGTTTTTCCCCAATACCTCAAAGAGTAATGACGCGATCAGATAGTAGCTTCGTACGTAGCTAGTTAGAGAGAACAGCCGACATTTTTTAGGGGCTTCAATGGCGGAAATGCTAAAAAAAAAATTGCGAAAATATCAAAATTTTCAAACTGTGCTTCAGATTTCAATGAACTTCAGCACAAACTTACGATTCGATATTCTACTTTCAGTTTGATCCGAAATTCATCTTAGGAGATATTGGAAAGGAAATATGTCGAATTTGATGGTTCCTTGGAATTTAAAGGTTAATTCCTCGACATATCAAGAAGAACTCACGCGATTGGATTTAAATTTGCTGAATATCGATACTCAACCTGTAACAAAATTTTCTTAGTATCGTATAGGAAAGAAACTTTTCATCAAAATTCAATTAAATTTGGTAGAACTTGATGTCACCATGTAGCAACAGGATTCAAAATTCAAATTGTTTGTATATTAATCTTCAGAAATCTCGGTTGTTTCGTTCAGTTGTATCATTGTTTTTTCCGAAATACTTCAAAAAATACTGATCCGATCATGATGACACTCGATAACATATGATAATTCGTGATTGTAGATCGTAGATCAACTAAAAATAATAATAACCATAAGGTTTTCATGAAATTCAGCATAAACATTCATCTGTCATTTATAATTGTGGTACTGGATTTTTGATTCGCTATGATCTGTTCTCTGGGAAATATTGGTAAAATAAAATTTCAAATGTCTATATTTGCGGAATCATCATGTGGATTTTACCAATTCGCGAATTCAGCCTTGGCAATAAAACTCTAAACCTACTCTACAATTACCAAGTCCCTAAGTTTATTCTTTCGGAAGTTAATACTGCCACTATCTGCGGTTAGGCTGGCAGTAAACATGATAACTTCCGAAAAAAACAACTCGTATTGGTAGAGTAGGTTTTCTGTTTCATTATGAGGGTAGATTTTGTAAATGGTAGAATAATAATAAAAATAATAATGAACAGTCTATATTTCAAATCAGTGGTAAACAATAACAAGCAACTGACGACAATTGAAATGAAGTAGTGTCAAATAGGAATTTTAATTCATGGAATCAGCAAGACAATAAGGCTCTGAGTTCAAAAGAAGTTTAAACATTTTTTCTTTAATAATTCATAGTTGCTTTCCCTCTATATCACTTCCGGTAGACTATTTAAAAGATCGAGGCATCTGTATTGCATTTATTTTTGATTTGTTGTCAACCTATATTTAGGTAGATTATAAGGTGACGTTCTTGTAAGATATATTTCCTTGAGATACCTATAACTGCTATACAGCTCTTGATTTTTATGGAAAAATTGGAGACATTCCTTAATATATATCCCATAAATCGTCGAAATACCTTTTAGTCTGGAAAAACCTCGACATGATTCCCTGAACTTCAGGTTAAATATTATTCTGACTGCATTTTTCTGTAGGACAAATAAAGATGCCATAGAAAGTCATTCCAAATCTCAGTTGTGATTCAATTGTTCCATAATATGCAGTTCTTAGCGTTGGGGTGTCAACATACTCAGCGATAATCCTCAGAGAGTAGACTGAAGATCCTACCTTGCAAAGATTTTGTATATGCGAGTGCCAGTTAAGTTTTATAGTAATTTAACACAACTTGACAAAGTGTATTCTTCATCTTGTACCAAAGTACTCTCTGGTGGTCGTATTCCAGAATTCATGGGGTAAAATAGAACAAAACCTGTTTTATTTTTATTCAAAATGAGGTTTTTTTGTTCGAACCAAATCTCAGTCAGCAGGAATAAATCCTCAAGTAGCTGCCTTAACTCTGGCCACAAAAACTTTATTAGTAGGAGATTTGAGTCATCCGCATAATTTACTGTACTCACTTCATTTGTGTTCCGTTGTGAAGTCATTAATGTAGATAATGAAAAAATAAGACCAGCAATACTTCCCTGTGGAACTCCCAATTTCAATTCGAGTCGCTTAGATCTTATAGAACCATCTTTAGTAGATATTTCCACCAGCTGTGTTCTTCCCCTGATATATGACTGAACCCATTCCAACGCTGAGGCAGTCACACCATATTTTTCTATCTACTTTTAAAAAATGTTAACATTCAAACTATCGAAGGCCTTGGCAAGGTCTAAGATCAATCCCAGTGCCGAGTCTCCATCCTCAAAAGCATCCACTATCTTCAAGAGAAATTGAAATACAGCTATCTGCACAGATTTTCCTTTTAAAAAGCCGGGTTGATTTCTGGAAAATAAATTATTCTCTATGTACTGAAGAACTTGAGTACAGAATGCTATCTCAGAAATCTTGGAGAACGATGGTTAAATACTTATAGCTCTATAGTTCTTGTTATCATTTATATCTTCTTTCTTGTGGATGGGCTTCACTATAGATAACAACCTTTAAAGCTTCGGGAAATATTCCATGCCTCAAGGAGTTATTCACTGTGAAATTCAATAGTTTTAATTTTTCATCTCTAGTTTCTCTGACAATTTTGTTAGATATGCTATCATATCCTCTTGTTTGCTGGTTTTCCAATGATTTTATGATCAACACAAGCTGCTCTTCAGTAATTGAGCCTGTTGAAATTGTTTTGTTGAGTTGGTTCTCTGGTGTGGTGCCTGTCATTCTTCCATACCTCCTTTGATGTTTATCAAACTCAATGCTGCATTGACAAAGAAGTTATTCAGTACATCTGTGATTTCGGGAGAACAATCCTCCATGGGAAAGCTGTTATGACTATTTCCATTCTTCAGAGAATTAATTATCGACCACATAGTTTCATTCTTGTTGTCCGACCTCTGTATCATGTCTTCAAATAATTTAGAGTTTTGTCTTTTCAATGATTGGTCATATTCACCCTCAACTTCTTTATATTTTTCTTTGTATTTCTCATCTTCTATACTTAGCAGAAGTAGCACATCCAGCTGATTTTTTAGGTGTGTAATGTCAGGATCTCTGCTGATTTTTTTCTGCCTAGATTTTGTTGGTATTTTCACATCAGGACCGTGATATTTGAATGTTTCAAATCCGTTTGATCAAAAAAATTTAACTGTTCTTCTACCTTGTGTCTTTCCATTCTGTAGAGTTCCAACCAGCGCCTAATGCTACTGTATATATGGGTACCCATTCAAAATTCTATTTTTCCAAAATTCACAGAAATACACATTGGATCGAGTTTGAATCTGGTGCTTGACAAAAATTGATAGCTCGAGTTTCATACAGAGTTCCGTGAGGACCATATGAAAGGAAGATCGCCAAATGTTGCTATCAGGAAGTAAATCTGCGTTTGGTGCAGATAATTATTACGAACTCGAACAAATGCCTGAAAGCTCCTGACCTCGATGTATTATAGACTCATTTATTATCTATAACTCATTGGTTTTTCAACCCAAAATTTGCAGCATTTTTCTTAACTCAGGGACCACTGGTCGGAAATCGTCCGGGTGAAGAATTTTAGGTTGAGTTATGCAACAGTAATCGACATTCATGAAAATTCGGTGGTAAGTTTTCGAAAAATAATTTTTTTCCCTCGAACCCCGGTTTTGTGCTCTTAGGGTACACCGATTCTGCTGGAAAGCTTTCAGTAAAAAGCCGTGGACAGCGGACGGCGGATGGTGTACGGCGGACGGACGGATTTTTTATTAGTTCATTCAAATCTACATACTTCAAAATGCAAATTTTTGAAATTTTCAGAAACACTTCATCAAATTTCGCCCATTAAAAACCATCGAACTCATGATACAATCTAGCCTGAAAGTTTCAATTCGATAGAATGTTTTGTAATCCCGTTATCGTGCCTACGGCCAGCCAGCTAGACAGAATTGGTATTGACACACGATTCATCATCAGTGATTATAAAGTAGTAGCTTAAGATCAGTTTCGGCTCGAAATTCGAAAATTACAAACATTTGAACAAAACAATGGCATGCCGTTTCCCAGAACATCTGTGAAAAATTAACTAGATAAGTTGACATACCAAGCAGTATTTCAGTTTGTCCAGTGGCGGATCGAATATTTTCGAGGCCGTTCGCTTGAAAACTTTCGGGGCTTCCCTCTTCTCTTTCAATTTCTCTCTAGAAAAATTTTCAATCAGAATCCGGTTTTTTCAGCACGAACATAACATTCATTGCTCAAATTCATCGGTAAAAACTACGAAACTATATTCCTTCCTACAAAAATAACATATAAAATGGACATGAGAAATTATTGAAAACTAAGAATAATATGAAATACCGGAAAACTTATCAAAGAAATAATTTTTTCTCATTTTCAGGTCTGCAAATTTTGTTATGGCAACATCATAATCCAGACTCTTCGTTATATCACGCCCAACGGCCGATCGTAAGCACAATAAATTCAGAAAGAAACGAATAAGAAACTCAATATTTGTAGAGTAGGGTTGGAGCTTTATCACGAAGGCGGAATTCTGGAAGAGGTAAAATTAGATGATTACGCAGATATGCTCATTAAAAATCTTATTTTCACAATATTTCCAAAAATACAGATAAGCTGGAATTGAAATCCGGTACTCGATTAAAAAAATAAGAGCTTGAACGTTCACACAGAATTTCGTGGGGAAAAATTTTTCAGAAAATCGTTCTGATGACACTGTGATCACGAAATATTGCACAAAATTATTCATCAGCATTTTCCAAAAAGCTGAATTTCATACATTTTTCTCATGTAATTTGAGGAAGATGTTTTTCCATCTCGCCATACTGAATTAGAGGAGCCGTGAAAACGAACGCGTGCCAAGTAGGTACATTTAGTAATTCTACCTAGAAAGTGTTCTGGGACCTGAAAATTCGTGATTTCATTGATTCTCATGTATTCTTTTCAAATTCCAACTGTCACCTCGTGTCTTTTGTTCGTGCCACCATATTGAAAAACAGTTCCTAAAGGCCGACCGTGAATACAATTACTTCCGAAAGAATCAACTCAGAAACTCGATATTTATAGAGTAGTTTTCCACCTCAATTACGAAGGCCGAATGCGTGAATGGGCAAAATCCACCCGATATACCCATTCAAAATTTCGTTTTTCCAATATTTCCAAAAATACAGATTAGATCGAATTAAAATCTAATAATTCATCCAAAGATAACAGTTCAGAGATTCCTACAGAATTAAATGAGTATTATATGATCAGAAGATCACACGGTATTGAATATTTAAAAAAAAATTAATGGTTCTTTCAAATTGTTCTAATGACACGATCATCACCATTAGCATTTTCAAGCTAGTCACCAAGTTTCATTATGATTGAATCAGCGTTTTCGAAGTTATTCCGAAAAACAACAATATCGAGAAAAAAGAGTTTTACATATTTTTACCCAATATCTCCGAAAATAATTACCGTATCGAATTGAAATTTGGTACACTGCTGTGAATATTGGAGTTGAAGGCATGCCCGAAATTTTTCCAAATGTAATGAATAGTTTCCGGGAAAAAAATTTTCTCGGAAGAATTTTCAAAACAATGTTCTTTAATAGACTGACTGCGCGATCTGAACAACATTCCCGGAAAAGTTGCTAGTCTTCATGTTCCACCTATCTGCCGAGTTTCAATTCAATCGTTTCGATAGCGTAGGATAGTCGGAAAATACAAAAAAAACCAAAGATATTTCTTGCAATATCAGGGAAATAACCTCAAGACTTCAAATAGCTATAACTCCGAAACCATTCAACCGATTTTGCCAATTGAAAAACTTATTAATACACCTTCACATTTTTAAATGCAACAACCCTAAAATTTTCACGTCTATGGAATTCCCCGTACGCCCGTAATCGTGCCTATGGACAGACGATCGGCCGACCGGACAGAATCGATTTTGACACCGGATTCGTCATCAGTGAGTTCAACCTAGCAGTTTGAGAACATTTTCGGCTCAAAATTCGAAAATTACAGACATTTGCACAAAACGATAGCACACTGTTCCTCAGAACCTGCGCACAAAAACTGTGTATGAAATTCCAGTTTAATCCGATTCTTGTATTCTTATATTTTGCGATAAAGTATGCAGAATCTCGTGGTGTTCTCTAGTTGGCATACTAATCATAATGAAACTGGGTAACTGGTTGTCAAAATCTAATACGCAAATTTGTGTGGAGTTCAGAAATAATCGTATCATTAGAACAATCTGAATCAAAATCCGGTTTTTTTTTCATAATGGAGGTAATCAGCGATAGCCGGAATAGTACGCGATCAGGTGACTGCTGTGGCAACCAATCTGAAAACGCTCGAAGCTCCTAAGTTGATTTAATATATTTCCAAAATTAATTTCAGTGCTTCTCTAGAATTTTATGACTACAGAAAACCTGATCGCATCATAACTTTCCGAAATATTGGAGAAATAACCTCAAATATTGAAATAACAACGAAATTGTATAAATTTTTCCACTATATCTCCGAAAATGAATTTCGGATAAGATAAAATTAGGAATCAATGTTATTGATCATCAACTTCGAAGTTTGTGTAGAATGTTGTTGCAATCTGATGAGTATTTTCCACGAAAAAAAATTCTCAACAGATATTAGTTGAATTTTTTAACATATTGAGGATGTAACATAAATATTTCGATATCAACGAAATTTGACATATTATTTTTCTTTATCTCCGAGAAAAAATACCGAATTGAATTTAAGATTTGAAACACTGTTTATGAATGTTGACTTGAAGGTATGTGTTTAATTTCATTCCAATCTGCTTAATAGTAAAAAAAAATTTCAACGAAAATTTAAGAATTTTCCAATGAAATTTTTAGAAATTTTGTTATGGCCAGATCGACTAGAAACTGCAATGAGTTGCGTATTGATATTTTTCAACCAATTACATAGTTCAATTTGATCGCATCAGTAGTTCTGTAGATTTTCAGGACATAACTATGCAATTTCAAATATCAACGAAATGTTACATATATATTTCCTTATATCCCCTAAAATGAAAACTAAATCGGTTGGAAATATAAAAAATGATCTTTTAATAATGATTTAAGGTGTGTGCCAAATTTTGTTGTTATCTGATTAATAGTCTCTTCAAAATTTCAAAAGAACATAACTCCGAAACAGATTTGTCGATTTTGCTCATTAACGAACTTAACCGAGATATTTGAGCTCCAAACCAAACCGAACAATTTCGAGTTGTTGATTGCTCTTCTTCGAAAGTAAGAGCACATACGGCCGGATGGATGGACATAATTCAATTTGACCACGGACTTTTCATCAGTGAGTCCAAGCTAGTCGTCTGAGACTATTTTCAGGAAAAAAATTACAGAAATTGTAACGAATTGATAACGAGTTGTTGCCCAGAATGAGCGCGTTGAAATTATGTTTATATAGTTACAGAAGAATTACAATAAAAAATTCAACTTCTATGAAATGACGAAAGTGCAGTCATATTTTTAAGTTCAATTGTGTCTAACGGGGGTTGTCGCGAAACTTATTGTCTTTCAATAGAATGTCTACATTTAATTACTATCCAGAAGGAAATATAATACCTTAACTAAACAAGGCCGCCTTATTGTACACCTCTCTCCTGTTACATCTACAAAAGTCATTACATATAGTCTGAACTTCATAGTGGGTCATTTCCTACCTGCAAACGAGGTATATTCTCACGATCTCTCAGCTTTTATGAAATTATCAAAATCTGGTGGACATGTTCTTTTTGAGTTAAGAATAAGCACACCTTCATTTGCCACAAACTTTTTCATAAAGCTTGTAGAACACCCTGTATAAAAAATAAAAATTTTTGCATTTTGTACATAACGAAGATTCGCATATCAATGAAAGCACGTTGAACCCAATAAAAGGTAGTAGAACACTTTACACACTTTTCGAGTGTGGAGGGTAGGCAAAGCGGAATACAGAATGTAAATATATAAACGATATCTCTAAATTTCAGCTGAAGAATATCCTTTTTGTATAAATTAAATGGGCCACTCGGAAAACATACTAAATAGTTGAAGAAAGGATGAGATTTTTTTGAGAAATTCGTTCAGATCGATCTAAAATACGTCTACTGTGCCAGTTTAGTCATGAAAAGGAGGTAGAAGTTGATTTTTCATATACATTAAGTGTTTGAATAATGATACTGAATCATCTTATTAGTTCCTACAATACTTCATATGTATGTAGGAGAAAAAGTAATTAAGAGGATACATATATTCAAATTGCGAATTTACATCCTTGCTGAATATAAAGAATGCATATAAGGTTGATCAAAAGTTCCCTACCTGTTGCTGAGAGACTTCACTGGCAGGAAACTACACTCCGAGTTTTCATCACGGACTGATAGACCGTATTCGATGAGGAAGAAGACGAAGGGAAATCCAAGCGCAGCCTATAAAGATCTCATACAATTCGTTGAAACCGCAGCCCGGGAATTTTCATTCATTTTCCTCCCATCTTTATGGCTCTTTATGTCCATTCATGAAATTCACATCTCGGTCCAAGATATGCGCTGAAAATATGAAATGACTTTATTGAGGCGTCTCCTCAGATCTCTGCCGTTCTCATTTATCTATAGAACTATGAAGTTTTCCAATTTGATTCAACCAGTGATTTCACTGTGTAGGTAAATTTTTCATACCCTACTGAATATGCTCTTGTTTTTTGCTATCCTTTCACACGATATCAGATATTAGGCGTGTTAAGAGCAGTAGCTCGAATATACAGGGAAACATTTATAGAGCAGGGTTCGTTTTTTTCAGGAAATTATTGGGGTGCAAATGGTTTGAAACGAAGAAGAATGTGCAATCTTGCTATTTTTTCATTTTCAAAAAAGCTGTGCGAGAATGAATATTTGGGAGTTGAGATTGACTTGAAAATGGAAGAGAGACAATTATTTTTGAGCCAACAATATATTTGAAATTTTGCTGTGAAACTTAATGTGATTGAATCTAAATTGTATCAGAAGTCCATGGAAATCAATCTCAAATTAAAAACAAGTGAACAAATTGATAAGAAATTTAAATATAGAAATCTGATTGGAGCTCTTTATATGTTGCTAATGGTGCGAGATAGATCATTTTCAGTCAATTTTTCAAGCTGTTCTTATGACACTTCTCATTATTATTCTCGAATATCTTTCCCTACAAGAGTACTGAAAATGATATATACTTCAAAATTTGATCACTATCTAGACGCATATGTAGATGCAGATTCATCCTCTGATATATTTGATGGAAAATCTATAACTTGTATTGTAGTATGATTATGTGGAAAACAAACACAAAAAATTGTATCAAGAGTCTACTCATGTAGACCATTACGCATTAGCAAAATACGTTGAAGAAGTTTTGCTCATAAGAGGTTTGTTGAAAGATCTTGGAATTAACCTAAATGAACCTGTATATATCTTTGAAGACAATAATCGCGGTATTGACAGAACATGGAAAGTTTTCTAAAAAATTCCAAACGTATAGAAACATTTTTTTTGTTTACGATTATGTAAACGAGGGAATTATAAGTAGTAGTAATAAAATAGTATAAGTTAAGTAAACACAGATTATCAAATGGCAGATATTCCGAAAAAAATCTTTGAGCAAACATAAATTTGAAAAATTTCGTGAATTGCTAAATTTAAAGTAAGAAAGGAACAGGTTCAACTGAATTAAAAAATCACGGAGGTGTGTTGATTATGTGATTTTTCTATTAAGAATGTAGATGTAGATGCAGATGGTATAGTTTATTACGCTTATTTTCAGTCCATCTTGTCATATGTATTGATTTTCTGGGGTGGTAATATACATGCGAAATCAGTTTTCGCATGGCAGAAAATGACTGTTCGGACAATATTTCGATGAGTTTATATGCAATCCTATAGGAGTAATTTTTTCATAAAAAATCCACAATACACACAGAGGTCCTTACACCCAAATTTGTAACCTACTGGCCACAATATGTTGATGCATCCAAATCATAGACTATTTTCTACCGAAAGAAAATGCTCATACATGGCGGTGAGACTGTACGTAATAATATTCGTCTTGCAAAAATTTTCGGCATCATTTCTAAGTTTTTGTTGATTGAAAGCAGTTTGAAATGTTTATATTCTGTTTTTACTATCATTGGTGTATTTTGTTGACATGTTTTGTGTTTTATTTCTGTGCTGACTTAACAGAATGAATAAACGATTATTTAAATTATTATTATCAACATACTCCTAGAAAAACGCTGACGTGGGGTCAGAAGCTTTCACGCGCAAAAGCGTCAACCACTTCGCCAAACGCTTCACTTTTTTCACATAGTTCTCACGAAATTCTGCATGAAACTTCAAGTTATCATTTTTCAATCAATAACTATATTTCAATAGGAATCGATCAGTATTTTTCGAACAAGGCTCTGTATTTTTGGAATTGGCCTAAAAGCTGATCTTAAACACAAGAGGTTGATATTTGTTAATTAAGTATGTACTATAATTACGAAGTTTTTATGGATTGTATCTATTGGATGCAGATGTACATATTCAAGATTTGTTTTTCTCAATATTTCCCAGAATTCGAATTGTATCGAATCTAAATCCATTACTCTCTTGAGAAATTACAGCACCAGATCAAGAGTGAATCGCTTCGGCAATGCTCATCTCTCGGATCATACAATAAATTCAATTCCAATACTTCCGATCATATAGCATTGGAAGTAAAAATGGATTGGAAAGTTACATTATATACACCTAGGTTCAAGAACCTGTATGTGCTTAAATCATTACGCTATTGTTATCATCAACCAACATATTCTTAGTGCCTATGATATATACAGAAAAATTCACATTATTTGACCTTGACTCACAGAATCGAAAATTTACAATTCAGGACTTCGTTTTGAAGGTTTTGATAAGTCAGCTTACTCATCTTCAGTGGTATACAGTTTAATATTTTAGGAGCCATTGACGGGATGAATCTTTGGCTAGCATGTCTATAATGGTATAAAAGGCCTACCAGTAGGGGAAGGTGGCCCAAAATGATCCCCCTAAGCTACAAATGACTGTAAAAAGCAAAGTATACAACAGAAAGAGCTCAAATATATTTTTTTGCATAGCTGAAGGATTGTTCCTAAATGTTGCTTCATCAATTTTTCGATATGAAGTGGAAGCAAGTTTTTAAAGCTAGTAATGTTCATGTTCACAAAGGGATCGTTTTACCCTTATAGGTTGGGTTGAATGATCCCCTAAGGATGGGCAAAATGATCCCTTGGTAAAGATGCACTTTACCTGTTCTATGTAATAAAATATCCTATTAACAAACAATATCGAATTGCTGTACACCAAAAATAAAAGTATTTAGAAACAACAAAATACAAAAAATACTAGAACAGAAAACAAGTTGACTTTACAAGTCATCTGTTAACTGTTTACGCACTTTGTTCACTTTGGAATGATCAATGCAATAGTCACAACAATATGGATCACAGTCATTATTGTCGATTCCCGCACACTCATCATGTGCCCATCGACAGCACATTGAGCACTGAACCCAACCTTCTCCTGAATGAGACTGTAGAAATGTTTCGGTACAAATCAGACATTATGTATCTTCTTCGGATTCCTCCAAAGATTCTTCGTCATTTATCTCCTGTTTTGTTTTTTTATTATTCACATATTTCCTCAATATTCGCCTTCTATTTTTTTCTTTCGGAAGTACTCTTTCTGCCAACATTTTCCTGTTCTTTAAATCTTTTTTTTCGGCCTGTTTCTCCTTCCTCTGATGCTCCTCCAACAATTGGTCTTTATACGGAGTGCTTGTCAAAACTACAGTGCCTCCAGACTTTCGTGTTTTTGAACTCCGTTGTTCTTGTGCCATTTTAGGAAGTGGGTGAACATCATTTGGCTGAACATTGAAATACCTTGTGTCCCTTGATGTTAAGAGTTCACTTACGGAATCTAAGGATTGTTTGATGTTGGAAGTTGAAGCATCATTCGGCTCAATGCATTCAAGGCTTTCACTAGTCCCATCATGTTGCTCATGGACTTCATCATTGACTTCCTCATGCTGTTCCTGCACCACATTATTTTTCTCATTGGCATCGTCATTCCTAGGGTCATTTTGCTCTGTTACTTCAGCAGCATCGAATTCAATGTCAAGGAATATATCAGGGTTGTACGGAAAAATTCCAGTCTTCTTGAAACCGTTAATGGCGTTAAGGGGTGTACTGGCCTGCATATAGGATTCGTTGAAGATTTGTGACAGTTGAAAAACTGTTACAACCCTTCCGGGATGATTAGTTAGCCACTTTTCCAATGCTTTATCATGATAATGATTGAGCGGATACATGAAACTCACGTCTAATGGTTGAAGCTTGTGGGTCGTGTGGGGCGGCAGACATAAAATGGTCACATAATTACTTCTGGCTTTTTCGATGACACTTAAATTTTTTGTATGCGAAAGGTGGCCATCAAGAATTAACAATGCTGGGTCCTCTTGAGAAGGTTTAATGAAGGAGAGAAAATGATCAAACCACACCGCAAAAACCTCGAGTTTCATCCAGCCAGAATCGTTGCAAATAAATGCTGTTCCTGGTGGTGCGCCATCTTTCAGCTCTTCTTTCATTCGCATTTTCGAGCAAAAATAACCATAGGTGGAACGTAAGAACCAGATGCAGACATACAAATTACGGCAGTTGTGGACATACCTCTTTCGGCGGATACAACTCTGCCAACTTGTTTTCTTCCTCTTTGAGCTAGAACTTTACTATTTTTATCCGGGACCGTACTCAAAGATGTTTCATCCACATTGAAGATTCTGTGTGCTCGAAAATGTATTTTGTCATACACTGACTTTAGCAGCGTGAAAAATTTAGTGACGACAGGTCTATTAAAAGCACGAGCGCGAGCCGCTGATGTTGCCTCAGGCGATCTTAGTGAAAGTTGGGGGTGCCTCTTGCGAAAACCGGTCAACCAATCTTTACCAGCTAGACATGTTTCCTTGGAAAAGGGATGAACAATATTATTTTTCTCGGCAAGTTGATAAGCAATCGATCTTACATCCTTTGTCGTATGACCATACATTCTGCTTTCCATGTCTAGTATATGGACCACCAGTTGTTGTTCCTGTTCCTCAGTGAAAACCGATCTTTTGCTTCCCAATTTTTTCACAGCATCAACAGCTAATTTGTTCGTTCCTTTACAGCGTCTCTTCAAGCTCATTAGTGGAACACCAAAGTTTCTAGCGGAAGTTTTAAAGGCTAAGCCACCACGGACAGCTTCTATTGCTCGTCGCATTTGATCTTCGTCCCATAACTGCCTTTCAGTTTTTCGTTTATACTTTTGAACCATGTTCTTATCTGCGATGGAAAAAACAATAAAACATTCAGTCACTGCAAAGAATACTTAAGAATTGGTTTAAATATGAGGAAATCAAATGAATAAGGTGGGGCGGGCAAAATGATCCCGGATCATTTTACCCAAGACAGTGAGGGATCGTTTTGCCCCGACAGTCTACATCTTGTATTAGATCATGGTAACTTAGTGCTAGCTCTGTTCAATATTCTTTTAAACTTGTCAAATATAAGACAAAACTATGTGTTTTCATAAAATATTTAGCAAGTTAATGTTACTGTTATTATAACAACACTACTACAATAGATCGAAAGCACTTACCTTAGATCAGACAGCACAAAGAACACGTTTTAACAAATATTTTTATGAAACGATGTTACTTCAGTTCATTTCAATGCTCAAATGATCATAACGACTCGAGTGACCGTAGGTACGCGTTCGAATCACAGAGGGCAGCATTTGTTTTAAAGACAAAAGGGGGTGATCATTATGCCCGCAGGGATCATTTTGGGCCATCTTCCCCTATGTGTCCCACCTTTGATCGAGTATCGTGATTATTTGCTGGACTAATTTTCAATTAGGGATATTTGTAGGTGAATATGCAGCAAGTGTCACAATGTAGCGAACTCCTCATCATTTAATAATATTGTAGGGTAGAGTCTTTACTTTTGACGTATTATTTTAACAAGGTTATTTTTAAACACAGTCAGGAGTTGTAATGCATTGTTATAAAGACCACCCCACACCACAATGCTATACCTCAGGATTTGTATATACATCTACTTAGTTTGACAGTGAAGTGAAGGACACATATACGCGATCACGATGGTCTTCATGATGGCGATTACGTTCTGCCCGGAACATATATACGCGATCAGATAGCAACTGTCATATTTTACTCGTACGTCATTCGATCGCTTAATACCGCGTCTGAAATCTAACAAGTCTCAAACAGGTCGCGACAAGTGTTCGCTGCTCCACTAGTTCAATTTAATTATCTGATCACCATCGCTATCGTGAACGCCATCTTTGTCGTGAACGCGTATGTGTGGCCTCTACTTTAAGGTGTTAATGTGGTCTTTCCACTTGAGATGCTTATCAACTGTGATTCCTAGGTATGTACTTGGCTATATCGGTACTGTTTAATTGAAGATTTGAGTCTGCAAACCTCAATTTAGAGAAGTCAGGTCTGTTTGCTTATGTCAAAGGAAAGGCTATATATGATGATTCAGCCACATTCATCGACAGTTTGTTGAAGTCTAGCCAGGTTTTAACGGCTGATATGCCATAATGAGCCTTGTACTCTACAGCTTGCCATCTATCGTCCTATAAAACTAAAACTGTATCATCCACATATGATATTATGGTGCCGCCTGTACGTGTGTCCAGTAGGGAGTTCAGGTAGTTAATAAAAAGCAAGGGAACCAAGGACCGTATCCTGGGGTACTCCCATTTGTATTTCATTAGTGTCGCTATACGTATTTCTTATTTTCACAACTTCTTTCCTCCCCTGTAGGTTATATTTGAATATTTCCTAAACAATTCCCCTTACTTCATAATGCTCTTGAGTATTAAGTAGAAGTTGGTAGAAAACCGATCTGTCCATGGTTTAGTATTTTATTTTTCATAAGAATTTTATATAACCGAGATTTTACACATTTTTCGAATATCTTCCTAATAGTATTTTTGCAGCTAATCGATTGGTCAAATTTTTGTCAGCCTTTTTATGTACCTATCTGTGTTACCACTGCTACTCTGAAATGATCCGGAATTTTTTCACATAAAAATATAAGATTTATAATATGAGCTAGCGGTTTTAGCAAATGTATTTGACATTTTTCACTAACGAGGATATTTTTTTATCGATTCCCGGAGCACTGCCCGATTTTAGGGTTTGGATGTGTTGGATAAGTTCGGTTCCATCTACGGTCTTAAGAAACATGGAATCATTAACTTGTGGGTAATTGTTTTTTTTTTTAGTTGGGGGTATCGGAGGGATGAATGACGTCAATTTGCTTCCAGCATTGCTCTCCATTGTCCTTCGTAACAAAAAAAAATCATTATTTGATTCAACTTCTTCATTGGTTTCATATATTTATATATTTTTTCATATCATTTTCACAATTCAATATCGGATCGGTGTAATATTGCGATTTCGATATTATTATCAGTCGATTCAGATGATTTCTATAGTTTTCGTAATTTAGGAGTAATTCTAGATTTAGTTTGATTCTATCTAGTTGTTTCTTTGATTCATCTTTTTGTTTAATTGACGTAACAATACCATTTGTAGTCCATGGTTGAATTTAATTTTTACTCTTTAACTCTTAAACAGTTTTTATTGTGGTTACTTGTGCTATGGATCCAGGAATCATCTTTATGAATTCCTCATATGCTGAGATGGGGTCATTGGTGTTCATAATTTTTTCCCAATTATAGTTACCTAACATCTGTAGGACCTTATATGTATCGATTGATAAGGTTATTTTTTTTTGTTCTGTTGCTTTTCAATATAATCTACTGACAGGAAGATCAGAAAACTATCGGTAATGCTAGAATTTACAGCGAAAGACCTGAAATCCAGTTCCGTTTTGGGCTCATTTCTACGTATAAAAAAAGTGCCGCTGACCCTTGTGGATGCATTTAGGTGAGATTCAAACCCCAGAGACATTAACATTGATATATAGTTGTTTGCCGCCATATTGTCATTATAGGGAGTGTTATATTTCAATCACCAATGAGAACATCAAGATTTTGCCTTGCGTTACCCAAAATAAATGTCTCTAACAAATCTCTAGCGACGCATGATGTTATATGTAAATTTGTTTAAAACAAATTTTATGCTACCTATTGATATTTTAGTTAGTGGCGAGATGGTATGCACGAGTTTATAGTTAAGATTGGTCCTTATGAAACAAGC
Source organism: Myrrha octodecimguttata (assembly GCA_958510865.1). Classification (NCBI taxonomy): domain Eukaryota; kingdom Metazoa; phylum Arthropoda; class Insecta; order Coleoptera; family Coccinellidae; genus Myrrha; species Myrrha octodecimguttata. The sequence continues at coordinate 19,390,451 of OY294060.1, forward strand.
ACCCTGTCGCACTGGTTCACTGTACTAGTCACTATTGTTAAAAACAGTAATATAGCCAGGGATTTTAAAGTCTGCTACATCATTAATGAATCTAGTTTCACTCAGTATAAGTACATATATTTAATTTAGTAAAATCGTGAAATTTCTTATAGGCTTTTCTTATGTCCAACTGCAGTATCTGAAAGCTGAAAGTTATTAAGGAGTTTGCATTGGTCTAATGCTTTAGCCAGGTCATTCAACTCAATTGGATCCTGCTTGACTGTTAAAGGGGGTGTTTCAAGTTCTAGTTTCAAGTTCTTGTAATTGCGCTTCAGTACCACCCCACCCCATTTTTCAACGTTGTAAAAAAAACAACACACAAGCTACATTCAATAGTTAATTCTACTTCTGAGAATTTCAATGTGATAGTTAAATGTGTGGCATTTCGGATCATTACTTCGATGGTCGGTTGTAGAGTTTTTTTTTGCGCGCATGTTCTAGGGAAATAGCGTGCGATCGTTTTGTCCAAGTGCAAAATTTCGTGCTGATCGTGTCTTCAGAACAAGTTGAAAGAAAGTTTCAAATTTTTTTCAAATATTCAATATTCTGTGATTTTCTTATCATATTATCTTCATTAAATTCTGTATGAAACTTCAAACTGTCGTTTCTCGATGAAGTACTGAATTTCAATTCGATCTAATCTGTAAATTTGGAATTATTGGGAAAATGAAATTATGAATGGGTATATCTGCGGAATCATTGGGTGGATTTTACCCATCCACGAATTCAGCCCTCGTAATTAAGGTCCAAACTTTCTCTACAAATATCGAGTTTCTAAGTTGTTTCTTTCGGAAGTTATTGTGTTCAGGGTCGGTCGTTAGGTCGATTTTTTTTGATTTTTTGCATTTTCTGAGAACATTCACTATGGTAGTGGAGTTTTTCACACCATCGAAAAGAAGAAATTTCAACAAAAGGCACACCGACTCTTTGAAAAAAAAATGATATTTTGACACGAGAATTTTCGATATCAAATCAAAATAAGGTGAAAAAATTAATATATCAAATCAAATGAATCACAGTGTATTTGGAACATAGAAAAGTAAGTTTTCACAAAATTTCTTGAAAAACAAAAAAATTTGTGGAAGATGAAAATAAAACACCAAAAACTAAGTTTTTCGAATTTTTCACATGAATTTTGAGGTTATGTGAAAAAAGTGTTAAAACAAAAGTTGTAGGTACTTTCATTCCCTACAACTTTGTCATTTCACGTTTTTTCATAGGACTCGTAGCTTCGACGGAAATCGGGATTGACTGTTTTTTACCCTTACATTAATTTTGAGGTTATGTGAAAAAAGTGTAAAAAAAAAAGTTGTAGATAGTTTCATTCCCTACAACTTTGTCATTTCATTTTTTTTCATAGGACTTGTAGCTTCGAAGAAATCGGGATTGACTGTTTTTTACCCTTGAAATCTCACCCCTTTCCACTTCCCGACCTCAGATCGCCCGTAAATTATTTTTCCTCCAATTTTTATTATATTCTCCTCCTTTTGCAATGGGTTTCAGCCTTCTATTGTTTTATTTCCCTCTTGATCATTTTTAACGGCTTCTACCCTGGTCTTTTTGTGCCAAATTCAATTGAAAGCTGATACGATAGGATACTCAAGAAATTTTGTATAAGGTAGAGCTACGGTAGTCTTCAACTAATTCTCTTATCTGACATTTCAAAAGACAGGGAGGATATAACTTCAAAATTTCAAATGGCGATTATCCCATAGCTCCATAGTAGGATTTCGACCATTAAAAGACTGAACAGAAATATTCAGGATCGTTAACCTACTCTGAGAATTTCATGACACAACTTTTTTTCTAAAAACTATCAAGAAAAGCACTGACGTGAAAGTCAGGAGCTTTTACGAGCTTGTTCAAATTCTATCTATAAGATCAACACGAAATTCTGCAAGTAGTTGCGTGTTGGTAATCTGCACCTGATTAAGAAGTTTCAATCTGATTGCATCTGTACTTCTTAAGTTATTGCGCAAATAACGTTAAAATTGCAAATAACAACGAAATTTGGCACAGTTTTTTCCTTATATCTCCGAAAGTAACGGATCGAATTGAAATATATAACTTTGTTGTTAAATACTGACTCAAAGGTTTGTGCCAAATTCTATTGAAATCTGATCAATATTTAAAGAGGAAAAAAAATTTTCATATAAAAATTTAACAATTTTCGAATAAATTTTTTTTTTAATTTTCTCACTACTGGATCCACATGAAAGTATGCTCTTAGTTGCGCGTTGATATTTCAAAACGTCCACGAAGTTCTAATTTATCGAGTCAATACTTCATGAGATATTAAGGAATTAACCTCATAATTTCAATTGCACCTAACTGCGAAACTATCCAACTGTTTTTACCCATTAACGAGCTTAGCCGAGGTATTTGGACTCCAAACCTAATATGACAATTTCAAGTCGTTAAGTCTTTTCCTTCGAAAGTTAGAGCCCATACGGACGGAGGGCCGTACGATCGGCCCAACGGACAGAATTGAATTCGACCATGGATTTTTCTTTAGGGATTTCAATCCAATCGTTTAAGACCATTTTCGGCATAAAATTCGAAAATTACAGACATCGTGACGGAATGATAACGCGCTGTTCCCTAGAACAAGCGCGTGATAGGCCACTTACAGTCAACTTACAGATTATCAGGGAGAGCAACCTTATCGTTTGGGACCTTATTTTCCAGCTTACTGTAAATACGTATGTAACAAAACCAAACCATCGAGTCTTTCATAAATATATACGAGGATTTACTCAAGCTGAAAACCTGACTCAGTTTAAGTAACAAAATCGTAATCAATCTATTCCACGGTCTAAGGATGGTCTTTATAGAAGCGATTCAAGTTTAAGTTGAAATTGATTTGTTCATGATCGTTGAAAGGAAAATAATTATCGGGTAATCAAGGCGAGTTTCCTTACTATTCCTGCACACGAATTAAAAAGGGAGAAGGGAAGAAAATTGGTGCCGCTCCTTCAAGAGCGGCGTCCTCAATATCAGACCCAAATAAAGGGAATTTAATAGTCTGTCTCGGGCATGATGATATTGGCAGATCCAGTGCCCTACTCGACTTCTAGATGAGTTCAGAGTACAAGTGACGCCAACACCAAGAATTCGGCATATTCCAGGCATCTGGGGTCGGAAGAAAATTATGCAATGAATAAGGCAAATTATGACAGCGGTGCTGCATCGAAATAGGAAAAGGCTTGAAGTCACGATATCTCCTTTAGTGTGAGTTGGTGAAAAAATTTTTGAACATCATTATTTTGAGGAGCTCGTTCTAGTTAACGAGTGAGTTATCATTCTGCGCAAATGTATGTAATTTTCCAATTTTTTGACCAATTTGGACCTTAATGATCACGTCGGGCCAACTGGATGAAGAATCCGTCGTCAAAATGAATTGTGGCTTTTGGCTGTATGTTTTCCCACTTCCTAAGAAACAAATCAAAAGACTTGAAATTTCATTGTTTCATAACTCGAAAAATACCGATTCGAGTTGAAAACTGGGTTACAGATGTAAAGTACCAATGTGAAGCTGTATGTATTCATGATGATCAATCATATCAGTTTCGTTTTTTTTAACTGACTCTAAAGTATTCGATATTTCAGAAACATCATGCCACATGCTGCTGAAATTTGGTGCCTACATATGAAGTACCTATAAAATGGGTTATGCAGGTGTGAAATAGAGGGTCGAATAGATACGGAACACAACGTTGATCTAGACGAGGATCAGAACCCAATGGAGTAGTGAAAGAATCAAAACCTCAGCGGGATGCCATATTAAATAAACGACTGTTCTCTTGCAATGTTAAGTGAATTGGGAAGGCTTTAGGCTCTGCAATCTGCAATGTCATGCTACGATATCAAATCAGTCGCACTCCGGACGTCAGATTGGTTATACCATATCTGTTGAAAATAAATACGACACTTTTAATGCATTATAGCGAGGAATTAAGTCGCCACAATAAATAGCACAAATAATATACTGCGTGAAGATAGGTATACTCAGGTTCAAAAATAAAGTCAATTTTACAAAAGTAAGAAAATTTCAAACAAGTAATCAAATGATCAACATTTGATACATAAAAGTGAATCCCCATTACCCTTGGTTACGGCATGATTCGTGAACCGTTCGACTAATTGAGCTAATTCTTTTTTGTTATGTTTTGGTTTGGTCGGGAGAAGGTTTTCATGAAAGGAAAACTTAAGGAAAGTTGCAGAATGATATAAAAATCACATTTTCCAAAATGATATTCATTTTATTCATTGATAGTTTTCAAAGCTATGTTTCATATGTTTAGAAGCTAGCATGATTAATTACATTAGATAGTTTGGTTTTAAAAATTGAATTGAATAGTCATCATGTAACACAAACTTCCTGGCGAAATATCTGAGAGGTCCTAATCCCAAAGTGGTCACAAAAAACACATGATTTGGGGATTAGCAAAGCGAGCTCCTAAAGTCATCGCAGACGTAACCAGAATTGGATATTTACATTGTGAGTTCCTAAAATCATCCCAAATGTTATCATAATTGGGAATCCACAACGCGAGTTCCTTAAATCATCGCAGATATAACCAGAATACGAAATTCGCGAGTTCCTAAATTCACCACAGACGCAACAAGAATAGGAAACTCGCAATGCAATGCAGACGTAATCGGAATAGAAAATTCGCAATACGAGCTCCTAAAGTCATCCCGTATGTGACTGTTGTTATATGTGGGATCATGAGGAAAATTTTTCACGATATCCCTCCTGCGAAGTTTGAACAGAGAGAAATTGCAGATAATTTCATTTCGTTATCCATTATTTATAGTTAAGCATAATATGTGTTTGATTCATAAATACCAAATATACAGGGTCCTGCAATTGTGCGTTAGGCTTTCATAGCTGCCAAACCAGACGTTTTAGAAGTTTAGTTGGAAAGCATATTTTTCCAACGGTACGGATCTCATTCAGAAAAAACTGCAAAATCTCTACGAAACAGTAGTTCGGTAAAAGCCCTCTACCGATTTCCAGAAGAGATATAAACATGAATTTGATCAGAATTTCTTTTAACTTAAGAATTTGCCTAGTCATCGTTCCTAAATGATCAACCTCCTTTATACAGGGTGTCCGTTATCAATGTCCAAATATGAAAAATTTCAATTTGTTTTTTCTCGATTTTTTCAAATGTAACATCCTGTATTTTTTTTTCATGATGATGTACACAGTTTAAAACCTTAAATTTTTTCAAAAGTAACCTTAGGATTATTTTCACTCCTGTGTCCCGCAGACACGAAATATGACATTTCAGCCAAAAATTTCAGGAAGAATGAACATAATAACTAACAGATATTTTAAATGAATCACACAATGAAACCAAACTGAATGACCAATTTTCGAAAAACTTTAAAACCCTTCCAAAATCATAATCCTTGAAGTTCAACATGAAAATGATAATGTTTGCCGAATAAGTAACACGTACATAGGTATTATTGGTAACTTGTGTATTCTTACGATTACAGAGTTTTATCGGCAACCAAAAAAATTATTATTCATGAAATGGTTTGTTGCGATCTTAGAGATATCGGAAGCCTAGCTACGCCACAGCAGGGACAGATCAAGTGATCCAATTCGCGGGGTGTAAGCCTGCAGGTGCAGATCTCTGAGACGCGACGTCAGTACTGCGACAGCAGCAGTGCACGTCGCAGAGGGACAAACTCAATGTAACTATTATCGCAAATAAAGTTTATCAAACGATACAGTCCACTTTAATTCAAACCAGTGCACCCGTAAACATGTTTCATATGATTTTCATGTCGGAGCAGTGCTACAGAAACTGTTATCAAGTACATCGATTATTATTATTGATCAAAATATTGTTATTCAGAGCTCAAAGTTATTTCCGAATACAATAAATTGAGATGAATTTTGGTAAAGATGAAATGGTTGATATGATTTTCATGTTGGGGCAGTACCACAGAAACAGATCCTATGCTGTCGAATATCCCGAGAGAAGACATCCACATGAGTCGAGTTTTCGGAGGCGTTTAAACAGATTTGTAGAGACAGGAGATGTCAAGTATAAAAAGAAGAGAGGATAAAATAGGCCACTTACGAAGACAAGGAGCTCGAGGCTTTACTGCATGTAACTGAAAATCCACACACAAGCCCAAGGGAGCTTGGTGTATCCTGTAGTATAAGTGAGCGTTCAGTTCGAAGAAGCTTCAAAAAGAATAAGTATCATGCCTACCACATTCAGATGCACCAGGTGCTTACCTATCGCGATTTTGAAAACCGTCTGAATTTCTAATGTGCAAGTTTTCCAATTGAACAGATACCTATATTTTTTGAATTTGTTTTATTCAGTGATGGGGCAACCTTCCACAATTCTGGAGCCATCAATAGGCACAATTTTCATTATTACTCTGTAGAAAATCCAAGAACTATAAGGGAAATAGACAATGGACACAGGTGGTCATTGAATGTCTGGGGAGCAGTAATCGGCAATCATGTGATAGGCCTTCATTTTTTCCAAGGAAATTGAGATGGAGCTGCATATTTGAATTTCATTCAGAACATTCTTCCCGGAAGGTTAGCAGTGTTACCTACGGAAATACGAAATGAAATATGGTTTCAGCATGATGGAGCACCCGCTCATTATCCTCGTCCTGTGAGGGATTTACTGGACCAACAGTTTCCAATTAGATGGATTGGTAGGGGCGGACCGACAAGATGGGCTGCCAAATCACCGGATCTCACCAAAATAGATTTTTTTCGTGGGGATACATAAGGGAAATCGTGTAGGATGAAGTTCCAACAACAGCTTCCAATATGTGAGAGAGGATTGTGAAAGCTTTCCGAATCATTACTCCAGCCATGCTGATGAGGGTTAGTGGGTCATTCAATGATCGGATCGCTTTGTGTTCCAGAGAAGGCAGACGACACTTTGAACATCTCTTGGATCATTACCACAATTTTTCTTCGTCTTTTTCAACGCCCGTTTGCTTTTATATATCCAATATTTGAATAAAATATTCCGTTCTGATTTCATTTTTCGTGCCTGCTGGACGCAGGAGTGAAAATAACCCTTTGGTTACTTCTAAAAAATGTAATGTTTTAAACTGTTTACATCATCATGAAAAAAATACATTTGAAAAAATTAAGAAAAAACTATTTGAAATTCTTGATATTTGGACATTAATAAAGGACAGGTATATAAGAGAGGTTGATCATTTAGGAACGATTCATGTTTCTATCACTTCTGAAAATCGGTAAAGGGGTTTTACCGAACTACTGTTTCGTCGAAATTTTGCAGTTTTTTCTGATTAAGATCCGTATGGTTGGTAAAATATCCCTAATATCTTGCATCATGGTAGAGGTATTGAAGAGCATTGAAAATATGCAAAAATATAAGGGGTGTTTCATTTATAAAATCACTCATTTGTTGAATTATTTCATTTGGGAACACACTGTATATCAGACATTAATTTCCTGAAATGCAGAATTGAAAGTACAAAGGGAATGCTTTTCAACTAAATTCCTAAAACGTCTGGTTAGGCAGCTATGGAAGCCTAACGCACTATTGCAGTACCCTGTATAACTGTTGAGAGATTTTCTAGAAAACCCATATAGGATAATCGGCAAACATACAAAATAGTTAAGACATAATCCGCATTGACTCCATCATATTTCTTTACTGAATTTTATGATGCACGCTTTTCCGTAAGGTTATGATGGAAAATGCTGTGATATATTCGGTGGAGGGGAAAATGCAAGTCAGGTTGAATCCTGTATTAAGAAGTAAAAGTGTCTAGCAAATGAACAGTTCTATTAATATATAATCTCCTTCATAGAATGGTTCTATACTAAAAACAAGTTATCAACTAGTACACTAGTTAATATCAATATGAACGCAATTAAGTAACATATACAGGGTGTCCCAAGTTCGAGTGCCTATTAGACGTTGCTGAAGAACTGGACATATTTGAAATCTGAAAATTGGGATTATGATATTGTTCAAAATTTTCTACTGAGCTAAAATATTTTCGGAGCCTGATCATTTCCGGTTATAACTACAAGGACTGAAAATAAATTTGTTCGAAACTTTTTCTCCATTTTTTCGTTCCTGATATGATTGAGTATTCCATGCTGAATACATTTATGTTGAAACCATTGTATTCCTTCAAATAGTTTTCAAAATAACGAAAAAAACGAAAAAGAGTAAAATATTTGAAGTCAGTATTATGTTCATTTTTCTTAACCTCAACATCCTGAGCGTAAACTGTTCTCATAACATCAAAGTAGAAGAATGTGGAACAGGCATGGATCTTTTGAATTTCAGAAATATCATCACAGGGTGTTTCAAATTTTGTGTCGAAAACTGTGATCGAAAATTGGCCATAACTTTTTTTTTCAGATTAGAACCCTATTTTTTATAATTGCGTTGGACTCTGCGGAGAAAAATAATGATAGTACTCTAACAGCCGGTTTCACAAAACTTTGATTGCCATATCAAGGGCTTGATTGTCAGTCAACAGTAAATTCTGTGCTCGATTTCAGTTCATTTTCAACCAAACCATCGAATGCAAACCTTAATCAACGAATCGATCAGATGTCAAGTTTTGTGAAACCGACGATAAGATGTTCTTCCCCCCGAATTCAGTAATATCTCGGTTATTTGTGATTTTCTGGATTTACGTTGTACGTAGAGTCAAATTCATCTAATCTGTTGCATTAGAATATTCTGTGACCATAGAAGATATAGGGCCATATTTATAGTTGTTCCTTGAGGCTTCCTTACTGAAGGCCGCCTTGAATTTGCTTTTCTATGGAAACAAATACAAGTTTGTTTGCGAAACATAGAAATGCAAATTCGAGGCGGCTTTCAGTAAGGAAGCCTCAAGGAACAACTATAAATACGGCCCTTAATATCCCATCAATAATTCACAGGTGACAGTCCTAATTATTAGTTGTTATCTCTACTTCTCGATTTTTTTAAGAAATTAAGCGTCGCTATTTGAAAATCCTTATGTTGTAAGCTTCCTATATATATTCAAATACAGTTTTCAATATTATTCATTATTTTACTTTCCCGGTGAATGCTACCGAATATTTTTTATTGTACCGCATAAATAAAAATCTAAAGGCGTAAGATCAGGAGATCTTGGGAGCCAAGAAAGTGAAGATCGGAGTCCAATCCAACGATCACCAAACATCGCATTGAGTTCCTCAGAAACCTCGAGCGAACTATGTGCCAGAGCTCCATCCAATTGGAGATATGCGTTACTAGACCTACTCAACGGCAATTCATCTGTAAAATTAGAAACAAAAGTCCTCAGAATCTCAAAAACTTTTTCTGCGTCCAAATTTTCTTAGTAAATGTAGTACCACACTTTATTATCCAAAAAAGAACAAAAACATTGAAACTGAATCTTTTCTGGAAATTTCTCTTTCTTTTTTCATGAGGATTTCCACTTTTCCAAATGTAACAATTTTTCTATTGAATATAGACCTTCATTACTGAATTTTGCCTCATCTGTCCAAATAATCTTTCTCAAAAAACTTTCGTTATTTTCCCAACAAACACATACATACAGCAATTGTACAGTTTCTGCATCACAAGTGCGACCGGAATGCAGTACATACAATGTTGTATTAAAACTGCACAGTCTCTGCATTGGTGATCCTAAAAATGCAGTCTTTTAAATACAGCTGCTGTACAGCTTTCGTGCAACAAAATCGAAATGCTGTATGAGACAACGCGTCAGCTTCTTTAGCTATGTGAACCTGGCAATTGACCTTGAAATTTTCTCATGAAAATTTTGTGATCGATTGTACCCGGTAGGTACCCGAATGTACCACAAAAATTTTCGTTTGTACCCCTAACGTTTTCTCTATACAGCCATTATAACTTTTGAACCCACCGGCACCCAAAAAAAAAAAATTCGAACTTTCCTCATAAAAACTTGGTGAAGGATTGTACCAGGTAGGTACCCGATTGTACCATATTTATTTTTGCTGAAATCCCCATGGTTTTTTTTGCACATCAATTCGAATTTTTTTTCTCTTCAACTCGTGATTGGCCGATAGTTGATGGAATTTTTGTATGAAAATTCTGTGGTCGATTGTACCCGGTAGGTACCCGATTGTACCACAAAAATTTTCGTTTGTACCCCTAGCGTTTTTTCTATACAGCCATTATAACTTTTGAACCCACCGGCACCCCAAAAAAAAAATCGAAATTTCTTCATGAAAACTTGGTGAAGGATTGTACCAGGTAGGTACCCGATTGAACCACATTTATTTTCGCTGAAATCCCCATGATTTTTTTTGCACATCAATTCGAAATTTTTTTTTCTTCAACTCGTGATTGGTCGATAATCGATGGAATTTTTGTGTGAAAATTCTTTGGTCGATTGTACCCGGTAGGTACCCGATTGTACCACAAAAATGTTCGTTTGTACCCCTAACGTTTTTTCTATACAGCCATTATAACTTTTGAACCCACCGGCACCCAAAAAAAAAAATTCGAAATTCCCTCATGAAAACTTGGTGAAGGATTGTACCAGGTAGGAACCAGATTGTACCACTTTTATTTTTGCTGAAATCCCCATGGTTTTTTTTACAAATCAATTCGAAATTTTTGTTCTCTTCAACTCGTGATTGGCCGATAATTGATGGAATTTTTGTATGAAAATTCTGTGGTCGATTGTACCCGGTAGGTACTCGATTGTACCACAAAAATGTTCGTTTGTACCCCTAGCGCTTTTTCTATACAGCCATTATAACTTTTGAACCCACCGGCACCCCAAAAAAAAAATCGAAATTTCTTCATGAAAACTTGGCGAAGGATTGTACCAGGTAGGTACCCGATTGTTCCACATTTATTTTCGCTGAAATCTCCATGGTTTTTTGTGTGAAAATTCTGTGGTCGATTGTACCACAAAAATATTCGTTTGTACCCCTAACGTTTTCCTTATACAGCCATTGAGACCTTTGAACCCACCGACATCTAGAAAAAAAAATGTTATATTTTTTCATGAAATCTTGGTGAAGGATTGTATTAGATAGGTACCCGTTTGCACTACTTTCATTTCTGCTGAAATCCCCATGGTTTTTTCTGCATATCAATTCGAAAATTTTTTCTCTTCAACTCGTGATTGGCCGATAATCGATGGAACTTTTGTGTGAAAATTCTGTGGTCGATTGTACCCGGTAGGTACTCGATTGTACCACAAAAATTTTCGTTTGTATCCCTAGCGTTTTCTTTATACAGCCATTATAACTTTTGAACCCACCGGCACCCCCAAAAAAAAAAAAATAGAAATTTCTTCATGAAAACTTGGTGACGGATTTTACCAGGTAGGTACCCGATTGTACCACGTTTATTTTTGCTGAAATCCCCATGGTTTTCTTTACACATCAATTCGATTTTTTTTTTCTCTTCAACTCGTGATTGGCCGATAATTGATGGAATTTTTGTATGAAAATTCTGTGGTTGATTGTACCCGGTAGGTACTCGATTGTACCACAAAAATTTTCGTTTGTACCCCTAGCGTTTTCTCTATACAGCCATTATAACTTTTGAACCCACCGGCACCCCCAAAAAAAAATCGAAATTTCTTCATGAAAACTTGGTGAAGAATTGTACCCGATAGGTACCCGATTGTACCACAAAAATTTTCGTTTGTACCCCTATCGTTTTCCTTATACGGCCATTAGGACTTTTGAACCCACCGACATCCAAAAAAAAATGTTATATTTTTTCATGGAAACTTGGTGAAGGATTGTACTAGATAGGTACCCGTTTGTACCACACTTATTTTTGCTGAAATTCCCATGGTTTTTTTTGCACATCAATTCGAATTTTTTTTCTCTTCAACTCGTGATTGGCCGATAATCGATGGAATTTTGTGTGAAAATTCTATGGTCGATTGTGCCCGGTAGTTACCTGATTGTACCTCAAAAATTTCCGTTTGTACCCCTAATGTTTTCTCTATACTGCCATTATAACTTTTGAACCCACCGGCACCCCAAAAAAAAATCGAAATTTCTTCATGAAAGCTTGGTGAAGGATTGTACCAGGTAGGTCCCGATTGTACCACTTTTATTATTGGTAAAATTCCCATGGTTTTTCTTACACATTCGAATTTCTCTCCTCAACTCGTGATGGGTCGACAATCGCTGAAATTTTTCTGTTGGCGATTGTACTCGGTAGGTACCCGATTGTACCATTTCCATTTCTGTTTGAAACATTATTGTTGTCCCTACACACCAATTAAAAATTATTGAGTGGAAATTTGTGGTTCATTGTACCCAATTTCACCACAAAAATATTCATTTCTCTACCCGAAGTTTCTTCTATACAGAGTGTTCTACAAGCTCTATGACAAACTTTGACAGATGGTAGCTGTGCTTATTCTGAATATTTTTTTCCTATGAACATAGGTCTGATTCTTTCTCGTTTCGAAGTTACAAGCATTTGAAAAAATGTATATCCATGTTTTGATCAAGTAGACCGACATAAAATATAAATATAAATGGAAAGGTCAGGGAGGACCAATACAATGGGCACCTCGTTCGCCGGATCTAAATCCTTTAGATTTTTATTTATGGGGACATATGAATCAGCTTGTTCATCATGTAGAAATCGAATCGCATCAACAATTACTTGATAGAATTCAAGATGCAGCAAACCAAATACGAAACGACCCAAATCTGATCCGCCGAGTAACGAAATCTTTAGTTCGTCGATATGAAGCTTACATTCAAGCCGAAGGTGGATATTTTGAACAATTTTTATAGTATCAAAATTTCCATTTATAATTATGATTTGAAAATGAAAATACAATTTTTCAAAGGCTTGTATCTTCTTAACAAAAACGAATCGGATATATGTTCATGGGAAAAAAAATGTTCAGAATTAGAACAGCTACCATCTGTCAAAGTTTGTCATAGAGCTTGCAGAACACCCTGTATAGGAAATGTGAGACTAATCGTCAGCCCACAAAACGGATTGAATTCTTCTGTTAGTATTCTGTGATCAGTTTAACCAGAAAAGAACCCGAGAGTACCTTTGATATTTTCATCCAAATACCCAATCGTAATAGGTTAGTATCGAATGGTATTTTTATTTGAAATGTGGGTTTTTTTTCAGCTTTTATAGAGTTCTCTCAGCGAACTATAAAATGCTGAATCAGAAAAAATGTATCCTTTTGCACATTTGTTGCTAAGTAACATATTCTTTTCGCAACGGGAACTTCTATCTGGCTTTAGTTAGGTTCCTGTGTGTCAGCGAATTTTTAAATTAAAAACCCTTCTGGACCTGCTTCAGTTACTCTAGTATCGAAGCTGATATGAGTGAATTTTAAGACAATTTGTTATATCTACTTCAGAAAAACCTTGTCATTAAAACCAACGTGGATCATTGGGATTCTGGATATAAGGTTGTATATTATTATTTATTTTCACCGAATTATTTTTATTTCCAACTGGCATTATGCTTGTTTTATGAACTATAGGTGTTAGAAATTCTTTTTTCCTCATACATACTTCTGAGTTATTTTCTCAAATATTGAACGCGTTTCGAAAAAACGTCCCCACTCTCACCTTGGAATATTTGCATTACTGGAAATGGTGGAGTCCTCATGGCCGATCATAAACACAATAAATTCCGAAAGAATCAACTAAGAAACTCCATATTTGTACAGTAGCTTAGAACCTCAATGACGAAGGCCGAAATCCAAAATTTGATTTTCCCAATATTTCGAAAAAATTTCGTGGGAATAATTCGATCAGAAAATAACGGAATATAGAATATTTGAAAAAAAAATTTGAAATTTTTTCCTCAAATTGTTCTAATGACATGATCATCACGAAATTTTGCACAAAGTTGGCCGTCTGCATTTTCACACCTAAATTCCATCGATTATCAGCCAATCAGGAGTTGAGGAAAAAACAATTTTCGAATTGATGTGTACGAAAAACCATGAGGATTTCAGCAAAAATGAAGATGATACAATCGGGTTCCTACATGGTACAACCCCTCACCAATTTTTCATGAAAAAATTTTTTTGGGTATCGGTGGGTTCAAAAGTTATAAGGCTGTATAAAGAAAACGTTAGGGGTGCAAACAAAAATTTTTGAGGTACAATCGGGTACCTACCGGGTACAATCGACCACAGAATTTTCACACAAAAATTCCATCGATTATCGGCCAATCACGAGTTGAAGAAAAAAAAATTTCGAATTGATATGCAAAAAAAACTATGGGGATTTCAGCAAAAATAAACGTGGTACAATCGGGTACCTACCTGGTAAAATCCTTCACCAAGTTTTCATGAAGAAATTTCTATTTTTTTTTTTTTGGGGGGGTGCCGGTGGGTTCAAAAGTTATAATGGCAGTATAAAGAAAACGTTAGGGGTACAAACAAAAATTTTTGTGGTACAATCGGGTACCTACCGGGTACAATGAACCACAGAATTTTCACACTCAAATTCATTCAATTATCGGCCAATCACGAGTTGAAGAGAAAAAAAACTTCAAATTGATGTGTGAAAAAAACCATGGGGATTTCGGCAAAAATAAAATTGGTACAATCGGGTACCTACCGGGTACAATCGACCTCAGAATTTTAACATAAAAGTTCCATCGATTATCGGCCAATCACGAGTTGAAGAGAAAAAAATTTTCGAATTGATATGTAGGAAAAACCATGGGGATTTCAGCAAAAATGAAAGTGGTACAAACGGGTACCTATATAGTACAACCCTTCACCAAGTTTTCATGAAAAGATATAACATTTTTTTTTTGGATGTCGGTGGGTTCAAAAGTCTCAATGGCTGTATAGGGAAAACGTTAGGGGTACAAACGAAAATTTTTAAGGTACAATCTGGTACCTACCGGGTACAATCGACCACAGAATTTTCACACAAAAATTCCATCGATTCTCGGCCAATCACGAGTTAAAGAGAAAAAAAATGTCGAATTGATGTGTAAAAAAAACCATGGGGATTTCAGCAAAAATAAAAGTGGTACAATCGGGTACCTACCTGGTACAATCCTTCACCAAGTTTTCATGAGGAAATTTCGAATTTTTTTTTTTGGTGCCGGTGGGTTCAAAAGTTATAATGGCTGTATAGAGAAAACGTTAGGGGTACAAACGAAAATTTTTGAGGTACAATCAGGTACCTACCGGGTACAATCGACCACAGAATTTTCACACAAAAATCCCATCGATTATCGGCCAATCACGAGTTGAAGAAAAAAAATTTCGAATTGATGTGCAAAAAAAACCATGCGGATTTCACCAAAAATAAATGTGGTACAATCGGGTTCCTATCTGGTACAATCCTTCACCAAGTCTTCATGAAGAAATTTCGATTTTTTTTGGGGTGCCGGTGGGTTCAAAAGTTATAATGGCTGTATAGAAAAAAATTTTTTGTGGTACAACCCAGGCAACACAGAGAGGTTTTAAAGATATCCCGGCGATATCTTCTCAGAACATTGAGAGTACTTTTTTTACTTCTCTAATAAGTCACAGGGAGTGCTATATTTCCTCCAAATGTCCGCCACAGCGATATTCTCGAAGAGATCCTGAAGATATCGCATGCGGAAATTCTCAAACTTCCCACAATGGGAGGTCTATGGGAAATTCGCTCACACAGTCTCATGGCGAAGAGTTTAAGAAATTCTCAAATACTTCCCATCGCGAGATTTCAGGGAGTACGACATGCGATATTTTCAGGAAATGCCCCTAACGAAAATATCCGGAAGTACAGATATTAACTTGTGAATTATATTTCTGGAAAGATTCCTGATGATAATTATATAGATTTTGTGCCGACTTGCTTTGTGAAAATAGCAGCATCAACACACAGCACTTTGCCTACACAGATCAAAAATCCTCACGAGTAGCGTCAGGTAATATACCCAAGACAAGGATTTACAGATCTACTTTACCAGAGATCCGCGAGATGGCGAGCTCCTTGATTAAAATATCCAGGCGATATCGTAACATATGAGCGCTTGGATTGTCGGTTCTTACGTCTGGTGGTTAGATGACTTCGAGTATTGTTTAGCGCGGTCGAAATTTATATTCACTCTTCATTCGTATTTCGGATATGAATGAGATCCGCGAGATGGCGAGATCCGTGAATAAGATATACCAGACGAAATCGTAATATGAGCGCTTAGATTGTCGGTTCTTACATCTGGAGGTTAGATGGCTTTGATGAATATTGATGTGTATTTCAGAAATGAATGGAGATTAATTATCGGTTATTAGAAAAATTTATCCATACTCCATAATACTATGATGGGTATATGGAAACAAAATATTGATTTGAAATCCCTGTCAGTATTTGAATGAGAAATGTGTTGATGATTTCTTGAGGAAAAACAACGGATCTCAGATTGGTCGATATTCTGACGAATCTGAGAAAAATATGAAGCAGTTTCGATTAAATTTTGGCTTTTCTGTTTTCTTCCGAGAATTCTCGAAATTCTGCAGATTTGAGAACGTTATTTCCACTCGCATAATGTTGTACAAGTTTGCCGTTGTCCAACTGATACTGGTGGTGAGTTTCAATACAGAAATATGATAATGTGAAAAAGAGAGCATTCTTTGCGCTGAATGAAGTCATAAATGCTACTCGCTACTTTCGTTATCAACTAGTTAACTAGTCGATAACTATAGTTTTAGTATAAGACCATTGTATGAGCAGGGCCTTCATTCAATAGCAGAACTATAAATTTTCTAGACACCTCTTACTTGTTAATACAGGTTTCAACCTGAAATGCATTTACTCCTCCACCGAATGTATAAAAACGCCGTGATTTTGTACCACAAAATTTTTCATCATAACCTTCCGGAAAATCCGGCACCATAAAAGCCAGTAACAAAATATGATAGAGTCAATGTGAATTATGTTTTAACTTATTTGTTTTTGGTATGTTTGCCGATTATCCTATTGGTTTCTAGGAAGCCTCTCCGAAGTTATTTATTTCGTTCTTATGAGTCAAACAGATATTTTGCCTATATGTATAAATAGTGGACAACGAAATGAAATTATCTGCAATTTCTCTTTGTTCGAACTACGCACGAGGGATTTCGTAAAAAATTCTGCCTCATGTTCGGGATAACTTCAGGAACGTTAAGACAATTTTCCATTGTTGTTACACTCGGGATGATCTTTTGAGCTCGCATCGCGAATTTTCTATTCTGGTTATGACTGTGATAACATTAGGAACTCGCATTGCGAATTTCTTATTCTGGTTACGTCTGGGAAGACTTAAGGAACTTGCATTGCGAATTTTCCTTTCTTATTCTGTCTGTGATGACCGTTGGAACTCGCATTGCAAATTTCCTATTCTGGTTCCATCTGAGATGACTTCAGGAACTCGCATTGCGAATTTACCTTTCTTGTTATGTCTGTGATGAGTTTAGGAACTCGCATTGCGAATTTCCTATTCTGGTTACATCTGAGATGACTTCAGGAACTCGCATTGTGAATATCTAATTCTGGTTACGTATGCGATAACTTTAGGAGCTCGCATTGCGAATTCCCAAATCATGTAGTGTTTGTGATCACTTTAGGAAATCACTTAAGGAGTACGCGTGAAAGCCGGATTAGGACATCTCAGATATCTCGCCGGGAAGTTTGTGTTACTTGGAAATCGAGTACCTACCGGGTACAATCGACCACAGTATTTTCATACAAGAATTCCATCAATTATCGGTCAATCACGAGTTGAAGAGAAAAAAAAAATTCGAATTGATGTGTGAAAAAAACCATGGGGATTTCAGCAAAAATAAAAGTTGTACAATCGGGTACCTACCTGGTACAATCCTTCACCAAGTTTTCATGAGGAAATTTCGAATTTTTTTTTTTGGTGTCGATGGGTTCGAAAGTTATAATGGCTGTATAGAGAAAACGTTAGGGGTACAAACGAAAATTTTTGTGGTACAATCGGGTACCTAACGGGTACAATCGATCACAAAATTTTCCCGAGAAAATTTCAAGGTCAATTGCCAGGTTCACATAGCTTCTGTCTTTGATGCTATATTTCGTTCTAATAGTCAGCCATCGTTGTCTGTGCCGATAGCACATGCACAAACTGCATTACAAAGTAGCATAGCTCCTGCACAACTGCTGTATAGTGGCTGTACTTCGAACGCAGTTTGAACTGTACAGTTTCGATGCAATTCCGCGGGACATATACGGTCTGTTTCGATACAGCTACTGTACCACCATCGCTGCACTTCAAGTGCAGCAACGCTGTACAGTTTTTGTACTCTTGCTGCGTTTAAGTGTTTGCTGGTTTCGTTTTTTTTTTAAACTATTTGAAGGAATACAATGGTTTCAACATACATGTATTCAGCATGGAATACTCAATCATATCGGAAACGAAAAAATGGGAAAAAAATTCTCGAATAAATTTATTTTCACTCCTTGTATAACCGGAAATGATAAGTCTCCAAAAATATTTCAGCTCAGTAGAGAATTTTGAACAATATCATAATCCCATTTTCAGATTTCAAATATATCCGCAGTTCTTCAGAAACGTCTATTAATAGGCACTCGAACTTGGGACACCCTGTATGCAATTATGAAAGACTTGATTGATCGAGAAGAAAGCTCTCTTTTTCACGATAATATATTTCCGGACCGAAATTAACTACCAATATCGGTTAGACAACGGCAAACTTGTACAATTTAATGAGAGTGGAAATGAACGTTCCTAAATATGTAAAATTTCCAGAATTTTTAGAAGAAAACAGAAAATCCAAAATTCAATCGAAACTGCTTCATGTTTCTCTGAAGAGATTCATCAAAATGTTCACAAATATGAGATTTAATGTTTTCCCTCGAGAAATCATGAAAATTCAAACAGACAGGGATTCCTTATCAATATTTCATTTTTATATACCCTTCATATAGTGATATGGATATATTTTTCCAATTCATTTCCGAAATACAAATGGGTATTCAATTCCGGCCGCGCTAAACAATACTCAAAGCTAATCGTAAGGATTTATGGTATAAGTATTCGCCTTATATTTCGTTGAATTTGAATGAAAAAAGTGACGTCATCATTGGTAAATACGATCATCGATGAGCAGATGAGCACACCGTGCTTTACTTACATCGTGGTTCTGAGCATGATGTAAAAAAACATGATGTGCTCATCTGAAAAAAAGTGACGTCAGCAAGATTAAAATACAGGGAAACATATATTCTGTGCTTTGAATTTGAATGAAAAAGTGACGTCATCATTTGTAAATACCATGATGTAAGTTAAACGTGAATTGATTTCAAGCGATGGACCAAAATCTCCGGTTATAGTTACGGTTATCCACATTGACAGATAATCCTATACCCATATGTCAGTTTGGATAACCGCAACTATAACCGGAGCTTTTGGTCCATCGCTTGAAATCGATTATGGTGTGGTGGTGTGACGTCATTCATTCATTCAATCCCTTTTAAGTGTCCTCGGCTACTATGGCCATTTCACAAGCTTTCAATTTTACATTTATTCATTGACATTCATTCAGATTCATACTAACTATAGACTTTTTATTTATAGACAAACACAAACATTTACCTACGCCACAAACTTAGCACAACATTCATAACCTCGCCGGGATTCGAACCCAGTACCTCCGGTTTTACAAGCAGGCTATCAACCCACTGTACCACCGTGACGGTTATGACGTCACTTTTTCATTCAAATCCAAAGCACAGAAAATATATTCCCTATTTTAATTTTTCAGATGAGCACATCATGCTTTTTACATCATTGTAAATACGATCACAGATGAGCACACAATGTTTTACTTACATGATGGTTCTGAGCATGATGTAAAAAACATGGTGTGCTCATCTGAAAAATGAGTGTCGTCAGCGAGATTAAAATACAAAGAGTTTTATATTCCGTGTTTCGAATTTGCATGTTAATTCAAAGCACAGAATGAACACCTTTTTGTATTTGAATCTTGCTGACGTCACTCATTTTTCAGATGAGCACACCATGTTTTTTAAATCATGATCATAGGCGTTCTCGATTGGGCTTTGGTTCTGGTTCTGGTTGATGCTAATTTGACAGAATTTTTGACAGCGGTTCAGTTTCTGGTTCTATTCGTGACGTCATGTATAATAGTGAATCGAATGGAATGGTTGCATTCTACGGTTGACCGATGTTCTGTGCAGCTTACCTAACCTATAATAATAGACACAAGAAATTATAACTTACAATAATGGTTTGTTATATCTATGCACAAGATTCACCTGTGTTTTTCGTAACGCGTTGAGTTGACTTTTGTGAAGTGCAGAATTTTGAAATATTTCATATATCTTTTCGAAAATGAGTTCCCGCAAGAAAAAAATCAAGTTGGCTCTGGCGATGATTCTTGCGGATGAGTTAACATGCAATAATGAGCAATCTGCTGCATTATTTGGTGCTGCTGTGAATGTGTTCGTTAACGTGGCTAATTCGGCGACAAGTATGATGAATATGGTTACTCACTTCAGGGAAGACCACATAAGAATGCCAGATTATGAGATGTGGATAGATTCGTATTTGGAAACAGATTTCTTTAGTCATTTCAGGCTTAGCCGAAATACTTTTGCTGCTTTACTAAATGAAATTGGATTATCAAGAGCGAAGTTTTTTCCTCAAGCAAGCCATTATGGTGGACGTCTGGAAGTGAGTCTGGAGAAGACTCTTTTGATAACATTATGGTATTTGGCCAAGGGGGACACTCTGATATCAATATCAGATAGATTTGATGTGACGACATCGACAGTTTACATTGTTATGAGTAACTGTTTCGATTACTTAATGAAGCTACTTGATAAATATATAAAATGGCCAAATGAAGAAGAAAAAAGAACAATTTCTCAGGAATTCTTTAGAATTGCTGGTTATCCAGGTAAATATTCTTTAGAGATCATCAAAAAGATTTCACCAACATATTTTTGTATT
This sequence comes from Myrrha octodecimguttata, assembly GCA_958510865.1. NCBI lineage: Eukaryota > Metazoa > Arthropoda > Insecta > Coleoptera > Coccinellidae > Myrrha > Myrrha octodecimguttata. Next base: position 19,411,468 of record OY294060.1, read on the forward strand.
CCAAATCAATTCATCCACTTTTCATTCCAGACGTAATTGGAGCAATAGATGGTACTCATATTGCTGTTAAAGTACCATTACAGCAGCAGGATAGCTATATGAATAGAAAATTTTTTCATTCTCTAAATCTACAGGCGATATGCACTGCAAAATATGTATTAACATATATATTCACTGGATTTCCAGGATCAGCTCATGATTCAAGGGTATGAAACTTTATCGTATATTTTCCAATAATTCTTTGTTTCCTGAAATATTGAAAGAATATTCAGTCATTGAAGATCTGGTTGAATATGACTTCAAGAAATGATTGTTGTGTGAAATTGATTATAGGAAATTATGGGTTGGCTTTAAACCTTTCATCTTAATAATTGAGCAACAATAAATAGGGTGATAAGTCTGCATCAAAAAACTTAACTGTAATCTACTCAATTTTTTGGAAAATTCAACTTTCGTGGTGAAGCTCTTAACAAAGACATGTACAGGGCATCACCCTAACCAAAGGCACTGCAAGATTACTTTTTTTAGTCTACTATTGGGATAATTAAAAATTTGTTTTACAGGTATTCCAGAATTCAAACCTTTTCAAGCAGGTAGAGCAGTTAGGAGTGAAGAATTTCTTTTCAGAAAATTATCATTTAGTTGGTGATTCAGCCTATCCTCTCATGACATGGCTAATGAAACCATATGATCAAACCAGACTATCTGCTGCACAGAGCAAACATAACAATTCTCTTAGCCCAACCAGAGTGGTAATAGAGAATACATTTGGATTGTTGAAGGGTAGATGGAGAATTTTAAGATATATTAATGTGAATACTATTGAACGAGCAGTGGTTATAATTACAGTTTGTTGCATTCTCCACAATTTTTGTATTTTGAACAATGATTTTTGTGATGAAAAGCAGGATGAAACTGTAACTCTTCGAAGTGAATCAATTATTCAAAATAAAAGTACTGCTGGAAAGAAAAAAAGGGATTTGATCAGCAGTTCATTGTAATTATAATAATTCGTTTCACCTTTTTCTGTCTTCTATATAAATGCACACTTATTTGTGTATTGTTCCCGAGAACTGATGTATATTTGCTGGAGTTCGTTGTATATTTTGTCATTCATTAAAGAGTATTGAAAACAAATTGAATATCAATGGAGAAACCCCTTCAGAATACCCATTATTTTAAGTATTACATCTTACAACCTTTATTGACTCGAATTCGAAAAGAAATCAATGTATGTGTTTCAAAGTTAATTTAACGAATATATTTCTGTTAAACCTTCACATAATATAATATACTCTATTGTCATTGAACTTTCGTTCACAAATGACATAATTCAAATTATTTATTGACTCATTTCGAACTTGACCTTGAGAATTATTCTGAAATATCAACTCGTGTTGGTAAGATATTCTTGATTTTCAGGAGTAATGGCCTGAGGGACCATTTTGACAGCAATAATTCTAAGATTGTTGGTGTTTCTTCGAGAAATAATTACTAGACATCTTACACAATATTTTTATAATTCCTAGATATAAATTGTCTACTAGTCAACAATGAAAGAATCATACACGTTTGAGTATATTAAATGCCTTGCATAGGGAAATTAGAATGTTATTCCAAAGGATAATTGATCAATTTTAATTTTCATGTGAACCAGAATCAATGAATTAAATATATTACAACCGCTCTGGTTGAGTGGGTTTCTTTAGACTTTCATTTCATATTACATTTGGTGGAGAAAATAAATAATTGTTTCTTAAACAATAGTATTATTATTCAAGAGGGCTAAGAACACTTTGTATTATAAAAACCATACTATGTTCATTAAATATCTACTACGTGTATTTAAAAAATCTTGTTACTGTATATATTATTTATTGATATGATCACATATTAAGGAACGATGTATAAATAACTAATAAAAACATCACATATCATGTAACAGAATAAAGAATATGTATAAATATCACAAATATAGTATAATATAAGTAAGGCTAACAACTATTTGATAAAAAAATATATACAAGAGATCATGACGTGACTGCAAAAACATTCAAATGTAAATATCATGATGAAATATATTAATAACCAAAAAAATAAGATAAAACTCAAAAAAATATAAGTCATTAATTAAACAAGAAAAAACAATAAAGCTAAAAAAATTTTGAAACTCAAAAAAAATGTCATAAATAAAATATCAAGTAAATCAAATATCGAATCACATAACAAAAAAAAATGTAAACGAAACATTATATATATGTAGGAAACATTCTGAAAATGTAAAGAATGAATAGAATAAAAAAAAAATTAGAGATGATCATCAAATCAATCTGATGAAGAAGATGATCGCCTTCTAGATCTTTTCTTTGTATTTCCGCATAATTTGCTAAAGAGATCCAGCATTTGTTGTCGCTGTCGAGACTGGTTTTCCAAAATTTCATTTTGTTTGGCAAGGTTTGAATGCATAATCTGAGCGATATTTCTCAATTCTGTTATATTTTCCTTATGCATTAGTTTTATTTCATCTATTATTAGATTTTTTGTAGTTTTCACTTTCACTGATTTTTTTGCAGAAGAAAATCTATTCGGCGTTTCTGGATTATCATCCCTTGAGATCTCTTCAGCAATAAAGTTAGAGGCTGTGGATGGACCAGCTGATTCTTCATCACTCATGTCCATTAGGGATTCAATGTGGCCAGAGGGAGATACAACCTGTTCAGAACTGAATGAATCCACTAATGAACGAGGAGTGGCCTTATCTTTCTTCCCCAAAATGCTATGCATCTCATCAAAGAATGAGGGCTTTTTTTTATGCTCTGTTCCTGTTTTTTTAACATTATCCATAAATGCAATATAAGTCTTCTGCAGATTTGCAAATTTCTGCCGACATTTCTCGGCACCTTTCTTTATATCAGCATCAATATGGTATCCCGCTTCCTCCAATTCTCTGGCTATACTCAACCATAAACCATGTTTATGATGCTTTTTATCGTCAAACATCTTCATATAAGTTGATTGACTCCTTATCTTTAGGAGCAAAGATGTTGCCTCGTTATCTTTAGATGTTGGTTTGTGGTGTGGTAACCAAACTCTCGTGGAATTATCCTCCAAAACTTCATTTTTCTCTTCATCAGTTGCATCAAGGAAAACAGTGGTTGGCCCAGTATTGTCTTCCTCTTCAAATACTGGGTTCGGCTCTGAAAGCAAACATTTTATTTTCAATTACAATTTTCTTTCTTAGACACAAGTAAAGTCATTATGAAAGCTATGAGTACATCATAACTTACTCTCTATACTGTTGTTCATCCTTCTAACAGCTTCAGGAGCATTGGGCTGCTCTTCTGCTCTAATTATTTCTAACTGGCTCAGCTGTTCCTGAGAAATGCCGTATCCCCTTAATTGTCCAGTATGTACAGATCTCGTAATACGATCAATCGCAAAATCGTCATCTGAATTTAAAATTTAGAATGAGAAATGGGCTTATTCAACTAAATATACGAATAATAACGGAGGTTTCCATTCAGTTTTAAGAAGTAATAGTAAAAATGTTCCATACCTGTTAGAAAAAGTAGACATTCATCTATAGTTCCCTCAAATGAAATTAAATTGTTATTTATTATAAAATTAACGGCTTCCATAGCTGAACCAATAACACATTCGCAAGAGAGATCTGAGCTGAAATGAAGGAAAAATCCTCCACAGATCACAGACCAATAAACCATTGTTGTATTTTTTGTTAATCAGAAACATATGTGAAATATTTCTTTTCGAAATTCGGATTCTCAAACAATAACAAACTTGTCGAACGTTTGGAAGTGTTTAGACAAAGAAGGACATAGCATCAAAGAGAGAAAGATGATACCGCTGATTTGGAATAGCCAAAGGAGCTGGTTCTATAAAATTAGAACCAGGTTCTATCCGTGACGTCATCGATTATGAATCGAGAACGGTTGGTTCAGTTGTGGTTAACTTTTGGGTGATACCAAAGTCAATCGAGAACGCCTCATGTTTCTGAGTACTTCAATAGCCTGGGGGATTGAGAGATTGTCTAGGATACTGAAGCTAGTGGGTTTGAATCTCGGTGAGTTCATGGATGGTGTGTAAAATTTAGGGTGTAGGAATATGTCTGTGTGTCGTGTTCGTGTGTCTATAAATGAAAAAGTTTCTAGTTCGGTAATCTGATTGAATGTAATTGAAGGAATGATTGAATGAGTGAATGAATGTTCATGTTCTGTGTTCTGTGTCTCCAATTGAGGTTATAATTCTTTTGATTTGCTAGGTTCTATTTGTTGAGTTGAGGTCCTAAGTTTTTGAAAACTTTTTAACAATTTTGTACGCCCCTCATGCGCGCATATTCAATTTCTTAAACTTAAAAATGTCAGAGTGTAGCGAATATATTAAATCCACTTTTCCCCTTATTGACGATGATCTCAAACAATATGTTGAAGGTAAGATCAAGACATCAACAAGAATGTTAATCAATATATACCTTTCAAGATGTGCTAGTGAATGGTGTCGACGATTTCGAAGATGGTAATGAAGTATTCGACGCTATAGGAGAGGTCTTGCAGGAAATCTCAAGAGACAAAACAGAGTCTGACATAAGGTGGGAAGCTTTTATAATATTTATGTATAATCAATGTTAAACAACTACTCATTTTCAAATATTTCTTCAGTGCACTTGAATGAAATGAGAATTTCACATCAAACTGAAGTTTGCACTTGCTCGAACTGAGCCAAAAACTCAAAGTCTCAAATACATATTACTTACAGCTAATTTATTCATACAGTTTCAATCACAAGCATAGTCTTCGGCCTAATTCTGGTATCATAGTAATTTGCATAGACTTAAGCAATTAAACCTCTATATTTCGATGGGAGAAATTATGCCTCATAGCCTTAGTGAACAGATTAGTACTACCACAAGAACGCTTGATTTTAAGGGCCAAATTATGTATTATAAGCATAGTCACAATCATAATATGTTGCCAAGGATGACTGATGCTTCCAGTGAAATGGGTAAATTCAATTCATTTTTACTCCTGCGCTTGTGACTATGATTATGATGTAAAAATTTTACCTATATTATAACTATTATTATGATGCGTAAATTTGGTGTCAGACTATGATGCATAAATTGGGCCTTAAATTCGACCTGATAATTTCTTCAAATTTTAGAGATATATGTGAGAATCTTTTAAATATGTTGAGACCTGCACAAATGAATGAAACAACACAAGGCACTGCTCGTATTCTAAATGCTCCTGTTCATCTAGCATCAATGGCAGCTAGACTAGAGAATAATGTTGAAGAAGTGAAGAGTATTTGGTTGATGCAAAGAGATGATACATTAGTAAGTATATTCAGCATTTATTCACTAACAAATGGACTATTTATTGTATCAAAATTTACTGGGGACCTCAGTGTTTGAAGTACAAGATGAAGTGTACAAAATCCAGTTTTGGTTTAGATGAATTCAATCAGTAAAGCCAGTGCTCTTCTAGAAATTCATACAGGGTTGCGATAAAACATGAAACCATGGTCTTTATATCTATAAGGATGATATTGATAAAAGTTTGCATATGCCTATTATGAGGTAAAATGTATATGATGACTTTTTTTGTCAATAATGTGCTTTTGGATCAACAGATAAAAACCCACTCTTCTATATAAATTGGATACTGAAATCCAAGATTTTCTATATCTTGTTATCACATTGTTTGTACTTACTGGACTTAATTGGAACAATCGGTATTAATGAGAAACTAAAGCACTTCATGAGACAAACCATCAATAATGTTAACTGAGCCTCGAAGCAGGAAAAGTATTGAAAAGAATAACTCAGGAATTTGTTCATAGGCTTGCATATTGGAAGTCCCACATTGAAAATAACAGAGAAAAGCTGGACATATTATAAAACTAAGAGAGGTCCACTGAGTACCCTCTGCTTGATATAGAGTGCTCTGGTGCAATCTGTCCTGACATATGCTGTGAGTGTATGGGTATTTAAAAATAAACATCAAACCTTTAATAACAGCACACAAGATTTTCATCTGATTAAGTCTCCTTAGGTTTTTCCGTCCAAACCTCGAATTGCAAAATTGAAAACCTTACCCTTAAATAAGATTCGATGTTGCATGCTATTGTTTAAATATCAAACATAACCAAAATTGAATCGAAGATATAGGTATAAGCTATACCCAATTAAGATGAACTATACACCCATACAATAAATTCCCAGCATAACAGTATACATAAAATCATGAAAATGAAAATTTGGAAAACTGTATGAAAAATCGCGTCGTAAACGTAATTCTCTAAATGTTTTAGAACGTTTGCTTCCAGGATCCCAATAGGTTCATGCAGTTTCAAAAGTTGAGAAAGACTGGAGGACCAACAATTAACTGGAATGCATTGTTTACTATGGCGAAATGCGATTTGTCTTTTGATTATTATGGTGGTAGTCCAGTGGTAGTGACTCTGCCTCATGATCACAAGATCTTGGGTTCAAGCTCTTGGCCAGTAAAGACTTTTTCCGGTTTTCAGGGGATCGTCTCACCATTCGTTGCTCAGTAAACCATTAACAGTGCTGTTCCTAACGTTGTGTAAGGAATCAGTAACAAAGCCATCACAGAACACACCTGGTCTCCTAACTCGTACAAGCATTAGTAACTCAGGGGTTCCATAGCGAAACCTAGGGGAATCAGCTACAGTATTAAGTATAATATCAATAGATCTAACGTCCAACATTCAAAAATTACATTAACAGGAAATAGGACCAACAACAGAAAGATTTCACAACATTCTTACATCAGTGTCAACATTTCGCAAAAGTGACCTCTTGCTTCATCAGGACTGCAATTTATTCAGACTAATATGGTACAACAGTTTTTTTTTACTTTCACAACAAAATTACTGAAAACTCACCAGAAATGCATCACTTCAATGAATCCAACTATTCCGTATAAACAGCATCCAGAACACAATGAATATTAGTGGTTTCTCAAAATAAAAATGTATCACGAAATTCTCCTCTTCACATCAGTCAACAAATGAAACAAAGACATTCAATGATACGCATTAAATATCGAATCACAGCAACCAAACATTCCTCACAAAGTATAAACAGTAGTATGAACAACATAAACCTGAAATAGCATTCTGTACAAGACATTTAATTAACCTAGTCATGATTGTTTTGTCTAATTTTTTTGAGATCTTCATATTTTGAAATAATGACACTATAATGTTTAGCTAGATGTTCTAGTATCTGTTCTAAAATTCATCTTTAAGATATTTGTTTTCCTAAAGTTCTTTTCCCTTTCACAAATTCTGACCCCATCGAAATTGATTGCCTGACCCTCATTCAAATAATGGGTGCAAAGAGCTGTGTTTTCCTTATTTTTGACATCTTTTAGATCATTTTGTGCCGTTTCATTCTGCTATTTAAATATTGTCTGGTTTGACCAATATATTCTTTATCACAACTTGATCAAGGGATTCTATAAATTAAGCTGGAAAGCTGATCTCTATATATTCTATCGTTCAGGTTCCAATTGCCTTTTGTGAAATTTTATGTTGAGGATACCATTTTGTCCATACCTGAGGACAAGGAGACCGTTAGTCTAGAATCTTTCAATACTAACCATCCTAAAATTTAGTTTACCATAGAATGTGAAACAAACAATTCAGTGATGTTCTTGGATGTACTGGTGTAAAGTACCAATAATCCAAAGGTGACCGACGGGTATGTTAAGCCAACTAGTGAATCATTCTCTACACATTCCTTAGTATATAAATTAAGTGCCATTTCCAATCTGTTGTTTAGGGCGGTTAAGTTTAGTGACACCATGCATCACTCAGATAATGTTTACAGGATAAAATATGTTGTAAACAATAATAACTATCCCCGAGCATTTTCTGACTTCACAATATATAAATTATTAGAAACAAATCAGATCACAAAGAAGTTAGTAGTTCAAACGATAACAATAAGATCTTTTTCAAAATTTCGTTCTACCGCACTTATCAGAACAGATCAGACGATGTCTCAATAATGAAAATGCCAATATAGTATTTAATATTTCAAAGACGATAGGTAATATCATTTACACTAACCTGAACGATAGAATAGATAGAGATCAGTTTTCTAGCTTAATTTATAGGATCCCTTGTTCAAGTTTTAATAAAGAATATTGGTCAAACCAGACAATATTCAAAGGGCAGAATAAAACAACACAAAAATTATCTAAAAGATGTCAAAAATAAGGAAAAACTGTGAAATTTCCAGAGGGGGGGTAATTTTTTTTTGTTGATCACTAAGGTTTATTATTTGATTTCATCAAATAATAAACCAAAACAGCTCTCTGCGACCATTATTTCAATGGGGTTCAAGCAATCAATTTTCTATAGGGTCAGAATTGGTGAAAGGGAAAAGAATTTTAGGAAAACAAATATCTTAGAGATGATCTATATGAGCTTGTTATAGTTATAGTTGGTAAGGGGTTACATTCCACTGCGACCTTAAGGTCTATTGTGCCCCCTTGTCAGAGCTGTTTTCGCAACCTACAGCTCGCCCTCCAGCTCTAGAGCTCTGATGAATTCTAATATCTGTGAGGGCTTCAAGGAGGCTAAATTCTCATTCCTCCTATAATGCTCCTGTCCAAGGTATCTTTTGCGCAGGCTCACAATGGTGAGGCATTCTGTGATCAGGTGAACAGGGGTTTCCTCCTCCTCCCCACAAAATCTGCACTCGTCAGTTTCTGATAAGCCCATTCTCATCATGTGACCAGTGAGGAGGCGTAACTTATTCTTACTGAGATCCAAATGATTTTTGGATCTAGCAATTTCAACGTTCCGAAGAAACTTTTTAGAGTGTTCCATTCCTGGAGAATTCCTCCAGAGTGCCCCTCTTTCATTTTCTTCTTTCTCCAAAAACTCTTTCTTATAGGTACATTTGCCTATGCCACAGAAAGGTTCTGGGCCAGTAGGTAGCGTTTGTGCTCCCTTTCTGGCTAGAGTGTTGGCCTCTTCATTTCCTTTGATTTCTGAGTGCTCAGGAACCCAGACTAAGGAGACCTTGTTATGCTTGCCTACTTCATTGAGTTTCCTTCGGCACTCCCATATCAGCTTTGAGTCGATGACATAGGAGTTCAGTGCTTTAATAGCAGCCTGACTATCAGAATGGATCACTATGTCACACCCTTGATAGTTTCTTTCCAGGTTTATGTCTATGCATCTTTCGATAGCAAGAATTTCTGCCTGAAAAACACTCGAGTAGGAGCCTAGCGATAGTGTACATTTAGTTCTAGGCCCGTATACTCCAGCGCCGGCCCCCGTCGTGGTTTTAGAACCATCTGTATACCATTTAACGGTATTTGCTTTGAAGTTTTGGGTAGTGTATTCCTTTTCCCATTCTTCTCTTTTACATAGCATTGAGTCAAAGTTCTTCTCGATGCTTACTTTTTTAATCATAACATCACTAGGTAGGTTCTCTAATGAGATGTACTTGTTCAGGGAGGACCAAGCTCTGACTTTTGATTCTCTCATTACCTGTACCTTCCCTAGAGATTCTAAGGATAGCTTCATGGGCTACCCTATTGATCACTAGATGTAGAGGACTGAGATCTATGATGACCTCAAGTGCTCTAGTCGGGCATGCTCTCATAGCCCCAGTGATGCAAACACAGGCAAGCCTTTGTACCTTGTCGAGTATTTTCCTCGTGCTTGTCTGCCCTGCTTTAGCAAACCAGACTACTTCCCCGTATGTTATTATCGGTCTTACAATCATGATGTACATCCATCTCAGTATTTTAAGGTTACACCCCCAAGTTTTGCCGGATAGTCTTTTGCACACCATTAAAGCCCTTATCGCTTTATTAGCAGTAATTTTAACATGCTCATTCCACAGAAGCTTACTATCTAGGGTGATTCCCAGATATTTGACTTCAGACTTCCATCCTACAACAACTCCATTTACCGAAATGGACTTCATAGCTGAAAGGTTTCTCTTCCGAGTTAAGGGAATTACTGTGGTCTTTGCTGGGTTGATTTTGAGACCCACTGATAAGCACCACTGCTCAATAATTCTGAGGCCCCTCTGCAACAACTCACAGAGGACATCCTCGAATTTGCCTCTTACTATTAGGACTATGTCATCGGCAAATCCTATGCATTCGAAGCCAAGCTCCGTAAGCCTGCGCAATAGTTCATCCACTACCAGGCTCCATAGGAGGGGCTTCTTCTCCAGATTCTCCGTTCTTATGTAGTTATCTACTACCTTCTTCATCGTTTTGAGCAAAAACGAAGTTAGGCAAATGCGTCTAAAGGATCTGAGATCAGTCCAGTCTTTTTTTCCTGTTTTTGGGATAAAGGTTACTTTTGCCCTTTTCCAATTATCAGGTATTTGGCATGAGCTTTTTCGAAACTATGAATTTTAGGACAGGTACAGAACGTCTAGCTAAACATTATAGTTCCATTATTTCAAAATATTTAGACCTCAGAAAAATAAGATAAAACGATCCTGACTAGGTTAATTAAATGTCTTTTACAGAATGCCATTTGAGGTTTATGTTGCTCATACCACTGTTTATACTCTGTGAGGAATGTTTGGTTGCTGTCATTTGATATTTAATGCGTATCATTGCTTTGTCTTTGTTATTTGTTCCATTAGTTGACAGAAGAGAAGAATTTTGTGCTACATTTTTTTTGAGAAACCATTGATATTCAGTGTTTTCTGGATGCTATTTATTCGGAGTTGTTGGATTTGTTGAAGTGATGCATCTCTGATTGTACTATATTAGTCTGAATAAATTGCAAGCCTGGCCAAGCAAAAGGTCAATTTTGCGAAACGTTTCCACTGATGTATAAAACTTGTAACATATTCCTGTTGTTGGTCCCATTTATTGTTAATGTAGTTTCTGAAATAGTAAATTATAAACGGTTGTGAAGCTACCGATGGATTTCGTCGACAGTGATCAATTGGCAACGTAGCACGGTCGAAGCCAGGGTGCTAGGCCAAGGCGCTCGATATTTTGAAACGCAATGTCTAATAATCCATCACCACGAAAATGAAGGTCAACAGTTATTTATCAAGACCAACTAACCTGGATCTTTATTTATACTGGGGAGAAATGTAGGGAAAGTAAAAATTCTGCTAAAATTCACATCACCAATCCAACAAGGCCACTGCCTCCATTCCTAATAATTGTTACTCCATAACATATAATAAATATATCGAATATCTGATATATATTTAAATATTTTCCACAAAATGGCAATTTTTGATCGAGCTGGTTCAATATGAGTACGAGTAAGGGAAAGCAAATTTAGCGGCAGATGTATGCCCTGAAAAAATGAGACAATGGAAATAAGTGTACCTATACTGCGATTTTTTAAAATTTTCTTCTGGTTAATTATCCTCCATCTGATAGTGATCAATCAAGGCAACTTATCTAGTATAACTCAGTTGCAGAATCAGATTTCATATCCCGTAATTTCAAATAGGAATGAGCAATAATTTCAGAAAAATGTAAATAATATAATAAAAAAATTGCCACGAATTTGTATGTCTGTCCACAATTAGCAGAAATGAAATCGAATATGTAAGTATATAATGTTCAAATACATATTGAAAATTTCGGATTCGAATGATAATTTTAGGAAAAATCAATTTCATCCACACGCAGAACTGATTTGTCATCTAATGCAAATGACTATATTTGAAAACAATTTAACAGAGACTCAATAAAATATTATAAACATATTCAAATACATATAAGAAATGAATTATCTAAACATTGACATCTTGAAAATGGGCGAACAACGTGAATGTTACTTGAATGATCCTGAAAGTGAACCTTATAAACGCTTCGATGCATAAGGTAGCTTATTTCTGGTCCAACAGGGGTTTACTCGCGAGAGTGCGCCTTACTTGCATCTCCACGTTCAGTCACGGCGAATGGGATTCAAAAACACAATTTCTTTTTCTATGAGAAAACTACTCGGCCTATTGAAATTTTAAAAAATTCACCTGAATCTTATGTTCTCGATTAACACCTTTTATATGAAGCATTTTTTCGATATTCCCAATATTAATTTTCAAGCAAAATCGAAATGAACATAATTGTAAAATTGCATTTTCAGTAGCCAGAAAAAAGGCGAACTTCGTTTCGGACGATGGAAAATTTAAAATCTACGTCAAGACTACTGTGAGCAATGTCAGCAACAAAGACCGATTGACTATCATTCCTGATCACTTCCCTCAACATTTTCAGTAGCTAAAAAAAAGTGTTCGCCCATAGGATACCGGAGACGGCGGACTTTGTTTCGGACGATGGAAAATTTTAAAACTACGTCAAGACTTCTCTGAGTGATGTCAGCAACAAAGACCGATTGCATATCATTCCTTATCACTTCCCTCAACATTTTCAGTAGCTAGAAAAAAGTGTTCGCCCATAGGATGCCGGAGTCGAAGTACTTCGTTTGGGACGATGGAAAATTTCAAATCTGCGTCAATACTTATCTGAGCGTTGTCGGTTATCAAGACCGATTGAATATCATTCCTTATCACTTCCCTCAACATTTTCAGTAGCCAGAGAAAATTGTTCATCCATGGGAGACCCGAGACGGCGGACTTCGTTTCGGACGAAGAAAAATTCTCAATGCAATATTCTTCGAGCAAACCAAAGAAGAAATAAGGACCCAAAACAAATCTTTCAGACCGAAAAACGTGTTATTGGTCAAATGCTTGTATTTTTTATTTTTGTTCATCAGGATACATGTGTTGTACGTCTTCAATCATACTGCTTATACTTTATATTAGCTTTGTTCGCGGGTCGGATAACGAACCAATTCTGAACCAACTCCTTACCCACCCAGAATCGTCACAGTGCGCATGTCTAGTTCTGAACCAATTCCGAATTCCCTTCAGCACGAACGGAACCCTTAATATAGACCTGAGTAAAGCACAAGGCACTACTTCTTCAAACTATCCTTTACTTTTAGCATTTCAACAATTTGCAGTAATTCTTTGAACTTGATCACTTTTACGATCGAGATTCAAAACATCGCTCGGGAAAAGCTATCATGAAAAGTCTTTTTCTGAGTAAAATAAAACTATAACTATCTTAAAATACAATACGCTGTCTGAACATGGGGATCCACATGCGCCTCAGAGCTATTATCCATATATATTTTTGTGTAAAATTACGTTTTCACGAAAAATTCAAAATTCCATCCAAATCATGACAGTCGATTTCAAGAGGAGCAAAATATAACCTATATATTCATTTATATGTTTGTAGGCATATATTTTACCGTCAAACGAATAATGATTGCATATGTATGAACAAGAATTGCTTTTTTAAATGATTATTTAAGTAGATGTTCACTTATTTGTCGCCCGAATTTGGTTATAACTAATCTAGAACCACTAGTTCTTCCAACAGTGCGGGAACTGCTAGGACCGGTTCGGAATCGACTTGGTACAGAATCGATGTAAACCACGAACACAGAACTAGGAAGAACCGTAACTTCTAGTTCGGAATTGTGCGACGCACGAACGCTCTCCTTCAAAGTACGCATGCCTTCGGTACGGAACTGGTTCGGAATCGGACCAGCGAACATAGTATTATGAAATCTGGTAGTGACTTACAAGTTTCTTCGAAGTTATTTCTTGTGAGAAGTAATCTAAACTTCGGATTTTAAACAATTCAATGGAATTTAAGGTCAGCTTGTTCATCTAAATCAAATAAAATCACCTGTGTTCGAACACTTCTTTCTGGATACTGAAAATGTTGGGAGAAGTGATAAGGAATGATATTGAATCGGTCTTTTTTGCTGACATCGCTCAGATAAGTCTTGACGTAGATTTGAAATTTTCCTTCGTCCGAAACGAAGTTCGCCTTCTTCGGTCTCCTATGGACGATACCTTTTTTCTGGCTCCTGAAAATGTTGAGGGAAGTGATCAGGAATGATATTTAATCAGTTTTGATGCTTACATCGCTCAGATAAGTCTTGACGTAGATTTGAAATTTTCCATTGTCCGAAACGTAAACTGTCTCTGGTTTCCTATGGACGAGCACTTTTTTCCAGCTCCTGAAAATGTTGAGGTAAGTGATAAGAGTGATATGTGATATTCGATCGGTCTTTGTTCCCGACATCGCTCAGATGAGTCTTGACGTAAGTTTGAAATTGTCTTTGTCCGATACGAAGTCCGCTGTTTCCCATCTCCTATGGACGAACACTTTTTTCTGGCCGCTGAAAATGTTGAGGGAAGTGATCAGGAATGATATTCAATCGATCTTTGTTGCTGACATCAATCAGATAAGTCTTGACGTAAATTTGAAATTTTCCTTCGCCCGAAACGGAATCCGCAGTCTCCTATGGACTAAATCTTTTTTCTGGCTACCGAAAAAATTGAGGGAAGTGATCAAGAATGATATTCGATCGGTCTTTGTTTTCGACATCGCTCAGATAAGTATTGATGAAGATTTAAAATTTTCCTTTGTCTGAAACGAAGTCCGCCGTCTCCGGTCTCCTATGGATGAACACTTTTTTCTGGCTACTGAAAATGTTGGAGGAAGTAATAAGGAATGATATTCAATCAGTTTTGTTGCTTACATCGCCCAGATAATTTTTGACATATATTTGACATTTCCCTCCCCACAAAATATAATCCGCATTCCCTGATCACCTGTATACGAACACTTTTTTTGACTATTTAAAATGTTAAGGGAAGTTATAAAGAATGATATCTATTCCGCCCCATCAGAAATATTTTTCTAGTTCCAAATTTGTTTTCCCTCAATTTTCAGTCCCTGTTCTTCCAACCGCGAGGACTAAACTTTCGCTATTGAAAACGCTAAATCTGCAATGATATCTCATGGATTTCATTAATTACGAATATTAGAAATGAATGTTCCTCATACTTTTCTCTACGTACTACTGTAATGACTTCCAAAATGCATTGTGGTGATTTATAACCATCAACAATTGATATTTGAAATTATCGGATTACTATTAGCACTTTTACACCCGATACATATTCATAAAACACCCAAACTTGCATTATTCAATTTCATTCGTATTAGAGATAAACAAAATCTTTGTTAGAAAGCAGATCAGTTACGGGTAGTCTCGAGCGCCTCTACCAAGCACCCAGGCTTCAACTTAGCTCCGTTGCGAAAAGAATCCCGTCGACAAAATCCATCAGTAGCTTCACACCCGTCAATTATTATAATCCATAAGAATAATAAAAAAATGCAACCGCCGTCAAAAATTTCAATTTTCAACGAGGCTCTTCGGAAATTCGAGGCATTCCGTTACGTTAAACGTCAGGCACACTCTCCCTGCTCTCGTGTATCTTCACTCTACCAAGCCAATGGACGGAAGGGGTCGGCTGTATCGATTGTAGAATGGTGCCGTGAAGTGTGACTTAAGTGGCGATCTACCCAGTTTCACCAATTTGAATTTGAATAATTTTTAATACTCGTATTAGCGTAAACACAAATCTCTAAAAGAAAAAACTTGAAAAAAAAGGTCAAATTCGTGAATGGGTAAAATCCTTTCAATAATGAAACCTCGTTAAGTGAGACCTGGATAAGTGAGAAACTTTTTTTGTACTGAATTACCTGGGATTCGTTCTTCAATATCTCAAGAAGCACTGATGCAATCAGATTGAAATTTTGTAGTTAGTTGAAGTAGTTGTAGTATTAGTAGTTGAAAAATTATTCAAATTTTTTTAAATTTTTTATCTCGGAGATTGATCAGATTTGAGTGAAACACAAATTCCGAAGTGAATATGTGTTCCTAATTTCAGTTTGATCTGATCAAGAGCTTGATTGTCAATCAACAGTGAATTCTAAATATAAAATGGAGCTCTTTTCTCATAAAACCTCTCGTGTTGAGTAAATTCTGTGTTTGATCGGCCTCCGAAAATTTCGTGATTTTGTGTTAGTTTGCAATTTCTCTGTTATTTCATTTCAAGGAATACTGATGTGATAAGATTTATACTTCTTGATCAATTGGAAAATAACAACAGAAATAAATATTTCAAATTTTGAGGTAATTTCCTCAATACGCGATGAGGTTGAAACTTCGTAAGAAGTTCTAGAATACCTTCGCCTAACATGGGGCAAAATATCCTAAGAATTGGAATGGTGAAAGATGTGATTATTCAATATTTATTCAATTTAAATTTGAAGTCAGTTCCAAATGAAGTTTGTAATTATCATTTCAATGTCGGCCTCGGTCATTTCAGATGTGGACTAAAAGTAGCAATGTATGTATTTTGTTATAGTTTTCTTGGTAGAAAAACATCGATTTTCCTACATTTTTTGGAACACACTGTTTATTTCATTCTTGAAAAAGGCCATCTTGAAGCTGTGCGGGATACAGGAAAAGAAAAATCATCTGATAATCAATAGAATTATGTTTATAGATTTTTCGAGACACTTGTATATTTCACCATAACTATCTTGTTGGACTTGAAAGAATGTGGCCATTTGAATTTTCCATTAAAAATTAGTAATTGCCATTGAAAAAGCATCGCTATATTATATCTTCATTAGAACCATAAATATCTATAAGTAGAAGAAAGTATTATTTCAAAATTTCCGATTCAAATATGGTGGTTGCCGATTGAAACCATGGGTTTCATTATTTTTCTGTTTCATTCTTGAAAAAATGCCACCGTGAAACTATACGGAATACAAAGAAAAAGAAATCATTATTGGGTAATAATCGAGAGAATTGTGCTTATCGGGTTTTTGAGACACTGTATTTTTACTTCGATTATCTCGCTAGGCGTAGAAGAATGTGTCCTTTCCAATTCTCCAATGAAAAATTGTCGGTTGCCATTGAGAAAACATCAATTTTATTGAATCTCTTTTTAAAACCCCCTATATATTTCACCAAATGTATGTTGCCGCCGTACAGCTGTACGAGACACAGAGAAGAAGAAACTATAGATATTCGTTAATAATGGAGAAAATTGTGCCTTTTGGTTTTTTGAGACACCTTGTATATTTCTCTACAACTATCTCGCTATCCGAAATATTATTTCCAATTTTTCTATAGATAATTGGTAGTTGTCTATGAAAAACTACATCAATCTCATGATACCCCTGTTTTGGAACAAACTGTATATTTCATCTTGGAAAAGGGCCACTTCAAAAGCATTATCTAACGCAAAATAATTATCAAAATCGGTCTATGAGCAAGTTGTGACTGAACAAACATAAAACTTTGTTTTTTGAAGTCGGTTGAAAAGTGAATAGATTTGGAATTTTGACGTTTTTCTGCAATATCTCAAAAGTACGAATGCCATCAAATTACAACTTCTTCATAGGTAGAAGAATATCATGGCTCAACGCAAAATTCCGTGTTGATCCGTTGAAAAATAAAAAAAATTGAATTTTCGAATATTTTCCACAATTTTGTTGAAATTTTTTTTCTCGGAGGTTATCAATCAGGTTTCTATTATCTTGGTATATACTTTGAAGTCAATTCTGAACAACAACGTATCCAATTCCATTTTCGGAGAAAAAATACCTTTGAGGAGGTACGAAAGTTATGTGAGCGCCGAAGCGTCTTCCTACATGCTTGTTCTGGATAAAAGCGCCTTATCGTTTCGTCACAATGTCAGTGATTCTCGAATTTTGAGCTAAAATGGGTCTCGAACGACAAGGTTAGACCCACTGATGAAGAATCCGTGGTCAAGTTTGATTCTGTCAGTCCGACCAGCCGTGTGCTTTCCAAAAAAAGTACCTAGAGTCTTGAAATTCTCAGGTTAGGTTGATATCCTGAATATCTGGTTTAATTTCGTTAGTAGGCAAAATCGGCCAACCTGTTTCGGAGTTATACCTATGTGATATCTTTCAAGTACATAAACACAGTTTGGATTTTACCGTTTTATTTCGAAATTAACATCATTCTTATTCCACTTCTGATATACGACTGCTATCTCATTGAAGGGAAACATAATCGGAACATATGGTGTTCATCAGACAATTATTAATTTGATGTAGAATATCTTTCCCACCTAGTCCTTTGAAAGGAATTAACTACAAAAAAGAAAAAAATGATTTGAAAAGTAACAGGAATTTAAAATGTATTTTATTGTGTTGTTTTGTTAAATTATCAACAACTCCGCCAACATTTCGTATAAGTTTTATTAATATTTAACAAATATTTCTTCATTTATGTTAGTGGTAATCTTTCGACAGTGCTGTCAAATCAAAGAGCTCCATAGACTTAATAATTCAACCGGTTACATATATCATCAACAATATGCTAACTTATGGAATATTCCCAGACCAATTGAAACAGGCAAAGATAATACCAATTTATAAAAAAGGAGATACTAATGAGATGTCCAACTATAGGCCGGTTTGTATATTACCATCTTTTCCAAAAATATTTTAATTGATAATTGCAAATCAACTAATGGAATTTCTCTTGGAACATGATACATTAGCACTGTCACAACACGGATATACTAAAAGAAAATCAACCAGTACTACCATTTATGATTTCATAACAGAAATAGTGGAGGCGATTGAAGAGAAGGATCTGACTAACGGTATCTTTCTAGATCTTACAAAGGCTTTTGAAAGCCTATATCATCAGCTTCTACTAGATAAGATGGAGTAGATTGGAGTGAGAGACAAGTCATCTGATCTGATAAAATCATATTTACATAACAGAAAGCAGTATGTTTATATAGATAAACTGGAAGGACAAGGCTTGTAAGGTGCCGAACAACTGGTGCTGGGGTATTATGGGACCACTCCGTTTCATTATCTACATAAATGATATTGAAAATTGTATCAGAAATGACAACTTTGCATCCTTAACAAACTATGCAGATAACACAAATGTTACTATTAGAGCAAAAAAATACAATGAATTAATAGGGAGCACACAGCATTGGGAACTCCAAATGAAGTTCTGATTTCATCAAGAGAACAAAAACTATCTCCATTCGCAAAGTTCTTGGGAGTCTATGTGGACGATACACTGAAATGGGAAGAACATATTTCTAAACTGGGAGGCAGCTTAGCTTCAGTATGTTATTCTTTGGGTGTAATGACGAGATACCTGGATAAATTCTCCATGAAAACTATATATCATACAGTATTCGAGGCAAAAGCAAGATATGGAATTATGTTTTATGGGCACACTCCGAAGTCAGTTCAAATATTCCATCTCCAGAAAAGAGCACTTCGAATAATTCTCAAACTAGAATACAGAGAAACATGTAGAGGAAAATTCAGGGAGAACAGAGTACTTACTGTTACAGCGATGCACATACAAGAATGTCTGATTTTTGTTTTCAAAAACAAGAGTCAATTTGAACTGAACTCATCCAATATTTATAATACGAGAAAAACGCACCTAAAATATCCTATTCACAGAAAAACATCTAAAAAAGACCCAAATACTTATGTATCAAGTATTTCAACACAATGCCAGACATTATAAAGAAGGAAACAAAACTAAAAACATAAAAAGTTTATATACAGGATGCTGCTTGACATAGAACCCCACAATATTGAAGAATTTTTTGAGGGGGGCTAAAACTTGGAAGGAGACAACTTCTGAATAGTAGCTTAATTTCTGTTTTTTTCCGACAGTATTTCATTTCAAAGAATACTTTGTTGCCATTGTAACTTTTATCTGAAATAAATCTTATCTTATCTTAACTCACATTGTCCTGCCAAACTCCTTACCCTAGCAGCTAGCACTTAGCTACTGTCTCGTGGGCGTCCATTACTGAATTTATAGCTAGTTGCAAACGGTGATAAGGAGCTCTTGAAATGCTCATCATATAGATGTTAACTCATCATATTGCTTATTCTCTGGAACGACTGGCATACACAAATTATACATCAGTTTGTGGTCTTCTTCACTCAGCGAATTCAGGAGAATCGCCCCGTTCTTCTCATCGTTTCCAATATTATTCGCCTCAAAATAACTTTCCAAACGGCGATTGTAAATTATCCAATCACTATGAATATCATATTCATGTAATGCACCGAACTTATCAGACATTTTGAATTCACTAATCGACTTTTATCCTCGTCGCCAATGTGATATTTTTCAGAAACAATAAAACAATTTGAATTTAATCGTTTTATTTTGAAATTAACATAATTCTTATCCCACTTCTGACATATGACTATCTCATTGAAGAAGAACATAATCGAAACATATGGTATTCCTCAGACAATATGGATATATAACACCCTATATGAAATTTTGAGGTTAATCTCTCGACATCTCATGAACTACTGATGCGATCGTAATCGATTGTAATCAGTTCTTGAATACCAACGCGCTACTTGATGCGAAATTCAGCATGTATCCAGTGGTTGAAAGTTCAAAAATTGAAATTTTTTTCTCGGAAAGTTTTAATCACATTTCCACGAAATTTGGCACAGATCTTAGAATCTAAATCTAACAAGTTGTTATCTGTTACTTGTTTGTGAAATGGCAGTTGAGGTTTCATGGAAAATGGCAGAGGAAATCTGACATAAAATGTTTGATTGTATGATGATACTGCGATAATAACGAAATATCGCACGAATGTCCCCGTCGCCAATCCACTTCTCATCAAGTTTCCGCTAATTTTGTTCATTAACGAAATCAACCTTCGTATTCAAATGCTCGACCTATTCCGAAAATTTCATCCTCTACCTCATTCAATTGGACAGAAGTCGTGGATTGCAGCGACCACGAATTTTTTTCTTCAATCTTCTAGTAGTTCTGAATTTGCAGTTTTTTTCTCTGATATGGCAATGAACCATGAGTGTGCGTTAACTTTTTACAACGAACGACCACATTTCAGTTCAAACAGTTTAGTATTTTTTGATTCATGTAAGGTTTGAAAACATCTTTTAGGTTAGTGTTATTCCGAAACCGTTGATATCCATTAGTTACTCGAATATTTCCAGTCACCGAATAGAATCTGAATTTAATCTGAATGTATATTTAATATAAAGAAAACCCAACTATAACTATTTTTTGTCTTTTCGTTCTAATAAATTTTTCACAACTCACTTTCTTCTCAGTGTTTCGTTGATTAACATGTTACCAAACTTATTATCTTGAAACATCTACAATTCTCATCATTTAAGATATTGATATTTCAGAAAGTAGATGCCAAAAAATTGGAGAAAGCACAAGCTAAACTACAGGAAAAACAAGAGAAAAGGTCGAAGGACACAAGGGTAATAGTGGCACCTAAATTGGAAACTGCCACTGCTTCTCAGGTATAGTTGAAGAATATTCATTAAGAGTCAAAAATATCAATCGCATCTGCTTTTAAGGTTACAAGTAAAAAAGAGAGCAAATTAGAAGCTAAAGGAATGAATAAGACACAAGATATCCGAATTGAGAACTTCGACATAGCATATGGAGATAAGTATGTACAAGGACCATCCAATTTACATCTTGGAATGGTTATTCTTATAATGGAATTTTTTAAGGGTATTACTGCAGGGTGCTGATATTACACTGGCTTATGGAAGGCGGTATGGTCTTGTTGGTCGAAATGGTTTAGGGAAGAGTACTCTTTTGAGAATGATAGCCGGAGGTCAACTCCAAATACCTTCTCATTTTTCAATTTTACATGTGGAACAGGAAGTCATAGGAGATGATACTATTGCTTTAGATAGTGTCTTACAGTGTGATACTGTGAGAGAAAATCTACTTGAAAGAGAAAAGGAAATGAGTGCAATAATCAATTCGGGGTAAGCAAATTGAATACACTTATATGCGTTGCTTTTCAGTTTTTCTTGGATGATACCTATATGAAGTTTGACCTTGTTGTTGACTGAACGAAAAATATGGCCAGATTTGGTTTTTTTGTAAGTGCAGTACGTGAACAAATACATTCTTATATTCAGTGTGAATTTATATCGTGTTTCCGTTATTTTGCAAGTTGGTCGTTGTTTTTGAGTTGATGTCTAAAGTGTGCATAAAACGAGCGAGCAACAAGCACTTACAATGGAAACAGATTTCTCGGAGCGAGAAAGCAGCACTTCACCGAAAATTTATGGTATTACGCTAGATTCATGTTTTACATCGGCCAATTTCTGCTCTGCAGAAATTTTTAACAGCGGAGATTAAAACATAATATTATTTATTCTTTCGACAACGAGCATTCTATAACGCGCATGGTCGTTTTATCCAAACGCACTTTGTGACGTTCGATCCGTTTCTAACAAGAAGTCCCAAAGTATTCATAAAAACTGAAGGAATTGTAAGACTACTTTTTTGGTTTCAACTGAAATATCAACATTTTGGGTGATATATGCCTTAGCTAACCATATGAAGCAGTTTTCCAAAAATTGTCAATTACCATATTAACGAAAACTATTGATTTTATATATATCCTCATTCTGAGGAAGCATTTAAAACAAAAAATCTGCAAGGGCACTGACGTACATTCAGGAGCTTCTACAAGCTACAGCTAGTTCGAATTCGTTGCCAGGGCGTTAACCTATTTACGTATTGACTCTGCCAAAAACAGCTTTACTCCATGATGAAATGATTTGGCGATCTTATTTCCATATGGTCCTTACGACATTCCACTTGAACCCCAAGCCATCAAAGTACTACATTTCAATTCGATGCTATCTGTATTTTTGGAAATTTGGAAAAATAAAATATTGAAGGAGTACCTTCATCTACAGAATCATTAACCATTCACAAATTCCTTCGAATTAAAACTGAAAACCTATCCTGAAAATATCGAGTGTTTAGGTGGATTGAGAAGTATGTTTGGAGATTAACAACGAAGGCTGAATTCGCTAATGGACCACCCTATGATTTCGTAAATTCTCATTCCTTTCAAAATATATTTCCAATAATACAGATCGTATAGAATCGAAATCCTGTACTTCAATGAAGATTGCAGCTTGAAGTTTTACGGGAAATTCAGTGGAGACCATATAATTAGTAGTGGATCGCCAAATATAATATTTTGAGAAAGAATTTGGAGGTATTTTTCTTTGATCTAATTAAACGATCATCACAAAATTTTCGCTGTAGAATTTCAGAAATTACCAAGGATACATAGGAAAAACACAAGAAATTTGACACATATTTTTTCCATTACTTATACTCATCTCTGAAGATAAATATACCATCAAACATCAAACAGAATTTCGGAAACGGTGGCTAATTAAGGGACTTCAAGGTCTGTTCCAAATTCTGGGTCTGGTCTGGTTTCCGGATAGTTTCAAATAGCTACGAAAATTGAAATATTTCCTTAAAGGAATATCGGATCAAACTCAAATTTCAAGCACTCCTATTGACTCGAAAGTTTGGTCCAATTTCATTGAAATCTTAGTGATGTTCTCCGAAGAATCAAATTTTTCAAAGGGAATTTAGAAATTTGACATATTTTGTCCCTCTATCTTCGAAAGTAAATATCGGATCCAATTGATATTCGAACCGTTGTTGTTCAATATTTTCCCAAGATCTATGCGAAATTTTATCGACGTATGTTAAATGAACAGAAAATAAATTTTCAACAACAATTTGGAAAATTTTCGAATAAATTTTTTTCGAAGATACCAACGACTAGATTCACACTAAATTTTTCACTCAGTTGATCGTGTGAATTTTTCTACATACTGTTTCAATCTGGTCGCACCAGTATTTCTTCAGATATTGAAGAAATAACCTCAAAGTTCCAAATAAAAAACGAAATTTGACATTTTTTTCTTTACCTATCTCTGGATATGAGTGTCAGATCGAATTGAAAATCGAAGTGCTGTTGTTGATCAAAGTATGTGCGAAATTTTATCGAAATATGATCAATAATCTCGGAAAAAATGTTTCAACGAAAATTTGGACGATTTTCGATTGATTGTTTAATGCATCAAGTTGCACGTTGGCATTCTCCAACTAACGACGAAATATCAATCTGATCACTTCATTACTTCATAAGATATCTAGTAAATATCTTGAAAATTTCAAATTGGTATAACTTCGAAACCGTTCGGCCAATTCGGCCCAATAACGAACTCAACCGAGATATTCAGACCCCAAACCAAATCTGAAAATTTCAAAACTCTAGGACTGAATCCGTTCTTTCGAAAGTTACCGTTCATAAGGCTGGACGGATGGGCAGAATTGAATTTGACCATAGATTTTTCATCTAAGAGTTCAATCTAGTCGTTTAAGACCAATCCCGCGCTGTTTCCTAGAACAAGCTTCTAAAAATTTGTCAAATGTGGTTATTTGAAATTTTGAGATTATTTCCTTAATACCCCTAAAACAACTGACGAAATTTAATTTCAATTTGATGGGATATTCATCATCGGATATATTGGGAAGAAAATGAGGCGAAGTACGTGCTTATCATTCTTATTGTCGATAACTCCAAACTGATGATCCGACCATGACGAACTGAGTACTTCATATTCGTTTCATTAGAACAATTAACAAACTTAGTTTCAAAGTTTTGTTCTCAAATATTTTATATTATGCGATCTTCATATGGTCCCACGAAATTTTGCATTTATCTTCAATCTGTAATTTTTCAATCAAGTATTGTATTTCAATTTGCATATCGTTCTGTGCAAATTTTCGGAACTTTTGAATATTTTCCCGAAAATGGCGAATCCATGTTCAAAATCGATCCTGACCAGCCGTAGAAACGATTACGTAAGAACAGAAAACCCTATGGACTTGAAACTGTGGGTTGCAGTTTCCTGTGAAATCGAACACGCAATAAAGACAAGGGATTAACCTGGTTTATTTTTCTCTCAACAGTAACAACAAAAGTGAATTCTAAAGGCAATAATTCTTTTTGTTGAAAGACACAAATCAGTTGGGACAACAAGTCCTCGATTTGGTTCGTCTAGACAGGATTGCTTCTTGCGGAGGTAAGGTGTCGTTTGTAGTGGCGCCTTGTCGAAGATGGCTCGAACGCTTCTGCGTCTTGAAAAAACAGATGTTGAGTCAGGATTGTAGAATATATTCTTAGAGGCTACGTAAACGGTGAATGCAGATGGATAGATATTTGAAAGCGAAGCGAAATATACTGGGTGTTTCATTGGTAAATGAATATACGGAAACCTGAGGTAGAGCTAACCTAGACGAGTGCAAAAAACCTATATATGGTAGATCTAATCGATTCCATATGTAGGATACAGGGTGGTTCTTGAATTCACCAATATTTTCAATTTCTCAATTTTAGTTTCATCGAATGTCTTGACTTATCAGCTAATCTTTTCTTCTAGATAATATCATTTTTACACGCTTGTTCTAGGGAACAGTACGTTATTATTCCGTTACGATGTCTGTAATTTTCGAATTTTGAGCCGAAATTGGTCTCAAACAACTAGGTTGGACTCATTGATGAAGAATCCGAGGTCAAAATTGATTCTGTCCGTCGGGCCGTGTGCGCTAAAACTTTCGAAAGAAAGAACCTAGAGCCTTCAAATTCTCAGGTTAAGTTGAGATCCTGAATATCTCGGTTGAGTTCGTTAATGGGCCAAATCTGCCGAATGCTTTTTGTGCTACAGCCATTTGAAATTTGAAAATGAAACTTGGTTGGTAGATGAACAGTAGCAAGATGAAGAATTCTCCATAAAAAAATTCGAAAAAAAAATTTTCTTTGAAAATTTTCATATTTTATTTAAAAACAAATTTGCATGTGAACTACATTGCTAAAATGTATGAACCACTTGGTATTATTCACTACAACCTTACAATGCAAAATCAACATGTCATCAAAAAATCATCAGGTGCAGGAAGAGGTGGAAGTGCAAAATCAACATGTCATCAAAAAATCATCAGGTGCAGGAAGAGGTGGAAGGCATTTGTCTAAATACTGGCAAAAAAAATTTTTTTCGTTATTCTTCGTCTACGTTGAGTGTTCTTTATTCAGACGAATTGCTATCACAATATACGATTCAGAAATATTTTATTTTAATTATCTAAAAAGTCGGATACCATGCGCTCATATGAAGTTCCTTATGATATAATCGCCTGCCCTGAAAATGCATGTTTACAATTATGTTCATTTCAATTCTGCTCCAAAACTGTTAGGAATATCGAAAAAATGCTTCATATAAAAGGTGTTAACAGATAACACTTGATTCAGATAGATTTTTCAACATTTCAATAGGGCCAATAATTTTCTCAAAAAATAAGAAAATGTGTTGTTGAATCCTTTTCGCCGTAGCTGAATGTGAAGATGCGAGTAAGGCGCACTCTTGGGTGTAAACAGGCATTGGACCAGAAATAAGCCACCTTATGCATCGAAGCGTTTATAAGGTTCAGTTTAAGGATCATTCAAGTAACAATCACGTTGTACGCCCATTTTTCAGATATCATTATTTAAATAATTAATTTCTTATATGTGTTTGAATATGTTCATACGTATTTTATGGAGTTTCTGTTAACTTGTTGATAAATAAGTTTATTTGCATAAGTTGGCAAATCAGTTAAGTGGATGAAATTAATTTTTCCAGAATTTCTTCAATATGTATTTGGGTATATTTAAGTATTTTTTCGATTTCTATTAAATTGCGAATAAATATACAAATACATGCAAACTTATTTGGATAGTCGACCAAGTAACATTTTGGGAGGACTTTGAATTTTATTTTTCAGATCTCGCATATGGATTCTAAATTTGCAACTGAGATATTGGTCCTCGGCGTAAAAAAAAATTCTTGAATAGTAAATTCCTACTGAGCAGATATTTTCCATTTCCTACATTTAACCCCCCACCGCAAAAAATTATTTCGGTACATTTACTAAACCATTCACCTATACATTTTGAGGAAGGTAAATCACCATAAAAGTGGTATTGAACCTAGAAAAATATAAACCAGAATCCCTGTTGAAAATTTTTTCTTGGATAACCACTGAGATTTAATCCACATATATGCGAAGATTCCTGATGCAATCACTTCGCAGACCGAGTGATAGTACTTTGAACTGGCAGGTAAGAATGTCTCTACAGAACATCCTAGTTAAGAAAAAACCTAGAAAAGCACTTGCGTGAGGTCAGGAGCTTTTACGCGCTTGTTCCGTTGGCGAAGCGGTCATCTATACATCTATACTAAGTTCAAGATGGCATTTTTCATTGAAAGGCAATTTGATCTATGTTTTGGAAATATGGAGAAACTGAAACTTTGAAGGGGTATATCTGCGGAATCATTCGATAGTTTTTACTGATTCGCCAATTCGGCCTTCGTAATTACACTCTAATCTTACTTTACAATTATCAAGCTACTGAGTAGATTCTTATTAGAAGTTATTTTGTTCACTATCAGTGGTTAGGCCATCCGTAAACACATTAACTTTAGGTAGAATCGACATAGGGAATATATTTATAGAGAAGGTTTTCAGTTTAATTAAGAAGGTCGAATGCTTAAATGGGTTGAATTCGCCAATTATTTTTCAGATGGTTATACCCATTCACAATTTTGCATCGAATTGCAATCTAATACTTGACCTCACGTCAGTACTTTTCTAGATTTTTATACCTCGATCGTATCTCATTTTCAATAATCCAATCAGATCAGGGCTAGCCTAGGGCAAACTACGGTCATTCATACAAGATTCGAACGGGCTAAACTAGGCTAGGCTATGAACACCCGTACGTACAGTGGCATCGATCAGTTTTTTTGGTTTTACTTCATCAATCACATACGAACAAGA
This sequence comes from Myrrha octodecimguttata, assembly GCA_958510865.1. Taxonomy (NCBI): domain Eukaryota; kingdom Metazoa; phylum Arthropoda; class Insecta; order Coleoptera; family Coccinellidae; genus Myrrha; species Myrrha octodecimguttata. The sequence goes on from OY294060.1 coordinate 19,439,161, forward strand.
TAGGCAGGCTAAAGTTCGATATCCCACGACGAAGCTCTACCGACTCTTCGCTATAGTCAACGTCTGACTAAATTAGCCGAGGGCTTACGGATAATCAAGGGAACGCGGGCTCGAATCACATTCATTCCACAAAAATTTTTAAACTCATATGTCATCTTGGGTGTGGTCATTTAGGTGACAGATGGATCGGTGGCAAATCCTGCAGGTTAAGGTATTTTCAAGATGACAGCCTGTCTCTCTTGAAACACTTCTTCCTGGGGTAAAGTTATGTTTCTCACCTTAACTCAACAACCTACAGGTGAAGGTACACTTCTTAAGACATGTCAACCTATCAGTCATTGAACACCCTCAATACCTTGTTGTCATTGACAACTTCTTCTTCCTCAAAACCTTCTGATTATTGTAGACTTCTTCTTCTGCTGCCTTCACGGCAGTGCTTTTCTAGATTTTTTTTTTGTATAAATTACTGGATTTCAATTCGATATAATCTTTATTTTTGGAAATATTGGAAAAAAAAAATTTGAATAGGTATATCTACGGAATCATTGGGCGGATTTTACCCATTCACGAATTCGACCTTCGTAATTATGCGCCAAACCTACTCTACAAATATCGAGTTTTTAAGTTGTTTCTTTCGGAAGTTATTGTGTTTACGCAGTCGGCCGTTAGGTCGACCGTGATCCGAATTCGTGAATGGGTAAAATCCACCCAATGATTCCGCAGATATACCCATTCAAAATTTTATTTTCCCAATATTTCCAAAAATACAGATCAAATTGAAATCCAGTACTTCATCGAAAAATTACAGTTCGAAGGTACATACAGAATTTGATGAGGATTTTTTTTTTCAAATTGTTCTAATGACACGATCATCACGAAATTTTGCATAAAGTTGTTTTTTAGCATCCTCAAACTAGCTGCGAAGTTTTATCAGGATTGAATCAGTATTTCTCGAGTCATACCGAAAAAAACTAACATATCGGGAAGAAAACCTCGAAATTTGACATATTTTTTTCCCGATATCTCCAAAACTTGTGATCGTATCGGCTATTACTCCGAAACTATTCGACCGATTTGGCGCATTAACGAAATTAACCGCGGCATTCCGATGCGCGACCTACCCTGAAAGTTTCAAGTTGCTAGCTCGCTTCGTTCAACAGTTATCGTGTCCAAGGCCGGCCGGATAGAATCGATTTTGACACCTGATTCGTCATCAGTGAGTCCAATCTAGGCGTTTGAGACCATTTTTGTCTCAATCATCGAAAATTACAGTCATTTGGACAAAACGATAGCACGCCTAGAGCATACGCGCAAAAACTATCAGTAATAATTTATATCGGACGGGAATTGAAATTTAACAAAACCGTGTTATTTTGAAACTCCTGTGATATTATTGAGATTTGTATTTCCAAATTTATTTAATTATTAATTGTTGTCAATTCGCATAGATTCTTCGAAATGAATGTTATTTGAGAAATTGTTCGAGATAATCTTTCGGATTATCAAAAAATACTAATTTTCAGTTAGTAGGACAAGAATTTTTTTTTATTTCATCACGAAGTACAATTTTTCTAAGAATTCAGTTCACTATTGTATCAAATCTTTCGTGAAATTACCGATAAGCAATTTAACTTGCGGGATATTTAAAAAAATCAATTGATTTCGATTGAAAATTTTCTGCACCTTTCAAATACTTCAATCCCATTCTGAAATTCTGAAATTTCATTAAACAGGGTGTTGAATCTCAGCTTCACATGAGTTCCGTATCTTTTCAATGCGGACCTGGAATTATTCAATTATTTGAATATGAATCGATGGACCTGTGTAGGTGAATCATACGTGTTATATATCAATTGATCACACTGCGTGGTTCCCAAAGTTACGAGCAATTGAAATATTGGTGACTACAAGAACCACCCTGTATCTTGGTTATGGAATTGATTCGATCTACCATGTCTAGGATAGCTCTACCTCAGGCTACTATGTTCATTCAACAATGAAATACCCTGTATTTATAAGATTTTTCGAAGATTTGAATTTCGTGTTTCGACTCTGCCGTTTTCTTTGTTTGCTGTGGCTTTCCTGCGGGCGATTAAATCACGAAAATCCCACCTTCCAAAGCAAGTTCGCCTTTCCTAGAGATCCGGTTGTGTGTGAGGTCAGGAGCTTTTAGGCGCTCGTTCAAATTCTGGATCAACACGAATAGAAATTTTGCACCTAGTTGATCGTTGGTAGTCTTCACCTTATTAAGTAGTTACTATCTGATTGCGTTTGTACTTCTGGAGGTGATACGGAAATAACGTTAAAATTCCAAATGACAACGGAATATTCTTTTCCTTTTCCTTCCGAAAGTAAATATCGGATCGAATTGAAATTTGTTTGAACATTGCTGTTGAATACTGATTCTACGGTTCGTGCCAAGTTTAGTTGAAATCTTATCCATATTTTCAGAGAAAAAACTTGAAAATTTTTGGAAAAATAATTTTTTTATTTTTAACAACTGGATCCACCCGAAATTTTCCAGTAAGTTGCACGTCGGTATTCCAAACTAATTAGCAAGTTTCAATCTGATCGAATCGGTACTTCATAAGATATCGATAAAATAACCTCAAAATTTCAAATGAGCCTTTCTGCGAAACTATCCGTCTGATTCCATCCATTAACGAACTCAACCGAGATATTTGGATGCTCAACATAATCTGACAATTTCAAGTCGCTAGGTCCTCTCCTTCGAAAGTTACAGCACATACGGGCGGACAGAATTGAATTTGACAAAGAAATCTTCTTTAAGGTGTTCAACCCAATCTTTCAAGACCATTTTGGGCTCAAAATTCGGGAATTACAGACTTTGTGGCGAAACGACAATGCGCTGTTCTCCAGAACAAGCGTGTAAAAACTCTTCTTTCCCTTTAACGTTCACCCGTCACTTTGCTATTGAAGCATACCAACCGTCGCGCCTAGCGTGTGACCTTCGCCCGCCGTGAGTGCACGTCGCATGCGACGGTTGTGGAAGACCGTGATAAAACTATTTTATGTAGCTAACTATACTCCATTCACTTTTATAATCTATCACGGTTGGCATGACATTCTGAAACATTTCACCGTGTATATTTGGAAAATGTTAGGTTTCCTGTCAGATAACTACGCAGCTTTGTCCTCTGTACATAGAGGTCGAAGTTTACGTATTTATCAAAATGTTTATTTACACAAACCTGAGATTTTCATCCAATCTCTTATAATGTAAAAATCTGCGCAGGAAAGTAATTTTGGCTACAACAACATATTTTTGTTCACATAAAATTTTGCGTTCATTTACCCTTTTCTATTTGTAACCCATTGATTTTATAATTTTAAAAAGTGATTTCCGTCCTCCCTTATATTCCAAATGTTCCTTTGCAAGATTGAGTAGTGTATCAATCAAAAGTGTTCAATTTTCAAATTATAATTCCAAATTTGTCGTTGCAGATCTTTTTTCAAAATACAGTTTTCAGTCAGTGTCTTTTTGAGTGCACCAACAGAAGGAAATTCTTTGCCGTCGCTTTCACAGGAACATTTCATAATTTTCGACGAAATCTCATAAGGAATAGCCGTTCTAACGCGAACGTCGTCCTTTGAACAGCTGATGACCATCATTGCGTCTCTTTCTCATGGTCGGATCGATTCCTCTCTCTCTCTAGGCGCTATCTAGGGTATTATCAGATCATTGGTTGACTAATTGGCTGCTCTTTGGAATGGTTCCATGTTTTCATCGGTGATGATGTAGGCCGCGTTTTGTGCCTCGAACCATAAAACTATCTGTGTTTTATCGCATTCGCTGTTCGCATTACACTCATCTGGACCCGGTTTTAGATATAAAGGAAGAGGAAGTGCGCGTGAGACTTGAGTAAGAGCTGAGAGAGGGCTCCCGCTACAAAACTTTCAGGGTAGGTTGCATTTCACAATGCGACGATTAAGTTAGTTAATGGACCAAATCGGCCAAACATTTTCCTTCCCACTATCATTTTGAATGGAATACTGGTATTCTATTCGGTCCAGTGTGTATATTTGGAACTAGTTGTTCGAAAAGTCACCTTCGTAAACCACTAGTCTCTTACATATTAAAAACCCTAAACCTAAAGTCGACAGTACCACTGACTGTTATGAATACAGCTATTCTAATTAATTTGATTATGTTCCTATTTGCTTTTGTTTTGGCACATTGCAAATTCTATGCGTTGAAATTAACATAAAGAGTATTTTATCTTGATAATACTCGAGGTGTTAAATAATTTACCATTCGTTTGCAGAGCAAACCATCGTCGAGGTTTATTATGCTGTTTCACTGAGTTGCACTACTAACTGTCCCCTCGCCTAAGGTGTTAACTGTTGGAGCCACGTTTCAACTATTGTCATGAATTGATATAACACTCGACTTTATAGGCCTAAAACTTATCCGAAGATTGGAAAGGGAAGTCGTTTCAGTTCCATGGCAAATAAAAAAACCAAACAAAATGCGATGTACATCTCAGACAAAAAATGTAGGGTCCTCATTTTTGAGTCATGAAAGTCGATGTCAGATGTGCAAATCGGAACATTTTCGGTCAAGAATCAGTCAATGTATCTCAAACCTAGTGGATTTAGTTCACGCTTTAACGGCATTTTGCCCCAATTTCCCATAAGGAATCGATATGCATAACCTGTTAATTATTCACTATTCACACATAATGTTTACCAAACACAGTTCCATCCTTCAATCACTACGGAATAGTAGAAAGACCATCGACAACATTCCTATTGAAATGTGTGTTTCAACATAAGAAAACATCGAAGTGCTATGAGATCGACATTTGTACAACTTTTAACACAATTTATCCTTTTCACGCGCCATCCTTTTGCCCGAATGTCTGTAGTTTTCGAATTTTGAAATTTTCTGGGTATGTTTAAAACCTAAATAGCTCGGTTAAGTTCGTTATTGGGCAAAATCGTCCTGATGGTTTCACAGTTATAGACAGCTGCAGTTTTGTGTTCCCAATAAGTTTCCAAACCACAAGAGGATATCAAGAAAAAAGTTGGGTTTTACCCACTAAGTAAACCTTTAGAAATAATTGAATCGTCTCTACAAATATCGATTCTTTAAACGGATGCTTGTTGTGTTCACTTTTGGCCGTCAAGCCGACAGTAAACATGATAACTTCCGGATAAAATGAAATTTAGTTAGTTTAGTTTTTTGAATTCGCACTGAGGAAGTTTAATCCATAGCCCTTTCGACTAGTCAATTCACCCGTCTCCAGTGGTTAGAATATAATAACGTTTATCGGCATATAAACTGATTCAACATTAACAGTTCAACTCTAAATCAGCATGGTACGAATCACGCCAGTGAAGAAAACACAAATAAATGTATCAACCTGCAAACAAACAGAACACATTCAAAGTCAAAAGCTCTCCGCAGTTTATGCTGATGTTCTTTCAATCACATGCACGAATTTTTTTTTCAACTGATAAAACTGAAATTTTACCTTATATTTACAATTATAGCTCATCTGCTGATCCAAAATTATCTTCAGAGTTGAATGAGGTATACAACCAACTCCAGAGTATCGAATCGGATAAAGCCCCAGCTAAAGCCTCAATAATTCTGAGCGGTTTAGGTTTCTCCTCTGCAATGCAACAAAAAGCAACTAAAACATTTTCTGGAGGTTGGAGAATGAGACTTGCTCTGGCCAGGGCCCTGTTTTCAAGGTGAGTTATGGTTAATTTCACTTTGTGGGTGTAACTATGGTCAACATTGACGTTATTAACATCGTCATTATTGAGTGTAGTTTTTATTCACTTTTAACGACTCACGTCTTGGAGCGGAAGGAAGTATCTCTTTTCTCAACCAAGCTTTCGCAATTAATGCTTAATCAAAGACATCCAAAATAAAGTTGTAAGAAAAAATATCTTAGGAGTTGTCTATTTGAACCCCTTCTAAGAACACTTCAGGGTTGAAAAAAATCCAAAATGTGTAGTTTCATAATATATAATATAATAATAATATTTATAAAGTTTCGTGTCCGAAGCTTGATATACCTTGAGTTCTCAAAGTTCTGATGTGTGCTCTTGCTGGTGTTTCAATTTATTTCTAAATTCAGCTTTTCTTCATTCATGGCTGCATAGCTATAAGTTCTCTTCCACACTAATCAATAAACCCTCGGATAACACGTTCATTATTATGAACACTTACAAACCTTTCCAATTCATTGCACAGCCGACTTAACAGGCTTACGTCATAGTAAACAGTTTTATGTTTAAATCTAGTCAAGTAAAAACCACCTCATGACAGTGTTTACCACATTTATTATATATGTATGAATTCATACAATAAATAATGTTTTCAGACCTGATCTCTTGCTCCTTGATGAACCAACGAACATGTTGGATATTAAAGCAATTATTTGGCTAGAAAACTACCTACAAAATTGGCCGACAACTTTACTGGTAGTATCTCACGACAGACATTTTCTGGAAACTGTGCCTACTGACATTTTGCACCTACATTCACAGCGACTTGATCCTTATAGGTAAGTGTTCGTATTTAAATTCAATAAAAACAATTATTCATCATGTTCATTTCAACACAAAATACAATTTTACATAAAAGATACAAGATGTCACTTAGGTGAACATTCCTGGCAGAGCAGTCATTGAAGTTAAGTATGAGAATGGAAAGTTGTTGTGGTCCTAAATGTTTATGCAGTGGATGTTTGCAAATTTTCGATGTAAATTCCAAAAAAAATGAGAGGTGGGTTTGGTAACAGAAAAAACATTTGTTAATTTGCTGAATAGAAATACTAGCATTGTATGCCTGAGTACATAAGACCGACTAGATGAAACATCGATCTATCAAGCCTACTTGCTTCAATCAAATCATTGAAAATTGGAAGGCAGTTTCGAAGAAATGATGCAAATATTTATCAGTTAATCTGCAGATCGGTCTTCATTTTTTGGTGGATGTTATAATCAGAATATTTCTTTTTTGAAAAATCAGGTCAGGAGCTTTTACGCGCTTGTATAAATTCGTTGCAAAAGTGGTACTCCTATTCACGTTTGACCCCGCCAAACGCAGCTTTACCACCTGATGAAAAAATTTGACGATCTTCTCATGTGGTCCCTACAGAAGTATGAACCTCATGCAATCAATTTTCTATGGAGTACTACTAGATTTCAATTCGATCCAATCTGCATTTTTGGAAATATTGGAAATAAAGAATATTGATCGCATACCTTTATCTATGGAATCATTGTGTTAATTAATCCCTTTCAAGAAATCGACATTCGTAATTAAACCGAAAACCTACTCTACAATTATTGAGTTGTTTCCTATGGAATATATTAACAGTCGATAGTAAACATGGTAACCTCTGGAAAAATCTGTTCAGAGGCTTGGTAGTTATAGAGTAGGATTGGAGTTCCGATAAGTGTAAGTGGGAAACTCTACTCTATGATTCCGCCGATAAACAATATTTCATTCCGCCAATATTTCCAAGGATACAGATTTTTATTGAACTGAAATCCAGTACTCCAATGAGAAATGACAGCTTGATGATTCATGCGGAATTTCGTGAATATTTTTTTAAAATTGATCTAATCTGGCGATAATCACGAAGTTTTTTACTTATTTGCTCATCAGCAATTGCCAACTAGTTACCAAGTTTCATCATGTTCGGATCGGAATTTTTTTGAAGTATTTAGGAAATCACGAGACCCTGGAGAGATCTACAAAGATGAATATACAATCAAACTGAATTCTAAACAGTGCTGCTAAATGGTAACTTCAAGGTCAAGGTCAAATAACTGTTTGAGTTCACTGTGGATAGAATACTGATAACAAAACAGTGTGTAACTACTCTCTTATCCACTCACACTTGCTGCGTCTAACGCACGTTTCGGAAACCAAGTTTCCTTTGTCAAAGACATATATTTACTCAGTAGGATCAGTAACGATATGTCTCTGACAAAGGAAACTTGGTTTCCGAAACGTGCGTTATATGCAGAAAGCGTAAGTGGAAATACTTGTAAATTTTTGAAAAGTGATGCTATCCGTTACATTTTCTCTTTCTGGCAGCTTAATATCGGGGTCCGCGTTTTTTTGTATGCTTTCAGCTATGCTGGGAAGTAACGAATCTGTTGTTTCCATTATGTTGTGTTTTACTAATATGTTTGTCTACTTTACTTTTTACGTTAGGAGTAAAATTATAAATGAGTATATTTGTTTAAACTTTTTACAAGGGGTGAGTATTCGTTGGAGGAGTTGGATTCTAATATTGTTATTAAAATGAAATATAGCAGTTTTGTTGAGTACGCAGGCAGAGAGTCTCTTGGTGCTGAACGTGGTTTTGGTGTTATTCATTTCAATGACAGAAGTTTAAGAAAGCTACTGGTGTACGTAGAGGAGACAGGTGGACTTTCAGATATAATTGTCTTATCGGAAACAGGAATTATATCTAACCTCAATGATTTCAGTATATCTGGATTCAACGTTTTTCATAATGAATCATCATTCAATAGATGCAATGGGTCTGTATAGAGTATATTAAAAATAATATACCGACAACCCGATAAACACAGATACGTGAAAACAACGTTGAATTTTTCTAGTAACGCCACGACCAAACAACGTTGAAAAACCTGGAAAATGTCTTTTGGAAATACGTAGCATTCTCGTTGTTTAGTAACGTTACTTTGTAACGATATTTCTAGGTTATTTAAACGTTAAAAACATCCACATTGTAACGAAAATTCCACTAAAATATATCGTTACTTTTCGGTTTCAACGTAACTATTCCTCATAACGGGTTATCAACGTTTTAAATACATTTTGAATTCAACATCAATATAACGTGCTTTCTTTTTCAAATAACGTTGTTGATGAACGATTATTTAACGTTTGTATATACTATCCGACCACCCTACTGAAACATTCAACTCAAGTATTTCAATAGAAGCTGATTGTTAGTATTTCTGTTATGAATCATCTTCCCTTACTTTTTGTGAGAAACAATTCAGTATATTTGCATTATTTATGTTTCATTTAAAGAAAGTCAGTCTTTCATGTCATTTAATCTCTGATAACCTACTGCTTCAATAAAAAAAAACTCTGGTCACCTATTATGTAATGAAAATATAAAATATAAAAAAATAATTTCTGCTAAGTGTGTGTGGTTAATGATTTTTTATGGAGAACAAATCATATTCGAGGAAAAATTTAAAAAATATTCAATTAAGGAATGCACCTGAAAATTTAATTGATGATATAGCAATTAAAGAATAATAAAATTTGAGATGAATAATTAATTATTATATAAAAGGAATAGAAAATAAAAAATAAGAAATTAAAATATGAAAAATAACATGGAATATTGCACTGAATTGTACTACTAGTAATATTTCTACTTAATACATAAGATTATAAGTTTCGTTTCTGCTTGGCATTGATAGTGTTAGTCATCATTTTTCGGCAAATTTCAGACAGGTTGAGGGAGCATTTCTGGCCTGCAAATCAGTCGCAGTATCGAATTATTATCCGGACAGCAGCTGTAAAATAATAAATATAATTATTGTTAGAATAGTATTTAGCAGTTCGACACTAATTAACTAAGCAAATTGCATAAGTGAATAATTGGAACTGTATCTAATATAATATTTCTACTATGATCTAATAAATCTCCTCAAGAATATTTTCTGTTTAGAATGCTGGAATAATTCGATACGCTTTGCATTCATGTGTATACTTAAGTGGAGAAATTATTGAAATAAATCAAAAATGAATGGATACGGATTAAATCGAAACTAATATCTCTTCAAAAATGAGTTGAAGAATACTACTAATCGACTAACAATAAATTCTCTAAATCAATGATTATTGGAGTGAAATAAGACTGAAATAATTAGTGAAATTTGCAAAAGACAAGGCAGATACTCACCATATTGGTGTTTTCCCTCAGATGAATATAGAAAATAAACTTTCAGGCGATACTTCGTGCCACTCTAGGAGTTCTAAGACGTAACAACGGTCATAACATCCCTTATAAGTCCTTCCTTTTCCTTTACATGTACCAGGAAACTAAGCCCATCTAAAAATCTTCAAGTATTGAATTCTTGGGGTCCCGAGGAATGCAGGATTCTTGGAAAATCCAATCCCCAAGAATATCCTTCCCTATCGTTGCACGAGGTACAACAATCTTTACCGCAATCACAGTTCACGATGATAATCACTACATATTCTTGACAAACAATACTAAACGTTAACATAACACGTTGAAATCTTCGATTTTCATCAATATTTTCAGACTCTATCAATAACTTTTGCAGTTCAAAAATGGGACGCGCGGAAAGAAGACGACTATTTTAGAACCCCGGTCATAACATAACGGAACAGTCGGAACATCTGTTGGGTGTCTTTGTTAAAGCGGGTAAGAAGAGAACACCCACCTTTCTATCTGAGTTGTCAAACATCCTCGGTTTCTCGATAAAATATTTTATAATTTGCACACATGAGCATATAAAACCGTATGTTTTTGATTTTCCATCTATATCTGCCACGAAATTATCAATATCCGACTTGGTCGTGGAACATTAAGATATCTAAATTGAGCACTTAGCGAGTAAATGAATTCAATTCCAACTTCTTAAACTTCGAGCGAAAAAAAAATCGAAAAGGTGACAACACTGGAAATAAATGGGGTTACACTTGTTCTTTCCTTGAAACATAAAATACTTCCTTTCTTTGCTAGAAGAATATCAAGATTTCTCAATTTAACTATAACATTTGGAAATAACGTACGACAGTATCTTTTCAGAAGTCCGAACCGAATAATAATTCCAAATTGATACAAGTGAATTCATTGAATGTTTAATAATGAGAGGAAAGTTCAATCCACTAGCCGGAAGGGCGACTGGCTTAATTCATTCGAATGAATACAAATTTATAACTCAAGTATTGTACACAACATTTCGATCATTTCGGGTTTAAATGATATTGACTTCCCAGAAAAAAGTATTCAATATAAACCTTTGTATATCCCAGATTTTGTGTGATTTTATATGTGATTCCAACAATAAATTTTTATCATTATTTATCGGAAAGTTGACGTGGTTGTTCTTCGTTACTGGTAGTCATACTTATTATATCTTTTGTATAAAAATATGTCGAAAAGCATTGACGTGAATTAAAGAGCTGCGCGCCTGTTAATTTTTCGTTCTGTCGATTGCACTGAGAAATAATAGGTTCTAGTCGAATAGGTAAAGAATGAACGATCGTCAAACATAAGTATTAAGATTAGCTACAGAAATGAGTTAATTATCATGAAATTCATACAACGCAAGAGATTCGTGATTTCATGACCTTGATTAAACGCAAAAAATTGAGTTTTCAAAAATAACGTTACGCAATCAACGAGTAACGTTTAATCAACGGGAGCAACTACAAATAAACGTATTTTCAACGTGTGTGTGTTTATTGGGAAGTGCAAATGTTGCGGATGTAAATAATTTCATAGTTCTCAGAGTAAAATTCTATACGAATTCAACGAATAAACAATTAAAATAGTAAATAACATATTCACAAGGACGAATATCCGTCGATAAATCAACAAATATTCCCCCTTGATCAGAGCTAATCATCCAATCAACCAAAATACCTACACCGAAGAAGCGAATCCAAGTAGAATGACTACAGCTGTTACACAATTGTTATTGATCGTCAGGTCAACTTAACTTGGATAAACCGCAGAGAGTTCTCTCGATACTTGTTACCTTTCAGAAGGACCGCTGCAGTATAACAACCTACAGCGCGCCATCTGCCAGGAGCATCTTGCGAGTCTCACCTTCGAGTGCAGAATACTTTGATCGATGTGTATGACGTTCATCCAAGTTAAGTTGACCTGACGATCAATAACAATTGTGAAACAGCTGTAGTCATTCTACTTGGATCCGCTTCTTCAGTGTAAGTGTTTTGGTTGATTGGATGATTCGCTCTGATCAAGGGGAAATATTTGTTGATTTATCGACGGATATTCGTCCTTGTGATTATGTTATTTATTATTACTGGAGCTCTTTCTTCTCCGTGAAACCAATTCCTATCTAAATTAAAATAGTGTCTCAGCGCGATATACCGTTCACCGTAAACTAATACCAAACAACAATATTGACGATTTGGACGCTTATTTGAACAGTATTGATAAGGAAGATTTTAAAATTTATTTGGGTGACATAAATATTGATTTGCAAAGGAGTGACCCTTCGATTGTTGATGATTATGAATATATTGAGTACGAGCGGATATATGGCCAAGACACTTGGCACTAAGCGAAACACCACGTTAATCAGTTGAGAATATAGTCCGCCAGTTGAATAACTGAAACATAAGCGCGTTGCTAATATCGTATAAACGACTGTTTCTTTGCATGTTGGTCTCTCTAGTTCATCGATACGCGATCCAAGCCATAAGCCAAGTGAGAATTGCCACTTGCCAGTCGCACTGCAAACTTAGGGTGCGTAGTGCGTAAGATCATATCGGTGGAAAATAAAGTACATTCTTCGTAAATCGAAATGTTTGGCGTGAAAAAAATTCAAATCATAAAATGGTATTTTGGTGGTCATTCAATTCAGGAGACAATAAATTAATTTTTTGTTGCCTTTGAAGATAGGCCATACCTTCAAGTTCAAAATAACTAGAAAATTCGAGGAATGTGGTTGTTTTCAAACATGCAGTAATTGCAAGATTGATAAAACACCAAAAATCATCAGTGAAAATCGCCTGCAAAAAGGAGTATATGTGTGTACTGCTGTTGAAACCACTGCGTCTTGTTCTAGTAGACAAATTGCTGAACAATTTGATCTGAGCGATAGAAGTGTTCGGAATATTCTGAAAAGGAATGGTTCTGATGTTATACGGTCAAAACGAATCAAGAAATTTCTCCAGAAGACCACATCAAAACAATGGAATTTTGTGAAATGATGATGGAAAAAGAGAATGGAAATAGCTTATTTCTGAGCAATATCTTATTCATCGATGAGTCATCGTGTTCCTTGAATGGAAAACATCACCCATCAGTAGTAAGATATTGGTCTAGGGAGAATAAGTATTCCTGTGTGGACCCAGTATCCTCAAAAACTGAATGTTTGTACAGGAATACTGAGGAATTACACAATCGGGCCATTTTTATCGATAGTAACCTGAACGCTGCCAAATATCTGGAGCTTTTTAGAGAATCAAATTATTCCGACAGCTACCAATCAATTTCGATGATGTGTGGTTTCAACAAGATGGCTGTCCAAGTCATAATACGAGAGTAGTCATACAATATCTGAGGACGACTTTTTCGGACCGTGTCATTTCTACAAATGTCACGATCAAATGGCTCCCCAGATCACCAAATTTATTTCCAAATAATTTTTTTCACTGGGGATATCTGAAAAATTTAGTTTATGGGCACGGAATTGATAGAGCGACGAATGTTTATGAACCAAGGAACAAAATAATCCAATTTTGTGCCAAAATAGCAACTATGCCGAATCTGCTCAGAGATATGGAATTATCTCTTTATAATAAATTTGGCTACTTTTTAGCACAACAAGGTGAATTATTCGAATATTCAAATTCAAATTTATCGACCTTCAATTTCGCATTTTTTAGAATTTTTTTTGGAATTTTTGACTTTCTTAGAATTTATTTTATTTTCAAGCCAGTTTTGGCAAAAAGAACCCAAATACTCATTTTCACAAAGGAAATTATTTGTCATTCATTGTGGCAAATAAATTCCTCTCCTCTTCTTCAATGGAATAAAATTGTCGTATTTATTTTCAACCGATATGGTCTAACACACCTCAGGTCTAGAGTGCGACAAACAATTCTTACTTTGATCGCCATCGCGTATCGAGGGACTGCTGACTGGAGGTTACCAACGAACTTTCAATAGAACATTCGTTGGATTATAGCATCGCTCTTAGGGGTAAATCCGCAAGATTTCCCGTCGCCAAGATATAAGTAAGATATTTACATCATTGTAAGCATTATGAGTTCCTGAACAAAAAATCTGAAGGCGAACATAGGCGGTCTCTCTTTGTTCGGAAGATATTGGCCCCCAAAGTTCCAAATTGTTGCATTTTCAGATCCCCCTTTTCACCATAAAATGGTCTCTCACTTCTCAAATATAGTTCATAAATCATCTTTGAACCTTCAACCAACTATTAGCGACCCTTTTTTTTTCAAGAATATTCATTATTTAATGGAAGAAAAGTGAAAATATGGGACAACCACTTAACCTAAATTTCTACGAAATTTTTCTCAACAACAGGGTCTCTTCATCGCTGGCGAACGTATTATTACAGAAGAGTGTTTGCTGGCGGGAAATATGAAATGATGGGCAGTTGTAAGGAAAATACTTCTGTCAGTGAAGGTTCAAGGTTTCACTCTCAATATTTTCTTTTAAAATTGAATCTTTCTACCCACTTCAAAATAGGGAGGTTGTTATTTATAGTCGAATTTTTTTGTTGTTGTGACTTCTAGATGATCCCAGTTAAAAATTAAACTCAGGGTATTTCGATAAAATAACCTCGATTTAATTGGAAATCCGGTAAGGACGCGATCACACACATGAAAAGCTTTGTACGTTGAGTATATATCATTCGCATTCCATTACTATGTATGTGTTTCAATCTTGTAGATTCAATTAAACTCGAAATATGCTGTTGAAAGATTTAGAGTATGGCAGTAAGAACATAGGTATCATTTCGATTTTCTCACCAGTCATTCACGATTCCGACCGATGAAATTCGCGACATTGCCAAACTTCACGTTTAGACTGAGTCGAAATCAGAAGGAATAGAGGTTAAGTGTTTGTCCAATATTTTCATTTTTTTCCATTAAAAATTGACTATTCTTGAAAGGAAGTGTGGCTTATCTTTGGTTGAAGGTTCAAAGGTAATTTTTGAACTATGAAGGAAAACTGAGAGATTGTTTTTATGGCCTAAAAAGGAACCTGAAAACGTATCAATTTGGAACTTTGGGGGATCATATCTTCCAAACTAAGGGGGACGGCCTATGTCCGACTTCACATTTTGTGTTCAGAAAAGCACACTGCGTAGAATGATGTTAATGTCTTTTCAAAACCCCGACGACGGGAAATCTTATGGGTTTACCCGCTTAGGTTTCAGTTGTTCAACTGGCGGACTATATTCTCAACTAATTCATTAACGTGGAGTTAATGTTTATCATATATTCACAAACCTGCAGGGGTAACTGACACCTCTGGTACCACGATTGATCATATCTGTGTTCATGTACGGAATGATTTCATCAAAGCGACAAATATCCATATTTCGTACAGACATGACCGACCACTTCAGTCCTTTTATATCAGTCTCATTTGCGCCTGGATGGGACAAGAGTTGTAAAATTGAAAACAAGCCAACGAGAGTTAACATTGGAGAATTGAAGAATTTATTGGTGGATGAAGATTGGGAAGGCATATTTGCAGAAGATAAAACACAAAAATCTTATGATACATGTATGAATAAATTACTTTTTTATATTGACAACTCCCGAGAGTATATAACTGATCGTCGTCAATAAAGTTGGAAAATTAAACCGTGGGATACAATGGGCTTGATAAATTCCATAAATAGGAAAGTTAATAATTGAGTCCATAAACTCCGGCTCGAAGAACCAGAAAATTTAATTTCTATGGTTCGAAACAGCAATTGACGGTTTTGTATCATCCTTTGGTAGAGATTTATTGATTACAATCTAGAACTCATAATAACTAAATGAACAACAGGTAACAGATAAACATTTTCTCATATGTTAGGGGCCGGAATGAATCGTGCCATTTCACGTCGCCCATTGTTCTTGCCGGAAAGTTCAACGCCACACGACACTTTTTCGCGAACTCAGCATTCCACCGATGACACGGAAATCGCACTGACCTAGAATTTAAATGAATAATTATTTTTCCGAAATATTTTAATATTTTTATGCAAATGTTCGATTATCGTTTATGGTACATTATTTCTCAAACTCAGTATTCCACCGGTGGAAATTCACGGAAATTGCACTGACTAGAGTTTAAATGAATAATTATTTGTTCGAAATATTTCAATATTTTTAGGCAAATGTTCGAATATCGAACACATGTTTGACCAACAGGAAGTCTGGTCTCACGATCAATGAGACTCAGTGATATCGGACATGTTTGTTGTAATCTCATTTCACCCATGTATGCCAGTTTGAGGCCACCTTTTGTTCAGAATACAAAAAAAATCGGGTTACATCCAGCGGAGCAGACATCCCATTGACGATTACACATACATAGGAATGCTCCGAATGATCGACAGTACATACGATCGCCCATTGCACAAACCGTTTAGATTACCAACCGTTTTGCGATGCGAGTAATAATAAGTACAGAGGCATGTTGGCCCTAGAGAACAGTCGAAAGAATGTAATCGATGTGCTTAAAGCCCCACCAGTTGAAGCTTTTCAATGTTGTTACCAAGGCCGAGAAGATGGCTAATATCTGCCGAAGGAAATATTGTCTTATTGCTGATGTATCTTTATTTATTTCAATTGCATTTTGTCGAGTTGAAAGGTGTTTTGTAAGAATAAGTAAATGAAATTCAACGTTGGAATTTGAGCTGAAAAACGATTGCTGGTTATCAAATTTCGATCAGCATTTGGAATAGGATAATTCTTGATATTTTATGACCTTTATTAATTTTTCAGAGGAAATTATGAGCAGTTCGTGAAAACTAAAACAGAAAAACACAAGAATCAGCAGAGAGAATATGAAGCACAAATGGCGCATAGAGCTCATGTTCAAGAATTCATCGACAAATTCAGATATAATGCAAATAGAGCCGCATCTGTTCAATCAAAGATAAAAATGCTCGAAAAACTGTGAGTAGCACCTTGACATGTTTTGAGATTTTGTCTTATATTGAAATTATAGGCCAGAATTGAAACCAGTTGAGAAGGAAGTAGAGGTTACTCTCAAATTTCCAGATACTGAATCTTTATCACCACCAATTCTCCAGTTGAATGAAGTTTCCTTCGAATACAACCCAGAAAGAGTTATTTTTAGTGATGTTAATTTAGGTGCAACAATGGAGTCCCGGATATGTATTGTGAGTGTACTTTATCGTAAATTCCAAAGAGTAATGGGGCATTTATTATTCTCCATACGCCTATGATTCAACTTCTTAGTGAATGCTGTAAATTTTGAACTTCTTTGCCATATATTAGTCTCACAAAGCATTTCTAGCTAGATAGAATAACACATTTTTTGATTATTTATATGATAACTTCGAAATGAGTAAGCGATATTTCCACGCATATTTTCAGACTATTGTGGTTCCATGAATAACATGGTGTCAGGGGTCATCTGAGATGGAATAAAAGAATCGCTCTGACCATCTGGTGAACTGTAAGAATCGAAGTTGTGTTTATCGGCCAAATGACGTTAACACTCAAAGAATTAAAAAAAGGGTGAGGGAGGGAGGGAGGTAAGCTTCTAGACACCAGGCGGATGACAAATAAACATCTGAGGTTTTCTAGAAGACTCGAACATTCAGGACCGTACTCGTCACACTGTCCCTTCCTTAAGCCTGTTCTGTCCCAGACCAGATTTCATTAATTTCTCGGAGGACCGTGGCGAAATCTGCAATCGTCATCATTGCTACAGTAGCCCTCCTGATGGAAGTAACAGTCTACGTTTTTGTTGGGCTTTTCGTTTTGCTTTGGGTTGAAATTGCATACCAAAATCTGTATACCTGTCTTCTGAAACACTACTTCCAGCATGCTTCGCATAGCCAATTCAGTTGATCCACTCCACAACCTAGTTTGGAAACAGCTAATTTCCTAACCCCGGAGCTTTAAAGGTCTTCTCTCAAGCCATGCAACGCGATCCACAAATTCTGATAGGAGTACTACTTGGTGACTATGTTATAAATGAACCTACCCTGCGACTTCAATCCCAGGCATTTTCCAATTCTGGGCTGCTGTCTCATCAGTTCCTCTTAACGTCCAAATTTATTTCTGAATACTCTTGCTATTACCCTACTCATTCTTAGATCGGCTGCTACACAATGAGCAAGATAGTATTCCTCGGGAACTGTAAACAGGTCTTGATGAACTTCCTGTGTGACGCCAAACCGTCCAACTCGTGTTCCCTGATAGCTTTTCATAAGTTCCTGGAAATCGTCATTTTCCTTTGCCTGAACCTGTGATGACGCGTACGAAGCCAATCGGTTGAAATGGGACTACCTTCAGTTTGCTTTTTGGGAGCTTCCGTATCCTGTAAATTTCGTCATTTATACTTTTCACAACTTCATAGGTCCTTACCACTATCTCTGCAGCTTCACTGAAAATCCTCTTCTTCTTTGCGGGTTATACAACCACACCAGATCTCCTGCGATGAATCATCCCTCAATGGCCTTAATGTCATAGCGCATTTTCATCCGATCTCTTGCGCACTTTATCATGAACGTAATCTAGCTTTCTTCTCAATTTGCTGACGTAGTGCTTCCTGGCAACATCTTCATGCCTACAACCAAAGTCAAGGTCACAAGGTAGTCCAATTTCTCGGTCGAACATTATATTGGCTGGAGTTTCCTCTGTAGATTCTTGAACCGAAGATCTATATGCCATCGTGAATAGATGCAAATATTCGTCCCAAACCCGCTGATGATCGGAGACTACTTTGGCTAGATGTTTTCCCATGGTCCTATTCATTCGTTCGACCATGCCATCTTATTGGGGATGCAGAGGTGTAGTTCTTGTCTTATTGATCCCAAATGTTCTTCAAACTTCTAGGAATAACGTGGACTCGAAATTTCGGCTTTGATCACAATACAGCTCTAGAGGTATTCCAAATCTACAGAAGAATTCTTTGACCAATTTATCCTCAACCGTACTTGCCTCTTGATTAGAACCCGTACGCTTCCACCCATTTGGTAAAATAGTCCTCGGGCATGATGAACTTGTTGTAGATGAGAATCACCATATCTCATCTGAAGTTTCGATGTTGGAACAGAATTGTTGGCTCTCCAGAACCGCTTGCAAAATGTTGAGTGCCTCTCCCTGTAGAGCTTTTATTAATGCTGTGGCTTTTTCGTTATCGCCCCAAATGTTAGCCAGCGCAGCAGCTTCAAACGTTTTTGATATGTCGACCGTGGCACTTTTCCATCAAATGTTGGAGGCTTCATCTTCATTTTACCACTTTCGCTGTTATTTTGTGTTTTCGAGATGCTATAAGGTGATAAAGCCGGATAATCTTTTCCAATTGTCATTCTTTTCAGGGACTCTGTCTTATCCTGTTCATTGTTGAATGTGAAATATAATTATTATTATTATTGATCCCCCCTCCCTTAGACGATGGGATTTCGGAGTTCTGCATGAACTCCTCTCTAGCATATCTGAGGAATAGAAAACACTCAAAAATGTTGCGAACATTTACACAGAAATAATTATTCGGTTGAGGTGTCTCCCTGTGGGGAGTGCTGGGGTCGACTTATATTCTAAGAATTGTCACGAGGAAAAGAGTCTTTTTTGATTCATGGAATGTGTGGAAGGTTGTCACTGTTGATGGGATTTAAGTCAAAAACCTCAGTCAATAACCATCCCCTCCACTATTTCAAAATTCTGGTCGAAGTTCATGGGCTTGATATAAATCATATCGGAAATTTGATGAACGAGAATCAGCACGGACTAGTTACTCAGCGTTGAGACTTCGTGAACAATTTAATGGATATACGAATAAGAGATTCGAGAGTTACTGTGAGGTTAATGCTGTATTGACTACCTAAGAGAAGGGCTTCGATTAAATGAATCACAGGGCGACATGCTGACTTATTTCGATGGATATATGAGACAATTAAAAATACTCGAAAAGGCCAAAAATTTCATACTTATGGAAGAATGAACGAATACCCTCCCTGCATCTACAGATAACCTCCTTAGTGCGATGTTATGGCAGATGTGACACCATACTGTAGTATCTCTAGGAGGGAATCCATCAGAAGTGAATCCCTGAGATGCGATAATGCATAAAAGTAATAATTCAACTTTTTATACACGTGATCATCCTGATAATTCCACTTCGAATTTCGATCTACATACAGCCCAAGGAATCTGACAAACTCTGTCGGGACTAATGTCGCTTCAGGATGTTTGACGGAAAGGGCAACACTAGGATCGGTAGTACTGTTCTGAAGTTTAATTATTTGGGTCTTTCCCAACTTTACTATCAAGGAGAGTTAAGCTGACACCAGTCAAGAAAACTCTGAATGATGGACTCACACAGAGTCTTGAATTACTGCAGAGTGCTACCCTTGATTTTGATAGAAGCATCGTCAGAAAAAAAAATCAGAAAGTAGGCTAAAATGTTCTCTGGTAAGTCGTTCATAAACAACAAAAATAGGAGTGGTCCCAAAACTGATTCTCCCAAGTTGTTGGCTTATACCCGAGAGTTGTGCCCACCTATTCGGACATTTTTAAATTCGGTAGGAAACTGTGAATCCATTCAGGAAACCATCCTCTGAGTTCTACATCTACTTTGTACCTACATTTTATCCAGAATGTTGAAGAGTGTCAAGGGCACGAGAGTCGGAAAAAATACCCGCTACATGAGTAGCTTCATCCAAACAAGTGAACACTCCAAAAACTATTTTGGATAACTGGCTAACGATTGAAATGGGGCGGTTATTCGAAATACCATGAATGCCCTCTCTTTTATGAACCCTTGCCAACTTGGGGGCACTTGAAGAAAGAATACAAAAGGCATCTGAAGTAGGCTCACTTCAATAAACAAACGAAAACGCGGATATTACGATGACGTTATCAACGAAAGTGGTAACACCTTCACTGCACTATGGAAGGTCGTTCAGCAGATCCCAGGGATGAAAAAGCCAAGAAGATTTACGGACCAGTTGAAACCGGGGATGGTGAACTTTCAACGTATAAAAAGGAGAAAACGGTTGGAACTCTTGCACTGCGGATGGATCAGGTTATCAGTGGGTGTTCAGGGTGATTTCGAGTTCTTTTGCTTTCGACCCAATAGATCCCATTGAAGTAAAAAAATGCGATGTATGAATTGAAGGATTGTACTGCAATGGGCCTAGATGGGTTGGGAGCTAGGGATTTAAAGTGGATCTCACCGTATATTCTTGACTCCTTAACACATATATTGAATAGATGGTGTTGAGGCTGGTTTATGCCCTTCTAAATTCAAGAAAACTGTGATCATTCCAGTTTTGAAGGAGGGAGATGAAACTATCGTCGGTAACTACAGGCTCATATCTTTGACCTCTCACTTATCAAGAGTTTTTGAGAATGTTATAAAAAAAACGACCCGTATCCTTTCATGATGAATACAACATAATATCGAATGCTCAATTCGGCTTCAGGGAGGGCAGGTGCACTCAGGATGTTATCTTGACTTTTACTAAAAGGGTTACTACTGCTCTGAATGAGAGCAAACCGTATCTGAGTTTGTTTGTAGATTTAAGGAGGGCGTTTGGTTCGGTGGATTATCGTCTTTTTTGCGTCCTTCGGAAAATGTTGGGGTGAGAGGGAATGTTTCGCTGCTTTTCGGAAGCTATCTAGCCGGAAGATCACAACGAGTGAGCATCACCCAGCGGACTTTTGGCGGCTCTTGAACATTCCACGTCGTAATCCCATTCCTTACCGTAAAGTTATCGCGAGTTGGGTTCGTGCTTTTAAAGCTGCTGGTTCAACAAGTACTTATGGGTATGACAAGTCCCAGCGATAGATACTCCCTGCACTAGATTTGAGCATAGCGATATATCCTGTGGGACTTCCTCAAGAGAAAGGTTTTTAACGCATCGTACTTACGATTTGAAAGAACTGAAGATCCGTATCACACTGGAAATCGCCGGTATCTCCTACATCATTACATCGCATCTGGAGGATATTATCTGGCTGGTGTGAACTATAAAACTCAAGTGAAGAAATTTAGTGTAGCACTGACCTAAGGCGAATGAGTAACTTTTCCGTATCTTATGCCAATTATTTTAATAGACCTTAAAACCTGCAATGTTTTGCCGCATCCTGTATAATTCCATCCGGCATCCATGTTGGTTGTGGATGCCGACATGGAAATCCTTCAGTTCTGCAGGAGACGATAAAAATTATGTTCCGTAAACCTTTCCATTGAGTATTGAAATTCAATGCCGATTTCCAACGGTACAACTCTTCAACAACACCATAGAATTACTCTCAAGAAACTCTTGGCTGATGATGGCTGTGAACTCATTTAACTGTCAATACTAGCAGTTAATCACTAACATTTTCCCATACCAACGTACCCTTTGTCTCATGCTGCTTTCCATTTGGTTGGAGTATTAAGTTTCTCTGTGCTTGTTACTAGCGATGTATGATGCCTTGTTATTGAAATTTAATATTTACATATTGAGGAAATATTTCAACAGTAATAGTTGTGAATATATTCTTTTCATCCACAACGGTACCTACCTACGACTGAGCAATAATGTTCACAAATTCATTAGATGGACTTCTCGTAGAATTCACAAACTTTTATGAAATTTCATGTTCCTGCAATTTCGTTTTGTACGCTTGAAATATTTCTTTTTTATCGAAGGTTGGTGACAATGGTGCAGGAAAGACAACGCTTCTGAAAATAATTATGGGTATACTATCTCCAACTTCTGGCATTTGCAGTGTTCACCGTAATTTAAAATTTGGCTACTTCAGTCAACACCATGTGGATCAACTAGATATGACAGTCAATTCTGTTGAACTTCTCCAGCAGGCATTTCCAGGTAGGTTCTAGTGAAAACACATTCTCTCATTAGTACATTATTGAATTTGTTATTTTGAAGTCTTCTTTACATTTCATACTTGTGGAATTCAAGCCAGTTTAATTTTCCATAACAGTTGATTTCCATCGCCAGAGATATACAAATTTCGTTGAAATTTGAAGTTTTGATGGTATTTCCTCAAAAGAAGTACTAATGCGATCAGATTGAAACTTCGTGATTAATTGGAAAACATCAACGCGCCAGTTACTGCAGTCAAAGTTGAATTTAAGTTAGCACAATAGGAATATTTTCTTGTTAAACCGAGTGTGTTATTCCCTTTTACCACAATTAATTATATGTAATGAATTCGTTCATAAATTCAATACTATCGTTCAGTTTTGAGTATTTGAAAATTCAATGATACTAGTTAAAATGAATTGAAAGATCTTTTGTATGTGTAATTACTCTTAGGGGTGTATACGTGGAGATTAATCAATTAAATAAATAAATATACAGAGTGTTCCTTAATGATATGCTGATATATGGGGGACCAATTCTTCGAGCCATTTGAAGAAAAAATTCCTGGATGTTGCGCAACAGTGTACCAAATTTCAGTTCGGTTCGAATATAACTTTCGGAGATGTTTGGAAAAAAATATGATAAATTTTATGGTTTTTTCCTCGGTGTTATTTCCCGAACCACTCGAAAAATTCTGATTTAATCATGAAGAAACTAACTAGTTGAACAATGCTATCGCAAAATTCGTGATGATAGCATAAATAAAATCATTTTGAAGTAAAACATTCTTGGAATTATTCTTGAAAAAATTTTGTTCTTTCAAAAATATATATCAGATTATAAAGAAATTTCGCACAGAGCTTGAACCCTATGTTTTCCAACAAATTTCAGTTCATTAGTTCGATCCAATTATAATTTTTGACGATATTGGGGGAAAAGATGTTTCGTGTTTTTTCTTGGTATCGTTGGTATTTTCGGAATAACTCAAAAATTACTAATCCAATAATAATGAACCTTAGTAACTAGTTGAAGTCGTATCATTCAAATTCGTTGCAGAAATCTGTTCCTGTATTGAGCCCATTAAACTCACCTTCATCTCCTGGTGTGAAGATTTGGCCATTTTCTCATCTTGCAGTCTCCATGAAATTCTGCATGACCATTCAGGCTATAATTTTTCAATCACAGACTAGAGTTCAATTCGATGCAATCTGAATTTTTGGAAATATTAAAAAAACAAAATTTCGAATGGGTGTGCATATGCGGAATCAATGGGTGGATATTACCCATTAACGAATTCGGCCTTCACATTTACGTTCCGAACCCACACTACAAATATCGAGTTTCTTAGCCGTTTCTTCCAGAAGTCATTGATTTACGATAATAGAGAAAACCGCTAAATCTTTCCATCGGTAAGAAGAGGTGCGTTTCGAAGGGTGAAAAGATTAACTGCTTTGGCAACGATATGAACATGCGTCAATGCATTCCTAGAATTTTATTTTTATTCTTGTTTGATTCAAAATGGTGCAAGTAATTTTCGCTATATATGTGTTCGAAGTTAAGTCTCCTCAATATTTGAGTAATTTAGAATGATTCCCTTGATCGTCTCTAGAAATTGAATTATTAACAAACGGGAAGTGGATTAAATTGGCAAATTAGCTCAAATAAAATTCTAGAAGTGAGCCTAGGAGCTTAACCGTCGAATTTTGATTCTTTTCACCTACCAACCAAAATTCAATTCGATTAGAAAGATAGTTTTCGAGAATTGACCTAGGTCAATCATAATTCTATTTGACAATGATTTTGCGCATTAACGAACCTGACTGAGATATTCAGGCTCTGAAGATCTCCCGTAAATTTCAAGAATCTGGTTCTGTTCCTTCTTGGTTACTGTCGTACGGAAAGATGGACGGCCGGCTAGACAGAATTATTTTTGACCACGCATTCCTCTCCACTGGGTACAACCAAATCTAAGAACATTTTCGGCTGAGTATTAAAAAATTACAGACATTTGGACTCATTCCCTAAAATGAGCGCCTTAAAATAATATTCAAGATAGGAATTGGTTTCACGGAGAAGAAAGAGCTCCAGTAATAATAAATAACATAATCACAAGGACGAATATCCGTCGATAACTCAACAAACATTCCCCCTTGATCAGAGCTAATCATCAAATCAACCAAAACATCTACACCGAAGAAGCGGATGCAAGGTGAATGAGTACAGCTGTTTCACAATTGTTATTGATCGTCAGGTCAATTTACCTTGGATAAACCGCATAGAGATCTATCGATACTTGTTACCTTTCAGAAGGACCGCTGCAGTATAACAACGTACAGCGCGCCATCTGCCAGGAGCATCTTGCGGGTCCCACCTTCTAGTGCAGAATACTTTGATCGATATGTATGACGTTCATCCTTTTGTCGCATCAGGTCGCCATAACTGCGATATTGCAGCTTTTACAAGAAACCGTCACGACATTGGAAACACTCGGTTCATGTGAATTCCCACAAGACGAAAACGTCCAACATCTAACAAAGACTAACGGTTTTTTGTAAAAGCTGCATACACATCGATCAAAGTATTCTGCACTCGAAGGTGGGACTCGCAAATGCTCCTGGCAGATGGCGCGCTGTACGTTGTTATACTGCAGCGGTCCTTCTGAAAGGTAACAAGTATCGAGAGATCTCTCTGCGGTTTATCCAAGGTAAGTTGACCTGACGATCAATAACAATTGTGAAACAGCTGTGCTCTTTCTCCTTGGATCCGCTTCTTCGGTGTATATGTTTTGGTTGATTGGATGATTAGCTCTGATCAAGGGGGGATATTTGTTGATTTATCGACGGATATTCGTCCTTGTGATTATGTTAATTAAATATTCAAGATATTCGGATCCTATGGCAGTCACAATATTTTGTATGGACCTTCACTCTGTGATTCATTAAAAAAACACTAGAGTTCAATCTTACAGGGTAATTTGAGAAAATAACTTTTCCAATGATTATACCTACGGAAACGGTGAGCGCAGTTTACCCATTCAAGAATTTAACATTCATCAATAAGGTCCTAACCACCGAGCCTCCTCTACTAATATCCCCTCCCCAATTAGGTTTTTCCGAAATGAACTACTTAGAGACTCAACATTTCTTGATTAGGTTCGGAGCTTGATTACGATGGCGAAATTCGTGAATCCGTAAAAATCCAACCAACAGATGTATCAATTCGAAATTTTATTTTCGCTTTATTTTAAAATATTCATTAACGATCTAATCGAAAACAAGTACTTTATTAAAAAATAGCGGCATGAGGGTTCATACAAAATGGTGAAGATCATATCTAAGAAATTGTTGGGTGGATTCATCCCATTAGCGAATTCGAGAGCCATAGGAGCGTAAACGAACAATCCTTCTCGTTAAATCCGAAAGAATAGACATCTACGTAGCTTCGTTCTGGGGTGCGTTCACAATTGTCAACCCGAGTTGTTCGTCTCACCTCGGTTTAATGTAACGGACGACGCACGGTAAATCATCCTCGTTCACGATTCGGTTGTCAAACTTTCGTTTGTTATCATAACATGACCTAAAAAACTGTTTTGATTTTGACTAACAAAATTTAATACGATTTTATTTTTGAAACGGATCCTGCAGTTGCATTTTTTGTTTGGAAGATTCGTCCTCAGATAGCGAGGTAGAAGATGATTCTGTTGTGGAGATGGTGGCATTAAGTTGCAGTGCACTTACGCAATGTGTTAGTGGAGAACCAAAAAAAAAATTGATGGAAGAAGCTGGCTTTATGAAAATATTGACAAATAGTCTGACAAAGAATTCCAGCAGCACTTCAGAATGAGTAGAGAAGCTTTCCGCAGTACCGATTGTCCATCCTCTGAAATAATTGGTAACTTAGTATTCTCGTCAACTACCAGATTGTGGGAGTTCGTTGAAATAGCCTACATAATGATGTATTATCAAATAATAAAATGATGACTGACTCAAACTGTTGTGATTTCGAATTGACAAGTGAACTGCGCAGCCGCGACAAATTTTCACTAACTATTTTCTGGGTTAAAAAGTTGATCGCTCGGTGAGTTTCTACCCGAATCGTGGACGAAGATAAATTTCACTCGACGACAATTTTGAACAGTCGGATGACCTCAGGGCGTCGTCGTGCAATCGTTCGACGATAATTGTGAACGCACCCCTGGAGAGCGAGTGATTTTATACGGGCTTATACGAGAGAATTCAGACTGCGTTATCGGATGCCGATCAGTTTGGATTTATCGTGCCTATACGGTCAAATGGAGAAGTATCCTACAGAACGCAAAACGTTTTGAGTGAAGGAGATATGTTTTGAAGCTCGTTCTTTATTGTTGGATCGTTTGGGATGAATCAGATTGAAGGTTTAATGAGTGGTGTCTTCAGCTTTAACTCCCCCTCCGACGTTTTGCAAGTGTAAAAACCTTCCTTGAGTAGGATTCTTCGGCAATAATCGACTTAATAGCATTCAAAATATATTTAATAATGCGTAAAATATCTTAATTAGAGATAGTAAGCTATATACACATACAGTTCTATCATGGCGTTTCAATAGTATTGTGACGAGTACGGCCCTGTCTGTGCGAGAGTCTTCTAGAAATCTCCGGATGTCTATGCGGCCTTCGCCGGGTGAATGGAATCTTCTGGGTAAATTACAGCAATCGCTAGAATTTCCACGAACTATATAAGAATGGGCGCGGAGCAGGACAGGGATTCATTCAGCGGAGTTCGCGTAGAAATTATTTAGCGAAAAGTTACCAGTGAAAATGAATTGTGCATGGACTTATATTGAATTAGTTGTTGAGTTATTTGTTATTAGTGTGAATAAGTGTAAATAATTGTAAATAAATATTTTGATTATTCTGAACGTTTCGACAAATCGAGAAAACGTTACAGTATTATCAAGTCACGTCGGATTTCGTGTCTGCTTCGTGTTATTGACAGTCAAATGTCAGTAAAAGAAGTATTTTGCGATTATTTTGATAGCTCCCATCATCTTAACATCTATAATGAAATTGTTCCTTGTCTGCGATATATTTCATTCCGGACATTGCTTCATAAGCTCTAGTTTTTTGATCCATATGAAGTGTAATGATTGAACTGCAATCAAGTCATTCTCATATGGTGAACGATCAGTTTGGCCACAAAATAAACACAGGATATTTTTATAAGACGAATGTAAACCCACAGAATTCATGAATATCTCCTTTATCGTCATTCCTTTCGATGTTTGCAGTTTTCAGCATTTTGAAACACGTTCTAGATGCATCAATATCATAATCATATTCTGAATGTGACTTAACACACATCACTCATCATTAACAAATTCCACATGATTTGTTCCCGACGTAGGTCCACGCTTAACCTAGCATCACAGTAGTATGAATGAGTTTACCATAATAATCTAAAATGGTTTGTGTTTTTTTCGGATCGCCAACAAGATAGTGAAATTCTCCAAATCATTTCATTGTATCTAAATTCGAATCCACCCTACTAAATCTACTCCATTTTGTAGCTAACCTCTGGCTCATCATGTAAGAATGCTCCATGATATGACTTATTTACTCTTAATGCAGCTCTAATAAAAATTCTTTCAGTAAACACGAAAATCCGAAGTAACGAATTCTTTTAGTCATTTATTCAATAATAATGTGGGACCACAACAAGAAGAACTACTGTGGTCCAAACACATTACAAAAATATCAGCATCAAAGAAATGATGAACAGCCAATACAAATTATACATAACTCAAAATCTTCCCCAAGATTTCAAATCGTAAATTTATACACAAATATTACTTCTCATCAAATAGGAAATCAATGCTCTCCTGAAGTTACCTATTGAAACATAAAAAACATCCATATTGTTTATATGACGTACGTACGGCCGGACCGAAAAAGAGCACCCCGCAACGGCTGTTGAACACTGGAATATTGAAGGTTAGGTAATTCACAAGAACGTAAGCAAGCACCTAAAATAACAGAAACCGCGCGAACCAGCGGCCATTGGCCTGAGACCTCATGGATAGTAAAAAAGCTCGTCAGCGCTCGTTAACGTTTCGCTCATAAAAGTCTAAACTCGTTTCAAATGACAAACCGGCTTAAGTTACTTTATAAATTATTGCTTGGTTATCATCCATTGTCAACTAATTGAAAGAAAATATTAGGAATATTGGACACTGTTTTATTTTATTGTTTAATTAGTAACAACGCCTACGTTTCGGAACTGTTCGTTTCTTTTTCAAGGCTGAAAATAAACACATATATAAGGCTACCAGTAAGACATAATGTGAAAAACATTACCTAGTTACGGCAAACAATATTGTACACTAATTAAAAACATTCAGACATTTAAGAAATCGAATTGAACAAAGCAGGCACGCAATATAAACATCAGTAATCACATTCAACCTGACAATGACATTAAGGTTACAACATCACAAGTTCTTAAATATCCCTATAACAGTGATGATGAGGCCAGCATTCATCTTCTAAGTATACTATTATAAATAATACTTAGGTTTTGCACATCTTCTCTGTGATTGACAGTATAGTTTCTTTTTATGTGGACCATCTCACTAACATTTCTTCTATAACCAACCTCTTCCCTATCAAGAATCCGTACACTATCAAAATTAAATTTATGACCCATGGTTCTCTGATGTAAAGTTAAAGCTGTTTTATCAAGATTTGCAATATTCTCACTATCATATTTATGTTGTTTTATTCTATCACGTAAATATTGTTTAGTTTGGCTACCATAACATAAAAAGAGTTTTAAATTTCAAATCAGTGAAAAATATTTTTGAGCTTGGTGAATTATAAAAAGCACACTTGACATTTAATGCGCTAAATATTTTATTTACTCTGTGAGAAAGACCAGGCAAGAATGGAAACTTAAAGTAAGAAGTAACAACCGGGCTAGAAGGAGCATTAGTTGTATGACGCATTTTGGAAGTGTGTTTATTTATTGTTCTGTTTATTAAGTATGTAGGATAGTTATTTTGTTTCAGAATGCCTCTTACTTTATCTCAGTTTTTCGTATGAAACTTCTTGTTGCTTAGCTTTGAAGATCCTTTTATTGAATTCCCCATTACATTAGTTTTTTGCTGCATGCTGTGATTGCTGTAAAAATGTATGCATCTATTAGTACTTGCTGGTTTGGTGTACCAGTCTGTAATAATACTAGAGTTTTCTCTGATTATCAATAAATCCAAATAAGGTAAACTATTGTCCTTCTCTACTTCAAGGGTGAACTGTATTTTATGAGGGTAAGAGTTTAAAATATCTAAAATGTATTGTACTTTGTCATATGGTACCAACATCTACAAAGAATGTGATGAGTGGGATATAAAATCCAAATTTTTCAACAACATAATAGAAGATCTCATTCATAATTAGATTAGCAAATGTTGTGCTTGTTGGTGCACCCATAGCAGTACCATAAAGTTGTCTGTAAAATTCTTCATCATAAACAAAATAGCCACCTTCAAAACAAAGATCAACCAATTCCAAGAACTCTACTAAGATTTGTATGGCATCTTTTCTTGATGACACTAACTACAAGTTCTTTTGGGATGTTTGTAAACATAGAAATAATATCTAAAGAGATAAGTACGTATCCCGGTGAAACCTTTATATCTAACAAAATAGTGGTCAATGAAGAAGAATCCCTCAAGCTGAAAATGGAAGTAGACAAGGTGGAATTTAGAATATTATGTAAATATTTACCATTGTTATAAATAGGAGATTTAACGCAACTAACTATTGGTCTCAAATTAAGAACATTCTTATGGACCTTACGTAAACAGTATAGTCTGGGTGGTAAACTATTATGTCTTATCAGAGTTTTGTACTCCGCCTCCGTTATGTATTCTTCTTTCCCAAGTCCCTTCAGGCATCTATTAACCGTATTCTGAATCCTAATAGTTGTATCAGCTTTCACCATTTTACAGGTGTCCTCATCACTCAGCATTCTTTCCACTCTACTTCGATATTCGTTTCAATACATAACCACAGTTGCACCCCCTTTGTCAGCCTTACTTACAATGATATCCTGGTTTTCTTGTACAAATTTTCTAGTTGTATTGACAAACTTATCAAGTAGGTGGTTTTTGTTCCTATGTTGTTCTTTTCTCTCAAAGTTGCTAATAACATTTACAATTTTTGACCTATACGTGTTCGACCTAGGCTCAACATCACTTTAACTCCTTTTAACCTCGAATCGGGAGTAGTATATAAGATACCTTGCGCTAAATGTAACAAGTGTTGTGTTAGCCAAACTAAACGATATTTACGTGATAGAATAAAACAACATAAATATGATAGTGAGAATATTGCAAATCTTGATAAAAAAGTTTTAACTTTACATCAGAGAAGCATTGGGTCATAAATTTAATTTTGATAGTGTACGGATTCTTGATAGGGAAGAGGTTGGTTATAGAAGAAATGTTAGTGAGATGGTCCGCATAAAAAGGAACTATACTGTCAATCACATAGAAGATGTGCAACACCTAAGTATTATTTGTAATAGTATACTTAGAAGATGAGTGCTGGCCTCATCAACAATGTTATAGAGATATTTAAGATCTTGTGATGTTGTAACCTTAATGTCATTGTCAGGTTGAATGTGATTAATGATGTTTATATTGCGTGTCTGCTTTGTTCAATTCGATTTCTTAAATGTCTAAATGTTTTTAATTAGTGTACAATATTGTTTACCGTAACTAGGTATTGTTTTTCACATTATGTCTTATTGGTAGCCTTATATATGTGTTTATTTTCAGCCTTGAAAAAGAAACGAACAGTTTCGAATCGTCGGCGTTGTTACTAATTAAACAATAAAATAAAACAGTGTTCAATATTCCCAATATTTTCTTTCAAATTACTTCGTAAATGTTTAAACTCTATTTGCAATATCTTCCAGAAATCATCGTTATAACCAATCTACTTTAAATTTGGCACACTGTTGTTAAATAATGGCTTTGGAGATAATGCTAAATTTCAGCAGAATCTGACATATTTCCCAAAATGCATTTCCTTGGAATTTTACCAATGAAACGATCTCCACAAAATTTTGCACGGTGGCATTCTACAACTAATTACAAATTTCCTCCTAATCAAATCAGTATCTTTTGGACATCGAGAAAATCACCTAGAAATTTCGAATTATTACTTATTCGAATATGTGGGCAGATTTCTCCAATTAATGATCCTTACGGACATATTGTGGCTCCGCACCTACGCAGAAAACTTCGAGTCTCTACATAACGAAAGTAAGACGATATAGGGCCAGCCAAAAAGAATTGAATTCGACCACGTATCTTCATTAGTTACTCCAACCGTCGTTTCAGGCCTTTTTCGTATCAAAATTACAGACATTTGGACTGAATGATAACGCTGTTACTTGTAATAAGTGGATAAAAACAATTTTTGTTATATTTTTCCTTCATAATTATGCACATAGGCAATCTGTATATTTTCAGGTAAAGCTACTGAGGAGTATAGGAGACAACTTGGAAGTTTTGGTGTGTCAGGTGACCTAGCACTACAAACAGTTGCAAGTTTATCGGGAGGACAGAAATCACGAGTTGCCTTCGCCAGAATGTGCATGGAACGTCCAAATTTCCTTGTTCTTGACGAACCCACCAATCATTTAGATATTGAAACAATCGAGGCATTAGGAAAGGCCATCAACAAATTCACTGTAAGTTTGGATTTTGTTTGAATGTTTGACATATGTATAAAGCTGAGTAGGTTTTTTGCATAGGAACCTCAAAAAGAATATATTTAGTTCAGACAGTCATTTCAAAAATTTCAGGAAAAGACCTACTTGAATATTAATATTCGTATAACGGACAAATTCTTCTAAAATGTTTTTCGGTTTCATTGTAGAAATAATGCAATACTATATCTAAAGTAGACTCGGAGTTATGAAGGACCAAAATGTAAAAACTTGTACTGTCTGTTAGGTTTTCTGGCTTTGTCGGTGACTTGAAATGGACAGGTTCTCAAAGAAAATGCTTACTTAAAATGGAATTCATCACTCTTTTGGCACTTCAATTAGACTTTATCCAGCACGAAGTCGCACAATCTGCAATAAACATTTTTGCAGAGCGAACATTGCAAACTATAGTGGTATGCAACAGCTCGAGGAGTAGCACATACCCGCCTGGATAAAGCACTGCTTGGTCTGGAAGAAAATACTTGTCTGTTACTGGATTTCACGATATTGACAGATGATAACATGACTAGATCGTTCTCGGAAAAGGTGAATGAGTATGGAGATCTTGAATTCGAATTGGGAAAGATTCATAAATTGTATGCTGTCAATATACTCCAGTTAATAATATCAATTCATGGACGGGGGGAATTAAACTTAATTGAGAATACAAAAAAAAAGACTGGGTTTCAACACTCTTGAGCCACCTGTAATCTCCGCATCAAAAAAAGCATGATTTCTTTTGATTAGGGCCCGATTGCATTATTTCAGCTAAATGAACCACGCAATTCAAACAAAGGTATTTCGTTTCTGAACTTATACCCATCTGAAAATAATTCAATTATGCCATTAACTTCCTCAGGTGGATCACACTATAACATATTCGTCTTATCGAAACATTATAATGTGAATTATTTTTGTTTTTAGGGAGGTATTATTTTAGTCTCCCACGATGAAAGACTTATCCGTATGGTATGCAAAGAATTATGGGTTTGTGGCAATGGTTCTGTGAAGAGTATAGAAGGTGGTTTTGATGAATACAGGAAGATTGTTGAACAAGAACTTGAATCTTCCTAAAAATGAATATATATTGAAATATCATCTTACTGATGGGTTCACTAGGCTAACCTACACATAACTAGTTAATTCATGTAAAATAATGTATATTTATTAAATCAATTTCTATGTATGAAGCTTACCTTTTATTTCAAATAATCTAACTTGTAGAGTTTACAAGGCATAAAAAGAGCTTTAAAACAAGATTCTGTGTTCCCATCATTGCGAAATAGTATAACCTACTCAGTGTCCTTTCCTATACTATACCCTTACAATGCAAGATCAAATGGTCAAAGATCGTCGTGTGTAAAAAGAATTTTTTGTTTTCCAAAAATTGCCAGAATTTTGTTCGTTTCTCACTGTATCAAGTAACTAGTATTCAGACAAGTATTTCCATCTAAGAATACGATACAGGCATACACTTTTTTCTAATTATCGAAAATTCGGATACAATTCGCTCATATGGAGTTCCTTATAATATATCCACTTTTCCTGAAAACGTTGAGTTCTAACCTAAGGGGTGCAAATAGGGGGTTAGAATTGAAATAATAACAAAGAATTCACAGACAGATTTTCGCGAAAATTCCATATCCAATTGCAATTGGATCTAGGCTATAGCGCTAATTATTTTTTGTTTGTATATTGATAATGGAAACTATAAACAACTGATGATGTACAATGCTCATATCTACGAATATGTATACCGATGCGACGAACTTATCACTTTCTTTTTGTTCCGGATATCCCGAAAATCTTGAATGTAGATATTTTCTCTCAGTATTTCACTAGTTTCAAAAACCCTCAAAAATTGGGTAAGTAAATATATCCATTTTCATTCGATTTGAATACCAGCATCTATTCTGAAACAGTTAGAATATGATTGCTTCTAGAACTCCATCTTTTATTATCAGCCGCGGTCATTTTATCGCTCGAAAGAGGTAAACAAGTGTAGGTGTATTATTTCAAATTGTTTCAGGGACAGAAATGCCAATTATTTCCCTGTGGTGTTATACTTATTTTCTGTTTATAATTTTCAATTTTTTTGGTATATTTGTTTATTTGGTTTTTAAAACCAAAACCTAAAAATAGCTCAATACAATCTAAAGACAGTAAAAAATTTATACAGCAAACTGAAAGACAAAACACCAGAAATGTCCCAATCGGATGTAATTTATAAAATCAAGTGTGAAGACTGCGATGGTAAGTATATAGGACAGACAACACAATGGTTGAAGAACAGAATAGCTCTACACAGAAGTGACATCACAAGGAAAAATCAAAGATGTGCATTGGCAAAGTATGCTATTGAAAAAGAACACCAGTTCAATTTCGATGAAGTGGAAATCCTGGACAAACACAAAAAATACAATAAAAGACTTGTATTAGAAATGATCCACATAAACAAGGAAGAAGAGGTTATAAACAAGAAATCAGACACTCAAAACCTAAGCAATATATATACCTATCTGCTCACCTGCCCGCAAAGAGAACCATACTACGAAGGACCCAGAGATCAATAAAATCAGTTGGCTAAAAAGTTTTCTATGTAAAGACCATAAATCAAATGTTGACATTCTATGACCATAATGTCCATGACAGCTGACACATTGTGACTTCGAGAAGAAAGAATAAATAAGTAATGTTTTTAAAAATTGCCTAAACTATTGAACTAACTAATGTTAATTCCTTAACTCACAATTTTGTAAGTTGTAAAATGGTTGTATTGTTCTTCAAACTGACTTATTATAAAACCTTTGTAGTGGCCCTGAGGATGAAATAAAATATTTCGAAAGCTCGGTTGAGAATACAGAGTTTATATCTGGAAACAGGTCGATTCCCTTAGAAAAACGATTTATATATATTTAATATCTCTTGATGTAGCGGTACATATGAGTACCGTTTCGGATATCCAAGGGTACATATGAGGACCGGTCCCCGTAATTTTCTATAAATATAAGGGTTAATTTGGAAACCGTTTCTGAAATAGGTGAAATGGTCATTATGAAGACCAGTGTATATACGAGTTAATGCGTTGCTCTCTTCTTTCAATATGGTACAGATTACAAATGTGAACGTATTCCGATGTTTAGCACACGGATAGAGCTTGTAAAAAATTGCTGTTACTTTTTTAAACCACTTTTCCGTGAACCGATATTCGCAAATCGATATTCCTTCTCATTTTCGACTCGCCACTTATGAATGAAAAAAAGGAAATTGAAACTCAGTAACGACACGAAAACTAAGCAAAGTCTCTCGTGGAAGAATTGGATGACCATTTGACTCATTAGGAAACTGAAGTTATCATTTCCCCTGAAATTTCTTTGTTCTATCATCCATTATATCTCTCCGAGTGATTTTTATTTTGAATTCGGAAAACGAAATAATTTATTGGGATTCCAAAATTAAAGATAATTCATCTTCACAAGATGCTTATCGTTCTGTTCATATAGGCGAATTTCTCGAATTTTGAGCCAAAAAAGTCTTAAACGATTATAATGAATCACGCTGATATAATATTTGTGTTTTAATTAGGAAATATTCACATATATGGAATGAACAGGGTGATACCGGAGAAGAGCGTCAAATTTTACGATAATTTCACACTAGTCAAGATGATTTAAAAACATTGTTCGGTTTATGGTTGGGGCCTCTATTGGGACTCTACAGTGTGATTTGTATGGTTCGACAGATTTTACTTATTGATAACTTTGATATGGCTAATTCAATTGCGATGAAATTTTCAGTGTAGTTCAATATAAATGAGTACATTCAATAATTCTAATACTTTTTTCGAAATACCGTGTTGACTGTTGATATTGTGAACATCTTAGATTGATTGTGCAGATTGTAAAAACAACCTGTATATTTGTTTCCAAAATTTCGCAGTCGGTTTCATATTCGACCATTACAAGTCATTATTCAGGTTTTTTAAAAGTTTTTTGTTACACTTATGGTATTGCGGGATTTTTTTTACAAAACCTAGAGAAGCACTGCCGTGTTCAATGGTGATGACCGCTTCGGCAACGAATTCGAATAAACGCGCAAAAGCTGCTGCCTTCACGGCAGTGCTTTTATAGGTTTTTTTCGATGAAGTACTGGATTTCATTTTGATCTAATCTGTATTTTTGAAAATATTGGGAAAATAAAATTTTGAATGGGTATATCTACGGAATCATTGGGCGAAT
This sequence comes from Myrrha octodecimguttata, assembly GCA_958510865.1. NCBI lineage: Eukaryota > Metazoa > Arthropoda > Insecta > Coleoptera > Coccinellidae > Myrrha > Myrrha octodecimguttata. The sequence goes on from OY294060.1 coordinate 19,475,966, forward strand.
TTTTACCCATTCACGAATTCGACCTTCGTTATTAAGCCCCAAACCTTCTTTACAAATATCGAATTTCTAAGTCGTTTCTTCCGGAAGTTATTGTATTCACGGTAGACCGTTGTTTCCGTAAGAAACAACTTACAAACTCAATTTTTGTAGAGAATTCGTGAATGATCAGATCGAATTGAAATCCAGTACTTCGTCGAAAAATGACAGTTCGAAGGTCCATACGGAATTTAATGAGGATAATATGATTAGAAGATCACAGAATATTCAGTATTTGAAAATAAATTTTTTCAAATTGTTCTAATCTATCATCACGAAATTTTGAACAAAGTTGTCTTTCAGCAATTTCAAACTAGCTGCGAAGTTTTATCATAACTGAATCAGTATTTCTTGAGTTACACCGAAAAAACAACGATATCGAGAAGAAAACCACGAAATTACACTGCTGTGAAATATAAAGCCCAATGTCTGAGTGGAATTGTGTTCTGAATATGATGAACGGTTTTCGAGAAAAAAAATTATTTCGAAAAAGTTTTTCAAAATTTACGGACAATACGATCTTGACCAAATTTCGCTTGAAGTTGCGCGTCGTTATACTCCAGCTAACTGCTAAGTTTAAATCGAACCGCTTTGATAGTTTCTGAAATAAAAAATAAATAACTTCAAAACTTCAAATGGCTCAAACTCCGAAACCGTGGCCCATTAACGAACTTAACCGCGGAATTCCAATGCGCAACCTACCCTGAAAGTTTCAAGTCGCTAGCTCGCTCCATTCGACAGTTATCGTGTTCACGGCCGGTCGGACGGACAGAATCGATTTTGACACTGGATTCGTCATCACCTACTCCAATCTAGTCGTTTGCGACCAATTTCGGCAAAAAATTCGAGAATTACAGACATTTGGACAAGACGATAGCACGCTGTTCCCCTGGAACATGCGCGCAAAAAGGAACAATATCGAAATTTCGCTCCTACTAAGGTTTAGCACAAGTATGTTGTTATTCTGTAAATTTTTTGACAGTTCCCACAATCAATCAAATTTTTTCATTTCGTATCATATGAAACCATTTCACCCAATCACGTCAACAATACACTGATAATTGCATTCAGTGCAATTATCAATCACTATGACAAGATTGAGTTTGACTATAAAAAATTTCAAAAAGCACTGCCGTGAAGGCAGCAACTTTTGCGCGCATGTTCAATGTAGATGACCGCTTCAGCAACGAATTTGAACGTGCGCGCAAAAGCTGCGGCCTTCACGGCAGTGCTTTTTGAAATTTTTTTCTGATAAATTACTGGATTTCAATTCGATCTGATCTGTATTTTTGGAAATATTGGAAAAATATAATTTTGATTGGGTATATCTACAGAATCATTGGGTGGATTTTAACCTAACCTAACCTAACGGCCGACTGCGTAAACACCATAACTTCCGAAAGAAACAACTTAGAAACTCGATATTTGTAGAGAAGGTTTGGACCTTAATTACGAAGGCCGAATTCGTGAATGGGTAAAATCCACCCAATGATTCCGTAGATATACCCAATCAAAATTTTATTTTTCCAATATTTCCAAAAATACAGATCAGATCGAATTGAAATCCAGTACTTCATCGAAAATAACAGTTCGAAGTTTCATACAGAATTTAATGAGGATGATATGATGAGAAAATCATAGAAATTTTTTTTTTCAAATTGTTCTAATAACACGATTATAGCAAAATTTTGCATAAAGTTGTCTTTTAGCATCTTGAAACTAGCTGTGAAGTTTAATCAGGACTGAATCAGTATTTCTCGAGTTATACCGAAAAAATCAACGATATCGAGAAGAAAACCTCGAAATTTGACATATTTTTTCCCGATATCTCCAAAACTTATGATCGTATCGAACTGAAATTTAGTAAACTGCTGTGAAATTAGAAGGTCAAAGTGTGAGTATAATTTTTTTTGGATATGATTAACGGTTTCCGAGAAAAAAATTTTTTTGTAAAAAAATTTCGAAAAAATTTTTTTTTTTAATTTACTGACAATATGATCTTGACGAAATTTGGCTCAAAGTTGCGCGTCGTTATACTCCACCAAACTGCCAAGTTTGAATCCAATCGCTCCGGTAGTTTCTGAAATAAAAAATAAATAACTTCAAAACTTCAAGTGCCTATAACTCCGAAACCATTCGACCGATTTGGCCCATTAACGAACTTAACCGCGGCATTCTGATGCGCAACCTATCCTGAAAGTTTCAAGTAGCTAGCTTGCTTCTGTCGACAGTTATCGTGTCTACGGACGGCCGGCCGGCCGGACAGAATCAATTTTGACACCGGATTCGTCATCAGTGAGTCCAACCTAGTCGATTGAGACCATTTTCCAAAATTACAGACATTTGGACAAAACGATAGCACGCTGTTCCCCTAGAACATGCGCGCAAAAATGATCCACCAAATATCCCTCGAACATTGACGAATGCCTTGTAGTTTCTGACAAATTTCTCGAATCAAACTTTGGATTATCATGAAATGATCTCGTTCTTTATCAATGTCCTAGGGATATTACTACGTAAAACTTCACATTAAATGTGCAGATTGGAAGAACACCCTGTACATTGCGTTTTCTAAACTTCAATATCCGTTTCAGATGCTATCATCTAGAGTCATCATTAAGTGTTTTTAATTTTTTGGCACACCTCAGGTTTTCCCGAGAAATTTCTTCAAAAAAGGACTATATCGAAATCTAGTTTCATACCAGTGAGAATATTTGAACTAGCTTGTAAAGCTGTATCGTCCAAATCTGTTCATGAGTAGATATCCTCTCTATGTACTTTCAGCATGATGTAACAGCACCCTATTCTGCTTTTGAATGTGAAAAACCACCTGAAACTATCCGAAAAGAAGAATAGGTCGTACAGCCTCCATTGCTTGGCCACGGTGATCACCTGATTTGAACCCTCTAGATTATTTTATGTGGGGCAATTAGGAGTTGGAAACATCAAATTGAAAGGATTTTTTGAAAATGCGATATTTTGAAGCAAGATCGAAATCTCATTGGAAGGTCAATTGTAAATTTGATGAAAGGGGTGCAAATATGTATTAAAAAAAGTGTAAACCATTTCAAAGATTCGATGTAAATTTTTTGTTGATTCTTCGTTTTGCCGTTTATATATTTCGTATGTTGATTCAGATTGTTTTGATTCATGGTGTGAAATGTAAAACGATAGAGAACCTGAAAGAAATTCAATTATGGCTTCAGAATTACAAACTTACTTTAAATTCATCGAAAACAAAGTATATAGCATTCTCACTCAATAATGCAAGTAGACCGCAATATGAATCCATCCCCCTTGAAAATTGTAGCATAGAGGAAGCGTCGTCCATAAAATACCTTGGAATTGTGATAGATAAATTTCTAAAGTGGCAACCTCATATCGACTATGTATCGAACAAAATTCGTAATTTGGTGCATAAGTTTTATTTGTTGCGAGAATTTCTGAATAAGAATACTCTTCTTGTTGTGTATAAGGCTCTTGTGGAGTCAATACTGGCGTATGGAATATTGGTATGGGGGGGTCTCTATAATAATAGCCTATACAAGTTGAATATAGTTCAGAAGTATATACTGAAGATCATTTATAGGAAGAATAGGTTGTATCCTTCAGTTTGGCTGTTTGATGAACACATTGTTACTGTTCGGTCAATCTATATTCGGACCGTTTGCTCATATATGCACACTCACTATGATTTAAAGAATTTCGTGGATCATTTATACGAGACAAGATCCAAATACAACCAACACATCAAATTACCTTTGAATGCAAATGGTCTGAACTTGAGATACCTTAACTATTTCGGTCCCAAACTATATAACTTACTACCAACAGAAGTTAGAAATTTAACCAATTTGAAACGTTTCAAGTTTATGATCAAAAAAGAAAACTTTGAAAATTATTCACAATTTATGAAGTATTTTGGCTGATCGGAGATGTGCATCAACTTTACTTACCTTTTTTTCTCTCTGCCCGTGTGTGATTTTTTGTCTGTAACTGTATTGTATCTATATTGGAGTATACATGATGTCAAAAATTAGAGTTATTGGGACAAACAGCACATACAGATGTTCTCATCTAGGTGCTTCAAATGAAAATTATTGTTTTGTTGAAATTTTCTATTGTAACTATATTGTATATATGTATCATCAATGAATAAATAAATGAATATAAATGAAAAAAAAAAAAAAAAAAAAAAAATGGGCATATACAGTAATTTTTTGAATGATGTGATTTTATTCAGAATTCCCATATCAAATATAAATTGCAGATTTGTAAAAAAACTAGTTTAGAATTCGGGAGCAGCTTTGCATCCTTGAACGATACAGCTTTTTACCTAGTTTAGAATATTCTCACTGTGTCTGCGCAAAATTTCTATGCCAAAGTTTAAAGGGCGTTTATTCAACCTGCACAATTATCTGCAATTATAACAATACCAACCCTGTATCTTGGAAAAAGTTTCGAAACTGTTGAATGTTCATTCATATTTTCATATTTAACTTCCATTTCAAAGTTATTAACAAAAGTAAAATCGGCTGGAGCGAACTTTCTATATTGTCCTTATTCGAAGAAATTTCCTCGGAAAACTGGAGGTGTGTCAAATAAATTAACAACGCTCGAATATACAGGGTCTTTCACGAGGAACCTCACCCATATTTATACGGGAAACTACTGAACGTATTTTCAAGAAATTCAGCAGTTATAAGTATTTCACGATGCTGATGAAATCTAAAATATTTTCAAGGCATGAGCACCTCCGGTTTTTCCGGAAATGACGTCAACTTCCGTTTTTCAAATTAGAACACCATTTTTTTATTGCAGAAATAGATTCCTTAGAAAATTTCAATTTATTTTTATGTAACATTTTTCAGTTTTGGTTGGAAAATTCTCTCTGAGCGGGAAAATTCGAAAAAAAAAATCGAAAATAGAGCTCCGCTGAAACAAGAATAACTTCGAGGTTTTTGGATGGAAAATTTTCATTTTTGGGATTTTTCAAGATGTAAGATTGATGTATCCACTTTAAAAATCGAAATCGCGATTCATGATACAGGGGGTGAAAAAATCGCTTTCAAAGTTAGGGATGACAAAATCGTGAAAAATCAATTTTTTCAAATTAGAACCCCATTTTTTTATGGCAGATATTGAATCTTCGTTAAAAAATTATGTTAGTGTATGCATCACACCCTTGCCCTAAAATGGATATTTTCTGAGTTATTCACAAAAAACTGTTTTTCGTCTTGAACTTTCAGCTATTTCTTTTCCCTTCACGCCAAAAAGATGAAATTTTCAGGAACTGTTATTTGAACCATGCTGTAGATTTTTCACCCCTTCTTGAAACCGACTTCAAGTTACTATTAGGAGAACCATGGCAAACTCTCGCAGTTATAACTAGAGAAGATGCTCAAAGTTTTGACCGTTAATTTCTAGACATTTATTTATACGTCTCAGGAATGCTTCGTGCGTTGCTCTTCTTATTTCATCGGGAGGAAGAGATCTGCAAAAGTGTTTAAAAACCAAATTGAGTTTCAAAACTATGAATCTAAAAATCTTAACAAACCTGAACGCATTTCTGACTCGTTCTATGCAGTCCTCTTTATCAGTCAGGGGAGTTGAGTAGACAATATTTTTTATCCTACCCCAAACATAATAGTCTAAAGGAGTTAAATCGGGAGAACGTGGTGGCCAAAGATGTGGACCATTGTTCGCCAACCATCGATCTTCAAATAGCCTGTAGAGGATATTTGACACATTGAGTGAATTGTGTGGAGGCGCGCCATCTTGTTGATACCATAAGTCATTATGGTTCTGTACTAGCGGCTCAATTATTTGAGTCAATATGTCAGAATATCTATCTCCTAAGGGAGAACATTCTTTAAATAATGCAAACATGTGTAGTGTTCTATCTTACCAGTTAAAGTCCCATCATAAATGTGAACATCGAGAATTGCATTATTTTTGATGGAGCAAAAAACATTGAAACTCCAGGTCTCTTGAAAGTTCCATTGTCTGAAGTGGTGGTTGTTCTCTTCATCCCAATAATGACTGTTATGCCTATTGAAAGAACCATTCTTTGTGAATTTAGATTCATCTGTCCAAATTATACAGTCCAAAAAGTTTTCATTCTCTTGAAATCGAATCATCATAGCTTCGCAAAACTCTGTTCTCCTGACGAAATCAGTTTCCTTCAAATGCTGTACCCTATTGAATTTATATGGGTGCATTTTATGTTTTTTTAATATTCTCCAAACACTCGATTGAGATAATCCCAGATCAATCTCGGCATCTTTGAGAGAATTTTGAGGATTCACACGAAAATATTCAAGAACTGTAATTTCGTTGTTCTCATCTTCTACTACACTTTTTTCTCTGTGTGTAGTTTTCTTAACGAAAGATCCGACATTTCTCAAGTTTGTCATGGTTCTGTTAATGGTATCTCTCGTTGGTCTGGGTCGGTCAGGAAACCTCTCAATGAACAGTCGAATCGATCTATCTATAACTTTATTACATTCTCCATGAAGTAGAATGAGATTTAAATAATCTTCATTGGTAAAATTAGGCATAGTGATCGATTTTATAACTTAATACGAATTATCACCAAATTAATAGTAAACACAAAATGCTACTGAATAAAGAGGAATTTGGCAGATGTAATTAATGATATCTATCATTGAACAAAAATAATGTAAAACATGGTAAGTTTTTGCATATGGTTCATAAGGAATTATTTATTTATCACTGGAGAGAAAACCGATGGTCGATTAGTTGAAATAAAGAGGTTTCCGATACAAATTCGAATCCAAATTCGCCATCTATTTAGGAATAACCTGTAACTTTTTTCTCTTGCATATTAGGGTAGTAAAATCTAAAACATGTCCTGAAAATGTCATCTTTTTGGCGTGAAGGGAAAAGAAATAGCTGAAAATTCAAGACGAGAAACAGTTTTTTGTGAATAACTCAGAAAATATCCACTTTAGGGCAAGGGTGTGATACATACACTCACATTATTTTTTAACGTAGATTCAATATCTGCCATAAAAAAATGGGGTTCTATTTTGAAAAAATTTATTTTTCACGATTTTGTCATCCCTAACTTTGAAAGCGATTTTTTCACCCCCTGTATCATGAATCGCGATTTCGATTTTCAAAGTGGATACATCAATCTTACATCTTGAAAAATCCCAAAAATGAAAATTTTCCATCCAAAAACCTCGAAGTTATTCTTGTTTCAGCGGAGCTCTATTTTCGATTTTTTTTTCGAATTTTCCCGCTCAGAGAGAATTTTCCAACCAAAACTGAAAAATGTTACATCAAAATAAATTGAAATTTTCTAAGGAATCTATTTCTGCAATAAAAAAATGGTGTTCTAATTTGAAAAACGGAAGTTGACGTCATTTCCGGAAAAACCGGAGGTGCTCATGCCTTGAAAATATTTTAGATTTCATCAGCATCGTGAAATACTTATAAGTGCTGAATTTCATGAAAATACGTTCATTAGTTTCCCGTATAAATATGGGTGAGGTTCCTCGTGAAAGACCCTGTATTGTGACGAGTACGGCCCTGTCTGTGCTACTATATTCCAGAAAGCTCCAGACGTCTATGAGTCACCCGCCTCTCTCTCGAATCTTCTCGCAATTGCTAGAAAGTCCACAAGTGATGAAAGGGTAGGCGCGGAGCAGCACAGGCACTAATTCAGCAGAGTGATTCGTAGCGGAAAGTGTTCAGTGAAAATAAATTAGTGTGGAAATAAATTGTTCACAGACTTTGATAGATTAAGTTGTTTAGTTATTGGAACAGTAGTGTGTAAATAAGTGTAAATAAATAGTTTAATTATTCTGAACGTTTTGATAAAACCAGAAAACGTTACATTGGTGTCAGGTGTGCGGTTCGACATCACTCGAATTGAGTACATAAACTCTATTGATTGAAATTTATGCCAGTGACTACAAGACTGCAGAGCGCAATGGAGACGCAGGCGATAATGGAATTTTTGAGTAAACTCAATGAAAAAATGGATAAACTGGAAAACAAGGCAGAAGAAAATTCCCAGAAGATCAATGAGAAAATGGAAGGAAATTCCCAGAAGATCAATGAGAAAATGGAAGAGAAATCTCGGAAAATGGAGGAAAATTCTCGGGATAGCAATGAATTGGTAAGTCAATTTGCAACCAAATTGGATGAGAAAATGGAAACCATTAAAGATGGAATGAAGAAAGGAATGGACGAGGTGAATGAAAAATTTGATAAAGTTGACCAAAAATTCCACGAAGTTCATGAAAAAGTTGAAGGAATTTATGATAAAATTGACGAAAAATTCGAAGAAGTTTATGAAAAAGTTGATGGAAAATTTGACTTAGTTTATGGAAAAGTTGATGGAAAATTTGACGAAGTTGACGGAAAATTTGAAGAAATGACACAAATAATTGAACAGCATTCTAAAATAATAGAGTCCCTGAAAAGAATGGCAATTGGAAAAGATTATCCGGCTTCATCACCCTATAGCAACATGAAAATGAAAAATTTCGGCGAAAGTGGAAAAATGAAGATCAAGCCTCCGACGTTTGATGGAAAAGTCCCGTGGTCGACATACCAAAAACAATTTGAAGCTGCTGCGCTGGCAAACAGTTGGAGCGATTACGAAAAAGCCACAGCATTGATAATAGCTCTACGAGGAGAGGCACTCAACATTCTTCAGACGATTCCGGAGAACCAGCAAGCCTGTTATGAAGTTCTAACATTGAAACTTCAGATGAGATATGGTGATGCTCATCTACAACAAGTTTATCATGCTCAAATAAAGAACCGGGTGCAGAAAACAGGAGAAAATCTCCAGGAGTTTGAAGCCGATGTGGCTAGGTTAGTTAGGCTGGCACACCCAACTGCTCCAGACAGCTTCCTTGAACAGCTATCAATCCAAACCTTTATAGATGGAATCAAGGACAGTGAAATACAACAAGCCCTGAGACTTGCACGCTCTAAAACCATGGATGATGCCTTAGCTCAGGCTTTAGAATTCCAGGCAGCGGAGCAGGCGTCGCAAAGAGGACACGTTCGTGTGAGACAAGTCCAAGAAATAGACCGACCTGTTGAAGAAATGATCACAGAAGAAGTTAGCAGATTATAACGTACTAGGAAAAGGGACGCCGTGTGCTGGTACTGCAATAAAAGTGGGCATATTGAGCGAAATTGTCCCAAAATCGATAAAGAGCCACAGCAGGAAAACTGAAAAGGGTCGGTGATAAGGGGCATAAATCGACCCAAGATAAGGATGCCCCTGAAGTGATAATCCGAGGAATAATGTCTACGGATTCATCAAGCATAGTTGTTCCTGGAAAAATAAATGATCGAAATGTGAAAATCTTGGTAGACACTGGATCGACAAGAACCATTGTGCGTCCAGAAATAGCTGAAGGATTTAAGATTCATCCAGTTATGATCAAACTTCGAACTGCGTCTGGACAGGAAATACCAACTTATGGATCGGTCTTCTCCACTATTGAATTGGGAAATACAGCAAGGCACGAAGCTCTAGTGGCTGAAATCACAGAAGAAGTTATCCTGGGATTGGACCTCGTCAAGAAACTTGGATGCCAACTGGACATGAAGTGTGATGTTCTTCGACTGGGAAATGAAGAGATCCCGTTCAATGATGTGGATGACAAGATATATCGGATTAGATTGACCGAAGACATCACGTTACCAGGTCGAACTGAAAGCATAGTGACTGGTAGATGTGATGATGTTACGAGACATGGCTGCGTCAAAGTGATCGAGCCCTGTGACGATGCAATATTAGCTAAAGGAATGTTACTCGGGAAGACATTGGTGAGAATAACAGACAGTATTCCCATCCGCTTACTGAATGTCAACATGTTTAAAGTCACCCTAAAAAAGAACACCTTGATTGGACACGGTGTACCAGTGTACCATATTTCTGGTGGGATAGATACTGCAGGAGTCTCGCAGAGCCAGAAGAATACTGAAGAGCTAGTGAGCTTTCTCACCTCGAAATGTCAAGATCTGGACCGTTATGAACTAGCCGAAGTGAGAAAACTGCTTCAGAAATTCTCCGACGTGTTTGCCACTGATGAAAGAACAGGGAAGACCGATATTGTTCAGCATAAAATCAATACTGGTTATGCACAACCCATCCGACAGCACCCTAGACGTCTTCCTCTGACAAGAAAAGAAGAGGCTGAACGGATTATTGAAGACATGGCGACAGAAGGTGTCATTGAACCATCCAATAGCCCCTGGACGGCGCCTGTAGTGTTAGTGAAGAAAAAGGATGGGTCCACCAGGTTCTGTGTAGACTAGAGGCAGCTCAATCAAGTTACGAAGAAGGACAGCTATCCCTTACCGAGAATTGATGATACACTGGATACACTCTCGGGATCACGTTGGTTTTCCACCTTGGAATTGAAGAGCGGGTATTGGCAGGTTGGCTTAGATCCAAGAGACAAAGAGAAAACTGCCTTCAGTATTGGAATGGGTTTGTGGCAATTTAAAGTGATGCCCTTTGGTTTATGCAATGCTCCTGCTACATTTGAGCGTTTAATGGAGACTATACTGAGAGGACTCTCCTGGAAGACTTGCCTGGTGTAATTAGATGACGTGATAGTAGTGGGAAAATCATTCCAAGACCCCCTCCACCACCTGTCCGAGGTTTTCCAGCGACTTCGTGAAGCCAACCTAAAGCTGAGTCCCAAGAAATGCAATTTATTTCGAACAGAAGTGAAATATTTAGGACACATACTTTCTCGAGGGGGCGTGAAAGTTGACACGGACAAAATGAAAGCAGTGCAGAAATAGCCTATACCGAGAGACGAGAGTGAATTGCGAAGTTTCTTAGGCTAATGCACCTATTATAGAAGATTCGTATCTGGATTCGCCAAAGTTGCCAAACCTCTAACAAAATTAACAGAGGATGGACAGGAGTACATATGGTCCTATGATTGCGTTGAAGCTTTCGCACAGCTGAAGAAGACTCTGGTCACAGCTCCAGTTTTGAGCTACTCAAGAGCTGAAGAGAAGTTTGTGCTCGACACGGATGCTAGTAATACAGCCATCGGGGGCGTTCTATCACAAGTACCGGATGGACAAGAAAGAGTCATAGGGTATTTCAGCAAGGTCTTGTCGAAGCCAGAACGCAATTACTGCGTGACTCTCCTGGAATACTTGCCTGGTGTACTTAGATGACGTGATAGTAGTGGGAAAATCATTCCGAGACCACCTACACCACCTGTCCGAGATTTTCCAGCGACTTCGTGACGCCAACCTAAAGCTGAGTCCCAAGAAATGCAATTTATTTCGAACTGAAGTGAAATATTTAGGACACGTAGTTTCTCAAGGGGGCGTGAAAGTTGACCCGGATAAGATCAAAGCAGTACAGGAATGGCCTATACCGAGAGACAAGAGTGAATTGCGAAGTTTCTTAGGCTTATGCACCTATTATAGAAGATTCGTATCTGGATTCGTCAAAGTTGCCAAACCTCTTACAAAATTAACAGAGGTTGGACAGGAGTACATATGGTCCGATGATTGCGCTAACGCTTTCGCACAGCTGAAGAAGGCCCTGGTCACAGCTCCAGTTTTGAGCTACTCAAGAGCTGAAGGGAAGTTTGTGCTCGACACGGATGCTAGTAATGTAGCCATCGGGGGTGTTCTATCACAAGTACAGGATGGACAAGAAGAGAACGGAATTACTGCGTGACCAGAAGAGAACTTTTAGCAGTTATCAAGTCCGTAGAACACTTCTACAAATATTTGTACGGAGGGAAATTTCTGCTGAGAACGGACCATGCTGCTTTGAAATGGCTCCTGAACTTTAAGAACCCGAAAGGACAAGTGGCCAGATGGATTGAAAGACTGCAAGAATATGACTTTGATACCGAACATAAAATGGGAGCTACCCATCGCAATGCCGATGCGTTATCAAGAAGGCCTTGCCCCGAGGATTGCAGCCATTGCTCACGTGTGGAAGACAAAGCCGATGTGAGACGGACCACAGTAATTGAAGATGATTGGCTACCTCAAGAAATACAACGAGCACAAAAGGAAGATCCAGACTTGAAAGTAATCCTGAGTTGGAAGAAGAGTGGTAGACGACTTACTTGGGAAGAAGTATCCAGACTGAGTCAAAATGTTAAGTCGTATTGGGCACAATGGGAAACGTTGAAGATCGATAAAGGTCTTCTGAAGCGTTGTTGGGAGAATGACGATGGATCTGAACAGAGGCTTCAGTTGATTGTGCCGAAGAGTCGAGTGACAGACGTTTTGACCAGACTACATAATGGAACTTCAGGTGGACATTTTGGGATTACTAAGACGCTAGAGAAAGTCAGGCAGCGGTTTTATTGGATGAACTGCAAGAAAGACTGGTGTAGAACATGTAAAACTTGTGCTGCAGCTAACGGCCTTCATGGCATAGGGAAGGCTCCAATGAAGCAATATAACGTCGGATCTCCCATGAAACGAGTAGCTATCGACATCGCGGGTCCCTTTCCCGAAACAGATCACAGAAACAAGTACATTTTGATAGCAATGGACTATTTTACCAAATGGGTGAAAGCGTACGGTATTCCTAATCAAGAGGCGAGTACGGTTGCCGATAAATTGGTCAAAGAATTCTTCTGCAGATTTGGAATACCCCTAGAGCTACATTGTGATCAAGGCCGAAATTTCGAGTCGACCTTATTCCAAGAAGTTTGTAGGAAATTGGGGATTAATAAGACAGGGACATCAGCTCTACATCCCAATCAGATGGCATGGTGGAACGAATGAATAGGACCATGGGAAAACATCTTGCCGAAGTAGTCTTCGATCACCAGCGGGACTGGGATAAGTATTTGCATCTATTCACTATGGCATATAGATCTTCGGTTCAAGAATCCACCAACTCCAGCCAATATAATGTTCGGTCGAGAAATTAGACTACCTTGTGACCTAGAGTTTGGTTGTAAGCCTGGAGAAGATGTAGCCGGGGAGGACTACGTCAGTAAATTGAGGAGTAAGCTAGATTACATTCATGACAAGGTGCCCAATCAAATGCAGCAAGCAAGTGATCGGATGAAAATGCGCTATGACATCAAGGCCATTGAAGGAGGGTTCACCGCAGGAGATCTGGTATGGTTGTATAACCCGCAAAGAAGAAGAGGATTTTCACCGAAGCTGCAGAGACAGTGGGAAGGACCGTTTGAAGTTATGAAAAGGATAAATGATGTAGTTTACCGGATACGGAAGCTTCCCAGGGGAAAACCGAAGGTCGTCCATTTTAACCGACCAGCTCCGTACTCGTCAAGACAGGGTGACGAAGAAGTACGTCTCATCGAGGTTCCGGCGAAGGAAAAGGACGATTTTCAGGAGTTCATTAATAGCTATCGGGGAACAAGAGTTGCACGGTTTGGCATCACACAGGAAGTTAATGAAGACCTGTTCACAGTTCCCGAGGAATACTCTCTTGCTCATTGTGTAGCAGCCGATCTAGAGATGAGTAGGGGAATAGCAAGAGTATTCAGAAATAAATTTGGATGTCAAGAGGATCTGATGAGACAGCAGCCCAGAATCGGAAAATACCTGAGACTGAACTCAGATGGTCGGTTCATTTATTACGTAGTCACGAAACAATACTCTTATCAGAAACCAACTTACCAGAATTTATGGACAGCACTACATGCCTTGAAAGAAGACCTTCAATGCTTTGGGATTGGGAAATTATCTGTTCCCAAACTAGGTTGTGGACTGGATCAACTGAATTGGCCGGTTGTGCGAAGCAGGCTGGAAGTAGTGTTTCAGAAGACAGGTATAGAGATTTTGGTATGCAATTTCAACCCAAAGCAAAACGGAAAGCCCAGCAAAACTGTAGACTGTTACTTCCATCAGAAGGGCTACTGTAGAAATGGTGACGATTGCAGATTTAGCCACGGGCCTCTGAGTAATTCATGGAATCTGTTCTGGGACAGAACAGGCTTAAGGAGGGGACAGTGTGACGAGTACGGACCTGTCTGTGCTAGTATATTCCAGAAAGCTCCAGACGTCTATGAGTCACCCGCTTCTCTCTCGAATCTTCTCGCAATTGCTAAAAATTCCACAAGTGATAAAGGGGTAGACGCGGAGCAGCACAGGGACTAATTCAGCAGAGTGATTCGTAGCGGAAAGTGTTCAGTGAAAATAAATTAGTGTGGAAATAAATTGTGCACTGACTTTGATAGAATAAGTTGTTTAGTTATTGGAATAGTAGTGTGTAAATAAGTGTAAATAAATAGTTTAATTATTCTGAACGTTTTGATCAAACCAGAAAACGTTACAATATTGACTTATCATGTTAGAATCTGAAACGGGTATAGCGGAGTTCAGGAAACGCAATATATAGGGTATTTTTTCAAAATAAATCTACTAGAATCCTTTTAAGTGGTCAGGCATGTGAAAGTTTAGGAATTATTAGGCGAGTAAATAATGTTAATATAAATCCTTTTGGAAAAGTACAAATCTCTAGTGTTCTATTAAATATCAATACCCAAGCATTAAACATGGCGCAGTCGTAACGGAATTGAGTGATATACGAAGAAAAGGTGAAGGATCCAAGAAATAAATTTAGATTTCTATTATAACCTATAAAATGGCAAGCTACACGGGGCCGGTAAAACTACCCCCAGATTTCGACTTGCAAGGCAAAAATGCCGCTATGGAGTGGAAATTTTGGAAAACTGCATTCACCGACTATCTTATAGCGACAGGACAATACGAATCCCAGGACCACATCAAGTTATCAATATTGAGAAATATTATCGGTACAGAGGCAGCAAGAATTATGTCTACATTCGTCATCCCCGAAACAGAAGTAAACAAATATAATTATACGATTGATCAGATCCAAAAATATGTGAACCCGAGGGTTAACGAATGTTTCGAAAGGTATAATTTCCTAAAAAGGATGCAAAAGGAGGATGAACCCTTTGAACATTTTCTCACGGAATGTAAATACCTGGTACGCACATGTAATTACAATGAAAGAGACCCAAATCAGACAGCTGAAGATAAAGCTCTGAGGGACAAAATAGTTATGGGCATCCGAGATCCTATAACCCGAGAGGCATTGCTGCGGATCGAAAAGTTGAGCTTGGATAAAGCAATTGAATTTTGTCGAACCAGTGAACAAAGCAAACAACAGAACGAGCAGTTCCAGAATGAATTGAGGTCAGATGTTCATGCTGTAAACAAGTTCAACCAACAACCAAGAAACACATATAAATCACAGGGCCAGAACAAGGAAAATGAAAAGTTCAAATGTAGGAGATGCCAGTCAACACATGGTGCACGTGAATGCCCTGCATTTGGAAAGAAGTGTAAAAAGTGTGGTAGGTTCAACCATTTTGCCATTTCATGTTTCGTAAAGAATATTAAGAATGTTGAGAAAGATGATCATAGTTCGGAAGATGTATTTGTAGGTTATGTAGGAAAATGTAAATGTAGTGATCCCAACTGTAGTCATGAAAAAATGTGGGATGAAACTATTCAGATTGAAGGTGAAAATTTCAACGTAAAATTGGATACAGGTGCGGATATTAGTATAATACCTGAAGTAAAGTTTAATGAAATAAAAACACAGATTTTAGTTCGTAAATCCAATTATATTATTAAAGGATTTGAAGGTACTCAGGCCAAAACTGTTGGAATTATAAATTTATATTGTAAATATAAAAATAAGAGTCTTTATGAGGATTTTGTGATCGTTGAGGGGGCTACTAGAATCCTTTTAAGTGGTCAGGCATGTGAAAGTTTAGGAATTATTAGGCGAGTAAATAATGTTAATATAAATCCTTTTGGAAAAGTACAAATCTCTAGTGTTCTATTAAATATCAATACCCAAGCATTAAACAATCGGACTAAAAACCCTGAATCTTGAAAAACGCGTTTGCATTACTCAATGTATTCATTCATATTGGCTGAAGATTTCAGCAATATCGAATGAGCCATACCAAAGTTACGAATGAATGCTAAATCGGTCGAATCGGACAAACACCGGAAGAGTCTCAGTAGAGGTCCCCAACCCTAAATCTACAGTCTGTAAAATTCGATAATCACATAATAATAATAATAATAATAATAATAAATTTATTCTTCAATCAACTATTAAATTTTTTTTTCCATGAAACATAATATAATACAACCAATATTTGAACTGGTCAATTCAGTGATCAACAGAAGAACAGATAAGAATTAAACCTGTCTTACACCTAGCTAACTTAATAGCTGTATGTGCATATCTTAATTTATTTTTTTATAAGCAACTGAGAATTAACATGGAAACCGTTTTTTCCCAACAAACTCAACTCATCAAAATCCCCCAAATCCCGATCCCCAGATCCCTATCTTCAGCAGTGAAAACCAAACATTGATGCATTAGTCCATACAAAAAAGCGACATGCTCTACTGAAAGATTTTATATTTGCAGTGTTCCTTATGCTTAGTGGAATAATATTATAAAACTTTGGTCCCAGGTACCCTATAAATCTATGACCTATTTCTTTTTCTGTTTTTGATATTTGTAGTTTTCCGTTGGCTCTGTTTCTGGTATTATATTGATGATCAAGACATTTCTGTAAAGAAGTTTCTTTATGAATATATATGCATGAATTTAGTATAAAAAGCAAACGTATATTGAAAATTTTCTCAGAATACAGCAATTCAGTTGAGTATCTCTTTTTCTTTCTATAAATGATCTTCAGAATATAATTTTGTGTAACATTCAACCGCTTCAGCTCATTCCTACACATACCCCCCCAAACAGCTATTCCATACCTTATCATGGATTCTACCAGAGTTTTATAAACATTCATCAATAATTTTTCGGTAAGAATTTCACGTAATAGATAAAATCGATAAATGAGTTTTCGGATCTTTGCTGTTAGTCCCATCACTTGTGCATCCCATCTTAGCTGGCAGTCGATAACCAGTCCCAAATATTTGATAGTTTGAACCCCTGTGATTTCAACACCATCTAATTCTAAAGGTTCAAAAGCTGGTCTGTTCATGGTTGATATTGAAAACGCTACATAGTGAGTTTTCCCTATATTCAGTGTGAGTTTGAAATTTTCCAACCAATTTTTAATTTCAATAAGGCCATTTTCAGCCAGATGTTTAACCTCCTCCCAAGAGTTACCGACAAACACTATAGCTGTGTCATCTGCATATGAAATTACAGAACCATTTCGAATATCTAAACTTGTTAAAGAATTCATATATACAACAAATAGAATTGGTCCCAATACAGTTCCCTGGGGGATACCAATCTTTACATGCTGTGGGTCACTCAAAATATCACCAATTTTCAAGACTTGTACTCTTTCCTTTAAGTAATTTTCAAAAATTTTCGAAGCAACTCCTCTAATACCATAATTACTAAGAACGTCTACCAACTTTTCATGAGGTACAGTATCGACCGCACGAGCAAGATCCAAGAATAACGTTAGACATTTTTTCCCTTCGTCAAGATTTCCCGCAATAGTATTAATAACCAACTCACTTATGGCATCTGTTGTACCAACACCTCCCAAAAACCCAAATTGTCTGTTCGAAAGAATATTATTTTGTTTCAGAAACTCCACTAACCTACTCTTCAAACATTTCTCAAAAACTTTCGCAAAACTATTTATAACGCTAATCGGACGATAGTTCCCTACATCAGTTTCATCTCCAGACTTAAAAACTGGTGTTACTAAAGATATTTTAAAATACGATGGAACATTACCGGTTTGAAAGATTAAATTTATAATAAATACCAAGGGTTTCAACAAAAACATATGGAATCTTTTGAGGAAATTTGAGTCCGGTCCATCTATTCCGGGAGAACAACCATTTTTCAACGTGGATATTTGTTCAATGAGTTCCTTTTCACCTACAGGTCTTATAAACATTGAAGAGGCGTTATTATGTTTTGATCTAAATTTAGTTTTAGGTTCTTTTATTTTTTTGGCCATATTGACTGCATTTTCAACAAAATATCTGTTACAGTAGTTCGCCAGATTCTTAATTTCCGGAAATTCCCTACCATCTTCTTTTATTCGTTCAGGGTAATTTTGTTTTTTCGCCGAGCGGTTCGATATCTCATTTACTACCTGATACATTTTTTTTATATCATTTTTTGAGTTGTCAATTTTATTCCTATAAAAATCCCTTTTACACTTATTTATGAGCTGGTTAAGCTGATTTCTATACTGCTTATACCGCTTCAGACCATCTTCGGTAGAATTCAGACCATATTCGGTAGAACTAAGAGATTTCTTTTCAATTTATCCCTATGCTTTATAGAAACGATTAAAGCAGATGTGATCCAAGGTTTAATTCTCCTCCGTTCCTTATATTTATATACTCTATGATAAGTGGACCGATCCATAATATCTTGAACAATATTCTTAAAGTTGCAGGTAGCCTGCTCTACATCTGAACAAATTAATACAGTTTGCCAGTCCTGTCTTGCTAATAACCTTTCTACTTCATTAAAATCTTGTTTCTGAACCCTTTTCAATGTTTCTTTTGTCTTTTTTGTTTTATTTACAGAGTCCAAAGAAACATTCAGCATTATTGGAAAATGATCAGTAAGATGGGTATTTATTATATACGTTTCATATTTTAAATTATTTGTCAAAATATTACCTTTCAAGAAAATATGATCAAGACAAGTTCCATGTGAAGCAGCCATACGTGTAATACCATTTATCGCTGCTCTAAACCCACATGCATTTAAAATTGTCAGATAATCATTTGTTTCATCACTTTGATTGTCTAGAATGTCAATATTAATGTCACCAATAAAGAGTTGTACACTAGTATCGGTAGGTTCAAACATATAAGATTCTATATCCTCCAAAAAAGCGGATACCGATGTAGAGGGTGGTCTATAAGCACAGATTACACTATATCGGACATTGTTCACTGTAAATCGTATTTCACTGAGAGTCACTGCAGATTTTTCCAATTTAGTATGCGTTACCTCCGTTATATTTAAATAATTTCTCACAAAAATAACCACTCCGTCATTCTGATTGATGTCGGCGTTATTGTAGACCATATGATAGCCATCGATATTATAGGAACCGTCGCCTAGCTTCCAGACTTCACTCAGTACTATTATATCAGAAAAATGTAGTTCGTAAGCTTGCAAGAATATAAGAAATTGATCGAAATTTTTTCTCAAACTTCTAATATTTAAATGAAGTATGTTGACCAGTTTGGTTTTTTGATCAATCTTATTGCTGATTGAATTTCCATCTACACTTTCCTGATAGGGTTCGTTGACAGACTGCTCCAATTCAGAAAGAACATTAACTGTTTGCTTTGTGTGAGCCATTCAGATTTTCGCCGTAATCTATCCCATTTCTCAACATTCCTAAGCGGTACTCGTATGAAGGACATTGTCTTCGACTTGCTTCATGTTCTACGTCATAGCTTAGCTCATTTTTTTCATTTGCTCTCATACAATTTATGCAATTTTTCTTTTGTTTCGGACATTCATCAATTTTATGTCCACCGCTGCAATATTCATATCTAGTTACATTAGTACATGCACTCTTCTTGTGAAAAAATTCTTGACAGTTGTAACAACGGAGGACAGATATATCTTCATATATGGGATACCTTTCCCATCCCATGAATACCCTCTTATTCCTCATGAACCTTCAAAATAGTTGGGGGCTAGATTCCCCATATAACGTGTAGCATTTTTTTCGTACATCCGGTCTTATGAATGTAATCGAGCACTCATCATCCGCCCTTATGAAACCATTCTGTTCACGAATATAATTTGTAAGTGTTTCCATATTCAAGTCATCATCAGATTGAGGCCTAAATCCCACTATTTTGAAGCGTGGCTTCCGTAGTTTCGTGACTTTAATTTAATAGTTTTTGAGTTTTTTTTTTCTGCTTCCTTTTTCAGAACTTCAATATCATTTACATTATCACACTTTATTAATAGGCTTCCGTCTTTAACTATTTTTTCAACCTTTATACCCACTTTGAGGTTCTGGGGTTGAATATTTTTATGTATTTCTTGTCTGGTGGTATCAGCATTCTGTCTTTTTTTTGGCCGAAGTAAAAGATTCGGTATATTGTGTTTCACTGTGTCATATGAAACCGATTTCTCAAGAACATCAGAATAAGATGGAATATTATTTCTATTCGTTTTTTCTAAATCTTCAATTTTTTGTTTAAGTAATGTTATGATCTGTTCCTTACTTTCAATTATCGTAGTTTTATCCTGTATTATCTTATTTAGAAGATGATGGGTACTGAAATTTTTACAATTTGGACACTCGTATTTCAGTATTCTCTCGCATTTAAGCTCAAGGACCTTTATTTCAGAAGGAGAAAGCTTACTGCATGATTTACATATTTCTTGTTTACAATTGTCGCAGCGATATGTTCGCTGTTGTGTTCCGCATAAACCACATTCCATTTCAGCACTCTTGTTCATCTTTATCAGTCAACACATTGATGATGGACAGATGTTCCATTTGTTTGAAGTGAAATCGCGAAATCCAGGGCGTTCAACCCCAACTTTCGGGAAATCCGTTACCCTGTTTTCCTCGAAACCTATCACATGACTTATATCACTCAATTCGGCACAATACGGTATAATTTTTTTTTATATATGAGCGGTTTACTCTACAAAATTTACAATTTAGCAGGAGCTCGATAATAAGATACTAACGTTCTCGTAGTTCTCATGTATATCATGAAATTAATAAAAATATACAATGAAAACTTCATGGGATTCATCGACAAATTTTACGCATTCGAATGAGCGCATAAACGTCTAAGATTTTCAAATATCAGTCCTAAGTAGAAGTGTACGTAACTGTTTGAAGCCAGTGAAAATGCAGGACTTCGTTGTGTTAAAAGCATTTCGGTTCAGCAAAAATTTCAAACTAACTTCGGCTGGTTGTCGAAATTATTTCGATCCGTTCGTCAAACTGTAAACATATGATAGAGAAGACCTAGAGGATTGTAGAGGGAAGCGGTGAAGGTTTTGTAGTTGAAAGCATCTGATAACCGGTAAAATGCTACTTCGATTGAATTGAAATTTTGAGTTGTTGAAAATGACACGAAGGTTCATGAGAATTATCATGAAAATCGTATAATGAGAAGAAAAAATTCAGAAAAGCACGGAAGTCAGGAGCTTTTACGCGCTGGTTCAAATTCCTTATCCTCACGGTATTTTGCATGAATCTCTAAATTGCAATTTAGGAAATATTGGAAACTTGAATTTTGGATTATAAGGATATTGCAACCATTGTTTTGATCTTGTAATCGATCAAGAGGAAGGCTGAGAAGGTTTATGTTACCTGTCAAAACAGAAGAGCTTCTGTCAGAGATTATTATTCTTGGCATAATTAATTATTGTGCAATGTGTTTTCCTCCAATATGGGATAATTATGAATTTTGTGAAGATAAGTTAATCTCATTAACTAGTAACATTTATATACGGAAAATATAGCTAAGTCACTTAATTACGAGTAGTTGACTCAGTTTCTGAATTTTCCATTCGTTTTGAATCACCCTATAAACATTTCTGATTTTTTTTTCATTTTTCAATTTATAAAATCCTCATTGAATTTTGCACATGACTTATTGTCAATACTCTACAATCAGCTAACATAATTCAAATCGAACGGAGCTGTATTCTTAAAGTTATTGGGAACACAATTATGAAGCCCATCGGGATTCGACCGTTTCTCCTACGTAGATACTCCCGAGCGATATTTTCATTTTTCACAAGTTGTGTGTGAATAAAGAGAAAGTTAACAAGTGTAAAAATGTAGTAGATGCTAACGGAATTCAAATTTCACAATAAGCGGATTCAGAGAGAATACACCAGACTACTAAGAGCCGATATTATAAAACTATTTTGACAGAAATCCAGCAGTTAACTGATGAATGAAGGTTCAAAAATAGCTTATAAAGTTAAAATTTCTGCAGGCTTATAATTCCGGAACTCAGTGTATATACAGGGTGTTTCATCATAAACTGGTCAAACATATATAGCCTTATAGATGACATTGGGAAAGTCATTTTTGCCTTATGACACATACCCCGTTTTTGAACCATAATCATCTTAGTATTTTTTGGTGGTCAATTCAATTGTTCTGTAGAATTCTGAAAAAAAATATTTCAAAATGGTGGAAAACCTACAAAATTGGAATTTTTTGTTTTGGATTGCCGAATTGGATAGCATTATTTCAATGTACTCAATTTTTTAAGATATTCCGTGAAAAAATTTTTCCAAAATACAAACTCTGCTTTTTTTTACATGTCTACAGTGAAAAATAAATTTCGCCCAAAATTATTGAAATCTTTCGAGGTTGAACTCTTCTTCATTCTGAACACTGGTGTGAAAACAGAATGAAAAAATATCCATTGGTTTTCGTTTTATAGCCTTCCAAACATTCCGCTCGGAGTACTGGTGGCCCTACGGAGGCGAAAATCGTGCTAATGGCCCGGATAGAAAAATGAATTTATCAAAAAAAAATTTTTTTCAATAAAACTTCGATGGGGTTCTAACTCGCTCCACTTAGGGTCGCGTATAAATTGGATTTATTCTGATTATAATGACGTCCGTTGCCAAGCAACGGTCGTTAACTGAATTTTACCCTATTTTCCGAATGCGAAGAGAGTTCGATTCCTACCAGATTTTTTGGAAAAAATTTTTTTTTCGATAAATTCATAATTCTATGCGGGTCATTCTGGGGACCCATTAGCACAATTTTGGCCTCCGTAGGGCCATCAGTTTCTCGAATAAAAATTATTTAAGTACTCCGAGCGGAATATATGGAAGGCTATAAAACGAAAACCAATGGATATTTTTTCATTCTGTTTTCACACCAGTGTTCAGAATGAAGAAAAGTTCAACTCGAAAGATTTCAACAATTCTGGGTGAAATTTATTTTTTTTAGACATGTAAAAAAAAAGTTGAATTTGAATTTTGGAAAAATTTTTTCACGGAAAATATTAGAAAATTGAGTACATTGAAATAATGCTATCCAATTTGGCAATCGAAAACAAAAATTCCAACTTTGTAGGTTTTCCACCATTTTGAAATATTTTTTTCCGAATTCTACAGAACAATTGAATTGACCACCAAAAAATACTAAGATTTGACTAAAAACCTGTATTTTACAGGTCACGCGTAACTCACCACAGTTATCGGATTATTGCTCAAAGTTGACATTAAATATATATCTCGCTTATGCTTCGAAAACGGGGTATATGTCATAAGGCAAAAATGACTTCCCCAATGTCATCTATACGGCTATATATGTTTGACCAGTTTTTTGGTGAAACGGCCTGTATAGTATGTGCACTGGATGTGTTGTCAACGGATAATTGAGATGCTACCTATAGCACAGGAACACTGTGTACTTTCATTTCCATATACATTATTTATTTATTTATTTATTTATTCAAATATATTACATCCAACAGGCACATGCCCAATTACAGGTGTAAGTTACATGAAAAAATTATCAAAAATGATAAATAACGGAATCGCCGTCGGCAGAAAAAAAAAAATAAACTGCAAAAAAAAAATCAACTTCAGTTTTCTATCAGGTAGTACAATTTTCTTCTAAACTGATTTAAGGACAGAAAAAAAACATCTACTGAAGGGACATTGTTCAGGCTTCTACACATCGACAAAACAGGACTGTGAAAATGGTGCTGTGAACTTGGGACACTAATCCTAAACGTTAAATTAGATCTCGATGCAAGTCTAGGCACGTTGAAATCCAGAAGAGAAAGTAACGATGTTGAGTCAATATGATTATTGATCAATTTATATGCAAAAGTAGCATCAGCAATTTCTCTTCTCTTCCTCAAACTGGTAACACTAAACTCCTTTAACAAAGACTGATGGTCCGGATGAACAGGATAGACATTATGCTTCTTAAAATACAAAAACTTCAAAAACTTTCTCTGAATAGACTCCAACGCAGTAATGTATTTATTGTGATATGGATTCCACACCACACTGCAGTATTCAAGCTTGCTACGCACTAAGCAGTAATACACTGATTGGATAGCTCTTAAATTTGAGAATTCCCTGCAGTTGCGCAATAGAAAACCCAAAGACTTAAAGGCACCGCAAATGACATTTTCGATATGAGGACTGAAAGACAGCCTGCGGTCGAACAAGACTCCCAAGTCTCTAGTTTCAACAACCCTTTTCAAAGTTTTACCCTCAATGGTATAATCGAACTCAACAGGTGAAAGCTTTCTGGAGTAACTCATTACTTGACATTTCTCTATATTTAAAGGTAATTTGTTAGATGAACACCATTCAGACAAGCGCCGGATATCGTCCTGCAGGATGACACAATCAGCTATACTGACAATTTCCCTAAAAAATTTAAGATCATCTGCGAAAAGAAGTCTTAACGATACTAAAATATTACAAACGTCGTTGATGAACATGAGGAACAGTAGCGGCCCCAGGTTGGAACCCTGTGGAACTCCAGAACAAGCTATAAAATAATAAGATTTCACTCCCTCATATTCAACATACAACCGCCTGCCTTCCAAATAAGACTTCAAGAGCAACCGAAGGTCGACAGAAATACCGAACCTCGCCAACTTTCTCAAGAGCTGTTTATGGGACACTTTGTCGAACGCTTTGCTGAAATCAGCGTAAACTACATCAATTTGCCTGTGATTATCCAGTGAGCCCGAAATGTACTGAGTGAAGGTGCAAAGATTCGTGACCGCGCTCCTCGACCGCATAAAGCCATGTTGGGACTCTGATAAACTGCTGTGCACATGTGAATAGATCAGATCGAAGAGCACAATCTCAAATAACTTTGAAAACACGGATATAAGTGTGATGGGCCTGTAGTTTCTGACATCTGCAACCTTGCCCGATTTGAATATGGGACAAACACGTGAGGTTTTCCACACTGTAGGAAACAGTTTGGTTCTCAATATTATGTTGAATATAAGTGCCAATGGATGACAGAACAAACTTATATGATTTTTGACTACACTAGCGGGAACATTATCAGGACCAATGCTCAGCCTATTTTTAAGTTTTCCGGCTGCCTTGAGTATCTGTTCGCTCGAAATCTCTTGAACATGCAGATATTTAGAGGGATCCATCAAATGATCTTCCTGATCATCAACACCGACATCCGATCCCTCATCCCCTGAACTCTTATATACACCATTGAAATAATCTGCAAAAGCATCGAGAATTGCTTTTGGGGTATCGAACCTTTTATCCCCATCAAACATTACTCCAGGAATACGGGTTTTATTATTTTTAGAATTAAAATATGACCAGAAATCGTGCGGATTTGTCACCAAACTATCTTCAGATTTTTTTATGAACTCCGAGTATGCAGAACATATTTCTCTCTTAACAACCCGTCTCATATTTCTAAAACGTTCAAGATAAAATAAGGATCTTCTTTGATTATACATTCGACGGTAATGATTTTTTTTTTTTATATTAATGATAAGATTTTTTGTGTACCAGGATGGATACTTGCGGCTGTTACGAGTTCTGAGCGGACAGCATTCACAGAAAATACCCTGAATTTTCGCATTAAACTGTTCACAAGCTAAGTCACTATTAGAAGTTGTTGTCAAAAAGTCCTAGTCCGTTTTGTGAAATAGTTCCTCAAACTTTCGGTCATCGATTTTGCGGAAATTGAAACGTTCAACACAAGAGAAAAATTTCACCTCGGATCGATAGTCGATGCCCAAATTCACAGTAAGACTCGGGTGATGCGAGTCATCCTTGATTAATGGTTCGAAGTCTTGTACTACCTCACATTTCAAATTTTCAGGTGCAAGCACCAGATCCAGCAACCTGCCATTACAGTTTTTTATGAAATTCTTTTGGGCGAAATTACAGAAGTTTACAAATGATTCATATCTGAGTACTAGGTTAGATGACTCGTTAGTTTCGTAAAAGTTTTGCAATTCAGGAATATTGAAATCACCCATAACAACGGTATTGTCGACGTGTTCGAAGCCTTCTAAAAATTCAAATAGTTCATCATATTTCATATAATTAGTTTCAGGAGGAATGTACAATAAAAGTAAATGAATTGACATACTTGGCGAAATAACCAACTTAACACAAATAACATCAACAGATTGCAGAGGACATTCAACGTCGCATAATTCTGATTTATAATAATTACTGTCAATGGCAATTATAACACCACCCCCGCGACATCCGTATGATCTATCTTTACGATATACAACAAAGTTATCTGGAAATAGTTCTGAACTCAATAAGCCGTCTCTTAACCAGGTTTCGGATAATGCAAAAATTTTATAATCACTAGCCAATACATTCTTTAAAAATACATGAGTTTTGGTATTTAGTCCTCTGCAGTTCTGATAATATACAGAAAGACTATCACTGAGAGTTACACTCCACTTGCTGGATGATTTGACTAGTTTTTTTTACGTATTACTGGAACACCATTTATATAGCCCACAAAAATATCTTGCTCTCCATTGTTTTGACGTGCCTTAAGATCATTCCAAACTTGATGATGATATTCTCTCTGATTTGGTGTTAGGTCTGCTCGAATATTGACATCTTTGTACACATCATAGTTCGCAAGTTTCTTTTTGTTCTTCAATACAAGAGAAACGTTATTAACATCCGGAAAATGAATTTTAATTGGACGCGATTTATTTGGCTGGGAGCGTCCTAAGCGATTTACCTTAATATCCCCTACATATACGTTAGGAATAACTTTTTTACATATGTCAAGAACATAGTTGAATTCGTTAGAAATATCATCAGAAATACCGAAAATCAAAATGTTATTTTCCCTTCTTCTTATATCGTTCACTTCAGACACAATCTGTGCGATGTTTGGGGATTCCTTCCTGAAATCATGCACTTTTTTGTGGAGTTCGTCAACATGTTCTGACAATTTAGTAATCTCTTCCGCATATTTGTGGTCCAATATCTCGATGCCTTTTTTAACTTCGTCGAGTTTTGATTCGAATTGACCTAGTTTTACGTCTATTGAATTCTGAATATTGATCGAAACTTTATTAGCCATCTTATTTATGAAATCATCATTCATACAAATCTGCTTGACCATTTCTTCAGCCAGAATTTTAATCTCTGCCTGTTGTTCTCGTGTGAGTGGCATGATGACTCATAAATCGCTTACCCTGGATATTCTCACAAAAACTACTCCTGAAGTAACTAATGTGCACACTATACACTTTGTAACTGAAAAGCGTTCTTATAGATATAAACAATTTATTCGACCTATACGGAGAACCAAGAAAACACGTCTTGCGGAGCCGACAGCTGATTATGATTATTCTCATAGTAATTCAAAAAAAATACACTCCTAATCGTTCCGAAATCTAGTCTTGGGGAGAATTTAATTTACGGAGATACAATATTCTGTAATAATTTCTGAAATTTCCATATTGATATGTTTCCATCCGATCAGAAAGATACTCAAAAATAATTGATATTTTTCTTCTGATGATACTAATTTTGCACGAAGTTGCGCGTCGTCCATATAATAAAATAGAAAGGAAAACCAAGTGAAATGCATGGCGCTCAACCTCGAAGTCTAATGAACCAAACGAATTTTTGACATTTCTAGGGAAATCTGAAAAGATCAAATTAAATACCAAAGTCAACCAAAATCCTCTGTGTGAAATCGATTGTGGTTCCTTCGCTATCATGCAAGCCCTAAAGATATGAAAAAGAATGGGTTACATCAATAGAAACATCAATGAAATATAAATATTCCATATTAGCAGAAATAATATAATAAGCTTCAATAAATTATATTTGTAGCATAATTAATTTTTGTCTATAAATAGAATTGTTTAATTGGCTCTAGGATTAGGGCAAATTAAAATGCTTCTTAAATTGTCGAGGTTTCGATCCGTTTCTGGATCTTAATCAAGACTTTTTGAATAGATTTACATAGGAGATCACCGTTCTTGAATGGATGCATGGATGAACAAATACTCCATCAGAATCAGGCACAATTAAAACAAGTGCAATCTAACACATAGAAGACAATGAGTCATCCTGTGCAGTATTATGGGAACAACTTCTCCTATGTAAATCTATTTGAAAAGTCGTGATAAAGATTCAAGAACGGATCGGCATATCCGCAATTTAAGTAGTATTTTAATTTGCCTTAGTCCTAGAGCCAATATTAGATACATAAGGACACTTTGTTAAATTATGGCATTGTCTATAAATTGTGCTTCTTTTTTATTTGCTCATTTTTCACCCATGTTTTTATGGAGGCTACATTCCTTTTGAACACATTTGGATTAGCAACTATCATTTCGTTTGTTCTTTGGAAAGATGGCAACGTGTTATTAGCTATACAATCCCTGAACACTTCTGTAGCTACCCTTTTTTCTTCATCGGTCCAACGTTGTCTACGGCATTTACCATGAGGAGGAGCTGTAACGAAATATCCACTATGAAGAATAATGTTTATGTGGATGCTTGTTCGTTAGAAAATAGTTTGGCTGAATCTTAAACGGTTGATATTATAAATAATGAGGGCTAGCGTAAGTAGTGTAGGATTGGTTTCTGGCTGACTTTAAAAACTTCGCACATTCCTTAACTACCAAAATCATAGGAAAAAAATAGTTCTTTATTGGCCATTATTTCCTGTACAGGGCCATCGAAGGCGGATAGGCTCAAAATCATTGAAACACGAGTAAAGTTAGTTTTCTACTTTTTATCATTCTCATGGCAAATTAACCTTGAAAATGTGACTTTAGAGTAACAACGAAGCAGAATTGAGACACAAACTTTCAGAAGCGGAAAGAAAAATAAAGCAAAAAACCTTGACGATTATATATTCAAGGAAGGGACTTTGAAGATTTATTGTAGTAAATGGTAATTTTTCATTAATATGTGCATTTATTTCTCATACAAAAGCAGGAAAGTTCACAACTACCAATTTTGAAATATGCTCACATTTTCAGTTAGTGGTGAGACCAAAATTATTGGGAAAATTCCACGAGCTACAGTTAGTTTACAGAAATTTCAATTGAAATTACTTTAGAAGCACATTTTTCAGTTTATTTTACCATAGATGATTTTTAGCCCTTCCGCCTTCAAACGCCCATAAAGTACTATTTTTTTTCTTATGATTTTGGTAGTTAAGGACAGTGCAAAATTTTTAAACTCAGCCAGGAGCTATGAAAACTCCTTTTTGTATTTTTCAATTGATGTTGAATGTTTGAGTGAATCCTACTGAAAAATAAAGTTCTAACTTCAAAGCCTTCTTGGAGTAACTTTGAGTGGTTTCAGGAAGTTGAGTTATTTTTGTTATTGAAACAACATTCAGGGTGGTCATGTGACAGGAAAAAAATCTGCAAAATACCCACTACATACAAAACATATGAATTTTTGAAACCCCACTGGCATAATGAATCGGAAAACACAAAAAAACTATAACTCGAAAACTACAGAAAATCACATAACATACATGGGGTATTTTTGGGCGGGCCAGAACTTCGTTTTTTTGAATGGCAACCTGCATTTTTCATTACTTTTTCGTTTTCTACATGAAAACAGAAATAAATTTTACACATATCTTCACCCCAAAAATCTCAAAGATTTTCGAGATATTTTGCCTGACATTTCTTTTTTCCCAATATTCGTCACTCAGAGTATTAGAGATTATTGGGTCGTGCCAAGTTCCATTGGAATTTATTTCTGGTCAACTATTGAACATTGATTACATTCTCACACGATTTATCTGAAATCGAACTGGGATATGCAGGGTATGAAGAACAGCTTGCCTTCAATTGGAAATAAAAATTAGCAGAATCTTCCTTATTTCAAATGGAACCCCCTATATTTTATCGATCCATAGAAACCACCAAAAAAAGCTCTACGAATTCCGTCTAGTAGCCTATATGGGTTAGGTCACTTGTTTAACCTCAAGCACCTCATTTTACGAAATATGGAAGTATTCTTACCTGGCACCTTTACTTTACAATATACTTCCAATGAACATCAAAGAAACTAAGGCCAAACCAACGTTCAATACGAAAATAAAAAAATGGATTCGAAGCAAGCCAACATCGTTCTGGTATACGTTCACAAATAGAAATAATTTTGTTTAAAACTTATGAAAGATTGATTTGATTAAGCATTATCATTTTTTTTTTTTAAATTTGTATTATTTTTTTTTTATGTGTACTGCCCACGTACAAGTTTCGAACTTTTGTGGGAAACTAAATGTTTATTTGTTTAATATAAAATACTTTCTGTTATGTATGATGTCTTGGGTAACAAATAAACATTATTATTATTATTATTATTATTATTATTCATATTTTTTCACTATGATTTCGTTTAATGACATGATATTGATATGATAGTCTCAACTGTGGTAGCTCGCTAGATCACCCGATTAAACAAAACTAATTTATGCTTATTATTTTGTGAAATCAAATAACATTGGTTTATTATTCGATAATATTAAAAAAAATTACCTCATGAAAATTCACAGTTTACATTTTGAAGTATGTAGATTCGAATGAACTAATAAAAAAAACGCTGCAAATTTTACACAAGGGTTTATTATTTTCTCAGTTAAATAACCCAATACCATTGATGTCTCAAAATAAATAAAACGGTAATCAATCTTTTCATCTACTTTTAGATATATGATTCTGGATGAAAAGTTGACCGATTATTTCACTGAATCTGAAATCTCAGAACCGAATGCGATGATTCATTTCGGCGTTATTGGAAATTTGCAGAGTTTTTACGCGCCTGTTCTAGGAAACAGCGTGTCATCATTTCGTCACGATGTCGTAATTTTACAATTTTGAGCCGAAAGTGGTCTTAAACGATTGGGTTGAACTTCCTGAACAAAAATTCATGGTCAAATTCAATTCTGTCCGTCTGTCCGGCCGACCTTCCGTATGTGCTCTACTTTTCGAAGAAAAAGACTTCGCGACTTGAAATTGTCAGATTAGGTTTGGAGTTCAAATATCTCGGTTGGATTCTTTAACGGGTGTAATCGGTTGGATAGTTTCGGAGTTAGGCCCATTTGAAATTTTGTGGTTAATTCCTCGACATCTCATGAAGTATTGACTCGATCAAACTTAAACTTCGTGGAAAGTTTTGAAATATAAACGAGCAAGTAAAAGCGAAATTCTGTATGGATGCAATTGTTGAAAAATTAAAAAAAAAAATGTATTCATTCAAAATTTTCGATGATTTTTTTTTCTCTGAGAATATTGATTGTATTCGTGGGGAATTTGGCACGAACCTTAGGGTCAGTATTCAACAGCAATATTCTGAATTTCAATTCGATCCGAAATTTACTTTCGGAGGACCACTGGTCGAAAATCATCCAGGTGGAAATTTTTAGGTTGAGTTATGCAAAAGTTATCAACCTTAAGAGTTTCATGAAAATTCGGTGAAAATATATCGAGAAATAATTTTGTTTCCCTCCAGTCCCCAAGTTTGAGCCCTTAAGGTACACTGAT
This sequence comes from Myrrha octodecimguttata, assembly GCA_958510865.1. Classification (NCBI taxonomy): domain Eukaryota; kingdom Metazoa; phylum Arthropoda; class Insecta; order Coleoptera; family Coccinellidae; genus Myrrha; species Myrrha octodecimguttata. Next base: position 19,507,523 of record OY294060.1, read on the forward strand.
CCTGCTGAAAAGCTTGGAGGATCAATTCTGAGTGACACACGATTTTTTATCAAGTTTCACGGATTTCGGTTCAGTACTTCCAGAGACAACGGACGGCGGACGGATTTTTTTTATTAGTTCATTCAAATCTATGTATATTCAAAATGTAGACTGTGAAGTTTTAAGTGGGGGTGATTTTTTGTCGATCACTAAGGTTCATTATTTGATTTTATCAAATAATAAACCAAAATCCGTCCGTCTGCCGTCCATTGTCTGGGGCTTTTCTCTGAAAGTTCTGAACCGAAATCCGTGAAACCTCGTAAAAAAATCGTGTGTCGCTCGAGATTGACACTCCAAGCTTTTCAGCAGGATCGGTGTACGGTGTACGGGTCGAAATTGGGGCTTAGAGGAGACAAAAATTATTTCTCGAAACTCACCACCGATTTTTTCATGAAACTTTCAACGTTGATTACTGTTGCATAACCCAACCTAAAAATTTTCCCCTGGATGATTTCCGACCTGTAGTCTCTGAGTTGTAAAGAAAAACGCTGCAAATTTTGGGGTGGAAAACCAATGAGTTGTGAATAGTATATAAGTTTTATTTGAAATATCAATTGTATTGGGTTATTCAACTGAGAAAATAATACACCCTTATGTGAAATTGGCAGCGTTTTCACTACAATGAGGTTACATAAAATATGGTTCGCATCGAGCCACCAACTTCTAGCGAAAAGATTGATCAGTTGAGGTGTAGGTGCAAAAATCGAAACTTCACGTTCTTGAGTCTATTGGTTAGCTTTTTCTCGCAAATTTCTCCTGAAGAAGTCGAAATGTCGTCGGAATTATTCTCTTTGGAGTTCAAGCTCTTCGCGATTCACATCTTATTTATATTATGGTATAGAAATATTCTTCAGAAAAGAGCTGTTTTAAGGAAAATTAGTGAAACTAACCATAAGGACTACCAGAAGAAATTTGTAGACTTTTTTTTGGTGCTTCTTATGGATCGATAAAATATAGTGTGTTCCGTTTGAAATATGAAGATTCTGCTAATTTTTATTTCCAATATGTGGTAGGCTGTGCTTTATACCCTGTATATCCTAGTTCGATCTTAGATACACCGTTTGAGAGAGTAACCAATGTTCAATATTTGTCCAGAAATGAATTTCAATAGGACTTTATAATCTCAAATACTTTCTTCATAATCTCAAATACTCTGAGTGACGAATATTGGAAGAAAGGACATGTCAGACAGAATATCTCGTAAACCGTTGATATTTTTGTGGTAAAGATATGTGTGAAGAGTGTTTTATTTTCTATGTAGAAACCGAAAAAGTAATAGTTGAGACCCGCCCAGAAAAACACCCAGTGTGACCGAAAACATTTTGATAGAAAAAGATATGGCACACCGCGCCACTATTGCGGGACCCTGTATATTCATTTTACTCACTTGCAAGAAGTCCTTCACTTTCCTAAATCGAGGTTCTGGGAAGCATATGAAGTTTCATCTAGGCTTTCATTAGAGACTAGGGTACTTTGAGGTTGTACGAATTCATTGTCATCCTGTTCCATGTCTGACTCATTGTCGGAGTCTTCATTAAAATTTCCCTGGACGGCCTCTAAGAGTTTCGAGACGTGCAGAATTTCCTTGGTCAGAACTGGTTGCCTATAAATTTCCTTATGGATTTTCTCCGCAAGCCCCATAGTGTTGGCCCAATCTGCCACTTCGTTGTCCCGCAAGTTGAAATTTGCACACATAGTTGCGACATGCTTTCTCAAAACAGTCCCCCTTAAGGTTCCCGGTTGCTTAGCACCACATTCAACGGCAAATCTTCTCATCAACTGACAGGCGTTCAAATATCGATAATCTCCTTTCAAAGTACCAGGAATTTTTTTTGCTGACACCTGCTTCTGATCTGAACCCCAGCAGAGCCTGAATGCAGTTTAACACTTCTCTGTGCAGAAGTACAGGGACCGTTCGATTCAACTTGCCCCGTATCGTGAATCGCACGTATTTCTGTGCAGCTTCTTTTTCAAGAGGGGAAAAATTATAAAAGGCTTCTCCGATGAAGGTCCCATCGATTTTCTCAAATGAGGAGAAATCATCTATTAATATCCTTTCAATTTCTCCTGACCTCCTTCGGTTGAAGAGTTGAATAGACACAAGGGCAGCTTCTGCCAATTTCATCCATGCAGTGTCGCTGAATTTTTGCTGAAGTGAGGAATAATTCATCTTTAATGTGTCCCTCACATATGTTTGTAATTTTTGGATATCCTCCTTGAGGGGCAGAACTACCTTGCAGTGCCTTTTATTTCGGAACTGCGTTTCTAAAGAAGTCCTGCTTATTGAAGTTCCATAATCTTCTACCAAAAGTTTAACAAAATCTTCAGCGAAGGTCTGTTTCTCCTATTCTTGGCATTTGATCCAATGGAATATGCATAGATATCCCACTTGTTTCAGGAGAGTACCGATGTGGCTAATGATGGAGTTTTAAATCCGATACCAGTAAAAGGACATTTACTCAAACTTTCATTTTATTATACTGCAAATAAGTTGAGACTTTTAGTGCTTTTTAAAATTCATAGTTAGAGCCAAAACCTATCCAGGTACAGATATGGCCCAATACTGCTTGACTTCCGTATGAAAACATTCCCCGACTTTTTCTATACCTTGAGAAGAATTTGCATAGAACATGAAGTTATTGGTTTTGAAATTCTTGTGAAATTTCGGATATCGAATGAAAAAATATTATTTTAGCGATAAAATGCCGTCAAAAATATCCTCAAGTTTATTTTCGGAACTGTTGAACTACTTGCCGATTTTCAATTTGAGAGATTCTGTGTTTCTTGGAATATTAAAAAACAAATTCAGACGCCCATTTATTCGAAACCGATTTCTGTGAACACACTTAACTGGCAAACTGAAGAGTTCCTGTTGTCCTCCATTTGAGGTTTGCACCCTTTACTGACAAATTGAATTTAATTCCGCTACAGATTCTTTATCATTGAGCTCAGGTCAAATTTTGAGGACAGTTTTGGCTCAAAATTCAAAAATAACAGATATTTCGGTAAAATAATCATGCTGTTGTTTTGTAGAACGAGACCACAATATCTCGTTAGACAAATGCTTTATACTTTCGGACTCGATTTCCTGATGAGCAAGAATTATAAAGAGTATTTCAGATAATTCTTCTCGAAATCATCCACCGTCCAATTTACCGCCCCTGGAAATAGTTGACGGCTCCAACGGATTCTGAAAAAATCTGAGTAATATAACTTCAAACATTGTGAAGTTCTATGAAGACATCTCCTTAAGTATTATTCAATTCTTTCACATAACTCAATTATCACGGGTTGAAGATACCAAAATTATCTGATTTATCTGCACTTATATTTGTTTGAGAAAAGTATAGGTTTATTAAAGAACTTTGAAAGAATCATAATATTTTCACAATTGAATGGAAAATCATGAAAGATAAATGTTTCGAATGCTCCTCTCACTAGAAAATCATTGCAGAGAAAACAGATAGGGTTCTTATTTTCAACCAAGAATAATTTAGTTACAAAGTTGAAAAAAGCATGGGAAGAACATCACATAGTACTTGACGATATGTACTTATATTACTCAGTATTTTTAAGAACGGGTAAAAATTACAAACTGTCAAATCGCCAAACTTGTTTAGAGGCTCCATCTTGAAAGGGTGGATGATTTCGAAAAAAATGAATATTAAATACCCATACTAATATAAATGGATGAATCCAGTCTTGTCCTCCGCATTTTTTAGCAAATACACTGTATTTTAGAGCTACTACATACCTGAATCATTAATTCCTGCTAACGTCTGTATTGCCACTATTGCGGTATCATAATATTTCGGGCAGTACACGTCAAACAAATTTTCATTTTTATAATCAAGCTTCTTAATTTCAATCAAGAAGCGTCCCAGCTGTCGGAGTTTTGGCCTTATCATATCATAAAAATGAGGATCTTTTTACTTCTGACACAATTTATAGCCGAATAAAATGACCAACTCATCATATCTGATCTCCTTAGTGACACTATCTTCATGCAATGTTGGAAAAACTCTTTTTCGCATTACGTCACTAGCTTTTCGGTGTAGTGTTCCAACGATTTGCCTAGATTTTACTGAGAGGTTTCGTTTGGTTTTTTTTCCGACTTTTCGCAGCGCCAGAAGTGATGCCGGAAACTTGATTTGGCATAATCGCCGCAACAAGGACAAGTTACGAAATCACTCGCTCCTTTTCTGTATTTTTCATTCAGTCTTCTGAGCACTTTACGTTCACCAGTGTTCACAGATTGGCTAGTGTTGAAATGGAAATTGCTGGATTTTGTCAAAGTTGCAAACAGGTGTTTCCTCTCTTTACTCCCTGTGCCATAACTGAGTATTTCCCTAACCCTCTCCTGTTCTTTATGCCGTCTTAGAAGATGGCGACTTAGCTTCGCCTGCTCTGTATTGCAATAGATACAAAAGTTTTTTTTTCTACCCGATTCCACTGTGTTCACTTACATTTTTTCGTTGTCGGGAGCGCTGTATCTAGGTTTACTCACCAATTGAGATTGTTCAAAATCGGTTGATATATCTGCTGTTGGAGTTTTTCCAGCACTGAGGTTCAGTTCATTAGAGTTACTTTCTCCAAGATTCAGGGAGTACCCTGTACACTCACTCAAATCAGGTATATACGCTGAATTGCTTGTATCCAAAAATTCATTGTCTGTAAACAGAAAGAAGTGTATTATAAGGTAATCTTTGGGTTTCGACAAGTGGAAATCCAAACAGTGTTATTTAGGGACCATCGCTGCCAGATTGTGCGGAAGCCTAGTACTAGATTTGAGTGATAGTATCTTGATTCATTCGAAATGGTTGTTAATTCAGATCAAAAATGAAGTAAATAAAATAATGATCGGGTAATGTCATGAATTCTGCCGTGGTTTAGGTTAGTTTAGGACATTGCCAGTCCAAATCAGAAGAAATTTAATTTTGGGATGGTGAACATGAATTTCGTCTTCTGATTTGTTTAGGTCCTAGGTGAAGTTAGTTGAATTTTGGACAGTATTAATCCAAATCGTAAAATAAAATAACGGCGTCCCATAATTGAAAATTATTGAAAAACATACCACCTTTATCTCTGCTTCAAATAAAAATACTGCAGAATTGCCCTTACTTACTTAGTCAGACATATTCCTTTTACGTTCAACGTACTTCTCAACTCATATTCTATAAAACTTATATAGAAGAAACCGAATTTTGAATAATCGGATTTATTTTACAGTCTGGCAACGTTGCTCCCTAAATGACACTGTTGGAGCATGCGCAGAGCTTGTTTTGATTTCCACTTGTCGAAACCCCAAGGTTTGTTTGATGCAAAGTGTTGGTCAGTTATAGGTTTTCGAATTTAAGTCTTACAATCTTTAAAAAATACAAATTTCTCTGTAAAACCTTTACATAATATCTTTCGATATTGATAACTCACGATATACTTTTTATGTTAATATATAGAACTCACCTTCGAATGAGGAAGCCAAAGCAATAGTAGAATCCTGATGTATTATGATAGGGGTAGAATTAATATCAATGGTTTCAATATTCACAGTTTTACAGTCCATAATTTCCACATTCGCGAATTCGATAATACATTCTTCTGTGTTTGGATTCGGTATGTCTGAAACAAATTATGAAAAAATTCTAGAGGAGCATCTACGATTTTTCAAATTCATATCCGAAGCGGTTAGCTTTTAGCGTTTTCATTGGTGCGGTGAATGCAGTCGTACTTCGTTATAAATAGAATTTACGACCTTAGCATAAAGGGTCCTGACGAAATTCTGTATAATCCTCAAGCCATCATTCTTCAGCAAAGTATTAGCATTGTATAAATACAATTATACAATGGTATTAGGGTACAATAGAATGGTATAAGGTCGAACAGAATGAGGTTTTTTTCTGAATTTGGGTTATTACTGCAAATGCAAATTTGAACATAATTATTATGGGTTTGATTCATCATTTTCCCAAATTACCTTCAGAAAGTATTCAAAATCAGGTTTCAAAATTGGGGTTTGGGATTTGTCAGGCATGCACGAAGTGACAACGGTGGTTACTAGAATAGCTTTTTCTGCTATAGAAAAACGAAATATTTATTCCTATTTTGTGGCACAGAATACAAGCACTTCGCCCGAACTTCATCATTCCATTCCATTCGCTGCGTATAGAAACAAACCGGAAGCGGATCAGTTACGGGTAGTCCCGAACGCCCCGACATAGTACCCTGGCTTCGACCGCGCCACGTTGCCATATGACCCACGTCGACGAAATCCATCGGTAGCTTACAATCAATGATCTAATAATACATATTATTATTCCATTCGCTGCGTATAGAAACAAACCTGAAGCGGATCAGTTACGGGTAGTCCCGAACGCCCCGACATAGTACCCTGGCTTCGACCGCGCCACGTTGACATATGACCCACGTCGACGAAATCCATCGGTAGCTTACAATCAATGATCTAATAATACATATTATTATAATAATATATTATTAATATATTATTAATATATTATAATTATAATATATATTATTAGATCATTGCTTACAATTTCCCTTTTTGACGTAAGAGTAATACCACAGACAGTTGGTCTGTGGTAATACGCGTTACGCTTACAGCACTATATCCTGCAGGGTTGCCAGCACTACGCCCGAACTTTATCATTCCATTCCATTCGCTGCGTATAGAAACAAACCGGAAGCGGATCAGTTACGGGTAGTCCCGAACGCCCCTGGCTTCGACCGCGCCACGTTGCCATATGACCCCCGTCGACGAAATCCATCGGTAGCTTCACACCCGTTATTGTATTCATTTCGTAGTAACTTCATGTCCAGATACTTTAGGTGTAAATGAAAATAAAGGAATTTTGATGAAAAATGCTAATCCTGCAGAGAAACTGCTGAGTACTTCTGCAGCTACCTACTTCACACGCTACACAAAATCATAGGTATTCAAAGAGAGTGAGCTGGTTGAAAACCTAACAAGACCTAAATATAATGTTATAGTTGATAATAGCTATAGTTGTTCATATGAATACATCGATATTTTTCATTTCTGTATAGGTAGGTTGAACCAGCTGTGACATTTTTCATTTTGTATGTGTATCTCGAGCTGCTGTGATATGAAAATAAAATCAATTATATGTATATCTATTTGTTTCTTGCGAGAGAGAGAATGTTCTTTATTCTGACACATCAGACAAGAGCCATCGACCTCTGGGTCCTTCAGCTCGGTACAATTACACAATATTACATTTCAAAAAAAGAAAAAAAAAAAATTGAATATACAGTGAACCACTGTGACGAAAAATCAAGGTAAATAGTTACAACTAGGTGGAAGTGTAGGATTCTCCCATTTTTTGTAAAAGATTAAATGCAGGGAACTTCCTATTGGTTCTGGAGTGGTCGTCATTATGGTAGAGGTTCATTACGTCACCCATTTCTTGAAAAATTTCTCGTTCAATTTGTGGAATCTTTCAGAGATAGGTTCAATCTCAGTCAATGACTACAGCAGGTGATTGGGGGGATTATGCAATCTGTTGTTGGGGTGTCTTATTCGGCTAATGGTATAATATTTGTTTCTTTTCTTTCGAAATACGCAAAAGAACTTAAGCAGAAAAGCTTTCTTTTCATCTAATTGATTCATTTATTTGTAAACAAGGAGAACGAGTCATATCATTTAGACTGATTCTAGATTTATCACATAATATGGCTTGCATTCAGCATTTCTTCACATTGATAAGAGTCCTTGAATTACTTATTGAGGTGCCTATCTTTTCAGAAATTCAAGTAAACTTAAATATTGGTTCATTTTGATTCACCAAGCAACAGACACTAAAATAACATCGAAATTATCCTCCAGAAACGATTTGAAGCACGATTTTCTATCGTCATCCAAAAAAAATCCCTTTTCAAAAAATCTCACACAAAATTATAATAATTTCTTCAAATAATCTAGCTCTGCTTGATTAATATTCGTTCTTCACCACATTTCTACGGTTTGTTTACATAAAACTACTAGCTTAGACAGGTTCCAAATTTATCCGTTAGGGCGCTGGCATCTTCGCAGGAGTTCCCACTTCGGCCCAAGTTGCCAACCCACAATTTTCTTCACAAATTTACTACTACTGGGGAACGGGAATTTCAGGACACATTCGACATGATAAGGTTCGCGTTATTTCTAAATATCCGTAAAAGATGCCTCGCCTCCAAAACAAGATAATTCCTTCCAAATATAGGGTTTTGTTAAGATCATCTCTGATTGGCTGATATTTGAGTTGTGATTCCTGATTCCATGTTAATAGTGTTAGATTTTTATAGGATATATTCCGCAAATCAACTTGGTTATTTCGGTTGCCGGTTTTCCATTCCGTAAATATGAAATATTCGGTTGGTTTCTGAAAGAAAAGTTAATTACAGAATTTAATTGGTGAAAAAAGGTTCTTTCTGTCACCAGATCGACAGTCAATGTTCTATGGTAACATATCCCTAGCATAGAACAATCTTTATTTACTCTATGATCCATAGAACATAGAAGAGACAACAATCAACAATGGAAAAATTACTAGGAATGGTCTATGGTCTATGTTACATAAGGTAAATAAAGATTGTTCTATGCTATGGATATGTTACCATAAAACATTGATTGTTGTTCTGGTGCATATACTTGATATGTCTACGTTCTGGTGACAGGAAGATTGCTTTTTCATCAATCAAATTCCGTAATCAACCTTTTTTTCAGGAACCAACCGCATATTATATATTCACAGAACGGAAAACCGGCAACCAAAATAACCAAGTTGATTTGCGGAACATATCCTTTATAAACTTGACACTATTAACTAAAATCAGGAATCCCAACTTGAGTTTCAGCCTAACAAAAACCTATATTTGAAAGGAATTATCTTTTTTGAGGAGCCGAGGCATCTTTTACGGATATTTATAAATAACGCGAACCTTATTATGTCGAATTTGTCCTGGAATTTCCGTTCTCCATTGATAGTAAATTCATTGTATAAAGACAACATGTCTTTATTCGCAACTACTGCTAAGCGATACGCCCTCTGGTTATAGAAATTCGAACACTTCCAAGCTAGTAGTTTTTCGACGTGCCTGTTATTCTAACGTAATTTGCTTACTTTTGGAGTTCATTTTCGAGCTTTTGTGTTGTTCTTCGAGTTGAAATTTTGGAATACCGAAAGTGTTTGTAATATTCATCAATCGATTCCTTTCTTTCCGATTGAAAATTTCGATCGTATCAATTCGAAATGGCATCTTCCCGAAATGACTTTTGTTGTGTGCCTCAACTCAATGTTATTCATGGTCAAAGAAGAAAGGATCATCTAGTGGCTCTAGTTTTCATTTTTTCCAAAGTCAAATGAAATTAAAGTGAATTTGGAAACAGCATTTGGCAGGGAACTCGATGATAGAAGAATGGCTTTAGAAATTGAAGATTGGAAAACAGGTCACGAAATACATGAAAGTTGTTCACTGCATTTCTCTGAAGATGTTTATTTTCATGGAAGTAAAACTAGATATATTGTTAGAGTTGATAATAGCTGAAGTTACTCATATAGATACATCAATACTTTTCATTTCCTCAATTAGGTAGGTTGAACCGGATGTGACATTTTTCATTTTGTATGTGTATCTAGAGCTGCTGTAATATGAAAATGAAATCAATTATATGTCTATCTGTTTCCTTTTCTTTAGAAATACGATGCAAAAAAACTAAAGCAGAAAATCTGTTTTCATTTTATTGATTCACTCGTTTGTAAACAAAGAACAAGTCATATCATTTGGACTGATTCTAGATTTACCACATAATATAGCCTGCATTCAGCACTTCTTCACATAAATAAGAGTCCTTAAATTACTTATTGAGATGCCTATTTTTCCAGAAATTCAAGTAAACTTAGGTATTGGTTTATTTTGATCCACCAAGCAACATACACTAAAATAACACCGAAATTATCCTCCAGGAACGATTTAAAGTACGATTTTATATCGTTATCCAAACGAAAAGTTCCTTCTCAAGATATCTTACACAAAACTATGATAATTTCTTTAAATATTCAAGCTCTGCTTAATAAATATTCGTTCTCCACCACATTTCTAAGGTTTGTTTACATAAAACTACTAGCTTGGACAGGTTCCAAATTTATCCGTTAGGACGCTGGCATCTTCGCAGAAGTTCCCAATACAATGTTGTCTTTATACAATGGTAAATTTGTGAAGAAAATTGTGGGTTGGCAACTTGGGCCGAAGTCGTCTATTGGCCCTTAGATCATTGGTTATGATCATGATGTAAAAAACATAATGTTTTTTACATCATGGTTATGATACATAGATAGACCTATTTCTATGAACCTTAGTTTGCGCCACAGAATACAAATATGGCATGTTGTCATTGTTGTCAAAACATTGTTAACCTCAACTTTTAAAATACCGTAAAGAAAACCGCGTGTCGAAGTTTATTTAATTCTAGTGAATTTCTGTCTCGTGAACTATACTCTTTATCGATTAGCAGTGATTTTATTCGAAAGTTTTCGGTTATAAAATTTGTGCCATAATGTCTGTATGTAATGGTCGTTTTTATACTCCATCGATTCTGAAAAAATCAACGATTCAAGAAAGACTAACATCTACTGAAAAAAGTAGTAGTAAAGTGCGATTCGTTTTACCTCATTCCCAAAATGTTCGTAACATTTTGCAAAATTTTTTAAAGAATAATATCTCTAGAGATTATCAACACTTGATTTGCTTAATACGAGATTCAGTATTAACCGATGATGATTTGAATTCTTTATTGAGGGAATCCACTGAATGTATTTCTATGATGAATAATGATTTGAGGCTTTTTGTTGAGGTTCTGCTCACAGTACAGTGGGCAAATCGAGATACAAAATTAGTCAAGGAGTATCAATTCTTTCTAAATAACTTATTAGTTGCACATAATTACCATGCCAAGATTGTGATTGATAACTTGGTTTTATTATTTTTATCAAGTGAGTTTATAGTCATTAACTCAGATCGTAATATTAACTAACGAACTATTCTGTTCCAGTCCCCAATGGGCATTCGTGGGAGAATGGAGAACCTTGGGATGAGGATATAAAAACCTTCTCAAATATACATGAAGTAATCAAAAATATATTAAAAGTGGTCCCAATGTAATTCATCGAACCTAGTTTGTTGTCCACATATTTTTCATTTTATTTTTTTCAGGTGTATGGATATTTTCATGGATGCATTATGTCGCCATTATCCATACTTCAAGAAGGGTGTTCATGTGAATGATTGTTATCTATATAATTTACTGAAAGTGGTGGAATATGCACCAAGGCTGAAGCATAAAATTCTGAATTTGATATTCTCAAAGTAAGTAAGATTTAACTGATGTTTCAATGATCTTTCGTATTATCCTGGTTCTTGAGATGGTGAACCTGTAGTTTCGACTAGTGGATTTCAAAACAAGTTGTGCCTTTGCACCGACATTGTCAGTTAGGGAATATTGTTACCAGATTGTGAAATGAATCCTGTAAATGGTTGTATAACACAAAATGAGAAGAGAAATTTCCATGAATTTCTCCTGCACATCAAATATGAGTAGGCATTTGAAATATAAGCATCCAACTTTTGTAATGATGGAAAGCCGGATAACAACATCGACATCTGATGTAGTTCCTGAAAGTACAGAAAAAGAAAATGTAAGTTCCACCCATTTAGGAAGTGATCGTGATTCTGTCAAGACAGGAACCGCAACAAAGAGAAAAATTCAGAATACGATTTCGTCCTATTATTCTAAACCGCTTTCAACCTAACAAAGATTGTCGATAGACAATTATTAAAAATGATGGTCAAAGATTATCATGCTTTTAGTATAGTTGAAAGTCCGTATTTTATTAAATTGATGAGAATGTTAAACCCCGCTTTTGAAATTCCTAGCAGAAAAACAGTTTCCAATAGTTTGCTCAGTTCAGTGTATAGTGATCTGCATGAGCAAGTTATGAAAAACCTAGATTTAATTTCTTTTATTTGTATTACAACAGACAGCTGGACGTCCGTTAATAACGTAAATTATGACGCCATTACTGTCCATTATATTGATGACGAGTATGTGTTCAAGTCGCATTTATTATGCTGACTCAAACTTACAGGCAGACACGATTCTGAAAATATTGCTTCAGAATTACTCAGAGAGTTGAGAAGATGCAATATTAAGGATAAAATTGTTGCATGCGTCACGGACAATGCCCCAAATATGGTTAAAGCGGTCCAGTTAAATAATTGGTGGCATGTTGGGTGTTTTGCACACACATTGAACCTAATATTCTGAATTGTTCACGTCCATGTTCAAATAACCAAGTAATATTCACAGGGAATTTAATTAAATCAAATCAACGTTTTGCCAACGTTTCGGAACAATTCGTTCCTTTTTCAAGGCTAGAAAATAAATTTATTAATTAAAAATTTCAAAAAGCACTGCCGTGATGGCAGCAGCTTTTGCGCGTATGTTCAATGTCGATGACCGCTTCAGCAACGAATTTGAACATGCACGCAGAAGCTGCTGCCTTCACGGCAGTGCTTTTTGAAATTTTTTTTTTCAATAAATTACTGGATTTCAATTCGATCTAATCTGTATTTTTGGAAATATTGGAAAAATAAAATTTTGAATGGGTATATCTACGGAATTATTGGGCGGATTTTACCCATTCACGAATTCGACCTTCGTAATTAAGCCCCAAACCTACTCTACAAATATCGAGTTTCCAAGTCATTTCTTCCGGAAGTTATTGTGCTTACGGTCAGCCTAACGGCCGACTGCGTAAACACAATATCTTCCGAAAGAAATAACTTAGAAACTCGATATTTGTAGAGAAGGTTTGGACCTTAATTACTAAGGCCGAATTCGTAAATGGGTAAAATCCACCCAATGATTCCGCAAATATACCCATTCAAAATTTTATTTTTCCAATATTTCCGAAAATACAGATCAGATCGAATTGAAATCCAGTACTTCATCGAAAAATTACAGTTCAAAGGTTCATACAGAATCTAATGAGGATGATATGATAAGAAAATCACAGAAAGTTTTTTTTTCAAATAGTTCTAATGACACGATCATCACGAAATTTTGTATAAAGTTGTCTTTCATCATCTTCCAAATAGCTGCGAAGTTTTATTAGGTTTGAATAAGTATTTTTTGAGTTATACTGAACAACAATTTTTTTTCCAAAAAATTTTTTTTTCCGGAAACCATTCATCATATCCAAAAAAAAATCCACTCTCACTTTGAGCTTCATATTTCACAGCAGTGTACCAAATTTCAGTTCGATACGATCATTCAAGTTTTGGAGATATCGGGAAAAAATATGTCAAATTTTGAGGTTTTCTTCTCGATATCGTTGATTTTTTCGGTATAACTCAAGAAATACTGATTCAGTCCTGATAAAACTTCACAGCTAGTTTTGAGATGCTGGAAGAAAACTGTATGCGACCTTTCGTGATAATCGTGACATTAGAACAATTTGAAAACAAAAATTTCTATGATTTTCTTATCATATCATCCTCATTAAATTCTGTATGAAACTTCGAACTGTTATTTTTCGATGAAGTACTGGATTTCAATTCGATCTGATCTGTATTTTTGGAAATATTGGAAAAATAAAATTTTGAATGGGTATATCTACGGATCATTGGGCGGATTTTACCCATTCACGAATTCGACCTTCGTAATTAAGCCCCAAACCTACTCTACAAATATCGAGTTTCTAAGTCGTGTCTTCCGGAAGTTATTGTGTTTACGGTCAGCCTAACGGCCGACTGCGTAAAACAATAACTTCCGAAAGAAACAACTTAGAAACTCGATATTTGTAGAGAAGGTTTGGACCTTAATTACGAAGGCCGAATTCGTGAATGGGTAAAATCCACCCAATGATTCTGTAGATATACCCAATCAAAATTTTATTTTTCCAATATTTCCAAAAATACAGATCAGATCGAATTGAAATCCAGTACTTCATCGAAAAATAACAGTTCGAAGTTTCATACAGAATTTAATGAGGATGATATGATAAGAAAATCATAGAATTTTTTTTTTTTCAAATTGTTCTAATGACACGATTATCACGAAATTTCGCATAAAGTTGTCTTTCAGTATCTCAAAACTAGCTGTGAAGTTTTATCAGGACTGAATCAGTATTTCTCGAGTTATACCGAAAAAATCAACGATATCGAGAAGAAAACCTCGAAATTTGACATATTTTTTCCCGATATCTCCAAAACTTACTCTCGTATCGAACTGAAATTTGGTACACTGCTGTGAAATATGAAGCTCAATGTGAGAGTGGAATTTTTTTTTGGATATGATGAATGGTTTCTGGGAAAAAAAATTTTTGGAAAAAAATTTCGAAAAAATTGTATTTAAAATTTACTGACTATACGATCCTGACGAAATTTGGCTCAAAGTTGCGCGTCGTTATACTCCACCTAACTGCCAAGTTTGAATCCAATCGCTCAAGTAGTTTCTGAAATAAAAAATAAATAACTTCAAAACTTCAAGTGCCTATAACTCCGAAACTATTCGACCGATTTGACCCATTAACGACCTTAACCACGGCATTCTGATGCGCAACCTATCCTGAAAGTTTCAAGTTGCTAGCTTGCTTCTGTCGACAGTTATCGTGTCTACGGCCGGCCGGCCGGACAGAATCGATTTTGACACCGGATTCGTCATCAGTGAGTCCAACCTAGTCGATTGAGACCATTTTCGGCTCAATCATCCAAAATTACAGACATTTGGACAAAACGATAGCACGCTGTTACCCTAGAACATGCGCGCAAAAACAAGGACACAGAAACATTAAGGCATTGTTACCTCATTATATAAATTAACAATTATTTAACATGAATTTAAAACAGTAAACGAAGCTAAAAATGAATCAATGGATTGAATTCCTGATGGCCAGAGTAATAAAAACAATATGACAATGAAAACAAAGGATATCCATTAATGTACATGCGCCGTAGCGTAGTCGTTGACATATTCGCGTATTTGGTCTCATCTCAACTATCGTTAAACCAACAAATATATAGTATGGACATAAACAGGTAGACAGTCACAAGTATAGAACAATCACGAAAAAGAATCTTGAAGTACTATCCGTTAGGCACTTTTATTTTGGAAATCATGCAGTCGTAAATAATGCTCAAGCTGCTTGTATCTTCTCTGTAGTTCACCGTGTCTTCTTATTTGTTTCATTTCACTAAGTAATCTTCTAGTGTAGCTTTGTTTTCTATCTAAGATGGTTGTATTGTCAAAATCAAACCTATGTCCTTCTCAATGTGAATGTTGAGTGAGACCAGTTTTGTTTTGGGTTTGTAGGTGTTTTACATCATTCTTATGTTGTCTTATCCTGTCCTGTAAGTAATGCTTTGTCTGACCCACAGATTACAGAATAAAATAGATCTGACACTCACGTACTAAGAGGTGAAACACTGTTTGCCTCGCCCCCATGCGGCTGCAAACAGCATAATTCCAAAGTACTAGACATCTGCATTACCACGAATGTCTCGGTAATGCAGAAAACTAGTGTATCGACAATAGCATTTGGCGCGAAATTCAAAGCTGCTTTTGTACTATTCTAGGTCTCAGGAGGATTTAATGTATTGAGAGGACGAATTACTTCTGCAATAATAGGTATATGTGAATGTTTCAATTAGATATATACAATTTCACATTTCAGTTCGAATCATTGTCAGAAATTGAACTTCTCATTCAAATCACATACATTTTGCCAAATTCGTTCCAGAGCTCAAGCATTAATGAACCAAAATGTGAATATTTTTCTTCATGTCTGTTATACTCGCAAGAAAACGTTAATTTTTTTTAAGATTGAAAGAAATGTGAATTTTTTTATATAACCGAAAGAATCTCAACCACAAATGCCTATTTGCAAAAGTATTCCCTCCTCACAATATACATTGTCCTCTGGGCTGGTTCACCTGAAAAATATTTCTCAGAATCAAAATTTTATTTCCAGGAAGAATAAAAACATCTCTCATACATGATATATTTATATAGATTCTATCACCACAAAAAAAATCTCATGCACAAAAGAAACTTGTGGAATACATATTTTCTAAAATTGTAACAGTAATAAGAACGATTAATTAATTGATAATATTTCGAACAGATTTTTTTTTAATGTCATTTATTGCTTAATATACAATCTACTCATACGAGTATTGAGTAATTTTGAGAAGATAATTGGCATGAGAGTGAAATTTCCAAATTATAGAGAATTTGCTATGACGTTGATTATTCTATGTCTTTGATGAGATGTTGACATCATTTGACGAAATCCAAATTGGTAGTCAGGAAGAAGATTGGTTGTTTCTTGGTCATCTGGGATTCTTCTTAGCAGTATTCTTTCGAAGATTTTTGCGGGTATTGGGAGAAGACTTATTGGTCTGTATAATGTTGCGTCATGACTAGTTTTGCCGTTTTTGTGTATCATAATGATATGGGCGTATTTCCATAGGAGGGGGAAGTAGCCCAGGTTCAGTATGCGATTGTAGATAGTAGTTAAAAACACTATTGCTTTCTTAAGCTTACGTATTTCGGCTTTGACCTCCTTAGGATACTTTGACCTCCTTTAGGATAGGTAGTGACAATTGGCAGGGTGCATCTAGAAACTCCTCAACAATAATTTCATATCCTTGTGTTGGCTCTGGTTCTTTGAAGACCTTTGATATATGTGAAGCAAAGGCATCACCTTTTTCTTTGTTGGATCGTGCCCAGCCATTTTGTGTTCATATAGGAGTATTCGATGGTGTTAGCCTTCTGGACTTCTTTGTGGCTTTCCATAGACTGCGATCTTCGGTAGTTAAATCTTCAGTGTACCGATCGAACGAGGAATTTTGTGCATGTCTTAAGACTCTCGATAGGTTGCGTGACAAGTCTTCTGTAGTCATGGAGATTAGCCAAATCACGTGATCGTTGCCACACACCTCTTGCTCTCCTTTTTTCAGCTATGAGTTGTCTTATGTGCAAGAGAGTACTGCTGTGGTTTGGGGTATCTTGTCTGTAGCATGCCAAGCTGCTTGTTGAATTGTTTGTGTAAAGTGCTGGACGGCTTCGTCTATTTCTTTAATTTCTTTTATGCTCATGTTGCTTATTAGGTTTGCAGTTATATATTCTTTGAAGTAGTCCCATCTTGTATATTTCGTGGCTAATTGGGGTGGATTATCTGTTTTCATAGGGAAACTGCTTAAGTTCATAATTACAGGTGAGTGATCAGATGTTAGGTCATAGCTTGACTCCAGTTGGCAGGGTGTTCTTTGTTCGTTTTACTTGTCGCTTGTGCATAGCTTTGTGGGGGTTGGTTGTTTGATAGTGGGGGTTGATAGTTTGGTAGTGGAGTCTTAGATATCGTTGGATTAATTGAAGGAATATTTGAGTTAGTATTCGGTAAATGGTTGGTATTTCTGTGGTGGCTTCGCTGTATAAGATCTTTGTAAACTTGGCATCCCTTGTAATTGGCTGGATGATAAGCGTTACACAACACACATGTTGCAGGGGTATGTTTTGGTTTTTGGCATGTTTTTGAATCATGCTGTTCGCCGCACTTCACGCAGTTGTATGGTCTGTAGCAATATGCCTTGGAGTGACCATATTCCTGACATCTCATACACTGTATTATTCCTCGTTTATTTCTGGTAGGTTCTATGGTGATCTTTGTTCTATAGATGTATTGGATCTCGTAAATGGTTTTGTTATTTAGCGTGTAGGAGTTCGTCTTTGATGACATCAATGGGCACTGAGTGGTGGAGATTTCTGATGACCACTCTGTAAGCCCGTTCTTCTCGCATTTGGTAGGTGTGATGAACTTTTTTTTCTTTTCTCAAGTATGTGGAGAGTTTT
This sequence comes from Myrrha octodecimguttata, assembly GCA_958510865.1. Lineage (NCBI taxonomy): Eukaryota > Metazoa > Arthropoda > Insecta > Coleoptera > Coccinellidae > Myrrha > Myrrha octodecimguttata. The sequence goes on from OY294060.1 coordinate 19,525,488, forward strand.
CTGTAAGCATCCACTGTATGTGAACTGATTTTGATTTTATCATTTGACAGAACTGGTGTGGAATGAATCTTTTTCAATTATTGTAGTGAATTTGTTGATCATTGCTTTAAAATCTGCTACATCGTACACAAATATTGGCGGTGGTGTTGGGGTTTGGTTATCTTTTTTATCCTTTATTTGATTGGGCTTGCTGGATAATATTGTTTGTAGGGCTGAAAATCTGTTTTCTGTGGGCGTTATGGGTGGACTCTGAGTTTGCAAAGGTGATCTCTTGCGTTTTTTCACCATCTGCCATTGGCTACTGCCACTAGTTTCCATTTATCCTTCTTGACTCGTAGTGATAATTCGTAGTTCCTTGGGATTTTGTTCCTTTTTGTCGAGAACAAGGCTGTCAACAATTTGATTGATCTTTGGTGGCGCTACATTAGTTAGTTCATGTGGTGGGAAGCCTATGAGACTATGCTGGTCCTGATGGATTAGAATGTTGGTTGGGAAGCTAGCATTTTGATCAGCGGACATAAGTCTTCTCAGTGTACGGACACCTTCATGTCATCGAAGAGTCCTATCTTGAACCAGGTTTTGCGAGATAAGATTAATCTTAGCGATTAATTTTCAGTCCTTTTCTTTCTTTGGAATTGTTTGGAATATTTTTCTTGAGAATATTCCCGATTGGCCTTCGTGATTTGCTAATCAACTAGCTCGATCAATCTGGGCATTTATGTCCAGAGTTGGTGGCTGTTAACTGAACTACTAAACACTACACTTGAAATGATAGCGAAAAAACGAGCGTGGCGGTTACGGTCAACACGTACTTCCCGAACGAAGATACGACGACGACTGTCGTCGAACAGATGTAAACACCATAATCAGTCCAATTCAATTACATTTCATTTAAAAGACAAATGGGAAAATTAGATAATGCAGGATAGATTTCATTGACTTCGCAAATTTTTTTTGTCAAAACTTTTCTTTGCCTCAACTTTAATGGAGTGTTCCAGATGTTCATCAGGATTCATCAATAAAAATTTCGAAAACTTAGAATCTCAGCCATAATAAGGAACTCCTAACAATTGTTGCACATATTTCATCTAGCGCATGAGATGGGTATTTTAAAATTTGGAAATTGAAATTAGATTTCAGTAACTCATGCAGATATCTAGAGAAATTTCGCATTTCACAGAGGTGTGGAATGAGATAAAATAACTTATTAAATGAATACCTAAAAAAAAAAAATCTACATTATTGCCCAGGCTTCACCAATTTACCGAACCTATACTTTACAGATTTCATGCTTTTTCTTTTTGAAATTATTTTGCATATTGAACCACTCATATAAACAAGGGTATATCTGTTAGTTTTGTACCCTAATCAAGGACTATACTCTTAGGAACATTTACAGAAGTGATATCCTCCTGAAATGTAGGAGTATAGTATGGTTTTGTTTTGGACGAGGAAACATTTCAAATTGTCTAAACACACCTCTCTGTTTCATCTTATTCACAATTAAATCCCCAAGAATGCGCTGACACAAAATTATTAATCACCAAAGTTTTACATGATGAAATAAAATGACCTATATCTGGGTTAGTGTTCCTCACTCCATGTCTTGGTTGAATGCCCCAGTAAGAATATATTAGATATTCATTCAAAAGTTTTTCCCTTGAATGAATCCATTGAAGATGAGAGCATAGATTTGACAGTATTTAATTTGACTCACATTCTACTTGAGTTATTGAAAAATATGATTATATACCGGTGGGTGAAAAGCAAGTTTTCCCAGCAGCCTTGAAAAGTTTTTGCTGAAGGGCAGGCAAAACAATTAATGTAATGAAGCCAGGGCAAGAACCTTCGCATTTGGATTCAGTTCGGATCTGACATTTTATGCAATTGCAGGTGGATTCATTGATATGCCTTAATAGGTTTTGAAAACTTTCTACAGGTATTTGTCCATGTGCAGCATCTTTCTTTCTTGGAAAGATTTTATCTGATGATTCTTTTAGTAGAAACTGGAGTTTTTTTCCTTTATTCCGATGTTTTCTGATGCTGGTTGACTTGCAGAGAAGTGAATTTGCAGCACAAGGACAAAACAAATATGTTTCTGTAAATACCACAATACTATCAAACTACATACATATTGAAAAAAATAGAATATTTGTTAATTTGCAATTATTACTAACTACACAGTAAGTGCAAATGCAAAAGGTCAGTTGCGGAATATATGAATTCAAACCAACACTTGAAGTTTACAAAACGACTCAAACTCCCTGATAGTATAGGTTTCACATCTTAATATGAGTCTGTATATAATTGAGAAATGAAAAACAGGGAAACAGTACTTTTCCAGAGGTAAAAATTTAGTGACTCAAGTCCTTAAACCATATGGTATATACCAATTTTCGAGTTTTTGAATGTTGTGTAATGTTACGGTACTCACCTGAAGATTTTCTTCTGTCCTTCTTTCACAGAACTGTATCTGAGAGGATGTCTCTCTACCTCTGAAGCTTAACATCCATTAGTGTGTATCCTCTGCAGGTACGATTTGCCTATATCCATCTGTCAAGCATGGCAATCCTCCAGTTCTGAACTCTCATTGCTTTGATCTCTTTGATAACATTTTATGCCACCTGAACCTAGGTTAACTGGAAAAAATTTGAATGAATAGGTAACATGTTCAAACATTGGTTCCACACACATTTATTATTTATTCAGAGATCTCTTCATGATAAACCCCCTTCATTTCTATTAAAATACTCTTTTTTACCCACTCACTAATAAATAGCTACAATTATAGTATATAAATGGTATTAAGTATACTTACGTTCTTGGTCCGTTCGCTCTATAACACTCTGCACACCTTCAAAATGTGATATTTGTGTAGTACTGCTTTTGGAGGTTGATTGATTGATCTGTTTGCTCTATACCACTTATAACACTTTCAAAATGTGATATTTGTGTTTTTTCATCTAAATAACATAGAACATGTAAGAACATTGACAATTTGATGAAAGATCCTCTGACTACGATTGCTATTAAATTTGAAAATTTGTTTTGAATAAATATCTGGTATTATATTATACCAGATTCCAGATACGAGATTATATTCACTAAACTGTGTATTATACTCACTTTCTTGAGTTGTTGGCTCCACAACAGTGCACGGTTTTAAATGCGATATTTGAATTTTGTTACTTCCTTCGGGTCCAAGAAAACATTTTCTATCATTAATTTTTAATTAATTATGATACAACCATCTACTCAAATGAAGTATATGCATATTGGTACTTGTTCGAAAACATTACATAATGGAAAATGATAAATGAAATGACGTCCTTTGTCAAAGGTCAAATACAATACAAATACAGCGACTCTGTAACAACAAACTGTTAACAGAGTCATCTATCGACGCCATCACATAATATTCGTCTATGCAGAGACATCATGCGGCTGCAAAAATATCCAAAAACAATCTGGTGGGGGTAGGAGAATGTCACGACCCTGGTCTGACCCACATAAATTTTATCGAAATCTTGGCAAGAAATTTTATATACCAAACCTGACTGTTTATATGGAAGAGATCTACCTTTTATTTTAGTGAAAATTTTTTTCGTTACTATCAAGGATATTGTAGAATTTTATATGACAACTCTGGGAAAAACACCAGTTTGACAAATTTTCTTTCTGCAGTAACTTCAGGTTGTGGGTTCATGGTTATGGTCTCCATTGCATTCTGATCTCGCTTGACCATGTAGCTGTTCATGACCTTTCTAATGTAGTATTGCGGATAGTTGTTGTCCAGTATATATAGTTGTATAGTATATCTGTTACTTTCTTTATGTTTTTCTTCTCAAACTTGCCGTGACTAAACGATAGAGCCCTGTGAAACAAATTTACAGCAACATTTTTCCTCTGCTGGGCACTGTGATTCGAAAAGAAGTTTAGACATCGACCGGAATTTGATGGTTTTGCATACCAATCTGTAATAACTTTATCTTTCTCTCTTATTACAACGACGTCCAGAAAAGTTAAGCTATTGTTGCTTTCTCTTTCTATGGTGAATTTAAGTTTTTCGTGAAATGAGTTGACTAGATTGAGTGTTGATTCTATGTGTTCTCCAGGTATGATTAAAAATGTATCATCAACATATACTTTCATCAAAGGGATAATAATTTTCAACTCACCAACCACGTATTCGAACACCTCCAACATAATCAATTCTGCAAGGGCAGTACTGGCAGGGGATCCCATAGCTGTCCCATCTAAATGTTTATAAAATATGTCCTTGAAAGGGAAGTAACCACTGTCGAATATGATCTCAACCAATCTTATGAAACTATCCCTTTCCAATTCTGCGAAGCAACCTATATAATGCCATCTTTTGTTAATGACCCAAACAACTAATGATTTTGGAATGTTTGTAAACAGAGACACAACATCGAGAGACACCAGTTCACAATTGGTGGGGACATGAATGTTTTTAAGCTCCTCAACAAAAGAGAACGGGTCTTTTACTTTGAATTTTGAGGAAGAAAGTACCCTGTTTAAAATATTGTGAAAAAAAACACCAACATTATAACCGGGTGAACCAATGCAGCTTACTATGGGTCTGAAACTCACAACTTGCTTATGGCCTTATTGGCTTATTGCTTATGCTCATTTTCTAGCCTTGAAAAAGGAACGAATTGTTCCGAAACGTTGGCAAAATCATGATTTATTTAAATTCTGTCCAAATCCCTGTGAATATTACTTGGCTATTAAACCTAATTGTGCAAAATAGTTTATCTAAGATAGATAGAATACGTCAAAAAACTAAATCCATTGTTGAATTTTATAGGAGCCCACAGGCAATGGACAAGCTCCAAAATTATCAAAAACAGCTCAACTGTCCCGTTCTAAGAGTAAAACAGGATGGCCCAACACGTTGGAACTAGACATTCTATATGTTACAACGCATCATAGAAATTAAGGAACCACTGTGCAGTATGATTGCATTTTTGAATCCCGATTCGGTCCCACATTTGTCAAGTGGCTCGTTATAGAAAAATGCTGCGAAGTACTCAGAGTATTTGAAGAAGCCACTCGAGAATTGAGTTGCTAGAAAAATGTGTCACTTTCCAAAATCCCAATTTTAACCAATGCTCTTTTGAAGCATTGTATTCGTATGAGGACCGTGCATACCGATCAACCGGACGTTTCATCAATGATAGATATTTTACATGATGAACTCAGAAATAGATTAGATAGTTAAAAAATATAGAACTTTGGATATTCTTTGGGAGGCAACCCTTTCAGATGCTAGGTACAAACAATATGGGTTCAGAGGTATGGACCCAGATGAGAACATTTTTAAATCCACCAAAGATAGAATAATATCAAAATTGAGTTCAATTGCTGCCTCGAGATGTGTTCTGAATGAATGAATGAACCGTCGAAGGAACCCAAAAGTGAAATGAAAAAAACTAATTCCACTATTTGGACGAATTTGATGAAAAAGTTCAGGATATGCTACAGCCGGAGAATCCTGGATCAGCCAGTATTGTTGAAACTGATAAATATTTAAAACTACCCCTTCTTCTCAGGACAGATGATCCTCTGCTTTGGTGAAAACTTTTTTTTTTTTTCATTTATTTATTTTCCATCAGCAATCAGAATACAAATTCTATAGGCTAATTATATGATATAATGTATAAAATGACATGTAGAAGGGATTCCCTCCATTGAGAGAATCTCTTATTTTTGCGTCAGCAGCTGGCCATTGTCTTTGCAGTCGTCTTGGATGGTTGTCTATTAAAAGTGGCTGCAATATAGCATTTGTGTGCCCGACCAATTTTGCATGGTGGTTTTCACTTCTGTTTTTAATTACTTCTTTAATTAGCGGTATTTTAAGGTCTTCGTGCATCGACCATCATTCTCAGCATCTTCGACTGACCTCTCTGAATAATGTTGATGTTCGATTTGCTCGCACATCCCCAAATCTCTATTTCATATGCCCAAATGGGTGTTATGACTGTTTTGTATAATAAAATTTTATTTTATAGACAGTTTCGACTTCCTTCCCATGAGCCAATATATTTCCTTGATTTTAAGGTCTATTTGCTTTCTTTTCTTTTTTATATGTTCCTTCCATGTAAGTCTCGTATCTAGGTGAAATCCTAAATATTTGGCAGATGTTGCTTGTGGTATCATCTCACCGTTTAGGTGAACTGGTGGGCACCGCTCCTTCCTCAAGGTGAAGTCCACTTGTTTCGATTTTCCTTCATTTATTTTGATTCTCCATTTGTTTACCCAGGTCTCCAGTAGATTCAAATGTTCTTGGTCCATATTAGTAGCTTTTGTGGGATTTTCATCTGATGCCATTATGGTTGCATCATCAAAAAATGTTCCAATTGTTGTGTTTGTACAAGTGGGTAGATCTGAGGTATACAATATATATATGATTGGACCCAAGACACTTCCTTGAGGTACTCCAGCTCGGATGGGATAATTACTTGATGTTTCCTCACCTACTCTTGTTCTAAATTCACGGTTAGTGAGATAGGATTTCAAAATACCAAAGTACTTCAGTGGAAGAATTCTCTTAATTTTAAATAGCAGTCCGGAATGCCAGACTTTGTCAAAAGCTTGACTTACGTCAAGGAAAACTGAGGTACAGTACTGTTTTTGTTCAAATGCTTGATTAATGACTCTAGTTATGCGATGAGTTTGTTGGATTGTTGAATGTCCTTGCCTGAAGCCAAACTGGTGAGAAGGAATCCAATCGTCAATAGGGATGTCTGAATTTATTCTGTTCAGCAACAGCTTTTCGAGCACCTTGGACGTCACTGGTAGTAGGCTTATTGGACGATACGATGTCACCTCGTTTGGCTTTTTCCCTGGCTTCAGTATCATGATGATTTCGGCTGTCTTTAGCATTTTTGACCAGTGTTTCAATCGTATTATGGCGTTGAAGATATATGCTACTAGTTGTACTGCTTTTTTAGGTAATTCTTTGATCATTCTTGGCGTTATTCCATCTATACTGGGGGCTTTCCGAATCTTGAGGTGAGCAATTTCCTTCTGAACTTCTTTCAATGTGAAAGGTTTTATTGTAGGTTTATCTGCAGGGATGTTGGATATAAATCTTTCTATTTCATCGTCTGTGCCTTGATTGTTTGGTGTGAATACTTCAGCAAGGTGCTCTGCAAAAAGACTGGCCTTCTCTTTTTCGCTTCTGGCCCATTTGTTATTTGAAAGTGTTGGATTTTTGAGTGGTGCAATATGTTCCCTTGGTTTTTTCTTTGATTTGATCGGTCTCCAAATTGTGTTGACGTACCTGTTCAAGCCAGTGACATAATCTTAAAATGATTTCTCATGTAGGTCTTTTAGTTTGTTTTTAAGTCTATAACTCATTTGATTATATGTTCTTTTGTCTGTTGGAGCGTGAGTTTTTCGCCATCTTGATCTAGCTTTTCTTTTTTGTGCAATCAATTGTTTGATTCCTACAGGTACTGATTTAACCATTTCTATTTCTTTTTCCTTTGGAGTATTACCTATAGCTGCTTGTTTCAGGATGTTTGTGAAAATCTCTATTGCTTCTTCAACTTCAGAAGGATCTTTGAGGCTGAATGATCGGTTTGTTTGTTGCTCAGCTTCTCTGCGATAATCATTCCAGTTGGTTTTATTGTTGTCCAATTTTTGTTTGGACTTCCTTGCAAGTGCAAACGTACCTACAGAAGCGATTATTGGAGAATGATCAGAAAATCGTAGCTTGGTTCTACTTCCATATATGTTGACGATATTACACTGGTGACAAAAAAGCCTTGGAGATCTGGTATTTTATTTGGATCACTGGGCAAGTTCCGGTTGACAAGAGGGAATAATTTTTTTCCTGTAGTAGGTTAGCCAACTCTCTACCTTTGGTTGTTATCAGTCGGGAACCCCAGAGAGTGTGTTTGGTGTTGAAATCTCCTCCTGCTATGAATCTTGGGCCTAATGTATCGAAGAATTCTCTGAAGCCATCACTTTTAATATTATGTCTGGGCGGACAGTATACAGCAGAGATTGTTAAAATTGTAGGTGGCCGTTTGCACTTTCAGTGAGGTAGCTTGAAGGTAGTCCTTTTCAAATTTAGGCATTTCATAGTGGGCAATTGTTTGTTGATAAGTATTGCAGTTCCGGCGTGAGCTGTGTTGTCTGGATGATTTGTGAAGTAGGTTATGTAATGTGGTATATGGAAGTAGTATCTATCTGTGAAGTGCGTTTCGTTTACCAATAGAACGTCTACAGAATTATGGCGCAAGAAAATTTCAACTTCTTTTTTGTGTTGTAGTATACTGTTGGCGTTCCATTGGGCTACTCTGATTAATTTTCTGAATGTTGTTGATAAGGGTTGAGAGCATATTTAATATCATGGTGTTCTGTTGAACTAGTTGTTGGAACATATTTTTGAACCCTGACAGGAATACATTCAAAGTTGTTGGACTTTCTTCGGTATTTTGTGTTGTGTTCTTTTTCTTCAAAATTTCTGCGTAGTTGGGTTTTGGTTGTTGCTGTGCTGTTGTTTCATTTCTTGTATTTGTGTAGTGACTGCTTGTTATTGCTGCCTGTTGAACATTCAGTCTGTTGTTTGCATTGTATGGTTGTTTGAGTATCGTGTGATAAAATTCGCAGCCCCTATAGTTGGCGGGATGAGGTCCATCGCTTAGTGCACATTTCGCTGGTGTGTTGTTGCTTTTCTTGCAGCTCGCAGTACTATGTACTCCACCACATTTCACACAAGCATATGGTCTATTGCAATACGCTTTGGTATGTCCAAATTGTTGGCATCTCGTACATTGTATTAGGCCCTTGATTTTTTTTGGTGGTTCTATCTGCACTACTCTCTTTTGAATACCATGTATCTGTAAATATCTTTGTTATTGATTGCAGGTTCCAGGTCCACAAAAAAAGGTTGAGTGGCTCTTTTGTCAACTTGCTTTCACCATTGTATACGTTCCTGACGCTATGTCCCTGTTTGCTTAGTTCTTCCTTTATTACTTCAACATCTGTGGAAAAATGTAGATTTTTAATTATTATTCTAAATGATCTTTCTTCCTTTGGTTGATAGGTGTGATGGACTATGTTGGTAGTCCTCATATGGTATCATTTTCCTGTACTCGTCTGAAGTTTGGCAATTTATTTTAATAGTATTGTTGGCTAGTGTTTTTGTTGTAAACTGTTCAATATTTGTAACCTGGTTTAAGTTACCCACCATTTCTCTATAGTTGGTGACCCCATATACGAATATCGGAGGAGGTCTTGGGGTCTTGTTTAATTGCTCTGGTGTTTGCTCAGTGTTGCCTCCTTTATCTACATTTAGATGATGAATCTATTTCTTGTTGGGATTTCCTTGCTGTTCGATACGTTGATTTTTCTTTTCTTGGTTGTGCGTTTGACATATTGCCAGGTATTAATGCTGTTGAGAGCAGAGTTGTTAAATCCTGAGAATTCGTCATCGCTTGTAGATGACAGTCTGAAGTAGCTTTCCTTGTGCAGTCCTATCGGGTTATTCTGGATTTCCATATTTTGTTGACTCATTGTGTTTGCTGGGGAATTCCCAGCTGTTTTTGTTATTGTTCTCTTATCTTCGTAAGTGTTATCTCTGGGACTTCATATGCTGGGCACGATTTATGATTTATTATTATTCTTTTGTTTTCACGAAAATATATTGTGCACGATTTTCCTAGGTTGTTTTAGCAACCAGCTCGATCAATCCGGGTTTTTATTCCCGGAGTCGGTGGCTGATTACTGTCATGCAACTTACTTTGGCGCGGATATAAAAAGTATATTTCGGGAGCAGATGTGCTCTCGTCTGCTGCCCAGTGTGAACTGATGATTGGTACAGTGTTGCCACCTTCCGTACCAACAGTTTCGGTAGAAAGTTCGGAAAAAATCGGTAGATTTCTGAAAAACAACTTTTCACCCATGTATGGGTTATTTATTTAGTCTTAATACCATTTATCCGAAATATTGGGCATGAAATTTACTACGAATGAAGTAATACTAATAATAGATTTTATTAATTAAAAAATCATTATTTGAAAAACTAGACTTGTGAACAAAAAATCAATATTATAACAAAATAAATGAGTATTAGAAAAACTACTACCTATTGGAAACAACAAATATGCAAAAAAATAAATATGGTGACATGCCCTCATTGGGGATTCACAAAATTTATCAAGGGGAATCACAAACTGCTCCCAGTTTTGAGCGAGGTATTTACACAGACCAACTGTTGATCTGTGGTATTTATCAACTTTATAAAGAGACAACCTGTAATACATAAATCTGTATTACGTGTGGTATGCTTTGCGTTATAGATTTGCAACGTATAACCATTTATAACTTAAATTATGTATCAAATTATGTAATGGTAAGGAAACCCTCAAAATAATACCGTAAAAGTCATGATTTCCTAGGATACCAGATGATACATTCACCCCATCAAATTTCGGTAGATTTATATGCTTTTTCGGTAGATCGGTAGATTGAGGGGCAAATCGGTAGATCTACCGAAAAATCGGTAGAGGTGGTAACACTGGATTGGTGGAAACTAAACGAATATATGTTCCCTCTCCTGTTCGAACTGATGAAAAGGCGTCTATGCATTATGGCTGCATCTGTTCCTTGTGAACGTATATTTTCTAAGCAAGGACAAGTAGTGACTGATCGTAGAACGAGACTCACTAGCGATAAAGTGTCAAAAATTATGTTTTTAAATTCTAATTTGTGATAGTTTCAGTATTTCACAACAGAATTTGTTATATTTTTTCCAATCTTTTGTTTTTCAAACTTTTCGAAAAATTTAATTATTGTTTGTTTGTTTGTGGATTTTTTTAACACAATAAAAATGTGATAATGTTTTTTCATCCTGAATCCGATGATAATTTTTAAATTTTATTTTATAATTATGTTAGGAAGCCTTCAATTTTTCCTTTTTGGGAGAAGAAATGTTAATTTCGGCTTAATCATAATTTTCCATATTTTCTTTATGTTTGAAAGATTTTCCTTATCCAAATAAACTCGATTCCGTTATTTACTTCTCCAAATGTTCTCCATTCAGTTCCTTTTAATACTTTCATATTTATACAATATTCTAGTATCTTTATTTACCCATTGCTTACTATATTGACATTCTCCAATTTCATTTTAAATGATTGTTGCTGTGATGACACATTTTCAATGGAATCTCCGCCACAAAAAACCCATTCAAATACTACTGAAACTGTATCATTCAACTTTGATACGAAAAGAGTAGTGAGTTCACTGAGTTGTACTCCTGAAACTGTACCATTCTACTGTGATTCGAAAAAAGTAATGAGTCTACTCTTCGATTCGATTCACATTCGGTGAATGAATCGTTACTCACTACTCCTTGAGAAGAATGATTCTGCCCATCCCTAATTTGGACTGTCTGTGTCTTAAAATGAACTAACCTAACCTCTGACATTTCATATTACTCCATGATCATTTTAGATACTTCCCCTGATGCACCACCCGAATTTTCGGAGCTTCACGCACTCACAACGCCAAACTTGTCATAATTTGCCGGTTTGTTTATCGTCTCGTTCTCGAAATAGCGTGGGCGTGAAACCCCATTGCGTCAAGTCCCAGGGGCTTCACCCTCTTTACTGGAAAGCCACTTATGTAACACATGTGAATTTTAAACAATGAGATTTTCAATTTATTTTCACAATACCTGTTAATTTTTGTGGTGAAAATTGATTGAAATCTGTATATTAATGCATCTTTGGCCAATATACATCAGGGAAATAGTCCGAGGTAGAGTGTAAATAGCGAAATTCAGCGAGAAAAGTTCCATGATTAATGGAGAACGAAAGGGCTGGGAACTTTCAGGGTAGGTTGCGCGACAGTCATGTTAGTTAATGGGTCAAATGGTTTCGAACTAGCAGTCATTGGAATTTTTGAGGTGATAAACCCAATATATCTATTGTTATTATATATATTAATTTTTACTTTGAGTTTCGAAATATTGAAAATAGGAACAAATTATTTCATTAAATTCAGTTCTGAAAAAGTCGAAGCAAAAAAAATCTCTTGTAATATTGTACCATTCAGAAATAGGCTTTCAACATTTACTGTCACGAAATTTCAGTTGATAATTATTTTCTGTTTTCTCCACAGATTGATTACCATGGATGTAGCTGTTCCTAGATGTGTGATTCAAAAAGTATACTCAGATGATACTGAAGATCTATTCGAAATGGATGATGCTCAGACTTATTCAAGTTCAATTTCAGTATCAGTTGATAGTATTGTAGTGGATAGCCTAGATGTATGCTTGAGAAGAATTTTTGAATTCATTCATACACAGTGTCACGATCCAGTGACTAATGAAATTGATTGGAATAAAACTAGAGGTAATAAATGAAAAATTTCAATATATACAAAAATAACTTCAGATTTGCATAGTATCAACGAGGTGACCAAATATAAATCTAAATTTAAAGAAGCAAATCTTGTAATTATAAAAAATTGGGTATCTCAGGAATGGCTTCTCTGAATTGGATGGAATTTTGTATTCAGATAGGGTTTTACTTTTTTGTTCACTTGTACGAGGTTTTTTTTGTGTCCTTTATTGAAAATTTACAATCTACTCATATATGGTATAAAATAAATTTGATGAAATTAATATCATGAAAGTGAAGTGTCCAGCTGCATTTCTACTTAGTGAACACTATACTGGTGGTGCAGTGGAAGATCTTCGGGCCATATTTTCGTAAGTCTCCTGTTGTTGGGGTCCTTGTCGGGCGAACCAGCTATCAAAGTAAAATCAGGATAGTTTAACGGGTGTAGGTCAGTATAACCAAAGGCTTAGTTGGAAAAAATGCCGACGTTTCGATTCATTTGAAATCCTCTTAGGTGCTCTGAAAAATTTACATTACAGTAATGAACCAAAACATATACAAAATAATTAAAGCAACACACATATTAAAATAGATCGGAAGCTACCTACATTTTCAGGTGGCCCTCTTATAGAGACCAGAATATCTGAACATCGCGCATCGTCGAGTTAGTATAAATATACACAACTCCCTAAAAAAGAAAGCAAATAATACGGCATTAGCAGAACATTCTCTCAAAGATTTTTTTTTTGATTTCAATGAAGCTTTCATTATAGGATTTCGAAACAACCTGAAAGAGCGGTTGATACATGAAATGTTGTCAATTAAACGAAACGACAAATCAATTAACAAAAGAACCTATAATGATAGCCTGAATACAGCCTATTTCAACTCAATCGGTAAATTAAAAGAAAAGGGTTGAATAAACAACGAATTTTTGAAGACTGTCCTTTCATTCGTCCAGCATCTGTCATATTTGTTGTTTACTTGAAGCCCCACCTGTTCTTCGACGGTGTTCAGTTGAGGTTAAACTGCCTGTTGGCATGTGTCATTCTGTGTGTTATACGCATCGTAAAAAAACGATGTTTACTTTTTAATGTGACCAAGAGGGCCACCTGAAAATGTAGGTAGCTTGTTCATAATTGGCAATGAAAGGAATTGGTTCGTGGAGAAAAGAGAGCTCCAGTAATATTAAATAACATAATCACAATGACGAATATCTGTCGATAAATCAACAAATATTCCACCTTGATCAGAGCTAATCATCGAATCAACCCAAACATCTACACCGAAGAAGCGTATCCAAGGAGAATGACTGCAGCTGTTTCACAGTTATTACTGATCGTCAGGTCAAATGAACTCTGATAAAATCGCTGTTTTATAATGGTATCATTTACTCCTCCCCTCACAAGTGCCTCTCTGACAGACGCATGTTTGTGTTGTCGAAGGCTCCTGATATGTCTAGGAAAGCGCACAATGCGATTTCTTTATTGTTCAGTCTTTTGGATGCCTTCAGTCAGCCCATACGGAGCAGTTTCTGTGGAACGTCCGGCCCTGTACGCATGCTGACATTTGTGAAGTTTATTTTCCTCCAGATTCTCCGTTCTTATGTAGTTATCTACTATCTTCTCCATCGTCTTGAGCAAAAACAAAGTTAGGCAAATGGGCCCAAAAGAACGGGGATCAGTCCAGTCTTTTTTCCCTGTTTTTAGAATAAAGGTTACTTTTGCTCATTTCCAATTATCAGGTATTTGGCCGAATGCTATGCTGCTTCTTGTGATTTTCAGCAGATGGTAAATAATCTCTTCCGCTGCCTTCTGCAGGAGTACAGGAAACACACTATCTCCTCCTGGTGATTTATACGGCTGAAAGGTTCTAATTGCCTATTCCAGTCGTTGTCTTGTGAATATTTTCCTAGCAATATCGCAATAATCCTTACCGGATTTCTTGGTGTATTCGGTTGCTGTTTCAATACCACTCATGGATTTACTACCTGGAAAGTTTGTTTGAGAACACGAACACCGTCTGGCTTTTTAGGCGACAGTATAGGGTTGGTGCCCCCTTTGCCATGACTTTTTGAAGTCTGGCTGCGATGGGAGTGGAACTGATATTTTCACAAAAAGCTTGGAAGTTGAGCCTTTTGGTCTTCCTTATTTCTTTATTATACTGGGTAGGTTTCTCGGTGTACTCCTGCCCCCTTCGGAGGTTTGACAGGTTCTCGTTCCACCAAAGTGCGTCCTTGCTGGGTTTAGCTTCATTGAGTGGACAGCTGGAGTCAAACGCCTCCATTATTGCCCTACTGACCTACTCTGCTCTTGAGTTCAAATCGATATGTCTGTCTCCCATCTTATCGATTTGTTCTAGATTTTTCTTTAGATGGTTTCTAAGGAGGAACATAACCGCTTTTTTAGGATTCCGAGTCGCAGGAGAAGAGGTGATATATCCTTCCACCCTAAATTCGTTGATCCTATATCAGAGAGTGATGATTCGTCCATCACTCTCCAATAAGTAATATTTTTCCTGGCTAAAAGATATTCAAGTGAGTACCCACCTCTAAGGTTATTGTTGGTGCTTCCCCAGTGTTGTGCGCGTTCGCACCACAACCAATTATAATTGGAAGGCGTTTGCTTTTGAAGTAACGTACTAGTACCTGTACCTCCTCAGGCGGTGTTATTGGCCGGTCTCTAGCGAAGTATGCGGATGCAATAATAATGTATCGGTCAACGTCCCCAACATTGAGGTGTACCATAATTGGTATAAGGTCCCGAGACATGTTTTCTGAAATACAAATATAATTAATGATTTTCATTATGAGATTACAAATTCGTGGAGCTACCTGCCGAACATAGATCAAATTTGATTCCTTAGAGCAATGCCTTGTTGCAGCCTCACAAACAACTTTGCAGGTACGGCTGAGGAACCCTTCACGTGATGCAGGTTTACTTGCGCTATTCTGGTGAAGAAGAAGGCTTGTCTTATGGGGTGCTTGCCCCTGCTTCTTCTCCACATGATCTTCTTCGAAATCCATCTGAGAGGTTTCCTCTCCTGAATTTGAGCAAGTCTCATTCGGATCCCTGGCTACCAGACAATCCAGCCCAGTCTCCTGAGAGCCTACGCCTCCCTAGGAGCCCCAGCAGAGCCGCAGCAGTTTCTGGGATGTGAAGGTCATCTTCACATTTTTCGTCTCTTCTGCAGGGCCACTTGTCTTACCTAGTCCTGAGACTTGGATGCGCCCAAACCTGAAGTTTAGGTGGCATCCCTCTGTCAATAGGACTTCCTAGGATTTGGGATCGATCCCAATAGCGAGGATCTTGCCCTTACCCTCCTTCCTCGAGTTCAGCACTATCCACTCCGCAGGGAAGCGGTGATAAGCTCCGGACCTCTGTTGCCGGAATCTTTCCTTGTTGGAGTATACTTCGGGTGTGGGCGCTAAAGAGCCTGCTCTTTAGCACCCCAAGGTTCTAGTCCTTGATGGAGGAGTCGCAGGTACTTCCGCATTCCTGCTCCACTCAGCCCTTTCACCAGTGGGTCGTCTCTGCCTCTTGGTTGCCCTAATTTAGGCAATTTAAATGGCAGACGATTTTTTGGTCGTCTAACCTCCCCCTTTTTGGGGTGTCCGGATGCAGAGGCGTAGGTTGTTTCCGCCCCTTTTCCAGTGGTGTTTTTGTTTTTTATTTCCTTTTTCATAATTGGTCCTGCAAGTTGCTAGGGAATGTCATTCAATCCCTGCTGTGCTCTGCTTGCAGAAGTAAGGGATGTATAAAATGGAGTTCTTCCTGGTGCTCCAAGGTCGAAACCAGTAGAGACCAGTCTTCTATTTAGCCACGCATTCCACAGCCTGGTTTTCCGCATTGGATTTAAAATTTTTGATTAGGATCTTTCCTCTAGGTCCAGGCTGTTAAGCCAAGACACCCCCGCCCCCTGTCCCCCTGCCTTTGTGATTATTAATATATAATACTTTGGAACATACAGCTGAATGGGGATGAATGAATAAGTAAACGAATGAAGAATAAATGAAATGAATTATACAATTATCAGTTGCTACGTTCTTTATTACTCAAACGTCGTTAGAACATGTCACAAATAATCCTCAATAAGCCTGCCACCTTCTCTAATACAAAACTATTGCTTTCGGATGGGAAACAGAGTTCCACAGCTCCCGCCGTCAGTCACTTAAAATATTGCAACAGTTATGTATCCTTTCGATATTCTGGCCACCAGTGTGACTTGAGCTACTATACATCATATTCTTGAAAATACATTGAATAGCCTAAAAGTGTACCGTCGTTTCTTCGGGCAGTTCATCTGATTGCCTCGAATCGTCCTATCCATTTTCCTTCAGAACGAGCCTTTCCATTCTGTAATTATTCTACCTATTATGTGCTTAAGAACTGTCCACTTGAAACTAAATATCAAGGTGTTGGTTAAGAGACATGTCTTCCAATAAATCTAAAATTTCATTTTCCAAAGACATGAGGATTTAGGAGATGAACTATCCCAGAGCGTTTGAAGTTTGTCACGTTCCCAAGTATCTAGTTGATTTAGGTACAATCTACAAAATTGAACTCAGCACTCATAATATGCTTCTAGGATATATTGCGGATGAGTAAGGTGGAACAGATGAACGCGATTCTTTTTCAAAATGGCATGAGTGGTTTGTATACCCAATTGTCCAGCTGCTCTTCTGGTGCTGGTTCATGGATTTATCTGAAAATGCTGCAGAACAGCTGATGTCTGTTCCTCATTGGGATGACGATTTTCATGAGTAATACTGCTTTTTACACCTGTTTGGCCAACTCTTGCATAAACTTCGAAAACATTTCTGACTGTGTAGATCTTCAAATTGGACCAAATAGTCCATGTGCAAAAGAGTCCACCTGGAAGGAACGGACACCTTCCTTCGTAAACGCGTCAATATTTCACTACTACCTGATAACTGATTTACAATTGGAGGCAAAATATTTTTCATGATTTTTGGTATTATTGGGCAAATATCTATAAAATTTCTTGTCTATGAGAAGCTTAAAAACTAAGGCAGTTTATTATACGATATTAAGAGTTAATTTTGATCTGATAGAGTTAAATTTTATTTGACTGGATAAAGTTTCTTCTTGTATCTGCCTTTGACTAGTTAGTATATCATAAAATATCCACGAAACCACCCTAGTCTGCTCTTTTCTGTAGTGTTAGATGAATTTGGATATAGATGATGGTTTATTATGTTTTCAGTGAGAAAATTGTGTGAACAATATATTAGAATCTTGAATAACTTCACAATGTAATTAATTGGACCATACTCTATGAGAGCTTTATTCTTGAAAATTGCCTGTACAATTCCTCTGTGAAATTTGCTAGAGTTAACTTCCATTTTCAATAACTATTTCTGTGTGTTATAGATTTTTACAACGACATTGTTTAAATATTTGATGAGTTTTTCTGTTTGTTATAGATCTTTATAAAGACATTCTTAAGATATTTGATGGTATTGTACTTCCAACATACAATTGCCATCATATACAGTTTTGCTGGTTTATGTTGATTGGTCTCAAGCCCAGTCTAGCAGAATCATTCATAGATCACTTATGGAAGAAAGTAATAGATCCAAGCGTTTTTCCAATTGTACGACAAACATCTGTACAATATATTGCTAGTCTAGTAGCAAGAGCATCGTATGTTAGTTTGAGGTTAGTATGTATCTATTTGTATTATAATGAGAATAAAAAGGACTTTGTCCTCAAAAAATAATTCCTGAACCTATTGTTTATATTTTAAGGTTGCTCAAAAGTGTTCTACAGCAGTTTTCATCTTGGATACACTCTTACATAAATGCGCATGATGGATTGGAATGTGTGAATTTGAACCTGAAAGTGCACTCAGTTTTTTATAGCACCTGCCAAGCATTGTTTTATGTTACATTCTTCAGGCACAAAGAGATGATTGGGAATAAGAAAAGTGAGTAATATATGTATCATGATGTAATATGACTATTCTGAAACCCATGAGCCGACATTCTTCATGAGAGTAGAGTGTGGGGTGTGATGTTGAAAATAAATCGGAGAATCGTGGAATAACGAGTGACGTAGAAGGCGACCTTGTTTTACCCACTTTGATCTTGCGTCCCGATTTCACAATTTTGAATATCAAATTATTCAAAACTCGCGAATTGTCGAAGTTAACATTATGATTCTGAATCGGAATAGGAGAAAAACATAAAATATAATTGTTACATGCAAAAAACCGGAAGACCGTAAATTGTCAGAATACTTCGGATTTGTATCAGCTCCAGATATTTGGCACCGTTTAGGTTACATTCGGAATGTAACGGACCTATCATGTAATTCTTCAGAATCCCAGTCTAATCTTCGAGATTTTGTGGATATTCTGAATGGAGAGACATTTTTTTACGTTTTTTTCCTGGAACAATATCGTACCACTGATAAGTTATTTTCACTGTTCAAGGAAAACAAAGACCCATCAGTGAATAGAATATTGTTTTTAAAAGAACTATAATATTTTGTTTACACATCATTTCACAAAAATCCATCTGTTTGGTTTTGTCCTCAAGAAAAATGTATTGAGTTGTCTGTACTCCGTAACAATGGAAACTATTAATATACTCGAAATATTCTGAACAGTTTTATTACTCATATCAACCCGTTCAGTAATTTGTCTACTCTAACAACGAGCACTTGTTTCAACAGCAGCATGCACATCTATTCAGATGATTTAACTCATGGATTTCGGTGGTTTAGCAATATTGCAATTTTCGCAACATGCATATACATTTTCCAAGCTTATAAATAAATTATAAATGGTTGAACTCGCAATGCAATGCAAAGAACCATTTCATATTTCGAATTATCTTCGCTATTGTTAATGAAGCAGTTAAATTTACAAAGACTATTTGGTTTTCGACCGTTCTACCATTCTTGAAATCCTTGGAAGAGAAAAAACGGGAATAATGGGGCGTGTCCATGCTGTTGTTAACGGAAAGCGATGCATTTGTAAATGAACGATAGAGAACGTTCTATACTATCGCAGTTAAAAAAGCGACCATGATCTCACACCTCTCAAGCTGCTCTGCTGCTGAAGTGCAACTCAATTGGACATGGTCCTGAAGTTGGCGACTCGAAATGCAGTCCCCATCAGCTCAGACGATCTGTGTGAGAGAGAAGGAGCATTCTGTAATGGTTCGACACTTATTATCATAACATAACGCGCATATCTTTCAATTCTTGCACTCTGCGATAGGATGGTTAGATTCTTTCTCTTAAGCATTGAATATCCTAGCGGTAACTTCCCAGGTCTGTTCATCAGTTCGCTCAACAACCAGAAAAAGACATGTAATCAATATGAAACAACAAAAATCTGGAAAAAACATATTGAATTTTTACGCGCTTGTTCTGCAAAACTGCCCAGTATCTTTTTTCCCAACTGTAATTTTCATGATGATGAATCAGTGGTCTAATTTAATTCAGTACGGTCGTCCTTTGGTGCTTACTTTCGAATGAAAGGACCTGTAGTATTTAAAATTTCAGGTGTGGTTTGAAGCCTCAAATCTCGGTTCTATTCGTTAGCAGGCAAAATTGGCAGAGCGGTTTTGTTGTTATGTCCATTTGAAATTTTGAATTAAGTTCCTCCATATCTCAATAGTACTGATGCGATCAACTGAAGCTCCAAAATGAGTCCAAGAATTTCAAATGAGCAAATTTATAAAAATTTTATTCCGAAAATTTTTTTGAAAAAAATTGAGTGTTTTTTTCAGGACCATTGATTTGATAACGATGAAATTTTGCACAGACCTTGGACTCAACAGTTAACAACAGTGTTTCAAATTTCAATTTCATTCAATATTTATTTTAGCAGATATTGGGAAGAAAAGGGTAAAATTTTAAATGATCATATTTTTTGGTCAATTGCTCAAGAAACAATACGATAAAGCGAATAATAACGCGCAATGAAAGGCAAAATTTTCCGGAGGAAGCTATCGGTATTTGTATTTTTTCCGATTATCCTAGGCTTCAAGGAAACCCCTCAGATGCTTGAAGCTTATGCGAGTTTGTTACTGTGTCACGCCACCCTAGGCACCCAGCAATTTTTGACCCAACAGTAAATGGTGGCCGATACCGGTTCAGAAATGTTCTAATCTAGTCCGGGATCGAGCCCGAGACCTTTCGATCACGAGTCCAACGCTCTCAGCACTGACCTACAGATTCAAAAATAGTGCTCTAAATTTCTGTTTGATCCGATATTTATTTTCCATCCGTACGATATTCACGAAATTATGCGTCGGTATTCTATATTCAACAATGAAGTTTAATTCTGATAGCGTCAGTTCTTCTCGAGATATTGAGCAAATAATCTGATTACTCCAAACAACCTCGAAATTTGACATTTGATTTTTTCTATTATCTCTAGAATCGTATCAAACTGAAATTTCATTGTTGAATTCTGACCTCAAGGACTATGCCAAATTCCATCTAAATCCGATGAATAGTTTTCTGACGAAAAAACTGATTTTCAAGAAAAGTTTTGGAATAAATATCGGATCGAATTGAAATTTGTTGAATATTTAGTCCAAAACGCCAAAGTTTTTCGTAATCTGATTCATCATTTCCAAGAAGACAATTTTCTCCAACAAAATCTGGAAAATTTTCGAATTTGTTTGAAATTTCATAACGAGTAGATCCTATCGAAATTCCGCATTAAGTTGCGCGATGGTATTCTTCAAATTTCGTGGCTATTTGAAATTTTGAGAATATTTTCTCCATATTTCGGGAAGAACTGACACTATCGAAATTAAACTTGATTGTTAGTTGTAGAACACCGATGCATAATGTTATGCAGAATTTATGGGTATCGTACAAGTAGAAAATTAACCACAAACGTTTTCGGGGATTTTTCAGATTTTTGCTGAAAAAATCATCAGTTTTCAATGAGATTTGTCATAGAGTTTGAGATCACTATTCAACAACATCGATTCAAATTTCAGTTCGAAATATTTTTACCTTTGTAGGTATTAAGAAAAAATTTCGTGAAATTTCGTGATTATTTCCTCGACATCATTGTTATTTCCAAAATACTGATTTGATCATGATGGGACTTGGTAACTGATCGGTAAAACCTATACAAAATTTCTAGATTCCATTTTAACAATTGCAAAAAATAGCGATTACAGCTTATTTTTGTCCAATTGTCTGTAATTTTCTAATTCTGAGCCGAAAATGGTCTTCAAGGACTAGGTTGGACTCACCGATGACGAATCTGGTGTCAAAATCAATTCTGTCCGGCCATCCGTACGCATGATTACGTGCGTAGGGAGGAATCTACCGACTTGAAAATTTCAGGGTTGCGTGCATTTCAAAATGCGACGGTTAAGTTCGTTAATGGGCAAAATCGGTCGAGTTATAGCCATATGAAGTTTTGAGGTTATTTCTTTGATATTTCGAGAACTACTGAATTGAATTGAAACTTGGCAGTTAGTTGGAGCATAAGGACATAAGGAAATTTTGAATGGGTATATCTGCGCTATCATTGGGTGGATTTTATCCATTCACGACTTCAGCCTCGTAATTAAGGTCTAAACCTTCTCTACAAATAACACAATAACTAACGCAAGAAACGACTAAGAAACTCGATATTTGTAGAGTAGGTTTGGGGCTTAATAACGAAGGTCGAATTCATGGATGAGTAAAATCCGCTCCATGATTACTTAGATATGCCCATTCAAAATTTTATTCTTTCAATATTTCCAAAAATACAGATATGATCAAATTGACATCCAGCACTTCATAGAAAAAACCCAGCAAAGCATCGACGTGAAATCGGCAGCGTTTGCGCGCATGTTCAAAGGATAACACCAAATGAGAACATGCTCGCAAAAGCTGCTGACTTCACGTCAGTGCTTTTCTAGGTTTTTAGATTTTCTCTGGGTTTTCACCAATATCTGAAACAGAACTATTAGAAATAAATAAAATTGCGTTTTTCATGGAAAACGCCCTTGCGGATTGCCGGATTGAACTATTTGTCCAGGGCAATGCCGGAACAATACAAACGATAAACAAAGCGAACTGTGACGTTTCAGAGTACAAATCTGACTCTTTCATCGAACGAGAAAATTTTCAGGATTATTTTCTTTCGATTTTTCCTTTTGTAAGACTTTCGTAAAATCTTCATGTTTAAGAAATCACAGCGATACAGATTCACTTGGATCGAAAGTTTTTCCATTCTACCTCCTTTTTAAGTAAATTCAGCCAAATGGGGTCCATTTCTTCAGAACAATGAGCAAAATTACTCTCCAGTTAACAAAATGCAAGAGAGAACTCTTTAATTTTATTTTCAAATTATTTAGTTTCGACATCAGTATTTTTATTTTGTCCCAATCTATGATGTGATTCCCAATGGTCGAATACATGGTTCGCTATTTGGGATCATGGAATAGCGACATACTCCATTCCTTAGGTTGTTTTTGAGCTCTCATTTCCTTATATCTAACGGTCTAGATGTATATGTTTTCCTAGAAATAGAGGGAATACTGTTAACACTATTCCTTGATTCTTGTTTGTGGTTGATTAGTTTAGTTTCGTTAAGTATGGATCTCAAATCATTTTTCAATTTGAAAACCGTCCTTATATTGAAATTAAAACCAATTCTTATTCTTTCTGAAAATAAAAATAATAAATACAGAGCTTTATCTGAACTGCTCGGAAGTCTTCTTTAGTTGCGTTTTAACCTCTCTCTATCGTTCCCATTCTTTTTCTATTTGATCTTCTGTCAATTCCATGTTGATATTGGTTTATGTCTTTGGTAATTGCATTCCTCTTTTCAGTTTCTTCTTCACCTGCCCTTATGATTGTATTCTCCATCATGGATGGTTGGCGTTGTCTCATATTGCGTTGCGTTGGTTTGCAAGGTTTGTTTGTTCACTTTGCCCTCTCCATTGTTGGACTACTCTTGGCTCACTTGAACTAACCACTTTCGCAACAACTAATTCTGCACATATGAGACACAGTTTTGGGTTGCTCCCATTACCTACATCAGCAAATATTGTGCGATTTATATCAAGCTTATCTCCTCTAACCTATCTTAAATTTTCCTTAAAGGAGTTCATTAATTGTAATTGTACTTTGTTTTCGTCTCGCATTTCTTTCACTTGGACACTCAGGTATTGTATTTCCATTTCCAATGTTCAAATTCACCCTTTTGCCTTCATTATCCTCCCCGTTTTTTGCTCCACAGCATCCAATTGTTCTGTCATTGAATATTCTAACATTTTTCATCCTTTTGGTATAGCTATCGTGACAAACAGTGAAAGATTGTCTGCAGATGCAAATTTTACACGGTTTGGCATTTGAAGCTTTTATCGCCAGCAATTCCCGGACTATTGACTAATTCATCGGGTTCTCTGTTTCAAGCGTCTGTATTGTCCGCCATCTTATTCATATACGATCAAAATGAAACTTTTAACACAGTCAACAGCAAATTTTGTGCTCGATTCCAGTTCATTTTCAACCCAACCATCGAATGCAAACCTTAATCAACGAGTTGGTCGGACGTCAAAAGTTTTTTGAAAGCGACTGTTGTTTTAGTCTGTTACGGTTTCGATTACTTTTCGATTCCTAATTAATTCGAAGGTTTTTGGTGTTCAATTTTATTGATAATTTTCACACATTTTAGAAATTCAAGTTTGGAATATACCACCAAGAAGAACGAATCGCAGTCAAAATCCTTCTCGTAATTTGATAATTATCGCATTTTTTTGGAATATCTTCTTTCTGTGACATTTTCAACGAACAGAAGAAAGGTTAGCTAACCAGGAACACAATTGGCTATGGTCAAGGTGTGTGGCCTGTGTCTTTCTAAAATTTTCTTTGCTTTTCAAACTTTCAATTTATCATTTTCAATTTACGCATCAGTTCGTAACATCCATAGTGACTTCAAGGTATGTGCTAAATTTCATTGAAATCTGATGAGTAGTTTCCCAAGCAAAAAACTTGAAACATTTCGGAAAGAAATGATTTTTTTAATTATCGATCTTCACAAAATTTCGCTAGTTGCGAATCGGTCATCTTCAACTATCTACGAAGTATAAATCTAATTGCGTTCGTTCTTCTTGAAATATTGAGGAAATAACCTCAAACTTACAAATACTCGCGTCTTTTGATATATATATATATATATATATATATATATTTTCCAATATCTTCTGAAATGAATATCGGATCGAACCCAAGCATTTGAATATTGATCTGAAAGTTTGTGACAAATTCCATTGAAATCTGAAAAAACATTTTTTTTCAAGAAAAACTTAAAAAATCTACGAAAACAGTTTTTCACATTTTTCATCGATCCCCAAGACATTTCGCGTAATATTGCGCGGCGGTATTTTACAATTAGTTACGAAGTTTCAATATGATCGAGTCAGTACTTCTTGGCATATAGAGGAAATAACCCTCAATAATCTGCAAAAATAAATATGGAATCGAATTGGAATTCAAAACGCTATTGTTAAATATTTTCAATGAAATCCTAGTCTTTGAGAAAAAATGCCAACAGAAATTTGGAAAATTTTCGAAGTACTTACTACTTACAATCTGATCGTAAAAGTAATTCTTGAGATATCGAGAAACTAAACTCAACATTTCAAATAAAAAACCCTATTTGGGTTATCAAAATATCGGATCGAATTGAAATTAAAATTTGTTTTTAAATATCGACTTCGAGGTCTGTGTCTAATTTCATCGAAATAAGGATAACAATACTGTGACGAGTACGGCCCTGTCTGTGCGAGAGTCTAGAAAACTCCGGATGTCTACGCGGCCTTCGCCTGGTGACTGGAACCTTCTAGAAATCGCTAGAAGTTCCACGAACTATATAAGGACGGACGCGGACCAGTAGTTAGTCAGTGAAAATGAATAGTGTGGAAATAAATTGTGCACAGACTTTGATAGAATTAGTTGTTGAGTTATTTGTTATTAGTGTAAATAGGTGCAAATAAATAGTTTAATTATTCTGAACATTTTGTTAAACCAAAGAAAACGTTACAATACCAAAAAAAGTTCGGAAAATTTTCGAATTAATTTTTTAAAAAAAAATTTCAACAACCAAATCCACACCGACTTTTGCATCGCATCAGTACTTCATGAGACGTCGAGGAATTAACCTCAGAATTTCAAATTGGAATGACTCCAAAAACCATTCCGCCGATTTTGTCTAATAACGAACTTAATCGAAATATTCAGGCTTCAAACCAATCCTGAACATTTCAAGAGTCTAGTTACTTTTCTTCGAAAGTAAGCACTCGGATAGAATTAAATTTGACCACTCCCCTATCTTAATGTTCGGCTCAAAATTCAAAATCTCAGGCATATGGACAAAACGATAATGCGCTGTTCCCCAGAACGATCTCGTTGAAACGGATTATTATTTTTTTTGAAAATTCAACACCATGTGAAATCGCACATGCGATTTCCCGATCTATTTTCAAAATGCAGAATATAGTTGATGGTTTTCGGGTAGGGCCGGTCCGAGGTAATTTTTCTGCCCATTTCTTGCAATTTCATCATGCGTTTAATTTGGAAATTTTGCACCTAAGATTTTTGTTGTCACAAATCCCTAACAGCACCACACAGTCCTTGGACCACATCTGCTATCAAGGTATTGTATAAAGACAATGTTGAGGGTAGATTGATTTTTTTATTATTTTGAATAATCATCTCATTAAATTTATTTTCATCAATTCATCGTTTAAATTTCACTCCACAAAACTGCTGTGTTGAATCCAATCTTAAAAACCACGATCTTATTTCCTAGGGCGCATTGAATTCTCCAGTATGAAATTTTGTTTTGTATTAGCTTGAACATTTTCGAAAGGATGTATAATTGTTAGAAATAATTCGGAAAATGCTGCTGGGTATAAGAACAAATGGGTGAGTGTTTTTTAATTCACCAAATTCGTGTGGTTGAGGTGGAGTATGGTGGACACAGTACAGATAGTGGATGAGTGGTGGACGTGGACTAGATAATTTGACATATATCTCATGCCAACTACTAATAAAAATCGTGGTGTTGTATCCATCACTCTTCCACCACACCAGTTCATTGAATTAAAAAACTAGCATTTTTGTTTGGGGCAAAATTTCGTTTTTTCTGTAGTTTGAAATTGGAATTTATTTACTGTATTTGTGATTTTTTTTTCAGATTTATCTTTTTTGCAAAATCTCAATTTCTCAAAAATTGTTACCTGTCGTTTGAATCCACTGAGAGTGTGCCAAGCTGCTGTAGTGCAAAATTTTGCAGCATTCACCAGGAACTATCAATTGGCCTACTGTTACGCCATTATCGAGCACAATTCAAGAACTAGTATGTCGACAATATATCAAAATCATGGGGAACTTGGTATGGCCCAAACAAATGACGTATTAGAAGCTAACTATCCATTTGACCCATTTGTTTTGAAAAGGTGCGTTATGTTGAAAAACATTAATTTATGGTATAGCGCGCTCTTCTACTTAATGAGGGCATTTAGAGCAATTGAATATTGAACGATTGTGTTGGTTTCACTGATGGGAAAAACCCTATTCAAAATTTAGATATCAGAAATTATTCGCCAAATCATACATAAATCTTTGTATCTACAAGTGAAAGACTTTGTAAACATATTAAGGGACATGATATTACCTATCATTAACAAAAAATGTTTCTGGAGTTTTTTCCTTAATCTGATGGTTTGTGATGTTTCAATTTTTTTGTATACAGTGTGTCCCAGAAGTTGAAGTCGAGTCAAAATCAGGTAACAGGCTGAGTCATAGCAGTCATCAGAAAAATATTTGAAAAATCTAAGGCTTGTGCTTTTCAAATTATATTGCATTGTTAATTATTCTAGAAACTGCACACCCTGTGATGATTTTAGAACTACTGTTGCTACAATTTTCACTTTTTTAAAATTTTATTTTTCCTATGTTATCCCGAATTCTAAGCCAATTGCTCCAGCTTGGAAAGTAATGTCACATTTTGCCGAACCAAGTATTCAAAATTGAAATTTCGCCCATCTTCAACTCACTACTGGAAAAAAAATACTTCATCAGTTTGGCAGGTAACTTCAAAAGTTACTACATTTAAGAGCAAACACTTCAGAGGTCTGATAATATAAGGCTTCGTGGATTTTGGCAACACAGCCACATTCAAGGTTCATTAAACCTCGTTAATAACTCGAGGTAAAGTACCTGCTGACGGTCTGTATGCTTTAACGGTGCCAACAGCAGCGAGAAATATTAGAATGCGAATATTTTGGTCGTTAATAAGAGAAAACGGGGGCTCGTTCTGCAGGTTTCAGTGATTATTTTTTGAAAAAATTTTTCTTGGTATGTACTCAATTCTTTCGCGAGAATACGCAATGTTAGATATTTTTCCATTTTTCATTCTATTTCAGTTTTTATTTCCCCGAAAATTCTTGAATATAAAAAGTGGCAACATTGTGCATTCTCACTATTTTTTTCAATCATTTGCATCCGAAAAACTTTTCGAAAAAAAAAGAACTCTGCCCACCAAAAGTCACCCCGTTATATACTACTACATTCTTTTTTGAGATTTGACAAAAATAGATTTTTCTTGAAGAAGTTCAGTTTCGTTTTATGAAAAGATTTAATAAATTCACAAAAGATGTTCAAACTGCCCTCCCACTTTGGCAATACATGCACATCTTAAAAAAGATGGGGATATCAGACGGGTGAATCTTCCGTTATTGACGAATTGCACTGCTTCCCTAATTCTCTCCTGAAGTTCAGCTGCATTTTCAATTTGTTTTGAATAATTGTTTTCTTTTACGGCTCCCCTGTAAAAAAATATCGAATCAGGTTAACATGCTGGCCACAAGATTGTACCAGATCGCCCTATCCATCAGGCCAAATATTCTTCATTTATATCTTCTTTGAGAGGGCATAGTGCGCTGGGCAGCCGCCTTGCTGAAGCAATATTCCTCTGAAAATACTAAGTGGCACGTCTTCAAGTGAATTTGGCATCTGATTTCGTAAAGAATCGAAATAAATATTAGTGTTTAAAATCTCTGGCAACTCAAAAGGTCCTATGATTCTTCGGTTCAAAATTCAAGCTCACATGTTTAAAATGTTTAAAACGATATTGAGATCTATCTTGTCTCATAAGATTCATATTTTCTATGTGCCACTCGTGTAAATTGTATAGGTTTATATAACCACCTTTTTTAAATGTTGATTTTTCCGATAACAAATTTTTTTCTAAGAATTGAGGGTCTTCCCGGTTCTATTGTATGATTTGCCAAAACGCAACCGAAAGTTAATCTCGAGTTACTGATATGACTGGGGCTTATGTTTTTTCAATCATCGGTGAGCTGTACTTTTGGGCACTCCCGTGCTTCGCAGAATTTCATGTAGTGAAGTACTTGAACCTTCTTCAACTGCTTGTGAAGCACAATATCCTCGTTGGGTAAGAAAATTCTTCATTTACCATGCACTTTGTATACACAGACATGATGGCAATACACAATCACAGTTTAATCCAGGTAAAATCAAAGTTCGTCGTTAGGAGATCAAAATTATCCAAATGACAAGCAAACAAATCTAATAAACGAAGCCAAAAGTCTTAGGTATAAAAATAACACTATCAAATAGGAAAAGATGCGTAGAGGACCAAGGGGCGTAGCGTACTGACCTGTATTGCGTTTTCGTGTACCAATACCAAATAGTGGCGTCACTATCTGCCTCGCTCACACTGTATGTAAGGACTCATCCCATCTCATTAAAACCAGATTCTTAAAGTATTAGATGCACTAGAAACATTTTTGAAAGCTTCGAAAAAATTGTTCAAAACGGTTTTTCTTTCAGAGAGACAGCTTTTTTGACTGATTCAAGAAATAATGTAGTAAGTGTTTTACCATTTTAGATTACCTAATGAATGCGCTAACCTTTAAAGTACTTCGCCAAACGGATGTAGTACAGTTTTCTGCAGTACATACAGTTAAAGTTGTGGGAAATATTAATTTTGAATACTGGGTTCAGCAAAAAGTGACATTATTTTCCAAGCTGGAGCAACTGGCTTAGAATTGAAGGTAACAGGTTACAGAAACACTATCCGGGATAACGTAGGAAAAACAAAATTTGAAAAAAGGTTAATTGTAGCAACAGAAGTTCAAAAATCATCACAGTTGACGACGACTTCTGGGACATCCTGTATGTCTACTATGGTTGATCGTGAAATCATGAATTTATTAATATAACACAGCTGCAGTTAACAATTTATTTCAAAATAAAAAAAAGTGAAATTTTTTCTGATATTTTCTCGAAATTGTCGAGGTAAGGTATTGATTTTCTGGTTCTGAGCATATTCCACAAGCCGCAGTTTTGACCTATACCTGTTTTGGGATGTTTATTGCCACTTCAATGAATTAAGTACTTACTCTTGAGAAAATATTGGATCAGATTACTTTTAGCTCTCTGTTTTATTACACTCACGGCCGGTTCAACAAAACTTTGATAACCCGATCAAGGGCCTGATTGTCAATTAACAGTAAATTCTTTGCTTGATTTCAGTTCATATTTAACAGAACCATTGAATTCGAACTGTAATCAACTAGTGGTTTGGAAGGAAAAAGTTTTCTGAAACCGACAGTTTGTGTTCCAGCTTATGAAATAATCCTGTTAACTTACCTAAGGTCCTGTTCAATTTCAAACAGCCGATAGGAGAAATTATAGAGATGCAAAGATATTCTCTTCCTTTCATTATTTTTTGTGATGTTTTCTGGAACTCCATTCATATATCACTTGTTATCTTCAATTGAATTTGTCTTTTTCACAGGGGTAGTGAATATATTCAATCATTCTATAACGTTTATGAAGAATTTGACCTTAAGTACAAAGTTAAAAATCAAGATTTAGAAGATACTGAAATGGACGACTTTTTGGATCAGGCTCATGTTGCTAATAAACGTATGAAATTCTCCTATGGGTCATCACCAGGATTCAAATTCAATACGTGAATGTGAGAAAGCCTATTGCAGATTATAGTTCCAAAAAGCAGCTGATTTGTTAAAGAAGAGTTTTACGAACCTATGGATCCATAATTAATAAAAAATAGTTCTGCTATTTTCAACTCGTTCTCTGTCACACAACAGCTCACATCATAGAACAAGGAACAAGAATGTGGGGTTGGTATCAAAACATTTTTATACATTTTTATACATCTTCAAATGAGTTTATCTAGGAAATCTTATGTAAAGATCTCTTAATTGCAAGAGCCATGCCGTAAGCATGAGATTCTCTTGGAGTGGTCCTATGATATGAACATTACTGAAACAACAAATTGTATAACATAAAAATAGATTGTAGTTTGAATTCAAATATGTTGTCGAAATTCTGAGCTACTTGTAGCTTTTAGACAACTGACTTATTTGAAGTGCACAATCATTCCTGAATCTTGAGTATCATTTCTAATGTCTCCAGTTGAACAACTTTAATTTTAATTCCAAGGAATAAACGGATGAAAATTCAATTTGGAATGTCAAGCTTCAGAATTTCATAAGCTTGACTTGCATTCCTATGTGAACACTAATGCTTTTGTTGAATATGTCTTCCTTAGAAACAAATTTGACTGGTATTTTTTTCCGAAGGTATATCTTTTGAACCAAAAACGACATGTTAATTTTCGAAGTGATACTCAATGAAATAAGAGTAATATGTATATGGGGTTTTCACCATAAATTGGACAAACATGCACAGCTGTGTAGATGACATTAGGAGAGTCATTTTTGCCTTATGACGAAATACAGGGCAGGGTTCAATGTCAACTTTGAGCAATATCATGATTACTGTGGTAAGTTGTGCGTGACCTTTGAAATAAGGGCTTTTGGTCACATCTCAGTATTTTTGGTGGTCAATAAGGTGGGAATCGAACTATCCCCACCTTGGACAGTAGGGTCACGTTATCTTTTGAGTATAAATTGGATTTATTCTGATATCAATTTTTTTCACTGTGGACGTGAAAAAAACTTGAGTTCGAATTTTGGAAAAAAATTTTTCACGGAAAATCTAAGAAAACCTAGTACATTGGAACAATACTATCCAATTTGGCAAAAGAAAATAAAAAATCCAACTCTGCATGTATACTGGGATGTGACTGAAAGCCGTTATTTCAAAGGTCACCACTTACCACAGATATCAGAATATTGCTCAAATTTGACATTAAACACCCTTGCTTATGTTTCGAAAACTGGGTATATGTCATAAGGCAAAAATGACTATCCCAATGTCTACATCTACACGGCTATATATGTTTGTCCAATTTATGAGGAAACATCCTGTATATTTTTATATGTGAACGTGCTTGTCATCGTGAATCGAACCTGGCTGTATACTAGTACAGGCATTTTGGGGTGCACGATGCATTGCATTTGGAAAAACGCGATTCAAGGTCAGCAGGCAGTGAACCACGCAAACGGTTGAGTGATTTGTCTCGTTGTCTGTGCTACTGTATACAAGGTATATTTGAATTCAAATAAACTTCGAATTATATTGAGCCGTTACACTGTGATATTTGAGAAATAATTAAGTCTGAGTGATATTTTACCTTATGTATATTTAAGATGATTTATGAAATGTTGACATATGAATTTCAGATATGTTTCTGTACATCCAATTGTATGATTGAAACATTATTAATTTATTAAAAAGTAAAAATTAAATTTTTTGTTTCATTTGAGAACTGAAAATTTATGAATGGTTCAAGGGCCTACTTCATTGAGTTTCCCTCGGCACTCCCATATCAGCTTTTAGTCTCATAATGAATTGTAAATTTCAAAATTCCGAAGAGTTTTATGTATTTTTCTTTACATTCATACTTTCCTAGTTTTTAGCAGCCAATACGATCATCATATTATCACAATCGACAGTTAATTGGTGGATATTAACCAGGCTGAAAATTATTTTCCCGGTTTCCTTAATAAAATATTTG
Organism: Myrrha octodecimguttata; assembly: GCA_958510865.1. Classification (NCBI taxonomy): domain Eukaryota; kingdom Metazoa; phylum Arthropoda; class Insecta; order Coleoptera; family Coccinellidae; genus Myrrha; species Myrrha octodecimguttata. The sequence goes on from OY294060.1 coordinate 19,557,851, forward strand.
AAATTTTCGCAAATCATTTTTAGCTTGTACTTCGAGTGAATATTGTATAAGCATGTTCAAATTTTTTAAGAATATTGACTGACTTGAAGTCAACAGCTTGTGAGCTCATTTTTTTTCCTCGCCAAAGCGGCCATTTTTTCACCTATAGACTCCGACCAATGGATCTTTACTTCCCTTCATAGGGTCCTCATGAAATTCTGCACATTAACATTCAAGATATCATTTTTTCAATCAAGAAATAGATTTCAATTCGATCTCGTATTTTTGGAAATATTCGTCAAACAAAATGTTGAATTGGTATATGTACAGAATCAGTGGGTGGATTTTACTGATCAGTTTCTTCCGTTCTTATTGTGTCTACTGTAGGTATGACGGTCGTTCCTAAACACCATAAGGAAACAATTTAGAAACTAGATATTTGTAAAGTAGGTTTGGACCTTAATAACGAAGGCTTAATTCGTGGTTGAGTGAAATCCATTGAATGATTCCGCAGATATACCCATTGAAAATTTGATGTCTTAAAGATTTTCAAAAATAAAGATTGGATCGAATTCAACTCTAGTACTTGATTGAAAAATAATAGCTTTTGAAGGTTTATGTAGAATTTCATGAAGATAATATGAAAATAAGGTCGCCAAATCTTTCCAGCAGGTGGTAAGGGTGAGTTTGATTTGGCCAATAAGTGAAACAATTACCACTTTGGCAGCTGTCCTCGCTCTACAGAGCCTTTCTGACAGACACATATGTTGTGTTCTCAAAAGACCCAGATATGTCTAAGAGAGCGCACAGGGCGATTTCTTTATTGTTCAGAGTCTTCTGGAATCTGGATGCTTTCAGTCAGCACGCTCAGAGCAGTTTCCGCGGAGTCTCCTGACCTGTACTCTGGCAACGAATTCGAATAACACGATCGTCACGAAATTTTGCGCGAAGTTGTGCATTAACATGTTTCAACTAGTTATCAAGTTTCATCACGACTGAAATCAGCACTTTTAGAGTTATTAATAAATTGAAATCGGATCGAACTGAAATTTATGAAATATGGTGTTCCAGGACTTTGCGGAATTCGTTCGAAATCAGAAAAAAGATGCGAGCACCATTTAGTTTTCCCCTGCTCGTTCTTCAATAAAATCGTTCTGTCATTGTATAAAGACAACATAAATCGATTTCAAGCGATGGACCAAAAGCTCCGGTTATAGTTTCGGTTATCCAAACTGACATATGGGCAAAGGATTATCTGTCAATTTGGATAACTGTAACTATAACCGGAGATTTTGGTCCATCGCTTGAAATCGATTATAGTAGGACAACCATATGGAGAAACTATTTCATACGTTTTCAAGCAAAAATATTTGAAAACTCTGAAATAAAAGCCCATACAGAGGCGCCCTCGTCATCAATTATATGAAAAGCATAGAAAATCCAGGGATGGCTTGAGGATATGTTCTGTACGGATAGTGGGTAAAGGATGCCTTCGTGCAAGCGGTTATTTATTCACCACTCTTGGAGTAGGTATAGTACAGAATATAATATATTCATCAACATTTTCAAGTACCTATGCGTATTTTACTCTACAGTGATTTTATTGATTTTCTTTCATAATTTTTTGACCGAAATAATTAATTTACCGATGATAAATGTTTCAGAAATAGAAACAGAAAGATGATGCCTTATATTTTCTCAATGGCTTATTATTTCCACATCAAACAGAAATAATACTAATTCTCTCTTCACAGCTCAAAACTGCAAAGTTTTTGATAGATATTCTAGATTTCCTCAATCATCCCCATTAGGAATATGATGCGTCCAATACCTGCTGAGTAAGGTGTTTCGGAAGTGTTTTGGAACTTCGGTCTACTTATGTTACCTGAGTCATTGTGGAAAGATCCAAAGATCTGATCTCCATTCAAGTCAGACGGACAATTCTCTGATTCTCGGGGATCTGACAAACGCCACGTTGAGCGCACGTGCACGTACTCAAAACGGGTTTATTTTTAATGTAGGCCTAGTAAATGTAAATAGAAAAAGCCCTTCTGCCCTTCTTTGTTATTACAGCAATCACTCTGAACTGCTTTTTGGTCTAATATTTCTTGAAATTATTAATTCGAAATGGTTCACATGGTGTCATTGTCACATTGAATGAATACGACATCGTCCAAACAAACACAATTGTATTAAAATTGTAATGCATTACCATAGTAATGCAGTAACTGTACAGTTCCTGTAAGTTGTGTTTGTTGGGGTGACATCGATATTTTTCGATCATTTTGAATATGTAAGAAAATCTTGCAATTTCAATGATTTCATTGAAACTTGGTGTTAACCTTGAAATTATTATTCGACAACACCGTCAGTTCGTTCCGATATGTATTTTCGGAGAAAAAAATTATTCATATTTCTCGGTATTGTTGTTTATTTCCTAAATATACTCAACTCACTTATCATATTCAAACGGCAAATGCGTAAAAATTATGCGAAATTTCGTGAGAATCTTGGCGTCAGACCAAACTTTCAGGCGCTTGTTCAATATGAATAATTTTGTCTAATATCCCGAAAGTATATTGTTGGCAACCCCTCAACAATGAGCCCATTCATTAATCATTTCTGCTGACCTCAGCATTTATCAAAATAATATAAAAGAAGCAGCACACCACCGTCAGTTCAGTTCAGTCCGATCCTCCAGACAATTAACATCGTCATTTTAAGCTTTATTTCGCATTCTTTCGTATCCGTTGTGATATTCAATAATAAATAAGTGCTTTCTCATTTAATCGTTATTATTTCAAGTTAATCCTCTAAATCAAGTGCTATAGTGCCTTTTAATAATCAAAGTGAATTAAAGTGTTCTAAATCAAAGTGAACCCTCATCTTTTCAAATCCACACTTGGATCATCCAATTCTTGGATCAACCCTCATCTACTACATCTACAATCACCCTCGCATCTCATACAAGTTTTACGGAGCTTTCCTTTATAAAGCTGCCCTGGTGACAGCGATACTGCTATTCCTTCTTCCCATTGTGATGTAATTCAAGGAATACAACACAAAATTTGGTGACAGCGGTGGGATAGCCACATCAAAATTGGAGAAATTTCAATTTGTGACGCATCCTAGGTGTGAGGAGCATTTTTGACCATCTGTGTAACTGGATCAGTCGATTCACCGGACCATAGGGTGTCAACGCACAGAGCTATTGGATCAACATTCCTCCACTTCAGCACAGCTGTTAATAGGACGTACCCTCTCCGCAACCCTCTAACAACCACCTGCTAACACTTCTGTAACTGGATCTGAAGATCCACCGGACCATCGGGTGTCTACGCAGAAGCAACCCACTGTGCAACTGAGTCTGAAGATTCACCGGACCATCGGGGTCTACGCACAGTTTTTTCATCTTTAATCAATCAACAGACATCAAGTAAGTCATTTTACTAATTTATCGAATTCCAAATACTTGTTCTCATATTATTCCTCATATAAATCCTTTTAAAATGTCTGTTCATACTACAAATGATAATATATCGGAAGATGGTGATGATTTAACCCTTCCAACAGCACTTTTATTCAAATTCATAAAGCCTTTTTCTGGAAATCGAACTGAACTCAATACCTTCATACAGAACACAAATTCCGCTTTTCAACTTGCTAGCCCTCAACAAACACCAACTCTTTTCTTGTATGTAGTTTCTCAATTATCTACTGAAGTTATTAATGAATTAGAATTATCCGAAATCGAATCTTGGTATGATCTTAAACAAGTTTTAAAACAATTTTATGGCCAAACAAAACATTTAGTTCAAATCCACGAAGAACTTGAAACTATTAGACAAAATTTTTCAGAATCAATTACTGATTTCTTCAAACGTTTAGAAAAAATTAAAAACGAATGTATTCAGGCAGAAATTTTGAACACATATTCTGATAAAGAAATTCCCGGACTTAAGAAAGCCATTCAACAAACTGCACTTCGTAGATTCATTATACATTGTAAACCAGAAATTAGTCAAATGCTGAGAGCTCGCAATATCAGTGATCTGAATGAAGCGTATTCAATCGCTTTACAGGAAGAAAAGCTTCTTAATTATACTAAAGCAAAATCGATTCAAAGACATAATAATTTTCAAAGAGGTTCACATTTAAATCAAAATAATTCTCATCAAAATAATTTTCGTCAAACTTTTAATCGAGGAAATGCCAACTTTAATACTTCAAGAAATTTTAACAATCCTAATCCAAGAAATTATAGCTTTAATAATAAACCGAACATAAATCCAAATCAGCCATCAACATCTAATACTCCTACAAATCAATTGAATAATAAAAATCTAAATCCGAATGCACCTTCTTTCAAAATTTGCAATTATTGTAAAAAACCCGGACATCTTATTAATGACTGTTTTAAGCGCAATAGAAACAATTCAAAAATCAATCATTTAAACTCAAAACTATCGGACCTGATGAGTGCCCAGGAAACCGATTAATTAATTTTACAGGCATTCCATTCCAGTCATTCATTCAAAATATCGTTCCTTCAAGTCAGTTGTATACTCTTACATTCAAAGTAAAAAATGCATTAAAATCTCATATGACCTTTTTAATCGATACTGGAGCTGCGTGCTCTATCGTTAAACATTCAGCATTTAATCCTGAGAAAACTTATATCAACATAGGTGAGCTTATTCTTATAAACGGTATCAATCCGAATATGCCAACTGAAACCTTAGGGACCACTATTGTTAACTTATCGTTGGACTCATTAAATATCAAGCACAAATTTAACGTTATCAGTGCTAATAAAATTCAGTCTCATTATGATGGACTGCTTGGCTCAGATTTCTTCGAGGAGCACCATGCAGTAATCAATTATGCAGACAAATCAGTTTCGATGAACAATCGCGTTATAAAATTCAATAATATATTTCCTGCCGATAAAATTACCATTCCTTCTCGTTCGCAATATATTGTTGAAGTCAATATTTCTAATGATCTATCTCACGGACTCATTGAAAAAACCGAACTTTCTCCGAATGTTTTTATTCCTAATATTCTAGTCAATAATCAAAATTCTAAAGCGAAAATACCTATTTTGAATCTGAATTCTGAACCTGTTACAATTAATAAACCTTCTCTTAAATTAGAAAAAATTCAACCAGAAAAATTTGTGTATTTTACTGATTCTAACCCCAACACTTTTTCTAAATTTGAAATAACTAAACGTTATAAACTATTGAAAGAAAATCTTCGATTAGATCATTTGAATTCTGAAGAAAAATCATCTCTCATAAAAATCTGTGAAAACTATTCTGATTTATTCTTTCTACCTGGCGATAATCTAAATTGTACATCAACTATGAAGCATAGTATTCCAACATCAACAAACACTCAAATTTCTTCCAAAATTTATCGGTTACCCAAAATTCATGAAAAAGAAGCCAACCTTCAAATACAAAAAATGTTAGATCAAAATATTTTACGACCTTCGAATTCTCCATGGAATTCACCTATTTGGATAGTTCCTAAAAAGATGGACGCTTCTGGAAAACAAAAATGGAGACTCGTTTGTGATTTTCGAAAGTTAAATGAAATTACAATTGGTGATTCTTATCCACTTCCAAATATTGAAAACATTTTGGACCAATTAGGCAATGCTACTTATTTCTCTACTTTAGATCTTGCTTCAGGCTTTTACCAAATTGAATTAGAAGAAAATGATAAATATAAAACTGCTATTGCAACTCCTTCAGGACTTTTCGAATTTAATAGAATGCCTATGGGACTTAAAAACAGCCCAAGTCGTTTGGCACGATTAATGAATATTGTTTTATCTGGACTTCAGGGAAGCATGTGTTTTTGCTATTTAGATGATGTTGTAGTATATGGTTCGTCTTTAGAAGACCACAATCAAAAATTAGAAACCGTGTTTGAACAATTGCGACGTCATAATTTACAATTACAACCGGACAAATGTGAATTTTTATGTAAAGAAATTTCTTATTTAGGACATCATATCTCTGCATCTGGAGTACAACCAGATCCAAAGAAACTTCAAACTATCAAAAGCATTCCAATACTCAAATCTACTAAAGAAATCAAATAATTTTTAGGACTTATCGGTTACTATCGAAAATTCATTGAAAATTTTTCAGCTATCGCAAAACCTTTAACCAATTTATTGAAGAAAAATCAAAAATTTGAATGGACTAACAAATGTCAAAAATCTTTCGAACAATTTAAAGAATTACTCTCAAAAGAACCAATCCTTCAATTTCCTAATTTTTCGGAAACTTTTATATTAACTACTGATGCCTCAAATGACGCAATCGGTGCTATTCTATCTCAGGGACCAATAGGAAAAGATCTTCCAATCAGCTATTTTTCTAAAACACTTAATAAAGCAGAACGAAATTATTCTACTACAGAAAAAGAACTTTTGGCTATTGTAGAAGCATGTAAACATTTTAGACCGTACCTTTATGGACAAAAATTTATTATTTGCACAGATCATAAACCTTTAGTTTGGCTCAAAAATTGCAAGGAATCTTCAAGCCGTTTAGTGCGATGGAGATTAAAATTAATGGATTACGATTACGAAATTGTTTATAAAAAAGGAAAATTAAATCAAAACGCTGATGCTTTGAGTAGAATCATTCCTGAAAATATAAATTCAATCAATCAAAATTCCTTCGGTGACTTTCTTAAACTATATGAACAAAACAAAATTAAACAACCATCCAATATTTCGGAAATTAACGATGATTTATTCAATTCACCTGAAAAATATTCTCTAGGTCATTGTGTTTCTAAAGATTTCCATATGGGACAAGGAATTGCTCTTTCTTTCAAAAATAAATTCGGACAAAAATCAAAAATTTACTATCTCAAAATAAATCAGTTGGACAAGTTGCAAAAATTCGACACAAAAATCGAAACATTTACTACCTCATAACTAAAGAATTCTATCATCAAAAACCTTCCTATGAAACAGTGTTCATGTCGCTTCTAAATCTCAAAAAATTATGCATCCGTAATAAAGATACTTATTTGGTTTTACCACGAATTGCTTGTGGACTAGATAAATTATATTGGCCTAAAATTTTCAAATTGATTCAATATACTTTCTCCGATTCCAATATCAGAATATCAATTTATAATTTTCCAAATCAAAATTCAACCAAAATTATCCATTCAATTAACGAAGAAGAACTAACTTTCGACAATTTCAAGGATTTTCATCAAAAACAAATTCAAAGTCCAAAACCAAAATTAACTAACATTCCTATTTCACAAATAAAGAACTTCATAATACCTTTGTCATGTGATCTTTCTGATTCTAATAAATTTCTAGACTATATAAAATCAAATATTCCAGATTTACCTACCAACTCGAAGATTTCCGATATAGTTGTTAAAAGACTACCTCAACAATCCCTTTACATTCTCTTTCTGAAAGAATTCTATGACGAATCAGTACTTTATGAAAATTTATTCCAAACATTATTGAATCTTCGATGTCTTTTGAAACATAATGGTGTTCAGAAGTTCCTTATTCCAAATATCGCTTTATCCAAACAAAATTCAATCATTCGTGAAGAAACTTATTATAGTCTTTTATATTTCCTATTCCGTGATTTCGATTATGAAATTTTGTCTGAAGAACGTATATTCATACACGACGAGAACTTAATAAAAGAAATTCTATTTGAAAACCATGATTCACCTTTAGGGGGTCATCAAGGATTCGAACGCACATATGAGAAAATCAAACAATTATACTCTTGGAAAAACATGAAAAATCAAATTAGAACATATATCCAAAAATGTAGAATCTGTCAACAGTCAAAAACTGATTTTAAACACAATAAAAGTCCAATGGTCATAACAACTACTTCCACTGAATTTTGCGAACAAATTGCTTTAGATATTGTAGGTCCACTTCCTGAAACCAAAAATAATAATCGATTCATTTTAACTATTCAAGACGATCTTACTAAATTTATTCAAGCATATTCTCTTAATACTCATGATGCTAAGACAGTAGCAATCTATTTTCTTAAATTTTGTACACAATTCGGATTTCCTGACAGAATCCTCACTGATCAAGGAGTAGAATTTTCCTCTAATATCTTCAAAGAAATCAACAAATTAATGTCAATTAAGCATAAACAGTCTACTTCATATCATCCACAAACTCAAGGATCATTAGAAAGAACTCATCTCACTCTTAAGGATTATTTCAAATGCTATATAAACAAGGACACTAATAACTGGGACGAATTTCTAAATTTCGCTACTTTTACTTATAATATAATACATCAATTCATAAATCAACTCAAAAAACCCCTTATGAATTAGTTTTCGGACAACGTGCAAGAATTCCTTCTCAAATTAATAAACCTAAACCTCTAGCCAATTATTCGGAACTTGCAACTGATATCACTACTAAATTGAGAATTTTACGTGAAACAGCTCATGAAAGCCTAATTAAATCAAAAAACAAATCCAAGGAATATTACGATATATCACACAATCGAACTTATGTTTTTAATCAAGGAGATCTAGTATTATTATTCGATAATCATTCAAAAGCAAAAAATAAAAAGCTGAATCCGAACTACAAAGGACCTTATAAAATTGAGCAAATTCATGATAATCAAACAGCATCTTTAAGAATTAGTAAAAATAAACTCAAAACTTATCATTTCAATGAACTAAAACCTTATGTTATTTCAGATGAAAATGGAGATGACGGTTTTTCTCCTCCTTGTATTCATATTCCTAGCCCCACTCCAGGCACATCAAAACAAGTATAGAATATCTCCTATCGATTCTTCATCCGGCCTTTTATTTCATTATTTAGGGAAAGCACAAGTTTCTAATAATCGATTTACAATTCTAACATATCACAACTTAACTCATATCAAATTTCAAGTCGATCGAATTTCTCTCTATTACACGGGTTCAATTAATATATGTAATCTCGCTATGGCTGATCACATCTCAAATGATTGTAAAAATCAGTTGAATTATGTTAAAACTAAAATGAATCTTATTAATCAATTATATAAAACAATTTCTCATCAAATATCTTCTCAAAGAAAGAAACGAGGCATTTTTAATGGAGTTGGCACTGCAATCAAATGGTTAATCGGTACACCTGATGCAAGTGATGCTGAATTTTACTCAGATTCTATAAAAGAACTTATTAATAATAATAAACAAACTAAAGTCTTAATGCAACAGCAAATTTCAATTTTATCTTCAACTATTTCTAATTTCAACAGTTCTTTTCGTAAAATGAATGAAAATATTGAAGTTCTTAATAACAATTTAAAAGCATTCTATGTTTATTCAAAAGAAGTCGCGAAAATGAAAGAATCCTTTGAAATCGAAACTCACATTTCTAATCATTTATTATTACTTATAGAAATGACTGATGAAGTCTTGAACACACTTGAAAATTATGTCAATGATCTTATCCTATTGCAACATGGCATTATAAGTTACAGAATACTTTTTCCAGAACAATTGCTTCATGAATTATCAATTATATCTTCAAAATTCACTCTTCCAATTCCTCCAACTATTGAAAATGTTTATCTTTATTATAAAATCAATAATTCAAATTCATTCATTATAAACAACATGTTAATAATTGCTTTTGAAATACCTCTTCCATCTTTTGAAAGTCTTGATCTTTATCATTTGTTATCATTACCTACTCCACACAAAGATGACAATACTTTATTTTCCTACATTGAACCATCAAAACCTTTCCTCCTTATCTCCCATATGAGAACCAGCCATTTGATGGTCGATAATTTGGCAAATTGTGAAGAATACCATCCAAAAGAGTGGATATGCAAGAAGATGCCTACACTAAGAAAAACCGATGCTGTGTGTGAAGTTCAATTAATATCTGGCGTAACAAAATCAATTCCAAATTCATGTAAAACTAGAAATCTAATTGCTGACGCTGAAATCTGGCACGAAATTGACAGTAATCAATGGTTATATTCTGTCTCTACTCCAACCCAAGTAACAATTACCTGTGACGAAGATCCTTTAAGACACGAAGTTATCAAACAACTGGGAACCTTAGAACTCAATCCAAATTGCAAAGCCTTCACAAACCAAATCAATCTGTTGTGAAAAATTGAAGAAGAACATCACATTGAATGCCATCCATTTGGAACCACTCAAGTTCACACATATCAACCTGCATGAGTTAAAATATGCTCAACATAAATTGAGTGAATTCGACGAGCAACATCAACAACAATTGAACAAACCCTTCATAATCCAACATTCTTCATGGTTACAAACGATCCTTTCCATCATACTTGGCTTGATCATCCTCATCATTGGTTACAACCTTTTAAAATGGTGTGGTTTTTTCCAACTTCTAAGAAGATATCTTTGCTGTACCAAAAGCCCTAGAGCTATAGAAGGCAGTCCATGTTTCCAGATCTTCAATCAATGTTGTACAACGCCAGTAGAACAACCCATTCCGCTTTACTATGACGTAGAACTAGAGCGTCTCAACTTCCCCAAGTCTTCTGCTTCACGTCCTTCTGAGGAAACCACCAGCACCGGGTCCCACTCAATTAGAAGATCCAAGAGACTCCAAGGAATCAAAATTAATCCTTTGTAAATTTTCAATTTTAATCCTTTTCAAATTAATCATTCGTTTTTGAAATTTTGAAAATATTCAACTCTCATATTTTTCATATTTCTAATACATTTTGCATTTTGATATAATCTTAAAAGCACATATCTTTGAATTATATTCTCTTAATTGTTTCATAATAATCAGCAACTTTCATATTCAATATTTAACTCTAATCTATTTTGGAAAACATGCCATGTTTCCTACTTTTCTACAATTCAGAATATCTTGATGATTCAGAACTTCAAATTATCATTTTTAAGGTATTTCTATATTTTGATATTTTTATAATTGTATCTATTTTCATTCTCATGTAAACCGATGTACCAGCTCCAATACTCAATACTTTCTATTATTATGTAAGGTGATCTGTTGCTTCTAGATTTTTGCTCTTTTCTTAAAAAATTTAATCAAAAATCTTTTTAGGGGGGAGGTGTTGGCAACCCCTCAACAATGAGCCCATTCATTAATCATTTCTGCTGACCTCAGCATTTATCAAAATAATATAAAAGAAGCAGCACACCACCGTCAGTTCAGTTCAGTCCGATCCTCCAGACAATTAACATCGTCATTTTAAGCTTTATTTCGCATTCTTTCGTATCCGTTGTGATATTCAATAATAAATAAGTGCTTTCTCATTTAATCGTTATTATTTCAAGTTAATCCTCTAAATCAAGTGCTATAGTGCCTTTTAATAATCAAAGTGAATTAAAGTGTTCTAAATCAAAGTGAACCCTCATCTTTTCAAATCCACACTTGGATCATCCAATTCTTGGATCAACCCTCATCTACTACATCTACAATCACCTCGCATCTCATACAAGTTTTACGGAGCTTTCCTTTATAAAGCTGCCCTGGTGACAGCGATACTGCTATTCCTTCTTCCCATTGTGATGTAATTCAAGGAATACAACAATATATCGGAACAAACTGACACTGTTGTCGAATATAAATTCCGAGGTTTAAACCAAATTTCAAATAAATTATTGAAATTTTCAAAATTTTTTTACTTGATGATGGAAAGATTTGACGATATTCTTTTCATCTATTCCACACAAAATTCTTCATGTACCTTCAAGCTATCATTTTTCAATCCAATACTAGATTCCTAGCTTCGTAATAGGTCTCTTGCATGGATTTTTTTATCATTGAAATTAAATATTCTCTCCATAAGAGTACTGAAAAACTTCGATCGCCGTCAAAAATTTCAATTTTCAACGAGAAAACGATCTTTTGAATTAGGCTCCACATATTGTTTGTGTAAACATTCGGAACTTCGCGCCTTCCGTGACGTACCGCGATATATCTACTATCTCCCTCTTCTCGTGTACCTTTCTCTCTAGCAAGCCAATAGGGAACGTCAGCTGTATCGATCAGGGCATCGTGGAATAACGAGTGACGTATGAGGCGATCTACCGCGTTTCACCCACTTTGGTTTTGCGTCCCGATTTGACGATTTTCAATACCGAATTATTCGAAATTCTCGAATTTTTGAAGTGTGAGATAGCATACATTATGATTTTTTATCGAAATGGAATGAGAAAAACATGAAAATATGATGATTAGTGTTACATGCAACAGACCTATTAAGCCCTAAAACTACTCTTATCTATAAATATCGGATCTCGGAATTTTGTATTTAAGGCTTTGCAAAACGCCGATCGTAAACGCAATAACTACCGATAGATAGATGATTCCGAAGATGTATCAACTAAAATTTCATTTTCTCGATATTTTCGATAATACAGATTGGCTTGAATCGACATCGCGTACTTGATTGAAAAAAGACAGCGTTCAGGTTGCTGCAGAATTTCGTGAGGACCATCTATTATGATCGCAAAATATATAATACTTGAAAACAAAAATTTGGAATTCCTTCCTGTGAATTGTTCTGTTGAAACGATCATCAAGCATTCGTCAATGAGTTTCAAGTTTCATCAACATCGGCTAGCATTAGTAAATGATTCCGGAAAAAACTTTGATACGAAGGAAATAAGCAAAATATTTGAAATATTGTTTCCCAATAGTTCCGAATATAAATATCCAACTGAAATTTTGAACACCTCAAGGTCTGTGCCAAACTCTATCGCAGCCGAATAAATATTTAAATAATACAGTTTGTCACAAAAAACGTATGGAAATGTTAAAATTTCAAATAGCCACGTAATTTTGATATTCCTGAAAATAAATTACGGATCGAACTGAAAATTGGTATATGCCAAATTTCATTGTAATCTGATTCACTCTCCAGAAACCCTGGATTTTCAACAAAAATCAGATTTTTTTCAATTTCCTAGCCTGTGGATACCCATAAAATTCTGCACCAAGTTGCAAGTTGGTATTCCTCAATTAATTTCGAAGGTTCAAAGTGATGGCATTAGTACGTTTCGAGATATTGAAGAAAAAAATTCTAAAATTACAGACATCTTGAAGAAATGAAAACGCGCTGTTCCCTAGAACAAGGGCGTAAAAAACCCAAAATTTGAAATGGGCATAACTCCGAAATTGGTATTCCAGTTTGTGGGAATTTTGGCTAGGTTAAAAATTTTTTTTTCAAATTGTTCTAATGACACGATCATCACGAAATTTTGCACGATGTTGTCCATCAATATCTTCAAACTAGCTATGAGGTTTCATCACGATTGAATCAGTATCTCTTGAGTTATACCGAAAAAATAACGATATCGAGAAGAAAACCACGAAATTCTACATATTTTTTCCCAATATCTCCAAAAATAATAGCCGTATCGAATTGAAATTTGATACATTGCTGTGAAATATAGAGTTCAAGGTATAACTGAAATTTTTCCCGAATGTGAACTAAAGTTTCAGAAGAAAAAACTTTTTTTCGAAAAAAATTTTGAAAAACAAATTTTTTTCAATTGATTCATCATACGATTTCCACGAAATTTTGCGTTTAGTTGCGCGTCGTTATGCTCCAACTAACTGCAACGTTTCAATCCAATCTCTTCAGTTGTTTCTGGAATATGAGGAAATTAACCTCAAAATTTCAAATGGCTATAACTCCGAAACTATTCGGTCGATTCTGTTCATTAACGAACTTAACCTTCGTATTTTGAAATGCAGCCCTTCCTGAAATTTTCAAGTTGATAGAGTCCCCGTACGCCCGTTATCGTGGTGATGGCCGGCCGGACAGAATCGATTCTGACACAGGATTCGTCATTAGTGAGTCCAACCTAGTCGTTTAAGACCATTTTCGGCTCAATCATCGGAAATAACAGACATTTGGACGAAACGATAGCACGCTGTTCCCCTAGAACATGCGCGCAAAAACGCGCCTAATGGCTTATTTTGATGTAGACCACTCTCTATATGATAGAGTGCAATCTACAGATCAAGAGTAAATGCATACATCGAAATGTACGATTACCCATTCAAACCAGGCATAACCAGTAGTAAACCACCAACGAAGACTTATATGGGTGTGATTGATGACGTCCATATCACACAGCAGTTGGAGGATAAATGGACGGGATGTAAAGATAAGAAGTTTAAATGCAAATCTAGGAAAATTGGAGGTATCAGTTGGGAATATGAAGGAGTAGAGTAACAAACTTGTTACTCCGAGTATAATTTAAGTACAGAAACGTGGAATTTGGAATATTATTCATACTATGGGATGAAAGGTTATAGAATGTCCTATAATAATAGCAGAGTTCACAGGGCTGATAGTGTAGTTGTTCTCATTGACGAAAATTCAGGAGACAACTACTGTTGAAATTATGGAAAAATTAGCATTGTCAATATGAACCTTAAAATACAAAATGATGGAAATTTGGAAGCTGTCTATATCGATCGCACGATCTTATTCCCACCAGGACTGAATTAATCTTAAGTTTTTACACACTCTTGAAAACAGAAAGCAGGGTCAAAAATCATTATATTATTGGGCACTTTTACATTGATATCTTGACACAGGATAGTATAACTCTTAAGTTTTTGAATAATTTTTTAAAGAAAGAATACATAACCTACTTAACTGGAATAACATGGACCCCTATTCTGTATTCGGGGATGGGAGAAAATAGGCGTGTCGGCGCTGATGTCAAGAAATCGCGGTGCATTTTTAATGGAACCATAGAGAACGTTAATACGATCAAATTCAAGAATAGGGTTCCAGGCCGAATGAGAACTCCGAACGTATAGATGATGTTTACATCAAAACAGACAGTAAAGATGTTGAATCGTACGAATTGAAACAATATTTTACAGATCATTTTTCATTAATTGTTATATCCGATAAAATATCGCCCGAAGAAAATAACAGAGCGACTTATCGTAAAGTAGTATGATAAGTTGAATAAAATTGCGAGAGCAATGAACTGGAATTCACTCAGAGCTGAGACAAATCCGGACATAGCAATGGAGAAAATGGTCGGCGAAATTCAAAATTGCATTTATAGTGCTCTGAAAGCTGATTTAATGAAGGATAAATCAAAGAAATTCTGGAATACGGTGGGAATCATAAAATCATGTAGAAGTCATGAGGATCTGTACAGGATGGTCCAAGTAGTGAGGCCAATAATTTTTTATTACATTCCTCACACCCGGGGGTATCCAAAAATACCCCATGTATGTATAGCGATTTTTTGTTTTCGAGTTATAATTTGTGTTTTTTCAATTTATTATGCCAGCGAGGTTTCAAAGATTCATATCTTTTATGTAGTAGGTATTTTGTAGATTTATTTGTAAGATGTCCGCTCTGAATGTTGAATAACAAAAAATAACTCAGCTTCCTGAAGTAACTTAAAGAAGAAAAGGTACTTCATTGGCTTTATTTTATTTTAATCGGCTTAATGCTTGTTTCTTCAGGCATGAATCCTCATTTACACAAATGATATCCTTGCCCTTCATTCCCCAGTCCTTGTTTCTCAAAATTTTGATCTCTTTGTGTTTATCCATGATTGATCTTTTCAGTTTCATTAATATTGGGGAGTTTTCCTTCTTTCTGCGAAGAAAAAACATTGTACACCAATATTTTATGACCTTCTTCACTATTTCTTTCGGTTTTTCTTGATCTCGCATTGGCACGTTCATTATGCCTCCTTTTTTTTTGTTGTTTATGTTCAACGTTTTCGAATTCATTTTCAAGATCTCTTCTATTGGCATCTAGTAAAGATTAAGTGTTTCCTGCAATTGTTTCCTCATTTCTATGTTCTCTCTTCTGAATACTTTGTAGGAGTCGGATATGAACTAAAGATATCCCCGAATTTCCTTTCTGCACGCCTCCACGTCCCTACTTAAAATATTTTGGTTTCTCTTCATTTCGTTTATTAAATCCGAAATTGTAATCGATGGACTCTCATCTTCTTCAGACTGTTCTTAATCTTCATCCGTGCTATCCACTCTTTCGGCCAATCTTTGTTGCAATTAGAACATGCCCAGCAGCTATCTGTGTTTTGTTTAATTTCATCGATATTCAGTTTTGAAAATGTTACACACAACCATTTTCTGCAAGGCCTATAGCAGGATATTTTATATTAATTTCTTGCAAACTTTTTATCACATTCTCCACAATTATTGTTTTCAATTATTTTTTCTGGTAAACGTTTCTTTATTTAATGCTCCTCTCTTTCTCATTTTCTGCGTGTTTACGTTTATACAGGGTGATTCCGTTGGAGACCGTCAGATTTTGGAACAAGTTTACACTAGTCAAGACAGTCTCGAAACAATGTTTGGTTTATGGGCGGGGGCCTCTATTGAGAATATACAGGGTGATTTGTCGGATTCGACCTATTTTACTTTTATTGATAACTTTTGTATATGGCCTATATTCGATTTTGATGAAATTTTCAGCGAAGTACAATAATTATTCATTAATTTCGAAGTTTTTTCAAAATAAGCGGTATTTCATTGTGATAATTCCAGATCAATTGTGCAGGTTGAAAAAACATCCTGTACATCGCGTTTCCTAAACTACGCTATCTGTTTACGATTCCACTATAATAAGTCATTATTCGAGATTTTCTAATTTTTTTGGCACACTTCTAGTTTTCCGAGAATCTTTTTCAAGAAAAGACAATATCGAAATTTCGCACCAATCGATTCTACTTTACTTTGGTAGGGCTCATCCCATTTTGATGAAATTTGCAGTGTAGAACAATCTGAATGAGTACATTCAATAATTGCAATAATCTCTCAAAATCCAGGGTTGTCATTGTAATAATTTCAGATTAATTGTGCAGTTGAGAAAAAACACCTTGTACATTGCTTTTTCAAAACTTTCTGATTCGTTTCAGATTCTACAATAATATGTCACTATTGAGAAGTTTTTAATTTCTTTGGCACAGCTCTGGTTTTCCGAGAAAACATTTTTTAAGAAGAGCATAATCTAAATTTGGCTCACGAGCAATGCAAGTATTCTGCACTAGGTAGGAAAGCTGTATTATACAAGGATGCAAAGTTGTTCGTCAGTTCTAAAATATTCTATTCAAATTCGAGAATCATTTTCAATTACCCATTTTCTGTATAAAATCATTCCATTCAGAAAATTACTTGATTTAATTTTTTTGCAAACCTCTGCTTTTCAGTAAAAGGGTTATTTCTATGAAGCAATGACGTTATGTGATTTCGTTCAATAATGTCGATTGGAAATTAAAAAAAAAGGCGCAACTATGTTTTCGAAAATGATGAAACCATTTCGATAATTCAATGTAAATTTTCTGTTGATCCTTAAGTCCACTTGTCATTTGTTTCGTATGTTTGTTCAAAATTTGCTTTCATGTGTGTAGATTTGTTTGGTTTATATGCATATAAAGTAATATTCTGAATTGAATGATTTCATACAGAATATGAGCAACTAAATATGAACTTGGAATTTGACAAGAATATTCTAGAACTTAAGAACTGCTTTGCACCCTTGGAATATACAGCTTTACTACCTGGTGCAGAATACTTGCACTGCTCGTGAGCCAAATTTCGATTATGCTCTTCTTCAAAAATGTTTTTTAGGAAAACCAGAGCTGTGCCAAAGAAACTAAAAACTTCTCAATAATGACATCTTATTGTAGAATCAGAAACGATTAAGAAAGTTTTGGAAAAGCAATGTACAAGGTGTTTTTTCTCAACTGCACAATGAGAACCCTGGATTTTGAGAGATTGTTGCAATTATTGAGTGTACTCATTCGGATTGTTCTACACTGCAAATTTCATCAAAATTGGATGAGCCATACCAAAATTATTAATAAAAGTAGAATCGATTGGAGCGAAATTTCGACATTGTCTTTTTTTGACGAAAATTTCTCGGAAAACTAGAAGTGTGCCAAAAAAATTAAAAACTATTATAGTAGAATCGTAAACAGATAGCGTAGTTTTGGAAACGCGATGTACAGGGTGGTTTTTCAACCTGGACAATTATCAAAATAACAACTGCTCATTTTGAAAAATTTTTTTGGATTAATGAATTTGCTCATCAATATAGTACTTCGCTGAAAATTTCATTAAAATCGAATGAGCCATACCACAGTTATCAATAAAAGTCAAATCGGTCGAATCGGACAAATCACCCTGTATATTCTCAATAGAGACCCCCAACCATAAAACAAACATTGTTTCGAGACTGTCTGGACTAGTGTAAAATTATCCCAAAATCTGACGGTCTCCTCCGGAATCACCCTGTATATAATGGTGACGTTTTTATATTCAAGATGGGTTCGTACGCAGATGTTACAGTACCTTGTATACATTTCCCCGAAAATTTCCTGCATTATAAAATTCGGTAATGAAAGTCGTGATAGAGACGATGTGAACTATGGAATAGCTATAATTGGTATTTTGTATATTTGCCGATTATAGGCTTCTAAACAACCTCTCAGAATTAAGCTTTGTTCAATCTGAGCACGAGGGATATCGTTGAAATTCTTCTTCATGTTCGGGTTGACTTTAGGAACCCGCATGGCGATTTTCGTATTCTGGATATCTGGGGACGCGGACGTCTGCGGTGACTTCAGGAATTCCCACTCCAAATGTTTTATCCTTATTACGTCTGCGTCGACTTTAGGAACTCGCATTGGGAACTTCCTGTTCGGGTTACCTCTGCGATGATTTGAGGAATTCGAATTCTGAATTTTCCGTTATATAAATTGAGGGATGACTAAGGAACTCGCAATGTGAATTTCTTATTCTGGTTACGTCTGCGATAACTTCAGGAGCTCACATTGCGAATTCCCAAATCATGTTGTGTTTATATATGACCACTGGGATATCAAAATATAGTTTGCATAAAAACCCGATTAGGACCTCTCAAATCTCATCACTCTTATAAAACTCAGTGTTACTTGGGAAATCACCCTTTTAAAATTCCTCCAAGAATTCCCTTATGACCATATTCAAAATACCCTGTCTATTTGTTGTTGGTTGTCAATTTTTTCATTTATCTTTCCAATTTGTTTCCTTCCAGTTCTTTTCTCAGTACCTTTATCCATCATCTATATTCTCTTCGATAGCTGTAGATATTTCTTCCGTTCTATGTAGACTTATATTCCTCCTCATAGCCTTAGCTATCTCCTTATTGGGTTCTCTCAACTGATTTGCGTTCGTCAAAATCTTGTCCTCCTGGTTTTTTTCTCTATCAGCTGAAAGGTTTCACAAGCAATAATAATTTTTCAGGAAATTACTCGGAATAACTCCTTAGAATATTGAAAAATACGATTGTGCAATCAGTAGTATACCACAATCAAATCTCATAATTACAATTTACAGGGTGTTGAATCTCCGCACGGAAAAAGTTCCATATTCATTAAATATCGAACTGGAATTTTTGTGGAATATGAATATGAATCTATCCACCGGTTGAGAAGTGAATCTTACGTTCCAAATATCAACCGGCTATACTGAGTGGTTCAAAAGTTATGAAAAATTGAAATTATTGGAGAATAAGTATAAATCACCCTGTATCTCTGCTATGGCACTGATTATATCTATTACATATAGGTTTTTTGAACTCGTCTACAATAGCTTCACTTCAGGTTACCGTCTTTTAATTCGCCAATGAAACACCCTGTATACGAAATAAATATTAGAGAATACAATGTTAACCGATTTCTATAAAATATGGGATACCAACCTTTCCATCACTTCACCTACAGGAATGTCTCAAATATAAGCATTGTAATAGGATCAACATGACAAGAAATAAGATGTAATACTTCTCCGACAACATACAGTGCAAAATTATGGAACAAATTCATTTTCTCAGAAGAAAAATATTTGGCAACAAAATCCTGAAACAGGTCAATTTTTGTTTTCACAATTTTGTTTTACCAAATTTATATGCATTTTTGAAGGATTTTTGTTGCACCCTGTGCCATCCGCATCAACCCTCTAAATTGTGATAATTTTAGGGGGTATTCGTTATTTAGGTATTCAATCAATAAATTCTGGAACTCGACTGGTTTTTATTTCCATATGTATTTCATACATGAAATTATTCTGTCATGTGCGCGAGAGCACCTGCGCCATATAATATACTAATATCAGTATTGTACAGTCTGCTCCTAAAAATTCTCACATAAATTTGTTGAATAGGGAAAGTAGGTCATGTGGTACTTTTTTCGCAAGATCTTTGTATCTTTTTTACGGGCGTGCAGATATTTTCAAGAAAAAAATTTTTTTTTTTGAAAAATTAGTTAGTGATTCTCCGGGTGGTACTTCAATGCCGAAAGATTACCAATGTCTCTCCATTTTTTTTTCTCCATTAAAGGGTTCGTAGGGGTTGACAGTTGTGCATGAACAAAACTGTAACGGTCGACTTTCATTCGGTGATAAATTTCATCAGGTATCAGTAAATGAGCCATGACAAAGTGCACATACTGGAAACCTCTTTGAAGTAACTAATTTTTTAAAAAAAAATTTTTTCTTGAAAATTTCTGCACGCCTGTAAAGGAGATACAAATACCTTGCCAAAAATTACCACATGACCCACTGTCCTTATTCAAAAAATTTAAAGGGTTGATGGGGATGGCACAGAGTGCAACAAAAATCCATTAAAAATGCATAAAATTTGGTAAAAGTGAAACAAAAATTGACCTGTTTCAGTATTTTGTTGCCAAATATTTTTCTTCTGAGGAAATGAATTTGTTCCATAACTTTGACGCGCACTTTATATTTAAAAACGACCTTGTCACTTCATTGCACAAAAGTAAGAATTTTTTCTCGTCTTACTGGAAAAAAATAAAATCTTCAACAAGTCAGACAGACTCACTTGAGCGAGCCTAAGAAAAAATATTGTTTGAGATTATTATATATTTAGAGATTTAAGACTTTTATATTCGTGCCATTGTAACTGGCGCCTCACTGAATTGTGGATTGATAAAGTTAGCAGAGCTTACACCGCCCACTGTTGCATTTTAAAAATAACTATCAAGTTTCAATTATAAGGGATGAGGATTTTCGATTGAATCATTGAAAAGAAGAAAATTGCAGATATACTACATACTCTTGAAACCATTTGGCGTACTTTAATCATTTGAGACCTGAATCGGCGTTGAATCGGATTCATTCGGCAGAATGGCATCGCATTCGTCCTCTAGAACTAGCACGCCATCATTTAAGAAGATGTTCAACGTTATGAATGTAAAACTATAGCCATTGTGAAAGATGAATGAGTGTCCAAATAATTTTTGTATTCCGAAACTATAATCATATAGTTCCTCAAAATAAGAAAAACTATTCTGAAGAAACACTTTTATTCTCAAGGAATCTGAGAACAAGAATTGAAACGAATTGTTCATACTTTATTTGAAATAAATAATAAAAAAATTCCAGCTGTAGAATTCCTGCTTATAAACTTCCATATTTCATTTCTGATTTCATATAAGTTCCAAATTCCCCAGTGTTAAGGAACACCTCATCATCTTCATCGAAATTGTTTGAAGTAATCACCAATTCACTCAGAATATCGTCATGACACTTTTCATTCTCTTCGTCAGAATCGGCTACCAAAATAGGAGTAGCACCATCATGCAGATTTGACTTACTAATTGATCTTTTATAGATTTCTCTCGATACACTCCTGGTAAAGGAGAATCTTTTCGATTTCTGTCTTGTAAGTGGTGGCCGAACAAATATCTCTTTTCTAATATCTACTAGCCTTGAAGCATGCTTGTCGATTATTGACCATGCTATATCGATATCTGCTTCTTTGGCATGTTCATGGGTAACACAAAATCTAATGATATATTTTCCTTTAACCATTGAAGGGATCATGTGTAATTTTCCCGCAGCGTTTATGATGGCAAGAAGATTTTGATTAACTATGTCACTAGCTTTAATACGGAAACAAACTAAGCCCAGCTTTACATCATTCATTACTTCAAATCTTTTATCTTTAAGAACCAGGCTTTCAAAATATTTTGCCAATTTAATATGATTTCTTATATATGACTGAAGACCACTGATGCCATATTTCCGAATAACAAACCAAAGTTTTAATGCTCTGAATCTTCTGCTCAAAGGAATGCCCCAATGTCTGTAGTCTATAGCTTCGTCAGCATTAGCGTGTTGTAAATAAAGTGGGTCGACAACCAACGCATGTGTAAGTCTCTTTCTAGATTTTACCCATAAACAGGAACAATCGAAGTTAACCAGTAACCATTTATTGGGGTTGATGTTGAAAGAGTCGGAATATTCCAGACCTTTAAGGAGGTATTTCAGTTCTGGCAGTATGAGTGCGTTGCCGCCATAAGCACCGTCCACATGTAACCATGTACAAGGTTTGTCGTTGCATACAGGCCCGATTTCTGTTAAATTGTCGAACGAGCAGCACGATGTCGACCCCAGTGTTGTTGAAACGAAAAACGGCAACAACCCTTTTGCTTCATCCTCTTCCATTGCTTTTGATAGGGCTACACCACGAAGAGAACAGTTCTCGTCCGGATCTAATATCCTCAAATTAACTAGTAGTATCTTCGCTGCTTTTTCAACGCAAGAATGTGATTCCCTCGAACAATATCCTACTAATTTTGGCAAAAAAACACTGTCTTCTATATCAGGATTTTTTTTCTTTAGATATTTTATTGCTTCATTTCTTGCAGCTAACATTGACACTAAAATACATTCACTTGCAGAACCTTGAATAACACCTCCTCCTGGGCTTCCTTTTGAAGATGTGATGAAATGATTCGGTAAGCCTATAGCTTTGGCTAACCAATCAATAACTATTGTTTCTAATTCTGTGCAAGATGGACTGGCAGCCTGAAAAATAAATAGTTTGCAGTCAGTCAGATTAGCTTTCATTGGATAATGCAATAGAAACGTTTCAATTGCGAGATTGAGAACATAATTATTCGAACAGTTTGAGAAAACTCAATTTTAATTATCGTCGAGAAGTATACACACATGGAAGATTTTCAAGTAATTGAAAAGATATCAAAATACACGCATTGTGAAATGAAAAAATCCCCATTACCTCGAATAAACAAGTTTCCTCTCAGCTTATTTCAATATGTGTTGTACAAAAAATTCCGGTTTAGGAATCTTCAATTCATAGCAGTCAGGGTGAAGCAGTTGGTTCTTCAGTTTATGAGTACAGAACAAATTATATAAATGAACTCGCATAATAATTGAAACGAGTATTTTCCAGACTCCTGGAGAAAAAGTCCCAAAAAGTCACTCACATTTCTTGAAATTATTTGCAAATCAATTCTTCAGATATTTCACATTCAATTATCTCGAACAGTTTTCCAGATATTATTCCTAGTGTGAAACATTAAATCCCTGTAATTTGTCATAAAAAACTCAACTTCTTCAAATAGTACCACAGATCAATGATTACAGGTGGGGCATTACGAAACCATAATTTTAGGGAGATCATGAATATGATATGAAAATAAGGTATTCTCATCAGAAAAGCAGTGTGGTATCGTTTTCCTTCACTTTTGGTGCAGTCAGTAGAGTCGATAGTAATTTGAGCCACTGAGTACTGTGGTTGAGTATTCAACTGAGTCAAATATAATCAATGGTACTGTCCATCCCATTAAGATTTAAATAATTTTCCTAGCCCAAAATGCCCACGAGTTATCGAACTATTGAGCACCAATGACTCACTCTGTATCTACAGAGTTATTGAACGGATTTCACCCATTCACGAATTTGAGCTTTGTCATTAAGCTCCAAATCTGCTTTACAAGTATATAGTTTCTGAGTTGTTTCGTCCGGCAGTAATGCTAGTTATGATCGACCGTAAGGCTGATCGTGAAAACAATCATTTCCGAGAAAAACGGCTCAGGGTCTTGGTATTTGACGAGCAGGTTCGGTTGTTCGGTACTTGATTGGAACTATCATCTTCTCAACGATACGTGCAAATCTTCGTGGGGAAGTAGCTTCGAAGCACCCAATCAGAACGAAACGAAAGTGCACCTTTAAGCTGCGAGTCAGGCTGGGGTGGAAAATTACCCTAGCTTACATTTGTATACAACTGCGTCTACTGCAGGAGCCGAGGCGCAGTGGAATCAGCCTACAGGTGGCTCAGAGAGCGTCTTTATTCGTCGATGCGACCTTCGCTTCGGCAGTGGACGGATTTATATACGGAATATAGGAGAATTGGGAGGAAAATGAATGAGAAATCGTTATTAACTTTAATTGCAAACTATTAGGAACTACAGGTACCTCTTTAATCGTTTAAATAGTGAAAATCATGATGGGCTAAAGAGTAGTAATATTAAGGAAGAAATAAAACTATGATTAAAAATTTCTGAATGGTTGTAATTCATTTTGTATTCATTCTTTCCACAACTTGACTTTGCCACGTGAAAGAACCGAAACCAGATGTTGGTATGTTGAAATAACGAACTCGGAGTCCTCATGAAGGAATCAAGCAATCACAATGTTTTCATGATCGGGAGTCAAGGGATAAACGTCTTTCATAAATCCTAAATCAATTTTCTGAATAAGCTTATTTCTTCAATGAGATTTTTTTACAGAATATCGCAAAAATTTTCAGACATTCGAAGTTTTCGAATTTTTAAGTATCTAGCTTTAGGTCAGAATGTAAGTGGAGAGATAACATTTCTTTTCCCACATTTATTGTGAACCAATTTTTATATTTCTGACTCAAATTATTCCTTTCCTCATCAAATAAAGTTTTGAAATGAAATAAATCTTTATCCATTGGTGAACCTACCGAACTCAAGTTTGTTCAACTACGCAGTAGTTACGCAATAATGCTCGTCACACCGTTGTGGTCTGACCCAGCTTTGCTAGATCGACAAGCCTAAAATATCGTACTAGTTGTCCAAAATAATCGTATTTCATAGTTCATATTATCGTACACCTACCGTTGTTTCTTTTAGTTCGTATTCGGAATAAAGGAATATATCGAATATCGTGGAGTCTCAACTTTAAAATATAGTATAACAAAAGACCACAATACTAGGAAAAAACGAGTTTGGAACCAAAATTGTTGGAATATTGAACTGAAGTCGTTTTCAGGGCACGTTTCCAGATAACAGGCCAAAACATTTGGGTTGAGCTCTTTTTGAGGTCCATTCTAAAAATTTCACTTTATTCATAATTTTTGTTCTTAAGAAACTAAATATCTCGTCACCTGAGTGATAGCAAGAATGCTTTTTTGTTTTGAAATAATTAAGAATAAGAAAGAAACAGGATTTAATCGAGCCTTAGCTAGCATCATTCTCATGGAATATCAATTTTCAATGCTGCAAACCAAAGACTACTCTAATATTTTCAGTATATTTCGTAGGAGGCGTCAAAAAAGCCGCTCCATAAATGGAACAGTATTTCTGTTATGGAGAATGCCGACAGAGTTGTTGATTTATGGTATCTGTGTTACAGCATGAAATACTTGTCAAAAAAGTCAGTTCGAAGTGCCTACTAGCATAGTTCTCATAACTTAGTCTAGGTTTCAAACAAAACCACTCTAGCAAAAAACAACGCCGACTGGTTTCGTCTTTATTCTAAAGTCTTCTTCAGGGCTCTGAAATGGACAATGGTGAATAAAAGTTAACGATACAAAAATATTATTGTATGCCTAAATATAGAATAATTAAGATATATAGATGTTAGTACGTTTTACATTGTCATAGTGTCATATTGATTGTTTTTGTATCGTTAACTTTTATTCGCCATTGTCCATTTCAGAGCCCTGAAGAAGACTTCAGAATAAAGTCGAAACCGGTCGGCGCTGTTTTTGAATGAGTGGTTTTGTTTGAAACCCAGACCTTCTTCCTCTGAAAAAACAACGTTATTAATACAATCATTAAAAAATTTCAAAAAGCACTGCCGTGAAGGCAGCAACTTTTGCGAACTTACGGTTCAGCCTTACGGCCGACTGCGTGAACACAATAACTTCCGAAAAAAAAACTTAGGAACTCGATATTTGTAGAGAAGGTTTGGACCTAAATTACGAAGGCCGAATTCTTGAATGGGTAAAATCCACCCAATGATTTCGTAGATATACCCAATCAAAATTTTATTTTTTCAATATTTCCAAAAATACAGATCAGATCGAATTGAAATCCAGTACTTCATCGAAAAATAACAGTTCGAAGTTTCATACAGAATTTTATGAGGATGATATGATAAGAAAATCATAGAAATTTTTTTTTTCAAATTGTTCTAATGACACGATTATCACGAAATTTCGCATGAAGTTGTCCTTTAGCATCTCAAAACTACCTGTGAAGTTTTATCAGGACTGAATCAGTACTTCTCGAGTTATACCGAAAAAATAAACGATATCGAGAAGAAAACCTCGAAATTTGACATATTTTTTCCCGATATCTCCGAAACTTATGATCGTATCGAACTGAAATTTGGGACACTGCTGTGAAATATGAAGTTCAAAGTGTGAGTGGTTTTTTTTTCGGATATGATGAATGGTGTCCGAAAAAAAAAATTTTTTGGAAAAAAATTTCGAAAAAATTTTTTTTTTAAATTTACTGACAATATGATCCTGACGAAATTTGGCTCAAAGTTGCGCGTCGTTATACTCCACCCAACTGCCAAGTTTGAATCCAATCTCTCAAGTAGTTTCTGAAATAAAAAATAAATAACTTCAAAACTATAACTCCGAAACTATTCGACCGATTTGGCCCATTAACGAACTCAACTGCGGCATTCTAATGCGCCACCTATCCTGAGAGTTTCAAGTTGCTAGCTTGCTTCTGTCGACAGTTATCGTGTCTACGGCCGGCCGGCCGGACAGAATCGATTTTGACACCGGATTCGTCATCAGTGAGACCAACCTAGTCGATTGAGACCATTTTCGGCTCAATCATCCAAAATTACAGACATTTGGACAAAACGATAGCACGCTGTTCCCCTAGAACATACGCGCAAAAACAGATTTCCCTGAAATACCTTTACATGAGAATGATGGGAGATATTTCTCATGAAATATCACTTTTGTCTGTTGAAAATTGACGACTCCTCCACAATATTCTAGCATATCCGTCCGTCCGCCGTCCGTTGTCCGGGGCTATTCTCTGAAAGGACTGAACCGAACTCCGTGAAATTTGGTAGAAGGATCGTGTGTCGCTCAGGATTGATCCTCCAAGCTTTTCAGCAGGATCGGTGTACCCTAAGGGTTCAAAGCTGGGGGTAGGAGGAAAAAGAATATTTCTCGAAAACTTACCACCAAATTTTCATGAAATTCTCAACGTTGATTACTGTTGCATAACTCAACCTAAAAATTTTCACTTGGATGATTTGCGACCACTGGTCTCTATGTTATAAAGAAAATCTTCGAAAGCACTGACGTGAGGTCCGGAGCTTTTACGCGCTTGTTCGAATTCTAACTATTATATCAACACGAAATTTTGCACCTTGTTGCGTGATGGTAATCCTCAACGGATGCGAAGTTTTTGCGGAAATTACGTTAAAATTCAAAATAACAACGAAATTTGGTACATTTTGGTTTATTATTTGATAAAATCAAATAAAAATCTTAGTGATCGACCAACAAAAAAAAAATTTTAACCCCCCCTGAAAATTTCACAGTTTACGTTTTGGAGTATGTAGATTTGAATGAACGAATAAAAAAAAATCCGTCCGTCCGCCGTACGCCGTCCGTTGTCCGAGGCTTTTCTCTGAAAGTACTACCCGAAATCCGTAAAACTTGGTACGAAAATCGTTCGTCGCTCGGGATTGATCCTCCAAGCTTTTCAGCAGGATAGGTGTACCCTAATGACTCAAAATTAGGGGTGGGAGGGAAAAATAAATATTTTTCGAAAACTTACCACCGAATTTTCATGAAACTTTCAATGTTGATAACTGTTGCATAACTTAACCTAAAAATTTTCACCCGGATGATTTCTGTCCAGTGGTTCCTAAGGTATAAAGAAAAATGCTGCAAATTTGGGGGTGAAGAACCAATGGGTTATGAATAGTAAACAGCTTGCCACAAAAGTAAAGTAAGTCGTCAATAATTCTTGTACGAAGAATGACCAAGAAAAGTCCTCGCTTTATTTTTTCAGATGGGAATATACACTGTGTCCGTAAAGTATGGAACAAGTTCATTTTTAGCTAAACAGGTCATTCTAAGAAATAATCCTGAAACACGTCGATTTTTGATTTTAATTCACCGTATTTTTAAATAATAATCTAATATGCAGGGTGAATCACGTTCGAGTAATGACGTCACCGTCATTTTTTTTAAATGGAACAACCCCATTTTGTCTCAATATTCGGATTACTCTAGCTGAGCTGATTCTAAAAATGTATCACATGTTGATTCCAATTGGTACAGGGTGGACAAAAATACAATAGTTTTGTGTGTGCTCATAAAGTAACGCGTAACATTCTTTATTAGGTGAATTAAAAATATTATCAAAAATACTTATTGTCTAGCGGACAGAATATGCCCTTGCTGTATTTGACACACAGTGTATAAATTCTTGTTGAATTTTGTGTATGGTTACTTGCGTAATATTGTTTATTTTTGTTCGAATTTCCTTTTGTACATCTTCAATATTTGCTGGTTTCGTTTTATAAATAACATTCTTCAGATGGCCCCACAGAAAATAATCCAAAGGATTTAAATCTGGTGACCTCGCTGTCCATTCAGTGGTTCCACGTCTACCAATCCGCCTGTTCGGAAAAAATGCATTTAGGTACCTTCTAACATCTAAAGCATAATGTGGAGGTGCACCATCCTGTTGAAACCATGAACTTTCATCAAAACCTCCAGGATTACGTCTGCTGGGAAACAAATTACGTAAAGTAGGTACGAGATACCCCCTTAAAAACTCAAGGTACTTTGCCCCGTTCAAATTACCTTCGATAAAGTAGGGTCCAATGATTCGATTTCGTACAATTCCGGCCCATACATTTACCTTTTGAGGGTATTGTGTATGATGCTCACGCATCCAGTGGGGGTTTTCTTTTGCCCAGTATCTACAATTCTGACGGTTAACCTCACCATTTAATGTGAAAGTGGACTCATCAGAAAAAATAATGTTTTGTATCAAGACAGGGTCTCAGTGACATTTATCCATCTTCGCAAAATTGGAGTCTTCTATCGGGATCATCTTCGTTCAATTCTTACACAAGTTTGATTTTATAAGGATGCCATTTTTCAAGCTTCAATAGTTTGTGTACCGTTGTTTTGCTAACACCGATATCGCGACTAACTTTACGAACAGAAGTGTGCGCATCTTCTTCAAAACTCAGTAAGGCATCTAATGCTGTATCAGCATTTGCAGGTGGACGACCTGATTTGCGTACGTTTTCAACCGTACCAGTTTCTCGAAATTTCGTTTCAATCTTACTGACTGTTGAACGCGTTATAGGTCTTTCTGGATATTTATCAGTAAACAAATTGCACACTTCCATCTGAATTCGCGATCTGTCTTCATACCCAATCATCATAAGTATTTCAATTCTTTGTGTTACACTTAACTCCATTTCTACTTCCAATTAAATCTAAGCAATCATTCGAATATTCACGAATACCAAAAATATTGTAGTACCAAACTGTAACTGAACATCAATAAATTACTAAACAAATAATGACATTTCACAAAAAACTAGACGACTATATTTTTTATAAATAGATAAGAAATAATTTCTTTCATATTCTGTCTGCTAGACCACAAGTACCAAACATGTTTGGAAACAGCTCATTTTTATTACTCTAAACATGTAGCAAACTACGGGGTGTTACATTTAAACCAATTGCCGCTAGACAATAAGTATTTTTGATAATATTGTTAATTTACGTAATAAAGAATGTTACGTATTACTTTATGAGCACTCACAAAATCTTGTATTTTTGTCCACTCTGTACCAATTGGAATCAACATGTGATACATTTTTGGAATCAGCTCAGCTAGAGTAATCTGAATATTGAGACAAAATGGAGGTGTTCCATTAAAAAAAATGACGGTGACGTCATTACTCGAACGCAATTCACCCTGTATATTAGATTATTATTTTAAAATACGGTAAATTAAAATCAAAAATCTACGAGTTCAGGATTATTCCTTAAAATGACCTGTTTAGCTAAAAATGAATTTGTTCCATACTTTACGGACACAATGTATGGAATGAAACGTAATTGACGTTACTTTTTCGGCACGCTGTAAAAGTTTTATTTAAGGTATCAATCGCATTGGGTTATTTAACTGAGAAAATAATAAACCCTTGTGTAAAATTTGCAGCGTTTTGGTTTATTATTTGATAAAATCAAATATTAATCCTTAGTGATCGACCAAAAAAAAAATTACCCCCCCCTGAAAATTTCACAGTTTATGTTTGTAGATTTGAATGAACTAATAAAAAAAAATCCGTCCGTCCGCCGCACGCCGTCCGCTGTCCGCCATCCGTTGTCCGGGGATTTTCTCTGAAGGAACTGAACTGAAATCCGTGAAACTTGGTAGAAAATCGTGTATCGCTCGGCATTGATCCTCCAAGCTTTCCAGCAGGATTGGAGTACCCTAAGGTCTCAAAATTGGGGGTAGGAGGAAAAAAAGTATTTTTCGAAAACTCACCGAATTTTCATGAAACTTTCAATATTCATCACTGTTGCATAACTCAAACCTAAAAATTTTCACCCGGCTGATTTCCGACCAGTGGTTCCTGAGTTATAAAGAAAAACTCTGCAAATTTTGGGGTGAAAAATCAATGAGTTATGAGTAGTATACAGCGTGCCAAAAAAGTAACGCAACTCGAGAATAATTTTTGAACGAAGAATTATTAAGACAAATCCTCGCACCCGTCGATTTCAAATCTCGAAAGCGATGTATCCTGTGTTTCTTTGAATTTGATATTTCCCACCACCAACGCCCCGCACCCCCCTACTTTATTTTTTCAAATTGGAATATATGTGTAGTGACACATCAAATGAAAGAAAATTTGATTACCTACTCAGTATTTGATTGAAAAAAGAATTTGTTGTGCCGTTTTCCAATAAAAAGTTAGGAATTAATTTACAATTTGTGATTGGAGAGTACTGCAATCAGACCATTATTCTTTAAATAATTATTCTTAAGGAAAACCCACGAATCCATGGATTTGTGATTCCGAAAGCAGGTGTCCCTATGCTTTTTTGAATTTGAAATCTCCCACCCTTTACGCTCCACACCCCATACTGTTTTTTTCAAATAGTAATATATGCAGGGCTGGGCAAAATACATGCTTGGCTTAGTTGAAATACAAATTACAAAATACTTTCTCGCAGGTATTTGAAATACAAAATACAAAATACTTTCAAGTCGGTTATTTGAAATATAAAATACAAAATACTGTATTTTAACTATTTGTATTTGAAATACAAATTACAAAATACATTCAGGTGTTACGTAAAATGTGAAAAGAGTAAAATTAATTCAGCTCAGCTATTTTATCGCTAAGTAAAGAATTTCCTTTCAGAAACACAAGATTTTTGAATGTAGTATCAGACAAACAGCCTCTTGTTGGGGAATGAATAAAATCTGCTAAGGAAAATAATCTTTCTACAGGTCCTGATGGGCAGAAACTTGTGTTATTTTGTATGAACACATTTTTACGCGCTTGTTCTGGGGAACAGCGCGTTATCATTTCATCACGATGTCTGTAATTTTCGAATTTTGAGCCGAAATTGGTCTCAAACGACTAGGTTGGACTCACTGATGAAGAATCCGTAACTTTCGAAAGGAAGGACCTAGAGTTTTGAAATTTTCAGGTTAGGTTAAGATCCTGAATATCTCGGTTAAGTTCCTTAATGGGCCAAATTTGCCGAATTGTTTTTGTGCTACAGTCATTTGAAATTTTGATTTTTCAATAACTCGAAAAATATTCATCTGATCGAAATGAATCTTGGTTGAAATATGAACAGTGTCAATAAGAAGAATCCATGGAAAAATTCGAAAAAAAATATTTTCATTTTTGAGAACTTTTTTTTTAATTTTCCTATTTCATTGAAATTTCCAAGGCACTATTTCGCAATGTGAACAAGCGTGTAAAAGCTGCTGACTTCACGTCAGTGCTTTTCTAGATTTTTCATGTTAGGATAATGTTGAAGGGTGGTAAGCTCTTTGCTCTTATCGTTTTTAGAAGTTGATTAACTCTAACTCCATGATGAAATGACCATTGCGCAGGACCTTTTCTTCCTTTCCATTTGCCGAAAATATGATTGCTAGCAAAAGAACTAGATGAAGCAGATGAACGTCGCGCCATCTGAAGGGAGATTCAGGGACTATTTTCTGTGGAGCGCTCAGCGCTAAATGTATTTTTTCGAAAGTATTTCGAAGGCAAAAGTATCGAAATACAAAATACAAAATACTTCAGCGTCAGGTATTTGAAATACCAATTACAAAATACTTTTTCAAGAAGTAATTGAAATACAAATACAAAATACGTATTTGTATTTCAAATACGTATTTCAATTACAAGTATTTGAAATACTGCCCAGCCCTGAATATATGGATTGTGATATATCAAATGGAAGTACATTCCATTGCATATCGAGTGGCGTGACTGAAAAAAGAATATATTAAGATATATGAAGCAATATCCGCAGGACCCTTTTCATCAATTCTGCGCCCAACAAGCAGGTGCACAATTCAAGTTTCGGAATAGTAACATATTTTGAAGGTGTTACCCTCATTTTGGTGCGAAACAACTGAACGAAAGAATCGGAACTTCGGATAAAAATGCAGCTTGCATATGAGTCTTTTGAAGCATCGCAAAAACAATGAATATCAATCAACTTATGATTCAAAGGAATCACAAACAAGTTATTCAAAGTTTCTAAGCTAACTTGAAAATTTAACCAAAATGACTTTGATTTTTCATTAACTTCTGTGTCCCAAGAAATGTGTAGTGACCACAAATTCTGAATCAGTATTTTACTGGGAATTGTCACTGGACTAATTAGTCCTAAATGATCATAGATTTCTGCAGTAGCTGATAATTCTTCTAGACAAAAGTGGTGGAATCGAAAGTTGTTTTAATTTGAAAGATAAAGAATCCGTTTGAACCCTCCATTGAATACCGAGCGTTTTACAACTTGATTTGTCTTCCAAATCAAGCACCCAATTTGGAATATTCATTTCCTCAAAGTGTGAAATTATATCCGCGCGAAATAAATTTCTTAAGCGTAAATTTAGAAGAATCAAGAATTGTGTGAATATCGCTACATAATTGTTTGAGTTCCTCCTTATCGTTAGATCCAGTAAGTAGATCATCCACAAAAAATCATAAAAAAATAGTCTTAATAGCAATTGGATATTCACTTATACTCGTTTCAGTTAAATGTTTCAGGCATTCAATCGCTAAGTATAACGCTCATCTAGTACCATAGGTTACTGTATTTAATTGAAAAATTGGAAATACCTCGCAATCGTTTTCTCTCTAAATTATTTGTTGTTGAGGTCTATGTTCATTATGCATGAGAATTTGCCTATACATTTGACAAACATCTGCAGACACCACGTACTGTTAAATTATAAATCTCATTAAAATATCTGTCATTTCATTTTGAACTTCAGGTCCGATATACTGTAAGTGTTTGGGAGACCACCCAGAAGGGGTTTTAGAACAACCATCGAAAACTGTCCTCAATTTGGTGGTGATACTTTCGGTTCTTAATATGCCGGGATGAGGAAGAAAAAATTCTATAGAACTTGAAGGATTTGTTACTTTGCTCATGTTACCTAATCGTGATATATACTCATGAATGAAATCAAAATATACATTTTTGAAAGTTTTGTCAGTAAACATTCTCTCTAAGAATTTGAATCGGTTAATGGCATTTTGTTGTAAATCACCTAATACTTTTGGAGAGTTCTGAAGGATATCTGTAAATAAATTGACCGTTTTTTTTGTGGTGTACCTTTTAAATATTTCTTCATATTGTTCGTCGTCTTATGTCATAAGATGTTTTTTACTATAAATGTCCCCCAACTCCCAAAATTTCTGCAACTTATCATCCTCAAGAACATACACTTTGGAAAAATTACATAAATAAGTAGTAGATTTAGGAAGGATCCCTGTAACTGTCCAACCAAATTTCGTATTATCTAATGGCGGCATATTTTTTCAGCTATGTGAACCTGGCAATTGACCTTAAAATAATTTTGGAAAAAATTTGTGATCGGTTGAACCCGGTAGGTACACGATTGTACCACAAAAATTTTCGCTTGTACCCTTAACGTTTGATTTATACAACCATTATAACTTTTGAACCCACCGGCACCCCAAAAAAAATTAAATTTTTCCATGAAGCCTTGGTGCAGGATTGTACCAGGTAGGTACCCGATTGTACCACTTCCGTTTTTAATGAAATTCCTATGGTTTTTCCTACACATAATATCGATTTTTTTTTCTCTTCAACGCGTGATTGACCGATAGTCGATAGAATTTTTGTGTGAAACTTCTGTAGTCGATTGTACCCTGTAGGTACCCGATTGTACCTCAAAAATTTTCGTTTGTACCCTAACGTTTTCTTTATACAGCCATTATAACTTTTAAACCCACCGGTACCCAAAAAAAATTTACATTTTTCCATGAAAACTTGGCGAAGGATTGTACCAGGTAGGTACTCGATTATTACACTTTTATTTTTGCTGAAATCCCCATGGGTTTTTCTACACATCAAATCGAATTTTTCTTTCTCTTCAACTCGTGATTGGCCGATAATTGATGGAATTTTTGTGTGAAAATTCTATGGTCGATTGTACCCGGTAGGTACACGATTGTACCAAAAAAACTTTCTTTATACAGCCATTATAACTTTTGAACCCACCGGTACCCAAAAAAAATTGAATTTTTCCATAAAAACTTGGTGAATGATTGTACCAGGTGGTACCTGATTGTAGCACTTTCACTCTGCTGAAATCACCATGGTTTTTCATACACATCAAATAGAATTTATTTTTCTCTTCAACTCATGATTGGCTGATAATCGATGGAATTTTTGTGTGAAACTTCTGTAGTCGACTGTTCCCAGTAGGTACCCGATTGTAACACAATTTTTTTTTGTACCCTTAAAGTTTTCTTTATACATCCATTATAACTTTTGAACTCACCAGCACAAAAAAAAAATAATTTTTCCTGGAAAACTTGGTGGAGGATTGCACCAGGTAGTTATCCGATTGTACCACTTGTATTTTTGCTGAAATCCCCATGGTTTTTCCTACACATCAAATCGAAAATTTTTTTTCTTCAAATCGTGATTGACCGATAATCGATGGAATTTTTGTGTGGAAATTCTGTGGTAGATTGTACCCGGAAGGTACCCGATTGTTCCACAAATATTTTTTTTTACCCCAGACGTTTTCTTCATACAGCCATTATAACTTTGAACCCACCGGCACCCAAAAAAAAATTGGAATTTTTTCATAAACACTTGGTAAATGATTGTACCAGGTGGTACCCGATTTTACTACTTTCATTTTGCTGAAATCCCCATGGTTTTTCATACACATCAAATGGATTTTTTTTCTCTTCAACTCGTAATTGACCGATAATCGATGGAATTTTTGTGTGAAACTTCTGTAGTCGATTGTTCCTAGTAGGTACCCGATTGTACCACAATTTTTTTTTGTACCCATAACGTTTTCTTAATAAATCCTTTATAACTTTTGAACACACCGGCATCAAAAAAAAAAAAATTGAATTTTTCCATGAAAACTTGGTGAAGGATTGCACCAGGTATGCATCCGATTGTACCACTTGTATTTATGCTGAAATCCCCATGTTTTTTCCTACATATCAAATCGAAAAATTTTTTTCTTCAAATCGTGATTGACCGATAATCAATGGAATTGTTGTGTGGAAATTCTGTGGTATTGTACCCGGTAGGTACCCGATTGTTCCACGAAAATTTTTCCTTGGTTTTTCATACACATCAAATAGAATTTATATTTTTCTTCAACTCGTGATTGACTGATAGTCGATGGAATGTTTGTGTGAAACTTCTGTAGTTGACTGTACCCAGTAGGTACCCGATTGTACCACAAACATTTTTCCTTGGTTTTTCATACACATCAAATCGAATTTTTTTTTCTGTTCAACTCGTAATTGGCTGATAATCGATGGAATTATTGTGTGAAACTTCTGTAGTCGATTGTTCCTAGTAGGTACCCGATTGTAACACATTTTTTTTTTGTACCCTCAAAGTTTTCTTTATACATCCATTATAACTTTTGAACTCACCGGCACAAAAAAAAAAATAATTTTTCCAGGAAAACTTGGTGGAGGATTGCACCAGGTAATTATCCGATTGTACCACTTGTATTTTTGCTGAAATCCCCATGGTTTTTCCTACACATCAAATCGAAAAATTTTTTCTTCAAATCGTTATTGACCGATAATCGATGGAATTTTTGTGTGGAAATTCTGTGGTAGATTATACCCAGAAGGTACCCGATTGTTCCACAAATATTTTTTTTTTACCCCAGACGTTTTCTTTATACAGCCATTATAACTTTTGAACCCACCGGCACCCAAAAAAAAATTGGAATTTTTTCATAAACACTTGGTAAATGATTGTACCAGGTGGTTCCCGATTATACTACTTTCATTTTGCTGAAATCCCCATGGTTTTTCATACACATCAAATCGATTTTTTTTCTCTTCAACTCGTAATTGACCGATAATCGATGGAATTTTTGTGTGAAACTTCTGTAGTCGATTGTTCCTCGTAGGTACCCGATTGTACCACAATTTTTTTTTGTACCCATAACGTTTTCTTAATAAATCCTTTATAACTTTTGAACACACCGGCATCAAAAAAAAAAAATTTAAATTTTTCCATGAAAACTTGGTGAAGGATTGTACCAGGTATGCATCCGATTGTACCACTTGTATTTATGCTGAAATCCCCATGTTTTTTCCTATATATCAAATCGAAAAATTTTTTTGTTCAAATCGTGATTGACCGATAATCAATGGAATTGTTGTGTGGAAATTCTGTGGTATTGTACCCGGTAGGTACCCGATTGTTCGACGAAAATTTTTCCTTGGTTTTTCATACACATCAAATAGAATTCATATTTCTCTTCAACTCGTGATTGACTGATAGTCGATGGAATGTTTGTGTGAAACTTCTGTAGTTGACTGTACCCAGTAAGTACCCGATTGTACCACAAAAATTTTTCCTTGGTTTTTCATACACATCAAATCGAATTTTTTTTTCTGTTCAACTCGTAATTGGCCGATAATCGATGGAATTATTGTGTTAAACTTCTGTAGTCGATTGTTCCTACTAGATACCCGATTGTACCACAATTTTTTTTTTGTACCCATAACGTTTTCTTTATACATCCATTATAACTTTTGAACTCACCGACATCAAAAAAAAAAAATTTTTTAATTTTTCCATGAAAACTTGGTGAAGGATTGCACCAGGTAGGTACCCGAATGTACCAATTGTATTTATGCTGAAATCCCCATGGTTGTTCCTACACGTCAAATCGAAAAATTTTTTTCTTCAAATCGTGATTGACCGATAATCAATGGAATTGTGTTGTGGAAATTCTGTGGTAGATTGTACCCGGTAGTACCCGATTTTTACACAAAAATTTTTCCTATTACCCCAGACGTTTTCTTTATACAGCCATTATAACTTTTGAACCCACCGGCTCCCCAAAAAAAATTGGAATTTTTTCATGAAAACTTGGTGAAGGATTGTACTAGGTAGGTTCACGATTGGACCGCTTTCATTTCTGCTGAAATCTCCATGGTTTTTCCTACACATCAATTCGTAAGTTTTTCTTCTCTTCAAGTCGTGATTGGCCGATAATCGATGGAATTTTTGCAGGCAATCGTTGAGATTCAATTTCTACTAAATGAAACAAAGAACCACGAAGGTTGTCCCACAGATAAGTTTCTCTTATAAACCTCATCCATAGGAATAGTAGCAGCATAAATAATATACAACAGTGTGGCTATGTCAAGCGTTATTAGAGTTCGTGGACCTCTATGCATAACGAGACATCTAGGCGCCGATGCCGATGGTAATTGCCGATTCATAACAGGTTCATGAGAAGATACTCAACTATCGGTACTTCTAGATTCGAATGTATGAAACATATAGCCGAATATATCTTCATATAAATAACTTCAATGAATAGGATATATTAAACAGGTACATAGTGGAATCTAGTTCAACCCTTAATGTTGGATTCAATGAATCTACGCATAGGCAGCTTTATGTGTTGGATATCCATCAGTAACAATGAATCTCAGTCAGTTCTATCTGCACTACTGTTCTATTGTTAAAAACGTCAAGGGCAGTCGATACCGAACTTAACACCCAAGGTTCAAAGACAGGTCTCGCGACTACAAAAGATAAATTAGGCAGTCGATACCGAACTTAACACATGGAACGATGAGTGCGGGAGTCTTCGGGTCTCAACAAACGCCAGGTGTGCAAGGGCGTAGGAGTCTTACCGAGTCTCAGACAGTCACAGTGGGAAATTCAGTACACAAATCTACGTGCTAATTTCTCACCAAGATCCAAGGTTCAATACTCACCTGAGTTTGTAAGAGGAACTGACCAATCTTTAAGGGAGGTAGGTAGAGTATTACTGGCCCATGAGTTCGACAATGTTTGGGTATCTTGTACAATAGATGAGACTTTCTAGAGCAACCCTAGGGCCCCCGTTCATCTTTTGATAAACTTCACATGGGCTTCATGATAGAACAATTTTGAGCAACAACTGTTAACTGACATGAAACAACTGGGACGGTGCATCAATATACTATCAGAAAATCGTTGTAAAGGGTGCAAAACAACATTCAAAAGGCCCTTCTTGAAAGATTATCATATCTGCGTCAGAAGGGATAGAGAATAATTGAATTTTATCTTCCACATATTCGTTTGTGAAATTTATTGCTTGAAACTCTGGTTTTAAGAGATATTAATTAGAAGAAGATTCGTCATTGTTTTTCTGAAAACTCTCAAGCAATGGATTTATTATTGTTAATAATTATTCCATCATTTATTCGGAAAAATTCGCAGCAGAAGACTTTTTCCCTCAAAAATGTGAAAATAGAGGACAGAGTTGGGCAAAGTGCGCATTTTTCTCGTTACTATTTACATTCACGTGGTAATGAGTTTTTTTCCGATAATCGGAACAAAGTCAAGCAAATAATAATAGGTAAATTCAACTATGTCATTACATTCCCATTATAACAATTTATGAAAATGGTCTTGTAGTCTATCACCTGTACAAATATTGTTTGGGTATCTTGTACAATAGATGAGACTTTCTAGAGCAACCCTAGGGCCCCCGTTCATCTTTTGATAAACTTCACATGGGCTTCATGATAGAACAATTTTGACCAACAACTGTTAACTGACATGAAACAACTGGGACGGTGCATCAATATACTATCAGAAAATCGTTGTGAAGGGTGCAAAACAACATTCAAAAGGCCCTTCTTGAAAGATTATCATATCTGCGTCAGAAGGGATAGAGAATAATTGAATTTTATCTTCCACATATTCGTTTGTGAAATTTATTGCTTGAAACTCTGGTTTTAAGAGATATTAATTAGAAGAAGATTCGACATTGTTTTTCTGAAAACTCTCAAGCAATGGATTTATTATTGTTAATAATTATTCCATCATTTATTCGGAAAAATTCGCAGCAGAAGACTTTTTCCCTCAAAAATGTGAAAATAGAGAATAGAGTTGGGCAAAGTGCGCATTTTTCTCGTTACTATTTACATTCACGTGGTAATAAGTTTTTTCCAATAATCGGAACAAAGTCAAGCAAACAATAATAGGTAAATTCAACTATGTCATTACATTCCCATTATAACAATTTATGAAAATGGTCTTGTAGTCTATCACCTGTACAAATATTGTTAAAGGTTTACCTGAGACCCTGTAGAATACTTGAAAACAAAATTTTGAAATTTTTTCTCCTGAAGAAACGATTATCAAGAAATTTTGTTTGCCCATCAGTGTAAGACCATCAGTAATATTGATTTATTCCAGGAAAAACTATGATACCCAGAATATATGAACGAAATTTGACATATTTTCTTCCCAATATCTCGGAATAAAATATCCAATCAAAGTGAAATTCGAAACACTGTTGTTAAATATTGACCTCTAGAGGTCTCTAACAAACTTTATTGCTGGTTGATTAATAGATTCTGGAAAAATCTGTTTGCTTCAACAAAAATATGGAAAATTCTCGACAAATCATTTTCATTGAAATTTTCTACCTGCCCAATCCTCCCAGAATTCTGCGCAGAATGATTATGTGCCGATAGTTTCTAACTTCTTCAATTTCATCCCATATCTATTCAGGAAAACAATTATGTTAAATTTTGTTGTTATTCGAAATGTTGAGGTTATTTTTCCTCAATATCTCAAGAAGTATTGACGCGACCAGATTGACATTTTGTAACTTGTTGTAAAATACTGCCGCTGAACTTCACGAAAAATGTCTTGAGGATTATCATCTTCTTCTTCTTCCCCTTGTTCTAGGACAAGGTCCTGTCATTTCTGTCATTTGCCTTCTTGCGATATTGCGATGTCTAGCTTTCATACTAACGTTTTGGGGGTCTACCAGTTGGTCGTCTTGTTTCTGGTTTTTGCGTTTTGGCCCACTTTGCAATTCGATCTGGACTCATCCGATCTACGTGATCTTTCCGGTAGCGGCGTCTTGCTCTCACCCATCTAACAACATCCTGAATTCCCAACTCACGCGGAGTGTCCACATTGCGTATTCTGTCTCTCAGAGTTGTCCCCCTTATTGTTCGCAATACTTTCATTTCTGTTATTCTCATTTTTTTTTGGTTTCTGCTCTTGTCTCTGCAGCGTAAGTCAGTATGGGCCTTATGCTGGTCTTAT
This sequence comes from Myrrha octodecimguttata, assembly GCA_958510865.1. Lineage (NCBI taxonomy): Eukaryota > Metazoa > Arthropoda > Insecta > Coleoptera > Coccinellidae > Myrrha > Myrrha octodecimguttata. The sequence continues at coordinate 19,598,785 of OY294060.1, forward strand.
ATATTCGAGTCTCACCTTCAGTGGTCATGTACTTATTTCTCCATATTACATCTCGCAAGCATCCTGATATTCTTGCAGCCTTTTTCGCTTGATTGTCCACTTCGTTGGTTAAACATCTCCCACTTGATATTTCCACACCCAACACCCCACACTCAACTTCACCACCTGATCCACAATGTTTCCGTTCACCATCAGCTTACATCCTATCGGCTCTTTGGATAATACCAACGATTGCGTTCTTTCCATGGAGGTAGGAAAAAAGTGGAGGGGGCATAACGTTTGAAAATTGTCTTACAGTTTTGAGAACCTTCTGCGGATTTACCCATACCAATATGTCCGACTTTGAACTGAATATTTTGGTCTTATTTGCTGTACATCACAGAATACAAACAGATATTTACCTTGTAGTTGTCGGCCATATTGGTATGGGAAAATCCGCAGAAGGCTCTCAAAACTGTTTTTTTCGCACGAGATTTCCATATTGGGTTTCTGTGCCTCCAAGTTGAATCTGTGTAGAAGGCGCTGTAAGCCGTCTTCACTTTCAGCCATGAGCAATGCGTCATCCGCAAAGCAGAGTATTCTCAGGCAACGATTGTTCATTCTAAAACCAGCATTAACTTAATTGCTGGTTTTAGAATCATGAGGATCATAATGGGGAAAAATGTGAAAAGGTTTTCTTTGACAAAAATTGGTTTTCGGAAAACAATAATCAGACTGCAATAAAATTTGGCACAAACTTTCAAATCATTATTCAGCAAGAGTGCTTCAAATTTAAGTTGGATTAGATATTTATTTTCGGAGAAGAAATATGTAGAATTTCGTGGTTGTTTGAAATTTTGGTGTAATTTCGTCAATACCCCCTAGATATTTGTAGAATACCAACGCGCAATTTTTAGCGAAATTTTACAAGGATCGTACAGACAGAAAATTTTTCACGAACTATTCATCAGACTTCAGAGTAATTTAGGGCCGACCTTGAAGTCATCTATTCAGAAACAGTCTTCAAAATGTCAGTTCGATCGTACCTTTATTAATTAATTACTAAAATCATTAATTAATCTTCGGAAAGATTTGAAAAGAGATTGTTAAATTTCCTGGTTATTAAATCTCGTTTATATCATATCACTTCAAGAAATACTGAACTGATGATAATTAAACTTGGTCACTAGTTGTCAATTGCTGATCAGTAAATTTGTGCATAATTTCATGATGATCGTTCAATAAAAAAAAATTCCAACTGTTTGTTTTCAATTATTTTTTAGATGGCGGTCTAATAATCATATGGTCCTCACGAAATTCCGCATGAATTTTCAAGCTGCCATTTCAATTGAAGTACAGGATATTATTTCGAAATAATTTGTGTTTTTGGAAATAGTGGAATAATTAGATTTTGAATGCGCAATCATTGGTTGAATTTCACCAATTCGCATATTCGGCCTCCGTTATTAAATTCCAAACCTACAATGAAAATATCAAGTCTCCAAATGGATTCTCTGGAAAGATATTTTATTTGCTATCGGTGGTTAGGGTGGTCGTAAACACAAGAAATTCCTGAAGAAACGACTAAGAGACTCGAAATTTGTAGAGTAGGCTTTCTGTTTAAATACGAAGGTCGAATTCGTGGATTGTATAATTCACCTAATGATTCCGTTGATTAAGGAACCTACTCTTTAAAACTTAATTTTTTGAATATTTTCAAAAATACGTGCGTTTGGCGGGGTCAATACGTGAACGGGTCACAGATGCTTCGGCAACAAATTTGAACAAGCGTGTGAAAGATCCTGCCTCACGTCAGTGATTTTCTGTGGCTTTTTAATCGAGTACTGGTTTTCAATAGACGACTTCGGCCCAAGTTGCCAACCCACAATTTACTTAGCAAGTTTACTTTCACTGGAGAACGGGAATTTCAAGACAAATTCGACATGATAAGGTTCGCGTTATTTATAAATACCCGTAAAACATGCCTCGGCTCTTCAAACCAGATAATTCCTTCCAAATATAGGTTTTTGTTAAGATCGTCCCCGATTGGCTGAAATTTAAGTTGGGATTCCTGATTTCATGCAAACAGTGTCAATTTTCATAGGATACGTTCCGAGAATCAACTCTGTTGTTTCGGTTGCCGATTTTCCGCTCCGTAAATATGAAATATTCGGGTGGTTCCTGGAACAAGCGCGTGAAAAAGGTTATTTACGGAATCTGGTTGATGAAAATGCGGTCGATTTACTGTCACCAGAACGATTTTCTATGGTAAATATCCATAGAATAGAGCAATCTATGTTTACTTTAGGTTTGTTTTGGTTCCGAGTTCAGATCTGTTCGGGACGGTTCTAGCATAGACCAATAGTCTGTGGTTCTGAACTCGGAACCAAAACAAACCTAAAGTAAACATCATTGTTCTATGCTATGGATATTTACCTTAGAAAATCGTTCTGGTGACAGTAAATCGACCGCATTTTCATCAACCAGATTCCGTAAATAACCTTTTTCACGCGCTTGTTCCAGGAACCATCCGAATATTTCATATTTACGGAGCGGAAAATCGGCAACCGAAACAACAGAGTTGATTTTCGGAACGTATCCTATAAAATTGACACTGTGCATGAAATCAGGAATCCCAACTTAAATTTCAGCCAATCGGGGACGATCTTAACAAAAACCTATATTTGGAAGGAATTATCTGGTTTGAAGAGCCGAGGCATGTTTTACGGGTATTTATAAATAACGCGAACCTTATGATGTCGAATTTGTCTTGAAATTCCCGTTCTCCAGTGAAAGTAAACTTGCTAAGTAAATTGTGGGTTGGCAAGTTTACTTTCACTGGGGAACGGGAATTTCAGGACAAATTCGACATGATAAGGTTCGCATTATTTAAAAATAACCGTAAAACATGCCTCGGCTCTTCAAACCAGATAATTCCTTACAAATATAGGTTTTTGTTAATATCGTCCCCGATTGGCAGAAATTTAAGTTGGGATTCTTGATTTCATGCAAACAGTGTCAATTTTCATATGATACGTTCCGAAAATCAACTCTGTTGTTTCGTTTGCCGATTTTCTGCTGCGTTAATATGAAATATTCGGATGGTTCCTGGAACAAGCGCGTGAAAAAGGTTATTTACGGAATCTGGTTGATGAAAATACGGTCGATTTACTGTCACCAGAACGATCTTCTATGGTGAATATCCAGAGCATAGAACAATCTATGTTTACTTTAGGTTCCGAGTTCAGAACTGTACGGGACGGTTCTAGCACAGATCTAAGGTCTATGCTAGAACTGTCCCGAACAGATCTGAACTCGGAACCAAAACAAACCTAAAGTAAACATAGATTGTTCCATGCTATGGGTATTTACCATAGAAAATCGTTCTGGTGACAGTAAATCGACCGCATTTTCATCAACCAGATTCCGTAAATAACCTTTTTCACGCGCTTGTTCCAGGAATCATCTGAATATTTCATATTTACGGAGCGGAAGATCGGCAACCGAAACAACAGAGTTGATTTTCGGAACGTATCCTATGAAAATTGACACTGTTTGCATGAAATCAGGAATCCCAACTTAAATTTCAGCCAATCGGGGACGATCTTAACAAAAACCTATATTTTGAAGGAATTATCTGGTTTGAAGAGCCGAGGCATGTTTTACGGTTATTTATAAATAACGCGAACCTTATCATGTCGAATTTGTCCTGAAATTCCCGTTCCCCAGTGAAAGTAAACTTGCTAAGTAAATTGTGGGTTGGCAACTTGGGCCGAAGTCGTCTATTCAATCCAAACTGTATTTTTCGAAAAATTGTGAATATAAATTTGAAAGGCTATTTTTGCGGATACCCATGCCTCCCTTCATTTTTTCTAATATTTCCAAGAGTTGGTTCGAATTGAAATCCATCGCAGTGCCTACTTGAGGATAATCTTATTAACAAATCGCCAAAACTATTTATCAGGAAGTAAAGCTGCTTGCATGAAAAGATGACAGCTTTGTTAACGAATTGGTGAATCAGTGATTTTCTAAAATCTTTTTTCATTGTCAAGACGTCGAAGGTTCGATGGCAATAAAGGATATCGTATCGTAAGATATCAATATGGAAAAATGTTATATAGGTGAAGGTATTATAGAAAACCTTCGGAATTTAATGAATATTTCAGTATCCTTTAACAAATAGACTCGTTTGTATGTTATCTTGAATATTCCCAAGGATAAATTTTTTCGCACTTTTATATTTCCATTTTCTTTTCTATCTATCGCGATGATATAATGAATGGAAACTTATCCTAAATTTTCTTGTTTCTATCGCAGCTTATCTTCAAGAGATTGATAAATTCACATACGATTGAAAAGGTAACGAACAAACATTTAGATTTATTATAATATTTGAATTATTTTCGTGACATATTGAAATGAGAAATCATAAAACGGAAAATACCGCCTAGCCGAAAAACAGCTGTACTACTTCCTGGTAAACATAAATATGTTATTAGTTGCAGGATTTAAAGTTGTGGTAATTGGCTTAAAAGCAAATTGGAAAAGTATACACGATATTGAAATAGCTTTTTTATGAGTCTCTGTATTGAATTGAGTGAGCAAATATTAGATGAGTATTTTAACACATTTCTCAATAGTTTATAGTTTCGTAAATAAAATTTCAAGTTGGGAATATATAATAGGTACATATGTTACCTGAACCAAAGCAATAATGTGGGTATCTACATTATTTCTCCAACATTTTCATATTTTATTCTCACTGTGAGCGGAAACTTGGTTTGAGCGATTTCATTAAATTTACTCTTGAAGAAATCGTGGTCAGTTCAAGCCGGTGTGTATACACAATTAATGTCGAAACCAGTACTTATAGAAGAAATAACGCTCTTTCCGTCGATACCACGTTCGTTTTGCTACAAAATTTCCAAGATACCGAAAAAAATTCTCAAACTACACCGATTTCGTAAAATAGACCGTTCCCCAAGAGCTATCTCTTCTGAAGGCGAAAGTGTTTAGGCCGAGACCGAGGGGGGGGGTGGTGGAGATGAACCTTTAAAGACCGGAGACATCCATGAATATATTCCCATTCCTCTCAAACGAACGGAAATGTACGAAAAATACGTAAGAAAGTTAGCAATTTAGTGACATTTCTTATTTCTCGGAAAAATTCTGACAGACCATCGAGTCCGATCTGTGTTTACATACGGGTCTGACAGCCGGGGTCGGGGTCTTCGATTAAAGCAGAAAAATGACGCGATTGGTGATATTTTCAAAGGAAATTCCATGAATCTTTCCGATGACCGAGAGCTCCTCTGTGGAATTTTAACATGAAATCCGACGAAATGGACTGAAATATGGGATATATTTTATTGAAATGGATCGATTAGAGGTTGGTTCTGATTCCTTTTAAGTGTTTTACCACCAACTTTGAGTTTTTTCCAAAATTTCAGCATAATTTGTGCCGGTTCAGAACGATCTTTCTTACTAGAATCCTACCGTTGTGTACGAGCTAGGTTACTTTTTCTGGTAAGTTTTTGAAGATTAAATATCCTTTTATTCATTTTCGATCCCCTTTCAACGATATTTATTTCCGTTTCTCTAGAAAATGTATCTGAAAATTGATAACCCTGAAGTAACCTTGACATATCTTTAGAGGTCACAGAGCGTTTTTTTGCAAGGGTACAGAGCATTTTTTTGCGAGTGTTCACAAAATTGTTTCGATGACGTCATATAATTGTAATAAATTTAACCACATAAAAGGCGAATCTGTACGAGAGGTTGATCTGGGCCGCAAGGTAGATCCACATCTCGAACTAGTTCAAGTACTATTCCGGCAATTGGATTGAAACTGCACAGTTAATTAGAGTATACTAGCGTGTAACTTCATTCAAAGTTTTGATGAGATCGTATTGTTAGTAAATTCGAAAAAAAAATGATTCAAAATTAAATACTCACGACAAAATTCTGCTCAGACCTCAAACTATATTTCACAACAGTGTACCAAATTTCATTTCCATCCATTCAACTTACGGAGATATTGACAAAAAATCTGTAAAAATTTAGGGTTTTTCATCGGTACCATTGTTATTTCCCGGAAAACTCGAAAACTACGGATCCAATCATGCTAAACCTTTATGGCTTGTTGAAAAAGGCTGATTTATAACTCCGTGAAAAATCTCCTGATGTTCTTGTCATCAGCACAATTTCCAAAAACATCAGATTTTAGAAAAAATTTTCGCGGACCTAAAAGCTTCATTTCATTATTCAGCACGAGTGCTTCAAATTTAGTTGGATTAGATATTCATTTTCGAAGAAGAAATATGTAAAATTTCATGGTTGTTTGGAATTTTGGTGTAATTTCTTCAATAGGTACTCCCTAGATAGTTGTAGATATGTTCGAAATTTCAGTTCGAGCCGAATTAATTTTTTTGAGATATTTGAAGAAAATGTAAAATATCGTGGTTTTTGTTCTCGGTATCGTTTATTGTATTGATATATCTCCAAAAATACTGATGCAATCCTGATGAAACTTGGTAACTGGTTGAAAATGCTGCAGAACCTTGTGCGGAATTTCCTAATGATCGTTTTATTTGAACAATTGAAAAAAAACGTGGAAACTAAGCAACCATATTTCACAACAGTGTATCAATTTTCAGTTTGATTCAATTTTATTTCGTTGTTTTTTCTCGGTATCGAAAATTTCAAGATACTAGCTCGTTTTCTTTGAAAGATAGAGCACATATAGACCGCCAGCCGGGACAGAATTGGATTTAAGCACGGATTCTTCTTCAGTGGCTCCAATCTTATCGCTAAAGACCATTTTATTTTTAATTACAGATATTGTGATTCACTATAACACGCTGTTTCCCAGAACATGCGAGTAAAAATAGTTTGCCAAAATATATAACTGAAAATTTTCATGTTGAGTTCTGAAGAAAATTTGATACATCAATCGATAAATTTCAACCCGGTCATGTTTGTCGTTTTGGAAATATCTGATATTATGGAGATATTGAGAAGATGCATTCTTGTGATTTCGCGAAATTAAAAAAACATAAAATTTTAGGTAGTGATATTTTGGTGGCTCTCGTGAGTTCACGCCATCTGAAGGACTGGGCAGGTGAACTGCATATATTGATGAGGCTAAGCTTGAACAACGGGAAAATTGAAGTGGGAGAGTAATGGAATGGCGTTGGGTGCTGGCAATAAAAGCTGTACTATTCCAATAAGATGAAGATTGAGATCAACATTATCCAAAAGAAATTCCATTTTCTCTCTACGATATAAATTGTTTGGAATATGACGAGAAATCATCAAAGATGTATATTCGTCTGATGAAGTGATCCGAGGTCACCAACTTCATCACAGCAAACTTCCAAAATAGGAAAATTATATCACTTAAATGAGATGCAGATCCATAATGATAGTCTTGAACCAACACTTCATTCTATCTCCGAATTGGACATAAAGATTCACCGAATTTAACTGAATAATTTCCACTTAGAGCTATCTCGATATCAGATTTGAAATCATTCATGCATCAGTCGATTTCCCATAACTAAGAATATCATATGCAGTCGCTCAGTTCAACAGAATAATATTGTCACTGATTAATAATGAAATAATGTAATAATTAAATAACTATGATTCAATAATAATGTCCACTTTTGCGCATGTCCACAACAGATTGCCGGTACCCGGAGTGAGGGACATAGAAACACCGTATGAATAAAAACCATTTATATCAGATTTTGCACCCGAAATTTCAATAAATATATCTTCAACGGCTTACAACATTCATAATTTGGCAACAACGCCTTTCCGTAAACTTCGAATACATAACCAAATGCACCTGATGCCTCAATGATACAATGTCCACATCGAACCATCTCGATATACGATTTCCAGTAATCCGAAGTGAACAACTTGGCAACAGTGTATTTATTGAAAATAAAAATTATTCAGATGCGTGGAAATTCACATGTTTATAAGAATTCTGGAACTGTAATGTCGATAAATCTACTTTCAAGGGTTACCAGTGTCCATAACTTGGCAACAGCTCTTTTCCGCAAATTTCAAATGTCATATAATAAATCACCTAGCTCGCAAGAATGATGTCCACTACGAACTATCTTAACATCAGCTGTCCAGTTCAACTCGGCAACAGCGCATTTCCGCAAAACAAAAATGACCCCATTAAAATCGGGGGAGAGCCCAATATCACGATGTTAATATTTTATTCACATAACTGATTTCCTGTTAACCGAAGTCTTACCTGAAGTAGATATGTCATTGAAGAAATAAATATGTCATAATTAATTGAACAGTAATACAACACTACTTTAGACCACACTATTAAAATTTCACGCTTCTCTGATTTCGGACATATACAGGGGACAATATAAAATTCGTATGGTAATGGAGTATTAATCAAATATTTAAGAATAAATTCATTTCTTCTGAGCTTGTTTCACACTAATAAAATACTCTCATCGTATTTGACCTATGAGGGTACATAACTTCACAAAAGTAAATATTTAAAGGGTTATCTGTGAAAATTAAGTCACATTCTTCGTTACACCTGTAAAGGTTGATATACAGGGTGTTTCATCATAAACTGGTCGAAAACGGGGTATATGTCATAAGGCAAAAATGACTTTCCCAATGTCATCTATACGGCTATATATGTTTGACCAGTTTATAATGAAACACCCTGTATATATCATATAGTATTTAAGGGCAAACAATACTTCGAATATAAGGGAGTGACTTGTGGAGGCCGGAGTTTGTTTGTTTGAAAGAAATTTTTTCGTGCAAATGGTTGAAAAAAATTTTAAGAATGCGCAATGTTGCCATTTTTTTATATGCAAGAATTTTCGGAACGATAAAAACTGAAATGGAGTGAAAAATGGGAAAATAACTAACAATGCGTTCAACAACTAGATCAACGCGAAATTTCGGACCTAGGTGCGTTGGTATTTTCAAATGATAACGAATTTCCAATATGATTGCATTCGTTTTCCTTGAGATATTGCGGAAATGACGTTTATACTCTGAATAACAACGACATTTGGCATATTTTTTTCCTTATATCTCCGAAGGTGAATAGCGGATGTAATTGAAATTTGGATTATTGTTGTAAAATACCGACTCAAAGTTGGGCCGAATTTCGTTGAAATCTGATGAATAATTTCCAAGAAAAAAACTTTTCAACAAAAATTGAAAAATATTCGATTAAACATTCCTTAAAGATTTTGCAATATCTGGATCCACACGAAATTTTGTACCATATGCAATGATGTACCTTCCTAAGTGAAATACGATGAGAGTATTTTATTAATGCGAAACAAGCCCAGACTTAGAAGAAATGAATATTTTTCAAAATATTTGATTAAGGGTATTAGATTAATACCCTACGAATTTTCTGTTGACCTCTGTATATCTCGGAAATGAAAAGGGCGTGAAATTTTGAATTAGGAGTCTAAATTACTGCTTAATTATGACCGATTCATTTCTCCAATGACATATCTCTTACAGGGTAGGTTCTCCTACTTTGGCGTCAAGCTTGCAGAACCCAGCTTTTCTCGGTCTACAGAATGGTGAAAAATTAAAGAATTGGGGTCTCAATCAGTGTTAAACTAATGATTTATTAGGACATTTTTATTTTTTCAATAACATATCTAATACTGGGTGGATTCTGCTAGCTTAAAGTCAAGCTTGCAGAACCCAGTCTTTCTCGATCTACAGAAGGGTACAAAATTAAAAAATACAGTGTTTAATTAGTTTCAAATCATTCTCGAAAATATTCTGAAGAATTGGTGTTGGTTCTACTAGCTTAACCGAGGTTAAGTATTCGGATTTCGAGTGCCTACAAATTTCAATGATTTGTAATATTCATTTTAATTGATTCAAATCGAAAAAAATTGCACCCCAAATAAACTTGCGTCCTAAACCTCTGAAATTTTAAGTAACTGGGTGGTGAAGTTCTGACAAACATCGTTATTTATCGTAACTTTAATAGCTTCCCAGATACTTTCATCAAATTGGACAGAAACCCCTAAGTATCAGTTTTTTAAAGATATTATTAGAAGTGGCGCTCGTGAAGGAAGGGGACTAGAAAGTTTTGGAGAGATATTATGAACACCTTTGCGTTTTGTGGAAATGAAATTTTATTTTCTGATTCTCATTCATTATTTGGTGTCCTGACTTTTTCCATCCGATGTGCGATTATTGCCTTCAACAATGGAAACAGTTTTCAAGAATGATCAAATTATCATCAAACAAATACCTATCAATTATTTTGCACCATTCTTCTTGAGACTGCTTTGCTGATTTCATTAACAATTAACCTTTCAATAAAAATTGTTCCTACTTTTTCACAAGATAACCACTCGTCGTCAGGACAAAATTCAGGAAATCAAATTTAATCTGAAATGAATAATGATTGCAAACATACTTATTTTCAAGAAAACGCAGGGGCGTTCTTGTTATTTTTCAATAATTTCTAATTCACATCATCTCGTACAAACTCCACTGGTTGAAACATTGACACATCTTTCTCACTGAAAAATAAAAATTGATTCTTAAAGAGCTTGTGCAATATTTCATGAAAACATCTGAGAAGATATGTATGATTGAACAACTATTTTTACCCAAAACTTCATCACCCATCAGCTTGAAAGTAGGGTGGTTTGGGACCTGGAGATTCACACCCTTCAGTATCAGTATATCATTCACGTTCGAATTCATCAATCGTTTATGTTGTATACATATTTTTCATGAGGTCACATTATTTCGCAAATTGTTCCTGACAAAAACTTCATCTGGCAACATGCAAGTAAAATATCAATGACTAACGAAATGAGTTGTTTCTCGATCATTACATGAATTTCTCCCCTAATATGAAAAAATATCATTCGGTTTGTTCAGATATTTCATTATTATTCCAAATTCGTTACTTCTCCAATATACATGGGTTGCGATGAAATCAAGGATGAAATATGGGATCAAGTAAGTACCTTCAAAACCAGAGGAACGATATTCATGGATGTAATCAATTTCAGATCAATGGGAATGAAAAGAGTAATATAATATAAATCGAATTCAAATGATCTAAATGCTTGCCGTACTTCCTGACAATATGCATCTAACGAAAAAATCTAATCTAAATCCGAATTCGCAAACTGGTAAAATCTACCTGATGATTGTGAACATTCAACAATTTATTTTTACAAAATTTGGAAAAAACAAGTCTGATTGATTTGAAATCCAGTACTGGATTGAAAAATGACAGCTTGAAGGTTTATGCATAATTTCATGAGGACCAACGATTGCACAAGTTTGGGCAACAGTGTTCGCCACCTAGTAACCGAGTTTCATTTTGATTGGATGAAAATTGTTCAGTAAATTCGAAAATAAGAAGGATTCTGGAGAAATAAGCACGAAATTTGAGTTTTTTCCCGATATATCCGATGATAAATTCCCAATCGATTCAAAAATGTTTAAAATAGTGAGTTCAAGGTATATGCCAAATTTCATTGCAATCTGATGAAAATTTTTTGAAAAGAGAATTTTTTCAGGAAGCCGAAAAATTTTCGAAAAAAATTCACTATAAGAATCTCACGAAATAATGCACAAGGTTACGCATCGGTGTTCTCCAATCAACAATGACGTTCAAATTTGATTAGCATTAGTTATCCTTAGATATTGAGGAAATAAACTCAAAATTTCAAATAGCTACGAATTTTTTTCGTAATATCCGAAGATGAATATCAGATCAAACTGAAATTTGATTCACATTGTTGAATTTAGATTTCATGGTTTATCTCGAATTTCATTGGAATCTGATGAAAAGTTTCTAAAATTTAATTTCAAGGAAAATTTGAAAATTATTTTAGGAAGTTTCAACCCTACGATCTTCACGAAACTTTGCATTTAGTTGAGCGTCGGTATTTTCTTTCGAAATCGAAAATTAAATTGATGAAAGAAACTATATCAGATCAATTTTGCTCCATTACACTAGTCTGCAAACAATCATAATAATCATTTCTTCCTTCTTTCCATACTTGATCGCAAGGCTGTATATAGCCCTGAAAAGTCAATACGAATTCGTTAATATGGTTTTTAATCCTCGAATATCTACGTTTAATTTTCATTGAATCAAACATTTGCAGAGTTTATTCGGAAAAAGATTTTCTGTTTTTTGGATTGGAGTACAGCTCAATTATTTTCGTGTGCATATTTTTATCTTGGAATTTGAATGAATAAAAGCAAATTTCGTCGAAATTCTCAGAATACGAATTAATATTTGATTCAATTCCAATGCACCAAATCGGAATTTCTCGGGTATAGAGAAATAAAATCATTTTTGCTTACCCAAGAAAATCCTATACATCCGATGGCATCACTTAACATATCTGCTAATATACTAGGGAAGGAATTTCCACTTGGAAAGTAAGCGTGAAATCTGGGGTGCTGCCAGTGCGTAATTCCGGGCATTATTTTATCATCCACATCCTTCATTATATCTTCCCAGTCTTCGGGGTCTTCAGGGGCTTCTTCTGGTATTAAATTCCTCAAATATCCTGGTTCAACGTTAGGCGTTACTCTCTTCTCTCCAACATTGGTTAGGTAGGAGCAAATGTAATCCACCATTTCTTTACCTCTGCATCTGAATTCCTCAATATCCATTTCAAAATAAACGAAAATTCTTTCACTTTTCACAAATATCTTATCTTGTTTGAGTTTAAATTGCTCTATCGTTGCATTCTTTGAATAATTCAAGCACAATTTTTGAAAGGTTGATTTTTCACTTAACACTTCCTATTTCCCACAGATCATAAGGCTCAATGCGATTTATTCCGTACAACGGATGAACTTGCGCGTTCTGAGAGTAGACAGCGAATGATGTAACTATTCTTGTAATCTTTTATATTATACTACCTATCTTCCTTCCTTATAAACGGAGTACTTGGAAGATTTACTGTGTGTGAATAAAGCTGGGTTTCCTGCGCGAGTTTTTCCCAACACAAAAAAATCTTCAGAAAACATCGGTTAACCACATTTTTCTCGCGATGAAATTTAGTTACATTTTTGCTCTCCTTGCCGGATGGAAATTCTTTATATAATAGTGGACTCCCAATAACGTGAACTTGCGATACCATGAACGGCCATATAACATAACCAGAAATTCTGATTAATTGGTTACTCTGTAACGTGAACATCGCAGAAGTTTGATTTAGGATTAATCTATTGGAAAACTTCATTTTCAATGAGTAGCAACGAACATCGATGAGAAAGAACATTTTGTAGGGAGTAGCATTGAACAAAATTTTACCAAAATTGTATTATTTAGATAAAAAACAAATTTTAATTCGAGGTGAAACTTTCAAAACGTCATAATTACATACAAACAGAGTGTCCGATGAACCTTGAACAATTTTTTGATTGGAGATAGACTAGATCATGACCATTAAAATATCGACAAATTTTCAGGTGAAAGTTTCACTGTTTTCTAGATAATGCGCATTTTGGAAATTCGTGAAATTCACTACTCTTCCTCGATGTCTTCTATACCAAGTCTCTAAATTGGAACTTATTCACATATTTTTTTCCTGAACATTGCTGATGACGGTTGATTTTTGGACGTATACAAAAATTCTCAAGAATTCATAAAATTTTTTGATAAAACGGGTTGAAATTATTGATATAAAATCCACCTATTGTTATTCTCGTAAAATTGGCCCGATTTTCTCACAAGATTTAAAAACCACGCTAATGTGAACATAATTTCGAAAATATGCTCACTTTGTCAAGTCTCCAAAATTTCATAAAACATAATTTCATTGTTTCTGGAAGGGGTGGTATTTCCGTTGCAAGACCATGCGGAGATATTCTGGTCTATCCAAAACTTTCACAATTGCGATGAAAACAGTATTCTGTTGCCAATTTATCGAAAAATTGATTACTTGTAATGAATCCATTGCTTCATTGCTTAGGAATTATCAGAAAATCAAAAACTCCAATTTAAAATCCCTTTTCAATTAGTTTATTAAACTAGAGTTTTAATCAATAAATTATACTCACTGTCATTTAGAGAAAGAATTGAATTGTTTGCTATCCTTTTCGACGCAGATATGACGTTCGTTCAAGACACCTCACCAAAAATACTTCGAGTGTCCACATGTATACACCATCGCAATTGTTCCATGTCAGTTGAAATTGACTGTAGCGTAGTCTTGTTCTACCAAATAGCCCGAAATAGCGAAATGAATCGCATAATTGCACTCGGGTGATCTGGGCGGCCGCAAGATTCGTTCAGGGTCTATAATCCATCATAGTGGGTACATCAGACCCAAATATTATCGAACTTGTGGTTCAATACTAACTAGTCATTTCGAAGTAGGAACTGGCCTATCTTGTGGGAAATTAGCCACAGTTCTAGTGAGCCGTGAGTTCGACAATGTTTGGGTTTAATGTACCTAGTACAATAATGGATGATACATCCTATAGACCCATCCTAGGGCTTCCAGGTCAATGAACAAAAATCTGGGAATATTTGATAGAACAAGTTTGAGCAATAACTTACTGCAACTGACATGAAACCACAGAAAAGGTGTATCCACATGTTAGTAGAGAATTGCTATTAAGAAGGCAGAACGCCATTTAAGAGGTCCTTCTTGTACCTGCATCAGAAAGGATAAAAAACAATATATTCTTTCCTCTGAATTTTAATTAGTGCAATTTATTGCTCGAAACCCTGGTTTGAAGCTTTTGATTTGTTGAAATTATATTTTTTCAACATAACATAACCACAAGGACGAATTTCTGTCGATAAATCAACAAATATTCCACCTTGATCAGAGCTAATCATCCAACCAACCAAAACATCTACACCGAAGAAGCGGATCCAAGGAGAATGACCACAGCTGTTTCACAATTATTACTGATCGTCAGGTCAACTTACCTTGGATAAAACTGCAGAGGGCATCTCGATACTTGTCACTATGATGTAAGTAAAACATGGTGCGCTCATCTGCTTATCTGTGATCCTAATTACCAATGGTGACGTCACTTTTTTAATTCAAATTCAAAGTACAGAATATATATTTCCTTGTATTTTGATCTAGTAGACGTCACATTTTTTCAGATGAGCATACCCTGTTTTTACATCATGCTTGTCACTTTTCAGATGGACCGCTGCAGTATAACTACGTACAGCGCGCCATCTATTTTTATCTATTTTTTTATTTTCCCGATAATTCCTAAGCAATGGGTTTATTTCTATTAATCATTATTTCATCATTTTATTTCGATAAATTAGAAACAGAATACGTTTTCGTCAAAATATTGGAGGTGTAGGATAGACCAGGTTATCTCCTTATTCCCCGCAGCGGAATTATCACCCTTTCCATAAACACTGAGAGAATCTTTCATACATTACAGACAAGGTGCGCATATTTTTGTAATGAATGTTCACATTCACGTGGTTATAATTTTTTTCAGATAATAGGGTCAACGTTACGAGGATAAAAATAGAATTGAAATGTATCATATTGTCCTCATTTCCGAAAAATTTATTTATTTATTTAAAGAACAACGAGGGTTGAGGTGATACCTATAAACCCAAAAACAATAATATAGGAATTCTTAACATGCTCGAACGTTCTTCGTTGAACGGATTATAGTAAATTTTCATCCAACCTGGACGACGGCCACCAAACCTGTCCACCTGTCCTGCATACTCCATAATTGGGCGTATATAAGTCTTATAGATAAAACGGTGTGTGGTGACATCAGAACCCCTAAAAGCCCTACCGAAAAGGAAAATCATTTGTTTCGCTCTTGCAACAACATTTGAAAGGTGATCTGACCAGGTTAGATCAGAATTAATTGTAACCCTAAGGTCTGTATGGCTTGAAACCGATTTCAGCTGGTGTCCGCTGATGTTGTGAAGTGGGTGTGGGTTGTTTTTACCAATATGTAATACACAGCATTTTTCAATGTTAAGAGGCAACAACCAGTCCCCCGGCACCAGTTCGAAAGTATATCCAGGTCAGCTTGTAGAAGGTGGGAGAACTTTAGTGGTAGGTTGAAAAGCTTCGTATCGTCAGCTAACAACGAACAGTGCGAAGTCAGAAGGTTCGGTAAATCTGATATATACAAAAGAAATAGAATTGGTCCCAACACTGAGCCCTGCGGTACACCAGATGTTACCTCTCTTTCTGCAGATGAGTGAACGTTTCCAACTCGTGCTCGAAATTTTCGATTTGACAAGAATGATCTTATCCACTCCAAGAATTTGCCCCTTATTTCAAGATGCTCTAGCTTTGCTTTCTTGAAGATTGGGGTTATTGACGCAAAAAGCCAGTCACTCGGGATGGCTGATGTTTTTAGTTATTCCGAGAAAATAATCTTTAGTGGGACGGCAAACGCAGAGGCACAACGCTGCAGTAGACGCGACCTTACTCCGTCATTTCCTGGTGATTCCGATAAAACAAGTATAATATCCGAAAGTAGTCGTTCATCCTAAGCCAAATTTAGTCTTTTATACCAACTTACCAACAAATATTGCATTTTCAATAGTTTTTAAGAAGAAGTCAGTATTTTTATACATCGGCGGCCAGGCACTACAAACCCCACTTTCCGGCCAGTTGTGCTGGAGCTGAAGTCAGTTGGGCCGTTCATAATAATGATAAGTGCTTTACATGAATAAAAATCAATGTCGCATTCAAAAGATAATTTTATAATAATTTATTCATTCGTTATACTTTTCACTATGAAGCAACAGTTTTTGAAATGCAGTTGTTCGTTATTTTGTACATTAAACTAAATTGGTACGCAAGTTGTCGTTCTTCTTCTAGTAGAAAGTCGAAGTAAATAGAAGCGCTTTTAAAGATGTACTTCGACAGAAGTGTCTCTTGTTCCCCTTACACCAGTCGTGGTTTGTATCCAACCACAGGAGTAAGTCCAGTTTTTCTTTTTTTGTTTTGGTATACTGTTGAAGTGTTGTGTGACAAATTTATAATTCACGTGTTACGGTTCTTGATTAAAGACCATCCTTGATGACTGCATCAGCAGCCGATTTTAAAAAATCCTGAGATGTAGTTCCCCTTCGAGTTTTTCGCTTGTAGGTACATCCTCATTCTGCAAAAGACAATGAATGAGTATAAAGTATTATGTCAAAATATATTTTCTTTCATTAATGTTCGCTCAAAAATAAACAATAATAAAACAATAGAGATTGCTTAGGGGTTGGTTCTGATGCGGTACAAGCAGCCCCACATAAATGGCACCTTTCACCCCGCTTATGAGAGTGTAATATTTTGTCTCACATATAGAAATAACTCTGCTCAAAGCATTACAATTACACTTCATAATAAACTAGGATGAATAACAAACAGTTCACTAAAACATTAATATTTAAAGCACGAAAAATGCTAGCATGTGCCCAAAATGTATTGAAACGAAAATATTCACTTACGTGGTGCTGATGGAACCTCCATGTCAAATCGTCCACTGCTTGGTCCGTGTAGCTGACGCGTGGCGGTCGCGTGTGTCCGACTGTTTGGCATTATGCCACGCAATTCGATTATATATCAATATCTCTCTCTTTTCGAGATAATAATAATAATAATAATTTTATTGATTCTCTGAGATAAATGAATGTATAGGATAAGTTATACAAACAAAACAATTATAATAATTGGTACAAAATGACTACATCATCATTGAGATAATTGTTCTCTGAATAATAACATTTATTTAACATACCTTTTTTATAACATTTTTGAATCTATTCATATCAATAGATCGAATATTGTTGGGCAAATGATTATATAGTTTAACACATTGATACATAGGAGACATGTCAAATAAGGGACATTCAAAAATGAAAAAAGATGGTAAAGTCAGAACATTGTTTTCTACAAATATGGGTCTACAGGACGAACGTTGAGGTGTGTTGAATATTATACGTAAACTACGTTTCTGTATTATGAAAGCTCTACCAACATCCGAAAAGAGTTGCCCCAAAGTAGAATATTATACGACGATTTTCGCGTCGGCAAAATTTACGCCCGGCACTTTAAGCCCCGCTCTCACCTACTTACATTTTTTCGATATTCTAAGTAGCTGTAGCGAATTATATCACCAAATCAAATATTGTTTAAGGTTTACCGGACACCCTCTATAATTTCGAACAATAACAACAGGACGGACCTTCAGGTTATTTAACGGGGTTGAAATCGATAAGTTCACTAGGGGTTGTAAGTAATACAGCGATCACAGGTCAAGGAATAGAGTGGGTCTGACCACGCATAGTACGGAAGCTTAAGGGACATGTTCCATGAAGTATTTGGTTCGCTTCTACGTGATGGTATACAGGGTGTTTCATCATAAACTGGACAAACATATACTAGGTGTTCCTAAATTCAAGGTACAAACGAAAAGGGGAGGTCCCTTCCGTAATTTCAAGGAAAAAGCCCCATTAGTCGTGAGACCGCAGACGTTTCGTTTTTGAAATACAGGGTGTGAAGGCCGATTCATATTATCTGACCGGCTCAGTTCAGTTCCGCCGCTCCAGAGAATCTTTAATTTTTTTATGGACTAACTCATATTATCCGTCTACGTCCTTCGGCACAAATCGAACAACAATCCTCTGGCTCGGCGGAACTGAGTTGAGCCGGTCGGATAATATGAATTGGGCTTAAGGCTCTGAATTTCCTTCAAGTTTTTTTTCCATAGCATCTACATTTTATTGGATGTTCAACTTAAATTTGGCACAGATATTTCATTTTAGAGTTCACATAATGTGACTTGTCAATTTCGATTGCAAATCTATTGGTTGAAATTTTTTTCAGAACACTATGCCCTATTATTCTCCAGAATTTTGTATTGGCGAGCCACTGTTAGTTTGAAAAATCTAAAACAAAGCTTTGTTGCTATAGTGAACTTTATGGTCACTTGTAATTTTGTTGTATCTGATTACGATTTCTAGAAAAAAATTCGATTCCCTCGAAATTCTCAGAAAACTCCGAGTTATCATAAATCCAGTAAGTAGGCTGCAGTGAATACATTCAGAATGAGTTTTTTTGGATTTTTTCCGATCTATGGCAAAAATTTTGTTCGAAAAAATTTTGGTGGGAATCGAACCCTCCTTATTATAAATTGGACTTCTAATCTTCCCAATGTCCGTTACCAAAAAACGTTAGATTGTTCATCGAATTTGACTGTTTATTCGAAACTCACCGAATATTATTTTCACATTCTTTTGAATTTTAAAACGAACTTGAATTCCAGCAAAAAGGAGCTATTCAATTTCCAAGAAGAATGATATCATTAAGGCTTATTATGAAGCGAATTTTTCAGGAAAGCGATGGAAATTTTCGCCTTCAGATTTTCAAGCCGAACTTAAGCACAACTTAATACATAAATAAGATTTAAAGAAATCCAATTTATACTCGAGAGGCGAGGTGACCCAACTATATGAAAGTAGAGAGACTTTTTTGTTGATTAATTCGTATTTTTAAGTTATGTCTCGTACTTGCAAATTATTGAAATTTTTTGTATCTGAAAACGATTTATTTATTGTATCAATGGTTTCTCAAGTTTATGACTTGTGTAATGATTGAAAGATTACTACTTACGAGTGACACTGAAATAGTGCAGGTGTTATATTTATTTGCATGAATGAGCATGCAGAAGTAATAATTAAATGTTCTAAAGTTTTCCATAACAGTTAAGCTGAAACCATATCTTACAATAGCAAAACATTATTTTTTCTCAGGATATGATGAAATTACTTCGTTTGCCATCACTATATTTTCTTATGGATTTACAGTGACACGGGATTCGCAGTAGTACTACATTTTCGAACTAGTGTATTTCAAGTTGTGCTCAAGGTATTTGAATGACTTCAGTTGGCTTATTTCTTGAGAATTGCAGAAAATGGTGAATTCCATAGGTCAGTCCGTTCGTTCAGAAGTTTTACTGCCGGGTTCTTCGGGTACTCTTATTCTTCTTTCAAATCACCGAGTAGCCGACTACTATATCCATTATTTTGCATTACAATTTCAACACTTGATTTCCGTACAGAGAAATAGCATAACTGAATCTTCAACCAGTTCATATACGTGAAATATTTCCAGTAGCAACAGAGAAAACGGTTTCTTCAACATTTGCCAAGTCTCTGGAATTGTTGAACTCTTACATCTTCTCAGATTCATTATTTTTCTGATCCGAATTCATATTCTGAGAAACACATAATTATTACAATGACCTCTATGTAGAGAGGATAACATTGCGTAGTTATCTTATAGAAAAATCATAACCTAACATTTTTAAAATATAAACGGTGAAATGTGTCAGAATTTCATAGCCGACCGGGAGATTTTCTAAAAGTGAGTAATGCAGTTTACTTACTTTGTTCCTACACCTAACTTCACATTAACTGAATGCAGTGAACTGATATGAGAATAAACTATGATTTCCTTGAAAATTTTATACTATTCTGATTATATTTAAGATCAGAAGGATATAACTGAGAAATAATTAGAAGAATCCTACCCACTGATGCATCGTCCCAAAACCCTACCTGAAAATTTCAAGAGATAGAATAAATAAATGGTAGCAGTGAACCGCTAGGTTTCTTAAATACTGCAAATTTTACACAAGGGTTTATTATTTTCTCAGTTAAATGACCCAATACCATTGATATCTTGAATAAAATTTATAATTTTGCATAACTCATTGGTTTTTCATAACAAAAAAACAAACTCCATGAAAAAAATCATGTAAAACATTGAAATCTCAATGAATACTCTTATATAATTGACTAACATTTCCACATAAAGAACGCCAAATGAGTAGCATAAGTTGAAATAATGTTTTGAATGAGAAGAGACGTCTCACAGTCGTTTCACCTCTTTAAAAATCTTACTCTTTTCCATAATTGTGAGTCGTTATTCTTCAATTGAAAATAAAGTTCAAATCAGATACCTTTTGCCCTTTTTAACATATTCGGGAATCAACCTCAAAATTCGGAATGGCCACGAAATTTTTTGCCAATATCTCTGCAAATAATTATCGGTCAACCTGAAATTTGAAACGTTGTTTTCAAATGTTGATTCTAAGACCTGTTCCAAATTTATTGAACTCTGATAAATATCTTTTCGAAAAAAAATGTTTTCAATAAAATTTGACGATAATTGTACTACTCAAACCAAAATTGATGGAAACCCCCGACCAACCGATTTTTTGTAAATCTTCCTTATTTTTAATTACGCTACTTAATTCATGCTCTGCATGTTTTTACTTGTGTTATTCAGTTATACAAGAGTATTTATTGAGATTTCAATGTTTCAAATGAATTTTTTCATGGAATTGGTTTTTGTGTTGTAAAAAACCAATGATTTATGAATAAAATATAAGTTTTATTTAAGATATAATTGTAACTGTTGTTATTGAGCTCCATGAAGAAATTTAATATCAAATCCCGTAATTCGCAGGGTGATATCTATAAATAATAATATCTGAAACATAACTACATTTACATTTATAGATATCACCCTGCGAATTACGGGATTTGAGATTAAATTTCTTCATGGTGCTCCATTACAACAATTACAATTATATCTATCTCCTTTAGGAGAGAAAACCCAAAAATATTTAATTTCAACTACTTACGATTATGAAATTGTCAGGAACATCGATGCGGCATTTGTACATTGTGTTAATGAATCCGTTAGAAATTTCTCGATATGTGTTGAAAATTTGGTAATCAATCTTTTCATCTACTTTCAGATATATGATTCTGGATGAAAAGTTAACCGATTATTCCAATGAATTCCAATCTCAAAACTGAATACGATGGTTCATTTTCGGAATTATTGAAAATTTACAGCGTTTTTCTTTACCTATAACTCAGGGACCACTGGTCGAATATCATCCAGGTGAAAATTTTAAGGTTGAGATATGCAACAGTAATTAACGTTGAGAGTTTCATTAAAATTCGGTGGTAGGTTTTCGAAAAATAATTTTTTTTCCCTCCAACCCCTTGATCCCTCAGGGTACACCGATCCTGCTGAAAAGCGTGGAGGATTAATCTTGAGCGACACACAATTTTCTACCAAGTTTCACGGATTTCGGCTCAGTTCTTCTCGAGAAAAGCCCCAGACAACGACGGCGGACGGACGGATTCTTTTTTTAATACTTCATTCAAATCTACATACTTCCAAATGCAAACTGTGAAATTTTCAGGGGGGGCGGCTAATTTTTTTTTGATCGATCTTTAAGGTTCATTATTTGATTTTATCAAATAATAAACCAAAATGATGTCAGTGTGAAAATCATTCTTACACGTTGGAGTTTCTCAAAACTATATTTGTTCCCTGTTGATTGTGAGCTTTGCACTGTGGAGCTTCTGATGCTGTACTATCTTCAACATTCATAAACTTGAACAAAGTCAACTTATTATTCCTAGTCGTTGAATAGATTATTGGGTATATCTTATCTAATATCGAATTGAGTTACAGATCTATTCATTCATAAGCTTCAAGGTTTCTGAACCCCATACCTACCGGACAATTTGGTATTTCGAATAAGGATGTGACAGTTCAGGAAATATGAGCCTTGATACTATTAACCAATATATTTCGTGAAGTTGATATTCGCTGTTTCGATAATGTGTGTAACAGTAATAGTTTTTTTTAATTAAAAATCGATAGACTCTATACAAACGTTTAATCTCATTGTAAAGATTCGAAGTTTAGTCTCAGGTTACAGTATTTTTTATACCTAGATTCTTGATAAAACTCGCTTACGGATATACATCTTAACTATATTTAACCCATACACGTCATAATCTTGAAGACGTACCTATTCAATTAATGCGATTGAAGACATGAGGTTGTTTAGACAATTGAAAATCACGAACTGATTACTACTTAATTTGCGGGTGGATATTTGTTAACACTGATATCGTGCATAATTTGTGCTGAAATATTGTTGATTTGTATATTTCATTTGTTGGGTCCTTTTCAGAGGACGATATTGGGAGTTTCGAAAAACCGACAACTTCATCATCTTCGACAGATTCGGAGGACTGTTGTTTGACTTGTTTCAACGGAGAAACACTTCAGTCATGTTTTCAATGTCAAAATACAAAAATTCGTATTGAGGTGAATAACAAAGTTTTAAATACATTTGTTTCAGGATCTGAGGTTATAATTTTGCTCAAAATGTTAGTGATGAGAATGGTTCGATTAACTGATAAATGATCGAAAAAGTATATTCAGTAATATTTCGTTATTATCTATGTTCCTGAAAAACAGATATGAGTGATGAAGGGTGTCACAAAATTGAAAATATTTAGGGGCCGGTATTAAAATTCTTGAATCTGCTACTAGGGCTTCAATCCTGCAAACTAGTTGAAGGAAATTTTTGCGAATTAACCAAAAATCTCCATCAAATAACGAAAATTGAAACTGCTTAAGATTCAAAGAATTCAAATGAAAATTTCGTAGATATTCAGAACTATAAGTTTATTCTTGATATAACGAGTAAGAAATAAACCTTTCTGTGCGCTCTTTCTGTGGAATAGCGCGTTATTGTTAAGAATCTGCCAAAAATCAAATTCGGAGAACAAATGAAGGACATATTAGTCAGGAACACATTTTAATCAGTAGAGGAGTTTGTGTCTTTTTGGAAAACATAACTTCATGTCTATACAATGTGACCTTATACATTTTGATTTGCTTATACAATTCAGTGTCTGTAATTTGGTGTCTTATTCATACTTAATTAATTATTTTGTTTATAGACTCAACGCTCTTTCATCTATACACCCGATTTGTAATTTTTTCTATACTCTGAATACTTTACTTATTAATTTAATCTTCTCATACTCCAACGAGACTCCCTATCTACTTCTCTTTGCGGGTTTTTTGCATTTTACGTGATTTTTTTAATTCTTTGTTTCTAATAATACATTATAGCTGCTACCCATGTAAGATATTCATGAAATTGTGAGAACACTAATAAACTGTCTCTTTAGACACACTGTCTATAATTTTCGAATTTTGAGTCGAAAATGGTCTTTAACAATTAGGTTGGACTCCCTGAAGAAAAATCCGTGTTCATATTCAATTCTTTCCGTCCGTCCGTCCCTATATACTCTAACCTTCAACGGAAAGGACCTAGCGACTTGAAATTATCAGACTCGGTTCGAAGTGCAAATATGTCGGTTGAGTAAGTTAATAGGTGGAGTCGGTTGAAAAGTTTCGGAGTGGGACCCATTTGAAATTTTGAGGTAAACTCCTGGATGTCTCATGAACATCGTAAATAATTCCAAAATACCAACTGCACATTCATTCACAAAACTTTGCATTGAGTTGCGCACTCAAAGCAAATTTTCGTTGAAATATTTCCAACGAAACGCAGTACAGAACTTAGAGTTAGTATTCACCAACAATGTTTCGAATTTTCATTGGATCAGATATTAACTTTCGGAGATACATATATATGGAAAAAAATATGCCAACTTTCGTTATTTGTAATTTTATCGTTATTTCCGCTATTTCCCGAGAAGTTTAATGCTACCAAATTAAAACTTCGTAATCAGTCGGAGAATACCAACCCACAACTTATGCGAAATTGATAATGAAGTTAGAAAAAAAAAGTTTTCCGCGTTTTGTTGAATTTTTTTTTCTCGGAGACTATCGAAATAATTTCTATGAGATTTGGCATGCATATACCTTGAAATGGATTTAGGACTTTAAAGTTTAAAATTTCGAATGTTATTAGATATTTATTCCTGGAGATGAAGAAAAAATATGTCAAATTGCGGTTTCATTTGAAATTTCGTGATTATTTCCTCGATATCTCAAGGAATACAGATGCCACCAGATTGAAACCTCAACGTTAGTTGGAGAATTTCTAGATGCACCAGAATACCATTTTTTGAGTGGATCTAGTCGTAAGAAAATTTTTTGAGAAATCATCATTTGAAAATTGTTTTGTTGAAAAATGTTTTATTCCGGGGACTATCGGTAAAATTTCAAAAAGGTACAGACCTCGTAGTCGATATTAACCAAAAATATGTCTAATTCAATTCTTTGCGATATTCATTCACGAAAAAAAGTATGTTAAATTTCGTTGTTACTCGAAATGTTGAGGTTATTTCTTCAATATCTCACGAAGTACTAACGCAATCAGTTTGTAATTTTGAATCTTATTGTAAAATACTGCCGCGCATTGTTACAAGAAATATCTCGAGGATTCGATGGTGAAAAAATTTGAAAACATTTTTTTTCTTCGGAAATTTTCGAATTTTATTGAAAAAAATGTGTTTTCGCGAACAATTACTCAGATTGCAATTAATCTCGCCATGAACTTTCAACTTGTTATTCATCAGGAGTACCTCAGAGTTCAGTTTGATCCGATATCTATTTTAGGAGATATTAGAGAAGAAATATGTCAAAGTTCGTGGCAGTTTTAAGTTTCGAGGTAATTTCGTAAATAATACAAGAACAGCGATCAGAGCAGATTTAAATTTCGTAGATAGTTGAAGGATACCAATACACAATTCCAGCAAAATTTCTTGAGGTTCTTTCAAGCAGAAATTGGAAAGATTATTTATTTTCGGATATTTCACAATATTCATTTGAAAAATTTATCTTTCACGAACTATGCATCAGATTTCAAAGAAATTTAGAGCAGACCTTGAAGTCACTATTAGGCAACAGTGTTTAAAATGTCAGTTGAATCGTATATTAATCTTCGGAGGATGGTCGTAAACACAATAACTTCCGAAAGTTATGACTTGGACAATAACTCAAAACTACTGGATTTGGTAGTTTAAAATAAGTCCACCTAAAATGACTTGTAGATTCTAAAAATATATGGAGTGTTCTATCCGAAATGAGGAAAGACCAGAAGTGCCACATCACTCTTAATATTTCAGTGGGCTGTGGCAGCTCGCTAGTTGCCCACTCGCCATATATTCCAGGAAGGTATGTCTCTGAGTTTTCGAGATATCGCCCGTTAGAACATTTTGTCGCCTGGATATTATTCGACTGTGTTTCATCTAATCTTATCATTCAATTGGGCGAATATCGCACCAAATAATTTGTATGACGCAGGCATCCAAATAAAACCCTCAACAGCTTTTTCGGGTCTTTTGTGCTAATTATTTTACAGCAGTTCACGAATTCGACCTTCGTAAAGACAATTACATCCGAAAGAAATAACTTAGAAGCTCAATATTTGTAGAGTAGGTGTGGATCTTAATAACGAAGGTTGAGTTCGTGAATGGGTAAAATCCACCAGATGATTCCGCAGATATACTCAATCAAAATTTTATTTTACCAATATTTCCGAAATACTGATTGGAGCTTAACTAAATTCAGTAATTGGTTGAAAAATGACAGCTTGAAGGTTCATGCAGAATTTCCTGAGGACCATATGACAACAAGATCGGCAAATCTTTCCATCGGGAACTAAAGCTGCGTTTGACGGGGTGAATATGTGAAGAGCGACCGCCTTGAAAAAGAATTTTAACATGGCGCGAAAGCTGCTGACTTCACGTCATTGCTTCTTTAGGAACAAAAATCTAGATGATATGATAAAGAGATCGCCATGGTATATTTGAAAAAAAAATTAAGTATTTCACAAATTGTTCTAATGACACCTTAACTTGAAATTTTGGACCAAGCTCTGCATCAGCATAATTCAATCATGTACCAAGTACCAGCCTGATTGGACCAGTATTTATTTATTCCTGAAATGAAAATGATATAGGTACCGAGGAAAAAGACACGAAATTTAATAATTTTTTTTCCAATATCTCCGAAAATTAAAACCAGATCAAACTGAAATTCGGTATGCTGTTGTGAAAAATAGGATGAGGGTATGTACAAACCTTCTTCGGGGTCTGATAAAATTATGAGAAATTTCTTTTGAAATTTACTAACCATACCATCCCAATAAGATTTTGCCAGCATTTACTGGTCAGTAGGCTGCGATTAACTACAAAACTTCAATCCGATCACTCCAGTAGTTTTTGAGATATCTAGAAAAAAACTTCGAAATTTCAAATAACGATAACTCCTAAACGATTCAGCTGATTTGCCCTATTAA
Source organism: Myrrha octodecimguttata (assembly GCA_958510865.1). Taxonomy (NCBI): domain Eukaryota; kingdom Metazoa; phylum Arthropoda; class Insecta; order Coleoptera; family Coccinellidae; genus Myrrha; species Myrrha octodecimguttata. The sequence continues at coordinate 19,625,899 of OY294060.1, forward strand.
CGAAGCCAGCTGTCACCTTTTGATGTGCTACGTAACCTAGAGTTTCAAGTCGTTAGCTCGTTATTTTCGACAGTCATCGTTTCCTCGGCCGAATAAAATCGATTCTACATCGGATTCGATGATGTTTTTGGAACTGTTGGGAAAAAATTACGATTTTCAAATCTGCGGAACCCGTTTCTACTTCATCATTCATGGTTCTCTTAGTTATTATTGCTTCACATAAAACTTCCAGCCGTCGTTACAATATTTCAATTCGAATTATTTTTTGATTGAATGAAATTTCGAATAGATATATCTTCGGAATTAATGGTTTCATTTTACTAATTCATGAAACCGCCGCCAAACCTGCCATAGATATGTCGAGTTGTCGAGTACCTCAGTTGTTTCTTCCGGCAGTTATTGTATTATCGATCGGCCGTTGCTATCTAGGCATAATGAACCTATAGAACATCTGTTTAGCATTCAGATTCAAGACGTGTATTTAGCATTCTGACACAGGAATATGGCTGCTTGTTCACTAGAAGCTATACATTTGGAGCTTTTATGAGCTAGGCGTAAATGATCGCCGACAAGCTTTTACGACCCGATTAGTATCACGGCCTCGTATTCTTGACAAGACAACTTTCGATGAGCATACGACTTCCCGAACTAATTACTACCGAAATATCCATGCGCATCTGTTTTTCACGGGTGTAGATAATTTGCTGACCAAAATATAATCCTCTAAATCACAACCTTAAAGAATAATTAATTGAACCAAACTCTAAAACTGAGTTGTGTACACTGATATGTTCGTGCCACCACATTCAAATTTCAAATCCACCCCAAATTGGGGGTAGTTTATTCTTGTAATTTTTCAAAATAATTTGCTGACCGGAGGTTTCCAGTTGAGATATTTTATCGAAACGCTATAAAATGATTGAATATAGCATACCTTTTGTGCCACCATAAAAAAAATTCAGATCCGCCCCCGTTTAAGGGTAGTTTATTCTTGTGATTTTTCAGAAATCCTTGCTGATGGGAAATTTCCCGTAGAGATATGTGATTGTAACGATGTATTATGACTAACCGTAGTATACTCTTTGTGCCACCATAAAAAACATTCAGATCCACCCCCTATTAAGGGTAGTTTATTCCTGTGATTTTTCAGGAACCCTTGCTGATCGGAAAATTCCCGTGAAGATATTTGATTGAAACGAAGTATTATGAATAACCGTAGCATATCCTTTGTGCCACCATGAAAAATATTCAGATCCACCCCCTATTGAGGGTAGTTTATTCTTGTGATTTTTCGGAAATCCTTTCTGATCGATATTTTCTAGTGGAGATATTTCATTGAAACAAACTAAAATAATTGTAAATCGGATACCCCCTGTGCCACCGTACAAAAATTCCAGGTCCGACTCGTTTAAGGGTAGTTTATCCTCGTAATTTCTCGGAATACTTTGCTGACCGAAAATTTTCAGTGGAGATATTTTATTGAAACTACGTATTATGACTGAGCGTAGCATACGCTTGGTGCCACCGTGAAAAAATTTCTAATCCGCCCCTGTTTAAGGGTAGTTTATTCCTGTGATTTTTCAGGAATCCTTGCTGATCGGAAATTTCCCGTAGAGATATTTGATTGAAACAATGTATTATGACTAACCGTAGCACATTCTTGGTGCCACCGTAAAAAATATTCAGATCCACCCCCTATTAAGGGTAGTTTATTCCTGTGATTTTTCAGGAATCCTTGCTGATCCGAAATTTCCCGTGGAGATATTTGATTGAAACGATGTATTATGACCAACCGTAGCATATTCTTGCTGTCACCATGAAAAATATTCAGATCCACCCCCTCTTAAGGGTAGTTTATTCTTCGGATTTTTCGGAAATCCTTGCTGATCCATATTTTCCACTGGAGATATTTCATTGAAACAAAGTGAAATAATTGCAAATCGGATACCCCCTGTGCCACCGTAAAAAAATTTCAGGTCCGACTCGTTTAAGGGTAGTTTATCCTCGTAATTTCTCGGAATACTTTGCTGACCGAAAATTTTCAGTGGAGGTATTTTATTGAAACTACGTATTATGACTGAGTGTAGCATACGCTTGGTGCCACCGTAAAAAAATTCCAAATCCGCTGTTTAAGGGTAGTTTATTCTTGTGATTTTTCAGGAATCCTTGCTGATCGGAAATTTCCCGTAGAGATATTTTATTGAAACGATGTATTATGACAAACCGTAGCATACCCTTTATGCCACCATAAAAAATATTCAGATCCGCCCCTGTTTAAGGGTAGTTTATTCCTGTGATTTTTCGGAAATCCTTGCTGATCGGAAATTTCCCGTGGAGGTATTTGATTGAAACATTGTATTATGACTAACCGTAGCATACTCTTTGTGCCACCATAAAAAACATTCAGATCCACCCCCTATTAAGGGTAGTTTATTCTTGTGATTTTTTAGAAATCCTTGCTGATCGGAAATTTCCCGTGAAGATATTTAATTGAAACGATGTATTATGACTAACCGTAGCATATTCTTGGCACCACCATAAAAAATATTCAGATCCATCCCCTATTAAGGGTAGTTTATTCCTGTGATTTTTCAGGAATCTTTGCTGATCCGAAATTTCCCGTGGAGATATTTGATTGAAACGATGTATTATGACTAACCGTAGCATACCCTTTGTGCCACCGTAAAAAATATTCAGATCCACTCCCTATTAAGGGTAGTTTATTCGTGTGATTTTTCGGAAATCCTTGCTGATTCCGCCCCTTAAACAGGGGCGGATCTGAATTTTTTTCACGGTGGCACCAAGCTTATGCTACGTTAAGTCATAATACGTTGTTTCAATAAAATATCTCCACTGAAAATTTTCGGTCAGCAAAGTATTCCGAGAAATTACGAGGATAAACTACCCTTAAACGAGTCGGACCTGGAATTTTTGTATGGTGGCACAGAGGGTATCCGATTTGCAATTATTTTACTCCGTTTCAATGAAATATCTCTACTGGAAAATATGGATCAGCAAGGATTTCCGAAAAATCCGAAGAACAAACTACCCTTAATAGGGGGTGGATCTGAATATTTTTTACGGTGGCACAAAGGGTATGCTACGGTTAGTCATAATACTTCGTTTCAATGAAATATCTCAACTGGAAAATATGGATCAGCAAGGATTTCCGAAAAATCACACGAATAAACTACCCTTAATAGGGAGTAGATCTGAATATTTTTTATGGTGGCACAAAGGGTATGCTACGGTTAGTCATAATACATCGTTTCAATCAAATATCTTCACGGGAAATTTCCGATCAGCAAGGATTCCTGAAAAATCACAGGAATAAACTACCCTTAAACAGGGGCGGATTTGAAATTTTTTCACGGTGGCACCAAGCGTATGCTACGCTCAGTCATAATACGTTGTTTCAATAAAATATCTCCACTGAAAATTTTCGGTCAGCAAAGTATTCCGAGAAATTACGAGGATAAACTACCCTTAAACGAGTCGGACCTGGAATTTTTGTATGGTGGCACAGAGGGTGTCCGACTTGCAATTATTTTACTTTGTTTGAATGAAATATCTCCACTGGAAAATATCGATCAGCAAGGATTTCCGAAAAATCACACGAATAAACTACCCTTAATAGGAGGTGGATCTGAATATTTTTTACGGTGACACAAAGGGTATGCTACGGTTAGTCATAATACATCGTTTCAATCAAATATCTCCACGGGAAATTTCGGATCAGCAAGGATTCCTGAAAAATCACAGGAATAAACTACCCTTAAACAGGGGCGGATCTGAATATTTTTTATGGTGGCATAAAGGGTATGCTACGGTTTGTCATAATACATCGTTTCAATAAAATATCTCCACGGGAAATTTCCGATCAGCAAGGATTCCTGAAAAATCACAAGAATAAACTACCCTCAAACGGGGGCGGATCTGAATTTTTTTTATGGTGGCACAAAAAATAAGCCACATTCAATCATAATATAGCGTTTTGATAAAATATCTCGGCTGGAAACCTTCGGTCAGCAAATTATTTTGAAAAATTACAAGAATAAACTACCCCCAAATTGGGGTGGATTTTAAATTTGAATATGGTGGCAAGAAGGCGATCCTCGATAGATCTCAGGTTTGCATTATGAGTCTCATATTCTTACTAGAAGTCTGAAATTGACGGTATGATTCTATTTCGGTCAGCAAAGTATTTTTACCCGTTTTTCACTTGTCGTATACGAATACGGTTTATATATTATATATATAATATAATTTATTATCTTCTGTAAGGATATTTCTCTGTAGAATATTGGTGTAAATATTGGATAGTATAGTCCGATACTTTGTGAAAGTTTGAAATAGAATAAAAGAAATTACCTTGTTTAATATCACTATATTTTATTGAGGTTTAACAGTGGCCGAGTGTCGTAGTACCACTTCATTTTCAAACTAGAGTCTTTTTCAATTTGTGTGACAAGGAATGTGTTCCGTAGGCTTATTTCTTGAGAATTTCGAAAAGTGGAGCATTCCATAGGTCTATCTGTCCGTTTATAACTTTTACTGCTGAGTTATTGAATGTGATAAAACCGGAATTTTACCCAACTGACGAATATCGACTACCGAGGACCTTAACTGAAGTTGAAGAAACCGGCCCTTAGGGCCGGTTAAGGTTCTGGGAAGTCGATATTCGTCAGTTGGGTAAAATTCCGGTTTTTCCACATTCAGGTAAACACTAACTGATACTTCATACTCTTATCTGAATGTTTAATTTGCCGCCCGCTGAAAGTGACGGTTATCAGCTTCATCTGTCAGTTACGAAGCGTTCTTGTCTGTTTTGGACATGTTAAAGTGTTCTTGGACCCGAAGCGGAAATAATATTGACTCTCGTTTTCCGACAAAAATGGATTCGATTAACGACTTTGATGATATATTTGATAATGATTTGATAGATTTCGTGAATGATGAGTTTAAAGATTATAATGTGAGACAACGAATTATTTATATGGAACATTATGATGATAGTTCATTTTATGATCGTTCTCGCTTATCTAGAAAGACGGCAGAGACATTATTTGAGAAAATTGAAAGCGAAATATAAAATTCCACAGAAAGGTAAGGACAACGCTTGTATAAGAATATTAGTATCTAATTATAATTGGTTTTTCAGAAACCTGGACCGAGCAGTATCCCCAATCAATAAACTGCTTATAACCTTGAGGTTTCTGGCCACTGGAAGTTTTTATATTACTATCGGTGATTTTGGAGGCATTGCTTAGTCAACCGTATACAAAATTGTAAATATAGTTTTGTATGCGTTAACTCAATTGAGAAAAGACTTCATAAAAATTCCACAAAATGAAGATGAAGGCGACAATTTTAAGGCAGGTTTTTATAACACTGCCAGTTTTCCATGTGTGCGCGGAGCTATGGTGTACGCACGTCAGAATTCAGGAACCATGAGGTCGAAAAGGAGAAACTTTCAGGAATCGAAAAGGATATTTTTCTTTTAATTGCCAGATCATTTGTGATTCAAGACACGTAATATCTAATATTATATGTACGTGGTCAGGTTCTGCTCATGACAGCCATATCTTTCAGTATTGAAGACTCTACAGAACATTTGTTGATAATCAAATGGGGAGTGGGGTTCTGATCGGAGACAGTGGCTAGCCCCTAAGGTAAGAATAATCGTGGAGAAAGATTGTATAATGAGAGTCTTATCGGGACGAGAAATATTACAGAGAGGACTATTGGAATTTTGAAACGTAATATTATCACTAGGCATCCGAACTAATTTGGACTTTGCCCAAGATATCATTATTAGTTGCTTCATTTTGAATAACATCGCATGTTTAAACAACGATTATGGATTTGAGGCTGAAAATTATGTTGGAGAAGAAATTATTCCCGAAACAATCAACGAAGGAAACCAAGATGGAGAACAGGTCCAACAAGGAAAGATAGAATATTTTTCGAATTTATAGATGGACATACATAAAATAAATAAAAAAGAACCAATTGTGTTTTTGAAGCCTTTGGAGTATATAGAAAAAAATTTTGTATTCCTATTAAATTTTTTTGTATAAATAAAATATGGGAAATAAAACATGGCATAGAACAAAAACATTAAACCTTTTGAACAGACAATGACTATAGTGTGTGATGCCATTCACAGATTGAGCTAAGTAGATTTTGTTTTTTGTATTCTTGGGTTGCAACTATGTTTTAATGTAATTTTTCTGGTGATGGCGTAGGCATATGTTACTTTTTAGGTCTGAAATCAATCGGGAATGAACTGAAATTGAGTAAAAAAAACTATCATGGAATAAAATTGGCATAACCAAAATGTTCCGATTCTTTCAATGCTATTAACAAATCAAACTAAGTTCATTTTGTTTTTTGTATTCTTGAACCTTATCAGAATGTTGGATTCTCTCAAAAGTCTGGCAATTTTAAAAATAAAAAAATATTTGTCATTTTCTATATAATTCTACCATATAATAATTAACAATTATTATTCATCAATTGTTTCTTTTCATCATGATTTGTATTGCGAGTAATTTCATTCTTTTCTGATGTTCTAGTTCTGCCCTTACATCCATTTTTCGGAGGATCTTCCCCTCATCTTGTATTCTTTGCATCCTTTCTCTATGATTACAGATCTGAAGGATGCTTCTGATTCCATCAGCTTCTTCTGTGAATTAACTAGATCCTTTCGTTTGTAAAAAGGCTCGTTTACTCGTTCGTGAACCTAAGCGCTTTGGTTCGGTAACCAAAGCAATATTTTTCTTTTCTCTGAGAGATTCTGGATTCCATGAGATCCAACCTGATATAGGCTGTGTAACGTATGTCAGAGTGGACACTCTGTATAATTATTAAAAGACGAGCAAGGTCCACAGAACCTCGCATCATCCATAAAACGTGCTCAGATAGATTACCTACTGATATTGAATTCCCACGTCTGTTATCATAATATGCTTGTAAACAAACCCGTCAAAACATATATAATATTTTGTTATTGTATTATGAAAACAGTGTGAGTGTGAGTAAGAACAAGAAGCGGAGAATCCATTGATGGGTCCGCCGTAGTAATGACCCATAGTAATTAAACCCTCTACGAGATCTACGAGTGTTATTTCCAAACCCTCTCCTGTACGATCCAACTGGACGAACCAACCCCTTGACAGGGAACACCACATGGCGATCCTGCCAGTTGACTGAATGTCAGAAGATTCCAGAATGCAGTGAGAGGCGTAAATGGTTTACAACTCAGCTACCTAGTGCCACGATGGGTTCAGGACAATCCAAACAGGAGGAGGTAATTATTGCCCAGACTGGAAATGGTTCAGCCACAGCGACAGCCGAGGACAAAGCCCTATCTGTACCTGAGATCTTGGGAGTGCTAGCATTTTTGCTGGTGTGCGTTGGCGCGATGATGTACCTTTACTGGAAAATCAAGAAGGGGATCGAAAAGAAGGTGCAACTCGAGATTAGAAGAAGCCACCAGGATCTGGTCTAAGGGACAGCAGTACAAGGAAATCCGTAAGAACTTTTTATTTGATATGTCTGATTGTCGATGGATAACACCGAACAATTTAATGATTTGAGTGATGTGTGCGTAAAATTTCTGGATGGTGTTAAAAAAGAACCGCGAGAACGTAGAGAACGGGCCGAAAGAGTCAATAAATTTCTCAATGAATTAGCTAAATTAGAATATAAATTCAAGAAATTGAAAGAAAATGTCAAGTCCGAGCCAAATTTTCTCGAAACATTGAGTCCTTGCCAAGCAATAATAGAAAAATCACTATTAGCAGCTAGAAATCTACTTCAAGATAGAGCAAAAATTATTGAAGATAAAAGTAATTCAGAGCAAGTCAACATGAGTGAAAAATTTGATTTGAGGACTTATTGCCTTATTGCCACCTATGAGTAACACAGAAGAATCTGTGATGCAATTAATTGATGCAATTGAATTGTATAAGGATATGCTCGACGAGCAAGGCAGAAATTCATTAATTAATTATGTGCTTAAAATTAAATTAACGCCAAATGCTAAATTACGTTTGAAGAAAGAGTATCGGAAAGTTGCAGATTTGGTGGTAGACATGAAAAAATTCCTCATAACTAAGAAGTCGCCAGCAGCTTTATCAACCCAACTCCATAACTTGAAACAAGACAACAAAACGATAGAAGATTTTGCTAAACTAGTCGAACAGTTGTGTCTCGATTTAACGATCGCTCAAGCAGATAATGCACCAGAAGCATTGCCTGTTTTAGCCAGAGTAAATGAGAAAATTGCATTGGGAGCATTTGCCAATGGTTTACGGAATACTGAAATAAGAACGATCGTGAAATCAAGAAATTTCGATAGCCTCAAAGATGCCGTAGCATCAGCTAAGGAAGAGGAACTGGTAAAAAAATTCAAATTCAACATCTAGCCAAAAAGTCTTCCATTTCAAACATAATAATCGGAATAATCGGGATGGGTACAATCAAAAACGAACTTTCCATAACACATATCGAGGTCGTGACCGTAATTCGAACAACAAGCAAAATTTCAACTCGACGAAAAAGAGTAATGGTCAAGGTCGCGGTCGGCAGTTCGAGAGCCATGGTAAAAATAATGGGTACGGGACACCGCACAAAGCATATTTCGCTGAAAATTCATCCAAAGAAGAAATTCCCGTAACAGATAAGTTTTTTCGTGACCAACAATCATGTTAGTTACAATATAAATGCTTTGAATTATGTTTCAGTGAAGTATGACAATAGAGAATTAAATTTCCTAATCGATACAGGCGCAAGTATAAGTTGTATATTTCCAGAATTTTTAGCTAAAGGAGAAAATTTAGATACTAAAGAAAAAATTAAAATTAAAGGCATAAGCGGATCCACATCTTCTATGGGTTCCGCAACCATTTCACTTATTTTAAAAAATTCTAGGTTTGCTCACAATTTTTCAGTTATTAAGTCCTTCGATCCAAGTATACAAGGTGTACTGGGTTCAGATTTTTTTCAAAAAACACAAAGCAGTAGTTGATTACGAAAATTTCATTTTAAGATTGAAGAATAACAGTAGAGAAATTTGTGTCCCCCTGAAATCCAAAGTTGAACATTATACTATTATACCGCCAAGATGCGAAATTATTCATTATTGTCCTACGGAGAAATCAGAAGAATGTGTAATTTTGAATGAACAAATATGCGAAGGTGTTATCATCGCGGGAATGATCGCAAAGCCCGAGGAGAATCGAATTCCAATCAGATTGTTAAATGTGAATGATAGAGAAATAAGATTGAAAAATTTTCTTCCGAAACTTGAGAGTCTTTCAAAATTTGATGTTATAAATTATGGAAAAAACGAAATATCAGTAAAAAGGGTAGATGACATATTAGATTTAATTAATATGAAATCATTAAACAAGGAAGAAATAACTTCCGTACAAAAAATTTGTGCCAAATATGCAGATATTTTCCATCTAGACGGTGATCCTTTAACTGTAACTAATTTATATCGCCAAAAAATTTTACTCAATCCGGAAGCTCAATCAGTTTATGTAAAACCGTATAGATTACCGCATTCACAGAAAAATGAAATTCATAAACAAGTAGAAAAAATGCTACAAGACGGAATTATTGAGGAAGCCAAATCTGAATGGTCCTCACCATTACTAATCGTACCGAAAAAACCGGATCAAAACGGAGTTAAGAAATTTCGAGTAGTCTTAGATTACCGATTACTGAACAAACAAATCAAAGGTGATAAATTTCCTCTGCCAAACATTACTGAAATACTGGATTCTTTATCAGGAGCAATTTACTTTTCACATTTGGATTTAGCGCAAGGATATTACCAGTTAGAATTACATCCCGATAGCAGACCATATACAGCATTTACAACTGAAAGAGGTCAATATCAAATGAAAAGACTAGGAATGGGATTAAAAACAAGCCCCAGTTCATTCTCGAGGCTTATGACAATAGCTATGTCAGGTTTAAATTACGAGTCATGTTTTATTTACTTAGATGATTTAATAGTTTTTGGTCATTCTTTGCAAAACCATAATCAAAATCTCGTAAAAGTAAATGTGAATTCTTAAAGAAGGAAATGTTGTATCTAGATCATATCATTTCGGATAAAGGCATTTCGCCCGATCCAGAGAAAATTGATGCTATTTCACGATATCCTGTACCAACAAATGCCGAAGAAGTAAAACGATTTGTTGCATTAGCTAATTATTATAGGAAGTTCATTAGAAATTTTGCTGAAATCGCTCAACCTTTGAACAACTTGTCACGCAAAGGAAAAGTTTTTCAATGGACGAAAGATTGTGAAAATTCATTTCAATCTTTAAGGCAAGTCCTTCTGACAGCACCTATTCTACAATATCCAAATTTTTCAGAGAATAATGAATTCATTCTTAGAACAGATGCTAGTGGATTTGCGTTAGGTTCAGTTTTGTCAAATTCTAATGACCATCCGATAGCCTTTGCTTCGCGAAGTTTGAATCCAGCGGAAAAGAACTATTGTACAATCGAGAAAGAGCTTTTAGCGATAGTTTGGTCAGTCAAACATTTTAGACCATATTTGTTTGGACGGAAATTTAAAATCTTAACAGATCACCGCCCACTGATTTATTTGTTCAATATGACTAATCCTTCAAGTAGATTAACAAAATTCCGTTTGATTTTAGAAGAATATGACTCCACGGTTCATTATGTAAAAGGTTCAGAGAATGTCACAGCGGATGCATTATCACGTATTCAACTAGAGTCGGGAGAACTCAAAGAATTAAGAAATAGAGTAGTTGAAAACATTAGTGTCATGACGAGGTCTCGAACTAAAAATGAAGTAGGTTCCAAGCAACACGAGACGAACGCCTCCGATGGCAAAAGGATTGATCACCCTGTTGTAGTCGAAGTTTTGAAACGTCCAGCAAAAAGTGTTGAGTTAAGGCCACTTCCAGAAAAAGAATTTCGTAATTTGAAAAATCAACATTCAGTCCAGTACAATGAGAATTTAATATTTAATGTGAATTCACAAGTCATTTTTATTAACCAGAACATCCGATCAGCGTACGACTTAGGTACATCGTTGAGGAAACTGGAAAAATTATGCGCAGATAATGACATATTAGAATTGTACCTAATAAAGCTAGCTAGCAATATGAAATTTATAGAATTGTTGTCAAATTATAAAAACGAAATCTTAGGAACATCCTTAAAAATTAATATAATCAGAGACGTGACGCGAATCGAAGACAAAGAATTAAGAAAAATAATTCTGAATGATTTTCACATGCTCCCAACTGGTGGACATGCAGGTATCGGACGCATGTTCAACAATATCAAAAGAGAATATTTTTGGAATGGTTTGAGAACAGATGTTGAAAAATTTATAAAGAAGTGTGATGATTGTCAACGTCATAAACATTCTTTACCTAGGAAAGAACCTTTGACAATCACTACCACAGCTTCGTCTGCTTTTCAAAAATTTTTTCTAGATCTTGTAGGTCCGTTACCTACCGATATCGAAAACCATAAGTATATACTCACAATTCAATGCGACTTACCCAAGTTTGTAGAGGGTTATCCACTACCAAACAAAGAAGCAGAAACAGTATCAAAATCTTTTATTCAAAACTTTGTTTTAAGGTATGGTATACCTGCTGAAGTTGTTACAGACCAAGGCACAGAATTCTTATCAAGAATATTTGGTGAATCGTGTGATTTGCTCAAAATTAAGCAATTCAATTCAACAGCGTATCATCACGAAACACTAGGTGCACTTGAAAATTCGCATAAACACTTAGGAGCTTTCCTTCGTATGCATGCAGCCAAAGAAAGTAACAACTGGAGTAACTGGGTTCCGTATTGGTGCTTTTCATATAACAACACCGTGAACTCTTCAACTCTCTATACTCCTTACGAATTAGTTTTCGGAAAACCTAGTAGAATTCCACAAAATTTAAAAAGCCAGGTAGATCCAATCTACAATTTTGACAACTACCCCCTTGAATTAAAATATAGGTTGCAAACGGCTTGGAAAGATGCTAGAGAAAACTTGGTGAAGACAAAATTGAAAAGGAAAGAAAATTTCGACAAAAATTGTACTGAAATAAGCTATAATGTAGGAGATAAGGTGCTCTTGAATAACAAGAACATTGAGAATAAACTTGACCCCTTATTTAACGGCCCCTACGAAATAGTGGAAGTGCGAAACCCGAACATTATTGTGAAAACGGACAAAAACAAACTCAAAGAGATACACAAGAACAGAGTGAAACCGTATTATCTTTGATTAGAATTAAGTTAAATTAGATAAACATTCAATAAATCGTAACTTTAGATGTAAGAGAATCTGAGACTGATGTAAATACGTAATTAGTAAGATTGACATCAATCAATCAATCAATCAATATAAAAATAGTTTATAAGATAGATGTTAATCAAAAATTTTTTTTAACTTACGTAGAACAAAAATTTTTTTTCTCAAAGAGGGAAGGTGTAACGTATGTCAGAGTGGACACTCTGTATAATTATTAAAAGACGAGCAAGGTCCACAGAACCTCGCATCATCCATAAAACGTGCTCAGATAGATTACCTACTGATATTGAATTCCCACGTCTGTTATAATAATATGCTTGTAAACAAACTCGTCAAAACATATATAATATTTTGTTATTGTATTATGAAAACAGTGTGAGTGTGAGTAAGAACACGAAGCGGAGAATCCATTGATGGGTCCGCCGTAGTAATGACCCATAGTAATTAAACCCTCTACGAGATCTACGAGTGTTATTTCCAAACCCTCTCCTGTACGATCCAACTGGACGAACCAACCCCTTGACAGGGAACACCACAGCTGTAACACATAATAAATTGAACAGCTAACTACATATTATTTTAGTGAGTCTTACATTTTGTCTTGAAGTTGAAGGCTCAATTATGTCGTGACCACCATTACCCAATTTGTTAGATTCGGGTTCATCCTTAGAATATAGTTCAGATTCACCCTCATTTTCTTGAAACTGAATTTTGAGCATATTTATTAGAAGACAAGGACAATTCATGAGAGCAACATAAGAATAAATGTACCTTGTCTGAATTTTCATCCGGATGTTTATTCATCAAAGCTTTACCAGTTATATCTGTAAACATTTTTCAATTGAGTATATTATTGCCCTGGACCTGCAAGGAAATTATTTGCAAAATAGGTTGTTCAAATTCTTCAATTTTCATATAATCTGGCAGTCCTCCACCAGTCTTCATCGTTTTCTGCTTATTATGCCTCACTTTACTTTTTATGTAATTTTTTATAGCTTCATATTTTTGTTGTAATGAATCCACAGATCTTGGTATAATTTCTGAAATAAAACTAGTAAGTGAATGCTATACGTAAATATTATAAATACCTGAAATTGCATTGAATTCAGTATGAATTATTATCCATCTTTCTTCCTTCTTTTTCAACATAACAGAATCAGTTTGCTTATTTTCCAAAATTAAAGAAAATTTCCAGCACAATTTTACAAGCCATTTAATTTCCGCTTGCGTATAATTGGCTGATCTTTTCTTAGAAGGTGCCGTCGGTTTTTCACAATTCAATACCATGAAGAATCTGAATGATATTGAATTAGCACAAAAGAAGATTCAAAACAAGTAACCAACTATCTAACGTTTATCGTCTTTGATCTGAAACTGAACACAAATGAGACTGAGAGGTTAGATATGGCAAGTTTACCAACAGTTTAACGCTGGATTCCCCAAAAAAGGTTCAGTGAGCCAACTGTCCGTTAAATTCCTGTAAAAGAACCCAAACGCGGGTAACTGAGATGTAACGATTTATCTGACCGCTGCGTAGCCGGAACTTTACCTCAGTGTGAAGAAATCGGCCCTCAGGTAGTTGTAGCTTTCCAACTATCCCAAACTGCCCAATTTCTTGCTGTTCGGTACCAGATGTAGCTTTTCGAGATTATTTAGGTCTGGGAAGGTATGGTTTGTTTCGAAGAAATGACGCGGAAAATTGGAGTTATCTTTCCGGTATTTGAATGATGCTTTTTGGTATTTGAACCTTATTTTGCAGTGGTTCAACCTGTTTGACCCATTTATGGAGGCTAATGCATTCTTGACAACTTAATTTCTAAACTCCTGCATTATCGAATTTGTTGTTTTCATTTTGACATTAAGAATAAATTCGGATTTTTAAATGACTTTAAAATGGCAATTTTATATTCTTTTTTGAAATTGATGCATTTTTATTTTAATACTTAGACTGATGGTCAGTACCACTAAACTTTCAAAATGAAGATGAACTGTAATGTAGCACATAATTTACTTTTGATAGCTAATCAAGCCCTTGATCGGGCAATCGTTGTTTTGTGTAATCGGCTATGAGGGTTTTGATTTAGAAATGGACATATGATTGCATTAAATTTTGTTGAATTCGCTTAGTTAATATTTGTTGTTTCTCAAACTGAACACGAATATTTCATAATTCTTCATCACGATGCACTCACTAATTGTATCAAGCTCTTCAATAAGTGAGGAAAGAATATGATCATCAAAGCCTCAATGCTTGGTTGGATGTATTTCATGTTATCGATCTCCGAGTTCAATTGATTCAATAAATAATTGGAAGTTTCGCAATTGAATTTTATTCAATATGGAAACGTTCTGTTGGAATTCATCAACGTTCAGCTAATGAAATTTCTGATTGGAATGAAATGGCAAACTACGAGACTTTCGAGACCTGCGAGACTCTCGTATGAGACTTGAGACGAGACTTCATAAAAGTCTTCGAATTTGAAATGTACATCTATATGACAAGGTTCATATGGCTAATTATTGATGCTTCAGTAATTGAGAACAATTGCAAGTAATGTCAATCTATGTTAAACTAGGTAGCTATTGTCGTTTAATGAAATTCTCATTGAGAATGATGTAGATATATTTTGTACTACTTTGGAAATTCTAAGGGATCTCTTTTTAAGATTGAGAGTTGAATAGTTTTTGAAGTTCTGCATTTCGCGATGATCATAATAATAATATGAATAATTGAATAAACAAATAACTGAAAGCAATTTTTACCCCCTGTCGACATAAGTGCCCATTTCGAAAATATATATCTTGCTTACTTGTTCGTACAATCAACGATTCAAGGTTTCTTCCGAGTTAGGTGAGTTTTTTGAATTGCTCCATGGTGCACGTTGGTATTTTCCAACTTAGTATGAAGTTTTGATCGGTTCGCAATAGTACTTCATGAGATATCGAGGAACTTTAAATTTATAAATTAATATAACTCCGATTTTGCCCACTGACGAACTCAACCGATATATTCAAGCTTCAAAACAAATCTGAAACTTTCAAGACTTTAGGTTCATTCCTTGGAATATAGAGCTTATTCGACCACGGATTCTTTATAAGTGAGTCCAAACTAGCCGTTCAAGACCATTTTCGGCTCCAAATCTAATAATCACAGACAGTTTGGCAGAACGATAACGCGCTGTTCGTTAAAACAAGTGCGAAAAAATTTATTTGAATGAAGCGGTGTTTCTCAGAACAATGGAAACTAACTGAACATTCTCCAATTAATCCAGATGCAGCATAAAATATCCCACAACTGTTGAGATATCAAACAATTAATATATTTTCATAGCGCACTGGATAGAGATTTCAACGCATTATATTGTAATTAAATGTTAAAACGAAACGGTATTCCCTAGCAACGAAGGTCAAATTGATTATCATGCAAGATCGCCTCTTGAAGCATACATTTCTGTTAAATTAAGTAAAAATACTGATTGGCAGATTGAAATATTTTCTTGGGAATTTGAACAGGATTTTCTTCATTAATTCCCTTCTTCTTCTCGAACAATACACTCACGTAAATAATGACTTCTCAGATATCTAATTTCCTTACCAGGGTATGGGGAAATTGATTATCACGTTCGAAATAATTCATACCCATAGTGCTTACGCATTTCACATTTTTCTCAATTATTCTGAAGTTTCATTTTGAGATTACTGATTATCTGCTTCAGCATTGCAGGTTTGGATGTTATGGATGTAATTTGGGGGCAACAGAACGGGAGCGGTCTAGTATTTCTTGAAATCCTACCACATTTTGTAGTCCAAACAGATTAAATCCATCTAAATCTTCATATATGAGAATGAATCCCTATTTCCAATTTCGCTAATTCTTTTTTAGTTGGGTTTGTAATTTCCAAGAGGAATTTGTGATGAAAGAAAAAATTGAGAAAGGCTCACAGAAAAATGTGAAAACTCAAGCTAGTATTGATGATTGACATTGAATTGTTTGTTATTGGAAATAGACGACTTCGGCCCAAGTTGCCAACCCACAATTTTCTTCACAAATTTACTATCACTGGGAAACGGGAATTTCAGGACAAATTTGACATGATAAGGTTCGCGATATTTTTAAATATCCGTTAAAGATCCTCGGCTCCTCAAACAAGATAATTGTTTCCAAATGTAGAGTTTAGTTAAGATCATCTCTGATTGGCTTAAATTTAAGTTGGGATTCCTGAGTTCATGTAAATAGTGTCAAATTTATCTAGGATATGTTCCGCAAATCAACTTGGTTATTTCGGTTGTCGGTTTTCCATTCCGTAAATGTGAAATATTCGGTTGGTTCCTGAATAAAAGGTTAATTACTGAATTTGATTGATGAAAAAACGTTCTTTTTGTCACCAGAACGACAGTCAATATTCTATGATAACATATCCATAGCATAGAACAATCTTTATTTACTTTATGATTAGGATGCACAGAAGATCTTCTGTGCATCCTATTTATGATCCATAGAATATAGAAGAGACAACAATCAACAATGGTGAAATTACTAGGTATGGTCTATGGATCATAAGGTAAATAAATATTGTTCTATGCTATGCATATGATACCATAAAATATTGATTGTCCTTCTAAATATGTCTATGATCTGGTGACAGAAAAATTGCTTTTTCATCAATCAAATTCCGTAATTAACCTTTTTTTTCAGGGACCAACCGAATACTTTATATTTACAGAACGGAAAACCGGCAACCGAAATAACCCAGTTGATTTGCGGAACATACCCTATAAAATCTTGACATGAAATCAGGAATCCCAACTTAAATTTTATCCTAACAAAAACCTATATTTGGAAGGAATTATCTTGTTTGAAGAGCCGAGGTATCTTTTACGGATATTTATAAATATCGCGAACCTTATCATGTCGAATTTGTCCTCAAATTCACGTTCCCCAGTGATAGGAAATTTTGTGAAGAAAATTGTGGGTTGGCAACTTGTGCCGAAGTCGTCTATTAAATTGAAAAGTCATAATAAATTCTATGAAATCCAATTTGATTATCGGTTGGCATAACGAAAATCTGTATTTCATTTTTCCTATGGGTGCGGTATTACTCTTGGTACAACTAGTCTTTGGTAGGCTCGAAAAAGAATTAGGGGAAAAATTTGGTACCCCTCCCCCAGCTTCTTCTACGATCTTCTACGATGTGAAGTATTGAGAAGAATCATTACAGATAAATCGATGACATTGAAGAACTTAAACGAATATGAGTTAAAAAAACAACTAGGCAGAGCCAATGTGATATGACTAAAACTGTATGTTTGAAGTTGATGAAAGTTTTACGATAATGCAGAAACTAATGTAAATTGAAAAACTCTCTTTGTTTTCGTTTGTAATTTGATCTGCCCCATAAATCCTGTCAAATATGTCTTAGGGGATAAATAATTATTAATATTATTGAACTGCGAAATGGAAATGACAAAAATTTGCGGAAACCCAGTATAAAATTTTCGTGTGAGTACAAAAAGTATTCACGGTTTTTCTAGTAGCTGGTTATGAAGTATACCGGTATTGATTTACGTTGAAATTATTGAACTATTTTTTTTTCTCTTAAAAAATCAGACATTTGGTACTCAAACAGCCCCATCTCTGTTCATTTCTGATACCAGAAAGGGCCACCTAAAGTGGAGGGCCAAACGTTAGAAAAAGTAGATTCTTATTTGAAAAAGCCAACCACATAAGTTGATTTAATTCTAGAAAGTTGAATCATTTGGAAGAGAGCTTTTTGCTTTAGAAAAATCTTAGCATCCCGAAGCAGCATGTATAACTATACATTATGAATCCTTAAATGTTATTAATTATTCATGATCGATTCATCATGTTCACGATACCTGTAAGCTTATCTCTGTGTTTTGAATAAGATTCATCGATGCAACGATTCAATTTGATGTGAATATTGTGGAAGTTATTTTCACGATAAGTGCGTGAATATATACTTGAAAGACCACGATTATATGCTAGTGTAACCAAGTGATAATGGGTGGATTGACAAATCCACCCCCCTTAAATATTATAGTCGTTTTTTGCAAATTTTTCGAATTTTGCAACAAACCAGCTGTTCGAGGAGATCCGAAAACCATGTTTCGTTGTGGTTAAAATGCCTAGAGCACGTGTACGTGGAATTTATCGCCAGCTAAGTGGATTTGAAAGAGGTCGACTTATTGGCCTACGGAAGGCAGATTTCTCATTTAGAAAAATTGCTAACCTTACGAACAGACATCCAACTACTGTCATAAGATGTTGTCAAGCTTGGTTTAATAATGCCCAAAATCGAAGAAGAGTAGGCACCTGACGTCGAAGGGATACAAATGAAGTTCAAGATCGAAGTCTGAGACTTATGGTTATTAGAGACCGATTTGTGACAACTCGATCTCTGGCTGATGAGTGGTTAGGAGAACAAGGCCATCCTGTAACTGTCCGAACGGTTTACCGCCGTATGAGGTCTTTTGGACTGGGATTCCCCAATCTTCCGTCCATAGAGCATGTATGGGACATCATTGGTAGAAGGCTTGGAAATTTACCCCAGCCCCCACGGACTTTGGCGGCTCTGAGACATGAAGTACATGTAGGTTGGAATAGTATCTCTCAAGAAGAAGTAGAACAACTTCTTGCATCAATGCCAAGACGTGTTGGGGAGTGTATAGATAACCGCGGTGGACAAACACATTATCAACAATTTTGATGAAAAAAATTTTAAACCCATCGTGTTTTTTCTCTAAATTTTAATCATTCACTCATGCTATACTGTCTATTTTTTACCGAAAAAAGATTGAGATTTAAACAGCTCCCTCTGGGTGTTGCAGTTTTTTTGTCAGTTAGCATATAATAGACCTATAACCCCTTACATATAGGCATCTGTGCGGGATGCAACTGCAAAGCTAGACTTCCGTCTGAAAAAGGAAAGTAATCGAAAAAATAATTCTGCGAATTTTCTGATGAAGAAGTCAGATTTAGCAGTGGCAGTTGCTCAATAAGGCCGCGAAGCCGCGCGCCGACGTACGACACGATTGATTTTTTTTCAATTATCAATATTTTACTATGAATCATCAACTTTCAGTTAATATCTCAACAAAAACATAAATATCACTGTTCACTGGGCCAACGAACGTCTTTTTGCATGTTTACATGTTTATTATTTCGTCGAGTCGATGTTATACACTTTGCCTTTTGGCATTTTCTTGGTGTGTCAGGATTTATAATAGATTCAGTGAGCAACATTCCTGAATTGAATTTTGATAGGCTGGATAAGCTGCAATTAGCAAAAATTTGTTATATTGTTTTCCGTGTTTTTTTTTAAAAGTTGACTCAAGAATGGATCCCAACTGGGCAAGAAAAGGAATCAGTGGCTTACAGCAGCGACCAGAAGAAATGAGTTAATATGAATCGTCTCATGACCACATTGATTTTTGCAGTGCCTCTGCCTTACTTGGTAAAGTAAATATTATGTCCCAGCTAATTTCTGCATTCAGTGAATATTATTTCACATGATAATGAGGTCGACAAGAATAGACACATTTCAAAATGAATCATCTGTAGCGTAAAATTTTGTACTACTTTTGATTTGGCCCTTAGCTGTTACGAAGAAAGAGACTGCTCTGAGAATCAAGGAATATTCAAAGAGTTGATGAAATTTACTTCAGAGCTTGAAAAAATTTTACTTTTTTTCTGAAAAAAATTTTCTGTGCTGTCTTTCTCTTTTTTGAAGATGCAAATATGTTAAAAATGAGTCTTTGGGTGACAAATAGTTTCAATCCTGCAATCAGCAAGGGCTTTTTCTTCGAATAACAATTTCATTTAATTCGTAATTGTTCTTTCTCAGATATTGGTTGTGAAAACCTAGGAAACAATAATGCAAAATCGATTCATTAAACGAAACAAATGCTATAGATTAGAAGAAATGTATTGATAATGTATTTCACCAAAATATTCAGCAACCAGTGCATGAAAGTCCAAGAAAATGATACTTCAACATCGTATGCAAGTTTTTTTGTGGAAATATTCACCTGAAACAGAAGAACATCTGAAACCAAAGAATAATATATTGAATCCGATATCGATATTTTTTTTACGAAAACATATCATTGAACAGATTGATTTTACTCCTGGCTTATTTTCCTCATTAGAGTATAAATTACTGTCGATTGCTGAGAAGTTTGAAGAAGTATCTATGAAGATTGAAAAACTGCACTGAAATACGGAGTGACTTCATTTCGTTCAGAAAACTCAACTGAACATATGAATATTACTCAGCAGGCATGCTCCAGTGGCGTCTACAAACCATATTGCAATTTTTTGTTCAGTTGGGGTAATGTCGATTTGAAGAAGTTACTGATCCTATGAAAAATTTCAAACCAGTTGAATTATGCTGCTGCAGATCATTGTCTATTTTATGAGTTTGGATTCTTTTCCTGTGGAATTTCAGTTGTAGGCAAACTTTTTTGATTTGAGATGAACATAATGTAGGAGAATATACTGTGAGATTCTTGAATTCCTTCGAAAAATCGAATGATTTTCGTCATATTATTCCTTTCAGGTTGACTGTTTTGGATGATATATCGAAGCATTTTGTACTAAGGTTTCCACTGATTCAGAAGACAGTTACATTAGGGTACCTATATATGGAAAGTTACTCTATGGGTTCGAATACCGGTTAGAAATAACGATTCCACATCCTTTTCAAATGGTGAATTTTTAGTGAACATTGAGAGAACATGAGAGATATATTCATATTTGACTTATAACATCAGTGGTGGTTGCTCAACGAGGCCGCGGAGCCGCGCGCCCTCCATGAATAAAACATTGGCACACGACACAATTAATTCTTTTTAAAATAATTTATAATTTATTGAGAAACAGCAACCGTAAGTTCATAATCCAACAAAAAACACAAACATCAATTCTTTTTATCGATCCATCAATCCGCCCCCTACAGAATACGTCTTTGTTTAGCGTGGAAATATCGAAAATGTGTCTCAGGCGCGCGAATTTCGCGACTTCACGGCCTCACGTGTTTATCAGGTTGATGTTATAAACTTTACCGTGTTGGTATTTTCTTTCTGCGTTAAAATTCATAATGAATTCTGTCAGCAACATTCTTTAACTTAATGTTGATTGGCAGGATATAAGCTGCCAGCAGCCGATTAATTAAATATAAAGGAACTGGGCCGGCTCTTGCCAGTTATGAAGTTATCACAAACTTGTGAACGAAAAGCCGAAAACAGATCTTTACGCGACGTTTTTCAATAGACATTGACAAAAAAATAACTGGATATGTGAGTGTGGAATAAAAAAATTGTTATATTGTTTTCCGTGTTTGTTATTTCATAAAGTTGAAGAATGGATATCCACTGAGCAAGAAAAAGGATCAGTGAGTTACACCATCTTCCTGGAAAAAAAAGAAAATTCTTGCACTACCTTTGCCTTACTTGGTGAGGTAAGTTTTATGTCTCAGTTAAGCTCTGCATACAGTGAAAACATTAATTTACATAATAATAAGATCGAGAAATATAGACACATTTAAAAATAATCATCTATTATTTTATCTATTTTTATTTGACCCTTAGAGGTCAAGATGAAAGAGACTGCACTGAGAATCAAGGAATATTTAAACAATTAATTTATATTACAGCAAAGCTTCACAAAAATTAAAACATTCTTCTGAGAAAAAATTTCTATGCTGTCCTACCCTTTTTTGAAAGATTCAAATATGTTAAGAATATGTCTTTGGGTGTGGTACACCCGAAAAATTTTTCGCCGCCGTCGAACGTCGAGCTTTCCTCCTACCCATGCCACTTAACCTACAATCTTTACTACTTGCGCCACCCTGACCTCATACATACATAACATATGTATTTATTTTTAAAATGGTTGCCAGTCAAGATATTCAATCCAATCAAATCTGTTTGAGGCTTAACTGATTGTTCGAGGCTTTGCCGAAATGAATCATTTAGTGTTAATGCAGTATGTGGCAATATCCTTCTATGATTGGTCTATATTTTCACAACACTTTTGGTTTATTATTTGATAAAATCAAATAATAAACCTTAGTGATCGACCAAAAAAAAAAAAATTTAACCCCCCCTGAAAATTTCACAGTTTACGTTTTGGAGTATGTAGATTTGAATGAACGAATAAAAAAAAATCCGTCCGTCCGCCGTCCGTTGTCCGGAGCTTTTCTCGGAAAGTACTGAACCGAAATCCGTGAAACTTGGTAGAAAAATCATGTGTCGCTCGGGATTGATCCTCCAAGCTTTTCAGCAGAATTGGTATACCCTAAGGGTTTAAAATTGGGGGTTGGAGGGAAAAAAAAATTATTTCTCGGAAACTTACCACCGAATTTTTGTGAAATTCTCAACGTTGATTACTGTTGCATAACTCAACCTAAAAATTTTCACCCGGATGATATCCGACCAGTAGTCCCTGAGTTACAAAGAAAAATGCTGCAAATTTCCAATAATCCCGAGAATGAACCATCGCATTCGGTTCTAAGATTGGAGTTCAGTGAAAAAATCGGTTAACTTTTCATCCAGAATCATATAGTTGAAAGTAGATGAAAACATTTTTACCAAATTTTCAACATATATTGAGAAATGTCGAACGGATTCGTTAATTATTTTATAAACACAATGTGCAAATGCCCCATCGATGTTCTCGACAATTTCATAATCGTTAGTAGTTCGAATTGAATATTTTTGGGGTTTCTCTCCTAATATCTGAAACATAACTACAAAAACTCGGATAACAATTATTATTTATAGATATCACCCTGCGAATTACGGGATTAAACATTACATTTCTTCATGGAGCTCAATTATATCTTAAATTAAACTTATATATTATTCATAAATCATTGGTTTTTCACAACCCAAAAACTAATTCCATAAAAAAATTCATTTGAAACATTGAAATCTCAATAAATACTCTTGTGTAACTGAATAACCCTTTCACATGCAGAACGCGAATTAAGAAGCGTTATTTAAAATAATGAATATTTCCAAAATATTCGGTCGATCGGAGGTTTCCATCAGTTTTGGATTGCGTAGTACAATTATCGTCAACATGTGGATATCCGCTACTGGTTTCAATCGAAATCCAATATTTTTCGTACTGAGACTTTGAAATAGGGGTGAATATAAAAGGTAATGAGCATGTATATGATAAACAAATTGGAGGATATATGCAAACAAATCAATTATCAAACCGGAAATCTCATCAATTGTCGAGAATCTAATACTAAGGGTACGAGCCTTAGACTAAGGCAGGAGCCGATAATTGACCTGTTCAGAAGAGTGTGTATCGGGGACCCCAGACAAGAATATTCCGAGATGTTTCAACATCTGGTGGTCCGCAAACTACTTGTTTGAATTGAACGTTTTTACATTAAACAGACGTTGGGATTTCACACCCTCTTAGTTGAGTGTATCTGACAACTATACGGAACGAAATTTCTCTTTTAGAATTATTCAGTCGAATTCAACCTTGAGAGGTTCACGATATATTTGATTTTTACAGAAAAGTTATTGAAAATAACTTTAGGTCTTCAGTTTGTGTATTGGATATTTTGTGAATCAAGTGAACTCTTATCGGATATATGCACTGTGGAAAAAATTTTTTCAGATGAGTTGCTCAGGACGGGTGAGTTTTTTTTTCATTTCATTGATATTTTTCAGAACAAAGTCGAATCCTAGTAGGAATCACATTCACACATTTAATATTAGCGGAAATCCTGAATTTTGTTTTACGTATTTGTTGTTAATTTGAGGGTTTAAGTTAATTTTCCCGAAAGTTTCTCAAGAAATACTAACGCGATCAAATTGAAACATCATAACTAGTTGTGAAATATCGACGCTCAATTTAATGCATGATCTCGTGAGAATTGTATTGGAAAAAAATTGAAGTTTTTCTGAACATTTTTTTCGGAAGCTATTCATTAAAGTTCAATATAATTTGGTACAGGTCTTAGTCAACATTTTGAAACCATATTTATTTTCAGAGATATTGGTGAAAAATTTTGTGGACATTTTAAATTTTGAGGTTATTTCCCTTATATGTCAAAAGGCGCAAACGCTTTCTGATTTGAATTTCATTTCTATTTGTGTAATACCGACACGCAATTTAATGGGTAATATCGTGAAGATCGTACTGGCAAAATATTAGTAAAAAATTTTTTCGGATATTTAACTTAACTTTAACGAAAGAAACAACATAGTGACTTGAATTTTGTAAAGTAGTTTTTTACGAAAACTCAACACCAAGATAATTTTCTTATTTTTCAACTCCAATATTTCATAGGAAATGTGATTTGGAATAAAACATATTTAAGATTTTTATGAATAACATCCTTTAGGCTTAATTATAAAGTGATTCTTTCAATTCTTTCCAGCAAAATTTTCGTTATATGTTGATACCTTAGTGAATAGGTTTATCTACCATATTTCGGGAATATATTTATATGAGACAGACAACATGGATACGGTAATTGATTATATCGGTGACAGGACTGATAATTCTGATGATCAGTCGGACATAAAAACTCCATCTCATAGTAATACCCCGGAATCACAAAAAAACACGAAGAAAGTTGCTAAAAATCTTTCGCTTTAATATAGCTTCTTCAGGTGTCTACATTTTACTGACTGATGGTATGTAGTACAACAAGGTTTAAATATGGTCCGGAACGTGCCTAAATAATTATACAAAAGCGTAAAAGTGAGAGTAGGTATAAATTGGGGTTTGCCACAGAGTTTTTAGTTTACAGAAAAATATTCAGTAGAGGAGAGCTATTCACATCTGTTTGTTCATTCAATAAGATTTTGCGGGTGTTGTACCTATTGATTTCTAACGACTCTAGGAGTTATGTAGGTACTTTTGGTTTCGACGTGGATAATTTTGTAGTTACTATTGAATTTAAATATTTCACATGCATTTCTTCATGGAATTGATTTTGGTTTGGTGGAAACCCAATGAGTTATAATTAATATATACGATTTATTTGAGATATCAATGGTATTGGGTTATTAAACTGAGAAAATAATAAACCCTTGTGTAAAATTTGCAGCGTTTTTAGGAATAGGATCCTTTATATTTATCTATGTATGCAATAAAATAGCTCCAAAGAAATACTGGAATTAAATTGAGATCCATAGATTCACTGTGAGCCTCCTGTTGGAAGACATATTTTCATCGAGAAAGCAAGAAAATAATGTTCCATAGTTTTGGGTTGTACTTCTGTTAATATGTCATTTTAAAGGCCACATAAACTCGATCACGATCGTGTTCACGATAGCGTTCGCGTTCTGTCCGGCACAAATATACGCTATCAAATCGCCTCTCATTGTTTCCTTCACTCTGTCAAAATAAACAAATGTCTAGTTCACAAGAACTGAAAGCTCTGCTTTTGGCTGCTTTATTGGATGATGGACGCTGCGCTGTCCAATAGATTTGAGGAATTATTGTTCATTTGGAAATAATATTGTTCGTTCCATATAATATTTAAGTCAGTGCCTATTGAAGTTTGTATCTATTATTTCAATGACTAAGTCATTTCAGACGTTGATTCTTTCGCAATAGCTAAGAAAGAATGTAATTAATTTACCCTTGGCACTGACAACTAATGAACATGACTCGAGGAGCTTCTTCATTCTGAGGCATGGCCCCAAGGTGTGAGAATTCGATTATTCAGAAATAATAAACCTCCAATCATGATGTTTGCGCTGCGTCTCCGCCTTCAACGAACATGGGACGTTTTTGGTTTATTATTTGATAAATCAAATAATAAAACTTAGTGATCGACCAACAAAAAAAAATTCAACCTCCCCTGAAAGTTTCACAGCTTACGTTTTGGAGTATGTAGATTTGAATAAACGAATAAAAAAAAATACGTCCTTCCGCCGTCCGTTGTCCGGGGCTTTTCTCAGAAAGTACTAGACCAAAATCCGCGAAACTTGGTAGAAAAATCGTGTGTCACTCGACATTGATCCTCCAAGCTTTTCAGCAGGATCGGTGAACTCTAAGGACTCAAAATTGGGGGTTGGAGGGAAAAAAAATATTTTTCAGAAACTTACAACCGAATTTTCAGGAAACTTTCAACATTTATTATTGTTGCATAACTCAACCGAAAAATTTTACCCGAATGATTTCCGACCAGTGGTTCCTGAGGTATAAAGAAAAACGCAGCAAAGTTTGGGGTGAAAAACCAATGGGATATGAATAGTATACAGCGTCCCAAAAAAGTAACGTAACTCGTCAATAACTTTTGAATGAAGAATTATTAAGGAAAATCCTCGCACCTGTTGGTTTTGAATTCTGAAAGCAATTTATCCTGTGTTTCTTTGAATTCTATATTTCTCATATAAAATCAGAACTCAAAAATCAGAAATTACTTCACAATTTGTGATTGGAGAGTACTGCAATCAGACCATTATTCTTTTAATAATTTTTATTAAAGAAAATCCACGGATCCAAGGATTTGTCATTCCGAAAGCAGGTCTCCCTATGCTTTTTTGAATTCGAAATCTTCCACCCTTTACGCTCCACGACCCCATACTGTTTTTTTCAAATAATAATATATGGATCGTGATATATCAAATGGAAGTACATTTCATTGCATATTGAGTAGCGTTACTGAAAAAGAATTTGTTAGGCAATTTTTTCATTGGAAAATTAACAATTTGTGATTGGTGTCAGATTCTTATTCTTAAAATAATAAATATTGAAAAATATCCTCCTACCCACCGATTTCTATTTTGGAAGTTTGAAAAATGTATGTAGTTAGAGTTGGGGGTTTATGACCTTAAACGTCAACAGTTTTTTCTCGGAAAAATATTGCATGTGATATATCGCATAAAAGGTCATTCGATGACCAATTCAGTTATGTGAACGAAAATGAAAGTTAATTATTAATTCAATATAAATTACTAATCCATGGGTTCGAGAATTTCCCTATTCTCATTTCTATTTCTATTTTCGAAGTTTGAGGAATGCATTGTTGGGGGTTTATACCCTTGAACCTCAACAGTTATTTTTTCGAAAAATATTGCATGTGACCTATCGCATCAAAGGTTATTCGATGATCAATTCAGTTTTTTGAACGACAATGAAAGTTAAGTATCAATTCAATTCAAATAACAAATCCATGGGTTCGAGAATTTCCCTTATAGTAATACGGTGAGTGTTTCTGAGGCAAAAATACATTTTAGAATTATACTGCAGTTAGGTTTTAGAGAATCTTGTAGAGGGCCTTCTGAAGAGAACAAATTTTTAACATCATGTGGTCTATACGTATATAGGGTACACGTTTTCATGAAGGTACTTCCAACAAAATTTAAACTGTAACAACACTAGGCGCACAGATACACATAGTTGTACCCACGTCACTCTTTAACCTTAATAGAAAAGAAGCGCTTGTACATGAGCCTAAGGCTATTTAATGCTCTACCCCAAGGCTTCAGGAGGACATTCAACCTGAAAGTTTTCAAAACTACTTTGTATAAATCAATTGTTGACTATGAACCACATCCTTAGAGTAAATTTTTTGATTTTTGTAAAAGTGAATTGTTATGAGTTATGTATTCTGTTTTTACGAAACCAACCTTATTAACCTTGTTGTATTTTAATAAGCCTCTGATTGAATAAATATATTATTATCATCATTATTATCATTATTAATTAATAAAAGAATAATGGTCTGATTACAGTACCCTCCTAACTGAAAACTCAAAATTTTTTCCTTATTTTTCAATGAAAAACGGCACAAGCAATTTTACTTCAAGCCACCTTGAAATTACCTTTCATTTGATGTATCACAATCCATATATTTCCTGATGAAAAAATAAAGTAGTGAACTGAGAAATATCAAATTCAAAAAAGCACAGGATAAATTGGTTTTGAAATCAAAAATCGACGGGTGCGAGGATATACCTTAATGGTTCTTCGTACACTCATTATTGACGAGTAATTTTACTTTCTTGGCAAGCTGTATAAGTTTTATTTAAGATATCAATGGTTTTGGATTACTTAACTGAGAAAATAATAAACCCTTGTGTAAAATTTGCAGCGTTTTATTATACTATTACCAAAATGCTAGAGGTTTGCGTACTAAATTGATATCGACTGTCACTTCTCTCTGATCAGCGATAGGTCTCTGTTGCATAGGAGTTTCAATATCGATTTCATTGGTTATCGGTATTGGAATTGTAGATCCTTTTTCAAATCCGAAATAATTTTCTTTAAACATAACATTTCGTGAAATTGTCACCTTTCTTGTGTTGGGATCCAAAATTCTGTAATTTGTAGAGTTTTTATCACAACCAACGAACACTAGTTTCTTACTTCTTCAGTCCAGTTTCGAGAGTTTTTGATGTGGAATCATGACATATGACATAACCAAAGGTTTTCATACGACCAATGTCTGCTTTGTTGGCAGTCCACTGTTCAAATGGATTTGACTTTGGTGTTTGACTGCTGGGAGTTCGATTCAAAATATAAATGGCATTGTTCACTGCTCCGGCCCATAAGTACTGTGGAGATTTAGCTGCACACATCATTGACCTTGCACTTACCATGATTGTTCTATTCTCCCTTTCAATACTACCATTTTGTTGGAGAGTGTAAGGATCAGTTAGCTCAAGTTCAATGCCTTCTTTGTCCAGATATCTCTTGAAATCCCAGTTTGTGTATTCTGTACCATTGTCACAGTGCAAAATTTTAATTGAATGGCCAAATCTTGTTCTCACTTTGTTGTTCAAGTTTATGAAACAGAGTAGAATATCACTTTTATGCTTAACAAAATAAGCTATCAGCCGGGATGAGTAACCATCCTTGAATAAAACAAAGTAGCGAGCACAAGAAACAGATGATGCAGACATTGGACCACACACATCACTGTAGATCAAGTCACCAGGATCATTTACAGCTTGACAAAAACTCCTTTTGTATGGAAGTTGGTGTCCTCACACTGAAAATTATCAAAGTTTTCAAATTTCACTGCTGAGACTGACCCTTTGGACACCATTTCTTTCAAGTCTCTCACATTCACATGTCCTAGTCTGTAATGCCAATTTTTCGAGGTATTTTTGGCATCTTTTGATACAACATTCACATTCTGGGTAACTGTCTTAAGCTGCATCTTATAAAGATTATTTTCTTCACGAACTCCGATAGCCACAAGTTCATTTTGGATATACAATTTAGATTCCTATTCTTCTTTCACAATTTTCATTCCTTTATTAGTTAGTACACCCTCAGACTGAAGATTTTTCTTCAATTCTGGCACAAAAAGAACTTCATTTATTGTCGAATCATACCACTGACCTTTTACTAGTTCCTTTATTTTGTCAACTCCCTTGCCTTCCACTGTCAATGATTTGTTATTTCCTAACAAACATTTGATCTCGTTTGAAGCACATATGGGCACTTGCACCACTATCCATAATCCAGGCTTCTTCAGACGCCATTTCACTTCCAACGGTAAATGCAGTCTCTCTATTTTCTTTTTTGTGTACCTGACTTCCTTCAGTTTTCTTTGGAGCCCTACAATATTTTGCCATGAGACCCTTTTCTGACAATTATAACATTGAAAGGAAATCTGGATTTTTGCGCGCATGTTCTAGGGGAACAGCGTGCTATCGTTTTGTCCAAATGTCTGTAATTTTGGATGATTGAGCCGAAAATGGTCTCAATCGACTAGGTTGGACTCACTGATGACGAATCCGGTGTCAAAATCGATTCTGTCCGTAGACACGCTAACTGTCGACAGAAGCAAGCTAGCAACTTGAAACTTTCAGGATAGGTTGCGCATCAGAATGCCGCGGTTAAGTTCGTTAATGGGCCAAATCGGTCGAATAGTTTCGGAGTTATAGGCAGTTAAACTTTTGAAGTTATTTATTTTTTGTTTCAGAAACTACTTGAGAGATTGGATTCAAACTTGGCAGTTGGGTGGAGTATAACGACGCGCAACTTTGAGCCAAATTTCGTCAGGATCAGATTGTCATTTAATTTAAAAAAAATTTTTTTTCGAAATTTTTTTCCAAAAAATTTTTTTTTTCGGACACCATTCATCATATCCGAAAAACAAGCTAGCTATCACTTTGAACTTCATATTTCACAGCAGTGTACCAAATTTCAGTTCGATACGATCACAATTTTCGGAGATATCGGGAAAAAATGTGTCAAATTTCGAGGTTTTCTTCTCGTTATCGTTTATTTTTTCGGTATAAATCGAGAAATACTGATTCAGTCCTGATGAAACTTTACCGCTAGTTTTGAGATGCTGAAAGACAACTTCATGCGAAATTTCGTGATAATCGTGTATTTAGAAAAATTTGAAAAAAAAAATTTGTATGATTTTCTCATCATATCATCCTCATCAAATTCTGTATGAAACTTCGAACTGTTATTTTTCGATGAAGTACTGGATTTCAATTCGATCTGATCTGTATTTTTGGAAATATTGAAAAATAAAATTTTGATTGGGTATATCTACGGAATCATTGGGTGGATTTTACCCATTCACGAATTCGGCCTTTGTAATTTAGGTCCAAACCTTCTCTACAAATATCGAGTTCCTAAGTTGTTTCTTTCGGAAGTTATTGTGTTAACGCAGTCGGCCGTTAGGCTGACTGTAAACACAATAACTTCCGGAAGAAACGACTTAGAAACTCGATATTTGTAGAGAAGGTTTGGGGCTTAATTACGAAGGTCGAATTCGTGAATGGGTAAAATCCGCCCAATGATTCCGTAGATATACCCATTCAAAATTTTATTTTTCCAATATTTCCAAAAATACAGATTTGATCGAATTGAAATTCAGTAATTTATCAGTAAAAATTTCAAAAAGCACTGCCGTGAAGGCAGCAGCTTTTGCGTGCATGTTCAAATTCGTTGCTGAAGCGCTCATCTACATTGAACATGCGCGCAAAAGTTGCTGCCTTCACGGCAGTGCTTTTTGAAATTTTTTGTTATTCCTTTTGTCTTTGTGTATCTCATTCTTCTCAACATACTTTCCTTTTAAGGATATTGCAGCTAGAGCAGTTTCTTCTTCCTCAATTGATGTGAGACTTCGCTATTCATCCAAAAGCCTAGCTTTCAAGTTCTCAATCGTTTGCTTAGATTCATCTAAATAAAGCCAAGCTTGACGCACATTTCTGTACTTCAAGGGTAATGTCCCTAAGATTTTAGTGATTATCGCAGCTTCACTGATATTATCTCCCGATTCTTTGATTTCTCGAGCAAGGTTTTCAACTTTTGACACATGTTGGGCGATCGAATCACTAGTGTCTATTTCATATCGGTGAAATTTTTCATGCACTAACATTTTATTCATCTCTGATTTCTGTACATATATCGAATCCAACTTATCGATTATGTCCTTTGACGAGTTACCATTCTCAATAAGGGTGATCTGTCCTAAGTCCATAGCTGCTATTAGAAAAAACATAGCTTGTGCATCTTTCTTGCACCAAGCTTCTACTTCTTCTACCTTATCTGAAGAGGGCTGGGTTACTGTACCATCTGCCAGACCATACAGTCCTTTTGCTTTAAGCGCACATTTCATTTGGAATTTGATGACAAAACATCTATTTCATCTCCCATAGCTGACCTGCAGAGAATCTTGACTACACTACTGACGCTCGCAATCACTAACTTTCAGTGTCTTCATTTTCCTCCTTGGCGTGATCTGGGCCAATAACCTGTTAAGTTTATAGAATAAGGGATGACTGAGTTACTAATTGAGAAACGTTTTATTCTGCAAATCTCCAGATACAGATACAAAACAAATATATTTAAAAGATGTTTCGTTGACAGAACAAAATTGGCGTTTACAATTGATAAAACAAGTCATAGAACATCTATATGTCATTATACAATGCAAAACTACCAACATGTTATTTTGGAAAACCCTTTTCTAATAGTGCTTTAGGTGATAGTTTTTTATTTTTTCATCTTGATTTGATGGGTTAATTTTGGTTCATGATTAGTTTTTCACTTGAATGTAAACTGGCATGTCCGTTTGAACAAATAAATAAATGAAAGAATTACAACAGTAGTATCTAAAATAGAGCGGACGCCCAACAAAGAAGTACCACTTATAGAAAATGCTTCTTTCAGTTGAAATTTGAAATCGGTTTCCTTCGTAAGAGGTTCATTAATCACTTTCATACAAAAAAAATGAAACATCCTCTTATATATCTCGTAATATGTGAAAGATGTGTTTTTTTTATCCGAGAGAGGTTCAAAACGATCAATCATCAAATTCGATTCATATAATCAGAGAATTATGGAAATTAATATGTATCCTCACGTAAATTGGTGTAACTACCGTGGAACTACACCCATAAAACCAAATAAAATATCGTTGAAATAGGTTCGCTAACAAAACAACTGTGGACATACTTTTCTGGGGCACCCTGTATATTTCACCACAAATATTTTGAGAAAACTTAGGAGAACATGATCTTGCCAATTTTTCGAGGATTGTGGTTGCCCAGCAAAATATCTATTTCATTATATCTATTCTTTGAGACACTCTTTGATCAGGCAACTGGGAGCTATACGGGAAATAGAGAGAGGGAGAAATCGTAAATATTTATCAATTAATGATTCTGTTTTCGAAACACCCTGTATATATCACCAGATAACCAACTATTTTTGTTGGTGACGAATATGTCCATTCCAATTTTTCAATGAATATTTCACCATGAAAAAAAACCATCGATGATATTTTATCCCTCTTTTTGGAACACCCTGTACATCACACTCTGGAATTGGACTAGCTCGACCGCCAAAAAAATCATACATATCGCCTCATGAGTGACGATGCCAGGCTCGAAAAAAAATAAGATTTCTACGGATTGAAAACCTCATTTTATTGAGTCGGTTTCGTTTGAAAAGCACATAGTCTATTTTCTTATAAGACGAACCTACGGGACGTCTCATTGTGGAATCGGACTACTTCGAAGCCTCACTGAAACGAACGTCACAAAAATCATTAAAATCGTTCCATGAGCCACGAAACCCGAAAAAACCTAGAAAAGC
The DNA here is from genome assembly GCA_958510865.1 of Myrrha octodecimguttata. Taxonomy (NCBI): domain Eukaryota; kingdom Metazoa; phylum Arthropoda; class Insecta; order Coleoptera; family Coccinellidae; genus Myrrha; species Myrrha octodecimguttata. The sequence continues at coordinate 19,659,300 of OY294060.1, forward strand.
ACTGACGTCAGCTCAGGAACTTCTACGCGCTTGTTCTGTTGGTGAAGCGGTCATTTATACATATATTGACACCGCCAAACGCAGATTTTCTCAAATGTTCTTCACGAAACTATGCATGAACCTCAAGCTATAATTTTGATCGAGTACAGGATTGCAATTCATTCAGAAAGTTTGGATGGCTATAACTATCTAAGGAATTATTAAACTGAAAACCTACCCTACAAATATATAACCTTAGTCGATTCTCACTAAAATTAATGTGTGTAGGACCGGCCTAACCACTGATAGTGAACAAAATAACTTCAGGAAGAATCTACTCAATAGCTTGATAATTGAAGAGTGAGTTTGGAGTTTAATAACGAAGACCGAATTGGCCAATTTGTATGAACCATCCTATGATTTAGCAGATATACCCACTCGAAATTTCATTTTCCCGATATTTCCAAAAACATAGATCGAATCCAACCCTTCAATGAAAAATCTCGTTAGGAATATATAATTTGTAGATCGCCAAATATCACATATTTTTTATTAATCTGATTGAACAATCATCAAAGAATTTCCCACAGATTTGCTCATTTTCAAAATACTATCTGATCGCTTTGATTATGTTTGAGATATTGAGGAAATAAGCTAAAAATCTTGAATAGTCACGAAATTTGACATTAGTCGTTTCCAATACATTCTGAGATGAACATCGGGTCAAACTGAAGTTTGAAACAATTTCATTGAAATTTGATGGAAATTTCCGAAAAAACATTGTTTTTCAAGAAAAATTTGGAAAATATTCTAAATTAAATTATATCTACATTTTTCACCATTTCAATCCTAAGGATATTTTACCTTATGTTGCGTGACAGTATTCATTAACTGTTTACGAAGTTTTAATCATGAAATCACTATGATGACTTTGATCAGGAAAATATAATATTAATTTGATAATTCACTATTCTACTATTCGAAATTGTACATACTGACAAGTTTTTTCCAATCCATGCTTCTTCAATTCCATACATACGTTTCATTTCATTCTGTCATTGTTTTTTGAAAATTGAAGAGCAAAGCATTTTTGTTTTCAAAAGTTATACGATAAATGATATCCCTGATGTTGATTCTTCAGGCTTCAAAAGATAAGATTCAACGTTAAATACTGCAATTTTTCCTTCATATCGTTTTCAATGTGCATCCTTTGAGATTGGATAGCAGCTAATCAGATTTAACTCGAAGAAAACTGGAAAATCCAAATAAGTATTCAATATACGTTATACGACCTTTGATATTATAAACAAAGCTGATGTCACACAATAGAAACATTAACATATTGAAATCTAGAGTTTCATAACTCAATGCATACACAACAGGTCATCCAACAAAAATTTCTGCTTAGCCACAGCGGACATTATTACCTACGGACTATAGTTACCTAAGACAGTCTGCGCCATCTACCAACGCGTGGACGAAATGATGCTACCTCAATTGGAGTTTTTATTTTATTTTTCTTATAATTCAAAAATTTCAAATCTGGTTGGGCTGAAATGTAGTACTCGGTTATGAAATGGAAACTTGGATTTCAAATAGCTATAACACAAAAATCACTCGGCAGATTTGGCTCATAAGCGAACTCAACCGACGTATTGAAGATTTAAACCTGAAAATTATAATACAAGACTGGGTTATTTCTTTCGAAAGTCGACCTATGTCGTCTGTTTGTTCATTCAGGTCTCCCAGACGTGTGACTAAGTGAAAAGTGTGTCCCAGTATTGGATTCTTGTAGTCCGATCCTCATCCGGCCCCTTACGGCTCTTTTAACGATGCCTAGCTGTTTGTGATATATGTACCGATGGGATATCTGCTAGGTCTCCAGGACTGCGACGCAGTGGTCCGTGCGGAAAATTTTTTCATGCCAAATGCGTGAATTCGACTAAGAATTACGTTACTCGATTCCAAATGCCGGGGGTTTCTTGGACCTGCTCCAGATGCAGGGATAGAGGAGATATGCGGAAGCGACTGTGTCTCGTTTAATCTACTAGTGATGGCACCGAGTCGTTCAGCGTACTGCAGAAAGTTCAATTGGAGATGGAATCACTCGTTGTAAAATATGATACTCTCCTTGAGTCTGTCAACTTCTGCAGTGACTCTGTCTCTTCATTCGAGCGCTGTATGTCTGCGACGGGACAGATGATGAGCGACATGGAGCAGATTACTAGAGAGAACACGTAGCTCAAATCCACTGTCAAGGACCTGCAAGATCGTATGGAATTATTGGGGCAGCAAAGCAGAATCAACAATTCGGAGATCTGTGGCGTTCCTGAGAAGGAGAACGAGAATATTTCTGTCATCATTTCTGGGGTCGCACAGGATATAAGTTGTCTCATCAATCCAACTGATGTGGATCATTTTTACAGAGTATTAATATCTGACCCCTCTAGACCTAAACCTCTCGTAATCAAGTTCACATCGAAGCAGAATCGGGATAATTTTCTTGGGGCATCTAAGTCCAAGCGTCGTCAGTCAGCTCATTCCAACAAGGGTTTGAGGACTGAGAACATCTCCAACGATTTGTTGGTCAATTAACATCTGACCCCCAAGCATAAAATATTTTCATAGTTGTTGTTGAAATAATGTCCTAATTCTTTAAGAATCAGGATTGCGATATGGTTTACATCAGTTCGACAATTTCGTCAATATACTTGATCTAGTGCTCATAACAACTTTAGTATAACCAACATCCAACTTTCTGAATGCCTTCTAGTCCCTGAAGATCCAAATCACAACACACTGGAATTCAAAATCAATCTTCCTGTTCAACATAAAAAATATAAAGGTAATCTACGTAGTCGTTATTTCAATCATGCCGATAACGATGCAATAAATCCTGGTCCTAGGTGCCACTGATTGGACTGATGAGTTGTTCTGTCAGGATTTGGAAACTTCTGTGGATAGATTAAATGAGATTTTGAACGATATCTTTGATCAATTTGTACCTTCTGATACCAAATATTGTAGAAAATATCCAACTTGGTACTCCCAGGCTTCCATCAGAACTCTGAGGGAAAAACTTGAATTTCATAAGCGCTAGAAGATGTACGGTGTTAAGTTGGAACATTAACGTTCAGGCTTCTGAGGGGTAGAACCAATTATCTTATCTCGGAGGATTACAAAAAATAACTGGTGGTTGAGGTGTTGAGGGTAGCATCGGGGATGACCCGAAATATTTCTGGCGATATATAAAAATAAGAAGGGTTCTCCCTGTTTGCCTGATTCCGTCAGAAGATCTAATGCCGTTTCGACTTCTCACAACGCGCCATCGGCAAACTAGTTGAGAGTATTGTCACCAATTTCCTCTACTTTGATGTCAAGAGTACTTTGAACGCTGAACAACATGACTTCATGAAAAATCGCTCTGTCAATTATGATATGTCCCTATACGTGGAATATATCATGGGGAGTATGGATTCCGGTCTTTCTGTTGATGGTATCTATACTGTCTTCAGCAAGGCTAACGACAAAATTGATCTCTCTATAATGATCTCAAAGCTTAGTGGGGTTGGTGTGTGTGGCTTTTATCTCGCGTGGTTTGGATCCTATTTTACTGGAAGACATCAGCGTATTTACTTGGGTGGTTTCAGCACGGGGAAGGTTCACATTACACGTGGTGTACCAAAGGGCTCCTATTTGGGTCCATTACTTTTTTGAATCCATATCAATGACATCGTGAAATCCTTTAAATATTGCAGAGTTCTCCTTCTCGCTGATGATCTTGAAGTATTTCACTTCGTTCCCTGTCCTACGATAGACTGCGCATTCAAGAGGACTTGAATCGATTTGAAAATTTCTGTAGGGATAGTCAACTATCCGTGAACTTTTCTAAATGCAGTGTTACCACATTTACTAGAAAATCCACTGTCTCTGTGCCCTCTACATATCGAATTCTCGGTGAAACTATTTCACATGTTAACTCTATGGAAGATCTCGGTATTATATTGGACTCTGAATTGTTATTATATCAGCTTGTTTTCAATATGTCAAAAAAGGCTAATCGAATGCTGGGTTTCATATTCAGAACAACCTTATAATTTGGTAGTATTGATGTGGATGGAACCCTTTTCTTGGTATATATTAACAGTATTCTGAGTTTTGGATCCGTTGTGTGGAACCCGCACTATGGGATTTATATGGACAGACTGGGTTGCGTTCAGAAATAGTTTGTGAGACATTGTCAGGCAAAATTTTTTCCTTCAATTAGAAATACCTACGAAGTCTATCGAAGATTGAATCTAATTCCTTTTGAACAGCGCAGAAGGATCACTGATATAATGTTCAACTATAAATTGTTGAACAATAAAATTGATTGTACTCATATGTCTCAGTATGTAAGGTTACTTGTTCCTCCATACAAAGCTCGACATTCTGACACATTTTCACTGATTTCATAAGTACATGTTATTTTTTGGCTGGTTGAGGTCACTTAGTTGAACTTTGATTTATACCATATTATATTGTTATATAATATATTACTTTCCACTTTCAGAATGACGATCTGTATTTTCCTGATACTTTTGTATACATTTAATTGTGGACACTGTTTTGGTTCGTCTCGACTGTGTCCCGAAATGAATGAATACATGAATTGGTAAAAAAGTTAGAGTGCTCACGGCTAGACTGTCAGAAGCAAATTGGATGGATTTTTCATTAGTGAGTCCAACCTGGTCGTTTAGGAGCAATTTTGGCTCAAAGTAATAAAATCACAGACATTGTGACGAAACGACAACATAAAAATTTTTCGGCAAATTGAAAACCTACTTTTTTTAATCGGTTGCGTTCAAAAAGTATGTAGTAAGCTTTCTTATTATTTTCGCACGTTCGCAAACTCACAATACCCATATCTTCGATCTCTCATTATTGCATTCAAGAATCACGACCATACAGATTTCTAAGGCCACCAGTAGATATCGCCCCCGACTGTGTATTAACGCTGCCAGGTCACAGAAAGATTGCTACAGGTATGTGCTGCTCCACTAGTTCAATGTATTTATCTGATCGCCTTCGCTGTCGGGAACGCCATCATGATCGTGATCGCGTATATATGGCTTCCGCTTAACTTAGCATTTCAGATGTTGACCCTATCGCAATAGCAACAATGAATGTAATTTTCGCTTGGTACTGACAACTAATGAACATCACAACACTAGTATCTCAAACACAATGAACGCTCAACAAAGGGGTATCACTCATAGAAAATGTTTATTTCGTGCTTTTCAGTTGATTTTCTGAATCGTTTTTTTTTCGGAATGCTTCATTTGAAACTCAACCGGAACTGTGGAAAATCGTCGAAAGAGGTTCATCACTGACTTTTATTCAAAACAACTTGGGACAATTTTTCATGTTGCACCATATACAGGGTGTCTGGTTGACCTAAAGCTATATTCGAATTTGTAATAGACTAGGACAGGATCAGAATATCGAAGAATTTTCAGGTAAAACTTTCACCGTTTTCGAAGAAAGGGCATTTTGGAAATTCTTTTTCTCGATGTTTGGGATACCATCTCTCTAAATTGGTACTGAGCCGGAAACTTTTTTTACTGCACAATACTGAAGAGTGCTGATTTTTGGATGTTGGATGTATGAAACAATTTTCAAAAATTTATGAAATTCTGCAAAATGGGGATGAAATAACTATAACATTCTACCTATTTTCATCCTTGTATCTTTGTCCCGATTTTCTGGAAAAAATTATAACTACCGGAATGTGAACATTCACCACAAAAATATGCGCACTGTATCTTCAAAAATGTATAAAACATAGTCTAATTAATCCTAGAAGGAGAGATAATTCCATTGCAAGAGAATGCTGAGATATTTTGAACTGTCCTCAACTTTCACAATTTTGTCGAAAAAGTATTCTGTTGCAAATATATCGGAACAAAATGATGAAATGATGATTAATAAATATGAATTCATTGCTTGGGAGTCTCCAAATTTGAAAAAAAATCAAACCCGTTTTCAATTGATAACTTCAAAACGAGGCATTGAGACAATGAATTGCACTAATATTTTCAATGAAAATTTTTTATTGTTTTCTATCCTTCCTGATACCTAAATGATATTTCTTCAAGAAGGACTTTTCAAATGGTGTTATGCCCCCTTCACAAAGATTCTCTAATAGCACGTGGATACACCTTTTCAGTTTTTTCATATCACTTGCAGTTGTTGCTCAAACGTGTTCTATCAAATAGCCAAAGTTGAGTTTATCAAAAGATATTAGTTCATTGATATGGGGGCCTTAGATTTGGACTAGGATGTCTCACTATGGTTTCAATATTCCTCATCAAACATAAGAAAAACATACACAGTGTGAAATTCTCGCAAAGACCAAAACAACAAAAATTTTCAAAGCAGGACCTGGATTTTTCGAACTATGAACGAGTTGGTACCTGAACGTCCTTCGAGACAATAGGTTCGTTCGTTGTACCTACATGAACTACACTAATTACACTAACTCCACTGACACTGTTCGATGTGTTTTGTTGTAAAATATTGGCAGTCAGTGTAGTCACAGATGACGTGTGCAGTGCATATAGAGTGAGGTTATATTCTGTGATGGTTATGCGTAAATATAATTCATAATCATAGATATCAGTGGTGGTCTCTAGACCCTGGTTGGACGAGTTTTGTTCTCTATGTGTGGTTTATTTTGGACGAATTTAATTTTCATCATATCGTTATTTGAAATAGAGTTTTTGTCCGTGACGACTTTAGAAAAACTTTACGACAAATCTACATCACCTCGAAGTCGTATAGCGAAAACACGAGAAGCATAGAATTGTGTCATCTTGGGATTGCGTAAAATCATCTATCATATATTTGTATTCTGTGAGAATCATAGAACAGATTGAACTGCACTTAGTCCACTCATTCAGTTTTCTGCACTGAGAATTGAAAGTCAATGGAGTTAGTGTAGTTAATGTAGTTAATGCAGGTACAACGAAAAAACCTATAATCCCCTGGAAATTTCAATCGATTCGGGATAACCGCTCAAAAGTTATGACGGATTGAAGTTTTCGGTAAAAACCGAAAATCAGCCTGTATAAAATTTATGAAGAGAGGACGGCACTTTTGAATGGTTATTTGATAATCACCTGAGTAGTCTCTATACATGGTAGGAATATGTACAGTTCCTCGTGACTCACCCTGTATAACTCCTAATGCTGACTCAAAACTCATGGAGATCCTGCATGAAAAATTGGTGATAATTTACTGTATACCTTTTTTTCGCAAAGGCTTCTATGAAGTTATTCTCAGAAACTGATTGAATATTCATTGCTCTGAAAACGATCGAGATATGAAAATGAAATTTGGTGGGTTCTAAGGGGTAGTTTTTTGCCTATTTTGACTGGCAATTAAGAATTTCAGGTTCACCATTGGTACCTACGCATTCGCCTTATGATCTTAATCAAAGAAAAAACAATGGTACGCATCTGATATATTCCAAATTAAAATATTTTATGCATAAAAACGACAGCCCATGCGAAAAAAAAAGCACGAGATATTTCAAAGAATGAGCAACGAGTACCTGTTAAAACTCACCAAATTTCATTTGCATCTGTTTGCTTCTCACATATATTATATGTGCCAAATTTCAAGGTGGCAGCATGCTTTATAAAAATATTGATGAAGAACTTTGTTTCGTCGTTTGTTAAGCATAGACCATATATGTGCCAAATTTCAAGATGGCATGATGTCTTGTGCAAATATTTCTGAGAGACTTCCACCTTCCGCCGCGCTGCCCTGATGGCCGGAAATTTTAAACTGAGTTCTATATGGTTGATCGCTACCCACAGACGGAACTGAATGATAATGAAAATAACACAATAACGAATATTTGTCGATAAGTCAACGAATACTCCCCGTCGATCCGAGCTAAATCGTCCTATAGGCCAAAGCCTCTACGTTGAGAAGGCATCGTCAACATTGTTAGTTTATCCTTAAATTGCAGTTCTTTTTCTCCAGAAACCATTTCCTTCGATTCATTTATAAATGTTCATGTTTTGGCTCTGTATATAATTTTCCTCATTAGTAACTCATTTTATTCCAGTACAATTTTGTTGATTATTCATTTCATCTTCAATATTGAGAAACTTGTAGGAACATTTCTGAGAGAGAATTTGGGAATTGTTTCGGAAGCAGAGCACCCAATTTATGCAGTTCAGTCCATGTTGGTTTAGGGAAAAGTAGGAAAAACTTCTCGATATCGCATCAAAAAATTCAAGTCTCATATTCATTTCAACTTGGTACAACATTTTTAATAATTTTTTTTCCTTATTCTCTTTTTTTCTGTGTAATTGATAACGAATCACTTATAATACCATATAACTTCTCAATCTTTCGTGTGAGAATATGCACGTTTCACTATTATTCACTACAACAATTCAAAATAGGTTAGAGCTTAAGCTGGACAACCTACCACTGAACATGGTTTGGATATATTCGAAAAAATAGTTGATGAGCACAACATGTACCTAACTACTTTTTAATCTGAGTACATCGTAGCCTTACGATGTTTTCTTCATCAAGGGATATAACGGATGAAGGCAACCGGCCATACCTGGATGGTGGGTACTGGGTAGGTGTCTAAACTTTGACTTGTGTGAAAAAGCTTGTAGTTACTTGGAGACACAAGCGTCGAGAAAGGAAGGACGGATCACTAGATAATGAACGTTTATTGTTTACATCTAAAACTATATATGTATAGAGTCTGATCGATGACATAGGTGGAAATTTTGATGATCCAAGGGAATGAATGTTACATGACTTGAGGTCCAAACATAGTAATTTTTAGTTGATTAATTTCGTAACATAGTGCAAAGGTAATTAGAATTCAGGTTGTAATGTAGCAAGATTGTTATTATAATTATTCAAACCTACTTAGCTGGAGGAAATATCGATATGCTAGTTTTATTTCGTAATTATTGGCACGTGTAGAATTAAAATTGTGTTCAATATTATTCTATATTATAACATGTCAGATATACTCTATGGTCAAGTTACTGGAATGTCAGATTGATATCATAACCACACTGTTGTAACATCACATGAATGTATATGTTATACCGATTAAATATTAAAGTACAAATCTCTAGTGTTCTATTAAATATCAATACCCAAGTATTAAACATGGCGCAGTCGTAACGGAATTGAGTGATATACGAAGAAAAGGTGAAGGATCCAAGAAATAAATTTAGATTTCTATTATAACCTATAAAATGGCAAGCTACACGGGGCCGGTAAAACTACCCCCAGATTTCGACTTGCAAGGCAAAAATGCCGCTATGGAGTGGAAATTTTGGAAAACTGCATTCACCGACTATCTTATAGCGACAGGACAATACGAATCCCAGGACCACATCAAGTTATCAATATTGAGAAATATTATCGGTACAGAGGCAGCAAGAATTATGTCTACATTCGTCATCCCCGAAACAGAAGTAAACAAATATAATTATACGATTGATCAGATCCAAAAATATGTGAACCCGAGGGTTAACGAATGTTTCGAAAGGTATAATTTCCTAAAAAGGATGCAAAAGGAGGATGAACCCTTTGAACATTTTCTCACGGAATGTAAATACCTGGTACGCACATGTAATTACAATGAAAGAGACCCAAATCAGACAGCTGAAGATAAAGCTCTGAGGGACAAAATAGTTATGGGCATCCGAGATCCTATAACCCGAGAGGCATTGCTGCGGATCGAAAAGTTGAGCTTGGATAAAGCAATTGAATTTTGTCGAACCAGTGAACAAAGCAAACAACAGAACGAGCAGTTCCAGAATGAATTGAGGTCAGATGTTCATGCTGTAAACAAGTTCAACCAACAACCAAGAAACACATATAAATCACAGGGCCAGAACAAGGAAAATGAAAAGTTCAAATGTAGGAGATGCCAGTCAACACATGGTGCACGTGAATGCCCTGCATTTGGAAAGAAGTGTAAAAAGTGTGGTAGGTTCAACCATTTTGCCATTTCATGTTTCGTAAAGAATATTAAGAATGTTGAGAAAGATGATCATAGTTCGGAAGATGTATTTGTAGGTTATGTAGGAAAATGTAAATGTAGTGATCCCAACTGTGGTCATGAAAAAATGTGGGATGAAACTATTCAGATTGAAGGTGAAAATTTCAACGTAAAATTGGATACAGGTGCGGATATTAGTATAATACCTGAAGTAAAGTTTAATGAAATAAAAACACAGATTTTAGTTCGTAAATCCAATTATATTATTAAAGGATTTGAAGGTACTCAGGCCAAAACTGTTGGAATTATAAATTTATATTGTAAATATAAAAATAAGAGTCTTTATGAGGATTTTGTGATCGTTGAGGGGGCTACTAGAATCCTTTTAAGTGGTCAGGCATGTGAAAGTTTAGGAATTATTAGGCGAGTAAATAATGTTAATATAAATCCTTCTGGAAAAGTCTCGGAAAGAGATAAATTCATCGAACAGAATTCGGATATTTTCTCAGGACCCGGTAGATTCCTAGGCGAGCATAAAGTAACTACCAAAATAGACTTTGAGGCTGTCAGTCATCCACCAAGTAAAATCCCCTTAGCTATAAAAGATGCGCTGAAGTGTGAATTGGATAGGCTCGTGAAATTAAAAGCAATAGTAAAAGTTGATGAAGTAAGCCCCGGCATGAGTATTAATCGAATTGTAGTCGTTGAGAAAAATAATGGTAACTTAAGGTTATGTCTAGACCCGGCTGATTTAAACCAACAAATTATACGCAAACCTAGAGCGACACATAAGATCGAAGATATTTGTTCAAATATTAGAGGTAAAAAATTTTTTACAGTTTTTGATCTATCTGAAGGATATCACCATTTAAAATTAGATGAAGAGTCGTCGTGGAAATGTTCTTTCGCAACCACATTTGGCATTTACAGATACTTAGTGTTACCTTATGGTTTATCAAATTCTCAAGATTTATTCGAAGAAGCAGTAGAAAAGAGATTTGGCGATATTGAGAATGTATTGATATGTCATGATGATATGATAGTTTCAGGTGGTACTAGGGAAGAACATGATAAAACTGTAGAAAAAGTAGTAGCAAGAGCTCGAGAAGTAGGCGCTAGATTCAATAGAGATAAATTTCAATTTTGTAAAGACAGTGTTAAATTTATGGGTCAAATTTTTTCTGGTAGAGGAATGGAAATAGACGAAGATAGAGCAAAATCACTTTGTGAACTAAAAAGTCCAAGTAACAAATTAGAATTGCAAAGAATCATTGGATCGTTTAATTATGTTAGGCGCTATGTTCCCAATATGACAAATCACATACAGCCTCTTTGCGAATTGTTGAAAGCTAGTGTAGAATGGCAATGGCTACCTAAGCATGAAGAATGTTTTAAAAAGCTGAAAGAGATTGTATGTAATTCACCTGCTCTTGTTCCATTTGATCCTGGTAGGAAAATAATCCTTCAGTGTGACGCATCAAAAAATGGTCTAGGATGCTGCATGTTCCAAGAATATGAGAATAAAATTTTAAAGTTGGTAGCATGCGCTTCACGCAATATGAATGACAGTGAGATAAATTATAGTCAAACAGAAAAGGAATTTCTCGCTATCTACTTCGGTACACAAAAGTTTCACCATTTTATTTATAAAAGTATAGTAGATGTTCAGTGTGATCATAAACCGATAATATCCATCATGAATAAGCCTATATGTAAAATTGGATCAGTTAGGTTACAAAGGCTAAGAATAAAATTATTAAAATATTCTCTTAATGTATATTATGTACCTGGAAAAGATATACATTTTGCAGACATGTTATCTAGGGCCTCATTAAGAATAGACAGTTATGATTCTGAGATGTTAGAGATGGTACATTCAATATCAAAGCATCTACCCATGAGTGAAGAGAAAAAATTTGAATTCAGAAATGCTACCGGTAACGATGATACATTGGTTAGAATTTTCAATTATTATTACAACGGATGGCCTCAAGAGAAAAATATTCCCTACCAATGTAAACCGTATTATAAACTAAGAGATTCAATATATGTAGAAGCTGGTATCATATTTCTTGACGACAAGATAATCGTTCCTAAAACGCTAAGAACCCAAATGATTGAAATACTGCACAGAGGTCACACAGGCATGAATAAAACAATAAATAAGGCTAGAACTTTATTTTATTGGCCAGAATTAACAACAGATATAATGAACTATGTTAAACGTTGTAGGACATGTGAAAAGTACAGTCCCAGTAACTTCAAGGAACCATTGTTACCACACTCGGTACCAAGATTAAGATTCAATAAAGTAGGTACAGATATATTGGAATTTGGACCCAATTCCTATTTAGTAACAGTAGATTATTTCTCTCATTGGCTTGAAATTATAAAACTGAAAGATAAAACGTCAAATTCTGTAATAGACGCTTTTCAAAATATATTTACCAGATTTGGTTACCCAGAGCAAATAATTGCTGACAACTTACCATTCGTTTCGAGTAAATGTAGGAACTATTATGTTAGTAAAGATATTTCTATTTCAACATGCAGTCCACATTATCATCAAAGCAACGGACTAGCTGAGAAAGCTGTAAATATAGGCAAGCAAATTTTGAAAAAGAGTAATGAGGAAAATCTAGATTTTAGAGACCTAGTCATGAACTACAATAACACGCCTCTTAGTGGTTTGAAAGCATCACCATCACAAATTTTACAAAGTAGACACCTTAGAGACCTTTTACCGCCAACAACCGATAAATTGCAACCTCAAATTCAAAAAGGTATTTTCAAAAAATTGTGCGATCAAAAGTTGCAACTTAAGATGCAATATAATAGAACAGTACGTAGAAATCCAGTAGAATTTAAAAAAGGCGATCAAGTTGTAATTAAAACACCAAATGATAAAATTTGGGAAAAGGCAATTGTTTTAGAAAAGGCAAAAGAACCTAGATCTTATTGGCTGAAAAAGGAAATAAACGGTCAAATACTAAGACGTAATACACACCATATAAAACGATCATATACCAGACCACATAGTGGCGAATACATTCTGCAGCCAGAATTGAGCCCGAACCAACTTTCACCAGATCCTCATAACAAAGATGGTGGTAATTTGAACAAATCGAATACATCCAATATTGTGAACAACCCAATTATAGAAACTAAAACTGTAAAAGATAATATGACCCGTTTTGGAAGAATTGTGAAACCCCCTGGTCGTTTAGATCTTTGAGGGGAAGGTGTTCAATATTATTCTATATTATAACATGTCAGATATACTCTATGGTCAAGTTACTGGAATGTCAGATTGATATCATAACCACACTGTTGTAACATCACATGAATGTATATGTTATACCGATTAAATATTAAAGTACAAATCTCTAGTGTTCTATTAAATATCAATACCCAAGTATTAAACAAATTGAAATTTGTTGGAATTAAAATATTGTATGGAAATTCCTTGATTTACTGGGATTCATTGTACGTAACGTACACTGGAAAATCGTTCATCCTACAACTTCCGAAAAAAAATTCTTGGGACATGATCGACCCCTTAGAAATGATCAAAAGTTTTTTTAAGTTCGTAGTTCTCCAATAGGTTATTTTTTTGGAAGTTGAAGAATAAACGGTTTCCTATACACGGCTGATGGCCACCCGGTATAGTTAGTGATCTCGCTCATTCCCTTTCCTGGCTAAAGTGGTTTTATTGGCAACAGGGATGATAGAAGTCAAATATGAAATTATGTCGCAGCGATGCAGGCAAAATTATGGTACAAATTTTATTACGCTACATTTATTATAAGTAGAACACTTATTCAAATTCACTATGACGAAATGATGCATTCAAAATGCGAAACACAATTATTATAAATAAGAAATATGTAAAAAGTTTACATATTAGGTTCAGAAAAACATATGATATTATGAAATGAAATAAATTTTTATCTCTATTCAAAAGCAACGCAAACCTTACCTAAAATAATTCATTTTGAAATAATATTTATGTATCAAAATACACTTCCACATTTTCCTCGTCATGGGATCTTTACTGATTTTTTGTGTCGAAGAATTTTATATTTCGAAATTGAAGCATTCTTTATTTGTGATCTGAAATGCTTAAAATGACCCATCAATAAAATTTTCACAGACTCGATTTTGGAAATTAGTTTTTATCAAATTCGCTTCAGAAAATACTCCTTGTAGGCCAAAATATTGTAGAAAATGGAAAAAACCCAACTATTTTGAATTGTGCGTGCCTAACAGATATCTCAGGTACAGGTAAATTGTCTTCGGTTTCTCGAATCAAATATAATGAAAAATCAGCGGAAATGGATATTTGACATAAATGTTTTGAGCGAAATATTGAATTGATCAAACTTATGGTACAATTCCATATTTATGGTTCATCTGACATCAATGATTGGCAACGAGCAAACGCAGTTAAGCAGCGCTAGCAGCGGGTTCTCTTGAAACGTATCCTTTAACGTGTCCATTAAAGGAACTTCCACACGAAAAAATTTAGAGAAATTTTCTGCTTGATAACGCAAGCTCTGTACTGTATAGAGATGCATTTTTCCGTCCCACAGGATTCTAACTACCGCGGCGGGCCATCCTTATCCGTCGCGGTAGTTCGCTTCATGAGTGGCTGGAACAATGTAACTGCATAGAATATAAAGTTTCGTCTGATACTTCGCATTCTTTGTGGCAGATCATTTATTTCCTCAGTAGGTTCATAAAGATAGAAGCAAGCGCCAAAAGCAAAGTTTCTGGGGCTCATAATAGCCCTCAATGGTGAAATATGGATTCGATATGGGAAAAGTCGAAAAAGTTCGATCAATTTCTACTCGGGAATTATGGTGTGTGAAAGGAAACAATATTTTTTCATTCGTATTTCGCAATTTGTGAATTAAAAGTGAAACTCAAAAAGTAGACGTTGAAATGTGCAAGAAATTTTTAGTTTCGAATGTCTCTGGTTATTTCGGAAATATGAGGCGCACTGTTTAAATGGAAAAGTCGGGAAATATTGAGTATTTATGTGAAAAACCTATGAAAGCACTGCCATGAAGGCTTTCGCGCACATGTTCAATGGAGATGACTGCTTTGTCAACTGGAACTGGAATCTGAACATGCGCGCAAAAGCTGCTGCCTTCACGGCAGTGCTTTTCTAGGTTTTTTTCGATAAATTACTGGTCTAACGGCCGACCGTGAATAATTCCTGAAAGAAACAACTTAGGAACCCGATATTTAATTCCGAAGGCCAAATGGGCCAAATGGGTGAAATCCACCCAATGATTCAGAAGATATACCCATTCCAAATTTTATTTTCCCAACATTTCCAAAAATGCAGATTAGATCGAATTGAAATGCAGTATTTCACGGAAAAATTACAGTTTGAAGGTTTAAACAGAATGAAATGAGGATAATATGATGAGAACATCACAGAATATTGAATATTTGACAAAAAAATTTTTTAATTTTTTTTTCAAATTGTTATAACGACACGATCATCACGAAATTTTGCACAATGTTGTCCTTCGGCATCTTTGAACTAGCTGCAGAGTTTCAGCACGATTGAATCAGTATTTCTTGAGTTATACCAAAAAAAACAACGATATCTAGAATAAAACCACGAAATCTACAATTTGGTACACTGCGGTGGAATATGAAGCTCGAAGTATAATCAAGTTTCAGAATTTTTTTTTGAATTGAGTGACCGTACGATTTCAACAAAATTTTGCTCAAAGTTGCGCGTCGTTATGCATCAACAACTGCCAAGTTCCAATCCAACCGCTCCAGTAGTTTCTGAAAAATTAGGGCAATAACCTCAAAATTTCAGATGGCTATAACTCCGAAACTATTTTGCCGATTTGGCCCACTAACGAACTTTACCGCGGCATTCCGATGCGCGAATTACTCTACAAGTTTCAAGACGCTTACTGGCTCCGTCCGACAGCTATCGTGTCTACGGCCGGCCTGCCGGTCAGACAGAATCGACTTTGACACCGGATTCGTCATCGACATTTTTTGTTCCTCTAGAACATGCGCGCAAAAATTATGGTTTAGTTATACGAACAAAAACGAAGATAAGTAAACGGTCTGTGAATACAGTGAGTAGAGCGATTGGATTCAGAGAACACAATAAAGTATTAGGGGGAATTGATGGTAATAATAAAACTTGGATGTTTTATTACTCAGTTTTAGGAATGAAGGATTTATAGTGTACCATAAAACTTTCTGGATGTGACATGTAGTTTGATAATAATGGAATAGCATTTTAGTTGCTGCTGTATTCCTGTTGAATAAGATCAGGAAACCCAGCGTTGCGCTCGAATAGATTATTATGGCTCGTTTTATTTTCCATTGGTGTGGAAAGGTGAAGGGTCATCCCTGAAATTTTTTGATTCCTTATATTATCAGAGTAATTCATCGTCAGAAAAAAAAGCAACGTCAAATAGAATTGGAGAGATTAAAAGAAGAAAATTAAAAAAACTCAAGAAGGGCACCCATGTGTGGTCGGGAGCTTTCACGCGATTTTTCAAAATCACCTCAGCGGTTAGGGTAAACGTTATGATCCCGTCAAACATAACTCCTTTCCATATAGTCCTCAGTATATTATGTATGAATTGCCGATCGTAAACTGACTACCGGAAAAAGCTACCGAAAGACTTGGTCATTGTAAAGCAGGTTCTAAGTTTGATTGCGAAGGCTAAATTTGAAGGGTTGGTAATATTCACCCAATGATTCTGCAGATATATCCATTTAATGTTTATCCCAAAATTTATAAAATTGGAAAAAGGTAAAAATTGAAAGCCAGTATCTGATTCAAAATTGAAACATTCATCCAACATTTCGCGATGGCCATTATGGTTAGAAGAACGCCTCATTTAAAATATATGAAAACAAAATTTCGAACGTCGTCAGGAACAACTTTGAGTACCAGCATTTATCAATTCGTTACGAGTGTTATCATGATTATTTCTTGAGTTATTCCGGAAATAGCATTGTGGGGTGCCCAATCACATTTCAGCTGGGAATACGCGATTCAAGAGCGACAGGCAGTGAAGCCCGCAAACGGTGGAGGTATTTGTCTTGTTTCTTGTTGGTCTGTGCTTGTACACTGGAGACCAAGACTGTGAAAGCGCAGCGTAGGAAGGGCACAAAGAATATGGCCCGATGATATTGAGCAACATGTAGGAAAGTAATGGTTTCAGATAGCAAAAGACAAATCAGTATGGAGGAACATGAAAACGTTGAAGTTATTTTTATTCAGAATAAGGAACTAATATTTATTCATAAATTGATTGACATTATTTTTTTTTTCGACATCTCTAATGTATACTGATCTTATTAAAAGAACAATAATCATAGAACCAAAATAAACTAATGCTGCTGAGAATATCTCCAGCTTCAACACCTTCCCTCATTGGAATATTTTGGTTAATCCCATTTTGTTCCTTAGCATTTGAAGTCGAGGTTTGAACAAAGGTTTTGTCATTAAGTCTGCTAATTGGTCCTCTGTTGAAACTTTTTCTACTTTCATTTCCCCATCTAAAACTAGTTCACGCACAAAGAAATGCCTTATATGTATATGTTTAGTGCGTCTGTGAAATTCTGGGTTTTGACTCAGCTTAATAGCAGCTTCATTGTCTACCATCAATGTTGGAACTGACTGAAAACTGAGTATTTCTTTGAACAATCGCTTTAGCCATTCTATTTCCCGTGCAGCTTCACTAGCAGCCACTATTTCAGCCTCTGTTGTGGAAATTGCAACAGATGTTTGACGCTGACTGAGCCAAGATATAGCTCCACCAGCATACATGCATAAAACGCCAGAAGTTGAGCGTCCTGTTTCACAATCTCCTCCGTGGTCTGCATCACTGTAGGCCACTAACTCATCTCTTTCCTTCGACTTGTAGCTAAGTCCAAGATCCATTGTGCCCTTCAGATAACGAAATATCCTTTTAACCTTAACACAATCTGCGTTCGTTGGATTTTCTAGCTTTCTTGAGGCGACACTGACTGCATAAGCTATGTCTGGCCTCGTACTTGTCATTAGGTAAAGTAAAGCACCAACTGCCTCCCGATAAGGAAAAGTTTTGTTCAATTCTACATCTTCCTTCCCTAATTGAGAAACTTCTTTTACAATTGGAGTTGTTACTGGTTTGCAGTTTGACATGCCATATCTTTCAAGAATTTTCTTTGTATAAGAAGATTGATTCACTTGAATGGTACCGTTCTCTTCTTTCTGAATCTGGAGCCCAAGAAAATAGGATGCCGGTTTTATTGTTATCTTGAATTCTTCTTCTAAACTATTCAAAAACTCATTTTTCATGGTATCATTGCTGCAAGCTAGTAATCCATCGTCAACATAGAGAGCTAACAATAACATGTCAGTTCTTTGTTTTTTGATAAATAAACATGGGTCGGCATCAGATCGTCTAAATCCTCGTTTTTCAAGAAAATCCCTGAAACGTTTATTCCAACATCTTGGAGCTTGTTTTAATCCATACAAACTCCGTTGGAGTTTACAAACCATGCCGCTTGTATCTATGAAACCTTCAGGTTGTTTCATGTACACTTCTTCGTCTAAATTACCATAGAGAAAAGCAGTACATACGTCAAACTGTGTAAGAGACATATTTTTACTCGCAGCTATGCTTAATAGTGACCTTATTGTTCCTCCTTTTGCCACTGGACTATACGTTTGGTCATAATCAACCCCCTTCTTCTGAGAGTATCCTTTTATAACCAGTCTAGCTTTGTACTTTTCAACAGAGCCATCAGGATTCGTTTTTAGCTTGAATACCCATTTGCAAGGAATCGCCTTTTTTCCAGGTGGTAATCCTTTCAAAATCCAAGTATTATTTTCCTTCAAAGATTGTAACTCCTGCTTCATTGCTGTAATCCAGTGTTCTTTTTCATTACAAGTTATGGCATCCATGTAATTTAAAGGTTCATTTGATTCACATATTTCTGCAGCAACTGTCATAACATAATCATCAAAACGTGATGGTTTTCTAATGGTCATTCTGTCCCTTAACGCCTGTCTGATTTCTTCAGTACTCTGCTCACTTTCTTCAACTATTTCTGTAGGTAACTCTCTTCGTTCCAGATTTTGATTATCTTCTTCAATTGACTCTTGATCATGTTCATTGTCAGAATTTGATGATTCAAGGAAGTTTTCCCCTTTGTCAACAACTCTCAAGTAATCAAAATTATTTTGAAGTCCACCATTTTGACTTTCAGTCTGTTGACTATTTGTTATTGGCAAAATTTCACATTCATCAAAAATGACATCCCTTGATCTTACTAGTCTCTTTTGATCTATAGACCATATCCGATAACCGTCGTCATTTTCATAACCCATAAGAATACCTTTAGTAGCTTTCTTTTCCATTTTCTTCCGATGCATCTTAGGAATATGAGCATAGCAACTACTACCTATGATTTTCAAATGACTCAATTTTGGTTTCTTATTGAACCATATTTCATAAGAAGATAATCCTTCAACACCTGATTTACTGGTGCGATTCAGAATGTATGTCGCTGTGTTGACTAATTCTGCCCAAAAACTCTGATCAAATATTCCTTCTCTAGCATGCATTAAGGCTCTTGCTGTTTCAACAACAGTTCGGTTTTCTCTTTCTGCACACCCGTTCTGTTGTGGTGTATATGGCATGATTAGTCTTTGTCGTATGCCATAATGGTTTAGCGTTTTTCTGACTCTATTATTGTCGAACTCACCACCATTATCTGATAAAACTTCTTTCACACCATAACCTGCAGCTTTAATTTCTTCTAGAACAATGTTCAAATTATCTATCACTTCTGATTTGTGTTTCATGAAATATATAAAACGATATCTGCTATAATCATCCTTGAATAAGACATAATATCGATAGCCGGATTTGGATGGGTCAAATGGACCACATACATCTGTATGTAAGAGTTCACCAGGTGCTTTGGCTCGACATCTTGTACCAAATTTGAGTACATGAGCTTTCCCATAGATACAACCTTCACACATTTCACTATCGAGATTGACATCTAATCCCAGTTCTCTTTTCAATATTGTTTTTACATATCTCTTATTTTGATGTCCAAATCTTTCATGATATAACTGCAAAACATTATCATTATGAACTGAATTAATTTCTTTCGAATTTTCTGGCTTTAAGGATTTCATTTTAAGTTTATACAATCCTCCTGAACAATTTCTGGATCCAACAAGTATAACTTCTCCTGATAACTTGAAATAACACTTTTCTGTTGTTGAAACAAATTCACTGTCTGGATTTTTATCTTGTGCTGACAATGTTGAGAACAAGTTTTTCTTGATACTAGGAACATACCATACTTCAGTCAGAGGAAAAACTTGAATTCTACCATTCACGTTTGTTTTTACTCTAATTGTACCTTTTCCTAATGCCGGTACTGACTCTCCGTTTGCTGTAGTTATTTGGCGATGATTGTCAAATGGTACATAGCTCTCAAACACATTATTTTGGTTGGTAATGTGATTAGTTGCACCATTGTCGACGTACCAATTTTCTTCATCTTGTTCACACAACAATACAACATTGGAAACGGCTAGTAATGAAACATTGTTCTTCGTATCACTTGCTCTATTAGTTTTGTCAGGTTTTGGTGGCTTACCATCTGCCTTCCATTTCAGACACTGTCTTATTTTATGTCCTCGTGATTTACAGTATTTACAAAATAGATTGCTTCTTTTGTTTACTGTATACAAAACTTCCTGTTTAGTCTCAATTTTGCTTGATAATGCTTTTTCATAAGCAACCAATTGATTTGTCAAGTTATCTATTGTTCTTTCTTTGTTTGATATGAGCATCCAACTTGACTTGAACGAGAAGTAATCAGAAGGTAGAGTTTCTAGTATTTTACAGATAAGTAAAATTTCAGGTAAATCACATTTACACTCATTTCCAGCAGTCATTTTGTCCTTCAAAATATCTTTCTGAAGTTTGTTCCAAAGATTCTTCAGTTTTGATGTATGTGTGGCTATATCATCATCTGCTTGTTTTACATAGCTGAAGAATTGCATGCATAGGTCATAGGTCTTGTCCTCGACATTGCCATCATAAAGCCTGTGCAATTCTAGCCAAACTTCTCTAGCGGATGTGAAACGCATTACTTTTTCTAAAGTTTCTTGTGTCATATTTAGAGTCAGAATTAGTAAAGCATTATTATCGGCTTGATTGAAATCTGATAAGTCTTTCTCGTACCTGGTTTTATCAACAGTTGTAGCATCTTCTGGTAAGGATTTAGGGGCTTTTAAATTTCCTTCGATAACCTCTAGACCGCCTTTAATTCCTCTTAACAAAATGCACAATTTATATTTCCAGGTTGACCAGTTTGACTTCCCCTCTAGCAAACCAATTTGTATTTTGCTTGTATCCATCTTCTGATTTTAACTCTCTTTCAATTTGTAAATATCTTCTCGTTTATTCTGTTTCTTCAACCTGAACCACGCTCTGCTACCACGTTGAAGTTATTTTTATTCAGAATAAGGAACTAATATTTATTCATAAATTGATTGACATTATTTTTTTTTTCGACATCTCTAATGTATACTGATCTTATTAAAAGAACAATAATCATAGAACCAAAATAAACTAATGCTGCTGAGAATATCTCCAGCTTCAACAGAAAAAAGCCTGTGTCCAGGTGAAGATGATAGAGGTCTGACTAAAAAGAAGAAGATATAAAATTCTACATCTATCATCATACTGCTGCCTGAGTGTGAGGACACAACGAAGCGCCAACCCTCGCTCAGACCATAGTCTGGATCATTAAACAAAAAAATAGATACACACTATTGGATCTGAGTGGTCACGTCGGAGCGCCGACCGCTGGCGCTGCCTAGTGCATGAGCTGGTGCAGAGGCCTGATTTGCGGACATAACGGAGCGCCGACCCTTGCTCAGACCAAAGTATCGTTCACGGGACACGGCCATCCAAAAAAAAATACACACTGTTAGATCTTTGTAGTCACGTCGGAGCGCTGACCATAGCCTAGTGCATAGGCTGTAGCAGAGGCCTGGTACATGGAAGTCGAGTTTGGTATTTTTCGGACCCTGGCTGAGTTCGCCGCATCGACTTCATCTCAGATGGAGAGATATATCAGTTCTGTTTCTGTTCTCGATCCTCTTTGGAATAAAAGCTGGAAATCGTCATAAATTTTTGATTTTGAAAAGGAAGAAAATTGCCCAGGGATGTGATGTACATTTAACTCACAAAAAATTCTGAAAAATCACAGACGTGAAGTCAGCAGCTTTTGTTCGCATATTCGAATTGATTGCTGAAGCAGTCGTCTTTCCAAGTATAGACACCGCTAAATGCATTGCTTTCTTTATTGAAATAGTTGGCGTTCTTCTTTCCATATGGTCCAAATGGAAGTCTGAATGATTTTTAGGCTATAAATTGGGGTTTCGGATACTTACCTGATAATTTACCCAAATTAGCTTAAATTGACATATTGACAGATAGAGCTTTCAAAAACAGTCATTTGAAAATCCTGGGTAAGTTACCCGATCAGTTTAGAAAACTCCTATTTTTCAATGAAGAACTAAATTTCAATTAAATGCACTGTTCACTTGGAAATATTTAGAGATTAAAATTTTGAATGGGTATATCTCCGGAATCATTTAGCGGATTACACCCATTCACCAATTCAACCTTCGTAATCAAGCCCCAATTCTATTCTGAGAAAATCGGGTTTATTAGTGGTTTTTTTCGAAAGATATTATTGCCCTCTCGGTGGTTTACAGAATAACTTCAGAAAGAAATAACTGAGAAATACGAAATTCGACATACTTTTCCCTGATATCTCCAAGAACTGGAATTGTATCGAACTTGAATTTGGCACACTGTCATGAAATGCAAGGTTCAAGTTTTCTTCGAAATCGGATAGCTTGTAACCAAAAAAAAAATATCCATGAAAAAGTTTCTAGCAAATTTGACATAATTTTTCCAATTATCTCAGGAATCCGGATCAAAGTTTGGTATACTGTCGTAAAATATAGAGTTTGAGTTCTGTACAGAATTTTGTCGGCATCTGAGGCATAGCTTTCGAAAATTTGGTTTCAAGATTTTTTCAAGAAAAATTCCGAACTCTTTTTTTTAATTTACTGATTTTTCTGCAAATTCACTAACCATACGATCTCGATTAATTTTGGCAAATATTTGCTTCCATGATTTTATCCAACCGCCAAATAGTTATTGAGATTTTAAGGAAATAATTTCAAGAGTTAAAATGACTCAAACTTTGAAACCATTAAGCCGATTTTTCCATTAACAAACATTTCCGCCCCATTCTGATGCGCAACCTTTACTGAAAGTTTCAAGTCGATTGTTTGCTTCGTTCGACAGTTATCCTGTCCTCGGCCAGCCGGATAGAATTGTCTTTGACACCGGATTCGACATCCGTGTTTGAGTGAGTCGTTTGAGACCATTTGGACATTTGTACAAAACAATAGCACGCCTTTCCCAAGTAAATGCGCGTAATAACATTTCATTTTTCAGAGTAGATTGAAATGAAAAAAGTGATTATGCACAACTTTATGCAAAATTTTGTGATGATCGTGTCATCAGAACAATTTGAAAAAAACAATACAAATCCTTATCATATTATCCTGATGAAGTTCAGCATAAACAATAATTATTCAATTATCTATCTCAATTCAATCCAATATAGGTGGATTTTACCCATTCACGATTTCAGCCGTTAGGCCGATCAGGAACTCAGTAACTTCCACTCGATATTTGTAGTGCATATTTGGGACTGAATGAAGAAGGTGAATGGGTAAAATCGTAATGTGACTGTACCGCAATAATATTAACCGTTGTAGTGGGTTGGATGTAGGGAATGGAAAACAATACTGACGAAATTTGCAACAACAATCTCATTTCCCAAAGCATGGGTTTAACAACTGCTGCAGTGAACAGGAAAAAATATATCTAGTGAATATCTACTCGGTAGGTATCTACAAAACGCGAAATTTTTCTTGGCGGGAACCAATGATCAACTAAATCTTTCTTGCAAATTCGGAATTTAATGAAGGATAACGGAATTCTGCTCACTTTAAATGCGAATGAACGATAATTTCAGGAAAAATGTGAATAATGACTCACATAACTGGTTTATTCACTAATTCGAATAAAAACTTGAGATATTTCATGCAAAATCCTTTCAACTTATCCTCAAGTCAAAAATACGAATGAGTTTGTATTTATTCGAGTATTTATTAACAATTTAACAGAAATGAAATAAATACTTACTAACATACTCAAATAAATACTGAAAAAATTCAAGGGAAATTCAAATCAAACATTATTGACTCGTCAACTGATGCTAATAGGTTGGTGTATTTAGCCACAATTGAATAGATATCCAATAAAATATGTACAGACCTATTCAAAAACCTATAAAACTCATCATTCAAATTATATCATTCTGAAAATGATACTACGATGTATGATAGAGGATCCCGGCGTTACACCAGGCGATGCTCCCGCCTATGGTCTGAGCGGGGGTCGGCGCTCCGTTGTGTCCTTACCCCTTAATACTTACATTTCTATATTATACCTACTTATTATTTGAGGTGTGAATTAGCGCGAGCAAAAGTGGATTATAGAAAGAACTGGCTGCAGAGTTGGTAAATCGATATAGTAAATATAATAGTGAATATGATCTGTTGACGAATTTTTGAAGAATTTTCAAAAACGCACGTTAAGCGATCCAGCCCGGCTCCTGTGCCATTTTGCAACTATTCCGAATTACTCCAAGGCTGCACCTATACTGGACCCGTAATTTCCACGATACGATGTCGTACGACGTCGTACGATATCGTTGGAGAAACAAACCCATAGCTCGTAATGCAAGTGTCTATACTGGATCCGTAATTTCCAAAACGAAGAAGACCGTTAAACGCACGATCGTCGTACGACGGTTGACGATGCGCCTACACTGGAACCGTATTTTTCACGAAACGATGTCGTACGACGACGGTGAAAAAACAAACACAGGACTTGCAATGCAAGTGCCTACACTGGACTCGTACGCCCGAAACGACGAAGGACGTCAAAGCAACGACAATTTGTCGAAACAAACATGTTTGTTTCCAAAACGATTTTCCAACACGACAGCCCACGATGAAAGGAGGTTAGAGAATGGGAGTTTTGTTTGAAGTTTTTATGAACATGCTATTAAAAATCAGCGCAAAAGGAAACAAATTAATAAAACCTTGACAAAAGATGAATAGCAATAACGAAACCATATCGTTTTTAATCAATACGGATTCTATATTCATTTCAACAATTGGAATTTATCCTGGAATTCAATCAAATCGAATAGCTTCTGGTATATATAATTTCCATAGTTTTAGCGCGCATGTTATGGTGAACGGGGTGATATATCCAAATGAATGTAATTTCCGAATTTTGAGCCGAAAATGATCTCAAACGACTAGCTTGAACCCAATGACGACGAATCCGGTGTCAAAATCGGTCCTTCCGACCAAGGAAAAGATAATTGTGGAATGTAGATAGCGAACAATTTAAAACTTCCAAGCTAGGTCATGCCTGCAAAATTGACCAGATGGTTTAGGAGTAAGTCATTCAAGCGTTTGGAATTATTTTCTCAATATCTCAGCAACAATTGATGCTTTGGAGGAATTAACATGCATTCTACGTGAAACAATTGTTGTTATCGTATGGTTGGTGAATTTCAAAGAAAAATTCCTAATTTTCCTTGAAGATTGTTACCGAGCTCATTTTTCAATCAATATGGTAATGAAGTTCAATTCGATGCAATCTTTATTTTTGGAAATATTGGTTAAATATCATTTTGAATGGCTATATCTGCGGAATAATTGGGTTGATTAAACCCTTTCATGAATTCGGACTAGGACTAGGTCCTAACCTATACCTAGGTCGCATTCGCGAATCCACCCAATGATAAACCATATATATCCATTCAAAATACACAGATACACATATTCAAAATTATATTTTCCCAATATTCCCAAAAATACAGATTGGATCTAATTGAACTCACTTGATTGAAAATGATATAAGGTTCATGCAGAATTTCATGATGACCTTATGAAAGGGACAGCGCCGAACCTCTCCATCAGTAAGTAAAGGTGCAATTGGCGGGGTCAATCCGGGAAAAATTAATGCTAACAAATTTGGACATGCTTTTACTACGATTAAGAAACTGCATAGTAATTTTTCAATATAATTTCAGGGGAGTTGTCCATTTTGCGAAATATTGATTGTAGATTTCAATCTGCAATGTAGCCCCTTCAACAGACACATTCTCATGTTCATTTTGATATATATGAACGGGTTTTAGTAACAGAAAATAAACATCAAGAATATATTAGGATTAAATAAACAACTTGAAATAGTATTTTATCAAACGAGCATATGATGACTGCTATTATTATTCACGAGAGTGAATTTTACGACACTCGCCTGCGACTTGTGTCGCAAATCATCAGAGTGCATAATAGCAATTATATGCAAATTGAACACTATACTTTTACACGACTTCATGGGTAAAATTGGAATAATTCTGCGTTTTGAAGAACCTACAAAAGAGTTGTTGAAATGCTGGAAACTGTCAAGCTTAAGAGAAACTTGATCCAAGCATGGAGTCATGATTTGAGATTTCTGCATAACTGAGAATCGTGAAAACACTACCAGAGATATCCCTTCGGGGTGGAATGAATGTACCTACATAACCTTTTAGAGATCACTGCAAAAAGAATATTTCCTTGTTGAATCTATTCAACATTATGTGCGGCAATTGTCCCTATTGGTCGTATGTTGGAGGTTTCAGTCTTTCAGGGACGAAAGAATTCTGTAATTTATAATTCATATGCTTCAAAGAGTCTATGGTCTAGGAAAAAGCCCCTCAGTGGAATATGTTGAAGTTCAATAATTTCCTTCGATTTGGATCCCGTATTACAGTGAATTAAGCCGAACCGATCGCAAATTTGTATTGAAGAAGCAAGATTGAGTGATATTAATGCACCAGAGTGGGTAAAATTACTAACTATAGAAATTGTATATAGCTCGATATAATTGCGTCATTGTAATTTAAATATTCACAAACTTTATTCTGAAGATGATTCGTTAACAAATAATAATTGAAAGATGAAAGGATAGAAAGTGAGAAAAAATAAGCATACCTCATATTTTTCAGAAATAACTTGAGTAAGAGAGAGACAATTTTATTCGGATATTTCGAACCTGAAAAATCGAGAGTAATTGATAATCTGCCTGTTACATCGCAAGGAGCAATTTGTGAGGCGCTCAGTACATCACGGCTGCAAGAAATTTCTGGTAGCAATTTGGACTCTGAGTTTGAAATGACCGAAAGTGATTTATTTATATAAGAACATTTGGAATACAACGGGATGAAACTGATAAATGTTATTCACTAAATACCCTAGGAACAATTAAGCTACGATACATGAACATAATCGAAAAAAAACTCGATCTCTATTTAAGAACAATCTCATATACCCCAAACATACATAATACAGAAAAAAAATCATCAACCATGAAGACCTCCAAGAAACCTGTTTTTCAAAATGCGCTTCGCCACCACCGGACCCGCCGCAAAAATATCTAAAATGTCGGAAAAGTGGTTAGCCCGTCGCATGACTCTGGTCAGTGGAGAATGGAAGGAGCAAGTTGTTCGTCTAGACGGTATATGAAACAATTCATTATTTCTGAGACTTCTCGTCGGAACGTTGATTTCTATTGCCGACAATAATTTGGGACACTGAGTAAGACCTTGCAGAATTTTGAGTAAGAATAGAACGTCTGAGAAAACCATCGTATGCTCCATAGATATCAAGAAGAATCTCCTCCTAGCCAATGCATAGTCATGATTGTAATCAAAAAAAAATTTCGAACACAATTGAAGTGAAAATCTATTTTGTACCGATTCACTTCTATCAATATATTTTTTGTAATGAGGGTTCCAGATGACACTCGAAAAAGTGAGCTTGGACGCTAAAAAAGCATAATATAACGATAAGATGTTTGTGGGATTCTTGAAATACTTTGTTCGTCTCATTAGAAAGCCCAGCCCACACTTTGAGAAATTGAGTATTTTATTGAAGCAACTCGAAGAAATATGGGTGACAGAAAATACTCTCTAGTTTCCAGGCCATCTTTTGGAAAACTTAAGAGACGTTGTGTATTTCAAAACCTAAAAGATTGATAATGCAGCTTATTGTAATGTAAGTACTCTGCTTCATCAGAGATAGGTGCAGTAGAAAAAAACAAAATTCAAATACCCGGAAAATTGGCCAGTGGCGGTTATAAAAAATTGAAAA
Source organism: Myrrha octodecimguttata (assembly GCA_958510865.1). Classification (NCBI taxonomy): domain Eukaryota; kingdom Metazoa; phylum Arthropoda; class Insecta; order Coleoptera; family Coccinellidae; genus Myrrha; species Myrrha octodecimguttata. Next base: position 19,687,697 of record OY294060.1, read on the forward strand.
CATGTTGTTGAATATAAATCATCACTCTTATACGGATCATCACTAACAATCTGTTCTTCAAATGAATACTTTCAAATTTGTATCGGAAAATGAAATAATTCTAATTTCGAAAGAGCCGGATAAAGCTTAAGCCGACAATTGCTTGAAAAATGCACAAATTTCGTCATGTATAATAAAGGCAGTAATTTTTTGTGGAAAACGAGCAATTTCTTTAGGGGGTCGCAGAGATTCTGGTCCTTTCAATATTCAAGAAAGACTTACTGAAAATGATGGAAATTTCAGGCAGTATTACGCCAGAGAATAGATGAGAACAGAGAGTTGAATTGTTAATTGGCGATATTAATATAAATTTATTGGCGAGAAATGATTCGACCGCAAGATCTAGTTTGAATGATTACTTGGTCTTCTGAGTGGGTATGAACTTAGTTCTTATATTAATAAGCCTTCAAGAGGTATTAGAATTTTGGATTATGCATTTGTGAGGATCAGTCGAGGGGATATTAGTGTTGAACCGGCAGAGAGGTTTTAAAGATATCCCGGCGATATCTTCCCACAACATCGAGAGTACTTCAGCTCCTTCTCTAAGAAGTCACCGGGAGTGCTATATTTCCTCCAAATGTCCGCCACAGCGATATTCTCTGAGAAATCCTGAAGATATCGCATGCGGAAATTCTCAAACTTCCCACAATGGGATGTCTATGGGAAATTCGCTCACATAGCCTCATGGCGAAGACTTATATACTTATATATAAACATGTGAATTATATTTCCGGAAAGTTTACTGTCGAGTGTACTGACGAAAACTACATCGCCCACGAAAGGCTTCTTATTTTTCATCGAGTGTGATATTCTCCCCTAGAGACTAATTTTTTTGACAATTACCGAAGAATCTTTCGAATGTTTGTCTTAAAAGGGCCAATCGGTCAATATCTCGCCTTTCATTGCGTGTTTCCTTGTCATCGAAACGCAAACATCTCATCAAAAATTGTAACCGTCTCAGCGACATGCTTAGCCTGAACGACTCCACGCCGTCCCCATCAGTACTCCAAAGATCATCCAAGTTCAGTCGTGATGCGTGATATACTCCAGCTAAGTACAGTAAACCTATCAGAGCTTTAATTTCAGAGAGGTGCGTTGGGAAGTTTGAATTCAGGTCTCACGTCATCAATTATTGGTTGGTCCATGTGACTATCGAAGTAAGTATTGATTCATCAAAAAAAGAACAAGCCACGTGTCACGAATTGTTTCTGCACTTCTCGCTTCACCAATGACACCTAGAAGGTGAACTAACAAGTTTTGCTTACTGAATCTCTTTCTGTTGGTTGGGGGATTCTTATTTCACTGAATTGAATCTAGGACTTTCTTATTCTTCATTTGATTTGCAGTGTAGTATGAATCATAACCTGAACCTTCTTCATCTTCAGATAATTCATCGCAGCTTTTAACAGAGTCTGAATTTCCTTCACGCTCTCAAATATCGTCTTTCCTGCTGGTAGCAGATATATCACAAATTCCTCATCTTCATCGAGAACCTCATCAAACAAAGATATAGGCCGACTGATGTCATCCGCATTGTTCAAGTCGTAATTGAATTTTTTTGAACCCATCCTGAAAAACTTGAAACAAACTGACGCTCAAAATCGCGCTGGGCCTACCAGGTGAACTGCTGTTATGAACTATCTATTTGATGGAAAGCAAAATGAACTTAATTCCGAAAATGAAGATGACAAATGAAATAGAAAAAAAATTGAAAATCACACATTAGTGAAACTCACACGAATAGTCCCGGTGAACTTATGAGGTGATTAGCCCTGTAACGCCTTCAATGATATCACGACTATTGCTACGCAAGCACTAACCTCTGGAACAAAGGAAGTTAGGAGATTAGACGAAAGGAGGAGGCGTCAAACCGCTGTGAAAACTTGTGGCGCCAAATTTAAAAATTTCACGCTCCTGTGAGATGCGCGCGACTAACGGAAGGTTAAAGACAAAATTGACAAGGCACACAGTACCAACGTTGTATATGGCATTTCTGGTCTTGGTTATCCAATGTAATATATTGGACAGACAAAACAATATCTAGAAACCAGAACAAAACAACATAAAATGACATGAAGGATGTGAAAAACAGGGAAAACACTGCCCTGTGTTCTCATTTCTTTAATGCGGACCATCGACTCGACTTCGTGAATGTAAAGATATATGACAAGGAATTTGAATAAGAGATACGGAGCACCTAAGCAAGCTTATTAATAGTATTCTAATAAAGTTCAAACATATGTTACGAAAACCTCAAAGATTGAGGCTGGGACAGATAATTTAATAGACTGATGAATAATGTGCTTGTATTGTTCGTTTTTTCTTTGTTGAGGTTGTTATACTGAGTCAGTGTGTCATGAGAAAAAGAAGAATAATATGTAGTAGAATTTTGTGAGGTTGAGTTATTTGTTTATTGTTGCACATTCCCACTGATTGATAAGCTCTGCTTGTAAGTTGATAAAATCGCAAATATATGTAATCGATGGCAGTTAATTATTTTTATTCGATGGAATATGGATTGACATATTTTAAAGAGGTAGTTAGTGATCGTTAGGGAAAATGTTGTGTTGTTTGTTATATGCTATATTTGTCCGAATTTTAACAGAGGAAAAATATTTTTTTAGGCTTGAGGAAGCAGATGAAATATTCTGCGAAACGACGCTGAATATGAATATTATATGAATCAAGTTTAGTTATTTTTTCCTAAATCCCAAAATTCTCAATTGAGACTGATTAAGCATGGATGACGCTAGTTTGAATGATTCGATTATTATCACGTATGCCATAAAAAGCTTCTTTTTCAAAATAAAAGTTACTATTTTCGATATCAATCTCCACCATACAAGTTTCACTTTCTATTTCGAAATAACTTCACCATCTCCCATATCGTTTTCTGTATGCATTCTCAAGAGCACATATTCAAATGGTCAACTTATATCAATGCTATTGGAGAAGACTTTTTATGCGGCCAAAAATCTCTCAACAAACTTCCAGTACGCTTGACGAACGTATTGAACAATCATAAAGAAAATTGTCTTAGAATAAAAACAATTTTCCATTCAGATATTGAATTATTGGATGATATATCCTTTTCATAGAAAACGTGAAAATTCAAAAGAAATGCCCTTGAGCTTTACCCAAGCTCCCAAGCAGACCCATTCAACCCCAAAGTAGAAAAATAATTTTGCAAGTTGTGTGTACTATTCATATTCAACCTAGGATGACTTCGAGGTAAGTTATAGTTAAGATTTAAATTTACTTCGTCATGATTATTGTTTTTATAGACACCCAATGTAACCTTCCACATGATCGTTCTGTTCAATTATACACTTGGCCTGTTATGCATCTGATTATTACCATTAGAACAATTATTATAATTTGAACCAACTTTAGCTGCGGTCTGTACAACTGAACTATCTATGTCCATCCTTAGCCTGATCGACCCGTACATTTTCAAGAGTAATATTCACTGTACCATGAACCATTTTTGAAAAGAATTCAATGAACACTTCAGGGTTGTTCAAGTTTTCATTTCGAAAATCCAATAATTCCGAAAGTTGAGGTTTGAAATGGAAATTTTTCGTTCGATTTTTAGATGAATTTTCAATATCAACGAAATTCACTGGTTCTGTATTGAACCTTTTACATTTATGTTCAATATTCTTCTCGGTGAGTGGAACTTATCTTACCTAGGTGTGACTTTCCTTCACTTCCCTCTGTATAGCTCCACGTGTCTGATTTTCTTGATCCTCATTGTGAATAGGAGACAGGGCTCATGCATTTTCTATGATGTGATCATCAGATAGTTCTTCATCTGTGTTCTTTTTGTTACTGCGTAAATTGTAAATTTCTCTTCTACTACCGAGATTTGGTTTTCGTAATAATAGAAGTAGGATATGGTAGAGAAATCTTCGCAGATAAATTGGTTCAATTCATTGAATCTATAAAAATCGTACGAATAGAGTCACACTCTCAAACAAAACCAAATTCTTATCGACAAATATTGTCCTAACTAAAATGAAAATTCTCACTGTAAAAACAGCCAGCGTCCTAACAATAGTTGTTCGAAAGGTTCAAAGAAGAGATTTCATTCATTTCGTTTATTTTGAGGATGTTCACTCTTGAAAAGCCGTATCTCATTCGAACGCAGGAACGCTCGGAAAATTATACCACATATGGACACCAACAAGAACCAATTCCTCATTAAAAAATTCAAATGATGCGCCTTAAAAATATTCACACATCATGCACGCTAACTATACATGACGTCTCTGTACAAGCCTATCGACATTTATTTGGCTACTATCAAATCATTCTTCAATCGTTTACGATCACCACCAACTAAACTACAACAAATTAGGACAGTTCCGAGAAATATTGTTCTAGGCTCAGTTGGAATTGGTCAATGTAGACTCTCATGTAGAATTTAAGAGATTATGTTTGATTGGAGGAACTACGTAAGTTTTTCAAATCTTATTTATAGTCCACCAGCAAAAAAGTCCCTGTATTGCCTTGAGTCTGACTGAGCATACAGAGTGATTCCGGAGGAGACCTTCAGATTTTGGGATAAGTTTACACTAGTCAAGACAGTCTCGAAACAATGTTTTCTTTATGGTTGGGGGTCTCTATTGAGAATATACAGGGTGATTTGTCCGATTCGACCGATTTTACTTTTATTGATAACTTTGGTATGGCTCATTCGATTTCAATGAAATTTTCAGAGAAGTACAATACTGATGAGCAGATTCATTAATTCCGAATTTTTTTCAAAATAAGTGATTGTTATTTTGATAATTCCAGATTAATTGTGCAGGTTGAAAAAACACCCTGTACGTAGCGTTTCCAAAACTACGCTACCTATTTACCATTCTACTATAATAAGTCATCATTTAAGAGTTTCCTATTTTTTGGCACACTCTTAGTTTTCCGAGAAATTTTTATCAAAAAAAGACTGTCGAAATTCCGCTCCAATCGATTATTCTTTTATTAATAACTTTGGTATGGCTCATCAAATTTTGATGAAATTTGCAGTGTAGAACAATCTGAATGAGTACATTCAATAATCGCAACAATCTCTCAAAACACAGGGTTGCAATTGTGATAATTTCAGAATTTTAGATAAATTGTGCAGTTGAGAAAAACCACCCTTTACATTGCTTTTCCAAAACTCTCTTACTCGTTTCAGATTATTCAATAATATGTCATTATTCAGAGGTTTTTAATTTCTTTGGCACACCTCCGGTTTTCCGAGAAAAAATGTTTGAAGAAGAGCATAATCGAAATTTGGCGCAAAAGCAGTGAGAATATTTTGAACTAGGTAGTAAAGCTGTATATTCCAAAGATGCAGAGCAGTTTTAAGTTATAAAATATTCTTTTCAAATTCCAAATTCATATTTAATTACTCATATTCTGTATAAAATCATTCAATTCAGAATATAACTTCATATGCACATAAACCAAACAAATCTACACACATGAAAACGATTATTGAACAAACTTATGAAACAAATGACAAGTGGACTTTAGGACCAACAAAAAATTCATATTGAATTTTCGAAATGGTTTCCTCTTTTTCGAATACATATTCAAGCCTTTTTTTTAATTTCCAATCGACATTATTGAACGAAATCACATAACGTCACTGCTTCGTAGAAATAACCCTTTTATTGAAAAGCGGAGATTTGCAAAAAAATTAAATTAAGTAATATTCTGAATGGAATTATTTCTTACAGAAATTGAGCAATTGAAAATGAATTTCGAAATTGTAAAGAATATTTTAGAAGTGACAAAAAACTTTGCATCCTTCGACAATAGAGCATTCTGACCTAGTGAATAAAACTCTCCCTGCTTGTGAGCCAAATTTCGATTATGCACTTCTTCAAAAATGTTTTCTAGGAAAACCGGAGGTGCGCCGAAAAAATTGAAAACCTTTCAATAATGACATACTATGGTAGAATTTGAAACGAATAAAAAAAATTTGGAAAAGCAATGTACAGGGTGTTTTTTGTCAACTTCATAATTGATTTGAAATTCTGAAATTATCACAATTACAACCCTGTATTTTGAGAGATTGTTGTAATAATTGAATTTACTCATTCAGATTGTTCTACACTCCAAATTTCATCAAAATTGAATGAGTCAAAGCAAAGTTATTAGTAAACGTAGAATCGATTGGAGCGAAATTTCGACATAATCTTTTCAACCTGCACAATTAATCTGGAATTATCACAATAACAACCACTCACTTTGAAAAAATTTTTGAGATAAATGAATGTGCTCATTAATATTGTGCTTCGCTGAAAATTTCATTAAAATCGAATAAGCCATACAAAAGTTATCAATAAAAGTAAAATAGGTCGAATCGGACAAATCACCCTGTATATTCTCAATCGAGACCCCAACCATAAACCAAACATTGTTTCGAGACTGTCTTACCTAGTGTAAACTTCTCCCAAAAACTGACGGTCTCCTCCGGAATCACCCTGTATATCGAGGAAGGTGTTGAAGAGATGCAATTTGTAGGGTGTCAGTCATCACCTGAGTCTGAATTTGAGAAACCAGTCATCTGTCAAATGTAACAAATCAGGGTTTAAATGATAGGATGTGTTGCACCGAAAACTTTGCGTTGCAATTATAAATGCGATGAGGTAGGGTATACCACCAGAAAACCTGCCCAAAATACAGTTTGTTGGGAAACGAATTCAGTCTTTGATTACAGGAACATTATCGATAATTGCTATCCATGAAGGTCCCACAGATGAACTCCGCCCTGTACTGAATTACATCATAGATAGCGTGATTGGAGACCTTATCTACGGTTGTCAGTTTATGGAAAGCAATTTTTAGGTCTTCTTGATTTCGGTGCATGCCGAACAACCATCAACGGAAAATGTTGGTTAGTTCTTCAAAAATAAGGTCTTATTGTGTATTCAAACAATAGGGTTAAGTGTACTATTGTTAATGGACAGGTTTGCTGAAGTATTGGAAGCTGCAGGTTGCCGATGAAGATAAAAGATAAGGTTGTGTTGATGGAGGTTCTAATACTGCTGGAGTTTCCTCGGTTGATATTGCTCGAAGCAAACTTTTGGAAAGCCTTAGATACGAGTATAGTACTCAATTTGCGTAATAATGTATGTTTCTTCTCAGCTGAGACAGTAAATGTTTCCACTGTAGATATATATTGAATGAAGATCAGATGTGGAAATGGAACTTATAATGTCGATAAAAAAATTGTGTGATGATGGTATTGGCTGAACTAATGTAGTCGAGCATGAAATTTCAGTAGATGGGCCCCCTATTAAACAGGGATACTATCCAGTATTTCCCGTTCTTCAAAAAAATATAGACAAACAATTGAATTATATGTTGCAGCATGAAATTGTAGAAAAATGTTTCAGCCCGGGGTCCTCCCCAATTATTATGGACGGCACTTAATGATTCCTTGTGGATTATCGGTAGGTAAATGCAGCTATAAAACAGGATAGTTATCCCCTTCGTCAAATTTACAATACTTTTGATCAATTATAAAATATAAGGTACTTTGAATATAAGAGAGATTGAGTAACAGCTCAGCAACTTGGAAAATACTGATGTATGTTATACTTGGGAAAGACCTTGAACCCTACGTTTCTTTTTATCCTGATGATGTACGCATTGTTAGAGAAGACAAGAAGCAAGAGGCACAGTTTCTAGAGAAAAACTGTCACTTCTGAAGAAGTGGAATGCGCTATTTGGGATATGTGGTTAATGGTGATGGTCTTCAAGTTGATCCAGAGAAAGTGAAGGCCATGGTAGAGATTGCGATGCCTCGTAATGTAAAGGATGTAAGTAGTATAGTTGGCAACTGCTCATGGTATCGTAGATTCATACCTAATTTCTCTGACCTCATCTCACCATTAACAAATTTATTAAAGAAAAAAAAAACAATTTTTTATGGACAACAGAGCGCAAGAAATTATTCAACTCTTCGGAAGAGAAGCCTGTGTCCACCCAATGCTGAGCTTCTGAGGATATTGTAACGTTTTCTCGGTTTTATCAAAACGTTCAGAATAATTGAACTATTTATTTACACTTATTTACACACTACTGTTCCAATAACTAAAAAACTTATTCTATCAAAGTCTGTGCACAACTAATTTATTTCCACACTAATTTATTTTCACTGAACACTTTGCCGCTACGAATCACTCTGCTGAATTAGTCTCTGTGTTGTTCCGCGCTCGCCCTTTTATCAATCTTGGAATTTCTAGCTATTGCTAGAACGCTCTAGAGAGAGGTGGGTGACTCATAGACGTCTTAAGCTTTCTGCTATATACCAGCACAGACTGGGCCGTACTCGTCACATTATGAATTAGTCGGATGCTAACGGGACAAGAAAAGATATACTCAGAGAGGGAATATTTGACAGTTTCGTGGACACTGGAGAAGAAACGTCCGTATATTGAGGGAATAGAGGTCGAAGTTATTGCCGATCACTACAGTTTGGTCAGGTTGCAAAATATTAAAGCTGTGCCAGGTCGTAAACGAGGTGGGTTTTGCTACTGCTACAACTTGAATTCAGTGTGACGCATCGTAAATGTTCTGAACGTCAATTAACAGATCTTTTGTCACGCTCTGTCGCTAAATTTGATTGGGTTATCTTCAAAGATTTCTGTAACATAATGAATCATGATTTTTGAGAATTCTAGGTAACGTGAAGAACCAACCACCCAGGAAAATTTACTACACAAGAAATTTCCAATAATTGTTATGAAATATCTGGGATCAACGGGAAATAATTTGGTTGAAATAAATGAAAGGTATTTATACCCAAGAAACTGCGAAAGAAGGTAAACCAGTATATGCATGACTATTGTACATCGGGTCATATGGAAGAGTGTACAACTCACTCGCGATTGTTGGGCATATATTTCTATCTGAGGTATCGCTCATACGTGGCTCAATATATCCGGAATTGTGAAATCTGTTTGAGGCTTGAGGCAGATTCGAAAAAGCCAGCTAATTTAATGGTAATTCATTATCCTTTCCCAGTAGCACACAATGTTGGCTAAACATTGACTTAATATTGGCCCAATATAGATTCATCGTACATCGAAAAACGAGTATACGCCAATGTTAGCCCAATATTGAAATTTGTGATGAGGCCAATATTGTGAATTAGTACTATTGCCGATATTGGCCAAATATTGGGATGAGTGGATTGGTATCGCCGATATTGGTCCAATATTGGGCATAGTTTTCTAGCCAATATTGTGAATCACATTGCTACCAATATTGTGAATCACATTGCTACCAATATTGGCCCAATATCGGGTAAGTGGATTGCGCCAATATTGTTTATCAATGGTATCGCTAATATTGGTCCAATATTGGGCATAGCTTATTAGCCAATATTGTAATTCACATAGCTACCAATATGGGCCTAATATTGGGATAAGTGAATTGCGCCAATATTGTTTATCGATGGTATCGGTAATATTGGTCAAATATTGGAAATAGTTTTTTGGCCAATATTGTAAATTACATTGCTACCAATATTGGTCCAATATTGCAAGTAACAATACAATGGCGGGCGAAGATGACGCAAGTGAAAGTGACTCTGTTAAAAGTAGTAAAGAAAGTGAATTTAAATGCATCCAATGCAGAAAAAATGTGGTGGAACCAGTCAAGTGCTACAAATGCTTGGAAAACTTCCATCCCAAATGTATGGAACAGGCTGCAAATCAAAAATCTACAATTTGCAAACACGAAGAAGCCAATGTCAACAGAATGGCGAGAGAAATTGGAGAACTACAAAGGAAAAACAATATCTAGAACATTGAAGTAACATACCTCAGGGAGTTACTGAAGGAATCACAAGAAAAGAACAAAATACTTATGGAAAATAATGCTCTACTCAATGATAAAATAAAAATACAAGATCAGGAAATCATAAGAAATAAAAATTTAAGCAATGTTGAAACCGTAAACAAAGGGGAAAAAACCGCAAATCAAGAGCAAAGACAAGATAGTAAGCAACTCAAACAAGGACAGAGCACAACGACAGAAGACAATGAAAAAGGAACCTACGCTATGACAGCTCAGGGAACACTGGGACTACCACCTCCCAGACCTAATCAAACAAATGTCAAAAACAATAGGTCAGAAACAGGTCAATTAGCCAATGTTGATATTGAACGTCAAATCGGCCAAAACAAAGAGCAAATATCAACGCAACAAGATAATGAATGGAAAACGATTACTTATTCAAAAAACGAGCACAGAAGAAATGTAATATGCACAGGTACAAAGATAACAAATAATTCATTGATAAAAGGAGCAGCAAAACGTAGATGGATCTACGTAGATAGAATACAGGGAAAGAATATATCTGAACAACAAATCAAAGACTATCTCGAGGAAATTAACAAAGAGGAGGAAATAGAGTTGAAAAAACTGAACACACAAGGCAATAATTCTGCATTTAGTGTCGGATTTTGCACAGAAGAACTGTATTATTCGATCTGCAATCAAGAAGTATGGCCAGAAGGAGTTGTAGTGCGACAATTTTCGTTTCGAAACTTATTAAAACCTAGGACCCACACAGAATAAACCAAAATCATCAAACAAACACCATAGTGCAAATTACAATCTCATACAAATAAATATACAATCTATATCAACATCTTTCAATGGTTTAGAAGTACTTTTAAATAATACAGCAGTTGAATTTCTAGCACTGACTGAACACTGGCAGACATATGAACAACTAGAAACTTATAAACTTTACGGATACGAACTGATCTCGAGTTTTTGCGGAAACATAAACGAACATGGAGGCAGCGCCATATATGTGAAAAATAACCTCAGTAGGAAGTGTAAGATAAGAAAAGATTTCAATAGACTGAGTATTCCTCGTGTAATTGAATGCTCTGCACTAGAATATGTAATGAGCCAATACAAAAAACTAGTCATAATTTGCATCTATAGACCAAATACATCACCCTATGAAAACTTCGAGGTGTTCTTTGAACAACTCAACAAGATACTTGAATCCCTAAATAAAGATAAAATACAGCCTTCACTATAGTTGGAGATTACAATATAAATACAATGAATAAATTAGATAAGAACACAAACACTCTATTGTCGATGTTGCAAACATACAACATCAGCCCTCAAGTTGAAGAACCAACAAGAATTACTCCATTCTCTGAAAAATGCATAGACAACATATTAACAAACATAAAAGAAGCAAAAACATCAATAATACAACCACATCTATCTGATCATCGCGGTATAAAATTTGAGTTCAAACTTAAAGAAAATCTGGCCCCAAGGAAGAAAGTGACAAAAATACGAAAATTTGAAGAGGATAGAATAACACACTTTGAAGAAGACCTGAAGAAAGTTGACTGGAATGCAATATATGAATTTGACGACACAGACGTAAATGGAATGTGGAACTTCTTCTCAGAAAAATATAAAAAACTTTCCCTTTGTCGAAATGAAAACTCATAGAACACCAAAGAGGTATAAATTGGATTCCAGTATACAGAAGATTAAAAATAAATTGGACATCCTTTTCACACTATCATTAAGAAGACCAGAATTAATGGAAAAATACAAAAGAGTCAAAAAGGAATACGACAAGGCTATCTCCAATTTCAAACACAAGCATTATACAGAAAGAATTAGGAAATCACAAAACAAATCAAAAACAACATGGCAAATTATAAAGGAACTCATACAATATAAAGAAGACAATAAAACATCCACTATCCCGTCAAAAAATCCAGAACAACTAGTAAATGATTTCAACAAATATTTTTTGAATGTAGCTCCGAGTATAAACAAAAATTTTACTGATGTGGAATTCAACACTAATATGAAGAGAGTCGAGAAATCAATGTATATCTTTGAAGTGACACCAGATGAGATAATAAAAACCATAAAACAAATGAAAAATCAATCCTCCAGAGGCTATGATGACATACCAATGAGTATAATAAGAAAAACAATATCTCAAACAGCACCAATAATAGCATACGTAGCAAATAAAGCATTTACTGAAGGAATTTTACCGGAAGCACTAAAGATAGCTGTGGTGAAACCAGTATACAAAAAAGGATGCAAGGAAGAACTAAATAATTATCGGCCAATTAATATGCTAACATCATGGGCCAAACTATTCGAGAAATTATTTGCAAATCGTTTGATCTCATTTTTTAAGAGAAACAAGGTTTTCTCTCGACACCAACATGAATATATAAATTGAAAAAGTACAGAAACAGCAATGTATAAATTGACACAAGAAATACTTGATGTACTCGATTCTGGAAATATACCAGCTGCTCTATTCATGGATATGTCTAAAGCATTCGATTGTGTAGATCATAACAGACTGCTTAAAAAGTTGGAACAGTGTGGCATACGTGACAATCAGTTGAAATTTATTAAGAGGTACCTGAGAAACAGAACTCAAAAAATAAAAATAAAAGTCGAAGATCAAGAGTACACATCGGAGGAGGAACAAATAATAATGGGAGTTATACAGGGCAGCATACTGGGTCCATTGTTGTTTATTGTTTATATCAACGATTTACCAGAAGACATGGAGGCAAATACCCAGGAGGTAGACTTAATCACAACTATATACGCTGATGATGCAGGTACTGTCACTAAGGCAAAAAACATCCAAACTTTAACACACAATTGTGAAACCATTATGAAAGAAGTGGAAAAATGGTGCAACGACAATAAACTCAAACTCAACACAGGCAAAACAGAGTTCATCATATTTAACACCGATAGAAGCAGAAATGCCTTACCAAACGATATAACCCTAAATAACATTGTTATAAAAAAATCAGAACAAGTGAGATTTTTAGGTATTTGGCTTGACTCTTATATGAAGTGGAACCCACAAATAGAAAATATGAACAGTAAACTCAACACCATTATCTATACCTACCTTCAATGTAATGAAGCATCACATTCAAGAAGATACATTAAAGATCCTATACATTGCAAATTTCCAGTCCATAATGACATATGGCATAGTTCACTGGGGAAATGGTATATCTCAAAGCAAAATATTCAAAACTCAAAAGCGAGCTATACGAGTGATATATCGGATGAAATATAGAGAGACCTGTAGAGGAGTTTTCAAGAGAAACAATCTACTGACACTGACAGGACTATGTGTGTTGAAGTGTGTCATCTTTCTGAAAATGCACAGCGAATTATTTGAACAGTTTCTCAACCAAAACAACACCAGAAAAATAGACCCCTATATCCACCCAAAGCAAAAACTAACCCTAGCACAGAATAACACAAGATACATGTGCATTAAGATTTTCAATGCCTTGCCGAGAAAATTTCACTACATAAAAGATGTAAAAATCTTGAAAACAAAAATATTCCAATTCTTGGTGAATATGGAACCATACTGTCTGCAGGAATTCTACCAAGGATGCAAAGATAATTCCAAGTAAAAATTATAAAATTTGACTTGTTTCTCATTATTGTATTACAATAATTGTAGAAATTAAATAAATTTCTATTTCTATTTCTATTTCTATTGGTATAAGTGGATTGCTCCGATATTTTTTATCAATGATATCGCCAAAATTGGTCCAATATTGGGCATAGTTTTTTGGCCAATATTGAAAATTACATTGCTACCAATATTTGCCCAATATTGAGATGAGTGGATTGCGCCAATATTGTTTATCAATGGTATCGCAAATATTGGGCATAGTTTTTTGGCCACTATTGTAAATTACATTGCTACCAATATTGGTATAAGTCTATTGCGCCATTATTGTTTACCGATGGTATCGCCAATATTGGTCATAAATTTTTGGCCAATATTGTATATTACATTGCTACCAATATTGGCCCAATAGTAGTATTAGTGGATTGCGCAATATTGTTTATCAATTGTATCGCCAATATTGGTCCAATATTCGGCATAGTTTTTTGAAAAATATTGAAAATTATATTGCCACCAATATTGGCCCAATATTGGAATTAGTGGATTGCGCCAATATTGTTTATCAATGGTATTGCCAATATTGGTCCAATATTGGACCAATATCGCAAATTACATTACCTACCAATATTGACCCCATATTGGAGTAAGTGGATTGCGCCAAAATTTTTTTCAACGGTATCGCCTGTATTGGTCCAATATTGGCAATGGTTTATTGGCCAATATTGTAAATTACATTGCTTACAATATTGGCCTCATATTAGGATATATCGCGCCAATATCGTTTATCAACGGTATCACCAATATTGATCCAATATTGGGCATAGTTTCTTCGCCAATATTGTAAATTACATTGCTACCAATATCGGCCCAATATTGAGATGAGTGGATTGCGCCAATTTTTTTATAAACGATATCGACAATATTGGCCCAATATTGGGCATAGTGTTTTGGCCAATATTGTGAATTTTATTGCTACCAATATTGGCCCAATATTGGGATAAGTATATTGCGCCAATATCGTTTATCAACGGTATCGCCAATATTGGACATAGTTTCTTTCAGGTTAATTGTTTTGGACGATATATCGAAGCATTTTGTTTATGCAAAGTAAGAGAATTTCATTTGAAATAATGGGTAAAATACATAAATTCTCATGAACTTATCGACTAAGCTTTTCACTGTTACAGGGGAATTCATTTTGGAGATATTAATCCGAACTGGAAGCTATCTAGATAATTATTTTGATACTACACAAGCCGAAATTTCGCACAATATTGATTATCCTATTGTGAAATTTTATCTTACCTTCAATGAAAAAACAATCTAACGCGTATTCGAGTCAAAAAAAATTCTGCAATTTATTCAAGCGATTAAGACAAGTTAAATCAAATTATTGTATATTAGAATATAGGAGATATAGTAACTCAGTATTAATCGAATATTCAGAAATAAATTCATTTGTTCTGATTCTGAGCTTGTTCCGCACTTACAGAATATTGTTATTTCTTTTCACCAATGAAGGTACATAATTCCATAATATAGGAAATCTGTGCTCAGAAAACTGAGTCACCCTGATCATAAGACCTGTTGAGGTTGAAACAATCCATAAATCCTTAAAATAATGATTAGTTATAATTTGCATTTCTAACGAATAACTCTCGAAAAACATTTCCTTGCTATAGCCTCAGGGCTACTTGTCGCTGGTGACTCATACCTAGAATTTGGGTATTTTAATATTATGGGTATTTTATGCCCATTTTATGCCAATTTTTGCCGTACGAATCGAATTTTGTGCCCGTATAGTATTCGAGATATTTTGAGTTTTTCAAGTGAGTGACGCTGTGACTCATATATTGAAATTCGAAATTCGAATTCGAAAATTTTCTGTTTTCATTAAATTGTGGGCATTTTGTGTCATATGTAGCGAATTTTGTGCCCATATAGTTTTCGAGATATTCCGAGTTTTTCAAGTGGGTCACCAACTTGACGCTGTGACTCATGTATTGAAATTTGAAATTTTTTTTCACCATTGTGCCCATTTTGTGCCAATTCGTGCCGTATGTAGTGAATTTTGTGCCCGTATAGTTTTCGAGATATTCAGAGTTATTATAAAAGTAAATGAGCTTCAGAGATAACGTTGCCTATCAAAACTAATCCCCGCAGTTCGGCTGACACCTGCTGCAGATTGCAGTCTATTTATTGTCTCAGGTAAGTTGCAACGGATTTATAGTGGTCTTTGACGTTATAATTTTTGCATAATACTTTATTGTTCTTCTGATACATTCGTGCCATTGGAGTTGAATTTGATTATAGTTCTCAAGATATTGTTTGTTAATTTGTTTTTTTTTTAGTATTTATTTTTATGTTCTGTTCTAAAAATTAAATAAATAAATATTTATATGGTTGAAGTTCCACCCATTGATTATTTTTAATGGGGCCTACCCCCAACAAATTTCAATAAAATGTTTCTTTGTTGAACTATATGTATGTGTGTTTACTTCTTTGGTAAACCAGAATGTATTGATACATTATCTCATTCGGTTTGTATGAACATGGTTTCAGCTGATGATTGAGAGCATTTTTCAGAAAATTTTAGTATGGCTATAAACAGAAATTATTCGCTGGGGAACTATCTCACCTTCTCGATAAATATGATGATGATTGATAATGAAATGCTACGCCAAATTGGCTCATCACATCAATTCAGATTGTTCGATATTATTTTATATCCATTCAATGGGTATCATTACAATACTGAAACAGAAATATTCCGAAAAAAAGTCACAGAGACTCATAACGCACAATACACGAATCAGTAGTTCTTGATTCAATGTTGTTTTGCACAAAAAACCATATAGAGCACGAAAACGGCCAGAATGGGGAAAACCTTCGGATGAGGGTATTAAAATGGAGACCGATGGCAAAAACTCGAAATATCTCGAAAACTGAACGGGCACAAAATTCAAAATATAGATTACCTAAAAATTGGATCAGTTGGGTTGGTGACCCACTGGAAAACTCTAAATACCTCGAAAAGTACATTGGCACAAAATTCACACAAAATGGAACAAAATGAGCACAATTCAATGGAAAAAATTCGAATCATAATATATACTAGTGAGCGCCCAGATCTACCTAGCGATAGATCAATCTTGAATATAGATCTACTTTAACGATTGGTAGGAAGCGCCCAGATCTACGTAGAGGATAGATTCGTCTCTTTCGGTAGATCAATAGAATAGGTACTCGACAATATTGAAGGAGCACCTTGTATAGAAATGAAATTACAGTACACGTGAAACTTTCTCGAATATATGGTTATAATAGATTATAGTCGGCCAGAACCAATTGCGATATTCCAACTCGATGGTATAGGATTCATTAAAAACAGAGCACCCTGTAAATGAATTTTCAACGGCTAAGTAAATAAATTGAAATTTCGTCGTCTCAATATTCACCAAAATACACCAAGATTCAGTCGAAATTCTGTTCAGGCATAGACGTGAAGGTTTCAATATAATTTGTTTCTATACAAAAAAGATCGAATGTAATGAAATGATTCGTTAAAATCGACTTCTCAGAAATAGGAATGTTCCAGAAATGTACAAAATTCATTTTCGTTCGACTTATACGAACAATAGTCACAATAGAAACATAAATCCTTACAAAAGACGATAGAATGCCTGGAAATAGTAATATTATCAAGAAACACAATCAGTACGAACCTAATTTTATATTTACTCCAACAATTCATTATATTTCGGCAAATTTTCAGAAATTATTTCCATCTTGATATTAATTCATTTCAACTGGGACTTGCTTTGAACGAATATTCTGAAAATTGCCGCCAGGCAAAGTTCTTCGGGTTAGGAAATCCATACGAATAATGAATCATATCATCTGTATCAAAAATGCCACATTTAATCTGCAATACTTTTGTGGGTTTGTTGTGGCGAAAATTTGGTATTTGAGTGTTTTCAATTTGAATTTCCTTCCGTTAATCAAAATAATTCTTTTTTTCCACTTATGTGATACTTTTAAACTGATATAATAGCTCCACTCTTTTCAACGTCCATGAGAAACATTAGGGAAACTGAGCTTGAAAACACGGATGTACCCTTTCTTTGCCGACGATCAAAGCCTACGATGCTTAAGTTTTCCGCGGAATCAATAGGAATTCACAGTTCGACGTTGCCATATTTTCACCACCGCAGTCATCAGAAATACTTAAAATGTCGAATTTTTACTGGATTTTCGTAGGAATGTCACTTTTTCAAACATTCTTGCAAGAAGACGAATAAGAAAATAGAAATGAGAAGCCGCGTTACAGATCAATATCGTTTTTGGTCTTTTCGATCGTACCAGAACATTTAACCCAGCTTGAACCCAGTAGCCAAATTCGTTCCGGTAGTTTTGTACCTTTGGAAAATATCAACATCTCTCCATTTTACGCAATAAGAGATCAAAACGACAGTAAAATTCGGAACTTTCCCTTTTCAATCATGTTCAGACATCACGCCAAGTAGCCCCAGGAATATCCGGAAAATTCTCATGAAAATTACCATTTTTTACCGAAAGTTTTTCTTGATCTCCTGCAGTGGTTCGACGGTGTTGCCTGTAGTGCGTTTAGTATTATGGATGATATGGGTCACAGCGTCAAGCTGGGAAAACTCAAAATATCTCGAAAACTATACGGGCACAAAATTCGATTCGTACGGCAAAAATTGGCACAAAATGGGCACAAAATACTCATAATATTAAAATACCAAAATTCTAGGTATGAGTCACCAGCTTGACGCACCTCTAACCAGATGCTATTTTATCGCCCCTTGCTTACATTTCAAGGGTTTGTCGCGTATCATTCTTCGATGTTTCTCGTCGATCAAAGCTATTTTTCAGTTCATCAGTTATATAGGATTGGCTTTAATCAATCTGTAAATGTTTTAATCCATTGTTATACAATTTATATCATATCGTGATAGTTTTCACAGTTATATCCTATCTTTGTCAGCAACTAAAATAGTTTGAAGGATAGCAATTGTTTTCATTGTGTTATGCTTTCTTCTTGTACCTACCTGTTGTCTAGGAGGTCTGGTTGTTTTGGGTTCTCTCTAATGGCTCTGACATTTTGCGAACACAATAATAACCGTTGAATTTGAAATAAAAAAATAAAAACTTAGAAATGCACTGACGAGAGGTCAAGATCTTTCACGCGCTTGTTCGAAGTCGATTTCCTCAATACATTTTGCATGAACCTTCACGCCGTCAATTTTCAGCCAAGTACAGAACTTCGATTCGATCATATCTGCATTATTGGAAATATTGGAAAAATAAAATTTCGAATCAATATATCTACGAAATTAATCAGGGGATTTTAAATTTTCACGAACTCGACCCTCTCAATTAACCCCTAAACCTACTATGAAAATATCGAGTCTCTTAGTCTTTTTTTCGGATGTTATTATAGTTAAGGCCGGCCTAACTGCCAAGCGTAAAATGAGAAGCCATTCAGAGACTTGATATTGTTTGTTGAACCGGTTCAATTTCGAAAGCTGAATTCGCGAATTGATAAAATCATGCACTGATTCCGCATATTTATTAGAAGAATAACCAAGAAATTTGTCAAACTTTTTTCCCAATATCTACGAAGATAAATATCGGATCGAACTGAACTTTGAAACACTGTTGTAAAATACTGAATCGAGGTGTTCACCAATTTCATTGGAATCTGATGCAAAGCTCCCGGTTGAAAAATTCTTCAACAAAATTCCCAAAATATTCAAATACTTTTTTACAATTTTCCACCCCTACGATCCTAACAGAATTTGTCATTCAGTTTTATGTATTCTTCTACTAACTACATAGTTTAAATATGTTCGCTCTGTTCTTCTTGGGATATCGAGGAAATAACCTAAATCTTTCAATATCTCCGAAAATAAATATCGGATCAAACTGAAATTAGAAGCGCTGATTTGAAATATTGATTCCGAAGTCCATCTCAATTTTCAATCTGATCATGTCAATAGTTATCGAGATATTAAGGAAATATACTGAAAATAACAACGAAATGTTACATATTTTATTCCTAATACCTCCGGAAATGAACATCAGATCAAATTGAAATTTAAAAAATCTGTTGTAGAATACTAATCCCAACGTCGGCGCCGAATTTAATCGAAATCTATTCAATAAATCAGAAAAAAACTATTTTTTTTTCGATAAATATGTGAACAATTTTTTCGTAGTTGCGCGTTAATATATTCTCCGAGTAATTACGAAGTTTCGATGTGGTCACATATGGGCTTTTCGACATATTGAGGAAATGACCTCCAAATTTCAAACAACGAAATTTAACAAATTTTGTTTTCATATATCTCCGAAAGCAAATATCGTGTCAAGTTGAAATTTGAAACTTCGTTGTTGAATATTGATTCCAAGGTCTGCAACGAATTTCGTTGAAATCTGATGAAAATTTTCCGAGAGAAAAAATTTTTTCCACAAAAATTTCAAACATTTCCAAGTTAACATTTTCTTTGAATTTTTAACCACTGAATCCATAAGAAAATTTACGGAAAGTTTCGCTTCGGTATTCTCCAAATAATTACGATGTTTCGATCTGATCGCATTTTTACTACTTGATATATTGAGGAAATAACGTCAAAATTTTTGTCATATATCTCCGAAAGTGAATATCGTATCGAATGGAAATTTGAAACGTTCTTGTTGAAAACTAATTCTAAGATGTGTGCCAAATTTCGTTGAAATCTGATCAACACTTTTGAATTATTATTTCTTTGAATTTTCCAACAATTAGATCCATACGAAACTCCACACTTATTTGTTCGTTGGTATTCAAAAATTTTAATTCGATCGAATCAGTTCTCCATGAAATATCGAGATATGAAGCTAAAAATTTCATAGATGCATAACTCCAAAACTGTTTGGCCGATTTGGTCCAATAACGAACTCAGCCGAGATTCTCACGATCTAAACCCAACCTGAGAATTTCAAAACTCTAGTTCCTTTCCTTCGAAAGATAGAGCGCACACGGCCGGGTAGACAAATTTGAGTCTTATCCAGTCGTTTGGGACCAATTTCAGCTCAAAATTCGAAAATTGCAGGTATTGTGACCAGAAAATAACACGTTGTTCCCCAGAACAAGGCATAAAAACAGCGGAAATGAACGAATACATACTCATTCGAACCGTAAAATAAGGAAGTAAAGGGGTGGATAAACAATAGGCCATTTAAAAGCTATTTTTGCAAAATGCCCCCATGCAATCTAGAAAGAGAGCATCATTAAGGGGTTCCAGGATTCTCGGTAAGTTCAGGTACGAGGACGAATGACGACAGAGCGAGCTAATAGCTCTGGGAACTACTATATCGTTATAAGATAAGTTGTATGACAATTGATTAAAATATTTACATATTGATTCAAGCAAAGCCTATCCAAATGATGCATTGAAAAAATAGCTCTGTCTGAGAGACAAAGACACCGAAAAACGATACGTGACAAACCATCGCAAGGGACAATAAAATAACCTCTGGGTAGACGGGTGCCACTTTCGGTTGACAAATAGCCTTAGGCAATTATTTCTGAGAATTGTTCGTTAGGAATGCAAAATATAACAAATACTTTATTAGGATTCATAAATTATTTCAATACTATATTCAGGTGTAACGATGAGTGTGACTTAATTCTCTGCGCACAGATAACCCCTTATATGTATCAACCTATATAAAATAATGTATCTTTATATAGGTGAAATACGATGAGAGTATTCTTTAAGTGCGAAACAAGCTCAGAGTTAAAACAAATATACTGAATATTTGCGTGCATTGTTCATCTCGTAGAGGAACGATAATTCCATTAACAGTTTAGTTCATATGTGAAATAATTTATGGGATTGGAATAGGTTGGAAATGAGACACTAATTCATTCCTTCAAGCGATGTTTCGCAACTGTTTTGTTGCTTCTTCAAGCTCTATAATATAGAATACTTATGAATAAATCAACAAAGTATAGAATTTCAAAAACTTATTTTCCTACCTCGGAAGCAGTTAATGTCCCGTCAATATTTCCATATAATGTCATAATATTTCGAAAATCAATAATATTGGATCCTATAAATCTAAATGTCAGTTGATTGGATTGAAACAGTATTTTCATCGATATTAAATCGGAAAGATAAACAAAACTGACGTGTGCTGTGACGAACATATGAATGAAAACCTGTTCTTCGATTCTCAGATGAATAACTTCTTGAGTGAACGGGAATCACTACCATATTGAATGCTTCGGAGATAAGAAAAAAGATTTTTGAAATCCTATACTATGTTGATTTATTCATATTGTTCACCTTAGTATTCTATATTATAGAGCTTGACGAAGCAATAGAACAGTAGCGAAAAGTGAAGACATGAATTAATGTCTCATTTCCTAAAAGTCGAAAGCATAAGTCCAAATACTGTCAAAACTTTCATAACTGGTATTATAGCGTCGTAACGGTGACGTCATACGCAATATTATTTTCCGTTTTAGCGAACATCGAAATGACGTCATCAATTCGATGTTCGCTAAAACGGATATTTCAGGACATTCCGTTTTTGTTGGTTAAAAGATTTAAAATTGATAATTTTCATCATCATCGGATTTCAATAAATGCAAAGTTTTCTTTCTTTTCAACGCGTGGAAAGTAATTCATTGAAATTGATGAATAATGAAGTAAAAAAAACAAACCTCCATATTTTGGAGAATGATACTTCCATACATTAATAATCACTAAAGTTCATTGAAATGAGTGAAATATCCAATTACGCGGTCTCCTAACTCACACAAGCATAATAATCAGCAGCAATAATAAACCTATCTGTCCTGAAAAAAACCGGGTTGAAAAGCTTAATAGTCTATTGAAGTGAAAATTTTCCTGAAATACTTACCTAACGAACTAAATTAATGCAAATACAGTTCAGAGTAACCCAGCGTTGGTCCAATCAAAACAAATACAATGCAATATTACGCATGGTAGACTTGCATACTTGCGGCGCAGACTATCTGGGTTCTATTCCCGCTGCGGACGGTTGGTTGGTGTTGGATTTTTAGGTTGGTGGGTTCTCGTGCGTCTAAAGGTGCTTCGTACGTCTGAGTCTCAAAATGCCGGGGTTCGTATATCAGGTTGGTCGGTCGTATATGTCTCGTAGTGATGGGGGGTGGTGGTTGGTAATGACTGTAATGAGTCTCGTAGTGAGTTGGTTCTGTATGTTCTTCTTTTTAAACTATTGGACCAATAGTGCTATCCTATATCGGGCTAATATTGGTGTCTTATATGGGACCAATATTGGTATTCTATATTTGACCGATATAGATTTCCAATATTGGGCTTATGTTGGTAACCAATGTTGGCCCAATATTGCAAAAGGTCAACATTCTTTATTGGGCCAATATTGGTATTCGATGTTGGGCCAATATAGATATTCAATATTGTGCATATATTGGTTTCCAATGTTGGCCCGATATTGCAAAAACTCAACATTCTTTATTGGGCCAATATTGGTATCACATATTGGGCCAATATAGATGTCCAATATTGGGCTTATATATCTATCCAATGTTGGCCCAATATTGCAAAAGGTCAACATTCTTTATTGGCCGAATATTGGTATTCGATGTTGGGCCAATATAGATATTCAATATTCGGCCTATATTATTGTCCAATGTTGGCCCAATAGTGCAAAAAGACAACATTCTTTACTGGGACAATATTGGTATCATATATTGGGCCAATGTAGATGGCCAATATTAGGCTTATATTGGTATCCAATGTTGGCCCAATATTGCAAAAAGTCAACATTCTTTATTGGGTCAATATTGAGAAACTATGTTGGGCCAAAATTCTCACAAAATTGGCCCAATATTGGTCTTATATTTGTGTGCTACTGGGGTTATGCATCAAAATCTTGGGAAGTTGTTAGTTCGGACCTGATAAGACCTCTTCCAAAGTCTAAAGGAGGAAATTCTTATATATTTGTCGTGACTGATTACTTCAGTAAGTTCTGCTTAAATTTTTCTATAGGAAAACACAACCGCAGATGTAGCCTATCTGCGGTTGTGTGAAAGGCAGTAGAGGAAGGCGCTTTTTATTTTTGTTGTTCCACTCGTCATAGTCTCTGATAATGGTCCCCGGTATAAGGAGGAGTATTTAAGAATGTTGGAAAAATATAAGATTCTTTCTAAGTTCAATGTGAACTTTCATGATCAGGAAAACTCCACTGAGCGATATAATAAAACTCTAAAACCTTCTCCTTTCAGCATATGCTTCTGATAATTATCAGATATGGAATGAGAATTTGGTGGAGCTCACTCGTCCTATGAGGACTTCTAAGAACGAAACCAGAAAGTACACATTTTATTTTGTCAACTTTGTAGTAGAATGATGTTGTCTGGCGACTATTATGAACAGCTGCAAAAAGATTCTGAGGTTAATTCTTCTGAAGAAACGTTGTCCAGAGAGTTTCAGAAGTTCTTTAGTGAGCTGAAGGGTCGACTTGAAAATACATCTGAGAGGAATGCTCACTATTATAGTTCGAGAAGATGGAATGAGGAGTTGATAGTTCACCAATCCGTTTATAGAATAAATTTCGTACTTTTTGATGCTAGTAAGCACTTCACGAAGAAATTGGCTCCAAAGTGAATATGACCATTTACTGCTCAAATTTTATCAGGACAACGCTGGAGATGAAAGAGCTGTTTGGCATTTAAAGAACCTCAAGTCCGACCGAACGGATGAAGACCACTAAATAAGAGAAGATGATCTTTTATGAATTTCATTCGTGGTTTGTTTTCTTTCCTGAATTGGAATTAGAAATTTCGAGGATATTTCTAGGAAATGGATGAGAATCTTGAACGTTTGAAAATTTCCCTTGAACATTTGGAACTTCATATTATTAGAATCTGTTTTATATGTTGCCTTTTTATCGTGGTTTGATTTCCCTACTTCTTGAATTTTAATCGTATATACGACAGATGTTGCGAATCGTTCTGAGATATTCATTTAATATTATTTTTCAATCGATTTCTGCACTCTTAATAGCTGGTGCGTGAACAGATGTTATTCTCTGAATTTTGTCGTGATAATCCGAAAATTTCTACGGATTTTGGATCGTGAACCGAACATCGAAAATAAAATTCATCTTTTTTCCATCTGAAGAAAGTTAAAAATAACTTCAGAAATATTTTTGACCTTGAGAATTGGTTTGGATCTTCGAATTTCTGGTATGTACAGAAATTTTTTTTTTGCTACTGTTGTCACAGGAAGCCATTTGTGAACAGTGGAGATATTGTTCATCTCTATCATTCTATCTATTGATAGCCTTCATCAAGTAGACTCTTTTGAATTTAATATCCGAAATGATACAATATGTTGAAAATAAAATTTTTTATCGTAAGATATCAATATCCAACGATATTATGTGAAGGTGTTGCAGAAAGATATGTTTTTTTAATGAAAATATTGATAGCCTCTATCAAGTAGACTCATTTGAGTTCAAAAGACTTAGTCCAATATATTGCTCAATCCATGGTATAAACCTCCTAATTACTCACATATGCTAGGGAAACAGGGTGCTATCATTTAGTTCGAATGTTAATTTTCGAACTCTATTCCTGTCTAGCTCAGACTCACTGATGACGAGTCTTCTTTCAAAATCGATTGTCTGGTCGGAGGGCCTGACGTAGTCAAGATTACAAGAGAACGAGAAACTCTATCGAACTGACACTTTCAGGTGAGGTTGAATTTCAAAATGGAATGACTGAGTTCGAAACAGTCATTTGAGATTTGAAAGATTGTTTTCCCTCCATCTTCCACGAACTATTCGAGAGATTTGATTGAAATTTGGCAGTTAGTTTGAGAAAAACGAACCGCAACTTTTCGCTGAATTTTGTGGAGATTATACTGGTAGTGAATTGAAAGGAAGATGTTATTTTTTAGGAATCATCCATTAGGTTTCAGAGAAATTTCGCTGTGACCTTGAAATCTATGTTTCATAACAGTGCATCAAATGTCAGTTTCATAGAATTATAAGTTTCAGAGATATTGAGAAAAAATCAGGCAGTATGGTGCGTTTGGCGGGGTCAATACCTGAAAAAATGATTCCTTTGGAACGAATTTGAACATGCTCGCAAAATAAAAATGAATGGATCCTTTCCTTCAACCCATAAGACCTTTATATCCGAATGTATTTTTTTGCAACTCAGCATTTATCACCATGAATCATTTTGTTATTCATCCGACATTCAGATGAAGATGGATAAATATAATTTTATCTATTTATCCAGGATGGAAAAAGTTATAGCTCAGACTCGTTAGTAGATTGTCATTGACACAGGTGAAGATGCTCCCAGAAATTCAAAAATTTATTTCACATTCATAGTACATGGTTTCATAGATCCCATGATTTACTTTATTTGAAAAAAAAAACAAAAAACATTGAAAGGTGTGCAACAGTAACTAGACAAAATGGCTGTTTCTACCAGTTCACTTTTCATGATGTACATACACAAAAACAATTGGCAAATATGACAAACTGAAAAAATAACACAAACCGGAGAGAACAGTAACTGCAAGCGAGGACTTCTTGGAATAAGCTGGTAGTACAGAAATCTAAACTACACGAAGGCAAACCTCTCAGGATACTCAAGTATGAATCTCCATAGCTCAGATTCAAAGCAACACAATTTTTATTCCGTTTCAGTTCAGTTGGAATGACATTAAACAATTATGATATCTATGAACTTAGATATGAAATAGGAGTTGTTTCAGTATTGAACTTGATATAATGTTGCATTAGGAACATTACGAACGTAAAAACTGAAATTTGAATTTTTTGGACTTGTTATACTATTGAGCTGAGGTATCGATAAGATGAAAATGTAACCGACCCAAGGGTCAGTTCACATTGGCAGCAGATGACTCTTCGCAAGAGTTTCTGTGGAATTAGCGTTTCCTGCATATAAGACGTGAAATTAGGCAGTAGTACAGTATAGAGTGAAGAAAAAGAGATACTAGAGCCAGTCGGACGTGAATATGATCGAAAAATAATGCTTGCCCAATGTACAATAATCTTTAAAAAACCAAACCTGCTACAATTTTCTGTACAGCAGAGATAACGACTAAATAAATGTTTGATTTGTGTGTGTAAAATTTGATTCGTATGGAATATTTAATATTGCATTGGCGTTTCGAAGTACATAAGGTGAATAATGATGGAAAAAAATCAGTGGAAATTTTCAAAGTACGTCTAGCAATAAAAGAAAGTCAGTAACAAAACGTTTGGCCTCAGTCGCAACTTATGTTGGTTTTTACTCTGACCACTGTTTCTGTTTTTCTCAATCGGAAAACTACACGAATTCTAGGTTAAATTCTCCCTAGTGTTATATTCCTCCCAACAAAAAGTTAAGTATATCACTCATTTACGAGCTCCTGAAGATAAGAATCATTTCATTTGATTTTGATGAACGACTATGTAGCAGCGTTTGCACTGAACAGGGTTTATTTTTAACTCCAAATATGATCTAATTCATTATGTAGATCCTTAGTAAAACTCATGATCTGCGTCTGAAATATCAGATGCTAAAACATGGTTCATCGACGAGCCAACATCTGTAATTTAAGTAAATATTATGTTGAAAAGATGATGAAAAGGGAATTACTGGCAGATTTTTGTCGTGATTTATATTGTATTGTCAGCCTGGATCCATACGAGAATTTCCGATTGCACTAACAGATGGTGATTCCAAAGTGCACATGGCGTGAAATAAAATTATTCTTTTATACAGAGACGAATTAGGAATAGGTACTGTTATGGATTGGTGATCTAGTGATTGATTGTATAAAAAAAATTTCATTTATTTTTTTGTGAAATTTCAATTTCCTGTTTATAATGAAGATTATGGAATTTGAGCGCCAGATTATTTATTAACCTGTTATAATTTTAATATCTCTGCCGAAATATAATTCAGAAATTTATTTGTTTTATTATAATCCATAAACAATTGAAAAAATTGTTATGATATCTCAAATGCTCAATGAAACTTTTCTCAGGGTGAGTTCAACTATATACAGGGTGAGTCTTCAAGTTGTACATTAATTTTAACCATAGATTCCTTCCATCAAATGAAACACTTTTTACATTTCCCATTATTCCAGATTCGGCTCAGGTTGAAAGTTATAAACATTTAAATATTTCTCGATGTGCTAATACACTCCTGCGCTTTGTTTGCAAGTTCACCACAGATATCTCTTTCGGTGGTTTCTCTTGGAGAATAACCAATCTAAGGTTTGAAATTCAAAGGAACAAGATTGAGGAACCTTATTTACACACATGATTCTTACGATTTGGTGCTTTATGTGATATTATCGCGAGGAAAACATTTCACTACACTTGACTTGAAACACTGATCTTCTACTTGATGTTCATGCAATATCCAATTTCATTCCACTATAGGATTATAAACAATTCCATCCTCGCCCATTCTCATATTGAAAACTCCGTAATTATACTTTTTTCTTACGAAATTTATAATATATATGAATTATATGAAATCAATCAACTGATCCAAAAATGTTCTCTAGAATATTACCATAGACTTATAATAAGATGTTATTCTATGTCTATGAATGTTATGGTTCGGTCTGTGGTAAGGTCACGAAATAGCATATACCTAATTTTAGTTCTATGCGAAATAGATAAATAATTATGCGTATTCTATGGTCCGGATAGACGTGAACCCAGCTTAATTTACTTCCTTTACTTTATATAGAGTTTTGCAGATATTCAACGTTGAATAATATAAAATGGGATAAAAATTCGAAAACTTAAATTATATTTATGGATCCGCCCCTGATCTAGTAAAGGAAGTAAATTAAGCGGGGTTCACGTCTATCCGGACCATAGAACACGCATAATTATTTATCTATTTCGCATAGAACTAAAATTAGGTATATGCTATTTCGTGACCTTACCACAGACTGAACCATAACATTCATAGACATAGAATAAAATCTTATTATAAGTCTATGATAATATTCTAGAGAATATTTTTGGATCAGTTGATTGATTTCATATAATTCATTTATAAATTTCGTAAGAAAAAGTATAATTACGGAGTTTTCAATATGAGAATGGGCGAGGATGGAATTGTTTATAATCCTATAGTGGAATGAAATTGGATATTGCATGAACATCAAGTAGAAGATCAGTGTTTCAAGTCAAGTGTAGTGAGATGTTTTCCTCGCGATAATATCACATAAAGCACCAAATCCAATACGAATCTTTAATTTTGTTTTAGGAACCCCTCTCCGTTGATGAACACCAAATAAAAGCTTTGTTTTGGTTCCGATTTCAGAACCAATTCAGCACTGTTTGCGACGGTTCGAGTATGCGCAATTGCCATTTTGGGTTTCAAAAATCGCATTCGCGCATACTCGAACCGTCCTGAACAGTTCTGAACCAAAACAAACCCTTTGACGGTCTCAATGATGATTTATTGGAAGAGCTTTTTCAGAGATCTTGCTCGTTTCAAAATAGAATTGAACCCTTTTTGAACTATCATGGCATTCTTTTTCATCAGTTTTCAGAATTCATCATGCTACTTTTGCACCTCAAGTTCTGTCAAATAAACTGAAGCTTTTCAATTTTCTCGCCATAGGTAAGTTTTCCTTCTTATTGGATATAATTGAAAATTCGCCTACATTTTCCCCTACATTTTGATATGCATTTTGTACAGTTCCTTGATTTCTAAATTACAATACTTGAAGATTTCATGATTGGAATTCACAATTTTGAAAATTTAAAATCTGTCTCATTACATATTGCCTTATATTCTTCTTGAAACTAACTAATTCTGTTTTCTATACCTTAATTCAACTTTTCTCTTTCAATTTACATGCAATTCATTTCGATTCATCTGCCATAACTCTTGTCCGATCTACAGGAACTGTGAAAATCTCAATTTTTTTAAAATTTCAAGCTTCAATTACACTTACACAATATTATTTCTGCCTCTTTTCATTCATTAGTATCCGTTGCATGAGATTATATGCTTGAGCTGCTATAGAACATGAATTTAAAAGAGATTTCGACTAATTTTGTTTCATAAAGATATTCATTCATATTATTTTTTTTAGCTGATCTGGGGCCTTTCGAGTGGATGTTTATGGATAATAATATTCTAATCTACATATTGAACAATTGTATCCTTTTCTATTTAGTTATTAAGTTTCAAGTAATTTTAGCCTAGACATATAATTTGTTGGACTTGCTCAGATTATCGAGATATATTTTGATGAATTTTTAGGCCTGGAAGTGTATTGGATATTTTAATTTTCTTTCTAAAGAAAACAGTCATGTTAACCTTTCCACAATAGTAGTTTCTTAATACTTGATTCTGAAAAACTAAATTTTTCTGTGAGTGATTATTCTTTATCATTCCGCATACAAGTATCTAGTGTTGAAGAATTAGTGGTTGGATAGGACTGATCCAGTTTTTCAGATCAAACTAATTTCACTTTCATGTTTTGTGAATCAGAATGAATTGCGACAACTACTGGTGCACAACAAAATCCTGAAACTTGTGAATTGTGTTGAGTTGTATTTTCAGATTTTCCTAGGTTTCTAGGAATATGGATATGTAAGAGAGGATGTCACAATTAGGTGAAGCACATTGTACACTCTAGTCATGATTGTTTGTGTGGTCACCCTTTTCCAATTCAAAATGTGGCTACAAAAAAAAAGAGTACGAATACAAAGATGTGATGTGATGCGGAAGCAGTACAATGATTTATGCGAGCTCTGAAGTAGTAAGTATGGTATCAGATTAGCATTAAAGCTCACAAGAATCATGTTGAACTGAAACCAATGAGCAATATTCTTGACCCTAGTAATGTTAACTTCCGGCCGGTTAGCTCCAAGGGAATTTTTCATTCCATCACGGTCGAAACCACATTCGTAATTTTTATGATTTCTCGACAGGCGAACGTTACAAAATTAGGTTCATCTTATGGAGGAATGACAGTGCAAGGAATAAACAATCTTACATCAACATATCTCAACTTCAAGGCCCATTTCCAAAATCCGAATTCTTTGATCCCACGCCGGTCAAATAGATTTTGTGTTTTCCGAATAGGCGGCCACGGCTGAATTTGAGTCTATTTTATAGAGAAATGAAAGAGCTGTGACAAGTTGGTTTTTGTATTCAATTTTATTCTTGGCCGCCTATTCGGAATATGAAATTCACGAAAATATATCGCGCCGTCATGAGATCATACAATTTGGCTCTTGGAGTTGGACCGTGGAGTAAACCAATGTGTACGAAAAATTTTATTGTTTATAGTTAGTACGATATATCTTTGACGAAGGAAACTTGGTTTCCGAAACGTGCGTTAGACGCAGAAATCTAAGTGGATTAGAGAGTAGTTACACACTGTTTTGTTATTGTTTATAGCTCTTTCATTCCTCTTCAATGTGGACTTAATTTCATTCTTAACCGCCTATTCTGAAAACTCAAATCACGAAATCTGTTCGTCCGGCATGAGTTCATACAATTCGAATCTTGTAGCTGAAAGAAAAATAAACTATTTATACATTCCCAGACTCCCACATAATATTTTCTGATTTTTACACTTGGCCGCCAATTCTGAGAACATGAAAATCACGGAGCGGGTCCATAGAGATAACCAATTAACTATTCATATCTCTTTCAATTCTTTATAATATGGACTCAATTTCATTCAAGGCCGCCTAGTTCGAAAATAAGAATATCACGAATATCTATCCGACCGGCATGGGATCATACAATTCGGATCTTGGAGCTTGGTCCTTGGAACTATGTGAACGAAAAATAAACTATTTATAGCTTTTTCATTCTTGCCTTATATTAACTAAGTTTTTTTTTGGTCGCCTATTTTTAAAACACGAAAATTACGAAAATTTGTTCGACCGGTATGAAAACCTACAATTCCGCTCTTGGAGCTGCACCCTTAGAGACTCCAATTCATTCTTGGCTGCCTATTCGGAAAATATGAAAATCAAGAAAATCTATTCGGCTGGCATGAGATCATACAATTCGGATCTTGGAGCTAGGCTCTTCTAGGGAACCCATGTGAAAGAAAAGTAAACTTTTCATAGCTCTACTATTCATGCACAATATAAACTAACTTTATTTTTGGCTCCCTAATCTGAAAACATGAACATTAAGAAAATCTGTTCCGCCAGCGTGAAAACCTTCAACTCGGATTGTCAATAAATCTTTGAGTACAGGTGTTTTTCCGGCAAGGTGGAAGGTTGCAAAAGTTGTACCTATTTTCAAAGGGGGGGATAAGAGTAAGGTCGAGACTTATAGACCTATTTCCTTATCGAATCACTTCTCCAAAATTTTCGAGTCAATTACTTCCGGACCACCTTTCACGGATGGTTCGCATGTCACTATCTGGACGGCAGCACGGATTCCTCAAGGGTAGGTCGGTAATTACAAACCTAGCACCGCATATGAGTTTCATCGCCGGAAGTCTCGATCGGGGTGTTCAGGACGATACCGTTTATACCGACATGGAGAAGGCCTTTGATAGAGTTCATCACGCAACTCTTCTGAGCGTTCATGATAATTTTGGATTTGTGGGGACTTTGTGTAAGTGGATTGATCATATTTGGAGGAAAGGATTCTGTATGTCGCCCTTGGTTTGATTTCATCGGTTTCGATCGGAGTAACGTCAGGTGTGCCGCAGGGATCGCAGGTGGGTCCTCTTTTCTTTTCGATTTATGTCGAGGACATTTTCGGCTGTTTTTAGTACACTGAATACGATCTGAACACGGATGATCTTAGAATAAGAAAGGGTATTGAATCCGTGCCGGACCTGAACTTATTCCAAGAGGATCAAGATCGTTTGTCCTCATTCTAATGGGAAAACTACTTGAAGCTGAATATAATTAAATGCAAGTCTATCACCTTCACCAAGAATATCTCACAGTTTACTCTGCCTCTAAATGGAAGTGTTATTCCTAGAGTAAATCAGGTCAGGTATTCGGGTAAAGTGCTGGACAGTAAAATGACCTTTGACATTCATATTGACACCGTAGTCACTAAGGCGCTTAGAATGCTCGGTTTCATATCGAGAATTTCTAAGGATTTTTGAAGTATCAATACGGTCAAAATTTTATATTACTCCTTGGTAAGAAGTTGCCTCGAGTATTCAACGCTCATATGGCACCCTATTATTATAAATATATCGAAAGGATAGAGAGGGTGCAGAGAAAGTTTTTTAGATGCATGTTCTATAGATACGAGAGAGATTCTCCAGGCCGGATCTTTAGTTACTGATGTGCTTTAAGCAGTCATGGGGCATTGTCCTTGAAGCACCGAAGAGTTGTTTTTGATGCGGTTTTTCTTAACAACTGATTCTACATTATCACTTCAATACCAATTTGGTAGGTTTTCTACAGTTTTATATTCCGTTTTATCGTGGCCACGTGAGGCATCTTTTCTGTATTCCGAGGGCAAGGACCACCCTTCATTATCACTCAGTGTTTCTCAAAATAATGCCTTATTATAACTGGCATATAAACCACATGGATGTTTTCAACATGTCTCTCACTGTATTCAGGTCAAGAGTCACAGCAATACTGCGGATGCAGTACTTGTCTATTTGATTACCCTATTATTATGAGTATGAGCAATTGTATCTTTATTGGTGATGAAAAAGTGTTTTTTAATTTTTGAGATAAATTTTGTTTGTGAACTTTGTAGTATTGTATAAGTGAATTCCTATAATAAGGCATTGCCTGTAGGGGTTCCTTTTCATGTAAATAAATAAAATAAATAAATAAATAAATAAAATCTTAGAGCTGGACCCTTAGAGGTAATCCCTCTGAATGAAAAATTATTCATATATAGAATTTCCATTCTTTTTTAAGATGGACTAGGATTTATTCTTGGTTGCTCATTATGTTGATATAAAATCACAAAAATCTCTTTAGCCTACAATTCTATCTTGGAATTGGACTTAAGTGTTAAGATATGTAAAGAAAAATTGTTTATTCCTTTTTTTTTTATTCCTTTATAAGATGAACCTGATATTATTACGTCGGCCTGTCCAGAAATCGTAAAAACTTACGAAAGTGTGTTCACTCGTGGTGGAATGAAAATTTTACGTGGAGCTGACCAGCCGTGAGCTTACATTACTGAGGAAATTCTTGAATGGGACTGGCGTCAGTCAGGAGCTTGTACGCACTTGTTCAAATTCGTTGCCAGATAATTCACCTCTTCAAGTATTGACTGAGCCCATAGCAGTTCAACTTCATTATTCAATGATATTCTAATGATACGATACTCCCACAACCTTGCCTGAACCTTCAAGTTTTCATTTTTAAACTAGGTATTAGATTTCAATTCGATCGGATTTATATTTCTAGAAATATTCGGAAGAAAACAATTCGAATAGAATCAATGCCGGGCGGATTTTAACCATTCACGAATTCATCCTTCAAAATTATGCCTCAAACCTGCTCTGCGCTCTACAAATCCTGATAACACGCTTGGCCTAACGGCAAGAAAAGGGATCCGATCGGATTGAAGTCTAGTATATGGTTGAAAATTATGGCGTGCACGCTCAAGGCGAACTTGATGAGGATCATATCGATGAAATTGTAGGGAGAGTTCCACCTCCTCTTTATGAACATATTGAGTACTCAGAATTTTTTTTTGAGAAGTTATTGTGTTAACAGATGACTTAGCAAACGATCACTAACTGTACGAATACCTCAAAAATTTTTGGAAAGCTCTGACGTGAGGTCGTAATGACCTTTTTCAAGCTTGTTCTTATTTGTTGCCAAAGCGGATATTTGTTCACGTGGTGACCTTGCCAAACTAAGATTTACTTCTTTGTAGAAAGATTTTGCGATCTTCTTTATATATGGCCCCCTTAAAATTACGCATGAACTTCAAGCTATCATTTTTCGATCAAATACCAGAATTCAATTTGCTCTGATCAGTTTTTATGGAAATATTGGAAAAATAAAATTTTGAATGGGTACCTTTATCTACGGAGTCATTGGGCAAATTGATTCAGCAGATGTACCTATTTCGAATTTCATTTGCCCAATACTTCTGAAAATGGAAAGCCAAAATATAAGCTATTTCAATTTCCATTTATTTTCAACATTATTTATAATAAAATAACATAACCACATGTTGATTGGATGAAGCTCTGATCAAGGTGGAATATTTGTTGATTTATCGTCAGATATTCGTCTTTGTGGTTATGTCAGTTAATTAATACTGGAGCTCCTTCTTCTCCGTGAACCAATTCCTAAATAATGCATTATAGTATCAATTTGACAACACACAGATACAAACCCTAAAGAACACGCAAAACACACCTAGGCAATATGCCCGTTCGTTCCATTTCCATGTGCCAGTTATCAATATACAGGAAACAAATAAATACAAAACATTATTCTAACACTCAAATTCAAACAATATTTAGGAGTATTTGAAGGCAGGAATGGTCTGAAACTAATTTTCACAGAGGCACCTATATCACATATAGAAATGTTATTGAATTTTTTCCTCTCAATATATATCAGACATTACATATAACTTTTCAATTGTACTTTGAACTTCCCTCTGTGTTTAATGTATCTTAAGTGAGCAGGGAGAAGATTACACAGTTTTGGACTGTAGAAAAAAAAACGCATCTTTGTGTACTACTCTTTCGAAACAGTAGCAACATGGTTTTTGAACTTTCCGCAAACATAGCTGCTTTTATGGAGGGAGTTACACTGTAACGACCGTGAAAACATCTGAACTAGGCAACCTCACCAACTTTCACTGATTTTGTTCGCTTTAACAAATAATTTTTTATAAGCTCCAATGTTTGTCCGCATGCACCATATCTATCTCTATCTCATGCGACACAGTATTGAATGGTTTGGCAAAATCAATAAACACCGCCAAGCACTTCGAGAACTCATCCAATGCTTCAACTGTTTTTGTGCGCATATTCTAGGGGAATAGCGTGCTATCGTCTGTAATCTTTTTGAGCCAAAAATGGAAAACGATGAATCCGGTGTCAAAATCGATTCTGTCCGGCCAGCCGGAGGATCCCAGCGACTAAGAAATTTCAGGGTTGGTTTCATTACAAAATGCAAAGGTGAATGGGTGAAATCGATCAAATAGTTTCGGAGTTATTGCCATCTGAAGTTTTGAGGTTAATTCCCTGATACTTCGAGAACTGCTATAGCGATTGGATTGAAACTTGACAAATAGTTAGGGCATAAGGATTTGCAACTTTTTGCAAAATTTCGTCGGGATCGTGCTGTCAGTGAATCAAAAAAAAATTTGCAAAATTTTTTTTTTCGAAAAAAATTCCAAAACCAAAACCATTCGTCACGTTTGAAACAAAGTCTGGTTATTCCTTGAGCACTGACGTGAAGTCGGCAGCTTTTGCGCGCATGTTCAAACGATATCACGAAGAGTGAACATACGCGCAAAATCTAGAACAGCGTTTTCATTATTGGAACCATCAAAAATTCCACATTGCCGTCTTGTCTTAAGCGTCTGTGCAAAGATCTTCGCGAAACAGTTAAAAACAGATATCAATCGGTAGTTCATCAATCATTAAAAAAAATACAGATATTTCTGCTTTACCTTTCGATGTACACTCATTGTCTTCAATGTACTTTGTGTACGTTACGTACAACGAATCCAGGGAAATCAATCAATTTTCATATTTCTTAATTCCATCAAATTCCAAATTGAATCCTTCTTTGCCAATCATTGCGAAAAACCACTAGCATATGTGTATATCCTACTCCTAAGTAGGTTGAAGGAAATAAGTATCATAACAATCTTGCTACATTACAACCAAAATTCTATTTACCTTTTTACTGGGTTGAAAAAGTATCCAACTAATAATTACTATGCTTGAAGCACAATTCATGCAACCTTTGAATAAAGAACAACAGGAAGGAGCATAACGTTTTTCTACTTCGTATAAAAGTGGGACATACGCGCCTATATTGAACCTCCAAGTATGACTCATGTTAGTTAGTTTATCCAGACAAAGAAGTCTCGGAACAACGTTGTTCCCTCTTCAAAGTGAAAGGAAAGTCGGCCATATGCAACATCCATCCCGGACCCACTTTGTAAGGCAGTATGCTCCTTCCTTATGTTCTTTATTCAGAGCATGCAGCCTTTGTCCCCTTGCCTCACAAAATTTCCACTGATGTCATTGATCGAACTCTATATATAGTTTGTAATTATTGTAACAATAAATGTTCATTATCTAGTGATCCACCTTTCCTCTCTCAACGCTTGTGTCTCGAAGTAACTGCAAGCTTTTTCCCACAAATTATTATATCAACTGATATAAAATGATTGAAGTAAAAGACATAATAAAATAAAACACAAAAATATTACTAGACAGAGTGTTTCATCTTCTATCTTCCGATTTAGAATCCTCAGTAGCATATATTCTATATTATGACAAGATCGTATTACGTCTACGTGAAGATGAAACACTGTGTCTAGTATTATTTTATTTTTGTTTTGTATTTTATCATGTTACCGTTTTTTCAAGTGTTCTACTTCAATCATTTCATGTCAGTCGATGTAATAAATAATTTTGTCATTCAGATGTAGTACGTTGAAGACAACAAAAGTATATCGTATGATGTCAATATCGAAAGATATTACGTAAAGGTATTACAGTGAAAACTGTATATTTTTAATGATTGTATTAATAATCTTTATAAAGTAGACTCGTCATAATTTAATCGATCACTAGTTATTCATAGCATTTCTATTGCCAGTCTTGAAAACTGGAGTCACCCTAGAGCCCTTCCACTGGTATGTTATAATACAAAATTAAAACTTTATTGATCATTAATTTTTAAGATTTGAGTTCATCGAACTGATTAGAATTTTTATATCAATTATTATTTTGTTTTATTCACCCTTTATTTCCCTTTAACCCAAACAAATTCAAACACAAATTTTCTTGATTTTCCCGCTCTCTTCAATAAATCCTGTACTTCCTTAGGTAAATATATCTTTTCAAAGCCTTTCTCCCTTCAGTTGTATACATTCTGAATTCAGTGATCCCACAAATCTTCATGCCTGTAACACCAAATCTTCAACTTTCTCATCCTCACACTCAACAAGGATTGTTTAGATCTGTTTCCCGTACACCAAATGCCTAATTTTCTTGTCGATTGGCACAATAATCTCCAGCTTATAAAATACTTTGGTCACCTCCACCTTATTCAATGATCATATCTTTTTCATACTTCATATTTTCTTGTTTCCTGTTCATAACTCTGTTGTCTCCTTTCATCTCTTCC
This sequence comes from Myrrha octodecimguttata, assembly GCA_958510865.1. Lineage (NCBI taxonomy): Eukaryota > Metazoa > Arthropoda > Insecta > Coleoptera > Coccinellidae > Myrrha > Myrrha octodecimguttata. The sequence goes on from OY294060.1 coordinate 19,725,606, forward strand.
ATTGCCTTCCTCATATCATCAACCATCTCATTACAAAAAAAACCGCTGGCCCTACCAGTTAAATTTATCTTTTCAATATGTATTCTTTTCTGATATCAGTGCATCCTAAACGTGGCCATCCATCGCATTAACCTCGACACTGACTTTATATATATTACGGGCAATGTAAATAATTGGGCATTGTTCATAATGCCCGGGTAATTTAAAAAATGCCCGAAAGGATATGACAATGATAAATTATGTTGCAAATATTACATTGCCCGGTCATTATATATAATGCTAAAAGTCAAGTGGGCAATTTAAAAATCATTTTTATTCATATTTCTTATAAAAAATAAATTTTTACATACCTAACTGACAAAGTAACAAACTAAAAAATAACAAATAAAATTTCACATGCTGACAAACGAACCAGTGGCGATGATATGAGTACAAACAAAACTTGAGTCCAAATAAAAATAATGTATTAGATATGTACATACTTACGAATTTATATTCACACAAAATGTCAATATGTAGCACTACATAGAGGGTCTATTTATTAGAGCACCTTCCACTTTGGTGACATTTCGAATCACTGTATTTGTTTTATTATTTGATAAAATCAAATAATAAAACTTAGCGATCGACCAACAAACAAAAAATTTCAACCCCTCCTGAAAATTTCACAGTTTCCGTTTTGGAGTAGATTCGAATAAACGAATAAAAAAAAATCCGTCCGTCCGCCGTCCACCGTCCGTTGTCCGTTGTCCGGGGCTTTTCTCAGAAAGTACTGAACCGAAATCCGCGAAACTTGGTAGAATAATCGTGTGTCACTCGGCATTGATCCTCCAAGCTTTTCAGCAGGATCGGTGTACCCTAAGGGCTCAAAATTGGGGGTTGGAGGGAAAAAAAAATTTTTCAGAAACTTACTACCGAATTTTCATGAAACTTTCAATATTCATTATTGTTGCATGACTCAACCTTAAAATTTTCACCCGAATGATTTCCGAACAGTGGTTCCCGAGGTATAAAGAAAAACGTAACTCGTCAATAATTTTTGAACGAAGAATTATGAAGGAAAATCCTCGCACCCGTCGATTTTGAATCCTGTGTTTCTTTGAATTTGATATTTCTCACCCTCGCAGCCCACTACTTTATTTTTTCAAATTGGAATATATGGGTTGTGATACATAAAATGAAAGGTAATTTGATTACCTACTCAGCGATTCGACTAAAAACAGAATTTGTCGTGCCGTTTTCCAATAAAAAATTAGGAATAACTTCACGATTTCTGATTGGAGAGTACTGCAATCAGACCATTATTGTTTTAATAATTATTATTAAGGAAAATCCACGGATCCAAGGATTTGTAATTCCGAAAGCAGGTCTCCCTATGATTTTTTGAATTCGAAATCTCCCACCCTTTACGCCCCACACCCCCATACTGTTTTTTTCAAATAGTGATATATGGATTGTGATATATCAAATGGAAGTACATTCCATTGTATATTGAGTAGCGTGACTGAAAAAGAATTTGTTAAGCCATTTTTTCATTAGAAAATTAACAATTTGTGATTGGTGTCAGATTCTTATTCTTAAAATAATAGATATTGAAAAATATCCTCCTACCCGCCGATTTCTATTTTAGAAGTTTGAGAAAATGCATGTAGTTTTAGAGTTGGGGGTTTATACCCTTAAAGCTCAACAGTTTTTTTTTCGGAAAAATATTGCATGTGATATATCGCATAAAAGGTCATTCGATGACCGATTCAGTTATGTGAACGAAAATGAAAGCTAAGTATTAATTCAATTTAAATTACAAATCCATGGGTTTGAGAATTTCCCTTGGTAATAAGGTAAGTGTTTCTGAGGCAAAAATTCATTTTGAGAATTATACTGAAGTTAGGTTTTAGAGAATCTTGTAGGGGGCATTCTAAGAGAACAAATTTTTAACATCATGTGGTCTTTACGTATATGGGGTACTCGTTTTCATGAAGATACTTCCAACAATATTTAAACTGTAACAACACTGAGCGCACAGATACACATACTTGTACCCACGTCACTCTTCAACCTTAATAGAAAAGTCGCGCTTGTACATAAGCCTAAGGCTATTTAATGCTCTACCCCAAGGGTTTAGGAGGACATCCAATCTGAAAGTTTTCAAAATTACTTTGTATAATGCAATTGTTGACTGTGAACTATATCCTTAGAATGAATTTTTTGATTTTTGTAAAAGTGAATTGTTTTGGGTTCTGTATTCTGTTTTTACGAAACCAACCTTATTGTATTTCAATAAGCTTTTGATTGAATAAATATATTATTATTATCATTATTGTTATTATTAATTAATGAAAGAATAATGGTCTGATTACAGTACCCTCCCAACTGAAAATTCTAAATTATTTCCTGATTTTTCAATGAGAAACGGCACAAGGAATTCTACTTCAAGCCACATCGCTGAATGGGTGATCAAATTACCTTTGATTTGATGTATCACAATCCATATATTTCCAGTTGAAAGAATTACTTTAATGAACTGAGAAATATCAAATTCAAAAAAGCAAAGGATAAATTGGTTTTGAAATCAAAAATCGACAGGTGCGAGGATATTCCTTAATAGTTCTTCGTACACTCATTATTGACGAGTGATTTTACTTTTTTGGCACGCTGTATAAGTATTATTTAAGATATCAATGGTATTGGGTTACTTAACTGAGAAAATAATAAACCCTTGTGTAAAATTTGCAGCGTTTTTTTCTTTACGACACTTGCACTTGTCGGATTTACAGCCACCTTTACAGCCACATCGACTATAGCCTTGGCCTTCTGTCTTGAATGAAAATCTTCTCTTAGTGAAATCTCTGTCAGTGGAGTAACTTCGCCCTATATAAACTTCTCATTACATATTGTAAATTGATCCCTGGCATAAAGTTGATTTAGAATTCCGTGCTTGGTGCCTAATTCATACAGATTAGCATCTGTTACTTCAAGAACAAATGTAAAAATATTTCTTCCATCGGTGCGATCTCTGTCGACATCTGGGACTCGAACTCTGTGTCACCTTTTTTGGTATAGGGGTATTTTGAGTTGGGAGTTCGAACCATTTTTTCAGCTTGTTTTTTCAGATTGCTTGCAGAAATCTACCTAATTTTTAATATGTCGGCTTTCCTTTTTTCACATAGAGTTTTTCCACACGCACGTGGTTGTCCCATTGCTGTCAATTAATCAAAGTGCCCAAAGAAATAATAGCGGTATTTATAATGACCGGGCAATGTGAGAAATTATCGTAAAGTAATTCAAATTTATCAAATTGCCCAACTTTAATAGTCATTATTCATAATAACCAAGTATTATGAATACTGAACTAAATAATTACATTGCTCTTAACATATAAACTCTTAGCGATCGTTCTGTTGCACTCTATGCACATAAGAATCCAGCATCGAATTTCGCCACCAATAAAACTCCTCAGTACTTCGCCTCCTGGTCTGTTTGCAGAGATTGGTTCAGTAGTGACAGGTGCTTTCTTATCTGAACTTTTTCTTTCTTATTTTTTCTTGGACCCAAGATTTCGATATTGAGGAATTTATCTATTCACAGAAATTTCTTCAGCTTATCTTGAAAACAACCTTGGGGGATACATACACTCAAATTATTCTACATCTACATATCTACACTTCAGTACAGAAATCGCCGATACTTTCGCATATTCTTTTATCTTTTAAATCAAATAAAGCCGAGCATAAATTTGACATGCACATAACCAACTTGAATATTGATATACGATAAGCCCCTTAAATATTTTACATAAACTCTGTTACACCCTATATACGAGATAGGGTGTAACACAGTTGATGTAAAATATTTAATGGGCTTACAGTACAAATCACTCCCAACAAAAAATGTGCAGAATAACAGGGTAAACAAATACACTTGACGATACGTTTCACAATTTTAATAGAAATAAAATATACAGTTGACATGCATGTTTCGGGTTTTAACCCATTCTCAAAACTGAACATAAAATCTATAGACACAACGAATATACTCTAAGTGACAGATGTTAACACCGGAGATAAACGGAAATCTAACTGATCTTTAAGATTGGAAGTTTATGTTTAAATGCTGACGATATTTCCAAAATTTCCAAGAGATCCAATCTTTTACTTTTTTCACCTTTGTGTAGAACTTTTGTTTTACTACAATCTATGAAATGATTACAAGAATGGAGTTTTTGTGTTCTTCAATTCTAACTTTGAGAGAACAGTTAGTCCTATATAGAATGCAGGACATTCAGCACAGAAAAGTTTATAAACACCACTTAATTCGGAACCAGTCCTTACCATTAAAAAACATCGATCTCAAGTTCTTCTAATTAGTACAAATTACATCAATATTATTCTGCTTCAATCTTTTACACACTTGGTCGTTTATGGTTGGAACATAATTGACATATACAAATTGCTTTAATTGTGTTTCAAAATGGGATGGATAGATAGAAGCCAATATGCTCTTATGTTGTTTCTTGAAAATTAAATCATCTATTATAATAGAAGAATAGCCATTCACAAAAAAGCTACTTGTACGGACATTCTTATTCACAATTGTAGCTCACATCCCTATAGAATGAAAATGTCCAGTATTTCATACTTTAGCACATAGGTTGATTTCTGTTCCATTGTCTGAAAGTAAGTTTGAGAAGGAAGTTGGAGTCTTGAAGTTGTTAGCTGAGAACAATGGCTATTCCTCTATTATAATAGATTATTTAGTTTTCAAGAAAAAACATAAGAGATTATTGGCTTCTATCTATCCACCCCATTTTGAAACACAATCAAAGAAATTTGTATATGTCAATTAAATTCCAACCAGGAGCGATAAAGTGTGTAAAAGATTGAAGCAGAATAATATTGATGTAATCTGTAGGTACTAACAAGAAAAACTTGATATCAATGTTTTTTTGGTAAGGACCGGCTGAATGGCGAATTAAGTGGTGTTCATAAAGTTTACTGTGCTGAATGTCCTGCATTATCTATAGGACAAACTGGTCGGTCTCTCAAAGTTAGAATTGAAGAACACAAAAAATTCATTCTTGGCAATAAACCCACAACTGGCTTCTCCAACCATTGCATCACTTGTAATCATTTCATAGATTGTAGTAAAACCAAAATTCTTAACAAAGGTGAAAAAAGTCAAAAAAAATTTTTTGGAAATATCGTCAGCATTTAAACATAACCTTCCAGTCGTAAATGATCAGTTAGATTTCCGTTTATCTTCGGTGTTAACATCTGTCACTTATGGAGTATATTGGTTGTGTCTATATATTTTATGTTCAGTTTTGAGAATGGGTTGAAACCCGAAACATCCATGTCAACTGCATATTTTATTTCTATTAAAATTATGAAACTTATCGTGAAGTGTGTTTGTTTACCCTGCCATTAATAACAATGTTTCATCGAGTGATTAGCGAGCAATCAATTTCGAAAAAATGTGCTTACTACTTGTTTACTCACAGCCCATGGTTTTTCAGATATCAGTTGTTATGACTGTTTAGGAAAATTCCCTACCGTGCTCCGGAACGCGACAGAGAACAAGATTTCACATATTTACCTACCATATTTAGTATCGCTGAAGAATATTCAACTGGAACCAAAAGAAGTCTGAGAGGAAAATTCATTCGAATAAAGAAACCAATATTATATGTTTCATCCGCCATTTTCTCGAAAATTTTTCGGGGAAATGTGTTGATTTTATCATTGTGAAAACTTCCTTCAAGTCTCAGCTTCCCAAATATATGGAGCAGTCACTAAGAAAATATCGCTGACGTAGGAAAATGAATCGAATCTACCGGGAAACGTAAGCGCCTCAATGGAAAACATTGAAGTAGATAACTAGGTAAGTAACTGTGATCATCCACCGATTTTATAAAGAAATCATGTTGGTTTTCGAGTATCTATAACCTTGTTCGTGAAATAGTCAGTGTTCAGAAGACGTGAAATGAAGTTGGTCTTCTACCAACTGTCCAATTTTATGCTATTTAAAGATCGGTTAATGATAAACGAGTTCTCGACGGATAGCTTTAAGATGGGAGTATCGTGACGGTAAACCAAATTATCAGGAGAGAAAGGTGTTCATCCATACCATGGGCAACGAGTCTACTTTCACCAGATGTGTTATCATGAATCTCCATAACTCGCATGTTCAAAGCCGTCAATCACTATCAGTTCGACTTGAGATGTTATGTGTGGATGGGACAAATTGGGCTCCATTTTCTTGTACAACCATTTTCTTTCGGAATCGGTTCTAAATTCGCTAGAAAAAATCAGTGACGCGAATGAACTATCATTAAACATAAGAAACAATATGTGGTTTCAAATGGATGGTGGTCCTGGCCATAATGGGCGCATAGTAACCGAATATATGACTGCCTATTATATCCTGGTAGATAGGTAGATTGGATGATTTGGTCCGATAGAATACCCGCAAGGAGTCTGGACATAACTCCTTTGGATATTTATCTGTAAAGCAGGCTAAAATCTGAGGTTTATTAAAGATGAGTTGTTTCGATAGAGGAATTGTAGGTGAAAATTGAGGAAGCCTGAAATATGATCCGTAGAAATCGGCAGGTACTGTGAATGGCATATCGTGGCTCTTTTACCCAAATGCTGTGTTTGTGTTATAATTAAAATTTCATTATTATACATTTCTAGGTCATTTTTAATCTCCGAAAATATTCAGTTCTGACTAAAAAATTTCAAAAAGCACTGCCGTGAAGGCAGCAACTTTTGCGCGCATGTTCAATGTAGATGACCGCTTCAGCAACGAATTTGAACGTGCGCGCGTACCAAATTTCAGTTCGATACGATCATAAGTTCTGGAGATATCGGGAAAAAATATGTCAAATTTCGAGGTTTTCTTCTCGATATCGTTGATTTTTTCGGTATTACTCGAGAAATACTGATTCAGTCCTGATTAAACTTCACAGCTAGTTTTAAGATGCTAAAAGACAACTTTATGCAAAATTTCGTGAAAATCGTGTTATTAGAACAATTTGAAAAAAAAAATGTATATGATTTTCTCATCATATCATCCTCATTAAATTCTGTATGAAACTTCGAACTGTTATTTTCGATGAAGTACTGAATTTCAATTCGATCTGATCTGTATTTCTGGAAACATTGGAAAAATAAAATTTTGATTGGGTATATCTACGGAATCATTGGGCGGATTTTACCGATTCACGAATTCGACCTTCGTAATTGAGCCCCAAACCTACTCTACAAATATCGAGTTTCTAAGTCGTTTCTTCCGGAAGTTATTGTGTTTACGCAGTCGGCCGTTAGGCTACCCAATCAAAATTTTATTTTTCCAATATTTCCAAAAATACAGACCAGATCGAATTGAAATCCAGTACTTCATCGAAAATAACAGTTCGAAGTTTCATACAGAATTTAATGAGGATGATATGATGAAAAAAACATATAAATTTTTTTTTTCAAATTGTTCTAATAACCCGATTATCACGAAATTTTGCACAAAGTTGTCTTTCAGCATCTTAAAACTAGCTGTGAAGTTTAATCAGGACTGAATCAGTATTTCTCGAGTAATACCAAAAAAATCAACGATATCGAGAAGAAAACCTCGAAATTTGACATATTTTTTCCCGATATCTCCAAAACTTATGATCGTATCGAGCTGAAATTTAGTACACTGCTGTGAAATTAGAAGGTCAAAGTGTGAGTATAATTTTTTTTGGATATGATGAATGGTTTCCGAAAAAAAAATTTTTTTGTAAAAAAATTTCGAAAAAAAATTTATTGACAGAATGATCTTGACGAAATTTGGCTCAAAGTTGCGCGTCGTTATACTCCACCAAACTGCCAAGTTTGAATCGAATCGCTCAAGTAGTTTCTGAAATAAAAAATAAATAACTTCAAAATTTCAAATGCCTATAACTCCGAAACTATTCGATCGATTTGGCCCATTAACGAACTTAACCGCGGCATTCCAATGCGCGACCTACCCTGAAAGTTTCAAGTCGCTAGCTCACTTCGTTCGACAGTTATCGTGTCTACGGCCGGCCAACCGGCCGGCCGGCCGGCCGGACAGAATCGATTTTGACACCGGATTCGTCATCAGTGAGTCCAACCGAGTCGATTGAGACCATTTTCGGCTCAATCATCCAAAATTACAGACATTTGATCAAAACGATAGCACGCTGTTCCCCTAGAACATGCGCGCAAAAACGAACATGTTATCAATTCATATAGAATAAGTAGGTATTCTCATTTACCTACCGATCTACACTTCGATGTTTTCCACTGCGGCGCTTACTTTCACTGGTAGATTTGATTAATTCTCCTACGTCCGCAATTTTTTCTTGATGAACGCGCCACATAGTTGGAAAGCTCGAGGTAAGTTTTCACAAATATAAAATCAATACTTTTCCTTCAATATACTTGGAGAAAAATTCGGATGAAATCTGATGTTGATTTCCTTATTGTAATAAATTTTCCAATCAAATTTGCTGGGGCAAAACTGAATACAGTGAATGTAGAGTCTTGTTCTCTTTCGATTAAAGGTAAATTTGCGCCATATTTATGTGGTTTCAGAGATATACTTTCTTGTCCGGAGCAAGAAAGTTTCCCGCAACAGTACCGCGTTGCTCCACATCGGTATTTAGGATACAGTTAAGATTCTAGGTTTCTATAATGTTACCGTATTGGTTGAACCCGACGAATCAAAATCTTTTCTGTTACACCGGGTGTTCTAGTTTTTCCGGGCGGCTCCCAACTCTATTTTTTTGAATGGCAACCTGTATTTTCTTAACTTTTTCACCGTTTCTACTTGAAAAATTAAATACACTTCATGCATATCTGTACCACAAATATATATATAGTTTTCGAGATATTTTGCCTGACATGTCTTTTATTCCAATTTCCGTCATTCAGAGTATTTGACATCATTATGTTGTGCCAACTTGCATAGAAATTCATTTCTGGTCAACTATTGTACAATGCTCACTCTCTCTGGAAATGTGTAACTCAAATCGAACTGTGATATACAGGGTATGGAAAACAGCCTGCCAAATATTGGAAATAAAAATTAGCAAAAAAACTTTCTTGTTTCAGTTGGAATACCTTATATTTTATCAGTCCATAGGAATCGCCAATATTGTCTGGTTTTCTTCCCTGATAATCTAAGTTCACTAGTTTTGCAAAAAACACCTCTTTTTACTGAAGAATATTTCTCTACTATACTTATTGAATAGGATGTGGATTATGGTGAGCTTTGACTCAAAGTAGGAAAATTCGGACTTCATTTTCCAAATTCTTGAAATCTACAGAGCAAGCGATCGATCCCGGCCCCTGCTCCTTATCGCAATTCTAGAGAATGTTTTTGCGCTGAAAGCCCAATTGATCGTATCAAAAAAATGCTTTCTATCGCAAATATCACCTAAACGTTTATGAAAGTTGATATTGAAATATTCATAACATTCAACATGTCTTCAATTTTCTTGTATGAAGTCCACGTATGAGAGACAATTTCACCATATGCAAGATAGCTGTTGTAATGCCGTGAAGAGAATCCATTGTTCTCTGCCGCATATTCTCGAGAGAAGTTGGTGGCTCGACATGAACCATATTTTTCATGTATCGTCATAAGAAAAAATGTATCTTGCTACATCAGGCGATTTAGTGGGCCACCATAGCTGAAAATATCATATATCACAATATAAAGTGGTTGAACGGAATAATAGCGAAGGAATATGAATACTTGCCATTATTCATGAAAATAACCTGTTTTAAGGAATACTGGAGAACTTAACCATAAGGAAGACAGGGCCACATTTGTTGAGCCTTTTTGGGGGCATCTTCTGGATCGATAAAATATGGGGTATTCCCTTTGAAATAAGGAAGATTATGCTAATTTTTATTTTCAATCTGTGGCAAGCTGTTTTTCATACTCTCTGTATCACTATAATTTGAATTTGCCGTTTGAGACAGTAACCAATGAACAATATTTTACGAAAAATCAAATCCAATGGGTCTTGGCAAAACTTGAATAATTTAAAATATTCTGTGTGATGAATATTGAAAAAAAAGACATGTTAGGAGGCGTATCTCGAAAACCCTAAATATTTTCGTAGTAGGGATATGCATGAAGTGTATTTTATTTTTCATGAAGAATCCGAAGAAGTAATGAAAAATAAAAGTTGTCATCTGAAAAATTTCGACAATTTTCAAAAAGATGGATGACTCTAGGGGACCGAAAACATTTTTTGTAGTTCGAGCAATAAAGTAAAATCATAGGAAACAAGACTCCCATATCTATCTGATTCCTGAATAGAGATAGTGAAAACCATGCCACTGTTGCGAGATCCTATATACAGGGTGGTACAAACGAACAAGAAAAATTCCGGGTGATAATTTTTAGGTTGAGTTATGCAACAGTAATTAACGTTCAGAGTTTCATGAAAATTTGGTGGCAAGTTTTCGAAAAATAATTTTTTTCCCTCCAACTCCCAGTTTTAGCCCTTAGGGTTTACCGATCCTGCTGTCCTCCAACTCCCAGTTTTAGCCCTTAGGGTTTACCGATCCTGCTGAAAAGCTTAGAGGATCAATCTCGAGCGACACACGCTTTTTCTACCAAGCTTCACGGATTTCGGTGCAGTACCTTCAGAGAAAAGCCCCGGACAACGGAAGGACGGAATAGTCTTAATATTACAGGAATGTGGGGATAAAATGAGTCTAGGTGTACTCTATTTAATGCAAAATATCCGGAAAATCGTATTTGCCAAGCTTCTGTTATCAACATCCCAAACAAAGGGCAGTTTCTTGTGAAACAGATTGCCTTATGAACAATACAAACGATAAACAAAGCGAATTGTGACGTTTCATAGTACAAATTCGACTCTTTCATCAGACAATGGAGAGAATAAAAAAAAAATTCTTAGGATTTTTCGTTTTGAGTTCAGACTTTTGACAAAATGAAAAATCGAAAGGAAATAATTATGATAATTTTTTCTTTTGTCTAATGAAGAGTCAGATTTGTACTCTGAAACGTCACAGTTCACTTTATTTTATAGTTTTTATTGTTCATTAGGCAATCTGTTTTCCAAAAACTGCCCTTGACAAAAAGTTCAATCCCGCAGTCCACAAGGACGGTTTTCATGAAAAAAAAAATTTCATTTAATTTTGAATAGTTCTGTTTCAGATATTGGTAGTGAAAACATTTGCAAACATATGTCGTGTGTGGGCTCGTTGAAAAGCTTGTGACAAATCTCGTCGAAAACCAAATAAAATATTATATTTAACCTTCTTAGTGCTATCTTCGAGTGAATTTAACGTAGTAGATACCGAAAATGCCCTCCACCTTCTACTTGGCATGCTCCCAGGCGATGGTAAAACTTCTCTATGGAATTTAATTGGTCTCAGCTGGTATATTATTCGTTTCCACTCTAATCCTATTTTTGGATCTTCAATATTGGCCTGTTTTAATAAACTTTGTTTTTGAGACATCCCCAGAGAAAGTGATCTAGTTGCGTTAAGTCGGGGTATCTTGGTGCCACGTCGACCAATCCAGTGTCCTGCAAATATATGATCTGGATATCGTCTGACATAAACCCCAAAATGTGCGGGAGCGCCGTCCTATTGGAAACAAATTGTGTCGATAGATCTACCTGGATCTACTTCATTGGAAAAGAAAACAGCTAGAGCCGGGACCAATTCAAACCTTAAACAGTCTTAGTATCTTTCAGCTGTAAGGTTTTTTCAATAGTTCTGTTTCAGATATTGGGAGTGAAACCAAGAAAAACCTAAAAAATTTCGTAATTCCATTATTCATTGTTCATGTAAAACCCTGAAGGAGGTGAATCTTTTTTTTATTCGAAATACGCGTCGACAACTAGGTCATAAGAGTTTTTGGTACATTGAATTATTTATTACATTATGATGACTAAACAGTCATATTTCAATATTGGTGTAATTGATGAAGTTCAGGGATTTCAGCACCTGAGGATTGTTGATGTTGCGGGCGTCTTCTATCTTCGAAGGAAATTCGTGGGCTTTTCTTTTGGTGTTTAAGCCTGGACACTGTTCTAAAATATGCTCAACTGAGAGGTGGGTATTGCAATAAGTGCATTTGGGAGTGTCTTCTCTATTGAATGTATATGAATGTGTTGTTAAGGTGTGCCCGATTCGTAATCTCCGTAATGTAATTAAATTTCTTCTGTTGGTTAAGCATTTCGAAATGTGGTTTTGGATGGTTGGCTTTATCTGTCTTAGCTTGGAAGGTTTTTCTGCCATTTTATGTTCCATTCGTTTATGACAGTTGCAAAAGCATTTAAGGTCACAATTAATTTTGTTGTTCACACGAGTACCCGAATATCTAGTGTCGTTTGCCTCTCGATCAGATTTTTCATTACCGGATATTGCCATATGTGATGGAATAAATAATTGAACAGCTTTTTTACTTTGTTGGTAAATTTTTCTGTTGGTATCCAGAATTTCTCTGGATAATGGATTAGATAGTACACGTGCTTTTATTGACTGAATTGCTGAATGTTAACGATGCAGTTGACGTTGCTTATGAATGCATTTTCCTCAATGTGTTTCATTGATTGGTGAATTTCGAATAGTTCTCCAGTAAATATGCTACTGATTGTTGGGAGTTTAAATCTGTTTGTGTGTTCGAGAGTAGTGAATGCACAACCAACACTATCTTCTGTTTTAGAGGCATCAGTGTAGATAACATGGACGTGTTTAATGGAATTCAATTATTCGAGAAACGTTTTCTGTCTTTTTGGGAAACCATGTCTGCTTTTGTTTGATTAGCCAAATAATCATCACAGACGGGAAAAGCATGTTCCAGGTGGCTTCTGAGATTGTATTGTGGGTCATCACTTCTAATATTTGGTTTTGAGGTGATTGTTGGTGTAATTTAAAGTAAAGAGGAGTTTTAAGTTTGGGATATCGATTGTATATCCCATTACTTCTTTTCTGGTAGAGTGAATTTCCCACCGGGTTGGTTGTCTCTGCGGTTATTCTAGCTGCATAAGTGAGTCGCAGTGATTGTCTTCTGAAATCTAAAGCTAGTTCTCCTGTTTCTCGATGCAGACTTAATATGTGACTTGTTTTTAGGGCATCAGTCGCCATTATCAATGCGGTGTTTTGTATGCAATTGAGCTTTTCGAGCGTGGTTTTACTGACGGAAGCGTATATGATACATCCGTAATCTAGTTTGGATCTTATGAGAGTACAAAATATGATAAGGAGAGTTTGTTCGTCAGCTCCTCATTGACTCTTTGCTAACGCGTTCATAATATTCAAACGTTTGAGACATTCAGCTTTCAAATTCTCAATTTGCGGTTTCTACCTCGATTTGGAGTTGAATATCATTCCTAAAAAAGAAAGGTTCTCGAAATTTTCGATGGGGTTACCATATAGCTCTAGGTGATGGATTTTTGGAAATTTGTTGTGAATGACATGGTTTTCGTGTTGGTTGTCGAGAAGGTGAAACCAGTAGTTTTTCCCCAATTTTCGAGTTGGTTGATGGCAGCCTGCAGAAGTTTTATGACAGTCTGTCCTCTGTTGTCTCTGCAGTATATCAGGAGATTATAAGCGTAGATTGATATTGTGACTGATGGTGTTTTAATAATGTCCATTATATCGTTTATGGCTATTATCAATAAGGTTGTGCTGATAACACATCCCTGTGGAACTCCATTCTCGAAGGTGTGAATTTCGGAAAGCTAATTTCCTACTCTCACCTGAAATTTTCTCTGGGTGAGAAATTTTCTAATATATCGGTACATTCTGCCATCAATGTTCCAGGATCACAATTTCAGTATTTCGAGTCGCCAGTTTAAATCAAATGCTTTATGTATTTCAAGGAAGAAAGCTGTGTTCTCCTGGTTGTTTGTGAAGGCATCCAGTATTTCTGTGTGGAACTGTACTGAATTGTCAACGGTGGATCTATATTTTTGGAAGCCACTTTTTTCTAACCAAGTTGTTTTTGCGAAGGTACCACCAAAGCCTGTTTATGAGTCTCTCCAGAATTTTGCTCATATTACATGTTAACGATATTGGTCTATGATTCTTAGGATCTTGTGCATGTGTGTTAGTTTCATGAATTGGAACGATATTGGCGTTTCGCCAAGAAGTGGGGAAAGTGCTGTTGACCCATATTTTATTAAAGATTTTAGGTAGGTAGACTAAGGAGCTTTTTATCTCATCAGGAGTGTTATCCTCGTTTTCTTTCTGTTGCTTGTATTGGAGGTACTCTTGGCTGTAACATGAGTTCGATGACTGATCCCGAAAATGTCTGGCTAAACAATTTGCAATATCTTTTTTATCGGTTATTATCATTCCCTCAGGATTTTTAAGCGATTTTACTTGAGAATCGTTTCTTTTACCTTTGATATTTTTCATTTTGTTCCAAACCTCAGTTGTCCTAGTTAATTTACTTATGGTTTTGACATTTTCAATCCATGCGTTCTTTTTCCTTGCTTTTGATACTAATCTAGCCTGTGCTCGTTGTTTTTTCAATTCAATCAGGTTGATAGGTGTATTTTCTTTTCGTAATTTATGAAACGCTTTCCAAGATTTTTTTATAGCTTTGTATCTTCCGAGTTTCACCCAGGGTGTTAGTTCAGTAGTCTCATTAATATGCCTTTTACCGACAAATTTTTGAGCCGCGTCCATGATTATTTCACAAAAATTGACTACGATTTCATCTACCGATTCCTTCATGGAAAAGCTGTTCATTTTCTCTTCTATGTAGTTCGCGAATGAGATCCAATTCGCATTTTCGATATTCCAGAGTTCTTTGGGACTTGAAGTAAGATCATACATTGAGTAGATTGTCTCGATTGGAAAATGATTGCTGTCGTAGAATGTATCTTGTACTTTCCAATCGAGTAGTGAGGCGATATTTGGATCTGCATTGTTAAGTCTATGCTCGGAAATTTTCCGGTAGCTTCAACGAAGTGGGTTGGTTCTCCTGTATTTAAAAGAATCATGTCGGTATTAGAAAGTTTTTTCTCAAATAGAATGCCCTTTTTATTTGTGCTTACACAGCCCCACAATGGACTGTGTGCATTAAAGCCTCCTGATTTAATCCAGGTCTTCGATAGTTGGTTCATGTTGTTTACTATTTCTTGTTCAGAAACGTAAATATTTGGGGAAATATATATGTTACATATGGTGATCTTCATTTGACTTTGTATGGTTACTGCAATTGACTCAAGGTTCGTAGTAATCTGAATCTATTCACTGTGATATTTTTTATGTACGAAGGTAGCTACTCCGCCGCTTGCTTTGCTTGCATTTTGTCGATTCAAATTGTATACGTTATAGTTTTTGAAATGAGGCTGGTTATCACCTTTCAGAAAAATTTCTTGCAGGCATAGTACATCAGTGACATTCTCAGTTAATAATAGTCGTTGCAGGTGTTCAAATCGCTAGTGAAACCCGCGACAATTCCACTGTATTACTTTGAAGATGAGAAATAAGACATTCAGCCTCTTTCAGTAACAATGAGTTTCTGTGAACATTCGCTCCAATTACTGCTAGTTTCATTCTCCTCTCCGTCAAGTTGTCCTTTCAATTTTTTCATAACTTTAGTGCAATTTGATTTAGCAGTTTTACTGGGTAAGTGAGGATGAATTCCTTCCAGAGTGTGGTGAAATCAGTAGTAATTCTTTTCGCTTCAGTTAATGGATCATTGAGAAAAGTGTTTATCTTTTCAAAAGAGAATGAAAATTGGGAGGGATCTCCTTCAAATATTTGTTTGACATTATCCATACCTTTATCAGTAAATGATTTCTCTGTGATTTTGTGTTTTTATTATGATTTGGTGCTGCTTTGATTGGTGAGATGAAAGTAGTGATAGTATCTTCGAAAGGTTCGGTGTGATGTTCAATCCCAGGAGCTTCATTATAGTTTTCAGTTAGTGAAGTAGGCTCGTCGTATCTTTGGATTGTCGGTTTCTTTGAGAGTATTAGAGTTTTCATCTATTTCCATTAGGGTACATATTGGTTCTTTATTCTTGTTCGCATTTTCAGTATTATTTTCAGAATTTTCTTCAGTAATGTTGTTTTGCACAATTATGTGCAGTGTTGTCCCATCGTACGTGAGTAGATGCGAATGTTTACTCGAATTTGATTTATTAAGATCAAGGGGTGATTTTCCACTAATTGTTTAACTCTTTGTTCATTATCCAGAAATACACAAATTCTTCAATTAGAGAGACGAGAGATCAGAGCTGTGCCGAGCACTGATGGAAAGTGCTCCGAGCACAAAGCACTAAGCCCTTTCTAAAAGTGCTCCGGAATCTCGAGCACTAAGCACTCATTTTTTGTGAAATGCTCGCGATTACCAAGCACTTTCAAAAAGTAATTCCCGAGCACCGAGCACTAAGCACTTTTTTATATGAAACAGCTAATTGTCTGCAATATCGGCATTTCGGTTTTTCGAAGTCGGAAAACCATCCAAGGACCGATCATAATTCGGAACCCGAACAGAGCTTTTCTTCTTTGAGAGTTATCGTGTTTAAAACTGGACAGAATCGATTTTGACTACGGATTCTTCATTAGTGAGTCCATTCTCGGTTTAAAATTTCAAACTTACTGACCGACATTCGATCACTTCCAAAATACACTTTTCGCCATAATAATATGCTGTCGAAATAATGGAAACATAAAGACATGAACTCGTGTTTTCGCTCATGTTCTAGGGAATAGCGTGCTATCGTTTATTTGGTGTTCGGTTCGTCTGCAATTTTCGAATTTTGAGCCGAATATGGTCTCAAACGACTAGGTTGAACCCACTGATCCGGTGTCAAAGTCGATTTTGTTCGGCCGGCCGTCCAACCGAGGACCCAATATCTGTCGAACGGAGCAAACTAGAGGCTTAAAACTTTCAGGATAGGTCGAGCATCCGAATGCCGCGGTTATGTTAGTTGATGGTCACAAGCGGCCTAACGATTTCAGCGTTATAGCTATTTGAAATTTTGAGGTTATTTCCCAAATATTGAAACTTGGCACTTAGTAGGGGCACGATGATACGCAACTTCCTGCAGGGTAGGCTCAAAGCCTAAATATCTCGGCAAAGTTCGTTTAGAGGCATAATCGGTCGGGAAGTTATAGTGTTATTGATGTGAGCATAATTATATATTTTTGTCCCATAACTTCTAAAATGGACAGCCTCGCGCTAATTGTCGTGATGACCGTTTAATCAGGAGATCAAAAAACAATTTTCATTTCTATTCTTCCCATCATATTACAAATAATCTGATTCAATTGATATTTATAGTATTTTAATGTAGAGATTGGTCATCTACCATAAATGACTTAAATCACTCATCCAGGATTCAGTTAAGCTCAAGAAATATATGTAAAGAAAGTACTTTCTTCATTTAAATAAGATGGCTAGCAGATTTTGAAGTTTCCAGAACAATACGTCAAAGCAGTGAATCAAAAATAATTCGTTAATCAAGTGAATCAAAAGATAGATAATAATAAACTTTAATTGCTGTTTCTTTCGTATTACAGGTAACTTTGAAACTAATGTAAATAGTGTGAATAATAGCTAATAAAGCTTTCGTATTACAGAGAGAAACAAAACTGTTTTATTGTTATCAATAAAGATTTGACATCTTTATAAAACAGCAATTTTGTTTATGATGTCGAAACTACAGTTTGAATTTATGGTAGTGGCCTCACCAAAAGATGCTAAAACCAATGTTATTGCCATAACCTCAATTTGTACAAAGGATGGAAAAAGATATGTATTGCCAGAAGAATTAAAATATATGGGAGATCATGTAGAACTGAGAAAAACTAACAATTTCACGAAACTAGCTCATTCGTTAAAGGAAAGAAATCATAAAAGGAAAGTGTGGATAACAATGACAAAAGAATTACAGCAGACATACATAGATGAAGATGGAAATTTACAATTTGGGGATCAATATTTAGAGGAAATAAATGCAGGGAATACAAACCAAACACAAGATCATAATCTGAAAGAGATATTAGAAAAGCTGATAGAAACAACACAAAATAAGAATGAAGAGAAAAACTTAAAACAAATATCAGAAAAACTTTTGATAGGAAAATTTTCAAGCAATAATACTAATTCTGAACAGTGGATGGAAAGCTTTGAAAAAGAGTGTTCTAGATTTCAAATAGATAGAAGTGATGACAAAATTGAATTATTGAAATCATTTTTGGATAAACCAAGTTTAGATTGGCACTCATCTACACTCATTAGGTTGACAGTAAATGCTGGTTGGTTAGAATGGAAAAAAAGATTTTTGGAATGCTTTACAGATAATGGATGGAATAACGTTACTTATGCACTATCATTTAAATATCGAGAAGGTTCGCTAACTGACTATGCTTTGAAAAAAGAGAAACTTTTGATAGATTTCAATAAAAATATGGATATTAAGTCACTTATAGCATTAATAGCAGTTGGGTTACCAGAATTTATTTTGAACAGAATTGATAAGTCAGAACTAGAAGAAACAACAGACTTATTCAATGTATTGAGACAACTCGAATGTCTAGTGAACAAAAACAATTCTCAAAAAAAATTCACATTACATTCTCAAAAGAAAAAATATGAAGAAAAGAAACCTTGTAGGACGTGTGAAGATTTGGGTAAAGGTGTGAGATACCACCCTAATGAAAAATGTTGGTTCAAGAAAAATGAAGAATATAGAGAAAAAAACACTACAACAAAAAAGGTGAATAACAATTCTATTTTAGATGTAGAAATTTATGCTGAACCAAAAAACGAATAAACACACCACTAATTAAGTTAAATATTGTATTGGAAGGAAAGATTAATATAGAAGGGATCTATGACTCTGGATCTCAAGTTTCATTGATAAATAAAAGAATAATAAAAACTATCAATAATAATATTAAAGATAAGAACCCAATACAATTGAAAACAATTAGTGGTGTAACATTCACAAAAGGATTGACAAAAATAAAATTGCAAATTTTCAATATTGAAAAAGAAGTAGATGTGTTCATTGTGGAAAATGAGGATTTTCATGATTTTTTGATAGGCCTAGATATAATAAAAGAATTTAGTTTGAGGCAAGATGAAAATCTGAATATAAGCCAAAAACCATCGCAAAGAGAAGATAAGATAGAAATAAATTTCAATGAACACATTGAAGAAAAAGATTTTAAAATAGATTTAAATCATTTAGATGACAATAGAAAAATTGAAATAGAACAATTGATAGAAGAGTATAAAGGAATATTTGCTAAAGACAAATATGATATAGGAACTGTGAAAGACTATGAAGCAAGAATAGATATCTTAGTAGATAAGTTCTGTTATAAACGTCCGTATAGATGTACAATAGAAGACAGGAATGAAATAGAACAACAAGTGGCAAAACTATTAGAAAAAAATTTAATTGAAGAGTCATATAGCCCATTTGCTGCGCCAGTGACTCTAGCATTAAAAAAAGGCGAAGGAAAGACTAGATTATGTATCGACTTTAGAGATTTAAATAAAATTGTGACACCACAAGCTCAACCTTTTCCACTTATTGATGATCTAATAGTAAAAGCTAGAAATTGTAAGTATTTTACATCACTGGACATCAACTCAGCATTTTGGTCAATACCACTAAGGATAGAAGATAGAAATAAAACAGGTTTTATAACTCAAGAAGGACACTATCAATGGACTTGCCTACCATTTGGTTTAAAAACAGCACCAGCAATCTTCCAAAGAATTCTATCAAGTATACTAAGAAAATATAATCTTAAGAACTTCACGGAAAATTTTATAGATGACATCTTAATATTTTCAAAAACTTTTGAAGATCATATCATGCATATAAAACAAGTTTTAGAAGCCATAATAAAAGAAGGCTTTAGACTGAAATTAAAAAAATGCACGTTTGCATCCAAGTCAATCAAATATCTCGGTCATATAATAGAAAATAATACAGTAAGACCAATCAAAGACAACTTAGTATCCATACAAAATTTTCCTACTCCAAAAACACAAAAGAATATCAGACAATTTCTTGGTAAAATAAACTTTTACCACGAATATATACCGAAAATCTCAACAATACTAGATCCATTACATAGACTGTTGAGAAAAGATGTAAAATTTCATTGGTCTGTAGATTGTGAAAAGTCATTCACAGAAATAAAAAAATTATTATGTTCCCAACCAGTGCTAGAAATATTCGATAAAGATTTGCCTATTAAGATATTTACAGATGCTTCAATAGAAGGTATGGGTGCAATACTGAAACAAACACAGCAGGATGGAAAGGAGAAACCTGTGGCCTATTTCTCAAAAAAATTAAATGAGATGCAAAAAAGAAAAAAGGCTATATATTTGGAATGCTTGGCAATAAAAGAAGCAGTGAAATATTGGGAACACTGGTTGATTGGAAGAAAATTTGAAGTTTATTCAGACCATAAACCTTTAGAGAACCTCAACATAAAATCAAGAACAGACGAAGAGTTAGGTGATCTAACATATTACCTGTCTCAATTTGATTTTAATATTAAATACATACCAGGGAAACTCAACACTGAAGCAGACTGTCTTAGCAGGAACCCGGTATTGGAATCAATAGATAATACTGAAGAAACATTGAAGATAGTAAATGCAATCAAAATTCAAGAAATAAAAAAAGATCAAGATGAAAACATTGTATTGAAAGAACTTAAGAAAAAAACAATAGATGAACATGGTATAATTTATAAACAAATTAGGGGTAAAAAGAAGATAGTATTATCAGAGAAATTGAGCATTCAATTAATAAGAAATACACATATAGATTGGTGTCATATTGGCATAAATCAACTGACTAACAGAATATGCCCATATTATACTTCAAAAAGATTATTAGAAAACATAAAGAAAATATGCAAAACATGCTATATTTGTAAAAGAAATAAATCTAGAGGTCAAGCAAAATATGGATTAATGTCACAATTAGGACCAGCAACAAAGCCATTTGAGATAGTGTCGATTGATACGATCGGTGGGTTTGGTGGTCAGAGATCAACGAAAAGATACCTCCATCTTTTAGTTGATCACTACACAAGATATGCACTCATACACACTTCAAAAACCCAAGCTGCAACCGATTTTATAAAAATAGTTCAAAACACACTAGAAATAAGCAAGATAGATATAATATTAACAGACCAATACCCAGGACTCAACTCTAAAGAATTCAAAAACTTTTTAGAAAGACAAAATATCAGACTCATTTATACAGCCTTAAATGCACCCTTTTCAAATGGACTCAATGAAAGATTAAACCAAACAATAGTCAATAAAATAAGATGTAGAATCAATGAATCTACAGAAAAGAAGGCCTGGACGACAATAGCAAGAGAATGTGTTGACAAATATAACATAACAGAACACTCAGTTACAGGTTTTACACCAAAATATCTACTAGATGGGACCAATACAAATATGCTACCCGAAGAACTTAAAGAACATAAAAACGCAGAAGATTGGAAGAAAGATAGAAAAATAGCTCTTGATAACACTATAAAATCACACGAATATAATAAAAATCTATTTGACAAAAACAGAAAAGAACATGAATTCAATACAGGCGATTCCGTATACATTGAAAACGGAAATAAATTGAACAGGAGAAAATTAGATGAACTCAGAATCGGACCTTTCAAAATAACAGAAAAAATATCAAATACCATATTTAGAATTAAAACCGGAAAAAGAAACGAAGAAACAGGACTATTTCACATAACAAAATTAATACCAGAATAAAGTAGCTAATGAAAATTCTCATGAGAATTTTCACAGTGAAGAGGGGAGATGTAAAGAAAGTACTTTCTTCATTTAAATAAGATGGCTAGCAGATTTTGAAGTTTCCAGAACAATACGTCAAAGCAGTGAATCAAAAATAATTCGTTAATCAAGTGAATCAAAAGATAGATAATAATAAACTTTAATTGCTGTTTCTTTCGTATTACAGGTAACTTTGAAACTAATGTAAATAGTGTGAATAATAGCTAATAAAGCTTTCGTATTACAGAGAGAAACAAAACTGTTTTATTGTTATCAATAAAGATTTGACATCTTTATATATATTTTTCTTGAATATTCTAATTTTGCGATACTCTCGAAATCTCTCACGAACCTGCACGCAGTCATACTATAGGGTCTTTCAATAGGGACGGGTCGATGTTGGCAGCCTGTGGCGGCCATGTTGTTTTAACGTCGTCTTTCTAACCTATATTTTTTTATTCAGTTAGTAATGCCAAATCACCATGGCAATCACCTAACCGCCAAGTTTGAATCCAATCGCTCAGGTAGTTTCTGAAATAAAAAATAAATAACTTCAAAACTTCAAATGCCTATAACTCCGAAACTATTTGATCGATTTGGCCCATTAACGAACTTAACCACGGCAT
Source organism: Myrrha octodecimguttata (assembly GCA_958510865.1). Lineage (NCBI taxonomy): Eukaryota > Metazoa > Arthropoda > Insecta > Coleoptera > Coccinellidae > Myrrha > Myrrha octodecimguttata. The sequence goes on from OY294060.1 coordinate 19,748,041, forward strand.
TCCAATGCGCGACCTACCCTGAAAGTTTCAAGTTGCTAGCTCACTTCGTTCGACAGTTATCGTGTCTACGGCCGGCCAACCGGCCGGCCGGGCGGACAGAATCGATTTTGACACCGGATTCGTCATCAGTGAGTCCAACCTAGTCGATTGAGACCATTTTCGGCTCAATCATCCAAAATTACAGACATTTGATTTATTTCATGTCAAAATCGACCCGTCCTTATTGAAAGACCCTATACATCAAAGAATGCAAAATATCATTTCAATGAGATCATTAGGTTAGAAATCATAGAGAAAAAAAACAATGAAATATTAAATGTGAACCGGTCGAGTGTGTGACATACGAATACGAAAATTTAATAAGTATAATCCACGTGACTTCACGTCAGTGGATTCCTTGAGATTTTCAAACACTCTTCGCAGAACGGAATTCTAATATCTTCAAGATCGAGATAGAATACGAAATATTGTATCTCGATGTTCCCAGCTGAAAGCTCACGCTTTGACACTTCGACTCTGAAAGCCTTTTATTATTTTCATATAATAGTGGCACAAAACTCAAGTTAAACACATATATCACGAATGTGTCGAATGAGGATCCTTGTATTCCTTGTCGAATGTCTCCAACACCAGAGACAACCGATATATTAGTTCTGTTTGTCTACTCCAATCACGCGATAGCCCGACATTTTCCTGTTTCGACAAGTCTATGAAGGGCTTAGTGCTTAGTAATCCCGAAAAATGCTTCGAAGCCCTAAGGTGCTCGGGAGCACTTTGCGGTGCTCGGGAGCACTGCGGTGCTTGGGAGCACTTTCCGGTGCTCGGGAGCACTTTTTCTAATTACCAAGCACTAAGCCTTCTAAAAAAATTCTCGAAGCACCAAGCACCGGCTTAATAAAGTGCTTGGGAGCACAGTGCTTAGGAGCACAAAAGTGCTTTGAGTGCTTTCACGAGCACTAAGCACAAGGCTTCGGCACAGCTCTGCGAGAGATGTATTTAATATTTTTTTACCGCTTTAACGTAGTCAGTGTTTCGCAAGTTCCCATTTGCATTCATTATGATACCTTGACCCCTCTTCGGAAATCAAGTCGGTTTTTGGGAGCACAGTGCTTAGGAGCACAAAAGTGCTTTCACGAGCACTAAGCACAAGGCTTCGGCACAGCTCTGCGAGAGATGTATTTAATATTTTTTTACCGCTTTAACGTAGTCAGTGTTTCGCAAGTTCCCATTTGCATTCATTATGATACCTTGACCCCTCTTCGGAAATCAAGTCGGTTTTTGGGTTTAAGCGGTAGTTGAATAAGACATTTGTTGAGGTGGTGGATTTGGGTTGTTCATTTCGAAAAATTAATTTGTTCGTAATATGGGAATGATGGATAATTAGCATATCTGAAATATTTTCACTTGTTTGAATCTTATCTCCAGATGAAAACACTGTTTAACGTATCAACTTAGGTCACACGTGCTTGTAATACCACGGTTAGTCGTTGACTGAGGTGAATCTGTATTATGGTTATGCAAAGGATGTCCCCTTTGCGTACCTCCAATTTATGAAGACACTGTATATTTTGACGCTTATCTTTTGCCAGTTTCACATTCACCGTCAACGGAAAATAAAGATTTAATACATTGTATCAACCTCGTTGATATAATTGAGGTAGTTTTCAAAGAAAACCTTCATGCGGGATTACGGGATGGCCTTTATAATACTCTGACAAAAGATTGTGGCTGAAGAAAGTTTTATAATTTTTTTCCTTAACCATCCTAGTAGCTGTAGTAGATATTTCATATAAATGTCAATGACACTACCTCAGTCCAACGTAGAATTATCGGCTGTTTCTCACTGTGTACAATGATTAACCATGAGGATCATAGTTTTCCAGATATGCCCTGTTTATACAGACAACATTGTGAAAAGTTTCAAAATATAAGAATCTCAGACGTATAAAAACATGAGTATGAATCAGGCAGAGTGAGTGGAAAACGTCTTGAAACATCTCATTATACTGAACGAGTAAGTTGCTCTTCACTCCATATCCATTATAAATTATAACTAAGTTTCAATTTTGAGCGATCCTTTGCCTGTTTCTATGAGTGTGTCCCAGAGGACGGTGTTGGGTCCAATACTTTTCCTTTTATATATTAATTGCATTTTCAATATAGCTGGTTTTGGGGGCCACTTGATTTCATATGCGGATGATATGGTCGCAGTGTTTACTGGAAAATCATGGAGATGCGAGTTACATATTAGAATCCTCCATATTCCTATATAAATATACATGTATCATCTTAATATATCATATTGCACTGATACTAGGAATTCATCCCACTAGAGGGGAATAGAAGATTACTTGCTTTGTTAATTAGGTTAGTCAAACCATTGTTGTACTGAATGTCGTGACTTTAACATTGTCCACTTCGTCAATAATCAAATTAAACTTTTTAAAAATCAAAGTTCTTTATTCACAAACATAAGTGGCGCAGTCGGTAGGATACCCAAAACATTTTTTTCGACTAAAATTGCGGAAAAAGTTGTGTTCGTTTCAACGATTAGTTGGGTATTCAAAATTTTTTGTCGAACCTTGGCCCAAAAATCGACCAAGTTCAACCCAGTGGTACAAGAAAACCAGCGAGTGGAAGTCAACATCACGGAAGCTCATAGTTAAGAAAACCAAACCCAATCAACAGCTTTCAGGAGGAGAAATTATAGTTTGGTACGGAGTTTCTGGAACGAAACTGCCTGCTATAATCGCTGTATCCCCTGAAGCAGAAGAAAAAGAAGAAAGAAGAAATCTCTATGAAGCCAATAGCGTAAGTTTCACATCCTTTTTCCACATACCAATCACCCCATATCCCCAATTGATTTTTTTTTTCACAATATATTGAATTTTATTTTTCAACTAAATACTTGATTTTCTCTTGAATTCGTCGAGTTCAAATATATAAATTATAGTTTAAAAATCTTATGAATAGTATTAGAGATCGTAGTCCTTTAAGAAGACATAACAGGGAAGAAATAATGGCAGTCCCTCAAATTCATAAACACCACATTGATTGTATCCCAGAATATGATGGGAATCCAGCAACTTTGGCTATTTTTATTCAATCTAGCGAGTATTTGATTAATAATTTTTCTGATCAAAACAACATTGCCAACCCACAAAATGAATTTCTTTTGCGAGCCATTATCGGCAAACTAACGGGAAGAGCACTAAATTTGGTAGGCAGTAGAGGAAATTTAAGAAATTGGTTATCGATCAAAAATTTATTACTCCAATTTTTTTCTGATCAACGCGATGAAAATTGTTTAGTCGGTGATTTGATGCATTTAAGACAAGGAAAGTTCGAAAGTCCGGTTAATTTTGGATATAGATGTCAAGATCTTTTGAGTTTATTACTCAATAAAATTCAACTCACCGAAGTTGACCTAAACATAATAGAATTGAAAAAGAATTTATTCGAGAACCAAGCACTAAACGCCTTCTTGAGAGGTCTTCATTCTAATTTACCAATTAGATTAAGAAATCCACAAACCTTAGAACAGGCTATTGCATTTACTATAGAAGAACAAAATTTTGCCTATGCTAGGCGGAATTTAACATACACTTACTCGAATAGACCTCCAAATCCTCAATTTACACATTTTTTACCCACCAAACAAAATCTACAACGTCCTCTGTATCAAAATGTAAGCCCGATTAATCAAACACCGGTTACTCAAGTCCGTCAAAACACAACGAATTTGAACCGAAATAACCAAAGAAGTATGCAGATTAGAAATTCGCCCCAAACGCGATCACAACCTGTCCCTATGGATACGTCGTCAAATAACACAAGGTATACAGGTAGACCACAACCTAGTAGACAGATTAATCAAAGAAATTTCATTTCGGAAGAACTTTTTCAACAAAATATCGATGAGTCCGTGAACGAATTCGATCAAAATGATTGTTACTATGATGATTATCATACCACGTCGGAGTACGACCCAAATAATCAATACGAGTTCGCTGACTTCCCCGAAAATAATCAATATTTGGAATTACCTGCTGAAAATTTTCACCACACAGCAAGCAACCAGAATCCAACGTAATAAACATCACTAATATTAATAACTCTACTTTGCCATACATAAGGATTCCGGGAGTCAATTTTAAATTTATGATAGATACAGGAAGTTCGAAAACCTTAATTAGTCCCCGAATCGTTGAAAAATTTTATCAAAAATATATCAAATATTCACCATTCAAAATAAAGACAGCACACAAAATTACGTTTCATAAATATATTGCACACATACCACTTCCGGAAATTTTCAAAACTGAAGAATATTTTAATTTTCACATATTTGAGTTTAACGAACAATATGATGGATTGATTGGAATGGATTTACTTAAACACTTAGGTGCCAATATCGACCTCAAGAAAAATGTGCTTTACACCAAAAATGGTCCTATTCCTCTATATTTTCAAAGAAATTCCTATTCATATACTTTACCACCTAGAACCCAGAAAGTCATAAAAGTACCTATACACTCTAACGAAGTCAATCAAGGTATCATAGAATACATCAAATTAACGGAGGGAATCGAAATTCCACAGTGCTTAGTGAAGGTTGAAAATAATGAAGCATACGTAACAGTAACGAATAGTAATGAGACAGAAAAACAAATTGAAATAAATCCACTACAAATTCTTGAAATCAATGAATCGGACATAACTCCAATAACGATAGCTCAAAATGAAACCAAAACTGACAATTTATTGAAAGAAAATATGAAAAATCTCCGCTTAGAACATCTAAACAAAGAAGAAAAACAAGCAATTCGGAAAATCTGCTTTGAATACAGAGATATCTTTCATAGCAAAAAGCTACCTTTAAGTTTTACTAATGTAGTTAAACACGAGATAAGAACCACGGATGAAACACCGATATTTCAAAAAGAAATATAGAATGCCAGAAACACAAAAAAGGGAAGTCGAAAGACAAGTGGAAGAACTTTTGAAAAACGACATAATTCAACCGTCCAGTAGTCCATGGAGTAGTCCAGTGATCGTAGTTCCAAAAAAGATGGACGCTTCCGGAGAACAAAAATATCGTCTCTGTGTCGATTATAGATTACTCAACAAGAAAAGTATCGATGATCAATATCCACTCCCAAACATTACAGAAGTATTAGACAAGCTAGGTAAATGCAAATATTTTTCCACACTTGATCTAGCATCAGGATATCACCAAATCGAAATGCATCCTAGAGATATACCGAAAACAGCATTCTCCACAGAAAGAGGGCATTATGAATACAAAAGACTTCCTTTTGGATTGAAAAATGCACCAAGAACATTTGAAAGAATAATGGATAATATTTTACGAGGCATAATGAATGAATCATGTGTAGGGTACTTGGATGATATAATAATTTTTTCAACATCACTAGAGGAACACATAGAAAAACTCCGTAAAGTTTTTGAACGTCTGAGAGCTGCAAACTTAAAAATTCAAATGGATAAATCAGAATTTCTTAAGAAAGAGGTTCAATTCTTGGGTCATATCATAACACCGGAAGGTCTTAAACCTAATCCTCTGAAAATTGATGCAATTTTACGCTACCCAATCCTGAAAACACCAACTGAATTAAAAGGATTTCTCGGACTCACAGGATATTATCGTAAATTCATAAAGGATTACGCAGAAATCACAAAACCTCTGACCGTCTGTCTAAAAAAAGGAAGAAAAATAGTTCACTCCGATGAATTCACAAAATCATTCAACAGATGTAAGGAAATTTTGACGAATCCTCCAGTTTTACAATATCCGGATTTTAGTAAAAATTTCATAGTTACAACAGATGCCTCAAACGTAGCAATTGGAGCTATTCTATCACAAGGACCGATCGGTTCAGACAGGCCAATATGCTATGCATCAAGAACACTCAATCAATCAGAAGAACGATACAGCACCATAGAGAAAGAACTATTAGCAGTTATCTGGGCAGTAAAATACTTCAGACCATACCTATATGGCAGGAAATTCACCATATGCACTGACCATCGACCTCTTATCTGGTTGGATAAACTGAAGGAACCAAATTCGAAATTGCAAAGATGGAAAATACGATTAGAAGAATATGATTACGAACTTGCATACAAAAAAGGATCCATCAACAAAAATGCCGATGCATTATCAAGAATACAACTTAATCATACAGATACTGATTCTCTAATCAATAACGTAGATGAAGACGAAATTGAAAAAATATTGGAAGATGCATCATCAGTCGAGATGTCAGAATCAGATTTAGATGAAATCTTGAAAAGACTTGACAACGCAGATGATGGCCAGGTAGAAAATTCAGAAAGTGATCTTGATACAGTACATTCTACGAATACGGAGACGGAAAACTCATCACCAATAAAAATATCCAACGATATTATCGATTCTAAGCCAAATCAGTATTTTTTCCAGGAAGTCTATAAACAACCGAAACCTGTGAGAAAAGAATCCATGGGAAACATAAGGAAATTTTATGTCCAAATCAGCGCTTCAAATAACGAAGACGAAATCATCAAATTCCTCAAAGAATACACAGCAGATAAGAAGAGATATTATTTTCACTTCGAATCTGAGAACATGTTCAGAACATTCAGCAACGTTGTAAACAAGCTGTTCAACAGAAACGGACCTGAAATAATATACTGCACTGAAAGAAGAGAAGTGATTCAAGATAGTGAACTTATCAACCAGGCGATAAAATTCCAGCACGAAGGGAAAACAAATCACAGAGGTGTAAATGAGACTCTCGGGCAACTTCAGCGAAAATATTATTTTCCATCCATGAAAGAATACGTCTCGAACTATATAGCGAACTGCGAAATCTGCAAACGAAATAAATACGAGAGAAATCCTCCAAAAATCGAAATGATGTTAACAGATACGCCCTTCAAGCCTTTTGAGAAAATACACATAGATATTTACACTTTGGAGAATACTAAATTTCTAACTGTTGTTGATGCGTTCACGAAACTAGGTCAAGCCATCCAAATAAAATCCAAAAATGCTGTAGACATATTTCATGCATTGTTGAATTATTTTTGTTTTTACGGAACACCATTACGAATAAGTTCAGATCAAGGAATGGAATTTTTCGGACATATTATAAAAGAACTATTTGAAACTCATAAAATAAATATTCATTTCACAACAGCACATCACCCAGATTCTGACGGAATCATTGAGAGATTCCACTCGACAATAGCGGAACATTGTAGAATTTTGAGATCACAATCTAAAGACCCCATAGAAGTAATTATGAAATACGCAATAATAGGGTATAATAATTCTATTCATTCAACCACGAAACTAACTCCACTTGAACTTACATTCGGCCATACAAAGCTGAAAGATCCTCTAGATATTCTTTACGATAAGCAAATGTATAGTGACTATCTACAAAAGCATAAACAAAAATTAGCGTTAATCTATGATAAAGTCAATGAGAATATAACTTCACAAAAAAATAAAATTGTTCAAAAAATTAATGAAAATACGAGGAACCCCTTCAAAATTGGTCAAACAGTTTACGAAAAAAGTTATAAATATGCTCGTAACAAAAGCGGACCTAAATTTAGCGGACCTTTTATTATTACAGAACTGTTACCCGGTAATAAAGCCCTTATCCAAAAAATAGATGGTAATAAATCAAAACAGAACATCGGTCGTACAGTTCATTTAAAAAATCTAAGACAACCTATTGTTACAGACTCATCACCGTCGCAACAATCTTCGGATACATCATCTCAGAATGCACAGAAGTAAAAATTACTCAAATTGTAGACAACCCTGGCATATTACCATTAAAAAAGGGAATAACCCAAAATATCGTAAACTATTGGACTTTAATTCAAATTTTCGATTTATCCAACATAAAGTCGGAATTCAATAAATGGATATCAAACTATCGAAGCATGAATACATCATTTCACACTTCAGAACACGGAAAAAGTTACTTACGTGGAATTTCCAATCACAAATACATCTTAGAGTATAAGATCGATGATACTCAGAAAAAACTCAAGCAACTAACGCCGACCCCCAATAACAGAGGAAAGAGAGGTTTGATAAATGGACTAGGTACTATATGGAAATCAATATCAGGTAATTTAGATCAGAATGATGCCGATAAATACGATGAAGCTATTCAAAACTTGAAAAACTCGCAACAGAAATTGATTGATGTGGCAAATTCACAAATAAGTTTAACAGAACACTCAATAACTGTTTTCAATAATTCGATGAATGAGTTGCAACATAATCAAGCACTTCTAGAGAGTAAAATCAGTTAAATAAACTTCTGGATGAATAGATCAGCCATAAATTCTTGGGATGATTTCAATTTTATTGTTCTAAACTCAGTTTTTACACATATAACTCTAGCAATAGATATCATAAACAAAATATTGAGTGATATAGAAATAGCCATTTCATTTGCTCAAACAGAGACCCTCCATTCATCTATAATTTCACATGAAGAATTAAAAAAAGAACTTTTCAAAATTCAGACTAAAATCAAAGATAATAGATTACCATTTCTAATCAAGGATGAAAGTATCAATCAATATTATTCTTGCACCAAAGTTAAGGGATTCATAAGTGAAAATCAAGTTAGATTCATTCTCGAAATTCCTCTTACAGAAACTAATAATTACAATTATTACGAATTATTTCCACTTCCAATTCTGAAAAACAATCAATATCAAATTATCAATCCCACCACAAGATTCCTTTCCCTATGTGAAACAAAATACGCTCTATTCAATCGACCATGCAAAGAAGTTTTTCCAACAAATTTCCTGTGTGAGGGAAACACAAAGCCTATATTATCTAGCAACCCATGTGAAGTCGAGCTACTTAGTGTCACCAAAAATTACACAAGATGTAACCCAAAGGCAATAAACTTAAGGGGATCTAGTGTCCATCAACTAGCAGTCGACTATTGGATGGTCATCACAACCCAGGAGAAGATCGCCAGAGTGAAGTGCGGAGATAGTGCCGAAAAAACAGTGTTGTGCGGAACATATGTCATTTTCGTTCCGTCATGCTGTGAAGTGATTGTGGACAATCATATTTTGAAGAACTGTAAACAAAGTTCCTCAAGAATAAAAATTGTTGATTTACCAAACATCAAAATCCAACAAATATCAAAATCAGAATCTTTAGAAAAAATTGATCAAGTTTCAATTGAACTGGATAATATTGAACTTGACGATCTAAAGAATATAGAACTTTTAATTGAACATTCTAAGAAGCAAATTCTTTCCATGAAAAGTCCAACTTTTCATTATGACAATCTGAGTATTTACACATTAATAATATATGTAATGATTGTTCTTATAATTTTATACTTTTTAATCAATAAGTTTAATAGAAGCAAAATAGAAATTATTCGAAATAAAAATAATCCCTTGGAGGATATCGAGCTCAAAAATTAGAGTTTCTAAAAAACCCCAATTTTTTCTCTTAGGCGCGGAGGAGTTACATATTAGAATCCTCCATATTCCTATATAAATATACATGTATCATCTTAATATATCATATTGCACTGATACTAGGAATTCATCCCACTAGAGGGGAATAGAAGATTACTTGCTTTGTTAATTAGGTTAGTCAAACCATTGTTGTACTGAATGTCGTGACTTTAACATTGTCCACTTCGTCAATAATCAAATTAAACTTTTTAAAAATCAAAGTTCTTTATTCACAAACATAAGTTGCGTTTACAGACTTGCACAGGAAGGAATTAATCTGCTGAACAAATGGTTAAGTTACAACCGTTTAAGTCTGAATATCGATAAAACGAAGTTCGTCACGTTTTCATCGGTATCTAAGGGCCTTCCACAGGCGGATGTGATCAGGATACACGGTTGCGGCGATGGGACAGACACATGTTCCTCCATAAAAAGAACAAATTCGATCAAATACTTGGGACTGATGGTGGACCACTTTCTTCGATGGGGTGGTTATGTATCATATATGGTTGAGAGACTAAGAAAACTCATATATAAATTTTACCAACTACGTAACATTATGAATGGGAAAAATTTGTTTATGGTGTATGATGCTTTGGTGGAGTCGGTCATCAGGTATTGTATTGTTGTCTGGGGAGGGCTACTCAGGAGTCACTCAAGAAGTATAGAAGTCGTGCAAAACACACTTTTGAAAGTACTTCTGAAACAGGAACCACGATATTCTACCAAATTATTATACAATCAAGCGAAAGTATTTTCAGTGCGACAAATGTATGCCTATCGCAGTTTACTGTGGGTGACGAGCTGTCCACAAGTTTTTGTTTCCCATGCATACCATACATGCACAACGGCTGTACTTGTGGTTAATGTGCCCCGTTGCAGGCTCACTCATAATCAAAGGTTTGTGACGTTTCTTGGACCTGAACTATTCAATGAACTGCCAATGGAGCTTAAGGATTTGAGGAATAAATATATATTGAAGAAAGAATTGAAGATGTTTGTGTTTACAGACTTTCATAAATTGAAGTACACCCTCGATGCTGAAATTTGAATTTGAGGGGGGAAATCAGAGTTTTGTTCTTTTTTTTGCATGTGTTCAGTACTTTAGAGGTTTATTCAGATATGAACAACTTTTAATTCAGACCAATTATAATTTCAAACTATTGGATGAAGTCTGACACACAGGCTTTGCCTAGGTGAGCTCATTTAGTACTTATAAATGTAATGTTTCTGTTTCTGATTGAATAAACTACTTTCTTCACTTTTTAATTTTCAATAAGGAGGATCTCTGGCATTATTTGGTAAGTATTTCCATAAAAAGAAGTTTTTCTTCGGTATATTATACGCCATTGAAAAGACTGAAAAATGAGGCAATTTTGGAAAATATATTCGAATGGTGTATATGTTACGATATTCAGAAAGTTTTCTAATTTTTTTCTCTATCTTCCTGAAAAAAAATAGTGCTTAATAGAACTTCCACGATACCATCCCACTCTAGGGATTTTCCGCTCTTTCTCATGATTCATGATTTAGACGATAGTTTTCAAGTTATTCCATGCTTTCAGTGGAAAGATGGTGAAAAGTTATGAAATATCAAAATCTTGAATTTCTTTACAACATTTATGATAATTGGACCATACTCTAGAGAAAAATATTCGTTGTAAACTGCCCATAGGACCACTCTGGCAAATTTGGCCAGAGATATTTGCCCACTCCGTATAGACAGAGTTTTCACAGCAGATCTCTAGAATGAAAATCATAAGCTTTTCGTTTTATTTTTTCCCTGAAATTGCACGAATATTCAAATGATATTTCTGTCAATCGAAATTTTAGTCATACTGAGTTAACTATTATATTTATTTCTTTAGTAAATAGAGGGTTAAGGAAGAGGGTGTTGTGGTTTAAATACAGAAAACAATATTGAAATCGAAAATGTTCATTATCGGAAGACGTTTGTATCTATTTATAAATATAACAGGGCACCAAAAATGGTTTGGGTTCAAAAATCAGAGTAAATGCGATAAAACAAGTGATTTACAGTATGAATCTTTGCTTAATGAACCGATGAACCAAAACATTATGGCTTTATTAACATGTGAAAGAATTACAAATTCTTTTGTATCTGAAAAGAGTTTCATAATTTTTTTCGTAATTTCTAGGAACATTTATATTCAATTTATCACAAGCCATATACGCAGCACCAAGGCCGCCTGGGGATATAACTCTTATAAGTGATAGTTTATCAATTGTGGTGTTTTTTTCGATGTGGCTAATGAATCCCTCCCTTAAGAAGTCCCAACTGAGCCAAACAGAGCCTACACATGCCACTTGCAGGCCATGAGGAGTGTCAATTAGGTCTGGTGATGCTTTTGGATAAACAGCTGATATTGATTTGGCGATATACCTTCCGGCTTCTCTGAAGATATGGAGAGATAAGGGATCTCCTGAGCCCGCCAGTTTAGCCACTTCCTTGCAGAAACCTGCTATCTTGGCTTTGCAAAAAGGCCCGTAAAAAATATTGAGAATATCAGGTTGGTTGATTATGTCAAAATATTCTTGAATTCTTCCCCAGAGGGCTTCTATGGGATGAGGAGGTGTCTCAAGGTTATCGATGGCATCGAAGCAAATTTTGATGGACCTATGAGCGATGTCCCAAGCTGAAAAATAAAATAAAATAATAATAATAATAATGAAGTGTTTTTTATTTGCACAGTCATATACAGCACAAAAAAAAATCGAGGCGAAGTGTAGCTTACGCTACTCCACTTTACCTCTAACAAAGCACAAATAATTTTAACATAATTCAGAAAATTAATTACATAAACTTTAAACTAACCGTTATCTAAAACTAAAGTTGAGTCGAAAGAAATTGTTGCCTGAAATACACTTTTGAATTACCCAGAGAACCAAATTCAACACCTTTAGGAATATCATTGAAAAAAGTGACTACATAGTGAAACATGGCTGACCTAAATTTCGGCAACATAAGAGAGGATCTATGTCTGACCGCAACATCATGTACATCACCACGAAAAATTAATTTATCCCGCAGATACGGAGGATGAGAGGAAGACAACACACGGAACACCAAAATCGCCATCCGAAACTTCCTCTCAAGCAACGCAACGTGCTCGACAAATCTCAAACTGCTGTCAAACATCACACCTAGGTTTCTATAACTGTTCGTAAAAGAAACTGGTTCGCTTCCGACCTCAAGCGATACCTGCCGAACGATGGTTTCTTGATTTGCTTTGAAGGAAAAGAACAAGGATACACACTTAGGATATTTAACTTCAAGTTGTTGTCGTGTGAGTACTTAGCCAAGCTAGTCAAATCGGAATTGATCCGCTCCACTGCATCACCAATGCGGATGGAATGGAAGGAAAGGCGTAAATGGGTATCATCTGCATTTAAATGAATCATGACGAACGACACAACTATCACATAAGGGAACATTTAATTTCCTCGTTAATTGTATAGAATCATTACACTTCAAAAAGCAGGTACCTCCATATGAAATCAAAGATGTTGGCACCCGTTAAGTGGAATTTTGACAGATCAAATATATCATTCCGAAGGCCAGAAAAAGGTCAGCACTCAAAATTTGTTATTAAATTTGAAATTGACTATACCGTACGATTCAAAAAGGCGTTAAAAGTCGAAAAATGTGAGGTATTTCTAATATTAGGTCCACACCAGAAAGGATATATTAACGTTTAAAGATTCCCGAAGTCAATAGAATATGTAAGCACCCCAAGAATATAAAGAAATAAAACCGAACATGTCATCATGTAAATTATTATCAACTCGTTATCGGTCAGTCGAAACAATTATGGGCCAGGTTGATTTTTCTGGAAAAAGTGACAGTAACAGTAACGAGCATGTATTGGGCGTACACCTTCACAATTCCAGCTGAGACCGTACAGTAGTAGTACTTGCTACTGATAATAGTATTCACATTTTCCACGGCAAAGCAAAAATAGCTTATCGACTCGAGATTCGCAGCGTAGGTTTGGAACTCGATTACGAAGATCGAGACTTTGAAGTAAAATAATGGCTTGAAGAACCTGCTCCATAGAAATCGAGCCTCAACCTTGTTCCTTTCGGAATATATTAAATATTCCCATTGATATTAATCAATGAGAATTATCATTAATCCCTAAAGATATAATAATTCATTTATAGGACATATAAAAAAAATACACCATTCAAACATTCAGAAAACTCATCACAGTAATTCTCAATCATAGAGTAAAAGGACTTTCTGAATGATAACTTAACTTCTTTCTCCAACCCACTAACGTCGGATGATGGTATACTTCGAAATAAAGGGTCTTTCAATAGGGACGGGTCGATGTTGGCAGCCTGTGGCGGCCATGTTGTTTTAACGTCGTCTTTCTAACCTATATTTTTTTATTCAGTTAGTAATGCCAAATCACCATGGCAAGTTACACGGTTGAGCAACACGTCCAAATGTTAAAAATGTATTACCAAAATGAGTGTTCGTTAGTGCAAACGTTACGTGCATTGCGCCCATTTTACGGCAGACGAGGTGGTCCTTCAAAGTCGACTCTCCAACGTTTGGTGGCCAAATTCGAATCGACCGGTTCAATAAACAATCTGCCAACACCCGTACGTGCAAAGACCGCCAGATCGGCCGAGAACATCGCTGCTGTCCGTGATAGTGTGCAGGAGAACCCGAGGCAGTCAATTCATCGACGTTCACAAGAACTCGGTCTTTCACAAACATCAACGTGGCGCATTTTGCGTCAGGACTTAGGGCTGCACCCGTACAAGATTCAACTCACTCAGGAGCTCAAAGTTACTGACCATAGGCAACGCCGTTCGTTCGCTGATTGGGCTACAGTGTGTTTGGCAGAGGACCCCAACTTTGGCAGAAAAATCATTTTTTCCGACGAAGCGCATTTCTGGATGAATGGCTATGTGAACAAGCAGAATTGCCGTATATGGGATGACAACAACCCACACGAAGTTCACCAAGTAGCCATGCATCCACAAAAAGTGACCGTATGGTGCGGATTTTGGGCCGGCGGTGTTATTGGTCCGTACTTTTTTGAAAACGATGTTGGTGAGGCCATTACCGTCACAGGCGAACGGTACAGAAGGATGATCACCGATTTCTTTTGGCCCAAATTGGACGATCTACACTTAGACGACATGTGGTTCCAGCAGGATGGCGCTACGAGCCATACAGCGGATGCCACCATGGATCTTCTGCATGAACGCTTTGAGGGCATGGTTATCTCTCGCAGAGGTGACGTGAATTGGCCACCGAGATCCTGCGACTTATCACCTTTAGACTTTTTTTTGTGGGGTTTTCTTAAGTCGCAGGTCTATACCAATAAGCCACAATCGACCGATGCCCTTAAAGTCAACATAGCTCAGGCTATCGCTGAAATTCAACCCGAACTATGCGGCAGAGTTGTTGAACATTGGACAACTCGAATTCGTGCCACCGTGAGAAGCCGCGGCGGACATTTAAACGATGTGATTTTCCACACATAATGGCATATATAGCTCTTTCAAATAAAAAAAAAAAATCGTTAAAATCTCACACACGGCCTTTTTTATTTCATGTCAAAATCGACCCGTCCTTATTGAAAGACCCTTTAGATGATTTAAGAGTTAACACCATAATGTAGTGTCAGTATATCATTTTCCAAAAAAATAGATCTACAGAACGACGGCGAAGTGGCGGCGAATATCATACGAAGAACTCGGTTTCGAATAATAAAAACACTGCCGACGTTTGACGAATTACCCCAGAATAGAATATCATATGTGAAATCATTGCATATACCAAACTATAGTAGACATCAATAAGGGACTTCAAAGGAAGTGTACAGCTAACTCTTTTGAGCTTCTTACGAAAAGAGTACATATGTGAATTCCACCTCAGATGTCTATCGATATTGATACCAAGAAACTTGCAGTTCTTGGTCGGAATGATTTAATCCAAATGTCAAATAATCAATACACTCCTACCATTTGAATACAGTGAAAAGAGCATTCACACCGTTTTTTTTGACATTCATTCAGAATTACAAGGGCATCACTCACTGTACTCTGTACTCACTTATACTTCATACAACTTTTGTAGCTCTTCAGAGGTCTATGCAGTAACCGTAATGGGTAGTCATCAACAAACAAAAGCATGCGAATAATTTTGGCTAATGAATTATTAGGGTTTGATCATTTGAAGAGCAGCCTTCTCAAATTTGTTCATTAGGAAGGTCATTTATAAATAACAAAAACCAGAGTGGACCCAGAACCGAGGTTTAAGGTACTCCGAACTAAACCTTGTGCTCACTAAAAAAAAAGTCTTCAACTTCAACTGAAGTGACCCTACCCTTTAGAAAACATCAAATCCAGTCCAGAAACACGTCCCAGAATCCCAGACTATAAAATTCGTCCAAAATGAACTGATGCGAGAGACTGTAAAATACTCGCGACAAGTCAGAAAATAATGGCGCGACCAGGCAATCATAAATGAACTCAACAAGATGGAAATATCCCGTTTGAGTTGAGCTTTGATATAAAGCCATATTGAGGGTTACCAAGAATCTGAAATGTATCAAGGTATTTCATCATTCTGCCAAATACTCTTCGCTATAATATTTTTGAAAAGACACTTAGGATAGAAATAGGTCTGTATATGGAACAGCGTCCACATCATCCACATTAGACGTAAGGCCGGCAGAATAGAATCGGCTTCTAATAATGGGTTGAAAAATGGCTGTCTGCTGGTTTATACGAAATTTCATGGGATTGTTTGCTAAGATGGTAGCGAATCATGTTCGTTCGATCATTGAAAATTAAATGATAGACGTGGATAATACAAAGATACTGATGACGGAACGAGATAACCTAAAAAAAAAAATTAAAGAGTCCTCCGATATTTTGCTGAATGTAGGAAATGATTTCGCCCACTGTTCTATAGAAATGGACAATATTTGGCCGAATTCACTGTAAAAACTGAAGAAAACCACCGACAGCGACGTCAAGTCGAAAGCTTTTGAGCGCATGTTCAAACTCGTTGCCAAAGCGGTCATCTTTACACTGTTGACCCCACCAAATGCATCTTCACTTCCTGATGGAAAGGATCTCTATTTTGTAAACATTCACGTATGCGTTCTCCGTAATTAAGTCTCAAATCTACTGTAATAATATCCAGTTATTGTGTTTACGGTCGTCCTCACGGTCGATCGAGAACAGAATATCTCCCTAATGGAACGACTCAAAACCCGATATTTGTAGAGTGAGTTTCAACCTCAATTCAGAAGCCGCAATTCGTGAATGGGTAATATCCACTGAATGATTCCTAAGATATTCTCATTCAAAATTTCATCTTCCCCAAATACCCAAGGATTCAGATCAGATCAAATTGAAATCCATACAGATCAAATTGAAATCCATAAGTCGCTTGAAAAATAAAATCAGAAGATCCTAGAATATGCAAAATTTTAAGGAAGAATTTAATTTTTTTTTCGAATTGTTATAATCATTCCATCATTACTATATTCAGAAAAAAAAATTTCACCAACATTATCGAACGAGTTACCAAGTTCCAATATGATCATATTAGTATTTTTTGAGATATTCCAGAACAAAAACAAGGATAATGACGAAAAACCATGAAATTTGACATATTTTCTCCCAACATCTCCGAGAATTAAAATCCGAACTGAAATTTGGTATACACGCTGCTGTGAAATAAAGTTTAAGGTTTGAGCAAAATTTTTTTCGAATCAACGAACAAATTTTTTCAAATATACTACAAGTTCGATTTCAACAAAATTTCGCAAAACGTTGTGTGTTGTTTTGCTTCAACTAACTGCCAAGTAGCAATCCAATCGCCTAGTATTTCGTGAAACGAAAAAAAACTAAATTTTCAATGGCTATAACTCCTCAACCGTTTGGCCCATTTCCTCATTATTGAACATAACCGTCTCAATTCGAAATGCAACCTAACCTGAAAGTTTCAAGTCAATAGAGTTCTCCGTACGACCGTAATCGTGCCTACTGACGGCCGGACAGAATCAATTTTGACACCACATTCGTCATCACTGATAAAGTTTGAGACGATTTTCAGTAAAAACAAAAACTACAAACATTGAACAAATTTATAGCTCGCTGTTCCTCTAGAACATGCGCGCAAAAAAAGATTTGAAGGCTCTTTAGATACAAAAGTATCGCAAGAAAATATTTCTGAAGATTTTCAATATATTGTTTGGTGTAGGATATTTTACGCCATGGCTTGCAGAAGAGATTGTACAGGAAAGTACAAGCATTACAATGGCTCGTAGGCAGAACATCAATGCTAACACTTGAAAAAAAATACTGATTTTCAAAAACGTCATGAAGCCTAAATGAAGTATACGGTTCCGAGCTATGCAAGAATATCCAACATATCGATAATACAGAGAGGCAAACTGAAAACACTCCGGATGATAGCAAACACTTCAGCTTAAAATTTCAGAATGACGGACATTTAGCAAAAATAGTAGCACGATGTTTGCTGTGAAATTCGTTAAGAAAAATACAAGGGAATTTATTTCGAAATGCGAAATGAATATACCGAGGCCTACGTTAGTCCGCAGTCCAGTAGGATGCTTCAAAAAGCAGCGTTGCCAGTTCTACATTTGGAAGTGCTTTGAGTAAGAATTGGGTTAGAATTACCTCATAATTATGCAGTATTATGTAATGTGTAATATTTAGGTATCACATTATGAGAATTATATCTGAGGTAATTTGCTAGTCAGATGTTCACACATTCGGAACTCTTCGATTTAAGTTCTATCATAACTCGTATTTCTACAGTACCTGCAGGAGTAATTACTAGTCAGAAATTAAAAGTCAAACGTTTCGGTATTTTTCCAGAATATTTCACTAGAGAAAGCAAAAAAATCTAAATGCAATACGTGGGGAAAATACTTTGCATAGTCGACGATACTGTGAGAAACATTTTGTTAAGATGCACATATATCTCTCTTCGGATGGTTCATTTACAAGTATCGCGAATAAAGTTGCTGAATTAACTCCGTTCAACTGGGAATTTTTGTATTTTGGAACTTCCTTCGATGTTAAGATTTACAGTCGGAGTATAATCGCTTTCAAGTGCTGATGTTATTTGATTTTTTCCATTCTCGATAATAAGGGATGTTTTATCATTCTATCAAGTTTTAATGCCTCATGAAATTGAAGAATAATATTAAATGGAAATGGTAACAACGGCGACGTCTCAGCTTCCAATCTTTTAGATACCGGAATCCACGGCAATATATATGATAAAGGGAAGAAAATGTTCTCTCTTTCTGAGATTTCAATGAAAATTGCCTCTAGGTCATCATATTCACTCAACACAGCCCCTAGAATTCATTCCAATAGATGATTCTTCGATCTCAGATCGTCTACTCGATATAGGTTGCTGAATGCGAAAACAGGTAATGTAAGTTGCTAGAGATGGCCAATGAAAGTGATATGAAATTATTTATTTATTCGAATGAAAGATTAACATCGAACGTTTATTAGTGAGAGAAATTCAAAGCGTATTATTATTCCACTCACCACTCCCTTCATCCCCCAAAAGATAACCCCATCCACCACATTGTGACCTTGTACCGTCCGGGTTGATTAGAAGAGTGTTGGAGCCAGTTCCAGCTATAGAGACCAGACCACCATTATTTGAAGTAGCCGCAACCGATCCATCGGTGTCACTTCCGATGGCGATTTGTTGACTAAGATTTGGAAACTTTTCTTTTAGGCCATCAACGAGCTGATTGTTTGACTCCTCAAGTTCACATCCACTCAGACTCAAGCCCTGAGAACAGAATTTGTCATGTCAAGTGAATCGAAGAAAGATAAGGGCTACCTTAAAGAAATATTTTCGGTTTATCACGTTCTAGCTGCAGACGAAAGGTAATGCTTCATTGAACAATTACTTGCCAGTCGATGATATTGATTTTTAATTGTGTTATCTGTTAATTTAGGTCATAATTATGTAACTGAGTATGTGCATAACAACAGAAAAATTTTCCGAATAACCGAAAATTAGTAGGAAGGTTATTCTCAGTTTTCGGGTTTGAACCAAACAAAATTTTTTCTTCCACAGAAGACTACTTGTTCACCATGAAAATTTGTTTGGACAAAATGGAATTTAAATCGAGTACACTCGAACTTTCAATTCTTAGTTGAAAAAATACTATATATTCGTTTCTGCCAATTTGTTCCTTTTCATCTTTGAGACGTATTCTTGAAGCCCTTACAATATTTAACAATATTTCAACCGAAGTATAATCGAGCCATCACACAATGATTTCATGTTTTGAATAGGTTCAAGTGATAAGTCTTCATTTAATTTTCGAATGTTTTAAGAACACTACAAAGTGAGAAAAATGATGAAACACTACAACAAGTTTGAGAAAACCAATACAGAAGAAAGAAGTGGTTGATTTATTCCAGTTCGTTTCATTTCCTCGAATATTACAGAAGAGGTCAGCGAATTTTAAAGATAAATCAAATACAAACAGAAACATAAAGTCTCACATAGACAACATACAATAAATTATTCCAGATTGCCTATGAGTTGTGGAACATAAACTCGTCCATTGAGAAAATACATATTCTAGTAATATTTTTTTATCTGAATTTTAAAGACTACACTTTGATAGTATTTTCAAGTGCTCTGGTAGCGTATTCAACATTTTCAGAATCTTTTTGCTTCATTTTTGGGTGATGGGTGGGGGACTGTATAAGACACCCTAGACCATATAATCGGACGGCGCAGAACGTATACTATATTTTCTGAATAGTATAGTCTACAACTTGTGACTGCCAATTCCAGCAATCAATCGAAACGCTTTATTCTGATTCAGGAGAATTCTGCCTGCATCTGAAGATGCACCCCACAGAATCATGCCGTAGGTAATCCTTCTATGAAAATGTTCGTGATATACAAGTACCTCATTTTCGGTTACAGTGTTCTTTATCTGTCTCATAACAACTTCTCGACAGGAGCTTTTCCTGATCGACAAAGCGAATGCCTCACTCAAGTCCGTACATGTCAGACTCACTTTCTTGGAATCATCTTACGCCGCCTCTATGATGAACTCGACCATGTGAACTCGGGCGAAGTTTTGGATTTTCCCCCCTTGAACCAATGCTGTCGATCGCCGAGAAATGAGTTCTGCTCCGAAAATGTAAATAATCTTACCTGATTTCAGGATTCAAGATCTTCGATACAGTAGCAATAGTAAATATTACGTAAAGGCATATTTTTTGACAAGTGGCGACTTTCGTAACTTTTTTGGGATGTTGTTAGATGAACTGATGTTATAGGTACAATACATAAGACTGAGCCACAGATACTTTCGCCAGAGACGTTTCGTATGTAATAAATACAATAAAGAATATCGAGTATGTTTTTAAAGCATGAAACTTTTTCGAGATATGCCTAAGAGAGGTTCGTTAAGTTAGTCAATCCCTTTCGGAATTTTAGTATTAGCATTTCGATACTATTTTTTTTACCCCTTCGTGCTAATTTGAGACTTGACATTTTTAAAGCAAGTATTGACTTCCATAAATGATCCATTTAAATTATATTCTCGAAAAATTCCCAAATAAACAGATCTGATCTCTTTCAGTGATTATTGGGTTGGTCAACTGCATACGGACGACTGTCAACGCAGTAGCATCCGAAAAAAACAACTTATAACTCATAATTTGTAGAGCAGGTTTACTAGTGTGAAAGCAGCTACGAGTTTCCTAGTCACGGGTTTTCTCTCACGGCCGGTGGCGGTCGGCCGACCGCGATACGTTCAGTGATCCAAACGCGCGGGGCTGGCTGTCACAGCAGGGCTGCTTTTGATTCAAGGAGAAATTAACAAGTCCTTGATAATTAGATGCTTCATAAGAATACATCATCGCCCGATTTAGTCGGGAAAATTCGCGAAAAGGAATTTTTGACGAATATATGCTTAGAAGTACGCTTAATAAGAATACCTGAAAGACTGATTTTGTCAGGCAACCCCACACGACCCCCTCAACTTTTTTCGAGGAAAAATTTAAAGTCTTCAAAATTCATGAAAGCAATTTTCATAACTAGATTTCAATTCGATCCTATCTCTATTTTTGGAAATATTTCGAAAATAAAATTGGGTGGATTTCACCCGTCTACGATTTCAACCTTGGTGATTAGCCAAAAACCTACTTCACATAGATATATCGAGTGTCTTAGTCGATTCATTAGAAAGCCATTATGATTACAGCCGATCGTGAACCTATTATTAAGTCGATCGTACCGAAAAATCTATTTTGAAACTTGATAATAATAATAAGGTGAATTTGGAAATTGATTTCGAAGGCCGAATTCGCGAATTGGTATAATCCAATTAATGATTCCAATTTTAAAAACAACAGATCGGATCAAATTGATACTTGTACTTGATCAAATATGACAGATTGGAAGTGCATTGAGAATTTCGTAGGGATAAGCAGATAACCAAATAAGTATTTAAAAACCCCTGATGAAACGATCGTCACGAAATTTCGCACGAATTTGCAAATTAGCATTTGCCAACTAGTTATCAATTTTTTTCAGTATTTATTGAGTTATTTCAGAAATGAAAACTGTACGTATGAAATATTTAAAAAATTCAACATATTTTTTCCTCGCATCTCCGAAGATCAATATGGATCAAACTGAAATTTGCAACGTTGTTGCAGAGTAGTTGTCTGTGCCAAATTTTATCGAAATCTGATGAATAGTTTTCTTTGAAATAAAAATCAAAGAATTATCGGAAATAGATTGTTTCTCCAATATTATCATTACCTTATGACGGTGCGCATCAATAATCAATTTGAATGTTCAAATCTGATCGCGTTAGCTTTTCTTAATATTGATAAAGTATCCTCAAAATTCCAAACGGCTACGAAATGAGAGATATTTGATTTCCAATATCTCCTAAAATAAATTTATAACGGAACAAACTGAAATATGGAGCGCTCTTTTTTAATATTGACCTACAGGTCTGTGTCAAATTCCATTGAAATCTAATTAGTAGTCCTTAAAAAAAAATTCGGAAAATTTTCAACTAATAATTGTTTTCGAATTTCCCCATACCATTAAGTTTCGAGTTGGTATTCTCTAAAAAAAAGTTTCAATCTGATCACATCAGCATTGCCTGATATATCGAGGAATTCAAAATTCAGAATTGGTATAACCTAGATTTGGGTCATTCATCCATATATCAGAAATATTTAGGCACCAAACCAAATCTAAAAAGACAGAGACACTAGCTATTTTTCTCATGCTAACTTCCACAGGTGAATCTTTAACGAGAAGTGCATTTATGGACGAATTCAGAAAAGAGATATTCGATATAATATTGGAACTTGCTGACAACGACCAAATTGAATTTTGTCTGGTTTATGGATACGACAAACTCGGACTTTGATGTTTTCTTGGAGAATCCTTAAAAGCATATATTTGCTAGAAGAAAATTCGTTTACCTGAATTATAAGACTTCGAATTTTCCTCGAAAAAAGTTTAGGGAGTCCTGAGGGGTAAGTTCTTGTCCGACAAATTCGTGCGTTGATAAATTTTAAATAAGCGTCTTCAGAAGCATATTAATGCGCCAGAAAAAAATTTCGTGAATTTTGATGACTTCCAATTTTTGCTAGAAAAAAATGTTTCAGGAATCGTGTGGGGATAATTCTTGCCCTATAAAATCGTGCGTTGATAAATTCTTATTGAACGTCCTTAGAAGCATATAAGCAAGAACAAAATTTTGTTTTCGTGAATTTTGAAGGCTTCGAATTTTTCTTTTCCTTCAAAAAAGTTGAGGGTGACTTGTGGGGTTAATTCTTGTCTGTCAAATTCGGGCGTTGATGTTTTCTCATTGAGCGTCTTTGAAAGCATAAAAGTATTCACGAGACAAAAATTTCGTTTTCGTGGTTTTTGACGACTTCGAATTTTTCTTTCCGCAGGTAGAGGGGGTCGTCTGGGGTTAATTCTTGCCCGACAAAATAGGGCATTGATGTATTCTTGTAAAACTTCCTTATTTGCACTTACTCGTGAAAAATACATCAGCCTGAATATTAAGGACTTTTGAATATTTGCCTTGAATCAGAAGCAGCTACAGCCCGGCTGTGACAGCCAGCCACGCATTTGGATCACTGCACCTATCGCGGTCGGCCCAACGTCAGGGGTCGTTAGAGAGAACGCGTGGCTAGTTAAATCATGGCTGCTCTCACACTGCTGCTTCTAAGGACGCCTAATGAGAATTTATCAACGCAGAATTTTGGTGGGCAAAAATTGTCCCCATAAGACCTCTCACTTTTTTCTAGGAAAAATTCGAAGTCTTCAAAATTCACGATTTTTTTTTTCTTGCGAACATATACTTCTGAAGGCGTTTAATAAGCATTTATCCACGCACGAATTTGTCGCGCAAGAATTGACCTCACAAGACTCCCTTAACTATTTTCGAGGAAATTTCGAAGTCAAAGTAGAAGTTCAAAATTCACGTAACCGAATTTTCTTCTGGCACATATATGCTTTTGGGAACGCTGGAAGGAAAGACCAACGTCCGAGTTTGTCGCATCCACAAACCAGACAAAATTCAATTCGGTCGTAATCAGCAAGTTCCAATATTATATCGCGTATCTCTTTCCTGAATTCGTCCATTAATGCACTTCTCGTTAAAGATTCACCTTTGGAAATTCGCCTGAAAAAATAGCTAGTGTATCTGTCTTTTTAGATTTGGTTTGGGCCTGAATATTTCTGATATGTTGATGAATGAGCCGAATTTTTATTTCAAAGCAAACTATTTATTAGATTTCAATAGAACTTGACACAGACAACTATTTTGCAACAACATTGCAAATTTCAGTTCGATCTTTATTGATCTTCGGAGATAAGGGGAAAAGATATGTTAAATTTCTTATATCTTTCCTAAGTATAGTTTTCATTTCCGAAAATAACCCAATAAATACTGATAAAACTTGATAACTAGTTGGCAAATGCTAATTCGCAAATTCTTGCGAAATTTTGTGACGATCTTTTCATTAGATAAATTAAAAAATGGTATTTTCAAATACCTACTTATCATTTGGTTATCTGCTAATCATCAGGTCCCTACGAAATTCTCTATGCACCATCAAGCATATTTCAATTCAATCCGATCTGTTTTTTGCGAGCATATTTCAGACCGAAATTGGTCTCAAACGACTAGATCGGACGCCCTGATGAGGAATCCAGTGTCAAAATCGATTCTGTCCATCTTGCCAGCTAATTCAAAGATGCTGAAGGACAACATTGTGCAAAAATTCGTGATGATCGTGTCATCAGAACGATTTAAAAAAAAAATTTGAATTTTTTTTTTGTCAAATATTCAATATTCTGTGATCTTCTCATCATATTATTCTCATTGAATTTTGTATGAACCTTCAAACTGTCATTTTTCAATGAAATACTGGATTTCAATTCGATCTCGTTTTTATTTTCGGAAATATTGGAAAAATAAAATATTGAATGGGTATATCTGCGGAATCATTGAGTGGAATTCATCTTTTCGCGAAATCGGCCTCCGTTATTGAGATCCAAACCTTCTCTACAAATCTCGAGTTTCTAGGTTCTTTTTTGCGGAAGTTATTGTGTTTACGGACTGCCGTTTTATTTTCTCGATATTTTCAAAAATATAGATTGGAATTTTGAAGACTTCGAATTTTTCCTTGCAAAAAGTTGGGGGGTTTTTGTGGGTCTTGCCCGATAAAATCGGGCATCCCGTTATTCCCATTGAGCTTTCATGAAAGCATATATTCGCGAGAGAAAATCTCGGTTTCGTGATTTCTGAAGGCTTCAAGTTTTTCCTTCCGAAAGTTGAGGGGGTCGTGTGGGGTTAATTCTTGCCTGACAAAATCGGGCATTGGTGTATTTTTTTGAAGCTTCCACATTAACTCATTTTCGCAGAAACAACAACCACCTAAATATTAAGGACTTGTGAATCAGAAGCAGCCACAGCCCGGCTGTGACAGCCAGACATGCATTTGTATCACTGAACCAGCGTTGCCAGGTAAAATTTTGTGCCATCCCCAGATTATACACTCAAAATCCCTAGAATATCCCTAGAAGTTAATTTGTAGGCAATGCGCATGCGCAATGCGTATAGGGACTGTCTGAAATAGATGGCGCTTCCGGTTATTCAACACAGTGGCTAGATATGATATCCAATCACTTTATTTATGATGAAACTGCTTCAATCACTCACATTTATTAGAGCAGAATAAAATATTTATTTCGTCAGAAGTAGAAGCCTTGGAAGTCATTTTGAATTTTCAAAAAATGATTATAATTATGTCGCACCTACAGCGAACAGTTCTTTCAGCGAATTTTTCGGTAAATTGAAAATCTCTTGAGATATTTTTCACATGCATACTCAAAAATGTATATGGATATGTCACCACTTTAACTATTTTAATTCAAAATTCACTACACATAGCTTAATTTAAGTGGCTTTTCTCTCTCAAGTACCCATATGATATGATTCCTTTCCATATTCCGTAATCGCAATTCAAAAGTATTAATAAGAGAGTACTGGGAGGAGTCACCAATATTTCGAAGAATGGGGATTCACCCAATCGACCAGTTGCAGTATTCCTTGCTATTTCTTTATTTAAAGCTGCATGCTGTCTAAAATAGATGTCGCTTTCGGTTATTCCACGATACAGTGATAAGATAAAATATCGAATTACTTTATTAAAGACGAAAGTTATATCGTGATATATATTCAAAAGCTTCAATCACTCATATTTATCAAAGCAAAATGAAATATTTATTTCATCAAATCATTTGCCAAGTTTTTCCCTAGATTTTGGAACAAAATCCCTTTTTCCTTTTGTGATCGAAAAATTCCTAGATTCGGGATAAATCCCTAGACCTGGTAACACTGCACTGAACAACCAATCCCGGTCGGTCGACCGCCAGCGGTCGTGAGAGAGAACGCATGGCTAGGAAACTACTAGCTTTTTTCACACTGGTAGAAGGTTTGGATTTTACTAAGATTCAAATTAATGAATGGGCAAAATCCAGCCGAACATTCCGCAGATTATTTCTTCAATATTTCTGGCTGAATTATAACTCTCTTGTTCCCAAAACAATCGCATAAAAAAGTAAGATTCAGAACTCGATTGTAAAATAGCGTTTCTAAGGTTACAAAATTTCAGGAAAATACGTGAGAAGGGTTGCAAGGTATCAAGCTTAATGAAATTTTTTCTTAACCTATTTTGATCAGACAATCATCAGACAATTTTGCATGATCCGGTCTGTATAATGCAACTTATTTGCGATTAGATCGAATTGGTTGTTCAAAATATTCATGAGAAAAATTCAGTTAACGATAGGACCAAACCGTATTTATGCACAAACTAACATAATTCTTGTTTCAACCCAACATTCCTTGGAAATTTCAAGTCCCTAGGTCGATTTGTCCGGAAACTAGAATGTTTACCGACAAAATTCAATTCTCCCTCGAGTTCTCTATCATCGAGTCCTACCTCATTATACGAGACTATTTTCGGCTATATTCAGGTGAGATAATAACCCTCGTGTAACTGGTCACAAATTCACAACAACATAATGCACCTTGGAACGTTTCAGAAATAGAATTGATTATTAGTCGAAGTCCTTATCAATTACTAAGAAAAAAACACGATGTTCCACCCAGAGCATAACAAACTGATAAAATCACCCCCCCCACAACTCTATCAATCAACATTTACTTGTCAAGAAGGAAAAACTGAAGAACAATCATATAGGTACATGAGTGTGTAGAATGACTGATTGAATGTTGTGAAGATTGCGAGTCTAGATGGGAGCGATTGACAATATGACACATTCGAACGGAACATGGATTTTCTGTACCTGATGCACTGTTTTTCAAATACTCTGCCTCAATGGCGGCGTGTGCTTGAATGAATTGGGTATTGAACATTCAAATAAGAAGATACTGACTCAGTTAAATAGAGAAAGTTTGCTGATTAGCAGATATTGAGCTATATGGAACCATTTCAGCCCTTCTGAAATGACGCAGTGTTTTTTTCTGTTCGTTAATATTTATCTGTTCGAAATGAAACTTGGTTGGAAGATGAACAGTGACAATAAGAAGAATTATCTATGGAAAAATTCGAAAAAAAAATTTTTTTTTGAAAATTTTTATATTTCATTGAAATTTAACTGAAATTTCCAAGTCACCATTTTTAAAACAAGTGCGTAAAAGCTGCTGACTTCACATCAGTGCTCTTCTAGATTTTCATTTATTATTATTATTCTATTCTATTTAGTTTGCCGAGTACCCAAATCAATTTTTCTCTCCACCATTTCCATTGCATAATACAGACATGGGTTTCTTCGATGACGTGGAATCGAACTTCGGTAGAGCTGCGTCTGAGAGTATGAGACAATGGGCCCATCTTAACACCAAATTGGCAAGGATGACCAGTAGGAGGAACTTCTTGCTTCGTTGCAGAACAGCGGAAATCTTCCCCAGACATATTGTTCAAAATGTTAATAACTTGCCGAGTACCCAAATCAATTTTGCTTTCTAAAATTTTACGGCAATTTAATCTGGCAATTTGAGGTAGTTCGATAAGTATTCATAATGATGTGCTAGACTTGATTGATAATGTATTAGGACTTGATAACGAAGGTGGAGTTCGTGAATGGGTAAAATCCGCCCAATGATTCCGTAGATGAAAAATTTCATTTACTTCATATTTCCACGAAGACAGAATGGATCCAATTGAAATCCGGTACGTACTTGATGAAAAAATTACAGCTTGAAGGTTCATGCAGAATTTTGTGTGGATAATATGATTAGAGGATAACCACATTTTTTCATCAGAAAATGTTAAGATACATTTGGCGGGGTAAACACGTGAAGAGATGACCGCTTTGGCAATGTATTTGAATAAGCACGCAAAAGCTGCTTACTTCACGTCAGTACTTTTCAGAGATTCTTTCACGGGTTATTTTTGCTTTATTTATACATACTCAACTTATGGGAATATTTTTTTATAATAAGTCAAGCTGCGTTGAATGAGATAAATATCTGAATGGGTGACCACTCTAGCTACCAAACAACAAAATTCGAACGAAGGCGTAGAAACTCTCGACTTTGAGTGCTTTCCTCGATTATTCGACATGAATTCTCTTTGCACGTCTAAAATTGCCAGATTTATTTTGTCAATTGCCAGGTTGAATATCGCAATTTCCAGATTAAATCTTGCAATTGCCAGATTAAATCTCGCAATTGCCAGACTAGATCTCGCAATTGCGACATTTTTCATTTTTCACAGTGGTACTAATACGCCGTCGTAGTATAGCACCTGTTCAAGTCGACTACCATTGCGTGGAATACGAAAGTTGAGCTTGACCAGGAAACCACGACAATCAATACAGAAACTGAACAGCTTGAAGAGGAAAAGACATAAACAGTAGACTATCCTGTTCTCCAATGACAAGTATCTGAACAGACTCTAGTTGGTTGATGTGAACGCTGTATATCGGACCCCAGACATTACTGCAGTACTAGAGTCTGTAACGAACAAAGGAATCGAAGAGGGCTTCGAAACAGTCAGGATCCTCGAAGTCTCGACATACCCAGAAAATAAGGCCAACTATTTGCTTTGCAGCAGTTGTGACATTGTTATAAAGTGGAATAAATGTTAATTTAAGATCAAAATCAATTCCCAAATCTTAAACTTGCCGCACTCTCTCCAACGTTATATGGCTTATAGTGTAGTTGTACACAATGGATGTGTTCCTCAGGGTGTAGGTTATGGTCTCAAATTTAATTATGTTTAGTGGAAGCCTATCCGGATCCCGTTGCAGCAGCCAACAACAACAACATAAACAGTAGATATGGCCCTGAACAGCTTCATGTAGTCAGCGAACAACAAAAACTAGTAGAGCAGATTGTCACCAATATCGTTTATAAAAATTAGAAATAGTAGTGGTGCCGAATTACTGCTCTGAGGGACACCACTGAGAGTCGGCAAGGAACATGATCTATGACCTACAAATTCCACATATAAAATAAGATCAGTGAGGTAAGAGAAACATAGCAGGAGCAGCCGACGATCGAAGTCAATCTTATCTGAACGGGAAAAAGAACAAAGAAAGCTCTGAGAGAAACAACAATACATCATCTTCTCAAAAGCTTTTTCATTGAACGCATACTGGTCCCGAATTGATACCAAACTATTTGAGTGAAAGTATGATATTGGCTTACTTTCAAGACATGGTAGGTATTTATTCTTCTTTTATTCAACTGCTTTCATATTGTTGAAATATTTTCAAAACCGCCTGTTTATTCATTCTGTGTGTAGAAAACCTCAGCCGCATAGTCACTCCGTAATTCATAAGTGTTGCGCAAAGCTGAGAGACTATTAAACCAGCTACAGCAAAGCAAAATGTTTCAATATCTCGATACGCTCAGTTATAGTCAATATTTTTTAGTAACGGTGGAACGCTACCGGCTACAGATCTGATAAGATGTCCGCGCTCATCCTGGCCACACCTCTTCGCCAAAAAGCTGAAATGTAAGGAGTTTTGGCAGGTACCATCTGCAATTGATGCCAGCCGGTCTCTAGATATTGAATGTTTCAACGTTGTGGCTGCGATTCATGTTTTGTACCGGTAAATCGTGAATGTATTGCTCCTTTGTGAATTGTGAGTTTCGTTTATTATTTTCATCATCGCCAAACGAAAATTGAATTTTCAAGAGCTGTCGAGAGTGAAAACTATCGACTTTGATGGTTCCTTCGATATATGTAATTTACTATAATCTTTCGGTTGATTTCAGGGTGATTGTAAAAAAATTTATAACTGTGACCTGAATATCGAAATGAGTGCAACCGCGAAATGAGATTTACTGACAGCAAGAAAATATTGGCGTAAAACCGAATTTGTAATCCTACATTTGCATAGATTTTGTAGTTTACTTTATTATAAATACATGACGCATTTCACCACATTGTAGTTTCTGCAGATGCTATGTAGTGAAAGTCTCAAACTGTGTGTGACACTGTGAACGAATATTGCAGAAAAAGTGTTTCCCACAGCACAGAAATTGTTGTTCAATTCATTTGAGGGCGCTAAGAACAAGGGTAAATGAAAAATTCTAGAAAAGGTCCCACTTTCACGCTTGTTCAAATTCTTTTCAGTTTTACTTCCTTATCGAAATATTTGGACATCTTTTTTTTGATATGTCCCTTGCTAAATTTTGTAAGAACTTCCAAAATATAATTTCTCAATCAACTACTATAATTCAGTTCTATATGATATTTGGTTTTAATTATGAACAGATTGCCTTGGGTATGAACTTAAGATATACAGGGTCTTTCACGAGGAACCTCACCCATATTTATACGGAAACTACTGAACGTATTTTCATGAAATTGAGCACTTATAAGTATTTCACGATGCTGATGAAATCTAAAATATTTTCAAGGCATGAGCACCTCCGGTTTTTCCGGAAATGACGTCAACTTCCGTTTTTCAAATTAGAACACCATTTTTTTATTGCAGAAATAGATTCCTTAGAAAATTTCAATTTATTTTGATGTAACATTTTTCAGTTTTGGTTGGAAAATTCTCTCTGAGCGGGAAAATTCGAAAAAAAAATCGAAAATAGAGCTCCGCTGAAACAAGAATAACTTCGAGGTTTTTGAATGGAAAATTTTCATTTTTGGGATTTTTCAAGATGTAAAATTGATGTATCCACTTTGAAAATCGAAATCGCGATTCATAATACAGGGGGTGAAAAAATCGCTTTCAAAGTTAGGGATGACAAAATCGTGAAAAATCAATTTTTTCAAATTAGAACACCATTTTTTTATGGCAGATATTGAATCTACGTTAAAAAATAATGTGAGTGTATGCATCACACCCTTGCCCTAAAGTGGATATTTTTTGAGTTATTCACAAAAAACTGTTTTTCGTCTTGAATTTTCAGCTATTTCTTTTCCCTTCACGCCAAAAAGATGAAATTTTCAGGAACTGTTATTTGAACCATGCTGTAGATTTTTCACCCCTTCTTGAAACCGACTTCAAGTTACTATTAGGAGAACCATAGCAAACTCTCGCAGTTATAACTAGAGAAGATGCTCAAAGTTTTGACCGTTAATTTCTAGACATTTATTTATACGTCTCAGGAATGCTTCGTGCGTTGCTCTTCTTATTTCATCGGGAGGAAGAGATCTGCAAAAGTGTTTAAAAACCAAATTGAGTTTCAAAACTATGAATCTAAACAAACCTGAACGCATTTCTGACTCGTTCTATGTAGTCCTCTTTATCAGTCAGGGGAGTTGAGTAGACAATATTTTTTATCCTACCCCAAACATAATAGTCTAAAGGAGTTAAATCGGGAGAACGTGGTGGCCAAAGATGTGTGGACCATTGTTCGCCAACCATCGATCTTCAAATAGCCTGTAGAGGATATTTGACACATTGAGTGAATTGTGTGGAGGCGCGCCATCTTGTTGATACCATAAGTCATTATGGTTCTGTACTAGCGGCTCAATTATTTTAGTCAATATGTCAGAATATCTATCTCCTAAGGGAGAACATTCTTTAAATAATGCAAACATGTGTAGTGTTCTATCTCACCAGTTAAAGTCCCATCATAAATGTGAACATCGAGAATTGCATTATTTTTGATGGCGCAAAAAACATTGAAACTCCAGGTCTCTTGAAAGTTCCATTGTCTGAAGTGGTGGTTGTTCTCTTCATCCCAATAATGACTGTTATGCCTATTGAAAGAACCATTCTTTGTGAATTTAGATTCATCTGTCCAAATTATACAGTCCAAAAAGTTTTCATTCTCTTGGAATCGAATCGTCATAGCTTCGCAAAACTCTGTTCTCCTGACGAAATCAGTTTCCTTCAAATGCTGTACCCTATTGAATTTATATGGGTGCATTTTATGTTTTTTTAATATTCTCCAAACACTCGATTGAGATAATCCCAGATCAATCTCGGCATCTTTGAGAGAATTTTGAGGATTCACACGAAAATATGCAAGAACTGTAATTTCGTTGTTCTCATCTTCTACTACACTTTTTTCTCTGTGTGTAGTTTTCTTAACGAAAGATCCGACATTTCTCAAGTTTGTCATGGTTCTGTGAATGGTATCTCTCGTTGGTCTGGGTCGGTCAGGAAACCTCTCAATGAACAGTCGAATCGTTCTATCTACAACTTTATTACATTCTCCATGAGATAGAATGAGATTTAAAAAATCTTCATTGGTAAAATTAGGCATAGTGATCGATTTTATAACTTAATACGAATTATCACCAAATTAATAGTAAACACAAAATGCTACTGAATAAAGAGGAATTTGGCAGATGTAATTAATGATATCTATCATTAAAAAAAATAATGTAAAACATGGTAAGTTTTTGCATATGGTTCATAAGGAATTATTTATTTATCACTGAAGAGAAAACCGATGGCCGATTAGTTGAAATAAAGAGGTTTCCGATACAAATTCGAATCCAAATTCGCCATCTATTTAGGAACAACCTGTAACTTTTTTCTCTTGTATATTAGGGTAGTAAAATCTAAAACATGGTTTAAGTAACAGTTCCTGAAAATGTCATCTTTTTGGCGTGAAGGGAAAAGAAATAGCTGAAAATTCAAGACGAAAAACAGTTTTTTTGTGAATAACTCAGAAAATATCCACTTTAGGGCAAGGGTGTGATGCATACACTCACATTATTTTTTAACGTAGATTCAATATCTGCCATAAAAAAATGGGCTTCTAATTTGAAAAAATTGATTTTTCACGATTTTGTCATCCCTAACTTTGAAAGCGATTTTTTCACCCCCTGTATCATGAATCGCGATTTCGATTTTCAAAGTAGATACATCAATCTTACATCTTAAAAAATCCCAAAAATGAAAATTTTCCATCCAAAAACCTCGAAGTTATTTTTGTTTCAGCGGAGCTCTATTTTCGATTTTTTTTTCGAATTTTCCCGCTCAGAGAGAATTTTCCAACCAAAACTGAAAAATGTTACATCAAAATAAATTGAAATTTTCTAAGGAATCTATTTCTGCAATAAAAAAATGGTGTTCTAATTTGAAAAACGGAAGTTGACGTCATTTCCGGAAAAACCGGAGGTGCTCCTGCCTTGAAAATATTTTAGATTTCATCAGCATCGTGAAATACTTATAAGTGCTGAATTTCATGAAAATACGTTCAGTAGTTTCCCGTATAAATATGGGTGAGGTTCCTCGTGAAAGACCCTGTATATTGGATTCGGTTTATAGGCAAAGGTATGGACTTCAAATCAAAATATTTCACTACTGTTTCGGACATAACATGCGTGGTTTTTCAGACTACATACCGTTCTTCGTCAAACAACTCAAAAAAGTTTTCTCTTTTTTTAGTCTTCAAAAAACACACGACACAATAAGGTGACAATAAGGTGACATGAGAAAGACTGAAATATCAGGAAATAAAAGGTTGAAGGAGAGAAATTTCGTTAATTTTTGATCATGAGAAGGTGTCAAGTGTGGTGGCAATTCAAGCACCCCTCTTCCACCAATTCGTTTATTTTAGAAATCATGTGTATGCCATTTCCACACTTAGTTCAAAATCCTATTTCCATCCCCATCGAGTTGATTTCCCAAACTAAGTGTTATTAACGGATCTATTACTTCTTAAAGTGAAGATTCGATTGAGTAACATCAGTTAGATATTCCTCAATGAATAAAGATACAATAAGAAACTTTTCTAGAATACCAGCATTTGTGGAAAAAAAACAGAATTTACAGATGTCATGATAAACATTAAAACTGCATTTTTCTTGCATTTTTCTTTTACATTCTTCAGTTATTCAGAATGATAAATTAATGAAGTGAACAACGAATTGAAATTATTTCTATGTATAGTGAATGCAGAAGATGCGCACAAGAAAATGCAGCAATATTAAAAAAAAACTGGGTGGTGATAATATTCCACCATATGCTGAAAAAGAGAATACATTATGTACTGTTGAGTTCCTCACTTTACGTTTTCAATTTTGCACTCAAGACAAATAATTTTCCAACCTCCTGGAAAAAATTCAAGACAACGCCCGTATAAAAAGATGTCCTTAAAGCTACACCAGCATTTATGGCACACTTCAAAAACACATTGCTCAGAATTTTTTAAACATTTATTATAAATTTGCGTCCCAAAGCAAAAATTTATTACAGCTCCCGATTTCCAGAAAAATGGCGTGGGCCAGCTTTAGATTAAAGCTGCACCACGCAGTCTGTATTTTCCAAAACATGCAATATTTAGTCATCAAATTGGCACCAGAATTGCTTACACATTTATTACAGATAAATGACAAGCAAAACATTCGAAATTATTAACCCCAAGGGGATAGACACCCCTAAATATTAAATATTCAAGTTGAATATGCATCCAAAAGGTGGACGGTATGAAATTATTCATCATTCTTTCTTAAACAAACTTTTAACGACATCATATTGTCCGATGATGGGGATGAAGCATCCCCAAACATATCGAAATTCCTATTACGTAATTATATGAACAACGACATAAACTGCGTAACGCAATTTCCCGCGGACGGTACATATACTCGTATCTGTCGGGATATTTCAAATCTCTTGGATATCGCCGATTTTTCTTCAGTTCAAAAATTTATTACAGTAGCCCACACTTCTCCTACACACGCTTAAGGATTCTAGTGAACTATTGAATCAAGAAAAATATGGAATTAATATCGTAGTATGTGAAAAAAAATAATTCGAAAAATAATGATGGAGAATTTCGATATTCCTCGATTTTTCTCTTTGTCAAAAATTTATTACAGTAGCCCAAACTTCTCTAACACATGCTTAAGGATTCTTGTGAACTATTCAATCAAGAAAAATATGGAATTAGTGTCGAAGTATGTGAAAAAAAAAATTCGAAAAATAATGATGGAGAATTTCGATATTCATCAATTTTTCTCATTGTCAAAAATTTATTACAGTAGCCCACACTTCTTTAACACATGCTTAAGGATTCTAGTGAGTTATTTCATCAAGAAAAATATGGAATAAGTATCGTACTATGTGAAAAAAAATAATTCGATAAATAATGATGGAGAATTTCGATAATCATCGATTTTTCCCTTTGTCGAAAATTTATTACAGTAGCCCACACTTCTTTAACACAAGCTTAAGGATTCAAGCGAACTATTCCATCAAGGAAAATGTGGAATCAGTATCGTAGTACGTGAAAAAAAAAATTCGAAATATTATGATGGAGAATTTCGATATTCATCAATTTTTCTCTTTGTCAAAAATTCATTACAGTAGCCCACACTTCTTAAACACATGCTTAAGGATTCAAGTGAACTATTCCATCAAAAAAAATATGGAATTAGTATCGTGGTATGTGAAAAAAAAAATCGAAAAATAATGATGGAGAATTTCGATATTCATCAATTTTTCTCGTTGTCAAAAATTTATTACAGTGGCCCACACTTCTTTAACACATGCTTTGGGATTCTAGTGAACTATTCAAATAAGAGAACTGAGGAAACGTGGCACGTGAAAAAAAAACAGAAATATTATGATGGAAAAATGGGATATCACCGATTATTCTCCGTTTCAAAAATTTAATACAGTAGGTCACAGTTTCCTCACATATGTTTTAGGATTCGAATGAACTATTTCGATCAGAAAAGTATGGAATTAGTGACGTGATATGTCAAAAAAATGTTCAAAGTATAATGCTGGAAATTTGCTATATCCACCAATTTTTCTTAGGTTCAAATGTATTACAGTAGCCCGCAATATTCTAACACATGCCATAGAACGCAAATGAACTATTGTGTCAGAGGAGTGTGGGCTACTGTAATAAATTTTTGACAAAGAGAAAAATCGATGAATATCGAAATTCTCCATCATTATTTTTTGAATTATTTTTTCTCACATACCACGATACTAATTCCATATTTTTCTTGATGAAATAGTTCACTAGAATCCTTAAGCATGTGTTAAAGAAGTGTGGGCTACTGTCATAAATTTTTGACAAAGAGAAAAATCGATGAATATCGAAATTCTCCATCATTATTTTTCGAATTATTTTTTTTCACATACTATGATACTAATTCCATATTTTTCTTCATCGGATAGTTCACTAGAATCCTTAACCATGTGTTAGAGAAGTGTGGGCTACTGTAATAAATTTTTGACACAGAGAAAAATTGATGGATATCGAAATTCTCCATCATTATTTTTCGAATTATTTTTTTTCACATACCACGATACTAATTTCTTCTTTTTCTTGATGGAATAGTTCACTTGAATCCTGTAGCTTGTGTTCAAGAAGTGTGGGCTACTGTAATTAATTTTAGACAACGAGAAAAATCGATGAATATCGAAATTCTCCATCCTTATTTATCGAATTATATTTTTTTACATACTACGATACTTATTCCATATTTTTCTTGATGAAATAACGAACTTGAATCCTTAAGCATGTGTTAAAGAAGTGTGGGCTACTGTAATAAATTTTTGACAACGAGAAAAATTGATGAATATCGAAATTCTCCATCATTATTTTTCGAATTTTTTTTTTCACATACTTCGACAATAATTCCATATTTTTTTTGATTGAATAGTTCACAAGAATCCTTAAGCGTGTGTTAAAGAAGTGTGGGCTACTGTAATAAATTCTTGACAACTAGAAAAATTGATGAATATCGAAATTCTCCATCATTATTTTCCGAATTTTTTTCTTCACATATTACGACACTAATTCCATATTTTTTTTGATTGAATAGTTCAAAATAATCCTTAAGCATGTGTTAGAGAAGTGTGGGCTACTGTAATAAATTTTTGACAAAGAGAAAAATTGATGAATATCGAAATTCTCCATCATTATTTTTCGAATTTTTTTTTTCACATACTACGACACTAATTCCATATTTTTCTTGATCGAGAAAATCAGAAGAATCCTTAAGCATGTGTTAGAGAAGTGTGGGCAACTCTAAAAAATTTTTGACAAAGAGAAATATTGATGAATTCGAAATTCTCCATCATTATATTTCGAATTTTTTTTCACGTACTACGATACTAATTCTGTATTTTCCTTGATGGAATAGTTCACAAGAATCCTTAAGCTTTTGTTAAAGAAGTGTGGGCTACTGTAATAAATTTTTGACAAAGGGAAAAATCGATGAATATCGAAATTCTCCATCATTATTTTTCGAATTATTTTTTTTCACATACCACGATACTAATTTCTTTTTTTTCTTGATGGAATAGTTCACTTGAATCCTTAAGCATGTGTTTAAGGAGTGTGGGCTACTGTAATAAATTTTAGACAACGAGAAAAATCGATGAATATCGAAATTCTCCATCATTATTTATCGAATTATTTTTTTTCACACACTACGATACTAATTCTATATTTTTTTTTGATGGAAAAACTCACTAGAATCCTTAAGCATATGTTAAAGAAGTGTGGGTTACTGTAATAAATTTTTGACAACGAGAAAAATTGATGAATATCGAAATTCTCCATTACTTTTCGAATTATTTTTTTTCACATACCACGATACTAATTCCATATTTTTCTTGATGGAATAGTTCACTTAAATCCTTAAGCATGTGTTAAAGAAGTGTGGGCTAGTGTAATAAATTTTTGACAACGAGAAAAATTGATGAATATCGAAATTCTCCATCAATATTTTTCGAATTATTTTTTTTCACATACCACGATACTAATTCCATAATTTCTTCGATGGAATGGTTCACTAGAATCCTTAAGCATGTGTTAAAGAAGTGTGGACTACTGTAATAAATTTTTGACATAGAGAAAAATCGATGAATATCGAAATTCTCCATCATTATTTTTCGAATTTTTTTTTTCACATACTGCGATACTAATTCCATTTTTTCTTGATGGGATAACTCACTAGAATACTTGAGCATGTGTTAGAGAAGTGTGGGCTACTGTAATAAATTCTTGACAACTAGAAAAATTGATGAATATCGAAATTCTCCATCACTATTTTCCGAATTTTTTTTTTTCACATACTATGACACTAATTCCATATTTTTTTTGATTGAATAGTTCACAATAATGTGAATTACTGTAATTAATTTTTGAACTGAAGAAAAATCGGTGATATCGAAGAGATTTGAAATATCCCGACAGATACGAGTATATGTACCGTCCGCGGGAAATTGCGTTACGCAGTTTATGTCGTTGTTCATATAATTACGTAATATGAGTTTCGATATGTTTGGGGATGCTTCATCCCCATCATCGGACAATATGATGTCGTTTAAAGTTTGTTTAAGAAAGAATGATGAATAATTTCATACCGTCCACCTTTTGGATGCATATTCAACTTGAATATTCAATATTTAGGGGTGTCTATTCCCTTGGGGTTAATAATTTCGAGTTTTTTGCTTGTCATTTATCTGTAATAAATGTGTAAGAAATTCTGGTGCCAATTCGATGACTTAATATTGCATTTTTTGGAAAATACAGACTGCGTGGTGCAGCTTTAATCTAAAGCTGGCCCACGCCATTTTTCTGGAAAACGGGAGCTGTAATAAATTTTTGCTTTGGGACGCAAATTTGTAATAAATGTGT
Organism: Myrrha octodecimguttata; assembly: GCA_958510865.1. NCBI lineage: Eukaryota > Metazoa > Arthropoda > Insecta > Coleoptera > Coccinellidae > Myrrha > Myrrha octodecimguttata. The sequence goes on from OY294060.1 coordinate 19,787,256, forward strand.
AAAAAATTCTGAGCAATGTTTTTTTGAAGTGTGCCATAAATGCTTGTGTAGCTTTAAGGACATTATAAAAAGCTGGAAAGAGAACAAGAATGGAACAGGACAAGGAACAAACTATGCAATGAATAGCAAGGTTTTACGCCTAATAATTCTACAGTGACAGATTTACTGGAGTTCTGTCGTGAGACATCCAGTATTATGGAAAGTTCTCAAGCCTATATAATTTACCAAGGCTTTGGAAAGGTGTTGATTGTGTCAATTATAACATCTTGTTGAGTGTGGAGCTCAGGTAGTATGCATCACATTTATGAGGCAGAAGTTTCAGTGTGAAATAGGTCATTATCGGGTCCTTTTTTTGATATTCATGAAGGATTTGCCACACTGCCTGAGGTACTACGAGAGTTAGCATATGATATCGACACAATTAATGCTTGGAGTATGCCTTACTATATTATCTGGCTGTAGAAAAATATTGATATTCGCATTCTGTATGGATGGCAAAAAGTAAGATTTGAAGAGACCAGGGACTTGGTTGTGGTAAGTCTAAAATTCGTGTTCAGAGATATTCTACAGAGAAAAGTCAAAATTATATGAACTCAAAGAAAGGTGCAGAAGTTGAACACACAACAAAAACAGATAACAATAGTAGAGAAAAGAAACAGCAATAAACACAACAGTATAAAGGCACCAATAGAATGTTTAAATAGAATGTTCCGATGCGAAACAGCGAGGGTGCATTCACGACGTCACCTGAGAGTTTATTCCAGATACTGAACCATGAGTCAAGGTAAGATGGCCCGACGATCAGTAATAACTGTGAAACAGCTTAAGTCATTTTCCTAGGGTCCGCTTCTTCGGTGTAGATGTTTTGGTTGATTGGGTGATTAGCTCTGATCAAGGTGGAATATTTGTTGATTTTTTGACAGATATTCGTCCTTGTGATATTGTTTGTTTATTATTACTGGTGATCTCTTTTCTTCACGAACCAATTCCTACCTTTGACTGAACACTCTATTGGAAATGAAATGTTCGCGGCACTTTGTACGAAACTATCACGCTTAAGGTTCAAGCTGTGACCACGCATATTGTTTATGTGCAGTTCGTATGAATGTGAGATATGGGTAACATAAACCAGCTGGTCTGTGTCGGTACTGAACATACAATGGAGCATATAGTGTACGGAAGGAAATGATTATATCCCCGCGCAGCCGCCATTCCTGCAGTGGAGTACAGAAAAGTTTTTGAGGTCCCGTTGGTTTCCGTCCAAAAGAGATTTCACTATATAGGAAAATTCAGGAATGAGTCCTACAATATCTTTATTCGAACAAATATAGGATCTATCTAGACTAAAATATTATACGATCGGCTGACCTCAGAGGACAGCTTACCTCGAAAGAAGGAGGGTCAAAAATAAAGTGAAATAATGTATATTTAAACTTTCTTCTTATATTGAAAGGTTTTCATCATCATTTGCTTGGGAAATGGGTAAATGAATGAATTATATTTTGACCATTGTTCCTACAATTCAAATTCTACTCATTTGTTGATTCTCTTTTTTGACCTCATTATTAACGACATTTCACAGTTTACCGTATCCTCTAATTGTATTATGTGTTTTCTAAAGAAGGAAAGGGAACGATATCTACTTGCTATTGAAATGTTGTTATGAGAGTTCTTCAAAATTGTTATTTTAGTAGCCTAAAGTACTTTCCATAGACTGTACGAAACTGTAGCAAAATCAATCGTTTTCGAAGTTCAAACATTTGCCTATAAGCCGAAACCTTCATATCTTAAATCTGTATCTTTGAATGCCCGATGATCAACAATGAATATCAGGATATCTACGGAACCATCAGGCGACTTTTACCTGTTCGTACCTCCGTAATTGGAACCAAATTTACTCAACAAATATCGAGTCCCAAGTCGATTCGTTTGGTAGTCATTCTGTTCACAGCCAGCCTCACCGCCGACCGTGAACACCTTCTGAAAAAATCTACTAATAATTGAAGCGCAGGTTTGGAGTTTGATAAAGAAGGCCGAACTCACGAATTGGTAATTTCCATATTCTTCAGATGCACCTAATCAAAATTACATTGTCCCAATAATTTTGAATATAGAGGTTGAATCGGATTGAAATCTAATACTCGATTAAAAGTGAAGGTTCATGCGAAATATCTTGAAGATCATATGGTAAGTATTTATTTTATTTATTGAACATTAGGAACACAAACAGGTCAAAGACTCATAAACAGTATCCACAAATTACATTAAGATGAGAATAAAATGAAAATCAGTGAAATCCTCTACACCACACCAAACCAATCTTGAAAACTTCACTGCATCAAAACATTTTTCCCGAGTTGTAGCTTGATGTTACACACTGAAATACATCCACAATTCATAGCGCATGGCAGGTTCGGAACATTCTAATTAAACAGATTTCGAAAGATCTTAGATTGAAATTCAGGACATTGAATGTGTACTTCCTGCAGTAAGTTCGGTACCTGCAACTCACCACTTGAAATCTTCCTCAAAATAACTACATCGCGTACACTCCGTATATTTTCAAGAGAAATCAAATTGAAATGATACTACATTGCGTCTATTTTTCAGAGAAATCAAATTAAAATGTTTTCTGTTCATATAATGAAAACTGACATTATCATTTGGAACATAGAAACTTCCTATAAAACTTAAATATTTGAGTAATGTATTTTGTAATCGTTCGATTATTTATATGTCATACTGCGGATTCTGAACGACCGAAGCGAAATTTAGTAGTACATAATAATTATAATAATAATAATAATAATAATAATGTTTATTCAGATTAGAAAGAACAAAATATAAAAGAACATTAATTTTCAGTAAATTAAACTCTGAACAAACAATTCAATCCACATGGATAGATATATCCGCCGGTGGATTTACATTATGGACAACACTAGTTCAACTCAAATCATGAACATTCCTACAAAAAAGTTACAATAAAGAGAAAGTTTAACAAATTCCAATTTAAAAAGTATTGCTATTTTTCAAATCAATCTGTGAGTGTATACAGAGCCTAGGTGTTGAATCGATATATTTACGCAGTTTTTTCTTGAATACTGTTGGAATTATAATCTTTTTTAAATTTACCGGTAAACTATTGAAAATTTGCGGTCCCAAAAATATATAACTCCGCTGTCCTATTGTTTTGTTTATTTTAGGTACCATCGTAGAATAAAGCTTATATCGGGTGTTATGTATATGTTTTATTTGTTGATTTTTATGAATTTGACTGTGGTGATTTATCATGAGTGACTGGTAAAATAACTGTCTCAAGTCATATAATCCACTCTCAGTATAAAGCAAGTCTGAGGAATATCTAAACGGCTTGAAAAACATTACCTTCAATATCCATCTCTGTGTCGTTTCAATTTTTTTTAAATGAACATTCATCAATCCTCCCCATGCTAGATTCCCATATGTTAAGTGTGACTGGACAAGTGCATAATACAACACTTTCATTTGGTCAGTTGTACAAAATGTTCTGAAAAATTTGAATCTAGGAATGAGGGACCTTAACTTTTTCACAATTTTATCTGCTTGTTTTTTCCACTGAAGTCTATGATCGATATATATTCCCAAATATTTCACAGTATCTGCGGCTGTTATTACTATAGGTGGGCTATTAGTGGTTGATATATTCAAATTCAAATTAGGCAACTGAGGTAAGTATCGGGTATAGCTGGTGAAAGCAACAAATTTAGTTTTCTCGACATTTATGGTAAGTACTTTATAATTTAAAAACTCAATAATTTGTGCAAAGTCTACTTCAATTCTCTTTTTCAGGTTGCCCCAGGAAGTGTCTTGGTAGATTATAGCAGTATCATCAGCAAAACTAAGGATAATACCAACCGATGGTAAGTCAAAGAGATCATTTATATAAATGATAAAAAGTAATGGCCCAAGCACTGTACCTTGAGGTACACCATATTTTACTTCCCTGAATCTTCCCACTTCATCCCCAATTTTGACAGCTTGTAATCTGTGACTTAAATAGCTTTCCATTAATTTCAAAGATTGACCTCTAAAACCTATTCTCTCTAATGACAATAATAACTCATGATGACTTACTGTGTCGAACGCTTTGGCGAGGTCGATGAATACACAGATGGTTGGTATCTTGTCATCAATAGCTTTATATATTTTACCTGTCAAATATGCTATTGCATTCTGCGTCGACCTGCCCGCTCTAAAGCCGTATTGTTGATCTGAAATCAGGCCGTATTTGTCTAAAAATTTAGTTATTCTAACTTTTAACACTTTTTCAAATATTTTAGATATTACAGGAGATATTGAAATCGGTCGGTAATTCGAGCATAATGATCTGTCCCCAGACTTATATAAAGGTACCACAATTGATTTTTTCAGAACATCAGGATATTGTCCCATCTCAATTGCCCTATTGATAACAAATGTAATGGGTGTAGCTATGAACTCTGCTGTATTTTTTAATATTTCTGTTGTAATCTTATCTATTCCCGCTGATTTACTGTTTTTTAAAGAATGTATTATTTTTATTACTTCATCTTCATCAGTTTCCATTATAACGATTGAGTTTACATTTCTTTTTAGTTTGAATTTAACGCTGGTACTTTTTATTTCTTTTGCCAATTTTTCACCTATATCTATGAAAAACTCATTAAACACATCTGGCAATTCTTTTTTATCAGTTATTTTTTGTCCTACGTTATTCGCCACAGATGTTGGTTGCATTAAGGGCGTTTTCCGGTCAAGATTTCTTAGGACTTTCCAAAGTTGATCTGGATTTTTTGCATTACTATTGATTTCATTTCTATAATACTCAATTTTTCTTTTCGTAATTAGTTGTTTGAGGGTGCAATTGTATCTTTTTAATTCATTTGTCAGTATAATATTATTTGCATTATTTTTACATTTTTTATAGATTTCATTTTTGTAGTTAATTGACTTAATCAGTCCCTTGGTGATCCATGGAGTGCGTTTTCTTTCATTTCTAGAAATATTAACTATGTACTTACTTTGTTCTATGAGCCGTGAAAAAATTTCAAAAAACACATCCATTGAGTGGTGACTGTCATTCTTATCTATAACACTACTCCATGTTTCATTTTTAAGTAAGTGTCTAAGTTTCTTAAAATTTACAAATTCCCTACTTTGATCATACTTAATACTTTTTCCACAGTTTTCAGGAAAATCAATCTGCACCACCACCGGTTTATGATCTGTGATCAAATGATCAACTACCATGGAACATACAGTATCCAACTGTATGGATCCCTTCAACATTATATGATCATAACAAGCTTTCTCTCTAGTTGTTGAGTTTATAGTTGACAAATAACCATATTCACTTAAAATGTTCAAATATTCTTCCCTGTTAGTAGAATCAACTATTAAGTCTATATTTAAGTCACCAACTATTAATGAAACTTTACTCTTTGGCCTATTTTCTTGTAAAAACTTTTCTAGGTCTGTAATAAATTCCGAAGGACACAGAGATGGAGATCTGTAAACTGCAAGTATATTTATCCCCACAGAATGAAACCCCAGGCGAAAAAGAACGGCATTTACAGGACCGATTTTGACAAACTCGTATTCCAGATCTATACCATTTTTCACATAAACTAATATGCCATCATTTTTGTTGAGATCCCCTGAATTATAAATCGATGTATAACCCTGCATATTAAACAAATTTTTATCACAAATTTTAAAAGTTTCTGTTAATATTAAACAATCTATATTTCCCAAACACCCATCAATGAAAACCTTAAATTCATCAATATTCTTACTCACACTTCTTATATTATTATGTAACAATGTGAAGCAATTTGAATTTTTATTACTCACAGATTCCCAAAATTCCTTGGAAGACACTATCTTATCATTTATCTTAGGTACATTGAAATTTTTAATGTAACTTTCCATAAAAAAAAATGATTCCAGCTATTAATAAACCATTAACTACATCTACGTTATTATTGATCTAGGTGTTCTAGATCTTTTTCGGATTTAACATGAAGTGGTCTTGCTGATTCCGTTTTCCTGAGGAATATTTTCCCATCTTTCACCCACACATAAGCATACTGATGCTCCCTCCTGAAATTCCTGGCCTTGGCATACAGTTCCTGTTTATAACGTGGCAAATCTTCATTGAAATAAACGATGTTTTCCTGCTGAAACCCACAGTCCTGCATCTTCAGTGTTCCGTGAGCTTTTCGCCGTTCTAGTATTCTCCTCCTTGTATCTTCATTCTTCAGCTTGATCAGGATTGGCGCATTCAGTTTTCTAGAAATTCGTGTTGACAAGAATTCCTCTCTACTTATGTCAACATTTATAGTTTTAATAATTTTTTGAACTAACTCTTTGGTATTTTCTGATTCTTGAGTGGGCACATTTGTGAGTATGATATTTTTGTTTCTACTTTCAAGTTCAATTTCTTCCATTCTCTCTTCCAAAGCTCTTATCCTCGTATTAGCAATATTAAATTTTTGCTGCTCCCCCTTTAATTTTTCCTTAATCAATTTGTTTTCCTGTTTCAACTCCTCGAATGAATCCGACAAAAACTGAAGAGTCTGACTGATCTCTCTACGGAAAATCTGCATATCCTCTGTAACCCTTTCATGATTACTTCTCATTTCTCTCATAATGTCCCCAATTGTGATTTTCTCATCTTCATCAACGTTGTCTTCCCCATCCGAACTCATTTCTCGAATAATAGATTGTCTTCTATTTTTGGTGCATCCTGTACACTCCCATGAAGTATTTGACTTAACCATTTCTTTTATTTGGGTTTTTTGCAAGCCAGTACAATCCTCACAGGTCCATTTATGACAACGGCCGAAACATAGTACCTTGTAATCTGTTTTGGAAAATTTTTTATTACATTTTCCGCAATTTGCCTGTTCCGCCACTGCCGATGACTGTTTATTGGATCTTCCCATTTTTTAGCACCAATTTATGCCGAGTCCTTATCTCAAATTTTCCAGCAGTGTATTGTTTCACATATGTGTGAAACAATTTACGATAATTCCTGAGATGGAAAACATCAACAATTATTCTTCTCTATATGACTCCAATTCAGCTAACATTCACCACCAAATATATCGTTAGTACGAAAAATCTTCAGCTTTCCAACAATGTCAAATTCACTGCAATATTTCCACTTTCCCTAAACAAAATCTAGAAAACAACGACAGCGCACCAAATAACGTGTTATCCATACGACATCTGAACATGAAAAACCCGCAAAAATCGCAAAATATAAAATATTTGAAAATGCATTATGAAATTTTTCTAAATTCTAACCGATCGATCATCACGAAATTTTGAACATAAGTATTTGCCATTTAGTTGCTGAGTTTCATCTTGATCAGATCAGTATTTTTTGAGTTGTTTCGGAAATAAGGCTGAAGTTTAGAAAACAGACATTTAAAATACTGTTGTTCTATAATGACTTCAAGATATGTGCCAAATTTTATTGAAATCTGATGGATTTGGTCTGAAAAAAGAAATTTTCAACAAAATCTTGAAATATGTTCCAATTTATTTTTCCACTTGTAGATTCTTCACGGAATTAAGCACGAAGTTGCGCGTTAGTATTCTGCCACTCAATTCGAAGCTTTGATTTGAGTCCGACAGTTCATCTTGAGATATCGAGAAAATAGCCTCAAAATTTCAAGTAGATACGAAATTTTACATATTTCCTTCACAATACCACATCGAACTGAAACTTGGAGAACTGTTAATAAATAGCCAAGACCTTTTTGAAATCTGATGAATGCTTCATGAACAAACAAATTTTCTCAGAGGCACAATGATCAACTACAAGGTTTCTGCCAGATTTCATCGGAATCTGATAGTAACTCGCCGGAAAAAAAATTGGTAAGATAATTTTTGAAATTTTCGGGAAAAAATTCTATCAGATCAGATTCTCACCAAGTTGAGTGTTGTTATTCTTTTACAAATGAAAAATTTAAATTTGATCGCATCAGTAGTTTCTGAGATATCTGATATCTCAGAACATCACTCAAAACTTCAAACTGATATTATTCCGAAACCGTTAGCCAATTCGGTTCATTAACGAACTCAACCGAGATATATAGGATCCAAAACTGAACTGAAAATTTCAAGGTCCTTTCCTTCGAAAGAGTACTCACGTACGGCCGGCCGGACGGTATTGAATTTGACGGTGAATTATTCTTCAGGGAGTCCCAATAAATCCATCTAATAAATCAATTGTGTCATTTACTAAGTGAGGTGTAGCGCCATCCTGTTGAAACTAAATGTCCTCTAGACCAATATTCATTAATTCAGGCCACAAAAATTCGGTTATCATCCGAGAGTATCGATCACCATTGACAGTTACAGCTTCACCAGCAGCATTTTCAAAGAAGTTAGGTCTAATTACAAAACCTGACCATAATGCACACCAAACAGTGACTCGTTTAAGATGCATAAGTTTCTCATGAATAGTTCGTGGATTTTCTCATCCCAGATACGACAATTTTCTTTATTAACAAAGCCATCTAGTTGAAAATGTGCCTCATCGAAAAACACGATTTTTTGAGAAAAATCATCTGGTTGTTTATTGATGAAATTGACAAATGAACGACGTTTTAAATGATCTAATGGCTTTAGTTCCTGTGATATTCGAACCTTATATGCCTTCGGAGCTGAATCCTTGTGTAAAATACACCATGTTGTGGAGTCCAACTTGCTGTGAACGTTGTCTGGACATTCCAGTGTCTTCAGCAACACTTTCATGAACCAAGTCAATATTTTCTTGTGAACGACCGCTACGACTTTCATTTTAACTTTTTTGATATTCTACCGAACCGATCTCTTGAAATTTTTCAATATATAGATAGATAGAAAGATAGATAGATAGATAATATCCTTTATTCCATAGTATGTATAAAACTCACACATAAGGGGAGCAGTGTTAAAATCGAGTTAAACAAATCACCTCAAATAATCACTCAAACAATATGGTTCCATAGCAACCAAATATTTTCTGACCTTTTTCTTGAAAATCTTGGAATTATTTAAAAGTTTGATTATATTAGGTAGATTATTGTACAATTTGATACACATATAAGATGGATACTTTTCTGATTGAGACAGTTTATGTATAAGATAGTGTAGATTTTGTGATCTTAAAGGATAATTACTCTTACTAGTTTCGTTCTTGAAGAAAAATTTGAATATTCTAAAACATAAATACCAAAAATAAATAAATAAATAAATAAATAAATAAATAAATACTCCCCCACATGATTGAATATAATTCATTTTGAATATGTACCTCGAAACTCTCTTCTGCAGAACAAATAACCTGCTTACTTCTGAGCTTGATCCCCAGAAAATAATACTATATCTCAACAGGCACTCAAAATTTGCGAACTATATAGTTTTCAAATTATTTACATTCAAATATTCTGCTAATTTTTCAATAGCAAAACCAACACTACATAGCTTTCCGGAAAGGTACTCTATGTGAAACGACCATTTTAGGAAACTATCCAGATAAACTCTCGAAAATTTTACAGATTCCTCAATTCTGATATCACAGTCAGTCAGATTCAAAACACTCTCTTTTCCTTTTTGAGATGTGTTTGTGCTAGATAATACAGCTGTTGTTTTGCTTTCCTTCATAATCAATTTGTTCTTTGCAAACCATGATTTTAACTGATCATAAATTGAGGAAATATTTAAAAGCCACTTCGATCCGATTTTTATTTTCAGAGATATTGTGAAGAAAGATGTGAAATTTTGTGATTATCACCTGGTCATCCGAAGAATGACTGACGCGTTCAAATTGAGACTTCGTTATTGGTTGTTGAATTTCGACAAACAACTTCATGCAAAACAGAGTCGTTTCAGTGAAGAAATTGAAAACAAAATTCCTCAAGACAGTTCTAAATTTAAGTTTGAACGATGTTCTCGGCATACAAGGAGGCATGAAACTCAAATTTCTTGTTTATTTCCTCGGTATCGTCAGTATTTCCGGATAAACTCAAGATATAATGCTGATTCGATAATGATTAAATTTGTCAACCACTTGGCAAATGCTGATGCGTTAGCTACTGCAAAGTTTCGTGATTATTTTGTCATTTAAATAATAAGAAAAAATTAGAATTTTTCTTTCCAAAAATTTTCTATTTCGCAATCTTTTCAATATATGCTTCTCACAAAATTTTGAATGAACCTTTCCGTTGTCGTTTATCGAGTTTGTTCTGATGACTGCGCGTTGTTAATTGCCTAAATAACACTACTTATTGAATTTTGTGCTGAAAATGGTCATGAACGATTAGGTTGGACTACCTGAAGAATAATCCGTCGTCAAATTCAATACCGTCCGGCCTGCCGGACATTCGTACTCTAACTGTTGAAGGAAAGGACCTTGAAATCTTCAGTTTAGGTTTGGTACCTAAATATCTCGGTTGAGTTCGTTAATGAACCGAATGGGCTAACGGTTTCGGGGTGATATCGATTTGAAATTTTGAGTTATGTTCTGAGATATATATATATATTCTTTTGAGAACGAGCATTACAATTCTAAGATATATCACAGTGTTAGCAGAGGGAATGTAAACGGGGTACCATACATATTTGCGTATGATACAAGAGCACAGATAAAAACCTCAGGAAAAATTCTGTCTCCCCGCATAAGTGTAGTAATTTGTTTATAGAAGATGGATGGCATCTTTTTCATTTGAAAATAATTTTTTCGTCATCTTGAATTCATTTCGACAAAATATCTTGACATAATATCTGAAACAGAAAGAGGGACAGAAAACCAGAAGGAAGCAGTAAATAATATTACCTACATTTGCTCATGACCGAGAGGGTCTTTCGACCAGGTTCAGTCCTCCAAGCGATGATTTTCAGATCCTCAGATAAACGAAGAACGCTGAGATATAGCCCGGAAACTACTGATGCGATCGAATTGACATTTTTCATTTGTAAAAGAATAACAACAACTCTCAATTTAGTGGGAATCTGATCATTAGAAATTTTTCTCCGAAATTTCACAAATTTTTGAAAGAATTTCGTTACTCCACATAGTCACAATATACTGCCGCCAACGCCGACCAAGAGTAAACTGCAAATCCCCTCGGCTTCGATTTTTGGAAATTTTTTTTGACCATGATTTAGAACTAATTGAACACTGATTTCAATCCAATTCCATTTCATTTCAATTCATTTTGGAAAGGTGAAATTTTACAATTGGTACTAGTTATATTCATAAACTAAGGCACCTAAGCATACTTGTGTTGTGCCTGTTTTGAATGCATACATTAAATATGTGCTACATAGTATTCAAAGTTTCCATGTTGAGATGGCAAAATTCTGATCCGATCAAGAAGCAAAAACATAAATCATCCTCCATAAAAAAAAGAACACATATATGCTACATTACTAACGATACAAGGCGGTCACTATTCTCAGAGACATATTTATTCATTCTTCTATTAAACAATTTAGTGGTGAGAGTTTTGAGGTCATTTGGAATGGTGTTGTATATACGAACCCCATCATTAGACATGCAGTTCTTGTCATTCTATCACAAACATAGTGCCCTGTCACAGATTGCCTCGTTTCATAGTTATGCTTAATTCTTCTTGAGTGACCATTCTGATGGACACATTTGAGAAGCACACCAATATGAATTTCCTTCACATCCAGCAATCCTTGAGCTTTGTAAATACTTTTTACTTCTTCTCTATTTTCAAGTTTGAGCATTACTCGAATTATGTAATTTTGTGCAACTTGTAGTCTTTTTAAAACATTCATATACGCTGCACCCCAAATTATGATTCCACATCTGAGAAAGGATTCCACCACACTATTGTAAATCATCTTCAAGCTATCCCTGTCCGAAATTTTCCTTAGAGTATAAAATTTGTAGGTCAATTGTGTGGATTATATTTGAGATACCCGTCAATATGTATTCCAACATATCTTATCGAATCCACTCACTGCACTTCCTGCGTAGCCTCAGCAATTTTCAAAGATGGAAAGTTAGCTGGTTCCTCCGCAGAAGTTAAGGAAAACGCTATGAACTTGGTCTTCAGATGGGAGACGATAGAACACTCATTGTAATAAAGCAGGTCGTTCATGTACACCAGAAATAAAGTGGGGCCTAGCATAGTTCCTTTTAGAATGCTTGTTTCAACAATTCTTTTTTAGTACCTTATTTTAAAATTTTGAACTTTTCTGTAAACCCAGAAAACTTGGGTTCTGCTAGTTTATCGTCAAACTAGCAGAATTCACCCTGTGATAGATATGTTATTGAAGAAATAAATATGTCATTATTAAGCACTAGTTCAACAATAATTCAGACCCCCATTCTTGAAATCTTCACCCTTCTGTAGACCGAGAGAACCCAGTATGTAATAGATAAGTCATTGAATAAATGAATACATCATAACCAAGCACTAATTAAACACTAATTTATACCCTTATTTTGAAAATTTTCGCTTTCCGTCTTTCGGAGATGTACAATTCCGAAGTTTCGAATTAGGAGGAATGAATTTATTCCTGAATATTTGATTTATACTCTATCACCGAACAAATTTTCTATCGACCCTGCGAAACGGAACTTGTCTCGCACTTGTAGAATACGTTTCTTTTTTATTTTTGATTGAACACTAATTTCACCTTTGATTTTTGCAAACCTTTTGCAGACCGAGAAAACCTGGGAGCTGCTAGCTTGACGTGAACCTGTTATAGACATGTAATTGAAGAAATGAATATGTCTTTACTAAGCACTAATTCAACACAAACTATGACCCCTATTTCAAAATTTCACGCTTTTCTCATTTTGGATAAATACAGTGATAAACAGAAAATTCGAATGGTAATAATGATTTGAATCAAACTTCATACATTAATCCGATATTCAAGATAAAATAGCACTATGGGAGAGGATTCCCCAATATTAGAGGCCTGAAGCATTCCCCGTTCACCTGAGGTTTTGGAAAATCATCGCTTGGAGGACCGGACCTGGTTTTATAGAATCTCCAGGTCAGAGAGCAAATTTAGTATAACAAATTTAAATATTGAAAAGATTTCCAAGGCAGTGGTGAATATTTATCGAAATTGTCTGACGACTGTGGCGCATAGGTTATACTCATTCAGTAAACGCACACTGCAACCGAAGAAAATCTCAGTGAAAGAGGTTCCATAGCAGGTTATGTATTTATTGATTTTCTTTTGAACCCAATTTATGGCCTAGATTGTTATGTAGAGAAATCGTTGGTCAGCAATGGTGAATTAATTCGTAAATGGAAAGATGATGGAGTTTTTTATAGCTTTTCAAATTTTGTAATATTTTCATCATCAATATTACTAATACCCTCTGGCCTAGATATTTTTTTCAGGTCCTTCAATTTATCATGGTGATTTTGATTGTCAGCATAATATGTGCGGCTGTGCAATAAATGATAGAAATGGTTTAGCATTAACTGAATGGATTTAAATTAACGATTTTCATCTTGTTTTTTGAGGCGAAATAGGTCTTCATTTCATTCTTCCAGATTGAATAGAGGATACAATCCAGATTTGAGCATAGTTTCTCGTGATAATGATTTAAAACCTATTCCTGTTAATCGTAAGGTTCTCAATGATGACCTTTTATTATCATGCTCGCAAAAAATGGATGCAGAAGCACCCCGGAAGAAAACTAGGATGCCCACAATTTGGTGAACTCATGACAAAAAGTTAGGGAAAGTCGGCCACTGCAGGAAATTCAATGTCAGGTTTCAGGGCCACTGGCATATTTCCCTGGAATCTTGATGCTACACCCGATTATGCCTACATAGTGTTATGAATCGAGCTGTTGTTATGAATTGAATAATTTTGAATTTTCGTCAAGATCCAATCACAATAAAACATGATTTTGAATTTTGATTTAAATTTTTCGCGCCTTTCTGTCTCTATCTCGAGGTGGATTCTATGATGTGAAATAACAACAGTTTGTAGAATTTTGAATAATAATATTTAATGAAAATAATAAAAGGAAATCAGTATGAATGCCAAACTAACCAATTACCTAACTCAATTAATTAAATTAAATTTAAAAAAACACTAATAATAATGCCCTTTTTGCTCTCATCCACGGTGTTTCTAGTCTATATCATTTTGTTGCTCGATATTGTTCTGTGGTTCTGTTTTCTGTATAACCTCCAAAGTCCATCATGTTTATTTTCTTCAAGTTTCAAGGGTAAACTTTCAAATGAAGTTTATTTGCCTCGAATATACTTATATGGATTTAATTACTGCTGGATTATCTTTTCTGGCAAGTTTATCTTGTTTCAGTTTCAAGATTCCATGTATTAAACTCTCTATTTTGCTTCCGTGGTGCCAGTCACTTAAATTCAGTTTTTATTCACTTTGGTTTCTGACTGAAAAATTACGATGTTTCGAAAAATGTTTACAAGGAGCAGCTACAGTCTTGACGATGGTTGAAAATGGACTAAAAACTCTGTGCTCGAGCTTCGGTATTTATACCTTCATTAAATTTTCTTCAAAATATAGTCAGGCCATGACTTTTCAAAATGTCTTTCAAAATGATGCTTTCGCAGTTTTCCCCTCAGAGGTAGGTAAGTTTTCCTTCTTCGAACCTGATCTAGAAAATTAGGCCGTATTTTTCTCCGTATTTTGATGTGCCTTTTGCCTATTTTCTAAATCTCTAATATACAAAATTTTTCAAATTTTATGCCTAAATGTTACAATTTTTTTAAGTTCATTTGCCTAGTATTCATGAATTTCTACTTACAATTGCCAAAAAATGCTTTCATTATATTAAACAAACCATATTTCTAAAATATAGCTGCAATTTTGTTCCTTCGGAAACCTGATGATTACATTATATGCAATTTATGGGTCGAGACATAATTTCTATCCTAAATTTACATTTTCTTTGAAATTCTACATTTAATTTCTACTTGTAATTGCTGGTTCTAATCAATTCAGACCTATCATAATAACTTTCAACAAAATATTACTTAAATTCCTCATAATTTACTACTTTTCGACTAGATAAGGCATTTCATAAAATTCAAGGTATTAATACAAATTCTTGTAATTTCAGAACATAAGAAGCCTGATAAGAAGGATAATTTGAAAGAATTATGTGCCCTGAATAAACTAGTGAAATACTGGAATAAAAGTCTCTGGATTTGTTACTGAATCGTGATTGATTTGTACATTTCTTATATTTTATGATAGAATTTACTATGTTTGAGGCCTGGAATTAACTCAATTTTATATTATGATAATAAATGATTGAATATATGAATTTGTGTTCATCCGTGAGTTATTCTTTATGTTTTTTTGATACCGATTAAGAAAAATTCATAACAATAGTTTCTGATCGAATGGTAGGGAGTGAAAACAGAGAAGGCCAGGTACATACACAAGTAACAACAGAAGAAAGCAGACGTCCGATCAATTTGAAAGTTGCCATCATAATATGGAGCCTGGGTGTTCCTGAAAAGAAGCTGAAAGAATACTCATTCCAGATATGACGCCCAGAAAACTTCTAACTCGCATCAATCCTACACCAGTATAAGTAGCTCCGGCAAGAAAATGAGCAAAGACAGTTGCTACCCTATTAACTTCTGTCGAGCACATTGCCAGCGTGAAAGATAGGCCAACGAATAAAAACTGTAATAATTCCATGAGTCATTGTAAGCGAAGGTACCAGAATTGAGGCTCAATAGGCTCTCAAACTCTACGAAGCGTGACTCATCAGCTTGCAAATTCAATGAACTGTATAAGAACAAATAATTTAATTAACTCACCAAGGCTAGTAGAGGTGTTTCCAATGGAATTCTTGCTTCAGTTTTTGCAGCATCTACTAAATGTGCTATTCTTTTTCTGCATTCATCCAAACCTATGAGATGATGATTCGTCCCTTCAGATTTCACTGTTGTTATGACCTGTCCTGAAGTGTCTATGAGTATCAACGTTGAATGAGTTGCCCCACTGCAAAAAATGATGCAAAGGTTAAATGGTCGTTGATGTATTTTATACGAAATTGTCGATAAGAACTGATGTGGAGCAAGGAGCATTCACGCTTTCGACGAAATTCGGCATGAAGCCCTCATTCTTCAAGAACTAGTATGCAGTTCGATCTGATCTTTTTTTTTTAATATTGATAAAGTAAAATTCCGAATGGATATATCTACGGAATCCTTGGGTGGATTTTACCCATTCACGAATTCGACCTCCATAACTGAGCCCCAAATCTGCTCTTGAAATACCTGATATCCAAGTCTAACTTAGAAATTCGATAGTTGTGAAGCAGGTATGAACATCAATTGCGATCGCCAAATTCGTGAATGGGTGAAATCGACCTAATGATTCCGCAGTTATACATACCAGTTCAAAATTTCATTTTCCCAATATTTTCAGAAATGAAGATCGGATTGAAGTGGATCTAGTACTTGGTTGAAAAATTAAACTTGAAGGATTATGTAGAATTTCGTTAAGAACTTATGATTTGAAGATTGCAAAAGTCTTTCGACAGGAAGTAATGCTGGTTTGGAAAAGCAAACAGGCGGGTTATGTATTCTTTGAAAATTTGAGGAAACACAAGAATTTTCAGGAAAATGCCGAAATGTCCAATTTTTTCAGCTTTGTGACAATACGATCCTCCGAAAACTGAATATTAATTTTCGCGGTGATATTCTATAGAACTTGTTTCAAAGATTCAGTCTGATCGAATAAGTACTTCTTGAGATATTGAGTAAATTACCTCGAAACTTGAAATGAATAAAACTGTTCGATAGGTTTCGCCGTTTAACGAACTTAACTGTCGCATTTCGATATACAACCCACCATGGAAGTTTCCAGCAGCCATCTCTTTCCGTTCGTAGACTGGTTGCAGTGAAAAAGTGTTGGGATAAATATCATTCCTTTCCGAATTTATTCCCAATCATGTCTAATATTCTGGATTCTAGAATTGCTGAATCGAAATCTCGTAAATCTCTATGGATTAACGATTTTCTTTATTCTAATAAAATTGAGAAAAAAATTTGGCATTCGGAATGAAAATTGTGTGATGTTTTCAACAGAGGTTATCAGCGATCCCCCAGAAAAAGTCCGTAGTTTTAATCGACTTAGAATAGGTCATGGTCGCTTCAATGATTTCCCCTTCAAATGGAATTCAAATGAAAGTCCAAGGTACGAATGTGGAGAAGACAAGGAAACAATAGCAAAGTTTGTTAAGAGTTGTCCAATATATAAATTTGACTATGGGGTCGAGGCAATTCCTTCGGTGTCTGATTCCTTCTTGAGGTGGATCGTGAACTTCAAATTGATTCAATGAGTAATAAATTATTTACTGGGTCATATTGGTTTTTTAATTCTTTTTTTTGTTTTCGAGTGTGATTACGAATTATTCACCTCCATACGGGCAGACATAGTTTTTACTGAAGTTTTCATCTGTGCTCTTGTATGATACGTGAAAATGTATGGTAACCCGTTTACATTTCCTCACCTGATACTGTGATAAGTGATAACACATATTGTTTGATATGAAATAGAAATTTACTGGTCATTATCCTAAGAATATATTATTCTGGGACTAATATACAAAATTAATCCTATCACAACGGCAATTACTAATATAAACTCAATTGTTTGATCGTTTAATATCTCATTGAATTCAAAGCGTTCTTATTATCAAACTCTTTTCGTTCCTCCAAAATATAAAAAGAAATTTTAAGTTCGAGAAGTCTAACTATGAAAATAATGAGTGAGTACATCCAAAATGATTATCGATTGAAGCTTATTTTGGAAGGATTTTGCATTATTTTGTCGATTTTTTTTGGGGAGTTCCACTCCCTAGTATCTGAAACAGATGTATCAAAATTAAGTAAAATTGTTTATTTATGGAAAACGCCTAAGGGTAGATTTTTGGAACACAGGTTGTCTAATGAACAAGACCGGAAACAATATAAAAGATAAACAAAGCGAATCATGACGTTCCAGATTACGAATCTGACTCTTTCATCGGACAAACGAGAACATTTGCAGCATTGGTACATTTTACGCGGAAACAGCATAATTGACTTCTTTGAGTAGCACTTATTTCTCGTTTTCATCCAAATTTCTTGATGATAAATTGATAAACGTTCATCAATGAAATTTTTATTAGTGGAGAAATTCTTGAATGGATTTTGTCGTTTTTGATCAATGCATTTAATTTTCAAACAAATTTTTGTTTGTCTGATGAAATAGTCAGATTTATACTCTGAAACGTCGCAGTTTGCTTTTTTGATCGTTAGTATTGTTCTGGTATTGTTAATTGGGCAACTTTTCTGTAATCCTGCAATCAGCAAGGGCTTTTTGCATGAAAAAAACAATTTTATTTTATTTACAATAGTTGAGCCTTGAGGAATTGGAAGCGAAATGTGAAATGAAGATGAATTGCTTCGTGGACTGGTGCCGCGAAAATGGTTCGATGGTGAATGTTGGAAAGACTGAATGCTTATACTTCAAGCTGAGTAAATTTGATATGAGAGATGAGAATTTGCAATTTTTTCACCTGAATGAGCAAATTGTATAAAGAGCGAAACAAAATTTCTGGGATGATTTGGCTCTGTATGGATGACGGCTTGGACTGGTCAAAACATAAAGATACGGTCTATGGTATGCTTGGTAAATCCTTTTATGCAATCCATAGACTGAAAGAATGCTTTCCCGCGTCGACTCTACTGGATATTTACTATAGCTCGGTCTATTTCCACATAAATTATGACATCGTAGTGTGGGGAAGTTCTGGTGAAGTCCAGAGAGTGTTTGTATGCCAAAAGAGAACTTTGGGAGCAATTTTCAAAATCAAGCCAAGGGAGTCAGGGAGTCCTCTAGGCCTTCATTACTCAAATATAATATTCTCACAGTGCCTTCTTTATACTTATGAGTGTCTCATAAATATTTAGGAAAATTCAGACAAAATAGCTTTCCAGCAGTCACATGTCCATCAGACATGGGGAAAGACTTTGTTTTCCTAGGCACAGGACAACAAAATTCCCGTCCTTCCCTGTTTACCAGAGAATACAATTTTATAATCATCTCCCAATAGACAACTTCAGCCCAAGTTGCCAACCCACAATTTTCTTCACAAATTTACTTACACTTGGGAACGGGAATTTCAGGACAAATTCGACAAGATCAGGTTCGCGTTATTTATAGATATCCGTAAAAGATGCCTCGGCTCCTCAAACAACATAATTCCTTCCAAATATAGGTTTTGGTTAAGATCATCTCCGATTGGCTGAAATTTAAGTTGGGATTCCTGATTTCATGTTAATAGTGTCATGTTTATATTGGATATGTTCCGCAAATCAACTTGGATATTTCGGTTGCCGGTTTACCATTCCGTAGATATGAAATATTCGGTTGGTTCCTGAAAAAAAGGTTAATTACGGAATTTGATTGATGGAAAAAAGTTATTTCTGTCACCAGAACGACAGTCAATGTTTTATGGTAACATATCCATAGCATAGAACAATCTTTATCTACTTTATGATCCATAGAATATAGAAGAGACAACAATCAACAATGGAAAAACAACGAGGTATGGTCTATGGAGCATAAGGTTAATAGAGATTGTTCTATGCTAGGGATATGTTACCATAAAACATTGATTGTCGTTCTGGCGCATAGACTCAATAGGTCTATGTTCTGGTGACAGAAAGATTGCTTCTTCATCAATCAAATTCCGTAATTGACCCTTTTTTTCAGGA
Organism: Myrrha octodecimguttata; assembly: GCA_958510865.1. Lineage (NCBI taxonomy): Eukaryota > Metazoa > Arthropoda > Insecta > Coleoptera > Coccinellidae > Myrrha > Myrrha octodecimguttata. The sequence continues at coordinate 19,807,043 of OY294060.1, forward strand.
ACCAACCGAATATTTCATATTTACAGAATGGAAAACCGGCAACCAAAATAACCAAGTTGATTTGCGGAACATATCCTTCATAAACTTGACACTTTTAACGTGAAATTAGGAATCCCAACATAAATTTCAGCCTAACAAAAACCTATATTTGGAAGGAATTATCTTGTTTGAGGAGTCTTTATTATCTTTTACAGATATTTATGAATGATGCGAACCTTATCATGTCGAATTTGTTTTGAAATTCCCGTTCCCCAGTAATAATAAATTTGTGACAAAAATTGTGGGTTGGCAACTTGTGCCGAAGTCGTCTACTGAATACAGAAATCTTAGCGACACTCAGTTCAAAACAGCCATATAAAGTGATTTGATTGTTCGTACTGTTTTTATCGTGTTTTAATTTAATTGTTGTCATTTTACTATACTGTTTTTATACTACCTTTTTTATGTACCTTTCATGACCTGTCCTATCTAGATAAATTAGCCTAAAGGACCAATAAACATTATTATTTTTATTAGTATTTCGACGCATCTGACAGTTAGACTCCTTCCATTTCCATGGGTGATTCGTTCAGTGGATCAGAAAACTTTTGGCAGGATACAGCGGGTGCAGAAATGCTGTATCAGGTCCATGTGTAGAATCAGGAAGTAATTTTATGTATCATACACGTTGGGACAATTGAGTTGGCTTCCAATAATGATTTGTTTTGAATTTTAAGACCTACTTAGATTATTATCATTTTGAAGAGAAGCCCACATTATTTCTACAATAAATTGGTTTACAGAGCTGACGTTTATAATGTCAACATACGTCGTAGAAGTATATTTTCGTGCCCGTGTCCAAATCACAGAACATACTTACTGAAGGCCATCTTGAATTTGCTTTTCAATGTAAACAAACTCAAGTTAGTTTAAGTAGAAGAGCAAACTCAAGGCGGCCTTTAGTAAGAAAACTTCAAGGAGCATTTATAAATACAGCCCTCAGTTACAATATTTGCATGCTGTAAGACAGTATTCCTCATGAATTCGAACTGTTAACTGAAAGTGGTTTCAAGATAGTGGTTAAAGCTTATCTCTCCGATTCATCATCAACATTTTTCATTCTGTGAATTATGCTTGTTAAAATGCTTATATATATTTTTTTTGTTATAAGCTCTCATTGTTCGAATTTATTTTTCATTTGTAGACTAAATGAATAAATACATTTATCATTATTATATCAGGTTGAAATGATGACATTCATATGACGTACTGATTCCAATCTACATAATTAAACAAGCTTTGTCTATGACCGGAAGTGGCTCTTTGGATTTTCTCATATGACGTGATTTACTGAAGTGAATAATACGAGACCTGGACCTCGAAGGGAACATTCTTGATTTGGTGGGCGCACATTCAGAAGTCAGTACTACGAGAATTGCTCATGGTCTGAAGAAGCTGTCATTTTCGGAAGGGTCAACTATATTTATCTATGGAGCCATATTTACGAGAGATGTTGTCTTTAATTGAAGGAATTCGCATGAAATGCTGAAGAAAAGTTGCATGCAGTCAGAATTATGAAATCCCACAACAGACTTTCAGTAAACATATAAGGCGCGACCGTTCATAAAAATTGATTGATTGGATCCCAAACCCTACCAAGAGGGTTTACAGTGATCCTCTCCTACAGAAAATCATCTTCCTGTATTACTCCAAGCAACGAGCATTGCAGAAAGCATTTCTGGTATGCTGGGGCCAACCTCATTCTAGAGTAATGGTGAGAATTTTTTTGAATCAGAACTTTCCAAATATGTGGGTAGGTAGAGATGAATGCATTTTTGAAATAGGATACTTAGTAATCCACACATAGTCCAAAAAGCTATCAGACATATTTTGTAAAAAGCGAGAATTTGTATTGAGGCAAACTTGGTACTGTCGACATCGTCTTCGATTCACCTTTTGAGTTTTAATTATTATTCATTAGTATTTATACCGAATAGTTTTCTTGAAATCAATTATATTTTTCTGGAAATTACTTGAAATACTTCCTTAAAATATTCAGAAGAGAGAATATGCAATCAGTGGGATGAAAAAACTACCATTCAATCAAACTGTGAGATTTTTCTGAAAAATTACGGAAATTGTAATACCTTATTGAATTGTTTCGATGAGCAATAACGTACGAGAACATAAAATCAACTTATCATCCAGAAGTTTTTTGAATTCGTCTAAGGCACCACTACCTTAGGTGGTCGTATGTTCATTTGGCAATGAGATACAGCAGATTTCGATGGAATTTTCAAGTGAATTGTGAATTGAAATAGCCCAGATGTTACGAAACTTTTGTTCCTATTTATTCATTATGTGTGTTTATTGCTCGATTTTTCTAGTCATTTTTCATTACGGCTTGAATTCAGATTTTCAAATTGGTGTTATCAGTTCGGAATTTGGACTAAATTTGGTTTCGATTCACATTTATCATTTCTCCGAGTGAAATTCCGCTTCCACTATAAGATACATGTTCATCAGGTTATATCTATTAATACTTCACAACGTATATATATGCTTCTTGTTTCTACACAGTTCTGATGCAACTTAAGCACTGGATTATGTGTTTAACATAAGTTAATTTGATTAATTTACAAAAATACCTTGCAATATTCTAATAGTTTAAGAACATGCTCAACTTCTGCAGAAAGTTATGAGGATCACAAATTGTAATGAAATTTCTAACAGTATATAGTAATTGATTCAACCAAAAAATTGCCTCATACGCACATCCCGACTGTTCATTCGATTTTTTCGATTTGAGGGTTAGTTCTGTACTTAATGGGGGGTTACATAACATTCCAAGATATAAATATGTTCAACCGTGAAAAAATCGTTTGATTCGGGCATATTTCTTATGAGTAGTGGATAGTTTGGTATGAGGTGACTTTTGTGTCTCTTAAGGTGGATAACCCTTTATATGCCGAAATGAATTACAAATCAGTTACTAGAGAATTATCGAAACTGGAATATAGGCCAGACTATTGAAGGATCCTGTTATAAAAGATACCTTCATCGTTGGTTCGACAATCGACTATCCAAAGGACTTTTTTCCCCTCAACTTTAAGATGACATTTCTTATGTGGTAATTTTCATAGACAAATAATGGAGATTAGATTATTTATGGTTCTTGTTTCTCAGATGTGGCAGTAAAATTCAACAAAAGTATGGTACTGGTTGGAGAAAATCAGCGTGCAACTGAATTCAGAATTTCCTGATGATCTAGTAGTTAAAAAATTTGTAAGAAATGTGTATTCAAAAATTCAACGAATATTTGTGAGAAAAAAATTTTTGTAGACTGTTCATCATATTGCGATGAAATTCGATACAGACGTTAAAATCAATATTGAACAATCGCTCCAAATTTCGACCGGATTCCATCTCATTTTCGGAGACATAAGGGAAAAAATTATGATCATTTCAACTTTCAACTCAATTTCCTCAATATCCCAAGAAGTACCAAAGCGATCAGATTGAAGCTCTTTAATAAGTTGAAGAATACCAACACACAACTTGATGCAGAATTTCTTTTTTATTCATTATCGATTTGTGACTAGATACTTGATAATGAACCTGACTATTCATCATATTTTTTTTTAAATGTCAGTTTTTCTTGGCGACTATTCATCAGATTATGAAATTTGGCACAGACCTTGAAATCAATATTCGACCAGAATCAATTCGATCCGATATTTATTTTCGGAGACAAAAAATATGAAATTTCGTTGATATTCTGAGTACGTGAATAGATGATAGCTTCGGCAACGAAACCAGCGCATTCTAAATTTTTTTAAATTTATACCATCGTTGAACAATGTTTGTACTATTTCAATATTAAATCAATAAATTTATAAATGAAGAATCAGCTCCAATCTCCAGTCCCCAGTCATCAGAGAATTAGAAAGAATAACAGGAGAACTGTCAAATAAAGGACCCATTATTTAAGTAAGCCATCTTTATGAAATCAAATTTCGGTCAAGGAACAACTTTAGAAAGGAAACTATTCTTTCAGCAACGTTTCGGCCCTTTATTGGGCCTTCTTCAGGCTAAAATGATACAAAAATAAAAGTTAACAATAAAATGAATATAAAACTACAATTTGAGCCATACAGACAACATACAGGTCAGCAAGAACAAAATATCAAGAAAGAATCGTCAATACAACACATAAATTCAAAAGCTCAGTAAAACAGATCTCAAATAAAAACAATTAAATAGGTACTTATTTCGACATCCCAGAAAGATACACTACACTTATCTGATAGACTCACCGTCAGAATAATAAAACCTTAAATGAACTTTCCCATGGAGAAAGTCCGTGTTGGAAAATAAAAAATGTTTTTCGAACAGGGTAGTCCATACATCGATGTATTGTATTGAATGGTATAAACAGTTCTCCCCCAACAAGAAATCCCGAATAACCGATGTCAACAACTGAGGTCAAGCAAAAACATATATATAATCACACATACTATTCTCGTGTTCATTGGCGTAACTTATAACACGGCAACTCATTATCTTCAACACTCGCTTATTAAATTCGAATATGCAACATTCAAGGAACCAATATCAGAACGGAAATTGACCGAGTTAGAGTTTTTCTTTATATGTATCATCTCTTTGAAATTCCGTCTGAACCAATTCGTCTCTCGGTCTAATCTTTATTCAACTCAAAGTTGTATTTGTAGCGTATTTTATTGAAGGCCACCCTTGAATATTTTGTGACTACGCATGCGTTTATGTTTAAATGAGGGAAACTTCATTTAATGTATTCGCGGAAAATTTCGACCATCAATGTTACATCACCACATGAAATAGCATTCGATAAATTGCCATTTTTCCTCTCCCAGATATCTCATGAAGTGTACAAATACTTATTTTCTTATCCAGATCCCATCAAGAATTACGTATCAATCAAATCTTCACTGGAAGATGGAATATTGTGGTCCCTAAACGTAACACACGTGTTAGATAATAAAAAATGTAAACAAAGTTGGCAGGATTAAATTTCGGACGGAGACTCCTGATTCGCACAAAAATGAGGAAAACAATTACTGGAGTTTTATACCGATAAAATCTCAAATATTTGATAACTCACTTAAGTTCAAAATTGATCCCTAAACTACTCGTATGTGTATCATATAGCATTATCTTATGTCGAGCAGAGATGGCAGATAGGAAAAAATGAAATATTTGTGTTATGACTGTATACTCATTATTACGTACTTATCATTTATTGAAAAAATAGTGGGCCTTCTCAGGTTCATTGTCAAGTATCTAGTCACAATTCGATAATGAATAAATAAGAAATATTGGTGCGAAACGATAATTCGTTTTCTGCTGATATCGTGGACCGACGTCGAAATGGATATGTTTGGCTTTACCTATGTACTAGCACATGCCAACAAGACAAACACTTCATCGTTTGCGTGAATCTCTTGTTTCTGACCTTGAAAACAAAAATGACTAAACATGCTTCCCCCTGAAAAGAACTGTTATATTTTTGATTCGAATACACGATTTTTTCAATATCGAATTCTAATCACAAGATGAAAATCCAACTAGAATTTTATGAAATTGGAAACATATTAAAAATGCCAATTTCTGAAACCATAATGTGTTTGTCAAAAACTCCAGAGAAAATAGGCAGAAGAATTTCGTTAAAGTGAATGAAATTTTCAGATAAATTATATTATGTTATAGTTATTCATAAAATGAGTGTTAAAAGTGATGTTTTAGTTTTTGAGTGCGAAAGTTATGAGCGGAACGAATTGAACAATTGCATGAACAAAATAAAATCACTTTTAACACAAATATCATACAATGTTTTCTGTATAACTGCCCTCTTTCCATTATAAAAATTAAGCACCCTTGTTGAAAATGGTGTTCATGTCAGTGAATATTTCAAGGTAATGGCATATTTGGAACGGAGAAGTGAAGCAAATCGTTCCTATAAAACAAAAATTCTCATACTTGAACAAGTTGCAAAAGTTATAAACGAGGCACCAGATGAGGAATACTTGATGGTTGAGGTTGCAATCATTTTTTGATTTTTTGGAGCCTGTCGATACGAAGAATTGTGTGATTCATCAGTAGAAGATTTCGAAATATCCAACAAATCGTTGGTCATAAAACCTACTCAGACAAAAACGAAAGTCAGTCATTCTTTCCCTATTATTGGGAAGTATGTTGACTATTTTACACACAAAAAACAAACAACTTAATTTTTTTTGATTTTTCTGCATTCAACAAAAGTAAAAAATTTCAATTCAATCCGATATTCATTTGCGGAGATATAAGGAGAAAAAGTAGGTAAAATTTAGTTATTTGAATTTTGCGGATGTTTCCTCAATTCCTACAGTAGTACTGTGCGATCATTTCGAAACTTCGTAACTAGATGTATTATACCAAAGCGCAATATTACGCAGAATTTCGTGAGCATTGCATTGGTGTTAAAGGTGAAAGTATTTTTTTCTCCAATTTTCCCAAAGCGTTCTTGAAAAAAAAAATTGTCCTTTAGGAAACTATTCATATTATTCCTAAAAAATTCTGCAGGGATCTTGAAGTCAACATTCAACTATAATCTTTCAAGTTTCAGTCCGATATCATATTTATTCTCGGAGATATTATGTATAGAATGAAATATGTTCGAGGCTATTTGAAATTCTGAGAATATTTTCTCTTGAAAATCCTTAAATTACTCAATTCCTTCATGCTATCAGGTAATCTTGATAAATGCAAATCATGCCTTTCATATGATAACAGTTTATGTATCGCGTAATGAAAATTCAATCATCTAAAAGGGTAATAGTTACTACTAATATGAACAGAGAACAAATCTTCATTTTTGGAAAAGAAAATTACACAAAGGTAGGAATTTGTTTCTGGAGAAAAAAAGCTCCAGCAGTAATACTAACATAATCACAAGGACGAATATCTAGGGATAAATCCACAAATTGTCCGCCTTGATCAGAGCTAATCTTCCAATCAGCTTCTTCTTCGGTATAAGAGTTTTAGTTGATTGGATGATTAACTCTGATCAAGGTGGAATATTTGTTGATTTATCGACAGATATTCGTTCTTGTGACAGTAAAATTCAAGGAAATAGCTTATTTTTTCGATAATTCACCTGTACGGTCCCCACGAAATTTCCAAGGAATGTACGCAACGGTATTTAAACTGCGAATTTTCTTGAGAAATCTTCAACATTTCCAATGGCAAGTTAATTTGACATATTTCTTCACTAATATCCCTTAAACGAGATATTGGATCGAACTGAGATTAATTTGGAGCACTGGTTTAAATATCGACACAGAAGTTTGTGCCTAATTTCAATGAAATCTACACGGAAGTTGCATACAATTGCACGTCGGTATTCTACAACCGGTTACTTAGTTCCTATCTGACCGCGTCAGTACCTCTTGGAACATTGAAAAAATAACAAAAAAAATGTCAAATAACAACTTTCACCTACGTTTTTATCGGATCCTATTGAAATTCAGAACACTCCTGGTGAATACTGCCCTCCAAGGGTTTGTGCAAAAAAGTAAGACGGAATCTGGTTAATAGTCTCGAAAAAAGAACTTCAACGAAAATTTGGGAAATTTTCAGAAAAAAATATTTGAAATTCTCGATACAATCAGATCCTTACGAAATTCTTCATGAGGGTAGTACTCTTCAACTAATAATGGAGGTTCAATTTAATCGCATCAATTCTTTTCGAGATATCGAAGAAATAACCCAAACTTTCGAATGTATATAACCAGATATTTAGGTTTCAAACCTTCCAAACCCAACCTGAAAATTTCAAGTCCCTAGATTCCTTCATACGAAAGTTAGAGCACATACGGACGGCCAAACATAATTCAATTTGACTAGGGAGTACAACCTAAAAGTTGAGGACCATTCGGAAATTCGAAAAGAAATAAGCGTGTAAAAATATAGATCCTATCGAATGTTGGTGAGAACCATTATAGAAATGCTTTTGGGAATCATAACGTACCATAATGCAAAATTCAATGGGAATCACTCGGGGGATCATTACAAAACAAAAAATTTATATTATTTAAGTTTCATTCAGATTTGAAGGAAAGCGTGAGGTGTAAATGGACGAATGAACATAGGCACCAAATTTCCATTTTTTCCTCGAAATTTTTCAAGTTATTTTTAGAGGCAAATTATTGGAAAAGATAGCGATATTTTGAATACTAACTGACTTTTTCAACTATTGTTGTCAAAAAAATGAAAATTCAACAAACAACGATAACAATGAAGATAATCTTCTCTATTATTATCGTTATGAACTGAATTTAGTTCATTAATTCGAACGAAATCGATAACTCCTCATATGAATAACAGATAATGGCAAGTTAGTTGGATTTCTGTATGAATTTGAATATTTACCAATTCAAATTCCTGTCATCATCCGCTATTTAAATAAGTATATAGTATCATATTTTTTACTCGTAGTATCTATATACATTCAGTAGAATAATCTATGCATAAAAATTATTTCCGTACACCAATGAGCTTTCAACTGTTTTATTCAAATTGACACCCTTTAAGTGAATAATTATCCATGCGTCAATACAATGCAATCCTGAAGTGATCAGATGCCTGCGTATTCATCAGGAGGAAAATCAGTTCTCAAAGACAAAAAAAACGCTTTTATCGAGTCAGGAGCTTTTACGCGCATTATCAAATCCGTTGCCGAATCACCTATTCACGTACTGACCTCGCCCAAAGCAGCTTCACTTCGTTTCAATTAGATTTGCGATCGTCATTGTCGGACAGTAACTAGCGAAAGAATCTACTCAAAGTCTTGATAACTGTAAAGCAGGATTAGAGTTCAATCAGGAAGGTAGAATTCTAGAATGAGTGACATCCACCCCACGATTCTGCAAATGCAATTCATTCAAGATCTAATTTTTCCAATATTTCGTACAAAGTGATTGAATTACAGCTTTAAGGTTCGTGTAGAATTTTGACATATTTTTTTTTTCGAATTTCCCCGGAAACAAATCATTTGATAAAACCGAAATTGAAACCACTGTTGTTAATAAGTGACTCCACACTGAAAGAAAAATCTCAGTTATACTGAATAAACCTTTGTTTCTTCCGAATTTGTTAAGAATAAGTAAATAATATTCACAATCAATATGGCTGAATCATTAAAACTGTTTCTAATATGTTTTGATATTATCTATAAACAAAGCATTTGTTACAGCGATATTCAGTTATTACAAAGAAAATATGTTAACTATAAATAAGTTGTCCATTACAAAGATTCAAATATTTCTCATCAATAAGTTTTGGTAATTATCAATAAATAATGGGGTGGCTATTAATAAATACATATTCACGTTTATTATGATTCGGGGCTGTTCATCAGAGTCACCTCAGATCGTGTTCAGACTCGTCGATTATCGTGTGCGTGTGGTGTCAATAATGTTATAGTATCTGATCGTTCCATCGGATCTGATTCTTGTGTCGAGGCTCTTAGCATTCATAGTGATATTGAATTGGAACATTGGAATTGTTAAAGAAGAGGAAACAAATCAGGTATGTATACACTATTAATGTTTCCTAACCTATTTACGATATGGGTAGTTCGTGCATCAATAACTTGATAAATGTAAATTTTGCAAAGGCAGGTCGAAATTTGGTTATAAATTGATTATGACTCACGTATACAAAAGCAGTATTGTAAACCAATGAATATTATGATAATTGACTCTGATTATATTTGCGAAACATGTTTCAAAAATTATTAATTTTTCAGAAAATGGAATGAATCCCTTCAAACTGCCAAAGGAGATATATGAGAAAGAAAAAAACTGAATGAGATAGTGCCTCGTACGGAAAATATGGTTCAAAAAAGGCTTGAACTCAACGAAACAGATTTCTTGTGTGGATTCTAAGCAATTTGAGTTGATAAGAAAAACCTAATTCAATTCATTCTATATAAGAATTCTCAAATATTCTCTTCTGACGTGTTGGAACTATTCTTCAGAAGAAAAGTGAGTCAGTGATTGAATTTATTGTTTATTGTTATCTTCAGAATAGCTCTTATTTCTTGTTGCAATACTGTCATGACATTTTATTCCAAACTTCATTGTGTGTAGTAAATAGGAAGATATCAGTTAATTATTTCATAAAACATAAATATATGTAGGTACTGCTGCATTTATTTAGTAAATGGACACTTCAATTAATGCATAATATTGATCATTGTTTCAAGTATGAAAAATAATAATTATTTTTGATTCTGAAAATAAATGATTCGTATGAAAGATGTATTACTTCATTGCTACCAATATACCCACATATGAAGAAATCCAGCTCCATGTTTTTTCCACTGAAATAAACATTGATTGATAATCACAAAATATTTGTTCATTACTAATGATGAGTAATTTACTTTCAATATTCGTTAATATCCGAAGAAAAAAATTTATTTATAGTTATGCCATATTGAGCATAGACCACAAAATATTTATTCACTATTAATAAATGAATAATATGATGAAATAAATGTATGATAACCTTGAATAAGTCTTTATTTATCAAGGCGTGAACAAATAATTTGTTTATACAAAACAAATATTCGATAAGCCATATTTCAATAACGGATTAGGTGACTGTTAATAATTTTTACTTAATGTAACCAAACTGTTCTTTCAGTGCAAGGTCGGTGCCAAGCTATATTGCAGGCTTATAAAGAGCCTTAAAAAAAACTTTCAACAAAATCTGGAAAAAATAAGTATTTCAATAGGTATGTTTTACGAGTACAATTCCCACGAAATTCTGCTCAAAGTAATATGTGGACATTTTTCAACTCACAGTAAAGTATAGTCTCGGTAGCGTCATATTCTCAAGAGATTTTAAGAAAACCATCACAAAGTGTCAAAGAACCACCAAATTTGACATATTTTTTCCCAATATCTTTGAAAATGAATATCGGATCAAACTGAAAATTGAGGCAGCATTTTTGCGCGCATGTTCTAGGAAAATTTGTTATTGTTTTGTCCAAAGGCCTGCAATTATCGAATTTTGAGCCAAAAATGGTCTCAAGCGACTAGGTTGGACTCACTAATGACGAATCCGGTGTCAAAATCAATTATGTCAGTCCAGCCGGCCGGCCGTGGACACTGTCGAACGGAGCAAGCTAGCAACTGAAACTTTCATCGTAATTCGCGCATCGAAATGCCGCGGTTAAGTTCGTTAATGGGCCAAATCGGCAGAATGGTTTAGGAGTTATAATCTTTTGAAATTTTGAAGCTGTTTCCCTGATGTTTCAGGAACTACTGGAGCGATTGGATTGAAACCTGGCGCTTAGTTGGATCATAACGACTCGCAACTTTGAGCAAATTTCCGTTGGTTCGTACGATCACTTGATTTTGAAAACAAGTATACAGATTTCAAAGTTTGTGCACAATTTCATCGTAATCTGATATATAGTGTACGAAAAGGCGAGATTTTACACTCAAAATCAGGAAAGTTCTCAAAAAAAATACTCTGAAAGATTTACTAACAGATAGACCCCCACGAAATTTATATTATATTTTTTCGTAATATTGACACTCACCTCCAAATTTGACAAACTGACGCACTTCACCGAGATATTTGGACCCTTAATCTAATTTGAGAATTTCAACTCTCTGGGTAATTTCCGTTCAAAGTTAGGGCACATACGGCAGAACAGTATAAAATTGGACCACAGATTTAAGATTATTTTGGGCTAAAACTGTCCAGACATCTGGACAAAAATATAACGCGCTGTTCCCATGTACCAGCGCATAGAAATATTAATAATCAGACCTGATTTTGATTTGGTTGGTGAATATTCATTCTTTCTACTCAAATATTGGTAGCGATTATCATCATAAGCCACGATTTGATCAAAATTGCTGGAAAATGTATACTAAAAACCGAATGCTTCCGGCTCGCCATCTTAGGGCGTTGTTGGATAGATCGAATAAATGAATATATTGAATCTCACACATTATCTAATAAACTGATAAATATATTAATATGCAACCTACTGTGGAAGTTTCAAGTTGATATGATTCTCCATACGCCGGTTATCGTGCCAACGCACGGACGGCCGGCCGACCGGACAGAATCGATTCTAAACATCGGTATCGTCATCATTGAGTCCAACCCAGTCTTTTAAAATCATTTCGACTCAAAATTCGAAAATTACAGACATTTGGACAGAATGATAACAAGCTGTTTCCCAGAACATGCGCGCAAAAATAGGAAAATTGCAAGTACCGAGTTAAAAAAAAAATCTCTTTATCATTTCCTATGAGATCCCGAATTCAAAGAATAATAGAAATCTAGCGATTCGGAAAGATGATTGGAAACAAACCGATCAAAGTCGTGTTTTAAGTAGGCAGTTTGAAGAAAATGATTACGATAAATAATCTTCTTTTCAAAGGCACTCAAATAAAAACGCTGCAAATTTTACACAAGGGTTTATTATTTTCTCAGTTTAATAACCCAATACCATTGATATCTCAAATAAATCGTATATATTAATTATAACTCATTGGGTTTCCACCAAACGAAAATCAATTCCATGAAGAAATTCATGTGAAATATTTAAATTCAATAGTAACTACAAAATTATCCACGTAGAAACCAAAAGTACCTACATAACTCCTAGAGTCGTTAGAAATCAATAGGTACAACACCCGCAAAATCCTATTGAATGAACAAACAGATGTGAATAGCTCTCCACTACTGAATATTTTTCTGTAACCTAAAAACTCTGTGGCAAACCCCAATTTATACCTACTCTCACTTTTACGCTTTTGTATAATTATTTAGGCACGTTCCGGACCATATTTAAACCTTGTTGTACTACATACCATCAGTCAGTAAAATGTATTATAGATACCTGAAGAAGATTTTTAGCAACTTTCTTCGTGTTTTTTGTGATTCCGTAGTATTACTATGAGTGTTGTGAATTCCCCGCCGAAGTCTTTCACACCGTTAGGATCTGGCGTCTAGGAGGTTCGAAAGTTTTCAAAATCAAACTAAACGGTTAAAAAAAAACACACTTTAATTCGATTCCTAGTTGTAAAATGAATATACTAGACTAGTGCCGATACGAAATAATCGATCGTGTGAAAATATGAACAAAAACGTAAAAAACCTATTTTGAATATTTTAGCCGAGCCTCGGCGTTTTCGACCTCAAGCTTATCGCTTCCAATTCCGATCCCGACTGACTTATGTCTGGAATTTTCAAATATCCCCAAGGATAAATCTTACATGCCTAAATATGTCTATGTTTATAATAACGCACAAAACCACTTGAAGAGCGAACCGCCTTAGCTCGATCGAAAAGTGAGACCAATGCAGGTGGCCGCACAGGGCCGTATTCCCTAATTATCTGAGGACAAATCTGTCGAGTTACGACAATGAGATGGAGTTTTTGTGTCCGACTGATCATCAGAATTATCAGTCCTGTCACCGATATAATCAATTACCGTATCCATGTTGTCTGTCTCATCTAAATATATTCCCGAAATATGGTAGATAAACCTATTCACTAAGGTATCAACATATAACGAAAATTTTGCTGGAAAGAATTGAAAGAATCACTTTATAATTAAGCCTAGAGGATGTTATTCATAAAAATCTTAAATATTTTTCATTCCAAATCACATTTCCTATGAAATATTGGAGTTGAAGAGAAAATTATCTTGGTGTTGAGTTTCTTAAAAAACTACTTTACAAAGGTCAAGTCACTATGTTGTTTCTTTCGTTAAAGTCAAGTTAAATGTCCGAAAAATATTTTTTACTGATATTTTGCCAGTACGATCTTCACGATATTACTTATTAAATTGCGTGTCGGTATTACACAAATAGAAATGAAATTCAAATCAGAAAGCGTTTGCGCCTCTTGACATATAAGGGAAATAACCTCAAAATTTAAAATGGCCACAAAATTTTCGGCCAATATCTCTGCAAATAAATATGGTTTCTAAATGTTGACTGAGACCTGTACCAAATTATATTGAACTTCAATGAATAGCTTCCGAAAAAAATGTTTAGAAAAAATTCAATTTTTTTCCAATACAATTCTCACGAAATCATGCATTAAATTGAGCGTCGATATTTCACAACTAGTTATGATGTTTCAATTTGATCGCGTTAGTATTTCTTGAGAAACTTTCGGGAAAATTAACTTAAACTCTCAAATTAACAACAAATACATAAAACAAAATTCAAGATTTTCCGCTAATATTAAATGTGTGGATGTGATTCCTACTAGGATTCAACTTTGTTCTGAAAAATATCAATGAAATGAAAAAAAACTCACCCGTCCTGTGCAACTTATCTGAAAAAAATGTTTCCACAGTGCATATATCCGATAAGAGTTCACTTGATTCACAAAATATCCAATACACAAACTGAAGACCTAAAGTTATTTTCAATAACTTTTCTGTAAAGATCAAATATATCGTGAACCTCTCAAGGTTGAATTCGACTGAATAATTCTAAAAGAGGAATTTCGTTCCGTATAGTTGTCAGATACACTCAACTAAGAGGGTGTCAAATCCCAACGTCTGTTTAATGTAAAAACCTTCAATTCAAACAAGTAGTTTGCGGACCACCAAATGTTGAAACATGCGGAGTATTCTTGCCTAAGGTCCCCAGTACCCTTAGTATTAGATTCTCGACAATTGATGAGATTTCTGGTTTGTTAATTGATTTGTTTGCATATATCCTCCAATTTGTTTTATCATATACATGCTCATTATCTTTTATATTCACCCCTATTTCAAAGTCTCAGTACGAAAAATATTGGATTCCGATTGAAACCAGTAGCCGATATCCACATGTTGACGATTATTGTACTAAGCAATCCAAAATTGATGGAAACCTCCGATCGACCGAATATTTTGGAAATGTTCATTATTTTAAATAACGCTTCTTAATTCGCGTTCAGCATGTGAATAGGTTATTCAGTTACACAAGAGTATTTATTGGATTTCAATGTTTCAAATGAATTTTTTCATGGAATCAGTTTTCGGGTTGTGAAAAACCAATGATTTATGAATAATATACAGGGTCTTTCACGAGGAACATCACCCATATTTATACGGGAAACTACTGAACGTATTTTCATGAAATTCAGCACTTATAAGTATTTCACGATGCTGATGAAATCTAAAATATTTTCAAGGCATGAGCACCTCCGGTTTTTCCGGAAATGACGTCAACTTCCGTTTTTCAAATTAGAACACCATTTTTTTATTGCAGAAATAGATTCCTTAGAAAATTTCAATTTATTTTGATAGAACATTTTTCAGTTTTGGTTGGAAAATTCTCTCTGAGCGGGAAAATTCGAAAAAAATATCGAAAATAGAGCTCCGCTGAAACAAGAATAACTTCGAGGTTTTTGGATGGAAAATTTTCATTTTTGGGATTTTTCAAGATGTAAGATTGATGTATCCACTTTAAAAATCGAAATCGCGATTCATGATACAGGGGGTGAAAAAATCGCTTTCAAAGTTAGGGATGACAAAATCGTGAAAAATCAATTTTTTCAAATTAGAACCCCATTTTTTATGGCAGATATTGAATCTACGTTAAAAAATAATGTGAGTGTATGCATCACACCCTTGCCCTAAAGTGGATATTTTCTGAGTTATTCACAAAAAACTGTTTTTCGTCTTGAATTTTCAGCTATTTCTTTTCCCTTCACGCCAAAAAGATGACATTTTCAGGAACTGTTACTTAAACCATGTTTTAGAGTTTACTACCCTAATATGCAAGAGAAAAAAGTTACAGGTTGTTCCTAAATAGATGACGAATTTGGATTCGAATTTGTATCGGAAACCTCTTTATTTCAACTAATCGGCCATCGGTTTTCTCTCCAGTGATAAATAAATAATTCCTTATGGACCATATGCAAAAACTTACCATGTTTTACATTATTTTTTTTTAATGATAGATATCATTAATTACATCTGCCAAATTCCTCTTTATTCAGTAGCATTTTGTGTTAACTATTAATTTGGTGATAATTCGTATTAAGTTATAAAATCGATCACTATGCCTAATTTTACCAATGAAGATTATTTAAATCTCATTCTACTTCATGGAGAATGTAATAAAGTTGTAGATAGAACGATTCGACTGTTCATTGAGAGGTTTTCTGACCGACCCAGACCAACGAGAGATACCATTAAGAACCATGACAAACTTGAGAAATATCGGATCTTTCGTTAAGAAAACTACACACAGAGAAAAAAGTGTAGTAGAAGATGAGAACAACGAAATTACAGTTCTTGCATATTTTCGTGTGAATACTCAAAATTCTCTCAAAGATGCCGAGATTGATCTGGGATTATCTCAATCGAGTGTTTGGAGAATATTAAAAAAACATAAAATGCACCCATATAAATTCAATAGGGTACAGCATTTGAAGGAAACTGATTTCGTCAGGAGAACAGAGTTTTGCGAAGCTATGATGATTCGATTTCAAGAGAATGAAAACTTTTTGGACTGTATAATTTGGACAGATGAATCTAAATTCACAAAGAATGGTTCTTTCAATAGGCATAACAGTCATTATTGGGATGAAGAGAACAACCACCACTTCAGACAATGGAACTTTCAAGAGACCTGGAGTTTCAATGTTTTTTGCGCCATCTAAAATAATGCAATTCTCGATGTTCACATTTATGATGGGACTTTAACTGGTAAGATAGAACACTACACATGTTTGCATTATTTAAAGAATGTTCTCCCTTAGGAGATAGATATTCTGACATATTGACTCAAATAATTGAGCCGCTAGTACAGAACCATAATGACTTATGGTATCAACAAGATGGCGCGCCTCCACACAATTCACTCAATGTGTCAAATATCCTCTACAGGCTATTTGAAGATCGATGGTTGGCGAACAATGGTCCACATCTTTGGCCACCACGTTCTCCCGATTTAACTCCTTTAGACTATTATGTTTGGGGTAGGATAAAAAATATTGTCTACTCAACTCCCCTGACTGATAAAGAGGACTGCATAGAACGAGTCAGAAATGCGTTTAGGTTTGTTTAGATTTTTAGATTCATAGTTTTGAAACTCAATTTGGTTTTTAAACACTTTTGCAGATCTCTTCCTCCCGATGAAATAAGAAGAGCAACGCACGAAGCATTCCTGAGACGTATAAATAAATGTCTAGAAATTAACGGTCAAAACTTTGAGCATCTTATCTAGTTATAACTGCGAGAGTTTGCCATGGTTCTCCTAATAGTAACTTGAAGTCGGTTTCAAGAAGGGGTGAAAAATCTACAGCATGGTTCAAATAACAGTTCCTGAAAATTTCATCTTTTTGGCGTGAAGGGAAAAGAAATAGCTGAAAATTCAAGACGAAAAACAGTTTTTTGTGAATAACTCAGAAAATATCCATTTTAGGGCAAGGGTGTGAACATACACTCACATTATTTTTTAACGTAGATTCAATATCTGCCATAAAAAAATGGGGTTCTAATTTGAAAAAATTGATTTTTCACGATTTTGTCATCCCTAACTTTGAAAGCGATTTTTTCACCCCCTGTATCATGAATCGCGATTTCGATTCTTAAAATGGATACATCAATCTTACATCTTGAAAAATCCCAAAAATGAAAATTTTCCATCCAAAAACCTCGAAATTATTCTTGTTTCAGCGGAGCTCTATTTTCGATTTTTTTTTCGAATTTTCCCGCTCAGAGAGAATTTTCCAACCAAAACTGAAAAATGTTACATCAAAATAAATTGAAATTTTCTAAGGAATCTATTTCTGCAATAAAAAAATGGTGTTCTAATTTGAAAAACGGAAGTTGACGTCATTTCCGGAAAAGCCGGAGGTGCTCATGCCTTGAAAATATTTTAGATTTCATCAGCATCGTGAAATACTTATAAGTGCTGAATGTCATGAAAATACGTTCAGAAGTTTCCCGTATAAATATGGGTGAGGTTCCTCGTGAAAGACCCTGTATAAGTTTTCTTTAAGATATAATTGAGCTCCATGAAGAAATTTAATGTTTCATCCCGTAATTCGCAGGGTGATATCTATAACTAATAATTGTTATCCGAGTTTTTGTAGTTATGTTTCAGATATTAGGAGAGAAACCCCAAAAATATTTAATTTGAACTACTAACGATTATGATATTGTCGAGAACATCGATAGGGCATTTGCACATTGTGTTTATGAAATAATTAACGAATCCGTTCGAAATTTCTCAATATATGTTGAAAATTTGGTAACAATCTTTTCATCTACTTTCAGATATATGATTCTGGATGAAAAGTTAACCGATTATTTCACTGAATTCCAATCTTAGAACCGAATGCGATGATTCATTCTCGGGATTATTGGAAATTTGCAGCATTTTTCTTTATAACTCAGAGGCTACTGGTCGGATATCATTCGGGTAAACACTTATAGGTTGAGTTATGCAACAGTAATCAACGTTGAGAATTTCACAAAAATTCGGTGGTAAGTTTTCGAGAAATAATTTTTTTTTCCCTCCAACCCCCAATTTTAATCCCTTAGGGTACACCAATCCTACTGAAAAGCTTGGAGGATCAATCCCGAGCGACACATGATTTTTCTACCAAGTTTCACGGATTTCGGTTCAGTACTTTCCGAGAAAATTATTTGATTTCATCAAATAATAAACCAAAATGCAGTTTCATCTTTTTACCCCACATTTCCGTCTCATTTGCAGCCATTTACATGTTCCAAATCCCCACTAAGAGATTCAGAGCGAGATTTGTTCGATGATTAAATATCAACTATCCTAAAATAAGGAAATTTTGCCACTACTCTACATTTTCTGAAGATATCCTAGGATACCTACGTTGTTCGAGGCCTCAGGAGGAAGATCGAGTGAAAAGAATTTCACTTGCAATAACTACAGACATTGAAAACACCTCTCTAAATTCGACAACGAATTTAATAACTTTCAATAAAGGAGAAGAAAAATTCAGCAGTCATCAGATGTGAATCGGGTTTATAATCTGTGAAAAATTATAATATATTGTATTTTTTTTTTCATGAAAAACGCCCTTGCGGATTTCAGTATCAAACTATTTATCGAGGGCAGTTTCTTGCAGAAAAGATTGCCTAATGAACAATACAGGAAAAATACAAATGATAAAGAAAACGAACTGCGACGTTTCAGAGTACAAAAATTGAAAGAAAATAATTCTTGAAATGTTCTGCTTTGTCTGATGAAAGAGTCAGATTTGTACTCTGAAACGTCACAACTCGTTTTCTTTATCGTTCGTATTGTTCCTGTATTGTTCATTAGGCAATCTATTCTGCAAAAAACTGCCTTGACAAATAGTTTGATACTGCAATCCGTAAGGGCGTTTTTCTTGAAAAAAACAACAATTTTTTTTTACCTAAAAAATAACTCTTTACCTCACGTCAGTGCTTTTCTAGATTTTTTTATGAAAACCTTCACACTTTTTATCGATAAATATTTAAATGTGAAATCCGTCTGAACGTTAGAAATTTCTCAAGTATCATGGAGGTTTTCGTCCAAGATAATGTAATTCCAATTTCATTATAAACTATAGGTAATCCATTCTTTTTTATGAGGTTAGTCGGTAGGCCTAGAAAAAGGTTTGTCAAGTTAATTGAACTAGAATTGACACGGTCTACCAAATGATTTTATAAAAATAAAGATAACATACGTGGTAATCTTTTTTGTAACAATCAAAATAAATATCATCAAGATACGAGGGAAATTTTCTAGATAGTTTTTGATATTAGATAAAATAGAATATGAAACCCTGAAATATGTTGTCGGAACTCGATGAAAATTATCTTGATACCAATATTCATATTTTATGGTTGATGATTACCTTTCGGCTATAGATAATTTCTTGGAATGATCGCAATCAGAAATATATTGAGCTTTCATTCACTTCAATATGAATCGAAGTCTCTTTTTTCCAGATCTGCTGAAAGTTTGAGGGAAGCAAAGACATATGGACAGTGCGACTTTATATGCCCAGTAACTTCTCGAACCTATCGTTAGAATTTTTGAAATTTATTTCTTCTGGAAGATACGTATTAGGAATTTGAGAATGGACATGTCGACCGACAAACTTTACAATGCACGATGGACGGTCCAGGGTTCTGATAGACTAACACAGTACACAGCTGATAGAGGTAATGAATAATAAAAAATTCAGCTATTCCGTTTTTTGCATGTTGTTCTCCTACTCGGAGATACCTAGTTTTCTTGAGTGAGATATTATGCGTAGTGAATATGAAGAATTCTAGGAAAGCACTGACATGAGGTCAGGAGCTTTTAGGTGCTTGCTTAAATTCTTTGTCAAAGCGGTCATCCCTTGTCGTATTGAACCCGCCCAAACGAAGCTCTACTACCTGATGGGAATCTTAACCAACTTATATCGAAATCTGATGAAATTTTATTTGGATAAAAATGTATTCACGATGATTTTAAACTTGTTTTATACCTGATTATAGCGTAATCTAACGGATTGTTCACGAAAACCCGAATGTTTCGGATGATTCAATAAATTTTTTTCTATTTCTGCACGAGTGAAATCTCACAAAATTCTGCAAAAAGTTGCCCGCTGATATTCTTCAACTAATTCCGAAGTCTCAACTGTTCGCATCAGTATATCTTGAGATATCGAAGAACTTACTCTTAAATTACAAAAGGGGGTAACTACGACACCGTTCGGCCGATTTTATTCATTAACGAATTCCACTGAAATATTTGTACCCCAAACGTAATCTATGGATGGACAGAATTTAATTTCCAACCTTATCGTTTTAGACCATTTTCGGCTAACTATTCTAAAATTACAAAAATTGCGAAGAAATGATAACGTGATGTTGCTCAAAACAAAAGCGTATAAAGGAGTGTGGTCAGTATACAAAAGTAGAACCACAGACGCATGTTAGGCTTATTAGTGTAGGAATCATTTACGACATACGAATTCACGTGAAATTATTATTTATATATCAGGAAGTTATGAGGATTATGATTACCGAGGGCAACAGATTTCAATCCCGAGGGACGTCAGTCTCGAGGGATTGTAAGTTGCCCGAAGTTGTTAACATTCAATAACTCACATGATAGATAATTGATTTTATTTCATACTAATGCAATATGTGAACCAAATTTGTTGGTTTTCAAAATTTAACGAACGTTTTCAAAGAATGAAGTATAAAGTATTCATGAATATATCAATTGATAAGTTTGTAAATATTTGTTGAATTTATTTTTCCGCGAAAATGTACGAAAGCTTGGAGAGAATTGAGATTTAAGGTGATTTGTTGCAAAAGGCTGAGAAAGCTCGTGCCGTACTACTACCGATAAACTCGGAATCAAAGTATAAATAAAAAGTTGGAAAAGCACTGACATGAAGTTAGCAGCTTTTGCGCGCATGTTCACTTTCGGCGATATCCTTTGAACATGCGTGCAAAAGCCGCTGACTTCACGTCAGTGCTTATCTAGTATTTTTCGATAAAGTACTGGATTTCAGTTTGATCTAATCTGTATATTTGGAAAGATTGAGACTATAAAATTTTGAATGGGTATATCTACGGAACATTGGGCGGATTTTACCCATTCATGAATTCGGCCATCATAATTAAGGTCCAAACCTACTCTACAAATTTCGAGACCTTGAGATATATGAACGAGGATTTTTGAAACTTGAATGTGGCTGTGCGACGGACATCCACGATGCCGTAATTTATTAGTCGACGGCACTGTTCGCCTTCAATGCAATATTCAAGCACAATCTGAGAGGTATTTCACAAACTATCAATTTTTTCGAAGCTACGCTTTCACTCTATTGGTCAGTTTGTCGTGTGAGGCACTACAATAAGATCAATATACAATATGCACCATTTCAGATAGTCAGGCACAGATGAGTGTGAAGTTGGCCCAACACTTTTCAATTTTCGAAAAAAAAAATTCGGTCTGAATTGTGCTACGTTTTTGCTACTCTGTGCCGTTGAATTTTCTTATTCCGTTCTGAAGATATTGCAGAAACTGTATAACATATAGGCCTGCCCAGCACTTCTGGGAAAGTGAAATTTGATGGCTGTCATTGTCACATTGTGCTTCACATAATACACTGAATTATTCTGTTCGAATTTTTCTCAAAGTCACTCCCATTATTCCAAAAATCAAAAACTAAGAAGAATATTAGTCCAGCAGTTCTGTTTTTTCTTCTCAAAAAGTAGTGAAAAAGTGTGTGCAACATCTGTGCTGACTTGTGCCGTTAATATTTCCACAAAAATTTTTCGGATTTCCCGACAAACCCCGAAATTGAAAGAACAGTTTACCCAGCACATTCCTTTTTTTGTGATGAAAATCTATGCAAAATCGTTATAAATTCGATCACTTTCAGCCGTTCAAACCCACTTTTTTGAAAAAATCTGCATTGCCCCTTTTTATTAATTTCGCGGAATATCTCTAGAACCGTATGAAATGAGAGAAAAATCTCAATGGCACGAAGCAGCATGAACCTGGAAAAATACAAGAAAAAACATTTTTTTGTGAAAATCGAAGAGTGCTGGGCCAACTTCACACTCATCTGGGTCGTTCATTTCGTAAATTTTGTGGAATATCTTGGGAACCGCCTGAAATAAGAAAAAATAACGGAACCAAGCAGTGTGAACTCAACACAATTCAGTTCGAGAAAAAAAAAATGAAAATCGAACATATTGGACTGAAAATTTTTCGAAATCTTTTCTATTTCAGAAAATTAGCAGGATACTCGTGGAAATTTTAACGGCACAAATTAGCTTGCATTTAGGACGATTTTTTGCATATGTATTTCCATCACACAAAAAAAGAATGTGCTGGGCAAACTTTTTTTCTTCAATTTCGGGATTTTTCGGAAAATCTGAAATAATTTCGTGAAAATATTCACGACTCATTTAAAAAAAAAAACATAAGTGATGGGCTTACATTTTTCTCAGTTTCCGATTGTTCGAAGAATGGGAGGGACTTTCGGAAAAATTCTAACAGCACAACTCAGTGTACCTATGTGTAGCATAATGTATTAGAGCCATTAAAATTCAATTTTTCAAGAAGTGCTGGGCAGGCCTATTTTAGACATTTCGTGCAAAATCTTCAGAACCGATCGGAATAAAAAAAAATATATCCACGGCACAAAGTAGCACAAACCTAGCACAATTCAGGGAAAAAATAACTTACCTTATTCCGAAATTCTTAGAGACAATATTTCGATCGATTCTGTGTATGCCGAGCCTGTCGGAACGAAATGGATACTGCGAATTATATTATGTGTACTATAAGTAGTATTTTTGAATTTTTTTACCCAATATCTGAAGATCCACTATTAAAAATCAAATGAAAATTATTATTCACGTAAATCAACCCTACATATTGCGGGATTCGAAATATTTTGAAGTGCACATTCTTGAAAAAATTTTGTCATCAGGCAAGGACGTAGCGGAATCAGCCGATGGATTGCTTATATGAAGAATACAGACGAATCGGGGAGGAAATGAATGAGGAATCGTTATCTTCGACTGAAAACTATGAATAACTAAAGGTACTCATTATAACAGAGTAAATAGTTGGATGATGGATTGAGGAGTAATATTTTGGAGGGAATAGGGGGTATAATGAAAAAAAGTTGTAAATGTTTAGAATTCATGTCATATTTTTTGATCTCAAAACTGGACTTTGTCACGTCGAAGAACCAAAATCAGATACAAAATTTATATGAATGTATTTTGGATCTTCTCATAGTAATTAAATTATTCGTATGTTGAATCAACGTATTCAGAGTTCTAATTGAGGAATTATGCAAACAATAGTGACTGTCACGACAATGTTCAAATGATCTGGAGTCTGTCATAAATACCAAACCGTTTGCCACAAGCAATCCACAACTTTTTCATTTACTCTTGACTCAATCGGCCCAATAAATAACCTTGTTTGTTCAATAAAATCTTTCTATGCCTAGTGTCATACAGTTCTTCATGGCATTCGAGAATACTCCTATGATTTCAAAGGATAATTCTTTAGGTCAGAATATAAGTGTTAAAATCACGATAAACTTTCTTTTCTCACATATACCGTAAACCCAAATTTTATTCTGAATTCTGAATTGAATTATCCTCTTCCTCATCGAATACGATTTTGAAAAGAAATATTTCTCCAGCAGACTTATCCGTTGATGAACCAACCGAACTTAAGGTTAGTCCAAACCAGGACTGTCGACTGAAATCCGTCGATGCGACCAGGCTCGTTTTTTTAAATGGGCTCAGTACGTAATGAGCCGCGTACAGACACGAGAGCTGAGCGGCTTTCGAGGCTGTTGCGAGGCACTTGTGAGGCAGCCTCGCGTTGTTGAAATGGCTCGCTACACCGTACACACTTGCGAGGCAGCCCACTGAACTTGCCTCGCAAGCCGCTCAGCTCTCGTGTCTGTACGCGGCTATAAAGCTCACACTTGCGGACCGGCTGTCTCCAGCGGATGCTTACCCTTAAAGTCGAGCAACCTCACGGGGACCAAAACCTGTGTGATCATTGTGTTTAAAAATTCAAACAAGCACGCCTACTCCAGGGAATTGTTTTCCTCGAATTTTTAATCAAGGGCCAAATTTCAGTAGGGATGTTTTCAAATCAAGTCCAATACACATTTTTGTCTTATTTGAATACAACTAATATAGACCAACTCTCTGAACTAAATATTCTCTCTCCTCATCGTCATTTCGATCAAGCTGTACGGAAATATAGCATACAGTTTTTCGAGTAATTCAAGATTAGACAGTTCTTCATTCTGCAGTGAGGGTCAGCTGCCGCTCCCTTGGTCCATCTGGCGACAGCAGGTTGTTGAACTTGTCAAATACTTCAATTATTCTACAGCTTCACACTCGGCCTCACATCAGTTATTGTCTGGAATGCTTTGTATAGGAACCAGGAACACACTTTCCGTTTTAGGGCACGCATAATGCCGTAAACGATACGTTCATGATAATACTACTAATCGACCTTTCAACTTGTCGAGATCATGTCAAAGGTTAAACTCAATTGCCCTTTCTTCACTTTTATTTATTTGCTCTTCATGGATGTATTTCATGAAAGGTTTTCAGAATAAAGCTTTAGTGCAAGGAAGTTATGAATTTAATGAACCACACAACAACTCACTCCTATCATATATTTAGGGATCTTCCCGTTCAATCTCACCCATGGATTCCTCCCATCCAATGAAACCCTTTCTATCATTAACAAAATCAACAGATTCGGTTCAGATACAAGCTGTTGATTTAAAAAAAAAACATTTTCGCAGTTTAATATGCTTATTTCGAATGAAAAGAATTTTGCTGAGAAGGTTCCAGTGATTATAACACATATTCTTCGATTGCCATCTTTTCATATAATCATCGATTACTAACATAAAGAAAGCATTGTATGTTCACTTCAAATCATTAAATACATCAGTAATTTTAGGAAATTATTATGAAATCGTTTCTTCTCATTCGTTCTTAAACTGACCGTTTCAGATATATAAAACGTTGAATGTTACGAAATCTTATAGAAAAAATTTGGATCAACTGATTTCCTAGTAAAGGCCAGAAAAAAAGTATTCGTTTCGATTCTGTCTCCAAGACTCAAACGCAAAAAAAAATCGACCATTCATACATTGCGCTCATGTTGTGATCCTCTGTATAATGAACATATAATATAAAATATACAATGGTGTTATGTCAATCGATAAAATGGATTACTTTTGAACCATTGACAATATAATATTCACGAAACATCTAACACCGTAACCCCAGCACAGCCAACCATTCAATGTTCCCATATTTTGCATATTGCACTTTGTTTTGAACAGTCTGCATTAGGTGCGAAATAATTTTGTATAAAAAGATACAGCGATAATTCTCAAAATGTCGATTTTCTCATATTTTGCTGTCCAGTTGTGAAATATCGCATAAGTTAGGATATTGTTACTTGGGATTTGTAGGATTTATGTGACACTACCGATGAAGTTGCTTTCTTTTTCTCAAAAGAATTCTAAGGGTACTGACGTGAGATCATGAGCTTTTACGCGCTTTTTATAATCGAAACCATTTCCTCACGAAATTTCATTTGAACCTTTATGTGTCATTCCTCAACCAAAGTACTATATTTCCATTCGGTCACTGTATTTTTGAAATTATTTGAAAGCTAATATTTCGGATCGATATATCAACGAAATCACTGGGCGGGTTTCACTAAGTCGACCTTCGCAATCAAACCCCAAAACTGTTAAAAACAATGAAGTCTCTATTTGTTTTTTTTTTTCAAAGTAAATCTAGTACCTTGTGGAAAAAAGACGACGTGAATTTTCACGCAGAAATTTCAATTTACATATTTCAGAAAAAGAAATACGGAACTATTGTGAGCAATAGCTAAGCTAACTAAAGTTTCAATTTCACCCGAATCAAGGGCGGTTTTACGGCGATAATTACCCCCTCCTCCCCCTGAAACATGAAAAATACATGGGATGAAACAAAATATAAATTCATTCAACGCAAAAACTGTTGTTATATGCAATTCTACATAACAGTTGGTTAAACTGTCATAGATGTCATAGAATTATAATATAACCTTATAAAGGTGTGCAGATGTCTATGGATGTACTGATGTATGGTTTTGCTACAAGAGAAAATAAATCTTTAATAATTTCAACAATCTTATTTGAAGATCCGAATAAAAAGCATTCACGCTACTGCGAATTCTAGAGGTTATGGGCCCAGTTTATGTCGAGCTGCAAAACTAACTGCAGGAATTGGAAATTATATTCTGGAAGCAGCCCCTAGAAGAAAAACACATGCCGAATTCGCAAGTGGCAAATCTAAAACCATTTGATGGAAGCAACTTTTTTAACTGGGAATTCCGTCTGAAAAGTACTGGAACAACCATTCCGTACAGGAGCAACCGAACTGGCACAATTCAAGAAAAGGGACGCATTGGCCAGGAATATCATTTTACAGTGACTAGCGGATGATGTGCTGGAAATGGTGAAGGATAAGGATATGTTTGAAACATTGAAGCTTACGTACACAAAAAGAGGATTATCTATGCAGGTGGATCTGCAAGGAAAGCTAAGGAGCATGAAATTTTGTGAAAGTAATCTGACAAATTTCCTACTAGAGTTTGATGGAGTGGTTACAGATTTGAAATCGAATGGAGGAAATCTGTAAGAACCAGAAATAATTTGTCAATTGCTAGCGGCTATGCCTGAAAGTTATCCAGCACTGACAATGTCGATAGACTTGATGTTGAGCACATATCCTAAAGATGTAACTGTGAGATTTGTTAAAAATGAGTTACTGCAGGAGGAAATGAGACAAGGAAATAATGATCAACCGAAAGAAGCTGTTGCATTTACGAGTAGGTACAAAGGAAATCATCCGAGACAAGGAAGTGAAAGAGAAAGAAAACAAGAAATGCTGCAAATGGCGATAATGAAGAAATTTCATTTATTGCAAACAATGTGGAAGATTCAATCATAGATGACAAAATATCTAATGGTGGCAACAATGTGTTACTGTCACAGACAGAAAATGACAATTTGACGCTCATCATGGCGAGGCGAGGCGAGTGTTGGAAGTCATTTCGACTGATGTTTGTGGACCGATTACACCCTCAACACCAGACGATATGAGATATTATGTGAATTTTATAGATCATTATACTCATTTCGCACATGTTTATCTCATGAAAAACAAATTTGAAGTCATTGAAACATTCAAGGAGTATGAAGCTTTGGTATGTGCAAGGTTCAATTCAAAAATATCAAGATTATGTTGTGATTTGTGATAATGGGGGCGAGTATAGTTCTACAGAATTTTGGATATATATATATATATATATATATATATATATATATATATTCTTTTGAGAACGAGCATTACAATTCTAAGATATATCACAGTGTTAGCAGAGGAAATGTAAACGGGGTACCATACATATTTGCGTATGATACAAGAGCACAGATAAAAACCTCAGGAAAAATTCTGTCTCCCCGTATAAGTGTAGTAATTTATTTATATAAGATGGATGGCATCTTTTTCATTTGAAAATAATTTTTTCGTCATCTTGAATTCATTTCGACAAAATATCTTGACATAATATCTGAAACAGAAAGAGGGACAGAAAACCAGAAGGAAGCAGTAAATAATATCACCTACATTTGCTCATGACCGAGAGGGTCTTTCGACCAGGTTCAGTCCTCCAAGCGATGATTTTCAGATCCTCAGATAAACGAAGAACGCTACAGGCCCCTTTATTGGGGAATCATCTCCCATAGATCCATAATTGTTCATTTCGAACTAGAAATCTAATAAAATATCGGGAATAAAGTGAAAAACTTGTGAATTTTGGATTCTTTGTAAGGATGAAGGTATTCAGATCGAATATACAATACTCAGAAATCCGGAACAGAATGGAATAGCCGAAGGATTAAACAGAACTTTGTTAGACAAGTCTCGTTGATTAATTTTTGACTCAAATCTGAAAAAAATATTCTGGGGAGATGCCTTACTGGCAGCAGTATATGTGCATAATAGATTAAAGTCGATAGTGGTTCCTGAAAATTCAATACCAGCAAAGATGTGGTATGGGTATGATCCCGATCTGGATAAGATCAAAGTTTTTGTATGTGTGTCGTATGTCGACATACCAAAAGAAAATCGAATAGGAAAACTGGATTCACATTCTAGGGAAACAATTTTCATCGGATATTGTAATAATGGAAACAGATTATATGACATCGAGGAAAAATCAGTGGTTGTAGCCAGATCTGTAATTTTTGATGAAAACAAGACAATAACAGACAAAAATCAAGGAATGGGTATGATAAGAATTGTAGAAGAAGAGAATGAGAGAGATGAAAATGACTTGAACGTTTCAAATTCAAGTGTTCCAACACTTGAATTTGAATTTGAATTTGAAATTTGAATTTGAATTTTGTTCTTTTATTCCAATAAAAGAACAAAATTAGGAGAAGTAAGAGAAACAGAAAATTGCCAACGCATTTACAAGAGTATGACTTGAACAGTGAAGTACTGCCCAACGCAGTCTTTATCAATTTTCGAAGATTTTGCGATAGTTGAAATCTCTTGTATACGTTATAGTTTCATTCTGCAAGGCAGTTTTCAAAACCGTCTCGAATTTTTGTACCTTCCACTACTTCAGAAAAAAACTTCACCGAAAGGACTAAAACCATATTGGAGTCTGGAAATAGTCGAAAGTTTGATAACTTTATTTCCATTTTACCTTCTTACCTCAGTTGAACAAAATTGGCGCGATATCTTTTGGTATAGAAATGTTTACATAATTGGACTTCATGCGAAAATATGTTTTTAGACCACTATGCTATCTGAAGATTATAATCTAGAAATATCTAAAGGGGAAATATGGCGTTCCTAGGAAAGGATCCGATAAGAACAACATTTGTGATTGGGATTACACTTTAGAGCAGGTGTCACATCTCAATTATCTAGGATGCGATATCACCTATGAAGAAATGAAGATATCACGAACGAGATAAACAAATATAAGAGAATAGTAAGAACATTGAATAGGATGACATTGAAACAAATACGACTTATTAGATTTTACATTGCTATGGTCATCCCCACTCAACCATATAAGGATCGAAAACATCGGTATCTAGAAAACAAGATTACACGCAACTGGAAACATCAGAAACTAGGTTTTTTATATCTGTGAAAGGCTGCAAACATTTGAATCAAATACGAATTGAATTTATCAGACGAGAACTAAAGGTACAACCGATAACAAATTTAACAACAGACTATATAGCAAGATGGCGGGAGCATGTGATGCGGATGCCTCTAGAGAGAATACCAAAGAGAGAACTAGAACAACCCCACAGGACGTAGAAATTTGGGGAGACCAAGAATGAGATGGTTAAGTTCGAACAGGCAACTTGCTTGATCCTGGAACGATAGATGCTGACGATTGAAGTGTAATGTAGAGGATCACTGGTCAGTTTTGAAATGCTTTTCAATATAAGACTCTGGTCCTTCTAGTCAGAAGAAAGTTTTGGTGAATACGAAATCATCAGAGTTATGAAATTGTCTGATATTCGTTCACAATTTGCACCATGTAGAATCCAAGATTGCAAAATGGTTCCTTTAATTTTCTAGTTGACTTCAGTGGATTGTAGCAACTATTGAGAGGTTATTTTTGGTAGCTCCAACTCACGGATTATATAGTTATGTCGCTATAACTTCAGGTGAATTGTCCATATTACCACATATCTACTATAGGTGATCCTTTCGAGAAATATCTAATTTTCCATTGAAGTTCATTTGAATATACATATACACAACGACTCCCAAAAAATATAGCTCGGAAACATATTAGGTTTCAATAATCAACCCGAACCAACTCATTTTTGACCACTTGACATACATCAATTTTGTGACGATGTTGTGCTCCTCTTATATCATTTGGAAACTATTGCTGCTTAAAATCTGATATTATCTTCTTTCATTCCTGCTGAATTAGAAAATTCTTTTTCATATATAGGGTGAGTCAGAATTGGTATTAATTTTGTGAGGAAAATAATAAAGATGAAATTGGATCATGAACTTGAGAATATTCACACATGCAATAAAAACAAATTCCGATATATGCAGCAATATTTTTTCCTCCTCTAATAAGAATCAATTACATAACATGACATAATTCATTGATCCTGTAAGACACTACAAGGTGTATAGGATAGGTCAACAATGATAATTCCAATATAATTTATGTAAATTCAGAGACTTCACAGAAGATGGTAGCTGATTGTATAGATTTATGCTCTGATATAAAGGAGAGCACTCAAATTCGCGTGTTCTATGTTTCGGCACAAGAAGTATTTGAGAATTCCTGGTTACATATTCGTGAGAACTGTAAAGTGATTTCCAATTAGTTACATTTTCTTTAGCATATACAAGGCTTTTCAAAATATAGATACAAGGCAGTGGTAACATTCTATTCAATACAAAGATTGGCCTGCATGATGTACTTAGTGCTAAATTGGAAATTAATCTTATTATTTTTTTTTGTACCACGAAAGCTCTTGAAACAGAAACGTTGTTGCCCCAGAGTAAGTTATATACAAGGTGGCTGTAAACCATACCATAATGAATATCAATGAGAGAACTACGAGGCATTGAATGTTCGAGCCTATTTATTGCGAAGTGAGCACTATTGATTTTTATACATAGAATATCGGTCTGGGATGACCAGCTCAGATTTCTGTCAATATGAATGCCAAGAAATTCAGTACAATCAACTGAGGTTAATATAGTATCTAAAAAACCCAATTCAAGGGGACCGCTCTCATGGTTAATACTGAGCCCAAAATGCAAACAAACGGTTTTTCTGATATGAACCATTAGGTTATTCAAGCGACACCACCTGAAAAATTCTGCCATCAAACTTTCACAAGCTTGCCGGAGCTCCCCACGACTCCCCGCTGAAACAACCACGCGGTGTCGTCAGCAAACAGGGTTAGCAAAAGACTAGTCAGATGATCCGGCAAATCATTTATGAATAATAAAAAGAGTAGTGGTTCCAACACGAAGCACTGAGGAACTCTCAGCTCTTAATTAATCTCACTTGAAAAACATTCCCCCACTTTGACTGACATGGTTCTATTGTTCAGAAAACTACGTAAACAGACTAAGAATACTCTCCTTAATCCTACACTATAGCACTTATTTATTTATTTATTTATTTATTTATTTATTTATTTATTTATTTATTTACACAGGAACACAAACAGGACAAAGTCCCAGAGACAGTGTTCACTAAATTACAAATAAAACCTCAATCGATTACATTAATTCCACTATAAACTAAACAAAACAAGAAAAAATTACAGAAGATACAACATTAAAATCTACACACAATCAACTTGAAGAAATTGAAAACAAAAGTCGACGTTTCAGACTTTTTTTGAAAGTCATCAGCGAGCAGGAAAAGTAATCGACGTCTGGACCGAGGGCGTTCGAAGTCGTCATCATTCTGACGAGTGGGGAATTTGCCGTGTAGTTTTTTTTCCTCAAGGGGACTTGAAACACATCATGAGACCTGAGTCTTAGGTCGGGAACCCTGAAGCGAATCTCCTCCAAAATGCCAGGAGCAACTATCAAACCATTTATGAGCTTGAACATGAATGAAGCATCATTTATAAATCGTATGTCGACTAGCCTAGGAAGCTGGAAAATCCTACGAGCATAAGTGTAATCATGATTTACAATTGCGATTCTATTCCTGTAAGACAGAAACCGAATGAACTTATTCTGGACGGACTCTAGACGTCGAGTATAACAGTCGTATCTCGGGTTCCATATGATCGATGCGAAGTTCAATCGATTGAACACAAATGCATGGTAAAGTGTCAAGATGGTCTCATTCTTTTGGAAAGATTTTCCGTGCCTAAGCACAAAGCCAAGCATTCTGGAGCAAGATGTGACGACCTCATTGATGTGAGCATCGAACAGCAACTTGGAGTCAAGCGTTATACCCAGATCCCTGACAACACTAGATTCCCTCAATCGATGGCCACCAAGCGTGAACTGAAAACAGATTTTATTGGTGTTCCTAGTATACGAAATTTTCAAGCATTTATCGAGATGAAGGAACAAGCAATTATCCTTACAGTATTCGGCCAATCTATCCAGATCACTTTGGAGACTCAAACAGTCAATGAGGGTCCGAATCATCATGAATAACTTCAGATCGTCGGCAAAAAGTAGAAACCTACAATACCTGAAGCACCTCCCAATGTTATTTACATAAATAAGAAATAGTAAAGGTCCGAGATGAGAACCTTGCGGAACCCCAGAGGTACTGTGAAATTTCCTGGATTCGCAGCCATCGATAGAAACGTATTGAGTCCTACCCACGAGATAAGACATCAGCCACAACCCCAGACTCCCACACACCCCAACCTCAGAAAGCCGTACTGACATGACTGTATGGGAAAGCTTATCAAAGGCCTTCTTGAAGTCTGTGTACACGGCATCTATTTGGACGCAGGACTCGCCACCACCCTCTAGAAAATGTAAAAAGCAAAGCAAGTTCGTTTCAACACTTCTGCCACTTCGAAAACCGTGCTGTTCATCGATAATGATGTTCTTTAGGTGAAATGATAGGTATTTATGAACCAAAGACTCGAATATTTTGGGAAACACTGATAATATGCTTACAGGACGGTAGTTCTCAACGAGATCTCTGTGTCCACTCTTGAATATTGGAATAACATACGAAAACTTCCAGATGTTCGGAAAAATTGACGATGACAAAGATTTATTGAAGATAATGTAGAGGGGGTAGGCTAAATTCAGTGCACACTTATTCACAAAAATGGGTGGAATGCCATCAGGCCCGGGACCCTTATGGACATTCACTGACAACAACGCATGTTGAACCTCCTCCAAGGATAACCGAATACTACTTAACTGTTGGCCATCACAAACCGCTTCAGGGCCAGGAAGAGAGTTATGGACGCTTCCTGGCGGTTCGAAGACTGACTCGAAGAAACTGGCGAAAAAGTCAGCCGTAGCCTGAGGAGAATCCGCCTCTACACCATTAAATTTCATATTGGAAGGGTAACCATGATTTTTTTTACGTTTCAAGAATTTGAAAAGATGTTTAGGGTCCGACAAAAGGCTCTCCTCAATGTGGGAGAGATATCTTCGGTAGTCAGTTGAAATGAGTTTTTTCGACAATGTTCGCAATTCTCTAAATCTAGTGAGATCCTCCAACCTACGGTACAACTTCCACTTTGTATGGAACTTGGTTTTTTGACGTATTACTTTAATAGTTTCAGAAGAGAAATATACCGGAAATCTAGGGTTGGTGGTCATGCGCGGTACAAACTCAGAGATAACGTCATTGAGTACACAATAAAAATATTGAATATTCACATCAACATCAGTATCGCCTAGCAATGAATCCCAACTTATCTCCGACAGTTTTAAATTGATAGCCTCATAATTGGCTCTATTGAATAATTTAATTATATTTCCTTGCCTTCGCTGGAAGGATTGCTCCTTGAAGTCAAACAAAAATTCCACACCGGGATGATATAGGTCTTCGGGGACAAGCGGATCATTGCAGCGACTTACATCAGAGACTTTAACCTCGTTAGACAAAATAAGGTCCAGAATTTGGTCCCGATGATTAGTGATATCGTTGAACTGGATCAAACCCGAGAAGGCTAATGAGTCGACCATTTCCGAAAACTTACTGTCGCTGCTCAGAGGCTCCAAAAAGAGACCAGAGGTAGATCTCGCCCACTCAATGCCGGCACAGTTGAAATCACCACACATCAGTACGCGGTCACCCTCGCCGATCTCCCGGAAATTTGACTCCAATTTATTTAGGAAACTCGCGACTGCGACGCCATCACCCGGAGGTAAATACACACAGCACAAGTACAGCCGAATGCCTCCACAGGAAACCAAAGCCCAAACATCCTCAGCATCACTCTGGAACCCCGGAAGAGCAGCAGACTGGAAGGCCCTACTGATCGCTAGCAAGACACCACCGCCATCCTTCTTATCAGAGGCGGTAGAGGCCCTGTCTCTTCTAAAGACTGCATGAAGTTCTCCGTCGACCAATTCCTCATCAGTAACACCATCATTCAGCCAGGACTCAGTGACGAACACAATATCATGATTGTTAGAGATTAAATTGTTTTTGAAATTTGCCAGCTTTGTACGTAAACCACGTACATTCTGATAAAAAACGTGCAGTGCCATCTTGGAGACACATAACTATTGTGATGTAAAATAATGAATGGATCAAAAAGGTGGTTATTTAATCTTATGTAGATCACTCTCGCCCTGTATGTGAACTATTTTAGCCGAGTCGTTTTTGCGAACCAAAATGTTTCCATTCTGGACCCAGACAAACTTAAAATTTTTTTCCTTCGCCAAGATACGAGCTGACTTGAAGAGAATTTTATTTCTTGTTGTTAGGTGTTCATTAATGAAAAATCTATCTGAAAGACCATCCACTCTGAAGCCAGTCCTACCACCAGGTTCAGCTCGTCTAGCCCCCGCAGCAGAAAGAAGACCATCTCGTTGTAGTTTGTTTGAAAATTTAACAATAATATTTTTTGGTAGATTTTCCACTTTTGTTGGCACTCGAGCAATGGATGTGATAGCGCCGTCAGGCAACCTGTGGCCGAGAAAATCACATATTTTTTCCACGATGACATTAAGATTCTCTTTCTTCTTCTCAGGGATGTTCATAATTTCGACATTATTATTCCGAGAGCTCTGCTCAATTTTGTCCAATCGATCTTCTATTGTTGAAATCTCACGTCTCAGAGATTCATTCTCGGACTTGAGATCATCCGCGATTTTAGCGATTGTGTCAACTTTCGACAATCGAGCCTCAAATTCTGCAACCTTGTCAGAGCAGAATGTTACAGAGGTTTGAAGATCTCTTATATCCCTTCTCATTAAACCGATGTCAGCTTTAATGGAATTAACCAACTGAATCAAAGAAGTTCCTGCGGGCAACTCACCCGTATCCGGAACCCTGTTCTCCTCATCAGCAGCCAGCTCTGGACCCCCAACGACCGCTTGTCCTGAATAAAGGCAAAGTTGAGGGTATCGAATGCGCAATTCGACATCGCCTCTTGAATGCATTCAGCCATTCTAATTTCATTCTCTAGATTGGGAATGAATATCTTTCCATTTATATATTAATTTCCTTCATCGAATTCGTTTTACAATAATTTCTAGTTGAATCAATCATGGAAGGACAAATCCATCATAAACAAAAATGAAACAACCGTATGTTCGTCCAGGCAAATATATCAACATAGCCTTATTTTTATCCCATTTCTGTGGTTTCGTGAATTGTAGAATAGGTAGGTTATCAGAATGTATTTTTTGATTAACTAATCGGTGGTTCTGACCAAGTTATTAAGTTTTGAAAACCCGAATCAGTTAATCGGCAAATTAAGTTTCACAAGTCGATCAGTTGACATCAACGAATCTTTGTGAAACCCAGGAAACACTATCAGATCAATAATAATCACCCTGCATAAGAGCTACCTCGCGGACTCCATGTCTTAAGCATAAGACAACATTGAACCTGTGCATTTTAATGAGAGCATTAATGATTTATAATCTCAATCTAAATCAGAGTCACAAGCATAAGCATAAGAAAGAATTAAACCTATCCATTTATATGGGTATATTCATACATAGTATTTATGGCACTATATTATGACTAATCATAGTAGGAATAGCCTCCTGAATATCTTATAAATGTTCTTTGTAAGGTTATGCCTAGGACTACGACTTCGATGCATAAGTTGGTCCTGAAATAATACAATTCTAATAAAGCGCCGTCGTAAGGTCAAAACATACCTTCACTCAGTGTCACAAAAGCTACACCAGCATTTATGGCACACTTCAAAAATACATTTCTCAGAATTTTGTACACATTTATCACAAATTTGCGTCCTAAAGCAAAAATTTATTACAGCTCCCATTTTCCAGAAAGATGGCGTGGGACAGCTTTAGATTAAAGCTGCACCACGCAGTCTGTACTTTCTAAAAAATGCAATATTTAGTCATCAAATAGGCACCAGAATTTCTTACACATTTATTACAGATAAATGACAAGCAAAAAATTCAAAATTATTACCCCCAAGGGGATAGACACCTCTAAATATTGAATAAAGTTGAATATGCATCCACAAGGTGGACGGTATGAAATATTCATCATACCTTCTTAAACAAACTTTAAACGACATCATATTGACCGATGATGGGGATGAAGAATCCCCAAATATATCGAAATTCCTATTACGTAATTATAGGAGCAACGACATGAACTGCGTAACGCAATTTCCCGCGGACGGTACATATACTCGTATCTGTCGGGATATTTCAACTGTCGAGGATATCACCGATTTTTCTTCGCTTCAAAAATATATTGCAGTAGCCCACACTTCTTTAACAAATGCTTTGGGGTTCAAACGGACTATTTCAATCAGAAAAATATGGAATTAGTAACGTGGTATGTGAAAAAAAAATCGAAATATTATGATGGAAAGTTGCGGTATCACCGATTTTTCTCCATTTCAAAAATTTATTACAGTAGCCTAAACTTCTTAACCACATGCTAAAGGATTTGAATGAACTATTTTAATCAGGAAAAGTAAGGAACTAGTA
The DNA here is from genome assembly GCA_958510865.1 of Myrrha octodecimguttata. Taxonomy (NCBI): domain Eukaryota; kingdom Metazoa; phylum Arthropoda; class Insecta; order Coleoptera; family Coccinellidae; genus Myrrha; species Myrrha octodecimguttata. The sequence goes on from OY294060.1 coordinate 19,844,337, forward strand.
TCGTTGTATGTAAAAATAATTCGAAATTTCGATATTCCTCCATTTTTCTCGTTGTCACAAATTTATTAGAGTAGCCCACACCTCTTTCATACATGCTTAAGGATTCTAGTGAACTATTCAATAAAGAAAAATATGGAATTAGTATCGTAGTATGTGAAAAAAAAAATCGAAATATAATGATGTAGAATTCCGATATTCATCAATTTCTCGTTGTCAAAAATTTATTACAGTAGCCCACACTTCTCTTACACATGCTCAAGGATTTGAATGGACTATTTAAATAAGCGAACTGAGGAATTAGTAACGTGGTACGTGAAAGAAAAATCAGAAATATTATGATGGAGAGTTTCGATATTCATCAATTATTCTCGTTGTCAAAAATTTATTACAGTAGCCCACACTTCTTCAACACATACTTGAGGATCCTAGTGAACTATTCAATCAAGAAAAATTTGGAAGTAGTATCGTGGTATGAGCAAAAAAAATTCGAAATATAATAATGGAGAATTTCGATATTCATCAAGTTTTCTCGTTGTCAAAAATTTATTATAGTGGCCCACACCTCTTTGACACATGCTTAAGGATTCTAGTGAACTATTTCATCAAGAAAAATATGGAATTAGTATCGTGGAATTTGCAAAAAAAAATCGAAATATGATGGAGAATTTCGATATTCATCAATTTTTCTCGTTGTCAAAAATATATAACAGTTGCCCACACTTCTCTTACACATGCTTGAGGATTTGGATGGACTATTTAAATAAGATAACTGAGGAATTAGTATCGTAGTATGTGAAAAAAAAATTCGAAATATAATGATGGAGAATTTCAATAGTCTTCAATTCTTCTCGTTGTCAAAAATTCATTACAGTAGGTCACACTTCTCTTACACATACTTGAGGATTCTAGTGAACTATTCAATCAAAAAAAATATGGAAGTTGTATCGTGGTATGAGCAAAAAAAAATTTGAAATATAATGATGGAGAATTTCGATATTCATCAATTTTTCTCTAGCCAAAAATTTATTGCAACCTCTTTAACACATGCTTAAGGATTCAAGTGAACTATTCCATCAAGAAAAATATGGAATAAGTATCGTGGTATGAGCAAAAAAAATTCGAAATATAATGATGGGGAATTTCGATTGTCATCAATTTATCTCGTTGTCAAAAATTTATTACAGTAGCCCATACTTCTCTAACACTTGCCTAAGGATTCTAGTGAACTATTCAATAAAGAAAAATATGGAATTAGTATCGTAGTATGTGAAAAAAAAATTCGAAATATAACGTTGGAGAATTTCAATATTCATCAATTTTTCTCGTTGCAAAAATTCATTACAGTAGCCCACACTTCTCTAACACATGCTTAAGGATCCTAGTGTACTATTCAATCAAGAAAAATATGGAAGTAGTATGGTGGTATGAGCAAAAAAAAATTCGAAATATAATGATAGAGAATTTCGATATTCTTCAATTTTTCTCGTTGTCAAAAATTTATAGCATTAGACCACACTTCTCTTTCATATGCTTAGGGGTTCTAGTGAACCATTCAATCAAGAAAAATATGGAATTAGTATCGTAGCATGTGAAAAAAAATTGATGAATATCGAAATTCTCCATCATTATATTTCGAATTTTTTTGCAAATACCACGATACTGCTTCCATATTTTTCTTGATTGAATAGTTCACTAGGATCCTCAAGCATGTGTTGAAAAAATCTGGGCTACTGTTATAAATTTTTGATAACGAGAAAAATTGATGAATATCGAAATTCTCCATCATAATATTTCTGATTTTTCTTTCACGTACCACGTTAATAATTCCTCAGTTCTCTTATTCAAATAGTCCATTCATACCCTTAAGTATGTGTAAGAGAAGTGTGGGCTACTGTAATAAATTTTTGACAACGAGAAAAATTTATGAATATCGAAATTCTCCATCATTATATTTCGATTTTTTTTCACATACTACGATACTAATTCCATATTTTTTCTTTATCGAATAGTTCACTAGAATCCTTAAGGATGTGTTAGAGAGATGTGGGCTACTGTAATAAATTTTCGACAACGAGAAAAATTGATGAATATCGAAATTCTCCATCATTATATTTCGAATTTTTTTTTGCTCATACCACGATACTACTTCCATATTTTTCTTGATTGAATAGTTCACAAGAATCTTTAAGTATGTGTTAGAGAAGTGTGGGCTACTGTAATAAATTTTTGACAACGAGAAAAATTGAAGAATATTCAAATTCTCCATCATTATATTCCGAATTTTTTTTTTCACATACTACGATACTAATTCCTCAGTTATCTTATTCAAATAGTCCATTCAAATGCTAAAGCATGTGTAAGAGAAGTGTGGGCTAATTTCATAAACTTTTGACAACGAGAAAAATTGATGAATATCGAAATTCTCCATCATTATATTTCGAATTTTTTTTTGCTCATACGACGATACTTATACCATATTTTTCTGGATGGAATAGTTTACTCGAATCCTCAAGCTTGTGTTGAAGAAGTGTGGGCTACTGTAATAAATTTGTGACAACGAGAAAAATTGATGAATATCGAAATTTCGAATTATTTTTACATACTACGATACTAGTTCCTTACTTTTCCTGATTAAAATAGTTCATTCAAATCCTTAAGCATGTGGTAAAGAAGTTTTGGCTACTGTTATAAATTTTTGAAATTGAGAAAAATCGGTGATACCGCAATTTTCCATCATAATATTTCGAATTTTTTTTTTCACATACCACGTAACTAATTCCATATTTTTCTGATTGAAATAGTCCGTTTGAACCCCAAAGCATATGTCAAAGAAGTGTGGGCTACTGTAATAAACTTTTGAAGCGATGAAAAATTGGTGATATCCTGGAGGGTTGAAATATCCCGGCAGATACGAGTATATGTACCGTCCGCGTCCGCGGGAAATTGCGTTACGCAGTTCATGTCGTTGCTCCTATAATTACGTAATAGGAATTTCGATATATTTGGGTATTCTTCATCCCCATCATCGGACAATATGATGCCGTTTAAAGTTTGTTTAAGAAGGTATGATGAATATTTCATACCGTCCACCTGTTGGATGCATATTCAACTTGAATATTTAGGGGTGTCTATCCCCTTGGGGTTAATAATTTTGAATTTTTTGCTTGTCATTTATCTGTAATAAATGTGTAAGAAATTCTGGTGCCTATTCGATGACCAAATATTGCATTTTTTGGAAAATACAGACTGCGTGGTGCAGCTTTAATCTGAAGCTGGCCCACGCAATTTTTCTGGAAAACGGAAGTGTAATAAATTTTTGCTTTGGGACGCAAATTTGTAATAAATGTGTACAAAATTCTGAGCAATCTATTTTTGAAGTGTGCCATAAATGCTGGTGTAGCTTTAGTGACATCTTTACTCACTGATGAAAAAATTAAGCGATCTTCGTTTTCATATGACCCTAACAATACTGCATGAACCTCAAGCTATCAGGTACTAGATTTCAATTCGATGCCATCTGTGTTTTAGGAATTATTGGAAAAATGAAATTATCTACGAAATCATTGGACGAATTTTACCCGTTCACGAACGCGACCTTCGTATTAAGGCCGAACACCTTCTCTTCAAATATCTCCAAGTCGATTTTTTCGGAGGTTGAAGTGTTTGTGACGTACCTAACCGCCAATAGTGAACGAAAAATTCCGGAAGAATCTACTCAGTGACTTGACAGTTATTGTAGAGTGGATTTCGAGTTCAATCACTTAGGCCGAGTTACCAAATTGGTGGAATAAACCCAATGATTACGCAGATATGCCAATTCCAAATTTCGGTTTCCCTATATTTCCAAAAATAAAGATAGAATCAGCTATCGCCAACTCGGTAACTAACCAAGTTTCATAATGAGCAGATCAGTATTATTTGGGATATTTCGTAAATAACAATAATACCTAGGAAATAACTAAGAAATTTCACATATTTATTTCCCAATATCTTCATCATCTTCGATTAATATACGAACAAACTGAAATTCTGAACACAGCTGCTGAATAATGATGGTAGGGTCTGTGTTGAATTTAATCGAAATGAAATGAAAAGGTACAAAGTTTCGCAACGAAATGTTTTCAATTTTCTACTTGCACGATCCTCAAAAAATTTTGCAGAAAGTTCGGCATCGTTATTCTACAACAATCCACAAGTTCATATTTGATCGTATTATTTCTTCTTGAGGTAGTGAGGAAATAACCTCAAATTCACAAATACCAAGACATTTGACGTATTTCCTTTCCAATATCTCCTAAAATAGATATCACATCAAAATGAAATTTGGAAGAATTCTTTCCGAAAAAACAATTCAATTCAAGAAAAATTTGGGAAATTTTCGAAACATATTCCACCTTTACAATCCTCAAGCCACTTTTCGTTATGTTGCGCGGCGGTATTCTTCAACTGGGTACGAAATTTCGATCTGATCCCATCAGTACTTGTTGAGATATTAGGGAAATATCATAAAATATTTAACTATAAGGGAAATTTTACATATTTTTTCCGTATATCTCCAAAAACTAATATCGGATCGAATTGAAATTCGTAACACCATTGTGAAATGATGACTTATAGGTGAGTGCCAAATTCAATTTCAATCTCATGGCCAGTCTCCGAAAATACAAAAATTTCATGAAAATTTTGGAATATTTTAAAATTTTTTTTCAATTTTTGAAACAACTAGATTCACACGAAGTTCTGCAAGGAGTTGTGTGTTAATGTGTTGGTATCCTACAACTGCGAAGTTCCAATCTGATCACGTAAATTATTTTTGAAATATTGAGGAAATAATAAATAAATTTTTCTTATAACCCTAAAATAGATATCGGACAGAATTCAAATTTGAAGGACTATTGTTGAATACTGACAACAAAGTATTTGTCAAACTTCATGGGAGTCTGATCAATAATCTCCGAGGAAAAATATTTCAACAAAAATTCGTTGAATTTTCGACTACAAGTATTTTAGCGATTAGATTCACTTGAATTTCATCATTAAGTAGCGCGTTAGTTTTCTCAAACTAATTGCAAGTTTGAATCTGATCGCATTACTCCGAAACCATTAGGCTGATTTCGCCCATTAACGAACATAACAGAGATATTCAGGCTGTGAACCTAACCTGAAAATTTCGAGCCGGTAGTTAGTTGCTTCGGAAGCACATACGGACGCACGGACATAATTCAATTTGATCACGGATTCTTCAAGTGAGTCGAACTAATTCGTTTGAGACGATTTTAAGGAATAAAATCGAAAATTGGAGAAATTTGGGCAAAACGACAACGCGAGGTTCCCCAGAACAAGCGCGTAAAAATGAATTACATCTCCACCACATAACTGCAAGTTTAGATTATTAATAATATATTATTCTGGAAATAAACAGTTTTGGCATCTATAATAAGCATACCGAAATCCTCGAAAATATTCACAAAAAGTATTATCAGCTTGAATTGAAATTTCACTGTCCTTTACAAATATCGAAATTCAGATTTCTTATTGTACTTGAACTTATGCATCTGATTAGCAGCTCTCTAACACAAGTAAAGTCATTTGAAAAGGAAGTACTCACCCCTCTATGCCTCCGATTATGTTGCTCATCTCAAGATTGTTGTTTAGCATTCACAAACACGTTGTCGTGCCACAAAATGAAAATATATGTGCTCTCTCTTTCCGTATTACGTCAACCTAAGCAACTGACAGCGAACTGTTTACAACAGTTTGTCGGTTCACGTGTATTTTATGAATTGGTGTATTTCTCAATGCCGAGCTCTGCCGAACTAGTGGTCTGCTTTGCGGCGTTGTCACGTTGAACTGGAGAAAGGTTCTGACGCATAAACAACTCTGATCTATCTCGAAAACACAAATGAACTTCGACGTCTGATAAAGTGATAACTCGAGTGTATACATCTAATTTATTTTGAACGGCAATTTTAGCATATACGTTGCTTAATATGATGTATGTAGATGTAAGTTACCAATTTTCCATTAACTTGGTTCAATCTATCGTACCAGAATCAGAAATGTGGTTCACTACGGCCTCGCTCTTTCAGATGAAAGGGAAATGTTATTTCTCACCGACACACCTGTATACATTAAAACAATGTTTTATTCTTCTTATCTCTTCGATGCTGTCAATGAATTGGCGATCCTGGCGGAAGCAAGATTTTTCTGATTGTTGTTTTGTGATTCCAAATTTTAATTCAAATAGTTCATACTTGTTGATATGGTTGGTAATTTCTCAAGAAAAAAATTTTAATTTCGTTATTCGAATTTCATAGAATTTTTGTGGAAAATATGTGAACTCGTAATTTTTGAATTGTTTGCGATTATGGTGAACTTGTAGTTTCGATTCGATTTTCTGATTCAAATTATTATGTGAATGAAGTAATTCCAAAGACCTGGCGAATATTGATGAAACTTTTTTCTCTGTTAATACTGGAAATATTTCACGTATATAAACATGGTTGGAAGATTCAGTTATGCTTTTTTCTTGTACGGAAATCAAGAATCGAGTTTTTCAAAATAAAGTCTTCAGTGAGTGTCTTTTTGAGTGCACCGATAGAAGGACATTCTTTTTCGTCTCTTTCACTTAAAATCTTTCTTATTGTGGTGATGTGCAGTTGAAAAATATATCTATTCATATAATATATAATTTCTTGGTTTTCACTCACATACGTCGAAAATATTGGATAGCTTGTGCTAAATTATTGATTCCAAATTATCAGGGTTACTATCACAAAACGCAGATTTCAGTTTTACATAGCAATTCCTGACACTGTGTCTCTGCTTCTTCAAAACTACCTTCTGCATTGTTAGTTCCCAAGCTTGATGATTATGTGTATCCTGTGGACGATTATGTTGAGATTGGGAGTAGAAATTGGCATTAGTATTTGGCAACGTCCCTGAGAATTATTTTGACATTGCCGATATTTCACTAGTGCCAACCTGTGTCAGTTTTAAGTGAAGAAACTTGATAGTCCTAAATCATGACCAACCGGCATAGTTTATAGAAGTGAATGGAGTGAACATAAACACATTTTCTCAATACTCAAAGAGAACTGATGTTAAACTCGAAAAACTAACCAAAATATGTGAATTAATGAAAAAACGGAAAATGTCTGAATTCATTTTTTATATAGAGTACTCGTTCCAGTAACTTGCAGGCTGATTAATATAACTTTAAGTATTTATGAGCAGTATGAAGAATGAAACTTCGTTTCACCTGTAATTATTGCCCAGTGAACCCTAATGGTGAGGAAGGACCATGTATTATGCCAGTTAGCATGTTTACAAAACCCTCATGAACGTATTCAGATTGTTTCATTTCTTGGCAAGAATTGGTATAAGACCTGAAAATAACGAAATGAACATACAGTTACTTTTTTTGGTGTTGATTCACTCGGAATTAACTATAACTTGCCTGTATATGCAAGTAAAGGAAGTTCGAACTCTCCTTCATTCAATACATTTCCGACTACCGAGTTTTTGAAGTATTTCCAGTTAAGAAGATCGGCCTGTGGGGTCGTGTGTCCTGTGAAAAGTGGATGAATTTGCTACAGGCCTAATGGCCGACCGTAAACACAATAACTTCCGGAAGAAACAACTTAGAAACTCGATATTTGTAGAGTAGGTTTGGACCTCAATTACGAAGGCCGAATTCGTGAATGGGTAAATTCCACCCAATGATTCCGTAGATATACTCATTCAAAATTTCAGTTTCCCAATATTTCCAAAAATACAGATTAGATCGAATTGAAATCCAGTAATTTATCGAGAAATGATAGCTTCATACAGAATTCAATGAGGATGCTATGATCAGAAGATCACAGAATATTGAGGATTTGAAAAATAAATCTCAATTTTTTTTCAAATTGTTCTGATGACACGATCATCTCGAGATTTTGCACCAAGTTGTTCATCAGCATTTTCGAACTACGTGTTAAGTTTCATCATGATTGAATAAGTATTTCTTGAGTTATTCCGAAAAAAACAACAATATCTAGAAAAAAACACGAAATTTCACATATATTTTTTAATATCTCCTAAAATAATTACTGTATCGAATTTAAATTTGGTGCACTGCTTCGAAACACATATGATACTCAATACTTGCGCTCAGTTTTTTTCAAATATGATGAATAGTTTCCGAATAAAGAATTATTTTCGAAAACATTTTTTTGTGAATTCACCGACAGTATCAACGAAATTCCGCGAAAAGTTGCGCCTCGTTGTACTCCAGCTAAGTGCCAAGTTCCGATCTAATCGTTCGAGTAGTTTTCGAATCATCACGGATATAACTTCAAATTTTCAAAAGGCTTCGAATCAGTGTTGCCGATTTTGTCCATTTAGGAACTTAACTGTCGCATTTTGAAATGCAACCTACCCAGAAAGTTTCAGGTCGATAGAATTCTCTGCACGACCGTAATCGTGCATACGGACGGCCGGACAGAATCGATTTTGACACCGGATTCGTCATCAGTGGGTCCAACCTAGTCGTTTGAGACTATTTTTGGCTCAAAATTCAGAAATAACAGACATTTGGACAAAACGATAGCACGCTGTTCCCCAGATGAGCGCAAAAACGCTATCTATGTCTGAGCCTTACGTAAATGATCCTGTCATTCAATCTACAGAAAATAATACTCTGAGCATGATATCATTCACCTCAAATGATTAACCCTATGGTTATTACTGTGATTTATTTTTTTTTATTGGGACAATGTCCGAAATTTATCGAGATAATGTATGTCGGTGATTGCACAATTACATTGTACCGATGTGAAATACATTCATTTGATGAAATTTGTCTCACACTACGTAGAAATAAATCTAGAAAAGCACTGACCTGAGGTCAGAAGCTTTTACGCGCTTGTTCAAAGTCTAAATTAGATCAACACGAAATTTCGCACCTAGTTGCGTGTTGGTGCTCTCCACCTGATGACGAAGTTCCAATTCGAGTGCATTTGTACTTCTTGAGATATTGCGGAAATAACAACGAAATTTGGCACAATCTTTTTCCTTATATCTCCGAAAGTAAATTATTGTCAAATACTGACTGTAGGGTTCATGCCGAATCCCATCGAAATTGAATCAGTATTTTCACAGAAAAAAATTTTTCTTTAAATTTTCTAACTAGTGGATCCACACAAAATTTTGCTCTAAGTTGCGCGTTGGTATTCCAAAACTGTCCACGAAATTTCAATTTGATCGTGTAAATACTTCATGAGATATCGAGTAATTAACCTAAAAATTTCAAATGGGCCTAACTCCGAAACTATTCAACCGGTTCCTCCCATTAACGAACTTAACCGAGATATTTAGACTCCATACCTTATCTAATAATTTCAAGTGCTAAGTTTTTTCCTTTGAAAGTTAGAGCACATACGGACGGACGGACATAATTGAATTTGCCCACGGATTCTTCTTCAGGGAGTTCAACCTAATCGTTTAAAACCAGTGTTGGCTCAAAATTCGAAAATAACAGACATCGTGACGAAATGAAAACGTGCTGTTCCCTAGAACAAACGCGTAAAAAATAAATTCAATCGGGAAAGGAAGTGAACAAAACAATCTAGAAATCTAGAAAAACACTGCCGTGAAGGCAGCAGCTTTTGCGCGCATGTTCAAATTCGTTGCCGAAGCGGTCATCTACATTGAACATGCGCAAAAGGTTTCACGGCAGTGCTTTTCTAGATTTCTTGAGTTGCGTCCAGGTGGTTGTACTTTCAGCACCGAATACCTCAATTAGGGGCAAGATCACAGGGAGCTTATTGGTTAGAGGCAGCGCTCTCTGCTCCGACGGGAGCACTGCGAAAAGTATAATATTCTATAGTAATAAGGTACCCGAAGTTCTCAAACTGTCCATATAAACTGTCAATACTGATGCAGGGAAATAAAGTGAGTGAAAATAGCGAAATCTGGTTTTTCATGATCAATTGCATGTCTTGCCGCGAAGCTTTCAATTGGGATCAACTTCTCTCAATCGAATATGTAATTATGAAAATATGAATGGATTTTTTTTCCTCTCGATGGGCAAAATTTGAAACATTGGACGAACATCGTATACCTACGAATGCATCATATTGATAGCTGATTATTAATTACATACTGCATTCTAGCCATGCAGAAATTTTCACTAGAAATTTTTTTTTCGTAGGTATATACAATGAAAAATAAGAAAGTTTTACATTTATGCTGCTGACTTGAATAGACAAGTTTTATGTACTCTGAAAAATCAGTTTAATTATAGGTTTATAGGTTCGTCGCACCTGCATGAACTACCCTAACTCCACCGGTACTTTTCGGTGTGTTTTGTTGTAAACTTGCACTCTGTTCATTGCGGAAATGTTGGGAGTTATAGCACAGACCAACCAGATGAACCACTCGCGTCATTTACTCAGGAAATCTATGGTAATGTTTATTCCACCTTCAATCGAGCTAATCAGAATTTTAGCAGGCGTTTGGGGTGCCACTCAGATTGCAGATATATGATTACGTCACTCCCGCCGCTTTTGAACTCGCTTGAAGAGGTTATTAATATGTAAACAAACTGAAATGAAATTTTGGCATATTTATTCTTTGAATAATTTCGTATCTATTTCATTGTAGAATATAATGCAAACAGTTTCTACAACAAAATCAATTGTGTAGTAATTTCTGACGTTATATTTTATGATGACACTCCTCATTATATGATGTTTTAACTGCACTAAAACAAGAATTGCAATCGAACGTAGGTGGACATAATGTTCATTTTATATAATATAAAGGGATAGCAACTGAAGTAAAAGAATAACAACCTCCATTATTCAATTAAAACGATGGGATGGCTAATGAAATTGTATGTGATTGCACAACCACAAGGATTTAAATCAAACAAAGTTGGTTCATTCAAATATTGGTTTTATATGAAAACGAATCTCAGTTGATGTGAAAGTATCACAACTTATACATTTTCCAGTTAAAACAATAGTTTACCTCTGTTTGCAGTGAAGATGTCGCACAATAAATTAATTTCAAAGAACGCAAGATTTCTAACCGAAAAATAACTCTTCTCTTAATGAATGACAGTAATATATCTTCTTTATTGATAAAATAATGGAGCAAATACACATTGTTCTTAGCTTGCTGAATTTATTCATATCAAAATCAGTGTCTGAAACAGTTTGGTAGACTTTACGTTAACATGGTAAATGTACAATACGGGTACTGGAAACTTATCGAATAACATATTTATAAGTAATTATTGATATCTGCGAAGTCCTAATCCGGCTTTCACGCGAACTCCTGAAGGGATTTCCTCAAGTGATCACAAACACAACATGATTTGGGAATTCGCAATGCGAGCTCCTAAAGTTATCGCCTACGTAACCAGAATAAGATATTCAGATTGCGAGTCATCCCAAATGTAACCATAATGGGAAATTCACAATGCGAGATCCTGAAGTCATCTCAGATGTAACCAGAATAGGACATTTGCAATGCGTGTTCCTAAAGTCATCGCAGACATAACAACAAAGGGAAATTCGCAATGCGAGTTCTTTAAGTCATGACAGACATAACAAGAAAGGGAAATTCGCAATGCGAGTTCCTTAAGTCATCCCAGATGTAACGAGAATAGGAAATTCGCAATGCGAGTTCCTTGAGACATCACAGACGTAACTAAAATTGGAAATTCGCAATACGAGCTTCAAAGGTCATCCCGAGTGTAACAACAATTGAAAATTGTCTTAACGTTCCTGAAGTTATTCCGAACATTAGGCCGAATTTTTTACGATATCTCTCATGCGTAGTTTGAACAAAGAGAAATTGCAGATAATTTCATTTCGTTATCAACTATTACCTAGGCAAAATATGTGTTCGATTGATAAGACGGAAACAAATAACTTCGGAGAGACTTCCTAGAAACCTATAGGATAATCGGCAAACATACCAAAAACGAATCAGTTAAAACATAATTCACATTAACTCTATCATATTTTGTTATTGGCTTTCATGGTGCCGGATTTTCCGGAAGGTTATAATGAAAAATTTTGTGGTTCAAGATCACGGCGTTTTTATACATTCGGTGGAGGATTACATGCAACTCAGGTGGAAACCTGTATTAACAATTAAGAGGTGTCTAGCAAATGTATAGTTCTGTTATTGAATAAAGACCTTCTTTATACAATGGTTTTACACTAAAACTAGTTATCGACTATTTTACTAGTTGATAACGAAACGAACCCAATTAAGTAGCATTTATGAATTCACTCATCGCAAAGAAAGCTTTCTTCTTCACATTATCATATTTCTGAATTCAAACTCACTACCAGTATCGGAGACAACGGCAAACTTGTACAATATTATGCGAGTAGAAATAACGTTCTCAAATCTGAGAATTTCGAAAATTCTCGGAAGAAAATAGAATATCGAAAATTTAATCAAAACTACTTCATATTTTTTATGATAGATTCATCAGAATATCGACCAATCTGAGATCCGTTGTTTTTGTTCAAAAAATCATCAACACATTTTTTATTCAAATACGAATCAAATCAATATTTTGTTGCTATATACCCATCATAGTAATATGGATATTTTTTTCCAAGAACCGATAATTAATCTCCAATCATTTCAGCGATACAAATCAATATTCATCAAAGCCATCTAGCCTCCAAACGTAAGAACCGACAATCTAAGCGCACATATTACGATTTCGTCTGGTATATCTTGTTCACGGATCTCGCCATCTCGAGGATCTCATTCATATCCGAAATACTTAAAGTCATCTCACCACCAAACGAAAGAACCGACAATCCAAGCACTGTTTTAACGATGCTCACTGGTATATTTTCTCAACGGAACTCGCCATCTCATGGATTTCTGGTTAAGTAGATCTGTAAACCCTTGCTGTGGATATTCCTTGAGACTATTCGTAAAGATTTATGATCTATGTCGGCCTCAGGTACTTGCCGTCTGTAAATTCTGCTCTTTTCACATAGCAAGTCCGCATAAGGCATAGTCATCACAAAACTATCAACAGGAATCTTTCCAGAAATAAAATATACATGTTTATATATCTGTACTTCCAGATATCTCCGCTAGGGCCATTTCCTGAAAATATCGCATGTCGTACTCCCAGAAATCTCGCAATGGGCAGTATTTGAGAATTTCTTAAACTCTTCGCCATGAGACTGTATGAGCGAATTTCCCATAGACCTCCCATTGTGGGAAGTTTGAGAATTTCCGCATGCGGTATCTTCGGGATTTCTTCGAGAATATCGCTGTGGCGGACATTTGGAGCAAATATAGCACTCTCTGTGACTTCTTAGACAAGTAGCAAGAGTACTCTCAATGTTCTGAGAAGATATCGCCGGGATATCTTTAAAACCTCTCAGTGTTGCCTGGCTATTATCATTGTATAAATCTCTCTATACAATTATATTATCATTTCGTTAACTAGTCCGATCCCTTTTTCTACCTTATGATGGTACGCCAATGATCGCATGGAGAAATGTAAACAAATATTTGACAACAAACACAAGAGATGTTGGCTGCAAACATTGAGTAAAGAATGAAGGGGAATGCGGCATCTTCTTTTTCCTCTATCTACGGTCTGTGGTTATAGTGTAGCCACAGTGCATAGAGTGGGGTTATTTGCTTTGATGTTTATGCTTGAATATAATCAATAATCATAGTCATCTGTTATTGTCTCTGGTTCCTGGTTGTACGTGTTTTGTTCTGTATGTTTGGTTTTTTTTGGACGAAATTAGTTTCCATCATATCGTTATTCAAAATGGAACTTTTTCGTGACGACTTTAGAAAAACTTTAGGAAAAATCAACATCACCTCGAAATGGTAGCGAAATTAAAAGGAGCAAAGAATTATTTCATTTTCTATTTGCGTAAAATCATCTATAATATAAAGGGTCTTTCACGAGGAACCTCACCCATATTTATACGGGAAACTACTGAACGTATGTTCATGAAATTCAGCACTTATAAGTATTTCACGATGCTGATGAAATCTAAAATATTTTCAAGGCATGAGCACCTCCGGTTTTTCCGGAAATGACGTCAACTTCCGTTTTTCAAATTAGAACACCATTTTCTTATTGCAGAAATAGATTCCTTAGAAAATTTCAATTTATTTTGATGTAACATTTTTCAGTTTTGGTTGGAAAATTCTCTCTGAGCGGGAAAATTCGAAAAAAAAATCGAAAATAGAGCTCCGCTGAAACAAGAATAACTTCGAGGTTTTTGGATGGAAAATTCTCATTTTTGAGATTTTTCAAGATGTAAGATTGATGTATCCACTTTAAAAATCGAAATCGCGATTCATGATACAGGGGGTGAAAAAATCGCTTTCAAAGTTAGGGATGACAAAATCGTGAAAAATCAATTTTTTCAAATTAGAACCCCATTTTTTTATGGCAGATATTGAATCTACGTTAAAAAATAATGTGAGTGTATGCCCTAAAGTGGATATTTTCTGAGTTATTCACAAAAAACTGTTTTTCGTCTTGAATTTTCAGCTATTTCTTTTCCCTTCACGCCAAAAAGATGACATTTTCAGGAACTGTTACTTAAACCATGTTTTAGATTTCACTACCCTAATATGCAAGAGAAAAAAGTTACAGGTTGTTCCTAAATAGATGGCGAATTTGGATTCGAATTTGTATCGGAAACATCTTTATTTCAACTAATCGGCCATCGGTTCTCTCTCCAGTGATAAATAAATAATTTTTTATGAACCATATGCAAAAACTTACCATGTTTTACATTATTTTTTTTTAATGATAGATATCATTAATTACATCTGCCAAATTCCTCTTTATTCAGTAGCATTTTGTGTTTACTATTAATTTGGTGATAATTCGTATTAAGTTATAAAATCGATCACTATGCCTAATTTTAGCAATGAAGATTATTTAAATCTCATTCTACTTCATGGAGAATGTAATAAAGTTGTAGATAGAACGATTCGACTGTTCATTGAGAGGTTTCCTGACCGACCCAGACCAATGAGAGATACCATTAACAGAACCATGACAAACTTGAGAAATGTCGCATCTTTCGTTAAGAAAACTACACACAGAGAAAAAAGTGTAGTAGAAGATGAGAACAACGAAATTACAGTTCTTGCATATTTTCGTGTGAATCCTCAAAATTCTCTCAAAGATGCCGAGATTGATCTGGGATTATCTCAATCGAGTGTTTGGAGAATATTAGAAAAACATAAAATGCACCCATATAAATTCAATAGGGTACAGCATTTGAAGGAAACCGATTTCGTCAGGAGAACAGAGTTTTGCGAAGCTATGATGATTCGATTTCAAGTAATGAAAACTTTTTGGACTGTATAATTTGGACAGATGAATCTAAATTCACAAAGAATGGTTCTTTCAATAGGCATAACAGTCATTATTGGGATGAAGAGAACAACCACCACTTCAGACAATGGAACTTTCAAGAGACCTGGAGTTTCAATGTTTTTTGCGCCATCAAAAATAATGCAATTCTCGATGTTCACATTTATGATGGGACTTTAACTGGTAAGATAGAACACTACACATGTTTGCATTATTTAAAGAATGTTCTCCCTTAGGAGATAGATATTCTGACATATTGACTCAAATAATTGAACCGCTAGTACAGAACCATAATGACTTATGGCATCAACAAGCCTCCACACAATTCACTCAATGTGTCAAATATCATCTACAGGCTATTTGAAGATCGATGGTTGGCGAACAATGGTCCACATCTTTGGCACCACGTTCTCCCGATTTAACTCCTTTAGACTATTATGTTTGGGGTAGGATAAAAAATATTGTCTACTCAACTCCCCTGACTGATAAAGAGGACTGCATAGAACGAGTCAGAAATGCGTTCAGGTTTGTTTAGATTTTTAGATTCATAGTTTTGAAACTCAATTTGGTTTTTAAACACTTTTGCAGATCTCTTCCTCCCGATGAAATAAGAAGAGCAACGCACGAAGCATTCCTGGGACGTATAAATAAATGTCTAGAAATTAACGGTCAAAACTTTGAGCATCTTCTCTAGTTATAACTGCGAGAGTTTGCCATGGTTCTCCTAATAGTAACTTGAAGTCGGTTTCAAGAAGGGGTGAAAAATCAGCATGGTTCAAATAAGAGTTCCTGAAAATTTCATTTTTTTGGCGTGAAGGGAAAAGAAATAGCTGAAAATTCAAGACGAAAAACAGTTTTTTGTGAATAACTCAGAAAATATCCATTTTAGGGCAAGGGTGTGATGCATACACTCACATTATTTTTTAACGTAGATTCAATATCTGCCATAAAAAAAATTGGGTTCTAATGTGAAAAAATTGATTTTTCACAATTTTGTCATCCCTAACTTTGAAAGCGAATTTTTCACCCCCTGTATCATGAATCGCGATTTCGATTGATAAAGTGGATACATCAGTCTTACATCTTGAAAAATCCCAAAAATGAAAATTTTCCATCCAAAAACCTCGAAGTTATTCTTGTTTCAGCGGAGCTCTATTTTCGATTTTTTTTTCGAATTTTCCCGCTCAGAGAGAATTTTCCAACCAAAACTGAAAAATGTTACATCAAAATAAATTGAAATTTTCTAAGGAATCTATTTCTGCAATAAAAAAATGGTGTTCTAATTTGAAAAACGGAAGTTGACGTCATTTCCGGAAAAACCGGAGGTGCTCATGCCTTGAAAATATTTTAGATTCCATCAGCATCGTGAAATACTTATAAGTGCTGAATTTCATGAAAATACGTTCAGTAGTTTCCCGTATAAATATGGGTGAGGTTCCTCGTGAAAGACCCTGTATTGGTATTATGTGAGAATCATAGAACATATTGAACTACACTTACTCCACTCATTCTTTCATCTGAGACTACACTCAACTACACACACTGAGAATTGGAAGTAAATGCAGTTATAGTGTAGTTCGTAAGCCTGATTCGAATATGGCATAATAAATATTTATTTGCCATCAATAATAGATTTATTTGAGTTTCATCAATACCTTTTTATTATTAGAAATTAAATTAATTATTATCGTATAAATACTTGATTCGTTGATGAAAAAAAAATTTCACAATAGATATACATGTATATTGATATATTTTCATTAATTATTTTTGAAGAAAGATGGTTTTCAAGGATATCATCATTGGTTCACAATGAACAAACCTATACAGATTTAGATTTCATGAATCTTTTTTACGCGCTTGTTCTGGGGAACAGCGCATTATCGTTTTGTCACAATGTAATTTTCGAATTTTGTGCCGAAAATGGTCTTAAACGATTGGGTTGAACTCCCTGGAAAAGAATTCGTGGTAAAATTCAATTCTGTCTATCCTACCGTCCGTATTTTCTCTAACTCTCGAAGAAAAGGACCTAACGACTTGAAATTGACAGATTAGGTTTGGAATCCAAATATCTCGGTTGAGTTCGTTAATGGATGAAATCGGTCGAATAAATTCAGAGCTAGGCTCATTTGAAATACAAACGCGCAACTAAGTACGAAATTTCGTTTGAATTCGTGACTTACGAAATTTAAAAAAAAATTTTATTCGAGAATTCTTCAAATTATTGTTGAGAAATCTTTTTTCTCGAAAACTATTGATAATATTTCAACGACATATGGCATTGCATGATGAGCTGAAAGTGATCAGTTGATGTCCAAAATACATTGATACAATGACTGATAAGCCTGAATTCAATGCCCTGGGACCATTGATATAAGAACTGCTCTTGACGGATCCATGTACTCGTGACCTAGTATCAATGTTGTTAGTCATTGATACAATGTTAACGGTCCTCAAATGCTGGTGATGAATTCAATGCTCTTGGCGGATTGATACAATCACTCGAACATCCAAAAATGACCAACAGGACATTATATCAATGAACTCGAGTATCGGCTGGAAATTAATGTCCAAATACATTGTCGTAAGGCTGAATTTGATTATATTCACGTACGTTTTTCGTTCTGTGTAGCTTTGAGCTTAGAACAAGATGCAAAATCAGCATCACAATAACAAGACAGATTTGGTGTTTTTCTTTAGAATAGGTTCCTCTCAAATATCTGAATACCTTTTTACCAGTGTCCAGTAAAACTGTGGTGGATTTAAGTGAAAACGTGACAAATAACTGACTGCAAATGAAATATTAGGTCTAGTAAATACAACTCAATACGACTGAGATACAACAAAGAGCCTATGACTTTCTTATACGAAAAATTGCTTCATTCAAACCCTCAGGAGCTTTGTGCGACTGAGATACAACAAAGAGCCTATGACTTTCTTATAAAAAATTGCTTCATTCAAATCCTCAGGAGCTTTGTGCTTTCATTGAAGCACTAACGGAGTATCCACTTTATTACTATTCTCCATTCGGAACTCTTCAACATACTATGGATATATTGTGTTTAGTGGAAACATTCATTCTCAGACTTTCTGATTTCCAAACCAAGAAACTTAGTTCAAGACCCAAACAGTTTGATTTCAAAACGAGATTTCAATAATTTGACTGTATCGTGAATAAGTTCAATGTTACTTAGCCAGTTACCAACAAATCATCGACATATACCAATAGGAAAAATATTCCACCCTCATTCTTTTTGGAATACAAACAGGGTTCTCCTAAGTTCGCTTCAAACACACAGTCACGAAGATTTTCATCAATGGTGATAAACAAGCACTTCGGAGCGATTTTCAAACCATACAAGGCTTTGTGCAACTTACAACCAAAACAAACTATTTCATATCAATACTTATAACATCAGTAATTTCTGCATATTTCAATGTATCAATATCACCATCTAGAAAAGCTGTTTTAAAATCAAGTTGTTTAAAATGCCAATTTTTAGCAACTGATGAAAATATCAATTTAACTACCGAGAAAAGAGGCTTTAGAGTAGGAATGGAAATCAAGAATGAATGATTTGAATATTCGAATTGAATAGTTATTCGAATAATTTGGGTTTGCGTTATTTAGGTATTCATGAATACTCACTGAATAGTTGAATAATCAATGAATAGTTTTCATTCATGAATATCCAATAGATAGTTTTAATTTGTGAATACTCAATGAATAGTTGACTATTCATGAATAGTTTACTATTCACTGAAAAGTATTCATTCATGAATAGTATAATATTCACTGAATAGTTGAATGGATAAATATTCAGTGAATAGTTGGATGTTCATGTATCCATGAATATTCGTTACTATTCATTATGTCTCCTTATCAGATCACCTGACCTGAATCCCATTTTCTTGTATACGCCTCTGAGTGACAACTCGACATGAGCTAACAGAGATTTGAAAATGCTTGCAACAATTTGCGTAATGATAAACATATTTCAGGAAACTCGAAGAACCAACTGTTGATACAGTCTCGTAAATAAATTGAAGTTTGAGGTAATCATTTTAAACAGTTACTGTGAGTGAATTTGTTTTGTTCTAACTGTTTGCTGTTGTTATTGCTGCTGTTCGTTTTCATTTTTATGCCTAATACAAATACAAAAAAAAAATGTTTTTCAATAAGAAAAAATCATAATTCTTTTATAGGGATATAGTGCATAGCGCTGAATCCCTTGAACGTTCCCTTGATTTTAAGTCTATTCGACTGAACACCAAATCAAATCAGTAGTTCGGTTGATGACCTTATATATTTGAATAATCTTGAGGATGAGTGGAGAGGTCAGAGAAGCGAAGAAACACCTTTGTTTAGGCCGTCGTTTCGTCATATTTAATATCTTCATCAGGGCACTGTGATATAAAATATAGGAATAGAGCATAATATATATTACATGAAATAGAAAAACACAGGTATTTATACAGTTAGTTTGACAACAACAAAAACTAAACCAACTAGACGGCAGTGACAATTCTGCATGATCGGATAATCGATTACTGATCCACTTTAGGACAATCAGATATCAATACTTACAAATCGATTTGGTTACCTTTAACTCTTAAATCCCCAAGAGGGGTTGCTTAAGGATCCCAAGTCCAAAAATACCACTTTAAATCTTTTATTTGAACACACAGACAAAACTCCTGCTTGTTATGTATTTGTGAGTATTATTCAGTATACGACCACATTTTTGCAGCGAGTGCATCGAAGTTACACGTGATTCAGTTGAGTGGGGTCCCGCCGGTACCTCGTACGGGTATTCACAGCCCCATTTATTTTTTGAAAACGCCGTATATTTTTTCACTTTTCTATTTTATCAGAGCTATGAAAATGGGTGATTAGTATAGAAAGCGAACCCTAACACATCGTGAGATAGGGGGAAATAGCCGAAAGCATGTATTTGGATTATGAAGCTGACTATAAGTGTGATACTTCTGGGGTAGACTCGAACTAATATGGAAACAAGGGCACAATGTAGAAATCATATGGAGCATAAAAAGGCATAGTACCACAAATGCTGCTGCTGAACCAGCGAATCAAGACAGAAAAAGAGCAAGATGTTTCCAGTGTCCCAGAAGATGTGACAAAAAAGGGAACACTAGATAAGATCATAGCAAACAATTTTCATGTGAAAATCACTAAATAACCAAACCAAATATTGTATGTACTAAATCGGCTCGTATCCTTCTTTGAATTTTTAATGGTCGCTTTGAAGCCGGGTCCAGATGACTGTGAGGCGAACGGCCAATGGAATAAATCACAGGGAGTTTTATGGTTTGAGGCAGTGTTTTTTCTGCTCCGTCAGGACTTGGTTTTCAACATGAACGATGCATTCATGTATTACTCGAGGCTTAGCTCGAGTGCCGTCCACACTATTCACCGAATAATTAATTAAATTTTATCGCATTCGCTGTTCGGATAACACTCATCTGGACACGCTTAAGCCGGGTCCAGATGGGAGTAATGCGAACAGCGAATGCCATAAACCACAGGGAGTTTTATGGTTTGATGCAGTTCTGTTTCGGCTCCGTCAGGTGTGATACATTTTCCTATGCTAGCAATTTTCCTCGATGGACTTGCAGCATATTTGAAAAGATAACATATTTAGAGAAAATGGCGGATGAGATTTGAGGTTGATTGCTTTTAAACTAATGAATTTCCCACTGAAACTATGTTTTTTGGTTCTTTTTCGATTGCGGGTGAATTTATAGCCTTACCTCTCGTCGTTCCTGAGATATACTTGCCTTCGGAGCAAAGTAAAAAGTCTTTAAAAAAGCCATAACAACTGATATCTGAAGGACCATGAGGTTGAGGAAAAAGTTGAGAGCACATTTTTTGTTGGAAATGAATTCCATTATAACAATCTTGAATATTTTACAAAACCCTCTATAATCTATGATAAATTGTTATTTTCATTGAATACTTCATTCCAATATCACGTCTAGAACAAAATGATACATACGTCCAACGGAGCCGCCTTGGGACGCGATTTCTTAGGCAACCCGCATTGGCTACGAATGTCCAGCTTATTATAGCTTTATTGTTTAGGAGAAGCTGGAGCATTTATTTCAATATTTTTCATTTTCATGCTTTATGAGAAGTAAATGTAAATTTCCTTCTGAACGATTGATAAAACAAATCGGAATAATAAACACAAGACAGTGCTTAAGTAAAATTTTTACCATTCTGCTATGTGGATGATACATGCAGTTAAATGTGTCAAAAATAAAACTTCATTTGAATATCAAAACTCACTGCACAGGTTGGACAAAATTTGTTGTTTGGTGACGAGATCTCGAGAACAATAGCTAGAAAGAACAGATGTCACATTTTCGAGTTCTTTTGAACCAACTATTTCTTACCGAATTCAGAAAAAGGTTCTCGATTCGACTAAAAATATTATTTAATCTTTTTAATGCTTTTATTCGCCATAACTTCGTTGCTCATGAACCTATTTTGATGTTGTTTTGCGTTCCATTCTGAATGTTCAACAATGCTTTTGAAGTAGTCCTATTCAAATTTGAATATACTGGGAAAAAGAGAGCAGTTATAAGATCGATGTAAACCGAGATAGTTATAATTGAATATAGAGAACGTCCTGAAAATTTATGTGCAGAATTCTCTCGAATATGAACTTATCTCGATGATT
This sequence comes from Myrrha octodecimguttata, assembly GCA_958510865.1. Taxonomy (NCBI): domain Eukaryota; kingdom Metazoa; phylum Arthropoda; class Insecta; order Coleoptera; family Coccinellidae; genus Myrrha; species Myrrha octodecimguttata. The sequence goes on from OY294060.1 coordinate 19,866,432, forward strand.
TCCCTTTCTCTGTATACCGTAGGTGGATTTTTCTCGAGAATAAAATATTCGGAGTGGGCCAAAAATGTGATATAATTAAATCATTCTCTTCATCGATATTTTTCATTGAAAATAGTCGCATTTTATAGAAAACTTGAAAAGAACACATTCTTATACGTATAGCGAGGTAGTTATATTGAAATATAAAAGGTGTCTCATGAATTTGATGGCACAATTCTCACGATTATTGAATAATATCATTGATTTATGTTTCTCTTTATCTCGTATTGCTCCACGGTAGCCTATTTCGAAATAGGCAATACACCCTGGGTGCTCGAAAAAAGAGATTTAATAATATCAGTGTTCTCAATTGGCACCCACCATATTTGAGTTGGAAAAAACACGTTCTTCTCCTTAGATCAGAAAATCTATGCTAATAATACAGGACGTTCCGAAAATAATATCGATAATTATTTCATTGGCAACTAACAATTTTTTTATTGATAAATTGTAAAGGACACGTAATAGTCAAATATACAGGTTGCCTCAAAAAATCAATAGGCTCAATTATTAACCTATATCGATTTCTATTTCTTCGTACCCCTGTATCCACGGTTGCCATTATTGAAAATCAAATATACAGGGTGTCAAAAAAATAAAGTGAAATTCATGCTTTCAATCGGCAACCTCCATATTTGAATTGGCAAATTGTAAAGATTATGTTTTTCAGCTTGAAGCAAGATATTCATGATAAAATATACAAGTATTCCAAAAAGAGATACAAGAATTCCAATTTTGTTTCAACCAATGAATGAATAGGTACATAAAAGTGTTTCCATTATGAATAGAACAATGACTTTGCATAAACAATGAACGAATAGGTACATAAAAGGGTTTCCATTATGAATAGAACAATGACTTTGCATAAACAGTATCGAATCATTTCAATCGGAACAAGAAACTGAACTTCGCAAATGTAACATTTCGGACAATGTTTTTATATACACTCAATAATTCATTCGAGTCTAAATCACTCAACGCCTTTCCTTTAAACGTTTTATCACGACTCGGAGCTATGTAAAATTATCCTTAAACGAAACCTCTTTCCCGGTCTATCACAGCTTTATCAAATGTAGTACCTTGTAGTAGATTTCACAAGGCAAGAAAAGAGCTCTAAAACAGATTTTCGCGTGAACTTTATTGCTAAAATGTATGGATTACTTAGTAACATTTCCTACGCCCTTACATAATGCAAAATCAACTTGTCGTCAAAAAATCGTCGTGTGCAGAAAGTAGTGGGGGGCATTTTCCCAAAAATTGGCAAAATTTTTGTTCTATTCATCTTCATGTACTTTGAGTGTTCTTCGTCCAGACAAATTTTTATCAAAATATACGATTCAGAAATATTTTATTTTAATTATCAAAAACGTCGGATACCATGCGCTTATACGGAGTTATGATATAATCGCCTGCCCTGAAAATGCATTTTTACAATTAGGTTCATTTCGATTTTGCTCAAAAACTATTGAGAATATCGAAAAAATGCTTCATATGAAAGGTGTTAACCGAGAACATAAGATTCAGATGAATTTTTCAAAATTTCAATAGGCCGAATAGTTTTCTCATAAAATAAGAAATTGTGATTTTGAATCCCATTCGCCGTGACTGAACGTGGAGGTACGAGTCATTATGTCATTATTTAAATAATTAATTTCTTATATGTAGTATTTGAATATATTTCTACATATCTTAATGAGTTTCTCTTGTGAATAAATATACAAATACATGTGAACTTATTTGGATACTCGATCAAAGGACATCTCGGGAGAATTTTGAATTCAATTCTTCAGATTTCGCATATGAATTCCAAATTTGAAACTGAGATTATTGGTCCTCAGCGTAAAAAAATTCGTGAATAGTAAATACCTACTGAGCAGATATTTGCCATTTCCTACGTTTCTCCCCATACAACAGTAAATATTATTTCGGTACATTTACATAATGATTCACCTATACATCTTGAGGAAGCTTAATCATCCTAAGAGTGGGTTTCAACCTAAAAAAATATATACCAATTTTTTTTTCTTAGATCACCACTGGAGTTAAATTCATAAAATCAAGTAATAAACCAAAACATATACCAAAATTCCTTCGATTATTTCGCAGATCGAATGATAGAACTTCGAAATGGCAAACAAGAATGTCTCTAGAGCACATCGTTGTTAAGAGAAATGAGCAAACCAGATGATATATAACATATATATGTTCTAACATGAACTGACACATTAAGGAGCTAAATCTGTTTCTTCAACAAAAACTTTTTATGTACTGGCCACCACGAAAGCCTAGAGCCTATTACATATTTGACTGGCATCAATACATAGATACTTTTGTATCATCAAAAATCAGTACAATGCGGAACGAATCGATTTTGGGCTATAAAAATTGATTATACCCATCATGAAAAATTCACAATATCACGCGGATTCAGAGCGTTGTGTGAAGAAAACATAAAAAAGCAATTGAATTCTCGGCCTTCAATTACTCACCTAAAAAATGGGATTCATTAATTCGAACTAATTTCCTTTAAAGAAAAACATTCTTAATTATGGTTGAAGTCAATGTCATAGAAATAGGACTCAATTGAGACAATTATTTTAAAAATAAAGTCGACGTTTCGTCGATATATTTCGACTTTTTCAAGACTAAAACAAACAATTATCGAGATTAAAATGAACGTTCTTATACTTACATCTGAACTCACAATACGTCACCAACAATAAAATTAATTTGAAAATTGTGATTTACCTAGTTTTCTTCAGTTATTTGAATTAAATGTGTAGTTTGGTTTGAATTTGGAAGATGAACAAATGGAGAATTATTATTATATTGATCAAGTGTACGATACATACATCAACAGTTCATTAAATTGAATACTAAAGGGGGTTTTCTGTTTGTTTAAGATTACAAAGTTGTACGATTAATCATGACCAACATCTGACAAAGAGTTTGGTAGTCGAATAATTCGACATAATTAATTAGTACAAACTAGCGTATGCCCATATGATTTCCTCAGAGATAGATTCGCCTATTTCTAAATGTCAGAGACAGCATTGTGAAAGACATAGTGGTTAGATTATCCAAAATGTTGCAAAATGTTGCAAAATGGCGAATGCACTCCTTATTCGATTAGTATAGTATAGAATGAGAGGATATATAATCACGAAGTATATTTTATTGTGATCATACGGAAGTTTCGGTATTATACTGACTCATTTCAGATATTCTGACACCACAACTTTGGATGAGAGTGTGGAAATTAAAGAGGAAAAAACCCTTACTCCAACCATGAAACAAACAAAAAATATTACATTGCACATATGTCTATCTCAGCTTTTTATGACTCTAAAGAGTGTGATAACACCAGCGAGTTTGTTGAATATGAAAGAAAAATCTGCTGAAAAGTAGATATCCCGGTTTAATTATAAATTCAGAATTCAAGTTTGTAATATCCGTTAAGGACAAACGAAAATACATAATGTATGCTCACATTCAGGAAAATCTTATACTCCAAATGCAATTAGCTTTTAGTATACTTGAGTATACCGTTACTCATACCCTTACCCTTCCCCTTACCCTTAACCTTACCCTTACCCTTACCCTAACCCTTACCCTTACCCTTACCCTTACCCTTACCCTTACCCTTACCCTAACCCTAACCATTACCCTAACCCTTACCATTGCCCTTACCCTTACCCTTACCCTCACCCTTACCCTTACCCGTACCCTTACCCAGGCCATAGAATCTTAGGTTGAGATAGATTCGCCCTTTTCAACAGATCAATGATTGATCTTGCAATGTGAAAGACCCATTTTCTCCAGTGTTGTAAAATGACGAATTCAGATCTTCGTCGAAGTAGTTAATCTATAGATAAACTCCAGCCATGGATATTTTGGAACGCAATGTCTTATAATCCATTACCTCGAAAATGAAGATTAACAGTTACTTATCAAGACCAACTAACCTGGATCCTTATTTATACTGGGGTGAAATGTAGAAAAAGTAAAAATTCTGCTAAAATTCACACCACCAATCCAACACGGCCACTGCCTCCACTCCTAATAATTGTAACTCCATAACATATAGTAAATATATCGAATATCTGATATATATTTAAATACTTTCCACAAAATGACAATGTTTGATCGAGCTGGTCCAATATGAGTAAGGGAAAGCAAATTTAGTGGCAAGTGTATGCCCTGAAAAAATGAGACAATGGAAATAAGTGTACCTATACTGCAATTTTTTCAAAATTTCTTCCTGTTAATTATCCTCCATCTGATAGTGACCAATCAAGGCAACTTATCTAGTATAACTCAGTTGCAGATTCAGATTTCATATCCCGTAATTTCAAATACGAATGAGCGATAATTTCAGAAAAAATATCACAGAGCGGATACGTCAAATGATGCAAATAATTTGCCACGAATTTGTATGTCTGTCCACAATTAGCAGAAATGAAATCGAATATGTAAGAACATAATGTTCAAATACATATTGAAAATTTTGAATTCGAAAGATAATTTCAGGAAAAATCAATTTCATCCACACGCAGAACTGATTTGTCAACTAATACAAATGGCTATATTTGATAACAATTTAACAGGAACTCAATAAAATATTATAAACATATTCAAATACATATGAGAAATGAATAATTTAAACATTGACATCTTGAAAATGGGCGAACAACGTGAATCTCACGGTGAATGGGATTCAAATACACAATTTCTTATTTTATGAGAAAACTATTCGGCCTATTGAAATTTTAAAGAATCCACCTGAATTTTATGTTTTCGGTTAGCACCTTTTATATGAAGCATTTTTTCAATATTCCCAACAGTTTTCGAGCAAAATCGAAATGAACATAATTGTAAAAATGCATTTTCAGGGCAGGCGATTATATCATAAGAAACTCCATATAAGCGCATGGTATCCGACGTTTTTGAAAATTAAAATAAAATATTTCTGAATCGTGTATTTTGATAGAAACTTGTCTGGACAAAAAACACTCGAAGTAGATGAAGATGAATAGAAAAAAAAAATTGTGGATTTTTGGAAAAATGCCCCCCACCACTTCCTGCACACGACGATTTTGATTTCGCATTGTGAGGGTGTATAGGGATTGTTAATAAGTGGGCATTTAAGCAATGAAGTTCACACGGGGTGACACGATAGAGCTCCTTTCGATTCCTACTATTGGAGCATGTGAACTATGTGACTGCCCAGCTTAAAATCAACGGTAAAATCCAGCGGTCAACTTCTCCATATCCTTTAGTCACCTGATTAATACAAGCTCATCGATGTTCATCTTTTATTTTAACACAATTGGGCTCATCATTAAATGTTATCAATACACATTCGGGTATTTCGGGCTGTATGGATCGGTGAATCGTGCAATAACGAGTGACGTAGAGACGATCTGACGCTTTTCTCCCGCTTCGACCTTGAGTTCCGATTTGGCTATTTTTAATACCGAATTATTCAAATTTCGTGGATTGTTGAAGTGTGTGATAGCATACATTATGATTTGGTCTCGATATAGAATGAGAAAAACATAAAATATGAAAAGTCGTGTTAGATGCAATAGAACTATTCCCATAGCTCCATTTACAAGCCTATCTAAGACCGACATATTGCGCCTATGCATCACATATCACTCTTCAGCTTTAACTTCAGCGTTGATAAACAACCTCCGCAGTTCTTTTCATCTTCTGGAATAATATTAATTGGGGAGCATAATTAGATATTTCACGAGACTCGTGCAGGGCGTTTATGGTATAGTCCACGCAATTTGATATTTTCTGATGTCGTTGTAGGCATCCACTTGTTTCACAGTGTGATATATTCGAATTGTAATTCCATAGGCAAAATCTTCTTCAAGTAGTTTTCTGCAACGATCACATAGCACTTCCAACTGATTTGTAGTCAATTCGCCCAACCGAAGATCATTTGAAAGATCGATGAATACATACTTCGATTGTTGTTGCATATTTATTGTCAGGTCACAAAAAAAAATTTCAAAAAGCACTGCCGTGAAGGCAGCAACTTTTGCGCGCATGTTCAATGTAGATGACCGCTTCAGCAACGAATTTGAACGTGCGCGCGTACCAAATTTCAGTTCGATACGATCATAAGTTCTGGAGATATCGGGAAAAAATATGTCAAATTTCGATGTTTTCTTCTCGATATCGTTGATTTTTTCGGTATTACTCGAGAAATACTGATTCAGTCCTGATTAAACTTCACAGCTAGTTTTAAGATGCTGAAAGACAACTTTATGCAAAATTTCGTGATAATCGTGTTATTAGAACAATTTGAAAAAAAAAATTTATATGATTTTCTCATCATATCATCCTAATTAAATTCTGTATGAAACTTCGAACTGTTATTTTCGATGAAGTACTGGATTTCAATTCGATCTGATCTGTATTTTTGGAAATATTGGAAAAATAAAATTTTGATTGGGTATATCTACGGAATCATTGGGTGGATTTTACCCATTCACGAATTCGGCCTTCGTAATTAAGGTCCAAACCTTCTCTACAAATATCGAGTTTCTAAGTCGTTTCTTCCGGAAGTTATTGTGTTTACGGTCAGCCTAACGGCCGACTGCGTAAACACAATAAATAATATCATTGGGTGGATTTTACCCATTCACGAATTCGTGAATGGGTAAAATCCACCCAATGATTCCGTAGATATACCCAATCAAAATTTTATTTTTCCAATATTTCCAAAAATACAGATCAGATCGAATTGAAATCCAGTACTTCATCGAAAATAACAGTTCGAAGTTTCATACAGAATTTAATGAGGATGATATGATGAGAAAATCATATAAATTTTTTTTTCAAATTGTTCTAATTACCCGATTATTACGAAATTTTGCATAAAGTTGTCTTTCAGCGTCTTAAAACTAGCTGTGAAGTTTAATCAGGCTTGAATCAGTATTTCTCGAGTTATACCGAAAAAATCAACGATATCGAGAAGAAAACCTCGAAATTTGACATATTTTTTCCCGATATCTCCAAAACTTATGATCGTATCGAACTGAAATTTGGTGCATTGCTGTGAAATTAGAAGGTCAAAGCGTGAGTATAATTTTTCTTGGATATGATAAATGGTTTCCGAAAAAAAAATTTTTTTGGAAAAAAATTTCGAAAAATTTTTTTTTTTAAAATAACCAACAATATAATCCTGACGAAATTTGGCTCAAAGTTGCGCGTCGTTGTACTTCACCTAACCGCCAAGTTTGAATCCAATCGCTCAGGAAGTTTCTGAAATAAAAAATAAATAACTTCAAAACTTCAAATGCCTATAACTCCGAAACTATTCGATCGATTTGGCCCATTAACGAACTTAACCGCGGCATTCCAATGCGCGACCTACCCTGAAAGTTTCAAGTTGCTAGCTCACTTCGTTCGACAGTTATCGTGTCTACGGCCGGCCAACCGGCCGGCCGGCCGGCCGGACAGAATCGATTTTGACACCGGATTCGTCATCAGTGAGTCCAACCTAGTCGATTGAGACCATTTTCGGCTCAATCATCCAAAATTACAGACATTTGATCAAAACGATAGCACGCTGTTCCCCTAGAACATGCGCGCAAAAATAGTGCTAACCATGATAGTTGCAATGAACACCAGTTACCTTTAACAAGAGGCAATTGCATGATATCACCAAATAATAAGATGTTAACACCACCAAATAATTTATCATTATTTGCCAATTTCTGTAAACGTTAATGATTAATTCCCAAGATTTCATATGACATCATTGAAATTTAATCTATAATTAGCCAATGTACATGCCGCCATATACGTCTCTCTTTTTCAAGCTTATGTCCAGTCAAACGTTTATATGTCATTATGTGGCTTTTTTCGAAGAAAAGATGAAATATCGAATGTAAAGTCTTGCTAAATATTTTTTGGACAGCGACTCCAATCAAACATGCAACTTCTACCAACTTAGGTGTCAATTGAAAATCAATGGTCGAAGCATAACAACCTTCCATGTGTTCTATCAGTTATTTCAATAAGTGTGATTTGCGACTACTTGTACCTCCTATTATGAAAACTAACACAGATCTTCAAGTCTGACTCATGAGCAAGAAACTTTTGTAAAATAATTTTTTTGGTATTTATCACGTTTTCATTTCATCCACGTATATTTGCCACAAGAACATCACCGGCATCATTCCTCTTTCATCCATATCATCCCAACAATTATCGTGTTCGTAAATAATGTGTTTGTCGGCACAAACCAATTCACTGGTTTTGTCGAGAATTTCACGATGTGAAGTTTGCACAAGGTTGTACATCAAAAATAGCTTGCCATGATTCTAAATAAGACTGCATTGTAATTGTTCACCATGCATTCATCAGCGGTTTGCCTAAGGAAAATCCTCCATTATTAGCCAATACTTTGTCAGGCAAGTATGTTTATGGATTAGCACAACTGTCACCAAATTTTTCAGACACTCAGGATTTAGGGAACAAGAAATTACTTTATCGATAACTGCTGTATCTTCTGCTGTAGGAAAGTCTGGAAGCCCATCACACCAAACTTACATAGGTGTGGACCGGTAGTCAACAAATGGGCCGTCCAAGCAATCACAGTCTGTTTTGGTGTGCCAGATCAAGCTTCATGATTAAACACGTTTTGATTGTCTGCTATAAGAAATTCTCTCGGTACATCGGACCAATGCAAGTGATTACAGAACTTGAGAAACCAGTCTAGAGGGCCCAAAGTTCTAACCATCGCAATAAGATCAGAACAGAATTTTCTCCAATATGATGCAGATCCTCTAGTACATCTCATCGTACAGGTTGATTCTCCCTATAAGTTCCAAAAATTTCCTGTATCCCTTACGTAGGATATAAGCCAAAACTCAGAGGTCAAAATTTTCATGTAAACGGAACGGAAACGGGAAGTATAGTGTGCACACATCAATTTATTTATACAGCTTGTAATATTTCACGGGAAGGATACTGGAAAGTTACGGAACTTACAGTAGAATTAAGTCAAGTTGCATGTTATCAACGAGTACTTGAGCTCGCCGCCTTCTGGATGAAACTGAAAAATGAAAAACTAGCTCTTGCGCGATAGTCCTCAACAATTGATAGCCCATACAATAAATGATCGTTTCTATGAAAACGTTTATCAGACGATTGAATTTTGCTCTGAAAATAATCTAGTAGGGTTATTGGTAGGAATATCCTTTTCTTCTTCGAAACTATTTTTATTATTAGCGAAGAGAAAATACCACGCTAGTTCTTCTAATCTCCATTCTCCTCCAAAAGTCAAGGGGGAGCGGTTCTCCCGTAGTGTAAGCTCTCAACTGTTCTTATTCCAGCGTTATGAAAGTCAACCAGGCTCTCTAACAAGGGTACATTTCTGTCAATATTACATAGCATATCGAGTTAATGGAGTCATAATCTTCGCTAATTGCACTGATCGCTGCAATAAACTCGAATATCTGATTCCATTGGACTAACTTGAAATTTAACATGAATTAACATTCTGGAATTGCTTGATTCGGGTTGTCAGGAGGTAGTAATAAATCATATCACATTTCAAACCTATAATTTCAATATTGAATTTTTAAAAAAAATGTTTGATCACCTAAAACTGAAAAATACAAATGGTGATTTGCATTTAAAGGGATTTGTGTTGAGTGCACGATTTGGCAAAGTCGAATTCAACTTTCTCGGAAAGAAAAGGACGTCAAATGTGTTACTTTGCTTAGGAAAACAGAGATAGCTACACTTCGATCTAGTTAGACTAGAAGACAACGACCAAGGAATAAAAAAAGAAGAGCACAGACTGTCATACTGTCATATTACTGACAAATCGCAAACAGAAATTGCTTGGTTATATTGATGAAGAACACGTGTGTATCACAGAAAAGGAATAAATATTTCATTATTTTATAGCAGAAAAAGCTATTCTACTGTAGCGAATTCATCCACTTCAACAAAAACGGAAAAAAGGGCGGAGTCGAAACACGAAATTCGAATCTCTGAAAAATCGTATAAATACACTTCGCTCCGATTCCAAAAATCACTTCACTTGACTCGACTACTCTCTCCAATCCATCTGCATATCACCGCTACGAAGATATTCGATCCCGACGCCGCATTTACTGATCTGCATTATTTCAACTTTACGAGGCGCCACAAAGAAATTCCAGAAGGTCCACCATCCGGTTTACTATCCTCGACGACAGCAGCACTTTTCGACGTCATCGACCCTTCAAGTGCCAGCCACCTATCCGCACCCCAGGGGACCTACGCCGAAGAATTGTTAAACTCTGCCTGTTCAACAAAAAGAATTATTGCCTTTCGAATTCACTTTTGTGTAACACTCGATAGAAAAATAAACAGGCTAATTTGTTTTCTTTATTGTGTGTTTGATTCCACAGAACAGACGCCCCCACAAATTGGTGACCCCAGACGACCGCAATAAGGAATTCCAGTGGCGTAGACGACATCAGGGCCGACCCGAATTCTTGAAGGAAGGAAGAACGTACCTCAACAAGCAAAATGCAGAGCGACGAAGCACAAATCTCCAGAGTCGCAGTCCGGATGCCAGAATTCATTTCCGTCGACCCGGAATTATGGTTCGCTATCGTAGAAGGAATCTTCACCAGTGCCGGCGTGACTTCGGACAAAACGAAGTTGGGACACGTAGTAGGGGCCCTACCAGCGAAGTTCGCAACTGAAGTCAAGGACGTCATCCTGAAGCCACCTCCGTCAGAGGCCTACTTCAAAATCAGGACAGAACTGATCCGACGGCTGTGCACATCCCAGGAAGAGAAAACACGCCGCCTCCTCGAACGGGAAGAAATTGGGGACCGCAAACCACCCCAGTTCCTCCGACATCTGAGGAGCCTAGCCGATGCCAACGTACCCGACGCTTTGATGAAGACCCTATGGTTGAGCCGACTACCCAGACATATCCAAGTAGCCCTCACCATCGTCAAGGACAGCGAGCTAGAAGACTTGGCAGCCCACGCAGACAACATCGCCGAGGCCTCCAAACCAACCGCATCCCAGATCGCTGAGACGACGTCGACGCAATCCCTCGAGGCGATGATGAACGTCCACATGGCGCAGCTCACCCTGGGACTGAACCAAGAGATCGCAGCACTCCGAGTAGAAGTGGCAGCCCTCAGCAGACGACCGACACAACAGCGACACCGTGAACGTTCCAGGTCCCGAAGCCACAGCAGACAACGCACCAATGGATTCTGCTGGTACCACCAACAGTTTGGAAGCAACTCCAGGAAGTGCACACAACCCTGTTCCTTCCAGTCGGGAAACGACAGGAGCAATTACTAATGACGGCTAGTGATCCCAGCCCAGCACCGCGCCGTCTCTTCATCACCGACCGGGAATCCAAGAGGCAGTTCCTGATAGACACCGGCGCCGATCTCTGCGTATTTCCTCGCAGTGCAACTTCTGGAAAACGAGAGAAGTCCGACTACACCCTCTCAGCAGCCAATGGTACAGACATCGCAACATATGGTACAATCAACCTATCGCTCAACTTGGGACTACGCCGCAATTTCACATGGAGATTCGTCGTAGCAGATGTCTCCAAGCCAATCGTTGGAGTCGATTTCCTCAGTTTCTACAATCTACTGGTGGACGTGAGAAACCAGCGCCTCCTGGACGGAACCACGAAGCTCACCACCAGAGGGGAAGCCACACAATGCAACATCTCGGTCATCAAAACAATCAGCAGTTCATCCAAGTACCACGACCTCCTCATGGAATTTCCCAACATAACGAGACCTGAGGGAGTCCCGATGAACATCAAGCACCATACAAGGCATCACATTCAAACAACCCCTGGTCCATCATTGTCATCCAGACCACGACGCCTGGCACCAGAAAAACTCAAAGCGGCGAAGAAAGAATTTGAAGCCATGATCAACCTAGGAATTGCACGTCCATCCAAAAGTCCATGGTCATCCCCACTACACCTAGCACCGAAAAAGTCAACCGACAGTTGGAGACCCTGCGGAGATTACCGAGCTCTCAACGCCCGCACAATACCAGATCGATATCCAGTCAGGCACATTCAAGACTTTGCCCACATCCTGCAAGGAAAGAGCATCTTCACCACACTGGACCTTGTTCGAGCCTACAACCAGATACCAGTTGCTGAAGAGGATGTTCCCAAAACAGCCATCACGACACCCTTCGGAATGTTCGAATTTCCATTTATGTCTTTCGGACTTAGGAACGCTGCTCAAACCTTCCAACGCTTCATCGACGAAGTACTACGAGGACTTGACTTCTGCTTCAGCTACATCGACGACATACTAATCACCTCAGAATCCGAAGAAGAACACATGGAACACCTCAGAATCGTCTTCGCAAGATTCCAGGAACACTCGATGACACTAAACCCATCCAAGTGTGTTTTCGGCCAGCCAGAAGTCAAATTCCTAGGCTACCTCATTTCCGCTGAAGGCACTCGCCCTCTACCAGATAGAGTTACCGACATTTTGGAGTATCCTCAACCAACCACAGCCAAAGAACTCTGACGATTTCTAGGTATGATAAACTTCTATTGTCGTTTCATACCCAGAATATCAGACACACAATCAACCCTAAACGACCTACTGGTACCGAAGCTTAAAGGGAAGGCCAAAATCAACTGGACTCCAAAAGCTTCAGCGGCATTCGAAGAGTGCAAAAAGAAACTGGCTACAGCAACTCTCCTATCACACCCCAAGGACGATGCACCCCTAGCCATAGTGAGTGATGCTTCGGATACAGCAGTTGGTGCAACTCTGCAACAACTTCACAATCAAGAATGGCAACCACTAGCTTTCTTTTCGAAGAAATTATCAGGAGCAGAAACCCGCTATGGAGCTTACGATCGAGAACTCCTAGCCATCTACCTTGCCATCAAGCATTTCCGACATATGGTAGAAGCAAGAAATTTCACCATCTTCACGGACCACAAACCTCTGACGTTCGCCTTCAAACAGAAGCCAGAAAAGTGTTCACCTCGACAGTTCCGCCACCTCGACTTCATCTCGCAGTTCACCACTGATATCCGCTATGTGCCAGGTGATCAAAACATCGTTGCCGATGCCCTGTCACGAGTCGATGAACTCTCAACCGCCCTCAACTACCCAGCATTGGCCAACTCCTAGCAAAACGACGACGAGTTCAAGAAACTCCTACATGGCAACACGGGACTTCAACTGAAAATGGTCAAGCCGCTAGGATCAAACATCGCAGTGTGTTGCGATACCTCCACACCACTAGCTAGACCCTTCATCACGAAGCCATTCCGGAGATCTGCTTTTGATATTGTCCATCGCCTGTCACATCCAGGAACCAACGCAACAGTCAAACTAGCCAAACAACGATTCGTTTGGCCCTCAATCAATTCCGACTGCAGAAAATGGACAAGAAGCTGTCTCCTATGTCAACGAGCCAAAGTCACCCGGCATGTAGCAGCACCACTTGGTGATTTCTCCCAAGCTCCTAGAAGATTCGAGCATGTTCATTTGGACATCATAATAATGCCCCATTCTGAAGGATTCCGGTATTGCCTTACCTGTGTCGACCGATTCACCCGATGGCCAGAAGCAATCCCCATTCAGAACCAAGAAGCAACCACAGTCGCCCAAGCGTTCTACTCCCAATGGATCTCGCGATTTGGAACCCCCCTCAGAGTAACAACGGATCAAGGAAGACAGTTCGAGTCATGTTTGTTCAAAGAACTGAATAAGTTGACTGGCACAAACCATTTTAGAACCACCGCCTATCACCCAACAGCAAATGGAATGGTAGAAAGGAGCCATCGGCAACTAAAAGCAGCGATCAAATGCCATCAAAACGACCGATGGACTGAAACACTTCCAACAGTTCTACTCGGAATGAGATCAGCATGGCGAGAAGATCTAAAATCCACCTCAGCAGAACTGGTTTATGGCGAACCACTAAGATTACCAGGCGAATTTCTCGAGACAAACGAACAGAAAACTGGAACTGACGACGTTTCGGAATTCGTAAAAAGTCTTCGAGAACAAATCAAACAGATAAGGCCCACGAACGGAACAAGACATGGAGAACGCAAAAGTTTCGTTTTCAAAGACTTGGCCACATCAGAAAACGTCTTCGTTCGTCACGACGGTCCAAAAGCCTGCCTACAACTACCGTACGATGGACCATTTCAAGTAGTGAGACGAAGTCCAAAAACTTTCACCGTCAACTACTATGGAAAGGAAACGACTGTTACAATCGACAGAGTAAAACCAGCGTACATCATCAACGACGAAAATACAGAACATCAACCAGACAACCAGCCTAAAGAACGGTCAATTCAACCCACACAACAGAACCTTAATCATCAGGAAAGACGAACTCGCTCTGGAAGAAAAGTTCATTTTCCGGACCGACTTCAAGCAGGATTTTCGTGACTTCATCACTGGCAGGGGAGTGTGTAGCGAATTCATCCACTTCAACAAAAACGGAAAAAAGGGCGGAGTCGAAACACGAAATTCGAATCTCTGAAAAATCGTATAAATACACTTCGCTCCGATTCCAAAAATCACTTCACTTGACTCGACTACTCTCTCCAATCCATCTGCATATCACCGCTACGAAGATATTCGATCCCGACGCCGCATTTCCTGATCTGCATTATTTCAACTTTACGAGGCGCCACAAAGAAATTCCAGAAGGTCCAACATCCGGTTTACTATCCTCGACGACAGCAGCCCTTTTCGACGTCATCGACCCTTCAAGTGCCAGCCACCTATCCGCACCCCAGGGGACCTACGCCGAAGAATTGTTAAACTCTGCCTGTTCAACAAAAAGAATTATTGCCTTTCGAATTCACTTTTGTGTAACACTCGACTGAAAAATAAACAGGCTAATTTGTTTTCTTTATTGTGTGTTTGATTCCACAGAACAGACGCCCCCACACTACTAAACACCGTTGTCACTTCGTGCATACCTGGCAAATCCCAAACCCCAATTTTGAAATCTGATTTCGAATACTTTCTGAAGGTAATTTGGAAAAATGATGAATCAAACCCATAATAATTATGTTCAAATTTGCATTTGCAGTAATAACCCAAACCCAAATTCAGGGAAAGCCCCCATTAAATATCACAAGGAAGAATATATGTCGAAAATTCAACAAAGATTCCACCTTGATCTGATCTAGTCATCTAATCAACCAGAACATCTATATCGAGGAAGCGGGCCTAAAGAGAATAGTAATTGCAGTTTCACGGTCCTTTCCGATCATCAGACTGCCTTACCTCTGACCACCACTGAAATAGGACTCAAGATACTTACACCCCTTTAGATGAAAAACTGAAGTATTAACCACATACAGTTCGCCATCTATCGGGAGTATCCTACGAGCCCTACCTTCGAATGTAGAATACTTCGATCCATATGAATGATGAGTTACAGGATACAGTAATACACATTCAGTGTGAGAACATAAGTAAAATCAACTTAAGTAGAAGTTCTCTATTGGTCAGAGGGATCAGTGCTCTATCCCCATTACATTTTAATATGCAGGGTTTGGGTGATAAATCTGGGGTTTAATGATTCGAATTTGATTCACATAATATGAGTTGTATAATAACTATGGCACTAAAAATATCAGACATCTGAGGAATAAATGGAGGTTACTTTACAGGATAGAAATAAGGAGAGGTGAAATAAGAAACACTGATAAAATTATATTTAATTATGGTAATAAAGTGAAAACTATGTGGAATATGACTAAAAATATAAGAAACTCAGATGAATTCGAAAGAGCCCTTAAAATTCGATGCAAATGAGTTGAGTAATTTTCCAGCATCCCACATAGAACTTAAGGTTCTTTGATGAAAGCTGAGTTCAATGAAGTACCTGATGGCCTGTATTTTGTGGTTGGAGCAGTCACATTCAATGAGATCAGAGATGTTGTTGATTTTTCGAAAACAGTGGTTTAAAAATTATGATTCATCTGTCATCTTACATATTCAAATATTAGTCGTCCCCGTAACTAAGCTCATACATAGATGCATTCTTGGGAACTTGTTTTCTAACTGTCTCAAGATAGCAACGACAATTACAATTCTTAAACTGGGTACTCTGATAATGACGAAAATTACAGGCTCATTTCACTAGTTATCATAGTTTCTGAAGTGCTTCAAAATTTATGGAATAAGCAACTGGTAGATTTTTTCGAAACGAATAATTTATTTACATCTTTGTCTTTTGTTTTTCATGAAATAGAAACACCATAGATGCAGTAATCAGTTTTTTTCAATTTATAGAGCCTTGGGAAGGGTAAGTACCCACTATCCTTTTCCTTAGTTTTGACTGATGCCTTCGAATGCGCGTCTCATAAGATTCTCTTGCAGGAACTGAAATATTATAAATTGAATAAAAACAATTCAGATCTCATTGGACTTTTCTATCAAATAGATATCAAGTGATTTCATAGGAACAACTGTATATCAGCAAAGATACCTGTCACAGTGGACGTGGACTGAAGGCTCCATCTTAGGCCCGTTGCTGATTATTGTACCATATCCACATCTTATGAGAGTCTGCCAGATGCGGTGGTTCTTTTGGGAACTTTGCAGTCGGAGGTCTGCAAGTGGTTTGCTGGTAACGCCCTGGGTGTTAATAACAGACAAACAGAGAATATGGTGTTCTCGAATCGGAGGGTTGGGACAAGGGATGTGAAGTTTCTTGATAAACCTGTTTGGTATAAACATGAAACATTCTACTCTAGTAATCCACTACCTTTGAAGAATCTTAGACGATCGAATTCCTACGTAAGACCTCAAATGAATATTGAATATGATCAAACCGCATACAGCAGGCAGTTCCATGGAGATGATCTGTGAAACCTCTAGCGCCACGCGCATTGGAATCGCATAAAAAGTAAATAATGGATTCTGATTGGTCTGCAGTGTACAGTGACAGTAATATAATTAACTGTTATTATTCTTCAAATTTGGTAATGAATTATCATCATCATTTGTCATCGTTCAATTGATGACCATTATATTGTGGGGGCGTCTGTTCTGTGGAATCAAACACACAATAAAAGGAAACGAATTAGCCTGTTTATTTTTCTGTCGAGTGTTACACAAAAATGAATTCGAAAGGCAATAATTCTTTTTGTTGAAAAGGCAGAGTTTAACAATTCTTCGGCGTAGGTCCCCTGGGGTGCTGATAGTAGCTGGCGCTTGAAGGGTCGGTGACGTCGAAAAGGGTCTCTGTCGTCGAGGAAGTGAACCAGATGTTGGACCTTGTAGAATTTCTTCGTGGCGCTTCGTAAAGTTGAAATAATGCAGATCAGGAAATGCGGCGTCGGGATCGAATATCTTCGTAGCGGTGATATGCAGATGGATTGGAGAGAGTAGTCGAGTCAAGCGAAGTGATTTTTGGAATCCGAGCGAAGTGTATTTATTCGATTTTTCAGAGATTCGAATTTCGTGTTTCGACTCCGCCCTTTTTTCCGTTTTTGTTGAAGCGGATGAATTCGCTACAATATATTGTGTCTTCAAAACCACTGATTATTATTTTCGTTCTGTTATAAAGAATGAATGGTAAAAGATCTGCTACCGCATGATAGTCAGAGTATGATTTGTTTACGTCAGTCCTTAGTCTGCCAGGTATGCAATGAAAATAATATTTGTTTCCTATGAAAATTATGCAGCCAATTTCACTCTCACACAATGAGCTCGGAAAAAGTATGTAAAAAGCCACACAAGAAACAGCTGACATCGCGGTTACTTGATGATAAGAACTTTGTAAAATACTATTATCATTATTTGGGTGCTTGAAATAGTTATCAGAACTTCTCGTTCTGACCCCGGTTATGTTGCCGCCCCGCTGGCCAGCTCAAGGGGAACTTTTCATTTCACCACTGAAGAACACACTTTTTCCATTTTTGGATTTCTGGACAGGCGAACGCAACAAAATTAGGTTCATCTTATAGAGAAATCAAAGAGCAAGGACTCGAAAAATTTTCGGTCCTATTTCTCTCCAAGGCCCAATTCCAAACTATAATTGCAGGGTTTCCTGCCAACCAAAGAGATTATTGTAATTTTTATATTTTCATTATGAGCCTCCAAGAATCAACCCTAGTCCATCCTATAAAGAAATGAAAATTCTATTTTCGTGATTTTCATGTTTTCAGAATGGGCGGCCACAAATGAATTTGAGTATATTTCATTGGAGAATAAATGATCGATAAATAATTAACTTATCGTACACATTCTCTATGGGTCCAGCTCCAAGATCCAAATAGGCGGCCAAAAATAAAACTGGGTCTATTGAATGGAGGCGTAAAATAGCTTCGAATAGTCAATTTTTCGTACTCATTGGCTACCTCCAAGGGTCCAGCTCCAAGGGTCGAATCGAAGGTTCTCATGCCGGCCGAACAGATTTTCATGTTTCCCAGAATAGGCGACCAAAGAAAATGCTAACTAAATATTGTGCAGGAATGAAAGAGCTATAAATAGTTAATTTTGCGTTCACATAGGCACGAAAATCTGTTCTTCCGGCTTGAGAACCTTCAATTTGGCCTTTGAAGCTGGACCTTCAGAGGTAATCTATCTAAATGAAAAATTATTCATATATGGAATTTTCATTCCTTCATAAGATAGACTAGGGTTTATTCTTGGCCGCCCAAAAAAATGTTTATAACTTGCTATTGCATTTCTTTATGGATGTAATTTTATTACTTCCGTCCGTCCAGAAATCATAAAAATTGCAAAAATATGTTCGACCGTGATGGAATGAAAAGTTCCCGTGGAGCTCGTCCGGGAATTAACATAACCACAACCAAAGTGTCATTCTGACAACTCCTGTGATGAGATAAGGTACTTTGTCGGTTAACTCAATCAACTCGGATATTCCGAAATATCTGTATTATTGCTGAAAATGCTGTAAATTTTCGAGATTTTCCACGACGTGTAGTTGTATTTTTTCTGCTAGCTCAAAATAGAAGAATTTGACATTTTCATCAAACTTGGCTTCGAAAGTTTAGTAGTTTCATTATTTTAATGAACATAAAAATGTTTTTTTTTAATTAAAATTTATCAGATCATTAGCACTACGGAACAGTTACATTTCATTAACATATATAAAAAAATATTTTAGCAAAGGAGACTATTGAATAAATGTAAGATCTAGATTGAATTGATCAGGTTGGTAGATTGAAGAAATTTGATCGTAGTTTCCAGTTTGTCAGCTTCTGGTGTCTGTTGTAAGGAGTACATCATACCAGTTTGTTCTCGTTGAAGCTCTTAATTGGGACAGTTTATTAGAATATGGTTGACTGTTATAGTTCGACTACATTTGGTGCATCCTGAAGCATTCTCTCTGGTCAGTACGTGAGCCTGCTATAGTCTAGTCTTAGTCGTCATATTTTGACTTAGTGTAGACGGTTATTGGGAAGGGTCACACTACTTGTTGCGGTAATTTTGAAACTTTCCTTTGTGTGGGCGCTGAGCAATCTATTTACATTCTTTGATGACCATTTTGCTGCTGCGTCTGCTTGAGTATTTCCATCAATTCCAGTATGCGAGGAGTTGTAAATAAAAGTCATATATTCATACATAGATTGTCTATTTGTTGTCGTTTGTGATTAATTTCATTTACAAGGGCATTGTGTGTAAATATTTTCTGCAGAGAGTGTATCGCTGATAGAGAGTCAGCGCAGATACAGTAGTTCCTAGCAGGGGGTTTTCCTTTAAAACATAGCGAATAGCCTGATATATAGTCATCTTCACGATTGTTGGGTTATCCACTGATAGCCCAATATTGTTATTAACAACATTTTTGGAAGCATCAGTACCTATTTAGGTGAATTGCGAATGTTTTCTGTATTATAGAACAATGTTCTTCCTTTTTATATCCAGAAAGTTTGAGTTCAATTTTGGGGTTTCTTATCGTCCAAGGTGTTGCATAAGAAACCGACTTCATTATGTCGGGGATTTCAAAATCTAAATTTGTTAACATTTTTTTGGTTCTTTCGTGAAATACAGGAATTATGTTCGGGTTTGAAGCATATAATGATTTGAAACGAGTTGACTTTATGATGGAATTGTTGCAGTGTTTTGTGATAGATAGTATTTTCCCTGCATATAGTCTATGCAAGGAATGAAGGCTATTCGTGTCATATACTTTCATTTCACGAAGTAGTGCCCAAACAGGGACAGTGGGGGGTTGTAGGGAATGTACCTACGATTCGCGAAACTTAGCTCTGTATGGCTAAGCAGAGTGGTTTGAGGTAGCTTTTTCATGCTGTAGAGTGGGCCAATTTTCCATATTCGAGTGTAGGTCGTATAAAGCATCTGTATTTTTTCATAAGGCAACTAAGGTCCGCTCCCCAATGTTGTTTTCCCAGAATTCCCAGTATATTTGAGTCTTTGTTACAACTTGTCTTGATATGTTCAAAGTGATATTTCCAGTTCAACTGTCTATCAAAATGGACATCAAGGTATGATAAATTTTAGTTTTTTATTACCCAAATTGAGAAATGGGTAGGGTATAGTCTTTCGAGTGAATACGATATATTCAGTGAACACTTAAATGCACCTGTGTCAGTCCAAGAGAATAGAGAGTCTAGGATTTTTGCAAGAATTCAATAAGAGGATTTATATCTGGCCCTTTCGAAAAGAATTCCAGATCGTCCGTGAAAATCCATTCCTTTACAGGTATATTGAAGAAGGTCATTATGTCGTTGATTGCTATTAAAAAAGTGTCGTGTTAGGTACGTTTTCTTGGGGGACTCCATTAGCTTGTTTCTTTGAGGATGACACATAGCCACCTAAGCAGACTCTGAACATACGATTTTTCAGTAAGTTTTCGATGAAACTCAAAATATTTTCTTCCATTTTCCAGTTGCGTAGTGTCGTTATTACTTTGTGCTTTCAGAGCATTCCAAATGCTCTGAGTAGATCCATGAAGATGGCAACTAGAAGATGTTCGTTCGCGAATGCTTTATATATCTCAGACTTTAAATGAACAATATTCTCCAATGTTGATCTTTGTTTTCTGAAACCACTTGTGAATGGAGATAACAAATCGTTTTTTTCAAAATACCACTGTAGACGTTCGTTAACGATTCGTCCAATACTTTGCACATAGTAAAAGTGAGGAAAATCATTCTATCTGACTAAGAATCATTTTATTCTTATTCGGTTTTAGAATTGGTATAACTGAAGCTTCTCTCCAAGTTTCTGGAAACACTTCCTTATGTAAGATTTTATTATATGTGAGTATTATATGTACATCTGGATAACACCGAAAAAATTCAAGGGGTGCTTCTGTGATGAAAATTAAGGTAGGTTCCTGGTATATTATTTTTTGAAAAACCTATCGCCGGAAAAGTAACACCCGTCCGAAGAAACAAACAAATTGTTTTTCTTTTTTATTTTCCCTGCATATCAAGCTCGAGACACGAAACTTGGTGAATTTTATTTATCAATAAAACTACACATTTTGTTATTTTTTCAACCCTGAAGTATACTTAGAAGTCAAACCCTAAGATATTTTTTTCAATCACTTTTTTTTGGATAACATTTTCCTTTTATGACCACATGCGTGAGAAGACCAATTCATTTACCCACTTATTTTTACAAATTTTTTCGAGAACCATAACTCATGTTGAATACCATTTATTGAAAAACAGCCAACCAAATTATGATTTTACTAGGCCAGAATATTCACCAATCGGTAAAGTGTCAAGTAGCCTGAAAGAGAGGAAAGCTCTATGCAAACGTATATTCACCTCACGGTCCTCACGGAAAAGCAAAGTGATCCGTAAATCTATCATAAAGGACGGCCATTTTTGTAGAGTTCTTCGACCTCTCAGTAAACTTCTACTGATGAGATCCTTACCTTAACCTTAACTTCGGCGGTAGACTTTTAGAACTAAAACAATAGCGAACAATGAACAAAAACCTGTCGAATATCGAAAATACAATTATAATAAATGTGAAAATGACCACCTTCAGCTTCAATACAAGCCTTTAGTCTCCTCCTCATTGAAATGCGTATGCGATGAAATATACCTGCTGAATTTCTTATCGTTTCACACCCTGCTACAATGCGGTAGCAATGCAGATAATCGATATTTTTCTCTCGTCTGCTTAGTCTCTGAAAAAACTTGTGAAGATATAGTGTTAGTAAATGAATTGGGCTTTTCAGGAATGTGCTTTTAAAGGAAATATGCGGATCCAAAAAAAAGTTGTAATGAAAAATATCTTAGGAGATGACTTCAACCCCTTCTAAGCATATACTCCATTCACTTCTATAAAGTATCCCGGTTTGCCATGACATCCTGACAGATTTAATTTAGAAAATGTTAGGTTATAGTCATTTTCCTGTCAGATAACTACACAACGCTATCCTCTCTACAAAGAGGCCGTAGTAATTACTTATTTTTCAAAATGTCAATCTATATTTGGAAAGTAATGAATTTGTTGAAGAAACTTTTTTCTCTGTTAATATTGGAAATATTTTACGTATGTAAACATGGTTGGAAGATTCAGTAATGCTTTTTTCTTGTACGATC
Source organism: Myrrha octodecimguttata (assembly GCA_958510865.1). Taxonomy (NCBI): domain Eukaryota; kingdom Metazoa; phylum Arthropoda; class Insecta; order Coleoptera; family Coccinellidae; genus Myrrha; species Myrrha octodecimguttata. The sequence continues at coordinate 19,889,053 of OY294060.1, forward strand.
AAGAATCGAGTGTTTTGGAATTTTACTGAAAATGATGGATAGAGTAGTCCGTTACTTCGTGGCACGACAAGGGCCTTAATGTGAAAACTGCGAAGGACCGAAAATTTAAATGTGGAGAAATGATTCTTGCCTACCTTGTAAAAGGTAAATCCTTGAGATGTCCTTGGCTGATCTTCGCCTTCGAACTGGTGGTAGACGGAACACACAATCTCGCACAACGAAAGAATTGTATTGTTCTTGAAATTAGAGTCAACTTGAAAATGTTTATATAATAGAAATTCGTGGTTTTTATACACAAAGACAGAGCGAGTGGTAAAACTGTATATGTCCATATGGAAATGAACGAGCATTGAGACTGTGTCGTTCTTGCGTATCTGGCATTCATCAAAATCTCCAGCATATGTTTTCACGCGGTACATTCGAATTAAATGATATTCCCTGAATTAGGTCAACTATGAACCAGCATGAATTTACGAATAATAAACGAAAAATAAAGAAAGAAAATGAGTTTACTGGTTGCAGTAACATAACCGCCCACCTAAAATAGAATATTTTACATAAGAAAAAAAAAGTTGCACAAAAAAAAAACCTATTGGAGTGGTAAAGGGCATAACTTAACCACCGGTCTCTGCAGTATACCTCGAATTGTACGGACACTAGCTACTCGAGCTATTTTATCAGCACCATGGTGCAGTCGTTCGATGCGTCCTAAACGCCAGCGTAACGGAGGAAGCTGATCATCTTTGATAAGTACGAGTGTACCTATTGATAGACAATCCGTGGTTTTATCGAACCACTTCTTACGTTGTTGTAACGTATTCAAATATTCGAGATGCCATCGTTTCCAGAAATCTTGGTGGATACGCATCAAAAGCTGCCAACGTGAAAGTTTACCTATACAAAGATGTGATAAGTCCGGTTCAGGTAACGCAGTGAGTGGTGCTAAGGTAAGAAAATGTCCCGGTGTTAACGCCGATATATCGTTCGGGTCATTACTAAGTGGACAGAGCGGAGGTGAGTTGAGAAGAGCTTCTATTTGCGTGAGTACAGTGTAAAATTCCTCATAGGTTAGAATTTGATCACCTATGATTCGAAGCAAATGCGATTTACGGATTTTATTCCGGATTCCCACAGACCTCCAAAATGTGGACTAGAAGGGGGATTAATGCTCCATTCTATATGTTCTTCAATCACCGCATTTTGCATATAGCTTGAGAGCACTCGATATGCTCCTTTGAAGTTCGTTCCGCCGTCACTAAATATATGACTGCATCGTCCTCGTCGAGCAATGAATCGACGCAATGCAGCAAGAAAGGCGTTAGACGTGAGATCTGAGAGGAGTTCTAAATGTAATGCCTTTGTTGTAAAACATACAAAGAGTCATATGTACGACTTAGATGATCTAGAACCGCGAGTTCGAGACATAGTTGTGAGAAATGGCCCACCATAATCTACACCTACACATTGAAAGGGCTTGAGCTGATTCACCCTCAAAGGGGGCAAATTACCCATTAAAGGTTGAGGAGCCTTTGGTTTAATTCTGAAGCAGGTATGACAACGAGAAATAACCTTATTTATCGCTCTTCGGGCGGACAATATCCATACCTGTTGAGTAAGAAGAAATTGTAGAGTTTGGGCTCCTGGATGATGGTAAACTCTATGGAAATGTTGAATTATGAGTTCAGTGAGTCGATGAGAAGACGGAAGAAGAGATGGGTGCTTATGATCATACGAAAGACCAGGAAATGAAAGTCTGCCACCCACCCTCAGAATACCATCCTCACCAATAAACAGATTCAACTTACCAAGACACTTTGAAATCGGTTTTTCATTTCGAATATTAGCAATATCTGCCTGAAACACAGATTGCTGTACTTGTTTGATGATGAAATTGAGAGCATGTTTGAGGTCTATAGATGATACAACTCCACTTATACGAGAATTGGGATTTTTCAGGTTATGAACGAATCTGAAGACATAAACTAGTATATGTTGAGTCTTGGATAACGACGAGAACTTCGAAAGCAACTAATCTACAAATTGCGAGCAGACGAATGCGGGCAAAGAAATGTGACGTTCTTCCTCCCTGACGAGATTTTGAGCACCCTTCATTTCTATGCGATGCGAAGTTGTTTCCGCGGAACGGAGAAAATCGGGACCCACCCACCATAATGTACAATTAAGAAGTTCAGCTGGCGTCAGACCACGTGAAGCACAGTCAGCAGGGTTGTCTCCAGATTTTACATGATACCAGAGTTCTGGCGAAACCAATTCCTGAATCTGAGTCGTTCGATTACTGACGAACGATTTCCATCGATGAGGGGAGGATCTGATCCATGTCAGAGCGACTGTAGAATCAGACCATGCACAAACTTTGCTCATCTGAAAGGCAGATGAATAGACCGAGAGAACTAAAGAGATGAGTTCAGACAAAAGGAGACAGGCGCAGAGTTCCAATCTAGGAATTGAAATTCTCTTCACCGGAGAAACTTTCGATTTTCCACATACGAATGATGTGTCGATAGAGCCGTTGGCATAGAAAAATCGAAGATAAATGACAGCAGCATAACCTCGTTCACTACTGTCTCCAAAGCCTTGGAGTTCGCATCGTGAATAGGATCCTGATGCCAACTGCCTAGGAACTTTGAGCTTGGCTAGTTCGTGCAATTCAGATTTGCACTGGTTCCAACGATTGTTTACATCGACTGGGAGAGAATCATCCCATCGCAAGCCTAATGTCCAGAGATGCTGGATTAGGTGCTTTGCAAGAAAAGTGAACGGGGCTAGAAATCCAAGAGGGTCAAAAATACGTGAAAGATCCGACAGAATAGATCGTTTTGAGCAGACCTCACCAGATGCCTTTACTGAGTAAGAAAATTCATCTAATGACGGAAACCATTTCAAACCAAGAATTTTAATGGCAGAGTCGGCATCAAAATTGATGAAATGCTGATGTTGGTGGTCTAAAGGTACAAGAGAAAGCAATTCATGGCTATTGCTACACCACTTACGGAGCTCAAACCCACCACATTTCAACAATGATATCAACTCGTCCACCAAAACCTCGGCCTGTTTCAGATCATCACAGCCCGTGACAATATCGTCCACGTAAATATCTCTGAGTAGGATTCTAGATGCATTTGGAAAAGAAGCTCCTTCGTCCTCAGTTAGTTGAGACAAAGTCCTAAGAGCAAGAAAGGGAGCAGGTGCAACTCCGTATGTAACCGTGTTTAATCGATATGCACCGACAGGCTCTGATGGAGAAAACCTCCAAAGAACTCTTTGGTAATCACGATGCGAGGGCTGAATTAAGATTTGACGATACATCTGTTTTATATCGGCAGTGAAAACGAAAGTATGGACACGAAAATTCAACAGAATAACGAAAATGTCCTTCTGTAATTTAGGACCAATCAAGAGAGCATCATTCAACGACAATTTTCCTGGAAGGTGAGCTGATGCGTCGAAGACTACTCGCAACTTGGTCGATGCACTATCAGGTTTGATGACACAATGGTGAGGGATATAGAATTTATTCTCAGTTTCGACATCTGTGACCACCGACGACATATGATTGCTACTCAAATAATCTTTCATAAAATGACAGTACTCCTGGTATACTTCTGGAGTTTGGATAAGTCTATGTTCGAGCGACAGAAAACGACGCAGAGCTAGAGAATACGTATCACCAAAAGATGAGCATTTGTTACTTTCAAATGGCAATGCAACCGTGTATCGTCCCGAAGCATCTCTCGAATGACATTCAACAAAGAGCCGTTCACAACGCTGATCCTCTGGTGAAGAGGATGTTGTTGTTGGCACCTCTTCAAGTTCCCAGAACTTCTTTAATGTGGTATCAATAGATGAATCACATAAAGACAAATAAAATGAATTCATCCAGCGACTAGGGGACTGAATTTGTTCCATGAAAACCCAACCGAAAACAGTTTCTAGGGCTGTAGGTTCAGAACTGTTGCCTTTGATTCGACCGTCTTTAAGTATGAGTGGGCAAATATCTGCACCAAGAAGGATGTCAATGGAATGTGGAGTAGAAAATTCAGGATCTGCTAATATTTTGTTAGAGATGCATTTCCAATTGGAAAATTGGACGAAAGAGGTCGGCATTTGCGTACAAATTTTTGGAATAACGACAGCGTCAAAAGTAAAAGATGGGTTGACCTGACCTGTAGGGCGAATAGAGCAGACAGTACTACCAGAAGCAGTAGATGAACTTTCCCCTATGCCAGTAATTGAAAGAGCATTCTTTGAAATTCCCAATCCTAGCATTTTTACACAAGATTCGGATATGATGTTTATTTGAGAACAGGCGTCTAATAAAACACGAACTTTCTGAAAGTTACCCCAAGCGTCTTGAATGTCCACTTGAGCAGTTGCCAATAAAACTGTGTAGTTAGCAGGCGAAACATTTACTGAGTTTGAATGCGAAAAATAAGAGATTTGATTTTGAGATTGACATGATTCGTTGTGAGGTACATCGTCGGATGAAATGCGCATGTGCAATAAAGAATGGTGTTTTTTATTACATGTACGGCATGTTGACTCCGAGGAACAGTTATTTGATTGATGCCCAGAATGAAGGCAGTTGATGCACCAATTCTTATCTTTGACAATTTTGAAACGATCCGAGGCAGTTTTTCCTAAAAACGAAGGACAGCTGTAAGCGCTGACTCATTTTGAAGTTTTGAAACATTATAAATTTCATTCCAACAGGTATTAGCTAAGAGCCGTCTATTCTGATATCTATCAGTTAGAGTTTGAAACGCATTTTCATAATTTTGAGCTGTCAAAGGAAACCCTTTGAGCAAATTCAGAGCTTGAGAAGAAAGTGAACTCAATAGATACTGAAATTTTTCTATTTGACTCAAATTAGAATTCTCATGAACTAAACTTTTGAATAAGTCATAAAACGTTGGCCATTCCCTATAATTACCATCAAAAATAGGTAAAGCGATTTTGGGAAGTTTTACGTTTGGCGATTTTGATGTATGAGTGGACTCAGGTTTAACGACAGGAAACAAATTTACGTAGATTGTTTTGACAGTGAAATAATTATCGGTGAACGCAGCTCTAATTGATTTTTCTGAGTTGTAATCTGGTTTATCTGAATTCGCTAAAAGCACTATTATAGCATTATGTATAGTTTGAAATTCACTGTAAATTTCCTCTAGATTTTCGTATCTTAAACGAAATCGTACGTGAAGACTTTCGTCTGTTACCGCAGCCTGAGCTAGAAACAATATTTCCTCGATGTCATCAATAAGAATTTGACGACGAGCTTTATTCTGTTTCACTTTAGAATTCATTGTGAATGAAATGAGTTGTTCTACGATTCAAAGTATACTGCAGTCATAATGTTATTTCGAAAGTTTATTTTGAAAAGTTTTCGAAATGAACGAAAAAATGAAAATAATACCAAAAACAAAATGTTGACACTATAAATGGATAAGTATTCAAACAGGAACAACACCTGACCGAAAAGTCGAGAATAGAGAAAAGAGAAAAGAATCGAAAGTTTACGAAAAGTCAGGTATTGTTATTGTTCGAAAATGAGAGGTTATCTACTGAAAATAGTCTATGGTTAAGAATACGCTGAATGTCAACACACTGCGATTATCAGTTTCGTTTTTTTTATGAGCAGAACAATATGGAAGTGAAATGAATTAAATTCAGAGTTGCCTAATTAAAAGAATTTAGAAATAAGGTTCTAATATCAGCTCGATTGGACTGATATGGTTCAAATATCCGGCTCGAAGGACCAATATGGCACGACAAGGGCCTTAATGTGAAAACTGCGAAGGACCGAAAATTTAAATGTTGAGAAATGATTCTTGCCTACCTTGTAAAAGGTAAATCCTTGAGATGTCCTTGGCTGATCTTCGCCTTCGAACTGGTGGTAGACGGAACACACAATCTCGCACAACGAAAGAATTGTATTGTTCTTGAAATTAGAGTCAACTTGAAAATGTTTATATAATAGAAATTCGTGGTTTTTATACACAAAGAAAGAGCGAGTGGAAAAACTGTATATGTCCATATGCAAATGAACGAGCATTGAGACTGTGTCGTTCTTGCGTATCTGGCATTCATCAAAATCTCCAGCATATGTTTTCACGCGGTACATTCGAATTAAACGATATTCCCTGAATTAGGTCAACTATGAATCAGCATGAATTTACGAATAATAAACGAAAAATAAAGAAAGAAAATGAGTTTACTGGTTGCAGTAACACGTCGAATTCCCTACTTTTCTTAATTCTCAAGAAATAAGCCTACAGAAGTCATTTAAATACCTTGTTGCACAACTTGAAATATTCCAGTATGAAAATGTAGTAGTACTTCGAAACCTGTGTCACAGTTAACCTCCAAAGAACTAACTCAATTTACAAAGTTCTTTGGAATCTACGTGAATGATACATACACTGGATTGGGATCAACATATTTCTAAACTGGGATGCAGCTCAGCTTCAGTCTGTTATCTTTGGGTGTAATGACAAGATATCTGGATAAATTCTCCAAGAAAACTACCTATCATGCAGTACTCGAGTCAAAAGCAATATGGAATTATGTTTCATGAACATACTTTGAAGTCAACTCAAATATTCAATTCCCAGAAATCAATTCCTAAAATATTAGAACAAATAACATTGAATGAGATATTGTATAATTCATGTTATTTTTATGCATAAAAATTCAATGTTCTGCCAACATAGGATATACCAAGTTCATTTTCAATCTTCTACTTCCTATCGAAACAATTCCACGAAATATATAACTTTTGAAATTATTCGTTTGTTCAATTCAAACATGACTACCTACTTAAGGCTCAATACAATACAATCAAAGCGAAATGTTTATTCATTAGTTTATTATGGCTGTAGCTGAATTGAAGGGGTTATTGTTAGAATGTGATAAGCCATAAAACTATAATTTCAAGAAATGATGACTCCATAATGTATTTAAATTTGTAAAATATTAGCAAGTGTTTTCATGGTTATAAGATAGTCACATTCAATGATGAGGGACAGTAAAACCTTTTTTCATTATGAAAAATGTATAATATCAGAATAACATAAAAATATCGCAGTTTTTTGAAAAAAACTGTGGCTTATTATAGTCTTACTGTTAGCTTATTTGAATGATTTTTAATTCACTTCACACCAAACTCAAGTCATAGAAAATGAAAAAAAATGATAAAAATCAAAATAGAAAAACATATTTGAAAATCAGAAGTTTATTTTTCTTGAACCTATAAGTAAGGATGATACTAATAGGCCTTTATGAAATACAAAAGAAAATCAATAATACAATGAAAAAGAGATAAATGGGTATTTCAATCGCAGGGCGGTTCCATGGAAATCCATAACTTCAATCTACCATTTCCACTTGGTCTTCTTCATTCTCCCCGTACTCCTCTTCACGAATTTCACATTCAAGGTTATTGAAGAAGGTATGATGAACTGGAGGAATATATGGCATCAACGATTTTACATTATCTAGTTTTTTCTTTGGGATTCTCAATGGTTCTGCGTATTTTTTCTTCAACGCTTGTAATTATGTGGCGATAGGACGCCCTTTTGTCGTAATATTCCACTCTGTATACTCTCCATGGACGGTATGTTTTACATAAAATACTTTCGTATTTTCAGACTTGAAATGGAAGCTGAAAGCTCCAGAGAAATCTACGTTATCTCCATCAACAGTGCGTAAAGCTTTTTTAATATTTCTTAGAATCGGCTGGAAATCTAAGAAATCTGATTGCTGCATCACAGTCACCTTGAACGGATTTTTTTTGTTTGATTCCCTTATGATTTCGTGCCACTGTTCTGGTGAATACACTATGGGTGCATACTTCCTGTGGCGTTTTTCTATCAGTGCGAAATCTCTGTCTGAAGGCAAATGTGTATGACCACTAACCAGAAACTGGTGAGTTATAGTTTTGAATTTTTTTTCTTTCATCAACTGTAGCCAAAGGGACATCATCAGCCAGTTCTTGTTCTGGCCAGGACAGTTGTCGGTGAAGATGATAAGATCATCGATGTCAGTTTTTGTGTTCAGAAATTTCAGGAGTATGGAAGCCACCTCATCGCTTCCTCTTCTCGCAATATTTTCCGTCCACAAAAACATGTGACCTTGACCATCAGTACAATCGTGAATACCCAAGTTGGACTGCCAAATTTTCCGACAATAGAATGCAGTACCTGTAGTTAACTTCGGTACAGGCATGGCTTGCTGAAGATGGAATGAAATGAGGCATTTTTTGGAAGTCAACTTTGATTGCTCTGTTTCTGACATTAACAATCTTCTCATAGCGTCTGCTTTGGTTTTATGCAATGTCATTTGTGTCGTCAATTCTCTCACTTGATCTTCTTGTTTGTCCTGTACAGCTGAATTTAATCTTATATTAATTTGGTCGCAAATCTTGCATTTGTCTGACTTTGGTATTTTAAAGCCAATATTGTATTTTGTACAGAAAATTTTACGATATGCATATTGCAAAACTGGCTCGATATCTCTTTCTTGACACCAAGGAATGTAAAACTCTTTATATAATCTGGAAATTGACATATCACAGTCGAAGTACACTTTAGTAGGATTATCATTTCTACTGTAGTGACTTTGATATTTCGGAATTTGGTTCAAGTGGTCTCGGACTGATTGCAATGAATCAGTACTCAGTTTGTGCGGCCTGTTCGAGTGTTTACCCCTATTATCTTTCATGGGAATCGATGAGCCTCTTATTTTCTTGGAAACAAGACCATCTACTCTACCACGCGAGTTTTGAAGGCCGTGGACGTTCATAAATTCTCGTTTACAAACTTGAACTGTCTCTCCTTTAATACTGAGTGTATACAGAGCATTTCCTTTTCTGGATGATTCTTGTCGTGTCTGTTTTCTGGGATAGGATATTTTTTTCTTGACCACATTAATACAACCAAAAAGGTAACTGTTCTGCAAATCGAACGACCCTAAATCCCAAAAATTAGTGAAAATTTCATTCTCACAATGTTGCAGTTTTTCTCTGCAACGGTTTCTGCAAATGCATGGTGGTCCCTGCTGACGAGCCTTCACTATTTTTTTAGTGGTGTCACTTGTATATTCTTGATCCAAATTCCTCCGAGTTTTTCTTTGGACTCTGCTGTATCTTCCATCATTTCTTTGTCTCCATCGACTCTTCGGTGTTTTTTCAGGAGTTGTACCTCCAGTTCTCCGTAACGAATCCTCCCTGTTCGATTCATTTTCTTCATCAGTAGAATTTTCATCCTAGAATGATATAGCAACAATATGACAAGCCGCATTATTCATCTGATTTATTTTGATTACAAGAATATGACATGCCACATTTTCAATTAAATAAATTTACCTCCTGATTATGTGTCTGAATTTCATCTTCACTGGGTACAAAATCCTTGTCCATGTCACTGTCATCGAATGTTGATTCTATTTCATCACTTGAATCACTATTTCTATCAAATAAAGCATTTCGTGCGGAACAACACTGCTGGTCGGTCGCCATTTTTGTGTGGCTTGTCACGCTCTAACATGAAATTCCGTTGAATTTACAGTAATGCTAGAATATGACTTAGGTATAGTGTCGCCATCTCTTGGAAAAAAGTCGAAATATTTCTGGTGTGGCTTGTCACACTATTATGGATCAAGAACCTATCAAAACCTCAATTCGATGGATAGTGTGGCTTATCATATTCTAACGATAAGCCCTTCAATTGTTATTTGTTATTGAAAGAGAGTAGAAATTGGCAACCTCGCGTCGAATTATTTTGACATTGTCGATATTTCAGGAGCGCCAACCTGCCTTGGTTTTAGTTACAAATACATGATAGACCTAAATCATGGCCAACTGGGCTACTTTATAAAAGTGAATGGAGTATACTTCAGGGTTGAAAAAATTTCAAAATGTGTAGTTTTTCTGACGAACAAAATTCACCCAGTTTCGTGTCTTGAGCTCAGTATACAGGGAAAATAAAAGAAACAATTTTATTTGTTTATCTTCGGACGGGTGTAACTTTTATGGGGGGGATGTATTTCAAAAAACTCATACCAAATACCTACCTTAATTTTCATCACAGAGTCACCCCTCAGATTTTTTTGGAGTTATTCAGTATATCAAGTTATAATGATTTTCCTGTTTTCGGTAAATTTTTTAGAAATGCATAAGTGAATTATCATGTGAGTGGCTGAAATTAGGAGTTTTTGCTTAATGTGTCTTCTAGTTCCTCTTATGTGATTTCCATTTTCAATTGATAATCCTCCTCATCTTTACAATTTTATGGTTGGAGTCCCTTTTGGTTGATTATTTGATAAAATCAAATAATAAACCTTAGTGATCGACCAACAAAAAAAAAATTTCAACCCCCCCTGAAAATTTCACAGTTTATGTTTTGGAGTATGTAGATTTGAATAAACGAATAAAAAAAAATCCGTCCGTCCGCCGTGTGTCACTCGGCATTGATCCTCCAAGCTTTTCAGCAGGATCGGCGTACCTTAAGGGCTCAAAATTGGGGGTTGGAGGGAAAAAAAATTATTTTTCAGAAACTTACTACCGAATTTCCATGAAACTTTCAACATTTATCGTTGTTGCATAACTCAACCAAAAATTTTCTACCCGAATGATTTCCGACCAGTGGTTCCTGAGGTATAAAGAAAAACGCAGCAAATTTAGGGGTGAAAAACCACTGGGATATGAATAGCATACAGCGTGTCAAAAAAGTAATGTAACTCGTCAATAACTTTTGAATGAAGAATTATTAAGGAAAATCCTCGCACCTGTTGATTTTTAATTCCGAAAGCAATTTATCCTGTGTTTCTTTGAATTCTATATTTCTCATCCCCAACTACTTCATTTTTTCAAATTGAAATATATGGGTCGTGATACATCAATTGAAAGGTAATTCGATTACCTACTCAGCGATTCGACTCAAAAAAGAATTTGTCGTGCCGTTTTTCAATAAAAAATCAGAAATTAATTTACAATTTGTGATTGGAGAGTACTGCAATCAGACCATTATTCTTTTAGTAATTATTATTAAGGAAAATCCACGGATCCAAGGATTTGTAATTCCGAAAGCAGGTTTCCCTATGCTTTTTTGAATTCGAAATCTCCCACCCTTTACGCTCCACACACCCATACTGTTTTTTTTCGAATAGTAATATATGGATTGTGGTATATCAAATGGAAGTACATTCCATTGCATATTGAGTGGCGTTACTGAAAAAGAATTTGTTAGGCAATTTTTTCATTAGAAAATTAACAATTTGTGATTGGTGTCAAATTCTTATTCTTGAAATAATAAATATTGAAAAATATCCTTCAACCCGCCAATTTCTATTTCCGAAGTTTGAAAAATGTTTGTAGTTTTAGAGATGGGGGTTTATAACTTAAACGTCAACAGTTTTTTTTCGGAAAAATATTGCATGTGATACATTGCGTAAAGGGTCATTCGATGACCAATTCGGTTATGTGAACGAAAATGAAAGTTAATAATTAATTCAATATAAATTACAAATCCATGGGTTCGAGAATTTCCCTATCTTCATTTCTATTTCTATTTTTGAAGTTTGTGAAATGCATTGTAGGGGGTTTATATCCTTAAACCTCAACAGTTTTTTTTTTAAATATTACATGTGATATATCGCATCAAAGGTCATTCCATGACCAATTCAGTTTTGTGAACGACAATGAAAGTTAAGTATGAATTCAATTTAAATTATAAATCCATGGGTTCGAGAATTTTCCTTATAGTAATGAGGTAAGTGTTTCTGAGTCAACAATTCATTTTAGAATTATACTGAAGTTAGGTTTTAGAGAATCTTGTAGAGGGCCTTCTAAAGAGAACAATTTTTTAATTATTATTAATTTTTTTCATGTGGTCTATACGTATATAGGGTACTCGTTTTCATGAAGGTACTTCCAACAAAATTTAAACTGTAACAACACTAGGCGCACAGATACACATACTTGTACCCACGTCACTCTTTAACCTTAACAGAAAAGTCGCGCTTGTATATGGGCCTAAGGCTATTTAATGCTCTACCCCAAGCGTTTAGGAGGACATCCAACCTGAAAGTTTTCAAAACTACTTTGTATAATGCAATTGTTGACTATACCATATCCTTAGAATGAATTTTTTGATTTTTGTAAAAGTGAATTGTTTTGAGTTATGTATTCTGTTTTTACGAAACCAACCTTATTGTATTTTAATAAGCCTCTGATTGAATAAATATATTATTATCATTACTAATTAATAAAAGAATAATGGTCTGATTACAGTACCCTCCTAACTGAAAATTCTAAATTATTTTCTAATTTTTCAATGAAAAACGGCACGAGCAATTCTACTTCAAGCCACATCGCTGAAAAGGTAATCAAATAACCTTTCATTTGATGTATCACAACCCATATATTTCCAGATGAAAAAATAAAGTAGTGAACTGAGAAATATCAAATTCAAAAAAGCACAGGATAAATTGGTTTTGAAATCAAAAATCGACGGGTGCGAGTATATTCCTTAATAGTTCTTCGTACACTCATTATTGAAGAGTAATTTTACTTTTTTGGCACGCTGTATAAGTTTTATTCAAGATATCAATGGTTTTGTGTTACTTAACTGAAAAAAATAATAAACCCTTGTGTAAAATTTGCAGCGTTTTTTATATGTTAAAGGAATGTTTACCTGTAGTTGGGTCGCTAGAGTTACTTTCGTAAATGTCTGCGAACTTTCTCGCAATTTCTTCAGTGTTTATATGACTTTATCGTCAGATATTATATAGGGAATATCATTAGATACAGCGTTGCCCTTTAATTGTGTGTTTTTGCTTTCCTTAATTATATAGCGAGTTTTAGCTCGTAATTTTTATATTCTATAAGATTCTCTATAATGAAATATCTGTTCAGTCTGTTAAAAGCATCCTTGCTATCCTTAGTTGCTGATTCACATGTTAAATTCTACCAGGGAAATAATTTGACCAAAATTATTCCTGAATCGAATAAGTGAATTGAACTGTTTTTTTGCGCGCATGTTCTAGGGGAACAGCGTGCTATCGTTTTGTCCAAATGTCTGTAATTTTGGATGATTGAGCCGAAAATGGTCTCAATCGACTAGGTTGGACTCACTGATGACGAATCCGGTGTCAAAATTGATTCTGTCCGGCAGGCCGGCCGGCCGGCCGGTTGGCCGGCCGTAGACACGATAACTGTCGACAGAAGCAAGTTAGCTACTTGAAACTTTCAGGATAGGTTGCGCATCGAAATGCCGCGGTTAAGTTCGTTAATGGGCCAAATCGGTCGAATAGTTTCGGAGTTATAGGCACTTGGAGTTTTGAAGTTATTTATTTTTTATTTCAGAAACTACCTGAGCGATTGGATTCAAACTTGGCGGTTAGGTGAAGTACAACGACGCGCAACTTTGAGCCAAATTTCGTCAGGATTATATTGTTGGTAGTTTTTAAAAAAAATTTTTTTCGAAAACCATTTATCATATCCAAGAAAAATTATACTCACGTTTTGAACTTCTAATTTCACAGCAATGTACCAAATTTCAGTTCGATACGATCATAAGTTTTGGAGATATCGGGAAAAAATATGTCAAATTTCGAGGTTTTCTTCTCGATATCGTTGATTTTTTCGGTATAACTCGAGAAATACTGATTCAGTCCTGATTAAACTTCACAGCTAGTTTTAAGACGCTGAAAGACAACTTTATGCAAAATTTCGTGATAATCGTGTTATTAGAACAATTTGAAAAAAAAAATTTCTATGATTTTCTCATCATATCATCCTCATTAAATTCTGTATGAAACTTCGAACTGTTATTTTCGATGAAGTACTGGATTTCAATTCGATCTGATCTCTATTTTTGGAAATATTGGAAAAATAAAATTTTGATTGGGTATATCTACGGAATCATTGGGTGGATTTTACCCATTCACGAATTCGGCCTTCGTAATTAAGGTCCAAATCTTCTCTACAAATATCGAGTTTCTAAGTTGTTTCTTTCGGAAGTTATTGTGTTTACGCAGTCGGCCGTTAGGCTGACCGTAAACACAATAACTTCCGGAAGAAACGACTTAGAAACTCGATATTTGTAGAGTAGGTTTGGGGCTTAATTACGAAGGTCGAATTCGTGAATGGGTAAAATCCGCCCAATGATTCCGTAGATATACCCATTCAAAATGTTATTTTTACAATATGTCCAAAAATACAGATATGATCGAATTGAAATCCAGTAATTTATCAGAAAAAAATTTCAAAAAGCACTGCCGTGAAGGCAGCAGCTTTTGGAAATATAAGCATTTTGTACATCGGTGAATAATAAACAATTAATATATTCAAATGTTGCGATCTTTTTTCCGCAAATTCATTATTCAGCCGCTCATGAATCAAATTCAATCGAGTACGTTCATTAAATTGACTTATGTGAAAATCGTTCGTGAATTGAACTTGGTCGATGAGTACGTTCCTTTAATGATTTATGGGAGAATCGTTCGTGAATTAAACCAAGCCGATGAGTTCGCTCAGTATTTCATGGGTCAATGGTTCATGACTTGAACTAAGTCGATGAGTACTTGTCCGACTGATTCATTGGACAATCCTTCATGAATCAAACTGAGTCGAGGAGAAGGTTCCTCGACTGAATCATTGGTAAATTGTTCGTAGATTAAAGGAAGATGATGAGTACGATCTTCCTCTGATTCATGGGTTGGCGAATCAAATTGTGTTGATGGGTACGGTGTTTATAAGATTCGTTAAATGTTAAATTCTGATGTTCAATTTAAGTGATGTTGTCGATTTTCTCGACTTTCGTTTCGAAACTTATTTGAAATATAAGTTCTCATACCAGATAATCTCTCCTAACGATCCTTTAATGTTTCATTCATAATTCATTTCTTTTTAGGCGTTCTCTTCTCCAAACTTCAGATTCCACTTGCCTTAGTTTTCTCATTCGTGAAGCACCTGAAGTAGGTCTATTAATCACTTAAAATTGTTAAAAAATATTCTTCGAAATGAAAAGACTGACTTCAAACACCCTAGAGATTAGTTCAACTAGAACGCCTCGAATAAATAAATGATGTGATTCTGAATTCGGTGCCAAGTGAAAAATTTCATGATCTCACTTTTTATGTATTTTGTATTTTCCGATTCTCCCCTCAAAAGCTATTGCTTATGCGAATTAGGTAGCAGGTGTATTCTGTGTATGCTTTGTTACTGATCCCTTGCGCAACGTTAGGTACAGCACTGTTCATTGTTCACCCTACAGTGAATGCTTGGACGTTCTCCTGAAAAGCGAAACAAATTTTCCCCGGTCAAAGGATGTAACTCCAGATCTTATGATCGTGGGGCATGAGTTCTTGCAAGTATTTGTCAATATGAAAAACTGATTGACATAAAAAATGGAATGATATGATGAACATGTGAATAATACTTCAAAATTTCCTATTACACCCGTCTTTTTTGATCCTTTATGGGAATTGGAAATTCTCATAGTATTGTTTTAAAGAATTCTAGCCTACTCGCACAATTAAACTGAACACCGACTTCAAGATTACATAATTTATTCATTTCATACTATTTGGTTTAATTTATTTCTCGCGTATTTGAAGTCGGTTCTTTTTTTTCAAAATTCTTTCTTCTTTCTATTAATTCCAATTCCCAGTTATGATCGAAAATTGAAAAAATTGCCGTCTTCAATACTGCAGAATACATCAATCGTTTGAACTCTTATCAGCAATCTTTTGTTACTCTGTTATAGCTGTGGTAAAATTTACAAGTACAAGAGCTTAATTTCTGTGGAAAATATATTTTGAATCGAGATATGCGAACGAATTGTTAAGAATTCGAAATAATGAAACAAAGTATAACCAGAAATGCCAATTGCTAGGCTTGATCTTCCTTCTCTTCAACTCAATTTTAATCTATCCTTCAGAGTTGAAAGTTGATCAAACGAGAAATGATATTCTATATTACGTTCTTCATTTGTGATAGATAAGATGAGGAAATTACGTTATGTTGAATAAAAAAACTCTAGCAAAGCACTGACGTGAATTCAGCAGCTTTTACGCGCTCGTTTGAACTCGACCCATTTCCTCCAGGAATATTTCATGAACCTCTACGCTGTCATTCCTCAGCCAAGTACAAAATTTCAATTCAATTACATCTGTATTCTTGAAAATATTGGAAGAATAAAATTTCAAATGTATGTGTGTGTATGTATGAATTTGACTCATTCACGAATTCGACCTTCGTAATTAAACTCCAAACCTGTTGAAAAAATATCCAGTCTCCAAGTAGTTTTTCTTGAAGTTATTCTGCTTACAGTCGGCCTAACGACCAATCGTGAAAATAATGAGAATCCATTTAAAAATTTATATTTGTGAAGTCGGTTGAATTATTTAAAAAAATCGAGTTTGTCACTCTCTCTGCACTTATCCATTAAAACATCTCTCAAATGAAGTTCTGAGTATTTCTGTCAGTTTTGGTGGACCGTATCGAATAAGCTCTATCGTACACGTATCGAAATTTCCTCTGCGGTTTTATCCAAGGTAGGTTGACCTGACGATCAGTAACAACCGTTAAATGGCTGTAGTCATAATCCTTGGATCCGCTTCTTCGGTGTAGATGTTTTGGTTGATTGGATGATTAGCTTTGATCAAGAGGGAATATTTGTTGTTTTATCGACAGATATTTGTCCTTGTGATTATGTTAATTTATTATTACTGCAGCTCTTTCTTCTCCGTTGGACCAATTCGAAACATAATCTATAAATAAAGAGACTTTCTAAGTTGCCACTCCGAAGTAGTTGTGTTCACAGCCGGCCTCACCACAAATCATGAACAAATCATCTTCCCAAATTATCTACGTGGGCACTTATTAATTGAAGAACAGGTGTGAAGTTTAATTACGATGACCAAATTTATGAATCAGTAAAATCCACCATGATTTCGCAGATAGGTCATTCCAAATATTATTTTCCCGTCTAATCCGAAAATATAGGATAAGTATTGAAATCCAGTTCTTGATTGAAAAATGAAAGATTCGAGGTTCATACAGAAAGATCTGGGGAATATATGATTAGAAGATTGAAAAATATTAAATATTTGAAAAAGTTTTCGAATTTTGTATATTGTTTCAATTACAAGATAATCAGCAAATTTTTCTCAACCGTACGCATCAGCCCTTGCTAACGAATAATCAAGTTTCTCATGATTGTACCAGTTTCTTCTGACTCATTTCGCAAACAACAACGATATCGAGAAAATTACCAAGAAATTTTATGTGTTTATTTCCCTAATATCACCGAACAAATTGAAAAACTAATATTGCTGAGTAGTGACTTCACGGTCTGATGAATGGTTTCCGAACAAAAAATCCTTTTCAATTTTCCACTATTACGCACGAACTAAGAAGATTAAATTTTATCATCCCTGTTTTTTTCGAGTTATCGAGGAAATTTAAACAAAATCTAAAATAGTTACGAAATTTGACATGTGCCTTTTCCGGTATCTCCGAAAATGAAGAACGCATCAAAATTAAATTTGAGGCAATGTTGTTGAATGCTGATTTCCAGAATTTTGCCAAATTTCATCGAAACCTGTTGAATAGTGTCCAAAACAGCAAACTTCGCATGCAGTTACGCGACGGTAATAGCTATGTTTCACCTCGAATGTATCCGTAATTTTCAAAGTATTGAAAATTAATTGAAATTTGAGATGAAAACGAAACTTGACATATTTTTCATCTGTAATATCTCCGAAAAAATATGGCGGAATAAATTTAGATTCGAAATATTGTCGTTGAATATTGACTCCATGGTCTATTTCAAATTTCATCAAAATCTGATTGACACTCTCCAAGAAATATTTTTTCTAGTAGAGAATTTCGAAAAGTAGTGGAAGAAAATATGGTTGAAATTTTCGACCGATAATAATATAATAATAAATATCTTTATTTTTTTAGAAAAACTATGGCCAAGAAATTTTGGTATATTTCGACCAATGATACGATAGGTATGTAACAATTCGAAATTTTTCATTTTCCAATATACACACCTAAGTGATTTGAGCATTGTCATCTTGTTCTTTTTCGACTTTAAAAAGACGGCGACTGAAGTTTTATTCAAAATTTCAAGTAGAATGATTAGAATATCGCAAAATGGTCTCATCGAGAAGCTAAGATGCTCTGACCGGAGTTAATAATTGGATGGGTTACCGCTGCAGCTAAGAATTGAGATGAGAAAAAGCACCTGAATTCGAATTAGCTTCTTTAGAGTTTTTGAATGGAATTTTTATCATTGAATATCTCCAAACCGCTTGAGTGTCACGTTTTTTTTTGAGGAAACAATCCAAACTCCAGAGAGCCATCAAAACGTTACTTACCACAGTCAGAACCAGAGCTGTGCCGAGCACTGATGGAAAGTGCTCCGAGCACAAAGCACTAAGCCTTTTCGAAAAGTGCTCCGGAATCTCGAGCACTAAGCACTAATTTTTAGTGAAATGCTCGCGATTACCAAGCACTTTCAGAAAGTAATTCGTTTACACGAGCACCGAGCACTAAGCACTTTTCAATATTAAATTTCGACTTTAAGACTTTTTCAGCCAATGGTCTGTAATTTTGTCATTTCAGTTTCTCGAAGTCGGAAAACCATCCTAGGACCGACCATAATTTGGAACAGAACAGAGCTTAATCCTTTGAAATTTATCGTATTTACGACTGAACAGAATCGATTTTGATTACGGATTCCATTCTCGGTTTAAAATTTCAAACTTACTGACCGACATTCCATTACATCCAAATATAGTTTTCGCCATAATAATATGCTGCCGAAATAATGGAAATATAAAGACTTGCCTCAGAGAGTGCATGGCCTACGGCGAACTCGTTTTCACGCGCATGTACTAAGAATAGCGTGCTAAGATTGGTTGGTGTTTGGTTTGTCTGTAATTTTCCAATATTGAGCCGAAAATGGTCTCAAACGACGAGGTTGAACCCACTGATCAGGTGTCGAAGTTGATTCTGTTCGGCCGGCTGTCCAACAGAGGACCCGATATCTGTCGAACAGAGCAATCTAGAGGCTTAAAACTTTCAGGATAGGACGGGCATCCGAATGCCGCGGTTATGTTCGTTGATGGGCACGAGCGGCCCAACGGTTTCAGCGTTATACCTTTTCGAAATTTTGAGGTTATTTCCCTGATATTGAAATTTGCCACTTAGTTGGGGCACAATGACTTCCAAGTTCCCGCAAAATTTTGTTGAGATAGTACCGTCAGTAAGATTGAAACAATGTTTTCAACGTTTTTTCAGAAAAATTTTCATTATCGGAAACACTACACTACATTTGAAAAAAATTGCTTATACCTTGAGCTCCATATTTCATAGCAGTGTACCAAATTTCAGTTCGATATGTTCATAATTCTCAGAGATATTGGGAAAAAATATGTGGAGGAAATGTTGGATGGTTTTTTACTCTGTATTGTTATTTTTTCAGGAATAACTCAAGAAATACAAACTCAATCATTGTGAAACTTGGCTACGAGTTTGAAAATGCTGATTTGCAACTTTGTGCGAAATTTCGTGATGATCGAGTCATCAGAACAATCTGAAAAAAAATTTTTTTTTCAAATATTCAATATTATACGATCTTCTGATCCTATAATCCTCATGAAATTCCGTGTGAACTTTCAATGTGTCATTTTTCCACCAAATACTGGATTTTAATTAGATCCTATCTGTATTTTTGAAAATATTGGGGATTCAAATTTTGAATGGGTATATCTGCGGAATCATTGGGTGAGTGGTCACGAATTCGGCGTATGTAATTGAGGCTTCACAAATATCGAGTTTCTAAGTTGTTTTTCTCAGAAGTTATTGTGTTTACTATCGGCCGTTAGTCTTGTTGACGGAAGCTAATGCACAAATTTGTACGATTTCGTGAAGATCGTTTAGTTAGATAATATAATATAATAAAATTCAAAATTTTGTTTCCACAAATTTTATATTTGAATAATGTTCCCCACGAAATTCCGTAACGAACCTCCAAGTTGTCATTTTTCATTGGAGTACTGGATTCAATTCGATTTGATCTTACTTTTCGGGAATACTGGGAATATGAAATTTAGAATGGATAGCATATTACGAAGGTATAATTCGTGAATGGGTAAAATCCGCGTAATGATTCCGTGCATATATCCATTCAAAATTTTATATTCCCAATATTTCTCAAAAAAAACGCAGATAATATCGAATGGAAATCCAATACTTGACGTGTTTGACTCCCTGATGATGAATCTGTTATCCATATCGATGTTTGGCTGTTCGGCCGTCCGTAGACACGATTACTCTCCAAACGAAAAATCTAGAGCCCCGAAAAGTTGCAGGGTAGGTTCAGAGTCTAAATATATCGGCTAAGTTCGTTTATTGGCATAATCGGTCGGGAAGTTACAGTGTTATTGACGTGAGCATAATTATATATTTTTGCCCCATTACGTCTAACACGGACAGCTTTGTGCCAAGTTTCGTGATGTCCATTGGATCAGGAGATAGATTAATATTTATAGTATTTGAATGAAGATTGGTCCTCTGCCATAAATGACCTAATAAATCACTCATCCAGGAATCAGTTAAGCTCAAGAAATATATTTTTCTTAAATATTTCAATTTTGCGATACTCTCGGAATTTCTGACAAACCTGCACGCAATCATACTTCATCAAAGAATGCAAAATATAATTTCAATCAGATCATTAGATTCGAAATTATGGACAAAAAAATAGTGGAATTTTAAATGTGAAGCGGAATGTGTGACATACGAATACGAAAATTTGATGAATATAATCCACGTACTTTCACGTCAGTGGATTTCTTGATATTTTCCAACACTCTTCAGAACGAAATTCTAATATCTCCATGATCGACATAGAATACGAAATATTCTATCTCGATGTATCCAGCTGAAAGCTTACGCTTTGACACTTGGACTCCGAAAGCATTTTATTGTTCTCATATAATAGTAGCACAAAACGAAACTTCAACACATAAATCACGAATGTGTCGAATGAGGATCCTTGTATTCCTTATCGAATGTCTCCAAACACCAGAGACAACCGATATATAAGTTCTCTTTGTCTACTCAAGACACGCGACAGCCTGACATTTTCCTGTTTCGACAAGTCCATGAAAGGCTTAGTGCTTAGTAGTCCCGAAAAGTGCTTGGAAGCCCTACGGTGCTCGGGAGCACTTTGCGGTGCTCGGGAGCACTGCGGTGCTTGGGAGCACTTTGCGGTGCTCGGGAGAACTTTGCGATGCTTAGGAGCACTTTTTCGAATTACTAAGCACTAAGCCTTCTCAAAAAATTCTCGAAGCACCAAGTACTAAGCACCAGCTTAATAAAGTGCTTGCGAGCACAGTGCTTAGGAGCACAAAAGTGCTTCGGGTGCTCCCACGAGCACTAAGCACAAGGCTTTGGCACAGCTCTGGTCAGAACTATGTATTTCGAAAATGCCTTATGTGAAGACCAGATGCAAGACATCTGAGTAAAGTTATTGCATCATTTTTATTCTACTACGATTCAACCTGATGAGATCATTATTTCAGATATTGAGCAAATTTCGTCTATCTACAATTTTGGACTCTGCATTCAGTTATTTTAGCAAAATAATAACGCTGTTGTTTACTTAAACAACCATATAACAAAGGCACGTGTTCCTTGCTCGAAGTAGATGTTGGAAAATAATATACAGTCATCAGCTTTTCATCTAACCTTATAATCTTCCTAAATTTCTGGCCCTCGTAGGATTCGAAATTTCGATCGAGGTTTGACATATTATTGCTCCAACCTGTATGACATAAAAGAATCAGATGATTCATACACAATAGATTCCCCACCTTTTTACGAAATAGCCTTGCTATTCTTTGCCTTGATATCGCTTTGTGTACAGGGTGATTCATTAAGGGTGGCCACTTGCCGTATCTCGGATACCGTTCATCCTATAACTTCCGGAAAAAAAATCTAATGACGAAATTGGCCCCTAGAAAATGATTAAAAATATTTTCAAGTTCGTAGTTTTCCACTAGAGGGCGCAATCTATAATTTCTAAAATATAATCTCATTTTTTACGGAATATTCTCCAGCTAACAGTGGTAAGGAATAATAAAATGAGAAATTACTTTTTCTATTCAACAACTTTTGTTTCAGTAATTTCTCTATATTTCCTATTTTTTAGTGATGGGACGGATAAACTTTTCTCCACAAAAAAAACTCTTACTTCTGTATGCGTGAACCGATTTTCACGTAATTTGATTTCATTGGAAGGCCATCAAAAGCACATCACAGAAAAATATGACAACAACATACCGGGTGATCCTATTAAAAACTACAGGTTGTTTTATGTCACTTCACCCTATTTATACGTTTTACTGGAGATTTCCAAATGCAATGCTATATCCCGACTGAGAATGAGCCAAGCATTATTACCTATTGACTTGTTAAAACCGCAGACCGATATCTTCGGTCATTTCGAAGATATTAACATTTCGTAAATTTCGATTAGTGTTGATCAACCCTGTGAAATTCAGGAAGAATTGAGTTATTCCATCATCTAAACAATTAGATGAAAGGAAACAACTCATCAAAAATGTATGTCACTCACAAAGCAAGCTGATGTAGATCCAGTAAGCTTTGGAGTTACTGTTTATTTTCGGTTTCTATAGCTGTAAAATTTATTTAGGTCGATTGCAAACAACTAGTTTATGATGCCTCATTATTCAAACGAAGAAGCATATGATATGCTTAATGTTTATTTTGAATGTTCATAAAATGCAGTAGCTGAAAGGGAATACCCGATACGATATCCTGCAAGACGTCTTCATTCCAGAAAAGTATTCAAAAGATTGATACGAAGAGTCCAAGAAACTGGTGAGGTTCAATATGTTGGGAGAAAAAATGGAAAACGTAGAAGCCGTAATGAGGATATTATCATATAAGTTTTGGCTTATGTTCATGCTGAACTACATTTAAGCATCCGAAAAATTGCAAGTGATTTGGGATTGAATTATTCGCTAGTTCAAAGGATACTAAAGGACCATAAGCTGCATCCATATCATGTTGTCTTGTACGAAGAATTGAAAGAGAGAGATTTTGGTCGACGACTGGACTTTTGCAATTTGTAGAAAGGAATGTTGAATGGCGAACCTAACCTACTTTAAAGAATATTATGGTCTGGTGAGGCTACTTTTTTTTAGTAATGGTAAAGTAAATTTACACAACAGCCACTACTGATCAGATACCAACACATATTGGCAAAGGAAAGTCAATAATCAGAACCGCTGGAGTGTTTACGTGTGGTGCGGAATTTTTCATGGAACAGTTGTCAGACCATTTTTCTTCGATAGTATCTAAACGGTAAATAGATGCTTGAAATTTCAACGGAAAATCTTCCAATTCTTTTAGAAGATATTCAAAGTCATTCAAAGAAGGTTAGATATGTTGTATCAACAAGATGGTTACCCGTCGCATAATGCTGCTAATGTTAGGGAATATTTAGATACCGTCTTCTCCAAGAGGTGGATTGGAGAAGGAGTATTTTGCCATGACCAGCGAGATCACCTGACCTCACAGTATTAGATTTTTTTCTATTTTTGGGGGAGCTTTTAAGACTAAGTTTTCCGAACACCCCCAACTACAAATATGACTATATGAACTATATGAAAAATAGATTTCGACAGGCAGCTGGAACTTTTTCTCATACTGAAATTGTGGCCAGTGTAAACTCGACGAAAGAAAGACAAAATTTATGGATAGAAAATTATGGTAGACATGTTGAATATTTGAAATTATTAGGTGTAAGGGTTGTTTTTTTGTTCAAATATTTTCGTTGTTGCTAATGTTTGTTCCATTTTATCGTATTATTGTTATTTCATGTGTGTTGAGTATTTTGCTACGTTGTCATGAAGAATGAAGTCACTTCCTTGTTTTTTCAAGCTCACAGAGATGATCAACATTGATCAAAATTTACAAAAATGTTAATAGCTCTTAAATGACGAACGATATCAGTCTGCGGTTTTAGCAAGTCGAACCGTGATGATGCTTGGCTTATTCTCAGTCGGTTAGAATTATAGCATCGCATTTGAAATTCTTCAGTAAAACGCATAAATAGGATTAAGTTACATAAAACAGCCTGTAATTTTTAATTGGATCACCCGGTATGTTGTTGTCATTTTTCTTCTGTGATCTGCTTTTGATGGTCTTCGAATGAAATCGCATTGGGTGAAAATTGGTTCACACATACAGAAGTGAGAGGTTTTTTTTGTGAAGAAAAGTTCATCCATCCCTTCACTAAAAAATAGGAAATATAGAAAAATCACTGAAACAAAAGTTGTTGAATAGAAAGAGTAGATTCTTCTTTCATTATTTTTTACCACTCTTAGCTGGAGAATATTTCGTGAAAAATGAGATTGTATTTTACAAGTGATAGATTGCGTCCTCTAGAGGGGAACTACGAACTTGAAAATATTTTAATCATTTTTAAGGGGCCGATTTTGTCATTAGAATTTTTTTCTGGAAGTTATAGAATAGATAAATGGTTTCCGAGATACGGCCAGTGGCCACCCTTAATGAATCACCCTGTTCACGAAAATATACCGCTTATTTTATGAAATTGATCTGCATTAGGAAAATTTCAGAACCCAGTGAACTAGAAATTCTGAAAATTTCGGAGTTTTAGAAACGAGCGCAGGGAGTTTTGGTAGGTGCGTGAGTTTCATAATCGTCTTGTCGCGAATTCCATCAACAACGTTCTTCCTGAAATCCTTCAGATTTCGCTATACAGTTTTCTTTCTGACAAATGAAATGTAATTCATCTCATCTGCTAAACACGACACTTAACATGTGGAATATAGAGGAAACCGGATATAGGATGATGTTCGAAAAGCTTCTTAATATGTTATATTGCATCTCCGCCTGTAAGATTCTGCTTATTCCACTCGTTTTTCAACCTATTCACTTCGAACACGAGCTGAAAAATCTTTCACAATATACGCTAGGAAATATTTATCTGCCAGTCAATAAGGTTTGCATTTAAGTAATTGAAGAAAATTCCAAGTTAGAATTTTTGTATCCCAGTGAGCATCTGTTCATTCATCCGAGGTATTTTCACATGATAATAATAAATTGATTTTGCCCTGCCGTTTCCTACGTTAACTAACTTATTGATTGATGGCGTTGTAAGACACCGTGTAACACTTTAAACATTGCGTCAGTCGGTTCCTTCCTCCTCAACAATCTAAATTCACGCGTGTCCCAAGAAGCAACCCTTTCACTGAAGGGTGGCAAGGACAACGAATCAGTCTATACAGAATGGTCCAGATATTGATCCTTTCATCTCTCCCGAAGGTCTTTAATTTCGTGCGTTGTTGCCGATCGCTCTTCTCATACGGCTCAACGTTGTGAGTTCTACCCCCGCAGAGGACATTCATTGAAGAGTTAGACTAGTAAGAGGTTCTCAACGTGGTCGGCATTTGTGAAAATTCTGTCGGTGTGTTGTTATCACCATGACGGTCAGCTCCGTTGACCATAGCACGAAAAATGACGATGAGATTAAACTCAAGCCGAAAATGACCCTAATAAATGGGATAACTGTGATAGTAGGTTCAATTATAGGATCTGGAATTTTCGTAAGCCCTACCGGCGTTTTGAAGGAGACCGGTAGTGTGAATGTCGCTCTTTTGGTATGGATTATTTCCGGTTTGTTTTCTATGGTGAGTGATTCATTTACATTTTTTTTTTCACGAAGGACCATCATTTCTCGTAGTGCAAGCTATTTCTCGTCGATGTACATCATAACTACATTCAAGTATGAAATCTTCGATGCAATACCAATAGATGACATTGCAATAGCGCTTTCCGTAACTTGTTCTGAATCATATCAAAAAATTCTATGGAAAGGTATGAATATCAGTAGTACCCCTGAAAAACCCGAATGCAATGAGAGTAAATACAGGAATTTTTGTCACAGAATCTATCTGTACTAATTTGTTAGATTTCTACAAACCTTTATGTTCTTATTCTTCAAAGATATATTAGATTTCAACCCGATCGATATGATTTACAAAAAAAAAATCGAATGATTAGATAAGCGAAGGAAACCCAGGTTCAATTCCCAGCTGGGATTTGTAACTTTCTTCCATTTACTTGTCTGATCGAATTGATCTTTGAGGTGATTGTAGAGTATAATGATAAGTATCATGCAGTATTTCAAGACGATTGCATCACCAGAAAAATAAGTAAAATTTTGAATTGTCAAATCTGTGAAACTATCAGTCAGAGTTCGACGACTTTTTTCATATTCCCAATTCTTTAACCAAGAAATATATTTCGATTGGATTCAATCAGTATTTCTGAATGTATCAGGAAAATGAAATTCAGAATGGGAGAGCTGTGGAATCATTGGGTTGTTTTTAGCTATTCACAAATTTGCTACCAAATACCCCGTCGGTATGATATTTCAAAGCCTGACGGCCGATCCTAAACACATTTTTCACGAATGGGATGTTACTATTAACTCAATATTTTTCTGTAGGTTTGAGTTTCAATTAGGAAGATTGAACTCGTGAATAGTTGAGATTAACCCATTAAATCCTTTGATAATATGGAGCTGCGTTGGATGGCGTCATTCCCTGGATGGGTGACCGCTTCTACTAGGGATAGCATTTAGTGCGTCAAAACTCCTAACATTACGTCAGCTCCCCCCCTACAACTTCCCATTGAATTTTTCTGATAACACATTTCGTCCGATGTCGTATATTTTTGTGAAAAGAGTGATTTGATCATAGCGCCTCCATTCCAGAAGAGAATTCAACTTCCACCTGAAAAGACTGCGATTCAAAAATTTATATAAAATGAAATTATTCTTGCAGTATGACTTATTCTTCGGTTGTACTGTTGATAGACTTTTGATAGTAACTTTGAATCTAATGTTTAAGTAATATGGAAACGAATTTCGAACGTGAACGTTCGATAATTTGGCGGCCTCAGATATGAAAAAAATGGGAATTAAGAACTGTACTAGAACAAAAATGATAACGATTATTTCTTATTCGGCCCGTCACTGTCATTATTGGCTGATGAAACGCAATTTATTTTCAAACAAATTTCGAACTCAATATGTATATTGAAAGAAAAATTTTATAGTCCTGGTTGAGGAAGTGAAAGTTATAATTATTCAGTTGAATGAAAAACTAGCATCGTATATCTTCGTTTTTCGAATATTCTCGGTAACATTGCTTCACGAAAACAAGATGATTGTCTTAAACTTGAACTCTTTCTCAGGAAAAAACTGATTGGTTTATGTATTACTCCTTTTACATTGAAAAAAAAAATCAGGATATGAACGCTTATAACTAGGTAAAAGTATTCAACCGGAACTCCGGAAATATGTAATTTGAAGTTAATTACCAGCCTCATCAGAACGTATCGAATTGGTTGAACAACAAATTACCCAAGAGTCAATGGAAAACCTTATCACATGATATATTGAATCCATTTTCACTAGAGGAAGACCACCAATTTCCTAGGAAGTTCAAGGCCATTTTATCCAATTAAGACGTCAATGTGGTGCCGGCACTATAATGAAATGTAAAAGGAATTCTTATTGCTCCGTTTATTCTGTTCGCTTCTGCCGGAAAAGTGAATTATGAATTTGACACCTACTTATATTAGCCCATTGTGATGTCAGGAAATGCGCTAGGAGGTTATGAACAGCTTTATCATATCTTCTGTTGGCTCAATTTCGAAGGTTATTCAAATAAAACATCTTTATTTTGATCCCATAATTGTTATTAATTGAACATCATCTGGTCGAGGATTTCAAGTATCCTATAAGAATCTCAATCCCTTCATGTTCACATGAAAGAAGGATTCGACTCATTTTCACACTGTTAAAATATTAAAAAAAAACTAAGGGTGAATGCTGCTGATCTGTACATACTTCATACAGAGAAAGAGGACACTTACCCAGTTACGAAAAATTCCCAAATGTAAAGTCTTCGACCATTCCTTCAAATTACACTGGGTTTTGTCCAGTTTTGGGTTAATTTTCAAAATATCTATTTGATTGAATCATAATAACGAGTTCATTGAATTTTCATGCAGCATAACTACATTACTAATGTTATACAGCTGGGGTAACAAATTCTAAATTTCCAGCTCCGGACTCAATTTTTATCAGATTTTCAGAAACCATTAAGAAACTCGCCCTGAATATATTTATGTTTTTTCATTCGAAGCAGGTCTGATAAATAGTGGTGCAAAAATAATCGTATTCATACTGAAGGAAAGCGAAAAAGCGGACTAAATACCCCTTACCTTAGCAACAAGGAATTCCTAGAACTCTGTTCAAGGTGAATCAATTCTTTCCAGGAATGACCATTTCACATAATTCCTTCCCATTTTTTTAAGAAATAAATAATTATTTTTATAGGTTCCTACATAAGTGGTAAATTTTTCAATGAAACTTTTGTAAATATCATATCATATCAGGAAATAGCTGATCATGATGATAATAATCAAGTTGGAAATGAAATAAATGGAAGATACATGATTCGGGTAAATTATCCAATTGAAAATTGTTTCTTGGATAGTCGAATAATCTGATATTTTCAATTATTTTTTGACTTTATATCTGAGAGAGTACAGTATCGAAAATTGTTGAAAATTCATCCTTATAAAAATACTCACAATTTTTGTAATCTTACATGTAGTTTGAATCAGGTAAATTCCAGTCAATTTGTAATACTCTGTATGGTCCCACACAATTCTCCGGTTTGCACAACTTTTTCAATGATAATTTCAACAGATCGTCACTGCACTGCTCACGTTTTCTTTCACAATTTTCTTTCTTGAAAGAAATTAAGTTTTTTATGCATTTGGGCACTGGTCGTAACAAACTCTGTGGGCAGATCCAATCTTCTACCTTAGGAAATTCTTGATCAATGAAACATAAAATTTCTTCTTCTTCGGCCTTTAAGTATTTCGGCTGTTCGATGAAGCTGATGAAGATCACTTCATTATTTCTGAATATTACAGAAGCGTAGCAGATAGAATAGAAATCTTGGAAGTGATAAAAAATTCCATGGAATCGGCCGAATTAATGAATTCATAAAATAAATCTAGGGGCAAAAAACTCTCGTGTAATAATTGGAGTCCTGCAGAGCTGATGGCTGTATGGACATCTGTTAGAATTCTGTTTATAGATAGCTGTTCAAATTGTATGAGGATTAGTCGATCGATATCATTCTGAATTAATCGATAGCGATAATAATTTTGAATATTCTGATTTTTAACATTGGAATATTTTGATTCATAGATCTCATACTTTTAACTTGAATTTGTTCTTTTTTCAACGATTAAAATTCATCCTTGAAAGACTGAAAATAAGTCAGATAAAGGAATTCATCCTCACTCTTGCTATACGTCTATCTTCCTAAACAACGCCTCTTTTTTGCCGAAAAGAATATAAATTGTTGAGCAGAATTTCATTTTATTTTTAGGTTTTTTATAGGTTTTCACTCCTAATACCTGAAATAGAACTATTAAAAATTAAATGGAAATTATTTTTTTCACAAAAAACGCCCTTGCGCATTGCAGTATCAAACCATTTGTCAATGACAGTTTCTTGCAAAACAGATTGCCTAATGAACAATACACGAAAAATACAAACGATAAGGAAAACGAACTGTAACGTTTCAGAGTACAAATCTGACTCTATTATCAGACAAAGCAGAAAATTCCAAGAATTATTTTATTTTGATTTTTCGTTTCGATTTGAGATTTAGATTTGTACTCTGGAACGTCACAATTCGCTTTCTTTATCGTTCGTATTGTTCTTGTATTGTTAATTAGGCAATCTGTTTTGTAAGAAACTGCCCTTGACAAAAAGTTTGATAGTACAATCCGCAAGGGCGGATTTATTTAATTTTTAATAATTCTGTTTCAGATGTTGGGAGTAAAAACTCATAAAAAAACCTGAAAAACGATGCGAAATCCTCGATACTTGAATTCCATTCTGCTTCAATTGGCTTTTTAGAGCTTCAACGTAGTTTTAAACCATCATATCGGAAATAATTGAATGTTTGCTAGCCGTCTTGAAGCTAGGAAGAGTGATAGAATGAGAAAAAATAATTTCCCTATTTTTTAGGGGTTTCAAAGAGGAGAACAAAAATCAACTATTCTCTCTGTTCTATTTCGTTCTTATGGTATACCATTTGAGAATCAGGGGTTTCGATGTTGTTAGTTGTAATTGCATCTCAGTTTTCTTGAATTTTCGTTCAAGTTTTGCCTATTTCGGTATAGCCGAATGAGTTGGCTTCGTCTCATGCAAGTTTTCCTCCTGTTGCCTAGTCTGATTGATTTGATCTAATTTCGATTTTGTCTTCACGATAGTTCAAATGATCTGTAATTTTGTTCATATTTTCGCGATATTCATTAATATACTGCGAAATTTTTATGTGCCGATTTCTCCACGGTTATGCCATAATTCAAATCCAATTTGATGATTTGTAAGAGTTTATTACAAGTTTAGGAATGTTTTGAATTATTGTAACTTGAAAGTGCTCAATTCATTGTTTCTCTCATCTCTTACAACTAAAGCATTCGAGGAAGGATTGTATTTCGCTATGTAATGAATAGATATTTAATGGGCTTCTACCAGATCTTGTATAATTGGATATTTGAACTCTGTTTCGTTGTCGAAAGTGATTTTTCCGGAATGCTTAGAATGATTAGAGATTAGATTTACTAGTGGGTTGATTAGCAATTTTGTGATGCCGTTTTTCTATTAAGAATGAAGCATTGACCATGTCGCGAAAATGAAACGATTATTGTTAAACATGGTGTTCTATTTACAAGAATCGTATAGATGTATAAATGGGCAAATGGTCTTTCTATTACTGAATTGTTTTTAAAATCTAGTTTGGTAGGCTGTCGTTCGTATTTTTCACTGCGACAGACTTCGCAAGAATTCATGTTAGATCTTCGTCCTTTTTGAGCCAATAAAAGCGTCTCTTTATACTTTCTACATTTTCGTGGAAATCTCTATGTTCAGTTTTCGTTTCATGAAATAATCGAATTTTTTCTTGTTGTTCGTCTTCCGTCTCAACACCTTCAAGAATTGAATTGGAAATTTTTAGTGAAAAACCCTTTGCTTT
The DNA here is from genome assembly GCA_958510865.1 of Myrrha octodecimguttata. Taxonomy (NCBI): domain Eukaryota; kingdom Metazoa; phylum Arthropoda; class Insecta; order Coleoptera; family Coccinellidae; genus Myrrha; species Myrrha octodecimguttata. The sequence goes on from OY294060.1 coordinate 19,920,280, forward strand.
GAATAGATTTTGGACCGAAGTCAAATATGGATTTTTAATTCTTTTTGCTTACAATATGTATGAAAGACTAGCAGTTTAGTTTTACCTATTCTTTCGGAAATCTAGTAAAAACATCTGATCTACTTTTATAGAGTATAAATTTAAAACGACTGTTTCCATGTAACTTATATTTTTCGTTTTCGAAAGAGTTAGCTCTCACAGAACGTTCAGTGTATGGTATTTTCTTTTTTTGCATTGCTATGAATACTTGAGGAGTAGATTTTTCTGATTCCTTGTCTTAAGTGCATGAATCTGTAATTTCGTCTAATTTTTTCTGTGTTAATTCCAGGTCTTTATGTGTAACTTGAGAAATATCTGCATTTCGTTTGTGTTTAATTCATCTATTTTTATGCGAGATATTACATCCGCGTTATTATTAACTCCTTTTCGGTATTAAATTTCGAAATTGAAGTTTCCTGATTTGATTATTCATCTCATTATTCGTGAAGACGCTTCTTCGGGAGAATAACCATGTTAGTGGGTTGTGATCAGTATAAATTGTGAATTTGTGACCCACTTTGGTCTTGCGAGTTGACTATTTTGGTTTATTATTTGATAGACCTTACTGATCGACCGAAAAAAATTACCCCCCTGAAAAGTATGTAGATTTGAATGAACTTATAAAAGAATCCGGCCGACCTCCTTGCGTTGTCCGGAACTTTCCTCTGAAAGTACTGAACCGAAATCCGTGAATCTTGGTAAAAGCATCGTGTGTCGCTCGAGATTAATCCTCCAAGCTTTTCAGCAGGATCGGTGCACCCTAAGAGCTCAAAACTGGGATTAAAAAAAAAAATATTTTTCGAAAACTTACACCGAATGTGTATCAACGTTGATTACTGTTGCATAACTCAACCTAAAAATATTCACCTGGATGATTTCCGATTAGTGGTCCCTGTGTTATAAAGAAGAACGCTGCAACTTGTATTGTGAAAAACCAATGAGCTATGAATAATATATAAGTTTCATTTGAGATATCAATGGCATTGGGTTGTTCAACTGAGAAAACAACAAACCCTTGTGAAAAATTTGCAGCGTTTTAATACCGAATTATTTAAAATTCGTGAGTTGTCAAAGTGAGTGATAGCATGCATAATGATTTTGTATCAAAATAGAATGGGAAAACATGATAATGATATTTTTGTATACCTATTGATTAATTGAAAAATAATTCTCTGATGGAATTCAAGTTGGGAAATTGGTTGGAAAATATGAACACTATGACCTCTGCAAAATTTCATGAGCATTGTGACACTAGATGATGTTAAATAAGGATTATAAAAACTGTATCTCAAAAATCTTCAGGAAACAAACTGCCACAAAAATTAAGAATCGGAGATAACTGAAGTCTCAGCAGAGTCTACAAATTTTTTTAAAGTCACATTCGATGAGAAACTTTGAACGGCTTCCTAAAATTTTGAATTCGTGATAGTCCAGATTATTCCTGTATCTTTTCCATTTCCTGTGAACTCTCTTTTTCTGCTTTATTACTTTTATAGTTGATATACTAAACCAACTTGGGTAGCTTGATTGGCTGCTATTTGATTTAGGTACTTTTTGTTCAACAATATATAAAGATTGCTATAAAAGATATTGGTACATTGTTCAGTGTTGAGATTTTTAAACGATTCATCCCAGTCAATCTCGTTCAACCTCCTAGATATTTGATCATAATTAGCTTTTAAATAATTCAGTTTAACATCAATGTTCTTTTTGTTATCATTGGTAAAAATACGTTGCGTTGCATTTTCGAATTCTAGGGTGTTATGAAACTTATCTTCAGAGACCAACGGTGCGCTACAAATTTTAACCTCCTTAACAGAAAAATTATTATTCAAAATTAAATCCAATGTATTATGAGATATATTCCTATGATGATTGAATTGCGAGAGACCACAGTAAGAAATAGCATCTACAAAGAGATTAGTGTGAACATCTGTAAAATTGAGAGGAATGTAACACTTATTAAGGTTATCATATTGCCAACTAATAGAAGGTAAATTGAAGCCACCACAAATGACGAAATCGTCACCAGAGTGATTAATAGTTATATCTTCTAATTTAGAACAGAAAGTCTGTAAATGATGAGAGTTACTTGGGGGAAGATAAACGCAACAAAGGTGAAATTTAAACGTATTATATGTCATAGTAAGCCAAATATCCTCAGCATTGGTCATCCATTCAGATCGCAAAACTGCACACAAATTTTTGTCCACTGCGACCAAAACACCCCCACCATCGCGTTTACTGGAGCTACACTCTTCTCGATCTCGCCGGAATATCTCGAACGAATCACAAAAACCTTCATTGTTAGTTATTGAACCACAAAGCCAGGTTTCCGTAAGGCACAAAATGTTATGATCACAATTCAGAGAACTGTTGTAAATACTGAATTATTTAGATTTCAATCCACGGACATTCTGATACAGAAAAAAAAGACTCATAATATGATAACTGTTATTGATAGTTACCCTGGGCAAAGAATTAAATAATTCTGTCCAAGTCGCTTTCAGCCAGTTTTTAAGAAGTAAAAAAGAAACACCTACTGCTATTTTGATAATATACATAAGAGAAAAATTCAGGGAAGATTTTAACAGATTATCAGAACATTACTGAAGAGTTTTCTAATCATTTCGTTTCCGGGTTCAATTCGTCTAACACAGTTAATACTAACAATTCTACGGAGACTGGGGGTCAACATCATGTGAAATCCATAAATTTGTATTGCATTCCATCTGAAATCATAAGACAAAAAATCAACGAGTTACCGAATAAACCTCCTGGACCGGATAAGCTTCCAACATGTTTGATTAAAAATTGCGCATCTTCACTTGTTACACCACTTCACAAATTGTTCAATATGTCTCTGAGAGAAGGTTGTTTTCCAATTATGTGGAAGACTGCTTTGATTGTGCCCATACATAAATCAGGCGCAAAAAACTATTAGAAAATTATAGACCCATATCCAAATTGTGCATTATCGCTAAAATTTTTTAATCGATCATATTCGACTTTTTATATAGTGAAGTGAAAAATATCATAAACACTGAACAGCATGGGTTTTAGGAAGGGACGGTCTATTGAGACAAATTTGTTCGCGTATACTCAATACCTTCTTCAAACAATGAACGCTGGATTTCAGGTGGATTCTGTTTACACCGACTTCAGCAAGGCGTTCGATAAAATTGATCATGGTCTCTTGATTCGGAGGCTTGCTGGGGTCGGTGTTCATGGAAGTCTGCTGAGGTGGTTTACTTCATATATAGATGACAGACGTCAATCAGTTGTCATCGGTGGATGCTATTCCACACCTAAAAATCTCACCTCTGGAGTTCCCCAGGGATCCCATTTGGGGCCCCTGCTTTTCAATATATACATCAATAATATTGCAAGTTGCTTTAAATATGCCAGATTTCTTATGTACGCCGATGACTTGAAAATCTTTTCCATCATTTCCTGCTTGCTTGACGTGATAAGGTTGCAGGAGGATTTAGATAGATTTACCGAGTACTGCAAAAAAAACTCCCTCCTTCTTAATATCGGTAAATGTCACTTCATCACTTTCTCCCGTAGCAAAAACATTATAGGCGCTCAATATTCCATCAACAAGACTATTTTGACCAAAGCAACTGTGGTGAAGGACTTGGGTATTTTTCATGACTCAAAGCTTATTTTCGACCACCATATCAATTAAATTTCTCAGAAGGCTAATAAAATGCTAGGATTCATAACCAGGGTTTGTGAACATTTTTGTCAGCATCAAGCCCTGAGGACTCTATACGTTGCATATGTACAGAGCATTCTTAGTTTCGGATCCGTAATCTGGAACCCCAGTTACAATATTCATATTAATCGATTGAAAAGTGTCCAAGTCAAATTCATCAAGCACGTCAATAGAAAATGTTACCAGAATACCAATAGTGCTCCACGTCGAATAATAAAAGAAGTGAATTTAACAAATTTGGCTGACCAACGAATGATGAGAGATATAAAATTTGTTCACAAAATTATAAATACCTTTGATTGCTGTGAACTGGTGAATATGCTTACCTTCAATGTGCCATCTTACTGCACAAGAAATAAATTTCTATTTCATATGAATCAAAGTTCAACAAATTATCTTCTGAATTCCCCTTTAAGTAGATGTTGTAGATCGTACAACTCGCTCTCTGACCTTGTTATGCTTGACCCTTTTTCGGGTTCCTTGCTTGCCTTTTCTGGTGTTTTGAGACGGTTCTTTAGAGGCCATTGTTGAGAAAAAAAACTTTTCCGCATTTTGGTTTGTATGTTGGATATGTATTTTTTTAATATTAAGCACCATTGTATCAATAGCTCATCAGTGAGTACATAATCTGGGTCCGTCCTGTCATGTATTCCATTGAAATAAATAAATAAATAAATAAATGTAACTCCTAGAACTTTTAGAACGTTATCTATCTAGCAACTATGAGTTCAATTACAATATGGTATATATTTCTAGAAATAAGGGAGAAGATTTTATCCCAAAAGTCAAGCAGCCTTTTAAAAGATAAGTCGGTACTTAGGTGTGGGAAGAGAGCTGGGACTTTAAACTCAGAAGGTAGATTCAGAGCCTAATATATCGGTTGGTTCGTCAACCGGCTAGGTGGTTGAGTACCTAGAAGGATAACCGCTCTGGCTAATTGGCTATGCATTTGGTCAAGCGCGCACAAATTCGTGTAGTAAATCCCACAAGCGCCTCGTTTTCAAGTGTCTTGTCTCATCTCGAAGATTAGACGAGATTTAGGACGAGACCGCGAATCCTTCAATCGAGACGAGATGAGACTAATATAATGTCTAGTTTCGTATGAGAGTCCCACGGTTCTCGAAAGTCTCGTAGGGTACGATATCATTCTAATAGAAATAACTTATGTTCTCATTTTTATCAGCTGAAACTGGATGAATGTCAATGGGATGTGCTGAAATACACTCACACTATTTATTGTTTTGTGCTTGCCTATAGGCAATCCGCGATAACAACTTCGCGTATTATAAGTTTACCCTGCCTAAGTTGAATATTCAGAACTTGGTAGACATCAGAAAAACACCATAATGTTACTCAGTATAGAAAAACTGGTGAACGATATATATTCTTTTATGTTTCAGTATTATTTTATGATATTCAGAACACCCAGACAGCACAAACACGTTCTAAGAACGTTCATAGAAGGTATCACCAGAATGTTCATATATTCTTAGAACATTCTCACAAGAGGCTTGTCATATTCTAAGAACGTTCTATGAACTATGAGATAAGAGAGGAACTCTGATTCTATAGAGGTGCTGTGAACGTTCCTCAGAATATCCCAGAACGTTCTGAGCACATTCTAGAGAATATTCCAGGGAGGTTCCCACAAAATAACCTATTAATATTCTTTTAAATAATCTAATTAATTTAAATTTTCATTCAGTTTATAAAATGTTCTCGGAATGTTCATTAACTATTCATACCACAATGATAACTTGTTTCCATTTCATCCATAGTGAAAGAAAGTTGTAGAAGTTCGACCAAATTTATTTTTCTCACAATATTCATAATACAATTTACTCACTATATTATAGCACATATTGGGATCAAAATTAATTTTATATCGTTTTCCACAATGTTTCATTCACTAAGATTAATATGGAAATAAGTAATTGTTGTGCAATTTTCATTTTCAAAGAAAAACTGAGTTTTTTCTCATATAATATCAATATCTAATTATGAATATGCACTAATAAAAGTCAACAAAATTATCTGTATTCTATAATATATTGATGAAGTACCTCAAACTAAACTCTCTACATAACAAAATATGACATTACTTCAAAACTATGAATACAAAATTATCTTCTAATAGTTATAGAATATAAATACAACAGGAAAATTACCCATTATCACAAAGTATTACGATATTTCGAACAGCTTTATTTCAATAACAGGATGTACAAAACACACTTGATTGACCTGTATTTCAAATGTGAATCGATATCTGAACTCATACTCATTGACTTAACTATTTTTGGATAACGACTGAAAATGTAATTATTATACCATGGAATTTGTACTCAAAACAATCATTCAATAAACTTGGTTCTATACTGGAATTAATTTCAGCTTTAGGACTCAAATTTTATAATCATTCACCCAAATATTTCACAAGATCTTGAAGGTATCCAAACATCCCCATAGTACTTCCTCGGAATGGCCTACATTTGTTTCTATGTTGAAAAAATATTGTTAATAATCTTATCTTGTCGTGCAATGGTGATAAAAAACATAATAAGCTCTTGGGCCGGTTCATGCATCACAGTCTTAGTCATAAGCAGTCTGTAGTGAAGTATAAGAATTTTTAAACCTGTTAATTTCGAAGGGTGCATCAATGCGGCATGGTTATCAGCATAATGAATCAGAACTACCTTCAGACATGAACCAAGGTGTTGTTCAAGACCGTGATACATAAATTGGCCGTTTGATAGGGCATTTTCAGTAAAAAAATAAATTTGTCCTTTCATCGGGATTTCCTGGAATCAAATACAATAAACACTCACCAACTCATCAAATGCAGGTCTCGTTGGAAATCTTAATCAGATAATTTTGTTTACATAAATGCTGCTCATTGATCTCAATCTAATCTTTCATAGTTATGATATCCACCAAATATTCGCTCGAAGTGACAAGAAACCTCTTATGTCCAAAGAAACACCTCCGGCACACTATGTCTAATATACAACCAACCTCATAATACAACAGCTTCAGATTTATCATTCGATAACCAATTTTTATCTGCAAATAAATTACATTGAAATGTGGGTATACCGGTATGTGCAATTACATATAGGATAATGAGTAGTGATTACCATATATCCCCTTATTTATTCTTTAAATTCTCAGGATTTCTCTCTGTTCATCTCAAAGATGGTAGGGGTCCGATCAATGAGGTGATATAGGAGAAAAATCTTGATTCACTTATTTCTGGAAAATCTTCATGTCAATATATATGTTATCATTTATTCACGAGTCATCGGTTCAAATGGATACATTTGAGGTGGTTAATGTAACTAAAATAGTAAATCAGAAAAAATAATGGTGTCTATACCAAAATAATTGTACTTACCACGCTAAGTTCCTGTACACCAACGAAACATATGTTTATTTGCTCTTCCTCTGACAATAATATAAGATTTCAATTCAAATCATCATCCATTTCATATTAATTACAGAGACAACAATTGGGAACTTCTGCGAAGATGCCAGCGCCCTAACGGATAAATTTGGAACCTCTCCAAGCTCGTAGTTTTATGTGAACAAACCTTAGAAATGTGGTGAAGAACGAATATTTATAAAGCAGAGCTTGAATATTTGAAGAAATCATTATAATTTTGGGTAAGATTTCTTGAGAAGGAACTTTGCGTTTGGATCACCATATAAAATCTGCTTTAAATCATTCCTGGAGGATAATTTGGGTATTGTTTTAGTGTATTTTGCTTGGTGGATCAAAATGAATCAATATTTAAGTTTACTTGAATTTCTGGAAAAAAAGGCACCTCAATAAGTTATTTAAGGACTCTTATCAATGTGAAGAAGTGCTGAATGCAGGCTATATTATGTGGTAAATCTAGAATCAGTTCAACTAATATGACTTGTTCTCTTTGTTTACAAACGAGTGAATCAATGAAATGAAAACAGATTTTCTGCTTTAGTTCTTTTGCATCGTATTTCAAAAGAAAAGGAAACAGACAGACATATAATTGATTTTATTTTCATATAACAGCAGCTCAAGTACACATACAAAATGAATAATTTCTGCTGGTTCAACCTACCTACATCGAAATGAAAAATATTAATGTATTCATATGAATAACTTCAGCTATTATTAACTATAACAGTATATCTAGTTATTGTCAGGTTTCAAACCAGATCACTCTTTTTGAAAATGATTTTGTGTAGTATGTGAATTAGGTAGCTGCAGAAGTGCTCGGTAGTTTCTCTGCAGCATTTTTCATCAAAATTCTATTATTTTCATTTACATCTAAAAACATCATGACATGAAGTTGTTTCGAAATGAATACATTGTATTTTACCTTTATGAAAATAAACATCTGCATATAAATGCAGTGAACATACTTTCATGTATTTCCTGACCTGTTTTCCAATTTTCAATTTCTAAATCTAGTCCTCTCTTCTATCATTGAGTTCCCTGCCAAATGGTGTTTCCAAATTAACTTTACTTTCATTTGGCTTTGGAAAAAATGAAAACTTTAGGTAATAGATGATCCTTTCTTCTTAATAACATTGAGTTGAGGCACACAACAATAATCATTTCGGGAGGATGCCATTTCGAATTAATACAATCAAAAATTTGAATCGGAAAAAAAAGAATCGATTGATGAATATTACAAATACTTTCGGAAAAACAAAATTTCAACTCGGAGAACAACACAAAAGCTCGAAAATGAACCCCAAAAGTAAGCAAAATACGTTAGAATTTAAAAGCACGTCGAAAAACAACTGGCTTGGAAGTTTTCGAATTTCTATCGCCAGAGGGCGTATCGCTTAGCAGTAGTTGCGAATTAACAATTAATTATTCATTTTTATTCCTGACTTGTCAAAATGGAAATATGAATGAAAGGGAAGTAGGTTGACAAATGACAAATCAATTTTTGGACTCACCTCTAAATATTTATCCAGTTTATAATTTATTCGAACACGTTCTGAGAACGTTCATAAGAGCTTCTCGCTAGAATGTTCGAATAACTCCTAAAAATATACCACAAAGTACTACGAATATTCTTCAAGAATATTCTGAAGATGTTCGACACATCATGTGATATGAATATCTTTTTCGAATATGGTGAGAACGTTTTTGAAGGGATGTTCCAGTAATATTCTATATATTCCACGAAGATTCGTAGAACATTCTATTCGAATATTCTAAAGTACGAACGTTTAGAACCTAGATATCACATTCTATGAATGTTATGTGCTGTCTGGGCATTGAAATCGATCATCTTTTACATTTTTAGTTGGGTGAATTGTACATCACTAAAGAGTATATTTTGATCCTAGCAAACACTAAAACGCAGCAAGAGTACAAAAACTGTACAGCGTTGCTGCACTTGAAGTGCAGCGATAGTGGTGCAGTAACTGTATCGAAACGGACCGTATATGTCCCGCGGAATTGCATCGAAACTGTACAGCTCAAACTGCGTTCGAAGTACAGCCAATATACAGCAGTTGTGGAGGAGCTATGCCTCGTTGTAATGCAGTTTGTACGTAGTAATAATGCACCAACTGTGCTACTTCGATATGAAATTTCTAAGCAGCAACAATTCAGAAGATGCTGGGCTGTATTACGAGACTCACAGGAATAAGACTCACTGCCGAAAAATAATTATTTTTTAAGAGATTGAATTGAAACTTTGCACATTGATACTTAATTATTTACCATCGACAGATGTGAAAAAATTTCAAAAAGCACTGCCGTGAAGGCAGCAACTTTTGCGCGCATGTTCAATGTAGATGACCGCTTCAGCAACGAATTTGAACGTGCGCGCAAAAGCTGCTGCCTTCACGGCAGTGCTTTTTGAATTTTTTTTCTGATAAATTACTGGATTTCAATTCGATCATATCTGTATTTTTGGACATATTGTAAAAATAAAATTTTGAATGGGTATATCTACGGAATCATTGGGCGGATTTTACCCATTCACGAATTCGACCTTCGTTATTAAGCCCCAAACCTACTCTACAAATATCGAGTTTCTAAGTCGTTTCTTCCGGAAGTTATTGTGTTTACGGTCAGCCTAACGGCCGACTGCGTAAACACAATAACTTCCGAAAGAAACAACTTAGAAACTCGATATTTGTAGAGAAGGGTTGGACCTTAATTACGAAGGCCGAATTCGTGAATGGGTGAAATCCACCCAATGATTCCGTAGATATACCCAATCAAAATTTTATTTTTCCAATATTTCCAAAAATAGAGATCAGATCGAATTGAAATCCAGTACTTCATCGGAAATAACAGTTCGAAGTTTCATACAGAATTTAATGAGGATGATATGATGAGAAAATCATAGAAATTTTTTTTTTCAAATTGTTCTAATAACACGATTAACACGAAATTTTGCATAAAGTTGTCTTTCAGCGTCTTAAAACTAGTTGTGAAGTTTAATCAGGACTGAATCAGTATTTCTCGAGTTATACCGAAAAAATCAACGATATCGAGAAGAAAAACTCGAAATTTGAAATATTTTTTCCCGATATCTCCAAAACTTATGCTCGTATCGAACTGAAATTTGGTACATTGCTGTGAGATTAGAAGGTCAGAGCGTGAGTATAATTTTTCTTGGATATGATGAATGGTTTCCGAAAAAAAAAATTTTTTGGAAAAAAATTTCGAAAAAAATTTTTTTTAAAAATTACCGACAATATAATCCTGACGAAATTCAGCTCAAAGTTGCGCGTCGTTGTACTTCACCTGACTGCCAAGTTTGAATCAAATCGCTCAGGTAGTTTCTGAAATAAAAAATAAATAACTTCAAAACTTCAAATGCCTATAACTCCGAAACTATTCGATCGATTTGGCCCATTAACGAACTTAACCGCAGCATTCCAATGCGCGACCTACTCTGAAAGTTTCAAGTTGCTAGCTCACTTCGTTCGACAGTTATCGTGTCTACGGCCGGCCGGCCGGACAGAATCGATTTTGACACCGGATTCGTCATCAGTGAGTCCAACCTAGCCGATTGAGACCATTTTTGGCTCAATCATCCAAAATTACAGACATTTGGACAAAACGATAGCACGCTGTTCCCCTAGAACATGCTCGCAAAAAGAGGGTCTACGGTCTAAGTTTATTCGGAAATTGCTGATTAATTTTGATTTTCTTATATGATGTGATGTATATACTTTTGCATATTCGATATCTATGCTTTACGGTAAAAAAAATTCTGCAATTTTTTCTGTATCTAAATATTGATTGCTTTACAAAAAAAATATTCAAATTATTTAATTTTTCACTCAGCATGGAATTCAAATATATAAAAATATCCACAACATTCTTTGAAAAAATCGTTCGGCCATTTCCGGTTGAAGCGAAAAAAACTAAAATTTTTTATTTACCCTTAGTCGATGAAAGACAGTCTGTAGTATGCAAGTTAAGAATTTCGATGCGATTACTTGAAAAATATAGATTTTTCGAAGGTGGGCCTGATTCCCGAAACATACTGGCTGTCTTAGGAGAAGGGTTAACCTAGTTCATGTTGAGCATATTACGGAATGTGATTCATAGCAAATTCAACTAAATAAAAAAAAATATTGCACTAGGAACATGACTTCAATAGAAAAAACTAGAATTTACAGAAATACCGGCGATATCAAACATTATAAATATAATATATTATTGGGTGACTCCCTCTCGTTCCTTTCTAATTCCTCTAAAATGAGTACATATTTCTCAATCATACCGTGATGGTTGTTTCAATATCAGTTGGTGAATCATTTTTGCTCCCTTTGTTGTTGCGTACAGCAACTTAAAGTGAAGAAAAATGAATTAATAAACAAAAAAAGTTTTACCTTGTGTGAATAAAATACCTTAAATTCCTTCATTGATGTAAGTACTTCGAAATTCTGTTTCTTAGTTGGCCCTATCCAGTTCAGCTAGAGACCCAGGTGTTTTCTACTTTTGTCTATTTATTCCAGTTCCGAATGAAACGGCATCATCTAAACTGACTTAGCCACACACCTAATTTGCCTTATTTCGTTTTTTCGGGAATTTATCATGTCGATACACTTGTTTTTCGCAATTGCAACACAGCCAACTTGAAACAAACAGTGAGTTCAAAAAGCTTGAATCAAAAACGACACAAAGAATAAATTTCCGTTACAAAACAGCATGGCCGACGACGACGATTGACAACGGCTCAACCGGCATAGTAGGTCTGTGGTATACACTGAGAGAACAGTTTATTTATATTATATATAATGAAGTTTATTAATATTAAATAACCTCCTGATTCGTTTATGGCGTAATGAATATTTATTTGCCATAAATAATGCTTTTATTTGAGTTTCATAAATAACTATTTATTATTTAAAAATTAATTTTATTCATTCCGAATAAATGATTTATTCGTAGATGAAAACAATTTTTACTTTATAGATTGATATATTTTCATCGAATAACGGCTTTATTAGTTTTGAAGAAAGATAGTTTGCATCAAATAATTAATTATTATCTTGAGTTACAATGAACAAACATATATTTAGATTTCATACATATTTGTTTCATATGAATAATAAAAATCATTTATATATTTCCATTGAACAACGAGTTTAGTAGTCGTCAAGAAAGATATTTTTTCATTCAATATTGAATTATTAGCAACAAATCAATGTTACTTAATGTTTTTCCCTAGAAACATATATTTTTCCAATAAATATGATAAATTCAAAAGTATACAACTAAAGTATTTAAAATTTCGTGATGAAAATTGCTGATTTCAGATTATAATCTGAAATTCGCTATCATCAATATAATGAGTTTTACTGTTGTTGTTATTTGAGGCATATTATATAAAGTCACTGAAGAGGTGGTGCATTGGCTCAAAAATAAATGAGAGAAATAATTGCGAACTTAATCTTTATACATCAATATAATATTAATATAAAACTTAACATTGGTATTTAAACATAAATTTATTTCTACAAATAAAATATCTGAATTAAAAAAGATATTGAAATAACAAGTTCTATGACAACTTCTACGAAGGAACATTAACTTGGAAGTGCAAATTCTTCAACGAAAAATGAACAAACTTTGGCAATTCATGACTATACAGGATGTCTCAAGATGTTCCATACAGCCATGATCCAAGTATGACAATCTCCAAGTCTGACAATCCATTTTTCGAAAGAATCATCCCTCAGAAATTCTTCTAGTAACTCCACACTATCAATACCATTCTCTGAAACAATACAAACGTCATCCCATTCTGATCTCACAAGCGGAAAATTCATGATGTATAAAATACTAGCAGGGTAATATACAGAGTGATTAAATAAAAAGTAACTCATATAATTCATATCTTCAGTTTATACCCACTATTTTGTAGAAAAATAGGTCGAAGAGGTCAATTTTCATTTCAAATGAATGCTTGTGATCAACCTCTCAATACGTAAAGTTCGAATTCGATGATATGAGTTCAAAAATTGACATTGAAAGATTACTATTGGAAAATTCAAGAAAATTATTCCACATTAGTTAATCTATTTTCATGAAATTTACTGCATGTTAAATATTTTTCCCTTTGTTGAATTGGATGAGATTGTTTTATATTTCATTGACAGTGTTTATTTTTTCAACAACAAAATGTTAAAATATATGCCATTTGTAATAACGATATATATATATTTCTTTGGTAAAAGTGTACGAGTTTGAAGAAAACTAATATGCGTCGTATTTCAATCATAAAGCATCATATTCCGAGGGAGCCAATTTTACTTTTAAAACTTTTTATGAAATTTAGACCTTACCTTCAACAACATCAGCCATATGGTTCAAATCATTTTCACTCAAGAAATGTTGGAAGTCCATTTTTTTTAGTCCACTCACCTAGCTATATTCTTTACGCAGTTTCGTAAATCGAATGCACTCAAACTAAACTACCACAGTAACGCGCCACCGAAGGGTTATGCAAGTATTTACGTGGTTCGCAGCCTGAAAGGGTTTGGCGAGGAAGAGGTGGCAATCGACAAGTCTCTTCACGTTGTCGGATTCGCGGTAAAATAAAGATCCAGGCGTTAATATACACTTATTGGTGTCTAATCAATAATTATTATTTATTAATAAATTTTATATCATTCATAATTCAATGCATAATTGTTTGACATAAATAACTGCAGTTTCTATTTCAAATAAGTTTTGATTTGTGCAAATAAATGTTTATTTATAGCTAATAATCTTTTCGAACATTACTTCTCGATACAACATTTATTTCCTAGTAATAAACTTTTCTTACTATAAATAAATAGTGCCTAAATGAATCGAATGTTTCTCAGAAATAAATTCAGAATCCAGAAATTCTAATTATGAATAACATTTTTGAATAATTAATAAATCTTATTAATTATCAATAAAACTGTTCCAAATAAAGATATCTTAATAATTAACCCTTGCATTTCTCTCAGTGTAGCATCAAAGACAGAGACAGCGTTGTCTCATACAGCATTTCGATTTTGTTGTACAAAAGCTGTACAGCAACTGTATTTAAAAGACTGCATTCTTAGGAAAGCAGAATCACCAATGCAGAGATTGTGCAGTTTCAATACAACATTGTATGTACTGCATTACCACAGATCAACCAGATAAACCACTCGCCTCATTTACTTAGGAAATCTATGTCAACGCAGATATGACCCTGAATCGAGCTAATCAGAATTTTAGTAGGAGTTTGGGGTGCTTTGGGGTGCCAATCAGATTGCAGGAATAGGATTACGTCACTCGCGCCGCTTTCGGACTCGCTTGAAGAGGTTATAAACATGTAAACAATCTGAAATGAATTTTTCATCCTATTTATTGATGAATAATTTCGTAACTGTTCCATTTTAGAATATAATCCAAACAGTTTTTTACAACCAAATCAATTGTATAGTCATCTTTGAGGTTCTATTTTATGATGACAGCCCCCATTATATGTTTTAATTATACGACAAGAATTGGAATCGAACTTAGGTGGACTCATTCATAATGTTCATTTTATATAATATAAAGGAATCGCAACTGAAAAAAAAGCATTACAACCTCCATTATTCAATTAAAACGATGGGATGTCTAATAAAATTGTATATGATTGCACAAACACTAGGATTGGAATCGAACAAAGTTGGTATATTCATAGTTTGATTTTATATTGAAATGAATCTCATTTGATGTGAAACTACAAAGATTGTCTGATTAAGGTAAATGGGTTTTCCATAACATTTTTCCAAAATTTTCATTTACTCCAACCGAGTTCTTCTACAGGAGTTTCAGATGTGACAAAACACTCGCTTTGGTATTGGAAATTCGCTTTTCAAATGGTTACATCGAAAAATCTTAGTCTGATTTTGATTTTGTGATTCCTGAATGCCGACAAATCCGTTTTACATTTCGATTTCAGATATTCCAAAATCAAGTATTCAATTTGACAATTGTTTCGAGGAAGAAGAAAGTGTGGTTATGTGTGGTATATTTCTCAAGGTCGTAGAGACGCGATTCCCGCAAACGATGAAGTGATTTGTCTTGTTGGTCTGTGGCATTACGGTGGCACTTGTAATGCAGTAACTGCACAATTGCTGTATTTTGTGTTTGTTGGGATGAAAATCTTTTCCATTTGTAGCAATAAACTGGATACTTTAATTCTACCTTTAATTGCTAAACCTACCCTTTAGTACAAATACGATGGAATACTCCTTACTCAACATTGAGGATTTGAGGAAGTAATATCCTTCTATTTGAGGAGGTTAATTATAAAGGCGAATGAATTATAAAATATTTGTGTTTCGTTTGAGGAACATAAAAAAAGACAAAATACAATTCATCGGAATTTTTCTTCAATTCTTTTTGATTTTCAGACTATTATTGAATTTTCTGTGGATTTAATACCATGAAAGCAATCCTATTTCCATCTCCAAATAAAATCACTCACGAACGGTTACACAGGCCCCAGATATGCAAACAACAATTAATTAGGTGCTCGATTACAGTTCGTTTTCAACTCATTCATCAAGTTCAAACTGAAATCAGGTACTAGATTGGCTTTTTAAGAGTTTTTTTTGTGAAACTGGCCCACACTCTAGTTTGAAATAAAATGCACCAATATGCTACAGGCAGAAAAAAGACATATTTTTCACTTTGTAGAGCAGCTGGGATTTTTTTCTACAATTACTATTCATGATCCATTTCGGTTTTGCGAGAAAGACTTATTTGGATTTTTGAAAAAACAAAAGTGAGTGAGAAATGGGACAACTGAAAAAAAAACAATTGATGCCGGATTTTTCGCAGTTGAAGTGAGGAGTTGACAGACAGAAAACCTAAAAATGAATTATCGCTTGATAGGAATCATCTCGTACAGAAACACGAAAAATTTATGTGCAACTAAAGTTTTAGTATCGTACAAAATTTATAAATAATCTTAGCCCCAGTATTACCTTTTAGTGTTTTGGTCTCGAAATACAGAATATTCAATATTGTATTCATCGAAATTGAAATTAAATAAATTTCTTACACTCTTCACTATTTGCAGCCAACGCTCTGATTTCTTTGATGCTTTTTCCTCTTCTTCTTATTTCCTTTGCAACCATATCTTCCCAATTCAGTTTTTTCCTCCTTTTTTTCTTCCTATTGTCTACTCTCGACTCCCATATCTGTCAATTCAAGCTTTCGCTCTATACACTTTCTATGGATTGCACTAGTTGTTTTGTGATTCCTGTCTTTCTCAATATTCCCCATATCTTATCTTTTCTAACTCTATCAAAAGCCTTCACAAGGTCTATAAAAACAAAATATGCCGTTTACCAGTTTTCTTTAATTCGTGTATAATTTTTTGGACTGAAAATATATAGCCTTGTACAATTCTATCCTTCATGAACCCACTTTGAACGGGTTCTGGAGTATGCGCAATACAATTTCTGAGTGTATTTTCTAAAATACCTTCGTATACTTTCAATACTGTACTCATTACATTTATTTCCCTATAGTTTTTTATCATAATTTTCGAATATCGGTTTAACCAATGTCATCCAATCCTCTGGTATCTCCTTTGCAATCCATGCCTTCTGATAGATTTCCCTTAAAATTGCAGTATCGTTTTTTTTCATGTTCTTTAACAACTAAGGTGATACTTGTTTGTTTCCGGATGCTTTTCCATTTTCAATTCTCTGTATTGCCTCATTGACCTCATCAATTACTATTTGGCTTCTTTTTCACCTCCATATGGATCCTCCGTTCTTTCATCAGCTTCTCTCACTCGATTCACCCTAATTTCATATCCCTTCAGTAGTTCCATGAAATGTTTCCTCCATCTTCTTGTTATCTATTGGTCTTAAGTCAATAATCTACCTTTCTCCGTCCTAACAGATGCATTTCCAGTCTGTTTTGATCTGCATTCCTTTCCATTTTATCTCCAAAATCGTTTCGGTTCCGTGCTTATTCCCCCCTAACAGCCTTATTCATAAGTTCCCTTTTTTCCTTATACCTCTTGTAGTTATAGGGTGTTCAATTTTGTAATCTTTTATGCCAAATTTCAAATGATTCTTCACGCTTTGAGACTGAGAAAATTATATTCTTCATTCCGCATCTTGTAAAACAAGCTATACCTACATAAAATTTTCGAAACGTGAAATCTTCCCCAGAATCTACAACGAATACTTCTTCAAGCAGGCTCACTTAAGATAATGACACATATCGCATCAATATTTTATGATCTATTGAATATCTGGAATTTTCGATTCATAGTAAACGTGGATCTGTTTTTCTGATAAATGAGTTAATTAATATTGAATGAGTTGAATTTCCCAGTCACATGACTTAAGGCAGCGTTTTTTCACCTGTGGGGTGCGAACATATCAAAGGGAAAAATATCAGTTGAAAATATTATAATTGACTGAAAAGAGATACGAACAAAACGAAATACATTTCGACATCTTATTTACACTTTCGCGAAGAAATTCTTTCATACCTCTCCCCCATCAATTTTCGTATGTGATTCGTTCTCGAAAAGTTCCCTGTTTCTTTTTGACACTTGCTAGTTCTTGTATTGAATGTGCTGCAGCTTTCATTAGCCTTTCTTCCTGGTCCATTTTTTATCTTCTCACATGCAGCTTGAACCGATGTGTAGTTTCAGATATCATTTAGTTTCAATACTATGTGAAAGATCAAAGAAGAAATTAGTTTACTCTAATTTCAACCCATTTAAAAATCTAAGTGGCTCATGCGAAGAATTTTGACATTCCAAAACATTGTCAGGTAATTATTGAAATAGAAAAATACGCAAGTGTTAGATTGTTGTGTTTTCATGAATTTACAATACGAGAATAATGCCAATTGAAATTTCCTGATGAAATACATAAAATATCCTGTATGTCTTGAACGAATATAGTTAGGACATATTTCTAACATTGATTTAAACTCACCAAAATTTCCTGCATTTGCACTGGAAGCCTGTAAAATAATTCGTAAAACAACCTGAATGATATCTGTATTCTCTCTGTGAATGCCTTCCAGTTATAAACGGCGTTACTTAACTTTTTGCAATATGCAACACCTGCTGCTCTATGATTATCCTGCTCAACTCCTTCATATAGCAGTGAGTGTCCATTTTTTGTGAATTGTTGTTCTCCACCTTTTTATCTTAGACTTCGTCAATGCCAGCACATCTGTATCATATTTTTCAAATGCCATCTCCAAATCTAATTCCTTGCCATTCAAACCTCTCACCATTATTTTAGTATTTTATATTCTGCGAGCATCTGATCATACTAGCCTAACAAAATTCTACATGAAAGAAGCAAAATTATCAGAAATTATTGTTTCAGACGTTGATAGTATTAACTGCTGGTAGAAGCTTGTGAAGATGGAAAATTATGTAAATACAGAATCGAAGATGTGTGGCATTTCCTTTCGATTACTAAGAATCTATTCTCAGAATTAGCAGCACAAAACAGAATTCACAAAGAGAATTTGTTTTTACAGCAGAAATGTGATATTTCAAGAAATTTCAGTAGAATATGACAATAACACTGGATACAGAATTTTTGTCTAGATGAAAGGAAGTTGAGAAGATCCAGAGACGTTATATGTGAAAAAAAATCATAATCAAATCTAGAAAGATCGCACCTATCACTTCCAGATTTTGAGAAGAAACATTCCGAAGAAATAGCAAAAGGTGAAAAAAATAATTTCAGAAAGTCAAGAGGGAGATGATAAATCAGAAAACAAAGTTTTAGATGCTAATGTAGGAAAGATTATAGATCATGATATCAAGAATTTCGAAAGTACCTATACAGGGTGATTCCGGAGGAGACCGTCAGATTTTAGGATAAGTTTACACTAGTCAAGACAGTCTCGGAAAACTGTTTGGTTTATGGTTGGCGGTCTCTGTTGAGAATATACAGGGTGATTTGTCCGATTTGACCGGTTTTACTTTTATTGATAACTTTGGTATGGCTTATTCGATTTCAATGAAATTTTCAGCGTAGTACAATAGTGTTGAACACATTCATTGATTTCAAATTTTTTTCAAAATAAACGGTTGTTATTGTGATAAATCCAGATTTATTGTGCAGGATGAAAAAACACCCTGTACATAGCGTTTCCTTGACTACTATATCTGTTTACGATTGTACTATAATAAGTCATTATTTGAGAGTTTATAATTTTTTTGGCACACTTCTAGTATTCCGAGAAATTTTTTTCAAAAAATCATAATGTCGAAATTTCGCACCAATCGATTCTACTTTTATTGATAACTTTGGTATGGATCATTCAATTTTGATGAAATTTACAGTGTAGAACAATCTGAACAAGTACATTCAATAATCGCAAAAGTCTATCAAAATACAGGCTCGCAATTGTGATAATTTTAGAATATCAGATCAATTGTACAGTTGAAAAAAAAACACCCTGTACATTGCTTTTCCAAAACTTTCTTATTCGTTGCAGATTCTACAATAATATTTCATCATTCAGAGGTTTTTCATTTCTTTGGCACACCTCCGGTTTTCCTAGGAAACATTTTTGAAGAAGAGCATTATCGAAATTTGGCTCACAAGCAGTGAGAGTATTCCGCATTAGGTAGGAAAGCTGTATCGTCCAAGGTTTCCGCATCACAGAGTTTTTACGCATGATTTAATTGCTGGGAAAAAATGAGCTGACGCTTGACAATAGCCCATCTTATTTTACTTCTGAAATAAACCTTCATGTGAAAATTGAGAGAGAACCCATCATTGGTCTTTCATTGTGAGACTCTCCAAATACAGTCCAGGAGGCCGATTCTTGAATCTCGATCAAGAATTGAAGAGTATGACAATTGACATATGTTTATGTGGATTTTCTAAGTTTTCTCGAAAATCTGCAATATTTGTGGGAGTTATATTCGCCATTTCGTTTTCAAGCAAATATTCAAGAAATAAACTGAATGCAAGATGTCGAGAAATTTCCAATCGGAATATAAACATAACCTCATCATCGTTTCCTTCGACTTAGCAACGAGTGGTACGGAGTATAGGAAATATAACATTCGATTGTCGAGTGACATTTGGTTCCATGGACAGGTCATGTCTCCTTGTTGTTTATATTTAACTAACGAAATCCAAGCAAACATATGGCAATTGTCTTACTCTTCAATTCTTGATCGAGATTCAAGAATCGGCCTCCGAAGATTTCAGTGGATACGGAACTCAGAGTGATAGAGTTCGTAAGGATCTTTCCAAAATGGTGATGTTATTTCTCAAGCAAACAGCTCTATGGCAGGACTCGGATTTATTCTGAGTTAGCTTTATGAGAATATTTCGCATCAAAATCGATTAATCAACTATTAACCATAAAACAACTACTGATCATCGGTAAGTGTTTTTTTGATGGAACTTACGATGATGAAGATGAATTTTATTGAACATTGCTACGATCGGTTGAATATTACGGCGATGCCAGAATTCAGTCTTTATAAGAGCAGTAGAGGATATGCTCATATCAATTATATGATTATGGGCTACTTTGAAAATAACGTGAACACTTCCCTTGCTGTTTATCGCATGTAAAAATTGTTTATGATTCTGACTCCGTTCGTTTTCATCGAATTCCATCGTTTACCTACTCGAACCATATACTACTCGAATAATCTTCTGAAGGAAAGTATGTTTCATCTGAAGAAGTGCGGAACACCTTGTGGTACTGGTAATTGTAACCACAGATCTGATTGTAATTCTTGTTTTGTATTACTCCTCATATTCTATTCGCAACGAACATTCGTTTTTCATACATTCTATTTCCTATGAAATTATGCTCTAAACGAGGTCAAATTGAATTCTGTCTGGCAGGCCGTCTGTCCAATGTCAGGATAACTTACAAACGGAACGATATAGTGACAGAAAAAACTGTTCCAAGTGAATTGAAACTTGGATATTACTTGGAGGATGCCATTTCGCAAACTTCCGACAAATTTACTGGGAACACACCAAAAACCAAATACAAAAAAAGCATGTGTTTTTGAGTTTAATACCTCAGAGAGCATTTGTGAAATTTCTCTCGAATTTTGCGCAAGCCTCCAACTAATTATTTTTCAATCATTTTAATGAGGTACCAGATTTCAAATGAATTGGATCTGTAATTACATACCTAAGTTAGAAATAATAAGCTATCATTGTTATAACCATTGAGAAAGTACTCATGTTAATTTGACTCTGAAGAAGTAACAGGAAATTTTTGGATATGTTCATCCAAATTGTAATATGCAACAGCATTATGAACAAATAAACTCCATTGTTGTTGTGCAATATATTCGGAGAAAATTTTCTGGGATTAGCGGAATGCAGGACTTCATGTACTGAGAAAAACGTTGAATTTCATTCTGTTCTCCATACAAAGCCATGTCAGCTGTGAAATGCATCTTAATTTGTTTGACTATTTTTGTGAGCCGAGTTTAGTCCTGTCATGGCACAAAATTTATGTTCAAAAGCTCAACTAGAAAGACTGCTGGGAAAATGGGTAATATCCCACACAGCAAATGTACTTTCAATGGACATACAATGGATGTCCATTATGGATGTTTGAAACGTCCATTGGAAGTCCAGAATTGGTACATTGTACGTCCAATGGACGTCCGTTGGATGTCCAGGACACTACTACGGACGTACAATTAGTGTCCAGAAAACGTCCAATGGATGTACAATGGTGGTACGTTGGACGTCCATTGTACGTACGATGGACATACAATGGATGATCAATGGACGTTGTTTATGGATATTAAAAACATCCATTGGACTTCCAGAGTTAGTACATTATACATCCAATGAACGTCCATTGGACATCCAGGTCACAATTATGGACGTACAATTAATGTCCAGAAAACGTCCAATGGATGTACAGTGTTGGTACATTGGATGTCCATTGTATGTCATATGTACATACAATGGATGATCAATGGACGTTGTTTATGGATATCAAAAACATCCATTAGACGTCCATATTTGGCGTATTATGTTTCCAATGAACGTTCATTGGATGTACAGATGGCCCTTTGTGAGGTACAATACAGGTGCAGAAGACGTTGAATAGATGCAGATTGTGCGTATTTTGGCCATTCATTGTAAGTCCCTATATTCAGTACAACAGATCTCCATAGCATGTCCAATATAATTCACTCTCATTACACAGGCTATCCTTCATATATTTGGCAATACTTTGGACACTATTACTATATGTACACTGTTGTTCAGTTCGGGGCTCATTCTATTTGAAATTGTCATTTCCATAAACTACCAGTTTAAATTAATTAATCCTTGAGATAATAGCAACATTGATGTAGATTCCTCAGAAATGGATATTTCAACAAAACTGTAAAACAAATGCTGTAGAAAAAATATATAACAAAAATAGCAACTCTGAAATAAAGGTATTTTTTCGGTCAAGGGTTTCAGAATTCTCCAAGGTTTCCTTTCGCTATCATGGGATGCATGACGGTACGTTAGCTTATGTCGGGATAAACATCGTTTCCCCTACCCGTTTTTCACATCTCAATTGACTGAAACATAAGTAACAAATATGAGTGCTTCAAACAGAGTATAAAGAATCTCAAATTACTAGGCTCTGTTAGACACTCTTTGAAAAGGCCTCAATCTTAAGGGTTCTCCGACGGAAAAGAGTAACTTGATTATTTCCAGTGTTTTGGTGTGTTGGGTCTGCCACACTTATATTGTCCAATTTCATACTATTGTACTCCACTACATTACCAATGAGAGACTATTGATCCATAAGATACTTCCTAGCTTCATCTAAAAAAATAAAAAATCAAGACTGGGGAAAAAATTGGAAAATTGATGGACAGACAGCTGTGATAGAAATAGGCTAACTAATGACTTTAATCTTTAGAGTTGAATGACAACAGCTCGTTTCACTCTGAAGAACTTGACATTGTAACATTGCCTCACAGGATAAGATATTTTTTAAGTATCAGAAAGCTCTGAGGAAAATATTCAATGGCATATCAGCTTAAGAAGAAATGAATTAAAATATAATTCTCACCGACTATTCCATCCTGAATTAGTAGGCTTTAATAGGGTAATTTACTATTTGTCTCAGAATAGACAAGATACCCTGCAAGGGATTCCATCCTAATTCCATTGTGATGGGGAGGAGGAGGTGATTTCCTATTGGCTTCTTCAGCCCTACTTTCACCCAATTCTTTCATCATTTTCCAGACCGAGGACCAACAGCATTCAAATAACGGCTGTATCCAGATACTCTGGTCTTATTTCTTGCTTCAAAGTGACATGTGAATATCGAAATAATGATATATGGTTGGTAAATAGCCAATTTTGGGGTGTTTTTTCAAAATGCCTGCAATGTATATAGTTATGTTTTTAAGGGAAGAAACCTTGTTTTTAAAAAATCGACTTTATTAACTATATGAAGCGTTTACAATCTATCTGATTACTGTCTGACTACTATCTCCTCGAGATTCACTGGGTTATCGTATTTAATACATCGGTTTGCCTGAACAAGCACAAAATTCATGTGGGAAATAATATTTGCAACTATGCAACTCTAGTGTTCTCATATGGAGATTCTTATTAGGAAATAAGTATTGTGTATTATATGAAAGAAGGGTTGGTATTACCTAACTCCTCCCCATTTTGGTTGAAGGTATCACCTTGTGGTGTAGCTTTAAAATTGAAATTTTTTAATTTTTTTAAGAAATTTGAGAATTGAATAAATCACAATTATTGTTATTATTGTTATCATAAAATAGAAAAAATATGAAAATGCAATTGGTTGAAGAATCCATTGGTCCAATTCTTCTAATTTGATATCTGGGATGTCTTCTTCCATCAATTCTTCTTTCGTGTGGTCCTGGGAAAATCGTGTAAATTTTGGTAAAATAATAAATTTTTCTTCACTTATCGAAGTGGCTGGAACAATTTCTTTTTCAGTGTTATTAATGGTACATTCAGATCGTAAAATAGCTATTTCTGGTATGAAATGGTACTTCGTCTGTTGAGGGCATTTTTCTCTGATTTTCTCATTTTTGATTGAGAGAATACTTCCATCTTCCAATAATTTCAAGTCTCGTAGTGGAATTCTTCTAACTCTTGGGCAATTTTCGGTGTGATTTTTGAGGATATTCTTCATACATTTCGGGATTTCTTCTAATGAGTCTTGATCGCATAGGTAGTCGTTCTCTACTGGATGGCAATGATTGGTAGACCATTTCAACTCTTCTTCTCGTGAGAGCAAATAGGGATTGGTATAAGGAAGGGATTCGTTATTTTGTGGAATATAATAAAACTTGTATAAATCATATTGTTCTTCATAAACTAATGGAATCGATATCAAAAATAATAGAGTTTTGTTTTTGAAAATTACTTTCGTATGACACAATTGGTAGTAATCTTTCAGATGATGAACTGGTATGATATTTTCATTCTTGATCAATTCTGAGAATTTGGAATATGGTAAAACTGATTCATGTAACAAATGTAACCTTGCAAAACTTGCAGCTGTCTGTATTTCATCTAAAACATTTTTAATTTCTTTCAATTCGAACATCAAAAGGTGCATTTGTTGAACTTCTTCTAATTGCGGTACAATTTGAAACAATTTGAGGTTTTCGGACATCATTTGGAATTTATTGATAAATTTATTTTTAAGATCGTTAACTATTACAGCAATCTGTTTTTGATTTCTAATTAATTTTTCTTCGTTATTTTTGATACTTTGAAAATAGCTTTGATATAAGGCTTCATCGTCAGAATCTAATGTTCCGGATAGAAATTTTGAAATTTTTCCTCCTAGGTTAACTAATCCTCTTTTGAATCGTACTTTCTGATTCAAGAGTTCTTCGAGAGTGTTAATGTTTATTTCATTTGAATGTCTCAAATATCTATAATTTGCGGTTTGAGCAAAGTTCAATTTCGAATTTTTGTAGTTATTTATTTCGTTTTGATAATCGCAAATGATTTCTTCTATTTTGTTGAGAACTATGTGATAGACCAGTTGTAAATTCTTTTGACTCAAATAAGCTCTTCCTAATAAAATGGGTGGTATGTTATTTTGGATTTGGATAATTTCTAAGGATATTGAAAAGGTGATAATTTTAGATAGTATCAGAAGTATAATACATCGATCCATTTTGAATCTGTAACCAAATTTTGGAACTAGTTCTTTCTTTGTTTCAAAATTTTCTTATGATAAATGTGTTTGTTTTTCTTATCTTGAATACGATTCTTGTCAATTTCAGTTGCATCTATCTTTTTGAAAACAGGATCTAATTTTCGTGTAATTGGGTTTTTGATGTAAGTAGGATTTTTGTTCAAAGGGTGATCTTCTTTTGCTGATCTTTTCTTGTTAGTTTTTTCCAAACGTTCTATACTTTTCTGTCTGTTTTGTTCCAAATGTTTCGAAATATCGTTAAGGTTTTCGACGTAATTCTCGACATAATTTTGTAATTTCTCATTGTGGGTCTGTTCAATTGGTAATGAGTAATTCAAATCTGCTTCAATGATTTGCATGGGTGTCATCTCCAAACTCGAATGATTTGAGTTATTATAACTCAGTAATGCTTGGGAAAGTCTATTTTGAAAAGTTAAATTTTTCTCTGCAATTGTTCTCAATTGTTCGATTAATGTTGAATGAAATCGTTTTACTATGGAGTTGGAATTTGGATTATAGTTTGTTATGTAATGAATTTCGATCTTACGTACCTTACAAAAATCTTGAATGACATTATTCTTGAATTCTATACCGTTGTCACAAGTAATTTTGTTGGGAATACCATAATGGCTGAAGTAAATTAATAATTTATTTAAAATTTCTGTTCCTGTTTTTTGTAATAAGGGGTAACATTGTCCTAGTCTAGAAAAAGAGTCAATGATACTTAAGCAATGAGTTTGATTAAATCTTATAGTATCGCAGTAAATGTGGGTAAATGGTTTTGATCCGATTGGGTTAGGTCTAAATTGTAATTGAATTGGGGTGCGTTCGTATTTACTTTTTTGACATAATTCACAAGAGTTGATATAATTTCGAACATCTTTATCCATATTTGGCCAATAATACTTCTTTTTTAAACTTATCAAATTTTCTCGTAATCCGCGATGGATGGTTTTTGTTTCGTGAAATTGTTGGATACGAAGAAGTTGTTCTTCTTTATCTTCTACGTCTTCTAGAAAAATTTTGGAAATTTTTAAATCGAATGTTTTATAATCAAACTTCTCTTGCAAAATTCTAATCAGAGGTTTTTCTAATTCATCGGAAACGAAATACAAAGTATACGATTTTTTTCTTTGAACGAATTCTTTGATAAATTTGAATAGGTCATTTTCAATTTGATTTATGGAAACTCTGAATCTAAGTTTATCTCCAAAAATTTTTGTTTTCGTTACTCTATAATTTGGGGCTGTTTTGAAAATGATTTGAAGGGTTGCGGAATTCAAACTTCTTTCTGTAAATGGTAGTTCTAAAATGGGATTTTCTATATTACTGTGAACAGTCATGTTTTCCGTTTCGAAATCAATAATTTTTTCGTTTTCATGTTCATTTGGGTCTTCGGTTGGGTTATTTGAATTTAATAAATTTAAACAATCGTCTAATTCTTCTGTTGTCACCTGATTAGCAATGGAAACTAAATCGTATTCTATACCATTAATTTCAATGTTGTTTTCCTCAATTCTAATTCTCGAAAGGGCATCTGCGTTATTTGTGGAACCTTTTTTGTATTTAATTTCGTAATCAAATTCCTCTAGTTTGATTCGCCATCTCATTAAACGTGAATTTGGTTCTTTCACAGAGAATAACCAACATAAAGGTTTATGATCGGTGTAAATGGTAAATTTTCTTCCGAATAAATAGGGTCTAAAATGTTGACATGACCAGACGATAGCTAATAATTCTTTTTCTATCGTACTGTATCTAGTTTCAGCGTCGTTTAAAGTTCTGCTCGCGAATGCAATCGGTAGATCACTTGGAGGATTACCTTGAGATAACACTGAACCTATCGCGTAACCTGATGCGTCTGTCGTGAGAATGAATGGTTTATTGAAGTCGGGATAACTTAATATGGGGTCATTCAATAAATTTTGTTTACAAATTTTGAATGCTTCAATGTAATTTGGATCATCGATGTTGATTTATGCATCTTTTTTGAGACAGGAAGTAAAAGGTTTTGTTAATAATGAAAATTTTTTTTTATTGTGGGAATAGGACAAATTATAATATGTCAGATTGTTTAGTACATATATTCGGCGACGTTTCGCAAATTCACATTTGCTTCCTCAGGCCTACAAAATTAAAAATATATCAGCAATATTTTTCTTTACACAGATACACAAAATGACAGAAAATTACATACCTCAATATGAAGGTTGCAAATTCTGACCATATAATATAGAAACATTTTAAATACAAGTTAAAATATAAAATTAAAATCAAGGAAGAATGAAATTTCACACCAGATACAAAGACGTTCAAAACAACAAACCATAACCTATAAATGAGACGTCACAAAACAAGTCGTGTTTTGGTTGTCAAATATTGAACTATTTCACGTTTGAACTACCTAGTTTATCTTTTTGTCAAATTCTTATATTTAGACAATATTGGATTATATAAACAACTAAGATGACTAGTATCAGATCTAAAATTGACAGACTTGTTTAAATTAATGTGAATCATCTCTAAGATATTTCTTTTTATATATTGTTTTTCTTTTTCAAGAATTTTCACATTCGGAAAATCGAACCTGTGAATCTCCACGAAGAAATGGGAGCACAGTGCCGTCTTTTCTCTGTTTTTTACGTCTTTCAAGTCATATTTGTGTTGTTTCATCCTGCTATTCAAATATTGCCTTGTTTGTCCAATATATACCCTATCGCAGTCTAAGCATGGAACTCCATATATCACCCCCGATTTTTGTTCTTTTTTAATAGGATCTTTGATACGGCTGTATAACAATCCCACGGTTTGCATATTGTAAAATACTAATTCCTTGTTGTCTGTTTTTAGAGTTCTTTTGAGTGTTTGTGATAGTTCTGGTATATATGGTATTTTATAGTATTTCTTAGTTGTTTCAATTATGTTCTTGTTTTTGTTTTTAATTTTCATTATTAAATCTTGGAGGACACTAAGTATTATTTTGGTTTTGTTAATTTCGCAAAATTTGGGATGAACTTCCTATAATAGCCTACTAAGCCAAGGAATGATTTAATTTCTCTTTGAGTTTTTGGAATCGGAAAATCGATAATAGCTTTTAATTTGTCTGGATTTGGCTTAATTCCGTCTGATGTAATTATGTGTCCTAAAAATTCTATTTCGGTTTTGAAAAAATGACACTTGTCTGGTTGTATTTTTAAATTGTCAACTCTAAGTGCTTCTAAAATATTGTGGATATGGGCTAGATGTTGTTCTTCGGTTTCAGAAAATATGACTACGTCATCCATGTAAACTTAATAAATTTTTCCTAACTAATTTCTCAAAATTTTGTTCATTTGTCTTTGGAAAGTTGCTGGGGCATTTTTGTGTCCGAAAGGCATTCTTAGAAATTCGTAGTGACCGTTTTCCACAGTAAACGCCGTTTTTTCGATTGATTCCTCATCAAGTTCAATTTGGTGAAATCCGGAGGATAAGTCGATTGTGGTGAAATATTTTTTGTTTCCTAATTTATCAAGTATGTTATCAATTTGTGGCAAAGGATACTTATCGTCTATAGTTTTGTCATTTAGTTTTCGGTAATCTATAGCCATGCGCCATTTTGTTTTTCCGGATAGGTCTTGTTTTTTGGGGACAATTACGACAGAAAAAGACCATGGGGAATTACTGAGTCTAATGATTTTTTTCTCTAACATATCTTCGATCTGATTTTGAACCTCTTGTTTGTGTATTTCTGGGTATCTATTAAATAAATTTTGCAATGGACAGGGATTTCATCGGTTGTTCGAATTTTGTGTTTTATCGTACTTGAGAATTTAAGGGTTTGCCCTGGTAACTGTAAAACATCATCGTTTTGTTGAAGTATTTTCATTAATTGACTTCTAATTTTTGGTTCTAAATGAGATAGATCAATGGGAATCTTTGAGGGGTTTTGGCAAACTTTTTGGTATTTGAAGGGAATTTGGCAATATTCATCGGTTAATCTTTGATTTTTGAAATCTAAATTTAATCCGTATTTATTTAAGAAATCTGCTCCAATTAATCCGTCGTAGTTTTTGTGGAATTTCTACAAAATGAATGGTGAAAATCATTTACTTGAAATTCTCTAAATACAGGCATTAAAACTTTTTCGTTTGATGTTTCTTGTTTCATGCACGCGGTTAAAGTTGTTGGTTCATTGAAAATATTGTTTGGAGAATTATTATAGGCAAATTTAGGGTCTACTAAACATACTGAACATCCGCTTTCTATCAAAAGTTTACATCTTGGATTTTCAAACTCGATGTAGGGTAATTGGTTTTTATTGTCAAGTGCAGAATTTAGGTCAATGAATCGTTCTGGGCTAGTTCTAAAAAATTTTCTTCATTATAACTATCTGGGTTTAATTGTGAATTCTCAAAATATTCATCTGAATAATTTTGTGGTTCAATATAATCGGTATTCAATTGTTCTGAAGTTGTTTCATAATTATCTGTATAAATTGATTCTGAAGTTGGTTCAATATGGGTTAATTCTTCGAAAGTGAAATTGGGATTTTGATAATTATTTCTTCGATTGAAATTTTGGAATTTATTTTGTGGATTAACCTGATATTGGGTCGAATAATTTTGACGTTTTTGTGGGTAGTTCCTGGTCTGAATAGACATTTTCTCAGGTGGGGTTTGTATTCTTTGATTAGGGTTTGGTTTGAAAACGTTTGTTTGAGGTTTCGATGAACTAGAGCCAAAAACTTGTTGGTTCGTTGAGAAATATCGGTTTACTGGGTTTACTGGTTGTTGCAATTGAATAGGTTGTGAGGGAAAATTTGGATGATTTTGATTTAATTGATTGTGATTTGAATAATTCATTTGAAAATCTGTAGGAATTCGTGGTGTATGAAAGTGGTTAGTTGGGACTTGACGTCTATAGTTTTGAATATTTGTTTTCTGTGAAATTTGTGTTTTATAGTGTAAGAAAGGTTGCTGATAATAATAGAAATCTTGCCTGATGAAATTAACCATGTCATCGTTATTCATTATGCCGTGACCTCTTAGGGCTGTTCTCAATTCCGGGTTGATATTGTACAAAAGAACTCGCGTTGCTACTCTAGAAGCGATGTTTTTCTCTTGTTCTTTTTCAGTGATACTCAATTCTGATAGTTCAACTTGGTAATCGTATTTATTTTTCAAATCGACGATTTTTTCTGAAAAATCTAAATCATTTTCGTTTCATACTCGTTGAGCATTTTGAAGATCCCAAAATAGTACGGTTAAACTAATGTTTTCTTCGAATTTTAATTTTAAAATTTTTCTCAAATCTTTCATTACTACTAACAATTTCGCTAGCATTTCCTATTAATTTACTTTTTATGATATCTATAACTGCTTCATTCAAAATTGCATCATTTGATGAGAATCTACTGTTGAATCTATCTCAATGATTGATAAATCGCGTAAGATTTGCAGGGCTACCATCAAATGGAACGATTGATTGGGCAAAAAGATTTATTAGTTTCATCTTCTCAAAAACATTATTACCGTCTTGGGTCATTTCGATTTCTTTAATTTTTAATTTGGATATTTAATCAATTAAAATATTTACGGGGTCAATCTGAAAAATCTAAATCATTTTCGTTTCATACTCGTTGAGCATTTTGAAGATCCCAAAATAGTACGGTTAAACTAATGTTTTCTTCGAATTTTAATTTTAAAATTTTTCTCAAATCTTTCATTACTACTAACAATTTCGCTAGCATTTCCTATTAATTTACTTTTTATGATATCTATAACTGCTTCATTCAAAATTGCATCATTTGATGAGAATCTACTGTTGAATCTATCTCAATGATTGATAAATCGCGTAAGATTTGCAGGGCTACCATCAAATGGAACGATTGATTGGGCAAAAAGATTTATTAGTTTCATCTTCTCAAAAACATTATTACCGTCTTGGGTCATTTCGATTTCTTTAATTTTTAATTTGGATATTTAATCAATTGAAATATTTACGGGGTCAATCTTGATCGATTAAAAATTCAAAACTTATTAACTAGGTATTTGCGCAAAAAAAAATTATACAAGTTTTACTCTCAGAACTGTAGGGAAAGAATGGATATTATGGGTTTTTTAACTTTTGGCCAGGTTAATGACTGGGGAAATAGAGTACAGGAAATTGCTTTTTCTCACCTCCCTGAAGTCCTTGAAGATTTTGCGTTGAAGTCGTCGAAGGGCGCTACTCAATCGATCGGGGCTTCTGCTTTCTGTTCCTTTGTTCGTGGTTGTACCTACGCAGTTGAAACTGTTAGCCTTTGAAGATTCTCCGTGGATCTCTTGAATTTTGGGTCACACTTTTCTTCTGTTCAAGACTGGCACAATCCCATCACCTCGTCGCCAATTATGTTTTTAAGGGAAGAAACCTTGTTTTTAAAAAATCGACTTTATTAACTATAGGAAGCGTTTACAATCTATCTGATTACTGTCTGACTACTATCTCCTCGAGATCCACTGGGTTATCGTATTTAATACATCGGTTTGCCTAAACAAGCACAAATTCATGTGGGAAATAATATTTGCAACTATGCAACTCTAGTGTTCTCATATGGAGATTCTTATTAGGAAATAAGTTTTGTGTATTATAGGATAGAAGGGTTGGTATTACCTAACTATATATGGAAATTTAAAATCTCATTATATAACTCATAAAATGAATATAAACTTCAATAATATATTATATCAACAGAATGGAGAATGATTAGAATTGTGTATTAAATAAACAATTCCAATCCTTTTGAATATCCTCTTATTATATTCCTTCGAAAATTTTCTAGAACTAAAATTCATCAGTAATTAAAATCAACTTATCTTACCTGCATTTGATTATGAACGTGAGGAATTGATCGAGATCCACTCCACGGCATCCTGGAAAATCTTTGAATTTTAATCAAAAGTGTTTTCTTGTCCTTGGTGGTAAACAAAACACTACTTACCTCACATTCCTCATTCACAGAGTATATTTGAGAGCACAGAACATCAAAATATGAGAGTTGTGATTTACAGAACAAACTTGTGGTATAAAGAGGTTGAAAAAGGATTGCTCATAATAAAACCATTGTTTAAGGACATTGTTAAGGACCTAAAAAATGAGAAAACCCTCAATTTAAATGACATTTTTCGAAGGAACTTTAAAAAAATACTTTCATTCACGAGCAATATGTTATTCATATCATTCATAAGAAAGAAAAATAATGTACCTGAATTGGACGTACAATGGAAGTTATTCGTTGGATGTACAATGGCTGTCCAGAAATGTACATACACTGGACCAATAAAATACTCTTCATCATTTTTTAATCTTTTGTTTGAAGATACTTACAAGTTTCATTTCTGTTTGAATTGATATACGATTCTTAAGATTTGAACTGAGATATTTATACATATTTATGGACATTGAACGTATGTTCAATGGGCGTACAAGGCATACATCCAATGGACGTCCATCTTTCTACGTACAATTCACGTCCAGTCAATGTCCATGAACGTTTGGACTTGATATGGGCATAAAACGGACGTCCAATGGATGTCACGTGCTGTACACGTCCACGTTTCTACATACAAGGTACATCCATTCAACGTCCATGGACGTTTGGACATAACATGTACCTAAAATGGACGTCCAATGGAGGTCGTGCTGTGTGGGATAATGAGTTAATTTCAATTCATTTGTTAAAATGGCGCTCTTATTTCCCATAACTTCAACCTTTTCTTCAGTTCTCCATCACGAGTATTAATTAATAATGCTTAAATCATGTGAAGTACCCAACTAGACAAATTCAGTATTAAAAAAATTTGTTGCATACATTTTTTATTATTTAATGATTGGGATACTCATCGAGTAGAGACGGCTTGAGGTTCATGCGGCATTTTGTGAGGACCATATGAAAAGAAAATCACCAAGTCTTTTCATCAGGAAGTAAAGCTGAGTTTGGTGGGATACGTGAACAGGTAACTGCTTTGGCGAGGAGGTCAAACAAGATTACGAACAGAACAAGTGGGTCGCGATCGCAGTTGAGGTCGAGGTCTCAGTCGATGTTGACATCCTTTTGATATATCAAATATCAAATTCCTTGAAGCCAATAGAATAAAGCAGAACAGGTGAGTCGTAGGGGAGGTTCCGAGCGATGGCATCCAGGAGGTTCACATCGATGCTTTTCAAAATCAAATAATTCGTTTCACATGGATACCAATGTGCAGTCTAAGCGGATGCTTTTCTGTGATTGACGTGTTTAAGGCCTAGTTGCCATTTCCTTCATTGCAACTCGCATATAATGATAGAATGATGTGATTTGCGGCCAATTCAAGATAATGACAGTTTCAACTGAATATTAATACTTAATTGCTTATAATTCGGCGATACACCAAGACAAAAAATATCTCTGCATGTCTTGTAAAATCGTTAGAGAATCTGTTCTGAAAATCTCGAAGAATTTAAAGAAAAAATTTTCCGATAGGCCTTGAAGCGAGTAAATAACTCCGGAGTAAACATGGAAAATTTCACTCCCTAAAATTAAAAGCAGTGCCTGTATTGCATAGTTCGAATGTTCACTGACTTAAGATAGCTCACTTTCCACTCACAATTGGTCGTAACTCACATGTTATGAAATTAATCACAAATGTAAATAGATATTTACAACTTGGCAATCATGTAGTGTTCCTAGCTTGACGGATTATCGCACTTGTTCTGGTACCTTAAAAAGAAAAGCCT
This sequence comes from Myrrha octodecimguttata, assembly GCA_958510865.1. Classification (NCBI taxonomy): domain Eukaryota; kingdom Metazoa; phylum Arthropoda; class Insecta; order Coleoptera; family Coccinellidae; genus Myrrha; species Myrrha octodecimguttata. The sequence continues at coordinate 19,954,461 of OY294060.1, forward strand.
CTGACCTCAAGTTAGTGCTCTCCTAATTTTTTTTTAGATCTATCAAATAATCTCGCAGGCTTAAATTTCCATAATCCTGAACTTCAACGATTTTTTGGGACCCGTAATTCCGAGATATTTCAATTTCGAAAACTGTCAAATAATGGTCACTACGCTATATAATCACAACACTAGAAATGGACACGACATTTCATTCCAAATGGCGCCCAAAAATGAACAGCTGATCTTATCATTTCGAGTAGTAAAATCCATGAGCTGAAATGAATATGAGGTTTGTTCGTTATACCTGCATGAAAATGTGATTGAGCACTATACTTCACTTCCACTTGTCAGTTAAGATCAGTGTAGCTTACTGCAGTGCAGTTCAATATATTCACTGATTCCGCTTGAATCATAGATGACTATTTCATGCTTCCTTCGTTTTCGCAACAAGACGTAATATAGGTTATCATGGCCACACTTTACTGTGGCTCAGTTAATTGTATACAGGTAATGAAAACTTCATTCTAGCGAACATATACAGTGTGTCCACGGATTGGGTGCCGGTAAGGTGTAAATGACGAAAAATTTTCGAATTAGACTCTGATATTTTGGGAATCGCTCCTGATTGGTCTCAAATTAAGATGTTGAGAAAATGAGCCAAATAAATTAATATACAGGGTGGTTTAGAACTGATTTAAGGAAAACTGTTAAGAATAAATCACCTTTGTTTCAAAAGATATCGAGAAAAATTATTGAGAAAAGTTGTTTAGAATCAAAAGACACGGCTAAATCTCGAATTTCAGATAAATCGATCAACTTTGATTTTGTAAGTAGGTTATTATTATTATATTTGATAATATCCATGGTTACAAATGCCAGACGTGACTTGAAACGGAAATTTTATTCGTCACAAACGATAATTTTCCTGTTAAAAACATGCTGACCATAGAACAAAGTGTGTTTATTGTGCAGTGCTACGGCTTAGGTGCAGACAGCACGAAACATTTTCCAGTTAGACTCTGATATTCTGGGAATCGCTCCTGCTTGGTCTCAAACTAAGATGTTGAGAAAATGAGCTAAATAAATTTATATACAGGGTGGTTCAGAACTGATTCAATGAAAATTGTTAAGAATAAAGTACCTTTGTTCTAAAAGATATCGAGATAGTTTATTGAGAAAAGTTGTTCGGAATGACGCGCTGCTGCAGGAACTCAAGTTACAGATAAATCAGCCTACCTTGACTTAATAAGTTGGCCATGAACATTTTGTATACGTGAGATTTTTGTTATGATCAAATATTTAAATTTTGAAACTATTTTTTTAACAGGGTTACGTGGTACCGCAGCATTTGGCCAGCGTCAATGGAATTGTCTTTTAACTCACTGATATGAAATGTCTGCACCTAAGCCGTAGCACTGCACAATTAACACACTTTGTTCTATGGTCAGCATGTTTTTAACAGGAAAATTTTCGTTTGTGACGAATAAAATTTACGTTTCAAGTCACGTCTGGCATTTGTAACCATGGATATTATCAAATATTTTCATAACCTACTTACATAATCAAAGTTGATCGATTTATCTGAAATTCGAGATTTAGCCGTGTCTTTTGATTCTAAACAACTTTTCTCAATAAACTTTCTCGATATCTTTTGAAACAAAAGTGTTTTATTCTTAACAATTTTCCTCAAATAAGTTCTAAACCACCCTGTATATTAATTGATTTGGTTCATTTTCTCAACATCTTAATTTGAGACCAAGCAGGAGCGATTCCTAGAATATCAGAGTCTAACTCGAAAATTTTTCGTCATTTACACCTTACCGGCACCCAATCCTTGGACACACTGTAGATACAAGGAGTTACACATAATTCTATTCAATACTTTCATTCTTATTCTCTTCTGTTTTTTCTTCACTATTACGAAATTTCATGATTCTCATTCTGTTTTTCTTAGGATGATTCAATATATTCTAAAACAAAATTCATTATGACTTTTCAATTCAATTTCCAGAAACAAACAATGCAATGCCAATTATCAATGCTAACTTAAATATTTTGAATGTCATTCAGAAAAACTGGGTTTTTTACATTTGTCGCGCAACTTGCTCAATTTCCTTCTTGAATTCTGAATTTTGAGAATACTCAACGAATTCGATGAAATTAATCAAAAAAGCACGTATATATTCAAATGGACATTGAATAATTTACGTATGTATGTATTCATTCAAGAATTCAAAATTTTTCTTTCTAAACATACCAAATTTATCTTTCCTACTTCTTATTTTTTCAGGGGAGGTTTGATTATACCGGCAACGAAACTCCTTGTCAGTCTTCAACAATTATCTATACAGAAATTTTATACTGATTACAGTATTGAACGATCAAATCCTAATGCCTCAATCACTCGAAACTACACAATTCTTCGCCTACTTATCTTAACTAAACAAGGTCCAGAGTTGTTTCGAAAATCAGAATGGAAATTCAGCTTCCAGTTGAACGTCCGACCAAGCGTGTATTTACCACTCCTCGGAAAAAAGTTCCAAGCTTGGTAGAAAAGGTTTTAACCCTATGAATGCTGTATTCAAGTGCTATTCGCAGAAACAAAAAAGTAATAATTGTTGAACGATCACCTCACATACCTGATTCTTACTATAAACCAATTTGATAATTAACATAATGAACAAAAAACTGAAGAAGAATCTTGTTCCGGGATGACAAATGCAACGAACCAAGGAAAAAAGCAAGTGCAAAAATTATGTGCCTGAAAACAATATGGAAGCAAGGAATGAATCCGGCACCAGTCAACTAGTTGAATAATTTATTCTTTCCTGGTGAGATGTTTATTCAGATTGAATAAATTGAAGTGTACTATCTCGCCAACTTTAATTTCAATAAAATTTACTTTCAACGTGAATGATTTCAGATAAGATTATCCCAGGTACGATATGTGTTTCCTACTTGATCTTAAAGACGGAAATGTTGGCTTCTAAGAAAATTTAAGCTGTTTTCAATGGAATCTATTATTGGTGTTTTTTTGTGAAATGGTTGTTTATTTTGTGGCGTTCTTTCTGATTTCAAAATAATGACTCACTTAAGAAAAAAACCGTGTCCAAATAAACTCTCAGTTCTAGAATCTGACTCGAAGTCAGTAGATTGCGCTTGTTGATATTCATCGCCAAAGCGGTCACCAATTCACGTTTTGACCATGCACAACTCAGTTTCATTTCATCATGAATCATTTTTGCAATATCTCAATCATATGATTCTCACGAATTCGACTTCCTTAACTTAGTATCAACTGTGCCCTATAGAATTATTAATTTTCGAGTAGAGTGGGTGTATTCGTGAATGGGTCAAATCCGAACATGGACTTCGTAGATTTAATGAACTGAAATTTGATTCCAGGCTGCAAAATGTCAAAGTGAGGGTTTGTGCAGATTTCTAGCAAACTTCCCAACGTAGTTTTACTTCACGGTCTTATAATTATATGATTCACACGAAAGTATGCATGGAGGTTTCCACCTTATTGGCACCTATTCCATAAACCTCCACGTTATCGTATATCCGACTATGGCTTGAAAGAAGCCCCTGTTACTTTGATATAATTCGTTATTCTGTTTGATCTGTTCTATACACGTTAGATCTTAAAGGTAAACGTCGAATGAAGGCGAATCGGGTCGCAACAGTGCGGCGAGCATTATTGCGCACGACGTCCATTGGAATTGAACGAGGTGGGCATCACATTACATCGACCGATTTCACCCGGCAGTTGTTGTTAGGACAATTCATCATAATGCCTGCTATCCTCATTATCAAACAGTTCTTAATATTTTTCTATCAAAGATATTAAGGGCTCCTCATTCATTTCTCGATTTTCTCCGAATTATCATAGTGAAGAAAGGAGATAAATTGGAAAGAAAAAATTATCGCCCTATAAGCCTCACGTCTATCGTATGCAATTAATGGAGCTCATAATATATGAATGAATTATGGGTTCCATGCTCAAAAGTAAAGTGTTACCAACTAAACAACATGGCTTTATTCCGGGGCGATCCATGATAACCAACTTATTCGAATGCCAATAAGTGGACTCTATTAATAGATAAAAAATATTACTTGGACTTGGAAATTTGATAAAGTGCTTCTACAAAGATTAACGAAGAAATTGGATCATTTAATAATCTGAGGAGCGCTTATGTAGTGAATACAGTCTCCTTCATTCAACCGGCGTTTTTTTGTTAATTGAAGGTTTACAATCCCGTCTGGGACCTGTTGGTAGCGGAGTTCCTCAGAGATCAGTTCTGGCGCCGCTTCTATATCGGTGTTTATGGCGGATCTACCATCTAACTTCTAATTTAAGTGTCCTTTTTATGCTGACGATACTATGCTGACGATTGTATGCTAATCCTCATCACTGAACATTCACAACTCCAACATAATCGAGATAAATTAAAGCACTGGTGTGCAGACTGTTTGTTGCCCATCAACCCAACTAAATGCGTCGTATTATATCTCAGTTCAGAAAACCCCCGAAGGGTATATTATTTCGAAGGAGTCAGCCTGAAAAAAAGCAAGCTCACATTGCGATTTTGGCCTGTACGTTGATCGGTCTTTGTCCTGGTCTGCACATATTATCCATATCTGCATGAGAGCTAAGACCAGCACGTATCTCCTTAGGAGAGCTTTCTCCGGAATCAGCTCCGGAACGCCCATTAAACAATTAAAGGCTTACGTGAGAGCAGTTCTGAAGTTCCTGGTCCCACTCAACATGCTGGCTTGTCTGATGACAGAAATTCCCTAAACTTGGTGCAGGGATTCGCGACGCGTTAGCCTTCGGACGGAGTAGACGACATTCTTATACCAGCAGATTGTTCTATTTGTATCCTGTCGAGAATAGGAAGCTTCGTGGTGACTTGATTGTGACGTAACCTATATTGACGCGGGGTATTCATAAGGATCTATCCCATTTCTTCAGCTGTTCAGGTCTTGAAAGATATTTGACATTTGGAGTCGTATTCCGGCAGAAGTGGGGAACGCACCTAGTGTGAACACTTTTAAGAACAGAATGATCACACGTATGTTTAAGTGATCGAGAAGTAATCTGTTTCTGGTTTAATTTGATTTAGTTATTCGATGTTTATCTCCCTTAATGTATATCACTTCACTTTTTCTTTTTTTGGAACTTGGGTTTTATAGGAGTTATCCTCAACCCATAATTTAATTTATACTCTTGTTGAGTAATTTATCGGCGTATTCCGCTACGCTCCGGCACTATGACGCTGTAGTGGTCGTAGTTGCATTCAAATCCGAACCGTCGAACTCCTCCATCTGCGGCAAGCCCTGGCCGTTCCCTAAAGAGATTATTATACTATCCAATATCCAGGGCCATATTGAAGGACTATTGAACTATGCAATTTTCAGGGCCCAGGAGAACGGTATGCCAGGTAGGGTGTCGCTTATTACACTACCCTAGATGCCATCCCCTTCCTGAATGTATGCTTTCGGCTACTGATCGGGTCCACTCGATCGCCTCAGATCAGGACCCTAGCTTCCGGTTTTTGCACTACACTGTCCCTGTCTGCATTGCCCTAGTAATAGTAGTGTAATAAGCCTTTGATGGATGCTCACTTCGAATCCATTGCTCTTTCACACATTGGAATTTCACATTATCACATAAATAATGAAATTCAACCACCTTTCTTATAAATCTGAGCTTTTTAATTGATAAAAAGGGTTTTCCAATAAGAGGTGTTATTTTGAATAGCCCGCTATTTTCGTAGATGTCACTTCTCAAGCTGTCATTTTTTGACATTTGTCAACAATAAAACTACGCCATTAATAAAAATGGAACGATACACGCTTCAACAACGCTTTGAAATCATTAAAATTTACTATCAAAATGGTGAAAATTTGGCAGAGACGGTTCGTAAAACTCGAACATTTTTGGGTCGTCGTGAAGCACCTTGTCGGGCCGCAATAAAGAAATTGGTGGAAAAATTCGAGATGTTGGGACAAGTTAGTGATGTGAGGATTAAAACCCGTGCACGTTGCTCAAGAACAGCCGAGAATATTGCTGCTGTAGCCGAAAGTGTTGAAGAAAACCCAGGTTTGTCCATTCCTCATCGTTCTTTGGAATTAGGCATTCCACAAACGTCATTACACCGTATTTCGCATACAGATTTGGGTCTTAAGGCTTATAAAGTTCAGTTAACACAAGAACTCAAGCCGGCCGATCATCAACAACGTCGTGTCTTTCCTGATTGGGTCATTGAAATGCATGAAAATGATCCGGAATTCCATCGAAAAATCATCTTGAGTGATGAGGCCCATTTCCACCTCGGTGGCTTCGTCAACAAGGAAAATTATCGCATCTGGAGCTCGGAAAATCCGAGAGTTATTGTTGAAAAGCCTCTCTACCCTCAACATCTGACTGTGTGGTGCGGTTTATGGTCCGGCGAAGTCATTGGATCTTACTTTTTCGAAAATGAGGCTGGAGCAACAGTTACGGTGAATGGATTGCGCTATCGAGAGATGATTAATGATTTTTCATGGCCGGGATTGAATGGTATTGATCTGGACAACGTTTACTTTCAACAAGACGGCGCCAAGTGCCACACTAGCAACGAAACCATTGATCTTTCGCGGGAAAAGTTTTCGGATCGTGTTATCTCTCGAAGAAGTGATCACAATTGGCCACCGAGATCTTGTGATTTAACCCTTGCGACTTCTTCCTTCGGAGCCACGTGAAAGAGAAGGTCTACGCCAATAGCCCAGCGTCGATTCAAGACTACAAAGATGGAATTCGTGAGGGTATCGAGGACATAGGGCAGCCTCTTTGCGATTTGGTTATGGAAAATATCATTTAAAGGATATGGTCGTGTGAGCGTGGTCGTGGTGGTCATTTGCCTGATGTTATTCTCCACTTTTAACGGCATAGCTTCTCCTTTATAATGAAATAAACATCCGATCATTTATATTGGAAAATGGCAGTTTTCTTTGGATATGAAATAACACCTCTTATTGGAAAACCCTCCATTTTCAATTCATTTTAAACCTTACAAATCCTTCAATTGATAAAATAGGTTTAGGTAGAGCTAGCTGTGAGTTTGTCTCAGCTAGTATTTTTCACAATTATTCTATTTGTTCTTTTTCACATATCAAAGTTGAAATTATGCATGAAAATATAAATTTCGAATGGTGTTATCAACTCTGGGTAGCCTTTGAATAATTGGAGAAGGGTTCGGTTTATATGATGGTAGCGTTTAATTGATATATGTTCCTATTCAGACTGTCCTGACACTGTACGCTCACATCAGTAAAACACTCAAAATATATGTCCAATTTCATTACAATATTTAAAAATTAATATGTGTCCAAATAGGAGTGCAGTGCCTAAGGAATTATCAAAATATATGAACAGTTAACGGTCAGAATTGAACACACTGTGTCCTAGAGGTCAAATCACTAAGGTGGACAGCAATCAATTCAACTTAATATGAATATATTACATATGACGATGTAGATAACGAAAATAGAGTGTACATAAAGTCAAACTCAGAAATAGCTATGTACGCAATTAAAGCAGCAAAAAAAAACTACAATCTGAATCTGAAAGAATCTACGGAAACAATGTCGGAATTTAATGAAAATAAACTTGAACCTAAACAGAATCTAACTGGAATATAACGGGAATTACTCTAATTGATCTAAACAGACCCTTTATAACGACGGCCTAGGGAAAGGAAAAAATAGGCAACATTTCAGGTAATCCCTTTAGTTGGTCGAATTCGGTCACCTGATATTCTAGACGGATTTTGAATTTTTCGGAACAGACAACGGAGGGGACACATGTTACCCCTTTTCGCGCTTTCAAAAAACCAAATAACAACTGAAAATAACTCTCGCGACGTGAAATTTCATGCGATGTATATTGAACGGCAGTTTTCCATATGGGATAAAAATCTACACTGCAAACCCTAATAAATGGACCAATTAAATTTCTGTGAGACGGTAAATGAATTTGCATGAACTTTCAGAGGTCGCAAAGACATTAAGAGTATCCAAAAATACAGATGCGATCGAATGAAATTTAGTAGTTGATTGAAAAATGAAGGTAAAGGTTCATGCAGACTTTTGTGAGGCTTCAAATCTGAACCGTTTAAAAAAGCACCTGACTTGACGCCTACCTAAAATGTTCTTATTTTTCTATGAGTAAATCAGTTTATTTTCCAAATTTTCAGTATTTTTTGAGGTACTGGGGCATTACCAACATTTCAGATTATTACAACTCGAAACCGTATGGCGGATTCATCCTAATAACGAGCTCGAAAGAGATAGTCAAGCTCCATACTTCCACCAAAATTTCAACTTTCTACAACAACAATATTTTCATCATGAACAAGATTTTTTACGGAACTTTCTGATAATTTCCAATAGTTCATCATTCATCATTTGAAACATATCTCAACAGAAAGTTATTCTGCTTCCAAATGATTTGTATGTTACTCTTATATGAAATTGTCGATAAATATTTTTTAATTTCATTTATTTCATTTTTCACCAAATGATTTGTATGTTATTTTTATATGAAATTGTCGATAAATATTTTTTATCTATAATAATTTATTTCATTTTTCAGGTAGGGGCCTATTGCTATGCAGAGCTGGGCACGATGATTCGTAAGAGCGGAGCAGACTATGCCTATATAATGGATACTTTTGGTCCTTTTGTGGCATTCATCAGATTGTGGATAGAATGTATGATAGTTCGTCCCTGCTCACAAGCAATTGTTGCACTCACATTCAGTGTATACGTCATGAAGCCTTTTTTTCCTGAGTGCGAACCACCTAACGATGCTGCAAGGATGCTAGCAGTATGTTGTATATGTGAGTATACATAGTATGAAGAAGTCCACGGAATATGGTTCGTACTTTAGTGTGTAAGCCTCAAAGGTAGTTGAATGTTAACTTGGAAGTAATTAACAGAGGTTCGTTGGTTTCCTTGTTCAAGATTTTTTAACTAATTATCGGGTCCCCACCTAACATACTATACTATAACTTTCATTATATTTATAGTGGTATTGTGATGAATATTTCGTGCACCCAATTCAATCTGAACCTGAGGCCAACAACCAGGGGTTCTGAAGAAACTGTCGTTTGTATAATTAGAAGCCAAAATTAGGTCTTATCCTTCCAGACCGGTCTGGTGGAAAAGCCTGAAGAAGTCAAAAGTAGTTCGAGCTGCGCAGCAACCCGAGATAGCACTTTCAGCCAAAATCTTGCCTCGTTAAATCAAGATAGATAATAAGTTCGGACAAGAGAACATCTCTTTCCGCTGTTATTCGACGGTATAAGAGAACATAGTGGATGGAAGAGGGTAACATCCTCATCTAATAATGAGAATAAAAAAAATAGTAAATCTCTATTTCACCCAACATTTTCATTTCGACCAATCACATTATAGAAATATAAGTATGAGGATAAAAGAAAAAAATATATACAACCCAATGTCAGAAGAATTTGGAAACCGAAACATAACGAAACAAAATGTTCAAATTCAAATCCTCAACCTAATTGATTACATTCGCCTTTAGTCCGTCAGAAATGTCAGCACTTCGACATTAATACAAACTGGGCACCTCTCGAGTCTCGAACATATTTGTACGAACCGTAGGCAAAAAAAACACAGTTGAAGATCGCACCAATTTTAAAACATTGAACATCATTTTGGATAGTGAATATGGGCAGCTTGTAATTTAAGAGTGTCTGGGCTAATATGGTACACTCTTCCTCACGCATCGTAGGCAAGGGCAATATTCTCATTTCATTCATGATGATTGATGAATCCGCTCCACGCTTAGGAAATCGACCAGTACACCTGAATGTAATGTATTTAAGAAATATCCTAGGTGATAGTAGATGACAGTTGTAGATTGAAAACCAGATCAAGTTAGAAAACTCTAACCTACTGATCACGTATGTGAAGTACAAGCTTCTGAGAATCGATAGATCTTTACATTCTGCGGTGGATCTGAATATCTCGTGAATATATTCTAACCTTATCTGAAGTACTAATAAATCTGAAGAACAAGGTATCCTCAGGTAGATCTGGAAGTCATTTGCAGGACGTTAGAAGATCGTTCGTATAGATTATAAACAACAGTGATCCTAAAATTGACCCATATATATATTTCATATACTTCATGGCTACAATTATCTTGTTTGCACTCGTCAATATGAAACTCAAATAAATAACCTACACATTAAAATAGCTCAAAACTTAAATTACAAGAACAAAATTCTCCAATAGAGTGCACAGGTATAGATAGGAGTCTCTCCTTTACAACACACCTGAATCTATCATCTGACAGTGATTTCAGGCGAGAAGGTTTCCTAATATATCAATCAATGGACAGAAAGATATGATCCCTGCGCGATCTGTCCAGCTTCACAAATATTTTCCTGATAAGGCGCTTACCTCAAGTGTTATGGTCATGAATGCATGCTCGACATGTGGCACGTTAAGTGAGAGAATATACTCAAATGATCTGAGCCCGTTGTGAAATACATAATTCACTCTATCTTTCAAGTAATACTAGAGGGTCTCACATATGCAGGATTGAGACCAAAAAATGATAGTTTTCTCAAAAGAATATCATGATCAACTGAATCAAAAGCTCTTGATATATTAGTACACACTAAATCAACCTTACCTTCATCATTCAAACACTCCGACACATACTGTGAGATAGTCGACAAGTGGGATACAGAAGATCTTTCCTTCACAAATCTATGCTTCCAATCAGAAATAAATGAGCTCACTTCTTGAATAAAGTTACCACACGTGCTATCTCTTCCATCGTCCAGGAAATATAGATGTTCTCAAACTCAGGTTTATTATATGATGCAGTGGTAAAACCTGTGAGGCGCCGTTTGGAACAAATATATGTATTTTCGAGCCAATATATTTATTAGTTGCAGCAATATATTCAATTTGTGCACCGATATATTTATTTTTCGTTTCGATATATTTATTTTCTACGAAACACAATATAATTATGAGTTGGGTATATACAAACCGTGGTAACCAATATATTTATTATTTCGACCTATACCAAGTCTTCACGAGAGGTCGCACCGGTAGCGCTCAGTATAGTTCCGAGCTCATGGCAACATGGCGTAGTTGTTAGTACATAAAATCGCTGATAGTCAGCAATAGTTGGGAAAGTAATCTAACTCGCAGAGTTCTATTAAATTTCTCCTACCTCCATGGTTCCAAGTTCCAAAATAAGAAATAATAGCAATAGAAGATCATGATACAAATAACAGAACCATATAGCATACAGATACTAATAATAACAAGTTCGAGTTTGATTGTGCTAATGCAAGAAGTGTTCATTAAGGATAATGAATGAATGATGCATAAATTGGCCATAATAATTCGTGAAGTACCGCTGACAAAATCGTAATTTCTGATTTCTTGCCGCAGCAGAGCACCAACCGAATTAAGTAGATTGTACCTAGTATTAGTATACGAACCAACTGCTATTTGGATTCCTTAATATAATAATATTTACTAATCTACAAGATAGATAACGAAAAACTACATCCGTGAATAAACTTGCAATTGTAGGTTATGTTATGTTCATCTTTGGTTATGCTATTACGAATGGAAATTGCTACTAACAATGATCTAATGATATATCATTATTAGTATTATAAGATCATTGCTTACTATAATTGATATCCAAAGACAACCTGCTATGAAAAAGTAAGAGGTTTCTGCTTTCAATATCGACAAGAATCCTGCTGAAGCCTCAGGAAATTCTGCCATCTATTAACCAGTGTAGGTAGTACAGATTAAAAAGATAATTACGGGATATGCTGTACTAGTGGCTACCCCATGTTGCCATAAAATCGGAACTGTACTAGACGCAGCCAGCACTCCCTCTCGTGACAACTGGGAATAGGTCGAATCAGTAACTATATTGGATACCAGGAATTCGTATATTTGCAACACCCAACTCATAAATATATTGTGTTTTGTAAAAAGAAATATATTGGAACGAAAATAAATATAAAGGCACACAAATGAATATATTGTTGCAACTAATGAATATATTGGCTCGAAAATAATAAATATATATGAAAACACACTTCTGTACCGAACGGCGCCTCATGAAAACCAACGCAGTCCCTTAAACTCACCCTGGTACTTTGAGTCCCAAGTTGAGAGCCACCTCGAACGGAAAAATCTTTTCAGTAGGATATGACGTTCAATATCCACAGAAAACCATGCAAAAAATCGACGGTCACCAGAAGTGTACCTCCTAAGAGGCACATACTCACCGATGATTTCGAATGGCTGGCCATAAAATAATCCAATGCGCTCGAAATTGTCTTTCTTGAAGTCGTTAAAACTGTCATTCATCGTTGGAAAATTAATTCGATTTTTTCGAGTTCTTCTCGCTGCCAGAAAACGCAAGTGTGACGCCACCACCCCAGGATCTTTAACGAGTTCATGAAATAGCGAGAGACATACTACGATAAACGAAAGATTATTTCGTATAGTATCGACATATCGATATTCACAAAAAAATACCATATATAATCCTTTTTGCAAACAGGATCAGGTGGTTTCCGGAAACGAAAGATTGTAATACAATGAAATGATATCCTTACAACTATCAAGTAGTCTCGGCTATAACCTACGTAAGTACTCAGGTATACAGAAACATCTCATGATCAATCATTTGGATGTTACTTCCGAATAAGAATTAATAATGATTGTGAAACAATAAATCAGGTACACAATATTTAATCACCCCATTGTCATTGATTGCAATATTTGGGAACTTACTAATTCAAAATTATTGCATGGAATATTTTATGTCCACCACGTTGCGTAACTTTTTTTCAGCTTTTCGATTCTCATGGGTGGGTAATTACCCCATGAAGTAATTATAGTAGAAAAATCATTTCAAGAACATCTACCCAAAACCAGTTTTTTCGGGCAGAGGTGAAATATTCAGGACACGTCTTTTCTCGAGGGAGCGTGAAAGTTGACCCGCACAAGATCAAGGCAGTAGGTACAAGAGTGAATTGAAAAGTTTCTTAGACTTATGCAACTATAATGAAAGATTCGTATCTAGATTCACCAACGTTGCCATACCTCTTACACAATTAACAGTGGATGGACAGGAGTACATATGGCATATTATTGCGCAGAATCCTTCGAACGATTGAAGCAGGCTCTGATCACAGCTCCAGATGTAGCCAGATGGATTGATAGACTGCAAGAAAATGAATTCGATAACAAACATAGAAAGGGAGCTACCCATCGGAATGCAGATGCGTTATTGTGAAGACCTTGCCCCGAGAATACTATCTATTGCCATCTTGTAGAAGTGATTCCAATTTAAGACGGATAACTGGCTACCCTGAAAACTACAACGGGTACAAGAGGAAGATCCAGACTTGAAAGAAATACTGAGCTGAAACTGAAGCGGTAGATGACCTAGTTGGGAAGAAGGTCCCAGACTCCAAAGAGTCCAGAGTCAAAATTTAAAGTCGTACTGGGCACAATGGGAAATGCTGACGATCGATAAAGCTCTTCTGAAACGCTGTTAAGAAGCAAGCTTGATAACATTCATGGCAAAGTGTTCAATCAAATACAGCCAGTAAGTGATCGAATCAAAATGCGCTACGACATCAAGGCTATTGAAGGAAGGTTCACCGCGGGAGATGTGGTGTGGTCGTATAACCCACAAAGTAGGAAGAAGTTTTTCGCCAAAGCTGCAAAAACAGTGGGAAGGACAGTATTAAGTGATAAAAAGGATAAATGAAGTTGTTTCGCGGATACGGAAGCTCCCCAGAAGATAATCGAAAGTCGGCGATTTCAACCGATTGGTTCCGTACATTGAAAAAATCGGAATCGATTCAGGTCATCTTTTAAAGCGCTTGTTTTGGCACAGAGCTCGTTATAATACAGTGGGGCCCCTTACCCATATTTTCAATCAAATATTACAAGTAGGTGAATATCCACAAGTACTTAAAAAAGCATTAGTTAAACCAGTTCACAAGAAGGGAACTATGAGAACTATTGCTCGATATCAATATTATCTAATAGTAACAAGATTTTTGAAAGAATAATTTTTGATAAGGTCTTATATTTCCTTGAAATTGATAAGATCTGGGTTAAGCAGCAGTGTGGTTTCCGGCAGAAAAATCTACAATGAATGCTCTGTATCAGGCACTTAATTCCATCATAAAATCGTTGAATAAAAATTAAGTAACAACAGCTCTCTGTCTTGATTTGACAAAAGCTGTTGATAGTGTGACTCATAATATTTTACTGGAAAAAATGAAAAAATATGGCATAAGAGGAGTTGCACTAGATCTTTTCAGATCATATTTGACGGGACGAACTCAAAAAACTACAGAGAGAGGAAGGGATGGCAAACAAGTGATATCAGATGTTCTACATGTTGAGAGAGGTGTACCACAAGGCTCAATATTGGGTCCTCTACTCTACATAATTTATACTAATGACTTAATTTATGTAACATCCAATGACACAGTTTTGTTTGCTGATGATGTATCAATTATTTGTGCTGATAAGACTGCAAATGAATAAAAAACCCGTCTTGAATGTGAATTGGAAATTCTTGATAAATGGTTTAAAAGCAATGAATTAGTTATAAACATCAAGAAAACAAAACTCCTCGTCTTTCGAGAAAAAAATCAGAATGCTATAACCTTAAAATATAATGGTGAAAACATCGAGATACAGGATGCACTATCTTTCTTAGGGATATATATCGATAAGGATTTGAATTGGAAAACACAAATTGAACATCTTTCAAAGGGCCTTGCAAAACATTGCTATGCTTTGAGGATATTGACTAATACAATTAGTGAAGAGGCGGTCCTGATAGCTTATTATGCCTATGTACCATCCAAACTTAGGCATGGAATAATTTTCTGGGGTACTTCAGTTGAAGCTGCAAGAATGTTCATTATGCAAAGAAGATGCTTGTGAACTATCTCCACAATGAAATATAATGAAAGCTGTAGAAATAATTAATAATGACATGTTGACATTGTACAGTGTATATTTATGAATGTGTAATGTATGTTAGCAAGAATTTCATGAATTTTAAAACTCTCAAGTCATGAATACAGTATCAGAAGAAAAAACTATCTCAGTATAGAAAAAATTAATTTTACGTATATAGAAAGGAGTGCTGTTCATTTTATTATTACAATCTGGAATAAATTTCCTCAAAACTTTAAAAACATGCCTATTGCGATCCAAAAAAAAGCTGAAAATATTTTTGTTCCAAAAATGTTATTATGATATAAGTGATTTTCTGAATGAAAGGGATTTCGTTTCTTTATGTAGTTAGTTCATGAAGTATTATTACGCGCTTATTCTGGGGCGCGTTATCATTTCGTCACGATGTCCGTAATTTTCGAATTTTGAGCCGAAATTGTTCTCAAACGACTTGGTTGGACTCACTGATGAAGAATCCGTGGTCAAAATTGATTCTGTCCGACCGCCCGTCCACCTGTCTGGCCGTGAGCGCTGTAACTTTCGAAAGGAAGGACCTAGAGTCTTGAAATTTTCAGGTTAGGTTAAGATTCTGAATATCTCGGTTAAGTTCGTTAATGGGCCAAATCTGCCAAATGGTTTTGGTGCTACAGCCGTTTGAAATTTTGATTTTTAAATAACATAAATAATATAAAAATATTGATCTGATCGAAATGAAACTTGGTTGGGAGATGAACAATGTCAATTAAAAGAATTATACATGGAAAAATTAAGAAAATAATTTTTTTTTAAAGTTTTATATTTCATTGAAATTTCACTGAAATCTTCTAGTCACCATTTCGCAATGGAAACAAGCGCGTAAAAGCTGCTGACTTCACGTCTGTGCTTTTCTAGATCTTATTCATATCTAAGGACGTGATCCACATCTGTAGATGTTAGATCAAAAAAAGGATATTATTATTATTATTATTCTTTCGTCTAAATGTATGTAATTTTTTCAAAGGGAAGTTTGAAAGATTAGACTGGTTCTCACTAATGAAATATCCGATGTCAAAATCGATTCTGTCTGCACGGCCATCTGTTGGTACTATAACCTTCGAATGGAACGAGTTGGAACCTCCAGGTTCGGTTGCGTACCAAAATGCGATGCCTTGATTCATTAATTCACATAATTGAGTGATAGGTTTCGGAGTAATACAGGTTGAAAATTTTGGAGTAATATCCTCCATATCTCAAGATGCATCGACGCGATCAAAATGAAATTTCGTTATTGCTTATGGAATACCAGTGCGGAACATTGTGCAACATTTCGTGAGAATCTGTAAATATTCAACGAAATATTTCATTTTTTTATCTTCTGAAAATATGGTCCTCACAAAATTATGCATAAACCTTCAAGTCATCCTTTCTTGATTACTTATATTCTTCTTTGCTCTGATATATAAGTTTACTAGAAAAAGGTATTGGCTACAGGATTCTGGGATGAATTGAACACCCATCATCGAATTATCGACGTTTCGATCCTTTATTGGGATCTTCTTCAGGACAATTTTGTCAGGTGTATAAGGAGGTAGTGGTAAATGTTGAACTTCATTGGAATCTAAAAGTTTGGTTTGGCATCAGTTCTTCACGTGCCTCATGCGATGCTATCATCGTTATTATTATTAATAGTATTATTAAATAATGTATAAGAAAGGAGGCAAAAGCCTTTAAACTTTCAAAACAGAAGAACATAAAATACAAATTCATGTGTGATAACAAACAAAATAATAAGTGGTAAGCAAATCCAGCATAAGTTGGAATACAGAAACATACAAAAGCAAGTTGTTAGCAAAACAATAATTTCAGTCCAAAAACATTACGCTAGCATTCCCGACAATTCGTCCATCCTATCTTGGAAAGTATTAACCGTCGGCGCGCACACAACTTTCTCGGGAAGCGAATTCCACTAATTAAATACTCGATTGCACAGGAAGTTCTGCCTCGCAGTAGATCTAAGCACCTCACTCCTCAACTTGAAACGGTGGCCACGGAGATGGTTTGTATTGACAGTAAATAAATCACTAAGATCAATTCCAAAGAGGATGTGCATCACTCTGAACGTCACAATCAGGTCACCGCGCTCGCGACGCAACATGAAGCTACTCAAGCCAAAAATTTGCAACCTTTCCTCATACGAAGGACGCCGAAAACCGTACGCCCTACGCTGAACACCTTCCAGAAGAAGGCGGTCTCTAGCCAGTGAAGGATACCAAACGGGACCAGCGTACTCCAGATGAGGTCGAATATATGTCGTGTACAGCAATTTATAGGTTTTCACGGAGCAACGTGGGAACGCTCTCCGCATAAGATAGAGAGCTCTATTTGCTCGAGTACAGACCTTCTCAACATGCGCAGACCAAGAAACTTCGTGCGAGACCGTAACCCCCAGGTCACAGTACTGCCTCACGGATTCGACATTCACTCCGGCCATATGAAACCGATGTTGGGGATTATTCTAACCAAGGTGGAGAACCTTACACTTATCAGTATTCAAGGGTAGTAACTACTCACTCGAGCATTTGAGCACCGCGTCGAGATCGGACTGCAGCTGCGCGACATTCGATGATTCAGAGTAGAATTTCACATCATCAGCATAACAAGAACAGGAACTCTGTGGATCGATGGTAAGTCAGCACTATAAATCAGTAACAGTAATGGGCCCAATACCGAACCCTGCGGGACACCACTTGTTGCTTCAAGTGAAGAGGAAAAAGAGCGTCGAACCCTGACACGAAACTGACGTGAATGGTGAAGGAATCGATCCAACTCAGAAGGCCTTCCCGTATACCAAAATGTTCGAGTTTCAGAAGAAGACGTCTGTGTGGATCTCTGTCAAAAGCCTTTGCGAAATCCAGGTAAATCACGTCGACAGGTATGTTGCTATCAATACATTTGGTTCATTCATGAACACACTCCAGCAAACAAGTTATTACAGATCTGCCCTTCAGAAAACCATGCTGCTCATCAGGAATAGTCTTATTACTGTAGAGTATATTCAAAATTTTCTGAGCAATAATTTTTTCTGCAATCCTGGAAATAATTGGAAGCAGACCTATAGGTCGATAGTTCAAAGCTGAGGCCCTATCACCACTCTTAAAAATAGGCGTAATATCAGCAGTCTTCCATGCAGCAGGCACTACAGATAATCTCAATGATAATTCAATAATCTTCCATATTGGCGTGGCCACGACACCTGCACATCTTTTCGGTACCTCAGCCGGAATCTTTTCTGGTCCAGGAGCAGACGATGAGTCAAGATTTCCCAAGAGCGAGATCAGCTCCTCAACAGAGAATTCCAGGTTTTCCAGACTCGGCACAGAACGTGGAATGCCAACTTTCGGCAGTGGACCGTTGGCCTCAGAACTATATGCAGTCAGGAACACATCGCCCAGAACCGAAGCCGCCTCTTCTTCATCTCTACATATATCTCCGGCAGGTGATTTGATTGATGATTTGAGTGCATACCTTAGAGTTCAGCAGTGAACGTTCATGTTTGTAAAATTTCTTACGGTTCCCTGAAGTAGCAATTGATTTCTCGTAAGACTTCTTGGCCCTATGGATGGCAGAAGATAAATCATTAGAAAAGGAACGATGGGCTATATAGTTGTCTTGAGATCTATGCCGTGAGTAACTCCAGCCAGAGACTCCGCTTTCTTGTAAGCATACTCATGACACTCCTTGAAAACCATGGTCTCCCAGGAAATTTCTCCACTGGTACACCAGACGAACACATTTGGACCTCCTCGCTAAGCCTCGAATGAAACTGGGTCCAAGCGACATCAACGTCTTCAATAGAGTCCAAAAGTGGCTCTCATTCTACCTCCGAGAAACGCGATCTGAGTTGGTCATAATTAATCCTGGTTTTCAGTCTAGTTGAAGAACCCGTTCTGGGAATGGCAATGTACTGAAGAGTGACAATAATGACAGAATGATCCGATATAGCTATGGGGTCAAGATGGCAGACATCAGATATGAGGTCAGGATCACTGGTGAGAACTAAGTCCATTAAAGAGAGATTCTGATTGGGACCAAACCTAGTAGGTTTATCAATCACTTGAGTTAATCCAGCCTCATCCAAAGCAACCAAGAATTGAGAAGCTGCAGTTGTACCATGGGATGGGCCCGTGACAGGTCAACGAATTTCTCGGAAGTTGAAATCGCTAGTAATCAAGACATTTTTTTCTCGCTGTGAATTGGAAACAACTAGATCATTTAACAGACTGTCACTAGATGAGGGATGGGGTCGCTAGATGCAGCCAACTATGGCAGAAAAATCTGCAGAAAAAAGCTGGGGAAACTTATTGTCATTTCCTGGAATACTATGAGATATGACATTGATTTTAAATAAAGAATTTATCGATATTCTGGCCCAGATGCAGACTCCGCTATAACCAACACAAGAAACGCTATCGCAGCGATACAAATCATAGCCTGGTATGGCAACTGACTGATCAGGGATACCATCATGCAATTAAGTCTCTGTGAGACAAACGGAATAAGGATTTAAGGAAACAATACTGGAACACAGCTCCTGAAATTTATTTTCAATTGAGTGAGCATTGGAATGAAAAACAGACCACTGCCTGAAATTGTCCACTAGTTTTTTTCAGGACCACTTGGACGAATATCGATCACACTTGGTTTTCTCTCAACATATTTGATAGTTAGGTTGCGTTCTCCTCATATGATTGCCTCAGCTTGAGTTCCTCACGCACATCACGCGGCAGTTTCGATTGTAGCGGTGTCATGTCATCCGAAATACTGACTTCCCTGAACTTGGTTGAAGTGAACAACATTATCTTATTCCTCAAGATATTTCGAACAGAAAGGGGATTTGAGAGGCTCGCAAGGACCGGTCTAGTGCCCCGCTCATTCTGGGAGCCAATTCTTGAACAGGAAATGAGGTGGCTCGAACCGGTGGGACATACGTGATCGACCACCTCGCTCACGACAGCCACTATATTCGCAGTCTCAGGAATCCCTGGTAAATGACGCAGTGTTATATTATGTGATCTGCGAACACGCTCTAAAATCTCGAATGAGTCAGCAGAAGAAGAGGCAGGCAACGATACCACAAGCCCATCAGTTCGAGAACTCAGGGCAGCAATGCTTTGTTTAGCAAACGAAACCTCACTAGACAAAACCTCCAAAGATGGCTTATGTTCGTCCAGCTGTTCAGTGTGCTTGCTGAGTATCTCCTCGTGTTTCCTCAAATTGGTTGAAATACCATCAACTTTGGTACCGATAGCCTCAATATCATCTACTGCAGATGATATGGTTCCAGCAAGGGAATCAAGATTATCCATCATTAACCTAAATTCACGCATTGTAACCGGGACATCATCTTTCATCTAGGTTGAAGGTCCAGTCAAAACAGCATCCACAGTGGAGTTCTCAGCTTTTCTCGCCCTCATCGAAGAGGTGCAGTAAGCACAAAACCACTTTGAGTTAAGATCCTCAATCGTCTTCTTATCATTTGGAGTTAAACTAGCACGAGACAGGTGGAAACGATTAGAGCATGAGTAGCACAAAATACTTTCTGCATTACGTGCAGTCAATTTAGAGCAGCTCAAACAATTCGGCATTTCAAGTGTATTGTACTCACTTGCGTAAATCGTGGTTGGTATGGCCGCCTTAGAAAGAGTTGCCGTGTTATCGAATTCAATATGCAGCGATAAGAAAACAATTTGCAGAAATGATATTGTAAATAGGGTTAATTGATATACACTTTGGTACGTTACCCGATGTAAAGAAAACTCTGAATATCACCCTGTTAGGAATGAGTAGACTCAGTCCTAAAATTTATAAGACACCTTTAACTTTTATAAATTCAAAAAATCACTGGAGCATAAATACGAATCACTATATCAGCTGAAGCTTACTCACACTTAATTCATTCGGATACGATGTTTTGTGTTGTTAAGTCAATATGGTAGAGTACAATATTGACTTAACAACATGAAACTTTCAGACTCCAATGAAGTTCAACATTGACCACCTCATCCTTATTCACCTGACAAAACTGTCCTGAAGAAAACCCCAATAGAGGATCGAAACGTCGACAATTCGATAAAGAGTGTTTGATTCACCCCAGGATCTCGAAGCCAATACCACATTTTTCCAGTTTTCAACAGCAAGGACGAGATTCGAGATATTATGGAAGATATACAGGTTCGGAAAAGACAGTCGGTTATATGCGAAACTCAGTGTTAATCTTACGTGGGTGAGAATAAAATGGACCAATGCAAAAATCAAAATCACAGCACGGTAGCTTATCGAATAAACGATTGTTCTCTTGAAATGGCACAATGAATGTCTCAAATAATTTCCTCTGTGGAAATGTGTACTCAGGTTCTTTTCACCATAACTGGTTTGAAAATAAAATTAATTCTAAGGAAGTAAGAAATTGGAAAACAAGAATTATTGTCTATTGAATTAATTGACCATCAAAATACCATTTAACGATTTGAATTTTTTTTACACTAAACATTTCGATTTACGAGTAATCTACTTCATTTTCATATGGTCTACCGCACCTCCCGTTTAGAGAGCTACTGCCCGTTGGCAAGGTGGCAAGCGCTCTTTTCGATCGTGTATGTTAGACTGTAGACCCCACCACACATTTTAACCTTCCATCGCAAGAGAACAGTTCTTTATTCGATGTGTTACTGCGCTGTGATTTTGATTCTTGCACTGGTCCAGTTTATTCTGATCCTCGTTGGATTAACACTTGGTGTCGCATCTTACCGACTGTCTTTTCCAAACCAGTATGCATAATATATAAAAACCAGAAAAACACTATATAGTCGAGCGAAGATATACGCTAAAATTTGGGGATGGAACAACACTCATAACTTTGTCGACGTTTCGGATACCAAAGTTTTTTTCTCTAAAATGTTTATTGGATGTATACATGAACACATAAAGAAATCATACATTCATTATCTCGATATGAACTGAAAGATCCCAATTGAGTTTGAATTTCAGATCAAATCTAGAACAAACGCTATTTCTCCTACGAGCAATTATTTCTCATGAATCTATTTACAACTGTCATTTTCAAGGACACCTTCGTCAAGAGTATAACAATACATACAACGATATATCATAAAACATAAACTCAACTTATGCTCTTATGAAATCAACATCAAACAACAAGAATTATGGGTATCGAGTTACCTCATTAGCTAGTCACAACTAAATTGTACTTCTTCCTATCTTATCACTCCAGAAATAATACAGTCAGAGTTCACAGAATGTTTTTTCTTATGTACCTATTTTATTCCACTGATAAGTCCCTAAAAGTAATATTGTTTTTTTTTTAGAATTTTCTCATAATTAAAACATGTGTTAGGATAAGGCCATTTTGTTCTCACTATCACTAAGCTGGGCCCTAGAGATAGATCATAGGTCTTTCTTTCATTAGAATGGGTTCAGTTTACTTTTTGACCGTCTATTCTGACAATATAAAAATAACAAAATCACTTCGGCTGGCATAAGACCATACAATTCATTTCTTAGAGCTGGGCCTGTAGAGTGAACCTATGTGAACGAAAAAAATTATGTATAGTTTTTTTGGTGGTCTATGATAGGAGCTGAGCTTCATTCAGAACCGCCTATTTGGAAAATACGAAAATAACGAAAATCTATTCGGCCTGCTATAGATCGGTCCTAGGGGTTGAGTCCTTAGAGGTAACTTATTCGAAAAAAGAATTGTTTATTCATTGCTCTTTCAGTCCTCTATAAATAGACTCAGCCTTAATTCTGGACGCCAATTCAAAATCTTTTGAATCAACCATATTCCCTCACATCCCTTTTCTAATAATCCGGCTAGAAATTTGTCCTGAGACCATTGTATATATTCCTCAAATTGCTGTAATCTTCTTTAAGCAATCAGGAGAGATTCCCAATTACTTTAAGCTTCTTTTTTTGTAGTGATTCTGACATTCGTGAATTGCTATGATGTGAAATGGGCAACCAGGGTACAAGATGTATTTACTTATGCCAAACTGTTGGCTTTATTCATAATTATAGGAGCTGGCATTTATCAATTGTATCATGGTGAGTATACTGAAATTTCAATACAATTGTTTTTTTACTAATGATTATCCTGAATCACCTAGGAATATAAACGATTAAGATTTTGAATGAAATATATATAAGAAATGATCTGAATAAAGTGGGAAAAACCAATTAACAACTAACTGTTCTCATGAAATGTTTTTAAACGCCAAGGAATAAATAAAAAACAAGTTTGCGTGATTATATTGCGCTGTGTCATAACAATTCCGAATCAGTTTTGCTACTCTCGATCTTATACTAGCACCATTTCTTGTAGACAGTCAGAATCAGCAGCTCAGCTTAAGGTAGCAAAATTGTAAAACAGATCAGCATATCACAAATATTTCAACTTAGAAACAAAAATTTTTGCTAGTTCTGCGAGCTATTATAATAATAATGATACTACTTCATTGCCAAAACAACGTGATACGTTCATTACATAACGCGAAAGGTGGGTTATAATTTGTTCTGTTATGCCCAATGCTATTTTTCATTGAAATAACCAGTATTACCAACTCCTCTTAGTCTGATTGCCATGTTATAATATCAATTGAACAATTCGACCACTAAATTGGCAACAAAATTCGAAACTGGATATTTTTTCATTCAATTCAATGTGCCAAAGTTTCGTGAAGGATGCTTTCTTCTTCTGACAAAAAAACATATTACATAAACAGGTTTTCTCACTATCTGGCTCTTGTAGACTTACTACTATAAATGATACTAGTTTTTTCTGAATTGAAAACACATCAAGACTGTGAAAACCGTTTTCAGAAACAATAATCTTCACAGCACGTCTACATCTAATTTCCACCATTATCAAAACCCAAAACACTTTTGGGGGATAGTCGCGATTCATGGCATTCTCAGGTAAAACTACACAGAGCTTGTTTCGAGAAACTCACGAATACCTTTGTGACCGAAAACACCGATCCTAGTACCGAAACAAATGTTCACGTGTTGTAGTGTAGCTGTGCTTAGGGTACTTATTTTCTCCGAACACTATAAGTTGATTTAAATTGGCTTGGAGCCGATCGAAAATCTGAAGGGTATGTATTTCATACAATACTCTATGAAATTCGGTTTTTTCCAAGTTATTACCTTGAGGGTAAACCGGTATACATACATGCAGGGCAAAATAGTATACAACCTAACAAGAGTGCGCCGTTTTAGTCACATTCAAAGTCATGAAACATATAGGAGGTTTCGAGAAACGTGTTTGCTGATATGAAGTGTTAAACAATTTCAATTTTTACAGACATCGTCGGTAACTACACGAAAAAAACTGACTCAAGTCGTTCAAATTCAGAAATTGGTTGAAGAAATGAAACAGGGGTAGCTGAAAAACAAATATGAAGCGCGATAGGCGCATTGCATGCAATTGATGAGCAGTCAACATTCTCTAGAGAAAGATCAGTCAATAGGAATAACGATGATGACTTTTGTTTATTTGGAAATGGAGAGTATTCTAGGTTTCAATATTTTTTTCGTGGTATTGACCTCAAAACACTAGTTTACACTTCTGATGCTTGTCAATACTATGTGCCATTTTGCCCTATTTCATTTCAATTTGATGGATTATTTTCATTCTTCATATTTTGAAGTTTATTTTTCTATAAACACTTCATTTCTTTATAACTTTTTTGAATGAGCGTGTAGTTCTTTCTCAAAAAACGGAAAATCGATGCCTATTTCCTTACGCCCTCATAAATACCAATTGAATTGAATATGCTGTTTCTGGCCAGTTTTCCTTAAGTCACGTCAAACTTCAAAATTTCAACGTCTTGCAAAAAATGACAACAACTACTCTTTCCGACACCACCAGCAGCCGCTATGAATTAATATTATTCTGCTAAATTTACTACAAGCGTTCTATAAAATTGCAGTGAACCTTGGCTAAGACCTTCAATATCTATTCTCAAATTCACTGAGTTTTCTTTTTAATACTTTTTTCACTGTTTAATTGTTTTCTTTGTGTCAAATTTCTACGTCATCTATATCGAAATTGAAAAAATGGCCTGTTTTCTGGTGATGTTTTACTAAGCCATTCTATTATTGGAGTTATTTTTCACTGATGCATTGTTGGCTGCGATTCTAGTTTTTAAATATTGCTTTGTGTTACCAATGTAACACTTAGGACAGTGTTCACAACTTTTCTTACTAACAATACACGACATATTTTCTTTCTTCGTCTTATCTTTTTACCTATACTGAATATTAATTTTTTCAAAGTCGAGTTATTGTATAGTCCAATTTTTATTTCTTGGTTTGATTATTCTAAACAATTGTGCAGAGAAACCTAGTACCAACAGCAATTTTACGTAATTTATACTCTAATCATAATTTTTTCTGCTATATCGTTTTTCCTTCTTCTACTATTATACAGAGTTTTTCTATCCTATTTCTTGATTCAGATATTATATTCGTTTTCTGATATGTTGGATGCAATGAAAAATAGTTGATTGTTTTATTTTGACAGGTTGGTTTTTTGTAGGTTCGTCTTCAAAGGGTTCCTGATTATAAATACATCTAGAAATAATAATTCAAGCTCAGCATTCCCTAACTTATACGCGAATTCCATTCTAGGATTCATAGAATAAAATACCTATTCATGGAACATGGTTAAATACGAATACATGCAAGTATGTCATCTTCATATTGGAGAAGAACTGGAAAGACAAAACCTACTCTTTCAACTACTTTCTCCAAACCAAGATTCATAATCCTATTGGCCAGAATTGAGAAACAGTTTATAACTATAGGACAACCTGATTCTCTTCTGTGAGAAGGATCATTGAAATCCAAATAACCCACCCTCAAACAATTCTCTGATAAGTCCAAAAAGGTCTCATCATATAAAGTGGTAAATTTACTTCTTCACTGATGCCAGATATCTTCACTGGTGCTTTCAGATTCTCATGATTTGAAACTGTTAGCTCTGAGACCAGACAAGGGCAATGGAACAGCAACTATGTATGGGAATCACTATTTCCAGAAAATGAATGTTCTGTTAGAGCACGAAAATACTTATAAATCGATTTCAAGCGATGGACCAAAATCTCCGGTTATAGTTAAGGTTATCCACATTGACAGATTATCCTTTGCCTATATGTTAGTCCGGATAACCGTTACTATATCCGGAACTTTTGGTCCATTGCTTGAAATCGATTATAGATTATTAAACAGCAATCCAACCTCACTTCTTCAAAGAGGAATGAGAAAGAAGAAAAAAAAACGCAATCTTAAAAAAAACGATTGTGTTCCACCAATCTTACACCAAAGAATATAATAGTATGTTGTTCAAATCTACCAGGAAGTTTGTTAAAAATTCATCGGAGTTAGTTGGCCGACTAAGGAATAGTATAGACCCAGGAGATTATTGATTTGTATGACTTTCGATGATGAAAATTTGTGTAAAATCATCATGAAAACATCGGTCATCCAACTGATTGAAGATAATCGGCATCAGTGAAGTAATTTCACTACCATAGGTCCATTATAAAATGGTTTCTGGGTGACTTACTTGGCTATCAATAAAAGTTTTCATAAACAAAATCAGGTTGCCCTGGCCAATTGTGTTATGAATTTTGTTTTGGAAGAAATAGCGGAAAGAGTTAATTATTCTCCTATATGTAGATAATGAACTTGCATGTATTCCCAGTGATTTTTCAAATTATGTTCTAGAGATATTTAATTCTATAAATTCCAGACTATAATTCACCTTCGAGTTAGAGAATGCTGAGCATGAATTCCTTTATATCCAACATATCAGAAAATGAATATAATATCTCAATCAAAAATAGGATAGAAAAATGTTGTAGTGAAGGAGAAAAGTGTAATTTAAAAAAAAACTGAAGATTGATTCGATGTTGAACTCATATCCAATAGAATTGATTAATAAAGTATTGAACGATAATAAAATGAGAACGCCAAATGAAATAGCAGAAGAAAATGATGATTAGAGGGTTAAGACAAAATAACTTGACTTTGAGAACATAAGTTTTCAGTAGATTCAAAGATAAGACGAAGAAAGAAAATGTGACGTGTGTTTTTTGTAAGATAAATTGTGAACACTGTCCTGAATGGTACAGTGGCACTACAGAGTAATATTCAATAACCAGAATCTCAGCTCATAAAACATCAGTGAAAAATCTCTCTGATAATAAATCTGCTTCAGTAGAACATGACCTTGGGACAGGCCATTTCTTCAATTGTAATATAGATGATATCAAATTTTACACCATGGAAACAAACGTAAAAAGCGGATGACCGCTGAAATGATCAATACTAAGAAAGACCACTCAGTGAATTTCAGAACAGATACTGAAGTTCTTAGCAAGACTTATTCAAATCACATTGAACAATTAAAGTATAGTTAAAATAGTCAAATAATAGTAATTTGTAGGGTGCGTTGATGTTGTCAGAAAGTGTAGTTGTTATTCTGTGCGAGGTATTGACATTTTGAGGTAAAGTGAAAGGATTTAAGATTTTAAAGAGTATTATTGATAAGGGCGAAAATTAGATGCAGACGTGCATTTGAGATAATTGTTTGTGAAAAAGGTTTCTTCAGTCTTAATGTGTTTCAATTTGGAAAAAAATAGTATAATTCATAGTGATGAGGCTTCTATAGCTAGATAGTGGTGAATTCTGTTCATATGATAATTTTCTAGCTTGAAACAAACAACTTGCTTTCTCGAAACTGTAGCACATTGAATTGAATTGAATAACATCCAGCTTTATATTTTTCTGTCAATTTCATGATCGAATTGTTCGATGGTATAAAAAACTTAATAACTCTTGAAATAACCTGAAACACAGTATCTACTGTTTCTGCAATATCTTCAGTAAAACTAGTGTAGGCCATCTACTCTTCTTCGGTGATAGATTTACCTGTAACAATACACAAAATATAGGAAAATAAGCGTGAATAACGCAAATAAAAATTATTTCAAGTCTCATATAAATCTTCACTCATTTGAGAATTGAGTTATTTTCATAATTTCTCCTGAAGTGCACCGTTTCAGAGATAAACGTTTAACGACATAAAATCTGATACAAAATCGAATAATTTCACTGTTTTCATGGGTCCCCTCGAGCCAGTACAGGTTTTCGGTTCTGATCGAGAACATTCAATGTTCAAATAATATTTAGTTTCAAATTATAAATCAAATTTTTTTCAGGTCAGACACAGCATTTTACATTTCTTAATACAAAGACTGAAATAACATCGTTAGCATTGTCCTTCTATTCAGGATTATTTGCCTACAATGGTTGGTGAGTTCAGATTATTCCAAACAAATGTTTGAATTGATCATGTCAGGATATCAACATTAGCTTTTTTTTTCTAGGAACTACCTAAATTTTATCATAGAAGAGCTAAAGGATCCTGTGAGGTAAGTTCAATATCGAAAATATAAGGAAAGTTAAGCTTATAAAGATGCGGAAATGGAACTTCTAAGAATATGATGAGCTAATTCGAGAGGTCTGAAAGTAAGCATAGAAAATTTTCTAACTCTACAGGGTTGGCCAAATTGAACACTTTGTAAGGGGAAGTCCTACACTCCATTCACTTTTATAGAGTCTCCGGATTGGTTCCAAAATTCTGACACATTTCACCGTGTATATTTTGAAAATGTCAGATTAAAGTCTTTTTTCTGTCAGATTGCTACGCAACGTTGTCTTCTCTTCATAAAGGTCGTAGCAATTATGTATACTTCCTAGTATGAATTTACTTCGGAAAAAAGTGAAATTGTAAAAATATGTTTGTTCAATAAGACCAGGCGAAAGTTGTAGAAACTGTTTTCTCTGTTACTGGAAATATTTCACTTATATGAACTGGTTGAAATATTCGTTATGAAATTCTCAAGATAAATCACTAGTTCAAATTGTAATGAAGAATATGGATAGATTAGTCGGCTACTTTGTGATAGTTCACTTGAAAGAAGATAAAAAAATCCGAATAACCTGACAGTAAAACTTTTAAAGAACCAACTAACCTATGGAATTCTCAACTTTACGAAATTCACAATAAGCCTAAGGAAGATATTCAAATACCTCGTTGTACAATTTGAAATACACTAGATTGGAAATGTAGCAGTACTGCAAAACCGATGTCATCGTTAATCTTCAAAAAAATACAGTGATAAGAAACTAAGTCATTTCATCATCTCCGGAGACAGAATAAAGCTGTCTATATTGCAATCATCTACAAAATATGCTCTTGAGGGAAGATATGGCTCGAATGTAACGAAAAACTTTAAAAAATTTAATTATAATAGCATACAAGATCAATACCATTTCGAATCTCCTATTCAGAGCAAACAGACTCAGTGACTCTACATTAAATAATAACTTAGTGAGAATAAAAATATTTTGAAAAGAAATAGCTATCCCCGTAAATTTTCTGATTCTATCTCACATAAAATTTTCAATTAAATTATTAATAAAAATGACGGAATTCCTTCGATGGATCGGAGGAATGAGTTGAATCCAGTTGATAATGACGGAAAAAAGATTTATTATAAGATACCGTACATTCCGAGTTTGTCTGAACAAGTGAGACGCTGTTTAACTAACTATAAGGTGAAAATAGTGTTTTATATCCTTAAAACCATGGGAAATATCATATACAGGGTATTTCACGAGGAACCTCACCCATATTTATACGGGAAACTACTGAACGTATTTTCATAAAATTCAGCACTTATAAGTAATTTACGATGCTGATGAAATCTAAAATATTTTTAAGGCATGAGCACCTCCGGTTTTTCCGGAAATGACGTTTTTCAAATTAGAACACCATTTTCTTATTGCAGAAATAGATTCCTTAGAAAATTTCAATTTATTTTGATGTAACATTTTTCAGTTTTGGTTGGAAAATTCTCTCTGAGCGGGAAAATTCGAAAAAAAAATCGAAACTAGAGCTCCGCTGAAACAAGAATAACTTCGAGGTTTCTGGATGGAAAATTTTCATTTTTAAGATTTTTCAAGATGTAAGATTGATGTATCCACTTTAAAAATCGAAATCGCGATTCATGATACAGGGGGTGAAAAAATCGCTTTCAAAGTTAGGGATGACAAAATCGTGAAAAATCAATTTTTTCAAATTAGAACCCCATTTTTTTATGGCAGATATTGAATCTACGTTGAAAAATAATGTGAGTGTATGCATCACACCCTTGCCCTAAAGTGGATATTTTTTGAGTTATTCACAAAAAACTGTTTTTCGTCTTGAATTTTCAGCTATTTCTTTTCCCTTCACGCCAAAAAGATGACATTTTCAGGAACTGTTACTTAAACCATGTTTCAGATTTTACTACCCTAATATGCAAGAGAAAAAAGTTACAGGTTGTTCCTAAATAGATGGCGAATTTGGATTCGAATTTGTATCGGAAACTTCTTTATTTCAACTAATCGGCCATCGGTTTTCTCTCCAGTGATAAATAAATAATTCCTTATGAACCATATGCAAAAACTTACCATGTTTTACATTATTTTTTTTTAATGATAGATATCATTAATTACATCTGCCAAATTCCTCTTTATTCAGTAGCATTTTGTGTTTACTATTAATTTGGTGATAATTCGTATTAAGTTATAAAATCGATCACTATGCCTAATTTTACCAATGAAGATTTTTTAAATCTCATTCTACTTCATGGAGAATGTAATAAAGTTGTAGATAGAACGATTCGACTGTTCATTGAGAGGTTTCCTGACCGACCCAGACCAACGAGAGATACCATTAACAGAACCATGACAAACTTGAGAAATGTCGGATCTTTCGTTAAGAAAACTACACACAGAGAAAAAAGTGTAGTAGAAGATGAGAACAACGAAATTACAGTTCTTGCATATTTTTGTGTGAATCCTCAAAATTCTCTCAAAGATGCCGAGATTGATCTGGGATTATCTCAATCGAGTGTTTGGAGAATATTAAAAAAACATAAAATGCACCCATATCAATTCAATAGGATACAGCATTTGAAGGAAACTGATTTCGTCAGGAGAACAGAGTTTTGCGAAGCTATGATGATTCGATTTCAAGAGAATGAAAACTTTTTGGACTGTATAATTTGGACAGATGAATCTAAATTCACAAAGAATGGTTCTTTCAATAGGCATAACAGTCATTATTGGGATGAAGAGAACAACCACCACTTCAGACAATGGAACTTTCAAGAGACCTGGAGTTTCAATGTTTTTTGCGCCATCAAAAATAATGCAATTCTCGATGTTCACATTTATGATGGGACTTTAACTGGTAAGATAGAACACTACACATGTGTGCATTATTTAAAGAATGTTCTCCCTTAGGAGATAGATATTCTGACATATTGACTCAAATAATTGAGCCGCTAGTACAGAACCATAATGACTTATGGTATCAACAAGATGGCGCGCCTCCACACAATTCACTCAATGTGTCAAATATCCTCTACAGGCTATTTGAAGATCGATGGTTGGCGAACAATGGTCCACATCTTTGGCCACGTTCTCCCGATTTAACTCCTTTAGACTATTATGTTTGGGGTAGGATAAAAAATATTGTCTACTCAACTCCCCTGACTGATAAAGAGGACTGCATAGAACGAGTCAGAAATGCGTTCAGGTTTGTTTAGATTTTTAGATTCATAATTTTGAAACTCAATTTGGTTTTTAAACACTTTTGCAGATCTCTTCCTCCCGATGAAATAAGAAGAGCAACGCACGAAGCATTCCTGAGACGTATAAATAAATGTCTAGAAATTAACGGTCAAAACTTTGAGCATCTTCTCTAGTTATAACTGCGAGAGTTTGCCATGGTTCTCCTAATAGTAACTTGAAGTCGGTTTCAAGAAGGGGTGAAAAATCTACAGCATGGTTCAAATAACAGTTTCTGAAAATTTCGTCTTTTTGGCGTGAAGGGAAAAGAAATTCAAGACGAAAAACAGTTTTTTGTGAATAACTCAGAAAATATCCATTTTAGGGCAAGGGTGTGATGCGTACACTCACATTATTTTTTAACGTAGATTCAATATCTGCCATAAAAAATGGGGTTCTAATTTGAAAAAATTGATTTTTCACGATTTTGTCATCCCTAACTTTGAAAGCGATTTTTTCACCTCCAGTATCATGAATCGCAATTTCGATTTCTAAAGTGGATACATCAATCTTACATCTTGAAAAATCTTAAAAATGAAAATTTTCCATCCAAAAACCTCGAAGTTATTCTTGTTTCAGCGGAGCTCTATTTTCGATTTTTTTTTCGAATTTTCCCGCTCAGAGAGAATTTTCCAACCAAAACTGAAAAATGTTACATAAAAATAAATTGAAATTTTCTAAGGAATCTATTTCTGCAATAAAAAAATGGTGTTCTATTTTGAAAAACGGAAGTTGACGTCATTTCCGGAAAAACCGGAGGTGCTCATGCCTTGAAAATATTTTAGATTCCATCAGCATCGTGAAATACTTATAAGTGCTGAATTTCATGAAAATACGTTCAGTAGTTTCCCGTATAAATATGGGTGAGGTTCCTCGTGATAGACCCTGTATAGCAATTCAAATGATAGGATAGATAGGGTACAACTTTCTGGATTAATATATAATATCCCTTGTTCTGGATGTGGCAAAGCATATATCGGTCAAACCGGACAGTATTTGAGTAGAAGGATGAGACCGCATAAAAATGATTTGAGAGATATTAAAAACAAGGAAAAACAGCTCTCTGTTCTCATTTCTTGAATGAAAACCACATTATTGATTTTGATAAGGTTGATGTTTGTGAAAGGGAGGGGAATTTTGAGAAAATGAATATTTGGGAAATGATGTATATCAGTTTGTTCGATTCCATAAACTATAGAACAGACACTGAACATTTGTCTAAACATTATAGTTCCATAATTGTGAAATATAAAAATTTTAAATGAATAAATGAAAAATATATAGAAGATACTAATAAATATTACCTTTTGTAAATATAAGATAAAATGGTTATGACTGCAATGATCAATTTCAAATTGTAGATGTAAATTTTTTAAAATCAAAAAAGAATGATTGTGATTTTTTGGTTTGTCTCATGAATTGTCGAGCTGTTGATTCTGTGTTCAGTTGATTTTCTTTCATTGTATGTCATTTTTTTTGCCATCCTTGAATGAGATTGATTTGCTGGCGCTCAAGTGACAAGATAAATGATTTTTGGATTTTTTTCGTGGATGATTATGATTTGTAGTATTGTTGCTCCGATTGTAGAGTGGTTTTATTGTACCTCTTTGGTAAAATACTTGTTGATGTTCTGTGTGACTTTGTATTCTTATGTTTTCGAATAAATTGTAGGCCTGATGAAGCAGAAGGCAACTTCTGCGAAACATCGCCATGGTTGTTATTGAACCATAATATCTCTCATTTAACATTCTTCTATTAATTTGAAAAAACATAAAATTTATTAATATCAGGCAATGTCACATATGAGTAGTAATCTTTCAACCATTATACAAAGGAATTCATGAAATCAATCACCTGAAACATACGGAACTTCAAAAATTAGAAAAAATGGAATTGAATGGGATACCGTATGATGTTATTTTCATACATAAAATTTCAATTTGATTTAATGTTAACGTCCATTTTTTCTTTGATGTGTTGGAATTCCGACAAGTGTTGTGTTCGAATATCTTTATCAAAACTTAGCCAACGTTTCGGACCTAGTATGGTCCTTTTCAAGGCTACAATAGAAATAAAAACAACCTCTCACAACATAATGACACATTTGACCTCGTAATATTGGTAAAATTCCACAAATACTATCTCGTGTATTTCCGTCATTCAATAACTTCCCTCTGCTTGATCTACGATGTATATAATATTTTGTGACGAGCTTAGAATACAAATATATGGCAAATGGCAGTTGACAGCCAACACAGGAACTCTGACATGTTCGCAAATGTAATCTTTTTTTATTTCATTTGTTCTAAGTTATCATCAAAACTTCTATAATAAATTTTTCTCAATGAAAAAGTTAAATAGGCATGTTACTACATATTATACACTGAAATTTGAATTTATGAGTTCCATCAAGTGCACGCTCCGTTAACGCTGTTTTATGTACATTGACTAATTTTCTTGTGTCGTTTTCGTGCTGTCTTACTCTGATCTCCAAATATTGCTTTGTTTGACCTATATAACATTTATATCAACCCCACATTCTGTCTTATATACATCCTCTGACATCTTCAGAAATTTATTGTTGTCCTGTAATCTAAGGTAAAATGTTTTATATGCTTTTGTCGTATGGTAAAATGAGTTGTTTCATATTCCTTCCAAACTTTTCTTATTTTATATGAAAGCACAGTATAGAAAACTAGCTTATTACATCTCCTCAATGGAGTGTCCACCTGTGACAATGCACCTTTCTTCACAATAATTGTGTTGTGATCCCCGTCATATTCAGATGTCCGTCCTCTATTAAATATCTCACTATTGGATTTATTGAATAAGTTTACATGTTCTAATGTGATGGATTGGATAGTTTTTTTCTCTGAGAATCTCAGTGAGCTTTTTGATGTTGTCTGTATGGAATTCTATACCACTCATTAATATAGCTTGTTTAATTAAATTCATAGCTACATTCCTTTTTGCGCGTATGTTATAGGGGAACAGCGTGCTGTCTTTTTGTCGAAATGTCTGTAATTTTCGAATTTTGAGCTGAAAATGGCTTTCACCACGATTACGGGCGTACGGTGGATTCTATCGAGTTAAAAATTTCAGGGTAGGTTGTATTTCAAAAGGTGAAGGTTTATTTCTTAAGGGGGGAAAAACAGTCGAACGGTTTTGGAGTTAAAGCCATTTGAATTTTCAGATTATTTCCCTGATATTTCGAGAACTACCGGAGCGATTGGATTTGAACTTGGCAGATGGTTCGACCATGAAGACTTTCAACAATTTTTGCGGGATTTTGTTGAGATCGTGCCGTCAGTAAATTAAAAACTACAAATTTTTCTACATTTTTTTCGAAAATTTTTTTTCGGGAACAATGCATTCGAAGAAGAGTTCTGCTCAGGCCTTGAGGTCTATAGTTTGCAGTACTGTACCAAATTTCAGTTCGATTCAATAATAATTTGTGGAGATATATCGGAAAAATATGTCAAATGTCGTGTTTTTTTTTTGATATCGTTGTTTTTTTTCGGAATTACTCAAAAAGTTACAGATTAAATCATGATGAAATTAGGCAGCTACTTCGACAATGCTAATCGACATCTCGAAAAAAAAAATTCAATTTCTTTCTTCTACATTTTCAATATTCTGTGATTTTTGATCACACTTACCTCATGAAATTATGTATAAAGCTCCGAACTGTCAATTCTCGATAAAGTATTGGATTTCAATTCGATCTGATATGTATTTTTGGAAATATTGGAAAAATAAAATTTTGAATGGGTATATCTTAGGAGTCATCGGGTGGATTTTAGCCATTCACGAACCCAACCTTCGTTATCAAGGTGAAAACCTACTCTACAAATATCGATTTCCTTAGTGATTTTTTTCGGAAGTTATTGGGTTTACGGTCGGCCGTTAGATCAATATGAAATTATAAATTGGGGTAATAGATAACCGAAGGTTATCCAATTATGTTCATAACTATATGATGGGGAATAGTGAAATTATGCTTAGGTCATTGAACCTAATTAGTTTTGACTTTAGAGCTTACGGATAAATTGAAAAATACCTAACCGAATCACTCAAAATTTATTGAGATGAGAAATATTGCACCTTATCGAACCAGTAATCTATGGAAATATTTTCAACAAAGGGATCCATACGAAATTCCGCATTGACTTGCGTGTTGGTATGCAAGAACTAATCACAAAGTTTTGATCAAATCTCACAATGAGACTACCTTGGTAGCCTAGAGGGTGGAAACGGGTTCTAGGATGCTGAAGGTACGGGATCATTGAACGGATTTTACCTAATCACGAATTTGACCTTCATAATGAAGCCCCAAACCTACTCTACGACTCGAGTCTCTAAGTAGTTTCTTCCAGAAGTTATTGTGTTTACGGTCGGTCTAACGGCCGGACCGTAAACACAATAACTCCCGAAAGAAACAACTCGATATTGGTAGAGTAGGTTTGGACCTCAATCACGAAGGCCGGATTCGTGAATGGGTCAAATCCACCCAATGATTCGGCTGATATACCCATACAAAATTTTATTTTCCCGATATTTCCAAGAATACAGATTAGATCGGATTGAAACCCAGTACTTCATCGAAAAATGACAGTTTGAAGGTTCATACAGAATTAAATGAGGATAATATGATGAGAAGATCACAAAATATTGAATATTTGAAACAATTTTTTTTTCCAAATTGTTCTAATGCCACGATCATCACGAAATTCTGCATACTGTTGTCCATCAACATCTTCAAACTAGCTGCGGAGTTTTATCACGATTGAATGAGTATTTCCTGAGGGATACCGAAAAAAACAACGATATCGAGAGGAAAACCACGAAATTCTACAAATTTTTTCCCAATATCTCTAAAACTAATAGCCGTATCGAATTGAAATTCGATACACTGCTGTGAAATATAAAGCTCAAGGTATAACTTGAACTCCTTTCTAATGTGAACTATAGTTTCAGAAAAAAAAATTTTTTCGAACAAAATTTCGAAAAAAAATTTTGTTCCAATTGAGTAATCTAGTTTCAATCCAGTTGCCTCAGTAGTTTCAGAAATATGAGGAAATTAACATCAAAATCTCAAATGGCTATAACTCCGAAACTATCTGGCCCATTAACGAACTTATCCTTCGTATTTTAAAATGAAACCCTTCCTGAAATTTTCAAGTTGATAGAATCCTCCGTACGCCCGTTATCGTGGTGACGACCGGCCGGACAGAATCTATTTTGACACCGGATTCGTAATCAGTGAGTCCAACCTAGTCGTTTAAGACCAATTTCGGCTCAATCATCGAAAATTACAGACATTTGGACAAAACACGCTGTCACCCTAGAACATGCGCGCAAAAATGATATTCCTTCAGGTCAAGCCATGGCACACGTTATAATCGATCAGTTATCATAGATAAAATTTCAATACTTTGTCAGTGATATGATATAACTTTTAAGGATACTTCTATCCAATCATACTAAATACACTAATATGAATGAGGTTGCACACATAAAAAAGTTCAAGTGAAAACTTTTGATGTGAGTATGTGATTTCTCTGGCAGAATGATAATCTTGCATTCAAACGAGTCTACTTAATTACTATCATTGAAACCATTCAATGATACATATCTTTAATAATTTCATCACATAATATCTTTCGATATTGATACCGATTTGACTATTATATCAACTTGCATATAATGATTGAAGTCAAAAACTCAAGAAAATGGAAATATAATCAAGAAATTGTTTTTCAATACATAAAATTTCAATAATTTGTCAGCATTGAACATTTTTTATTTCTAATATCATCACATATATAATTATGTTTTTAAGGGAAGAAACCTTGTTTTTAAAAATCAACTTTATTAACTATAGGAAGCGTTTACAATCTATCTGATTACTGTCTGACTACTATCTCCTCGAGATTCACTGGGTTATCGTATTTAATACATCGGTTTGTCTGAACAAGCATAAATTCATGTGGGAAATAATATTTGCAACTATGCAACTCTAGTGTTCTCATATGGAGATTCTTATTAGGAAATAAGTATTGTGTATTATAGGAAAGAAGGGTTGGTATTACCTAACTCCTCCCCATTTTGGTTAAAGGTATCACCTTGTGGTGTAGCTTTAAAATTGAAATTTTTTAATTTTTTAAGAAATTTGAAAATTGAATAAATCACAATTATTGTTATTATTGTTATCATAAAATAGAAAAAATATGAAAATGCAATTGGTTGAAGACTCCATTGGTCCAATTCTTCTAATTTGATATCTGGGATGTCTTCTTCGGTCAATTCTTCTTTCGTGTGGTCCTGGGAAAGTCGTGTGAATTTTGGTAAAATAATAAATTTTTCTTCACTAATCGAAGTGGCTGGAACAATTTCTTTTTCAGTGTTATTAATGGTACATTCAGTTCGTAAAATAGCTATTTCTGGTATGAAATGGTACTTTGTCTGTTGAGGGCATTTTTCTCTGATTTTCCCATTTTTGATTGAGAGAATACTTCCATCTTCCAATAATTTCAAGTCTCGTAGTGGAATTCTTCTAACTCTTGGGCAATTTTCGGTGTGATTTTTGAGGATATTCTTCATACATTTCGGGATTTCTTCTAATGAGTCTTGATCGCATAGGTAGTCGTTCTCTACTGGATGGCAATGATTGGTAGACCATTTCAACTCTTCTTCTCGTGAGAGCAAATAGGGATTGGTATAAGGAAGGGATTCGTTATTTTGTGGAATATAATAAAACTTGTATAAATCATATTGTTCTTTATAAACTAATGGAATCGATATCAAAAATAATAGAGTTTTGTTTTTGAAAATTACTTTCGTATGACACAATTGGTAGTAATCTTTCAGATGATGAACTGGTATGATATTTTCATTCTTGATCAATTTTGAGAATTTGGAATATGGTAAAACTGATTCATGTAACAAATGTAACCTTGCAAAACTTACAGCTGTCTGTATTTCATCTAAAACATTTTTAATTTCTTTCAATTCGAACATCAAAAGGTGCATTTGTTGAACTTCTTCTAATTGCGGTACAATTTGAAACAATTTGAGGTTTTCGGACATCATTTGGAATTTATTTGAATCGTACTTTCTGATTCAAGAGTTCTTCGAGAGTGTTAATGTTTATTTCATTTGAATGTCTCAAATATCTGTAATTTGCGGTTTGAGCAAAGTTCAATTTCGAATTTTTGTAGTTATTTATTTCGTTTTGATAATCGCAAATGATTTCTTCTATTTTGTTGAGATCTATGTGATAGACCAGTTGTAAATTCTTATTACTCAAATAAGCTCTTCCTAATAAAATGGGTAGTATGTTATTTTGGATTTGGATAATTTCTAAGGATATTGAAAAGGTGATAATTTTAGATAGTATCAGAAGTATAATACATCGATCCATTTTGAATCTGTAACAAAATTTTGGAACTAGTTCTTTCTTTGTTTCAAAATTTTCTTATGATAAATGTGTTTATTTTTCTTATCTTGAATACGATTCTTGTCAATTTCAGTTGCATCTATCTTTTTGAAAACAGGATCTAATTTTCGTGTAATTGGGTTTTTGATGTAAGTAGGATTTTTGTTCAAAGGGTGATCTTCTTTTGCTGATCGTTTCTCGTTAGTTTTTTCTAAACGTTCGATATTTTTTTGTCTGTTTTGTTCTAAATGTTTCGAAATATCGTTAAGGTTTTCGACGTAATTTTTGACATAATTTTGTAATTTTTCATTGTGGGTCTGTTCAATTGGTAATGAGTAATTCAAATCTGCTTTAATGATTTGCATAGGTGTCATCTCCAAACTCGAATGATTTGAGTTATTATAACTCAGTAATGCTTGGGAAAGTCTATTTTGAAAAGTTAAATTTTTCTCTGCAATTGTTCTCAATTGTTCGATTAATGTTGAATGAAATCGTTCTACTATGGAGTTGGAATTTGGATTATAGTTTGTTATGTAATGAATTTCGATCTTATGTACCTTACAAAAATCTTGAATGACATTATTCTTGAATTCTATACCGTTGTCACAAGTAATTTTGTTGGGAATACCATAATGGCTGAAGTAAATTAACAATTTATCTAAAATTTCTGTTCCTGTTTTTTGTAATAAGGGGTAACATTGTCCTAGTCTAGAAAAAGAGTCAACGATACTTAAACAATGAGTTTGATTAAATCTTATAGTATCGCAGTAAATGTGGGTAAATGGTTTTGATCCGATTGGGTTAGGTCTAAATTGTAATTGAATTGGGGTGCGTTCGTATTTACTTTTTTGACATAATTCACAGGAGTTGATATAATTTCGAACATCTTTATCCATATTCGGCCAATAATACTTCTTTTTTAAACTTATCAAATTTTCTCGTAATCCGCGATGGATGGTTTTTGTTTCGTGAAATTGTTGGATGCGAAGAAGTTGTTCTTCTTTATCTTCTACGTCTTCTAGAAAAATTTTGGAAATTTTTAAATCGAATGTTTTATAATCAAACTTCTCTTGCAAAATTCTAATCAGAGGTTTTTCTAATTCCTCGGAAATGAAATACAAAGTATACGATCTTTTTCTTTGAACGAATTCTTTGATAAACTTGATTAGGTCATTTTCAATTTGGTTTATGGAAACTCTGAATCTAAGTTTATCTCCAAAAATTTTTGTTTTCGTTACTCTATAATTTGGGGCTGTTTTGAAAATAATTTGAAGGGTTGCGGAATTTAAACTTCTTTCTGTAAATGGTAGTTCTAAAATAGGATTTTCTATATTACTGTGAACAGTCATGTTTTCCGTTTCGAAATCAATAATATTTTCGTTTTCATGTTCATTTGGGTCTTCGGTTGGGTTATTTGAATTTAATAAATTTAAACAATCGTCTAATTCTTCTGTTGTCACCTGATTAGCAATGGAAACTAAATCGTCTTCTATACCATTAATTTCAATGTTGTTTTCCTCAATTCTAATTCTCGAAAGGGCATCTGCGTTATTTGTGGAACCTTTTTTGTATTTAATTTCGTAATCAAATTCCTCTAGTTTGATTCGCCATCTCATTAAACGTGAATTTGGTTCTTTCACAGAGAATAACCAACATAAAGGTTTATGATCGGTGTAAATGGTAAATTTTCTTCCGAATAAATAGGGTCTAAAATGTTGACATGACCAGACGATAGCTAATAATTCTTTTTCTATCGTACTGTATCTAGTTTCAGCGTCGTTTAAAGTTCTGCTCGCGAATGCAATCGGTAGATCACTTGGAGGATTACCTTGAGATAACACTGAACCTATCGCGTAACCTGATGCGTCTGTCGTGAGAATGAATGGTTTATTGAACTCGGGATAACTTAATATGGGGTCATTCAATAAATTTCGTTTACAAATTTTGAATGCTTCAATATAATTTGGATCATCGATGTTGATTTTTGCATCTTTTTTGAGACAGGAAGTAAAAGGTTTTGTTAATTTCGCAAAATTTGGAATGAACTTTCTATAATAGCCTACTAAGCCAAGGAATGATTTAATTTCTCTTTGAGTTTTTGGAATCGGAAAATCGATTATAGCTTTTAATTTATTTGGATTCGGCTTGATTCCGTCTGATGTAATTATGTGTCCTAAAAATTCTATTTCGGTTTTAAAAAAATGACACTTGTCTGGTTGTATTTTTAAATTGTCAACTCTAAGTGCTTCTAAAATATTGTGGATATGGGCTAGATGTTGTTCTTCGGTTTCAGAAAATATTACTACGTCATCCATGTAAACGTAACAAATTTTTCCTATATAATTCCTCAAAATTTTGTTCATTTGTCTTTGGAAAGTTGCTGGGGCATTTTTGAGTCCGAAAGGCATTCTTAGAAATTCGTAGTGTCCGTTTTCCACAGTAAATGCAGTTTTTTCGATTGATTCCTCATCAAGTTCAATTTGGTGAAATCCGGAGGCTAAGTCGATTGTGGTGAAATATTTTTTGTTTCCTAATTTATCAAGTATGTTATCAAT
Source organism: Myrrha octodecimguttata (assembly GCA_958510865.1). Lineage (NCBI taxonomy): Eukaryota > Metazoa > Arthropoda > Insecta > Coleoptera > Coccinellidae > Myrrha > Myrrha octodecimguttata. Next base: position 19,996,233 of record OY294060.1, read on the forward strand.
TTGTGGCAAAGGATACTTATCGTCTATAGTTTTGTCATTTAGTTTTCGGTAATCTATAGCCATGCGCCATTTTGTTTTTCCGGATAGGTCTTGTTTTTTGGGGACAATTACGACAGGAAAAGACCATGGGGAATTACTGGGTCTGATGATTTTTTTCTCTAACATATCTTCGATCTGATTTTGAACCTCTTGTTTGTGTATTTCTGGGTATCTATAAATTTTGCAATGGACAGGGATTTCATCGGTTGTTCGAATTTTGTGTTTTATCGTACTTGAGAATTTAAGGGGTTGTCCTGGTAACTGTAAAACATCTTCATTTTGTTGAAGTATTTTCATTAACTGACTTCTAATTTTCGGTTCTAAATGAGATAGATCAATGGGAATATTTGAGGGGTTTTGGCAAACTTTTTGGTATTTGAAGGGAATTTGGCAATATTCATTGGTTAATCTTTGATTTTTGAAATCTAAATTTAATCCGTATTTATTTAAGAAATCTGCTCCAATTAATCCGTCGTAGTTTTTGTGGAATTTATACAAAATGAATGGATGAAAATCATCTACTTGAAATTCTCTAAATACAGGCATTAAAACTTTTTCGTTTGATGTTTCTTGTTTCATGCACGCGGTTAAAGTTGTCGGTTCATTGAAAATATTGTTTGGAAAATTATTATAGGCAAATTTAGGGTCTACTAAACATACTGAACATCCGCTATCTATCAAAAGTTTACATCTTGGATTTTCAAATTCGATGTAGGGTAATTGGTTTTTATTGTCAAGTGCAGAATTTAGGTCAATGAATCGTTCTGGGCTAGTTCTAAAAAATTTTCTTCATTATAACTATCTGGGTTTAATTGTGAATTTTCGAAATATTCATCTGAATAATTTTGTGGTTCAATATAATCGGTATTCAATTGTTCTGAAGTTGGTTCATAATTATTATCTGTACAAATTGATTCTGAAGTTGGTTCAATATGGGTTAATTCTTCGAAAGTGAAATTGGGATTTTGATAATTATTTCTTTGATTGTAATTTTGGAATTTCTTTTGTGGATTAACCTGATATTGAGTCGAATAATTTTGACGTTTTTGTGGATAGTTCCTGGTCTGAATAGACATTTTCTCAGGTGGGGTTTGTATTCTTTGATTAGGGTTTGGTTTGAAAACGTTTGTTTGAGGCTTCGATGAACTAGGGCCAAAAACTTGTTGGTTAGTTGGGAAATATCGGTTTACTGGGCGTTGTTGCAATTGAATAGGTTGTGAGGGGAAATTTGGATGATTTTGATTTAATTGATTGTGATTTGAATAATTCATTTGAAAATCTGTAGGAATTCGTGGTGTATGAAAGTGGTTAGTTGGGACTTGACGTCTATAATTTTGGGTATTTGGTTTCTGTGAAATTTGTGTTTTATAGTGTAGGAAAGGTTGTTGATAATAATAGAAATCTTGCCTGATGAAATTAACCATGTCGTCGTAATTCATTATGCCGTGACCTCTAAGGGCTGTTCTCAATTCCGGGTTGATATTGTACAAAAGAACTCGCGTTGCTACTCTAGAAGCGATGTTTTTCTCTTGTTCTTTTTCAGTGATACTCAATTCTGATAGTTCAACTTGGTAATCGTATTTATTTTTCAAATCGACGATTTTTTCTAAGAATTCTAAATCATTTTCGTTTCGTACTCGTTGAGCATTTTGGAGATCCCAAAATAGTACGGTTAAACTAATTTTTTCTTCGAATTTTAATTTTAAAAATTTTTTCAAATCTCTCCAATTTGAAGTAATTCTTTCATTACTACTAACAATTTCGCTAGCATTTCCTATTAATTTACTTTTTATGATATCTATAACTGCTTCATTCAAAATTGCATCATTTGATGAGAATCTACTATTGAATCTATCGCAATGATTGATAAATCGCGTAAGATTTGCAGGGCTACCATCAAATGGAACGATTGATTGGGCAAAAAGATTTATTAATTTCATTTTCTCAAAAACATTATTACCGTCTTGGGTCATTTTGATTTCTTTAATTTTTAATTTGGATATTGAATTAATTAAAATATTTACGGGGTCAATCTTGATCAATTAAAAATTCAAAACTTATAAACTAGGTATTTGTAAAAAAAAATTATACAAGTTTTACTCTCAAAACTGTAGGGAAAAGAATGGATATTATGGGTTTTTTAACTTTGGGCCAGGTTAATGACTGGGGAAATAGAGTACAGGAAATTGCTTTTTCTCACCTCCCTGAAGTCCTTGAAGATTTTTTTGTTGAAGTCGTCGAAGGGCGCTACTCAATCGATCGGGGCTTCTGGTTTCTGTTCCTTTGTTCGTGGTTGTACCTTCGCAGTTGAAACTGTTAGCCTTTGAAGATTCTCCGTGGATCTCTTGAATTTTCGGGTCACACTTTTCTTCTTTTCAAGACTGGCACAATCCCATCACCTCGTCGCCAATTATGTTTTTAAGGGAAGAAACCTTGTTTTTAAAAATCAACTTTATTAACTATAGGAAGCGTTTACAATCTATCTGATTACTCTCTGACTACTATCTCCTCGAGATTCACTGGGTTATCGTATTTAATACATCGGTTTGTCTGAACAAGCATAAATTCATGTGGGAAATAATATTTGCAACTATGCAACTCTAGTGTTCTCATATGGAGATTCTTATTAGGAAATAAGTATTGTGTATTATAGGAAAGAAGGGTTGGTATTACCTAACTATATACATTTTTGTGCGCATGTTCTAGGGGGCAGCGTGCTATCGTTTTGTCCATCTGTGTGTTATTCTCGAATTTTTTCACGGAAATGGTCCTGAACGACTAGGTCGTCCGTCAGCTGACGACACGATAACTGTCGAACGAAACGAGTTAGCAACTTGAAACTTTCAGATGAGGTCGCGCATTGAAATAAAGCGCTAAAGTGAGTTAATGAAACAAATCGCCTGAATGGTTTCGGAGTAAGTCGTTTGAAATTTTGAGATCAATCCCCTGATATTTCAGAAACTTTTTGAACCATTGAATTGAAAATTGACAGTAGGTTGAAGCATAAAAACGCACAGCTTATCACATTATATCGTTGAGATCAAACTGTCAGTAAAATTCGAGAAATTTTTTTTCGAAAATTTTTCTTTAGTACAGTAGTGTACTAAATTTCATTTTGATACGACCATAGTTTTTGCAGATATTGTAAAAAATATGTGAAATTTCGTGTTTTTTTCTCGATATCGTTGTTTATTCCAGAATAACTCGAAAAATACTTACTCAATCATGATGAAACTTGGCAGCTAGATTTATGTGTATGTGATGTTCGTGTCATTAGAACAATCTAAAATAAATTTGAAATTTTTGTCTGTATTTATGGAAATATTGGAAAAGTGAAATTTTGAACGGGTATATCTGCGGAATCATTGGGTGGAAGCGACCAATTAACGAATTCGGCCTTTGCAATTAAGGTCTGAATCTACTCTACAAATATCGAGTTCCTGATTTGTTTCTTTCGGAAGTAATTTTGTTCACGGTAGGCCTGTAGCGAGCGCCCTCTCTCAGCTCTTTCTTAAGTCGCGCGCTGTACCATCCCTTGCGTCTTAAGTTCCCTACGTTACCTGCTTGTAACGCTTGGCCACATCATCGGTCAACGTACAGGGGGCGCTAGCGCGCACGCTGTCCCTGGTAGATCCTCTCAAGATCTCGGAAGTACACTCATCCCCAACGGTCTGGTACACTCCCTTTTGATCCGCACAAGGGGTGTCCGCTCACGTAGGCATGAAAACGGCTCAGTTTTGTGCATGCCCTGACGAGTTCCCCCAAACTAAGCCGGGACGAAACATGACACTCTCCCAAAAAATTTGAAGCTACCTCGCAAACCTTCAAAAGCTTCAGGCCTAACGGCCGACAGTAAACACATACATTTCCGGAAGAATCGACTTAGAAACTCGATATTTGTAGAGTGGATTTGAGTCACAATTACGAAGGTCGAATTCGTTAATGGGTAAAAATCCGCTCAATGATTCCGTAGAAATACCCATACAAAATTCTATTTTTTCAATATTAATTATATTATATGAAATTATAAATTAGATCAAATTGAAATCCAGGAGTTTATCGAAAAATTTTAGAAAGGCACTTACGTGAAGCAGCTTTTGCGCGCATGTTCAAAGGATATCACGAAAAGTGAACATGCGCGCAAAGGCTGATTTCACATCAGTGCTTTTCTAGATTTTCTGGGCGAGAGATCAAGTTTTACGAGGTATCCAAAAATATAACATATAGAGTAATAATAATCAGCAAAATAAATTTGAACAGGGCGCCATACATTCGACGAATAGGCTGATATATACATAATGGGGAGCATCTTATTCCGGAACAAAGTTTCATCATTCTTTTTGGATTGAGACCGACAAAACAGCTTGAAAGTATACCTGCAACAAAAAAAGGAGATACAGAACCAGCAGGAAATGATAATATGTACATTTGGTTCCTGAATAGGAAGGTCTTCCGACTAGATCTAGCTCTCCATGCGATGATTGATCAGATCTTCATTTGTACGTTGAACGGTACATTCCCCCTATATTGGAGAATTATCTCTTCAACAATATGCTCTTGTTACATGAAATTTTTTGTTCATTTACCCTTGTCAATAAAGATGATTTAACTCGATCGTACCTAAAATTTTGATAAATCGTAAAATAAAATATCGAATAACAATTCTGGTTTCCTGATTATTGTGAGTTCGGAAATTTTTCGAAATATTACTAAATATATGTGATTCAGGACGAATCAAGTAATTGGTTGTTGAATAGCGACATGAATTTTCAAGCAATACTCAACCTTTCAGCTGCTCATTCTAAGGAAAAAGAGCATTTTCAATTTGCCCAGATGTCAGTAATTTCCGAACGAAGAGCTGTCTCAAAGGACTAACTTGTACTCATTGAAGAAAAATCCGTGATCAAATTCAGTATCAATCCTTATATTTATGTTGTCAGCACCTCGAAAAATTTCGAATTGATCAGATTTAAACTTGTTGTTAATTATCGACATGAAGATTTGTAACAAAGTTCATGCGGATTATTTCAATAAAAAAATTAGAGAATATTCGATATCTCAGAAACTAGTTGCCTTATGTCTTATTCTTTTATTTCTTTATTTTTTTAGAGTATATTCGATATCTCAGAAACTAGTTGCCTTATGTCTTATTCCTATGATGAGAGACATACAGGGAACAACCTGTTGAACTGAACAACTTCATACAGAGATAGAAGACGGTTGTTAGACACAACCATATGCAAGATCTCCGATAATTCTTCGGGATCAAACAGGTTGATATTCAGTTTTCGATCATACTTCCGAGACGAGCGGAATATGAAAAATGCATATAATTTTATATTCAGGAGAACTACACTGACCTCTAAACAACTACTACAACTGCATACTGGGAGATGACACGAGAAAATGGATTCGTTGATTTCCTTGTAATTTCCCGATTATTCTTAATCTCATCACGAGTTAATTCAATGCTCCTTTGAAGTTATTCCCTGGAATTGATCTCAATCTTGTTAACTGATTCTCGCATGTAGATCGATGAGGAATAGTCTAGTGGCTATAGGTCCGGAGATCTTGAATGTCATTAAATAGTATTTTTTCGATCTACAACACTGCCTTCGTAACGGTTGCGTGAGAATTTACGGATCTGCAGACTATAATGTAGCGTAGCCTAGTCGGGTTAACTGATATTTACTAATAATTTGGGTGAACGATGATTCGAAGAATCTACATATATTTATGAATATTATCAACTCAACTCAAAAACTGTTGATCCCTAGACATTGAAACTATTTTCGTATCAACAGGATTCATGCTGATGCTAATCTTCTGGTTGCAAATTTTCATACATTTTGATAATAGTTTTTCCATGAACAATATATAGTCGGATAAACATTGAACTAACAAATAAGAATGATAAAACTTAGATAAGCAATGACGTGAATTCAGCCGCTGTTGTGCGAAGGATAACACTGAAAGGGAACATGCACGCAAAAACTGCCGACTTTACGTCACTGCTCTTCTAGGTTTTCTCGTTTATATTTTTCATTCAATGTGAGCTTCAAATCCTCGAATGATTTCAGTCACTTCCACTCGAAGGAGAGCTTTCTGGACTGATCAAATCTCGCATAGATATTATTTGTTATGGAAGTTTATAGAGCACTCATTTTCATTATAATTTACATTTTACAATTTTCTATGCAACACAATACAGACGAAATTAGACATTATTCAACTCACTTTATGTCTTTTTCAAGAAATCCACTCTACCTCACTGTCGCAAAATAACTTTTCTCACCTCAATATTCCGAACACGATGATGAATACTAGAATTCCTTATGAACCTTTGATTCTTAGATTCATTCAGAATCACAGCTGGAATTATTTTTGAGACGAACATATAAATCCATCCCAAAACTCACCAAACATCTATGAAAACAGTAGGGTTCGACCCACCGGTTCAACATGCAAGCTTCCAACCCTCTGCACTATCGGGTTGTTCTTTCCTCTTCGCCGTCGATAGAACACATATTCAAACAATATTTGTACCGATCATTAGCAATACAATTCAGCTCCTAAATGTTAAAAAAAATCAAAAGGATCCTTATATCCTTCAATAAAATTCCTAGAGCGGATGATTCGAAAAACGTCGAGCAATATAGAGTATACTCTGCTGTCGAAGTAGGCTTCAGGAAATTTCACATAACGCCTTCTTCTTCTTCTATTTCCTAGTTATTCAAATAAGAGAGTAAACAATAAAGATATGGAAATCAGCCGAGTTGTATTATAAATTAATTTGACAAATTTATTTTTTAGTAAATTCTGCCTTCTATTAATTTTAGAAAATATGATCAAGACACGCTGAAAAAAATTAGATACCTACTCATTTCAGAATTCTCCGTCAATTTGCTACGTAAAAAATATTTGTTAAATGTACCGTCCCTTCTAAGAAAAATGAATTCATATTGAATATGCTCTCTAAAAAGATAGAATTGACAACATGAGCGATCAAATTGCCACAGGTACAAAATGTTTGTTGCAAGTAGCGAAAGTGCTCACTACTGAAATGTAATTTTATAGGAAATTTTAATATAGCTTCTCTGTAGAGACACAAATGGAATAATCGATTTCTGATGAAAGTCAATTTTGTTTCCATCCTATCCTTTCACTGAGTTTCTTGAATTTGAATTAAGCTTGATTTCTTCTTAATAGAATGAACAATCGAAGGTTCTTTGGTTCGTGTGTCGTACTGAAGTAGTTATTCGTATCGATTGACTGTCTTCGTTATAAGTATATTCCAATAATATTCTGAATGTTGTTACAGGAATTTACCCCTGGCTATAGCAATATCTTGTTCGTTAGTAACTGTCGTTTACGTAATGACCAATGTTGCTTTCTATACGACCCTGTCGCCAGAGGAAGTTCTTGAGTCTGAAGCTGTAGCAGTATCCTTCGCCAACCGACTCTTTGGACCACTAGCATGGACAATTCCAGTGTTCGTAGCACTCAGTACTTTTGGTGCAGTCAACGGTATACTTCTTACGTCCTCCAGACTATTTTACGCCGGAGCTTGCCAGGGCCAGATGCCAGAATTGTTAACTATGATTCAAGCCAAAACACTCACTCCTGCTCCATCAGTTCTGGTCATGGTAAGAATTCCAATTATTCTTAGATTTCGATTACAATGATGAGTTTTCCGTTTCAATATTGAAAATAAATCGATTCTACTTTTTTGATGAATCCAAAGCTTTCTCCCTACCAAGAGATTCCAGAGTGATAATTCCAATAGGGTATTAATAATGCAACGACATATTACTAAATGTTATTTTATGTATATTAGTTGCAATCTTGTGATATGTGTAGATCACTTTTTTCATTAAAATATCATGTTGAATGGTCATCTCATCAATAAAACTGAATGCTGCAAAGCATTCAGTACGTTGGTGCCTAACGTCCCATCTTGAACAAAATAGTTTCTGCAAAAAAATACTTAGGAACTCAATATTAATAGTGTAGGTTTGAACCTTGATAGCGGATGGTTAAAATCCAAACAACGAGTTAGTAGATATATCCAACAGATGATCATTTTTTCATTATTTTCAAAAATACTGATCGGATTGAACTGAAAGCCTAAACTTAAAATAAAAAATTACAGCTTGAAGGCTAGTGCAGGTCTCTGTAAGGAACATATGATTAGATGTTCATAGTTGTATCAAATATTTGAGAAATGAATTAGATAAATTCTCTTTGAAAATTGTTCTCATAACATTCCCTTCCAAATATTTTCGAAAGAAAATTGAAGCAATTTTATTTTCACATTGTGGTCAAGGTCTGTGACATGAAGATATGGTGTACAATTTTAGAAAAAAAATACTCAAAACAAGTTGGGGAATTCAGTTGAATGACATTTCGATTTGCACGCTTGTTCTGGGGAACAGCGTGCCATCGTTTTATCCAAGCGTATTTTTTCGAATTTTCACCCCAAAATGGTCTCAAACGACTAGATTGGACCCACCGGACAAATCCAGTGTCGAAATCGATTCAGTCCAGCCAGCCGGCTGTTCGTAGGCACGATTATATCGACTCGAAACTTTCGGGGTGGGTTGCATTTCGAAATGTGACGGTTGAATTCTTTAATAGGCAAAACGGAGTTGAAGTCATTTGAAATTTTGAGGTTATTTCCCTGATACTTCAGGAACTACTCGAGCGATTAAAATGAACCTTTGCAGTTAGTTGTTGAGTTTACCCGCAAATAATTTGTGGACATTGTTCTGATGAAAAATATTTTCGGAAGCAATTCATCAGATATAAAACAAATTCTTTTCAGGCCTGAACCCTATATTTCACAGCAGTGTACCATTTTATAGTTCGATACAATTTCAATTTTCGCCGATTTTGCATATGCAAAATTCATTTTTGTTCGCGAAGGGAAGGTGGAAAATCATTAGTGTAGTTTAATCCACCAAAAATCAATTATTTATACAAAACACACAACTATATTTGTAATCTCTGCGTAATTTTCTTCAGCAATCAGTCCCTGCATAATATTTACCAACTGTATTTTAACCGACAAACAATTCATTCAGATATCTAATCATTTTTGTGAAAACCCCAATTTGAACAAAATGAAAATTCTCCTGCAAATGAGCACAAACTGAAACGATTCATTATTCTAGTTGGAGTGGATTTTTGATGAACTGAGTACCTACAAAATTTTTGTTTGAGTTCAATTGAACTAGACATGCAACTTCTATTCCGATCACCAAGAATACAGTTCAAATTACTTGAAATGAAGTATTCAGAAAATATATCAGTTCAACCATGAATTTGTAACCAAATTATTCATATTGTGAATGCTTGATGATATTGTATCTAATATTTTGTTCCTATAAATTACTAACAGTTTTTGAACCTTCGAAGAATTCGTGAGATTGTAGACATTTAAAAGTCTGCGTTTGCAGAAACAGCTATTCGACACCTCATATGTTGCATATTTCAACCCCTTTTAAGTATATATACTTCAGGGTTGAAAAATTTCAAAATGTGTAGTTTTAGTGACAAATAATATTTACCAAGTTTGGTGATTTGAGCTTGATATACAATTTTTTTGTTAATCTTCAGAGGGGTGTAACTTTTCGGAGGGAGGTTTTTCAAAAAATGTTATACCAAATACCAACCTTAATTTACATCACAGAACCACCTCTTATATTTTTTCGGTGTTATTCAGATACACTGTATATAACAACGAAATTAATGTCTTGGAATGAATCAACCAATTCTGCCTATCTATAACCGACAGTAATCAGGGTATGAGCTGAAATTATTTTTGACTGGACAGGCTGATACGAAAGTGGCGAAACACAATACTACTGTGTTTCTCCAAATGAAAATGCCTAATTTCGTATCATACTCATCATCTCCATGAAATTTTCATTCAGAAATACCCTACTTCTCATCATTTATGTCGGGTACTTTTTGACGTTGACCACGTTTGTCGACAAATTCCACAATCACTATGGTTGAAACTAGGATCCTATCTTGAAAATCGTTCGTGATAATTGTACAATTATTTTAATAGAGTTCTCACGGAGCTCTGAAGTCTTCTGGGAAATTTTCGGACGGCTCTACAGGTGGTCTAAAAGGCACTATGAGTTTTAGAATTTAGCTAAAGATTTTTATAAGTCCATTCAACAACAAATAAAAACTATCCTAAGGGTATACTCCCGCCTAAAACAATCAGAGCTTGCCATGGAAAAAATGGATTTGAAATTTAAAATCATCAGTTTTTCGAAGCACCAGTAGACTTATTCCTGAATTTATAGAAGACTTGTGGGTTTTCTGAGAATTCAATTGAAAAAATCGTACACTTATCCCATACGGTTATCAGGATATGATCCTTAGTGTAAACCATTATAACCCTGAAATTTCTCAAAACAGTGGCCTACGTCAAAAAGTAAAAAGGATAAATGATTTGAAGAGGGGTTTCTAAATCAGAAATTGGAGTATGAAACAAAATATAAATTAGGAGAATGATTCGAAATTGGGCATTCTCAATGAAGAAAACAGAGTCGTATCGTGCTTCACTTTTGGACCAACCTATACAGTCGAAAATAATTCAAGCTTATGCCCTGGGTACTGTAGATTTAATTTTAATCATTCTCCTGGCCCAATTTTTCCAAAAGTTATCGACCGATTGACTCACCCTGTATAACGAAAATATACAGTGACGTTCATTTGTTTTTCTTCTAACCAAAATAGGGTTGCCATTGTCCAAACTTGATACGGGCGTTTTATGTAGAGGCCAGACATCAAATAAGGTGATCCCATGAAATGTATTCAACACATTAGAAATGCATTCGAAGATATTTTCAATTTCAGCAAAAGAGATGGAATAATTCAGAGAACGTTCCTGAATGCTGCACAGAAAATGTATCGTATGTTTAGGAATTCACTTGAATCATGACTATACAGGGTCATTCCGGAGGAAACCGTCAGATTTTGGGATAAGTTTACACTAGTCAAGACAGTCTCGGGACAATGCTTGGTTCATGGTTGGGGGTCTCTGTTGAGAATATCCAGGGTGATTTATCCGATTCGACCGATTTTACTTTTATTGATAACTTTGGAATGGCTTGTTCTATTTCAAGGACATTAGCGTAGATTATAACGTGATTACTTGGTGTTTTTTCAACCTGCACAATTAACCTGGAATTTTCACAATTACAACCGATTATTTTGAAAAAGACTTTAAAATAAATGAATGTGCTCATCAATGTTATACTTCGCTGAAAATTTAATCGAATGAGCCAGACCAGAGTTATCAATTGAAGTAAAATTGGTCGAATCGGACAAATCACCCTGTAGATTCTCAATAGAGACCCCCAACCATAAACCAAACATTGTTTCGAGACTGTCTTGACAAGTGAAAACTTATCTTAAAATATGACGGTCTCCTCCGGAATCTCCTTGTATGGACCAGTGAAAATCAGATTAAAATCAACGCAAAATTTGTCTGAGGCATTTCAGATTGAATGGGTCATTTCAGATTGAATGTTATTGCCATCAACATTCCTAGTTTGAAAAAAGTAAATATTTGCCCTGTCATAATTTTTCAATTACTTTTAGATTATTCGAATTGAGAAATGCTTTCGTTGTTGCAGGCTCTACTTTCCATGCTTTATTTGACAGTATCGGACATTTACGCCCTCATAAACTACGTTGGATTCTCCACATGGGTGAGTTTATTTGGTTTTTTCATCGGAATAAAACTGGCCAAATCAAGATTCATTGTGTTAATAAGAAATCTTCACACTATTTCCGAAATGTTTCTACTGAAAATGATCCGATTGATTCACTGAAAATTATTCGCAGTGTGAGAAACTTGTCAATTCGTTATCATCCGTAGAATACTGTGAGTTATCGGTTCAATACAAAAGCAGTATCTTTACACTCCTTTGAATAATCAAGTGATGGATACGTGCTCGGAAACATTCTCATTCGACTATTTCCAGGACCCTACGCTTGGAAACTTTCAATTACTCTCAAAACAAATTTTTCAATCAGAATACGGCTTTTCCAACACTAACATAAAATTCATTGATCAAATTTATTGACATTAATTTAAATATAACAAATGAATTGAAATCGACATTTCCTATCATGCAAATTCTTCAAATTCAAATTATAAACTCGATAATTGCAGGTTTGGATCTTAATTACGAAGACTGAATTTCGCAGATTCCGCAGATGAACCCATTCAATTTTTTCCCCAATATTTCCGGGAATACATATTGAATCGAATTCAAATCCAGTACTTGACAGCTTGAAGGTTCGTACTGACTTTCGCGAGGAAAATATAAGTAGTTCTAATAACACCATCATCATAAAATATTGCACAGAGTTGTTCATCAGCATTTTCGAACTAGCTACAAATTCTCATTATTGTTGAACCAGGGTTTGTTGAGTTTGTCCATTTTTGATTTGAACAAAAAGTTTGAAAAACACTTTATATTTCGATAATTTATTTTCTTACTGAAAATAGTTCGCATATTCCATAAAAATCTGAAAATCACAATACCTATATTCCTCACGATACATTAATTGCCCCATTACTATTTATTGATATCATCAACTTCAATAACCTTAATAACAGGAGAAACTAGAAGCTATAAATATCAATTTTGTCAACTATTCAATGATAATCACTAACAATAGTTATTATATATTTATTATAGCTCAGCATTGGAGTATCTGTTCTCTGCGTGCCATGGTTGCGGTGGAAACATCCAGAGCTAGAGAGACCCATCAAAGTGAATCTTATCTGGCCCTTTCTATATATACTGGCCACTATCTTCATCACTGCCGTACCAATGGTAGCTAGTCCTGTGGAAACCGGTATAGGAATACTTATGATTTTGTCTTCAGTGCCTGTGTATTTTGTACTTATATACTGGCGAAATAAACCAAGGTGTTTCTTGATGATGATCAGTAAAACTACTGTATTCTTACAGAAAATACTTCTGGTTGTTGGAAAGGCAAAAACTGCACAATTATGAAAAAATTATGAATGGATATTGTTATAGAATACTCAATTTGGCATGGAGGTCATGGAATGGAATATTTGTTGTTAATATTGATGAAATGATATTCGAAATTACGACCAAATTTGGTAATAATCCAAATACACTGAAATGTATGTTTGCTGAATGTGTATTGACCAAGCCTAGGAAATATACAATGCCTCGGATTAAAATGTTTCACATGGAATGTACGAATTTCCGCTTTGAGTTTTTGTGTGCTCGTTCTAGGACTATATTATACCAGGTCAGCATAGCCATCTGAGTCCACCAAACGAAACATTAGCGGGTTAGGCTGATTCGACGCTCCTTCATTGTCACCTCAACGTAGAAGTTCCAGTATTATGTCTGATTTCTACCACGAAAGTTGTTTCAAGTTGAAACGATTAAAATGAATTGATGAATGGATGAGGAGAGAAAGATAGATAGACTCGGTGGGCTGTATTCATTTTTGAACGCCAATCAAAATGAGGTAATATGAATCTTTATCTTGCTGGTCTCACAGCGGCACCCGCTAAGGCTTTTCTTCTTTCAATTCGGCTTTCTCTTACAATATTGGAAATGACGGTGATAATTTAATACTCAAGCGAAACTTGGGAATGACTACCAGAATGATCAAACACGTTTGGTTCCCTCCTGACTAGACCAGACAGATGGAACGTTCACGTCTGGAGTCGAGAAGCAGTAAAATTTCCTCTATATAGAAGAAGCCTAAGGCGCACAGAGCCCCGTAGATGTTACCAGACGATTAAAACCGACAAAGGTTGAGTCATCATTTATCTTTTGGTTGTGCATCCCCTCTGTGGTTCAGATTTCACGAAGACGATGTTTCGACACCAGGCCTATCTCATAAAACGAACGTTACACTTGCTTGAAACTCTCTTTATGAAAGAAAGGGGATACTCCATTGCCAGTTTCTCGACTCAGGAAAGTAACCAACCACCTCTGTGGTAACTATCTGGTCCGCGAACAGTAACGATTATTTAGGTTGAAAAAGCTCAAATACTAGTTGTCCGCCGACATCGACACCTCATGCGTTATCCCTAAAGGGGCCATTTATGCGAGGGAGATTCGGGTATTTGGGTAATCGGGGATTCATCCTATTGGTCGAGAGATTCACCCTATTGGCTGACCACGATCACGTGATCGTAACCTTCTCCGCTTAGGTCTATAAAGTTATACGCAACCTACCTCCCCACAACGCACAACGCCTTTTTCCAAGACAAGAAACCAGTAGTCAAACTTATGGTATTTCCTCTCGATCTGGTACTATTATTACAACCGAAGTGTCCTCCTTGAATGATACGGCCGCCCGAACGTACTTCAAATCAGATAATAATGACTCACATGATGAAGCCCGTTTGAATATAGACTGGAACGAGCCCAAAATATCTGACTCCATGTCAGTGTATTTTTCGAATTTTGATCGTTTTTATCCATTGATTACTACATATAGAGATATGTTTTGAATGCTTCATTGTGAAACATGAAATCTAACCAAGTTCAAGTAATTGGACTCTTTCCATTTTTCTTTGCTGTGCAGTTTTCGTTAAGGCAGATTTTGTTATTACCAAATTATTAGGACTTATTCATGAATTCATCTGGAGGCTGATCAAATTTGGTTTTCTGTACTGTACAATGAAACATAATCATATGACAATAAGTGTTTGTAAGCAAAAATAAAAATGGAGCAAATGTGAGCAAAAACCCACTAATTACGATTCACACCAAGCTGAATACCAGTAACGGAATATAAGAAGGCCATACAAGCAGAAATAAAGGAAATTGTTTGTTTTCCTTTATCAGATCTGAGTGTAGTGATGACTACGTCATTAAATATGAAAACATTTACTAAATTCCTTTAGAAAAATAAACATGTTGGAGGAGCGATTAAACTAGATATTTAATCAGGAAAGGTGAAATTCCAATGTGTATTTTGGTTCATTTTCTTTTCACATAATTTAACTTCAAAATTTTCATTTCAGGGTTTATTTTTTCAGTGCTTATTCAGAAACGGTAATGTGTTGTCAGAGATGAGTTTAAAATAGATACTGTAGAACAGAACAGTCGACACGCAAAAGCAGATCCAAAAATTTTCACAGCAATGTAACACTTAAAGCAAGTCGAAAAGGTATTTTAGCATTTCTCCAAACAGTTCCAACTCAGGAATTAGACAGAATATTTGAATGATACACAAGAACACACAAAAGAATTTAAGAGAATTGTTTTCAGTGATTTGTTTCACTGGGAAACCGTAGAAGTGTAATATCAGGAGCATCTGGAATTCAAACAGTTTAGATCTGGTGTACACATCCGGTTTATCTAGCTCTGGAGCCGCATCGGTGTCGTAATTAAGGTCTAAAGTACACAAAAATAATGGTAGAATGCACACATCTGGTGCCGTTGATGTGCCATACCTGCGATCTGAAGTACACTGTGGCACTGGTAAAAAAAACCGGATGTGTACACCAGACCTCAATCTACTTGGTAAAGCATAATTTACTCACAATGAATAATCAGAAATGTGGCGTATTCATTGCACCACTATTTAAATTCACTCTTTACAGGGCAGTATTTCGCGTTATTGGAATACCGTTTTACGTAGTATATATCGGAATTAAAACAAAACATTGTTCACTGATTCATCATAACACAGTTTACGGTTTGAATGCCATCGGTCTAGGACTTTCAATGGAGGCAGTAGGGTGGTCCTCATTTTTCGAAGTGAAAATATCAATGGGGTATATGTTCTCTGTGCTTTAATATGAATACAGATTTTTAATTTGATTTCTTCAATAAAGTTTAAGAGTCATACGTGTAGGTATATGAACGAAATCAAACAAGAATACAACACGAAAGAAATGACAAATAATTCAGAACAACGAAACAATAGACTGAGGTCTGCGACCTACTCAGGTAGTCAGTCTAAAATGAGGTAAGTGTATCATATTTCTAGCTCTTGTGTTGTAAGAATGGAAATCCTTGTGTTCCAAAAAGTTCGACGACCTTCGATGAGCATACTTGTGACATTCGTAAACAAATAAAGAGGAGAAGGTGAAAACACCCAAGTCCTTGTGAGCATTCTTGCAGCAATCCCTGTAACCAAGCCCTGACATGACCATAATGACTCGACATTGTAAACCGAATATTCTAAGACTAGCTGCAGAGCTTCCCCAAACAATCAATCCATACCTAATAAAGGACTCAAACAATGAAGATTACTTAGTTTTGAGTACTCTGGGTGATACAGAGTTAGTGAGATGTCTGAGGAGTAAGACGCTCTCTTCTAGCCTTCTAGCAAGATTATCAACATGTGCATTTCAAGTAAGATGTGATTATAGTATGACACTCAGAGAATTGACACCTTCTGCAACTACCAGAGGAATGGCATTGTCTAAGACTAAAAACCACTCTCTCAGTCTTACTCCAACTTGTACAGAGACATCCTGCTTGGTTGAATTTATCGTGTATGTTGTGTTACCTATAATTAAGGCGCATCATTTGAATTTATCAACAAGGTACATGTTCTTATCTGTGTCCATGTGTGGTGTAATTTTTTGAGCGTTTCTGTGTTTAAATGAGATTCGGTTTTCCGAGAGTGAACATCCTCAAAATAAACGAAACAAGTCTTTGATTCGAGATCTATTCTTTGAACCTTTTCAAACTATTGGTTGGTCGGCTTGCTGTTACTACAGTGAGAATTTCCATTTTAGTTTGGTCAATGTTTGAAGGTAAGAATTTCGTGTTTTTCGAATGAGAATGTGACTTTATTCTTACAATGTTTGTAGATTTAATAAATCGAAGCAATTTATCTGCGAAGATTCCTCCACCCTATTCTACTACTATTATTAAGAAAACCCCGTTTCAGCATAAACTCAAACATAGTTCATTCTTAGTGAACCACGCCAAGGCACCCGACAATGCCCCATCAAAAACGGTCACTCACAATATTTATATCCCCACAAGTAATAGATATGGTGTGTTAGTTGAACAGTTCTTCAAGAAATCAGGGAAATAATTCATTTGAATTAAACAATCAAGGAGCCCAATACCAAGACCTGTTGCACTTATATTGTCACAGATTGCAAGTCGTACGACGATTTGTCAAAAATTATTCCACAATACATGCATTCATTAATTTCGTGATCAGATATATTGAACTGTTTATATTTTCCTCTAACAATATCACAGAGAGATCATGAAAATCGCGTGATTCACTATTCCCGAGTACGTCAATAACATTCCCCTACTTTTTTACATACGAAACCTTCCTGATTGAGAACTTCAGACTATCAGAAACACTCACATGAAAGGAAAAACTAGCTGTGGTCATGTTCTTCGGTAATGACCTTGACATGATAGGGAGAATCCTTGTGAAGTAGTCATTGAAGTGATTAGCAGTAATTTTTGGGGTGGATGTGGGTCTAGGTGAAGTACTCGTTTTACTTTTGATACTCCATACAGCTAGAATATTGGATAATCTAAATTTCGAATTTTCGATTAATTTGAGTCCCTGAGTCCCATCCGTTCATCATCAAACCAATCCAGTTTTTCAGACAACCCCGAACCCTCGAAAGTATGTTCCGGAAACGCTAGCCATTGCTAGCTAGCCATAGCTAGCTCATGCCTGCATAATAGTACATGCATGAGCTGCTTGGTTACTGAATGAATCAAGTCAAGGCAGCAGCAATGAAATGTATGAGTTAGCATATGAATTCAACAATCATTTTACTAAGGTCGCATCAAGGCCCATCAGCTCAGATTTGAAAAAAAATCGCAAGAGTAAGAAGAATATCTCCAGGTCTTTTCACTTGTTTGAAGTTGATGAGAATAATGTACTTTATGTTGTGAAGAAAATGAAGAACAAGTTATCAACTGGATATGACGATATTCCTCTTAGTATACTAAAACATCATTTATCAGACATTATCAAGCTATATTTTAAATTGTTCCTTCGAGACTGGAATTTTTCCTGATGCTCTAAAGATTACATTTATCAAGCCCTGTCATAAAAGAGGTGACCTTGATGACTTCAACAATTACATATGAATGAGTTGAATTACATCATTAGCTTAAATATTCGAAACAATTCTTGCGAATCATCTAGTTAACTTCTCCTGTAAATTTAAGATTTTATCCAACAACCAACACGGATTCACAAAAGGTAAAAGCACAGAAACGGCAATATTCGAATTCATCCAAAGAATATATTCATCTCTTGAGAAAGAGATGATACCTGCAGGATTGTTTGTAGATCTTTCTGGCGCTAATCTACTTTTGAATAAACCAGAGAAGAAGGGAATTAGAGGCATACCCCTCAAACTGATAGAGATTTATCATAACAACAGAAAACAAATTGTAGTTTCAGACATAGATGGTGAAAAGTTTCTGTCATCCGAAGAAAG
Organism: Myrrha octodecimguttata; assembly: GCA_958510865.1. Lineage (NCBI taxonomy): Eukaryota > Metazoa > Arthropoda > Insecta > Coleoptera > Coccinellidae > Myrrha > Myrrha octodecimguttata. The sequence continues at coordinate 20,014,750 of OY294060.1, forward strand.
CTTACTTATTGGAGTACCTCAAGGTACTATCTGTTAAGAAATATGACGGCAGAATCCGATGAAAACTACAAGATAGTAGTAGCTTTTTCATTCTGAAGAATACTTCTATTATATAGGGTCTTTCAATAAGGACGGGTCGATTTTGACATGAAATAAATCAAATGTCTGTAATTTTGGATGATTGAGCCGAAAATGGTCTCAATCGACTAGGTTGGACTCACTGATGACGAATCCGGTGTCAAAATCGATTCTGTCCGCCCGGCCGGTTGGCCGGCCGTAGACACGATAACTGTCGAACGAAGTGAGCTAGCAACTTGAAACTTTCAGGGTAGGTCGCGCATTGGAATGCCGCGGTTGAGTTCGTTAATGGGCCAAATCGATCAAATAGTTTCGGAGTTATAGGCATTTGAAGTTTTGAAGTTATTTATTTTTTATTTCAGAAACTACCTGAGCGATTGGATTCAAACTTGGCGGTTAGGTGATTGCCATGGTGATTTGGCATTACTAACTGAATAAAAAAATATAGGTTAGAAAGACGACGTTAAAACAACATGGCCGCCACAGGCTGCCAACATCGACCCGTCCCTATTGAAAGACCCTATACAACTGATCAACTTGACAACTAGGAAATTTCACAATTGTCACTCCATTGTTTCCAACTCAACCCCTAGATAGACTAATATAATATAACTTCAACATGTCCCCTCGATTTGAAATCTACCATTAGATTGAAATCGTTGTAAATGAATTTCAATACAAGTTCTCATCCAAAAATTGTTACTGTAACATATGGGACCAGCAAATAGACAAATATAATCTTACTACACAAAGTTAACAAACATTCGAATTAGCTCTCATAATGTTATGCTTCTCTGAACTTAAAGACTTTGTTAAAATGTTAGCAACATTCTGTTCAGAGGATATATATTCAATAGAAATTATTTTTGAGTTGACAATATCCTTCAAAAAATGATGTTTTATGTCAATGTGCTTGAACCGTTTACTATTCTCAATAGTATTGGCAATTTGAATGACACCTTCATTGTCATGTATAATATACACATCACATCACTATGACCATTTAAGTCACTATACAGTCCCTTTGAGAACCAGGCGACTGGGCACCCATTGTATAGAGTTACAGATCCTGACACACTCTTTCTGTCTGTCTGGCAGCCGGCCCAGTCTGCATCCGAGTAAGTTTCCCAGCAAGTCTCATTGGATTTCTTGAAACATAAGCCAATATCTTTAGTTCCTTTAAGGTATCTCAACACTCTCTTTCCTTACATCCATAGGTCTGTCCAGGTATTGACTCATATATGAAGTAGAAAATGAGATTGATGTTGCTACAAACATAAGAGTTCCAATTAGCTGGCTATATGGAACTTCAGTCACAATAATTATTGGTTCACTATCTTCGAGTTGATAACCTTTGTCAAATAAAATTCTTGGAGCATGCTCTCTATTTGCCTTTTCTGCGTGATTTTCGAGTGTTTTATTTTCTTTCAATATTTCCATTCCCAGGAAAGTTTTAGGAAAACCAAATTTTTTCACATTAAATTCTTCTCTCAATTTTTTTACAATTATATTTATATTTACTTCCAGTCCAGTTATAACGATGTCATCAACATATATGAGTATCCATACTTTGATTTCTTTTCCATTATACAAGCACACATCATGTTCCGATCTTTTGAATCCCGTCTGTTCGACAAAATCGTTGAACCTTCTGTTCCAACACCTTGGGCTTTCTCTCAGACCATAAAGTCCTCTGGTAAGTTTAAGAACTTTGTTTCCTTCAACCCTTTTACCTTCTGGAGGTTTGACATAAACTTCTGATTCCAAGTATCCATTCAGAAAAGCCGTGGGTACATCCAGTTGTCTTAAGTTCCAATCCATTTCTACTGTGTAGGCCAGTAAAGTTCTCAAAGTCGACATTATTGCCACTGGAGCATAGTTCTTCCCAAAATCAGTATTCTCCTTCAACTGAAAACCTTTTGCTAATAGTCTGGCTTTCTTCAATCCATTATCCTTTGTTTCGAAAATCCACTGCGTTTGAATTGCTTCCTTATCATTGGGTAATTCTATCTCTGTCCATGTTTCCATTCTTCTCAAAGCATTTATCTCTGTGTCTATAGCTTCTTTCCATCCCTTGTTTAAAGCTTCTTCGTAGACTTGAGGAGCTTCTCTTTCATTTATGTGACAGTAGGCTTCCTGTTACTCGTCTTCTGATAAATAATATGGCATATGAACTTGTCTTCCACTTCTTGTAGTTCTGATATTATTTTCTTCTCTTCTTTCTCCGTTCTGTTCTTCATCCTCTATATTCTGTACTAATTGGTTTTCTTGTTCTTCTCTTTTCTCTGCTTCTCTATTGTTTTCAATGAAATGGTTGTGATTATGATCATTGTTTTCAATTTCATTTTCAATTTTATATCTATAATCCAGTTCATCAAACCTGATATATCTGGTACATGTTACTGTATCAGTCGATGGGTCCCACACTTTGTATTCATTTTTAGTATGACCAAGTAGTCTCACTTTCTCTCTTGGATCCAATTTATAAGGTCTAGGCAAAATTACCATCCATCCTCTACATCCAAGTGGTTTCAACCTGCTAAGCATTAAATCACTGCCGATTAATCAACAAGGTAGCTGTCAGAATAGCATGACCCCAGAGCTTTCTAGAAAGATTTGATTCATCAAGAATAGAATGAGCTTTTTCTAATATTGTTCTATTCATACGCTCACTCTTTCCATTCATTTGGGAACTGTATGGCATTGAATATTCAATTGATATTTCTTCGTCTTTACAAAAATTCTTGAAATAGTCAGACGAATATTTTCCTCCGTTATCGCATCGAATCCGTTTCACTCTCATACCTTTTTCTATCTCTAATGCATTTATGTATTCTGTCATGTTGTTTGCTACTTCTGGTTCATTTTTCAATAGGTAGTTATAACAAAATGAGAATAATCGTCGAGGATTGTTCGAAAATACCTGTAGCCTTCTGGAGTTACGGTTCTCATTGGTTCCACTAAATCTGAATGAATTAATTCTATAATGGAACTAAATTGTGGTCTTCTTATTTCTTTAAACGGTAGCCTAGTGCTTTTATTTTTTATGCATGTGGCACACATTTTCGCACTATGAGGTAGGTTCATAATCTTTAAGCCTTTTCTATTTATGTGTCCCAATCTTAGATGCCATAAATCTTCTTTTTCTTGATGTGTATAATGACATTCACTCTCAGTAAATAAGTTTAGTCTGGGTATATTCAATATTCCTCTTTTTTCTCCTTTATATTCATTTCGGTATGATTTCATTATCAGTTGTCCTTCTTTGGATATTACTTTCTTGCTTTTGTTCGTTAACTCACTCACCGATAAAAGGTTATGTGCAATGCCGTTAACTGTCAGTATTTCTACTTCGATTGGAATTTTACCATATCTTGCTTTTAAGTTCTCCCTTTTCTCCGTGTTATCTCCTTTTTGTTTGAATTTAAGCTCCATATCCAGTAAACTTGATTAAGCTTATTCCATTGTAAGCTCTTTTTCATCACCCATTGTTTCCAACGTTGTGACTACCATGTCATAACAGTCGGGCAGCGACCAGAAAAGATGAGTCAGCTTGTCAGCTTCTTCTAAACGTGTTCCTGAAGATTCCAGCTCATTTATTATTAAATTGTCGAACTTCATCATGAAGGATAGTAACTCTTCTTCCTTGTTGCATTTCAATGCCAATAATTTTTTTCGTAAAAACAATTTATTGAATACACTTTTCCACTCGAAAACTCGTTCCAATGCGCCGATCATTTGCTAAAGTTTCGCATTTCATTGTTATTTCCATTACTTGTCCGTCACACACAGTTCGGAAACGAGATTCCATCCTGTAGTTTCGGGAAAATGCACAACGAACTCGCCGACATTTTACCTCACATCGACCAACCACGCTCTGCTGTTGAGAAATATGATGGCAGAGTCCGATGAAAACTACAAGATAGTAGTCACTTTTCTTTATTCTGAAGAATACTTCTATTCCACAACTGATCAACTTGTCAACCAGGAAATTTCACAATTATCATTACATTGTTTCCAACTCAGCCACTAGATAGACTAATATAATATAACTTCAACACTATCGTGTGACCTATACTGTTCATAGTTTATGACGATTATCTACCAGATGTTTTGGAGGTAGATTCTGTCGATCTTCAGAAACTCAACCTGAATGAGTCGAATCCCCTAGATATTTTGGTAGAGGAGGCTGACAATCTGCCAATACTCACACCCAACGAGCTGAATGTGGATGCATAATTGTATGCTGATGATACAAATAGGGTGATATCGTCCCATAATATTGAAGCAGTAAATGAAGGCCTGATATCTGCTATTTCTAAGATAGAAGGATGATGTAGAGCAAACGCTTTAAATATTAATGCCGATAAAATGGAGAAAGTATATTTCTCCAATAAAAGATCAGACAAGACCTATCCAAAACGTATCAAAGTGAAAGACGATCATATTTTGGCTGACTCCAGTACAAATCTCTTGGGTATGTTAGTGGACGAACACCTGACTTGGGATCAACATTGTGATACTTTGACATATCTAAACTGAATACAGTGATCTACACAATGAAAGCTGTAAGGAATCAAGTTAATCTTAGCACCTTAAGGACCATTTACTTCGCTAACTTCCAATCTCTTTTATAATACGGCATTATTTTTGGGGTCCCAGTTCACAAGCTAATCATAAATTTACTATTCAAAACCGGGCTATGAGAACCATGTTAAATATGAATTTCAGATCATCCTGTAGAAGTTGGTTCAAATCTAGTAACATTATGACGCTGCCAGTTCTATGTATTTATAGAATTTTACTTTCTTCTCTAAAATATCCATATTATTTCGAGGAGTATAAAATAATAATCCAACTAGGAGAACTCATGAATATTTTTTTGCGATCCATAAATTTTCGAATACCGAGCGGAGCACGTTATACAGTGCTTTCATGATGAAAGGAACAAATTTATTTGAAAATAAGGTTTCCATTTCATGTTAAAATCCTCGGACACGTCGATTATTATATTTATTTGGGCATTTTTTGCGATTAAAAATTTTGTATACTTATTTGAGAGCTATGACTTTGTCATTACTTTTTTTAAATGTGATACCCTATATATTATTTCACTTTACAATTCTACGATAAATTCTTATTACTTTTTGTGAACATACCATATGCCTAAACTCGATGGATTCCCAGATATAACGGAAATAGTCGATAAGGAAAGATACGATATGAAAACACACAAATGTAATTTCTATTTAATTATTGATGTTCAATCTGTTGGCCGTTTACTTCGAGGCATTTTTGAATTCGATACAATATTTCTCGTTGCATATTTTCAATTACTTCTGGACTGATAAGTAATAATTTATCGCAGAATTGTAAAGTGAAATAATATACAGGCTATTATATTTGAAAAAAGTAATGACAGAGTGATAGCTCTCAAATGAGACACCTTGTATACAAAATTTTTATTGCGAAAAATGTCCAAATAAATATACTAATCGACGTGTTCGAGGATTTCAACATGAAATAGAAACCTAATTTTTAAATTAATTTGTTCCTTTCATCATGAAAGCACTGTATATGGCGATAAAACTATATAATCTTATCCCAATAAGTATAAAAAAGATATCATTGTATAGTTCATTCCCAAGGACATTGTTTTCATTTATATCGAATTGTGAACTATATTCTTTCAGTGAATTCATAGATTTTTGTTGGTAACAGTAAGTGAAATGTTAATATTTCAGTTGATTCTTAATTCATAGTTTCTGCTTGACTTGTTTTCATTTCGTTATTATTTGTATTATTATGATGATTCTGAGAATAAATGGATAGTATTATTATTATACTCAATATCAACAGTAGTGTCTGATATATACTTCCAAGCAACTTCTTGTAGAATTGAGTGCTTTATATGTATACAAACCTTTCGATCAACCATAGGAGAAGTTGCAACAGAAAGACCTCAAACGAAAGATGGAGCTCTATGGTCAAAAGTATCACATTCAAAAACCCTAGTGTTTTCTTTTTAAAAATTAAAGTTCAGAAATATATTGTCCGGGCAATTTTGTCCTCCCACTGGCTCTAATATAGTGTGACGATAACCAAAGCTATTGAGCAGGTCTCATAACTTTCCTTACTTAACATCTAAAACATTGAACAACACATTAAAATCACCAAAGACTAAAACACTAGAATTATCAAGCACTTCAAGATAATTCTCCATGATTTCCCCAAAAATAATCTTTAAAAGAGAAATGGCAGCTAACTCACGATGAATTTCAACTGACTTGACATTTATTTCAACGAGAACAACATGATCTTTACTTCTGAACAAAATCGCGACACCTCCCTTTTTGTGCATTTTTCCACAGAAAGTGGATGCATTGAACTACCCATCAACATTTTGAGAAGTTTCACAATCAGATTTTACAGAATGCTCAGTCATACAAATCAGATCTGGATTGTGATAGCTCAAAATATATGCTTCAAGTAAATTACTCTTTTTACCAAACCCTTGCATATTTAGTTGTACCAGAGAAAAATAAAAATCTCGAATAAGTAACTGACTGAAAATTGTTGTCTTCAATGACAGACTTTTTTGAAGTCATTGTCGGCTTTCTCGTAAAAATAATTAAAAATTTAGTAACAAGGTTCCCCCCAGCCTATTTACTAGTGTCCTTTGCTTCATCAAAATCATTTGCATTCATAATTATCTTGAAAGATTTATAAAAATGTGGGAATTTAAATCCGAACATCACACACTATGCGTCAGGAAAACTCTCTCTTACAATTTTAACGAATACTTTATATTCAGTATCAGTAGAGATTTTGAGACGAAGAGTGCAAGTTTTTTGGAAACGGCCTCAGCTGAATCCTCCTTTGAAGCACCAGTGATGGACTAAAAAGTATTTTGTCTCCTCCTTGTAGCAAGTAATCTACTTGTTGACTCATTATTAACCTCATTTCTCACTACCTATTTGTTTGAACTTCTTTTACCTGACGCCGAAACAGTTCCATGATTAGTAGTCATATCGTCCACAACAACATGTGCATAACGCTTACTCCTAACCAATTTAATTAAATTAAATTTTTGTGGAAACGTTAGTTGAAGCAAATTCCTCACACAAGCCAGTGACTTTCACGCCCTCCACCACAGTAGAGTATCCCCGATGATTGAACCCATGAAATTTGGGATTGCTTACTTCCACAAAAGTTTGACTTTTTTCAACCTCACATATGGATATTGAAACGTTGAATGCAATATGAGAAATACAAAATACAAAATATGAAAAAGCCCAAAATTAAATCACAAAAACTTCTGCACGTTGCTCCTACCGCTCCTTGCTGCAGCACAGGAAATAGAAATAATATCCCTCAAGGACAACCTGGAAGTTATTCCGATCCACCTGAGCAGAGCGAGTATTGAATCCAAATTTCACAATTTTATTCATTACTACGACATCGCTCCAATTCATGATCCATTGAAGTATTTGAGGAATCAGTATCAAATAGCATCAGAAACAATATTGAATATATCTAGTAAGGCATTCGAAAATCTATTTAAAAATCATGAGCAAATTTACGGTCATCAATTGAATTCAGCTGAACAAAAATTGAAAGGCTTGATTCAACTGAGAGGTCTCATAGATGGATAAGAAACTGCTATAAAAGTTATCATTGGAAATTTGAAGGCAAACGACGCAGTAAGAAAAATCAAAATGAAATCATCACTAATTTACACTCAGATATATCTCTAACAGGAAAAGTTATTGAAAATTACAATGAAACCGTATCAGTACTTGAGCCAAAGCAAATAATAATTGGTTCTCAGTTTGAAAAAATCCCTGGAAATTTTAGCCAACTCAGCTATAATTTTTATTTCAGTATGTAAATAAAGAATTTGGAATCGAAAATGCCATAAGTTTTTCACAATAATGAATACAACATCATAGCATAATGAAATTCTCTGAATTGAAACCAATCATAATTGAGATTTCCAAGAAATATTCCGAGAATAATTTAATTTTCATGGATGAAAAGGTATATCATAACCATAACGAATTGGTTAAGATCGATGCATATTTTGTTACATTCAGAATTGTTTTACTTCTTCATTTTCCTTTTGTCTTCCCTGATACATTTTGGCACTACCATCTTCTCACAATCCCAACCACCAATGATACAATTACCATTCCAAAAAAAATCTATCGTTTCAAAAAAACCTCTTCATCTTGTGTTAATTGGCAATCAACGTACTACTGCAAAGATAATAAACTTGTTGAAGAATCCATAATGATAATAATAATAATAATATCAATTATAATTATAATAATGATGATGATAACAATGGTAATAATAATAATAATATAATGAGCCGCTTGCTGGAGAAATAAAAGAGATATGGAACCTGGAAAGTGTGGAGACCTTGCCTTTCATTGTGTCCGCCACGGGTTTGATACCCAAAAACCTAAAGAGCAACTTAGAAAGGTTGAAAATCCCAGAAAAAAAACTACCGAGTAATGCAAATATCTGTAATTCTGGATACAACACAAAGTTGTACAGAGAGATACCCGCGAGTGTTGCTGAAGATAGAAGATGAAATGCATAGTATGATTGCGGAAGCCCCATCTCAAGAACTTATCAACATATAGTCCCAGGAACTTAACACACTAAACTGTTTTGAATGATTGATCAGCATCATGCAATACCGGTGTAGACGATTGATTTGTTTCCTGGTATTGGAACTTAAAAATTTTGGGTTTTCTTCAAACTGACCATGAGAGAATTACGTTTACACCATGAAGTGAACTTTTGGATAAGTTCCTCACAGATCATCCTCAGTTCATCTAGACTTCCCGCTCAGGTATCCAAAGAAGTATCATGAGCGAATTAAATAATGATTACTGCAGTTAGATGGTCCGGTAAATCATCAATAAAAACAAGAGTGAACCTTAAAATGACCCCGGAGGACGCCAAGCTTGTTGCGATATTATCCTGAGTTACAATTGCTATGATTGACAAATATATTATCATCCGATTGGAAACACCGTATCCACTCAAGAAATATCCCGCGGAATCCCATCTGATAAAGCTTGTCCGCGATGAAATGGTGTTGTAAACAATCGAAAGCTCTAGGGAGAAAAAATACCAAATTAAATAACAAGACTCGTCCAAGGAGCAGTGGATAAACTCAATATATTCAGAGCAAGCAGTTTGCGTCAACCTACCTGCCCGACAGCCATGTTGATGATTCGATAATATTGAAAAATTCATGAGAAATCACACATTTGTAGATATACTATTTTCTCAAATACTTTAAACAGCTGGCTTTAAATAGAAATGTGACGATTGTTCGCAATTTCGTTCGTAGGTCCCTTCTGTTGCACTGGTATAACCTATGCAAGCTCCAAAACAGAAGGGAAACAACCTGAAGTGATGCAATCATTGATCAGAAAAGTCAAGTGCTCGGCTATGAGAGGACCTATTGTCTTGATCATCCTAGCAGAGATTGCATCAGGATATGTGTTACCATTACATTTCAAACACTTAATTACAGTCATGACCTCATCCGGTATTATCGGAAAAATTAAAATTAGGATCTGATAGATTTTGTGTGGTTCAAGAAGTTGAAATGTTCGTTCCATAATGATTCAGTAAGCATCTCACACTAACCTCAGTAAAATATTCAGCGAATACTTCAGTTACTGCCTCGGGACAAGAAACATCCTGACTATCCAGCGTAAGAGAAATCCTCGCAGAGGCCGTACATCGATCATCAAGATGGTTGCCAACAATTTAACAGACTCTTTGATTTATATCGACTGAATTTGCTTAGCGATTTGTATGATATTCTAATTTAGTATAATTCAGCAATTAATGGTATTGCTTTTTGGCACATTTATACTTGTCTCGCACTTCTAATGAATTTGTGTTCTGAAAAAGCCAATTTATTGTTGAGTAATCCCTAGCACTAATAATCTGGTCTTCAAACCATTTGGCTGAGAATCATAGGAAGACCTACGAATCGTCAATGGATAAGAGGCCTCTGTCCAAAAATTTCAGGATGTCGATGAAATTTCCGAAATTTTCTTTAATGGACAGACTAGGATAGATTATTCCAAAGTCGGTACTTGAAACAAGAAAATAAAAAAGATTCGAGCTATCACTTGAGATATTCCTAGATATAGAAGTTTTATTGGAAGTAGTATTCACGGAACTATTCACGAAGTAATCGAGAAAAGGATCTTTGTGATCACTGATGCAAGGCTCACTTACAAAGAACTCTTTCTAGTCCCCCTTCGGTTACAATATAATCAACTTCACTAGATGTGGTGAATCCATTCTTATTGGTAAATATTCTGGTAGACTCACGTGAACAAACTTTAAAATTATAACTGATAAACAAATCATCAAACAACTTTTTTCTACTGTCATCTAGAAGAAGATAATTGATGTTAAGATCTCCACATAGAAATAGAACATGTGGAACTCAAGTACAGTAGGTCAAGACATATTCAAAAATGTTCCTGAAGATCACCACATCACCTGATGATGGTCTCTAGACACTCAGCACACAGTAAGTAATTTTACCTATATTCATCTTGACTCTGCATAGTTCACACTGCATTTTCACCGAGAACTCACTAACATTTACAGGATGAACATCATATTGACATTTAGTGAACACCGCGATCCATAATGTACCGGCTTGCAATATTAGGCAGCAAGACGATAACCAGCCAGGTTCATGAATTGGATATTCTAGGGAAACACCAATGCTCCGCAATGCTGATAAAGTCAGGAAGACTTCAATGCTGTTGATCTTATTCGTCATACTTTGGACATTCAGTTGTAAAATCCTTAATATATCTTTGGATGTATTGGATACATTTTTATTGTTCACTTTTACTGAAGGTTGTGCCACGTGATCGCAGAAAAAATGTACACCCTTCGGTAAACTGAACATTTTATCACATGAGATTCGAATTCAGTCGAAATTGGAATTTTGAAAGACGGATATATATTGGGTTGTCTGAAATTCAGTTTTGCAATACTCAGGTCAGGAATAATATCATTCAGAAAAGCATTCAATTGATCTGTAGTTGTACCAGGACTGATCCTCGATATGTGTACATGAGAAATTGTTTTTCCGGCAAACTAACCAGAACAGTCGAATTAGAGGTTCCAGTTATGGGTCTGTAACTCATCTTGATTTTAGCAGTGTCAGCGTTGGCTATGTCTGAATTCACTTTGAATTTGAGCCACTTTCTATTCTTCACAATTTTCCACCCTTCCGGTTCTGAGATATGTCGGAAAAAGTATTCATTGAAAGGGGTATTATAATATCAGAAAGAGGTGTAGATGAATCATCAGAAGAAGGTGAAATATTTGCATGTGATTCATTTCCTGGATATCGAGTTCCTGGAAGTCTAAAGCTGACTAGATCATTTCATTTATTAAAAATCTCATTATAAACAATTCACACTTTCAGTCTTGATATTAGATACGTACCGCGAACCTATGTCCTAATCTCAATAAAATTTTTCCTTAGTATCATTTTCAATGAAGTTAATATTTTGAGAACTCTACCGCTCATCCCCAAATCATAATGAGCGCAATAGCTGATGACTTCACGGCGGTGCTTTTGTGAGATTTTTTTTTTGCTTATTTTTGAAGATATAAATGAGACAAGAATAAAATTACATTCTGGGGAGTGGATAACTTTAATTTTTCAGATAATTGAACTTAAGAATATGTAATTATTGAAGAATATCATCAGACTAATAATATCATGTGATACAAAATAATATTTCATGATCGTGATGGACATATTCGCTCTTGAAATATGACCGTTTATACCACCACTATGAATATCTGGAATTAGAACAGGGTGGTTTCAAGATATGGAAAACAATATGTGTAATAGGTGTTGAGGTGATAAAAATAACATTATTTGTGGGAATATTACTCTTTTAATGATATTTGCCATATAGTTAACTCCTTCCTAGGCTCTTTTCATCATTTGAATAGACTATTTTGTTTGATTCGTCTTGGCTTTTCACTTCATTGTCAGGTTCTTTTGAAACATAGTTCCTATGAACTTCAATTATCTCGGCAGGATCAGGATGTAGCGCTTTATTGGGGCCGTTTTCTGCTGCAACTACACCCAAAGAAGACCCCACCTTTGCAGAAACTGATTTGAACTCACTGCTCAGTTTTTCTTGTACTAGATTCATACACATAGATGTCAAAGCCATTCCAAATACCAAGTAGACTATTGAAATTATGGTACACAAGGGATTATTTGGCACGACATCTCCAAATCCTATGGTAGACATAGATATGAAAACGAAGTAGAACGACTTAAAGAGATTCCATCCTTCAATGATCCCAAAAAAGAAGGCTCCGATAAATATATACATCAGCAGAATAAATATGGCAACAGAAATAGGTAGATTGAATTGGTCGTCAATCTCGAAGCTGGAGACTGCTGAAGTTGTAGGAAGGTCTCGAGCTGTTGGTAAGGTCACTGGATTACTTGGTTCTGGGATTACTGAGGAACGGCCAAATGCTAAGATATTCATTATTCCAGCTCTTTTGGATATCACCTGAAAGAACGAGAATACGTATTAGTTTTGTCTCAACAGAATATTATCATAATTAATTGCTGAAATGGTGAATAGACTCATTTTATTCAGGAAATGTCGAATTCCGCTTAGCATTTCCTCAAAAAACCAAACTTATCGATAATCTCATAATGAAATATTCCTGAAATGTTTCAATCTGAATGGAAACAGTTCCATAATTAAATTCGATGAACATAAGCCCTACATAAGGATAGTTGCTCAATTGGAAAATTCCATAAAAAATTATTGAATAGAATTTGTCAACTTTGAAGCAATCAGAGGCCGATGTTGTTGATTTCTTTGAATTATATTCATGTGGAAGATATCTGAACTATGAAGTTATAAATATTATCACGAATTGATGACAGGAATCATAAAAAATCTAGGACAGCACTGACGTGGAGTCAGGTTGAAACCCATTTTTGACCGAAATTTTGCTTTTGCAATAACCTTCGCACCCTCGTTTTTCAACCTAGAACAAAATTCAAAACTCGTACGAAACCAATGTGCGGATCTTCCGCATTCACGAATTCGGTATCTGTAATTAAACTCCAAGCCTACTCTAAAAATATCAAACCGCTGAGTCTTCTTTTCCGGAAGTTATTGTGTTAACGGTGAGCCTAACGGCCAATCGTAAGCGAAATGAAATATCCACTCGAAGAATCGATATTTGTAGACCCGGTTCAATTACAAGAGGTCACATTCGTGTATTGGTGAAATACACTCGAAATTCAATTTTGACAACATTTACAAAATGTCCGAAATTAAATCCAAGTCCTTCTATTTTCGGAGACCACATTTTTTTTCACGTAAAAGTGCCGTGGAGCTTATTTTGATTTAACTCATTTTATATATGCCTGTTTTCATAACAGGCATAACATTTCAGCAGCATTCAGTGATATCGGAGAATTTGAAGGTATAAATCTTGAAAAATTTTCAAGTGATTCGATACTCACGCACTTTCGCATACGCCTTCACTTCGATACTTTACAACTTGAAACCACATTTCAGTTGAATCGATTGGGTATTTTTCGCTAGCTAAAACTCCGAAACTGTTGGGGTAGTTTTATCCTTCAGGAAACTTCACCTCGATAAATAGGCTCCAAACCTAGTCTGAAAATTTCAAGACTCTAGGTATGTTAGAGCACTAAAGGCAACTGGCCCGACAAAATAAAATTTGACCTATAAGGAAACCATAAAGTTGGTAACCATATTCTCTACAAATTCAAAAATAACAGAATTTGTTCAAAACGATAACTAACTGTTCCCCAGTACAAGCACTTTCCTTGTAGTTTATCTTCCATCATTGGTGAAATCAATAAGAGACTACGCATCAATAATTCAGAAGAATTATTGTCCTTCGTATCTGAGTGGAATGAGCTCCTATGGTCAATAACAAGACGAGAAAGATCAGCCAATCAAACGCTTGGTGATGAAGCGATTTACGGCCCTCACTTGGCCTCAAACATCGTTGGTCATTGCAAATCAGCTGAATAGTGAAAACGAAAAGCCCTTCAAGAAGCAGAACCTGAGGTCTAGACGCCATCGCAAGGATCCTGCAAATTCAATTCGAGGAGATTTACGCTCCTCTCTAAACACATCAAGCAGTTAAAGACTGATATCGATAGCCCCCATGAAGCAGCGCCATAAAAACTGAATCTTCCACTGAGGAACCCGAAACAATTCTGGTTGAAAGATTGACAAAAAAGAAAGCCATGTTTAAAGAAAATCGAAACGTAATATCAATCCAAATCAATAGAAAATTATATATTGAAAAAGACTGGAGAAAGATTAGGAAAAAATGTATAAGAGAACTCGGCCTACATAACTTTGTTTCAATCAAGCTCTGCAAATATCGACTGTCTAAGTTGTTTCTTTCGGGAGTTATTGTCTTTTGGACGGAACTGCAATGGCGCTAGAACTTGAAGAACCGGATGTGTACATCGTTCCTTAGAGCAAGTTTGAGGCTTCATACAGAGGTGGAGATCGTGATTGGGTTGAATGAGCCTAATGAATTCGATCCAAAAAAAAAAAATCCGTTTGGATTGAAATCTAGTACTGGGTTTAAAAATGACAGCTTCGGAGTTTGTACACAATATTTTGTGGATCTATGATAGAAGAGTATCTGAATTTGGCTGAATTCAATACGAAAATGAGTGACCTTTATTGGTTCGAATATGAACAAGCGCGTGAAAGATCTTGATCAACGTCATTGCCCTTAAAGAATTTTATACACTGCTAGCTGAACCCTGCCAAATGTTGCTGTGGTTTAGTACGGAATATATGATAAGTCAAATAATAAAGGTAATTATTTCAGCGAACATATGGATAGAGACAATAAAATCTCATTCTATTCAATCATGTTTTTTTCCTGATTTGGTATATTGTGATTCCATGTAGAATTACTTCTTTTTTCCAACTAAGGCTTTTCCATAGACGTGGATGTATTTTTATGCATTCCATGGATATCTAATACTTTTTCAAAGTTTGCTATGAAATTCTCGGATAAGTTTTATCACTTCATTCTTCAGTTTCGAAGTAATTGCTTTATTGCAGTTATCTGCTGTTTTCTTTTCTTTAGTGAATTTCCATGATCCTCAGTGATTTTCATTTTCTGGAGACGATTCAATGTATTTTTCAACAATATCAATGATGACTCTTCAATTCAATTTCCGAAACAATCCAATGACAATTATAAA
Source organism: Myrrha octodecimguttata (assembly GCA_958510865.1). Lineage (NCBI taxonomy): Eukaryota > Metazoa > Arthropoda > Insecta > Coleoptera > Coccinellidae > Myrrha > Myrrha octodecimguttata. The sequence goes on from OY294060.1 coordinate 20,030,153, forward strand.
AGCTAGATTATTTGACATTTGGAACACAAGAATGAACACTGTCAAATAAATATAATAATTATCATATTGAGAAAAGTGGGTTTTTCACATTACTCCGCGCAGCTTTCTTGATTTTTCCCATAAAAACCATCTTTCAATTATTACAAAAAAAACTAGCAGATTGGTCGAGCCGTTTACTTGCGATGTCAGGACCAAAAAATTATCGGCTTATTATTATACATATAGTTAGGTAATACCAACCCTTCTTTCCTTTAGTATACAATACTTGTTTCCTAATAAGAATCTCCATATGAGAACACTAGAGTTGCATAGTTGCAAATATTATTTCCCACATGAATTTATGCTTGTTCAGACAAACCGATGTATTAAATACGATAACCCAGTGAATCTCGAGGAGATAGTAGTCAGACAGTAATCAGATAGATTATAAACGCTTCCTATAGTTAATAAAGTCGATGTTTTAGAAACAAGGTTTCTTCCCTTAAAAACATAATTGGCGACGAGGTGATGGGATTGTGCCAGTCTTAAACAGAAGAAAAGTGTGACCCAGAAATTCAAGAGATCCACGGAGAATCTTCTACGGCTAACAGTTTCAACTGCGAAGGTACAACCACGAACAAAGGAACAGAAACCAGAAGCCCCGATCGATTGAGTAGCGCCCTTCGACGACTTCAACGAAAAATCTTCAAGGACTTCAGGGAGGTGAGAAAAAGCAATTTCCTGTACTCTATTTCCCCAGTCATTAGCCTGGCCCAAAGTTAAAAAAACCCATAAAATCCATTCTTTTCCCTACAGTTTTGAGAGTAAAACTTGTATAATTTTTTTTGCGCAAATACCTAGTTAATAAGTTTTGAATTTTTTAATCGATCAAGATTGACGTAAAAATCTTAATTGATTCAGTATCCAAATTAAAAATTAAAGAAATCAAAATGACCCAAGACGGTTATAATGTTTTTGAGAAAATGAAACTAATAAATCTTTTTGCCCAATCAATCGCTCCATTTGATGGTAGCCCTGCAAATCTTACACGATTTATCAATCATTGCGATAGATTCAACAGTAGATTCTCATCAAATGATGCAATTTTGAATGAAGCAGTTATAGATATCATAAAAAGTAAATTAATAGGAAATGCTAGCGAAATAGTTAGTAGTAACGAAAGAATTACTTCAAATTGGAGAGATTTGAGAAAATTTTTAAAATTTAAAATTCGAAGAAAAAATTAGTTTAACCGTACTATTTTGGGATCTCCAAAATGCCCAACGAGTACGAAACGAAAATGATTTAGATTTCTCAGAAAAAATCGTTGATTTGAAAAATAAATACGATTACCAAGTAGAATTATCAGAATTGAGTATCACTGAGAAAGAACAAGAGAAACATCGCTTCCAGAGTAGCAACGCGAGTTCTTTTGTACAATATCAACCCGGAATTGAGAACAGCCCTTAGAGGTCACGGCATAATGAATTACGATGACATGGTTAATTTCATCAGGCAAGATTTCTATTATTATCAACAACCTTTCCTACACTATAAAACACAAATTTCACAGAAACCAAATACTCAAAATTATAGACGTCAAGTCCCAACTAACCACTTTCATACACCACGAATTCCTACAGATTTTCAAATGAATTATTCAAATCACAATCAATTAAATCAAAATTGTGTCATACGAAAGTAATTTTCAAAAACAAAACTCTATTATTTTTGATATCGATTCCATTAGTTGATCCATGATTTATACAAGTTTCATTATATCCCACAAAATAACGAATCCCTTCCTTATACCAATCCCTATTTGCTCTCACGAGAAGAAGAGTTGAAATGGTCTACCAATCATTGCCATCCAGTAAAGAACGACTACCTATGTGATCAAGACTCATTAGAAGAAATCCCGAAATGTATGAAGAATTTCCTCAAAAATTACACCGAAAATTGCCCAAGAGTTAGAAGAATTCCACTACGAGACTTGAAATTATTGGAAGATGGAAGTATTCTCTCAACCAAAAATGAGAAAATCAGAGAAAAATGCCCTCAACAGACGAAGTACCATTTCATACCAGAAATAGCTATTTTACGAACTGAATGTACCATTAATAACACTGAAAAAAAATTGTTCCAGCCACTTCGATAAGTGAAGAAAAATTTATTATTTTTCCAAAATTCACACGATCTTCCCAGGACCACACGAAAGAAGAATTGATGGAAGAAGACATCCCAGATATCAAATTAGAAGAATTGGACCAATGGAGTCTTCAACCAATTGCATTTTCATAGTTTTTCTATTTTATGATAACAATAATAACAATAATTGTGATTTATTCAATTTTCAAATTTCTTAAAAAATTCAAAAATTTCAATTTCAAAGCTACACCACAAGGTGATACCTTTAACCAAAATGGGGAGGAGTTAGGTAATACCAACCCTTCTTTCCTTTAGTATACAATACTTATTGCCTAATAAGAATCTCCATATGAGAACACTAGAGTTGCAAATATTATTTCCCACATGAATTTATGCTTGTTCAGACGAACCGATGTATTAAATACGATAACCCAGTGAATCTCGAGGAGATAGTAGCCAGACAGTAATCAGATAGATTGTAAACGCTTCCTATAGTTAATTAAGTCGATTTTTTAAAAACAAGGTTTCTTCCCTTAAAAACCTAATTATATAAAAAAGAAAACAGATGTATTTCAATATTTTTGCACACCTCTTAAACAGCTCTCGAGATTCAAATGAAATTTTTTCTTACGGATACTATTCTGTTTCCTCAGTTTATCTATCCGTATGTCTTGTAAAAACCTCATTCAACAGAAAAATGTATTTCAACATTTATCTTTCAAGAATACTCGAAAAAGTTCAATTCTCCACTGGGACATGTCTTTCAAAAGTCACATGTATGTAGTTCATAGCAGCCACCAGATCGATTACGAGCTGCTTGGCTTTTCGGGTGTGCGGGGTTATGTCAATAACCGTTATTGGTGAAATTTTATATAATCTTGCTTATTGCGAAAAACAACCTGAATGATTGAATGGAATTTTATATCCAGAAAGAGTACAGCGTTTTTGTTTTTTCATATAGTGAAAATTCAATCCGAAATAGTTATTCTGTTTTGATGTCGTTATAATAATATAAAAGCATTTCCAACAAGAAGATTTCAGGTACCTAGGTAACCTGATTCAGAAAAGTTTCTGTGAGTAGTGAATATTCTTCGAACCACCCTAGATCCTTGTGGCAAAGAAAAAACGCATTTGTTGAAAGTTCTCCGAGACTGTGTTGACATATGGCCCCTTGATTTAAATAACCATCCGCAAATATTATTCATCGACTGTTTGTCTACAAGTATTAAACATTCTGTATTCAGTATTGATTTGATTTGTCCCCTTATTGTGAAAAAAATTAATTTTTTTTGGAACCCACAAGACCAGTGTCAAAATATTTCAATGGATAATAATGGGCTAATCGTATGAAGAAATTAATGGGTTTATCACAGCTTACCTGTAGTTGTGCTTGCTTGATACTGTTTCTGCAACTTCCAGTGTAGTACAACTTCCTCACAAAGGACCACAAGAATTTTATACATCTAGTGAAAAGTTTACCAAAGTCCGTGAGGGCGAGCAGAAAAATAGGTATACCAATAAGGGAATAAACAATAGTTAAGGCTCGACCCGTCATAGTGGTGGGGTATATATGTCCATATCCTGTGGAAAACAGAGGGTTGTTAGTTCATTTGAGTAGTACCAGTGACCAGTTGACTTTATTCAGATGAAAGTGGAATTCATTTGTTTAATATAAATTCAACGGCCCATCGTGAACACAATAACTTCTGAAAGAAATAACTGAGAAACTTGATATTTATGAAGTAGCCTTATCGAGGACAAATACCTGATTGAGTAAAATCCACCCAATGATTTTGAAAAGGAATTGACTTCCACGATCATAACGAGATTTTACAGTTTTGCTACAGGCTACCAAATTTATTAGGATTCAATTTCAAATTTTTCGAGAAGAAACTTATAGGGGAAAGGTGGGTAAGATGACGAATCGAGTCGGATGATTAATTCCCGATTTCTCCTGAACGTACTAGTTTGGCAACGCCTGGTTCTGTCAAAACCGAAAACGTGATGCTGTTGATCTATCGTTTGTACGCCGCGAGTTCAGTAGAATATATGCTCTCTTACCGGTAAGGTGTGGTTGCAAAACATATTTGTGCTTCCGATAAAACGGTTTTTACTCTTTCTGCTAAGTATTCAAACTGCAGTAGTTTTTTTCAAAAACTTAGATATTTCGTGAATAACTCGATTATAGCAAGCATATTCTGTGAATAATGAATTTCGATTTATGATTTTCGTAATTGCAAATGGCACTCGCGGGTTGTTCGTCATCTTACCCGATCGAGTCGTCATTTCACCAGACATAACTTAAAATTAATATTATGTCATTATTTGCTTTCAGATTAAGGTAAATATGGGTATAGTATATCAAAAAAAAACTGACAGGCAATCATGGTCAAACGATAACATGAAAAGTGTACTGAGAAAAAATAAAAATCAACAGTTGAGTGTAAATGCAGCTTCCAAAGCTTATAATATTCCAGAAGCTACTCTCAGAACTTACGCAAAAAATATTCCTATGAGAGGAACAAACACGTTCATTTATACTCATCATTTTTTTATCAACGTCTTCTTTTTTATTGCAGAATTTTTCAAAAAACGCAGACAATTCAGAAAAATTGCATTCACTTTGCAGTTCAGTGCGGAGTTGCAGATAGATTCAACACTACCAAGAAAATGGTTGAGAAAGACTTCATAGAAGCGTTTATGAAGTAATGAAATATATCACTCCTCAAACCAGAAGCCTTTTGCGCTGCTAGATTAATGGCTTTCAACAAAGTTAACGTAGAGGCCTTCTTCAAGGTGTATAAAGACCTTAATCAAAAATATTCATTTTCTGCTACTCAGATTTATAATATAGGTGCAACCGGATTTTCCTCAGTACCTTCTAACGTTACGGCTGTATGTGGCATAAATGCTATTGGAAACTTTATACCACCATTCCTTGTATTTCCGAGAGTGAAGATGCAACCAGCTTTGAAAATGGAGCACCTGAAGGAACCTCGGCAGTAGCTGATCCTTCTGGATGGATGACATCTTAAAATTTTTCGAAATATTTGGAGCATTTCATTCAATATGCTTACCCAAGCGAAAACAACCCCATGCTATTATTTTTGAACATCATAGTAGTCATGTTTCTTTGGACGCCATTAAACTGTGTCGGAAAAATCACATTACTGTGCTTGGTTTCCCACCGCCTACTAGTCATCGAATGCAACCGCTGGATTTTTCAATATACGGACCTCTCAAAACAGCTTATTCACGAGCTTGCGACGATTTTTTGACAAGCAACCTAGGTCGTATAATAATATTGTACGATATTTCAGCCCTCTTTGGGAAAGCATACTTGAAAGCAGCAACTGTTGCGAATGCTTTGAGTGGCTTTAAAGCCACCGGCCCAATTGATAGCCAGGTGTTTGACGTACTTGATTTCGAGGCATCTTTGACAACAGATCGAGATAATCCCATATCAACTGAAGCTCCAGTATCTGCAGAACTGGAAGAAATACCAGATGTTTCAGAACCTATATTGAAAGAAAGAAATACTGAAGAATTTGATCAAATCACTGACGAGATTTCGGAAATTGCTATTCTTACTACGCCAGGTCCATCTACATCAGCACTAGTTGCTCGCACACCCCCAAAGTATCAAATCGTTTATTGGATAAGGAATTACCTGTCTTATCTGTTGCTGAATTGAAATCAAAACGACCCAAAAATAAATTGCCTTCTCTCGTTGTTTCCAGTACACCAGAGTTAAGGTCATAGAAGGAAAGAATGTCGAAAAACTAGAAAAAGGAAGGAAAATAACAGAGCAGAAGAAAAGGGAAAGAGAAAACCAAAACAAAGACTTGAACCTACGAAAAAATAATAGAAAGTAGACAATGGGTAATTCTAAACAAAAAACAATGAAAAAAAAATAATGTTTGATGATCCTTTTTATTCACATAAGTACCTCGTCATCTTGTTTTCAAGATTTCGTCATCTTAATTTACATACTTCTTCATCTTACCCTCCAGGAAGCATGAGATGACGAATATGACACAAGTTGATATATTTCTAATTTTTCATTTTAAATAATCATTATATAATTAAAATTTGATAATGTAAACTAACTACTACTAGTATCAGCCTATAACCTCTTGATAACAGGTATTTCCTAAGAGGAAAAATAACAGACATATAAATGTTTTAAGCTTACTATGGTCATCTTCCCCCATTTTCCGCTACATACACAACCTGATATAATATGCTACTACTTATTTCAAACGAACCTTTATATATATATATATATATATATATATATATGAACAGAGGCTCTCCGAGGAGTTGCCTATTGGTTTTTAAAAATATAATTATTTATTTCCATAAACGTCTTGACGCTCATTAATCAGTATATTTTCCATGAACAGAAAAAAAACAATCTACCAAATCAAATATGTACTTATTCTTTATTTGAATAATTTCCCCTAAAATTATAGTTTGGGATTGACCAATATTCCTTTATTCTCAACTCATTTTGTTGTTCGTTTGTTTACATAAATTTTCTTGAATCGAATTTAGTTGAACCGCAGCTTACGTACTCTTAACTTTTTCAGCTCATATCAAGATTATCATTTCTTCTTAAACGTGTTCTGATGACCCCCTCGACCAATAAGCGGTATTAGGGCTGAAGATGCGTATACAGGGTGGTCCAAGTAGTGACGTCAATAAATGTTTTCCATATTTTTTATATCTCGGGTTATCCAAGAATACCCCACGTATGTTATGCGATTTTTTGTAGTTTACGAGTTATAGTTTTTTTGTGTTTCAGCTATTTATTTTACCAACGAAGTTTCAAAAATTGATATTTCTTTATGTAGTAGTTATTTTGCAGATTTTTCTGTTACATGATCTCCCTAAATATTGTTTCAATGAAAAAAATAACTCAGCTTCCTGAAATCACCCAAAGTTACTCAAAAAAAGCTTGAAAGTTAGAACTGTAGTTTTCAGTAGGATTCACTCAAACATCCAAAATCAATTGAAAACTAGAGAAAGGAGTTTTCCTAGCTTCTCGTTGATTTGAAACCTTGGCACGGTCCTAAACTAACAAAATCATAAAAAATAGTAGTTAGTGGGCATTTATTTGCTGTAATCGGCCTTTGAAGGCGGATAGGCTAAAACTCATTGAAACACGATTGAAGTTATTTTTCTACTTTTCATCATTCTTATGGCAAATAAACCTAGAAAAAGTGACTTTAGAGTAATTTTAATTGAAATTTTTGTAAACTAGCCGTTGCTCGTGTAATTTTTACGATAATTTTGTTCTCACCACTGACTGAAAATGTGAGCATATTTCGAGAGTTGTAGTTGTGAAATTACTACTGAACAAACCACTTAAAAAATTACCATTTACTGCAATCTTAAAAATCTCTTTCTCCATTTTGAATACATAATCGTTAACGTTTTTTGTTTTATTTTCCTCTTTGGTTTCAAAAGTTTTTGTCTTTATACTGCTTTGTTGTTATTTTTTGTCGCTCACACCAGCTCTTTGTAAAATCCAAATGAAATCGATAGGGTTCAGATCTGGCCGACGCGTAGGCCATTCGATCGGCCCTACACGCCCAATCCATCTTAATGTAAAAATAACAGGAACCACAATTATTCTACAAGAATTTCAATTAAAATTATCCTAAAGTCATATTTTCAATGTTAATTCGCCATAAGAATGATAAACAGTAAAAAATAACTTCACTCGTGTTTCAATAATTTTGAGCCTATCCGCCTTCGATGGCCGATCACAGCAAAAAATAGCCATTATGGTACTATTTTTTTCTTATCATTTTGGTAGTTCAAAACCGTGTGAAGTTTTAAAAATCAGCTAGGATCTATGAAAACTCCTTTTTGCGCGCATGTTCTAGGGGAACAGCGTGCTATCGTTTTGATCAAATGTCTGTAATTTTGGATGATTGAGCCGAAAATGGTCTCAATCGACTAGGTTGGACTCACTGATGACGAATCCGGTGTCAAAATCGATTCTGTCCGGCCGGCCGGCCGGCCGGCCGGCCGGCCGGCCGTAGACACGATAACTGTCGAACGAAGTGAGCTAGCGACTTGAAACTTTCAGGGTAGGTCGCGCATTGGAATGCCGCGGTTAAGTTCGTTAATGGGCCAAATCGATCGAATAGTTTCGGAGTTATAGGCATTTGAAGTTTTGAAGTTATTTATTTTTTATTTCAGAAACTACTTGAGCGATTGGATTCAAACTTGGCAGTTTGGTGGAGTATAACGACGCGCAACTTTGAGCCAAATTTCGTCAGGATCATATTATCAATAAATTTTAAAAAAAATTTTTTTCGAAATTTTTTTACAAAAAAATTTTTTTTTCGGAAACCATTCATCATATCCAAAAAAAATTATACTCACACTTTGACCTTCTAATTTCACAGCAGTTTACTAAATTTCAGCTCGATACGATCATAAGTTTTGGAGATATCGGGAAAAAATATGTCAAATTTCGAGGTTTTCTTCTCGATATCGTTGATTTTTTTGGTATTACTCGAGAAATACTGATTCAGTCCTGATTAAACTTCACAGCTAGTTGTAAGATGCTGAAAGACAACTTTGTGCAAAATTTCGTGATAATCGGGTCATTAGAACAATTTGAAAAAAAAAATTTATATGATTTTTTCATCATATCATCCTCATTAAATTCTGTATGAAACTTCGAACTGTTATTTTCGATGAAGTACTGGATTTCAATTCGATCTGGTCTGTATTTTTGGAAATATTGGAAAAATAAAATTTTGATTGGGTATATCTACGGAATCATTGGGTGGATTTTACCCATTCACGAATTCGGCCTTCGTAATTAAGGTCCAAACCTCCTCTACAAATATCGAGTTTCTAAGTTGTTTCTTTCGGAAGTTATTGTGTTTACGCAGTCGGCCGTTAGGCTGACCGTAAACACAATAACTTCCGGAAGAAACGACTTAGAAGCTCGATATTTGTAGAGTAGGTTTGGGGCTTAATTACGAAGGTCGAATTCGTGAATGGGTAAAATCCGCCCAATGATTCCGTAGATATACCCAATCAAAATTTTATTTTTCCAATGTTTCCAAAAATACAGATCAGATCGAATTGAAATTCAGTACTTCATCGAAAATAACAGTTCGAAGTTTCATACAGAATTTAATGAGGATGATATGATGAGAAAATCATATAAATTTTTTTTTTCAAATTGTTCTAATAACACGATTATCACGAAATTTTGCATAAAGTTGTCTTTTAGCATCTTAAAACTAGCTGTGAAGTTTAATCAGGACTGAATCAGTATTTCTCGAGTAATACCGAAAAAATCAACGATATCGAGAAGAAAACCTCGAAATTTTACATATTTTTTCCCGATATCTCCAGAACTTATGATCGTATCGAACTAAAATTTGGTACGCGCGCACGTTCAAATTCGTTGCTGAAGCGGTCATCTACATTGAACATGCGCGCAAAAGTTGCTGCCTTCACGGCAGTGCTTTTTGAACTTTTTGTATTTTAAAATTGATATTGAATGTTTGGGTGAATCCTACTAAGAAAAATTCGAAACTCGAAAACTACAAAAAGCGCGTGACATACATGGCTTGGACCACTCTGTAGAACATAGAATCGCAGAACATATGGATATGTACCATGCAGATAGAAAACAGCTCTCCGCCATAGTGAATGGTACACCAGTGAGTTTATGTTTTTGATGGTGCGTTATGAATTTGGACTGAATGGTGAACTACATATCAAGGTCAAGGGAGTTTTTCAGGAACAGCGAAAGAAGAAATTCTGGTTTCAAGAACAAGGTTACTCGCGAATAAACATAATGTCAGCATAATGCGCGACATACCCTAATGGACGTTTGCAACGTTTCGCTGCTAATCATGGTTAAACTAACCGATGTTAAATATTTAGACATTGTTCAGGGCGCTGTCGGTTGCACCGTAGAATCATAATCGTTGTTTAGTTTAATCATCAGTAGGTTACTTCAGGACGAATTCGACATGAAATAACAAAATCGAGGTTCTAACCACAGAATACTCATAAACGAGGCACATCATAAAAGTTGTTTGAGGTAAATTTAGATATTTGGTAGAATGAAATACAGCAAATGTATAGAATGGAAAAAGTATAGGTTTCAGAAAACTTCTAAGTAATATATCAAATAGTGTTATATGTTGCCAATTATCAATTCACTACCATATTAGTCTGAAGGTGCTAGGCCAGTGCTATCATAATCTTCAATTATGTATTTTTGCGCGCATGTTCTAGGGGAACAGCGTGCTATCGTTTTGATCAAATGTCTGTAATTTTGGATGATTGAGCCGAAAATGGTCTCAATCGACTAGGTTGGACTCACTGATGACGAATCCGGTGTCAAAATCGATTCTGTCCGGCCGGCCGGCCGGCCGTAGACACGATAACTGTCGAACGAAGTGAGCTAGCAACTTGAAACTTTCAGAGTAGGTCGCGCATTGGAATGCCGCGGTTAAGTTCGTTAATGGGCCAAATCAATCGAATAGTTTCGGAGTTATAGGCATTTGAAGTTTTGAAGTTATTTATTTTTTATTTCAGAAACTACCTGAGCGATTGGATTCAAACTTGGCGGTTAGGTGGAGTACAACGACGCGCAACTTTGAGCCAAATTTCGTCAGGATTATTCTGTTGGTTATTTTTGAAAAAAAATTTTTTCGAAATTTTTTTCCAAAAAAATTTTTTTTTCGGAAACCATTCATCATATCCAAGAAAAATTATACTCACGCTTTGACCTTCTAATTTCACAGCAATGCACCAAATTTCAGTTCGATACGATCATAAGTTTTGGAGATATCGGGAAAAAATATGTCAAATTTCGAGGTTTTCTTCTCGATATCGTTGATTTTTTCGGTATAACTCGAGAAATACTGATTCAAGCCTGATTAAACTTCACAGCTAGTTTTAAGACGCTGAAAGACAACTTTATGCAAAATTTCGTAATAATCGGGTAATTAGAACAATTTGAAAAAAAAATTTATATGATTTTCTCATCATATCATCCTCATTAAATTCTGTATGAAACTTCGAACTGTTATTTTCGATGAAGTACTGGATTTCAATTCGATCTGATCTGTATTTTTGGAAATATTGGAAAAATAAAATTTTGATTGGGTATATCTACGGAATCATTGGGTGGATTTTACCCATTCACGAATTCGGCCTTCGTAATTAAGGTCCAAACCTTCTCTACAAATATCGAGTTTCTAAGTTGTTTCTTTCGGAAGTTATTGTGTTTACGCAATCGGCCGTTAGGCTGACCGTAAACACAATAACTTCCGGAAGAAACGACTTAGAAACTCGATATTTGTAGAGTAGGTTTGGGGCTTCATTACGAAGGTCGAATTCGTGAATGGGTAAAATCCGCCCAATGATTCCGTAGATATACCCATTCAAAATTTTATTTTTACAATATTTCCAAAAATAGAGATCAGATCGAATTGAAATCCAGTACTTCATCGAAAATAACAGTTCGAAGTTTCATACAGAATTTAATGAGGATGATATGATGAGAAAATCATATAAATTTTTTTTTTCAAATTGTTCTAATAACACGATTATCACGAAATTTTGCATAAAGTTGTCTTTCAGCATCTTAAAACTAGCTGTGAAGTTTAATCAGGACTGAATCAGTATTTCTCGAGTAATACCGAAAAAATCAACGATATCGAGAAGAAAACATCGAAATTTGACATATTTTTTCCCGATATCTCCAGAACTTATGATCGTATCGAACTGAAATTTGGTACGCGCGCACGTTCAAATTCGTTGCTGAAGCGGTCATCTACATTGAACATGCGCGCAAAAGTTGCTTCCTTCACGGCAGTGCTTTTTGAAATTTTTATACTAAATATATGTTACAAATTAAATAATTCCTATGAAATTTTTTTTTTGTGCTAGCCGATCTTCAAATGAACACCGATATCCATTCTTCCTCACAAAATACTTTACTAGCCATATAAAATGTTTTTTAATATTTATATGCAACATTAGAACTTTCATGACGTTTAATTAACTATAAGGTCAATTTAAAATATATTAGAAACAACACCATGTAGAAGTTCCATCCTTGTGTTGCCAGTCCACATCGGAACATGTTCGGTTGAGAACAGAGAAAGTTCTAGGGTTCATTTCTATTGCAATATTTTGTGAAAGCTATCACATACTGAATTGCCTCTATATATTATATAGAGAGATGTTAGTGGTATCGAATCAGGATGAGTTTAGTCCTTCTTAACACTAGCTATCATAATGTCGAGAAGATATCATTCTTGTACTGTATACAACACGAATTATTGTTATCATAGTTAGGTGACTAATCATGATTCAACTCAATAAACAGAACGAATTAATTGAATAGTCTAACATAATTCCTTGACCAGTATGAAAATGTTTCGTATAAACTCAATATTTTGTTAATTTGTCAGTGCAGTTTTCTCAATTCATGGAGTGAATATTTGCCTTCTGTAGAATAGTTCACATAGTATTCTGTTCCTTCCAATGACGGATAAAATTTTGAAGAATGGTTCGAAGGTGCAAATATTCAAATATAAAGTATATACTACAATATATCTGAATAATCTCATTTCTTCTCTCTGGGTGTATTTATGTTGCATTTTACATCGACACAATAAATTGCCATAGTGCTTCTCTAATTATATTAGTATAAATCATTTTAAGTGGTGAATTTATCCTGAAATTTTAAAAAACGCTCAACTTCATAACATAAACAAAGCGGAAAAGTGAAGTTGTTTATGACAAATGTCAAACGACGCACGTATTTGAGGTTAATCGAGCACTAAACGGCCAAATTTCCGCGTTTAGTTTAACCATCGTTAGAGAGCACGATTAGGAACGGTGCAACCCAGTTGAGGAAGTAAAACGTTGTTTAAGAATATAATCATCGTTTACACAAACGGTGCAAACGGCCATAAACGTTTTAAGTCGTTATGTTCAATAAAATATTCTAAAATCAAAATCTTCCTTTATCTATATTTATATATATATCCGGGAAAAAAAGGCTCACAAAAGTAATTTCGTGAAAAGTTGTATTTTGTTACCTGTCAACAGAAATAAAATGTCAAATTTATTTCCCGTCACAGAAAAAATAATTTTTTTTGGCTACATGTCACCACAATCAGGTAGATTTGGAATGTAAGGGTAGTCAAAGAGTTTCCTTTCATTGGTGCACCTAAAATGACGACCTTTGAAAATTTTATGTTGAAATAAAATCTGCAACGACAAATTTGAAATTATAATTTAATGAATTACCATTTTTCGATTGACACACTACTCCTCTTTGCGAAGGAACTTTTCGAATATAACCATGAAGATATATCACTTTTCAAAATCATAAAATCAATGAGTTGCAAATAAAAAAAAAGTAAATCAACTCAAAATTTATGCCAACAAAAACATATTGCAGAGATGATTCTTCAATATAATGAGCATGTAGGGGTCTCTGTATATCTACATGTGGGGATCTAAAAAATCATTGATTGAAGGGCCAGTCAAAAGACCTTTCCAGTCGGGTACCGAATGAGGGTAAATTTATTTTCAGGTCTTTGATAATTTTAAATAAAAAGATCTGTTACTTCCTAGTTCGTTTATTGGTGACTAGTTTCACTCAAGAACATCTGAGCATCATCAGACCAGTCCCACTGAACTCTCAACCAGATTCGTCAATAATTACCAAAAAGGTACAGGTAATTATTGACGAATCTGGTTGAGAGTTCAGTGGGACTGGTCTGATGATGCTCAGATGTTCTTGAGTGAAACTAGTCATCAATAAACGAACTAGGAAGTAACAGATCTTTTTATTTAATAAATAACTCTTGTTCTGTTGCAGATATTATTTCAAGATATTTTAAAAGTTTTAGTCCAAAAAGAAATTTCTTCTCGGAAAAGGATGCCACCTATTATGAATCCCTTTCGTTGTTATATTTCATGTAGGCAGGACATTGGAATCCCATTCATTATTATTCATTCATTATTCGGTATCTCATTTAATTCTATTGTTTCTGAATTTTTGATGTTTCTAATGTTCTAGGTGATTGATTCTATATTTTTTTCGTGAAATGGTTGATAGATTACTAATTACATGGACATTCTTTGATATGAATAATTTTCATATTCTCATTGAAATCGAAAGTAGTTCTTTAGTTATTTTCATGAGTGAGCATACAGGAGTTACAAAACAATTACAGAAAAATTCTGAAAGTTTTTCATAATAGTCGACTTGAAAGCACAACTTCATTTAAGAGCATATTTGGTGTCAATTGTGATAGGAAAACTTTATTCTGTTTCAGAAGATGATGGAATTACTCAGTTTCCACTATCACTATATTTTATTGAGAATAAACAGTGACATCGTTTTTTATTACAACTACATTTTCAAACTAGTGTATTTCAAGTTGTGCAACAAGGTATTCTTCTGTAGGCTAATTTCTCGGAATTTGGCAAAGTTGGGAATTCCATTGGTTATTAAGGTACTCTTATTTGTCTTTCGAATAACCTATCACAAAGAAGTCGACTTTTCTTCTATTATTTCTCATTACAATTTCAACTCTTAATTTCTCTTGAAAATAGCAAAAGGAATATTTCAACCAGTTCATATTCGTGAAATTTTTCCAGTAACAGAGAAAGCAGTTTCTTCAACATTCGCTAGGTCGTTGGAATTATTGAATTAATATATCTTCACAAATTCACTATTTTTCCGAAGTAAACTCACATTCTGAAAAATTCATAAAAGCTATGACCTCTATGTAGAAGGGACAGTCCAACCAGCAGACTTTGTAAATGTGAATGGAGATGAGTATTTCATCTGACTTGTGAACCTTGAGGATTTCATAATTCGAGGGAAAACATGTATCGATTTCGAAATATTGACGAAAGTTATAACTCCTACTGGGAATAAATATCATAGGAATCCAATGCATGGTTTCAGCGAGATGCAAGAACAACCTTACAGTACAAACAAATCGACAAACTGACGAAATTAAAATGGCGAGTGATTACCCCCACTGCAGATTAATAATTCAGATAAATTAATTGGTGGATGCTTGATGGACAGACGCTCAATTAATCCAATGAACTGAGAAATATAGTAAGAATATTCAGCGTGAGTCTTTGAGCTATACATGAACTTCAACTTGCACTCATCGAAAATAATACTTTTAGTGCTCATGTTCTAACGTTCTGTTTGAATGTCTCAAACTGTGTTATAATTGATTTTGTTCGACCCGCGGACCATAGTCAAGATAAGGGGAGATCGGAGAACTCTATCGACCTGGAACTCTCAGGGTGGGTTTGCAAAATTTTGACCTTTTTTTCCTGATATTTCATGAACTACTGGAGTGGTTGGATTGAAAGTTAAAAGTCAGTTGAGGCATAACGACGCGCAACTTTCAAAAGAATTTTGTTTAGTAAGCGTAGTAAATCCAGAAAAAAATATTCTTGTCGAAATTTTTTAGCCTTAACTTTTTGCA
The DNA here is from genome assembly GCA_958510865.1 of Myrrha octodecimguttata. Taxonomy (NCBI): domain Eukaryota; kingdom Metazoa; phylum Arthropoda; class Insecta; order Coleoptera; family Coccinellidae; genus Myrrha; species Myrrha octodecimguttata. The sequence continues at coordinate 20,045,812 of OY294060.1, forward strand.
TCTGAAACTCTTCATCAGATTGAAAAAAAAGTCACTCGGACCTTGAATTCCATATTCTATAGCAATGTACTGAGTTTAAGTTCGATACAATTTTCAGAGATATTGAAAAACATATGTCAAATCTATGGTAGTTTCCTAGGTCTCTTTGTTCTTAACAAGTTTTCTGAAATATATGGGAAAATGCTGGTTTAATCTTGATGAACCCACTGGTTTTGAAATGCTAATGAACAAGTCTCTTCAGAATTTCGTGATACAAAAATTTCAAATATTTTCCTTCAAGCTGTCATTTTTCAATCAAGTACTATATTTCAATTCGATATTATCTCTATTTTTGGAAATATTGAGAAAGTGCAAATCAGATGGAATTGAAATTCAGTACTAGATTAGAAAATACGCGCTTGTTCGAATTCGTTGCCAGAAGAATGAGCGGCCTGCAAATTCAAGTATTGATCCCGCCAAGTGCTGCTTCACTTCCTCAAGGACTCATTTGGAAAACTTCATTTCATATCGAGTTTTAAATGGTTCTCTTGAAATTCTGCATGAACCTATAGTTGTAATTCTTCAATCAAGTAATAGAATTCAAATTCGATCCGTTCTGGGTTTTTGAATATCATCGAGAGGATTCTCTTGTACACGAATTCAAACTTTGTTATCAAGCCTTTATAATTTCTGAAAGAATCCACTGATAGACATGATAATTGTACTATTGTAGTTGGGTGGTCGATATACAAAATCCAAGTTGCGAATTGCTAAAATCCGCCTCATGATTCCTGAGCTAAACCTACTTATTCTAGCAATGATGATAGGATCGCATTGAAGTGCAGTACCTGATTGAAAATAATGAGAGAACTGACGTGAAGTGATGAAGAACTTCGTGAGGACCATATGATTAGAAGATCTCGAAATATAAAATAAAATATAAATTTTTTGGCAACTTTTACTAAGGATGTACTAATGATCACGGAATTTCGCACAAGCTTGCACATTGCTCAGTGCGAGGGTTCATGGAGATCTGATGAAAAGTTTAAGAAATAAAACAGTTTTGCTCTAAAGAAAGAAAAAATTTTCAAATAATTTGTATTTCATTAATTTCTACTCATACTTTCCTCACGAAATTTTGCATGAAGTTGCGCGTTGGTATTCTGCACCTAACTAGAAATTTTATATCTGATGCATCAGTTCCTCTCCAGATAAGGTTTCGAATAGCCACTAAATTTGAACTATTTCTATCTCAATATTTCTGAAAATATATGTTGGATCAAACTTGAATTTGGACCACTGCACCGAATCATATTTGAATCTGATGCAAAGTTACCGGGCAGTTTTTTTTTCAATTAAAATATGAAAAATTTTCAAATCTTTTTTCATTCATGTTTTTAACGGATCTTCACAAATATTCAATTAAGGGCTGGTATTATCATAAAAATTATTATAAAACTCATTTTGACCACAGAGAGCAGTAAACACTCATTTTTGAACTAGATCTCACAGGTTAACTTCTAGTTAAATTCGTCCTGAAATGAAAAAGGATTCGAAAACTAATTTGTATTTCAATAATACGGGGAAGAATAGATAATATTTGCACAAAAATAATGTATTTAGTTGATCAATGTATAATTAGTATTGTAATATGTTGGGTAGTTTATATAGAGATAAGAACCTGAACTAAGATAAGGTGTACCTATACAGGGTCTTTCACGAGGAACCTCACCCATATTTGTACGGAAAACTACTGAACGTATTTTCATGAAATTCAGCACTTATAAGCATTTCACGATGCTGATGAAATCTAAAATATTTTCAAGGCATGAGCACCTCCGGTTTTTCCGGAAATGACGTCAACTTCCGTTTTTCAAATTAGAACACCATTTTTTTATTGCAGAAATAGATTCCTTAGAAAATTTCAATTTATTTTGATGTAACATTTTTCAGTTTTGGTTAGAAAATTCTCTCTGAGCGGGAAAATTCGAAAAAAAAATCGAAAATAGAGCTCCGCTGAAACAAAAATAACTTCGAGGTTTTTGGATGGAAAATTTTCATTTTTGGGATTTTTCAAGATGTAAGATTGATGTATCCACTTTAAAAATCGAAATCGCGATTCATGATACAGGGGGTGAAAAAATCGCTTTCAAAGTTAGGGATGACAAAATCGTGAAAAATCAATTTTTTCAAATTAGAACCCCATTTTTTTATGGCAGATATTGAATCTACGTTAAGAAATAATGTGAGTGTATGCATCACACCCTTGCCCTAAAGTGTTTTTCGTCTTGAATTTTCAGCTATTTCTTTTCCCTTCACGCCAAAAAGATGACATTTTCAGGAACTGTTACTTAAACCATGTTTTAGATTTTACTACCCTAATATGCAAGAGAAAAAAGTTACAGGTTGTTCCTAAATAGATGGCGAATTTGGATTCGAATTTGTATCGGAAACCTCTTTATTTTACCTAATCGGCCATCAGTTTTCTCTCTAGTGATAAATAAATAATTCCTTATGAACCATATGCAAAAACTTACCATGTTTTACATTATTTTTTTAATGATAGATATCATTAATTACATCTGCCAAATTCCTCTTTATTCAGTAGCATTTTGTGTTTACTATTAATTTGGTGATAATTCGTATTAAGTTATAAAATCGATCACTATGCCTAATTTTACCAATGAAGATTATTTAAATCTCATTCTACTTCATGGAGAATGTAATAAAGTTGTAGATAGAACGATTCGACTGTTCATTGAGAGGTTTCCTGACCGACCCAGACCAACGAGAGATACCATTAACAGAACCATGACAAACTTGAGAAATGTCGGATCTTTCGTTAAGAAAACTACACACAGAGAAAAAGTGTAGTAGAAGATGAGAACAACAAAATTACAGTTCTTGCATATTTTCGTGTGAATCCTCAAAATTCTCTCAAAGATGCCGAGATTGATCTGGGATTATCTCAATCGAGTGTTTGGAGAATATTAAAAAAAGTTCAAAAAGCACTGCCGTGAAGGCAGCAACTTTTGCGCGCATGTTCAATGTAGATGACCGCTTCAGCAACGAATTTGAACGTGCGCGCGTACCAAATTTTAGTTCGATACGATCATAAGTTCTGGAGATATCGGGAAAAAATATGTAAAATTTCGAGGTTTTCTTCTCGATATCGTTGATTTTTTCGGTATTACTCGAGAAATACTGATTCAGTCCTGATTAAACTTCACAGCTAGTTTTAAGATGCTAAAAGACAACTTTATGCAAAATTTCGTGATAATCGTGTTATTAGAACAATTTGAAAAAAAAAATTTATATGATTTTCTCATCATATCATCCTCATTAAATTCTGTATGAAACTTCGAACTGTTATTTTCGATGAAGTACTGAATTTCAATTCGATCTGATCTGTATTTTTGGAAACATTGGAAAAATAAAATTTTGATTGGGTATATCTACGGAATCATTGGGCGGATTTTACCCATTCACGAATTCGACCTTCGTAATTAAGCCCCAAACCTACTCTACAAATATCGAGCTTCTAAGTCGTTTCTTCCGGAAGTTATTGTGTTTACGGTCAGCCTAACGGCCGACTGCGTAAACACAATAACTTCCGAAAGAAACAACTTAGAAACTCGATATTTGTAGAGGAGGTTTGGACCTTAATTACGAAGGCCGAATTCGTGAATGGGTAAAATCCACCCAATGATTCCGTAGATATACCCAATCAAAATTTTATTTTTCCAATATTTCCAAAAATACAGACCAGATCGAATTGAAATCCAGTACTTCATCGAAAATAACAGTTCGAAGTTTCATACAGAATTTAATGAGGATGATATGATGAAAAAATCATATAAATTTTTTTTTTCAAATTGTTCTAATGACCCGATTATCACGAAATTTTGCACAAAGTTGTCTTTCAGCATCTTACAACTAGCTGTGAAGTTTAATCAGGACTGAATCAGTATTTCTCGAGTAATACCAAAAAAATCAACGATATCGAGAAGAAAACCTCGAAATTTGACATATTTTTTCCCGATATCTCCAAAACTTATGATCGTATCGAGCTGAAATTTAGTAAACTGCTGTGAAATTAGAAGGTCAAAGTGTGAGTATAATTTTTTTTGGATATGATGAATGGTTTCCGAAAAAAAAATTTTTTTGTAAAAAAATTTCGAAAAAAATTTTTTTTAAAATTTATTGATAATATGATCCTGACGAAATTTGGCTCAAAGTTGCGCGTCGTTATACTCCACCAAACTGCCAAGTTTGAATCCAATCGCTCAAGTAGTTTCTGAAATAAAAAATAAATAACTTCAAAACTTCAAATGCCTATAACTCCGAAACTATTCGATCGATTTGGCCCATTAACGAACTTAACCGCGGCATTCCAATGCGCGACCTACCCTGAAAGTTTCAAGTCGCTAGCTCACTTCGTTCGACAGTTATCGTGTCTACGGCCGGCCGGCCGGCCGGCCGGACAGAATCGATTTTGACACCGGATTCGTCATCAGTGAGTCCAACCTAGTCGATTGAGACCATTTTCGGCTCAATCATCCAAAATTACAGACATTTGATCAAAACGATAGCACGCTGTTCCCCTAGAACATGCGCGCAAAAACATAAAATGCACCCATATAAATTCAATAGGGTACAGCATTTGAAGGAAACTGATTTCGTCAGGAGAACAGAGTTTTGCGAAGCTATGATGATTCGATTTCAAGAGAATGAAAACTTTTTGGACTGTATAATTTGGACAGATGAATCTGAATTCACAAAGAATGGTTCTTTCAATAGGCATAACAGTCATTATTGGGATGAAGAGAACAACCACCACTTCAGACAATGGAACTTTCAAGAGACCTGGAGTTTCAATGTTTTTTGCGCCATCAAAAATAATGCAATTCTCGATGTTCACATTTATGATGGGACTTTAACTGGTAAGATAGAACACTACACATGTTTGCATTATTTAAAGAATGTTCTCCCTTAGGAGATAGATATTCTGACATATTGACTCAAATAATTGAGCCGCTAGTACAGAACCATAATGACTTATGGTATCAACAAGATGGCGCGCCTCCACACAATTCACTCAATGTGTCAAATATCCTCTACAGGCTATTTGAAGATCGATGGTTGGCGAACAATGGTCCACATCTTTGGCCAACACGTTCTCCCGATTTAACTCCTTTAGACTATTATGTTTGGGGTAGGATAAAAAATATTGTCTACTCAACTCCCCTGACTGATAAAGAGGACTGCATAGAACGAGTCAGAAATGCGTTCAGGTTTGTTTAGATTTTTAGATTCATAGTTTTGAAACTCAATTTGGTTTTTAAACACTTTTGCAGATCTCTTCCTCCCGATGAAATGGGAAGAGCAACGCACGAAGCATTCCTGAGACGTATAAATAAATGTCTAGAAATTAACGGTCAAAACTTTGTGCATCTTCTCTAGTTATAACTGCGAGAGTTTGCCATGGTTCTCCTAATAGTAACTTGAAGTCGGTTTCAAAAAGGGGTGAAAAATCTACAGCATGGTTCAAATAACAGTTCCTGAAAATTTCATCTTTTTGGCGTGAAGGGAAAAGAAATAGCTGAAAATTCAAGACGAAAAACAGTTTTTTGTGAATAACTCAGAAAATATCCACTTTAGGGCAAGGGTGTGATGCATACACTCACATTATTTTTTAACGTAGATTCAATATCTGCCATAAAAAAATGGGGTTTTAATTCGAAAAAATAGATTTTTCAAGATTTTGTCATCCCTAACTTTGAAAGCGATTTTTTCACCCCCTGTATCATGAATCGCGATTTCGATCTTTAAAGTGGATACATCAATCTTACATCTTGAAAAATCCCAAAAATGAAAATTTTCCATCCAAAATCCCCGAAGTTATTCTTGTTTCAGCGGAGCTCTATTTTCGATTTTTTTTTCGAATTTTCCCGCTCAGTGAGAATTTTCTAACCAAAACTGAAAAATGTTACATCAAAATAAATTGAAATTTTCTAAGGAATCTATTTCTGCAATAAAAAAATGGTGTTCTAATTTGAAAAACGGAAGTTGACGTCATTTCCGGAAAAACCGGAGGTGCTCATGCCTTGAAAATATTGTAGATTTCATCAGCATCGTGAAATACTTATAAGTGCTGAATTTCATGAAAATACGTTCAGTAGTTTCCCGTATAAATATGGGTGAGGTTCCTCGTGAAAGACCCTGTATATGAAAATTGGAAAGCAGTTGTTGTAATATGTGGTGAAAGGACAGACGTATTTCAATCCTCCATAAAAAATTGATATAAAACGTAAAAGTCCACATGCCTCGTAGACTGCACTGGTTTCAGTAGTGAAACACCTTCAACATCGAGAAATAGGTGCCAAATTTCATGACAATATCAGTATATTAAAGCCAGAATAAAAGAGCTATTCTTTTCTCACTATTCCACTGCCTATAGCACAAAACTAAGAGTTTCAGGAGAGGGGTTATGTTGAACTTTTTTTTTTTCTTCTTAAAATCGTCAAGAGATTCACATCTTGTTCTGAAGCAGCTTGTATCTAACATTTTCATTTCTTTGAAATTTATCAGGTTATACATTCCTGATGAATTTTTTCATCAGTCTTCATGTCAGTTTTGTTACTAACTTACATTTTGATCCGAGCGAAATTCTCAGAGTTATTGAGAAAACAAAATTACAAATTCCACCTGGAAATCGATCATGAGTCTTCCTCTTAAATATATGTAAAGGAAAAATTACCTTTTTCCTTTAAAATCACATTGCTTGTTATACGTTACTATGTTAATCGTTTTTGTTTGTCAATGTCATATTTTAATAATTGTAATTAATAGCTTAAAATGTCGTTTCTCCATTTCAGAGAAACTCAATTTAGTTATTGATCTACAATAAGAAGGAGGGCTATCAATTCATTATAAAACGACATTTTTGCAAGCAACAGAAAAAAATGTCAAGATTGAAGTTCTCGTTTCAAATTAAACCAACAGAAGATGGAAAGTCTAATTTTTTAGCTTTAACTTCGATTCAAACTGAGGAAAATAAAACGTTTTTGGTACCTGAAGAGTATCAGTCTATATCTCTTCATAAAGAAATATGTACTTCAAATAATTTTACAAGAGTGAAAAATACATTGAAGAAAAGATATCAAAGAAGGAGTGTATGGATTTCCTTAACAGAAGATTTGAAAAAAGCTTATTTTGATAATGATGGTAATATAATCTTTCAAGATGAGTATCTGGAAGAAGCAAATATGAAGAATTCAGACGTTGATTCAATCAGTAATGAAAATACTTCACTGGTGAAAACCTTGGGAGAGCTAGAAGAAAATCGCAAGAAAAATAAGAAACCAAATGTGAGGAAAATTGCTGAGAGGTTTGTTCTTGAGAAATTTGATGGTAAGAAAAATGTCAATGCATACCAGTGGATGGAGTTCTTCGAAAAAGAATGTATAAGATTCAACATCAATGAAGATGAAGAAAAAGTAGAAATATTTAGAATATTTCTTGATAAATCATGTTTAGAATGGTACAATTCAATGATATTGAAATTAACTGCACAATCTGAGTGGTCAGAATGGAAACAAACATTTTGTCGAACATTCGAGAAAAAAGGCTGGTCCGCTGGTAGATACGCACTATCTTTCAAATACCAAACAGGTACTTTATTAGAGTATGCTATAAGAAAAGAAAGATTAACGCTTGAAATGAGTAGAACTATTGATCAAAGTACACTCATTCAGATAATTGCTGCTGGGTTACCAACATTCATTACTGATAGGATTAATCAAGAAGATATTTTTGAAACAAAAGATCTATTCAATGAAATTGGTAAGCTGGAGCATCTTGTCAATAGAAATAAGTTGGTTAAACAAAACAATGATAGAAAACTGAACATAGATAGGAAACAAAAATGCAGTATCTGTGAAAGATTGAAAAAAGGCGAACGCTTTCATCCTGAATCGTTATGTTGGTATAATGAAAATAATAAAGTTGAAGGGAAAAGAGAAATTAGACTCGTGAACAATTCAAAATTAGAATGCGAAATAAAACATGAGGATTCAAAAAACTTAATGTACCGCCATTAATCAAAATAAAGCTCGTATTGAATAAAAATCTTGAAGTTTTTGGAATATATGACTCTGGTTCAAATGTTTCATTGATAAACTCAAGACTTTTGAAGATAAATAATGAGCACAGAAATAAAGATAATGACACTAACTTAAAAACGATTAATGGCGTAAAAAAATCAAATGGTCTTTTATCATTGGATATAAAAATTTTCGATGTAGAAAAAAAAGTCAATGCGTTCATAATAGACGAAAAAAATTTTGATTATGATTTTTTGATTGGACTGGATTGTATAAAGAATTTTTACTCGAAACAAGATGAAAATTTGAAAATAAGTCAAGCAGTTCAAACAAAAGAAAAAATCAATTCTAAAATCAATACTTATCTAGAAGAAAATAAAAAGAGTTTATTCATTTCAGAAGGAATTGAAAATTATTCAAAAATGATAGATGATAAATACTCTGTTAACTTCAATGAAGGTATCGAAGAAAGAAATTTTGATCTTAATGTGAACCATTTAAGTTACGATCAGAAATCAAAGATTGATGAATTGATAGCAGAAAACAGATCTATTTTTGCGAAAGATAAATACGATATCGGCACTGTGTCAAGATATGAGGCACATATTGATTTATTTGTTGAAAAGTATTGCTCTAAGAGGCCATATAGATGCACGATGAATGACAGAAGAGAAATTGAAGAACAAATTTCAAAATTATTGGACAGAAAGTTGATAGAGGAATCGTACAGTCCGTTTGCATCCCCAGTAACATTAGCATTCAAAAGGGAAGAAAATAGAAAATCAAGATTGTGCATAGATTTCAGAGACCTTAACAAAATTGTAGTTTCCCAAGCACAACCTTTTCCCCCATTGAGGATTTGGTCGAAAAAACTAGAGACTGTGAATTTTTTTCAACTCTGGACATAAATTCAGCGTTTTGGTCGATTCCGCTACGAGTCACCGATAGATACAAGACTGCTTTCGTCACACAAGAAGATCATTTCAGTGGACTTGTCTACCATTCGGTTTGAAAACTTCACCAGCGATATTTCAGAGAATTATGTCCAATATTATAAGGAAACATAAACTTTCAAATTTCACTGTGTGTTACATTGATGACCTCTTAGTTTTTTCAAAAACTTTCTCTGAACATATGGAACATTTGAAGGAATTTTTTCGAGCAATTAAGGAAGAAGGCTTCAGGTTAAAGTTTGTAAAATGCAAATTTGCAGCTGATTCAATCAAATACCTTGGCCATATTATTCAGAACAATTCGGTTAAACCATTAAAAGATAATTTAACAGCAATTAGAAATTTTCCAGTTCCCAAAAACCAAAAAAAATGTAAGGCAATTTTTGGGTAAAATAAATTTTTATCACAAATACGTATCTAATGCAGCTTTACTGTTAGATCCTCTGCACAATCTTCTCAGAAAAGGACAGGCATTTATTTGGACCAGAGAATGTCAAGAATCATTTAAAAAGCTAAAAGATGTATTGTGCACTCAACCAGTATTGACAATATTTGACCAAAACTTACCCATACATATCTATACGGATGCAAGTTTGTTGGGTGTAGGTGGAGTATTAAAACAACCACAAAGAGATGGAGAAGAAAAACCAATAGCATATTTCTCAAAAAAGCTAAATGAGGTGCAAAAGAGAAAGAAAGCCATTTATTTAGAATGCTTAGCTATAAAGGAGTGTGTGAAATACTGGCAACACAAATTGATTGGAAGAAAATTTACGGTATTTTCGAATCATAAACCTTTGGAGAATATGAACATAAAAGCAAGGACTGATGAAGAATTAGGAGATCTATCTTACTACCTCTCACAATATGACTTTCAAGTGAAATATTCTCCAGGTAAATATAATGCAGAAGCCGATTGCCTCAGCAGAAATCCTGTTCTGGAACCAGATGAAAACGAAGAGGAACAACTAAAAATAGTCAATTTAATAAAATTAGAGGATATACTGGAAGATCAGAAGAAAAACCCAAGTATTCAAAAAACAGACAAAAGTTTGACAACAAAGTCTAATGTTTACTTTAAGGAAGTTCGAAAAAAAGAGAAAATCATTTTATCAGAAACTTTCAGTATTAAGTTAATCGAAACTATACATAAAGACTTATGCCATGTAGGAATCAGGCAATTGCAAAATATGATCGGACGTTTTTACACCGCCAAAAATTTGACTTACAACATAAAAAAAGTATGTAAAAATTGCACTACATGTTTAAAAAATAAGTCAAGAGTAGAAAAGAAAATAGGATTATTGTCACATCTGGGCCCAGCCACAAAACCTTTTGAAATTATGTCGATAGATACCATTGGTGGTTTTGGAGGATCACGTTCAACAAAAAAATATATGCACCTACTTGTGGATCATTTTACAAGATATGCTAATATCCTAACCTCCAAAACACAAAATGCAAGTGACTTCATCAAATTAATGGAAAACCTCTCTGAAATTGAAGAAGTAGGAACTATTCTCTCAGATCAGTATCCAGGAATCAATTCAAAAGAATTCAAGAAATTTCTGGAAGAGAAAAAGATCAAATTAATCTTCACTGCCGTAGATTCACCTTTTTCAAATGGTTTGAATGAAAGGTTGAATCAAACACTAATAAATAAAATCAGATGCGAAATAAATGAAAATAAGAATAAAGTGGCTTGGACCACTATAGCCAAAGAGTGTGTGGGAAAATACAATGATACGGAACATACCGTTACAAAATACCCACCCTCTTATTTGATGTTTGGAACAGACGTAACAATTTTGCCAAAAGAGCTCAAACAAAATAATTCTAAGAACTGGATTCAGGACAAGAAAATTGCTCTAAATAATACAATTAAAAGTCACAATTACAACAAAAAAAATTATGATGAAGGTCGTAAAAATTATAATTACAATGTAGGTGACCTGGTATTTGTGGAGAATGGGAACAAATTGAACAGAAAAAAATTGGATGAACTTAAAATTGGACCGTTCAGAATAGAAGAAAAAGTTTCCAACTCTATCTACAAAATTAACACAGGTCACAAGAAATTAGAGTCAAACCATTTTCATATTTCAAAATTAACTCCAGTTTGTACTACAGTTTGAAGAGAACGAATGGTTTATACATCAAAATATTCTGCAAGTATTTTCTTCCCCAGGAGGGGTGATGTAAAGGAAAAATTACCTTTTTCCTTTAAAATCACATTGCTTGTTATACGTTACTATGTTAATCGTTTTTGTTTGTCAATGTCATATTTTAATAATTGTAATTAATAGCTTAAAATGTCGTTTCTCCATTTCAGAGAAACTCAATTTAGTTATTGATCTACAATAAGAAGGAGGGCTATCAATTCATTATATATACTCAAACGATGTCAACCATTTATGCAAGTTTTCATAAATAAATACTTGAAGAAACTAGAATCGGTTTTATAAATGAAAAAAAAATCTTTCCACACTGCGGAAATCGAACCCGCAGCTGCTTGCTATTCAGGATATAATCCCTTCATATCCAGGATGAATGGATTTACCTTCGAGATTTAATTCACATCATTACTCCGTTGAAGTAACTAGTTTTATTCTACTTCGAATGGTGTTCTATTCAGAGGCTCGCAGATGCATAAAACTATGAATATAAGCCTGTCCTGCGTCCCTTAAGAATCTTCAACCATTCTTGATAACTACATTTTTGTTTTTGATTTTTCCTGAATAACACCTTTTATTCAAAGCTAAATGTTATTGAATCTGATGAAAATTCGAGAAATTGTGGATCCTTCCCTTGAGCTCCACAAAAGCTTATTCATACTACAGGAAAGACAGAGTTACATTTTCATATTGTTAGCAGACAATAAACAAGATATATCGGAACATCCAGAGATTTCTTAGAGTTCAAATGATATGTTTATACCCAGGGAAAATTTCATTCAATTCATATATGAATTCGATGAAAATTTGGATATTTATGGAGCTTTAAGTAAACGCGAATTGTCAATGATTATGTTGTGTATTCTGTCATGGTGAGAACCATTGTGAGTTGCATAATATCAAGTGAAAAATCAGTGTTTTGATAAGCAAGAAGTGAAATATTTTCGTTACAGAACAATACTTCAATAAGCAGCAAATCACAATCATTCAGTCAGTGAATAGCATTTCGCGAAGAAGATCAACTGAATTTCAAATATATGATATAGATAACAGAAAAAGTTAATTTAGATCTTTTAACAGAAGAACAGGAGTATATGAGTACATTAAGGAATATTTGAATGCTTATAACTTTTTACCTGAGCTGAATATACGAAAAGATCGATGAAAAAAGGTTTTTTTGATGGAAATAATCAATGGTTGATATTAATGTATATTTAAAATGAATAACCAAAGTTTTACTTTTATTCCTCGAGAATATGACAAGTACAACAAATATCGTTTCTGAAGCGTCGTGCCGAAATAGTTAGGAGAAATAAAAAAAACCATAGAGATGAACTGAGCAACATTTCCAAGCAACATAAAGTTGGTTTCATTCGAAACGAGAGTCGTCATGGAGAATTATATGAATATCTTACCGATGGTTGATATCACAGTTATGCTATATAAAATTCCATTCAGAAAGCTCCACGATCTCTGTCCACTATAACTTGTCATTCCTGCTTCATGTGCAGCATGTAGTTCTTCTTCGAATACTCTCAGTCTTGTTCTTGCCAGGGATTTCCATTCATCTTCTCTCATACTATGGCTTTTTAACCATAAGAGATCAATGAAATCCCTTCTCATTCTTTTGACGCCACATTTGTAGAAGTTCTCAAAAGTACCTTCAGTGAATTTGAATATGAATCCTCCCATACCACAATAAAGAATAACAACGAATAATTCATGGAAACATCTATTCCGTAGTAACTTAATCTTTTCAATTTCCCATTTCATTTCTTTTTTGAATTTCTGGTATTCTTCCCTTATCTCAACTATTTTGAAAACTTTCATTACAACGAATAGCTCACTAATTCCCACCGGCTCCATCATCATTGTTCTGGTGGAAACTACACTCTTGGTTGTGGGATCCAAAATTTCTATTATTTTATTCGAAATTTTTGTTTTCTGCCCTGACCTTATTTCTCCTCGTCTTTGAATTCCTTTTTGACATTCTGGACTGACCATATAAGATATTTTCATTTCATTCTCAGAGATTTCAGATTTCGGCGAACCGTCATATAATGTTTTGAACGAGGATGATTTATTCACACCGTTTAACAAGTTTTTCTCACGTAAACAAGCCATAAGTTGCTCTTCCGTGAACTGATATGGAACTGATTGACTGCGTTCGATTACTTCCTTTCTCTTCTTCCTAGATTTTCGACTTAATTGAGTCGAAGAGATGCTTTCGTTCGTTTTGTTGATGAGTACGTTCAGTTCGTTCTTAGCAATTTCGGCAAAATTTTCTGTTCTATTTTTCAGATCTTTCAAGAATGTTCTAGTATCACTATTTCTTTCTTGTTCTTGTTTTTTTTTGATGACTGGCGGTTCATCTTTCAGGGATGAGTTTGATGAGATACCATTTCTCTCAACAGATTTCGTCTTTCGCCGTGGTCGATCGGGAGTTCTCGGACGGTTCTCGTCTTTTTCATTATTCTGATTCACAACAGTAGAATCGCGAAAAGGTGTCAGATCCCTGCTGCGGTTGAGGTTTGATGAATGCCTTTTAGTTAAACTTCTTCTCTTTTTTGCCACATTATTACAAAAAATTTGTTCGGCTGTTACCATCACTTCGTTTTTAGAAACAGTCACATTATTTTCGTTATTTGTCACGGGAGATGTTTCTACCGAATCCATCTCATTCAGACTAGTTAAATTTAGAATTTGAGCGTTCGAGCTGTATTATGAAATGATGCCAAAACTCAGTCCTAGTGACCTTCATGCGCAGTGATAATTTATTCAGGTGTATGTTCATTTAATTTTTTCCCACATGTGCCTCCATAGCATCAAACTGTCAGTGAATTTTTTTCTATTCAAGGAAATCAGTATAAGGATTGATTTTCCGAACTCATCTGTTCTCCAAGAAATACAGATTCTGTGTGAAAATTATTCCTTTCATGGTTAAATGAATTTCAGTTCTCTTTCACATATTACAGCAGTTTGTCTGAGGTTACGTTGTATCAGAGCTTGTCAAAAATGTTGCACTTACCTATGCAATGTATTGTTAAATGTTCACAAGTCATCAGAAAGTATCGTGGACGTGTTTGCTTAACTGTGAACTAATTTAGGCGAGTTTGTAAGTATATTATATATTCGTTATAGATTTCGAGTCGGAAATTATCTCAAACGATAACAATAAATAAACAATAAACAAAACTTTATTCTCAGAATCATTGCTTACAAGGAAATGAGAAACCGTCAAATAAACGCAGAAAAAAAAACAACTACAATCTAGAGATTTTAAGAAAATGATTTACGAACTCTGAAATAGAATAAGGTTCAGTTTCTATAATTATATCAGTAAGTTTACTTTTGAATTTTTTATAATTGATTATATTTAGGATAGATTCAGGTAGTTCATTATACATTTGTATGCACATACAGGGTCCTGCAATAGTGCGTTAGGATTCCATAGCTGCCAAACCAGACGTTTCAGGAATTTAGTTGAGAAGCATTCCCTTTGTATTTTCAATTCTGCATCTGAGGAAATTATTTTCTAATATACATCTCGAATAAAATTATGCGTGATTTTTTAAATGGAACATTCCTTATATTTTGCATATTTTCAATGCTCTTCAATACCTATACCATGATGCAAAACATTAGTGATATTTTTCCAACGATTTTAATCAGAAAGAACTGCAAAATTTCGACGAAACAGTAGTTAGGTAGAAGTCCTCTACCGATCTCCAGGAGCGATAAAAACATGAATTTGATCAGGATTTCTTTTAATTTAAGAATTTGCCTAGTCATCGTTCCTAAATCATCAACCTCTCTTATACAGGGTATCCGTTATCAATGTCCAAATATGAAGGAATTCAAATTGTTTTTTCTCGATTTTTTGAAATGTAACACCTTGTATTTTTTCCATGATGAGGTACACAGTTTGAAACCTTACACTTTTTCGGAAGTAACCAAAAAGCTTTTTTCACTCCTGCATCCAGCAGGTACGAAAAATGAAATCAGAATGGAAAATTTTATCCAAATGCTGGATATAAAATGAACGGGCTATAATTACATTTACTTAAAAGAAAGAATTTTTTTTTCTTTCCGAAACCTGGCATATTGAGAGATTTTATCGAATCAGGCAGATGATTGTACGGAATGATGCCTTGATATTTAGCAGATGTCTCAAATTTGGCTGTTCTGTGTTTCGGTACTAACAAAGTTCTAATATTCCTAGTATTATAATCGTGAAAGCTGGCAAGAGTGGTTTCTCCGTTTCACCCTTTTTTTACAGACAACAGACATTTATATATGTAGATACAAGGGGCAGTTTAGTATAATAAATTTGACGAATACAGATGCACAAGATGTTCGAGGATCAAGTCCGAATATCATACGTAGGATGCGTTTCTGCGCAATGAATACTCTAATGAAATATATTGACATTACCCAAATCAAAATACTGTACGCAAGATGACTATACACTAAGCCGTAATAAACATTTCAGACAGCTGGGAGAGGAAGAAAATTTTTTATACGACGGATTGCGTAAAATAAAGAACTGAGCTTTCCACTTATAAAAGCGACATGGTCAGACCACTTCAAGCAGCTATCAATATAGACGCCTAGAAAATTCGTCGACTCCTTGAAAATCAGTATATCATGACCATGTTTGAGTGTCAAAGGCATTTTCCTCCTCAAAACAAACTTAATAACTTCTGTTTTGTCCATATTGAGAACGAGTACATTCATCCTATACCATTCCGCGAAAGCTTGTAAAAGAAATTCGCTCAATTCGATGAGTTCAACTAGACACTGAGCTATCAATAAAAATAATGTATCATCTACAAATAATATAACTTTTATTCTGATATGATGTGGTTAGTCATTTATAAAAAGTATGAAGAGGAGAGGTCCTAACACTGATCCCTGAGGAACTCCAAAATCCATATTATATATTCATCAGAATAAGTTTCATCAGTTTTCACATGTATTTTTCTATTTGACACATAATTGCTAATCCAATCTAAAATATTCCTCGAAAACCTAGATTGTACAGTTTGTTATTCAAGAACTTGTGCGAGATCATATCAAATGCACGCGCTAAATCAAAAAAACATTCCTGCAACACATAACTCCCTATCCAATGCATGCTGAACCGAATGAACAAAATCCAAAACCGCTGACTCAGTAGACCGTAATTCTTGGATTTTCTACAGAGTAATAATGAAAATTGTGCCAATTGACGGCTCTGGAATTGTGGAAGGTTGCTTCATCTCTGAATAAAACAAATTCAAAAATGTAGGGTTCTGTTAAATTTGAAAACTTGCCCAGTTACAGAAATTCAGACGGTTTTCAAAATCGCCATCGGTACGCGCCCGGTGCATCTGAATGTGGTAGGCATGACACTCATTCTTTTTGAGGATTCTTTGAACTGAATGCTCACTTATACTACAGGCTACACCGAGCTCCCTTCGGCTTGTGTGTGGATTTTCAGTTACATGCAGTAGAGCCTCGAGCTCCTTGACTTCGTTAGTGGTCGATTTCATCCTTTCTTCTTTTTTATACTAGACATCTCCTGTCTCTACAAATCTGCTTGAAAGCCTCCGAAAACTCGACTCATGTGGATGTCTTCTTTTGGGATATTCGACAGCATAGGATCTACTGGCTAATAAACAGTTTCTGTGGCACTGCCCCAACATGAAAATCATATCAACCATTTCATCTTTTCCAAAATTCATTTCAATTTATTGTATTCGGTAATAATTTTCAGCCCTGAATAACTATGTATATTTTGATCAAAAATAATAACTGATGTACTTGATAACAGTTCCTGTAACACTGCTCCGACATGAAAATCATATGAACCATTTCATGAATAATAATTTTTTTGGATGCCGATAAAACTCTGTAATCCTTAGAATACACAAGTTACCAATAATACCTATGTATGTGTTACTCATTCGGACAAACATTATCATTTTCATGTTGAGCTTCAAGGATTATGATTTTGGAAGGGTTTTGAAGTTTTTCGAAAATTGGTCATTCAGTTAGGTTTCATTTTGTGGCTCATTTAAAATATCCGTTAGTTATTACGTTCATTATTCCTAAAATTTTTGGTTGAAATGTCATTTTTCGTGTCTGCTGGACACAGGAGTGAAAATAATCCTAAGGTTACTTCTGAAAAAAATGTAAGGTTTTGAACTATGTACATCATCATGAAAAAAATACAGGGTGTTACATCTGAAAAAATCGAGAAAAAACAGTTTGAAATTTTTCATTAATGGACATTGATAACAGACACCCTGTATAAAAAAGATTGATCATTTAGGAACGATGACTAGGCAAATTCTTAAGTTAAAAGAAATTCTGATCAAATTCATGTTTCTATCGCTTCTGGAGATCGGTAGAGGACTTTTACCGAACAACTGTTAGTAGTAGAAATTTTGCAGTTTTTCCTGAATAAGATCGGTACCGTTGGAAAAATATACCTAATATTTTGAGTCATGGTGAAGTAAGTGAAGAGCATTGAAAATATGCAAAAATATAAGGGGTGTTCCATTCAAAAAGTCACTCATTTGTTGAATAATTTTATTTGGGAACACCCTGTATATTAGAAAATAATTTCCTGAGATGCAGAATTTAAAGTACAAAGGGGATGCTTTTCAACTAAATTTTTAAAACGTCTGGTTTGGCAGCTATAGAAGCCTAACGCACTATTGCAGGATTCTGTATACTGTGTGTTATTTTCTGTCAATGTTCGAGAATGTAAAGGATAGTGAAAATGAATACTCTTTCGTCTTCTGTTAGTATTGCTCGAATCATCAAAATAATGCGGATTTTTCTTCAGGAAAGAAATGCATTCTAAGATGTGTGCGACAAAAAATGTAGGTATCTTACTTTTTCTGAATCTTTCCCTACAAGATTCCCGAGCAGACTTCTGGAGTAGAAATATTTTACCGCCATCAGAACTGCCACCCCAAACAACAATGCCATATCTCTCTGAAGATTCCAAATTTGCGAAATAGATAGATCTCAAAGGCTGATCATCCACTTGCCGAGACAGTACTCTTTTCATGAACAAATTACGATTGAGACTTTCACTCGGCTCACATATATGTAAGTTCCAGTTCAAAAAGCAGTCAACATGAATTCCAAGGAACTTCGTTAATAATGATGTACTGACTGTAATGTTGTTGAAGTCAATAGTTATTGGAAATTGTTCTTCACACCGGGAAGTTCTGAATATAACACATTCGGTTTTATTCACATTCAATGTAAGGACATTTTGACAACACTAGTTTCTTATTGAATCGAAAACTGCCTCTGCTCGATGCTCGTTCTCAAGTCTTTATTGAACACTAGGGTAATAGCATCATCAACAAACAACAGTAGTCTTATCACTCCCAAGATAGGAAATAATAGAGTTTCTGGCAGCAAAAAAAGAAAAGGCCCCAGAATACTACCCTGCGGTACCCCTATATTAGCAATTTCTTCCTCAGATAATTGAATGCCATCGCCCGTGTTAACACAAACTCTTTGTGATCTATTCTTTAGATAACTCCGTATCAATTTTAGTTGGGAGTCACGAATACCATATGACTATAACTTTTGTAGGAGCTTTTCATGGTTTACACTATCGAAGGCCTTTGATCGATCCATGAAAAGTCCAATAGGTACCTCCCCTCCAGTGGCAGTGTTCCTTCCACGCATATAACCATGTTGACTTCTCTAGAAGACTCCAAATTTGTGGAAAAAGTTTATTAATCTGTCCACCAATATCTTCTCGAAAATTTTAGAGAAAGAAGTGAGCAGGCTGATTGGGCGGTAGTTGACAATATCATCAGGATCACCCTCTTTGAATAGGGTTGATGATGTGCACGAGAGGTTTTGCAATTATATGAATGTTTTTTTTTATCGCAGACATGGGTATATCATCAAAACCACAGGAGTTTTTGTTGTTAATTCCTGCTACCACACACAATAGCTCACCTTCAGAAACAGGAAAATAATAAGATATTCATCATTTCGAAGCCCCGCAGATGAGCCAGGTTGCGTATTTATTGAAATTGTTTGCGAGTATTTCAGGTTCCTCAACTTCACTGAAAATATTTCTCTTCATTACGTCCTTTCCAGTCAATCTGTTAAGTATACTCCAAGATGTTCTTAATTTGTTCTTACTGGTACGAATTAACTTTCGGAAATCTTTCTAGTTGATTTTCCGCAATGCTTTATCATATAGAAATGTAACTTTTTGATACGATTTGACGTGTAACAGGGATCATTTCTTGACATGACAAAGAAAGCGTCTAAACAATTTCTGAGTTTTTGAACCTCAGGTGTAATAGGAATTTTAAATTTCGAATTATCATCAACAAGAATACTGGTAAATGAATTATCGAGTACGCATTCGAAAGTTTCATGAAATCCAACCCACAAGGAGACAACACTGAAACAAAAGTCAGACGAATAATTACTCCAGTCCACTTGGGACAATGCGATTAAAAAAGTCTCATAGTTAGATTTATTCATTAAGTCTATTTTTCTCTTATTATTAGTTTTCTTGAAAGTTAAAAAGGAAAATATCTATGCTTTGCAATCAGAAATATGCCCATCAGCAACAATGGCTGATCCTTCATCATCTATATTAGTAATAATATTATAATATTCGTCTGGTCTATTTGACTTCATTTTAGTGCATTTAACATCGATTATACCATTTTTCTTTAAATAACGCACAACAGTTCTTTCTCCCATGTCAGGATGAGGTTTACAAACATGCAGATATTTGAACTAAGGGGCAGATTTTATTGTAATTTCAGTGTTTTTACACGTTCATAGTAAATAATTGTTATGGCTACGTCTTTTTCTTTTATTTTGAGCCACTGTGAAACCTTAATCATCAACTGAAAGTGTTAAAGTGCCCGTAAGCTGGTAAGCTGTGTCATCAATTGGAAGAATAATCTGATTCTGGTCGTTTTTGAGAGTTTGTTTCGGAATTTTCAACGTTTTCAACGTTTCAACGATAAGACTTGACTTACTGATTTTTTTATCTAGTCGACCGACTCTCCGTTACGATAATAACTTTTGAATATCTGATGTTATCGATATTTTTGACATTTTGTCGCTTACTTAAACTTCCGGTACTTGAATTTGTCAGGGAAGTATGAAGGGTTAATAATCAACCGAATATGCACCATAAAGCTCCTGTCTTTAATCAGTAATATTTTTGATTTTGAACAAAAAAAAGTTTTGAAGAAGTTTACAGTTAAAAATCTAGAGAAGCAATTCTGTGGAACCACATCACTTATCAACGTATCGACCTTATCATACGCGAATTCATGATTGACGGTTTTGCGATCTTCTGATCCTATGATTTTCACGAAATTCTACAAGAACTTTTAAGTCATCACATTTGAAACAAATATCGGATTTCATTCCGTTCTGATCTGTTTTTATGAATATATGGAAAAAGACATATTCTTTGCATATCTGAGCTCTTATCCTGCACTACAAATAGAGAGTTTGTAAGTTATGTGTTTCTTATCAACAGAAAAAAAAACCTAATTTGAATCTTCATTGCGAGTCTATTCAATAATTACATAGAAAAATCCATTCCAAATTTCATTTTCATAATATCTTCAAACACATATATCGGGTCGGACTGAAATGAGATATTTGTCTTTAACGACTAATAAACGTTCATGCGAAATATCAGCGAATCAAATTTATCACTTTTCTAGACAGACAAGCTTCTCAAAACTGTGCATAATTGCATTGACCCTGAAACCAGCTACAAGGTTTCATTTCAATTGGATTCGTTATCGAAAACATATTTCAAACTACAACTGAAAATCGAACCTGGATCACCGCAGTTGAGTATAACATAATGAAAAACAACAAGCTCCTTTATTTCAGATCATTCCACTTTCAGTCATACATGAGCTACGTGGAGTGAAACAGTATCAAATAATCAAAAAATATGAATGAATATTATCGACCTTCAAAGTTAGCTAGGAAATAAGGTTCTGGCTCTGATAAATATGATAAATATTTATATGCCATTATTTTGAACGTTTAAACGTCTTCTATAATCTTTGATGCTAAGGTAAATTCTTAAAAAATTTTAAGCATCTATATTCTAGTTGTTTTTGGGAGGTCGTGAAATTGCACTTGGGATAGTTGTAATCCACAGTGTTTGTGGTGTAACTATGTCGACTTTTGAATGTTCCGAAGAGAATGGGATTTTTTGAGAAGAAAAGACATTCTTGTATAGCATACAGGGTGTTTCATTGGTAAATGAACATACGGACACTTGAGGTTGAGCTACCCTAGGCGAGTCCAAAAACACAGGTCAATCGATTCATATTCGAATAATTCCAGGTCCGTATCAAAAATCTTTGGGACATTATTATTCTTTCAAAGTTGAGATTCAACAACCGCACGTTGAATTGCTTATCGAAAATTTCACGGAAAAATTCAATGGAATTGAAAAATTCCACTGAATTCTCAGATGATTCAAAGTTCGTGATGGAATTGAAAGAATTCTTGTCCTACTCATTGAAAAAAAGTACTTCAGGTTATTTCGAAGGATTATCCTCAAAAATTTCCAGAAAAACCGAAGGCTTGAAAAATGTTTCCGAAATTAACAACAAGGTGAAATTAAATAAATAAAAAAATCTAGAAAAGCACTGCCGTGAAGGCAGCAGCTTTTGCGCGCATGTTCAATGTAGATGACCGCTTCAGCAACGAATTTGAACATGCACGCAAAAGCTGCTGCCTTCACGGTAGTGGTTTTTGAAATATTTTTTTTGATAAATTACTGGATTTCAATTCGATCCAATCTGTATTTTTGAAAATATTGGAAAAATAAAATTTTGAATGAGTATATCTACGGAATCATTGGGCTGATTTTACCCATTCACGAATTCGACCTTCGTTATTAAACCCCAAACTTACTCTACAAATATCGAGTTTCTAAGTCGTTTCTTCCGGAAGATATTGTGTTTACGGTCAGCCTAACGGCCGACTGCGTAAACACAATAACTTCCGAAAGAAACAACTTAAAAACTCGATATTTGTAGAGAAGGTTTGGACCTTAATTGCGAAGGCTGAATTCGTGAATGGGTAAAATTCACCCAATGATTCCGCAGATATACCCATTCAAAATTTTATTTTCTCAATATTTCCAAAAATACAGATCAGATCGAATTGAAATCCAGTACTTCATCGAAAAATTACAGTTCGAAGGTTCATACGGAATTTAATGAGGATGATATGATAAGAAAATCACAGAATTTTTTTTTTCAGATTGTTCTAATGACACGATCATCACGAAATTTTGCATAAAGTTGTCTTTCAGCATCTTCAAAGTAGCTGTGAAGTTGGATCAGGATTGAATCAGTATTTCTCGAGTTATACTGAAAAAAACAACGACACCGAGAAGAAAACCTCGAAATTTGACATATTTTTTTCCGATATCTCCAAAACTTATGATCGTATCAAACTGAAATTTGATAGACTGCTGTGAAATATGAAATATTCCTGGATGATTAATGGTTTCCGAAAAAAAAAATGTTGAAAAAAATTTTCTCTGAAATTTACTGACAATATGATCTCGACAAAATTTCGCTCAAAGTTGCGCGTCGTTATACTTCACCTAACTGCCAAGTTTGAATCCAATCGCTCTAGCAGTTTCTGAAATAAAAAATTAATAACTTCAAAATTTCAAATGGCTATAACCCCAAAACTATTCGACCGATTCGGCCCATTAACGAACTCGTTCGACAGTTATCGTGTCGTAGGACGGACGGACGGCCGGACAGAATCGATTTTGACACCGGATTCGTCATCAGTGAGTCCAACCTAGTTGATTGAGACCATTTGGACTAAACGATAGCACGCTGTTCCCCTAGAACATGCGCGCAAAAATGAGAATCTCAAAACTGAATCAAGCAAGAAGTTTCAGGGTGTCACCTATTTGAATTTCAATACTTGCCAACCTCAAAATATTACTGACAGTTTTATTGATCATGATCGGCTTCGATATCTTTCCTCCTCATTTCCCTTCTTAGATGAATACACTTAACATTTTAAATATTTCCAAATTAAAAAATATTCGACTGGATTTAAATTTGGAGATCGAGTTGTCGAGGTATGCGGTCCATTTCTGGCTATCCACATATTTGGAAAGTTCTGATAAATGAATTTCCAGACATAACTCTAAAATGAGGTGGTGAGATGGACATCCGTAAGCCGTATTCATGCGTATTTTCTTCAGCCTTCGCATGCTCAGGAACATGTGGATGAACAATTTTGAAACGTGTATTAGCAGAGGTTGAGTGCATAGCTGGACCTCTAGATCACCAGATTCGAATACTGTCTATTATTTTATTTGGAAACATTTGAATGTTTCCTACTCGTTTGAGTTCGGAAGTAAGGAGATAGGAAATAGCAAAAAAGGGTGTGGATGCCACCTACAATAAAGCACGTGATAATCCGGACATGATCGAAAAAACTATCAGTAATATTTTGAGACGGGAATAAAAGGAAATTCAATGAAATGTTGTTACTTCGAAACTTCGAGAATGTGATTCATTAGGGAGGATTTGTATTTTGTATTATATATATTATTCATTGTTGTTAATTTCGGATACATTTGCCAAAATTGATACTCCCATGAAATTTTTCAAAATAATCTTTCGAAATAACCAGAAATACTAATTTACAATCAGTGGGATAAGAAATTTTTTATTCCATCACGAATTTTCTGAGAATTTAGTGGAATGTCAATACTGAATCAAATCTTTCCGTGAAATTTGAGAAATTTCTGTTTTTTCAAATAATTAAATCCAACTCTCAAATTTCAATATACAGAGTGCTGAATCACAGCTCGACAAAAGTCCCATATTTTTCTGATACGGACCAGAAATTTCTCAAAATTCTGAATATGAATCGATTGACCTGTACGAGTTAATCTTAAGTTCCTTATATCAACGGGTTATACTGGGTGGTCAAAAGTTATGAGCAATGGCAAATTTTGGTGAGTATAAGAAACACGCTATATCTTGGTTATCCAATTGACTAGATTTACCATATATAGGTTTTTTGCACTCATCTAGGGTAGGTCAGCTTAGGTAACTGTTTGTTTATTTACTAATGAAAAACCCTACATATGGTCAATAGACCATTTTCCCTGAAGATGCTTCTGCAGAATTCTTGGTAATTCAATTTTCCTAGTACACGAAACGTCTTTCTTGCAGTTTGAAGAGTGTTTCCAGGATCATAAAATAGTATTTCAAATCTGGTTTTTGATTCAATGGTGGCATTTTGTTTTCAGGATTCTTTTGTTGAGATATTCGTTCAAATCGGGGATGTATTGATGAAAGATCCAAGTTTTCCACAGAAATACTCATCATGGGATCTCCAACTGAGCCTTTAATCTACATTCAGCCCCAGAAATTTTGATTCTTCATAAATTTCAAATTAAGTATGATTTGAGATATATATATATATATATATATTCTTTTGAGAACGAGCATTACAATTCTAAGATATATCACAGTGTTAGCAGAGGAAATGTAAACGGGGTACCATACATATTTGCGTATGATACAAGAGCACAGATAAAAACCTCAGGAAAAATTCTGTCTCCCCGCATAAGTGTAGTAATTTGTTTATAGAAGATGGATGGCATCTTTTTCTTTTGAAAATAATTTTTTCGTCATCTTGAATTCATTTCGACAAAATATCTTGACATAATATCTGAAACAGAAAGAGGGACAGAAAACCAGAAGGAAGCAGTAAATAATACTACCTACATTTGCTCATGACCGAGAGGGTCTTTCGACCAGGTTCAGTCCTCCAAGCGATGATTTTCAGATCCTCAGATAAACGAAGAACGCTACAGGCCCCTTTATTGGGGAATCATCTCCCATAGATCCATAATTGTTCATTTCGAACTAGAAATCTAATAAAATATCGGGAATAAAGTGAAAAACTTGTGACATGTATTATGTCAGGATGACATAATATAATGAGATTATTTCATTCTTACACCTTTCTCATTAGTCCAAGTTCCACAGTTGGAGATTTCGTTGCCGATTAGTGTACTCGGGAAACAAATAGCCATATATTCTTTGGTTACTTATTGAATTTAATCGCGATTTAACTTCTTTAGAACCATCTTCATCTTGTTTGATTTGACGTTCGTCGGATCTTAGGTTATCTCTATCTCCATCGTTTGTGTTTTCAGCCTGCTTGCAACCATGGCATTTTCCTCATCGGTTTTGTGTAGTGCTATTTGTCATCCTAGACTGGCTTGACATTTCTCTGCTTGGTAGTTCAGTTGACTCGTCCTTCATGCTCATCTTTGAACTATCAATAAGTTGTGTTTGTATTTCTCATTATCTCCGATTTTTCATATTTTTTTGCGCGCATGTTCTAGGGGAACAGCGTGCTACCGTTTTGCCCAAATGTCTGTAATTTTCGATGTTTGAGCCGAAAATGGTCTCAAACGACTAGGTTGGACTCATGGATGATGAATTCGGTGTCAAAACCGATTCTGTCCGGCCGGCCGGCCGACCGTGGACACGATAACTGTCGAACGGAGCCAGTCAGCAACTGGAAACTTGCAGAGTAGTTCGCGCATCGCAATTTTGGGTTAAGTTCGTTAATGGGCCAAATTGGTCGGATAGTTTCAGAGTTATGGCCATTTTAAATTTTGAGCTTATTTCAATTTCATATTTCAGAAGGGATTGGATTGAAACTTGGCAGTGAGTTGGAGCATAACGACGCGCAACTTTGAGCGATATTTCGTTTAATTCGTATGGTCACTCAATCGAAAAAAAAAGTGTTTTTCGAAAATTTTTTTTTTCTGAAACTATTGTTATTATTCGAAAACAATTTCAGCTATACCTCGAACTTCATATTTCAGAGCAGTGTACCAAATTTCAATTTGTACGGCTATCAGTTTTGGAGATATTGAGAAAAAATATGTAGAATTTCGTGGTTTTCTTCTTGATATCGTTGTTTTTTCGGTATCACTCGAAAAATACTGATTTAATCGTGATGAAACTTCGCAGCTAGTTTCAGAATGTTAAAAGGCAACATTGTGAGAAATTTCGTGAAGATCTTATCATTGGAACAAATTCAAAAAAAGATAAAATTTTTTTTTTCAAATATTTAATTTTTTGTGATCCTCTCATCATATTATCCTCATTGTCCTCATTGTATGGACCTTCAAACTGTCATTTTTAGATAAAGTACTGGATTTCAATTCGATCTTATCTGTATTTTTAGAAATATAGGGAAAATAAAATTTTGAATGGGTATATCTGCGGAATCATTAGGTGGATTTTACCCATCAATGAATTCGGCCTTCGTGATTGAGGTCCAAATCTTCTCTACCAATATCGAGTTTCTAAGTTGGTTTTTTCGGAAGTTATTGTGTTTATGGTCCGGCTGTTAGGCGTAAACACAAATATATATATATCTGCGGAATCATTGGGTGGATTTTACCCATTCACGAATTCAGCCCTCGTAATTAAGGTTCTCTACAAATATCGAGTCTCTAAGTTGTTTCTTTCGGAAGTTATTGTGTTTAAGTTTCGGCCGTTTGGTAGTGTTTTCAAAACCATCAAAAACAACTCAAGCTTTGTAGTTGAAAGCTCATGTTGTAGATGATGTGGTAGATAATAAATTGGGTATACGCTTCATTGATTTTGGTCAATCTTAGTCATGTGGCCAAGACTTCGATATTTTGCAATGAATGTGAAATATTGGTCTTTGAGTGCAGTATTTAGTTGAATTTTCTTTCAATCGCGTAAAATCGAGAAATTGCTGATTCTTTGAAGTAACCTGATTTTATATTATTATCTGACGGTAAACTAACTGGGAATATACCAGCATTATTTTGTGTGAAAGTAACAGAGAAATTAGATTTACACGTAGCTCTTTCTCAGTCAGAATTTTTGGTTCACAAAATTTTCCACAATTTGCTTGTAATTGAAATTCTTCAGAAGTAGATAGAAAATAAGAATTTTTCAATTGAGGTGGGAGATTGGTGAGGATACGGATATTTTCCAGCCTAACTTACTTCTGTGAAGACTTGGTAAACATTTTCCTCATTTGATTTGTCCGTTAGACAACCTTGAAAGAATATACCAGCCCCAAGGAGGATGTCAATGTCAAATGGTATATTGAGGTTTGTGTCGGCGAGCGAGATATTGCTTGAATGTTATCTTTTGCTGATGGGCTAATTGGGTAATTTATTGATTATTAAATATGGCAATTTGAATGCATAATAGGTGCATGATGATTGAGTTTGGATGAAACCACCTCCAGAGTTTTTTGAACGATTTTGATTCAAACCAGAAATAGGAATATGTATCGAAGTGAAGTTCAATTTTTTTTATTTGCCGATTAACCGCAAATAGACTCAAACAGACTGCACTAAACATTCCGGTTCAAATCATCCCCTAAGCTAGTACATATAATAATTGTATGTTATGAATATTGGTACAGTGCCTATATCATCGCAGAATTTCATAGAGATGAATATAATCGAAAAAACTCTAGAAAATAGTTGTAATGAAAAATGGAAAACTAAAAAGCACACAGACGTGAGGTGAGGAGTGTTTACGAGCTTATCCAACTTCTGAATATGAGATCAATAGAAAATTTTTCACCTAGTTGCGCGTTAGCATTCTTCATCCGATTAGAAAGTTTCAATCTGATCGCACTTTTACTTCTGGAGATATTGCGAAATTGACATAAACATTCCAAATAACAACGAAATTTTGGCATAATTTTTTCCTTCTATCTCCGAAAGTAAAGATTGGATCAAATGGAAATTCTAAATAATTAATTAATACGGACTCTGAGGTTTGAGTGAAATTTTTCGAATGAACATTTTTTAAATATTTTCGAACATTTTGATCCACACGAAATTCTGAACTTAGCTTCGCATTGGTATTTCAAAATTGCTCACAATTTTTCAATCATATCGATTCAGTACTCATTGAGATATCAAGGGATTAATTAATCAAAATATTTCAACTGAGCCTAACTCCGAAACTATTCCACTGATTTCACCCATTAACGAGCTTAACCAGGACATTTAGACTCCATTACCTTATCTGATTCTTTTATTCGAAAGTTAGTGCTCATACTGACGGACAGAATTGGATTTGACTACGGAATCTTCTTCAGGGTATTCAACCCCTTCATTCGAGACCATTTTTGGCCCGAAATTCAAAAATATCTGACATTGTCACAAAACGATAACACGATGTTTCCAAGAACGAGCGCGTTAAAAGTATATTTGCTCCCGAGAATCTGAACTGATAGTTGGGCACCGAAAGAAAAATTTCAATCTTGAAAGTTCTTGTAACACCATTCATTATTTGAAAAAATCAATAACAAAGTATAACAAAGATACTTTGAGTGAAAAGGAGCAATTAAGAGCAAATGTTTTAACTTGCGATTTTGCCCATATGTTTTCGTAAATCAGACAGGCAGAGCTTCCGAAAACAAGATCAATTCGAATTAAAATTCTGTCTTAAATCAAATTCCACCTATGCCAACTACCTTCTAGAAACAGAAAACAGGACATGTCATTTGACCATAATTTCGAAGTTCCAGATACAAATAAAATGGAATAGACTGGACCTTTTGAAACAACTCGGAATAAACTGGCGTCGTGTATTCTAGAAGACGTATTGTGTAAGTTGTCACCTGATGAATTCAAAACGTAACTGGCGAAACAATTATTATTGTGCAAACAATAAGTAAGTATTGGCAGAAATGTGTTTCACTTCAAGTCATATTGAGATGAATTTTCGTCAGATAAAACTTGGACAATCAAGGAATAGTGGATTTCATGTCTACGTCAATTTCAAATTGAAAGTTTGGGTCAGAAAGGATGAAGTTATGAAGGTTTGCACATACGACGGAAGTAGAGAGCCCCGCTTGTTTTGGTTTGTCCTGGAAGGGGCAGATGTGGCCACAGGTTATACAAAAAGCGCCAATCTTTGAAAATTCATTTAATTTTTTTCATACAGAAAGTTCCTATTGCTCTGATTCAATAAAATTTCGAATATTTTCAATTAACTAAGATGGATACCGTAAATGGTCGTTTGATATAAGAGTAAATTTATGTTCTGATTAAAATGGACAAGTTCATAGAGCGAAAAACTAATTATTAGGAATTCAGGTATGAACTATTATCGAACGTATAAGGAATATAAATTTTAAGATTTCATTTACATGTATTGGAGTGTTTTCCTTACCATTTGTCATTGTAGACAGAAAAAATCGAAAAAACATATACTAGATTATAGAAAGATGAAAAGCTGTAGTTAATTTTAAGGGAGTTGAAATCCTACCCTAAATTTGATAAATTCTATATCTTTAAAAGTACATAGGGTTACATAAAACATGACGAAAAGCATTATGAGATATCAATAAATAAAGAGCTAATAGGTGAATGTGGTAATCCATATGAGGTAGCTAGTATATATTTTGTATACTATAAGAATACTTCAGAAATGAATCCATTCGTGATCAAGATATAAGTCGAAAGATATCAAAATTTCTGATCCCGACTTACTAATTAGGTATGACCATGACCGAAGAAAAAGATTTCAAGTGTATGGTTCAGAATTTCTATGCAAAATGCAATTTTATATACCATCTGATCTATGCACTTTCAGCTTTTTGGAAAACCTTGATGGCTATACAGCAAAGAAAACGACTGATTTATGAATAGTTATTGAGAGTTTTCCATTCGAGAGCTATAGAGTTGAGTTAAAATTTCATTGATAATACTTTCGAATTCAAATCAGATCTAGGTAATTGAATTCTTTTGATTCGTTTTTGATTGATTATAATGACTTGATTATTATTACAAAAATAAGGTCAATTCAAGACGCTGAATAATATTTCACAAATTCTTGTGCTAGAATTTTTGTTGATCAGTACCCTCACATATAATACAAAATTTTTAGGTACAGACCAACCTGATTGTCTCAACAAATCCATGAGGAAGATTATAAATTCAGATGAAATATGATGAAATATTGTAATTCTAAAAGAACATACCAGCAGAGGGAACAGCAATCTAAGTCTTCATCTCTATACTTCCTTATTTGATTATTGAAAAATTTCGAGATAACACATCCACTTTCTCAACTTTGTTAACTGCTATTCCCTCACACTTTAGATAAAAAGTTTATCTCATGGAAGATCACAAGTTAACATATAAATGTCTACTATATTTGAGTACAACTACAAATTTTTTGACTCTTTTATATGTAGAATATTTAAAGAATTTTTCATCATCGATTTGGTTTAGATAGAAATTTATTGCTCTGAAATTCCTTACGCCCTAAAACGACAGAGATGAATTATATAAAAAATTTATTTCACAAGAATATTTACTATATCATTTTGAGATATGACAGATTTAAGAAAAAAGAAAAGACCCGTTGATGGCGATAAATGGAAAACCAGTGTGCCCGACTTGTGGTTCTTCATTTTTAGTGTATTGATATCATATGCTGCAACACATTTATCCACAAATTATGCACCAATAGGTAATCGAGTTCACATTCCTTTAGTAATTTTTATGTTTCAATTTAAGAATTCCAAAACCGCAAATATTCCCAGAATCGTGCAGTCGAAAAGTCATTTATTCATCCCTCAACTATACATAGCTTGGTCGTGGTCTGTAGAATTGAAAGTAGGTGTAGAATACTGGACAGAGGAAACAACAATGCCAGCAGGTCCATGCAAATAATTTGACGGTGATATAGTTCCACTAAGAACGCTTCGGTTCTAGTTTCTGAGACAAAGTTGTTAAAATTTTCTGGTTATCTATCACCCTCAGACAAGAAATGTACGACTTTACTTCCCCTTCACTTTTTGGAGATGGTGGTTCCATTACTGAAAAAGAAACAATAAATCTTGAAATCATCCTTAAAGATCATATATATATTATCAGTTGTACGGACATATGGTACCCGCCCGTTTTTTTCCTCTTCAGCAATTTCATGCATATTTCCTGAAGAGATTCTGCTACCGTTATTTTCTGGAATCACATCATCGTTTTTTAGTGCTCAAATATCTGAAATTTCCATAATCATCTGAATCGACAATGATACGTATAGTCGATATTTCATAAGTGAGAACATTCATTTTTTGATATAGAGTCATGAATATTCAAATATTGGTTAAATGTAGCCTTGATAAAGTCTGAATATATGGACCAAACGTCGGCTTAGTTCAATTTGGTTGGACTTTATTTTGTTCTTATTCCTGTGAACACTATCGATTATTATAAGGCAAGGACGTGAAGCTATGGAATTTATTGGTTAAATGGTTAATATTAGCTCAGTGTGCGTCCGAACTAATTCGAAAGTTGTTTTTATATCGTGACAGTCAACGTATCTCAAACAGTTGTGAAAATTGAATACTCAATGAAAAGAATGGATCCAGGGGCTCCATTCTTGAGTGTGATGGAATGAAAGTTCTCTATCGTTCCATCAAAAATGCACCGCGTTTCCTTAACAGCAGCGTCGACATACCTATTTTATCCCTTCCCCGATTCAAAGATAGGGACCCTGAATGCTTCCATGAGGTACTGCGAGACGTACAAATCGTTCAATACAACCACATCTGCGAATACGACACGACGAATCTCAAAGACAGCGGAAAATGAGGATGAATCCGAGCAACTCTACAGTTATAGTGTTTTTTGAATTGTGGTAAATACTTACAAATTACAAGT
The DNA here is from genome assembly GCA_958510865.1 of Myrrha octodecimguttata. NCBI lineage: Eukaryota > Metazoa > Arthropoda > Insecta > Coleoptera > Coccinellidae > Myrrha > Myrrha octodecimguttata. The sequence continues at coordinate 20,077,796 of OY294060.1, forward strand.
GTATTGGAGTGTTTTATCCATATTGTCAAAAACATGGTAGAAAATAAGAAAAGAACCCAAGAGGAGACTCTTGGTATGGAAATTGTCTATTTGAAAGAGTTGCTTCATGAAGTGAAGATGAAAAACAGAATTTTGATGGAAAAAATGCATAGCTGCGGGAAAACATTAAGTATTTGAAAGCTTCAATAAATAATACATGAAAACCAACACTCCGGAAACTAAAATGTGGAAAATGTGAATGATGAACAGCATGAATTAAAGAGAACATAAGAAAAGGAACAAGATTGCAAAGGCGAAAAAGTTCAGATCTTTTGCGCGCGGAATGAAGGAACCACAAGGGGATTCCAAATCAGCCAAAATGAGGCTGCATCCAGAAGTCAGAAATGAGGGGGTCATGAATGCGAAAAGTCACATTGAGTCGAAATATGAACAGAAAGCAAATGAAATTGACAACTATTGTTCGCAAAATCGTACAAATTTTATGATGGAGACTTTAAGTGATTTCACAGCAAGGAGACGTAAAGCATGGTTTTTCATCTACTGGGTGAATTCAAACGTAAGGTAGAAGAATAAACTGGAGTATATAAAATCAAAGTTGGGCTTTCAAGTAGAATCGGTCGAAGTAACTGAATTGATTTTTCAGAAGAATGAGGGTAACCTCAAGAGGATTTTGGCTAAGGTTCCCTCACATAAGAAGGTGTACGACAACGATTTTTAACCAAGGAATATTAGAAAGGTTCAGTTTCATAAGAAAAGATGCAAATTCGATGATTTTTTGTAAGGAACTCTGAGCACTGTACAATTATTTTTCAGTGCTGAAGGGATTCAGTAAACCATAATATAAAACTCTAGAAAAGCACTGCCGTGAAGGCAGAAGCTTTTGCGCGCATGTTCAATGTGGATGATTGCTTGTGCAACGAGTTTGAACATGCGCACAAAAGATGCTGCCTTCACAGCAGTGCTTCTCTAAATTTTTTTTCGATAAATGACTTTTTGAACTCGACCTAATCTGTATTTTTGGAAAGATTGTAAAAATAAAATTTTGAATGGGTATATCTACGGAATCAATAGGCAGATTTTACCCATTCACGAAATCGACCCTCGCTATTGAGCCCCAAACCTACTCTACAAATATCGAATTTCTAAGTGGTTTTTTCCGGAAGTTATTGTGTTCACAATGACTTCCGAAAAAAAATACTTGGAAACTCGATATTTGTAGAGAAGGTTTGGACCTTAATCACGAAGGCCGAATTCGTTAATGGATAAAATCCACCCAATGATTCCGCAGATATACCCATTCAAAATTTTATTTTCCCAATATTTCCAAAAATACAGATTAGATAGAATTGAAATCCAGTACTTTATCGAAAATAACAGTCCGAAAATTCATACAGAATTCCATGAGGATACTTTGACAGAAAGATCACAGAATATTGTATATGTATTTGAAAGAAAAAATTTAGAAATTTTTAGTAATTTTTCTGATGACACATCATCCCGAAATTCAGTACAAAATTGTGTTGAAGCATCTTCAAACTAGGTGCGAAGTTTCATCGTGATTGAATCAGTATTTCTTGCCAGGAATAATTATGATGAATAAATGTGTTGATATAAATGATTTTGTATGTATTTCATAATAACCTGTGTAAGTGTATTGAACAAGCTGAAGTAAAAAAAATATTGAATAGAAAACGAACATTTCTCAATATTGAAGTGTAGAATTGGTTAGGGAAGTAAGGCAAAACAACAGATCACATAAGTTAATTGAAGCATGGTTGACGAATGGAACAGATTGGAATGAATTCAAGAAGCTCAGAAACTTCAAAAACATTCTAGAGAAGCACTGGTGCCAAACGCACCTGCACTTCCTGCTGGAATGATTCGGTTATCTTCTAATCATGTTATCCTCACGAAGTTCTGCATGAATCTTTAAGCAGTCATTTTTCAATTAAGTATCGTATTTCAATTCAATCACATCTGTTTTTTGGAAATATTGCGACAATACAATTTTGAATGGGTATATCGATGAAATCATTGTTCGGATTCCACCCATTCACGAATTCAACCTTCGTATGTCATTCCAAAACTCACTCTTCAAATATGAAGTTTCTAACTCTTTTCTTTCGGAACTCGATATTTGTAAAATATATTTTGACCTTAATTACGTGTAAGGATAAGTTGGTTTGTTGAAGCAAAAGTGTGTCTATTATTTCTGGAGACCCTTTCGTAAAAGCCACGTGAAAAGGTCAACATTTGAAGTGGTTACCTATAGCAAGGTCTGATGGTATCTAATTCGACTTGAAATCTTTACAGGGTTTAATTCCTCACTCAATGCATAGTATTTGGTTTAATTTTGAATTATCGTTATTATACATAGTCACAATTTACTTTGGCCCCGAAACGAGTTCTTTTCGAGTATCTCTCGTAATATTACCTTAAGTTATTGACCGCACTGAGTACATTGACATTCAGGCTAGATTTTTCATATGGAACTTTTTTTCTTCCATTAAATGCACATTGTTCGTGTATGCAAAATTCTCTCCGTCCAGCCGGCCATCGGCACGATAGCTGTCGGAATAATTGAGCTAGCAACTTGAAACTTTCAGGGTAGTTCGTGTATAGGAATACCGCGGTTCAGATCGCTACTGGGCCGAATCGGCCGAAAGCCATTCGAGATTTTGGGGTTATTTCCCTAATATTTCAGAAACTACTGAAGTGATTGGATTGAAACTTCGTAGTTTGTTGAAACATATCGATGTGCAACTCCTTTGCAGAATGTCGTTCAGATCGTACTGTCAGTAAATTAAAAAAAAAAAAAAAAATTGGAAACTATTCATCATATTTGCCCTAACCTTGAGCTTCATATTTCACATCTGTGTACCGAATTTCAGTTTGATACGGTAACGAGTGTTAGGGATATGAGGAAAAAATATATCAAATTTCGTGGTTTATTTCGAAAAAACTAGAGAAGCACAGAAGTAAAGTCAGAAGCTTCCGTGCGCATGTTCAAATTCGTTACCAAAGTGGTCATTCCCATTGAACATACATGAAAAAGCTGCTTACTTCACGAAAGTGCTTTTCTAGGATTTTTCTAGGACTATCTTTTGTATGCCAGATTCATTTCATTCATATCAAATAACAATATCCCTCAACAAATTGGCAATTAACACTTTCAAAAGCAGGTAAAAAGATTTCTTCTACTGACATATTAATTACACTTTTTAGAGTTACCTCTCATATTTTCCCGTATATTTTTTTTTTCTGTTTGAAGTAAGGATAGAAGATTATATATCACCTTGTGTTTGTATATAATTACTTGAAATTACCGAGTTTGGTAGCCTTGAACTGATACGAGTGCAAGAGCCATTCTAACTTGCGCTGTATCATGTTACTGAAAATCTCTGAATGGTATTATTCAGAACTACGCAGGATATAAAAGAGAAATATTTCTTTCCTTTTTCTCACACTTTTCGTGGGAAAACATATACATTCTTTTTCTATAAGATGCTGTGACACCAAAATTCACGAAGTAAAATAATTTCGATTGCAAGATCTTTTCGAAGAATAGGGGTTTTTCCTTTAAACGGAAATGCAGTTATATTCATGAAAACCTTCAAAACATCACATCTCAAACATATAATTTCAATATTATATCTTCAAAAAAATGTTTGATCACCTAAAACTGAAAAATAAAAATGGGGATTTGCATTTAAAGGGATTTGTCATGAGTGCACGATATGGCAACGTCGAATCCAGCTTTCTCGGAAAGAAAAGGACCTCAAATGTGTTACTTTGTTTAGAAAAACAGTATAGCTATACTTCGATCTGGTTAGAGTAGAAGACAACGACTAAAGAATAGAAAAAGAAGAGCATAGACTGTGATATTACTGACAAATACCAAATGGAAATTGTTTGGTTATATTGACAAAGAACACGTGTGTACCACAGAATAGGAATAAATATTTCGTTATTCTATAGCAGAAAAAGCAATTCTACTAAACAACGTTTTCACTTTGTGCATGCATGACAAATCTCAAACCCCAATTTTGAATACTTTCTGAAGCCCAGGCAACACAGAGAGGTTTAAAAGATATCCCGGCGATATCTTCTCAGAACATTGAGAGTACTTTTTCTACTTCTTTAGGAAGTCGCAAGGAGTGCTAAATTTCCTCCAAATGTCCGCCACAGCGATATTCTCGAAGAGATCCTGAAGATATCGCATGCGGAAATATATATTATATATATTTTCAGGAAATGCCCCTAGCGAAAATATCCGGAAGTACAGATAGATATCAGATATATTAACATGTAAATCATATTTCTGGAAAGTTTCCTGATGATAATTATGATTTTGTTGTGACTTGCTATGTGAAAATAGCAGAATGAAGAGACAGCACTTTGCCTACACAGATTATATCTTTTTTAATAGTCTCAAGAAATATACCCTAGGCAAGAGGATTTACAGATGTACTTTACCAGGGATCCGCGAGATGGCGAGTTCCGTGATCCAAACATCCAGGCAATATTGTATGTGGATCATATGAGCGCTTGGATTGTCGGTTCTTACTTCTGGTGGTTAGATGACTTCGAGTATTGTTTAGCGCGGTCAGAATTTATATTCATTCTTCATTCGTATTTCGGATATGAATGAGATCCGCGAGATGGCGAGATCCGTGAATAAGATATACCAGACGAAATCGTAATATGAGCGCTTAGAAGGTCGGTTCTGGTTCTTACGTCTGGAGGTTAGATGGCTTTGATGAAAATTGATTTCTAATTCAGAAATGAATGGAGATTAATTATCGGTTCTTGGGAAAAAATATCCATATTACTATGATGGGTATATGGAAACAAAATATTGATTTGGAATCCCTGTCAGTATTTGATTGAGGAATGTGTTGATGATTTCTTGAGGAAAAACAACGGATCTCAGATTGGTCGCTATTCTGACGAATCTGAGAAAAATATAAAGCAGTTTCGTTAAAATTTTGGATATTCTGTTTTCTTTCGAGGATTCTCGAAATGCTTCACATTTGAGAACGTAATTTCCACTCGCATAATGTTGTACAAGTTTGCCGTTGTCTAGTCGATAATTATAGTTTCAGTATAAAACCATCGTATAAGGAAGGTCTTCATTCAATAAAAGACCTATAAATTTTCTAGACACCTCTTACTTGTTTATACAGGTTTCAACCTGAAATGCATTGACTCCTTCACCGAATGTATAAAAACGCCGTGATTTTGTACCACAAAATTTTTCATCCTAACTTTCCAGATAATCCGGCACCATAAAAGCCATCAGTAACAAAATATGATAGAGTCAATGTGAATTATGTTTTAACCGATTTGTTTTTGGTATGTTTGCCGATTATCCTATTGGTTTCTAGAAAGCCTCTCTGAAGTTGTTTATTTCGTTCTTATGAATCAAACACATATTTTACCTGTGTATAAATAGTGGACAACGAAATGAAATTATCTGCAATTTCTCTTTGTTCAAACTACGCACGAGGGATATCGTAAAAAATTCTGCTTCATGTTCGGGATAACTTTAGGAACGTTAAGACAATTTTCCATTGTTGTTACTCTCGGGATGATCTTTGGACCTCGCATTGCGAATTTCCTATTCTGGTTATGTCTGTGATAACTTTAGGAACTCGCATTGCGAATTTCCCTTTCTTCTTTTGTCTGTGATGACCGTAGGAACTCGCATTGCGAATTTCCTATTCTGGTTACATCTGAGATCACTTCAGGAACTCGCATTGCGAATTTCCCCCTTCTTGTTATGTCTGTGATGAGTTTAGGAACTCGCATTGCGAATTTCCTGTTCTGGTTACATCTGAGATGACTTCAGGAACTCGCATTGTGAATATCTAATTCTGGTTACGTATGCGATAAATTTAGGAGCTCGCATTGCGCATTCCCAAATAATGTCGTGTTTGTGATCACTTTAGGAAATCACTTAAGGAGTTCGCGTGAAAATCGGAATAGGACTTCTCAGATATCTCGACGGCAAGTTTGTGTTACTTGGGAGGTAATTCGGGAAAATGATGAATCAAACCCATGATAATTATGTTCAAACTTGCATTTGCAGTTATAACCCGAATTCAGGAAAAACCCCCATTAGTTCTGTATGAGACTTTGTACAAGTCACTTGAGTTTATCAAATAAACAAATTGATTTTTAAAGTATTTTAATTGCTTGAAAACGAGATTGAAGCCGTGACCAGATTTCTTCAGGCTGTGCACAAGTCAACAGGTGAATTTTAATTCTTCACTGAATTTCCAGGCCGAAGTAAAAAATTGGATCTTCTCCCAGAGTGCAAAAATCAACAAGCGGTACCGACCTGAGACTCTCCAGTTTAAGGAACCAACAAGTAGCAGAAGGAATCCACAATTCCAAACCTACTTGGAATCAAATAGGTACTCCGTTTTCCTAGATTCCCAATAAATAATTTATAAGCAAATAATTTCAATTAAAATTTCCAGAAATAAGTCAGTAGAATCTTTTAATAAATTGGGCGTATATAAAAAAATGGCAGATTCAACATTGGCTGAAGAATTTGGATCATCACTTCCTAAATTTAGTGGTAAAAGAGCACAACTTAACTCATTTCTCAAGTCATGTGACTCTTAGTTAACGGGATTCGCAAATAAATCACCATTAGTTAAGAGTTATTGTTCAGAAGAAGCTAGAGCCAAATTAGCAAACGGAGCAGAAGCCGAATTGCATACTTCCGATGTACAAAATACATGGGAAAGCATCAAGGCCCTTTCAATAACTGAATTCAGAGATCATTCAAATCTTCATGTACTGTAAATTCAGTTACGATTTTCAAGAAGACATCCGCAGGAGGATATTACTCCATTTATTGATAAGGTAAAATCTTTGAGAATGAGAATTCGTTATAGAATACATGCAGACGTAACACCCAAATTGAAAATTGTACAGAAATCTTTAATTAATGATTTAGCTACAGATGTTTTGATTAGTAATAGTCCATAAGGAATTCGATAAAATTCATTAGACACTAAAGGATTGACTTTGGATACAGCTATTCAAAGGATTGAAAATTATATCTCTAGAAAATCGCCATTAGACATGATTAGACCTTCGAAATTTCCTCCGTCATCATTACTCAAATCATACACAATCATTCAATTTCAGTCATACATAACCTAATCCGAATTTTCATCTGATGCAAAAATTTTTATTACAACTTCGAGCAGGATTTCAGTAATTTTGCAGACCAGCAAACGTTTTCGAACCGCAAGATAATTTTTTTCCCTCAAAATCATTCCACGACCCATAATTCTTCATTGGAAAACAGATCATTACCTAGGTCAATCAATTCTTATGATTATTCATCAATGAAACATAGCTTTTCCAACATCATAAAAGAAGTCGTCCGCAAAAGAGATCAGCCAGTAGTTCTATTCGACGACCCAATAAATTCTTCACCACAGACCCAACAAATTTCTTCCAAGAAAGCATCGACCAAATTTCACCGTGGAAGAATCGACTAATATTGAAATTGATGATACAGAGGAACATAATAATGAACAATCATTAGAGTATTCCCCTGAATCTGAAATGAAAGATGATTTTTCAGAAATTAGGAAAAATTTCACAATCACACCTAGGCCAATAATCGATTTAAATAATTTGAAAACTGATTTTTATGATGATTGTTTACCATACATTGAACTTGAATATCCCAAATGGAAACTTTCAATAGACAGTGGATGCACGGATTGTTTGATAGACCTCCGTATAGTTGATGAGAATATTTCACATCTGATCTACCAGGAATCCGCGGATTTAATTACACCGCATGGACATGATCTGAGTCAATTCAAAGTGTCATTCCCTTTAGACTCGTTTGGTTTGAGTAAGCATTATCCGTTCACAATTTACAAGTTCCATAAACAATGCGATGGTATTATTGGATTTGAATTCTTCCGAAAAAATAACCTAATCGTTGATTTGAAGCAAAATTTCTTAGTTGGTGGAAATTGTAAAATTCCCATTGAATTTGAAAAGACCGAAAATAATCAGTATATTTCAGAAATCAGTCAAAACATTCCTTCGAAAATAAAACAGAATATTCTCTCCAAAGACGAAATTCTGATTCATGACAAAATTGATTTTCTTCATTAAATGCAAGTGAGAAAAGTTGATAGATCGAAATCAAAGATCATTCATCCTTCTGATTCAACTAGATCGTTTCAAGTTATGATGAACAAAAGTAATGTGGATAAATTGGGGAATGAAGAAAATTTTCAAAAAATTCGAAAAGTCGCAAACAAGTCAAAAGGTACCACTATAAACAAATTTAGTAATAAATCGAATCAAAATCGAATACTTGAAGGAAAATTTGACGAACAAACGGCTTCTTACCATCCTGAACTTTTCAATGCTGGCAAAAAACGAACCTTCTATAGAATCCCGAGTTCTATAGCAAATTCGCAAGAAGAAGATAGGGAAAACAAAAATCTTCACCATGAAAATAGAATCAAACAATCAATGGATTCATTTCAATATTTTACACATTTTTCTTCACTTACGCAGTTTAATCTTCTATGCTTTTTTGCCGATAAGCTTCCTCATTCATTTTTCTATCGTCCATCTTACATATATCCTCATCAAAGAAGACACAACCATGTGGGAAATGAAGTCAGTCAAGAGATTTAGAATTTTATATCACATTGTAAAAAGATCTTGTTTTCACCGATTCCAAGAAGGAATCGTAGTACCTTCGTCTGGAAAATGTATCACTATTCACCATCCAACAAAAGCCGATCTAATTCCAATGGAAGTTGGATCAGTAATTTCAGTAAAATGAAATAATAATGGAAGAATATCCAGTAGGAAGAATTCATCATCGAATTCCAAGTCAACCAGTTCTGCAACCACTCTCAAATAAATAACATCCTATCGAAAATTATAAAGATTCTGCAGCCATCCAATTAGTATGGGTGTATGGTGGAATGGAAAAAACATCCCTGATCTGCAAGGAACTCAGGATTGGAATCCAACGACAGTGTATTTCAGTGTGGTGAATTTAATGATCGGTTGCGTAGTGACAGTTTGTTAGTTGAGTCGGTTCACGAATGTTTGGATTCTAATTTACATGTAGCATGAATTTTTTCCATCTTTCCTGTGCGTTTGATAGCCTATCCTTCCGGTTAATTATTGATGAATGCTATAATTCAGGCTTTAGAGGTGTGTTTTTCGATTGGTTGCGTAGTTTTCTTCATCACAGAACAGTGTCAGTGAGAAACGAGAAATGTTATTCTAGAGAATACAAAATAAATACGGGTGTGCCTCAGGGGTCCATGTTAGGACCTCTGCTATATTTGCTCTTTATGAAGGACTTGCATCTACATTTATCCAGCTTATTGCTGACACTTTTTACTGAAGACCTATCTGTTGTCATCGCGGCTCGAAGTTATTATAAGCTCCAAAGAGATTGTGAAAAAATTATAGCTGAGTTCATATTATGGTGCCGTTCCAACAATTTGATAGTTAACATCAGTAAAACAAATTGAAAATAGACTTTTGGGTACGACTGTACATCCATCGGATTGAACTAAAACTTAGTTATCACGTGGAGACTGCCAATACGCAACTAGGTGCAAAATTTCGTGTTGAATTGGCATAAAAGCTCCTGACATCACTTCAGTGCTTTTCTAGATTTTTTTATTCCATTTTATTATGTAACCGAGTTTTTACCTAATATATCAGTATATGCCAGTGTATATAATGTTTGAATTTGTCATTCAAAACGTGGTATGTTGGAGACAATAGAAGTATATCAGAAGTATATGTAAGATATACTTCCACTGTTATCCAAAGATATCATGTAAAGGAATTACAGCAAAATCTCTAGTTTTAAAGATTATTTTGAAAGGCTTTATCAAGTGGACTAGTTTGAGTTCAATCAATGTATTGAATTTGTTCACAAGTTTTTGAGTAAATTGAGTCTTACCCTCTATGCGTAGACAAATTGTTTTTGTTAGTTGTGTAAGGTTTTGACTTTTTAAATAATTTTGATTTGTAAGTTATATAGAAATATCTCTCATAAATCTTTTTGAGTAGTTGACTCGAAGGAAATGAAAAATTATCAAGTCGAATATGTGTCAAAAGTGTTATATTTCTGCGAATTACTTGTAACATAATATGAAATGTCAAGCATCTGGTACCTCAAATAATCTGAAATTTATCTTGCAATACATAGTTGAAGAAAGTTACTATTAAAATATTTTCATTGTTATATTGCTGCACTGAATTACAATGAATTGTTATACACAACTCCTCCATGAAAATTAGATTGGTTTTCGCAGTGGTACTCTCGTTAGCAGAGAAATCATTTGAATATATTGTGGAATCGAATTCTAACAAACCAAGTATTCAAATAAAACGAAACCTTACTCCTATCTGACTCCATTATGTTCCAAAAATGTCCACTGTTGCGCTGCTATCCTATTTACTGACACCAACAGCTGATTTTAAACGGCCTTCACGACATCCGTCCTACAGCGAAGTAAACCAATTTTGAATTGGAAAATACAATGAAAAAATTGTTACCTAAGATACCGTTTCGTAATAGGTAATTCCAAGAGGATTGATTGGCACGAATCGGTTTCATTGATGCTCGCATTTTTGAACAAGAGACATTTTTGAAGTTTCTTTAAACAACGATATGAGCATCTTCACTCAAAAATCAAAAATATACGTTGGTATTCATTTGAGCCAATGTTTGCGCAAGCTGTTCGTTCGCTCACGCACAGAATGAGCGAACGCCAATTTGTCTTTGTAAATTTGGCTCAACTTGATAGTAAACATTCTCAGATTATCGTTTTCAGATATTTGTCCTGTTCAAGAATGAGAAAAAAAGCAGTCACTTTGTGCCAATCAACACGCCCCGACTTATGAAACAATACCTCAGGTTGCAGTTTTTTATTGGATTTTCAATTTCAAACTTGGTGTACTTCTCTTCAGGAAGAATCTCGTAAGGATCGTCCAAAATCATCTCTTGGCATCAGAAAATAATATTTCATCGCTACGTTGGCCACTTTGAGAAAAGTATAGAGTTTACAATGATAATGTCAGATTTGACTTATGACGTTGCCCAAAACTTAAAGCAAACATTACATCGAATATAACGGGGTGACTCTCGGAGGCCAGAGATTTTTTGGATGTAAATGGTTGAAAAAAATCGTAAGAATGCGCAAGGTTGCCACTGTTTTATAGTTGAGAATTTTCGGGAAATGAATACTGAAATGTGTTGAAAACTATCTAACAGTGCGCATTCTCAGAACATAATTGAGTTTAGGCTAAAAAAATTAAACAGACCGTGCAGGTGCCTGACCTTGAGGTAATAACGAGGTTTAATGAAACTCAAATGTGGCTGTGTTGCCGAAATGCGCGAAGCCGTAATATACCACCTTGCGTTACTGTTTACTCTTAAACGATTGTGTAGCATATCAACAAAACAAAGGAATCAATCAACCGGAATAAAGGGGTAATGTTCGCTCGTAAGAAGTAATCCGCGTCCAATAAACTCCTAAGTTTCCATTCTTTTCAATAGGACCCTGTCACTTATAGACGGTCTCAACCCGAACGATGATTTCGTGATGCTCTGTACCACTCCTCAATGGGGTCTGCCTAAACTTTATGAGAAACTCTATCGAAAACTTAAACTGATCATCAATTGAAACAATCCTGAATGTGCGGGTAAGAATAAAAAAGTTTTCGATCATATCAGTAGGTTTTTACTCACCCAAGTGACGACTTCTGCAGAACCTGATAGTCCTCAACGTCTGAGCCAGCATGTGCATCTTCTCGAAGTTGACCAAGCCTTCTAAACATGTTTTGTTGCCTTCATGAGTGAATGTCATGTCTTTGATCAAAAGAGGCATAAATGGCACAACTGGGGGCTGCAGTTTTCCTACACTCATCCTATATGCCCTGTGATTTCGACTTGGATCGATAAGGGACTCGAATTCGGTGTAGAGTTTGCGGAACTTAGATGGTAATTTTTCCCACGTCAGAGATAGCCTAGAGACTGCCATATTGCTCAGCCCCATGGTGATGGCACAAAAAGCATTTAGGTTTTGGTATTCCTTACAGCTGTAATCGAAGGTTTGCTTTGAATTATCTATTCAATCCAATTAGTGAGCAGGTGAACTCATTAAAATTTTATCCATCCCATAATTCACAAAATACATATCGGATCGAAATGGAAGATAATGATTTAAGCAGACATTTGTGGAGACCATTCTGATAGAGGGTCGCAAATTATGAGAGAATATTTGTAGAGCAGGTTTGAAGCTTAATTACGTGATCAAATGCAAGAATGAGTAAAATGTATTGCATGATTATGAGCCTGCTCATTCGAAATTTCATATGCCCCTAATTGAAATAATACAATTCACTCCTATCTACATAGATACGTACGGACTCACAGCATAGTGAGTCCGTATGCTTTGGTATAATTTAATTAAGTTTTTACGCGCTTGTTCTGGGGAACAGCGCGTTATCGTTTGGCTCAATTGTCTGCATTTCTGAGGACAGGATGGTTTGATAGGAATAGGTTGGACTCACAGATGAAAAATGTGCTGTGCTTGTTAATGTGCTGAATCCTATGAACCGTTTCAGTGTTAAAGCTATATAGAATCTTATTGTTTATCTGAATTATTAGGAGAAAATTTATCGAATTCAATTCAATCTTGGTTTGAGGTTGTGCAGTATTATCGGGAAGATTTCAGAGAATAGTTCGAGAGACATATCGAAAGTAAATTGAAACAAATATTTTTATTTCAAAAATTTCAGGAACTATACTTCCCAATAGGTTGAAACTTCTCTCACACTTCAAACTTCATTGCTCAGATTTCAGTCCGAATAGTGTGTGTTCATTTTGAGAAATTATAAAAATGAAATCTCTGGAGTAATTCACCCTCTCAAAAGGAGCATTCAGCTCGATTCAGTCCGGGAGATCGATTCTAGTTTATTATTCGATAAAATCCAATTACCTTAGTGATCGGTCAAAAAAAAAATTATTACCCCCCCTGAAAATTTTATAGTTTGCATTCTGGAGTATGAAGATTTGAATGAACTAATAAAAAAAATCCGTCCGTCTACCGGCCGCCGTACGCCTTTCGTTGTCCGCGGCTTTTCTCTGAAAGTACAGAACTGAAATCAGTGAAACTTGGTAGAAAAATCGGGTGTTGCTCTATTTTGATCCTCCAAGCACAACCGAATTTTCGTGATACTCTGAACGTTGATTACTGTTGCATAATTCAACCTAAAAATTTTCACACAGATGATTTCTGACCAGTGGTCCCTGAGTTATAAAGAAAAACGCTGCAAATTTTGAATAATCCTGAATATGAGTCATAGCATAAGAATGGAATTCAGTAGAATAATCGGTAAACTTTTCATTCACGATCATATATCTTGAAGTAGATGAAATGGTTGATTACCAAACTTTCAACGCATATCGAGAAATTCTTGATGGATTTGTTTATTATTTTATAAACACAATGTGCAAATGTCTCATCGATATCCTTGACAATTTCATAATAGTAAGTTGTCCAAATTGAATATTTCAGGGTTTTCTCTCCCAATATCTGAAACATAACTACTAAAAGCGGATAAAATTATTATTTATAGAAATCACCCAGCAGATTACGGGATTTAAGATTGAATTATTTCATGGAGCTCATTATTATCTTGAAAAAAATCTTAAATATTATTCATAAACAATTGGTTTTTCAAAACACATAAAAAACAATTCTATGAAAAAATGCATTTGAAACATTTGAATCAATCTCAATAAATACCCTTGTTTAACTGAATAGCACTTTTATATACATAACGCGAATTAAGAGCAAATGTTACAATATCTCAAGGTCAATATACCTCCTCGCTGTCTGCCTAATTTAACGTTGCCAATAACCGCGAGAAATATTGGAAATGCGTGAAATTTAGGAGAAATCGGGGTATCGTTCTGCAGGCTTCAGTGATTATTTTTAGAAATTTTTTCTAGGATGTACTTAATTCTTCACTGAGAATACGCATTGTTAGTTATTTTTCCGATTTTCACTGCATTTAAGTTTTTATTTTCCCGAAAATTCTTGAGTATAAAAAACTGGCGCAGCATAATGCCTTCTCACAATTTTTTTCAACCATTTGCAACCAAAAAATTTTTTGACAAAAACGAGCTCTGGCCTCCAAAAGTCACCCCACCCCGTTTCATCCCAGGTATTGTTTGCTCTTAAGTAGCGAAATTTAAAATAATGAAAATTTCCAAAAAATTCGGTTGATCTGAGGTTTTCATCAATATAGTCAACATATCCGTTACCGGTTTCAATTGAAATTCAATATTTCTCATACTGAGAGTTTGAAATAAGGGTGAATATGAAAGATAATGAGCATGTATATGATAGAAAAAAGTTGGAGGATATATGCAAAGAAATCAATAACAAACTGGAAAACTCATCAATTGTTGGTATTTATAGCGTCATATTCTATGATCCATGTCCATCATTTTTTACATCACCCTCATTCAGAGTCTCTGCAAGAAATGTATTGAATATCAATTAAATCCAGTGAAGGATATTTGCATTTTGACGATTGATGTACAACGTAAACCAAAATTCTGGGAAACCCCCTGATCAACCGAATTTGCTGAAATTTTTTTTTGGTTTTGGTCGATCACTAAGGTTCATCATTTGATTTCATCAAATGATAAACCAAAATGGTCAAATTTCGGTGTTAATTGAAATGTTCGGGTTATTTACTCAAAATCTAAAGGAATATGGATTTCATCAGATTGAAACCTCGTACTGAGTTCGTGAATTTCTACATCCTACGTGATACGAAATGTCATATGGGTCTACCCATTGAAATTTTTCAAACCATTATTCGAAAATGTTCATTTTTGTTAAAAAAAAATTTTTGTTTTGGGGACTATTGATGATATTTCAATGAAATTTGATACAGGCCTCGAGGTCAATATATACCAACAATATTTTTCATTTTAATTTTATTCAATATCCATTCACGGAAAAAAGTATGTTAAATTTTGTTGTTATTCGAAATGTTGAGGTTATTTCCTCATTATCTCAAGAAGTACTGATGCAACAAGACTGACATTTCTTAACTAGATGTGAAATACTGCAGTCCAAGATTACGGAAACTGTCTTGAGAATCAAAATGGTGAAAAATATGAAAAATTTTCTCTCGGGAATTTTCCAAACTTCATTGAAAGAAATATTCGGAAACTATCAATCAGACTGCAATAAAATCGGCACAAACTTTCACGTCATTATTCAGCAATAGTTCTTCAAATTTCAATTGGATTTGATATTTATTTCTGGGGATATTGGCGAAGAAAATGTCGAATTTCGTGGCTGTGTTCGGAGTTTTGAGGCAGTTCTGTCAATATCGTCATAAACGCGAGCAGATTTGAGCTCCGTATATCGCTGAGAAATACCAGTAGGTACGTAGTTCTAGCAGAATTTTTAAAGGATGGTACAGGGAGAAAAAATAGAAAATGATTTCATCTCTGAAATATTCCCATTTTCACTCAAAAAATTTATTTTTTCACTAACTATTCATGAGAATTCAGAAAAATTTAGCGCTATGAAGTCGCTATTAAGAAACAGTCTGATCGTATATTAATATCCCAAAATATACTTCCTAAATATACTTAGGGATTACCGAAATACTCCGGGAAATTCTGATCCGATGAAAATGAAACTTGGTAGGTAACTAGTTGTCAATTGCTGATCAGGATTTGTGTTGAATTCTGTTATGATCGTTCGATCAGATCAATAAAAAAAAAACATTTCCAAATCTTAGTGGCGGTCTACTGATCATAGGGTCTTCATGAATTTCCGTATGAATCTAGAAGCTGTCATTTCAATTGAAGTATTGGATAGTAATGCGATACGACTTTAATTTTGGCAAACCCCAAAACCTACCATGCAAGTATCAGATCTCCAAATGGATTGTTCCGAAATTATGTTGTTTACAATTGACGGTTAGGGCGATCGTAACACAATATTATTCGGAAGAAACGACTTGAAGAATCGACATTGGTAGAGTAGGTTTTCTGTTTAATTACGAAGGTCGAAACTGATGTAAAATTCGCCTAATGATTCCGTAGATAAAAGTTTCCATTTCAAATTCAATGTTTTTAATATTTCCAAATTTACATACGTTCGGCGGGGTCAATACGTGAACAGATGACAGGTGCTTTAGCAAAGAAATTGAACAAGCGCGTAAAAGCTCCCGAACTGACATCGGTGCTGTCCTTATTTTCATATTCTCGATGAAATTTGAATCCCATAATATTTTAACAGCGGGAGAAATATGTTTAACATGTTTCGAGACTTTCTCAGAAAATTTTAAATGCTCCTGAGCTTAATGGATGCTTATTTCAAGAAGCTGAAATAAACTGAACTTGAACAAACTAACATAATAAACAATTTGTTGATTTATCGACAGATATTCTTCATGTGATTATGTTAGTTTATTATTACTCGATCCCTTTCCTCCACGAACCAATTCCTATATTTGTGAAATGTTGAACGTTATCGTCTTGTAGGAAAACCACATGAACCGAGTGAGTGTTTCCAAAGTTGTGACGGACGTTGTAAAACTGCATCGACCTGATACGACAAGACGATGAACGTCATGCACATCGATCGAAGTATTCTGCACTCGAAGGTAGGATTCGCGAGATGCTCCTGGGGGATGGCGCGCTGTACGTAATTATACCTTTCTTTATACAATGGTTATACTACAGTTTTCCATCTGACAGGTGATAATTATCCGGATTCCTATTCAGCGGTAGAATCCAAGGTAAGTTTGTCTGATGATCAGTAAGAACTGTGTAACATTCTCCTCAGACACCGCTTCTTCGGTGTGGATGTTTTAGTTGATTAGATGATGAGCTCGGATCAAGGTGGGATATTTGTTGATTTATCGACATATATTCGTCCTTGTGATCATGTTAGTTCATTATTACTGCAGCTCTATTTTCTCCACGAACCAATTCCTTTCTGAGCTCGAACAGTTTGATACAAATTTTCGTCTACAGAAATAATATCTGTGGAGCAGGTATTGATGAGTATTAGGGCCGTATTTATAGTTGTTCCTTGAGGCTTCCTTACTGAAGACCGCCTTGAATTTGCTTTTCTATGCAAACAAATACAAGTTTGTTTGCATAGAAACATAGAAAAGCAAATTCAAGGCGGCCTTCAGTAAGGAAGCCTCAAGGAATAACTATAAATACGGCCCTAAATATTCTATAAGGATTCTAATGATAATCTTGAGAAATCTATGACTGTGAATCTTTCTCCTTGAAATATTTATTTTATATGACATGATGTACCTATAATTCAGTGTTACGAGAAATTCAGAATAAATAAATTGAAACTATGTTCTTTGCTCAAGTTTTCAAGTATCCAAAAATGACAAAGTGCGAAAAATTGTAAGTTAAACATTTCTGATGGAAATGAAATTGTTTTGCATGATATTGATCATAATTTCAAGGTCCTCCCAGACAAGTGATCATTTACATAGTTTCATTCTTCACGTACATATATCCGTTCACTTTGGGGTAAATACGTCAGCCATTGTGATCTTAATTAAACCCCGATATTTTCAGCAGTAGTGAAGGTGAACTTGCTGATATTTCTCTGTTACACATCATTTAAGATTATTGTTTACCCAATGTAGAAGTATACTATAAACCAAAACGTTAATTTCAGTAATGAATATTGTTCATTGAATCAATGAATAAGTACATTGTACTGATGCATACGTTCGTTATTCCAATGAACAAATTCCATTGTGCCAATGACCGATTACATCGTTTCAATGAACTCGTTCATTTGGCCAATGAATTTGTATACCTTGCGGTATTGAACACATTCATTTTCGTCATGTATAATTTAGAGTGGTAACATTTATGCACATTCGGAAGATTTTCCCAATATATGATAATTCATTGGGCCAATGAATGCGATCACTGGACCAATTTTGATGAAAAAACTCATTGTCTCAACGAACCTTTCCATTGTATTTAGTTCTGTGGGATCGCATGAGTTTCCATTAAAATATTGTAGAGATCACTTAAAATTTCAAAATGGATGTAGTTACAAAACCGTTTGACTTATTTCACCATTCAGAAAAACTAATTGAGGTACTTTTCAGGCTCAATATTGGAAAATTACAAACACTTAGGCGATATGATTACGTCCTAATTTCCTAGAACACGAAGTTGAAATACTGATTTGGATGCAATTCTTCTGATGATAAAACTCAGAGAAAAATATTCTATAGGAATAGATAATCTTTTTACTATTCATATCATTCTCGTTGACATCTTGAAGCGAACAATTATCTCAAACTACCTTTTAAAGTTGCCGGTTGATGAATGCAACAAAACTTCACTAGCTTAATGTCGGCCTAACGGCCGGAGCGTAAACACAATAACTTTCGAAAGAAACAACTTAAAAACTCGATATTTGTAGAGAAGGTTTGGACCTTAATCGCAAAAGCCGAATTCGTGAATGGTTAAAATCCACCCAATGATTCCTCAGATATACCCATTCAAAATTTGATTTTCCTAATATTTCCGAAAGTACAGATAATATCGAATTGAAATCCAGTACTTTATCGAAAAATGACAGTTTCTGTAAAATATAATTTTAAAGTTTTCGAACAAAAAAATGTCGAAAAGAAAATGTTTTCAAAATTCACTGACAGTGAGATTTGAGTGAAGTTTTGAGAAAAGTTGAACGTTGTTATGCTTCAATTCACTATCAGGTTACAATTCAATTGCTTGAATAGTTCCTGAAATATCTAGAAATTAATCTCAAAATTTCAAATGACCCTAACTCCGAAACCATTCGACCGATTTTTCCCTTTAACGAACTCAACCGCCGCGTTCCAATGCGTGACCTAATCTAAAAGTTTCAAGTCGCTACCTTGCTTTTGTCTACAGTTATCGTGTCGTCGGCCGGACAGAATCGATTTATAATTATTTCAGATGTATTCAACCGACACATTGTGTACCCAATATTGTCTTCTACTTGAGTTCCGTTACATTCAGAAAAAGAAATGCCGATTCTTTCATCTTGTCTGAATATTCAAGATTGAGGCAACCGTCGGAAGTTCGAACAAGCAGAAAAAATTGAATCCACTATTTTGGGCCATTCTTTCGACTCGAATTTAACCATTTCTTTGAATCAGACGAACATCTTTCGAGCTGTTTATATTCCTTCCGAATGAATCACACTGCTCATTATGCATAATTGCGCCATAGCGCAATCAAGAAAATATCACTTTTTCTACGAGCGCCTTGCCTCGAAGGAAGCGAACAACATCCAATTAATTTCGCTCAGATTGATATCAATTATTTCTTCGTCTACCACTTGAAAATATCGCCCCAGTTCTAGAGGAGAAGTGAACTGGATTTTTGTATGGATCATTAATGAGGGTAGATAAGCGAATGTTGAGACTTCCTACCCAGACCTCGTCTGTCAGGAATCTTGTATTGAAGTGCTATTTGGAGAAAATAATAATGAACTGCTGTCAGAATCGAAGTTCTCAGTGTTTTTTTTATAATATAACTCGGAAAAACTGCGAAACATTATCACATTTTATTTTGAAATTTTTTGGCAGGATTATATAAAGGGTGTCACATGAATGGTTTGCCATATAGTGTGTATTGGTGAATGCAGGATATCCAGGCCTCTCAGAAATGTTGCTTGTTTTGTATTCTGAGGCCATTGGTGACGAAGATTCAAGGTGATTTGCAAATGATGCCCCGCATTTCCGATATCCATACCTCAGGAATCTGGAGAGCGATTTCGATTCAATTCTGTCCGTTTGTTTACTTCTAACTACCCTCCGGAACAAGTCCGAAATTTACAAGGTAGGTTTCGAAGTATTCAGAATTTTCTTTCAAAATTCGAAATCTTCTTATATTTTTCACATCAGTGCTACTGCAATAAAGAAATACATAATCCATTCTAATATATTAATTTTCTACTTTTAATGATATTCGAATGAAATCTTATTTTCTCTGATTTTTTGAAAACGATGCTGTTTTCAGATCTTTCCTGGTAATATTTTATGTCTTTTGCTATGATTTTTCATTGTGAAGCTACGTGCTGAGAATAATAATTCATATGTAAAACTTCAGTAATGCTCACAGTATTCAGGTTTAGCGAGAATGTCCCTACATCGGATGCTATTCAAGGGCTGACAGAGACCTTCTTACATGAATGACAACAACAAGGTTGGACAGTGATTTGGATTAAGCATTCGAAATTGTGGATCATGGTTTGCTGTTGAATATATTGAAGGAAAAAGGGATAAGAAGACTTACGCTGATGATGTTTCAAAATTATTCATATTAAAGGGTACAACAAGTGCAAGCGAGTCTGGCTTGAACATGGATACCTCCGCTGATGACACTGTTTAAACCTTCGAGGAATATCATTAGCCGAAACCTATCAAATGGCGGTTGCTGGTCTGAACACATTGATGAATTTATTGTTTAACTTATATTTGATGTTTCGGTCACTACTTGACGGAAATTTATCGTGAATTTAGAGATTGAACAGTTTTCAATTTACGCTAATTTATTTGTAATTGCATACACTAACCTGAAGAGGTCGGAGTATGACGAAGAAGCTGTTGTGAAAACAAATAAATTAGCGAAAATTGAAAATTGTATATTATTTCTCAATTCAATATTACCTGTTGACACTGAACCACGAAAATTAGGTTAATTGCTCTTGTCTTCAAAGCGACCGCACACCCAGGTTACCAAAAATTAAACTTATATGAAAAGCATTGTAGCTGGTCAACACTTATCTACTTGCACCACCATCGGAAAAACAGGCGGTAAATTATCTTGGAGTTCATTCATATTCATCAACTTCTGAGGTGGAATATAAATTCAGACGCCCTCGTTAATAGGATAACATACCTCTCACCTGTTATTTATATCAGAAATGTTCTCTCTAAAAAGACATGCTCACGTGTTTGATTGATTCTGAGGAATGGAGTTGTTGTATGGGGGGTTAGTGTGACATTCACTTGGAAAGGATTGATATAGTTCATAAACCCATACTGAAAATTGTATTCAAGGTTGGAAGACTACATAATTTTGAGGAATTGTTTGTGGATTCTCAACTGCTTAACGTAAGGTATCTCTTGAAGCAGCTCCAATATAACAAGACACCACTACATAAGGGGAGGTTACAATGGAAAAAAACTAGAAAAGCACTGCCGTGAAGGCAGCAGCTTTTGCGCCCATGCTCAATGTAGATGACCACTTCAGCAACGAAAACACAATTACTTCCGAAAGAAACGACTTAGAAACTCGATATTTATAGAGTAGGTTTGGGGCTTAATTACGAAGGTCGAATTTGTGAATGGGTAGAATCCACCCAATGATTCCGCAGATATACCCATTCAAAATTTTATTTTTCCAATATTTCCAAAAATACAGATCAGATCGAATTGAAATCCAGTACTTCATCGAAAAATTATAGTTCGAAGGTTCATACGGAATTTAATGAGGATGATATGATAAGAAAATCACAGAAATTTTTATTTTCAAATTGTTCTTATGATACGATCAGCACGAAATTTTGCATAAAGTTGTCTTTCAGCATCTTCAAACTAGCTGCGAAGTTTTATTAGGATTGAATTAATATTTCTCGAGTTATACTGAAAAAAACAACGATACCGAGAAAAAATCCTCGAAATTTGACATATTTTTTCCCGATAACTCCAAAACTTATAATCGTATCGAACTGAAATTTGGTACACTCCTGTGAAATATGAAGCTCAAAGTCTGAGTAAAATTTTTTTCTGGATATGATTAACGGTTTTCGAAAAAAAAAATTTTTTTGTAAAAAAATTTAGAAAAATTTTTTTTTTTTATTTACTGAAGATATGATCCTGACAAAATTCCGCCCAAAGTTGCGCGTCATTATATCCGACCTAACTGCCAAGTTTGAATCCAATCGCTTGGGCAGTTTTCGAAATAAAAAATAAATAAATTCAAAAGTGGCTACACCTCCGAAACAATTCGACCGATTTGGTCCATTAACGAACTCAACCGCGGCATTCCAATGCGCAACCCACCCTGTAAGTTTCAAGTCTGTATCTCACTGCGTTCGATAGATATCGTGTCCTCGGACGGCCGGACAGAATCGATTTTGACACCGGATTCGTCATCAGTGAGTCCAACCTAGTCGATTGGGACCATTTTCGGCTCAATCATCGAAAATTACAGACATGTGGACAAAACGATAGCACGCTGTTCCCCTAGAACATGCGCGCAAAAATTGATTTTTTGCTTTCTACAAAAAAGGTTTTTACCATAATTCCTTTCATTATAATATGAAGTCTTATAATTTTTTTTCCTGTTGAAATGGAGTTGGTATCCAGCTCAACAAGTAAATGGTAAATAGATTGTACCTTGAGAAGCCAAAAAACAACAATTCAATATGGACTAAGACCATTGGTTCCTGAAATACTGGGTCTTTAATTGATTTTGAAAGAACATAACGATGGCTATAACTCTCGAACTATACACAATATCTGCTTCAAATTCAGCATGTATTGTCATCTCAGGCCATCGAACGGAGCAGGACTAGGAAGTTTAGATTTTTATTTCCAGGTCAAATAAATAACTCTGTATCTGGAATATCAATTGGTCATAACTGTCGTCCGACTTTGCATAGATTTTTTTTTCGAATACTTCTCTTTACGTGAACGGCACAGCAATTGTGTATTGATTATTGTTTGAGATTTATTGACTCTGGCAGAACATTTAGAGCGCTTCAACTTGGAACTTATTCACGAAGGCCAAAATCGTGAATGAGTAAAATCCAGCCAATGATTCCGCATTCAAAACTTCATTTTCCAATATTTCCAAAAATACAGATTGAACCGAATTAAAATTCAGTAATTTGTCGGAAAATGACAGTTCAAGGCTTCATACAGAATTCAATGGGGATAATGTGATAAGAGAATCACAGAATACTGAATATTTGATTTTCTCCAATAAACAATCCCTATCCAATAATCATTCGTCAATTTCAATAATTGTGCTATTGTAGAGAGTAGTTTGATATTGTGTGATTGAGATTTCCAGTTAGAGTACTAGGGAACAGAATTTTCCTAATCCTGCAATAATCGAACTCAAAATGACGAAATGTCCAAGGAAATCTCGTCGAATGAAATTACAAATAGTCCGAGTTAACGAGTTGTCCAAAAACTAAAACTTTGCAACATTATTTTTGAAAAAACATTAAAGAATCACAGATTCATATTCGATTTCTATAAGCTGGCCGCATATCTCGTTTGAGAAGTATTCAGAATTTCACATTTCTCACCGAAGTTCACATTTTACGATGAATTCCGATATTTTTTGATAGAGAAAGTTACTTTTTCAGCGATATATTGGACATCAATCACAATTTTGGTCTCTCCTATAATTATCAAAACTAACGAATTCCTCGGATGCTGTCCTAAATACCGAGTTTTATTTAAGCAGACGTTGTTGTGAGGCTCCCAGAATTGTTCAAATAGCTCGTCTTTTGTGAAGAGATTATTCGAGTAACCTGCATACAGGTGACAACTGGATGGGAGCTAGAGTCTGTAGAGTTTTCATATTTTTTCTTTATTGTTTACCTAGTAAATTTGTTTTTGTTCGACTGAATATCCCAGTACTGTTTCATTTTTTATTTTCGGTGAAATTAGTCATCAAGCATATTTGGGATTTCTTCGAGGGGGCAGATATAGTCTTATCTACCAGCTGATGAAATAAGTGTTCATACGGATTCTCCTGATTGTCTTTCTTTCCTTTCTTTGTAAACTCCTAGGTTAACGTGGCCTTTCATTCGATCTGTGACATTGAAAGCCTTTTATATCGGCCCATGAAAGTGAAGTGTATTTCACCTCTCCTTTTCCTTCGTTAAATTTGGTTTTAAATTATACATTGTCTTCGCGGCACACATTGTGAACGGAATATCCTTTTCGCTGAGTCTTAAAGAGTTACATACAAAGCACGAATAATATTTAATCTAATTATGAGTCTTACCGAAATCAATGTGCAGCGTATAATCGAAGATAGAGAAGAAATAGAACAGAATTGAAGAATGCAATAGAGGCTTGTGCGCGTATTCAGCTGCGACTGGAGGAATCTAATGAGAAAATCAGGAAGATGGAATCCGAACATATTCCTTAAGGATAAAGTTGGGAGGCTAGAAGGCCAGCAGAATTCAAATAACGTTATTGTTTTCAGTTTGAGTAACAAACGCAACGAAATCTTGCCCAATTCTATCGTCGAAAAACTGAGGAACTTGTTAGAAGTAGAAATATCAATACATCAAGTTAAGGACATACATTGTCTGGGGCCTCAACGAAACTGCCCTGTAAAAGTCGAATTCGTTTAAAATTTCACTGAGAAACTTCTATTTGCTAACCGTAAAAACCTGAGTGGGACGGATGTGTCGGTATCAAACGATTTGACAGCTAAGGAAAGGGAAGATCTGAGTGTTTTGCGAAGGCACCTGCAGAAATATAGGCGGTACCAGGATAAAAATTATTCCTTAGGGGAAATAAATTGGTCGTTGATGACAGGGAATACTCAGTGAGTCAGCTACTCGAGAGCGAACGTCTTGAAGAGAATAATGAGTGCACGGGTCGAGTGAAGAGCGCGCCATCCCACCGAACAGAATCAGACGGAAATGTCGGGTGGCGGTAGGAGGAAGCCCCCGAAAAAAATAAATGCAAATATCGGAAAAGTCAAAACCAGACCTTATAGCGAGAAAAAATAGTAATTATTTGCATTGAATTTTAAAGTTGGTGGAACTTGTTTCTGTGTTTTTGTCTTTCGTTTCTTTTTTCTTGAAAATGGATGTTTTTGTGAGATAATTTTCTGGTGAACCTGTGCAAACAGAAGTGGTCGATGATTCTGCGGGATTTTTGGAGTTGTTCGAGGAGAGACTGGGTACAGCCGGACTTAAGGGTCAGTTTTCAATTCATAATGCCGATATTTGTAGTTTGCATGGCCATTTCGATGCGGTTCAGGCTTTCATTTCGGATTTCCAACACGTGCTCACTTGTATAACGGAGACATGGGAGATAACATTCGGAAATGGTCAGTTTGGAGGGATATTACTCGGATCACAACAATGAGCTTAGAAATAATCAAAATGATGGAGTACTGATTTACATAAGAAGCAACTCGAGTTTCGACTACAAATTTGTAAGGATTGGGGAAGTCAATGGTATCTCTGTTGAGATGAATTATTATTATTATTATAGAATGATGAGAGTTTTATAAACTCATGGCATTATACCAAAAAAACATACATACAGTGTAGAAGAATTTCAGCATGAAACAAAACTGTTATATGAAACAAAATGAGCAGAAAGTCCAAGAAAAATTGTCTGTTTCTAAACCAAAGGAGCTAATTTTTCACTCCTGTCGTGCATTCAACCATTTATCCAGCTCATTCTTGACGAAATTCACACTATGAGCACTAACAACGGCATCAGGGAGACCATTCCATTGGTGAAACACTCTATTGCCAATGAAAGTTTGCCTGCATGTGGTCTTGTATAACTCGCGAGTTGATTTGAGGTGGTGACCTCTGAGGTGATGTGTGGAAGCTGTTTTGAATATGAACTTCAAGTCTGTACCGAATTTACCGTTCAGGGCCCTATAAGTTATTATGAGATCATCTCGATTACGTCTATCTTGGAAAGTTGTTAGTCCAAGCATAGACAGACGTTCCCCGTAAGATGGCCGCAGTCTTCCATGAAGCATCCTTGTTGCACGTCTCTGGATGGACTCCAAAATCTCTCTAAGCCACACCAGGTTAGGGTACCACACCGGTCCAGCGTATTCTAGTATTGGTCTAATATATGTCTCATACAATACAGAGCAAACATCCTTGTCACAATAACGAAATGATGGCTCAAGAAGACCAAGCTTAGAGGTGATGTACATTATGTGCTCCGACCAAGAAAGATCCTTTGTTATCACCACACCCAAATCCACCTGTCTCTTAGCGCCGAGAGGAAAACCATCAATAAAATATTGCTTACTAGGATTACGTTTTCCCAGATGGAGGACCATGCACTTGTTGAGGTTCAAGTCGAGTAGCCAGCTACAACACCAGGAATACAATGCATCCAAGTCGGCCTGGAGAAGTGAAAAATTATTGAGTGGTTCATTATGAAGTTTGGCAACATCGGCGAACATGCAAATGGATGTCCTCAGAAGTACCGGCAGGTCTGACGTATATACGAGAAAAAGCAAAGGACCAAGAACAGACCCATGTGGCACGCCACTAGTAACTGTTCTTGACGATGACCTGGACGCACTCGTCCCAACACAGTAGGTTTGTCCGCTCAGGAAGCTCCGGATACAACCAAGCAAATCACCACGTATACCAAAATGTTCCAGCTTGTAGATGAGCTGACGAATAGGAACTCTATCGAAAGTCCTTGCAAAATCCAGATATATCACATCAACTGGTATATTCGAGTCTATGGATTTTGTCCAATCATGTAGACATGTAAGCAAATTTGTGATGGTTGAGTATAAAAAGCCATGTTGTTCTTCTGGTATGATTCGGTTGGAGGTGAGAAACTCGAGCATCTCATCAAATATAATTCTCTCGGTGATTCAAAGAACAGATGATGTGAGCGAAATTTGGCTATAGTTGGAGGGATACAGTTTATCAGCCTTCTTATACACATGTGTGACACGTGCACCCAATCAGTAGGTAAAGTCTGAGATCTGAAAGACTTCTCCATGAGCACTGACAACGGGACTGCAAGAGTTGAAGAGCCTTTTTTTAAAATACGGGGGCTCAGACAGTCAACTCCAGGAGAAGATGAAGATTTGAGGGCCTTTAGGTGTTTTTCAATAGTTGATACTGAAAAGATTATGTGTTGCAGACTGGCCTGGCAGCGGTCCGAAAGAATCTCAGGGAGGGGTCCTATGGGCTCCGTCGAGAAGGAATCGCTGAAAATGTTTGCAAAAGAGTTCAATACCTCCCCAAGGTCATAACAAATCCTTCCATCGCTATCATGTATCTTGGGAATACTCACTTTGGTGTTCAGCGTCGACCGCAGATATTTGAAAAAGTTTTTCTTATTACCAGAAGAACAAAGGCGCCTTTCAAATTCAGCCTTAGCTGATGCAATTTCCGACGATACAGTCCTCGATTAATTCTGAAGGGCGAGATAGTCGCGCTCCAGTTGACTCCTCCTGAATCTCTGCCACAAATTTTTTTTGCGCCTAAGCATCCTGCACACTCTAACATCGATCCAGGGGTCAGTAGGATGACAGTAGATGGTTTTAAAGGAAGTTGACTCGTCCAATGCATGACGCACCTCAGAGAGGAAGCTCAGCCACATTTACGTCAGATGAACCCAGGATTTCCGGCTAGTCGATTTCCTCGAATCTTGTGTTCAATGCCTCATAGTCTATTATCTTAATCATCTTTGTACGACGCCGCTGGGGCTCCGGGACTGTTATTTGGATATGTCCATTTATGACTTCATGATCGGATTCGTAAATAGGTGAAAGATGTTCAATGTTACATACGAGATCTGGATCATCAACCAACACCAAGTCCAGCGGTCGTGGAGTCTGATTCGAACGGAAACGTGTTGGGCGGTTGATGAGTTGATCTAAATTAGAACCATGGAGCATCTTAACAAAAGGAAGTGAAGGGGAACTATCAAGTGGCAAACGGGTTAACGGCCAAGAGAAATCGGGAAAGTTGAAGTCACCAGCTAATGAAAACATTTCTCTTCAATCAGATTCGAACCCGGGATATCCTATTACCAGCCAAGATCCTTACCGCTGGGCTACGGTGCGTCTTGAACACTCTGCTGTGAATGTTGATACCATGTTACCGGTCAGTCAATCTTTGGACCGCCGGTCTGTCTTCATTAACCTGTCACATGAGTGGTAACAGGTGTTCAACGGAACATGCTCGCGGGCACACGTGCCTGCGATATTTTGTTTATCGATAGTTACGGGTAACGAAATTTTCGTTGCTCGATATTTCATCACTCGAAATTTAGATATTTCATAACCTCGTAACCTCTCAAATATGCAGAGCTGCAGGTGTGTGATATATAAAAAATACATTTTTCACATCAAGGCGATGTTCAACACATTTGAGCAAATTCTCAAATACTTCATTCTCGTCAATTATTATTAATATGTCTTTTTAATATACTGGAATCGCCCTCGAGATTAAAAATTCATATGGAAATCAATTGGTTCAGAGGTTAACTATGTATAATCGCCGGATAAACACTATATTTGGAAATCTTCGATGGATTCAATAACAGCGAAGGTATTATTGTAATTATACGATTTCCTTATTTCGTGACAAGAACAACATACCTGTTCATTAAGGTAAATATGCAAATCTCATCGGATAATTCCGTCTACCTTGTTATTGTTGTAAGTGACAACGGGAAAGCTATGCCGCGGGGAATCTCTTGCAAAGTTTTAACAACAATAATTTAATAACAACAATAATTTATTCCTCCTTTAAGACAATGTATAGGAATAGTCATCAAGAAAAAAAATGAAACAATATTATGAAAATACAAAGTTGAACACTGTAAAACAAAGTTAAAAAAGAGACTTAAATAATAGAGTTAGCAAAGAATTCTTACTACTATACTATAGAAGCATTTTTCAATCAACATTGATTTTACTTCCTTCTTAAATCGTTTTTCACCAATTCCTTTGAAATGTTTGGGCAAGTGATTATATAATTCAATTCCTGTGAAGGTTGGTGACGACTCATACTTTTTAGTATTATGTTTGGGACTACATAAAATATCATCATGCCTTGTGTTGTAGTTATGAAACTCAGTACATGGTATGAGTTTTTTCAAATTTTGATGAACATACATGAGACAGTTCAACATGTATATTGATGGAAACGTTAATATTTTATTTTCCTTGAATATAGGACGACATGAGTCTCGAGGTCTCAGGTTGAAAATGAGACGTAGTAGTTTTGTGTAATATATCCACCATTATCCGCAAAGGTATCCACAAAATATCCGCAAATATATATCCTCATTAGGTTTTTTAGGGTGAATGAAACAGAACATGTACCCTATATGATATTTATTATTCTTAAGTACATAATTGAAATCTTCTAGAATTACATGCAAAATTTCATGTTTTTCAACAATTCCTACAGACTTGATACTTTTCTCACAATTTCGCTTAATGTTATATATTCCATGATAGCGTCATGACAGATGATACAAAAACAGGTAGTAGAAGCGGGAAAACCATCTCTTGCGTCGATTTCCAACTTAATATCTATGGTGGAATTCTTGGAGGTTTCGTCTCGTCTTGAGCAATCAATTATGAATATACTTCTTGATTTAAATTGGGCGTAATCCAATAAAACGCTTTTCTTTCGATTCATATAATTTGTTTCGAAATTTGAGTAGTTCAAATACGCTTCAGTAAATTCATTTTTATTGAAATCCAATCTTAGCTGTTCTTGTGGGTAGAACTCTCCATTCATCAACAATCTAACGTCAGATATATTGATATTATCGAAATAGTTTGAATCTTTCGTATCCTCGTCTTTTCTATTTGTCTGAAAACAACAAATGACATATCTTGGATAGTCGACTACTGACGATGTTTTAACATTCCAAATTTCTTTTGTACTGCCTGTAGTAAGAGCAGGAAGTGTAGATAATTCCCATCGACGAAATGGAATCAAAATTTTTATTGATTCCAATAATTCCAATTTCAAAAGATCATTTGGATACACATGTTTCACGCGTAGTTCCATACTGTCGATCGTAATTTTACCCTTTGTTACTCCAAATGCTTCTCCAGTACTAGCAGTAAACTTCATAGCATTGTTATCGTTTCGGGCTCTTACGAAACGAAAAGTTTGTTTACCACATAAAGCCATTTGATAATCATTAAGAATATTCAGCAAATGTTTCATTGGTATACGAAAATAAAAACGACCATCTGAATTCACGGTTGGTGCATTTGGTGATGACCACCCTGCTATGCTTAGCTCCTTGTTGTCAACTTTCTCACAACAGAGGAATCCTCGTATTGTTGAAACGATGCCTGGATTCTTTACGCATTCGATTTCGGTACCGGCCAATTCATATGTTAAGCTTTCGAACAGAAATGCTCCAGCGTTATTAGAGATTCTATATCGGAAGGATTCGTTAAGCTTCGGGTCCTGGCTCCGATCACTGTCTTAGAGAAGCTGTTCTTTAATATGTTTTTTGGTGTTAATTACACAACCTTCAAGGTTTTTTCAAATCTATTTGATACTGCCTTCCACACACAACTGATATTAGACATAAAGATTTCTTAGTGCTAACACAGCAATTTTTTTTCTTATATAGGTATTCGTTACTTTTTCACGAATTAAGAAATACTTTTGGAAGCAACAGGAGGGGTTTGGAATTAGGAATAGTTTGAACCATCCCAATTATATTGTTCAATATATAAATAGTTCCACTTCTTCTGCAATAGCACCAGCTGAAATTACCGCTTCCAATTCCTTTTTGATTTTATCCTGAATCAAAAAACTAATGTAGAAATGCAAATGATTAAACTTTAGGAGTTTGTAAAAAAAAATTTTACGTCTCACATAACCTAACCAAACAATCTGATAACTAACGCAACGGTAACAAAAACGTGTAGCAATGTCTACTCTTGAAACGACCGTTAAAACCAAAACGTTATATTTAGCGTAACCGTAATAACATAACGTTTGCGTTATTCGAAAGTTGCAATATATCTCTATTCACTAATTCAACTTTACCAGTACCAGCCGTTTTCTCAAGTTTTCCTTTGATAATAACAGCAGAATCGGACATAAGGAACCAAATATCTGGTCTATTGATGGCAATCTCGATAGAGTCATTATTTCGGAATGATTTAATGTAGAGCTACGTTATAGAGTCAACTCTAACGATAGAATCGTCTGAATTCAGAGGTTGGTATATGTCAAATGTTTGGGCGGACAACATATCCAATTGATTGTAAAAATAATCGATCTTGAATTGATATCTTTTTCACAACCTTCTTTGCCGATGGCTTGATCACTAATGATTCCTTTGTCGTGGTGGTGTTATATATATGCTGTGGAAATATTCGGACCATCTTTTCAATTCTAATCGTACTATTATTTCTTCGCCTCTGAAATTTACTAAATTCGAATCTTGATCCAATATGCTTAAGGTGAGATTATCAATTTTGTTCTTCGTTACAGATAAGTATATCAGATTACTCGGTGTTTCATCGATAGCGTAGCCTGCCAACGTTCACAGCAAATTCATAAATAGTATGTGATGGTTGCTCGTTGTGAAATACTCCTTCAGGTATGTTACAACCAATGTTTATGGTCCGAACTTGAACTATTTGAACAGGTAGATCCGATTCGTGAACTACTCCTGGACTCAACACTCTTGCTGAAAATCCCAATAATTTTCCTAGAGAATTCTTCTTCGTGAAATCGATATAGTGCGAACGATGATATATTTCAGACTTCAATGTGTTATTATTTGGCCTCAAGAAAAATATTCTACTGTCAGACTTACGCCCCTTTTCATATAATAAAAAATTTTCAGACAATCTTCAATATCAGTTATTTCGTATGTTCCAGTAGGAACTTGAATATTTCCTGTGTCCCCGTCGTTTTTCAAATAGTAGAATTGAGTATTTTCATCGATATTTGGTATCGTATTATAGGAATGGAAACCGTACAGATAATTGGGGTCTAATTCAATAGGTATATTGAAATCAGTTGACAAAGCCAAAGTATGACCTCTAAGAGTGAAAATAACAGACCTGACTGATGAAATAAGTAGAGAGCTTCTATATTTATACTTATGAATCGAAATAATTCTCTCATTTATAAATACTTTCTTAAATAACGATTATGAGTCTATATCATTTCATCACTCATGGCACCGGTTGGAATTATGAGAGTTTCTATTTTTCAAGTGAAGACCTCATCCCCTCTTAGATATTTCTCACATGACCTATGGCTTCCTGTATGAGGGTTTATTTTCATTTTTTTTTCGCATTTACATTTCGAAAGTAGATATCCTTGCGAATATTGAATAAAATGAGTCAATTTCAACAGTGATGTGTCGGAAGAGTAACGGTGAAAAAAATGAACTAGTGTATGTCAAACCTACACAGACATGCAAAACAATAGTTTTTCAGACATCCATTCAATAAACATCTGTCACATGATATAAACTATGATATTATATTCTCTATTATAGTCCTAGATTAACTCGTAAATAATGACTGCTATAAAGTTGGTTTCGATAAATATATAATAATGAGATCATATGGAATAACCGGCAGTCCATTGTCAACATGTTTCGATACAACATATCAGAGGATCGTAAACGAAAGCAACGAATTCATCAACTAATGCAAGATATTAGAAAAAAATATCAAGCCCTCAAACTTGTCAAAACAGAAAAATATGAGACTATTCACCGATTATTCGCACCAATTACATATAGACTGGATAGGGTAGTGGACCAACAAACGGATGCTTTAATTCAACAAGCTGCGTTGAAAACATCTACTATTCCTGCATTATTCAAACAAAAGCATCTACACCAATCAAAATGAATTATAAACCGTTAGAAATATCGTCTACACCTATCAAATCAACTCTACAACCGTTTAAAGCACCATTGAATCAGTTCAAAGCAATTCCTACACCTTTCTAAACACCTATTAGACAAGAACCCACACATGTGACCATAAGAACGGACGATGAGGGGTCTGATATTATTAGTTCCCCCTTCACACCTATGATGCAGTTTTTATAACCACGAAAACCTCAAAGTACCCCAAATGTTCTGAAATATTGGCTAACTCAAATAATTGCTGAGAGCAAAACAGAAAAAGATGAGGAGATTGATGAAAAGACAAAGAAGAGGACAAGGAGGATTTAAATCAATCCAAACAACTCTATGATGAATTGAAAGACTCCGATATTATGAGCGAATACATTGAACAATATCCGGAAATCATTAGAGAGTACATTAGTCAAGTTTGGGAAGAGTGGCCAAATATTGTAAAACGCTGATCGATTTCGATCGAAACACTGGGGAAATTTTAATTGGCAGAGAACGTTTTTCGGGCTCGAAAGGACTTTATGAATTGTTATTCAGTAAAGGCCAGACATATTCAATGATGTCGATAAAGCAAACTATAAGAAAATCCTCACTATCACTTATGTTTATAGGAGACGTTACGATCCAATGAAACCTCCAAGGGGTAATGTAGGATACAAATACAGACGCATTATCAGATCATTTATGCAGGAAGGACAGAATGGTGCTGGTTTGTCTTACAATGAAAATCTTGTCTACTGGGATCATATAGAGGAGCTGATCAGTAGATTACGATTACTTCACGCATCTAAAAATGCAGGATATACTTCAATTGACAATGAGGTTCAGTCTATAATTGAAGAACTGCGTCAATCTGGTGTTATATATTGAGTGTTTCAATCGATGAAGCAGCATTTGAAATATGACTCTAGATAAATTTGCACGTTCTTCTTTTCCTCGCCGAGAGAAACGATCGTGGACCTAAACCAAGTTCCCGCTGACTGAAGATGGTGATTATGATTTTGAGAATCGTAAACTATGTAATGTAAAAATACCTATAGAAAGTATGGATGCTGTGAATAAAGAAATCGTGGACATGGAGCTATTCAAGCTAGCTGAAAAATCAAAAAATACCATTAAGACCATTTCAGATTCATTACAAATAACGATAGATAGGATGCAAAGTATTGAACATATATTAGAAAACAAACAGCAAACATTTTCGCTGATCTCCGAATCACTCAAGACATGACAGAAGGTTTCGAAAAATTTGTTGAAGGTTTCAGACAGACGTTAACAGGAAGTTTTGAAATTAAACACAACCAAGTTGCAAATAAATTGAAGGAACTTGAAAATAGGATCAACGGGATTCAATCTTCTTCCAGACATTGACAATGTAGCAACACTCAAGAGAGAAAATTCAAGTGGTGAATGAACTACATAAACCTGCTAGAAAAAACTTCCTACGTAGGCGTACCATTATTAAGGAATTAGATGATTTGTGGCAATGCGATTTGGCGCAAATGCACATATATGCAAGGAAAAATAAAAGTTATAAATTTATTCTGGTTGTCATCGATTGTTTCTCCAAATTTGTATGGGTGAAAGCTCTGAAAACGAAAAGTGCCGTTGAAGTTACTGGAGCATTTTCAGAAATATTACAACAGAGTTATTGATGTCCTAAAATCCTACACACAGATCAAGGAAAGAAATTTTTCAACACCAAATTCCAACAATTGATGGAACAGTACAAAATAAATCATTACAATACTTATAGCGTTAAACAGGCTGCAATTGTTGAACGAGTGATACGGACTATCGAAGAGAAACTATTCAAACACGTCAATTCAAACGGATCATATGAATGGACCGACAGTTTACCCACTATCGTTCATCAATATAACCGGACAAAACATCGAACAACAAAAATGAAACCTTGCGATGTTACTAAAAATAATGAAAGTGCATTACTGAAAAATGCTTTCAATCATATAAAATTTGGTGGACTGCCTAAATTGTCAATAGGTGATATGGTCCGTATAAGCAAAGCTAAGCATATTTTTTCAAAGGGATATACTCCCAACTGGACTACAGAACTCTTCAAAATCATCCAAATTCAAATAACTAATCCTGTTACTTATCTTCTGGAAGATGAACAAGGTAGACCAATTCTAGGAGTTTTTTATGAATATGAGTTACAAAAAACTCAGCATCCTGATATATATCTGGTGGAAAAAATCCTACGACGAAAAGGTGATAGAGTTTTAGTTCGATGGTTGGGATTTGATAAATCTCAGGATTCCTGGATCGATTCAACAAATAAACTATAAGCATTCGTCTTGATTCAGATGAACCAACTAATTTCATCTGCTGCAAATGTAACGGGGATACTCAATACCAATTGGACACAGAACTTAGTATTGATTATATATATTTCGAACGAAGATTCGCATATAAAAACGATCTTAGAATGGTGATTCAAATCCCACTTACTGATAAGACATATTGTGGTGTATCTTGATCAGTTCAAATTCATAATTGGGAAGGAGAAGGACATTGTGACTTAGAGGATCACTATAAATATCCCCAGACTTGTGAATCTTCTCATAATTTGTGGAAATATTCAAACACTGAACATCATCCTGATGCGAAAACATGAATTTAATCATACTACATGCAATTGTTGGAAATGTCTTATACGTTCATTTTCAGCCAAAAATAATGAGGGCTCAAATATGTTCCGGCAATAATAATTCAATGACATATGATATGGTTATGACCAGGATGAACGATAATCTACCCACGTTTCGTTTCAACTATGAAAACAATTCTTTAGAAAATGGTTTCAAAATAATCTACACCTTTACAAATGGAACTCGTGCTGAGTCTGAATGGCACACACCGTTCGATATAAAAACTAATCATACGAATATCATTGTTATATGCGTCTGCATATGTCTATTATCTGTATTGATACCAGCACTAGCAGTTGGTTTGAAATTTTATTTGAATAATTACTTTTATACGTGATAACCCTTTCAAATAAATACGTTTTGCCCTAACACTTGTGAATTAA
The DNA here is from genome assembly GCA_958510865.1 of Myrrha octodecimguttata. Taxonomy (NCBI): domain Eukaryota; kingdom Metazoa; phylum Arthropoda; class Insecta; order Coleoptera; family Coccinellidae; genus Myrrha; species Myrrha octodecimguttata. The sequence goes on from OY294060.1 coordinate 20,113,608, forward strand.
TTTAGCATGTACTGAAACAATAAGAAAAAAACCTGATAATAAAGGTCAATTGAGTTACACACCCATAATAGGTTCGTGGAGATATTCATATTTATAAAACGGATACAATAATAGGATAATCATCAGTCCCAATCTTTCGGTTCATGAAACAAGATGCATACTCGTAGAATTTGCGAGAAACAATATACTCTACCCAATAATTTGAGTAGACATATGAATGCACACAGACAAATGCACTTTCCTTGTTCTTCGTGTGGAAAGACATACGCACGAAGTGATAATTTGAAAAGACACATTGTAACGTTACAAAACGCTCCACTCTCGATTTCAGTTTCCATCGCGAAAATACGTCATACTAATAGTTTCAATTCCAATCGCAAGCAAAAACGCCTTACTGAAATTATATGATCGGTCGCTAAAGAACGCTCGCCGCTTTGACAGTTGAGTGTGTGTTTCGCATGCGCGACCCTTCCAATTCGGTCTAGACGATGGAAAGTTCTGTCTTTTGCGGCGTAGGAAGTTGTAGGTTCAACACCTTGCTAGAGTTTAGCGAATTAACGAACTTCGTAATCCATTAACATCTTGGAATTTTGAAGTTTTATTGTTTCTTATAAGACGTCTATTCAAAAGGCGTCTTTGTACCGGGGCTATCGCCCACTGAAGCATCTTTGTACCGGGGCTATCGCCCACTGAACCATCTTTTCACCGAGCTACCGACTACTGGATTATAATTTTGCTGGGACTAATGCCCATTTGACTATCCTACTACCGGACCCAAGGTTTAACTGGATCATCTTAGTACTGGAGGCAATTATTACTGGATTATCCTAATACTGGAGCTGATTATGACTGGAATATCTTTATTCCGAAGCTAATTATTACTGGAATATCTTAATTCTGGACTTTATACTGGATGGAATCTCTTGAAACTGGACTACCTGCATAATACCTGCATTTTGGAGGATCATACCGTCGGATCTTTACTATTAAGATAAGTGCTTCTTCGAATCCCGGATCTCAGATTCACTGTACCTAAATTTGTGTTTGTAAATAGCAATTTTATTTGTAAAGTTGAAATAAATAGATAGGGAGTAAGAGGTTGCATCATTACCACCAGATTAACGAATAGGGATACATTCAGGAGTTAATTTCATTTCACTGGCGCCCAACGTGGAGCCACGAGTAACTTTTTTTTGGGTAACATTTTTTCCCTGAGTGTGTCTTTTTCGTTTTTCTGGTTGTGAAGGTGACTTCGTTATGAGTCTGAGCTCCGAGATTGAATGTTAGATATTACCATCTTTTCGACTTTTAACTTATCGTTATCTTGTATTTGTGTTTTCTGAATAACTGAATCATGAATCCCAATAACTTGAAGTCTCACGAGTTGAGTTATGAGTTGACCATTCGGATAGGCAAAGAGATACCAACAACTGTAGGGGAGAAACGTAAGCTTCTGAGGGGCTTGATTGCTCAAGAGAAGGGCGATCGTAGTTTTATAGAATTAAGGGATGATTATGACTTAGAAACAAGTTTTACAGAGTTAAAAAGGTCAATTACTGAAATATCTACCTTGATTTCTAACTTATCTGTTACATCTTCAGAGAATGATTATAGACGGATCATAGATCGTTTGACTTATTGTTCAGCTAGGTTGCACAGGGTTTCTGTGGAGGAAGTTTCTGATGAGAAACAGAAAAGATCATTGTTATTCCAAATTATTTCCTTAGAATCACAGTTAGACGAGCGTAAAATGCCTTCAGCAGCTCCGGTGACTTCCACTCCTACGAAAACTCTCTCTTCAGGGGATTCTGTCGTTTCCTCAAAAAAGGTTCCCATTTATAAGTGGACTTTCAAAAAATTTTCTGGTAGAGAATCACTGATGCCTTTTCTAGAACTAATAGATACCCTTAAGGTATCGCGCGGCTGTACTGATGCTGACCTTTTCGAATCAGCTTCAGATCTCTTCGAGTTGGACGCTTGGACATGGTGGCATAATCATTTCATTCGTGGTACCTTCAAGTCCTGGTCAGACCTGGTGGTTGGTTTGAAGGAATCTTTCTTACCTTCAAATTATGATGAAAGAATTATGAGCGAAATTAAGTCTCGTAAACAGAGAGTGGGCGAGAATGTAACCATTTTTATTACTTCACTAGAAGCTAAGTTTTATCGTTTAAATACAAAACCTTCCGAGAAAGAAATGGTAGGGATCATTAGAAGCAACTTGCTTCCAGATTTTGTTAAAGCTTTAGTGCTTCAGGACATAGCCACAATAGTCTCTTTAACATCATTGTGTAAAAGGATATCCTGCGACTAGGTGATCTCCAGCAGAGGTTTCCCAAAAGTTTATCGATTGCTGAAGTTTCTCAGGTTCAATATTGGAATTGTGGTGTTTCAGGACACAAATATAGTGTGTGTAGGAAGAATAGGGTCACTTTTTGTTACGGTTGTGGTAAGCGAGGCACTGTAAAGTCAAAGTGTCAATTTTGTTCAAAAAACGTGGAAGCTGGTCATCAGTTGGCAGGGCAGGTGACTCAGCCAAGTACCTCAAGACCAACTGCCGCTCAAAAGAACAAGAGACAATAAACAGTTTCTGTAAAGACGACTGGGGCGACTGTTCGAGAACAATCGAAAATTTTTATAACAACTCTCTCTCAAAACCCTCGAGCAATACTCCAGTTAGTAATAATGAACTTGACTATAAGGATGTTAAAACTTATTCCACATGCCCTTTACTGTTGCGTAAACGTGATGATAATAGACCCTATATTAATGTTGATATTTCTGAAGAGATAGTGTTAGCACTGCTCGATAGCGGAAGCAATGTCTCCATTCTTGGTTCCCCTTCTCTATATCTTTTGAAAAAATTAAATTTACCTTTGAATTACGACGTATCTATCCACTTGACTACAGCAGATGGCCAGTTGCAGAGTACATTAGGTTATGTTTGGCTACCTATTAAAGTTAACAACTCAGTTAGGACTTTGAAATTTCTTGTGGTCCCTGCAATCTCCCATCGTATGATACTGGGAATGGACTTTATTAAAACGTTTAATATCGCCGTGGATTTTTCCGATTTTTCTTTTGATACCTCAGTAACTTCGACAGCTGACTACATGCTATCAAACCAGCAGATAATCTCTCGGACTTTCAAATGGAGAAACTGCAGGAAGTAGTAAATTTATTCAGGTGACATTGGGCCTAAAGATAAAATCGGTAGAACACATCTTTTAACTCATTCAATTAAGACTGAGGGACCTCCGATTAGACAAAGGCAGTATCCTCTATCGCCCGCTATGCAGTCCGTTTTGAACGATCAAATCGACGAGATGCTAAAGTTAGATATCATTCGACCAGTCACTGAATTTTCATCCTGGTTATCTCCTCTTTGGCTTGTCGGCAAGAAGGATGGAACGTTCAGGCTTTGTTTTGACGGTAGAAAGTTAAATTCGGTAACTGTACAAGATTCATATCCCATGCCATTAATAAATACGATCGTTAGTAAAGTGAATAATGCTTCATACTTATCGTCCATTGATTTAAAATCTGCTCTCTTTCAAATTCCGCTCGATGAAGACTCCAAACTTAAAACCACATTCTCAGTCCCAGGTAGAGGACTATTTTGTTTCAACGTGCTGCCTTTTGGCTTAAATAATGCCGCACAGGCTTTGTGTAGACTCATGGATGTAGTCATTGGTCCTTCATTGGAGCCCTTTGTGTTTTATTACCTAGATGACGTTATCATCGTGACACCTGATTGTGAGACCCATCTTACAGTCTTGAGGGAGTTAGTCAAACGGCTTAAAGAGGCTAACCTGACCGTAAATTTCGACAAGTGCAAATTTTGCCGTCCTTCGTTGAAATTCTTAGGTTCTCTCGTTGATGAACAAGGTCTGAGAACTGACCCTGAAAAGGTTGAATCCATTCTAAACTATCCTGTACCAACCAATACGACCCAAATACGTCGTTTAATCGGATTAGTAGGTTATTACCGCCGGTTTTTAAAAGACTTCGCTACAGTATGCTCCCCTATCTCTGACTTATTAAAAGGACGACACAAGGGACAACCCATTACCTGGACTAAGGAGGCTGATGAAGCTTTCCTCAGTATTAAAAAGATTCTGACGTCCACTCCCGTTCTGGCTAGCCCAGATTTTTCTTAGAAGTTTTTCCTAGCATGTGATGCTTCAGATGTAGGAGTTGGTGGAGTACTTTTCCAGGAAACCGACGGTTTAGAACATCCCATTGCCTTCTTTAGTAAAACCTTGAATAAATGTCAACGTAAATATACTACCACCGAAAAGGAATGCCTTGCAATTTTGCTATCTATAGATCGATTTCGCCCTTATATTGAAGGTACTGAATTCACTGTTATAACTGATCATTCTTCTCTACAGTGGCTGCATTCAATGAAGAACCCTTCTCCTCGACTGGCTAGATGGATTATCAGGTTATCATGTCATAGATTCGAGATCATACATCGTAGTGGCTCGCTGAATACCGTTGCAGATTCATTATCCCGTATTCCTGAGTCTGTGCAGACCTCCGTTTTGGACCTTGGTGCGTTGAGGCCTGACAGGTGGTATCGTGAGATGCTGAAGAACGTAATTAGTAATCCTCATCTCTATCCTGATTTCCGAGTGGATGGTAACGTGTTGTATAAACATATCTTTTGTAAGTCCAGACTATCTGATGATTCTCCTGAATGGAAGATTGTTGTTCCTACTGATAATAGATTAGAGTTGTTGAGAAAATATCACGATGATCCTATTGCAGCGCACTTCGGTGTGTCTAAGACACTATCCCGTTTATCTTATCTTTATTATTGGCCAAAGATGCGTAATTCAGTAAGAAACTATGTCAGAAAATGTAAAGTATGTGCTTCGTGCAAGTCAGACAACCTTCCTCAGGCAGGTTTGACAGGTAAATACAGGAACATCAACTTTCCATTTCAGTTGATTTCGGCAGATTTGCTGGGACCATATCCCAGATCAAAGAATGGAAACCAGTATGTACTAGTTGTTACAGATTGGTTCACCAAATTTGTGCTTGTGCATCCCATGGCTCGAGCAACTGCCAAAGGTATCGTTAAGTTCATTGAAACTCAAGTCTTTCTAATTTTTGGTGTCCCTCAGATAATTGTAGTTGATAACGGAGCGCAATTCATTTCCAACGAATTCAAGAATTTAGCTAAACAATATAATGTCCAAAAGATTTGGTACAACGCGAGGTATTTTCCACAAATAAACCCAACAGAACGTGTGAATAGAACGATTACAACGGCTATACGATCTTTCATACATGAAAATCACAAAACTTGGGATCAGAACATACACCATATAGCCCAAGCTATTAGGTTAAGTAAACATGAAGTCACTGCATTTTCTCCATCCTACCTGTGTTTCATAAGAAATGTCGCAACTGACGGTGCTTTTCATGGTAAAATTTCAGAAAATGCAAATAACCCAATTGAAATCCGTAATGAAGTTTTGGATCCACTTTTGCAAAGAAAATTACCCGATCTCTATCATTCTGTCCAGCAGAAAATATTTCAGGCTCGTAAGAGAAATTCTCATCGATATAACTTGAGGAAACGTGATGTTCAGTTTCATGTTGGAGACAGGGTTTGGAAAAAGAATTTTATACTTTCAGACGCGACTAAGAATTTCTCCGCTAAGCTCGCTCCTAAGTTTGTGCCTTGCATTGTTAACAGAGTAGTGTCTCCATTAGTTTATAATTTGAAGGACTTGAGTGGAAATGATCTTGGTGATTTTCACGTCAAGCATATTAAATTGGACGTTACACAGAGTGACGAGAGTAGTGATGATTCAGGATGGAGGTGATGATTTATCGTTTTTTTTATGTCCCTTATACCTTCCCTCCTTTCCTATCGTAAGGCAAGTGTCCCCATTGTAGGTACAAATATACATATAACCTTATCTTATCTTTTATCGTGTCTAATGACAATTTATCTTATGCCGGTTGGCAAATACCGTATCTTTTGTGTCTCCGACACCTACCGTATCTTTATCTTATGCCTGTGGGCATCTTATCTTTTAATATTTTGAAGTTTAGAGCGGCTATGCAGTATCTTGATTGAAAATTTAGCGTAGTTAGCGATTTACTTTGAAGTTTTCTTTAATCTGTGAGTATCATAACGTATCGTTTAATATTTTGAAGTTTAAAGCGACTATGCAGTATCTTGATTGAAAATTTAGCGTAGTTAGCGATATACTTTGAAGTTTTCTTTGATCTGTGAGTCTCATAGAGATTATTTTTCTTGCATATTTGGATGCAGTTATTATTTGTACCAGCGGGCGGACACTTCTCTTTCTCTTTCCTAACCTGTTGTTTGTATCTATCCCTATTACCTATTTCCTATTATCTATCCCTATTACCTATTATCTATCCCTATTACCTATTTCTATTACCTATTTCCGCTTCCTTATATCGAACCTACTTTGCGATTTGTAATCGCTGGCGCCCAATCTAATCTTTTCTTTCCTATGTATTTCCGGGGTTGTTTTTCCAATTTATTCTCTACTTTCATTATTTTCGAATATTAAGAATCGCTTCATAGGAGAGGCTGGGTTGGGAAGTGATCTCTTGATATTATTAGTTAGATCATCTACACATACACATTCAACATCTTCTGTGTGATAAATTAGCTTTAAATACCTCTTGATATTATTGGTTACATCATCTACACATACATCTCTTACACCTTCAGTGAGATTAATTAATTAGCTTCAAATTTCGAGCTTTGAAACTTGGAAAACCACCTCGGGATATGATCAATAGTACCTTGCCTGATAATTTTTTTTTCTCCTCGATTCCTTCCTTCCCTTCCACAATTTCCTAACAGTTTTGTTTTTTTTATCTGCATCGTGCCACTTCTTAGACTTCATTGCTCCGGAAAGAAACATCTTTATCTTGACTACTGCTGCCTACCGTTTATAACTTTATCGATTTTGAGTACCTCAGTCTGGATGATTTCGGGATTTGATTCGTGTAGACTACCTTACCTGTCGATAAGTCGATACCTATCTTTTCTTATATCTACACGTTTTCACTCCTGACTTTGTCTACCGACCTCTCTACCTATATAACGATTATTACCTAACGTTTTTCTTAACTTCGCATCAGCTTGTGTTCGAACAGGATGTTGCAAGTGTCTCTTATCTTACCTTGCTATCGACTTTGTCGATTATTACCGATTTTGACTGCTTCACTGGATGATTTCGATGTTTGATTCGTGTGGATATTGTTCACAATAACCATACGCATCATCCTTCGATTTTCATCTGTGAATTTACCGATTTAGACCGTTTTTTTCTTTTCTTTTTACCTTAGCGGATTTGACATCGTCTTGTGCTCGCTGAAACCGACACAGGATGATGGGAGTTTTTTTGTGGTTTTGGTCTCTGATCCATAAACCTCCATGCTCTGGCCATTCAGTTTCGTCTCGAACTGGGTGGTTCTTTTTATTTTATTTGCGGAGGCTATGATGACTTCGTTCGGAGCTTCTATGCCGTTTTCTTTTTATTTGAGACTTATATTTTTTTCTCAACCCCGATTAAATCGGAATTTTCTTTCGAGAATAAAATGTTTTGACTTCGGTTAATGTTTGGGCATGTGCGCCGTTTAGTCGGTCGACAGCGTGTGCTCCGCAACGCTCTCGACCCTTTTTCATTGGAAATGGCCTTCAGTGTCTAAACGGCGCTTTTAACTTTTTCAATTGTGTCGTTTATCTTTGTTACAGGTAGGTGCGTTCAGGTTTGGTTGGAACGTCGAGTATACGAGGATTTTGCTTATCTGGATTGCGCTTAATCGCACTGCTCGACTTGGGTGACGAACAACTGTCGACCCATTGCTGGTTCTACAAATTTAAAATTTTTTTTTGAGTTTTGATCTCTCTTTGTTTGCCTATGAACTTCATGTAAATTTATGATTCAGTTATGCTGTGTGACCTGCAAGATTAATTCTCCTCTTATCCATTTGACTTAACTTTCAATTTGGCATTTAACGTTAAAGAACTTTATTTTCCTCATAGTAATTATTCTATTTTTCAAAATTAATCGAAACCTATTGGCTTTACATTCTTCTAAAAAAATTTCTCCAAAATTTTTTTTTCCTGGTAAGTGGTGTGTGTAACGTTACAAAACGCTCCACTGTCGATTTCAGTTTCCATCGCGAAAATACGTCATACTAATAATTTCAATTCCAATCGCAAGCGAAAACGCCTTACTGAAATTATAGGATCGGTCGCTAAAGAACGCTCGCCGGTTTGACAGTTGAGTGTGTGTTTCGCATGCGCGACCCTTCCAATTCGGTCTAGACGATGGAAAGTTCTTTCTTTTGCGGCGTAGGAAGTTGTAGATTCAACACCTTGCTAGAGTTTAGCGAATTAACGAACTTCGTAATCCATTAACATCGTGGAATTTTGAAGTTTTATTGTTTCTTATAAGACGTCTATTCAAAAGGCGTCTTTGTACCGGGGCTATCGCCCACTGAAGCATCTTTGTACCGGGGCTATCGCCCACTGAACCATCTTTTCACCGAGCTACCGACTACTGGATTATAATTTTACTGGGACTAATGCCCATTTGACTATCCTACTACCGGACCCAAGGTTTAACTGGATCATCTTAGTACTGGAGGCAATCATTACTGGATTATCCTAATACTGGAGCTGATTATGACTGGAATACCTTTATTCCGAAGCTAATTATTACTGGAATATCTTAATTCTGGACTTTATACTGGATGGAATCTCTTGAAACTGGACTACCTGCATAATACCTGCATTTTGGAGGATCATACCGTCGGATCTTTACTATTAAGATAAGTGCTTCTTCGAATCCCGGATCTCAGATTCACTGTAGCTAAATTTGTGTTTGTATATAGCAATTTTATTTGTAAAGTTGAAATAAATAGATAGGGAGTAAGAGGTTGCATCATTATCACCAGATTAACGAATAGGGATACATTCAGGAGTTAATTTCATTTCAGGAAACATGATGAAATTCAAGATCATAGGAAAATCGATCACATAGGAATAATATTTGTAAATAGCCCGCATATCAAAGAGAGATCGCGAGACAAAGATGAAAATTATCTATCCCCAAGTCTTCATAAAGATGATGAGAATGGATTCACACTTGATATCAATCAATAATACAGTGAATGAACTACGCTTACTGTATGCTCAAAAATTCACTACAGAAACATCTGAAAGAATACAATATTTGATAGATCAACTTCGAATGGCTGGAGTTATCTATTGGAAAAATGTGATGAGCCTTTGTGAAAATTAGTCATTTTGGGGTTATCAAATAATAATTCACAAATCAGGAAAATAGTGAATAGATGAACAGAATCAATTCGTGAATTGACCAACGATTTGTTTTACCGCCAAGCTATAATGCATAATTACATCTTGACCTCCATTGAACCTGCAATTTGTTGATAAACATACCAATCGATTTTTCGTTTCTGAATTAAAATTCCTGAGAGTTTTTTTTACCCCTGAGGTGATTCCATATCGAAACTTTTCTGAAATTATTGGATACAATAAGATTTGATAAACCTCTTGTAGGAATTGTGTTGCAGTAGAATGAGCTCGGTTCGACATGGAGACATTTATTCTCAAATAAGACGTCATTGCACGAATCTCGAATAGGTTCATTGTGTAGATTTTTCCTCATTATCTGCAGAGAAAGTGAGTTGGTACCATGGCTGAAAGAGTTGAAATATTATATGTGAATGGCGATTCATCCCGAAATAAAAAATGAAAAAGATGGTTTTGCTAGAATTACATATAAACAATATTCAAGACATGAAAAGATTTTTTTTTCCATTTGGAGCAATGAAAAAGAAGACTATAAGGTATCAGGAACTGACGATTTCCAACAATTATAATACCTGAAGGGTGTTCAAAAATGAAAAAAGATTTTCAAATAATTGCATATAAGATTTCAATTATGTACTTAAGAATAATAAATATCATATAGGGTACATATTCTGTTTCATTCACCCTAAAAAACCTAATGGGGATATATATTTGCGGATATTTTGTGGATACCTTTGCGGATAATGGTGGATATATTACACAAAACTTTGCAAGTGATTCTCCGCGGCATAGCTTTCCCGTTGTCACTTACAACAATAACAAGGTAGATGGAATTATCCGATGAGATTTGCATATTTACTTTCATGAACAAGCATGTTGTTCTTGTCACCAAATAAGGAAATCGTATAATTGCAATAATACCTTCGCTGTTATTGAATCCATCGAAGATTTCCAAATATAGTGTTTATCCGGCGATAATGCATAGTTAACCTCTGAACCAATTGATTTCCATATGAATTTTTAATCTCGAGGGCGATTCCAGTATATTAAAAAGACATATTAATATTAATTGACGAGAATGAAGTATTTGAGAATTTGCTCAAATGTGTTGAACATCGCCTTGATGTGAAAAATGAATTTTTTATATATCACACAACTGCAGCTCTGCATATTTGAGAGGTTACGAGGTTATGAAATATCTTAATTTCGAGTAATGAAATATCGAGCAACGAAAATTTCGTTACCCGTAACTATCGATAAACAAAATATCGCAGGCACGCGTGCCCGCGAGCATGTTCCGTTGAACACCTGTAACCACTCATGTGACAGGTAATGAAGACAGACCGGCGGTCCAAATGTTGACTGACCGGTAACATGGTATCAAGATTCACAGCAGCGTGTTCAAGACGCACCGTAGCCCAGCGGTAAGGATCTTGGCTGGTTATAGGAAATCCCGGGTTCGAATCTGATAGTTTCCGAAAGTTCAATCAATCCCACCCCCGAAACCCCGCCCTAGGCATTCGACATCCCTCCCTGTCACCCTTTACTTATCATCACCTACCTTTCACCCTTTACCTATCATCACCTCCCTTTCACCCCCTCAGGACTTTTGTGGAATCTGAACGACCTTGAGCGGGACTTGAAAAAATTTGCGAAATCTGAATAACCTTGACAACCCCTCATACACGTCTACAGTGGTACAATTTCTCCAAAATGGACCTTAGAATTCCTTATGGGAATTTACATGTAAAAAAGCTCAAGGTTGGCCCCGTACTCCTGTTGCCTATCTAGTGCAATGCAAGTCAAAAGGCTCATCAATCTTTCAAACTCGATCAAAGTATTGGGCTGAGATGAAGGCGGACTTGAATTATCAGTAGATGAGCCAAGTCGAGAATAACGTGAGCTTAAAGAGCACGGTGGGCACTTCCAACTACCAGGATTCTCATTTAAAAACTGAGCATCCCGTTCGTACAGGTTGACACACACAGCATGAAATGCATTCTTTCACACACCCACAAGCAACGGAATGCTGAGCTTGTCCAATTTTTGTAGAGCAACTACCACAACGGTTCGGCATTTTGTATGTGCTAGGCTAACCAATTCTTGAAATTAAGTAATGAGGAAAAAGGGGAATTAAGTGGAGGGATGACTTCACAAGGATACACACTACACTTCCATGAGCCGATCTGGAAGACTTTAATTGAACGACTCAAAACGGAAGGCCACGATTCATAGTGCGGTTGATGCTTCCAAGCCATGCCTGGGTGTGTTTATTGATTTGGCGAAAGCCTTTGACACCGTAGACCAAAACCTTCTTCTAGATGAATCAGAACTGTAATTGGCATAAGAGGAAATGTTCAGAAACTTTTCCAAAACTACTTGCGGGGTCGTAAGCAGCAGGTTCAGATTGGCGGTGGGATGAGTGGTGTTAGGGCGGTAACCTGTGGTGTGCCACAAGAGACTGTACTCGGGCCTGTACTCTTCATAATTTACTTGAATGAACTTCTCTGTTTGAGCACTTCAGGGGTGATCATTTCATACGCTGACGACACGGTACTGTTCTGCGTGGGAGATTCTTGGCTTGATGTAAGACAGGTTATAGCAGAGGACCTCGGAATGATTTCTGGCTGGTTCAGTAGAAATTGTATGACCATGAATCATGCCAAGACAAAGATCATACCGCTCACGTCATATAGGAGATAGTAGTATGATACTATGAGCATACTAGAGATGAGTTGTGATTCCACTACCTGTGATTTTGGCCCTGTGGCTGGCCTGTCACCGGAGCTACCAGTTCGGAATCCTCCCAATTCGACGTGATTTTCAGTCACAGGGCCAGCCGGCGGACTTGCGAGTGGCGGAGCGGTCGGTTCCGCGCCTCGATTCAGTTCACATGATTTTTGATTCACTACACACAGGCATTGAGGAAAAGACATTCACGGTCGGTGTTGACTGATTCCGATTCTTTCTTGTTGCTCTCTTTCACGGCATGGCATTACGGAATAATTCGAAGTATTCCACTTGATCGGAACTCAGTGGTAGACGTTGGGGTTAGACTGATGATGAATAGATGGATGGGATGTTTAAGTTTAGTTGAGAGGTTTGGTATTGTATTCTTGTTACGGACACAGGATTATGATTTATCGCTTCACACTCGAGATCTCTGATAATTACTGGTTGTGAAGAACCTATTTAATTAAACAAATAAACCTGGTTTACTGTTTGAATTTTGAAAAAGAATCACATTTTATTTTGGATTTCGAGTAAGAACTATCTAATCAATCCTATTCCATTAATTGGAAATGAAATATGTGTGAATTTTTCTTATTTTTATTTTATATCAGATTATAATCACATTCATTCATCAGGAAAGGCAAATTAGAAGGAATTCGAGCTTGAATAATGCAAACAAGTAAACAACAAAATCACAATTTATTTATTATGGTAAATTCGTGGAATTAAAAACATATTCATTCATTTTTCATTCCTTCCAACATACACTGTAAACCTTTCGTGAGAATTATAACAAATGATAATGTGACATATTTTTCCCCGCTCACTATTTTTGTGAATGATTCCAAAGGCTCAAGTACTTTCTTCATGTCCGCCAATAGCCTCCATTCTTCCACAGAAATAAAGGGCAAATGTTTTATATCCAAAAGGGCCATAGTTGATATGCCTGGTTCTTCGAGCTCTAATATTCTATCCAGCATATAAAAAGTAGAATTTCAGCTTGTTCTTACATCTTGTAATAGTTTTTTTGGAGTTTTGCCCATTTGTTTTTGTATATCTATTAATTTATTCGCTGATTTCGAGCTTCTTTTGAAGTGACCCACAAGGGCTCTTACTTTTTTGGTTACATCCTCTACTGGGACGAGAGCATCTTCCGCTACTAAATTGAGAATATAGGCAAAACATCCAGAATGTTTGCAATTCAGCTCCTCCTTGATGGCTCTCTTTATATTTGCTGCGTTATCGGTCACAACTAACGCAATTTTATTCTCGATTCCCCAGGAAATCGAAATATTTTTCAATTCGAGGGCTAAATTTTCACTGGTATGCTCATTAGAAAATGAAGAACAATCCAGTAATACTGACCGCAAAGTGACCTTTGTCAATATAATGGGCAGTTACTGCGATAAAACTTTCTGTGTTTATAGAAGTACAACAATCGGTAGTCAAAGTTAGACTTCTCACCTCACTAATTTTCGCTTTAACCATTTCCAAACTCTCTTCATAAAGAGCCGGCAGGATAGAATGGGTTCAAGCTATTGACAAATGAACGGAATCCATTATCTTCTACAACACTTAACGGCTGATAATCTTTCGTAAACAAATCCATCAGAGATCTATCAATTTTCTGCTTTGCCATAACACCAATTTTCTTCGGTAGTTCCAACCTGGTTTGAATAAGTTGTCTGATGGGTTCCGATTGTTCTGAATTTGTTTCAGATGACATCAATTGGGCTGCAGTATTCGGCACTGCTGGTTGGAGGTTGATATGGATGCGTTGATTTAGATTTTTCCGTATCGATATTCATCAGTGGGTGCTTCCTTTCCATGTGCCTCCTCAAATTACTTGTTGAAGTTTTGAAACTTGTCAACGAGAATCATAAATTATACTTGGCTTTCTCCTTTGTTTCTGGGGTGAAGAAATTCCAAATAAACGATTTCTTCTTCGATTCCATCTTGAAGGTTTGTACACTTATCACAACACAAAATATAAAATAAGAGAATGGAAATGTTCACAAATATTCACAACACGTTCCTATTTACTATATCTTCGGTAGGTAAAGGAACAATCAATAATGAAATATAACAACCCGGTATAGATATTTATATTTTCTCGTAGCCTCAGTAGCTATGCTAAGTAATATAATATCCATTACAGGGCATTTAGTTTGTTCTAATGGTTGGGGTACATTGGGTTATTAAATATTATAATAAAGGCAAGGTGAGAAGGTGTTATATCAACAAATGTATTTCACCATTATTATGGTGAGAATGATAAGATTTACTGGGCAAGTGGATGGTAATTAAAGAAATGCGGTAGGACCGACAGGAATTCGGTAGGTATTATATTATAACAAATAGGTGTCGATATTAAATATTAGTTCAGGTAGAGATAATATAGAGTGAGCTATTGGACATTAATGACAGGAAACTGAGAATGTTGCAGTACAACAAATATATTTTTATATTAAGGGTGTCCGAGAATGATAAAATTCACTGGGCAAGTGGATAGTAATTAAAGAAATGCGGTAGGACCGAAAGGAATTCGGTAGGTATTATATTAACAAATAGGTGTCGATATCAAATATGAGTTCAGGTAGAGATAATATAGAGTGAGCTATTGGACATTAATGACAGGAAACTGAGAATGCTGCAGTATAACAAATATATTTTTACATTAAGGGTGTCCGAAAATGATAAGATTCACTGGGCAGGTGGATAGTAATTAAAGAAATGCGGTAGGACCGAAAGGAATTCGGTAGGTATTATATTAACAAATAGGGGTCGATGTTAAATATGAGTTCAGGTAGAGATAGTATATAGTGAGCTATTGGAAATTAATGACAGGAAACTGAGAATGTTGCAGTACAACAAATATATTCTTACATTAAGGGTGTCGGAGAATGATAAGATTTACTGGGCAAGTGTTTGGTAATCGAAAAATGCGGTTGGACATAAAAAAAACGATCGTTTCTATATTAACAAATGCAGAAGGTCTATATGAAATTAGGAAGGTCCTATGATAACGAATAGATTTTGAAATCGATGATTTTGAAATCTATGATTTCAAAGAAAATTCTGTCATTCTTCAAATGTCGTTTTGAACAAGTTTCAATGACCAATGTTAACTCGAATGAACCGACAGATTTATGCTTAATCGATTCCGCTTGAATGAAATGGTTCAGATCAGAAAGGATTGGTTTTAATCACTTTTTTTCGGTAACTTGCTTGAAATTCGAATCAAAATCACATCTGTGTGCCCAAATGTTATAATACAAAAAAACTAAATGAGATAGAATTGGCTATGCAAATCGCTAGCGGCTCACAATGAAGAAAAATTGTGTTTGGAAAAAAACAAGAATGAAATCGTCTCTTCGATTCGCATAATTAGGGTATGTTCCTGGGAACAGAGAACAAATTGACAGCGTCGCGACGCTTACGTCGCTTACCCTCTCGATTTGTTTCGCCATCTTCTATAAGGGTATCTGAAGTTGAAATGATGGCTTTTTCGAAACACCGTTTGCATGATAAAAATATATTGGGCCGTTCTCGAAAAAATTAGGGTTACCTAAATCAGTGAATCCCCTTTACTCCGACCCGATGTATTTTTTGGAAAAAAAAATATTGAAGGAAACTACTAATTCAAATCTTGCCTTTGTCAAGTTGAATCATATATTGAATCAATATCTTGATATATATAACATATTGGAATTAATGAATGAAAGTTGAAATGTTCCACAATCTTAAAAAATTAATGAACTCTCAATCGTTCAAATGATGCTATCGATGCTCTGATAATTAGATGTTAGTTATTGATATAAACTGAATTTGTTGAAATAGTATTCAATAATACCCCAGCAAATTTACTTTTATTGAATTTATTCTCATTAATCTTTGGAATCACAGCTTATTACTCCTGATCCACAAGTAAAACATACATTTGCGGCAGAATACTCCTACTAGAACTTGTTTCAAGGTTTATCGAAGATATCATGCCTCTCATACTTTTATTTACATTGAAGTTGTATTCGAAATGGAAAATGATGTGAAAAATTTTATGAATAAATTTCTACCATACTTTCGGCAAGCATATTCAATAACTATCATTTTCTTGTAACTTGATGGAAATACTTGTCAAAATAGTAATGCATGAGTCTTCCGATTTTTTTTTCGTAAAAATGATACATTTAAGTGAAATTATCATAAAAAAACCTTGAAAAGCACTGACGTGAAGTCAGCAGCTTTTACGCGCTTGTTCACATTGCGCAATGATGACTTGGAAATTTCAGTGAAATTTAAACGAAATATAAAAATTTTCAAGAAATAAAATCTTTTTTAACTGTTTCATTGAATAATTCTGACACCAGCTGTTCATCTTCCAACCAAGTTTCATTTCGATCAGATAAATATTTTTTTCGAGATATTGAAGAATCAAAATTTCAAATAGATTTGGCGCATTAGCGAACCTAACCGAGATATTCAGGATCAAAACCTAACCTGAAAATTTCAAGACTCTAGGTTCTTCCTTTCTAAAGTTAGAGCACACACGGTCGGCCGGTCGGCTCGCCGGACAGAATCAAATTTAACCACGGATTATTCATCAGTGAGTCTCACTTAGTTGTTTGAGACCGATTTCAGCTCAAAATTGGAAAATTACAGACATTGTGACGAAACGATAACGCGCTGTTCCCCAGAACAAGCGCGTAAAAATATTGGATAAATTTATTCAGTATGGAGTTGAAATTTTTCTGTTAACTTATAGAGGATTCAGTGCTTATTGCATGTTCAAACATTGAAACTTAAGTTTACATATCATTATACACATATTCAGCCTTTCCATATATCCACTAGTTTAATCATGAAAAGACTTCGACTGTACAGAAAACTCGCATTTGTTTCGAGTCGAAAGTAGCAACAGAAGCATGTACCAAATCATAGCCCAAATACCATTCTCGACTCTCGTTCCACGTTCCGTTTCGACGCTCCTGACTCCTTAAAACGTTCCGATTCCGCCGGAATCGAGATAGATCATGCGTACTTAGTCCAGTCACGACTCCGAAAGGAGCTGTGATTTGGCCCCGTGATTTCTCCGGAACTCTCACAGTTAGTCACAGCTCCGGAGAAATCATGTCAAAACACATCTCTAGAGCATACTCAATGTTTCGGTGCTACTGAGTCACTCAACAAATATCAGGGTATAGAGATCGACTCATTTTTGAGGTGGTACATTAATATCCATAGTGCCATAAATAGACTTCGTCTACTAATATATAAGTTCAAACAACTGAAAAAGTTTCTACATGTAACACACCTGAAGATAGTGTATCATTCATTGGTTGAGTCTATCATACAGTTTGGCATATTGGGATGGGGTGGACTACAGAGGATAAGATTGAAACCCCTTGAGGTTGTCCAGAAATGTCTCTTGAGGGTGGCCTTCAACAAGCCCCCGATTTATTCCTCGTATCATTTGTTCAGGGATGTCCAGATTCTAGATATAAAACAACTCTTCTGCGTGTCTATCCTGGCGCATACGTATGGTGTACCTCCATCTTCGCTGTTTCGGCACCGGTACCACACCAGAGGGCGATTGACAGCCAATGAAGTATTATCACGATCAAAAAAATCGGTTAGCCAGAGATCTTTTTTGCATGTCGGTCCAAAATTAAGAAACATGATGCCTGCTGAATTGAGGACGATCAATTCCAAAAGTTCATTCAGGAAGAGGATGAAAACGTGGATTTTGTCTGTAGAAAAGATGGATTTCCATGATCTTGTGGATCCCTAGCTTTCTCTGTTGTTCGGAGGGTTTATTTTTCATTTCATTGTGTATGTTTCTAAGTCGGACTATTAAAACTGTGATGTTTCTTCTTCTCTGGTTTCGAAAATTTTTTTGTGTTCGAAATTTGAGTGTTTTTTTTTTAATTCGGTGATATTTTCGCTTCACTTACTACATGAAATGTCCTTTCGTTATGATGTGAAATGATCCAAAGGCAAGCACCTGAGAGTTTATTTGGGTCTCATAATTCTTCTTTATTCGCGAATTTCATATGCCGTATTGTATTAACATGTGATTTCGTATTTTATTATAAATTATTGTTTTTATTGTCAATATGGTCGATATCAATAAATTATTATTAGTATTATTACGCATTTTATACAGGGTGTAGTTTTTTTTAGATTCCTCACATCTAAGGGAATCCGAAAATACCCCATGCATATTATGCGATTTTTCGTAGCTTTTGAGTTATAGTTTTTTTTTTGTGTTTTCAAATTTATTACGTATATTTAGTTCTAACAGGGTTTGAAAACTTTTCACGGTCCTGAACTAACAAAATCATAAGAAAAAAATAGAACTTAACGGGCTTTTTTTTCGCTGTAATCGGCCTTTGAAGGCGGATAGGCTGAAAATCATCGAAACACGATTGAAGTTATTTTTCTACTTTTATCACTCTTATGGTGAATTGAATTCAAAAATGTGTAATTCCTGTAAAATGTGAGTATATTTCAAATTGGTAGTTGTAAAATTTCTTGCTTCTGGATGAGCAATTGGAGCACAAATAACTGGAAAATTGCCATTTACTACAATAAATCTTAAAAATCCCTTTCTCCATTCTGGACACATAATCATCATAGACGAGAACACAGCAAAAAGTTTTGTCTTAATTCTGCTTTGTTGTGGCTTTTTGTCGATAACACCAGATCTTTATACAATCTCCAAATGAAAAATCGATGGGGTTCAGGTCTGGCGGACGCGCAGGCCATTCGATCGGCCCAGCACGCCCAATCCATCTCAATGTGGAAATAATAAGAGCCACAATTATTCCACAGGAATCTCAATTAAAAGTACTCTGAATTCACATTTTCAAGGTTAATTTGCCATGAGAATGATAAAAACTAGAAAAATAACTTTACTCGTGTTTCAATGGCTTTGATCCTATTCGCCTTCAATGACCGAATACAGAGAAAAGTGGCCGATGAAGTACCATTTGTTTCTTATAATTTTTTTAGTCTAGAACCGTGAAAAATTTTTAACTCATCCAGAAACTATGAAAACTCCTTTTTGTATTTTCAAATGAATGTTGAATGTTTGAGTGAATCCTACTGAAATCTGAAGTTCTGAGTTGCAAATCTTTCTTGAAAACCTTGATTCATTTCAGGAAGTTGAGTTATTTTTGTTATTAAAACAACATTCAGAGAGATCATATTACAGAGAAAAAAAATTTCAAAATACCTGCTACGTAAGAAGATATAAATTTTTGAAACCTTGCTGGCATAATAAATTGAAAAAACACAAAAAAATATAACTTGAAAACTAAAAAAATCGCGTTACATACATGGGGTATTTCAGGATACCGCCAGGTGTGAGGAATCAGAAAAAAATTATTGACGTCACTACTTGGACCACCCTGTAGATGACCTTCATTAAGACTAAAATTACAGCAGCGTTTGGCCAATCGAATAAGATATTGAGGTATTCGAGAATAATTTTGATTTCTATTCCTGGTGATTTTCTCGACAAAACGCCCATTCAAAAACTTTACCGAGATATTCAAGCTTCAAACCGTCCCTAAAAATTTCTTTCGAGGTGGTTCCTACTTTTCGGAGTTAGAGCACATATGGTCAGTATGATAACCAGCTGGACATAATATAATTTGACAACAGGTTCTTTCTCAGGAAATACAACTCAATGGGAAATTTTCAGCTCGAAACGCACAAATAACAAACAATTAGATGTAACTGAAACGTGCTGTTTCCCAGAACAGAAGATTGCAAATGCTTTATAATTTTTGGTGACATATGGCGTTTTCCAGTAAAGCTACAATCGAATTTGCATGAATATATTTTTGTACTACCTAACTTCAATCTTTCTTGTCTAATAATTCATTGATATTATTTTATATTTATACTCACTATGCTGCAAGCTTGATGAATTTCCTCAATAGAGCTACACGTTTGCTGAGGCTAGGGGTCATACATATTTCCGTCACAACCCAAAACTGAATCTCATTGAATCTTCGTAGAAAAACGTCCAAATTAGCTGTTATCTGTCCAAAATGATGTCGACCAAAAGTGTGATAGAGAAGCTCGTACTCATGTAAGCACCTATAACATCAAATTCTATCAAATCGATGAAGCAAATTTCAGTGAGACAATGATGTGTCCCACCTTTTTCTCATGATGAAGAATGCAAAATCATCTTCTAGGAAAGGGTTGAAGGTTTCATGAAAAACAATTATTTTCATGATTTATAGCGAAAAAACAGCTTTCCTTCCTGAGAAGGTGTTACAAATATCCGTGCACGGATTCCTTATGATTCCTTATATTCTTCCCGCTTTTTTCAAAGGCTGACTGGGATACTCTGAAGCTAAGGCAATTCATTCACTCCCAGAGCTGTAATATGTAGTAGATGATATGGTTTCTGGGAGTATTTTTCTTGGACTACCTAACTGTTCCAATTACACTAACAATTACAATTCGAACCTTGCTTGAAACAATATACAGGATATATACTTTTGAAAGGGCCAAACTGCGAGGTTATCATAAAAAAAAAAATGTCATATGGTACACATGGTCGAATTGTTGAAAGTTATTCTAAAATTCTGAATTTCAGTAATTATTTTTTTTTTGAATATACAATGCGGCAAAATTCAGCATTCTTACTACTTTTTTCAATCTTCTGCACCCAAACATTCTTCTGAAAACAACGAACTCTGGCCTCAAAAAGTCACTCCGTTATATTAGAGGTATTGTTGGCTTTTGAATATACTGCACGATGAGAATTCCTGTGTGCTAAGAATACTCTTCTTGGTAGCGTGGTAGGAAGACGGATATCACGATTCTGAAGGGCAAACAGTAACAGATATATTTCCAATGATCTTATCATGGAATTTTGCGGAAAAATTTCTCGACTGTAATAGGGAAGTTTGTTGATTGGTATTTCAGCGAATGACATTAGTATAAAGATAACTCGCCTGAGGACTTGTGATTTATGAAAAAATATCATGAGTGAAATTGCCGGATAGCAACAAACTTGACTATTACAACAGGTGGAATTTTATCTCGAGTGGTATTCGATATGACTTTTTCAAGAGGAAATATTGTCCCATTTGAAAAAACCAAGGAAACAACAATTCAAGCTATGCTGAAGTTTTGCCGGCTTGCTCGTTTCATCGCTGCGAAACGAGCGTCGCTGTGGAAACTTTCTCACTAAAGATGGAATGTAAGGAATAATCGATGAAAAACAAATTAATTATGGACATGTTTTCTTTCCAGCAAAAACTACCTCATTAAAAGTGCTTTCGAACGACATCTCAACTTTTGTGCAAGCTGCTCGGCCTCAACGAAAAAGTCGAAAGATTTAAAACCTAAATCTGTTCTTTCTTGAAGTTACTTGCTCGAATATTGAAGTGAGCATTGATTTTCTGTCTCCATTTTTTTGAATCTTACGAATCAATCCGACAATATTGTTTTTCTTCTAGAAAAAAATCGAAGAAGGTATGCCTGTTTTTTACAAATTTCAAATGACTATAAATCCGAAACGATTTGGCCCACTGTCGAACTCAACCGCCGCATTCTGATGCTCGACCTTCCCTGGAAGTTTCAAGTTGATTGCTTGCTCTGTTTGACAGTTATCGTGTCCTCGACCGGACAGAACCGATTCTGACACCGGATTCGTAATCCGTGAGTCCAACATGATCGTTTGAGATCATATTCGGTTCAAAATCTGAAATAACACACATTTGCCGTGTAGCGAATTTAATTTCAAACAGTGGAAACAAATATGTCCAATTTCCTGTTTTGTCCTCGGTATTCTTGATTTTATCGGAAAACTCAGTAGATACTGACACATTCATAATGAAACTTGGTAACTACTTCAAAATTCTTGGGGAAATAGTCTGTGTAATATTTCATGATGATCGCGAGTCATCAGAACAATTTTCAGATTTTATTTCACATTTTCACCATTTTGCGATCCTATGATCACAGTGTACCCTCACGCAATTCCTACATTCCTCAATGAAGTACTCAATTTCAATTCGATCTCATCTGTATTTTTGGCAATATTGCAAAATTGAATTTCGAAGGAATATATCTTCGGAATCATTGGATGGATTTAACTCGTTCACGTGTTCGGCCGATCGTCAAGACAATAACAACTCGGAAACTCGAAATTTTCAGAGAAGGGTTGGACTTCAATTCCAAAAGTCGAATTCGTGAATGGGCAAATCCACCTTTAATGATTCCATATATATACCCATTCGAAATTTTATTTTTCCAATATCTCCAGAAATGCAGATAAGATTAGATTGAAATTCAGTACTTGACTGAATAATTATATTTTGAGAGTCCATGGAGAATTTCTTGAGGAAAATATGATTAGAAGACCAACAAGAAATATTTTCATCGGGGAGTGAAGGTGCATTTGCCAGAGTTATTACGTGAAAAGATGACCGCTTTGGCAACGAATTCGGAATTGCACCCAAAAGCTGCAAACTGTACGACAATGATAATTTATAAAATTATGGTGCCATAACTAATTTTATGGTTGGGTCGATCGTATTTCGAAAATGATTCGGCACTATTTGAGTAGTTGACGGTCCTTTGCATAATGATCAGAAGTCGAGAGATCTTATTGTAGCAAATCCATCAGAAATTGAAGAAAATCGAATTATTCATAGTAGTATGGTAACCATCATTCAGGCTCTACAGATAATTAAGGCTTTGTAATTCTCGTCAATGAATTGTTAAAAAGAATGAGACTGTAGCGAATTAGTCAGGTGAAAACTAAAATTACATGTTTCGTTTGGTATGGTGTGTGCTACATGAGCAGAACTACATATGCTTCGTAGTGAAGGTTCCAACAAAATCAAAATGTCACACTCAGTATATGGCATTTTGATTTCGCTGTAAACTTCACTACCCTCGCACTATTCATTTATTTATTTAATTATTTGATCATTTCACACCCTAGGCCAATAATGTCTTAATCAAAATAAACAAATTCACAAGTAAATGAAAATTAAGAATGAAAAAAAACACATATTTTCTCATAAATGATAAATCACAATCTCTGTACAGCCCTTCTGATGTCCGATTGAGTACAACTAAAAATGTCAAGAGTATGTTCAACACTGCAAAATTTGTACAGGTGTGAAAGCGATAGCATGTTTGTACGCGGAAAGGGTAAAACAGTGATTATATAACGAAAAGGCAGCCTCGGAACGTACAGATCCACTGAAGCCAGCAAGCAAGGACAGTAAATTTTAGAACATAATGTATTGTGTAAGAACAAAAGACTCAAGTGAACTGAGCAATTCCTAAGAGAGCCCTCATGGAATCATTTTAATGAAAGTTCATTTTTTATACCAGGATAAGGATTCGAAATTACATATGTATCTTCTCCAAACTATCAATATGAACTCCATAACCAAGACTTCAGACTACCCATCCATATTCTTACTTGACCCTCAAAATCGCAGCGAAAAGGGGTGTCTGGAGTTCGTCAGTATGAAATCGAGAGTCTCTCAGCAACAACGGTACGTATATGAGGAAGAAATCAGTCCCATATCAAATAAATTTCATGATCCATACATGCAGTCACTCTCAATAGAAGTGTTGCACTGAAGCCTGAAGGCGTTATCAATGGTTAAGCGAAAACACTCAGTCATCACTTATATAAGGAACAGGAAGGATCTGTTCAAAGCAGCACTGGCTACTATGAAAGCCTTCATATCTCGAAGAGGTAAGAAAAGCAGATGAAAAAAAGCGCGAAAGCATTGGCATTGTTAAAACGGAATCATAGAAGCTCATTGATTCCGGAACATAGGAACTGCATGGGACAGTATTCAAGCAAGCACAAAATTTTAGAGGATCTCTAGACATATAATTCTCAACCTCCCGGCGGTAACTGCTTCGAGCCATGAATATTCCATTTTTCAATTATTTGCTAAGCTTGCTGAACGCCTCCAGGAACGAAACGCAACCAGTAGATTTATTGTCACGTCGACGTTTACCATTCGCTTTCAACTTAAAAATTATCTCACTATCAAGGTGGATATTAGGACCTTCCACCAGAGGTTTTAGGAAAGTACATAGAAAGAATGCTATTCAGACACTCATAAAATCCCCCCCAAGCGAAATCAACATCACCATATTCAGTCAAGAAATCCCAATGAGTGTTAAGGAGGCAGGCCTACAGTAACGACAGGTTTGCTTTCCTGAAATTTAATCTCTCGGAATAATACTACTACATAAGATATAACTACTGGAATGTCTTAAAGACAGTGGCAGAGAAAATAGTGGAAGATCCGAACCTGAATTGACGTTCACCGAGCTGATAATAGAATAAAAATTATTTCATAATAAATTTAGTATATTAGAAAATGTATTGAGAATGGGTTGCCAAAAAAATTCGGTTAAGAATATTTTTAATTATATTTTGAAAAATGTTTTTTCATCACATGTTACAACATCAAGATAATAAGAAAATTTTAAACTGGACTCAAAGTATGAAACATATAGAATGTGCAGTTGTAGGGCTGTCCATTATTTACCTGGACAAACTACTAGTTTGCAAGGTATAAACAGGTATATCGATGCCAGTTACTTCCACTTGATAAGATAAAGAAAAAATTTCATATCAGCAACGGTGCTGTTTTATTGTGAACACGTTGATGTAGGGTTGTCTGCAAAAATTCGGTCGTAATAAAAGTTTGCGAATTTTAATGATTTAAATTTCAAGGCGTTCGAAAATCAGTCTCAGCGAGATCCGGGGTATGTATACTGTGTAATAATAAAAGACCGAACATTGCAGTCGTGTTCGATGGGTCCCTGAATAAAAGAATGCGCGCATTCTCGGTACGTGAAGTATGGAGGGTAGAGGTACCCTTACTACCCTCCTTATTGTAAACAGTACGCGTTATTTTGGAGAAGCTTATAACTTATAATATTATATTACATCGAAAATACGGTATGTTTCGTATCATAAATTGAATATCATGAAGCTGAACTTACTAAAGCCGCTCTCAATGTGAATTCGAGAGTCATAATTTTACTTCTGATGAATCAGATATTGAACAGGAAATATTTATTACAATTTCTTCTTCAGTGATATCATGTTTGTACTTTTTTTGTACTGTTATAAAATTCTTAAATATATTACATGATTAGTAGCTTATATTTTTTTGTAATTGTAATTTGAATTTACACCAGTCCGTGTTCACCAGTTCGTGTCTATTGTTACACCAGTTCGTGTCTATTTAATGTTTTCCAGAGAGAGCAAATGAATTGAAAGTAAGTAATTAATATTTTCATTGATAAAGTAATTATATTTTGAGTTTTCTGAGAATTCGCAAACCTCTATTAGGACCGACAACCCTACATCAAAGTTTTCACAATAAAGCAGCGCTCATACTGATATATTTTTTTCTATCGTCCTATCAAGTGGAAGTAGCTGGCATCAATATACCTATTTATACCTGGCAATCCAGTAGTTCGTCCAGATAAATAATATATAACCCTACGTCTGCATATTCCATATGTTTAATACTTAAGGTCCAGTATAACATTTTCTTGTTATATTGATGTTGTAACATTAAATGAAAAATCATGTTTAAAATAAAATTGAAATTTTTCCAACTATATATTTTTTTTTTGAATATAATTGAAAACCTTTGAATCGACAATATTAATGCTATGAAAAACTCTGGTTATGCAGCTGAGATCTACATAGATAACTCACCACTAAGCCCGAACGCACTGCAATCATAACTCCACCCCCTCTTGTCGCGGTTGTGGGACAAAAGCTACGATCCTTTCCATAAAGATACAACATACTGACTACAACAGATTTCAGAACTCGAAACATCAAAAGGAAGGCAGATCCCAGTTAAACATATAACATCAGAATCACATTGGAAAATACCATCATAAACAGTATGTATTTTCGGCCTCAAAGCTGTCGCATTCTGATAGGAAAAGTTTATGTCCGCCGAATAAGACGAAAAAAAAATTCCAGAAACCCCATTGGGTATTGATTGATATTCACTAGTGAACACTGATGACATCAACACTTCTTCCACACCCCAAAGACGATTTTCTGGCCATATTAAGTGATACTTCGGCTGCCGCAGTTGCAGCAACTCTACAGCAACTACACAATCAAGAATGTCAATCACGAGCTTTCTTCTTGAAGAAACTATCAGGAGCAGAAACCCGCTATGGAGCTTATGATCGAAAACTCCTTGCCATCTACCTCGCCATCAAGCACATCCTGCATATGGTAGAAGCAAGAAATTTCACCATCTAACGGACCACAAGCTTTTGAAGTTCGCTTTCAAACAGAAGCCAGAAAAGTGCCCACCTTGACAGTTCCTTCACCTCAACTTGATCTCGCAGTTCACCACTGATATCCGCTACGTACCAGGTGATCAAAATATCATTGCCGATGCCACGTCACTGTCACGTGTTGACGTACTCTCAAATACACTGGACTACTTAGCATAAGCCAAGTCCCAGAAAAACGATGACGAGTTGAAGAAACTTCTACATGGTACCACGGAACTTCAACTGAAAATGGTCAAGCCAGTAGGACCAACCGTCGCAGTATATTGCGATACCTCCGCACCACCGAATAGACCCTTCATCACGCATTCATTACAAATATCAGCTTTCGATATTTTCCACCGTATGTCACATCCAGAAACCAACGCAACAGTCAAACTAGCCAAACAACGATTCGTTAGGCCCTCAATCAATTCCGACTTCAGGAAAATGACAAGAGGCTGTCTCCCATGTCAGCGAGCCAAGGTGACCCGTCATGCAGCAGCACCTCTTGGTCGGTTCTGCCAAGCACCAAGAAGATTCGTACACGTCCACTTAGACATCATAATACTGTCACCTTCTGAAGTATTCCTGTATTGACTTACCGGTGTCAACCGATTAACCCAATGGCCAGCAGCAATACCGCTTCAAGAAGCAACCACCTTCGCTCGAGCATTTTACTTCCAATAAATATTCCGATTTGGAAACCCCTCAGAGTAACGACGAAACAAGGAAGACATTTCGAGTCATGCTTTTTCAAAGAGCTGCATAAGTTGACTGTCACTAACCACCTGCAAACTACCGCCTACCACCCAGCAGCGAACGGAATGGAAGAGCGCAGCCATCGGCAACTGAAGGCAGCAATTAAAATTCCACCAAAAAAACGACCGACAGACTGAAACACTTCCAACAGTCCTACTGACTATGGCGAGAAGATCTGAAATTGTTTTCTACAGAACTAGTATCTAGCGAACCACTTCGATTACTAGGCTAATTTCTGGGAGCAAAGAGAAAACACCGTAAATGACGATATTAAACATTTGCAAGAAAGTTACGGAGACAAATGCAAAAAATTAACCCAATTGATGGAAGTAGACATGAAGAATAAAAAAGTTTAATTTTCAAAGCCTTGGCTACAACAGAATAAATCTTGGTTCGTTACGACGGTCCAAACGTGTGCCCACATATGCTGTATGATAGTCCATTCCAAGTTGTGAGACGCAATCCAAAAACTTTCCCCGTCAACTACTATGGAAAGAAAAATACAATCACCATCCACAGAGTCAAAGTGGCCTGCATATCGATAAAAACATGTAACCTCAATCAGACCACCAGCCCCAAGAATGGCCAATTCAACCCACATCACCGGACCTCAGTAATCAGGAAAAACGAACTCGCTTTGGAAGAGAAGTTCATCCGGACCGACTTCAAATGTGATTTTCGTGACTTCATCACTGACAGGGCAAGGTGTAGCGAATTCATCCACAACAAGAAAAACAGGGAAAAGGGCGGAGTCGAAACACGATATTCAAATCTTCGAAAAATCGTAGCTCGAACCCACAGATTCAAAGACTCCTCAGATTGAGGAGTGATTCAAATCTCCGAGAATGTTTGTTCAGCTTGATTAGTGATCTTAAGTCAAAGATCATTGAACATATCCCTGAATCCATCAAGCAATTGGTCTGCTTGAAATCAAATGATCCCTTGATTTATTTATTGTTTTATTTATTACGTATTTTATGACAATCAGAGAAATACCAACAGATCCATGGTGTTTACAAACAATGCAGGTTATCAAAAGAAATTTACACCCATTTAGCCTAATAAGTTTTTTCGTATATGATGCTCGGCGATTTACGACGATGGAAGTTCTTATCGCAGGGTCATCAAAAAGACATTATAACTGAAGCTCGAATAACAATCTGAAACAATAATTTGGACCTCCAAGTCAAATTATGAATGGTTACAGGTTCGAAAAAATAGGTGCAGGCAACAATCCGTAACTCAATTCAAAATATGGTGACACTTCCAAAAACATGTCTTTCTCGAACGATTACCATACAGTGATAGGTATAGCTTAACTCCAAAAGGTATACTATACGTGGGGCAAATGAGACACATTTTTTAGGCATGAGCTCTAGACCACTAAGGTAATCTTGGATCGGATGTATATACTCACCAAAAGAGGTCCCAATCACAAAGAGTCATGTGATACGCTAACTCCTTCGTACTGAATAGTTCTAAATCTGCTTCTATACCTTGAGTTGGCTCCTCTTGCTCTGACAGACAAGTCTACAAAATATTATCGAATCAATCAGGAAAAACATCGGCAAATTATGGAACACTTTTTTCTCATCAACTGATGTTCAGTTTGTATTTCTGAAGACAAGTATATTTCGGGGGAATAATAATATTCTTGATCGGAACATTTAATTGAAGCTTCAGAACTCGATATATTCCAATGAAATTTTCCCTATTTTCAAGTATTGTGATAGATCCACATAGTCTGAGATGATAATTAGAGTTAACCTGCTCACATTTGCTTACCGGATGAAAATTAAATTTCACCAGATTTGATATGATTTATTTTTTTTTCCAATTTCAGTAACTAGTTTGTAAGACGAAATGAATTCTGATGGAAATTATTCAACATACATCATATGTATTTAATAAAAAGGTCGCCTTGATTTTCTGATACCAATTAATCGATTGATGTGTACAAAAACGTGAGCTAAGATAATGATTCAACTCCATTTAACACCTGCACATATATCAAAATGAAAGTATTTTAATTGGGAATAGTGTAGCAAAGGGCTGCTTCAGAAAACCCCTTCAGAATTAACAACAGCTAGGCTTTCAAATATCGTATAGAAGCACTGACGTTAGATTAGATTAGAGGAGGGGCGATGATTCTATGCTTAACCTTGCTGACACCTTGACCTAGAGATCTATTGTGCAACCCAGCGCTGTTAACCAGTCAGGTAGCAAGGCCTCGATGAACTTTACTACCTTACTGGGTGCTACACCCATTACTCATTCCGGTTTTAAGAAACAGGAGCCAAGATGCCGCAGCCTACTCCGGAGGACAGCTTCACATTGACATAGCAGGTGTTCCGCTGTCTCAGTGGCTTCTTGGCAGAAGCGACAGGTTTCATCAGGAACCTTCGCCATGTTCCGAAGATGATAATTCACAGGACAGTCTCCCGTAAGTATGCCTGTCAGTTTTCTCAGTTCCAATTTGCTAAGTGAGGGAGCTTTCTTAGTCCAGCTCGTTGAGTACGAGAGGAATGACTTAGCCTGTCTCTTTCCTCCGATCCTTCGCCAGGATCTGGCCTTCCTATTTTGTTCCCATTCTTTAACCGCCCTTGCTTGGTGGCTTGATGGGAAGCTCTGTTCCAATCAAGAGGGTTGATCCCGCCTACCTTGCTAGCTGATCAGCCATTTCGTTACCATGCCCTCCAGAATGAAGGTACCCAAATAAGGTTGACCTGCTTATTTAATCCGAGTGCGTTGAGTGACAGTTTGCATTCTGGATTGACGGCGAATAAAGCGCCTGTAGAGCTGCTCTGCTGTCAGATAGTATGTATATTCTTTTTTCCGGTAGTTACATCCCGCACAATATGCGATGCAGTCCCTTATGGCAAAGGTTTCCGCTTGGAATAACGATGGACAGAAGCCCATTGGCAGGGCTAGTTGTAATGAGGGGCCGTATACACCGGCTCCGACTCGTCCATCTTCGGTCTTTGAGCCAACCGTGTAAAACAGCAGTGACCCTGAAGCGAAAACCACTTTGCCGTTACTCCATTGGTCATGACTTGGTATTGTCACGCTGTAGTTTTTCTGAAACTCGTGTTTCAGGGTAAGATTATCTGTGACCACATTCAAAAGCTTACATTCATTCAGAATACAAAGATGGTCTTTGTACTCTCCAGTTTTAAGCTTCCGCTCTCTCTCCACCTATAGAGCCCACCTAGCAACCTCACTTTCTAAGAATAGTCCTAGAGGAGGTAGGTCCAGGATAACTTGCAGGGCAGCAGTCGGAAAGGAGCGAAATGATCCTGTTATAGACAAACATGCCGTTCTTTGCAATTTGTCCAGGGTCTTTTGTCCCGTTTGTGATTTCGGCCACCAAATGAAGGCTGCGTAGCTGACGATTGGTCGCACAATGGATTTATAGATCCAGCTGGTAAGTTCCGGTTTGAGTCCACACGTACTTACGACCATCCTCTGGCATGCGAAGAGAGCTCTCTGGCCCTTGCTAATCGCTGCCTCGAGAGTTCTGGTCAAAGATAACACCAAGATATTTAGTGTGATCTGTGGGGGCTAAGGCGATTCCTTCCATCGTAATTACTTTTACAGAAAGCGTCCTTCTCCTAGTTAACGGTACCAGAATCGTCTTTTAGGGTTCACGCTGAGTCCGTCTCGGAAACACCACTCGTGCGTTAAGGTGGGGACATTTTGCATGCGGTCACAAACCGTACCGTCATGCTTGCCCCGAACCATTAATACAAGGTCATTGGCGTGTCCGCAGATCTCAAAACCCGCATCCGAAAACCTTTTCAGGAGGTCATCAACGACCAACGACCATAGTAGTGACGATAAACAACCTCCTTTTGGACCAGTGTTGCCATAATCCAAGCCACCGTCGCTGGCTCGACACCCCTTTTAACCAGCGTGCGATGAATGGACTGTCGCGACGTATTTGAGAACGCGCCTTCAATATCAATGAATGTACATAGTGCTATTTCTTTATGCTCTATAGCTTTTTTCAATTTGCTGGTGAGACTATGAAGAGCAGAAATTGTGGATTTACCTGCTTGGTATGCAAATTGAGCCTTATGCAGAGGGGGTCTTGTCAATAGTCCAGCTCTGATATCTTGTTCAACAATTTTTTCCATCGCTTTCAATAGAAAGGATGAGAGGCTTATGGGGCGAAAGGATTTTGCGTCTGTTTGCGGTCGTTTACCGACCTTTAGGAATGAAACTCACTTTCACGTCTCACCAGCATACAGGCACATATCCCCATGTGTAGCTTTTTCGAAATAAGACTATGAGCTCTGGTGACAGAACCGACAGTTTTCTTTGAAGCAGCACCGGGTATATGACATCTCCACCTAGGGATTTGTATGGTTTGAAGGATTCAATGGCAGCACTGACGTTAGGTCAGGAGCCTTTGGGCGCTTTTGCAAGTTCGTTCCCGAATTGAAATCTGACATATCTTGCCTGATATTTCCGAAAGTAAAAACGCTGCAAATTTTACACAAGGGTTCATTATTTTCTCAGTTGTATAACCCAATACCATTGATATCTTAAATAAAACTGATGAACTATTCATAACTCGTTGGTTTTCAAACCCAAAATTTGCAGTGTTTTCTTTATAACTCAGGAACGTCTGGTCGGAACTCATTCGGGTAAATATTTTTAGATTGAGTTGTGTAACAGTAATCAACGTTGAGAGTTAAAATTTTCCGAGATTTTTTTTCTTTCCACCCCCAATTTTGAGCCCTTAAGGTACACCGATCCTGCTGAAAAGCTTAGATAATCAATCTCGAGTGACACACGATTTTTCTACCAAGTTTCACGGATTTCACTTCAGCACTTTCAGAGGAAAGCCCCGGACAACGGACGGCGGACAGACGAATTTCTCTTTATAAGTTCATTCAAATCTACGTGCTTCAAAATGTAAACTCTGAAATTTTTAAGGGTGTTAATTTTTTGTTTTTGGTCGATCACTAAGGTACCTGATTGTATCAAATAATAAACCAAAATTAGATCGAGCAAAAATAGGAATCTGATGAGTATTTCCCGAGAAAAAAAAGTTCACAAAAAAATTTCAATAAACATACAAAACGATATGATTCCCACGAAATTCAACGTTAACTTTTGATACATTAAAAAATTGCAAGTCGCTAGATCATTCCGTAGCAACGGTCAGATGGCCGGACGGAATTGCATTTGTGGGGTCATTATAGTTTCAGGGTGAAATGTGGATCGAATCTCGTAGGTTGAGTTTGTTAATGAGCTGAATAGGTCAAATAGTTCCGTATCAATGCCCAGTTGAATTCTTCAGGATATTTAGTCTAGAATTGAGGAACTACCGACTTGTTGGCAAATTCAAGCACAACCATTTCGTTTGAATTTTGCAAAAAATATCGTTGAAAACATTTTTGTTTCGAAAAATTTTACATCAGATTTCTATGGTATTTGGCACGGATCTGAAAGAGATATCAGAATCAAAAAAGTTAAATCTTGCTTCCTGAATGAGCTTGAACAGGCGCTCTGAGGCTCTTGGCCTCACGGCAATGGTTTTACACGAAGTCGAAAACCCGACAGTCGTTAATTATGAAGAGGTGCGCCCAGGCGACTTCATGCTAGTTTATTTTCCATTAAATTACCTTCATATTGATATATTGTTTGAAACATAATGTCAACTAACTTGGTTCTACATTGCATCCAGGTAACTGAGGTCAAAACAAGTCAGATAGCCTCTCTCCGAACGTATTTTGTATGCTTTTCAAGTGAATTCAGTTCGATTGGTAAGCAAGTCAGTGAAATTTGACAAAAAAAATGTATTGGGTTAGAAGAAGGGGACGACTCTCCTCTACAAATGAAAATGTCAATTTGTTGAACAAGAGTAATGCATTTCGATGAGTTCACTCATCATCATCAAACTCACACTAGCTGAGCAGTGTGTGAGTCTGATGATGGGTGAACTCAGCGAAAAGCATTACACTCGATTAAAAAATTGTGGAGAAAAGCCTTCCTCTTATTTCGACCCGCTATAATAGCAACCCTCTTAATCCATGATGACGATTCTCTTATCATACGTATCTATCAAACTTAAGTTTTTGCGAAAGATTGATAGAGAAAGTATTGAGATAATTTGTTTCCAGGAAACACCTGTGAAATAACACTGGTACCTATAGCCCACCTAATCATTCTTTTGGATTAAGTATATTTTTTATAGGGTAAAAACGGGATAGATATCACGCCAGTAAAGATGCCCTGTTTCTGAATTTTCTAATGCAAAAATGCCAAACACCGAATGCGTTTTAACTTTCGCACCAAATATGCTCCACCTCTTTATAGTCGAGCCATCGATCCTGAGGGGTGAATATTATTTGTTTATTCTCCTGAATGAATTTCGAGCGGATGCCATAAACGCTTCAAAATTTCAAACGTGTGCATTCACTATCCATACGAATTCAGGGTGTCCGGTTAACCTTAAGCAATATTTGTACAGGTGATAGACTAGGTCATGACCACTCAGAATATCGAAAAATTTTTAGATATTTTAGCATTGTATGAGTGATTACGTGTCAATTCAATTACACCTGAGTGCTTCAGAAGTTCTCTGCAAGGTAGAAAACCTGACTTCCCTTTACGTTATGTGTGAATCGACCTTCAATTTGTGCCGAAAATTTAGTTGTATGGAAGTTCTTTTAATTTTTCAATTGAATACTGCGAATGATTGGATTTACAATGTAGCAGAAGCATACATCGAAATTGAGAACATGCAGTCAATTTAAATTGAAATGAATCTCACCAGTGCATCCAAATGATCCTTCGGTGAAACGAATATTCTTCCATTGATTGATATGGATGTTGGAATACTAATATCTTCATCTTTGAACACGAACCTTTCCCCATTTGATTTGACTTCAACTAGTAACAGGTCATCATTTGCCCTCATTTTCAACTTTTCTGCAGCTACTAACTTGATCGTTTCTGCTGTAGTATCCATTGAAAGTCTGAGGGTGCAATAGGTATGGTCTGCACAATATACCCTGAAAATTACTACAACAAAAATAAAGTCTACTGAATACAAGGATCCATACGATATCGCAGTTATGTTTTTATAGCCTACATAATGCAATTTTTGGTGAACTCGTGTTCAATGCCCTTGGTAGATTCTAAAAGTGACTGTATTTTTCGATTATGATGAAGGCCAAATGCATAGAGAAGGGGCAGCGGGCGGGAACGAACATTTGACTTTCCTGATCTGTTTCATGTAAACGAAGTGAAAGAGGCCTTATATCCTCTCCTCGTGTCTCCAATATAAATAAATGGACCATGGCACATTGAAGCAACGTCACGCGAGTTTTTTATTATCCCATTATCTGCTAGCAATTTTGCTGAAGTGAAAGTACGAAAAATTTTCACATCGCTTCTATCGGTCAAAGAAACTGATAATCGTCAAACGGCTTTGATCTACTCCACCAAAAGTCGAACCATCAATCTCCTTCCTATCGATATCATAAACGAATTATTATTATTTTATTCCCAAATTTTTATGCAATTCATTCCGAATACAACTTCTATGCACCATCATAAATTTTGAGCGTCTCGCAATTGTGTTATTTGGTGCTGACTTCACACTCTGCACCAAAATCTTCAGGTTCTGAAAAAATTTCGATGGAAATGATCAGTTCCCAATTCGTTCGAACCCATACTGTTAAAAAAAACTCAATACCTTCAGTGGATGATTCAGCACATTTAATGCCATTTTTACACTCTGCGCCAAAATCTTGAAAAAATTTTAATGCCAATAATCAGCAGCCGATTTGTTGTGTTAAAATTATTTTGAAAGTAGGTTTGGTTTTCAAGTACGCCAAGCTCGTTTTCAATAAAGCGTTGAAGTTAGCGAGAGAAGTTTTCAATTCTTTTACTTGCTTCCGAGCCAATAATGAGTACCCGATTTGTTCTGATCTGTTTCGTAGGGATGAGTTACATTACATGAGTAAGTTTCGAGTTATAAATAATTTTGTGATTCACAAACAACGTCATCTATGAAAAACAGTTCGTAATTGGCATTTAAACTCCCATTGATAGTGTTTAGAGCGGCTTCTTCAGAAGGAGAGAAATGAGGGTGGTAATCATAGTATTGCAATGAAAAAAATAATATGGTCATATATCAGATATGACAGTTGTGTCGTTGCTTTTATTCAATAAAAAGAGAGCCGAATGTTTTTTTATAATACATTCGCAGATTGAGATTTTTTTTCGCCGAAATTAATTTGTTTCATTACTTTCCATCAACATGTACTGGCAATCATCTTGTGAAGCAAAATTTAGTCAGATTTCACTGGAATGAAAACATGATTTATGGAAGGAAACTCCAATTCATATCATAGAATTCTTTCGAAAAAATTGATAAATAACAACAAAATATTTGTATTATTTCAAGTATTTACAGAGTCAGATCGAAATTCACTTATTCTGAGGATTTTCAACATGAAAATCATGTCAACCGTCATTTCATCTTTACAAAAATTCATCTCAACTGATTGTATTCGGAAATATTTTTGAGCTCTGAGTAACAATATTTTGATCAATAATAATAATGGATGTACTCTATAGCAGTTTCTGTAGCATTGCTCTGACATGAAAATCATATGAACCATTTCATGAATAATTATTTTTTGGATGCCAATAATACTCTGTAATCGTTAGAATACACAAGTTACCAATAATACCTATGTATGTGTTACTTATTCGGACGAACATTATCATTTTCATCATGAACTTCAAGGATTATGATTTTGGACGGGTTTGGAAGTTTTAAAATATCCGTTAGTTATTATGTTCTTTATTTCTGAAACTTTCGGTTGAAATGTCATTTTTCGTGTCTCCTGGACAAAGGAGTGAAAATAATTCTAAGGTTTCTTCCGGGAAAATGTAAGGTTTGAAACTGTGTACATCATCATGGAAAAAAATACAGGGTGTTACATTTGAAGAAATCGAAAAAAAACAATTTGAATTTCTTCATATTTGGATATAGATAACAGACACCCTCTATAAACGAGGTTGATCATTTAGGAAAGATGACTAGGCAAATTCTTTAGTTAAAAGAAATTCTGATCAAATTCATGTCTCTATCGCTTCTGGAAATCGGTAGAGGGCTTTTACCGAACTACTGTTTCGTAGGAATTTTGCAGTTTTTTCTGAATAAGATCCGTACCGTTGGCAAAATATCCCTTATATTTTGCGCCATGATAGAGGTATTGAAGAGCATTCAAAATATACGAAAATATAAGGGGTGTCTAATTTAAAAAATCACTCATTTGTTGAATAATTTCATTTGGAAACACCCTGTATATTAGAAAATAATTTTCTGAGATGCAGAATTGAAATTTTAAAGGTAATGCTTTCCAATTAAATTTCTAAAACATCCGGTTTGGCAGCTATAGAAGCCTAACGCACTATTGCAGGACCCTGTATATGCAGAGCTACGAACTGAACTTGCTTCCTAGGTTGCAACCTCCGTATGAATTTAGGCGGTTTAAGCCAACAATAACAATATATTCCTTACTGAATAGTTATCACGTTAATGCAAGGATAATTTTCCTAATTTGTATCTGCAATATACTAACAGGAATCTAAATTCGATACATAAAACAAGTTGATGTTCATTATGAAATATATTGGTTGAAGTTTAACTCCAACAGTTAGAATAATGATTATTGAAAAAATTCAAATTCTTCAAAACCAGCTTTGGTTTTATGGATAATTTAGATATTGTCAACTCTTCCACTTAACAATAGGGGATACATTGAATAAAAACATGAAAAGATAATTTCATCTGATGTGTCGCACGGGATGGACGTCGTTTCGTCAAATAGGAAAAGATTCGTAGTTATATCTATATCTCCCAAAATAATTTCGATCAACAGTTGGATTACGATCATCCATATAACTCGAAATAATAGTTTATCCTGCC
The DNA here is from genome assembly GCA_958510865.1 of Myrrha octodecimguttata. Classification (NCBI taxonomy): domain Eukaryota; kingdom Metazoa; phylum Arthropoda; class Insecta; order Coleoptera; family Coccinellidae; genus Myrrha; species Myrrha octodecimguttata. The sequence continues at coordinate 20,150,735 of OY294060.1, forward strand.
AAATAAAGCACAAACTTTCTGTTCTGTGAGCTGATGAATTATCATAACATGCTCGATGTAGAATTATACTGATAACTCACAAGTTACCATTTTTAACCCCAATGAAATTTCATTAAGAATACAGATTCTTCTTTGATACCTTTACATAATATCTTTATATATTGATATCTTACGATATACTTTCATTGCTTTCGGCGTACCACGTCTTGAATGGCAAATTTAATTATTACATCAGCTGGCATATAATGATTGAAGTCAAAAACTCAGGAAAACGGTAACATGATAAAACACAAAAATAATACTAGAGACAGTGTTTCATTTCACATCTTTCGATTGAGAATCATCTGTAGCATCCATTTTATATTATATGTCAAAATCTCACCACATGTATCTGACCACACGGGACCACAAACGAACTAAGAATGTACAGAATTACTGGCAAGTTTGTTAAATGCAATGTTTTTGAAAGTGTTTTGCACCGCAGTCCATTTATCAGAGAAAGAAGAAGGTATCTTTGTTCGTTTGTAATCGAGTGTGGTCAGATACATGTGGTGAAATTTTGACATATAATATATAATAAAATTAATTGTATTGATGATTCTAAATCGAAAGATAAAAGATGAAACACTGTGTCTATTATTATTTTCGTATTGTGTTCTATTAAGTTACCGTAACCACTGTTATGTTTTTGACCTCAATCAACAAATGCCAGTTGATATAGTAATTACGTTCGTCATTCAAGACGTAGTGCGTCGAAGGCAACAAAAGTGTATCGTAAGATATCAATATCGAAAGATATTATGTAGAGATATTACAGAAAAATCTTTAATTTCAATGATTGTATCAATTAACTCTATCAAGTAAACTCATTTAAATATGTATTATTTTTGACTTGTCCTATACATAAATGTTATGTCTCAAAGGATTAATAAATATCTATCTATCTATCTATCTATCTATAACCAATGAATTTGGTCCCAAATGAAAATCCAAATTACGTTGAAGCAAACTGAAAACAAATTCTCTATTTTACTCACTATCATCCTGTGGCATGACTATGGTTCCGTTAGTATCCCCACCAGAAAACAAGCTTATTGGTTGGCCCTGAGGAGGAAGTTTCCATTTCTGCCCATCGTGTAATTTTCGATCCTCTTGATACCTTGAATGAAAAAGCATTTTATGTTTTATGCATTATTTCTATTATTTCATATTGGCATACACGAAGACAAGTGAATTAGAGCATTATTTTCCTTATTGGGATCATTGAACAATTCATGACACCTCTGGTGCAAGATTCCTGGAAGATAAAGTGAGGAAACAAGCAATAAAGTGGCGGCAATATCAGGACAGCTGAGATATCTGATCTGGAAAAACGATCACCTCAGTACAATTGCAAGTCGAAGTTATACAAGAAATATGTTTAACAAGTGATGACTTATGGAGCGGAAACGAGAGCTGAAACGTCCACAATAAAAAGAGTGCGATAGTTTGTGGAAGTCAGCAGATAAACGTGTCGTACAGACGATATAGTAAGGTGGACGCGAAAGAGAAGGGGGGAATTGAACCAACAAGTTGTGAGAATGAGTCTTCCAAGAATGCAGAGATTGTTCCAGACAATAAAAGATCCATTGGACGTCCACCGAAACGTTGGCATGGACTGCCAATGCAGTCCATATTACGGAAAACACCGTCATAGTTACCATGCTTAAACAGGCGATGCGCCCACTAAGAGAAGAAGAAGGAGAAACAAGAAGATTATTTCCCTGGAATGAATTGATGAAGCAATTATTCGTAACGTGATGAACATGATGAAGAGCGCGAAAGTTGTAATGGAGAGAAACACCTGCTGTAATACCCAGCATTTAAACGAATATGATTCCTCAAAACAAAAGGGATAGCTTACATGAAGGATCCCTGGTGTTCGAAAGTTTTCTATAAGAGCAAACAATAACGGGCTGATTTTTGATTTGATTTTTTCAAGACCACGTGGTATTGTTTGCTCTTAAATATCATACTATATCGAAAAAAACTCTTCATTTCAGAAACGCTTCGAGCTACAAGATACTGTTGATCTGTTTCATTGTAGCCATTCACATTCAAACTGCTTTATTTTGAATATTCATGAATGAACCAGAGAACTGTGACTACACCTATACTAGACCCACAATTTCTCAGAATAAGAGATGAATATTGACTACCAGATTGGTTCACTGAAATTCAGTAGATCTGTAATTTATAGTTCCTGCATAGGCTGTTGGAAATCTTATAGTTTTCTCTAAGTAAACGATAGTCACAAAACTTTGCAGAAGTATTTTTGAGGGGTTATTTATAACAAACCACCAAGTTCGAATTATACCCAATCGAAAATTTTTGGTTTATTGCAGAAAAATTTCATGGAGCTGTAACTCAAAAATGATTCGGTGGGGTTTTCACATTAATGGGCTCAACCGGTCCATTGACACCTTACTTCTGAATTTTGCGAAGATATGGGGATCGAACAATAAACATATTTTGCTGTCAAATTTTATCGGCCGATCAACGAGTATGCGGAAACCTCGTGTGAACATGAAAGTTGCTTTGTTTTCAGGTTGTGGAGGACAGCATGCTCTCGTTTTGTTGAAGTGTCTGGTATTTTAGTTTTTTTTCTGAAATGGTCTCGAATGACTAGGTTGCACTGTTGACACTGTTAACGAATCCGGTATCAAAATGGATTTTGTCCAAAAATAGGGAGATTTCTATCGACTTTAAAATTTCAAGATAGATTGCATTTCGAAATGCAACGGGAGAGTTCGTTAATGGGCAAAATTGGATGAACGGTTTCGGAGTTACAGCCATTTGAAATGTTGAGGTTAGTTTCCCAAAATTTCAGAAAATACTGAAACCCTATAGTTGAAATGCAGGAGAAAGTTGGAGCATGACGACGTTCAACTTTGCGCATTTAATTGAGATCGTACTGCCAGTGAATTTCGAAAAAAATATTTTTAAAAACTTTCATCGAAAAATTTTCATAATAATTGAATTCATATTTCACAACCAAATATCAGTAAGAAACCATAATAATTTTTGAAGATAATGGGAAAAATATGTTGAATTTTGCGGATTTTCCTGAAGAACATCCTTTCGTGAGATTTGGTGATGATCGTGTCATTAAAATTTGAAAGAAAAACCTATGAAAGCACTGCTGTGAAGGCAGCAGCTTTTGCACGCATGATCAATACAGTTGACCGCTTTAGCAACGAATTTGACCATGCGCGCAAGGGCTGCTGCCTTCAGTACAGTGCTTTTTTAGGATTTTTTCGACAAAGAATTTGATTCCAATGTTATAATATTGTTCCCTACCATATTCAAATTCTAATTATTATATCATTTATTGCAGAGCCCTGAAGAAGGTATTAAATGTATCGAAACGTCGACATCCTGTCAAATTGAGTGTATCTCTCTAATTCAGACAGAAAAGTACCCTCTAGTTATTCATACAGTATTGGATTTAAATTCGATCTAACCTGTAGTTTTGGAAATATTGAGAAAATGAAATTTTTAATAGGTATATCAACCGATTGGCATTGGACAGATTTTACCCATTCATGAATTCGATCTCCTTAATTAAGGCCGAAACTCACTCTACAAATATCGAGTTTCCAAGTCGTTTCTTCAGGCAATTATTGTGTTTACAATAGGCCTAATGGCCGACCGTAATCACAATAACTTCCGAAAGGAACAACTTAAAAACTGTATATTTGTAGAGAAGGTTTGGACCTCGATTACGAAAGCTGAATTCGTGAATGGGTTACATCTACCCACTGATTCCGCATATATACCCATTCAAAATTTTATTTTCCCAATATTTACAAAAATACAGATTACATCAAATTGAAATCTAGTATGTACTGCATTGAAAATGACATTTCAAACTTTCATACAGAATTTAGTGAGGATAATATGATAAGAAATCTCAGAATATTGAATATTTGAAAAAAATTTTTTTTATTTTTCAAAATTGTTATAATGACACGATCATCACAAAATTGTAGTGTCTTTCAGCATCTTCAAACTAGCTGCAAAGTTTCATCTCGATCGAATCAGTATTTCTTGAGTTATATCGAAAAAACATCGATATCGAGAAGAATACCATGAAATTTTACATAATTTTTTGCCAATATCTCCAAACTTAATGGCCGTATCGGATTGAAATTTGGTACACTGCTGTGGAATGTGGAGCTCAAATGATGTGCCGAATATTTTCAAATTTGATGAACAGTTCGCAAGAAGAAAATTGCCAAAAAGAATTTTTTCAAACTTCACTGATAGTATGATCTAAACAAAAGTTCGCGAAAAGATGCGCGTTGCTATACTTCAACTAACTACATAGTAACGATCCAATATTTCTAGTTGTTCCTGATTTATTACCAAAATGACTTCAAAACTTTAAAAGGCTCTAAACTCCGAAACCGTTTGGCCGATTTTGCCCATTAATGAACTCAGCCGTCGCATTTTGAAATGCATTTTGGTTTTTTCCGATGAAGTACTGGATTTCAATTCGATCTGATCTGTATTTGTGGAAATATTGGGAAATCAAATTTTGAATGGGTATATCTACGGAATCATTTGGCGGATTTTACCCATTCACAATTCGACCTTCGTAATTAAGCCCCAAACCTACGCGGTCGGCCTAATGGCCGAACATGTGAACATAATAACTTCCGAAAGAAGCAACTTGGAAACTCGATATTCGTTGAGAATATCGGACCCCAATATTTCTAAAAATACAGATTAGATCTTATAATACTCCAGTACTTCATCGGATAATGACAGTTTGAAGGTTCAAACAGAATTAAATGAGTATTAATGATAAGAAGATCACAGAATATGGAATATCCGAAAAATAAATTTTTTGATCTTCACCGATTCAGTATTTCTTGAGTTATACCGAAAAAAACAACGATATCGAGAAGAAAAACACGAAATTTTACATATTTTTTCCAAATATATCCAAAACTAATAGGAATATCGAGTTGTAATTTGGAATATCGAGCTATAGGTACGAGTAAATCTTGTTTCCAAATGGGATGAACAGTTCAAGAAAAACAAATCTTTTTTGAAAAAAACTTTGAAAACAATTTTTTTTTTTAATTCACTGATGGTATGATCTCAACGAATTTCGCGAAAAATTGGGGGTTGCTATACCCCAAACAACAGCCAAGTTTCGATCCAATCGTTCTATCAGTTCTCGAATTATCGCCAAAATAACGTCAAAACTTCAAAAGGCTCTAACTCCGAAACCGTTTGGCCGATTTTGCTCATTAATAAACTTTACGGTCGCATCTTGAAATGCAAGTTACCCTCAAAGTTTCAGGTCGATAGGATTATCCGTACGATCGTAATCTTACCTACGGACGGCCGGCCGGCAGAACAAAATCGTTTTTGACCCTGGATTCGTCATCAGTGAGACCAACCAAGCCGTTTGAGACCATTTCGGCTCAAAATTCGAAAATTACAGACATTTGGACAAAACGATAACACGCTGTTCTCCAGAACAGCGCGCAATAAAAAAGGAGAACAGTAAGAATTTCAAGAGTTGCAATGAAACATGAAAATAATGAAACATTTTCCACTTATAGGCCCAATAACAGCATGTCTTTAGATTACAACAGAATCGACGTATCAAAAAAAAGCAGATCCTCCAGGTGCTACGATGAACATTTTTTTCCACAATATTATTCAATTACAATACTTGGACTTAACCACGTCGATATAATTTTTATGAATTTTTCATGAATTTAGAAATCTGCAAATAGGACTAGTTCCCAAGTTTTTGAACACCAGTCCTCTATTTTCCCATTCCAAAGTTCATGTGAAGTTTCATCTAATCGAAGTTGTTTCACGAAATTACGAAACCCAAAAATTGATTTGAAAGCTCATATAGTTGTGTTTGGAATATTATGAATTGGAGATTCCATTCTGGTGCTTTTCCTTACGTAATCTTGAATTGTCCGTGGACAGTTAAAAATACTAATTTCGAAACTGTTGGAACCCAGAACAATAGGTTCAAACCTAAATGAAATATTATCTAGATTCTAATATTCCTTATACGGAAAGCGACTGTTATCATCGGGTGTAATCCAAGAGTTTATAATGTGGTTTTCTTTTAATGGGGTTAATGCAGCTGTAACCGAAAGCCATCATTACTTGGGAGATGGGATATTTCCTAGTCCATTCTGAATATTTTCAATGGAATCTTAAAAGGAAAAATTAAGCGAAAATAAGGTATTCTTGAAATAAATACGAAATGGTTGGATATGATTTTTTAGCATCCAAGTTAATAATTTTAATTAATATTAATGATACATTACAACTTTCTCAGACGAAACAAGACAACAGGTTCTAGAAATGATTTAAAGCCATGCTTGAAAGGCTCTCACAAGACTGAAATAGCTGAAAAGTTCGAGCAAGTATGAAAGAAATCTGAGTTATCATATTATCGTTTCTGTGGTACAAAAGTATGAAAGTGGTTTGTGTGTTACAGGGTGTTTCATTCGTGAATAAACAGTCGAAATACTGAGCCTAGGTGATTCCAAAAACCCTATATATTTATAATAATTGCATTACAGATATACATGGTGGTTTATGTATTCATCGATGTTTTCAGTTTATCTATTTACTCATTAATTCGTGGAATACATGATGGGACGAATTACGGTATATCGTATCCACTTATAGTCTCATATAGTGAAAATAATATAATGAACAGTACAATAAAAAAAGTGCAATGCCATACTTTCTCGTTACTTCTGATTTATCCAGTAGAGTTGGGGGATATTTGAAACGAATGATACCCTTTGACAGGTAGATCTGCTCATATTTGAAATCCCCAACCAAATCCCCATCCCTGATCTGTCCTATACATGTACTTGTCTTAAAGGATCAATAAATTATTATAATTATTATTATTATTTCAGATCCGTATTCGGACAATATCGAAATTTCGGATTTAATTGTAATATTCGGGGAGAGCCGAACAGAAAACTTTCAATTGAGGTTCAGTACATTTCATTGTCCCGCAAGTTATTTTACTCATCGAAAGTTTGAAGGAGGAATTCAATTCAAATAAAATTCCATAAATTCTCGAGAAATTAGCTCATTGTGATGAGATTGGAATATTTTTTCTGAGAACTGATTCAATATTCGTTGTTTTTTGATATTTGGACCGATTCTCAAAAAAAAAAAATTTGTAGAAATTCATTTGTATTGTATCCCACAAGGGTTTGTTGCGAGTAGACTGCGTCAATTTGTAGGATAAAAATTTTCACAAATGGTAAGTGTTTGGAGATATTTTCATATAACTTTACTTTTATTTGGCTTTGGATGAGATGAAAAATTAAATGCATTAAATGATCCTTTCTTCTTCGATCATGAATTTCATTGAGTTGAGGCATATAACAATAGACATTCCGGGAGAATGCCTTTTCAAATAAATACAATCGAAAAGTAACGAATCGATTCATGAATACTACAAATACTTTCGGTTCACCAGAATGTCAACTCGAAGAACTCCACGAAAACTCAAAAATGAAATGAAGTAGGCAAAATATGTAGGGGAATTGTGCCTGAGACGGCATATTTTTTGTTTGAGCCCTTAGTTGGTTGCGCAAAAAAAAATATTCAACTTCAAAAACAGTGCATATCAATTTTATAGTTAATGTTTCACATATTTGGAATTTAACCCAAAGAATTGAACTTTCTTGTAAACGAAAAAAAAGTGTAAATATGCCATCTCATACTGATATATACGGGTGAGATGGCATACTCTATCATTTCACCCAGGCTTAACTAGAACCTACATAAATACGCACGTATTATAGAGTAACAATTTATTAGAATATCACAGAAAACAAATGGGTTCACAAAAAGAACTGAAAAAAACATTGAATGAACGGAAACGACATAACAGTAGATCATTCAATATGTCTGGAAAATTCAATTCAAAATAAGAAATGAGCCATCTCGTTGCACTTATTGGCAGACATCACATATAAACTGCTTCACTTTTCTGCTGACCCCGGCACATTCGGCGTGACACCATCCCTACTATGCCATCTTAACCGGGTTAGTTATATACCATCTGGCCCTGAAATACCTCACTCATTTTGGACTTATGCTGTTGGTTTGTACTTAAATTTTTTTTCTATCCTGTGTAACAGTTGTTCACAGCAATCAGAAATAATTTTTGCTACCTTGAAAAATTTCAGCAGAACGTCAAGTGCTGGCGGTTACAATAACTTTTAGTTCACGTGGCTGAAAATTTTCCACGAATGGATAGCACACAACACACCATACGAACTATGTCGATACTTGCAGGCGAACGAAACTAAGACAGCGACGGTTATGTGGCAAATTGCATACAAGCTGATGCACATAGTTTCCAGATTAAAATTATTTCTACAAAAAACCCCTATATGCTATTTCTCCCTGGTATGCCATCTCAGGCACAATTCCCCTAAGGGTAATGGACACGACGGAAAAATACTAGCTTGAAGGGGTTGAATTTCTATCGTCAGAGGGCGCATCGTGATGGTGGAGCGGCTTTACGGGATTATCAATCAAGATTACCCAATAGAAGATGACCAAATTATCTCTTCTGTTTTCATTTATTTGTTCGCGAAAATGGTCAGTTTTCCACATCGAAAGTGACTAATAGCCAAGAGAGACTACACCTGGAAATCGAAAAAGACATTCATTATTGTCATGAAAGGGACACATCCAGAAGTAAGCACTAAAAGTTTTGCTTATGCTCTGAGCGTGGCCAATGTCATAGTATGGCATGAATTAAAGAAAAATATTCTTCACCTTTTTCATCTCCAAAAGGTTCAACCAAAAAAACCAGATGATGAAATTGGTCTGAATATTACGAAAAGAAGGAATGGTTAACAGAATTATTTATTTTTATTTACCGATGAAGATATATTCATGCATGAATGGGTTGAAGAAATTCTGCATTCGGTCAGGCCAATATAGTCCCAAAACAGATTTTCAATAAAAATTTGGTGTGGAGTTTGAAGATATCAATTGATAAGACGGTATTTTTTCCAAAACCATCTTCCTGTATTACTTGACGGAACGGACATTGCAGGAATACATTTCCAATGTGATGGGGCTCCACTTCATTTCCGAGTAGGAATGATGAGCAAATTTTTGGATTTCTGAATATGTTGGTAGGCAAAAATGGACCGCGCATACCTGGTCTGCTTGATCCTGTCGATTATTTCATTTCGGTATATTATTTGATTTTAGTGATCGACCAAAAAAAATTAAATTTCGTCCCCTGAAAATTTCACAGTTTACATTTCACTCATTCCATATTCAGAATTTCCGTAACGGTGCTCGATTCAATTGTAGCTCCTTCGGGCGGAGTCACTACCTGCTATGGTTACGAATTTGAACGTTTGCCCAAAAGCTCATGACTAGATATTTGCTTCAAATTTGCCATCGTGTGATTTAGTTACTCATTTGTAGGTATACTATTTCACAAGATAAATTTTGTCACAGATAATCAAATCATATAAGATTTAGTGAATGAAAGAAAGATAGAGCTTTAAAATTATTTCAAATTCCCAGGAAATGGTTTATAATTCCGAAACGAATAGTAAATAAACAGACCATTTTATTTTGAATCAGTAAAGAGGTCTGCTAACTACAATCAATGATTGGTGTATGGGAGGCACCAGTCACCCTGCAATAAACTCAATAATACAGAACGATAACCCATCACGCATAAACACCCAGCTGAATTATTTGAACACATGTTTTGTCAACATTTCTAAGTTAGGAATTTCATGAATATAATAAATTCGATAGAAATAATCGATAAATTTTACCTTCTAAGCTGTGAGATGACGTGGTGCATAAGCGTGGCTTCTTCCTGAAGAGAGTTCAGTTGATTGCAATCAGCTTCCAAATCTTGCGCTAAGTCTTCCAGAAACTCGCATGCTGATTCATCTTCGAATACTGGATGGCGTATTGTGGTAACCCATCTATATACGAACTGGATAACCCTCCTCTTGCATGCCAAAATGAACTCTTTGTCTTGATTGAGTTGGTCCAAATGATAGGTATGCTTAGTTAAGGAAATATTGAAAGCAAAAGTAGACACATATTATTAATTTATAATAGGGGGTATGTTAGTATAGCATTGATTGTAAACAGAAAACCAAATCAATCTGTTGAACTAATAATTGAATTGTATTCAAATTAATATTTTTTCAAAAATTTCCTATGATTTTCTGATATTTATTATGGTCATTCAAATATATTATGAGTACTCGCTTCAGCGGTACATATACAAAAATTGAAACTATACAGAGGAGATCAGCATGGTCCCTGAGCAAGGATGACATTCGAAATCTTGAAGCAACGTCAACTGCACTGATTCACTTTCAGCACTTTGGTCAATAAAATCACGTGTTCCATCTTATTTATTAGTGAGAGAAATTTTAGAGACCAACACAAACTTTTCAACAAGGTAAAAGGCTATCCTTTTATGGATCCCATCACATGTTGGAATACCTGGCAATTTGTGAGCTAAAAACCTTCTGCAAGAGAACCGTTATAAGTGAATGGAATACAAATGTCAGCAAATACATTCCAAGTGAAGACAGACAGAGCCAACCATCCAGAACCACATTTTTCTGGTATTACAAGACCTGGATATAATTCGGGCAGCTTCTTTTCCAATTACGTTTCGTACGATGAAGAATTTCCATTAGCATTTCGACCCTGCAGGTTGAAATCTGGTGAAAATTTCCCATAGCAGGTGTATCCAGCCATAATTTTCAAATTTAGGTGATCTCGATATTCGTCCAGATCTCACACAAGCTAGCATACGATTAATAAGCCAGGTTTTATTGAATTTCAACATTCAATATTTCATAATTTGAAACTGAAAACACGAACACAATACTTTTACAATCTCTGCATGAGCTCTTTATCAATAACTGCTGCTTGGTGAATCATAGATTGACATCGACATGGTTGTGGAAAGTCAGTGTAAGGGAGTGACTTTGGTAGTGTAAATGTCCACGCATAGCAGTGCTACTCATTGGGTTCTGATAGCAGAACGTCGCAACGGAATTCCACCTCGACGATTGTTCATTCGTAGGGTAGATTTGGAGCTCAATAATGTAATATAAATTCATGAATTGGTTTAACTCGACCAATTATTTTATGGATGCCCATGCAAAAATTCGCTTTCACAAACTATACACATCGAATCGAATTGAAATCTTGCACTTCTCTTCATCTGGATATCAAGCAACGGTTGAGAGGGTCTGTATTTGGATGAATGATCGCTATCTGTGAAATTGATAGAACGCATAAAAGCTACAGACTTCAAGTAGATGAATTTCTCGATTTTTTTGTAGACGCACGACGGACTGCGTTAGATACAGAAGAAATTACTCACGTGAATTTATGACGACAAGAATGTTGGCCATTTGATTCGATGAATGAATCAATTCAACTATTTCTGGATGTTTCATATAGTGTCAGTTTTGAAATTTTTTGAAAACAGCGAAATTTCTGATAACAACCTGCCATTTTTGACAGGAATATTCATCCGCGAATTGTAAGGATACAATTCATACAAAAGATCATCACAAGTTCAGTTAAAATCATACAGGAGAGCAAGTTATCTGTGTCCAGCAAGATATTCGAGGGTATCATTTTCGACTGTTCGTTTCATAGATTGAATTCATCAAATATTGAATGTCTGTATGGATTCTTCCTGGACGGAGTTTCGAAACCAATTTGACGTTGTACTCGAAATTTTTTTCTAGATCTTTGGATGAGATCATACAGGTTTCTCGGTGTATATCGATTTATTTAGAGCGTTTGATAAGGTCAATCACAACCATCTTCTTTGGCTCGCGTCGGTGTTAATGGGATCTGTTGAGATAATTTGCTTCTTACAGATATATAATATAATAATGATAATATATAATATAACAGAAATCTAGTGTGCATAAATGGGTATACAGATCTGCGACATTTGTGGTACCCTCTGAAGTGCCCATTGCTATTTTTGGTCTTCATAAATGATGTGAGATGCTGTTTTAAGTGGTGTAAAAACCCTATTCATATGGACGACTTCAAAGTATATGGAAAAATACTGACGTTACTTGACTGCATAGAGCAGAGGGATCCTAATTCATGGCAGAATACTGTAGTAATAAAAGAATGACTTTGAACTTAATAAATCGGCATGTATTCCTTTTACTTTTAATGCAAAAACGGTTTAGTTCAGTTCCTATTGAATGATGAACTTATGAAAAGAGTCAGTCCGGAGATGTACTTTTACATATAGTGAAAACGGTTGATTTCAGTTCCTATTGAATGGTGAACCTGTGAAAAGAGTCAGTCCGGAGATGTACTTTTACATATAGTGAACGAATTTAACAGGTCATTGGGATTCTCTTTTAGGACTTAAATGGATTTCGATGATGATGCTGCAGTTGAGTCGGTTCATCATGAATTTTTCACCAGCATAGTGTGGAATCCTCATGTTTGTTACAATGAGGTTGAACAAGAAAAGAAAAATATTGAATTTGTGAGGTTCTTACTCTTCATATAAACTGAACTTTATGTCACTACTAGTTTATGTAAAATACGTTTCCATTATAATTTACGCCTACTAGAACAGCGAAGAATTTTGATGGACCTAGTGTTTGTATACAAGATCATTACACACTGATTCGATACTCCTGAATTAGTATTTTCGATTTTTATTACATTTCCATGAGGTTTATCAGAAATGAACTGTTGATTGCTAAATCTAATTTCAGAAATTTTATTGAAATAAATTCATCCCTCATACAAATATGTCACTTATTCAATGACTATTGTGTACAAATGGATCCGTTTTCGTCGTCTTCATCCTCATTCGAAAGGAAGGTCAGTTGAATATTCTGAATAATAATTTTTTTTCGTTACTGTAACAACGCTTTTTTTGCTGCTGGTATGTGGCCCGTCCATACATGATTCGAATTTTTATTATTTTCCAGCAATTCGTGAATGTTACTGTTCGGGAGTTGGCCTGTTGATTTTCCTAAATTTCAATAAATAAATAAATGAAAGAATAAAACTTTTTTTAGCAGGGTCACTAAAAATGGAAAAAAAGCTTTTCCGAAAAGTGAAAACGCACTATGACAGGGTCGGAAAGATGAGCATTACCATGTTACACTCAAACTCTTATTCCAAATATTATTCGGATGTTCTTGAGTACAATATTTTTCGATTTCACCACAAATTCCCATTTTTTTCATAAAACGAATAAAGTCCCACAGATTTCGAAAGAGCATTTTATTTGTGTTGAAAAAGTTTCAATGGCGGATGTGATGAGGAAGCGATTATAAAACAATTCTGAAAAAAGCTAAGTTGGTTATATCTTTTCAATGGTTCAACTGATGAAAAATATGTATTGAAAATATGATCATGATGATCAAATATAGGAAAATTTTGAAACTTTCTCATGTCCCATTCCAAAGCATTTCTTGTTTGTATATTCGAATAACTCTCATGGAAACCAAGCACTTCAGTCTATAAGTAAAACAACCATAACTTATTACCATAATTTCAAAAAATAACCCAAATTTTCACGAATGAAGAAATTTGAATGAACTAGATAGAAATACTAAAAGAATAGGTCTCTTTCATGTAACACGAAGTATCACTTTTGTTTTCCTCATTCTCTTCCTGTACAACTTTATAATATTATACAAATTTCTAATAATTCGGAATTGAAAATGGCCAAATCAAGACGCAAAATCTAAGTGGGTAAATCGCGGTAAATCGTCTCCTACTTCACTCGTTATAGTACGATTATCTGATGCATCCCCGAGATGAGTATTTTATCATGTAAAAGTCATTTATTTCAAATAGATGATTAAAATACCATATGTTTTTCTCTCCCTGAATATTTGTATCGGGCCCCCCCAAACGAAAATTCTGGCTGCGCCACTGATCTGATGGATACAGCTGACGGCTCTGTATTGCCTTGCTACTCAGACAGGTGCACGGGAAGAGAGAGAAAGAGGGAGAGACTGGATATAACCCGGTGCATCACGGAAGGTACGACGCTCCGAGCGTTTGAGTAGCCAATATGTGGAACCAACCAAATTTGAAAATCGTTTTCTGGTTAAGATTGAAATTTTTGGCGGTGATTGAAGTTTAATGTATTCTTACGGACAAAATATTAGATTCCAATGATAAAAAATCCTGAAAAGCACTGACGTGACGTCGAGAGCTTTTACGCGTTTGTCACCTGTTCACGTATCGACCCCAACAGACGCAGTTCTACCTTCTAATGGAAATACTTGGCTATCTTCATTTAATATGAACCTGACGAAATTATGTACGGACCTAAAGCTACCATTTTTCGATTAATTAGATCCAATTCGTATTTTCGGAATTATTGAAAAAATAAACTTTGAAGGGATACCTTTATCTACTGAATCATTAGGCCAATATACGTATTCGTTAATTCATTATTGAGTTTACGATCGATCTTGCAGCCCTTAGTGAACGAAACGATTTCTGGACGAATCTACTCAAAGATTTGATATTTGCCTTATAGATTTGAAGTTTGAGGCCGATCTCGACAATTGGTAAACTCTACCTAATGATTGCGCAGATATACCCATTAAAAATTTATTTTGCCCATTATTCCGAAACATATATATCGTATCTAATTTAAATCTTGTACATACTACAAAGACATGTGACAGCTTGAAGATTCAAGCAGAGTTTCGTGAGAAACATTTCAGACGGCCAAAAATTAAATATTTGAAATTGTTTCGATCACGAAAGTGTGCACAAATTTGCTGATCAGCTTCTACTAACAACCAAAGCAAAAATTCTATGATTGTTTTTTCATATATCTCACAAATTTTCTTTCATTACGCCGATGGCTTGGAGTTTTACTTGCAGATACTTTTTCGAGGTGACTGCGCCAAGCTACAGAGTGATTTCCGTAGACTGCAACAATACTGTCAGATGAGTTCTCCGTTTTTGAATTTCCAAAAATGCCTGAAGATCACATTTACAACAAATAACAACACCATCCATTTTGACTACTACCATTGAGTTTTCAAATACTTGAAAACTCAATGCTACTACGTAAACGATTCAAAATTGCTTTTTGACCAACAGATTGAGAAAATCGTAGACAATTCCAATAGAGCTGTAGATTTTTTTTTCGCAATAGCCGCCATTTTTTTAATAGGGAAACACTCTTGACACTCTATTGTTATTTTTTTACACTAAGTTGAATTTTGCATCCTCCATACGGAGTCCCAGATATGCATGCTACATTGAACGTTTGGAAAGATTGCAAAATAGATTTTTGAGATTTTGTGTCTTATAAGAATGGAACTATCATTCGAGATTATGATTATACTGAAATTTTGAAAAACTATAACACGTTTTAATTGTGTTGATCGTAGAAGAATTGCAGATGTGATGATGATGTTGAGGATCGTGAGTGTTGGGTTGTCGGTGCACAGTATGCTGCAGAATATTCCTTTTAAAATTTCAAATTCAACTTCGCGGTCCACGGAGACTTTTTACATATCTTTCTGAAATACGAATTCAGCACATAATTCACCACTCTGCACGATGATGGTCGCTTGCAACTCTCTATTGACAGGATTGAATATTTTCCACCAAACAATGCCCTCAATAAAACGCAAGCTTGCCCAAACATTCAAATTTCGCAGTGTATGGGTAAGCATTTTAGTCTGATTTTCCGATGTGACGAAGCCTTTTTTGTAATATTGAATTGTTGATAGGTGTGATATTTTTTTGCTAACAAAATGTGGATACTTCATGTGGGTTTCAAAACTCTTAGTTTCCCTTTCTGTATGAATAAATAAATGAATAAACAAACACGGTATTCTTTCAATATTATCCTCTCGCGCAGAACATAAAGTTAGGATATATTAATTGTCTCAATTCCAAACCAATCAAAATCGACGCACTTCCGAAGGAACCCGAAAGCTCTCGTGTGAAGTCGATTATCGATCGGCTCGATCGTGGCGGGATTTCTCGCTGCGATTGCGGTTTACTAACCTCTAATATTTGTATTCTGTGCCTGTAATCTATCTAACGCACTAACGAAAACGAATTGATGCTTGCTTGGCTACTGTTCTGTTACATTTTGAAGAATTATCAATACGAATTGTCCAGACGATTTAAAAAAAGGAATTATCATTGCTATACTAACTTTTAATCTAACTTACTAACGACTTGATACAAAGCGATTATCATTGCTATACCCGGCTAAATATCATTAATAAATTACATCTTTACCACACAATTTCAGATTTTTCCCTAAATTATGGACACGGTGAGGTAAGTTCAGTTTGTGCATTATGGAATAGTTTTTTGATAAAATTTCGGTTTTTTTGCAGAGTGAATCCACTAATTCGTGAAGAATGTCGAAAGGAGTTCACCAGCGTATCAAATAAAAACAAGCACCTCCGGAATATACATAAGCATGATTCTCCAAAAGTGGAAAGGATGCAGAATATTATGTGTTCTCTTTGTCCCAATGAATACAGAGAGATGTTTTCATCCTATAATGATTTGGATCAACATTTCACAAATATCCACAACATTAGAATCACAGAAAGTATTATCAATTTCAGAAGCCATGAAGAGTTTGAAGCATGGCGAGCAGAGGAAAACAGAAATGTTGAATATGCTTGTACTAGGGCCGTTGAAAATAAGAAGGGGGATAGAATTGTATATTACCATTGTAATCGAAGCAATTATAGAGGTACGTAGGACACTTCTGATCATGGAGAATCAACTGTGTTGAATTTTAGGATACCAAAGTAACTGTGCAATACGTAACGTGAAGCTCGGAGGAAGTATTCACATTTAGGGAATGTGTTCTTCAAGATTTGCACTCAAAATTTCGACAGATGGTAATAACTATTAACTAACCATATATTTGTATTGATCTGATTTTAATACCTCCTGCTAGGCTTGTTCACAGTAACATTTGAAGAAACACACGTGGGACATGAGGATTTTTCTTTAAGAGCAAAAATGTGGAATAAAATAATCAATGTTGAGAGACCTACAGCGAATAACTATCAACATAAAATCACTGTGGAAGCACACAAAAAAGCAGAAAAAATTAATGGTAAGATCGAAACATACGAATTTGGAAACTTCAAGGTACCATCTTGTTCGGTGAGTAATAAATTTTATATTGTGAATTGTAAAGAACTTTGTGATAGCGATTGTAGAGCAGGATTTTGTAACATATGTAAAATATGAATACATAGATATGAGTGCCAGTGCTCAGAAAATACAGTTAAAAAAATACTGTGTAAACATATACATGCTGTATCTTTGCTAGAGGAGAGAAGCGAGTCTGTTTTAGGTTCCCCACATTCAGATGAAAGCGATACACTGTATCTCAACGAGCCTACAGGAACCAAGCTGCGTTACCAGGATGATGTCACCCATTTTATTCAGGAGAGCAGACCACATAATATATCCATTAGTTTCGAGGAAAGAAGAGAGGTATTAACCCTAAAAAAACATATTTTCCGAATGATAAATGAAACTTTCTCGCATGTTTTAAATTCATAATTTTCGGGATCTTTCCATATAGTTTTTCGTTATGTAAAGAATGTATATCTTCATCTTACAAAGTTGATGGTAGTTTGTGTTTTTATATAGCTTAGGTGTAGTTAACATTGCTAATGTTCATGATGCTTATGAATTGTGAAATGTGTATGATGTTTTGAAATTGGGGATTAATGCGATGTCTGTATAGTTACAGTACTTAACATATTAAGGTGCAAATAATAATTATTATGTTAGCTTAGGTGTGGTAAATATTGCTTATGTTCAGGTTGCTTAGGAATTGTGAAATGTATATGATGATTTGAAGGTGAGGATTAATGTGATGTGTGTATAGTTACAGTTTTTAACATATTAAGGTGCAAATAATAATTATAACTTAACTCTCTTAACACTGTTTACTTTCTCAAATTAAAAGTATTCAAATTTGGAATGAAATGTGCACTGTATTCATACAAATATTGCATTTTGGTTCAGGTGTAGGGGAGTTGGGAGCCTGAAATAAAATTAAAAATAAATAGACTAGTTTCAGTCAATCCCAAATGACATTCAAATTGTAGTTGGGATTTGAATCAATTATGTGAAAAAACTGTTTTCCCTTTGTTAGCTTTGAATTACTAACCCTGGAAGTTATTAGAGATTAATTTTTCCATTTGTTATTGTAATTATTTGCTCGAAGTTCATAAAATAAACAACTTCAAATATGATTATTGTATATTTTTCCTGTTCCTAATTCCTTCGAAGTAATAACCCACTCTTCATTGACTATTTTATAACGAAAATTTCGTAAATTTATAAACTGAATCATTGATGAAATATAGATCCTTCACTGATTTGCAGATAAAAAACTGCCAAGTAGACTATTTTGAGACATACTAATTATTTGGAAGTTAAATTTAATATTCAATGAAATAAACTCTAAAATTCAAAAAGTTATAATGAAGCTTCCTTCATTGGGACAGTGTTGCTGAGACAATAACAGTCAATGATTAAAAGAAAGTTAGTTATCTAAGAATATATTAAGAACCTGAATATTTTTTTTTGGGATATCCTGATGATTCAGAATTCATCATGGCATTGTGATAATTCATAGTGATATTCTTAACTCGTTCTCTACATCCACATCTAAATCTATTTATTAATAAAATGGTAATTGATACACTGCGAGGCCAAAACATTTCAATTTTGGGCAATGTAGTGAATGAATGACTTGTTGAAATACAAATCTAAAGAAAAATGTACTTTACTGTTTGTTTATAACATACCTAATCAAATGGTGATTCAGTGCAATATACTGAATAAATGTAATATTATGTTTATTACTATACATTCTACTGAAATACAAACAGTTCAGTACAATTTACAGCAAAGATTAATCTTTGATTTACAGTTCACCACATATACATTAACTTCTTGCGCACAACGTGAGATGACAGTTTTGGTTAAGTTCAAATACTTCCAAGCAGAAATTCAATTCAAACTGGCGCCAAAGAGACCACGCCCACATCGATTTTGATTGGTTTGGAATTGAGACAATTAATGTATCCTCATAAAGTTTACACAGATGTTCTTTCATATAATATCGAGGCTCCTAGGTGGTCACCTTACCGGATTCATCTCAACCCACCAGATGAGGCAACGGTTTTGGTTTCAAATGTATTGAAGCCGAAAATAAGGATTCTGATGGATCAATATATTGTGTTGAGATCGCAAGATACGGTTCAGTAAGATGACCACCCAGGAGACGAGTGTGAAACACTTTGAAAGAATAAGTATTCAAAATTAGCGTTCAGACTTGAGAAGATATATTTGAAGGAATATATGTGTTGCGAAAAATGAGTCAAAAACGAAGTCAACATCAAAGAGTGATGAATCAGAATTAAAATGATGTATTGAACAAATGATGGAACGCATTTCGGAAAATGGACTTGTGATTTTATTTGCTTCGTACGGATTTCTCCGTTCCATGAAAAGGATTGAAATTTGATATTTTCTTCGGAAATATTCCAATGAAATATAGTATTCCGAATGAAATTCCTAGTTTTCATGACCTAACTATTTTTTTCTTCATTTGCTTCGTTTGACCATCTTCGTCTCATAAAAAAGATTAAAATTTTATTTTTCTTTGGAAATATTTCAATGAGATATAGTAATTCGAATCAAATCCATAGTTTCATGACCAAAATTCAATATTCAGTTATGAGAAGCTTTAAAATAGGGCAGTGAAAAGTTTAAACGTTTTGGTCCTTCACTTGTCGTCACGATAGCCGTAATATTACAGCAAAAAAGAGCTAACCCAGGAGCTGATTTTTCGGTCGAAAGGGCATTGAATGAAGTAGTTTCTGCTCTAAGCCGAACATTTTCTCAAAGAACCTCCCCTTTCTTTATTGAACCAGCGGAGAAATATTACTAATTTTGCTCTCTTCAAAATCGCAATAATCGCCTCCTCGCTGCACCCATAACTGAAACATTTTCGGCACTCATGAGATCTTGCTCTTTCAGAATGCAGCGTGAAATTTGATGAAACTGCAAGAACGAGCGAATTATTATTCATGCTATGGAAATATGATAAATTGAAGAATAACGTTCAACGTTTCGGTAATACGTTCTTGGGCTTTTTTTTGTTGAAAATAACTTTTGTGAATTCACTCCGAAGTTTGGTACCTTCAAATGTGTAAACATAAGGTATTCCCATTATCGTGAACTCTACTGAATTTTCTCAACACTTAGTGATAAGTGGGAAAGTTTTCCATGAATCTGTTTTTTCATATGGAAAGAAAAAACATCATAAACGATGTTGAATTAATGGTGAATAACTCTGCGTCACTCGAAACTATTCATTGTTGAGGGCTTTAAGATTCATGATTACAAACGTAACGTTTATCTAATGTAACCCTTATTACGTTTTTGAACTCTGATCAGTTTGTTTTTTCGAGAAAAGGTGAACGAATAAATAAATCCATTCAAGTACTGTGCTATTTACTGTTCGTTGAAACCGTTCTTCCGGACCACCGAGTTTCGGTCAACTAGCCAAATAATCGGAACGTATAAGAGACGTGGGTTGCTTACGGAATTGTTCATGAAACACTCAGCTCCGCCCAGATAACCAGGGGTTTGGTAAATCCATTAAGGAAAGTTTGAATTTCGTCTTTCGTCAGGAGTTCAGGATGAGAATTGCCAAATTAGATCCAGAAGAGCAGATACAGTTGAATTAACTCATCCACTTAGATAAACTGTAGATGTGTGTATTTGCTCTTTACCTGATGGTATTGGATAGAAGGTCATTTCCCAGCTGAGCCAATGACGAATATTATCAACATTAGTTCGAAAAAATGCGAATAGGATCGATAAATAAAAAAATGAGCTTGGTCTAGGGATCTCTGTCAGAAAGGATATATATGAACTAGGAAGAAAAAAGTTCTCCCTAGGGAGAACGATTATTTGCAAGGATGTCATTTTTCTAGAAAAGAAGGTGTGGTAGTTAGACATAGGTTAAAAATTTAATTGAAATTCAGTACTTTATTGAAAGATGGCAGCTTGAAGTTCATGCGTCATTGCATGAGGATAATAAAATAAATAGTTAGAAGATCGTACAATAGAGAACATTTGAAAAATTTCCACGAAATATTCTCTTGAAATTTTTCTACGAACACGATCATCATGCAATTGTGCACGTGCTTGTGCATCAGCATTCTCGAAACAGTAACCAGATTTCATCATGATTAAATCAGTGTTTCTTTAGCTATTTCGGAAATAACGATGTCCAGTAAAATCCTCGTGATATGGGGTTCCAGGTGTATCTGAATTTTATTTCAAATATATAATGAATAGGAAAAACAAAATTCCAAAAAAATTATTTTCGTTGAATTCACTGACTTTACGTTTCACTGAGGACTGGTCCATATTGCCTCTAGCAATGACTTATCTCTAATAAGTTACTCAATGAAAGGCGTACTACGGGTATACCAAGAAAGAAGTGGGGCGACAGTCTGTATTCCAGCTGAAAAACTGAAGAAATAATACGCCTCATGCCCTATCATTCAAGGAGAAGAAGAAAACGTATACACCCCAATAATTGTTATGAAAATTGTAAATACAAGTATAGAGATGTGAAATAATAAGCCTGCTCCAGCTTCGCATTTAACATACATATACTTGCTGCAATTTCCATTTCTTGAATATTTTTAACAAAATGGCATAATGGCGTATTCTGTTATCGAAAAGAAATATATTTAAAAAAAAAATCCTTTTCAGGGTATTCGAGAGCAATATAATTTATAGCAAGATTTCTCTAAAAACGGTACATATTTCGCAATCTTACTCGGTGGACACTCGTTCCTGTTGAGAGATTTAACTGCTATTTATACGCCTGATGTTCTGAGAAAAACAATTGTTTATATTCAGTATCATTGAACATACAAGGTTAAATTCGGCTTATTACAGATTTTATGAAACTCTCTTCATATGGACAACAATTGAGGCGGACTGACAAGAAGAATACAGTCCACTATAACTGAAATTCAGCAGTCGGCAGCTTTAATGTGTATGTTCGAATTAGTTGCCAAAGCGGCAATCTTTTCAAGTACTGAGCCATCAAAACGCACCTCTAGTCCCTGATGAAAATATTTGGAAATATTGGTAAAATTAAATTTCGAATTGGTATATCTACGGAATCAATATGCGGGTTTTACCCTTCCACGAATTCGACCTCAGTAATAAAATTCTAAATCTACCCCACAAATATCGAGTTTCTAAGTAGTTTCACCAGGTTATTGGTTACGCGGTGATCCTCGCCACCGATTGTAACGAAATAACTTCCAGAAGAAACAACTAAGAATCCCGATATTTGTAGATAAGGTTTAGATGGAACTAGAATTCTTGAATGGGTAAAGTCCACCCAATGATTTAGCACATATTTCATTTGAAATTTTATTTTACTATTATGTTCAAAAATACAGATTGAATCGGACAGCCTGAAGATTTGTACATAATATCGTGAGGATAATTTGATCAGAATATTGAATATAAAAAAAAATTAAATTGTTTTAATCACACTATTATCAGGAAATTCTGCACAAATATGTTCATCAGCATTTCCTAACTAGCAGCTTATCACGAAATTTTACATATATGTTTCCAACATATCTAGAAATTACAATCATATATAAAACAGAACTTCATTTCACTGCTATGAAATAAAAAATTTCAGGTCAGAAAAATTTTTTTTTTTTTGATTACGATGGATCGTTTCCGAAAAATTACAGTACAATCTCATCTGAATTTTGCAAAAAGTTGCGCGTTGTTATGTTCCTACTAACTACATCCAGGGTACAAAGCGAATCTTGAATTCAAGTGTACATACTTCGTACGAAGATAGGGGACCCTCCGCCGGTTGCAAAACTACCCCACATGCAAGGATTTATTCCCAACAACACGGTGCTACACCACATTACAGTCCGCAGGTCTGTAGCGAATATCCTATTGGTTCCGTGATATTTTATGCCGAGAAAAAACTATTCCGTATTCTGCAAGATTTTCGGACCAACGCCCCGGAGCTATTTTCTGTGGACTACATGCCAGTATCGGTTAAAAAAATTAGAGCGAAACATCCTACAGAAAGAATTGGAGCAGCTCGGAGCTCGGAATAATCCAAAAATGATAAGGAAATGAGCAAATCAGGTTTATCTCAAAGATTGAGAATACATTCAAAGGAAAGTAGTCACATGTAACATCATTGTTTGATAATCTCTTGTCTTCGTTTATTTCGCCTCAATGTGCGATTAAACAATTAATTTCCTAACCACAAAATATTAATTCGATGGATTCTGATGCTCATGTTGTTTTTTTCTATTTGAATATGTGCTTTCTCTTATGCGAATAGGAATTTGAAATTTGAAACGAAAACCGTTTTTCCAAATGAATTTTTTTCCATATCTGTACGTTTTCCAGGGTAATTCTAAATTAAGGACTTTCTTTCGTTTCCTATGGGGTATTGTGAAAAACAAATACTGAAAATAGTCCATCCCTGATGGATACTGTTTTTTATATTGACAGGATTTAAAGACATGATATTCTTCTAGATACACAAATTCATACATTTTGGCGCGGTTGTTCCATGAATCAATCACTCATGCTTCTTGTTAAAATATTACTCAGCAACGTGTTTTTTGATTTTTTCGGAAAAATTAGATGCCCTTATGATATTACTTACGATCAACATAACTTGTATATCCAAATGATGAACGGTTTGACGAGAGGATAATATTACAATAGAGTTATGCTTGACTCACGAGAGCTGCAGAAACATGAATGCATCACTCTACAATAGTTCTCGAACATGCTGGAAAGAAAACATTGAAAGCTTATTATTCAATAGTAGGGAGATTTTTATGCGATAAATCGATAAAATAAATCGATAAATCGCACTTTTGCGATTCGCAGCTCTGAAAAAAAAACTGATCCAAAAGGATATTATCTGTCCAGTTCCTCCACAAGTTTATGTGTGGGAAAGAAGACGATATGAGTGAGAAGAAAGTCATCCAAAAAAGGATCAGAAGAAGATGATATGAAATGGTGCCCTCCTCCGATAGTTCCTCTTCCATCCAGTCTAGTTTCCAGTAAGTGCTCCAGCATTTTTTGTGGTGTTCCTGCCATCACAGTATATCTGAATCATAAGATCATTAATTGAGAAGATGTATCGTTAGAATTACTATCTATATTCAATCACATGAAAATATTATAACATCGATATACCAATAATCTATCTATAATTCTGCTATTATACTACCCAGGCAACGCAGAGAGGATTTCCCGATAATATTTTTTACGAACATTCTGAGTGGGTACTTCTGATGCTTGAACGACCTCAATACGACTATTGTACAAATAATGAGAGGGTGTTTTTGGTCTGGATTAGAGAAAAACTCAATTTGACAGAATGCTGACATTTTATTATATTTACTCCTTCAGGGTTCCACAATGAAAGATAAGAGAGTGAATATGCAAATAAACAATATAATAGCATCCTCGAGCAAAAAACAAAATGTTGAAAAACTCGGAGATGTAACAGGTTCAACAGAAAATTGATCACAAACCATCACCAGAAAGGTCACAAATACAACCAACAAGGTATAAATAAAAATCATCAATAAAAAAAAAATTCAAATAATTTTTAAACAATTAAAATACCTCTGAAAGATAGTTGTAACTATTCAAATAATGTTGACAACACTGAATGTCATTTTGTTTAATTAGCAGTATGGCCGTCATTTGTGCAGGAGATTGTCAGTAAAAATTTGTCTGAAGTTTAGTTCTTATTTTATATTAATACTCAAGTGATTGAGTGGAAGGTATGCCCATTTTGCATTATATCCAATAATACATCTTACATTGTATTTGAGTTTTCGGGCGCCTTTCATGTCTCACAATCGATGTCAGTTAACCTAGAAGAATAAACTTGATTTTGTTCAATTTAAATTGTTTCTTCTGGATTCTAACAAATATTCAACCCCTCTATCAATTTCCATTGAACAAACAATAGTTAATTACACTGTCAGTTGGTATCTCTTGTCACCCTATTAATTATATAAATTCGGATGAAACAATACCAATCATGATGAAGCGAATACAGTGTAGTGGAATATGTCAATAACGAAGTCGGGTGGATGCTACATATAGAATGTAGAGGTTGATTATTATTTTATCTATCAGATATCGCGAAAGAGAACTGAAAAAGATGCATGTCAAGGAAACAAACTGTTAAGATTATTTAGATGTTACTTTTTTCATTCTCTGAATCAGGTCGAAATAGGCTGCATTAAGGTTTTCGATATCAATCCTTCTATTGAGTTAGTTAGTTTCTTTCATTATTTCTATAGCATCTCACAAAATAATCTTTTCCTCAAGTTTGCATGTGTTCGTTATATTTGTGACTTTTAAGTGCTAGTTTGTGATCCATTTTCAGTTCAACTTGTTACTTCTCCGAGTTTTTCAAATGTTTGTTTTTTGCTCGAGAATGTTAAAATATCGTTTTTACATTATATATATTATATTCACTTTTTAATCTTTCATATCGTTCATTGTGGAGGCCTGAAGAAGATAGTAAATATATCGTAACGTCGGCATTCTGCCAAATAGAGTTTTCTCTAATCTAGAACAAAAAGTACCCTCTCATTTTTTATACAATATTCTGAGTACCTTGGCAATTTCTCTCAGAGGTCTATATGTCCTTCATATGTTTGCCACATGGATATACTCAACGAAATCCTAAAGATTTTGCATCCGGATATTCCCAAAATTGGTCAAAATAGGAGATCTGTGGGAAATTAACTCACATAGCCTCATGATGGTAGGGAGAAATTCTCAATTGGTGCTTGTTGCAAGATCTCTGAGATCACGCCACACGATATTTCTAGAAAGTGTCCCAAGCGGGAACTTTCTTAAATTCAAACATATAAACTTGAGAATGATATACTCAAAAGTTTCTCGTTGAATGTTTTTCGATCTCTTATGCGGATATGAATACAGCAGACATGTAACACGAGTTATCGTATATTTTCATGTGTTTCTCATTCTATATCAATACAAAATCATAATGTTCAGTATCCACATCCACAATTCGCGAATTTTTAATAATTCGGTATTAAAAATGGTCGAATCGCGACTCAAGGCCGAAGCGGGAGAAACGCGTCAGATCGCCTTCTACGTCCCTCGTTATTGTACGATTCACCGATACGTCACGGAAGCCGCGAAGATTCGTCCGTTTAAAGGCCAGCGCTCACTTATCGGCAACAGCCGGGACCGCGGCATACTGGGGCCGACCGGGATTTTATTTCTTCTGCGCGCCCTTGACCGGCAATTTTATTCAGGGTCGACGAAAACTCTACCGAAGATGGACGCGAATGTAATTATAGTTAGTTTGCTGTGCCGAAATGGTACGACAGGGTTTCAGATATTCGGATTAAAAAATATATGATTAACATCTCACTATGAACTTTTAATTTCCTTTCAAAATTACGTGGAAATATCCCTACCGACCAGAATCTAAGAAAATAGATATTCTGAGTGAATTCTCAATAAGAAGTGGTTATTATTTTTGCTGATCGAGAATGTCCAGTGTAAATATTTCATTGAAATAGTCAATTGATTTATTATTTTATGGATTTTTCAAGTGAAAATATATAATTGAAACGGTAATTGCCTGATATGTAATGTTTGTGCCACCAAAGAAAAAATTCAAAATCAACTCCGTCTTCAGTGTTGTTTCAACTTCTTTTCAGAAATATTTGCTTACGAAATCATAATTCACTGTTCGGCGAAGTATTTCTCCAATTATAACAAACATAAATATGAACTTTTTCTCATGGTATCATGAAGAGTGTGCTATGAGTAATTATAATCTATTTAGATATTCACTTGGTAACCCCAATCAACAAAGTTTTCCGAAAATTTAAGTATTACACCTAGCCGACATGAATTGCAGTAGATGCATCCACAGGCATCTCATTTGCATTCTGATGTCGATTTGAAATCAACGGATTATTCGAGGAGGGTCAAAAAAGTATTTTCACCCGAATTTACCTGGTTGGTTCATCTGTTCCCCAATTTCCTTCCAACAACTGTTATTCCTTTCTTGATTTGAGTAATGTTTATTTTTCAAATCAGACAATTCCCTATATCCTCTGACTAGAAGTATAAGCTTCTCCTCCCTCATTCATTTCGTTTTCTCTATTTGTGACTACAGAAGACCACATCACGACTCCCCAGCAGAACGAAATGTATTGGCCTACCTACGTACCTACACTACCTAGGTCCTACGTGCCTACAGCTAACAGCTATTACATCATCGTTCAGCATATTGCCAGGAGTGGGGATGCCGGCAACGGCAAAAGTATTCTCTCCAGAGAATTCCGGCCGCGGCGACCGGGTCTATCGTGTTCCGTAGCGGTCAAGTGCGCGCTGTCCCATTCAATTACATAGAAAGAATAAAATCCTGGTCGGCCCCGGTATGCCGCGGTCCCGGCTGTTGCCGATAAGTGACTGCTGGCCTTAAACAGATGACATGCGGAGCCAAATTCAAAAGATCATTTCCTCGTTGAAAATCGAAATTTTTGACAGCGGTTGAATCTTTTCAGTAGTCTCACGGATAGCATATTTGCTTCCAATGTTAAAAAAACTTCGAAAAGACCTATTAAATAATCAGTTTTGATATCACAACATCATCGAAAATATTCGATTATACACCGATAAACGAGACGTGTTTTGCGAAACATCATGAAAGCGCAGCTCGAGTGGTGTTTCGTGAATTATTTTTGTTTTAATTGAATAATATCAAAATTGATTAATATCAAAAGTTTGAAATAACAATGCTCACAAAATACAGTTGACTGTTTCCAAACATAATTATGTGTTTTTATGGTAGGTAATTTCTGATGTGAAATTTTCGATTCCTAGATCTATTTCACCACTTTTACTATGACCAAAGCAGTACTCTCCGAAAAATTCAACGAATTTCCACCGAGCTTGATTTAATTTTTTTTGGCGGGAAAGGTCACCTTAAAAGCTTTCTCATTTCGGTAGGAGGCGAAACACCAAAACGATTATTCAACGCCGTCAAGGGTATATTCACTCATCATTATACGGTAACTACGGAAAATTCGCAGATTGTATTGTATTCATTAAACCATGAGGTATATAATTTTTTTTTCGGAAATGGTTCTGGGACAAAATTCATCAACATTAATGAAAAGGGTATGGATACAAAATGTGAGTTTGAAATCCCTATTAGTATTTGAATTAAAATTTTGATTCTAATTAAAATGTACAATTTTGCCTTAGTTTAATCGATACTGCTACTGAATGTTCATATATAACTATGCTGTGATTCTGTACTGCTGTACGAAATGTGACGAAGCCGATGTGAATTCATTAATGCGTATATTTTTATTTTGTACTTTTGCCCATTATCTTAAATTCGAAAAAGACGTTTCATGAGCTATTCGTTCCGTTTTATGAATTACAAATGTATTATGCCCAAACACATATTTGAAAAAGAATTAGATCATTTGGAATTTCTTGGCTCTGCTCAAAAAAGGTTTAAGATATCTAAAAAATTCATCCCCAATCTCAGAATCTCCTTAAGACAATTTTCAATAGCGGATATATTTGGAACGACTTCAGAAACTCGCAGTGCAAACTTCCTATACTGCGGTTACTTCCGCGAATCAGCGAACACGCATTGGTTATTTTCCATTTCGGTTATATTCGGGATGACTTTGGGAACTGGAAATATAAATTGATCATTTTGTGTTGTTGAAAAAAAATCCCATTAGGAACTCAATTGAAAGTCTGATTAGGACCTCTCAGAGATCTCACCAAGCAAGCAGACGTGCGCAATTAGCTCCTCATAAAATCGAGGATTTCAGTGCTTAATATTCAAAAAATTATATTAAAAAACAACTAAAGTGACTATAAGTGATTAGTACATACGCACAAGTTGGAAAATTTCGTGAATTTTTGTGAATAATAACTAAATCGAAATTTATTGTTGCGATATCTCAGGCTGCAAGGTGTTACAGTGTTGCCAACATGGCTGAATTGTGCAAAAATTGTCGGAAAGGAGTGGCTGAGGAGGACGAAGCAGTATTTTGTAATGGATGCGATACTTGGATGCATCGTCTTTGTATAAATATGTCGCAGAGGACCTACGTACGAATAAGCAAGTCTTCCGAGGAATGGTTTTGTGATCCATGCATTCAGCAGCAACCGAACAAGACAGCTAAAAGGAACAAAAATAGAACAACAACACAAGGTACAGGTCAAAGTGGAGACTACACGTTGGCTGATGTAATGTCCAAGTTAGATGATATGGACAAGAAATACAATGCACTCTTCATAGGGTACAACGAGCAAATCGAAATTAATAAATCTCTTCAGTTAGAAGTGGCTGAAATAAAGAAGATACTCAATGAACGAGAACAAAGAGATTTAGAGAATACTCTCATAGTTCACGGCGTACCCAGGGAGAATGATGAAAATGTTCAAGATATCATCGAGAACCTGGTAACAAAATTGGAGGTGAAAATTCAGGGAAAAGTTATGAGCGCCTATAGAGTTGGAAAAACTACTGGAAGAGCGGTACCGATCCGAATTAGTATGGAAAACAAGTCAGATAAGATAAATATGATTAAAAGCTGTAATAAAATCAAACTCACGGCAAAAGCTCTAGGATACAAATCAGATGAAAAAATATTCCTGAACCATGATTTGACTAAGGCAAATCGACAACTTTACAAGGAAGCTCGTGATTTCAAATACCAGAACGGATATAAATATCTGTGGATTAAGAAAGGTAATATTTTCCTTCGAAAGGATGATAACTCTAAAATACTACTGGTTCGAGATTCAAATGATCTGGAAAACTAATAAAGAACCCTAAACTAAAAGTTATATATATGAACTCTCAAAGCGTGAGGAATAAATGGGACGAAATAACTTGCTTTGTGAAGTGCTATTATTGCGATATTTTAGTCTTAGTTGAAACCTGGCTGAATGAAACCGAGACGTCTTTCTACCAACTGGAAGGGTTCAAAGGAGTTCATACTTGTAGAAACAAAATAGGGGGAGGTGCATCAATATTTGTTAGAGACCATATTAATTTCTCTATGATAGAAAAATCAGAGTTAAATGAAGACATCAGCTGGCTGTGTGTGGAAGTGGGTGAACACAATTTAAAAGTGAGTGCACTGTATAAACCTCCATCTTATAGTGACAGTGACTTTCTGGAGTATTTGGAGGACATAATGGTAAAGTACCAGAAAAAACATGTTATAGTAGGTGATATTAATGTTGACTTATTGAATCCTAGTTCGCAGATGTGCAAGAGATATCTCGATGTATTAAAATTGAATAACTTTCGTATTGGTAATGTAATTTCCGAAGCAATGGCAACTCGGATAACATCACACTCGAAAACTCTATTGGACCATGTTATTTTAGATCAAAACACTGTTTTATTAGACTCAGTTGAGGTTCAGAGCAATTCACGTTCTGATCACAAATACTTAACATTTAATATCAACGAATGTTTTAAAATATACCGGCCAAAAAACGTTTTTGAAAAGAGAACGGTTGATTACATAAAATTTAAGGCATTATTCAAAGAAAAATCACAACAGTACAATATTGATACATTTGCAAAACTAATTGATTTGATAACTGGGTGCAGGAGAGAGTGTGAATGTACGAGGAAAATTAAATGTCATTCTAATAATATGTGGGTAAACAATGAATTAATCGAACTCATTAAGAAACGTGATAAATTATATAGAAAAAAGTCTAAGCATCCTCATTTAGAAAAACAATTTAAAAGCTTAAAGAACGATGTAAACAATAAAATCGGATCCTTGAAAAATCGGTATTTCAGATTGGAATGGGAGAAAGCTGGCAACGATGTAAAGAAACAATGGAGATACATAAACAATCTGCTTTCGAGGAAAAAGAAAAACATTCCGGGTATAAAAAAGTTATCGGTTGGCCACGATATCATAACAGATCGGGAAACTATACTTGACAATTTTAACAATTATTTCGCAAAGGTGGGAGAAAATATTGTCGGGGAGGTGGAAAATGAAATCGTTAGTAATGAACCGGTTTTAAATGTTAAAGAGATCGATAATTTGAATTCATTTGTTCTCACTCCAGTAACCGAGAAGGAAATCAATGATATTTTACTCAATTTGAAAAAGAATTCTGCACCTGGTCACGATAAAATATCTGTCAGAGATATATTGAATTTAAAGGATGACTTATTGCCAATTTTAACAAGGCTAGTTAATGCAATTCTTTCAAGTGGTAACTATCCTAGCGAATTGAAGATCAGTAAAATAACACCCATACATAAATCCGGAAAAACTGATGACTTAAATAATTACAGACCCATATCCGTTATCAGTACGTTCTCTAAAGTTTGTGAAACGGCCATAAAAAATAGAATGTTATCTTTTATTAAAAAGTATGTTGTGGTCGATAAATACCAGTATGGATTTACAAAAAACAGTAATACCCTCAGTGCGACAGTTGATTTGATTAATGAAATTTCATCAGCTCTAGACAATGGCAAGATAGCCGTGGCTATAATGGTCGACTTGAGAAAGGCTTTTGACGTGGTTAGCAGAGATATTCTTCTTAATAAGCTCCAACGAATGGGATTCAGAGGAAAAATACATAAGTTGATTAAGTCCTATTTAACCGATCGCCGTCAATATGTGTATATAGATGATAGCAAAAGTGACTGGACTTCCAATTCGTTTGGTATTCCCCAAGGGTCGGTTTTGGGTCCCCTTCTTTATTCATTATACGTGCTTAACTTGAGCAAGTCAAACATCCGGGCCAGGCATTTCGCTTTTGCAGACGACACTGTCTTGATATATACAGGTAATAACATAGAAGAGTTGAATGAACAAATTAATGAAGATCTACAACGGTATTTACATTGGCTTTGGAACAATAAATTGAAAATTAATATAAATAAAACTAAGTATATGGTATTCAAGCAAAAGAACAAAAAAGTTACGAGTCTAAAGTTAAGCATAAATGATGTTGAACTTCAAGAAGTCTGTGAGGCGAGGTACTTGGGTCTGATGTTGGATACAAATTTGAGCTGGAAAAGCCACGTTGACTGCATAATCGAGAAGATAATACCGATGGTTTCGGCTTTATATGGGGTTCGATCTTATTTATCAAAAAAAAGTAAATATCAGGTTTACAATGCGTTTTTTATGTCACATATAAGATATTTAATACCGATTTGGGGAACCTGTGGAAAAACATGCTTCAAAAAAATACAAACGTTACAAAATAAATTTGTTAAAGTGTTGTTTAATTATGATCGATTAACGAATACTACACAACTTTACTCTGATTTGCAAATACCAAATTTGAAGAAAATATTAGAGTTAGAACAATGTAAATTAATTTTTAAAATCATAAATAAAATACAAAAGTGCAATACAGAGTATAAATTTACGAAAGATATTCATAGTTATGAAACAAGAACACATCAAAACTTATATCAGACAAAAGTAAAAAGTCAAAAAGGGCTGAATAACCCAATAGCACAAGCTTCAAAAATATTTAATCAATTACCTACTTCCATAAAATCTGTCAGTTCAATTGGTAAATTTTCTGATCAAATAAAGGAATACTTAGAGTTGGTGTAATGTGGTTTTGTCCGCTTTTTCAATAGAATGTTAAGTTGGCATTTTTGAGGTTTGTCTTGATGTGGAACTGCGATTCCTCAAGCATCGGGTGTGTATGTACGAGATAAGATTTTATTTGCTAACAAAGGCACTGGTTAATTTCAATGGAATTCAGTATCTACTATCCTCGATACCAGTTTAGGGTACTGTTTAGAGGATTGTGAATGTAAATTTTTTTGTATTTGTATATTTTATTCAATAAATCATTTAAAAAAAAATTCATTTTAATTGACTGTAGCGTTCGATGTCATCCTCCAAAAGACGTCGTCGCCAAATTTTTATTGCCATAAGGCACTAAAAGAGCTCGTGATTTAATCTCCATCTTCTTTCATTTCAAGTTTGTCGTGTTATCTTGAAAATTTCGCTTATCACCTTTCTGTCAACTAACGATTTTACTTCCAAATCGACACATGACAAGGCCGCTAATGTTGGAAAATAGTATAACGAGTGTACCAGCAAAACACCAACGGGAAGTCCACAACGAAATATTTACACAGCAAAATGTCGCACCGTATTCGCTAGTCCACAGTTGTAAAATCTCTCTTAGATCACCACATAGGTGTTTTGGCTTTGCCTCGCAAGTGTCCATTGTTAAATTAAAATGAGTTCTGATGACATACATTATTTGACACTTATTCACATGTCATTGCTTTTAGAGTTGGGATTTATGTGAAAAAATAACCCTAAATTCTGTTCTACCAAGTCCCCCAAGAGACTGCCGTACTCAGTTTCTATCATCTAAAATGAGAACAGTCGAATGTTCCCATTTAATTATTTCACTTGAGAACGCCACCGCGAATCTGTATCTCCAACATCTCTCGCCGAAATTACGTCCTCACTAATCTTAAATTACGGCAGATTCGAGAAAACCAGAAAAAATAAAATAGGGCTGAAATAACGGTAACTAATTTTGTTTCATTTTATGATGAAAAAGACAGATATTATTTTGAACCGAAGATTTTTCCCTGTCTCGGCTTCGAAACACTTGAAACTAAAGAACCTGATTAAATGAATAATAAATACTATTCGTTATCGAAAAAACGGACCTTGGAAAATGTTTCTTTCTCACCTCGATGAGACATAACTCAACGAACAATATCTCTTCAGAAATATCAGGTATGCGAAAATAACAAACATCTGTGCGTTTTGCCTATTTTTGAAGTGTTAACTATTCCGCGAACTGTGACGAAGTGAGTTTTTTTTTTTGAATGCTGGTGAATGGGTATGTGTACCTCAAAATTTGAATGTTTTCAGTTGGGAAAATCATTTTATTATGAAAATAAAGAAACTGATTCAAAAATTTCCTCAGCACAATCCACTTATGAATTTTTCATCTTATATCATTCCTTTCAAGGAGTATTCACATAATTACTGAAATATTTGATGAATGAAATTGACATGGAACAGTCAGTAGAAATATTCAAGTTTATGAATTTCTTGATGATGATGTTGTACATTTCTTGAAGAGTCAAGGTGCGACATGAATATTATTCATTTGAATAATAAGGACAGAGTATCGATTTCGTCTCTCACATAAAAAAGTGACAACTAGGAAAGTGTACTGTAAAGCCAATAAAACCGAACTGACCTGAGATGGACAAAGGTCAAAAGAAAAAATATACAATACCTGTATTAGACCGATATTGACATACGCTATAGAAACAATAAAAGAAAACAAAACAACAAAAGATCGAAACATATCTTACGAACAATGGACATGAAAATAATCAGAAACATCCCAGGCTACACATTAAGAGTCAGAAAGGAAGCACAGACATAAGGCAAAAATGTGAGGTGGAAGACATTGTCAGGTGGAAACGTTAACGTAGAACAGCCTGAAATGAGCATGTGGACATGATGTCTGAAAGAAGGCCAGCAAAAATCGCTAGAGATGGTATACCGCAAACGAACGCCCCTTCCAATAAAAACGCACGTTGAAAATACATTTATTTATAGTTGCTTCCGTTCATTAAACTTTAGTATGTTTTTTGCGTAACTTTATTTTTGAAACCTCAACAAACCCAACGTTGATTCAACCTATAAAAAACGATACAATTCGACTCGTTATAGCAACAAACTTGAAGCAGCGTATCCACATTATAGCTTTCACACGTATATTAAACTAGAACTGAAAAACATCATAACAATGTTGAACACGACACGATTCAGCAACCATCAATTTAAGCTTAGTGAATTCCTTTTGCAAGTACATTTAACGTCATGAAATAAAGCAATTGTTGCATGGTAAAGACTTCTTGCGGTACTGTTGCCATAATTATACAACGTTGAGTCATCGTGAGTTTTCAACTTTTATTAAATAAGATCTGATAAACATTACATAAACGCTGAATACAACCTTATTCAAAAACTCATAGTCTTGTCAACATTTAAGCTACGTTTTAATTACTCTTTTTTTCACGTTTATTCACAGTAATGAAATTACGTATTGTTGCGTGGTATGAACTGTTTGATAAAGAAATCGTTACTGTAGCTATCATTATACAACCTTTAATAGTTGTGCATTGTCGATTCATATTCAGTTATTCTAAAAACATTGAAATAATACTATTCATGAAGTCCTGCTCTTGTCAATTTTGAATATACGTTTCAGTAAATCCGTTTTTTGCATTTACTCAACTTCATGAAATCACGAATCTCCTGCGGGGTGTGAACTTCATGATAATCAGTTCTCATTTCTGTAGCTAATCTTAATGCTGATTTTGCAGATCGTTCATTCTTCACCTATATCCGATTAGAATCTATTATTTTTCCAGTGCAATCGACTGAACAGAAAATAAACAAGTGCACAGCTCCTGACTTCACGTCAGTACTGTTCATACTGAAGATATGATTAATACGACTGCCAGTAACGAAGAACAACTACCGTCAGTTTTCCAATAAATAATCATGAAAATTTATTATTGAGAAGGCATATAAATTCACACAAAATCTTGGATATACAAAAGTTTATTGAGCATGTTTGGGACATCAAGGGTAGAAGGGATGGAAATTCATCTTGGACATGTTCATGTTGAATCAATTAAAAAATTACATAACAAGCATTTTTGCTTCGGTTACCAGATGTTCAAAATCATACGACTCCTGGAAATAGGCTACGATCTATAGATGGAATTTATTCAAATCCGAAAAATATATGTTCGTTGGGACCAAGTACAGGGAAATCTGGTCGGGGTAGTCTGGAAGCTAGAGTTAGTTGCTTAATAGAACTATGATATAAAATATAAATGAAGCATTAAAATCGTTCACCAATAGATACGGACCAATAATGAAGTGAGACTGAATGTATAAAAAAGATTTAAGCATATTATTTTGATTCTTCTGATATCTCTTATGAAAAATCATTTCAAATGCTCAACTACTTCAACTAGTATGTAAATGTATGAGGCGACGTTTGGGACAGAAGTGCGTCTTCAAAAATATATATTTTTGAGCCAACATATTTATTAGTTGCAGCAATATATTCATTTTGTGTGCGATATATTTATTTCCTACGAAACACAATATATTTATGAGCTGGATGTTGCAAATATACAAATTCGCGGTGTCCAATATATTTATTGATTCGACCTATTTCAAGTTGTCGTCAGAGGGCGCACCGGCAGCGTTCAGCATATTCCGAGCATATGGCAACATGGCATAGCCATTAGTACAACATATCACGTAGTTATCTTCTTGATATGTGGTACCTACACTGGCTGCTAGATGGCTTATAGATAGTCTATACAGGGTCTTTCACGAGGAACCTCACCCATATTTATACGGGAAACTACTGAACGTATTTTCATGAAATTCAGCACTTATAAGTATTTCACGATGCTGATGAAATCTAAAATATTTTCAAGGCATGAGCACCTCCGGTTTTTCCGGAAATGACGTCAACTTCCGTTTTTCAAATTAGAACACCATTTTTTTATTGCAGAAATAGATTCCTTAGAAAATTTCAATTTATTTCGATGTAACATTTTTCAGTTTTGGTTGGAAAATTCTCTCTGAGCGGAAAAATTCGAAAAAAAAATCGAAAATAGAGCTCCGCTGAAACAAGAATAACTTCGAGGTTTTTCGATGGAAAATTTTCATTTTTGGGACTTTTCAAGATGTAAGATTGATGTATCCACTTTAAAAATCTAAATTGCGATTCATGATACAGGGGGTAAAAAAATCGCTTTCAAAGTTAGGGATGACCAAATCGTGAAAAATCAATTTTTTCAAATTAGAACCCCATTTTTTTATGGCAGATATTGAATCTACGTTAAAAAATAATGTGAGTGTATGCATCACACCCTTGCCCTAAAATGGATATTTTCTGAGTTATTCACAAAAAACTGTTTTTCGTCTTGAATTTTCAGCTATTTCTTTTCCCTTTTCAAAAAGTGAAATTTTACAAAATGTACTGGCAATTGATGCATCATTCATTCATAATCTTTATTTAACACTTTTTGCAGTAGCACAAACCAAACAGTAAACTTAAATTTGTAACTGTTAGTATTTGGATATAGACGTTTGACTGGGTCGTAGCCTACGTAATATATAAGGCCAGAAGGATGCCCGAAAATGCGATGTTGAAGTTCTACAACGGAAGGTTATCATAGACAACAGAGTGCTATGCAAATCGTCCATACATGCTTTTGTTTACATCATCATTTCACCGGGAAACGAGATAAAACGTTCGCATTATCCAGTTTTCCGCTCTGATCGGTTGTTTTATTAGTGTTTTAGGTGAAAATTAGTCTTAAAATCTTTCGTAATGTTTGCGAAGTGTTGTTCGAGTACGTTTCGTTCTGGAATAATACTTGAAGAATCGATATCTAGGGAAATCAACAGGTTATATATTTCAACAATTGATTCTTGGATTCGAGTTTCATCATGGCTCGTACTCGTGCAGTACCTGGTTATTAAACCTATTGTGTGGGTCTGCGGGGTGAAAAGATGCTTTCCTTCACGTACCTACAGATTTTGCACTTGTTTCGCTGGTTTGTTAAATGGACTGTATGAATGTTTGATTGATGCACTGATTACTTTTAGCTTGGTTTATTTATGGAACAAGAAACTGTTCGAAATGAATGATTTACAAATGCATACATGTGTATGCTTATGTGACTAAATAAGTAATGTAATCCCTCGGCTGGGATATAGGGAATAACGCAGCTTCACCCTAGTGGATGCTGCGTGCATGCGTGCCCTTTCAGGGTTCGCTGAGCTATTAAGACGCAGTGGCCTCGTAAGGAACTGCACATAGCTGCCCCCGTTGAAAGGCTTGACTTTCAAAAAACTGACAGCAATATAAAAAAAAAGTGAGAAAAAATATGTACATATCTACACTAATAGTCAAAAAAATAGTCTTTGACGAAATTGTTCTCTGAGAGTACTTTCACCATCATCTGATGGTAATGAACAGATTTTGTTCACTGCGCGTTTCACTATATTACTCGCAGTTCTCACAGACACAACGCGAACTAGGTTATCCCCCTGGATGTAGATCTGTTAAGTTGTCAAGTTGTCCGGCGTCTCCGAAATACGCCACTTTGTGCGTTGCTGCAAATTGTTGTGATACTCTCTGGACCACCTTTTCCAAAATTGCTGAATGAGAAGTCTTAAGTGGTTGTACCGAGAAGTATAGGATTTTTTGAACCTCAGGTTCTGGTAACGCTATCATAGATAAGCCAATCAAAAAATGTCCTGGCGTCAAAATTTCTAGGTCACTTGGATCTTCAGTGAGGAGACAAAGAGGACGAGAGTTAAGAATGGATTCGATCTGTGTTAATATCGAATAAAAATCTTCATAGGTGAGGTGTACGTTATTAGCGATTCGTTTCAGATGAAATTTGGTTGAACGCACAGTACTTTCCCATAGACCGCCGAAGTGCGGTGACCGTGGAGGGATGAAATTCCATTTTATTTTGTATTCTAATAAATAATTTTGAAATTTTGTTTCTTTCGCCATCTTAATACATTTTTGCAAGTGATGATTTGCACCTACAGAATTAGTACCATTATCTGAATATACCTCCTTGCAAATATCTCTTTTTGATACAAATCTCTTGAAGGCATTGAGAAAACCTTCGATAGTCAAGTCACTTACTAATTCGATGTGCACAGCTTTCATAGCGAAGCAAACCATGATGCAAATATAAGCCTTCAACAAATTTCGATTTCGCAACTTGCTATCCTTTATTAAGAATGACCCGGCATAGTCGATGCCGCATATTGAAAATGCCCTGGATGGCGTTACTCGTGTGGAAGGTAAGTCTCCCACTCGAAAACAGATAATGCAAGATTTTAATACACGTCTGACGGCGTTCCTGCCTCTCAATGGCCAAAAGTTGTTACGTATGTTTGATAATACCACCTGATATCCTGCATGTAAGTTTCTGGCGTGTTCATATCTTATTATTAAGGTAGTCAGATGATGCTCATTCGGTATTATCATAGGATGTTTCCCATTGAAACTCAAATTGAAGTTACATAATCGACCGCCTACTCTAATTATTCCGAAATCATCTAAAAATGGATTCAAATCGAACAATTTGCTGTTTTAATGATAGTTCTCATACTCACTTCAATTTCTGTGTTGGAGAGCGTACCAATTTTTTTTTGTTGTGCCTTTCTTCGACAGTTGTGTTTAAACCGAAGTAAGTATGCTACAACGTGAATCAATTTATTGAGATTAGAGAAACGTAAAATGATGTAATTTTTTTCTTTGTGTATAGGTATTGATCAATGTTGTTACTCTTTCTTCAGGCAAATCGTCGTTAGATGCAAATTTTTGAGGGGGCAAATGGTCATGCCCTGATGTTATGAAGTATGGACAGTTCCACCATAAATCAGATTCAATCAATTGCTTGGGGTAAGTACCCCTTGAAATTAAATCTGCTGGATTTAATTGAGATGGTACATGTAGCCATTGTTTATTCTTTGTAATAAACTGAATTTGTGAAATTCTGTTTGATACAAATGTGTTGAATCTGCTCGGATCCGATCTTAACCACGACAGTACTATTGTAGAATCTGACCAAAAATAAATATTATTAACTTCAATTTTCAGGGATTCCAAAACCTTTCGTGATGATATTGCTGCAAGTAAGGCAGCACACAATTCTAATCGCGGAATTTGTAAAATGCTCAAAGGTGCAATCTTCGATTTTGCACAAACTAGTCGTGATAATTTTTTATCGTTATTATCCTTCGTGACCATATAAACGCAAGTGCCATATGCTTTCTCTGAACTGTCACAAAAGAAGTGTAATTCTATATGCGTATAATTAACGAGTTTTATGTGTCGAGGAATTCGTGTCTCGCTAATGTCGCTCAAGCGATTAAAAAACTGTGACCATAATTGCATGATTTCGGATGGTAGAGTATCGTCTAGTCAATATTCAACTTCCATAATTTTTGGAGTATGATTTTTGACTCTATTATAACCGGTCCAATAAGGCCTAAAGGATCGAATATTTGAGATACAATCGATAATATAGTTCGTTTTGTAGTGTTTCTATGTGACTCAACTTTAGTTTGATAGTGAAAACAATCTTTTCTTGGATGTCAATAGATACCTAATGTTTTTGAATTTTGATTATCGTCTCCGATTGCATATTGAGAACTATCAGAATACTGAGCTACCTCTTCTAATATCTCGTGAATATTTGACATCCATTGTCTAAGCTGAAATGCAGATTTCGTGAGAATTTCGTTAACTGTACGAATAAGTGTTTTTGCAGAGTCGACGTTCTCGGCTCCACTCAACCAATCGTCCATGTAAAAATCGTTATCTATGGATCGATTCGCTTCTGGATATAATTCCGCATTTTCTATAGCTAATTGTTTTAGACATCAGGTAGCTAGAAAGGAAGCGCTGTAGTACCATATGTAATTGTGTTCAATCTGTAATGAACTAACTGCTCTGATTGATCCGACCGCCAAACGATGCGCTGTAAATCCCTTTCATTTTCATCCACTAGAATTTGACGGTACATTTTCTCTGTCCGCGGTGATTGCAATGTTATGAATACGGAAACGCAATAATATTGAATAAATGTCTTCTTGAATACACGGACCAGTCAAAAGTACATCATTAAGTGACAGGCCAGTACTTGATTTTGCTGACGCGTCGAAAACGACTCTTGATTTCGTAGTTAACGAGGATTCTTTAAGTACGCAATGATGTGGCAAGTAAAAGATCGTATTCGAAACAGGTGATAGTAAATCGACTGGCGTCATATGTCCGAGTTTCAAATATTCCTGCATGAAGCTAGTGTATTGTTTTTTGAGTTGTGGATTTCGTTCTAATTTCCTTTCTAAAGCATGAAACCTTTGAATCGTTTGCTCCTTATTATCATTCAATTGTGTGTAATTTTCCCGAACTGGTAGTTTAACAATAAATCTGCCCTCTTCGTTTTTTCGAACATTTTCTGAATAGTGATTTTCACACTCCAATTCTTCTCTTGAGTATTCTGAATATTTTTCATGAACCTCTTCGATTAACCAAAATTTTTCCAATTGTTTATGTTTATTGTTTATTTGTAATAAATTGCAATGAACTGACTGTGGTGATGTACATATAGGATATGGAATGCGCCCAGAGACGATCCAACCTAATTTTGAATTTTGAAGAATCAATTTGTCCTTTCCGATAGAAATTTGACCAGTTAGTAAGAGATCGAAAAATATTTCGGCCCCTAATAAAATATCGATTTTATCGGGTTCATTAAAGTTAGGATCTGCTAGAGATATATTGTTAGGAATGTCTAACAGAGAAGAATCAAAATGAAATTGTGGAACGTTACTTCTTATTTGGTCAGTAACAAGCAATTGTATGTCGCTTTGAAAGGCCGAGTTAACCGATTTCAACATAGTTCCTGCACTGTAGGAAACACTAGTCTGAGCGGCATTTATTCCTATGATTGGAAAATGTACCTTTGTACGTGGAAGATTAAGTTTATGTCAAAATTCTTCTGTTATGAATGATGATTGACTTCCATTATCTAATATTGCCCTACACTTGTGATATTTACGTTGTGAGTCTCGAATGCACACTACTGCTGTTGAAAGCAGGACTAAATTTTGGTTTTCAATCTGTGTTACTTGTGCATTCGCATGCAGATTGCTATATTGTACAGGGTGATTCATTAAGGTTGGCCACCGGCCGTATCTCGGAAATCGTTAGTCCTATGACTTCCGGAAAAAAAATCTAATGACAAACTCGGCCCCTCGAAAATGATTAAAAATATTTTCAAGTTCGTAGTTCCCCACTAGAGGGCGCAATCTATCACTTGTAAAATATAATCTCATTTTTTACGAAATATTCTCCAGCTGACCGTGGTAAAGAATAATAAAATAAAAATCTACTCTTTCTATTCAACAACTTTTGTTTCAGTAATTTTTCTATATTTCCTATTTTTTAGTGATGGGATGGATAAACTTTTCTTCACGAAAAAAACATTCTTACTCCTGTATGGGTGAACCGATTTTCACGTATTAGATTTCATTCAAAGGCAATCGAAGGCAGATCACAGGTACATATGACAACAATATACCGGGTGGTCCAATTAAAAACTGATTTAGAACCAGTTAGCTTTGGCGATACTGTTCATTTTCGGTATCTATAGTTGTAAAAGTTTTTAGGACGATTGCAAACCACTATTTTATGATGCCCCATTATTCAAATGAAGAAGCATATGATATGCTTAATGTTCA
The DNA here is from genome assembly GCA_958510865.1 of Myrrha octodecimguttata. Taxonomy (NCBI): domain Eukaryota; kingdom Metazoa; phylum Arthropoda; class Insecta; order Coleoptera; family Coccinellidae; genus Myrrha; species Myrrha octodecimguttata. The sequence goes on from OY294060.1 coordinate 20,193,349, forward strand.
TTTTGAATGTTTAGAAAATGCAGTAGCTGAAAGGGAATACCCGATACGATATTCTGAAAGACGTCGTCATTCCAAAAGGGTATTCGAAAGATTGACACGAAGAGTGCGAGAAACTGGTAAGGTTCAATTCTTGGAAGAAAAAATAGAAAACGTAGAAGCCGTAATGAGGATAATATCATAAAAGTTTTGGCTTATTAACAAGACAAAGGTGCTTGAAATTTTAACGGAAGATCTTCCAATTCTTTTAGAAAATATTGCTATTCAAACCAGGTTAGATATGTGGTATCAACAAGATGGTTGCCCGGCGCATTATGCTGCTAATGTTAGAGAATATTCAAATAACGTCTTCTCAAAGAGGTATATTGGACAAGGGAGTATTTTTCCATGGCCAGAAAGATCACCCGACCTCACAGTATTAGATTTTTATTTTTGGGGGAGGATAAAGACTTAATTTTCTGAACACCCCCCCCTACAAGTGAGGATATTCAAAATAGATTTCGACAGGCAGCTTCTTCTCATACTGAAATTGTGGCCAGTGTCAACTCGACGAAAGAAAGACTAAATTTATGTGTGTAAAATATTTTTTTTTAAAAATTTTAAATATTTGAATTCATTAGGTGTAAGTGTTGTTTTTCTGTTCAAATATTTTCGTTGTTGCTGATTTTTGTTTTATTTTATCGCATCATTGTTATTTCATGTGTGTTGAGTATTTTGCTGCGTTGTCATGACGCATAAAGTCACTTCCTTGTTAATTCAAGCTCACAGAAAGGATCAACATTGATCAAAATTTACAAAAATGTCAATAACTCCGAAACGACCTATGATATCTGTCTGCGATTTCAAAAAATCAGTAGGTGATAATGCTCGGCTTATTCTCACTCGGTTAGAATCATAGCATTGCATTTGAAATTTTCCATTAAAACGCACAAATAGGGCGAAGTGACATAAAACAGTCTGAAGTTTTCAATTGGATCACCCGGTATATTGTTGTCATATGTTTCTGTGATCTCCTTTCGATGGCCTTCGAATGAAATTTAATTACGTGAAAATTGGTTCACCCATACAGAAGTAAGAATGTTTTTTTCGTGAAGAAAAGTTAATCCATCCCATCACTAAAAAATAGGAAATATAGAAAAATTACTGAAACAAAAGTTGTTGAATAGAAAGAGTAGATTCTCATTTTATTATTCTTTACCACTGTTAGCAGGAGAATATTTCGTAAAAAATGAGATTATATTTTGCAAGTGATAGATTGCGCCCTCTAGTGGGGAACTACGAACTTGAAAATATTTTTAATCATTTTCTAGAGGCCAAATTTGTCATAAGATTTTTTTTCCGGAAGTCATAGGATAAACGGTTTCCGAGATACGGCCGGTGGCCACCCTTAATGAATCACCCTGTATGTGATGCAGCGTTATTTGTCATTACGAATTCTGCTTTTTCAAGGTTGGAACTTGAATTGCCTTGCGTTATATTATTATTAGAATTAACCGACGTATTTCTATGCCACTCTTTATTTTGATTTGTTCCCTGATCTACTGTGTGATCACTTGACTGTTTCCTCGATTCTGTATGTAACAAGGTATTGTGTTTTTTGCGGCATATTGTACAAAAACTAGAAGTACAATCCTGAGCGAAATGGCCTTTGCGAAGACAGTTCGTGCAAGCTTTGAGTCTTTTGATTTCATTCACACGGGTAACAACAGGTAGGTTTTTGAAATCTTGACACCGATAAATATAATGAGCTTCTTTACAAAAAATGCATTTTATAGTGTTTTTGTTGCCTGTTGACAACAATACTTGGGCTGATTTCGATTCATACGCTCTCTTATATGAATGATTTTGTGGATTTGACACAGAGGTAGACTTGTTGTGTATTGATTCTAATAGTCACCTATTATCATTTATAGTCAGCGAATCTTCGTTTTTTTAGCGGTCTCCCATTCTTTCTTGGAATTTGAATCAAGTTTAGATATTAACAAGTATATTAAAATGGTATGCAATTCGTCAATTGGTTCCTTAAAGTTCTTTAAAGAGGGGTAATTTTTCAGGAAATTGTCTAGAAATTGCCTCAATAATATATGAGATTCCATAACAAAGATAGGCGTTTCCAACATATTTTTCAGATGAGTTCTGATGATTCGTTTTTTGTTTTCGAATCTATCTTTCAATAGATCCCAAGCTACTGTATAGTTCATTTCGGTTATTTCTAATGATTGAATGACTTGAGCGGCTTCTCCCTTTAGACAAGATTACAAATAATAATATTTTTGAATATTGCTCAATGAACTATTATTATCGATTAAAGATTTGAAAGAATAGTGGAACTGTGACCATCTGTCATAAGATCCAGAAAATTCCGGAAGCGAAAGCTGTGGCAATTTAACGTTGAATTGCTGATTCGAATGCTGTGCAACACCAATATTCGAAATTTGATTTGAATTGTTCGACGAAGAGCTAGTTGCAACGAAAGGTATGTTCGCCTGTGGCCATTTATTTGCTGTAGCAATCAATGAATAATGTTTGTTTTCAAACTGTTCTCTCTGTTCCTCTTGTAATTCAATATCATCATCGTGAAGTTGTTGTAGTTCATATTGAATTCATATTCATTGGAGCATTTATATATCTTTTCTAGCCTATTTGAAATTTGAGAATTTTACTATCTAATTTGTCATAAATAGATTCCAAAAATTTAGAAAAACGAGTCTGTTGTCATTTCAAATAGGCTCTACGGTTTTTCAAACTCTTAATTCTTTCGTCGGACATTATGAATTTATTCAAAGTACAATTTTGTATTTCTAGGGAGCCTTGGTTAGAAATCGCACGCCACTGAAAAGAATTGAATCTCTGCTATGTGTTGTTGCAACGGCGAGCTGATACTTGAGGTGATGACAGACTTATGGATTGTGGCTGTATGCTCGGAACTACGAAATTCGAATTTCGAAGGGTCTAGCGTTACGATTTTATGAATATTATGGAAATATATTGAAGCAGATATTCCCTTTCGAAATTTCAACGAATTTCTAATGTGAACAATATAATTTTACGATGTATAATGAATGAATATGATCAATGTTGTGAATTACCCGCCGAAGTCCTACGCACCGTTAGGATCTGGCGTCTAGGAGGTTCGAAAGTTTTCAAAATCAAACTGAACGGTTAAAGAAAAACACACTCTAATTTGATTTCTAGTTGTAAAATGAATATACTAGACTAGTGCCGATACGAAATAATCTATCGTTTGAAAATATGAATAAAAACGTAAAAAACCTATTCTGAATATTTGAGCCGAGCCTCGGCGTTTTCGACCTTAAGCTTATCGCTTCGAATTCCGATCCCGACACAAATATTTAAAACAGGTTTTTTACGTTTTTGTTCATATTTTCACACGATCGATTATTTCGTATCGGCTCTAGTCTAGCATATTCATTTTACAACTAGGAATCGAATTAAAGTGTGGTTTTCTTTAACCGTTTAGTTTGATTTTGAAAACTTTCGAACCTCCTGGACGCCAGATCCTATCGGTGCGTAGGACTTCGGCGGGGAATTCACAACAATCAACAAATTGTTTATTGATTTTCTTTCGATATGTATGATCGATCGATTTTTCGTTAGAAAAGATTGTAGATTGAAATGGAAAAATAAGGAACTCAGTTTCCAGGTTTGCGATGATTCCTTGCGTGTCCAAAGTGATTGATTGGACCAATGTGTGTCCAAGGTATCCTGATCGATATGTTCGATGGATCGATGTGTGATGTGTCCGGCTAGATAGATACGATGTATGATGTATATCCGGTTCCATAGGACCAATGTGTGGGTCTGCGGGGTCAAAGGATGCTTTCCTTCACGTACCTATAGATTTTGCACCTGTTTCGTTGGTTTGTTAAATGGACTGTATGAATGGTTGATTGATGCATTGATTACTTTTAGTTTGGTTTATTGATAGAACAAGAAACTGTTCAAAATGGATGATTTACAAATACATTCATGTGTATGCTTGTGTGACTGAATAAGTAATGTTATCCCTCTGCTGGGATATAGGGAATAACGCAGCTTCACCTAAGTGGATGCTGCGTTCATGCGTGCCCTTTCAGGGTTCGCTGAGCTATTAAGACGCAGTGGCGTCGTAAGGAACTGCACACCTATTATAAATCGTTACGTGCAAAAGTTTCTGTTTTTCAATTTCCCAGAGATCCTGTAAAAAGATGACAATGACCGAATGCAATATTTATATAGAGAAAGACAGTTTCGAAATTCACGACGATACTGAAGTAAACAATGGTAGTAGGTATGCATAAAACATTTTGTAGTTGCTCATAGTGTAGAAAGGCTGTTATTCTGTACCAACTTCAGATAGTTGATTTATTAGTAAACCAAGGAAAATTCCCATATTAACTGATAATGGATTGTCCTTCAATTTTTCCAAATCAACCTAGCTACATGTCTTCTACCATTGTTCAATTAAACAATGCGTCTACAAATACCTCCAAAAGAACTGATTCTGAACATCGAAGACAAACATTAGTTTTTCACCATGACAAAATTCATAACTACTGGCACAATCAGGCTTGGATTCAATCGATTTCACACTTTCATGTCAATTTTAAAGAAATGGTTTTTCTAACTTCTCTTTCAACGTTTAAGAAAATGATTTATTATAGTTTATAAAAAAAATTTTTCCAGGGTAAGGTATCCAAAATGTCGTCGGGGTTCAATATTTTCACCAACCTGAGAATGAAAGATTTTGAAAAAATCAATATATCCATTTCCAAATTCGATTTATAGATGTTCGAAATTCAGAAACTCAATATAATGAATAGGATCAATTCAACTCCAGATTCGTCTGCTTCTACGAGCAGTTCCCCCATAAGTTCTTTAAATAATCACTAAAAAAAATTTATACGGATGACATTGGCACCTCTCAAATTATCAAAAAGACCTACAATTTATTCTTCAGACTTTTTGTGGCTATCTTCAATCTTCCATTTTCCAGGTGCATAATAGTGAAAGTATGCATTATCGGTTCCATGGCTTATATCTTTTCATTTCTCTTTCGATAGCCGTTATGTTTTATTGATATTAAACGCTTCAGAATCTCGAATAATACCTATTCTGATGGTAATCTTTTGGAACTCAGTAATACGGCTAACTTCTCGTGGTGAGTTCTGGATTATTTGCGATAAAGGATTATTAAACTAATCAGAAATAAACGAAATGCTGTGTATTTCTTTTTCACGAACAGTTCTTAGTGATATCACATTAAAAGCATTTCGAAAATCACACCGTTAACTGTAAAGTGACTATGACATCGGTGCTCAATCTCCTCTTTTCCCTGCTTCGTGACACTCCTTTAGCAACAACAGCAACATCTAACGTTCCGGCCTGTTAATTCACGTAGGCCTTGACTGGGTGCCTTTTCATTTTCATCGAACTGATTAATCGGTGTATCTCCCTCTCTTTTCTCTTATGCTCTCCACCAAAGAAGAGAGGGTTAGGAGTTAATCGATTGATCAATTCGATGAAAATAAAAACGCACCTAATCTCCTTGTAATCTACTACAACTACATGGTTATGTTATTTGTATCGTGCTAATGCTAATGCTATTATTTTTAAACTTGGAACCATGGAGGTAGGAAAAAAGGTAATAGAACTCTGTAAGTTAGATAACTTTCCCAACCATTGCTTACTGTGAGCGATAAATGTACTAATAACTACGCCATGTTGCCAAAAGCTCAAAACTGTACCGAACGCTGCCGGCGCGACCTGTCTTGACCACTTGGGATAGGCCGAATTGATAAATATATTGGTTACCACGAATTTGTATATTTGTAACACCCCACTAATAAATATATTGTGTTTCGTAAAAAATAAATATATCGGTATAATAAAGAAATATATTGCTGCAACTAATAAATATATTGACTTGAAAATACATATATTTGAAAACACACTTTTGTTCCAAACGGCACCTAATATGAATGAGCTGTCTGATAAGGAGGGATGGATATTTTCGTTTTCTTACTGGAAATCAACGCCAATGTCGTAAAAATTATTTCTGAAGGGATTCTTGATTCTTTGTTTCTTCCTTCGAAAATAGAATGTCTCAGTACAAAAGACTAATAAGATTTCAAGGAACTAGAAAGTTTGGAACTTATGTTTAAGATATCGTCTCATTTTAGTGTATAACTCATTTTGATATGAGTGTCCGTAATTGAATAGAAAAACTTAAACTCGTTGAAAAGAATTGACAATCCCAAAAATAACCATTCAAATCAAAAAAGTGTTCTGAGGTAACTTAGGGGAGATACTAATTGTATTAAATACGTAAACGCAGAATGGCCCCTGTTTAGGGTGGGCAAAATTAGTGAAATCTGAACTACAACTTCTTCAACTTAGTAGATAGAAGGAAAAATTAATGGATCGTGGATAGTGGCTACGTTTTTTCGAGAAACTCGTAATGCTGTCAAATGAATTTTTTTGCTTTCTTGTTATAAACCAAAATTGACATTTGGGTAGATTAAACTTTCGACATGATCTCCTATTCCTGTTTGTGCTATGAACTTGGAATGGAAGTATTTTCTGACAATTTTTGTATAGCTATCCATCTAGTGGCTCGTTCTGATTTTTTCGAGGATGTCCTTGCTTGTCTTCACCAGAAAGTTTTATTTTCTTTCATGGAAACGATGGTATGAATGAATAGAAAATCACCATATATATCTGTATTTCGAAAATATATAAGTCATTTATTTCCTGTGGCGCACTGTGATATTGTTCAAGGAGTTTTTTGCTGAGCGTATTTATAACGAAGTTATATTTTTTTGTGGAAACAACAGTTTATTATGACTCATATTTTAATTTTTCCTATTTTCGAATGCGATATATCTAACCCATAAACAATACTTTTCAAAGTTGCCCTCCAGTGGTCTTCCTATTTTGCAACTCTTGGTTCAGAATTATAACGCAACGAAGCCATAGTTAGTCAAATTTGGTAAATATTTTCAAACAATTTATTTTCAGTTCTTATAGCTCATTTAAAATTATGGTGCGAAATTTGTATGATATAATACTTTGAATGTATAAAGGTACTTTCAAGACTTCCTCTGGTGTTAATTTGGAAGTGCGTTTCGTTGCAGTTTCTCGAATTTTTCTGTAGAAAGTTATTTTCGCACTGGACAGATTTCTTTTATACACTTGTTTCGGTCGACTGTCCTGCTTTCCTTGAAACTGATGAATGCATCTTCATAAAATACTTCGGAATAATTTCTGTTATGATATCACGAGTGCACAGACAATATTTTATCATATATCAGGAGATATATAATAATATGTTTTTCATTCGAAACATTAGCACAAAGTTCGTGGTTTCGATATTAACAAAACACCGTTAAATGTTTCCAAATAAAATTATGTGTTTGTATGTTTGTGTGTGTATTGTACAAAGTTAAATATCTGATTTCTTGATGTTTTTCATAACTTTAACCGAAGGGTCACATTTTGAAGAATTCGAAGGAATTTCACTGACGTTGACTTTCACTTTGTTTTGGCAAGCGTCAGCGAAAATCACTATGGAAACATTTACATTTCAACAGGTGGCAAAACACCGAAATGATTAAGTGACGTCGTCATCGTATATTCACCTAATCAATGCACGGTTACTACGCAAAGTTAACAGATGGTTGAGTCAAATGATGCGTATACGCAACACTATGAAACTGATTTTTCTATTATGATTGAGCCTAAGCGAAGAAAAAGGTACTTCACCATTTTCAACGGTTTTATATTCATCAAAAAATGGCATATTTGAATGCCAGACCTTTTGAATGTCTATATGAATTTTTGAACTGCTCAAATTCACCCCAATGAACCATGAATATCACATATTTCATTATTTTCATTTTCAGATCAGATGGAAAAAAAACCTGTGGTTGATAATGTTTCATTTCATAATGTTATGATAAATACAATCTTTGATTCCAGTTTGAACATTGTCGAACTATTATAAATCATAAAGGAGTGGGAGTAATGTGGGGAGTTGCGTGAAAGCATCATTGGTCGATAAGCATTAGTCGGTTATATAACTAACAGCAGGTCGGAACAAGTTGTCTCGCATTTGGAAGGAGATTTATCATCTTGTAAAAGTGTATTTACTGTGTTAAAATGACAAAATATTTGAATCAGAAAGAATAAGAGCTGGCTCTATAAGAAGTTGTGGAAAATCTGGACGAACGTAGGAGAAATGAAAGAAGTAAGTAAGATACTTTATTTTCATTCTATGACATTCTGATATTCATGCAATGTTTCAGATCGAATAGATGCGGTATATATTCCTCCAGATGTTGATGAGTGGACAGATGAAAAGCATTTCATAGAATATTCCGGAAATATTCAGGAAAATCATTATTTAGATATTGCCGATACTTTCTAATTTTATACAATTTAAGATAATTGATACGGTTTGAATTATGAAACTCATCATGTCAACAAGATAAAAAAATTCAGGCCATATGGAATCGACGGCCAATTGGAAAAAAGACGACCACAAACATTAAACAGTACCAACTTCGAATGAAACGGAATGCATTGAAAATGTACAAATTGAACTCGGAGGCAAAACACCATTAGAAATTTCGTCAAATTTTTCGATCATGAGGTTTCGCAGCTTATAGTGGATAATTCTATAAAGTATGCAAAAGACAATAATCGACAGAATTTTGTACTCACAAAGAATGAGCTATTGAACTCCATTTGCATTTTGGCTTTGTCGGGATATCATACCCTACCATAGACACATATGTATTTAATAACAGAAGAAGACAAAGGTGTAGATATTGTCAAAAATTTCTCCATAAATTCCAAAGCCATAAAAAGGATCGTGCATTTATCAGACAATAGGTAAACATGTGAGATTTGGTTTTCAACTATGGTGTATTTGTTCTGCCGAAGTATATCTGTTCGAATTCATTCCTGATGGCGCAGTTACCCAAGTAAACCGAAAAACGAACTTGGGATAGGAGCAGAGGTTGTTTTGGATTTACTTACCATAGTGATCCAAAATGAGGAACCGATATCTTTTTCGATAATTTTTTTTCTTCGTATAAACTCTTCACAGTCTCGAAACAGAAGGGATATTATGCAACGGGAAAGTAAAACGAATGAATGCCCACTAGAATCCACTAAAGTAATTTCGAAGCAGAATAGAGTTTCCCATAGCTCTGTAGTCGATGAAAAAACAGGAATTTTACTCGTCAGAGGGGATGATAATACTGTTGTTACACTAATTTACCCATTATAATATCCAATCATGAAAACTGCCTGCAGGTTTGATAGAAACTCGAATAAAATAGAAAATGTTCCACAACCACAAGAGATTTTTGCATACAACGAGTTCATGGGAAGTGTTGATCTTCACGACATTGGAATAGCAAACTACAGAACCAGAGTTTTGGGAAAAAAGTGGTGGTGGCCTTTATTTTTGAACGCCTTGAAGAGTGTACTTGTGAATTCCTGGAAAATATATAACCTGGCGAATGAAAATAAAATGTTTCAGATAGATTTCAAGTCTTACGTTGCTTCGCGACTTCTGAATTTGAAACAATAAAAAGTGAACCTGTGTATATCAATGTACCAAATGAAGTACGGGCAGATCAGTCTGGACACATAAATTTGAATCATGAGGAGAAAATGGGAAGACGCTGTAAATTATGTCACAGCCAAACAATATAAATGTGTGAAAGTGCAATGTATATTATTTATGTATTGGGCCAATAATGCATACACGCAACAGCATTTTTTCCTGAATGTATTACAAAAAAATGAGTCATTATTTTTTTGTTCTAGTTTGACAATTATTCAATAAAAAATAACATGGTTGATTATTTTTTTTCCGTTTTCCTCGCCTTGATCTTAATTGGAATTATGAGTTATTCAGACTTCCTCATAACTAAGAACAATTTCATTATGAAACATGTTCGATTGCATGTCAGCAGAAGTTCAATGATATTGAAAATAATTCAAACAAAAAAAATCCAAATTTCTTTTTAGTAATAGAAATCGGTTCATAGAGAAAAATGAGTTCCAATTATAATAAACTAACATTACCCCAAGGACGAATATCTGTCAATTAATCAACAAATATTCCACCTTGATCAGAGGTAATCAACCAAAACACCTACACTGAAAAAGTGGCGTCCTAGGAGAATGATTACGGCCGTTTCACACTTTTTACTGATCTTCAAATCTTTCAAAACTGCAGAATAGGAATCACCTGTCAGATTGATCACTGCAGTATAATTACATACAGCACGTCATCTCCCAGAAGCATCTTGCGATTCCGAACCTTCGAGTGCAGTATACTTTCATCTATATGCAAGAAGTTGATCCTTTTGTAGTATCAGGTCGCTGCATCTGCGATAATGCAGTTTACAACCTCAGTCACTACTTCGAAATACTCAGTTCATGTGGTTTCCCACAAGAAAATAACTTTCAATATTTAACAAAGATAGGAATCAGTTCATGAAGAAAACAGAGCTCCAGTAATAATGAACTAACGTAACCACAAGGACGAATATCGATAAATCAAAGAATATTCCAGCTTGATCAGAGGTGATGATCCAATCAGCCAAAATATCTACACCTACTCTTAACAAGGTGGAATATTAGTTGATTTATCGACAGATGAATATTAGTTCTTATATAATTTATCAGAATTGAATTATTTATACTGAATAAGTGATATCTAGAGAATCAGAAAAGTTCAATGAAAAAATTCAATTTTGCATACAGCTTCATTCCAGGGCTTAAAATATAACACATTCATCAAAAAAAGATTTCATGATTGTTTCGCCACTCTATCCTTTTCTGTTGATAAATTGCAAACTTTTCCTTGGTAAATAAAGGGAAAGGAATTTTTGTAGGCTCTATTGCAACGGAAAAACGATTCCATGGTTTCGCTTACTTGAAATGGGTACTGAAGTGTTTGGAGGGCGTGTTGACTTTCTCCAGAATCAACACATCCTTGCCGTGTTCCTTGAGCCTGACCGTGTTAGCTTCCACATCACGTAGGATTCTATTGAAATTTTCCTTGTCTACTCTCAGGAAATGGCAATTGTTTTCTCTCAGGACAATAGTTGCAGCTCTGTAATAAAAGAGAAAATCTATATAAGAGTAATCACTTGAGTGGAAACCGGATTGAATCGTAAGATTAATAATTCCGTTGTTTACATCCGTGAAAACTATGACGGAAACAGAATTATTATCCTCAATTCCAAGTCACTATAGAGCAATGATTTTTCTTTGGTATAACCTTTGTACTTGGTACTTTTTTACGTAGAATTCTGTCTCGCGGTCAGAAGTTTTCTGAACTCATTTATTGTGGATATGGATCGTCATGGTCTGCTAGGATATACATTCGTTCAGCTTATATATCCCAAATAGATGAGAAAATCTCTGATAAGGCCACTGAATTTTACGTGAAAAAATTCAAAAATAATGAACTGTCGTCAGCTTTTACGAGCTTGTTCAAATTCATTGCCACAGCAGTCACCTGTTCACGTATTGTCCCAGCAAAACGCACCTTCACCTCCTGATGAGAAGATTTGGCGATTTTCTTTTAATATAGTCCCAACGAAATTCTACATGAACCTCAAACTAGCTTTTTTCAGATCAATGCTATTCGATATGTTTTCCCAGAGATATATACAGTGTGTCCACGGATTGGGTGCCGGTGAGGTGTAAATGACGAAAAATTTTCGAAGTAGACCTGATATTCTAGGAATCGCTCCTGCTTGGTATCGAACTAAGATGTTGAGAAAATGAGCCAAATCAATTTATATACAGGGTGGTTTAAAACTGAATTAATGAAAATTCTTAAGAATAAAGTACCTTTGTTCTAAAAGTTATTGAGAAACGTTTTTTGGCATGACGAGCTGCTGCAGGAACTCAAGTTTCAGATAAATCAGCCTACCTTGACTTTATAAGTTGGTCATGAACTTTTTGAATACGTGACGTTTTTTTTATGATCAAAATTTGAATTTTTAAACTATATTTTCAACAGGATTACGTGATACCGCAACATTTGGCCAGCGTTCATGGAATTGTCTTATTACACCCTGATACGAAATGTCTGTACCCAAGCACTACACAATAAACACTCTTTGTTCTATGGTCAGCATGTTTTTAACTGGAAAATTTTCGTTTATGACGAATTAAATTTACGTTTCAAGTCACGTCTGGCATTTGTAACCATGGATATTATCAAATATTTTCATAACCTACTGACAAAATCAAAGTCGATCGATTCATCTGAGAATCGAGATTTAGCCGTGTCTTTTCTTTTGATTCTAAACAACTTTTCTCAATAAACTTTCTCGATATCTTTCCAAGCAAAGGTGCTTTATTCCAAACAATTTTCCTTGAATCAGTTCTGAACCGCCCTGTTCATTGATTGATTTGGCTGATATTCTCAACATCTTAGTTTGAGACCAAGCGGGAGCGATTCTCAGAATATCAGAGAATAACTCTGAAATTTTTCGTCATTTACACCTTACCGGTACACAATCCGTGGACACTCTGTATATATAATGTAATGAGTACCTCAATATACGGAATAATAATAATAATAATAATAATAACCTTTATTCAATTCATAGGACATTTGAATGTACAAGAATAAATGTCAAAAAAAAAGCATAAAAGCTAAAGGGTTACATTCCTTTCCCTCTTACAGAAATCCATAAATTCATCCACATTATATGGTTCACATTTCATTATAAATTCATCTAATTTTCTAATAAACAAAGTTTCCCTATTTACATTACGAAATTGCTTTGGTAGGACATTATACAATTTAATACACATATACATAGCATTATTGTGGGTCACAGTTAAAGAGTGTACTGGATAGAGATATTGATCAATTTTCCTTGTTTTTAAATTATTATTTTTGAACTTCTCGAATAATTCTTTGTGCTGCAGAAGAAACTTTATGCAATTATAAATGTAAAGTCCAGTCAAGGTATGTATTCTGTGAGCACGGAAAACACCCCTGCATGTTTGCCTGTATTTCATACCAAATATAGATCTTATCTTCATTTTTTGCTTAACAAATAGGCTTGATATAAATGAACTATTGCCCCAGCACACAATACCATAAGACAGGTTAGATTGGAAACATGAAAAATAAACAACCCTCAATGTAGGAATATCTACAGACTTTTTCAAAACATTTATGGCCTACAAAGACGAATTTAATTTCTTGTTCAACTGATCTACATGATTTTTCCACTTCAATTCGCTGTCAACATAAATACCCAAAAATTTAGTAGAACCAGCAATTTCTACATTAGTGTTCTCCAAAACTACACTACTTGGTAACTGAGTTTTTGATATAGAATTATGAAAAATTACACATTCCGTTTTTCCAGCATTTAATTTCAAGCCATTCATGGAACACCAGTCCTTCACATCGATAAATGCGCTATTCAATCCCTCAACCAACTTTACTAGATCATTTAGTAATTTCAGTATATTGGTATCATCAACATACAAAATCATATTAAGCAACTGACTAATATTGAAGGGCAGATCATTGATGTAGAGAATGAAAAGGAGTGGACCTAAAATGCTGCCCTGTGGCACACCATGAGTGATCTCTTTTTCTTCAGATATAAAAATATTGTTATCAACATTAATACGCACTTTCTGTTTTCGGCCTTTAAGATATGATTTCATTAACTTGAGTTGATTGTCTCGAATTCCATCAGCTTTGAGTTTCTTTAAAAGTATATCATGATCAACGTAATCAAACGCTTTAGATAAATCCAGAAATAAACCAATCGGAATTTTGCCTCTCTCTAAAGCTTCTATAACTTTTTGAGTTAGTTCAAAAACTGCAGTTGTTGTATTTTTCTTATTCATGTATCCATGTTGGGCTGGGCAGAAAATTTCGTGTTTTCTGAAAAACTTAACTAGACGATTGGCCAAAATCTTTTCAAATATCTTAGAAAAAGTTGTTAATAGATTAATCGGTCGGTAGTTGTCAAGATCATCCTCAGTACAAGACTTATGTATAGGTGAAACAATTGAAACTTTAAGTGCACTTGGAAATATACCAGTTATAAAGGCCTTATTAATGATACACTTTAATGGCTCAACAATCAAGTGAATAACCTTTTTTATGACAAAATTAGGAATTTGATCATGACCTGATGATAAAGAATTTTTCAATTGCTGGACTACTCTAATAATCTCCTCTGATTCAATTTCAAAAACAAAGAAGGATCCACTTACGTGCTTCAATCTACCATTGTATTCTGTTTGTGGTATCATTACATTATTGAAAGCAACATTGACAAAATAGGTGTTGACAGATGGTAGAGCTTGTTTTTTGGAACTACCTTTACCAGTTAATGATTTAATCAATTCCCAAGTTGTTTTAGTCTTATTATCAGAGCATATGATCTTTTTTGCTAAATAGTTTTGTTTTTTTTTCAGTAATCTTCTGATCATATTGCTTTTTGATTGTTTTGTATTGTTGAATATATTCTGGTTCATTAAGTGATAAGACATAAAGTACATCAAGTTTCTGCCTCAAATCAGAAATCTCAGGATCATTTTTATAACTAACATTACATTTATTAGAAATGCGCTTACTATCTGTTGTAACCGTAACAAGTGGAAAAAAACTGTGAAACATATTGCCAAAATTATCAGAAAAGAAATCCCACATCTCATCGACCTGTTCATCACCAAATACACCTAAACCACTCCAGTCAAAAGATGCTAAATCACTCATAAATTTATACAAATTCTTATCGTTGTATTTCTAACCATTTTCTTGTAAGCTTTGTGGTAGGATGCGTTTTTAATTTCAAAAGACATGAATTGTGCCCAATGGTCAGATAAATGCGGTTGAACTACTTGAACTGTGCACTCCTCTATATTGGTAAAAACATTATCGAGACAAGTAGACGAGTGATGTGTAATTCTAGTTGGCTCTCTTACTAGCATTCGCAAATTGAAACTATCCATAATTGTTGTCATGGCACAGGTGTTATTATTATTTTCTATAAGAAAATCAAAGTTGAAATCTCCTACAATAATAATAACTCTGTCGTTATTTTCCAAATTAATAATATTCAATATTTCAATTAGCCTTTCAAAAAATATGTCTGCACTAGCATAAGGTGGTGTATCCGGCCTGTAAATACATAGTAACATTAATTTGAAATCACCCATATAGTAGGATTCCAAAGCACAACATTCAATAACTCCTGAAACAGAGAATTTAGAAATATCTGACCTGTCTTTGCATAAGAATTCATTCTTAGCATAAATAACCGATCCTCCATGTAGTCTATCCTTTCTGCAGTAACTGGTTACTTTCATATATCCATTAATATGGTAGCTGTCAAGTTGCTCTTCAGTTTGCCAATGTTCTGTTATTGCTAGAAAATCAATGTTGGTGTCCCTAATGAAATCCAAAAGTGCATTATATGATGTATTCAAGCATTGTATATTAATAAGTGCGACTTTGAATATTTTTGAATTGCATTCTGAGAGTTGTTTCAGGTGTGCAGACTGTTCTTCTTCCATTGAAAAAAATTTCTGAAACTGAATTCCCTGACTACCACTCCTTCAGGCCAAAATGCTTCATCACAAATTGACTTGAAATCTTCTTCTTCTGTAACACCAATTGTGAACGCTGAATTCTCACCCTTCGTCTCAAGTTTCTTAACCTGAAGACCATTAATTTCTTTAGTTTGCTTCATATAATCTTCCACATCTTTCACCGTTATTTCCTTTCCTTGAATTTTTCCCAGATATATCCATTTCCTTTTCTTTGCTCCATGTAGGGATGTCTGACCAGACTTTGTACCAGTGCAAATAATTTTATTGAACTGTTTACCTTTTTTCTTTCTGGTGACAGTTTGCCATTCTCTTTCATTCTGTTCAATATTATTCACAGAATCTCCATCACTTGTAGTTTTCGATATGTTATTTTTAGTGGTTTTCATAATTTCACTAAAATTTTTCTGAGTTTGTTTAGGTTTCACTCATAGACATATTAAACTCTCTGGACACGGCGTACGAATCCATTTCTGAAGAGTCGAATGGGGATAATGAACCAAGTGAGAGGTCCAAGAGAGAGATGGAACTGGAGCGGGCAGACCATAGAAAAGATACACGATTAAAATAACATGCGACTAGTGACAGGGACATGAAGGAAATCGGCCAATCAGAGAAAACAAGGAATGGCGGTAATTTTGAACTTCACAACGTGATTGATGACTGTTCTATATGGTGTGTCTTTGGTTCTGTGCAGTATTTTATCTCGAACTGATATTCCTCATTGATTTTGATCATCAGAGTGTAGCTTTCGAGTAATTATGGAAAAACAGATGATCAGCCGGCCATAACTCCAAAATCTTAAGGGAGCATGATATATGTATAATGATTAACGAAACTTCGGACCAGTATTATAAAAATTATTTTGACCCCTAGAAGTCCCATTTTTCAACCACAATCAAAATAGTTCTTCGGGAATTTAGTTCGTTAACGATCATAAAACCAAGACCGCAGACCTGCCAGGCGGACGGACAGAATCCAGTTTGATCACAATTTTTTCATCAGTAAGAAAATTTTTTGCTCAAAAAGTACTGACATTGTAACGGAAGGATATCGCGCTCTTCTTTCCAACAAAAAGCGCGCAAAAAATGAACAAATTCACAGTTATTCATGCAAGGTAAACTCACTTTCACGTTTTCCCCTTTTTTTATATCTCCTCGTACAATTAATGGCACAACAAGAATTCACCATTATTCGTTTGACAGTGAATCCGGTTTCTATTCAAAAACTTACGAAAACACAAAAAACGAAAACAACACGAAAATTATATCTTACATACAGTCTTTATACTATAAATCAAAATCTGCTTTGAAATACTTCGGAAAACAAATGTGACTTTCAAAACTTTCGAAAAAAATGCATTTCAAACAGATTCATTATTATAGTCTATGGCTTCAAACTGATCTGTCTTATTTATGCCGTATTCTATGATGGTTTGGCCCGCCCTAGTTCCCTCTTTGTCGGCCCGCTTCCTCTCTCTTTAAGCCATGTCCAAATAGTTTTATAGGTCTATGGTTTCACTTGATTTTTAACCTCAATCGATATTCCATCAGAGTTGTTTACCACTACTCTGTGACAATTCGCTGACATCTCCGTTTTAAGATTTCGCGCCTGTTCCATAGAATTGGATACGACAGTGCCGGAGGTTGAACTTGAAGTCGATATCTTATCATGAGAAGTCATGTTTACCGGTTTTTTCACTATATTATTACCTGTTCTTATTTGATCTTCGAGGCTTGATATTTTTTCTTTCAACAGATAATTATTCTCAATCAAGATTATATTTTTACTCTTCGTTTCTTCTAGTAGTGATTTTAGATAATCAATTTCAATGCGAAGCATCGTGTATTTCACCATCCTCTGCTGCAACGTGATGGCAGGCTGTATTTTTTTTGCCAGCTGCTTTTTTCAAACATGAAGGATGAAAAATATAATCACATTTGAAACATTGTGCAAATTCACCGACCTTACGTTTGCAGTAATCGCAAATATTTTCTGAATTCTCGGATTTCTCGGTAACACACGGACTCGGAGCCCGTTCGCTTGATACATCTTCACTCAACGACATCTTGACAACGAATGCATTAATTAGGTGAATGTTACCCATTTCCGAATGCGACCTTTGTAATCAGAAAAAACCTGCTCCACAAATATCGAGTCTCTTCTCTTTGTCGTTTTTTCTCAAGTGATTGTGTTTGCGTACGGCCTCATCCTCAGAAGAAAACACAATAAACTCTGAAGAATCTACTTATAGACTGGATACAAGCATTGTTGGTTTGTAGTTTGATTTGAATTCATGAATTGGTGAAAACCATCCAATTATTTCACAGATTCAATATATAATTTTGCCGATAGCTCCAAAAATATCGTAAAGATCGTATCGAATGGAAATTCAGCACAATCAAAAATGACATTTTTAAGACTCTCACGAGATTTCTGCACGACCATAAGATCAGTAGACCGCCAAATATGAAATATTTTAAAACAATATTTAGAACTGTTTTTTACGCGCTTGCTCTAGGGAACAGCGCATTACCATTTCGTCACGATGTCTGTAATTTTCGAATTTTGAGCTGGAAATAGTCTTAAACGATTGGGCTCAACTCCCTGAAGAAGAATCCGTGGTCAAATTCAATTCTGTTCATCTATCCGTCTAGCTGTCCATCCGTCAGTTTGATCTCTAACTTTCGAAGGAGAAGACTTAGCGACTTGGAATTGTAAGATCAGGTTTGAAGTCCAAATATTCCAATTAAGTCCGTTAATGGATGAAATCGAATAGATAGTTTTGGAGTTGGGCCCATTTGAAGTTATAAAATTAAAAAAAAATTATTCGAAAGTTTTGGAAATTTTTGATGAAAATTTTGTTGTTCTCTGAAAATATCGACTAGATTTCAGTAAACTTCGGCACAAACCTCAGAATCAGTATTTTACAGCAATGCTTTGAATTTCAATTCAATCCGATATTTACTTTCGGAGATAAAAAGGAAAAAAAATATGCCAAATTTCGTTGTTATTTGGAATTTTAAGGTTATTTCCGCAATATCTCAAGAAGTACGAATGCAATCCGATTGAAACTTCATAATCAGTGGAGATAACCAAACTCGCAACTAGGTACGAAATTTCGTGTTGATCTAAAAGCTCCTGACCTCAAGTCAGTGCTTTTCTAGTTTTTCATCTGATTGAACGATCATCACGAGATTCTGCACACATTTGCTGTCCAGCAGTTGCCAACTATTTACCAAGTTCATCATAATCAGATCAGCATTTTCTGAAGTATTTCGTCAACGACAGCAATGTCTAGGAACTAACCAAGAAATTTGATATTTTTATTCATATATCCCGGAAGGATAACATACTATCAAATCAAAATTTGAACACTGTTGCTGAATAGTTGTTTCATGGTCTACATCAAAATTTTTCGAAATTTAATGAATGGTTCGTGAAAAAATTAATTTTTCAAATGAGAATTTGAAAATGATAGAGAAGGAATGTTTTCTCAATTTCATACGATCTATACGATATAAGTACCTACAGAGTTAATGTCAATTCCTTTAGTTGATTCATTGAGGATATAACTCCCAAATTTCATACAGCCACAAAATTTTACAACTTTCTGTTCCAATATCTCCTAAAATAAATATAGTATGACATAATCACAAGGACGGATACCTGTCGATAAATCAACAAATATTCCCCCTTGATCAGAGCTAATCATCCAATCAACCGAAACATCTACACCGAAGAAGCGGATCCAAAGAGAATGACTACAGCTGTTTCACAGTTATTACTGATCATCAGGTCAACTTACCTTGGATAAAACCATGATGTAAACAAAACATGGTGTGCTCATCTGTGATCTTATTTACCAATGATGACTTCACTTTTTCATTCAAATTCAAAGCACAGAATATATATACTTATATTTAAATCTGGCCGACGTCACTTCTTTTTCAGATGACCACACCATGTTTTTTACATCATGGATAATACCGCAGGGGGAATCTCGATGCTTGTCACCTTTGAGATGGACCGCTGCAGTATAACAACACACACCGCGCCATCCTCCAGGAGCATCTTGCGAATCCCACCTTCAAACTGAAAGTTTAAGCTTTCTTGCTGAATATTTGCTTGAAAATTATTATTATTATTATTATTATTATTATTATTATTATTATTATTATTATTATTATTATTATTATTATTATTATTATTATTATTATTATTATTATTATTATTATTATTATTATTATTATTATTATTGTTATTATTATTATTATTATTATTATAGAGTTTTATCGCACGCTTTTACGGTTAGGCTTTTGAAACTGGTCAGTTACATCATGGAAGGATTTGAAAGGGGAGATTATACGTTGGTATCATTGTTAGATTTGAGCAAAGCATTCGACTGTGTCTCACCTCGAATTCTTCTGGCTAAGCTCAAGTATTTAGGTTTTACGTAGAGCAGCATTAAACTGCTCCAATCTTATCTTTCCGATAGGCGTCAAAAAATCTCAGTGGGTGAAAAGGATTCAGATATGCAGACTATCCCATTAGGACTACCTCAAGGTTCGGTCCTCGGACCAATCTTGTTTTTAATTTATATAAATGACTTTCCATCATGTCTACCAACCGAAGTGAAATGTGTTTTATTCGCAGATGACGCTTCACTCCTTCTGAGTGGACCGGTGCTCGGTCAGTTGTTAGGGGACTCGCGTAAGATACGGTCGAATGCAAAAAATTGGTTCAATTCGAATCAATTGATGCAGAATCAAGAAAAAACTAATATTTTGGTATGTTCACTGAGATCCATAGCTGAGAACTTGAAAGGAAATGTAAAATTTCTAGGATTACATTTAGATCCTTAGCTCACTTGGGATGTTCACTGTGAGGAACTCTCTAGAAAATTGGGCAAAAACATTTTTGTTATCCGTACTCTTGCACTGAAAGTCTCGATTGAAATATTGCTGACAGCCTACCATGCACTGTGTCACTCTTTGATGAATTATGGCATTTTACTGTGGGGTCACACCACACATGCTGCAGGAAAAAATTTTTCACTACAAAGAAAAGTTATCCGAATTATGGATAACTTAGACTATCAAGCAGATTGCAGAAATTCTTTCAAAAAATTTGGAATTCTGACCGTTCCAAGTGTGTTCATTTACGAATGTCTGAATTATATTCATGAAAGCAACACACAACTCCTAAATGCAGATGTTCACAATCATAACACGAGAGCACGTATGGATATCAGAAATGAATTCTTTATATTATATAAAACAAAAAATGGTTCGAACTTCTGGGCATATAAGCTATATAATAAGTTGTCTTATTCAATGAGGAACCAAAAGGAACAATTCCGCCTTAGTATTAAGAAATATATTATTGATAATAGTTTTTATTCAATGGAAGAATTCGTTGCTAAGCAGATGTAATAGTAAATTTGTAATGATGACGAATGTAAATCAAAAGATATTAGCATGAATAAACATTATTATTATCATTATTATTATTATTATTATTATTATTATTATTATTATTATTATTATTATTATTATTATTATTATTATTATTATTATTATTATTATTATTATTATTATTATTATTATTATTATTATTATTATTATTATTATTATTATTATTATTATTATTATTATTATTATTATTATTATTATTATTATTATTATTATTATTATTATTATTATTATTATTATTATTATTATTATTATTATTATTATTATTATTATTATTATTATTATTATTATTATTATTATTATTATTATTATTATTATTATGGGTCTCCAGAGACCTAAGTCCGGCTGGATTCACAATTCATTGCAGGAATTTGCGTACAGTGTGGCAGGTGTCAATTATCACTGCGTTTTGCATTTTCCTGATAATGTCTGGATTCAGATGGAGGGATGCTAGATCACCTCTTAGAGTTTTTGATATAAGTCCAACACTTGATATGACCACCGGGACTATTCGGATGCTGTTCAGGTTCCACATCGTCTTCATTTCTACTGCCAGCTCTAAGTATTTTGACAGCTCTCTCTTCAAAAAATTATTTCTACGAAAATTTGGAAAAATTTCTGAATAGTGATTTCTATTATTTTTTACTGGATTCACACGAAATTCCGCATCATGTTGCTCGTAGGAATTTTGCACCTGATAAAAGTCTAAAATCTAAAGGCATCTGTATTTCTTGGAGTTATTGAGAATATAACCTCCTTCAAATTTCAAATAACCACAGAATTCGACACTTTTTTGAAAATGAATTTCGGGATGAATTGAGATTCGAAATATTTTTGTTCAATATCAACCTTCAAGGTATATACCTAATTTCATATCAGCATGTTCGAAAGAAATTTAACAAAACCATGAAAAATTTTCCAACAAATTTTTTTCTGATATTCTGACAACCTAGTGGACTCAAAATTTCTCATCAAATAATAAGTGAATTTCACATATTTTTTTATTTTTTCCATAGGGAATATTGATTTTAATTGAAATTTTCGCAAAGGATTTTCTTTTCAATTTTCTAACTAATGGATCTGGACGGAATTCGCCACGAAGTTGCACGTTGGTCCTTTGAAACAAATAACGAAGTTTCAATCTGATCAATTTGTATTTCATAAGATACCAGGGAATTAACTACAAACCTTCATATTGGTAACTCGATGATAACCAGAACATTCGAGTAAAAATCAAATAGAAGTTATCATTCATAGAAATTTTCGCTCGTGTGTACTTCAAAATTCGTAAAAACATACCTACAAGGTTGAAAATTCCGGAATTTTCAGAGCCGAAATATCTTGGTTTGGATAGTGAATCGGCAAAATCTTAAGTTATAACTAGCTGAAATATTCTTTCTTTAAAATTTGAAATATTTCGGAACTGGAATTTGGTTTTAAGTTTCAAAGTACCATCGTGAAGATGTATGCACTATTTCGCGAGGAACAAACTTGGAAAAAATATTTTCGATATTTCATATTTGTACATATGCTGCTAAAATATCGTACCTTCATAACGAGGAGTTATAAGATGAGTTATACGAAAACTCAGCTTCGCAGCTGTTTCGCGTGAAGAGGAAACTAATGTATTCTGATTTGATAAAATTTTCAACCACAGAACGGAACCAGGAAAATATTTTGTAGAAATTGATGTTTTAAATGGGTTCATTTTTGACAGCATGGGAGAATTGCGAAGATGCCGATAGATAAAGCAAACACGAAACTATTAATTCATGGGAACATATCACGATTAAAAGCAACGTCTTTAGCCGATAAATTCGTGAATTTATCGAATAATGCGCGCTGCCCATATATACAGGGTATTTCATCATAAACTGGTCATCTATAGCCGTATAGATGACATTGGGAAGGTCATTTTTGCCTTATGACATATACCCCGTTTTCGAAGCCTAAGCGAGATACAATGTCAACTTCGAGCAATATTCTGATAGCTGTGGTGATTTATGCGTGAGCTCTGAAATAACGGGTTTTGTTCACATCTCAGTATTTTTAGGTGGTCTCTTCAGTTGTGGTGTAGAATTCTGGAAAAATATTTCAAAATGGCGGAAACCCTACAAAATTGGAATTTTTTGTTTTCAATTGCCAAATTGGGTAGTATTATTTCAATGTATTCAATTTGCTAATATTTTCAGTGAAATAATTTTTCCAAAATTCAAACCCAACTTTTTTTACACGTCTAGAGAGAAATATAATCCAAAATTGTAGAAATCTTTTGAAGTGGAACCAACCTTCATTCTGAACACTGGTGTGAAAACAAAATGAAAAGATATCAATTGGTTTTCATTTTACAGCCTTACAAAGATTCCGCTCAAAGTACTGAAATGATTTTCATTTAAGAATCTGGTGGCCCTACGGAGGCCAAAATTGTGCCAATGGGCCCCCAGAATGACCTGAACAGAAATATGAATTAATAAAAAAAAATTCAAAAAAACTTTGATGGGAATCAAACTTGCTCCACTTACAGACAATAGTCCGAGTATAAATTGGATATATTCTGATTATAATGATGTCGGATACCAAGCAAAGGTAGTTAATCGAATTTGATCCTATTATCCGAATGCGGAGAGAGTTCGATTCCCACCGATGTTTTTTAGAAAACATATTTTTTCCTGATGAATTCATATTTCTATCCAGGTCATTCTGGAGGCCTATTAGCATAAATCTGGCATCCGTGGGGCCACCAGTTTCTTGAATAAAAATGATTGAAGTACTTCGATTGGAATCTTCGGAAGGATATAAAATGAAAACCAATGGATATTTTTTCATTCTGTTTTCACATCGGTGTTCAGAATAAGGGTTAGTTCAACCCCAAAAGATTTCAACAATTTGAGGGGATTTTTTTTTTCATGTAAAAAAATTCTGAAAATTTTTTTTTCGGAAAATCTCAGATAATTGAGTACATTGAAATAATGATATCCAATTTGGCAAACGAAAACAGAAAATTTCAACTTTGCAGATTTTCCGCCACTTTAAAATATTTTTTTCAGAATTCTACACAACAAAAAATACTAAGATGTGACTAAAAACCGTTATTTTAAAGGTCACGCATAACTCACCACAGTTATCAGACTATTGCTCAAAGTTGACATTAAACACCCTGTATCTCGCTTATGCTTCGAAAACGGGGTTTATGTCATAAGGCTAAAATGACTTTCATATGTCATCTATATGGCTATATATGTTTGTCCAGTTTATGATGAAACACCCTGTAGATGCATTTATATATTCTTGGATATTTTTCATGTCATTAGAAATGTTGATGCAAAGTCGTAAGAATTAAATTTTTCAGGGGAAATCGATTTTCAGTATAATTTTTGTATTTCATATGGTACGAAGTCATGTCGCGGTTTGTTATTTAGAGATTTTTGGCAGGTTTTCGGTTTTTTCTGCTACAATAACTGAAAGTATTAATCAGATGATATCACAGTAAAAATCAAAAAGTTCGTTAGAAACATTTTTCTGTCGGATAGAAGTTTCAGAAAATGAAGTAGAATGTTAAAACTAAGATAGAAGTGAACATTGATGGTATTCGGTTACAACAATATTTTTGCTATATTGTATATAATCCATTTTTTACTCCCAAATCAGGCAGGTTTGTTATCAATGATCAATTTGGCGATTATGTTGCCCACAGAATATTTTCTGATGAAGTTAATCCACTAGAATTGGTTACCAAAAAGGTTTGAGAAATTACTAGTTCTGTGTAGCGGAAAGAAGTTTATACAGGGTCCGGAGGAAACCGTCAAATTTCAGGATAAGTTTACACTAGTCAAGATAGTCTCGAAACAATGTTTGGTTTATGGTTGGGCTCTCTGTTGAGAATATACAGGATGATTTGTCCGTTTCGAACGATTTTACTTTTATTGATAACTTTGGTATGACTCATTCAATTTAAATGAAATTTTCAGGGAAGTGCAATATTGATGAGTACATTCATTAATTTCAAACATTTTTTTAAAAATAGGCGGTTGTTATTGTGATAATTCCAAGTTAATTGAACAGGTTGGAAAAACACCCTGTACATCGCGTTTCCAAAACTGCGCTGTCTGTTTTCGATTCTACTATAATAAGCCATCATTTGGGAGTTTCAAATTGTTGTGGCACACTTCTAGTTTTCCGAGAAAATATTATCAACAAAAGATAATGTCGAAATTTCGCTCAAATCGATTCTACTTTTTGTAATGACTCTGGTATGGCTCATCCAATTTTGATGAAATTTGCAGTGTATAACAATCTGAATGAGTACATTCAGTGATTGCATCAATCTCCCTAAATACAGGTTTATAATTGTGATAATTCCAGAATTTCGAATTAATTGTGCAGTTAAAAAAAAAACACCCTGTCGTTTTTAGATTTTACAATAATATTTAATTGTTCAGAGGTTTTCAATTCTTTTGGCACACCTCCGGTTTTCGAAGAACAATTTTTTGAAGAAGAGCATAATCGAAATTTCACTAGGTAGTAAGCCTGTATATTCCAAGGATGCAAAGCAGTTCTTAAGTTCTAAAATATTCCTCTCAAATTCCAAATTTATATTTAATTGCTCATATTCTATATAAAATCATTCGATTCAGAATATATTTCGAGCTTGAAAAGAATACTTTAGAAGTGACGAACAACTTTGCATCCTTAGACAATACAGCTTTCCTACCTAGTGCGGAATACACTCTCTGCTTGTGAGCCAAATTTCGATTATGCTCTTCTTAAAAAATGTTTTCTAGAAAAACCGGAGGTGTGCCAAAGAAATTGAAAACCCCTGAGTAATGAAATATTATTGTAGAATCTGAAACTTATAAGAAAGTTTCGGAAAAACAATGTACAGGGTGTTTTTTTTTTCAACTGCACAATTAATCTGAAATTAGGGAATTATCACAATTATAACCCTGTATTTTGGGAGATTGTTGCAAACACTGAATGTACTCATTCAGATTGTTATACACTGCAAATTTCATCAAAATTGGATGAGCCATACCAGAGTCATTAATAAAAGTAGAATCGATTTGAGCGCAATTTCGACATTGTCTTTTTTTGATAATATCTTCTCGGAAAACTGGAAGTGTGCCAAAACAATTTGAAACTTTCAAATAATGGCTTATTATAGTAGCATCTAAAACAGACAGCATAGTTTTGAAAACGCGATGTACAAGGTGTTTTTTCAACCTGCACAATTAATCTGGATTTATCACAATAACAACCGACTCTTTTGAAAAAAAAATTTAAATTAATGAATGTGCTCATCCATATTGTTCTTTGCTGAAAATTTCCTTGAAATTGAATAAGCCATACCAGTTATCAATGAAAGTAAAATCGGTCAAAACGGACAAATCACCCTGTATATTCTCAACAGAGACCCCAACCATAAACCAAACATTGTTTCGAGACTATCTTGACTAGTGTAAAGTTATCCTAAAATCTGACGGTCTCCTCCGGAACCACCCTGTATAACTTTCGGAAACCTCGTAGAATCTTCCTATTGTGAATGTATTATCGATGGAGTTTTATAAAGTGCTTTTACGTGCTTGTTTTGGGCCACAGCGTATTGTCGTTCCGACACACATCGTCCTGAACGACTAGGTTGAACTTTGAACTCACTCAAGAAGAACCCGTGGTCGAATTCAATTCTCTTCGTCGGTCCGGTGTGTGATTTTACTTTCTATGAAAACGATCTACAGTCTTGTAATTTTCAGAGTTGGTTTGCAGACTAGATATCTCGACTGAGTTCGTTTTCAGGTCAAATCGGCCGCACGGTTTCGGAGGTTCAGGGTCCGGCAGAGAACACGGATGTTTTTGGAACGGTTCGTAGTTCGTACTTCCCCCCCATTTGGTCGACTCTAATGAAAATGTCTCTTTCCTTTTAGGGTTAGCTGCGGATTTGCCAATATTTTCAATATTCGTTAAATTAGAAGCGTCATTTTCGTTTACTCTGAAAGTTTGATCCTTATCGTCACATATTTTCATTGAAGTTACTGTAAGTTCACCTTCCACATTATCTATTTGATTAATTACGGCAGCGTTACGATATTTCATGTTTCTAATTGTAATGTTCTGTATTGGGCCCAGAGGTTTCATGAAAATCAGTATTGGTTTTAGCATCACACGATTGTGAAAGATCGGACTCTGCAATTGAGTTGCTATTGGGGAGGTCATCGGCTGGTCTGGTTTCTTCTTCAAATTCGGAGCCTCTGTAAATATCGTCGATCCTGAATTTTGTCTTTTCTTCATACTCCATTACATCTAGATTGCAATTCTGGCATTCTTCATCACAAAAGCAGCAAAAAATTTTCATTATAAGCCTGGTAGGACTAAACAATGGTTCCGATGGACATCGTGATATTCGAGCTTCAATTTGATGTACTTCGAGGGTACCACTAAAACTATTCAAATTAGCGGCGTCTTCTTGAATATATTCAGTTATATTTTGAATGGTCGCATCCTCGATCGTGAACATTGTTATTGTAGAGCATCTTTGTTGTACGGAATTTATAAACGATTCCAAACCATCAATGTCACCACCTGCAGCAGCAATAGCATCTGCAGTTCTTTTACATGTATCGCCAACGCCATCAGCCGCACTATTGCCATGACCATTCTCACTCAAATGAATACCAAGTTATGTACGGTGGTAAAGATTTGAAAATTGGCTTTAAGGGTGTCCATACAACAGCTGGTGAGTGTGTGATATTTTGATAGACAGTACTAAAACACTTTGTAGATTCTTTGCTGCAAACTACAACAGAATGAAGAATAAGCTGAAGTCTAGTCCCTCTAAAATGATATGCCTTATTCTCTTCACTGTATTTTGTGAACTAATTCTCAGAATAAGCCAAGTGTATTATAGCCTCTGAGTCATTCTGATTTCTTTTTGGTTCCTAAATGATGTTCCAATTAGCGGAGAAATACCCATATAGTGTTCTCATATATTTATATGAGTTGAAAACGAATTTGTAGCTCTCAATTCTTGTTCGGCAAATGAACGATTCAGGCAAGTCCCTGAGGGGTCTTGTTGTCGTATAAATAAATTACTGAAAACTCAAGAAACTCATCAGATTTGTTCAAAATATCTATGTGGATAACAAAAATTTCAATATTAAAAGGTGTCAAGTTTTCGAGGTAGGTGTATATATCATCAACAAAATCGCTCTTGGAAATGTGAGTGTTTTGTATACTGCTGTCTAACCATAATTTGTGCCATTAATTTCAAATCTCATTTTACTCAGTGTTATCTTAGGGTTTGATGTTCATACAAATAAAAAATTAACTGAAAAATAATAATCTTTTATTGAAATAACTTTTCCGTCAGTCTCATTGAGGTTAGCTTCACTATGATAGGTTTGATAGTAAGAATATCCATCGAATATCTGGAATTAATTCTCTGACTCAAGTTTAAAACATTTATCTTTCTTCAATATCATATAGTATTAACTTTAACGTTTTCTCCCGCATCAAGGAATATCCAGTAAATAGACGTCAACAAGCCTATACTCGCACTATTGGTATACGCATGGTTTGAAATATTCAACTTCTGATTATGCTAAATTGAATCACACTTGTTTTTCATCCTTCATCATTCCAGAAGAAATATAATGTTGCAGTTCCATTCCATTTCTCACGGTATCGGATTTTGGTTGAGTGTCCTCCCCGACGACAAAATATTGGATATATTTTTTCATAACTGTTGTTATGCTTTCAATTATATTTCATTATTTATTTTATTTAGGATTGAAATGAGGACCTTATTTCCAGAAAAAAATAGTAACAAAAGGAAATACCAGGTATTGAGCTTAGTTTTGAATTCAGGTTGGGGTGGATAGTTTGGGGTATATCGAATAATATTGATCGATTTATAGGTTCCATTTACAATATTTAGTGAATATTTTTGTCAGTGCGTTACAATTACTTACTGAGTTTGAATTGTAGAAAAAAAGAATTTTGAAAATGATTTAAAACAACAACTTTATCCTTTAACTACTATGAACTGTAAGATCACCTTCCTCAGTATCTATTTGATTAATTACGGCAGCGTTAGGATATTCCATGTTTCCAACAGAGAACTCAACTAAAATGTAATCACCGATGTTGTATTGGCTGCTTGTACTGGTCTCGGAGGTTTCATGAAAATCGAGTTACAGGATCCATTTGCAATATTTAGTGAATATTTTTGTCAGTGCGTTACAATTACTTACTGAGTTTGAATTGTAGAAAAAAAGAATTTTGAAAATGATTTAAAACAACAACTTTATCCTTTAACTACTATGAACTGTAAGATCACCTTCCTCAGTATCTATTTGATTAATTACGGCAGCGTTAGGATATTCCATGTTTCAAACAGAGAACTCAACTAAAATGTAATCACCGATGTTGTATTGGCTGCTTGTACTGGTCTCGGAGGTTTCATGAAAATCGAGTTACAGGATCCATTTGCAATATTTAGTGAATATTTTTGTCAGTGCGTTACAATTACTTACTGAGTTTGAATTGTAGAAAAAAAGAATTTTGAAAATGATTTAAAACAACAACTTTATCCTTTAACTACTATGAACTGTAAGATCACCTTCCTCAGTATCTATTTGATTAATTACGGCAGCGTTAGGATATTCCATGTTTCCAACAGAGAACTCAACTAAAATGTAATCACCGATGTTGTATTGGCTGCTTGTACTGGTCTCGGAGGTTTCATGAAAATCGAGTTACAGGATCCATTTGCAATATTTAGTGAATATTTTTGTCAGTGCGTTACAATTACTTACTGAGTTTGAATTGTAGAAAAAAAGAATTTTGAAAATGATTTAAAACAACAACTTTATCCTTTAACTACTATGAACTGTAAGATCACCTTCCTCAGTATCTATTTGATTAATTACGGCAGCGTTAGGATATTCCATGTTTCCAACAGAGAACTCAACTAAAATGTAATCACCGATGTTGTATTGGCTGCTTGTACTGGTCTCGGAGGTTTCATGAAAATCGAGTTACAGGATCCATTTGCAATATTTAGTGAATATTTTTGTCAGTGCGTTACAATTACTTACTGAGTTTGAATTGTAGAAAAAAAGAATTTTGAAAATGATTTAAAACAACAACTTTATCCTTTAACTACTATGAACTGTAAGATCACCTTCCTCAGTATCTATTTGATTAATTACGGCAGCGTTAGGATATTCCATGTTTCAAACAGAGAACTCAACTAAAATGTAATCACCGATGTTGTATTGGCTGCTTGTACTGGTCTCGGAGGTTTCATGAAAATCGAGTTACAGGATCCATTTGCAATATTTAGTGAATATTTTTGTCAGTGCGTTACAATTACTTACTGAGTTTGAATTGTAGAAAAAAAGAATTTTGAAAATGATTTAAAACAACAACTTTATCCTTTAACTACTATGAACTGTAAGATCACCTTCCTCAGTATCTATTTGATTAATTACGGCAGCGTTAGGATATTCCATGTTTCCAACAGAGAACTCAACTAAAATGTAATCACCGATGTTGTATTGGCTGCTTGTACTGGTCTCGGAGGTTTCATGAAAATCGAGTTACAGGATCCATTTGCAATATTTAGTGAATATTTTTGTCAGTGCGTTACAATTACTTACTGAGTTTGAATTGTAGAAAAAAAGAATTTTGAAAATGATTTAAAACAACAACTTTATCCTTTAACTACTATGAACTGTAAGATCACCTTCCTCAGTATCTATTTGATTAATTACGGCAGCGTTAGGATATTCCATGTTTCCAACAGAGAACTCAACTAAAATGTAATCACCGATGTTGTATTGGCTGCTTGTACTGGTCTCGGAGGTTTCATGAAAATCGAGTTACAGGATCCATTTGCAATATTTAGTGAATATTTTTGTCAGTGCGTTACAATTACTTACTGAGTTTGAATTGTAGAAAAAAAGAATTTTGAAAATGATTTAAAACAACAACTTTATCCTTTAACTACTATGAACTGTAAGATCACCTTCCTCAGTATCTATTTGATTAATTACGGCAGCGTTAGGATATTCCATGTTTCCAACAGAGAACTCAACTAAAATGTAATCACCGATGTTGTATTGGCTGCTTGTACTGGTCTCGGAGGTTTCATGAAAATCGAGTTACAGGATCCATTTGCAATATTTAGTGAATATTTTTGTCAGTGCGTTACAATTACTTACTGAGTTTGAATTGTAGAAAAAAAGAATTTTGAAAATGATTTAAAACAACAACTTTATCCTTTAACTACTATGAACTGTAAGATCACCTTCCTCAGTATCTATTTGATTAATTACGGCAGCGTTAGGATATTCCATGTTTCCAACAGAGAACTCAACTAAAATGTAATCACCGATGTTGTATTGGCTGCTTGTACTGGTCTCGGAGGTTTCATGAAAATCGAGTTACAGGATCCATTTGCAATATTTAGTGAATATTTTTGTCAGTGCGTTACAATTACTTACTGAGTTTGAATTGTAGAAAAAAAGAATTTTGAAAATGATTTAAAACAACAACTTTATCCTTTAACTACTATGAACTGTAAGATCACCTTCCTCAGTATCTATTTGATTAATTACGGCAGCGTTAGGATATTCCATGTTTCCAACAGAGAACTCAACTAAAATGTAATCACCGATGTTGTATTGGCTGCTTGTACTGGTCTCGGAGGTTTCATGAAAATCGAGTTACAGGATCCATTTGCAATATTTAGTGAATATTTTTGTCAGTGCGTTACAATTACTTACTGAGTTTGAATTGTAGAAAAAAAGAATTTTGAAAATGATTTAAAACAACAACTTTATCCTTTAACTACTATGAACTGTAAGATCACCTTCCTCAGTATCTATTTGATTAATTACGGCAGCGTTAGGATATTCCATGTTTCCAACAGAGAACTCAACTAAAATGTAATCACCGATGTTGTATTGGCTGCTTGTACTGGTCTCGGAGGTTTCATGAAAATCGAGTTACAGGATCCATTTGCAATATTTAGTGAATATTTTTGTCAGTGCGTTACAATTACTTACTGAGTTTGAATTGTAGAAAAAAAGAATTTTGAAAATGATTTAAAACAACAACTTTATCCTTTAACTACTATGAACTGTAAGATCACCTTCCTCAGTATCTATTTGATTAATTACGGCAGCGTTAGGATATTCCATGTTTCCAACAGAGAACTCAACTAAAATGTAATCACCGATGTTGTATTGGCTGCTTGTACTGGTCTCGGAGGTTTCATGAAAATCGAGTTACAGGATCCATTTGCAATATTTAGTGAATATTTTTGTCAGTGCGTTACAATTACTTACTGAGTTTGAATTGTAGAAAAAAAGAATTTTGAAAATGATTTAAAACAACAACTTTATCCTTTAACTACTATGAACTGTAAGATCACCTTCCTCAGTATCTATTTGATTAATTACGGCAGCGTTAGGATATTCCATGTTTCCAACAGAGAACTCAACTAAAATGTAATCACCGATGTTGTATTGGCTGCTTGTACTGGTCTCGGAGGTTTCATGAAAATCGAGTTACAGGATCCATTTGCAATATTTAGTGAATATTTTTGTCAGTGCGTTACAATTACTTACTGAGTTTGAATTGTAGAAAAAAAGAATTTTGAAAATGATTTAAAACAACAACTTTATCCTTTAACTACTATGAACTGTAAGATCACCTTCCTCAGTATCTATTTGATTAATTACGGCAGCGTTAGGATATTCCATGTTTCCAACAGAGAACTCAACTAAAATGTAATCACCGATGTTGTATTGGCTGCTTGTACTGGTCTCGGAGGTTTCATGAAAATCGAGTTACAGGATCCATTTGCAATATTTAGTGAATATTTTTGTCAGTGCGTTACAATTACTTACTGAGTTTGAATTGTAGAAAAAAAGAATTTTGAAAATGATTTAAAACAACAACTTTATCCTTTAACTACTATGAACTGTAAGATCACCTTCCTCAGTATCTATTTGATTAATTACGGCAGCGTTAGGATATTCCATGTTTCCAACAGAGAACTCAACTAAAATGTAATCACCGATGTTGTATTGGCTGCTTGTACTGGTCTCGGAGGTTTCATGAAAATCGAGTTACAGGATCCATTTGCAATATTTAGTGAATATTTTTGTCAGTGCGTTACAATTACTTACTGAGTTTGAATTGTAGAAAAAAAGAATTTTGAAAATGATTTAAAACAACAACTTTATCCTTTAACTACTATGAACTGTAAGATCACCTTCCTCAGTATCTATTTGATTAATTACGGCAGCGTTAGGATATTCCATGTTTCCAACAGAGAACTCAACTAAAATGTAATCACCGATGTTGTATTGGCTGCTTGTACTGGTCTCGGAGGTTTCATGAAAATCGAGTTACAGGATCCATTTGCAATATTTAGTGAATATTTTTGTCAGTGCGTTACAATTACTTACTGAGTTTGAATTGTAGAAAAAAAGAATTTTGAAAATGATTTAAAACAACAACTTTATCCTTTAACTACTATGAACTGTAAGATCACCTTCCTCAGTATCTATTTGATTAATTACGGCAGCGTTAGGATATTCCATGTTTCCAACAGAGAACTCAACTAAAATGTAATCACCGATGTTGTATTGGCTGCTTGTACTGGTCTCGGAGGTTTCATGAAAATCGAGTTACAGGATCCATTTGCAATATTTAGTGAATATTTTTGTCAGTGCGTTACAATTACTTACTGAGTTTGAATTGTAGAAAAAAAGAATTTTGAAAATGATTTAAAACAACAACTTTATCCTTTAACTACTATGAACTGTAAGATCACCTTCCTCAGTATCTATTTGATTAATTACGGCAGCGTTAGGATATTCCATGTTTCCAACAGAGAACTCAACTAAAATGTAATCACCGATGTTGTATTGGCTGCTTGTACTGGTCTCGGAGGTTTCATGAAAATCGAGTTACAGGATCCATTTGCAATATTTAGTGAATATTTTTGTCAGTGCCTTACAACTACTTACTGAGTTTGAATTGTAGAAAAAAAGAATTTTGAAAATGATTTAAAACAACAACTTTATCCTTTAACTACTATGAACTGTAAGATCACCTTCCTCAGTATCTATTTGATTAATTACGGCAGCGTTAGGATATTCCATGTTTCCAACAGAGAACTCAACTAAAATGTAATCACCGATGTTGTATTGGCTGCTTGTACTGGTCTCGGAGGTTTCATGAAAATCGAGTTACAGGATCCATTTGCAATATTTAGTGAATATTTTTGTC
This sequence comes from Myrrha octodecimguttata, assembly GCA_958510865.1. NCBI lineage: Eukaryota > Metazoa > Arthropoda > Insecta > Coleoptera > Coccinellidae > Myrrha > Myrrha octodecimguttata. The sequence goes on from OY294060.1 coordinate 20,227,746, forward strand.
AGTGCGTTACAATTACTTACTGAGTTTGAATTGTAGAAAAAAAGAATTTTGAAAATGATTTAAAACAACAACTTTATCCTTTAACTACTATGAACTGTAAGATCACCTTCCTCAGTATCTATTTGATTAATTACGGCAGCGTTAGGATATTCCATGTTTCCAACAGAGAACTCAACTAAAATGTAATCACCGATGTTGTATTGGCTGCTTGTACTGGTCTCGGAGGTTTCATGAAAATCGAGTTACAGGATCCATTTGCAATATTTAGTGAATATTTTTGTCAGTGCGTTACAATTACTTACTGAGTTTGAATTGTAGAAAAAAAGAATTTTGAAAATGATTTAAAACAACAACTTTATCCTTTAACTACTATGAACTGTAAGATCACCTTCCTCAGTATCTATTTGATTAATTACGGCAGCGTTAGGATATTCCATGTTTCCAACAGAGAACTCAACTAAAATGTAATCACCGATGTTGTATTGGCTGCTTGTACTGGTCTCGGAGGTTTCATGAAAATCGAGTTACAGGATCCATTTGCAATATTTAGTGAATATTTTTGTCAGTGCGTTACAATTACTTACTGAGTTTGAATTGTAGAAAAAAAGAATTTTGAAAATGATTTAAAACAACAACTTTATCCTTTAACTACTATGAACTGTAAGATCACCTTCCTCAGTATCTATTTGATTAATTACGGCAGCGTTAGGATATTCCATGTTTCCAACAGAGAACTCAACTAAAATGTAATCACCGATGTTGTATTGGCTGCTTGTACTGGTCTCGGAGGTTTCATGAAAATCGAGTTACAGGATCCATTTGCAATATTTAGTGAATATTTTTGTCAGTGCCTTACAACTACTTACTGAGTTTGAATTGTAGAAAAAAAGAATTTTGAAAATGATTTAAAACAACAACTTTAGCCTATAACTACTATCAACTAACTCCACCGGTGCCTTTGGAACTTCAGTCTACACTTAAAATTTATACCCCCCAGTATTATCGTCTCCCAGTGTTTAAAAATAATTGACAGTGTTGAATTCGAACACGAGAGTCTCAAACGACGACTCTCTTATGGTAGCTTCGTTTAAGGTCATCCATCAAAATATTGATTCCACAGAAGACGAAAATAAATAACATTAATCATAGTAATATAAACGAATGATGAGTTCCAATATAATACCGAAGGTTAGAGAGAAGCAGCAGACGAGTTGAGTCCACAAAATATTGTTACAAATCATTGAAAATGATCAGGTTCAAAGCAATGGAGAGAAATGAATAACCTAAGAGGGCATTCGAAACTCAATTAATATTTTTAAATTCGTAAAACTCACCTTGGTGCATCATTTATAAGAGCTAATTTACCGAAGTCATCACCTTCGTGCAGGGTATTCACTGTACCCTTGCCATGTATGACAACATCGACTGATCCTCTGACTATGATATACCAGGATCTGCCCTCATCGCCTTGATGAAATACTGAAAAGAAACTACATTCAGAATGCTTTACATGAATGATGAAATCCCTGCATCAACTGATCAAGGCAGTCTTGATTGACAGTGTGGGAAACGGCTTAATGCATGATTCAAGCAACTTCGACTGAAGCAACCTCATGTTTATATGTTCAAGACGATTGACCGTCTAAGGTCGTGATTTCTCTAGCTCAGCTAGTGAGATCATTATGAGAATTGTTCGAAAATAACCTTTCTCAAGATGGGCATTTATTCGGAAAATGCATGCGCCAAAATCTAACGTCTGGCGAAATGTCGTTTCAAACAGGTCACTTGATGGATCGTGCGATAATAAAACTTTATCTCTTTGATGTGCACCCTCTTGAAAGTTAGATGTTCTAATTGTACAAAGCATAAATTAGAAGATATTGTATTGTTCTATAAAATTGTACAATTTTCCAAATGGAGAAAATGTGAAGAATAGTGAAGATTTAGATGCGTACATTTTAGTTCTTTGTGGCGAAATATTGGGATTTCCAAATTCATATAAACAGTGTTCTTACTCATTTTTCCTGCGAAATTTTCCGCAACAATAGTATTTTGCAATCCCATTTTGAATGCTTTAACGTACCATTTTTTTTGTATCGAAAGAAGATGTGAAGCTTTATCACAAAAAATTCTAAAAACATACTGGCGTGAGATCAGGAGCTATTTACAAGCTAGCTCAAATTCATTGCTAAAGCCTTTGCTTACTGACCTCGCAAAAAGCAGCTTCAACTTCTTATTGAGAGATTTGACTACCTTCTATTTATATGGTCTTCACGAAATGCAAAATGAACCTTAAAGCTAACGTTCTCCAATCGAACATCACATTTCAATCCGAACCAATATCCATTTTTGGAGCTATTGCAAAAATATAAGTTTCAGTGGATTTTTCTATGAATCATCAGGGAGATATTAGCCATTAAAAAATCATTTTCTTCAATTAAGTCATAAAGCTACTCATTAAAAATTCCTCTTTCTTTCGGAAGCTATTGGGTTCACAGCTGGCCTAATCGTAAACGAATAACTGCCGAATTAATCTACCGCAAGACTTAATGATTGTAGATCAGGTTCAGAGTGTAATTGCGGCAAGAAGCAAATTGGTAAAATCCATCCAATGAATCCGCAGAAATATCCATTCAAAGTTTCTGTATTATTTTCCTAAATGACGATTGATTATAATCAAAATCCAGTTCTTGATTGAAAAATTAAATTTCGTCGAAGTTCCATATGGAACTTTCGTTGGAGATCGATTCATATAACATATTTGAAAACAAAAATTTTCTGAAAAACTATCATTAAGATATTTCGTTTAAGTTGGCGCATCAGTATGCAATAATCATTTTTCAGTTTTTTTCTGGGTTTTCACTCCCCACATCAGAACAGATCTATTAAAAATTAAATAGAAATTGTTTTTTTCATGAAAAACGCCCTTACGGATTACAGTATCAAACTATTTGTCAAGGGCAGTTTCTTGCAAAACAGATTGCCTAATGGACAATAGAGGAACAATACAAACGAAGAAGAAAGGGAACTGTGACGCTTCAGGGTACAAATCTAACCCTTTCATCATACAAAGCAGAAAATTTCAAGAATTAATTTCTTTCGATTCGAGACTTTTGTCCATTGACATTTAAAAAAAAAAAACGGAGACACAGATTTATTTGGTTTGAGAGTTTTTTAACTCTACTTTTTTTTACCTATATGGTTGAATTCACTCAAAAAAGAGGTAGAATTAAAAATTTCAAACCAAATGAATCCATGTTGCTGTGTTTTCTCAAAAATGTCAATATGACAAAAGTCTCGAATCGAAACGAAAGTTCGAAAGAAAATAACTTTTCAAATTTTTTGCTCTGTCTGATGAAAAAGTCAGATTTGTACTCTGAAACGTCACAGTTCGCTTTCCTTATCATTTGCATTGATTCTGTATTATTCAATAGGCAATTTGTTTTACAAGAAACGGCCCTTGACAAATAGTTTGATACTGCAATCCGCAAGGGCGTTTTTCATGAAAAAAACAATCTTTATTTAATTTTTAATAGTTCTATTTCAGATATTGGGAGTGAAGGCCCAGAAAGAAACTGAAAAATGATGCGAAATCCTCCCAAATTTCATTTTTTCAACAAGAACCTGAGTAACTCTGGAAAATCATCTTTCTTAATTTTCTATCTATACTATATACCACATGAAATTTTGTGTAGAGCACAACCGTTGCATAGCACTGGTATAATACAACAAACTGTGGCGAATTCATCCGCTTCAACAAAAACGGAAAAAAGGGCGGAGTTGAAACACGAAATTCGAATCTCTGAAAAATGAAACTAAATTAACTCCTGAATGTATCCCCAATCGTTAATCTGGTGGTAATGATGCAACCTCTTACTCCCTATCTATTTATTTCAACTTTACAATTAAAAATTACTATTTACAAACACAAAATCAGGTACAATGAATCTGAGATCCGGGATTCGGAGAAGCACTTATCTTAAAAGTAAGGATCCGACGGTATGATCCTCCAAAATGCAGGTATTATGCAGGTAGTCCAATTTCAAAGAGATTCCATCCAGAGTAAAGTCCAGAATTAAGATATTCCAGCAATAATTGGCTTCGGTATAAAGGTATTCCAGTCATAATCAGCTCCGGTATTAAGATAATCCAGTAATGATTGCCTCTAGTAGTAAGATGATCCAGTTGAACCTTGGGTCTGGTAGTGGGATATTCAAATAGGTATTAGTCCCAGCAAAAAGATAATCCAGCAGTCGGTAGCTCGGTGAAAAGATGGTTCAGTGGGCAATAGCCCCGGTATAAAGATGATTCAGTGGGCAACAGCCCCGGTACAAAGATGATTTAGTGAGCAGTAGCCCCGGTACAAAGATGATTTAGTGGCCAACAGCCCCGGTACAAAGATCATGTAGTAGGCAGTAGCCCCGGTACAAAGATGTTTCAGTGGCCAACAGCCCCGGTACAAAGATGTTTTAGTGAGCGGTAGCCCCGGTACAAAGACTGCAAATTTAAAAACTATAAGATAGTGCTTGTAACACGTGATCTCATTCCCAGCGACTCTAGACGTTATTGAAACAATTTAAAAGTTAATAAATATGAGATGAAATATCTAGAACTCAGGAATAAGAGCACGTTATTCGATAATAAGAATGAGATAAGAAATCAAATGTACAATATCATACAAAGAAAAATGTTAAGCTGTGTAACCTGCATGGAATGAAAATAATCAGAAATCACAATTTGGCATTCACAAAAGCAAAAAAATACTGGTCGGGATATACGTAGTACTTACCGCCTTTTGAATAGACGTCTTATAAGAAACAATAAAACTTCAAAATTCCACGATGGTAATGGATTACGAAGTTCGTTTATTCGTTAAACTCTAGCAAGGTGTTTACTCTCCAAATTCTTACGCCAAAAAGAAAGAACTTTCCATCGCTAGACCGAATTAGGGTCGCGCATGCAAAACACACACTCAACTGTCAAAGCGAAGTGCGTTTTCCAGCGACCGATCGTATAATCTCAGTAAGGCGTTTTTGCTTGAGATCGGAATTGAAATTAATAGTATGACGTATTTTCGCGATGGAAACTGAAATCGACAGTGGAGCGTTTTGTAACGTTACACACACCACTTACCAGGAAAAAAAAATTTTGAAGAAATTTTTTTAGAAAAATGTAAAGCCAATAAGTTTCGATTAATTTTGAAAAATAGAATAATTACTACGAGGAAAATAAAGTTCTTTAACGTTAAATGCCAAATTGAAAGTTAAGTCAAATGGATAAAAGGGAAATTAATCTTGCAGGTCACACAGCATAACTGAATCAAACATAAATTCACATGAAATTCATACGGTAATCAAAGAGAAATAGAAACTCGAAAGACAAGGTTTAAATTACACAAAATGTTAGGTAATAATCGTCGTATTGGTAGAGAAGTCGGTAGGTAGACAAAGTCAGGAGTCAAAACGTATAGATATAAGAAAAGATAGGTATCGACTCATCGACAGGTAAGGTAGTCTACACGAATCAAATCCCGAAATCATCCAGACTGAGGTACTCAAAATCGATAAAGTTATAAACGGTAGGCAGCAGTAGTCAAGATAAGGATGTTTCTTTCCGGAGCAATGAAGTCTAACAAGTGGCACGATGCAGATAAAAAAAAACCAAACTGTTAGGAAACTGTGGAAGGGAAGGAAGGAATCGAAAAGAAGGAAAAAAAAATATATTATCAGGCAAGGTACTATTGACGTCCCGAGGTGATTTTCCAAGTTTCAAAGCTCGAAATGAAGCTAATTAATTAATCTCACTGAAGGTGTTAAAGATGTATATGAAGATGATGTAACCAATAATATCAAGGGGTATTTAAAGCTAATTTATCTGACAGAAGATGTTGAATGTTAATGTCAAGAGATATTTAAAGCTAATTCATCACACAGAAGATGTTAAATGTGTATATGTAGATGATCTAACTAATAATATCAAGAGATCCCTTCCCAAGCAGACCTCTCCTAGAAAGTGATTCCCAACATGCGAAAATAGTGAAAGTAGAAAATAAATTGGAATAACAACCCCGGAAATACGTAGGAAAACAAAGATAAGATTGGGCGCCAGCGATTACAAATCGCAAAATAGGTTCGATATAAGGAAGCGGAAATAGGTGATAGAAATAGGTAATAGGGATAGATAATAGGTAATAGGGATAGATAATAGGAAATAGGTAATGGAGAATAGGTAATAGGGATGGATACAAACAACAGGTAAGGAAAGAGAAAGAGAAGTGTCCGCCCGCTGGTACAAATAATAACTGCATCCAAAAATGCAAGAAAAATAATCTCTATGAGACTCACAGATCAAAGAAAACTTCAAAGTAAATCGCTAACTACGCCAAATTTTCAATCAAGATACTGCATAGTCGCTCTAAACTTCAAAATATTAAAAGATACGTTGTGAGACTCACAGATTAAAGAAAACTTCAAAGTAAATCGCTAACTACGCCAAATTTTCAATCAAGATACTGCATAGCCGCTCTAAACTTCAAAATATTAAAAGATAAGATGCCCACAGGCATAAGATACGATAGGTGTCCGAGACACAAAGATACGGTATTTGCCAACCGGCATTAGATAAATTGTCATTAGACACGATAAGATACGGTAATTGTCGTAAGACACGGTAAGGAAAATGATACGGTAATTGTCGAATCGAAGGCCCGAGAAAACTTCAAAGTAAACCGCAGACTACGCTCAAATTTCCATTCAAGGCACTGCATAGCTGCGTTAAACTCGAAAGATTAATCGCTATCTTCACGAAATCGACATGTAAACCAAAAAGAAAAAAAACTAATAAATATTTGCACCGGACAGACCGACACTTGCCTTAAAATAGGAAAAGGAGAAAAGGTATTAGGAAATTTAGATACACAAAAAAACGACCAATCATCACCTCCATCCAAAAACATAACTGCCTTTGTCACACATAACAAGAAACAAAATAATCCTTTTTTGGTGGATGCGACAACTTTCATACACCTTGTTAGACAGACATACTATCAACAACAAATTACCATCACACGAACACACTACACGTTCACGAATAAACTGACGATAAGAATTGATTTGACCCATCAGATAGACGATGGTCAACTTCCCAAGCGTATGATGGCTCCAAAAACTAAGCCCGCCATCAACCAGGCCTACCAAGCATTAAAGGTACCGAGAATGAAGTACATATTTCAATTCGTGAGACTTAAAGTTATTGGGATTCATGATTCAGTTATTCAGAAAACACAAATACAAGATAACAATAAGGTAAAAGTTGGAAGATAGTAATATCAAACATTCAATCTCGGAGCTCAGACTCACAACGAAGTCACCTTCACAACCAGAAAAACGAAAAAGACACACTCAGGGAAAAATGTTACTCAAAAAAAAGTTACTCGTGGCCCCACGTTACCTGCGCCAGTGAAACTAAATTAACTCCTGAATGTATCCCCAATCGTTAATCTGGTGGTAATGATGCAACCTCTTACTCCCTATCTATTTATTTCAACTTTACAATTAAAAATTACTATTTACAAACACAAAATCAGGTACAATGAATCTGAGATCCGGGATTCGGAGAAGCACTTATCTTAAAAGTAAGGATCCGACGGTATGATCCTCCAAAATGCAGGTATTATGCAGGTAGTCCAATTTCAAAGAGATTCCATCCAGAGTAAAGTCCAGAATTAAGATATTCCAGCAATAATTGGCTTCGGTATAAAGGTATTCCAGTCATAATCAGCTCCGGTATTAAGATAATCCAGTAATGATTGCCTCTAGTAGTAAGATGATCCAGTTGAACCTTGGGTCTGGTAGTAGGATATTCAAATAGGCATTAGTCCCAGCAAAAAGATAATCCAGCAGTCGGTAGCTCGGTGAAAAGATGGTTCAGTGGGCAATAGCCCCGGTATAAAGATGATTCAGTGGGCAACAGCCCCGGTACAAAGATGATTTAGTGAGCAGTAGCCCCGGTACAAAGATGATTTAGTGGCCAACAGCCCCGGTACAAAGATCATGTAGTAGGCAGTAGCCCCGGTACAAAGATGTTTCAGTGGCCAACAGCCCCGGTACAAAGATGTTTTAGTGAGCGGTAGCCCCGGTACAAAGACTGCAAATTTAAAAACTATAAGATAGTGCTTGTAACACGTTATCTCATTCCCAGCGACTCTAGACGTTATTGAAACAATTTACAAGTTAATAAATATGAGATGAAATATCTAGAACTCAGGAATAAGAGCACGTTATTCGATAATAAGAATGAGATAAGAAATCAAGTTTACAATATCATACAAAGAAAAATGTTAAGCTGTGTAACCTGCATGGAATGAAAATAATCAGAAATCACAATTTGGCATTCACAAAAGCAAAAAAATACTGGTCGGGATATACGTAGTACTTACCGCCTTTTGAATAGACGTCTTATAAGAAACAATAAAACTTCAAAATTCCACGATGGTAATGGATTACGAAGTTCGTTTATTCGTTAAACTCTAGCAAGGTGTTTACTCTCCAAATTCTTACGCCAAAAAGAAAGAACTTTCCATCGCTAGACCGAATTAGGGTCGCGCATGCAAAAAACACACTCAACTGTCAAAGCGAAGTGCGTTTTCCAGCGACCGATCGTATAATCTCAGTAAGGCGTTTTTGCTTGAGATCGGAATTGAAATTAATAGTATGACGTATTTTCGCGATGGAAACTGAAATCGACAGTGGAGCGTTTTGTAACGTTACAAAAATCGTATAAAAACACTTCGCTCGGATTCCAAAAATCACTTCACTTGACTCGACTACTCTCTTCAATCCATCTGCATATCACCGCTACGAAGATATTCGATCCCGACGCCGCATTTCCTGATCTGCATTATTTCAACTTTACGAGGCGCCTCGAAGAAATTCCAGAAGGTCCAACATCCGGTTCACTATCCTCGACGACAGCAGCCCTTTTCGACGTCATCGACCCTTCGAGCGCCAGCCACCGATCCGCACTCCAGGGGACCTACGCCGAAGAATTGTTAAACTCTGCCTGTTCAACAAAAAGAATTATTGCCTTTCGAATTCACTTTTGTGTAACACTCGATAGAAAAATAAACAGGCTAATTTGTTTTCTTTATTGTGTGTTTGATTCCACAGAACAGACGCCCCCACAAATTGGTGACCTCCGACGACCGCAATAAGGAATTCCAGTGGCGTAGACGACATCAGGGCCGACCCGAATTCTTGAAGGAAGGAAGAACGTACCTCAATCAGCCAAATGCAGAGCGACGAAGCACAAATCTCCAGAGTCGCAGTCCGGATGCCAGAATTCATTTCCGCCGACCCGGAATTATGGTTCGCTATCATAGAAGGAATCTTCACCAGTGCCGGCGTGACTTCGGACAAAACGAAGTTCGGACACGTAGTAGGGGCCCTACCAGCGAAGTTCACAACCGAAGTGAAGTACGTCATCCTGAAGCCACCACCGTCTGAGGCCTACTTCAAAATCAAGACGGAGCTGATCCGACGGCTGTGCACATCCCAGGAAGAAAAGACACGCCGCCTTCTCGAACGGGAAGAAATTGGGGACCGCAAACCATCCCAGTTCCTCCGACATCTGAGGAGCCTAGCCGATGCCAACGTACCCGACGCTCTGATGAAGACCCTATGGTTGAGCCGACTACCCAGACAGATCCAAGTAGCCCTCACCATCGTCAAGGACAGCGAGCTAGAGGACTTGGCAGCCCACGCAGACAACATCACCGGGGCCTCCAAACCAACCGCATCCCAGATCGCTGAGACGACGTCGACGCAATCCCTCGAGGCGATGATGAACGTCCACATGGCGCAGCTCACCCTTGGACTGAACCAAGAGATCGCAGCAATCCGAGCAGAAGTGGCAGCCCTCAGCAGACGACCGACACAACAGCGACACCGAGAACGTTTCAGGTCCAGAAGCCACAGCAGACAACGCACCAATGGATTCTGCTGGTACCACCTACAGTTTGGAAGCAACTCCAGGAAGTGCACACAACCCTGTTCCTTCCAGTCGGGAAACGACAGGGGCAATCACTAATGACGGCTAGTGATCCCAGCCGTCTCTTCATCACCGACCGGGAATCCAAGAGGCAGTTCCTGATAGACACCGGCGCCGATCTCTGCGTATTTCCTCGCAGTGCAACTTCTGGAAGACGAGAGAAATCCGACTACACCCTCTCAGCAGCCAATGGTACAGACATCGCAACATATGGTACAGTCAACCTCTCGCTCAACTTGGGACTACGCCGCAATTTCACATGGAGATTCGTCGTAGATGTCTCCAAGCCAATCATTGGAGTCGATTTCCTCAGTTTCTACAATCTACTGGTGGACGTGAGAAACCAACGCCTCCTGGACGGAACCACTAAGCTCACCACTAGAGGAGAAGTCACACAATGCAACATTCCGGTCATCAAAACTATCAGCGGTTCATCCAAGTACCACGACCTCCTCATGGAATTTCCCAACATAACGAGACCTGAAAGAGTCCCGATGAACATCAAGCACCATACAAGGCATCACATCCAAACAACTCCTGGTCCATCACTTTCATCCAGACCACGACGCCTGGCACCAGAAAAACTGAAGCTTTTGAAGGTTTGCGAGGTAGCTTCAACCTCTTTGGGGAATTGTCACGTTTCGTCCCGGCTTAGTTCAGGGGAACTCGTCAGGGCATGCACCAAACTAAGCCGTTTACATGCCTACGTGAGTGGACACCCCTTGTGAGGACCACAAGGGAGTGTACCAGACCGTTGGGGATGAGCGTATATCCGAGATCTTGAGAGGATCTAACCGGGACAGCGTGCGCGCTAGCGCCCCCTACACGTTGACCGATGACGTGGCCAAGCGTTACGAGCAGGTAACGTAGGGTACTTAAGACGCAAGAGATGATACTGCGCGCGCGACTCAAGAAAGAGCTGAGAGAGGGCGCTCGCTACAGGACTCCCCTTCCAGTGAAAGCGATACCAGAAAGATGTATCTGGAGGAGTGTGACCGAGACCGAAAAGGTGTTCTCCTCTAAAACGCGGCTGTGAGCGAGCCATTGTGCCATTGCTGCGCTGTTGAGCACGAGTCTACGGCGTTTGATGCACGGTTGACCAAACCGTTTTGTGATGAGCCGTGTAGACTGTGTGCTAGAGCGCTCTGCCTCGTCGTTCGAGGAGTGTGACCGATATAGAGGAGGTCAGCTTTTCGACGTGATGTATTTCAACGACAGTGTCACAGTTTCTGTCCCTCCGCGATCGTCTTCGTTTCCAGTGAGATCCTCGCTTGTCACTGTGTGATCCTATCCGTTCCTCCCTCGGCGATGGTTCGGCAACCATCCCGAGTAGGTTCCACACCGCCACTTCGCTCTCGTGCTGTAACTCGCTGATCAAAGATGTGCTCACTAATGCACCCAGCTCACTGCACGACATCGAGTGGTATAGGAACTCACAAGTGGCGCAGCGTTTCTCAATCCGGGTTTCTCACATTTCAAAGGCACACAACTGCTCCGCATCACGGCCGCACTTGTGGGAAATCTTCTGGTCAATACGGCCACGACTACATTCCGTCAAAAGCTGACCTCCTCTAAATCGGTCACACTCCTCGAACGACGAGGCAGAGCGCTCTAGCACACAGTCTACACGGCTCATCACAAAACGGTTTGGTCAACCGTGCATCAAACGCCGTAGACTCGTGCTCAACAGCGCAGTAATGGCACAATGGCTCGCTCACAGCCGCGTTTTAGAGGAGAACACCTTTTCGGTCTCGGTCACACTCCTCCAGATACATCTTTCTGGTATCGCTTTCACTGGAAGGGGAGTCCTGTAGCGAGCGCCCTCTCTCAGCTCTTTCTTAAGTCGCGCGCGCAGTATCATCTCTTGCGTCTTAAGTACCCTACGTTACCTGCTCGTAACGCTTGGCCACGTCATCGGTCAACGTGTAGGGGGCGCTAGCGCGCACGCTGTCCCGGTTAGATCCTCTCAAGATCTCGGATATACGCTCATCCCCAACGGTCTAGTACACTCCCTTGTGGTCCTCACAAGGGGTGTCCACTCACGTAGGCATGTAAACGGCTTAGTTTGGTGCATGCCCTGACGAGTTCCCCTGAACTAAGCCGGGACGAAACGTGACAATTCCTCAAAGAGGTTGAAGCTACCTCGCAAACCTTCAAAAGCTTCAAAACAATGGAGTTTAAATTCAATAACATCAGTTCTATTCGAGATATTGAGGAGATAATCTCAATTTCAGATAGCCACGAAATATATCATCCTTTTTTAATATCTCTGTGAACAGAAATCGTGTCAAAGTGACATTTGGTGCGATATTGTTTAATTGAAACTTCAAGATCTGCGTCGAATTTAATTGAGAGCTCATGCATATTTTTCGTGAAAAAAATATTGTAGAAAAATCAGAACTTTTTGAATTTCGAATGAGATCAACTCCACGTTAATTTCAAATGAAAGCATTCCCACGAATTTGAAATTTGGTCTGTTGTGATGCGTCGGTATTCTAAAACTAGTAGGGAAGTTTCAATTTTATCGCTTCATTATTTCTTGAGTAATTGAGGATATAATCAAAATTTCAGATCAACAATGAAATTTTTTCCGATTGACAGGGTGATTCTTTGAGTTTTACATTCATTTTAACCATAGATTCCTCTCATCAAATAAAACACTTCTTTCATTTAACATTTTGCCCAATTCGGCCTGGGTTAAAAGGAGATAGGCTGTTTGAATTTTCGAGAAAAAATCTTTCAAATGAAGATTTGACATGGTTACTCCGAACTCCGTATTCGATAAAAACGACGCATATTCTACAGTAATCACTTTCGCATTACTTCAAACGGTTTTCTGGTTATAGAGTCCCCGATAAACTCATGAAACTATAGAAACTATAAGAAATTAGGATGAAGCATGCAAATAAAGTTTATCTCAGGTCATTTTAAGGATCTTCAATCATTTTAAAATACTTAATTATTCCATATATCACCTCAAACTAACTGTTTTCGGGATATTCAACGTTGAATGTTATAAAATCGGATAAAGTCGGGAAATTTTTCTTGTTTTGTGTATCCGCCCCTGATTTAGTGTAGGCCGTGAATTAAGCCTGGCCCATATTTATCCGGGCCCCAGAATACACAGAAGAATTTATCTCTTTCGCATGGGTCTACGCTATTTTGTGACCATACCACAGACATAGAGGCTATTTATCCATGTCTATATGGACCAGAATTTACATAGAGTTGTTAGAGTTCAATTGATATTTTTCGGTTAGTTGAGTGATTTCGTATATTACATCTAAATATTTGATTGAAATTAGGAAAATTATAAAAATTTCCGTTTAATAATCGGCATGAATAATTATGTAGAATCTTATGGTGAAAAAAACTGGATATTGCATTTAAATCAAGTGGAAGATCTTATACTTCAAGTGTCCCACTTGGGAACAATTTTGCCTAAAATATACCTTTGTTTCCAAGGAAAAGTATGTATATTGTATAGTGCAGCTGTATTATGGAGAAGGCAAGGGCAGTGTTCAAAATTGAACGTTTTGAATATGCCTCCAAATCTGCGTATCGGATATTTCCGCAAATTCAGTCCTTTCGATTGGACCCACTACAGCTGGCGTTCCTCCAGCAACCAGAAACTCAAGAAATCCGATGCGCAGCGATAATCAGATGTTAGAACACATGCTTCAGCTCATGGTGGAAATATAATGTATATTTCCACCATGCTTCTGCTAACAGCCTCTTTGAGTAATTAGTTCATAAGAATTCAAGATTCCCTATTAGGTCGTATTCGCTTTGCTTATGTTCTCCATAAATCGCATTGTTCTACTCACTTTAAATTATAAAGTATCATTGATTAACTCCTGTAGAGTTAGTGCAATCAGTGTGATAACCAAGTAAACCTCATATTATTTATTTCTGCTAAAACTACTCATTTAAATCACTTGTTTACGTTCACATGAATATGGTGCACGTGTTTGAAATGAAACCGGTCGTTAGTAGGATCGATTAGATATCGATTGTATTCAGCTAGGTTAATTTGCTTTTGATTATTCTCCCTTGAAAATAATGTTGAGCATTATTCGATTCTCGATAGTACTAGCAGAATTAATGTGGTAGTTTTACTCTCATCGGATAATGAGTAATGGCTACTCACATATGTTTCTTCATTATACTTTTGAATAAGTTTAATTCAAATAGAAGCAATGCATATTTCTAATAATCGGAATCAATTTAAGTTTGCCCTGATCTCATCGAATTTTGCCATTTTCTTATCCAATAAATACCTGAATTATTAACCACCGATTGCACTGACGTTTGTACACTCAATATTGACCTCTCTAAATTAATTGATTCAAGTTTCGTAAATTTTCACTCAATTAGTTCTTTCATTTAATATTTGTTGACTGTGATTTTGTTTGTACCATTCTCAAATTATTCAGAACGTCTCACATTTCATGGTGATAGTTGAAATAATTATTGCTTTTATTGTTAATCATCATTATTCATTTTTCCTGCTCCAATTATGTTCTGATAATTGATATTTGAAAATTCATTATCAGTAACTCATATTTCAAAATGGCGGAATGCAGTAACTTCTCCTTTCAGCTTATGAAAATTTAGTTTCATTATAATTTCGTATCGTATATCTCCAGTTATTTGTGAAAAGTATATTCATTTGTAAAACTCAACCCACTTTGAATTTATACAGACTCATTTTTAGTGCATTCTTACTGACTAGTCACATAAGCATACATACTTACTTTCAAACCGTACTCTTACAGTCTAAGCATTTTCTTTTGAGGTCATCACTGAAACTTTCTATTTTTCTGGTGAAATTTGCCCCACTCAATTGTAGTATTCATGTTCGCTGTTTTGATGTGACTCTATGTCCTATTAACCTAACCTAACTTTATGATGTGAAAAGAGGTAGGAAGATAACCTTGGCAGTCTTAACTCTGCTTCTGTGCTTGTATGTTAATTATGTACGGCCATTGTATACGAAAGAAACTAATGTGAAACCTATATGTATGAAAACCCTTCACAATGATTCATTTGCACTCATAATCCATCACTGTTGTATACAATGTATATATGTGAATAAATCGTTTTTAAACAATTTTATCCAACTCAATTGATTCGATTGATGACTTTTCATAATTAAATCCTATAATTGAGTCATTTGCCTTTATTCATGGTTGACAACGAAGCAGCAGGTCAACTAGCACGAAATCCATAATTCCAAGAACGCACAAAACATATACGTATCAGGCATTTCTTGGTCTTGAATAGGGAAATGAATGTTTGGAGAGTAGGAGTCTGTAAACAGATTGCTCATCTAATGACCAAAGCCTTATTACGATACAGATTAGTTCTCCTTAGAAGCTCAATGGGCTTATGTTCAAAAATTACAGGGATTAAATAAGCAGTTCAAGTGAAATCGTGAAGTTCTTAAATTGATGAACTGTTGTTTTTTCTATGCGTGGTGATATATTTTTTGTTTGAGTATCAAGTTTGATCACATATGAAGAACATTATACCTACTTCTCTTGATATACATTTTCGTTACCAAAATAAGTACAATAAATATTTTCTTATGAGAGATGACCACATTTACTTTTATACCCATCTCCCAGATTATAAAATCTTGTTCCCGAAGAGTTCAAGGCCATTTCAAACCCTGTTTAATTCAAGACAAAGCTTGCTGGATTGATAAAGCCATTATCAATTCAGAATAATAAACAAAGGACATCATGGCTGATCTCTGAACACTCAAAGATACCGGAATATATAAGGCCTTTTTGTGAATATATCATTTATTGCAGTGGTTGTGTTTTTTGCGGTCTATATTTCATTCTTTCAAACTGATTTTATACAGATTTTTGCCACTAGTATTCCGAAAGAATTTTCTGCAGATGTGGTCGTTTTTCAACAACAATCAATAATTCAATAAGAAAAAGAGGGGTACTTTCAAGTTCATCGTGCAAAGGTCCGATTCCAGCCAGAGAGATCGCGGAAACCGTTTTCAGGCATATACGTGATGTAATTCCCTTGATTCAACTTCTACGGCTTTTTTTCCTGTTTTACTCCATGAACCAGCGAGCATATTTGATCATTATTCTGCAGATTCTACTTCCGAAACGGTAACTCCTCAGAGATAGAGACTATTGCACATTCATAGAACTATATATTCATTGAGATGGAATTCTGACTGTGCGACTACGGGCGAAATGAAATATCGCTTCAATTCGAATATATTTGTTTTCGAACCATTTTCGATACAAAAGTTGGAGATATTAGATTCATAGGAAGCAAAGACATATTTTCATGGAGTTTTATCGGGGACGAGGGATTCTAGTCGTGTATCATCGAGAAAATGTCCGAAATTCTTGACATCTCCAATGAAATCCACCTCTGTCTGATCATAATTTTGTTTGGAATATATCTCCAACTGATTACCGGGTAACATTTTAGAGTAGATATGTTTTATTTCATACAATATCTCTTGTATCAAATACAATACTCTTGTATTCAATACAATTCAAAATATCTGTGACTCTCATTGGGTTGACATTATTTTTACCAACAACTATTTAACAATTTGTACTGTTTCTAGTGGAGGGATACTAGGGAACATATTCTGTACATCAAATGAAGTTAATTTGAAGTTTTCAGGTAATTCAAAGGATTTGATGTCTTTGAGATAAAAACGTTTCTCATTGCAGATTCCTCTCTTAAATTTGTTCAGTTTGATTTATTGATATTAAACCTTTGATAATTTTAGGCTTCGGCGAGTTATGAACAAAACTACTGGTCCAATTAGATTACTCTCCTTATGAAGTTTCATCAGAGAATAGAGTTTCAGTGTTGGTGGGTTCATGAGAATAAGAAAATATGTTGGAGTATTATGAAACAGGGTAACGGATTGATTTATTATATTTTTGATTCGACTTAGAACGTGTTCATTGGGGGCTTTTTTGATGCTTGAATTTATTTGGTGTTGTGAAAGTTGCAGTTTCATTGATATAATCGGTTTCTGGGATGGCAACTACGCTATTTCCTTCGCTGGTCAGGTGAATTTTAAGTTGATCGTTTTACTTTTGTCTTTGTTTCATTGAATTCATCTATGTTGTATTGAGAACTGAGCCTCGGTTTAATCGTTATTTACAATCATGACAGTGAAAATATGTTTATCTAAGTTTGGATTGGTCTGGTTTTCAGATGTTGCGATGGATTCGATTACGATTTCTGAATCTATTGCCAAGTTTATGTGAATTATAATGAGGTTATATTTTAACAAAACAGTGTGTAACTACTTTCTAATCCACTTAAACTTTCTGCGTCTAACGCACGTTTCGGAAACCAAGTTTCCTCTGTCAAAGACATATCGTTACTAACTACATTGCAAGCGCACCTGTTGCACTAGTGAGAGGATGGTATGCAGGACCAATGGGAGAGGGTTGTTAAGGTCATTAGTGTAGCGCTGGGCTATCAAGGGCGAGTCAGGTGAATATTTGGAAAAAAGGGTTATTATTGGGGGTGAGATCATTGTTTAGCAATCTGTCTTTTCTCGTGACCATATGTATACCTTCCAAGGTGTTCAGGTAAAGTTTGCCCGAGCTTTTTGATAGCTTTACGGATTTTTCTGAAATTAAATGACCGGTTGTTAAAACGTGATTCGCGACCGCCGATTTGTCAGGATGGTTGTTACGAATATGGCTCATGTGTTCCTTGAATCTGGTGTTGATGTTCCCCGCTGTTTGTCCGATGTAAGATTTATCGCAGTCTGGACATTTCATTTCGTACATGTCCGATTTTAGTTCATCTGAAATTTTATCAAACGTATTTCCCAAAAGTTGTCTGGTTTTTGTGGCGGTTGTGAAAGCTGAACCGTGATCTTCTCCCGTTTCTTTCATTGAAGTTATGTCTCTGAAAAATTGTTTATTTTTATGTTTGGTAATCAATTTTCGCACTAAGTGTTTATTGTAACCGTTGTGTTCAGCAATTTGAAAAATTTTGCTTTGTTCTTTGTTGAAATTTATTTCACTGAGCGGTATCCTGAATAAACGATCAATCAAAAAGTGTAGGCTAGCTGTTTTATGTGACCAAGGTGCCACTGAGTCGGCCAGAATATAACAGTCCGAATTTGTGGGTTTTCTATGAATGTCGAAACTAATTGCTGTGGTGTGGTCTCTAGATAATTTTAAGTCTAAAAAGGGAAGGGAACCGTTGTTTTCGAATTCGTACGTGAATTTAATGGAAGGGTATTGACTATTCATTATATCGGTGAATTCTTCTACATCAAAATTTAAGTCGACTGTGGCGAAGACGTCGTCGACGTATCGGGCCTAAAATTTAGGAAAATTTCTATTAGATTTCTTTAATTTCTTCTCTTATTTACCGAGGAAATAGATAGCTAAAAAAAGGGAGAGTGGATTTCCCTTGGCCGTACCGAATGTTTGTTGGAAATGCTTACCATCGAATGAAAAGACATTCTGCTCCATGCAAAGGGAGGTCAACATCAGCAACTCATCGACTTCTATCCCAGGAAGATTCAATTCGAGCAACCATTCTTCTAATTGTTGTAACGCGATATCGACTGGTGTATTTGGAAATAATGATACGTCGACCCAGGATATTAAACGGTCGTTGTGACTTACGTTATACCTTTTCAACTGTAATTCTAATTCTAACTAATTCCGACGAGTTTTTGATTGAAAGAGAAGGTGGAGATCCTAGTGAGGAATTTGTTAACTAACCATTTTGCGATGTTGTAAGTCGGAGCATTTATATTCGAAACTAAAGGTCTCATTTGATTTCCCGGTTTGTGAATTTTTGGCAAGCAGTATATACGTGGTAGATTCGGGTTTTTTACTTTTAATCTATAAATCTCTTGCGGCTTCAATATATGTGTGCATTTTTTAAGGGTCTCGTTGACTTAAGTCACTCATTGCGCGCATGTTCTAGGGGAACAGCGTGCTATCGTTTTGTCCAAATGTCTGTAATTTTGGATGATTGAGCCGAAAATGGTCTCAATCGACTAGGTTGGACTCACTGATGACGAATCCGGTGTCAAAATCGATTCTGTCCGGCCGGCCGGCCGTAGACACGCTAACTGTCGACAGAAGCAAGCTAGCAACTTGAAACTTTCAGGATAAGTTGCGCATCAGAATGCCGCGGTTAAGTTCGCCAAATCGCCAAATCGCCAAATCGCCAAAGTTGGGCCAAATCGGTCGAATAGTTTCGGAGTTATAGGCAGTTGAAGTTTTGAAGATATTTATTTTTAATTTCAGAAACTACTTGAGAAATTATATTCAAACTTGGCAGTTGGGACGAATATAACAACGCGCAACTTTGAGCCAAATTTCGTCAGGATCAGATTTTCAGTGAATTTTAAAAATTTTTTTCCAAAAAATTTTTTTTTTCGAAAACCAATTATCATATCCAAAAAAAAATTCTACTCGCACGTTGAACTTCATATTTCACAGCAGTGTACCAAATTTCAGTTCGATACGATCATAAGTTTCGGAGATATCCGGAAAAAATGTGTCAAATTTCGAGGTTTTCTTCTCGATATCGTTTATTTTTTCGGTATAACTCGAGAAATACTGATTCAGTCCTGATGAAACTTTACAGCTAGTTTTAAGATGCTGAAAGACAACTTCATGCGAAATTTCGTGATAATCGTGTCATTAGAACAATTTGAAAAAAAAAATTTCTATGATTTTTCATATCATATCATACTCATCAAATTCTGTATGAAACTTCGAACTGTTATTTTTCGATGAAGTACTGGATTTCAATTCGATCTGATCTGTATTCTTGGAAATATTGAAAAAATTAAATTTTGATTGGGTATATCTACGGAATCATTGGGTGGATTTTACCCATTCACGAATTCGGCCATCGTAATTTAGGTCCAAACCTTCTCTACAAATATCGAGTTCCTAAGTTGTTTCTTTCGGAAGTTATTGTGTTTACGCAGTCGGCCGTTAGGCTGACCGTTCAATGCTGAAGCGGTCATCTACATTGAACATGCGCGCAAAAGTTGCTGCCTTCCCGGCAGTGATTTTTGAATTTTTTTTTTTATTAGGGTTCAGTTCTATTTCCACGTAGGGTCCTTCCTCAATAAGTTTGTTTACTGACTTCGCGTACTCTGATTTGGAAATGATCACGATCGAGTTGCCCTTGTCCGATTTCAAATAAAAGCACGGTTTGTTTCTAAGCGATTGGATAATTTTATTGTTGCTACCTTTTTTGTTTTTTACGGTTTTAGATTTCAGTTTCATCAAGAAGAATTTACATTCAGTTCGGACTAAATTTTGTTCGGATTGCGACAATCTGAATATGTCGTTTTCAATCTCATCGACGACGGTTTCGAAATCTATGTTTTCCGGGAAAATACTGTATTTAAGTCCTTTGCTCAGGAACTGAATTTCTTCCTCCGTGAAATTAAGGCTAGAATTGTTGATTACCATATGTTTCTGTTCGTTCGCGGTGTCTCGTGAATGTTTAACTATGGGACTCGAATTTTCAACAGTAGTAACGAGCTTCCTGGATTTGTTATTAACGGTTCGGATTTTCTTTCTCGATTTAATTTCTATTACTTTTCTTATATATGTATGCCAGAAATCGAAATCAATTTTACACTTGTTTTTTGCTAATTTTAAATGAATTTTATAAGCTTGCACTTGAAGCATATCTAGTTTGTGGTATCTCTCGCCAATAGCCGATTTTATCCATCTTTCGTTTCGCGGAGAAAATTATTTTATCCATGTTCTTCAATTTCGGAGTTTTTATCTTCATAAATCTTGGAAAAACCTTCACTTGAACACAATCTTTAAGAAACCTGATGTCAACCTTAAGCAATGAAATTTTGGTTAGTAGTTTGAACAACAGGTTATATTTTGATCCGGATTCTGGGAGGTTTAATTCATTCTCGTTTAATTTCGTTTCAGAAAGATTGATTAATCTTGGGTGAAATTGATGTGCAGAAAATTATTTCGTATTGTGATTTTTACCTGTGTGGGTTTCATTCTGATGCATAAGATCCCTTTTTTTCCGTGATGGAGATAAATAGTTTTGTTTATGCTCTGGTATTTCTGTCTATACTATCAAACTCAATGATTTGGATTCTACAAGTTAACTCGAAAAGTATATTATATTTTGTTGATGTCTCCCTGCTGGTATATGTACTGTATCTTTATGACACTTTTTAATTATCTAGGTATTCATTCCTTTTATTCACCAGTTTATGACAACACGGCTTTCGCTTTCAGTTTTCAGGTTGATGTTGTACTGTACCCGGTTTTAAATCATAATATTTCCCTATATTTAAATGCTACGCCTATGTGCTAAACCGTGGTTGATTCATTCATTCGTTCGTCTATTTATGGTTCATTCATTCCCCAATCATAGAAAAAAACGTTGATTTTTCAATGGTCGAGAAACTTACCTAAAGAAAGAAACAAAAAAACGCTAGAGAAGCTCTAGGAAATTCAGAATGGAAGAAGTAAGTCGACTGAATCCCTCTTCGAAATTACGACGAACAAAGGATGGAATTAAACACTGCCATCTTGGCATAGTGTACTTGTTCAATATTCGCTTTTAACCACGTAAGTCTTTGTTACATTATTACAATTACTACAAGCTTGTTCATTCTGATTGCCATTATTGAATCTCAACTATTATGTAGTGGCACCAGTTCATTTCGAAGTTATATTCTGAATTGATATCGATCATCCTGTTCAAGGTGTTTCTACAATCGTTAGGGATTTCATCAGT
Source organism: Myrrha octodecimguttata (assembly GCA_958510865.1). Taxonomy (NCBI): domain Eukaryota; kingdom Metazoa; phylum Arthropoda; class Insecta; order Coleoptera; family Coccinellidae; genus Myrrha; species Myrrha octodecimguttata. The sequence goes on from OY294060.1 coordinate 20,249,571, forward strand.
TCTCCTTATGAGTGAATGGTCATTGCTTTTTGTCTAGTGTACTGAACAATCCGGTGTCGATCCAAGGTCTGGTTAGTCTTTAGAAGCGGGCAATATTTGAGTTGCTCCGTTTTCACCTATCGGCTACCATTTTTTTACCTAATATTATGTACGACTCAGCTGTTATTCACCCCCTTTTCATTGTGTTTCTTTGCTAAATATCCAAATAATCAATAACTACAATGTGCAGGCTTTGACTTGACACCAACTACTTTCCTGTCTTTGGTTTGCGCCGTATGGCGGGTTCAAGACTCTTGTAGCTGAATTCTAAAAATTAGAACTCACCCCTAACTAACAAGTAGAGTAATTATATTGTGATGAGCCGAATGTGGAATGGTGACCGATGATCCTAAGCTCTAGAACCCGTTTGAACTCCGTCAATCTGCATATTGTTATTTGGCTGATGGTATTATTCTGAAATGTAACTGTTTCCACTATTTATCTGATTAATATATCCTATTCGTCGTTATTTATACAAAGGTATATTTGACTCTATGTATCACACATAAGAACCTAGAAGTACTGACAGCTGAGTGTCTTCTCATAAACCTGTTATACATCTACCTTTGCCATTTATTGGCGCCTAAATGGCAGAGGTATTCCTATGAATGAGGCTTATGAGAGAAACTTATCTGTTGGACAACCCTCGTGGCTCTTTGCTTCATTCATTAGAGATTTGATATCACCGATTGCCTGAGCTTAATTGACTTCCACATTTACTGCTAATTGTTCCTGATGTTACATTGTAATAAATATCAGTTGGGAGTTTTTCTAAGGCATTCTTTTTCCTCCTGCAAGAGAACCGCACCGAATAGCCAAATTGTTGATTTATTTATTCTAACCTGAACTTCCCATCAATCTTCTCTCTCATTCTCAGGATATAAAAGTATTTTGGGTTGCGAACACAACGTAGAGTCCTATTCCTTTTAATAGACGATCACAGCGTATTGGCCATGGGTGGATTTTAAGGGTAGGTAGCCGGGTACAAAAAGGTGGGATAGTACAATGTTTTTCAGGTGTATCGGTTTGGTGTAAAACCATAAATATTTTAGGAATTTATTCTACTCTTGGGTAAGAGTTCAAAATACTATAAGACTAAAAACTAGTTTCAGCTTCTAACAAATATTTGGTGGATTCGGTATTTACTTCAGTTTCCAATAGGTAGTTAAAAAATTCAATATCCACAAAAAGATATTATTTATAAATGACAATTGTTCCGTTACACAGTAGCTTAATCATATTCTACATTTAGACTGATGCTGCCTGAAAATTTAAAATACATAGTTCCTTAAATATGCTAGGTATTACAGTTAACGTGACTAAGGGTAGAATGAAAGATATCGTTTTCAACTACGTACACACAAGAGCATATTCTACAAACGTACCCACACAGATATAACCAAACATAGGACATCCAACCACTCTTTCAATGAAAAAATGTCATCCTATAAAAGCTGTATTCATAGATTATTGGATGTACCAATGAACCCCAATTATGTTTTGAATGAACTCAGCTTAATCAAACAGAAAGCATTCAACAATGGTTTTCACCCAAGCCGTACAAATTAAGTGATAAACACAAACAGAAAATGATTGCATCAAATCGCGTTTTTCCTATCACAGAAAACCCATGTATGAGTAATATCGCCAATTATTTTAACGAAAATTTCAATTACACAGCAGCTTTCAGAATCATTAACAATATAGATAGATTCATGGTCGGTTTTTTTACCTGAACCTAGTTGAAACCGATACCTGTCATTCTACCTTTAGTCACGTTCACTTCAATATCTAGCATATTTAAAAACCTATGAATATTCAATTTTCAGACAGTATCAGTCCAAATACAAAACATGATTAAGTCACAGTGTGGCGAAACAGGTCTTTCATAAATAAAACTTTTTGTGGGATTTAAATTCATTAACTATTCATTGGAAATGAATTTCCATGAAGTAAAGACCGAATCCATCAAATATTAGTTCGAACGAAATTTCTGAAACTTTCAACTTTATTTTTTAATTTCGGTTGAAGTTGAAGCCTAGGAATCCGGATGACTATTGATCGAGACTCAAACATTCTAATTTCAATACTAAAACTCTAGAAACGCACTGACGTGAGTGCAGGAGCTCTTGTGCGCTATTTCTCATTCGAAGCCATTTCCTTAAGAAATTTTGCATGAACCTGCACGCCGTCATTTTCAAGCAAAAACTTTTTCAAACTTATTTACATTTCTGGACAAATTGGAAAAATTATTTCATGAAACTATATACCTACGAGAGCATTGGGTGGCCGGAAAACATTCACGAATCAGACCTTAGTATTTTAACTTCGCACCAGCTTTAAAAATATTGCGTTTTTAAGTAATTTTTTCTGGAAGTTATTATGCCCAACTGCCAATCATAAACACAATGAGAATCCAGGAAGACACTCTATATTGTTAGAGCCGATTCAATTACGAAGTTCAAATTCGTGGAATGTTAAGATCCATTTAATGGTTTCGCAGATATATCATTCAAAACAGATTTAATCTTATATGTGGAAAAATGTCAGCACATACGTCCAAAAAAGATTGCATATTACACATTTAAGAAAATGAAATGAAATAATTGGATTGACTTGTTCCATTTTTGTAGTTGTAGCTATAATTGTTGGAATAAAATATTTACTTGCTTACTTACTATTGTCAGAAACACTAACTGAGACCAACTCAAATTCAAACTTCCACCTATCTTCACACAAACTTTTTTTATTATTTGATATGATATGAATGTGTTTGAAAACAAGCGAGTAATAATTGTAGGATATCACAATTGAAGGGATTGAAAAGTGGTTGAATTTTATTATTTCAGCAATTCGCAGGTATATATCATTAGTTTTCCAAAAAGATGCAATATAAACTCAATGAAACTCCATTGAGAATCCATTCACAATCACTCCTTGAGGTTCGCGGAAGTTGTATGAAATTCTGTTTGTTATACAAATCTTGTCTGTCCATAAACCTTCTCAGTATATAGCCCATTCTTGGGCATTATTTACATCATAAATTATTTTGGAGGAAATGAATCTTTGAATGGATTACTGATAACATACCAACTCGTGTATTATTGAATGGTTTGTACGTGAAATATCAAGGAACTGTACTTCTAGAAGGTTTGCAATTATTTGAGCTCTAAAATTATTTTATATTTCCTCCAACTCATTACATCTATCCCACATAATTCCTTCCATTTCAATCGTTTCATATTTCTACTCTGAAATTATATTTATATTTGCCTGAATTGTGAACTGTTAGTTTAAGTATAACAAGAGGCTTCATCTTATTCCACTTGGGGTCTCCTGTATAGGGTCATAACATGTATTATTCGCGTGACTCATCCTACAGTTTTTCGAATCTATATAAATAAAAGAGGATCTAGGGTAGGTATATCGATATTTCGAACGGATCATTTTTTCTGCTGTATTTATTATTGTGAGGAGAAGGTTTGTACACCGGAATATTTCCGGAAAAAATGTACGGAAAGGAAAACAAAGCTTTACTTTTTCCTCCGACCGTAGAACTCTATAATAAGCAAAGCCTTCTACCGAGCGTGCACTCATAGAGTACTTCGGAACTGACACACTTAGGTTACGGTTTTTGCAATCTGCATGAACATAAATAATCTCTGTTATTTACAGTAAAACGCTTTTCTTGAAAGTGCTCAAAATTTAATGGGATGGGATGGGATGGGATGGGATGGGATGGGATGGGATGGGATGGCATGGAATAGAATAGAATAGAATAGAATAGAATAGAATATAATAGAATAGAATAGAATAGAATAGAATAGAATAGAATAGAATAGAATAGAATAGAAAAGAATAGAATAGAATAGAATAGAATAGAATAGAGTAGAGTAGAATAGAATAGAATAGAATATATCTTTATTTCTAGGTAATAGAACAGCAAAAAGAAATATTGTCGAAACAAATTAATAACTACATTTTATGAAATTCATTTATATCATGGGGTTCTAATTTCATTGAAATTTCATATATTGCTTCTTTGAATTTTTTTGAGTTTGTTTCTTTTCTGATGTGGATAAAATACCCACTAATATTCTTCCGCGGAGAAGATGAATATCATTTTCTGATCAAAATGATGTATTCTGTGGATGGTAAGTATTGATAAAATTATATTTTGAAAAAATATAGTAAGAATTGATTTCAATAGGTTATCTTCAGAGGATAAGGTCCTTAGATTTGTGTACAAATCTTTTCTACTTTGCTTTCGTAGTATTATAAACCACTTCGTCAGAGTAATTTTGTTTAAAAAATTTTATGTTTTGATTGCTGATTGCAGGTCAAGAAACAAACAAAAAGCTCAAACTGCCATTGAATTTGCAAACTGTAGAGGAACCTACATGTGATATGAACAAAATATCAGCAATAGCAAACGTGCTTCGAAATTCTAAAATAATAATTTGGAATAGATGAATGCACAATGGCCCACAAACAGGCGTTGGAGGCACTAAAAAGAACCCTAAGAGATTTGCGCAACAATCAGAACCTCTTTGGTGGAGCGATGATTCTACTGACAGGAGATTTTCGACAAACGTTGCCAGTCATTCCCAGATCAACTGCTGCTGATGACATCAAGGCTTGCTTGAAAACCTCCAATACATGGAGATATGTTAAGAATCTCAACTTCACAGCAAATATCAGACTGGCTTTGCAAAATGATATATCGGTGGAATTGTTTCGAAAAACATTATTTGACACTGGCAATGTGAAAATTCCTGTTGACACTTCTAATGTTCTCATTTCTTTCCAGCAAAATTTTGTCAGTTCACATCTTCAAATGACGAAATAATAATAAAAGTCTTCATAGATATTCAAATGAATTATATTACCATAGTGCCTAAAATAAGGTTTTTTTCAGGTGTTTTCTGGGTTTTCGTTCCAAATATCAATTTGGAAGAGAATAATTCATGAAATTTTCTACTTTATCTGATGAAAGAGTCAGGTTTGCACTCTGAAATGTCACAGTTCGCTTTCTTTACCGTTTGTTTTGATCCTGTATTGTTCATTAGGCAATCTGTTTTGCAAGAAACTGCCTTTGAAAAATAGCAATGGCGTTCATCATAGAAAAAACAATTTGACTTAATTTTTACTAGTTTTATTTCAGATATTAGGAGTGAAAACCCAGAAAAAACCTAAAAAACGATGAGGAATCTTTCCAAAATAAGCTTTAATCGATACTTAAAAATAAGGATGTTGATGAATTGAATTTAAAAATCCAAAATAAAATTGATGCGTTCCTTTAAGTCGATCGATTCCCTTGTCAATCCAAATGAAGTTGTCAATTATCCAAATGAATTCTTAAATTTGTTGGATTTGCCAGGATCACCTCCACGCATTTGCAGCTGAAGGTTGGCTCGATAATTATCATAATACGCAACCTCTATCAGCCAACATCGTGTAAAGGAAAGAGACTTCATCTTAAAAGAGTATCCACAAACTTGATAGAATCTACTACTATCAAAGGAAGGGCAAGGATGTTCTTATTCGAAGGAATCACATATGCCATCTGACTTCCTTTTTGAATTCAAGCATGTCCAGTTTTCAGTGCGACTTGCATTTGCAGTGACATCAATAAACCTTGTATTGAGAGCAATTTAGCAAAGACAGTTGTACATTGTGTGCTGGAGAGTTGGTGAATCATCTTCTCTATTTGTTTTCTCTCCAGAAAGGAAAACCAAAAATGTTGTACATAATAGGGCATTGCAATAAAGTATAATTTAAATAGTTGGGTGTTATTTTATGTCATGATATATTTTGTCTCAGTTTTTTTCATTGGTTACATCACCCGTGCGAAGCCGGGTCGAACAGCTAACTCAACATAAATGAAAAATATTATAGTTTCAATATCTCGATTCGAATTAATTCGGGAGATAAATTGAATCTCTTATCTGGCCTCCTAAACTCGAAATTTCTTTCCCATTTCTCATCTTCTTGAGTGATGTCGCCGCTTCCTCAAAGATCAGAATTTCAATTCAAAAATTCCATGCATATATTCCATCTGAAAGTCGTAATTTCATGTGTAGCTGACGCATCCGAATATGACATTCACCCATTTGACGAATGTACGAACTTCCATAACAGAACAAAACGATGCGTCTTCAATACCCGCATACGAAAAACATAAAATTCCGAAAATATTAAATAGAACATGTCCCCCGAACATCATCTCAAGTTTATTCGGTTGTAGGCACTCTGAACACCCTCAAGGAAATCGAATTATTGAACCGCTGCGCCGTAGCATCTCCTCATATTTGGTGCTATTTTCGTCTGAAAATTGCCTCAGTCCCTAGGGTTTTCACGCGGCCCATGTGAATATAGGAATTCCTTAGTTAAGTTCACATATTTCCGAAGTAATCCTTGTTTCTTAGAGAGATTCGATGAATTGAATACCTATCATTTGACATAAACCAGAATTGGGTACTACTAATTCCACTTAAAAAAGGCGTTTATATCTATGCTATTTTTCAGGGTTACTGGTGACCAGGGGGACAGCTCCTAGATATGTACACATAGTTTGGGATCTGAACCTACATGATATTTACCGAGCTTATAATAGAATAAAACTTATTTTAAAGGAAATTCAGTACATTAGATAATATATTGAAAATGACTTGCCTAAAAAAATCCTGGAAAGAATATTTTCAATTATATCTATAATTTCTCTGGACAAACTACTGGGTTGCCAGGTATAAATAGGTATTTAAGATGCTTTAACGACCTAAGTAACGCTATTGTATGAATAATGAGAGGGTACTTTTTGGTCTGAATTAGAGAAAAACTCAATTTGACGGAATGCCGACGTTTCGATATATTGAATATCTTTTCAATATCACTCCTTTTATTGATTGAGTTAGGTTCTTTTTTTATTTCTATCATTTCACAAAATAATCTTTTCCTTAAGTTCGCCTGTGTGTCCAAAATGACTACCCTATCGAAGTCGAAAGAGAGCAGGTCACTAAATGAGTGTTCAGCCAATGCTGTATTGTTTTCCTTTGTTCGGGCAGAATTGTGAACATTAACACAGTCTCTTTTATGTTTAGTCAGTCTTGTTTTTAGGTATCTGTTGGTCTGTCCGATGTACACTCTGTTGCATTCTATGCAAGGTATCTTATATATAACATTTGATCTTAATTCCAATGTTGTCTTTGACTTTAATTTCGAATAAAATCTTTTAACAGTATTAGCTGGTTTGTAAGCCATTTTCACCACCTCACTATTAAGAAGTTGTCCCAACCTCTCAGATAGCCCATAGATGTAGGGAATTTTGAAAAATCTTTTAGCTGTACTAAGCTGTCTTGGCAGTGATGTTTCATTACTGTATAAAACTTTTTTAATCAGAGGTAAGGGGTAGTTAATCTTAATTAAGAAGCTCTTAATTAGATTTAAATTGCCAGCATGAAATTCAGTGCTAGCTAAATAAGTAGCTCTGAATTTTAGATTTCTTATGAGGTTTAGTTTATGTGAAAAGGGGTGTTGAGAATTGAAGTTCAAAAATCTTTCAAAGAAAGTAGGTTTATGGAACCAGACGGTCCGAAGACCACCTGGTGATCTGATTACACGTACATCCAAAAAGGGCAACTGACTGTAACTCTCTATCTCTATAGTAAACTGCAGGCGTGGATGAAAAGAATTGAACGAGTTCAAAGTGATGTCCACACAATCCCTAGGTATCGAGGTGAAAATGTCATCGACATACCTTTTGTAGAATGGCACCTCGAAAGGAATTCGGAAAAGTGCAAATTTCTGTAGTTCTGACATGACAATGTCAGAGACAGTCGCTGCCAAACAGTTACCCATGCCAAGTCCAGAGACCTGGCAAAAGTACTGATCATTAAAAACGAAATAACTGTTATTAACGCTGAAATCAAACAACTGTATGAACTCATCAAAGGACAATTGAGTATGTGTTTCAACCCTGTCCCAATACTTTCTGATCAACTCAATCGCCAGTTTCATCGGTATATTAGTAAATGAACAATGAACAATGAACAAACGTCCAACGAAACCAAAATGTAGTTGTCCGGAATGTTAACATTAGTCAAGCTTTCGACAAACTGAAAGGAATCCTAAACGTGTTTCTCATCCTTCTCAAAGGCATAAATCAACAGTTCTGCCAAAAACTTGCTTAAATTGTAGAGGGGGGAGCCCACAAAGCTTACTATTGGGCGTAAGGGATAATCGATTTTGTGGACTTTGGGTAGCAAATAAAGTTTGGGGCAAATACCATTGTTACATCTCAAAAATTTTAGCACCGTATCATCGATTCGTTTCTGTTTATGTAAATTGGAGACCAATTTGTTAAGTTTGTTCTGTATATTGGTAGTTGGGTCTTCGGATAATTTTTTGTATGTATTTTGATCATCGAGTAAAGTTTGAGCTCCATTATTGTACAGTTCGACTGGCATAATGACAGTGATATTACCCTCATTGGCCCTAAGGACTAACAATTACTTATGTTGCCGTAAAAAACACCTAGGTTCTCTTATACATCTAGATATGAACTGGGCATCACTGGTCCTTATAGTGGAATTATTATTTAATTTTAGGTGGTTCACATAATTTGTGGTTATGTTAATGAATTTATTCCTCTTTTTAGTGATGTCCAATTCATCTGTTTGAGAGTTCAAACAATACTCTGTATCTATCAATAGTTGTTGTAGTGAGGGTGGTGTATTTTTGTTATATGGTGAGTTGAATTTTTCTCCAACACTGACAGTGTGAGTAACAACTTACTGTTTTTTCAATGGAAATCGATGTTTCAAAGTTATTTTAATTGTTTCAAAATTATTTTAATTATTTTTGAATTGACGATTTTTATTTATACTTTGTTCGTTATATTTGTAACCTTACTAGTACCTACTAGTTTTGTGATTGATTCTCTGTTTAACTCGTTACTTCTTCGAGTTCCTAACAGTTTGTTTTTTTTCCACTCGAGAATATCATAATATTGTTTTCTATCATGTTCACATCCTAATTATTGTGTCATTTATTATAGAGCCCTGAAGAAGATATTAAATATATCGAAACGTCGGCATTCCGTCAAATTGAGTTTTTCTCTAATTCAGACCAAAAAGTACACTCTCATTATTCATACAATAAGTAGGTATGCCGTTGCCTCTCACTTTCACTTGATAGAAAAACTTTCATATCAGCATTAGCGCTGTTTTATAGTGAACGCGTTGATAAAGGGTTTTTCTGCAAAAAATTCGGTCCTAATACAGATTTACGAATTTTCAAGAACTCAAAGATTTTGAATTCTTTATTGTATTTATTTCCTTGAACAGTTACTTTCTGGTAATACGTCGTATGGTAACAAACCAAATTGAGTGCTGCTTTAGTTAGTTCAGCTCCATAATATTCATATTTTCCACGAAAATTTAGCTTTAATGAACAATTTCTAGAAGGTTCATAGAACAGCCTATCAGGTGAAAGTAACTGGCATCGACATACATGTTTATATATCTAGCAACCCAATAGTTTGACCGCTTTTCCAATTGTTTTACTTTTTGAAAACAGAAAGGAAGAATGCTTTCTTAGATTTAATCTATTACACAATACAATTGATATAATTTCCAGCAAAGTCTGCGAGATGCATTCTGAAGAGAACGGAATCTTATGGTATGGAAAACATTACCAAATTGATAGCACAGTAGAACCTTTTTCATTAATATATCGAAAATTGAAAGAATCCACAGTAAGAACGATCTCTTCTGTAATAGAACAAAATGGACGCAAGTATTTTCTGGAATATAAAGGGAATAGATGCATTTATGTTCTCTGACCAATCTGATCATATTGAAAATTTTGAGAATCTGGATGATGTCTACCCAATAAAAATGAATTTCTCAAGATGCGATGTTAAAAATCGCGAAAAAAAAACTTATTTTCATTTTCGATTCAAGAAATCCTCGTCTGTTGATGCTCTATACAAAGTGATAAATACTTTCCGGTCAGAGATTATTCTCTGAAAATTTCCGAGTTTCGCATAATTATTTAAAATGGATTTTTCCTGTCGATCTTAAGCTCTGAAGACAGCCTAAATGTATAAATTTCCTTTCTCGTTGGAAAAATTTAGATGCAATTCAGTGGTTTTGCCGAAAAATAAATAGAATACACCTTCAGTGTCAGTTTCAACATTATTTTTCGATTATAGTGCAGAGTGTTACGCTGCTATTCGACTCATCGAGTAAGTAGGGCATCATATCTTTATTCTAAAAGGATGAACTCACTAAATCACTTCGACAAGGTAAAGAGCGAAATTTTTCATTAATTATTCAGGAACTGCGTAGTTTGCCCCCGAGTTTTGCTGCGTTGTCGAATTTTGTTCCAGTCAATCTCCAAGGCATGGCTGCGGTATGAGCCAGCAACATCGAGCTCTCGGAGACTCTTTCGTTTTCGTAATCCCTGTAGGTATCTGCTACAGAGAACTGAAGGAGAAGGATATAAATTAAAAATGACCTTGATAATTTTCATTTTTCATACAGTAATGTGATTTGAAGTTTCTGTAAACCAGATCTTTGAAGGAAACATTCGAGAGAGACAGTTCAATTTGATAAATATAGTCAGGAATTCCGGGATAAAATTCGGTGGGAAATAGAATCGCTGTTCTGAAACTCATAGGCATTTTTGTTATAAAATTTAAACGTTGTCTTATATTTCTGATTAATTGATAAAACCTTCCTATCAAAGTGAAATTGCACCGAAAATTATTGGATTACGTTGAATAAGGATATTTCTCATCCATGCTTCCTGAGAACGAAGACTAACCAAACTAAGCTACCAAATTCGCATAATTTCATAAAATGCATAGTTCCATGTTCGCAATTTCAAATGAATTATTCGCATGAGAAATTTTGGAATCGACCAATTTCAAAATATGGAGATGGTCTCAAGCAATTACTTTCGGCAGGAATCGAAGAATAATCCTCTGGCGCGTCGGAACTGAACCGAGCCGGTCGGATAATATGAATTGGGCTTAACTTTCGAACGTAGCGAGCTAGCGACGTGAAACTTTCAGGATAGGTCGCTCAACCGAATGCCGTAGTTGCGTTTAGCCATTCGAAATTTTGAGATTTTTTTCCTGAGATTTCAGGAAATACTAGTGCGATCGGATTGAAAATTGGCAGTTAGTTGGAGCATAGCGACCTGCAACTTCAAGCGAAATTTTGTTTAGATCGTACTGTCACAAAATAAATAATGGTTCCGAAATTTTTCCGAAAAATTTTTTTTTCGATACTATCAACTATATTCGAAAAAAATTCGGCTCAAACCTAGAGCTTCATATTTTACAACAGTCTACCAAATTCAGATGTATATAATCCTAATTTCTGGAGATATTTGAAAGAACCTATAAATGCACTGACGTGAAGTCGGCAGCTTTTGCGAGCATGTTCTTATCTTTTTTATACAAAATTCACGAGTTAGCTACTTCCAAGTCGACTCAATGAAGAATAGTCTTAACAGTCCATTTTTTGGTTCTTGTACTAACACGATATTAACTATCATTCTGTCAATCCGATAGATTTGCCCATACAGTTATTGGTGAATACTTCTAGGAACTCAATGAGAAAGATGTATACCTATCCATTTGAAGTAAAAACTTCAACTTAATACACGAATTCGAAACAGATTGAGATTTGAAATGAGTGAGTGAAGGTTCATACATTTTAATTCAACTATACCGAAGCTTTTTGTTTGAGCATTTACGTAATATCTTACGATATTGATATCTTCTAATATACTACTATTTTTGTCATCGGAACTTATGACTGACCAATATGAAATCATATTTATCAACGGGCATATATTTTACGTTTTTGACCTCAATCATTTCATATTAGTGGGCATCATTTTAACTTTGTGGCTCATGAACGCGAGTTCCATTATAATAAAGTACTTATGTAAAATATTAATAGTCAGCAGCGTCACAACACGGCTGCAACGCTCGTAGAACTGCGGGTGTCATAAAAATCAGCTGATACCGCTTGCTCTCCTTGCCACCCAGAGTGAGATGCACATTTATAATTTATTTTCTATTTGGCTTTTTCAGATAAGGGTACGAAATTCCCGCGATTTTGTTGTATCGTGACTTGAAAAATAAGGTTCAAATAGAAACAAAGACCTAAAATATGCTGCTCGTCCTGTAGCTAATAATAGTTACCTACAGCACGAGCAGCATAATATTTTTGATCCTGTTTTGAACCTAATTTTTCAGCTCACAAAAAACGAAATTTCTTGTGTGATATATTAGTATATTGTATTAACTAAGCTATGTTATGGAAAATAAAGAGTTATTCTTCTATTCTATGCTCTATGGTTGACAAGATGGCATAGCCCAACGGGAGATGGTCAGCCTTTTTTAGAGCGACGACTTGTACAGAGACAGAAACATTCAGATTCCATTAGTGACTATACAACAATAAATAAGTTAAACAAGCACAAGTGTCTTAATAAATACATAAATGAAGTGAAACAAAACATAGCGTCAGGTCTGAAAAGGCATTGACTCTTAAGAAATATAACGACAGAAGACAAAGCAGGTAAAATTTTCAAGAAAACTACATATAACTAAGTGAAGTTACAACAGACCTAAAATGGAATTCTACAGACCCCCACAACCATTCAACATCAACGAGCCACAGGGTTAGTCGAAATGGAAGCAACTGTTCGATAACTTTTTATTAATGTCTGGCAAAACTGACGCAGTAGAAAAAGTAAAGATTGCTCTGTGGCTGAATATACTAGGAGAAAGTAATCTCGATATCTACAACACCTTTGAAAAAAAGAGAGTTCAAACATTGGAAGATGTGCTATGCTGTTTTGACGATCACTTTCTGCCTACATGCAATATTTGTATGGAAACATTCAAGTTCAATAATATTGTGCAGAAAGAAGGTCAAACGATTGATTCCTTCATCACAGAACTGAAGAATCAGGCCTCAAACTGTGGATTCGTCTGTGGAGGTGAAAATTGCAAAAAAGCTAAGCAGACAGAATGATTAGAGATAGAGTTGTCCTTGGAATACTCGATGAACAAGTGCAAAGACATCTTCTGAGAGACACAAACATGACATTAGATAAGATAAAGGAATATACTGTAGAACCATTGAAGTAACCATAAAACATGTAAAATTGTTGAACTCCAAAGGGGACAAAGAGAGTGAGAAGATCAATGAAGTCCGAAAATTAAGGTCAACAAGAAAATTCAGCAGGTGTGGAACAATACATCCAAAAAGAAGAAGAAGATGCCCAGCTTTTCAAAAAATTTGTCGAAACTGCCAAAAGGAAGGTCATTTCTCAAGTGTGTGGTTCTTAAAACCCAAACAAGACTTAAGCAACCAGAGATGCTCAAACTCAAACCAGGTAACCAGGAACCATCAACGTCAGGCATCAGAAGTTCAAACTGTGGACAATGCAGCTGCACAATCCCGTAGAAATATGGTAATTGGTAACATATCGAGTCACAACAATGATTTGTACTGAAAATTCATTAATTCCATATATGTGAACATAGAATATCTTACAAGTTAATATAATATACTAATATATAACATCATGAATTGACGACGCAAGAATAATAAAAATCTTTTTATGATCGAAAAACACACTGCTGAATTGCTGATGTCTATTGTTGACGTTGCGAAAAAATATTATGTGAAAACTTCCTCGGACAGAAAACGCGCTCCAAGTAATTCGGAATAAAAACAAAATATCATACTGAAGGGATGTCGGGCGGTTGGCGAACTTAATATTTTGCTTTTACGGTTTATTTCATACATATAATTTTCATATTAGTTTCTATCGTACACAATGGCAATACATATTTAACATACAAGCACAGAAGCAGAGTTAAGACAGCCAAGGTTATCTTTTTTCACATCATAAAGTTAGGTTAGGTTAATAGAACATAGAGTCACATCAAAACAACGAACATAGAGTTTCATATAAATAAAGGGGCTTGAGTATGCAACACAAAATACACATGAATACTACAACTCGGCCATACCTGACCTAAGTAATAAATCCCAAGGGATATTACTTACATACAAGAATACAGATATTTACAAAATAAGGTGATTACAATTAATTTTCATCAAATCCAATGGGCTCAGATGCTTGCTCGGAGAGTTTATTCTCTAAGCTAGGTAACCAAGGTCTTATTCTCGGAGACTCTAATACTCCGTTGAATGGCAATTGCGCACCAGGGGAATAGATAGCTAATACTGGTTTACTACTTAAAATTTGCTTAAGTTGCTCAAAGGATTTTAATTCTTCGGGTCCAAAGTGAAAAGATATGTCTTGTTTCAAAAGACCGTAGAGAAGTTTACATAATATGGCAAATTATAACACAAATCTACGAAAATATGAAGCAAGTCCAATGAATGATCTCAATTCTTTGAAATTTCTTGGAGTTGGAAAATTTAGAATTGCGGAAATATTTTCATTTCTCGCTAATTTGATATCCCAAGAAATTCATTTCTCTCTGCAATAAACTGCATTTTTCTATTCTAATTTCTAAAGGATTCTGTGTCAAGAAATCATAGACTTCACGTAAGATGACACTCTTCTAAGTCATCAGTAGCTATAACAAGGTCATCGAAATAAATTATCACTTTTCCATCCTGAATGAGTTTACGAAATACCCCGTTAATGAAACGCATGAACACAAGTGGACCATTACGAAGGCCAAAGGGCATTTTTTTCAAATATTCATACATGCCGAAGGAGGTCACAAATTTCGTGTATTTTATCGAATCTGGATCCATAGAAACGTGATGAAATGCATCTTTCAAATCAATTCGAGTAAAATACTTTTTTCCTTTTAACTTATCAATTTGGTCGTCTATAACAGGGATAGGGAAGTTATCTCGTTCTGTAATACTATTCAAATGCTTAAAATCTACACACATACGCAATTTACCATTTTTTCGTTCAACAAGTACCATCGGAGAACTATATTCAGAATTACTTTACCCAATTATTTTCCTCTGAAGTAAATCATCAACTATCTGTTGAATTTCGGCTTTTTCATAAACAGACAGACGCCTGGAGTTATTAAAGAAGGGTTGGTCGTTTTTGACATCTGATCTGCTTCAACATAACTGAATTCATTTTCTAGACTGTTACGGATTTCAAATTAGATACTAGGATCAATATCAAGATCAATTTGTGGTTTTGTGTTATTAGGAGACACGTCAATCTGCATAATTTCATTACATAAGGAAACACATTTACTTTCGGAATGATTGGGGACCTTTGGTCTGATAATTAACTATTTTCCAAATGAGATAAGAATTGAGTCAAGTGATATAAAGTCCCTACCAAGGATGCAACTGAACCTCATTGTGTTAGGGGAGACTATATAAAATTTTATCTTCGCAGTTATTTCATCAAGAATGATGGTGGTTCCAAAAATACCTAATATATCAAGTTTAGCATTATCGATTCCAGTAAACCCAACTGTATCCACAAAATCTCTCAAAATTAATAGGAATTATAGGAAACCTTACAATCTAAATCAATCATTGCATTATATTTTATCTCACATGAATAGTGTTTTACCAAGGTAGTTATATCGTTGCTTCGTTCTCTATGCTCATCCATCTTGTAAAATTCGTCATTATCCAAACAGATTTCTACAACTGCGGTGGTGCTATCATGATAGGTAGTAGTCTGGGAATGTTTCAATTTTCTTTCTGGACAACTGTTGTACTTATGAGTAGTACTCGACATTTGAAACAGCTACGTGGATGACGTTTTTGCTCCTTACACTCTGATGATCGATGTCCCATTTTTTGACAATTAAAGCATCGAATACCATTTGAGGAAGTACTATTTGAAGTTCCTAGATTTCTTGTATTTGGAATATAGGTGTGTTCGGAACGATTATCTCTTACCACCATTTTTGACATTAACGCAATAAGTCAGTGAGAAATTCGAATTCAAACATTCGTGCTTGGTTTTGCAGGGAAATGTTTTCAATGCCATCAATCAGGTAATCGATCATATCACGTTCAGATATGTCTAATTGGTTACCAAATCCCATACAGCACACGACATCCATTGGACGTCCAGTTTAGGTACATGTTATGTCCAAACGTCCATGGACGTTGAATGGATGTACATTGTACGTAGAAACATGGACGTCCATTGGATGTACAGCACGTGACATCCATTGGACGTCCGTTTTATGCCCATAACAAGTCCAACCGGTCATGGACGTACATTGTACGTAGGAATATGGACGTTCATTGGATGTATGCCTTGTACGTCCATTGTACATACATACAATGTCCATAAATATGTATAAATATCTCAGTTGAAATCTTAAGAATCGTATATCAATTCAAACAGAAATGAAACTTGTAAGTATCTTCAAACAAAAGATGAAAAAATGATGAAGAGTATTTTATTGGTCCAGTGTATGTACATTTCTGGACATCCATTGTACATCCAACAAATAACATCCATTGTACGTCCAATTCAGGTACATTATTTTCTTTCTTAAGAATGATATGATTAACATATTACTCGTGAATGAAAGTATTTTTTTAAAGGTCCTTCGAAAAACGTCATTTAAATTGAGGGTTTTCTCATTGTTTAAGTCCTCAACAATGTTCTCAAACAATGGTTTTATTATAAGCTATCCTTTTTCAACCTCTTTATGAAATAAGTTTGTGCTGTGAATCACGACTCTCAATTTTGATGTTCTGTGATGTTCTGAATGAGGAATGTGAGGTAAGTAGTGTTTTGTTTACCACCAAGGACAAGAAAACACTTTCGATAGAAATTCAAAGATTTTCCAGGATGCCGTGGAGTGGATCTCGATCTATTCCTTACGTTCATAATCAAATGCAGGTGAGATAAGTGTATTTTAATTACTGATGAATTTTAGTTCTAGAACATTTTCGAAGGAATATCATAAGAGGACATTCAAAATGATTGAAATTGTTTATTTAATATACAATTCCAATCATTCTCCATTCTGTTGATATAATATATTATTGAAGTTTATATTCATTTTATGAGATATATATTTATATTAAGAGATTTTAAATTTCCATATGTACGTTGCAGACATTCTGAAGAACCACCCAAAAATGGGCTTTTTACCAACCATATATAAGAATTTCGATATTCACATGTCACTTGGAAGCAAGAAATAAGACCAAAGTGTCTGGATACAGCAGTTATTTGAATGCTGTTGGTCCTCAGACTGGAAAATGATGAAAGAATTGGGTGAAGGCAGGGCTGAAGAAGCCAATAGGAAATCACCTCCTCCTCCCCATCAGCAATGGAATTAGGATGGAACCATTGCAGGGTATCATGTCTATTCTGAGACAAATAGTAAATTACCCTATTAAAGCCTACTAATTCAGGATGGAATAGTCGGTGAGAATTATATTTTAATTTTCAATTCACGAATGGTTCATCATATTTGACAAGAACTCAATATTCATATAGTAAGTTGCCATGTGCTTCCTCGAATTTGATATTTTTCCGAATTATCTAACAGCCTGAACATCACACTACTGGCAACTTGTATCAATTTTAATTTTTGGAATTTTCAGATGGCTTTGAGAATGGCTTGATAGCCGAAACATGTTAGCCTGTATGAAAGAAGAATAAAGAGTTCAAAAAAAAAAAAAAAAAATATAGTGTATTAGATTTAACCTCCTTGAATATTTTAATTTATTTTTTCTCAAGCTAATATGCCATTGAATATTTTCCTCAGAGCTTTCTGATACTTAAAAATATCTAATCCTGTGAGGTCATGTTACAATGTCAAGTGCTTCAGAGTGAAACGAACTGTTGTTATTCAACTCTAAATATTAAAGTCATTAGTGAGCCTATTTTATCACAGCTGTCTGTCCAAAAATGAATATATGGACTTACAATGAATGGCCAAAATACGCACATGTGCATCTTTTCAACATCTTCTGGACCTGTATTGTACCTCACAAATGGCGTCCTGTACATCCAATGAACGTTCATTGGATTCATAATACGCCAAATCTGGACGTCTAATGGATGTTTATGATATCCATAAACAACGTCCATTGATCATCCATTGTATGTACATATGACATACAATGAACATCCAATGTACCAACATTGTACATCCATTGGACGTTTTCTGGACATTAATTGTACGTCCATAATTGTGTCCTGGACGTCCAATGGACGTTCAATGGATGTTTAATGTACCAACTCTGGACGTCCAATGGATGTTTTTAATATCCATAAACAACGTCCATTGATCATCCATTGTATGTACATGGTACGTACAATGGACGTCCAACGTACCAACATTGTACATCCATTGGACGTTTTCTGGACATTAATTGTACGTCCATAGTAGTGTCCTGGAAGTCCAAAGGACGTCCATTGGACGTAGTATGTACCAATTCTGGACGTCCAATGGACGTTTCAAACGTCCATAATGGACATCCATTGTATGTCCATTGAACGTACGTGTCCTTACGTACTCGGCTTTCGAATTGAACCAATTTTGGGCATTGCCTTTCAATTTGGAAATCGCCACAAGTTTTGCTATTTGGTCACTCACATGATTAACGTTTTGAATGCAATCCAACCTGTTAATCCACATTTTTACGTCGGTTGTTCCATCATAATCAGGAAATAGGGCAGATGATTCTTGATTAGATATGCACGAGGTCTGGGCTTTTGGGGTGCGAGATACTTCAATCGCTCTGGCAGCAATCTGGATGATTTCGTCTACAGATATAGGATTTGCAGTCTTCTGTTGCGTAATATTTGGACCATTTTCGGCTTCGGTTTCGAATAATTGTTCCTCTTCGACCGTTTCTACGTTGTGGGTATTTTCATCTTGATTTTTCTTGTTCATCTTCGTTGCAATTCGAGTACAAACGCGTATACGCGATTCGATGTGTGGGCAAACCTTCATTTTGCAAAGTCACTACTTCTGCTCTAGTGAACATAGAAATTTTAATGCTATGCATAATTCCAGAGAAGAAACCAAATTTACTCAACACGCTGAATTAATTTGAAACACCTTTTCTATATTTTCATCTGAAAAGAGCGGAAATTATTTTTGTGAACATATTCACATGTGTAGAAACGGTGAAATAAACAGAAATCAAAGGAACAAAAGATTATCCACCATGAATATTTCGTTTTTAATGTACAGGGGGGCAAGAATTTTGGCTATGTGTGTAATTTATATGGATATCTCTTTAGGATATCTCCTTAGAATACAAAAATGTTTTGAATAAGAATAATGCATGGATTAATTTCGAATCATTTCGTTTCATTACCTAATAACAACATGGTATATTTCAAGTATATTCCTGTACTCCCTAACCATACAGCTATGCTTAGGTGAAGCACTTGCAGTTTATTAGCATAAAAAGCAAAACTTTTTTTTTTGTACCATGTTCCCTGATTATCTAGTTGAGCCACTGTTGATATCGAGAGCATTAATGTGAAGGCTTCAACCAGATGGTTATTTATTTATACTTATATTTATTCTCAACTCTGTCGTTTGAGTACTCATTTGATCGAAACTCAACATGTCTGCTGTTTTTCAAACAAAACGGAACGTGGTCGAAATTATGTTGAAATTAGAGATTGAATTTCATTTACACAAAATTGAAAAATATGTGTTTCGAGAGATTTCAATAAATAATATTACTACAATATTTGATAATGAACTTTTCGCTGTATGCGTACAACTTTTCTTGTCTTCTCTGAAATATCTTGAGAAATGAGCTTATTCAATTTTGTATATTTTCTTAATGTCACCTCATATCACTAGTGAAAATAATAAGTTCCCCTTGTTTCATTGTTCTTCTTTACTGGGGTGAAGAGGAAATTCGAAAATAGTTTCTGGAAAAGTGCGTTGGAGAATGGAAAAAAATGGTTGAAGTCGTTTTTTTCGACTTCAAACGTACGTTTAAGACAACAAATAGGAAGATATGGCTGTGAAATGTGAAATGAATGTAAAAATATAGTTCCTGATCGGTGATATAGACATGATTTGTGGATTATCCAAGTGATCGCTAACTTACATCTAGTAAAAACAGGCAGAACAGTGTCACAGGGGACACTGCTTGGGACTAGTTTGAACTATTTCAAGGATATTTTGTTCTTCGATGATTTTTGAAAAACCGCTTTGTTGCAAAGATACAGGGTTGAAAAAATTGCGACAGCTGCAATATTCTACCTTCGAAAAGCGCATGTAAAGTTGCTTTATCTACAGTAAGCGTTCAAAATTACCTCTACCAGCTTGAATACAAGCATGAATCCTTCTCGTCAGTAATTTCCAATTTCTTTCAAACATACCAGGTTCGCTTTGAATGGAATAACATCCTGCAAGTATCCAATTCCGAAAGTAATCTAAACTTTCTACTTAAGTAGCGTGAACTATTGACTTCATATAACCCAACAAATTATAATCACCAACATACGAGCATCACCGCATTGTTCGGGACAGATCGCAGGCATGTGGCCTGCCCCCGAGATTATTTCTTGTGGGGTTATCGGAAATCATTACTCTACGCTACTCCTGTAAAAAATTGGGATGACTCGCGAAATTGGATAATTGCCGGATCTAATTCCATTCGTAACGGACCTGGTGTGTTCGGAAGAGTTCGGCAAACACTAATGTTGTGGCCAAGCTGGTGGAAGTTATTTTGAACACTTTTGTACATTGAGCAACATAACATGTGCTTTTTGATTATGAAATATTGTAACTGTTGCAAATATTTCTGATCCTTAATCTTTGAAACGAATCACAAAATACCCTTAAAATTGTTCTGAGAAACATCCCTTGAATTTTTTCCGCACGTTTACCAGACATCCTGTATAAATGACGTTGCAGAAGTTATGAACTAGTGCAAGTTTTAGCTTATGCGGATGATGCCCATATATAATTGGAGAAAGCATAGATGGAATTATACGGATTACAAACGATGAGCTGAACAATCTATTCGATTGGTTAGAGAACAACTTTCTGAAGATCTATACTTCTGAATGAATAATCAATCGATTGTGATAGTGAAAAAAAATCGATAAATCTTTACGTCTTGTACTCAAATGTAGAAGGCATACATCGAAAACTGATATGCCTCATGATGTAGGTCTTTTCTGTGTTCGACCGATAACCACTTTCGGTACGATGTTCTTCATTTACAAAATATTGTATAATATATTGCTGCAGCATCTCTTAAATAATGAATAGTTTGTCAGAGAAATTCATGAATATAAATAATATACGATACAGAAACTATTCTCATTTGGAAAAACAGTGAACTAGTTTCGGTCAGAAGAGTTTTTATTATTAAGACTCAAAGCAGAAAATAATTCACTCGAATATATCAAGACATATGATAAATTGAGAAAATTCGATGTATATTTTTGAACGTTTGTTTGTTTGAAGTTTTCTTTTGCACATATATCATGATGTAATTTTAGTCAGCCAAGTGCTATCAATGAACTTTATTATTATGATATGTGTCAGCCCATTTTTCATTTCGATTAAAAAAAAATTTCAAGGAATTTTTGGAGATACTCACATACTGTTCCAGCTCTAGAATGTGCTTCAAAAACAACAACGGAAGCTAATTCCCTTTTGACTGAATTTGAAAGGTGTGCTACTGCTCGTATATGAAGTAGCTCTTCGTATATCGTTTCCAGGTCATCGGTACTCCTTTCGTGAGGCCTGTAAGTTTTTTTCGTGAGTCATTACAGATGAATTGCAGATTTATTAATGTGTCACACCCAATATACAGGGTCCTGCAATAGTGCGTTAGGCTTCCTTAGCTGCCAAACGAGACGTTTCAGAAATTTAGTTGGAAAGCATTCCCATTGTACTTTGAATTCTGCATCTCAGAAAATTATTTTATAATATACAGGGTGTTCCCAAATAAAATTATTCAACAAATGAGTGATTTTTCAAACGGAACTTCCCTCATATTTTCATATATTTTGAATGCTCTTCAATACCTCTATCATGACACAAAATATTAGGGATGTTTTTCCAACGGTACGGATCTTATTCAGAAGAAACTGCAAAATTTCTACGAAACAGTGGTTCGGTAAAAGCCCTCTACCGATTTTCAGAAGAGATAGAAACATGAATTTGATAAGAATTTTTTTTAACTCAAGAATTTTCCTAGTCCTCGTTCCTAAATGATCAACCTTTTTTATACAGGGTGTCCGTTATCAATGTCCAAATACGAAGAATTTCAAATTGTTTTTTCTCGATTTTTTCAAATGTAACACCCTGTATTATTCCATGATAATGTACACCGTTTAAAACCTTACATTTCTTCAGAAGTAACCTTAGGATTATTTTAAATCATGTGTCAAGCAGACACGAAAAATGAAATTTCAACCAAAATTTCAGGAATAATGAACATAATAACTAACCGATATCTTGCATGAGTCACACAATGAAACCAAACTGAATGACCAATTTTCGAAAAACTCTTAATCCCTTCCAAAATCATAATCCTTGAAGCTCAACATGAGAATGATAATATTCGTGCGAATAAGTAACAAATACATAGGTATTATTGGTAACTTGTGTATTACTACGATTACAAAGTTTCATCGGCATCCAAAAAAATTATTATTCATGAAATGGTTCATATGATTTTCATGTCGGAGCAGTGAGACAGAAACTGTTATCAAGTACATCGATTATTATTATTGATCAAAATATTGTTATTCTGAGCTCAAAGTTATTTCCGAATACAATAAATCGAAATGAATTTTGGTAAAGATGAAATGGTTTATATGATTTTCATGTTGGGGCAGTGCCCCAGAAACTGTTTATTAGCCAGTAGATCATATGCTGTCGAATATCCCGGAAAAAGATATTCACATGAGTCTTTCGGAGGTTTTCAAACAGATTTGTAGAGACAGAAGATGTCAAGTATAAAAAAGAAGAGAGGATAAAATCGGCCACTAACGAAGACAAGGAGCTCGAGGCTTTACTGCATGTAACTGAAAATCCACACACGAGCCAAGTGGAGCTTAGTGTAGCCTGTAGTATAATTGAACGTTCAGTTCAAAGAATCCTCAAAAAGAATAAGTATCATGCCTACCACATTCAGATGCACCAGGCGCTTACCGAAAGCGATTTTGAAAACCGTCTGAACTTCTGTAACTGGGCAAGTTTTCAAATTGAACAGAACTCTACATTTTTGAATTTGTTTTATTCAGTGATGAAGCAATTTTCCACAATTTCGGAGCCGTCAAAAGGCACAATTTTCATTATAACTCTGTAGAAAATCCGAGAATTATAAGGGAAATAGGCAATCAACACAGGTGGTCATTGAATGTCTGGGGAGCAGTAATCGGCAAACATGTGATAGGCCCCCATTTTTTCGACGGAAATTTAGATGGAGCTGCATATCTTGGATCATCAACATAATTTGTTTTTGTCTTTTGCAACGCCTGTTTGTTTTTATATTCAATATTTGAATAAAATTTTACGTTCTGATTTCATTTTTCGTGCCTGCTGGACGCAGGAGTGAAAATAGCCCTTTGATTACGCCTGAAAAAATGTAAGGTTTTAGATTGTGTACATCATCATGGAAAAAATACATGGTACATTTGAAATTCTATATATTTGGACATTCATAACGGACACCCTGTATAATAGAGGTTGATCATTAAGGAACGATGACTAGGCTTAAGTTAAAAGAAATCCCGATCAAATTCATTTTTCTATAGCTTCTGGAAATCGGTAAAGGGCTTTTACCGAACTTCTGTTTCGTCAAAATTTTGCAGTTTTTCCTGATTAAGATCCGAACCGTTGGAAAAATAACCCTAATATTTTGCATCATGGTAGAGGTATTGAAGAGCATTGAAAATATGCAAAAATATAATGGGTGTTTCATTGAAAAAATCACACATTTGTTGAATAATTTTATTTGGAAAGACCCTGTATATCAGAAAATAATTTCATGAGATGCAGAATTGAAAGTATAAAGGGAATGCTTCTCAACTTAATTCCTAAAACGTCTGGTTTGGCAGCTATGGAAGCCTAACGCACTATATTGCAGGACCCTGTATTCTTTTGACAAGAGCGGAATATATTTTTATATTAAACAATATGTGTCATAACAGTATTGGCAGAGGAAATGTAAACGCGATACCATAAATTTTTACGTATGATACAAGAGCACAGATAAAAACCCCAAAAAAAACTCTGTCTCCCCGAATAAGTGTAATGAAATTGTTGTTTGTTATTGATGGGCTTCTTTTTCATCGACAACATTTCTTCTTTCCTATTCGATGCAGGTTGATATCTTGAAATCACACCTGAAAACGAAAAAGGAGACGAAAAAACCAATATGAACAAATAAATGAGTTGCCTCGAAACCATCATCAAATTTATATATTGGACAACTATTTACTAAATGTTCTATTATTTCCTTTTCTTCTCCGCACTCGCACCTTGGGCTTTCGACCGAATTCCATTTGAAGAGGAAACTATTACAGCGACCATGACCAGTTCTAAGTCGATTCAAAATGCACCAAATTTTCCTAGGAAGATTAAAACAAGGGGATTAAATTCGGAAAGGAATGATATTTATCCCAAGACTTTATCACTGCAACCTGTCTGCGAATATGGGGCGGTACAATATTTGAGATAACTGGTAACCACTGTGAAGATGTAGATCTTATAGTCTCACTAATGATTTTCATAGCAGCATTAAGCTGTACATCAATTTCACTAACATGAGCGCTATTAAACCAAACCGAACAACGATATTCAGCAGCAGGAAAAACCAAAGCCAAAGCTGCGGTACGAAGAGTGGTAGGGTCAGCACCCCATAAAGAACCAGCTAGTTTTTGAAGAATATTATTCCTAGATTTCAACTTCATGCGTAAGTTTTCCAAATGGGTCTTGAAATTTACAGAAGTATTTAATTTCACTCCAAGATATTTAGGAGTAAAATTATGTTTCAGAACGACATTATTGGAAGTAACTTTCAAAGTTTTAAACTTCTGTTGGTTATTCAACTGAAAACAAGAGACTTCTGTTTTATTAGAATTTGGTAATAAACGCCAATTTCTAAATCCGTATTTTGAGTGTTTTCAATGACTTTGAAATCAGAGTGAGAAAAAGCCAGAGCAATATCATCTGCATAGATGAATTTCTCTCAAGAAATTGCTGGAATATCACATAAATATACATAAAATAAAAGGGAAGCTAAAACTAATGCTTGTGGGAGTTCATTCTTCAAAGTTTTAAACCTTTTACTAACATCATCAACAAAATCACGGAGTCTTCTGTCAGATAACATATTTTCAATCAATCGAATTACTTTTCAACATTTCAGATATTTATGTTAAGTTTGAATATTAAACCATCTTTCCACACCGTATCGTAAGCTGCTGAAAGATCCACAAATACAGCCCCCGTTTTCAGTTTTTTATTGAGTCCTGATTCAATGAAAGTAGAGACTAACAACTTGATCAGAACAATTTCTATTTTTCCTAAAACCGCCTTGGCAATTCTGCAGAATATCTTCAACAGATGATTCTATGCTGAACAAAATTAATCTCTCTAAAATTTTGAAAGGTACACTCAATAAACTTATAGGCCTATAACTACTTGGGTCTGATGAATTTTTTCCAGATTTCAGAATTGCTATTACTTTTGCCTTACGAATTTAAGTTGGAATATTTCCCGAATTCAAAATATCATTATAGAAAGATAATAACCAAGACAATGCCTTTTTGCCCAAATATTATGAACTCAGGATAAATCCCATCGAAACCAGCAGCCTTTCGAGATATTGTACAGAATTCAATTCATCCATGGTGAATGGACTAGATATAACATCCAAAATTGATGACGATGATCTCAACCTATGCAGAGTTTTTTTCATTTCTTTTATCTTTGGACTAAAAATTGTAACCGAGTTGGAAACATTAACAAGCCGACAAGTAATCAGTTCCGGATTAATTTTTGAAGATGACTTAGCAGGAAGAGTTGCTTCACCTAATTTCGGCAAAACATCCCAAGAGCTTTTACTCGAATGGGTAAAATTCATATTCGAAACCACATCATTCCATTTGTCTTTACGAGCAATGTTTATGGAATCCAATAATTTGTTTGACTTATCATGAGTTGGCGAACTTTGATAATCCTTGTAATGGGTTTCTATTTCACCCGACCATCCAGGAATATAATTTCGACGAAAAGCACTAGGAATGAATTTTTTTGCTGCTGCCTTCACTACCCCAATGAATCTGAAATAATTTTTAAAGAAGGGCAAAACCTTTTAATATCACTTTCAATTTTTTTCCTAAATTGATCCCAATGAGCTTTTTCAAAATTCTATCTGAGCTTTGATAAAGATGCATTTAAATGAAGAACATCCCCTACACGAATGAAAATTGGACGATGCTGACTACGTGGAAAATCATTGAGAACCTTACGATTAACAAAAAGGGGTTTTGAATCGTTATCACGAGAAACTATGCTCAGATCTGGATTGAATCCCCTATTCCATCTTGATTAATGAAATAAAAACCTATCTTTCGCGTCAAAAACGAGATGGAAATCGTTATCTTCGATCCACTCAGTTAATGGTAAACCATTTCTATTATTTATCGCATAGCCCCACATATTATGATGGCAATTAAAATCACCACAATGAATTGAAGGATGTGAAAAAATAATGTTGAAGTTTCTAGGCCGAAGGATCTTAGGAGTTTTCTAAATATTGAAGATAAAAAAATTACAAAATTTGAAAGCTATAAAAACACGCCATCATCTTCACTTTTTGGAATTAATTCAACATTGCTGACTACCGATTTCTCCACATAGCAAGCTAGGCCATAAATAGGACTCAAAAGAGAATCAACTAATACATAACCTGCTATTGAACCTCTTTCACGAAGTTTTTCTTCGGTTTCAGTGTACGTTTCCTGAAGAAGTATAACCTCTGCGCCACAGTTGACAGACAATTTTGATAAATAATCACTTTTTTCCTTGGAAATCCCTTGAATATTCAAATTTATAATACTGAATCTTCTCGCAGACCAGGAGAGTATATTAAACCAGGTCCTCCAAGCGATGATTTTTCAAAACCTCAGAAAAACGAGAAATGCTACAGGCCCCTAATATTGGGGAATCATTTCCCATTGTGCTATTTCATCTTGACTAATCGATTAAATTGTAGAGTTGAATTTGATAGCTTGTGACATTATTACGACATACGTCATGTACACTGCCTTGATGAAGGACACATTGAAGTCCTGTATATGTCTTTTGAGAAAGCCCAACATTCTGAAATCTCTTGATGAAACATATTCTATTTGTTCCATAAAACTCAAATTAGCGTCAAGCAGGATCCCAAGAACTTTGACTGTGTTGACTGATTTTTGTGGACAAGCATTTACCGAATAGTTGAACAAGATCATTGAGCTGGGTTGGAAAAATAATAGCATATCCTGATACTTAACCACATTAATGTCCATCTCACTTAGGAGACACCTTTCAACAATACTGTCAATATATTTCTGAAGTAATGAACAATCATCGGCCCTACCAGCCGAAACAACTTTAGATGATCCGCACATATGAGGGAGTAACAAAATCTTATTGCAGTTTTATGCCATTGATGAAGCATTAAAATAATAGTGGTGATAGGATATCCTCGAGGAACCCCCGAACTAACTTCAATGACATTGGAGAACGTATCAGAAATTTTGACGAATTGAATCAATCCACATAAATATTCCGAAGTCCACTCGAGTAAAGACTATCTAAGGCCTAACGCTTTGAGTTTGACAATGATCATTCAATGAAGCCTGTAACTTATCGTTGAATGCTGACAGGGTGAAGTCAATAAAACATAGCAGATTAATTGTAGTAGATCTGCCGGCGATAGGTAAATCCATGTTGCTCATCAATCAGAACTTGTTTGAGTCACGGCGTTATTTTGTTGGTAATTGAATTATCCAAAAGTTTAAGAATACAGGAGCTTTTAGATAATGGTTTATAACTTTTGGGTTAGATTGAATAGGAAACTCAAAGGTCCTTATAAAATAAAACTACTCTTTTTATGAAATATTGCGGAAATCTGTTGGAATTTGATTGACGAAGTAAAGAAGCTAGACCCGGCATGGTTCCATTCGATTAATCTGTAAATTTCAACTGACAATGTTCCAAAATATAAGGTGCAAGATTCAAGACTGTCGGTTTGGCTCCCCGATCTTGAGCACTCTATCTTCTTGAAAGAAACAGCTAGATTCCTGAAGTTTTTATGGTGAGCTGCAATTCCCAATGTGTCGCCTAAGCTCGTTAATTGGCGCAATCTTTCTTATTGTTTTAGAGGAGGAGCCATCTGAAATTCCAATCTCCATATCTTGAAAAACAATTTTCTGATGAAAGTTGAACTTTCTGATTAGTTAAACAATACGAATTCGAAGACTCATGCAAGATTGAGTGTACTTAGAAATCATTCCCAGATGTCGCTGCAAGAACATTCAACACGTTATTTCTCAGCCGAATAGGAAATCTCGCTTTGGTCTTCATTTCTGGGAATATTGGAATTGTATTTTTATCTGGAAGTCGAGCAGTCTTTGTCAAGTTCAGTAGGTATAATCAAAGGGTTGATCGCTGTATAAAAAAAAGGATATCCCTTCATCCAGTTATCTGTAATTCCGGAAATTCAGGCCATATATGGTCTTATACTCATTTGCGTTTTCAGCGCTTAATTCATTGCTGTCTATCCATCCGCGATTACCTTGCAAAGAGAAGAGCTGGGAATAGAAATTTCAGGGTATATTTAGGACGAATATATCACGATCCGATTTGAATGATACTTGCTATCTGATGATAAATTCTTATAATTTTTCAGAAAACCAAGCAGTATGAGGTGAGCTGAACACTTCCCTAAAAGTATTTGACATCGACATATTCCGCTCTACAACTTTTCAGGGTTGAAGTTCATATTTTTTCACTAACTAAGAACTGCCCAACATACTTGCAGTATTAGGAATAGAAAGCAATAGCGGTGCTAGTAGCGATCAGGTGCTTGGGAGCCTTTCGCAGTTCTTGGAAGCATTTTTTCCGATTACTAAGCTGATAAGTTCGAAAAAACATTTTTTGAAGAAAGCTCGTTTCTTTCAAATTCAATTTTTTTTTCAATTTCGAAACTATCTTTTCAATGTTACCAAGCGAAATATAATAAACGAGTTTGAATCCGATCAATTCAGTAGGTTCTCAGTTATATTGAGGAAATAATAATAAAATCAATTTGTGAAAAAAATTCGGAAATTATAGACATTTGGACAGAACGGTAGCACGACATTTTCTAGAACATGCCTGTAAAATCGGGCCGTAATCGTGTGATTAACTTACGGTAACATCAATTAAATCCAGTTTTTTTGATTATATTTAGGTTTATAGGTACACTTCATCTATTCATATTGACATTTATGACGAATCATTCAACATTACAGTTACTGAATGCAAGTTGTAACCACTTAGTCGAGCAATAGGAATAAAACAAAATACTTCAGAAAAGTAAGCTCGAATCTGATATGATAACTGACATTTCCGAACTTTGACCGGAAGATAGTTGAAACTTGCGGATATGTTTTCGCGCTCTTTCAAATTCAACTCCGCTCAAGAGTGCCTTACATCTCGATCAAATACTCGAATTATTGAAGATCACACTTATTAAAATGAGATAAATCCACAAAACCTCAATATGACACTATAATCAAGCATATATCTCACTGTATTTATCCACTATTTCAATAGGCTGTGATATATTTGGGTACTCAATGAAGTTCAAAGTGTGTTCTCATTTTTGAGTGGTTCATTTCAAAAGTGGTATATCTCCACATTTTTTAATCAATATTTTACTGCTTACAAAATCAGATTTAGTCAAAACTAGTGAAGCAACTCCAATAATTGTAGCGTTATTCCAAAGATGACGCTTTTGGTTTATTTCGGATAGAGTGCCGGGAACTGAAACTTCTGAGCATCAATTATTTGAATCAAGTTACCAATTTGAGGAATATGGACATAAGCCACTTCTACAGTAAACGACTCATTTCAATCTGTATCAGTCTTTTGAATCTGAAAATTCCTCGTTGGACTTCTGTTCGAGAATAATATCTATACGTATCAGTTTTGTATAACAACTTTCTATTCTCACAATTTGTGAATACTGTAATCAGGCGATCAAGAAAATCTCATGAAAAGAAGTATAATATTGAACACTTTTGAGCAGAACTTACGGTTTTCTTAGTATCATCCTTAAATAGGCATCAGGACCACGACTGATCAGAATACTAATGGACTCTTGTAGTTGATCTTCTGCTGTAGCTATATCTTCTAAGGGAGGTAGTGTTGTGGCTCCTTCTTCGTCTTGCCAAAACCGGTAGAGGAAGCACTTATCTTTGAATGGTTGTTCTTTGTTCACTGTAAGGACAAATTTAAATGTGACATGAAATGAACAGAGACGAACCTATAGATATTTTATAGCTAATCAGTTGTTGAAGTACGTATGAACTGTTCCATAAGCTGAGCAGGGTATTCCACTCCTGCCTTCTCAATAAATTTTTCGATTTAATTCATCCAATACCATTGAGTCAATATTCCAACAATAGTATATCAAATTCCGATCCGATCGAATATACAAGGTGTTTCATTACGTAATGAACATACGGTAATCTGATGAAGAGTACTCCTAGGCGACTCCAAAAAACCTATATCTGATAAGTCCAATCAATTCCATAACCAAGATATCGTTTTGGTATCCACCAATATTTTCAATATTTCATAACTGTGGAACCACCTTGTATTATCTGTTGATAGTTTGTAAGTGAAATTTACTTGTATAAATCAATCGATTCATATTTATAATTGACAAATTCTAGGTGGGTATCCGAAACCATCAGGACCTTCTGTTGAGCTTGGATTGAATAATGAAATTTTAGTATTTGATTAGAATATCTGAACAGAGCATAAAATTTTCCATTAGAATCAATAGATTTCTTTTCTCACACGTGCATGAAAGATATCATCAAAAATTTCAGATTTGATTCAGTTGGGAGGTTCCTCTTATTTGGAAATGTGTATTACTTTTCATTCCGAAGGAATATTACGAACAACTTCTGGGAAAACATTACGTTTTAAAAATGTATTCGAAATTAACAACAATGAATAATGTAATAATTAACAATTGAAAATCTCAAGAATGAATGAACTTTCATAGTAACACTGTTCCGTTGAATTCATATATTTGAAATATATACCGTATTCGTTTGAGATAGAAAGTAATAATATAGAAAAAAAAGTATGGAAGTCATGATCAAAAATACAATAAGTAATATTTTGAAACGGGAAAAAATGTGAATCTGATAAAACTGTTTTACTACGAAACTCCTTCTCTCATTAAGTTTTCAGATTTTGCATTGTTTATTCATTTAACTATTAATTTTTTTTTTCATTTCAGATACATTCTTTTGAATTATTGTTTTCCGAAAAATTTTTCGTTCTGATCCTTCGGAATAACAGGATATACAAATTTTCAGTTGGAAGGACGTGAAATTTTTCCATTCCTTCTAGATTGAAAATTTTATGTGCGATGTAAAGAAAACTACCGATTCCCAGCAAAAGTTTTCTGCTCCCTCCGAGTATTTCAATCAAACCCTGAAATCTCCATTAACGTGTTGCATGTCAGCTTGACAGAAGTTCCATATCATTGGATACGGATCTGGATCTTTTTAAATATTCAACAATGAATCTTTTGATTTGTATGAGTGAATCATAAATTTTATACATGAAAGGATTATACTATGTGGTTCAAAAGTTATGACAAATCGAAAACATTGGTTAATACAAAAACCACTTGTATCTTGTTTTTGCATTTGACCAGACCTATCATATATAGGTTTTTTGGACTCGTCTAGGGAAGCTATACCTCAGGTTAGCGCATGTTCATTTATCAATAAAAAAACCCTATACATTTTCGGAAATTTGGGATAGATCATAATTCGAATGGAAAAATTTTTGAGTGGATGAAATCGCCCCTTCTTGCATAGTTCCAAGCCTGATCAACTTATTCTTTATCTTCAAATCAAATCCAGATTCGACGATAATGAGCAAAGTAGTATATTTTTCTCGCATGTTCTATCCTTTCGTACAATTGACAATAATTTTAGTTTTTTTCACAAAATTATCATACGACTAAGTAGGACTCACTGATGACGAATCTGATGTCAGAATTGATTCTGTGTGGCCGGCCGTTCGAGACACGATAACTGTCGAACGGAGCAGGTTAGCGACTGGAATTCTAAGGGTAGGCCGCGCAGCAGAATGCGACGGTTGAGTTTATTGATGAATATTATAAGTATTTGAAATTTTGAAGTTATTTGCCTGATATTTCATGAACTGCTGAAGTGATTGAATTGAAACTTCAGGATGATTCTCTCGTCATAACGGATTGAAAGCAAATGCAAATTCTTCTCGATATTCTGCGACTTTCTGATGATGTTATCCTCAGGAAATTCTGTCTGATCCTTTAAGCTGCCATTTTTCAATCAAGCACTGGATTTCAATTCGATCTTATCTGCAGTTTTGGATATATAGGAAAAAAGATATTTTGATTGCTGGACTTTGCCTTTTCACAAGCTCCGCTTTCGTGATTGGGCTCTAAAACTACTTCTCAAATATCGAGTTTCTGTGTGGTTTCTTTCGGAAGTTATTGTGTTTAAAATCGGCCGTTTCCGACAGAATCGACTTAGAAACTCAATAATTGTAGGAAAAATTTGGAGCTCAATTGATCTAACATCAATATTTATATGTTATAACATCGTAACAATAAGACCAAGTAAAATGTATATCCACCACTATTCATTTCTACTAATCTGACTCAGTATCAATACGTCATAGACTGAGCTCTCTCTATCCTCAACGGTAGAATTCCAGAATGCACCAGAATCACTCGTTCCTAGAAATTACACGAACGTCCGGAAGTCCCAGAGGAAGGTGTGAATTTTACTTCTTCCTCTGAGGAGAAATTTTTCTCGAATAGTTCTACATTGGCCAGAAACGTAGTAAGGATTCTTCGTTGCAATACGAAAGCATGCCACGTATTTTTCACTTCAGAAATATTTTTTTGAACAGTTTGTGAATTTTCACAAAGCGAATGGCAGCTGTTGACGAGAAAGCATTTATGGGCATCTGTTTTTTAGAATGAGAAATAAAAAAAATGATCTTTGATTACTTCTGAATGAATTCAGGCAGCCAAATGAGTTTATGATGAATAAAATGTTCTGCTTTCTTGATGAACTAATGAACCCAAGAGGAATGAAAGCTGGTTTAAGAGCAAACAATACCTCGAATATAACGGGGTGACTTCTGAAGGCCAGAGTTCGTTTTTCTCAAAAAATTTTATTGGTGCAAATGCTTCAATAAAATCGTAGGAATGCGCATTGTTGCCACTTTTTCATGTTCAAAAATTTTCGGGAAAATAAAACTGAAATGTAGTGAAAAATGGAAAAATAACTAACATAGATATACAAGATTTGGCGTATGAGGAATTTTGTCAATTTGTTACAGTGTCAATTGGTACTGAAGTGACAAATAAGGAAAAAGATAAATTTGATTATTATTATTTAATGAACATGATTGGCAAAGAAAGATTTTAATGGAATGTAGTTGAGGTAAAAAATTTGATTGATCATCCACCTATCACACATCAGCATGGGGGGCTGACCCTACAACTCTTCGTACCGCAGCTTTGGCTTTGGTTTTTTCTGCTGCTGAATATTGTTGTTCGGTTTGGTTTAATAGCGCTCATGTTAGTAAAATAGATGAACAGCTTAATGTTGCTATGAGAATCATTAGTGGGACCATAAGATCTACACCTTTACAGTGGTTACCAGTTCTCCCAAATATTGTACCGCCCCATATTCGTAGACAGGTTGCAGTGATAAAGTCTTGGGATAAATATCGTTCCTTTCCGAATTTATTCCCAATCATGTCTTATATTCCGGATTCTAAAATTGCTAGATTGAAATCTCGTAAACCTTTATGGATCAACGATTTTCTTTACACTAATAAAAGTGACAAAGAAATTTGGCGTTCGGAATGGAATTCGTGTAATGTTTTTAACAAAGGTTTGATCAGCGGTCCTTCAGAAAAAGTTCATGGTTTCAATCTTCCTAGGAAAATATGGTGCATTTTGAATGGACTTAGAACCGGTCATGGTCGCTGTAATAGCTTCCTCTTCAAATGGAATTCGTTCGAAAGTCCAAGGTGCGAGTGCGGAGAAGAAGAGGAAACAATAGAACATTTAGTAAATACTTGTCCAATATATAAATTTGACGATGGTTTCGAGGCAATTCATTCGGTGTCTGATTCTGTTTTGAGATGGATTGCGAACTTCAAATTAATTTAATGAGTACTAAATCATTTACTAGTTCATATTAGGTTTTTTCGTCTCCTTTTTTGTTTTCAGGTATGTTTCCAAGATTTCAACCTGCATCGCATAGGAAGGAGGAAATTTTGTCGATGAAAAAGAAGCCGTTCAATAAAAAACAACAATTTCATTACACTTATACGGGAAGACAGAGTTTTTCCTGAGGTTTTTATCTGTGCTCTTGTATCATACGTAAAAATGTATGGTACCCCGTTGACATTTCCTCTGCTAATACTGTTATGACACAAATTGTTTGATATAAAAAAAAATGTAATGCTCATCTCAAAAGAATAAATATACATCAGCAATATTCAACATTATGGGCATAATGTCCACAATAACACAACGAAAGCTTTATCACATTGTAAAAAATCTGAAATAGCGAGATCTGATATCGATAATATCGAAAATTTGAACCCTTTGATTATTTAATGTAACTAACGTGCCCCTCCAAAACGCAGGATGAATCAAAAAAATACGCATCATTAAAAAATTTGGAAGTAATTAGTTTTTATTGAGTGTTTTGGAAACTTTTTTCTTGATTTGTTCGAAAATTTCAATTTCTTTTTTTTTATTCTCAAGAATAGGATCAGTGATTATTCTTGCGCAGAACAATTTCTCGAAATATTGATTCGCAAGAGGATTAGTTCTTCCTAAAGCTATTTCTGCATCAACTGCGTTGTTTGAGGTCGTTTATATTGTGAACATCGAAGCAATTTTTCAAACTTTTTCTAAAATATTTCATTAATGCTTCCTCTAAAATTGTTGAAATCTTTTGAGGTTTAGCTTACCTTCATTCTGAACGAAACGGAAACGGAATGATAAAATATCCATTGATTTTCATTTTATAGTCTTCCAAAGATTCCGCTCGGAGTACTGAATTAATTTTTATTTAAGAAACTGGTGGCCTTACGCAGGCCAAATCGTGCCTCCAGAATGACATGGATAGAGATATAAGTTCATGAAAAAAATTTCAAGAACCTTTGATGGGAATCGAACTTGCTCCACTTACTGACAATAGTCCGAGTATAAATTGAATTTATTCTGATTGTAATGATGTCCGTTACCAAGCAACGGTAGTTTATCGAATCTGAACCTATTTTTCGAATGCGGAGAGAGTTCGATTCGCACCAAAGTTTTTTAGAAAATATTTTTTTTCTTGATAAATTCATACTTCTATCCAGGTCAGTCTGGAGGATATTAACATAATTTTTGCATCCGTAGGGCCACAGTTTCTTACATAAAATTATTATAGTACTCCGAGTGGAGTCTTCGGAAGGATATAAAATGAAAACCAATAAATATTTTTTCATTCTGTTTTCGCACCAGTGTTCAGAATGAAGGTCAGATCAACCTTAAAAGATTTCAGCAATCTTGGGTGAAACTTTTTTTCACTGTAGACACGTAAAAAAAGGTTGAGTTTGAATTTTGAAGGAAATTTTTCACGGAAAATTTTAGACAATTGAGTACATTGAAATAATGCTATTCAATTTGGCGATAGAGAACAAAAAATTCAACTTTGTGGGTTTTCCGCCATTTTAAAATATTCTTCCCAGGTATCACCACAGTTATCCGAATATTGCTCAGAGTTGACATTAAACACCCTGTATCTCACTTATACTTCGAAAACGGGGTATATGTCATGAGGCAAAATGACTTTCCCAATATCATCTATACGGTTTTATATGTTTGACCAGTTTATGATGGAACACCCAGTATATGAAAAAAAAATGTCAAATTTCTTGGTTATATGTTCTGAATATCGTTGTTATTTCCGGAGTACTCCAGAAAATTTCGATCCGATGATAATGAAACTTGGTAACTAGTGTTATGAATCTCTGATTTGGAATTAATTTTGGAGATTTAAATTTGCATCAGGAACCAATATCAAAAAAAAATTCAATTTTTATTAAATTTCTCGCGACTCTATCTCTCTCCCTCTCAAGGTGGATTCTGTGAACTAAAAATGAGTAATTTTGTTGAATTTGGAATGATGATTTCAATGAGGAGATCATATTATGAAAATCAATTGAACTTCAAAACTAACTAACCAAACTTTTTAAATTAAATGAAATCTTATAATGATTTTTCAGTTCTCACCTACGGTGTATTAGTCTGTGTCAATATTTACTTCGCTACTATTCAGTGGTTTCGGGTCTAACCCCCAGATCTACTTGTGTTTGTTCACTTTATAACCATATTCCAGCACTCCAAGCGTGAAGCTTAGCAGCTTATCTTTTCGTCTTGAATTGATTGAATATTGATGATTTCTTGATTTTCAGATTCTGGTGAGATCTATTTCTTTTTATTTCAATTTTTAAGGTATATAATTTCCATTTGATTCTAGGATACCAGTCACTTTGATTTCATTGAGTTCTTTTTCGATGTTCTGACTAAAATATCACGTTGTTATTTGAATTTTTGAGGGCTAGAGTAACAATCTCGACGATGGTTGAAAATGAACTGACTTGCCATGATCGAAGACTCCTATTTATTGTTCCTTCAAATTCTTCACAAAATCAAAGCAGCCTTGCCTGTCAAAATTTCTTCAAAACTGATGTTTTCGCAATTTTCCTTCTTCGAAACCACTCAAGGAAATTCGGCAAAACTTGTCTACACATTTTAATGATTTTCCAAGGTTCTTATTCTCTAATATACCAATTCCTTCTGCTTGGAAATCATAAATTTATGATTATATTCGCGAAATAAGAATTCCATTATATTGAACAAACACTAGTTCGTGCCATGCAAATTATTGGTAGATACCTGATTTTAATCACAAATTTACATTTTATTTGAAGTTCTACTCCTAATTCCTACATGAAATTACTATTTATGTTCAATGCAAACCTATCATAATATCTTTCAACAAATTATTACTCAAAATCCTCATAATCCACCTGATCTGTTACATGAGATGTAAATTATTGGTAGATAACTAATTTGAATAACGAACTTTTTTTTAAGTTCTACTTCTTATTTCTGCTCGAAATTGCTATTTATGTTCAATCTAAACCTATCCTAAAATCTTTCAACAGAATATTACTCAATACTCATAATTCACTTCTTTTCTTCCGAATATAACATTCATGAATTTCAAAGTATTTATTCGAAGTTCTTTTTACTTTGAGATCATGAGAAGCCTATTCAAATTGATAATTATCAAGTATTTCGTTTCCTGAATAAGCAACTGGAATACTGTAGTTGAATTATCTGGATTAGTTAGTGGATCGTCGTTGATTTGGACTTTTCTTATATTTTATTGTAGAAGTCACTATGTTTGATACTTGGATTTATCTTGATTATATATTGTGATCATAAATTATTGAATTAGTCAAATTATATTAGATATATGAAAAAAATATTCAACATTTTTTACGTGCTTAACGTTTCGTCACAATGTCTGAAAATTTTCGAAGTTGGAGCTGAAATTGGCCTCAACCGACTAGGTTGGACTCACTGAACGGGTGATGACTCACTGTCCTTTTGGCCGCTCGTCCTGTCGTCCTGCAGTGTGCACTTTAACTTCGAAAGAAAGGACCTAGGGTATTGAAATTCTTAAGTTATATTAAAATACTGAATCTCTCGGTATGGTTCGTTAGTAGGCACAATCGGCCTAATAGTTTCAGAGTTATACCTCTATGAAACTTTGAGGTTAATTCCTCGATATCTTATGGGGTACTGATGCGATCGGATTAAAATTTCGTAATCAGTTCTTGAATATACTAACGCGAAACTCTGCGCAAAATTTAGCATGGATCCACTAGTTAGATAATTTTGAAAAAAATGATTATTTGGGGAATTTCTGAATTTCTGTTGACATTTTTTTTCTCTGGAAGTGTTGATCCCCTTTGAACGAAATTTGACACTGACCTTGTACTCAGTAGTCAACAACGACATTTGAAATTTCAATTCCATGTGATATCTACTTACGGAGATATATAGAAAATTTCCTCACTATCGCGAGAAGTACAGATGCAATAAGTTCAAAACTCAATAATTGTTTGGAAAATACCAACGCGAAACACACTGCAAAATTTCGTATGGTCCCAGCTATTACTAAAATTTTGAAGAAATGTTTGAAATATTTCTGGATTTTTTTTCTTGTTATCAGATTTCAACGAAATTCGACACAGACCCTGAAACTATTCAACAACAATAATTCAAATTTAAAATCGATACAATATTCACTTTCGGAAATATATGGAAAAAATATGTCAAATATCGTTGGTGTATGAAATTATGTTTTCCGAAAACTATCAACTAGTTCGTCGAAAAAAAAACAGTTTTTTCTGATTCATTGACAAGATTTTAATGGATTTGGCATATACCGTGAAGTTAGTATTCCACAACAGTTTTCAAATTTTAATTTGACCTGATGTTTATTTCCGGAGATAAAAGGAAAAAAATATAACAAAGTTTGGCCCACTAACGAAGCGAGATAATCAAGATCTTAACCTAACCTGCGACTTTCAATACTCTAGGTCCTTTAGTTCGAAAGTTAGAGTGCACACGACCAGACGGAGAGAATCAAATTTGACCCCGAATTCTTCATCAGTGAATCAAACCTTGTTCAAAATTCGAAAATTACAGACAATGTGATGAAACGATAACGTGCTGTTCCCCAGATCATGCGCGTAAAATTGATAAGTTGATGAAACTTGAAAATTTATTGAATCTTTCTTAGAACTTACAGTTTAACTCACCAAAATTTTAAAATTCCACCTAGAAGATCATACTGTTACTTGTTAACTCAAGTCAATTTCATTGACCGTAATAAATACAAGAATGAATTTGTTGAACGCTCTACCAAAATAGATATTATGAGCTATATTGTTTCATACACAAATGCACCAGCATCAGTTCTATGTGAGAATCTGAATCCGACTTTAGAAAACATGATTCAACATAACCAAATTTCTTCTATCAATAAACCTAGAACATCACGGACGTAAAGTCAGCAGCTTTTGCACGCATAGTTAGGGGAGATGACCGATTTGGCAAAGAATTTGAACATGCGCGCAGAAGCTGCTGACTTCACGTCAGTGCTTTTTTAGGTAGTTTTCCGATAAAATACTGGAAATCGATTCGATCTAATCTGTATTTTCAGGAATAATGAGAAAATAAAATTTTGAATGTATGTGTATGTCTACGGAATCTTTGGGCGGATTTCATTCATTTACGAATTCGACCTTCGTAATCAAGCCTCAACCCTACTCTACCATTCTCTAGTTCCTAGGTTTTTTTTTCAGAAGTTGTTTCAGAAGTGAATGTTGTGTTTACGGTCGACCGTAAGGTAGGTAGATTAGGTTTGGACCTTAATAACGAACGCAGAATTCGCGAATGGGTAAAATCCTCTTAATGATTTCGTAGATGCACTCACATTCAAAATTTTATTTTCTCAATATTTCTAAAAAAACAGATGAGATAAACCTAAAATTCAGTACTTTGATAAAAAACGACAGTTCGATCGAAGGTTCATACAAAATTTCATGAGGATAATATAATTAGAAGATCATAGAATATTGAGTATTTGAGGAAAGATATTTGAAATTCTTTTTCAAATTGTTCTGATTACACAATCATCTCGAAATTCTGCCGAAAACCTGTACTTTCGAACTTTCAATTGACCTACCAAGTTTCATAATGATTGAATTAGTGTTTTTTGAGTTTTTCCGAAAAAAACCAGGATATCCAGAAAAAAACTGAGAAATTTAACATATGATTTCTCAATCTCTCCAGAAATTGTTATCGTATCAAATTGAAATTCGGTACGCCTCGGAAATATTGTAGTCCAAAGCATGACTGAATTTTTTTCTGAATGTTGTTGATATTTTCTGAAGCGAATGTTTACGGAGAAAATTTTGGACGGAATTTCTTTCAAACTTCACTGAAAGCATGATCTCAACAAAATTTTGCCAACATTTGCAAGTCCCCATGCTTCAACTAGTTATCAAGTTTCCGTTCAATCGCTTCGATAGTTCTTGAAATATCAGGAAATAGATCTCAAAATTTCAAATGGCGATAACTTCAAAACCATTCGGCCGATTTCGCCCATTAACGAACCTAGCCTTCGCATTTCTGAATGCAACAAACGCTTAAATTTACAAGTCGATAGAATTCTTCGTGCTCCCGTAACCGTGCATATTACAGACGGCCGGCCAGCTAGACAGAATCGATTTTGATACTGGATTCGTCATCACTGAGTCCAACCTAGTCGTTTGAAACAAACAACAAAATACTATTCATTAAACAGAAGGATAAAAGGCATATGCTGAGTTGATTTCATTCGATGTGCCAAATATATTTCTTCATTACCAAGTAAAAAATTCGAAATTCAATCTGCAAATAACTCCATGATGAAATGAAACTAGTAGAAATATGTTTTTGGTAAAGCTTATTCAACTTCCATGAACAATTCCATTAACTATTAGATTGTGTTCTAATATGTTCTCTTTCAACGTCCTTTTCCGGTGGATTATTCAGGAAATCTTTGGAAAAAAATATTTCATATTCTTATAAATTCTAATCTGACTGTATATAAAGGATGAGTCTTTTAGTTGTATATTAATTTCAACCATAGATTCCTCTCATCAAATAAAACACTTTTTCATTGGTCATTTTTCCAGATTCGGCTCAGCTTAAAAGTTATAAGCATTTCTCAATGTGCTTATACACTCCTGCGCTTTGTTTGCAAGTTCACCACAGATATCTCTTACGGTGATTTCTTCTGGAGAATAACCAATCCAAGGTTTGAAATTCAAAGAACCCAGATTGAAAAAACTCAGTTACTGACTTAATTCTTAAGATTTGGTGCTTTTTGCGATATTATCGCAAGGAAAACATTCCCCTACACTGGACTTGAAACAGTGATCTTCAACTTGATATTCATGGAATATCTAATTCCATTCCACCATAAGATTACACACAATTCCATCCTCGCCCATTCTCATATTGAAAACTCCATAATTATATTTTTTCACGAAATTTATGAATGAATTTTATGAAATCAATCAATTAACCTAAAAATATTCTCTAGACTTATAAAAACATGTTATTCTATGTCTATGGATATTCATTCATTCACTCCTTCAAGTGTCCTCGGCAACTATGGCCATTCAGACAAGCTTTCAATTTCACATTTATACATTGACATTCATTCAGATTCATACCAACTGGAGACTTCTTATTTATAGACACACAAACATTTACCTACACCACAAACTCAACACAACATCCAGAACCACGCCGGGATTCGAACCCAGTACCTTCGGTTTTACAAGCAGGCTTCAACCCACAGCACCACCGTGACAGTCCGTCTATGAATATTATGGTTAGGTCTGTGGTATGATCACGGAATAGCATATACCTAAAATAGTTCTATGCGAAATAGATAAATATTTATGTGTATTCTATGGTCCGGATAGACGTAAACCCAGCTTAATTTACTTCCTCTTCTAGATCAGGGGCGGATACATAAATATAGGGTAATTTCTCGAATTTTTATCCGATTTTATAATATTCAACGTTGAATATCTGCCAAACGGTGCGTTTTAGGGGAAATTATAAGGAATAATCGAGTTAATTAAAATGATTGAAGATTCTTACAATGACATAAGATAAACTTTAGCTGCATTCTTCATGCTAATTTCCTATAGGTTTATGAATTAGCGAGTCTTTAACTCATGAACTGTTTGAAGTAGGGTGAAAGTGATTACTGAAGAATATGTGTAATAGTTATATATATATATATATATATATATAGTAGTAAAGTATTAGGTTAAGGGATGTCGATCAATAATAAACAAGATATGTTTACTCTTTATTCATATAGCCAAGCTTTCGAAACCGATTAGTTTCTTCCTCGGGGCAACTGTAAAACAACATCACATTTAAAATTAGGAACATAAACAATCTACATTTACTCACTGAATGCGAGGTTAATCTTTAAGTCATCTACACTAAACAATTTCAAAATAAAATACATATAAGTGGCAATTCAGTCATCTAGGATAAAAATTTTTCTACAATTCAATCAAAAATTATTATGTTATTTACGGTAACTCTCAAAGTCACCCTTCTACTGGACCATCGAAAAGAAAATTCGTATCCAAAGACAATGTTACGGAAACTTCTGTTTTCTGCATCAGAGAAACCAAGGGAAACTCGGACGCAACCAGTCAACGCGGAAGAAAAAGAACTTATCAAATATCGAACCCTCCCAAATATACCCCATCTCACTAACAAGATCAAAAAGTGTTTCAAAGATCATAAAACCATAAGAATAGTACCGCAGTGTAAAAAGAAAGTGTCAAACTTGTACTCAAAATTAAAAGATCCGATACCAAAAAACCTACAATCTAATGTGGTGTACGAAGTGGAATGTGCAGACTGTCGCGAAACCTACGTAGGACAAACCTGCCAATGGCTAAAGAATAGAATGACCCTACACAAAAGTGACATCAAAACTAACAATCCAAGATGTGCTCTATCTGTCCATGCCAACAAGTATTCACACAGGATTGATTTGAAAAATGTGAAAATTCTAGATATGAATATGAATTATAGAAAAAGATGTATTTTGGAGATTATCCATATAAAAAAACAAAATAGTAAAATCAACAAAAAAACAGATACACAAAATCTAAGCCCAATATATTCATATCTTCTAGAGTATTCGAATAAACCGCTTTTCGATGGTCCAGTAGATGGGTGACTGACAGTTACCGTAAATAACATAATAATTTTTGATTGAATTGTAGAAAAATTTTTATCCTAGATGACTGAATTGCCACTTATATGTATTTTATTTTGAAATTGTTTAGTGTAGATGACTTAAAGATTAACCTCGCATTCAGTGAGTAAATGTAGATTGTTTATGTTCCTAATTTTAAATGTGATGTTGTTTTACAGTTGCCCCGAGGAAGAAACTAATCGGTTTCGAAAGCTTGGCTATATGAATAAAGAGTAAACATATCTTGTTTATTATTGATCGACATCCCTTAACCTAATACTATAATATTACCAGCGATCATTATCTAATACATTATATATATATATATATATATATAGAAAACTTCACACCAAAGTTCATCCCATTCGGAGTTACCATATCGAAGCTACAAACGAAAAACTGTTTTTTTTTTGGAAATTTAAATAGCCTGTATCTTTTTGCTGGAGCCGAATCTCAAAAAATGATAAATGAAAAGAGTGTTTCATTTGATGAGAGGAATCTATGTTTAAAATAAATGTACAACTTAAAGACTCATCCTGTATAAGGTTATGTACTTTGTGTATAAATAGGACACTTTTGAAAGGGAACTCCTATTTCTGTACTGAGTAGATAGACAAAAACTG
Organism: Myrrha octodecimguttata; assembly: GCA_958510865.1. Lineage (NCBI taxonomy): Eukaryota > Metazoa > Arthropoda > Insecta > Coleoptera > Coccinellidae > Myrrha > Myrrha octodecimguttata. Next base: position 20,293,481 of record OY294060.1, read on the forward strand.
ATGTAGGTGTCTGAGGGTCAATTTTCATGAGTTGCTCATTGGCGAAAGCGGCAACTTCATGGCTATCACCATTACATACCGAAAATGTTCATTTTGGAAATATTGCTGTAAATTTTTTTCTGTTTAAAATTTTCTATTTGTGTAAAAACATACACCCAGCAAATTTTCACGTAGAATTCAATGACGTTAGTTGGATTGTCAGCAAACTGATCACTATGAATTTTTTGTCAAATATGACACCCCGTATATTTTACATATTCAAATAAAGTTCGAAAGAACTATTTCAAAAATATGGCCTACTTTAAATTTTTCTGGAGTCCTGTTAGAGATATTGAATTTTCAAATTGTATCTCTTGAATAAGTAGGCTTAGGACTGTGTGACGGTAGAAATAAATTAATGCGAACATTGATTTTTAGATGGCAAAGTTCGATTCAAGCAATTGACAGTTTGTAGAAAACTTAAAGTATTCTTCAAAGGCAAGAAAACTGGAACTTCATTCAAAAATAACAAGAAATAAATAATTTCATCAAATAAGGTGCCCGAAGAGTCGGCCTTTTGTGATCAAGCACATACGTCAAATTTTTCTAAAACACGAGTTGATATTCTAGGATTAATTTCAACATCTTCTGAAATGAAACATCTTCTGAATCTGTAATCTTAAGATATTCCTTCGATCATTTTTACTCAAGGTCACTTTCATTTATTGAGTTGTGACGCAATTGTGCAGAAATAATTTCGAGAGCATGCCAAATGATACCACTCCTTTGCTGTAGAAAACAGACACACATAATATTCTGTTCAACTCTCTGTAATGAAATACGAAAATTTGCAGAAAGATTAAAAGGAGTTGCGGAGCTACTTGAACCTTTAATTGTTTCAATAAACGTTTGATAACATTTCCATGGTTTCATTAACCATTGCATTCCTCAAAGCCTACTTGAAGATAAAGTTGAAAATTCAATATCTCGAACATATATCCACAAAAATAATAAGTATGCGTTATTAAAAAAATGGCAATATCAAGCTCTTTAGAAATATGTGAAATTATAAAGGGTTTGAAAAAAAAATTCATGGTGATATCTCATAAAATATTGGTTTGCAGAAAACTCAATTTACTGCATTGAATTTGACGTGAGGAGTTGCTACCAAAATGTTTTCACAGAAATAAGACCTTTTCTATAGAAAAAAATACTACAATATTTCTGAAATAAACATTTTTGAAGAACAACTGGTGACTGTGTAACGGTGAGCGCTATGGTATTGAAAATGAAAAGTTTAATGACCATCTTGACTTTTATGTATGCATAACTTAACAGTATTTCACACCTATAAAATCAAAATGTCAATGCCGATGTCATATAATAACTTCGAAAATTTTAATAAAGCACTGACGTGAAGTGAGGAGCTTTTACGCTTTGGTTCAAATTCGCCATCAATTTTCAACAAAGTACTAAATTTTCACTCGATCACATTCTAATTTTCAAAAATATTGGGAGAATGAAACTTCGAATGCATGTCCCTATAATTTTTTAGGTTTTTTCTGGGTTTTCACTTCCAATACCTGAAACAGAACTATTGAAAATTAAATAAAAATTGTTTTTTCATGAAAATCTGACAAAAGTCTCAACTACAAACGAAAAGTCGAGAAAATAATTCTAAAAATTCACTTCTCTGTCTGATGAAAGGTTCAGATTTGTACTCTGAAACGTCACAGTTCGCTTTGTTCATCATTTCTGTTGTTCCTGTATAGTATTAGGCAATCTGTTTTCCAAGGAACTGCCCTTGAAAAATAGTACAATCCTGAAATCCGCAAGGGCGTTCCTCATGAAAAACCAATTGTATTTAATGTTTAATAGTTCTGTTTCAGATATTTGGAGTGAAAACTCAGAAAAAACCTAAAAATCATGCGAAATCCTCCCAGAGTAAGTTTTAATTGATGGATATACGTTATCATTGGGCAAAATTCACCATTCACGAATTTGTTATTTGCAATTGGACTCCAAAGCTGCTCTGAAAACATCGAATCTCCATGTCGTTTGTTTTGGAAGTTATGGTGTTTGTGAACAACCTAACGGACAATCGTAAGCACAATTGAATCCATCATTTAAGGATGGCTCAGGGAATATATGGTTGGAATCCACACTGCAGGTTATCCCTTCAGAATTTCATTTTGACGATATTTCCAAGAAACAAGTGCGGAAAACTAGATCCGATTGCATTGAAATCAAGTTATTTGTAAAAAAAATGACGGCGTGAATGATCATGCAAAATTACACTTCATATATTCAAGAAAAACGAATGGAACAATTGTGAGGAATATTAGCTATGGTCAACTGAAATTTCTACTTACTGACTTTGCTTCACCCAAATGAATTTCACTTTTGGATATAATATGAATATGTATAAGAAACAATTGAAGGCTATGACAATTAATGAGATTCGATATATTGGATATGTACTCAAATTTTAATATTCTTGCAATTTTCAGGAATGAATTATAAGCTTTCCTTGAAAATGCCATCTTCACTCACTGAAATTTGATTGTGAATCCATTCATTATCGGAGAAATGTAGGAGGTTCACAGAAGTTCTATAAAATTCAGTAGTCAGAATGATCTCCACAATCCTCCTTGGTAGCCTATTCTTCATCAGAACTCATTTCGTCAGCAACTAAATAGTCGAATCGATCCTTGATAATATGCCAAATTTTATATTATTGAGAGCAATATAAGGTGAAATAATCAAGATTTTTCTTTAACTACACTTCAACAATTTTCACCATCTGATTCCGAAACTCTTCAAAAATCAAACTTTAAATAAAAAGCCACGATATCGACGTATTCTGCAGATTGTAATTTTCAGAACTCTGCAACAGCGTTTCCGAAGAAATGAAAAAGAATGAGGAATGAATGGATGGATCCATAAAAAACTTGACCATTTCACTTTGGAAAGGTACCTAATATTCGCAGCAAATGATGGCAGAAGAGAACTATACTCGTTTGTTCACAAGTTCCACCGAATTTCAATATTTTCACGAATTTTTCGAGAGACGAAGTTACAGTTTCGTGCAATTAATTGGACGAAAGTAGAAATTCTCGTCTATATCATTTTCACATTCCTTTAATTCTGTCCAAACTATCGAAAATAAGGCGTGATAAATATTCACCTACTACTCCTTTTATGGTTTAGAGACTCACCAAATCAGAAAAGCTCAAATTTTTCAGGTGAAATATTTATCTGCTAGCTAAATTTTCATACAATTTATATTATTCTTGAGTTATATGATCATTACGGAATTCTGCATATGTTTTTACGTTGGTACTTTACACCTGCAAACCAAGTTTCAGTTGAAGCAAATCGGTATTTATGAATCCAAAAATTTCGGTCGAAGTTTGCCCATTAACAAACTTCGTCAAGATTTTCCCCATACCTACCCTGAAAATTTCAAGACCCAAGTGTCTGTATGCATGGTCCGATCTAGAACTCCTACTTGAGAAATTTTCCGCTGTGACAAGCTCAAGTATTGACACATGCATAGCAAGGGTTCTATACCCTAAACACACCTTCGGTAATTCTCGGCGAAAATCATGAATAGCTGTGAAATCAAGAATGTTTTCACATTTTCATGTTTGTTTCACTGTAAACTTGCCAGTATATGACAGTATCTGTTGAAGGTGTCAAAGGAGCTGTCTCATGAGACTAGCCGTGATTCTCTTGTAGAAAATACTGACAGAGTGGATGATTTATTGCATCTGTAATACTAACGGGGCCACAATGTATCCGGTTCTGCAATTACTGTAATGAATTTGTAGGAAATAATCTTTATACTCTGAGAGTGCAAAGAGAAATAGCAAAGCTGAGTTAAATGGAATCACAAAAAACGAATAACGTTCACTATTTTTTGATTATATCATGCTTGGGCATGCCTCAAGTGAGGTCGTTCGTAAACTCGGGCAAGCATGCCTCCAAGCACTGGCGAAGTAGTGCTTGGCTGGCAAGTAACCAATGGGATGAACGCGTCGACCTGAGATGTTCTCAAGTACGAGTATCAACTATGAGTACGGGCGTAGGTGTGTTCCTTCAATAGTTAGAGCTCATGGGGCCAGACGAACGCTCAACAGAATTGAAATCAATTATTCATCGCTGAAACCATTTTCTATTAAAGTCCTGAAATTACTGGACCAGGAGCAAAATTAAATTGTTGTTCTTCTGGACTATCGCGAACTCGAAAAATACTGATTCGATCAGGATGAACTTGGTAGTTACTTTGAAAATGCTGATGAATTTTTTATGCAAAATTTCGTGACATAAGAACAATTCGAAAAAAAAGTAGATTTCAAATATCGGTTTTTGAATATTCTACATGCTGCGATTTTCCGATCATATCATCCTCAGAATATTCTGTACGAACCTTCGAACTGTAATTTTCCAAACAAGCACTGATTTTCTCATCTGTTGTTCTGGAGATACTGGAAAACTATCATTTTGAATGTGCATATCTGCGAAATCATTGAGTAGATTTCACCAATTTACGTATTTGACCTTTGTTATCAAGTTCCAAATCTACTTGTCAAATATCGAGTTACATAGGTTTCTTATGGAAGTTATTGTGTTTATGATCAGCCGTGAGGACGACTGTAAACACTATGAATGAAATAACTTACAAACTCGATATTTTAGGGTCAGGTTTGGGGCTCAATAAAAAAAAAGACAGCTTCAAGATTCACACAGAATTTTTGGGGGGAAATATAACTAAAAGTTCACCAAATTTTTCCATCAGGAAGTTGAGCTGCTGACTCCACTAGAATTTCAAATGGTAAAGATCAATTGAATCCTTCTAAAAAGAGTGGCGATTATAAACTTTTTTGTGACGAATTTCCTGTATTCTATTTTGGTCGGACTGGTTGTTCTCTCAAAGTCAAAGGGAATGAACATAAAAGATGTTTCTTCAAATCAATTCCACAACTGACCTCTCTACACACTGAGTTACTCATAACCTTTCATAGATTTTGATGGAACAAGAATTCAGACTACATCTCCTAGAGATTTTGAAAAACTAATTGGCAAATCAATAAGAACTTCCGATTGTTATTGCTCAATTCTCTGGTTTTAACTGTTATGGGATGTATGTGGTCCTATGTATTTTTTGTGATTTTTTAGAATAATGTTAGGCTCAAAACCTGCATATCAACAAGATATTTTGAATAAAAAATCATTCGAGTAAAGTATTTGTTTTTTTTTTTATTACGATTTCAACGAAGGATTTTTCGTAACCAAAGAAGAACTCCATTAAAAACTCATCTTTCTGATCAGAATTGCATTTGTAATGGAATATTTTTAAATTGCGACCTCTGAAATTTCATGTAGATTTATTTTCTGGCCTACGGAAATTCAATCATTCCATTCGGTAAGGTTGTCAGTGTAGAGTTTTATTTGCATAATTGGGAGTTCTACCTATAACTGTATTTCTGAGGCAGTTGAAAATAGGGTTCGTACTCTAACGGAGAGAAATGATAATTTGAAATGTTAATTCGGCATGTTTTGGAATTTTTCATGAATATGTACAGTAACCAAGATTATTAATTTATTTTATTTGGCTTTTCACACTCTATATTGCCAATTATAGCGACTTCAGCTGCACCTGTCATGGAGAAAGAACTGCTTGTTTGTAACTCTGATAAAATTAATTAAGTAATGCCTCTGCACTGCATTTTGAGTAGTTCTTTATCATATTCATATCTATGATAAATTATATGTATCATAGAATACATATTGTTTCATATTCTACTCACCATGTGATATAACCCCTTCTTCTAGCAGACACTGCCACATGCCAGCAGCTTGTGCTCTAGTATGTATACTGGAAGACAACCCCATTATCCAATCTACAAGCTCTGTTCCTGGTGCACATCTTCGTATCAATCTTCCTGAAACCTTGCGGTCCTTCAAGCAGGTATTTTGAGCTGTAAAAAAATGATTAATCAAAACTGCTGCCCTCTATTTTATATACAGGCGAGTCTTCAAGTTTCCATGATTTCTTTTTGTCAAACGAAACGATTTCTTATTTATCATTTTAACAGAATTGGCTCCAGTAAAAAGATACAAAATGATGGAATTTCCAATGAAATCAGTCTCTCTTTTGTATCCTTGACATGGTTATTTCGACCCAAATGAATATCAGTGGGAGGTTTTCTGCAACTATGATACATATATTCGGTTCTTACTTTTTATTATACCTCGAATTGTTTCCTAGTTGTGGACCTATTCATAAACCTGTAAGAAATCAGCTATTGAAAGCCGTGAATTAAGCTGGGCCCACGTTCATGCGGACCAGAAAAAACCAGAATTGTTGATTTATTTATTTGCCTGACAATTCATGAATGTTCATTATAGGGCAGGTATTAAATGAACCTCGAGAAATTTAGTGGCAATATTCCACAATTCGCCGAATTTTTTCGGATTGGTGTTTGATGGGAGAAATTGTCAAACCTGTGATATCTATTATGACAGGCCAATAGTAATATTACCATGATTTCAGATGATGCTCCAGCTGGCCTTCTGTAATCTGGTAATGGTTTCTTCTTGCTAATATGGGTCAACTCATTCTTGTCTGGGTAATCTGATTCAACTTCAGTTATCTTGTATTTTCGAGTAAAATGAATATATATATAGGTATACTTTGTTCTACTCTATGTATTGTAACGTTACAAAACGCTCAGCTGTTGATTTCAATTTCAATCGCAAAAAAACGCTAAACTAGCAATTTCAATTTCAATCGCAAGAAAACTCCTCACTACCGATCTCAAAATGCTCTCCGCATTGACAGTTGAGTTTGTATTTTGCATGCGCGACCTGGCTGGTCACATCGAATGAAGAGGACATTTTTTTTGGTACCGAGAATCCGAAGCTTCAACACCTTGCTTGATTTTATCAAATTATCGTGTCTTGTTATCCATTGAAATCGTGGAATTTTGAAGTTTTATTGTTTCTTATGAGACGTCTTTTCAAAAGTTATCTCAGTTCCGAAAATTGGAAGAATATCTTTGTACTGGAGCTCATTTTTGCTGGAATATCTTTGTACCAGAGCTCATTTTTGACTGGAATATCTTAGGTATGGAGTAAAAAACACCTTCCTAAGTGAAATCTCTTAGTTCTGGAGTCAAAAATTTGACAACTTCCTTAGTACCTGAATATCTCAATACTGGAGTTCGCTTTGGATGGAAAATTCAAAAACCAAACGACATACTTAGTAACGGAATATCTTAAAATTGGAGTCGAATTTCGACTATATTATCTTGGTACCGGAGCTACATTTTGGGCAACCATAGTGCCTGATCCTCTACCATCTTCCACATACCATCACACCAATCACCTAAGATAAGTGCTTATTCCAATCCCATATTTCAGATTTACTGTAAACTTTTATGTTTTGTTAATAGAACTTAATATTTAAAATTTTGAGTTGAAATAAATAGGTAGAGAGTAACAGATGACATCTTTGCCATCGGATTAACGACTTGGGATAGATTCAGGAGTAAAGGAGTTTTTTCTAGGCCCACTATGAGGCATTTTACTCAGGTAGTATGTTTTCTGTGCGGGCGAACAAATTCACTAGCATAATTCACTGAGCTAGTTTAACGGGCAGGCTTGTAACATTGATTTCAGAATTTTCCATGTCAATAGTGCGGGGGGCAGTAATTAGTCATTTAACCCTCCCCATAAATCCGCCCCTAGGAAACGCTTTACATTAAAAATAAAATCATTTCTTGGTTTGAAGTAAGGAGATGCAAGCTCCAGTTTATTAGCAATGAACTATCATGAATATTAAAGACGAATATTCCCCTATAAATCAACAATGACTCTACTCCTTGATCGGAGCTAATCATTCAATCAACCAAAACCTCCTCACCAAAGAATCATTGTCCGTAGAATTCTCATTCTGCAACTTCACGGTTATTGCCAACTATCAGTTCGACTCTCCTTTTTCAATTCCTGAAATGGTTCTTAATACTCGAAACCCGTTGGTCGTCTTCTGAATGAAGTTTCACTCGAACTATCTCAAGAGCACTTTACGAACTCTAACCTTCAAGTGCCAGAATATCTAAGTGTACAGTTCGAGACCTTTGTTCCACGATTATATTGGTTGACAGGGTAAAGGTCAGGTTTTCAAAAGTAAACCTCAAAACAGGGCAAGAATATCGTTCATCCATTTGTCGTTTCGGATATTTGTAGATATCTAAGATTTTGCATTTTTTACATTACTGATGACTAGGAAACACCGGTTCTTGAGGCATTGACCACAAGTTGGCAACGTCTGACATCAAACCAAAGAATGGTTCGCGAAGATGAAGAGCTCCAGTATAATAACAACGAACTCACAGAAACACGAAGACGATGGGTATTAAACGTGAAACTGTAGTCAATGAATTTCTTCGACAATGCTTCACTGGTATGAAGGTTTTGGCTGATTTTTTTATGAATCCATATGGATTCAGAATAATGTCCCAAAAAAAAAACATTGTGTACTCCTAAGAAACTGTTCCCTGAGGTTGTTCAACGATGCATTCTGCTGCTAATCCTATCAAATTTGGTAATCCCAAACGAATCGATTCCAGAATCAGATGCGATGAGACAGTGAATAAAGGTGAGCAACGACCCAGCGAGTTTGCAATACAATATGTCTGATTGATTCAAGTTTTTGCCAACACAAATAAGGAACATTTCTGCGATTCTGTGATTTCTTGTAGTTTTTCCAAGGAGAAATTTTTGCAGATTGAGTGGTTAGAGAAAGACGGACTGAATTATATGTAGTTTCATTGGTATCTACTGAATATTATGGTTATATATTACCCTCATTCATTCTATGTGAAAAAAATATGGCTGAATACTGCCAATACAATTTTCAATCAAAATTTACATATGAAGGTCATTTAATATTCAATTTTCATAAGAAGAAATACCACTTATGTAAATTATACGAGCCTTCTATAAGGAAATTTGCTTTGTACCCTAGACGTCACCCCTATCAGAACTAGACTTCAAGGAAAAGGGATCCTTCATCGGAACTATACATTGATGAGAGTACATCAACGAGTATAATTCCAGAAATATTCAGGATTTGTAAACTTAGGTATGATGTTTTCTGAAGATTTTTCTCAAATTATGGAAACCATTACTCTCCCCATGTTTTCTGGACCAATATGGAGTCTATGAGCACAAAACTTGAGATGAAATTAAAAGTACAAAACATAAATTAATATTTGAATCCAGAAGTATTTCACCATACTGTGACTTATTTATGTAAAATCCAAACCATCATTCATGCTATTCACTAAACAGCAGAAAAGTATAGATGTGAATGACAGTTAGCTATAGGAAATTACACCCTGAAATATAAATGCTTCAATAAGAACACTCGCTAGCAGAGATGCAGAAACCTTGAGAATTTCCCACGAAATTCATTTGTTGGTCATTTGGAAGATATATGTCGACGATTTTTCAGTTAAGCAAACGTTACGACTTCGAAACTATTTATATGTAGTTTCATCACAAAGCTGCAAAAGTACCCAAAAGAAAGACTCATCCTTGTAGCCAGAAATTAATGCTCATTGTTCTAAACGATCCGTGTGGAAAATTCAATAGTTAATAGCTAATACTGTTATGACACAAATTGTTTGATATAAAAAAAATGTAAATGCTCATCTCAAAAGAATATATATATAATAGTTACTTCGAGCAGTGATAACTCAAACTTTTAATTAGATACATTTCCTACCACTAGGACTTGAGGAAGGTTTGCGCTATGAGTGTTCTTAAATGGAATATTTCTATTTACTTCCTCTTCTCAAGTTCAATTGTAAGTTCGAATAGTATTAGTGCCACTAATTCTCTTATGAAATGAATTTGATGATCGGTTCAGATGTTTTGATGAAACATTTTACCATGACATGAAAAAAGTATGGTATTAGCTGATGTAAATTTGAGAAGAGCATTCGACAACTCCTCCATACTTCTGGTAGTTTTGGTACAAAAGTAAAGTTTTTTCATTATTTTCTTCACATCTACTACTAGTCTAGTGGAGTACCAAACACTAATAGAAAGTTTGAAAAGAAGACAATATTTACTGATGTTTTGTAAGCAATAAAAAAAAGAATAAAATTCAAAAGATTCATCGACACACTGAATAATCCATCAACGATTAACATACATTCCATAGTTAATTCACTAATCTTAGGGAAGTTGACTTAACTGATGATGAAATGGGAACATTGAACGTAGGACAGAAGTTTGTTCAATTATTGTATGAAATATGTATATAAGGCTGATATCGACATAGAACTGCGGATCAGAAAAACGCCCAACTTCTACAACATCTTCAGAAGACGTCGCTAGTGTGTTGAGAATGTTCAAGGAAAAAACCTCAGAGGTATGGAAGCGAGAAAAATTTAAAATTAATAAACAAATAAAAAGATAATTGATGATAACCTCATTGTCATTTAAGCTAATAAATACGCAGGAGTAGTTACATTGAAACGAGAAATATATACATATATATATATATATATATAATGAATTGATAGCCCTCCTTCTTATTGTAGATCAATAACTAAATTGAGTTTCTCTGAAATGGAGATTCTATTTACTATTGAAATATACAAACATAGGTAAAATCTTACCTGAAATGGAGAAACGACATTTTAAGCTATTAATTACAATTATTAAAATATGACATTGACAAACAAAAACGATTAACATAGTAACGTATAACAAGCAATGTGATTTTAAAGGAAAAAGGTAATTTTTCCTTTACATCACCCCTCCTGGGGAAGAAAATATTTGCAGAATATTTTGATGTATAAACCATTCGTTCTCTTCAAACTGTAGTACAAACTGGAGTTAATTTTGAAATATGAAAATGGTTTGACCCTAATTTCTTGTGACCTGTGTTAATTTTGTAGATAGAGTTGGAAATTTAAGTTCATCCAATTTTTTTCTGTTCAATTTGTTCCCATTCTCCACAAATACCAGGTCACCTACATTGTAATTATAATTTTTACGACTTTCATCATAATTTTTTTTGTTGTAATTGTGACTTTTAATTGTATTATTTAGAGCAATTTTCTTGTCCTGAATCCAGTTCTTAGAATTATTTTGTTTGAGCTCTTTTGGCAAAATTGTTACGTCTGTTCCAAACATCAAATAAGAGGGTGGGTATTTTGTAACGGTATGTTCCGTATCATTGTATTTTCCCACACACTCTTTGGCTATAGTGGTCCAAGCCACTTTATTCTTATTTTCATTTATTTTGCATCTGATTTTATTTATTAGTGTTTGATTCAACCTTTCATTCAAACCATTTGAAAAAGGTGAATCTACGGCAGTGAAGATTAATTTGATCTTTTTCTCTTCCAGAAATTTCTTGAATTCTCTTGAATTGATTCCTGGATACTGATCTGAGAGAATAGTTCCTACTTCTTCAATTTCAGAGAGGTTTTCCATTAATTTGATGAAGTCACTTGCATTTTGTGTTTTGGAGGTTAGGATATAAGCATATCTTGTAAAATGATCCACAAGTAGGTGCATATATTTTTTTGTTGAACGTGATCCTCCAAAACCACCAATGGTATCTATCGACATAATTTCAAAAGGTTTTGTGGCTGGGCCCAGATGTGATAATAATCCTATTTTCTTTTCTACTCTTGACTTATTTTTTTAAACATGTAGTGCAATTTTTACATACTTTTTTTATGTTGTAAGTCAAATTTTTGGCGGTGTAAAAACGTCCGATCATAATTTGCAATTGCCTGATTCCTACATGGCATAAGTCTTTATGTATAGTTTCGATTAATTTAATACTGAAAGTTTCTGATAAAATGATTTTCTCTTTTTTTCGAACTTTCTTAAAGTAAACATTAGACTTTGTTGTCAAACTTTTGTCTGTTTTTTGAATACTTGGGTTTTTCTTCTGATCTTCTAGTATATCCTCTAATTTTATTAAATTGACTATTTTTAGTTGTGTCCTTCGTTTTCATCTGGTTCCAGAACAGGATTTCTGCTGAGGCAATCGGCTTCTGCATTATATTTACCTGGAGAATATTTCACTTGAAAGTCATATTGTGAGAGGTAGTAAGATAGATCTCCTAATTCTTCATCAGTCTTTGCTTTTATGTTCATATTCTCCAAAGGTTTATGATCCGAAAATACCGTAAATTTTCTTCCAATCAATTTGTGTTGCCAGGATTTCACACACTCCTTTATAGCTAAGCATTCTAAATAAATGGCTTTCTTTCTCTTTTGCACCTCATTTAGCTTTTTTGAGAAATATGCTATTGGTTTTTCTTCTCCATCTCTTTGTGGTTGTTTTAATACTCCACCTACACCCAACAAACTTGCATCCGTATAGATATGTATGGGTAAGTTTTGGTCAAATATTGTCAATACTGATTGAGTGCACAATACATCTTTTAGCTTTTTAAATGATTCTTGACATTCTCTGGTCCAAATAAATGCCTGTCCTTTTCTAAGAAGATTGTGCAGAGGATCTAACAGTAAAGCTGCATTAGATACGTATTTGTGATAAAATTTTTTTTTACCCAAAAATTGCCTTACATTTTTTTGGTTTTTGGGAACTGGAAAATCTCTAATTGCTGTTAAATTATCTTTTAATGGTTTAACCGAATTGTTCTGAATAATATGGCCAAGGTATTTAATTGAATCAGCTGCAAATTTGCAATCTACAAACTTTAACCTGAAGCCTTCTTCCTTAATTGCTCGAAACAATTCCTTCAAATGTTCCATATGTTCAGAGAAAGTTTTTGAAAAAACTAAGAGGTCATCAATGTAACACACAGTGAAATTTGAAAGTTTATGTTTCCTTATAATATTGGACATAATTCTCTGAAATATCGCTGGTGAAGTTTTCAAACCGAATGGTAGACAAGTCCACTGAAAATGACCTTCTTGTGTGACGAAAGCAGTCTTGTATCTATCGGTGACTCGTAGCGGAATCGACCAAAACGCTGAATTTATGTCCAGAGTTGAAAAAAATTCACAGTCTCTAGTTTTTTCGACTAAATCCTCAATAAGGGGAAAAGGTTGTGTTTGGGGAACTACAATTTTGTTAAGGTCTCTAAAATCTATGCACAATCTTGATTTTCTATTTTCTTCCCTTTTGAATGCTAATGTTACTGGGGATGCAAACGGACTGTACGATTCCTCTATCAACTTTCTGTCCAATAATTTTGAAATTTGTTCTTCAATTTCTCTTCTGTCATCCATCGTGCATCTATATGGCCTCTTAGAGCAATACTTTTCAACCAATAAATCAATATGTGCCTCATATCTTGACACAGTGCCGATATCGTATTTATCTTTCGCAAAAATAGATCTGTTTTCTGCTATCAATTCATCAATCTTTGATTTCTGATTGTAACTTAAATGGTTCACATTAAGATCAAAATTTCTTTCTTCGATACCTTCATTGAAGTTAACAGAGTATTTATCATCTATCAGTTTTGAATAATTTTCAATTCCTTCTGAAATGAATAAACTCTTTTTATTTTCTTCTAGGTAAGTATTGATTTTAGAATTGATTTTTTCTTTTGTTTGAACTGCTTGACTTATTTTCAAATTTTCATCTTGTTTCAAGTAAAAATTCTTTATACAATCCAGTCCAATCAAAAAATCATAATCAAAATTTTTTTCGTCTATTATGAATGCATTGACTTTTTTTTCTACATCGAAAATTTTTATATCCAATGATACAAGACCATTTGATTTTTTTACGCCATTAATCGTTTTTAAGTTAGTGTCATTATCTTTATTTCTGTGCTCATTATTTATCTTCAAAAGTCCTGAGTTTATCAATGAAACATTTGAACCAGAGTCATATATTCCAAAAACTTCAAGATTTTTATTCAATACGAGCTTTATTTTGATTAATGGCGGTACATTAAGTTTTTTGAATCCTCATGTTTTATTTCGCATTCTAATTCTGAATTGTTCACGAGTCTAATTTCTCTTTTCCCTTTAACTTTATTATTTTCATTATACCAATATAACGATTCAGGATGAAAGCGTTCGCCTTTTTTCAATCTTTCACAGATACTGCATTTTTGTTTCCTATCTATGTTCATTTTTCTATCATTGTTTTGTTTAACCAACTTATTTCTATTGACAAGATGCTCCAGCTTACCAATTTCATTGAAAAGATCTTTTGTTTCAAAAATATCTTCTTGATTAATCCTATCAGTAATGAATGTTGGTAACCCAGCAGCAATTATCTGAATGAGTGTACTTTGATCAATAGTTCTACTCATTTCAAGCATTAATCTTTCTTTTCTTATAGCATACTCTAATAAAGTACCTGTTTGGTATTTGAAAGATAGTGCGTATCTACCAGCGGACCAGCCTTTTTTCTCGAATGTTCGACAAAATGTTTGTTTCCATTCTGACCACTCAGATTGTGCAGTTAATTTCAATATCATTGAATTGTACCATTCTAAACATGATTTATCAAGAAATATTCTAAATATTTCTACTTTTTCTTCATCTTCATTGATGTTGAATTTTATACATTCTTTTTCGAAGAACTCCATCCACTGGTATGCATTGACATTTTTCTTACCATCAAATTTCTCAAGAACAAACCTCTCAGCAATTTTCCTCACATTTGGTTTCTTATTTTTCTTGCGATTTTCTTCTAGCTCTCCCAAGGTTTTCACCAGTGAAGTATTTTCATTACTGATTGAATCAACGTCTGAATTCTTCATATTTGCTTCTTCCAGATACTCATCTTGAAAGATTATATTACCATCATTATCAAAATAAGCATTTTTCAAATCTTCTGTTAAGGAAATCCATACACTCCTTCTTTGATATCTTTTCTTCAATGTATTTTTCACTCTTGTAAAATTATTTGAAGTACATATTTCTTTATGAAGAGATATAGACTGATACTCTTCAGGTACCAAAAACGTTTTATTTTCCTCAGTTTGAATCGAAGTTAAAGCTAAAAAATTAGACTTTCCATCTTCTGTTGGTTTAATTTGAAACGAGAACTTCAATCTTGACATTTTTTTCTGTTGCTTGCAAAAATGTCGTTTTATAATGAATTGATAGCCCTCCTTCCTATTGTAGATCAATAACTAAATTGAGTTTCTCTGAAATGGAGATTCTATTTACTATTGAAATATACAAACATAGGTAAAATCTTACCTGAAATGGAGAAACGACATTTTAAGCTATTAATTACAATTATTAAAATATGACATTGACAAACAAAAACGATTAACATAGTAACGTATAACAAGCAATGTGATTTTAAAGGAAAAAGGTAATTTTTCCTTTACATATATATAAGTGTATTCGTGTCACGGTCGTTTAATTAACTGTCCTTTTTCTAAGGGTCTCGACCTGGTGTAATAAAGAAAACTCTTTTTTCTCTTGCCAAGCTTTCGGAATATTTTATTCCATCCTCAGGGCTGCTACAAAGGTTTTATACAGTTATATAGATCGATACATTTAAATAAAGACAACACAGACTTACAGAATTTGAGATTTTTACAACTTCTACGATGTTGTGGTATTTTGAAATTTAAATTCGTTAACATTCAGATCGTCTCCTATTTCGTGTATAATTCCGTATCAATTTTCATCATCCATTTGACATTTGAAATATTGTTTTGTCAAAACAAATTTTTCTTTGGACTCGGTTGTATGATTTTTTAACCAGTCTGATTTATAATTCTATTCTTGTCACTATTGCATGCATTTTTCCTATCAATCTCATAAAAAGGGAAAAGAAACGGACAAGAAACAAAACAGAGAAACAAAAACACAAAAAATTTTTTTAAAATACAGAGAATATTAAATATAAAATCTAAAATCTTGTCTCGTCATCATTCATCTCTAGGTCCTTCATAATATGGTTCTCTGTTGGGGCAGGTAAGAAGGTATGTGTAAATGTTGCTTAAATTTCTAGTGTCCGATTTTTTGTTAATTACATCAGTTTCTTTGTTGATGTGGATCATCTCTAGTATCAGTCTTTTGTTGTAATTTCTATGCTTGTCCAGAATTTCAACCTGATCAAAATTAAATTCATGTTTTTTCTCTATGGAGTGTTCTGCCAACGCACATCTTTGATTTCCTTTTCTAATATCACTTTTGTGTAACGCTAATATGTTTTTTAACCATTGTGTTGTTTGCCCCACATATTTTCCATTGCAATCCCTACATTCAATCCTATAAATCACATTGGATTGTACCATTTTTGGTGTTTGATCTTTCAACTTACTGTATATGTTTTTTACTGCTCTTAAACTGTATTGTGCTATTTTTATGTTTTTTTCCTTAAAGCAGTTTATGATTTTGTTAGAGAGATTCTTGATGTTCGCTATACTGCTAAATTTTATTTCATCTGTTCTTACACCTTCTGGAGATATTTCTGGTGGAGGAGCTGTATCTACATTGTTGTGGTGTGTTGAATATAATATTTTCGATATTAATCTTGGTGGATAAGAATTTTCTTCCAAAATCTTTTTCAATTCTTTTTTGGAATTTTCGATGAACGTTGGGTGACAAATTCTCTGTATTCTCCTATACATCTCTCTTATGCTGTTTAGTTTCATTTTCATTGGATGGTCTGAATGGTAATTAATCAGTTTGTTTGAGGCTGTGGGTTTCTTGTACCAATCTAAATAAATTCTATTTCCTACCCTATGCAATCTCGTGTCTAAGAATGCAACTGATCCCTTTTCATCCTCCCTTTCTATTGTGAATTTTAAGTTGCTGTCATAACTATCGAAAATTTCTACTATATTATCCACCTCTGATTCTGGTATTGCCATAATGAGGTCGTCTACGAATTTTTTTAGGAAAGCTAATCTATAACTGAGTTTTTTGGTGACTGTTTTTAACATATCGTCCATGATATGTTGTGCTAGTATGGGGCTTGCCTCTGATCCCATTGAACACCCAAAATTCTGTATATACCATTCATTATTATATGAAAAATGGTTGTGTGAAAGTATGAAGCTGACCAATTCTATAAATAGTTCTTTTGGAATTTCGGTGTGCAGCTCTATTGTGTTCGATGATTTTTATTATTGAGTCTCTTGAGATGTTTCCAAATAAATTTATTACGTCTAATGATATAATGACATAATTTTCAGGTAGTTGGAATTCATTTATGAACTCTGCAAACTCGAAGAAGAAAAAAGAGTTTTCTCTATTACACCAGGTCGAGACCCTCAGAAAAAGGACAGTTTATATATATATATATATATAATAAATTTAGTTATAAGAGCCTGAATGATATTTAAGATTTAATGATAAGGGTCTATCGACTCTGGTTTGGGAGTAAATGAGGTACTCTTTATTCTACACCAAGCTTTCGCATTAATTTAATGCTTCTTCAGGGTTTCTATAAAGATATATATATATATATGGATAATTAAAATCACAACAAATTAAAATGACATTCAACTTACTGAATGTGAGGTTTCTCGTTATTTACAGCATTCATAAACCTTCGAAATACATTTTTTCTCTACATGAAACTTTCAAAAGAAACGTGATAAATATCATTTAATAATTTAGAATTTATTTGATTTCTATTTTCTTCCGAACCTTCAGCTGTCTGCTTCGTTTTTGTTGGTTAGGTTTGTTCCCACTCCTCTATGTTCCCTGTTTTCTTCATTCATCTACAGGACCATCGAAAAAGTATCTTGATCTTGTCTTTTCCAACAAATAGCTGTAAATGCAACTCAATCCATTTGTATCTGTATTTTTGTTCACAGTTTCACACTCTTTGTTTATATTTATCATTTCATGTATCAATCTCTTTTGGTAGTTCTTTTCAGTTTTTAATATCTCAACATCTTCAAAATTTACATGATGATCTAGATTGTGTGCATGGGTAGCAAAAGCACATCTTTCTGGGTGTTTTCTTATATCAGATTTGTGTAGTGCCATTCTACTTCATACCCATTGTGAGGTGTGTCCAATGTAACATTTTTCGCAGCTTCTACAGTTTATCTTATACACTACATTACTTTTCAATGGAATCGGTATGGGGTCTTTTATTTTGCTGTATAAGGTCCTTATAGTTTTTTGATTATATACTGCAATTTTAACGTTTTCCTCTCTGAACACATTCTTCAATTTCCCCGTCAAGTTGGCAATGTTAGGGTACGATGCATAATGTGTCATATTTGATGTTATATTTTGGTCTTCTGTTTGACGGATTCGCGTTTCATTGTCAGCATACAGTAGTTTTTTCAGCATGCTATTTGGATATGCATTTTCCCTCAGTATCTCATGTAATTTTTTTATTCCTGCTGATTTGAAGGACTCGTGGCATATTTTTGATATCCTTTTTTTCATCTGATTTATTGTGTTTATTTTGATATTGATGTTGTGGTCTGAACGGAAATGAATGATCATATCTGAATGTGTGCTCTTTCTGTACCATTGTAATTTCACTTTTCCATCTTGTCTGTATGCTCTGGTGTCTAGGAAGGGTACTGATTGTTCTGCATCTTCTGTTTCCAGTGTGAATTGTATATCCGTACAAAGAGAATTGAAACAGTCAAGTGTATGTTGAACCTGTGTTTCTGGAACTATCATGATCAAATCATCAACAAACTTCTTTATAAATACAAGGTCTTTCACGAGGAACCTCACCCATATTTATACGGGAAACTACTGAACGTATTTTCATGAAATTCAGCACTTATAAGTATTTCACGATGCTGATGAAATCTAAAATATTTTCAAGGCATGAGCACCTCCGGTTTTTCCGGAAATGACGTCAACTTCCGTTTTTCAAATCAGAACACCATTTTTTTATTGCAGAAATAGATTTCTTAGAAAATTTCAATTTATTTTGATGTAACATTTTTCAGTTTTGGTTGGAAAATTCTCTCTGAGCGGGAAAATTCTAAAAAAAAAATCGAAAATAGAGCTCCGCTGAAAGAAAAATAACTTCGAGGTTTTTGAATGGAAAATTTTCATTTTTGAGATTTTTCAAGATGTAAGATTGATGTATCCACTTTGAAAATCGAAATCGCGATTCATGATACAGGGGGTGAAAAAATCGCTTTCAAAGTTAGGGATGACAAAATCGTGAAAAATCAATTTTTTCAAATTAGAACCCCATTTTTTTATGGCAGATATTGAATCTACGTTAAAAAATAATGTGATTGTATGCATCACACCCTTGCCCTAAAGTGGATATTTTCTGAGTTATTCACAAAAAACTGTTTTTCGTCTTGAATTTTCAGCTATTTCTTTTCCCTTCACATTTCCGGAAAAACCGGAGGTGCTCATGCCTTGAAAATATTTTAGATTTCATCAGCATCGTGAAATACTTATAAGTGCTGAATTTCATGAAAATACGTTCAGTAGTTTCCCGTATAAATGTGGGTGAGGTTCCTCGTGAAAGACCCTGTATAACGGTGTGCAGTAACTTGGGTAAGCTTGAGTCCAAGTGGTGGGCCATAACATACTGTGCCAGGATGGGGGTTAACTTTGATCCCATTGCGCATCCAAAAATCTATATGTAAAATTCTCCTTGGAATGTGCAATAGTTGTTCACCAGCAGAAAGTTTACTATTTCCATAAATAATTCCAGATCTATGTTGGTGTGATGTTTTATATTATTCCACTCAAGTCTGAGAATTTCGATAACTTTACTCTTTTCCAAATTTCCAAATAAGCTTACAACGTCAAGTGAGATCAGTCTGTGGTCGTCTGGTATTTCTAAGTTATTAATATCTTGTGCATACTGGAAAGTGTCCTTGACATAGTACCTATTGTCAGTATTATAAGCACTTTTTAGCGCATCCGCCATAAATTTGGCCAAGGTATTCATTGGACTATCTATTCTGGAAATAATTGGTCTCAGTGGGTATCCTTCCTTATGTAATTTTGGGTTACCATAAATTCTTGGGGCCACAGCATTATATGTTTTCATTCCTTTGTCCTGTTGGGGTGTTATATATTGTCGTTGTTTCAATATTTCTATGTATGAATTGCACTTTGTTTGGATTGTCTGTGTAGGGTCTCTCTGTATTTTTTTGAAGTCCTTTGAATGTAGTATTGTTTGCATTTTCTCCTTGTATGTTTGTTGGTCCATAATTACAGTGGTAGCACCCTTGTCACTTTTTAAAACAATGAGGTCGTCGTTGTTTTTTAGGAATTCTTTTGTTGCTCTATACCATCCACTTGTTGGATTATTGTTATCTATGTCCCTATGTAAATAATTAGTTATTATATTTGTGATTTTAGCTCTCTGTATGTTTTTGTTTTCAGTTTCTATGCCTTGCAGAATATCCTCTGTGTCCGCAATTAGATTTTCTATATTGATATCTCTCTTTGTTGTCGGAATGTTGAACTTTGAACCCAAGGATAGGAGGTTTTGTACTGTTGTTGGTATCTGTTTTTCAGACAAATTTTTTAACCACTTTGTCTGAGTTTTTATGTATGGGATATTGTCTTTGCTGAGGTTCTTAATCTTATTTAAGTTTACTTCTTTAATTCTATGAAATCTTCGGTTATATGATATTGTTAGTCTTCGTTTATATTCCACAAAAATGTGATTCGGCAGATGTTGTAATTTATTTGACACATCGCCTATGTATCTTTCCAGTCTGTTTACTTTTTGGTTGACTTGACACAATTCAAGGTTAAGGATCTTCTTGGTAGTTTTGTCATTGAACTGCTTTATTTTCTTGTTGAGTTTATTGTTGTTATAATCGAAAAGGCTCATCACGCTTTTAACATTTGATGTAATATTTTTTGGTACAATTCCTTGTCTTTTACATTCCAAAAGAAAAATACGCCGGTTTATGGCCGATGCCAACTTGTTGTTTGTTGCACTCCATATCTTCAAGGTTTTAGTTGTTTCATATCCTTAATCTCTGCTGATCTCTTCGAAAAAACCCATTTTATAGCAGAGATTATGGATATGAAACAACTAAAACCTTGAAGATATGGAGTGCAACAAACAACAAGTTGGCATCGGCCATAAACTATTGCACATTCCAAGGAGAATTTTACATACAGATTTTTGGAAGCGCAATGGGATCTAAGTTAACCCCCATCCTGGCACAGTATGTTATGGACCACCACTTGGACTCAAGCTTACCCAAGTTACTGTACACCGTTATATTTATAAAGAAGTTTGTTGATGAATTGATCATGATAGTTCCAGAAACACAGGTTCAACATACACTTGACTGTTTCAATTCTCTTTGTACGGATATACAATTCACACTGGAAACAGAAGATGCAGAACAATCAGTACCCTTCCTAGACACCAGAGCATACAGACAAGATGGAAAAGTGAAATTACAATGGTACAGAAAGAGCACACATTCAGATATGATCATTCATTTCCGTTCAGACCACAACATCAATATCAAAATAAACACAATAAATCAGATGAAAAAAAGGATATCAAAAATATGCCACGAGTCCTTCAAAGCAGCAGGAATAAAAAAATTACATGAGATACTGAGGGAAAATGCATATCCAAATAGCATGCTGAAAAAACTACTGTATGCTGACAATGATACGCGAATCCGTCAAACAGAAGACCAAAATATAACATCAAATATGACACATTATGCATCGTACCCTAACATTGCCAACTTGACGGGGAAATTGAAGAATGTGTTCAGAGAGGAAAACGTTAAAATTGCAGTATATAATCAAAAAACGATAAGGACCTTATACAGCAAAATAAAAGACCCCATACCGATTCCATTGAAAAGTAATGTAGTGTATAAGATAAACTGTAGAAGCTGCAAAAAATGTTACATTGGACACACCTCACAATGGGTAAAAAGTAGAATGGCACTACACAAATCTGATATAAGAAAACACCCAGAAAGATGTGCTTTAGCTACCCATGCACACAATCTAGATCATCATGTAAATTTTGAAGATGTTGAGATATTAAAAACTGAAAAGAACTACCAAAACAGATTGATACATGAAATGATAAATATAAAGAAAGAGTGTGAAACTGTGAACAAAAAGACAGATACAAATGGATTGAGTTGCATTTACAGCTATTTGTTGGAAAAGACAAGATCAAGATACTTTTTCGATGGTCCTGTAGATGAATGAAGAAAACAAGGAACATAGAGGAGTGGGAACAAACCTAACCAACAAAAACGAAGCAGACAGCTGAAGGTTCGGAAGAAAATAGAAATCAAATAAATTCTAAACTATTAAATGATATTTATCACGTGTCTTTTGAAAGTTTTATGTAGAGAAAAAATGTATATCGAAGGTTTATGAATGATGTAAATAACGAGAAACCTCACATTCAGTAAGTTGAATGTCATTTTAATTTGTTGTGATGTTAATTATACATACAGAGTGTAACAGCCAAATGGAATAAATTCGATAACGAATAAATGAGGGGGTGTTAGGAAAAACGCTCGGACACGTCGATTTTTAATTTTAAATGCGCATAGTTTTCAAGAAAATAAAATTATATAGGGTGTTTCATGCGACCGTGGCCTATACCAACTTTCTTATTTCAAATGTAACCCCCTGTATATTATTTATTTTTTGGATTCTTCAGAAAATTCTAGACATAATTCATGTACAATGTCCTATACCTATTTTCGGCTTTCTCGGAAATATTATGTGTTTTCAGAAATGTTGAGTAACGTTAGAAGACAATTCTACACCAGATTAGCATGTTGCCAAGACGTTCGCGGCGAGCATTTTGAACATTTCCTACATTGACATTAATGTTTTTTTTTAGTTTTTTTTTAATTATCAAGAGATAATCAGTATAACTTATTAGGTTTTAAGTGTAATGTACCGAATTTGTGAAATAAAATAATTTTTTTTATTCAAAACGTTGATTTTTGAACTAAATCTGAAAACACTTAATATTTCCGAAATAGTTAAAGATAGGTATAGGACATTGTGCATGAATTGTGTCTAGAATTCTCTGAAGAATCCAAAAAATAAATATTATACAGGGGGTTGCATTTGAAATAAGAAAGTTGGTATTGGCCACGGACACATGGAACACCCTATATAATATTATTTTCTTGAAAAATATGCGCATTTAAAATTACAAATCGACGTGTCCGAGCGTTTTTCCCAACACGCCCTCATTTATTCGTTATCGAATTTATTCCATTTGGCTGTTACACTCTGTATATATATCTTTATAGAAACCCTGAAGAAGCATTAAATTAATGCGAAAGCTTGGTGTAGAATAAAGAGTACCTCATTTACTCCCAAACCAGAGTCGATAGACCCTTATCATTAAATCTTACATATATAATATATATATATATATATATATATATACATACAAGTTTTTCGCAGAGAATAACATGATATCATGTGATAATGATCCGAGTAATAAAACAATGTCTAAATATGTCAACAAAACCATATTTTTAAGAACTCACTCTTAACCGTGCATTCAATATATCTGATTACAATTCAAAAAAAAACAAATCCACAACTATCAGAACTATATAGCGTCGAAAAATTATATAAACACGACAAGGTCATGAGACCTATGGCCTCTGCACAAAATCCTCCTTGTCAACAAACTTCAAAATTTATAAATGACGTCTTTACTGATGAACATACATATAGATCAACGTTCTCAATAAAATACTCGCTAAAAATGATCAAAAATGTTAATTAAGTTGATTCGAATCCACATCGGGAATATACCTTGATTTCATTTGACATGCAATCCTCTTTCCTACCCAAAGATTATAATAATAAGGTTTATAATTGAACAATGTAACTCCAACCATGGCTATACCATATAAGATGAATATATAGATACTAAAATATGAAGATATAGATACTAAAATATTAACCTTCGGAAATTTTTTTATATGGAAGATGGTCTACCGATGGTTTATTGCAGAGCTGTGCCGAGCACTGATGGACAGTGCTCCGAGCACAAAGCACTAAGCCCTTTCGAAAAGTGCTCCGGAATCTCGAGCACTTAGCACTCATTTTTTGTGAAATGCTCGCGATTACCAAGCACTTTCAAAAAGTAATTCGTTTACACGAACATCGAGCACTAAGCACTTTTCAATATGAAACTTTGACTTTAAGACTTTTCCAGCCAATTTTCAGTAATTTTGGCATTTCGGTTTTTCGAAGTCGGAAAACCATCCTAGGACCGACCTTAATTTGGAACCCGAACAGAGCTTTTCTCCTTCGAGATTTATCGTGTTTACGACTGGACAGAATCGATTTTGACTACGGATTCTTCATTAGTGAGTCCATTCTCGGTTTAAAATTTCAAACTTACTGACCGACATTCGATTACTTCCAAAAAATAGTTTTCGCCATAATAATATGCTGTCGAAATAATGGAAACATAAAGACATGGCTCAGAGAGTGCATGGCCTACGGCGAACTCGTTTTTTCGCGAATGTTCTAGGGAATAGCGCGCTATCGTTTGTTTGGTGTTTGGTTTGTCTATAATTTTCGAATTTTGAGCCGAAAATGGTCTCAAACGACACTTATCCGGTGTCAAAGTCGATTCTGTTCGGCCGGCCGTCCACTCGAGGACCCAATATCTGTCGAACGGAGCAAACTAGAGGCTTAAAACTTTCAGGATAGGTCGAGCATCCGAATGCCGCGGTTATGTTCGTTGATGGTCACAAGCGGCCCAACGGTTTCAGCGTTATAGCTATTTGAAATTTTGAGGTTATTTCCCTGATATTGAAACTTGGCACTTAGTTGGGGCACAATGACACGCAACTTCCTGCAAAATTTTGTGGAGATCGTATTGTCAGTAAGATTGAAAAAATGTTTTTAACATTTTTTGAGAAAAACTTCCATTATCAGAAACAGTTCACTACATTGGAAAAAAATCTGCTCATATCTTGAATACCATATTTCATAGCAGTGTGCCAAATTTCAGTTCGATTTGTTCATAATTCTCAGAGATATTCGGAAAAAATATTCGGAGGAAATTTTGGATGGTTTTTCACTCAGTATCGTTATTTTTTTCGAAATAACTCAAAAAATGAAATTTCAATCATTGTGAAACTTGGTTACTGGTTTGAAAATGCTGATTTGCAACTTTGTGTGGAATTTCGTGATGATCGTGCCGGTGGAACAATCCGAAAAAAAAATTTTTTTTACAAATATTCAATATTCTGCGATCTTCTGGTCATATTATCCTCACGAAATTCCGCGTGAATCTTCGAGTTGTCATTTTTCAATCAAATACTGGATTCTAATTTGATCTAATCTGTATTTTTGAAAATTTTTTTACCTTCCTGATTTAATATCGATGAAAATACTGTTTCAATGAGCTGACTTTCAGATCAATAGAACCCAAGATTCTTGAGATCGAAATTGTATGACATTATATGGAAACATTGACAGGACAGTAACTGCTTTCGCGGTACGAGAATAAGTTTTAAAATATTACACTGTGTTGATTTGATTATGTTTTTAACTGTTTTATGATTATAGAGTTCGAAAAAGCAACAAAATAGTTGCGAAACGTCGCTTGAAGGAATGAATTACTATCTTTTTTCCGACATATTCCAATCCTACGAATTATCCTAGATTTTTAAAAATATTGGGTGTTAAAATTTTGAATGGCTATATCTGCGGAATCTATGGGTGAGTGGTTACGAATTCGGCATACGTAATTGAGGCTTCACCAATATCGAGTTTCTAAGTTGTTCCTTTCAGAAGCTATTGTGTTCAATATCGGCCGTTAGGCTGGTTAACGAAAGCTTAAGAGCAAATTTGTACGACTTCTTGATGATCGTTTAGTTAGATTGAAATAAAATTTGAAATTTTGTTTCCACAAATTTTATATTTGAATAATGTCATTTTTCATTGAAGTACTGGATTCAATTCGATTTGATCCTAATTTTTGGAAATACTGGGAATATGAAATTTATAATGGGTTTACATATTACGAAGGTAAAGGGTCTTTCAATAGGGACGGGTCGATGTTGGCAGCCTGTGGCGGCCATGTTGTTTTAACGTCGTCTTTCTAACCTATATTTTTTTATTCAGTTAGTAATGCCAAATCACCATGGCAAGTTACACGGTTGAGCAACACGTCCAAATGTTAAAAATGTATTACCAAAATGAGTGTTCGTTAGTGCAAACGTTACGTGCATTGCGCCCATTTTACGGCAGACGAGGTGGTCCTTCAAAGTCGACTCTCCAACGTTTGGTGGCCAAATTCGAATCGACCAGTTCAATAAACAATCTGCCAACACCCGTACGTGCAAAGACCGCCAGATCGGCCGAGAACATCGCTGCTGTCCGTGATAGTGTGCAGGAGAACCCGAGGCAGTCAATTCATCGACGTTCACAAGAACTCGGTCTTTCACAAACATCAACGTGGCGCATTTTGCGTCAGGACTTAGGGCTGCACCCAGGGGGGTGAAGCGACAGTACGAAAAGTGGAAACAAGGACATACGTCCCCAACTAAGCTCGTTCTGTCCTTTGATTAGAAAAGGAGATGTAGGAAACGTATGTCGTAGATATGTTCAAATGGATGAATGACATAAATGACAGAACATTTATGGAATGACGAATGACATTGATAAATGAAATTGGCATAACTAAGCATAATTTCATAAATGTGTTTGTTGAAAAGTTATATGTGATATTTTCTAGACGGTTGCAATAATTGTTGTGATATTAATTAGTATTAATATGATCTCCATGTGAAGATAAGTTTTTTTTTGGTAATTTTAAAAAACTTTCCAGTCCAAATTTCCTTTTCAGGATTCAGCTGATGCCGGGGATAAAATATTTCAACTCTTTTCAGGTGCTCTCTTCGTGATATAATGAAACTTTTTTTTCCAGAATTCAGATTATTCTAATGATATGATATTTTTGCAGGTGATTAGTTGGTGATTGAATGAGTTTTTTTCAGGTATTACATGATGTTGAAGATTAGGGCGCTAGGTGAGATCTGATGTTTATGTTTATACAAAGTTCAATTCTATAAATCTTATTGTCTCTAACGTTATATTAAATTAAGAAAATGGCTTTACTTTCATCTGCTTCATTGTACAAAGATGTTAAGTTTTCTTGCAAATATCCTTCTTGCAAAAATTCCTATATCAGCAATTCACTTGTTGGTAATAAAAGATTTTTTCGCTTCCCTAAAGACCCTGTTACCCTCAAATCTTGGAAAGATATTTGTGAAATAAGTCCCTCAAAAATATTACTAATTTTCGCTTGTGTGGTGATCATTTTTCAGCCTCTGATTTCAATGAAATGACCCTTAAGAGTCATCTGAACAAAAAGGCTGTGCCTCAATCATCTGAGCTGATTCATTTACATAATGAACCTGACTATGTTGGTCAATTTCAACCCAAAAATTTATTTCCAAATGAACCATCATTTAACGATTCTCATATGATTCCATTACACAATGATCATGACTATATCAGGCAATTTCAGCTTGAAAATCCAGTCCTAAATGAATCATCACCATCTAACGATTCTTCCACGTCATATGTTTTTACTGACCATAATGATTCAACAAAAGGCTCTAATTCTAAATTCAAGTCCTGTGATGAAAGTTTCCTAGCTGACCATGATTATTCAGCTAATTTTGATCTTTCAAATTCTCCAGTTAAAAATTTTCTAACTGAACATAATTATTCAGTGAATGGCTCAGTTTCTGAACAGTCCTGCCCTGAATCTAAATATCACAGGCCTCGTTTGCCCCCATCATTTAGTTCCAAGTATAATCCTAATGTTGAAGCTGTGCTTTCTTCTATCATGGTCTATCCCAGCAAGATTGATCAGCATTATTTATATTTGAAATATATTTCAATATTCATCTTCTATAATTTCATATGTGAAATTGATACTTTTTTCATTTTTCAGACTGTAATCATCTATATCGATGGAATCCACTTGATTATGTCTACCTATTGTGACTGGATGCTTTTTCCCCTACCTAGACAAAACAGTGTTATTGTGTTTCAGTGACGTGACAATTCTGATCGTAATAATAACTGAAAGACTGTCGTGAATAAGTGTTGACCCCATATTCATCCTTTTATCCATAACTCATGAACATCAAAGTGTAATTCTCATTTTATTGAATAATTGTTCTGGAATTTGGTAGATACACCCCAAAGAACTTGAAATAGTTGAAACCAAATTCCAAAAATGTAAGACCTGTGGTTGGTCAAAAATTTTGTTTGTTGTGTGTCATGGTTTTTGTTTTCTCTAGAAGCAAATTTTACTTATTTGTTTCAGAAAACTGCCACCTAAATTATAGTCACATTTGATAAGGTGTGAGACAAATATTTTCTTATTCATTCTACGACGGAATCTTTGAAATATATGAAAAATGTAATCAGTATTTATATATTCAGATTATTTTATGTTTAAGAAGTTTTTTCAACTACATTTTGTATAGTTTTTTGGCTGAGATATATTTTGGTTACCAATTTTGCACATGCAGATGTTCCACATGTAGGTGTGAAAAAAACGAGCATACTGAAGCCTATTTTATGATAATTATAAGTAAATATTTATGTACATATAACTTGTTGGAAAATATATTATAATTGTATGCAATTTTAACAATGATGTAAATAAAGAAATAATTGTTTATAATGCTTTGTTTCATTTTTGAAGCACGTTTCCTTTCGAATCATAATTGAGCTTAGAACACGGAATAATAAAAATCTTGAAGAATTCACGATATAAATATTTGCATCCTGCAATAATCAATATTGCCACAGAATATTTAAGCACAGAACACCATCAGAGTTCTATCGTAAAATGACAATAATGACATATAATTCAGCAAGCGGACACCCCCTCGCACCATAATGGAATATTCCCAACTAGATTTTTGCAGGAGAAATGTCACAAATGTTGCCCACAGTTTACAAGGGAGGTAGCACTTCTTATATTTGATGTTCTGTGGCTGCACCCGTACAAGATTCAACTCACTCAGGAGCTCAAAGTTACTGACCATAGGCAACGCCGTTCGTTCGCTGATTGGGCTACAGTGTGTTTGGCAGAGGACCCCAACTTTGGCAGAAAAATCATTTTTTCCGACGAAGCGCATTTCTGGATGAATGGCTATGTGAACAAGCAGAATTGCCGTGTATGGGATGACAACAACCCACACGAAGTTCACCAAGTAGCCATGCATCCACAAAAAGTGACCGTATGGTGCGGATTTTGGGCCGGCGGTGTTATTGGTCCGTACTTTTTTGAAAACGATGTTGGTGAGGCCATTACCGTCACAGGCGAACGGTACAGAAGGATGATCACCGATTTCTTTTGGCCCAAATTGGACGATCTACACTTAGACGACATGTGGTTCCAGCAGGATGGCGCTACGAGCCATACAGCGGATGCCACCATGGATCTTCTGCATGAACGCTTTGAGGGCATGGTTATCTCTCGCAGAGGTGACGTGAATTGGCCACCGAGATCCTGCGACTTATCACCTTTAGACTTTTTTTTGTGGGGTTTTCTTAAGTCGCAGGTCTATACCAATAAGCCACAATCGACCGATGCCCTTAAAGTCAACATAGCTCAGGCTATCGCTGAAATTCAACCCGAACTATGCGGCAGAGTTGTTGAACATTGGACAACTCGAATTCGTGCCACCGTGAGAAGCCGCGGCGGACATTTAAACGATGTGATTTTCCACACATAATGGCATATATAGCTCTTTCAAATAAAAAAAAAAAAATCGTTAAAATCTCACACACGGCCTTTTTTATTTCATGTCAAAATCGACCCGTCCTTATTGAAAGACCCTTTATAATTCGTGAATGGGTGAAATCTGCACAATGATTCCGAGGATATATCGATTCAAAATTTTATATTCCCAATATTTCTCAGAAAAACGCAGATAATATCGAATTGAAATCCAATATTCGACGTGTTTGACTCCCTTATGATGAATCCGTGATCCAGATCGATGTTTGGCTGTTCGGCCGTCCGTAAACACGATTACTCTCCAAACGAAAAGTCTAGAGCCCTGGAAAGTTGCAGGGTAGGTTCAGAGCCTAAATATCTTGGCAAAGTTCGTTTATAGGCATAATCGGTCAAGAAGTTACAATGTTATTGACGTGAGCATAATTATATATGTTTGTTCCATAACTTCTAAAATGGACAGCTTCATGCCAATTTTCGTGATGACCGTTTAATCAGGAGCTCAAAAAACAATATTCATTTCTATTCTTCCCATCATATTACTAATAATCTGATTCAATTGATATTTATAGTATTTCAAAGTAGAGATTGGTCATCTACCATAAATTGGTAGCCTCGGTAACGCCGAAAGACCGTATCTACTAGTTCTGCCACGCATGAACGCTCTTCTTCAAAATGCGCATGCATTCGGTGAGGAACTGATTGCGGAATCGGTCCCAAAAACCTAGCTCTAATCACTTGAAATTTGTAATTAATTATCCACTAAACAACAGCATATGGGCATATATCAAAAAATTTCTTATTATAACTCCTGAAAATATTGAAACTTATCTAATGACCCACCATCATCACGAATTTTGCAGAAAATTGTGCATCAGCGTTTCCAACTACCTTCCAAGTTCCATCATAATCGGATCAGTACTTTTTGAGTTTATCCGGAAAACACAACGATACCGAGGAAAAACCACGACATTTGACTGATTTTTTTCCGAATATTTCCGGAAATGGAAATCTGATCGAACTGAAATTTGGTAAAATATTTAAATTTAAATATAGACTCGAAGGTCTGAAAAATTCAATTGAAATCTGATGACAGTTTCAGAAAAAAAACTGTTTTGAACAAAATTTGGGATTTTTTTTTCAATTCACTACCATCCAAGAAAATTTTGCAGGCAGTTGCGCGTTGATATTCTCCAAGTAGTTATCAAGTTTAAATTTGATCGTATGAGTGGGTAGTAAGTAGGAAATAACTTAAAAATTAAGATTCTGTGAAGGAATATATTGGTTTTATTCTCGATATATTGAATTGTATTTATAAACATCTTTTGAAAATGCTTCTGAACATAATGAATCACAAAAATTACCGTGCATTTACTCAATTTAAACCGTATAGTTGTGTGCTTTTTACAATTTTCCAAGTACAAAATTTCAGGAAAGTCGTTACTATTTTGTTTTTCGAGATATTGATCGAGATACATCTCGGTCGGAATCCGTAAATTAACGAATGCTAATCGTATTGGTGCATGAATAATTCCGCAAAAAACAAAGCTATCCTCGTTATGCAAGTGGCCTGCAGATGTGCGGTCATTATCTAGGTAGATTTGACGCGTTGTAGGTTGACGCTGCGAACAATTTTCAGTTCCCGAGACCTGTGAATCGAAAATTTGAATACTAGGCCGTTTCGACATAGTTCAACACTCACGAACTGCGCTATTAACATTTCTAACTTGGTGCGTAGAAAAGGTTATTCAGTGAATTAACGTCATTATCATTTTACTTTCGTGATTTACTCCAACCCCGTAAAGAAAATAAGGCATTATGTCTCAGCCCTCCAATGATGTCTACTATCGAAATAATAAATAATTTAAAGTTGTAAGTGAAGTTATTTCATTTGGCTGCTTTAGTTGTAATAGTCCCGTGAGAGATATTCATTCATACAATTAATAAGAGCCAAGGTAACCAATATTTCGAGTATTTTGAAACATTTATTTTTGTTTAGATGAATTTTGATTCATTGTTCATTTTCCGGTTTTTTCCATTTTATGAAACAGAACTGTTGAAAATTAATTGAAGATTATTATTCATAGAAATTGCATCTACTCATTGCGCGAATTAAACTTTGCCTCGAAGACAGTTCCTTGAAAGAATGTTGCTTTATGAACAATATCCAAACAGTACAAAATATAAACGAGAAGATTTGTAAAGTTCCAGAGTCTAAACTATAAACCCATCCGATTCCTTCACCGGACAAAAAATCCAAAATCATCAGAATTATTTTTTTGCAATATTCTTGTATTTAAAAAATTCCGGCCTAACCAACATTTCCGACAATCACAGGCACGTAGATTTTTTAGACATGGAAATATCCTAGTTCCAATTCTTTTTCCAGCCAATTCAGCCCAATATAAAATGAAAAAGACCATATTTGACAAACTGGCTTCAATAAAGTTAGGTTACTAATAAGTATTGATGCATATCCATTTCGTTATGTTTTATTTCAGTGGAGTTCCTGGTGAGTTGTCTTCATGATCGTAATAAGTATCAAAAGATTATGGTGAGTTAACTTTCCATAACTGAAATTATATATTTTATTTAAAGGTTTTTTTGGTATTCTAGGTAATCTATAACCTAGTTGTAAGTTTATATTCTATTGTTATAAGAAATTCAACTATATACGAACCTACAGGGTAAATGCGTGAATTCATAGAAAGGCTCAATTCAATATACCGGGTGTCCCACGAATATCATTCGTCAAAATATTTCTAGAAAGGAATCCAAATTTTGGTTTGCAATTTTGTACCTTAGCTTTGCTAGATAGATACCTCCCTGACATTTTTGGATTCGTGGGACTTCTGGTTTCGCTGGAATTGATACCAATTTTCGTTTTTCATACGATAAGCTCCATATTTCATAATAAAATAGATTTCTTATGAATGTTTGAGTTGTGTTAATGTCAAATTTTCGTCAGAAAATTCTTTCTGAATGTCAAATTGTAAAAAACAATAGGTCTCTTGCATGTAACACGAATTATCATATTTTATGTTTTTCTCATTCTATATCGATACAAAATCCTAATATATGCTATCATACACACTTCAACAATCGATTCTGTCCGGCCAGCCGTCACAACGATAACGGGCGTACGAAAGATTCTATCAACTTGAAAAATTCAGGAAGGGTTACATTTTAAAAAATGCAGGTTAAGTTCATTAATGGGCCAAATCGTCCAGATAGTTTCGGGGTTATAGCCATCTGAAATTTTGAGGTTAATTTTCTCATATTTCAGAAACTACTGAAGCGATTGGATTGAAACTTGGCAGTTATTTGGAGCATAACGACGCGCAACTTCAAGCAAAATTTCGTCGAAATCTTATGGTCACTGAATTCAAAAAAAATTTTCCGAAAATTTTTTTTTTCTGAAACTATTGTTCATATTCCGGTCATACTTTCACCTCCACATTTTACAGCAGTGTATTGAATTTCAATTCGATGCTGCTATTAATTTCGGAGTTATTGGGGAAAATATGTAGAATTTCGTGGTTTTCTTCTCGATGTCGTTGTTTTTTCGGTATAACTCAAGAAATACTGATTCAATCGTGATGAAACTATGCGGCTAGTTCAAAGATGCTGAAGGATAAAATTGGGCTAAATTTCGTGATGATCGTGTCATTACAATAATCTGAAAGAAAAATTTCAAATTTTTTTTTCAAATATTCAATATTCTGTGATTTTCTCTTCATATTATCCTCATGAAATTCTGTATAAACCTTCAAACTATCCGTTTTCAATGAAGTACTGGAGTTCAATCCGATCTAATCTGTATTTTTGGAAATATTATGAGAATAAACTTTGAATGGGTACATCTGCGGAATCATTGGGTGGATTTTATCCATTCACGAATTCGGCATTTGAAATTAAGGTCTAAACCTTCTCCACAAATATCGAGTTTCTAAGTTGTTTCTTTCGGAAGTTATTGTGTTTACGGTTCGGCGGTTAGGCCGCATCGAGTTGCCGTCCTGGTTATATGATTGAGCACATTTATAAGTGAAAACTCTACATACAAGCTACAAGCCTTTGACCTTTTCCTTCAGAATGAATAGTTTTCTCACCCAATACGAACATTTATCGAAATGAAATGGAACCTATGACTACCCGAAAAAAGCCTTTTACGTCGACCAAATGCCAAAATGGCAAATAGCACACGATCGGTGGTCGTCGGAAAAATAGTGTACATTACTTGTGTGGAAAGTGCCATATCACACTAGTGGGATATCGCTGGCGCCTCGTGCGACAACATTCCCCCACTGATTTGTGATGGATCACTCTCCACACTGGTAAAGTAATATACTACGAATATACTACGTATTTCGAGCAAGAAAAGAGTTATTATAATTGGTTCAGTTGTTCCAGAGATTAGCCATACTAAACAAACGAAGTTCACCTCTTTATGGGGGTGTTCCAGAAAACATACCAATCCTTAAGGACACGGGTCCTCGGGTTGATTCAGGAAGAAGACTTTCAACATTGTGTACGCCTCTCCAATTCTTAAAATCAGTTGTAATTTTTAGACCCTCTCATGTAGCGACACATTCCATTTTGCGAACTCTTCACGCTAGACACACGTTTATTTCGTTATAAAATAAAATCAATTTTTATTGATCAAATAATTAGTGAACAACCTTCTATTATCTTTCTATTGTCTCATTAATTCTGCTTCAGTTTTTTTGTTAAGGTATGCCCATTTTGAAGAACTGGTTTGTTTTGTAGGCGATGATCGCATGTGGGACGGAAAAATTAAGATATCTAAATTTGTCCAAAAATGAATAACAGCCTGTATATAAGCATATATCAGACTCGAATTCTTTGAAACTGAATTTCAAAGATTTTCAAAGATTTTCGTTTTTAAGTACTGATTTTTAACATCTTGGAATATTCTTACTGATCAACAACAACTTTCGAACACTCTAAGAGTTATTGTCCGATTACTGCTCCCGAGACATTCAATGACCAGAAGTTGTAATTGTCTACTTCCCTTATAATTCTTGGATTTTCTACAGAGTAATAATGAAAATTGTGCCTATTGACGGCTCCGGAATTGTGGAAGGTTGCTTCATCACTGAATAAAAGAAATTTAAAAATTTCAAAAAGCACTGCCGTGAAGGCAGCAACTTTTGCGCGCATGTTCAATGTAGATGACCGCTTCAGCAACGAATTTGAATAGGCGCGCAAAAGCTGCTGCCTTCACGGCAGTGCTTTATGAAATTTTTTTCTGATAAATTACTGGATTTCAATTCGATCATATCTGTATTTTTGGACATATTGTAAAAATTAAATTTTGAATGGGTATATCTACGGAATCATTGGGCGGATTTTACCCATTCACGAATTCGACCTTTGTCATTAAGCCCCAAACCTACTCTACAAATATCGAGTTTCTAAGTTGTTTCTTTCGGATGTTATTATGTTTACGGTCAGCCTAACGGCCGACTGCGTAAACACAATAACTTCCGAAGGAAATCACTTAGAAACTCGATATTTGTAGAGAAGGTTTGGACCTTAATTACGAAGGCCGAATTCGTGAATGGGTAAAATCCACCCAATGATTCCGTAGATATACCCAATCAAAATTTTATTTTTCCAATATTTCCAAAAATACAGATCAGATCGAATTGAAATCCAGTACTTCATCGAAAATAACAGTTCGAAGCTTCATACAGAATTTAATGAGGATGATATGATGAGAAAACCATAGAAATTTTTTTTCCGAATTGTTCTAATAACATGATTACCACGAAATTTTGCATAAAGTTGTCTTTCAGCATCTTAAAACTAGCTGTGAAGTTTAATCAGGACTGAATCAGTATTTCTCGAGTAATACCGAAAAAATCAACGATATCGAGAAGAAAACCTCGAAATTTGACATATTTTTTCCCGATATCTCCAAGACTAATGATCGTATCGAACTGAAATTTAGTACACTGCTGTGAAATTAGAAGGTCAAAGTGTGAGTATAATTTTTTTTGGATATGATGAATGGTTCCCGAAATTTTAATTTTAATTTACCGACGATATGGTCTTGACAAAATTTGGCTCAAAGTTGCGCGTCGTCATACTCCACCAAACTGCCAAGTTCGAATCCAATCGCTTCAGTAGTTTCTGAAATAAAAAATAAATAACTTAAAAACTTCAAATGCCTATAACTCCGAAACTATTCGACCGATTAGGCCCATTAACGAACTTAACCGCGGCATTCTGATGCGCAACCTATCCTGAAAGTTTCAAGTAGCTAGCTTGCTTCTGTCGACAGTTATCGTGTCCACGGCCGGCCAATCGACCGGCCGGACAGAATCGATTTTGACACCGGATTCGTCATCAGTGAGTCTAACCTAGTCGATTGAGACCATTTTCGGCTCAATCATCCAAAATTACAGACATTTGGACAAAACGATAGCACGCTGTTCCCCTAGAACATGCGCGCAAAAATGAAGGGGTTCTGTTCAATTTGAAAACTTGCCCAGTTACAGAAATTCAGACGGCTTTCAAAATCGCTATCGGTAACCGCCTGGTGCATCTGAATGTGGTACGCATGATACTTACTCTTTATGAGGATTCTCAAAACTGGACGCTAACTTATATTATACTACAGGCTACACCAAGCTCCCTTCGGCTTGTGTGTGGATTTTCAGTTATATGCAGTACAGCCTTGAGCTCTTTGTCTTCGTAAGTGGCCGATTTTATCATCTCTTCTTTTTTATACTTGACATATCCTGTCTCTACAAATCTGTTTAAAAGCCTCCAAAAACTCCAATCATGTGTCTCCTTTCGGGATATTCGACAGCATAGGATCTACTGGCTAATAAACAGTTTCTGTGGCACTGCCTCAACATGAAAATCATATCAACCATTTCATCTTCACCAAAATTCATCTCAATTTATTGTATTCGGAAATAATTTTGAGCTCTGAATAATAATATTTGAATCATATTAACCATTTCATCTTCACCAAAATTCATCTCAATTTATTGTATTTCGAAATAATTTTGAGCTCTGAATAACAATATTTTGATCAGTAATAATAATCGATGAACTTAATAACAGTTTCTGTAGCACTGCTCCGACATGAAATTCATATGAACCATTTCATTAATAATAATTTTTTGGACGTCGATAAAACTCTGTAATCGAATACACAAATTACCAATAATACCTATGTATGTGTTACTTATTCGGACAAATATTATCATGTTCATGTTGAACTCCAAGGATTATAATTTTGGAAGGGTTTTAAAATTTTTTGAAAATTGGTCATTCAGTTTGGTTTCATTGTGTGACTCATTTAAAATATCCGTTAGTTATTATGTTCATTATTCCTGAAACTTTTGGTTGAAATGTCCTCTTTCGTGTCTGCTGGACACAGGAGTGAAAATAATCCTAAGGTTACTTCTGAAAACATGTATGGTTTTAAACTGTGTACATCATCATGGAATAAAATACAGGGTATTACATTCGAAAAAATAGAGAAAAAAACAATTTGAAATTATTCATATTTGGACATTGATAACGGACAACTTGTATAAGAGGGGTTGATCATTTAGGAACGATGACTAGGCAAAATTTTGAGTTAAAAGAAATCCTGATAAAATTCATGTTTCTATCGCTTCCGGAAATCGGTAAAGGGCTTTTACCGAACGACTGTTTCGTAGAAATTTTGCAGTTTTTTCTGAATAACATCCGTACCGTTGTAAAAATATCCCTAATATCTTGCGTCCTGATAGAGGTATTGAAGAGCATTCAAAATATGCGAAAATATTAGGGGTGTTCCATTAACAAAATCACTCATTCATTGAATAATTTTATTTGGGAACACCCTGTATATTAGAAAATAATTTCTGGAGATGCAGAATTGAAAGTAGGTACAAAGGGAATGCTTTCCAACTAAATTTCTAAAACCTCTGGTTTGGCAGCTATGGAAGCCTAACGCACTATTGCAAGACCCAGTATATAATATGTAAAGAAAGTCGGAAACTCCGATTTTTTTGTATATTCAAAGGAATTATTATGTTATTGTAGAAAAAAATGATAAGACTAAAACAGAAATATAAAAGATCCGAAAATGGACACAGAGAATCAAAAAAATAGGAAAGATCCAGAAAAGGACAAGTAAAAACCGAAAAGATCTATTGAAGGACACTGAATAAAGATGAAAATGGAACTGAAAGAAATCAGCGAAAACAGAAAAAATGTGAAAGAACTGGAAACTTGATTGTATAAAGTAATATGCATTCAGAGATACTGTACTAGCGCTGTATTTAGTGCATATTATTTCCTCAGCCTACAGGTAGTTTGAACAAACTTTGACGAGTCTGTCAATTTCCGTTCGATTTGCAAAATTTCAATCAACAGGATACGATCGGGTCTTTACTCGAATTATATATCATTCAATCATGGTTTTTTCAAACTACCAATGAGAATTTGTACTCTATTTATTCGTTTTCGTATTCATGTAGAAATTCATTAATTTTTTGTTGAATGTTTCTGAGTGGATGTTCATGATATATTCAGTGGAAGTTTCAATAGAACTATTTTCTTCGAATGAGGTTCTATGAAACTCTGAATGCTTCATAAGGTTGAAGTCTATTACCAAAACCAAACCAATCACAACCACAAGAAATCTACTATCATCAGAAATTTTTTCAACAAAAAAAAAGATCTATTCATTATATTCTTTTGAATTGTGAAGAATTTTCGGAACTATATTGTCTTATATATAATATGTGAAGAAAGTCGGGAACTCCGATTTTTTTGTATATTTGAAGGAATTATTATATTTTTGTATGAAAAAAAATGATAAGACTAACACAAAAATATGAAAGATCCGAAAATGGACATAAAGAATCAAAAAATAGAAAAAATCCAGAAAGGGACAAGTAAAAATCGAAAAGATCCATTGAAGACTTCGAATGAAGATAAAAATAGAACTGAAAAAAAAACAGTGAAAACAGAAAAAATGTGGAAGAACTGAAAAACTCGATTGTATAGAGTATAATGCATTCAGAGATACTGCACTAGCGCTGTATTCAGTGCATATTATTTCCTCAGACTATAGGTAGTTTGAACAAACTTTGACGAGTCTGTCAATTTCCGATCGATTTGACAATTTTCAATCAACAGGATTCAATCGGATCTATACTCGAATTATACGTTATTAAATAATAGTTTTTTCAAACTAAGAGTGAAGATTTGTACTCTATTTATTCGGTTTCGTATTCATGTGTAAATTCATAAATTTTTTGTTGAATATTTCTGAGTGGATGTTCATGATATATTCAGTGGAGATTTCAATAGAACTATTTTCTTTAGAGGAGGTTCTATGAAACTCTGAATGCTTTATCAGGTTGTAGTCTATTTCCAAAACCAAACCAATCACAACCACAAGAAATCTACTATCATCAGAAATCTTTGCAACAAAAAAAAGGTCTCTTCATTGTATTCTTTTGAATTGTGAGTCATTTTCGGAACTATATTGTCTCACATATGATATGTGAAGAAAGTCGGAAACTCCGAATTTTTTGTATATTTTAAGGAATTATTAAATTGTTGATGAAAAAATAATTATAAGACTAAAACAGAAATATAAAAGATCCGAAGTTGGACATGAAGAATCAAAAAAATAGAGAAGATCCAGAAAGGCACAAGTAAAAATCGAAAAGATCCATTGAAGGACATTGAATAAAGATAAAAATAGAAGTGAAAAAAAAATCAGTGAAAACCAAAAAATGTAAAAGAACTTAAATAGTCGAATGTATATAGGATAATCCATTCAAAGATACTGTAATAGTGCTGTATATAGTGCATATTATTTCCTCAGACTATAGGTAGTTTGATCAAACTTTTTCGAGTCTGTCAATTTCCGATCGATTTACAAAATTTCAGTCAACAGGATACGATCGGATCTATACTCGAATTATATGTTATTCAATCATAGTTTTTTCAAACTAACAATGAGGATTTGTACTCTATTTATTCGTTTTCATATTGATGTACAATTTTTTTAATTTTTTGTTGAATGTTTCTGAGTGGATGTTCATGATATATTCAGTGGAAGTTTCAATAGAACTATTTTCTTCAAATGAGGATTGATTTTGTAAATGAAACACCCCTTATATTTTCGCATATTTTGAATGCTCTTCCATACCTCTATCATGACGTAAGATATTTGGGGTAATTTTTCAGACAATCTGCAAAATTTCTACCAAACAGTAGTTCGGTAAAAGCCCTTTACCGATTTCCGGAAGCGATAGAAACATGAATTTTATCAGGATTTCTTTTAACTCAAAATTTTGCCTAGTCATCGTTCCTAAATCATCAACCTCTCTTATACAGGTTGTCCGTTATCAATGTCCAAATATGAAGAATTTCAAATTGTTTTTTCTCTATTTTTTCGAATGTTATACCCTGTATTTTATTCCATGATGATGTACACAGTTTAAAACCATACATGTTTTCAGAAGTAACTTTAGGATTATTTTCACTCCTGTGTCCAGCAGACACGAGAAATGACATTTCAATCAAAAGTTTCAGGAATAATGAACATAATAACTAACGGATATTTTAAATGAGTCACACAATGAAACCAAACTGAATGACTTATTTTCAAAAAATTTTAAAACCCTTTCAAAATTATAATCCTTGGAGTTCAACCTGAACATGATAATGTTTGTCCGAATAAAAAACACATAGATAGGTATTATTGGTAATTTGTGTATTCGATTACAGAGTTTTATCGGCATCCAAAAAATTGTTATTAATAAAATGTTTCATATGATTTTCATGTCAGAGCAGTGCTACAGAAACTGTTATTAAGTACATCGATTATTATTACTGATCAAAATATTGTTATTCAGAGCTCAACATTTTTTCCGAATACAATAAATTGAGATGAATTTTGGTAAAGATGAAATAGTTGATATGATTTTCATGTTGGTATAGTGCCACAGAAACTGTTTATTAGCCAGTAGATCCTATGCTGTCGAATATCCCGATAGAAGACATCCATATGAGTCGAGTTTTTGAAGGCTTTTAAACAGATTTGTAGAGACAGGAGATGTCAAGTATAAAAAAAAGAGATGATAAAATCGGCCACTTACGAAGACAACGAACTCGAGGCTTTACTGCATATAACTGAAAATCCACACACAAGCCAAAGGGAGCTTGGTGTAGTCTGTAGTATAAGTTAGCGTCCAGTTCAAAGAATCCTCAAAAAGAATATTTATCATGCCTATCACATTCAGATGCACCAGGCGCTTTCCGATAGCGATTTTGAAAACCGTCTGAATTTCTGTAACTGAGCAAGTTTTCAAATTGAACAGAACCCTACATTTTTTGAATTTGTTTTATTCAGTGATGAAGAAACCTTCCACAATTCCGGAGCCGTCAATAGGCACAATTTTCATTATTACTCTGTAGAAAATCCAAGAATAATAAGGGAAATAGATAATCAACACAGGTGGTCATTGAATGTCTCGGGAGCAGTAATCGGCAATCATGTGATAGGCTCTCATTTTTTCGAAGAAAATTTAGATGGAGCTGCATATTTGAATTTCATTCCAAACATTCTTCCCGGAATGTTAACAGTGTTAACTACGGAAATACGAAATGAAAAGTGGTTTCAGCATGATGGAGCACCGATCGTATCCTGTTGATCGAAATTTGGCAAATCGATCGGAAATTGACAGACTCGTCGAAGTTTGTTCAAACCATCTATAGTCTGAGGAAATAATATGAACTAAAGACAGCACTAGTACAGTTTCTTTGAATGCATTATATTTTATACAATCGAGTTTTTCAGTTTTTTCACATTTTTTCTGTTTTCACTTTCATTTCATCTCTATTCAATGTCCTTCAATGGATCTTTTCACTTTTATTTGTCCCCTTTCTGGATCTTTCCTATTTTTTTGATTCTTTATGTCCATTTTCGGAGCTTTTATATTTTGTTTTAGTCTTATCATTTTTTTTTCATAGAAAAAGATAATAATATCTTCAAATATTCAAAACATTAGGAGTTCCCGACTTTCTTTACATATTAGATACAGGGTCCTGCAATAGTGCGTTAGGCTTCCATAGCTGCCAAACCAGACGTTTTAGAAATTTAGATGGAAAGCATTCCCTTTGTACCTTCTTTCAATTCTGCATCTCAGGAAATTATTTTCCAATAAACACAGTGTTCCCAAATGAAATTATTCAACAAATGAGTGATTCTGTGAGAGGAACACCCCTAATATTTTCGCATATTTTGAATGCTCTTTAATACCTCTCTCATGACGCAAAATATTAA
This sequence comes from Myrrha octodecimguttata, assembly GCA_958510865.1. Taxonomy (NCBI): domain Eukaryota; kingdom Metazoa; phylum Arthropoda; class Insecta; order Coleoptera; family Coccinellidae; genus Myrrha; species Myrrha octodecimguttata. The sequence goes on from OY294060.1 coordinate 20,335,510, forward strand.
GGATATTTTTTCAACGGTACGCATCTTATTCAGAAAAAACTGCAAAATTGCTACGAAACAGTAGTTCGGTAAAAGCCCTTTACCGATTTCCAGAAGCGATAGAAACATGAATTTGATCAGGATTTCTTTTAACCTGAGAATTTGCTTAGTCATCGTTCCTGAATAATCAACTTCTCTTATACAGGGTGTCCGTTATCAATGTCCAAATATGAAGAATTTCAAATTATTTTTTCTTCATTCTTTCAAATGTAACATCCTATATTTATCCATGATGATGTACACAGTTTAAAATCGTTGTATGAAAAAAATTAACGGACTTAAACAGAAATATGAAAGATCCGAAAATGGACATAAAGAATCAAAAAAATAGAAAACATCCAGAAAGAGTCAAATAAAAATCGAAAAGATCCATTGAAGGACATTGAATAAAGATGAAATGGAACTAAAAAACAATCAGTGAAAACAGAAAAAAATGTGAAAGAACTGGGATGCTCGAATATATAAAGTATAATGCATTCAAAGATACTGTACTAGTTCTGTTTTTAGTTCATATTATTTCCTCAGACTAAAGATGGTTTGAATAAACTTTGACGAGTCTATCAATTTCCGATCGATTTGCCAAATTTCAATCAACAGGATACGATCGGAACTATACTAGCATTGTATGCTATTCAATCATAGTTTTTTGAAACTAACAATGAGGAACTGTTCCCTATTTATTCATTTTCGTATTCATGTAGAAATTTATTAATTTTTTGCTGAATGTTTCTGAGTGGATGTTCATGATATATTTAGTGGAAGTTTCAATAGAACTATTTTCTTCAAATGAGGTTCTATGAAACTTTGAATGCTATATCAGGTTGTAGACTATTACCGGAATCATTCCAATCACAACCACAAGAAATCTGCTATCATCAGAAATTTTTTCAACAAAAAAAAAAGATCTATTCATTATATTCTTTTGAATTGTGAAGAATTTTCGGAACTATATTGTCTTATATATAATATGTGAAGAAAGTCGGGAACTCAGAATTTTTTGTATATTCAAAGGAATTATAATGTTTTGTAGGAAAAAATGATAAGACTAAAACAGAAATATAAAAGATCCGAAAATGGACATAAAGAATCAAAAAAATAGAAAAAATCCAGAAAAGGACAAGTAAAAAACGAAAAGATCCATTGAAGGACATTGAATAAAGATAAAGATGGAACTGAAGAAAAATCAGTGAAATCAGAAAAAATGTTAAAGAACTGAAAAACTCGATTGTATCAATCATAATGCATTCAAAGATACTGTACAGCGCTAGCTGTATTTAGTATTATTTCCTCAGACTATAGGTACCTTGAAGAAACTTTGACGAGTCTGTCAATTCCCGATCGATTTGCAAAATCACAATCAACAGGATAAGATCGGATTCATACTCGAATTATATGTTATTCAATCATAGTTTCTTCGAACTAACAATAGGGATTTCTACTCTATTTATTCGTTTTCGTATTCATGTAAAAAATTTTTAATATTTTGTTGAATATTTCTGAGTGGATGTTCATGATATATAGAGTGGAAGCTTCAATAGAACTATTTTCTTCAAACGATGTTCTATTAAACTCTGAATGCTCAGGTTGTAGACTATTACAGAAATCGAACCAATTACAACCTGAAGAAATCGACCATCATAAGAAGTTCTTGCAACAAGAATAGATCTCCTCATTGTATCTTTTGAATTGTGAAAACTTTTCGGAACTATATTTTCTTATACAGGGTCTTGTAATAGTGCGTTAGGCTTCCATAGCTGCCAAACAAGACGTTTTGGGAATATAGTTGAAAATCATTCTCTTTGTACTTTCAATACTGCATCTCAGGAAATTAATTTCTGATATACAGGCTATTCCAAAATAAACTTTTTCAACAAATTAGTGATTTTTTGAATGGAACACCCCTTATATTTTTGGATATTTTCAATGCTCTTCAATATCTCTACCATGATGCGAAATATAGGGATATGTTTCCAACGGTACGGATCTTAATCAGAAAAAACTGCAGAATTTCTATGAAACCTACTTTCAATTCTGCATCTCAGGAAATTATTCTCTAATATACAGGCTGTTCCCAAATAAAATTATTCAACAAAGGATTGATTTTGTAAATGAAACACCCCTTATATTTTCGCATATTTTGAATGCTCTTCCATACCTCTATCATGACGTAAGATATTTGGGGTAATTTTTCAGACAATCTGCAAAATTTCTACCAAACAGTAGTTCGGTAAAAGCCCTTTACCGATTTCCGGAAGCGATAGAAACATGAATTTTATCAGGATCTCTTTTAACTAAAAATTTTGCCTAGTCATCGTTCCTAAATCATCAACCTCTTTTATACAGGTTGTCCGTTATCAATGTCCAAATATGAAGAATTTCAAATTGTTTTTGCTCTATTTTTTCGAATGTAATACCCTGTATTTTATTCCATGATGATGTACACAGTTTAAAACCATACATGTTTTCAGAAGTAACCTTAGGATTATTTTCACTCCTGTGTCCAGCAGACACGAAAAATGACATTTCAATCAAAAGTTTCAGGAATAATGAACATAATAACTAACGGATATTTTAAATGAGTCACACAATGAAACCAAACTGAATGACTAATTTTCAAAAAATTTTAAAACATTCCAAAATTATAATCCTTGGAGTTCAACCTGAACATGATAATGTTTGTCCGAATAAGTAACACATAGATAGGTATTATTGGTAATTTGTGTATTCGATTACAGAGTTTTATCGGCATCCAAAAAATTGTTATTAATAAAATGTTTCATATGATTTTCATGTCGGAGCAGTGCTACAGAAACTATTATTAAGTACATCGATTATTATTACTGATCAAAATATTGTTATTCAGAGCTCAAAATTATTTCCGAATACAATAAATTGGGATGAATTTTGGTAAAGATGAAATAGTTGATATGATTTTCATGTTGGTATAGTGCCACAGAAACTGTTTATTAGCCAGTAGATCCTATGCTGTCGATTATCCCGATAGAAGACATCCATATGAGTCGAGTTTTTGAAGGCTTTTAAACAGATTTGTAGAGACAGGAGATGTCAAGTATAAAAAAAAAGAGATGATAAAATCGGCCACTTACGAAGACAACGAACTTGAGGCTTTACTGCATATAACTGAAAATCCACACACAAGCCAAAGGGAGCTTGGTGTAGTCTGTAGTATAAGTTAGCGTCCAGTTCAAAGAATCCTCAAAAAGAATATTTATCATGCCTACCACATTCAGATGCACCAGGCGCTTTCCGATAGCGATTTTGAAAACCGTCTGAATTTCTGTAACTGAGCAAGTTTTCAAATTGAACAGAACCCTACATTTTTTGAATTTGTTTTATTCAGTGATGAAGAAACCTTCCACAATTCCGGAGCCGTCAATAGGCACAATTTTCATTATTACTCTGTAGAAAATCCAAGAATAATAAGGGAAATAGATAATCAACACAGGTGGTCATTGAATGTCTCGGGAGCAGTAATCGGCAATCATGTGATAGGCTCTCATTTTTTCGAAGAAAATTTAGATGGAGCTGCATATTTGAATTTCATTCAGAACATTCTTCCCGGAATGTTAACAGTGTTAACTACGGAAATACGAAATTAAAAGTGGTTTCAGCATGATGGACCACCGATCGTATCCTGTTGATTGAAATTTGGCAAATCGATCGGAAATTGACAGACTCGTCGAAGTTTGTTCAAACCATCTATAGTCTGAGGAAATAATACGAACTAAAGACAGCACTAGTACAGTTTCTTTGAATGCATTATATTTTATACAATCGAGTTTTTCAGTTTTTTCACATTTTTCTGTTTTCACTTCCATTTCATCTCTATTCAATGTCCTTCAATGGATCTTTTCAATTTTTATTTGTCCCCTTTCTGGATCTTTCCTATTTTTTTGATTCTTTATGTCCATTTTCGGAGCTTTTATATTTTTTTTTAGTCTTATCATTTTTTTTTCATAGAAAAAAATAATAATTTCTTCAAATATTCAAAACATTAGGAGTTCCCGACTTTCTTTACATATTATATACAGGGTCCTGCAATAGTGCGTTAGGCTTCCATAGCTGCCAAACCAGACGTTTTAGAAATTTAGATGGAAAGCATTCCCTTTGTACCTACTTTCAATTCTGCATCTCAGGAAATTATTTTCCAATAAACACAGTGTTCCCAAATGAAATTATTCAACAAATGAGTGATTCTGTGGAAGGAACACCCCTAATATTTTCGCATATTTTGAATGCTCTTTAATACCTCTCTCATGACGCAAAATATTAAGGATATTTTTTCAACGGTACGGATCTTATTCAGAAAAAACTGCAAAATTGCTACGAAACAGTAGTTCGGTAAAAGCGCTTTACCGATTTCCAGAAGCGATAGAAACATGAATTTGATCAGGATTTATTTTAACCTGAGAATTTGCTTAGTCATCGTTCCTGAATAATCAACTTCTCTTATACAGGGTGTCCGTTATCAATGTCCAAATATGAAGAATTTCAAATTATTTTTTCTTCATTTTTTCAAATGTAACATCCTATATTTATCCATGATGATGTACACAGTTTAAAATCGTTGTATGAAAAAAATTATCGGACTTAAACAGAAATATGAAAGATCCGAAAATGGACATAAAGAATCAAAAAAATAGAAAACATCCAGAAAGAGTCAAATAAAAATCGAAAAGATCCATTGAAGGACATTGAATAAAGGTGAAATGGAACTAAAAGACAATCAGTGAAAACAGAAAAAAATGTGAAAGAACTGGAAAGCTCGAATATATAAAGTATAATGCATTCAAAGATACTGTACTAGTTCTGTTTTTAGTTCATATTATTTCCTCAGACTGAAGATGGTTTGAATAAACTTTGACGAGTCTATCAATTTCCGATCGATTTGCCAAATTTCAATCAACAGGATACGATCGGAACTATACTAGCATTGTATGTTATTCAATCATAGTTTTTTGAAACTAACAATGAGGATTTGTTCCCTATTTATTCATTTTCGTATTCATGTAAAAATTTATTAATTTTTTGCTGAATATTTCTGAGTGGATGTTCATGATATATTTAGTGGAAGTTTCAATAGAACTATTTTCTTCAAATGAGGTTCAATGAAACTTTGAATGCTATATCAGGTTGTAGACTAGTACCGGAATCATTTCAATCACAACCACAAGAAATCTGCTATCATCAGAAATTCTTGCAACCAAAAACAAGATCTATTCATTGTATTCTTTTGAATTGTGAAAATTTTCGGATCTATATCGTCTTATATATAACATTTAAAGAAAGTCGGGAACTCCGAATTTCTTATATATTCAAGGGAACAATTATGTTTTGTTTGAAAAAAAAAATGATAAGACTAAAACAGAAATATGAAAGATCCAGAAATGGACAATAATAATCAAAAAAATAGAAAAGATCCAAAAAGGAACAAGTAAAAATCGAAACGATACATTCAAGGTCGTTACATATAAAAGAAAATGGAACTAGAAAAAATTCTGTGAAAAGAAAAAAAAAATTTAAAGAATTTTAGAAATTGTATGTACATGATCATGATGTAAAAAACCTGATGTGCCCATCTGAAAAAAAAAAGACGTCGGTAAGATTAAAAACCAAGGAAATGTATATTCTTTGCTTCCAATTAAAATGAAAAAAGTGACGTCATCATTGGTGAATACGATCACAGATGAGCACATCATGTTTTGATTACATCATGGTTCATGATAAACATATTGACTAAACATCTGGATGCTCATGTATCTCTTCCTATAAATAGTGTGGGTTCAACAAAACTTTGCTTGCTCTATGAGGTTTTTGAAGAGAAAAAACTGATGAATTTTATTATATTCAAAATCAGGAAATTTATGACGCCAATTTTTTTCTGAACCCATCATTACAAATTCAACCTTCAATTCAAGCTTTGATTCTATTGATGAAATCTGCATGAAATGGCCTACGGCGAACTCGTTTTTGCGCGCATGTTCTAGGAAATAGCGTGCTATCGTTTGTTTGGTGTTTGGTTTGTCTGTAACTTTCGAATTTTGAGCCGAAAATGGTCTCAAACGATTAGGTTTAACTTGCTGATCCGGTGTCAAACTCGATTCTGTTCGGCCGGCCGTCCACTCGAGGACCCAATATCTGTCGAACGGAGCAAACCAGAGGCTTCAAACTTTCAGGATAGGTCGAGCATCCGAATGCCGCGGTTATGTTCGTTGATGGTCACAAGCGGCCCAACGGTTTCAGCGTTATAGCTATTTGAAATTTTGAGGTTATTTCCTTAATATAAAACTTGGCACTTAGTTGGGGCACCATGACACGCAACTTCCTGCAAAATTTTGTTGAGATCGTATCGTCGGTAAGATTGAAAAAATGTTTTTAACATTTTTTCAGAAAAACTTCCATTATCGGAAACAGTTCACCACATTTGGAAAATATCTGCTTATATCTTGAACACCATATTTCATAGCAGTGTGCCACATTTCAGTTCGATATGTTCATAATTCTCAGAGATATTCGGAAAAAATATTCGGAGGCAATTTTGGATGGTTTTTCACTCAGTATCGTTATTTTTTCGGAATAACTCAAAAAATTGAATTTCAGTTATTGTGAAACTTGGTAACTAGTTTGAAAATGCTGATTTGCAACTTTGTGTGGAATTTCGTGATGATCGTGTCATTAGAACAATCTGAAAAAATTTTTTTTTTACAAATATCCAATATTCTGCGATCTTCTGATCGTATTATCCTCACGAAATTCCGCGTGATCCTTCGAGTTGTCATTTTTCAATCAAATACTGGATTTGAATTCGATCTCATCTGTATTTTTGAACATTTTTTTACCTTCCTGATTTAATATCGATGAAAATACTGTTTCAATGAGCTGACTTTCAGATCAATAGAACCCAAGATTCTTGAGATCGTAATTTTATGACATTATATGGAAACATTGACAGGACAGTAACTGCTTCCGAGGTAAGAGAATAAGTTTTGAAATATAACACTGTGTTGATTTAATTATGTTTTTAACTGTTTTATGGTTATAGAGCTCGAAGAAGCAACAAAATAGTTGCGAAACGTCGCTTGAAGGAATGAATTACTGTCTTATTTCCGACCTATTCCAATCCTACGAATTATTCTAGATTTTTGAAAATATTGGGTGTTAAAATTTTGAATGGCTATATCTGCGGAATCATTGGGTGAGTGGTTACGAATTCGGCATACGTAATCGAGGCTTCACCAATATCGAGTTTCTCAGTTGTTCCTTTCAGAAGTTATTGTGTTCAATATCAGCCGTTAGGCTGGTTAACGAAAGCTTAAGAGCAAATTTGTACGACTTCTTGATGATCGTCTAGTTAGATTGAAATAAAATTCAAAATTTTGTTTCCACAAATTTTATATTTGAATCATGTCATTTTTCATTGAAGTACTGGATTCAATTCGATTTGATCTTAATTTTTGGAAATACTGGGAATATGAAATTTAGAATGGGTATACATATTACGAAGGTATAATTCGTGAATGGGTGAAATCCGCACAATGATTCCGAGGATATATCGATTCAAAATTTTATATTCCCAATATTTCTCAGAAAAACGCAGATAATACCGAATTGAAATCCAATATTCGACGTGTTTGACTTCCTTATGATGAATCCGTGATCCAGATCGATGTTTGGCTGTTCGGCCGTCCGTAAACACGATTACTCTCCAAACGAAAAATCTAGAGCCCTGGAGAGTTGCAGGGTAGGTTCAGAGCCTAAATATCTTGGCAAAGTTCGTTTATAGGCATAATCGGTCGGGAAGTTACAATGTTATTGACGTGAGCATAAAATAAAAAGTAAAATATTTAAATTTAAATTTAGACTCGAAGGTCTGAAAAATTCAATTGAAATCTGATGACAGTTTCAGAAAAAAAACTGTTTTGAACAAAATTTGGGATTTTTTTTTCAATTCACTACCATCCAAGAAAATTTTGCAGGCAGTTGCGCGTTGATATTCTCCAAGTAGTTATCAAGTTTAAATTTGATCGTATGAGTGGGTAGTAAGTAGGAAATAACTTAAAAATTAAGATTCTGTGAAGGAATATATTGGTTTTATTCTCGATATATTGAATTGTATTTATAAACATCTTTTGAAAATGCTTCTGAACATAATGAATCACAAAAATTACCGTGCATTTACTCAATTTAAACCGTATAGTTGTGTGCTTTTTACAATTTTCCAAGTACAAAATTTCAGGAAAGTCGTTACTATTTTGTTTTTCGAGATATTGATCGAGATACATCTCGGTCGGAATCCGTAAATTAACGAATGCTAATCGTATTGGTGCATGAATAATTCCGCAAAAAACAAAGCTATCCTCGTTATGCAAGTGGCCTGCAGATGTGCGGTCATTATCTAGGTAGATTTGACGCGTTGTAGGTTGACGCTGCGATCAATTTTCAGTTCCCGAGACCTGTGAATCGAAAATTTGAATACTAGGCCGTTTTGACTTAGTTCAACACTTACGAACTGCGCTATTAACATTTCTAACTTGGTGCGTAGAAAAGGTTATTCAGTGAATTAACGTCATTATCATTTTACTTTCGTGATTTACTCCAACCCCGTAAAGAAAATATGGCATTATGTCTCAGCCCTCCAATGATGTCTACTATCGAAATAATATTTGGTGAGTTATCAATTCTACTGATATATCGTATATATAAGTAACATTCGTACATATTTCATTCCGTACTCAAGTGTGGGAGTTTTTCTTATAATGGGACATTGTGATATAGGAAATAGCCCAAATTGGTAAAATTTTTTGAAATCAGTGTGATATTTTTATAAAAAGGTAGTTACGAACACAACTCGGAAAAGTTATATGTTTGATTGGGTCTAATTAATTTAAAGTTGTAAGTGAAGTTATTTCATTTGGCTGCTTTAGTTGTAATAGTCCCGTGAGAGATATTCATTCATACAATTAATAAGAGCCAAGGTAACCTATATTTCGAGTATTTTGAAACATTTATTTTTGTTTAGATGAATTTTGATTCATTGTTCATTTTCCGGATTTTTTTGGTTTTTTCCATTATATGAAACAGAACTGTTGAAAATTAATTGAAGATTATTATCCATAGAAGTTGCATCTACTCATTGCGCGAATTAAACTTTGCCTCGAAGACAGTTCCTTGAAAGAATGTTGCTTTATGAACAGTATCCAAACAGTACAAAATATAAACGAGAAGATTTGTAAAGTTCCAGAGTCTAAACTATAAACCCATCCGATTCCTTCACCGGACAAAAAATCCAAAATCATCAGAATTATTTTTTTGCAATATTCTTGTATTTAAAAAATTCCGGCCTAACCAACATTTCCGACAATCACAGGCACGTAGATTTTTTAGACATGGAAATATCCTAGTTCCAATTCATTTTCCAGCCAATTCAGCCCAATATATCTTGTCAATCTCAATTCAAATGTTTTAATGAAAAAGACCATATTCGACCAAATTGGCTTCAATAAAGTTAGGTTAGTAATAAGTATTGATGCATATCCATTTCGTTATGTTTTATTTCAGTGGAGTTCCTGGTGAGTTGTCTTCATGATCGTAATAAGTATCAAAAGATTGTGGTGCGTTAACTTTCCATAACTGAAATTATATATTGTATTGAGAGGTTTTTTTGGTATTCTAGGTAATCTATAACCTAGTTGTAAGTTTATATTCTATTGTTATAAGAAATTCAACTATATACGAACCTACAGGGTAAATGCGTGAATTCATAGAAAGGCTCAATTCAATATACCGGGGGTCCACGAATATCGTTCGTCAAAATATTTCTAGAAAGGATTCGAAATTTACGTTTGCAATTTTGGACCTAAGCTTTGCTAGATAGATACCTCCCTGACATTTTTGGGATTCGTGGGACTTCTGGTTTCGCTGGAAGTGATACCAACTTTCGTTTTTTATACGATAAGCTCCATATTTCATAATAAAATAGATTTCTTATGAATGTTTGAGTTGTGCTAATGTCAAATTTTCGTCAGAAATTTCTCTTTGAACGTCAAATTGCAAAAAACAATAGGTCTCTTGCATGTAACACGAATTATCATATTTTATGTTTTTCTCATTCTATATCGATACAAAATCCTAATATATGCTATCATACACACTTCAACAATCGGCGAATTTTTAATAATTCGGTAATGAAATGGGCAAATCGCTACTCAAGGTCGAAGCGTCAGATCACCTTCTAAAAGTTAAAGTTTTTCAGTAGTCTTACGGATAGAAATTTTGATTCTCATGATAAAAAAATCATGCAAGAGTCCTTTTCTTCTCAAGTTTTTCATTGAAAAGATGTCGTTCTTAGGCTTCCGCGAGGAGAAGTTTAGTTAATCAAAAACCACGATAAAGGAGGTCACAAAAGCGTTGGCAATTTCGAAAACGTGAAATCTAAATTCTTTCGAAATAGAACCTGTTTTTGCGCACATGTTCTGGGGAACAGCGGCTATAGTTCTGCCCAAATGTCTGTAATCGTCGATTATTGAGCCGAAAATGGTCTTAAACGACTAGGTTAGACTCACTGATGACGAATCCGGTGTCAAAATCGATTCTGTCCGGCCACCCGTCACCACGATAACGGGCGTACGAAGGATTCTATCAACTTGAAAATTTCAGGAAGGGTTGCATTTTAAAAAATGCAGGTTAAGTTCATCAATGGGCCAAATCGTCCAGATAGTTTCGGAGTTATAGCCATTTGAAATTTTGAGGTTAATTTCCTCATATTTCAGAAACTACTGAAGCGATTGGATTGAAATTTGGCAGTTATTTGGAGCATAACGACGCGCAACTTCAAGCAAAAAAAGCCGAAAAAATTTTTTTTTCTGAAACTATTTTTCATATTCCAGTCATACTTTCAGCTCCATATTTCACAGCAGTGTATTGAATTTCAATTCGATACGGCTATTAATTTTGGAGTTATTTGGGAAAATATGTAGAATTTCGTGGTTTTCTTCTCGATCTCGTTGTTTTTTTCGGTATAACTCAAGAAATTCAGATTCAATCGTGATGAAACTATGCCGCTAGTTCAAAGATGCTATAGGATAAAATTGTGCTAAATTTCGTGATGATCGTGTCATTACAATAATCTGAAAGAAAAATTTCAAACTTTTTTTTTTCAATTATTCAATATTCTGCGATTTTCTCTTCATATTATCCTCATAAAATTCTGAATAAACCTTCAAACTGTCAGTTTTCAATGAAGTACTGGAGTTCAATCCGATCTAATCTGTATTTTTGGAAATATTGTGAAAATAAACTTTGAATGGGTACATCTGCGGAATCATTGGGTGGATTTTATCCATTCACGAATTCGGCATTTGAAATTAAGGTCCAAACCTTCTCTACAAATATCGAGTTTCTAAGTTGTTTCTTTCGGAAGTTATTGTGTTTACGGTTCGGCGGTTAGGCCGCATCAAGTTGCCGTCCTGGTTATATGATTGAGCACATAAGTGAAAACCCTACATACAAGCTACAAGCCTTTGACCTTTTCCTTCAGAATGAATAGTTTTCTCACACAATACGAACATTTATCGAAATGAAACGGAACCTATGACTACCCGAAAAAAGCCTTTTCTGTCGACCAAATGCGAAAATGGCAAATAGCACACGATCTGTGGTCGTCGGAAAAATAGTGTACATTACTTGTGTGGAAAGTGCCATATCACACTAATGGGATATCGCTGGCGCCTCGTGCGACAACATTCCCCCACTGATTTGTGATGGATCACTCTCCACACTGGTAACGTAATATACTATTTCGAGCAAGAAAAGAGTTATAATAATTGGTTCAGTTGTTCCAGAGATTAGCCATACTAAACAAACGAAGTTCACCTCTTTATGGGGGTGTTCCAGAAAACATACCAATCCTTAAGGACACGAGTCCTTGGGTTGATTCAGGAAGAAGACTTTCAACATTGTGTACGCCCCTCCAATTCTTAAAATTAAAATTAATTTTTTATTGATCAAACAATTAGTGAACACCCTTCTGTTATCTTTCTATTGTCTCATTAACTCTGCTTCAGTTATTTTGTTAAGGTATGCCCATTCTGAAGAACTGGTTTGTTTTTTAGGCGATGATCGCATGTCGGACGGAAAAATTAAAATATCTAAATTTGTCCAAAAATGAATAAGAGCCTGTATATAAGCATATATCAGCTTCGAATTCTTTGAAACTGAATTCAAAACACTCTAAGAGTTATTGTCCGATTACTGCTCCCGAGACATTCAATGACCACAAGTTGTAATTGTCTACTTCCCTTATAATTCTTGGATTTTCTACAGAGTAATAATGAAAATATTGCCTATTGACGGCTCCGGAATTGTGGAAGGTTGATTCATCACTGAATAAAAGAAATTCAAAAAATGAAGGGGTTCTGTTCAATTTGAAAACTTGCCCAGTTACAGAAATTCAGACGGCTTTCAAAATCGCTATCGGTAAGCGATTGGTGCATCTGAATGTGGTAGGCATGATACTTACTCCTTATGGGGATTCACTGAACTGGACGCTAACTTATATTATACTACAGGCTACACCAAGCTCCCTTCGGCTTGTGTGTGGATTTTCAGTTACATGCAGTACAGCCTCGAGCTCTTTGTCTTCGTAAGTGGCCGATTTTATCATCTCTTCTTTTTTATACTTGACATCTCCTGTCTCTACAAATCTGTTTAAAAGCCTTCAAAAACTCCACTCATGTGTCTTCTTTCGGGATATTCGACAGCATAGGATCTACTGGCTAATAAAGAGTTTCTGTGGTACTGCCTCAACATGAAAATCATATCAACCATTTCATCTTCACCATAATTCATCTCAATTTATTGTATTCGGAAATAATTTTGAGCTCTGAATAACAATATTTGAATCATATTAACCATTCCATCTTCACCAAAATTCATCTCAATTTATTGTATTTGGAAATAATTTTGAGCTCTGAATAACAATATTTTGATCAGTAATAATAATCGATGTACTTAATAACAGTTTCTGCAGCACTGCTCCGACATGAAAATCATATGAACCATTTCATTAATAATAATTTTTTGGACGCCGATAAAACTCTGTAATCGAATACACAAATTACCAGTAATACCTATGTATGTGTTACTTATTCGGACAAATATTATCATGTTCATGTTGAACTCCAAGGATTATAATTTTGGAAGGGTTTTAAAATTTTTTTAAAATTGGTCATTCAGTTTGGTTTCATTGTGTGACTCATTTAAAATATCCGTTAGTTATTATGTTCATTATTCTTGAAACTTTTGGTTGAAATGTCATTTTTCGTGTCTGCTGGACACAGGAGTGAAAATAATCCTAAGGTTACTCCTGAAAACATGTATGGTTTCAAACTGTGTACATCATCATGGAATAAAATACAGGGTATTACATTCGAAAAAATAGAGAAAAAACAATTTGAAATTCTTCATATTTGGACATTGATAACGGACAACCTGTATAAGAGAGGTTGATCATTTAGGAACGATGACTAGGCAAAATTTTGAGTTGAAACAAATCCTGATAAAATTCATGTTTCTATCGCTTCCGGAAAACGGTAAAGGGCTTTTACCGAACTACTGTTTCGTAAATTTTGCCGTTTTTTCTGAATAAGATCCGTACCGTTGTAAAAATATCCCTAATATCTTGCGTCCTGATAGAGGTATTGAAGAGCATTCAAAATATGCGAAAATATTAGGGGTGTTCCATTAACAAAATCACTCATTCATTCAATAATTTTATTTGGGAACACCCTGTATATTAGAAAATAATTTCTGGAGATGCAGAATTGTAAGTAGGTACAATCGGAATGCTTTCCAACTAAATTTCTAAAACGTCTGGTTTGGCAGCTATGGAAGCCTAGCGCACTATTGCAGGACCCTGTATATAATATGTAAAGAAAGTCGGAAACTCCGAATTTTTTGTATATTCAAAGGAATTATTATGTTATTGTAGGAAAAAAATGATAAGACTAAAACAGAAATATAAAAGATCCGAAAATGGACACAGAGAATCAAAAAAATAGGAAAGATCCAGAAAAGGACAAGTAAAAATCGAAAAGATCTATTGAAGGAAATTGAATAAAGATAAAAAAGGAACTGAAAAAAATCAGCGAAAACGGAAAAAATGTGAAAAAACTGGAAACTTGATTGTATAAAGTAATATGCATTCAAAGATACTGTACTAGCGCTGTGTTTAGTGCATATTATTTCCTCAGCCTATGGGTAGTTTGAACAAACTTTGACGAGTCTGTCAATTTCCGTTCGATTTGCAAAATTTCAATCATTAGGATACGATCGGATCTATACTCGAATTATATATTATTCAATCATAGTTTTTTCAAACTACCAATGAGAATTTGTACTCTATTTATTCGTTTTCGTATTCATGTAGAAATTCATTAGTTTTTTGTTGAATGTTTCTGAGTGGATGTTCATGATATATTCAGTGGAAGTTTCAATAGAACTTTTTTCTTCAAATGAGGTTCTATGAAACTCTGAATGCTTTTTAAGGTTGTAGTCTATTACCAAAACCAAACCAATCACAACCACAAGAAATCTGCTATCAGAAATCTTTGCAACAAAAAAAAGGTCTATTCATTGTACTCTTTTGAATTGTGAGAAATTTTGGGAACTATATTGTCTTATATATAATATGTGAAGAAAGTCGGGAACTCCGATTTTTTTGTATATTTGAAGGAATTATTATATTTTTGTATGAAAAAAAATGATAAGACTAACACAAAAATATGAAAGATCCGAAAATGGACATAAAGAATCAATAAATAGAAAAAAATCCAGAAAGGGACAAGTAAAAATCGAAAAGATTCATTGACGACTTTGAATTAAGATGAAAATAGAACTGAAAAAAAAACAGTGAAAACAGAAAAAATGTGGAAGAACTGAAAAACTCGATTGTATAAGGTATAATGCATTCAAAGATACTGCACTAGCGCTGTATTCAGTGCATATTATTTCCTCAGACTATAGGTAGTTTGAACAAACTTTGACGAGTCTGTCAATTTCCGATCGATTTGCAAATTTTCAATCAACAGGATTCAATCGGATCTATACTCGAAGTATACTTTATTCAATCATAGTTTTCTCAAACTAACAGTGAAGATTTGTACTCTATTTATTCGTTTTCGTATTCATGTGTAAATTCATTAATTTTTTGTTGAATATTTCTGAGTGGATGTTCATGATATATTCATTGGTGATTTCAATAGAAATATTTTCTTCAGATGAGGTTCTATGAAACTCTGAATGCTTTATCAGTTTGTAGTCTATTTCCAAAACCAAACCAATCACAACCACAAGAAATCTACTATCATCAGAAATTTTTTCAACTCAAAAAAGATCTATTTATTGTATTCTTTTGAATTGTGAGATATTTTCGGAACTATATTGTTTCACATATGATATGTGAAGAAAGTCGGAAACTCCGAATTTTTGTATATTTGAAGGAATCATTAAATTTTTGATGAAAAAATAATGATAAGACTAAAACAGAAATATAAAAGATCCGAAGTTGGACATAAAGAATCAAAAAAATAGAGAAGATCCAGAAAGGGACAAGTGAAAATCGAAAAGATCCATTGAAGGACATTGAATAAAGATAAAAATGGAACTGAAAAAAAAATCAGTGAAAACCAAAAAATGTAAAAGAACTGAAATAGTCGAATGTATATAGGATAATCCATTCAAAGATACTGTAATATGCTGTATATAGTGCATATTATTTCCTCAGACTATAGGTAGTTTGATCAAACTTTGTCGAGTCTGTCAATTTCCGATCGATTTACAAAATTTCAGTCAACAGGATACGATCGGATCTATACTCGAATTATATGTTATTCAATCATAGTTTTTTCAAACTAACAATGAGGATTTGTACTCTATTTATTCGTTTTCATATTGATGTACAATTTTTTTAATTTTTTGTTGAATGTTTCTGAGTGGATGTTCATGATATATTCAGTGGAAGTTTCAATAAAACTATTTTCTTCAAATGAGGTTCCATGAAACTCTGAATGCTATATCAGATTGTAGATTATTACCAAAATCTAACCAATCACAACCACAAGAAATCTACTATAATCAGAAATTTTTTCAACAAAAAAAAGATCTATTCATTGTATTCTTTTGAATTCTGAAAAATTTTCGGAACTATATTGTCTTATATATAATATGTGAAGAAAGTCGGGAACTCCGAATTTTGTATATTCAAAGGAATTATTTTGTTATTGTAGGAAAAAAATGATAAGACTAAATCAGAAATATAAATGATCCGAAAATGGACATAAAGAATCGAAAAAATAGAAAAGATCCAGAAAAGGACAAGTAAAAATCGAAAAGATCCATTGAAGGACATTGAATAAAGATAAAAATGGAACTGAAGAAAAACAGTGAAAACAGAAAAATGTGAAAGAACTGAAAAACTCGATTGTATAAAGTATACCTAATGCATTCAAAGTTACTGTACTAGCACTGTATTTAGTGCATATTATTTCCACAGACTATAGGTAGTTTGAACAAACTTTGACGAGTCTGTCAATTTCCGATCGATTTGCAAAATTTCAATCAATAGGATCCGATCTGATCCATACTCGAATTATATTTATTATATATTATAGTTTTTTCAAACTAACAATGAGGATTTGTACTCTATTCGTTTCGTATTCATGTAGAAATCCATTAATTTTTTGTTGAATATTTCTGAGTGGTAATTCATGATATATTCAGTGGAAATTTCAATAGAACTATTTTCTCCAGATAAGTTTCTATGAAAATCTGAATGCTTCATCAGGTTGTACACTATTACCAAATCCAAACCAATCACAACCACAAGAAAACTACTATCATCAAAAATTTTTGCAACAAAAAAAAGATCTATTCATTGTATTCTTTTGAATTCTGAAAAATGTTTGGAACTCTATTGTCTTACATATAATATGTTAAGAAAGTCGGGAACTCCGAATTTTTTGTATACTTAAAGGAATTACTATATTTTTGTATGAAAAAAAAATTATAACACTAAAACGGAAATATAAAAGATCCGAAAATGGACATGAAGAATCAAAAAACTAGAAAAGATCCAGAAAGGGACAAGTAAAAATCGAAAAGATCCATTGAAGGACATTGAATGAAGATAAAAATGGAAGTGAAAAAAATCAGTGAAAACAAAAAAAATGTGAAAGAACTGAAAATTAATCGATTTTCTTTATACAATTATACTCTATAATGCATTCAAAGATAATGTACTAGTGCTGTATATAGTGCATATTATTTCCTCAGACTATAGGTAGTTTGAACAAACTTTGACGAGTCTGTCAATTTCCGATCGATTTGCAAAATTTCAATCAACAGGATACAATCGGATCTATACTCGAATTATATGTTATTCAATCAAAGTTTTTTCAAACTGACAATGAGGTTTTGTACTCTATTTATTCGTTTTCGTATTCATGTACAAATTTATCAATTTTTTGTTGGATATTTCTGAGTGGATGTTCATGATATATTCAGTGGAAGTTCCAACAGAACTATTTTCTTCAAATGAGGTTCTATGAAACACTGAATGATATATCAGATTGAAGACTATTACCAAAATGAAACCAATCACAACCACAAGAAATCTACTATCATCAGAAATTTTTTCAACAAAAAAAAAAGATCTATTCATTATATTCTTTTGAATTGTGAAGAACTTTCGGAACTATATTGTCTTATATATAATATGTGAAGAAAGTCGGGAACTCCGAATTTTTTGTATATTCAAAGGAATTATAATGTTTTGTAGGAAAAAATGAAAAGACTAAAACAGAAATATAAAAGATCCGAAAATGGACATTAGGAATCAAATAAATAGAAAAGATCCAGAAAAGGACAAGTAAAGAACGAAAAGATCCATTGAAGGACATTGAATAAAGATAAAGATGGAACTGAAGAAAAATCAGTGAAAACAGAAAAAATGTTAAAGAACTGAAAAACTCGATTGTATCAATCATAATGCATTCAAAGATACTGTACTAGCCCTGTATTTAGTATTAGTTCCTCAGACTATAGGTACTTTGAAGAAACTTTGACGAGTCTGTCAATTCCCGATGGATTTGCAAAATCACAATCAACAGGATAAGATCGGATTCACACTCGAAATATATGTAATTCAATCATAGTTTCTTCGAACTAACAATAGGGATTTGTACTCTATTTATTCGTTTTCGTATTCATGTAAAAATTTTTTAATATTTTGTTGGATATTTCTGAGTGGATATTCATGATATATAGAGTGGAAGTTTCAATAGAACTATTTTCTTCAAACGAGGTTCTATGAAACTCTGAATGCTCAGGTTGTAGACTATTACAGAAATCAAACCAATCACAACCTAAAGAAATCTACCATCATCAGAAATTTATGCAACAAAAATAGATCTCCTCATTGTATCTTTTGAATTGTGAAAAATTTTCGAAACTATATTTTCTTATACAGGTTGCAATAGTGCGTTAGGCTTCCATAGCTGCCAAACCAGACGTTTTGGGAATATAGTTGAAAATCATTCTCTTTGTACTTTCAATACTGCATCTCAGGAAATTCATTTCTGATATACAGGGTATTCCCAAATAAACTTTTTCAACAAATTAGTGATTTTTTGAATGGAACACCCCTTATATTTTTGGATATTTTCAATGCTCTTCAATATCTCTACCATGATGCGAAATATTAGGGATATGTTTCCAACGGTACGGATCTTAATCAGAAAAAACTGCAGAATTTCTATGAAACCTACTTTCAATTCTGAATCTCAGGAAATTATTCTCTAATATACAGGGTGTTCCCAAATAAAATTATTCAACAAATGATTGATTTTGTAAATGAAACACCCCTTATATTTTCGCATATTTTGAATGCTCTTCAATACCCCTATCATGACGCAAGATATTTGGGGTAATTTTTCAGACAATCTGCAAAATTTCTACCAAACAGTAGTTCGGTAAAAGCCCTTTACCGATTTCCGGAAGCGATAGAAACATGAATTTTATCAGGATTTCTTTTAACTCAAAATTTTGCCTAGTCATCTTTCCTAAATGATCAACCTCTCTTATACAGGTTGTCCGTTATCAATGTCCAAATATGAAGAATTTCAAATTGTTTTTTCTCTATTTTTTCGAATGTAATACCCTGTATTTTATTCCATGATGATGTACACAGTTTAAAACCATACATGTTTTCAGAAGTAACCTTATTTTCACTCCTGTGTCCAGCAGACACGAAAAATGAAATTTCAACCAAAAGTTTCATGAATAATGAACATAATAACTAACGAATATTTTAAATGAGTCACACAATGAAACCAAACTGAATGACCAATTTTCAAAAAATTTTAAAACCCTTCCAAAATTATAAGCCTTGGAGTTCAACCTGAACATGATAATGTTTGTCCGAATAAGTAACACATAGATAGGTATTATTGGTAATTTGTGTATTCGATTACAGAGTTTCATCGGCATCCAAAAAATTGTTATTAATAAAATGGTTTATATGATTTTCATGTCGGAGCAGTGCTACTGAAACTGTTATTAAGTACATCGATTATTATTATTGATCAAAATATTGTTATTCAGAGCTCAAAATTATTTTCGAATGCAATAAATTGAGATGAATTTTGGTGAAGATGAAATAGTTGATATGATTTTCATGTTGGTATAGTGCCACAGAAACTGTTTATTAGCCAGTAGATACTATGCTGTCGAATATCCCGATAGAAGACATCCATATGAGTCGAGTTTTTGAAGGCTTTTAAACAGATTTGTAGAGACAGGAGATGTCAAGTATAAAAAAGAAGAGATGATAAAATCGGCCACTTACGAAGACAAAGAACTCGAGGCTCTACTGCATATAACTGAAAATCCACACACAAGCCAAAGGGAGCTTGGTGTAGTCTGTAGTATAAGTTAGCGTCCAGTTCAAAGAATCCTCAAAAAGAATATTTATCATGCCTATCACATTCAGATGCACCAGGCGCTTTCCGATAGCGATTTTGAAAACCGTCTGAATTTCTGTAACTGAGCAAGTTTTCAAATTGATCAGAACTCTACATTTTTTGAAATTGTTTTATTCAGTGATGAAGAAACCTTCCACAATTCCGGAGCTGTCAATAGGCACAATTTTCATTATTACTCTGTAGAAAATCCAAGAATAATAAGGGAAATAGATAATCAACACAGGTGGTCATTGAATGTCTCGGGAGCAGTAATCGGCAATCATGTGATAGGCTCTCATTTTTTCGAAGGAAATTTAGATGGAGCTGCATATTTGAATTTCATTCAGAACATTCTTTCCGGAATGTTAGCAGTGTTAACTACGGAAATACGAAATGAAAAGTGTTTTCAGCATGATGGAGCACTGATCGTATCCTGTTGATTGAAATTTCCCAAATCGATCGGAAATTGACAGACTCGTCGAAGTTTGTTCAAACCATCTTTAGTCTGAGGAAATAATACGAACTAAAGACAGCACTAGTACAGTTTCTTTGAATGCATTATACTTTATACAATCGAGTTTTTCAGTTTTTTCACATTTTTTCTGTTTTCACTTCCATTTCATCTTTATTCAATGTCCTTCAATGGATCTTTTCGATTTTTATTTGTCCCCTTTCTGGATCTTTCCTATTTTTTTGATTCTTTATGTCCATTTTCGGAGCTTTTATATTTTTGTTTTAGTCTTATCATTTTTTTTTCATACAAAAAGATAATAATTTCTTCAAATATTCAAAACATTAGGAGTTCCCGACTTTCTTTACATATTATATACAGGGTCCTGTAATAGTGCGTTAGGGTTCCATAGCCGCCAAACCAGGCGTTTTAGAAATTTAGATGGAAAGCATTCCCTCTGTACCTACTTTCAATTCTGCATCTCAGGAAATTATTTTCCAATATACACAGTGTTCCCAAATGAAATTATTCAACAAATGAGCGATTTTGTGAGA
Organism: Myrrha octodecimguttata; assembly: GCA_958510865.1. Classification (NCBI taxonomy): domain Eukaryota; kingdom Metazoa; phylum Arthropoda; class Insecta; order Coleoptera; family Coccinellidae; genus Myrrha; species Myrrha octodecimguttata. Next base: position 20,356,590 of record OY294060.1, read on the forward strand.
GGAACACCCCTAATATTTTCGCATATTTTGAATGCTCTTTAACACCTCTATCATGACGCAAAATATTAAGGATATTTTTTCAACGGTACGGATCTTATTCAGAAAAAACTGCAAAATTGCTACGAAACAGTAGTTCGGTAAAAGCGCTTTACCGATTTCCAGAAGCGATATAAACATGAATTTGACCAGGATTTCTTTCAACCTGAGAATTTGCTTAGTCATCGTTCCTAAATAATCAACTTCTCTTATACAGGGTGTCCGTTATCAATGTCCAAATATGAAGAATTTCAAATTATTTTTTCTTCATTCTTTCCAATGTAACACCCTATATTTATCCATGATGATGTACACAGTTTAAAACCGTTGTATGAAAAAAATTATCGGACTTAAACAGAAATATGAAAGATCCGAAAATGGACATGAAGAATCAAAAAAATAGAAAACATCCAGAAAGAGTCAAATAAAAATAGAAAAGATCCATTGAAGGACATTGAATAAAGATAAAATGGAAATGGAAAACAATCAGTGAAAACAGAAAAAAATGTGAAAGAACGTAAAAACTCGATTGTATAAAGTATAAAGTATAAGTAATGCATTCAAAGATACTGAACTTGTGCTGTCTTTAGTTCATATTATTTCCTCAGACTAAAGATGGTGTAGCGAGCGCCCTCTCACAGCTCTTACTCAAGTCGCGCGCGCAGTACCATCTTGCGTCTTAAGTATCCTGCGTTATCTGCCTGTAACGCTTGGCCAACATCATCGGTCAGCGTACAGGGGGCGCTAGCGCGCACGCTGTCCCGGTTAGACTCTCTCAAGATCTTGGATATACGCTCATCCCCAACGGTCTGGTACACTCCCTTGTGGTCCTCACAAGGGGTGTCCACTCACGTAGGCATGTAAACGGCTTAGTTTGGTGCATGCCCTGACGAGTTCCCCCAAACTAAGCCGGGACGAAACGTGATACTGTCCCAAAGAGGTTGAAGCTACCTCGCAAACCTTCAAAAGCTTCAGTGGTGACTTTCCGACGTGATGTATTTCAACGACGGTGTCACAGTTTCTGTCCCTCCGCGATCATCTTCGTTTCCAGTGAGAACCTCGCTTGTCACTGTGTGATCCTATCCGTTCCTCCCTCGGCGATGGTTCGGCAACCATCCCGAGGAGGTTCCACACCGCCACTTCGCTCTCGTGCTGCAACTCGCTGATCAAAGATGTGCTCACTAATGCACCCAGCTCACTGCACGACATCGAGTGGTATAGGAACTCACAAGTGGCACAGCGTTTCTCAATCCGGGTTTCTCACATTTCAAAAGCACACAACTGCTCCGCATCACGGCCGCACTTGTGGGAAATCTTCTGGTCCTTACGGCCACGACTACATTCCGTCAAAAGCTGACCTCCTCCAAATCGGTCACACTTCTCGAACGACGAGGCCGAGCGCTCTAGCACACAGTCTACACGGCTCATCACAAAACGGTTTGGTCAACCGTGCATCCAACGCCGTAGACTCGTGCTCAACAGCGCAGCAATGGCACAACGGCTCGCTCACAGCCGCGTTTTAGAGGAGAACACCTTTTCGGTCTCGGTCACACTCCTCCAGATACATCTTTCTGGTATCGTTTTCACTGGAAGGGGAGTCCTGTAGCGAGCGCCCTCTCTCAGCTCTTACTTAAGTCGCGCGCGCAGTACCATCTTGCGTCTTAAGTATCCTGCGTTATCTGCCTGTAACGCTTGGCCAACATCATCGGTCAGCGTACAGGGGGCGCTAGCGCGCACGCTGTCCCGGTTAGACTCTCTCAAGATCTTGGATATACGCTCATCCCCAACGGTCTGGTACACTCCCTTGTGGTCCTCACAAGGGGTGTCCACTCACGTAGGCATGTAAACGGCTTAGTTTGGTGCATGCCCTGACGAGTTCCCCCAAACTAAGCCGGGACGAAACGTGATACTGTCCCAAAGAGGTTGAAGCTACCTCGCAAACCTTCAAAAGCTTCAATGGTTTGAACAAACTTTGACGAGTCTATCAATTTCCGAACGATTTGCCAAATTTCAATCAACAGGATACGATCGGAACTATACTCGCATTGTATGTTATTCAATCATAGTTTTTTGAAACTAACAATGAGGATTTGTTCTCTATTTATTCGTTTCCGTATTCATGTAGAAATTTATTAATTTTTTGTTGAATATTTCGGAGTGGATGTTCATGTTATATTTAGTGGAAGTTTCAATAGAACTATTTTCTTCAAATGAGGTTCTATGAAACTTTGAATGCTATATCAGGTTGTAGACTAGTACCGGAATCATTCCAATCACAACCACAAGAAATCTGCTATCATCTGAAATTCTTGCAACCAAAAACAAGATCTTTTTATTGTATTCTTTTGAATTGTGAAAATTTTCGGACTATATCGTCTTATTTATAATATTTAAAGAGAGTCGGGAACTCCGAATTTCTTATATATTCAAGGGAACTATTATGTTTTGTATGAAAAAAAATGATAAGACTAAAACAGAAATATGAAAGATCCAGAAATGCACAATAATAATCAAAAACATAGAAAAGATCCAAAGTGGGACAAGTAAAAATCGAAACGATCCATTGAAGGTCGTTACATATAAAAGAAAATGGAACTAGAAAAAATTCTGTGAAAACAGAAAAAAAAAATTCAAAGAATTTTAGAAAGTGTATGTACATGATCATGATGTAAAAAACTTGATGTGCCCATCTGAAAAAAAAGAAACGTCGATAAGATTAAAAACCAAGGAATTGTATATTCTTTGCTTCGAATTAAAATGAAAAAAGTGACGTCATCATTGGTGAATACGATCACAGATGAGCACACCATGTTTTTATTACATCATGGTTCATGATAAACATATTGACTAAACATCTCGATGCTCATGTATCTCTTCCTATAAATAGTGTGGGTTCAACAAAACTTTGCTTGCTCTATGAGGTTTTTGAAGAGAAAAAACTGATGAATTTTATTATATTCAAAATCAGGAAATTTATGACGCCAATTTTTTTCTGAACCCATCATTACAAATTCAACCTTCAATTCAAGCTTTGATTCTATTGATGAAATCTGCATGAAATGGCCTACGGCGAACTCGTTTTTGCGCGCATGTTCTAGGAAATAGCGTGCTATCGTTTGTTTGGTGTTTGGTTTGTCTGTAACTTTCGAATTTTGAGCCGAAAATGGTCTCAAACGATTAGGTTTAACTTGCTGATCCGGTGTCAAAGTCGATTCTGTTCGGCCGGCCGTCCACTCGAGGACCCAATATCTGTCGAACGGAGCAAACTAGAGGCTTCAAACTTTCAGGATAGGTCGAGCATCCGAATGCCGCGGTTATGTTCGTTGATGGTCACAAGCGGCCCAACGGTTTCAGCGTTATAGCTATTTGAAATTTTGAGGTTATTTCCTTAATATAAAACTTGGCACTTAGTTGGGGCACCATGACACGCAACTTCCTGCAAAATTTTGTTGAGATCGTATCGTCGGTAAGATTGAAAAAATTTTTTTAACATTTTTTCAGAAAGACTTCCATTATCGGAAACAGTTCACCACATTTGGAAAATATCTGCTTATATCTTGAACACCATATTTCATAGCAGTGTGCCACATTTCAGTTCGATATGTTCATAATTCTCAGAGATATTCGGAAAAAATATTCGGAGGCAATTTTGGATGGTTTTTCACTCAGTATCGTTATTTTTTCGGAATAACTCGAAAAATTGAATTTCAGTTATTGTGAAACTTGGTAACTAGTTTGAAAATGCTGATTTGCAACTTTGTGTGGAATTTCGTGATGATCGTGTCATTAGAACAATCTGAAAAAATTTTTTTTTTACAAATATCCAATATTCTGCGATCTTCTGATCGTATTATCCTCACGAAATTCCGCGTGAACCTTCGAGTTGTCATTTTTCAATCAAATACTGGATTTTAATTCGATATTTTTGAAAATTTTTTTACCTTCCTGATTTAATATCGATGAAAATACTGTTTCAATGAGCTGACTTTCAGATCAATAGAACCCAAGATTCTTGAGATCGAAATTGTATGACATTATATGGAAACATTGACAGGACAGTAACTGCTTCCGAGGTAAGAGAATAAGTTTTGAAATATAACACTGTGTTGATTTAATTATGTTTTTAACTGTTTTATGGTTATAGAGCTCGAAGAAGCAACAAAATAGTTGCGAAACGTCGCTTGAAGGAATGAATTACTGTCTTATTTCCGACCTATTCCAATCCTACGAATTATCCTAGATTTTTGAAAATATTGGGTGTTAAAATTTTGAATGGCTATATCTGCGGAATCATTGGGTGTGTGGTTACGAATTCGGCAGGTACGTAATTGAGGCTTCACCAATATCGAGTTTCTAAGTTGTTCCTTTCAGAAGTTATTGTGTTCAATATCGGCCGTTAGGCTGGTTAACGAAAGCTTAAGAGCAAATTTGTACGACTTCTTGATGATCGTCTAGTTAGATTGAAATAAAATTCAAAATTTTGTTTCCACAAATTTTATATTTGAATCATGTCATTTTTCATTGAAGTACTGGATTCAATTCGATTTGATCTTAATTTTTGGAAATACTGGGAATATGAAATTTAGAATGGGTATACATATTACGAAGGTATAATTCGTGAGTGGGTGAAATCCGCACAATGATTCCGAGGATATATCGATTCAAAATTTTATATTCCCAATATTTCTCAGAAAAACGCAGATAATATCGAATTGAAATCCAATATTCGACGTGTTTGACTCCCTTATGATGAATCCGTGATCCAGATCGATGTTTGGCTGTTCGGCCGTCCGTAAATACGATTACTCTCCAAACGAAAAATCTAGAGCCCTGAAAAGTTGCAGGGTAGGTTCAGAGCCTAAATATCTTGGCAAAGTTCGTTTATAGGCATAATCGGTCGGGAAGTTACAATGTTATTGACGTGAGTATAATTATATATTTTTGTCCCATAACTTCTAAAATGGACAGCTTCATGCCAAGTTTCGTGATGACCGTTTAATCAGGAGCTCAAAAAACAATATTCATTTCTATTCCTCCCATCATATTACTAATAATCTGATTCAATTGATATTTATAGTATTTCAAAGTAGAGATTGGTCATCTACCATAAATGACTTAAATCACTCATCCAGGATTCAGTTAAGCTCAAGAAATTTTTTTTCTTCCAATTTTGCGATACTCTCGGAATTTCTCACGAACCTGCATGCAATCATACTACATCAAAAAATGCAAAATATCATTTCAATCAGATCGTTAGGTTCAAAATTATAGAGGAAAAAAAATATTGAAATTTTAAATATGAACCGGAATGTGTGACATACTAATACGAAAATTTGATAAGTATAATCCACGTGACTTCACGTCAGTGGATTTCTTGAGATTTTCAAACACTCTTCAGAACGAAATTCTAATATCTCCCTGATCGAGATAGAATACGAAATATTGTATCTCGATGTTCCCAGTGAAAGCTCACGCTTTGACACTTCGACTCTGAAAGCATTTTATTATTTTCATATAGTAGTGGCACAAAACTAAACTTAAACACATATATCACGAATGTGTCGAATGAGGATCCTTGTATTCCTTGTCGAATGTCTCTAAACACCAGAGAGAACCGATAGATTAGTTCTCTTTGTCTACTCCAATCACGCGATAGCCCGACATTTTCCTGTTTCGACAAGTCTATGAAGGGCTTAGTGCTTAGTAATCCCGAAAAGTGCAACGAAGCCCTAAGGTGCTCTGGAGCACTTTGCGGTGCTCGGGAGCACTTTGCGGTGCTTAGGAGCACTTTTTCGAATTACTAAGCACTAGGCCTTCTCAAAAAATTCTCGAAGCACCAAGCACTAAGCACCGGCTTAATAAAGTGCTTGGGAGCACAGTGCTTAGGAGCACAAAAGTGCTTCGAGTGCTTTCACGAGCACTAAGCACAAAGCTTCGGCACAGCTCTGGTTTATTGGCAGAAGTTTGTGTAGACTAGGACTATTGCATTCCATTTGATTTTTTCGGTGAAAAATAATGTATCCACGGTTCTCGAGATTTCTGCCGGATATGTCTTTTTTCTAATACTACAATTTTTGAGTTGTGCTATCGAAATTCATTTCTGGTCAAATATTGTACATTCGTAACTTTCTCAAACGGAATATCGGAAACAGCCTGCCATATATTGAAAATAAAAATCAGCAGATTCTGCCTCATTTTCTAGGAAACATCCTATATTCTATCAGAAAATGTTTCACAATTTTCGACCAGTGTTCCGGATGGTTAATTTCACTAGTTTTCCTCAAACCAGCTCCTACTTCTGGAGAATATTTCCATACTATACTAATTATATAAGATGATTCGTCTACTTTGAAAAAAATTTGCCAAAAAGAGAAAAATTTATTGTTACAAAAATGTTTATTTAACGCTTCTATTTTCTTAAGGGGAATCTATATTTGGAAGACTGTTCTACCCTGTGCAAGATAGCTGGTGTAATGCTGTGAAAGGCATCCGTTATCCTATGCCGCGGCTTCTGGCAAGAAGCTGGTGACTCGACGTGAAATATATTTTATGTATCCCCATAAGAAAAAAAAATAGAATGTAACTGATAAATGTTAGAGCAAATATGGTGACATGCTTTAAATAAGTCCTGATTGTGGATTCACGTAAATTTATTAAGGGGAATCACAAACTGCTCCCAGTTCTCAGCGAAGTATTTATCAATTTTAGGAAGTGGCAACCTGTAGCCTAAAAATCTGTATTACGTGCAGAATACTTTGCGATATAGATTGGTCAACGTATAACTTAAATTATGTTTTGGCAAGGAAACCTTCGAAATTATATCGTAAGAGTCAAGATTTCCTAGAATATCCGAACATACATTCACTCCATCAGTTTTCGGTAGCTTTATGTGTCTTTTCGGTAAATCGGTAGATTGAGAAAATAATCGGTAGATCTACCGAAAAATCGGTGGAAGTGGTAACACTGATTGACATATACAGCGCCGGTTCAGCTTGAGAATATTGACGGAAGTACCCAGTCGTTTCCGAAATTCACAGCCGCCTTTGTTCAAGTTTTTGCCAAAAACGGCACAAAATCGCAGTTCTATGTTGCCATTCATCGCAACAGTAGTGGATTCTACCTCCAAACCGAGTGCGGAGATAGCCGATCTCGGCCGAGTCCACAGAAAAATATGAAATGGCGAATTTTTACCGGATTTTTGTAGAAATGTCACTTTTTTCCATCATTCCTGCAAGAATATGAAAGGGAGAATCGAGAAAAAGGGCCCGTTACGCCACAATTTCGTCTTTTGTCTTTCTGTTCGTACCAAAAAACTCCACCTAGCTGGAACCCAGCCCAGCGACCAAATCCTTTCCTGTGGTTTTGCACCTTTGGGAAATATCGATGTTTTCGTTATTTTTCGGGAATATGTTAAAAGTATCTCTCGATTTTCCGCGATGAAAGATCAACAGAACGGGAAAATTCGAAACTTCCTCTTTCTAATCACGTTCAGATATCACGCCAAGACTTCCCGGAAATATCCGAAAAACTCTCACTAAAATAACCCTTTCTTAGCAAAAGTTTTTCTTGATCTCCTACTGTGGTTTCGGCGGTGTTGCCTGTAACGCGTTTAGTATTATAGACTAGTACGCGCCCAGATCTACCTAGCGATAGATCAATCTTTACTGTAGATCTACTTAAACGATACCTACGTAGGAAGCGCCCAGATCTACCTAGCGGGTAGATTTGCCTTTTTGAGTAGATTAATTGAATAGTTGACTGAATTATTAAAAACGAAGCACACTGTTTATAAATTCAGAAAAAATCAGTAGCTAATGTAAAATTCGATCACAGTTATCGTCTATCCTCGAACTGAATTTTTACCAAATCGTGTATGTATTTTTGTGAATATTGAAATGATGAAATTTCAAATGCGTTCATCTACTGAACCGTTTGGCGGATTTTGTTCATTCCGAACTTAACCTTCGAATTCAAACTTTAAACCTACCCGGAAAATTTCGACTGTCTAAGCCATTCCTTTGCAAAGTTATCGCGTTTACAGCCGGTCTTCGGCCGTCTGTTCAGGGCAGGTTTAAAGCTTGAATTCGAAGGTTAAGTTCGGAATGAACAAAATCTGCCAAACGGTTCAGTAGATGAACGCATTTGAAATTCCATCATCTCAATATTCACAAAAATACAGACACGATTTAGTCAAAATTCAGTTCGAGGATAGACCATAACCGTGGCTCCACATGCAAACATAAAATTGACTATAAAATGAAAATTCAATTTCTCAAGACGACACCAATAATACTAAATAGATATATCATCGCATGAAAAATTCATATTTAAACATTGTACAACGTTAAAAAAATTTCTTGGATAAAATCCGAAAATTTTCACTATTCCAATTCAATATTCACTAAACATATGCATGTTCATTTTACAGGAATTTCCAATGTCTCAAATTTACTGAATTTCAATATTTCTAGTACATCACTCTTCGACCGAGAATCACCAAAGCATGAAGTAATATTCATTTTGTAAAGGAATTACGGCATTATGAACATTTAAATTTTCTGTTTCATTAATCGAGATGACCAATTCATAATTGACATATTAAAATATGATTGAGTAACCAAGATATCATGTTTTCCAAACAGGACAAACGCAAAACTGCATATTGAAGTAATTTTTTATTTATCGATTATTGATAATGATAATAAAGTATAGTTCAATAGAATACATTGGGTGATACAAAAAAATTCCAAGAAAAGATAATTGAATGAATGAGTTCAAGTAAACTTGTTCCTTAGAGAAGTGTGTCAGGGGTTTATGTGAAGAATTCATCAGTTGATAGCCTTCATCAGGTATGTTGCATATTACGATTAAAGAAGTTTCACATTGTTTTCAAACAATATCTGCATAAGCCTCTATATACCATCTTCTATCTTGATGTTGTTGGTGCAACTTCATTTGTAATTTTTCTCAAAATAGTTTCAGAAAATGGCAGATATCCTGTGAAATACACAAAATTATCAAGATTACCTTGCAGAATAGATAAATTTCACTTCAGAATATTTCATCTCATTTCATATAATGCATACATTAGAAATTATACCCATATAAAGAAAAATTAGTAGTTACTTGTAGGTGGTTATGAATTTCAACTTAAAAAAGCTTGATTCTCACTATACATTCAGTAACCTTCCCATTTTGTCTAGGAAAAATATTATAAGGTGTAAATTAATTGATGTATCCTTCCCGGTTATGTTCCATCCCCACGCCATTTTTGCCAACCAAATTTTGATGTAGCAATATGGAAGGGATACATGAGTATTACGGAACATATACTGAGGCTCAACCTTAACTCCCTATTGTGAATATAAAATTTCATACGTTTCTTGATAATGTGATCTTCTTACTCACACTTTTCTATCATTTCTATTATCAATTGACATCAAAGGTTACATCGACTTGTGATTTTTGAAGATTAACCTCTTGTGAATAGTAAGAATCCCTTGAATATTCCTGTTTCATTCACAATTATGAATAAATATATCAGGGGTACAGTATCATACAGTCTTGTCCCACACCAGCTGTATATTATTGAAACCATCTATAGATTACATAGTATTTCTGCAATTTTCACTTCTCAAAATCTATTGAGCTCCCTTTTTTTTCATAATGATAGTCCATCTTCTACAAAGTATGCTTGATTAAACCTAGGAATGTGATACATAAATTTGCCATGATCAAGTTTCCAATTTATCAGAATATTAGATATTATCCATATCACCATTCGAATACTCAACATAAAACTCAAATGGTTCAACATATATTAAATTCTCAGCGGGACGATAGTGATATTTTTGAGAGATTCATAAAACATTCTACAGTCCTTTAATGGCTTTCTTCCTTTGTATATGCTTAATGCTTGGATGGCATTTCACTTCAACAACACGACCTCACATATATCAAATCTGCAAAAATTTCATACTTGATGCATCTGCTAACGGAAAATAACATAATAATGTATACCTTTGAAGTCGAGTTAATCTCTACCATTTCAAATATGTATGGCAATGTGATGTTTTTTCGACGAATTCTGGATTAGCATTCTGATTCTTATCGTAGTCTTGAACCCATTCTAAACATTCTTCACTTTATGACTTCAATGATACAGAAACTTTCCAATGTCCAGTTCATTTAAAATATCTGACTCATCTGAAAATAAATATTTCCTCATGATATTCAGGTTGGAAAAACTTGTGATAAGTTAAAGTATCTTCAATTGTAGGCAATACTTACTGTTTCCTCTCGTGAATGTAGCATAAGGTTATAATAACTTGCTAAAATTATACCGATAACTCATTGTTAGAGTTGGAATTAGGCAGTATTGACCATGATTGATACTTCTATAAATGCATTTCAATTCGTTACCAACTTTATTTTCGTCAATTTCAATGTATCTTCCATATAGGATGCTATTTTGACGGCAAATTAGAATTGATGTTAATGACAATTGACATAAACATAACGCCGGTTCGGTATACCCGATCTTTGCCGACGGTCAAAGCCTACGATGCCTAAGTTTTCCGCGAAATCGACAGAAATTCGAAGTTCGACGTTGCAATATATTCACTGTCGCAAGAAATTCTACCTCCAAAGCGAGCCCGATGACGGCGGAGATAGCCGATCTCGGCCGAGTCCACAGAAGAATATGAAATGGCGAATTTTTACCGGATTTTCTTAGAAATGTCACTTTTTTCCATCATTCCTGCAAGAATACGAAAGTGGGAATCAAAAAAAGGGGCCCGCTACGCCACAATTTCGTCTTTCGTCTTTCTGTTCGTACCAAAAAACTCTACCTAGCTTGAACCCAGCGACCAAATGCTTTCCTGTGGTTTTGCACCTTTGGGAAATATCGATATTTTCGTTATTTTTCGGGAATTTTTTAAAAGTATCTCTCGATTTTTCCGCGATGAAAGATCAACAGTACGGGAAAATTCGAAATTTCCTCTTTCTTATCACGTTCAGATATCACGCCAAGACTCCCCGGAAATATCAGAAAAACTCTCACGAACATAACCCTTTCATAGCAAAAGTTTTTCTTGATCTCCTGCAGTGGTTTCGGCGGTGTTGCCTGTAACGCGTTTAGTATTATAGATTAGTTTCGTTAGATCAGGTGATCTAGCTCACCACCACAGCAGAAACATTATATCAATATCTGGCCATTCTTCATATTATAAAATCTAGTGAACTTAGACATAAAGATCGATAAAATATAGAGTATTGTATTTGAAATAAGGAAGATTCTGCTCATTTCCTTTCCAATATGTGGCAGGTTGTTTTTTATAGTTCGCATATCACAAATATCGATTTCAAAAATATCGTTTGAGAGAATAATCAATGAACAGGGGGGGCCAAATTGGACACTTTCGAAGGGTAAGTCCTATTTCTGTACTAGGTAGACGAAAACTGATTTCTGTATCTGAGAATCAATTTCCATGAGAATCTCATCGGCAATAACCGCAACTTCATTGCTATCACCGGAACATAGTTATCGGGTATTTTCCGAAAATGTACATCTTAGAAATATTGCTCTTAATTTTTTTTTGTTGAAAATTTTCATTTCTGCAAAAACATTTTCGTGAAAACCTCTCATAATTCAGTCAATCGAATTTCCTGCAAACTGATATTTTATGATATATCAGTAGGATTTTTTTTCAGATTGGACACCCCTTATGTGTTCACATATTTCGATAGGGCTTCAAATTAAAATACTTGATATTTTTCCGAAATCATATTCGAGATCTTGAATATTCAATTTTTATCTGTTGGATGAAGTAGCACTGCGCAGAGGCAGAAATAAAATAATGCGAACATTGATGGTTGGCTCTAAAAATTCGACTAGAACAGTCAATAGTGTAAATAATACCCGTGGTCTTTTAAAAAGCCATAAAAATTGGAACTTTATTGAAAAATAACAAGCAACGAATAATTTCATCAAATGAGGTGTCCGAATAGTTGGGCATTTTCATTCGAGCACTCAGGGCAAATTATTCTAAAATACGTGTTGATATTCTAGGATTGATTTCAATAGCTCCTCACACTACGACTTCATTCGAATCTTTATTATTAAAATATTTCTTCGGTCTTTCCTTCTCAAATCGACCTTCATTCATTAAGTTGTGACTCAATCTTTCGAAAATATATTCGAAAGGATGCCGTCTTTTTGCGCGCATGTTCTGGGGGAACAGCGTGCTATCGTTTTGTCCAAATGGCTGTAATTTTGGATGATTGAGCCGAAAATGGTCTCAATCGACTAGGTTGTACTCACTGATGACGAATCCGGTGTCAAAATCGATTCTGTCCGGCCGGCTGGCCGGCCAGCCGTAGACACGATAACTGTCGACAGAAGCAAGCTAGCAACTTGAAACTTTCAGGATAGGTTGCGCATCAGAATGCCGCGGTTAAGTTCGTTAAAGGGCCAAATCGGTCGAATAGTTTCAGAGTTATAAGCACTTGAAGTTTTGAAGTTATTTTTTATTTCAGAAACTACTCGAGCCATTAGATTCAAACTTTTTTTTTCGAAATTTTTTTACAAAAAATTTTTTTTCCGGAAACCATTCATCATACAAAAAAAAAATTCCACCCACACTTCGAGCTTCGTATTTTACAGCAGTGTACCAAATTTCAATGCGATACGATCATAAGTTTTGGAGATATTGGGAAAAAATATGTAAAATTTCGAGGTTTTCTTCTCGATATTGTTGCTTTTCTCCGAAATATTCTGACGGACCATCGAGTACGGTTTGTTCATAGACAAGATATATGGGTTTGTTGTTGTCACGGCTGTCGGTTGAGAAATTCTCGAAGATCATGAAAATCTGTTAAAAATCGACGAATTACCGATGAAAATTGTTGGATATGGCAAAATAGAAGCAATAACATTGTTTTCGAGCTGGAGATTCGAGAAATTAGCGATTTTTCAGAAAGAAGTTCTATCGATCTGTCAACTGACTGGAAGCATCTCTCTAAGAAAAGTTTATCGTGAAATCGACGAAAATATGGAATAATATATATCGAAATGGGTCGATTACAGGTTTGTTCTTATCCCTATTAACCGTTTTGAAACTAACTTTGACTTATTTTCGAGAATCCAGCTTAGCTTAATGTCATCACCTGAAAATTTCACGAAAGTGAAAAAAAATTGTTCAAATTCGTCGAATTCTAGGCGTAAATTGCATGAAAAGGCAACAACTAAGCAGGATTCGTCGTTTTCAAATGATAAAATGAAGAAATAGTTATTTTTTTCCCAAAAAAACTCTCAATGATTACTCGCAGGAACTCTCAGAACCAACTTCACGACGGAAGTGAAAGAAATCGACGAAAATATGGCATGAAATATATCGAAATGAGTCGATTACAGGTTGGTACTGATCCCTAATAACCAATTTTACAACAACTTCGAGATATTTTTGAGATTCCAGCAGAACTCGAAACTATAGACAGCAACTATGAACTATTGATGACGAGAACTGTATGAAATGGCAAGAACTAAGCTTAAGTCATCGATTTCAAGTGGTAGAATTAAGAAATGAGTGTTTTCTACAATAATTCCATTAATCTGTCGTAGAACATTTACCGCTAGCAGATAGAATACACTCAATAGAATGATTTGTGAAGCTTTTTATCTCTGAAGGTAAGGAAATTCACAAGAAATAACGAATATTATTAATGCCATAATGATTTCAGGTGGACGAATGGAGAAATCAGTGATTTTCAAAGAAAATTCTCTTCAATAGGCGTAGTAATGTTACACTGTTTCCAAAGTTGACAAAATTATTCAATTAAATACATTGTAATAGGTCGATTCGAGGTTTATACTGATTCTTTTCAACTCTTTCACCATCATTTTCACTTTTTTTCCAAATTTCAAGCATATTTTGTTTCGGTATGGAACTTTCTATTTAACTGGAATCCTACCGCTGTGTACGAGGTACGTTGCTTTTTGTGGTGCTTTTCCAAGATTAAAGATAGTGTTAGTAATAATCAGGTCGATTCTGTTTGCAAATAGCAATATTGCTATGAAAAAGATATGGCTATCATAACAAGATTGGAATTATTGGTATTCTGATCAACCATTTTGAGCAATATGATCTGTCACTTTAACAAGAATCTTGCTATCAACATTGCTATCTTAGCAACCTCAAAATAGTACTTGCTATGCTTCATAACAAGAAAGTTCAGAAAAGGAATCTCTCAGAGATCCATTTGGTTCAGTATTATTTCTTCCAAGAATTCGAAAATATTGAAGATAGGGAAGAATGTGCTAATAGAAATATGTTCAAGGTTCTCTAGAATATTTAATTTTAAGGATTCTTCGACTAAAACACAGGCATAGCAAGCAACAGCTGACCTGATTATTCTAATGATCTCAACAACAGCCATCCCTTTGAATTCCAAACGGAAAAGTTCATCGAATTTCGAATTATTATCGCCTGCATAAAATTGCATTTGGTTTCTGGAAACCGAAATTCTATCGGTATACAGGAAATAGGTCAATTTGACTTTAATTGGTTTTTCTGTTTCATAACATTTTCGAATAAGTGGATGTTTACATGAATAAAAAAAAGTATATGCCAATGGAAATGTGTTCAAGGTTCTCTAGAATATTATTTAATTTCAAGAAAAATTCTTAGACTAAGATAGAGGCATAGGCAACAGCTGAGATGATTATTCTAATCATCTCAACAACAGCAATCCCTTTGAAGTGCCAACGAAAAAGTTTATCGAATTTCGAATTATTAACGCCTGAATAAAATTGCTGCATTCGATTTCTGATAACCACTATTTTATTGGTATCCAGGAAATTGGTTATTGGTCAATTTGACTCGTTTCGTTTCCTAACTTTGAATAAAAAGGTTCTTTATTCAAAGTTTCCTAAGATTTTTTATGTCGATGTTTACATGAATAAAAAAGCCGTAGATACAGGTTATGTATGCGAAACCATAAAGAAAACTCACGAATTAAGGTTATTTTCTTCTTCCTTGTAGTTCTAAAGTCACAAAATACAGTGTTGTCAGCTCTAAAATCACCAATTATGGAAGTCTATGATAGCAATATTGTTATGACAAAATTCATAACAAACATTGCTATAACACTGGAAACAGATTACGTAACATCATGGCCATATTGCTATAAATTAGAAAGATAGCAATATGACTAGAATAGCAAGGTTCATAGCAATACGCAAACAGAATCGACCTGATTCAATTTCTGATGCTATTTTATCGATATTTCGTTTCGTTTTCTTGAAAAACGTATCTGGAAAAGTGGGTCAAATTTGAATTTTCCCTGAATCAGCTTGACTCTATGATCATGGAATATGTTTGTTGATAGACAAAATTATTTCTTTTTAATTTATGTCTTATTAAATAGAAAAATTACTACAGCTCAATCGTTTCCCTCGAAATGTGAATAATTTAAATTGATTCATAAAAGTTGAATTTTCTTTAATTCAATTTTCATAAAGATGCTGAAACCACAGACCACTCTAGGATATGTTCTATGTTGTTTACAAGGTGGCTTTACAAAACATCATTCGACATTTGTTTGGTTAGCGGCGTATCTTTCTAAATCAGAATATTAACTGTATTATTGAATTATATCGGTTTGAAAGTACTGTAAAGAGATTAGAAGTGTATTTAGTATTTGATAACACTATTAGTTTCCAGGAATCTTGAAACGATTTTTGGATTGACGATCCGAAATTCACATGCATAGGTTAGTAGAGGTAGTTATTCATATTGTGGCCTGGAAATTGAAAGCTCTGCCTTAGATTACCATTAGAGAATGTCGAATTTGGTTCAATTCTGTTGAAATAATTTATTGCGGGAACTCGAAGATTTTGAAGATGATCGAAATTGTTGAAAGAGTAAAAAAATGTTCTTTTGTTATGGAACATTGGAAAATGAATATTGTAACGTTTTCTTCGTTTTCAAAACGTTTAGAATGATTAAACTATTTATTTACACTTATTTACACACTACTGTTCCAATAACTAAACAACTATTTCTATCAAAGTCTGTTCACAATTTATATCCACACTAATTCATTTTCACTGAACTCTTTCCGCTACGAATCACTCTGCTGAATTGGTCCCCGTGCTGCTCCGCGCCTGCCCTTATATCACATGTGGAATTTCCAGCGATGTCTGGAATACTCTCGAAAGTCGGTGACTCATACGCGTCGCAAGCTTTCTGCAACATTCTAGAATAGACAGGGCCGTACTCGTCACACTGTCCCCTCCTTAAGCCTGTTCTGTCCCAGAACAGATTCCACGAATTCCTCAGAGGACCCTGATGAAATCTGCAATCGTTACCATTTCTGCAGTAGCCCCTCTGATGGAAGTAGCAATCTACGGTTTTGCTGGGCTTTACGTTTTGCTCTGGGTTGAAATTGCATACCAAAATCTCTATACCTGTCTTCTGAAAGACTACCTCAAGCATGCTTCGCACAACCCTCCAATTCAGTTGATCCAGTCCACAACCTAGTTTGGGGACAGCTAATTTCCTAATCCCAAAGCATTGCAGTTCTTTTTTCAAGCCATGCAGTGCTGTCCATAAATTCTGGTAGGTGGGCTTCTGATATGAGTACTGTTTGGTGACTACGTAATGAATGAATCGACCCTCTGACTTCAGTCTCAGGCATTTTCCGATTCTGGGCTGCAATCTCATCAGTTCCTCTTGACGTCCAAATTTATTTCTGAATACTCTTGCTATTCCTCTACTCATCCTTAGATCCGCTGCTATACAATGAGCAAGAGAGTATTCCTCGGAAACTGTAAACAGGTCTTGATGAACTTCCTTTGTAACGCCAAACCGTGCAACTCGTGTTCCCCCGTAACTATTCATGAATTCCTGAAAATCGTCACTTTCCTTCGCCGGAACCTCGATGAAACGTACTTCTTCTTCGTCATCCTGTGTTGACGCGTACGGAGCCAATCGATTGAAATGGACGACCTTAGGTTTTCCTCTAGGAAGCTTCCGTATCCGGTAAACTACATCATTCATCCTTTTCATGACTTCATACGGTCCTCCCACTGTCTCTGCAGCTTCGGAGAAAATCCTCTTTTTCTTTGAGGGTTATACAACCACACCAGATCTCCTGCGGTGAACCCTCCTTCAATGGCCTTGATGTCATAGCGCATTTTCATCCTATCACTTGCTTGCTGCATTTGATTACGCACCTTGTCATGGATGTAATCTAGCTTACTCCTCAATTTACTGACGTAGTCTTCCCCGGCTACATCTTCTCCAGGCTTACAACCAAACTCTAGGTCACAAGGTAGTCTCATTTCTCGGCCGAACATTATATTGGCTGGAGATTCCTTGGTGGATTCTTGAACCGAAGATCTATATGCCATGGTGAATAGATGCAAATACTCATCCCAGTCCCGCTGGTGGTCGGAGACTACTTTGGCAAGATGTTTTCCCATGGTCCTATTCATTCGTTCTACCATGCCATCTGATTGGGGATGTAGAGCTGTTGTTCTTGTCTTATTAATCCCCAATTTCCTACAAACTTCTTTGAATAATGTCGACTCGAAATTTCGGCCTTGATCACAATGCAGCTCTAGAGGTATTCCAAATCTGCAGAAGAATTCTTTGACCAATTTATCAGCAACCGTACCTGCTTCTTGATTAGGAATACCGTACGCTTCCACCCATTTGGTAAAATAGTCCATGGCTACCAATATGTACTTGTTTCCGTGATCTGTTTCGGGAAAGGGGCCCGCGATGTCGATAGCTACTCGTTCCATGGGAGATCCGACGTTATATTGCTTCATTGGAGCCTTCCCTTTGCCGTAAGGACCGTTAGCTGCAGCACAAGCTTTACATGTTCTACACCAGTCTTTAACGTCTTTCTTACAGTTGATCCAATAAAACCGCTGCCTAACTTTCTCCAACGTCTTAGTAATCCCGAAATGTCCACCTGAAGTTCCATTATGTAGTCTGGTCAAAACGTCTGTCACTCGACTCTTCGGCACAATCAACTGGAGCCTCTGTTCAGATCCATCGTCATTCTCCCAACAACGCTTCAGAAGACCTTTATCGATCTTCAACGTTTCCCATTGTGCCCAATACGACTCAACGTTTTGACTCAGTCTGGATACTTCTTCCCAAGTAGGTCGTCTATCACTCTTCTTCCAACTCAGGATTACTTTCAAGTCTGGATCTTCTTCTTGCGCCCGTTGTATTTCTTGGGGTAGCCAATCATCTTCAATTACTGTGGTCCGTCTCACATCAGCTTTGTCTTCCACACGTGAGCAATGGCTGCAATCCTCGGGGCAAGGCCTTCTTGATAACGCATCGGCATTGCGATGGGTAGCTCCCGTTCTATGTTCGGTATCAAAGTCATATTCCTGCAGTCTTTCAACCCATCTGGCCACTTGTCCTTCCGGGTTCTTGAAGTTCAGGAGCCACTTCAAAGCAGCATGGTCCGTTCTCAGCAGAAATTTTCTTCCGTACAAATATTTGTAGAAGTGTTCTACGGACTTGATGACTGCTAAAAGTTCTCTTCTGGTCACGCAGTAATTTCGTTCTGGCTTCGATAAGACCTTGCTGAAATATCCTATCACCCTTTCTTGTCCATCCTGAACCTGCGATAGAACGCCCCCGATGGCTGTATTACTAGCATCCGTGTCGAGCACAAACTTTCCTTCAGTTCTTGCGTAGTTCAAAACTGGAGCTGTGACCAGGGCCTTTTTCAGCTGTGCGAAAGCTTCAGCGCAATCATAGGACCATATGTACTCCTGTCCATCCTCTGTTAATTTTGTAAGAGGTTTGGCAACTTTGGCGAATCCAGATACGAATCTTCTATAATAGGTGCATAAGCCTAAGAAACTTCTCAATTCACTCTTGTCTCTCGGTATAGGCCATTCCTGTACTGCTTTGATCTTATCCGGGTCAACTTTCACGCCCCCTCGAGAAACTACGTGTCCTAAATATTTCACTTCAGTTCGGAATAAATTGCATTTCTTGGGACTCAGCTTTAGGTTGGCTTCACGAAGTCGCTGGAAAACCTCGGACAGGTGGTGTAGGTGGTCTCGGAATGATTTTCCCACCACTACACATCATCTAAGTACACCAGGCATGTCTTCCAGGAGAGTCCTCTCAATATAGTCTCCATTAAACGCTCAAATGTGGCAGGAGCGTTGCATAAACCAAAGGGCATCACTTTGAATTGCCACAGACCCGTTCCAATACTAAAGGCAGTTTTCTCTTTGTCTCTTGGATCCAAGCCAACCTGCCAATACCCACTCTTCAAATCCAAGGTGGAAAACCAACGTGATCCCGAGAGTGTATCCAGTGTATCATCTATTCTCGGTAAGGGATAACTGTCCTTCTTCGTAACTTGATTGAGCTGCCTATAGTCTACACAGAACCTAGTGGACCCGTCCTTTTTCTTCACTAACACTACAGGCGACGTCCAGGGGCTATTGGATGGTTCAATGACACCTTCTCTCGCCATGTCTTCAATAATCCGTTCAGCCTCTTCTCTTTTTGCCAGAGGAAGTCGTCTAGGGTGCTGTCGGATGGGTTGTGCATCACCAGTATTGATTTTATGCTGCACAATATTGGTCTTTCCTGTTCTTTCGTCAGTGGCAAACACGTCCGAGAATTTCTGAATCAGTTTTCTCACTTCGGCTAGTTCATAACGGTCCAGATCTTGACATTTCGAGGTGAGAAGGGTCACCAGCTCTTCAGTATTCTTCTGGCTCTGCGAGACTCCTGCATTGCCAATCCCACCAGAAATATGGTACACTGGTACCCCTTGTCCAATGAAGGTATTCTTCTTCAGGGTGACCGGAAACCTGTTGACATTGAGTAATCGGATGGGAATACTGTCTGTTATTCGTACCAATGCCTTTCCCAGTAACATTCCTTTAGCTAGGATTGCATCGTCACAGGGTTCGATCACTTTAACGCAGCGTTTTTTCGTAACGTCATCACATATACCACTCACTATGCCTTCAGTTCGACCTGGCAACGTGATGTCCTCGGCCAATCGAATCCGATATATCTTATCATCCACATCATTGAACGGGATCTCTTCATTTCCCAGTCGAAGCACATCACTCTTCATATCCAGTTGGCATCCAAGTTTCTTAACTAGGTCCAATCCCAGGATGACTTCTTCCGTGATTTCAGCCACTAGAACTTCGTACCTTGCTGTTGTATTTCCCAATTCAATAGTGGAGAGGACCGATCCATAAGTTGGTATTTCCTGTCCAGACGCAGTTCGAAGTTTGATCATAACTGGACGAATTTTAGATCCTTTAGCTATTTCTGGACGCACAATGGTTCTGGTCGATCCAGTGTCTACCAGGATTTTCACATTTCGATCATTTATTTTTCCGGGAACTACTATGCTGGATAAATCTGTGGACATAATT
Organism: Myrrha octodecimguttata; assembly: GCA_958510865.1. NCBI lineage: Eukaryota > Metazoa > Arthropoda > Insecta > Coleoptera > Coccinellidae > Myrrha > Myrrha octodecimguttata. The sequence goes on from OY294060.1 coordinate 20,377,072, forward strand.
CCTCGGATTATCACTTCAGGGGTATCTACAGCTTGAGAAGATTTATGCCCCCCATCACCGGTCCTTTTCCGTTTACCTGCTGCGGCTCTTTTCCTACTTTTTGAGCCATTCATTGCAGTACCTGCACACAGCATCTTTTTTTTCATTACTCAATAATCTGCTGACTTCTTCTCTTATGACTTCTTCAACAGGTCGGTCTATTTCTTGGACTTGTCTTACACGAACGTGTCCTCTATGCGACGCCTGCTTCGCTGCCTCGAATTCTAAAGCCTGAGCCAAAGCATCATCTATGGTTTTAGGGCGTGCAAGTCTCAGAACTTGTTGTGTCTCACCGTCCTTGATTCCGTCTACAAAGGTTTGGATGGATAGCTGTTCAAGGAAGCTGTCTGGAGCAGTTGGGTACGCCAGCCTGACTAATCTAGCCGCATCTGCTTCAAACTCCTGTAGATTTTCTCCTGCTTTCTGCACCCGGTTCTTGATTTGGGCATGATAAACTTGTTGTAGATGAGCATCACCATATCTCATCTGAAGTTTCGATGTAAGAACTTCATAACAGGCTTGTTGGCTCTCCGGAATCGTTTGCAGGATGTTAAGAGCCTCTCCTCTTAGAGCTATTATCAATGCTGTGGCTTTTTCGTTATCGCTCCAACTATTTGCCAGCGCAGCAGCTTCAAATTGTTTTCGATAGGTCGACCATGGGACTTTTCCATCAAATGTCGGAGGCTTGATCTTCATTTTTCCACTTTCGCCGTTATTTTCCATTAACATGTTTCCATAGGGTGATGAAGCCGGATAATCTTTTCCAATTGACATTCTTTTCAAGAACTCTATTATTTTAGAATGCTGTTCAATCATTTCTGTTATTTCTTCAAATTTTCCGTTAATTTCTTCATATACTTCTTCGAATTTTCCGTCAACTTAATCATAAACTTCGTGAAATTTTTGGTCAACTTTATCAAATTTTTCATTCACCTCTTCCATTCCTCTCTTCATTTCATCTTTAACGGTTTCCATTTTCTCATCCAATTTGGTTGCAAATTGACTCACCAATTCATTGCTATTCCGAGAATTTTCCTCCATTTTCCGTGAATTTTCTTCCATTTTCTCATCAATTTTCTGAGAATTTTCTTCCATTTTCTCATTGATCTTCTGAGAACTTTCTTCCATTTTCCGTGAATTTTCCTCCGCCTTATTTTCCATTTTATCCATTTTCTCATTGATCTTCGGAGAATTTTCTTCCATTTTATCCATTTTTTCATTGAGTTTACTCAAGAATTCCATTATCGCCTGCGTCTCCATTGCGCTCTGCAGTCTTGTGGTCACTGGCATAAATTTCAGTCAATAGAATTTATTTATTCGATTCGAGCGATGTCGAACCGCACACCTGACACCAATGTAACGTTTTCTTCGTTTTCAAAACGTTTAGAATGATTAAACTATTTATTTACACTTATTTACACACTACTGTTCCAATAACTAAACAACTATTTCTATCAAAGTCTGTTCACAATTTATATCCACACTTATTTATTTTCACTGAACTCTTTCCGCTACGAATCACTCTGCTGAATTGGTCCCCGTGCTGCTCCACGCCTGCCCTTATATCACATGTGGAATTTCCAGCGATGTCTGGAATACTCTCGAAAGTCGGTGACTCATACGCGTCGCGAGCTTTCTGCAACATTCTAGAATAGACAGGGCCGTACTCGTCACAATATGATTGGAACTCTAGGTAAAACGATTTAAAAATAATATCTTAATAATTATATGTATAATTTGTGTCTCTTTACAGATAAATAGTGATTTACTGATTTACCAGAACCCCTGGTAATGGTAACGGTAGTTGAGAAATTCCTAGAATGCAGTGGTAATATGCAGTCCTGTCTGCCTAGAGATGAAAATGTGCCCGGATATATAGTGTTTAGAGTAGTGCAGTTCTATGCGTGTGTTGTTCCTGACAACTCTTTGGATAACAATAATGATTCGAAATGAGCAAACAGGAAAGACGAGATGAATATTGATTTGGAAAAACATTATTTCAGCCATTAGTGAGTATTATGTTTACAACTCAGTATTTTATGAGAATCAACCTCCTAACAATTCATTATTCAAGCAATATTTGAAAATGGAAAGAAAACCTATCGTGGATTTTTCATTTTGTATCTATTCCAAATGAAAAAAAGAGATAGAATTCTTATATATCATTTTCCAGTCGGTCAATCAAATGAACGTCTCAATAAAAATCAATAATAACAACACTGCCTTGTGAAAATTAAATTTCAATGCTTCAGATAAACACTAAATTACCTCCATTAATAAAAATATCCATACTATCAGTGATTTGCTTTGAATTCTTGCCCTTACATGACATGTTATCAACTGACATTTGACTCGAAGAAATGAATAATTCGAGGTGCTTTCTCAAAGAAAAAATAAGATGATTTGGGTTTTCTCTAGAAAATTTAAAGTAACGCATAAGTAATCGAAAAATAGAAGTATTTGAATGAATAATGTTATTGCTTATATTAAATCGTGATTATTTCACTTGACTACCATACTCACGTATAAAGTTTATTCATTATTAAGTTAAGAATTTTATGATCTGAACTTTTTAGTACCACAATAATGAAATGGGGAATAATTTTCATCGAAATTACCTCAGTTAATAAAATTATCCATAGTATCAGTGATTTGCTTTCAATTTCTGCCCTTCCATGACATCTTATCAACTCAAACCTTTTCTTAACTATCAACAAAACTGGGTAACAGTGATAACTATAGCAAAGTGAAGAAAGCTCCCAATTTATTTGTATTATTAACACCAGTGCACACGCTGAAATCGATTATATGTATGATTTGTATTTTTTTACAGATAAATATTGATTTACTGAGGAATCTGAGCCTCTGGTTATGGTGACGGTATTCAAGAAACTCGTAGAATGCTATGGTAATCTGTAGTCCTGCCCTCCTAGAGATGAGATTGTGTGAAAATGTGCTCGAATATATGGTTTTTAGTGTAGTGCAGTTCAATGTGTATATGCGAGTTGTTCCTGCCAACCTTTTGGATCATAATAATGGTTGGAAATGAGGAAGCAAGAAAGACGAGATTTGATGTTGAAAAAAATATATGGCTTTCAATTTTGGACTCAGCTGATGTCAGAAACTTGCCACAGAGTATGTTCATACGTTCGGAACACTTTAAGCCTAAAGATTTTGGTTTTCGAGTGAATTGTATCAAATATCTTAAAAATGATGCCTATCCTGTTCCTATTAAACAATTCTTTGGACTAACATCTTTAAGGTAAGTTTGTAGGAACTTCCAGGGATTTTATTTTAATTTGACCAGTTTAAATTTTGATGTTTCTAAGGAAACTTGTTTAGGAAAATTTCTGAAAATCATTATACTGATAACAGTTACCTATAATCTATTTCAAGCGATGGATCAAAAACTCCCGTCACAGTTAAGATTCTTCAAACTTACATATAGGCAAAGACTATTCTGTCAATTTGGATAACCGTAACTATAACCAGAGCTTTTGGTCCATCGCTTGAAATCGATGTATGATCATAATGTTTCCAATGACAGAGCTGTATAACTAGATGAAATAGGGAAATATATCAGTAATTATTGATATAGAAATATTTGTTTTTATATGTGTATATTTAGTATTATTTCAGTTAATTCATTGAGAACTTTTTTGCAGCTCAAGCTAAACGGTGAATGAAACTCCCAAAAAGGTGATTATGCAGTTATAATTCACTATATGAGAATGAATATTCAAAGACTTAAATTCACAGAGGTCAATTCTCATCCCTTGATGTAGAAATTGACCGGAATATTGATGCTATTGCTGGTTCTCCGAGAAGGAGGTGAAACTTGCAATTACTGTTGCAGTGCTGATTAATCATATTATATTATAAAATGGGAAATCTCCTGTTGTAATACTGGAGCAACCAGTGGAGCAGTTTGATTCAATACCGTCCACCTTTACTGGAAATCCATCTCCATCAAATATTAGAAGGAAAAGGTGAATTTTTCATTTGAACGCTCTATCCAACACTGAATTTTATAAACTATTTCTATAACTTCAAAAATATATACGACTAATTATAATGTTTTATTTAAGAAGCTTATGTGGGAAAAATACATACCAGTGATTTTTCTAAACCTGAGAAAAGGAAAATGAATATTATTAGGAAGAGAGTGCAGAGTCAAAATAAGAAGGTTTGCACATTACAGCAGTCTGTTCGGAGGATGAAGCGCAAAATCACCTCGATGGAAACGTTAATGTATTATAAGAGAGGAAAATTGCTTGTATTGCAGAAGCAACTATATCTGTATGTTTTCTATTCGTTCATTGTTACAAGTTCCTTAAATATTATTAGGCGAGGAGATCAATTAATCTTTAAATAGATCTAGAGCTTTAAACACTAAAATTATATTGTTCAGAAATGAAAAATTAAATTAATCTCACTCTCTATGCAGAAGATATTGTGGGATATATGTCTGGACATGGATACTTTAAAATTCATTTCATATCGATATTCAATATCACATCAGAATGTAGTATTTATTTATTTGTAATTTATTATTTATCAGATTTTAATTTTTCATGATGATGATACTTTACGTTCATACCTTGCACACTCTTTTTTTTCTCTTTCTTCTCTAAGAGTCAATTCAGAAGTAATATTACTGATTTATGTTTGTGAATGAATTCTGAAAGTAAAACTTTCACCATTGTTTTTTCATTCCTTATAAATACATTTTAAGATATATATTTTTGTACACAAAATTTAATTTTTTCTTAATAATCTGTTATTTTTGTGTGAATTGTGTTATGTATATAAAATTATACAGCATGAGATTTTGGCATTATTTCACTTCCCCTGTTCACGAATTCCATCAAAAGTATACGTAAGTTCCAACAAGTTGTGCTTAACTGAAATGACCAATTGAAAATTCCAAAAGTGCCTAGTTAGTAGGTCAATATTGCAGTAATCGGTATGATAGATATCTTTTCATGATTATAAATAAATTATATCTTCAGGAGTTCAAGAATGAGTGCAATTAATTATTATTGAAAAGCTCTCATTGAGTGTACAGGAACATGTTACTGAGAGTAAGTGAGGTTTTCAATGGGAGAATTGTATGAAAATGATTTTCTATTTGTTGTTCTGTGCCAATATTCTTCGCACAGTGCTTAGAAAAATCTAAAATATGAGAATCTTTGCACATATTGTCCACGCCAAACGCAGCTTTATTTCCTGATAGAAAGATTTGGTGGTCTTCTAATCATATCAAGCTGTTATGTTTCAATCAGGTACTGGATTGAAATTCGATACAATAAGTATTATAGGGAAAATAAAATTTTTAATGGATATATCTATTAAGAAACTTGATATTTGTAGAGTAGGTTTGGTTTTTAATTACTAAGGCTGAATTCGTGAATGGGTAAAATCCTATATGCGTTCATGATTTAATTTCAGATCCTTCAACAACGGCAGTACTTAATTTTCTGCAACACCCAAATGCACCAATAATTAATTTAATTTCAAATCCTTCAGCAACTGCAGCTCCACGCCACTGGTACCCGATTCATTTACGCAGTCGAAGTCTTTGCATTGTTGTCAGCTCAGGACTAGTTGATATTGCTGTTCTTGTCGCACTCATGGGAAATTGGTGGATATGTTGGCTTCAACAATTCTTGACTTTATGAATGACATGCCGCGTCTCCTCTTTCCTTTGTCTAAGGTTACATCCAACTCATCATAGTGATACATTGGATTATATAGACGTGGAAATATCATATAAGTGATATTCAAATTGTTATGGATCAGAATAATCAAGAGGAGATGTTAGTGGAGATGTAGATCGGCAAGTGCCACCAGTGATATATTCTGCTAACAACCTAATTACCAGTTCTGTCTATGGTACTTTTATAATATGTCCGATCTGAATGAGGTGTACAATAACAAAAAAATAAATTATTTCTAAATGGAATATTACATTCATTCATAACGTAAAACAAATATATAATTGTCACTACCCCAATTCAAATAGGGTAGTTTCAGAATTTAAATACTCTATAAAAGAGCGATTTAATTTTCAATAATTCAATCACTACATTATTTCCCTTTCATCATATTTTTACTCGGAATCGAGTGCTTCTTTATTCATCAATCATCATTCATTTCTTCCTCATATCCAAATAATTTAAATGAAACTAAACTTTTGTTGAAATTAAACACTTTCGATTATCAAATTATTAATAAACCAAGCAAATTATAGGTTCAAATACTGTATGTATTTGAACGGTAGATTAGTTAATAGGAAATTGCAAACGTAAGCTGAAAAATTTCAAAAAGCACTGCCGTGAAGGTAGCGGATTTTGCGCGCACGTTCAAATTCGTTGCTGAAGCGGTCATCTACATTGAACATGCGCGCAATAGTTGCTGCCTTCACGGCAGTGCTTTTTGAAATTTTTCATGGTACAAATCATTTGCTGTCTCTACTCTTTTTACGGTTTGTATAAATGTCCCACTTCTCATAATTTTTGTATTTCTTGCAGACAGCTGAGCAGAACTTGCAAACTGAACAGAACTTTTATTGTTTCAATAAACATTTGCCAACTAACATTTTCATGCTTTCATTTCACCATCGCATCCTCCAAAGCCGACTTGAAGATGAAAGTTGAAAATTCAATATCTTGAACATAACTCCAGAAAAATATCGAGAATACTATATTTTTGAAATTTTAATTCCGAGCTCTATCGAAATATGTAAAGTTTACGGGGTGTCCCATTTGAAAAAATAATTTCCTGGATATATCTCATAAAATATCAGTCTGCAGAAAATTCAATTAACTGAATTCTACGTGAGAAGTTGTTACGAGAATGTTTTCACAGAAATTAAATTTTCAGCAGAAAAAAAATTACAGCAATATGTTTAAAATGTACATTTTCGGAAAACACCTGCTAACTATGTAACGGTGATAGCTATGAAGTTGCGGTTTTCACCAAAGAAGTTCTCATGAAAATTGGCCCTCAGACACCGACATCAGTATTCGTCTATCTGATACAAAAATAGGAGTTCCCCTTCAAAAGTATTCAATTTGGCCGACCCTGTACAATATTTGAACAGAAATGAACTTCATGAGACATAGTAATTTCAAATACTCTGAGTGACGAATATTGGAAAAGAGAGATGTCAGGCAGAATATCTCGAAATCCGTTGATATTTTTGTGGAAAAGATATGTATGAAGTATATTAAATTTTTGTGTTGTCACCGAAAAAGTGATAAGAAACTCAAGTTGGCATTTAAAAAACAATGTTGGAACCACCTAGAAAAATAAAGCACACTGTGTGACCAAAAATATTTTTAATTTGTCGAGTTTGAGCGGTAGCATCATAAAAAACCAGACTCCTATTTGTTTTCGTGAATAGAGATATGAAACACCGCGTCACTGTTGCAGAAACCTGTATATCAAAATGAACAAAAAACTTGAAAGTTTGGATTCTAATGTGCGAACTCCTTTCACAGTTCTAGAAGTTTGGAATTGGTTCTGAAAACGACTGAGACAGGAGTACTCAAATATCGAACCGGTTCTGAAATGAACCAAAACATAAATTCGGAATCACGAATGCTAGAACAATTACGATCATTTCTAGACTAGAAGCCAAAACAAGCTGAAACCCCAATCTTCTGAAACACTTTGCATCTGACAGCATCATTACACTGTGTAGCGTTATTATACAGTTAAGAATAAATGCTTGAAATGTTTTTGATGCAAATGGTTGAAGAACATGGTAAGAATGCGCAATATTGCCATTTTTTATATTGAAGAATTAAAACTGATATGGACTGAAAACTGAAAACGTTGATATTATCGCGCATCCTAACAAAAAAATTGAGTGTTTACATGCCGATAAAAAATTTTCAAAAATTATCACTGAAGCCTGCAGAACGATCCCCGTTTTTTCCTAAATTTCACGCATTTTTAATATTTCTCGCGGCTATTTGCAACGTGAAAGCATGCAGACTGCATGCAGGTGCCTGACCTCGAGATATTCACGGAGGATTTTGAAACTTAAATGTGGCTGTATTGCTGGAATCCGCGAAGCTGTAATTTATCAGTTGATGGTACTGTTTGCCCTTTATACCCAAACTGACGGCCTTCTTTCATTCCTGAAAATTGCCGCTACTTGAAACCACCTGGCGACTTTCAGCGCCAAACATTTCCTCCAGACGTTCTTCATGTTTATAAACGCTCAGCCTGACAGAATTGTCTTCACATTTGCATATCGTTTGAGGTCCTGCACGGCTCAAAATTCACAAATTATTATCCAGGGTGTGCTTAAAATGCTGAGGGTTTTTAGGAAATCCAATTAATTTCTCGTAATTGGAATGAGATACGGAAAAAATTCAAACATAAATTTCAGTATAACAACAAAGCTCCTTCTCGAAATTTTAAAATTAACATCGACCCACCAAAATAAGTTTCTGCAGGATAACAGGGAACAGTGTTCCGGATAAGATAAAACCCTGTAGATTTACAATCGAAATTGGCAATTTGCATTGTGTGAACTTCAATTATATATCAAGATGCTCTCTGAATTCACATCTGAAATAAGCATTTTATGTTCTAGGAAACGATGTGCTATCGTTTTGCCAAAGGGTCTGTAAATTTCGAATATTTTCCCGAAACTGATATCAAACGGCTAGGCACTCATTGATAAAGCATCCGACATTCCGATATCTGAATTAATTTTATCTTGACGATGGCCGGCCATCGCAACAATAATTAGGAAAAGGAAAGAGCTGGCCAAAGTTTGTGAATTAGTCAAATCAGCAAAACAGTTTGAAGTTTTTAGGTTATTTCCCCAATAACTCAGGATCTACTGACGCGATCGAATTCACACCGACATGTTTATGGGTTGTGGCATAACGATGCGCAACATTATGCAAGTTTTCGAAAAAATCATTAGATATTGAGTTAGAGATTCTTCCTTGCTAACCATTTAATTTCAGAAATAAATCAGAACCAATTTTCAATGGGAATGTATATCTGTGGAATCATTGGGTTGATTTCGCACATTCGCGAATTCAGCCACTGTAATTAATCTCCACACCTACTCTACAATTATCAAGTCGCTCAGTGTACTCTTCCGCAAGCAATTTTGTTCACTATCATCGGTTAGAACGGCCGTAAATACAATTATTTCCAGAAAAAGCGACTTAGGGCGGGTATAATAAACTAATTTGATAGATAAATAGAAGTTGACTTGTGAAGTCTGGTTCAAAAATGAGAGATAATTGCTCTATGTGGTAGCAATAAGTTTTATAATACCGACCCTTAAACATTCGATATTTGTGGAGTAGGTTTTCGGTTCAATCTTGAAGGTCGAATTCGTGAGTGGGTAAAACTTGCCCAATGATTCTGTCAGATTATATTTTTTCAATATTTTCAAAAATGCAGATCAGATCAAATTGAAATCAAGTATTGATTCGAAAGAGATAAGGTGTATGCCGAATGTCCTGGAGACCATATGAAATGATAAAAATAATGATAATAATGAATTAATTGAACCAGTTGAAATGGAATTATCTTTTTATCAGGGAGTGAAGCTGCGTATTGTGACGTAAATACTTAAATAAAATAGGTGACAGCATTGTCAATGAATTTGAACAAGCACGAAAAATCTTCTTACTTCGCGTCAGTGCTTCTGTAGAAGTTTTTCATGAAGTCACAGTTTATTTTAAGCTATTGAATTGTTCATGTCATTTATCTCTAGAAGAATAATCATTCTATAAAATGTGATAAATGTTGATAAGAGGAGAGGGTTCGTCATCGCAAATTATGGTTATGGAGGAGCTGATCATTAATGATTACATAATAGAATTGCTTGTTCCGAAAATAGGAATGAGGTTCAGAGTCATCTGAAAAGTGAGGGGCTATGGTGTAAATTATACAATTTCCATAGCTATGATTTATAATTATGGTTTTCTTTTAGATAATTCGAAAAACTATCATTATCAGAAGGTAGTTATGGTGGTAAGGAACCAACTCCAATTACCTTCACGCTCTCCAACGATTTTCAAAAAAAATTTGAGTATTTCAACTGATATCTCATTTTATTCAAAGGATTATACAGTGCGCGTCAAAATAATGGAACAAATTCATTATCTCAGAAGAAAAATATTTGGCAACAAAATCCTGAAACAGGACAATTTTGTTTCACTTTTACCAAATTTATGTGCATTTTTGAAGGATTATTTTGCACCCTGTGCCATCCCCATTATCCCTCCTAATTTCTTGAATAGGGAAAGTGGGTCATGTGGTACTTTTTTAGCAAGGTCTGTGTATCTTCTTTACAGGCGTGCAGAAATTTTCAAGAAAATTTTTTTTTCATGCATAAAATTTAGTAAAATTTGACCTGTTTCAGGATTTAGTTGCCAAATATTTTTCTTCTGAGAAAATGAATTTGTTCCATAATTTTGACGCGCACTTTTATCGTGAAAGATATATCTACTCAACAGGCAGATATGTTGTTAAACGTCAGGTTACAACATATTTGATACAATCGAATGTTCGTTCACATGAAAATATTTATTGTTGATTAGCAAGTTATGTGATTTTATATGACTTGGTAACTTATCTGATGTAGATGATTTATTCGCTATAGGTAAAAATATATTTGTTACACGAACAAATCATTTGTTTAACAGAAGTGAAAGTTTGCATTCAGAAAAAATGGAATTCTCAACCAGAAACATATTATTGAATTCAAAAAAGTATACTCGATGAAGGCTATTAATTTAACAATTAAAAAATACAGATTTTTTTTACTACAGAAAAATCCTGTTTCAATTGTTTGAAACATATTAATGGGCAATAAATTCATTAAAAAAATTTGACCATTCGGTACACAGCGTGCCAAGACAGTAACATAACTCGTTAATAATTCTTTTACGAAGAATTATTAAGGAAAATCCTCGCACCCGTCGATTTCTTGAATTCGATTTTCTTGAATTCGATTTTTCTCACCTTCTGCACCCCGCACCCCACAAATTTATTTTTTCAAATGGGAAAATATGAGTTGTGATATCTACATAAAATGAAAGGTAATTTGATGACCTATTAGACGATATGACTAAAAGTAGATTGGTTGTGGCGTTTGTCCATTAAAAAATTAGGAAATATTTACAATATGTGATTGGAGAGTACTGCAATCAGACCATTATTATTTCACTAATTATTATTCAGGGAAATCCACGAATCCATGGATTCGTAATTACGTAAGCAGGTCTACCTATGCTTCTTTGAATTTGAAATCTCTCACCTTTTACGCTCCACACCTCTATACTGTTTTTTTCAAATATTAATATTTAGATTGTGATATATTAAATGAAAGGGTATTGGATTCTATATTGACCAGGGTGACTGAAAAAAAAAATTTTTGATCTATTATTTTATTATAAAATTAACAATTTGTGATTGCTGTCAGATTCTTATTCTTGAAATAATGAATATTGAGAAATATCCTCCTTTCCGCTGATTTCTAATTTGAAAGTTTGTGAAATGCATGCAGTTTTAAAAATTGAGGGTTTATATCCTTAACCCTCAACAGTTTTTTTTTATAAATATTGCTTGTGATATATCGCATCAGAGGGCATTCGATGAACAATTCTGTTATGTGAACGAAAATAAAATGTACCTTAGAATTCTTGCAATGTGTTTGTTGCTTTTCACTCAATTGATTCATATGGAAAATTCTCGGAAAATATGATACTATTGGCCTTAGAGAGATCAGTTAGCAACTCAAAAGATACCATACATTTCGTCATCTTTAGTTGACCAGCTAGATTGACGAAAAAAAATTTTTCCAACGAAAACTAAAATTTTACCTAACCTCCTCACTTTGTTTCGAGAACAACTTATCTGTGGAAGCGACACCATCCTTGTCTGTTTATTGTTTTATTTGCGATGTAAGAATTTCGAGGTGAGTTTTATTTTCGTTCACATAACTCAGTTGATCATCGGCTCTTGATTCGATAGATCACAAGCAATATTTTTCCAATTGAGAAAAATTGATGGGATTAAGAGTTTGAACCCCCAAATTGAAAACTGCATGCATTTCTCAAAAATCGAAAATAGAAATCGGCGGGTAGGAGAATATTTCTCAATATTATATCAGAAATTAGAACCTGACACCAATCACGAATCGTAAATTTTGTAATAAAAAAATAGCTAACCAGATTCTTTTTTCAGTCACACCGCTCAATGTGCAATCAAATGTCCCTTCATTTGATATATCACAATCCATATATTTCCATTTGAAAAGAACAGTGAAGGGGTTTGGAGCGTCAAGAGTGAAAGAATTCAAATTCGAAAAAGCATAGAGAGATCTACTTTCGGAATTGCAAATTCATGGATTTGAGTATTTGCCCTAGTAATAATCAATGAAACAATAATGGTGTCCTTGCCGCACTCTCCAATCATAAATTGTAGATTATCTCCTAATTTTTTAATGATAAACAGTCATAGCCAATTCTACTTGAAGCCACATCGCTGAATAGGTAATCAAATTACCTCTTATTTGATGTATCACAATCCATATATTCTCATTTGAAAAAATAAAAGTAGTAGGGTGTGCCCCGTAGAGGATGAGAAATATCAAATTCAAACAAGCACAGGATAAATTGCATTTGAAAACAAAAATCGATGGGTGCGATGATTTTGCTTAATGATTATTGACGAGTTACGTTACTTTTTTGGTACGCTTTACCTTACATACCTAGTTAAACTTGCGTAAGTAAGTAAGGGTCCTATTCAAAGCTGAGTATTCCTTTGCAGCTTATATTATTTACTCATTACGAACAAATGTTTCTTTCTGTGTTGAATTTGTTTGACAGATTGAATTAATGAACATATTGGATCGTACATTTTCAGATATTTGAAACTCCCAACGTAAATATATTGTATGCTCAGAATAAACTATATCGGAACGAAAAATAAATATATTGTCACACAAAATATATTTATGGCTGCAACTAATAGGAATATCGACTCTGAAATAAATGTTTGTGCGAATAAATTTTTGTTACGAACGGCACCTGCAGTTGCACTTAAATGTAATTAGGTGTATTCGTCCGCCTGCAATGTAACTGCCAAGTGGACGCATACCTTAAGCATAGATATATTGAGAAATATTCTTCTTTCTGTATTTGTCCTGAAATGACCAGAAAAGTTGAAGTTGAACTTTTCCCTCATCGCTGATCCTGATATTTCTTCAACCTATAGTTATTTGCGATCCTTGAACGATGCATGAATCCCGTTCATGATCTATATAATCAAACGTGAGGCAATAAAACCATCTCCGTCATATATAATACGGAATTTCCTATTCTCTCTGAGCAATTCATTGCGAATTCAAGAGCATGTTTCATCGCTATGTTGCAGGAGCCTAAGTTATTCGGGTACTGATATAATACTTGCTGTTTAATTTATTCAGATGAAATTCACCCTCTGCCCCATTGGGAAGACAACACGAGTCTTCAATTTAGACCATAAATTAGATTTTGAATTTAAGTGGCGCAAGTTCAGGCTACTGAAATATCGATAATATCGTTACGTTAACGAAAGCTCAAATCTAATAAATTGTGGCAAAATGCTGATCGTATTTCTGTATAGAGGGTGTCCAGTTAACCTCAAACAATATTTTAACTAGTGATAGACCAAATTATAACCGCTCAGAATATAGAAAAAACTTTAGGTGAATTTTTCACCGTTTTCGAGGTATGGGCATTTTGGAACTCCAATCGCTACCTTTCGTCGATGTTTTGGATACCATATCTCTGAATTGGAACCGATTAGACCATTTTTTTTCTGAATATTGCTGATGAGTGTTGCTTTTCGGACGTGTAAAAAAATTCCAAAATTCATACAATTTTTCGAGAGATGGGCATTGAATGATAGATTTTACTTCTACCTATTTCATTCACGTAACTCCGACCAGATTTTCTGATGAAATCTAAAACCACGTGAATGTGAACAAAACATGCGCATTTAGTCAAGTCTCCAAAATTGTATAAAACATACTCTCATTGTTTCTGGAAAAGGTGATATTTCCGTTACGGGGATATTCTTGTCTAAACGTATGAAATGATGAATTAAAGATTAATAGTAAGGAATATATTGCTTCAGAATCATCAGAAAAATAAAAAATTACAATTTAATATTTTTTTCTAATTAATATCATCAAACTAGACTTTCAACAAACTTCATTAACAAGCTTTCATATAAAGTGAACTGTTTTCAATATTTTTTGATGCAGATATGACATTATTTCAAGAAGAACTTTTTAAACCATGCTTTGCCACCTCACCAACGATGCTCGGAGTGACCATATGTATACACCATTGCAATTGCTCCACGTCAGTTGAATTTGACTGTAGTGTAGCCTTGTTCTATTAAATAGGCCTGGTGGTTCTTCATACTATATCACGTCTCCATCAGAAAAGTAAGAAAACAATCCAGTTTTGCCGTAAATATAAATTAATAAGTTGGCCCATTAAAGAACCTAACCGCGGCATTCCGATGCGCGAACTGCCCTAAAAATACGGACATAGGCATTTTGACAAACGATAGAATGCTATTTCCCTACAAAATGCGCGCAAAAAGATTTGAAATTGTAGTTTTAATTTTTCTGATAAATTCGAAGCAATAGATTCATTACTATCAATCATTATTTTATTCTTCTATTTTGAAAAATTCGCACCAGAATACTCTTTTCGTCAAAATTTAGAAAGATTAGGATTCTCTATCAACATGAATATTACCCCTTCCAGAAACAATGAGAGTAGTTTCAAACAATTTTTCGAGACAGGACGAAGTGCGCATATGTTTGTTGTGAATATTCACATTCTCGTGGTTATGAATTTTGTCAGGTTATCGGGTCAAAATCTCGAGAATAAAATAGGTAAAATTCAAATCTATCATTTCATTCTCATTTCTGGAAAACTTGTATATCTTGAAAACGTTTTTATACGTCTAAAAAGAAACACTCATCAGTAATGTTCAGGAAACAAATTTATTGAATCAGTTTCAGTTTAGAGACATGGTATCCAAAACATCAAGGAAAGGAAGCGATTTTTCACGAATTTCCAAATGACCATTATCTCGAAAACGATTAGAATTTCACCTAAAATGTTTTCGATTTACACTGATGATCCTGCACATCAGGCGTACGATCGTGTATTCCCTACTGAATTGTTCCCTATAAATGGCCGTTATTATGATAATTGTCCGCTTTTGATTAGCTTTGAAACACGCAAAAACGATTTCCGATAGGAAATGTGGCTTTACTCGAGGACAAACGATACCTTCTTATATTACCTGTAGGTATATGGTAGGTTTAGGATGAATATAATCATACTTATTAAATACTCAAGTAAGTAAGGTTTATGTTGAAAAACCAAACGGAAAAATATAGTTTTTAAATAATAACTTTGAAATTTGTTGATATATTATATTCCTTCTCAACTTCAAATTGAGACTTAAAATTAGAAACCTCGAACTGGGAATGATCCTTTTCGAGTTGAGTGTATTGACCGCATAATTTATTCAAAACTGTCTAATTTCATTTTGTAGAACCGGATCGAGGTACACTATTTCAATAATCCGAAGCAAGTACTCATCATATTTCAAAGAATTTCTTCATTCCCAATAATCTTCCAAATTAATGAATGGTAATGTATAACGTAAGTAGCATAATAAGTGTAGGAAAAAAACTGTAACGATATCTCCGTGACCATAGCGCAGACTCCTTCCATTAACAAACTCATCTGACATAGGCACACCCCAAATCTACCATCTAAAGTCTCAAATCTACATATTTCGGGATTTATCGACTATCGAGTTCACTGGTGGATGACTAGCCAGACCGAGCATAATTTGATCAAGAATTCTTGAACTGAAATTTCAAAATTTCAGGCGTTTGTTCTGAGTATGAATGTTATGATAGCTCCCTTTATGAGTATCAAGGGCGCAAATATTCTCATGAATATTATCACTACGCGCAGAAAATCGGCTGGTATAATTGTGCAGACATTCATCAAAAAGTTAAAAATACCTGATTGAAATTTGAAAACTGATGTTCAGCACGAATTATTTTCAGGCCCCCTTGTAAGATAATCATATTGAACATAATAAGAGCGTCTGCCAATTACAGGCTTGTTCACTAGATTTCTCTGACGACTTAGATTGACAGATAGAGCGTTCAACTACTCAATTTGGAACTTCTAGGGTGAATGAGCGTACATATTTGCAGAACCGAATGCCATTATTACATAATGAGTTCCTATTTTTAAATTATGATGCATCGTCATATATGATTCTTAGCGGATCCCAGATAGTGGCTCCAGAATCGTATAGGGCGGCTGACATGTGTGTGATTTTGTATGGTAATTACTTCTCGCCCCTTATTGTACCACAGGTTCATGCACCATAGCACCGTTCTGCAATATGAAGCTTGGATTAAAAAGTCATAATTTCCGAGAAAAATTCATAATTTTGCGCCGCTAGTTACCTTGTGCCCGTAGCAAATGCCTGCTTTTCAACGCTCTAGATTCGGCCCTGTCATTTTGAGTATGGAATTGCTTGGTCCAGTTCTGATTGAACTTAAAACCTGCCAATTCAAATGTGTTTATTTCTAGATGTAATATTTCGAACATATTAAAACTGAATGTTTTAATTTTGAAACTGAGAGATTTCAGTTTGGAGTTGCGAAAAAATATTTTTCATACAGAGTAAAAGATATTTCATAGTCCAGTGGTTTTCAATCTGTACAAACGGAGCCGTGGGATATTTTATTATATGCTCTATAATTATTCCATCTGATTACGATTGCCTTACTAAGTGAAGGGTGCCATGATATTGTCGGTTGAAAACAGTGCCACAACTCAGAAGTTTGAAGGACATGCGTCATATGTGTTAAGAGGAATATTGATTTGGTTGCGAGAAAAGCGTCCCCAATTTTTATGCCAAGTGCCAAAATCGTGAAATACTGAAATAGCACTCAGTACTTCGGTATGGTCGAATAAGAGGTAGTAGTTGAATGAATTCAATATTGAACAATTGTTTAATATTAACTATCCAGCAAAATGAGCGTCAGCTGCCGATTCTTTGTTGGAGGAGGGGTCGACAGCTTTTTGAAGTTGTTAACAAATTTGAAGAAGAAAATATTGTTTTAGCATGAAAAAATATGAACATCAAATAACTATTTTGAGGCAAATTCATTCGGTGAAAAATTTCCCTTAAAAACGGTAGGGTGCCTTCCTTACCTTAAGGTATGATACTCATAAATAAGAATAGGAATTTAAGGACATTTCCCAATTTCTTACTCCTAAATTTTAATCCGAGTTTTTGGAGGCAGCCTGAAGTCTGGATAGTTCTGTATTTGTTTGAATGGTGGGAAATTTTCGAATGTATATGTCAAATAAATGGCCTCCTTTATCCATCCACGAGTTTCACAAACGTATTTTATTCAGTAAATGCACGGTTCAAGATTTTTGAGTTAATTCTCTCGAAAGTTTCTTCACAAGATATGATCATCCTTCAAAATCAAATTCCGAAATTTTCATTTATTTCGATATTCAAACCTTCAAAAAAAATGTGGATGGAGCGAACCAATATTGTAATCAAACAACTACAAATATAAGGATATGTTAAGGTCGAAAATGAAGAAGTTGAACTTCAGCCAACTCAATAGATAAGAATTCATGCACCGAAGAATCCAACATTGGGCAGCGTGGGTTTAATAGAAAACGAAGCGAGGTTTTGTGCGCATATCCTAGAAAACCGCATAATATAGTTTTGCCAAAAGTTCTGTCAATCTCCAATTTTCTGCCAAATAAAGTCTTGCACAACTAGGTTGGATACACTGACTCAGAATTCAATGGCAAATTCAATTCTGACCGGCCGGCCGGACGTTGCCCTAATAATTTTTAAACTAGTTCAGTAACGAGTATTTTCAGAAACTTTTTTTCAGAAATGTTAAAATATTTTAAAGAAGAAATTTTTGTGGGGAAACCATTCAACGGATTTCAATTAACTTTGGAGCAGAACTTAAGAGCACTGTTCAGCAACAGTCAGCTACGTTAATTAGATACATTGTTAATTTCCGGAGATATTGGGAGGAAAATATGTAAAATTCTGTGGTAATTATATTCTTATCCAGGTTATTTCCGAAATAACCCCAAGAATACTAAGCCGATCACGATGAAGCTTGGTAGCTATGCGGCAAATGTTGGTGCAAAAACTTGTGAAATTTCCGTTATGTTTGTGTCATTAGAAAAATGAAACACAAGTTCCGTTTAATTCCCAAATAAAATTAACATTGAGCTATATTGCTAACATACCGGGTGGTTCGAGAAGACTGTGAGTTAGAATATTCCGAACAAATATCTGAGATGAATACTTGAAACTTCGTAGTTGACCGCTTTTGAGAAGGATGAATTCTCGGAAAACATTTCAAATCCGTTCGATTTCCGCTTTCAGCAGAAATGATACCAATTTTTGTTTTTTGAATGACCTAACCAGTTTTTTCATCGACTATCAGATTATCCATCGAATTGTATATTATTTCAATGTTGCATTTGCATGAAATTTCGATAAAATTGATATGAAATCTGAAAGAACCCTCAAATTTTACTCAAATGGGTCTTCATTCCAATGTTGATATTTTCGAGGTTTTTGCATGGAAATTTCTAATTTTCTAGATTCTATCGAAAACATACACATAATGCTCCTTCGTTATTTTGAAATCCATTCATTTTACAGGGTGGAATCTACGTCGAAAAAATCGTATTGGTGTAATATATACTATTGATTTGAAATGCCTATTTTCCGAGATAAAGGGCAAACTATCATTTTCGTCTGGATAAAGGTCTGATACTGGTTCACATTTATTGATTTTCTCCATTCTTCAGAAGCCAATGTGGAGAAGAAACGACATTATTCGAATAACGTTCCCCGAAGGAAAAATTCTAAGCTCTTTAAGAAAAATGATTAAACATTACTGGCCATAAACTGTAGACATACGTTTGAAAGATCGAGTATATAATATCTTGAGAATTTCCTGTAACATAAAATAATATAATTTTGAAGGTTTTTCCTGGTTTGTCATCCTCACTTTCTGAAACTGAAGAATCAAAAAGATATTAATTCTGCAAATTTTCCGTTTGTCAGATGAGAGGGTTACATTTGTATTCTGAAACTTTGCAGTTCGCTTCATTTATCGTTTATATCACTGATGACGAATCCGAATTGATTCTTCTCTAGCCAGTCCTATTTAGTATTTCAGGATCACTTTCAGCTCGATATTCGAGAATTATGGAAGCTTGAGAAAAATGTATCGCTCACGTTTCCCAAAACTAATCTCGTAAAAACGTTGACTTAGTTACTACGACAGATGAATCAATAAATTAATTTTATAATGAACTGGCAATTTACTTACTGAGAAGTAACGTCCTTAAAGCCCATCCTATTCTTCCTACCGTCATACTTGGAGATTCAGCAATAGGCTCGGCAGGGTTTGGTTGATCAGGTGACGCCGATCTCCTAGGTGGGGATGAGCTTGACTGCATTGTTCCTTTTCCTATACTGACGTTAGTGCCAAAACCTGAAAAATGGAACCTGTGATAAAATGCTGCAAATTTAACACAAGGGTTCATTATTTACTCAGATATATAATAATCCAATACCATTGATATCTTAAATGAAACTTATACAGCGTGCCAAAAAAGAAATGTAAATCGGCCATAATACTTGTGCGAAGAATTATTGAAAAATATACTCACACCCGTCGATTTTTTATTTCAAACCCAATTTATTTTGTGCTTTTTTGAATTCAATATTTCTCACCCCACTACTTTATTTTTTCGAATGGAAGTATATGGATTACATCAAATGAAAGGTAATTTGATTAGTATTGAATTTGTTTTGCCGTTTCTAAATGAAAAATCAGGAAATAGTTTACAATTTGTGATTGGAGAGTACTGTAATCAGACCATTATTCTTTCATTAATTATTGTTAAGGGAAATCCTCGGATCCATGGATGTGTAACTTGAATTGAATTAATAATTAACTTTCATTTTCGTTCGCATAATTGAATTGATCATCGAATGACCTTTGATGCGATATATCACATGCAATATTTTTCCAAAAAAAAAACGGTTGAGGTCTAAGGGTATATGCCCTCAAACTTCGAAAATAGAAATCGGCAGGTAGGAGGATATTTTTCAGTATTTATTATTTCAAAAATAAGAACCTGACACCAATCGACAATTGTTAATTTTGTATTGAAAGAATAGCTTAACAAATTCTTTTTTCAGTCACACCGCTCAATATGCAATAGAATGTCGTTTCATTCGATATATCATAATCCATACATTACTGTTTGGAAAAAACAGTCTAGAAGTATGGAGCATAAAGGGTGGGAGATTTTAAATTCAAAAAACATAGGGAGACTTGCTTTAGGAATTGAAAATCCATGGATTCGTAGATTTCCCTCAATAATAATGAGTAAAAGAATGATGGTCTGATTGCACTTCTCTCCAAACACAAATTGTAAATGATTTCCTGGTTTTTATCGAAAAAACGGCACAACAAATTTTTGTTTCGTCATTTCGCTGAGTAGGTTATTAAATTACTATTCATTTGATATATCACAAACCACTTATTTCTATTTAAAAAATAAAGTAGTGGAGTGAGGGGCGTAGGGGATGAGAAATATCAAATTAAAAAAAAAACAGGATACATTGCTTTCGGAATTCAAAATCGACGGGTGCGAGGATTTTCCTTAATAATTGTTCGTTCAAAAATCATTAACGAATTACGTTACTTTTTTGGCACGCTGTATACTATTCATAACTCATTGGTTTTTCACCTTAAAATTTGCAACGTTTTCCTTTATGCCTCGGGAACCACTGCTCAGAAATCATTCGAGTGAAAATTTTTAGGCTTAGTTATGCAACAGTTATTACCATTGAACGTTTCATGAACACTCGGTGGTAGGTTTTCGGAAAATATTTTTTTTCCTCTAATCCCCAATTTTAAGCCCTTAGGGTTCACCGATCCTGCTAAGAATCTTAAAGGATCAATGCCAAGCGACACACGATTTTTAAAACAGTTTAACGAATTTCAGAGAAAAGCCCCGGAAAACGGACAGCGGACGGACGGATTTTTTTCAATCATTCAAATCCACAAACTTCAAAATGTAAACTGTGAAATTTTCAGGGATGGTATTTTGGTTGTTCGATCACCAAGGTTTTTACTTGATTTCATCAAATAATAAACCAAAAATCGGGCAAATGATATATGAATAAGTGTTTTTCACGAAGTCGCTGATAATATGGATAAACTTCGGTTGAAAACTTAATTGCAAAACAACAGGTCAAAATCTTCTTTGAGAGGGACGAATTTACATCATAAGCTTGTTCAGAAGAAAAAACTGTCATGATGGTGGCATCAACCCACAACGGTTTTTGAATAGTTGAGTGTTGATAAGGTTTGGAAGTTATTTATGCTTAACATATTTGTATGAAGATATTTTCGAATATTGAGGACATTGCGCGAATGCTCTAGGGAACGGCTGGCTGTCATTGTATCCAAATGTCTGTAACTGTCGTATTTTTGACCGAAGACGATTTCAAACGACTGTAGGTTGGACTCACTTATGACTGTCCAAGGACACGATCGCTGTTGAACAGAGCAAGCTCGAAATTCTTTCGACGAAACTCTTTTGTAAACTTTTAACTCCAATCAAACACTTCATGAAACTCTCCGACTAGAGCATTGTTGTCATATATTCGTGGCCACAATAATTTTCATCTCAATTGAACTTTTGTTCAGTTTCCTTCTTGTTATTGGGTAAATAAGGTTCAAATAACCACTTATAATTCAGCTGACTTGATGTAAATGCACCATAAAAATTTTATTTTACCATGAGTCAGTCGGAATGTAACAACCAAATGTGTAATATATTTTGTGAAAATTGTTGTGCTAACATAAAATACATCATTTTAAAATAACTATTTGAATTCACTGTGGATAGAATACTGATAACAAAACAGTGTGTATCTACTCTCTAATCGACTTGCAATGTGTGCGTCTAAAGCATGTTTCGGAAACCACGTTTCCTTCGTTCAAAGACATGTCGTTATACATTATATATCATTTTTTTTCTGTTTTCGGAAATAAATGCAAGACATTGTCAGAATCTTGTTCTACCGAACATCTGAATACAGTACAGCAATCTTATATTTTCCTGGAATTTCCTTAACGACAGGAAAACTGATAAAGGCTCTCCATCATATCTATGTATAAAAATGGTGTTCTTGCTGATTTTGATGAGGAAATTTTGTAGTTGTTTCTATTATATTTCTCTAGGATTTACGTTTACTCACCAGAAAGGGATATTATGTTCTTGGCTGTGAGCAAAACATTGGATGTTGAAAATTGCCCTTGTTCTTTGGATGATTTTAGCAGTAAATTGATGGCACTCTCAAATCGAACCGAATCCGGTCGAGAATTTTTGTTCACCCTATTCATGGAAAGAGGCTAGTAGTTCACTGGTTTTTTCATGTAAACCCTTCATGTTGAAAACACAAGTTATATATCCGTGACATAGAAAATTACGGACCCATCAACAAGATCTCATATTTGTCCACGGTATTCAACTGTATAGTTACTTCCAAGGTAACTCCAATATTCGAGCATATTATATTGAGTTAATAGCAGGTTTCGTTTCAAAAAGTCCACAACTACTAATCGTTTTGCGTATATTCATAGATTGGGTAGAGCGCTCAACAGCGGACACCATGTGGACTCCGTTTATACGGCATATGAAAGAGTGGCCCCATCGAATTATCAAATTGAAAAAGGAGGCACTTCAACCTAATCAACAAATTCTCCTTCTCTGCGCCGATGACTTAAAGCTCTTTCAGGTGTATCAGATATTTAAATTGTTTGTTGATTTAACTCGACCTCGAAGCGTTAGTAGCTTGTTGTGTTAACAACGGAATAGAGCTTAACCTCACTAAGTGTAAAGGTATGCGATTTTTCAGTGGCAAGTATCCAGGATCCCTAATCTTGAAATCTGGGAGGTGAAAAAATGGGCGTGTTGACGCTGTTGCCAAGAATACGCGGTGCATTCATACCATCGTAGTCAAGAATAAAGACGCAGTTTTTTAATTATAATATTTCAGTGCTACATTTCAACGCATTGGAGGTATTTCGATTCCAAGCTTGGTTTCGTTTTCCATATTAAAAAAACTATTGAAGAACGTTACATGAAATACAAAAGATTTCAAAGTACATCGGTACTATAAAAATTTCATATGTATATGTGTTTTGATATAGGTGAAGTTCTAATATTTGGTCTCCATACTTCCGGGTTCACATTGATCATAAGCGGGGCTTCATTCGAATGAAACAGATTACGAAATATTGATCGCTGATCCTCAAAGACTTTACAGGATGAAAGAGAAAATTTTGGGATGTTGTTTGCTTATAAGCTCCGCAATGACTTCATTGATTGTCCCTATCTTCTCGCAAGCTTAAATTTCAAAGCAGTAGGTAAGTGATAATTTACGACCAAAAGTAACTATTCATATATCAACCCGATGGATAGGTAAATGAGAGCAGCTAAGGAGTGGGATTTAGATTTGTTGAATGAGTCTTTATTTGATATCAAGAGGTTTTTCAGTCAGCCATAGGGAAAATTATTATAGATGCTATCGTTTTGTCCGAACGTCTGTAATTTTCGAATTTTGAGCAGAAAATAGTCTCAAACGACTTGGTTCGACTCATTGATAACAAATCCGGTGTCAAAATTGATTCTATCCGGCAGGCCAGCTCTATGCACGATTACGGGCGTACGGAGAATCCTATCGACCTGAAACTTTCAGGGTAGGTTGCATTTCAAAATGTGACGATTGAGTTCGTTAGTGGGCAAAATCGGCTGAGAGATTTCGGAGATGGAGCCCTCTGAAATTTTGTGGTAATTTCCGTGATAAATCGAAAACTACTGACGAGATTGGATTGAAACTTGGCAGTTAGTTGGAGAATAACAAAGCGCAACTTTCGCAGAATTTTGTCGAGATAAATTGTCAATGAATTCGAAAGAACGATTGTTCCAAACTTTTTTCGAAGAATTTTTTTTAGAAGCTATTCATCATATTCGAAAAAAAACCTCTGCTAAGGCCTTGAGCTTTATATTTCGCAGAATTGTACCAAATTTTGGTTCGTTCTGATAATAACTTTTGTAGTCCAAAAAAAATGATGTCGAAAATAGTGGCTTTTTCCTGGATATCGTTGTCTTCCGGGTTAGCTCAGAAATTACTGATTCAGTCATGACGAACTTGTCGGCTAGTTTGAAAATGTTGATCGACATCATTTTGCTATGATCCAGTCATTAGAACATTTTGAAAAAAAATTAAATTTTTTTTTACATATTCAATATTCTGTGCATATACTCATGGAATTTTGCAGGAAACCTAGGAGCTGTCATTATTCGATAAAGTATTGGATTTCAATCCGATCTAATCCTTATTTTCGGATATTTGAAGAGAAGGTTTGGGGCTTATTTACGGAGGTCGAATTAGTGAATGGGTCAAATCCGCCCAATGATTCCGTCGATACACCATTCAAAATTTTAGTTTTCCAATATTCACAAAAATACACAAGATATCGAATTTAAATCCAGCACTACACTACTACTAGCGGCCTTCGTCCTCAGGCTATTATCCTTAAGCAACACGCTATAAGGATTCTCTATGACGAAATTTTGAGGATCCATCAAGGTCTAAGGGGTATTTAACAAAATAATTTTCTACTTTGTAGATTTCTAAAAATTAATTGTCAATCTGACTTGGCTGAACTGTCAATTTGAACTTGATGATCCTTTCAAACTTGATGATCCTCTTTGTCGAAAACACCAAACTGAAAACACCACATGTAGGGTATTATCGCTGTAATCCATAGGTGATTGGATGAAATTTGATACATGACTCAAAATTGAGTAATTTGATTGTTTACTATAGTTAGTAAAAAATTATCACCAAATCATCCCTGTATTTCGAGAAATATTTTGAAATTATTGAATGTACCCATTCATGTTGTACTACACTGAAAATTTCATCAAAATTAAATTTCAATTAAATAAGAAAGAACATCATAGTGGCTAACGTGCCACGACAAACCGCAATGCGAGAAAAAGGGTACTGTAGGATGTACGGGGTGATGCAAATAGAGCACTGCTCACAAGAACGCAGGATGACATTAGTTGTCATCCTGGATCAATATAGTGTAAGACAATCATGTCTTTTATTACACTACGAAAGTTGTTCAGCGATTGATTATTCAGATCACACTGGAACAATGATGAAGGATTAGAAGGTGTTATTATTAGAGAAAAACAAAACAAGGTTGACAATTACTGAAACTGACGTCATTAAGTGTAGATTCCCCTCCAGAGGGATAGTGCACTCTTGGTGGATGGGGCGGCCATGCACATGATGGCTGGAACATGAAAGTCTTCATTTCCCTTTTCTCCGGGAACCTAATGTTAAGGCCTTCATGAGAAAAGTTTCAACGAGAAAGTTTGAAATCGTTGGTTTTCCTTTCAGGCATATTTATTTTGCAACTAATCTAACCTGAACTAACCTTGCACTACGGAGAATTGAAATAAGTGCTTTTTTATGGAGTGGATAAACTTTATGGTGTGAGTGGTAAAAATTTATGGAAGGAGACACACTTAGTCGACGTTATATCCTCTATTGATTCTTTATTATACAGGATATTTTCAGAGTTTTTGTTTTTGACGGGTTGCCAATATTTTTAATGACATTTAATATAGAATGGTTTGTACGTTTGGCTATTTCGCCATGGATAGACTCACATCAGAATGAAGATGACGCCGCGGCAAGGTTGTTTTGGCCACTGTATATCTTTATACAATGTTTTGGCTGAACCCCGTGAAAGAACGGAATTGTAGATTTTAGACTGAGAAAACCCCAGAAGCCATTTTTGTAGAGCGGTCATATCAATTGTAGGCCAGTGTATGTTGTGAATTACGAACAGGTGGAATGATTGGCTGATATTCATTTGAAGAATCAAATAGATAATGGCAGCCGCAATAGAGCTGTGATTGATGACATCTTTTTTTCTCTGATATTGCAGAGCTTTTTTATTAGATAGGTCAACATGTGAACTGTGCATGACACCATGAATATACTGATCAGAATTTTCGATTAACGTATAACTGAGTATTATGTAGTTATGAACTAGTCGGTAGATCTTGCTTTCTGCCACATATCGATTACCTTTTGTAAAACATAGGGATACTTTACCTTTTCAACTCCAAATTGAGACACAACACATTCACATTGGGAATAATCAGTTTTATATCGGTACAAAATTCGTTCTTGTGTGACTTGGAGTTTTATGAGCTTCTTCAGGGTGACCTTTATATACTCCTGCTATTTCGTTGGCATTTTCCCTTTGTTTTTTCGTCCACCTTAAGGAGGTTGAATTCTTGATACCCAGTGATTTGCAATTCCTTCCCGATCGCCGTTTTCTTCATGGACTGCAAATCTTTGCTTTTTAATTGATTCTGAATCTCGTTTTCGATATTTTCGAATTGAAATCTGGTCTGCTGTCGTTCGATACTCTCCTTCGACATTAAAGTGTTAAATTCATAAGGTAATCAAAAAATCCGATTCAAAAAACGAAAGAATGTTGTACCCATATGAAACTGATTACCATCAATTTAAAGAATATACTGCGAGTAATCATTTTCAGGTGTTTACCAATTTGAAAAATATATATTTTTCCGATTGATATTAATCAATTTTATATGAGTACAACATTTGTTGCTCTTTTTAATGAATTTTTGATTACCTTATGAACTTAACACTTCAATGTCGAAGGAGATTGGGTGAAAATAAAAGGGAAATACCAAAGAGATAGCAGGAGCATAGTTTACACTGGTACAAATGTTTTACCTACCAATGTGAAATTGATTATTCTTGATTTGAATGTGTTTAGTATCATTTTGATTTTGATTGGTACCAATTTGCATATGTTAATTTCCAAATCGATTTTGTTAGGTTTCAATTTGAAACTGAAAAGGTAATAGTCTACGCCGATAAACTACAAACGTTCGAGTCACCTCCCCGTTGGTAATCTACGGCCTGAGATGATCGATTAGAGGCCTGTATTATAAAACTTAACTGTAAAGTTATCTTTAACTTTAAATGACAGTTAAGCAGTAACTCCCATTTAAAGTTAGAATTGCAGGTTTATCTTTATCTGGTGGTTTGGGTATTAATTATAGTTAAAGTTGAAATTAAATTGTGGTTCTCCACAGATTCTCTGTCTTTTCGGCTGACATAAGAGGAATATAACCTCGATTTGTTTGTTGTTAACAAGTTGGTTTCTAATTTCGGAAACATGTTAGCAAGAGATATCCACTTTATTTTCGAAGAAATTTTAAGTGACGATGAAGAGGTTGCCATAAATATTGTTGAACGTCTTCGGCGAGAAAGAATATTCAGAAATCGGTAGAACCATAGCTATTTGTGGGACGAAACGGAATTCAAAAAGCTATTTCGCTTATCCAATAAATCTGTACGCTTGTTAATGTAATGGGGCACACTGAACGAAATTTACAAAGACCAACTTATAGGTGAGCATTTCGTATGAAGCCATATTAGACCAGGGTAGAAGCCCTTAAAACTGATCAAAAGTGAAAGACAATAATAGAAGAATGAAAACCACCAGAAAAGGAGGAGAACAGAATGAAAATTGAAGGAAAAATAATTCACGGGCGATCTGCGGTCAGGTGGAAAGTGGTGAGGTTCTAAGAGTAAAAAAAGGCCCATCTCGATTTCCGGCAAAACTACAAGTCCTATGAAAAAAAGTCAAATGACAGAGTTATAGGTAAAAGAAATGTCTTCAACTTTTGTATGTAACTTTTTTTCTCATAACCTCCAAATTTATGTGAAAAATTCAGAAAAACACGTTCTGGGTTTTTTATTTTTTTCTTCCACAAAAATTTTTATTTTTGACGAAATTCGGTGAAAACTTACTTTTTTACGTCCCAAATACACTGTAATTTATTTGATTTTAAATATTTATTTTGCCACCTCATTTTGATTTGATATCGGAAAAGTACCCTAATTTTCAATCGAAAATTGTCGTGTCAAAATATCAGTTTTTTTCAAAAAGTCGGTATTCCTTTTGTTCGTTGGAATCTCTTGTTTTTGATGGTGAAAAAACCAAACTACGAAATGTAAATGTTTTCAGAAAATGCAAAAAATTGGAAAAAACTCGAATTGGTTTTTTTTCAACATTATGTGCATTTTTGAGCTATTCATTAAAATTTTTACTTCAATTAGGTACTCTAAAAACGTAAGATTACAAGTTACATTGATAAACAAAAAAATTGGATATCGAAATATACTACTTTAATTAACAATCGAATAAGTTAACAAAGTTAGTATTTAATATCTACAATATTTTGAAAAAGTTGTAGAATCTTCTTCAAATTATATGCTTAGATGCCTATTTATTGCTATTTCAAGGGGGTCTGGACCTTACTACATACCTATTATTTATGTATATGTGTATCAGTGTTGTCGATTGGCGCATATTGCATTCGAGTGCATATTTTCGCATAATCTGCTGTGCACTCTTAGGACTCAGAATGAAAAAAATTCTTTTTATGCTGATGCCCTTTCACCTTTTCAACACCAAAAAGATAAATGAAATTTTCTATTCCTATACAGATCCACTGTAAAAGCACCGTTACCGACCAAAAAAGGAAGTTGGTGACAATGGAGGTTGTATGAATTTTAAACCTTCACAAAATATATTAGAAACTAACCTTTGATGCAGTTCTGATTAATGATTAATGCTCCAATATGGAAGAAAAAATATACGAGAAAGTTAATGGTTCAGATGAAATTGTGGATGATAAACCAATGCAGACTGAAAATGATATTGGAGACGAAGAAGGTGATGGTCTTGAAACAAAAACTAATGGACACTGATGAGAATTGAAGATGAGATATTTATAAATAACAAGATTGCTGTATTTAAAAAATAATAATGAATAACGTAATCAGAATAAATTATCAAATTTCAATAATACGATTCGCATATATATTTATATACTATAATACTTCTTATACCTAAATATAATTAGAATTTAATTGATCAATTTTTCAACTGAAAAAATATACAGCAGCAGTCACATTTTTCGAAATTTAGATAATGTTAAAAAAAATTTGAATTCTTATTTTTTTCGATTTTTTGCATTTTCTGAAAACATTTACATTTAGTAGTTTATTTTTTCCATACCATCGGAAAGAAGAGATTTCAACTAGTACAAGGCACCCCGACCTTCCGAGAAAAGCTGATATTTTGACACGAAAATTTTCGAATGAAAATTAGGGTACTTTTTCGATATTAAGTCGGAATAAGGTAAAAAAATAAATATTTAAAATCAAATGAATTACAGTGTATTTGGAACATAAAAAGTAATTTTTCACCTAATTTCGTCAAAAATAAAAATTTTTGGGGAAGATGAAAAAAAAACACCAAAAACTTGGTTTCTTGAAATTTTCACATAAATTTCGAGGTGATGTGAAAAAATAGTACATACATTAATTTTAGACCTTCTCATTATCTACAACTTTGTTTTGTGACTTTTTTTCATAGGACTTATAGTTTAGTCGGAAATCGAGATGGGCTGTTTTTTACCCTTAGAACCTCACCCCTTTCCACTTCCCGACCTCAGATCGCCGTAAAAATTATTTTCCTTTGATTTTCATTCTATTCGCCTCCCTTTGCAATGGGTTTCATCCTACTTTTATTATTTTTTTTTTTGTTTCTAAAGTTATCTAGCCTGGTCTATATGAGTTTTAGTACAATTATTTTTATTTTCAGAAATCATGCATTGTCGCCACTAACTCAAGTGTTAACTACGCTCAGATTTTATGCAACTGGTTCATTCTAATCATTCTTGATAGTTACTGCAGATGTTGGGGGTATTCACAAATCTACTGTTGGCAGTATTATTATTGGGAAATTTCATCCTTATCATCGGTTTACATTAGAAAGAAGTGAAGAAGAGATCTATAGAACCCGATGGGACTTCCATGCAATTGCAAAATTTCCTGATGTAATAGGTGCTATAGACTGCACTCATATAAAAATCCAATCTGCTGGTGAGTTCATCATGCCTTGTACAATTGTAGGGAAAATATCAGTTTCATTATTTTAGGATGTAGAAGTCCAGTGTAAAATTTTAATACCTAATATAAGCTAAAACAGGCATTATAAAGCATAGTAGTTTATACACTTTATGTATCTTTCAGGGGGACATGAAGGAGAAAATTATCGGAATAGAAAAGGATATTTTTCATATATAATGTCTAAACTGTAGCTGTAGCTCTATATCGTGGTTCGGTGGCCAGGATTCACACACTCTACCATTATTTCGAAGTCTTTTGTTGGGTGATTCAGGATATGCATTGTCATTGAATATATGATGATTCCTCTGGATAACCCCCGAAATCGCCCGGGGAGCAGTTGTACAATCATTCTGGAATTGCATTTGTTTTATTATTGTCATAGTTTTTATTTCATTCCTTTATTTCCGATATATCCATTACTGCAGCAGTTTTTCTCCAAGTTGACCAAATACCTAAATATCTAAAACTCTGTCTCAAATTTCATCCTATTCGTCATACAAATGCCAATATTACAAAAAAAGAAATATATAAGAACTCAAAATTGAATATTGCCCTTGTGCCGCCTTGAATCAGTAATTCAATTTGCAAATTTTTTCTATTTTCTTAATATTTATCAGAATATATTTTTTATGTACTTATGAAATGGACAGATCTGTAGATCAGTAATATTTTTCGATAATTTGGGGAGGAAACCACAGCATAATAGATCCTTGATGTGTTCAAAAGAGAACTAATAGAGCAATGTTGAATTAATTGGTTACTGCTAAATAAAACCAAAATTCCAAAGCTACTGGTTTATTCCGGGTACAGTACCGGGAACTAAAACTACTAAGTATTCTTAATGAAAACACCAATTTCGGAAATATGAAGATATAACACTTTGCAATGAACAATGAATCATTAATGTACATATACACAACATACATATGTTTCAGTGTTTATATCCATGTGATTCAAAAATATGTAACAACTACTATGAATTGATAAACTAAGTTTTTTAATTATTGAGATTTTCGTTCAGTTCAACAGTGATACAGTATAGAACTAGTGTGAGCCATCTAATCTATTCAGCATTATACACTTTGTTAAAAGGATCAATGGAACCAGCAGTTTGAAAGACCACACTGTTAGATTTTCTAGTGTTGCAAAAATGGCAAGTTCGTTAATCATTGAAAAAGTATAGATCATAGTTAATGAGATCTATAAGTATAATTGTATTAGTTGAATAGTTCATGAGGTCTTTGATGCATATCAAAACAAAATAAATGCAAATAAATTTATTCAATTTCATTGAATAAATTTATTTTTTTCCCAATTCTAGTAATTTAAGTTCCACTTGTCTTTTTTTCTGGCTGAATGAGTGAGATTTTTCAGTGGCTCTATTTTCAACTTGTGCTCCTTTTCTTTCATCATTTCTTTTTCAAGCCTTTTTTTTTCAATTTCTGTGAGCTCCAACTTTGCCTCTGATAAAGTAAGTGTCATTTTTCTTTACACCTGAAAACATTCGAAACGTAAATATTGAAATTTTCCCCTTTTTACTACAATACTCAAGTATAAATAGTCAATGATAATAATCAGGGCCGGTACTATAAAACTTAATTTGACCACAGAGAGCAGTTAACTCCCATTTTTGAATCAGATTTCACAAGTTAACTTCTAGTTCTGTAAAACAAGTTTTATAATACTGGCCCTTAATGAATTAAACTACTAGAATCCTTAATCTTATTGTAAGTAAATATGTATTTATTACCCGACATGTTGGAGCTATTTCCACTTTACGGGGTCTTATGAATATTTTGTTTGTGTGATGGCCCCGCCACATCACTCAGAGGAACGTCCACTGAAATTTCTGGCCTAGTACATGTTTCAGGGCTGGAAACTCTTTCACACCTGCTGATTATTATTTCTATCCTGTTTACAGGTACAGGCCTGGTAATTGCTTCTACTCTGGTAACTGCTACAGGTCTGGTAATTATTTCAGGCCTAGTCTTCCTTTCAACCCTCATTTTTGAGGCTTGGAAGAGGCGATAGTTTTTTAATGGGATAAATTTTTCCAAATTATTATCTGAAAACATATAAAGCCTCACAATTTCAAGTGACAATTACACATAGGACTTTACTCGTGAAACAGAAAGAATAGAAACCTCCAAACAATACCTTTGAATATTTTTGAAATGAGCAAGTAATAATTGTGTTTCTAAACATTGATATACAGGCCTTATCATCAGTACTGTACATATATTGTATTTAGGGGCAAGAATAAATAAATGAGCAAAATGTTTTTCACCATTCAATACCATATTGCTTTCAATAAGTAACCTTTTGGGAGTCCATGGGCTAACTAGAGGCTGTTGAATATTTGGTTCTGAAATAATTGAGACATGTTATATTTGTGATTAAGCAACAAACAAGATCTGACATGCAATAGTTCTGACTAAGCAAAACACAAAGTCTGGGATAAAATCACAGGAGAATCAGGAAATACAATACAAATTTCGACAATAATACCTTGTTGTTTTATTAGTTGAGCAGCCACAGGGGGTCTTCGGTGCCCAATTATTATCATGATATATATCTTGGCTTCCCAAGTCTGAGTCCTCTACTATATCTACAAGTTGATGTTCATCATCCTTATTGTCTTCTTGAGTATCTAAAATATTTCATATTTGCTATAGAGATCTATATATTTTCTGTTTACAAGCCTATTTTCTGTCAAATAATTGAATTAAGATTGTTCAAACTGCTTACCTGTGTAGATGTTACAAACTTCATCTGGGTCAAATGGATTTGACTACCCAGTACCTGCCACTCCAATTATGGATTATATCTGCTCATCGAGAGCGATAAACTTTATCACCTTCCTTGGGCCACCACCCGTTTTGTGAGTTATTACTCGTTCTTCTCCATACCTTTTTTTGGTGTCATTTTTAAGTTGCCCCAATTATCCCGCAACTGTTCCGGTGTCCTTAGGGGGAACCCAATCTCTACCAGTTTATCTCAAATTGTGGCAAATAGCCTCCTCATCTTTCTACGAAACACTGTCACTTTTTTTTGCATTCCACTACGTCTTTGAATTTGCCGACCAAAGCCAGAAGATTTTGAATCTCTCCCTTGGTGAAATTCACTGGTCGCCTATCCATGTAATTCTTTCTTTGAAGCAAGATACCTAATACACATTAAAAAATTCGAGAATAAACATGAACATGCTATGTTAGGAAATAAAGAAATTTTTAAAACCAATTCAGGGCCAATTGCACCGTTTCTGTCATGGGCGACTTATGTTTGTGAATAAAGAACTTTGATTTTTAAAAAGTTTAATTTGATTATTGACGAAGTGGACAATGTTAAAGTCACGACATTCAGTACAACAATGGTTTGACTAACCTAATTAACAAAGCAAGTAATCTTCTATTCCCCTCTAGTGGGATGAATTCCTAGTATCAGTGCAATATGATACATTAAGATGATACATGTATATTTATATAGGAATATGGAGGATTCTAATATGTAACTCCTCCGCGCCTAAGAGAAAAAATTGGGGTTTTTTAGAAACTCTAATTTTTGAGCTCGATATCCTCCAAGGGATTATTTTTATTTCGAATAATTTCTATTTTGCTTCTATTAAACTTATTGATTAAAAAGTATAAAATTATAAGAACAATCATTACATATATTATTAATGTGTAAATACTCAGATTATCATAATGAAAAGTTGGACTTTTCATGGAAAGAATTTGCTTCTTAGAATGTTCAATTAAAAGTTCTATATTCTTTAGATCGTCAAGTTCAATATTATCCAGTTCAATTGGAACTTGATCAATTTTTTCTAAAGATTCTGATTTTGATATTTGTTGGAATTTGATGTTTGGTAAATCAACAATTTTTATTCTTGAGGAACTTTGTTTACAGTTCTTCAAAATATGATTGTCCACAATCACTTCACAGCATGACGGAACGAAAATGACATATGTTCCGCACAACACTGTTTTTTCGGCACTATTTCCGCACTTCACTCTGGCGATCTTCTCCTGGGTTGTGATGACCATCCAATAGTCGACTGCAAGTTGATGGACACTGGATCCCCTTAAGTTTATTGCCTTTGGGTTACATCTTGTGTAATTTTTGGTGACACTAAGTAGCTCGACTTCACATGGGTTGCTAGATAATATAGGCTTTGTGTTTCCCTCACACAGGAAATTTGTTGGAAAAACTTCTTTGCATGGTCGATTGAATAGAGCGTATTTTGTTTCACATAGGGAAAGGAATCTTGTGGTGGGATTGATAATTTGATATTGATTGTTTTTCAGAATTGGAAGTGGAAATAATTCGTAATAATTGTAATTATTAGTTTCTGTAAGAGGAATTTCGAGAATGAATCTAACTTGATTTTCACTTATGAATCCCTTAACTTTGGTGCAAGAATAATATTGATTGATACTTTCATCCTTGATTAGAAATGGTAATCTATTATCTTTGATTTCAGTCTGAATTTTGAAAAGTTCTTTTTTTAATTCTTCATGTGAAATTATAGATGAATGGAGGGTTTCTGTTTGAGCAAATGAAATGACTATTTCTATATCACTCAATATTTTGTTTATGATATCTATTGCTAGAGTTATATGTGTAAAAACTGAGTTTAGAACAATAAAATTGAAATCATCCCAAGAATTTATGGCTGATCTATTCATCCAGAAGTTTATTTGACTGATTTTACTCTCTAAAAGTGCTTGATTATGTTGCAACTCATTCATCGAATTATTGAAAACAGTTATTGAGTTTTCTGTTAAACTTATTTGTGAATTTGCCACATCAATCAATTTCTGTTGCGAGTTTTTCAAGTTTTGAATAGCTTCATCGTATTTATCGGCATCATTCTGATCTAAATTACCTGATATTGATTTCCATATAGTACCTAGTCCATTTATCAAACCCCTCTTTCCTCTGTTATTGGGTGTCGGCGTTAGTTGCTTGAGTTTTTTCTGAGTGTCATCGATCTTATACTCTAAGATGTATTTGTGATTGGAGATTTCACGTAAGTAACTTTTTCCGTGTTCTGAAGTGTGAAATGATGTATTCATGCTTCGATAGTTTGATATCAATTTATTGAATTCCGACGTTATGTTGGATAAATCGAAAATTTGAATTAAAGTCCAATAGTTCACGATATTTTGGGATATTCCCTTTTTTAATGGTAATATGCCAGGGTTGTCTACAATTTGAGTAATTTTTACTTCTGTGCATTCTGAGATGATGTATCCGAAGATTGTTGCGACGGTGATGAGTCTGTAACAATAGGTTGTCTTAGATTTTTTAAATGAACTGTACGACCGATATTCTGTTTTGATTTATTACCATCTATTTTTTGGATAAGGGCTTTATTACCGGGTAACAGTTCTGTAATAATAAAAGGTCCGCTAAATTTAGGTCCGCTTTTGTTACGAGCATATTTATAACTTTTTTCGTAAACTGTTTGACCAATTTTGAAGGGGTTCCTCGTATTTTCATTAATTTTTTGAACAATTTTATTTTTTTGTGAAGTTATATTCTCATTGACTTTATCATAGACTAACGCTAATTTTTGTTTATGCTTTTGTAGATAGTCATACAGACATTTGCCTATCGTAAAGAATATCTAGAGGATCTTTCAGCTTTGTATGGCCGAATGTAAGTTCAAGTGGAGTTAGTTTCGTGGTTGAATGAATAGAATTATTATACCCTATTATTGCGTATTTCATAATTACTTCTATGGGGTCTTTAGATTGTGATCTCAAAATTCTACAATGTTCCGCTATTGTCGAGTGGAATCTCTCAATGATTCCGTCAGAATCTGGGTGATGTGCTGTTGTGAAATGAATATTTATTTTATGAGTTTCAAATAGTTCTTTTATAATATGTCCGAAAAATTCCATTCCTTGATCTGAACTTATTCGTAATGGTGTTCCGTAAAAACAAAAATAATTCAACAATGCATGAAATATGTCTACAGCATTTTTGGATTTTAATTGGATGGCTTGACCTAGTTTCGTGAACGCATCAACAACAGTTAGAAATTTAGTATTCTCCAAAGTGTAAATATCTATGTGTATTTTCTCAAAAGGCTTGAAGGGCGTATCTGTTAACATCATTTCGATTTTTGGAGGATTTCTCTCGTATTTATTTCGTTTGCAGATTTCGCAGTTCGCTATATAGTTCGAGACGTATTCTTTCATGGATGGAAGATAATATTTTCGCTGAAGTTGCCAGAGAGTCTCATTTACACCTCTGTGATTTGTTTTTCCTTCGTGCTGGAATTTTATCGCCTGGTTGATAAGTTCACTATCTTGAATCACTTCTCTTCTTTCAGTGCAGTATATTATTTCAGGTCCGTTTCTGTTGAACAGCTTGTTTACAACGTTGCTGAATGTTCTGAACATGTTCTCAGATTCGAAGTGAAAATAATATCTCTTCTTATCTGCTGTGTATTTTTTGAGGAATTTGATGATTTCGTCTTCGTTATTTGAAGCGCTGATTTGGACATAAAATTTCCTTATGTTTCCCATGGATTCTTTTCTCACAGGTTTCGGTTGTTTATAGACTTCCTGGAAAAAATACTGATTTGGCTTAGAATCGATAATATCGTTGGATATTTTTATTGGTGATGAGTTTTCCGTCTCCGTATTCGTAGAATGTACCGTATCAAGATCACTTTCTGAATTTTTTTCCTGGCCATCATCTGCGTTGTCAAGTCTTTTCAAGATTTCATCTAAATCTGATTCTGACATCTCGACTGATGATGCATCTTCCAATATTTTTTCAATTTCGTCTTCATCTACGTTATTGATTAGAGAATCAGTATCTGTATGATTAAGTTGTATTCTTGATAATGCATCGGCATTTTTGTTGATGGATCCTTTTTTGTATGCAAGTTCGTAATCATATTCTTCTAATCGTATTTTCCATCTTTGCAATTTCGAATTTGGTTCCTTCAGTTTATCCAACCAGATAAGAGGTCGATGGTCAGTGCATATGGTGAATTTCCTGCCATATAGGTATGGTCTGAAGTATTTTACTGCCCAGATAACTGCTAATAGTTCTTTCTCTATGGTGCTGTATCGTTCTTCTGATTGATTGAGTGTTCTTGATGCATAGCATATTGGCCTGTCTGAACCGATCGGTCCTTGTGATAGAATAGCTCCAATTGCTACGTTTGAGGCATCTGTTGTTACTATGAAATTTTTACTAAAATCCGGATATTGTAAAACTGGAGGATTCGTCAAAATTTCCTTACATCTGTTGAATGATTTTGTGAATTCATCGGAGTGAACTATTTTTCTTCCTTTTTTTAGACAGACGGTCAGAGGTTTTGTGATTTCTGCGTAATCCTTTATGAATTTACGATAATATCCTGTGAGTCCGAGGAATCCTTTTAATTCAGTTGGTGTTTTCGGGATTGGGTAGCGTAAAATTGCATCAATTTTCAGAGGATTAGGTTTAAGACCTTCCGGTGTTATGATATGACCCAAGAATTGAACCTCTTTCTTAAGAAATTCTGATTTATCCATTTGAATTTTTAAGTTTGCAGCTCTCAGACGTTCAAAAACTTTACGGAGTTTTTCTATGTGTTCCTCTAGTGATGTTGAAAAAATTATTATATCATCCAAGTACACTACACATGATTCATTCATTATGCCTCGTGAAATATTATCCATTATTCTTTCAAATGTTCTTGGTGCATTTTTCAATCCAAAAGGAAGTCTTTTGTATTCATAATGCCCTCTTTCTGTGGAGAATGCTGTTTTCGGTATATCTCTAGGATGCATTTCGATTTGGTGATATCCTGATGCTAGATCAAGTGTGGAAAAATATTTGCATTTACCTAGCTTGTCTAATACTTCTGTAATGTTTGGGAGTGGATATTGATCATCGATACTTTTCTTGTTGAGTAATCTATAATCGACACAGAGACGATATTTTTGTTCTCCGGAAGCGTCCATCTTTTTTGGAACTACGATCACTGGACTACTCCATGGACTACTGGACGGTTGAATTATGTCGTTTTTCAAAAGTTCTTCCACTTGTCTTTCGACTTCCCTTTTTTGTGTTTCTGGCATTCTATATGCTTTTTGAAATATCGGTGTTTCATCCGTGGTTCTTATCTCGTGTTTAACTACATTAGTAAAACCTAAAGGTAGCTTTTTGCTATGAAAGATATCTCTGTATTCAAAGCAGATTTTCCGAATTGCTTGTTTTTCTTCTTTGTTTAGATGTTCTAAGCGGAGATTTTTCATATTTTCTTTCAATAAATTGTCAGTTTTGGTTTCATTTTGAGCTATCGTTATTGGAGTTATGTCCGATTCATTGATTTCAAGAATTTGTAGTGGATTTATTTCAATTTGTTTTTCTGACTCATTACTATTCGTTACTGTTACGTATGCTTCATTATTTTCAACCTTCACTAAGCACTGTGGAATTTCGATTCCCTCCGTTAATTTGATGTATTCTATGATACCTTGATTGACTTCGTTAGAGTGTATAGG
Organism: Myrrha octodecimguttata; assembly: GCA_958510865.1. NCBI lineage: Eukaryota > Metazoa > Arthropoda > Insecta > Coleoptera > Coccinellidae > Myrrha > Myrrha octodecimguttata. The sequence continues at coordinate 20,415,912 of OY294060.1, forward strand.
TACTTTTATGACTTTCTGGGTTCTAGGTGGTAAAGTATATGAATAGGAATTTCTTTGAAAATATAGAGGAATAGGACCATTTTTGGTGTAAAGCACATTTTTCTTGAGGTCGATATTGGCACCTAAGTGTTTAAGTAAATCCATTCCAATCAATCCATCATATTGTTCGTTAAACTCAAATATGTGAAAATTAAAATATTCTTCAGTTTTGAAAATTTTCGGAAGTGGTATGTGTGCAATATATTTATGAAACGTAATTTTGTGTGCTGTCTTTATTTTGAATGGTGAATATTTGATATATTTTTGATAAAATTTTTCAACGATTCAGGGACTAATTAAGGTTTTCGAACTTCCTGTATCTATCATAAATTTAAAATTGACTCCCGGAATCCTTATGTATGGCAAAGTAGAGTTATTAATATTAGTGATGTTTATTACGTTGGATTCTGGTTGCTTGCTGTGCTGTGAAAATTTTCAGCAGGTAATTCCAAATATTGATTATTTTCGGGGAAGTTTGCGAACTCGTATTGATTATTTGGGTCGTACTCCGACGTGGTATGGTAATCATCATAGTAACAATCATTTTGATCAAATTCGTTCACGGACTCATCGATATTTTGTTGAAAAAGTTCTTCCGAAATGAAATTTCTTTGATTAATCTGTCTACTAGGTTGTGGTCTACCTGTATACCTTGTGTTATTTGACGACGTATCCATAGGGACAGGTTGTGATCGCGTTTGGGGCGAATTTCTAATCTGCATACTTCTTTGGTTATTTCGGTTCAAATTCGTTGTGTTTTGACGGACTTGAGTAGCCGGTGTTTGATTAATCGGGCTTACATTTTGATACAGAGGACGTTGTAGATTTTGTTTGGTGGGTAAAAAATGTGTAAATTGAGGATTTGGAGGTCTATTCGAGTAAGTGTATGTTAAATTCCGCCTAGCATAAGCAAAATTTTGTTCTTCTATAGTAAATGCAATAGCCTGTTCTAAGGTTTGTGGATTTCTTAATCTAATTGGTAAATTAGAATGAAGACCTCTCAAGAAGGCGTTTAGTGCTTGGTTCTCGAATAAATTCTTTTTCAATTCTATTATGTTTGGGTCAACTTCGGTGAGTTGAATTTTATTGAGTAATAAACTCAAAAGATCTTGACATCTATATCCAAAATTAACCGGACTTTCGAACTTTCCTTGTCTTAAATGCATCAAATCACCGACTAAACAATTTTCATCGCGTTGATCAGAAAAAAATTGGAGTAATAAATTTTTGATCGATAACCAATTTCTTAAATTTCCTCTACTGCCTACCAAATTTAGTGCTCTTCCCGTTAGTTTGCCGATAATGGCTCGCAAAAGAAATTCATTTTGTGGGTTGGCAATGTTGTTTTGATCAGAAAAATTATTAATCAAATACTCGCTAGATTGAATAAAAACAGCCAAAGTTGCTGGATTCCCATCATATTCTGGGATACAATCAATGTGGTGTTTATGAATTTGAGGGACTGCCATTATTTATACCCTGTTATGTCTTCTTAAAGGACTACGATCTCTAATACTATTCATAAGATTTTTAAACTATAATTTATATATTTGAACTCGACGAATTCAAGAGAAAATCAAGTATTTAGTTGAAAAATAAAATTCAATATATTGTGAAAAAAAAAATCAATTGGGGATATGGGGTGATTGGTATGTGGAAAAAGGATGTGAAACTTACGCTATTGGCTTCATAAAGATTTCTTCTTTCTTCTTTTTCTTCTGCTTCAGGGGATACAGCGATTATAGCAGGCAGTTTCGTTCCAGAAACTCCGTACCAAACTATAATTTCTCCTCCTGAAAGCTGTTGATCGGGTTTGGTTTTCTTAACCATCAGCTTCTGTGATGTTGACTTCCACTCGCTGGTTTTCTTGTACCACTGGGTTGAACTTGGTCGATTTTTGGGCCAAGGTTCGACAAAAAATTTTGAATACCCAACTAATGTCTGAGGAAATGCAATGTGAGTGCTGTGCGGTCAGGTTTAGAATTGATCACATCTACTTCACAATATTAAGTGTTTACAGACCACCTTCAGGTAACTTTGAAATATTTCTTGGAAAAATGTCCTTTCTTTTGCAACACTGTGAAAAGCAAAATGACCTTGTATACCTTTGTGGAGACTTAAATATTGACTACTTAACTGATAATGTCAGATCAAAGCAACTATTGGATGATCTTTTAATTTGTTTCAATCTGAAAATTACATCTCATTGCCCTACTCGCATAATTACTGACAGATCTGGTAGAACAACGTCTACGAAGGTTGATTATATTGTTTCAAATTGTGATTTGGATTGTTGTAAAACAAATATCTTTGCTCCTCATTTTGGGGATCATTTGGCTTTCATGCTGGATTATTATTTCGAGCAAACTGGGTCTGTGCCTATTGAAAGATCTAAAAAAATTTTATGTAGAAATATGTCAGATGCCAATTTATGTAGCCTTGTTAATGCAATCTCTAAAACCTCATTTGTTGATTTGTATCAGCCTTCAACAGGAATAAATTGCTTTGAATCTTTCATTAGTGTAATCAAAATGTTAATAGATGAACATTGCCCATTGGAGAGTAGAAATATAGTGTCAGTTAATTCTAGAGGTTGGATCACAGATGAAATAAAAAGAGCAGGAGTTGAATTGAAAGAATTATTCTGGCTCCAGGTAAATTTGAAGTCAGTTGAATTATCAGAAATGTATAGAACATACAAAGCAAAATACAAGTTACTTATTGAATCCTCAAAATTGGCATATCATCAAGACCTCTTAGAATGTTCTGAAAATAAGACCAGGACAGTTTGGAAAATTGTAAATTGTGAGACTGGAAGGAGCACTAATAAAAACAGTAAGATTGTTCTAAACATAGATGGTGCTTGTTGTTCTGAACCCATTTTAGTGGCAAATGAATTTGCTCGTTACTTTTCATCTGTGGCTAAAAGAACACTCGAGCAAGCATATGGCAATGATAAAGTTGGTATGTGTACAGACGGCCCTTTACATTATAAAACTTTTTTTTTCCACCCAGTAGATGGTAGTGAAGTTAGAGGTGCGATTAGTACTTTAAAGAATAAGAAATGTACTGGTGTTGACTTTATGTCTGCCAAAATATTGAAACTAATTTCTGAGCATATAGCAGATCATTTTGCCCATATTATAAATGAATCAGTCTGTTCTGGTATTTTTCCGCATGTACTTAAGAATGCCACTGTTTTACCTGTTCTCAAGAAGAATGATCCTATGGATGTTTCTAACTATCGACCTATTTCGTTGTTGAGTGTATTCTCTAAAATTTTCGAGAGAATAGTTATGGATAGGATGATGAAATTTTTGAACGCTTTCAACTTAATTACAGAAAGTCAATATGGTTTTAGAGCGGGACGATCAACTGAGTCTGCTGTTCTGGATTTTGTACACACGATTCAGTTTTCGTTGGATAGAGGATTGAATGTTGCGGGATTGTTTTTCGATCTAACCCGTGCATTCGATACCATTTCACCTCATTTTTTAGTGAGCAAATTGTACAATCTTGGATTTAGGGGAGTGTTCCTGGACTGGATTAAGCATTATGTGTCTGACAGACGATTGCATGTGAGGGTTAGGGAGGTTTTCTCTGATGAATATGTTGTGGATCTCGGTGTTCCTCAGGGATCAGTTTTGGGTCCTCTTCTGTTCATACTCTTTATAAATGACCTCCCTCACCATATAAAAACTAAAATTATTATATTTGTTGATGACACTTCATTTATTGTAACAGCTGAGAATCTGGATGAACTCACTGAATTATGTCAAACACTTTTGGTGTCTTTCGCCAATTGGTGTAAGCTGAATGCACTTGTTCTGAATTTAGACAAGACAAAAGTGGTCAAATTTGGTTTGAAGAAAGGAAATTATTTGGTTCTGAAACATGGTCAACATAGCTTGATTTCTGTAGAGACTATAAAGTTTCTGGGTATTTATATTGATGAGTGTCTGAGATGGTCTGAGCAGATATCGCATGTCAGCAGGAAGCTTAGTTCTTCATATTATGCAATTCGGCGTATTAGGGATTCTCTTCCTCTCGCTGCTGTTCTAAATGTTTACTACAGCTTGGTTTATAGCCACATGGCATATAATGTTCTAATTTGGGGATGCTCTGGGGATCTTACGAGGGTATTTATAGTACAGAAACGCATCATTCGAATGATATTCCGTCTCAGTCCACGAACATCTTGTAAGACTGTATTTGTAAAACATGAGATTTTAACAGCTCCATGTATATATTTATACAAATGTCTCTTATTCATTAAAAAGAATGAAGAGTGCACTCCTAAGCTTTCCAGCGCTCACAACTATGGTACAAGGAATACTAGAACTTTTATTGTACCTAAACATAGAACAGCGAAATATGAGACATCAGCTAAATATAAGAGTATTATTTTGTATAATCATCTTCCTGATTCAATTAAATCACTGAAGTTATCTGCTTTTGGTAGGAAAATAAAATCTTTACTCCTAAGTAAATGTTATTATTGTATTAATGAATATCTTAATGATGAATGCATTCAATGATTTGTGATTTCATTTCCTCTCTATGTTATGTATATTTTGACTTGTCCTATACACTGTATTGTGTCTAAATGGATAAATAAATATTCTATTCTATTCTATTCTAATCGTTGAAACGAACACAACTTTTTCCGCAATTTTAGTCGAAAAAAATGTTTTGGGTATCCTACCGACTGCGCCACTTATGTTTGTGAATAAAGAACTTTGATTTTTAAAAAGTTTAATTTGATTATTGACGAAGTGGACAATGTTAAAGTCACGACATTCAGTACAACAATGGTTTGACTAACCTAATTAACAAAGCAAGTAATCTTCTATTCCCCTCTAGTGGGATGAATTCCTAGTATCAGTGCAATATGATACATTAAGATGATACATGTATATTTATATAGGAATATGGAGGATTCTAATATGTAACTGGCGTCTGTTAGTAAAGCCATGATTAACTTTTTAAACCCTGGATTAAATACTAGATTAAATATAATCTACAGATCTGGTTACTTTATTATGAATTGGTTCTTGTGACTACCTTCATGTTGTTTATTTTAACCCAAATTGATGAAATATTTGAATTCGAGAAAAAAACCTAAGACATCACGGAAGAACCTTCAAAGAATGAAACCCATTCTGATGGGATATCACTACCATATATCTATAACATATTGAAAACCATCAAAACAATATATCTGTTAGACTTTTCAGGTTTCAAATGATTATTGTATGTTTCTGATTTGTTTAATAGGGATCTCAGGTGCATCAGGATTTTAACTCCATCTAAATTCATAATTATCTATTCAAATAAACTTATTATATTATGAGATATAAGCCTATTCATGTAATTACCATCCTGGTATTTGAAAAATGAATAAATAGTTTTGATTTGTCAGAGAAAGCGTTCGTATGAGGATCGGCTTACCCAAGGATACAATTTCTTTTGAATTATTTCGTGTGTGATAGTTGTATTATGAATTGAGTTGATATTTGATTGAAGATGATGAAAGCACTGACGTGGGATCCACAGAATTAAAAAGTATTCTATATGCATATTGAAGTATATTATATGGATGGATGAAGAGGGTGTTCGCCTGAAGATTGACTAAAGGATGCAATTTTTTTGCTTGTATATTTTCAGTCCAGTCAATATACAGGGTCTTTCACGAGGAACCTCACCCATATTTATACGGGAAACTACTGAACGTATTTTCATGAAATTCAGCACTTATAAGAATTTCACGATGCTGATGAAATCTAAAATATTTTCAAGGCATGAGCACCTCCGGTTTTTCCGGAAATGACGTCAACTTCCGTTTTTCAAATTAGAACACCATTTTTTTATTGCAGAAATAGATTCCTTAGAAAATTTCAATTTATTTTGATGTAACATTTTTCAGTTTTGGTTGGAAAATTCTCTCTGAGCGGGAAAATTCGAAAAAAAATCGAAAATAGAGCTCCGCTGAAACAAGAATAACTTCGAGGTTTTTGGATGGAAAATTTTCATTTTTGGGATTTTTCCAGATGTAAGGTTGATGTATCCACTTTAAAAATCGAAATCGCGATTCATGATACAGGGGGTGAAAAAATCGCTTTCAAAGTTAGGGATAACAAAATCGTGAAAAATCAATTTTTTCAAATTAGAACCCCATTTTTTTATGGCAGATATTGAATCTACGTTAAAAAATAATGTGAGTGTATGCATCACACCCTTGCCCTAAAATGGATATTTTCTGAGTTATTCACAAAAAACTGTTTTTCGTCTTGAATTTTCAGCTATTTCTTTTCCCTTCACGCCAAAAAGATGAAATTTTCAGGAACTGTTATTTGAACCATGCTGTAGATTTTTCACCCCTTCTTGAAACCGACTTCAAGTTACTATTAGGAGAACCATGGCAAACTCTCGCAGTTATAACTAGAGAAGATGCTCAAAGTTTTGACCGTTAATTTCTAGACATTTATTTATACGTCTCAGGAATGCTTCGTGCGTTGCTCTTCTTATTTCATCGGGAGGAAGAGATCTGCAAAAGTGTTTAAAAACCAAATTGAGTTTCAAAACTATGAATCTAAAAATCTAAACAAACCTGAACGCATTTCTGACTCGTTCTATGCAGTCCTCTTTATCAGTCAGGGGAGTTGAGTAGACAATATTTTTTATCCTACCCCAAACATAATAGTCTAAAGGAGTTAAATCGGGAGAACGTGGTGGCCAAAGATGTGGACCATTGTTCGCCAACCATCGATCTTCAAATAGCCTGTAGAGGATATTTGACACATTGAGTGAATTGTGTGGAGGTGCGCCATCTTTTTGATACCATAAGTCATTATGGTTCTGTACTAGCGGCTCAATTATTTGAGTCAATATGTCAGAATATCTATCTCCTAAGGGAGAACATTCTTTAAATAATGCAAACATGTGTAGTGTTCTATCTTACCAGTTAAAGTCCCATCATAAATGTGAACATCGAGAATTGCATTATTTTTGATGGCGCAAAAAACATTGAAACTCCTGGTCTCTTGAAAGTTCCATTGTCTGAAGTGGTGGTTGTTCTCTTCATCCCAATAATGACTGTTATGCCTATTGAAAGAACCATTCTTTGTGAATTTAGATTCATCTGTCCAAATCATACAGTCCAAAAAGTTTTCATTCTCTTGAAATCGAATCATCATAGCTTCGCATAACTCTGTTCTCCTGACGAAATCAGTTTCCTTCAAATGCTGTACCCTATTGAATTTATATGGGTGCATTTTATGTTTTTTTAATATTCTCCAAACACTCGATTGAGATAATCCCAGATCAATCTCGGCATCTTTGAGAGAATTTTGAAGATTCACACGAAAATATGCAAGAACTGTAATTTCGTTGTTCTCATCTTCTTCTACACTTTTTTCTCTGTGTGTAGTTTTCTTAACGGAAGATCCGACATTTCTCAAGTTTGTCATGGTTCTGTTAATGGTATCTCTCGTTGGTCTGGGTCGGTCAGGAAACCTCTCAATGAACAGTCGAATCGTTCTATCTACAACTTTATTACATTCTCCATGAAGTAGAATGGGATTTAAATAATCTTCATTGGTAAAATTAGGCATAGTGATCGATTTTATAACTTAATACGAATTATCACCAAATTAATAGTAAACACAAAATGCTACTGAATAAAGAGGAATTTGGCAGATGTAATTAATGATATCTATCATTAAAAAAAAAATAATGTATTATGAAACATGGTAAGTTTTTGCATATGGTTCATAAGGAATTATTTATTTATCACTGGAGAGAAAACCGATGGCCGATTAGTTGAAATAAAGAGGTTTCCGATACAAATTCGAATCCAAATTCGCCATCTATTTAGGAACAACCTGTAACTTTTTTCTCTTGCATATTAGGGTAGTAAAATCTAAAACATGGTTTAAGTAACAGTTCCTGAAAATGTCATCTTTTTGGCGTGAAGGAAAAGAAATAGCTGAAAATTCAAGACGAAAAACAGTTTTTTGTGAATAACTCAGAAAATATCCACTTTAGGACAAGGGTGTGATGCATACACTCACATTATTTTTTAACGTAGATTCAATATCTGCCATAAAAAAATGGGGTTCTAATTTGAAAAAATTGATTTTTCACGATTTTGTCATCCCTAACTTTGAAAGCGATTTTTTCACTTCCTGTATCATGAATCGCGATTTCGATTTTTAAAGTGGATACATCAATCTCACATCTTGAAAAATCCGAAAAATGAAAATTTTCCATCCAAAAACCTCGAAGTTATTCTTGTTTCAGCGGAGCTCTATATCCGATTTTTTTTTCGAATTTTCCCGCTCAGAGAGAATTTTCCAACCAAAACTGAAAAATGTTACATCAAAATAAATTGAAATTTTCTAAGGAATCTATTTCTGCAATAAAAAAATGGTGTTCTAATTCGAAAAACGGAAGTTGACGTCATTTCCGGAAAAACCGGAGGTGCTCATGCCTTGAAAATATTTTAGATTTCATCAGCATCGTGAAATACTTATAAGTGCTGAATTTCATGAAAATACGTTCAGTAGTTTCCCGTATAAATATGGGTGAGGTTCCTCGTGAAAGACCCTGTATAATTGAGGATTATAATAGCAATGACAAAGCATCTCCAGAATACTAAAGTAGTAATTAAATAGCTTGCAACAGAAATCACTCTATCTATTCGTTCTCTGGAATAAATTCAATAAATGAACAAACCATTTTACTTTTTCCTTTAAGATGATTATATACTTGAAATAAAAACTTATGTCGAAGTAGTATCATGTAGGGATGGATTCAAGGTGTTCGTTTGAAGATCGACTAACACAAGAATGCAATTTCTTTTACATTATTTCGTCTGTAGTTATATTTTCAGTCCAGTTAATATGAAATCAAGGATGATGATAGCACAGACTCAGCACCTGCACAATAATAAAGTAGTATATGATAGCTTGCCACATGATATATCACTAAATGAAATAGTACTGAACAATCTTCATTGAACTATGTTTTTTCAATCCAAATATGTTTTGATTCCATTCTGCTATACTCTCTTGGAGATAAATGAGCATATTATTGTAACTTTTTCATTCCAAATAGTTGAAGGCTCATAAGATATACTGACTTCAATTCTTTATGCTTTGAAAGATGAGAATCAATGCCTACTGATGCAATTTTCTTTCTATATCATTTTTCATGAATATCGTCTGAAATTCAACAACATTTAATCAAAATTTGATTATCAAATCCATTAACTCGTAAGAGTTTTTCACCAATAACCAATGTAAACAAAAAAAAATGTGAACAAACTGGACGTTACGTGCAGAAAAATGTCAAACTTATACGAAATCGCACGAATGTAGGGTTATATTTCGAAGCTTACCATCAATACTTCATTTGAACCCCCAAATTCCAGGGTTTAAATTTAACAGTCAGTTAATGCCATTTAACTAGGATTACGTGACGTTACAAGATAATTTTGTACGTAAACCTTTTCGAGGGATTTAATCTATGGTTTTTTTATACGCTGCAAGTGGCCCTCAGAAATGGGAGGTTAGATTTATCATAGAATTGCACATAGCTTCAAAGTTTCCTCTTGCAATTCATAGAAATGAGACTTATATAATTCCGACATTTTTGGGAAAAAGTTCAACTGTCAGTTAAAGTTAAAGAAAACTTCCAGTTAACTTTTATAAAACCGGCCCTAGGTAAACGAGTATTTGAATTTCCGATTGTGCTTCATTGGAGGCAGCCGTGGCAGCCAGATGCCTGACATCATCTTAATAAGGCGGTGTCGGAAGCTTGATCGGATTAACACGGGTACCTTAGCCGAGTCACTCAAATGACAGATATTGAACGCTTTATCTGTCATTTGAGTGATCCGGTTAAGTTACCCGTGTTAATCCGATCCAATTTCCGAAACCGCCTATATAAGTATTTTGTGCGTTTTCGAACATTTATTCACATCTAAAAAGCCCGCTTTTTATTTCATCTTCTTCGTTAGAAATAGTATGTTTTTTTTATTCAATTTGGAAATATAAAACCAACTAGATATTTATATTTACAGAAAACTGACATATGCTACAATCCAATCAATAATGTCGATTTATAATTTACCTATTTTCAGATTTCCTTGTGCGCAACAACACATCGAATTCAAGTAAGTTTGCAAATTAAAGAAATCATAACTGAAAATATACAATATACATAACATGGTAAATAACGTTACTACAGATAATGTTCTAGTATGTATTCCCACAAGCTTTTTTGGGTGCTCAATGCATTCTTATGGGATTCTCAATTTGATTCATCGCACCTCCAGACTTCAAAGATCATGCTAATATATGCTACTATGTCGTAGTTACCCCCAGCGAACGGTTGATAACACAGTATTTCCGGTTAGAAAAAACTTCGAGCGAGCATAGATCCGTTAACTGAGCCATGAAATTTCCATCAGAATTAAATTCTTTCTCCCCTCGAATTCCATTCAATATCGTTTCTATCATGCGAGGCAAGTGATAGAATGACGAATTTCCAACCTATCCGTTATTTCTATCCAACTTGCATCACAAGGATGAAATCTGATGTATATACGTATACACGCCCGCCCCTACATTTCACAATATGTATGAAAGGATAAAAGTCCTACAACACGTTCGATCGCGGAATTCAATCGAAAAATGTGTTCTGAATCTGAATTACGTCAATCGAAAGAACCAAAAATAGGATGTGAAAAAAAAAGTCTGAAGAACTCTGTTGAATATAATTTAAATACAGTTCTTCAGAATCTACCACATGTTCTTTTGTAGACTATGGTTGATAACTACTATGTGCAGGATGATTCACCATAAATTCGTTTCGTTAGAATCGATAAGAAATAAATGGTACCTGGTGAAAAAAACTAGCTGATTGTGATTACAAAGTTTCAATTTGATTGCATTCGTTCTTCTTGAGCTATTACGGATATAACGTTGAAATTCCAAATGAGAACGGAATTTGGCATATTATTTACCGTACATCTCCGACAGTAAACATTGGATCGGATTGAAATTTGAAACGTTGTTGCAAAAGACTGATTTTAAGGTTTGTGCCAAATTTCTTCGAATTCTAGTCAATATTTATGGATGGAAAAATTTTCAACAAAAATTTGCAAAATTTTCGAATGAATATTTTTTTTTGATTTGGATCCACAAAAATTCTCGATAAGTTGTGCGTTGGTACTTCAAAATCATTTGCAAAGTTGTAATCTCATCGAATCATTACTTCTTGAGATATCGAGGAATTAACCTTACAATTTCAAATGGGTCTAACTCCGAAACAATTCAACCAATTACACACATAAGCGAACTTAACCGAGATATTTGGATTCTCAACCTGACAATCTGACCAATCTGACAATTTCAAGTCGCTAGGTCTTTTCCTTCGAAAGTTAGAGCACATATGGACAAACGGACGGATTGACGGAAGGACACAATTGAATTTGATTACGAATTCCCTTTCAGGGTGTTAAACCCAATCTTGTAAGACAAATTTTAGCTCAAAATTCGAAAATTACAGACATTGAGACAGAGCTATCATGCGCTGTTCCCCAGAACAAGCGCGTAAAAAAGAGGTAAAGGTATCGTGATTCACCACTTTTGGAGCATCTAGAGTCGAAAATAGTTCAAGCTTATCCCCTGAGTACTGTCAATCATGTCGAGGTTTGAATTAATCTCCCAGCCCAATTCTACTGATGGAGCACTATTCACTCACCCTGTATTCAATACAGGGTCTTTCACGAGGAACCTCACCCATATTTATACGGGAAACTACTGAACGTATTTTCATGAAATTCAGCACTTATAAGAATTTCACGATGCTGATGAAATCTAAAATATTTTCAAGGCATGAGCACCTCCGGTTTTTCCGGAAATGACGTCAACTTCCGTTTTTCAAATTAGAACACCATTTTTTTATTGCAGAAATAGATTCCTTAGAAAATTTCAATTTATTTTGATGTAACATTTTTCAGTTTTGGTTGGAAAATTCTCTCTGAGCGGGAAAATTCGAAAAAAAATCGAAAATAGAGCTCCGCTGAAACAAGAATAACTTCGAGGTTTTTAGATGGAAAATTTTCATTTTTGGGATTTTTCCAGATGTAAGATTGATGTATCCACTTTAAAAATCGAAATCGCGATTCATGATACAGGGGGTGAAAAAATCGCTTTCAAAGTTAGGGATGACAAAATCGTGAAAAATCAATTTTTTCAAATTAGAACCCCATTTTTTTATGGCAGATATTGAATCTACGTTAAAAAATAATGTGAGTGTATGCATCTCACCCTTGCCCTAAAATGGATATTTTCTGAGTTATTCACAAAAAACTGTTTTTCGTCTTGAATTTTCAGCTATTTCTTTTCCCTTCACGCCAAAAAGATGAAATTTTCAGGAACTGTTATTTGAACCATGCTGTAGATTTTTCACCCCTTCTTGAAACCGACTTCAAGTTACTATTAGGAGAACCATGGCAAACTCTCGCAGTTATAACTAGAGAAGATGCTCAAAGTTTTGACCGTTAATTTCTAGACATTTATTTATACGTCTCAGGAATGCTTCGTGCGTTGCTCTTCTTATTTCATCGGGAGGAAGAGATCTGCAAAAGTGTTTAAAAACCAAATTGAGTTTCAAAACTATGAATCTAAAAATCTAAACAAACCTGAACGCATTTCTGACTCGTTCTATGCAGTCCTCTTTATCAGTCAGGGGAGTTGAGTAGACAATATTTTTTATCCTACCCCAAACATAATAGTCTAAAGGAGTTAAATCGGGAGAACGTGGTGGCCAAAGATGTGGACCATTGTTCGCCAACCATCGATCTTCAAATAGCCTGTAGAGGATATTTGACACATTGAGTGAATTGTGTGGAGGTGCGCCATCTTTTTGATACCATAAGTCATTATGGTTCTGTACTAGCGGCTCAATTATTTGAGTCAATATGTCAGAATATCTATCTCCTAAGGGAGAACATTCTTTAAATAATGCAAACATGTGTAGTGTTCTATCTTACCAGTTAAAGTCCCATCATAAATGTGAACATCGAGAATTGCATTATTTTTGATGGCGCAAAAAACATTGAAACTCCTGGTCTCTTGAAAGTTCCATTGTCTGAAGTGGTGGTTGTTCTCTTCATCCCAATAATGACTGTTATGCCTATTGAAAGAACCATTCTTTGTGAATTTAGATTCATCTGTCCAAATCATACAGTCCAAAAAGTTTTCATTCTCTTGAAATCGAATCATCATAGCTTCGCATAACTCTGTTCTCCTGACGAAATCAGTTTCCTTCAAATGCTGTACCCTATTGAATTTATATGGGTGCATTTTATGTTTTTTTAATATTCTCCAAACACTCGATTGAGATAATCCCAGATCAATCTCGGCATCTTTGAGAGAATTTTGAGGATTCACACGAAAATATGCAAGAACTGTAATTTCGTTGTTCTCATCTTCTTCTACACTTTTTTCTCTGTGTGTAGTTTTCTTAACGGAAGATCCGACATTTCTCAAGTTTGTCATGGTTCTGTTAATGGTATCTCTCGTTGGTCTGGGTCGGTCAGGAAACCTCTCAATGAACAGTCGAATCGTTCTATCTACAACTTTATTACATTCTCCATGAAGTAGAATGGGATTTAAATAATCTTCATTGGTAAAATTAGGCATAGTGATCGATTTTATAACTTAATACGAATTATCACCAAATTAATAGTAAACACAAAATGCTACTGAATAAAGAGGAATTTGGCAGATGTAATTAATGATATCTATCATTAAAAAAAAAATAATGTATTATAAAACATGGTAAGTTTTTGCATATGGTTCATAAGGAATTATTTATTTATCACTGGAGAGAAAACCGATGGCCGATTAGTTGAAATAAAGAGGTTTCCGATACAAATTCGAATCCAAATTCGCCATCTATTTAGGAACAACCTGTAACTTTTTTCTCTTGCATATTAGGGTAGTAAAATCTAAAACATGGTTTAAGTAACAGTTCCTGAAAATGTCATCTTTTTGGCGTGAAGGAAAAGAAATAGCTGAAAATTCAAGACGAAAAACAGTTTTTTGTGAATAACTCAGAAAATATCCACTTTAGGACAAGGGTGTGATGCATACACTCACATTATTTTTTAACGTAGATTCAATATCTGCCATAAAAAAATGGGGTTCTAATTTGAAAAAATTGATTTTTCACGATTTTGTCATCCCTAACTTTGAAAGCGATTTTTTCACTTCCTGTATCATGAATCGCGATTTCGATTTTTGAAGTGGATACATCAATCTCACATCTTAAAAAATCCCAAAAATGAAAATTTTCCATCCAAAAACCTCGAAGTTATTCTTGTTTCAGCGGAGCTCTATATCCGATTTTTTTTTCGAATTTTCCCGCTCAGAGAGAATTTTCCAACCAAAACTGAAAAATGTTACATCAAAATAAATTGAAATTTTCTAAGGAATCTATTTCTGCAATAAAAAAATGGTGTTCTAATTTGAAAAACGGAAGTTGACGTCATTTCCGGAAAAACCGGAGGTGCTCATGCCTAGAAAATATTTTAGATTTCATCAGCATCGAGAAATACTTATAAGTGCTGAATTTCATGAAAATACGTTCAGTAGTTTCCCGTATAAATATGGGTGAGGTTCCTCGTGAAAGACCCTGTATATTAAAAATGTTTGTAACGTTGAATATTCGTTTGATGGTGATTTTCATACTTATCATATAGCATCAGTATTTTATCACAGCTCAAACTACTTGAAAAGGGCGTTGAAAAATCACATTCTTATCTCGGTATGATTGTCATGATGTTCGATCGACAACCATCATATTGTACCCACATTTTTTATAACTAGTCTTCTTAGTTAATTGATAGTGTGATGAATGTGGATGAACTGTAGATAGAAATAGGAAACTTTTTTTTTTTGGGTATACACATCTGTTAAATTTTCTTTTTGTTGCTCTGTGAACACATTCTTCTTGTTATTTAATTGCCTACATGTGAATCATGGGAATGAATAAATATTAATGAATAAATAAACTTTTTAGCGGTAAATATGATCGTGTATGTATTTGGATCTGCTGTTTGTTTACCTTCAGGGAAACTGGTGTGTATATACATTCATATTATTATTGATGAGGACGATACAATAACATGTTGAAAATAATCCGAAAGATCCGGGCATTATAGGTCAGAACACCCTAGGGACTCGAGAACTCGAACGTCCACACATTAATGAATATGTTGCAACACCTACGATTCGAAACTTTTTACCCGAAACCATTAATCACTAGTTATTAGGGATTAACCACCTGCTATTCGAGAACACGAACTGAACTGACAGGGTAAAACCTCTGTCAGGTCCCATCGAGTTCCCGGTGGGGGTGACTAACCACAGAGTAAAACAGAGATATATGACCTGGAAGAAAGAATGATACTCCCGGTGATTAGTCATATGGGACGTGAAAAGAAATGATCTCATATAACGTTTATGATTCGAAGAATTGGGGAAAAATGTGGTTGATATATGATACGGAAATCAAGAGGATTGATTAGATTGTGATGAAATAAATCCTTCCGAAGACATGGTGGATAATTGAGAGGGTGATAAAAAAATATGAAGTCATGCAATTGTACTTAAAGAGGTGAATTTGGGCTATTTCATAATTTTGTCGGTGATATAATATATTTTACGAGATTCGGTACCTCAGAATATTGATGATGTAATTTGAATGTGGGAGAATAAAAACGGTTAGATCGATTCAGTCATTCAGTATTTTTTTCTCAGAGAAAGAGAATTTGGAATTTTAAATTCAGAAGATTTTGTTTACAGATTGAAGGAATCCATGAATTATTAGGAGAATAAAGTATTCATTTTCTTCTTTGTTTACGCCGCAAACGATTAAATAGGAAAAAATTAGAATCCCTACTCAAATTTTCGAATGATGTATAACTATTCAAATTAGAAAGGATGAGCGAATTAGTTATTATTTCACTCATCCCAATCATTATCGTAAACCTTATTTCAACGGTCTACGAATCGATATAATACTGTATGTGCAAGTGCGTTAAGCGGTTCAATTTCACGGGAAGGTGGAGAGGTTAGTCAAGATTAACAAACACTTCTTCAAAAATGAAGTTGAACAGCCGTCTGGACCGAAACTTCTTCATGATTGTGAACTTTCCAACTCTTTCAATATCCCCTCCAGATAATAAAATACTTTCAAAACGAGATCAATGCAATGTCGTTCGGGTTCAAAAAGAAGTTCATCCGCATTGTACCTACATGGATGAAAAATACTTAGCAAAGAGTTGAACAGTATCATACCTTGACGAAGGACCATAGCTATCATTTCCGATACAATTAGGTAAATAACGATTACCGTTCTTATATTCCACAAAATTGCGGTACTTTGGAGGGGCATTTTCGAATGTTTCTGATGATATTATGCTTTTTCCAATACATACTTGAATTCTACCTGTTATAATTTTCGTAACTTCGACCCAAACTTCTGAAGAAAATTTTACCAGATTGATGCGAAAATTCACTACGAAAATATGCGCACTTGGTCCACTCTCCAAAATTCTATGAAACATACTCTGATTATTTCTGGAAGGGGTGATATTTCCGTTGCAAGAGAATGGGGAGATATTCTGATCTATCCTCAACTTTCACAATTTTGAGGAAAATAGTCTTCTGTTGCGAATTTTTCGGAATTAAATGGAGAAATAATGATTAATAATGATGAATTTACAATAATTCACAACAATTCAGATCAATAATTTGTCACTCCGACAAACTAAGAATATAATGGCCGAAAATATAGAGTTTCAAGAACAAATCATCTACCTTATTACAATGACCTTGGCAAAAATCACATCTCACATTTAACGAGTAAACAGTAACGAAAATAAAATTCTGAGTACCCTTAACCTTAACGTATAATTGCACAAAATGCTCAGATTGTAGAGAGTTGACTAGTTCTCTACTGAATAATTGCCTTCTTACTGCTACCATAACACCATCCCTGCACGTCTGTGTACTGGTAAGATGTGTTCTATCTCTTCTGAAGGTACACAATAAAATTTGAAATATACAGTTCAGAGTTCAGGATTCCTGACCTTGGCAGGTGTCAGTGAATATAATGATGTCATACTCACAGTTGATAATAGAAGTGCACAAGACTAAAGTCGCACGTTTTGGTAATAAACCGCGAAACCTCCGGGAGAGGCGTATGTGTTTGTATAGGCGGTTTCGGAAAATTGATCTGGGTTACCTACTCGATCACCTGTCAGATTCCTTGGATGACTTACCCGAGTTAAGCAGTAAACGAACATGTCATGGTTACTACGGCACAGAATACAGGAAAAATCTTCTCAATGATTGTAATTTGTTTTGATTTTCGATTGAATCAGAATATAACATTAGTTAATCCACGATCAGAAATAAGTTTTGGCTCATCAAATTTTTAATTCAATGCAGAAAAATCTTGTGAAGTCTGAAAAATGTGACTGAATTAGCCAGGAGGCTGAAAAGCGAATTTGAAATTTCGATTATTTGAAAAATTGGTGCCTAAAGTTTTATCTGTTCTGGGGAGACTCTGTCCTGTTTCAGAGTGTGAACACTCTCGATATACAAGGAGCTCCGAGCAATGACAAAAATACCCCATGTATATTACGCGATTTTATGTAGTTTTGGAGAGTTTTTTTTGTGTTTTTTCAATATATTATGCCATCGAGGTTTCAAAAATTCATATCTTTTTATGCAGTAGGTATTCTGCAGAATTTTTTTAGTGACATAATCTCCCTGAATATTGTATTGATAACAAAAATAGCGCAGCTTCCTCAAATTACTCAAAAACACTCAAAAAAGGTTTGAAAGTAAGAACTTCATATTTAAGTAGGATTCAATTAAATATTCAACTTCAATTTATCAATGCATAAAGGAGTTTTCAAGTTTAAAAACTTTGTATATACGGTCCTAAACTACTAAAAGCATGAGAAAAAAGAACACTTTATGCGCGTTTTTTCCTGTAATCAGCCTTCGAAAGCGGATAGGCTTAAAATCATTGAAACACTTACTTACTTAAGTAAGTGATTTAAGTTATTTTTTACTTTTTATCATTCTTATGGTAAATTAAAGTAAAAAATGTGGAATTAATGTAATTTTAATTGAATTCCTGTGAAATAATTGTAGCTCATGTTATTTTTGCATCAAGATGGATTGGAGGTGTAGGGCCGATCGAATGGCCTGCGCGTGTATTAGACCTAAACCCCATTGATTTTTTTATACAGGGATCTTACGGGGAGCTAGTGTAAACGACCGAAAGCATCAATGAAACAGAATTAGGACAAAACTTTTGGAAGTGGAAATAAAAATAAAACACAAAACGTTGATGATTATGTATTCAAGTTGAAGAAAGGGAGAAGGAAGATTTATTGTAGAAAATAGCAATTTTTCAGTAATTTGTGCTTCCTATTTCTCATCCAAAAGCAAGTAGTTTCACAACTCCCAATTTCGAAATAGGCTAACATTTATAATCAGTTGTGAAATCGAAATTATTGTTAAAATTACACGAGTCACAGTTTTCAGGAATTCAATTGAATCACATTTCTGAGTTCAATTTTCCATATATATATATATATATATATATATATATATATATATATATATATATATATTATCAAAAAACCCAATTGCCATATAATGGTGTAGGGTATTACATTTCAACTCAAATTAAACTTCAGTATATACAAAATCAAAGTATTTCATTTCTATGTACAAATTTGGTCCACAGTTTCTTATCCCCAGCCATATTCCTTGCTTCATTCCATGTTTGTCCTCTCCTATTAATTATTTCAGTGATTGTTTCGTCCCACGTCAGCTCTGGTCTTCCTCTCCTTTTCTTCTTTTGAATTCTAGCTTCCCATATCTGTTTAACAGGTCTCTCCACATTTGCTCTGTTCAGATGTCCCCACCAGCTAAGTTGTCTTCTTTCTACGAAATCATGTATTGGTTCAATCTCTAGGTCTTCACGTATTCTTTCATTCCTTATCTTATTCATTCTGGTTACGCCCTTTACTCTTCTTAGGTATTTCATTTCTACTGCTTGGATTTTACTTTTCTGTTTATTGTTCAAGGCCCATGATTCGCATGAAAATGTCAGGGTAGGTCTATATATTGCTCTATACACGTTCATCTTTGTCCTTTGGGAAATTTCCTTTTTACCTATGAAACTCTTATTCATCGTATGGTACAATTTAACTGTGTTTTCTATTCTTTTATTAATTTCCACATCTTGTTTTCCCTCTTCATCTATTTCAACACCCAAGTATCTGAAATTTTTCACCTGTTCTATTGTTGTTTCGTCTAGCTCTATATTAAGTTCTTCTGAGTTTCCTATCACCATAACTTTTGTCTTGTCTTTATTTATTTCCATTCCATACTTTTTGACAACTTCATCCCATATCTTCATATTTCCTTGCAAATCGTCTCTTCGTCCAGTAATCACGATAATGTCATCTACAAAAGCACATTCTGATATTTCCACCCGCTGCATATTTTTGTGTCCTACGTGAAATTTTTTTGTTCTTCTTGTGCATTTAAAAATCTCGTCCATGAAGATAATGAACAGTACCGGACTCAAACTTCCTCCTTGCCTTAGTCCTGTTTTTGTGTGGAATGTTTTTGATAATTTTCCATAAGAATGATTAAAAGTAGAGAAATAGAAGCTTCTAAATTCAAAACGAAGCTATGAAACTTTTTTGCGCGCATGATGAAGTGAACATCGTGCTATCGTTTTGTCTGTAATGTCTGTAATTTTCGATGACTTAGCCGAAAATTGTCTCGAACGACTAGGTTGAACTCACTGATGATGAATCCGGTGTCAAAATCGAATCTGTCCCACCGGCCGTGGACACGGTAACTGTCGAACGGGGCCAGCCAGCGACTCGAAACTTGCTGGGAAGTTCGTTCATCGAAATGTCGCGGTTGAGTTTGCTAATGGGCCAAAACCGCCAAAAAGTTTCGGAGTTATAGCCATTTGAATTTTGAGGCTATTTCCCTCATATTTCAGAAACGAAGCGATTGAATTGGAACTTGGCCGTTAGTTGGAGCATAACGACGCGCAACTTTCAGCAGAATTTCGTTGAAATCGTATGATCAATCAATAAAAAAAAATTATTTTTTCAAAATTCTTCTCGAAAACATTTTTTTTCTGAAACTATTGTACATATTGGAAAACAATTTCAGCTATCCCTTCAACTTCATAATTCACAGCAGTGGACCAAATTCCAATCCGATACGGCTATAAGTTGTGGAGATATTGGAAAAAATATATAGAATTTCGTGGTTTTCTTCTCGATACCGTTTTTTTTCAGTATAACTCAAAAAATACTGATTCAATCGCAGCTAGTTCGAAGATGTCGAAGGAAAAGATCGTGCGGAATTTCGTGATGATCGTGTCATTAGAACAATTTGAAAAAAAAATTCAATTCTTTTTCAAATATTCAATATTCTGTGATCTTCTCATCATATTATCCTCATGGAATTCTGTATGAACCTTCAAACTGTCATTTTTCGATTAAATACTGGATTTTAATTCTCTAATCGGTATTTTTGGCAATATTGGGAAAATAAAATTTTGAATGGGTATACCTGCGGAATCATTGGGTGGATTTTACTCATTCACGAATTCAGCCTTCATAATTAAGGTCCAAAACTTCTCACAAATATCGAGCTTCTAAGTTGTTTCTTTCGGAAGTTACTGTGTTTACGGTCGGTCGTTAGGGAGATCATGTTACAGAAAATATCTGAGAAATACCTACTACCTAAAAAAATGGAGCTTTTGAAACCTCTATGGCATAATAAAATGAGATAACTCAAAAAAAAACTCGAAAACTACAAAAAAACGCGTAACATACATGGGGTATTTTTTGATACCCCAAGGTGTGAAGAATCTAAAAAACAATTATTGACGTCAGTTCTTGGACCATCCTGTGTGTGTAAAATTTGCAATGTAGTCAGGTGGTTGTCACACAGACAAGAGATTATTAACCTGCTGCACCTATACGTTTCTATGAGGATTGTGCAATGAGTTATCAGTCTATTCTTATCAATGAGAATTTTCAATATTATAATGTTTCTAATTGAATGTATTATTTGTAGATCATGAAAATGATGAAAAAAATTTTTTGTCGCCATTTAAGAATAAATCATTATAAAACAGATCAATCAGATATTTAATTCTCGAAATATTGAGAAAATATTCTTTGAAATTTCGATGATATTTGCTCAATATCTGAAAAAATACTGATCCGATGGAGATGGAGCTTGGTAATTAATTGTGAGGTTGTTAATGCGCAGACTTGTGCGAAATTTCGTGACGATCATGGCATTAGAAAAATTTTCAAAAAACTTCAGAGGTTTTTTCTCACAATTTACATATTTTAAAAAAATAAGTCTAATGGAATTCAAGCTCGTCAATGAGTTGTAAATTCTGAAGGTGTGCAAATCTCAAATGAATGGTATAACTCGAAGAAAATCTGAATACAGGATACTGATCAAGGTACACGAAACTAATTACTTGGAGACTCGATATTTGTAGGGCAGGTTTCTGGCTCTCTTGCGAAGGGTTTATTCATGAATGGATCAAATCCTGCCAAGAGTTCCGTATATATTTCAGTGCAAAATTCTATTTATCCAATGCTATTTCCGAAAATACAGATCGAACTGAAATCGAATACTTGGTGGAAAAAATACAGCTTCAAGGTTGGTGCAGAGTTTCGTAAGGACTGTATGGTGAGAATATCGCAAAATTTATTTGTGAGGATGTAGAACCAATAAGCGCCTAAATGCTCCAGATTACATTTCAATGCTTGTCTAGAATTTTATGAAACTATAGTAGTGAAATTATGACACGAAAGGATTCAGTTTTTTCACCCTCCTTTGAATAATTCATTAAATCACCTCCATAATCTCATACCGTAATGAAATACAAAACAAAATAATATAAGACACAGTGTTTCATCTTCTATCCTACGATTCGAATTTTCCATCTATTGATGATTCTGAATCGATAGAAGGTGAAACACTGTGTGTATTATCATTTTTTATTGTATTTCCTTACGTTGCCGTTTTTTAAAGTCTTTCACTTCCATCATTATGAATATGTCGGTTGATATAATGAATCAATTCGTCATTTATACGTAGTACGTTGGAGAAAATGAAGGTATATCGTAAGATATCGATATCGAAAGATAATATATGAAGGTATTACAGAAATTTTTTCTTAATGATTGTAATAATATCCTTCATCAAGTAGACTTGTCTCAATTTTATGTTTGAAATAAAAGTTGTCCAAGGATTCCAAATGAAGTAGTGTACGGTTTATGATTCTCAATTCGAAGTTTTGTATAGTAGTGCAGAGTTTTGTTTTTTTTCCATCGTCTATTCTTTTAGTTGCAGGGAAATAATCAATTGGTTAGTCAGCTCCATAAAGAATATTCGTTGATTCTTCTGAGCTGAAATTTGGTTATTGCTGATCCATTGGCCCATTAGCGATTAAGTTCTTGGGACGTACAGTGGAACTTATCAATGATAAAGTGAAATTCAACATCATATCACAACATCTGAGAAGAGTACTAATGAAATTAGTTACAATGGCTATTTTGTCCATCAATGAATATTTCTTTACCACACAAAGGAATGAAAATATTGTTTTAGTCGATCAATTGTGTAAAGAATCACCTCTTGATGAAAGATGATACATAGGGAAAGTCGTACAAGATTTCAAAAATACTTCGAAAACAACATTGATGAAAATGAACTCTTCATGTCTACTCCAAACATATATTTAGCGAATTCAACGCTACATATGTTCCGACCCCTTCAAAATGGGGGTCATCTTCAGGCATATGTTCGAAATAATCAAAATGATGACAGATCATTTTGAGGACGAAACATATGTAGCGTTAAATTTGCTAAATATATGTTTGGAGTAGACATGAAGAGTTCATTTTCATTATTTATACCTCCAATGAATATGATGGATGACAGATTGAAAACAACATTGTCTGAAAGCTTCACCAGAATTCAGCACCTTACACGTGCGTATCGAAAACAAATGGCTATAGACATATAACTATTTTTGGACTGACAAATTGAGATATTAGTGCAAAAAATCTAGGATGAAACATAGACATAAATAAATTTTCTGCGATTGCAAAATGGTGCAGGAACTTGGATGATTACTTACTATGTCGATTTCGGGAATTTTTCAAAAATACCTGCAATATTCGGAAAATTATTTCCTTAAGTACTTATTATGCCGTCCAAGTTATTCTATATTTCCTTTCAGAGTGTCCTAAAAAGTTCAAAACCATGGGTACGTTTGTTGGAAAATTAGAACAGATATGGCCAGCCAGCTGACCGAGGAAAATTATGATGACCCCGTATTCGTCACAAGTGACTCACTCAAACATCGGGCTCAAAATTCGAACATAGCCGACATTTGGATGAAACAATAGCAGCTGTAAAGTGAGGGTCTGGAGCACCACTTGTCCTACTTTTTCTTCATTTGAGAAGAAGGAAATATCCAAAATGTTCATTGGTTCATTACTTTTATTAAATACAATACTATACGTGTATAGTATATGTAGTGCTAGCTTGAGGTCTATTCGGGCCAGGGACGCAGAAGAATGCGGGTTCCTTTTGATGGCCTTCATACTGGAAATTCTGTTTGGCTTTTTCGGGCTTCTTTGGACCCTGGGTGCCTACCCAAAACGACGAGTGGATAGACGGGAAAATATAAAAGAACATTTCTCAATTTCCTTATAAAAGTATATTATTGAGGAAAGTTATCATATACAACTTAATACGGAGTTGGACAAAGCAACTTCGAATTATTTTTTGATGTATTTATATTGAAATCTGGAGTATGACCGAAAACTTGGAAACCATTAATTTCTATAGATATTTAAATTTGATATGTCAATCCTAGATCTCTTGAGAAATAGTCTACATACAGTTTTATGAGATAGTCTATAACTGTGCCATATAAATTTTCTCATGTCAATCTATGAAATTTTTCAGATAGACAAGATATTGAAATTTTTTCAGCTTCAATACAGTAAACTGGCCTCCTGAAGATTGTTATATTTATTTATGTATCAAGGAAGTTATTTTGAGGATGGTAATTACCTAAGGCAACATATTTCAATTCCGAGGGGCGTCAGTCCCGAGGGATTGTAAGTTGCCCGAGGTTGTCAACATCTAATAACTCATTCTATTCAATACTAATGAAATATGAAAACAGATTTTTTTCGTTTTCAAAATCAAACGAAAGTTGTTACAGAATGAAGTATTAAGGCATGATAACTGACAAGTTAGCAAATATTTGTCAAATCTTGAAAATTAAAGCTTGGAGAGAATTGAGATTTGAGGCGCTTCGTTGGAAAAGGCTGATGAAGCTCGTGCCGTACTACTATCGATGAAGTTAGAACCAAAGTATGAATAAAAAAAATATGTTACGAATTCTAGCAGTGGCTGAAGTTTTCCGTATTGAAACCAAAAATATGAGTGCGGAAGTTGGCTTCCTTTCAAGACATGGTATGTATTTATTTTTATACATTCTAGTCTCAGTGAATTTATTTATATTTCCCACAGTCTGAAGTGATCAATATCGAAATCAATCATAAGAATTTATATTGACACAAATGGCAGTGAGTTTCATGAACTGGAAGATTCGACAAATGTCGGTTTGT
This sequence comes from Myrrha octodecimguttata, assembly GCA_958510865.1. Taxonomy (NCBI): domain Eukaryota; kingdom Metazoa; phylum Arthropoda; class Insecta; order Coleoptera; family Coccinellidae; genus Myrrha; species Myrrha octodecimguttata. The sequence continues at coordinate 20,440,762 of OY294060.1, forward strand.
TTTTGTAAAACTGCCTAGTAAAACTCCCAAGGGAGTTAAAACCACGTTTATACTTACGGTAACTAAGGCTTTATTTGTCTATAATGTATCAATATGAAATAAATAATATCAAAAAATGGAACTGTTTCCAATCTTCGGAATTATAGGATATTTCCGATGATTGGGCATAACCTGAGTTTTTTGAAAGTTGAGTGTATTTATTCCATTGCGTTATCAATGTTCGAAATGTTTTATAAGTTGATTTGCGTGAATTCTTTCATTATGTAATATAACATTATTCGCGTTTCCTTACTCTGAAATAAACGTGATATAATAATAATAATTATTATTATTTTATTTCCATAGAATATTTACATACATTGTGGAAAAGGTCCAAGATCCCTTGAAGAGAAAAAAAAATAACATACAAAATTCTAACTCAGTGTAAAAAATTCGGATAGACTATAGAAACATCTATCAATTAAGAAAGAGTTTCAACGTGTTCTTAAATAAAAATTTATTATCTGCCTTCCTAATTTCGCAACACAATGTATTGGAGACTTTCATTGCCAAATACATTGGTGATTGTCGTCCTATCCTAAGTTTAAATGCAGGAATAGTGAAATAGTTTTGATTGCGAGTGGAATAATGGTGGTAATCACGGTTTTTGCCGAACGTACTCTTGTAGTCATATATATACCAATGTGGCAAACTCCAAAATGAAAATTAAGTAAGAATATTCAGAGATTTGAAAAATGGTCTACAAGATTCTCTCTGTCTAATGCCGGCTGACCATCTTATCAGCCTCTTCTGACCTACAAAAACAGCCTCAACAAATGACGAGGCACCCCAAAAGGCCACCCCATACCTTAATCGAGACGATACCTGCGCATGATATAACTGAACTAACTGTTTCAATGCTAACATATCCCTCATGTTCCTGAAAAGAAAAGAAACTGAGCTATGTTTTTTACTTAGATTTTCACAATGAGATTTCCAATTAAGATGCTCATCTACATCTATACCTAGAAATCGTGTGTTTTCTACTCATGTTAACGCTTGTTGTTCCAAATTTAATATTATATCGATGGTCTTATTATAATTGTGAAATATCATATAAACTGTTTCACTCAAATTGAGATGTAATGCATTCATACTGAACCAATTACATAGATTACTCAGGACATTTTGGGACTCCATTTGTAGAGAGAAATTATTTTTTCCCGATGCAATCGCCGTAGCATCATCAACATATAGAAAAAGTTCGAACATTATATTACCAGTGATGTCGTTTATATAAAGAATAAAAAGTACTGGTCCCAAAATAGAGCCCTGAGGAACACCTATTTCCACTGAGAGAAATTTCGAGTTTACAGACACCTGATTTGCATTTTTTACAGAGACAAATTGCTTTCTATTCTCGAGATAGCACTTTATCCACTTGTCTCTTGTGATCAACTGTATCGAATGCCCTATTTAAACCACAAAACACTCCCGCAGAGGTTGATCCTGCCTCTAAATTTTCCACAACACATTTCAAGAATGCATTAACTGCATCATTCGTGCTGAGATTACGGCGGAATCCGAATTGATATTTTATTGAGAATTTTATGAATCTCCAAAAATTTGAGCAATCTTCAAGAAAACAATATTCAAAAATTTTGGAAAATGTAGAAATTAATGATATGGGTCTATAGTTATTCATTGTTTCATCGTCACCTTTTTTATATAAGGGAATTATCTTGGATATTTTCAATTCTTCCAGAAAGGAGCCATTCGCAAATGACATATTCTCCAAAAATTAAAGAGATTCTGAAATTTCCTTCAAACACATTTTTAGTACATATCCCGAAACATCATCAAATCCGGCAGAGCGCTTAGACTTAAGTTTTGTACTTATCAAATTGAAAAATTCCTCTACCACATATGGCAAAAGAGACATTGAGTGATCGTTAGATCTAATGTGATCCATAAAATCCGTCGATGAGATATTAGAACGGAACTTTGCGACAGATTTTACGAAAAATTTATTGCATTTACTTGCAACATCAAAACTATTCTCAAAAAGTATGCCATCATCATTTATTTTCAGTGTATGTGATCTGTTTTTCGATCTGTTATTCAAGTCATTAACAACATTCCAAGCAGCTTTAACTTTGTTGGTAGAAATTGAAATTTTATAACGATAGAAAGACATTTTTTTGTTTCTAATCAGAAGAGAGTGATGGGATTTACAATCACGATACCCCCCATATAAACATGGAAAACTTTTACTTAGGACGTAAAGATCCCGATTACTAGACTGCTTTACATCATAAACCCATGACCTATTTTGTCTTCTATAAAATTGGTGCAATGTGAAATTCAATTCAAAATAAAATATGAACGCACTATAGAATGCCTCAAAAGCTTCAACAAAAGAAGGTGAATCATAAACTTCGTCCCAATTTTCCTGAGACAGTTGTACAAGGAAGCGTTCTATACTATGCTCACTGAAATTTCTACGGTAGTCGTAGTTATTCTTGTTAGGTTTATCCGAAATCATATACATGAGAATTCCCTTATGATCAGAAAAATTAATATCTATAACATCAGTTGGGGATGGTTTATTTGTAAATATGTAATCCAATGTGCTATTATTGCGAGTTTTATTATGAACTGTGTTTTTCATTCTGAAACTTTGAAAAAAATTTGTAATTTTATGATAAATATTATTATCCCTCAAAGGATCAATATTGAGGTCTCCACACAGTAAAATATTTATGCCAGGTTCGTATAAAAATTCCAACATGTTACTCAACCGATCACAGAATAAATTTGCATCGGTATTGACACAAGAACGGAAGCAGCTCAGTATTAAAGATTTTTTACCTGAATTTCTACATATAATTCCACAAACTTCAAATTCCTTTTCTATGCAAACATTTTTTCAAATTCAAACATTTAGTATTCAATGTATTCCTACACCAAATAACAACTCCTCCACCCTTCAGGCCTGATCTACAAAAGCTTCTGGCTCTGTAAAAATTTGGAAAGTGTATACTATCAAGATTGAGGTCAGTTAACCAAGTTTCACTAACACAAATAAAATCTAAACTATTACTTCGAGAAATTCAGATGTTATGTAATCAGCTTTAATAGCATTCAGAATTTAGTGGGAGTTATTTACACTCATGTTGTTTTTTAATGTCTTCATTTACGTTTTCTCCTGGGTTTGGCTCCTCCTCTGGAAAAATATTGTCACATACACACCTTCAGGCCATGTCAATGGATCCATTACTTTTTCCAGGTTGTTCAGATTTACAATAACTTTGAAGGATGTATAAAATTCTGGATGCTTCGAAACAAGTTCTTCGCATTCAGTTCCACTAAACTGCTTTCTGAGAAACTTTCTTGAATCTTCCTCCGTAGTTCCAGGTTGTAATCTGGATACATACAGAAAAGCCTTTTTGGGATTCACTTTCAACTTCGTTGAATTTCTATCACTTCCTATGATAGTTCTTTCTTCTCTTTTCTTCTTATGTCTTTTACGTTTTACCTCCTTCCATTCAGGTCATGGATTTTCATCTTCTTTAACTTTAGAATCGGTCGAAAGTATTCTAGAAGTTTTATCTTTCATAACAACTTCATTGAACGGCAACAGACCATCATTATTTTTGTTTACATGTTTCAGTGCAGATGTACTTGCTTCAGATGGCACGTCATGTGTTTTCTTCAATTCCGGACTAACTTTTACAAGCACTGGAATATCGTGACGTTTAATTTCAGGTTGTTTACCTTTTTTTGAATGAATGGTTTTTTGTTCCAAATTAAATATCTTTTCATTAAGAAGTTTATTGTTTTCCAGCAAAATGATATTTTTACTTCCTGATTCATGAAGTAATTCATTAAGAAATTTTACCTGCATTCTTAAATATGCAATTTCTGAAAACTCACAGTTTTGGTTTGATTCCATTTCAGAGTCCTGTACATGACTACAAACAGCTGACTTCTTGAGGTTTGCTCTTTCTAGGCAAGCGGGATGTAGATTTGCTTTACATTTTGTGCACTTTACTATGTCAACCACTTTTTTATTGCAGTGATCGCAAATAGATATTTTCAATTCTTTAGAATTCAAAATTTTCACGGAGCGATCGTCGCTCTCGTGAATAACGTGATATAAGCACCAAAGCAGTTAAATATTTTTATGCTTCGGTCTATGGTCTTTTCAGGGTGAATAAAGAACGGTGTTATTATTTTATGTTTAGGTATTGATATTTATTGATCAGTCAAATACAATGGGGATATGTTAATATTCGGAATTCAATATTGAGTGATTTGAGTTATATTGGAAACAGTTAAGACGATTTCTTAAGCTTTATATTCCCTCTTTTATCCACCTCTTCTGTGAACTGTTGAATGTAAATTCAAGTTAATTTGTAACTTTATGTTGTCTGAATGCTGAGAAACAATTCATTGATATGCATGTATGTAGAAATGATTTTCTGGAGAAAAAATCAACTATTGCGACAAAAATCTCACAACATGGAAAATATGAGTGTTATAAATATTGGGAATATTTAAGTTATAAATATTTTTTCAAGAATATATTCGAAACCAACATCGCATGATTTCAACCTAATACCAGACTGATATTTTGTATTGACTGAGACCCTGGTCAGTGAATTAAGCAAGAATTTTTGGCAAGGACATAATTTTTAATCGATTCCGTCATTTTTATTCTATTGAACGGATGATATCCTCTTGTTATTCGTCAGCAGATATGCCACTAACATCTGTTTGAGTATTGGGAACAATATCTACTCACCATTTTTCAGCTTGCAGTTAGAAATCAACTCGTTCATCAACTCCTTGTTTTTCTGAAACAAATCCAGAGTTCAACGAAATGAACACGACTATAAACAAACATCGATTCTTCTAGGAACACTCCAACAAACTAACTGCATAATTTCTGGGATATTGTATGGATGTTGAATTGAGTTATCATTTGCACGAAATCCAGTACTGCACATATAAGAATCGATTGAAAATCATATCACTACATTATCTCCTATTATCATATGGTTGAGCGTGAAACAAATAGACATAGGAAAATTTGAAGATTAATCTGTTTCATCATGGTGGAAGATTTACCCATGTAAAATATGATTGAAACATTTTGCGTTTCGAGGTTTCCTATGCAGAAATTTTTCATGAGTTCTCTTATCGTACAAATACAATCAAAAGAAGAGGTTCATTGCAATATGCATTAATTGTCACAATGTTTCCAAATTCATTGAAGTTAAATAGAAGAATGCATTCCTTTGTTGCCTTATGATATTGAGGTGTTGAGTGCATGCATTCGTATCTGGAATTATTAAGTATCTGTGTGCACTTTTGCAATGCTTCGGTCAGACTGATGATTTTATAGTCAGGATTGTATACAAGAAGATACCGACAATTCAATGAATATTCAAAAATCCCATTAGAAGTGATGATTTTGTGATCTTGTCACTATAGACCAGAGAACAAGTCAAGCCTTTAAAAATTATAAAAAAAAGTGAAAGAAAATAATAGTGAGGTGAAACGCCTTGGAAACGAAGGAGAATATAATAAAATTTAACGGAAAAACAATTCACGGGCGATCTGAGGTTGGGAAGTTGAAAGAGTTGAGGTTTTGAGGGTAAAAAAACAGCCCATCTCGATTTACGGCAAAACTAGTCCTATGGAAAAAAGTAAAATGGCAAAGTTGAAGCTTATACAATATTTAGAGCTCTTCTAATTGAATTTTTTACATAACCTTGAAATGTGATGGAAAAATCCAAAAAACCAAGTTATGATGTTTTATTTCATCTTCCCCGAAAAAGAAAAATTTCTAACGAGATTTGGTGGGAACTTACTTTCTTATGTCCCTACTTCACTGTAACTCATTTGATTTGAAAAATTCATTTTTTCACCTTATTTTGACTCAATATCGAAAAAACACCCTAATTTCCAATCGAAAATTCTCGTGTCAGAATATCAGCTTTTTTCAAAAAGTCGGTGGGCCTTTTTTTCGTTAAAATTTATACTTTGCGATGGTGTATGAAACTACTCAACTAAAGTAAAGGGACTCAGAAAATGCAAAGCATCTACAAAATTTAACACGAAATTTTTTAATCACGATGTACAATTTTGAGCTATTTATTAGAATTTTCACCTCAGTTACTCGAAAAACGAAAGATTACATGTCATATTGATAATCGAAATTTGGAAATCGAAATATACTTCTATAATTACAATTAAATAAGTTAATAAAGTTAGTACTGAATAACTACAATATTTTTATATTGAGTGACCTACGGAATATTTTAGTCCGTCAAAAGGTATTCAATAGAGGTGTAAGAAAGGGGCTAGGAGTGTTTGGGCCTGACTATATACTGTTATTAATGTGTTTCTGTATGTAAAAACCGTTGAGTTCGCTAGTCTCGAGATACAGAGAAGTGTAAAACATCGCTTATCAAAATACACGAGCATGCAAACCTACCACCCACAGAACAGATGGGGACTGGAAGCAACATCAACGTTGCATTATGCCCAAATTTAGATAAAAGCAACCAATTCCGGAAATATTGCTCAAAACTATTCTGAGCAGCTGTTGAACTGAATGTAACAGTTTAAAATGTGGCTGCCGAAATCATAAATCAAAATGCACAAATTTGTACTCAAATTGTTATGCTCCTGAAAATTTCTGGAAAAGTTCTCCAACGAACAAAAGCCAAACTGATTTTTTGAAAAAAGCTTATATTTTGACACGGGAATTTCCGATTGACAATTAGGGTACTTTTCCGATATAAGGTCAAAATAAGGTGAAAAAATGGATATTTCAGATGAAATAATTCACAGTATATATGGGCCATAAAAAGTAAATTTTCATCAAATTTCGTGAAAAAAATTTTTTTTAGGATAGATAAAACAAAATACCAAAAACTTGGTTTTTTGAATTTTACCCTTGAAACCTCATCCGCTTCAACTTCCCGTCAGATCACCCGTAAATTATATTTTCTTCAATCCTCACTCTATTCTCCACGTTTTACAGTGGGTCCATCCTACCATAATATTTTTTCGTTTCCAAATTTATCGACCCTGGTCTACTAAGATGAAGCATTTGTTTGTCCAAAATTTTCTGAAATGGTCGTCTGATATCGGAGGAAATGATCAAGGAAGTAGCTTCAATAGTCTATGTTCGACTCCTTCATTAGACCACAAAGAGAAAATTTGCAGAAATGCTCCCTTTCCATTCTTTTGCATTTCCAGACTGTTATCAAGTGGGAGTGAAAATTCCTGAAAATTTAAGCAAATTCCAAAATATTCTTTAATAGATATTTTTCCAATAAACCAGAAATATTGATATTTCTAGATATCCTGAAAAACTGCTGAGATTTGTTCCGGGCAAACTTCGTTGAGGGCAATCTAGAATGAATTTAAGAACTGTATTTAATGTCAATATCATCGCTAGATTTCAACAAATTGCTCTGCTCCGAGATTGAACCATCGTCATTCATTCATGGTGCAAAACTCTGAACGTTATTCGTAACTCACCAAGCAAATTGATCAAGCCAGCTGACAATCCACTGCTCAATTAATTCTAAATTATTTTCAGTCAAAATTGAATATTTGTATTTACCTCCCATATGAGTTTGAAATCTTGCTGCTCTACCCTCAGGAGTTCACAGGTTGTTTGAGTCACAATTGTACTTTCTCGAGGTAAATCTTGCAGTATTGATTCTCCAAATGTTGCTCCCACTCCCAAGGTGCAAAGAGTTACAGGTATCTGAAAGAAATATTGTGTGAATTACTTCAGCATTGTGAATTATTGCTATTAAAACCAGTAGCGAAATAATTTATTTCGCTAAATTTTACTAATTATGAATGATATAGAGATTCACTTTCAATATGACACTTTAGAAAAACCCATTATTGAACGTCAGGTAGAATCGATGCCAGTTATGTCTCCTTCACGCTCTGCGAAATTGGGCTAGGCGGGAGCCTGGCAATGGTCTTTGAGTGATAATATATATAATATACTCTTGAAATTGGTGAATTATTATCTTGAAACTAACTGAAAGACGAGTAGTTAATTATTATTCTTGAAGAATTAGAACTCTAAAAAATGCTGCAAATTTTACACAAAGGTTTATTATTTTCTCACCTCAATGGGCAAATTATTCAGAGATATTTATCACACTTTATCATCGCGAGTACCACAAAAGAGAAGCTTTACAGTGAAATAAAACAATTTTCAAGATTCTGCGCCAATATCAGCTAGTAAATATTCTTCCCACAAGTTTTTCTGAAGAAATTCTGAAATGCAAGCAGCCGTATTAAGCCTCTCGCATTTTGGAATATTCATCCATTTCAATTCTTATTTCAATTCCTACCTGACTGGAAAAATTTAAACTTTCCAAACTTGAATCATAGAACTAAAACAGAAATTTCCTAGTTAGATGGTAAAGGCCAAATTTTAATGTTACGTCAATAATTAAAAATGCTATGTCAAGGTTGGTGTAAGGATATAGTTATAATTTCTACCCAGAACGCACCCGATATACAAACTTGTACAAACTATAAGCCTAGGAATATTCAACAAAATGGAATACCACACAATATGAGCAAACCTATCGAAAGTTTAAATCGAATGAATAACTCGATAATTTCGTTGCGTATCGTTATCAGAAACACTCAAGTGTGCTAACGTGAACTCTTCATAGCAATAAATTTTTCCTCCAGTGACGTCGTGACGTATTCACGACAAGGGTGAGGACGTGCAGAGTTAATTCTCCTAAATTGGTATATTTCGTTTCACGGATATTGTTCATCAAAATTTCAGAGCAGAATTTCTGAAATTTACCAAACTGCGATGTACATGAGACTTGAAGTGTCGCATTATTAACGATGCCGCCACCTATATCTTAATCTAGCTACGCCTCTCATTCGGGAAGCGGGCTCTCGTTGGTTGAAGTTTTGAAGATCGGCGAAAAATAAAAGATTAGCGAAGATATTCAATCCTAATCACTAATAGGAGGTAGGAGAAAGTCAAGCATTCTTAATAATATTCACATGGAATTATTTCAAAGAACTATAATTCAAGAAATAGCTATGTGTAGGTACTGTGTTAGATTCTATGAAATTTGAAAACATTCTAATTCATAATTCTTCTGCAGGCGGCTAATGAGTGAGTAGGGTAGTGAATTAACTCGAATTCATAAGGTTATCCAGAATAAGATTGATGTAAATAGATTCGTATAAACTTAATAAAGGTACACAAATTTTCAAACAAGTCAGGTGAATATTTCTCGATGTATTGAAAATTTATTAATCAATATTTTCATCTGCTTTAAGATTCTGGATGAAAAGTTGTCAAATTATTTCACTGAATTCCAACATTTGAATCTTAGGACCGAATGCGATTATTTATTTTCGGGATATGACAATTTCCAGCGTTTTTTTTTACAACTCGCAAACCGCTAGTCGTAAAATTTTTTAGATTGGATTCTGAAACAGTTATCAATGTTGAAAATTTCATGGAAATTACATGATAATTTTTCGAAAAATAATTTTCTTCCCCTTTCAAATCACTCGTTTATATCTCCTGGGGCAAACTGATCCTGCTTAAAAGCTTGGAGGATCAATCCCGAGTGACACACGATTTTTTCACCAAGTTTCAAGGGTTTTTGTTCAGTACTCCAGAGAAAAGCCCCGGACAACGGACGACGGACGGACGGATTTCGGTTTATTATTTGATAAAATCGAATAATAAACCTTAGTGATCGACCAATCAAAAAAAAAATTCAAGCCCCCCTGAAAATTTCACAGTTTACGTTTTGGAGTATGTTGATTTGAATAAACGAATAAAAAAAAATCCGTCCGTCCGCCGTCCGTTGTCCTTTTCTCTGAAAGTACTAAACGGAAATCCTTGAAACTTGGTGGAAAAATCATGTGTCACTCGAGGTTGATCCTCCAAGCTTTTCAGCAGGATCGGTGTACCCTAAGGGCTCTAAATTATTTCTCGAAAACTTATCTACCAATTTTCATGAAATTTTAAACGTTGATTACTGTTGCATAACTAAACCTAAAAAAATTTACTCGGATGATTTCCGATTAATGGTTCCTGAGTTATAAAGAAAAACGCTACAAATTTCCAGTAATGTCGAAAATGAATCATAGCATTCGGTTCTAAGTTGTTTGAGTTTACAATAGTTTATTGGGTTATTTAACTAAGAAAATAATAAGCCTTTGTGTGAAATTTGCAGTGTTTTTTTTTTCGTTCATCCAAATCTACATACTCCAAAACGTAAACTGTGTAATTTTCAGGGGGGGTAATTTTTTTTTTTGTTGCTCGATTACTAAGGTTTATTATTTGATTTTATCAAATAATAAACCAAAAGACAAGAAATTCTTTCCTGAACCGCTTGATTGATATTTCGCAGGGTAATTCAAGCATGAAGTTCAGAGAAGGAAAACCGTGGCATTCAGATTGGAAATAACGTGATAAATAGTTATACCTACGATTAATAAGATTGAACAGTATTGGTGGCTATCCGGAGATTTAAATATTATCGATTATTAGGGGTGCAGTCAGTTCTGGGCATAAGTTATTACTGTGCGGAATGCTTCCAGCTTTCGGTCAATTCATTGCCTTCTTTACGACGAATATGATAAAATAAAATTAAAATTCGAAAATAACGAAAATGGACCTACTCTAGTTGAATGTTCCAGTACCTCAGCTCATTTTACCAGTGAGATTATCTTCAAATAGAGCCAAGGTCAGATGTCGATTGACTTCATATCAACAGGATTCACTTCATTCCTGGGGAGTTCAGGAAGCACCGCAGAAAAGTGAGAAATGAAATATATCTTTTCACATTTGGGGCTTATTTGAATACAATCCAGGAAATTTCTTCCCTTTCCTTTGGAATCAATGAATTTCAATGATCACGTTTTATTTGCACTTCACTATTCTGCCGTTGCTTTTGCGACCTTTCTACGCGCCTATTCTAGAGAACAGCGCGTTATTGTATGTCTGTAGTTTTCGAAGTTTGAGCCGATAATGTTCTTTGAATACTCACCGATAAAAAATTCTGGCTGCCGTGCCTGCGAAGGAAATGGCATCGAGTATTGAATTTTGGTTTGTAGCCTGAATATATCGGATCGGTTCGTTATTGTGTGAAATCGGTCTAATCGGAGAGTTCACCGTCAACGTTTAATAACAGGATTTCAATTCTCAATTGGATGTGATATCTATTTTCGGAGATGAAATATAAATGTATGTCAAACTTCGTTGTTTTCGAATTTTGAGGTAATTTCCTCAATATCAATGACCTACCGATGCAATCAGATTGTAATTTCGGTACTTGTAGTCCGATTAGATGTTTTTTTTAGGAACAGAAACATGTCAAATTTGGTGGCTATTTGAAATTGTTAGGTTAATTCCTGAATATCTCGAGAACGAATGAAGCTATTGAATTTGAACTCAGTGGATAGTTGTGAAAACGATGTGCAATTTGCTGCATTATTGTGCAGGGGTCGAAAATGTTATTTCTTTTCGAAATTTTTTTTATTTATTTGAGATGAATTCCATCGGGAACTATTCATCCTATCTCAATCGAATTCCGTACATATCTTCAAGTTACTATTCAGCAACAATGATCGAAATTTCAGTTTGATCTTCGTAGATATTAGAAAAATGTCAAATTTCTAGCTTATTTCTCAAGTATCATTTTTATTTGGAAACACTGCTGCGATCGTGATAAAACTAGATAATAAGTTAGCAAAGAGTAATGATCAATCAAATTGACCTGTAGTACTTGATAGCATGCAGGATTTCATAAGGACCATTTGAGAAGAAGAATGTCAAATCTTTTCATCATAAAGTTTGCGTTTGGCGGAGTCGATATGTGAATAGGTGACTGCTTTAACAACGAATTTGAACAAGCGCTCAAAATCGTCTGACCTAATGTCAGTACTATCCTAGAATGTTTTCAATCTGCTTTATTGAGAGCAAACAATACCACGTGTTGTTGAATTATGACTAGGCAACACAGCCACATTATTAAAACTCGTTTATATCTCAAGGTCAGGAACCTGAATCCCGGTGTTCATGATAAAGCGTTGCCAATAGCCACGTGAAATCTTTGAATTCGGAGAAATTTCGACGGCTTTCTGCAGGCGCCAATGGATGTTTTTTGAGAATTTTTTTTTTGGGATTTGCTTAGTTCTTTTGTGGAAATGCGCAATGTTAGTGATTATTTCATTTTTCACTCCATTTCAGTTTTATTTTCCCGAATATGAAAGTGGCAACATTGCGCATTCTCACGAATTTTTTCAACCACTTGCACCAAAAAAATTTTCTGGAAAAAAACGAACTCCGGCCTCCAAAAGTTACCCCGTTATATTCGAGGTATTGTTTGCTCTTAAGCTTGTCGGGACATCAACTTTATCATATCATATTCATGGGTAAACGACGGCCAGCCCTCAAGCAATACCATCTTTTTTAATGAGAGGCTGCACCGAAATTATCGATACACATTTCATATTGCTTTTCAAGCACTTTACATATAGCGTGTTTTATCGGTGAATAAACATACGGTAATCTGAGGTTGAGCTACCATAGGAGTTCAAAAAGATTTCGAAAAGCCTTTTTATGATAGTTCCAATTAATTCCAAAACCGAGATGCAGTGTGGTTCATGTATTCTCCGATAATTTTCATTTTTTATAATTCTTGAACTACATAGTAAAGGATGTGATCTTGGAATATATTATTTACATCCACGAGCTTATAGACTTAAAATAGAATTCCCAGAAAAATGTCATCTGAAAAGTATGGGACTTCATTCAAGCTGCGATTCAACAACATTTAAATTTTCGGATTAGATTGGAGTTTGTATTTGAAAAGATCAGTGAATTCTCAATGGGGATCAGTTCAATCGCTGAGGCACATATAACCGCACCGAGTGTCCGCCGTGATGGCGCGGCTCAGTTTGCGTTTGTGTGTACCATCCTGTATTCATTTACCCGGAAGCGATTTTTCACATCGAAAATTTCACGACAGATTCAATTCAACACCAAAACCTCACCCAAATCTCAGAAAATCGATTGATATTAAAAAATCGAAATATTACATAACGTCCCTCGGACAGCACGAATTTCAATATTCCAGAACATATAACCTCAGCGAGAATCAGAAAAGATGCCCAAGTTGAACACCGTTTTACTCACTGTATAGGGAGATTCAAATATCTAAGCAACCTCGATTTTCTCGACGGAAAATGTTTTCAATGAGTACTTAAATGGCGGTTTGTACGAGTCAATGTAAGCTTGAGATGTGCGTAAAAGTCGGTGGAAAGAATGAGAGGATATGCTTTGCGATGCCGTCGATTTTTTCCACAAACGTACCACTTTTATTTTGCCATTCGAAAGATGATTTCATTCTAAAATTTCTTCGAATACCATTTCTATAAGCCGTAAGCCTCCTGCAACGTCTTTTATTCTGATTCTATCGTATTAATTTTTGCTCGCTTGTTTGTGAGGAATAGCGTTTTATCGTTTTGTCCAAATGTCTGTGATTTTAGAATTTTGAGCCGCAAATGGTCTAAGAAGACTAAGTTGGACTCACTGATGATGAACCCCTTGTCGAAATCGATTCTGTCCAGCCCGCCGTGAATTTGTTCGGAGCTCCTTAAGATGCTTTGATAGGGTGAAACATGTAGAGCAAAATTATGAAAATAAAAATCCATTTACGTATGATCATTCTTAGTTGCTTTGTATATTTGTTCACTTAACCCTTTTTTGCGTTTGATATGTCATTATCATAGTTTTTCTTTGCCTTTGCATATGCTGGTTCGAGATGAGGATCGACACTTGCAATAACAAAAAGGTTATCTAGTTGTTTCTTCATCAGTAGTATTTCATGTGTGGGAGGAAATCGTTTTGAATTACTGTTGACCTTTACTCTTGATTCGGAAAAGCACTGATAGTAAATACCTCTGTCCCTGTTTGAAAATTTTTCCCAGACTGCATTCAAGTCTTCGTCATCAGAAAAAAACCGATTTCAACTCTGATTCTGCACCATGGCAGCGAAAATATTGGGTCTATCATTGTTAGAATTCCGAAAAAGAGGTCGGACTTCTTGAAGATTTTTTTTTTCAAGTCTCATAGTCATCAAGGTGATTTCGGTGAGCATCGAATTTGAAACAGTCTTTAGATATCAATTTATCCAGTCCCCTCGCAGACAGCCACAATTTTAGATGTTCATATGAATCCATATCACTTTATCATAGGAATCACAAATATACAATATGTGGCCGCTCCATCATGTTGCGACAGATATATGAGGTTAATTTGCAACGATTCAAGTTACACTGGCGAAGTTCGTCCAGTGATAGTCAATGTTCTGTTACAATCACTACATCCACATTTAAGGTTGATTAACTTATTCCAATTTATTAATCACAATGCTCATGGCCTGAACATTTGGCAGAACGAGCGCTTATCCCTGGTAATTCCCTGAGAAACTATTGACCTTTCTCGTAGGTTGGTTGCATTCATTTCTTTCGGAAAAATTTCTGAAGTTGAAATCATGGGTCATTACACCTGTATGCTAGAAGGAGATATTTTGTAATTTCCCATTGACATCATCGTTGTGAGTTCCTTTGCTGAAAGCGGAATTTGAGCCTTTAGTAGGCAGGTTCTTAACAATTATGGAGTCTTTTTTAATAGTTGTGGACATGAGGTCTTTCAAATCAGTAATTCAGTAATATGTACACCAGCTATATCAAAACCTAGGAAAATATCACGGAATTCGACGTTTGGTTTTGAAATCAACTAATAATATAATTCCCAAAACTCCGTTACGGTCTGTCCGATTTTGCCCATTGGCGGCATACCTGCGCATACTGATAAGAAACTCTAGTGATTCTCCTTTCCGTTTTTAAATTTTAAGTTACCTTGGCAACGACAGTGGCCGGCCGGACGGAATGGGTTTTACATCGTATTCTATATCAGTTACTCTAACCTAGTTGTTCGAGACATTTTTCGGGTATAATCAAAAATAATCTGTGCAAAATCAGTATTTCATAAAAAACGGACACTAAAATGAAATTAATCTCAACTGGCACATAATCATGATTATGTGTCTTCTATGGAATATTGATTTCACAATTATTGATTAGATTATGGATTATTCGTTGAGAAATAACAGAAATGAAATAATTCTCTTCTATGTCTTAGAAGAGTATACTCACCAATATCTTGCCGACAACGAAACCTTGGTTCCTACATTCAACATGACTTTTCTGTTTGATTTGAGCACAAAGAGTTGTCGCTTAAAATTTAAAACTTTTTGCAATGAAACTGGTCGAGTTGAGCATGTTGTCCATCATATCGAAGCCTACAGTTTCATATTGAAACATTCGGTAACTCAAGATTTTTGAATGGATAGGTACGAAATAATTCTCGGAAATATGGAACTGCATGAACCAGATTACTAACCATAATTTTCTTTGAAGATATATTTATTTCGAATAGTAAACGAAAAGGTGTACTGTACAATTATACCGATAACTCAAAGTCTCGTTCTATAAATTTTCGTTATCAATATATACTAGATAACCATAATGGTTAATTACCGTGGAGTCACCGCGTATACTGATGAATTGTTTGCGGAACTTGACCAAGAAAAGTTTTTGGTTTTTCAGAGTGGTAAAGCGAAATTATGACTTCAGCCTTAATATGCAAATTTATGTTGATATTTGTATCTTTCATTACTGTAAGTATCTTATTTTCATTGGTGTTCCTATATCAACTTACTTCGAAATTATAATCAGAATTGAATTACATGTTCCTAATATTTTCCGAAAACTGAATGTATGAGTATTTCTGATACAGGGAATTGAAATGCAACTCTAGGAAGACTATTCAAGTCATTTTTTCTCGGGATATTCTGCCTATTTTGCGATTGGTTGAAAAAAGAACAAATTCATTGGAAGTGCTTTCTTCACCTTCAAAATATCCGGAAATAGTTACCTAATCTCCATAAGTATCGATTGAAGCTAATTTTGTTTTTATACAATGATGACTACTCTATCTGTTCACATAATTTTTGCCGACATAGTCTTGTAGCAGAAATATTTCAAACTCCCTTTTCAAGTTGTCAATAAATGGGGGCAATATAAATATATTGCTGAATATTGCACAATTTATCGCATGACTATAGTTTGCGTCTTTTAAATGCGATTTCGGATTTTTTCAACTTAAAAAGGGACTCTTCTCCAATCCTGAATAATCAAGTTTGCTTTATATTGGTAAGTCGAAATTTCCATTAATATCAGTAATGATCAAATCTGAGATAAACTCTGTTCAAATCATAGGTGAACAAAGGGATATCAGCTATAAAATGTGAGAATAATTAATTTTTCATGAATATTCCAACAGAATCGTACTCATCAGTGGATATTTCATAGTTGTATTTTCGTCATCGCTGTAAAATATACCTGTATTTCTATATAAAAAGATTTCTTCTGGGCATAGTCAAACTTGAGTTTATATTATCATTCGTTATTGTTATTCTGAGAAAATTTTGAGATAACCACTACTCTCCAGGAAACAAATAATTAAAGCTATGAAATTCTCAAAATTTATGCGCTTGTTCTGTTTCTTCACAATGTATGTGCTTTTCAAATTTCAAGCCGAAAGTAACCTTAAACGATTGGGTTTAATAACCTGAAGAAAAATCCGTGGTTAAATTCAATTCTGCCCGTCCGTCCGTATGTGTTCTGACTATTGAAGGAAATGCCCTAGCGACTTGAAATTTCCAGATTAGGTTTGAAGTTCAAATATCTCGGTCAAGTTCTTTAATGGGTGAAATCGGTCGAATACTTTCAGAATTAGGCCTATTTGAAATTTTGCGGTTAATTATTCGATATCTCATGAAGTACTGATTCGATAAAATCAAAACTTTGTGGATTGTTTGAAAATACCAATACCCAACTTAGTGCAAAATTCGTGTGGATTCAGTACTAAGAAAATTTGAAAAAATGTTCATTCGAATATTTCGAAATGTTTGTTGAATAATTTTTTTTCTCGGAAAATATTGATCAGATTCCAACGAAATTTGGTCCAAACCTTCGAGTTAGTATTTTACTGAAATAATTAAAATTTCAATTCGATCCGATATTGAGCTTCGCAGTTATAAGGAAGAAAATATGCCAAATTTCGTTCTTATTAGGAATTTTAACGTTATTTCCGCATTATCTCAAGAACTGATATAATCAGATTGGAACTTCGTAATCAGTTGAAGAAAACAAACCAACGTGCAACTAGGTGCGAAATTTTGTGTTGATTGGGTAGTAAGAAAATGTAAAAAAATTATTCGAAAATGGTTGAAATTTTGGTGGTGAAATTTTTTTTTTCGGAAATTTAGCATAGACCTTAGAAATAATATTCAATATCAACTTTCAAATATCAAGTCACTACGATAATTACTCTGAAAGATATATGGAAGAGGTAGAAGAAGTACAGAAGTACATCACATCGGAACTTTGTGAGTATTTGGAGAATATCGAACCGCAACTTACTGGAATGTTTTGGTTGTGTCCAATCGTTAAAAAATTTTGAAAAATTGTTTTTCTAAAGTTATCCATATCTTTATCGAAAACAATGTTTTTTCTTAATTTATTGACCAGATTTCGATTATGCTCTTCACAGACCTTAAAGTAAATCTTTCTCAAAAATTCTTCAAATTTCAATTAAATTTGATCTGATATTTACTTCCGGAGATATTAAAAAAATATGTTAAATTTCGTTGTTATTTGAAATTTTGAGCATATTTTCTCACTATCTGGATAACTAGTGACGCGATCAGATTGAATATGGAAGTTAATATTCAAAAACGGTTCTTCAAATTCCAGTTTGAGCCGATATTCATTTTTGGAGATATTGAAACATTAAGGTCATTTCCTCAGTAACTCAAGAAGAACAGACGCGATCAAGTTCAAATTATGTAGTAAGTTGGAGAATACCAACGCTGACTTAATGCAAATTTTCGTAGGGGTCGTATAAAGGGACAGAAAATTTATAAAAAGTATTCGAAAATTTTGGAAATTTTTGTTGAAAATTTATTTTACTGGAAACTATTCATCGGATTTCAACAAAATTGGCAGAAATCTAGGGACAGTATTTTATAACAGTTTTTCAAAGCTCAGTTTGATCCGATTTTCATCTTCGGAGATATTTGAAAGAATATGTGAAATTTCTAGATTATTTCCTCGGTATTGTTGTTATTCACACAGTAACTCAAAAAATACTGAAATAATGAAATTTCGAATAGATATGTTCGCGGTCATTGGATGATTTTATCAATTTTCGATTTCGGCTTTGGTAATTGAACCGGTTCAACAAATATTAGGTCTCCAAATGGATTATCATTTTACGGTTGGCAGTTAGGCTGACCTCAACCACAATCACATCCGAAAAAGGGACTAAGAGACTCGATATTTTAAAGCAGGTTTGGGGGTTAATTAAGAAGGAAGAATTCGTGAAAACTTGGAATCCCCTCAATCATTTCGAAGATATATCCATTCAAATTTTTATTTTTCCAGTATTACCAATAATGCAGGTGTGTTCGAATCGAAATTCTGCAATTGGTTGAAAAATGACGGCGTGAAGAGCCATGCAAAATGTCTTGAGGAAATGACCTCGAATGTGAATAAGCGCGTGAAAGCTCCTGACCTCACGTCAATGCTTTTCTAGATTTTTAAATGAACTATATTCATTTGAGAGTAACTAAAGAATAAAGCAAACAGTTCTGATTTCGATGGAGCCTCTCAGAAGATCATATCTTGTGGAATCGTGCAGATCGTGTGTGTTTCGTGAGGGCATTCTTACCGAATCCATACTCAACTTGAGGGATAGCGTGATAATGTTCTTTAACAATGTGAAAGAACCTCAATGAAAATAGATCATACGGTTCATATGGCATATCAAGTAAACTAATGAATGTTAATATACCGTGAACAAGCAATACCACGTACTCCTGAGCAAGAGCAAGCATGTTCAAAACGGCCGGCCGTATGCACGAATACGGGTGTACGGAAAATCCTATCGACGTGAAAACTTCAAGGGTAGGTTGCATTGGACAATGTGACGGTTAAGGTTGTTAATCGGCGAAATCGGCCTTACGGTTTCGGAGTTAGTCTTATGAAAATTTGAGGTTGTTTCCGTGATAATTCGGGAATTACTGGAACGATTGGATTGGAACTTGGCGGTTAGTTGGAGTACAATTATGCACAACTTCTCGCAAATTTTTGGTGAGAACTTACTGTCAGTAAATTGAAGAAAAAATCTCAGGAAAATTTTTTATAAACAATTTTTTTTCGGAAACCGTTCATCATGTTGGAAAAAAATTTGAGCTCAGACTTCGAGCATTATATTTCACAAAAGTGTACCAAATCTAAGTTCGATACGATTTTAATTCGTGAAGATATTGGAAGGAATGAGTCCAATTTCGTGTTTTTTTCTCAGTATCGTGTATTTTTTTTCGAAATAGCTGAAAAACCCTAGAAAAGCACTGATGTGAATTCAGCAGCTTTGCGCACATGTTCAGGGGATATCAACAAAAGTGAACATGCGCGCAAAAGTTGCTGTCTTCTCGTCAGTGCTTTTCAAGGTTTTTGTGACTGGACTACGCTGTATTTGGTCAACCGATTTCCAGTGATGACTTTCAGATATATCTCCGAAAAGTACCTAGTATATTATATATATTCAGGAGTTGGGAGTTTCAAATATATAAAATGTGAGATCTACCGTCATTTTCACAAAACTTTTGACTGCTGATCAACTCGCTGATTAAGGTTTGCATTCGATGGTTGGCTTGAAAATGAACTGAAATCGAGCACATATTTTACTGTTGACTGACAATCAAGCCTTGATCTCGCAATCAAAGTTTTGTGAACTCTGCCGCTAGTATATTGAAAATGTGAGATCTAGTATAGTGATTGATTCGATCTATCAAACAACGTCAAAAGATGGCGTGTCGAGAGCACCATCACAGTTTTCAGTAATCCAAGTATTAAAAAGCTTGAAAATATCGATAAATAATGATCAGTTCCGATTTTGATATGAATTGTGAATATTCAATGTTATTTGTAGTGATTGAGGGGCCTTTTGTGCGAAGGATTTCCAGGTTTTTGGGGAATCGGATATTTACCCTATTTGCCGGCAGACTCACCCTATTGACTGACGACGATCACGTTATTGTCGTCGGCCAATAGGGTAAATCTCAGATTATCCAAATACCCGAATCCCCCTAGCACAAAAAAACCCTTTATAGTCGTTAACTTGTATCTGTTTCTTGGCAACTGTATGCTCCTTGACGTTGTTCGATAGATTAAATTAATTAATATATTGTAACTTGCACTTTTACATATTTGGAGCTCCAAATTCGAAAATATAATTTGTATGGTAGAAAGCCAATAGAATCAAAAATCAGCATTCAAACCATTTCGATAGACCCTAAAATTCATTCATTCTTAGACAAAATAATCAATTTCAAAATAAACCTAGTAGTTTTAAGAAATATCCGAATTATAGTAATCCAAATTTATCATCTAATTCACAAGTATTTCTCAGGCAAAATGGACCAGTTCTAATGAGCATTTCAACCAATTCCACCGTACCAAAATACCAACAGAAATTAATCTCTTCTGAGAAATTTTCCTGGTAGAAAAAAAAATCAGAGAACAATTTTTATTCGTGAAGAACTTGTCAAGACAGAATATCACAATGATCCTCATAATAAAGACTGGAATAAAATATCCTCCACGAAATTATTTTTCGATACAGGTTCAACAAGATCGTTCATTAATCTAAATTTGGCTAGAAAATCTTTTCGGAATTCATTTTGAGAAAACCATTTACCCTATCACAAGATCATCAAACCTTGCATTACCAATTCTGTGCTTATATTTGTTCGCTGAATTTAATTGAAATCATCAAAATTTCAAATTCTATCTGTTCAGACTCCATTATAATTATGACGGTCTAATCGGCCTCAATAATCTTCAATTATTGAATGATATGCTTGATTTTCATAGTTAAATATTCCTTCTGCAACAGTATACCTGTTAGGTTTCAAGAAACTGAGAATAAAAACCCATTCGGAATAAAAGTTGATGCTTACTCATTAGAACACAACATATGAATGAAGAAGAAAAATATGATCTCTTGAAATTATGTAATCAGTACTCAGGAATTTTCAAATTGGAAAATCAAACCCTTTCGTCTCCTAAGAAAATTAAGCATTCATTCGAAATAGAAGACAAAATTCCGGTTCACACCTAGTCTTACAGATATCCGTTCGTTCACAGGAAAAAAGTAAACAATCAAATTGATTTTATTCTTGAACAAGACATTGTTTAACCGAATCAATTCCCTGGGTATATTGTCAGGAGATGAACCGTGAGAATTTCGAACATTTGAAGTGAATTTCTTCATACCATAACTACACTAACCTAATCTTCAAATGGAATGAGTAAACATAGTATGCAAGAATCCGTAAAGATATTAATTATTATTTTAAGATCTCCATGAATATGCCGGATGTCCTATTTGAATTAAGAAAATTAGGGGTACTTCAGGTAAAATCAAGCGTACAGTAGTAGTAACCAAAATATAGCATCAGATTCGTTAGGCGTAAGTTAACTCGCCTGCAAAGTTAAATAAATAACGTCGTTTTTATTTTCTCAATAGAAATCAATGAAATGTTGCGAGTCATTAGACTTCAACTAACTGCCAAGGTTCAATGCAATCGAATAACCGAGAAATAGCCTCAACATTTTAAATGACTGGACTGGACGGCCGGACAGAATCGATTTTGACACAGGAAGCTAGTCGTTCGAGACCATTTTCCAAAAAAAATGACGCGATCACAGACATTTGGACAAAACGGTGAATACCAATAAAAAAAAGTGTTTCATTTGAAGATAAAAATTACTATTTGTAATTGATGTACCTTGTATATTTATACACCATCCACAGATGACAAGTCTTAAAAAATCAATTTTTTCTACCTAATACAAAATTTTTCCATTAAATATACAGTGTATCCAAGGATTTATGGAAATAGGTTTGGATATAGGATAATTTTTATAATATTTATAATATAATTTGTTGATCCCTGAAGACATTTGCATACAGGTATAGAATGAGTCAGATGGAAAAATAATAAAATTCAACTGAACACTAATAATTAAAACCAATGAGGTAATCACTCATACTCATAACTTTGGTTCAATAATTTGCCGAATTTGCACATGTATCTTAAATTCATCTTTCAGTAGGTATATGGCAGATTATAATGAATGATCTGAATTAATCTCATCATAATAAAACATCTCGAACTTGGCATTCTTATGTCTATATTCTGCTATTATAGTCAGGAAACCTGGATAATTTAACTATATTTTCCCATTTTCTTCCACATATATGAAACATTTGAATGTGATAATGGGCAGGGTGAGGATACCATTTTCCCGGAATAAAGGTCTGCTGGATTCACGCGTTGGTATCTTGAATATCATCCGCATAATACGCTCCTGCAATATGAAAGCGTCACTGACATCCGAAGAGTTTCCTTACAGTGAAACGTGTATGCCTGTGATACATTTTCATGACAATTGTGAAGGAAGATATCTTCTCTAACTTCCCATATCGCATTAGGAAGTATTCAGATTTTGACGTGAAGAATCAATATGAATAGACCATTTCAAACCGTTGCCAAAAAAAATGCCAAAAAATTCAGCACTTTCTACAGAAGAGATGAAACCATTCAATTGGCATCTCAGAAAGAAATGAAAACACTGAGTTTTCCTATGTTTATCATTATCACTATGCCCGGAAATGCTTCGTGGAAGAGTGACGTAACTTCGGAAATTAATACTTGATGAGGAATTCATTCTGATTTCTTCCAAATGGGACAAAGATGAACGACACATGATCAAACTGACATGAAATATCAAAAGACTGTTTCTAATCAGATGAGAAAACCTGCATGAAGGTAATATATAGGAGGGTGTATCTGAATAACACTGAAAAAATGTGAGGGGTGATTCTCTGATGAAAATGAAGGTAGGTATTTGGTATAGAATTTTTTGAGAAACTTCCCCCCATAAAATTCACACTACTCCGAAGTTTAACAAAAAATTGTTTCTCTTTTTAATTTTTCGTGTATATTGGAGCTGAAGACACGAAACTTGGTGAATATCTTTTCTCAATAAAGCTACATATTTTGGAATTTGTTCCACCCCATAAGTATACTTAGAAGGGGTTGAAATATTCAACCTCTAAGGTATTTTTTCTCACAACTCTTTTTGGATAGGAATTTTCCTTGGAAAAAATGGCTTGAAAGCAAAATTGCTTCACTTACTTTTTCATCTCTGCAAGTTTTTTCGAAAACTTAAGTATTCACGAGTAAAACATAACTCATGTTAAATTGCATGTTCACAACATGAACAGCAGCCAGCCAAATTACGATTTTACTAGGCTAGCCGTCGGTTTCACAAAACTTTTGACTTCTGATCAACTCGTTGACTAAGGTTTGCATTCGATGGTTGGGTTGAAAATGAACTGAAATCGAGCACAGAGTTTACTGTTAACTGACAATCAAGCCCTTGATCTGGCAATCAAAGTTTTGTGAAACCGGCCATAGGACTTTCACAACTGAAACAATAGCGAACAAGGAACAAAAACCTGTCAAATATCGACAATAAAATTTTAATAAATGTTGAAAATGACCGCATTCAGGTTCAATACAAGCATTTATTTTTCTCCTCATTGAAATATGTATGCGATGAAATATGCCTGCTGAATTTGGCACCCTGCTACTATGCGGTTTCGCAGATCATCGATATTTTTTCTTGTAAATGCTTAAGCGTTCGAAAAAACTTGTAAGAATAAAAAGTGAGTAAATGAATTGGGCTTTTCAGGCATGTGGTTTTAAAAGGAAATTGTGTATCCATAAAGAAGTTTAAAGAAAAAATATCTTAGGTGTTGACTATTTCAACCCCTTCTAAGCATACTTCTGGGTTGAAAAAGTGACAAAATATTCAGTTTTATGGACAAATTATATTTACCAAGTTTCGTGTCTTCAGCTTGAAATACAGGAAAAATAAAAAAAAAAAAACTTTTTTTTTTGTTGATCATTGAAGGAGTGTAAATTTTCCGGGGGAAGGTTTTTCGAGAACTTTTATACCAGATACCAACCTTAATTATTATCACAGAATCATCCCTCAAATTTTTTCGGTGGTTTTCGTATACACTCTCTATATCGATAAAAATCCGGAGGAATTTTTCAATTTTTTCATGGAAATGTTATCAGTTCAGGACAAACACTCAAGAGACAATACACATTTCAAGTGGAAGCTTCTTATCAATGCATATTTCAAATGATAATATTCGAACCATGTGAAGCGCAATGGAAAAAAACAAAGTGGGGGGTTGTTCATTTCACCCGTCCGTACCTATTCAATATGGGCTGAAAATTAAGGCCTTAGGGCTTATCTATGAGGAAAATACCTCTGCGAATTTTCATTCGGTCAATTACGTCCACTTAGAAGAAATAAGAATAAATTCCTTATCAAGTATTCATATTTGAGGCAAAGTTACTCTTCAACGATGTGCTCCCAGACATATCTCCATGGAAACTTTTTGTCTTATTTTGAGATCCTACCTACAAATGTATTTCCAATTATTCTGGGACAGCCTGTACACACAAGCCTAGCCTCAATAATTCTGGAAAAAAAATAAATGTTATTGGTGACTTAGTCAATGAACTATCATCACAATAATGGATACCTAATGTCGAAATTATGATCCGCAATTTTCGCAGGTTTTTCACCATGTTGAATTATTTCCGTTATTCTACACTATATTCGAATTGAGTACTAAATAATCTCATGTCGTAGTATTTGTACAATTCAAACACAAGAAGTGATGCCCGGTTTGTTCTGGACCTTTCGGGCTGTACGAGAAAGGAAACAATTCATTTTTGGTTATCCTTACTAAAAACCAATTTGATATTTATCAGTTCTATTATTTTTCAGATTTCAACTCAAACAGAGTCGGGTAACTCCACTATCCTGTCAATGCGAATACCAGAAGATACCGAACCAGTTGGTGGTCTGGACAAAATAGTCTACTCATTTTTAGGAGAGGATAGGGCAATTCTGAATGAGTATATTCAAATTGTCAATGAAATATTTAGCGCAGATATTTTTAAAGAACATTTGCAATTCTTGAAAGACATAAGATTGAAATGCCTCCCAAGGCTATATTTCAGACTGAGGAAAATAAAGCCGTCTGATTTTACACACTGCCAGAAACTACACAGCAGTTTGATTGACACTTTTGGTAACAGAATTTTGGAAGCTTGCAGAAGATCAGACTCTTTTCTTAAATGCTTAGGAGAAGCCAAAAAGAACTTATCTGAAAAATATGAAGAAATAGAAGAAGACATTGTAGAGCTGTATCTCAATGAGATTATGGGGGGCAAAAATACTTGCATGGGTGATATAATTCGACTGTTGAAAAGTTTCAACGATTTAGTACAGAAAGAATGTAGATAAAGTTGAAATTTCTTTCTTTCAATTCGTTACATAGACATCCAATGATCTTATCTTTATACAGTATTTGAGGTTAAAAGAAAATATTGGTTCACATAATTACTCATAATGATTCATAATAAAATTTTTATCCAGTTCCTATATGGGAGTATTTTTGAAGAGTATTATCGAAAAACACCAATAATTATCTTGCGAAACTTTCATCGCCATCAACTTTTGGGTATAAAAAACAGACTCAACTAACATACATTAAATATGCAATTAAGATATACGCCAATTTTGTTGCACTCTATTGGGTATTTTGGAATAGAAACGAAGAGGCTACAAATCTGCTTTCGTAAACAGAAATAGGATGGTTTGAAACCCTCCTTTCTTATTGCTAGTTCTTGAAATCATTGAAACTTTCCCACATCCATAAGATGTTATTAAGAAAATTTTCAACTCAAATTCTCTGAAATCAAATCGAACTTTGTAAATATCAAGTTTCAACCAATTATATAATCTTGTGGATCAAATAATTATTTTGTATTCAGTTTGCAAACTCATTGATATCAAACTGACCGAATGTATCATTGTCCAGTTTTTCAAGCTGGAAACAAAATAATTCTCAATATGCTATGAAGAATAATTGACAGAACCAAACATTTATTGTGAACCTAATGAACAATGCTACCGTTCACGCCGAGGCCTTTTTCATAGTCGAGTACCAATTTGATTTAATAAGAGGAACGACAAAGGGAAAAAAATTTATATCAAACAGAGCATATAGTTCAGACTGAACGAGTTCATAAACCTTCAATTCCCAAGATGTACCCAAATGAAATTAATTATTCCCAATTTGAAGTTGATTGACAGTTGCCTCATCTTTTTAACGCGCTTGTTCTGGGGAATGGTGCGTTATAGATTCGTCATAACGTCTGTAATTTTCGAATTTTGAGCCCGAATTGGTCCCAAACCATATAACGTTGGACCCGTCGAAAAAAAATTCTGCCCATTCGTCTGTCAGTGTGTGCTTCAACTTTCGAAGATAGATACCTAGCAGCTTTGGAATTTCAGATTAGGTTCGATTCGGAATATCTCGGTTGAGTTCGTTAATGGATGAAATCGGTGGAACTGTTTCGGAGTAATACATGTTTGAAATTTCGTGGTTAGTTCTTCATCAGTACCCCATCCCATCCCATCCCACCCGTCCGTCCGTCAGTGTGTGCTTTAACTTTCGAAGATAGATACCTAGCAGCTTTGGAATTTCAGATTAGGTTCGATTCGGAATATCTCGGTTGAGTTCGTTAATGGATGAAATCGGTGGAACTGTTTCGGAGTAATACATGTTTGAAATTTCGTGGTTAGTTCTTCATCAGTACCCCATCCCATCCCATCCCACCCGTCCGTCCGTCAGTGTGTGCTTTAACTTTCGAAGATAGATACCTAGCAGCTTTGGAATTTCAGATTAGGTTCGATTCGAAATATCTCGGTTGAGTTCGTTAAAGGATGAAATCGGTGGAACTGTTTCGGAGTAATGCATGTTTGAAATTTCTTGGTTAGTTCTTCATCAGTACCTCATGAAGTAGGTACTGATGCAATCAGTTTGAAACCTTTAAATAACTTTGAGAATATCAACGGTCAACTTTTTGATTCAACTCCATTCATCAATAAATCTTCGTGTAATTCATGGAATACCACTCATCGACAAGTATTTAATTCCCACAATCAATATTTCATGTTATGAAATTATTACCGCATGCGAAAACTTCTCTACTACAGAATTCCTACATGAGAACTATGTGGTCGGTATAGAGATAAAAACTGTTTTGAGTGAGATGGTATTTGATTAATGTCTAATGTACAGAATCAGTAGTGTGAAAGCCATGGAAGTCGATTCATGTGGCTTATGAATTCATGGAAGAGATAAAAATACATGTCAAAACAAAGCTCAATATAAAGCCATATACCAAAAATTCGAAAATCACACTGTTGTTTGTAAATAATAATTTACTGATCATCTAGGATGTTTCAAAACTTTAACATTCGTTTCCATTGACAAGAACATCAAAAATATCAGATGTTTGATATACGCCCGTTAATATGGTAAGTATTAATTAATAACTGCAAGAAATAGGTATTCCATTCAAACCTCCCCTTCAGCTTGGGGTCCTCAATTTCAAACCCGTCTGAGGATGAAATGAGGATCTTCGCGAGGGAATTTCGAATAGCTCCAACGATGACTCGATCCTCTCAAATATCTTCGAAGTGAACCCGCCCTGAAACCTAAAATTTAGTAATTTAAGGCAGATTGGACGGGAACGATCTGAAGTTAATTTCCCAGTGGAATAATGTAAACACACTTCCTGAAGATATCGATGATTTCAACATTAGGTATTATTATGTAAATGGATACACATAGGAAGCGTAGTAAAATCTTAATCTCAGTCTTTCTTTTATTTTCAATAATTCATAAAAGTAACCGCCATTGGCAGAGAAAAATTTCACAATGCTCTTTGCTGTAAAATATTGGTGGTAGTGATTCCACATGAAGCTAATTGTGAATAACACGTTGTATTGCTTGCATGTTTGAGATGCCTTTTATCAACTTGAAAAAATTAGACCTTCTCACGTGAATAAGATGCTTTTTGAAGCACTCATTCAATAAAAAAATTATATTATTATTATTATTATTATTATTATTATTATTATTACTATTATCATTATTATTATTATTATTATTATTATTATTATTATTATTATTATTATTATATTATTATCATTATTATTATCATAGAGCATCTACTCGGTGCCGGTAAAAGTTACACAACTTCGAGGTATTCAGTATTCACTTGGCGTGCGAAGTATATGCTTCAACATGACATGTGTAGCACCTATCCCAACACGTCAGCGCGGGAGCAGATTGTGTCGAGATCATAAGATTTTCTGTTCTATTGTTATTGTAAAGATGGGTTCAAAACGAAATAACACAGAGCAGAATCTAAAACAAGAACATTCTAGTTTACCTATTAGTGTAAACGAAAGCACGTCTTCAGCGTTAACACATTACATGGAATCTTTGCGCAGGCAGATAGAAAGACCAAATAATGCTCCACGTCTATTCATTCTAATTGAATTTGATAGAATGAACATTTGCTCGTCGGATATAAATCGGTCTTCACACAAAAGCCATTTCAAGCGATGGACCAAAAGCTCCGAATATAGTTACGGTTATCCATATTGACAGATTATCCTTTTCCTATATGTCAGTTTGGATAACCGTAGCTATAATCAGAGATTTTCGTCCACCGCTGGTAAAATCGCTGTAAGTATGACAAGTGATGTCCACGAGACCGACGAGACGAGACTCTCATAAAGTCTCTTTTTGTCTCGTTTTCGAAATCGAACTCTATTCTCGAGTCCCGTCTCGCAGTTCTCAGTCTCGTCTCGTCTCGAGTCTCGAACGAGAGTTTCGCAAAAGTCTCGGAGTCTCGTGCCAATGCATTATTTGATTTCAGTTTGCAATTTCCCAGTTGGTTGAAACATTCCGTTGAAGCTTTTGACGATTTGCGAGGTAGCTTCAACCTCTTTGGGGAAGTGTCACGTTTCGTCTCAGCTTAGTTTGGGGGAACTCGTCAGGGCATGCACCAAACTAAGCCGTTTACATGCCTACGTGAGCGGACAACCCTTGTGCTGATCACAAGGGAGTGTACCAGACCGTTGGGGATGAGCGCCCTGTACGTTTACCGATGATGTGGCCAAGCGTTACAGGCAGGTTACGTGGGGTACTTAAGACGCAAGGGTTGGTACTGCGTGCGCGACTTAAGTTAGAGCTGAGAGAGGGCGCTCGCTACACCGTCATATATTTGAGAGAAATGTCATGAATAGTTCTTGCGTTAGTTATAACTTCACGTACCACTTTGATTTCCGTGTAAACACAAATTTTCGCGTGTTATCAGTTTCAGATATAAAGTGTGAATTTGAAATTGTATTTTTTATATTCATGAATTAATTCGAAAATAATTGGAATGATTGGAAACTTTCAGGCCTCCCTTCTTCTCTTTCAATTTCTTCTAAATCAATTTTTCAATCAGATTTCGATTACTCTAACACAAACATAATATTTATTGGTCAAATTTCTTGGCATCCATCCAAATATTACAAATGAATTGCCACGAAAAAAAATCATCCAGAAAGACGGTCGTACAAACATGTAACATATACTAGTTACATAAATTGCCCATCTGCTCAATATGATATTTTATTGACTTAGAAACCCTGTCTGATAAGGTCAAAAAATTTAATCTTACTAAAAATCGTCGTCTCATGACAAATTTCAAGATTACCAATAAAAAAAAGCATCATATACGTGTTATATTCTCAGACCTCCTATACATTTTTCCACATTCTTATATTACCGTCTTATAAACACAACAACTCCATCGATCTCAAATAGTCATCTGTTGATGAGAAACAATCTTCCTTCTGAAATTTTTGCCCGCCTTCAATAGATCCGAAAATACGCGGTGATGACGGAATATCGCGAAACACTTGATGGAGTTGCTAGTTGCAGGTGTTTTCTATTTTCTATCATATTATGTCGTCGAAGAACGTGAGTCGTGCGTGGCTATCAAGGTATACGAGTGTTTGAATCTGATAATGGAAGCCTTCCTGAAAAACTTATATTTGGAAGAAGAATACATCCAGAGATTCTTAAGTGAGTACGAAACATCTGCTTTATTGTTTGAATATCAATTAAAAATTTCGTTATCTCTGAAAATCGCTTTTATTTGGTTCAGACGAACACAGAATACTTAATTTTTCATAATTTTCATTCGATGTGTACTTTAACCGATGATTATTAATTAGTTAATATTCATGATGAAATAATTAATGATTTTATGGAATAGATAAACTTGGACAGCTTTTCAAATTGCGGCGTTATGTATTGATCTGAATCTCAATGGGATCGATGAATTGAAAATTCATTTCGATACATGTAGATGTGGTTTGATGATTAGGATTTATTTCACGACAAACAAACATTCATTCCGAAAAGTTAGGCTCAGATTTATATGCTCATATGTTTTCGTAATATTTCTCTTTCAGATGAGGGAATAGATCCAGAATCAATAAGACTGCTTGACCAAGAAACTTCAAAAGTTTTGATACATAACATTGGACCTAGGCTTGAATTATAAAATATGTTTCATTGCTGTTGAATTGGAGACTTCATTTTATGATCATTTCAGTAGTTTCAGGCATTGTATAAAGAGGGATAGTAAGCCAGTCCCTATGTTAAACTGATTTGAAGCGATTTTGAGAGCCATCTGGTTGTCACGTTGTGGTACTGCAATAAATATGGCCTGTAAAGTGGCGACCTCCGCAAAAAATGCAATTATTTTTAGGAACTATTATATTTCTCTCGGTTATAGAAGAAAGGGATAAAGTTTTCTATATTAGTCTATCTAGAGAACTGTAATCAACTCGAACAGACTAATCTCAAGACTTTAAAATATAAAACAAGACCGAGACAGTGGCGTGTATGGTACACGATATTATTTCTTGATAAATAGCGCCTAAGGCTTTTATTCAAAATGCTTTTACAGTGGCTGTAACGAATAGTCAATTCGAACATCCCTTTTAGAGTATTTCGTTGATTGCATAAAGAGTTAAAGATTTTTTCACTCAGGTTATTGTGCATTTCTGAGGAAACATCGAATGTTTAGTGTATTTTGCTTGCAATTCGAGAGAAAGCTTTTTGTAACTCGAAAAATACCTCAGCCATGTAGTTGAGCCGTGCTTATGCAGCTAACCTAAAGTTGGAAACACAGCCTACTTTTTGGAGCTGAATAATTTATTTGATTTATTCATCCCAACTGTGCAAACCATACTTATGAAACTATATGGACAAGGCTTAGGGAGAGGGGAACTGGAGAGTGCTGGACAAGGATGAAACTAGTTCGGGCAATACCATAGAATACGGCAAAAAAAGGCAGAACAGGTTGAAACCATAGACATATTAAACTCTATTAATCAATGTTTGAAATATATTTTTAAAAGTTTTGAAAGATATATTTGTGTTTTCGGAAAACTTCAAAGCTTATTTAATGTAATTCCATTCTGAATTAGATTACAAATAGTGTATAGAAGATATAATTTCCCTGTTGTTTGTGTTTTCGTAAGCTTTTCGAATAGAATTTGAGTTCTTTCATTATAAATCGGATTGATTGGTACATGAAGAATAAATGAATCCGTGTTGTGCCATTAATATTGTAGGAGGATATATAATTGATAATTAAAGTTATGTTTTTGTTTGTAAGTAGAAGTCCATTCTTGAAGTGGAGTTTCTATTATAGCGAGTTGGAAAAAGGGGAAGACGAAGGGGAAGATTTTTCACCACAAAATGAAAATGACAATCCTTCAATCAAGGGTAATGAATTTCGATGAGTTCACTCATCATCATCAAACTCACACGCTACTCAGCTACAATGTTCATAATGTAAGGTCAAAGCGGTCCAAAAAAATTTGAAAGAAATAGGGTCATTCATCAGATATTGTTATTGATTTTGAATATTCATATCCGAATAATAATCACGTTAATCACCAACTCTCAAAACTGTATATTGTAATCAATACCAAGGAGAAGTCAATTTCCCATTTACTTAGGGAATAGTAAATGCTTGTTTTTTTCTTTTAATATGTCTACGGTGCAAATCTATGAATACAGGGAGCCCTAACGAGAATATGACCTCCCACTCAGAAACGCAAAATTTTCGAAGATTTAAAAAAAATCGGTGAAGAGTGAAGAGATGTCTAGTGCTGGTTGGTTTGTAGTTGTAGATTTGCAATCGAAATTGGCAGTTCAAATTGTGTGAACTATAAAATTTAATATCTATGCCAAATTTCAGTTGATTATGTTGTGAAGTGCAGATGCTTAATAACAAAACTTGAAATAAAATCAACTTAAAAAACCCTGTATCTCGAGAACGAAACGTCTGTGGTCCCATGTTAATGGGACTTTTTTCCTTAAAATTACGCAAGGTATCTCCTCTCTGCGTATGTACCTTCATTGTGTGTTCCTGAATTGGACGCACAAACAAAGAGGTGATACTCCTTACATTATTTTAAGGGAAAAAGTCCCATATATATGGGACCTCAAACGTTTCGTTTTCAACATGCAATGTGTTGAAGTTTAATTTTTTTTCAAATTTTCTCCTCATAGTAAATGCAGTCCACAAGATATTCAACTGAAATTTGGCATACATATTATATTTTAGAGTTCACCCAATGTGACATGCCAATTTCGATTGCAAATCTACAAAATGATGTTTTTTCTGGTCACTTTCCCCTATTTTCCTACAGCACTTTTGAAACAACAAAAACACCGAATGAAGATACCTGACACACCCTTGAATTGTAAGCAAGGGCAATAAAACCCCATCTGGAATCGGACGTGCGTCACTTTCGAGTAACCCTTAGGCCATAACCAGGGAATTTTTAGAAATTATTCGTTTGGAATGCAAAATGTAATAGATACTTTATTAGAATTTATTAATTATTTCAATATTGTATGATTCATCAACTTATGAAGGTGAACGGCGAGTGTGACTTAATTTCTGCACAAAAAATCCTTCATTCATTTACACTTATGAAAACGCTACCTTTTTATGTGAAAATGATGGAAAAGTGGATAAACGTAGCGCACAGATCCACCTAGACGTGAAGCCCCTGGTAAGAGTATATTTTGCGCGCATGTTCAAATTCGTTGTTCGAAATCATTGCGTGGATTTCACCCATTCACGAATCCGACCTTCGTAATATTACTAATATTTTCAAAAATACAGATTAGATCGAATAGATATCTAGTACTTGAAAGAGTAAGGACAGCTTGAAGGTCCATACAGAATTTCATGAGGATAATAAGAACAGAGGATCGCAGAATATTGACTATTTGAGAAAAAAATTAAAAATTTTTTCAAATTGTTCTAATGAAACGATAATCACGAAACTTTGGACAAAGTTCCTCATCAGTATTTTGAAACTGCTTTTTCCCAATATTTCCAAAAATTATAATAGAATCCAACTGTAATTTGGTATAATATTGTTAAATATGAAGCTCAAGGTATGACAAAAATTCGTTTGAAATATATGGATAGTTTTCAAAGAAAACAATTTTTTTGGAAACAAATTTTGAAAAAATTTTTTTTTCATTACCGAGTGCATGAAAAATTGCTTCGAGAGACACGCAACATCGAAAATAATACTTGAGAAACCCTTGAAATGTAAACAGGGGGCAATAAAATAGCATCTAGGTAGACGACCGACGATTTCGGGTTTCAAATAGCCCTGGGCTATAACAAGGGAATTTTTTTGAGAATTATTCGTAAGAGATGCAAAATGTAACAAATAATATGTCAGGATTCAATAATCATGTCAATACTATATGATATATCGACCTCTACAGGTGTAACGATGAGTATGACTCATTTTTCTGCATTAGATACGCCCCTTTATGTATTATCTGCCTCTTTTGGGTGGAAACGATGAAAATACGGATAAATGTAGCACGCACAGGTCCACTTAGGCGTGGAGCCCCTGGCATTGATGTTATACAAAAATAATTATCACTCTTTCAAAATGGAACTTCAGGAACATAATATTGTATTATTTTTTAGGTTTTTATTGGTTTTCACTCCCAATATCGGAAACAGAACTATTGAAAATTAAATAAAAATTGTTTTTTTTCATGAAAAACGCCTTTGCGGATTGCAGTATCAACTATTTGTCAAGGGCAGTTTCTTACAGAAAAGATTGCCTAATGAACAACACAAGAACAATACAAACGATAAAGAAAACGAACTGTGACGTTTCGGAGTACAAATCTGACTCTTTCATTAGACAAATTAGAAAATTTAAAGAATTATTTTCTTTCGATTTGAGACTTTTGTCACATTGACCTAAGGAATAGAGACATACAAAAATCCCAAATAGCGAACCATGTATGTTCGACCATTGGAAATCACATATGATAGATTGGGACAATCCAAAAATACTGATGTTGGAATCAGAGGATTTGAAAGGAAAAGTCAAAGAGTCCTCTTGCATTTTGTTAAATGGAGAGAGTAATTTTGCTCATTGTACGGTAGAAATTGACCCTATTTGGCTAAATTTACTCAAAAAGGAGGTAGAATTAAAAAACTTTTAAACCAAATAAATCTGTGTTGCTATGTTTTCTCGAAACTGTCAATGTGACCAAAGTCCCAAATCGAAAGAAAATAATTCTTGAAATTTTCTAATTTGTCTGATGAAAGAATCAGATTTGTACTCTGAAACGTCACAGTTCGTTTTCTTTATCGTTTGTATTGTTCATGTGTTGTTCATTAGGCAATCTTTTCTGTTAGAAACTGCCCTTGACAAATAGTTGATACTGCATTCCGCAAGGGCGTTTTTCACGAAAAAAACAATTTTACTTAATTTTTAATAGTTCTGTTTCAGATATTGGGAGTGAAAACCCATTAAAACCTAAAAAATATTGCAAAATCCTCCCAAAATAAGCTTCAATCGATACATAATATTGTGACTTTGTCATTTAATTGACTACTAATTATTTCATGTGGGAAAATATCAAAAGTTTTCGTTATTTATATCATCCAAAAAGCATTGTTAGGATCATTGTATTCTCTTTACAATTTTATTAAGATTTAGCATTCCTTCTCAAACATTGGTGTATAAGGATACAATGTTTGTGAAGTATTTTAATTAAAAAATGAAATACTTAAATCGAATTTGGTGAAACTGTATTCCAATATTTTATCCGTTACATATCATTCGAAGTTCCCGATGCGCAAGTCAATCTCTACAACTTTTTTTTTGAATACTTATATTTCTGTTGTCATTGTATTCTTTAACGATGCTATTGTAGATTTGGATGAATATACCCATCTTCTAGTTCCGCCCATGTTCCATCATCCAAATGACCTGCGATCACAGAGACATCTTAAATCAAAGAATTTGCGCCATCTTTTATCGGGTAGAGATAGCTACGTAGCTATGAGCCTACGTAACTCAAGCTACGACATACTACAACCCGAACTAAGAATCGATATGTCACTGATACCAGCGTTTGTGTCGCCATCTATCCGTGGTATCAGGGCCGTCAAATGATATTTCCGTAAGGTTGGCTTACTATCCCTCTTTATACAATGTTTCAGGTTAAATGAAACAAGTAAAATTACATTAATGGTACAGTCCGAATTGAATTTCTATAAGCCAATAACCATTTTTAATCATAGTGATGGCAATAAATACATAACTGTGCTTTCATGTAATTAAATTTTGACTTTGAGAACTATGCATAACTTTTCTTTTACGAAAAATAAATATGAGTAGTATAAATACCTTTTGTGATATAAAACTTTAGACATTTCACTATACTAAGTATAAAAGGCTGTAATAAGATATTGATTTTTTTCATAATAGATGGTTGAAATTTTCTTTCTTATGTTCGAGAGCTGTGACACGTTCCTATTACCAAATGTACCTCTTGTGATATTGAAATTTCATGCATTTTCATATATATATTTTTCTGATGCAAGATATTCATTTTGTTTTTATAATATATAGATTAAATCATCCGGTTTTATTTTTGTTTCAATTTTGTTGAATACGAAAAATAAAAACATATTTTCAAGATAATTGTTTGTGATTTGTTCGAGTAATATTTTATTATATACCAGCTGATTATGTTTCTATTAATCATATTAGGATACCTTGTTGATCGGGCCTATCTCCATGAAATCTCTTCAATACATATAAATGAATTTGGTGAACTGATGAAAATAATTCGAAAAATAAATTTTCGAATCATTTTAGTATGTAACCCAGACTCAGTCATATGTATTAATGAGATTATGCGTTAACATACACCAGGTTAAAGGTAAACCCATATGACGTGGTTCCTAGTTTTATATGACAAGAATCATAAGATTTATAGGTTCAGATAATGAGTGTTATATGACGAGTGTTTTAAATTCATATGATTAAATCATAAGCTTAATAGAACTGATTCTAAGTCTAAGATGACTAGAATATAGCCTTTATATGACAGTATCACTAGGCCCAGAAGCCGGACTGACTACTATACAAATCCTAGGTATATGAATTTATCTGACGAGATTCTCATCTTTATATGACCAGTTTTCTACATTAGTGGAAGATGTTTCAAATACAATATTCCGAAATCATTGAATTCTGCAGGCCTGGCTAGTAAGGAATATGTGAAAGAAAATAGGTATTAAGTTCTGTTGCATGTTGAGAACAGGTGACAGCCGGCATATATAAGTTTGAGTGTATGTTCTTCTGTCACGCCGAGTATATGAAATTCAGTTAATCAGAATATGAATCACGTATATAGAGTATAATATTTTTTTCCGTATGGAATCAACAAGAATGTAAATAATTTAACAGGTGTATATCAGGTAAAAGCTACGAAACAATATTCCTTTCTACAAGAAAACATAAAAAAATTAACTTAAAAAATTATTGAAAACTAAAAATGAAATAAAATGCCGAAAAACTAATCAGAGACATTCTTTCCTACTTTCATGTTTGCAAGTTTTGTTATTGCAGCATCGAAATCCATACCTCTTTGTTATATCACGCCAACGGACGATCGTAAACACAATAACTTCGGAAAAAAACAACTCAGAAACACGATATTTTTTAATTACTAATGCCTATTGTGTAGGTGAAAATCCATCTGATCATTAAACCTCGATATATCCGTTGAAAATTTCATTCCCACAATATCTCCAAAATTAAAGATAGAATCGAATTGAAACATGATCATCCCGAAATATTGCACCAGGTTGTTCATCAGCACTTTAGGACTAATAACCAAGTTTTGTCATTATTGAATCACTATACTTCGAGGTATTCCGAAAAACACAACGAAATTTGACATAATTTTTCCCGATATCCCCGAAAATGATGACCGCATCAAACTGAAATTTTGTACACTGCTGTTAAATATGGAGCTCAATATACGAGCAGAATGTTTTTCGAATATGATGAATAGTTTCCGAAAAAAAATGTTCAGCAAAATTTTGGAAAATATTTTTTTTAATTTACTGACACCACAATCTCGACAAAATTGATTGCGCGTTATTATGCCTCAACTAACTGTCAAGTTTCAATACGAATGCACTTGTAGTTCCTGAAATAATAGGGAAATAGTCTCGTAATTTCAAATTGCTATAACTCTGAAACCATTCAGCCGATTTTCTCATTAACGAACTCAAACGTCGTATTAGGAAAGAAAACCTACCGTGAAAGTTTCAAGTCAATAGAACCTCGGTAAGGCTAGCAGAACCACCTTCGATTTTTCGAAAAATTTTTTGACAAGCGACATTTTATGAATTATTCGTTTGGAACGGAAATATAACAGAAACTTCTATATTGATTATTTACATTCTTTACCTACGATATATCTACCTACACAGGGGTAACGATGACTGTGATTTTCTGCGTACACGTAACCCTTTATATAATAAACCAATACGAAATATGAAGTAATGTAGGTGAAATACGATGAGAGTATTATATATGTACAAAACAAGCTCGAAATGAGAGGGAATGAATTT
The DNA here is from genome assembly GCA_958510865.1 of Myrrha octodecimguttata. NCBI lineage: Eukaryota > Metazoa > Arthropoda > Insecta > Coleoptera > Coccinellidae > Myrrha > Myrrha octodecimguttata. The sequence continues at coordinate 20,478,996 of OY294060.1, forward strand.
ATTTCTAAATATTCAATTTTTCGAAAAATTTTTTGACAAGAATTTGGGACTAAATAGATACTAATTCAGTTTACTCTAGTTCCAGATTTTACACCCTTCTGTGAACCAAGATAAAACTGGTTTCTGCTAGCGTGACGTCAAGCCAGAAAAACACATCGAGTAATAGATATGCTATTGAAGAAATAAATATGTCATAATTACGCTCTAATTTGATACTGATTGAGATCCCTATTTTCAAATTTTTCACCCTACTGTAGACTGAGAAAAGCTGGTTTCTGCTAGCTTGTCGTCAAGCTAGTAAGGAACTGTCATTGAAGAAATGAATATGTAATAACTGATATAAAGCCCTGTTTCAAATTTTCACCACTTAAAGGTAACGAATAGCTCTAAGTTTATTACGACCGAAATTTCATGAATTATTTGTTTGGAACGGAAATATAACAGAAACTTCTATATTGATTATTTACATACTATACCTACGATATATCTACCTATACAGGTGAAGCGATGACTGTGACTTGATTTTCTGCACACATAACCCCTTATATATTTACCTATACGAAATAATGTAACTTCATTATCGATGGGTTCCAGGATCTTCTCCTCAATTTCAGGTACGACGAATTCCGACCAAGCGAGCTAATATAGCTCTGGGGACTAATACATTATAACATGAATTGTATAACAATTGAAAACAACCTTCACAGGTTGATTGAAGCCAACCGTATCTAAGTGATGAATTGTTAAAATCACTTGGAGTGACAGAAAACATCGAAGAATAATACGTGACAAAACCCTCGAACTGTAAGGAATGAGCAATAAAATAATATCTGGATAGACGGGCACCACTTTCGGTAGAAAAATAGCCCTGAGGCTATAACAAGGCATTCTTTCATGAATGATTCTTTAGAATTGCAAAATATAACAGATACTCCATAAGGATTCATTAACTATTTCAATACTATATGATTAATCAACCTGTATAAATGCAACGATGAGTCTGACTTAATTGTCTGTGCACAGATAACCCTTTATGTATTTACCTGTATGTACTAATGTACCCTCATAGGTGAGATATGATGAGAGTATTCTATCAGTGATAATTTATTTCAGAATATTTCATTAATATTTTATCACCATACGAATTCTCTATTGACTCCTGTATATTTCTGAAATGAAAAAAGCGCGAAATTCTATAATAGATATTCTCAGTAAGTATTAAATTAGTGGTTCATTATGATATTTTTATTTCTTCAATGATATATCTATTACAAGGTGGTTTCTGCAAGCTTGATGCCAAGCTAGCATCTCCCAGGTATTCTCGGTCTACATGAGGGTGTAAAATTTGAAAATCAGGTACGAAATAAGTGTTTAATTAAGAAAACATATTCTATAAGTGCTGAATGAGTTCCGAATCAGGCTGAATCAATTCATTTCTGAATATTCTGTTAATACCTTATTACCATATAAATTTTCTATTCACCCCTGTATATCTCCGAAATGAGAAATGTGTGAAATTTGAAAATAGGGGTCTAAATTGGTATTTAATTAGAGCTTTATTCTGACATATTTATTTCTTCAATAGCATATCTATAACTCGATGTGTTCTGCTGGCTTGACGTCAAGCTAGCAGTAAACAGTTTTTACTCGGTTTACAGAAGGGTGTTGAATCTGGAACTAGTGTACTAAATCAGTAATTAATTAGTTCCAAATTCTTGTCAAAAATTTTTTCGAAGAATCGAAGGTGGTTTTGCTAGCCTTACCGAGGTCTCATTACAATCATCCGCACGCCCTCAATCGGGCAACATACGGATTGCCAACGGTCGGACAGAATCGATTTTGACACCGTCATAAGTGAATCCAACCTTATCGGTTGAGACTATTTTCGGGAAAAAATTTCAAAAATTCCTCAGAGCGTTCTAGAATTGTTTCCCAAATAACTGACAGCAAGGGCCTTGCACTTTGTAACCCCTCCTCCACACAATATTGACGGCTGTAAATACCTAGATTTCAAAGGCATGCCGACAACTTTACCGCACCTTTTCGGAGATTTATTGCAGGCAGATAACAACTAATGGAGAAAGCTGTGGAAGCTGAATTTTGATCTAGATCTGAGCTGAATTTTGGCGAGCCTATCTTTCAAACATTTTTCGTGTCTTTTGAACTATTCCTATTTTAGCGTCACAACAGTGACGTCACACGCAATATTTTTTGAAAACAGTTTGTAAAAATTGAAAGAATAGTTCGATTACTGTCAAATATTTCATAAATGGTATTTTGGCGTCGTAGCGGTGACGTCACACGCAATAATTTTTGAAAATAGTTCGTAAAAATTGAAAGCAGAATTTTCCATATTTCCAAACATCACTCTGTCGACTATCATTATATTGTGGTTATGTTATTTGTTATGATCTTTGAAGAAGTTGTTCTTCATTATTATACTGCATATATTATGCATTTGTGAAACTTTGTAGGAAGAAGGCATTGAATAAAAAAATGTCGGTTGCATATTTTCGGCACATTCAGGTAAAAATGAGATACTGTTCATCATTCGGATGGCAGCAGTGCGAATTCAAGAACGATGTCTAGAGTAAAAATTGGAGGTAGATGAAGAAGCTGGGACAATTGCAAGGTAATTTTCGTTTAAAAGTTCTCTATATATTTCTTAAGATTGTCTTCCAATATTTTCTTTCGTTTTCGTTTAAGGTCCAACGTTTTTTGCTGACTTCGAAAGGGCCTTAAGTGTACCAGAACAACAATCGCATGAAAGTAATATTTGGAAGGGATCCAATTGCCCATCTGAGGAGGATAACCGGCCAACCCTCGAGGGAAAAGAACACCTAAAAGATCTGACGCAGTTGGAAGGACTGTGAGATCTGAAAAGAAGAAATATACATGAAATATGGCAAGATTTCACGAGCCTTCAGTTTTTGCAAATGATGGGATTATTCAAGTACCAGAGCATTGAATGCAGGGAACAGTTAGCTCAGTTGATAGAATCGTTACAAGAAAAAAAACATCGAGGAACAGGTCAACGGATAGTGACGATTAATTTTTCAGCAAGTTTAATTATGATATTTGTGAATATATTCACCATTTTTTCAAGATTAGTTTTTTTTGTGTTTGGAGTCCGATTCATTTCCATCAAATATTCTTGATTGGTGTGTTAATTTATTTTTCATTATTTTTATGTATATTTTCATTCCTACACAAATTGAAATCATTCAAGAACATTCTTCAAGTTAAGTTTTTTGTTATTCGATATATTTCCATCAAATATTTTTTATTGGTGTGATGATTCATTTTTCATTATCGTTGTATGTATTTTAATACCTACACAAGTTGAAACCATTCTAGATCTGTCCGAGATAGGAGTACTGGACAAATTCTCACGGTATGTAATTTTACTGGAGTACTTATTAATCTGGTGCGCTTATTTCAGACTATTCTAGGGTTTTGGCTTGTGTATTATTTACTTCCATGTATTATATTCTAATACAAAGTATGTAATATATTTCATTTTTGAGCATTTTGACTGATGTGTTATAAATAAAGTTATTTTATTATGTTTTTTACATCTACTGTTTTATTAAAGAACGTTTTCAGTATTCACATTGGTTTTTTATCATAAGCCTACTCGATAAATATCTTCAGGGTTGCCTTCACTAACTTACTGCCAAATGTACTCTGTCTTTATGAAATAGGTATATGCGAGGTTCAGAAACTTCTTACGAGTAAACTGAGCGTACTCCAGAGTAAGTTTGTTAATGCCAGCTAGGATTGAGAAATTATACCATTTATTAATGAAAACATTTAATTTAGAATGAAGTACTATTTACCATCTGCAGAGCATATCAATGCCATAAATATTATCTCATTTGAATAATAATAATAACCTTTATTTCAAATTATCTCCAAAATATACACACATACATAGAAGAAATGAAGTGAAATTGCGTTCGCAAAAAAAACGGTCCCAGCCTAGATCATCTCAGGCAATCATCCAGACTGTAGGGCTCCCGGCATTCCAAGTATAATATGAAGAAGATTGGGCCTGCTTCACTTCCTCGTGGTCTTCCTGAAATTATTTCTTGTTTATTAGAATATTCTATGTGATGTTGACTTCATCGAAGTAGGAGGTTATCCATTTCAGTGCTGATCCACCTATTCCTTAATTTTTCAATTAAGAGAGTACTGTCAAGGCAATCATAGGTTTTTGTTAAATTGATGAACAAACAAAAAGGCCAGATTTCTATCTTCAAAAAAATATCGATGATCTGTGAAACTGCATTCTAGCAGGGTGTGGAACGATAAGAAATTCAGCAGGCATGTTTCATCGCATACGCATTTCAATGAAAAGAAGGGTAAATGCTTGTTTGAAGCTGAAGGCAATCATTTTCAACATTTATTATAATTGTATTGTAGATATTCGACCGGTTTTTGTTCATTGTTTGCTACTGTTTTAGTTGTAAAAGTCTTAGCCTAGTAGAATCATAATTTGGTTGGCTCTTGCTCAATAAAATACTATTTAACATGAGTTATGTTTTTCTCCTGAATGCTTTTTGTAAAAACTTGTAGAGATAAAAAGTTAGTGAATGCATTGGGCTTTTAATCCATGTTTTTTTAAAAGGAAAATTTTCATCCAGAAAAAAGTTGTAACAAAAAAAAAATATCTTAGGGGTTGACTATCCTCAACCCCTTCTAAACATGCTTCAGAATTGAAAAAATTCAAAAATGTGTAGTTTTATCGATAAATAATATTTACCATGTTTCGTGTCTTCTGCTTAACATACAGGGAAAATAAAAAGAGAAACAATATTCCAGTGGGAGGTTTTTCAAAAAATTTCATACTAAATACCCACCTTGATTTTCATCACAGAGTAACCCATCAAATTATCTTTATAATCTTTCCTATTGAATTCACGTTGACAAATATCAGAATTCTCCATCTATATTAGAGTATTCCAAACGCATGTTCCACAACTGCTTGTGTTTTGCTGAAAGCATTGTCGAAATAATCCCCTATCTTCTACATCTGTCCAAATTGTTGAATTATGCAATACCTTCAGTATAAAATTTTGTTATATTAAACTAACATGGAAAAACTGGAACATTCTATTATCGCATGCAGATCCTGGGAAGCCAACCATGATATCCATAAAAAATTTTTACTAGTAACAATTCCTTGCAGTTTGATGAAATGATTCCCGTTTTCATCAATATAACTTTCCTGTTCAGACACTTGAAATTAATATTTCACCAATCTATGACTCCAATGACTCCTGAAAACAATAATATTTCAATCAAAGAGTATATCAATCTTCATTTCCAATAATTACCTGGATAACCACATTTTGATCTAAAACCAGATTAAATATTTTATGCTTCCTCTGATGTAGGCCATGAAACATATTTTCCTTGTGGTAGAAGAATTTTTGGGATTGTAAATATTCAGTAAAATTAAAAACAGAAGATGGTGCTACGTTGAAGCGGTCACTCGCTGATATTGAAGTATCATATTCATGTGAAGTTATCAACGGATTCTCATCACCGGTTTCTCTCCCGGGGACTGTCGACGGCGGAATAGAAGAGAAATAGAGCGCGGCGTTGCCAGATCTTCGAATAATACCTGGGTACTGTTTTCGTACATATTTACGAATTGATTCGAAATTATTGAATTGTAATGGATAGGATTTGCAATATAATACACCACACGGGATGCATAAAGGATTATCCGCGTAAGACAGACGAAAACTGAAAATTCTCTAGGTAATCGGAAACTTATCAACGGTTTCCACGTTTCACCCTGTATTTTCCAAACGGTTTCGTGTTCGTTGAAAAAACTTTTTTGTAAATTAAGCAAAGAAATCAACGATTCTGAAAAACCACGTTTGGGAATATGTACCACCGTCAGAAGGAAGGGGGAGACGGAAAACTGACAATTCTTCAGGTAATCGGTACCTCATCAACGGTTTTCACGTTTTACCCTGAATTTTCCAAACGGTTTCGTGTTCGTTGAAAAAACTTTTTTGTAAATTAAGCAAAGAAATCAACGATTCTGAAAAACCACGTTTGGGAATATGTACCACCGTCAGAAGGAAGGGGGAGACGGAAAACTGATAATTCTTTAGGTAATCGGTACCTCATCAACGGTTTTAACGTTTCACCCTGTATTTTTCAAACGGTTCCGTGTTCGTTGAAAAAACTTTTTTGTAAATTAAGCAAAAAAATCAACGATTCTGAAAAACCACGTTTGGGAATATGTACCACCGTCAGAAGGAAGGGGGAGACGGAAAACTGATAATTCTTTAGGTAATCGGTACCCCAGCAACGGTTTTAACGTTTTTCCCTGTATTTTCCAAACGGTTTCGTGTTCGTTGAAAAAACATTTTCGTTAATTAAGCAAAAAAATCAACGATTCTGAAAAACCACGTTTGGGAATATGTACCACCGTCAGAAGGAAGGGGGAGACGGAAAACTGACAATTCTTCAGGTAATCGGTACCCCATAAACGGTTTTCACGTTTCACCCTGAATTTTCCAAACGGTTTCGTGTTCGTTGAAAAAACTTTTTTGTAAATTAAGCAAAGAAATCAACGATTCTGAAAAACCACGTTTGGGAATATGTACCACCGTCAGAAGGAAGGGGGAGACGGAAAACTGACAATTCTTCAGGTAATCGGTACCTCATCAACGGTTTTCACGTTTTACCCTGAATTTTCCAAACGGTTTCGTGTTCGTTGAAAAAACTTTTTTGTAAATTAAGCAAAGAAATCAACGATTCTGAAAAACCACGTTTGGGAATATGTACCACCGTCAGAAGGAAGGGGGAGACGGAAAACTGATAATTCTTTAGGTAATCGGTACCTCATCAACGGTTTTAACGTTTCACCCTGTATTTTTCAAACGGTTCCGTGTTCGTTGAAAAAACTTTTTTGTAAATTAAGCAAAAAAATAAACGATTCTGAAAAACCACGTTTGGGAATATGTACCACCGTCAGAAGGAAGGGGGAGACGGAAAACTGATAATTCTTTCGGTAATCGGTACCCCAGCAACGGTTTTAACGTTTTTCCCTGTATTTTCCAAACGGTTTCGTGTTCGTTGAAAAAACATTTTCGTAAATTAAGCAAAAAAATCAACGATTCTGAAAAACCACGTTTGGGAATATGTACCACCGTCAGAAGGAAGGGGGAGACGGAAAACTGATAATTCTTTAGGTAATCGGTACCCCATCAACGGTTTTCACGTTTTACCCTGTATTTTCCAAACGGTTCCGTGTTCGTTGAAAAAACTTTTTTGTAAATTAAGCAAAAAAATCAACGAGTCTGAAAAACCACGTTTGGAAATATGTACCACCGTCAGAAGGAAGGGGGAGACGGAAAACTGATAATTCTTTAGGTAATCGGTACCCCAGCAGCGGTTTTAACGTTTTTCCCTGTATTTTCCAAACGGTTTCGTGTTCGTTGAAAAAACTTTTTTGCAAAAAAATCAACGATTCTGAAAAACCACGTTTGGGAATATGTACCACCGTCAGAAGGAAGGGGGAGACGGAAAACTGATAATTCTTCAGGTAATCGGTACCCCATCAACGGTTTTCACGTTTTACCCTGTATTTTCCAAACGGTTCCGTGTTCGTTGAAAAAACTTTTTTGTAAATTAAGCAAAGAAATCAACGATTCTGAAAAACCACGTTTGGGAATATGTACCACCGTCAGAAGGAAGGGGGAGACGGAAAACTGACAATTCTTCAGGTAATCGGTACCTCATCAACGGTTTTCACGTTTTACCCTGAATTTTCCAAACGGTTTCGTGTTCGTTGAAAAAACTTTTTTGTAAATTAAGCAAAGAAATCAACGATTCTGAAAAACCACGTTTAAGAATATGTACCACCGTCAGAAGGAAGGGGGAGACGGAAAACTGATAATTCTTTAGGTAATCGGTACCTCATCAACGGTTTTCACGTTTCACCCTGTATTTTTCAAACGGTTCCGTGTTCGTTGAAAAAACTTTTTTGTAAATGAAGCAAAAAAATCAACGATTCTGAAAAACCACGTTTGGGAATATGTACCACCGTCAGAAGGAAGGGGGAGACGGAAAACTGATAATTCTTTAGGTAATCGGTACCCCAGCAACGGTTTTAACGTTTTTCCCTGTATTTTCCAAACGGTTTCGTGTTCGTTGAAAAAACTTTTTTGTAAATTAAGCAAAGAAATCAACGATTCTGAAAAACCACGTTTGGGAATATGTACCACCGTCAGAAGGAAGGGGGAGACGGAAAACTGACAATTCTTCAGGTATTCGGTACCTCATCAACGGTTTTCACGTTTTACCCTGAATTTTCCTGACCTAACCTAACCTAACCTAACCTAACCTAACCTAAAGAATTATCAGTTTTCCGTTTCCCCCCTCCTTCTGACGGTGGTACATATTCCCAAACGTGGTTTTTCAGAATCGTTGATTTTTTTGCTTAATTTAAAAAAAAGTTTTTTCAACGAACACGGAACCGTTTGAAAAATACAGGGTGAAACGTGAAAACCGTTGATGAGGTACCGATTACCTGAAGAATTGTCAGTTTTCCGTCTCCCCCTTCCTTCTGACGGTGGTACATATTCCCAAACGTGGTTTTTCAGAATCGTTGATTTCTTTGCTTAATTTACAAAAAAGTTTTTTCAACGAACACGAAACCGTTTGGAAAATTCAGGGTAAAACGTGAAAACCGTTTATGGGGTACCGATTACCTAAAGAATTATCCGTTTTCCGTTTCCCCCCTCCTTCTGACGGTGGTACATATTCCCAAACGTGGTTTTTCAGAATCGTTGATTTTTTTGCTTAATTTAAAAAAAAGTTTTTTCAACGAACACGGAACCGTTTGAAAAATACAGGGTGAAACGTGAAAACCGTTGATGAGGTACCGATTACCTGAAGAATTGTCAGTTTTCCGTCTCCCCCTTCCTTCTGACGGTGGTACATATTCCCAAACGTGGTTTTTCAGAATCGTTGATTTCTTTGCTTAATTTACAAAAAAGTTTTTTCAACGAACATGGAACCGTTTGGAAAATACAGGGTAAAACGTGAAAACCGTTTATGGGATACCGATTACCTAAAGAATTATCAGTTTTCCGTCTCCCCCTTCCTTCTGACGGTGGTACATATTCCCAAACGTGGTTTTTCAGAATCGTTGATTTTTTTGCTTAATTTACAAAAAAGTTTTTTCAACGAACACGGAACCGTTTGGAAAATACAGGGTAAAACGTGAAAACCGTTGATGGGGTACCGATTACCTAAAGAATTATCAGTTTTCCGTCTCCCCCTTCCTTCTGACGGTGGTACATATTCTTAAACGTGGTTTTTCAGAATCGTTGATTTTTTTGCTTAATTTACAAAAAAGTTTTTCCAACGAACACGGAACCGTTTGGAAAATACAGGGTGAAACGTGAAAACCGTTGATGAGGTACCGATTACCTAAAGAATTATCAGTTTTCCATCTTCCCCTTCCTTCTGACGGTGGTACATATTCCCAAACGTGGTTTTTCAGGATCGCTGATTTTTTTGCTCAATTTACAAAAAACTTTCTTCAACGAACACGAAACCGTTTGGAAAATACAGGGTGAAACGTGAAAACCGTTGATAAGTTTCCGATTACCTAGAGAATTTTCAGTTTTCCGTCTGTCTTACGCGGATAATCCTTTATGCATCCCGTGTGGTGTATTATATTGCAAATCCTATCCATTACAATTCAATAATTTCGAATCAATTCGTAAATATGTACGAAAACAGTACCCAGGTATTATTCGAAGATCTGGCAACGCCGCGCTCTATTTCTCTTCTAGTCTGCCGTCGACAGTCCCCGGGAGAGAAACCGTTGATGAGAATCCGTTGATAACTTCACACGAATAAGTATCATCTTTGCCATGCCACTAAAGCAATATCAGAACACATTTTTTCAGAGTAATCGGTTGTTTTCCCCCTATGAATTGTCTTTCACCACAAGTGACTTCAGCTAATAAATGCAGCAGTGTATCCTTGGTCATTAGAAAGAGATAATACCCTCGGTACCAAATTTACAATTTGATATCTCCAATGTTTATGAAGATAATATTTTTGAATATTTTCTTCGCCTTGAAACTTGGCAATAATATTCATAACCAAATCCATTATATCCAAATCTTGGAAGAACTCTTTGAACAACTAACACCGAAACACGAAAATTCAGTTCAATACTATTTCCAAATAACAAGCATGGAGCAAAAACTGCAGTAAACAAACAAATATTAACCCTTAAATGACAAAAATCTGTCATCGGAGTTGACGTTTCTGGTTTTGAAAGAATCCATTTTAGCGAACATCAAACTGATGACGTCATTACGAAAGATCTTTCAAAAAATTGCTTTCATTTTTCAACGCCAAAATTCAGCTCTGGTTTCGTTACGTTTGAGTGACAATTTTCACGATATTCTTGAATTTTATTCGCAGGACGAATTTTGATTCAGCAAAAATGTTGATTCGATCTGGACCTTGGGGCCTTACGCTCAAGCGTACTGGTTAATCCGCTACTGATTTTTAAAAGGAAAGTCAAATTTCATGTAAATTTGTCTCTTTCGTGGAAGTGGCATATTATACATATATGTGCCTTCGTTCATTTCAACATTTTATGACTTTCTTGTACTTACATACTCCAGCATTGTGTTTTTCAATGAAAAAAATCAAATTTCGCATGTTTGTTTGAAAAAATTCTTGTAATGGTTCCCAGGGTCAACTGTTTTCGACTCTTTGAGATTTTAATAATCCCTACTTGTAATTTTAAAAGTCAAGCTTTTCAATTCGAAATTAATTGGATGGCTTCAAGAAAATATTCTCTTTTGATTTCATTTTCAAATAGGAATCGGCAGTTATCACAATTTTATGCTAATAATGATGACAGTAGTGGAAACAAATTCCTAACTTAAACAGTTAGTTCAAAGTAACAGTCGATTAATATTGACGAAAAATCAAAATTAGTATTCGAGTATGATACTATCTCAGAAACGAATAACTCTTGGATATATATTATTATATAAGTATAATAGGTATTCTGTTTCTGAACGAGATAATCAGCGTTCTCTATCAATCCACATTTCAACTAGAAAAAACGTGGCATCGATGTTTTTTTCTTGGGTTGTCCCATTCCTCGCAAGCGTTCTGAAGCGTCACAAATTAAAAAAAACTCTTCCTCACATTACCGAAATAACGAGGGTGGGACCTATTCAAACTGCTGATTTATCCCATCCTCGTTTGAAGTTTATAGCTCATTAGAGCAATAATTGTAGAAAAACCTAGAAAAGCACTGTCGGGAAGGCAGCAGCTTTTGCGCGCATGTTCAATGGAGATGAGCGCTTTAGCAACGAATTTGAACATGCGCGCAAAAGCTGAATTTCAACATGATCTGATCTGTATTTTTGGAAATATTGGGAAAGTGAAATTTTGAATCTTTCTCTCAAAATTTGCTGATAGTATTATTCCAACGAAATTGCGTGAAAAGTTGCGCATTGCTTCACTCCAACTAACTGCCAAGATTCGATCCAATCGTTGCAGTAGTTTCCGAATGTTCGCTAAAATAATGTCAAAACTTCAGAAGGCTCTAACTCGGAATCCGTTTGGCCGATTCTTAATTAACCATCGCATTTTGAAATGGAACCTACCATGAAAGTCAAGGTCGGTAGGATTCTCTGTACCACCGTAATCGTGTCAACGGACGGCCGGTCGGCGTGCCGGACAGAATCGATTTGGACACCGGATTCGTCATCAGTGAATCCAACCTAGTCGTTTGAGACAATTTTCGGCTCAAAATTCGAAAATTACAGACATTTGGACAAAATGATAGCACGCTATTCCCCAGAACATGCGCGAAAAAAGATCTCTGCTGCTCGTTGATGGAAACATATGTTTCTTTATTACCTAATACAAGGATCTCTCTCAGTAGAATATTAGTGCATATTTTGGATAAGGTAGTCCAGTAGTTTGTGACAGTTAGAAATAGAATAAAAGAAATATCTTTCATTTCCATCAATATATTCCATAAAGGTTTAACAGTGGTCTGGGTGTCGTAATACAATTTTATTTTCAAATTGGTCTATTTCAAGATGTATAACAAGGAATCCAAATGTTTTGTGGGGGCCTATTTCTTGAGAATTTCGAAAACTAGCGTACTCCATGGGTCCATCTGTCAGCTTAGGATTTCAACTGCCGGGATATTTAGGTACTTGTAGCTTTCCAAATATTCCAAAATGCCCAGTTGGTGTTCGCTATCAGATGTAGCTTTTCGAGATTATAGAGGTCTGGGAAGGTATCGTTTATTTCGAAGAAATGGCACGCGAAATTGCAGTTATCTTTCCGGTATTTGAATGATGCCTGGAACTCTTCGAACCTTATTTTGCAATAGTTCAACCTATTTTACATATGAAGATGCTATTACATTCTTGAAAACTCAATTTAAAATCTCCATCATTATCGAATTTTTTGAGTTCATTTTGGAATTAAAAATGAATAAGAATTCCTAAATGACGATATGAAGATTTTTTTTTTAAATTGGTGCATCTGTATTTCAATGCTAAGACTTATATTCATCATCACAAAATACCAAACTTCAAAAATGAAGATGAACTGTAAAGGATCACAGAATGTACTGACATTCTGATTGAGTTGAAGTGGCATCCTACGAGACTCGACACGAGACTTGAAAAATTCACGGTCTCGTCTCGTTTTCCAGACGCGACGAGACTTTCAAAAACGAAATTCTGGTGGGCATCACTACAATCAATAATTACAAGGTATCGTCCTTGTCAGCTGAATTTAATCCGGGGTTCTGTGGAAATGTCACCAGACGAAAGAATGACCCAAAAAGAAGAGTCCTAATCGGAGGACATGGATAAGCATCTATGGTTACGCTAGAGGATCACAAGATAATTCTAGAAAAAGACACCTGCCATCGAGTTTGCAAAATACGGAGCACTAAAAGAGTTGAGAAAAACTCAGAACACGAATACTGTAGCGTTTAATTGAGGGAAAATATGATGAACCCTATAACAGCTAATGAATCTACAAATCCAGACCATATATCATCTTACTGCAATATAATTCGGGAACAATCCTCAACAACATCAGTAAGTGAAGCAGGCAATCAGCCTCAAGCTAGAATACATCAAGAAATCAACACCAACAAAAGATAGCCGTCAACCCCAAACAACAGCTCAATTGATTATCCATTTGATAATGCACCAATAACTAGCAAATACCAACCTTGCCTATCACAAAATAAACATAAGACGACAAATCCACTCAAGTATGTACTGAATATAATCAGACCTCCAGATAAATTGATTTCCTAGAAAACTCATTCGGTTCAAAAAACCCTCTCAACATGCACCTACCTATAGAGGAAAAAATTTCAAAAAGCACTGCCGTGAAGGCAGCAACTTTTGCGCGCATGTTCAATGTAGATGACCGCTTCAGCAACGAATTTGAACATGCACGCAAAAGCTGCTGCCTTCACGGCAGTGCTTTTTGAAATTTTTACTGATAAATTACTGGATTTCTATTCGATCAAATCTGTATTTTTGGAAATATTGGAAAAATAAAATTTTGAATGGGTATATCTACGGAATCATTGGGCGGATTTTACCCATTCACGAATTCGACCTTCGTAATTAAGCCCCAAACCTTGTCTACAAATATCGAGTTTCTAAGTCGTTTCTTCCGGAAGTTATTGTGTTTACGGTCAGCCTAACGGCTGACTGCGTAAACACAATAACTTCCGAAAGAAACAACTTAGGAACTCGATATTTGTAAAGAAGGTTTGGACCTAAATTACGAAGGCCGAATTCGTGAATGGGTAAAATCCACCCAATGATTCCGTAGATATACCCAATCAAAATTTTATTTTTTCAATATTTCCAAAAATACAGATCAGATCGAATTGAAATCCAGTACTTCATCGAAAAATAACAGTTCGAAGTTTCATACAGAATTTGATGAGGATGATATGATAAGAAAAATCATAGAAATTTTTTTTTTCAAATTGTTCTGATGACACGATTATCACGAAATTTCTCATGAAGTTGTCTTTCAGCATTTCAAAACTAGCTGTGAAATTTCATCAGGACTGAATCAGTATTTCTCGAGTTATACCGAAAAAATAAACGATATCGAGAAGAAAACCTCGAAATTTGACACATTTTTTCCGGATATCTCCGAAACTTATTATCGTATCGAACTGAAATTTGGTACACTGCTGTGAAATATGAAGTTCGAAGTGTGAGTGGTGTTTTTTTTCGAATATGATGAATGGTTTCCGAAAAAAAAAATTTTTTGGAAAAAAATTTCGAAAAAAAATTTTTTTAAAATTCACTGAAAATCTGATCCTGACGAAATTTGGCTCAAAGTTGCGCATCGTTATGCTCCACCCAACTGCCAAGTTTGAATCTAATCTCTCGAGTAGTTTCTGAAATAAAAAATAAATAACTTCAAAACTTCAACTGCCTATAACTCCGAAACTATTCGACCAATTTGGCCCGTTAACGAACTTAACCGCGGCATTCTGATGCGCAACCTATCCTGAAAGTTTCAAGTTGCTAGCTTGCTTCTGTCGACAGTTAGCGTGTCTACGGCCGGCCGGCCGGCCGGACAGAATCAATTTTGACACCGGATTCGTCATCAGTGAGTCCAACCTAGTCGATTGAGACCATTTTCGACTCAATCATCCAAAATTATAGACATTTGGACAAAACGATAGCACGCTGTTCCCCTAGAACATGCGCGCAAAAAATATTTGCAATTCAGTAGAATTTGAGCAGATGAAAACGTCGAACAATCCACAAACTATCATTCTCCAAAGACTCATTTTCAAAAAGGTTACCACCGAAACTTTCAATGTTTCTACAGAGATAGAACGGAGAACACCAAAGCAAGTGTGGGAGTAGCTTCATACATATAAAATTTCTTTAATGCAGAACAATATGGATACCTGTGAATTCGGAGATTAAAAAAAATTATAGTAACCGTACGATACTAACAACAAAAATCTCGAAAGATAATATTTATCTACCCCCAAATACTAATTCACCTATGGTAGATCTTGAAAATGCGATGGCCACGTGACGTGACTACAACTGTAACAATATTCTATGGAGTCCAAATACTACAGATAGCAGTGACAAATATTTGGGAGACTATATAGAAGAAACAAATGTCTTTCTTATATATAGCAAAGAGGGTAAAAGATTCAACATACCTACAGGACAACCATCCCTGAGTGACCTTAACTTTTGTGACCCCCACCTGCCAACCTGACATGGAATGTATTCAACTACATATACGGAAATGATCACATTATATTTATATCACGTAAAGATGTACAGGAAAAATCAATGTACAATGTGTGGAATACTCGAGAAAATTCTGAACCGGCGACTGACGTGGTTTCTTGAGGTAATAAGCTCTTTTTGCTCCAACAAAATGGATTCAGGAAACGAATATCTACCATAGACAGCATCTAGCATTAAAAACTTACATCCGCGACGCGCTTGCTTCCGGTCAAAAGATTTTGTCACTGTATTTTGACACAGGGGGGACACTTGAAATGACGAAGAAGTCCAATATACTTCATGCCCTATTTTTCTGGAACGTTACCGAAAAAATATCTCAATTCATAAGAAGTACCCTCGAAGATAGGAGTTGAAACAGGATTAAGTTTTTCCACAAAAAACACAAAATTGCTCTTCTTTTCCGAACAGAATATCAATGCTTAAACACATTTACAATTGAAATATATTGAGCAGCAACAATTTAATAATGCATTAATTATTCTATTATTGCATTTATCACAATACTGTTACGAGCTCTTAAACTTCTCTCTATAAATTATTTGAATATTTAAGATGAAACAGCACTTTTTGAATTATGGCAGATGATTCCCAATTTTCAGGAGCCTGCAGCATTCCTCGTTTACCTGAGGTTACGGAAAATCATCGCTTGGAGGACCTGACCTAGTTTAGTAGACCCTCTCAGATTTCATATTATGGATTTAAATATTGAAGAGATTTCCAAGGATAAAAGTGATTATTTATCAAAATTGTCTGTCGACTGTAGCGCTGAGTTAATACTTATCCACGAAACTCACACTGTAACCGAATAAAAACTGCGTGAAATGGGTTCCATACCAGGTTATGTATTGATTGATTACCTTTTGAGTCCTATTCTTGGCCTAGTTTGTTATGTAGAGGAATCGTTTGTCAGCAATGTTGAATCAATTCGTAAAGGAGAAGATGATGGAGTATTTTTCATAGTTTTTGAATTTTGTAATATTTTTATCATCGATATTCACAAACCTCCTGATACCCTTCGGTCTAGAAACTTCATCATCATTTTTCAGATCCTTCAATTCATTGTGGTGATTTCATTTGCCATCATGATATGCAGGGCTATGTGATAAATGAAATGGTTTAGAATTAACGGAATGGATTGAAAATAACGGATTTCATCTCGTTTAGACGCAAAAAAGTCTTCATTACATTCTTTAGGATGGATAGGATGGAACAGATTCGAGCAAAGTTTCTCGTGATGATGATTTCAAACCTCGTTCTGTTAATATATAATATAAATTGTTCTGAAATACCTTCACATAATATCTTTCGATATTTGAATCTTACTGTAATCATGGTTCTATACTATACTAATTGAATAAGGTGACGCTGGGTCGAAAAGGTCGTCCCACATATCAGCGATCTCCTTCGTAGCCGTTAG
The DNA here is from genome assembly GCA_958510865.1 of Myrrha octodecimguttata. Lineage (NCBI taxonomy): Eukaryota > Metazoa > Arthropoda > Insecta > Coleoptera > Coccinellidae > Myrrha > Myrrha octodecimguttata. The sequence goes on from OY294060.1 coordinate 20,495,772, forward strand.
AGTTAGGAGAAAGCGGTAAATTCACATAGATAGATGAAATATCACCCTTTCTTCCATTGAAAAAAACGATATCTCAATCGAATTGCTGATATTTTTTAAAAAATCCAGAATATGGTGAAATTTCAACACCAATTCAGATATATTCGACCAATCGGATAACTGCATTTTATGGGCGGGGCCTGAGATACGACCAAACTTCACGGTCATCGGTCAGTACTGTCATTTGTCAAATAAGAAATAATGTTACTTTTACAGTTGCCAATTCAAGATTTCATAAGACGAATATATGTTATTTGTGAATATATGCATCGAAATATGTTCTGAATAAGTTAATCGTAAGTTTTAAACGATCTGGATGCATTAATTCGATTGACAAATTGACCCAGGAAATTCAAGTGAAGGAAGGTAAACAAATTTGGAGGTTATTCTTGAGATGTGTATTGGAACGAATTATTCTTGGGAGGTGTATTGCAACGAATAATATGGAACAAGTCTCCAGAACCTTCCTAAATTGACCAACTCAAAATATAAGGAAAATTTCAACCAGGATTAATAATTGCAGTGTTCTGTAAATCCAGTATTGAATAAGATTTACCTTAGTATTGGAAGTAAGTTTTATATGATCTGATCTAATTAATTCCATTGATAAATGGAATAAATGGAAAATTGAAACGAATAATATAGAACAAAAACAAGTCTCCAGGTCCTTTCTATATTGACGTACCAAAAAAGAACCAGAAATAATAATTGCAGTGTTCTATCATTCAGAAGGAAATCCAGTATTGAACAAGATTCACCTTTGCATGGAAATGTGTCTTAAATGAGAGAATCTTAAGTTCTGAACGATCTGAAAGCATCACCATTGATAAATTGACATGAAAAATTCAACCGAATAATGTAGAACAAGAAGAAGTCTCCAGGTCCTTCCTATATCGATGTACTAAAAATATAAGGAAACTATGAACTAGGATTAATAATTGCAGTGTTTTTTTATTCAAAAGGAAATACAGTGCTGAATATGATTTACCTTTGTATTGAAATGTGTCTGAAATAAGTAAATCATGGGTTTTGAATGATCTGAAAGCATTAATTAATTCCATTGATGAATTGACATGGAAAATTGAGTGGAATAATATATTATAGAACAAGAAGAAGTCTGCAGGTCCTTCCCACATTGAGGTACCAAAAATATAAACTATGAAGCAGGATAAATAATTGCAGTGATTTTTTATTCAGAAGGAATTACAGTGTTGGATATTATTTTACCTTTGCAAAGAAATGTGTCTGGAATAGAGTAAATCGTGAGTTTTGAACGATCTAAAAGCATTAATTAATTCCATTGATAAATTGACATGGAAAATTGAACCGAATAATATAGAACAAGAAGAAATCCCCAGATCCTTCCTATATTGACGTTCCAAAACTATAAGGAAACTATGAACAAGGATTAATAATTTATTGCAGTGTTCTTTATTCAGAAGGAACTACAGTGTTGAATATAATTCACCTTTGCATCGAAATGGTCTGGAATAAGTAAAACATGAGTTTTGAACGATCTGCAAGCATTAATTAATTCCATTGATAAATTGACGTGGAAAATTGAACCGAATAAGATAGAACAAGAAGAAGTCTTCAGGTCCTTCCTATATTGGCGTACCAAAAATATAAGCAATCTATGAACAAGGACTAATAATGGTAGTGTTCTGTTATTCAGAAGGAAATAGTGTGTTGAAAAAGATTTACCTTTGCATTAAAATGTATCTCAAATAAGTACATAGTAAGTTGTGAACAATCGGGATGCATTAATTGATTCCACTGATAAATTCACATTGAATTATATTGAACAACCTAAATTCAAGGAAAATTTGAACCAGGGCTAATAATTGCATTGTTTTATTATTCGGCAAGAAATCCAGTGTTGAATAGGATTTGTCGTTGAAGTGTTGAATGCAACCTGTTATTTTTTCGTATTACAATATGTATTCTATTGAACTATACTTTGATAACATAATCAATAATCGATAAACAGAAAATTGATTAAATATGCAGTGTTGCATTCATCCTGAATGGAGAACATTATATCATGATTATTCAATTAAATTTAGATGTCGAATATGAATAGGTCATCTTCATTAATTGAACAGAAAATTTTTATTTTCCTAATGCAGTAATGTTTTACACCTGACTGAAGGAATTCATTATAATTCCTTTGAATGTGAACATAATAAATCTCACTATATGATCGATACAAACGACTATGAAGGAAATGTTTTCAAAAATGAATATTCGTTAAACCCTGTTGTATTTTTTGAGCGCTTTGATTGCACTAAAATATGTGTTAGTAAGAATACCAAGTAAAAAATTAATTTTTTTCATGAATATTGTATGAAATTATTTTTCACATTAAAGAGGTTGTTTCACCATAAACTGGTCAAACATATATAGCCATATAGATGACATTGGAAAAGTCATTTTTTGCCTTATGACATATACCCCGTTTTCGAAGCATAAGAGAGATACAGGGTGTTTAATGTCAACTTTGAGCAATATTATGATAACTGTGGTAAGTTATGCGTGACCTTTGAAATAACGGTTTTTGGTCACAACTTAGTATTTTTTGGTGGTCAATTCAATTTCGGTGTAGAATTCTTGAAAAAAGATTTCAAAATGGCGGAAAACCTACAAAGTTGTAATTTTTTGTATTCGATTGCCAAATTGGATAGCATTATTTCAATGTACTCGGTTTTCTAAGATTATCTGTGAACAAAATTTTCCAAAATTCAAACTCAGCTTTTTTTTACATGTCTACAGTGGAGAAAAAATCACCAAAAATTATTGAAATCTTTCGTGATTGAACTCACCTTCATTCTGAATACTGGGGTGAAAACAGAATGAAAAAATATTCATTGGTTTTCATTTTCAGCCTTCCCAAGACTCCGCTCAGAGTACTTTATAATAATTATTTTTATTTAAGAAAGTGGTGGCCCTACAGGTGCCAAAATTATGATAATAGGCCTCCAGAGTGACCTGGTTAGAAATATGAATTTATCAAGAAAAAAAATATTTTCTGAAAAACTTTGGTGGACATCGAATTCTCTCCGCTTTCGGAAAACCGGGTCACATTCGATGAACTACCGTTGCTTGATAACGGAGGTCTTTGTAATCAGAATGAATCCAATTTATACGCGACCTTATTGCCCGTGGAGCGAGTTCGAATCCCATCAAAGTTTTCATTTTTTTTTGATAAATTCATATTTCTATTCAGGTCATTCTGGGGGCCCATTAGCACAATTTTGGCCTCCGTAAGGCCACAAGTTTCTTAAATGAACGTTATTTAAGTACTCCGAGCGGGAACTTTGGAAGCCTATAAAATGAAAACCAAGGATATTTTTTCATTCTGTTTTCACACCAGTGTTCAGAATGGAAATGAGTTCAACCTCGAAAGATTTCAACAATTTTAGGTGTTTTCACTGAAGACATGTGAAAAAAAATTGAGTTTGAATTTTGGAAAAAAATTTTCACCGAAAATCTTAAATAATCAAGTACATTGAAATAATGCTATCCAATATGGCAACCGAAAACAAAAAATTCCAGCTTTGTAGGTTTTTCGCCATTTTGAAATTTCTTTTCAAAAGTCTACACCAAAATTGAATCGACCACCAAAAAATACTGAGGTGTGACCAAAAACCGTTATGTCAAAGGTCACGCATAACTTACCACAGTTATCAGAATATTTCTCAAAGTTGACATTAAACACCCTGTATCTCGCTTATGCTTCGAAAACGAGGTATATTTCACAAGGCAAAAATGACCTTCCCAATATCATCTTTATGACTATAAACGTTTGACCAGTTTATGGTGAAACACTCTGTATTTCTTCTGTGAATTTTATGAAATTTGAATTAGGGTGATTGTTATGATTACGTTAATAGTCGTCTTAGGCATCTTAAGCGTCAAATTACCGAAAATAGAATTGTGATAAAAAAATTTACTAGACCAAGCTATTCAGATGTATTGATGTATATATTTATATATTATGGGTTTGTAAGTCGTTTACAAAGTACTGAGTGTTTTCATTCGATCCATGGAATTTGTCTTTGAATGTGAGCACCGTCTATCCAAAAGATGGATTTCGACTGAATCGTGTCTTCATTTTTGTGAATATCGAAATGACGAAATTTCAAAAGCGTTCATCTACTAAATCGTTAGGCGGATGTTGTATATTCTGAACTTGATCTTTGTATCCAAGCATTAAACCTACGAAAATTTCGAGTCTCTAAGTTATTCCTTTGCAAAGTTATAGTGTAAAAAAAAATTTCATCTATTCAAAAACATGGATCTATCGTCCTGCAGATCTACCACCTAGGTAGATCTATCATTAAATGAGATTTACGCCTAGGTATATCCATCACTAAGAGAGATCTGGGCGCACTAGTAACATATACTAATATCGAAATATATTCTGAAAGAGTATTCCAGGAAAAGCTATATTATTGAAGAAAAATCTGTATTATTTAATGAATGATAGTTTAGCATTTTATCAAGAATAGGTTCATCCAAATTGTTATAAGTTTCACTATACTTGGAGAGATACTAGATGATTTTCAACTCAAGTAGTGACATCATTCAAAACAAATAGTTGTGGGGTTAATGGATTCATACTTATTCTTGGCTGTAATATTCTTATACACTACAATGAGTATATACAATTTACTAGGAATGTTGAAAAAGTTTTTCTGAAAGACAGTGCTATATTCATTTCAATTTTACTTATTCTCAGTTGAAGTTTTGCTATATTTCGGAATAAATGTTACTTACTATTTGAAAGTTTGTTTTTCTTCAATGGAAGATAAGTGAGCTGATGCGTATAAGAGTAATGTGAATTTTGTATTGAGAGTAGTTATCTTTGCGGATATATGAGTCTAACTATGCTCTCAGTCAAGATCACTAATCTTGCTTACAGAGTAAATTTTTTTCTGTGTATATTTATGTGATATTCCTGCAACTTCTGCAGAAAAGTTCATCTATGCAGATGATGTGGCTCCAGTTTTTCCTCATTCTAATTTTCGAATAATTGAAAACACTAAATACAATATAAAAAAAATATTTTATTGTGTGGCGCTTATGTGCAAATCCTAATGAAACAGGAATTTCTTGTCATTTGAATAATCAACCGAAGTACTTGAGAGTTACTTTTAATAATGTTTTCCTGAAACGTTAACTCACTCATAAATATTTTGGAGGAAAATGAGATTCTTGTTCAAATTTTATGGTCCATTTCGAAAATTCAAGCATAATGTTGAAATCTAGGAATGATATCCTCCAAAATCTAGCTGGTTCTTTATGGGGTGCTGATCCTACCGCTTTTCGTACGGCAGCTTTGGCTCTGGTTTTTTCTGGTGCTGAATATTGTTGTTCGATTTCGAACAGCACTCATGTTAGTTAAATTGATGCATGTCTTAATTTTGCCATGAGGTTCATTAGTGAAAATATAAGATCTACACCTCTGTAGTGGTTACCAGTTTTTCCAAATATTGTACATTCCCATATATGTAAGATAGGTTGAAGTAAGAAAGTCAAGGGATAAATATCATTCCTTTCCGAATGTATTCCTAATCATATAGCGGATTCTAAAAGAGCAAGATTGAAATCTCGCAAACCTTTACAAAGAAACTATTTTCTTTATTCCAATAAAAGCGATAAAGAAATTTGGGTTCGGAAAGAATTTGTGTAACATTTTCAACAAAGGTTTGATAAGCGATACTTCAGAAAAAAAATGGTGGTTTTAATCTTCCTAGGAAAATACGGTGCATTTTGAATCGACTTAGAATAGGTCCTGGTAGCTGTAATGATTTCCTCTTTAAATGGAATTCGGTCGAAAGTCCAAGGTGCGAATGTGGAGAAGAAAAGGAAACAATAGAACACTCAGTTAATAGTTGTCCAATATATAAATTTGGCGATGGTTTCGAGGCAATTCATTCGGTGTCTCATTCTCTCTTGATGTGGATCTTGAACTTCAGATTGAATTATTGATTGAATGAACAAATTATTGAATGAACAATTCACTAATTCATTTTGGTTTTGTCGTCTTTCTTATTGTTTTCAGATTTGATTTCGGGTAATCAACCTGCATCGAAAGAAAGAATAAATTTTGTTGATGAAAAAGTACCCCTTCAATAATACTCAACAATTTTACTACACTCATACGGGAAAACAAGAGTTTTTCCTGAGGTTTTTATCTGTGTTCTTGTATCGTACTCGAAAATGTATGATACCCCGTTTACATTTCCTCTACTTATACTGTGTCAACATATATTGTTCGATTAAAAAAATATACTGTTCATTTCCATTAGAATATATATAACTTCCTCTGATAACTATTTGATGAAAAACTGAGTAGAAACAACAAATATAGGGTAAAGATCAATTCTAATGAGGCTCAAATTTGATAGTAATACTTTCGCTCATGGATATAACATAAACAGTCCTAGTACTATCTATAAATTCACAATCAAACCTCGAATGGAATGAGGACTGGTAGCTTATTATTCGACAAAAAAAACTACTATCAAGGCAATTGAAAGAAAAGAGTTGAAGCCTTAAACAACCTCCAGTACTTTTTGTACAACACCTGTACGAAACATATACTGTCCCTTATGTGCAATGCCCCTAGAATACGGAAGCAATGGGACAACATTATTATATGCTATTATTATTATTATAAATATCTGCCAGCCCAGAACATCCGAAGAAAGATCTGATATTTCCATATGCCTTCTGCAGCAATAAAATTCAATCCATTTTTCCACAGCTGATATGATTGCTACCTCGGAGAAGTGTCAGTCTTTGAGGTCAATATTAATTTTAACCCTAGATTCTGTTCATCAAACTAAACACTTTTTATTCGCCAGTTTACAGATTCGGCCCCGGTAAAAGATACTGGGTGTTGATATTTCTAAAAAAAAACAGTCTCCCTTTTGTAGCTCTGACATGTTGCCTACGAATGAAATGAGTTTCGGTGTGAAGTTTCCTAAAACTATAACACGTATTTTAATGAGATCAATTCTATTTTACTTCAAACGGTTTTCTGGTTTTAGACTGTTCGATTCATGAAACTATAAGGAATTATCATGAAGAATGCAGATGAAGTTCATTGAAAATCATTGTAAAATCCCCACTCATTTTGGAATACTTATGTTTTCCTTATGATATCACCTCAAACGAACCGTTTTCGAAATATTCGAGGTTGAATGTTGTAAAATCTGATGAAATTCGAAAAATTTCCTTATTTTCGTGGATCCGCCCCTGAGCTAATAGAGGCTATGAAATTGAGCATAGACCAAATAGAAGCTCTATGCTTCTTCGTGACAAGACCACAGACATGGAGATTATGTATACATTTCTCTGAACCAGACTTTCCATAGTGTTCTAGAGTTTATTTAATGTGTTCAGATAACTTTTGATTTCGTAATTTTGAATAAAACATATATAATTATGGAAAATTCAATATGACAAGGGGAGAGGATGGGATTTTCAATAATAAAATGTGATTGAAATAACAATTGTATATTAAATATCGAGTGGAAGGTTATTGTTTCAATAGCCATGTGTAGTGAAATTTTTCCTCCACAAAAATACCGCAAAAAGCACAGAATCATAAGAATTATGTATAATGAAGAGGTAATTCTGCAAAAGAAATCACTGTAAGAGATATCTGTGTGGAAGTTGTGAACAAAGTGCAGGAGTGTATCAGCACATTGAAAAATATTTGAATGCCTTTAACTGTTCACCCCAGCCGAACCTGAAAAAATGGTAAATGAAAAATTTACCAAATCATATCTGAAGAGGGAAAATCATGGTGAAAATTAATGAAGAACCTGAAGGCTCGCCTTGTATAACAGTTACACGTTACCCTGGTCTTCCCTCATACCAAAAACTTATGAAGACTCGAACGGCTCCAAAAATATCGAGGCTCAGAGTAAATCTGTAAAATGAGTCCAAGGATTCTGTCCAGATATCAATTCGAAATCGTATTTTCCTACTATTTCCAAAAATTCAAATCCGATTGAATTGAAACTTCGAAACTGAAATTCACAACTCCAACTACCTAGAAACTGTAAACTAAAATAACAAAAAACACTCTGGTGACATTGTATACAATATTCTATATTCTTAGTGGGGTAAGATCATGCCTCAGTTCTCTTCCCAATGAACTTTAACCAGCTATTCTATTTCATTCGACAGATCGTTTGATAAAAACTTCAATTAATAAAAAGGTTACCAAACACCTAAATAAATAGTAGAAAAGCAACGAGTGATTACATTCCACCGAAATAATTATTCTCTGTTCCTCTACCTATTCATTTCTATGCAAATTAAGAGAGCATTCCAGTTATCTTGCTTCTCGTTGGGAATTATTGTTAGCAACCGACGTATGTTTTTTCAGTCTCCGAGTCGGTTGTGCAACAGTTGAAAAATTATACTTCCATATTGAAATAGAATTGTCAACGCTGAGTTGAACATTTTAGAAAAACAACACAAGATAATCCATCCTCGACTATTATTTTATTCAATACCAGGTCACCTAACGCTCATGTACGTACAATTAATGATTACATAAAATAAAATTTTATATTTAACGTTCAAATAATTCCGAATCATCCGGGTACCATAGATGTTTACCCACAGGTTGTGAAATATTGCAAACCAACTGACGTATATACTATATTCATCAAGTTTTCGTAACTAGAGAGAGTCAGGTTGGTACTCGTGAAATATCATTTAGTTCAGAATAAACCGCGAGAAGTTTTTAATTCCAACATATTTCCATCAAGGACTCTAGGATTTGGTTAAGTCACATCAAAGACCTAATATAACATGGATGGCTCCTTAGAGAGACAGGATTGAAACATACATGAAAGAGATGAGGCTATAAGATGATTGGAATCAGAAAATCTTTTCTAGTTCCATCCTCTTTTCAACCTCACGAAAACGTTTCTACTCTCACCCTTTTCAAGATTTGAAGCCTCTTTTAGGTTCATCCTTTTCTTTTAATCCCTAGAAAAAGCATATTTGTTCTTTCTATAATATGTACATTTCAATTTATTACTTCTGAAAGTTACATGAAGCTCCGTTCATGTTATATTAGGTCTATTTGGCACATACGTAACTAGTACGAACTTCATGAAGAACGGAAAACGAAGCGATCTGACAGGAAAATTCTAAAACGTAACATTCTTACGCGCTTGTTCTGGGGAATAGCACGTTATCGTTTTGTCACAGTTTCTGTAATTTTCGAATTTTGAGCCAAAAATTATCTCAAAAGATTGGGAGATCGAAGGAGAATACCTAGCGACTTGAAATTGTCACATTGAGTTGAGAGTCCAAATATCTCGGTTAAGTTCTTTAATGATTGTAATCGGTCGAATAGTTTCGGAGTTGGTCCATGTGGAATTGCGAGGTTAATTACTCGATATCTCATGAGGTAATGACTCGATCGGATTAAAACTTTGCATATGGTTTTGAAATACTAAAGCGCAACCCAAGGCAAAATTTCGTGTGGATCCGAATGTGAGAAAATATTCATACCAAAAATTTGCCAATTTTGTGGAAAGATTTTTTTCTCCATAAATATTGACTAAATTCTAACGAAATTGGGCAAAAACCTCAGAATCAGTATTTTACAACCACTTTCTGAATTATATCCGATCGATGTTTACTTTCGGAAAATAATATGCCAAATTTCGTTTTGTTTTAGAATATTCGCAATAGCTCAAGAAGGACGACTACAATCAGATTCAAACTTCGAAATCAGTTGAAGAATACCAACCCGCTACAAGGTGCAAAATGTGATGTGTTGTTGTAGTAATTCGAACGATCGCGTTGAAAGACCTGATTTCACGTCATCGCTTCAGTTTAGTTTCTAAATTCATCACTATCCACCGATACCGGCTACAATGCCCCGACTAGAAGTGGGACAGTGATGTATGTCTCACCTATTCGCTATTCCTCATGATCTGTCGGATTCCACTACATGATACGAATTCGACCATTTCGAACACACAACCTCCAGGCTGATGTAATAAGAATGTACAAGAGTACCAAAGACCCAGAGAAATGAAGACGCTCAGGCGTGCAAGATCTTGTGAAGATCAACGAGGTGCAGGTTCATTGTTCTGAGGTTTTTAATTTCTTTGGCACACCTCCGGTTTTCCGAGAAAAATTGTTTGAAGGAGACCATAATCAAAATTTGGCGCAAAAGCAGTGAAAATATTCTGCACTAGGTAGTAAAGCTGTATATTCCAAGGATGCAAAGCAGTTCTTAAGTTCTAAAATATTCTTCTCAAATTCCAAATTCATATTTAATTGCTCATATTCTGTATGAAATCATTCGATTCAGAATATATTTCGAACTTGAAAAGAATATTTCAGAAGTGACGAACAACTTTGCATCCTTAGGCAATACAGCTTCCCTACCTAGTGCGGAATACTCTCACTGCTTATGAGCCAAATTTCGATTATGATCTTCTTAAAAAATGTTTTCTAGGAAAACTGAAGGTATGCCAAAGAAATTGAAAACTTCTGAGTAATGACATATTCTTGTAGAATCTAAAACGAATAAGAAAATTTTGAGGAAGCAATATACACCCTGTACATTGCTTTTTTTTTCAACTGCACAATTGATCTGAAATTCTGAAATTATCCTAATTACAACCCCGAATTTTGAGGGACTGTTGCGATTATTGAATGTACTCATCCAGATTGTTCTACGCTGAAAATTTCAACAAAATTGGATAAGCCATACCAAAGTTATTAATAAAAGTAGAATCGATTGGAGCAAATTCGACATAATCTTTTTTTGAAAAAATTTTCTTGGAAAACTAGAAGTGTGCCAAAAAAATTAGAAACTCTCAAATAATGACTTATAATAGCACAATCGTAAACAGATAGCGCAGTTCAGAAAACGCGATGAACAGGGTGTTTCTTCAACCTGCACAATTAATCTGGAATTATCACAATAAAAACTGCTTATTTTGAAGAAAAAATTTGAAATCAATGAATGTGCTCATCAATATTCATATTCATATCATAAGTACTTTGCTGAAAATTTCACTGAAATCGAATGAGCCATGCCAAAGGTATCAATAAAAGTAAAATCGTTCGAATCGGACAAATCACCCTGTATATTCCCAACAGAGACCCCCAACCATAAACCAAACATTATTCCGAGCCAGTCTTGACTAGTGTGAACTTATCCCAGAATCTGACGGTCTCCTCCGAAATCACCCTGTATTTATTTTTACGAAACACAATATATTTATGAGTTGGGTGTTACAAATATACAAATTCGTGGTAGCCAATATATTTATTGATTTGACCTATCCCAAGTCGTCACGAGAGGTCGCGCCGGCAGCGTTTCGGTACAGTTCTGAGCTTTTGGCAACATGGCGTAGTTATTAGTACATTAATCGCTCACAGTGAGCAATTGATGGGAAAGTTATCTAACTTACAGAGTTCTATTGCCTTTTTTTCTACCTCCATGGTTTCAAGTTTCAAAATAATAGCATTAGAAGACCACGATACAAATAACATAACCGTATAGTTGTAGCCGATTACAAAGAGATAAGTTGCGTTTTAATTTTCATCGAAGTGATAAATCGATTAACCCCTATCTCTCTCTTCTTTGGTGGAGAGCATGAGGGAAGAGAAAGGGAGATTACATCGATTAATCAGTTCGACGGAAATGAAAACTCACCCATTCAAACGTCTGTATACAAATACTAACAATAACAAGTTTAAGTTTACTGTTCGGTTTGTACTACTGCAAGAAGTATTAAATAAGGATTATGAATGGATGATGCATCAATGGGCCATAACTCTGTGTGAAATTCCACTTCGTGAAGTACCATTGACAAAATCCTAATTTCACATTTCTTGCCGTAGGAAACTTCCATCCAAATGAATTAAATTGTACTCTAGTATAAAGACACAAACCAACTGCTATTAAGATTCCTTGATATCATCTATCTACAAGATAAATAAAGGAGAAACGTATCTTTGGTTATGTTATTATAAATGAGCATTGATTTATTACTCATCATAAAAAAATTTATTATTACTCATCATACAAAAAAGTTAGTTTACTGCTTTGAATATCGACAATCCATTAGCCATCTATCAGCCAGTGTAGGTACTACACATCAAAAAGATAACTACGTGATATGTTGTACTAACGGCTACGCCATGTTGCCGAATGCTCGGAATGTACTCGACGCTACCGGCTTGCCATCTCGTGACAACTTGTAATAGGTCGAATTCATAAATACATTGGACACCACGAATTTGTATATTTGCAACATCCAACTCATAAATATATTGTGTTTCGTAGAAAATAAATATATCGGAACGAAAAATAATTAAATCAGCACACAAAATAAATATATTGCTGCAACTAATAAATATATTAGCTCGATAATATATGTATTGGAAAACGCACTTTTGTCCCAAACGGCGCCTTATATTATACAAGCCCGACTCGAGAGATAAAGTAGAGCGCGTGTGTCCAAAGAAGGGGCTGAGAGATCACGTTCGCTACAGCAGAATAAAAACGCGTGACTCAGAGCAGTATTTCTTGAGGATGCAACAGTAAAAAAATTTCAAAAAAAATGTTTCACAAAATGTTGTCATATCCGATTGTTTTCTTCGGAGACTATTGATTACATTTCCATGAAATCGGCTACAGATCTTTAAGTCAATATTTAACAGCATTTTTTGAAATTTCAATTCGACCCGAAATTAATTTTTGAAATATCGGAAAAATAATATATAATTTCGGTCTTATTTGAAGTTTCGCTCTTTAAATAGTTGAAAAAATATGGTGCGAAATACAACAAAATTATGGGAATTCCTGGGATTCAAAATATAAGGGGGGTTTATTCAGGTCCGTTTGGTCGTTGAGGAGAATCTGTTTTTTATTGTACCTATTTATCTCCATTGCTTCCAGGAAGTTCAATTTTACAATAGAAAACAGATTCTCCTCAACGACGGTTTATATATAATATGACCTAATAGTACTTCTTTTCTACGAACATTCAAATATAGACATTATTGATCAGTTGAAACCTCAGGCGAAAATTCAATATTCGCTTCGAGTGTGAAAAAATCTCATAATAATATCTGTGAACGTACAACGTCAATTCACTTGCTCAAGCACTTTGTCTGGGAAACAATAACAGTTGTCATTTTTTGCCCGAATGTCAGTAATTCTTGAATTTTCAGTCGTAATTGGTACTGTATCTCGAATATAGCAGGGAAACACTCAGAGGCAACAGTTCGTTTTTTCTGAAATGTTTTTGGGTGAAAATGGTCGAAAAAATAGTGAGAATGCGTATTGCTACCACTTTTTATTCTCGAGAATTTTTGGTGAAATTGAACCTTCACAAAATTTCACTCATAATCATCATCGTTTGAGCGTGCAGACCGTTATTGTGTGGCTGACTTCAATTTAGGTGTAATGCCGAAATCCACGAAGCCACAATTTACCAGCCCTTTTCTAAGGAAATACAAGCACTCAACGTAGCTTTATGATTCGTTACTGTTTGCTCTCAAACGATGAGGCTGGACCTCCTGAAAAAGAATCCGTGTTAAAATTTGATTATGTCCAGCCGATCAGCCGTCCGGCCGGCCGTATATGCTCTAACTTCTGAAGAATCATACCTAAAATCTAAAAATTTTCAAGGTAGATTTGGAGCTTGAATACCTAGGTCAAGTTCGTTAATGGGTAAGATTTGCCTAACGGTTTCGGAGTTATATAGCCAGCTGAACTTTCATTTTGTTAATACCTCGAAAATTTCTCATTTGAGTGAATTGAAAGTTGGTTTACTATTTGAAAGAACAAACTTGGAGACGTTTGCAAAACTTCATGATTATATCACTAAAATAATATTTTCGAATTCTTCGATATCTAAGAACTACTTCATAACATGCAAACATAAAATGATTAATATGAGACCAATAATTTTTTTTGATTCGATAAGACTCTAAACCACAGAAAGGTATCAAGTAGAAGTTTTGAGGGAGGTGTTGTTTTCAGGTTTCAGTTTCAGGGAATGCGAGGTTAGTGCTAAAATTATTAGTGAAGTGCAGTTACAGCAATACGATATTTTATATATAAACCTTTCGATAATACACTATTCAGTTTGTTATCAATGATCAATTCGACGATATTGTTGCTCATATAATAATTTCTGATGAAGATGCATAAGAATGAGCTTCCGAAAGGTTCATGACATTTCCAGATTTGACTGTAGAACAGAATTTAATACAACTTCCGAAGACTTCAAATAGTGCGATCGATGGTATATTGAGGCATTGAATGTTTTCTTGAAGGATTTCAGAATAGAACCTAGAATGGATATATCCTCGGGATCAGTTAGTGGATCTCGCCAATTCACGAATTTCAACTTAAGTAATGGAACCGGACCAACAAGCATCGATTCTTCACACGGATTCCAATTGTGTTTATCAACGACTCAAATACCTTATATTTTTGAGCAGGTTCGTAGTTTAATTAAAAATGCTGAATTTGTTCATGGCTGAAATGGGTCAGAGTATTTCGTCGGTTTTTCCATTCAAAATTTCATTTTCCAATAATATTCAGTACTCCGTTGAAAAATGATTGGGTGTAGGTCAATGCGGAATTTCTGCAGAGAGTGGGTTCGAATTTGAACAAGCGCGTTAGTTCCTGATGACTTCAGTTCAGTGCTTTTCTAGTATAGTTTGTCATAATTTCTGTTTGTTTTAGAATGTTCCAATAGTCAACAGTCCTTCAGCAATAGTGAATTATGCTAAAAAGAATTGTGCTAGGTTTGCGGTGCTTTGAACCGTTGACATTTTTAAATTTCGTACGGTTCTCAAAATATAACATGAAATGTATAAAATAGACCAGCCAAGCACATTTCGGAAAAGTGGATTTAAATGGCTGTAATTGAATGTGATATATACACAATGCTGTTTGAATTTTTCGGAAAGTTCCTCTCGATTTTCGAAAAATCAAAACTCAGCATTTGGGTGACCAAATTTATGCTTTATTTGTGCTGACTTGTGCTGTAAATATCCTCACGATATTTTGTCGGATTTCCCGACAAATCACGAAATTGTAAAAAAACTTTCCCAGCACATTAATTTTTTCCTGATGAAAATATACCCATACAAAAAATCGTTCCTTATGTGAGCTAACTTGTGCCGTTGAAATTTTCACGAAAATCCTGCTGATTTCCGAAAAAAAAGTCCAATATTTTTCGATTCTAGATTTTTTTTCTTGGACTGAATTGTACTAGGTTTGCAAGATATTCCACATAATGTACAAAATGGACCGCTCACTGAGTTCTACCGTTCGAAGTTTTCCGAAGCTCCCCCTAATCTCCCAGAACTAGTATCAAGAAAAAAATTTGCGCAGCGACCTCGGTATTCCGTAATGATAGGTAACATATGAAGAAAATTGTCCTTGACGTATTCTTATTTGGAGCTTTGAAATTTTCTGCTAATTCTCCTAGAGAGTAAGATTCTGGAAGGAAGTCGGCACAGTACTTTCGTTTTTCTCTGTCGAAAGTTGCTTCATATAGTTGTACCACATTTGTACCGACTTGTACTAGCCCGATTCTCAGAAAATACCATCAACTTTCCCTCCAAACGGTGGAAATCAAAAATAACCAGCAGATTCTCTGATATCTGCATTCAGTAGAACAGGCTTGAGCTTCGGACCGTGTAAATGTGAAAGAACTCGACACGATATCCAACTACGCTCGCCGTCGACTTTTGAATGATTTATAGCATAAGCCGACCGGCATGAAGGAAAGGCGTGTGCGGCACCTTGCAACAGTTAAAATCGAGGGTATTCCACTTCTGCTAAACTAACTTTTTACACATGTTTACATGATATAATTTAATTTTCAATTGTTCGATTCGACTAGCATCAATCACCGCAAGGTACTCGAATACAAATAGTTCTGAGCACTGTAAAGATTACCTTCTCAAGAGTTCCTTGATGACACGAAACAAACTGTTCAACTCCGGTTGCGGTTTCCAATGGTCTCAATCTGGTGCCTGTTATAAGTTAGTCGGGTTTTCAAACAATCAACAATGTTTTTTCCAGTTTCCACCTTTTGTAGGAAAAGTTGGGAGTTGGAAATCTGACTGGTAAAAGTCGGCTCAAACGTGGTACAACTATATAAAGTAACTTTCGACAGAGAACAACGAAAGAACTGGGCCGTCTTTCTTCTGAAATCTTCCACTTTTGGAAAATTAGCGAGATTTCTGTAAAAATTTCAACGGAACAAATAAGATTTCGTGTAGCACAATTTTCTTTATATGTTACATATGATTATGAAATACCGAAATTGCTGAGGTTATTCTTTTCTAAATTTTTCATTTCTGGGAAATTAGGCAGACTTTCAGAAGACTTCGATCGGCAGAACTCGGCATGTGGATAGCACAATTTATTTCCGCCGTTGACACCCCCTTTTTCGAATAGTTTTAGCTGTCCTATTTCATATATTTTGTTTAATACCTCTAGAACCGTATAGAATAAGAGAAAAATCTCAAGTGCACAAAGTAGCATGAATCTAGGAGAATTCAGCAGACATTTTTTTTCGTAAATCGAAAAGTCTTGGGCCAACTTCACACTGATCTTGGTGGTCCATTTTGTGAAATATCTTGAGAACCATCTGAAATAAACAAAAAAATTCAACATCTCAAAGCAGTACAAACCCAGCACAGTTCATTCCAAGAAAAAAAATCGAAATCTTTTTTTCCTCGTAAAGTTACCAGGATTTTCATGATAACTTAAGCAACGTAAGTTTGCTCGCATAGGGAACAATTTTCTGTATATTTTCATTACAAAAAAGCGTATTTGCTGGTCAAACTTTCTTTTCAATTTAGCAATTCGTGAAAATTCTCGGCACAAATCAGCACAATTACAGCACAAACTTTCCAACTCATTTTTGAGAAGAAAATCGAAAAGTGCTGGGCCAACTTCACAGACACAGACTTCTTCGCCTTTCATTCAATTTTGAACGTACTGTTTTGACATGAACATAGAGTGAAAGCGACTCCACATCGTCTATCTTCAGTCTTTACTTGAACAATATACGGTTTCCACACAGTTCAACGACGCGTCCTTGACGTTTAAATCTCATAACATCATTCTTTGGATCGTAAAGTTCGCAATTAAGTTCGGTACAGAAGAATTTTTACTGCATCTGTCGCAACACGAACCCTTGCCGTGCCGACCAATAACTCAGTTACTTTGGAAATTACAGAGTTTCATTCATTTATGTGCTAACAGTTTCATTTCCAATAATGCAGGGACACTCTGGTGATGACATTCGCAGCATGTTTTCATTGAGGCTGAATAATTGACAAAGTCGAGGTTTTCAGCGTCTCTGTAATCGATTTTTCATAAAACGTTCGATTGCCTGACGACGTTGTTTTATTATGGTCAGCCAATGCATTCGATAATAATTGCGACGGTTGAAAGGCCTTACTGCATGGGGAATTCCGACGATGTTTGCGAATATTATTAGTTGATCGGTCGGTTTCATAAAACTTGAAAGGACCGATCAACTCGTCGTTTTCAGTTTGAGCTACCGCACTCACGACATTTTCCGTAGAACTACGGAATTTCGATTTAGTTGGATCTGGTACGGAATTAGTATTGTATTATTCCGAATATTATTCTTCCCGTTTTAAAGGTACCAGATGTTTCAACTCAAGATAGCAGCATTTTATTATCGATTAAGTCTCATATTCTGATAAGGTATACAGCGCCAAAACCGCCACCGTGTATGAGAGGTAACATACAATTTTCATTGTTTCTATATTTCTATTTCCTCTTCCAGTATGTAAAAATGAACAATTAAAATAAATTGAAAATTATTACCGATAATGATCGTTCCTGTGGATTGCGGGATTTAAAATTTTAAAGTTCTTTTTTCGGAGATTGGGATAAAAAACCTAATACAATCAGAACAATAATACAAATTCCTCCCAAAATAGCTTTTAGTGAATATCATTCAATTAGTCTTGCCACTGCAAGAACGGTGACTTCAAAAAACTTGCTTTCGCGTCGAAAACTGCCAAGAGTGATATCAACATAGGGGTTTTTTTTCACAGAGTGCAAAACAAACATTTCAAACTGTAATTCCTGAAGTTAAATTTTGCAATTTTTCGATTGTTACAGATGTTTGATATTGATCTAGCCGGTTCTGATTTTTTTAGTTTAATGGTAGAATGTCGCGGATTGTACAATGGGATGTCTTCGATAGGAAAAAGGAATTTGTTTCATTAATCGTTTAATCGAATGAAATTGTTCATTTGTACATCAACCGACCGTTCAGAGAATGCATGTTTTCCACATATGCGTTCCTCCTCATGACGAGGATTCGCAGGTAAAATAGGGCGTGTTGCCAATATTATTTAAATTTTTGAAAACGATGAAATTCTTAACATAGTCCCTCCTTGGAAGGACTTCAAAATTGACGAAAATAAACAAATATTCACAGAAAAAGAACAAAGAGAATAATGAATTAGATCAATTGAAACTTCATAACAAGTTATAGCATTGATTATTCTATTAATCAATTTTCTATAATCTTGAGATAAAGGACACAAGTGCCTCACAGATCTTGTGACTAGACTGGTCGGAGTGCAAAGTTCCGCTTTTAGAAATACGCTATCTTTGCATTCGAACAATCTTGCTACTCGTCCAGTAGGCCATTTACAGGGTGGTGGATGGTCATTTTTATGAGGACCAATGTACCATTTTCCAATTGCATTGGTTTAGTTCAGCATTTATTTGGCTCAAGTTATTGTAATGAATATAAATTTCGGAGAATCGTTGATGCATTCATTGAATGTGTTCAACCCTTGAAAGTCTATAAGACTGGGTATTTGTCCACTTATAGTCAGGAATAAAGGTATTATACTATCTGTGAGGAAATTGGAAGAAGAGATAGGTGTCAGATCATTTGGATCATTCGACATTGTATATAACTGAAGTAGTGGCCCTATTATTTCTGTAGCTAAATTGGTTGTCGAAGAATTATTGATTTTGTCCGAAATATTGAACTATTTGAAAATTCAGAAAAAAATTGGTCTGTAGTCTGTCACACAATCTTTTTAACCATCTTCGAACAAAGGCAAAACCCTTGCCACCTTGAGGTCAGCAGGAAATATTCCAACATTGATAAATTTCTTAAGTATTTTTGTAAGAGGTATAACAATTGTATTGATATTACGCTTCGAGATCTTAACTGATAGCTCATAAATATCTTCAAATTTATTATTAATTTATTATGAGAATAGATTATATTTCTGACTTCTATATAAGTGACTTCTCGGAATTCAAATACACAATTTGGTGATTCTTGTTCGACAAGAACATTTCTCGAATTTGGAATATGCTTAATAATATGTGAAGCTATATTTGAAAAATATGCATTGAAGTCTTCACCTGATGTGAAAGATTTCATAGGTGTTTTTCTTAACCCTATAGTTGTTGAAAAGTGTTTAACTAGCTCAAATTTTGTCACTATAGTTCTTTGTGCAATAATCTGTGGCGAATTTTTCAGCAGAAGCTAATGCATCATGATATTTTTTTCTTAATTGGTTTTTCGAATTATAAATTTCAACTACTTCGAAATCCCGATGAAGTTCTTCAAGAAATGGTAAGTAATCTCTTATATCCTTTAGGTCTTTTATGTACCAATCCATACCCAGCTTATTATTTATATTGTTCGTATATTGGCAGACAGAATCATAATATGTTGTACAGCACACAAGAGAAAACAGTATACTCGAATTTTTTCAGTATTTAAAATTTTGTTTTTATTATACTTTTACTACATCACAGAGAAAAATGATGACTAAGGGTTATTAAATATTTACTAATCACTATTAGAAATTTGAATACTATATGGGACAGATACATAGTTAGATAGTGGTAGATAAAAATGTTTTCCTGAATTGTTGTACCTGCAGCTGACACTCAGTTTACTAGTTCATTCGACGTTAGTGAATAAATATATTCAAACACAACTCACTATTACTGAAGCGTTGAATGAAATTGACTTAACAGTTTAATAACCATTGAACACTTAATGATTCCCTTGGTAACATTGCTGCATTATTTTAGAATCTTCATTGTTTATAATAGGTACACACCTGGATGATGGTTATTGAACAGTTTAATAAATGTAATTGGCACAGGCAAAAATGTATCCTGCTCCAGAAAGAATGGTGATCCTCCTAAAAATATTTCTCTCTAGTAAGTAGCATAGTGAAACGAACGTTCTAGAACTTTCGCTTTACTATGCTATTTGCTAGGTGACTCGCTAGGCTCTAGGCGCTAAGCAAGCCGCCTGATGTCAATGTGGACGTGGCCTTACGGTTGTTTTGAATTTGAAACTACAGTGGTCCACCCATCCGGATAATGCTCCCCATCCAACGGTGCTTTACCCCCTGATACAACTATTAAGCGATCTTCTTATCATTTGATCCTTCCCAAATTTTGAGAACCTTCACGCCGTCATTTTTCGACCTAGTCAGGAAAAAAAAACTTCAAAATTTGACATATTTTCTCCACTATCTCCGAAAATTAGAGTCGGATCAAATTGAAATTGCTCTTGAGTATC
Organism: Myrrha octodecimguttata; assembly: GCA_958510865.1. Taxonomy (NCBI): domain Eukaryota; kingdom Metazoa; phylum Arthropoda; class Insecta; order Coleoptera; family Coccinellidae; genus Myrrha; species Myrrha octodecimguttata. The sequence continues at coordinate 20,516,462 of OY294060.1, forward strand.
GAGTTCAAGGTTTGTGTTTTAAGAATTCTAATGAATAGTTTCCGGAGGAAAAATGTTCCAGGAAAAATTTTGAACGCCTCCAACAAATAGTTTCTCGTCGGTATGCTTCAAATCTAAATTTTCAATACGATCACTTGAGAGGTTTCTGAGATATTGAGGAAGAAAACCTCAAAAACTCAAATGACTATAATTCCGAAACCGTTTGATTGATTCAGCTCATCAATTTACTCAAACGTCGTACTCTGAAGCACAGTTTACCCTGAATGTTTCAAGCCAGACAGAATGACTTATTATTAGAGGTAATCTTTTGGCTCATAAGATGTTCTTTAATCCTTCTTTTTAGGCTTCTTCCACTTCTACTTCTATAAACTACGTTACTACTTGGTTCGCCACATTTTAGTTTGTAGACTCCTGATTTGTCTAGAAGTGGTATAGAATCTTTGTTTTTGACGAGTAGTTGTTGGAGAGTATTTGCTGTTTTGAAAAAAATTCTAATATCTTTCTGTTTTTTTCAAAATGTTGGATATTCGGTAAGAAATGTTTCCGAAATGGAAGAAAATAACATCATCAATTTTCTTGACCTCAAAATTAAAAAAGTAAATAACAACCTCCATATTTACAGGAAACCTAGCCAGAGAGACCACAGCATAAACTCAATTTCTCGCCACCACCATAGTCATGAGTTAGCAGCAGCCTACAGATCATACATGAATAGGTTGTTCAGAGTACCACTGGGTAGTGAAGAATTTAACAAAGAGGTTTCCACAATCAAATACATCGCTCAACACAATACTTTAAATGTTAGCATGATAGGCAAACTTATAAAAAAAGATATATCCTCCTTACACCTGACAATAATGGACCAAACGGAATAAAAAATTACGTCAGCCGACCCTTTTTCGGAAACATTTCCTACCAAATATCCAACATTTTGAAACAGGAGAAAGATATAAGAATTTCTTTCTGAACAACAAATACTCTCCAACAACTACTCGTCAAAAACGAAGATTGTATACCACTTCTAGACAAATCAGGAGTCTACAAACTGAAATGTGTTGAACTAAGTTGTAATGTAGTTTATACAAGGTGTCTACTTTAAAAAGTCCCAAACTTCAAGGCGAGATTCTACATGTGATTTTCAACAAAAAATTTCATATAACACATGGTCGAAATATTGACGGTAATTCTTCAATTCAACATTTCGTGTATTCACGAAATATCTAAATTTTTTATAAAATTAATAAAATCAAATTTGATTACATATCTCAAAAGAGCATGAAATTTGGCTATAACACAAGAATTTGTGTCGAACAAAAGGTTCTTAGGTGAAAATTATCAATCATACTTTTCCAATAGGTTCATTGATGAGAAATCAATAATTATGAACATTTTTTCTCTTCAGCAAAAACTACCCCATTTAGTGAACTTTCGAATGACATATCAAGTTCTGTACTAGCTGTTTCTTTTCAGCCTCAATATCATGGCTAGCATGATAACAACAAAAAAACGAAACATTTTGAAGCGTGATTGGCACTAGTTTGAAGTTTCTTGTGATTGAATATCAAAGTAACAATTGGAATTCTACCCGCAAAACGGGGTTGTCATTGGCAACAAACTTCTTACCTCAAATTTGACAGTTTCTGTCGTTTCTTGAGTTCAAGCGGCAGTCTAACAGACATATTGGATGAAATGCCTCTGGAAAACAGACTCAACGTTTGGTTTCAAATGGATGGCTGCCCAGATCATAATAGGCGGAATGTACGAGACCAACTAAATGAATATTTTGGAGAACAATGGATTGGAAGGTACGGTCCAGTAAGATAGCCACCAAGGAGCCCTGATCTTACTCCATTAGATTTTTATGTCTGGAACACACTAAAAGTAAAAGTTTATCAAATAAGAGTTCAAACTCGAGAAGATCTGACAAATAGAATCAAATTGTGCTGTGCAGAAATTGGTCAGAAACTACGCAGGGTTGTAGATTCAGTAAGAAAACGATGTGTGAAATGATTAAACAAGTCGGTAGATATTTAGAACATTTGCTATGAGTTAATTGTTGTTATTATAGCGTATTGTTGTATTTATAGCGAGTTTTTTCAGCATTTTGTCCTCTCTCTTAACTTCTTTCTTATAATATGTATTAATAAAATTAAGTTCATTCGTTTGACTCGATAGATGAATTAATAGTTCTAGTGAGAGTAACTCCATAATATTCAATCAGGAAAAACAACTGATTCAATCAATGAGAGCTTCAAAATGGAAGAAAATCAGTTTTGAATAATTTCTTATTTTTCGTTGTTATCATGTTAGCCTGTTGTTATCATGTAAGGCTGAAAAGAAATATCTAGTACTAAAGTTAATATGTCATTCGAAATATCACTAAATGGGGTAGTTTTTGCTGAAGAGTAAACATGTTCATAATTATTCATTTCTCATCGATAAACCTATTGAAAAAGTATGATTGATAATTTTCACCTAAGAATCTTTATGTTTATCTGCTTACCACGCTTGCAGTAAGGATTTTTTTGACACAAAAAAATTCTGATGTTATTGCCAATTTCATGCTTTTTTGAGATATGTTATCAAATTTAATAAGGCTACAAGGATAACTGGAGAGTGATTGATTTTATAAAAAAAATTGAGATATTTCGTAAAAACACGAAATGTAGAATTGAAGAATTACCGTCAATATTTCGACCATGTGTTATATGAAATTTTTTGTTGAAAACCACATGTAGAATCTCGCCTTGAAGTTTGGAACTTTTTAAAGTGGACAGCCTGTAGAGGTAGAAGTGGAAAAAGCCTAAAAACAAGAATGAAAGACCATCTTATGAGCCAAAGGATTACCTCTAATAATTAGTCACCTTCGATAAACAACTGAGGGACTCTAAACACGAATTTGATCCGGACAACGATGTAGAGCTCCTCCACCAAATTGAGAACAGGAGGCTTGGGAGGAACTAGAAATTTTCAAGCACAAGCGTAATGGGATGGAAGAACTTGTTAATGTTATCTTCAGAAACACCACACCCTTTTCGTTCAGAATTTTCAAGGATGGATGACGGGAACTTATCTGTGTTTCTCGAGGAAGAGAAGTTAGTCTCACTTGCCGATATTTATAACAACAATAATTAACCTCAAAAATTCCGGAAAACTGTGTGTTTGTTCTTCAGGATTTTATTTCATTTTGTTTTCGTTTAGAGTCATCGTGGATTTTATGAAATGTGTTTCTGTTGATGATTTTAGGTAATTGGCCGATGTGGACACAACTTGTTGATATGACATAGCTTCTGGGTTTGTAAGTAAAACAAGGACATTTTTGAAACAATTAACAAATATATGGGAAAAAAACTTAAAATATGTATATATACTTAAAGTGCTCAAGTTGTAACCTGAAGATTGAGTAAGCCGAACATGTAGTTACATTGACAACAATAGATGAATCATACTGAGTGAAGAATAAGACTTTTCTTTGATTAATCCTTATTAATATGGATGTTAGTTAATCGAGAGGTGTATAAGTAATTTCAACGTTCTAGAAAAATACTGACGTGAGTCCCTACCACACATTAGTTTTTGGGCGATGGTTCAAATTCGTTGTCCGAGCGGTATTTCTTGAGATATTGAGGAAGTAGCAAGAAATTTTACATATTTCTATCAATATTTTTAGATCAGATAGAACTGAAAATCGGTAATTATTCCATGGTTTTTCAAATTATTTCCTAACAATATAACTACACTAACTTAACGGGATATTTCGGACCCAAGCCTTACACAAAAAATTCAAGATCAAAAAATATATTCATTCCAAAGTATCAGCACATACGGACTGCCAAAGAGTATGTTGAATTTGAATATGGATTTTTCGTCAGTGAGTTCAATCTACTCGACTAGTTCAGGGAAAAATTCGAGAATTACAGAGAAGTGCGTGTATCAAGAATAGAACGGGTTGAAGAAATGGTCAATTACTTAGCTGATGGCTATAAACGACGGTTTATATCTGGTACTTCAACAATCATAAAAATAATAATAAAATTAGATTTGTTATATTTTTATAGGTCGGTGGCTGACAGATTTGAGGTGTCTCAAAGTAGGTACAGTTTGGGAATATTTCCAATGGAATCAATATTCTGGTAACTGTATCTGCAAACTATATTACAGGGCCCGAGGACTACGACGAGCCGAAGAAAACTTTCAAATGAGCGAAGAAATGAATCGTGAATATTATCCTATGTCCCAAATCCCTGCCAAATAAATACCTCAACAGAAAACAATTTCACCCAATTATTTTACAATCCCTTTGTGATTTTTCTGAAATCACAAAAACTGTATGTTCAACAAGGATTCAGATGTTGAAATTCCTTCAGATATTTCAGATTTTGATCAGGTGTCCAATCAAGATCCCCAAGATGAACTAAATGAATGTAGCAAAGAGGATATTATGTGCAGGCATATAGTCACATAAATTATACTATCTTCTAAATACAAGTTATCTTGATTATATTGATTTTAATCGAAATAAATTTCAGAAAATTAATTCTAAATATAAAAGTTTATTGCTTACTTCAAGTGTTATATTGACTGATAACAGAAAAACTGGAAATTAATCCTACAAACAGAAAATTAATCCTATAATCAGATCTTTTCAACTGATTTTCCCAGAATTTCAAGGAGGCTGTCTTGCCCCTTCATTTTTTCTACATGTCTCTTTTCACAGTCCTCACTGCATTTCTGTACTCCACGGTTGTCAACCTGCTGGCAACAACTTTTAAACCACATACCAATATGACAAATCACTTCGCCGTGTGCATGCTTCACTGCTTGCCAACCTTGAATGGCGTTATCTCAGCTGCAATGTGATATGTGATTGGGCACCCCAAAATGCTTGTAGTATACAGCTAGGTGCGACTCAAGGTCAGCAACACGTTCACATTGATTTCCTTAGTGAATGTTCCGAGTGGAAGGAACATCTGCTTCGTCTGTGGTTAAACCATGTTATTTAGGGCCGGTATTATAAAACTTATTTGGAGCACAGAGAGCAGTCAACTCTCACTTTTGAACCAGAATTCACGAGTCAACTTCTAGTTATCTGTCTAAAAAGCTTTATAATACCGCCCTTAGACATAATAATAATAATAATAATAATAATGTGTTATTATACCCAACAGGAAAATTCCCAATTACAGGGTAACATTAAATGAACATACCGATAACGTAAAATAAATAAATAGAAATACTTAAAAATTACAAAAATAGTCCTGAAACAAATTGGAACTCAAACACTACAAAAATACTCTGTAACCGAGTTTATTGGCACTATCACATGACCGATATACAGGTGCCCGTTGGAGTATGTTGGTGCGAGGAGTGGGCAGGCCGAACGTCAGCGGATGCCTGGTCACCATTCTTGGCACGAGGATGTTAATCCTAGAGAGCAGGAAAGAGCAGTCAATCCTTCCGCTGAGGAGTCTCTGCGTGAACCTTGCGCACTGTAGACTCTGGCGTGCCTGGAAGGTTGTTATTCTAATCTCCATCATAATACCGGACAGGTAAGCACCACGCTCAGGATACCTTCCCGTCCTCCTGAACATGACATATTTCAAAAATTTTCTCTGAATTCGCTCGGCCGGTGCAAGATGGGAATCATATATTGGAAACCAAATCAAATTAGCATATTCCAATTTGCTAACCACAAGCGAGAAGTAAACACTTCTAAGAGCAGACAAATCATCGAATTCCCCGAAGCTTCTGAACACGAATCCCAGCGACCTGCAAGAGGAGGCACAAGTCTCCTCAACATGTGGAACGAAACTTAATTGACTGTCAAATAGGACTCCCAGGTCCCGAATGCGGTCCACAGATGCAATCAAATGGTCACCTACATGGTAATCATAGGTGAGTGGCTGCGACTTTCTCGTGTACGTTACCTTAAAGCACTTCTTCAAATTCAAAATCAGACCATTTCTCATGCACCAATCGCGGACAAACTCCAGACATGACTGAAGACGCAAAAGATCAGCTATCCGACATATCCTCAAGTATAGTTTCAAATCATCCGCATAGGCTAATGCATTGCAACCAAGAGAGCACAGCAGGTCATTTATAAAAATTATGAACAATAAAGGGCCTAGATTAGATCCTTGAGGAACGCCAGTCCTGAGCTCATACTCGAAAGACTTGAAGCAATTATAAAATACATAATTATTTCTTCCCTCTAAATAAGAATTCATTAATTTCAAAAAAGAAGGAGTGAAACCGAAAGATGTAAGTTTGCTCAAGAGTAATGCGTGATCAATGGTATCGAAAGCACGTGAGAAATCCGTATAGATTACATCTACCTGACCTCCATCATCGAGAGACTCAGCAAGATTCTCTGATAATGTTGCCAAGTTAGTTACTGTTGACCTACCCCTTATGAAGCCATGCTGCCTCTCAGACAAATGTGGCTTAACATGATGATATACAGGGTCTTTCACGAGGAACCTCACCCATATTTATACGGGAAACTACTGAACGTATTTTCATGAAATTCAGCACTTATAAGTATTTCACGATGCTGATGAAATCTAAAATATTTTCAAGGCGTGAGCACCTCCGGTTTTTCCGGAAATGACGTCAACTTCCGTTCTTCAAATTAGAACACCATTTTTTTATTGCAGAAATAGATTCCTTAGAAAATTTCAATTTATTTTGATGTAACATTCTTCAGTTTTGGTTGGAAAGTTCTCTCTGAGCGGGAAAATTCGAAAAAAAAATCGAAAATAGAGCTCCGCTGAAACAAGAATAACTTCGAGGTTTTTAAATGGAAAATTTTCATTTTTGGGATTTTTTAAGATGTAAGATTGATGTATCCACTTTAAAAATCGAAATTGGGATTCATGATACAGGGGGTGAAAAAATCGCTTTCAAAGTTAGGGATGACAAAATCGTGAAAAATCAATTTTTTCAAATTAGAACCCCATTTTTTTATGGCAGATATTGAATCTACGTTAAAAAATAATGTGAGTGTATGCATCACACCCTTGCCCTTAAGTGGATATTTTCTGAGTTATTCACAAAAAACTGTTCTTCGTCTTGAATTTTCAGCTATTTCTTTTCCCTTCACGCCAAAAACGCATTTCTGATTCGTTCTATGCAGTCCTCTTTATCAGTCAGGGGAGTTGAGTAGACAATATTTTTTATCCTACCCCAAACATAATAGTCTAAAGGAGTTAAATTGGGAGAACGTGGTGGCCAAAGATGTGGACCATTGTTCGCCAACCATCGATCTTCAAATAGCCTGTAGAGGATATTTGACACATTGAGTGAATTGTGTGGAGGCGCGCCATCTTGTTGATACCATTAGTCATTATGGTCCTGTACTAGCGGCTCAATTATTTGAGTCAATATGTCAGAATGTCTATCTCCTAAGGGAGAACATTCTTTAAATAATGCAAACATTTGTAGTGTTCTATCTTACCAGTTAAAGTCCCATCATAAATGTGAACATCGAGAATTGCATTATTTTTGATGGCGCAAAAAACATTGAAACTCCAGGTCTCTTGAAAGTTCCATTGTCTGAAGTGGTGGTTGTTCTCTTCATCCCAATAATGACTGTTATGCCTATTGAAAGAACCATTCTTTGTGAATTTAGATTCATCTGTCCAAATTATACAGTCCAAAAAGTTTTCATTCTCTTGAAATCGAATCATCATAGCTTCGCAAAACTCTGTTCTCCTGACGAAATCAGTTTCCTTCAAATGCTGTACCCTATTGAATTTATATAGGTGCATTTTATGTTTTTTTAATATTCTCCAAACACTCGATTGAGATAATCTCAGATCAATCTCGGCATCTTTGAGAGAATTTTGAGGATTCACACGAAAATATGCAAGAACTGTAATTTCGTTGTTCTCATCTTCTACTACACTTTTTTCTCTGTGTGTAGTTTTCTTAACGAAAGATCCGACATTTCTCAAGTTTGTCATGGTTCTGTTAATGGTATCTCTCGTTGGTCTGGGTCGGTCAGGAAACCTCTCAATGAACAGTCGAATCGTTCTATCTACAACTTTATTACATTCTCCATGAAGTAGAATGAGATTTAAATAATCTTCATTGGTAAAATTAGGCATAGTGATCGATTTTATAACTTAATACGAATTATCACCAAATTAATAGTAAAAACAAAAAGCTACTGAATAGAGAGGAATTTGGCAGATATCTATCATTAAAAAAAAATTATGTAAAACATGGTAAGTTTTTGCATATGGTTCATAAGGAATTATTTATTTATCACTGGAGAGAAAACCGATGGCCGATTAGTTGAAATAAAGAGGTTTCCGATACAAATTCGAATCCAAATTCGCCATCTATTTAGGAACAACCTGTAACTTTTTTCTCTTGCATATTAGGGTAGTAAAATCTAAAACATGGTTTAAGTAACAGTTCCTGAAAATGTCATCTTTTTGGCGTGAAGGGAAAAGAAATAGCTGAAAAAAAAAAAACAGTTTTTTGTGAATAACTCAGAAAATATCCACTTTAGGGCAAGGGTGTGATGCATACACTCACATTATTTTTTAACATAGATTCAATATCTGCCATAAAAAAATGGGGTTCTAATTTGAAAAAATTGATTTTATACGATTTTGTCATCCCTAACTTTGAAAGCGATTTTTTCACCCCCTGTATCATGAATCGTGATTTCGATTTTTAAAGTGGATACATCAATCTTACATCTTGAAAAATCCCAAAAATTAAAATTTTCCATCCTAAAACCTCGAAGTTATTCTAGTTTCAGCGGAGCTCTATTTTCGATTTTTTTTCGAATTTTCCCGCTCAGAGAGAATTTTCCAACCAAAACTGAAAAATGTTACATCAAAATAAATTGAAATTTTCTAAGGAATCTATTTCTGCAATAAAAAAATGGTGTTCTAATTTGAAAAACGGAAGTTGACGTCATTTCCGGAAAAACCGGAGGTGCTCATGCCTTGAAAATATTTTAGATTTCATCAGCATCGTGAAATACTTATAAGTGCTGAATTTCATGAAAATACGTTCTGTAGTTTCCCGTATAAATATGGGTGAGGTTCCTCGTGAAAGACCCTGTATACTGGAATATAGTAAAGGATACATTTTACTATTTTTTTTCAAAATGTCTGTGTATTTTTGCTGGAATTGATTAATATCGAATGAGAAGGGGACATGATCAATTTTAATTCAGAATATCCACAAGCATGATATACTTCAGAAGAAATAACTTACAGACCTGATATTTGTCTCTCAGTATTAGTTCAGTGCTTCGATAGTGCTAGGCGTTCGCTCTGCTGAAATTCATTGACGCGAATGTATCTTACTATAAGAAATATTACAGTTATGAAAGTATTAGAATAAGGAGCTACCTGCACAATACTGCTTACTTTTATTCAGCACAATTGCTGGACCCTTCCAAATTACTACAGGATGCTATGCATTCTATATTGGGATCAGACGAAAAAAGTAAATCCATATCTTCTCTCTCATTCAACGTTCATTTCAGAAATAGCATCACCTTTTACGTTGTCATAACCATTCAAAAGAGCAAATTGAAAAAATTCACTGACCTGTCAACTTTTACGTTTCACTTCATTCTTATCAAGTGAAATTGGATTAACATCCCGCTTGTGTATCCACCAATATTCGGAGGACGCTTCCACACAGTGAATTTTTGTTGGATTTTCTGACTCTAGCTCCCAAACATGCGTCCGGACAATGATTCAATTAAAGAGTGTAGTGCTACCGAAGAATTTAATCGCAGGGCTTCAGTATAATGTGCGGTATATGGTCATGAATTCAGAAGATATTCTTCCTTTTGAGAATATCAATTTGTTCACCCATTCAGAACGAATTACCAGACTGAAATTTCCATTTTTATTTACTTGTCATGGGGAACAGGAGCATTATCACCAATTCATTGTCACGCTCAATCCTATTTGGTCGTTGGGTCTGCCGTAAAAATGCTTATTTCCGAAGGAAGAAACTTAGAGATTCCTAATTTCCATGGTAGGTTTGTAGCCTGAATTGATATCTCGGTTAAATTCATTAATGGACAAGATTCACTCAATATTTTTGAAGAAATAGGAATCTGAAATATTGAAATATTTTATTTGATTTTCGTATTGAAGTGAAATTCACTGTATTATATTGTTCCAGTCTTCATTGACATGTGCGCTGTTTCTGTTCATATATGAAAGTAATATTATATTTGAGATAAAATTCACGTTCAAACACAATTATAAAATATACTTCGGTTTTGATGATATTATGAAAATATTTCGATGAATTTTAGAAGAGAATTTCAAATCAATAGATTAATATTTTTAAAGAGCAAGTCACCGATATCATTTTTTCCATATATTAAAATCTGTAAAACTTCGAAAATATGTTAAAATGAATCACCATTAGCTGTTATGGAATAAACCAGCTCCACGAGCACGTTCCTTTAGAGTTGATCTATTGAAAGCTGCCCGTCTGAATTGAAAATTTTGATGTTTAGATTTTCCATTCCTCTATAAAATTTGCAGGATATATTCTAATCCACTCATTTTGAAAATATAAAAATAACAAAAATATCTTTGGCCGGCAAGAAATCCTTAAATTCCACCCTGGAACGGGTCCTCATATGTAACCTATTTGAACGAAAAATTGTGCATTAATAGCTCCTTTATTCTTCTGTGAGATCATTAGATGAACCTTATTTTATTACGTTTCCCCATCCAAAAATCGTGTCAATCACAAAAGTATATTCGTGGTGCCCGTGAAGAGACCGACCGGACGGGAGCTAACATTACCAGGCGTTTTGAAAAAATTGGAGATTTTTTTCAAATTGTTCCAACTGCATAATTTTGCTCAAAATTGCACGTCAGTTTTTTTCCAACCCGTGGTATTCATCATGATCGGATGAGTATTCTTCAAGTTATTTCCGAAATGACAACAATACAATATACGAAATTTTAAGATTTTTTCACCTATATCTCCGAAAATAAAAATCGGATTGAAAGGTTTTGTAAGGAGTGCTCATCATGCATAACCAATTCTACCGGTGAAGGTATCGGAAAAAAGCTTGACAAAATTGTGTCTGATCTGGCTTCCGTAACGAATCAGCAGGCTGAATTTAAGAGATCTCTCAACTACTATGGAAATAAAATAGATGATTTTGAGTCAAAATCACTCTCTTTCGAGAACGTGGAAAAGAAGTTAGATGGAGTTGATACTCGCCCCGGGACTTTGGAAGGTTAAGATGAGGAACTTCGTGAAAATGTCAATATGTTACAGCAGCAGTTAAAATCGTCTAGGTGTTGTCGGAGTTCCGGAGAATGTTCAAAGCATTGTGGAGAATGTTGCAATGTGGCTAAATATTCCCTATATAGAATAGTTCATTGAGGGTTGTCATATAATTAATTTTATGCCCAAAAAAGATGGTAAGAGCAGGACAATTGTGATAGATTCTAAGAGCAAGTCATACCGCAATAGTTTCTTGCGGGCCTATAGGGGTAACAGGGATGATATTAAAGCGAGCGACATTAGCTTCGATGGACTACCATTTATGTGAATGAAAGTCTGTCCAAAAATAATAGGAAGTTGTGCTTCTAGGCAATTTTCCAGAGAAAATGGTTTCAAGTATATTTGGATGCAGGATGGAAGGATTTTGTTGAGGAAGGATGAGACTTCAAGAATTATTCGCGTTAACTCAGATGAGGACTTGATCAAGCTGCCTCATCAGTAATCAGTTTATCTGTACATTCGTTCTTTTCCGTTTTTTTTGGTGTTCTCTCCAAATCTCTATCATCAAAATTGTCGAGGTCTTAGGACTAAGACAACAGAATTTTTCATGCCTTCCTGAAACTGCACTGCTGAACTTATTTGTGTGGCAGTGACAATACCTAATATTTTAATTGAATTTGAATCGAAGTTAAAAGAATGAAGGTTGCTGTAGACATACTCGAATGATACTGTGTCATTATGTTTTTTTCTTCTCAAAGGATAAAGTATATTTTGGGAATCTCTACGGTGTTCATTTATTGGGTCCCTTAGGTATCTACTCGTTTGTCCAATGTAGGTTGGTTGGTAATTCTTACATAACATTCCATAAATAGCATTCCTTAGCCTCCTCTTTTTGGGTTTTACTTTTAGTCTTTGAGGAAAACTTTTGAAAAGTGGTATTAGACTTGAATGCTTGTTCTAAATTTAATCCAGAAAATTTATTCCTGATATTTTGAGATGAGTTTTCGACATATGTTGGTTTGGAGGATTTTTCTGTGGTTAACTTCAGATCGCTTATTATTAGAATTACTATGAGTGGTATTATCATTCAAAATCTTTTCAATGAATTTTTTCGGAAAATCCTTTCTTTCCAAAATAGATTTTTGTCAAATCTAATGCATGAAATTCTTCATCAGATAGCTTTAATGCTCTGTGTCTAAGATTTTTAATAATCTTGAAATTCTGTGTGAATTGGAGTTTCAAAATTTAACACTTCATTACACGCGATGTATCTGACAGATACATAGTTGAGCGTTTTTCATCAAATGTTGGTCTCGTGAAGGTCGACGTCGTCCCCCTTCCTCCTATTCCACATGCTCGCGTTACTCAATCCTTTAGCTGAGCATTGACTGCCAACGCGTCCAGCTCCAGTATCTCACAGATACTATAAGCTTCTATTCATGTTATATCACATATGACTACTCATTTGATATCAGATCTCAATGATCCTCGTAACATCTGAGTAATCCGCGAACTTCTACTAGAAAAAGATAACTGTCACATGAGTGATGTTGAACAAGACTCAGGAGATGATGAATAATGCCCTCGTTCTTCAGCTTCAGGACAATCAAAAATCATTACAGAGGTTTCTGAATAGGACATCGACTCTGATGAAGAAGTGTTTGAAAAATGTGCTTTTGATCTCCAGTATGCATACGGATGGAGCTACTGATGAAAAAAGTGGAGAGAAAAAAAAACCGGAATAACTATCTATTACAATCGATATAAATTGGTGTAGACATGGTAGACAAAATGTGTTCGGCATAAAATGCCCAGAAAGGAACGAGAAGATGGCCAATGGTGTTTTTTTCCACCATTTTAAATGTTGATGGTATAAATGGCCAAGTCATTTCTTTGGGAAATGGCCAAAACGTGCCACCTCGCCGAGTTTTCCTTCGTAAACTAGGTAATGAATTCATAAGAGAGTAGCGACGACGACAAGACTGATCAAATAATATACTTCCTTGAATGTAGCCTGCACCACTGTGAATATTCTTGTGTTGGTGGCTGTAATGGTGTTCGAGAAAGTAATGAAAATTTTTTAGACTGAAATACTCCAGAAGCAAGTAGTTGTTAGAGGAGGCCTCTCTTATGTTTTGTGATATTTTTTTCTCCTTATTAGTAATGAAATAAGTACCCAGTTTTCATAGAGTCCTATATTTGTTTTGTTCGTTAATACATAAATGTTTTTTAAATTCCTTATATTGCAGGGATGATTGACCGTATACTTGATGTTACTTATCCTTATTTACTTTTTGACTGACATACCTGTGCCATTACAAACACAAATAACTGAATTTTATGCGTATGTTACCAGAGTTCACATTGGCGATAAAAATTATTGTATTTTCTATTCAAAGCTTCTTTCAATTTTCTGTGCAACTTTTCACAAAGGAAACGCGAAATATTTAGTTACAGCATGTATTTCTTCAATTAACTGATTTTGTATCTCACAGATACGACGCGTGCATTGGTGTTCTACCGCAGAGCGCGTGTAATGGAGTGTTAACTAGCATATCAGATCTTAGATCATCCGGCACAATCAACTTATTACCAAGGAACAACAGTCCATCTGATATCGACAGTTCTTCCTTTAATTTATAATAATGACGAGAGAGTAACGGTACGTCTTGTTGTCTTTCTGGCCATCCTGTTTCAACAAAACGAATAATAGCTTGTAATTGTTCATCATTTTTCGTTATTTTCTGGAATAAATTTTTCTTTTCTTCAGACATAGGCAAATAGTTAGTCAGAGCATGCACACAAAACTCTAGGTCTAAATCACTTTCAAATGTTTCTTTCAAAAATGCACGTGATAGTGTGTCAGCAATGAACAAATATTTACCTGGTTTATAATTTACTTGAAGATCATATTTGAGGAAATACAATAACATACGCTGAAGTCTGGGAGTGACTGAAATTAGACTTCTTTTGAAAATTGATTCCAATGGCTTATGATCCGAATTGACTTTGATGTTTGCAACACCATATATAAAATAGTGAAATTTCTGGCAACTAAACACAATTGCTAACAACTCTTTTTCTATTTTCGCATAGTTGCTTTCACTTTTCGTCATACTCCTCGAAGCAAAAGCTATGGGATGCCCATTTTGTAGCAAACAGGACCCTATGCCATCCTTCGAAGCGTCAGTTTCTATCTCTATAGGTGACAACGGATCAAAGTATTTAAGCACTGGCGCAGTTGTTATAAGATGCTTTAAATTGGCCAATGATTTATCATGGTCATTAGTCCAATCCCAGCAAACGTTATGTCTAGTTAAATTGCGTAAGGGGGCAGTCATCTTCGACATATTTGGTACGAATTTTGCCAAAAACTTTGCCATTACAAGCAATCTCAAAAGTTCAATTTTATTCGCAGGTTTGGGCATATCAACAATTGCCCTTGTATAAGCCTGACAAGGTTTAATTCCTTCTTCTGAAAATACTTGACCAAGAAACTTGACCTCTTTGGCCTTGAACTGTATCTTAGATTTATTAAATTTAATATTGTACTTTAGAGCTCGATCTAAAACTTCTTTTAATACTTTGTCGTGTTCAAATTCATTACTACCTGAAATAATCATATCATCAAAATAAATTTCGACGCCTTCAATATCTCCAAAAATTTCAACGTTCTTTTTTTGAAAAACTTCTGGTGCGGATTTTATACCAAATGGCAATCTACAAATAATTTTCACCTGAAAGTAGCCATCCTTCATGTCCAGCACCGTGAAAAAGGCTTTATTATTTAATTTGCTGGCAATTTCATCAGCAGTGGGGATTAAATACTATTCTCTCTGGATACTTTCATTTAAAAATTTCGGATCCAGACACAACCTCAAATCACCATTCTTTTTTTCTACAATGACTAACGGATTTAGCCATTCAGTGGGCTTATCAACTTTTCTTATGATTCCTTGCTTTTCCAAGTCTTCTAATTTAGCTTTCACACGATGAATTAGTGTATGAGATATGCGTCTGACCCCATTTACTTGTGGTACTGAATTATTCTTCAATCTAATTTTGTGATCAGTCGGAAAACATCCCAATCCATTGAATAAAGTAGGATATTGTTTTTCGATATCATCAACACTGTTAAATTTGACACAAACATTATCAATTCTCCTAATCAAATTTAGAGTAACGCATGCATCTAATCCTAGCAAAGGTACCTGATTTTTACTGTCCACTATGACAAATGGTAAAACTACAGACTTATCATTATTACTACATCTAAACAAAATCTCTCCAATTGGTTTGATTTTAAAATCAGCACTTCCATATGACACTAAAGTGATATTTGTTGATTTTATTTTGGGTTTTTAGCTAACTTCATTCACTACACTAAGTGGCATAACACTCACCTCAGCACCAGTATCAAGTTTGAATTGAACTGATTTACCTTCCACTTTAATCTTCTTTAACCATATCGACGACTTGTTTGACTTGACACCATCAACTCTCTTTTCCAGCATACTAACATAAAAATTTTCTGACTCGCTCTCATCGGACTTATCTTCTTGAACTTCATTAATCTCTTTTTTCTTCATCTTTCCACGAATGTGTGATACATCCTGCTTCTTGCACACGGTTGCAAAGTGATTCTTTAAACTGCATTTTCGGCATACCTTTCCGAAAGCAGGGCACTTGCCTCTTACATGTTCATATCCGCAATAGTTGCACAATTTTCTATCTTGTCCACTACTATCCTTTCTCTTCTTAGTTTGCATAGCATTTACTGCAACTTCTGTCTGTAACACTTTGACTTGTGATTTGCTAGCTTCAACAGCTCTACAGAAATTTATGGCTTTCCCTAGGGTTAAATTCTTCTCTCTAAGAAGTTTTTCTTGGGTCGACTTATCCAGGATTCCCATTACTATACGATCCCTTACCATATCTGATTGATCAGCATTCTCTGTCGTTTTAACAGCTGTTCTTAGCTCTGTTAAGAAACTGTCAAACGTCTGCTCCTCTTTTTGAATAATTGAGTTGAACACAAACCTTTCAAATATGACGTTTTTTTGTGGAGAACAATGTTCTCGGAACTTGTTTTAAATTTCAGACAGAGACTTTTTTTCTGCATCCGTCAGAGTGAATGAATTATAAATATTCAGTCCATCTTCTCCAATTATACTCAAAAATACAGCAATCTGCTTCTTAGGATCTTTTGTATCCAAATCCGTAGCTGTCATATACAGATCGAATTTCTGCTCAAATTTTTTCCAATTGTCCGCAAGGTTACCTTGAACATTGAGGGGCTCCGGTGGTTTAAACGTCGATTCCATGTTTTTCCAGGTTACTTATCTATCCAAAATTCAATCCAGGGCTCAATCTAGTCTTAACCTGACACCATGTATGATTTAGGCACAGTTTCTATAAGTTCTTTATTCTTATAAGACTACCACGTGTACATAGCCTATATTAACTATGAACAATACAATCATGCAGTAACAACTTCCTGTGTGCGTCTACCACTGTTACCGCCAAATCGGAACCACAGAATATAGACATGACATTCTTGACAACTGACACGTAGATGCACAGTTGCCGTAGTTCACTAATACTATATTATACAGTACCTATTGCCATTGAATTCGTAGTGTTCTGCGAAGATTGGAACTATCAGGGGTGATCTAGATAATTGTGTCTAGATAACTGTCTGGCTATAATTATCATCAAACTCATGCCTTTTCGTTTTCAAGTGTTATGCATACGTGAAATCTAGTTTGTAATGTTCCTTGAGTCAAACATTAAAAGATCAACCTGTTTCTACAATATAGGGTTTTTGGCAGCTGCAACACGATAATTGTTAATCAATTGATAATTTTGTTTCATCTATTTTGGGGTTAGTGTTCTCCATTATCTCACCCGAAGAGTAATTATTCCACGTAATAATGTTACCCTTATGTGTTCAATTATCGAGAACAGCGTGAATATTGATACAGCTTGAATTTCATTCTTTGATGTTTGCAGTTTCCTAATGTTCATTTTAAATATATTAATGATTTCTGTAACAGGAGATATGTTGCATTTCTGGTAGATGTCATATTATAGCGCTGATATCAGTAAAATTCAATATTGCATTCAAATCATTCAAATAATGTAAACACGTTCAGTTCCTTTTTCAATTTTTTCATCTCGCTTTTATCTTTTGAATCAAGTAATCTTATCTTTCAGTAAGTTGCATACTGATCATTTCGAGTTAAAATTTAGCAGTACATTATTTTCTTCATTTCATTCTCAGTTTTTTTTTTATGGTAATTTTTCACATCTGGACGTATTAAAAACTTTCAAGTTCAACACGGAATTTTTGGCGAATGTTACATATCTCCTGGGATTTATTAGTTGTATGGTTGAAAGCTGTATCTGGAGACCTTTTCATCATATTTCCATATTTCGTGCAATTCATCTGAGAGAGGAGTTCATCCCGAGTTTCAAGATAAGTCCCATATCATAGTTGGTTTTTTTTTCGATTCTGGTCATCATTTTAGTTAGATTGGACATTGTTTCGATATTGAATATAAATTCCTATTTGGCTAATTAACTAATTCTAAATTTCACATTTGTATATTTTCAATTTTCATGATCTCTTTAGTAATTGATTTCAAATATCACTTGCATTAATTTCATTCAGTAGAATTTAATATTCTGAATTCAATTCATATTTTGCTAATTTGATACTCCAGATTCTCATTTCCATATATAAAAGATAACTTCATCATTTAAAAATTGTATATTAGATTTCATACTGCTTTATGCTCGATTCATCAAAGGTTGACACTGGCTTGTATTTGACTTCATTCTTACAAAGTATTAGTGACCATTGTTCTAAGTGCACGGTATTCTCATTATCAAATAATTCTTTCAAATTGTTCATTCACAGTAATTTTTGAAGTGTAAAATTGTTGATTCGACTCGTACCCTTAAGCACTTATTATATGTTATTTGTAGAATTCGATAGATATTAGATTGATTAGTTTAAGCTTCTGATTTATTCATTATCTGTATGTCTGTATAACCTATCCCTGATTGAGTCTCAATGCTCATCGACATAATTTAGTCTTGTAATTTGACAAAATAATTTATTGTAACTTATGACCACAGTATTGAACAATAAAGAAAGAACCGTAGCAATATTAATAAAAAAGGATAACCGAGAGTCACATCATATTCAAAAAGTGAAAAATTCACTAATATTTTTATTTTCAGAAGAAAAAAAAACGTGAGGATTGGTAGAAGTAGAAATTTTCACTAGGCAGTAATAGCTGAAACGAGTGCACATGCTTCAAGAATACACTGTAAACAGCGCGTATAGTCTTCGCGAATTCACAAAAGACATACGTTTTATCGTGCTACAGATTCAGTATAACTTTTCTCGAACAGATTGCCAGCAATTTTTTTTCGTTGAGACGGATAATTAGTAACAAAAGTATTATCTATTTGATTTCAACATTAAACACAATTTTCCCGGAAGACCTGTTTTCAAAATTAAATCAGCTAAGGAGTCTGTGAGTCAGTTGAACTGATTTTTCATTCACAACCAGATACTTCTTGAATGATTCTGATAAATAACAAAACAATGCTGCCAATTAATCTTCTTGCCCACTACTATATCCCATCCAATTTTGGACGGCTATAATGAATATTCATGAGGAACATACTAACCAACAAAACAACCCATGTTGGTTCAAATGATATTGATCTTATTTCGAAATGAGAAATATGTGGGAACTGACATTAAATATCAACTTTTAATTTGTTGGTATTAACTACTCTCATCCGATCTAAACCTGATTTGTTTTTAATATTGCAAGTGACGTTTTATGTAACCGGTCGACAGAGTTGAAAAAAATTTGCATATAAAAGAACTCGTAAATTTTTGGTATAGTATCAGTTGAATTTGGGGTTTCGCAGTAGCACAATATCGAAATATTCTCAGAAATGGCATATAAAGTAAGTTAATCATTCTTGAATATGGTTTTGGAAAGATACTCAAAATATTTCGTAGTGTTATTCGAATTATATACACCGAAGGCTACAGACCGAAAAATATTTTTCTAGTGGAATGATAAGGCACAATTTTCATTTGAGTGAAACTTCTATCAAGCATTTATGATTATTATTATTGTGAATATTAAACAAATACATATCAATTACAGATTATTTTCTTCGTTGCTGCTTTCGCTTGTGCAAATGCTGGAAACTTGGCAGGTCCAATTGGAACTTCAACATTTGTTTCACCGTCTGTTTCTTATTCTTCTCAAAGTGCTAGCACCATCCACTCTGCACCAGTGACAACCTATGCATCAGCGCCCGTTGCTACATATGCTGCAGCCCCAGCTCTATCATACGCTGCTGCTGCCCCTCTGGTTTCCTATAATTCACCAGTTGCCACTTATGCCGCGACTTCACCCATTGTGAGATCTCAAGGATTATCCGTACACCCTGCTCCAGCGTTATCGTACGCCTCACCTGCTGTATCCTATGCCGCTCCATCTGTATCTTATGCGGCACCACCATTGTCTTATGCTGCACCATCAATTGCTGCTGTACATGCTGCTCCTGCTGTTGCTTCCTATGCAGCTCCTGCCTTAGCCACTTATGCTTCCCCAGCCGTTGCCTCTTATGCCGCACCTGCTCTAGCTTCTTATGGTGTACCCTACACATCATACAGCGCACCACTTGCTTATGCTCAAAAAATACACTATTGAATTCATTGAGTGTTTATGATTAATAGGATTCATTGTGAGATGATCTCTACCAATTTCAAGCGAAAATTCTTGGAAATGTTATATTTATTAATTAAATAATTCCTTTAAAACTTGATTATTCATTCATTTTTTTCGCTTCGATATCCTCCTGAAATCCCTAGAGCACAGATTGCACTGAAAACTTTTTCCAATGATTTTACATATCACGAATTTTCTGTTAATTTTCGTTTATTCTGATCGTTTAAAAAAACGCTGCAAATTTTTCACGAAGGTTCATTATTTTCTCAGCTTAATGTGCTAATTCTTCAGCGATATTTATCATACTTTCATCGTGGCGATTATACCACAAGTGAGATGTTTGACAGTGGAATAAAGCAATTTTTAAGATTGTCCGTCAATATCGGTTAATGAATATTATAGCCGAATTCAAAGTTTTTCTGAAGAAAATTCTGAAATACGAGCCGCCGTATCAAGCCTCCTGCATTTCGAAATATTCATTCAGAAAACTGCGATATTGGCGAGCAATATCTTGAACTGTTTAATTTCATTTCTTTTTTCAATTCCTACCTGGCTGGAAAATTGAAGCTTTCCAAAATTGAATCATAGAACTAAAACAGGTGGATCGTCGGCTCCTACCTTTGTCTGAGGCTCCATCTTTTAGTATTAGATTCTCTACAATTGATAAGATATCCAGTTTGTTATTGATTTTTTCTGCATATATCCCACAATTTGTATCATCATATTAATGCTCATTATCTTTTATATTCACCTAAATTTCAAAGTCTCAGTTCTAAAAATATTGGATTTCGATTGAAACTATCAGTAACGGATATCCACATGTTGACGATAATCATACTACGCAAACCAAAATTGATGGAAACAACCCATCAACCGAATTTTTTGGAAACCCTCATCATTGTAAATTACGCTACTTAATTCGCATTCTGCATGTAAAAGAATTATTCAGTTATACAAGAGTATTTATTGAGATTTCAATGTTTCAAATGAATTTTTTCATTGAATTGCTTTTATGTTGTAAAAAAACGATAATTTGTGAGTAATATTTAAGTTTTATTCAAGATATAAATGAGCTTCATGACATTAAATCTTGAATCCCGTTATCTACAGAGTGATTTCTATAAATAATAATTTTATCCGATTTTTAGTAGTTGTATTTCAGATATTGGGAGAGAAAACCCAAAAATATTTAATTTGAACTACTTACGATTATGAAATTGCAAGAATATCGATGCCCAGAACCTTCTCTTCAAGTATCGAATTTCTAAGTCGTTTCTTCCGGAAGTTATTGTGTTCACGGTTGGCCGTAAACACAATAACTTCCAGAAGAAACAATTTAGAAACTCGATATTTGTAGAAAAGGTTTGGACCTTAATTACGAAGGCCGAACTCGTGAATGCGTAATATCCACCCAATGATTTCGCAGATATACCCATTCGAAATTTTATTTTCCCAGTATTTCCAAAAATACAGATCAGATCGAATTGAAATCCAGTACCTTATCGAAAAATGATAGTTCGAAGGTTCATTCAAAATTTAATGAGGATAATATGATAAGAAGATCACAGAATATTGAATATTTGAACACAAAAAAAAAATTTTAATTTTTGCCCAAGGTTGTCCTTCAGCGTCTTCAAACTAGCTGCGAAGTTTTATCATGATTGAATCAGTATTTCTTGAAATATACCGAAAAAAAAAACAACGATATCGAGAAGAAAACCAAGAAATTTGACAAATTTTTTCCCAATATCTCCAAAAATTATGGTCGTATCGAACTGAGCTTTGGCACACTGGTGTGAAATATAAAGTTCAAAATGGAATTTGTTTTCCGAATATGATCAATGATTTCCGAAAAAAAATTTGAGAATTTTTTTTTAATTCACTGACAGTATTTTTCCAACAAAATAAAAGCGCTTAAAGTTGCGCATCGTTATATTCCACCTGTGTGCCAAGTTTCAATCCAATCGCTGCAGTAGTTTGTGAAATAAAAATAAATAACAAAAAATTTCAAATGGCTATAACTCCAAAACTGTTCGACCGATTTGGCCAATTAACAAACTTAACCACGGCATTCCAATGCGCGACCTAGCCTGATCGCTTGCTCATTCTGTTCGACAGTTATCGTGTCCACGGCCGGCCGGACAGAATCAATTTTGACACCGGATTCGTCATCAGTGAGTCCTAGTCGTTTGAGACCATTTTCGACTCAAAATTCGAAAATTACATACATTTGGAGGAAACGATAGCACGCTGTTTCTCTAGAACATGCGCGCCAAAAGTTGGATCGAATATTACTCTTCTCTGCTCTAGAGTTATCACTTTATAAAGTGTCAGTCTCCAACTGTAAGGACACTCCACCTGTTTATTTCCGAATCAGTGAGTAAGTTCTAGTGAACTCCAGTATTCGACTATACTGCGAACCAGGGAAAAATACAATACTCTCAGGGTTTCTACATTCCTGAATGCTCTCGAAATTCTAGGTGGTGTTCAAATGATAACTTCGAATCCATATATATTTCCATGTCTTTAACTACTCTCACCTTCTCTACTAAAATCTATATATCTTAATTACTCTTTATCTAGGCATACAATAATATTCTAACTTACAGTTTTTTAACAAATGGTTTCATTGTCATTCGTGATGGAGAATATGCGGAATAGAAAATAAAAACAAATACATACAAATGCATCGCGAGATCAATTCTTACTGAATTAGGAACCTTTTACTAATATGTCAATTTCAAGAAGACCGAGAAAGGGAAACAATCCAACTCACGGAACTGGATTTCTGTTCTTTTATTTATCGTACGATTATACTGTCTGATAGAAATCATTTCGTGTAGTAAGCATTTTTTTAGGTCAGTTTCAACACCTGATATTTTAATTGAATTCAAATCGAAGTTAAAAGAATGAAGGTTGTTGTAGACATGCTCGAATAATCCTGTATCATTATTTTTTTTCCTTTTCGAAGGATATCGTTTATTTTGGAAATCTCTTTTGTGTTCATTGATTCGGTCCCTTATGTATCTACTCGTTTGTCCAATGTAGGTTGTTTTTTGTTGGTTATATCTCAAAAATTATTATTAAATCATTGATGCTATGACTTTGACCTGTAGTCTCGTCTGTTTTTTGATATAATGCAATGTAATTATTGAATAAAAGAATTCCGTTGTTGTTTCCTCGTCTTATTCAACAGAACTCAAGCGTTTGATTCATTTCACCGAAAATCCACTGAAATACTCATCAATCGTTACGAAAAATTCCATAAATAACATTACTTAGCCATTCTTTTTGGGTTTCACTTTTAATCTTTGTGAAAAACTTTTGAATAGTGTTATTAGACTCGAATGCTAGTTTTGAATTCAATCAAGAAAATTAATTCCTTATACTTTACGATAGGTTTTCGACATATGTTTCCTTGAAGAATTTTTCTGTTATTTTAGGATAACTATTAGTTATGTAATCGTTCAAAACCTTTTCAATGACCTTTTTCGGAAAATCGTTTCTTTCCAAAATATATTTCATTTTTGGCAAATTAAATTCATGAAATCCTTCATCAGATAGCTTCAATGCTATGTGTTTAAGATTGTAAATAATATTGATTTTCTGTGTGAATGAGTTTTTTGAATCAAAATTCAAAACTCCTGAAAAAAAAGATTTCGGTTACCAATCAGTCTTAATTTTATTATCTGTTCTGATCAAAAGAACATCAAGGAATGGTAGGGTAGAATCTAGAGTTTAAACTCATATGTTGAATCTTATACGTGGGTGTATGCCATTGGAAATTTTCAAGATTCCATCTTTTTTATCAGAAGGTATAGATGTGCAAATATCGTCCACATATCTTTTGAAAAGGGGTACACTAAAAGAGAGTTCTCTAAGAGCCAAGTTTTGGACTTCCATCATAACAAAATGCGCCACCACCGAAGCAAGGCAGTTTTCTATTCTCAAACCAAAAAATTTTATGTAATATTTGTCATTAAATGTGAAATAGCTGTTATTAACGGAGAGATCCAAAATCTGTGAGAAATCTTGAAAATTTGAAGAAGAATGTGGTGCAATTCCATCCCATTTATTCTCAATGATGGTCAACGCGAGACTGAGAGGTATATTTGTGAAAAGAGAAACCACATCTAGTGAAATTAATATGTAGTCCTCAGGGAGAGTAACTCTCCTCGAATTATCCACGAGTTCAAAGGAATCTTTTGTATATCTTTTATCTCTATCGAAAGCGTTATTCAATAATCCTGCCAAGAATTTGCCAAGATTATATGGGACTTTCAATGTAAGATACTATAGGTCGCAGAGGGTTTGAAGCTTGGGCAAACACCGTTAATACATTTCAAGATGTTGCAAGTGGGTGCCTAGATTTTTATTTTTGAATAATTGAGATATAGTTTTATTAGGTTTTGTTTGGATCTTTTTCGTGGGGTCTTCAAATAATTCACTGTATGTTGTTTTGTCATTTAAAATTGTTAAAGCTTTAGTATTAAACTCATCCCTGAACTGTTACTGTCGTTTTCCCTTTATTTGCCCTTACAACAATGATATCATCATTGGTTTTGAGAAAATTGGTTATCACGTTAACAACTGAATTGCGAGTAGGATGTATGTTATCTTCATCATCACAAGACGAAAGAATATACTCAATATCTATAATCGATTGTTTCAAAGAAAAGTTATTACTTACATAAGATAAGTTGAATCTACCGCCCGAACCAAGTGAATACTTCATATTTGTTGTAATTTCTATGTTAGTTAAATACACGAACCAGTTATTGTTAATTCTATCCGAACTATGAGAGTACACAAATTCTCGCTTGTAAACAATTTCATTCATGAAGATTCAAACCCTTTGAGAACTATAGTCTCTTACATTGGAAGCACCTTATATAATCTTAGCAAATTTTTGGGAAGATTATTGAATTTATTGATTCCTTTGAAAGAAATTCTCTTTTCACAAATTTTCTTTCCACAAATATAATTCTTGATCTTGCGTTGGCCATCATTGAGAATAAAAAGAATATAATTTCACCACATACTCCTTTGAAATTTCAAGATTTCTCACTGCTTTTGGATCTCTGTGTTAATAGCAGCTATTTCACATTTAATGACAAATATTACATACAGGTTTCTGGTTTGGGAAAGAAAAACTGCCTGGTTTCGGTGGTGGCGGATATAGTTATGATGGAAGTCCAAAACTTGGCTCTTAGAGAACTCTCTTTTAGTGTACCCCTTTTCAAAAAATATATGTGGACGATATTCGCACATCTATACCTTTTGATAAAAAATCTAGAAAAGCACTGACGTGAAGTCAGCAGCTTTTACGCGCTTGGTCACATTGTGAAATGGTGACTTAGAAATTTCAGTGAAATTTGAATGAAATATGAAAATTTTAAAGAAAATGTCAAAAAAAAACATATTTTTTCGAATTTTTCCATGGATAATTCTTCTTATTGATACTGTTCACCTTCCAAGCAAGTTTCATTACGATCAGATACATATTTCTCGAGTTATTGAGAAATCAAAATTTCAAATGGCTGTAGCACAAAAACCATTTTGCAGATTTGGCCCATTAACGAAATTAACCGAGATATTTAGGATCTCAACCTAACCTGAAAATTTCAAGACTCTAGGTCCTTTCTTTCAAAAGTTACAGCGCACACGGCCGGACGGACGGACAGAATCAATTTTGACCATGGATTCTTTATCAGTGAGTCCAACCTAGTCGCTTGAGACCAATTTCAGCTCAAAATTCGGAAATCACAGACATCGTGACGAAATTATAACGCGCTGTTCCCCAGAACAAGCGCGTAAAAAGATGAGATCTCGAAAGTTTTCAATGGCAAACACCCACGCATCAAATTCAACATATGAGTTGAAACTAGTGATGGGCATAATCGAATGATTTCAATAATCGAAATATCGGCATTCGAGATATTTCAATAATCGAATGATCATTCGAGAGGTCCACCTCTCGAATAGTCCAACTCGCCTCTCGGGTGGGTTGAATTACACACATTTATAGAACCAGTAAATGAAAAATAAAATATATTCATTGAAAACAGACTTGTATCTCATTATTTTTACATTCGCCTTTGTTCTGCCATATATCTTGTTATTTCATTCCAGTTTTTTTAAAGGGAATAATTTATAGGTTTCACAGTACATATTTGTCGTTGATTTAAAAATTTTCACACCTTGACACGAAATACATATTTCTTTGATGAAATGTGATTTTTTCTCTTATATATTTTAAGATTATGTGATTTTTTCAATGTAAATTCAATATGTGCCGGTCATTTTAGAATAGATAATGTCGATTCTGAAAATTGCTTATCATTCAATTAAAACAAAATTTTAAAAATTCATTTTTTTTTTTCCTCAAGTTCGGATAAATCCTGGAACATTCCTTGTTATAATTTTTTTCTGTCTTGAAGAACGGAAAATTGCTATAGTACTAGGGAAAATCCAGGAAAACAGAATTACTACTCAATCATATCTTGTCCTTGCTCTAGAAATACTAAAATTGGAATCAATAAAGGCATTTAACGACTTAAAGTTGAACAAATTGCAAACGCATTTCACTTCAAGTGACAACTATTGAATGTTTAAATGTTTAAAGCTACTCATCAAATTAGTGAAATACATCAATTACTAATCTTAATCAGTAATACCTATGAGATGCGAAAGAATCGCATGCATCGATTGTTAAACAGAGATGAAAAACAGTAATCCGAAATGCGAGAGAATCGCTAGCCTCGATTATTATTTCGAATGAATCATCGACCAATAATCGACGCAACACCGAGAGGTTTCATTCATTCGAGAGATCCAAATTAGTAATCCGAGATGCGAGAGAATCGCTAGCCTCGATTATTCATCGAATGAATCATCGACCAATAATCGACGCAACACCGAGAGGTTTCATTCATTCGAGAGATCCAAATTAGTAATCCGAGATGCGAGAGAATCGCCAGCCTCGATTATTCATCGAATGAATCATCGACCAATAATCGACGCAACACCGAGAGGTTTCATTCATTCGAGAGATCCAAATTAGTAATCCGAGATGCGAGAGAATCGCCAGCCTCGATTATTCATCGAATGAATCATCGACCAATAATCGACGCAACACCGAGAGGTTTCATTCATTCGAATGATCATTCGAGAGATCACAACACAATCGTTGCGTAGATTGTTGGTTCGACAAGATTCGGACTCCTCGGCAGTAACGTACCGATCCCACCCGAAGGGAGAGAATCATTCGAATGATATCATTCAGATGTTTGAAAATATCTCGAGATAATCGAGAGGTTTTAATAATCGAATGAATCGATTATGATCATTCGATTATGCCCATCACTACTTGAAACACAAGATTTTAAATATGGATCAGAACGAATTGACATATGGTACTTTGCCGAAAAAAAACTGAAAGAGCACTGCCTTGAAGGCAGCAGCTTTTGCGCGCATGTTCAAATTTATTGCCAAAGTGGTCATCTCCATTGAACATGCGCGGAAAAGCTGCTGACTTTACGGCAGTGCGTTTCTATGTTTTTTAAACGTGTTCTTGGATTTCAGATAACGAACATAATTTTCAGATCTTACAACGTGTGATCAAGGAGAAATTTAACACGATTGTCCAAATTGATAGCTAAGTGCTAGATTTTAACTTGATGAAATCTGTATTTCTGGAATTTTTGAACATTAAATTTCACATATTTATAGCTGAAGAGAAAATTTTGAACTGTTGTAAGAACGCGATCGTTCGAAGAATTTAATGCTTTCTCGAATTCAACATGCGTAAAATTAAAAGTTTACTCTCCAACAATGCAGTTCCTGAGTCTTTTCGTCCCTTAATTATGATGTTTAGCTTGTGCGATTCCCAACTTGAACAACTGAGAGATTCTGTATTTGTCGCCTCAATCGGGTTTCACCTACGAACTCGTTAATGTTTAAACCATCCATTTCTCCAATCATTTCGTATACGAAATGATTTAATTCACCAGATTCACTTTCTCAATATCAAAAGTAGAAATTTAGAACAGCCTTTAATTTTTCATTTCACAACCAAGTAATAAACCTATAGAATTTATCTGTTAATGGTCTTGTACTTCTAGTTTGGACTCAATAATAAAGGATCCGACGTCAATTCTATAGGGTCTACCGACCGGCTGTTGCCAAGGTAGCATTCGAAGAGAACAAGCTGATAGCTTGAAACATTGAGGCTGCATTGCACATCAAAAATTGACTGCTAAGTTCGTGAACAGGCAAAATCGACCGAACAGTTTCCTCAATATCTCAATCAGACATTGGGGCAATTTTTCGCCGAAAATAACCATCAGATTTCTATCGAATTTGGCACATACAATATTTAACAGTAGTACATCGAATAGTTGAGTTATACTGATGCGTACATTTCAGCGAAATGTCGACATGATCCTGTGAAACAATTTCCAAATATTGTATATGTTGCGATATACCAATTATATGGTAATCTTGAAATTATGTATGCACCTCCAAGCTATGATTTTTCAACAAAGTACTGGGTTCAAATTCGATTATTCAGAAAATACTGGTTGGAGTGGTGTGGATAAAATAAGTTGTGTGATTGGAGTAAATCGACGCCAACTCATAATTCATTTATTTTGATTGATTTGATCTGGACCATTTTATTAGTTCAAGAGTTGCATTATTGGAACAACTAACATTAAAGAAATTATGTTAGACGAAGCTAAATTTTTTAGTCTATCAATTGTTCACATCCCATGTTGACCTGTTAATATCGAACATTTTTTCTCGTATAACCGGTATCCACCAAACTGAATTAAATGACAGGTGGATTTTAACCTCATCTTATACTCAAAACCATTTCATTATACTCAGTATGATATTTTCGATTTATGGCTGATCTTAATGATATTCATCTTGGAAACATATCCTTCTGTGAATTCCATATATAGCTGATTGTTATTTTTCGCCTGATGAACTATTACTTTCACGCGCTTGTTCTGTGGAGCAGGTACATCGTATGGCCCTCATGTCTGTAGATTAAATTAGGTGAGGAAGAATCCAAGGTCAAACTCGTTGTCATGAACTTCCGAGTGAAACGAGCTAGCGACTCAAGGTAGGTTTCGAATCAATTTTTGACAGTCAACTTTGCTTAATGGACAAATTCCATCCTACAGTGGTGAAATTTTCACAAGAAATTTGTTTGCAACTTTTTTTACACTATATATTTGGGAACAGCATTCGAGTTAACATTCAACAACAGCTCGATTACTTATTGAGGGTCAGATATATTTAGAAAATAAAATATAAATTTCGATATTACTTCCCTAGTCACGTATTTGTTCCTTCAATAACTGAAAGAATACTGATATCATACGAAAGGAACATAGAGTTGTAAATTGTGGAACGCTGATGTGCAAAATTGTGTGCCAAATTTAGTGGCGATCGTCTGATCAGAACAATATGCAAAACTATTAGAAATATTGTATCATTTTTTAGGTTTTCCCTAGGTTTTCACTCACAATATTTGAAACAGAACTGTAAAGAGTTAAATGAAATTGTTCTTTTTATGGAGAACTGCATAAAAAACAAGTTTTTTAAATTTTAATAGCTCTGCTTAAGATATTGGATGTGAACACCCATAAGCAACCTACGAAATGATGCAAAATCCTCCCAAAATAAGCTTTAATCCACAACTAGAAATACTGCGTATTTTGAAGAGTAATAATCTGATCGAGTTTGGACAGTATTAGTTCGATAATACAAACATGCGGACTTGTGAGTAAAACCGAGAGCATCTTATAATTATGAAATAAAAACAAAATTGCTAGGATGTTTTCTCAAAACTTTTCATATTTCTGGAAATAAACACCTGACTGAATTCAAACTTGATGACAGGTAAGAAAATAATGGCGCGCAAACGTGTGCATTATTTCGTGTGAATAGTATTTCAAGGTAAACAAAAAAATCCTAACACAATTCAACTAACTCATATAAATCTCATGAAATTCTGCAGGAACTTTCAAACTGTCTTTTCTAAAGTACCTAAGTATAAGATTTTAATTCGAGTCGATCTGAATCGAAACTTGTTATTGGAAATATATTCACGAATAAAAATTAAGTTTTCGATGGATATATCTGCAGAACTATTTTGTGTATTTCACCCATTTACAAACTGTGTTTCAAAATCTATGCAGTAATATTCGCACGAAAGTGCCTTAGTCCAAGCCCCTTAGTCGAATAAATTCCCTGAGTTTATCCATATGTTAGACTTGGGCTTTTTTCTTTTTATGCGCTTGTTATCGTAAACTGCGCTTTATCGTTTCATCAAAATATTTGTATCTTCTAATGTTGAGCCGAAAAAGGTCTCGATTTCTATGATGAAAATTTATGCAAGAGATACCTATCACGAAGGCTGAATCTTTATATGCACGCACCCTATGATTCCGCCACGCAAAATTTAAATTTTCCAAATATTTTCTGGAAAACTAATCAAATCGGAATTCGGTTTTTAATTAGAAAATAACAACTAGGAAGTGGATGCAGAATTTCATGAGGACTGGATGATGAAATGATTGTTCTCAAAAATTTTTCCTGCTATTCTTCAAAAACTTTATTTTTCCGAAAAACAATTCATCTAAATTCAAATAAGGTTTTCAAAAGTTCAATTCGATTCGATATTCATTTTCAGAGGTAATAAAAAATATGTCGAAGTTTACAGCAACTTCTAAATTTCAAGATTATTTCCAGCATATATCTAGCAGATCTGACGCTGTGCAAATGAATCTTCATAGTTAGTTATAAAAAAACCAACCAATTTTGTAAAGAACGTGAAAAAGTTGGAAAAGAATGTTTTTCGAAAATTTCCACATTATTGCTGAAAGAAATTGTGTTTTATAAAACGATTCATCGGCGTGCAATGAAGTTTGACAAAGATCTTGAAGTCTCTGCTCAGAGACAGCATTTCGAATTTTGATTAGATCGAACACTTATCTTCGGAGATATTGGAAACATTCTAGAGGCGCTCTGACAGAGCTCAAATGCTTCCACCCGCTTGTTGAAATTTGTTGTCAAAGCGGTCATTACCACATTCGAAAAAAATTTTGGAAATATATTTTTTTAAATTTTAATCCATATACGCCGCTTGAAATACTTACTCACATTGCGCCCCGATAGTTCACAACGGGATACAAAGTATCATTCGGATCGCTTAAATAGTTCTTGTGATACTAAAGAAATAATCTAGAGACAAACAAGAAAATTCGAAAAAAATTTTCTGATATCTTCAAGAATAATTATCGGATCGAATCAAAATTGGAAGATCTGTTGTTGAATATCAACCTTATGATTTAAGCCGAATTTGATCGTAATTTGACAAACGGTCTCCGAAAACCCTAGTTTTTTTTAACAAAATCAGAAAAATTTTTGAAGAAGAATATGGAAATGAATTTGTATAATGGCATTGAAGCTCTTAATTCCACCTCAGTGCTCATCCAGAATTTTTTTAGAACACCCTCTCCTCATTCCGTCATGATACTATCCTCAGGATATTGTGCATCTATTTTAGCTTCAAAAAATAATACATAAGGCAATAGTTCCGCAACCGTTGGGTGGATTTTACATGTCAGCAAATTGGATCGAGATACACAGGTTCCTACAAATTTCCAGTTTTAAAGCCTTAAACTACTTCTACTAGCCAGTTGTGAGTTTTCTCCATCAGTTGAAGCTTGCAAGGCTCTCCAGAACTAGTTGAACCTTTCCACGACGTCTTCATCATTCGATCAAACACAGTATTTCAAGACCATTTCATGATTGAAATTCGAAAATAACAGCGGTTATTAATTGGATGACAGTCTGCGTAATGAGCAAAAATCTGAGAGATGGCTTGTACAATACTTTTACAGTTGGATAACGATGCTTTTCAATAGGACTGCATGAATAATTGTGCTATCTATGTGTATGAATTTATATGTGTATAGCCATAACGCATACATAATGTACCTATGTACCAATAGTCGATTTTATGCACCCACATTATATAACATAACATGATTATATATATTGATTTACTATTTCTTTCATTCGACAAACAAAAACGCTCACAGGTGTGCATCATCCAAAATAAAATAGAAATAGTTGCCCTAGAGTACAAAAATCGAGGAGACAAATCATTACGGAGGGTGCACCACTGAACATAATCACCCCAAAGTTGCATTTTTTAGGTGACAAAAATAAGTGTTTGATTCATGACCAAATAGAAACTATTCGAGAATTTAGTTGCCCTAGAGTAATAAAATCGAGGGGACAAATCATTTCGGAGGGGGTAACATTGAATAAAATCACCCCAAATTTGCAATTTTTTAGGTGACAAAAATAAGTATTTGATTCATGACCAAACAGACACTATTCGTCAATTTAGTTACCCTAGAGTATGAAAATCAAGGAGACATATCATTTTAGAGGGGGTAACATCAAACAAAGTGACCCCGTAGTTGTACTTTTTGGAGCGAACGGACTAAAGCCGCATTGAAATAAGACAAAATTGAAAAATTGTGGTTTTTAATAACCACATCGCTGTATTACACAGAGACCAAATCTGCACAGATTTGTACGATAACCTTCTGTCTAGTGTGATTCACATAACCAGATTAGAGATTCCAAGAAAATAAGTTTTAAAAATCAAAACTCATCAACTAAAAACATAGCATTCGTGTAGATAGCAGAATGTTCAATTTATATGATTCCAGCGAGTGCCCTATATGTAGATGAAAATTCTGAATCACCATAAATGGCACGCCCTGTATTATGGAAAAATATCAGGATCAGATTTCTGATAATATTAATGCCGAAAGACTTTGATATATTCTCTCAAATTTGTATAGCCTCTTATTCACACATATGCGTAAACAGTCGAAAAAAGTCAGAAACTTTTTTGCACTTTGTATAATACAAAACATTAAAACAGATGCAATGACGTGAGGTGATGAGCTTTTACGCGCTTGTTCGAATTCTTTTCCAGGGCAGCCACCTCTTAACGTATAGACTCCGCCAAACGCAGCTTTACTCCCTGATGGAGAGATTTGGCGATCTTATTTTGATATGGTCCTCTCGAAATTCGGTATGAACCTCAAGCTATCACTTTTCGATCTTATACGAGGAATTAATTTCATCCTATCTGTATTATTGGCAGTATTGGAAAAATAAAATTTTGAATTGGTACCATTATTTACGGAATCATTGGGCGAATTTTACTGATTCAATATATTGACTTTCATAATTGAATTTGAATTTGAATTCAAACTTCACAATAGGTCTCTTGCATGTATTTTTTTATCATTAGAATCGAATATTATATCCGTAAGAATCATGAAAAACTCCAATCGCCGTCAAAGATTTCAATTGATTTTAGGAATTGAGCTCCACATATAGGTTGTCCAAACGGTCGAAACTTCGCGCCTTCTGTGACGTATCGGATTATATCCACTCTCACTAGCGCCTCCTGTACCGTTTTCTCTAGCAAGCAAATAGACAGCGTCGGCTGTATCAATCGGAGAATCGTACAATAACGAGTGTCGTAGGAGGCGATCTACCGCGTTTCGCCCACTTTGATATTGCGTGCCGATCTGAACATTTTCAATACCGAATTATTCAAAATTCCCGAATTATTAAAGTTTATGATAGCAAACATTATGATTTTGTATCGAAAAAGTATTAGGAAAACAAGAAAATATGATAATTCGTCTAACCCATTACACCGAAAACCTACTCTACATATATTGTGACGACCTTTTCTCGGTTGGCGGTGCAACCTGATTATTTCAACACTCAAAACTTTGCTCGGGCGCCAGTTACAATGGGTTTTACAAGGTTGTAACGCCTTGGTTGAATCGTGCACTTACAGTATTACCTGAGTAGCTTTTAAACAGCTGGAGAAGAGTTCCGTCTAATCTGAGCTGGTAGCGATTAGTATGTAAAAGTTTTTCTCACAACAGATACTGACACTGTACAGGTATAGTAGTGAAACACACAAAGTCTATATACAACTTTATTACAATATGTACAGGTTTAAAGGAAAATAAACAATTATAAGAGCAGTATCAACACATTGGTACAGTGTCAGGAGAGTTCAGTTAAATGTGAGCACTTGTATTGTCAGAATGGTAAGACAAATAAATACACAATGTACAACACCGTGCCCGCGGTGTGTAATCAAATAACTCAATAATTAAAGCAGATGAATATGAACAGTGATAATAATATGCATTGAACTGAATGATTGAAGTGAACGGAGAATAAAGCGGTGCGGTTAATATTAATACAAATGAACGAAGTAAACAAAAAGAAATGTAAAATACAAGATGTTATGTAAATGTAATGTCAAAAATGAATACTAGCAAGCAAAAATAAACAAACGGAAAAGTAACGTACGGAACGGCAAAGAATAGGGTGAGTATAGCAATAGTTAGCGGTGATAAATGTACGGAAAGGTGAAATAAAATGCAAGCGGTGATTGGTTATTACAGTAAATGAATGAAAGCACACAGAGTAATATAGTAAGATGGTGAAGCAGTGAAAAGTGTTGTGTCCCTTTATCAAACTAACCTGTGACCGGATCAGAAATATTAAATCCACAAATCGGTATTTGAACTTGACTGATCTCGGAAATCCACTCTCAGCCACCGAGTCAAGCGATACACCTGACACAATGGACTAAAGGGTACCGAGACACCAACTCACGTCTGACTCAAACTCCCAAAGCGAGGAGCCCCAACGGTGGGTAGTTTGAGAACAGCACTCCAAGTAAGCGTCTCGCGGAAATGATATTGATCAGTCAAATAACAAACTCGAAAACGGACAGACGGTCCGATGTGTCCAATAAGAATGATCGTGGAGACCCACCTTTAGACCTCAAGTCAAGCTACAAACTTGACTCAATGTACTGAAAGGCACCAAGGCACCAACTTACGTCTGACTCAAACTCCCAAAGCGAGGAGCCCCAACGGTGGGTAGTTTGAGAACAGCACACCAAGTAAGCACCCTTAGGAATCGGTATGATCAATAAAATAAATAAACACGACGACAAACGTACGGTTCCGGGTATTCAAGAAGAATTATCGTGGGGACCCACCTTTAGACCTCGAGTCAAGCGATAAACCTGACTCAATGAACTGAAAGGCACTCAGGCACCAACTTACGTCTGACTCAAACTCCCAAAGCGAGGAGCCCCAACGGTGGGTAGTTTGAGAACAGCACACCAAGTAAGTACCCTTAGGGATCCGTAGGATCAATAAAATAAATAAAGACGACGATAAACGGACGGTTCCGGATGTTCGATAAGAATGATCGTGGAGACCCACCTTTAGACCTCAAGTCAAGCTACAAACTTGACTCAATGGACTGAAAGGCACCAAGGCACTAACTTACGTCTGACTCAAACTCCCAAAGCGAGGAGCCCCAACGGTGGGTAGTTTGAGAATAGCACACTAAGTAAGCACCCTTAGGAATCCGTGTGATCAATAAAAAAAAAGGAACACGAAGTCGGAAGGACGGTTCGAGATGCCCGGTAGAAGTGACCACGGAAGTCCACCCTTAGACCTCGAAGTCAAGTTGTGCACCTGACCCGACGTACTAAAGGGCACTTAAGACACTCACTCACGTCTAACCTCAAATGACCAAATCGAGGAGCCCCAACGGTGAGCAGTTTGAGATCAGCACTCCAAGAAAGTATCCCACAGAATTAATTCGATCACTTAAACAATTTCGGACGCCCCCTGTACGGTCTCCCGGCTCGCGGTATTTGTTCCCGAAGAAAATCGTCTGAAACAAGTCACACTAGACCGGCTTGATCTCGACCCGCGGTCCCCAAGTAATACAATCTTTATTGCCCCACGTGTAAAGAGATACGATCGGAATAATTTATTTATTATGAACGGATATATTCGGAATTTGGAAAAATACAACTGATCGGCACACAAGAGAATTTAACAAACGGCAAATTAGACACAATCAAATAGGTTTTCTTACCATGGTTCCACTACGGTGAACAACAACTGGAAAAAAACTGCGGATCGCGACAATTGCGAACTGCAATTGTTATACTGAATTTTTTCCACATAGGATGGATTTTAACTTTGATTCTTATTGAACAGCATTGATTTAGGTGAAACGAAAATTTCCCGAAATGAATTTTCACAGGATTGAAACGTAACGAAAATTGCTTCGTTACAATATCGAGTCGTTTCTTTCGAAAGTTATTGTGATACCGATCGGCCTTTCTACCGATAGTGAACAAAATAACTTTCGGAAGACTCTACTTACAGACTTGATAATTGTTGAGTTGGCTAAATTCAATGAAACTGGCAGTATTTATGTTTCTAGTCTATCAGTGAAATACTTGTTTTGATGTTTGCGATAATGAATTGAAACCCGGAAAAAGTGATGAAAGGGTTAATCAGTCCCTTGATTTTCATAGTGCCTTCCGAAAAATTCTAGTATAATCATTCCCGCATCAGCATCTTTTAAGAGGTGTCAAATATTTCTAAACCAAAGTATTACTCAAACGAATGCGACATTATAATATGACTAGTAAGTTTGGATCTCCGATTATTATGTTTTTCACTCTGATGCAGAATAACAGATCAATCAACCGTTGCAAAATGACGAAAGAGCTGCTTATTCAATTATCTTAGTATAGATTAATCGTTAATCGCTGCTCCCACTTGTATTAATTCCCTTCCTTAGAGCTCTTTTGTAATGTAGTTACTTTCTTATGTCTGTCAATTATTATCAAACCTCAAAAAAAAAATTTTTGGTCTTTTGCAATATCAATAACAGAATTTTGTTGTGATTTTATTCAATACTACCCCGTTGAAAATGGTCCGCCTCCTTGATTTTCATACTCCATGGCAACTAAATTGTAGAATAATGTGTGTTTTGTGATGAATTGAACACTGATTTTGTCACTTAAAAATGTGACTTTGGGGTAATTTTGTTCAATGTTACCCCATCCAGAATGATTTTTCTTCACGATTTTCTTACTCTAGGGCAACTTAATTATCGAATAGTTTCTATTTGCTCATGAATCGAACACTTATTTTTGTCACCTAAAAACTTCAACTTCGGGGTGATTTGGTTCAATGTTACCCCTCCAAAATAATTTGTCTCCTTGATTTACTTACTCTAGGGCAACTAAATGGTCGAGCAGTTTCTGTTTGGTTATGAATCAATTACTTGTTTTGTCACCTAAAAAATGCAACTTTGGGGTGATTTTGTTTAATGTTGACCTCTCCAAAATGAATTATCTCCTTGATTTTTTTGCTCTAGAGCAACTAAATTGTCGAATAGTTTCTGTTTGGTTATGAATCAAACACTTATTTTGTAACCTAAGAAATGAAATGTTTGGGTGATTCTGTTTAATGATACCCCCTCCAAAATGATTTGTCTACTTGATTTCTCTACTCTATGGCAATTAAATTGCCGGATTTTTTTGTTTGGTTCTGAATCAAACAATTTTTGTAGCCAATATTTTTTCGCAACTTCTTTGTATGCGCAGTACCTGGTGAACCCAGGTAGGAGAGAAAGGCACTCGATTACCTACTGATCTATCCTAATGATACCATCATGTGAAATTTCAATATGAATCAAACACTTCATGATACATTTGTCATGGGCTCTCGGACTATGATAGGACGATAATTTTCTACAGAATTCATATTAGCGGATTTGTGAACAGGAGTTATGCTGGAAGCCTTCCAGGAGTAAGGAAATAAGCCAGTACGGGGAGATTTGTTGAATATCATATCAAAGCAGGAGGGATACTTAGGGGGACATAACAGTTTTTTTCAGAAGAAATAAGGGTATCGACTTCGAATCAGCTCCTTTATGTTCATCCAAACCAACTATTGATCAGTGATGGTATTGAATGAGCTTAAAAGTCAGGAGAATTTTGTTTTTGCGTCATAATATCTGGATGGATCAGGCCCAGTAACTCGAAATAATCACCAAATATATTACAAATTCCTTTGACATCTTGCTGAAAAATCCCGATTCTCTAGAGTTAATGCTCAACACATATGCGCGTTATCCAAAATTTAACACCCTGTATCTCGAAAAAAAAACGTCTGCGATACCATGTTTATGTGATTTTTTCCTTGAAATAATGAAGAAATCTCCCTTCTTTGTTTTTACCACTAATTCAGAAATACCCTGTATATGGCATATATTGTCAATAAATCCATTTTTCTTCAGAAAGGTTCTGCAGGATTATCGGTATTTCAATTTTTGTAGCATACGAATCATCTTTCTTGCAGTGTTAAAAGTCTTGGTATTATTTCATAGAACCATAAAATATTATTCCAAATCTGTGAATATGAGTATTAATAACGCACTGCGTATAGATATAGTATGTATAAATAACCAACTGTGTATACATACAGACTCTACGAGAAGCCACATTGAAATTTTATATAGGTAATGATATCCATATTAATTTATTGTAACCTGCCATTTGTAATGACCTATTAGTACCAAAACGTATGAAGTAATTAATTCACGAAAGTAAATTTTTCTTTTGTCGAAGCGTTTCGAAGAGTGGATTTTGGTCCGTTGTGGATTTGACCCATTTCAACTTCGAGAAAATAAAGGAAATATTTCAGCTTAGAACTGAATTTAAATTTCAAGTAGGACAATTACAAAAGATACAATTAACTTTAAATAAACATGAGTTCCCCACTAAAACCGAAGTTGTGCGTGATTAATGATATTATAATACCTACTCTGTAATTGGAAAATGAATCATTTATGAAGTACCTGTAAGGTAGTTTCGAGTTCATTAATTAATAAACGAATGCACCCGGCTGTGTATGACATAATTGCTTCTACAGAGATTGTTGTGACGCAACTGATTCGTTCGGGTTATTATTAAGATTTCATAAATATGAGTAATCTTTTCCTATGGTATCTTGCTGAAAGTTTGAATCTAGATTTTTCTGCCAGAAATTTTCTTATTACTAGTTTCATATGCTGCAGAAATTTTCGTTTCGTTTTCTAATTATGGTATTCAACTAGAAATGAACATCCCAACAGCTTTCTTGAAAGCTTCATCGTATCTCTACCCATTATAATTGATAGTATAATATGATAAAAAAAGTACGAACGGCACTCCACCTGGCTTGTCGAGTTGTTAGTGGGAGACCAACAAGTCTATTTGAAACAGAATTTCGAAGTGCGAAATATTTCGGTGAAAAGCAAGAAAGCAGAGTTCAAATGAGTCCTACCCACGATTCAATACCTCCATAATTAACCGTTTGCATACATAAGTCGAAAGAGTAACAAATGAATCTTTCATATCTCCAAATTTTTTATGGTTTATAGAGAAAAAGAGAAGAAAAATTGCATAAAATTTTGTTGAGTGAAGGTGATATTTGATATGATTTATACTCCGTCTGTAGCCATATTTGATTTGAACAGGTCAAAATGATCTCTGCTGCAAATCGTCGAGTTACGATGCGAGGCAAACATAACAATTTCCCATTCCATAAACAGTTCCGCAAAAGACAGTGGGAAATACGAAACTCAACGTTGATCTAGACTAGATTCAGAATCCAATGAAGCAATGGAGAAATCAAAACCTCAACACGACGTCATATCGAATGAACGTATGTTCTCTCACAAAGGCATGACAATTTGCACATGGTTACAAATCTTGTTACCTTCACACAGTTTGTTGCAGAAGATTGCACAAGATGAGCTATCACGGATTGTAAGAAGAAGCAATTAGACTATTGGATTCATATCTATATCTGTCCAAACGTGATCACTTTGTGTGATATAATGAGTACAGTTTTATCAGTTACTTTTCATCTTCCGGTATACCTTAGGGATGAAATCTTGGACAACTTTTATCCATTTGGTCTTAATGATCTACAAGAGTTTATTCTTGGTGGAAGGCTTTGTTTTGCAGACGACTTGAAATTATTTTCTGTCATAAAGAACTCCGTCGATTGCGTCAACCTTCAGGTCCAGTTGATGTTGCTTTTGAGTTGGTGTGAGCGGAACAGATTGAGATTTAACGTAGATACATGCAAAATTATGAGTTTTGCTAGGATAACTGAAATATTTATTCCCAGGACGACGCATGTAATGGTAGAGACTTGAAAGGCATATTGTCCTCAAGTATTTGGGTGTTTTCTTCGATGCGGAGCTGTTATTTCGTGAGCACATTTCACATTCACATTCATCCTGCTAGGGTATATGGGTTCATGGTTAGAAATTGATTGATTTTTTAAGGGTGGCCACCGACCGTATCTCGGAAACCGGTTATCCTATTACTTCCGAAAAAAAATTCTTATAACAAAATCGGCCCCTTAAAAATGATTAAAAATATTTCCAAGTTCGTGGTTCCCCTCCAGAGGGCGCAAACTATCACTTGTAAAATACAATCTCATTTTTTACCAAATATTCTCAAGCTAACAGTGATAAAGGATAATAAAATAAGAATCTACTCTTTCTATTCAACAACTTTTGTTTGAGTGATTTTTCTATTTTTTAGTGATGTGATGGATGAACTTTTCTACACAAAAAAAACACTCTTCATTCTGTATGTGTGAACCGATTCTCACGTAATTCGATTTTATTCGAAGGCCCTCAAAAGCAGATCACAGAAAAATATGACTACAACATACCGGGTGATCTAATTGAAAAGTACAGGCTGTTTTCATGTCACTGACACTGACTGAGAATAGGCCAAGCAACATCACCTTTTGACTTGTTGAAACCGCAGACTCATATCGCTCGTCATTTAAAAGATATTAACATTTTTGTGAATTTTGATCAATGTTGATTATCTCTGTGAACTTGAAAAAACAAGGAAGTAACTGACCTCTACTACTGTGAGGTCGGGTGATCTTGCTGGCCATGGAAAAATACCCCCTTGTCCAATCCACCTCTTTGAGAAGACGGTATCTAAATATTCCCCAAAATAAGCAGCATTATGCGCCGGGTAACCATCTTGTTGATACCGCACATCCAACATGCTTTGAATAGCAATATCTTCTAAAAGAATTGGAAGATCTTCCGTTAAAATTGCCAGCACCTTTGTCCCGCTAAGATACTATCGAAGAAAAATGTTTCGTCAACTGTTGCATCAAAAATTTCGCACCACACGTAAACACTCCCGCGGTTCTGATTATTGACTTCCCTGTGCCAATATGGGTTGGTTTATGATCAGTAGTGGCTGTTGTGTAAATTTACTTCACCATTGCTAGAAAAAGTAGCCTCGTCTGTCCATAATATTCTATGAAGTAAGTTAGGTTCACCGTTCGACATTCCCTTCAACCAATTGCAAAAGTCCAGTCGTTGACCAAAATCTCTCTCTTTCAATTCTTGGTGCAAGACAACATGATATGGATGCAGTTTATGGTCTTTTAGTATCATTTGAACTAGCGAATAATTCAATCCGAAATCACTTTCAATTTTTCGGATACTTAAATGTGGTTCAGCATAAACATAAGCCAAAACTTTTATGATATCATCCTCATTACGGCTTCTACGTTCTCTATTTTTTCTTTCAACATATTGAACCTTACCAGTTTCTCGCACTCTTCGTGTCAATCTTATGAATACTTTTCTGGAATGACGACGTCTTTCAGGATACTTCAGCTACTGAATTTTCTAAACATTCAAAATGAACATTGAGCATATCATATATGCTTCTTCGTTTGAATATTGAGGCATCATAAACTAGAAGCTTGCAATCGACCTCAATAAATTTCACAGCTATAGAAACCGAAAATAAACAGTAACGCTAAAGCTTACTGGATCTACATTAGCTTGTTTTGTGAGTGACATACATTTTTGATCAGTTTTTTCCTTTCATCTTATTGTTTAGATGATGAAAGAACTCAATTCCTTCTGAATTTCACACGGTTGATCAACACTTATCAAAATTTACAAAAATTTTTATATCTTCGAAATGACCGAAGATATCTGTCTGCGGTTTCAACAAGTCCATAGCTGATAATGCTTAACTTATTCTCAGTCGGTTAGAATCATAGCATTGAATTTGAATTTCTTCAGTAAAACGCACAAATAGGGTGAAGTGACATAAAACAGCCTGTAGTTCTTAATCGGATCACCCGGTATGTTGTTGTCATATCTTTCTGTGATCTGCTTTTGATGGCCTTCGAACGAAATCAAATTACGTGAAAATCGGTTCACGCATACAGAAGTAATAGAGAAAAGTTTATCCAGCCGATCACTAAAGAAAAGGAAATATAGAAAAATTACTGAAACAAAAGTTGTTGATTAGAAATAGTAGATTCTTATTTTATTATTCTTTACCACTGATAGCTGGAGAGTATTTCGTAAAAATTAGATTATATTTTACAAGTGATAGATTCCGCCGTCTAGTGGGGAACTACGAACTTGAAAATATTTTTAATCATTTTCTAGGGGCCGATTTTGTCATTAGACTTTTTTTCCGGAAGTTATAGGATAAGTGGTTTCCGAGATACGGCTTGTGGCCACCCTCAATCAATCACCCTGTACAAGTGTGGTGTAGTGTCCTTTATATGAGTGTCATAAGAAAAAACTTGAGAGTTCAAAAAACATTCATGAAATTCTGTCTGTTTAAGACTGATTGGGTATATCCACCCCATGGATGTGACAATGCAATCTTGTGTGAGCGAATTGGTTAATTGAGTTTAGGAATGAGAGGGGTAATTGCTTCTTTACCGTTCCTTCTCAATGTGGTCCATTATAATGTTGATTGTTTGGAAATATTGTCGAAAGTTAACTTTAGCGTTCCAAGTTTCAACTCAAGGTCTGCCCTAGTTTTCATGGCAGATAGAGCTTGAACGAACATCCTGCGAAAGGCGCCCATTTAAAAAATATGTAAAAACTTCACCTCATTTTAGATTGGCCGAAATATATTCTCCTCATCAAGGGGAAATTTGGTCAGGTCAGCATTTCATAAATTTTCGGGTAATGTATCGTAGATTATGTGAAAATGTTTCTGTTTTTGATTCTATGCTTTCTATTGTTATTTTTGTATTTGATATTTGCATTGTCCTGTGAATGGGTTAAACTATTTGATAAGGCAGCT
Source organism: Myrrha octodecimguttata (assembly GCA_958510865.1). Lineage (NCBI taxonomy): Eukaryota > Metazoa > Arthropoda > Insecta > Coleoptera > Coccinellidae > Myrrha > Myrrha octodecimguttata. Next base: position 20,559,584 of record OY294060.1, read on the forward strand.
ATTATTATTATTATTATCATAATTATTATCATTATTATTATGAACTGAAAAAAAATCCAAACTTCATGTGAAATTTTAAATTTTTGGAAGCCATGAGATATTCATGAAATTTGGCACAGCCCTTAGACTAAACGTTTCACAACTCTGTACCAAATTTCAGCTTGATCCGGATATTTTTTCCGAGAATTCGGGAAAAAAGTATGCCAAATTTTTTCAATGTCGCAACGAATTTAAAAAATTGCTTGAAAGCTCGTGACTCAAAATCGCTACTTTCCCTGAATTTCTAACGAAGTTTTCATATTTATAAAATCAGTACTCAACCTCGAATATTTTTCGACAAAATGGTGAATGAAATTTCATTAGTTTTCGGACTACAACTGTGTATTTTCGGTTAGTATTGAATAAGTTCGAGTGAGACTGAAAACATTTCATGTGTAATCTCATTGTGTTTTTATTGAGGGTAGATTTATCGTTGTACTGCCTGTCGTTCGGGAGATATCTCTCTTTTTCGAAGCAAAGTAGAAAATTCTCTAAGATTGCCAAACAATAGTCAAATCAAGAACCCGGACGTTTTAAAAAAAAGCTGAAAAAATCGTTGGTTGGAAATGATATGCCCTATCACCTCATTAAATATTTCACATTCAGTCTGTTACTACCTGTATACCAAATTAATTCTAAGGTTGGAATCGAAAACTTAAGCAGTGCCCATACAAACCGACAAAATAGAATTATTTAAAGCAAATATTTATGAGAAGTGTTTTCGAATTCCCTCAGTTGATTTCAACCATCAATGGAACTTGACGTTCGTATTTCAGCTCCAAACTTGCTGTACAAATATTGGGTCTTCAAATTAATGGTTCATTCAGGAAATTATTGTGTTGACATTGCGGTGCTAGGCCTATTGTAATCACAAACTTCGAAGGGATTGACCTAGATACTCAGTATTCATAAAGTAGCATTTGGCCTTAATATACAGTTTTTGTAATGGTGAATTCGTTCTATCAAAGATCAGTTGTTGGGCTGATTGAAAACAGAAAATCTTTCGGAAGGAATCATTTGAAGATCCCATAATTAGATGAAGAGCAGTTTTGGAGCTGATTCTTGAAAGTAAAATTCGGAAATAGTTAGGAAATATCTCTCTTCGATGCGTGTAAAAGTTCGATCAAATTTGGTGAAAAAGACTGATAATTATTAGTGAGCGTGCACCAGTCGTGTCAAACGCTGAGACTTGAAAAATTGAATAACTTCATGAATTCACAATTTCACTGCATTGGCAAAAAATTTCGAATAAAGAACAGTTGAAAAAGGGATATATTCGAGAATCTAAACATTCATGAGACCAGTTCGGAAATGAAAACCTAATCGACACAAACAATGTGTAACGTTTTATTACCACTAGGTATACCCAGCTCAGTCAGTTCTTGGGTCGTTGTTCAGATCTCTGAATTTCCCATGATGAAAGCAACACAAAATTAAGTCGAGCAGATTCCTCGTTTATTTAACATACACAAGTATTTCACAAATATTTTCTGGTACCAGAGACGAAACGAACACGAATAAATTTTACAGATTTTATAACTAACCTAAATTTTAAATTATACAAATAAAATTTATTTACAAAATTTTCGAAGAGCTACTTCCCTGTAGGTCTTCCTTCCACCCTGAGATCTGGGAAGAACTGAGTTGTGGATAGTTCTCAACAGGAGTCCAAATCTTCGTCTAGCAATTCTTGCAGCTATGAATCAGGTTTTGTCACCTTCAGTTGATCAAAAAAACTTCCAGTTGGTAATTCAAACCAAAAACAAGGTGGCAAATTAAAAGATACCACAAAAACTGAAAATTACAAACAAAAAATAAGTTTCATGCCACATCGAAATAATTGGCATTTCTGTTTCTGAAACAATTAGAAATATTACAAAACAGCCAACACTCGTGTACTCATATCGTGCGATAAAATGACTGCCACTGATAAAACAAGATGGAGTTCTCAAGGCAATCATATTCGAACTGTTTCAGAACAGACAACGAGAAAGAAACTTAAGTGAATCTAGTATTCAATTGTCATAAAATTGGCAAAATATAGACAAGAACTCGAATTACAATTACATTTTAAAAATAATAAATAGAGAGACATAAAGGGAGAGTATGAACAATACTGAGAAAATTTTCATTTCATTCGATGTCAAAAGTAAGAAATGTCGATAGCATTCCTTTGTCTGATAATGAAAACTTCTCATTAAACAATTGACGAAAAACAATATAAACTTACCCCTTTTTTGAGGGTTTTTGAACACGATAGCGAAAAATAAGGAAAGATAATCAAATTTCCAGCGAAATCAATCTCAGCGATAATATCGATACTCAAAATATCATTCGAGACATCCAGAACGAAAAAGAAAGGAAAGTGTTCGTCGCATCGGTTTACATATGCCGGTTCGTAGATATGCGCATTGCATATCATCGGTAGTTCTCTTATCATGGTATCGATAATAAACAAGGTAGCACGCTACACCACCCCTCATCCCTCCAAAAAAAAGGTCTTTGCTCTCAAAGAGCTTTTTTTTTCATTCGAAACCAATGAAAGTAAAAATGGGCGCCAGTGATCCAGTGATCACAAAGTATAGGTAGTTTGACTTCAGAAAGACATAAAACTGCATCTGAAAAGACACAAAAATTCAATTACTCCAGAACAACCAAACAGTCACACTAAAGATATATGCGATGCACATTAGATACCGCATAACTGCCTACGTTGCTCCGAAAAGAGGTAGAAACATCGGAAGAGCTTATAAGGTATCGTACTACAGCAGAAGATAAAGGTAATTGCAATGGTAACATCATTACAACGTTATATGCTCGTAGTTTGAAGATAAGGAAGATAAAGGTATAAAGATAAATGCCCTTATGGTTTCATTAACAGTTGATTAATGTCCTAATCCTAAAGTCAAAAAAAAAATACTTAAGAGAAAGGGGAGGAATAAAGAACGGCGCATTTAATGCTAGTCGCCATAAAATATTAATACACACGAAGACACAACAAATTATTCAGACTGAGCATCTGATAAATCATCGGGGTCAATGGGGTCATCATCTCTAGATAAATCAGGCTTGATGTCCTTGATATGAAAGTTTCCAAGATCTTTGCCTGACAAATCGACCAAATTGTATACAAGTGAAGATATCACCTTATTCACTATACAGGGGATGAACTTTGGAGCAAGCTTAGCGGTAAAATTTTTGGAGGCATCAGAAAGGACAAAGTTCCGTTTCCAAACCCTATCTCCAACTTTCAGATGTATATCTCGTCTTCTGAGGTTGTATCTACGAGCATTTATCTCGTAAGAATGCTTTAAACGTTTTCTAACTTCTTCATAAAGCTCAGGTAGTTGTTGTACCAGTTCAGAATTCAAGACCTTATCACCTATAGTGACGACGTTGTCAGCATTTTCCGAAATGAGACCATAAAATGATCCATCTGTAGGGACATTTCTGAAAAACACCAAAAAAGAGGGACTATATTTCAAACATTCACTTTTAGCAAGTCTTATAGCCTGTGCAATTTGCTGAACATTTTGATCCCACGATTTATGATCACCATCAATAAATGATCTGATTGCAGTGACAATTGTTTTATTCACGCGTTCTGTTGGATTGATTTGGGGATGAAATCGGGCGTTATAGAAGATCTTTTGAACCTTATATTTACTCATTAGGTTTTTAAAATCTGCTGATACAAATTGTGGACCATTATCCACTGCAAAAATTTGGGGTACACCGAAAATTAAGAAAATTTGAAATTCTATAAATTTCACAATAGCTTGACTGGTAGCCTTAGAAAGTGGATGAACAAAAACAAATTTTGTAAACCAATCGGTAACGACCAAAAGATACTGATTACCAGTCTTTGAGCGGGTATAGGGTCCCAACAAATCAGCACTCAAGAATTGAAAGGGAAAGTTGATATTCCGATACTTGCCCATCAAACCAGCCTGAGGCAGATTTCCTGGCTTACAAGAAGCACAAACCTTGCAGCTTCTCACGTATTTGATTACAGAAGTTTTCATTTTGGGCCAGTAATATAAGTTGGAAATCCTGTTTAATGTTTTGTAGACACCAAAATGTCCTGCAGTAGGTTCATCATGGAATTCCTTCATAACTTCCATCCTGTGTGAGTAAGGTACGACTATTTTCCATTCCGGAGAATCGTCTATTAATCGGGACCTATGCAAAATATGTTTGTATAAGACATTATTGCTTATTTTAAATTCGGGATAGAGATCTGGATTATCATTGACTTTAGTCAATAAATTTCGGTACCATGTATCGATCTTCATTCGGGAAAGATTCAACAGAGAAACCTGTTCTGTTCCTGTTGGTATGCGAGAAAGTGAGTCAGCCACAGTGTTCAGAGATCCACTCCGATGGACGACTTTAAAACGATACGAAGACAATCGCATAATCCACCTAGAGATACGTTGATTTGGATTTTTCATCGAATTAAGCCAAACAAGCGAAGAATGATCCGTTATTACGGTGAATTCAGTACCTTCGATATATGGTCTGAACTTTTCAATCGAAAGCACTATTGCTAGCAATTCCTTCTCAGTTGTAGAATAGTTGCGCTGACTTTTATTCAAAACCTTACTGAAATATGCAACTGGATGTTCGAATCCATCCTCTTCCTGAAACAGAACTGCTCCGACACCATTGTCACTAGCATCGCAAGCAAGACAAAAAGGTTTAGAAAAATCTGGACTTGCCAGTATGGGAGCGGATGTCAACAGCGACTTTATTTTATGGAAAGCTTCGTTTGCCTCATCTGTCCAGACAATAGGTTGTCCCTTTTTCCTACCCTTCAACAAATCAGTAATTGGACTACACAATGATGCAAAATCTCTGAGAAACCTACGATAGTATCCGATTAAGCCTAACAATCGCCTTATTTGAGTGGAATTTTTGGGAGTTGGATAGTCCAAAATATCTTGAACCTTGGATGGGTCCGTTCTTAGACCATTAGCATCGACGACAAATCCCAAAAATTTTAACGAAGGTCTACAAAAATGGCATTTCTCGAAATTAACTGTCAAATTAGCATCCTTGAGACAATGAAATAACTTTCTGAGGACCGCAATATGCATTTCAAAGGTGGGTGTACAAACAATAATGTCATCTATATAATAGAAAACGAAAGGTTCTAACGAGGGACCAATAGCCATATCCATGAGCCTCACCATTGCTTGACAAGCAGAATTCAAACCGAACGGTAATACATTAAAACAGAAAAGGCCTCTGCCTGGAATAGCAAATGTCGTTTTAATTTTAGATTCTTCATCTAAAGGAATCTGAAAAAATGCTTGCTTTAAATCAATAGAACTGAGATAGGAGGCATCACGAACTTTACTTATTATAGAATCAATAGGTGTCATTGGATAACTATCAGGCAGAGTGATAGAATTCAACTTCCGAGCATCAAACACAACCCTATACGTACCATCCTTTTTAGGAACTAGCCAAAGCGGAGACAACCAAGGACTACAACCGGTGACAGGTTTGATGATGTTGAGCTCCAACATCTTGTCAATTTCCTCATTTAGAATTTTCTGCATTGCAGGAGAGAGAGGATACTGTCTCTGTCTAATAGGTCTGGCATCACCAGTATCGATATGATGTTTGTATAGGTGCGTCCTACCCAACTTATCAGAGGGTGCGATTTGCCTGAAAAGATCAACAATAAAGTCGAGTTCGAATTTTTGGGAATCTGATAAGGAATCAGATCCAAGTAAGGCTCGAACCACGGCAACAGAGTTTTTTGAAAATAAGGAGGAAGAATTATAGGTAAAATCCTTGAAATTCAGGCTCAAGTTGAATGCGCGAAAGAAATCTATGCCCAAAATCAAATCATGGGTGATTGAAGGGACGACAAGTACCTTGAGAACCTTGGTCACATCATTTAAAGTGATAGGAAGGTCGACATAGCCCAGAGTATTCTGAGACTTACCATCAGCCGTAGTTAGATTAACCGATATGTCATAGTGGAGGCACAAATTTAATTTCCGAAGGAGATGAATTGACGAGGAACCTAATATTGTAACGTTGCTCCCACTATCTACTAAGGACGAAATGGATTCATCTCCAACCTGCACTGTTAGGTAAGGACGATTGTCCATCTGATGAAGTTCTAGTAGAGGACTAGCCTCCTTAAAAGTACAATTATTTTCTTTAAATTCATTAGATTCATAATGAGGTAAACTATGTAAGCTATGGCACGAATCGGAGTTACCGGAAGACAAAGGAACTGAAGAAATCAATTCTTCTTCTGGCTCGATTTCCCCTTTCCTTTCTGAGCAGGCTTTGAACCGGAAGGACCTCCAATACCTGCGTGATTGTGGACCTTTTTCGCGTTTTTTGAACATAGCGAACAATTAGATTTTATGACGTTTTTCTGACCGCAACCGAAACAAAATCTTGACCTTGGTTTCCGACATTCATTATAACGATGATTTTCTTCGCCACAGTTCCAACATTTTACACCAGATTGAGTTTCCGACACCTGCAACTCGCTTAGCTGTTTAACAGAAACACTCAAGCATAGAGCGTCCTCCACCCTTCTACAAAGAGCTGTCAACTGAGACACCGAATCAATATCCTGTAGAACGAGAGCTTTAACATAATCAGGAAGTAAATTATTTCTTATAATATTAACCATTTCTATTTCCGAGGGACAATTATTCAACCTATAGAACTGAGCTTCCATGAAAGTGATATACATGGCGACAGACTCCCGAGAATTCTGTTTACGAGACTTAATTTCATTCAAGAGAACAGAATCGTAATTACTGTGCAGGAATGTAGACTTCAGCGCATTCACCAATTCATTCCAGTTCTTGAAACGATTTTTAATGTGGTTGTTATGCCACCAAGTCCATGCATCGTTTTCGAACAAATCTCCAGCCGATTCAAACAGATCCGAATCTACACAACCCCTAGAAATTTTGAGAGACTGAACCAACTCTAAAAATGGAATTAACGGTTCTTTACCGGAGAATTTCTTTAAACCCCACTTATAAACAGGAATCGATTTAGAATGGTTTCCCACATTAACAGAAGAAGAAGCGTTGTGCGCACCTGAACATTTTATTGGTGTGGAAGTAGTTAGAACGACAGCCTCAGGAGCTGATACTACTTCGGCTATATCAGATTCTAGCATAAGAACCTCCTTATACAGAGCCTGCCTGATGGAAGACTGACTATCTCCAGTGACAGACAATCTTTGAATTCTACCAGTCACATGTGTCAACCTAGTGAGAATTCGTCTATGATCTATTTGGGCAGAATTTGAGTCGAATTTAGAGCAAACTCCCTTTAGATCTGCCAAACTCTCTTTGATACCTTGCACGTTTTCCTCGAATGAAAAAGGATCAATCAAGGTAGTGAAACTACGATCAGAGGATTCCTGGGATAATAATCCCCTTAAAATCTTCCGTTTCTCATCCACTGATGATGGAACTTCGATTCCTCGTATCGCAACTTCGTAAGCAAGTTCACCTTGTTTGAGAAAATTCGGATTGATCGACATTATAGATCAAGATATTGAAAACAAAAGATAAAGTTAGTGATGAGGTAAAAAAAGTGAATATAAAAAAAAACCCGATAAATGATTGCCCAGAGAATGATACCCAGAATTATCCTAACGACCCGAAACGAGAAAGATGATCGACTCTCAATTGAAAGTCACCTCCACCAGAAAAACACAGAGATCCAATTTCAAATGGTCAAAAGGACCTTACTGCCCCACGTTGGGCGCCAAAATTATGTGTAACGTTTTATTACCACTAGGTATACCCAGCTCAGTCAGTTCTTGGGTCGTTGTTCAGATCTCTGAATTTCCCATGATGAAAGCAACACAAAATTAAGTCGAGCAGATTCCTCGTTTATTTAACATACACAAGTATTTCACAAATATTTTCTGGTACCAGAGACGAAACGAACACGAATAAATTTTACAGATTTTATAACTAACCTAAATTTTAAATTATACAAATAAAATTTATTTACAAAATTTTCGAAGAGCTACTTCCCTGTAGGTCTTCCTTCCACCCTGAGATCTGGGAAGAACTGAGTTGTGGATAGTTCTCAACAGGAGTCCAAATCTTCGTCTAGCAATTCTTGCAGCTATGAATCAGGTTTTGTCACCTTCAGTTGATCAAAAAAACTTCCAGTTGGTAATTCAAACCAAAAACAAGGTGGCAAATTAAAAGATACCACAAAAACTGAAAATTACAAACAAAAAATAAGTTTCATGCCACATCGAAATAATTGGCATTTCTGTTTCTGAAACAATTAGAAATATTACAAAACAGCCAACACTCGTGTACTCATATCGTGCGATAAAATGACTGCCACTGATAAAACAAGATGGAGTTCTCAAGGCAATCATATTCGAACTGTTTCAGAACAGACAACGAGAAAGAAACTTAAGTGAATCTAGTATTCAATTGTCATAAAATTGGCAAAATATAGACAAGAACTCGAATTACAATTACATTTTAAAAATAATAAATAGAGAGACATAAAGGGAGAGTATGAACAATACTGAGAAAATTTTCATTTCATTCGATGTCAAAAGTAAGAAATGTCGATAGCATTCCTTTGTCTGATAATGAAAACTTCTCATTAAACAATTGACGAAAAACAATATAAACTTACCCCTTTTTTGAGGGTTTTTGAACACGATAGCGAAAAATAAGGAAAGATAATCAAATTTCCAGCGAAATCAATCTCAGCGATAATATCGATACTCAAAATATCATTCGAGACATCCAGAACGAAAAAGAAAGGAAAGTGTTCGTCGCATCGGTTTACATATGCCGGTTCGTAGATATGCGCATTGCATATCATCGGTAGTTCTCTTATCATGGTATCGATAATAAACAAGGTAGCACGCTACAAATGTAGATATCGACTCTCCGCTGGAACTGCAAATGGATTCATCATCATCATCATCAGCCTTTTCTATTCTTCCTGTTTTTGTAATAACTCCAGCATTGCCACAATTTTTATTTGTGCTGTGAAATTTCAGCTGGGGAAACGTAAATCAGCAACTCGAATATGATACGCCCTATCTTTTTTTGCACCGGCTTTCGTTTTCCATTTAATGTCAGGGGAATGGACAGATTTATCAGACCGAGCTCAATTTATTTCCACATTTCTGCAGTTGATCAAACTTATGAACTTTTTCACATGAAATCACATCTCAATTGGTGTTTATCTCCGCCTGAAGGACTGAGAAAATATTTACTTCCCCCGGAATTCATGACTGATGTCGAATTGGTAAAAGAAATATCCTCTCGGCAATATTCAAATTGGAATGGAGATGTTTTGTTTTGAAAACTGGGCTAGTTTTAAATTGGTTTCGATATCAGATCTAAAATTTGATTTTGATGAAGCCTTGATTTGAACGGCGTTCATCTCATTCATTTGAATGTTTCCAATAAATTATCCCAGAGGCGTTTTTTCATTGGAAACTTGAGATGATATTCAACTCCTCAATGTCCTTTCATTCAGAACCATCAAGAACAGGTATTAGTCAAAAAATCGGTCCTTGAGATCACTATCTGAATAATTATTCTTCGAAGGTTTCTGAATTTTTACGCTTTCAACTATTTGAAAAAAATCGGAAAAATCACTGCTGGAAATACTTCCATCTGAGCATCGATAACTACAAACTCTACTTGACTTCGAGAAAAAAAAATTCGATCTCTAACACATTTCGGATTTACGTGAATCCCAGACTAGACTGCTGGGGGAACTGAAGTCCACATCAGATGAGATCCTTTCTCTTGGGTCTAGGATTGATCACACCTCATCTGTTGCTGTTAGCAATGATATTCAATATAATCAATCGTGTGGAGAAATACTGCTTAATCTTCCAGAAAGTCCTGATGATGAAAAAAATGTTAAGACAATTGTAGACCATGTGCACCCATCGGCAAGTAGATTCATCGTTGAGGTCGAACGTATACCGGGCAAGCATGCTGATAGACCAAGATGGTTGAGAGTGTCATTTTCCAGGACTGAAGTTGTTGGTGGAATTCTTCGTCACAAAAGATTCTTGCATGGCAATGCACTATTTCGTGAGGTAATCATCCGTGGTGATATGACCAAGACGCAATTATCTGAGTTGAATGAGCTTAGGAACGAACTAAGGAAAAGACAGGAGAAGGGAGAAATGAATCTTACTATAAAGTACTTGAAAGGAAGTCCAGTCATTGTCACAACTAAAAAACCTTCGAATCCCTCTTCACCAAAAAACCACCAACACTAACCTCTTGGCCAGTAATTTACACGAATGCACAGTCTTTGATGTCAAAATTTAGTGAATTTTTGACAGCTATTCACACCCACAAACCATCAATCCTGTTCGTGACGGAAACTTGGCTGCATTCGTCCATTCCTGATTCCACTTGTCACATTCCCAACTACACTATTTTTCGTCAGGATAGTGTTCGTACAGTCGGACATGGAGGAGTATGTATTTATCTGAATAACTCAATCGTCAGTGCTTTCAAGGTTTCTGCTTTCCACAAAGATTGGCAGGGTGTTGACAATATCTTTGTTGACATCTCCAGTCCTAACTTCTCCTTTACCTTCGCATGCATTTATAGGCCAAGACAATGCACTGAGGACATTGCGCTGGTTCAGTTTTTGAGGGAAATTTCTCTTTCTCGTCGAAATATTCTGGTGACTGGGGATTTCAATTGCCCTGATATTGAGTGGCCAGTGACTGGTCTCTCATCAACTGGTTCCCCATCCTTTCCATTTGCCAAACTAATGCTCAACTCCGGCCTACAGCAGGTAATTCTCCAGCCAACTAGATATAGACACGGTCAAACGCCCTCCACCTTGGACCTCTTTATAACCTCTGATTCTGACCTACTTTCTGAAATACAATATTTTTCTCCTCTCGGTAAATCTGACCACGTTGTGTTGTCAACGATGCTGCAGTTTCATGGAAGTCATACCCCATTTGTGCAAAATAAAACATATAAACGAACCAACTACGACCAAGTTTCCACTGATCTACTGTGAGTGGATTGGCCTGGAGTTTTCGAACATTGTGGAGATATGGATGTTCTTTGGGATAAGTTTCTGAGAATTGTACACGATATTGTTGCCAGTAATATATATATTCTTTTGAGAACGAGCATTACAATTCTAAGATATATCACAGTGTTAGCAGAGGAAATGTAAACGGGGTACCATACATATTTGAGTATGATACAAGAGCACAGATAAAAACCTCAGGAAAAATTCTGTCTCCCCGCATAAGTGTAGTAATTTGTTTATAGAAGATGGATGGCATCTTTTTCATTTGAAAATAATTTTTTCGTCATCTTGAATTCATTTCGACAAAATATCTTGACATAATATCTGAAACAGAAAGAGGGACAGAAAACCAGAAGGAAGCAGTAAATAATATTACCTACATTTGCTCATGACCGAGAGGGTCTTTCGACCAGGTTCAGTCCTCCAAACGATGATTTTCAGATCCTCAGATAAACGAAGAACGCTACAGGCCCCTTTATTGGGGAATCATCTCCCATAGATCCATAATTGTTCATTTCGAACTAGAAATCTAATAAAATATCGGGAATAAAGTGAAAAACTTGTGACATGTATTATGTCAGGATGACATAATACAAGCTCCGTAACTGTTAAGCAAAACCCGTTGAAACCGTGGATAAACGAGGAGATCATAAGAGCAATAAAGGTTAAAAAGTGTCTTTGGCAACGATATACTCGAATCGGGTGCAGTACAGATTATGAGAATCATCGACGTTATTCCAACTACTTGTCATCTTTATTACAGTCCTCAAAAAATCAATTCGAACACAACCTGGCTACATCTGGTGATAGGAGAAAGTTTTTCAAGTATGTGCGTAGAAGCCTTGATGGCAAAGTTTCATTTCCGATTGTACGTGATGTCTCTGGTAAACTTTGTGATGATACTGTCGAGTCTGCTTATGTTCTTGCTGAATCATTTGCTTCTCACTTCTTGGACGAACCACTTTTCAATATTCCACATATAGTTACTCCCCGCTGTTCTTCTGACCTGACTGATGTATATTTTTCCGAACAACTTTTGAAAAAATATCTGTCCGCCTTGAATATTTCTTCGGCACCGGGCGCTGATGGAATCGCCCCTCTTTTACTTTCACGCTGTTCTGAAGCATTTGCTAAGCCACTATATCTTCTGTTCGAACGGTCCTTTCAAACATCTCCTCTTCCGTCCGACTGGCGGTCCGCTACAGTCACTCCAATATACCAGGGTGGAGATATCAGCTTGGTTTCGACTGTTGCTAAGGTTTTCGAGCGAATCTAAGCTGATCAAATTCTAGAATTTGCGGATGCAAACCACTTGATTCCCAGGGAGCAACACGGATTCCTTCCGGGGCGTTCGACCCTAACAAATCTTCTTTCTGCGGTGAACGATTGGAGCAGGGCACTCGATGGAGGAATCCCGATAGATGTGGTGTATTTAGACTTCTCGAAGGCTTTCGATCGTGTACCTCACAAACGTCTATTGAAAAAATTGGAACATCTCGGGAGACGTGGCCGCTTGCTATCATGGATAGAGGCGTTCCTGGGCCGAAGGACTTACAGGGTTAGGGTTAGCGAGTCTTTTTCAACCCTATGGGGAAGTGTTTTGAGTGGTGTCCCCCAGGGATCGGTACTCGGTCCAATTCTTTTCTTGTTATATACTGCTGATTTCCCTTATCTCATAGAATCTAAGTGCCTCTTATTTGCCGATGATACAAAGATATAAGGGGTGCCATCATTGGATCTCAATAGTCAGCTACAACTTGATCTCGACAAAGTTACTCAGTGGATGGAGGACTGGCTGCTGCCCTTAAACAAAGACAAGTGTCGTGTCTTACACATGGGTAAAAACAATCCAAGGGTGCCGTATACACTTGCTGGATGCCCTCTTGCTATAGTTGAAGTGCAGAGGGACCTTGGTTTGACCGTTACTTCTGACCTGAACTGGTCCGAGCATATCTCCTCTGTCTGTTCCAAAGCCAAAGGGATCACCTACATTATACAAAAATCATTCAGTAACTGCAGCGTTCAGACCATGAAGCTGCTTTATCAGACTTACGTGAGATTATGGAGTATGCCGGACCTGCATGGTGGGTTGCCCTACAGGGGGATTTAAAGTTGCTTGAATCAGTCCAGAGATGGTTTACGAGGATTCCTTTCGCCGCTCAAGGTCGACCCGACTACGAGACACGGCTGCGAGGTTTTGGGCTGTCATCTTTCGAGGAACGTCGTACTAGAGGCGATTTGATCGTTGCTTTCCGAGCTATTAACAACTGTTTTGGTGTGGATCTGAGTCACCTCTTCGAATTTAATACAATCTCCGTGGACATACCTACAAGCTTGCTAAGGAACCATTCCGTACAAATACGCGTAAAAATTTCTTTTCAAATAAGATATTCGATCGATGGACCGGTTTGCCGGGATCTGTGGTTGAATCTACCAGTGTCAATGCGTTCAAGAACGTTTACGATCGGTGGAGAATTCGCGAAGGTGCTCTGTGTAGTGTTTTCATTTTCTTTTGCTGACATTCTCTACATGTTGTTTTTAAGTGCGTTGTCCTCTCTTTAGTTTTTTAGTGGAATATTGCTATTTTGTTTACTGGCTGAGTTTATAGGTTTAAACTTCAACTCTGTATCTTTTTTTAATAATAATAATAATAATAACCATTTGGTAATAATCATTTTGTGCGAACTTCATCTCGTTTCTTCAAAATCATTAGCCAGATTATACCCCTTAGCTAAGTAAGTACTCTTTTTTGTAGCGGCATAGTTATGAGGTTTAAGGCTGGCCTCGATTTCACCCTGAATTCTTCATTAGCGAGTTCAACTTAATGTGCGCTCTCATTTCCAAGATTACATTAATTTTGAACATATAGATTCCTCTCATTAAAGAAAATCTTTTTTCATTCACCTTTTTTTTAGATTCGGCTCCGGTAAAAAAAATGCAGTATTTTGAAATTAAAAAAACTCTGTCTTTCAATTGAAGCATTGACATTGTTACTTCGAACTGAATGGATTTGGGCGTGCAGCTTTCTTGAACTATGACACGTGTTCTTCAATAATCAGTTTCATCCTACTTCAGACGGTTATCTACCAGCTGATTCATAAAACTGTTAGAAATTAGCATGAAGAATGTAGATAAAGTTTATCTTAAGTAATAAATGAAAAAAATCAGTCTCATTCTAGATTACTCAATTATTCCTCACAATTCACCCTTAAACTCATCGTTTTCGAGATATTTCGATGTTGAAACTTCGAGAATTATTCATAGTTCTATGGAACCGTCCTTGAGCTAGTAATGGTCTTGAATAAAGCTTCGCCCTCGTTCAACCAGACCACCGAATATGCCGTTGTTCATCTATTTCGTGACTAAAGCAAAGAAATTAAGTTCCTTTCTCCATGTTTATGGACAGCACTCTCTATAGGATTGATAGATTTTACTAAATATATTTATAGTTAAGTTGAATAAATTCATATAATCAATTTATAAATCGGTAGAATTTGCAGTGTGAGAATTGTCAAGGAAAGAATTGTGTATACCTAAGGTTTACACAATTACAAACAAATACAAACAATTGGATATGGCATGAATATCCTAGTGAAAAATCAATATTTTGATGGTCAAGAGTGAGAAATGTTTTCGTTACAATAATAACTCAAAAAGCACCATATCATAAGCACAAAGTTTGTAAATGACTTTTCTTGAATATGTTTCTTTGAATTCCACGCAATAGATTCATTTTTCTGCAAATCAGAACACCGTACGAGATGGTGGTGATCACACAAACAAAGTGCATGTAGAATAGGTGACCGCTTTGGAAACAATTTTGAAAAAGCGCCTAACAGCTACTGACATCAGGTCAGTATTACTCTAGAATTTTTTTATTCCTTCAGATATCGAGTAATTGCGTTGCGGATATTAACTATAGCGATGATTTCAAAAGCGCCGTTCTTTGCTCATAGTCACCTCACTTTCACAAGTGTGTATATCTTGGAAGCATTGATTCCTGCACATGCCACTAAGAACGCTTTCCATTGGAACTTCTCATGATTTTTGCGCGCATGTTCTAGGGAAACAGCGTGCAATCGTTTTGTTCAAATCTCTGTAATTTTCGATGATTGAGCTGAAAATGGTCTCAAACGACTAGATTGGACTCACTGATGACGAATCCGGTGTCAAAACCGATTCTGTTTGACCGGCCGTGGACACGATAACTGTCGAACGCTAGCAACTTGAAACTTTCAGGGTAGGTCACGCATGGGAGTTCGTTAATGGGCCAAATATTTCCAACAATCTCGGAGTTTTGAAGTAATTTTTTTTTTATTTCAGAAACTGTTTGAGCGATTGGATTCAAACATGGCAATTAGATGGAGTATAACGACGCGCAACTATTAAGCCAAATTTTGTTGGGATCTTACTGTCAGTAAATTTCAAAATAATTTTTTGTCAAAATTTTTTACCAAAGTTTTTTTTCCGAAAACCGTTTATCATATCCAAAAAAAAATCCAGTCGGAGTTTGAGCTTCATATTTCACAGCAGTGTACCAAATTTCAGTTCGATACGTTGATAAGTTTAGGAGATATCGGGAAAAAATATGTCAAATTTCGAGGTTATCATCTCGATATTGTTGTTTTTTTCGGCATAACTCGAGAAATACTAATTCAATCCTGATTAAACTTCGCAGCTAGTTTGAAGATGCTGAAAGACAACTTTATGCGAATTTTCGTGATGATCGTGGCATTAGAACAATCTCATAAAAAAACTTCTGTGATTTTCTTATCATATCATCCTCATTAAATTCTGTATGAACCTTCGAACTGTAATTTTTCGATGGAGTACTGGATTTCAATTCGATCTGATCTGAAGTTTTGGAAATATTGGGAAAATAAAATTTTGAATGGTTATATCTGCGGAATCATTGAGTGGATTTCACCCATTCACGAATTCGGCCTTCGTAATTAAGGCCAAGCCTTCTCTACATATATCGAGTTTCTCAGTTGTTTCTTTCAGAAGTTATTGTGTTTACGCAGTCGGCCGTTTGGCCGAGGTAACCACAATAACTTCCGGAAGAAACGACTTAGAAATTCGATATTCGTAGAGTAGGTTTGTAACGAAGCAATTCTTTGTTTAATTTTCGTTCCGCTGAATCGAAAGAATACTGACACATATGTATGTGCGGTATGTCGCGAGTATCTTTGGTCAACAGATGGGCGTGGCCAGGCTCAGCAGTGCTGGCGGGTATAAATTCGCGTGCGTAATTAGGTCAAAGGAAGTCGTTGAAGCGACAGTGTGACCACCGATCCGACACCGCCGAAGAAGTAAGTAATCCCAGAGGTTCCGCATGGGCAAGGTATTAGGGTAAGACCATATATTTTCTCTTTGCTGGTATTATTGTATTATTCGCCTCTATTCTTTCTCACCTTTTCCTATCCTGCATTGCTCAAGGCCTTCGAGGTCGTGTAGTAGCTTGAAACGGCCTATATGACTTTAGGGGTCTTAGAGTGTGCAAGGGTGTGTATGCTAGCTTGAAACGGCGCATCATGCACCCTTGTATCGTTCCTACCAGCCGCCCGAATTCCTCAGGATTGTGTAGTAGCTTGAAACGGCCTGCATGACCCTTTGGATTTCAGGGTATACAGGGATGTGTGTGCTAGCTTGAAGCGGCGCATTATGCATCCCCGTATCCTTCCTACCACCTGACTGCCCGAATTCCTCAGGATTGTGTAGTAGCTTGAAACGGCCTGCATGACCCTTTGGATTTCAGGGTATACAGGGATGTGTGTGCTAGCTTGAAACGGCGCATTATGCATCCCCGTATCCTTCCTACCATCCGACTGCCCGAATTCCTCAGGATTGTGTAGTAGCTTGAAACGGCCTGCATGACCCTTTGGATTTCTGGGTATACAGGGATGTATATGCTAGCTTGAAACGGCGCATCATGCATCCTCGTATCCTTCCTACCCACCGACCGCCCGAGTTCCTTAGAGTTGTGTAGTAGCTTGAAACGGCCTGCATGACACTTTGGGTTTCGGGATATACAGGGGTGTGTATGCTAGCTTGAAACGGCGCATCATGCATCCTTGTATCCTTCCTACCGACCGACCGCCCGAGTTCCTTAGAGTTGTGTAGTAGCTTGAAACGGCCTGCATGACTCTCCGGAGTTCGAGATATACAGGGATGTATATGCTAGCTTGAAACGGCGCATCATACATCCCTGCAGAATCCTTTCCGTAGCTTCACCTATCAATCCCCGTAATTATGCCAGCAGGTTTTAGGTTCTTTTATTTACCATTGTCATATATTTTGCCCATGTTAAACCTACCGCTTGTTATTACTGTAGATTGCTTTGTATCTATTTTCCGCACGCACTTTCGCTTCATCCCGGCTTCCACCGCATCATTCCGCATTTAACTTCGCTTACTTTACCATTTTCACTCATTCGGTAGATTTCTAAAGGTTCGTACCCAGGTACCGTTTTAAATGCATGTTACATCCCGCTTCTGCTTCTGCACCGTTTGCTCACCCTTTCACCCTGCATACCATCCGCATGTAGAAAAATTCACCGAATAGAGGTTTTATTATTATTATTATTGTGTGTTTTATTTTCCTGGATAACATCTTGACATACCTACTCAGAGACAGAGGACTACTCCGACTTCTACGAACATCCGAACCCTGGACATAACCTTCTCTGATTGTAGCTCCCGGACCCCTGTGGGATACCGCCCACAGGTACCGAGTGTCCTCAACACTATAAACTAGAGGTGGCGCCCGAGGTCTCTATTTTCGGAGAAAAGGTTAGCAACAAATGGAGACACTGAGGGAAAGGACGTCACAAATGGCGCCCGAGCAGGGACCCTTGTTCGCAGATTGTTGCTGAAATCCGCCGAAATATCCCTGACGACTGGATGGAAAAAAGGGAGAGCAAGTGCAGAGGAGCCGAGGAACCAACCCGTTCTGAATCTACCACCGAGCATCTGGACGAAGCTTTGAAGATGAGTGAGTACCGATTACCGATCCGATCTAACTCCGACCGCAATCCGACCGCATTCCGACCGCTATCCGACCGCATTCCGACCGCATTCCGACCGCATTCCGACCGCAATCCGACCGCATTCCGACCGCAACTCGACCGAAATTTCCCAGAAACGAGATTCAACGGACCAGGAGGACATCGAAAAATGCCGAGCCAGAATAGGAGTTGTATTGCGCAGGATCATGGCGAACTCCCACCACCGACATCAGAGGGGGAAAATGATATATAAGGAGTCGTCCAGAGGAGGAGAGGACAGTAGCTAATTCGCGAAGGAAGAAGAAGCAAGTGATTCAAATTCGGTACCGACCTACAAGTGAACCAGAACCGTGAAGATGACCAGCAACGCAGAAGGAACCCTACCGACACCCACCGCAGAACCCAGCACCAGTTGGATCTACAAGCTGAAGAAGGAAGAGCTGGAGACAGAATTGGACAAGTTCCGCCTCAACCCAGAGGGGACCGTAGAGGAGATGAGGAAGAGACTCTCCAGATTCATAAAGAGTGGACAGGCCACTCCGAACCCGTCAACCCAGGCAGGACCGCCAGCATTTCCAGTGGTGCCACCATTGACCGTGAACACATCCAGCCCTGCCAGCACAAATCACCCCGAACCGATCGATTTGCGCAAGTACGGCGTCCACTTCAACGGTACAGGAGATCCGGCCGCATTCCTGGAAGGATTGGAAGAGATCCGCACCCAATTACACTTGGACCCGCAAAAGATCCTGGCCGGAATACCACAGATTCTGACCGGAGACGCATCTCTATGGTTCCGGAATAACAAGCGAAGCTTGGCGACCTGGTCTACTTTCATCGAAGCTTTCAAGACGTTCTATTTTCCGACAGACTACTACGTAACCTTGGAGGAAGAAATCCGCCGACGCCGCCAGAAGCCCGGAGAAGCCGTCACAAAGTACATAACGGACCTCCAGACGATGATGAGGAGACACGGAGGGTACGACGAGGCACAAGAATTGTCAATGCTCCAGAGGAACCTATTACCCGATTACCGGCAAATGCTATGGAGTCAAGGAATCAACGACATATCCACGTTCCTGAGGAAGGTCCGTGAAATAGAGACCCTGAAGGCAGAAATCCGATGCCAGAATAGGACACCTGCATCACATGAATCACCGAGTGGACCGACAACACCTAACCGACCGCGGCCAGCGCATCAAGTCAGATCAACCCCCCCGACCAGGTCCTTACTTTGCTGGAGATGCGGACAAGCAGGCCACGTAAGGGGCGACTGCCGGAATCCATCAGTGATATTTTGTTCTAGATGTGGAACAAAAGGAGTGATGAGCAAGGATTGCGACTGTCCCAGGCCGGAAAACTGAAAAGGGCACGGTTTGTCGCGAGGCCATACCCGACCCTTGTACCCTCCGCCTCGTGTGCCACCGCCGAACTCTTTATGTAGACCGCCGCCCTCATCTGGAAGTCGAGATATTGGGGAAGAAATTCCGAGCCTTGCTGGACACTGGAGCCTCTAAGTCCTACTTTGGTGATGCCGTGAGGGACCTATGTAAGATCCAGAAGCTGCCCACAATAAAGGAGAAGATGCCGAACGCCCTCTTGGCCGATGGGAGAATAGTAAGAATACCGTTTGCCGTAGATATCCCGCTGAAGATCCAGGAGGAAATAGTCCAGATGTCACTCATGTATCTACCCCGAGCGAATCATGATATTTTACTGGGGATGGATTTCCTGATTGAGAACGACGTTCAGCTACGTCCGGCCACGGGTGAAATCCTACTTAACAAGAAAGTGCCGCATACCCAGGATGTGAACATGATTGCCGAGGAGAGTGTAACGGACCAGTGTACAACCCCCAACTTGGAGCTGACACCGCAAGAACAAAAACGGCTTCAGGAATTTTTGGCGGAGGAACTGGCCAAGTTCGAGCGCATTGAAGGAACGACACCTTTGGTAGAGCACAAGATTCACCTCCTGAAGAAGGAACCGATAAAGCAGCGCTACCGACCGCAAAATCCGAAGATGCAGAAAATCATCAATGAAGAGGTAGACCGAATGTTAGCCGAAGGAATTATTGAACCCTCCAATAGTCCTTGGAGTAGCCCGATCGTCGTTGTCAAGAAGAAAGATGGAAAACCCCGTTTCTGTATCGACTTCCGACAGGTGAACGAAGTTAGCCGTAAGGATGCATACCCACTACCGTACATCTCCGCAATACTAGACCGTCTCCGCACCGCGAAGTATATCTCCAGCATAGACTTAAAGCAGGGCTATTGGCAGATTCCACTTGCAAGAGAATGCCGACCGATCACCGCCTTCACCGTACCCGGTCGTGGACTATTCCAGTTCAAGGTTATGCCTTTTGGGTTACATTCCGCCGCCGCAACTTTCCAACGGTTGTTGGACTGTATTATCGGACCAGACATGGATCCCCGGGCTTTCGCCTATCTAGATGACATCATCGTATTAGGAGAAACTTTTGAGGAGCATTTAGATAATCTGAGGGAAGTGTTCCACCGTTTACGAGCAGCCAATCTCCAACTCAACCCTGAGAAATGCGAATTTGGGAAACGTTCTCTTAAATACCTGGGACACGAGGTCACATCCAAAGGAATTGGCACTGATCCAGACAAAGTCGCAGCGATCTTAGAGATGAAACCACCGACCACGGTCCGTGCCTTACGACGTTTTTTGGGAGTTTGTTCCTGGTACCGGAGATTTATACCCAATTTCTCAAGGATCGCAGCACCTCTGACAAGTTTACTCAAGAAAGGTAAAAAAATGGTCATGGTCCGACGATCAACAAAGTTCATTTCAAGAACTCAAGAAGTGCCTCACGGAGTCACCTGTACTAGCCTGCCCCGATTTCAGCCGACCGTTTCAGTTACAAACAGACGCTTCGGATGAAGGCTTAGGAGCGGCGCTGTTACAACACCAGGATGGACATGACCGTATAATTGCCTACGCTAGCCGCACATTACAGCCTGCTGAACGAAATTATTCTGTAACCGAAAAAGAATGTCTCGCCATCGTATGGGGTATAGAGAAAATGAGGCCTTACCTGGAGGGTTACCGCTTTACCGTCATCACCGATCATCAGAGTTTGAAGTGGTTACATTCTATCAAGAGTCCGACCGGACGGATTGCCCGCTGGAGTGTTTTCCTACAACAGTACGATTTCGACATCAAATACCGGAAAGGAGTATTGAACAAGGTTGCCGATGCTTTATCCCGAGATCCGCTGCCCGAACCAACCGCTTCCGTGCAAACCGAGGGTACCAACGACAGAAAGGCGGAGACAATCACCCGAAACCAGTGTCCGTGGTACGATAAGAAAATGAAAGAAGTCCAACAGACACCCGAGAACTTTCCGGATTATTCCATACGTGGAGGGAAATTATTTCGACACTTCTGGGACTTCAGCGACCTCAAGGAAGAAAAGGACACCGATCCTTGGAAACTATGTGTACCAACTTACCAACGTACAACTGTACTACAAGAGAACCATGACGTACCCACAGCCGGACATTTAGGCATCGCCAAGACCGCCGCGCGCATAGCTCGGTGCTACTATTGGCCGAACATGTACCGTGAAATCAGCAAGTACGTTCGAGGGTGTACAGTCTGCCAGTCTTACAAACCGTCACAACAACAACCACCCGGAAAGATGCAACCGAATCCAGTCTCCAAACCCTGGGAAACTGTAAGCACCGACTTGATAGGACCGCTTCCCCGGTCTTCTAAAGGAAATAGCTATTTAGTTATGTTCCACGATCGGTTTACCAAGTGGACCGCATGCCGACCGATCCGCCGAGCAACTGCCGTCGCTGTGAGCAAGGCACTCTACGAGGACATCATCACACGTTTTGGGTGCCCCAGGACCATCATCTCCGACAACGGGTCACAATACGATAGCAAGGTTTTTAAGGGAATGTTGGAGGAAATGGGAATTCAACACCGAGTTACCCCTGTCTATACACCGCAGTGTAATCCGGTCGAGAGGACGAACAGAACCATGAAGACTATGATCGCACAGTTCTGCGAGAACAATCACAAACGATGGGACCATCATCTGCATGAACTCACCTTCGCCATAAATAGTTCTCGACATGAGTCAACAGGTTTCACCCCCGCCTTTCTGAACTTTGGCAGAGAATTAGAGGCGCCAAAAACTATCTACAGAGAGGCCACTAAGAATCCCACAGAAACGAGCGATGTCGAACCGTGTCCAGTTTCCCTGCAAGAACGCACCGACCGCTTGGAAAGACTTCAGGAGACCTTCATTTTGGTACGCCGTCAACTAGCTCAGGCCTTCAATAAGCAGAAGAGGTACTATGATCTCCGTCGCCGGGCTTGGAGCTGTCATCTAGGTGATAGGGTGATGAAACGGGAGCATCCTCTTTCGCGTGCTGTTAATGATTTCGCGGCGAAGTTAGCCCCCAAATACACCGGACCGTTTACCGTTTGCCGAGTCATATCGCCAGTAGTGTACGATTTGCGGGATGAAGCAGGAAAAGTAGTTCGGAGAATACATGTTAGAGATCTCAAACCCTACGGTGAACCGACCAATTATGTTACAGACGATATGCCGAAGTCGACTAAGCCGCTAAAGATGAGGGCACCTCCGAAGCGAAGGGAACAGAAACCGCTGTTCCCCGACCTCGTGGTGCCCAGGTTAATAAGCCCCCTTCCGCCGACTCCGCCGCCGCCGCCGACCAGAGAGGAGCTTGTAGAACGGTTTGGGCAGCTGTTGGAGAAGCTACCCCCAGGCCCTGATAATTGGACGCCGGACGTTTGGGCTTTAGCCAAAATAATCCGTCCGCATGATTGGCCGCCCGGAAAATACTTCCGATTGAAATTGACCGTCGGACCTGAGACGAAATGGGTCAAGATCCCCGCCGCCCCCTGAAAAATATTTAATTTCTATTTTTTTTGTTTTGTTGCTTTTGTTGTTAATATAAAGGAAAACCGAACCGTCTTTTTCTGTGTCTTAACCCTCCCGTGTATGTCTTACAGATCCGACAATGGCTGATAACGTGCTGGTTCTGCAGGAAGAAGTGGAGCTCGAGCCAGGCACCGCCTCGGGCGACGACGGCCGCCAGACCAACCCGGATACCAGGAAGGACGAAGGGAAACCCGCACCGAAGAAATCCGATCCGCTTTACCTCCCGGTAAACCAGTTCCCGCTATGCTGGCGTTGTGGATATCCTGACCACAACCGTAGGACTTGCCAGAGACCCGCGCTGACCTTTTGTTCCAGGTGTGGACGAGTGGGAACCCGCTCGGACCAGTGTAGGTGTCCTCCGAAGAGAACGACAGGAACACAGCCAGTACTTCCACGCTCCAGGGACCAGGGAGTGCAGTGCGAACTCATCCGGGTGATGGCTTCCGGTAGCCCAGGGTGGAATTTGGACAAATAAGGTTTTTTTTGTGTTTTATAAGTGAATAAAGATTTTGGTTTTGACTATATTTTCTAGATGATTTAGCATTGTGAGGTTTAGGTATTTGAAAAGAGGAAACTCGTTTCCTCTTTTCTATCCGAAGAAGGAGGGGGATGTAACGAAGCAATTCTTTGTTTAATTTTCGTTCCGCTGAATCGAAAGAATACTGACACATATGTATGTGCGGTATGTCGCGAGTATCTTTGGTCAACAGATGGGCGTGGCCAGGCTCAGCAGTGCTGGCGGGTATAAATTCGCGTGCGTAATTAGGTCAAAGGAAGTCGTTGAAGCGACAGTGTGACCACCGATCCGACACCGCCGAAGAAGTAAGTAATCCCAGAGGTTCCGCATGGGCAAGGTATTAGGGTAAGACCATATATTTTCTCTTTGCTGGTATTATTGTATTATTCGCCTCTATTCTTTCTCACCTTTTCCTATCCTGCATTGCTCAAGGCCTTCGAGGTCGTGTAGTAGCTTGAAACGGCCTATATGACTTTAGGGGTCTTAGAGTGTGCAAGGGTGTGTATGCTAGCTTGAAACGGCGCATCATGCACCCTTGTATCGTTCCTACCAGCCGCCCGAATTCCTCAGGATTGTGTAGTAGCTTGAAACGGCCTGCATGACCCTTTGGATTTCAGGGTATACAGGGATGTGTGTGCTAGCTTGAAGCGGCGCATTATGCATCCCCGTATCCTTCCTACCACCTGACTGCCCGAATTCCTCAGGATTGTGTAGTAGCTTGAAACGGCCTGCATGACCCTTTGGATTTCAGGGTATACAGGGATGTGTGTGCTAGCTTGAAACGGCGCATTATGCATCCCCGTATCCTTCCTACCATCCGACTGCCCGAATTCCTCAGGATTGTGTAGTAGCTTGAAACGGCCTGCATGACCCTTTGGATTTCTGGGTATACAGGGATGTATATGCTAGCTTGAAACGGCGCATCATGCATCCTCGTATCCTTCCTACCCACCGACCGCCCGAGTTCCTTAGAGTTGTGTAGTAGCTTGAAACGGCCTGCATGACACTTTGGGTTTCGGGATATACAGGGGTGTGTATGCTAGCTTGAAACGGCGCATCATGCATCCTTGTATCCTTCCTACCGACCGACCGCCCGAGTTCCTTAGAGTTGTGTAGTAGCTTGAAACGGCCTGCATGACTCTCCGGAGTTCGAGATATACAGGGATGTATATGCTAGCTTGAAACGGCGCATCATACATCCCTGCAGAATCCTTTCCGTAGCTTCACCTATCAATCCCCGTAATTATGCCAGCAGGTTTTAGGTTCTTTTATTTACCATTGTCATATATTTTGCCCATGTTAAACCTACCGCTTGTTATTACTGTAGATTGCTTTGTATCTATTTTCCGCACGCACTTTCGCTTCATCCCGGCTTCCACCGCATCATTCCGCATTTAACTTCGCTTACTTTACCATTTTCACTCATTCGGTAGATTTCTAAAGGTTCGTACCCAGGTACCGTTTTAAATGCATGTTACATCCCGCTTCTGCTTCTGCACCGTTTGCTCACCCTTTCACCCTGCATACCATCCGCATGTAGAAAAATTCACCGAATAGAGGTTTTATTATTATTATTATTGTGTGTTTTATTTTCCTGGATAACATCTTGACATACCTACTCAGAGACAGAGGACTACTCCGACTTCTACGAACATCCGAACCCTGGACATAACCTTCTCTGATTGTAGCTCCCGGACCCCTGTGGGATACCGCCCACAGGTACCGAGTGTCCTCAACACTATAAACTAGAGGTGGCGCCCGAGGTCTCTATTTTCGGAGAAAAGGTTAGCAACAAATGGAGACACTGAGGGAAAGGACGTCACAGGTTTGGGGCTCGATTACGAGGTCGAATTTGTGAATGGGTGAAACCCGCCCAATGATTCCGTAGATATAACCATTCAAAATTTTATTTTTCCAATATTTCCAAAAATACAGATTAGATTGAATTCCAGTAATTTATTGAAGAAAAAAATCTGAAAAAGCACTTCCGTGAATGCTGCAGCTTTTGCGCGCAAGTTCAAATTCGTTGCCGAAGCGGTCATCTACATTGAACATGCGCGCAAAAGCTGCTGCCTTCACGGCAGTGCTTTTCTAGATTTTTTAGACTAGAAGCATATTTCTGATACGGGCAGATTTTTGTATTGTCAAACAAGCTGCTCAGTTTTATTCTGATTGAATGAGTATTGAATTAATATTTTTTCAAATATTCCGGAAAAACGATATCGAGAAAAAAAACACAAAATATCACATATTTTTTCCTGAAATCTCTAGAAACTATAGTCGTATCGGAAGGAAATTTGGTACACTACTGTAAAATATGACGTTTACGGTATAAACAGTAGCTCTCTTCGGATTTAATAAACAGCTTCCGAAAAAAAATTAAATTTTGCTGGAATTTTTCCTTGAAATTCACTGACCGTGTGATCCCAACGGAAATCCGTGAAAAGCTGTGCTTCGGCATGCTTCAACTAACTTTAGAGTTTCAATTCAATGGCGTGAGTAGTTCCTGAAATATCAGGATATTGATCTCGAAACTTCAAATTACCATAACTCCGAAACCATTTGACCGATTTGTACCATTTACGAATTTAACTACCGCAGTCTAATGCGCGTCCTTATCTGATAATCTGAAAAAAGTCGCTAGCTCGCTTCATTCGATTGCTATCGTGTCGTCGGCTGGCCGGAAGGCCTGCCGGACAGAATCGATTTTGAAAACCGAATTCATCATCAGTGTGTCCAACCTTGTCGTTCGAGACCATTTTCGGGAAAAAATTCGGAAATTACAGACCTCCGGACAAAACGATAGCACGCAGTTCCCCAGAAAATGCGCGAAAAAATTAGGCATGTCATAGTGCCTTTGCTTTAAATCTTCAAATGAAAAGCAATGCAAGTATGAGATAGAAGATGCCACCTTACCCATACGAAGATGAAAGGAGACATATATAACATCTCTATCATCTATGAGTGAATAGAAATAGGTGGAATTTTATTTTTAAGTGATATTGGCAGATCTGGCGTCCTCCATATTCATTATACAACAACTACATTAACGGGAAATAGGACCAAGAACAGAAAGATGTAACAAGTTTCCTACAGTGGGAATGTTTCGCACAAGTGGCCTTCTGCTTCCTCGAGCCTGCAATTTATTCAGACTTATGTGGTACAACAGTTTTTTCCTTTCATATCAACATAATCAAAAACTTGGTAGAAATCCAGAACATCCAGCATCCAGAAAACCAATGATATTCATTGTTTTCTAGATGCTGTTCATCTGAAGTTTTCGGATTTGTTGAAGTGATACATTTCGCTCATGGTATTATGGAAGAAAAAAAAAAGTTGTACTGTATAAATCTGTATTAATTAATATAAATGCATGATGAAGCCGAAGGTCACTTTTGAGAAACGTTACCACTGATGTGATAAAGGTGTAACATATTTCTGTTCCTATTTTCGGTTAATGTAGTTTATTAATTTTATTTCAAGTAATCAATTTTGTCAGGTTATCGCGAAGGTTATGTCTAAATGGTTCTTCAGATTCAAGCAACTCCAGTAAAAATGTAAGATTAGGCTGAAATAGCCACTTTTTCATCGAAATTGGCTATGTATTCCTGGTAGAACTGGCAATATTCATGTTATGTGCCCAAAATAATTACTAGTCAGACTATATCCTCCATTGTTTCAAATATCTCACGAAGTGTTTCGATTGGAGTAATTGCATTAGCTTTTATAGACATGTAGTCTATGGCGTTGGGTTTTTCAGTGATTGGAATGTCATCTGTCAGACAGTAACATCATGAATTCTGGTTAAACCTTCAACTTGAATGTCGTCTGTACCATCAGTTGAAATGACTCTGCGATATCTATCACCCTTCATCGTAACACTCATATCGTTGGTAAATATGTGAATATGTATAGTATTGATGGATCAAAATAATCTACACAATTAATTCTAGATGAACCTAAATCAAGCTCAGCAAGAAAAGGAAACAAATATGGAACGAATCGAAGAAGCAAGCCAACAACTTACTGTCAATTTTGAGAATACCAAATATATAATCGAAGATTTTATATCAGAAATTGTACGATATTGTTATGATTATGGAGTTATTAGAGATCCAAAGCATTTATTCGAGTTAACAAATGATTTTTGGCACCATTTTCGTGAAGAATTATGCGAAATCTCCACAAATTGTTCTCGCCTGGCGAATGAAATTTTTGGCATGATTCGGAAATTGTCCTCAGATATTTCTAAATTAGCTACGTCAATATATGTGTCAGCGAGAAAAACAAAGGCTGTAGTATTTGGAATAAATATAGTATTCAGAATTGGATAATGAAAACCACTTCAATTATTGAATCAAATTCATGAAAGAATGTAGGGATATTGACGAATTTACTTACTGCCTTCTGTTACGCCGCGGATTTTTGAGGGTTATTAGATAATTCTCATATATTCTATAGTATGCCATTCAAGCACCCGTTTGCGCGTTATCATTTCACCCAGAAGTCTGAATATTCCATACTTCTTGCCGAAAATGATCTTGAACAACTTGTTTGGAGTCAATATTGAAAAAATCGATGTCAATTCTGTCACAATAGTTTCCGAATAAAACGACTTAGTGATCTGATACTACCATGCGGTGGGTATGGCATCAGGAACCAACTTCACCAACCAGCGAAATCGGCCAATCAGTTATCTTTCCCAATATCTCGGGAAGTACTGAATAGATTTCTCAAAACTCTAGTACAACTAGAGGTGCCTCGAACTCGCAGATACTTCTTCCTATGATGCACGAAACCCCAGCTTTACAATTTATTTCCCTCAAATCTAAGGGACATTGACAATAATAAGAAATTTAAAATGGGGATTAAGGTTTTCATTATAAATAACAAATATAAATTTTTTTAATGTACTTCAATTTTTGTTTATAACATAAAAGAAAAAATGATTGGAAAGCACTGACGTGAAGTCACCAGCTTCTACGCGCTTGTTCACATTGCGAAATGGTGACTTATATAATTATTATTATTATTATTGTTCATCAGTGGGTCCAACCTAGTCGTTTGTGGCCAATGTCGGCTCAAAATTCTAAAATTACAGTCATCGAGACGAAATGATAACGCGCTGTTCCCTAGAACAAGCGCGTGAAAAGATAGAAATGGACTTGTTTGATCGCTTTGCTTTTCCCTTCTGCTTCTGCTGTTGTTTCTCATCATCATCATAATATGACTGTGATTGTTGTTAATTTCCTTACTCATTTTCTCTTGGGAGGTTTGGAGTGAAAACTGGTATTAAGTTGTTTATCTATTTCCCATTTCTCGAGAGAAGATATAAACTATATATAATTTACACATATAATGGATATACGAATGTAGAGACATATGTGTGAATGAATTGAAAAATTGATCTAACTGGAACTTCGTGATTGGTTGAAGAATAGCAATGCGAACTTTAAGCATAATCGAGAATTATATCATTGAAGGAACTCTGGAATTGTTTTTTTTTGGAAAACTTTTCTCAAATTTCCATGAAATCTGCTGCAGACCATTTCCGCAAAGTTATGAAGACATATGACGAGTTTTCGTGAAAATAAGTGACCTATTCAGTAATGACTTGCAACAAACTCGTTTGATTTCTTTTATGAAATTTATTTGGAATCAATTATTGGAATGTGAGGTCCCTATTCTATCTTTCCAATCTGCTTTCTCGATGAGCGCTATCCACTTATATCTGAGCGACTATCTGAATTTCATTCGCGAATTTATTATAAATATATATCTTACTTTTCGGCTATAATCCTGTCATTATGAAGGCAGTATCCGTACCCCAAGAGTACTACCGCAGGCTTTCATACTGTACATCTGGATCCAACTGTCATCTCAGTACCGTACCACAGACCACAGGGTATGTTATCTGCAGATTCGTCACCGAAAAATGGAAGGTATTATTTGATTACGGTATTTTACGACAAAAATAATATTTAATTCATCGTAAGGTACGATTTTGATACGATTGTGACCAAGAAGGTCAACTGAAAATGTAGGTAGCTTCCGATTTGTTTTAATGTGTGTGTTGCTGTAGTTATTTTGTATATATATATATATATATATATATATATATATATATATATATATTGTTCATAACTGTAGTGTAAATGTTTCAGAGCCCCGAAAAAGATTCCAAATAAATCGAAACGTCGGAATTTTTTCCAAAAAAGCGTTCAGTTGTATTGACCTACACCCGTTAAACTATTCATTTTGATCCAACTTTCGTCCGAAATTATTATCCCTTTAAAGCATAAATGAAAAATATTGCCAGGAACGTGGACAATTTATTAATACTCACCACGAAAATACATAAGTTTCAGATACCAGGAAACTAAAGATTATTAACCAATATTCTGTACTATAAAATGCAGTCAAAATTAAAACTCTCAAAGAACATCTCTCAAACTCCAAGAACTCCACCAAAAAAGTATAAGCAATCCCAGTCTAAAATTTAACCTAAACAATATAACATAGAGTATAGAGCATAGACTGTACAGTGCACTAGACCACAGACATTCTGTCAAAAACTGACAATGAAAAAAAGAAAACATAGACAAAGCTATTTTTAAAATGTCATCCTGAAGAATTATTAAATTTATACATATCATACGATCTCAGAACAAAAGTTTTTTGTTGGACATGACGTGATATTATTTTTTTATGAGATCATATTTCTGTTGATGATTTGTATAAATTTCATAATTCTGTAAAATTAAATTTGAGAAATAGTTTTGTTCATTTTTCCCCTTTTTTAAATTGTCAGTGTTAGTTTGTTGGCAAAATGTCAGTGGTTTAGTCCACTGTACCATCTATGCTCTATACTCTATCATTGAGTTTTCAAATACCTAGAGGGGAAACGTAGTTCAAATATTTGTAGCCAGTTTTTGGCGAAGTTCCGTATCCGGTTCATAGATGCCGCAGTTGTGCTTCAGAATAAATATATTTTTACCCTATTGCGCCTAGCGGAGGGTAGATTAACTGTTGGGATTGCTCATAATTTCCACCAGAGGACCAGTTATAACGACCAGGGCCGGCCCTATTCAGGATGTTTTCGAAAATTTTATCTTGTAATTTCGCATTTTGCGAATGTTTGTTTTTCAATGAGAGAGAGATATTCCTATACGGGGCCTCGTATCATTGAATTACCATAATGTATTATGTCATGCGATTTTACGTAGTTTCCGAAACATGATTTTTCAAGTGTTTTATGTGTTTTCGTCCGTATAAGATTTGAACATTTTATTTTTCAGCTAATATGTGAATTTCGGGATCCTGATTTGCAGTCAGGAGTTTCGAATTAAAATTTCTCTGTTGAACCGATTTTCAATGTTTTTCACTTATGGAAAGCAGTACTTTTTGTGGTGATTATAGGCTATATTAAGTTCGGTGATTCATGACATGGAATCAGGAGCTTCAAGTAAAAGTTTCTCTACTGAAGCGATTCTCAGTTTTGTTCATTTATGGATAATAGGACGTCTCAGTGGTGGTTATAGGCTATATTCAGTACGATAGTTCTTGATGTGGAAGTCAGAAGCTTCAAATTGAAATTTCTCTGTTGAACCGATTCTCAATTTTTTTCCTATTGAGTTTTCAAATACCTACTTATGCTGGTTGCTGATTATAGGCTATATTTAATTCATTATTAATTATTGGTTATTCTGATCAGATGTTCGAAAACCATATTTTATTCGAAAAGGAATGATCGAATATTGAAATCATGAAACAGGTGATGTTCAAAAATATAATTTTTGTAATAACTTCCAGAGAAATGCATTCAAAGGTTTACATTTATCATTAAAGAATACAAAAAAGGCAAAAACTCAAATAATATTATAATATTGATTCATTGGAAATTTAAAATTCGTCCTATTCAGATACATATGCAATATAATATGTTACGATTGGACTCTATGACTATTTACAAAATCTCAATTGTCTATACCGTTCAGATGAATAATTTGCATTTTTAAAAATAAGCTGTGATAAACAAGTCATGGATGAATTGTCCTCGGAACAATTCACATAATATGAACTGGACTCATTAGAGACCTAGATTTTGCGGAAGAAGGAGGAATTGAATTTTATCCTAATGAGATAGATATATGGAATAATATTGGACCATTGGACGGTTTGTTGATTAATTTAATAAGTAGGAGAGAAACCTTGTGCAGAATAAGATCTCGCATTATGAGTAATCGTGAATTCACGAAAATTTCCGTTAAAACGTAAATGGTTCCTGCATAGAAGTATCGAAATGATGCATATTCCAAGCTATAAAACTAAACTGCGCAAGGAGAGAATAAAACTTTCCTGAATTCAATGAGACACTTCATAATACAATATGACACTGAGATGAATAAAGAATTAAATGAAGCACAAAACGCCCCCATTATATATTTGTTGGAGAATATTTAAACACATTTGCGAAAAATGCCAAATAAAATTTTCATATTGAAAATTATTATTATATTAATTGATTGACTGATATTGGTATAACCTATTTTCTTCGAAGTGTGGGAGGTATTGTATAAATACATATATTCTGCCTAAAACTTGGTCCACATTATTTTTAGAATTATCGAAGGAAAAGAAAGAAATTGAATATTTTCAAACAGGCTCAAAAGGAAAGATATTTTAGTCGATTTTGAAAAATAAGAAATTGAATATTTTCAAAGTTCGTTTTATGCATTTTTGAAAATATTCAATTTCCTTCTTTTACTGGTATTCATATCTGTCGATTTTCCTTTAGTTTTTCGTTTAGGTCTCCTATATAATTTAACTCTAACTAATTGTTGCAGTATGTATATTCGATGCTCTTCACAATTCGAATCGAATTTGGTCAACCAATTTTGTATTGATATACATTTTTTCAATTGGTCTAGAATATAATTTTTTATACTCCTTTTTTCCGCTTTGGTTGATAGCACCTTTTCAATAATCAATAATGCGGTTCGTATTATTGAGGTGAAATCAGTTGAGGGGATCTTCAAATGAATTTTTTCGGTTACATTATTATAATTTTTTTCAGAAATATAAACCCCTTTATCTCCAAGTTCTTCGATATTTTCAATGAGAAGTTCTTGTTCGCATTTGTCGCATTTATATTTTTTACTCATATTCCTCATCAAATAACCAGAAAAATAAGCAATAGAGTTATTTTCTAGGTTGTTCTGAGTTTCATCACATTCCTCATTCATTTCAGCCTCGGAAGAATTGGAATTTTCCGATTCAACAGAAGGAGAAATCGTGTTGGTACTGCTACCCACATGTACCTGTTCAATTTTTGAATCGTAAAATTCCTCCTCTTTCCAAAGATGTACATCTTGATCATCTTGGCAGTTGGAGTTTTCTGAATACTTTTCTAAATAGCCAGTAATGATCGACTGCAATCCAAATCTAAAACATCGCGCAGAAGGATTTGGATCATAACCCCTACGCTGTCTAATTTTGGAGAATAAATTCTCAACAGAATCCTGATTGAGGCGACTGGTTATCAAGAAAGGATTGGAATCCTTTTCTTCTTCCCACAGTTGCAGAATACCATTGATAGTCTGAACCAAACCATCAAAACAGTACGGTACATTCTTCTCGACAGTCCAAGACTCAATGAAATCAATTGATTCCATTAATTTTTGGATTGCCGAGGTATTCTTTTCAGACAGCGGACGTCGTCAATAATTGCCATCAAAATTTCCTTGGGAATTCAAGCAGTCAAACATGTCATTCATTTTCAAAATGAAGTTAGCAGTGGAACCGGCACTTGAAGAATTAAGCTCACCAGTTGAAATCACTGTCATCATCGTACAATAAAATGACCTACTAAAAACCTGCGTAGCCAATTTTACTTTTATTTTCTGAAAGGCATTAGGATTTATATGGCTTTCTGATATTTTGGGAAGGGTACGCGAGAGAGAATTCGTCGAATCGATTTCGAACGTTTTTTTTATATCCCCCCATGAGACAATCCTCCCATCGACTAGGATATCTCTTTTCATTAATGAATTTCTCACATTCTTTATGAGATGTGGGGGGTCATAAAGCGCGAAAATTTTTTGTCCGTTGAAAAAAAAGTATGGTTTATTCTTCGATACCTCTAGCATTTTATAAAGTGACCTATTGTTCGAACCTTGATCGCAAACCAAAACATTAATTGCAAAACCCAATTTCTCCATTTCCAATAAACATCTCTCCAGGCATATTTTCAGCTGTCTTCCCACTATCGGTCCACATGACAAATAGTAACCTAGTGGTACAGACCAATTATTACATAATCCTCTGGCCATAAAAACAATAGCATGGAAAGCTTCCCTCGCAGACCTTCCTCCTTCTTGGCCAAAATCTTGAAAGCCCTCTAATATGTCCAGTTTTTCATCATATTCTATGAATTTCTTTAAAGACATTTCATCCATGAGTAGGACACATTGCTTCTCTGTCATGGTCATAACATCTATTTTTGATCTCAGCTTTTTTAAAAATAGGCTGCTAAAACCTGTAGTCAAATTATTCACTTGAATCCAGCTTCTTATTGTTTTAACTGACGGTAAATTCAATTGAATTTTTTTCAATAAAAAATCATAAAGGGCAGGTGATTTATAATACATTGAAAGGCTAATTTTTCTCTCTGAGGTGGAGTTTATGCCTTATCTGCATATACACAAGAGTCTTAACACTTGGAAATAGATCTTTCAGAGAATTTTTCAACTGAACAGCCTCATTCAGACTAGACAATTTATCACTTATTCTGCGGTTTTTTTGTTGTAATGAGCGGCATTTCGAATTTTTTTTTTTGAGAAGATACCTGAGTCTTTTGATCTCCTCATGCAGTTTCTTCAATGTCCTTCTTGATTTCATTTGATTCCTCCTTCTCAATTGAGGACTTTCATCAGGTATTGGTGCATGGGTCATTTTCAGTTCAAGTGGAGACAGTTCTTCATTTGAGCTGGAAGAGGATAATTGGCGATCCAATGTAGTTTCCTTTTTTCTCGCTGAAGGATACGTTCGTACTTGAGCGGAACGGTGTACCTAAAACAATTGCAATAAAAAATTGCGCGGATTTAAAAGGGAGTGAGTATTAGTGATTGAGACTCACCTTTAAATCGTGTTGTTCATCAAAATGTATCGGGATTGCGGTTTTCAACAGTCTTTTACGGAAATTTTTGTCAGTGAATGCGCTATCATCGAAATGTTCTTGACATACTTTCCTGTAAGCCAATTTTTTATGATCTAAATCTGAAAATATACCATAAATGATATTACTACAAATATAATCATTTTGTACATCAGATATTACCAAAATTATTAATTTTCAATCAAATAATCACCTAAAATTTCTGTATTCCCACAGTGTAATATCCACTTTCGACAACGACTCTCGTCTTTGACTGGAAATTTAAAGAATGTTGTTGACTCACTTTGTTCATATGTTTTTGAACATCCGAC
Organism: Myrrha octodecimguttata; assembly: GCA_958510865.1. Classification (NCBI taxonomy): domain Eukaryota; kingdom Metazoa; phylum Arthropoda; class Insecta; order Coleoptera; family Coccinellidae; genus Myrrha; species Myrrha octodecimguttata. The sequence continues at coordinate 20,594,645 of OY294060.1, forward strand.
ATAACTGCATCGTACTGTAGACATTTTTCTGAAAGGTATAAAAAATTAGATAGTAAAATCCGGTCATAAGTTTTTTGAAATGGATTAAACTGGGATATTTGGGCTCTTCACTATCCCGAAAATTTCAAGGTGCCTTCCGTTCGAATGTTTACTTCCAGTATTCTGGGCCGACATATTTTTTTGAAATTTTCATAATTTTGATCATTACGAAATTCACGCGTCATCATTTCCTTTTTGAATACCAAATTTCAGATATATCTAGAAATATATAGTTTCAGAAATATTAGAAAAATATTAAAACACTCCAAAAACTAATAACTATTGGGTCGATTTTGTCAATTAACGAACATATCTGAGATATTTTGGTCCCGAACCTGTTCTGAAAGTTACAACTCCCTAGTTATTACGGCATTGGGTTTACGGTCAGCCGGACGGAATTACCCATTATTACCTCGGGTTCTTCATCAATGAGTCCAACCATTGAGTTTTCAAATGTTTCAGTGGTCCGATCCAAACGTTGAAGAACATATTCGATCCAACATCAAAAAATCTAGAAAAGCACTGACGTGAGGTCAGGAGATTTTACGCGCTTGTTCACATTCAAAGCCATTTCCACGTCAAAATTTCAAACAACGAAATTTGACCTATTTTTTTCCATATAACTCCGAAAGTGAAAATCATATCGAATTAAAAATTGAAACATTGTTGTTGAATACTGATTCCAATGTCTGTGCCTCATTTCGTTGAAATCTGATCAATATTTTCCGAGAAAAACAAATTTTTCAAAAAAATTTCAGACATTTTCGAATAATTCTTTTTTTCATTTTGTAACTAGTAGATCAACACAACATTTTGCACTCAGTTGCACGTTGGTACGTATTTTTCAAGTGATTACGAAGTTTCAATCTGAAGAAACAGAAGCAATCATCTGTTCTTCTTCAGATATCGCGGAAATAACGTTAAAATTCCAAATAACAACGAAATCTGCCATACTTATTTCCTTATTTCTCCGAAGCTTAATATCGGATCTTATTGAAATTTGAAATATCATTGTAAAATACTAACTCAAAGGTCTGGGCGAATAAAATATTTTTTTCAATTTTCTATTAACTGGATCCACACAAAATTCTGCACTAAGTTGCGTATTGGTATTTTTGAACTCATCAACAGAGTTTTGATCTGATCAAATCAATACTTCATGAGATGTCGAATAATTTACCGCAAAATTTCAAATAGGCCTAATTCCGAAAATATTTGCCCGATTCCACCCATTAATGTGATTATTTCCTTCGAAAGTTAGAGCACATACGGACGGACGGACAGAATTGAATTTGACCACGGATTCTTGTGTAATTTTCGAATTTGAAGCCGAAAATGGTCTTATACGATTGGGTTGAACACTCAGGGTGTGCCGAAACGATAACGTAAAAATTACAGAAATTCGGGCGAAACAATACCATGAATTTCCCGCTGTTCCGCTAGGAACAAGCACGCAAAAAAGTGGTAGGTAGGTTTCGAATAATTATTATGGTAAAAATCATATTAGTTTCTGCATCGATATTCGAAAGTATTGAGAAATATCTGCTCTAACGGCATAAAATACAAATTTAGGTCTCAATGCTAACAAGGGTCGTAAAAGGGCAATAAAATATCTGAAAAGACCGGAATGAGTCACTAGTTGCAATTCTCATGAAGTTCGGAGTTTACTAAACCTTTTTCTCGAACAACCGGCCTGTTGTTTATTTCGTCTTTCAGAGTCCTTACCTAGCAAATTATATATAGCATTTCAATAATATTTCAAAATCCGATATGCTAGTTACAATTCAAAGCTTTTTATAACTATATTTTAAGCATTGAAACCACTGGCTGCTCTTATCAGTGCGTCACTATTTCATTAATTATTAACCATCGAGTTTTAAAATATTTGAAAACTCAAAAACCATATTGAAGATTCAATTCATGGAAGCTGAGCGATAAAATCGTCATTCATTATCAGTACATAAAGGAAATTGAAGGATACTTTCATCCTGTTACATCTTTCTACATTTCAAGATAAATACTTTTATGAATTTTAGAATATCTATGAAAATATTTCATTTAAACAGCACAATAAAATATTGAATTATATATGTATGACACACAATGATTTATATTTCAAAAGTACGAGGAAAGCACTGAAGTGGAAAGTGGAACTTATCCGCGAAAGCTCATCTGATCTTCACGAAATATCGACTGAAGATTTAAAATCGCTTTTATAAATCCAAATACAGAATTTAAATTCGGTTAGATTATAGGTTTTGAAAATAATATGCTGCACACGCTAAAACGTATTATCTCGATACGTCTATACGCAATTGTGAAGTGGATTCATTGAGTTTAAAAATATTTGAAAACTCATTGGTAGAATTAAGGTTTCTAATGCTATGAAAAACAAGTTACCGCGCCACAAATTAACATGAAATGTGAGTCAAATAAAATTTTATTAATTCACTTACTTACCTATTTAAACCTGAATTCTCACTTTAGAAATTAATACACTCTTTTAGAACACCTATTTCACAAAATGGTCAAGTAGGTGCTAGAAATGCAGGTAGAATTAAAAGAACAAATCACTTCTTACCTTGTTACCTTTTCGAAAGCATAGAAGATACTTAATTCTTCTTGTTTGAGCATTGAAACTCCATGGTCGCGGTAAACACAAAAAAAACAAAATAAATTTAATTTATTAATTTATTTCATTAATTATTTAAACATTCGATTACTTCTTCAACACACGATTTTCCTGAGGGAATGTGCGTACGGTATAATGCGTGAATTATATCCAAAACTTTAAAATTTCACTCAAAATAAAAAATGAGATAACGGCAGCTTACTATTCACTCATTGAAACCGTGAAATATAAAGAATGCTATAAAATAAACAATATCATCATTGAGTTTTCAAATTTTTTCAAATATTTTAAAAATCAAAGACAATATCAGAATGAGGAGTATCCATTTCAATCCACCCAAAAACAAGGTATTCTGCAAGCTGATATCGAAATGTTCAATTCATAAATGAATACGAAAAAAACAGATTTGGTTTAGTCAAATAATTCAGATAATTTTATGACAGTTCTCAAAATAATTGATAATAATAAATCCAATTTTAATCACGAATGATCAAGGCGTTTTTTATGCGCTTATTATAATGATTTCGACTCAATAAAGATTTTATAATTCAAATTTCTCTATCCCTTTCGCATTGTAACGAGGATCCTTCGTGATAAAATTAATTAATCCAGCCCTGTTTCGGATTCCCATCACCAGAAAGAAAGCGATGTCATTACAGGTTTCTGTGAAAGAATAGACAAGAATATAGACCGTATGCATCTGGTAACTTATAGTTCTCCGGGTAGTTGGTAGGCACCGCTACCCTACGGCACGATATTTTGGCTTCACTTGCTTGAACCACGTTTCCACTCTAGGTATTTGAAAACTCAATGACTCTATGTAACATTGTTTAGGTTAGATTTTAGAATGTGATTTCGAATTTCATGTGCGTTCTTGGTGGTGGTTTTGGAGGTTGAGAGATGTTCTTGAAGAATTTCAATTTTAACTGCATTTTATAGAATGAAATATTGGTTAGTTATCTTGAGTTTCCAAGTATAATAATAATTTGAAAGTTATGTATTTTACAGCCTTGAAAAAGAGAATTAAAATTTTCTGCGTCCAAACGTGACGGTCACGAAACTAACCTACAAATGTTGAATCTCTGAGGTATTTTGTGTGAGGTCAGCTCATCGTAAACCAAAAACCTCCTTGAGATACAGCTCAAAAACTGAACGTTTCGTATAGCAGATTTGGAGTTCAATAACAAAAATCGAATTCATGCAGGGGTATAATCCATTCAAAGATTCCGCAGATAATACATATTCGATATTTCATTCAATAGGTTCTTCAAAAATGTAATGATCGAATTGAAATCTATAGTACTTAGTGAAAAATACGGCTTTGAAATATCATGCGGAATTTTTTGTGTATAGTTATGGTTAGAAAATCGTGAACTGTATCATAAGGAAGTGAAGGGGTTTGTAAGAAATTTTGTATGAGCATTCACACTTTCATTTTGCAAACAAGTATTTACCAAGTACTTTATTTCAATTCCGTTTCAGGAGATCATGAGAAGATAAAATTTCTGATCGATGTATTTATGGAAGCATGAGTTGTATTTCACTCCTGCACCAATGAAAACTTCGTAGTCAATTTGCAAAAAATACTAAAATTACAAATACTGAGTCCAGACGTTATTTACCAAATAACTCTCGAAAAAACAACTCATGGACTTCGAATTCGGAAACCAGGTTTGAAGCTCAATCGCGAGATTTTCAGAGATAAAATCAACCTGGAGATTCCGCAGTTTCATCTATTCGAAAATATTAATTTTTATCCGCTCGAGCAGAAATCTGCTACTCGATAATAAAATGTTCTATAGGAGGGTAGTGCGCAATTCGTCAAATAGTTTCCAAAATTCTAAATTATTATTTCGAAAATCTTTACGATTTAGAAAAAAATTACCCACAAGCTAGCGTCGGCTACCAAGTTCAACTTATATCGAATGCGTATTATCAGTGTTATTCAGGAAATAAATAACATTTATATTAACGAAGTCCATCAAGAGCCTGCTACTGCACTCAGGAAATTAAATTACAGTAGCTTCGTTTTGTTCGGGACGGTTCGAGTATGCCTGATTGCGATTTTTTAGACGCGAAATCCCAATCGCCCCTCCAAACCGTTCCGAAAAGTTCTGAAAGCGGAAGCAAATCAAAGCTGAAGTTACGGTTGGCTGAAAAATGTTGTCCAACTTCAGTTGAATATGTATTCGTCATCAGAGTGTCCAACCTAGTCGTTAATGAGAATTTCCTCGCCAGAAATGAGAAATTACAGACATTTAGGCAAAATGAAAACGCTTTCATTTCTTCCACAAACGCATTGAGAATTGTAGATATATTTCATTTATTAAATATATACGTCACTTCGTTTCCAGTTTCTCTTATTATGGGAAATATATACCTCGAAAATAACGGGGTTACTTTTGAAGGCCAGAGTTTGTTTTCTTCGAGAAAAATGTTGGGTGTAAATGGTTTAAAATATATTTCTCACGGCTATTGGCAACGTTAGAGCATGCAAACTGTGTGCAAGTACCTGACTTTTAGATATTAACGAGGTTTACCGAAAATTGAGTGTGGCTGTGTTGCCGAAGCCGTAATTTACCTACACGTGGTAATGTTTCCTGTTAAAGTTGAGATTCCAAGCATTCTAATATTTGTCGCTACTATTGACATCGTTGCAGCATGCAGATCGTGAGCCTGACCTTGATATGTTTACGAGGTTTTACGGAACTTGAATGTGACTGCGTTGCCGAAATCCTTGAACCCGTAATTACCAGCCCGCGTTACTGTTTTTTCTCGAAGGAAAGAATAGCGAAATCTAAAAAATTGCCATTTTTCTTGAAAATAAGCTGTTTGAAGGAAACTAGTGGACTTTGCCATAAGGAATACTGGAACAAAATTTCAGATATTTTTCGGTGCTTTTTGGGATTGATATAAAATATGACATATGGGTCGTTCCATTTGAAATAAGGAAAATTGTGCTAGTTTTTAGTTCCAACATATGGCAGGCTTTTTTCCATACATTGCATATTATAATTCGATTCTGGGTATACCGTTCGAGAGAGTGAGCAATTTAATATATTCGGCTGAATTGAATTTCGATAGCAGCTTAATAATATCAAATATTCTGATTGACGAATATTGCAAAAAAAAACATGTCAGACGGCATATCTCGAAAACCATTTATATTTTCGAAAAAACTCCTACATGAATAGTTATGAATTCTTCCATTAGTGTGTAAGGTTAATGTACTAAAGAGAAAATTCACACCAAACTTTCAATTACCAGTATACTCTCTGCTATCGATTCCGGCCTTAAAACCATGTGAAAATCGTTTTTTATATGTGTACATGCTATTGTTAATTCTGTATTTTCAGCTGGCCTGAGGAAATCGAAATCGATAGCCGAGAGTATACTGGTAATTAAAAGTTTGGTGTTCAGTTTCTAACAAGTATTCTTATTAAATTGCAAGATGATTCAGTTCTATCATGTTGTCCGAATCAGAAAATTCATGAAAAACATTTGTGTGCGAGTGCTAACTTGGACTGATACCACGAATTGTTACTGCATTTTTGCACTTTTCGAAAAGTAGAACTAAGTTTGAAATTCGATAAAAAACATAAAATTTCACTTTGAACCCGTGAAATTAGGGAAGAACTCTTCATGAGAGAGTTCTCGATGAATGTGATTGTTCTATGTTCATTTCCTTGCGAGAGATCAAACTTTTATCAATTGCCACGTGTATGTCACGTAATTCAAAACATCTGCAGTGTATTTCAACTGTTTTATTTGTTGTCTCAACACAGACGCAAGGCACTGTCGAAAATTCGATTTTTTCATAGTTTGCACCTGAGTTTTATGCACTTGTTGTGAGTAAGGATATTGGAACTTTGGATTTGTGTATTGCAGATGTACCTCTATCGATTTTCGTCCTTTTTCTCCCTTCTTTATTATCGTTGTTTTGATATAAAATGGGAATATCAATAATCGTAATAATTGAAAATTCCAGTGATCGAATTTTTTCATTTTATTTTCAGTTTCGTACATACATTGGACAATTATCTGAGCACGATATCCAAAGATCGATCATTTGAGAAGTCGACTGACAAATAACAGAGTAAAACCAGAATTTCTGAGAAAAGAAGTGGAAACGCGTCCCAGATAATTGAATCTTGTTGAGTTTTCAGATTTATCCACTTCAGTTGCGTTAAATAATCTTGCTACCAGACCGATAAAGCGGGAGTTATTTCGTGAAATATCATTATAATTCCGTAGGTACTCTGTTTTAGGAATGATTTATTCTGCTTTTCGAGTGGAAATAAGTATGTTGCAAGTAGCAAAGTAAGCTCATGAGTATTTACAGTTAAACAACCAGAAACCCTTCAGATAGGGACGAGAATCCCGATTTCAAATCGTTATCTTCTATTCCGCCATTCTCCATCGTTATCTGCAGGAAAGCTGTAGAAACTGAATTGGAATAGGGCTGCCAACGGAAGAAACAATGGATTCGGAGATTAAGAGGATTTGGAATGATGAAAAATAAATAAAATTTCTGGCAGTGTGGGGAAGCAATGAATTTCAAAGAATGTGGCAGCCTTAACATCTGAGGATGATGTATCATCAAACAGATATAATACAATTTTATATTTTTTATAAATGGTTTGTAGCTACCGAGATCAAATTCATGAATGAGTAAAATCCATCAAAATATATCATTCGGAGGACATAGTCATTGGGAAAGTTATTTTCTTTATATTTCGCCAAATACTTCCAATCCAAATTTGATATCTGAACTAATCCTTCTGTAAATTATCAGCTCATGAAACAGGTTGAAGTTTATTTGATGTTTTGATAAACTACATTTCATTTTCTCTTGTAACAGTCCTCAAAACCCCCTAAAAACTGCTAAATGTTTCGCAACTTGAACAGAGTGATTTCAATTAATTTATTGTGAAAACTCATATCAGATGGCTATATTTCGATTATTACTCCTAGAGTCCCCTTCTGCGGAAGTTACAATATTCATGGTCAGCCGTACGAACACAATGAATTCAATTTTTAAGTTTTTCATCCTATTGGTCCATTAACAGACCTAACTGACACATCTTGGCTCCATACGAATTTGATAATTCCAAGAATTCAGTTTATTACCTACAAAAGTTAGATCACATGCGGATGGCAGACCAGACAGAGTCCAGTCTAATAGCTTACAACCATTTTCTTGTCAAGATTCAAGAATAACAAATATTTAACCAAAATGATCATGCGTTTTTACAAACAATAAAAGCACAAAATGAATGTACACTTTTTTCCAGTACCTATCGCAAATAACATAATGGAATTTCACCACAAGCTTGAAGAAAATGTAATGTTATGGAGCACTCGTACTTTCGCGCTACGGACTCGAAGTGAATATGTATCACAAAGTCAATTATTATAGCATAAAATGTGAGACATTTGAATAAGTGAATAATTATATTACCGACATAATTGACCAGAATATAATTCATTTCCTTATGTGTCGAATATAATCGTTTAAGACAAAGTTCTATTCCAACTGTGGGAAAAACCGAAATCAGTGAAAATTCATTACAGTCATTACTCCTGGAATGAACCCGCGAAAATAAACCAAGATGTAAACCTTTTTGCAATATTCAAGATAGCGCTCTACCCCGAAAGTCAATCAAAAAAATGGGACATCACCCTGGAGCAACGAAATAATACTTGAATCATCGAGATGATTGCCTGCTCCTTGTTTTGCAGCGATGATAAGTCAGATGATTTATTTATACTTTCAGTAACGCAAGCTTACATTGAGTCAATATCACCTGTCTTTCTTTATCCATTGTTATACTGAATTCTGCATTCTGTATTTCTTTCGGAAGTTATTGTGTTTACGGTCAGCCTGACAGCTGATCGTAAACACAACAACTTCCGAAAGAATCAACTTAGGAACTCGATATTTCTAGAGTATGTTTGGACCTTAATTACAGAGGCTAAATTCGAGAATGGCCAAAACTCTCGCAATGATTGATATTAACGATAATTGGCCCTATTTAACAAAACACAATAACTCATACAAATCGAGAAGAATCGCCGAAGCAAAGTTTAGTCACAGAGACCACTCTTACACTCAACTCCGCCGCTAAATTAGAAAATAAAAAATTAAACAGAGTGCATACATATTGAATAGCGAACGAACAACCAACAGCTTCAGAGAAAAACAACAACTCAGCTCGATACAAAAAAAAAATACTTCAGTTGAACACAAAGGAAAATATCAACACTACTACCCACTAAAAAAAATCTGAGAAGAAAATACGTATGTATGCTCCGCAGATATACCCATTCAAATATTCTCAATACTCATAAAAATACTAATAAGATCGATATGAAATAGGGTACTTGATTGAAAAATTAGAGCTTGAAGGTCCATACAAAATTTCGTGAAGATAGTTGGATCAAATTATCGCAGAATATCGAATATTTGGTGAAGAATTGAAATTGTTCTTATAACACCGAGTTTTGCACAAAGCTGTCCATCAGCATTTTCGAAATAGTAAAAAAATTTAATCATAATTGAAGCAGTATTTACTTGATTTTTTACAGAAAAAACAAAGTTACTGGGAAACAAAAACGAAATTTGAAAAATGCTTTTCAATATTCTAGAAATTCAATTCAAAACTGAAATTTGTTGCACTGCTGTGAAATAAAGAGCTCAATATATTGCTGAATTCTTTTCGAATATGTTGAATAATTTTCGAAAAAAAATTCTAAATTTTTTTTGAATTGAGTGACAATTTGATCTCAACAAAATTCTTCAAAAAGTCGCGCGTTGTTATGCTTCAACCAAATGTCAAGTTTCAATTCAATCTCAATAGTAGTTCTCGAAATATCGGGAGTATAACCTCAACCTTTCAAATGAGTATTTCTCCGAAAACGCTTGGCGAATTTGGCTCATTAACTGTCATAACGGCGACAATCCGATGCGCGCCATACCCTGAAAGTTTCTTAGCGCTAGCATGCTCCGTTCAACAGTTATCGTATCCATGGTCGGACGGACAGAATCGATTTTGACACTTGATTTGCCATAAGTGATTCCAACCAAGTAGTTCGAGACCAATTTCGGGAAAAATTCGAAAATTACTGACATTTGGAAATAAAACGATAGCACGCTTTCACACCCGAACATGCGCGTAAATGTCAACCTATAATTACGATTTCGAAAGAACAATGACATAACCTGTCATAACAAGTTACTTTATTTGAAACATTTCGGTGCAAAAATAAATATAAGCAACGAGAAGGACGATATTCATGAAACTCTTCAGGCAAGTGAAATGACGCATAATTCATCTGATGCCATATTTTATGGTACTTCTGTACTTCCAATTTCTCCGGGATTACTTTCAACAAGTTAACTGTGTCCTAATGAGAATGAAACGATCACGTGTTTCAAGATTCAAGTTTTTTTATCAATATAGTGTAGTAAAATAAGAGAGAATAGGAAACTGTAGTCAAACTAAATAAAATATTCAATTTAAGAGAAGTGAAGTTTCGCAATTTATCCTATTTATAAAGTAAGACTTCCAAGCATGCTTGAGTTGTGCCTGTTTCGATTGCATACATTAAATTTGTGCTACATATTCTTCAAAGTTTCAACGTTGGGATGGCGAAATTCCGATGCGATCAAGGAGCAAAAACATAAATCATCCACAAAAAAAAACAACTATGCGACATTATCAATGATACAAAGCGGACATTATTTTCAGAGAGATATTCATTATTCCTTTCATTAAATGATTTAGTGGTTCGAGTTTTGAGGTCATTTAAAATGGTGTTGTTCATACGAATTCCATCATACAGAAAACTTTTTTGACATGCAGTTTTTGTCATTCCATCATAGACATGATGTAAGAAACATGGTGTGCTGAGCGATATTGAAATACAAGGAAAAAATATTCTGCCCTTTGAATTTGCATGTAGTTTCATACGTCATCATTTGAAAACCGATCACAGAAAGGCAGATGAGCACACCATGCTTTAATTACATCATGACCACAAGCATGGTTTCCTGCCATAGATTGTCTCGTTTCATATAAATGTTCAATTCTCTTGAAGCCACCATTCCGATATACATATTTGAGAAGTACACCAGCATAAATTCCCTTCACATCCAGCAATACTTCAGCTTTGCTAGAACTTTTTACTCCTTCTCTATTTCTTTAGTCTGAACATTATTCGAATTATGTAATTTCGTGCAACTTATAGTCTTTTCGAAACATTCACATAAGCTGCACGTGAAACTATTATTCCATATCTGAGGAATGACTCCTATGTTAAACAGTTTTTGAGCTATCCCTGTCCGAAGAGTATAAAATTTGTAAGTCAATTTTTTCAACCGTCCCAGACTCGATAAATTCATTATATTTGGGATACTTGTCGAAATATATTCCGACATATTTCATCGAATATACTCTCTGCACTTTCTGCGTAAACTCAGCAATTCTCAAAGATGGTAAGTTAGCTGATTCCCCCGCAGTTAAGTTAAGGAAATCGCTATGAATTTGGTCTTCAGAAGATAAAGGCTAAGTCCTTATTAATCTGACCAACATATGATAATAGTTATTGTTTTTTGAGCCTAATCTCAAACTCCTCCCAAGAAGTACCTGTGGAGCATAGGAAACGATAGTACACTTACCGTCGGTTTCACAAAACTTTTGACTTCTGATCAACTCGTTGATTAAGGTTTGCATTCGATGGTAGGGTTGAAAATGAACTGAAATCGAGCACAGAGTTTACTGTTAACTGACAATCAAGCCCTTGATCTGGCAATCAAAGTTTTGTGAAACCGGCCATTATTGTAATAAAGCAGGTCGTTCATTTAAACTGGAAATGAAGTGGGAACTAGGATACTTCCTGGTGGAATGCCTGTTTTAAAAATTCTTTTTCAGTCATATTACTTCCCACCAGTACTTTTTGTAACCCGTTAGTCAAATAGTTGCGAAAAGATTTCAGAACATCACCTTATGCGATATTTTCCATTTTTTCTGGGAGCTTTATATGCGAAACAGCATCAAACGATTTCTGGAGGTCTAAACACACAGCTTTGTTCTTTCAGAGACAAGCGTTTGTATATTTTGACATACACCTATTCCTTTCCGGTAACCGAAATGATTGTCTGATATAATTCTGTATTTCTACAGGAATAACCAGATTTCTCCATTCAAACACGAATATTTTTGAAAAGTTGTTCATCAATGAAATCTGACGATAGTCATTCATTTCGTCATTTTGTCGAACTTGTGGACTGGAATAACAACACTCTCCTTCAATTGGGTAGGAATCTTAGAAGATTCAAAGACCAAATTGATTATATGCGTGAGTGGTCCGGAAATATAGGATCTAGGGTCCGTTCAATAAAGAGCAACAGGTAAAAATTTACAAAAATTTCTCCTATTTAGCACAAGCTCTTAGCTTCTGACAGGGATTCTTAGAGTAACTTAGGAGAATCGGCAACAATATGAATTTCTGAAATCGATAGAATATTCGTAATTTAAAAGAAAGTATTAACAACTATGCTACGTGAAATACCAACGCCTGTAAATTGTTACTTGAAGCATTGTATAAATATATACTATGCTTATAGCATAAATTTATACTATTTATTGAACCAGCTCCTGGCTGTTCTCAGCGTTTCAGCAGGTATTGCATGCATACCAGATGAGCCACCATTTTCGAGACAACTTATTATGTCTTCTACTTCTAATTCATTATTGGGTCCACTTCTACCTATTACAATTAATAGCATCCGATATGTCAAGCCCAATCTCCTTGAAGTATTCATCAAAAGAATCAGTAATTGCTTTGTTATCATGAATAGAAAAAATCAAATTGTATGATTGGAGATACTTCAGTTGAGTGTGAGCATACTCATATTTGAATATTAACGGTGATTGCCTTTAGAGATCTTGTTAGAACTTACTAAGCTGTGTGTACTATTTTATTGCTTAACATGCTGAAAAAAAATCCCACGTCAGGTTAAACGATTACTAAAACATTACAACGTTTCAAATTTAGTGATCAAAATTTGCCAGAAACTAGGTGATAACTGACCGCAAAGACCGCTTCGGTCTTTAGACAAAACATTGCAATTAATTCGAATGAACCATCTCAAACTTCCACAACAAATTGTTACAGAAGACATCTGGTCTTTGATCTTCGAAAAATGGACCCAAAAGAATTTATTTCTGCAAGTTTATCCTCCATTTGCACCTCATTTATAATTGGTATCTCCAAAATTGATGTCCAAGGCTGCTTGAGATACCACACATTTTTTGTATTCGAGAGCCGCTAATTACAGCAAACATAAATTATCTTGATGAAAGAAATTGACGTCTTCCAGAAAAATATTTCAAATACATTATTGAGAAATCTCACATTCGTATCAAAGCTTTAGTATTCCGAAATGAAAACATGGAATATAATATATAGCAAACATATCCAGTAATTTATTTTAGTAAGATTTCTCATTTGGATCGAAGAGTCAAGAGTATTTCATCGAGAAGTCAAACTAATATTTGATTGATTAAAGAGAACCTTATTTTCGTGCATGTTCTGGGGAACAGCAGGCTATCTTTCGTTCAAATGTCTATAATTTTCGAATTTCACTCGAAAATCATCTCAAGCAACTAGATTGAACTCACTGATGAGGAGTCCGTTGTAAAAATCGATTATGTTCTGCAGACCGGCAGTAAGCACGATAGCAGGTGTACTGATACTTATTTTTGCGTGAAATTTCGTGATGATCCTGTCATTAAGACAATTTGAAAAAAGACTAAATTTTTTTTCTCAAATATTTTACATTCTAAGATCTTCTAACCATATAATCCTCATAAAATTCTACATGAACCGTCAAGCTGAAATTTTTCAATGATGTCCTTGATTTCCGTTCGATCTAATCTGTATTTTTGGAAACATTGGAAAAAGTAAAATGATAAATGGGTATATTTAGGGCATCATTCGATGGATTCTACAAATTCACGAATTCGGCGGGTTTTTGCTTTCGGAAGTTATTGTTTTTACTATCGGCCGAAAAGAAGACCATAAACGCAACAACTCCTAAAAGAAACGACTAAGAATTTCGATATTTGTAGGGCGCACTTATGAATGTCGAATTCGCGAATAGGTGAAATCCGACTGATGAGATATACCTCTTCAAAATTTTATTTTCCCAGTATTTCTATAAGCACAGTTTGGATCGAATTGTAATCTAGTATTTGAGAAAAAACTGACATTGGGACTCAATATGATTATATGATCACGAAATCTTTTATTAGGTATTGAATCCGCTTTCCTGGAGTCATACGAGGAATAATTACTGATATCGCAAGGAATTTTAACATGCGCGCAAAAGCTGCTGACATATTAGTGAGGATGTGTATTGAAAATAAAAAAAACAATGAAAAAAGCACTGACATGATGACAGGAGCTTTTTCACGCTTGTTCAAATTCTAACTTCTAGATCAACACAAAATTTTGCTCCTAGTTGTGCCAAGCCGATGCACAGTCGGTATTCTTCAACTGATCACGAAGTATCAATTCGATTGCATTTGTTCTTCCCAAGATATTGCAGAAAAAACTTTAAAATTCAAAATAATAAAGTTCAAAAAAACCGACCAAATATTTCTCAATACCGTACATTCGGGGGCTGTCGGAGAGAATCCAGTAACTGCTTACATCGAATAATGTCAGCATCTCACTGAAAGCCCTGAACACGATTAAAAGAATTTGTTTTTATGCTGAAGCCACCAACAACTGAATCAATGATGTCGGGGCTTATTTATAAAATTCCCTGTCGGGATTGTGACCGCGTATAAATTGGACAAACGGGGCGATATCTAGAATCCAGAATATCTGAACATCGTCGAGACAGTATGAATATCCACAGCCCCCTGAAAAGAAGAAAATAATACTGCATTAGCGAAACATTCTCTTAAAGAACTACACTCATTTAATTTCAGTGAATTGTCCGTTATTAGACTTCAAAACAACTTAAAGAAGCGGTTGATACATGAGATGGTGTCAATTAAGCAAATCGACAAATCAATAAACAAAAGAACCGATATTGATGGCCTAAATACAGCCTACTTTAACTTAATCAGTAAATTGAAAAAAAAGGGTTGAATAAACAACAAATCTTTAAAGTCCAGCATCTGTCATATTTGTTGTTTTGCTTGATGTCTCACCTGTCCCTCGATGTGTTTAGTTGAGGTTGAACTGCGAGTACGCATTGTAAGATACGATGTTTTTTACGTTTTCATGTGACCAAGAAGGCCAACTGAAAATGTAGGTAGCTTCCGATCTATTTTAATGTGTGTGTTGCTGTAGTTATTTCTTATATATTGTTCGTTACTGTAGTGTAAATGTTTCAGAGACCCAAAGAAGATATCAAATAAATAGAAACGTCGGTATTTTTTCCAAAAAAAACCGTTGTATATTGACCTACATCAGTTAAACTATTGATTTCACTGAAGAAGGTCATCAAAATAATAACGGAATTTAGCATATTTTTTCCTTATATCTCCGAAAGTAAATATCAGAACGAATAGAAATCACAAGCATTATTGTTGCATACTAATTTCAAGGTTTTTGCTTAATTCATTTAAAACTCTCATCAATACATTCGGAAAAAAATCTTTCAACAGGAATTCGAACATTTCCGAATGAACATTTTTTCAAAATTCTCGAAAAACTAGATCCCCATGAAATTTTGCGCTAGGTTGAGCGATGCTTTTCCAAAACTATCTACACAATGTCAATCTAATAGAATCAGTACTTCATGAGATGTCGAGGAATTAATCTCGTGATTTCAAATGAGCCTAAACTATTCGGCAGATTTCAGCCAATAACGAACTAAACCTAATCAAACAATTTCCAGTTGCTAGCTCCTTCACTTCGAAAGTGAGAGCACATACGGACAGAATTAAATTTGACCACGGAATTTTCTTCAGGATGTTCCACCCAATCTTGTATGACCATACTCGGCCAAAAATTCGAAAATTAAAGACATTGTGACGAAACGATAAAGCGCTGTTTCCCAAAACAAGCGAGTAAAAACATATCCTAAACAATTTTCCTCCATTTCCAGACTAAAAATACACTCATCTCACCACAAATTACAGGTTATATTTTTTCTTTTAGGAAGAAGGAAATATACCTCTCATTTACCTCCATAAATTTTAATATCAAAAGTTAGGGGAGCTCACGAATCCACAGAAACTACGGTCTCTCTGGGGTAAATCTTAGGGCCAGTTGAACAAGGAATAACAACCCAGTTATGCCGTTTTCATTATGAGGAAGAATGATTCTAGTCAGTATAACCTCCTACATCAGCCCCAAAACCTAAATGCGAAATACAGACTTAATGCAAAGAACGAATGTACCCATACAGTGTGCGTTAATTTGGGAAGGTGAGGAATCGTTTGGGACAAAAATGTGTTTTCAAATATATGTATTTTCGAGCCAATATACCGGGTGTTCCACGAATACCGTTCGTTAGAACATTTTTGGGAAAGAATCAAAATCCACGTTCGTAATTTCGGACGTAAGCTTCTACTATAGAGATGACTGAATGTAAATTTTTTGAGATTCGTGGGATTCGGTTTCACCGGAAGTGATGCCAACTTTCGTTTTTCAAATTGGAAGCCCCATATTTTATTATGAAAATAGATTCCCTATGAAATTCTGAACTGTCCTAATGTGGAATTTTTGCATTGCTTTCAGAATATTCTCTTTTAACGAGAAATTCCAATGAAAATATTGAAAATGGCGCCCTGCAGAAACATGTTTTACTTTCAAGCTTTCCATTGGAAAAATACCGTTCTTAGGTTTCCACGAGGAGTAAAAATAATTTTTCTGTCGCCATAGTCAGAAATAAACCTTATGATACAGGAGGTCACAAAATCGTTGACAAAGATTGGTGATCTCGAAAACTTGAAAACTCGGTTTTTTCAAATAAGAGCCAAATTTTTTTATGACCATATTGGAATCTACGTTAAAAAATAATGTAGGTGTGGAAATAACACCAATGTCCGAAAACTCATATTTTCTGAGATATTCGCAAAAAACAATGTACGCGATCACACTCCGAATTTTATACTTCTCAGAAAGCAAAATTATTGCCTCGAAGGAAATGGAGCACATATTGAACATTCATCTCAGATTGTATTCATAGGAATTCGGAATTTTAGTTTTGCTTGTGTTTTTTAGAAGATTGATAATAGAAATGTAATCGTGACTTCATATTTCAAAAGTATGAATTTTATGTCATTGGTGTTATTTCCATACATTATTTTTCAATGTAGATTCCAAAATGGCCATAAAAAATGAGATTCTCCTTTGAAAAAATTGAGTTTTCACGTTTTTGAGATTGCCAACTTTGACAACTCATTTGTAACCTCCTGTTTCATGGGTTTCAATCCTGAATATTGCAGCAGAAGCGTTATTCGCACTTTCCGCGGAAATCTTAGCACGGCATTTTTTCAATGAAAAACCTGGAAGATATACATGTTTCAGCAGAGCACAATTTTTGATTTTTTTATTGAAGTAGTACGTTTAAAAAGAATTTTCCGACAGAAATTCCAAAATTTCACACTCAGACAACTCAGAATTTCATAAGGAATCTATTGTCATTATGAAATATTGGGCTTCCCATTTAAAAAACGAAAATTGGTTGACACTTCCGGTGAAACCGGAAGTCCCACAAATCTCAAAAAATTTACACCCGGTATATTTATTAGTGGCAGCAATATATTTATTTTGTGCACTGATATATATATATTTCGTTCCGAGATATTTATTTTCTACGAAACACAACATATTTAGGAGTTGTGCAATATAAATATAAAAACTCGTGGAAACCAATATATTTATTAATTCGACCTATCCCAAGTCGTCACGAGAGGTCGCGCCGGTAGCGTTAAGTACAATTCCGAGTTCATGGCAACATGACGTTGTTATTACTACATAAAATTGCTGATGGTAAGCAATGGTTGGAAAAGTTATCTAACTTACAGAGTTCCAGTAACTTTTCCTTACCTCCATGGTTCCAAGTTCCGAAATAAGAAATAATTGCGATAGACGATCACGATACAAATAACATAACCATATAGTTGTAGCAGATTACAAAGAGTTTTCAACGTCTGTATACAAACACAAATAATAACAATTTTTTTTTTGATTGTGCTTCTGCAAGAAGTGTTCAATAGGGATAATGAATGAGGCATAAATTGGCCATAATAATTCGTGAAGTACCGTTGACAAAATCGTAATTTCTTGACGTAGCAAAGCACCAACCGAATTAAATAATTTTTAGCCTAGTATTAGGATACAAACCAGCTGCTATTAGGATTTTTTAGCATAATAATATCTTTTTATCCAGATAAGATATATAACAAAAAAATATATCCGTGGATAAACTTGCAATTGTAGGTTATGTTATCTTCATCTTTGGTTATATGATGGAAATTGTTACTTACAATAAAATAACAAGGACGAATATATGTCGATAAATCAACATACAACCTTGATCAGAGCTAATCATCCAATCAATATATTATTATTCGATCATTGTTTAGTAATCTGATATCCAAGGACAACATGCTACGAAAAAGTAAATGGTTTCTGCTTTAAATATCGACAAGAATCCTGCTGAAGCCTTAAGAGATTTTTCCATATCTATTAACCAGTTTAGGTACTACAGATTAAAAAAATAGCTACTTAATATGTTGTACTAATGGCTACGCCATGTTGCCATATAATCGGAACTGTACTAAACGCTGCCGGCGCAACCTCTTATGACAACTGGAAATAGGTAGAATTAATAAATATATTGGATATCACGAATTTGTATATTCACAACATCCAACTCATAAATATATTGTGTTTTGTAAAAATAAATATATTGGAACGAAAAATAAATATGTAGGCATCCAAAATGAATACATTATTGCCACTAATAAATATATTGGCTCGAAAAAAACGACATACATAGCATCACGAATTACAGACCAATTTCTTTTCTGAGCATATTTTCTAAAGTGTTCGAAAAGGTCGTGTTCGACAGAATGATCAAGTATCTTGACAGGTTTAGTGTACTCGATAATGCTCAACGGAAACAGCTTCAATTTCATTTCTTGATTGTGTCTATGAGTGCCTTGACATGGGCTTGCATGTAGCAGGTATATTTTTTGACCTCTCGAGAGCATTCGATAGTCTTTCGTTTCAGTTTATAATTGACAAGTGTTACAATTTGGGTTTTCGGGGTGTATTTTCGGATTGGCGGAGGAGCTATCTCGAGGGTAGATCCATTTTTGTAAAGGTTGAAGGCTGTCTATCTGACGAGCATGATATGAGTCTGGGAGTACCACAAGGATCTGTCCTTCGACCTCTTTTATTCTTACTTTTCATCAATGATCTCCCCGTTAATTTAAGAGCGATGTTCCTGAATCTGTTCACACGTAGTCGCTTTTCGTCACTGATACGTAAGTTTTTGTTGAGTCTCTTCGCTGATGATGCTTCGGTGGTACTTTCGGCCCCAACGTTCGAAGAACTCCAGGCGCTGTGTGAGCTTCTATTACCGAGCTTTGTTAACTGGTGTCACCAAAATTACTTAATGATCAACATTGATAAAACCGAATTTATTTATTTTACAATTGGGCATAGTAAGCTGGTGATTCGCCAGTTGGATAGTGTTATTCTATCTAAGAATGGTACTAAATTTCTTGGCATTCACCTTGACAATAATTTAAAATGGGGTATGCACGTTGATTCTGTGTGCAAAAAACTGAACAGTTCTTATTCTGCTCTAAGTAGGGTGAGAACCTTAATTCCTATAGAATCACTCATAAACATATATTACAGTTTGGTCTATAGCCACTTATCATACAATATTCTGCTATGGGGAAACTCTTCGGACGTTGGAAGGGCTTTTATAATACAAAAACGTATTTTACGCATGCTGTTCAATATACCTCAACGTTGTAGACCTATATTTGTAGAAAACAATATACTTACATTATCATCCATTTTCATTTTAAAAGCTCAATTATATGTGAAGGAAAATGAGAAAAGTATTGTTCAGTTGTCTAGTTTTCATAACTATGGTACCAGAAGTGAGAGAACATTATATGTCCCCAAGCACAGAACAACTGAGTATGAGAAGTCTCCTATGTATCAATGTGTTAAACTTCTTAACCATTTGCCTCATAATGTTAGATCTCTAGATTTGAACAAACTCAAAAAAACTGTTAAGAAGTTAATGTTAAGTGGATGTTATTATACGGTAAATAATTACCTCAATGATGCTACAGTGATTTAGCTAATTTATATTTTTCTTCATCTGAATGACTTATCTTATACATTAATTTGTCTCAGAGGATCAATAAACTATTATTATTATAATATTATTATAATACGAAAACACACTTTTGTCTCAAACGGCGCTTCATAAGTACCACCCGTAATCTCTCGCCCCCAAAGATAGGTCGACTTTGGTTCGTAGGGGCACTTTTATATGGTTGGTTTCAACCCATTTGTATAGACTCTGTGAGCGTGATGTCAGCAATCCCTATAATCTGAAATGCGAACAAGATTTGAGTGATATCTCGTTTTGAAGGAGATTGCGTTTTTTAAGTGAATTCTGCCAAATAGGGTCTATTTCTACCGAACAATGTGCAAAATTACTCTCTCCATTTAACAAAATGCAAGAGGACTCTTTGATTTTTTTTTTAATTATCTGATTCCAACATCAGTGTTTTGTATTGTCCCAATCTATCATGTGATTCCCAATGGTCAAACATACATGGTTCGCTATTTGGTATTTTCGTATGTCTCTAATCCTCAGGTTGTCCTTGTGCTCTCGTTTTCTGATATCTAATGTTCGTGACGTTTCCCCTGTATATGTCTTTCAAGAAACACATGGAATGCTATAAACATAATTTTTTGATTTTTGTTTTTCGTTAATTGGTTTGGTTTTAGTTAGTTTGGTTCTCAAATCATTTTTTCATTTGGAAACCGATCTTATATTGAATTTAGCACCAACTCTTCATTATCTCTTCTGAAAGTCCATGTGTATAAGGAATCACATTCAATAAATTGGGTTGTCCATGATGGTTGTGCTGTTGATTTGGTTGATAATTAGAAGAAGATTTTCTGTCTAAGGTTGAAAATGTTTTCTTTTATAAATTCTCTCTTATATCCATTTACTTCAAGAAACGATTTGATGTAATTCTATCTGAGGTGCTGGAAGTGAAAACCCATTAAAAAAATGATTGAAACTTGGCAGTCAGTTGAACCATAATGACGCTCGACATTTTGCGGGATTTTGTTGAGATCGTACTGAGATGTTGGTAAAAAATGTAAAAAATTTCGTGTGTTTTTCCTCAGTATCGTTGTTTTTTCCGGAATCACTCAAAAACTACTGACTCATCAATTACAAGAAATAAATAATGAAGGATCAGACAGTACCAACAGACATGTGTAGGAAGTGTCATCAGAGATCTGAAACTATTCAGCATATAACTGCTGGCTTCGATCAACTGGCAAACACAAATTACCGCCACAGACATTACCAAGTGAGCAATATCATCCATCAGAAACTTGCACTTAGTTTCGGACTCCTCAATTCCTACCGGCCGTACTACAAATATCAGCCGCTACCAGAATTGGAAAATTAATCTTTCAGACTGTACTACGATAGGCCTGTTATCACTGACAGAACGGTGATGAATAACAGGCCGGATTTTGTAGTATACGACAAAAGGGGAAAAAAAAGCACTACTGGTGGACGTAGCCGTGCCCAACAACAACAATATGTTGAATAAGTACCAGGAGAATATATCCAAGTACACAGATCTGGCTTTCGCAATCAAGGAAATGTGTCACCTTGAAAAGGTGGTTATCGTTCCAGTGATCATCTCATCGACTGGATTGATTCCCAGGAGGTTACACAATAGTTTGAATAAATAAGAATTGCATGCAAACAGCTATACAGAAATGCAAAAAGCTAATATTCTTAGTACCTGTAAAATTTTTCGAAATCATTTGTCCTGATCGAGCCTATTTCCTTTGATTATCGTATTTGGGAAAGGTGAATTATATCCAGCCGATGCCGAGATAGTGAATAATTCCATAATGATAAAAATAATGATAATAATAGACCCGACCTCATATTAACCATCAGAAATATAAAGAAAACATATCTAATCGATGTAGCAGTACCCAACACAGAAAATATAGAAAAGAAACACGTGAAGAAAATCGATAAGTACATCCCTGTGGCTAAAGAAATCAAGCAAATGTGGCAACAAGATAGTGTACAATTAGTTCCGATCATATTATCATCAACTGTAGTGATCCCAAAGAGACTGCATAAAAGCTTGAAAACTCTTGAACTGAATAAGAACTTGTATATACAAATGCGAAAACGTGTGATCATCAATACCTGCTCAATCGTCAGATGATTTCTGAATGACATATAAGGGAGACATTGACTTTCGTACCAACCTGCCAATGTCTTCATTCAAGTACCAGAATCAAGATATTATAGACCTATAAATCAAGTCAAGTGAAGTGAATCTGGGAATTCCAGCGGCCAACCCCAATAACCCTTTCAGCCATTTGACTATGGCTTCATTTCACATCTTCCGCAAAACCGAAGTAATTTCCATTTAAAAGATTATTTACACCTCATTTCGAATCAGTTCAGAAAATGAGCCTCTAGAAGCCACATTGTAATGGAGGAATGGAAGCTCATTATTATATTCAACATTAATTTACACTTTGTACAGACAGAATCAATTTAATGCTAATGCATCAAGTCTGAATTCCATTAGGTAAGTCATTTCTGAGTTATTTGGAATACAAATTCGGGATGGGCCTCACTTTTAAAACAAGTGGAGCATTCAGTTTTTCGTCCAAAAAGTTCGTGTGTTAGTGGTCTGAAAATATTGAATCCTGGATTCTTTAGCAGTAGTTAGTTCAACCTCACAATTAGTATTGCAGATTTTTTGACGACACCATCAATGCTTCTGATCCCTAAAATCAGACTGCAAAACTTGAAAGGTATATTTGTGAAAATACTCCATAAAAGAAAGGAAGCTTAAGTAGCGAATGAAGGTAATAACCCACTCTGCTACAAATAATCTTTTGGAGAATCAAATAAATTTAACCTCTGACAGTATTGGAAAACACTTCAAACGGAAAATAGGAAGTCGATATCTCTTTGATGTTGGAAATTGAATCAGTTTGTTTGCTTGTGAATGAATAATCGTCTGAAGAGAAATCTCCATGGCACTCTGAGTCTTCGTTGGATACCCCGTTATTCGATCCTTTTCGAGAGTGGATTCTGATAGGCGTTTTCGAGTCGTATGAGTTTGTGTATCGTTTTATGCCTACGGCAGGAGGTCGAGCTGGCAATTTATTTCGAGAGTGCATTTCAACCTCTGTGAAAGCTTGCGTTTGAGATTCCTGCCGTGACTTGATGTCCTCAGGCTGGGAGGGGCGAAGACAATTGGAACCTAGAAATCGGAATTCCAGTTGAATACTCAAAAATTCCGTTACTCTATTCGAACCAACCGCACGAAAATAGGTTATACAATTTCTGGAAATTGTGTATGTTTTTATTATATTTGTTGAGATTCAGTCCTTTACTTCCTGAACCGATACTCATGATTTGTTCAATATCATAAAAATATGCAGTTTTCCAAAAAATATATTTGATAGCATTTATGTTTTCAATAGAATTTCCCTATTTCACATTGAAAAAATATGAGAGCCATTTATTCAAGTACGATAAAATGAATACGGTGAGATATGCAGGGTGTCCCAGAAAATTCATCTGTATAATTATTTGCAGAGTATCCAGCATTTAAGAAACTCAGTTTGGTATTTCGAGTATCACGTCTAAAAATTGAGAACTGAATAGTATTTTGAATATTGTTGATTGGTGGATCTTCCATGTATTCAAATGAAACACAAATAGGAATAATCATAAATTTCACGCTCTGCCATTTTTAATGAATCGTTGTTGGTATATGCATACCTACGTGATGAGGTGATTTATTGTTCAGTATTTTCTTTTTGAAAATATGATTCAACTCTGCATGCAATAGGACGTGCAATTTTAGGTTGACAATTAATATGCGCCAGTTTCAGGGTAAATGAGCGTTATCATTCAGTTTCAATGTCTGTTGTTTTCGAATTTCAACCCGAAAATGTTCTACATTACGAATATCGAGCCCCTAAGTAGTTGACTCCGGAAATATCGTTGAGTTGGCGACACGTTGTTGGTCTGACTTTTAACTCCATAGCATCCTAAAGAGACAATTCAGAGTAGATTTGGGGCTCGAAAAAGGTCGCAATTGAAGTTTTCGAATCAACAGTTATTCATTCACGATATCCCCATTTGAAATATTATTCCCAAATATTTTCAAATGTAAGTACAACTCCAGACGAGATGCAATTTTGTTCTATTTTGTTAAATGATGGCTCAAATTTCAATGCAAAATTCCATAGAAATCTTAAATAAAAGATCCTAGAAACAATATTTGAAATACTATGATGATATAATTCCAAATGAATTTCCACTATGGCAATTTCGACTAACCATTCGATCTTGAATCGATCGGAGCGATATTTCCTGAAAAATAAAACCATCTTCACGATATATTGCACAAGTTTGCTCGTCTATTTCGGGAAATCCCCCGACGATGACGACTTAGATTTTTTTCCTGATATTTTCAAAAACACAGATCTAATCGCACTGAACTATAGCGTTTTTTCGGGAAATAACGGCATGAGTTTGCATCAAAATTTCGTGAGGATCATTTTATTCAAAGATTGGCTTTCATCACAGCGGTGCTCTGGATTTTTTCGTTCATTCATAGAAGTTCGCATCGAAGGAACAGAAAAAAAGGAGTGTCCTGTATATTCTTATTCACCATCAAATCCACATAACCAGAAAGCAACTATCTAGTTCTTAAAATAAGGGTTTTTTCTGTAAGTTTGGTTACACATCCTGTTTTTGAAGCAGAAGACTGAACTTTCAGGGAGAAGGATTACCCTCATGCCGTTGGATTAGTAAATTTTTATTTTCCTTGCTACGAACATTCCCCATTTTCCACTCCTGAACTCGAGCTAAAAGTCACGACAGATTTCACGGAAACGAATTCGTCTGTTTTTCGAGTAGTATGCTGGTTGTTATCGCGAGAACTTCTTTACGGTCTTTGGTCGCCATCGTTTAGCAACAACGTCAGACAAAACTTCCTCTTTGAGAATGGTATATTAGACTGCACCCCGATTTAGCAGCTTGCAGCATTATTGAAGCGGCAAAGAATTTTTCAACTCGTAGAAAAAAAATTTTCTCCTAGTCAAACAAAATAAGGTAGAAAGATAAAGGTGCCTTTTGTGCATACATGGCATACTCAATGATACTATGATGCAAGAACCTGTAGACCCTTATTAACACATTCTGCTTTGCCTCGGTTATCTGGAATCCCCATTCATATTGATAGGATATCAAGAGTGTAGAGTAAATTTCTCAGGTTTGTTGCATGCATGTCTCAAACCTATGTTGAAAATAATGACCCTTCTCTAGTGATGCGAAAGTATGGCTTTGTGGCACTGCAGGATAGAAGAGCCACTGCGAGTTTGATCCTGTTCCAGTTTCATCGCGTACACACATTCCCCTTAACTAGATCGGCAACCTCGAAACTTGTGGTATGTCAAGCCTCCCCCACTGTCTGGTGCCCTACTAGCTGACTCGTACAAAGCGGACTCTCATGAGAATTGCATTATTCCCAGTGTAAATCGTTTATGTTATTGACGCTATTTGTTTTTATTTATTTCAATAAAATGAAATGCAATGACAGGAGAATAAATAAGACAATTGTAAGTAGGGAGGTGAAAACTTTTTTCTCTATAGCTTCCCTTAAAAGCACAAATTAGAAGAAAAATGGATTTAAGCGATCAGAAGGGTTAATTGGAAACTAACCTATCATAATGGTGTTTTGATCGTCGGTTTTGAGGAAATGAATATAATTAATCTCTTTTTTGAAGGAACTTGAAGAAAAATGCTGTTCCATCGTTTTTCCCTGCATTTTCGCTCCAGTTACAGCCATCAACATCTTCCAAATTCCAAATGAGAGTTTCAAAGTAAAGTCTCTCTCCTATTATATTCAAATAGCAGAAAAAAGCCCAAACTGATCTAGAAATAATCCCAGATCAACTCGGAAATACTAAACATAAGCTAAGTTGGAACGAGGAAGAACCTCGAAGCAGAGGAGATAAAATTGGAAAATCGCATATCGAAAGACCTTGTTTAAATTACAGAACCATAATTTTATTCCACAGAACACAGTGATTTACCGACAAATATTTAAAAAAATGACTTCTGCCTCATCACAAAAGAATCTCAAAAAATATCCATATATCTCGTTTCGAAATAGAGGACAGCTAGGTAAGAAACAGCAGCAACAAATCACAGAGCATAATACTGTACAATCATTCACCTGCTTTGTTAAAATTTTTGATTGATTAATTTTTAACTCCCCTGACAAACTTAATCTGAGTCTAATTAGAAGATTAAGAAAGAAATGAGGAAATAGTATGATAATCGTTTACGGAATTTGTCCACTACTTTACATTTTCTGAATATATAGTAGGATGCGATGTTCGTGGCCTCAGAAAAAAGGTCAACTGAAAACCGATTCAAGACGAATAAAATATCCCTTACAATTTGAGAAACGAATTCAATATATATATTCCCAAAACTGAGGGGGATAGATACCTACAACCGTCATCAGATGTGAACCGGGTTTGTGAAATCTGTGGAAAAATATTCAAAACATTTGTTCGTATCAACAGAATAAAAAGCAACATTACCAATTGCTCTAATGCTTCACTTTTGACTCTTCAAGAATGAACTTTTTTATTGAATGGAATTATTTATCAATTAATAGAAAAGACAACCATAAGAACTGGTCAATTGAGAATATGGGAAGAGGATAGTTCACCATCAGTATTGAAAAATGAAATATACATCGGCGGCCAGAACAGAAACATCGATGAAGAAAAGTGCGACATAAACTCAAAGAATCAATTCATTTTAAATTACTGTAATCGAACTTTCGCGCTTACATTTCGTTTCCTATCAATGAATTGGATTTACTTATTTTCGCATTTCGATATGTTTCAATAAATTTGTCAACTACATTTGAATTAATTGTCATTCAAGTATTATTTCAAAATCTTGAAAGAAATATAAATCAAGGCGAATAGCACCTGGGAAAGTGGGAGACAGTATGAGCGGGCCCGATGAGCTGACGGTAGGGAACCAGATAGGGGAGAAATATGAGTATAATATTCGCTAGATCTTCCGCAATACGATGTAATATATATAATATGATTTCAAATGTGGGGTTGGTAGGAAAGAAAACCCCAAGTGTTGCTCCGTAAATAGAGTTTTCACCCTTCACAAGACGATGGCCACTCTAGTATATTCAATTCTAAGTAGCTTTGTTTTGCTTCCACAATTCAGAACTGTTTTAGGACAGTTCTAGAACTGTGGAGAATCGATGCGCTGCACGCTGTTGAATCCCGATTCTGAACTATCCTAAAACCGTTCTGAGAACGATGAAACCAAAACACTAATTAAGTTCGGGTTCTCATCGGGATCATAGAGGAACTTCCGTTTGTGTCAGCAGAAACCAGTTCATATTTTACAAATGTGTTCGACATTTCAATTTGATCCGATATTTCATTCTGGAGATTTTGGTACAATATTGGTCAAATTTAAAGGGAATGTTGAGAATATTTCCAAATTATCTGAAGAAGTACAAACGCGATCAGATTGGAACTTTGTAACTGGTTGAAGCTTCATGCAGAATGATGTGGAGATAGTATGGGTGAATGAAAAAAACTAAGGGTTCAATGGAATCTGGCACAGTCCTTGAAGTAAATATTCAACAATGGTACTCCAAATTCAAATTTTATCGAATATTTATTTTTCGAGACATATTGGGTAGAACATAAGGTATATATCTAGTTTCGTGGCTATTTGATTTTTTCAATATGTCAAGGAATACTGACACTATCAGATTTCGATCTCATGATTAATTGACGGATACTTAGTTGCAGAGTTTCATGAAGGTCATACGAAGAAAAAATTTGAAAAAGTTCTTTTCAAACATTCTACAAGTTGTTGGACAACGTTTTTCCGGAAATGTAATTCGGCATAGACCTTGCTGTTCCTTTTTATCATCAGTGTTTCACCTCTTGAACTGATCAGATATTTTTCTTCGGAGAAATTGGAGGAAAATGAGTCCAATGTTGTGCTTATTTCCTCGTAGGGTTTTTTATTTCAGGAGTAACAAAAAGGTACTGTTCTCATTATGGATGAACTTCGAACTTCTCTGTCAAATGTTAATGCACAAACTTGTGCATAATTTCGTGATGATAAATACATTAGAACTATTGAAAAAAGTTCAACAGTTTGTTTTCAAATATTTACTATTTTGCGATCGTGTAATGATATTGTGCTCACTTAACTCTGCATGAACCTCCACGCTCTTATTATTCAATAAGGTACTGCATTATGTAATACTGGAAAAACGAAATTTGAAGTGGGTGTAATATCTGACGCATCATTCGTAAGATTTCAGCAATTCCCGAATTCCAGAACCCACGGACACCAATCAAGCGAATTCAAAAACAAAAACCTGACATAATGAAGAATATAGATTCGGTGGATATGAATTCGAAGGTTTCTCAGGTCAAAGTCAAAATTGTGGGACTTGTTGGAGAGTATTCAGCCGATGAAATTATGAAGTTCTAGAGAGGTCAGAATAAGGTGATATAGAATAAGTCTCACCTGAAATTTTTGGAGACCTGGGCCACACGTAGAGATTCCAATAATTTTCATGCATTGGCTGAAATGTATCCGGTTACTTATACCATGGTCGTGAACTCAAAGAAATGAATTTGAATGTATGTATGTCTATGGTGTCACGGACTTAATGATTTGTTATCGTAGTGGATTCAATCATGTTCAATCAAATAGTCCTCATAAGTCTGGGTGCCCTAAATGTGCCGGTAACCATTCCATGAATAATTTTACAATCGAAAATATATTAATTGTGTAAAGGCTAATTTGACCGCTTTTGAGCATTCTGTTTGAGATGCCAAAAGTGTCCTTTATACTTGAGAAAATTCAACAATCTGAAGTCAGTTTTTGCAAGTAAAAAAGAATCCATATCCGATGGGGTTTCTGAATATTTTTCGCATCTCAGTCGGCGAACACAAACTTTTATTATCAGAATGTAACAGGTTCAAAGTCGAAAATACGTACTGTTCATGATGGTATTCCCCAATGTGATTATAATGTCATATGTTGACCTGAGAACTGTCTTTCTTCGGATTTTGAGTTGTTGTCAGTATGTCTTATATATAAAAGATGGTAGCTTTGGCCTCACGACCGCTACTAGAGGTGGTGGAGTTATGATTGCGATGCGTTCGGGTTAAGTGGTTACTTATCTAGATCTCAGCTGCAAACAGGAGTATTGAATAACATTGATATTGTCGGTTAAAAGGTAATAGGATGCGGTTCTAGTTTGTATCTTATCACTGCCTATATACCTCCGGGTTCCAAACATGAACTTTATGAAGATCTCTTCGAGGCGATTTCAGTCTTAGCGTATCTGCTTTTCAATGATGGCATTCTAATTTTTCTTGAAGATTTCAACATTCCTGAATACAAAGATTGCCAGCTATCTTCTCCTCGTGTCGTAGGTAGGGTGCGAGCATTCCAGAGATTTTTGAAATATATGGTCTTGCACCAATTCAATGAGGTTGCGAATGAGAACGGGAGACTTTTGGAACTTGAGTGTGGTTGACAACGGGTATCCGTAAGGAATCCCGCATCTGCTGTCATCCCGGTTGACTCCCATCATCCTTTCCTGTCGTTTTCTCTGCCATTGTCTCTAGAATATCCTAATAGTGATAGACCGAGAATTTATTTCAAGAGATTCAATTTCAGAAAGACAAATCTGTCGTTGCTATATACCTGCCTCCTTAACACTATTTGGATTTCTTGGCAGAATATGATGGTGTTGATTTGGCTTGTGAGTGATTCTATGAGTATCTGAATAGCATTATTTTCATGTGCGTTCCCGAAAAATCTGGCAGAATGTCCCATTACTCACCTTAATTAACTCTGAGTTGAGAGTGAAGGATAGACGTCGGCGTGACTATAGATCTGCTGTTTCGTTCCTAGAGGAGTTCAGAAAGCTTCACAGAGAACTAAAATGATATATCCATGGCTCGAGCCCTCGAGGGTGAGAATGATTTGTCTAGGGATCCTTCAAAATTTTGGACTTATTTGAATACTGTTCGAGGAAGAGAAGACTGTGTGTTGAAATGTTCGAAGGAATGCAGGAGTAATAATATATGACGACCGACCCTGACGAAAAACCAAATTTTTTACTAAGGGACGGCGCTAAAATTTTCGCTAAACCTTTGACAATGCTTTCAAATATATGAGTTCTACTCTCCAGTCATGCGGAAAGAAGAAAGGGTTCGCCCAATGTTCAAGGGTTGCTGCAGGGAGCACGTTGAAAACTATAGGCCAATCGTGATCTTAAGCAACTGCAGTGAAGTCTTTGAAAGAGTTTAATATGATATTATACCTATGCACATGTTAAATGTCAGATTGATGATAGCCAATACTGGTTTATGAGGGGAAGGTTACCATGAATCCAAGAATATTTTTTGAATATTCAAAAAAGATCTATGGTCAGCTGACCGATCTATGAATAGCGAAAGGATCGATAAAAGCCGATGGTTTTCACTGTTGTGTAGCTGGGGTAGTGTAATATTCTAACACGCCTGTAAAACTAAAAATGGTTCCCGGATGAGATTGATATTAGGCAATTTATTTTGGCGGTTCTTCGAATTTTCCAAGCTTGCAGATGAAAATTGTGGAATGCAGTCAGCCCAACCAGCCGTACTAACTATTTTCTATTTCTTTGCTCAC
Source organism: Myrrha octodecimguttata (assembly GCA_958510865.1). Lineage (NCBI taxonomy): Eukaryota > Metazoa > Arthropoda > Insecta > Coleoptera > Coccinellidae > Myrrha > Myrrha octodecimguttata. The sequence goes on from OY294060.1 coordinate 20,625,385, forward strand.
CACAACAGGCTGGTCACTTTCACCTGCCCTCTGAATAGCTATATGCCAGCAGTCCCGTCACCTGCAAACACTCAATCTCACTGTGGTGGAGTATTGGGATAAGGGCAGCAATCAATATTGCTTTATTACTGGGTTTTGTAAAAAAAACATCTGGTTTGAGGGTGAAGTTGAGGTTGTCCTCAAACTTGACTTCATCAGCATACTTCAGTCTTACAACCTGCTCATTTCAGATGTTGTTCGTTATGAAAGGACGCTTGATAATTCCCGCAAAAATGGATAGTGAAGCTGTTTATATGGTGCGTGCGTTGATGTAGCTTATGTAGTGTTCTTGGATGCCAAAGATGATCGTGTAATCGTTCCACTTCACTTAATACCGATCTCGTCATATTTCATAATTGCGTATGGTTCTTTTCCCCTTCTCTTTTTATCATCTTTCCCTCACAAGGCATACTGATGACGAAGATGGATAGAAAAAAGATGAATTCAAAGTATCAAGTAACACAGCTACTATACATTCTTATCTAATAATACATACAGGGTGTTCCTAAATAAGTGTATCAACGGTCAACTGTGAACTTCTCATGAAAAAATAAGTCTTCGGCTCTTCGTTTCAGAAATATAGGCTGCCAAAAATGTAAAGTTTTTTGCTGATATCTCAGGAACCGTTTGAATTACAGAATTGAGGTTTTGTCTACACATTGTCACTAATAATAGCTACTTTCTGGCTCTTTACTCGGTTTCATTGAACGTGCCAGTGGCGGAGATATTGAATTTGCACAAAGGTTTTTCCGCTCAACTTTCACGCCACTGGACAAATTTGCATTTGCACAGCTCATTCTGATGCGACAATGTGCTTTACATAAAAAGGTACTCCTGGTTAATTGCTCTAAAGTGAACCGATTTCGACAAAACTGGCATTTTATGATCAAAAATGATTTGTTATCGCATTGTGTATTTCATGTTATTGGAAAAATCAGAAGTGATAATAAACGACTTGATAAATTTCAACGAAATTTGACAACTAGGTGTTTAATTTTGAATTGCGAAGTTATTGTTCATTAGTTTTAGCGACCATAGTTAAGAAGATTACAAGAATTGCTCGAAATTATACCCGTTTGCTTGAATGCACGCAATACAATAACGTCTAGATCATGTTCCTATGAACGTTGTTCATAAATCTGAGGGGTATTTTTAATTTGCTCTGCTGCGGCTTCAACTCTAGCCGTCAACTCTTCTACGGTGTTAACAGGAGTTTCATAGACACTGGTCTTTATGTACCTCATAAAAATAATCAATGGTTACTGTGTTAATTATCATACTGCTTCATTTCAATTTTTGATCATAAAATGCCAGTTTTCTCGAAAACAGTTCACTTAAGAGCTATGAACTAGGGGTAGATTTTTTTGTGAAATACATCGGCGCATTAGATTTTGCTGTACAAATGCAAATTTGTCCAGTGGTGTAAAAGTTGAAGGGGTGAAACCTTCATACAAATTCAATTTCTCTTCACTGGCACGTCTAATAAAACCGAGTAAAGTGCAAGGAAGTAGCTATTTCTAGTGAAAATATGTGTACAAAAACTCCATTCTGTAATTTGAACGGTTTATGAGATATTAGCAAAAAACTAAAAACATATAAATTTTTGATACCCTGCATCTCTGAAACGAAGACCCGGAGGAAAAAATGGATAAGAAAAAAAAAATTATTTTTCCATGAGAAATCGAAATCTACAGTTGACAGTTTATACACTTATTTAGGAACACCCTGTATATACGGGTGTTTTATAATAATATTATATACAAATCATAGTCGCCAAGGTAACTGTCTGTATGAATTAAAATTTATGTTTCATTCATAAGCAAAATGACAATTACCGAATACTATTGGAAATGCCATAAGCTCTGTTTGGTTGATTTTCGGCGTCTACGACAATTTGAAATTCAACTGGTATACCCCACTTTGATCTAATGATTTGGTAGGAAAACGAATGAAATTGATGCCACCATTATTTTATTCATTTTATTCGTGCCTTTCAAACTAAACTATCGACAATGATATTCATAAATGAAAAATCAAAAAAATTAGCGAACTCAAAGGAATATAAATCCATTTTTAGAAAGGAGGCCTAGACTACAAAATGGAAAACCGTTAGTCACCTTCCTTATAGAACATTTTAGACGATTTTCCGATCTACAATATTTTTTTACTTTCATTTTGTGATTTCAATATTGACTAAATGGAAGTTTAAATTTCAGTTAGGATTCATTTCCGGATATAAATTCTTGTGGATATTTCTTTGGTATCGTGGGTATTTCCGGAATGATTAACGAAATATTCATCCGATTATAACGATACTCGATGACTTGTTGGTAAATGCTGATTCGCAAGTTTATGCGAATTTTGTTATAATGATTTCACTAGGGTAATTTTTGAAAGATGAAAATTTCTCGTCTTTGCAAATATTTATATTTTGCGATCTTCCTTTCATATGGATCTTATGAATCCAGCATGAATTGTCAAGCTGTAATTTTTTCATCATGCAATGGATGTGAATTCGATCCAATCTGTATATTTGGAAATATTAGAGAAAGAACTTTTTGAATAGGGAATCATTCGTTGGATTCGTTCGGCGAACTGACAGGGTATCGTTTTCCTGTATCATCCTCACACCACTAATTTATTGTGGAGTGAAGTTTTTGGATAGCCACTTCAGATCTTGTTTTAAAAGAGTATGTTTTGCGCTTAGTTACGAAGGACAAATTCATGAATAGGTCCAATTCTCCCGAATTATTTCACCAATATTTTCAAAAATACTTATCGGATCCTATCATAATATATCGAAAAATAATAGCCTGAAGGTTGAAGAAGAATTTCGTAAGGACCAAATAAAAATAAGTTGTACAAATCTTTCTATCAGGAAGGAATGCTGAGCTTAGCGGGGTCAGTATGTAAATAAGTTATCGCGAACTTATTTGATAAGATCAAATTGTAATCCTTACTGATCGACCCAAAAAACATACCTGACAATTTCACAGTTTACGTTTTGGAGTATGTAGATTTGAACGAAGTAATTAAAAAATCCGTCCGTCCACCTTCCGTTTTCCGGGGATTTTCTCGGAAAGTAATGAATCGAAATTTGTGAAACTTGGTAGAAAAATCGTGCGTCGCTCGAGATCGATCCTCCAAGCTTTTCAGCAGGATCGGTGTACCCTAAAGGTTCAATAGTGGGGGGTGAAACAAAAATTATTTTTCGAAAACTTATCACCAAATTTTCATGAAACTCTCAACGTTGATCACTGTTGCATAACTCAACCTAAAATTTTCTACCCGGATGAAAAGCATCCAGTGGTCCCTGAGTTATAAAGAAAAACGCTGCAAATTTCCAATAATCCCGAAAATTAATCATCGCATTCGGTTCTAAGTTTGGAATTCAGAGGAATAATCAGTTAACTCTTCATCCAGAATCATATATCCAAAGGTAAATGAAAAGATTGATTACGAAATTTCCGAAAAATATCGAGAAATTTTCAACGGATTCGATTATTATTTTATAAACACAATGTGCAAATGCCCCAACGGTGTTCTTGACAATTTTATAATCGTAAGTAGTTCAAATTGAAAAATTTTTGGGTTATCTCTCTTAATAACTGGAACATAACTAGTAAAAATCGGACAACAATTATTTTTCATAGATATCACCCTGCGAATTACGGGATTGAAGATTAAATTTCTTCATGGAGCTCAATTATATCTTAAATATAACTCATATTATTCATGAATCATTGGTTTTTGACAACACAAAAACCAATTCCATGAAAAACTTCATTTGAGAAATTGAAATCTCAATGAATACTCCTGTATAACTGAATAACACTTTTACCTGCAGAACGCGAATTAAGTAGCGTAATTCTAGATGAAAGATTTCCAAAAAATTCGGTTTGTTACTGGTTTCAATCGAAATCCAGTATTTTTCGTACTGAGTATTTGAAATAAGCGTGAATATGAAAGATAATGAGCATGTATCTGATAAAAGAAATTGGAGGATATATGCAATACCACACCGGGAATCTGATCAATGGTCGAGAATCTAATACTAAGGGTAGGAGCCTCAGCTCATTTATATTTTCCAGAACAAAGTTGAATCCTAGTGGAAATAACATCTACACATCTGCTATTAGCGGAAAATCTTGGAATTTTGTTTTACGTATTGGAGTTTAAACATCGTGACTAGTTATTAAATATCGACGCTCTATTCGATGCGAAATTTCGTGAGAATTGTATTGGAAAAACATTGACTTTTTTGTGAACATTTTTTGTGGAAACATATTCATCGAAGTTCAATAAAATTTGGTACAGGTCTTAAAATCAACATTTGAAAACAGTGTTTCAAATTTCAGTTTGACCGATATTTATTAGCAGATATTGGTAAAAAATTTCTTGGCCATTTTGAATTTTGAGGGTATTACCGTTATTTGTCAAAAATGTCAAACGGTATCTGATTTGAACTTCATTTTGAATTGTAGAATACCGACACGCAATTTAATAAGTATGGAGAAGAGTAGGAATTTCAAACAGGTGAAATGACTGTGAAACGTCTCTTCTCATTCAAAATATTATTTTAGATTAGGATACTCAATTAGCGTTCTGCATGTGGAAATGTTATCCGATTATACAAGAGTATTTATTGAGATTTCAATTTTTCACATGAATATTTTCATGGAATTGGTTTTTTTGTCGTAAAAAAACAATGAGTAATGTATAATTGACAATTTTATATACGATATCAATGGTATTGGGTTATTTAAGTGAGAAAATAATAAACCCTTGACTAAAATTTGCAGCTTTTTTTGACTCTATCGGTATATGTGTTTTCCTTCAGCGATAACTTAAGAAGGAAATATCCTCTAGTATGTTATACTCAAGCTCGATAATGCATGTGAATTGGTTCATTTTAATGACGTGCAACACACGATGAAAATATAAAGGGGTTCAATTGGATAAATTTTGTAAGGGGAACAATCACAGTCTGAAAGCGCAACCGATAGAATAAGGCTCCTGTTACTTTTTTTGCTCTGCTGCCTCACAGTTTGTAATAACTTTTTAATCACCTTCCATTTTCTATCGCGTTTTCTAATTCGATTCTCCCGGAGTTGAAACACTTCGGTCTTCTTTCATCTCTGCGAAGAACCCTTGAAGATTTAAATATATTACTCTGCTCAGTCCTTCCGAATTGGTTCCAAAGCTCTTAGTGTCGAGTGCGTCCAGATTTCATATTTCCTATTCAATTACTGCGGCATGAATTCATTTGAATGTTGAATTTAAAAGAGTAGCTTGAAGTATTCATAATCAGGCAAGTCGTGTTAATAAGATAGGCAATTGAAGATGTGCAGATCCAATTAGATGTACAATAAATATCAACTCGAATGATAGAATTCATTTATATATATAGCAATACAATGTAGAGGAAAGTTAATTCAAAGAGGAATTCTATCAAATTTTCAGATGAACGCTGAAAACCTCTTCCGGGAAAAAAATTCGAAAAATTTTCCAAAAGCGTATGGATCATTGAATTCTTTGAAATGTGTCGATAAAAGATCGTAAGAATTTGATATTTACTCCTCGACCATAACCTTTCAAATCAGCAAGTTCAGGATATAACACGAAAGAGAGCGTGAAATAGACATCAGTCTGTTCGTGATGATCTAAACCTCTCCATTCGGAAGCAGGTAAGTGCTTTGCACGTGCATAAATCATCGCTACACTGCATTTTGCACAAAGATCTAAAACTGAAATCCTATAGAATTGAACTGGTGCAAGAACTAAAACCCAGGATGCCATTCAGACGCTAGAATTCATAAACCAAGCAATTGAGCGCTTACAAACATTTAACATCTTATTTACCGATGAAGCTCATTTTCATCCCAATGGGCACTTAAACAAGCAGAGCAGTCACTATCGGAGTGCAACCAATCCCAAATGTGAGCATCAGCAACCCCTTCATTCGCCAATAGTGACCGTATGGGCTGCAATTTCATCGCGAGGAACTATCGGTCCATACTTTTTTGAAGAGGAGACGTGCTCTTACATTGAATTCAGAGCATTTTTTTAGGATGTTAGATGGGTTTTTGTTGCCTAAACTGCAAAATTTTTCTGGCTATAATCGAAGATCATGGTTTCAGCAGGATTGAGCAACGTCACACACGTCCAATAGGTTTTTTCGCATACTGTTTTTAAGTAATTCACATGAACATCACACCAACCGTTAATTTTTTTCATCGAAAAAAATTCAACTCTAATGCTTCTTGATATTTTATTCATTTATTTAGATGCTTGTCCAATTTTTGGAAGATCAAATTGAGTTTCAATATTTGGCCAACAATAACATACTTATTAATCTTATTTATGCTTGAAACGCAATGACTACATAAATATTTCATTGAACATTTGTTATCAATTGAATCTTGTTGCTGGATATAATATTCTGAGATTTTTTTTGTTATGCCTAGTTTTTTGAATGTTCAGTAGGACGATATGGTACTTGTTTATGGTTTCTGCCATTCGAGTGGACGATAATATGTAAGAGGATTCCTGATGGACCAGTTTAAAACCAACAAATATTCTAGGATATTTACCGTCTCTGCTCTCGAAAATCCTATGCTTTAAATTATTTTCGGGAAAAAGAATGTACTGTTGGCGTTGCATTCTAATGGTAAACAGTAGTAAAAAAATCTTTGGAGAATCAGATAATATGTTATTAACGACAAATTGAGATTCCTTCTTGTAGAGGGAATTTCATTAGACCTGGAGATAGATGCATAGAATACATTCAAATCCAAATATCGAAATGTTGTCAAAATGCGACTTTTTTGTCCTACTTCAGTTTTCGCCGATATATGCCGTCATTGGAAAATCTGCCATATAAAATATGAAATATGAAGACGAGTAAAATCAGAACTTCTTTCTGATGTTTCGAGTTGGACCATTCATTATATTCAAGAATTTTCGAAAATAAATTCATTTCGACAATTTAAAGTTATGACTATTCATTTCATTAAGTAAGAAAAGCAAAAACATAATAAAATATGAAAGTTTCCTTCATCTCTGAATACACCGGTTTGAAACTTGATATTTTTAATTCCTGTTTGTGACGAGAGGTATTTTTTATCTCAATATTCAGTTCACGGAAAGGAAGTCTTGCAGAGTTGCGTTTTCAAAAATACCTCAAGGAAATATTTGGAACGATAAATACTACAACTAATTTGTGTGGTTTGGAATTCATATGACAGCTAAGCCAAAATTCATATTTCAATTTCAGTAAGAATACAAGAACATTCCTTTCGAAATTTCAGTATGTAACGAAATTCATATCGTTTTTTATAAGAGGAGATACAAATTATCCAATATAGTCCACGAGTGATATAAATCTCCCGTTCCGGTTACACTGTTGTTTTGAGTTAGGAATGACTTCTTGTGTCCATCCATGGAAGTGTTCTTAAAATAGTCCTCATATTGCTGCTTATTCCCTTATACATATTTCATATTGATATGTGAGATTTTCAAATCACATAAGATGTCAACGTGACAACAGTATACAAATAATTGAAATTCTAAATGAAAAGGAATATTCAATAGACGACTTCGGCCCAAGTTCACTTATTTACTATTACTGGGCAATGGGCATTTCAGGACAAATTCAACATGATAAGGTTCGCCTTATTTATAAATATCCGTAAAAGATGCCTCGGCTCCTCAAACAAGATAATTCCTTCCAAATGTAGTGTTGTGTTAAGATCATCTCTACTTGGTTGAAATTTAAGTTGGGATTCCTGATTTCATGTAAAAAGGGTCAAATTTATATAGGACATGTTCCGCAAATCAACTTGGTTATTTCGGTTGCCGGTTTTCCGTTCCGTAAATATGAAATATTCGGTTGGTTCCTGAAAAAAAGGTTAATTACGTAATTTAATTGATGAAAAACGTTCTTTCTGTCACCAGAACGACAGTCAATATTCTATGGTAACATATCCATAGCATACAATAACGGCGGTAGCTCAGTGGTTAGAGCGCAAGCCCCATGATCGTAAGGTCTGGGGTTCAAGCCCTTGGCCGGGAAATAACTTTTCCGGTTTTTAGGGGACCGTCCAACCATTCGCTGTTGGGTAAACAATAAACAGTGCTGTTCCTAACGTGGCGCAAGGAATTAGTAACAAAGCCTACACAGAACACACCCGGTATCCTAACTCGCACAAGCTTTAAGCTTCTGAGGGGTTTCGTTGGAGCCTAGGATATTCGGAAAAAGTACAAAAAGTACAAAAAGTACAAAGTACAAATACAACAATCTTTATTCACTTCATGATCCATAGAACATACAAGAGACAACAATCAACAATGGAAAAATTAGTAGGTATGGTCTATGGATCATAAGGTAAATAAAGATTGTTCTATGCTTTGGATATGTTACCATAAAATATTGATTGTCGTTCTGGTGCATAGACTTAATATGTCTACCCTCTTTTTTTCAGGTACCAACCAAATATTCCATATTTACAGAACGGAAAACCAGCAACCGAAATAACCAAGTTGATTTACGGAACATATTCTTTATGAAAAAAATGTGACACTATTTACATGAAATCAGAAATCCCAACAACAAAATGTCAGCCTAACAAAAAACCTAAATTTGGGAAGAATTATCTGGTTTGAGGAGCCGAGGCATCTTTTACGGATATTTATAAATAAGGTGAACCTTATCATGTTGAATTTGTCCTGAAATGCCCATTGCCCAGTACTAGTAAATAAGTGAACTTGGGCCGAAGTCGTCTATTGAATTGAAATTGAAAAAAAGATTGGATAACCAACATTGAATGTTGTTTCTTTGGTTTCAGAGAAACAATTCCATTGATTATTCAAGTTTGAAAGATTAACATTATATAACAGCATTCTTCTTGATATCATTAAAATGGACAAGTTGAGGTTTGATTTCAGGATATGTGCGGAAGATCCTAAAACGAACGTTCTTTGCATAACTTCGATTGGAACAGTTGATGGCGGTACTTACTCCATTCCCGATGTTTACCAAAATGCAACTTCCCATAAGGAAGTAATTAAGACTTCAGCATTTAATGAAGTTAAAAATTCTTTTTCGAAAAGAAACCGAATCAGAAAGGTATGGATCAATTTGAATGAGGATTTGACTATTTGGATGAAGGTGGTAATCTCCTATTTCGAGATATCTTTTCAGAAGAAATTCTTGAAGATCAGATCAGATGGTGCTGATTCATCCGAAAAGAGGCAAGATCAAACCGTAGTAGGAAATATAAGTCTGATAGGAGATAAATTCATGATCCATAAATTCAATGGAAGAAATTATTATGTAGATCAATGGATTTCCGGTTTTGAGAAAGAATGCGAAAGGTTCAAAATATGTGGGGATGAAGAAAAAATTGAAATCTTGAGGTCATTCTTGGAAAAAGGTGCTATCGATTGGTATAGTTGTACACTAATGAAACTAACCATTCAATGTTAATGGGAAATATGGAGAGAAAATTTTTGTGCAACGTTCGCAAGTAAAGGTTGGTCGTCTATAAGATTCGCATATTCAGTCAAATATCAAAAAGGGTCTTAATTAGAATACGCGATGAAAAAAGAGAAACTTCTGCTAGAAGCAAAATATCCATTGATAGTGGAACATTGGTAGATTTTATTTCAACTGGTTTATCAAATTTTGTTTCTTACATGGTTGATAAAGGAAAATTGGAAAAAAAGAAGATCTTCATAATGAAATAGGAAAATCAGAATATTTGGTATACAAGAAAAATTTTGAAAGGAAAATTGACAAACAATGCACCAACATAGAAAATACAGTGAAGTTACCCTGTAAAATTTGTAGAAATAAAGGCAAAGGCTGAATGCTGGTTCAAAGAGAAAGACGAAAGAACAAAACATGTTAATAATTCAATATAAGAAGTAGAGTTGAACAACACTGAACCAAAAACTAATAATTCCACCATTAATTAGGCCAAAGATAATGCTGAATGACACGTTAGAGGTATCCGGTATTTATGTTCCTGAATCGAATATCTATATAAATAAAAAAGGATCTATGGTCTATCGATATTTTGAACAAGCACTACGTTCAAACGACTGCACCAAATTGGATAATTTTTTTTTTGTTTTGTTCATTATTCTCAGGTCTAGGTTTGTATAATGGAATGATTCCGAAAAAAATGCACGGAAAAAAGAACAAAGCCTTCCTTTTTCCTCCAACCATAGAACTCTATTAAACCCAAGTATGAAGTATTCCACAAAGCGAGCAATCATAGAGTACTTTGACACTTTGACGTTCGACACTTAGGTTGTTAGGCTACTGCATTTACAAAAACAAACCACCTGTGGTATTTGTTATTTAAAGTAAAACGTGTTTCCTGAAAGTTTTTAATAGCATTGTGTTTGATATTAATCGTTGTGTTGTGTGTTTGTGTTACTCATTATCATTTATAAAAATGAGGCGTCCAAATATTGGTCGGCGGACACGTAACGCAAGACGACTTTCAAATCAGCGATTGGACAACAGAATGAGAGGCTCTCAAGCAAGATCTGTATCAGCTTCGGATGAATCCATACTATCGATCTCAGGCGAGGTACCAGAAAATATAATATATGATATGATCCCACAGTCGATTATGCTGGCAATATAATGTTCCATTTCGGAACCATGAGTATTATTTGTCAATACTGCTCTGAGATATTCAAACGAACCCCCAGCATTATGTTGTTTGAACGGAAAAATCAAATTACCACAACTGACAACGCCACCAGAACCTGTGAATTCGTTACTTTCAAGCCAAGAACCTCTATCAAAACATTTTTTGCAGAATATTCCGCATTATTATAATGTTCCAAATGACATCTTTTGGTTCAAACATAATTGAGGAACGTGGTTTCAACCCAACTTTCAAGGTATTTCATTTTCTATATCAAACAAACATATCACACATTGATTATAACATTACCTGCAAACATGAAAATTCTGTTAACACTCATTAACGAAACTAATTTTTTCAACAGATTCTAGGAGAAATTCACCATTGTGCAGGAGCATTGTTACCACCAGTTAATGGTGAATACGATTTTCTCCAGATTTATTTCCTTAGAAATTCTGCGGATGAAATGAATCAACGTTGTGCCATCAATCGTGCAGCAAGACGAGAAATCATTGTGCAATTGCAATAACTTTGGCATGAACATAATCAATTGGTACAATTGTTCAAAACAGCCTTAGAAATGATGCCATCAAACATAAATTAGTGACCAGAGCAGATAAAAGGCCAGCAGGAAAACATGGTAGACGTTTCAATGCACCAACGCTGAAGGTTGCTATTGTGGTAGTTGGAAAAAATATGGAGTCTCGCGACATTGTTTTTCAACGACGTGATGGTGGCAACCTCAGACGTATCAATGAAACACATTGTATGTATGATGCTTTACAATATCCACTAATATTTTGCTGGGGAGAAGATGATATCATTTTTTTATCAAAATGATTAACCCAGGGGCTGGTGAGTATTGATAAATTATATTATGAAAGAATATAGTAAGAATGCATTTCAATAAGATATCTTCAGAGAATGAGGTCCTTAGATTTGAGCACCATTTATTATTTTCTACTCCGTTTTCGTAGCTTTTACCACCAGTTCGTCAGAGTAATGTTGTTTCGAAAATTCTATGTTCCAATTCCTTATTAATGTTGATTATTCTCTTACAGGTCAGGGAACAAACAAGAAGGTCAGCTCAATGAATTTTTATGCATATCGTTTCATGATTCATCAGAACAAGGATAACCATATTTTGAAATGCCGCCGATTGTTCCATCAATTCGCCGTTGATTTGTATGTCAAAATTGAAACGGAATGTCTAACATATATATGTTTGAATCAAAGAAAGTTGCATTCAGAAGATTATATTCATTTGCGCGATGCCATGAACGCAGATGGATATGGAAATAATGTCAGTCGACTTACTATTTTACCACCAACATATGTGGGAAGCCCCAGACACATGCACGAATATGCGCAAGATGCTATGACGTAAGTGCTTCATTATGGTCGACCAGATTTGTTTATTACTTTCACGTGCAACCCAAAATGGTTCGAAGGGGTTGACTCATGCTCACATTCTCCTGTGGATGGCTGAAAAAAGCAGACCCAATGTATTCGACTCAATCATCAGTGCAGAAATTCCTGATCCAGATGTAGATCCAGAATTGCATGAAATAGTGATAAAAAACATGATACATGGACCGTGTGGTGGAAACAATCGTGAATCACCATGTATGATCGACAACAAATGCTCCAAGCGTTATCCACGTGCTTTATTGGAAGAGACAATAACAGGTAATGATGGTTACCCCCTATACCGTCGTCGGTCTGTTGAAGATGGCGGTAGAACAATAGCGATGAAAGTTAAGAATAAGTATGTTGTAGTCAACAACACCTGGGTTGTTCCATATTCGCCGCTGCTGTCAAAAACATTCAAGGCACATTGCAATGTTGAGTACTTTAATTCAGTAAAATCTATTAAATATGTTGGCAAGTACGTCACGAAAGGCAGCGATATGGCTGCTTTTGGTATTACAGCTCCAAGTAGTAACGATGAGGTGTCAGAATATCAGATGGGAAGATATGTTAGTAGTAAGGAATCTATTTGGAGAATTTCTTCATTTGCCATACATGAACGTTATCCCACTGTAGTTCATTTAGCCGTCCATTTAGAGAATAGACAATGAGTTTATTTCACCAGCCACAACGTTGACAAGCTTTTTTGAGGCATGCATAAGAGATTCATTTGCAAAAACATTGCTTTACTCAGAAATGCAAAAATACTTCACATGGAATGCATCATCCAAAAAATTCCAACGGCGAAAACGAGGACAGTCCGTACTGGGATACGTGAATGCATATTCAACCATTGCATTGGGGCGCATTTACACAATTCAACCGAGCAATGAAGAATGTTTTTACTTGGGTTTATTATTGCTGAGTGTTCGTGGACCAACTTCCTTCGAACATTTGCGAACCATCGATGGTGAAATATGCTCAACATATCGAGAAGCCTGTCAACGTTAACATTTATTAGAGGATGATATACTTTAGGATCACACACTCTCCGATGCTGTTATTTCTTCTATTTCATATCAAATACTGTCACTTTTTGCCATCATAATTTCAACATACTATCCATCGAACCCTCATCATTTGTGGGACAAATACACAGACCATATGGCTAAAGACATTTTGCATCGAGTACGATCAACAACAGCAATTCCAGAACTAGAAATTAGTGCTGAGATACATACCCTCGGTTTCACAAAACTTTTGACTTCTGATCAATTCGTTGATTAAGGTTTGCATTCGATGGTTGAGTTGAAATTGAACTGAAATCGAGCACAGAATTTACTGTTAACTGACAATCAAGCCCTTGATCTGGCAATCAAAGTTTTGTGAAACCGGTCGTAAATGAGGTATTGATATCTTTAGAGGAAATGTGTACATAATTTGCAGCTGAAAGTTGGCTCTGAAATAATCATGTTACGCAACCTTAATCAGCCAAAATTGTGTAACGGAACTAGATTTTCTGTTAAAAGAGTTTTTACAAACTTGATAGAAGGTACTATTATCATAGGAAAGTTCAAAGGTGAGGATGTGCTTTAAATTGAAGTAGCACTCACCTTCACATCACCTGTCGTGGAATACTGTAACATCTCGAAAATCTGAACTTCTGGGAAATGACGTTTGAAGTTTTTGTTTTTTTCAGTTCATCATCTGCATTATAACTTTTTATTTGAGCGCAGACTTTATGTAAACAATTTTTTACCTAACTATTCTTCTTTCGATTTGTCCCTCGATTCACCTTATTGTGTGTACTCGTTCGCCAAAAAAAATTGTTTTTTTCAAAAATTTGTGGATGTTACATTGTTGCTTGGACACTTTTGCTTTGGGACTTCGCTTGTTACTGTGTTTCGTGGACACTTTCTTTCATTCCTCAAATTTATATTATCAATCTCTGCTGTATAGGAACAACATAATTTTTCGGGAAAGTTCGAAAATGGATGAAAAAAATATTTTCATAAAAAAATAACTTTATTCAAGAAAATGTAATTCAACAGTCTTATATAATTTTGGAACATAATAGTTTTTCTAAGATGTTTTCATCTACTTAGTTAAAACAAAATAACAAATTCAGGTTACTCATTAATAGTAGTTTAATAATCACAGTTGTGTTATCACATCTTTTCATTAGTGCTATCGCGATTTTTGACTATTGAGTATAATAATTCGGAACAAAAAATTAAACAAAATTCTTACAATGAAATCTAGTGATTTTCTAGGGAAGTATTATTATAAAGAATTGTAAAATTCGAAATAAGTCGGTTTTAAGTAATTATTATTGACTAAGAACATGAGATCTTTTTTTTATTAGGAGCGATTGGGATACGTGAGTTGTACCCTTTCTTAACTTTTTTCCAGTCTTTGACGTTTTGTATATTATCTTCAGTAGTTAGAGAAGCCCCCGATGCTCTTGTGTTTTTCATTCTCGTTCTTGATTGGAAAATATTGATATGCTTGTATTCGACATCTTGATAAGATGTCTTATACCCAAAGGTGAAGGGATTTTCCTGCTTCAGTTTAAGAACTTTGATTTTGGAAAAGGAAACGGTTTCGTTATTAGTGTTGATAGAGAAGTTGTCCCCGAGTTCGCTTGCTAAAGATTTAAAATCAATAAACTGACAGAAGCTTATTTCGTTCACCTCATGGAATGGTGCTTTCTTTTTGGCGGTTCGCATTATCTGATAATATTGGGAAGGTACTGATATTGTTCCAGATCTCAAAGTTCTTTTGATTTCCTTTTCGATAACTGAATGTACTGTGTCACCTTCATTTTGGGTATGTCCTTCAATGAGAAATTTGTGTTCTATCGTTTTTATGTTTCGGAACATGCATAACGCATACATGTACATAACTATCAAATATTTATTTTTTTGCTGACCAGAGCAATTGTCAGTATAAAAAATGAAACTAATTTCACCAGATGCAGCCGAAGCAATATTTTCGATGTACTGATAGACAGCTGTGCATATTTCTACTGCTCCTCTATTTCCTTCTCCTTCATGCCAAACATTGCAGACCGCTTGATTCGTTTTTAAGTTGTATATTGATAAATTGTATGTAGATAGTTTCGATCGATAATAAAAAACTGACACCTCGCCTCTTGGAGTTGGAAGAGCTGCCTGCAAGTCGAATACTGATACTATAGAAGTCTCGTCCTTGTTGTTTTTATCATTTTCTTTTTCTTTCCTTGAAAGTTCTTTTTCTTTTAGATGCTCTTCATATTCTGTAGATTTGTTTGCTTTATTATTTCCATATGCAATGCAGAGCTCACATTGATCTTTTTTGGGAATGAAAAATGAAATATTAAACTCGTTGAAAACTTCATAAAAAACAGTACGCATAGCATGTGGTTGCCCAGCTTTCTCGCATTTTTCAACATAATCTCGGTATATTTGGGCAATCGTTCTTCCTCCATCAATATACTCTCGCTCCGTCTGAGCCCGGAGGTAATGAGACTGTATTGTTGGAATCGAGTTAATGTGGTCACGAATTCCGTCTCTTATACTGTTTGGTAACTTCTTCTGTTTACCATGTTTCCCTCGTTTGTCTTCTTCAAGAGGTCCATCAGCTAACTTGCTCCTAACTGTTGTAACAGTCGTAAAAGAAATGTCAAGTGTGGCTATAAAATACTTTTTGCACACCCGGGAGTCAATTCCATTGATTCTAAAATAGTAAGCAACATTAAGCTTACGATGGTGACTTCCTGGCAGTCTCTGAGTGCTTGGTTTGACTTCCTTTATGCAGCGACTTATGAAATCCCGCCGTTTGGTGACGTCTCCAAGGTTCCAATATTTCCGGAAAACCGAGAAACGCTCAGCTTCGGTTATTTTTCTGGAACATTTAAATATACATTTTTCATCGCAGCCAGGTCTCATTTTTCTTCTATCCATTTTTTTCCCGTTCTTTGAAGTATAGGTTTTTCCCAAATTGCATCTTTTTTTCGATTTATTTGTCTTCCATTCACTCGGATTTTTACACCTTTTGCGGGTTTTCCTCTTCACAGAATCTTCACAATCTGACGAATCCTCATTTTCACCATTAGAGTCAAAATTTGGGTCTGCCTCTGAGTCATCAAAAGTGGAACGGATGGAAGTTAAAGAACAAGATCCTGAACTTGTTGAACTGGATCTGGAGTTGGAATTTGAACTCGAAAAACTGGATCTCGGAGAACTTGAATGATAATTCGAATTTTTGCCGTTGAGAATAGCTATTTCTGTTTGAGGATGGTGTAGCTCAATGGAAAACACATTTTTAAGCCTATTTATTTGGGACTGATCTATTATTTTGAAAAATGTTTCATTTTCATAAGGAATAGGTTGCCAAACTTCTCCAGAAAGAAATGGATTGGATCTTGATTCAACCTTTTTCGTAAATGCTCTGTCGGGGCGATTTTGATCAGCTTGTGAGCGTAACAGTTTGAGAATTTTGTGTCCTCGAGATTCCATTATTGGAAACGATCCTAATCAAAATAAAAAAAAATATTTCCGAATTACCGATAATACAGGAAAGATACATAGAAAACGATCAATTCGAAACAAAAGCTGGGATTTGAAAAAAAAACTGACATCTCTTTCAAACTGAAAATTTGAATTGATATAGGATTTGAGAAAGAAATTGCGATTTTCGACAAGAGACATAACCCCTTTAGGTCTTTTTTCACATTTCCGAATGAAAAGAGATTTAGAGTAACTTTAAAATTGAAATATTTCGTCTGATAACAACAAAAGGTATTGAGCAATATTTATCAGAAGTCGGAATAATCATCCATAGAACACAGCAACATATATCAAAACGTATTAAAACCGTCCGCAAAAAAATGTAACATCTCACCTGATGGCTCTTGCACGTCCGGTGTCTGGAGAGCGAATTAATTATCACAGTCTTTCGCAAACGACTTTGATCAATTCCCCACTTTCGAAATGAAACTTCCGCCTCTCCTCGGCCAGCGCAAGAACTAAATTTGTTATAATTTATACCACACAAAGGTGAAGTCATCCCGAATGTTTTGGTGTAACAAACTGAAAATCGCACATTTCGGAGATGTTACAGTATTCCACGATAGGTGCGAATTATGTTTCATTTTTTTTGTAGATTCTTTAGGATTTTGAAAACATAATTATCACTCACACGTAAATATCTCAGAAATTCATATTTACCACGCACAAGTGCCTGGCACTTTTGTGGTCATTTTTGTGTTTGTTAAATTCACGGATTATTTGTGATTATCTCTCGTTATAATATTTTTGTCGTCCTTTGATTATCTTAATAAACATAATTATTATTATTATTCCGAGGATTCCACTAATGCCATCTAATTTTCCTAATGAATTTAAGCGTGTCCAGTTTCCAGTGCGACTTCCATTTGCAATGACAATAAATAAATCACAAAGTTAATCGTTACAAGTTTGTGGAATAAACCTTGAATTGACCATTTTTTTGCATGGGCAGTTGTATATCCCTGCTCGAGAGTTGGTAATCCATCTGCTCTATTTGTTTCCTGTCAAGAAGGAAAAACCAAAAATATTGTATATTATAGGGCATTGCAATAAAGTATAATTTAGAGATTTGGATGTTTTTTTTACTACATAATATATTTTGTCTTAGTGTTTTTCTTTAGTTACACCTCCCGTGCGAAGCCGGGCCGGGCAGCTAGTTTCTTTAATAAATTCGAAACTCATACGTTTAAAATCAAATGAGAACAAACCTATGCAAAGAGTCAGCATTAGAACAATTAATGGTGTGAAAGCGAAAATATTGAATATAGAAGAATACATAGATGTATTCATAATAAGTAATGAAAATTTCAAAAATGACTTTTTGATTGGGTTAGATTGTATAAAAAATTCAAACTGACACAAAATGAAAAATTGGCGATAGAACAGAAAGTTACAGTCGAAAAACAAGTAGGATATCGAATAAATTTCGATTAAGATATAGAAATAGGAATTTCGGAAGTACTAACAAGTAATTCGAATTAACATGAAGAAACAGCTATTGAGAATCTTGTAGATAAGTATAAAAATATATTTGCGAAATATAAATATGATTTTGATATGTTAAAAGATTATGAAGCCCGAATAGATCTTATTATGGATAAATATTGTAGTAAAAGACCTTATAGATGTACGATTGAAGATGAGAAAGAGATAGAAACTCAAATTTCAGAATTACTCAAGTGAAATATAATTGAAGTCCCTCTGCTGCCCCGGAAACACTGGCATATAGAGGAGAGGAAAACAAAAAATCGATACTGTGTATAGATTTTAGAGAATTGAACAAGATAATAGTTCCTCAATCACAACCATTTCCGTTAATAGAAGATTTAGTGATGAAGACAAGAAATTGCAAATATTTGTCAAAACTCGACATAAGTCAGGCATTTTGGTTTATTCCAGTAAGAATCGAAGATAGAAGAATGAATCTTAATATATATTAATATTATAAGAAAACACCAATTATCAAATAACGAATACGTACCCAAAATTTCATTAATTCTAGAGCCATTACATAATTTGTTAAGAAAAGGTCAAAAATTCGTTTATACAGAAGAATGTCAAACAGCTTTTGAATATATGAAAAATTTTCTGTGTATCAGCCAATCTTAGCTATTTTACAAGGAATAGGAGCTGTTTTAAAACAACCACAACTGAATGAGAATTCCAAAATTGAAAAATCAGTGGCATATTTTCCAAGGAAACTAAACGAAACACAGAGAAGAAAGAAGTCTATCTACTTAGAATGTTTATCTATAAAAGAATCGGTTGAATATTGTCAGCATTGGCTCATAGAAAAATCATTTAAAGTATTTTCCGATCATAGACCTCTAGAAAAAATGAATATTAAAGCCCGAACAGACGAGGAATTGGGTGATTTCACTTACTATTTATCACAATATTATTTTGAGATAATATACCGTCCAGGTAGAGAAAATTTGGAAGCAGATTGTTTAAGCGGAAATCCAGTACTAGAATTCCAAGAGGATGAAGATTATCAATTGAAAATTGTGAATATAAAAAAATTTAAGATATTTTGGCAGATCAAAAAGAGACCAAAGAAATGAAAAATAACAGGAATAAGTTCATTTCAAAAAACTTTATTACAAGGAAGTAAGGAAGAAAGACAAGATCGTACTGTCAGAAGGGTTCTCTAAGAAACTTATAAAGAATACCCACAAGAATTTCTGCCATATAGGGATGAAACAATTGCACAGCAAAATACTTCATTTTTACACAGCAGAATATTTATCAGATAATATGAAGTAAAAATTGCGAAGTTTGCTTAAAAAATAAATCAAGACCAGGGAAAATGGGTCTGTTTCCGTAACTCGGTCCTGCAGAGAAACTGTTTGAAATAGTTTCAATTGATACAATCGGTGGATTTGGTGGCTCACGATCCACTAAGAAATATTTACATCTCTTAGTGGATCATTTCACCAGATTTGCTTATATATTGACATCAAAAACACAAAACTCAAATGATTTCGTCAAGCTTATAGAAAAAGTACTGCAAGATTATGATATTGAAACACTTCTAACCGATCAGTATCCAGGTATAAATTCGAAGGATTTCAAGAATTGAATGATTTAAGGATTGATATGTGAGATTATCAAATCACATAAGATGTCAAAGTGATAACAGTATCAAAATAATTGAAATTGTCAATAGAAATGAATAATCAATAGACGACTTCGGCCCAAGTTGCCAACCCACAATTTTCTTCACAAATTTACTATTACTGGGGAACGGGAATTTCATGACAAATTCGACATAATAAGCTTCGCGTTATTTATAAATATCCGTAAAAGATGCATCGGCTCCCCAAACAAGAAAATTCCTTCCAAATATAGATTTTTGTTAGGCTGAGATTTGAGTTGGGATTCCTGATTTCATGTTAATAGTGTCAAGTTCATAAAGGATATGTTCCGCAAATCAACTTGGTTATTTCGGTTGCCGGTTTTCCGTTCCGTGATTATGAAATATTCGGTTGGTTCCTGGAAAAAAAGGTTAATTACGGACTTTGAGTGATGAAAATGCAATCTTTCTGTCACTTCTATGTTCTATGGATCATAAAGTAAATAAAGATTGTTCTATGCTATGAATATGTTACCATAGAACATTGACTGTCGTTCTGGTGACAGAAAGAACGGTTTTTCATCAATGAAATTCCGTAATTAAATTTTTTTCAGGAACCAACCGAATATTTCATGTTAACGGAATTGAAAACCGGTAACCGAAATAACCAAGTTGATTTGTGGAACATATCCTATATAGATTTGATACTATTAACATGAAACCAGGAATCCCAACTTAAATTTCAGACAATCAGAGATGATCTTAACAAAACCCTATACTTGGAAGAAATTATCTATAAGCTGAGGCTTCTTTTACGGATATTTATAAATAACGCGAACCTTATCATGTAAAATTTGTCCTGAAATTCCCGTTCGCCAGTGATAGTAAATTTGTGAAGAAAATTGTGGGTTGGCAACTTGGGATGAAGTCGTCTATTGAATTGAAATTGAAGAAAAGATTGGATAATCAACATTGAATGTTGTTTCTTTGGTTTCAGAGAAACAATTCTATTGATTATTCAAGTTTGAACGATTATGATTTTATTCGGCCGAATATGTATTTACTTGATAAAGTGACCTTAGCGCCATGATCGTTTACAGAGCCGAGTAGGATAATATTTGACAATTCTATGACCGCGTTTTGGACTCAAAATTTTAGTGGTAAAAATTCGACACCTCATATGTTCTATGCATCTCGACCTGGAGGTAAAAACCAATATTTCCGAGTCCAGGTGTTCACTATTCAACTCAATGGCCTTTGATGACAATACTTGCTAACTTTGAAGTAAATCAGTTGAATGATTCAGAAGTAACTGACTTCCAAAAATTCTGCTATAATCACTTAACGAATCAACTTCAAAAATCACAAGCGTTTCATTATTTTCGATTGAAAAAAGGAACTGATGGTGTGCCGTTCACGTGGAAAACAGTATTCGAATGGAAAATGAAGAACCAGTTGTAAGATACTACCAATTGATATTCAATATAGAGAGTGTTTTAAGACCTGGAATTAGAAATCACAATTTCCTAGTCGTGTAGTGTAGTATTCCGGTATAGTTCATATAAACAATTTGAAGCATTTGAGTTGAATGGTTATGGCCATCTGAAGGTTTAACCAACATATCCAAATCACTGTATATCTCTTGAAATATTAAGTTTTTCTTGGTACTTGGTGGTCACAATTATATTTTTATGTTTACTTTTTCGGTAACAATATAGTTTCTTTAATGGGTTAGGTTTCTGGTCCAAGGGAAATGTCGACGCATCAGTAAATAAAATAATGTTGAAAAATGAAATTTTTTGTCTTCAGAACACATTTCTGGGCTTGTCTGTACTTGAAAGGAATGGTGGGCAGTACTTTTCAGAAAATGTTGAACAGATTTATCACTCGGCGGCGGAGATCCCGTTGTGAGGACCCGGCCCCATGTTGGTAAGGTCTATAATTCGAATCCTTGGCCAGCAAAGAATTTTTGATTGTCAGAGGACCCTCCAATCATTCTGTCTTCAGTGAAAATCAACGGTGCTGTATGTGAAGCCGTTTGAGACAGAAGTGTGTTTTCAAATATATGTATTTTCGAGTCAATATATTTATGACTTACAGCCGAATTTTTATTTTGTTTACCAATATATTTAATTTTTACGAAACACAATATATTTATGAGTTTGGTGTTGCAAGTATACAAATTCGTGGTACCCAATATATTTATTAATTCGACCTATCCCAAGTCGTCCCGAGAGGTCGCGACGGTAGTGTTAATAATAATAATAATAATAATAATAATAACACTTTATTTCCATATAATGTCAAGTACAATGTGGAAAAAGTCACAGAGGAGAAAAAAAAGTGATACAAGCATTCTAGTCAAGAAATTCTGACAGACTATAAAAACATTTGTCAATTAAAAACGCTTTTAGCCTTTTTTTGAATAAGAATTTGTTAGTTGAGCTTTTAATGTCCATACTCAATTTATTATAAACCTTCATACCTAAAAACATGGGTGAGTGTCGGCTTATTCTATACCTGAATGCAGGAATGATAAAATCATTATGGTTGCGTGTGAAATATTGATGAAAGTCGCTATTTTTATTGAATGAACTTTTATAGGTATACACCAATGTAGCTAGCTCCAAAATTAACAAAGATGGTAAGGTTAATATCCTTAAGGATCGGAAGAACGGTCTGCACGACTCCCTCTGCTTAACGCCTGCTAAACATCTCACCACCCTCTTCTGACCAATGAACACATCTTTGGCATCGGAAGATGCACCCCAGACGGCAACACCATACCTTAGCCTCGATGAAACCTGTGCATGATGCAACGAAATAAGTTGTTCCATGGTTAACACATCTTTCAAGTTTCTTAGCAGGAAGCAAACCGAGCTCAGTCTCCGCCGAAGATTCCCACAGTGAGATTTCCAATTGAGTTGTTCATCTACATCTATACCGAGAAACCGTATATTTTCCACCCTAGTCAGCTCTTTGTCATCTAGATTCAGTTCAACATTGATGTTCTTATTGTAGTTGTGAAATACTAAAATTACAGTTTTATCCAAGTTAAGATGTAATGCATTTGTTCTGAACCAGTCACATAGAATATTCAGATTTTTCTGCAAATTTTCCTGTAGGGTGAGACCATCCTTGCCTGATGCTATTGCCGTAGCATCATCTGCATACAAGAACAAGTTACATTCAATATTATCTGCTATATCATTGATATACAGAATAAAAAGTAACGGACCTAAAATTGAACCTTGTGGAACACCCATTTGAGTGGTGAGTAAGTTGGAATTCATCGACTCCTGTTTTGAGTTTTTTATGGTTACAAATTGTCGTCTGTTTGTGAGATAATTTTTTATCCAGTCCAGAGCTTTACCACGAATTCCCATCCTATCAAGCTTTGTAAGCAGTATTTTGTGATCGACAGAATCAAAAGCCTTGCTCAGATCACAAAAAATTCCAGCAGACGACAAACCAGCCTCCAGATGTTCTACGACGCATTTCAAGAATCCATAAACAGCATCAGTTGTACTAAGGTTTCGACGGAAACCGAACTGATTATTATTTATTAACTTATGAACTTCCAGAAACCCGAGCAATCTCTCGAGAAAACAATATTCAAAAACCTTTGAAAATGTTGTAGTCAATGATATGGGTCTATAGTTGTTCATTATTTCATCGTCCCCTTTTTTATATAATGGAATGACCTTAGTTATTTTCAATTTATCTGGAAAACATCCCCTCTCAAAAGATAAATTTATGAGATATGTAAGTGGTTCGGAGATTTCCCTCAACCACTTTTTTATCACGAAACCGGAAATATCATCAAAACCCGCAGAACGCTTTGATTTGAGCCTAGAATTTATCAGGCTGAAAAACTCCTCTACAACATATGGCATCAGAAATATCGATCTGTCATTAGATGTGGACTTACTTGTCGCTGAAGATCTACATTTCACTTCAGGAGCCTTCACAAAAAAGTTATTGAACTTATTTGCAAGATCGTGACTACCCTCAAAAAGTATACCATTATCTCTTATTCTGAGGTTATGTGATCTATTTCTGGAGTTATTACTAAGCTCATTGAGAATGTTCCAAGCTGTTTTTACTTTGTTGTCAGAGAGTGAAACTTTATCCTGATAGAATGATTTTTTTTTGTTCTTGATCAGAAGAGAGTGTTGAGACTTACATTCAAGATAGGCAGCACGTAATTCCGGGAACTTCTCACTTAACAAACAAAGATCTCTTAAGCGATCACTCGACTGTTTAACATCATCATCAACCCATGACTTATTCGGTTTCTTATAAAACTTGTGTAATGGAAAATTCGAATCAAAGTGGAATTTGAACGTATTATAAAATGAATTAAAAGCTTCATTCAAATCAGATATATTGTAAAGATCTCCCCAACTTTCATTAGCAAGTTCATCTACAAAGTTATTCATTTTAGTTTGACTGAAATCTCTTCGGTAATCGTGAGTTGTTTCGCTAGGTTTTTCAGTAATCATATCCATCAAAAGGGCCTTATGATCAGAAAAGTGTACACTAATTATATCAGTTGAGGATGGAGTGTTTGTAAATATGTAATCTAAAGTATTGTTAGCGCGAGTCTTTTCCTGCACTGTATTTTTCATGTTGAATGATTCGAGAACATTAGTTAAAATAGAAAAAACCTTGGAATCTCTGACAGGATCAATATTGAGATCGCCACACAGTATAATATCAATTCCGGGCTCATACAGGAACTCTAAAAGATCACTCAATTTATCACAAAACAAACTACTATGAGTGTTAACACAGGAGCGATAACAATTCAACACAATTACTCTTCTATTAGAATCCCTATACATAATTCCACAAACCTCAAATTCCCTCTCAATACAGAAAGCATTTAAATTCAAGCATTTAGTATGTACAGTATTTCTACACCAAATGCCAACTCCACCTCCTTTTAAATTAGATCTACAGAAGCTTGAGGCTTTATAAAAATTCGGAAAGTGTATACTATCAAATGAAATTCAAGTGTTTATGTACTTCCAGGAATTCAGAAGTAATAAGGTCAGTTTTAGGAGATGTAAGACATCGACAATTTAATGATAGCAATTTACTAAAAAATCGTTTTTCGTTTTTCCTATCTATGTTTTTTCTCGAGATTGAACCCTCCTCTGGAAAAATCTTGTTACATACACACCTTCTGGCCATATCATAGGATCCATTGCTTCTTCGAAGTTGTTCAGATTTATGATAACTTTAAAGGATGTATAGTGTTCTGGATATTTTGATGTTAGTTCTTCACATTCTGCCTCACTAAACCTGCTGCAGAGAATCTGCTTCAAATCTTCCGCCCTTGTGCCGGGTTGTAGTCTTGATACATATAGGAAGGCCTTTTTGGGATTAACTTTCAGTTCGGTACAGTTCCGAGCTTTTGGCAACATGTCGTAGTTATTAGTACATAAGTCGCTCACAGAAAGCAATGGTTGGGAAAATTATCTAACCTACAGAGTTTTATTACCTTTTTTCCTACCTCCATGGTTCCAAGTTCCAAAATAATAGCACTTGAAGACCACGATACGAATAACACAACCATATTGTTGTAGCAGATTACAAAGAGATTAGTGCGTTTTCATTTTCATCGAATTGATAAATCGATTAACCTCTTTCCCTCTCTTCTTTGATGGAGAGCATATGAGAAGAGAGAGGGAGATACACCGATTAATGAGTTCGATGAAAATGAAAACCCACCCATTCAAACGTCTGTATACACATACTAACAATAACAGGTTTAAGAAGACTGTTTGGTCTGTGCTACTGCAAGAAGGGTTAAATGAGGATTATGAATGAATGATGCAGCAATTGGCCATAATGCTGTGTAAAATTTCATTTCCTGAAAAAGCGTTGACAAAAACATATTTTCACATTTCTTGCCGTGAAAAACTACCTACCGGATGAACTAAATTGTACTGTAGTATTAAGACACACACCAACTGATATTAGGATTCCTCAATATAATAACATCTACAAAACAGATAACAAAGAAACATATCTTTGGTTATGTCATGCAATAAAAAGTTAGTTTTCTGCTTTCAATATCAACAATCTATAAGCCATCTATCAGCCAGTATAGGTACACACATTAAGAAGATAACTACGTGATATGTTGTACTAATGGCTACTCCATGTTACCATATGCTCGGAACGTGCTGAACGCAACCGGCGCGCCCTCTCGTGACAACTTGGAATAGGTCGAATTACTAAATATATTTGACACCACGAATTTGTATATTTGCAACACCCAACTCATAAATATATTGTGATTTGTAGAAAGTAAATATATCGCAACAAAAAATTATTATATCGGCACACAAAATGAATATATTGCTGCAACTAATAAATATATTGGCTCAAAAATATACAGTGTGATTCCGGAGGAGACCGTCAGATTACGGGATAAGTTTACACTGGTCAAGACAGTATCGGAACACTGTTTGGTTTATGGTTGGGGGTCTCTGTTGAGAATATACAGGGTGATATGTCCGATTCGACCGATAACTTTGGTATGGCTTACTCGATGACAATGAAATTTTCAGCGTAGTACAATAGTGTTGAACACATTCATTGATTTTAGTTTTTTTTCAAAACAAGCGGTTGTTCTTGTGATGAATTCAGATTAATTGTGTAGGTTGAAAAAACACCCTGACATAGCGTTTCCTAAACTACGCTATCTGTTTACGATTGTACTAAAATAAGTCATTATTTGAGAGTTTCTAGTTTTTTTGGCACACTTCTAGTTTTCTGAGAAAATTTTTTCAAAAAATGATACTGTCGAAATTTCGCTCCAATCGATTCTACTTTTATTGATAACTTTGGTATGGCTCATCCAATTTTGATGAAATTTGCAGTGTAGAACAACCTGAATGAGTACATTCAATAATCGTAACAATCTCGCAAAACACAGTGTTCTAATGGTGATAATTGAAGAATTTCAGATTAATTGTGCAGTTGAAAAAACACCCTGTACATTGCTTTTCCAAAACTTTCTTATTCGTTGCAGATTTTACAATAATATGTCATCATCCAGAGTTTTTTCTTTTTTTCCTCCGGTTCTCCTAGAAAACATTTTCGAAGAAAAGCATTATCGAAATTTTGCTCCCAAGCAGTGAGAGTATTCCGCACTAGGTAGAAAAGCTGTATCGTCCAAGGTTGTTCGTCACTTCTAAAATATTCTTTTCAAATTCGAAATATATTCTGAATTGAATGATTTTATACAAAATATTAGCAATCAAATATGAATTTGGAATTTGAAAATAATATTTTAGAACTTAAGAACTTCTTTGCATCCTTGGACAATACAGCTTTCCTACCTAGTGCGGAATACTCTCACTGCTTGTGAGCCAAATTTCGATCATGCTCTTCTTCAAAAATTTTTTCTAGGAAAACCAGAGGTGTGCCAAAGAAATCAAAAACCTCTGAATGATGACATATTATTGTAGAATCTGAAACGAATAAGAAACTCTTGGAAAAGCAATGTACAGGGTGTTTTTTTTCAACTGCACAATTAATCTGAAATTCTAAAATTATCACAATTACAGCCCTGTATTTCGAGAGACTTTTGCGATTATTGAATGAACTCATTCAGATTGTTCTACACTGCAAATTTCATCAAAATTGAATGAGCCATACCAAAGTTATCAATGAAAGTAGAATCGATTGGAGCGAAATTTAGACATTGCCTTCTTTTGATGGCATTTTCTCGGAAATCTAGAAGTGTGCCACAAAAATTAGAAAATCTCAAATAATGACTTATTATAGTACAATCGTAAACAGATAGCGTAGTTTCGGAAATGCGATGTACAGGGTGCTTTTTCATCCTGCACAATTAACCTGGAATTATCACAATAACAACCGCTTACTTTGGAAAAAACTTTGAAATTAATGAATGTCCCCATCAATATTGTACTTCGCTGAAAATTTCTCTAAAATCGAATCAGCAATACCAAAGTTATCAATAAACGTAAAATCGGTCGAATCGGACAAATCACCCTGTATATTCTCAATATAGACCCCCAACCATAAACCAAACATTATTCCAAAACAATCTTCAGACGCAACCATAAACAAATGGTCACTTCAGTTGAGTGACTACCAAAGAACAATTTCATCATTTAAATTTTTTTCCTAATAAGAATTTCATTTTCGGATGGTATATTTAATTTTGAAACGTTGATGTTATTTATACCCCACAAACTTCTCTGCGGCTTAGGTAAAACTGTTCTCTGGAAGTTCAAGACTTGATATTAAGTTTCCACGAGCTATGAGATTCTTTGTGAAAAAGGAAGAGCATTTTGTTCTAGTTCAACGCTTAGATCATGTGATTTCTGACAGATTAGTATTTCATGAAGAAGAAACCTCAGAATAATGAAAAATTATTTGTTCAAATCCTGTGTGGCCTCTGCAAATTATACTACCCATCATTCTATCCTATTCAGTATATTCTGGCATCATGAAAGCACTTGCAAGGAGAATATACATAATTTCGTACATTTTGTTGCCTCGAACTTCCCTTCTCGGTTTGTCCGCGTAAGGTAGATGCAAAACCACACTTTAAATTCTGCTGATGAAGAGGCGCTTGTTATGACTTGCGATATTACGCGGACGAAAAAACATGACGTTAATCTTTATCTTCATTATATTAAAAATGAATCCACATTTCCCTTGAACACGGCATCACTCGTGAACAGTTGGACCAATTACGTTCATTTTTTTTTTCGGGTTTGTTTTTGTCGAGAGAGGGTGCCCATACAGAAAAAAATCGAGAAAGTTGCGCAGAAAAATGCGCCACTTTTTCTAATTTACATTTATTATTTTTCATTACTTGCCTTATAATTAATATCGAACTACGCCACAGCAAAGCGTGACCAGGATAAGCAACTTAGTTCTGAATAACACTCATGAACCATATATGCTAGATAAATCAATAATTCTCCAGGTTATGCTTGGGATTGAATGGAGAGTGCTTCGGAAATATATGTTGCTTGTAGATTCAGAACAAGGAAGTTAATTAATTCTCATAATATTTCAGTTTTGAGCGAATAATTTCAATTTGATACTGTGACCGATCGTCCTAGGTTTTTCGAAGGAACGCCTTTTAAGCTATGAGCTTGTGGGATTAAAGAAACCATATGTGTTCTGTCTGAGGTTTGAAATTGGGGTCCTTACAAAGCACTGTCAAGTCCTATTTCCACCCGAAATAGTGATGGGACGACTCGTCTACTTCTACACGCGATCTACTCGAGATGAAATGACCTCCAGCTCGACTTGGAACTCGAGCTGACTAGACACGGGGCTTATGCTTCGGCTCCATCAACACGAAACTCAAATCTCGCCAACAGCCGACTTTAATACAGTGTGCCAATATCGGAGAGCACCACCATTGATATCTCGCCCCCATGCAATATCCGAAAAATTCAAATAGCAGAAACTACAGTTTGCAGGCAGACATTTTATTCAACCAATTTGTATCAATCCTGTGAGCGTGATGACGGAAACCTTCGAAATCTAAGATAGGGAGAGAGGCTTAAGTGGTTCCAAGCTAATTTGATGACTTTTTCAAATATGTTACACACTTATTTATTTATTTTTCATTAATAATTCAATTTAATATTCTGAGTAAATGGAGTGAATAAGTGAAGAATGCAAAAATATATAATTGTGGAAAAATGTTTATCATGGTCCTGTGGTTTTCTGGGAGTTGCTGTTATTGGACCCATCAATAATATAATTGTCATCAATTTCATGTTTCATTGCTACTCTTGTTATCACTACTTTTCTACTCTTTTTTATTTTTCGGGAGGACTAACATAGAACGTCAAGTGTATGCGATTTTTGAACCGGAAATCAAATGGCCGTTTAAGCAAGGTGTCTATCAGCACGCAAGATTTTAGGCGTTTCTGTCATCGCGCTCACAGGGTTGATACAGATTGATTGGAACTAACCTCATAAAATGCATCCCTCCAAACCAAACCCTACTTTTTTGTATATTTTTTGATTTGCCATGGGGGCCGACATATGAAGGTTGCCACTTTTTCAAATCGACACACTGTAAATAATTCACATTAATACTTGTAACGTGCGGTTCATTCAGGTGGATGTGATTCCGAACTTCTTAAAATATTTATAGTTGGGTAAATTACTATGAAACCATCGTCAAGTTTTCTGAAAAAACACCTTGCCATTTTCTAAAGGGCTACAGACGATAAATGAGTGAATAATATAAGTGAATCTACAGTTCAGCTCACTACTATCGAGCAAATTAACAATGCGAATCTTATAGCGTTGATGGCCAGCCAATTCCAATTCATCCACTAGGTATAACAATTCGCTGTTGAGTGAACAATTAAAAGTTCTGCTTTCAAGAGCGAAAAGTACTTCGAATATAACGGGGTGACTTTTGTAGGCCAGAGTTTTCTGGTGAAAGGGTTGCAATGAATCGTATGAATGCGCGTATGTTGCCACTTTTTTATATTCAAGAATTTTTGAATAAATAAAAACAGAAATGGAGAGAAAAATGGGAGAATAACTAACAAAAGAGTTAAGTACATCCCAAAAAAAATTCCAATTTTTCTGGAAAAATGGTTTCGGACTATCAGGTTGGAGTCACTGCATATTAAAATGCGAGGGTTTAATTCGCTTATATGCAAAATCGACCAAACGGTTTCAGAACTGAATTCATTCGAAATGTTTAGGTAAGTTCCTCAGTATCTGAAAAAGTACTGATACGATCAGATTTACTTCTTAATTAGTTGTAGGTTACCGTCTTACAACTTTGTGTAATATTTTGTATCGTCAAAAAGTTCAGAAGTAAAGTTTTCTAAAAACAACTTTTTATGGAAGTTGATACAGATCTTCTATTGAATATTTGTTTATAGTTTAACAAATTCCAGCTCAGTCGGATATTCAATATATCGATCGGTTTTTGGACATATTTTAGGTTTCATAAAACTTTATATTTCCACATCATATAGATTACTTGTGTCTGCTATACAGCTTTTATCCAATCATAAGTAAGATTTAACACAATTAAGGAAGATCAACAGATACTTCAATTCCTCATTCAAGGGACAAAAGTGGCACTTTAATTCCTGAGGTATTAAAAGTAGAAAAGTGCATTTCACTAGTACTTTTCTCCAATTTCATAGCAACGCTCTCTAGACACATCATTTTCCGGTGACAAGAGTTCATAACTCGAAACTTGAGTACAGCTATAGGAGTACATTTCTAAGTTTATAGCTTTCCAGTCCTAAAGTGCATATAATAATATAGAAACCACGAGACTAAAGTTCTTTTCGCCTAGGGATTAAAAGTGTCACTAAAGTCCTTAAGTTTATTACATACTTTCATGAAGGGCATGGCAGTCATTAAGAAGGAAACATTTTGAGGACAAATGAACCAAACAAATAAATGAATACATGAAAATAATCAAAAAAAAAACATCGACTTCAAATCATTACACTAAATAGTTTCCAAATTTCTTTTATATTTTTCCGGAGCGCCGTCCAATGCGTTCGGTTTTACAATTCTTATTATTTTGTTCCCCATGAATTTTGAGTGTGTGCCAAGTGGAGTTGGCATTTATTATTCTAATTTAGTCCTCATTCATTTCAGATGTGGACTAATAGTAGCAGTGTATGTATTTTATAATATTCTTTATGGCACCCTCTTCGGATTTATATAAAACGAACAATACAGTTACGAAACAAACAATAATTATTTCTTGAACTCATTGAACGGTGCTACGAAAATATATTGAAAACTTACTTAAAATATATATTTTTTTCCTATAGTTGAATGATTTGAAGTCGGTATTTTTATTCGAACGACTTCAAAGAAGGAAGTTCCTAATTCGGCAAAAAACTATTTTTTACGTGCTTGTTTGGGAAACAGCTCATGATCGTTTCGCCACAACGTCTGTAATTTCCTAACTTTGAACTGCGAATAGTTTTAAGCGATTATCTTGGACTCGCTGAAGAAGAATCATTGGACATATTCATCTGTCGTTCCGTCCGACGGGCCGGCTGTGTGTGCCCTGTCTTCCTAAGGAAAAGTCCTATAATATTAAAATTTTCTGGTTTGGTTTGTAGTCTAACTATCTCGGTCGAGTTCATTGTTGAGTCAAATCGGTCGAACGGTTCAGGAGTTATACCAATTTGGAATTTTGAGGTTAGTTTCTCGTAATATGTACTGATGTGATCAGACCGAAATTTCCTAGTAAGTAGGATATTGCCATTGCTCACCTTGACGCAGAATTTCTCGTATTTCATAGCAGGCGCTACAGAGTGTGCGTTGAGTTGAGCGGAATCATTATTATCCGAACATGCCTGTGGATTGATTCCTTTCTTCGTTTGTAATAGTGGCTTCGTCAGTGAAATGTACAGTGTTGGTATTACAGTGAATTTTGAATTTTTTTGCAGTTCATCTAATTGATCACAATGCTAATGCATATCCCTGACTACTTTTTAACTGTTTTAACTGTGAAGGTTATATATTATATACTATATACAAAATATTATTTTGAAAAAGACTCATTTCAATATTTATCCCGTTTATCTTTTCATTCCAGTTCTCATGAGGCTTAGGAACTAACAAAATGGGAATGCAATAATCACTACATTCGAATTAAATGTTCTGCTCGACCAAATACTAGCAGCAAACAATCTCTCAGTAAGTTCATGGAAAATATTGTTATCACATCTAGTTAAATGGTGATTATGTGCTTATATTTATTTTGAATATAATAATTCAATACCATCATGCAGCATAGGAAAAATCTCCTGTATTTAATGAAATTAATTCTATGAAAGTACAGGGGATTCAACATAAAGTAGGTTGAATGTTAAAGAAAAGTCTTGATTCGTACAACCAATCGCATCTGATGAGAAGTGATACGCCCTCTGGCGATAGAAATTCGAACCCTTCAAAGCTTCACAGCGAATGCTGTCGAATGACCCCGATCAACTCCGAACTATAAGTACACCAGGGCCGCGGAATTTCTGCGGCCTCTATCTAGTTCAAGTGCGATCGGATTCATTGATGCTGTTCGTTGCGTCGAAGAACTTTTTTTGCCTTTTTATTATTTTGTTGGGTTGACTTTACTTGTTGGTATTTTCTTTGTGTGTTGGGATTCATGATGAATTCAGTCAGCAACATTCTTGAACTGAAATTTGATCGGCAGAATGAGCTACAATTAGCCGATCTATTAAGAATTGAGGAACTGGGGCGGTCGTCACCAGTTCTAAAGTTATCACGAACTTATAAACGAAATGACGAAAACAGATCTTCACGCGACGTTTTTCAATAGACATTTACAAAAAAAATTACTGGATATGTGAGTGTGAAATAAAAATTTGTCATATTGTTTTCCGTGTTATTTTATAAAGTTGACTCAAGAATGGATCCCAACTGTGCAAAAACAGCAATCAGTGGGTTACACCATCTTCCAGAAAAAATGAGGAAACCTGAATCGTCTCGTAACCACATCGATTCTTGCACTGCCTTTGGCTTACTTGGTAAGGTAAATTTCATGTCCTAGTTGAGCTCTGCATACAGTGAAAGAATTATTTTACATGATAATAATTTCTGTAACCTACGGTAACGCGATGCGGGACTGCGCATCCTCTTTACCTCTCTCCTCACCAGTCGGCAGTCAACACGTAGGCATGCAGCAGTGCAGCCCATATAACTGTCCCACGCAGTGACTTGTCTGCACCTGTTGAAAGCTGTTCGTGTTCATAGATGAGATTGAGATATACCTACGGTTCTCTAGTACCTTTCTGATTCACGTTAGGAAAGGATGGAAGGTTATCATCGAGCAGATTTATTGTTTCGCTTCTGTTTTGCATCACGTATTAATATGTTGGTCTGTATTGTTTAAAAAAGTGGCCCAGGAACGATCATTCTTATTCCTGATTTTCATATGGTTGTTTAATTTTTCTTTATACAACCACCCAGGAATCTGAATGACCTTTTGGAACATCTTTTTTCAGGTACGCACACCCTCAATATTTCAATTGAATTGAATATCTGAGATAACTAAATCATGCTTCAGAGGCAAGTCATTTATGGTCCCAGAGCAATTAAATAATGTTTCTGTAATAATCGTAGTTCATTAGTGAGGAATATTTTCAACAGGATCACCATTCTTTCTGGAGCAGGATACATTTTTGCCTGTGGCAACTACATAGGATTTAGCATTTATTAAACTGTTTAATAACCATCATCCAGGTATGTACCTATTATAAGCAATGAAGAATCTAAAATAATACAGCAATGTTACCAAGGGAATCATTAAGTGTTCAATGGTTATTAAACTGTTAAGTCAATCTCATTCAACACTTCAGTAATAGTGAGTTGTGTTTAAATATTATATATTTAAATTTCACTATGAATAAACTAATGAATTGAGTGTCAGCTGCAGGTACAACAATTCAGGAAAACATTTTCATCTACCACTATCTAACTGTATATCTGTCCCATATAGTTCTCAAATTTTCTAATAGTGACTATTGAATATTTAATAACCCTTAATCATCTTTTTTCTCTGTGCATCTATTACTTGAAATTTTGTACCACTTTTTATTTGGCCCTTAGAAGTCAACATGAAAGAGACTGCTCTGAGAATCAAGGAATATTTAGACAGGTAACTGATCTTACTGCAGAGCTTGACAAAAATTGAAATTTCCTCCTGAGAAAAATGTTATGTGATAACCTACTATTTTTTGAAAGATACAAATATGCTAAAAATATGTCTTTTTTCTCCGCCAGCGGGGAGCTTTCCTCCTACCCATGCCACTCAACCTATAAAATCCATACTAATTGCGTCCCCCGACCTCATACATCACGACACGCCACTGCCCTGTAGATATCTGTGGTAAACATTGAGAACTCTTTTAATGCTCATAACTCTTATATCTGAGCCGAATCTGTAAAATTTACAAATGAAAAAAGTGTTCAATTCGATGAGAGAAATCTATGGTTGAATAGAATATACAAGTTGGAGACTCGCTCTGTATAAGCCAAACAAACATGCAAGTAAATATTCGTTCCTCAAATTGAAATTTTCATTATATTTTCATAATTCGATGCAACATTCTAATCGGAGACATTGAGATGGAAACATTTCAACAGGAGGATAGTCCTAAATGCCCTTGCTGAAGAATCGTATAAATTGATGATCAATTTGTTTCTGCCGGAAAAGAAAGAAAATTTGATGTAATATGGACAGTTTATTCAAATACTCAGTGATCAATTCCAAGAAACGGACTCCATGTTTGCCTACAGATATAAATTTTATTGTGCCGCTAAGTCACAGCATGAAAATGTCTCAGAGTGGGCAGCACGTCCAAAAAGTTTGGCTTCACTGCCGATGTATTGGATATGGTGCTCCGAGATGAATTTATTGTTTCGAAAAGGGTGATGTGCAAGACAGACTTCTCGGGAGAATAAACGTGCATATTTGCAAATGCTATGAAAACTGCAACAACAAAAAATTGTAATTCTTCAGTAAGCCAGACCCACGTCTTTATTCGTCACAAAAATTGCACCAGAAAACGTCATCGAGCAAGAGCAAATCAAATCCTAGATCAACATCCAGTATCGGATAGAATCAAACTCCTATGCAGAGAAACAACGTTGCTAAATGCTTAGTTTGTGGTGAAAAAATCATCAAACTTCAGTCTGTCCTTCGAAAAAAGCCAAGTGTAATGAATGCAACAGGAGTGGTCATGTGGCAACATTGTATACTTCTTTAGGAATATGAACGTAAACACCAACGGCGTAGGTAAATATGTACCAAAAAAACTCATAAGAAATTGATGAATATATTTTTGATAGGAATAATAGTTGAAATCAACCTATTACAATTGAGACAGAACAAATATATCTCTTCTTTCGAATTACTAGCGATGCGTTTCAGATCAGTATGTCGAATGGCAAACAATTGCGAATAGCTGTATTCAGAACTTCATCTTCCCTTCTAAATGAGTTCGAAATAACGAGGGCTACGGAAAGAACTTGGAAAACCCCCTCAGACTCCAGGTCAATCTTGAAAAAGACAATGCCTGGTAGACTAAAAGACACTAGGAGTCACCTTGTCATGGCTGGGTTGGACAAGCATTGCGGGTGTCCCAATCACAATGTGTGTCCAAAGGTCAGCCTCACCAAATAAGTGTTAATCCGAATCCACAGAAATGGCACAAAAAAAGTGTAATCAGGCTGGATATAACTGGACGAACAACACGGTACACTTGTGTCTTCATCCCGTATGGTTTCACTAAACAGCAAGAAGTAATTAACACACTGTAGTTCCTATCGTAAATGCCAATGAAGCAAATGAGCTTTCAAGACTGTATCAACTTTTAAAATCTACTGATGGTTTTCGAGAAAAATTTCAAAGACATGCTTTTAATGCAAGACTGGAAACTGGAATTTGGATTCAATAAAAATCTACGTAATTCAAATTGGAATCTTATAAGAATTAATGGAGGCTAACGAAAATATAACATGAATTGAAACTTCAGTCTTGAATGAATCTTAGCAGGATAAAAAATTAAACTCGAATATGAAATGAATCTGGTCGGAATGTCTCTAATTGCTGTCAACAGAACTTTATATCATCGGCCTCAGGAAGCGAAGATTTATGCAAAGTTTCGGTCAAAGACCATTTTCATTGATCGAATACGATCACCTTACAGTCTAGAAGGATTTTAAATTTTTCGGCAGAAAAGGGGACACATTTCACTCTTTTTGCGCCGTTTGACGACTCAAAAAAAAACAATTATTCGGCATAATTGAACCACCTGTTATGGATATTCTTAAAACTGCATTGAAAATCAAGAAATACCAAGTGGACATGGTGGTTGAAGGAAACGAACTGAAATATCTATGTTACAGAAACAAAAAAACATGGACTGAAGGTACGATTGAAGAAAAAATAGTCAGACTTCTCCATTCGATGGAAAATCCCATGTTGGATTATGTAATTTGAACACGACATATAAACCAAATAAGAACACTTTAACTCCACCAAAATTACATTGTCATAATCAAAAAAGTATAAGGAATATAGATGAGAATGTAGCCGATCCAATAATTAACTGGAATAACTCTGAAAGAATTCTACAATATCAATTGGTGATGGAAATAACATCAGAAGATATCCAGTTACATAAAGAAAACCCGTTCAGAGATTGATTGATGGAATTTGCAAATGAACTGTATTAGATCATTGTAATAATAAGTAATTTCTAGAAACTTTTCACGTAGAATAAGATGTGTTTATATGGATTCACATTCAGGATAATTTAGTTAATAGAACCATAAATTAAGGTAGAAAGATTTCGATATATCATCGGTGCGAGATTGAATTCAATTATCGATAAATCTAACTCGTGTGAAATCGATAGATGAATTAGTCTAAAATATAATTTCCAAACGAAAAGTTTTCTGTATTGAATCAGAAGTGAATTCTATACAAAATAAAACCTTGTAAGATCTTACTTCAGTTGAAGTTATTACAATATTCCGTATTCATTCCAGAAGGGATGCATACACAACAAACCCAAATTCCCTCTGATACTTCTCACAATCTGAAGTTTTGAAGTCATTCTTGGGAAACCTAGAAATCCATTTCACTCACCTGAGATAACAATATATATCGAGAAATTCAATTCCCCCAGTTGAAAGATCAGCACAGCATCATCATCTCTGTACGATTCCTGATACTCGTCAGCTCTGATAGCACAACTTTACCCGTCAGTCCCGTCGTTCCGCAAATACATTAGAATAATAAACTTCCGACTGAGTAAACAGGTACATGAGTCAAACAATATACGGATGATTAGTATGCTGTTACCTAGACCGATTCACGATTGGCAACAAACTGAAGTTACACCGAAGCACGGGATAAACAGAGTATTTCTCGAATGTAGTCAAGTGTGGGTGAATAAATTACGTCGTCTGACCTATTTTGGTGTTGCCGAAGTGCTTCCTTTTTGAATCGTAGAAATTGGCTGAAATGAGGATGGGCAAGCTTTGTTTCCTGTGGTCACAATGATAACGACATAATGTGTTGTTTAAATGTTAACTGGTCACATTAAATAGTGACAGATGGGAAAGGTCAGGCATATATGTACAGGATCTATCACAAAAGGCCATGTTCAACTTAGGGAAAATCTTTGTCGAACGAAACTCTATAACAATGAAAGATCACAAACATTTAATTTAGAGATATTTCATTTTTATGATATTACATCACAGGTTACAATGCATTTCGGCATTGTTACTTGCCATTAGTCATTCTGAAAACAAAGGAGACGAGGAAATTAGAAGGTCTGAAAATCAACCAATGAGCTACCAAAACAACTAGAAACAACGATGATGAAATTTTAAATGGAAACAAGAAAGCATAAATATCTGCTAACTATGCGAATAATGACCTCTCTATGAACTAGGTCAAAATTGAAAGATAATCACATGTTCGCAGTCAAATGGAAAACATGCGGACACAAAGGAAATACATAGGGGTCAACTCTTGAATCTCGATCAAGAATTGAAGAGTACGAGCAATTGTCATATGTTTGCTCGAGAAGACTTAGAAAATCGACATACACATATGATGATTGTCATACTCTTCAATTCTTGATCGAGATTCAAGAATTGACCCCATGGGGTTCAATTCTTGAATATCTGAAAATATAGATTCCGAAATGCATTGCAACCTGTGAAGCAATATGAATCTTTTCGAGTGGAGCAGACTTATATTTGGGAATTCTGATCCGTTTTTAAAATTAATTCTTACTACACTTTCCGTAAATATTCTGTTATGTCTTCATGAAAAACTATAAGGTGTAAATAAATCGATATATGAACACTTCTCTTTCCGGTTGCGTTCCGTTTCCATGCTATGTCTGCCTATCTAATGTTAGAGGAGCGCATATGGTAGGTATATGGGGAGGTACGAAACGTATAATGAGAATCAACCGTGGATGTGAGAAGTTCAGTTTTCGAAGACTCCCGATGCATAATATTATGCTGGATTTCGCCCAGGATATGGAAGGCTGTCTTCGGGGGCGCACCGGGATAATGCTTTTATTGGCCCATATTGCCCATAATTTAAGGAAACCCTTCTGGAAGCTTCTGCGAAATTCAATTTTAGGCATCAGCTGTACCTAAAGTGTTTTTTACAATAAACTGAACCAACATATATAACCGTGTAGATGATATTGGGAAAGTGATTTTTACCCCGTTGTTTTCGAAGCATGAGCGAGCTACAGGGTGTTTAATGTCCACTTAGAACAATATTCTGAAAACTGTGCTGAGGTATACGTAACCTTTGAAATAACAGTTTTGGTCACATCTGAGTATTTTTGGTGGCCAATTCAATTGTGGTGTAGAATTTTGGAAAAAAGATTGGAAAATGGCGGAAAACAAGCAAAGTTGGAATATTTTATTTTAGATTGCCAAATTGGATAGCATAATTTCAATTTACTCGATTTTCTGAGATTTTCCGTGAAATGAATTTTTAATTCAAACTAATATTTTTTTTTAGATGTCGACAGTGAAAAAAAATTCCAACCAAAATGGTTGAAAACTTCAAGGTCGAACTAACCTTCATTCTGAACACAGTTGCGAAAACAGAATTAAAAAAATCATTTCTTTTATAGTCTTCCAAAGATTCTACTCCGGATACTAAAATCATTCTTAGTTGAGAAACTGGTGGCCAAAATCGTGCTTTTGAAGGAAGGACCTAGATAGAACTATGAATTTGTCACAAAAAAATTCTCAAAATGACTTTGGAGGGAATCGAATTCGCTCCACATTCGAACATTAGGGTGAAATTCAATTAACAACCATTGCTTGGTATTGGAAATCAATATGAATAGAATAAATGCAATTTATACTCGAGAAGGATTTTTTTTGTTGATAAATTCCTATTTCTGTCCACGTCATTAACACAATTTCAGCTTCCGTGCCATCAGCATACATCTAAATTGAACTGTGAATTTCTGCGGATCTATTGCCACTTGATTGACCTCCTGTTAGTTGCCATCTTGCAGAATCGCTGGACTTGGGTCCAGCGATTCTGCTCATTGGCTCGCCCGGTTTTTGCCACTTGTTGATCTGACGGGAATTCGCTTTCACCTACTTGCGTAGCTTTGCACAAATTTCGCCTAGTGAATATTTTTGGAAGAAGGAG
Source organism: Myrrha octodecimguttata (assembly GCA_958510865.1). Classification (NCBI taxonomy): domain Eukaryota; kingdom Metazoa; phylum Arthropoda; class Insecta; order Coleoptera; family Coccinellidae; genus Myrrha; species Myrrha octodecimguttata. The sequence goes on from OY294060.1 coordinate 20,665,369, forward strand.
CAGAATGGACAGATTTCTATGTGCCCATTTTTACCGACATTGACAAAGGCTTCTTGAACTTCGAATTGATATATCTGCGGGATCATAAATCGATAATTTTCCATTTCAGAAATGGGCTTTTGTAATTCATCACCGAATCCGCTTCACCGAGTCTCTAAGTGATGTCCAATTTTTGTAGATGATTTCATTCAAATTTCACTTCTCTATTTCTGTAGAAATACAGATCCGCTAGAGCTGAAAACTAGTAAACATTTCGGTCGAAAAATAGAAGTTCACACAATGTTTCGTAGATACTATATAATGAAATCGTTATATTCAGAATTATGCAGCTTCGAGCGGATTAAGTACCTGGATGGGTTACCCATCTGGATTCCTATTTGTCAAGCACTTGGAAGCTTTAGGTTTTTTTTCCTAGACTTTTTATTCACATTTAAGTGAAAGACCTTTCAAGGGCTATCCCCTTGATAGTGTCGTCACAACGTAGGATGGTAAACGAGATCTATTCGATAAGAGAAGACCAAACTCCCTGATACTCCATTTTTTGATTGCCTATATTCTGAATACTTCAAGAGAGGTCACGTGGGTCAAAAATTCGTTTCATTTCCAACAAATCCTAGGAAGAATCCATCCCTATAGATGAAATACATTAAGATATCCAGCAATCATTTCACATTGTATTACAGTTATTAAATCCAATGCCTCCAGACTAACAGTTTATAGATTCAATGACTCGAGAAAAAAGAACGGCATTGAACGTGATAGCGTTTCTGAAATTGCACATACCACATTCGAATTCAATAGACCGGAGAGCTAATTTCAGTATGTAATTTTCACTGGGGTTTGGTAGCATCCAGAAAGAAATTCGAAGCGCCTCGAAAGAATTCAATATAGGATATTCATCGGAATGGTGAAAAAACCTTGAAAAACTTCCAATTTTTCCATATTCCAGGCTGTTTTTATTGAATCAACTCTCTAATGCTATAGGAACGTATTCCATGTTGAATCATTTTTATGATATTTGCGTTTCGTAGTTTTTCCCATATGAGTTTAATAATACTGGCCATGTCATGATTTCCCAACCAGCAAAGTTGTCGTATAATTCTGATGATTCTCGACTTTTTCATTTTATAAGTATTATATTAAACCTTCTAGAATATCAATTCATTATATTGATGCTAAATAAATTTCAATGTGTTGTGGACATCTCAAGTATTTTATAAATTTATCACGAAAACGTTTATATGGCCGAATTATAAAATATCTTATAAAACTGTTTCTATACTATTTCTTACGGGATCTATAACTAACTTATAGAACATAAATATTTATACAATTGAATTGTTTTTTAGTGGATTTATAACATTTCCCTATGATATTCCTGCCTTCAGTATAAATTCATTAAAAAATGTTTCAAATTTACTTTGTATGAAGTTCATTATAATAATAATAATAATAATAATAATTTTATTGATCCTTTTAGACATTCAACAATGTATAGAAGATAGAAGATAGAAATGAAACATTTGTAAAGAATTAAGATAAAAAAATCAAGTGAAAAATAATCATGAATTATATAAAATTATCAGAGAGGTATTCCTCAATACTATAGTAACACTCGTCTACCAACAGGGTCTTAACATTAATCCTGAATTGAATATCTTTCATTGACTTGAACATGTTTGGCAAATGATTATAAAGTTTAGTCCCTATGAAAGATGGTGTGAATTCATATTTTGTAGTGTGGTAGTTTTATAAAATAACTTTCACCAACAGTATGCTTTTATAAGAAAATTTATTTTTTCGTGATCACACATTTTATAGTATTGTATTCCATGACGATAATCGAATATGAAATGCATTTTGATTTAACATTCGATATTTTTAAAATCTATAAATGAAATTGAAAATTATTCCTGATTTCGTTGGACATGTCCACTTACTTAATGGAGAAAAAAAAATTATAACCCCACTTTTCCTGTAACAGCTACGTTTGTTGTTATTATTTTATTTTCCATGACGATAATGAAATATTATCTGAATCGCATTTTGAGTAAGGTTATATCGAAATAATGAATATCTTAAAAGATTCCATGAAAATCTATATCTGAAATCGAAAGTTGAGGTATTTGATTTCATCGAGCATGTCCACTCACTAGTGTTGAGGAAAAAATATGAGGGGTGGTACTTCTATTCATTCTCACCACACTTTTCCTACAACAGTTGGGTTCGTCATCATTAATTTATATTAATGCCGTGACGATAATAAATTATTATCTGTATCGAATTTTAACTGAGGTTACGACGAAAGAATCAACATGTTTGAAGTTTTCGTGAAAATCTATTAATGGAATTGGAACTCAATCTTGATTTTTAAGACATATCCATTCACTGGAGTTTGGGAAATATATGAAAATGAGAAGTCAGAGCGTGCTTCTGATTCCAACCACACTTTTTCTATATCAAATCAGCTGCGTTTTTCGCCAAAGCGAAATTGAGAAATATGTCACAGACGTTATAGCTGCGGTTTGGGGACCCTGTGTCTGTTTCCATTAGTCATCAAGGCAATAGTGTTAAATTTGTTTCATAGCAGTTGTATAGTAGCTAAATTATTACAGAAAGCTTTAAAAGATACAAAACTATTTTATAAGATGACGCCATTAAAGATGGCAGTATTCATGATGATAAAAAATGACGAATTCTGAAAGTACTGAAATTTGCATCCGTGTTGATATTTGAATCACCTAAGAAAAAAATTGGCTTGATAATGATGTTTCGCAAACATTGGATCATATTTCGATGAAAAAAAAAATTATAAGTCCCACGAAGCATTTTAATGTTTTGTTCATTTATTTATGGAAAACGTTCGAAAATAGGAAGCGCGTTTATGATTTACTAATATCATGCTTTATTTCACAATGAAATTTAATTCGCATCAATATTTTCGTTCCTCATTTCGGGAAGTATGACTCTTAGTGCATTAACGTTTAATAGAATGGTTTCTGCTAAAGAGTAAAGATAGGCGACGTTCAATATTTTCCCATCAACTGTCATATTCCGAATTGTTTCTTGCAACTGGAAGAAATAATTAAAAAGTAGTTCGATTTTTTAAATAGCATTCCAGATTACTCTTTTATTTCAGAAAAGGCATGTGAAAAACCTTATGAGGTTCCTATAAAACAGTTTTAAAGCTGCTTTATATTTTTCTTGTAACCTTCACGAGAGGCTTTATAAAATCTCGATGGTCGCAAAATTGTTTTATAAAATGTGCCAATTTTGTATTTATAGTTATTGTTTAAACGCATTAGAAACATTTCCGTGAAGACAAATATTATATAAGCATTTGGCTGAAAACGTTTCTGCAACAGTTATAAAATATGAAATTGCTAGTTGGGTTTTCTGGGATATAAATCTGTTTAATTTCAAATATAATTGCACCTTGCATTATATAGTTTAAAGACCTATTACACTATCCAATCTCAAGGGCCCTGTATATCGGGTGCCCAATCTGCAGGGTCAGGTGTCACTTATTACACCCTAGAAGCCGCCAAGCGATAGGAAGATAGTCAGATCGGGTCCACTCGATCGCCCTAGATCAGGATCCTGGCTACCGGTTCGTTATCACACTACACGGTCCCTGCTTGCTGGGTCCGGGATATTGGGTAATGTAAAAGACCTTCAAGGCCTATTACACTATCCAATCTCAAGGGCCTGGTATATCGGGTGCCCGATCTGCCAAGTCAGGTGTCGCTTATTTTATTACCCTAGATTCTGAATGTACCCTCTCGGTGTTGCTATGATACTTCCCTATGGTATTGGGTGGTGTAAAAGTCGTTTTGAAAGACGAAAAGGTATTGGAAAGATCATCTTTTTTGTGAAGTGATTGTCATTCAAAGAGATGTTTGAAACTATTTGCGTACAGTTTTCATCCTGAAATCTCACTTCCGCCATATTGAACGTTTAAAATTGAGCAGTAGTACTCGTCTGCATTATGAATTGTACAGAACTACTTTTGTACGTGCATCTGGTCACCATTTACTGAATCTGCATATTAAAAATGATCAGTTAGTACCTACTTACCTAGTCTCATCTCGTCTCGTGTCTCGTACGAGAGTCTCGAAATACTCTCGCAGTCTCGTTTCTCTGTATCTTATTTCTGCTAGCGATGTTATTGTGAATTATTCAGATTAGTTGTGCAGGGAAAAAAACACCCTGTACATTGCCTTTCCAAAACTTAACTATCCATTTCAGATTCTACCATTATTTGTCAGTATTCAGGCGTTTTTAGTTTTTTTTGCATACTTATTCTATTATATTTTTTTCAAATTCGAAATTCATATACAATTACTTAGATTTTGTGTAGGATCTTGAAAGACTTTTTATGGAACAGCTTATACGTTAAGTAATTTCGTTCGATAATTTACTCATTTATTTTCATTATATTCTTAAGAGCATCATAATGCCGGTTAAAAATCTTATAGCATTCTCGAGAGACATTATTTGGAACTGATCCCTGAGGTCAGTTGATCGAATAATACTATAGTCTGGGTAGACCTTGTATTTTTTACGCGCGTGTTTTGGGGAACAGCGCGTTATCATTTCGTCACGATGTCTGTAATTTTCGACATTTGAGCTGTAAATGGTCTCAAACGACTAGGTTGGACTTACTGATGAAGAATCCGTGGTCAAAATTGATTCTGACCTTCCAGCCGTCCGACCGTGTGCGCTGTAACTTTCGAAAGAAAGGACCTAGAGTCTTCAAATTTTCAGGTTAGGTTAAGATATTGAATATCTCGGTTAAGTTCGTTAATGGACCGAATCTGTCGAATGGTTTTTGGGCTACAGCCATTTGAAATTTTGATTTTCCAATTACTCGAAAAATATTTTTCTGATCGAAATAAAAATTGGCTGGAATATGAACAGTATCAATAAAAATAATTATCCGTGAAAACATTCGAAAAAAAATTTATTTTTCTTCAAATTTTTTTAAAATTTTTATTTTCCTCAAAACTTCACTGAAATTTTCAAGTCACCATTTCGCAATGTGAACAAGCGCGTAAAAGCTGCTGACTTCACATCAGTGCTTTTCTAGATTTTTTTTCATTGCTATCGTTATGTCGATGATATCTATTATCTATGCAATTTTGAAATTTTTGAGAATTCAGATAAATTATGTTATCATGAAAATTAAAAATATGAATATGATAATTATATCGAAATGTTTCCCATTTCATCTCATAAGCACAGCAGAGATCGAGATTTCAAAAACAATTTTGTCGTCAAAAAAAGGACTCACATATAGATGAACATAATTGAATTTGAACATGATTTTTTTATGTCCTTTTCGAATTGAGAATATATGGAACATAGAAACTCACACGAAATGCGATACAGTCCTGATAATAGTTGAAATATTTAATCTTATCGGTTCTATCGACCTCAAAGAATGTTTAATTCAATTAATATTTGGAATTTCATCGATTACTCTTCGTTGAAAATAAAAATCAATTCATCATCATTTAGCTGATGGAGATAAAATAGATGGATATATTTACGATCCAGCAAAACAATATGACATCCTACAAGATTTTCGAGACTTACGAGACTCGAGACGACACTTACAAATCTCGTCTCATGTAGTTTTCGAGACGAGACGAGACGAGACTCTCGAAAATGAGTTTCTCATGGGCAACACTATATGCAAAACTGTTGAGCAGATTTCGTCCATTGAAAAACTTGAGCGGAATATATCAGGACCAAACCTGCTTTAAAAATTCGAAGATTTTAACGAGTCTTCCTTACGAAAGGTAGAGAACATCCCTGTGAGCGCTAACAAATATTCATCTTTTTGTGCTTGGGTTCCATAGAAGAATTGCTTTCGAAAATAAAATTCCAGAAAAGTACTGACGTAGAGTTGGGAGCTTTTACGCTTTTGTCGATTCAGAAATTTTGCATTAATCTTCATGCCGTCATTCTTCAATGAAGGATCAAATCTCATTTCCATCACATCGGTATTTTTGAAGATTTTGGAAGAATAAAATTTTGATTGAATATATCTTCACGAATTCGTTTCTTCTGGAAGTTATTGTGTTTGTGGTCAGTCGAATTCGAATTCGTAAATTGGTGAAATCCACCCAAAATTCCACATATATAGGTACCCATTCCTAGTATTATCTTGGCAACATTTTTACATGAAATCACTCAATAAAACTTCGACGAGAATCCATTCACAATGGAAGCTTTGAACGAGATTTCCAGAAGTTGAATACAATTATGTTTGTCCAGACAAGTCTCGTTATTTTATTAACCTTCATGATGCCCATTATTCTGCATTGTCTGCATCAAAAACAATTCTGTGGGGAACTTAATCGTCAAATTGATAATTGAATACATACTCGTTTATTATCGAAAGATTTATAAATAAAATATCAAAGTTATGGCTTTAACTGCACTACACTACTGTTAACCATTTTTTTTCTAGTTACTGATTGAATACATTCAACTTTTGTAGGGAAAAATGAAAAAAAATGATGTTACTGAAATGCTATATTGTGCCCTCAAAAGCGTCTCAGTATTTTTAAAAAAATATCTAAACCATTTATGAAATTGACCATATTATTAGCAAGTCAGTATGTGGTTAGTTGGGAGACGAAACTAGTCTCTACAATACTACTTCATTATCTAAAACCTTTTTCATCTGATCCACAGAACTCTTTAGGTTGCGATTTTGTGATTTTACTTACTGTTATGTAACATGATTACGGCTTTTGGTAACTGTATCAGAAAAAAAAATTTTCAAAAACCTTAAAAAATTAGACTCCAAATTACAAATCGCGACCGAAAGTTATGTCATATAAAATCAAAGTTTTAAACGAATTATCAAATTCTCCTAAAAATGTCATATTTTTACGACTTTGCATCAACATTCCTGAAGAAACTAAAAACGATCAGGACTTTCAATATGCATCATAAAGAACTCCACTTTTTCTTGAAAAATGCAGCCTTATATTGGGAGCGAATCGTAGTTGCGAAGTATTATGAACCAAGGCTCATATTTTTTGATATATTCAAGAATTTTTCAAAATAGATATTAATTCTTCTCACAATATGTTCCAAAGAAATCGAAATTTTCGTCTTTACTCTATCCGTCCACCACTTCGCGATTCTCCGATTCTATATGAAATAATTTATCTTCCAAACGTCTTTTTGATATCGTTTTGTGGTTTAAAGACTCATTTCACGCAGTATTTGAAAAAATATTTATTCAATCAGATCAGTATTTTTTGCGTAATTGAGGTATCCAAATTTTAGCTGAATAGATCTCCAAAACTGTTGGTCGGATTTTGACCATTGACAGGGAGATATTTTGGCACAAGCATACCCTGAAAATTCTAAAACTTTAGGTCTGTTCCTTCGAAAATTGGAGCACACACGGACGGATGGATATAAATGATTTTGACCACGGATTCTTCCTCATTGAGTTCGATCTGATTGTTTGAGACCTTTTTCGACTCAAATTTCAGAAATTACGGACATTCGGCAGAACCATAAAGTGCTATTTCCTAGAACAAGTGATTAATAATCGTGAAATGATCAGGCATCCTTTGTTGCAACTTACAGGGAGAGTAATGGAGAATAACGTCATTATTAATTAGTTCATTGTCATCCTCAAGGACCACTTAACCTCTGATTTCCGACATTTTAACACCCCATGTACTCATACTTTTAGTTTATTCCATAAAATGCAAGGAGGATTGGTAATTCATCAGAAGATCCTCGCTCAGCTTCAAATAGAAGTTTATGTCGGTTTATGAACAAATTTCCACCAAACTCTCCGGCAGTTCATATCAAATCCAATTTCCTGCAGTCATAATTCATTATACAGAGGAAGATGTTCTCCAGGAAAATTTATTGCCTGCAGATTCCTATCAGTTCGTTCGAATATGAATAATGGAATTGTTGAGTTGATATGAATAGACCTAATTGAATTGGACTGCAGAATTTGAATTTCATAAATTTCTGTTCGTATAAAGCTCAATTAAGGATTGGATTTCACATCAGTGAAATGTGATCTTCTTGTGAGCCTAATCTAGGTTTCATTATATCGGTTTAACTCTTGAAGGCGCAAAACTTATTCGATTATTTAGGAGAATTTCCTCTACGAACTAAAACGACGGATTTTGGGGAATCGAATTTTGTATGAATTTCTGGAACATTCACATTATCAAAAAAATTAACTATCGCCCAAAAAAAAACGCATTTTGAAGAACTCAGTCAAAAAGGAGAAATTATATTCTTCATTCAGCAAATACAAAAGAGTATTTGATTATTCTTCTCTACTATATTGGCCTGATTTAGCAGACAATTACTAGCAAAGCACTGATGTGAAGTCAGCTTCTTTTGCGGACATGTTCAAATACGTTGTCAGAGCGGTCATCTTCTCACGTATCAACTCCGCGACTCTTGCTTCCTGATTTAGAGATTGGCCATTCGCTTTTCATATGGTCCTCATGAATTTTTGCACAGATGTTCAAGGTATCATTTTTGCGCGCATGTTCTAGGGAAACAGCGTGCTATCGTTTTGTCCAAATGTCTGTAATTTGGGATGATTGAGCCGAAAATGGTCTCAATCGACTAGGTTGGACTCACTGATGACGAATCCGGTGTCAAAATCGATTCTGTCCGGCCGGCCGGCCAGCCGTAGACACGATATCTGTCGACAGAAGCAAGCCAGCAACTTGAAACTTTCAGTATAGGTTTCGCATCAGAATACCGCGGTTGAGTTCGTTAATGGGCAAAATCGTTCGTATAGTTTCGGAGTTATAGGCACTTGAAGTTTTAAAGTTATTTATTTTTTATTTCGGAAATTACCTGAGCGATTAGATTCAAACTTGACAGTTAAGTGGAGTAAAACGACGCGCAACTTTGAGCCAGATTTCGTCAGGATCATATTGTCAGTAGTTTTAAAAAAAAAATTTTTCGAAATTTTTTTCCAAAAAAATTTTTTTTTTCGGAAACCCTTCATCATATCCAAAAAAAATTGTACTTACACTTCGACCTTCTAATTTCACAGCAGTGTACCAAATTTCAGTTCGATACGATCATAAGGTTTGGAGATATCGGGAAAAAATATGTCAAATTTCGAGGTTTTCTTCTCGATATCGTTGATTTTTTCGGTATAACTCGAGACATACTGATTCAGTCCTGATCAAACTTCACAGATAGTTTGAAGATACTGAAAGACAACTTTATGCAGAATTTCGTGATAATCGTGTTATTAGAACAATTTGAAAAAAAAAATTTCTATGATTTTCTCATCATATCATCCTCATTAAATTCTGTATGAAACTTCGAACTGTTATTTTTCGATGAAGTACTGGATTTCAGTTCGATCTGATCTGTATTTTTGGAAATATTCGAAAAATAATATTTTGATTGGGTATATCTACGGAATCATTGGGTGGATTTTACCCATTCACGAATTCGGCCTTCGTAATTAAGGTCCAAACCTTCTCTACAAATATCGAGTTTCTGAGTTGTTTTTTTTGGAAGTTATTGTGTTTAAGCAGTCGGCCGTTACGCCAAATATTACCTTCAAGAGGTAAGAGTACATGAAAAATTTACCGTTCTGGCTTTTCGCGTTTACATCTAATAGTTTCCAAAAAAATGTTTCTGAAAACAAAAATTCGAAAATATATTATTTTGAAGGTTTTCTGATAACATGATTATATACCGTGAAATTCCGCACAAAGTAGTGCATTAGTATATCAACTATATAGCTACTAGTTTTTTATGATTGGATCACTCTGTTCATGTGGTTTTTCCACAAGAGAGCCTCGTCTAATATCAACCAAAATGAAGAATGGTTCATGGAGAGAGGGCTCTAGTTCGATTATATCAACTAACATGACAAAAAAACGAATATCTGTCGATGAATCAACAAGTATTCCACCTTGGTCTGAGCTCATCACTCAGTCACCCAAAGCCTTCACACCGAAGAAACGCTGTTCAGATATCCAGATTTCTGCAATTCGAACACCGAATACCTCAATTAGCGGTAAGTTCACAGGGAATTTATTGGTTCGGGGAAGCGCATTCTCTGCTCCGTCGGGAGTCGGTTTTTCTATCATAAGCCAAAGAAATTCGCAGTTTATGTTCGTGGTAGCATATTTTATTCATGTGGACCAAAAAAAAATCGCTAGAACTGAGTAGTTTGTACCGCAATAAAAAGGTCATCTGGGATTCGACGGAAACGGGAAGGGATATTCCAAAAATTGTTGGAACATGAGATGGATCATTGTTAACAGCAAAAGATGAGTTTACTTGTTGCACACCGAAGAGAAAAGGCCAAAGTCGAAAAGAGCCGGAGCACCGTCAAAGGTATTTACTATTTTACACTTTTGAAATAGAAATAGAATTTCATTTCTTTCGCACAATTGTTCAAAAGCTTCATCATTTTGTTTTGATTTGAAAAATAAAAATTTCTTAAAATTTGATTTCGAAAGTGTAAAATAAAAAAGGAAACATTTTTATTTGATCAATATTGGTATGACATGTTGGGATATCGCAGAAGTCAGCATTAATAATGAGGCCAATATAGGTATTGAATGATGGGACAATATGAATGTCCGATATGGGGCTCAAATCGGTGTCCATTTATAATATTAGGCCAATATTACAAAAACTCTCTGTTATTCATTGCGCAAATAATGGCAGAATTTATTATGCCAATATCAGTTTCATATATTGGGCAGAAATTGGTTTTCAATATCGGCCAAATATTGCAAAAATTTCATTCTTCATTAGCTCAATATGTAAAAACTGTATTGCTCCGATATTTTCACAATAATGAACCAATATTGCTGCGAACCTCTGCATGATTTTTCTCATGAGAGAACGAGCATCATGAGAAATTCCTTCCGGGGAGCAAATAATCATCCCGTATTATTAGCATCGCATGCTTTATTCATTGCAGCGGTAAAAAAAAACACTATCAGAAATTCATTCGTTGAATTGCTGGTAGACTGCTGGTTTCCCATCTGTTCTTGTGTTGCAGACATACGAAGTCAAAATATTTTGTCAATATAGATTCAAAATGTTGAATTGTGTACCAGTAGAACTGATGCCCTTTATGACTCCAGGGATTATTGCTGATGTTCCATTCATGTGCTTTGTATCATAGGTAACGCTCACCAATTGAATGTAAACCGGGCATCATCCACGCTGTATGATGCCCTGTTTACATTCCTACAGTTAAAACTGTGATTTCTTCATACATGCTGTTTTGTACGTTATTCCAGAGAATTTAATATTTTTTCTCGAAAGAATATGATTTGAAGGTGAAACGAACTGCAAATAACTTCTCGCCAATTAAAGAAACCAAATGATTTTCGTAGGCAGAATACATTTCTCTGGCGTCCATTGCCATAGTGAAATAATACTGGTAGATTGTGGGCCTTGAATGTCGGCAGACTGGCTCAGAAAGAACTACTAAAATAACAGTTGTTCAACCAAGAAGCCTCGACATGGAACCGGAGTAGATCCTCCGACTTCTCGAGGTTCAGAACTCCAACCTGAATATTGGGATGTTAAGAGTTTTGAACTCCAAAAGTTGAGAAAACGAATGATCCCCGTGATTGGGATGGATCCCTAATCCGAGGAAGTCCTCAGTACAGAGAGATGCCATAACTTGAGGTTCAGGAGCATCCCAGTCTAAGGGCTAGAAAGAAAAGGTGGCTCTGCGGAAGGGTGGAAGTATGTGAATGTGTAACGTTACAAAAGGCTCCACTGCTGATTTCAGTTTCCATCGCGAAAATACACTATACTAATAATTTCAATTCGAATCGCAAGAAAACGCCTTACTGCAATTATATGATCAATCGCCAAAGAACGCTCTTTGCTTTGACGGTTAAGTGTTTGTTTCGCATGCGCGACCCTTTCTTTTGATGCGGAGAGATGAAGCTTCAACACCTTGCTAGAGTTTAGTGAATTAACGAACCTCGTAATCCATTAAAATCGCGGAATTGTGAAGTTTTATTGTTTCTTATAAGACGTCTTTCAAAAGACGGTAAGTACTACGTATATCCCAACCAATATTTTTTGCTTTTGTAAATGCCGAATCGTGACTTCTGATTTATTTCTTTCCATGCAGGTTACAAAGGTCAACATTTTCCTTTGTATAATGTTGTGCATTTGATTTCTTGTCTCATTCTTACTTTCTTACTATCGAATTACGTGTTCTTATTCCTGAGTTCTAGATATTTCATCTCATATTTATTAACTTGTAAATTATTTCAATAACGTCTAGAGTCACTGGGAATGAGATCACGTGTTACAAGCACTATCTAATAATTTTGAAATTTGCAGTCTTTGTACCGGTGCTACCGCCTACTGGATTATCTTATCACTGGGCCTAACGCTCACTGGATTATCTTTGTACCGGGGCTAACGCCCATTGGAATATCTTACTACCAGATCCAGAGTTTAACTGGATTATCTTAGTACCGAAGGCATTATTACTGGATTATCTTAGTACTGGAGCTGATTATGGCTGGAATACCTTTATACCGAAGCTAATTATTCCTGCAATATCTTAATTCTGGACTTTGTCCTGGATGGAATCTCTTAAAACTGGACTACCTGCATAATACCTGTATTTTGAAGCATCATACCACCGGACCCTTGATCATTAAGATAAGTGCTTCTACGAATCCCAGATCTCAGATTCACTGTACCTAAATTTGTGTTTGTATATAGCAATTTAATTGTGAAGTTGAAATAAATAGATAGGGAGTAAAAAGTTGCATCCTTACTACCAGATTAACGGCTAGGGATACATTCAGGAGTTAATTTTATTTCAAATGTGCCCTCCGTATCCCAGAAACCAGGCTGCAGCGGCTCTGCTATGGCTCCAGAGGAGCCAAAGACTTCCTTTGTAACTAGGTTGTGTTGTCCGGTGACCCGGGGTTCGACTTGGACCTGCTTGAATTTGGAGAGGAAGCCTCCTAGATGAAGATCTGGGAGGGAAATGTGATGACGAAGGAGGTGGCAAGCACCGCATAAAAAGGCATCTCCACCAGAACCTGCATCAGGTGACGGAGTCATCAGGCGTTATTGTAAGGTTTTTTACGAGGCGGCATGTAGTCATTGTTCTGATCCAGGAACCCTGGATCGACAAAAAAAGCCAAATCGAAGTTGTAACAGGTAAGTATTGAATCTGATTTATGATCAAATGCGTGTAGCTCTACGAGCCTGCGTTCCCATCAAATATATTTGTGTTTCAGAATAGATGTCTTTGGACTCAATACCGATTATGTTGAGGGCGTTGATCAAGACATTGTTATAGCATCCGCATACTTCGCTGCAGACAAGCCAATAACACTGCTAGAGAAGATACAGGAACTAATAAGTTACTGCAACAGTAAATGCCTTCTTATTATAATTGGTTGTGATGCGAATACCAACGATAAGCCCAGAGGTATGTACTTACTTGAATATCTGTCAGCTAATAACGTCGAGACTATTGATGTTGGGACAACACCAATATTCGTCATGGACGTGAAATAATAGGTCCTGTACCTTTCAATTGCAAATATTCTTGTCAGGAAAAATATTACTCATCGGAGGGTGATGGATGTCCCATCACTTTCTGAACATCGGATTATCGAGTTTAAAATGGTGGAAAATACCTCTTTGGTAGTCATTTTAACAGTAATTAAGACAGGTAGTGAAGAACAAGACTAAGTTAAACTGAGTGCCGACGTTTTGTCCGTATATTTGAACTTTTTCAAGGCTGTATAAAAGAAAATATAAAAGTATGCATCAGTATATAACAGCAAGACAATCGGACTAATGACCAACCAAATGGCACATTACATAAATACATAGGATGTAAAATTATTCAGATGAAACAATAAATTAAATTAGAAGACAATAGTATACTGTATTGACGGAAAAGAAAAAACAAACGATAAATTAAACTGGGTGAATCCGTGGTACACTTTATCACTTGTTTGAATTGAATACCTAATGAGAACAACAATAAATAAGGTTTTTTCTTCCTTTTTTTTTCACTTCTTGAATTATCGAGAGCAGCAGCTATCTCATGCAAACACCGAACACATATGAGTTCTGTTAATGACGCAGTTCGGGATGTGCGATACAGGGTGGACAGATTTGTATACAATTGACTAAGATCTTGAGTGTCCGCTCTGTGCTTGACCGTGTTGTCCAATCGTAGTTGAATCATTTCACTCTCTCTTTTCCAGTTTCTTCCTCATAGTCGAGGATTTCGGTGTTATTGAAATCGAAACGATGGCAATCTGCGAATTATGGGCAGCAAGAGCTCACGTGGAACTGAACCTATCCCTGAATCTTTCGTCACAGTCATACTTGTGTTGTCTGATTCTCGTTTTCAGCAATTGCTTAGTTTGTCCAACGTAGCAATTATTGCATGGAGAATAGTAACCGTGTCATTCTCTGATTATGAAAAACACGCTGTGTAGTCTTTGATTTACATCCTGTTGAGCGGTCAATATTCTAACTTGGGCCTGATATATATATACCGAAATCTAAAATATCATTTATTCTGATACTCTAATCTATCCTCGCGAAAATTGTTCGAATATCGTATATAAAATTCCATATCTAGGATGCAATAAATGCTACTAAGAGATACTGATGGGTTGAATGTAAAATGTGAATTCCAGCAAAACTATACACACGAATTCAATGAAGTTTTCCAGGAATTTGGATAATTAAGTATTCGAATCTATGCATATATTGCCAACTTTGCAAACCTTTCGTGGTTCTGTTTCAAGGCTGAATGGTAAATGATAACATTAGCAATATGTCTGACAAAACAATAGTTTCATTTCCTCTCTGTAGTAGGCAGTCAAGTACGTCCTTTTCAAGGAGTATTTAGGTTCGAAACGTTGGCAATGTATGCATAGATTCGAATACATGATTGCCCAAATTCCTGGAAATTATTGAATTCATGAGTATATTTTAGAAAATATTCGTTTACTGAAATCCATTTATTACCTTCAACCCATCCGTATCACTGTTTGGAAAATCTCTCATTAGATCCCTACCACTGAAGGATAAGTCACTTTTCTGATCAGCATTGGCTTCCATTTTCTAGATTGAGATCCAGGAATCTAACATTTCTCGAAAATTATGACACACCTTATGGAATGAATCGGTATACATGAGTTGCTTGTTCTTTCTTTATGCGGTATTTTGAATTCAGATCTCAATATTGCATTTCATTCAACACAAAACCACATGGAATTTCAACAATCCGCGTTCCTCAATAATGTTCACTGCTCTTAGTTATACAGGCTACTCTGAATGAAATAGACTATCCGAACAGTTGCATTCATGGATACTGCCGATAATTGTTCTTTATTTCATTTGTGATTGTAAATTTATGAACGCACGGTGATACCGTTGAGCGCGGAGAAAACCCTCCCAGGAATTCGACTGTTACATGATCAAAATCGGTGCAGAACCGCCTTGGGTCTGGTGCATTTTTATAATAGCTGTCACGAGTTGATATATCAGAGCGATAGAAGCTAAAGGTGCCTTTTGTGCGAGGGAGATTCGGGTATTTGGGGAATCGGAGATTCACCCTATTGGCCGAGAGATTCACCCTATTGGTCTATGACGGTCAATAGGGATGAATCTCCGTTTACCCAAATACCCGAATCTCTCTCGCACAAAAGGCCTCTTAAAGGGGTCTTTCGTGCGAGGGAGATTAAGGTATTTGGGGAATCGGAGATTCACCCTATTGGCTGAGAGATTAACCCTAATGGCTGACGACGATCACGTTCAATACCAGGTGTTTAACTACCATCATGATCCGCGCATACTCCAATAAACCAGTTACTTTGTAATCCTCAGTTCTTAATGATCCCCCATGCAAGTAGTTGTTATCATTTCGAGAAAGATTTTAATTATTGACAACGAGACCAAACAAAGAGAATATGTTAGTGAAAATTGCTATTTATGAGTTTATCCGAACTTGTTTCCTCACTTGTGAATTATGTTTTTTTGTGAATTTTAAATTAAGATTTGAAAAACAATGTTTTAGACATCTAAATTTTATCGTAGTTCATGTTATTCCATTTCAGAGCCCCCATGAAGACTTAAGAATAAAGTTGAAACTAGTTGGCCTTTTTTCCGAAAAGTTTATTTCGTGAAGAAAACCTGTGAAGACCTTTTTTCGGGCTTTTGTGACAGTACGGTTTAGATTTATTTTCTCGGGCGCCAATTGCAAATCTTGGACCAAGGTTGCAACTCCTTGTCGTACACTTCTCTGCCTTTCCCAGGTAGCCTTTACACAGTTGAAGAAGGGTTCGGTGCAATCTAAGGTCTTAGCGATTGCTTAGTGGTAATTTTTTTCTTTATAGAGAAGACAAATATCACAGGAATAAAACCCACACTTTATATGTACATATAATACAAAACTTTCACGCTGTCACTTATACTGTTGACCACAATTATATTTACACAAAGAGCTGTCTGATGTGGATTGTCAACTTGTCTAAACTTACTATGATATGACCAAAATAATCATTTACACAGTATAAGAGTTGATCAAGGCAATGAAATAATGTACAGTCAGATGTTAACAGAGCAAAATGTGTGATCTTGAAACAAGCAGAACGGTAAACGTTATCGAGAAATGAGATGAGCGAGCAGAGCAGGTGATAAAAGCGGTGAAAAATGACGGTATCGGTAAATTAGTGAATGACAGACAATGAAAGCTAATAATGAGCAAATACAAATGAGAAAGTAGTAGACGGACAGGGCCGGCTTTGACTACGGTATTGACCTGTTTTCCAAGAAAACAAGTTGGTCCAAATGTCTCAAACAACTATGAGTGTGCGGCCTGAATGGGACACTCACTTCAATTCATAAACGCCACGGCCAACTAAATCGACAGTACTTCTGTGTCCGTATTACCGGCCCAGGGCGTTCGACACAACCCAATAAAAGAGGAAAATCCCGGAATGATGTCGACCTGTTCCAAAAATACTGTCGAATATGACTAACCAGAATACAAGGCCGTGACGACGAAGCACTCCGTAAATCTAAAAGGGACTAGCGGGAACGTTTCGCTAATTCAAACTCGAATCGCAGCCTGTATTTTTCGCTCGAACTCAGCCCAGAGTGTCGGATACAACCAGATAATTTGAGGATAACTCAGGTACAGTACCACCTCAATTCAACCCCTATGGGAGGGCAATTGAACGAAGGTTGTAGGTAATGTCCCTAACAACGTCCCCGAAAACAATCCACAAATGACCTACTAAACTATTACACTAGTACTCCGAATTACAGAATGAACAAACCGGCTATTGCAGAAACGTTTCGCTAATTCGAACTCGAATCACAGCCTGTACCTCTCGCCCGAACTCAGCCCAGAGTGTCGGATACAACCAGGTAATTCGAGGATAACTTGGGTACAGTACCACTTCAATTCAACCCCTAGAGAGGGTAATTGAACGAAGGTTGCAGGTAATGTCCCCCACAACGTTCCCGAAAAAAATATAAAAATTATTCACCGGAATACCAAATAATATAGCTTAATTATTTCTCGATTCGTATCGAACGGAAAATGGAAATGGAACACAGGAAAATATACAGAAATCAAACGGAAAGCCTAATGAAGCCCAAAGGGTTCTTACCAGGTAAAACACCACTTTCACTCACTGTCTTTACGGTGAAAACTAGAGTCTTTTCAACTCGTTAAACGCAGAAAAGAATTGTTCGACAAGAATCGAATTGAGAAAAACTGAAAATACTCTCAAAAAGTTGCCAATTTCGTCTGGACAAGTCCTTTTATAACTTCGGAAAAGTGGGGATGTCACATGTATAAAATTTCGAGAAATTTCCTAGGGTAGGATGCTTTACGGTTCCCTGATTGTTTCATTCAAATTCCTTTGTTCTCTGAAAAATTATACAGCGGGTCGCGTAAACACGCATTTACCCGTTTTTCTACAAATCAACCTACGAGACCGCCGCAAACATGTGAAAAAACTGCGATTTGCAATAAATCGCCGAGCACGGCATGGTTTTTTACATAGGACGGAAACTGAAATTGCATCGAAATAAATATGATGGAATAATTCCTTCTGATAGGAAATTTCTCGAAACGAAATAAAATTACTTTGACAATTCTTAAGTGATGAAAATCACTTAGTTAAAATAGGTCGGAGATTAAAATGCATCGGAATAGATTTGATGTAATAATTCCTTTATTCTTGCTAGGAAATCACTCGAAATAAACGAAACAAATTGATTAATTTCTAAGTAA
Organism: Myrrha octodecimguttata; assembly: GCA_958510865.1. NCBI lineage: Eukaryota > Metazoa > Arthropoda > Insecta > Coleoptera > Coccinellidae > Myrrha > Myrrha octodecimguttata. Next base: position 20,683,688 of record OY294060.1, read on the forward strand.
CGAAAATCACTTCGCTACAAACCTTAGACCTAGATACATGTGAAAATTCATATAAACTTCATTATGTCTCCGAATTGGGTATAAGGATTCACCGGATTTAATTGAATGATTTCTACCCAATGCCATCTCCATATCAGATGTGAAATCATTCACTCAATAGTCGATACTCAGAAAAAAAAATTATTTGTATTTTCCTAGATTCACATATATTTTAACATTCAATTTCAAAATTTGCCGGAATCAGCACATTTACGCGAACTAAGAATATAATATGCACTCGCTTAGTTCAACAGAATAGTATGTCCACTTATCAATAATATAAATAGGAATTGGTACTTGTTAGTTTTCTATTGACAAAGAACTAATGTAATAATAATATAACTATAATGATGTTTGATTTTGCGCATATCCATATCAGATTGCTGGTACTCTGAAGTGACCAACTTAGTGTTCCTGCAATTTGTATGAATAAGAACAGTTCACATTCGCCAAGATTCACATTTATATAATATAGTATACACGAAATTTCCATAAATCTTTCTTCAACAGCTTCCATTGTTGATAATCTGGCAACACCGAATTTCCGCATCTCGATATTCGATTTCCAGTATTCCGAAGTGAACTACCTGGAAACAGCGCCTTTAGTGAAAATTAAAATTATTCAGCTACGGAAAAATCCACATATTTATCAATAGTCTTCAACCGGAATTCCCTCTTATTTATTTTCAAAGGTTACCGGTATCCATAGATTGGCAACAGCGCATTTCCGCAAATATCGAATGTGATAGCCTAAATCACTTAGCCCACTAGAATGATGTCTACTAGAAACAATCTTCAAATCAGATATCCAGTAATCCGAAGTGATCAACTTGGCAACAGCGCATTTTCCCAAAACAAAAATGGTACCATCAAGGGGCCTTTTGTGCGAGGGAGATTCGGGTATTTGAGGAATCGGCCAATAGGGAAGAATCTCCGATAACCCAAATACAAGAATTTCCCTCGCACAAAAGGTAGCTCAAGAATCGGGTGAGAACCAAAAATCGCGATGTTCTAATTTTATTTACATAACCGATTTCCAGTAAACCAAGGTCTTACCGTAAAAAGATACAGGTCAAATTTCCGAAAATGATCAGTCTTTCCCTTTTTAGCTTTGATATGCTAACTCTGAATGAGATGAATTTTGGTGTGAGGTTTTCTATTCTTCAGTGATCACTTTCATCCTACTTCAAACAGTTTCCGAGTTATAGACTCAATGATTCATAAAACTATATGAAATAAGTAGGAAATTTGCAGATGAAGTTTGTCCTATGTCATAATAAGAATCTTCAATAATTTTAGAATACTTAATTATTCCTTATAATTTTTCCTTAAACCGTTTTGGGGATATTCAAAACGTTGAATGTTATACAATCTGATAAAAATAGAGAAATTACCTCATAAAGACGGTAAATTAAGTTCCGTCTACACTTCTCCGAACCATAGAATACACAGAAATTTTTATCTATTTCGCATGAAACTAATGTACTTATATTAGGTAGACTCCATTCACTTTCATAAAGTAGCCCAGTTGGCCAGGACATCCTGACAGATTTCACCGTGTATAGTTTGAAAATGTTAGGTTATAGTCATTTTCCTGTCAGATAACTACACAACGTTGTCCTCTCTACAAAGAGGTCGTAGTAATTACTTATTTTTCAAAATGTGAATCTACATTGGGAAAGTAATGAATTTGAGAAAATATTATGTGAATTCAATCATTCCAAAGACCTGGCGAATGTTGAAGCAAAATTTTTCTCTGTTAATACTTCACGTATATAAACATGGTTGGAAGATTCAGTTATGCTTTTTTCTTGTACGGAAATCAAGAATCCAGTGTTTTGGAATTTTACTGAAAAATTATGGATAGAGCAGTCCGTTACTTCGCGACAGTTCATTCCAAAAAAAATAAAAGTACTCGAATAACCCGGCAGTAAAACTTCTAAACGAATGAACGAACCTATGGAATTCCCTACTTTTCTTAATTCTCAAGAAATAAGCCTACAGAAGTTATTTAAATGCCTTGTTGCACAACTTGAAATATTCCAGTAAGAAAATGTAGTAGTACTACGAAACCTGCGTCACAATTAACCTAAAAGAACTAACTAACAGTTCTTGGGAATCTAGGTGAATGATACATACACTGGATTTGATCAAAATATTTCTGAACTGGGATACATACAGGGTGATTCATTAAGGGTGGCCACCGGCCGTATCTCGGAAACCGTTCATCCTATAACTTCCGGAAAAAAATTCTAATGACAAAATCGGCCCCTAGAAAATGATTCAAAATATTTTCAAGTTCGTAGTTCCCCACTAGAGGGCGCAATCTATCACTTGTAAAATATAATCTCATTTTTTACGAAATATTCTCCAGCTAACAGTGGTAAAGAATTATAAAATAAGAAAATACTCTTCCTATTCAACAACTTTTGTTCCAGTAATTTTTCTATATTTCCTTTTTTTAGTGATGGGATGGAAAAACTTTTCTTCACAAAAAAAACACTCTGACTTCTGTATCCGTGAACCGATTTTTACGAAATTTGATTTCATTCGAATGCCATTAAAAGCAGAGCCCAGAAAAATATGACAACAACATACCGGGTGATCCAATTAAAAACTACAGGCTGTTTTATGCTACTTCACCCTATTTGCGCGTTTTACTGGAGAATTTCAAATGCAATGCTATGATTTTAACCGACAGAGAATAAGCTTAGCATTATTACCTATTGACTTGTTAAAACCGCAGACAAATATATCCGGGCATTCCGAAGATATTAACATTTTTGCAGATTTCGATAAGTGTTGATCAACCCTGTGAAATTCAGGAGAAATTGAGTTATTTCATCAGCTAAACAATCAAATGAAAGAAAAAACTTATCGAAAATGTATGCCACTCACAAAACAAGCTGATCTAGATCCAGTTAGCTTTGGCGTTACTGTTTATTCTCGGTTTCTATAGCTGTAAAATTTATTTAGGTCGATTGCAAACTACTAGTTCATGAGGCCTCATCATTCAAACGGAGAAGCATATGATATGCTTAATGTTTATGCTGAATGTTTAGAAAATGCAGTACCTGGAAGGGAATACCCGATACGATATCCTGAAAGACGTCGTCATTCCAGAAAAGTATTCAAAAGATTGACACGAAGAGTGCGACAAACTTGGAAGGTTCAATATGTTGGAAGAAAAAATAGAAAACGTAGAAGCCGTAATGATGATAATATCATAAAAGTTTTGGCTTGTGTTATGCTGAATCACATTCAAGCATCCGAAAAATTGCAAGTGATTTGGGATCGAATTATTCGCTAGTTCAAAGGATACTAAAGGACCATAAACCGCATCCGTATCATGTTGTCTTGCACCAAGAATTGAAAGAGACGAGAGGACTTTTGCAATTGGTTGAAACGAATGCTGAACGGTGAACCTAACTTACTTCATAGAATATTATGGACTGACGAAGCTACTTTTTCTAGCAATGGTAAAGTAAATTTACACGACAGCCACTACTGATCATCTAACGACCCATATTGGCAAAAATAAGTCAATAATCAGAATCGCTGGAGTGTTTACGTGTGGTGCGGAATTTTTGATGGAACAGTTGTCGGACCATTTTTCTTCGATAGTATCTTAACGGGACAAAGGTGCTTGAAATTTTAACGGAAAATTTTAGAATTTTTTTGGATGATATTGCTATTCAAGACAGAATAGATATGTGGTATCAACGAGATGGTTGCCCGGCGCATTATGCTGCTAATGTTAGGGAATATTAAGACACCGTCTTCTCAAAGAGGTGGATTGGACGAGGGAGTATTTTTCCAGCAAGATCACTCGACCTCACAGTATTAGATTTTATTTTTGGGGGAGAATGAAGACTTAGTTTTCCGAACACCACCAACTACAAGTGAGGATATGAAAAATATATTTCGACAGGCAGCTGAAACTTTTTCACAAACTGAAATTGTGACCAGTATCAACTGAAGAAAGACTAAATTTATGTATAGAAAAAAATGGTAGACATTTTGAATATTTGAATTGATTATTTAAAAGGGTTGTTTTTTGTTCAAATATTTTCGTTGTTGCTAATTTTTGTTTCATTTTATCGCATTATTGTTATTTCATGTGTGTTTAGTATTTTGCTGCATTGTCATGACGAATAAAGTCACTTCCTTGTTTTTTCAAGCTCGCAGAGTTGATCAACACTCATCAAAATTTACAAAAATGTTAATATCTTCGGAGTGACCGGAGATATCTCTCTGCGGTTTTAGCAAGTCAATAGGTGATAATGTTAAGCTTATTCTCAGTCGGTTAGAATTATAGCATTGCATTTGGAATTCTCCAGTAAAACGCGCAAATAGGGTGAAGTGACATAAAACAGCCTTTAGTTTTTAATTGGATCCCCCGGTATGTTGTTGTCATATTTTTCTGTGATCTGCTTTCAATGGCCTTCGAATGAAATCAAATTTCGTAAAAATCGGTTCACGCATACAGAAGTCAGAGTGTTTTTTTTGTGAAGAAAAGTTTTTCCATCCCATCACTAAAAAAAGGAAATACAGAAAAATTACTGAAACAAAAGTTGTTGAATAGGAAGAGTATTTTCTTATTTTATTATTCTTTACCACTGTTAGCTGGAGAATATTTCGTAAAAAATGAGATTATATTTTACGAGTGATAGATTGCGCCCTCTAGTGGGGAACTACGAACTTGAAAATATTTTTAATTATTTTCTAGGGGCCGATTTTGTTATTAGAATTTTTTTCCGGAAGTTAAAGGATGAACGGTTTCCGAGATACGGCCGGTGGCCAAACATTAATGAATCACCCTGTACAGCTTAGCTTCAGTCTATTATCAATGGTTGTAGTGACAAGATATCTGGATAAATTCTCCATGTAAACTACCTATCATTCAGTATTCGAGTCAAAAGCAAGATATAGAATTATGTTTTATGGACATACTTTGAAGTCAACTCAAATATTCAATTCCCAGAAAAAAGCAATTCCTAAAATATTAGAAAAAATAGAACTGAATGAGATATTGTATAATTCATGTTATTTTCATACGTAACATTTCAATGTTCTGCCAAAATAGGATATACCAAGTTCATTTTCAGTGTACTACTTCCTATCGCAACAATTCCACGAAATATATAATGTTTGAAACTATTCATTAAGGAATTTGTTCAATTCAAACATGACTACCTACTTACTCAAGTCTCAATACAATCTTTGAATAATAAATAGATTTTTCTGTGATTCCTTCTCATTATATCTGTTGAGATTGATATATTACGATATACTTTCATTAAATTCAAAGTACCTATCAAGTCTTGAATTACTAATTTAATTATCATATCAACTGACAAATAATGATTGAAGTCAAAAACTTGAGAAACCATTAAGACAATAGAAAAAACTCGTTTTCGATACATAAAATATCAATAATGTGCAAGTAGGAGATATAACTTTCTAATATCATATGATATTTACATTTTTATTGAAAAAGAGCAGGTTCTTTGATACATTCAACAATATAGCATCACGGTATAAGCAAGAGGGAATGAATAGGGCACCATACGTTGCTACCTATGATACAAGAGCATAAATATATAAACCTAAAAAAAACTATAGTGTCCCCTTGCATAAGTGTAGAGAAATAGGCTGACATATTCATAAGGCCTTGATTTCCAAGACAGAATTTCTTCTTTCTTATGGGATTAAAACTGACAAAACATCTTGAAAACATATCTGCAACAGAACAGAAGAAAATTGAAAATAGTTTTACCTACATTTGTGACCTGACTTGGAAGGTCTTCCGACCAGATCTGGCTCGCCAAGCAATGATTTTTCACATCCTCACTGTACACCGAGAATCCCACATGCCCTGAATAATGAAGAATCTTTGCAATAACATGTTTTTGTTCACATAAAATTTTGTGTTTTACCCATTTTGTATTAGCAACCGATTGATTTTGTGTTTGTGCTTCCTTGATTATATTCCAAATGTTGCTTCATAAAAAGGGTAGGGTGCTCGGCAGTGTGTCAATCGAAAAATGGTAATTCCAAACGGTACGTTGCAGATCAGTTTTCCAAAATAAAATTTTCAGTGAGTTTATTTTTTGGTGCACCAATAGAAGAAAACTGTAATACCAGAAACTCTTTGGCTTCCTTTTCATTATAAATCTTTCTGATCGTGGTGACGTGTAGCTAAAAAAGAAATATTATTTCTTATAAAATATAATATTTTGATTTTTACTCACACACATCTCTATGTAAGATAGCTTCTGATGAATAATCGTTTCCAAAATATCAGTTACTATCGGAATGAGCGCAATTCTATATAGCACTTCCTGATACTCTGTCCTTGCTTCTTCAGATCACTTCATGTACTTTCAATTTCGAATCAAAGCGAAATGTTAATTTATTAGTTTATTATGGCTGGAGCTGAATTGTTATTTGTTATTGAAAGAGAGTAGAAATTGGCAACGTCGTGTCGAATTATTTTGACATTGTCGAGATTTCAGGAGCGCCAACCTGCCTTGGTTTTAGTTACTAAAACATTATAGACCTAAATCATGGCCAACTGGGCTACTTTATAAAAGTGAATGGAGTATATATGCTATTTCGTGATCAGACCACAGATATGGAGGCTAGGATTTCATGTCTATGAATCTGACTTTCCATAGAGACCATATAGTTCAATTAATGTATTCAAGTTAGTTGATTGATCCCATATAATTCATTTGTATAAGTTTGATGAGAATAAGAATAATTATGTAGTTATGAATATGAGAGTATGCACCAGAATGAAATTGTGTGTAATTTTATAGTGGAATGAAATTGAATATCACAAGAATATCAAGTGGAAAATCACTGTTTCAATAGTCCAATGTAGTAAAATGTTTAACTTACGATAATATCTCAAAAAGCACTAAATCATAAGAATTAAGTGAGTAAATGAGATTTCCAATCATTTTTCTTTGAATTTCAAACATTGGATTGGTTATTCTACCAAAGAGATCACCGTAAGAGATATATGTGATGAACTTGCAAAGAAAGTGCAGGATTGTATCTGCACATTGAGAAATATTTAAATGCTTATAACTTTTTACCTGAGCCGAATCTAGAAAAATAGTAAAGAAAAAAAAATTGTTATTCGATTAGAGGAATCTATGGTTATAATTAATGTACAACTCAAAGACTCACCCTTATATAAATCAACAATTCTGATGATAATTTTTTACGGTATGGTAACCAATCAAATTACTTGAGTGCCACCATATTTTTTTTTCTTGCATTTTCATCTTCCTTGGTGTTCAATTAAATAATATTAATAAATGTCAAATCAATTTTCTCGTTCTTTGATCTACTTTTGATGCCGAATTTTTGTGATGACACATTGGTCTCACGTGGCCCCTGGATTGTTCCAACGTTCCTGCAAGCCATACGAGACCAATGTGTTACCGCACAATTCGTTTCTAGATTTGCATTTCACCGTCCGATGAATTAGCGTTGTCGCATAGTTTAGTTTTTCTTAGATTCGACTACAAAGGTAAACGTATTACGCGATGTCCCACGAATAAAAACAAGCACAAATGCTAAAATTGTGGCAGTAGTGCATCCAGATGAAGATACGTCCGATTACGAATCGGATACAGCTTTGCCACAATCGGAAAGGATGAGAACGAATGCTCAAAATATAGAGGCAAGGATATTCCCCAAACAAGAAAATAACAGTGTAGGTGAAACTATAAAAGAAGTGATAAGAAACAGTAATATGATAATTTTGAGTGGTCCCATTTCTCTAATAAGTAATTGAAAAATATAGAATATAATGGTCCAAGTAATTTGTATTGAACTCGTTTTGATGAAGTTTATTTCATTCTATTTGGCTATTATTTAGATTTTTGGAGTCTTCAATATCTTATCTCGATTTTGTTCTTATATTTTTTTGAATTTTTTCCATGGATATCTGAGAGAAATAATCATAAAATTATGGTAAAATAAGAATTAAAAATATTCAATTCCGTAAAAATCTCACCTTCCCAAATAGTAAACCAAAGCATCAACCTGCAGGCTAAATACGAGATTCTTCGCAACAGGCCATGCTGTACTATATAAATTAATACTTCCCAGTTGAAAACGTGAGTCAACTGGAGAAATAGATGAACTAGATATGAGTCTCGTACGGCTCACCGATCCAAAAGAACTGTGAAGCCTCTGCTGTCTCACATGGTACTCAACGTGTTAATTTTGAGTCATGTGTCATATGTCAGCCAATCACCTATGGATTACATCTATAAAACCCTACATGTGGTGTTTTCAGTTTGGACTTTTCGACGAAGGGGTTCATCAAGTTTGAATTTAAAAGTCAGATTGACAATTAATTTTTTGAAATCTACAAAGTAAAAATTATCTTATCGAATACAACTCAGGCCATAATGAATCCTCAAAATTTTGTCATAGAGAATCCTCTTAGCGTGTTGCTTGAGGATAATAACCCTCTCCCTCAGGCTATTATCAAGCAACACGCTTTCAGCAATCTCTATGACAAAATTATCTCCGTATTGTCAAGGCCCTAGGGGTATTACTACTGAAAATACCGCAACGTGTAACGGGTCACAGTATTTTCAGTCAATAACGACAGATGCTAACGCTATTTGGCGAATGAAGATAAGCGCTACTCGGTTACTCAGATTAACCCGATATAGTCAGATCATCTTAGACAAGAAATGTCAAGATATAAGAAATAGTTAATGATTCAAATGTCATTTTCGAAGAATTCTCACTGGTGAAAAATTTCAATTTTCCTTCCTTAAGTTCAGATGCTAGTGATCTGAAATCTTGAGTATTAATTTTTCAGGATGAAAAAACTTTATACTTTTTGTCCTGAAATGGGACGCTTTCACAATAATAAGCATATTATTTATAATAATAAGAGCAAAATCATACTGAACCTAACGAAAGAGCGCCGAAACATGATAACCCAATCAAAAATAAATCCTTGGCATCCTCCGTCCGATAAAGAGGGTCTTCAAAAGAACATTAGTTATCTTTTAGAACGTACAGAGAAGGAAGAGAACATCGATAAATTAAATGACGCTATAGTCAATTCATAATCTGTCAGCAAAAAAAATATTGTCCAAAGACACAAAAAGGAGAAAAAATCAGTGCAACAACTAGACTCCTAATGGAAGACAGAAGAAACAGGGGAAGCCAGCTTACGACCACCGACGAAGAGATGAAATCGATGAACAAACAAATATCCAAAGCCATAGGAAAAGACATCAGAAAATATAAAAAAGAAAAGACTGAACAGGGTATACAAAATAACCAAAGCATGAAGGTGTTGCGTAGAAAATTGAGGAATGGAAGGGGCGAAATACATAAGCTTAGGAACAAACATGGGAATATTACAACCACAACAGAAACGAGGTACTGTGGAGGAGTTCTATCAGATACTGTATGGAAGACGTCATGAGGTAGACGAGGAATACGAAGAATATTTTTCAACTTCAAGAAAAGGTATTGTCAACCAAGGATCAGAAGAAATACCTGATATCACCATAGGGGAAATAAAGCTGGCCTTGAAGAAAACAAAAAATAAGCGATCACCAGGTGAAGACAATATAATGTCGAAAGCAATCAAAATAGGTGGCCAGAGTTTATTTAGAAAACTAACAGACCTTTTTTACCTCTGCCTCTTCAATACCTCGATTCCCAAAAGATGGCATGATTGTAACGTCATACTTCTCCATAAAAAGGATGACACATCCAATTTAGAGAATTACCGACCAATAAGCCTTTTGGGTCATCTTTATAAGCTCTTCACTAGAATTGTAACCACACGGCTAGAAAACAGAATTGAACTTCATCAACCTGTAGAACAAGCGGGATTTCGCCGCGGATTCGGAACAAATCACCACCTTCAAAGCATGAAAACACTTATAGAAAAGACAACTGAATATAATAGACCCTGAGTATTGGCGTTTTTCAACTTCCACAAGGCTTTCCATACAGTCAAGTTATATGCAAGCACTTCAAGAATGTAGAGTCGATTTTTGATACCCCAAACTTATTTACAACATATACAAAAATGCTACATTGACAGTAAAATTGTTCGAAAACTCTAATCGCATACCCATCGGTCGTGGGGTAAGACAGGGCGACACGATGTCCCCAAAGTTGTTCATAACAGTCCTTGAGAGAGCATTTAAACGGATGAGTTGGAATAAGAAAGGAATAAATATTGACGGCAAATATCGGAATAACTTACGCTTCGCAGATGACATAGTCCTCATTTCGAATAACCTCGGGGAAATAAAAGAAATGATAAATGACTTGAAAAGGTTGTGCGAGGAAATTGGTCTGAAAATCAATATGAAAAAATCAAAGTTCATGACAAATCTTGTTTCTAGTTCTAACATCGACATTAATGGTTGTGAGATGGAAAGGGTTGAAGCCTATATATATATATATATATTTTGGCCACGAGGTTCGTATCTCGAGAGATAATCAGACAACTGAACTGAACAGAAGACTCACTCTCGCATGGGCAGCCTATGAAAGACTGAACGATATTTTCAGGAGTGAAGTTCCTATCTATCTGAAAAGAATGGCTTTCAATGAGTGCGTGCTTCCGGATTTAACATACGGCGCTGAAACTCTGACATTAACAACTGCAACTGACAGAAAACTCAAAGTAACGCAAAGAAAGATGGAGAGGTCGATGCTGGGTATAACTCTGATGCATCACAGTAGAAATGAATATCTGCGAAGTAGAACTGGCGTAGATGATGTTATCAGTGTAGTGGCAAAACTTAAAAGGAACTGAGCAGGTCATGTCGCACGGACGAGAGGGGAACAGTGGACAAAGCGATTGCTGGAGTGGAGACCTCGAGCAGACAAGAGAAGTAGAGGAAGACCACCTACACAATGGACAGACGATATAAAAAGAATATCCAATAACTGGATTCGGGCAGCACAAAACAGAAGCGAGTGGAACAGTATAGGAGAGACCTATGTCCAACAATGGACGCAAAGGGTTGTATGATGTATGATGATATTTAGGATTCAATACTGACAGTTGCTTTCATAAAAGTCGTCCTATCAATACGTTGGTATTCTGTCGTGTCGTCGAAAATGAGCCTTGAGCATGCTTTGTTAAACACGCTGTAAGATGAAGTCGATAATGTCAAGCGATTTCAAAGAAGCCTTATCAGTTTTAATGAGGGTCGTCTGTAAAACTTCACAGTCTGCGGCATTCAGTGATGTAGATCATTGTGCAGTTCTGCAATTTTTTTAACATAGGTATAAACATCCTGGCATACAGGAAAAACGAAACCTTTTTAAGTCGGCTAATTAGGTGCACAAATCGATTCGGGATACGAAGGTTTATAGGCGTTCAGGGAATTCCATTTATTTGAATGTTCTGTTTAATTTGGCCAGAATTCACATAAACTAAAACTGAATCTGTGTGGCAGAATTATGACGAAAACGGGACAAGCCGAAAGCTGATCAGCTACCGGAAATTGAAAATTGGACCTTCTCTCATTGATTATCGTACACAATGATCACAATAAAATACGTATATGGAATTAAAATGCAACTCCAATCATTATGTATTCATCATGAATTTGTCCATTTGAAATATATTGAGGATATCTGTCCTCGGTTGAATGAAGAATTATGTTCAAATTACCAAATTTAGCAGATTTAATTTTTTCAATCAACCGAACACGAATTTTATGTTTTTAGAATTGATTACACTTCAATCTTCCAGATAAATATTCGATGTGGAAATACTGTTGTTTTGTATGGACATACACCAGATTTGTATATTCGAATTATTTTACCACAAATATTATTATATTTCGTGGTCGATATTCAACAGCAGTGTATTGAATTTCATATTTCTCCGCTGTTTTTTTCCAGAAATATGTGAACAATATATTTCGGATCAGGTTTGTGCTGTAACGGTTTCCAATTTCCAATTTTCATCGTGTGAAGTGGGCTCTAGTTTAGCTCTTTCTCTGACCACTCATGACATTTGTCGTAGGTTATCTGGCATCCATTTTGACGTTGGTAGAGGAAGGCTGTCAATTTGTTGTCTATCGAATTTTGAGATGGTTCCAGAAATCTGAGAATTTTCCCTACAAATATTATTTATCGCATTGTCAGATTGAGTCGAGAAATTTCGTGTTGACGAGGGAGGAATACATTGGGGTATTTTTTCATATCGCTTAATGCGTATTGAATATCCGCAACGATAGTGGAAAACGTGAGTTCATTATCTTCTGACTCTTGTAAATTGTAAATTATATCTTTTAGTTACTTTCAGCGTTTTTTTTACTGGGTATCCTGGTCATTGGCGACCTATCTGAATTTTATTGCAACCTTTTGTGGGTTCTGGAGGCCTTACATAGTACATAGTACATCGTATTGAATATCGTACGTTTTGGATAGGCCACCTGGTCATCCCCTGACTACGAGAGCATTTTGGTGTCTTTACATTTGAAAGTTCTCATTGTCTGGAGGACTGAAAGTGTGTTACAACCTAGATGGTTGAGCCGTTATTTTGTGCGATTTTGACGAAGAACTGTCGAAGGCTTCGACAGTGGGTAACTACTCAAGATCCACGGTAAATTCCGTGGGTACTGTAATTTGTTCAACACTTGGAGATTGACCGTTGCAGCCCACGGTGTGAAACATTAAATTAAGTGCATTTACTGACTTTAACGATTGTATACTTAATAATAATAATATTGGCGAAGTCATTTTGATACTCATAGTTTATGTATGTGTATATCCTGTAGTGCTGAACTATGAGTGTCTTTAATTCTTTACCTAATTTTGTGCCCTGTTTGAAAGCTTTCGTTTTCAGGAACTCTAGGTCTTGCTCCCAGTCGAACAGTCCCACGACCCTTTGAGCCAGCTGGAAGATCTTATTCGCCAGAGCAAGTGGCACCCTACTAGCCGGCTGATTCATTTTAGGAAATTGTGGGAGTAAGCTGAAGGACGTGACAGTGCAATGCTTAAAGTGGATCTGCGGCCAGAGCAACAAGGCAAGTGAAGACCCTTATTTCACCTGCGAAAGCTGATCCGATTCAGAGGACTAATACAATGATTATGTCTATGACTCTGATGTTTAAAAAAATTTTAACCCCAGTAATTAGTGGAATGTCATATTATTACTCATTATAATGAACTAATAATTATTTTTTTTATAAAGCGTTTTATTTTTTTGGTTTATGAAACGTTTGAAAATTAGTTTCGTTGATTTTGTAGCAGTTTTGCTCGCAAGACTGCGAATTATTCTTACGAGACCAGACGAAACTTTCGTAGAGTCTCGTTCGAGACTCCCACGAGTCGCAAAAGTCTCGTAGGTTGTCATAAAGTTTTAATGGATCGTGAATGTACCCATATTCTTCATTCCAATCAGCCAAATGAAGACGAATTTCAACAAGGGATTTTATTTCTAACAAATCTCAATCGGTGAATTTCCAATTATTAATCGTGAAACCCTTGTATAAAAAGGGGCTCATTGAAGATCCTAATAGCTACAGGCCTATCAGCATTCTGCCTTCATTTTCTAAGATCTTTGAGAAGATTCTTTCCAATAGACTACTGAACTTTTTTCGTAAATTTAATGTCATCTCGGCACATCAGCATGGTTTTGTGAAAGACACAAATATTGAAACTGCCACATTTGAACTTATCAATGAAATTTTAGTTACCATCGAACAAGGTGAGGTACCCATGGGACTATTTTTAGATCTAACCAAGGCTTTTGACTGAGTGGAACATGGAAGACTGCTAGATATTCTTGATGAGTGTGGGATAAGAGACGACCAGCTAAAACTAATGGAGAGCTATCTTTCATCCAGGAGGCAGATGGTTGTTGTTGAAGTGGATTGAGAACTATTGCAGTCGGAAGAGAGAGTGATTACTATGGGTGTTCCCCAGGGAAGCATACCAGGACCTGTTCTTTTCATTGTCTACGTCAATAAATTGCCAAAGACCAGATTTCCAGTAAATACAGGATGGGTATGTTTGCTGATGGTACCAACTATTTGATCAAATCCCGTTGCATTGCAACAGCTATAGAAGACTCAAAAGAAGTACTGAAGTCTGTAGGCGACTGGTTGTGTAACCACAATCTCATTTTGAATGTTGATAAGACACAATGTTTATTCTTCTATAGTGAAAAATCCAAACTACACTTTCCTTTGTCAATAAACTTTTCAGGTAAAGATGTCATAGTTAGAGATAGTGTTACTTTTTTGGGAATTGTAGTCGATAGACACCTGAAATGGGGACCTCATACTCAACATCTTAGAGGTAGACTCAATTCTGTATGCTACTTGCTATTCATGTTGAAGAAACAAGTAGATTTTGATTTGCTTAAAACTGTATATTTTACCAACTTTCAGTCGATTCTCTCATATGGAATAATTTTTTGGGGTAATTCTTCCTATGTAGGTGATTTATTTGTCATTCAAAAGCAAGCATTGAGGACTATGATAAACTTAGGATATAGGGAATCATGCAGGGGTTCCTTTAAAGGCAATAACATTCTTACCATCTATGGATTATACATATACAGATTATTGATCTTTTTCAGTAAAAATAAACATTAGTTTGAGCCTTATAAAAATTTTAATGCTACAAAAAGAATATTTCCTTTTTTTGTACCAGCACACAAAACTACTTTAAGAGAAAAAAATTTAAAATATATGGCAATAAGTCTATTCAACATATTACCTTCTAATATAAGAAATAATTCCGACCCTATGAAATTTAAGAAAGCTTTGTATCCTATGATATTGAATTGTGAGCCCTACAGTATATGTGATTTTAAGGAATACTGCAGAAAGTAGCTTTGTATACACCATGAATTTTCTGACTGATTCCACTTTTACTTTATATGTCCAGTATATGTAATCTTATGGGATCAATAAATATCATTATTATTATTATTATTAATTGAATTAAACATACTTCGAGGTCGATAAAATTGATAAGATAAAATATTCCTACTAGTATTAGGACGGTATCAATGCGTGTTTTTTTCTCTTCTTGGTATATTTTCAATACAGAAACGACATTAAAAGTCGTGTTCAACTTAAATTATGTTCATCGTATTCTTAACGATATTTTTTTGAAATAAGCATCTCGATCTTTGTTGTTGCAATGAGTTGAAATGGGAACATTTCGGTATAATTATCAAATCCATATTTTTCAGTTTCACGATAACATTATTTATCCATGAACTCCCAAAACTGTCATCAGCAACAATAAATAATAAGATTCAATAATCAGATACAGCCTACCGAAATTGGGCAATCTGAAAATTTGCATCCCTTCATATTAAGCGGTTTCACCCAAAACAGGCCAGGGCCCCAAAATGCCATAAGTGTTTTGACTTCAGATCTGCTTTTACACTTTCATTACACTGCTTCTAGGTTCATGAGATTCGGCACTCATACTCTCCGATCTTGCAGTAAATGTATAGGGAAATAATCTTAGAAGTAGTAATCGAATGATATTCTTGTGAAAACAGGTCATAAATCGAATATTCAATCGGAATGTAAAGGAACTGTTCGTATAATATTGCTTTATGGTAAGGAAATTACTGGAATAATTTCTCTATTCATATAATAAGAGAGTATATGCGTATGAAGTTTCATGAACCTAGAAGCCAAAATTAATTTCGGCTACATGATAAGTTCTCACATTTTGTCTTCTTCTCAGATTTGTGGATAGTTAGTTGAATATTCTTTCGAATAAATTTGTATAAGTTCATCTATGTAGGCCCAGATTACGGTATTCAAGGTTTGAAAATATTGAAAAAAAAGTTTTTCGGAAAAAAATTTTTCTCAGAACATTATTGAACAACATTTTGTAGGTTTTTTTCATGGAAAACGCCCTTGCGGATTGCAGTATTGAACTATTTGTCAAGGGCAGTTTCTTTGAAATCAGATTGTTTAATGAACAGCAGAGGAGCAATATAAACGATAAGCAAAGCGAACTGTGACGTTCCAGAGTACGAATCTGACTCTTTCATCAGGCAAACGGGAAATTTTGCAGAATTATTTTTTTTCGAATTTTCGTTTCGTGAAAGTTCTGTCAAATTGACATTTAAGAAACCACAGCAACAAAGATTCACTTGGTTTGTAAGTTTTTTAATTCTACCTCTTTTTGAATTGATTTAGCCAATAATAGTTCATTTCTATAAAACAATGTGCAAAATTACTCTGCCCATTCAACAAAATGAAGGCGTACTCTTGTTGTTTCTTTGTTTTGAAACAACACTTGACGATTTTGTAGTAGGATATGTAGCAAACTGAACAGCCAGACTCAGCTGTTTCAAAGGGGTTTATTAAATTCACAGTTTGACAGGATAGGTGTAGTTCAGTGACCAGACTTTGCTAGAGTGATGATTTATTCACTACAATCTAAAACTATTATATAACTGAATTAACAAACAGGTGACACTTAAACATGTCTTTTTATGATAATGTTTGAGACTCGAACGAACCGTGCCATTTTGCGTCACCTATTGTTCTAGCCGGAAAATTCAACGCCAAGCAACAATTTTCCACAAACTCATCATTTCACCGATTGAAATTTACAGAAATCGCACTGACCTAGAGTTCCATTGAATAATTATTTATTTTGAATATTTTCATATTTTTGGGCTAAAGTTCGACGAACAACACGTCATTCTTTCTTTTCAAATTTTCTGGTTTCGACATCAGTATTTTTACATTGTCCCAATCTATCATGTTATTCCCAATGGTCGAACATACATGGTTCGCTGTTTGGGATTTTTTTATGTCTCTATCTCCATTCCTCGGGTTATTTTTGTGTTCTCGTTTTCTGTTATTTAACAGACGAGATGTTTTAACTGCAAATGTCTTCACACAAATACAAAAAATAAACAAAAAAAAACAAAATTTTCTGATTTATTTTTCCCGATAATTCGTTCAATTTTAGTAAGTAGGGATTTACAATCGATGGGCGAAATGAAAACTGGTCTTTTATTGAATTTCGCACAAATTCTTGTGATTATTTTCTGAGTGACCATATACATCAGGAATCACATTCAATCAACAAATTGAGTTGTTCATGATGGTTAGTCTGGTGCTGTTTATGTTGATTTATTTGAAAATTAGAAAAAGTTTTTCGGTATGGAATTGAAACGATTCTATTCATAAATTCTCTAAGATATCCATTTTCTTCAAGGAACGATTGGATTTAATTCAATTTTTGTTAACGAATTGATGAGATTACATTAACTGTATCATAAGGAGTTTTAATGATACCTTTTTTACACAAAGTTGAGGATCGAAATAAAAATTTAGAATCTAATCGTACGTGTATCTTTTTCAGAGATCCTTTATTCGAAATAATCCTGATTTTTTCAAACTGAAACATCTAAAAATAAAAGATAATATTTTTTTCGAATTCCATTATGAATTTTATTGCGGGTTCTTAACAATTTACATACTCGAGAAAATTGTCTATTCTTTCCTACCATGTTGCAAGATTATGCAAAAACACCATCAATGTCACCAAGCTTTCCGTTTTAGCGAATAAGTATCTACAAGTTTTCCATAAATATGTTACTCGAGCCAGGTGAGAGTAAAGAATCCATTGCCATTCCGAAAGTTTGACGATAAAAAACATCTCCCAAGTGGAATATGTTGAACTCAAACAAATGTCTTGCATCCCTATGATATCACCGATATTAAATTTTGAATCGTTGATAATTATGTCACCTAGAAAAAAACCTGGAAAATGATGCAAAATCCTCCCAAAATAAGCTTTAATCAATAAGTATTACACAAATTTCAATGAAATTTGGCAGAGTGAACTAGTAGACAATATTTGACAGAAATGAACCAAATTCCAATTTGATAGTCCATTATCGAATTCATTGGAAACAATATCTAAAATTTAGTTGTTTTTTGAAAATTCGAGTTTTTCACTCAATACCTCAAAAATGCTGACGTGATTGAAACTCAACAACTGTGAAATATAGACTCACAGTTTTCTGCACAGTTTTGAGAGAATTGTTCGATAAAATCGAAAAAAAATTTCGACAATCTCATGAATTTTTTTGTAAGAAGTATTTTATTCGGACCTATGATGAATTATGACAGACAGCTCCAAGACAATATTCAACATGGAGGTTTCGAATTTCAATTCTATCGGTTATCTCGAATTCCGAAGAAATCTCTTCAGTATCATTGTTATTTCCGAAAAAATGAATTGATAATAATGAAACTCAAAGACTAGTATGAAAATGCTAATGCGAAAACTCATGAGATTAAGGATTATTACATCATTAGTAAAACAACATAAAAATAAGAATTTATTTATCCAATACTCCATTTTTTGTGTTATTCCAATTTTTAGCTCCCCACGAAATTCTGCATAAATCTTCGAGATGAAATTTTTCAATCATATCTGACATCATATTGATTTTCTCTCATTTTTTCAGAAGAGAAAAAAAAAGGCTCTCAAATGAAATATCATAAGCCCCTTCTTCCCCTTAAGAAAAATTTGGGGTGGCAGTTGTCACTTGAAACCAGGTAGAACTCAGGAATTAAATTTTCACGCAAGAATATGTCATGTCAAAATTAGAAGATGACTTGTCAGATGAATCCTAAATAATGAATAATAAAAGTGATTCATTTCATGTCTCTATAACACCCTAATCATTGAATTTCACAGCAAACGTAATAAAATACATTATATTAACGATATTGATACTTGATAACTACAGTGTTGTATCTGTGTTCTTCCATTCGATTATAATTTCGTTGCAGTAAAAGATATGTTTTCAATTACCTCCTTCTCCATTTATCATGTTGATAATGAAAACAACCTAAGCTAACCTCTCAAACCCTCAATTATTGTATCCACAATAACTGTTCCCAATACCTGGGTGTTTCAATTATAGTATTGATGAAAATCCACGTCTAATTCGCTTTTTATTACCTTTGGTTGTAAATAATAATAATAATAATAATAATAATAATAATAATAATAACAACAAACCAGACATAGTCCTAAAAGACAAGAACAAAAACCAATGCCTGCTAATAGATGTCGCAATTCCATCTGACTATAATATCACGCAGAAGGAAGCTGAAAAGCAACTCAAGTATAAAGACCTTCAAATTGAGACACAGCTAATGTGGAATATGAAAACTAGCATAATACCAATAATCATCGGAGCAACAGGACTCATATCTGGTACCTTATGGGAAACATAACCGTATCAGTATGCAAAAGGCAGGGATACTGAGAACAGCGCACATAATACGCAAAACACTATGAACCAACCAGCAAGCAACACCTTAGGTGTATGGTTTACACCCGGTGTTCCCCACAAATGCAACCATGGAACAACCATGTGATACAATAAGAGAATAATAGTACTCTATTAATCCTTTCAGACACTACAAAGTGTATAGGACAAGTTAAGATGAAAAGAATATACAAAGTAGGGATAATTCTAGATATATAATAAATCAGATAAATATTCCCCTACCTAATGAAAACACTTCGATAAAAGCATCATCTTGATTTTCCTTTTGAGCCTATGTATACTCAGATACTTTGGTTGAATAATTTGACACTCTGATAAAGAGGAGAACATTCAAATTTATGTGTTCTGTGTTTGGGTATAAGAAGTGTTTGCGATTTTCTGGTTTCATAGTCATGATTACTCGAAAGTGATTTCCACTTTTTTACATTCTCTTTAGCATACACAAGACATTTCAAAATATAGATACAAGGCAACGGCAATAGTTTATGAGAAACAAATATTGGTTTACATGACGAACCAGGTTTTAATGAGGAAATTCAATCTAATAATTCTTTTCTGTGCAACGAACGCTCTTGAAACAGTAACGCTGTTGCCCCACAGCAATATATTGTATACAAGGTGGCATGTCCCTAAAGCTACACCTGCATTTATGGCACACTTCAAAAATACTTTGCTCAGAATTTTGTACACATTTATTACAATCAGAAATCCAAATTTAGTGTCCTCCACAGGTAATCAAGTAATATAATTCAGAAATTGCGGGAATAGGACAGGAATAAACATAAAAATGACTTCTAAATCATATATTTAGCTACGTTTTGCAGATCTACAACCGCTTCCTCAGGCCTAAAAACATCAAAATGACATCACTTATACAATAGTACAAACAAAACAGCAAATTACCTCTATAAAAATTAGAAGTTCTAAAACTGACTTGGTACCTCGGAGTTTGATGTTAGACTTATTCTTTGGTTTTAGAACTTCTAATTTGTATAGAGGTAATTTGCTGTTTTGTTTGTACTATTGTATAAGTGATGTCGTTTTGATGTTTTTAAGCCTGAGGAAGCATATGTAGATCTGCGAAACGTAGCTAAATATATGATTTAGAAGTCATTTTTATGTTTATTCCTGTCCTACTCCCGCGATTTCTGAATTATATTACTTGATTTATTACAATGTTTCGTCCCAAAGCAAAAAATTATTACACCTCCCGTTTTCCAGAAAAATGGCCAGCTTTAGACTACAGCTGCACCACGCAGTCTGTATTTTTCTAAAAATGAAATTTTTAATGATAGAATTGGCACTAGAATTTCTTACACATTTATTACAGATAAATGACGAGCAAAAATTCAAAATTATTCACTCCAAGGGGATAGTCACCCCTAAATATTGAATATTCAAGTTGAAAATGCATCCAAATGATGGACGTTATGAAATATTCCACATAATTTCTTAAACAAACATTAAACGACATCATATTGTCCGATGATGGGGATGAGGAATCCCCAAGCATCTCGAACTTCCTATTAGCTAATTATATGAGCAACGACATAAACTGCGTAACCCAATTTCCCACGGACGGTACATTTACTCGTATCTGTCAGGAAATTTCAACTCTCGAAGATATCACCGATTTTTCTTCGTTTTAAAAATTTATTACATTAACGCACACTTTTTTGACATCTGCTTTGGGGATCGAACGGAATATTTCAATCAGAAAAATATGGTATTAGTAACGTGGTATGTGAAATAAAAATAAGAAATGTTATTATGGAAAATTGGGATATCACCGATTTTTTTCCGTTTAAAAAATTTTTTACAGTAGACAACACTTCCTGAACACATGCTTAAGGATTCGAGTGAACTATTAAATCAAGAAAATAGGGAATTATTATTTATTAATATTTATTAATATTTTCATGGTATGTAAAAAAATAGAAATATAGTGATGGAGAATTTCGATATTCATCCATTTTTCTCGTTGTCAAAAATTTATAACAGAAGCCCACACCTCTTTAACACAATGCCTAAGGATTCGAATGAACTATTTGAATAAGAGAAATGAGGAATTAGTGACGCGATATGTAGAAAAAATATTCGAAATATTATGATAGAAAAATGTGATATCACCGATTTTTCTCCGTTTCGAAAATTTATTACAGTAGCCGACACTTCTTCAGCATTTGCTTTAGGGTTCGATTGAACTATGTCAATCAGAAAGAAAAGGAATTAGTAACGTGGTATGTAAAAAAATTCGAAATATTATGATGGAAAATTTCGATAATCATCAATTTTTCTCGTTGTCACAAATTTATTACAGTAGCCCACACTTCTATAACACATGCCTACGGATTCGAATGAACTATTCAAATAAGAGAAATGAGGAGTTAGTGACGCGATATGTAAAAAAAATATTCAAAATATTATGATAGAAAATTGTGATATCACCGATTTTCCTCATTTTCAAAAATTTATTTCAGTAGCCCACACTTCTTTTACATATGCTTTAGTGTTCTAATGAACTATTCCAATCAGAAAAATAAGGAATTAGTAACGTGATATGTGAAAAAAAATTAGAAGTTTTATGATGGAGAATTTCGATATTCATCAAATTTTCTCGTTGTCAAAAATTTATAACAGTAGCCCACACTTCTTTAACACATGGTTTAGGATTCAAATGAACTGTTTGAATAAGAGAAATAAGGAGTTAGTGACGCGATATGTAAAAAAAAATTCGAAATATTATGATAGAAAATTGCGATATCACCGATTTTTCTCCATCTCAAAAATGTATTTCAGTAGCCCACACTTCTTTTACAAAAGCTTAGAGGTTTGAATGAACTATTTCAATCTTGACAATAAGGAATTAGTAACGTATAATGTGAAAAAAAAATCGAAATATTATGATGGAGAATTTCGATATTCATCAATTATTCTCGTTGTCAAAAATTCATTACAGTAGCCCACACTTCTTTGACAAATGCTAAATGATTCGAGTGAACTATGTAATCAGGAAAAATAAGGAATTAGTATCGTGGTATGTGAAAATAAATTCGAAATATTATGATAGAAAATTGCGATATCACCGATTTTTCTCCATTTCACAAATTTATCACAGTAGCTCACGCTTCTTTAACACATATTTAAGGATTCAAGTGAACTATTTAACCAGGAAGAATGAGGAATTAGTATCGTGGAATGTGAAAAAAAAGTTCGAAATATAATGATGAAGAATTTCGATATTTATGGATTTTTCTCTTCGTCAAAATTTTATTACAGTAGCCCACACTTCTTTTCACTATGCTTTGGGGTTCGATTGAACTATTTCAATCAGAAAAATAAGGAATTCGTAACGTGGTATGTGAAAAAAAAATATAAATATCATGTTGGAGAATTCCCATATTCATCAATTTTTCTCGTTGTCAGAAATTTATTACAGTAGCCCACACTTCTTTAACAAATGCTTAAGGATTCGAAAGAACTATTTAAATAAGAAAAATAAGGAGTTAGTAACGTAGGTATGTGAAAAACAATTTCGAAATATTATGATGGAAAATTGCGATATGACCGATTTTTCTCCGTTTCGAAAATTTATTACAGTGGCCCACACTTCTTTAACACATGCTTGAGGATTCGGATGAACTATTTAAATAAGAGAAATAAGGAATTAGTAACGTGGTATGTAAAAAAAAATCGAAATATTATGATAGAAAACTGCGATATCACCGATTTTTCTCCATTTCAAAAATTTATTACAGTAGCCCACACTTTTTTGACACATGCTTGAGGATTCGAGTTAACTATTTAATCCGAAAAAATGAGGAATAAGTATCGTGGTATTTAAAAAAAAATATTTTAAATATAATGATGGAGAATTACGATATTTGAGGATTTTTCTCGTTGTCGAAAATTCATTAGAGTAGCCCACACTCCTTTAACAAATGCTGTAAGGTTCGAATGAAGTATTCAATTAAGAAAAATGAGGAATTAGTTTCCTGGTATGTGAAAAAAAATTCGAAATATAATAATGGAGAATTTTGATATTTATGGATTTTTCTCTCTGTCAAAAATTCAATCATTAGCCCACACTTTTAACATATGCTTTGGGGTTTGATTGAACTATTTCAATCAGCAAAATAAGCAATTGGTAACGTGGTATGTGGAAAAAAATAAGAAATATTTTGATGGGAAAATGTATTACAGTAGCTCACACTTCGCTAACACATGCTTAAGGATTCGAATGAACTACTTAAATAGGAGAAGTAAGGAATTAGTAACGTGATATGTAAAAAATATTCGAAATATTATGATAGAAAATTGCGATATCACCGATTTTCCTCTGTTTAAAAAAATTTATTACAGCAGCCCACACTCCTTTTACATATGCTTTGGGGTTTGAGTGAACTATTCAATCAGAAAAAATGAGGAATTAGTATCATGGTATGTGAAAACAAAAATTGAAATATAATGATGGAGAATTTCGATATTCATCAATTTTTCTCGTTGTCAGAAATGTATTACAGTAGCCCACTCTTTGGTAACACATGCTCAAGGATTCGAATGAGCTATTCAAATGAGAGAAATGAGGAATTGATAACGTGGTATGTGAAAAAAATTAGAAATATTATGATGGAGAATTTCGATATTCATCAATTTTTCTCCATCTCAAAAATTTACCACAGTAGCCCACACTCTTTCGAAACATGCTTGAGGATTCTAGTGAACTATTCAATCAAGAAAAATATGGAATAAGAACCGTGGTATGTGAAAAAAATCGAAATATATTGATGTTGAATTTCGATATTCATGGATTTTTCTCTTTGTCAAAAATTTATTACTGTAGCCAACACTTCTCTATCACATGCCTAACGATTCGAAAGAACTATTTAACCAAAAAAAAATGAGGAATTAATATCGTGGTATGTGAAAAAAAAATTCGAAATATAATGATGGAAAATTTCGATATTGATCAATTTTTCTCGTTGTCAAAAATTTATTACAGTAGCCCACCCTTCTTTAACACATGCAACTGATTAACTATTTAAATCAGGAAGATGAGGAATTAGTACGGTGTATGTAAAAATAAGTCGAAATATTATGAAGGAAAATTGCGATATCACCGATATCGCATATGTAAAAGAAGTGTGGGCTACTGTAATCAATTTTTGAAACGGGGAAACATCGGTAATGCGATTTTCCATCATTATATATCGATTTTTTTTTCACATACCACGATACTAATTCGTTTTCTTGATTGATTAGTTCATACGAATCCTTAAGCATGTGTTAACGAGGTGTGGGCTACTGTAATGAATTTTTGACAACGAGAAAAATCCTGAAATATCGAAATTCTCCATCATCATATTTCGATTTTTTTTTTGACATACCACGATACTAATTTCTCATTTTTTCTGATTAAATAGTTCATCTTTCCCTGAAGCATATGTAGAAGGAGTGTGGGCTTTTGTAATGAATTTCTTAAACAGAGAAAAATTTTCTATCATAATATTTTTTTTACGCATCACATTACTAATTCCTTACTTATCTTATTCAGGTAGTTCATGCGAATCCTTAGGCATGTGTCAACGAAGTGTGGCTACTGTAATAAATTTCTGACAACGAGAAAAATTTATGAATATCGAAATTCTCCATCAGAATATTTCTAATTTTTTTTCACATACCAAGCTTCTAATTCTTTATTTTGCTGATTTAAATAGTTCAATCAAACATCAAAGCATATGTGAAAGAAGTGTGGGCTACTGTATTGAATATTTGACGAAGATAAAAATCCATAAATATCGAAATTCTCCATCAATATATTTCGATTTTTTTTTTCACATACCACGATACTAATTTCTCAGTTTTCTTGACTAAGTATTCCATTCGAATCCTTACGCATGTGTTAAATAAGTGTGGGCTACTGTGATAAATTTTTGAAAAGGAAAAAAATAGGTGATATCGTTATTTTCAATCGTAATATTTCGAACTTTTTTTTACATATAACGTTAATATCTCCGCATTTTTCTTATTCAAATAGCTCATTCGAATCCTTGAGCATGTGTTTAAAAAGTGAGGGCTACTGTAATACATTTCTGACATTGAGAAAAATTGATAAATATCGAAATTCTCCATCATTATATTTCGAATTTTTTTTTTCACATACCACGATACCGATTCCTCATTTTTCTGATTGAATAGTTCTTTCAGACCCCAAAGCAAATGTAAAAGGAGTGTGGGCTTCTGTAATGAATTTCTTAAACCGAGAAAAATTGGTTATATTGCAATTTTCTATCATAATATTTCGAATTTTTTTTACATATCACGTTACTAATTCCTTACCTCTCTCATTGACGAAGTTCATTCGAATCCTTAAGCATGTGTCAACGAAGTGTGAGCTACTGTAGTAAATTTCTGACATCGAGTAAAATTGATGAATATCGAAATTCTCCATCATAATATTTCTAATTTTTTTCCACATACCACGTTACTAATTCCTTATTTTGCTGATTGAAATGGTTCGATCGAACCCCAGAGCATAAGGAAAAGAAGTGTGGGCTACTGTAATAAATTTTTGACACAGAAAACAATCCATAAATCTCGAAATTCCCCATCATTGTATTTCTAATTTTTTTTTCACATACCACAAAACTAATTCCTCATTTTTCCTGATTAAATATTCCATTCGAATCTTTAAGCATGTTTTAAAGAGGTGTGGGCTACTGCTATAAATTTTTGACAACGAGAAAAATCCTTAAATATCGAAATTCTCCATCATTATATTTCGATTTTTTTTTCACTACCACGATACTAATTCCTCATTTTTCCTGATTAAATAGTTCACTCGAATCTTTTAACATGTGTTGAAGAAGCGTAGGCTACTGTAATGAATTTTTGAAACGGAGGAAAATCGGTGATATCACAATTTTCTATCATAATATTTCGAATTTTTTTTCACATACCACGATACTAATTCCTCATGTTTCCTGATTGAATAGTTCACTCGAATCCTTAAGCATGTGTCAAAAAAGTGTGGGCTATTGTAATGAATTTTTGACAACGAGAAAAATTGATGAATATCGAAATTGGCCATCATAATATTTCAAGTTTTTTTTACATTATACGTTACTAATTCCTTATTTTCATGACTGAAATAGTTCATTCGAACCCCAAAGCTTATATAAAAAAGTGTGGGCTACTGTAATAAATTTTTTGAGATGGAGAAATGGAGATATCGCAATTTTTTATCATAATAGTTCGAATTATTTTTTTTACAAACCACTTGTTAAGATTGTCATCGTTAAGATGGCTCCGCGAAGTAACATCGGTCCCGATGCATGCTGTAAGAAATGCGGAAAAGAAGTGAAATTATTTGTAGTTTGTGTGAATTGTGATTCTAAATACCATCCTAGTTGCATACTTAAAATAAGTGGAACTTTCGTGGACAAGAAAGGGTTGATAACATGCTGTGGTAAACACGAATGTGACAAAGATCAAGAAATAGACCAACTAAAACTAAGGATTTCCAACTTGAGTGAATCCCTTTATGAGAGTTTCATAAGATCAGATTCAACTATGCATGAAATAATCGAACCCAAAGAAAATATTAATCCTGAAATGCCATTAAAACCTACTACAGAGGACAAAGATTCCTATTATGGAAACCTGATCATTGAGGAAAAAAATACTCTCATTGGAGAACTGCAAGATAAAATTGGTATTCTCAAAAAGCATATAAGTCTCCTTGAAATGTATAAATCAGTAACAACGGGTGGATTCAGACGTGAAGATGAAAAGAATGTCAATACTGACCACAATGTGATTGTAAACAATGTTGAAACTGATAAGGTTATCGTATCTTACGGAATTCCGGGGACTCCAGCCGATAAAGAAAACAATATGATCGATAAAATTACCTGTTATCAATCGAGCACCGCTGTCCCCTCATGAGATGACATCTGAGGGAGAGATACTGGACACCAGTGAATTCAAAACTGTTAGACATAGGAAGAGAGCCGACAGAAGGAATATTCCGCGGAAAAATGAGAGGAAAGCTGTGCGATCTCCAGGCATGCCGAATGCTTCTGAGGGTAGTATAAAAGATCATTTCTGGAAGATAACCGGAGCATCGACAGAAAATCCAGTGAAAGCGATTGAGAGGAAAGTTAGTCTTTTTGTATCGAGAATATCAGTCAATACTAATCTCGATTATTTTACAAATATGGTAAGAGAGAAATTTCCGGAGGCTGAATGCGAAAAACTCCAGTCCAAACACCCAGATGAATATAGTTCATTCAGAGCAATTATCGATGCGAAAAACATAGCCGAGGCTAAAAATAGCGTTTCCTGGCCAAATGGTGCATACGTTTCCAAATTTTTTCGGAGGAGTATGTTGAAGAATCCGAATGTAGATTAGTTAATAGTCATGTGCAGAAGAAGGGAAATAAGGGTATAAATTTATTGCACATGAACATACAGAGTGTCAAAAACAAGGTGAACGATCTTGAGATTATGTTATACTCCCAGCCGAATGGTTACGATGTGGTGTGTCTGACGGAGCATTGGTTATCCAGGACGGAGGCTGACGGACTATGCTTGGATGGCTGGTGCGTGGGTGACGCATACACAAGGACGAACCTTTCTAGGGGAGGATCCATGGTTCTGGTAAATAATACTGAAACTATTCTAGATTGTCCTACGATAATGAATGTTCGCAGTTTGTCTGTAGAGTTACACTGTGAAATATCTGCCACGAAGTTGAAATTTAACAAGGTCAATTTTATAGTATATATATATATTCTTTTGAGAACGAGCATTTTATTTATTTTATTTTATTTTATAGTACTATGTATATACTCTTCTCCCTCCAGAAATTTTAATTTGTTCATTGATAGTCTAGAGTCTTTACTTGAAAAGATAAATGTATTAAATGAGAATGTTTTGTTATGTGGTGATTTCAATATCAAATTTCAAACCAGTGTAAATTTTGTTCCAGACCGGGAGGCTAAAGTGTTTTTAAGTCTTTTGTCATCTTTCGGTTACAAGCAAAAAATTTTTCAGCCCACCAGGAACAACAACTGTTTGGACAATATCTCCACCAATTTTGACGCCCAGAGCGAGTACGTGGATGTTTTGCCGACGGCGTTCTCGGATCATGACGCGCAGGTCTTGAGGGCGAATTTTACAGATAAATCTGAAACATACAGATATAGGAAAATCCGTCCTCTCACGGCTGAGGGTTTTATCGGAATGCATGAAGCTCTCCAAGGGAGGAATTGGGGCTTTGTTGATGACGATGCCTTAGATCTTGAGTTGCGGTTCAATTTAATTCATCAGAACATCGTTGATGACTTTCTAAGGTCATTTCCCGAAAAAAAATCGAGAATACAGAGTACTCATGCCGATAGTGGTTGGTTTACTCAAGACATCAGACGTATGAGAGAGAATTTGATTCTTGTGAACTCGATGTACCGTTTTTATGCAACATCTGAACTGCGCGCCCATAGAAACGAACTACGTCTGAAATATAGAAAAGCAATAAAGAACGCAAAATTACATTATTTTGACAACAAGATTGTATCTTCAGAGAATAAGTCGAGAGCAGCCTGGCGCATAGTAAGTGGTCATATCAGGAACAATTGTACTCAAGAGTCAGCCAACATTGATGCAGATGGTTTTAGTAAGCATTTTTCAACCGTTACACAGAAAGCCCTAAAAGATCAGCCCCGACTTGACATATCTATGGATCAAACTTTCCAAAAACAAATTCCACCGGGTAATACATTCAGCTTTCATGAAGTTGGACAAAATGTTGTGAGGGATATAGTACGGAACCTGAAGAACAGCAATTCAACCGATTTTTATGGTGTTTCAATCAAGGTAGTGAAACGTAATATAAACTCTATAATTTCTCCACTCACCAAGTTAATAAATAAGTGCTTGAGCTCAGGTGAGTTTCCCAAGTGCTTGAAGATCTCTAAGGCGATCCCTGTTTTCAAAAAGGGTGAAAGGGATAATGTCGATAACTACCGACCGATTTCGCTTGTTCCTGTTTTCTCGAAGATATTAGAAAAAGCGATGTACTTGCAGATTATAGTTTTTCTCGAGCGCAATAAATTACTTTCCGACCGCCAGTTTGGTTTTCGTGGGAATAGGAACACAATTGAGGCGATACATGATTTTGTAAACTCTACTCTCGAAAGCTTCGAGAAGAAAGACTACCGTCTGGCTACATTTGTAGATCTGACGAAGGCCTTTGATTGCGTACCCCATGACAAGCTTCTTTCGAAACTGAGGAAATATGGATTTGATTTGACGGCCATAGGTATGGTGGGTTCGTTTCTGAGCGAGAGATACCAGGTGGTCGCTTCGGGCGGAACATGCTCTAGCATGAGCCCCATCAACATAGGAGTGGCTCAGGGATCAATTTTGGGACCGGTCCTATTCCTGATTTTTATGAACGATTTACCGGACTATATACCAGAGGTTGAGTCCACCCTATTCGTTGATGACACGACTGTCGCAGTCGGGGCATCTCAATCACGAACATTGTTCGAACGGTCACGCGTGGCATGGCAGAGGCTCATCGAATGGTTCACGGCAAACGGTCTACTGGTGAATGAGGGTAAGACACACAATATGGTTATGACTCTGAGAGCATTGGATGATCCAGACGGCACGGTTGATTCGGTGAGGTTTCTCGGTGTTCATGTGGACGCTGCACTCACATGGAGTTCACATGTTGACAACCTCCTGAACAGGCTGAGTCGAAATATTTTTGCCCTGAGAACGTTGGCCTTTTCCCTAACAACGGGTGTGTTGGTTTCTGTGTACTTTGCACTGGTTGAATCCCATCTGAGATATGGCATTTTGCTGTGGGGAGGTAGCGCTCATCGTGGGGCCGTTTTCAGACTGCAGAGGCGGGCAATAAGGATTCTGGGAGGTCTGGGGTATCGGGACTGCTGTAGAGATACTTTCAGGTCTTTGGGTATTCTCACATTCCCATCGTTGTTCCTTTTGGAAAATTTAATCTATGTACATAAAAATAAAGACAAATACCTATTACAATCAGACATACATGGATACAGTACCCGAAATAGGTCACTCATTAGGAAGGACTTCTTAAGACTGAGTAAGTCCGCGCGGTGTCTCTGTACAATAAACTTCCTGGTGGGGTGAAAAATCTGCCAATGAATACGTTTAAAACGAAATTGAAATTGATGTTGGCAGTTAATGTATTTTATTCAATTGATGAGTTTTTGGGCTTGACTCTGGATGAGACTGATTTTATGTGATCCTCTTCTGGAGAGCAACTCGATTGTTATTTTTGTTATGTTATGTATGTGTATATATATTAAGTAAACATGCTCATATTATTTAATATTGAGATTTTTCAGTGTCCTTACAATGACGTGTGAAAACAAAGTATTATTTGTAGTAATCACCAATAAATCTCTGTCTCTCTCTCTCTATCTTGACTAATTCCTTATTTCTCTTATTCAAATAGTTCATTCGAATCCTCAACCAAGTGTAAAAGAAGTGTGGACTACTGTAATACATTTTTGACAACGAGAAAAATTGATAAATATCACTAATTCCTTATTTTTCTAATCGAAAAAGTTCATTAGAACACCAAAGCAAATGTAAAGAAGGTGTGGGCTACTGTAATAAATTTTTGAAAATGAGAAATATCGGTGATATTACAATTTTCTATTATAATATTTCGAATATTTTTTTTACATATCGCGTCACCAACTCCTTATTTCTCTTATTCAAATGGTTCATTCGAATCCTTAGGCATGTGTTAAAGAAGTGTGGGCTACTGTAATAAATTTGTGACAACGAGAAAAATTGATGAATATCGAAATTTTCCATTATAATATTTCGAATTTTTTTTTTGACATACCACGTTACTAATTCCTTTCATTTCTGATTGACATAGTTTAATCGTACCCCTAAGCAAATGCTGAAGAAGTGTGGGTTACTGTAATAAATTTTCGAAACGAAGAAAAATCGGTGATATCACATTTCTCTATCATAATATTTCGATATTTTTTTTACATATCGCGTCACTAATTCCTTATTTCTCTTATTCAAACAGTTCATCTGAATCCTTAAGCATGTGCTAAGGAAGTGTAGGGTACTGTAATGAATTTTTGAAACGGAAAAAAATCGGTGATATCGAAAAATTGATGAATATCGAAATTCCCCATCAAAATATTTCTAATTTTTTTTCACATACCACGTTACTAATTCCATATTTTTCTGATTGAAATAGTCCGTTCGATCCTCAATGCAGATGTTAAAAAAGTGTGCGCTACTGTGATAAATTTTTAAAACGAAAAAAAAACGGTGATATCTTCGAGAGTTGAAATATTCTGACAGATACGAGTAAATGTACCGTCCGTGGGAAATTGCGTTACGCAGTTTATGTCGTTGCTCAAATAATTACGTAATAGGAATTTCGAAATGTTAGGGGATGATTCATCCCCATCATCAGACAATATGATGTCGTTTAATGTTTGTTTAAGAAAGTATGTGGAATATTTCATACCGTCCACCATTTGGATGCATATTCAACTTGAATAGTCGAAATTTAGGGGTGACTATCCCCTTGCGGTGAATAATTTTGAATTTTTTGCTCGTCATTTATCTGTAATAAATGTGTAAGGAATTCTGGTGCCATTTCAATCACTAAATATTGCATTTTTTGGAAAATACAGACTGCGTGGTGCAGCTTTAATCTAAAGCTGGCCCACGCCATTTTCCTGGAAGACGTGAGCTGTAATAAATTTTTGCTTTGGAACACAAAGTTGTAATAAATGTGTACAAAATTCTGAGCAAAGTGTGTTTGAAGTGTTCCATAAATGCTGGTGTAGCTTTAGGGACATCAAGGTGACTGTGAACAAGACCATAATATCTTTCAACGAGAGAGGTACGAGACAAAGAGTCTTTGAGCCTATATATTGCAAAGAAAGCACTGTTAATTTTCTTGCATAAAATGTCGATAATTGATAACCAGCTGAGATTTCTGTCAATATGGATTCCTAGAAATTTCGTGGTATCAGCTGAAGTTATTAATTTATCTATTAAGCTTAAATTTAGGGGATCTCTATCTTGCTTATTCAGGCCGAAGTAGAGACAAACCGTTTTTTCGATATTAACCATCAAGTTGTTCGAACGACACCACTTCGAAAACTCTGCCAGCTTTCACAAGCTTCACAAGCCTCCTGGAGCTCCCAACGACTCTGCGCTGCAACAATCACTGATATGTCATCATCAAACAATATTAAGAGAAGACAAGCGAAGTGGGTAGGCAAGTCATTTATGAATAGCAGGTAGAGAAGCGGTCCCAACACAGAGCCTATAGGAACCCCCTGTCCTATATTGCTCTCCCCTGGAAAGCATTCATCTACTTTAACTGATATGGTTCTATCATTCAGGAAACTGCGCAACCAGTCCTAGAATATTCCCCTAAAGCCCATATTATAACACTTATCAAGAATGAAATCGAAGTTGAGAACGTCGAAGGCGCAAGAAAGGTCACATGCAAATTACTATCGAAGCATTCGTGAACAGATTCCACGAGTCCGAGTGCAGCCGATTGGGTAGAATGACCATTTCTGAAACCATGCTGAGCAAGGTCTAGTATGTTGAACTTGTTGAGATAATTAATCATTCTCGATCGCGAAAACAATTTTCTCGAAAACCTTGGAATAAATGCTTACAATTGATATCGACCAGTAGTTCATTATTTCGTGAATATTTCCGTTCTTGAAAATCGGAAGAGTCACAGCTTTTTCAAGAATTTTTGGAAACTTTCCCGATGAGATGGATAAATTAATTAAATGAGCAAAATGATGACTGATCGCTGGAGCGATTTCTTTGAGGATTCTAACTGAGACGCGATCAACTCCCACACTCTTTTTATTTTTTAGATGTTTTATTGTTGCTTCAATTTCAGAATGAGAAACAGGGTAAAAGAAGAAATTGCAAACTAGTGATGAAATTACCGTACAAATATGGAATAAATCGTCACCGTAGCAGGAGTGCAATCTTTTCTGCGCTATCGTGGAAAAATATCCCGCAAATACCTCAGAAATTTGATCTGGTTCAGTGTATTTATTTCCATCAACTTCAATGGAAATGGGTTTATTAATTTTTTCCGGATTTACCAACTGTGGTGTTTACAATATTCCAGATCGTTCTACTTTTATTGTCAGAATTAGCTATAGCCGAACAATGAGCTTTATATTTGGTGGATTTGATGAGCAAGTTGTGATGATATTTTTCCATTTTATATTTTTTATAGGTTTCTCTAGGACCAATATAAGTGTGAAGCCAATGGAGGTTAGTCAGATGTTTTTTACTCTGTATTATTTCCGCTGTCACCCATTTTTTCTTTTTGAATGTGATATTGACCCTCCTCGAATGACAGTATAATTCTAAATAATATTATATAAAATTATTGGAAGTTTCGAAACACAGATCAACATCAGCTTCGCAATACATTTCAGCAAAGTTGCACTCAGATAAACGAGCTACTAAATTATGCAGACATTCCTGACTTAGATATCTTACTGTTCGCACTTGCGATTTATGTTTATAGACAGGATCAAAATTAATTTTGAGAAGCATTGCCCGATTATCACCTAAATGAGCCTCAAAAACAATAGCCTCATACCTATCCAAACAAGAATTGGTAATGATATAATCCAGTTTAGAAACCGGAGTCCTACCGTCGATATAAGTGAATAGTCTGCTTTCCTAGATGTTACCTTCAAACTGAAACAATCCATCAATTCATTCAGTAGTTTTAAACCGTGGGTATTCAGACTGAGGTAATCCATATTCAAATCCCCACAAATGAATATATAATCGACCCGATCAAAACATTCCTGAAGGGCACAAAACAATTTTTCGAAAAACAATTCCAAATTAGCTGTGCCGGGACTGTAAATACTTATGATGCTAAGACGAGCATTCTTAACAGAGACTACAATATCACATATCTCCACATGCATTTCTACCGATAAATCAGAGATCACATGCAGCCCTGATTCAGTATATAACATTGAACCACCATGTTGCCTTTGGACAACACAAAAATAGGCTGCTTGTTAGTAGCCCGAAATTGACACAGCACTAACACTGTCTGGACTGCACCAATGCTCCACCAAACTCAGCACATCAGGATTAGTTTGTTTATAATACACTGCAAGTTCAGTTGGACGTGCTTGGATTTTTTTATATTCTGGCGTTCAGAACTGAATTTCAATCTACTCGATCCCGGTTCGGCTTCCTCCGATGAAAATAAAGGTTCACATTTACTTTATTTGGCCAGTTAGAACCATCGAGGGCTTTCTCATAATCCGAAGCTGGAATAAGGACCTTGAATGAGGAATATGCCTCAGGAAATGTTGAATTTAACTTTTCACAACCAACATTCGAGAAATTCTGCAAACTCTCTACTGTGGTATCAGGTCTTAGATTAGACACATGAAAAGCCTTAAACTTATCCAATTCTTCCACCTCAGAACCACCAGAGTAAGTTCCAGTGACCAAGGTTTTATGAGTACGACGGTAAGATTTTTTGTGATGGACCACCTTCCAATCAGGATCTCTGTTACAATCAGGAAGTATTCCGGTGGTATTGACGACATTTGATGCCCTTGCATTATTTGATTTCTTCAGATGAGACAGATTTCCAACCCGAGTGGAATGCTTTGATTTCGGTAAGGTAAGGTCAGTAGTTGAAGATCGCGTAACCGCCGCTGCTACCGCTACAGTCGAAAGCGAAGGAGCATCAGTTACTGCATATTGCGAAACTGGTGAATCGGTATTCATACCCACACAGCTGTTATGACGTGGCTCATCTTGTAGACCATCTGAATACAATATTTCCCTCAGTTTGTTTATTTCCATTTCTTTCGATTTCACCTCATTATCAAGGGAATTGATTTTAAATTTCAACAGAGCATTATATTTAGTTTCTAATTCTGCAATGATTTCCAGAAGGAGATCTTGATGTGTAGACTCACTATCTATAATTTTATTGCCAATATTGGTCATCGGGCAAATGTCACCAGCCACTTTATCCCCCGAAACAGAACCATTTATTTCAGTTTCACAGCACTTTTTTATTTTCGCACCGCAACCAGGGTGAAAACTTTTATTGCAAATGTTACACTTACAACTATTCTTGATAATTGATTTTTACACATTCCACATTGGGGTTCAATCTTCAGATAGAGACTAGCATCGATGTCTTTACTACTCGCCGACATAATGATGATAATTGAAGTTGTTCCAACAAATTTCCTATTAACCCAGTATATTCCCACATGTATAATGAATCTGGGAGTTCTAGAACACGTAGTTTCTTGATAAATCCACAGAAGTTACGTTGTGCAGGAGAAGTTCAAACCAATTCGGGTATCATGTTTTATGTATAAACTTCAGTGCTTTCCTCAAAGTTTCCAAATTATCAAGACTATGATTCAGTTAGTTTCGTCGTCAGAGTGTAACGTTGATAAACAACATATTTTTGTTATCATACTTGTTGGTTCTTGAATTGCACATAATTCATGGGAGTAGCCCTCAGATATGTGAGCGGCCAGATGCGTGTCAATGTAGAGTGTGTCAAAATTCGACGTGTGTGGAGTTGGCCCAGCCTTTTTCGATTTTGGAAAAATTGTTTTGTCCTGAATTATGCTAGGTTTGTGCTGCTTTGTTCCGTTGAAATATTTTTATTTCGTACGGTTCTCAAGAAATTGCACGAAATCTATAAAATAGTATAGCCCAGCACATTTCAAAAAAGTAGATTTTAATGGCAGTAATAAATCGTGCTATACATAAACTCAGTTGTGCAGTTCAAAGTTTCCGAAAGTCCCTCCCATTTTTCGAAAAATTAAAAACTAGGAAAAAAGTTAGCCCAGCACTTTTGTTTTTTTTTTCTCGAAAATGAGTGAAAAAGTCTATGCTCCATTTTTGCTGACTTTTGCCATGAATATTTTCACGATAGTTTGTCGAATTTTCCGACACATCGCGAAATTGAAGAAGTGGTTTGGCCAGCACATGCGTTTTTTTGTGATGAAAATATATACAAAAATCTTTCCTAATGCGGGCTAACTTATACCGTGTAAATTTTCACGAAAATTCTGCTGATTTTCGGAAAAGAAAGACTTTGACAGAATTCAGTCCAATATTTTTCGATTTTCGATTTTTTTTGACTGGATTGTGCTAGGTTTGTTCTGCTTCGTGCCTTTGAAATTTCTTTTTTATCCCGACGGTTTTCAACATATTCCACTGAATGTACAAAATGGACCTCCCAGACAAATGTGAAGTTGGTCCAGCACCTTTCGATTTTCGAGAAAATTGCTGCTTTATGGTTATGAGATTTTTCCCTCAATCCATACGATATTAAAAACATTCCACAAACTGTATGAAAAAGTACAGTTAAAACTCTCTGAAAAAGTGGGTGTCAACGGCGAAAATAGAATGTGCTTTCTACATACCGAGTTGTGATGTTGGAATTTTCCTGAAAGTCTGGCTAATTTCCTAGAAAAAGAATTGAGAGAAATATTAGCACAGCAATTTCGATATTTCGTAATGACAGGTAACAAAAAATGAAAAAAAAAATGTGCTACACGGTCGTTTGTTTCGTTGACATTTCCACAGATATCCTGCTTATTTTCCAGAAGAGAAAGATTTTGGAAGAAAGTTGACTCAGTACTCTCATTTTTCTCTGTCGAAAATTGCTTCAAATAGTTGTACCATATTTGTGCCGACTTGTAACGGTCAGATTTCTCAACTTTTCCTCCAAACGGTGGAAATTAAAAATAATCAGCAGATTCTTTGAATATTTGTATACTTTGGAACAGGTTTAAGCTTCGGACCGTGGAAATACCAAAGAACCTGCCACGAAATCCAACTTGAATGATTTATAGCATAAGCCGACCGGCATACTATAAGCGTGCGCGGCACCCTTGCTAATAGTAAAAGTTGTGGGTATTTCACTTCTACAAAACTATTTTTTTCACACATACCTGAAAAAATTAAATTTTTAATTCCCGTGACAATGAATAGCATCAATAGCAGAAAGTTACTCTGGAAAAACAATCCAGAGAATTGGAAGAAATTAATGTTTTCCATTACTTCTGTTTCACGAATTTGCTGACTGATATTTGGAAGGACTAAAAGTAGGGCCAAGCCACATCTTTTCAAAAACCAAAACTTAATTTGAAAGAAGTAACTATTATTATTATTACAGTATCCTGTAATTTGATCCAACTAGGTTGCCTTCCGGTTGCTGTTTCCAATGGTCTGAATGTCACACAATCTAAGTCTCCCTTATTTCTCAGAAATAAAAATCAAGAGGAAAATCAGTTCAGCCATTTCGGTTTTTCCTTATTCTAGGTTACATATATGAAGAAAACTTAGCTACACTTGATCTTCCTTGTTTCCTTGAAATTTTCCCAGAAATCCTGTTAATTTTCCGAAAGGAAAAGATTTTGGAATTGCTGACTTTTACCGGTCTGATTTCAGAGAATAACTCTCAACTTTTCCTTCAAGCGGTAGAAATTGAAAAAAACCTTGTTGATTGCTTGAAAATCATAATACATATAACAGCCATGAGATTCAGACCATTGGAAACAGCAACAAGAAGGCAACCTAGTTGGGTCAAATAAGAGGATACTATAATAATAATAATAGTTATTTCTTTCAAATTACGTTTTGGTTTTTGAAAAGATGTGGCTTGGCCCCACTTTTCAGTTCTTCCAAATATCAGTCAGCAAATTCGTGAAACAGAAGAAATGGGAACACCCATCTCTTCCAATTCTCTGGATTGTTTTTCCTGAGAAACTTTCTGCGATTGATGCTATTCATTGTCACGGGAATCGAACAATCAAAAATCGAGTTTTTTCATGTAACGATGTGTGAAAAAAGTATAATAGTTCAGTAGAAGTGAAATACCCACAACTTTTACTTTAACCAAAGGTGCCGCGCACGCTAATCGTAATATGCCGGTCGGCTTATGCTTTAAATCATTCGAGTTGGATTTCGTGGCGGCTCCTTCCGTATTTCCACGGTCCGAAGCTTAAGCCTGTTCCAATGTACACTGATATTAAAAAAATCGGCTGATTATTTTTGTTTTCCGCCGTTTGGAGGAAAAGTTGAGAGAATTTTTCTGAAAATCTGACCTTTAAAGTCGTCACAAATGTGATACAACTATATGAAGCAACTTTCGACAGAGGAAAACAAAAGTTGTGAGTCAACTTCTTTTCAAAATCTTTTCTTCTGGGAAATAAGCAGGATATCTGTAGAAATTTCAACGAAATAAATAAGATTACGTGTGGCACAATTTTCTTTATTTTTTGTTACCTATCATTACGAAATATCGAAATTGCTGAGCTAATATTTCGTGGAATATTTTTAGAACCGTATGGATTGAGAGAAACATCTCATTAGCACAAAGCAGCAGATACCTAGCTCAATACGCCAAAAAAAATCTTGTCAAGTGAGATGATTGAGCTTCCTTGTGAATATATCGGCCAGGCATAGCAGATGGAAAAGGCCGTGCAGGGCGCATATCATCTAGTAACGAGAGATTATTCTCCTGTAGTTGAAGTCGGAATATGTGCATTCGACAACAGAGATATTATTATTGCTAGTTTTCAATTTTCAACCAAATTTCGATTTTTCGAACGGCAGTGCTGACCTCTACGTGCCTGGCAAGCAGCATCTAGTTGACATAATAGCAAGATCTTAATTGATCGATGTGCTTTTGAATGGTTTTCTTTGTGTACATTTCTTCAGGAATCTTGAAAATGGAAATGGTTACCATAACTACTATCATGTATTTGATGACCAAGAATAATGAAACACCAGAATATTGAAATAATATTTTTTTCCATGTTCATTCAAAAAACCGAACTATCAAACACTTACCTTGCTATCCGTTTCTGGTGCCAATATCCTTACTTCTAAAGTTCCAGTCATGACGGCATACCAGCATTTGCCTGTATCTCCTTGACGAAACACTGCAACAAAAAAATTAGCATAAGTTTCGATCTAGATAAACGGGGTCATTCAAGCCGACAGCCTGATATACTATTCTGCTAAACCTCAATATGAAAACTTTTGATAGGAATTTATTACGATAATTACTTCTTTGTCATCGAACTCAAGTTCATGAATGAAAATTGAAATTTTGTCAATTGTCATATGATTGAGGTCAAAAATTTGTGGAAAAGGTAACATAAAGAATATACTACAATTTTCATCTAGGTCATACGAGTTATAATCATCTGTAGTATCCTTTTGGTACATTACTCAAAATCTAACCCACGAGATCCAAACAAAAACACTCCATTCGAAGTAGATCGACATGAAATTCTTGACGAGCCTATCATATGCTTTTGCTTAAAACAATATTGAATCACAAAACACTGATTCGTGAATTTTATTCTCCCAATATTTTGAAAGAATTGAAATCTAGTACTTGGTTGAAGAAAGATGGAGTGAAGGCCCATGCGAAATTTCGTGAGGGAATTGCTTATAAATTTAACAAGCGCGTCAGCACTTTTATATAATTCTATTTATAATTCCATGAATGAAAGCACAACATTTTGTGTAAGTGGTTTAATCCCCATCAATTTTTCCTTAGTGCGAGATGAAGATTTGATGTCGCATCAATATTATTTTATACCTACGCGTATTGGGAGCTTATGAGTATTCTGATAACGATATTTTTCATTAGAGCAAGGTGTGTATGAAAGAGATGAAAGGGTAAAATAATGTTCATCATAGAAGAATGTTACCACTGATGATTTTGCATTTATGAAAAACGCGGTGGTAAACCAACGATTTTTTTTGTCGAAAGGATCTCAATCGGATATTTGATTCCGTGATCCATTGCATACAAATCAGGCGGTCTGCCTTCGTTTGGAAGATATGGACCTCCAAGAAGACCATTTTCGGATAATTCTCATTACCATGCAAACAATTACTAACTTTTGTATACTTTTGATCTGTCTGAGATTCGTTCTTGAACTTTCGAGAACAATTAAAAAAGCTTTCGTTCAGTAACACTCAACGGTTCAAATATGAGGATGTCTGACAAAACATTGATCTCGAATCCTGTGGAGTATAACTTTTTTCTGAAGTTGCATCAATGTAATTTCTCCTCTCATAATGACAATATGACAGATGATGTAATGCTGGCAGGAAGGACGATATGAATCTGCTCCCAGGGAATTAGTTCGAGAACAGTAACATACATAAGAACTAGTTGAAAATAAAAATAATCTAGAAAAGCACCGACGTGAGGTCATGAGATTTTACGCGCTTGTTCAAATTCTAACTATTATATCAACACGAACTTTTGAGTGTTAGTATTCTCCACCTGACTACGAAGTTTCAAGCTGATTGCATTTGTACTTTTTGAGATATTGCGGAAATAACGTTAAAATTCCAAATAACAACGAAATTTGGCAATTTTTTTTTCCTTATATCTCCGAAAGTAAATATCGGATCGAATCCACATGAAATATTGCTCTTAGTTGCGCGTTGATATTCCACAACTATCCACTAAGTTTCAATTTGGCCGAGACAATACTTAACCTCAAAATTTCAAATGGGCCTAACTCCGGAACTATCAAACCAATTCCACCCATGTACGAACTTTACCGAGATATTTGGATTCCAAACCTAATCTGACAACTTCAAGTCGCCAAGTCTTTACCTTCGAAATTTAGAGCACATTCGGGCGGTCGGACGGACAGAATTGAATTTGGCCACAGATTTTCCTTCAGGGAGTTCAACACAATCGTTCGAGACCATTTTGGCTCAAAATCTAAATCATTATCCTAAATTTAACAACCCTAACATGAAAACACAAGTTCGTTCTATTACATCCATTTCCAATTAAATATTGGATCTGTTTGCAGCCTTAATTAGTATTCATCACCGGTATATTAGCAATTGATGTCATTGTCACATAAAAGTGTGCCGATGCCAAAATTAACATTCATGAGTCGAATTCAGGAGAAATAAAGGACAAATGCATGTCTGATGTTCTCAATTTTTTTATTAGTTATCGAACTAATGGCATTTTTGCACATTTTCTTCAAGACCTAAGTGATCCGCTCGGTCGATCCGTGTCAGCCTTTGAATAAAGAACAACAGGAACAAGCATAATGCTGTTCCACTTCGTATATCAGTGGGACATAGGCGCCCATATTGAACCTCCAAGTATGACTCATGTTAGTTATTTTCTTCAGAGAAAGAAGTCTCGGAACAAGTTGTTCTCTCTTCAAAGTGGAAGGGAAGTCGTCCATATGCAACATCCATCCCGGACCCACTTTGTGAGACATTATGCTCCTTCCTTATGTTCTTTATTCGGAGGTGTCAGCGCTATGAGTAGACGGAGCAGGAATTTCATTCAGTAACTAATCGGCTGTTAAAAGTTTTTCATTAAGCATGTTTTCACATTGCTCCGGTGTTAAATCCAAAGATAAAAATATGCCTGATCCCTTCAATTTGAGGACTTAGTGAAGGCTTGAATCTTGTCCTGGCAAATTCGACTAGAACGGGACACTTTTCAGAGACACCCAGTTCATAAATATTTCTGATTTCCAAAGTTGCGGTGTCAGGTGGTAGTACTCTATCTAATACCGACCTCACAGCCTCCTCAGGAGTGCCACCATTAATTTCCAGTCCATGAGCTAGTAAATTGTTTTTTCTTAGTCATTCACTCGATTTCTCGATACGCTCTTCGTTTTTTCCCTCTTTCTGCTTGTATTTCTCCTCGAACTCATTGAATTTCATGAGAATGCCTACCTCAGACGCTTTGATCTTCTGAGTCAGCCTATCAAAAGAATTCTTCTGATATTTTTTCTGTGTTTCGGAAAAATCATCCATTTGT
Organism: Myrrha octodecimguttata; assembly: GCA_958510865.1. NCBI lineage: Eukaryota > Metazoa > Arthropoda > Insecta > Coleoptera > Coccinellidae > Myrrha > Myrrha octodecimguttata. The sequence goes on from OY294060.1 coordinate 20,725,987, forward strand.
GCAAAAAAGCGTTGTCCGCTGTGACACTCTTTAGCAATGTCCCCAATCTGTTTATCAATAAGATAAGATAAGGGACTCTGTTTACACCATAGTTTATAAGGAATAATCGCTTACTGCAGTGCAGAAATGCCAATTTGAAGACTTCGGTGATCATCATAAGAAGCACCCACATAGCCGATTGGGTGATTCCCAGGATTTGAATTGCAATTTTTTTTATCAAAGTGAGTTTTCAGGATACAATATGATTCGTTGCTTGCACCTCGAAAGGCACCACGGTTGATAGTAAACATCATAAATTCTGAAAGGAACAACTTCGAGACACGATATTTGAGGAGGATGTTTGGAGCCTTATTATGAATGTTAAATTTTTGAATGCGTCAAACCTTGAATTAATAATTTCGAAGATGTTTCAATTCGAAAATTCCATACACCCAGTTTGGATCATTCTGAAATCCTGAACTTCTTCGGTGAATATGGCATAAAGATGCATTCAAAATTCCTGCAGATATTTAATATTTTCCAGTTTCACAGAGCAATTCATTTGTTTTGCATTCACCCATTCATTTTAATCATACATTCATTAATTTCTTTTTTTTTTCAAGCATTCAATAATACATCTGTTTACTCATTTATTTTTTCATTTCTTTATCATCATCAGTACTGACACTAAATCTCATTATTACTTCCTGCATAACTGAAAATTCCGCTGAGCTGAAGACCTGCTATTTTCGAATTGTTATTTCTACTCATCCTCCATATGTATACACCTAAAACGTCACCAGCCTCAAGGATTCAGCATTATGCTTTATCAATCAGTCATAAGGTGTTGGAGTGGCAAGGCCTAAAGTAGGTTACGGCAAAGTGGAAGGCGAAAAGTGCTTTTGTGAATTACATACCATATTTCCTTGTTATGAAACTTCTGAAGCAAGAATGCTAGGGAGAAGAGAAAAGTTATTTCATGTCGCGTGTGTATTCGGTTTCTAATAAGACTTTCGGTGGTAACCTTTTCATTGAGATTACCTTCACACTTGGTCTCTCTCACTATACTTTTGTCGAACCACCTTTCTAGTAAAATAATATTTTCGTTTAAGTCAATCGCTTCTTTCGTTTTCTAGAACTGAATGTAAGAAGGACATGAAAGGAGCATAGATATCATACAAAGTAAGAATAAAAAAACTTCAAATACTCCTACAACTGATAATGTATCTGAATGAAAATATGCGAGCACCTACAGAAAATTTTCTGTCATTTCGTTAAGTAAGTACAGGGTGAATATTGAAATCCTGTAAAAAATTTTTGATCGTATTTTTTGCAGAATACCATTCTTTTAAGTTATCAAAGGTTCAAACCATAAAATAACAATATCCTAAAATGCTAACTCACTACTAGATCAGAGAAACAGAGTGGCCGCCATCTTTTGGGGTCGTAGCGGGAAAAAAGACAGTGATTCAAATGTTCGTGCAGGTACCTTTATACATTTGATAATTGGAATTTTCATTGTCGCCTAAATAAATCATACAAACATATCATCAGGAAATTCATCTAGTCAAATATATCCCACATATTCGCTACAGAATGATAATTCAGTATAATTGAATCCAGAGACAAACTACTCAGATAGGTTAATCTGTTGTAGGATTCTCATTGATCTAAAATATAATAATTTACTTCAATTAACAGTGATCAAACAGTCCATGTATATACGGAAAGCTCAATACAATAACTATTGATATTAAGAATACATTTTACGTGGGAATGAATCTGAAAAATTGAAACATCCAGTTATCACAAACATATCTGTTGCGTTTCGAAATTCCCAACTAGAACTGGTCAGAAATTCGACCCTGTTCAAAAAAACATTGTAAGCATTTCTTGATGCTATGAAATTTTAAGGAGCTAGCTCTCTAACATAAATAATTCTAATCCAATTAAATATTGTTCGTATAAAAATATTAGCGAAATACACAAATGATAATCGGTCTCAACATAGGTCAAAGATTTTTAGTCGAACTATTCAAGTTCGATCATTATCAACAGCGCAAATAGTTAGTAACGAAGTGCTTCCTGAAGCAAAAGAGAAATATTGAATTCATGAAAATGTGGGTGCTAACTTCGCATTTCGCATTTTAGGTGTGTTTTTTTTCTATGAAAGGTATGGTTGAAAATGAAATTATTTGTGTTAAGAATGAAAATCTATCCGAAGTGAAATAAAGAGTCTTTGAGAATGTTCCTGATATCTTCGCATTTTTTTTGGTGTTTTTTTTATCATTAAAGGGTCTGTTACAAACAGATTTTTTTGTTTAACAATTAGTTACTCACGAAGTACTATCGGAAGCAAAAGAGTAATTTAGAATTTCTGAAAAAAAATGCTTCGAATTTTGGAGGTTATTTTTCCACTATAAATTTGGTTGAAAACGAGAAATTTTTGCTGCGAATAGTTCCAAAAGATGAGCTCCCAAACTACATTTTTTTCCGAAAAAATCAAAAAGTGGATGCCCTTGAAGTAAGCACTCTGCGGAATGAAATATTTTTCTAACAGTATTCTTGAGGTACAAACATAAATGTTGATGGGAAAAATAGTTACTAACGAGTTACTACTTATGCAATTTCGCAAAAGTGGATGCTCACTTCAGGTCACATCGATTGTGGGACACTGGACATGTATCAATCTTGCGTTGGAAGAAGATCCGGTGCACATATAAGGTTTTTCAAGCTCCAGCGCCGTTGTGGTTCCGTACTTATGTCTACATTCTAGCACTGATGCTGTGTACTTAAGACCGTATGTCCGGCGCCGGAGCTAGAATAACCGAATGTATATACCGGGCCTAAACCACCTATAATGTATTCCACCATTTCATTTAGAAATAATATTCCTTCCTATTCCTCAGTTGTTTAGAGTAGAATTATTTTCGCATTCGCTGGCCTGCTGGATATTCAGGGAACATATGTTGCTATGCTCTACTAACCTAAATCAAATTTATTTCAGTACATAAAAATCACATGGCATGTGAGTAAATTCGTGAGGATCAATATTCAATTTGTCTTCAGTGTTTCGGTGTTATAAAAGAATATAAAAGCACCCCTGGGTCATAAAATGCATCTGTGCTTCCTACTAGAATGATCCAACCGAGTCCCTGATAAATTTTCTGCTACAAGGGTGGCTTATTGAAAAATTGTCAAATAGATTGATGACGTACCTCCTCGTAGAAACTCTAGGTTGTCTATGTCATACTGCGAGTACAACGTGAAATAATCGTGCAGTAAATTACCTCGAAGATACAATTTCATGTTCTAAACCGTTATTATATTCCTGTTCCTGATTCAGTCAACCCAAAGAACTGTTCAAAATCAAAAAATCGGGAAGTTGATTGCAGCCAGGAGATTTTGGGGACCTACATCATATTAATTTTCAAATTATTTTCGATGGTTTTTTTACATTGTTTTTAGGTTACCTCTATTCGCATCAATTTCCCCTGACATGAAGACCGCTCTTAGTGATTTTCCAAACTCGTGACCAATACTAAACAATTATTGCGTTAGTTATTACTTCTCGTACCATTTTGATTGCCGTGAAAAAACAAATATTCGCAAGTTATAAATTCATCAAATCATATTTGTTGTTTTCGTGAATGAATTCGAAAATAATGATGATATTCGAATCAGATTGTGGCAATTGAAAATAGTTTTCAATAGAAAATTCGATTTCATGTAAGTTTGTCTCTTTCGTGGGAAAGGCATCATCATCAGTCGTCAAAATTTGAAGCTTTATTGTACATACGCCCACATTATGTTTTCTAATGAAGAAATAGAATCTCCTAACATTTTCGTTTAAAAAAACCTAGAAAAGCACTGCCATGAAGGCAGCAGCTTTTGCGCGCATGTTCATATTTGAACGAGCGCGCAAAAGCTGCTTCCTTCACGCATTGCTTTTCTAGAATTTTTTCGATGAAGAACTAGAATTCGATTCGACCTAATGTATTTTTGGAAATATTTGGAAAAAAAAATTTGAATGGGTATATCTACGGAATCATTTGGCGGAATTTACCCATTCATGAATTCGACTTTCGTAATTAAGCCCCAAACCTTCTCTACAAATATCGAGTTTCTAAGTCGTTAACACAACTTAGAAACTCGATATATGTAGAAATGGTTTGGGGCTTGATTACGAAGGCCGAATTCGTGAATGGGTAGAATACACCCAAAAATTCCGCAGATATATCCATTAAAAATTTCATTTTCTCAATATTTCCAAAAATACAAAGTCAGATCGAATTGAAATCCAGTACTTCATCAATAAATGACAGTTCGAAGGTTCACACTGAATCAAATAGAAAAAATATGATAAGAAGATCACAGATTATTCAATATTCGAACAAAAAATTTTGAAGTTTTTTAAAAATTTTTCTGATGATACGATCATCACAAAATTTTGCACAAGGTTATCTTTCAACATCTTCAAACTAGCTGCGAAAGTTTGTCATGATTGAATCAGTATTTCGTGAGTTATACCGAAAAAAACAACAATATCGAGAAGAAAACTACGAAGTTCGACATATTTTTCCCAATACCTCCGAAAATTTTGATCGTATCGAACTGAAATTCAGTGCACCGCTGTGAAATATGAAGCTCAAAGTCTAAATTTTCTGGAATATAATGAACGGTTTCCGAAAAAAAAAATTTCGAAAACAAATTTCTTGTGAATTTACTGACAGTATAATATCGTCAAGATCCATATCTGTAGTAGTTTCTGAAATAAAAATAAATAACGTCAAATTTCAAATGGCTATAACTCCGAAACTGTTCGACCGATTTGGCCCATTAACGAATTTAACCGCGCGACCTGCCCTGAGAGTTTCAAGTCGCTAGCTCAGTCCGTTCGACAGTTATCGAGTCCACACTGTATTCGTCATCAGTGAGTCCAATCTAGTAGTTTGAGACCAATTTCGGGAAAATATTCGAGAATTACAGACTTTTGGACAAAACAATAGCATGCTGTTTCCCTAGAACATGCGCGCAAAAAAATTTTCTTGTTACGGATCACTATGGGCGACTGTTTTCGACTCGAGATTTGAAGAAACCATACTAGTGATTTTGATGGGCAAAGTTTTTGCGCGCATGTTCTAGGGGAACAGCGTGCTTTTGTTTGTCTGTTATTTTCATTTTTGCGCGCATGTTCTAGGGGAACAGCGTGCTATCGTTTTGTCCAAATGTCTGTAATTTTGGATGATTGAGCCGAAAATGGTCTTAATCGACTAGGTTGGACTCACTGATGACGAATCCGGTGTCAAAATTGATTCTGGCCGGCCGGCCGTCCGTAGACACGATAACTGTCGACAGAAGCAAGCTAGCTACTTCAAACTTTCAGGATAGGTTGCGCATCAGAATGCCGCGGTTAAGTTCGTTAATGGGCCAAATCGGTCGAATAGTTTCGGAGTTATAGGCACTTGAAGTTTTGAAGTTATTTATTTTTTATTTCAGAAACTACTGAAGCGATTGGATTCAAACTTGGCAGTTTGGTGGAGTATAACAACGCGCAACTTTGAGCCAAATTTCGTCAAGATCATATTGTCAGTAAATTTCAAAAAAATTTTTTTTTCGGAAACCATCAATCATATCCAAAAAAAATTATACTTACACTTTGACCTTCTAATTTCACAGCAGTGTACTAAATTTCAGTTCCATACGATCATAAGTTTTGGAGATATCGGGAAAAAATATGTCAAATTTCGAGGTTTTCTTCTCGATATCGTTGATTTTTTCGGTATTACTCGAGAAATACTGATTCAGTCCTGATTAAACTTCACAGCTAGTTTTGAGATGCTGAAAGACAACTTTATGCAAAATTTCGTGATAATCGTGCTATTAGAACAATTTGAAAAAAAAAATTTCTATGATTTTCTCATCATATCATCCTCATTAAATTCTGTATGAAACTTCGAACTGTTATTTTCGATGAAGTACTGGATTTCAATTCGATCTGATCTGTATTTTTGGAAATATTGGAAAAATAAAATTTTGATTGGGTATATCTACGGAATCATTGGGTGGATTTTACCCATTCAAGAATTCGGCCTTCGTAATTAAGGTCCAAACCTTCTCTACAAATATCGAGTTTCTAAGTTGTTTCTTTCGAAAGTTATTGTGTTTACGCAGTCGGCCGTCAGGCTGACCGTAAACACAATAACTTCCGGAAGAAACGACTTAGAAACTCGATATTTGTAGAGTAGGTTTGGGGCTTAATTACGAAGGTCGAATTCGTGAATGGGTAAAATCCGCCCAATGATTCCGTAGATATACCCATTCAAAATTTTATTTTTACAATATGTCCAAAAATACAGATATGATCGAATTGAAATCCAGTAATTTATCAGAAAAAAATTTCAAAAAGCACTGCCGTGAAGGCAGCAGCTTTTGCGCGCACGTTCAAATTCGTTGCTGAAGCGGTCATCTACATTGAACATGCGCGCAAAAGTTGCTGCCTTCACGGCAGTGCTTTTTGGACTTTTTTTTTATTACTAGGTTGGACTCACTGATGACGAATCCGGAGTAAAAATCGATTCAGACCGTTCAAGCTCGCGACTTGAAACTTTCAGAGTAGTTCGCGCATCGGAATGCCGCAGTTGAGTTTGTTAACGGGTCATATCGGTCGAATGGTCTCGGAGCTATAGCCATTTGAAATTTTGAGGTCATTTCCCTGATATTTCAGGAACTCCTGAAGCGGTTGGATTGAAACTTGGCAGTTAGTTGAAGCATAAGGATGCGCAACTTTTAATGAAATTTTGTTGGGATCGTTTGTTTAATTAACCTTGAAAAAAAAATTTTTCCTACATTTTTCCGATAAGAAATTTTTTTTTGCCTAATGGCTGACCGTGAACACAATAACTTTCGGAAGAAACAACTTAAAAAACTCGATCGAATTCGTGAATGGGTGAAATCCGCCCAAAGATTCCGTGGATATACCCATTCAAATTTAAAATTTTCTAATATTTCAAAAAAACAGATTAGATCAAATTGAAATCCAGTAGTTTATCAAGAAAAACTTAAAAAAGCAATGCCCTGAGGTCAGCAGTTCTTGCGCGCATGTTCGAATTCGTTGCCAAAGTGGTCATCTCACAAAAGCAGGTGCCTTCACGGCAGTGCTTTTCTGGGGGTTTTATTCCCAAATAGATTGGATTTCTTGAGGAAAGTATCTCCTTTAATTTCATTTTCAAACAAGAATCGGTGGTTATCACAATTTAATATATACATATACTAATGACAGTAATTAAGACAAATCCGATACTAAAATTTTTAGTGATAATCGATCAATATTCACGGAAAATTCTCTTGGTAAAGGATTTTTTGGTTAGTTGATGTTGATCAGGAGATAGAGTTTCTGTCGTCCAATATTTTGCGCTTGATCGATTCACATAAACCTATATGAACGGTCAAAACTAGGAGTAGGCGACTTGTCGCCTGAATTACTGACAATTTCCTCTACATGATTGAACATAATATAAAACACTGAGGAGACATCAACTAACGAGGAATCCCGAGCAACGGAACTACTATAAACAGCTTCGTAATCTTGTCACGCTTTTAATTAGATGGGAAAAAATGCCTGTTCTTCAATAACATATAACTGGGTGGGTTCTGCTAGCTTGACGTCAAGCTAGTAGAACTCAGATTTTCTCGGTCTGCAGAGGGGTGAAAAATTCGAAAATAAAGTACTAAATTAGGTGTCCGTGAAGTTAGCACCCACTTTTTCGAAAATAAAAAAAAAATTGTTGCATTCGTTATTACCTCGTTAGTAACTATTTGTAACACAAAAATTTATGTTTGTACCTCAAGGATACTGGTAGAAAAACATCTAATTCTGTTTTTCTATTTTGCTTTCGAGAGATCTCCGTTAGTAACTATTTGTAACAAAAAAAATTTCGTTTGTAAACTACCCTGTAATGAAAAAGTATTACCCCTAAACTACGAAGTTATCACCCATATCTTCTGAAATGCACAATTTTTTTGCTCTCAATAGTATTTCGTTAGTAACTAATTGAAACAGAAAAATTTTTCGCTCGCAACTTCCGCTATATAATATAGAAAAGGCTTCCTCAAAATACGAAGTTAGCACCCTCATACTCATGAATTCTACAATTCTCTTTTGATCTCCATAGTTTTTCGTTAGTCCTATTAAGAATTAATACTCAGCATTCCATTGAAATTCATGATTAATATTATAACTTATTTTATATTCATAATTATTACCGAAGTGTATTGTAATAATTCAATTATGGTTGAATTCGAGTTCTAACAGTTCTATCAGATTGAACACATGCAGTTATTCACTTTGAAAGTGGTGATCAATACCTGAGTATGTGAGATTCGTCATCACTTGAAACGCTGCCTACTGAAAGAAGTGAATAATGACTTTTACGTTAGGGGTTAGTATCGCGCTCAGATCTACCTTGAGCCCAGTTTCACCTTTCGCGCAGATTCAGCTTTTAGCTCATAAAATTTCAAATAATCATATATAAATTATCGAAAATTTTTTTTGGCTATCACTAAATACCTCCTAATGATCAAAAAGCCGAGTTCTGTGACCTCTACGGAAAAGTCGAAACTAACCTTAGAATTATCTCTATGTCAGATACATTTTGCAAGAAAACGGAAAGGAATATCCTTCAAAGGGCATCGGAAATGAATAAAACTATGTTTATTCTTGAAAAACTCAGCAAAAAAAATCACCTATTTCTTCATAGAGCTGCTAGAAATCAATGACCCGTGCTTAGTTCTTGCCATTTCATACAATATTTGCCAGGAATTCGGCGTTTTTCGGTCAATTTTATTCAATTTCCACCTGACAGCTCCTTCTCAGCCAGTCAGACTCGTGAAATGACAGATAGAACCTGATGGTGGTCAGAATTTTTCGGAGAATTTAAAAACGTCAAAAAATTACCTTCGTTCTTACGTATTTTTCGTACATTTTCGTTTGTTTGCAGGGTATGAGAATTCCACGGGGGCCGGTTCTGTCCTTGAAGGTTCTTTTCCCACCCTCGGTCTCGGCCGACAAGCTTAACTTCGGAGGAGATCGAAGTCGCGAGATAGATCAACCGACAAAGTCGCGAAAAATTCATCAAGTTTAAGAATTTCTGGGTGCATGTTCTAGGGAAACAGCGTGCTATCGTTTTGTCCAAATGTCTGTAATTTTCGATGATTGAGCCGAAAATGGTCTCAAACGACTCGGTTGACTGATGACGAATCCGATGTCAAAATCCATTCTGTTCGGCCAGCCGTCACCGCAAAAACGGGCGTACGGAGGATTCTATCAACTTGAAAATTTCAGGAAGGGTTGCATTTCAAAATACGAAGGTTAAGTTCGTTAATGGGCCGAATCGGCCGAATGGTTTCGGAGTTATAGCAATTGTTGGCAGTTAGTTGCAGCATAACGACGAAACTTTATGCAAAGTTTCGTCGCAACTGTATGGTTACTAAATTAAAAAAAAAATTATCGGAATTTTTTTCGAAAAAAAAATTTTTTCAAACTATTGTGCATATTCGAGATTAATTTCGGTTATACTTTGAACTTCATATTTCACAGCAGTGTACCAAATTTCAATTCGATACTGCCATTAGTTTTGGAGATATTGGGAAAAAATATGTTGAATTTCGTGGTTTCCTTCCTGATATCATTGGTTTTTTTGGTATAAATCAAGAAATACTGATTCAATCGTGATGAAACTTCGTGGCTAGTTTGGAAATGTTGAAGGATAACATTGTGCAAAATTTTGTGATGATCGTGTCATCAGAACAATTAAAAAAAATCAGATTTATTTTTTTCAAATATTTAATATTCTGTGATCTTCTCATCATATTATCCTCATTCAATTCTTTATGGACCTTCGAACTGTTATTGTTCGATAATATACTGGATTTCAATTCGATCTAATCAGGTCGAAAGTCGTGAATGGGTAAAATTCACCCAATGATTCTGTAGATATACCCATTCAGAATTTTATTTTTCCAATGTTTTCAAAAATACAGATTAGATCGAATTGAAATCCAGAAATTTATCGAGAACAAATCTAGAAAAGCTCTGCCGTGAAGGCATACGCGCATGTTCAAATTCGTTGCCTAAGCGGTCATCCACATTGAAGTGGTTTTCTAGATTTTTTCGGTATCTTAGAAATTTCGTAGCTGGCCGAATGAGGTATCGTCGGAGAGAGCGTTCTTTCTTTTTTTCAGATCGGGAAATCACCCTCAGCGAAAGAGAAATATAGAATTTTCGAAAATGTGGGTGCCAACTTCGCATTTTAGGTGTGTAATTTTTTCATCAAATGTTAGGTTACAAAGAAACTTCTTTTTGTTGCGAATATTTACTAATGGAGTACTATCCGAAGCAAAAAAGAAATAAAGAGTCTTTGAAGATGTGCCTGCTAACTTCGCCTTTTTGGGGATCAGTTGTCCATAATGGGTTCGGTTGAAAACAGAAATTTTTGTGTTACAAATAGTTACTAACGAAGTTCTATCGGACGCAAAAGAGAAATGTAGTATTTTCGAAAATGTGGGTGCTAACTTCGCATTTTGGGGGTGAAATTTTTCTACTATAGGGTTGGTTACAAACAAAAATGTTTGTGTTACAAATAGTAACTAACGATGAACTTCCAAACTGAATTTTGTTTTTCGGGAAAAATCGAAAAGTGGATGCCCATGAAGTTAGCACCCACCGGAATGTGGTGTTTTCCTACCAGTACCCTTGGGGTACAAACGGAAATTTTGGTGTAATAAATACATACTAACCAGTTACTAATGAATACAACAATAGTTTTTTTTATTTTCGAAAAAGTGGGTGCCAACCTCACGGACACCTAAATTAGTGTTCAATTATTTACAAATTATTGCCAAAAATTTCCCGAAATATGGAAGTTGATTCTGCTAGCTTTACCGAGGTCCTCAATATCCAATTTCTTTCTTTTCGGTACCAAATGTTGAATTTCAACATTCAGGTCAGTCTGGAAAGGTATTTGTCTTTCGAAGAGATGGCTCGTGAAATCTGAGTTATCTTTCTGGTATTCAAATGATGCCTGGTGCTCTTTGAACCTCATTTTACGAAGGCTCTACCTGTTTTACCTATATAGACGTTATTGCATTCTTGATTACTCGATTTCTAAAATCATGCGAAATCGGATTTGTTGTTTTATTTTCGCATTTGAGATAATAAGAAATTTTCATATTTTCTTTGAAATTGGTTCATCTTCATTTCAATGTTAAGGCTGATGGTCAGTATCACAAGACACGAAACTTTTTAAATGAAGATGAAATTCAATAGAGCACAAAATTTACTGTTGATCACTTATCAAGCCTTTGATCAGGCAATCTGTGTTCTACGTAATCGGCAATGTGGAATTTAATTTAGAGAAAAAAAGATTGCTTCAATGCTATTGAATGTATCGAAAATCAATTAATCATCTGATCGATATAAAAACAAACTCGCAGACAAATTCTGAGGAATTCGATTAGTTCATTTTTAATGTTACTTATACATAGACGATTATTTTTTAATTCTTTATCACGATGCACCCAGTAGTTGTATCAAGCTCTTCAGTAAGTGAGAGAAGAATATATAATCATCAAAACCTCAATGTTTGGTTGGTATTTCATCTTATCGATCTCTGAGCACGATTTACTCATTGAATAAATGAAAATTCAGCAATTAAATTTTACTAAATATGGAAAAGTCCTGTTGAAATACATCAACGTCCAGCTAATAAAAAAAAAATTTTTATAGCATCTTACGATACTTTCAAGAAATGCGAGTTTCTCGATCTCGAGAGGAGACTTCATAAAAGTCTCGTCTCATCCCGAATAAAGAACTCATGGTCTCGTCTCGAGTCTCGTATCGTATTCGGGACGAGACGAGACACTCGTGGGCATCACTAAATATCATCATTAAGTAGTGTTAGTACAACTATCTAAAAATTATGCACATCAATTCCGATTTTGTGATACAGATTTTTCCTATTATACCATCACCTAAAATCTTTACATACTGATATTTTACGATATAATTAATTGTACTCGAACGTACTAGGTCTTGAATGACAAAATTGAAATTATATCACCTGAAACCCCAAACTTAAGAAATAGCCGCTAATTAGAGAAGTCTATTCTCTGCCCCCCTTTCCTTTGAATTAGGAAGTGGACACATGGACGTTAATAATATGTGACAAGGGGAAAACTGAATGAAGGAAGAAGATGATTTTTTTGAGCTATTTTCTCGCTATTTTTTAGAGACTTTTCGCTAATTTGGTACTAAGAGATACCTACAAGAACTACCTGTAATATAATTCTGGACTGGAAAACACAGAGTCTCTAGGTAACCAGAGATTGTTACCAATTTAATGCCAGTAATATTTGTATAGTATTCAGTAATACTGTGCTTCAATCGCTCAGTGAGCTAAGTTTCCAAGTGGACAATTTCATTCACCTAGAACGGGATTATTACGGTCAACTAAGAACTATATGTATATTCTAAGATCCCACTGCAGAGTTAGTGCGCCCATGGAGTATTTGCTTGAAACCAATTTTTTCATGAACATTCGTCAATAGGGGAATACGGGGTGACTCATCAGAATGTGGCCGCATCATAGTCAACAGGCAGCTACCCTTATTTTTGGGTTGATTTATCCAAGCAACCCTACGTCATCGTACACAGAAAAATCGCTTTAATTTGATATATAAATAATAGATGTACGTTATGAACGTGAAAAGTAACGAAATCATATCTCTTCATTCCTTGCTGCGAAGAGGTGCGGCTAATTGCACACCGGCAGTTGTGATTTTTTGAAGTCTTAATATATATTGCTATGAGGTGGATGATGTCTTATTTAAAAAAACAAGTGAATGCTATTTCATCCAAAAAAACACTCAATATTTTTTTATTCAAAAATACTTGCGGCCACATTTTGATATGCAACCCTGTGAATATATATTCTCCTATTAACAAATGTATGTAAAAAATTTGTTTCAAGCAAATACTCAATGAGCGCATTAATTCTGCAGTCGGATCTAGTACTAATACTAAATCTACCTTTTGTGCAGGGGAGATTCGGGTAATTGGGTAAACGGGGATTCTTCCCTATTGGCCGACTACGATCACGTGATCGTCGTCAGCTAATAAGGTGAATCTCTCGACCAATAGGTTGAATCTCCGATTCCCCAAATACCCGAATCACCCTCGCACAAAAGTCCCCGTAATACTTCCATTGGAAATTCAAACAGTGAAAATCCCCCCGAAAAAAATTCCTAATTCTGCTTTCACCAAGAATAATTTTCGATATATTCTCGAATTTTTCTTTGGGCAGACGGATGGTATGTGGAATAAGCTGATGATTGCTGCTTTCGTAATAGCTTCCTAACGCCCCGCTTGAATAGAAATGTGTAATTTAATTTCAAACCCTTAAAGAGCCCACTCTCCCCAGTATTAATCTAGTTCTGGCCACGAACGGCTACCTAGTAATTTGTATTCAAGTCTCTCAGACATCTGGAAGTTAAGCTGCTCTGTCCTCCAATCTTTTTTTCAATGAAAGTATTAAAATTTATTTCTGTGGTTAAATATGCAAACTTCTCCACTTCTCCATTTAATGATTGATGAAAGTTGTATAACATCAATTTGCGTTCTATAATATGACACAATTCGTCACAACTGAATAAGGAATGTCAACAAAATAGAGTTTGAATGAATTATTCACATAATTGATTCAAATTTTGTTTACGAAAAATGAACTTCAAACTGACAAATGTATGAAATGTTCTAATTTTGAGCCGAAAATTGTCTCAAAAATCAGACTGGACGAATCCCTTGTCGATTTCGATTAAGTCCGACCATTTGTGTGTGCTCTAACTTTCGAAGGAGCATACCTAAGATCTGAAAATTTTTAGGGTAGGTTTGAAGTCTAATTATGTCAGTGGAGTTCGTTAACGGAAACAATTTGCGAGCAGTTTTGGAGTTATATCCGGCTGAAATTATGTTTCCTCGATAACTTGAAAAGAACCGATCTGATTGAATTGAAACTTGGTTTGCAGTTGTTGAGTTCCAACGCAATGCAAGCAGAGAATACGAAGAAATATTTTCAATTTCTTCTATCTTTCAGAAACTAGATGCCACAGGCTGTTGAGATTATGTGGTTCATAACGGACTAATATAAAATGCATCTTATGAGAAGTCTCGTGAAAAGTGAAAAAAAAATAGTGTTTCTTATTTGTTGAGTCTCTAAATCACAGAACGCCTTAAAAAATAATTTGGGATTAAGGTTTTTGAAGTGGGTTCTTTTCCGACATTAGGAATAGCATCGGACAATCGATGTGGATGTGTAGAAGAATGGCAAAAATTTTGATTTCTGTCTAACATATAGCGAAAACAAGCAACGTTTATTCTTGAAAACTATTATTATTCATAGAAGGATAATATTAAACTAAAAGTCTGAATGAAATCATACCAAAATGACAAAAGTGAAGAAATTGAGTTGGAAAGATTTATGTGGAAAATCTAATGAGAAAAGCAAAGGTTTGTTGATCTCTTTGGAGATTTCAACAATGTGTGAGATACGTCAGATAGAAACCGAACGGCGAGCCGAAAAAAAAAATGAGTCAATTACAGATAAATTGAGAATAAAATGATGCAAATAGACAAACTGAATATTTCAAATACACAAATTGAATATCACGAAAATATAAAAGCACTGATATGAAGTCAACAACTTTTGCGCGTATGTTAAAAGGAGATCACAAGAAGTGTGCTCGGTGAGGTCAATACGTGAAAAGATGACAGCTTTGGCTACAAATGTTCAAATGAGTTTGATTTTTATTGAATCGATATTTTTTGAGTCATTTAGATAAGACATCGATACTGTCAATAAAAAAACGGAATTTTATATATTTTTCTTAATAACTGAAAAACTAATAATCGTATCAAATTTAAATGTGACACACTCTTGTGAAATATGGAGCTCAAGGTATGAGCGGAATATTTTCCAGGAATTTTCTTTAATTGACTGACCCAACGATCCCAACAAAATTTTGAGAACTATTGCGCGGTGTTATGCTTCAACTCACTGTTCCGTTTAAATCTGAACGCTTCAGTATTTCCTGAAATATCAAAGAAATAACTTCAAAAATTCAAATAACCAAACAGTGCCTACGAACGGTCGACCAGACAGAATTGATTTAGAAACTAGATTCGTCATCAGTGAGTCCAATCTAGTCGTTTGAGACCATTTTCGGAAGAAAAATTTGAAAATTACAGACATCTGGACAGAACGATAGCAAGCTGTTTCCCAAAACATGCGCGCAAATATTAAAAATTCGAGAGAACAAATGAATTAACAGAGGTGACTAATCAAAAAATTTCATGAGATAGAAAATTTCCTACAATATGGTAGCACTTGTTCGATAACATCAACTTGACCTCTGTTTTCAACTGTTTTTTAACCATTTTCTTCAATTTTCTAGGCAATTGTGAAATATTATAGAGGTGAAACTGGCGATGCTGAAAATTTTGAGGAATTGTGACTTGAAATACACAGGAAGTCATCAAGTCTGGCATCATAGCCCTAGAAATCAGCACATTTGTTGAAATTATCTATATTTTGGTTAACATACAGCAAACAGTTGCGGATGGACATCGACGGATAAGTTGATATTTTGAATTCTTTGAAAATGGGTTTACAATATATCTGGGCTTCATATTGAGTACAAGCCAAATGTTCATTTTGTGTAACGAATGCGCGACCACTAGATGTTGTGGAACTCCACAGAATCACGTTATAGCAAAGATGACTGTGAACCCTGCCATATTGAGCACAATGTGACGACCGGAAGTGTACTCCTGAAAAAGGATATAGAACAATAGGATTTGTTCAACTTGTTGCGTAGATGGTCAATGTGTTGTTACCACCTGAGAGTGCTATCCTCATATAGTCCCAGAACTCTCACACAGTCCGCCGACTGTAGATGGCCATTTTTATGCCCAATGATGGAAGATTCGATAATTTGCACATCAAGCATTCAAAAATCCATAATATGAGTCTAGATTTACAATGAAAGCTTTACTCTGACACCAACCAGTGAAACTCCGAATAATCGCCTTCCAGAGTACCCTGAGTTCATGCAAACTTTTGGCTTCGATAGCTACTCTAGAGTGATCGCCACACAATATCATAATTACGGCCACAATGTAATCCAGCATTTCGTTAATTAACAAAAAACATGCAGCGGGCCAAAAACGGACCTCTGGGGAACACCAAGATTGCCTACATACTCCTTAGAATCACAACCATTTAGTAAACAAAATTCTAGCGGTTAGAGAAGTTACTATGTATTCAATCAAGAAACGCACTCTGAAACCAATTTGGTACATTTCCTTCAGAATAAAATTCATGCTTCAGGCAATCAAATGCACGGAAAGATAGAATATCAAACCAGCGACATGGTCCCAATTTTCCAAACAGACTCACTTGCACTCAGCAAACTAGCAGCAAGCAGTCTGGGTGGGTCTTGCTATTCTGAAGCTGTGCTATATCTATTGGTCAGTATGAAAAACTTTGTTAGGTAATCATATGAAGGGTTGTTTAATTTTTTTATCACCTTCGATAGCAGGTTAACCTGTATTGCGAAGAAGGTAGTTGATGAATTCAAGTTTAAGATATCATTTGAGCATACTCAGGTCTGACGCTTCGGTATTGATCTCTAGCTTTTGTTGTTTAAAAATTCTGAGCCATCCAAAACAAAACAGACGTTTCTGTGGTCTCTGGCTTCCATTTTATCAGATTCAATCCACCTTTGCCTCTGAACAGATAAGGAATTCAAGACCTTCAAAGGACAAGCAGTGTTGATGGAATATATCAGTGCCTCAACAATAGTATGAAATTTGGCATGAACACATGAATTAATATGAGGATAGCATTGAGGGTATTCGCGGTTATTTCAAGTTGTTGCACCTAGGAAAGATTTTCTGCGAAATAACGCTTGCATTCTCGGGATCTACTATATAGCGCCTTGACAATATCAGGACAGCGGCAATCCAGCATAACTGATCTATGGTCCCTGACGAAGGATCCGAAAAAGGTGGTATGAAATTAATTTCGTCACAGTTTGGAACGATGTAATCAATTTTTTTTTCGCGGTTTTTCAATGTTTATTTGTGAATTACTCTTTAGGACTCGAGGAAACTATCGGTCAAGTTCAGAACGAGTTCTCAATTATTAAGAGGGGTTCATCAACTGAAAAGAAGTCGACAATAATATCTCCATATAGAAACAAAACATTACAGATCAAGCCACAGTTATTTAAAACATATTGGAAGATTTTCATGAACATATTGATATCACCCATGGATAGACACTGAGTATGCGAATTTCAGTCCTATACCATCTTGATTTTTATTGCATAAACTTCACAATGCAATTCTAAAAAAAATGTACTGTATATACTCGTTGCACATGGTAATCCGACATTACTTTATAGTACTTCTCCAATTAGGCCTACAAAAATGCGCGCCTTACAACGACATAAGTGGAATTTGCTCAGACGCACACCAACACAACACTCACAAAATCTGATTTCATAGACCATTAAGCAGCTCCAAACCACTAAACTCGTTGTATGGCTCTTCCAACTTCACAAGTTGAATCAGTAGTAATCTCTTTAAGAAATCCACTCATATCCCTGGTTGACGTTGGAGGATTGAGTCTTGTGACATTGATATTTACCAATGTGTCTTGGGATCACATTTAACTTCGATGAACCAAAAATAGGTTTGATAGATTTCCTTTGTTTTGACATTGCTGATGATCCTGCTCGGACTTACTTTTCATCTATCCCAGATTTCCATTTTGTTTCTTCGGGAGTCCACTTATTGGAGTTCTCAATAGTAGTTTGAGAACAATCACTTCCAGAATTTCCCTTTCCAACATCAGGTTGTAAAACTCCTAAATTAGTATCGATCGAAGGTACTGGGTCGGTAAAAGTTTTCTGGTTTTCTGCTTCATCTTATCAACCGGGGATTCCAAACAGCTGTTTTGTTCTTTTCACGCGCTTGTTCAAATTGTAGTCAAATTCGATTCTGTCCGTCCGCTGGCCGTCCGGCCGTGTGCGCTCTAACTTTCGAAGGAAAGTACCTCAAAATTCCGGATGCTTTGCCTTCATATATACTCTTACACATAATTTTCGACGTATTACCTTTATCAGCTTTCATAACCACACTCTGCGGATGGGTCATTCTCGAAAAGATATTCGTTTGTCGCCAACCCCGAGAAATACTTTTTTTGATACGTTCATCATATAAATTCAAATCAGTACCTGAATTAGTAAGAAAGTTTCGAATAATATTTATATTATTATTAATTATTTCTCACCTCAATTTCCAGATCTTCATCACAAACCCTGTCTTATATATACTCAGTATTAACCTTTTTTTATTTCAATTGTAATTCGAGACTTAAAATATACTCAACATAATATTATTAGCTAAGTTTACAAGCCAATTTGGATTTTTTCCATCCAGAGGATTGTATAATTGTCTCTGCTGATTGTACAATCTTTCACACTTAGACGTTTGTTTTCTCCTGACAAACCTGCTTTGAATGCTTTTTATAAAAAACATTTTGAGAGCTACAGTATGAATTAAAATTAGCTTATGTGGGAGAATTTTTCACAACACTTTGTAAGTTGAGAATATTTTCTTAAATTCAGGGATATTCCAAAATGCGCCATCAATCGCCATATTGAGAATAGACTTTTGAAGCTTTACAAAATTTTGGATATCGTTCAACAACATGGCTGCTTTCATCAAGACAATTCTGCATACATCTACATGTTTTTGATATATGTACCGGTGGAATATTATTTTGTCTGCATTTTGCGATAAACTTTGTATGGTTCTTAAACTTGATCCACTTTACCACGAGATTCCACAACTGGCACATATGCTATCATTATGATTGAAAGTATACAAAATTCGAAAACAAGAAATATTTCCAATGGGTCAATTTCAACCATTGCATCGTGGCTGATGTGCTCAACTTCAAGTACTGCACTATGCAGGAACTGGATTTTTTTTAATTGAAGTACAGCTTGAGGGTTGCTAAATTGTTTATTGTTACCGAGAATTGCCCTTTGAGGAGGAATGGGCTCTAAAACTAACATTACACAATTAGAACATCAATAATTTTGATACAGAAATGAAATGCTTGAAATATATTCTGAAAGCAATTATACTACACCAAGCACCACTGTACTAATTACAGTCACAATGGACTATTATTTCAGTTTTCGCTCTCTAGGGCCGTTAATAAATATCACTCAGTACTCTCAAATTATCTCAAAACCAATCGCACCGGATAGAAAGTCAAAGTGAGTGAAGTACCTTCCTGAAGTGAATCAGCGCAAGATCGTAACTGCATACACCACTCAACTTATGGCATGACAAAACCATACCTGTTCAGCACTTATCAGTTGACGGCGCCAGGACAGTAAGATACCTGCTTCCTCGGCTGTTGGGAACTGTTGCCTAACTTGAATTTTCTGCGTTCTACACCACACCTAAGTTATTGATGAGAGTGGAGCGAGGGTTTGCTTCGTTTTTTTCGTGAAAATATTTCGAGAATTGTAATTAACAAGGTACACTGAGAGAAATGCAAGGGTTAATAATTAAGATATCTTTATTTGGAACAGTTTTATTGATAATTAATAAGATTTATTAATTATTCGAAAATGTTATTCATAATTAGAAACTCTGGATTCTGAATTTATTTCTGAGAAACATTCGATTTATTCAGGCACTATTTATTTATAATAAAAAAAGTTTATTACTAGGAAATACATGTTGTATCGAGAAGTAATGTTCGAAAAGATTATTAGCTATAAATAAACATTTATTTCCACAAATCAAAACTTATTTCAAATACAAACTGCAGTTATTTATGTCAAACAATTGTGCATTGAATTATGAATGACATAAAATTTATTAATAAATAATAATTATTGACTGAGTGGACTGAAAAAAATGGACTTCCAACATTTTTTGAGTGAAAATGATTTGAACCATTTGGCTGATGTTGTTGAAGGTAAGGTCTAAATTTCATAAAAAGTTTTAAAAGTAAAATTGGCTCTCTCGGAATATGATGCTTTATGATTTAAATACGACGCATATTAGTTTTCTTCACACTCGTACACTTTTACCAAAGAAATATATATATCGTTATTACAAATGGCATATATTTTAACTTTTTGTTGTTGACAAAGTAAACACTGTCAATGAAATATAAAACAATCTCATCCAATTCAACAAAGGGAAAAATATTTAACATGCAATAAATTTCGTAAAAATAGATTAACTAAGGTGAAATAATTTGCTTGAATTTTCCAATAGTAAACTTTCAATGTCAATTTTTGAACTCATATCATCGAATTCGAACTTTACGTATTGAGAGGTTGATCACAAACATTCATTTGATTTGAAAATTGACCTCTTCAACCCATTTTTCTACAAAATAGTGGGTATAAACTGAAGATATGAATTATATGAGTTACTTTTTATTTATTCACTGTGTATATTACCCTGCTAGTATATTCTGCTTGTGAGATCAGAATGGGATGACGTTTGTATTGTTTCAGGGAATGGTATATTGATAGTGTGGAATTACTAGAAGAATTTCTGAGGGATGATTCCTTCGAAAAATGGATTGTCAGACTTGGAGATTGTCATACTTGGAACATGGCTGTATGGAACACCTCGATACATCCTGTATAGTCATGAATTGCCAAAGTTTGTTCATTTTTCGTTGAAGAATTTGCACTTCCAAGTTAATGTTCCGTCGTAGAATTTGTCATAGAACTTGTTATTTTAATATCTTTTTTAATTCAGATATTTTATTGGTAGAAATAAATTTATGTTTAAATACCAATGTTAAGTTTTATATTAATATTATATTGATGTATAAATAAAGATTAAGTTCGCAATTATTTCTCTCATTTATTTTTGAGCAAATGCACCGCCTCTTCAGTGACCAGCGAATCATAATGTGAAATCAGCAATTTTCATCACAAAATTTTGAATACTTCAGTTCCTGTTGAATTGATCATATTTATTGGAAACATATACGTTTCTAGGGAAAAACATCGAATAACATTGGTTTGTTGCTAATAACTCAATATTGAATGAAAAAATATCTTTCTTGACGACTACTGAACTCGTTGTTCAATGGAAATATATGAATAATTTTTATTATTCCTATGAAACAAATATGTACGAAATCTGAATATATGTTTGTTCATTGTAACTCAAGATAATAATTAATTATTTGATGCAAACTATCTTTCTTCAAGACTAATAAAGCCGTTATTCGATGAAAATATATCAATCTATAAAGTAAAAAACTTTTTCATCTACGAATAAATCATTTATTCGGTGTGAATAAAATTAATTTTTGAATAATAAATAGTTATTTATGAAACTCAAATAAAAGCATTATTTATGGCAAATAAATATTCATTACGCCATATACGAATCAGGAGGTTATTTAATATTAATAAACTTCATTATATATAAATAAACTGTTCTCTCAGTGTACTGCTGGGATGAGTTCTTAGTTTAGTTAGGTTTTTGTCAAAAATATTCGAGAATTGTAAGAAATACTGCTACAGGTTCTTTATCCAATATAATGGGACTGAAAATTTGAGTGATGTGCTTCAGACCATCCTTTTAGGGAATCGGGTAATGAACTTCTGATTGACAATCACATGATGTGGGGTGTATTTGTGGGCGTGACTTCTTCAACTGTCTCTCATGAATGAATGTTGATTAAAAAACGGTTTCTTTCCTCCTACAAGACATGTTAATTGTATAAATATGAATAAATATGAATGAATAAATACATAAGTACATAAAAAATAAATGAATTGATGAATGGATGGAAAGATGGATGGATGGATGGATATATAGATGCATGGATGGCTGCATGAATAAATAAAAGAATGATTGAATAAATACATAAATGAATGAACGGGTGAAATTATCGAAAGATTAATCAATAAATAAATGAATATGTAGATAGATAAACGAATGAATAAATGAATGAATGTAATTGATCACATTTGTCCATTGGGGTCAATTTCAGATGATTCTTTCCGTGAACATTGAACAACTAAACGAGTGAAAATGCAATAACCCATCGCAATTGACTGAAGATGAAACCAAGGCGAGTCGCCACTGGTCTTGCAACAGAAAGGGGTTCCAAAGGACGGGAAGCAAGGCAATTGGTTCCTTCTGTACAGTCTTTCGTTGCCACAGAGGTACACCATTCAAAGTTGTTCAATATCACTCTGGTTCATGATACAGACGGAACCGGGGTGAAACTTAGTCGCTAAATAAGACGATAGCTTTGATTTATATGAAAAAAGGCATATTACAGATTATTTATAATCTTTCCGGAGTGAACAATGATGATGATAGATAATAATTAAT
The DNA here is from genome assembly GCA_958510865.1 of Myrrha octodecimguttata. Taxonomy (NCBI): domain Eukaryota; kingdom Metazoa; phylum Arthropoda; class Insecta; order Coleoptera; family Coccinellidae; genus Myrrha; species Myrrha octodecimguttata. The sequence goes on from OY294060.1 coordinate 20,748,485, forward strand.
CAAAGATAGCAGTTGACAGTCGGATCGATTTGGTCTCAGTTTTGCGCTTTCGAGTTCGGCAACTCAACATGTTCATTATTTAACAGAATGGATGAATGAATGAAAATCTATAAAAGTCAGCAGCTTTTACGCGCTTGTTCCGTTGCCAAAGCGGTCATCTATACAAGTTTTGACCCTTTCAAACGCAGATTCTGTTATGGTCCTCACGAAATTCTGCATGAACCTCAAGCTTAAATTTTCGATCAAGTACTAGATTGCAATTCAAACCAAAATTTTGAATGGTTATCACTATCTAAAGAATAATTGGCGAATCCAACCCATTTAGGCATTCAACCTTCTTAATTAAACTGAAAACCTACTCTACAAATATATTCCTCATATCGATTCTTCCTAAAGTGAATGTGTTTACGACCGGGCCTAACCACTGATAGTGAACAAAATAACTTCCGGAAGAATCTACTCAGTAGCTTGAAAATTGTAGAGTAAGTTTAGAGTTTAATATCGAATGCCGAATTGGCGAATTAGTAAAAAATATCGAATGATTCTGCAGATATAACCTTTAAAATTTCAGTTTCCCGATATTTCCAAAAACGTAGATCGAATTACCCTTCAATGAAAAATGCCACCATGAAGTTTCAGCCAAATAGAGTCCACAGAATAATGAGCAAAAAAAAATTTAAGAGTCCTCCTGCATTTTGTTAAATGAAGAGAGTTATTTTGTTCATTGTTCTGTAGACCTTTTTTGGCATTTTTCATTGAAGGGCGATTCGATCTATGTTTTTGGAAAATGAAATTTTGAAATGGTATTTCTGCAGACACTTTTCAATAATTCGCCAATTCGGCATTCTTAATTAAACTCTAAACTTACTCTACAATTATCAAGCTACTGAATAGATTCTTCCGGAAGTTATTTTGTTCACTATCGGTGGTTATGGCGGCATTAAACACATTCACTTTAGGAAGAATCGACATAGAGAATTCATTTGTAGAGTAGGTTTCTATTTTAATTAAGAGGGTCGAATGCTTAAATGAGTTGAATACGCCAATTATTCTTTAGATAGTTAAACCCATTCAAAATTTGGTATCGAATTTCAATCTAGTACTTGATCGAAAATTATAGCTTGAGTTTTATGCACAGTTTCGTGAGGACCATAAAAAAAAATCTGCGTTTGGCAGGGTGAATACTTGTATAGATGACCGCATTGGCAACGAAACAAGCGCGTCAAAGCTCCTGACCTCACGTCAGTGCTTTTCTAGGTTTTTTTTAATCCATAAAATCAGAGACACTGGGCGAAATGATAACTCTTTTGTTCCTTAGAACAAGCGCGAAATGAAAGAATATAACTTTTTGCTCAATATGTTCCAGTAGATAAAATGAATATCTGATCGAGTTGAAAAGTTGTTAAATCGTGACTTCAATATCTCCCAAGACGAATATCCGATCAAGCTGACATTTGAAACACTGTTGTTAAGTAGTGGCGATTTCGATGCTGATGCGCTAAGGGGAAGTACCGATAAAATTTCCTGGAACTCGCGTCATGAAGCACTGGAGCGTGAGCAGACAGACTCCGCTATTCTACATAATGTGACTGTAGGATACAGACTATTCACCAGTAGATGCTACGACTATTCACCAGTAGATGCCGTGAACGGTGATTTGAAGGAATATTCTTTGTGTATATATTCATCGTATGTTTCGGACAATTCAAAGAATACATATCTGTTCAGACTGAAACCGAGTCTTTGAGTTTTAACTGTCGATTAGGGTAGAATTTCAACGGAATCGGTTTTGAAATAAATTAACTAAAATAAATTTCATTACTTTTTCTATTGATTTGTTCCTCAGGAAAATCAGGAAATCTGATTAGGCTTATATGATGTACTCGGTTATGAAGTGGCGGTTTGGGGATTTCAGTGAAATTGAAACGAAATATGAAAATTTTCGGGAAAATTTTTTTTTATTATTTGAATGAAATATCCCATTCGGCAAAGTCAATATCGCTCGTGTTGAGTGCTTAGAGCTGGAAAGTTCATGCAGAGTTTCACGAGAACAGCGCGAGTATAGCGTCCACAGAATACTAATATATCACGTCACAGATGACTGCAGTAAGTCACCACTGTCTTTTATGAAGCCCAAAATGTTTCAGTGACAGTGGAATGGAATATGAAAATTTTCGATGGGTTGAATTCGCCAATTATTCTTCAGATAGTTATACCCATTCGAAATTTTGGATCGATTTCCAATCTTGTACTGGATAGAGAATCATAGCTTGGTGTTCATGCAGAATTTCTTGAGGACCATATGAAAAAAAAATCTGCGTTTGGCAGGGTCATTTCTTGTATAGATGACCGCTTTGGCAACGGAACAAGCGCGTAAAAGCTCCTGACCTCAAGTCAGTGGTTTTATAGGTTTTTAGCGATCAGATCATCTCAAAATTGTGAACAAGTTGCGAGTTGGTATTCCTTAACTTGTAACGAAGCACTCATCTAATCTCATCAATCAATTTTGGAACAACCCCTCAAAATATCAAATTATTTCAACTCCGAAACCTTTCCGCCAATTTCGCCCATTATCAAACTCCACCGAGATTTTCAGACTCCGAGCATAAACTTTAAATTTCAAGACACTAGGTCCTTTCCTCAGAAAGTTATAGCACACACGGCAGGCAGACCAGTATTGAATTTGATTCTTCCTCAGGAAATCCAACCTAATTTAAGACCAATTTCGGTTTGCAATTCGACAATGTCAGACATTCTGATCGAACGATATAACGCTGTTGCTCAGAACCATACGTTTAGAAGAAATGAAACATTCATAAACTAAATCTTTGAATTATTCCTAAGAAATGATCGAGAAATTTCGCACGAATTTGCGCATCAAGTTTCAAGTTTCGTCATGATCGGATCAAAATTTTTTGAGTTTTTTCCGAAATACAAAAACGAATCTCCGATCAAGCTGAAATTCTGTTGCTAAGAAGTGACAATTCCGGTACACTGCCCATGCGCTTCAGGGAAGTACAGATAAAACTTCCAGGGAATCACCTCATGGAGTATAGACTACTGTAATATGTCGATCGACTGACGCTGCTGTCCTGCATATTGTCACTGTGGGATCCCGTAAACGCTTCGACTATTCACTCGTAGATGCCATGAAGTTCGATGCGTAAACGTATTTTGAACTTATTATCAGGAAAATTCAAAGAATACATATCTGATTGAACTGAAACAGAGTGTCCGAGTTTCCAGTGTCGATAAGAATAAAATTATATGAAATTTCTGAAATAATAAATTCTCTTAATTTTCCTCTTGATTTGTTCCACAGAAAAATCAGGAAATCTGATTGGGTACTCGGTTATGAAATGGCGGTTTGGAGATTCCAGTGAAAGTTAAACGAAATATGGAAATTTGAAAAAAAATTTTTTTTTCAAATTTTTCTATGGAGAATTCTTCATATTGCTACTGTTCATCTACCAACTGAGTTTCATTTCGATCAGATGAATATTTTTCGAGTTATTGAAAAATCAAAACTCAAATGGCTGTAGCACAAAAACCGTTTTGTAGATTTGGCCCATCAACGAAATCACCCGAGGTATTCAGGATCTCAACCTAACCTGGGAATTTGAAGACTTAAGGTTCTTTCTTTCGAAAGTTACAGCACACACGGTCGGCCGGCCGTACGGGCAGAATCAATTTTGAACACGAATTCTTCATCAGTGAGTCCAACCTAGTCGGTTGAGACCAATTTTGGCTCAAAATTCCAAAAGTACAGACATCGTGTCAAAATTATAACGCAAAGTTCCCCAAAACAAGCGCGTAAAAAGATAAATGAATATATAAATTAGTAGCTGCGTTCGTTAATTGCATCAGAGAGGAGACAGATTTTTTGGTCACGTGACCAGATATCTTATGGGTTTTTCTGAAGTAAACGAAATAGTTATATTCTCTGAGGTAAATCGTTTTGCTCTATCAAAATACTCCGTCGAAAAAGATCGGCATCTAGTCGCTCCAAATTTGTTTGTCGATAGTTGAGATGTGTACTCCACTCCATCTGGGGCCTTATTCTTGAAATCCGATGGTATAGAACGTTCTGTATGGCACAATCCCATTTGTCAATTCCGTATTCTTGACCGTCAAAAGGCGCTATTCATGAATTCTGGGAAGAGAACAATCGTGGAAAAATTGGCGTTTCGACGCCGTTGGCAAGGAAACGCAAGCATTTATCATGAAACGATAGAGAACGTTTACACCATCGCAGTCAAGATTGGGAGCAGTCCGAATGAGCGGTCATAGACGAACAATAATGCCAAATGTTCTAACCAATCAAAAACAAGTATTTTCGACAGACTTGAAGCTAACTTCATTCATGTAGCATGTAGCCAACTTTATGTATAATGCATCGACATAGACTATATTTCTGTGATATATTATCATAATTCAAATTTGAAATCATATAATTGTCATAAGAGTTGGGAGCGTATTTCGGAAAATTGTAAAATGGATCATTTTGGGAAAAAAAGATCACTTCCAATCAACTATAAACAGAAGGGGCTGCTTACCGACTACATTACATAAAGACCTGAAATGTACATAGGTCGGTTAAATTCAGATTATTCAAGCAAGGATATGAAAAAAAACTGAAATGAAATCACACTGTTCCGAGATGAAAAATTTTTGATCAGATAGTTCAACCGGGTTCCGTTTAGAAAGCACATCGACACCTATTTGGTATTGCAATTCTGCATCTTCCACTTCTTCATTCAGTACTTCCCACATAATTGCACTCGCCATGTCCATCTTCGAGTGAAAACAGAAATCTTGTAGTGAAAGGTAATCGAGATTGTTAAGACTCAATGCCAAAAAGATCGAAATTGACAAATACCCAAAACATAATTAGCGTTCTCTATGTATCGTTCCATCAAAAATCGTAAGAGAAACATCGCTCACTCTCCGTGAAGCACTCATTCATTTCAAGAATACCGTTTCCCTGAAAAACTCGTAGACACGCCCCCTTTCGATCATTCGTTCTCTTTCTCGCATTCAAGAATAGGCCCCTGTATTTAATTAACGAACGACTCAGGAGCAATCTGAGCAGTCTGATGTAATAAACGAGCGCCGCTATTGTATAAATGATTAAAGTTCAAGTGGTCAGCGTGTATAACATAGTGCAGGAGTATGAGCAACATATTCACAGATTCATTATCAACACGGTTGAACAGATTCCGTAGATATACTTACCTATTGAAAATTTTATTGTCCAAATATTTCCAGAAATGGAAATTGGATCGAATGGAATTCTAGTACTTGATTAAAAAATTATACATTTTAGGTTCATGCAGAATTTAGGACCATATGAAATCAAGATCGCCAAACATTCCCAACGCAAATTGAAGATGTGTTTGTTGGGGTCAATACGTGAAAAGGTGATCGTTTTGTCAACGAATTAGAACATGGTCACAAAAGCTGCTGATTTCGCGTCAGTGCTTTTCTAGAATTTTCAAAATTCTAAATGGGATGAAATAAAGCATTATTTCGAGTAGAACATGATACCAGTTCAGCAGAAAGTGTATTCTTTTTGAAAATAGGACAAAAATATTGCTGATTAAACTCAAACCTAAAAAATAATGCTGGATTGAGCCGATTCCGACACAACATTCATAAAACACATTGTAACTGGGGACATAATATGGATTTCGGGGTGTCCGAGTTAAGAAGTAAATGATGGACATAAAGGTGTCCTCTCAAAAGAAATTCTGATTCCACTACACTTATACGAAAGACAGATTTTTTGCTCTGTCTGCTTTTTATATGTGCTCTTGAATTATACGTAAAAAGGGCATGGTACCCTGTTTACATTTCCTCTGCCAAAACTGGGATTTATTTACACAAACTATTTTGTTCGATATACCAAGTAAGCGCGCTCTCAAAAGAATATATACCGGGTGTCCCATGAGTACCGTTCGTTAAAATGTGTTTGGGAAGGAATAAAATTACCGTTTGCAATTTTGGACTTAAACTTTCACCAGAGAGATGACTCCTTGTACATTTTTTGAGGTTCAGTTTCACCGGAAGTGACATCAACTTTGGTTTTCACGCTGAAAGGACCATATTCTATAAAAAAAGAAGATTTCTCATAGAATTTTGAGTTGTTTCAATGTTCAATTTTAAAACTTGCAAAGGAAATTCTTTTCAAAGTGAAATTACGAATAAAAATTGAAAATAGCGTTCTGCAGAAACATGGATATCTTCAAGGTTTTTCACGGGAAAAATGTCGTTTTTAGGATTTCGCGAGAGATAACAATAAAGCTTCTGTCACAATAGTCAATTGAGAACATGAAACAGGAGGTCATAAAAGCGTTGTGAAAGTTGCCTTGCCTAAAACGAAAAACTCAATTTTTTCGAATTAGAATCAAGTTTTTTTATAACCCTCTTGGAATTTTAATCTGAAAAATATCATTTTACATTATTTTAACTTCTCGCGAAATCCCAAATACGATATTTCTACGATGAAAGACCTCGAAGTTATCCATGCTGCAGCAGAACTCTATTTGAGTTCACTGTGGATAGAATACTGATAACAAAACGCAGACGCGGAAAGTGTAAGTGGATTGGAGAGTAGTTACACACTGTTTTGTTAGAACTTTTTCTTCAATTTTTTTCGCAATTTCACGTTGAAAAAAAGACGTGAATTGAGAAACTTAACATAAAAACAACTCAAAACTTTATAAGGAATCCCATTATCAAATATGGGGGTTTTATTTGAAAAACGACAGTTGGTGTTACTTCCGATGAAACCAGAAGTCCCATGAATCTCAAAAAATTTAGAGGGAGTCATCCCTCCAGTCACAGCTTGAGTCTGAATTTGAAAACGTGAATTTAGATTCCTTCCCAAAAATATTTCAACGAACGGTATTCGTGGGACACCGGTATCATATCTCTCTTCCGAATGAAGGCTGAGCTAACCATACCTAAAATTGGAATTATATTTTTCAGAAGTATCATACATTTTTTCCAATTATAAACTGAAATGAACCTACTCCATGTAAGTACGTTGTTCAATTCCCTATCCGATTTTGTTCGGACTTTTTCTCGACACATCAAAGCATTCAGTAGGTAGCTAGTACAAAAAACATCCCATGAGAACTGCAAATCTCACAGTTGGGATAGCAGTATTACAAAAGAACTTCCCTGGTTCAGTACATTTCCCATGTGACGAAAAAACATAAAACACTCACGTCCAATCGACATATGAAGAATACAACAGGATGAAATATTTTCAGACTCTTCTATATCATTTTCAATGGATCATTTATGATGTTTCCTCTGACAGCACTTGCTACCTTTGTTTAAAGAGACTTAGAATGCTGTATTTTTCTCGTATAACGAATATATTCACGAGGTTGAAGAATTCATCACCCGTTCTATTCAGAATTCAATGTTTTATTCCACAGTTTACAGAACTCGTATGAATGAGAAATGAGAATTTGTATTACAAAATTTATTAAGTTGAGTTCAGGGATTTGGAGCGCATGTTTATTTCTCTCTATTTATCTTATCTCCACCTTGACAGTATCGAATATTCCTGTTGAGAGTCACCCATCATGTGACATCTAATATTACAACTTATAATTTCCAGATGAACGCTTGAACAAATGCTCCTTTCCATTCTTCAAATCAACTTTCTTCAAGAATTTTTGCTGTTTTCGGAAGACGTTCATTTTCGCAACGTAGCCCAAGAGCTCATGAATTTAAATTTGAAATGGACCGTTGACCTTGCTCAGTAGTCTTCAGTTAATTATACAGACAACACGTTATCGCTGGGCCCAAACTTCTGTTACTTCCGAATTTGGACCGAAAATGGTCTCAAACGATTACTTTGTACATCCTGAAGAACACGTGCTCAAATTTAATTTTGTCTGGATGTATGTATTCTTATTTTCGAAGGAACATACTCAGAATTTTAAGGAAGGTTTGGGATCTACATATCTCGGTTGAGTTCGTTAACGGGTAGCAACTGCACAACGATTGCGGAGGTATAAGCAGCTGAATGGTTGTTTTCTCAATACCAGGAAACATACCGATTTGATTGAATTCGAACTTGGTTTGTATCTGAGAAACACCGATGTGAAGATGTATACGGAATTTCCTGAGGATGCTATGACTATATCCAAGAAACTTTTCGCCACCTGCTGCTTAAGGTTCGTGTCTATATAGATTCAATAAAATGAGTTCTATGAGAATTCAGCTCATCCACTGAAGAAAGTTGTGTTTTTCTGATTTCATTGGTCCCCAAGCCACAGAAGAAGAGCAAGAAAAAGTTTCGGAGGTGTTGTTTCTTCGGATCGATGTCAGGATATTTCGGACAGGATGGAAGGAATGCGAAGATGTGTATAGATAGAGCACGGATGAAAATTTTGAATTTTGCTCATTATGTCGCTTGAAAAGAAGGTCTATTAAACCAAAATCTGTAAATTCTTCGAAAAGTGTTAACTTCGTTGGAAGTGTGCGAAGTGGTACTTCAGAATATTCTTGAACCCCCTAGTAGCTGCCAAGATATGACTGTACAATTATTGATCTGGTTCTTGATTCTTTTTCAGTTCTCCAGATATGTTGCAATGTTGCAAGAAAATTATATTTTTTTTGAAGAATTCTATATTTCGTTCAATTCTTCAATACTGGAGTGGTTGGTAACTTGAAATTGGATATTTTCAGGGATTTGATTTTTTTTATACAGTTACCAAAAGTCTGAATCATTACCTGCAATGCAGAGTAACTGATTGAGGTGTCAGCTGTATCACTCGGGTTCTTACTAAGCTGAAGAAAACAAAAGAAATTTAATTGTCTAATTTACAACTAACATTGAAAAGAACCAATTCATGACAGCTATTGAGGCCAAACGTAGTGAGTTTGAAAGCGGATCTGGTTCCGAACTAGATAAAGTTTCGAACAAGTTTCTCACCAATGATCACCTTAACTTGGCTAATATAATTCTGTTCGAGACTGCACGTGAAGAGGCAAGAAAAAAAGATTCAAATACAAATACAAATTGTTTCAGGGTGAAGCATCCTTATGAGGAAGGATGATGCTTCTACTATAGTTCGGATTCTTCAAGAGTCTGATTCGGCCAGGCTTGCTAAGGAATCCATAATCATCACCATTCTTACTCCATTTGTGTCTCGGTCCATCCATGGCCTTACATCTATACTGCCGAAATGTTCGCGGATTGCGAACAAAGCTAGTCAGGACATCAATCGTGCAAGTTCGATATTGTTTTTGTCACTGAGTATTGGCTAGACGGAAAGATTCGTGAAGAGGTGGTCAATGTGTGGACATACAATGGTTTCAGTAGAAATCGGGAAAAAAGGAGGGTGGTGGAGTGACAATCGTACCAACTATAAATTTGAAGGCACTTCGGCTTCCTCTGCTTGAATGTGAATATCTTCACTATCAAGTCAAAAATATCATCTTGAATCAGCAGCACGGCTTCTTCAAGGGTTGAAGCCTGAAGACCGACCTCACATGATTCCTTGAATATATTCAGGAGTGTTTTGAGTGTTGATGCTTGATATTCAGAATTCAGTAAGGCATTCGACCAGACATGTTATCTCACATTCCGAGAAGGGGTGTTATGATGAATGGATACAGATCCAAAATATTTTTTAACACGTCGTGTGTTTTGATTGGTTTGGCCTATTCTTAACTATTGACAATACTGAATATAGTTGTTTTATATAGGAATATGGCCGTTCATTTTTGCAAGAGATTGTCAGTTAACTTTGTGTGAAGTTAAGTTCTTAGTTAATTTCTTATTTCATATTGATATTCGAGTGAGCCAATTTTAAATCATATTCAATAATACATTCTATATTATATTTGAATTTTCAGGCACATTTCGTGTCTCACAATCGATGTCAGTTAACCTAAAAAATAAACTTCACGATTACCTTAGAACACATTCCCCTTTTCTGTATCTCGATGACTGTTTTATCATAACTCATACCAGAAACTTCATAAATTCAAGTCTCCGTATTCTATCTGCGATGGTTCACTTCAGCAGGTCTCTTCGATCCGTGATCTTGGGTTGGAGCTTGACTCCAAGTTGCTGTTCGATCGGCACTTTTAGTCTGTGAAAGCTAAGTTCAACAGGATGAACCACGTTGAACGGGTCGAATCTGCCCTATGATTACATAGATATGTTACCCACCAAATATGGCTTGACGTTTCATGCAGAATTTGTTTCATCAAATATGTATTTTTGGAAGTATTGTGAGAAAAAATCGAATGGGTGTAGCTGTGTACTCACTGAGTATATCTTTGCCCTCCACGCATTCGATCTCCGAAATGCTGCCAATTCTTTCCGAATTGTAGGCTGTAATACTTGGTCAGGAATTGACGGCCGAAAGGTTTATGCAATATTTTGTGATCATCTTAATTACAAGATCATAGGTCGGATTTGACCCATTTAACCTGGTTGGATTTATGCGTCTCTTGTACATTTCGAAAACCACTGAAATTTCATTTCGGTTGATTCTCTTTCAACCTCAATTCTTCCAAGAGTTTTTCAGACCAGATATTTAAATATCATGAGAGTTCTCACTCCAGGATTCTTCAACTGAGTATCAAATGATTTTGATTATATTTCTTCAATTCGTACTCCTATTTACTTTCACCGAGTTCCTGAACCTGTTTCTCCTGTAGTTTGTTGAAAATAAACCATTCCACTTCGATTTTTGTTACAGTTTCGATTTTAATTATATGATTCGCAGGAAATCAGTTTTGAATTTCAACACAACACATTTCGACAGTTGGTTTTTGTTTAGAGGTACAAAAAAGTTCGGATATCTCCATCATTTCTACTGAAAGTGGAGAAGACGTGATTTCCACCAACGATGGAGTGATTTATCTTGTTAGTCCGATATCAAACCCTAAATTATATGGAGTAACAAATGTATACGAAATACCAATAAAAAATGTACTTGTTTGCAAATTTAAAACGTTGTCTTTGACAGAATATCTCCTGACGTATCGGTATTCGATTTTGGTTGATCAATGAGTGAGAACAAGGTTTTAAACTCTACACTGAGAGAAACGTTTACTTGTGTATAATTTATCGATATGTTAAACTGTTATCAGTTGAATATCAATATGCCATATTTCCGATTAGCATAATTCACTGCTGCCAAATATAAAGAATAAATTCTTCAGCTTATAGACGAATAATTGAAATATGAAATTCTTTTTTCTGTGGAATATTCCAACAGAACAAATCATGTTCACATTTAACATGATCAGTATCAGTGTAACTATGTATATTTACGAGAAACTTTCCATATTTGTTCAGCAATATTGATCTGTTCCCAATGAAAATTTCATTTGTGGTAATTCTTATGTTTATGACAATCATTGAGTATATTCAACATCAGTAACACCTATTTATATTCAATATACTTTCGATTATCCCAAACAAATGTTTATCTATTGCAGTCCTTCTGTGGCAGCAGGGGCTTGACCAATGAACGTTTAGAAACAGTAATACTCGTATATAGTGAGCATCAAAACGCAAGGTGATGGCTCCAACATTTGCCTACTGTTTGTCGGTTTTCTTCACGGCAGATGTCAGAGACTTAATCTTAGGTATATTATTCGTGATAAGTGTCGTCATCTCCGCTTAGTGCCCTAACTGCGTTGCGATTGATTGTTGGTTTATGTGCTGGCTCATTTTATATAACCTAAGTAAGTAAAACAGTTTACCTTAGTACCTACCAATGAGTTTCTACAAATTATAAGTATCAAGAGCAGTTAGCTTATATTAATTTTATTTGAGAATAGGATTCCTTATATGAAAAGACGGAGAACTACAACCATGAAAGCATGTGCATCATCATTTTATCCCGCCACCATCAACGTATTCGAAATATTTTGTTAGTAGAATATGGTCGGATGGAATTGATGGATACATTTCAGGGTGAGATTTTTTCTCAGTTCACTTATTTATCTGCTATTCGCAACGGTAACGTGATTTTCCTAAAATTATGTTTCGGGGTATCACTTAACCTAAAAAACGTTTTATTTCGTTATTTGTTAGTATTTGATACGATATATTAGTATTGATCATATTTATTAACTCCTACAAAATGTTTCGCTAGAGATAGCATTGCATATTTTTCTCAAAGACTAATTGGAAATTTGTGGTAAGGGGATTTCTTGAATAAAATCAATAGCATGCAGTGTTTGAGGACATTCATTTTGATACTAACCCATAGTATTTTTAGGCTATTGCGTTATGCAAATCATTCATCTCTGATAATGTTGCACAGGATGTTTATATTCGATTTCTTTACTTACAGAAGAGACTATATCATCACAAGTTATGGAGCAACCAATTATTAATGAACGTATCTAAAAATTGCTCGTTCCGAAAATAGGACTAGAAGGTTCAAAGCCTAATCAAAAAGTGAAGAATTATTTTGAAGCATGAAAGAAACAAAAAAGTAATGCTATGGTGTAAGTTAGATAATTCTTATAGCTATGCTTTGTTATCATAGTTTTTTTTTTGTAGATACTTCAGATAGCTTTCATTATCAGTAGAATGATGTGCTGGTGAGGAACCTGCTTCAATAATTCTGTCTCCAACGGTTTTGTCCAATCAAAACACCTTCAACTATTTCAACCGATATGTCATTTGATCCTAATGAATACATATTACCGGGAAAGATATATTGACTCAATAGCATATTATGTGGTTAAATGTTAACTTATACTTATTTTATACAATAAAATGTAAGATACATGAAAATGTTTATTTGTTGAATAGCAATAGTTTCATACGAACTGGTAACTTATCTGATTCAAATAAATTATTTGCTATTGGTAAAGATATCTTAATTATACGAAAACATCATTTGTTCAACAGAAATAAATATATGCTTTCAGAAAATATGATATTCTCATTCAGGAACATATGATTGGTTAATATATAACGAATACTTCATTCAAAAATTTTAATTTTCGAAATATTGCAAGAGAACTTACGTAATTTCGGCCCTATTCAAAGCTGATATTTCTTTGCAGCTAATATAATTTATTGATTACAAACAAACGTTTCTCTCAGTGTACTGCACCGAAATTTGTGCGTTTGGGAAACTAAATATGAATTTCCTTCATCAGGCTATAATATGCAATTCCCAGAGAACCTATACCAGATATTGAATTTGTAGCTTTCGGGGGACTTTCATATTCTTTGGAATTTCGCTAAACTAACATGTCTTCATTGTCGAAACCTTAGCGTTATCGAAGTGAAATTCATTTTTCTCATTCCTCGCAGTTTGGGAGAGAGCAGTTAACTAGGACTCTCTTCTAAAGGGTGTCCAGTGGGAATTTTTCAACTTTGGATAGCCATTATCAAAAAACAGGCAGAGTAAGGAAGGTGAGTGGGATATCATTCAGAGCGCGAGATTCGCAGATCGGTGACTGGCCATAAGTCACTGGTCAGGAGCACTTTGTGCGTTCGCAGTCGAGCATTATATGAAGTGTAGTGAATCTTTGGTTCACGCACGTCTCGCTTTTTGCAAACTGCTTGATATTCGATGACTAAGTGATGGGCCTAGTACGCAACTCATCTGGTCGTGGGTAAAAAGATTCAGACAAGAAGGGATAATGGTCAACCGAACTCCTCCGGGGGCATCAACGTCAACAACAGCGCCGAAACATGTTCCTCAAAATTGGAATGAAATTATTCGAAATCCTCGTCAATCGATAAGAAAATTGGAGCATCCACAGAAATAAAAAATCATCAGTGCATGTTATTGTGCAAAAGAAATTTAAACTTCATTCGTGTAAAATGAAAATTGTTTAGGGTCCCAATGAGAGTGACTTCTTTGGCGAGAAACCTTCGCAAAAACAATGCTGGACCAGTTTCGGACAGCACACATGCTTGAAAACATTTTGTTCAATGAACGAAGCACATTTTTATATCGGTGGATATGTAAATAAGCAAATTATGTGATACTGGTCCCTCACCAACCCTATGAAACGGCATAAAAAACATTTACCTTGTGTGAAAAAACACAGTCCGGTGTGCCATTTCTGCCACTGGAGTAATTAGTCCTTATTTGTTCTACCAAGGGGAAACAGTATCTGCTCCGGTATACTGCCGTATGATATAAGAATTCCTGTTACCGCAGTTAATGCTGCATCAAGGTTACAACAACCGAACACTACTTCAGCAGGATGGTACAACCCCTCACACAGGTAGGGTGTCAATGAAAAAGTTAAGGTCAATTTTCCCGAAGAAATTAATAAGCAAGTTCGGAGACATTCCATGGCCATCTCGGTCGGATCATACCGGGTGAGTCTTTAAGTTGTATATCAATTTCAACCATTTGTTCCTGTCATCAAATAAAAGTCATTTTTCAGTTACCATCCCTTCAGATTTCGCTCCAGTAAAAATAACAGGCTGTTGAAATTTTCAAGAAAAATTGTTCTTTTTTTGTATCTTCGATGTTTATTTGAATGACATGAGTTTTGACGTGAAGTTTTCTTTAATTATGACACATATTCTTCAGTAATCACTTTCATCCTACTTAAAACGGTTTTCCAGTTATAGATCCACCGATTCAGTAGACTAGAAGGAAGGAGCATCAAGAATGCAGATGATGTTCATCTCAGGTCAATATTAAGATCTCCATTAATTTCAGAATACTTACTTACTCCTTATTATTTCTCTTGGAATGCATCGTTTTCGAGATATTCGACGTTAAATGCTTAAGTTGGGATAAATATTCGAAAAATTTCCTTATTCTTGTGGATTCACCCTTGAGCTAATAAAGGCCTTCAATTAAGCAGCGCTCAAGTTCATCTGGACCACAACACAGGCATTCATTAATTTTTTGACCAGAGCATAGACCTCGAGACTATAACCAATTTCAAGCGAGTAACCAAAACAGATTGGTTAAAACCAATCCTTTTTGGTCTAAACCATTTCATTCAAGCGAAATCGGTTACTCTATTGGTTTTGGTTCCATGACGTCATGGATCAGTTGTGAAAGGACCACAACTATAACCAAAATTTTGCGGTTTTAACCCAGCTCTTGACTTGTTTTTCACGAGCCGAAATGGCCGCAAACGTCAACAGTCAAAACATTTATTTGATTTCCCTGAATTATCAAGCTGTGACTGAAATGTTCAGGTGGAGGATATTGAAACATCCAATTTAATTTTAAATGGTGAGTTAAACTTATTTTTGTGTTGTTCTCCGAGTGTTTGTAACATTCATCAATCGATTCCTTTCTTTCCGATCAAAATTTTCGATTGTATTAATTCGAAATGGCATCCTCTCGAGATGACTATTTTTGTGTTCCTCGACTCAATGTAATTCATGGTCAAAGAAGAAAGAATCATCAACCACCTTAAGTTTTCATTTTTTCCAAAGCTGAATGAAAGTAAAGATAATTCGGAAACATCATCTGGCATGGAAATCGTTGATAGAAGAAAGGCCTGGATTTCATAAAGGTAAAATACAATATATTCAATTCAGAACAACTTCATGTCGATATGTTCCAGGAATAAATGAAAATGAAAGAATTTTGATGAAGAATGCTGTTCCTTCAGAGAAACTACCGAACACTTCTGCAGCTACCTACTCCACTTACCACACAAAGTGATATTCAAAGAGGGGGATCTGATTCAAAACCTGACAAAAACTAGATATACTGCTGAAGTTGATAAAAGCTAAAGTTATTCATATGATTACATTAATATTTTTCATTTCTTTATAGGTAGGTTGAACCAGCTGTGACATTTTTCATTCAGCTTGTATCATAAGCTGCTGTCATATAAAAATAAAATCATTTATATGTTATACATGTTTCATTTTCTTTAGGAATTCAAGTAAACTTTATTGGTTCATTTTGATCCACCAAGCAACAGATACTAAAATAACATCGAAATTATCCTCCAGGAACGATTTAAAGCACGATTTTATATCGTGATCCAAATGAAAAGTTCCTTCTCAAGAAATCTAACACAAAATTATTATAATTTCTTTGAATATTGTAGCTCTGCTCAATAGATATTCGTTCTCCACCACATTTCCACTGTTTACATACATAAAACTACTAGCTTGTACAGGTTCCAAATTTAACCGTTAGGGCGGTGGCATCTTCGCAGTAGTTCCCAATAGCAGTAATGCAAATTTTTTACCACGAATATCCATTATTAAGAATACAAAAATTTAACTGAACACTGTCAAAACCTTTGACCTTTATTCGAATCAAAAGTCAAAATAGTTTTCACACCGCAAAAAGGATTTGTATTATGTGGTTTAAACCGACGCATTCAAGCGACAATGACAGTGGTTATTGGTTGTGACGTCATTATATCCTTTGACACATAACCAATACGGTTAACCGCGAATAACCAAATCATTTTGGTTCATCGCTCGAAATTAATTTATGTCTAAAGACCAGAATTTCCATTGAATTCATACATGTCAATTAATGTATTTACGCTGATTTATTTTATTTATGGAATTGGAATAATCCTAGAATTTTCAATGTGACAATGGTCGACGATGAAATTATTCACAATCTTTTGATGGAAACAGATGGATATTTCATAAAAATCGAATGAGGGATCAGTACTATCATACCATGAAAAAACACAAAATTCTAATAATTAGGTGAGTAAATGAGTTTTTCCAATAACGTTTTTTTGAATTACCAGCAATGGTTACCCTGAAAAACAGATCTCTGTAAGAGATATATGTGTTCCACTTGCGAACAAAGTTCATGAGCATATTAGCACACAGATAAATATTTGAATGCCTACATATTTTTACCTGAGTTAAATCTGCAATGTTTCGGTTTGATGAGGGAAATCTATGGTTAAAATTAATGCACAACTCAAAGACTCACCCCGTATATTAGCTCGAAACATCTTACATTCGTATAGTCTTTGTGGATGAGACTAGTTGAAACACGAGATTGTTTTGAGCTGTGAAAAATCTTGTTGACCAGAGATTAAGGATTTCCATTTTGTCATATAGTACTGGATTATTGTTTGGAATTCTTCGAATTAAAAAATATCTCAGCTAGATTGAGAATCTTTTGCTTTACACTTTTTACGATTGCCACCTTCTGTGATGTTGTGTGTACGAAATTGAAATGTAATTTTCGTTTACCTTCATCTCATTTGTAATATGTACTTCAATACATCATTCACTCTACTTTCATGGATTGACATGTCAATATTATTAATCATAAATAAATGAAGATGAAGGCTATATGAGAGCCTAGGATAGATAGAACAAATTTGACCAAGTTTTTAAAAACTGATTCTGCTAAGATAGGTGAAGGTGGGTTGCCCATAGCCAATTCTCCGCTTGTGCGTGAAATGTTCCGAAAGAAAATTTGTTTCAAAAAAATTAGGCATTTTTTTCTGAATTGTGTTGACAATAAGAGCACCAGCATTTTCCAATTATTCTTCATGTTTTATCATGACTGGATTAGTCATTTCTGAGTTGTTCTGGAAACACCAACGATACCGAGAATAAAACCATAAATTTGACTATTTTTTCCAATATCTCCAAACTTAAGTGCGAATTTTCTCTGAAATTTGATGGATTGTATCAGAAATCAAAAAAGATGGCACAACTGTCAAATATTAAGTTAGAGAAACATGCCAAATCCTGTTGAAACCTGACAAATAGCTAAGAAAAAACTTCATTCACTAACCTTTCGATCCCAACAAAATTCTTGAATTATTTGCCAATAAATGGGGTGAATACCCCCCATGTAGTTAAGCCAGCTACCAATTTTTAATGCTATCACTCGGATAGTTTCTGAGATATAGAGGAAATAATCTCAAAAATTTAAATAACTATAGCTTCGACACCATTCGGCCGATTCGACATTTTACGAATGTAACCGCCACATTCTGATGTGCGATATATTCTGAAAGTTTCAACTCGCTAGCTTGCTCATGACAATTCTCCTTAATGTTGGGAGGGCTATTGAATTGTTGTACCTGTGATTCCCATTCCAAACGCCCAAAATATGTAAAGTCAGTCGTGAAGTTCTTTATTGAAAAAACCTGAATTCAGATTAAGTTGTTGTATGAATTGGAATATCGTCAATAACTTCCATAATGTTACCTCAGATGGTAGTCGTCTTCTCTCTTCTGTTCTTGTGTAGTTAATATTAAATTTTGTCTAAAACGGAAATTCTGTCTGATATTTAAAGAATCCAAATTTTAATAAATCAAGAATCAGAAGTCGTCGAAGTGAACAATTCAAAATATTCGAATAAATCGTGTGAATTTAATTTCACATATATGTGGATGTCCAATTTCAACAGTTTATTCAGAAGATATGTGAGTCGTTATGGAAATTCTAATCCTCATATGGCACAGAAGAGTAAATATTATTTTTTTATTTGCTGAAGATTACCGATGTTTTATTGATTGTCTAATTTCGATGAATACACGGGCCCAAACTTCTTCCTAGAATTGCAATTATTTCACTTTATACAGGAATCGTCTGTTTTTCAAAATGCGCAAGTAATATTCTGAAGGCGTTTGTTTATTTTTAAACTGTTATCCTTATGAGGTGTTGATTTTCTGATGAATTCTCTAACAGGGGAAGATACAATGTATCTACCTTATTTGGAGGAAAATGATGAGGTGCTTCAATATGCTGAGTTCCGAAGATAAGGTGCCAAGGACCTATTTATATAATGCCTTTTAAATAACTTCAATTGCCGATTTCACATTTGCAGTATTAATCCTAACGAATGATAACTCCGTCATTGTTCGTATATTTGGTAGAGTTATTCAAGTTGCATAATTTCGCATCAGAGCGACTTTTTTTTGCACATCCATACCCAATTTATTTACCAACAAATCGTCAGTAATATTGGTGCGCCTAGATATAACGTAGGTTAATATTTACATGAAATTTTGTCTTGAATACTTTCAACATCAGGTTATAATGTGAAAAGAAAATGCTAAGGAGATGATTGGTAATATTGAAGTACTTGAAGAATACGAACTCAAATATATAGATGTGGTTTCTATTTTTACGAATATATCAAAATAACTAGTAATTGAGATAATTAATAAGAGATGGAGATATATTAGCAACTATCCTAAATAGAGTTACCTTTGTATCCTTGGTTGACCTGTGTTTTGAAGTGGTAATATCAGTTTCGAAAATAAGTATTACAAACAAAAGGACACTCGCCCTGCAATGGGTACTCCTGTGAGTCCTACTTTAGCATATTTGGTTATGAACGATTTGTTCGAATTTGTCAGGGTTAGGTTAGATTTAGAGGTGCGGCTGATATTACTTTTCGTTGATAATACTTTAGTGTTGATTCCGTCTAACAGGGGACAGGCTGTTGTAAACTTATTTAATTCCTACCATCAGAACATCAGACATACTGAAGAGAATGGAACTAATATTTTTATTGCCCTTTTGTA
Source organism: Myrrha octodecimguttata (assembly GCA_958510865.1). Taxonomy (NCBI): domain Eukaryota; kingdom Metazoa; phylum Arthropoda; class Insecta; order Coleoptera; family Coccinellidae; genus Myrrha; species Myrrha octodecimguttata. The sequence goes on from OY294060.1 coordinate 20,767,958, forward strand.
GTTCTCAGTGATTAGAAATGGTCACAAACTCACAACAAAATGATAAACCAAAGAAATTAATTCTAATTAAAGAATAAACCACGGTAGCAACCATAGTATTACACACAAGATTAACATGGCTAATAATCTGGTGCAGAAGGCATTTTCACTGAGTGATGTGAAGTTTCAACCAAGATAACATGAAGATAATATAGAAAAAGTCAGTAAGATTCTAATTGATGACAATTACCCGAAATCTATGATGAAGCGTATTCTGAATGCTAGCAAGAATTCATTTCAAAGATTGGAAAATCGTGGAACTGGCAATAGTCCAGTGAGCAATGAGAATCCGGAAGTCAGGCAATACTGTAAGTTTTCAGTATTTCACGGTCTATCATATAGAATTGCTAGAGTATACATCGATTTGAATGGTTGGTGCGCTCCTAAATCCATTTCTTATGTACAATGCTAAAACACAGAAACCATAAAAATATCTTATACACAGCTGAAACATAAAACTAGTTAAAAACATCGGAATTATTTTTTTTGAAGTGCCTTGTGATTATTGTATTAGGGCTCATGTAAGACAGACAAAACACCTTGCAAAAGACAGACTTAGACAGCAACGAACTGACGTGAACAACGTGAAAAACGAATTAAAACTGCTTCAACATCACATACCTACGAAGAGGGCCATAAATTTGAATTTATTAAAAGAGATATACCTGATAGGGAAAATAATACTTATCGTAGAAATTTTAGTGACATGATACATATTACTCTCAACAAAACAGTAAATGTCAGGGAAGACATAAACAAACTAAGTGTTATTCATAAAAGTTTATTATGGCTCCTAAGAACTTGATATCATGTATGCGCACATTCATAAATATAATTAATTGCAGTTGTTTGGTTACGCATATCCCCCGTTATCTAGTTTTCACTGTTTCCATTTCTTGGTGACATTGATTAGGAAGAAAGTTTTGAAATTATTTACATTTCGTCATCTAATGAAAAGAGCTGTCAGATAAAAGTATCTTAGTTACTTCACAGTAACTTAGATACTTGAAAGTATCTAAGTTACAGTTAGTTCCTTTTTTTTGGCAAAAAGTAACCAGTATCATAGATACTTTTCAACAGGAACTGTATCTTGTAACATAAAGTTCCTTTATAGACCAGGGTAAAAGACTTTAAAACTGATCAAAAGTAAAAGAAAATAATACTAGAATGAAACCCATCAGAAAAGGAGGAGAATAGAATGAAAATTAAAGGAAAAATAATTTACGGGCCATCTGAGGTTGGGAAGTGAAAAGTGGTGAGCTTCTAATGGTAAAAAACGGCCCATCTCGATTTCCGACAAAACTACAAGTCCTATGAAAAAAAGTCAAATCACAAAGATATAGGTAATAAAAAAGTCTACAACTTTTGTATGTACTTTTTTCACATCACCTCGAAATTTATGTGAAAATTTCAAGAAACCAAGTTTTTGGTATTTTATTTTTATCTTCCACAAAAAATTTCTATTTTTCACGAAATTTGGTGAAAACTTACTTCTTCATGTTCCAGATACACTGTAATTCATTTGATTTTAAATATTAATTTTTTCACCTTATTTTGACTTAATATCGAAAAAGTATCCTAATTTTTAATCGAAAATTCTCGTGTCAAGATATCAGCTTTTTTCAAAAAGTCTTTTTGTTCGTTGGAATCTCTTTTTTTTGATGGTGAAAAAAAATAACTACCAAATGTAACTATTTTCAGAAAATTCAAAGAATTGAAAAAACACTCGAATTCAATTCAATTTTTCAATCTTGTTGTGAGAAATGAGAGAGTCATCGAAATACTTCGAATTTTGATCCGCAAATAGTCTCAAACGACTAGGTTTGACTCGCTGGTTAAGAATTTTTCCGGCTGTGAATAGTGTTATTTTTGGCAAGAAATTGGAGGCATGATATTCACCGTATCGATCGAAGCTTATTTTTTGAGGATATCGCGTTATATTTCAGTTTTTTCTGGGTCTTTATCCTCAATATCTAAAACAGAATTAAGAAAGTCTCGAAAAAGGCAATAATCGAAGGAAAAAATTGCGAATTTCCTCGTTTGTCTGATGAAGAAGTCAAATTAAAACTCTGAAACGTTACAGTTCACTTCGTTGATCCTTTGGATCGTTCCAATATTGTTCATCAGTCAACTATTTTTCTTAACCTGGCCTTGACAAAGAGTTCAATTCTCAGGAGCGTTTACTATAAATGGTCATTTTATTTAATTTTAAATAGTTCTGTTACAGGTACAGGGAGTGAGAACCCAGACTAAACACCTGAATAATTATACCCTATATACATGTACATATAGAGGAACTTAAGCATTTTCATATATTTTTTGAAAAGGAACTTAAAGATACGTATCTAAGTTCCTTTCCTCGAACAGTATCTAGATACTCAAAGTAACTTCGGATACTCTATCAAAAAGTAACTTATCTAGTATATAGATCCTTTTTCTAAGTATATCTGACAGCTCTGCTTATGTCAGATCCTATCAATATTCCGAATTTTTCTTCGATTTCTCGAATAACGAAGGAGGAAGGTTTGTCTTGTTAGAGTGCTGAATATCTGTAGTAGATAAAATGAATACAATTTGAAATGATTTCATATAGATTCATTAAAAAGATGAATAACAAATTCAAAGAAAGCATATCATTTTGTTGATACAACTGAACGTTCATTTTTTACTGTTTATTTTTTTGTCCTATGTATGTGCAATTACATTGAAATATTTCATATTTATATAGTTCTGAATTGTTTGTGTTTACTGTATTTTGTGAGTTAGTTAGTCATATTCATGAATTCTTCAGTTTTAATAAAGGCACGAAGGGTATTGGAACGTAGGTGAACATGCTATGTGAATAATCAAAATAATTTAACATTGTCCACTTGCCTGATAGAATTTTCTCCGATTGAATGAACATGGACGGAACTGATAGTAATAACATATACACATATTTGCCGAATTTATGTATACTTAATCAACTCAGTACAGTGGAAACATAATTATAAAATAAAAAAAGTAACCAACTTCAACAAATTTAAACATTTGAATCCTTAAAACTTGAGCCCATCTATCGAGTTTGCTAGGTTAAAAGTCAATGAAGGTATTTGCTGTATCCAGCTCCGTAGGCAAGTCCACTGTAGGAGAAAGCTGGTGAAGCGTAAGATAATGCTGGTGCAGCATAACTTCCAGCATAAGCAGTTCTTAAAGCTGGTGTGCCGTAGGTCAAGGTGGAGTGAGAGTAGGCAGCCTTGATAGATGGAATTCCGTAGGATAGAGCTGGGGCAGCGTAGGAGATGGCTGGGGAGGCAAGAGCTTGAGCAGCGTAAGAGATAGCTGGAGTGGCGATTGGGTAAACAGACTTGGAAAGTTTGTTATTGAAGGAATATGATGTAGCTGCTGGGAAAGCTTTGGAAATGAATGGAGTGTGAGTTAAGGTTGAGGCAGCATATGAAATCGCCGGAGAACTATAATGATAGGCTGGAGCAGTGATAACTGGAGCAGCAGCGATACCGTGAGTTGAGTAGGCAACAGGTGGGGTAGAGTAGGAAAGAGTTGGAGCAATTCCTCCCAGATAACCAGCATTGACACAGGCCATAGCGGCAAGAAGTACAACGATCTGAAAAACAATAAATTATGAATTAACCTCTAAACCCTTCAATGTTCGCAAGGATATCTCAAATGTGAATAATTATTTTCTGCAGTTACATGAAAGTAGGAAGCTATCAAATTTAACAATTTTACTAACAATCACCCACAGAAAACTTTCAATCTCAATCTTGTTGTGAGAAATGAGAGAGTCATCGAAATACTTCGAATTTTGATCCGCAAATAGTCTCAAACGACTAGGTTTGACTCGCTGGTTAAGAATTCTTCCGGCTGTGAATAGTGTTATTTTTGGCAAGAAATTGGAGGCATGATATTCACCGTATCGATCGAAGCTTATTTTTTGAGGATATCGCGTTATATTTCAGTTTTTTCTGGGTCTTTATCCTCAATATCTAAAACAGAATTAAGAAAGTCTAGAAAAAGGCAATAATCGAAGGAAAAAATTGCGAATTTCCTCGTTTGTCTGATGAAGAAGTCAAATTAAAACTCTGAAACGTTACAGTTCACTTCGTTGATCCTTTGGATCGTTCCAATATTGTTCATCAGTCAACTATTTTTCTTAACCTGGCCTTGACAAAGAGTTCAATTCTCAGGAGCGTTTACTATAAATGGTCATTTTATTTAATTTTAAATAGTTCTGTTACAGGTACAGGGAGTGAGAACCCAGACTAAACACCTGAATAATTATGAGATTAGGCTCTTTCCATTGATGGGAAAACTCCGCCCAACAGTTTGGGTTCACAACAATCACAGATTTATCATGTTATAAATGTAAATTCGTTGTAATATGTAAGTGAACATTTCTGTGAAAGTAGTGGAATCAAGAATGATTCGCGGATTGAGTCCTCAAATTTGTGGTTGATGTATTTTATAATTCGAAATCTATTCGCCAGTTTTTGCATAAATCTTCAAGGCAAACTTTTTCCACCATATATCGGTTTTCACAAGTTATGGGGTATACTTTCAGTCCCAAGGCTGACTGTGGAACACCATAACTGAAAAATGTACATAGAGACTTGATATTCATGGAGAAACTTGGGGCACAATTACGAAGGTGGAATTCGTTTAGGGGATCCTCACGCAATTTGCGACAATAAATAGTAAACCAAATCACAATCAAGAAAAAAATAATTGGAAGAAAAAAATATTCTTTCGGCCACATAACTATCTGGGAAGATATTGTGTTTATGGTCGAACAAATAACTGATCGTAAAACTGGTTTCCGATCGGCTAAAATATACATTTATACATGTATATTGATATACAACTACTGCGTTGTGCTGGTCGAAGTTTCCCGAAAGTCCCTCTAATTTATCCAGAGATCATAAATGCAGAATTTTCTTTTCAACCTAGAGTGACAAAATTTGTGTTACCTTTGTGCCTTTAATATTTACACGGAATTTCGAAGGGGGTTCCCGAGGAATCGCGAAACTGAAACTAAAGTTAGCACAGCACTTTCGATTTTTCGTAATGAAATTATATATGCCAAAACTTGTGATATACAACAGAAGTTTCTTGCCGTTGAATTGTTCACAAAAATCCTGCTATTTTTTCAAAAAAAAATTTTGGAAGAAAGTTAATAGTAAACCAAATCTCAATCAAGAAAAAATTATCGGAGGAAAAAATATTTTTTCGGCCACATTACTATCCAGGAAGATATTGTGTTTATGGTCGTTCAAATTACCGATCGATAACATACAATCTCTCGGAAGAAACAACTTTGAAACGATATTTGTTGGTTAGGACCTCGATTACGAAGGCCATCCATCCAATGGTTCTACAGATATACTCATTCAAAATTTTATTTTCTCGATATTCCCAAAAATACAGTTTGGATTGATTTGAACTGTTGAACTTGATTGCAAGTTATTTTCTGGGAGCTTCATACAGAATTTCATGAGGACTCTATGTAGAAAAGATCGCCGAATCTTTCGATAAAAAGGTTAAGTTGGGATTGGTGGGGTAAATTTCTGAAAAGATGACCGCTTTGGCAACAAATAACAGGATTATAATGAAATTTCGCCCAAAGTTGTGCATCAGCATTTTCTAAGTATATATAAATATTTATCCGAAAGGTGAATCCGGATCAAACTGAAATCTGAGATGCGGCTGTTAAGTATAGAGTTCCATTCCTGTGCAAAGTTTTGTCAAAATCTGGTGAATAGTTCTCAAAAAAAATAGTTCAAAAAATAAAAAAAAAATTGAATTCTCAATTCAATCGTCATAGGATCCGAACATAAGTATGCTATTGTTTGCGCGTCAGTATACTCCAGCTAACAGAAAAGTTTGAATTCGACGGCTTCTATATTTCCCGGGATATTCATGAAATAATCTCAAATGTTCTAATAACTTCAATTTCGAAACCACTGGCCAGGCAGAATCGATTTTGACACCGGATTCGTCAGCGAGTTTAGTCTAACCGTTAGAGATCATTTTCGGTTCAAAATTAAAACATCACATACATTTGGACGAAACGAAAGCACGCCGTTCCTCAGAAAATTAGCACAAAAATCAGCTTCAAAAACATTCCGTGTGGCCAATAATCAATTAATTTTAGGGGGATGAAAAAATTGATACTTACTTTCAAAGCCATTTCTATTGCTCCTGGTTGTTTCACAACTGAATTTGTGGAGTTATACCCTCGTTAGATGATGGTCACCTTTTATATAGATAAAGTATAGGGATTCCACGATTGGAGGGGACAAAAACTGTCCGATTGTTCACCCGTTTACGAAAATATATCGATACGATTTTTTACGACCCGAGATAAATCTTGAATGAATCTTGTTTTTTCAGAGCAGATCTAAATCTATATACCAAATATTGATCGAACGAAATATCAACTTCTTGAGTTTATTGATTCCATCCTTCGTGAAATCTACATATTGACCTTTCGTTTGAAACCTTGATCACAGATGAACTTTAGAAGTTGGAATACAAGATGGCAACTGGAATGGAATGAGAGACATTAAACTATCAAAACTTCTGTCACAGTTTTCTCGAGTAAATAATCATGAATTAGCTGTTGGCTCTAGGTGAATATTGTCTACCTCTTCAAACAGTAACTGTTATGTTTGGTGAGGAATATTTCATTGGAATTTCGGAATTCAATTTTGTTTGTCCCCAAATACAGGGTGTTCGATAAACCTTAAACAACATTCCTACTGGTGATTGACTGGGTCATGAGTAATCAGAATATTGAAAAATTTGTCTGTTATATTCTCGACATTTTCGAGATGGTGGATATTTTAGTAATTAGTGAAATATCGCTACCTTGGCTCGATGTTTTAGTATCTGAATTGGTACGGGTTCGAAACTTTTTTACTGAACATTGATAGGAAGGGATGGTTTTCAGATGTATGAAACAATTTTCAAGAATTGATATACCTTATTCTGTGAAAAATGCGCATAAAATAAGTCTAATCACAATTGTTCTTGTGTGTTAAACGCGCTTTTCTGAAGAAACTCATAACCAAATTCACTACAAAATATGCGCACCTTAGCTTGTCTCCGAAATTGTATGAAACATACTCTCATAACATTTGGAAAGTGTGATATTTCCAGTGCAAGAAATCCACATCTCACAATTCGAAAAAAGGTATTCTATTGCGAATGTATCGAGATGAAATGATGGAATTATGATTATTATTAATGAATTCATTGCTTGAGAATATTCCGACAAATGAAAAAGCAATATCAATTCTTGTTTCAATTGATATCTACAGGCCAGAGTTTCAGTGAATAAATTCCACTATTGAGTTTAAGAAAAAAAAGTTTTTCAACTGTTCTGATGCCGAAAAGGCATATACTTTCAGGTGGACCGTTTTAGAATATGCTTCGCAACTGCACTGACGATACTCTGACTGTCCATGTGGATACACTTTCTCAATTGTTTTTCCATGTCAAATGTATTTAAATTTAACTACAGCGTTAAATCATTAAATATTACGAATTTTTCTATGATACCTCCACATAATATCTTGAGATATTGATATGTTACGATATAGTGTTATTATTATCAACGTACTAGTATGAAGGATAAATTCAATTATTGTATCAACTGACATATAATGATCGAAGTAAAAGACTTGAGAAAACGGTAACATAATGAAATACTATACCAACATCACACTAGACAAAGTTTTTCATCTTCTATCTTTCGATTTAGAATCATCAGTAGCATTTATTTCATATTATATGTCAAAATCTCACCACGGGTATTCACAGGTACCTGATTACAACTGGACTAAGCTAACCTAGAACCTCTGGCAAGCTTGTCAAACTTTCAAAGAGTACAAATGAAATAAATCACATTATTGGTTTAGAGTCTCCACTCCATTATACTAGTGGATATTTAAGACCTAACTTTTATCGAACGTGTGGTTCAATACTAACTACTGATTTTGCAATCCAAACTGACCCATCTTTCAGAAAAGTAGCCATAGTATTTCTGGCCCGTAAGTACTATAATATTTGACTCTAATATACCGCGTACAATAGACGAGACATCCTAGAGCAAACCTACTGGACCCAGATCAATAAACTAAAATCTTAAATTCAGAAAAATCTACTTGATAAAATCTATCAATATAACAATTAAAACTACAATTCTCTCTGTAGCTGTTCACATAACATATTTCGATATTGGTTGGAAAAACACGTGGTAAGTTTTTGACATATAATGTAGAATAAATGCTACTGATGATTCTAAGTCGAAAGATAGAAAATGAAACACTGTGTCTAGTATTATTTTTAGATTGTATTTCCTTAGGTTAGCCTTTTCTCAATTTTTAACTTCGATCATTGTATGCCAGTTGATAATAAAATTTTCTCATTGAAGACGTAGTACGTCGAAGAAAATAAAAGTATATCCTGAGATATCAAATCAGTATCGAAAGATATTATGTAAAGGTACTACAGAGAAATCTGTATTTTTAATTGTACAACTAAAATCTCCTGATTAACTTTAGTTGGGCTGCTTCTTAGAATAAGTATAATATAAGCAACAACTGCAACTGACATTATCAACAGGATCTCAGAGAATCGTTGTGAAGGAAGCAAAATAACGTTATTTATATAATCCTTTTTAAAAGAATATTTAGGAAAGGATAGAAAACAGTTAAATTTTTTCCTCTACTTCGTAGCTTTTTATAATTATTTTAGACATTTTATTCCGATAAATTCGCAACAGAATACTTTTCTCGTCAGAATGGTCAAAGTTAAGTAAGACCAGAATATCTCCGCATTCTCTTGCAACGTAAATATCACCCTCTCCAGAAGTAATCAGAGTATATTTCATGCGAATGTGGAGACTGACAAGAAAGGCGCATATTTTTCTAGAGAATTTTACATTCACATGGTAAAAAGTTCGTTTATAAAATCGGTTCAAATTTCCGATAATAAAATAGGTAAAATTTAAATTTGTCATTTCATCCCTATTTTTCGCAGAATCGTAACAATTTTTGAAAATTATTTCCTACATCCAAGAATTAGTACTAATCAGCAATGATCAGTGGAAAAAGTTTTCAAATCAGCACCAGTTTAGTGATATGGTATCCAAGACGTGGAGGAAAGGTAGAGATTTTTACTTATTTCCAAAATCCTCATTATCTCGAAAACGATGAAAATTTTACTTACAAATTGAATACTGTTTAGTGTTTACCGGACAACATATTGGAAGATGAGTAACAACAATAAATGCCTACGCATTGTCGGGTTGCGGAGAAAAAATTCTCATTTGATGCTCCCGACAGATGTAAGTAAACTTCGATTAGATTCATTAGTAGGTATGTAGAAGAATTCGTTCTTACCTGAGGTGATCATTGGAACTATTGTAGCTTGGTTGAGAATTTCAGTTGATTAATCCTGAATTTCGGATTGATTCATCATAATATAATCTTGCACAAATTTTAAACTTTTTTCAATATATTGATTCAGCAGCAGAGATGGTATACTGTCGATAATATGTATAAACATTACAAGCAAATCCTTGCTGCGCTGTCAATTCTTACTCAACACAATATGTTTTCAGATAATAAAAACAGAAAACTGTTTCTTACAGAAACAAATTTGTAATATTTTTGGCAGCCATATCTACGAATGAAAAATTTTTTACTCTTGAAGGTTATTAATGATTGGGTCACGAACTTTTACACGGTTGTTTAAATTCATTGTTAAAGCGTTCCTCCATTCTCATATTGACCCTTACAAAAGCAGCTTCACTCACATACTGATGGACAGAAATATTCGGTGATCTACGTTTTATATGGACCTGAAAAAATTCTACATCAACTTTCAAGATATCAGTTTCAATCAAGTACAATAGTTCAATTCTATCCGATCTGTATTTTTGGGATCGTTAATACAAGAACTATTGAACGGCATAACTCAGAGAAATATCTCAGGGACACGAAATTTGCAGAGTAGGTTTGTACCTTAGTTACGAAGACCGAATTTATGACAGGCTAAATTCCACCCAATAATTCTGCAGACATAGGCTGGCAGCTTCATTAGAAGATCGCCAATTGAAAAACATTTGAGAAAAGAAAATGTATTTTTTGATAATCGTATCGCACAAATTTACATACCAGCATTTCAAACCTACTTCCCAAGTTTCATTGTCAACAGAGAAAAAATCTGAAAAGGCACTGAACTGAGGTTAAGAACCTCTGTATAATCAAGTACCTCAACAATATAGTGGATAATGGCTTTAGATCTGACCGTTCAACCGATATAGTCTATATAGATTTTGTTAATTATATTTATGAATCTCTGGACAACGGCTTGTATGTAGCAGGTTAATTTTTTGAGTCATCAAGAGCATTCGACAGTTTACCATCAACCATTTCAATTTATCATTGACAAGTGTTATAAGCTGGGAATTCGGGATGTATATTTGGATTGGCTCCGCAATTATCTCGAGGGTCGATCCATGTTTGTTAAAATTGAAAACTCTTTTTCTCATATACAGGGTGATTCATTAAGGGTGGCCACCGGCCGTATCTCGGGAACCGTTCATCCCATAACTTCCGGAAAAAAATTCTAATGACAAAATCGGCCCCTAGAAAATGATTAAAAATATTTTTAAGTTCGTAGTTCCCCACTAGAGGGCGCAATCTATCACTTGTAAAATATAATCTCATTTTTTACGAAATATTCTCCAGCTGACAGTGGTAAAGGAAAATAAAATAAAAAAATACTCATCCTATTCAACAACTTTTGTTTGAGTAATTTTTCCATATTTCCTTTCTTTTAGTGTTGAGATGGAAAAACTTTTCTTCACAAAAAAAACACTCTCACTTCTGTATGCGTGAACCGATTTTCACGTAATTTGATTTTATTCGAAGGCCATCAAAAGCAGATTGCAGAAAAATATGACAACAACATACCGGGTGATCCAATTAAAAACTACATGCTGTTTTATGTCACTTCACCCTATTTGCGCGTTTTACTGGAGAATTTCAAATGCAATGCTATGATTCTAACCGACTGAGAATAAGCTAAGCATTATCACCTATTTATTTGTTAAAACCGCAGACAGATACCTCCAGTCATTCCGAAGATATTAACATTTTTGTAAATTTTGATGAGTGTTGATCAACCCTGTGAGCTTGAAACAACAAGGAAGTGACTTTAGTCATCGTGACAATGCAGCAAAATACTAAACACACATGAAATAACAATAATACGATAAAATGAAACAAAAATTAGCAACAACGAAAATATTTGAACAAAAAACAACCCTTATACATAATCATTTCAAATATTCAAAATGTCTACCATTTTTTTCTATACATAAATTAAGTCTTTCTTCAGTTGATACTGGTCACAGTTTCAGCTGCCTGTCGAAATCTATTTTTCATATACTCACTTGTAGTTGGGAGTGTTCGGAAAACTAAGTCTTCATTCTCCCCCAAAAATAAAATCTAATACTGTGAGGTCGAGTGATCTTGCTGGAAAAATAATTTGAATAGCAATATCTTCTAAAAGATTTCGAAAATTTTCCGTAAAAATTTCAAGCACCTTTGTCCCGTTAGGATACTATCGAAGAAAAATGGTCCGAAAACTGTTCCATCAAAAATTCCGCACCACACATAAACACTCCAGCGATTCTGATTATTGACTTATCTTTGCCAATATGGATTGTTAGATGATCAGTAGTGGCTGTTGTGTAAATTTACTTTACCATTGCTAGAAAAAGTAGCCTCGTCAGTCCATAATATTCTATGGACTAAGTTAGGTTCGACGTTAAGCCTTCGTTTCAACCAATTGCAAAAGTCCTGTCGTCTCTTTCAATTCTTGGTGCAAGACAACATGATACGGATGCAGTTTATGGTCCTTTAGTATCCTTTGAACTAGCGAATAATTCGATCCCAAATCACTTGCAATTTTTCGGATGCTCAGATGTAATTCAGCATAAACATAAGCCAAAACTTTTATGATATTATTAGCTTCTACGTTTTCCATTTGTCCTTCCAACATATTGAACCTTCCAAGTTTGTAACAGTCTTCGTGTCAATATTTTGAATACTTTTCTGGAATGACGACGTCTTTCAGGATATCGTATCGGGTATTCCCTTTCAGCTACTGCATTTTCTAAACATTCAGCATAAACATTAAGCATGTCATATGCTTCTCCGTTTGAATAATTAGGCCTCATAAACTAGTAGTTTGCAATCGACCTAAATTAATTTTACAGCTATAGAAACCGAGAACAAACAGTAACGCCCAAGCTTACTGGATCTAGATCAGCTTGTTTTGTGAATGACATACATTTTTGATAAGTTTCTTCTTTCATTTGATTGTTTAGATGATGAAATAACTCTAATCCTCCTGAATTTCACAGGGTTGATCAACACTTATCGAAATCTGCAAAAATGTTAATATCTTCGGAATGACCGGAGATATCTGTCTGCGGTTTTAACAAGTCAATAGGTGATAATGCTTAGCTTATTCTCAGTTGGTTAGAATCATAACATTGCATTTGAAATTTTCCAGTAAAACGCGCAAATAGGGTGAAGTGACATAAAACAGCCTGTAGTTTTTAATTGGATCACCCGGTATGTTGTTGTCATATTTTTCTGTGATCTGCTTTTGATGACCTTCGAATAAAATCAAATTACGTGAAAATCGGTTCACGCATACAGAAGTAAGAGTGTGTTTTTTGTGAAGAAAAGTTTTTCCATCCCATTACTAAAAGAAAGGAAATATGGAAAAATTACTCAAACAAAAGTTGTTGAATAGGAAGAGTATTTTCTTATTTTATTATTCTTCACCACTGTTAGCTGGAGAATATTTCGTAAAAAATGAGATTATGTTTTACAAGTGATAGATTGCGCCCTCTAGTGGGGAACTACGAACTTGAAAATATTTTTAATCATTTTCTAGGGGCCAATTTTGTCATTAGAATTTTTTTCCGGAAGTTATAGGATAAACGGTTTCCGAGATACGGCCGGTGGCCACCCTTAATGAATCACCCTGTATATGGCGTTAATTTGGTTGTGATAAAAAATCAGTCCTAAGGCCACTTCTGTTCTTATTATTTATTAATGATCTTTCTGGAATTTTGAGAATGACGTTTGTCTGTTCATTCACCTGTCGGGGTCCTCCATTAACCAGCCAATTTAATGCGACTATTTATAATAATCATAAGATTTTTGTGCGCTTGACGCTCATCCAGGGCGCATTCATATCATATGGATTCAAAACAAGGGCGCAATTTGACAATTTGTCACAGGCGCTAAAATCCTAAATCCAACTCTGCTTCGGTGCCAGTTACTCTCAGTTGAAAGGATAATAGAAAACATTATATCAGCATAAGCGCTGTTTTATTGTGAACACTCACAGAGTTGTCTGCAGAAAATTCGCTCCTAATAGAGTTTTGCGAATTTTCAAAAAAACTCAAAAATTTTAAATTCTTCATTGTATATATTTCCTAAAACAGTTACTTTTTTTGTAAAACGTGGTATGGTATCCCACAAAATCGAATGCTGCTTAAGTTAGGTCAGCTTCATGATATTCACATTTTTCCACAAAAAGCTAGCTTTAACGAACAATTTTTAAAACATCAATAAAACTCATAGAACCATACGCACCTCACATTAAACACTTGTCATCTATTTTTATCACAACGATACCGAACTATTCATGTTTTCGATGCAATTTAATATAATAAGTCATTAGCTACTCCAAAATAACGCGTACCTACTGTTTACAATATGTTTACGTACCGCGCTGTCTTATAGTCAGGGTACCATCAGACACGACTGAAATGTTCGGTCCTTTATTATTACTTATTATAGTACACTTAAATCTCTCTGGCACTCACTTCCACACCCGTTGAAATTTAAATCTTTCAAATTCTCAAACCTCTATTAGGACCGAATTTTATGCCGACAACCCTACATCACCGTGTTCACAATAGAACAGCGCTTATGCTGATATACATTTTTTTCTATTATAATATCGAGTGAAACTAATCGACATACCTGTTCAACAACCCTTCGTCTGGACGTCTCATACGTTTCATACTTTAAGTCCAGTATAGAATTTTCTTATTATTTTGATGTAACATTTAATGAAAAATCATTTTTTGAAAAATAATCAAAAATATTCTATCCAGGATTTTTTTGGTAACCCGTTTTTAATATATTTTCTCATAAACTAAATTTATTATAAAATAAGTTTTATTCTATTATCAGCTCGGTGAAGGTCGACTTAGGTTCGGATCTTCTATTGCACTCTAAGAAATTTTCGAACACCAGTGAACACCATTCAACACCAGATAACACCTGGAGTATTTCCTCACAGGTCCTGATCTTTCAGTGCTATTTCTCACTGTACGAAATAACACCGAGATTCATTCTTAGCAAGGTGTATTTCATGATTTAAAAATTGTTGCTTTTCTGATGATCCGTGATCAGGGTTCACACCAGAAGAGTTTAAATTTAATAATCTTTAAAGTGTGAGTTATCACTATATCAGTGTGATTTAAAACTCGTTCAGTGTGATTTCAATTACCTGCTCAGTGTTATTTACCACCGAAACAGTCGAAGAGCACACATTCGCAGTGTAAAGTATGAATGTGGTTCAGTGAGATTTAACAATGATATGGAGTGAATTTGTAGTTCTGCGGTGCTACTAAAATTACATATATTAGTGATTTGAAGCTCATAGAGTTTGAATTTGCACTGACTTTGTGTGATTGTAATTCAGTAACTTACCTTCAACTCATCGAGTTTTCATAATGCCTTATTAAATTATGATTAAGAGAGCACTGATTATAATTCTTCTATTTATCACTGAAATATGAAAATGGGTTTTTCGAAAACAAAAATCAGTTAAAATGAATTTATTCACAAATAACAAACCTTTCACAAAATCAATAGATTATTGCGATATATATGTTGCCCTTTTCGAGGATTCAATAACTGATCTCAATGTTCCATATGAAGGACCAATTTATTCTGGAGATATCAGATTTTGGGAATTCCTTTCCTAGTCTCAGATGAACTCTTGTCTGATGATTGAATTTGTGGTGCGAATGGCAAAGACAGCTGAAATATGGAATAGAAAATAGAAATATTGATTTTGAAGGTAATTGTCGATTTCAATGAAATAAAGATTGCTGTTGAAAGTTCCGAGCGCAGGCATTTTCAATAATGACGACTCACCTGATGAAGAACAACCAATTTCTCCAGAGCTTTCTGAGGTGGCACAATATTCTGGATTTCAGTTTCTTCATATGGCTCAGGAGGACTTCGTTTGTTTACAGCCAGAAAGATCAGTATAGCTGCATGACTATAACCAATGTTGTCAACAAATATAAAGGCGCTGTATCTGTTTCTGTTTTGAATCTGCAAAATTGTTTCTTCTTTTTCAGTGGAAAAGCCTTTAGACTCATTCATATGAGGAGTAATCATCAGACGACATTCCTGTTCAATCTGAAATGAGATCTTCAAATTAACTACTAGAATATACTCCACCCTTCGAACGCATATGAAATGGTGAAATCGTGAAATGAAATTTGGTTCGAAATTTCTCAATTGAAAAACTTTTTAAATTCGATTTTGCTTATTTCTACAGAATAAAATAATTAAATTCCTAAGCCCAGTCGAATCTAAAAGTCTGAATCAGTATCTGAAATTGTATGTTTTCTGTAATCAAAATTATTGTTTCACAGTCAGCCAATCTGATATACGCCCTGAGTAATTTTTGGCGACCAATGCATAAATGCAAATAAAAAATCATATACCAACCCATTACTTCCTAATGCCCCCCAAACTGCTTCATCCGGATCGATTCGTTTCAATGGTCGTAAATGCTGGCTTTCATTGGGAGAACTCATTTGCATAATTAACTGATGGACTTAATATTTCGTAAAACGTTTAAAAAAAAGCATCGGGAAACCAACAAAGGTACATGCAAATCCAGGAAATCATACTCACTTGCAAAATGTATGTAGATATGGAGCTGGATTCACTTTTATATCCAAAGTAAATTTGTCTTTTTTCTGGAAATAAATCTTGATGCACTTCATCTCCACAAAATAGAAACTTGACTTCATATTTAGGGCCGTATTTATAGTTGTTTCTTGAGGCTTCCTTAAACTGAAGGCCGCCTTGAATTTGCTTTTCTATGTTTCTATGCAAACAAACTTTTATTTGTTTCCATAGAAAAGCAAATTCAAGGCGGCCTTCAGTATAAGGAAGCCTCAAGGAACAACTATAAATACGGCCCTAAGTTAACCCACTATCCACTTATCGTCGCGAAATCACAGACAAGAAAAAACGAATCAAATTATAAATTATCCCGAAATGAAAGTTATACCACTTCGTTAGATTCTAGATCAATCTGGAACTTGTTAGGACTCGCAGCCAGGGGTGTTGAGATCAGGGAAAAATTCTTTCACGCTGTTGTCATATATCATAAAATTCAGTAATTGGAATAATGCGATATTTGGATCGATTTCGTTCCTAAAATAAGGATATTCTTACTATGGAGTCATTTTCAACCGAATTTAGATTCTGTATATAAACAGTATGTATTTATGTATATTTACGTTTGTACCTGGGAGTCTGAGTTAGTAACGTTCGTTATATCAGCCTAAATAAGAACAATGTAGCATATGTGGCATCTCTGTAAGCATTTACGAAACGAAGATATGCGGTTTTGATTCTGCTGGTGTGAATTTTGATTCAGCTTGTATCAATTCTGATATTTTGCTTTTCAGTTGCAAGCCTTGCTGGTATTTTCTTTGATATTAGGGATTTGAAGTACCACTATGCTATTCATAAAAGTGATAAATGGGTGCAAATTTTGATAATCAGATGATATCTTGAAAAAACTATCAATTCTCTGAAATGATTATTTGAAATTTTCCCACGTTGAGCTCATTTTCACCAAAGATGTTATTATTTTGATATTTTGTGCGTTTTGTTTCATGAACTTTCATTATATCTCAATAAAAATGGTGGGATTTCGAATAATTTTTTTCATATTCTTGATTCACCACTTGTTTATAATATTTTGTATCATAAATCACACAAACAAGCACCATATTATAATAATTTCAATAATCCGGATACTAAATTGAAATGTTGTTGGTAAATTATGTCGATATTTTCCTGAAAGTATAAAATCAGCATTCACACCAATATTTTTTTTAGAGTGTGTCATATCGTCTATGTAAAATAAATGTGTAAGTGCTTGTTTACTTTCCAGCGACTTGATTTTTAAGCCTTTTACATTTTTTCTGAGAATTGTTGACAGAGGGTTGAGACATAGACAAAATAGTAAAACACTCAGGATGTCTCCTTGAAATATTCCCTTTTTGATGAGTATGTCTTTGATGGTGATGCTGGCTGAGTTTTTAGACTGATTTTGTTTTCCATTTTTCCATGATTGTCTTGATGAATGTTCATATTGTTAGGAATTCCATGCTATCGTATTCCGCATATGAGACACATCCATCCCATAACGACGATCCGCTATTCCAAGAAGTAGATTGTGCAAATTATTCACTTCTTCCTTTTTTTTTGAAGTGAACATTTTATAGACAGTTATAATCTTGTAAAGCATATTAGGGCTCACAATCAGCTCCTTCCGTAGTGTATCTTTTTATTTAGCTTTTAATGAAGTTGTTATTAAAAAACCTAGAAACAGAATCTTTTTTAACGGAGACGTGGAGACGTGTAATATAATTGGCGTTGCGAACAGGATATCGCAACGGGGTTTCAGTTTAAAAAAACCGAAATTATTTTCCATTGTGAATACGGACTGTGACCGGATCGTGTTCAAGGAACTCCCGTTTAGTTTTAAGTCTTAGTGCGATATCGAACCATCAACATCCAAGCCAGAAGGAAGACAATTCCACTACCAACCACTTCGATCCAGAAAGAAGACCTGCACACTTTAGTATGAATATCTTGGTGCTGTAAGTCCATCATTTTTGTATTTGTATTTGTATTTTTTCCTTCCTCCTTCCTCCGACCCATCAATTAAATTATAATGACAGATATCAGTAAATCTCAAAACGAATTGCTGAGGATCAAAAACAGTAGAATCAATCGAATTTATTGACGATAATCAATTAATTGGAAAAGTAAATTTCAACCATATCCAAGAAGAAATTTGCACTCAGTTCTCTTAAATTCTATGCCAGAATATTCTCCTGGTAAAAGTTTGTCAATTTTCATCAACGAAATAGATTATTTAGTTACTCATCTTCAGAGAAGATTAAGCCCAGACTTGACCTATGCTTTGAATTTTGCTATCAGATCAAAACTCAAAGGTGAAGCAAGGAATTTCGTCGTTTTTGAAAACGCTCTAGATCGGATTTCTTTTAGAGATGCATTATTATAGAGATATGGTGATCAACGAAACGAAGATTTATTAGTATCATCACTTACTCAATGCGTTCAGAAAAAAACTGACAGTTATCTAGATTTTCATAGTAGAATATCGAAAAATTTGAACGATGATACAACATTTGACTTTGAAATTCAGGATCAAAATTATTCACAGCATAAAAATATGACGTAAATAAATTGGCCTTGGAAACATTTCAAATTGCACTTTTAAAACCCTAAAGGACATACATTAGCAATTTCGAAGTAAACTCCTTAGAAGGATATATTAATGAATGTCAACATTATGATAACCGAAAACAAGAATGGAAATACTGCGAATTTCGCAGGAAATCACAGGATGTGAATAAAAAATAAATTTTCTTCCCTCCTCCCAACAACCAATAACGAAATAATCATGAGTATCGAAAACCGATTTGTCAAAATAAAAAAAAAATGAAAATCCTTATGATCTAGAACCTGAAATATGCGAATATGACTAAATCGTTGATTTTCTGGAAACTTCGGAAAATTATAACGAAGAAGACGAGAATTTTCAGATAGTAGCCCCGAAATTCGAAAAAATAAAGATTTGAATTGCGTGATTGCGTCTTCCAAATATTGGCCCATGAATTTTTTTATTTATTCACACAAAAATCAATAAATATTCGAATCAATTGTTAATTTACAATTTTTTTCAATTTCTTCTTAAAGATGTCTACTGAAGGAATCTCGAGAACTACAGGGTCTTTCACGAGGAACCTCACCCATATTTATGCGGGAAACTACTGAACATATTTTCATGAAATTCAGCACTTATAAGTATTTCACGATGCTGATGAAATCTAAAATATTTTCAAGGCATGAGCACCTCCGGTTTTTCCGGAAATGACGTCAACTTCCGTTTTTCAAATTAGAACACCATTTTTTTATAGCAGAAATAGATTCCTTAGAAAATTTCAATTTATTTTGATGTAACATTTTTCAGTTTTGGTTGGAAAATTCTCTCTGAGCGGAAAAATTCGAAAAAAAAAATCGAAAATAGAGCTCCGCTGAAACAAGAATAACTTCGAGGGTTTTGGATGGAAAATTTTCATTTTTGGGATTTTTCAAGATGTAAGATTGATGTATCCACTTTAAAAATCGAAATCGCGATTCATGATACAGGGGGTGAAAAAATCGCTTTCAAAATCGTGAAAAATCAATTTTTCAAATCAGAACCCCATTTTTTTATGGCAGATATTGAATCTACGTTAAAAAATAATGTGAGTGTATGCATCACACCCTTGCCCTAAAATGGATATTTTCTGAGTTATTCACAAAAAACTGTTTTTCGTCTTGAATTTTCAGCTATTTCTTTTCCCTTCACGCCAAAAAGATGAAATTTTCAGGAACTGTTATTTGAACCATGCTGTAGATTTTTCACCCCTTCTTGAAACCGACTTCAAGTTACTATTAGGAGAACCATGGCAAACTCTCGCAGTTATAACTAGAGAAGATGCTCAAAGTTTTGACCGTTAATTTCTAGACATTTATTTATACGTCTCAGGAATGCTTCGTGCGTTGCTCTTCTTATTTCATCGGGAGGAAGAGATCTGCAAAAGTGTTTAAAAACCAAATTGAGTTTCAAAACTATGAATCTAAAAATCTAAACAAACCTGAACGCATTTCTGACTCGTTCTATGCAGTCCTCTTTATCAGTCAGGGGAGTTGAGTAGACAATATTTTTTATCCTACCCCAAACATAATAGTCTAAAGGAGTTAAATCGGGAGAACGTGGTGGCCAAAGATGTGAACCATTGTTCGCCAACCATCGATCTTCAAATAGCCTGTAGAGGATATTTGACATTGAGTGAATTGTGTGGAGGCGCGCCATCTTGTTGATACCATAAGTCATTATGGTTCTGTACTAGCGGCTCAATTATTTGAGTCAATATGTCAGAATATCTATCTCCTAAGGGAGAACATTCTTTAAATAATGCAAACATGTGTAGTGTTCTATCTTACCACTTAAAGTCCCATCATAAATGTGAACATCGAGAATTGCATTATTTTTGATGGCGCAAAAAACATTGAAACTCCAGGTCTCTTGAAAGTTCCATTGTCTGAAGTGGTGGTTGTTCTCTTCATCCCAATAATGACTGTTATGCCTATTGAAAGAACCATTCTTTGTGAATTTAGATTCATATGTCCAAATTATACAGTCCAAAAAGTTTTCATTCTCTTGAAATCGAATCATCATAGCTTCGCAAAACTCTGTTCTCCTGACGAAATCAGTTTCCTTCAAATGCTGTACCCTATTTATTTATATGGGGATCTGTGTTCCACTCACAGAAATCATTGTCTGCGAGAGATGTGAGTTAATAAGGATAATTGCACGAAAACTTTGGATTTATTGCCTATCAAGTTGTGCGAATTACAGTAAGATTCATTGCATAGAAATGGCCAAATCGATAAGATATATCTAAGCTCTCGAAACGATATAAATATGAAAACTTTGGGGAAGCAATGACGTAAAGACATATTTTTACTTCTTGATCCCGCCAAACGTAGCTAATATAAAATATGTGGATCTTGCTATCATATTATCCTAACGAAATTTTGCATGCACCGTGAATCTGTAATTTTTTACTCAAGAACTGTTTTTCAATCCGATCCGATCTGTAGTTTTGGAAACATGGAAAAAATATTTGGAATGGTTATATCTACGGAATCATTGGGAAAATTTTCTCCATTCACGATTTATATCTCCGTTGTTGAGCCTTGAACCTACTCATCAAATATCGAGTTTCAAAGTTTTTTCTTCCGAAAGTGGTTGTTGTGTCTTATAGTGATTCCATAAGCATTTTTCGACGATACGGGGCAAAAAATCAAAAAATTTCACACATTCCTTCCTAATATATCCGAAAATTGTAGTCGGATCGAAGTGAAATTTGGTACATTGTTATGAAATATGTAGTTGGAGGTTTGGCCTATTCAGTTTCAAGTTGGTAGGGGTTTCCGTGTTCCCATAATCGTGTCAGAATCGATTTTGACAACGGATTAGTCATCAGTCAGTCCAGCCTTGTCGTTTGAGACGATTTGGACTAAACGATTGTACGATGGTACATGTTTGTCATTATTGAATATCGATGGATGTGATCAAGAGATCTGAGGCGTGCAGGAGATACAAAAAGTATACCCTGTGCATTATTGAATTTTCGGAATGTAATCTCTACCTGATGGAAAAATTATAATAAACGTAACCTCTTTCTTATTATGTTCGCCGTTTTTGGTTTATTTAACTTCTAGGAACATAATTAATTTTTCATTTCAACAGCTTAATTAAAAAGTAATTTTGACTTTCCATAGCAAAAACGGTTAGAGATAGAGAGGACATATTAAATACATTTTTGGAACTTTCCTTCTCCGTATTAACCTGAGATTATTGATTCAATAATGATAAAACTTGACTACAAGTTTGAAAATGCTTTTTGAAAAATTTCGTGATGAGAAAATATTTGGTCAAATGCTCAAAATTCTGCGATTTTCTTATCATATTATCTTTATGAAATTCTCTATGAAGCTGCAAGCGGTCATTTCTGAATCAGGAACTGAACTTCAAGTCGATCTCATCTTCATTTTTGGGCACACATATTGGGAAAATAAAAATTTTAATGAGTAAATATGTGGAATCATTGTGTGGATTTTAACATTCTTGAATTCAGCCATCGTTACCTTGGTACAAATCTACTAAATGAATATAAAGTTACTAAGTTGTTTTGTTCGGAAATTATTTTGTTTTCCATAAGCCGTAGGGACGACCGTGAACACAATAACTACCGAAAAAAACTACTTAGAAAATCCGAAGTAGGTTTGGCGCTTAATAACGAAGATCAAAGTCGTGAATTGGCAAAATCCGCCCGATGATTCTTTAGATATACCCCTTCAAAAGTTTATCTTCCCAAAATTCCGAAAAATATGAATTGGATCGCAATCGCAAAAGTTTGAACATTCTCGAAAGTCAGAGATAATAATAATAATGAAAAGTGTTTCATAATGAAACACCCTGTACAACTTGGAATTAGTCATATAAACGACGAAATCCTAGGGAGGTCACGTTGTAATTTCATAAGAGTATTATACATATAACATCACATTAACCAGCCCTCTCGTTAAACATCCAAAAGAATTTGAGAGAAGTAATTTTTAATAGAGAATTTTCAGTGAACACGAATATGAACTTACTCTTTAAAATACATCAATATAATTTCAATGATGAATAAGACATTTGAGGTCATTGAACTGTGAAAATTGCACAACATAAATAAGCTTGTTATTACAAAATCTTGCTGATTTCATCATTTAAGTGGATCACTCCATAAGTTTTCTCATTTTTTCTGTGACTCATTTTGGAAGTTTCAGATGGTCTTCACATGGTTGGCAAAAGAAGACGATACTTGTTTCTATATTTATTATAATTTATTTACACAATAACTAATAAACATTCGAATCATGATTTTTCGATTTATAATTTATCTATTTTGTCTATTCCTCCTTAAAGGTGGAGTTTGGAGTAGGCCAAAGCTGGGGCAGCGTATGATGAGTACGCTGGTGCAGCATATGAAGCGTATGCTGGCGAAGCATATGAAGCGTATGCTGGTGAAGCATATGAAGAGTATGCTGGTGAAGCATATGAAGCGTAGGCTGGAGCAGCGTATGAGGTGATAGCAGGAGCAGCGTGTACGGCAGCTACTGGAGCAGCATAAGATACAGCGGGTGCGGGGTGAACAGATACACCTTGGGCCCTAACAACTGGAGCGGCCGCAGCGTATGTAGCTACTGGGGCGGCGTGGACGGCAGAGTATGCAGCGTAGGTTGGGGCGGCGTGAACAGCAGCTACTGGAGCAGGGTAGGATAGAGCTGGTGCAGAGGCATAAGTGGTAGCATAAGATTTAATGACTGGAGCAGCAGCAGCGTAGGTGGCTACTGGAGCAGCTACAGCAACAGCAGATTGGGAGACTTTGTTAGTGTAGGAGTATGAAGTAGCGGCTGGAGCAGCGTGGACAGCAGTTACAGCTGGAGCAGCGTAGGAGATGGCTGGGGCAGCGTGGACAGCAGTGACAGCTGGGGTGGCATAAGCTAATGGGGCAGATTGGATTTTGTTGGTGTAGGAGTATGAGGATGCTACTGGAGCAGCGTGAACAGCAGCAACTGCTGGAGCAGCGTATGATATGGCCGGGGCGGCATAAGAGGCAACGGCGGCAGGAGCTCCTAAGTATCCAGCGTTGGCATAAGCCAAAGCGGCGAAGAGAACTAAGAACTGTAATTGAAAATCAAATGCTCAATAAGTCATTCAAGTCATTTAAAACTTCCAAAACAAAAATATTTCTAAATGCTATACGTCTTTTCACTTACTTTGGCTACCATTTTGTTACTTTGAATGCTACACTGAAAGTGGTATTATACTGTAATTTCTTCTCACTTTTATACCGAATGAATCGTTGATAGTTGATTCGAATGGTTTCATTCATTTCACTGGTTCATACTACTCGTCCGAATTTGACATTTGCGTAAGTTCTAGTTCAAGAACAGTATCCTAAATAAGACATTTAAAGAAAGCCGGTGGTATTATAACTGGTTCAAATAGTTCGATTGAATTACTGAAAATTATTGAAGAGAATATCTCACGCGACAAAATGAATATGTTGAATTTTCTTTCCAATGAATAAATTGTTCAGAAACTATTGAATGACGAAATTCTTGATTCAATATATTATTATACATAGGGATTCCAAAGTTTTGATAACCCACAAATTTTACTCAATTCTTCTACTTGAAAGTGCTGTGATTATTAAAGGTGGATACCTGATTGTATTGTTTATATTTCCATTTGAATATTTGGACTTTGTCGGTGGGGGCTATAACAATTTCTTCGTCTGAGACAAAATTATCCTTTTGAACTGAAGTGTCTTATTTTACTACTAGGTAGCTTACCAATTTTACTACCTCTAAGTACCTACTCTTGATATGTTTCATTTGACATACTCAAAAAATTAAACGTTCTCGAAGGTATCAAAATTTGTCAATTTTACTGAATGCTCTTTCTATGGCCAATGTATAATTGATATTTTTCAACCGGCGTAAATTCTTCCGAAGTTTTATTATTGAAAGAATTCTACGAGAGTACATGACGTACTGACGTATGATGTAACGCCGTATAAAATGGACAATTACAATTCAAGATGTTCTATATAAAAATATTCAAACAATTAATAAATGAGTGCCCTGTGCGAACAAATACCTACAGTTCGATAGATATATTCAGAATCCTTTATGAAACTTCCAGAGAAGCACTGGCGTGAAGTCTATGTTCTAGTTTGTTGCCAAAGACGATATTTTTTACGTATATATCCCACCAAATGCCGCCTTCCTTCCTGATGCTGTAGCGTGCTACAACGTTAATTGTTTTTTGTCGATATCTTGATAAGGGAAATAATGAATAACCGATGATATGCAATGCGCATATCTACGTACCGGCATATGTATACCGATGCGACGAACACTTCACTTTCTTTTCGTTCCTGATTACTAGACTATCTAGAATATTAATATCGTCGCTTAAATATTATAATCCTCCGTAGTTTCAATGTATCTCTTTTTAATATAACTATCGTGTTCATAAACCCCCAAAAAAGGTTTTCGTGGTAGTATATTTTTATTTGCCGCACAATTTCTGCTACCTATTGTGAATTGATCACTGGAAGTTTGGTTTTCCCAAATACTTGATTTCTAGCTGCTCCGGTTGCTAGTTGAAGATTTGGATTCCTGTTGAGAAACATAAGAACTGTCCGACAACCCAGTTCCCCTGAGATTCCAGGGTGGAAGCAAAACCTTGAAGGAAGTAGTCCTTCGTAGAATTTGTATATAATTTTGATTTGTATAATTCAAAACTTCAAGCGAGTTGAAAATTTGTACAAATTATTCGTGTTCGTTTCGTTTCTGGTACCAGAATATATTTGTAAAATACTTGCGTATCGTGAATAAACGAGGAATCTGCTCGACTTAATTTTGTGTTGTTTGCATCATGGGAAATTCAGAGATCTGAAAAACGACCTAAGAAGTGACTGAGCTGGGTATATCTAGTAGTAATAAAACATCACAATGCAATGATTCAGTTATATTCTAATCCTAACGAAATTCGACATGACTATTCAAGCAGTCATTTTCCAATCAAGTAGTGGATTTCAATTGTATCCAATCTTTAATGCGAAAATGAAATTCCGAAGGATATATCTACGGATTCATTTAGTGGATTCAACCCATTCACGAATTCGATCTTCGCAATTAAGCTGGAAACCTACTCGACAAATATCGAGTATCTTGGTCGTTTCTCTCGGAATTTATTGTCCTGGCGATCGTGTTTTTGGTCGAATGTGAACAAAATAAACTCCGAAAGAAACAACTTAGGAACTCGACATTTTTGGAGGAGGTGAATGGGTAAATCCACTCGATGATTCCGCAGGTAAAGGTAACAATTCTCAATTTTTTCCAATAATTCCAGAAATGCAGATTAGATCGAACTGAAATGCAGTTCTTGATAGAGAAATGACAGCTTTAAGATTCATACAGAATTTTGTAGGGATATTGTGGCCAGAAGATTTCGAAATACTGAATCCATATCTGAAAAAAACATTTATTCGAATACTTGTGATGACACGATCATCACAAGTTATTGCACGAAGTTGTTGATCAGTAGTTTCAAACTGATTACTAAGTTTTATCATGACAACAATAAAGAGGAAAAAAATAACGAAATTTGACATTTATTTTGGAAACATCTTCAGGAATTGTAATCGTATCAAACTGCACTTTGGTACACTGCTGTGAAATATAAAACTCAAGCTATGATCACTAAGTGTTTTTGAATGTGATGAATAGTTTCGGAAGAAACAATTTTCAGAAGAGAATTTCGACACCGGATTCGTTAATCGATTGAGTCCATTTTCAGAAAAAATTGAAGATTACCGATATTTTGACAAAGCGATAATAATTATTCCTTCCTTTCAAATCATCTACACAGTAATATGACAGAGAAATGAACAAATGATATCAACAACAGTATATATATAATACAATTCGTACTTAGACCTAAACTCAACTTGGTGTTCAAAAAAAACATAAGACACTCAAATATGAACAACCCGTATATAGCCATGATCTGCATATTCTTGAAAACCTCCGAATTCCATATTTCTCATTGTTCTCATAGTTTTTTTTTGTAAAATAAAAGAGAGTTGATTGTTGGATCTGCATCCCAAAAGCACAATCCCATATCTGAGTACTGAGTCAAAGTTAGAGTGGTACAATATTTTCAATGTCTTCTCGTCCATATGTCTTGCTCTTTCCCAGAACATGCGTTCAAAATGCTCATTTCATTCCATTTTTTACTAAGATTCGAAAATATCACACGAATTTTAAATATTGAATTAAAAAAAATTCATTTTTAATCGATATAACCACAAAACCCTTGGAAGGATTTCACCCATTCACGAATTATTTTTTACAGTATCAGCAAGAATTTGGATCTAGCTGAAAATGAAGGTGTGAGGATTCCTGCAGAATATCATGCGAATCACAAATATGGAATCATCAAGCAGATTATAACCATTTATGAATCCTACCTTCGCAATCAAGCTCCACATTACTCCGCTCATAACAAAATTTAAGAGTTTGTCTAAAACAGTTCGTAATAAGTGAAATTCGTAATGAAGGATAAATGATATGTACATTCTATCAGGAATTTTCATTGAAGCCTGAATGTATGCATATATGTATGTTATGTGGTTGAATGATTTGCAAGGAGAACTTATTTTGGGTTATCTCTGCCATACATACCTTCCATTTCTGATAAAATATCTGCCATATTCAGGGATCATAGGAATATAAAAATAGTGAACACAACTAAACACACCTTACACACGCTCGTTTTCGGCAGGCTGAAAGACAAAGATAAAGAAGAATATACATTCAGATACGTTTACAGTATACCCTCTGGAAGCTGTGAGAGAATGTACAGAAGGCAGACTTCACAATGAATAAAACCCAGAATTTCCTCACACAAAAGTGACACACGAAGGAACCTAAGATCCTGTGCTCTGGCTATGCATGCAAACGACAATAACCACATAATAAATTATTCAGGCACGAAACTATTTTTCAAAGAACCCCACTACAACAAGAGACTTTTCCTGGAAATGTTGTCCATTACTATAGCTGATAATACAATGAATGCAAAGCAGGACACCAAAAACCTTAATAATATATATTCCTATTTGATAGATCTATAAAGAAAATCGCATCCACCATTTCACGATCTGAAACCTGTGAACACCATAATCAGAGAAGAATAAGAAACTCTGTCATCCTTCCCTTTCTGTCTGAAAATACGGATGACAGACAAACGTCAAACATCCTCCTATTGTTTATGTTCTGTGCTGTCTAAAAGGAATAATTCCGACTATCCTTAAATAATTACTTCGATATTAAATTCAAAATTATTTCGGTTGAAAATCATCTTTTGATTCATGAATTTTGTGAATGTAACTAGGTAAGGTTGGGACGCTCAACATAGATTGTCTCAGTGAGAGTGAGATCTAAGAAACTTGCCCTATGTCTGTTGCAGTCGATGAGGTTATTTCTCAATATATTCTTTTTGGTTCCTGTGAAGCTAAGGCAATGAATTCTGGTTTATCTCAGTGAGAGTGAGATCAGACGAAATCAATTGTCGCTGTATTTAAGATCTAAGGATATATGTCATTTTGTTCGCTTTAGTCTATCGTTGTAAATTACATGTATTTATTTACAGATCCTTGAAAAAGTGAATAAAAATTACCCAAAGCTTGAATGATATAAGTGCAACACTAATACTTCCAAGAGAGTTCTCCTTGTTAATTTTATCATGATCAATAACCATCATATCTGTTTAAATAATTTTCTACAAGATATTGATGAATTCATAGATTTCATGAGATGTAATAGACTGTAGTGTATAGCATAGATTCCATGCAGTCACAACGAAAAAAACCCTCAAGTAGAGACTTTTTAAACGAAACATGGTGATTCTGGTTCGAAATAAACTTGTGCAAATATTTTCACGTAGATTTAGTAGGTACTGATTGTTCGAACACGATCATTTCACTAGTTTTCGAGGAAACAACATTTGAAGATTTTATTGTTGGGTATTTAGCAAACTGAACAGCCAGGTTCAGCTGTTTCATAGGGGGTTCTCAAGTCCACAGTTCGCCGGGAGGTGAGGTTCATTCATCATACTGTGGATTCATCTTGGACGTTATTTGCTTCATCCCTGCCTTTGGAATTTTCTTTTTCTATTCGGCATTGGATTTTTCGAATTACAGATGTGAACTGTTTTCGCTATCATGAACATGTCACAGTTTGGCAACGTGGTGTTCACGGCGTACTTAGGCAAGATTAATTCACCAAATCAACTTTATTATAATAATTTCGAATATTCTCTGAATAATTCTGAACTCTAAAGTAACTTTTGGATTTCAAAAAAAGACAATAATATCTAGAAAAGCACTGCCGTGAAGGCAGTAGCTTTTGCGCGAATGTTCAATGTAGATGACCGCCTCGGCAACGAATTTGAACATGCGCGCAAAAGCTGCTGCCTTCATGGCAGTGCTTTTCTAGATTTTTCTACGATAAATTACTGGAATTCATTTCGATCTTATCTGTATTTTTGGAAATATTGGAAAAATAAAATTTTGAATGGGTATATCTACGGAATCATTGGGCGGATTCTACCCATTCACGAATTCGACCTTCATAATTAAGCCCCAAACCTTACCCATTCAAAATTTTATTTTCCCAATACTTCAAAAAATACAGATTAGATCGAACAGACGACTTCGGCCCAAGTTGCCAACCCACAATTTTCTTCACAAATTAACTATCACTGGGAAACGGGAATTTTAGGACAAATTCGACATGATAAGGTTCGAGTTATTTATAATCATCCGCAAAAGATGCCTCGGCCCCCTCAAACAAGATAATTCCTTCAAAATAAAGGGTTTTGTTAAAATCATCTCTGATTGGCTGAAATTTAAGTTGGGATTCCTGATTTCATGTTAATAGTGTCAAATTTATAAAGGATATGTTCCGCGACTCAACTTGGTTATTTCGGTTGCCCGTTTTTCATTCTGTAAATATGAAATATTCGTTTGGTTCCTGAAAAAAAGGTTAATTCCGGGATTTGATCGATGAAAAAACATTCTGTCTGTCACCGGAACGACAGTCAATGTCCTATGGTAACATATCCATAGCATAAAACAATCCTTATTTACTTTATGATCCATAGAACATAGAAGAGACAACAATAAACCATGGAAAAATTACTAGGTATGGTCTATGGATCATAAGGTAAATAAAGATGATTGTTCTATGCTATAGATATCTTACCATAAAATATTGATTGTCGTTCTGGTGCAAAGACTTAATATGTCTATGTTCTTGTGATTGAAAGATTGCTTTTTCATCAATCAAATTCCATAATCAACCTTTGTTTCAGGAACCAACCGAATATTCCATATTTACAGAACGGAAAACCGACAACCGCAATAGCCAAGTTGATTTGCGGAACATATCCTTTATAAACATGACACTATTAACGTGAAATCAGGAATCCCAACTTAAATTTTAGCCTAACAAAAACCTATATTTGGACGGAATTATCTTGTTTGGGCAGCCGAGGCATCTTTTCGGATATTTTGAAATAACGCGAACCTTATCATGTCGAATTTGTCCTGAAATTCCCGTTCCCCAGTGATAGTAAATTTGTGAAGAAATTCGTGGATTGACAATTTTGGCCGGAGTCGTCTATTGAAATCCAGTACTTACTTCATCGAAAAATGACAGTTTGAAAATTTATACAGAATTTGAGGATTCACGTCGTTTTAATGAGACGATCCTCACGAAATTTTGCACAATGGTATCCTTCAGCATCTTCGAACTAGCTGCAAAGTTTCATCACGATTGAATCAGTATTCCTTGAGTTATACCGAAAAAAACAACGATATCGAGAAAAAAACCACGAAGTTCTACATATTTTTTCCCGATGTCTCCGAAACTAATAGCCGTATCGAACTGAAGTTTGGTTCACTGCTGTGAAATATGGAGCTCAAGGTTCAACTGAAATTGTTCTTGCATATGAACGATGGTTTCAGGTAAAATAAAATTTTTCGAAAAAAATTTTGAAATTATTACATTTATATCAACATTTCGGAGATAAATATATATGTTCTGTGGTTTATTGGGATTTACGAGGATTTAAGGGGGTTCGTGAGGACTTATAGAGGATTTATGAGGATTTACGAGGATTCACGAGGATTTATTGGGGATTTATTCCGACTAATGAGAATTCATCGATGATTTACGGGGATTTCAGAGGATTTATTCACCAAAGAGAATTTATGGTGTACAACATTTAGGGTAGATATTTACCGCTCACTTGAAACCTTATTTCGAAGGCCGAATTCGTGAATTGGTATCATCCAATCAATGTATCGGCAGATCCCGGACTAGAAAAGAAACTTTTCTAGGTTTGTACCAGCCACCATTCACTGTTGGGTCGAAAATTAACAGTGCTGTGCATGGGGTGGCGTGAGCATATAGTAACAATACACAAAACACACCAGATATCCTGAATCGCACAAGTTTTGAGGTTCTGAAGGATTTCCTTGAAGCCCAGGATTAACGTGAAAATACATCAAAACTACAAATACACCCATTTAAAATTGTATTTTTCCAATATTTCGAAAAATACAGATTGGATCGAATTGAAATTCCTTATTTTTTTATATTCCATCGAAAAATGATAGCGTGGAAGTTCATACAGAATTTCATGAGGATAATATGATGGGAAGATCGCATTATATTGAATATTTCAAAAATATAAATTTTAATCATCACGAAATTTCCCCTAAGTGGTATATCAGCATTTCCGAACAAGTTCATACTGATTTAGAAAGTATGTTTTGGGAAGTTTCGGAAAAAACAACGATATCGAGAAGAAAATCACGAAATTTGACATATTTTTCCCAATATCCCGAAAAATTATAATCGTATCAAAATGAAATGATATGAACGGAAATTGTTCGAATACGATGGATTGTTTCCGAAAACATACACACACAGTTGTTCATCATTTCGGATCAGTTACCAAGTATGATCATTATTTATTCAGTATTTTTTGAGTTATTCCGGAAAAAAACACAAGAATGTTTTTTTCAATATCTCCGAAATTTATCGTAATTTAAAGCTGAAATTTCGTACATTGCTGTGCAATATTGAACTCGGTATCGGAGCATAATTCCCCTCAAAGCTGGTGGAGAGTTCTCAAAAAAATTATTGGTCTAAAAAATTTCGATTTTTTTTAATTGATTCACCAACAGTACGACCCCAAAAAAAATCGCAACAATTGCACATTATAAGGCTTCAACAAATTGCCAGGTTTCAATTCAATCGCTCAACAAGTTCCTGAAATATCAGGAAAAAACCTCAAAACCTACGGCCGGCCTGATAGAATCAATTTTGACAGTGGATTCGTCACAGTCAGTCCAAACTAGATGTTTGGGACCGTTTTCAGGAAAAGGTTTGAAACTACAGAAATTCAAACAAAATAATAATACGCATGAGCGCAAAAAATTTTACTTTTTTTCTGAAACTATATTATTTTCATGAAATTTAGCAGACCTCAAGGTCAATATTCAGTAAAGAGAATTTTTGCTCAACTCGATATTCCAATTCGAAAATCATACGAATAATATTTCAAACATCGTTGTTACTTCATCATTATCATTAATCAACACACTGCAATAATATAGGAACAAGTGCTTCGGCAATAATTTTGAACAATTAAAAACTAATGACCTCACGTCATGCTGCTCTTCTGAATTTTTTTCTATCGTAGCAAAATGATTCTCATGAATTTCTTTCCAAGTTGCGTGTTTCGACCTGAATTGGTTTATTCAGGTGTTTTGGGTTTCAATAATAGAGACCCTGTGTGGATGAATCAATCGAACGTGATTAATTCTGTCGGTATCCAAATAAAGACACGACCAAAAATGTTTTCTGATACTTCTTCAGAAATGTGCTTGTTTCTGTAATCAGGACACAATTGTTGAACTTATCGACCAGTTGATCATTAACGTTGCACTAGTGATAGTAAAATGTTTTTAAAGTGTATTAAAAACGCACTTTCAACAAAGTACAAGAAGCGTATTTTCTCGTATCTGTATTAGATAACAGGACCGAAGTGGACAAGAAGTGATTTGCACAACAGAATCTTCCTTCTATATCTTATTCGATAGCAAGGTTGAAGTGACCTTCAAATGAGAAGTTTACGATTTTACTATACAAAAATTAACGTATAATTCTGGTTTATAAATTCAAGAGCGAATTGTTGTTTACTACACAACGGTCAAATGAAGAGTGTTTAAAATAAGGTGAAACCCCAAATTTAGAAATTCCTGTTTCTGCCCTATAGAGGAAGAATATAAATTCTGATGGGCTTTTCGAACTGGGCGACGCCCTTCTGAATTCCAAAAACCCCTCAGATTGGTTGGTTGTGAAAAAGAGAGCACAAATATGTGCAGGATATTTTTTCGTATGGTCCAGGATGATAAATTCAATAAACTTTGACATATGGAGTGGAGATTCTTCGAGTAACCGAAGTATGCCACCCATCAAGCTCCAATTCCTGGAATGCTAAGAGATTGAATTTTATCTGAGTGTTTTCTGCCATGCAGAATTATATTATTGTTGGCTTGAACTAAAATGCTCTTAAAGCCGGTGTCAATTGATTTAAATCAAAAAATATTGAATTTCGGGCATGTTCTTGAGAACCAAAAGAATTCAGACTTCGACGTTAGGGAATCAACAAAAGACAATGGATTGTAAAATGTTGGGTCCAGGATACACTGCGTTTTGGATTTTTTTCTTCAAAAGTTTTGATCTAATCTCATCAGTTTTTTGATGGTATATTGAGGAAAAATCTTGATATCTCAAATATTTTTACACGATATTTTTCAAAATACTTTCAGTATCTATGTGAAATTCCATTTTATATCCTAGACGAGTTATATTTCAAAAGGACTCTGTTATTTTGAACAAATAAATATGAAATATACATAACTGGATTTGATTCAGTGAATTACTCGATACACATATCTTTGAGATCTACAGCTGGTCAAAATGAAAGGCAATATTAAATTTTTTCCTATTTTATTATAATTTATTTACACAAAAACAAATAATTATCCGAATCATGATTTTTAGATTTATAATTAATCTATTTTGTCTATTTCACCTTAAAGGTGGAGTTTGGAGTAGGCCAAAGCTGGGGCAGCGTATGATGAGTATGCTGGTGCAGCATATGAAGCGTATGCTGGTGAAGCATATGAAGCGTATGCTGGTGAGGCATATGAAGCGTACGCTGGAGCAGCGTATGAGGTGATAGCAGGAGCAGCGTGTACGGCAGCTACTGGAGCAGCATAAGATACAGCGGGTGAGGGGTGAACAGATACACCTTGGGCCCTAACAACTGGAGCGGCCGCAGCGTATGTAGCTACTGGGGTGGCGTGGACGGCAGAGTATGCAGCGTAGGTTGGGGCGGCGTGAACAGCAGCTACTGGAGCAGAGTAGGATAGAGCTGGTGCAGCGGCATAAGTGGTAGCATAAGATTTAATGACTGGAGCAGCTGCAGCGTAGGTGGCTACTGGAGCAGCTACAGCAACAGCAGATTGGGAGACTTTGTTAGTGTAGGAGTATGAAGTAGCGGCTGGAGCAGCGTGGACAGCAGTTACAGCTGGAGCAGCGTAGGAGATGGCTGGGGCAGCGTGGACAGCAGTGACAGCTGGGGTGGCATAAGCTAATGGGGCAGATTGGATTTTGTTGGTGTAAGAGTATGAGGATGCTACTGGAGCTGCGTGAACGGCAGCAACTGCTGGAGCAGCGTATGATATGGCCGGGGCGGCATAAGAGGCAACAGTGGCTGGAGCTCCTAAGTATCCAGCGTTGGCATAAGCCAAAGCGGCGAAGAGAACTACGAACTGTAATTAAAAATCAAATGCTCAATAAGTCATTCAAGTCATTTAAAACTTCCAAAACAAAAATATTTCTGAATGCTATACGTGTTCTCACTTACTTTGGCTACCATTTTGTTACTTTGAATACTACACTGAAAGTGATACCAAACTGAAATTTCTCCTCACTTTTATACCGAATTAATTGACGACAGTTGATTTGAATGGGCGTGTTAATTCGCAAGGGACCATGCATGAATTTGTAAATCACAAACAGGTTTCATTCATTTCACTGGTTCTTACTCCTCGTCCGAATTTGAGATTTGCGTAAGTTATAGTTCAAGATCAGTATCCTCAATAAGACATTTGAAGGAAGTCGGTGGTATTCAAACTGGTTCAGATCGTTCGATTGAATTACTTAAAATAGTTCATAAATTATAGAAGAGAATATCTCACGCGACAGAATAAATATGTTGGATTTTCTTTTCGATTAATAAATTGTTCAGAACTCGTCGAATGACGAAATTCTTGATTCAATATATTGTTATACATAGGAATACCAAAGTTTTGTGAACCCACAAATTAAACTCAATTCTTCTAGATAAAACTGCTGTGATTGTCAAAGGTGAATGGAAACCTGATTATTTTGTTTAAATTTCCATTTGAATATTTGAACTTTGGTCCTCAATAGCTATAAAAATATCTTCGCCCGAGAAACAATAATTATTCTTTTGAACTGAAGTGTCTTATTTCACGACTAGGTAGCTAACCCATATTACTACCTTTATGGTACATACCCTAAATATCGTTTATTTGACATGCTCAAAAACCGAAACGTTCTTGAAAAAAATTTTTATTTTAGTGAAAATAATTTCAAAGGCTAAGGTATAAATCACATTTTTCAACCGGCGTGAATTCATTCGAACATTGCATTATTGAAAGAATTTTACTAGAGTACATGACGTACTTTCGTATGATGTAACGCTGTATAAAAAGAACTCAATTACAATTCTAGATGTTCTCTATAAAAATTTTCGAAACATTTCTGAATCAGTGCCCTGTGAGAGCAGACACTTAAAGTTCGATATTTAGAGTTGAAAGAAAGATCCAGAATGCTTTATGGAAGCTTTGCAGGTGCCAAAGACGTATATACCCCGACAAACGCACCTTTCCTTTCAGATGCAAATAAGTAGTCATATTTAAATCATAAAATCCTAACGAAATTCTGTATGAACATATTCAAGCGGTCATTTTCCAATCAAGTACTGGATTTCGATTCTATCCAATATGTATTTTTGAAATTCTTTCGAAAATGAAATTTCGAAGGGTATATCCACGGATTCATTGGGTGGATTTAACCCATTCACGAATTCGACCTTCGCAATTAAGCCCGAAATCTACTCGACAAATATCGAGGTTCAGGTCGGTTTTTTCGGAAGTTATTGTCATTATCGTCGTCCTTATGGTCGATTGTGATCACGATAACCTTCGAAAGAAACAACTCACGATCTCGATATTTTTGACGAAGGTGAATGAATATTCACCAATGATTCCGCAGAAATAGGTAAGAATGCAGATAAGATCGAATTGAAATCCAGTTCTTGATTGAAAAATGACAGCTTGAATGTTCATTCAAAATTTCGTAGGGATATTGTGGTCAGAAGATTTCGGAACACTGAATTTATATTTGCAAAAAACATTTTGAAAGGTTTATTCGAATACTTCTGATGACACGGTCATCAGAAATTATTGCACAAAGATCAGCAGTTCTGTTCGAGTGTATCCGGAAAGACAACGATATCGAGGAAAGAATAACGAAATTTGACATTAATTTTCCCATGAATTGTAATCTTATCGAACCGAATTTTGGTACACTGCTGTGAAATATAAAACTCAAGGTCCGAGCACAAAGTTTTTTTGAATATGATCAATAGTGTCGGAAGAAACAATATTAAGAAAATAATTTTGATACTGGATTCGTCATCAGTCAGTCCAGCTTAATCGTTCGAGTCCATTTTCGGAAAAAAATTGAAAATTACCGCCATTTTGACCAAAAGATATTAATAAAACGAATCGGTTCATGAAGAAAAGCGAGCTTCAGTAGTAATACTAACATAAATACATGGACTAATATCTGTCGATAAATCAACAAATATTCCACCTTGATCAGAGCTAATCATCCAATCAACAAAACATCTACACCGAAGAAGCGGATCCTGCGGTTTTATACAAGATAATTTGTCCTGACCATCAGTAATAACTGTGAAACAGCTGTAACCATTTTCCTTGGATGCCGCTAGTTCGGTGAAGATGTTTTGGTTGATTGGATGATTAGCTCTGATAAAGGTGGAAAATTTGTTAATTTATCGAGAGATATGCATCCTTGTGATTATGTTGATGAAAATAATAATAATAGTAATAACAATAATTCCTTCATTTCAAATCATTAACACAGTAATGTTATACAAAAGAGGAACGAAATGATGTCAACAACAGTACATATACAATTTATACAAACTCTGCTAAGTTGTTTCAATAAAAGAAATCACCAAGTGACTATGGTTGCAGTTTCATTAGAAGTTTTTTTAAAACATTCTTGAATTTTATTGAGCTAAATAAGCTGCAGGTAATTAGGTATTAAAAAGTTTTATGCACATACAATAGGGACCTTTTTTTATACTTGCCCGTTATTAGTAAGGAAGAATGAAATTTGTAGTCCATGTATTATAGCTATGGACATAGGTGGACCTGAACTCAACTTGGTGCTCAAAATAGAACATAAACTCATATATATACAACCCATATATAGCCATAATCTGCAAATTTCCTTGAAAACACCCCTGCGGGTGTCTCCGAATTTCATATGCGCCGTTGTTCTTATCTTTTTTTGTATAATAAAAGGGAGTTGAATATTGGAGCTGCATCCCCAGAACACAATCCCATATCTGAGTACCGATTCAAAGTTAGCGTGACACAAAATTTTCAATGTCTTCTCATCCATAAGTCTTGGTGTTTCCCAGAACATGCGTTCAATATGCTCATTTCATTCCATTTTTTACTGAGATTCGAGAATATTGAATTGACTTGAATATTAAATTGAGAAAAATAAATTTTTAATGGATAAAACCGCGAAGTGGATTCGATTTCTCTCTCTCTCTCTTTCTCTCTTTCATTTTCTCTTTCGCATATACAATATTCTGACTTGTACTGTGTTACAGTTGCGTGGGGTTGTTTGCCTAAAATGTGAATAAATTTGTACATGCCTTTTTACCGGTGAGAATTGCATCGGTGTGGGTAATTGCTAGCAACAAATAAAATAATATGAAACCTGGAAAACGTTAGGGTGAGCGACATTTGCGAAAATAAAATGGACAAATAATATATTGTGATTTCTCGATTGACTCAATATGACTCTACTGCACTGGCGATGGTAATGTAATAGAGTGTAGTGTACAGCATAGATTCCATGCAGTAACAACGAAAAAACCCTTAGGGACTTTTCAAACGAAACATGGTGATTTTGGTTTTAAAAAAGCTTGTGCAAATATTTTCACGTAGATTTGGTACTGGTTGTTCGAACACGATGATTCCACTAGTTTTCGAGGAAACAAAATTTGACGATTTTGTTGTAGGGTATTTAGCAAACTGAGCAGCCAGGTTCAGCGGTTTCAGAGAGGATTCTAAAGTCCACATTTTGCCAGGATAGGTAAGGTTCCGAATTCATTTCGTCTACGAACTCTCACGGCCATGTCACAGTTTGGCAACGTGGTGTTCACGGCGTACTTGGGCAAGATTAATTCTCGAAATCAACTTTATTATTATAATTTCGAATATTCAACGGATAATTCTGAATTCTAAAGGAACTATACGATTTTAAAAAAAGACCATGAAAAGAGCAAAATTAACAAAAAAAATCATTTTACACTTGTGATGATCCCTCTGCACGGTACAAAAATGCACTTGTCCACCGGTAAATGAACTTGTGTCTGGCTTCGTTTGCTACTGAAATACATTTGATGGGTTGGAGAACGCGAAATCAAATCCGTATACGGATCTTGTCTATAATGCGGATTCTTTCATATATTGAAAATGATATGCACGGCAAAATTTTTCTTCTTCAAAAAGCGTGTATAAATCCACAAAAAAAGCTACTTTTTTCATGTATTATTCAATACAGTTAGAATGTGTCTTATACCTACTCCGCAATACAAAAATTCAAATTTTATTCGAAAAAACTTTCTTCTTAGGTCGAATCCTTCTTCCAAAACAGAATCTTTTTGATTTCTGATTGATCTCCGACTAGAAAAGGAATTTTTTAGGTTGGTACCAGCCACCATTCACTGTTGTGTCAAAAATTAACAGTGCTGTGCCTAGGGTTGCGTGAGGATATAGCTACAAATCCTACACAGAACACGCCTGATATTCTGACTCGCACAAGATTTGAGCTTCTGAAGGGTTTCCTTGAAGCCTAGGATAATCGTAAAAATACGAATATACCCATTCATAATTTTATTTTTCAATATTTACAAAATTATAGATTGGATGGAATCGAAATTCATTACTTCATCAAAAAACGGTAGATCGCAAATTATATTTGGAAAAAAAAATTTCGCTTTTTTTTTAAATGTTCTAATATCACGAAATTTTCTCAAAGTGATAAATCAGCATTTCCGAACAAGCTGCCAAGTTTCGCCATAAGTGAGTAAGTACGTTTAGGGAAATTTCGGAAAAAACAACGATATCGAGAAAAAAAAACCACGAATTATGACATATTTCATTCTTTCTTTCTTTTAGGTAATTTCAGAAAAAACAACGATATTTTTTCCGAATATTTCGAAAAATTAAAATCGTATCAAACTGAAATTTGATACACATCAGCGAAATGGTATGAGCGGAATTTTTCCGAATATGTTGGATTGTTTCCGAAAAACACACACACAGTTGTTCAACAGCATTTTCAAACCAGTTAACAAGTTATAATTATTGATTCAGTATTTGTTGAGTCATTCTGGAAAAAACCACGGAAATTTAGTTTTTCCTCAATATCTCCGAAACTCATCATAAATTAAAGTTGAAATTTCATAGTGCTGTGAAATATTATTAAATATTCATTTCCAATAAATTTCGATATTTTTTTCGATAATTCACTAACAGTACGAAGTAAAAAAATTTCTTAAATATTGCGTGTTATAAGGCTTCAACAAATTGCCAGGTTCTAATTCAATTACTTAAGTGATTCCTGGAATATCAAAAAAAAACTGAAACTTACGGCCGGCTGGACGGTAGGCCTGATAGAATTGATTTTGACAGTGAATTGTCATCGGTGAGTCCAAACTACATGTTTGAGACCGTTTTCAGGAAAAGATTCGAAAATAATAGTACGCATGAGCGACAAAATTCAGATTTATATGATTTTCACGAAATTTAGCAGACCACAAGGTCAATATTCAGTATAGAGAATGTTTGCTCAGCTTGATATTCAATTTCGAAAATCATAGAAATAATATGTCAAACTTAGTTGTTACTTCATCATCATCATTAATCAGATTACATCATAATACAGATTACTGTAGCTGTTATTTCCGCAAAATCACAGGAACAAGTCCTTTGGCAATAAATTTCAACAATTAAAAACTAATGACATCACGTTATGGAGCTTTTCTAATTTTTTTCTTTCGCAGCAAAATGATTCTCACAAACTTCTGCCTGAGTTGCGCTCTGGAATTTTTCAATTGATGAACAAGTTTTGATCTAATCTCATCAGTATTTTGATGGTATAATGAGGAAATATCTTTGATATATCGAATATTTCATCACAATATATATATATATATATATATATATATATATATATATATATATATATATATATATATATATATATATATATATATATATATATATATAATATAATTACATAATATTAACCCATATTAAAAAAATGGATCCTTTCCTTCATCCCATAAGAACTGTATATCAGAATGTATTTTATTGCAACTCAGCAATGAATCATTTGTTATTCGTTTCAGTATTGAGATAAGGATATCTTATAAATTGTATCGCACCTGTTTATCCAACAGGAAGAAGTTAGTTAGAGCTTAGACGCATTAGTCGTATACCATTGTATTCAAAATAAATTGTTTTTTAAAAAACAAGGTTTTCAATCTGAAATTCATATTTGGCGACGAGGTGATGGGATTGTGCCAGCTGTGAGAATTCTGCGTATGTTCTTGTAAAAGTGATTCATCCAGAGAAGCCCAGCAGCCGTCAGTTTCAACTGTTCAGCACAACCGAAAAATCAAGATAGAAAACCACCCAGAAGCCTGATCACCTGAGTAGCGCCCCGTGACGACTTCACTTCAGAATACAACATTGGTGAGCATATTCGACTCCTTTCTTCCCCCAGTTTACCTAATCTGGCCCAAAATTAGACAACCTTTTTCCCAAGTTTTGTGCGTAAAACTTGTATCATAGTTTTTCCTAGGTTTCTATCAAAAAACCGACATTAGAGTTTTTTCTAGGTTTCTTATTCAAAAAACCGATTACCTAATTTCATTTATAATATTATTAATAATTATTCAATATTACTTCAATCAAACACTTTTCACATCGTAAAAATAAAAATCGAAAAATGACTCAAGAAAGAATAGATTTGTCATTACCCGAAAAATTCGGTACTCTTTTACCTAGATTCTCAGGCATTGAGAATGAATTGCATTCGTTCGTGCGTAGTGCAGAACAATTTTTATTTATGTTTGCAAATGAACAACAAATAATCAAAGATTATTGTTTCGCTGTTGTTAAATCAAAGCTAATTGATAGAGCTCTAGCAGAGGTATCTACTTCTGATATACCAAATAATTGGGAAACCTTAAACGATTCTTATATACCAAATTTGGAGATCAAATAAACTTAGATGTTTTGATACATCAATTGCAATTTTTATCGAAAAAACCGAATGAAGACATGTTATCTTTCATCGATAGAATTATAGCTTTAAAAATTCGTATTAATTATAGGATAGACGCTGATATTATGCCTGATCCTGAAAAAATTATTTACAAGTCAAATATCTTAAAAATATGTAAAACAGTCCTTATATCCAATTCCCCTATTGAGCTTCGTACATATCTGATTACTAATAATGCATTTAACTTTGATGATACCGTTAATGCCGTAAAAGATTACATTTGTAATTTAGCCCAATATGAATTATTAGACAAAAGTCGTAAAAATTCATCATTCAAAAATATACCTAAAAATAACTATCCTGATCATCGATATAATTCGAATAAATTCAATCATTATATAATAATAATAATAATTATCGAGGTAACAATTTCAATAATCAACCGCGATTCCCTTCACAACCGATTCAATTTACACAACGTCAAGTAAATACGCGTTATCCCACGAATCGTGAAGTATTTAATGCACCAAGTACATCGAGAAACCCAAATCAGAATGTTTTCAAGCCAAATCCAAATCAACGAATTACTAGTCCCCCAGAAAGAATGTCTATTCAAACACGGAATTATCCCCAAAAAAGATTTAATTATAGTACCCAATATCAAAATAACCCCCAGAGAAAATTCTATAATAATAATAGAAAC
Organism: Myrrha octodecimguttata; assembly: GCA_958510865.1. Lineage (NCBI taxonomy): Eukaryota > Metazoa > Arthropoda > Insecta > Coleoptera > Coccinellidae > Myrrha > Myrrha octodecimguttata. The sequence goes on from OY294060.1 coordinate 20,810,132, forward strand.
TCAGATTTCCTAGTCGAGGAATTGACCCATATTGAATCGAGTCCCCCTGATCACATAAATGCTGATAAAAACCGTGATAGTAAATTTATTTCTGAGAATTTTCAAAACCTAGCCTCAGAAGATTCATTGACTTGAATCATTCGCTAGACAATACAAATCAACTACCATATATTGAATTTGAAAATCCTAAATGTAAACTATTAATTGAAAGCGGATGTTCAGTTTGCCTTATCGATCCAAAATTTGCATATAATAATTTTCCTAAAAATATTTATCGCGAAAGTACCACATTAACTGCGTGTATGAGACAACAAACTTCGAATGAAAAAGTCTCTTTACCATTATTTTCTGAATTTCAAATAAATGATTTTCATCCCTTCATATTATATAAATTCCATAAAAATTATGACGGACTTATTGGAGCCGACTTTTTAAATAAATATGGATTAAAATTAGATTTCAAAAACCAAGTCTTAACTAATGATTTTTGCGAAATACCATTCAAATATCAACAAGTATGTCAAAATCCTATTAGTATTCCTATTGACCTTAGTCATTTAAAACCAGAAATGAGTAGCCAACTATCGAAAATTTTGCAAATGAATGAAAAAGTTCTTCAATTACCGGGTCAACCACTTAATTCTTCAACCCGAGTTAAACATACTATTCGAACTAGCGATGAAGTTCCTGTTCACGCTAAAATTTATAGATTCCCCGAAATTCATAGACAAGAGGTTAAAAATCAAATTAAAGAAATGTTAGATAAAAAAATTATCAGACCTAGTATTTCACCTTGGTCTTTTCCCGTTGTTATTGTACCTAAAAAACAGGATTTGTCCGGAAAAGTTAAATGGCGTATGGCCATCGATTATCGGAAATTAAATGACAAAACCATAGATGATAAATATCCTCTACCTCAAATTGAAAGTATATTAGATAAACTTGAAATTGAAATTGAATTAGATGAGAAATCCATAGAGAAAACAGCTTTTACTGTTGAAAATGGACATTATGAATTCCTTAGGATGCCTTTTGGACTTAAAAATGCACCTGCTACGTTTCAACGATTAATGAACGATGTTTTGAAAAATTATATTGGTAAAATATGTTACATTTATATGGATGATATTATTATATTCTCGGAAACTATGGAGCAACACCTAGCGGATATCCATACTATATTAGAAGCTTTACAAAAAGAAAATTTGAAAATACAATTGGACAAATGTTATTTCTTTAAAACTGAAATTGAATTCTTAGGACATATAATTACTTCGGAAGGTATAAAACCTAATCCAAATAAATTAAAAGCAGTAACTCAGTTCCCGATTCCCGATACACAAAAGAAAATAAAGTCTTTTCTTGGTCTCGTAGGATATTACAGAAAATTTATTCCTAATTTTGCCAAAATAACGAAACCCTTAACAAGTTGTCTTAAAAAGGACAGTAAATTAAATGTTAATGATCCGAAATATATCGAAGCTTTCGAAATTTGTTAGCGTAGTTTATTGAACCACCCTATATTGAAATATCCAGACTTTGATAAGCCATTCATATTAACAACTGATGCGTCAGGTTACGCAATCGGTTCAGTTTTATCCCAAGGTATTCCAAACAATGATCTTCCTATTGCTTATGCTAGTAGAACCTTGAACGCTGCTGAAAGTAGATACAGCACTATTGAAAAAGAATTGTTAGCTATCGTTTGGTCCTGTAAGCATTTCCGACCTTATCTATACGGAAGAAAATTCACTATCTATACCGATCATAAACCATTGACATGGCTACTCTCATTAAAAGAACCAAATTCCCGCCTTATGCGTTGGAGAATTAAATTAGAGGAATTTGATTATGAAATCGAATATAAAAAAGGTTCATCTAATAACGCAGATGCTTTGAGTAGAATTATTTTAGAATCTGATAACAATATCAATTACGAGAATTTCTTGAAATTTTGTGAGTCCCAAAATTGTAAAACTCCTACCAAAAATATTAACGAACTTTATGGTGACTTATTTGAAGCCCCGAAAAAATACGCATTAGCACATTGCGTTTCTAAAGATTTTCACATGAATAAAGGCATTGCTCTAAATTTCAAACAGAAATTTAATCGAGTTAATGAATTAAAATCTCAAAATAAATCTAAAGGTGATGTTGCAATGTTGAAAACGAAAGATAGAAATATTTATTATTTAATCACTAAAGAATTTCACTATGAAAAACCGGAATACGAAAATGTCTTCCTATCCCTTGTTAATTTAAAGGAATTATGTATCCGAAATAATGAAAAACATCTAGCGTTACCACGTATTGCTTGTGGCCTAGATAGATTGAATTGGTCCAAAATATTTAATATGATAAAATATATTTTTATGAATTGCCCTATTAAAATTGTAATATATTCCATTCCCAATCGAGAAGTTGAAATAAACGGAATCGAAGACGATTTAGTCTCATTAATTAATCAAGTCACGGAAGATGAACTTGATGAATGTTTAGATCTTTTGAATAGAAGTAATCCAACTGATAATCAGAATAATGAAAATGAAAATAACGATTCAGAACCTGAAGATATAATTGATTTAGAAACAGAAAATTTTACTATTCATAGTAGTGCAGAAAATCCCATTTTAGAACTTCCTTATACAGAGAGAAGTGATAATTCAGCACCTTTACAAATAATTATTAAAAAAGCATCAAGTTACAACGTAACAAAAAACAAATTATTCGGAGAAAAACTCAGATTCCTAATTTCTATAAATTCAATCGAAACAGATTTGTTTAAATTTATTAAAGAATATATTCGACCTAAAAGTTCCTATACCTTATATTTTAAATCCCCAGAATTACAGAAACCTCTTATTCAAATTTTGCAAGATAAATTTGACTATAAGACTTTTGATTTAAAAATCTCTAAAATATATTTAGAAGATGTAGAAGACGAAGAAGAATGTCAACTCAAAATTCAACAATATCACGAAACTAAAACTGTCCATCGTGGTTTGAGAGAAAACTTAATTAGTTTAAAGAGAAAGTACTATTGACCTAATATGAACAAAGATGTCCAAAATTATATAAATTCGTGCGAAATATGTCAGAAAAACAAATATGAAAGAACTCCTATTCAACTACAATTTAAACCCAATCCAATTGGTTCAAAGCCATTTAGTCATGTTTATTGTGATACCATTAGATTCGGTCAAACATACTGTTTAAGTATAATTGATTCATTTTCGAGAGTAGGACAATGTTATCCCTTACTTCAAAAAACTGGAATAGAAATTGTAGATAAACTGATCATGTATTTTAGTCATTACGGAATCCCAAATAAAATCACGTGTGATAATGGAATAGAATTTAAAAATGGAGTTGTTCAAGATTTCTGTAGAATTCATAAAATTGAAATTCATTATATTACAAATTATAACCCTAATTCAAATGCGTTAGTAGAAAGATTTCATTCTACATTAATTGAACAAATGAGAACACTCGAAAATAGAAGTTCCACTTTTCAAAATAAACTTTCTCAAGCTTTACTCAGCTACAATAATTCAAATCATTCAAGTTTAGATATGACCCCCATGCAAATTATCAAAGCTGATTTAAATTATTCTTTACCCATTGAGAAAACTCATAATGAACAAATACAAGATTACGTTGCTAATTATGCAGAAAACCTTAATGATATTACTAAACGAATTGAACAAAATCGGCAGAAAAATATTGAGCGTTTAGAAAAAACGAATGAAAAACGAGCAGCTAAAAGTAGTCATCCCTTGAATAAAAACCCGACTTATATTAAAAATCCAATAACTCGTAAATTAGACCCTGCGTATAAAAGAATTGATGCTCGCGAAATTGATTCACATCGTATTCGAGATGACATAAATAAACATGTTTATCACAAAAAAATATTGAAACAACGAAAAAACTAGTTCAGAATTTTGTTTCAGACATTACAATGACGCCGTTCATTATTCCCCTAATATTTTTGAAGTTCGCCGTACTCACAATTTCACTGGAAATTATTCCATTAGAAAATAATATATTACCTGTCTTATTAGGAAAAGCCTATATCACAAACAGAAACTTGCAATTGGTTTATCATATTGATTTAAATAAGATAGAAGAAATCATTTTTGAATACACCTATGAGAAATCAGAAGCAGATAGCTACTGTTGTTAATGACCTTAAAAACAAGTATATTACCAAATTTCAAAAAATGAATGAAAATCTTAAATTGCTACGAATTGTTCCACAATTACGTGAGGTCGAACAGATGCATCTCATGATATTCGAAATTAAAGATATTAAAAATACTATTGATGAAATTCAAACAGCAATAAGTTTTGCAAGATTACATCTTTTACATGAATCTATTCTACCCTATACTAAATTCGTTGAATTAATTAGAAATGTCACTATAATACCTGTTCATCATCTGAAAGACTATTATCAAGTATGTCATACAAAGGTTATATTCCAAAATAAGAAATTATTATTTTTGATATCAATTCCCACAATTTATGAGAAAAGCTATGATCTATACAAGTTTTATTTCCTATCTCAAAATAATTTAACCATTTCCCATACCCATTCCTATATGCTCTCACAAGAAGAAATATTGGAATGGTCAACTAATCAATGTCACCCTGTTGAAGAAGACTTTTTATGCGATCAAGAATCTCTAATCAAACCCCCAGGATGTTTGAAAAACATATTGAAGAATCATACAGAAAATTGCCCCAGAGTGAAAACTGTTTCTCACTCGGATATCAGATTATTGGAAGATGGAAGTATCCTATCCATGGAAAACGAGAAAATTCAAGAAAAATGCCCTCAACAAATCAAATACTTCTTTACTCCTTCTATGGCACTATTACATTCAAGATGTGCATTGAGTAACATGCAAAAGGAAATTTTTCCCGTAACCACTATCAACGAAGAAAAATATATCGTTTTACCCAAGCACACCTATTCGTTCAGGAACGACTCAGATGAAGAAATTATCAAGAAAGAAGACATTCCAGATATTGTATTAGAAGACTTAGACCAGTGAAATGTTCAACCCCACAGAATAACCCTTTTATTTATTCTTATAATACTCATTTTAATCATAATTATTGCTTTTACTTTTAAACATTTCAAGAAAACTGTATTTTATAAAGCTACACCTACAGGTGATACCTTTCTCCAAGAAGGGGAGGAATTACATAATATTAACCCATATTAAATAAATGGATCCTTTCCTTCATCCCATAAGAACTGTATATCAGAATGTATTTTATTGCAACTCAGCAATGAATCATTTGTTATTCGTTTCAGTATTGGATCTTATAAATTGTATCGCACCTGTTTATCCAACAGGAAGAAGTTAGTTAGAGCTTAGACGCATTAGTCGTATACCATTGTATTCAAAATAAATTGTTTTTTAAAAAACAAGGTTTTCAATCTGAAATTCATATTTATATATATATTATATATTATATATTATATATTTCGAAATACTTTCAGTATTTATGTGACATTCCGTTTTATATCCTATATGTGTTGTATATTAATAGGACTCGGTTGTTTCTAACATATAGGAACTTCTCATTCAAATGTTATATATAATATGAAATATACATCACTGGATTCGATTCAGTGAATCACTCGATACACATTTCTATAAGATCTACAGCTGGTCAAAATAAAAGGCGATATTGAATATTTTCCTATATTTATTATAATTTATTTACACAAAACTAATAAATATTCGAATCAGGATTTTTCAATTTATAATTTATCTATTCTGTCTATTCCTCTTTAAAGGTGGAGTTTGGAGTAGGCCAAAGCTGGGGTAGCGTATGATGAGTATGCTGGTGCAGCATATGAAGCGTATGCTGGTGAAGCATATGAAGCGTATGCTGGTGCAGCATATGAAGCGTATGCTGGTGCAGCGTATGAGGTGATAGCAGGAGCAGCGTGTACGGCGGCTACTGGAGCAGCATAAGATACAGCGGGTGCGGGGTGAACAGATACACCTTGGGCCCTAACAACTGGAGCGGCCGCAGCGTATGTAGCTACTGGCGCGGCGTGGACGGCAGAGTATGCAGCGTAGGTTGGGGCGGCGTGAACAGCAGCTACTGGAGCAGAGTAGGATAGAGCTGGTGCAGCGGCATAAGTGGTAGCATAAGATTTGACGACTGGGGCAGCAGCAGCGTAGGTGGCTACTGGAGCAGCTACAGCAACAGCAGATTGGGATACTTTGTTAGTGTAGGAGTATGAAGTAGCGGCTGGAGCAGCGTGGACAGCAGTTACAGCTGGAGCAGCGTAGGAGATGGCTGGGGCAGCGTGGACAGCAGTGACAGCTGGGGTGGCATAAGCTAACGGGGCAGATTGGATTCTGTTGGTGTAGGAGTATGAGGATGCTACTGGAGCAGCGTGAACGGCAGCAACAGCTGGAGCAGCGTATGATATGGCCGGGGTGGCATAAGAGGCAACGGCGGCTGGAGCTCCTAAGTATCCAGCGTTGGCATAAGCCAAAGCGGCGAAGAGAACTACGAACTGTAAAAAAAAGAATTCGGTTAATTCAAACCCAAGAGAATTTGAAAAACCTGTTCACACAATAATTATGTTCAGAAAAATATTCACACTTACTCTGGCTACCATATTGTCTTTGTGATTGCTGTACAGAAAGTGATAATTTTTTGAAAAATCGTCTTTGTTTTATACCCCTACAACAAGAGAAGTTTGATGGGCGTGCCGATTCTAAGTGGACCCGCATGCAATTTGTGAATCACAAACTGGTTTAATTCATTCCAGCGGTTCCCGATACTCGTCTCAACTCATGAGACTTAAGTTCTAGTTTAAAAACAAGTCCGTCAACGTAACATTTCAAATGAGCCGGTATTAATTCAACATGTGAACTATTTCGTAGCAGAACATCATATGAATGATGTTCAAATAAGAATTGATGCGCTCTATACAATTGTAGGCTATATCATCTTCGGTATTCATTTCCATGTATTTCAAAGCGAAGTTCGAATATTAAAAGAGGTACATGATACACAAGAAATGACTAAGCCAAAGGTTCTGAAAGTATACTTCAGTATTAAATTTCGCGGAACTTATATAAGTTATATTTACAGATATAAGTATTCAATCACATTACAATCAAAGTGATGAATGAAATGGAAACATGGATCTTCATACAATCAAAGGCTATCCAACTTGTGCGCAATGGTTCATCGATATGTAGGTGATATCTCGTGTATTCGGAAACCGAAAACGTTTTGAGTCTGAACTGATAAATAGATACAAGCTGATTGAAATCTTTCTGCTGGAAAAACAATTGTTGACGAGTTCTGACGTGGTTAATATTATTCACATAAAATTTCGTGTATACAATGAAGACTAAGTACTACCCGATAGTGAATGGATTTGAAAAAAATCGGGTATGTACCCATTAATTCTTTTTTTCCAGCTGAAAACTAACCAATCAAATTATTCATATGATATTTACCCTGTGTATGCATTTCTGAAAAAAAACTTCATCTGAAACCTTTAGAAATAGCCCATATCGTGAGAATTATTTTTCAGTTTGGTACATCAAAGTAAAAAACGATATGATGATGGAACTGAACTGTGAATAAATAAACCTAATACGACTGTGTTAACACTGAATTCCACACATTTCTGAAAAGGTATGTGACATGAAAAATATTTGATGTATTATGAAATAATAACTTGTCATTATGAGAAATGTGGAAAAAGTGACTAACAGCAATCTTCCAAAATGATAAAAATTTATGAACAGTGAATATATCTGATTATCAACTTCAAATTTCAAACATTTACGCAATTGACTCATCGTGTTACTTGAAATATTTTGTCACTTGAAGCATTTTTCATTTACTCTTTCAGCTTCTTTTTCATTGTGACTTCAAAAATAAAACAAAATTCGCTTCGGATCACCAATGGGAGTAGGGGTTTCTTATGTAATGGGGCCTTGTTTCCTTTCCACCCAATAATATGTATATCCTTCATATATTTACTCTACAACCCCTCTAGAATATATTATGTCCTCCATAGATTGTAATGAAATATCTCACGAAGAATCTTAGAAGACCACTGTCATGAATTCAGGAGCTTGTACAAAATTGTTAAAATTCGAAACCATAGGGTTAACCATTTATGTCCTAAAAGCGTCTTACACATTTAGACTTTCTAGTCAACCGATTTATGAAATTTCAATAATATGATCCTAGCACGATATTCTATATGAGCATTCAAGGCCCCAGCTGTAATTTTTCAACTAAGTCTGGGTAATGGGTAAATGTCCGGTCTAATTCATTCATCTATTTATTCATTAATGTATTGTACCTAGAAGAAATACGAATATAACAATAATAGTAATCAGTGACAAAACAAGTTTAGACACGGAACAAAAAAACTACATCAAAAGAAAATGCTTTCTTTGGAATTAAAATCGACCATTTAATTGATAAAGACAGCTTGAAGATTCATCAGAATTTCATCAGTACCATATATTTATATGATAAGAAGATAGCAAAATATAAAGTATATTAAAAAATCTGAGATTATCTTAGTTTGTCTCATCAAACGATCATTAAGAAATTTTTCACAAGTTTGCACTTATACATTTGAATATAAGTTCTCGTTTTTAATCATAATCGGATCAGTATGTTTGGATAATTTCGGGAAAAACAATGAAAACGAGCAGAAATAAACAAAATTTCACACATATTTTCGTGGAATTTCACTGTAAAGAAATTCTACACGTAAGGTTAACCTGAACTCTGGAGCTTCAAACTGATCACATCAGTACTTTTCGGAATTTTGAGGAAGTCATCTCAGAATTTCATATAATCATAAATTCGAAAAATCTCCGGTCGATTTTGCCCATTAACAAATTCAACCGAGATACTCAGGCTCCAAACGTCACCTGAAAGCTTTCAGTCACTATGAGACGAAGTTAGAGTACATTCGGTCGTACTGCCAGGCAGACAGCCAGAAAGAATTGAATTTGGACACGGATTTTTCTTCAGGTAGTTTAATCTAATAATTTAGAACAATTTTTGGCTAAAAATTCGAGCACCACATACATTCGGACAGAACGATAACGTGCTGTTTCCCAGAAAAGGTGCATTGAAGTTGGAATTTGATGAGTTAACATATTTTTGTAGATTAATTGGATGGAATTACAGAATCTTGAAAATTATAATGAAATAACGGATATTTTCCAAAGTGAAAATATTTTCCATTTCAGATATATTTTCCTCTGCAAAATCTGAATTAATTAATTATCAAATATTGGATAGTCCGTGACTTTGTGATATTTCATTAAAAAATAGAAGAAATATTTTATTGAATGTTGCAGAATATACCGAGTTTGGTACTTTTTCTATATTTCCTACCAGGCTAACTACACAGTTTCAATTGGATAGAATTGGTAGTCCTCGAGTTATCACGGAAATAAGCTCAAAACTTCTGATGAAGGTGACCCTGAAACCGTTTGGCTGATCATGCCAATTAATGGAATAATCGACGGATTTCTATGAATTCGTGAGCTGTGTGCGTGAAAGTCATGTTGGTGGCGGCAGGACAGAATCGAATATACTATCATTTTCTTCATCAGTGTGTTGAACCTTATCATTTGAAAGCATTATCGGCAAAAAATTCTAAAATCAAAGACCTTCAGGCAACATAGTAGCACACTGCCTTGTTCCGGAATATGGGGTTCATTGAATTCGTTTGAATCCAAGCAATGCATCAATTTAATGATGGCTTCATATTCAATATATTTCACATTAACATATATGTGTTAATCATTTTATCCCGATTTCGGTATAGAATTACCAATTCGAATCGATTAAACTTGTCCGAATCGAATTCCATCCGAAAGGATACGCAATTCCCATTGCGGAAACAAGATTCACCAAGGCGGGTTTGATTTAGGTAGGAATATACCAATCGTGATTTTGAAATGTTAAACAAGATCAAAGTAGTTACCTCGCTTCGCAAGTGTGCCAGGAGGTAGTATTATGAAACTTGATGGAGGCTGTACAGAAGTGAATTAAACGTAACTGTTTATTTTTAAGGAATTTTCATCATCATTTGTATCAATTGCACTAGAATGGCAAGGTTGATTGTGCCCCCCAATCCCTCCTTAAGCCCGTCCCTGATCATCATAATACTGTTTTCATCCTCTCATTCAAACTTATTTTAATATATCATTGTATGGTTCAAGCTGCTCTTTTCATTTGTGTTTACGATCGGAGTTAGTCCAACCAAACCAGAATTTGTCTTTCATGTTTGTAGAATTCGTGAAACGATAAAATCCGACCTAGGATTTCGTGTATATACCCATTCAAAATTTCCTGGCTCTTATATTTCCGATCCAATCGAATGTAAATCTAGTTTTTCGTTAGGTAACGATAAGTCGAATCTTTCTGCAAAATTTCAGACGGAATATAGAAGAATAAGAGGTCTAATCATTTCATCATAAATTATTTGCGTATAGAACTGGAAATTGCATTTACTTCCACCTCTTCAGCAGCAGCCACTTCTGTTTTATGAACTATAATACTCATTCTGATAATTCAATGTGAAGAAAGTATAAATATAAACTATTATGAAAATCACAGTACGGATATTACAAAAAATTGACAATAAGTTGTTTACATATCTGAATGAAGTTGTCATTATTTATCATGGACGTAAATTTGGATCATAATCTAGTTTCTTATTGTTCTAGTCCAATTTGGATTCATCGAGATTTTTACTAGAAGTGATAAATGTGTGATGAAACCTTCGATATTTATATGGAATGCGTTTTGGATTCTCCACTGAACGGATATGATTTCTCCATTAATTCGCATTAATTAAGGAAAAAAACTGTACTGGTTCACATTTTTCTGATCCAAAGTGTACATTAGATCCCTGATCAGGAAGTTAACAATTGAAATTGTTAATTGTTGAATTGTTAATTGTTAAAAATTGTTAGATCTACCCAATCCTCCAATCCCACCTAAATTCATGAATACTGATATTCAAAATGATCAAATACGTGACTCCAGCATAACATAAAAGTTAAGCATTGGATAGGAAATTGCATCATTAATCCTGAGAATACCTTTCTGAAATTTTATAGTCGCAACATTTTCTCATATTATCTCCTATTATTTTGATTTTGTCCAAATTGTACCGCTATAGGTCGAGGCCACAATTTCGCATAAGAACTGGTTTCGTTTATAATGTAAAAACTTTAGTCGATTTATGAAATCGGCATTCATTTATCAGAACTGTTAATGAGTGTTGCTCTTGTTGTATAAATGTCTGTCCTTCAAAACGTGTCAATAATTCAATTTCAGTACATAATTCATTAGAAACGAGGCTGGGCCCACGAACCCAACATACTTATCAGCACCGAAGTAATTGCCTTCCCATCCATTGGATTGGAAATTTTTGGGCTCTTCTAAAAGGAACCTGAGCATCAATTCTTAGTAATATATGTCTGTAGTTATAATTTTAAACTGCAAATGCTGTTTATAGAGTAAGGTTGGATTTATTGATGAAGAAATTTTGATTGTCCGTCCGATCAAGTAAATTCCGCAGATTGCTAAAATTCGCCTAATTGTTTTAGATATACAAATGCCTACAGTCTGTCACCCTTGTAATGAATACACTTCTGAATTCAAACTATTTAAAGAATCCAGGGTTCGTAATTTCGAAGAGTCATAAAAACTAATGGGTGACATTTTTTACGACATTGAATTGAAATTTTATCTGTTAACCCCACCAACCATGTCTGAATATTTTAGTTCGTGTTAAGATACATCGAGAAAACTCATCAGAAAAAGTTATTCGCAATTAATTCCATTATTATCTCGGGGAATATTGTACATTGGTTACTTCCTCAAACGGTCTCAAATCTAATCGTAATAGGTATACGAAATATGAAAAACACCATTTCACATATGGGAAATAAAATTAGCAGAATTTTCCGTACCTCAACACCCTATATTTTATCAATCCATAAAAACTCTAAAAAATTTTATGGTATTCATCACAGTTAAGTTATCTAGTTTTTCATAAGACAGCTCTTTTTCCTGAAGAATATTAATTGAATGAGATATGAACCGTGGCGAGTTTATACTCGAACTAGATAGATCCAGACGGAATTTTGACTTGTTTGGGGTAAAATTGGGAGAGAGAGAAAAACCAGAATACTCATGCGTTGAAGTTATTTTTATTCAGAATAAGGAACTAATATTTATTCATAAATTGATTGACATGCAGATATTCAGATATTCTCTAATGTATACTGATCTTATTAAAAGAACAATAATCATAGAACCAAAATAAACTAATGCTACTGAGAATATCTCCAGCTTCAACACCTTCCCTCATTGGAATATTTTGGTTAATCCCATTTTGTTCCTTAGCATTTGAAGTCGAGGTTTAAACAAAGGTTTTGTCATTAAGTCTGCTAATTGGTCCTCTGTTGAAACTTTTTCTACTTTCATTTCCCCATCTAGAACTAGTTCACGCACAAAGAAATGCCTTATATGTATATGTTTAGTGCGTCTGTGAAATTCTGGGTTTTGACTCAGCTTAATAGCAGCTTCATTGTCTACCATCAATGTTGGAACTGACTGAAAACTGAGTATTTCTTTGAACAATCGCTTTAGCCATTCTATTTCCCGTGCAGCTTCACTAGCAGCCACTATTTCAGCCTCTGTTGTGGAAATTGCAACAGATGTTTGACGCTGACTGATCCAAGATATAGCTCCACCAGCATACATGCATAAAACGCCAGAAGTTGAGCGTCCTGTTTCACAATCTCCTCCGTGGTCTGCATCACTGTAGGCCACTAACTCATCTCTTTCCTTCAACTTGTAGCTAAGTCCAAGAGCCATTGTGCCCTTCAGATAACGAAATATCCTTTTAACCTTAACACAATCTGCGTTCGTTGGATTTTCTAGCTTTCTTGAGGCGACACTGACTGCATAAGCTATGTCTGGCCTCGTACTTGTCATTAGGTAAAGTAAAGCACCAACTGCCTCTCGATAAGGAAAAGTTTTGTTCAATTCTACATCTTCCTTCCCTAATTGAGAAACTTCTTTTACAATTGGAGTTGTTACTGGTTTGCAGTCTGACATGCCATATCTTTCAAGAATTTTCTTTGTATAAGAAGATTGATTCACTTGAATGGTACCGTTCTCTTCTTTCTGAATCTGGAGCCCAAGAAAATAGGATGCCGGTTTTATTGTTATCTTGAATTCTTCTTCTAAACTATTCAAAAACTCATTTTTCATGGTATCATTGCTGCAAGCTAGTAATCCATCGTCAACATAGAGAGCTAACAATAACATGTCAGTTCTTTGTTTTTTGATAAATAAACATGGGTCGGCATCAGATCGTCTAAATCCTCGTTTTTCAAGAAAATCCCTGAAACGTTTATTCCAACATCTTGGAGCTTGTTTTAATCCATACAAACTCCGTTGGAGTTTACAAACCATGCCGCTTGTATCTATGAAACCTTCAGGTTGTTTCATGTACACTTCTTCGTCTAAATTACCATAGAGAAAAGCAGTACATACGTCAAACTGTGTAAGAGACATATTTTTACTCGCAGCTATGCTTAATAGTGACCTTATTGTTCCTCCTTTTGCCACTGGACTATACGTTTGGTCATAATCAACCCCCTTCTTCTGAGAGTATTCTTTTATAACCAGTCTAGCTTTGTACTTTTCAACAGAGCCATCAGGATTCGTTTTTAGCTTGAATACCCATTTGCAAGGAATCGCCTTTTTTCCAGGTGGTAATCCTTTCAAAATCCAAGTATTATTTTCCTTCAAAGATTGTAACTCCTGCTTCATTGCTGTAATCCAGTGTTCTTTTTCATTACAAGTTATGGCATCCATGTAATTTAAAGGTTCATTTGATTCACATATTTCTGCAGCAACTGTCATAACATAATCATCAAAACGTGATGGTTTTCTAATGGTCATTCTGTCCCTTAACGCCTGTCTGATTTCTTCAGTACTCTGCTCACTTTCTTCAACTATTTCTGTAGGTAACTCTCTTCGTTCCAGATTTTGATTATCTTCTTCAATTGACTCTTGATCATGTTCATTGTCAGAATTTGAAGATTCAAGGAAGTTTTCCCCTTTGTCAACAACTCTCAAGTAATCAAAATTATTTTGAAGTCCACCATTTTGACTTTCAGTCTGTTGACTATTTGTTATTGGCAAAATTTCACATTCATCAAAAATGACATCCCTTGATCTTACTAGTCTCTTTTGATCTATAGACCATATCCGATAACCGTCGTCATTTTCATAACCCCTAAGAATACCTTTAGTAGCTTTCTTTTCCATTTTCTTTCGATGCATCTTAGGAATATGAGCATAGCAACTACTACCTATGATTTTCAAATGACTCAATTTTGGTTTCTTATTGAACCATATTTCATAAGGAGATAATCCTTCAACACCTGATTTACTGGTGCGATTCAGAATGTATGTCGCTGTGTTGACTAATTCTGCCCAAAAACTCTGATCAAATATTCCTTCTCTAGCATGCATTAAGGCTCTTGCTGTTTCAACAACAGTTCGGTTTTCTCTTTCGGCACACCCGTTCTGTTGTGGTGTATATGGCATGATTAGTCTTTGTCGTATGCCATAATGGTTTAGCGTTTTTCTGACTCTATTATTGTCGAACTCACCACCATTATCTGATAAAACTTCTTTCACACCATAACCTGCAGCTTTAATTTCTTCTATGACAATGTTCAAATTATCTATCACTTCTGATTTGTGTTTCATGAAATATATAAAAAGATATCTGCTATAATCATCCTTGAATAAGACATAATATCGATAGCCGGATTTGGATGGGTCAAATGGACCACATACATCTGTATGTAAGAGTTCACCAGGTGCTTTGGCTCGACATCTTGTACCAAATTTGAGTACATGAGCTTTCCCATAGATACAACCTTCACACATTTCACTATCGAGATTGACATCTAATCCCAGTTCTCTTTTCAATATTGTTTTTACATATCTCTTATTTTGATGTCCAAATCTTTCATGATATAACTGCAAAACATTATCATTATGAACTGAATTAATTTCTTTCGAATTTTCTGGCTTTAAGGATTTCATTTTAAGTTTATACAATCCTCCTGAACAATTTCTGGATCCAACAAGTATAACTTCTCCTGATAACTTGAAATAACACTTTTCTGTTGTTGAAACAAATTCACTGTCTGGATTTTTATCTTGTGCTGACAATGTTGAGAACAAGTTTTTCTTGATACTAGGAACATACCATACTTCAGTCAGAGGAAAAACTTGAATTCTACCATTCACGTTTGTTTTTACTCTAATTGTACCTTTTCCTAATGCCGGTACTGACTCTCCGTTTGCTGTAGTTATTTGGTGATGATTGTCAAATGGTACATAGCTCTCAAACACATTATTTTGGTTGGTAATGTGATTAGTTGCACCATTGTCGACGTACCAATTTTCTTCATCTTGTTCACACAACAATACAACATTGGAAACGGCTAGTAATGAAACATTGTTCTTCGTATCACTTGCTCTATTAGTTTTGTCAGGTTTTGGTGGCTTACCATCTGCCTTCCATTTCAGACACTGTCTTATTTTATGTCCTCGTGATTTACAGTATTTACAAAATAGATTGCTTCTTTTGTTTACTGTATACAAAACTTCCTGTTTAGTCTCAATTTTGCTTGATAATGCTTTTTCATAAGCAACCAATTGATTTGTCAAGTTATCTATTGTTCTTTCTTTGTTTGATATGAGCATCCAACTTGACTTGAACGAGAAGTAATCAGAAGGTAGAGTTTCTAGTATTTTACAGATAAGTAAAATTTCAGGTAAATCACATTTACACTCATTTCCAGCAGTCATTTTGTCCTTCAAAATATCTTTCTGAAGTTTGTCCCAAAGATTCTTCAGTTTTGATGTATGTGTGGCTATATCATCATCTGCTTGTTTTACATAGCTGAAGAATTGCATGCATAGGTCATAGGTCTTGTCCTCGACATTGCCATCATAAAGCCTGTGCAATTCTAGCCAAACTTCTCTAGCGGATGTGAAACGCATTACTTTTTCTAAAGTTTCTTGTGTCATATTTAGAGTCAGAATTAGTAAAGCATTATTATCGGCTTGATTGAAATCTGATAAGTCTTTCTCGTACCTGGTTTTATCAACAGTTGAAGCATCTTCTGGTAAGGATTTAGGGGCTTTTAAATTTCCTTCGATAACCTCTAGACCGCCTTTAATTCCTCTTAACAAAATGCACAATTTATATTTCCAGGTTGACCAGTTTGACTTCCCCTCTAGCAAACCAGTTTGTATTTTGCTTGTATCCATCTTCTGATTTTAACTCTCTTTCAATTTGTAAATATCTTCTCGTTTATTCTGTTTCTTCAACCTGAACCACGCTATGCTACCACGTTGAAGTTATTTTTATTCAGAATAAGGAACTAATATTTATTCATAAATTGATTGACATGCAGATATTCAGATATTCTCTAATGTATACTGATCTTATTAAAAGAACAATAATCATAGAACCAAAATAAACTAATGCTACTGAGAATATCTCCAGCTTCAACATCATGAACGTGATCTTTTGACTTTAGGAGTAATTTCAAAGAGTTCTCAGAGTCGACAAGGCAAGCAATCGATGCGTCTCCTGCTCCATTAAGCAACTATAGAAAATGTCTTTGCGCTGACATCTACTAACTGCTCAGATCATATAAAGTTAAATGATAGTTTGTAGTGAAATAGCTATACAATATGTTCTTCATGTCTTCCATTTTCTTCAAAAAAGCCTTTGTTTGAAGCTGGTGTGTATGGCTGCGATGAGCATTCGTTATTCTATACCGTGTATTTTCGGAATTATAAAATGGTTGCTCGACGCGCGTGAACCATATTTTCTACCCCCATAAGGAAAAATTTAGTTTTGTTAAATCAGTAGATCTAACGGGCTACCACAGTTGAATATATCATGAAACTGTCAAGTTGTTGAACGCAAAAAAATTATTCCTAGAGGTTTCCGTCAAAACTATATGCCTGAATGGGCGGTTTTAACAAAATCTCTGCACAAGTAAAAGTAAAGGAGCATGAAAGTTTGCCAACTCTTGATGGGTCGAACAAACTGTTGGTATCTATAAACATAAATAAAATAAATGTATGTTCAGATGTCGTATGGATAACACGTTATTTGGTGCGCTCTCGTTGTTTTCTCGATTTTGTTAGGGGAAAGTGGAAATATTGCAGTGAATTTGACATTATTGGAAAGCTGAAGATTTTTCGTACTAACGATATATTTGGTGGTGAATGTTAGCTGAATTGGAGTCATATAGAGAAGAATAATTGTTGATGTTCTCCATCTCAGGAATTATCGTAAATTGTTTCACACATATGTGAAACAATACACTGCTGGAAAATTTGAGATAAGGACTCGGCATAAATTGGTGCTAAAAAATGGGAAGATCCAATAAACAGTCATCGGCAGTGGCGGAACAGGCAAATTGCGGAAAATGTAATAAAAATTTTTCCAAAACTGATTACAAGGTACTATGTTCCGGCCGTTGTCATAAATTGACCTGTGAGGATTGTACTGGCTTGCAAAAAACCCAAATAAAAGAAATGGTTAAGTCAAATACTTCATGGGAGTGTACAGGATGCACCAAAAATAGAAGAAAATCTATTATTCGAGAAATGAGTTCGGATGAGGAAGACAACGTTGATGAAGATGAGAAAATCACAATTGGGGACATTATGAGAGAAATGAGAAGTAATCATGAAAGGGTTACAGAGGATATGCAGATTTTCCGTAGAGAGATCAGTCAGACTCTTCAGTTTTTGTCGGATTCATTCGAGGAGTTGAAACAGGAAAACAAATTGATTAAGGAAAAATTGAAGGGGGAGCAGAAAAAATTAGATATTGCTAATACGAGGATAAGAGCTTTGGAAGAGAGAATGGAAGAAATTGAACTTGAAAGTAGAAACAAAAATATCATACTCACAAATGTGCCCAATCAAGAATCAGAAAATACCAAAGAGTTAGTTCAAAAAATTATTAAAACTATAAATGTTGACATAAGTAGAGAGGAATTCTTGTCAACACGAATTTCTAGAAAACTGAATGCGCCAATCCTGATCAAGCTGAAGAATGAAGATACAAGGAGGAGAATACTAGAACGGCGAAAAGCTCACGGAACACTGAAGATGCAGGATTGTGGGTTTCAGCAGGAAAACATCGTTTATTTCAATGAAGATTTGCCACGTTATAAACAGGAACTGTATGCCAAGGCCAGGAATTTCAGGAGGGAGCATCAGTATGCTTATGTGTGGGTGAAAGATGGGAAAATATTCCTCAGGAAAACGGAATCAGCAAGACCACTTCATGTTAAATCCGAAAAAGATCTAGAACACCTAGATCAATAATAACGTAGATGTAGTTAATGGTTTATTAATAGCTGGAATCATTTTTTTTTATGGAAAGTTACATTAAAAATTTCAATGTACCTAAGATAAATGATAAGATAGTGTCTTCCAAGGAATTTTGGGAATCTGTGAGTAATAAAAATTCAAATTGCTTCACATTGTTACATAATAATATAAGAAGTGTGAGTAAGAATATTGATGAATTTAAGGTTTTCACTGATGGGTGTTTGGGAAATATAGATTGTTTAATATTAACAGAAACTTTTAAAATTTGTGATAAAAATTTATTTAATATGCAGGGTTATACATCGATTTATAATTCAGGGGATCTCAACAAAAATGATGGCATATTAGTTTATGTGAAAAATGGTATAGATCTGGAATACGAGTTTGTCAAAATCGGTCCTGTGAATGCCGTTCTCTTTCGCCTGGGGTTTCATTCTGTGGGGATAAATATACTTGCAGTTTACAGATCTCCATCTCTGTGTCCTTCGGAATTTATTACAGACCTAGAAAAGTTTTTACAAGAAAATAGGCCAAAGAGTAAAGTTTCATTAATAGTTGGTGACTTAAATATAGACTTAATAATTGATTCTACTAACAGGGAAGAATATTTGAACATTTTAAGTGAATATGGTTATTTGTCAACTATAAACTCACCAACTAGAGAGAAAGCTTGTTATGATCATATAATGTTGAAGGGATCCATACAGTTGGATACTGTATGTTCCATGGTAGTTGATCATTTGATCACAGATCATAAACCGGTGGTGGTTCAGATTGCTTTTCCTGAAAACTGATGAAAAAGTATTAAGTATGATCAAAGTAGGGAATTTGTAAATTTTAAGAAACTTAGACACTTACTTAAAAATGAAACATGGATTAGTGTTATAGATAAGAATGACAGTCACCACTCAATGGATGTGTTTTTTGAAATTTTTTCACGGCTCATAGAACAAAGTAAGTACATAGTTAATATTTCTAGAAATGAAAGAAAACGCACTCCATGGATCACCAAGGGACTGATTAAGTCAATTAACTACAAAAATGAAATCTATAAAAAATGTAAAAATAATCCAAATAATATTATACTGACAAATGAATTAAGAAGATACAATTGCACCCTCAAACAACTAATTGCGAAAAGAAAAATTGAGTATTGTAGAAATGAAATCAATAGTAATGCAAAAAATCCAGATCAACTTTGGAAAGTCCTAAGAAATCTTGACCGGAAAACGCCCTTAATGCAACCAACATCTGTGGCAAATAACGTAGGACAAAAAATAACTGATAAAAAAGAATTGCCAGATGTGTTTAATGAGTTTTTCATAGATATAGGTGAAAAATTGGCAAAAGAAATAAAAAGTACCAGCGTTAAATTCAAACTAAAAAGAAATGTAAACTCAATCGTTATAATGGAAACTGATGAAGATGAAGTAATAAAAATAATACATTCTTTAAAAAACAGTAAATCAGCGGGAATAGATAAGATAACAACAGAAATATTAAAAAATACAGCAGAGTTCATAGCTACACCCATTACATTTGTTATCAATAGGGCAATTGAGATGGGACAATATCCTGATGTTCTGAAAAAATCAATTGTGGTACCTTTATATAAGTCTGGGGACAGATCATTATGCTCGAATTACCGACCAATTTCAATATCTCCTGTAATATCTAAAATATTTGAAAAAGTGCTAAAAGTTAGAATAACTAAATTTTTAGACAAATACGGCCTGATTTCAGATCAACAGTACGGCTTTAGAGCGGGCAGGTCGACGCAGAATGCAAAAGCATATTTGACAGGTAAAATATATAAAGCTATTGATGACAAGATACCAACCATCTGTGTATTCATCGACCTCGCCAAAGCGTTCGACACAGTAAGTCATCATGAGTTATTATTGTCATTAGAGAGAATAGGTTTTAGAGGTCAATCTTTGAAATTAATGGAAAGCTATTTAAGTCACAGATTACAAGCTGTCAAAATTGGGGATGAAGTGGGAAGATTCAGGGAAGTAAAATATGGTGTACCTCAAGGTACAGTGCTTGGGCCATTACTTTTTATCATTTATATAAATGATCTCTTTGACTTACCATCGGTTGGTAATATCCTTAGTTTTGCTGATGATACTGCTATAATCTACCAAGACACTTCCTGGGGCAACCTGAAAAAGAGAATTGAAGTAGACTTTGCACAAATTATTGAGTTTTTAAATTATAAAGTACTTACCATAAATGTCGAGAAAACTAAATTTGTTGCTTTCACCAGCTATACCCGATACTTACATCAGTTGCCTAATTTGAATTTGAATATATCAACCACTCATAGCCCACCTATAGTAATAACAGCCGCAGATACTGTGAAATATTTGGGAATATATATCGATCATAGACTTCAGTGGAAAAAACAAGCAGATAAAATTGTGAAAAAGTTAAGGTCCCTCATTCCTAGATTCAAATTTTTCAGAACATTTTGTACAACTGACCAAATGAAAGTGTTGTATTATGCACTTGTCCAGTCACACTTAACATATGAGAATCTAGCATGGGGAGGATTGATGAATGTTCATTTAAAAAAAATTGAAACGACACAGAGATGGATATTGAAGGTAATGTTTTTCAAGCCGTTTAGATATTCCTCAGACTTGCTTTATACTAAGAGTGGATTATATGACTTCAGACAGTTATTTTACCAGTCACTCATGATAAATCACCACAGTCAAATTCATAAAAATCAACAAATAAAACATATACATAACACCCGATATAAGCTTTATTCTACGATGGTACCTAAAATAAACAAAACAATAGGACAGCGGAGTTATATATTTTTGGGACCGCAAATTTTCAATAATTTACCGGTAAATTTAAAAAAGATTATAATTCCAACAGTATTCAAGAAAAAACTGCGTAAATATATCGATTCAACACCTAGGCTCTGTATACACTCACAGATTGATTAGAAAAATAGCAACACTTTTTAAATTGGAATTTGATAAACTTTCTCTTTATTGTAACTTTTTTGAGGAATGTTCATGATTCTAGTGTTGTCCATAATGTAAATCCACCGGCGGATATATCTATCCATGTGGATTGAATTGTTTGTTCAGAGTTTAATTTACTGAAAATTAATGTTCTTTTATATTTTGTTCTTTCTAATCTGAATAAACATTATTATTATTATTATTATTATTATTGCTCGAAAAATGAATGGAATGATAAGATTCCGGATTTGCATTTTTCTCATTCGAGTAGAAGCTCTTGGGATGTTCTGCGGAAATTAGGTGAAGCAGCTCCTCCTTCTAAGTCATCCTCAAAAATTAATCCGGAACCGATTTATAGTCGGCTTCTAAGTTTTTCCTACTCGTTTGAAATTTCTAGTTCAAAGATTGAAGTAATGAAGGAAAAACTGCATAGGTTGAGATCATCATCACCAATTTTGGATGCTATGTCTAGTCTTTTCAACATGGATGAATTAAAGTCAACAATAATGTGTACGAAATCTCGAAAATCTACTGGTTCTGATGGGATTCATCCTGAGTTCATAAAAATTCGTTGAAAAAAGCATTACCTTGATTACTATATTTTTATTAAAATGTTTTGAATTCTGCAAATATTGTAACGGAATTTCGAAACGCCAAAGTCATAGCAATTTTAAAACCCAGGAAAAATTCTTCAGATCCAAGTAGTTATAGGCCAATAAGTTCATTGAGTACCTTTCGTAATTTTAGAAAGATTGATTTTGTTCAGGATGGAATCATGTGTTTAAGAAATTCTGCAAAGTTTTCATGAAGGTTTTAGGAAAAATAGAGATTGTTTTAATCAGGTTGCATGTCTCTACTTTCATTGAATCAGGTTTCAATAAAAAGTTGAAAACAGGAGCTGCATTTGTGGATCTTTCTGAGGCTTACGATATGCTGTGAAAAGTTGGTTCAATATTCAAACTTCATAACCATCTAAAATGTGAAAAAGTGATTCGATTGATTGAAAATGTGTCATCTGACAGATGATATTGCTCTTGCTTTTCCCATTCATTTCTGGGATTTCTTGTGGACCCGAAATTACTCTAGAGTGATCAGACTACGTCAATCTGTGAGCGTCTGAGCTCAAATTCTTCCTCCTTACTAATCTGGCGATTGAGTTGAATCGGTAATTTTTTGGTTATTCCGGAAATAACAAGTAGAAAGTCACGAAATGTGACATATTGTTTCTTCAAACCTTATAATCGTGATTAATCGTATAAGGTAGGTTTAGGGCTTAACTACGAAGGTCGAATTTGAGATTGGGTAAAATCCGCCCAATGATTCCGCAGATATACCCATTCACAATTTTATTTTTCCAATATTTCCAAAAATACAGATCAGATCGAATTGAAATCCGGTATTTTATCGAAAAATGACAGTTCGAAGGTTCATACAGAATCACACGAGGATAATATGATCAGAAATCCAGTAGTTTATCAAAAAAACATAGGAAAGCACTGACGTGAAGTCAGCAGCTTTTGCGCGCATGTTCAAAAGATATCACTAAAAGTGAACATGCGCGCAAAAGTTGCTGAGTTCACGTTAGTGGTTCTCTAGGTTTTTTCGCTCATACTTAATAAAAGAGTGCGTTATCGTTTCATCTTAGTGTCTGTAGTTTTCAAAGTGTTGGGTCAAAAATGGTCATGAACAATTACGTTGAACTACTTGAAGAAGAATCTGTGGTCAAATACATTTCTTTCCGTCCATCCCAATGCGCTTTTTCTTTCGAAAGAAATGGCCTAGCGAAATTCTCAGATTAGGTTCGAAGTCCAAATATCTCAGTTATGTTCGTTGATGGCGAAATCAGTCCATTGTTTCGGAGTTACAGCTATTTGAAATTTTGAGGTAACTTTTCCAACACCTCAAGAAGTAAGTACCTACTGACGCGGCCAGGTTGAAACTTTTGTATTATTTCGTGAATATCAACGCTCAAGTTCCTGAAGAATATTGTGAGGATTCATTCGTTGAAAACCAAAAAAAATCTTTCGGAAATTTTTCTGCTGTCTGTTCAAAACACTAGTTTTTCCGCAGACTTTTAAACACAGCACAATGAACTGTGGAATACACCTTGGAGCCTTAATTCATAACAAAAGCGTTCCAAATTTCAATTTGATCCGATATTCATTTTTGGAATTATTGGAACAGAATTTATAAAACACTGTTGTTGATTTAAATCTCAATTTCTTTCAAAACTTAAAAGATCAATTGTATTCGAAAATTTTTTTACTCTGAGTTGAAAAAAAATTGGCCTTTTCAGATTACAATATTATTTGGCACACAAAAAAATGGACTCAATATTTGACAACAGTGTTTCAGATTTCGATTCAGTCTGATCGGAGTAATTTGGAAAAAATATGTAAAATTGATTCATAATTCGAATATTTGAGGTCATTTCCTCTAAATTTCAAGAAGTACTGATATAATGAGTTTGGAACTCGGAATCTAGTTGAAGAATACCAACGCGCCATTTCGTGCAGAATTTGATGAGGATTTATGCCCAGAAAATTAAAAAAACAATTTTCCAACATTTGATTTGTGTTTTAAAAATCTGTTTTTACCGAAGACTGTTAGTCAAATTACTATAACTCGGAGACCTCAAATTCAATGTTCAACAATTTCAAATTATTTCCTCAATATCTGGAAAAACACTGTAGCGATTATATTGAAACTTTTTCACCAATTGCAGAGTACTATCGCTCAATACAGGGTCTTTCACGAGGAACCTCACCCATATTTATACGGGAAACTACTGAACGTATTTTCATGAAATTCAGCACTTATAAGTATTTCACGATGCTGATGAAATCTAAAATATTTTCAAGGCATGAGCACCTCCGGTTTTTCCGGAAATGACGTCAACTTCCGTTTTTCAAATTAGAACACCATTTTTTTATTGCAGAAATAGATTCCTTAGAAAATTTCAATTTATTTTGATGTAACATTTTTCAGTTTTGGTTGGAAAATTCTCTCTGAGCGGGAAAATTCGAAAAAAAAATCGAAAATAGAGCTCCGCTGAAACAAGAATAACTTCGAGGTTTTTGGATGAAAAATTTTCATTTTTGGGATTTTTCAAGATGTAAGATTGATGTATCGACTTTAAAAATCGAAATCGCGATTCATGATACAGGGGGTGAAGAAATCGTTTTCAAAGTTAGGGATGACAAAATCGTGAAAAATCAATTTTTTCAAATTAGAACCCCATTTTTTTATGGCAGATATTGAATCTACGTTAAAAAATAATGTGAGTGTATGCATCACACCCTTGCCCTAAGGTGGATATTTTCTGAGTTATTCACAAAAAACTGTTTTTCGTCTTGAATTTTCAGCTATTTCTTTTCCCTTCACGCCAAAAAGATGACATTTTCAGGAACTGTTATTTGAACCATGCTGTAGATTTTTCACCCCTTCTTGAAACCGACTTCAAGTTACTATTAGGAGAACCATGGCAAACTCTCGCAGTTATAACTAGAGAAGATGCTCAAAGTTTTGACCGTTAATTTCTAGACATTTATTTATACGTCTCAGGAATGCTTCGTGCGTTGCTCTGCTTATTTCATCGGGAGGAAGAGATATAAATAAGAAATAAAATTTTCTAAGGAATCTATTTGTGCAATAAAAAAATGGTGTTCTTATTTGAAAAACGGAAGTTGACGTCATTTCCGGAAAAACCGGAGGTGCTCATGCCTTGAAAATATTTTAGATTTCATCAGCATCGTGAAATACTTATAAGTGCTGAATTTCATGAAAATACTTTCAGTAGTTTCCCGTATAAATATGGGTGAGGTTCCTCGTGAAAGACCCTGTATAGTGATTATTTCGTGAGAATTGTATCGATTTAAATTTTAGGTGAAATCGCTCACAAAATTTTTCTGGAAACACATTTCTTATCTGAGAATATCTTTTTCTTGGATTCGAATGCGATTTGACAAAAGCGTTGATGTGAAATTCAATAATAGAGTTCAAATTTTTTGTTGGATCCGATATTTATTATTGAAGATATCGGAAAAAAAATATGTCAAATAGTGGCCTCTAGAAATTTTGAGATTATTTTCTGGATATCTCAAAGAAAACGGATGCTTGAAAAATTTAACTACATTGTTTCTATAAAATACCGGCACATAACTCTAAGCAGAAATTCGTAAGGTAGCAAAATGAAAAAAAATTTATTATCGAGAATTTTCCAGCCTTTTGATTTTGATATGAAATTCGTTATCAGTGAGTCCAAGATGGTCGCTTGAAACCATTTTCGCAAAAAAATTCGAAAACTACAGACATTCCGACAAAGATAAAGATATGTTGAAATTGGCGTCTCGCATATTCATTTTGATGTTAACATTTCGAGAGTGCTAACCTGACACACTTCTAGTGTTGTGAACAAGGCTACTCCCTTATGCTCTTTGTCTTCATTTTTACATTATTTAAATTTCGGATTCATTGCTCATGTGAATTAATCTTTTTTTTCGTGAACCGAAAAATGTGTTGCGATACGCCGGAGAACCATCAGTATAAATAGAGATCGTATGCAAACACACAGCTATCAACGGCTTTACGACTCAAAATTTTCGAATATAATATAATTTTCGCTCTGGTAGTACAAGTTTGAAAGAACTGATTTCTGCAGTTGATGGTGAGAGCACTCTCAAGGATTACGACACCATAAGCTAGGTAAGTCCATAAAATCAGGGACCATTTCGACTTCAACATTCTTCTCATTTATTGTTCAAACAATATTTTATTAGTTTGAATTACGATCCTTCTAAAAAAAGGCATTTTACAACATTTTGGTTCCTCGATCCGGAATATTTTATTTAGTTTGAGGCAGCCATTATGAACGTTGATGTAATTTTTCCATTGAAATCACACATTTCCGTTTCAATTGTCGTACATATTGTTGTCAAACCGAGAGCGTGCGCAATCTCACTCGTACATTCGGTCTTTCAGATCATATCTCTGTCTCATTTGCATATCGACATGTCATCATGACATAATATATGTCATAAGTATTTCGATTTGTTCCCGATATTTTATTAGATTTCCAGTTCAAAATATTTTCAGATATTTATACCGAGATCATATCAAAATAATCTTTTTTCCCAAATATTCTGGTGAGAAATATTAAAATTTTGCTGAAAACCTAATTTGATTACTTTGATGACAGTTTCTGTTGCAAGAATTGCTTTTTGCCAGATTGAGATTTGTGCAGAACGTTTTACTTCCTACCGTCATTCAAGAGCAGCCTGTATAGTCAATGAATTAAATTAATTGGCAAACATGAATATTTTCGGGAAGAATGAGTTTTCAATGCAGTGTTGTCAAAAAAGTATTTTGCTCCTTGAGAAAAAGAGAATTTATTTTATATACACAATTTATTTTCAACAATCCAGCTACAAATAAATAAATGGAAAAAAGTCACCTACGTCAACACTTTTTTCAGTCCTATTGATTAATTCATTTTTACAAGTGATATTTTTGGATGGCTAAAGGAGAAGCATAGGCAGCTGGTGCAGCATATGAGAGAGCTGGGGCGCCATAAGATAGAGCTGGGGCAGCGTGAACAGCAGAGTAAGAGAGAGCAGGTGCAGCGGAGAGGGTGGTGGCGTATGATTTGATTACTGGGGCAGCGGCAGCATAGGTGGCAACAGGGGCAGCATGAACAGCAGCTACAGCTGGGGCAGCGTAAGCAACAGATTGTGAAATTTTGTTGTTATAAGCGTATGATGTGGCTGCTGGGATGGCTTTGGCGACGGCAACTGGAGCAGCATAGGAGTAGGCTGGGGCAGCATGAACAGCAGCGACAGGGGCAGCATATGCAACTGGGGCAGATTGGATTCTGTTGGTGTAGGAGTATGAAGAGGCTACTGGAGCGGCGTGGACAGCAGCAACGGCGGGAGCAGCGTAGGATAATGCTGGGGCAGCATAGGTAGCTACGGCTGCTGGAGCTCCTAAGTAACCAGCGTTGGCACAAGCCAATGCGGCGAAGAGGACAACAAGCTGTAAAATATAACACATTTCAACTGAGTATTTTGACATAGTTTTTATGTCGTTCGAAAGAAAATTAGGGATTATATTCTTCGGTTTTTGTCCACTTATATTAATGAAACGGACAATGATTAAATTGAGTCGAAAAATCCCAACAGCTCATTTCATTAGGGATTATATTTCATTTGAATCATATTCAACTCACATGCACCAAATAATATTATCTAATTCAATACTTACTTTGAATGCCATTTTGTTGGTTGTTGTTGCTGCTGAGCTTACAATGCGAATGATACTTTTCGAAAAAACGAACCACGCTTATATATCCGAAACTCTACCATGAATGCATTCTCGTGGGCGTGTACTGGTAGTAAAGCGTACTTGCTCCAAATTGTAAATCGAAAACCAGTTTCTTAAGCTAGACTCTGAAACAATTATTACTTTTATGAGTACTCCATCTTTGCTATGAATTATTACCAGATGGTCAAGTTCTTACCACTTGACATTTAGATGGCAAATTTCGATACAATTGCACGATAAATACGAACGAAGAAAGGTTACCTTTCATGGTCGAAGATATATTTTTTCAGTTAACCGAAAATAAGTTTTTTCCAATGATTCGCCTTTTTCAAGATTTTGTTTTGAGGCATAGGTGGCAAAATGCATACGGGCAGTTTCAAAACGATTTTCTTTATAGAAGTGGAATATATCTAAAAAAAGTAAATTATAATGGTAGTTTCTCCGTTGAGCTTCCGAAGAGATGTAGAATTCGAATTTTTTCGCGTGCTAATTCATTCGTAATTTCATATCTACGAAATCATAGGGAGCTTTCGACCAATTGCTGAATTCTACCTTCAAAGTTACTCTACAAATATCGAAGCATTTTTGAATTCTTCTCTGGAGTTATTGTCTTTACCAAGCTGCCGATTGTGTGTGAAATAACTTCCGAGTAAAATCCACCGAAATATTCCGCCTTTGGAAATATTATTTTCTCGATATTTTCATAAAACCATATTTGATCAGACCACAATTTGGTGTACTGCTGTTAAATGTGGACTCTAAGGTCTATGCTTAGTTTCAGCGGATCTGAATTCAATTTTTTAATCCTTTTTGCGCGCATCTTCTAGGGGAACAGCATGTTATCGTTTTGTTCAAATGTCTGTAATTTTCGAATTTTGAGCCGGAAATGATCTGAAATGACTGGGTTGGACTCACTGGTGACGAATTCGGTGTCAAAATTGATTCTGTCCGGAAGGGCGGCCAGCCCTCTATCCGTAGGCACGATTACGGGCATACGAAGAATCATATCGACTTGAAAATTTCAGGGTTGGTTGCATTTCGAAATGCGAAGGTTGAGCTCGTTAATGGATGTAATCGTTCAAATAATTTCGGAGTTATAGCTATTTGAATTTTGAGTTTTATCCACTGATATTTCGAGAACCACTGAATTGATTGAATTAAAACTTGGCAGTTAGTTGTAACATGAGGACCCGCAACTTTTCGCAGAAACTATCGATTTTATTCGGACAGAATTCTGATCGTATTTTGAACTTCATGTTTCGTAGCAGTGTACAAAATTTGCGATGCGAAAATAATTTCTGGAGATATTGTGAAAAACTATGTCAAATTCGGTTGTTTTTCTCGATATTGTTGTGTTTTTCGAGATATTCCAGAAAATACGGATTCAATTATAATGACACTTGGCAGCTCATTTGAAAATGCTGATGAACAACTCTGTGCGAATTGATCGTGTCATCAGAATGAGTTGAAAAAATAATTCCTAATATTTCGATGGAAATCTGGATTTCAATTAAATCGAATCTAATTTTTGTAAATATTGGGGAAATGAGATTTTGAATGGGAGTATCTGCGAAATCATTGGGTGGATTCTACCCATTCACGAAATCGGCCTTCGTAATTAAGGCCCACACCTACTCTACAAATATCGACCTCCTAAGTTGTTTCTTTCAGAAGTTATTGTGCTCACGGTCGGCCGTTAGGCGTAGATTTATATATGTAAGTTGATTCGATTTGGATTTTCTTCTAGAATTCTCGTTCGTCAGGAAAATACAAAAATAAAAGTCCATTTCCTAGTGCAGAAAACATGAACTTGCGTTTTTTTCGGACAGTTTAATTTGAATGAAGTAAGTTCGAAGTAATTTTTTTTCAAGTGGATTTTATCCTTTTATCAGGGGTGGTGACAGTAATGAAATTAAGTTTGTTTATGGAGAAATCCCTGCATTACAAATGGTGACAGAAAATTTAAGTACCTAGTCTTTCTGTATTTCTGTAAGTCTTGATGAGGTAAGTAAAACCGCTAATTCAAAAGATAAATAGTGATTGTGTCATAACCCTTCATGGATAAAGAAAAATAATTCTCTCATTGTATTCTGCGTGAACCTCCTTCCTAAAATCCAAACTGCTACACTGCCAGTAAATCAATCTTAGAAATTAAACACTTACAAGATTCGATATCAAAGTTATCGATTTATGTTACCTGTAAATGGTAACATCCAATTAGCATGCAGTCAATCCAGTTGTAGTTGCTGATGGTCATATATTTCTTCTGCTTCTTTTTTCTCATAACAGGCTTCTTTCTTTCTCGTTTGTCAATATTTTCCTCAACAGCAGGAAGGAAAGGACGTTTCTATCACTTGTTTTCAAGCTTATGTATAATTTTTCGGTGGTAGAATACTGACAGGTCTTTCGAATCACGTTTTTTATTCCATTTACAACCAGAAATAGTTCATATGTCCATCTCGCATCAATTTAGTTTTCAGATATAATATGGATACTTTCCTGTGAGTATTTTGCGACCGAATTGCTTTTCTCCTTCAAATGTGTGTTCTCATATTTTGGATATTTCTTTTTCATTCAGTTTAATATCACAGGACCTCTTGAGAGAATATTCATAAAGCTTATTTCCCTCCAAGTCTTAGATCCTGCAGCAGAATTAGTGCTCTCATCGAGTATTTGCTTGAAACCAATTTTTTACAAGCATTCGTCAATAGGAGAATATATATCTACGGAGTTGCTTATCAAAATGTGGCAGCATCATATTCAACAGGTAGCAACCCTTATCTTACTCTAGGGAATCTAAGTGTTTTTGAAAATTCCTTTCGATTCAAATATAAATTATATTCAAATAAGAATTAATAAATTTTTTTTCGGTAACTGCCCATAACATTTCGAAAAAATGTTGGTCGTACCTTGAACTTTATAATTCACAGAATTGTACCAAATTTCAGCTCGATACCATCATAATATTTTTATGAATTTCTGCATGAATATTCGAACTGTCATTTTTCGATGAATAACTGGATTTCAATTCAATCTCATTTGTATTTTTGGAAATATTGCGAAAACCAAATTTTGAATGGCTATATCTGCGAAATCATTGGTATTTTACCCATTCACGAATTTGGCCTTCGTAATTAAGGTCCAAACCTACCTACAATTATCGAGTTTCCTTTTTAAGTTGCTTCTTTTAAAAGCTATGGTGTGTACGATCGGCCGTTGGGCTGGCCGTTTGGGACTCAATCACGAAGGTCGAATTCATGAATGGGTAAAATCCGTATTGGTATTAAAAATTATAGCTTGAAGGCTTATGCAGAATTTCGTGAGTATATTATGATTATAAAATCACCAAATTTTTCAATGGGGAAAAGATGCGTTTGGCGAGGGCAATACGTGCGTAGATGCCCGCTTTGGCCACGAATTTGAACATGTGCGCAAATACTACTGACTTTACGTCGATTTTTTATTCATGCGCTCATGTTCTGGGAAACAGCATTTTATCGTTTGTTCCATCCAAATGTCTGTGATTTTCGATTTTTTTCCGAAAATGGTCTCAATAAACGATCAGGTTGGACTCACTGATAACGAATCCGGTGTCAAAATCGATTCTGTCCGGCCGGCCGTGCGGTTATCTGTTTCCACGAGAACGGGCGCAAGGATAATCCAATCGATATGAAACTTTAAGGGTGGGTTGCATTTTGAATTAAGTTTGTTGAGTTCGTAATGGGCAAAGTCGCTAAATGGTATCGGAGTTTTAACCGATTTAAATTTTGAGGTTATTTCTTCGATATTTCAGGAAATGCTGGAGCGAATGGCTGAAACATGGCAGTTGGTTGAAGCATAACAACGCGAAACCTCTCGCAAAATTTTGTTGCGGTCGTACGGTCAGTAAATTCATAAAATCATTTTTTAAACTTTCTTGAAAGAGATCTATTGTTTCGAAAACTCTTTCACATATTCAGAAACCATTTTTGCTTTATATTCCGCAGCAGTATACCAAATTTCAGTTTGATATGATTATTGTTTCCGTTTTCTTTCCGGAATTAGAACAATTTGCAAAAAAACCAATTGTTTTTCTCAAATATTCACTATTTTGCGATCTTAGGATCATATTGAATGGGTACAATCCAAAAAATTTCACAGATATATCCATTCAAGAATTTTCTTCGTAATATCTTTCAAACTACAGAAAAATCAAATTGACTTGCAGCCTTGATTGAATAATGACAGGTATGTGAAGGTTTATGCGGACAGTCGAGAGGATAATAATATGATTAGAAGTTCATCAAACCTTTTCATCAGGATGTAAAGGTGAATTTTGGTGGGGTCCATACTTGAAAGATGACCGCTTTTGTATCATGTTGATATGGCAATTAAGTATTATTATTACTAACATGCGCTCAGAAGCTGCTAGCTTCACTTCACTGCTTTTATAAATTTTTCATAGTGATACCTATTTTATTCGCATTTCCATAAAATTCTGTCGGTGCAAGAAATTTGATATCAGTATCTCGTTCAATATCAGATTTCACTGAGATTAATATATAATTACTGGTTGAATACATTTTCCACGAATAATCTCAAATTTAATTTGATCATATCGATATAGCAAAGCTAAATAAAAAGCGGTTCCTGCGAATCAAGGATAGCATGCGATATAAATATGTACTCATTTCAATGTATTCATTAGTCACTCTTTCAGGAAGGATTTCAGTCTCAAGGTTGGGGTCAATTCTTTGTTGCTGTACGCAGCATAATATGAATAGTTTTGATTACAAACTCTCGCAATACTTTCTAATCGAAATAGGATTGTTATCCCTATAATTATGAAATATAAATTGAGTGTTAACAAATAAACTTGATACCCTTGGTTAGATCAATGAGATATTTAGGTTCTGATGTAAGTTTGAAGGTCCGATTTTTTGCAATAAAATATATGGTTAATTGTCCCGATCCACATTGCATCTTCAAACGCGTAATATAAGAGTTCAGCGGTTTATCCCAGAATTCCTCGTCATATGGTTGGCAATAATCGCTCTGTTCAACTAAATGTCGAATTCTTTGAAGGATTTTCGTCGACAAGTATGGTAGTAATTGTTACGCTAGTATTCTAAATTGTATAGATTGATTTGATGATTATCAATCATCAAGTGAAATATCGTATAAATAGTGATTCAGAATTATAATACACTTTAGGATAAAAATCAAACTTTATATTTGCTCTTGGGAATAGTCGTCCATGATTTGCATGCTGATTCCCACACAATTTTGACGTTCAGTCATTTCCACAAGTAACATTAGAATTAGAAGAACTCGAGTATGAGTATCACGAAATTTGGTAGAAAAGTGCCAACAATTCATCGAGTTTCTTTGCAATTGAATCAGTATCAACATATTCATTTGCAGTAATAGTTCTCAATTGCCTTTATTAGCTAAATTATGGAGATGTCACCGATCCTTCATATGAAGGGGGCTGGCATGTTGCAGAAAGTGTCGATTCGTCAATTCTATCCGTTTTATCTACTAGGATTTCTTCTATTTATTTGAAAAATGTCAGGCAACTCCGTGCAAAAATACAGGAATTTTCCGAGAATACCAGTAGGTGTGACTTCAAAGTTCTTTGCTTCACAGGCACATGGTTGAACAGTAATGAAGCAATGAACCCTTTGACAAGGGTTACCCTGTTTTTCGGAGTGAAAGAAACTCCACCACATCGAAGAAATCTGATGGGAAAGAAGTCGTTATTGCGGTGGATACGGTGTTCCCGGTCTGTCTTCGTCATCATCCTGGTATTCAGTCCGATGCAGAAGACTTGTTAGTGTCCATGACGAGAGAAAATAGTAGAAATCTCGTTCTTATTTTAGGTGATTTCAATTTCTTCACAGTAGAATTGCACTCGATTCCAAACGGTGCTTTCTATGAGCCCAGAAATGTCGAAAATAAGTATCCTGATCTGACTGATAATCAGGTTCAATTATACATTAATCGAGTGTATCAACAGTCAATTGTTCATTTCTCAAGAAAAAATAACATTTCTTTTTCTCTTTCATTTTTTCCTCCAGGTCTTGGTTTCAGGGATACAGAGTGTTAGAAATTTATATTTTTTTCAGTTTTTTGCTAATATCTCAGAAACCGTTTGAATTACAGAATCGTATACACATTATCACTAATATAGTTACGTTCTTGCACTTTACTTGGTTTCATTAGACGTGCCAGTGGCGGAGATATTGAATTTTCACAAAGGTTTGACCCCCCAACTTTCACACCACTGGACAAATTTGCATTTGCACATCAAATTCTGATGCGACAATATGTTTTGAAAAAAATTTAAACAGCACTGCCGCGAAGGCAGCAGCTTTTGCGCGCATGTTCAATGTAGATGACCGCTTCAGCAACGAATTTGAACATGCACGCAAACGTTGCTGCCTTCACGGCAGTGCTTTTTATTTTTTTTTTTGATAAATTTCTGGATTTCAATTCGATCTAATCTGTATTTTTGGAAATATTGGAAAAATTAAAATTTGAATGGGTATATCTACGGAATCAGTGGGCGGATTTTACCCATTCACGAATTCGACCTTCGCAATTAAGCCCCAAACCTATTCTACAAATATCGAGTTTCTAAGTCGTTTATTCCGGAAGTTGTTGTGTTTACAGTCGGCCTAACGGCCGACTGCGTAAACACAATAACGTGCACGAACGTAGCTATTATTAGTGATAATGTGTGTACAGAAACTCAATTCTGTAATTCAAACGGTTTCTGAGATATTAGCAGAGAAGACCCGGAGAAAAAGTGGATCAGAAAAAAAAATTAAGAGAAATCTACAGTTGACCGTTGATACAATTATTCAGCAACATGCTTTATATTTCAAACAGAGCCGGGTCTAGGGCGTGGCGAGGGAGGCATTTGCCACGGGTGCCAACCAACTAGGGGCGCAAAATTATGATTTTTTTTTCTTGAAACGATGTTTTTTCACTTCAAAGTCCATTCATATTTTAGAGCAGTGCTATAGTGCATGTACCTCTTGTAAAATATGTGGCGAGAAGTAGTTACCAATAAATTAACAGATGATAAATTTACACCTGTCTGTCGCCCTACGATTCCCGATCGCGTCCTGATGTTTGTTATTCGAACACTGAAGACCTCAATTAGCGGCAAGTTTAGAGGGAGTTTAATGGTTGGAGCTAGCGGCGGTAGCTCTTCGTCTAGGGTCGGTTTCTTGACGGCATGACAAAGAGATTCAGACCGTCCACATTATTCGCCGAATCTTTCATCACACCGGCTTTAAGGGTAATGTCTTTCGAAGACGTTTACGACCGATAGACTTGATGAAATCACCCCAGTCTTATTAATACTACTTTTTTTCTGGCATGGGGGGTACTTCCATGCGCAGTTGATGGCATCAATAAGAAAAATAGGAATCAGGAACTTATCATTATATTTTATATTATGTGCAATACCGCAAATAACGTGATCGTGCAAGCGGGCCGGGAAATTATTCGTGCTGGAAAAAGTTTAAAAATTTCAATCAGGTATGTTTGAATAATTCAATTTTCAGTTGAGGATTTTTGTTCGTTCGGTCAAATTATATTCTGTCCGTGCACACGAGAGTCAATCATTTTCGGAAGATGTAACTCAGAGACTGCAAAATTTATAAGGTTATGTTTGGGTTGGGAATATGTCGGCGATATAATCGTTCGAATTTTATTTGCGAGATCCCAAATTATACCGATTCAATTAAAATTGCATTGTACCATGATCACTCGAGTTTTCATATGTATAAGAAGAAGTTAGAAAAAAGAATCAAAATATTGAGAAGAATAAGATGAATTTATCGTATCTCTAGTATTTTATTGATCAGCTTCTTAGCTATGGGTACTACAGAAAAAGGATCAAATGTCGATCAAATGAATAGTATGATTCTTGAGTTTCACTGAAACATGAAACCTTTTTCTGTCCTCCTGACATTTGTCGAGCATTGAGACAATTCAGATATGAATATAAACGAGCGCGCCAAACATTCCGATTCGACGTCCGTGCATTTTCAGAATCTTATATAATTTTGGATTGATATAACCAACTGAAATGCCACCCAAGAAACTATCAGGATCGCAATCTCGGAAGATCAGGGATAAAAAATTATTAGACCTAAAAAAAATACTAGTAATACCTCAAGTTACTTTAAGAACGATGCTGGTATTGTGTCGACAAAAAGTGGTTCCACTAGCGAAGCCCATCATGTAGCGGAATTTCCTTCTACTTCTTCAAGTACCGAGCCTTTCGTAAGAAAGTATTCCATTTCGGATAATTCGGACAAGGAAAATTCTTTTGACAAGGAATCAGGACTTACTGAGGTTAAACCTGAACCAGTTGATTCTAATGACCCTACATCATGGCGAATTACAAAAAGTAATATTAAACTGTTCGTTATGACCTTTGTTGGTATATGTGTTCTCTAATGTATTTCAGTTTTTCATTTACACTTTCATTTACTGTTTTTTTGATGCTTTGAATACTTATATATCATTTTGAGAATAAATTATTCTATTCGCTCCCTTTTTGTTTTCTTCATACCCTCATTATCGTATATTAATATGTTTGTGAGTTCTCTTCACTACCTTATAAGATACATGGGAGACTATAGTAATTTCTATACCCATATTGTTCGATATACCTAAGAATCTAATGCTCGTTCTCAAAAGAATATAATAATAGTAAAATATCTTAGGAATAGAAAAAATACTATAATTCCTGTAAACTATGTATTCATTGAAAAAAAAAATTGAAAAGGGCTTATTTCGATAACTTGCCACGGGCGCTGAAATCCTAGATCCGGCTCGGATTTCAAGAGTGAAAAAATACAAACTATCATTCTAAACAACGAAAAATGCACAAAAATTCAAAATCTATAATGATGCGGCCTAGTGCCAAAAATTCATCGAGTTGCGACGCCTTTCCAAAATAATCAAAATGAAACTAATCCTAAGGCATTCTGGAAATGCGTCAAAAATAAAAAAAAGTCGCTTTGCTTCTCCGAGTGTTGTATACCTCGCTGATGATGATTACACTATTGTCAATCCATTTTCCGAATGTTTCATTCATTTTTCATTTTTTCATTTTTTTCGCGTTCAGACCTACGGAAAATATGCAGATCACACGGGAACAAATGTTGTCTGCAGTAAATTCATCGGATTCTGGAAAAAGCACGGGCCCTTTTGGTTTTCCGGTTGCACTCATACTAAATTTTGAAGAAAACTGTCAGACCATTCTTTTCCATATATTCAATTGTAACGTTACAAAACGCTCCACTGTCGATTTCAGTTTCCATCGCGAAAATACGTCATACTAATAATTTCAATTCCAATCGCAAGAAAAACGCCTTACTGAAATTATATGATCGGTCGCTAAAGAACGCTCTTCGCTTTGACGGTTGAGTGTGTGTTTCGCATGCCTTCCAACTCGGTCCAGCCGATGGAAAATTTTTTCTTTTGGTGCGTCGGAAGTTGAAGATTCAACACCTTGCTAGAGTTTAGCGAATTAACGTATCTCGCAATCCATTAACATCGTGGAATTTTGAAGTTTTATT
Organism: Myrrha octodecimguttata; assembly: GCA_958510865.1. Lineage (NCBI taxonomy): Eukaryota > Metazoa > Arthropoda > Insecta > Coleoptera > Coccinellidae > Myrrha > Myrrha octodecimguttata. The sequence continues at coordinate 20,847,525 of OY294060.1, forward strand.
GTTTCTTATAAGACGTCTATTCAAAAGGCGTCTTTGTACCGGGGCTACCGCCTACTGCATCATCTTTGTACCGGGGCTATCGCCCACTGAACCATCTTTTCACCAAGCTACCGACTACTGGGTTATCTTTTTACCGGGGCTAACGCCCATTTGAATATCCTACTACCGGACCCAAGGTTTAATTGGATCATCTTAGTACTAGAGGTAATCATTACTGGATTGTCTTAATACTGGAGCTGATTATGACTGGAATACCTTTATACCGAAGCTGATTATTACTGGAATATCTTAATTCTGGACTTTACTCTGGATGGAATCTCTTGAAACTGGACTACCTGCATAATACCTGTATTTTGGAGGATCATACCGTCGTATCCTTTGCTATTAAGATAAGTGCTTCTTCGAATCCCGGATCTCCGATTCACTGTACCTAATTTTGTGTTTGTAAATAGTAATTTTAAATTGTGAAGTTGAAATAAATAGATAGGGAGTAAGAGGTTGCATCATTACCACCATATTAACGACTAGGGATACATTAAGGAGTTAATTTGATTTCACAATATCTCCTTGAAAAGCGGCATATTTCACATCAAGTGGAAAATATCTTAAATCCTCCCAATATAAAAACCGGAAATAGGCAAAGTGTAAAAAAACTATGAGCCAATCCCTAAATTGTGTATTTTCGGAACGCCTTTCGAAAAAATTATATATGGTGAAACTCCCAATGGTAGTATTTCCGAAGTAGATTGCAGGTTGTGGCTCTTAACGGTTACCGGTTCGAACCTTTTAGGGCATTGTTTGGGGTGCCACAGGTGAAGATTTGGGTGATTTAATGGATTCAAAACTCATATTCAAACCACATATCGAAAAATCTGTAAACGACTGTAAAAAACTTGTCGGTGTCATAAAGAGATCCTGTAAAATTTTTCTGCATAAGACTTTTGCCAACGTTTATTTTGCGTACATTCACAGTCAACCATGCTTTGCATCAGTTATCTGGAATCCCCCTCACGAAGTTTATATTTAACGATAGAAACAGTTCAGTGCAGATTTTTCAGGTTCATTGCATACAGGTCTCAAACTCCTGTCGAAACTAACGACTATTCTCCATTGATGCGAAAGCATGGGATTGTGACACTGCAGGATGAAAGAGCCATTGTGGATTCGACAATGGTCTTCAAAATAGTGAATGGACTGATTCAAAGTCTGGAAATCTTTTCTAGGGTCCAGTTCAACATCCGAACAGGCAATTGAAATATTCGGAACTATTCACGATACCTCACAGGAGATCAAAAGCCAGTTAACACTTTCCTTAGTGTAGAATGATCAGGACTTTTAATGAAAACTGCGACAATAAAGAATATTTCAGGTTATTCCTTTCGTATGAAAGTCAGAAATGTTTTTGAGAGCTGAGTGCAAAGCAATAGAGCTTCGTAAATGAACAATTTTTTTGTCATTGGTTTGATCTCTTTTCTTTTTTATGGCCTGCTGGTTGTATTTTCTATGTATATGTTTTATGTTACTTTTGATATTGTATATTATTGTTTCATTAAGAACCCACTTAATTTGAATAGAGGGTTCTATTTTGGATCATCAGATCTGTATGTTAATGAATAAAAAAACCATTACCAACGATGCCAAAAAAAAGGACACGAAATTTCACATATTTTTTTCCAATCTCCCCAATAATTGAAATCAGATTGAACTGGCGTTTGTTGTGAAATATTTACTTCGAAAAACTTCAACAGAAATATGGAAAATTTTCGAATTTTTTTTTCAGAATCCACTAATCATTCTATCCCAACAGAATTTAGCGAGCACTTTCGCTTTATTATTCTACAACCAGTCACCAAGGAGTTCCAATCTGGTCGCATAAGTAGTTCCTGATATAATGGGGAAGTTCCCTCAAAAATGACTAGAACTCTGAGACCTTTCGGTTGATTTGACCCATTAATGAACTCAACCGGCGCATTCTGATGTGCAACCCATTCTAAAAGTCCAATAGCATATTTCCGTTCTCAAATTATAGTAACAACGAACTACCGGCCGGCCGATTCTGAAAGTGTATTCAATATTAGTGAGTCCAACCTAGTCGTAGACCATGTTCAGGAAACGATTCGCAAATTACAGTCATTTTCAATCATTACCTTAGCATAATATCTCTCTGTATTGATATCTTACTATATAGGACCTATACTATTTTCTTCAACGTTCTACGTATGAATGACAAATTTAATCATTATATCAACTGACATATAATGATTGAAGTAAAAGACTTGAGAAAACGCTAACATAAGAAAATACAATACTGAATACTACTAGACACACTGTTTCATCTTCAATTTTTCGATTTAGAATCCTCAGTAGCATCTAATATTTATAATATGTCAGAATCTTACCGGATTGTGAGTAGATGCTACTGAGGATTCTAAATCGAAAGATATAAGATGAAACACTGTGTCCAGTAGTATTTTGTTTTGTATTTTCCTGTGCTAACGTTTTCTCAAGTTTTTGTCATTCATACATAGTACGTTAAAGACCATAATAGTATATCGCAAAATATCAATATTGAAAGATATTATGTATAGGTATTACAGAAAAATCTCTTTTTTCAATGATTACATTATATAACCCTCATCAAGTAGACTCGTCATAATTTAATATTAATTCAATACAGTCATTTTGACAGAAAAATATCACTCTGTTTTCTAGAACATTCTCATGAAGAAGGAGTTCATGGAAAATTCTCTATTTTAGTAGGTTAAATCTCGTAATCTGATACAGATTTAGATTTATGCTGCTGAAATTCCGCATGAGTTTCAAGCCGCCATTTTGAAACCGATTTGAAATAATGATTCGATTGATTATATCTGCGTGGGCACCACAGGTTTCACATCCACTCTGGAATAAATATTTTTATCTTAGTGAATCCAAAAAAAATCAATACCACTGTTTTTTTGTGAACGACTGTCACGAAGATGGAACCAGAATTTCGGTCAGATATCGGCGAAATCTTCAATGAATCTTCAAGCTATAACAAAAATACTAGATTTGAATTTTATCGGATTATGGTGATTTTAGTGATCTAATAATGTATATATCTGCAGAATCATTACGTGGATTCTTCATACCTGTTTTTCAGACCAATAGGGAACAGAATCATATATGGATGAAAAAATTCAAATACTCGATATTCGTGTCTCATATCTCAGTTTGAATTCGTGATTGTTTTTCCCAAATGAGTGCAAAAATGAAGATAGAATTAAAATCTCGTCATTGCTCTGGAAGTGATTGGCTGATAGTTTCCCTAGCGTATCTTCATCACCTGATTTGATCTTCTAATAATTTATGATTCACACAAAATTCGCATGAACCTTGAACGAAGTACTCGATTTCAATTCGATGAAATTTTTTTTTCGAAATATTTATGAGATGAAGTTGGGAATGGGTATATGGGATATGCGGAATTATTCAAAGATTCTCCCTCATTGATTAGGCCGCATATCTGAGACATAAATATCTAGTCTCTAAGTTGTACATTCGGAAGTTTTCGCGATTGAAATCAACCGTGTGGCCAACATGAAATACATAATAAGTTGCGAAAGAAATGACAAAGGTCGAATATGTTAAAGGGAAAAATGCCACTAATGGTTCCGCAGATTATCCCATTCATAAACGTTTTTATTTTCCTCTATAGTCCTCTATATGATACATTGTTAAAAAGAATGCCAACAGATTACTATCACTCACACATAATTCAATGGCATAGGAAATATATTTTTTCTATAACCACATTGAATCTTATAATAATGGATGACCTTTAGTTTGGGATGAAATATTCCAGGTTGATTTCCTCACATTCAATCGGAACTCGCCTGCAGAAATGAAATAACTTTTTCATCCAAACAAACAATTTCAATAAAACCGACGCAATTCCTTTTACGTTTGATACCCAGAAAGAAATTATTGCACAATATGAGCTAACAAATCGACAGAAAGTCTGAGCTATTTAATTATTATCAACCGATTCACAAGATCTGCGAATCGATATGTACGGAGAGAACTATAGAGGTCGTACAATACTCGATCACGATTTCGTTCTTTCAAAACCACATTCTGCAGTGCTTACTGGATGCAGATGTCGGTCAATGTATCACCGTATCAAGATTGTGACATAATACGCGGCTTGATCTTGGCACCTGAACGTCTGGAACAACTTTGCTCGAAGATATTTTAAATAAATAGATTGCGTTCTCGTTCTTTATTCAATACGTCGTAACCGGTAAATTTTTCGGCCGGTAGGAAAGTGATTGATGATATTCATACGTTGCTGCTTCAATTCAATTATCATAATATAAATAATGCATTGGAATAAGCAAATTGCACTTAATTTATGTTGTCAGGCATTTCTAATAGCGCACACTCATGTTAGTTAAATGGTTTCTATTGAATCGATTGGAAATGAACCTGGAAACCATTTGGAAATTTCAGGAATATATTTTTGTTATATTTTATCAACGAAAGGTTACTGAAATACTTTTCAGAAATAGTATCAATGCTATTGCCACAGATTGCAACATTTGATGCCATAGTTCTGATACCTCCATTATTTCGTATTCCATTTGCACCAACTGATAAATTTACTACAGGCTCCACAAATCTTTATTTGTGGTGATTGTCACGAGGAAGACAATTATGTGTTCAATTTCAATTCATTCTTATCGAGACCACAGAAAATCATTGTGTTAATCAAGCGATCAAGCTTTATAAAATCCATGGTAGATCGGTCAATTGAAATATTTATTCACATAACATTTCACGTAGGTACCAATTTCAATTAATCGCATTGAGTCCAGAAACATAAATGTTTTATTGGGAAGGGGATCATTTCTAATTACATCAATTAAATTCTTTTTTGGGATGTTTTTAGGGGAGTCTTTAAATGGTGAAACTAATGAGAGAAAAATCAATAATATTCACCATTTAATCGGAAAAATTGATGATAACCTTACTGCTGAATTTACATCATTATCAAAACAAAGGTTTGTTACCAAAAATTTCGCGTTATAAACGGAACAACTGTTGTAACATATCATTCCTGTTGTCGAAATCGAATTTGGAATCTGAATTATCAGAGCGCCCACACATACGACGAATATTAAGCGCCAAGTCGCCGCGTTTGTAGCCGCTACAACACGCGGACGCAGATTTCGATAGATAATCTTGACAAGTGAACTTCCGATGCGTATACGAAATACCGAACTAATTACTACCGAATTGCGTATGCGCATAGAATGTTCGCTTGTCGAGAGAGTACGGTGCCAGCCAGGGAGACGCGGAGTCGTAGCAGTCATAAGTCACAACCAGGGGGATGAAACATCTGTGCTTATCTTGGAAACAGGAGATCCCAGCATCTAGAGAGAGATGTTAGGTATTCGCCTCTCTTTTCTATGAAATATTCGAATGATATCATAACATTCCTAACCTATAATTGAAAACTGTACGGAGATACAGAAATGTGTAAGAACTAGTTTCGCTTAAAGAAAACCAAAATTTTTGACCAATCATGGCTTATGAAGAAGGTGAATATATTATGAAGTGAATTCAGATCAAGCTTTAATTATCCTAATAAATTTCTGATTACAAGCAAGTCATTGGCCAGAATTTTTGCGTAGTTCACTAATCTTTGTAAATGAACAGGATTTAATTGGATTGGAATTAATTGTGTTGGACAGCTAGCTCCTATAAAATTTCTTAGCATCAGAAAATATCCTCCTCGAGTTGCAAGTGAGTCCATTAGCAGAAAACCATTCTCTCGAACTCGACTCCGCCTCACCGCCAAGCCCCTTTACCGAACACAAGTCTCGATCCCTAATGGTGATGCCTGAATTCAGCCCACAGCACGTGATCAAGATGAACAAAAAAGAGGGATAAGTGATTCGAAAAAATTATGAAAAACAGGGGTCCCAATATTGAGCCTTGTGGGACTTCAACATCTAAATTACCCTCATCAGAGCAATCATCACCCACAAAGTCTCTCTGTCGTCTATCCTGAAAATATGACCGAATAAGCCGCAGTCCGTCACTTCCGAAACCGTATCTAGACAACTTATCAAGAAGGCCCTGCAGCGAGACGCAGTCGGAGGCCTTACCCAGATCAAGGAAAATTGACAACGCAAACAGGCCTTCCTCGAAACAATTCAACAAATCGCAGAGATGCATCGCATGTACTCAAACCCCTTCTGAACCCAAACTGATTTCCACAAAGAAGGCTATACTTTTCAAGGTGCTCCACAATATGATTATAAATGAGCTTCTCAAATACTTAGGAAATGTTGGCAAGAGTGAAATTGGCCGATAGTTCGAGATAACGTTTTTATCTCCTTTTTTAAATAAAATTCTGATATTTTCAGACAGTCAGGAAAAACACCGGTTTTTATATATTTTTTAAGTATTTTTGTGAGTGGGTCTACAATATGATTGATATTACGCTTCAACAATGGTACAGATATACCATAATAATCTCTTGACTTGCTATTTTTTAAGGAAACAATTGCGTCTCTAACTTCATTAAATGATACCCCCAAAAACTAAAATTCTTCATTTCGTCTAGGCTAGATGGTGAAAAGTCTAGTGGATCTCGTTCACACTTGCTAGCAGAAGAATCAATCAGTTTCTTGGAAACTGGGATGAAATAATCGTTTAAATCCTTAGAGCTTAAAGGTATGGAAGAATCCTGGGAACACTATCTCTTGTCATTAATTATTTTCCACTCATTTTTATTCGGGTTATTTAAACTCAAAATGAACTAACCATTTGCTTTCATTCGAGCCTCACGCAAGGCCCGCAGGGACCCTGGGATATATTCATGATCGAGAGTAATCGGATTCATGGCTATGACCACCTCTTGTGTTTACGGTACCAAATAGTCTAAAACAGAATCCGACTCACAATATCGTGATCTCGCTTGCACTCTCGCCGTTTTGTATCATTCCATATTTTGAGTAATGTTGGATATATGCATCCGTCACTTGCAAGGTGATGAAGAGGGATTTGTGTGGAAGACTAGGCACTAATGGGTTTCGAACTTCGCTATTCATAACAATTTTAATAATATCAAGAAGCATTGTTTTTTGTCTGGACTTCCCATCAATGAAGATGTTCCTCTTTTCATAGATACCGGTAGACATAATATACCTAACTCGACTTTGCCAAAGCCCTTGATCGCATACGCAACCGACTTCTAATTAGTTTACTCGAATATCTGGGCTCCAGAGGTGATTATTTGTAGTGGATTCTTCTCGCGAAACCATACTTTTCGAGTTATTGTTTGGGGTACCCCCTCGTCATCTGATGCCGAAGTCAGAAGCGGCGTTCACAAGGCACTGTTCTGGGTTATATCCAGTTTATCTCGTTCCTTTCTAGACGTCTCTTCCTTGCTTCAGTCGGAGTGTGCGGTATTCTCTGACTAGGAATTACACTATCTTCTAACCTTTCTTATTGGAAATCCATCAATAATTTTGGTTATAAATGAATAAGCTCATTTATTCTCGCAACCATATTATCAAGATTGTAGCAAACAAACATTGAAACATTCATATAACATTTACTTTCAGCCAACGATGAATTTCACATTTCATCAATTTCACATTGCTCGCCATCTCGTGACAGGATCTTCACTATGGTCGTTAACGACCCGATTATGACAGAAGCCTAAGTCTCCTGAATATTTCAAGATTGTCACCAAGATAGGAATATGAAGGTCTAGTTCTCAGTTTCGGTTATATCAACAAGGATCTATAATACCTCCAATCATGTAGTCGGCCACCCATATGTTGGCTGCACCACAGGTTAATGCATTCAAGAATCGGTATGACCAATAGCAATCCAGTACAATAACTAAATTGTTTTTCTTCATTCGCCATGTCTCCTTTTCTCAATATATTGTAGGGGTAACATGACCTGTCTTGAAACAATGATATCCTAAGGAAACTGTATTTCAGACTCGTAATGTGTAGATCAAAGTTGGAGCTTGAGTACAAGATTGAATTCGTGAAAGGGTAAATTCCACCTAATGATTTCCAAGATTCATCCAGTCAACGTTCCGTATTTCCAAAATACAGATTGAACTATGATCAAGTGCTGTATCAAAATTATATAGTTGACGTTTTAGCAAAATGATGATAATATTATTAACGGAATCACCGAATATATCTCATCTATTCACGAATTCTACCTTCGCAATTAAGTCTTGAATAACTGCACAAATATCGAGTCTCTATGGAATTGATTCCAGGAGTTATTGCGTTTACGATAGGCCTAGAGATAACTACTGAAAAATATACCACACATTCGAACCAGGGACCCTATTCTTGAATGTGATCGTATGAACATTCTCTATCGTTCCATCAAAAATGCACCGCGTTTCTTTGACGACAGTGTCGACACGCCTATTTTCTCCCATCTCCAATTCACGAATAAGGACCCAGGAGTGAAGAGCTTTCACGAAGTTCGAGTTCATGAAAGGTAAATATCCATCAAATCCTCCCAAACATTTCGCCAGTCGAAATAGTTGTTTTTTCAATATTTCAAGAACAGATATCTGAACTCCTTCAAATTTCGCACTGAGTAGTTAAATATTGTCTTGGAGAGAAGTCCAAATTGTTGACGACATCTGTTGGATATTTATACTTTCAAAATATTTCGAATAAATATTTTGAAAATTGTGGAAACCTCTCTTTTTATTTTTAAACACGAGACTCTCGAACTCTCGCACAAATTTGCTATAAATACAATTAATATTTCACTGTGAGCCAATCAATTCTGATATGATAGGATTTGTATTCTCTGGATTATCAAGGATATAGCCTCCAAATTTCAAATGAATATATCTCCGAGATACCACTTCTTTGTTCATCTGCTCTGATGTTTTTTTCTGCATTGGGATCAGTATATCTCTGAGACGATCTAGTTTGATAAAAACATTCGCAAGGTCTTAAAAAAAGGATATTATAACATCGACGTTTCCAACAACAACCATAAATTTTTATGGAAGAAGTGAAAGGGAATATTTTCCTGCGTTAGTAGAATAATTTATTTATGAGCCTACTCAGTAAATGTTAATGGACTCTCATTCAAACATCAAGTTCATGAAAACACATACAAAATATCAGATATTTTCGAAAAAACACATATACTATCGAGTTCAGATCTATTGATTTATATGAAATAAATTTTCTGTAGAACTTAATTGCATTTTCGAATGAATAGTGCTGAAATTTGACTAAAGAGTAAAAAATTTTGAAAATTTGATGCTTATTTTAGTGGAAATTATGGGGTAGAAATACTTGAATACCCAATTCGTAAGCCGCTGTGGAGCCTTTCTGGTCCGAAGCGAGAATGGGTTGGTGCTATGAAGAAATATGATGACATTAAGTACTTTGGAGTCAACAGAAGATATCACTCATTGAAATAAACCATATCTCCAAGTATTCTATATAGAAGACCGGGAATGAAACATTTCGAGAATAATTAGATAATGTATATTCAAATTTATTTGGATGGTGTACGTATATGAATAGATCGAGTAAGTTTTCGATATACTAGCAAATGTTGAACTGAAATCATGGAAAATAGAGTATGGAAATTAACTCTTAATCCAACAATATATCTTGAGGTACAGATAAAATTAAACTTCATTATCCAATTTTTTTTTTATTTCCATTCAAAAAAAATCAAGAAATAGGATAAGACAACAAAAAAATCGTCAATTTATATTCAAGATGGTAGGTTGAGCATTTACTTTCATTTCGTATAGAAAGGAAAAGGCTCCTAGGAGAAAGAAACTATAGTATATAGCCTACTTATGGAATATCCGGTTTTTAGAATATGATACAAAGTATTGTCTTGGCTTTTGGAGTTGAAGGGAACTATTGAAATCTATCTATTTGTCTAATTTGGATTCCCTGCTTGATGCATAGGTATGCTTCCGTGATTTGGGCAAGCATTTCTGCTAGCAGTAAGATATTTCTGCTTCAGGAGTGTGCTCTAGGGTCCATGAGTTGTCTGAGATATCAAGAAACCTGTAGAGAGTACTCTAGAAAAATGTTATTTCGAGTTTTTGCACTATACAGGATGACTCTGTAAGTTATCCATGAATCTCAACCAAAACTTCCCCTCAATAAATAATGAAATACTCATTGAAACCCTTTTTCGAGATTCAAGTTTGGTGAGTACAGGCTGTTATAGCAATTACATGGTTTGTCCGAATGGGATGAATTTCCTTGTGAATTTTTAACGACTATAGCAATCACTTTTTCCCATATCAACCTCTTTTCGTATTATAGATCTACCGATTAAAGAAACTATATGATAAAAATGAAGAGTATAGATGAAGTTTATCTTAGTTCTTTATTCATTTTGAACTACTAAATTTTTTCATATATTTTCCTTGAGATGCACGGTTTTCAAGATTTTTAACTTTCAGTATTTTACAATTGGAAAAAATCCACTCTTTCTGAGGACTCGCCCAAAGCTGGTAAGTTCCTAAACTTAAGCTGCACCCACATTCATCCTGACCACAGAATAGACGAAGTTTCTCCTCTATATAATGACCACACTCCAGAGTACGGAGTTCTTAATTTTTAATCTGTGAACCAGACTATTGAGAAAATTTAGAATTCCACCAATGTTTTCGCACTTTTTTACTACTTCCCTGTAATTTATCAATGAAGTCGATGAAAATCAAAATAACTATAGAATTTTAGCTATGAGAGCGGTCGAAGATGAATTTGTGTATAATCTCATTGTAGAAACAGTTGAATATTGCAGAAATATCTAGTGCAAGATCAGTGTTTCAATAGCAATGGTCAAGCATATGGAAATATTTTCTCAACAATAATACTTCACAAATCACCAAATTATAAAGATCAAGTGGTCAATAAGTGTCTTTGAATGGATTGATTAAACTGCAAAGCAGATTACAGCACAGACATATGATAGAATTCTTTCTCTACTCTATGTCCGAGTCAACTCGTGAACACAGTACAGGATCGTATGAGCAATGTCTTATATTTTTTGGGAGGAATCCATAGTTGAAATATTTGTTGAATTCCCCTTATATCCTAGAAAAATTATTTTTAAGATGGAACTTCACGCAAATTTAACAATGAAGAAAACCTCTCGTATACTACGTCATATTGACTATCCAGAACGAATTACTTTGCTTATTTCATTTTTTCTCGACAGAATGATGTATCTGAAGTATGCTATACAGGTTTGGAATATACATAGACAGTCCTCATAATGCGAAGCCCTACGTTAATCTATATGAACTGAGAATATAATCCACCAGTTGAAGAATCGAAACCCTTACGCGATGCCATATCGAAAAAGCGACTGTTCTATTGCAATGGCAAATGGAATCTATAGAGGGCGCTTCAGTCCACGATACGCGTTCGTAGGCAGAGCTTCATGCATAGATAAGATATACTGGCTTCATGCCAGTAGCTCTCCAAACATGAGGTGCGTTAGACCATATCGGCTGAGAGTAAAGTAGATTACTCGTGGATCGAAATGTTTAGTTTAAAAGAAAATTCGAATCATAAAATGGTATTTTGTTGGTCGATCAATTCAAGAGAAAATAGTTTTTGTTTTTTAGTTACTTACTTTCGTAGAATTTATTTCATTTTCCAACCAGTTATGGCGAAAAAGAACCTGAGTACTAATTATTATAGTAAAAATTGATTGAGTCATTCACTGTGGCAAATGAATTCCTCTTATAGAATGCTATAAAATTTTCGTATTCATTTTCAACCGATATGGTCTAACGCACATCACGTTTGAATACCTACTGGCAAGAAGCCACAGATCACAGAACATGATAGAAGCGCTTCCCTCGATCATCTATCGTGGACTTAATCCTCCTGAACCCTCATTTGCCATCACAAAAAAACAGTGGTTCATTCGATATCGCCTTGCGCTGAGGTTTCGATTCTTCCATTGGCGGATTGGATTCTCAGTTCATATAGATTAACGTACGGTTTCGCATTGTGTGGACTGTCTTTTCCAAATTTTCGAATCGATGTTTTGGTTTGCGCAATACAAAGCTTTTCATTGTCATTTTGTTCATGAAATCCGAATAGTACAGATATTTCTGATTATTGCCAGGCCAACGAATTGTGGTTGGACTTAGTTAAACTTAACAAAGTGTCTTGTGTCATCACAATGTTAGCGATTTTGATAGGAGTATGATTATTTCATATCGAAATATTGGTTTGTCCTTTCGCGAAATTAGCAGCTTTCAATTGTACTTCACTGAAAGTAATGCGCCTCTGTCGTGTATGGTCGAATGACACAGGAGGGGGACACTAAGAAGACCAACTAGTCATCTGAGGCGTACCACAGAAAAACAGACTAGGCGCTTCAGGCAACTATCTCTACGAGACCGCTTTGATACTACGCGTCAAATCGCTGATCAATGTCGGAATAGAGGGTAGAACTGTTCGAGCTGCTGGGATAGAGTTTTCACAAGCAGACATCGAACATGGACGAACATGTTAGATATTTATTTTGCTCAAAATATACTGAAATTTTTCGAATAAAGGAGGACTCTACTATCGGTTATTGAACATCGAGAGGGAGACAATGATTTTTTTCACGGTATGATCATTAGGTTCTCCAAACTCGTTCGGTTTGATGAAATGCATATCACGTAGCTGACGTCGCCAGGATTTTTTTATTCATATATCCCTCTAGAATTATTGGGTAACCACAGATGATGAAGTGCCTGCTGCCACTGCTTGTAAAAGCATACAACTGACGTAATGCAGGAAAGGAACGAATGCAAAATGAGTATACATTATGGGTATTCTAGTAATTTTCAACTATAGTTTCCTGTTTTCGTAAATATTCAGTGATTCAAACTACGAGTATACAGCATGTCTACTTTAAAAAGGCCAAAACTTCAATGCAAGATCCTACATATGATTTCCAACAAAAAAAGTCATATAACAAATGGTCGAAATACTAACGGTAATTCTTCAATTCAATATCTTGTGTTTTTACGGTATTACTCTATTTTTTTATGAAATCATTTACACTGCAGTTATCCTTGCATGAAATTGGCTGTAATACAAGAATGTTTTCGCGTTAAAAAATTCCTAACTGCGGGCTTGTAAGCAGATAAATATAGAAGTTCTTAGGTGAAAATTATCAATGATATTTTGCCAATAGGGTTATCGATGAAAAATGAATAATTATGATCATATTTTCTCTTCAGCGAAAACTTCCCCATTTAGTTATCTTCCGAATGAAATATCAACTTTTGTACTAGCTGTTTCTTTTCAGCCTCAATATCATGGTTAACATGATAACAACGAAAAATAAGAAGTTATTCAAACATGATTTTCTTTCGTTATGATGCTCTTAATGATTGAATTTGTTGTTTTTCTGAATGACTATTGCATTAACTCTCAGTAGAACTGTTAATTTATCTTCCGAGTCGAACGAATGAACTAAATTTCATTAATACATATTAAAAGAAGAATGCAAAGAAAGAGGACAAAATGCTGTAATAACTCGCTATAAATAATTCAACTATAAACTCATAGCACATGTTCAAATTGGCAACCGCCTTGTTCAATATATTTCACAAATTTTTTCTTACTGAATCTACAACCCTGTGTTTTTCAGAACGTTTCTGACCCATTTCTGCATAACACAATTTGATTATATTCATCAGATCATCTGGAGTTTGAACGCTTTTCGGATAAACTTTTTTTAATGTGTTCCAGACTTAACAATCCAAAGGGGTAAGTAAGTTCACTGCTCCTTGGTGGCCATCTTACTGGACCGTACCTTCCAATCCATTGTTTTCCGAAATATTCATTCAGTTAGTTCTCAACATTCCGGCTATTATGAGCTGGGCAGCCATCCATTTAAAACCAAAGTTTTGTCTATTTTCCTGAGGCATTTTATCCAGTATGTTTGTTAGACATATCCTGCAGAGCCGGATCTAGGATTTCAGCGCCCGTGGCAAGTTATCGAAATGCACCCTTATCAATTTTTTTCAATGACTACATACTTTTCATGAATGATAGTATTTATTCTATTCCTAAGATATTTTACTATTTTATATTCTTTTGAGAACGAGCATTAGGAATAGATTCTTAGGTATATCAAACAATATGTGTATAGAAATTACTATAACCTCCCATGTATCTTATAAGGAAGTGAAGAGAACTCACAAACGTATTAATATACGATATGGAGGGTATGAAGAAAACAATTTATTCTCAAAATATTATGTAAGCATTCAAAGCTTCAAAAAGAATAAATGAAAGTGTAAATAAGAAACTGAAATACATTAGAGAACACACAAGACAACAAAGGTCATAAAAAACATTTTGTAGCGAATTCATCCACTTCAACAAAAACGGAAAAAAGGGCGGAGTCGAAACACGAAATTCGAATCTCTGAAAATCGTATGAATATATTTCGCTCCGCTCTCAAAAATCACTTCACCTCACTCTCCAATCCATCTGCATCCACCGATTACGCCACCGCTAAGAAGATATTCTATAGGCTGCATTCCTGACTCAACATCTGGCTTTTTACCACCCTCGAAGACGGAAGTACCGACCGGCGCCTAAGCACCCTTTGGCTCCACGACCGACCAGCCCGGCGCCAATGAAGAACTACCTGACAGCACCCAAGGAGATTTACGACAAGAATTGTTAGCCTGTGTTTTCCAACAAAAAGAATTTTATTGCCTTTCGAATTCACTTTTGTTGTAACACTCGAGAGTAAAATAAACAGGCTAATCCCTTTTCTTTATTGCGTGTTTGATTTCACAGGACACACGAACCCACAAATTGGTGACTCCCGATGATCGCAATAAGGAATTCCAGTGGCGTAGACGACATCAGGGCCGATCCGATTTCTTGAAGGAAGGAAGGACGTACCTCAGTCAGCACAATGCAGAGCGACGAAGCACAAATCTCCAGAGTCGCAGTCCGGATGCCAGAATTCATTTCCGCCGACCCGGAACTATGGTTCGCTATAGTAGAAGGAATCTTCACCAGTGCCGGCGTGACTTCGGACAAAACGAAGTTCGGACACGTAGTAGGGGCCCTACCAGCGAAGTTCGCAACTGAAGTTAAGGACGTCATCCTAAGCCACCACCGTCAGAGGCCTACTTCACAATCAAGACGGAGCTGATCAGACGGCTGTGCACATCCCAGGAAGAGAAGACACGCCCCTCCTCGAACTGGAAGAAATTGGGGACCGCAAACCATCCCAGTTCCTTCGACATCTGAGGGGCCTAGCCGATGCCAACGTACCCGACGCTTTGATGAAGACCCTATGGTTGATCCGACTACCCAGGCAGATCCAAGTAGCCCTCACCATCGTCAAGGACAGCGTACTAGAGGACTTGGCAGCCCACGCAGACAACATCGCCGAGGCCTCCAAACCACCCGCATCCCAGATCGCTGAAAAGACGTCGACGCAATCCCTCGAGGAGATGATGAACGTCCAAATGGCGCAGCTCACCCTGGGACTGAACCAAGAGATCGCAGAACTCCGAGCAGAAGTGGCAGCTCTCAGCAGACGACCGACACAACAACGACACCGAGAACGTTCCAGGTCCCGAAGCCACAGCAGATAACGCACCAATAGATTCTGCTGGTATCACCTACAGTTTGGAAGCAACTCCAGAAGGTGCACACAACCCTGTTCCTTCCAGTCGGGAAACGACAGGGGCAATCACTAGTGACGGCTAGTGATCCCAGCCCAGCGCCGTCCCTTCATCAACGACGTTCCTGATAGACACCGGTGCCGATCTCTGCGTATTTCCTCGCAGTGCAACTTCTGGAAGACGAGAGAAGTCCGACTACACCCTCTCAGCAGCCAATGGTACAGACATCACAACATATGGTACAATCCACCTCTCGCTCAACTTGGGACTACGCCGCAATTTCTTATGGAGATTCGTCGTAGCAGATGTCTCCAAGCCAATCATTGGAGTCGATTTCCTCAGTTTCTACAACCTACTGGTGGACGTGAGAAACCAACGCCTTCTGGACGGAACCACTAAGCTCACCACCAGAGGAGAAGCCACACAATGCAACATCCCGGTCATCAAAACAATCAGCGGTTCATCCAAGTACCACGACCTCCTCATGGAATTTCCCAACATAACGAGACCTGAGGGAGTCCCGATGAACATCAAGCACCATACAAGGCATCACATTCAAACAACTCCTGGTCCATCACTTTCATCAAAACCACGACGCCTGGCACCAGAAAATCTCAGAGCGGCGAAGATGAATTTGAAGCCATGATCAATCTAGAAATTGCACGTCCATCCAAAAGTCCATGGTCATCCCCACTACACCTAGCACCGAAAAAGTCAACCGACAGTTGGAAACCCTGCGGAGATTACCGAGCTCTCAACGCCCGCACGATACCAGATCGATATCCAGTCAGACACATTCAAGACTTTGCCCACATCCTGCAAGGAAAGAGCATCTTCACCACACTGGACCTGGTTCGAACCTACAATCAGATACCAGTTGCTGAAGAGGATGTTCCCAAAACAGCCATCACGACACTCTTCGGAGTGTTCGAATTTCCATTCATGTCTTTCGGACTTAGGAACGCTTCTCGAACCTTCCAACGCTCCATCGACGAAGTACTACGAGGACTTGACTTCTGCTTCAGCTACATCGATGACGTACTAATCGCCTCAGAATCCGAAGAAGAACACATGGAACACCTAAGAATCGTCTTCGCAAGATTCTAGGAACACTCGATGACACTAAACCCATCCAAGTGTGTTTTCGGCCAGCCTGAAGTCAAATTCCTAGGCTACCTCATTTCCGCTGAAAGCACTCGCCCACTACCAGATAGAGTTACCGACATTTTTGAGTATCCTCAACCAACCACAGCCAAGGAACTCCGCCGATTTCTAGGTATGATAAACTTCTATCGTCGTTTCATACCCAGAATATCAGACATTCAATCACCCCTCAACGACCTACTGGTACTGAAGCTCAAAGGGAACGCCAAAATCAACTGGACTCCAAAAGCTTCAGCGTCATTCGAAGAGTGCAAAAAGAAACTGGCTACAGCAACTCTCCTCTCACACCCCAAGGACGATGCACCCCTAGCCATAGTGAGTGATGCTTCGGATACAGCAGTTGATGCAACTCTGCAACAACTTCACAATCAAGAATGGCAACCACTAGCTTTCTTCTCGAAGAAATTATCAGAAGCAGAAACACGCTATGGAGCTTATGATCGAGCTCTTAGCTATCTACCTCGCCATCAAGCATTTCCGACATATGGTAGAAGCAAGAAATTTCACCATCTTCACGGACCACAAACCTCTGATGTTTGCCTTCAAACAGAAACCAAAAAAGTACTCACCTCGACAGTTCCGCCACCTCGACTTCATCTCGCAGTTCACCACTGATATCCGCTATGTACCAGGTGATCAAAACGTCGTTGCCGATGCCCTGTCACGAGTCGATGAACTCTCAACCGCCCTCAACTACGCAGCATTGGCCAACTCCCAGCAAAACGATGACGAGTTGAAGAAACTTCTACATGGCAACACGGGACTTCAACTGAAAATGGTCAAGCCACTAGAATCAACCATCGCAGTGTATTGCGATACCTCCACACCACTTGCTAGACCCTTCATTATGAAGCCATTTCGGAGATCAGCGTTCGATATCGTCCATCGTCTGTCACATCCAGGAACCAACGCAACAGTCAAACTAGCCAAACAACGATTCGTTTGGCCCTCAATCAATTCCGACTGCAGAAAATGGATAAGAAGCTGTCTCCCATTGCAACGAGCCAAAGTCACCACTTGGTGATTACTCCCAAGCTCCGGGAAGATTCGAGCATGTACATTTGGACATCATCATAATGCCTCATTCTGAAGGATTCCGGTATTGCCTTACCTGTGTCGACCGATTCACCCGATGGCCAGAAGCAATCCCCATTCAGAACCAAGAAGCAACCACAGTCGCCCAAGCGTTCTACTCCCAATGGGTATCGCGAGTCATGCTTGTTCAAAGAACTGAATAAATTGACTGGTACTAACCACCTACGAACCACCGCCTATCACCCAGCAGCAAATGGAATGGTAGAAAGGAGCCATCGTCAGCTGAAGGCAGCGATAAAATGACATCAAAACGACCGATGGACTGAAACACTCCCAACAGTCCTACTCGGAATGAGATCAGCATGACAAGAAGATTTAAAATCCACCTCCGCAGAACTGGTATATGGTGAACCACTAAGATTACCAGGCGAATTTCTCGAAAAAAACGAACAGAAAACTGGAACTGACGACGTTTCGGAATTTGTAAAAAGTCTTCGAGAACAAATGAAACAGATAAGGCCCACGAACGGAACAAGACATGGAGAACGGAAAAGTTTTGTTTTCAAAGACTTGGCCACAGCAGAATATGTCTTCGTTCGTCATGACAGTCCAAAAGCCGCCTACAACTACAGTACGATGGACCATTCCAAGTAGTGAAGCGAAGTCCAAAAAGTTTCACCGTCAACTACTATGGAAAGGAAACGACCGTTACCATCGACAGAGTAAAACCAGTCTACATCATCACCGATGACAATACAGAACCTCAACCAGACAACCAGCCCGATGAACGGTCAATTCAACCCACAACACAGGACCTCCGTCATCAGGAAAGACGAACTCGCTCTGAAAGAAAAGTTCATTTTCCGGACCGACTTCAAGCAGGATTCTCGTGACTTCATCACTGGCAGGGGAGTGTGTAGCGAATTCATACACTTCAACAAAAACGGAAAAAAGGGCGGAGTCGAAACACGAAATTCGAATCTCCGAAAAATCGTATAAATATATTTCGCTCCGCTCTCAAAAATCACTTCACCTCACTCTCCAATCCATCTGCATCCACCGATTACCCCACCGCTAAGAAGAAATTCTATACGCTGCATTCCTGACTCAACATCTGGCTTTTTACCACCCTCGAAGACGGAAGTACCGACCGGCGCCTAAGCACCCCTTGGCTCCACGACCGACCAGCCCGGCGCCAACGAAGAACTACCTGACAGCACCCAAGGAGATTTACGACAAGAATTATTAGCCTGTGTTTTCCAACAAAAAGAATTTTATTGCCTTTCGAATTCACTTTTGTTGTAACACTCGAGAGTAAAATAAACAGGCTAATCCCTCTTCTTTATTGCGTGTTTGATTTCACAGGACACACGACCCCACAATTTTAATATTACTTTTTGTAATTCGCCAGGATGAAGGGCCATTAAAATCTACTAGTTCAGGTTTAACCTCAAAAAGTCCTGATTCCTCGTCAAAAGAATTTTTCTTGTCCGAATTATCCGAAATGGAATACTTTCTTACGATAGGCTCGGTACTTGAAAGAGTAGATGGAAATTCCGCTACATGATGGGCTTCGCTAGTGGACCCACTTTTTGTCGACACAATACCCGCATCGTTCTTAAAGTAACTTGAAATATTACTACTATTTTTTTCAGGTCTAATAACTTTTTATCCCTGATCTTCCGAGATTGCGATCCTGATAGTTTCTTGGGCGGCAATTCAGTTGGTTATATCAACCTAAAATTATATAAGATTCTGAAAATACAAGGACGTCGAATCGGAATGTTTTGCGCGCTCGTTTATATTCATATCTGAATTATCTCAAAGCTCGACAAATGTCAGGAGGACAGAAAATGTTTCATGTCTCAGTGAAACTCAAGAATCATACTATTCATTTGATCGACATTTGATCCTCTTTCTGTAGTACCCATAGCTAAGAAGCTGATTAATAAAATAATAGAGATACGATAGATTTATCGTATTCTTCTCAACATTTTGATTTTTTTTCAACTTCTTCGTATACATACGAAAACTCGTATAATTATGGTACAACGTAATTTTAATTGAATCGGTTTAATTAGGGATCTCGCGAATAAAATTCGAACGATAATATCGCCGACATATTCCCAATCCAAACATTACCTTATAAATTTTGCAGTCTCTAAGTTATATTTTTCGAAAATAATTGACTGTCGTGTGCACGGACAGAATATAATTTGACCGAGCGCGCAAAAATCCTCAACTCAAAATTGAATTATTCAAACATTCCTGATTGAAATTTTTAAACTTTTTCCAGCACGAATAATTTCCCGGCCGGCTTGCACGATCACGTTATTTGCGGTAATGCACATAATATAAAATATAAAGATAAGTTCCTGGTTCCTATTTTTCTTATTGATGCCATCAACTGCGCCGCTTCATGTAAGTACCCCACATGCGAGAAAAAAAGTAGTATTAATGAAATCACCCCAGTGATTTCATCAAGCCTATCGGTTGTAAACGTCTTCCTAATACATTACCCTTATCAAAGCCGGTGTAATGAACGATTCGGCGAATAATGTGGACGGTCTGAATGCGCTACCGCCGCTAGTTCTAACCATTAAACTCCCTCTGAACTTGCCGCTAATTGAGGTTTTCAGTGTTAGAATAACAAACATCTGGACGCGATCGGGAATCGACCGACAAGTACAAACTTATCATCTGTTAATTTATTGGTAACTACTTGTCGCCGAATATTGTACAACAGGTGCATACACTATAGCACCGCTCTAAAATATGAAGGGACTTTGAAGTGAAAAAACATCGTTTCTTCTTCTTATACTTCTTATACATATGAAAACTCATGTGATCATGGTACAACGCAATTTTAATTGAATCGGTATAATTTGGGATCTCGCAAATAAAATTCGAACGATAATATCGCCGACATATTCCCAACCCAAACATAACCTTATGAATTTTGCAGTCTCTAAGTTACATCTTTCGAAAATGATTGACTCTCGTGTGCACGGACAGAATATAATTTGACCGAACGCACAAAAATCCTCAACTAAAAATTGAATTATTCAAAGATAACTGATTGAAATTTTTAAACTTTTTCCAGCACGAATAATTTCCCGGCCCGCTTGCACGATCACGTTATTTGCGGTATTGCACATAATATAAAATATTATAGGAATTGGTTTCATTGAGAAGAACATAGCTCCAGTTACATAAAATATAATGATAAGTTCCTGGTTCCTATTTTTCTTATTGATGCCATCAACTGCGCATGGAAGTACCCCGCATGCCAGAAAAAAAGTAGTATTAATAAGACTGGGGTGATTTCATCAAGTCTATCGGTCGTAAACGTCTTCGAAAGACATTACCCTTAAAGCCGGTGTGATGAACGATTCGGCGAATAATGTGGACGGTCTGAATCTCTTTGTCATGCCGTCAAGAAACCGACCCTAGACGAAGCGCTACCGCCGCTAGCTCCAACCATTAAACTCCCTCTAAACTTGCCGCTAATTGAGGTCTTCAGTGTTCGAATAACAAACATCAGGACGCGATCAGGAATCATAGGGCGACAGACAAGTGTAAATTTATCATCTGTTAATTTATTGGTAACTACTTGTCGCCACATATTTTATAACAGGTGCATGCACTATAGCAACGCTCTAAAATATGAATGGACTTTGAAGTGAAAAAACATCGTTTCAAGAAAAAAAATCATAATTTTGCGCCCCTAGTTGGTTGGCGCCCGTGGCAAATGCCTCCCTCACCACGCCCTAGATCCGGCTCTGATATCCTGATCGCCTCAACTCTGCAGAATTCATTCATTTAATCCGAAACAGTATAACAAACATATTGCATGAAATGCTCCAGGAAAACAGACAAAATGTTTGGTATTTAAACAGAGACAAGAGAATAAAGAGACTGGCCAGATCGGTAGGCAATACGCGAGACACGAATTTGGGAATCCAGCTCAAATTGGCTCATTGCATTGGTGGCGATTTTTGAAACTAAATTCTTTCGTCTGATCACCTGATTCCAGTTTGTAATTGAAAGTATTCGACTTCGATATCGTGCTCTTAACCGGTAAGTTTGTTAAAGTAATGCCTAAATATGATGTTGTTGGTTTGAAAATGTATGCCGTTGATATTGAATCTGCTTTTATATATCGATTCCGTTATTTTTTGGTTATACTTAATTAACTACACATCTCATTGACTACAATTTTGATTTTTCTGTATCCTTGAAGACTTGTCCATTTAATTTTAAGGAATGTTTCAGTTTTACTGTAATTGTGTATCCTTTTATTCCTACTTGAATTCCAGAAAAAATTCGACATAACACTTCACCAATATTCATAACCAATCACTAGAAATAATGCCCTTTCATTTCTCTCACCCATGGTGAATATACATTGAATCATATTTGAATATTTTGATTATATTTTCAGAATACAATATATTTTAATTTTTTTTTATTTATAAGGTATATTTAGTTATTATACTAGTTGAATTGTTATCACTGAAATAGACACTACACTGTAATTCAAATCATTCTGGAAATTGATCTTGTAATGGTATTTCATTTGCAGTTCAGACGTACTACTTCAAAACATCCAAATTCCAGAAAGTCTTCTTTAGCAGGAGTTTCAAGGTACTCATGTTGCGCAAATGGATGTGGAAACGACTGTTACAATCCACTGTTCAATGATGAATAATTCCTCAGGTTTTCTGATAACCATCCTCAGAGGAGACGTCAGTGGTTCGAAATTATGAATCTGGCTGAGACGATACTTATGTGAAGACCACTTTGAAGACTCGGCCTTTACTGAGTGTAAAAGCAAACTTGAAAAATTTGCTATGCCCAGCAATAAATCTACTGCAGGTGAAAATTATTATAATAATATACTTAACATTTGACCTATAATAAATATTGGTAACAAGGCCTTAATACACTTGGACATGAACATGAAAAAAAGTTTGAGTCTGCTTAATCTATGCTATATTGAATATTTTAGTTCATATTTGAATATTGCACGCATGAATCAAGCTAATATTATCTATTATTAAAGGTGTTGAAACTCCAGGACTCGGGGAAGTTATTCTTCACCGTGTTGTGCCTCCTCCGGCCTGAACTGAGGCTTTCTGGTCCATTGTTCATCCGCAGGCAGTTGTAGATACTCACACCCTAAGACACGCCGACACAAATACCACGAGTCTACAGAGAGGAGTCCCTCTCACCATATGAAGAGTGCGTGTTGGGTTTCCTAGGTGTGTTCTAGTATAGTTATTGACAAATTTTAAATACAGCTTTCATACAAATATTACATATTTATTTTATATACATGTCACAAATATTGACTATTTTTCTATGAGAATTACATATTTATGTATATTCAGAATTTATTTCAACTCATATCTGTACAAAGAATCTCAGTGAAAAGGTCCTGCTTGTTATCTGAAATTACACATATATATATGCCATTCTGTAATATTACACATATACACCTACCAAAAGTTCTCTTCATATCTAAACATTTGAAAATTTCTACTTTATATGGCTGTATGAAAATTCTTTCATTTGAATATATATTTTTCAATGTTATTCCTCTTTTCTGGTCCCTTCCACCTTTTCATTGAAGATATCAATCTCCAGAATCATCAGAAACTCACTTTTGGGTGATCTTTTTTGTCTACCAAACAGGCTGAATAAGGATCGTCCAAAAATAAGATTCTGAGTCGGCAACTCGCTCAATTCAACGTAAACAATATATTTAAACAGCGCGCCAAATCTTGCCAGCTCTAGTTCCCGATTTCACCGTTTCGTTGGTGGCGCCGTTCTGGTCTGGATTCCACAAATATTTGTCACGTCGAATTAGTGAGAGATTGACTACTCTCTTCCCTCTCTTTCTTTATGGTTTTAAATGAATGGCTGCCCAGCTCATAATAGCCGAAATGTAAGGGACCAACTGAATGAATATTTCGGAGAACAATGGATTGGAAGGTACGGTCCAGAAAGATGACCACCAAGGAGCTGTGATCTTACCCCTTTGGATTTTTAAGTATTGAACACATTAAAAGAAAAAGTTGAGCGTTCAAAGTCGAGATGCTCTGATGAATAGAATCAAATTGTGTTATGCAGAAATGGGTCAGAAACTTTCTGAACTACACAGAGTTGTAGATTCAGTAAGAAAAAATGTGTGAAATGTATTGAACAAGGCGGAAGCCAATTTGAACATTTGCTATGAGTTTATAGTTTAATTATTCATAGCGAGTTGTTTCAGCATTTTGTGCTCTCTCTCAACATCTTTCTTATAATATATATTAATAAAATTGAGTTCATTCGTTTGACTCGACAGATAAATAAACAGATGGACTGAGAGTTACTCCAATATTTAATCAGAAAAACAACTGATGCTTGAACAAAAGTTAATATGTCATTCGGAAGATAACTGAATAGGAAACTTCTTGCTGAAGAGAAATTATTCTTCGTAATTATTCATTTTTCATCGATAGACCTATTGAAAGAATATCATTGATAATTTTCACCTAAGAACTTCTATGTTTATCTGCTTACCACGACCGCAGTAAGGTATTTTTTGGCGCAAAAACATTTTTGCATTAAAGTCAATTTCATGCTCTCACGAGATATGTGATCAAATTTGATGAGGCTACAAGGATAAGTGGGGTGGGATTGATTTCATTAAAAAAATTGAGATATTCCGTGAAAACACGAAATGTTGAATTGAAGAATTACCGTCAATATTTCGACAATGTGTCATCAGACACCCTGTTCTGAATCGAATCATGTACTATACTGTGTTCTTTGAATCAGAAAATAACATTACGGATCAATCATGGTTCGAAAAAATATCTATCCAATCTCCAGGTCAGGAATCGATTCATTTAATTCGCTCCTTCGTTTTTCTAATTCAATGTCAATCTATTACCAGTAAACAGAATGAGCAGTTTCACAATTGATTAATAACTACTAAATGATGAATATACTTCTCAATTCAAATTTCACTTTTGGTCCGCTCGTTTTGAAATGAACGATATCAACATGGTGACAAATATTTTGACTTGTTTTATGACTTTTTTGAAAACTAGTGAGCGAGTTATGGGGTTATAAATGCAGGAAAGGTAGTTTCTCGCATTCTCTACAGTAAATTACAATTTCAAGTAATAAAACTACCATAAATCTCTCACTTGTTCCGAAGAATAATAAGAACCACATTTTCGGCCGAAATATCTGTAATCTGAAATTTCAAGGTGTGAATTGTTCTCACTGACTAGTTTCGACTTAACGATGAAAAATCTGTTGTCACTTCCAAATTTGTTCGTCCTTGCGGCCTTCATTTAACATTATATGGTTCTAAAGGAAAAACTTAGGGACTTAAATTTTCAGGAGGTTTTGAGTACATTTGTTTCAGTTGAGTCCATGAATAGGCAAAATCAAATCTACCGTTTCGGAGTCAAGACAATATGAAATATTGCCTCCTCGGTAACTGATGATCGATCGAATTGGAACTCTGTACTTGGATAGAATCAATCAATGTGCACACATACTCAAAATTCATAGTTAAGATTACTAGAGGAATAAAGCCGAATTTAAATTAAAACTACCCGTCAAATTCATTTGAATTTCACAACGACCTTCAGGCTGACATTTCTGGGTCGTTAGAGTGAACATTAACCTAACGGCCGACAGTAAACACAATAACTTCCGAAAGAAACAACTAAGAATCTCGATATTTGTTTAGAAGGTTTGAACCTCGATTACCAAGGCCGAATTCGTGAATGGGTAAAACCCACCCAATGATTTAATTTTCCCAATATTTCCAAAAATACTGATAAGATCGTATTG
Source organism: Myrrha octodecimguttata (assembly GCA_958510865.1). NCBI lineage: Eukaryota > Metazoa > Arthropoda > Insecta > Coleoptera > Coccinellidae > Myrrha > Myrrha octodecimguttata. The sequence continues at coordinate 20,873,281 of OY294060.1, forward strand.
AAATCGAGTTTATTATCAGAAATGAGAGTTTGGAGGTTCATGCAGAATTTAGTGAGGATAGTATTATGAGAAGATCACAGAACATTGAATATTAATAATAATAATAATAATAATAATAGTGCCTTTATTGAAACAGAAGAAGAAAAAAAATTATATATAATTCAAACATTTGGGGCGGAGTCTAGCTTCAGCTACTCCACTCAACCCCAAAAACAAAAGGAATACTAATCTAAAGAAAAAAAAACACATAAACGGGTAATACAACTTCAAGTGAATTAATGAATTGAAAAGAGGAACTAAACTTTGACCCAAATTAAAAACAATTTTCAGTTTATGACTGGTTCATAAACAGCCTCTTTTTCAGTTCCCTACGCAATGAGCCCAAAGAAATCCCCTCACACCCTATCAAGAACTCATTGTGTAAATTCACCGCATTGAAAGTAAAAGAGCGCCGAAACATAGCTGAAACAAATCTTGGCAACATAAGCCTTTGCCCGTGCCTTATAGCCACACAATGAACATCACGACGGTGTACCAGCTTGGCTCTCAAATATGGAGGACTGCCAGTACTCAAAATCCGATGCACAACAGTCGTCATGTGAAGCCGGAAAATATTTTCGACCCTGAGCATCTCTAATCTTTTTATCCCATCACTGATTTCCCTATCGTACTTTCTCATACCCAAAATGTATCAGCAGCAAGAATTCTGCGATTTCTGCAACCTGTATCTCTCGACCGAGTCGAGACAAGGATAAAAAATTGTTAAACCGTAGCTCAGGGTTTCACAGAGATACTTACGTGAGTGAAAATCCAAAAAATGTCTATGACGATACAAATGGCGCAGTGCCAGAAAAGAATTCCTCAACAGCAAAGAGACATGCTCTCTGAATCTTAGCCGGCAATCGAAAAGGATCCCAAGGTTTCTGCAGCAGGTAGAAGATGGAATTCTCTCGCCACCCATCTCAATTTCAACATCAGTTGGAAAAGTTCTTGGGAAGAAGGGTATATAGAAACATTTTTTCACGTTTATTCTCAGGTTGTTTCTTTCACAATAGTCCAACATTCTGGACAAATCCTCATTAAGCTATTCGACTGCTTGAGAAATAGCGGACGGATGAAAAGAGAGGCGAACCTGTGTTTCATCGCAATAAAAATAGAGGACGACATACCTAACCACCCTATACATATCCGCTATATATATATAAGGAATAGCAAAGGACCAAGAATGGAACCCTGGGGCACACCTGACGTTATTAGGCAGTACTCAGAAAATGCATCACGCAATTTAACGCACTGATATCTGCCAAAGATATAAGACCTGAAAAATCTCAGAGCAGATTCATCAAAACCGAAATATCTTAACTTAGCACAGAGTAACTCATGGTCCAGGGTATCAAACGCCTTTGCAAAATCTAATAGGGTAAGAATGGACGCATGGCCCTCATCCAGAGAACGCAGAATGTCATCTGTTACATCTAAGAGAAGAGTGGTAGTGCTGTAACCTTTTCTGAAACCCGACTGCTGAGTAGAAATGATTCCGCCGACGGTGATGTAGTCATAAATCTGAACGAACAATACTCTCTCAAGAACCTTAGACATGGCCGGTAACACACTTATCGGTCGAAAATCGGATAGTTCTTTAGGATCAGGAATCTTGGGTAGAGGATTCACAATTGAGCACTTCCAAACATCTGGAAAATACCCAGACTCAATGCAAGAATTAACGATATGTGTTATGAAGGGCAAAGTAACATTAATCGACAATTTCAGCATTCTGGCAGATATACCATCGATTCCCAATGCATTCGAACCAAGATCTAGAACAACAGACCTTATCTCCTCCACAGTCGCAAACTTGAAAGAAAACTGCCTGCTTGAATCGAACCTATTAGAGCCATAATAACTGGCTGCCTCCGGGCAAGCATTTGGGATGCTGAAAACTGAGCGAAAATAATCATTGAACTCCTGAGGGTCAACAAAGCATTCAGGCACGGATATATTTGAGCCTGTTTGTAATGATCTGAAAGATCTCCAAAAATACTTTGAACCCTGAGATCGGGCCCGGGACATGAAACTGAATTTTTCCCTTCGAACAGCCGATGTTACAGCATTTCGCAGACGGGTATAGTACCTGTAATCAATTGGGTCCTTTGTAAGTTTATACCTTGACAGGGCTTTCTTCCTCAACTCCATCATGCTCTTAACAGTAGGAGTTATCCACGGGGCAAATGCCTTAGTTATTCTTGATTCAACGTATGGAGCATGCTTGTCAAATATTTCGGTGAGACAACGACAAAAAATGGATATCTTCAAATCAACATCACTGACATATAGGACATCATCAAGAGATGTACTAGAAAGGTCCAACAGAAAGTCCTGAAGGACGAACTCACGAAAATCACGATAACGTATTATCTTTGGGGACCTTATTTTTTTCTTCAAGTTGATCTTGCAAAATACACCTCTGTGGTCAGACATTGAATGATCAATGACACCAGAATCAATCACCAATTCAAGCCTGCTAGTACAAATCACATCCAGCAGAGTTTGGGATGTAGCCGTGATGCGTGTGGGTTCATCAATCAGCTGTTTCAAACCATAAGATTCGATGCAATCAGTAAAGTTGCTCTCAATCAGCTGATTCTCATTTATGTCCCCCGCGATAATTATATGCCCATAGTTTGGTGACACCATCGATAAAAAGTCATCCAAATAGTGGATAAAACCTGAAATAGAACATGCGGACGTTCGATAAATTGATCCCAACAGAAGAGTCTCACCACCCAGTCTTAGCTCAATCCAAATATGCTCCACTCCAGTCGGCAAGTCAAAGTCGGCGAATACTCGCTTTGATGATAGTAAATCCCTCACATAGAAACCAACGCCTCCCCCAGCACGTTCAACACGATCGCTTCGCAAAATACGAAAACCTGAAATAAAAATGCTATCATCGGGAACACTTTGGTTCAGCCACGTTTCAGTCAGATAAACAACATCAATACCCTCAGCAGAAACAAGCTCAAAAAATTCAACAAACTTAGGAAAGAGAGAACAAACATTAAAATGAGCAATTTTCAAAAATTCGTGTGATCTACTCTGCATAGTCGATTCTAGACTTCAATTTACCTATCTCTAACAGAAAAAAGTTACACATAGAGCTGTTAGCACTGTGACCTATATCATAAGCTGTTTTTAACTTTGAATTTAAAGATTTGCAATTTACACAGCATAAATCATTCGATTCGCAATTTTTTTTGTCATGAGGACCAGCACATTTGGGACATAAGTCACAAGCGCTTTTACATTCACGCCGGTAATGACCGAACTTCCAGCATTTATAACACCTTATCAAACTAAAATGTTCCTTTACATAACATTTAGACCAACCCAGATAGAGGAATTCCTTCTTTATTATGACATTAAACAGATGTGAAGCCACTTCAAGAACAACATTGAAGTCATTTTTAAATTTGAATTTGGTAATAAACTTGATATCATCAAAAGAGCAGTTTAAATTGTTGGTATGGATCAGTTTTTCCACAAAATCAGGTTCACTCACTGCATAAGAGTCGACACCATAAACAATAATTCGGGGTCTCAAACTTTTTTGGGACGGTTACATTGTATACACCTTTTGTTTCCTCGCTTATAAGCGATTTAAGTTTTTCTAGTGAATTATTGTCGCTACAAGATATCATCATTCCATCCTTAATTCTTTTAGTTCCCAAAACCAGCGCCTGAGCAGAAGACGGGTTCACTTTAGATTTCATTTAATTTTCGATCGCGATATTGTTTACACTTTTATCGTTTGTTTTCACCAATAGCACATGGGAATTCCGATTTCTTTTAACAGCTGACACATATGATGATTGCTCTGACTCACCCGAGCCTGCAAGTAAATGATTACCGCGAGAACTTTGAACGTTTTCACTGTGGACATATTTCGAAGATTTCAGAATGTTATTTGTGAATTCCAATTCACTTACATACTTCTCCAACAACGTTTTCTCACGCGTCAGGCATTCAGCCTCCTTCTTCACAACAATACATTTAATATTTGAACATGATCCACTCACACTATTTAGCGTCGTCTCGGAACAATTTCGACAACGATAATTATTTTTGTCAACATAAGTTACTCTACCAATAGCATCCAAGCACTTATTATGAATAATAACGTCACAGCCTTCAGTTTTGCATTTAACATCACTTGAACCAGCAAATTTTGAACAAAAACGACATTTCTTGTCGTTAGAATCGGATGTTGAACCGCCTGCCATGACGTTCAACACACTAATCCCATTATCCCATATTTGAAAACAATTTTTTTTTCAAACTGTTCTAATGACACGATCATCATGTAATTTCGCACAATGTTGTCCTTCAGCCTCCTTGAACTAGCTGCAAAGTTTCGTAAGGGTTGAACCAGTATTTCTATAGTTATAATGAAAAAAACAACTATATCGAGAAGAAAACCGCGAAATTCTACATATTTTTTCCCAATATCTCCAAAACTTATAGCCGTATATCGAATTGGGATTTGCCACACTGCCATGCAATATAATGCTCAAGGTATTACCCGAATTGTTCTCAGATATGAAGGATAGTTTCAGAAGAAAAAAATATTTTTTTTCAATTGATTGACCATATGATTTTAACCAAATTTTGCCCAGAGTTGCGCGTCGTTATTTTTCAACTGACTACTAAGTTTTAATCCGAGCGTTTCAGTAGTTTCTGACATATGAGGAAAATTACCTCAAAATTTCAAATGGCTATAACTCCGAAATTATAAGGCCGATTTGGCCCACTAACGAACTCAACCGCGGCATTCCGATGCGCGAACTACCCTACAAGTTTCAAGTGGCTAGCTGGCTCCGTTCGACAGTTATTGTGGCCACGGCCGGCCGGCCCTAGAGAATCGATTTTGACACAGGAGCCGTCATCAGTGAGTAAAACCTAGTCGTTTGAGACCATTTTCGGCTCAAAATTCGAAAATTATAGACATTTAGTCGAAACGATTGCACATTGTTCCCCTAAAACATGCGCCCAAAAAAGTGGCCACTCTCACAATTTTTTTCAACCATTTGCACCCAAAAAATTCTTTGAAAAGAACCTCCAAAAGTCACCCCGTTTTATTCGAGGTATTGTTTGCGAGAAGGCTTTATTCTTGTCCAGACTCGATATACTTGAAACACTGAGGGTCAAATCTAGAGGTTTAATTTCCATATATCGTTTTATTTCGGCGCTCAGACTGTGTAAATATTTCGTGAGTATTCAAATATTGAGCTTATAAGGTGAGTGAACCATATTTTCGACAATTCCAATATTTCTGGGTTATTATATAGGACCTACGATATTGTAGTATAATGTGAATGAATTAAAAAAAAATCCTCGCACTGTTGAAATTCTTCCACGACATCTTCTATTCATTTCACAACGCATTCACATGTACGAAGTTGTCTTCCATATTACTCATTTTCATCGATTATGTCTAAGGTACTATTTCGTTCTGATGGATGTGGAGTTACCATTCGGATACGGTTTATTCTCAACTTAAAGAAACTGTATTTTACCATATTCGTCAAGAGATTCCTTTATCAAGGAAGAGGTTCACGATGGAAGTTTAGGAGGAAGTGGGTATATTCCATTATTTATGGTCGATTAGGTGTTATCTTCGGTACATGAAACATTGTCTCAAAAATACGCGACTATAGCAGTCATTCACAAAAAATGCGGTATTAATCCTGGTTTAAAAGTTCGATATTTCAATCTTCTGGGAGAAGGCGAATTTCAACGTCCTGTAGGTCAACTCAGTATCATGTTTGTCTTCATATCAATAGTTTCTAATCGTATATAATGATATGGAAGTCGAAATAATGTTATCATTTGATAAATTGCCATTAATTCCATTAGGTAGTTATAATTTTCATCTGAAAATTTTCTCAAAGTTAGGGGAGAGGAGGGTTTCAGTTTTTATTCAGAATATCCATAGTTTAATTTAGTTGCTTAATTTTCAATTATGGGGTGCTCAGGAAAGTCGCAGTAATAGTCAGGGTCGTATCTAGGTACTATGGCGCCTCTGGCAAAATATTAGACAGTTCCCCCCCTATGCGTAGATTTTTTTCAATCAATTACATTTTTATATTATATTTTTCTCCATAATTTAAGTCATATATTTTCGTTTATGTCTTGAAATAAAACATAATATTATAGATTTTCACTTATATTTATTGGAACCATTGAAATACAGATTTCGTACCTGAAATACCACAATTTTTTTTAGGAAATTCAAGATATATATAAAACGATCAGATTTACGACTATCAAACTCGAAAGCACACTAAGCACTCAACGTAGTTTGAAGTGTACTTCTTTCGCCAGAAGAGAAATGTGGGAATATTCAGGATGTCTAGTATTGATATTTTTTCCCTCTTTTTGGGGTTAAAAATTCTGATTGGTGATGGTGAATTGAGACTAAATCGATTTCTGGACTATCAAAGAAGCCACACACCTCTTCAAGCAAAAATGGATGGCTCCGTTTGTCGAAGAGATACCAACAAGCTCGATGAAGCGCAAAAACCTCGTGAAAATAGGGGTAAGCACACATGCCGACGCGCGACAGTATTTATTATTTTATGACCTGAATGCGGCATCTTTGAACATGCCGCTGCCCGACAGGAATATTTATAACTAAATTGCGGCACCCTTGAACATAGGCATATTTATATTGTTTTTACCTTAAATTCAAGTTTTGCTGACCTCGTGATTATTTTAAGCTACGCGGATTCTAGGGAAGGCCAGCAATATTTATGTTCCAAGATTCCTCGGCCTCCCTTGTAGCGAGGCGTACAAATGAAACCAGTAGTGGTCTTTCGATGTTCGAATTATATCGCCTGGTGCTCTTATTTTTTATCTTTCGATATTTTTGGCGCCTCTGCGGAGATTGCGCCAGTGGCAAGTGTCACCTATGCCACGGTCTAGATACGGCCCTGGTTATAGTTATAGAGATGATTCTTGAGATTTTTCCAATTAATATCGCATATTCGTTATCTATCTATCCATTCTACAAAATTTTCTTCATAGATCGCATTCTTCACATAATTCATCAATTCATAACATATGAATCCTTTACAGGGAAGGCATCAACAGGATGGGACATCACTGTGAAATACACAACGATGGATTCACTGCAGTCATTTTTGTTCTCGAAGAGTTTCTGTCAGGGAATCATTTGCTGGAGGAGGAATTGATATATCGATTTTTCAAATTATTTAGCCAGAATATTGTCGGCATACATGAAATACGCGTTGATTTCATATACACATGTGATTAATATGTGTCTGAAGCTGCAGATGCATGTTGCAGGATTCATATTTTTAATTTATATTTTCTGGTGAGGTTTTTATTTTTTTGGAATATCATAAAAATATGCTTTTCAACCACCATCAATATCATCCGTGAAAGTATATGTATTGTGTGATATAATAAAAATCTGAATAAAACTAGAATGAATCAAATACGTTTTTTTTTCTATGAAGTCTCAACCAACAAGAATCTTGCTCAGCCTTAGAAATATATTCCTACCTTTTATTCATCCAAATTCAAGTATGTAAATATCCATACATACTCAATCCAAAGAATAGGTCATCATGAACCTCTTGTCAGACTATACGTCATGTAGTGCTAATGAAAACTCCCCAATTGCTAATATAGCAATCTGCAATATAATATATATGATGTAAATGATTGTTAATTTTTCAATTAGGTAATGAGGTTGACAACCGCAGCCCGGTCTATGTATCGGCATTCCGATTAGTTCAAAATAAACAATGTAATAAGGAGTCGATAGAATAGAAAAAACACACTTGACAAAGTTTCACAATTTATTAAAATTTGTTGACACGCGTGTTTCGGGTTTTATCCCATTTTCAAAACTGAACACGTATGAAAACAGAAAGAATACATTCATTATAATTATCAAATAACACATGCTAAAATCGGGGACAGGCGGAAATCTAACTGGTCGTTTACAATTGGGAGATTTTGTTTTTGGGCTGATGATATTTCTAGTATCTCTAAAAGATCTAAACGTTTACTTTTATCACCCTTATGTAGAATTTTTATATTATTAAAGTCTATGAAGTGGTTGAGAGTACTACAGTGAGTGGAGAAACCTGTTGTTGATTTATTTTGTAATATGGATCTTTTATGTTCATCAACTCTAACCCCGAGAGAACGACCAGTCTGGCCTACGTAAAATGCAGGGCACTCATCACATGACAGCATATATACACCACTCATCTGTGAATTATTCAGTCGATCCTTCCCATTAAAAAATATAGATCTCAAATTCTTTTTATTGGTACATATAACATCAATTTCATTTTTTCTGATTCTTTTGCAAAGTTGTTCACTGAGAGATGGGATGTAACCGATGTACACAAATTTCTTAATTTCATCATTAACTTGAGGTTGATAAATTAAAGATAACAATTTTGTTTGTTGTTTTTTGAAAATTAATTTGTCTATTATGTTAGGAGAGTAGCCGTTGTTTTTGGCAAGTAATTTAAGAACTCTAACTTCATTTTCAAAATTATTTTTAGACAATGGGATCGAAGTTAACCTATGTACTAGGGCTTGGAATGCCGACATTTTGATTTTATAAGGGTGTGAACTACTGTTGTGAATAAGAATATCTGAGAAAGTGGGTTTTCTGTATATATCGAATTCGAGGTGTTCATTTACTCTTTACCCACTTTCTCAGATATTCTTATTCACAACAGTAGTTCACACCCTTATAAAATCAAAATGTCGGCATTCCATGCCCTAGTACATAGGTTAACTTCGATCCCATTGTCTAAAAATAATTTTGAAAATGAAGTTAGAGTTCTTAAATTACTTGCCAAAAACAACGGCTACTCTCCTTACATAATAGACAAATTAATTTTCAAAAAACAACAAACAAAATTGTTATCTTTAATTTATCCACCTCAAGTTAATGATGAAATTAAGAAATTTGTGTACATCGGTTACATCCCATCTCTCAGTGAACAACTTTGCAAAAGAATCAGAAAAAATGAAATTGATGTTATATGTACCAATAAAAAGAATTTGAGATCTATATTTTTTAATGGGAAGGATTGACTGAATAATTCACAGCTGAGTGGTGTATATATGCTGTCATGTGATGAGTGCCCTGCATTTTACGTAGGCCAGACTGGTCGTTCTCTCGGGGTTAGAGTTGATGAACATAAAAGATCCATATTACAAAATAAATCAACAACAGGTTTCTCCACTAACTGTATTACTCTCAACCACTTCATAGACTTTAATAATATAAAAATTCTACATAAGGGTGATAAAAGTAAACGTTTAGATCTTTTAGAGATACTAGAAATATCATCAGCCCAAAAACAAAATCTCCCAATTGTAAACGACCAGTTAGATTTCCGCCTGTCCCCGATTTTAGCATGTGTTATTTGATAATTATAATGAATGTATTCTTTCTGTTTTCATACGTGTTCAGTTTTGAAAATGGGATAAAACCCGAAACACGCGTGTCAACAAATTTTAATAAATTGTGAAACTTTGTCAAGTGTGTTTTTTCTATTCTATCGATTTATCATGTTTCATCAAGGGTTATGTGAGGAATCAATTTCGACTAATAAGGAGTGTTTGGTTTCACCCATAAAAACTCCTAAATTCAAAAAAATCTTATCTCACGATACGGCGATCTTGCTTTGTGATAGTAGGATCAGAAGACTCCAGAATAACTGAAGACTAAATATATATGGTGATCTGTGAAATCAGAGTGTAGAAATGGTCTCGTCGAATAAGTCAAAGGAAATCAAAGAAGAAGTAATCATCGCAAAAGCAGGCAACAGCGGTGATGAAAGTACAAACCAGAGGGGTGAATTTCAATGAAAGAGATCTGCGACAGGTTCCTCATTCTGATAGTGGCTATTTTCATATACTTCCACCAGGTTTGCAAAAGGAAGATGGAACGCAAGATCAGGAAAGGAGTCAGTCACCCGTAGACAGATATCGATAAATACTGTATGATAAACTTCTTTAATCATCAGTATTTGACAGAAGCAGGTAAATTTGGCGTCCCCGTCCATAGCGTTATCCCGTGCGTTAACTCGATATACATAAATATCATGAATATAGACCCTAAATTCTAAATTCAGAAGAATTATATCGTAAATAATGAGTAAATAAGATATATATATTCAATGAAAAAGTTAACAGAAGAAGCTTTCGAATCGTTTAATTATATACAAATATTTCTGAAAAAGATTGGTCCTAAAAGAAGAAAGGGATAAATTTTTTATAGAAAAATATGTAAAGCAAAAGATGCTCACAATAATTTCAAAAACATTTCACATGCCTCACAGGAACAGTTTTCTGATATACCCTCTGGTAGTTTGATAGATAGATATATATTCTTTATTTCATCCTTGCTTACATCTACCAAAAGCTTTATATCGTGTCACAAATTAAACTTAAACTAATCATTTAAAATATAAACTAACAAAATTGAATCAATTTACAGTCATCGAGTCAGATGAAGCGGAGATCCATAATTTATCAAACATGTAAAATTTTTAATTAAAAACTGCTACTCTTTTCGTTACCTACACTTGATGGGAACGAGAATACTAAAGAGAAATTAATGGAAGCCATACATTTTTATGATTTAATGCTGAAGCCGGATCAAAAACAATATCTTCTAAAAGCCGTATTGAAAATGTATCATTTCTCAAGAGCTAAGTTAAGGTTGGATAATGAATTTGCTTCGAACACGCTTTTGTTGGGAGATATGAGATCGCGACTATCAACAAACGGACACTATCTTACACGCCAAATTAATTAATTCGAGGCAGGGTGTTAAATCGATAGAGAACTTTGGAAAATTATTAGAAGAACTTTTTGTGGGCATAACTTTTTCCCAAGCTAAAGGCGATACGAATGCGATTACTGTTGAAACCGATTAATGAGAAAAACGCCATTAAATTTTTCGCTGATGGTTTAAACGATTAACGACTCAGTACTATCATCACAACTCGTAATTGTACTACAAGATGCTGTGCGTGCAGCGCAGGATAAAAACGCGTCAGTGGCCGGAACAAGTCAGATAAACCACTTCCACTCCCGCAACAACCGATGTGGGCGAGGTCAAAATGATGGAAGATTTGGAAGAACATCGGGAATATCGAGAGGATCTCCACATTTTGGCAATGAAAAATTTTCGAATAACTCGAGTTCGAATAGTTCTACAATTTCTCGGTCACAGTCCCAATCTAACCGACGGTTTCAAAATTATCGTAATAGGCCCGACCTTGGCATGGGAATACGCATGGGAAGAAATGGAGCTTTTTATATGGATAATAATAATAGGGAAGAGGAAACGGCATCAAACATAAATACTCCTAATGAAACTCAGTTTTTTAGTGACTCCTTTAACTAACTCTTTGTATGCTCTCCTAGTCTTGAGTTATGTAGAATTTTTCGTTGGATTTGACAAACTAGGTTTTAGTTGATACAGGAGCTCCCCTTTGTGCAATAAAATTAGACCAACTGAGAAATAAGAATAGAAAGTATATTTTAACAATTGAGGTATGATAATAATATTTTTGAGCAAAAATTTTATGTATTCAAAGATATTATCTTTGTGACAGACGTTTTTTTAGGTGAAAATTTTTTGCAGAAATACAATGCTGTAATTTATTTTGAGAATAATATTATATCTTTGAATAATCGGCAAAACATTTTAGAGATTCCTCTCAATATTTATGCTGTCTATCCTCCCTAGATGTGAAGTTATAAGATACTTATCAAAAAATAGAGATGAAGAATGTGTTGTTATTCCTCAAGAAATATGCAACGGTGTATTATTGGCTGAAAACTACTAGAGTCAAACCAGAAATGAATTAGATTCCTATAAAATTTACGCAAGGAACCCCCGTAAAACTGAGCAACTGCATTTCAGAAACTCAAACATTAATACTAACCTAAAATAATACCTAGTGTCCTCCAAGATTTAATAATGAAAATTTTTTTATTGTGGGAATAGGACAAATTATAATATGTCAGATTGTTCAGTACATATATTCGGCGACGTTTCGCAAATTCACATTTGCTTCCTCAGGCCTACAAAATTAAAAAATATCAGCAATATTTTTCTTTACACAGATACACAAAGTGACAGAAAATTACATACCTCAATATGAAGGTTGCAAATTCTGACCATATAATATAGAAAAATTTTTAAATACAAGTTAAAATATAAAATTAAAATCAAGGAAGAATGAAATTGCACACCAGATACAAAGACGTTCAAAACAACAAACCATAACCTATAAATGAGACGTCACAAAACAAGTCGTGTTTTGGTTGTCAAATATTGAACTATTTCACGTTTGAACTACCTAGTTTATCTTTTTGTCAAATTCTTATATTTAGACAATATTGGATTATATAAACAACTAAGATGACTAGTATCAGATCTTAAATTGACAGACTTGTTTAAATTAATGTGAATCATCTCTAAGATATTTCTTTTTATATATTGTTTTTCTTTTTCAAGAATTTTCACATTCGGAAAATCGAACCTGTGATTCTCCACGAAGAAATGGGAGCACAGTGCCGTCTTTTCTCTGTTTTTTACGTCTTTCAAGTCATATTTGTGTTGTTTCATCCTGCTATTCAAATATTGCCTTGTTTGTCCAATATATACCTTATCGCAGTCTAAGCATGGGACTCCATATATCACCCCTGATATTTGTTCTTTTTTAATAGGATCTTTGATACGGCTGTATAACAATCCCACGGTTTTCATATTGTAAAATACAAATTCCTTGTTGTCTGTTTTTAGAGTTCTTTTGAGTTTTTGTGATAGTTCTGGTATATATGGTATTTTATAGTATTTCTTAGTTGTTTCAATTATGTTATTGTTTTTGTTTTTGTTTTTAATTTTCGGTATAAGTTCTGAAATAATTCTGCTGACGAAATGTTTTGGATAATTGTTGTTGTATAGGATATTCTTTACTTTTTCTATGTTCTGGTTGTGGTATACAGGTGCACTTAAGTTGATTGCTCTATTCAGTATGTTGTGAATGGCACTGATTTTATAGCCAAGGGAATGTGTAGATAAATAATTCAACATAACACCCGAACTCGTGGGTTTCGTATACCAGTTGGTTGTAAGTTTTTGTTGTTCAGTTCGGTGCACACATACGTCAAGGAATGGTAGTGATCCTTCATTCTCTACTTCTACCGTGAACTGGATTCTATCATGGTAACGGTTGAACAATGACAGTGTCTCATTCACCTTGTCTTTTGGTATGGCTGTGATAGAGTCATCGACATAAAACTTGAAGAGTGGTATCGCAAAAGGTAATTGATCAATTACTGTTGTGACGAGGTCATTCATCACGAGAGCAGCCAATGCAGGACTAGCAATCCCTCCCATCGTTGTACCTTCGACCTGTTGGTAAGTGTCATCATCAAATACGAAATAACTGGATTGGAAAAGGAAATCAATTAATGTTAAGAAGGTTGCTTTATCCAATGATGTATACGCTGATATTGTGTGCCAATTCTTCAGTATGACATTTCTTGTGTGACTATGTGTAATGTTAGTAAACAACGATACAACATCCAGTGAAACCAGGATATAGTCTTCAGGTAGGACCACAGTTTTGGTGAATTCCACAAACTCAAAAGAGTTATTTATTTGGTGTTGGAAGATAGTTGTTACACCGCTCAATACATCGTGTACAAGTCTAGCTATGCTGGCTGAGGGTGAATCAATTCCACTTACTATTGGTCTCAAATGTAAGCCTTGTTTATGTGTTTTTCTAAGGTAATAAAGTCTAGGAGGAACAGAGTTATGTATTTTCATGTTCTTCTTTTGAATTTTTTTTATTTGATAGCTCTTTTATTTCTGATTTTCAAAAGAAGAACATGAAAATACATAACTCTGTTCCTCCTAGACTTTATTGCCTTAGAAAAACACATAAACAAGGCTTACATTTGAGACCAATAGTAAGTGGAATTGATTCACCCTCAGCCAGCATAGCTAGACTTGTACACGATGTATTGAGCGGTGTAACAACTATCTTCCAACACCAAATAAATAACTCTTTTGAGTTTGTGGAATTCACCGAAACTGTGGTCCTACCTGAAGACTATATCCTGGTTTCACTGGATGTTGTATCGTTGTTTACTAACATTACACACAGTCACACAAGAAATGTCATACTGAAGAATTGGCACACAATATCAGCGTATACATCATTGGATAAAGCAACCTTCTTAACATTAATTGATTTCCTTTTCCAATCCAGTTATTTCGTATTTGATGATGACACTTACCAACAGGTCGAAGGTACAACGATGGGAGGGATTGCTAGTCCTGCATTGGCTGCTCTCGTGGTGAATGACCTCGTCACAACAGTAATTGATCAATTACCTTTTGCGATACCACTCTTCAAGTTTTATGTCGATGACTCTATCACAGCCATACCAAAAGACAAGGTGAATGAGACACTGTCATTGTTCAACCGTTACCATGATAGAATCCAGTTCACGGTAGAAGTAGAGAATGAAGGATCACTACCATTCCTTGACGTATGTGTGCACCGAACTGAACAACAAAAACTTACAACCAACTGGTATACGAAACCCACGAGTTCGGGTGTTATGTTGAATTATTTATCTACACATTCCCTTGGCTATAAAATCAGTGCCATTCACAACATACTGAATAGAGCAATCAACTTAAGTGCACCTGTATACCACAACCAGAACATAGAAAAAGTAAAGAATATCCTATACAACAACAATTATCCAAAATATTTCGTCAGCAGAATTATTTCAGAACTTATACCGAAAATTAAAAACAAAAACAAAAACAATAACATAATTGAAACAACTAAGAAATACTATAAAATACCATATATACCAGAACTATCACAAAAACTCAAAAGAACTCTAAAAACAGACAACAAGGAATTAGTATTTTACAATATGAAAACCGTGGGATTGTTATACAGCCGTATCAAAGATCCTATTAAAAAAGAACAAATATCAGGGGTGATATATGGAGTCCCATGCTTAGACTGCGATAAGGTATATATTGGACAAACAAGGCAATATTTGAATAGCAGGATGAAACAACACAAATATGACTTGAAAGACGTAAAAAACAGAGAAAAGACGGCACTGTGCTCCCATTTCTTCGTGGAGAATCACAGGTTCGATTTTCCGAATGTGAAAATTCTTGAAAAAGAAAAACAATATATAAAAAGAAATATCTTAGAGATGATTCACATTAATTTAAACAAGTCTGTCAATTTTAGATCTGATACTAGTCATCTTAGTTGTTTATATAATCCAATATTGTCTAAATATAAGAATTTGACAAAACGATAAACTAGGTAGTTCAAACGTGAAATAGTTCAATATTTGACAACCAAAACACGACTTGTTTTGTGAGGTCTCATTTATAGGTTATGGTTTGTTGTTTTGAACGTCTTTGTATCTGGTGTGCAATTTCATTCTTCCTTGATTTTAATTTTATATTTTAACTTGTATTTAAAAATTTTTCTATATTATATGGTCAGAATTTGCAACCTTCATATTGAGGTATGTAATTTTCTGTCACTTTGTGTATCTGTGTAAAGAAAAATATTGCTGATATATTTTAATTTTGTAGGCCTGAGGAAGCAAATGTGAATTTGCGAAACATCGCCGAATATATGTACTGAACAATCTGACATATTATAATTTGTCCTATTCCCACAATAAAAAAAATTTTCATTATTAATACTAAACTTTGGCGAGTTTTTCAAAAACTGCAAGTTTCCTTCATCCAGAGTTGAAGAATCGTTTTCATTGCTTAATTTATTGGACGGTTTAAATGAGGAGGAACAAGTATCGATAGAAAATGTCTATGCTAAATTCAATGACGTTCTTTTATTACCCAATGATGAATTATCTAGCACTTTATAAACAATCCATAACCTTGAAACCGAATAAAGTACCGGTGAACAGGATACCTTATAGAATTCCGCATTCTCAAAAACAAGAGGTAGACAAACTAATTGAAGAAATGTTCAGAAACGATATTATTGAAGAATCTCAAAGTGAGTGGTCCTCACCTATGTATTAGTGCCGAAAAAAGCAGATAGGAATGGTTATAAGAAATGAAGATTAGTAATTGATTTCAGGATGTTTAATGGAAAAATTCGAGATGACAAATTTACTCTACCGAATGTCAGAGATATACAGGTGCAGTTTACTTTTCACATTTGGATTTGGGTCAAGGTTATTATCGAGTGGAATTTTCATCCGAAAGCTGATTTTATATCTTTTCAGATCTCTCACATGCATTCGACAGTTTGCAACACAAGTTCATTATCGACAAATTGTATCAGATTGGATTCAGGGATGTATTTCTCGATTGGATACTCAGTTACATGTCTAATAGAACCATTTTCGTCGATCATGATAATTGTTCCTCTGAAAAATACTTGAATAAATTAGGTGTTCCTCAAGGATCAGTTCTGGGACCTTTGTTATTTCTGTTATTTATCAATGACTTATCTTGTTGTATTCATCTTAATACTTTTTGCAGATGATGCTTCTTTAGCGATAAGGGCGAACAGTATTGAAGAATTGAAGAGAATATCTGAGGAACTTATCCGCAGCGATTTATTGATTGGTGTTGTGAAAACTCCCTTGTTGTAAACTTGGCGAAAACTCAAATAATTAAGTTTCAAAACCGTGATTTCGTTAGTTCTAATCCACTGGTGGTGAGTGTCGCAGGTAATTCTCTCGGCACTGTTGAATATGTCAAGTTTCTAGGACTGCGCGTTGACAGGTTTTTGAGGTTGAACTTTCAGGTGGAGCATTTGTGCCGAACGCTCAATAAATCTTATTACGCCCTACATCGTCTGAAGAGGTCTGTCTCTCCTGAAACACTCATGAGTATTTATTATTCTATGGTTTACAGTCACTTTAACTACAATACCATCCTGCAATCGAGTATTCATCACGCAGAAAAAGATCATTCGTCTGATGTTCAGCTTAAAACCGAGAGATTCGTACAGGTAGATATTCAAGAGTTTTGAAACTTACACTTCCCTGTATATATATATATATATATATCCTGACTAGCCCTTTATATGTGCGATCGAATATTAATTGTTTCGCGAAATGTTCCGATTTCCATAGTTATAACACTAGGCACCAAAATATGTATACCAAAGCACACCACTACCAAATTCGAATCATCCCCCAGATTTGCTGGGATTGCTTTATTCAATCATTCACCTTATAGGTTCAATTCACTGAATGAGAAACAATTCAAGAAGGAGGTAAAGAAAAATTTATGTTCCAAGGCATACTATGATTTGGAGGAATTCTATGCAGATGAACTGAACTGATTAAGTTGTAATATTATGTATGTATTGACATGTCCTATATATCTCTATGGTATCTGAAGGGATGAATAAAGTATTATTATTATTATTAATATACCGCATTTTCCACACACAAAAATCGAATGAAAAGTCTTCTGACGCTTAATATCATCTGCCGTGACAGGTCTGAATCATGAAAATTGTTTTTGCTATCTTGACGACCTAATTGTTTTCGGAAAAAATTTGGAACAGCCTAAAATATGCTCACAGTATTCAAAAAATTGAGAAAAGTTAATTTGAAGTTGAATATTTTTTAGTGTGAGTTCCTCAGAAAAGAAATCTTTCACTTAGGGCATATTATAACTTCTGTAAGTCTTATGTCAGATCCAGAAAAAAAGAAAGTTGTCAAGTTATACCCTTTACCAGAGTCGTGCGACAGCTGTGCTAGAGAGAACACGTGTGTAAATTAACGAGACACCTTATCTCCCTAAACGAAAACCTGCTTCAAACGTACGTTAGTAATAATAATAATAATAATAAAGTTTATTTGACCATCAAACAAAAACACTTAATTCATTTTCATGTTTCACAAATAAACCCTCAGAAGAAAAGTCAGAGGCTCACCTCCGAAGAAGCTCACCTGTTCGCCTCTTAAGAAAGAAAAACGAAACAATACTATCTCATTTCACACAGCCACAAGAAAACAAAATCGAATCCTCTGTCTTACCTCACCCCTCACCTAATATTATTTTATTTTAATTCAATATTACATACCATATTTGGAGACAATAAAATAATAGTTGACCTAGAGACAACTATAAGGAAACATGAATCCGACATCCGAGAATAACGTATCATGGCAGACAGTCAAAAAAGGGAAATTTTCATCTCTTTCCCCGGAAATTATCAGGAATTCATCAATAAATACACATAACAGATTTTCATTCCTCTCAGAAGAATCAGTAGAGGATAATACCCAAACAATACGAAGAACACCAAATCCACCACCTATCTTTATACCCGGTATAACAAACTTCTCAAAAAAGAGCAGAAAATTAACATCAGTGACAGCTGATGAACAATTTCAAACGAAAACACTATCAAATAACAACGTCAAGGTAAACATAACAAATCCTGATGCATACAGAAGCTTCGTAAGATTCCTACGGGATGACAATATTATATTTAACACTAACCAGTTAAAACAACAGAGAGCCTATAGGGCGGTCATTAGACACCTTCACTTCAGCGTTCTCACGGACGACATAAAAACAGAAATTGAAAAATCAGGTCATAAAGTGAGAAACGTTGTTAACATCAGAGATTGTAAGACAAATAATCCACTACCTCTATTCTATGTTGAGTTGGAACAAAGTGAAAACAACAAAGATACTCATAAATTAGAATATCTCTAAAATAGGAAAATTACAGTCGAACCCCCGAGAAGAAAACGAAAAATTATACAATAAACTAGATGTAAGGAATACGGGCGCTCAAAAACATATTGCAACAGTCCATTTATGTGTGTTAAATGCGGCAGACCACATGATTCGAAAACCTGCACCGAACCAAAAACAACACCAGTCACATGTGCCCTATGTGAACGCAGTCATCCGACAAACTATAAGGTTTGCCAAATCTACAAACAACTTATGCAAACGAAGAATCAAACCATTCAAAGAAGAGATAGACAACAGAACATCCCCGAACCCTTTATAGACATTAACAGACAACAAACGCAAAGTACTATCCATACCTCACTTACTCCACTCAACATCCAGACGGTACTTCTCATGGTGGTACAGCTATTTTAATCCGAAGAAGCCTCAAACATGGCTCACTGCCCGAATACGCAAGGAATGAAATACAAGCAACGAACATCAGACTGTACACAGTATCATGGAGCTTCGATGTAGCAGCAATATATTCACCACCTCGGCATAATATTTCTCAAAACCAATACGAGTCATTTTTCCAAAACTATCAACAACGCTTTATAATAGGAGGGGACTGGAATGTGGAATGCGAAGCACACACATTGGGGATCGAGATTAATAACCCCAAAAGGTCGTAACTTAATGGAAGTAATAATGAATAAAATCTTCAATATTATTTCACCAGGTACACCAACTTACTGGCCGACAGACAAAAACAAGATCCCATATCTCTTGGACTTTTTCGTCACTAATGGAATCGGAAATAACCACTTTCATATGGAATCGCCTCCAAAACTATCATCCGACCACTCGCCAGTTTCAATAAGTCTACACACAATACCCAAATCGAATGAAAGTAAACCTTCACTCACGACGAATAAAACCAACTGGGGCAGGTTCCGGCAAATACTGGAGGAAGATGTAGATTTGAACATTAACCTTGAAACACTTGAGGATATAGAAATAGCTGCAAACAGCACAACAAACATGATACAAAAAGCAGCATAGGAAAGTACCCCAATACAATCAAGAGTGGAAGACCTTCGAACAAAATTACCCCGTCAAATTCGGGAATGGTTCCACTAGACAAAACCTTTTTCAATCAGCTCAACCGAAAATTACATAAAACTCCTCAGCAATATACCAATTCACAATTCCAGAACAATATTGAGAATATGAACGACAAAAATTACCACAGCATCTGGAGGCAACGAAGAAATTCAAAAGACCAACTTTCAGAAAATCTCCAATCAAGAGGGCCAATGGAGAATGGGCGTCTTCAGATGAAGAAAAATGCAACACATTAGCCGCGCATCTGGCACAAGTTTTCACTCCAAACGACCTTTATCCTGGCATCAGAGATACAGAAGTTGAATCTTTTCTAGATGTTGCATGGTAGATGTCTCTACCAATTGAACCTTTCACACCAACAGAAGTGGTCAATGAGATAAGAAGAATGAAAAACAAGAAGGCACTTGGTTACGACCTCCTAACGGCGGAAATCCTGAGAAAAATTGTCGTGCCAATTACTACATTATTCAACAGAATGATGAGCATATCCTATTTCCCGATCATATGGAAGTATGCTGAGGTTATAATGATTGACAAACCAGGTAAACCAGAACATGAAGTGAAATCATGTCAAATTATATTAATTTATTATATATTATTATAATTATTTATTATATTTTATTATTTATTATATTATATAAATTCAAAATCCAATTTAACGTATTTCCAATTTCACGAAATTACAAGCATTCATCATCCCGAAATCTTCAAATTATCGTTTATTTCGGGAACAATACTAACAGTGGGTTTCACAAAGCTCTGATTAACTTGATTGTTCTGATCAAAACAATTCTATGTTCAATTTCAGTTCATTTTTAGCGATACCACAGAATATCAACGCGTTGATCAGAGGATTAAGCTTTGTGAAACCCACGGACAGTCACTTGAATCAATCGAATGATGTCAAAGAAAACTCCTCGGAAATTTGGAAATTTTGATATAACTTCAATAAAAAAGGTTAAATTTTGTTGATGGTTTTGATAACTTGATTATAACATAATTGTGTATCACCATTTGCCGACCAGTTAACAAGTTCCATTATGATCGGATAAGTTTTTTTTGAGACATATCGGAAACAACAACTTATGCAGAAAAAACACGTCCTCCGAAATTCGAGTTCTGGTCGGACTGATATTTAGTACTTTGTTGAATATTGACTGCAAGGTATGTGTAAAATTCAAAAGGATTCGATAAAATTTTCCGCCAAAAAAAATTTCAACAAAGAAAATTTTCGAAAAACTTCCAAAACATTTTTCTCAATTTACCAACAATACCATACTAACAAAATTGTAAGTAGTTGGGAGTTGGAATTCTTCTACCAATCATAAAATTTGAATCCGATCGCTCTGATAGTTCCTTAGATATCTGTAAAATAATCTAAAAAATTTGAATGAGGATAACTCGGATACCATTCGGCTTATGTGGTCCATAAAGGAACTCAACCGTTGCATTTTTATGCGCGACTTACTCCGAAAGTTTGAAATCGCTATATTTTTTTCTTCTGAAATCATCGTGGCAATGGACAGAATTGATTTTGGATTCGTCATGAGTGAGTCCAGCCAAATCGTTTGATACCATTTTCGGTAGAAAATATCGAAATTCACAGCCATTCCGGCAAAACGATAGCACGCTCTCCTGCCAAACATGCGAGGAAAAAAAAGTCTACCAGAAATTCATCAGATGTGTTTGGGATTTGAATTTCTGTTCAATCCTCTCCTTGTACTTTTTCATAGCTTTTAGAGACACTGAAAAAAAACTAGAACGATTTGGGATAGTCATTGAAAATTGATCGACAACTCTCCGAATTTCTCAACAATTCATATTAACCGATTTTACAAACTGCAACTGCCCGATATATCAAGTTACCATTAAATGTGACTTGTGATACAAGTTCAACTCCTTATTGAACTAGGTCACAATTTTTCCGCGATATAAACTTGGCCTACGCATATGAAAGCGATTTAAATATCAACTCTATACAGCAGCAGTTTCAACTTCTTATTCTATTTAACTGCTTACTTACCTATAAAAATTAATGAAATATGCTCCTTGAGAAAGTAATTAAGTGGGACAAAGTAAACGAATCTTATAATCACTTTGAATTTTCTGAATTGATGATAATGTCCCTCTGAATCTCAAATATCACATTTCTACGAATCTTGTTATACATTTATTCTACCCCATTCTACAACGCTCGCAACAATGAAACTTTTGCGTTTTTTATTTGGAACAAGGGCCCTATCAAGAAACTCAAATGTCTGTTTTCTTTCGATTCTGAGCCGATAATAGTATCGAGTGATTATGTTCAACTCACTAATAGAGAATTCATGATCCATCTCAATACTGTTTGTCGGTGCAGCAGTAAATACTAGTCTCACTGAAAGATCCCAGGGTAGCATTGACATCCAGGGGGTCAATTCTATTTATAGGCTAAATTCGAAAACTGCTTTCAGAGTTGCTGGCAGTTCAATTTGTTCTCTACTAGCTTTAAAAAAACCGATTCAATCGAAATGAAACTTGACATTTTTTGTACTTAGTTGTAGAATACAGATACATAGACTCACAAGTTTCTTTATGAAAATGGAAAAAATGAAAAATAACAATATCTCTTAGTTCCCGAGATATTGTTATTATTATTAACAGTTCTTTATTGGAACAATCCAAAAGGTCGATGGCCTTTTGGATTGTTCGAATAAAGAACTGTTAATAATAATAACAATATCTCGGGAACTAATCGCTCGATTACTATTGAATTTTACTCTGATCCTTCAGTCATTATTTTAAATCCGATAACCTACATGTTTCCATTCAGGTTACGGATATTTGGGAGACAATTTTCATGATTTCTATGACAGTCAACCTACAAAGATGGCGAAACAACAAACTGATCAGTTCTGGAAGAAAATATTCTGTATGCTGACTTCCTGAAACAACAGTGAAAAATTGTTCCACTATAGGTGCGAAGTTTGTTCTCATCGGATTGCTACATCAACTCAATTAACGGAATATCCATCTTGCAGACATATTATATCTCCGTCATTTGTGGTCCCTGACGACTGGCCTATATGTAGTTGAGCACGTCGCGATATTGAATCAGAACAATCGTCAAATATTTGGCTTGTAATAAACGTCTTTTCAAGACCATGACTTCTAGAATACAATGGAAAAATATTATAATGTTTTTGGATACCTTTGATCTCTCATATAGCTGGATGAAAATTGTCGAGAAAGGTTTTCAATGTGAAATGATCTATATATATATATTCGAAAATATAAAAGCAATCATCACCTACTTGTTCGGTGGTGGCAAAATAGTGAGCTGATCAGAAATGGTTATAGCGAGCATAAACTCAGAGACTGGGTATGATAAAAATGATCCTTCCCCTCATAGGCGATGATTATTTTTAAAGGTTTATTCTTTCAAGTGGCTTTTCCTCAATAGTTTCAGTGCTCATATTTCAATGTTGTTCTTTGGCTCCCCAAGGTACCATCTATTTACTATCGAACGATGTACAATTACTCGCGGATCACCTTGTATATAGGCCGAAGAGGCTCGTCCCGGAGACTCCTGAATGTTCAGATATCAACCTTGTAGTCTAATAAACAGGATTGAAAAACACGTCAAATGATTTAGTTCAGGGGACATGTTTTGACGTATATTTTAGGCTTGAACGAGCAACCCCCTAAGAGAGGACGCTTCAACCCTTCAAAATTGAACAGGGAAGAGGGGTTGAGTGATACTTCCTCTGACAAGTATTGGAGCCTCTTCACAACGGTGTATGGAAAACGTAATTTTGATGAACCGTTTTCGCCAGAAATAAGTTTTTCAGCTCAAATCGGCCACCTTGAATATTATGGTTATTTCACAATGTACAAGCCCATTTTTATTGAGCTTTGTCAAAAATAATTATGGTGTACACATTGCGTGTTGAGCTGGTCAGCCTGTATTAGCACAAACAACAATTGAATTTCCACCAAGATGGAGCTTCTCCTTACTGCGCCGCACCAGTTCGCCAATACGTACCTCAATTTTCAATACCCTGGTCGTTAGATTGAGAGGAGAGATCCTATGGAGTGGCCTGCCCGATATCCTGACATGATGGACTTCTTCTTATGGGGACCTCTTAAGTCCAAGACTTTTGTGACCTGAAAATTTGGACGTACTACGCCAACGAATTTTGAATGAGTTTCGTCAAATATCTCCAATTATGCTGAGCCATGTTAGAGACGGCTTTAGGTCAAGATTGTTTTCAGTATGGAAGTCAATGGAGGACGATTTGAACATTTGATCAAATAAAGCCGATTCAATTTTTTAGTCTTTTGAGTTCGTGAAAATGGCTTAATAAAAATGAGCTTGTATATTGTAAAAATAACCAAAATATTCAAGGTGGATCATTTGAGCTGAAAAATTGATTTTTGGCGAAAACGGTTCGTCAAAATTACGTTTTTACATATCGTTTTGAAGGGGCTGCCAAGAGCTTTTAAGTGTACTATCACTTAACCCATTTCCCCTATTCAATTTTGAGGGGTTGAAGCGCCCCCTCTTAGGAAGTTGCTAATTGAAGCTTCGAATATATATACGTCAAAAAATATCCCCCAACCACATAATTCGAGGTGTTTAAGAAAATTTTTCCAATCACTATGGAATAAGAAATATACGTGGTGGCTCGTCTGAGATGTAACACGCTGTATATAGGTAGAAGAAATTGTATATAGTTTATACTGGGGATATTAAACCAAGAAATCATTTGGTGAATATAATAATGAAATGTTGTGATATATTCCGAAACAAAGCGGTAAGATTCGGAAGGCTATCTCCAATCTGTGAATTCGACAAAAAAAGCATACATGCAAATGGTTATAGCTATAACTTTGAACAGCTGAATGTTTCAAATATCGTTGTGAATTTATAACTAAATGAGTGCTCTGAAGTATTTTCCGACAGCAGATGATTGTTGGGAACGTGTTAGTATAATTATAAGATTGTCATGGTGTTATTTCAATTTGTTCTTGAAAAATTCCACGCCTCATCTTTATTCTTCACGTCATAACTTCATATTTCCTACTCAGTCCAAATTTGAAAAATTACAAAAAAATGTGGGTACGACATATTCAAGTTATATTGGAGCTGCATTAATTCTCGTTTGGAAAATTAAAACAAAATTCAAAATTCGATATAATACCGTGCTGAAAACATCAAATGACGATGAATAAGTCCAGTCCTGAAAAATCAAATCAATTCATCGTAGTAACATGTGTCAACAACGAACGTTCTTAGCTTTAAAGGTTCTTCGATATTTGTACAGTATGTTTGGACTTAATTGGGAATAAGTGAATTGGTAAAATGCTCTACGTGATTGCGTTGATATACCCATTCAAAATATTATGTTGCAATATTTCCAAAAACACAGATTGGGTCGAATTGAAAACTAGGACTTTATTGGAATATTAAAGCTCAATGAAAGTATAAACCATATAAAAATCATCAAATCTATCAATCGGGAAGTAGAGATGCATTTGGCAGGGTCAAAACGTGAAAAGATGACCGTTTTGGCAACAAATTTGGACCTGCACTCAAAATCTGCTGATTTCAAGTCAGTGCTCATCTGGAATATTTATTCCTCAATTTATCTTTGCACTATGGATGTGAGAACACTGAAAATGTCTTAAAAAATTATTAAATTTATGTGTGAAGAAATATTCAACATTGAAATTTTCTTCGGTAATATTCTGAACAGATGTCAGGAATTTTTTTATGAGTCAACAGTGTAATTTATCGATGATGCCAAAATCTAAAAAGGAATGGTCAATTACGAAAAATATCACTCGAAGTTCATTGGGACATTCACAGAACCAAAATGATATTTCAACACATGAGATATGTTTCTTAATATACAAAAATACAGTTGATTCAAGATATCTGTTCATGGCTTCAATTAATAAGGCAATACATTTTTGCTTTCATTTCCCCGGTAGCTTGTCAAACTATAGCTTAGTTCCGAGTTCCGGGCGACGCGACCCTAATAAAAGTATCTACAATATATTCTGATCTTCAATAATGTTCAATAATTAAAAATATCTTAAATTACTGATACCAATCGCAATATGTCTCTTGCATGTAACACGAATTG
The DNA here is from genome assembly GCA_958510865.1 of Myrrha octodecimguttata. Taxonomy (NCBI): domain Eukaryota; kingdom Metazoa; phylum Arthropoda; class Insecta; order Coleoptera; family Coccinellidae; genus Myrrha; species Myrrha octodecimguttata. The sequence goes on from OY294060.1 coordinate 20,899,348, forward strand.
TCATATTTTTATGATTTTCTCATTCTATATCGATACAAAATCATAATTTTTGCTATCACACACTTCAACAATTCGAGAATTTTGAATAATTCTGTATTAAAAATGGGCAAATCGGGACTCAAGGTCGAAGCGGCAGAAACGCGTCAGATCGCCTCTACGTCACTCGTTATTGTACGATTCACAGATCGATACAGCCCGACGCTCTCTATTGGACTGCTAGAGAGAAAAGTACACGGAGCCAAATTTAAAAGAGCATTTTCTCGTTAAAAATTTGAATTTTTCAATGCTCTTACGGATAGAATATTTGATTCCAATGATAAAAAAAATTCACACAAGAGACCTATTGAAAGTATTGATCTGGGAAACAGCGCATTTTCATTCTGCCTAAATATCTCAATTTTTTTAATTTCAACCCGAAAATGCTCTTAGACGATTAGGTCGGACCCAATGCTGAATAACCCGCCTATCCATCGACAGTAGATGGGTAAAGGTCAACCTTACTTCCACCATAAACAAAGGATAAACATAATGTGTTGACTTTCAGATGTAAAGTGTGTTATGAATTGTATAGGATTTGAATCAGAAAAATAAATAACATATTGATTTTGAGTCATTCTGCAGTTAGAAAAATTATGAATCAAGTAAAAATGAGCAGCAGCATGAATGAAGAATAGGAAATAAGTTGACCGGTACAATGAAACCATAAAGAAACCAATGTATAGTTGAGCAATGATTGAAATTGTTAAATTGCTCAAAATAATCACTGGAATTAACAGTCACTTGACCAATGATTTCTTCAAAAATGAACTCCAGCTATAAAAAATCTGAAGAGGGGAGATCGTCATTTCCATCATTCTAGAAATGACCCCTCAGCTGATACTTAAATGAGTTTGAATGAAGATTTTCATACTTTAGCAGCGGAGTTATAATACACGATCTAGTCTACAAAATGAATCGTACTTATCATTTTCCGAAATGAAACGCTTCCCTTACTAATATTAAATGAATAGATTTCAAGTATACGAAAAAGTCTATCTTACTATTATTGTTTTTCGAATAGATATGCCCCGTGATCACACCGTTACCTCTTGTGAGAGCGTTTGCCTAACTTAATAAGTATCTTATTCCAACAACTACTGATTTTGCCTCATCGAAGGAAGGGAATGATGCAATAAAAGTAGATTTTTCGAAGATTACTTCCAAATTGCAATATATTTCTCAGTATTCGTTCTTCGAGAGAATCGATGAGATTCCATCAGTGTCCGATTTCGTCGAGAATGCCTGAAACAAAGTGATCTATTATTTCATCGGGTTTAAGTTCTACAGACTACTCAGTTTGGATGCAAATAACGAGGATATGAAAGGTACGATCATAGAACCTACGTTATTGATCTAATAGGTATAATGTATTACGACTCCTTTTATTCGGAGGAACCTCAAGCTTTATTCTTCATTTTTCGTCAAGTTTTCGAATTTTATTTAATTCTTTTTCAAGGCTTCTGGAATACAATACAAACTTCACCCTAATCATCAGTTACCGACTATTTAATTCACCGAATTTTAGGTTATTTGTGAGGAATTGTCTTGCTACAAACATCTCTCGTCATGTGCATAAAATATATTATTAATTTGAACATTATTACACGTATACTGGTTATGATACGTCATCTGTCAATTTTATGATGGTTGATATGATTTCTTTATATTCGTTCAGTCCGGCCTGTTTCGTCTTGACATTTTGCAATTCTGTGGTGTTATTAATCGATCGGACCATCGTAGAACGTCAAATTTTGATAGGATTTGTAACAAATACTCATATATGCTGCTCAACTTGTTTGTACCTGTTTTCTTGTTTATAGTATTTTATTGTTTGTTCATTTCAATAATTTTCAAAACTAATTTTGACTGGTATTTTTTTTCTATTCATTACGCCTCACGTCATCGAAATTTGTTTTGTGATCATGATTGTATGCGTGGGTTGCTAGTGCGCATCTTTCAGAGTGACTCATGACATATTCTGCTGACTCTATTTTCCATTCGTTCCATTAAGTTTACTTTCATATTTGTACTGTGATTTGAATTATAGTGTTTCATCCTGTTGGGATCTGTCTCAAATCAAATCATAAACATGAAAGTTCACATAATAAAACAAGGGGAAAATAGAGTTAACAGAATATACCACGGGTCATACATAAAGGAAGGAATAAGAAATCTCACGGAAATTTTCAAAAAGAATGGATACCCCTAGGGTTTGCTGAATAATTTTTTGTATTACAGTCACACGACAGACATCCAACAAACAATAAGGGAAGAAACATCGAGTGAAACCCTTCATGCCTACTATCCAAACATGAATGGGTTAAAGGGAAAGTTGAGAAATATATTTCGATATGAAAATGTATAAATTGCATATACAACCAAAAGACAGTAGAAAAATTGTATACTGAATAAAAGCATCCAATTTGAACATCACTCAGAAGTAACAGAGTTAATGAAGTCAAATATGGAGAATGTGAAAAAAGTTACATAGGACAAATATCGCAGTGGCTGAAATGCATAAATGAAATTTTTTCACGACGGTTCGATCAATGAATAAGGTCTAGTGTACACATCCGGTTTTTTCAGCTCCTGCGTCGTTGCGATGCCTTACTAACGATCTGAAGTACACTGTAGTAGTGGCAGAATGCACACATAAGTACGGAACCGCAACGGCACCGGAGCTTGAAGAGCCGGATGTGTACGCACACCGGGGCTAACACCAAAAAAGAGCAAAATGTCAAGACGGGACAGACCAAACTGAATATTCAGAAATCATATCAACAATAAAACCATTGACACATGTTGTATAATCACTAATTTTAAACCTTTTTAATATTTCAAATTCCTATTTATTAATTTAATAAGTGTGTTTCAACAGTCTACATGTAATAATGTAATCTCCGAATTATTAACTTATTTCATACTCATAATAATAATAATAATGATAATGATAATAATATTTATTGATCCTCTGGATTGACATTACAATATGGGACAGGTCATTTAAAGCAAAAGTAATAAAAAAATAAACAACAAATTTTACAGTGACAGTAATACAAACATCAATGCAGTCCATCATCATTCAGATAGTCTTGAATACTGTAGTAACATTTCTCTATTTATTTGTTTCTTATAAGTCGTTTACAAACATAAACATTCTGTATATTTTTGATAGAACTAGGCAACTTATTGTATAAAACAATACCCATGTACGCTGGGTTTTGCTCATATTCTTGAGATTATGACCAGGTGAAGAAAGTTCTTCACCATGCCTTGCAGAATAATCATTAGAACTTTCATATATATGTAAAAATGATCAGTGTCATTTTCTTCAAAAGACAACTTTCTATTTTCCTTTCTATGTTTTATTTAATTTCAATTTAGAGAATGCCTTGATTTGTCAATTATTAATTTATGTCAATTCATATTTCAAAGATTGTTCATTGAAAACCTAAAGGAATAGCATTGTTTTTGATTTCTTCCAGGTTAGTGAGTTATTCTTAAGAGTTATCAGAGTTTATTTGTTATATTTCCAACTAAAGAAAATAAATCTTCCAGATTGAAGACATCAAATCTTCTATTTCTTGAACTGAGAAGTTGAATTGATTTACATTCTTATAAATCAAAAACGTAAGCTATCTGGTTGATATTCTAAAGACTGCACTGAGATTTCGAGCTATAATGACCACATCCATGAAAATTTGCATAGCATTTGAAACATCAAATACTGATGCGAAGAAGAATATATTCAAGTTTAAATGGATACAGACTACGGGAACAGAAACATATTATGAAATACCAGAAGACAAACAGAATCCACATGACCATTATGAACTTTTTGCTCTACCGAAGGTGAAAAATATCTTAAAATCAATGAAAACAAGAGGTTCATTTCGTACATGTGTTATTTCATTGACTCCGGAATTAAAAGAAATATATTTTGATGCCGAAGAAGATGTGATGTTTAGGGATGAGTATTTACAAATGACTTATTCACCTGCATACGTGAGAACAAAATTTGGAGGAGAACTAGCAGAATCACGAAATACAACAGAACTGTCAGGCAAGACCAAGGAGAATAAAAAAGATTTCAAGAAGATAAAGGACAATTCTGTGCTGAATAATTTTGATGGAAAGAATGTTTCTGTGACTTTATGGTTGAAGAAATTTGAGTCGGAATGCATGCGTTGTGGAGTGGAAGAAGATATAGACAAAATTCTGGTTTTACGCTTGTTTTTGGATGGAATAGCGAAAGAATGGTTCGATTCTAAATTAATTATATTAGGTTTGGAAAATGATATTCAAATATGGAAAAATAACTTCTTAGATAGTTTTTCTGAAACAAGTTGGCATAAGCATAGAGAGGCATATTCATTTAGGTACATAGGAGGAAGTTTAGTTGACTATGCTTTCAGGAAAGAAAATTTGTTGTTGAATCTCCGAAATAATTTTCCAACTGACATATTAATTGATTTAATTGTGACAAGTTTGCCAAAATTTTTACAAGATAGAATCGATCGATCAAATGTAACAACTTTTGAGAAATTATTAGGTGAGTTACGAAAGTTAGAAGGTTCAACAAAATATGAAAACGCTCGAAATACCAAAAATGACAAAATGAACAAATCGGCCGAACAACTTCCTTCACTAACAAATAGAAAAGTGGATAAGAAGGAACCATGTTCAATTTGTGATAAAAATGGTTTCCCAGGGAGATTTCATCCAGAAGCTCTATGTCGCCTAAAGAATAGGAGATTTAATAATTTTAAACAAGAGAACGTATCCGGTAACATAAGAATGGTGAACAATGTTGGGGTACAGGATGAATTAAATGAGACCATTTCCGATCAAAAAAACTAGTTTTGCTGCCATTGATCAAATTGAATGTGTTCGTAAATGATAATGAATTATGTGGAATTTATGATTCTGGCTCAAATGTCACTCTTCTGAATTCGAAAGTGGCAGATGAGTTATGTCTACACATTCAAGAGGATAGGAACACATTCAAAACAGTCAATGGCAGGGCAAATTTTTCAGGAAAAATAAGTACAAAAATGAGAATCAATGACATTGAAAAAGAAGTTGAGTTTTTTGTAATTAAAGATAAAAATTTCGAGTATGATATTCTACTCAGATTAGATTCTATTTTCAATTTTCAATTGAAACAAGATTTTGATTTGAATATTTATCAAAGATTAGATATGAATGAAGAGAAAAAGATCGAATCTTTCAATAATAATAATGGTAACAATGATTACAACATCAACTTTAATGAAGGGATACCAACAGAACTTTTCGAAGCGAAATTAGAACATTTGACAACAAATCAGAGAAGTAAAATTGAAATGTTTATAAATAAATATGATAATATTTTTGCAAAACACAAATTTGATATTGGTTTGGTGCAGAATAATGAAGCACATATAAAACTTTTAGAACACAAATTTGTAGCCAAAAAGCCATACAGATGTTCAATGGAGGATCAAAAAGAAATAGAATTTCAAATAGGAAAACTGTTGAAAGCGAATCTGATTGAAGAATCTTCCTCACCTTTTGCAGCACCAGTCACGTTGGCATATAAAAGAGATGAGGGATCTAAGACAAGATTGTGTGTCGATTTCCGTGAACTTAATAAATTGATTGTTCCCGAACCACAGCCTTTCCCATTGATCGATGAAATCTTAGCGAAAACCCGTAATGCAAAGTTTTTTACTACATTAGATGTGAATTCTGCCTTTTGGTCGATTCCTGTTCGTATCAAAGATAGATATAAGACTGCTTTTGTGACGCAAAATGGTCACTGGCAATGGAAATGTCTACCTTTTGGACTTAAAACATCCCCTGCGATATTTCAACGTATTTTGAATAATATTATCAGGAAAAATAAATTGAATTCATTCTGCCAAAATTATATAGATGATATTCTCATATTTTCTTCAACATTTGAACAACATATAGAACATTTAGAGGAGCTCTTGAAAGCAATATGTAAGGAAGGATTCAGACTTAAATTTATCAAATGCAATTTTGCCAAAGAAGAAGTCAAATATTTAGGACATATTGTTGGAAATAATACAGTACGACCCATAAATGACAATTTGATTTCCATTAGGAATTTTTCTCCACCAGATAATCGGAAGAAGATAAGGCAATTCTTGGGTAAAGTTAATTTTTATCACAAATATATTAAAGATTCCGCTAGATTATTAGAACCCTTGCATAATTTACTGAGGAAAGATGTAAAATTCAACTGGTCATTGGATTGTCAGGAAGCTTTCATTAAGGTTAAGGACATCCTTTGTTCTGAACCAGTTCTTGCAATTTTCGACCTAAATGCTCATACTACTATATATACTGATGCCAGTATTCAAGGAGTAGGAGCTGTTCTTAAACAAAAACAGATTAATGGTGAAATGAAACCCGTAGCCTATTTTTCTAAAAAACTGAATAAATATCAGAAGAATAAGAAAGCAATATTCCTAGAATGTCTGGCAATTAAGGAGGCAATAAAATTTTGGAAATATTGGCTAATGGGAAAAAAATTCGTTGTTATTACTGACCATAAACCATTAGAAGGAAAAGAATTTCGCACAAGACCAGATGAAGAGTTGGGTGACATGATGAATTATTTATCACAATTCGATTTTGAGATTAAATATGAACCAGGAAAACAAAATGTAGAAGCAGATTGTCTTTCTAGAAACCCAGTTCTGGAGGAAACGGAGAATATGGACGAATGTTTAAGAACAGTTAATTTGGTGGCATTAAATGAAATAAAAAACGATCAGCAGAATAATCTCTTGATGATAAATAACATGAAAAGAACTATTGTACAGAAAGAAATATTTTACAAATTGCATAAAAATAGCAAAAAAATTATTTTATCAAATGATTTTGGAAAAGAGTTAATCAGAAAATGGCACAATCATTATGGCCACATTTGTGCTAGTAAGATAAATATGAAAATTAGAAAGTTTTATTACATTAAAAATATGGATTCGCTGACGAGAGAAGTTTGTGGATCATGTGATATCTGTTGTAAAAATAAAACCAGAGTAGGTCAAAAGTATGGACTTCTTTCACAGCTGGGTCCAGCAAAAGAACCCTTTGAGATAATGTCACTAGACACAATTGGAGGCTTTGCTGGAAATCGCTCTTCAAAAAGATACCTTCATCTCTTAGTCGACCATTTTACTCGATATGCATTTGCGAGTACTTCCAAACACCAAACAACCGAAGACTTCATCAAATTAATTAATAAAATTCAAGATAAACGACCAATAAAAACATTATTAACAGATCAATATCCAGGAATAAATTCGGAAAAATTCAGACAGCACTTGAAAAATTTGAATATACAATTGATTTTTACAGCAGTAGACTGTCCTTTTTCAAATGGTTTAAATGAACGGCTGAATCAGACATTAGTGAACAGAATAAGGTGCAAACAAAATGAGAAAAAAACTAGAGCTTGGACGAAAATAGCAGATGAATGTATTGAAGAATACAATAGGACAGACCATTCTGTAACTGGATATAGCCCAGAATATTTACTTTATGGAAAAACGGATCCCATTGCTCCAGAAGAACTTATAGAAAAGAGTAATTTACCAAGAGATAAGGAAATAGCATTTAAAAATTCTTTACGTTATCATGAATACAATGAAAAATTAGTCGACAACAACAGGAAAGATTATGATTTCAAAATTGGAGATTATGTTTATGTTGAAAATAAATCTAAATTGAATAGAAAAAAACTTGAGGAAATAAGAATAGGACCTTTTCCAACAGTGAAGAAAATTTCAGACACTATCTATGAGATAGACATTGGAAATAGGAAAAAGGACAATAATTATTTCCATGTAACAAAGTTGCTCCCATATGACAACGCCAACAGATAGTGGTTGTTGCATACTTTGTGTGGGGGGATGTAAAAATGATCAGTGTCATTTTCTTCAAAAGACAACTTTCTATTTTCCTTTCTATGTTTTATTTAATTTCAATTTAGAGAATGCCTTGATTTGTCAATTATTAATTTATGTCAATTCATATTTCAAAGATTGTTCATTGAAAACCTAAAGGAATAGCATTGTTTTTGATTTCTTCCAGGTTAGTGAGTTATTCTTAAGAGTTATCAGAGTTTATTTGTTATATTTCCAACTAAAGAAAATAAATCTTCCAGATTGAAGACATCAAATCATCTATTTCTTGAACTGAGAAGTTGAATTGATTTACATTCTTATATATATATGCAAGGCATAGTGAGTAATCCATCCGTTATAAACAGCCTACATGTTGCATATCTCCGTGCATCCGCCATAGAAGGATCATTCTTACTTTTATATTGATCAGATGACTCGATGCCATATTTTTGTTTCTTAATTTTGATTGGGGGCAATAAAACTCTAAATTATACAGCTTTGAGAATTCAAAATTGGCTATCGGACTATGTGACTTTACCTCAAGAAGTGGCCTTCGAGAGACTCATCAAGTATTTGCATTTGGAAAACGTTTTTCATTCAATCAACGAATTCATGAAGCACTATTTCTTTGAAGGAACTCAAGAATTCTGAAGAACTAAATGTATGCATATTGTCCGCTTGTTCTAGGAAACAGCGCGTTATCATTTCGTCACGATGTCCAAAATTTTCTAATTTTGAGCCAAAAATGGTCTTAAACGATTGGGTTGAATTCTCTGAAGAATATTAATCCGCGGTCGAATTCACTTCTGTCCGTCCGTTCATATGTGTGATATTTCCAGATTAGGTTTGAATTTCAAATATCTTGGTTGAGTTCGTTAATGGATGAAATCGTTTAGAAATTTGAAATTTTGAGGTTAATTCCTCGATATCTCATGAAGTCTTGACTCGATAACATTGAAACTTCGTGAACAGTTTTTGGATACCAACGCATAACTCTGAGCAGAATTTCGTGTGGATCCAGTTATTTGAAAATTTAAAAAAAAATTTCATTCGAAAATTTTTTAAATTTTTCATGAGAAATTTTTTTTCTTGAAAATATTGATGAGGTTTCAATGAAATTTGACACAAACCTCAGAGTAAGTATTCAACAACAATGTTCCAAATTTCAATTCGATCCGATATCAACTTTCGGAGATATAAGGAAAAAAATGTGCCAAATTTCGTTGTTATTTGGAATTTTAACGTTATTTCCGCAATATCTTAACCCTTTATCGGTTTCGGTGACCATATGGTTACATACATTTTTTTAGCCTCTATCGGGCAAGACTTCAAATAGACAAACAGAAATATTTTTTTTGCTGCTAGGTATTCAAAATGTATGTCTGATGATAACTTCCTGGTTTCATATTCATGTTTGGATTACATAAAAAGATATGAGTAGTAACCATACGGTTACAAATGCTATAAAAATGATCACCATCTTGAAATAAGGAGTTTTATTCAGATACAAAATACAAAATATTCTTGTTAGAATTTAGTCAATTTCATTATTGTTTATTGAAATGAAATGCTACAAAACAGTTGAAAAAAAATTATTACCAATTGTATAAGCACAGCATGGAACTACAAAATTCGCGCGAAAAAGTACCCAAATGTAGGATTCAGAATCAACGACGGCGCAATATCAACTCGGTTCGGATTTCCCCCATCTAAAAACGCTGCAAATTTTACTGAAGGGTTTATTATTTTCTGATTCAAATAACCCAATTTACCATGGATATCTTCAAAAACTTATATATTATGCATAACTCATTGGTTTCTCACAACACAGAAACCAATTCCATGAAATGATTCATGTGAACATTGAAATCTCAATAAATACACTTGTATAATTGAATAACATTTTCATATGCAGAACGCTAACTGAGTAGCAAAATTCAAACTAATATTTTGAATGTGAAGAGACGTTCCACAGTCGTTTATTAAATTTCGTGTCGGTAGTCTACAACTGAAAATGAACTTCGAATCAGATAGGGTTTGCCGTTTTTGAGATATAAGGGAAATAATCTCAATATTCAAAATGGTTACGAAATTGTTTGCCAATATCTGCACAAATAAATATCGGTCAAAACTGAAATTTAAAACACTGTTTTCCAATACAATTCTCACGAAATTTTGCATTGAATCGAGTGTCTATATTTCACAATTAGTCATGATGTTTCAATCCGAACGCGTTCGTATTTCTTGACACTGAGGAAATAAACTCAATCTTTCAAACAAAAACCACCATGTGATGTAGATATGATTTCTACTAGAATTCAACTTTGTTCTGAAACATATTAATGGGATGAAAATTAACTCAACCTTCCTGTGCAATTGATCTGAAAAAAAAAATTTCCACAGCAGATATTCGATTCACTTGATTCACAAAGTATTCACCACACAAACTGAAAAACTAAAGTTAGTTTCAATAACATTTCTGTAACAATTAAATATATCGTGAACCTCATCAGGTTGAATTCGAAAGAATAATTCTAGATTATAAAATTCGTTCGTTGTTATCGTTGTCAGATGCACTCAACCAAGAGGGTATCAAATCCGAAAGTCCTCCAATTTAATTTATCATATAAATGCTCATTATTTTTCATATTCACGCTTATTTCAAACTGTCAGTACGAAAGATTTTGGATTTCGATTGAAACCAGTAACGGATATCCACATGTTGACGATAATCGTACTACGCAAACCGAAATTGATGGAAACCTCCGATCAACCGAATTTTTTGGAAATCTGCATAATTTTAAATTACGCTACTTAATTCGCGTTCTGCATGTCAAAGTGTTATTCAGTTATAAAAGAGTATTTATTGAGATTTCAATGTTTCAAATGAATTTTTTCATGGAATTGCTTTTGTGTTCTGAAAAACCAATGATTTATGAATAAAATAAAAGTTTTATTTAAGATATGAATGAGCTTCATGAAGAAATTTAATCTTAAATCCCGTAATCCGCAGGGTGATTTCTATAAATAATAATTTGATCCGATTTTCAGTAGTTATGTTTAAGATATTGGGAGAGAAAACCCAAAAATATTCAATCTGAACTACTTACGATTATGAAATTGTCAGGAACATCGATGGGGCATTTGCAAATTGTGTTTATTAAATAATAACGCATCCATTGAAAATTTCTCGATATGTGGTGAAAATTTGGTAATCAATATTTTCATATACTTTTAGATGTATGATTCTGTATGAAAAGTAAACCGATTATTCCAGTGAATTCCAATCTTAGAACCGAATGCGATGATGTCATTTTCGACATTATTGGAAATTTGCAGCGTTTTTTTTTATATCTCAGGAACCACTGGTCAGAAATCATCCGGGTGAAATTTTTTTGGTTTAGTTTTGCAACAGTTCAGAGTTTCATGAAAATTCGGTGGTAAATTCTCGAGGAATAATTTTTTCCCCCCCAACCTCCCATTGTGAGCCCTTAGGGTACACCGATACTGCTGAAAAGCTTGGAGGATCAATCCCAAGCGACACACGATTTTACTACCAAGTTTCACTGATTTCGGTTCAGTACTTTCTGAGAAAAGCCCCGGAAAACGGACGGCGGATGGACGAATTTTTTTTGTTAGTTTATTCAAATCTACATACTTCAAAACGTAAACTGTGAAATTTTGAGGGGGGGTTAAACAATTTTTTTTGTTGGTCGATCACTAAGGTTTATTATTTGATTTTATCAAATAATAAACCAAAACACTCGATAGAACTACTAGAACAATTATGACTCAGTTCAGAATACATCACAAGAAATAATGCTGAAAAAGACTGTAGCCTCCAAGGAAAAGTGGAGAAAGTGAACATTGAATGGCAGCGGAATTATACGATGGAGAACCTCAGAGAATATTTCTAACACCAAAAGGAAGATGATCCCATTATGAGAAGAAATTTAGAGGTCGACGGAGATTAAACCACACTCAACTAAGCCCAACAATATTTTTCAACTGAAAAACCCAAGAATATAATAATATCACGTGAAACAGAATGGAGGGTAAAGGAGATTTATGGTAGGTTTCCGGCTTATCTCAACAAATCCAATGAAAGTTAAAGTACTGAATATCTCATGAACGATCACTTGTTCCCTGAAATCGAGGGATTCTTGTTTGCAATACAAGATCATGCAATAGCTAAGAAAAATTACAAAAAGTACATTTTAAGGGAAAAAGGGGCAAATGACAACTGCAGATTATGTGAAAAAGCTGGCGAAACCATATATATATATAATTATAATAATACTGATAATATTATTATAAATAATAGTAATTAATTCTCCGAAGAATAAAACTCATCCCGTCTTCAAGACCAACCGCGAACAATTTATGGAACTCGAAGTTCTCACCAGCGGGAAATGTCAGAACTCCATTAACAATGAAGCACGTGCTTTGATGGGGTAAAATATATTTAGCACTGAAGGGGGGCGTACATATCTTCTGCAAGTGTTTATTGATTGACGAGACAAAGTTCCCTTTCATTCCATGTTTTCAAATGAAATTAAATTTGAAAACCCCTTCAAGCTTAGATAGACTACTCTGTTCTTTAGGAGTGATTATGAATACATTCTGCTGAATCATTGTTTCCATCAAAGATCCTTCTCCATCCTTCATATGTGTTCATTTTTTTTTCACAACTCAATTGATATTTGTGACAAAGCAAACATTAAGTCCTTGAACTTTTGAGAGCCTATTCAAATGAGCAACAAGTTAGCTCACCAATTCAGCTATCGATCCCCAGCGTGACTCGACTCGACCTGAAAAAACGATCTTACATTCTTTTCTGTTACACTCACGAAATTCCACAAAACCTCAAACTTTTCATCCGAGAGCAAGATTTCATTCGGTTTCCAAAACAGACAACTTAAAAGCTCGATATTTTTGGAGTAGATTGGGGGCCTAATAACGCAGGAGGAGTTTGTTAATGGGTAAAATTGGCCTACACGGAATTTTATTATTCGAATATTTCTAAAAATGCAGATCATATGGAATTAGTATCTAGCATTCAGAAGTTGATTGCTTAAACCTTCTTGTCAAACTTTCATGATCGTATGAAAACAATATCAACGAATCAAGAAGTAAGGCTGCGTTTAACGGAGTCAATACGTGAATAAGTAATCGATTTGGCAACGAATTAACATAAGCGGAATAGCTGCTGCCTTCACGCTTGTGCCTTTCTGAATTTCTCTTCATTGAATCCATTTTAATTTGAAAATAAATTACAGAAATCACATAGGGTTATAGAAATAATAGGTTGGCTGAACAAAATACATTGTTTATGTAAATAGGAAAAATTCAACCAAACATTCAAAATATACGTCATATTTCTACGTTTTCTTTTATACAGGGTGTATCTGAATAACACCGAAAAACTTAAAGAGCTGATTCTGTGATGAGAATTAAGGTAGGCATTTGGTATACAATTTTTGGAAAAATCCGAAGATTAGCAAAAAAAATTCTTTCTCTTCTTTATTTTCCCTGTAAATCAAGCTGAAGACATGAAACTTGGTAAATACTTTTTTTCAATGAAACTACACGTTTTGGAATTTTCTCAATCCTGGAGTATGCTTGAAAGGGGTTGAGATAGTGAACCCTAATATATTTTTTCTTTCAACCCTTATTTGGATTGAAATTTTCCTTTCAAAGAAACATGGCTCAAAAGCCCAATTAATTCACTTACTTTTTATCCCAACTCTTTTCGAAAACATAAGCAAAAAAAATTCACTAGGAAAACGTAACTCATGTTAAATAGCATTTTATTGCTAACCAAATTATGATTCTACTATAGGCAAGGACCTTAACAACTAGAATAAAAGCGAACAATGAACAAAAACCTCTCGAATATCGACGGTACAATTATAATAAATATTGAAAATTTCCAAACACTTAAACGACCTGTATCATCATTTATATCAGTTCTTTGTGTATGCCTTCCACATTCAAGTACAATTCGCAATGCTTCATTCTGTTTTTTCTGTAATGCATCCAATTATTTTCCATTCAACAAAACCAACAGTGTTGTACAGAAGGAGTGCAGTTTTATAAATACAAAGCTTTGTGCAACCACTTAAACTTCTTGAATTACGACTTAATTAATTAATTTTTCTCGCTATTCTATTCTGAATGAATTTACTATGTTCCAAAAATGACTGAGTTTTCCGTCTATAACACAACCTATATAAGTTAATGTTTTTACTCTCTCAATCGATTCATTATTCATTTCGATATTGGTGTCTCTATTTAAAACTGATTAATTCTTTTTTCTGATTACCATTATTTTTGTTTTATCAGTACCTACTGACCTTCATAAAGTTGTTCTGTAGCCACTCGAATAGATTATTCAATTCATCATTCAAGATCCCTATACTTTCATCTATGTTTTCCCCAATTATAATATCAGGGTATCATCGGCAAAAAGCTTAAATTTACAACACTTTAAAATTTTTGCATTATCATTTATATACATGGTGTCTACTTCAAAAAGTTCAAAACTTCAAGGCGAAATTCTACAGGTGATTATCAATAAGAACGTCTCATAACACATGGTCGAAATATTGACGGTAATTCTTCAATTCAAAATTATGTATTTTTACGGAATACCTCAATTTTTCTATGAAATGAATCACTCCAGCTTTCCTTGTAGCCTCATCAAATTGGATCACATATCTATTTCAAAAGAGCATGAAATTGGCTTTAACACAAGATCTGTTTTGGGTCGAAAAATTCCTTACTGCCGGCGTAGTAAGCAGATGAACATTAAAGTTCTTAGGTGAAAATTATTAATGATATTTCTTCAAAAGGTTTATCGATGAAGAATGAATAAATATGAAAATGATTTCCCTCCATCAAAAACTTCCCCATTCAGTTATCTTTCGAAATACATATCAACTTTTTTACTAGCTGTTGTTTTTTCAGTCCCAATATCATGGCAAACATGATAACAATGAAAAATAAGAAATCATTCAAACCTGATTTTCTTCCATTTTGGAGCTTTTCATGATTGAAACAGTTGTTTTTTTATTAATGTTCAAAATGGCTTTATTCTATACATTTCAAAAATTTTTCTCACTGAATCTACAACCCTGCGTAGTTCAGAATGTTTCTGACCCATTTCATCACAACACAATTTGATTCTATTTGTCACATCATTTGGCCCTTACTGAGGATTTTTTGTGTTTCAGCTAATTTCATTCTCTTTTGAGATATTTGATCAAATCTGTTGAACGTACAAGGATAATTGGAGTGTAACTGATTTTATGAAGAAAAATCGAGATATGCCGTAAAAACACAAAATGTTGATTTGAAAAATTTTTCGTTGGAAATCACATGTAGAATCTTGCCTTGAAGTTTGGACTCTTCAAAGTTGAGACCCTGTATAGTATAAACAAAATAGTCTCCAGCACTGTCCCCTGCAGCACTCCATGTTTCGTCTTCTTTTTTCTTCGATGCACTTTTCGAGTATTATTGCACACCTTATAAAGCAGTTTCGCATGGATATATACTCCTGAATCCTGTTTCATGTTCAGTCAAAATTATATTTGAATACAGATATTGCTCTATTTGTTTTTTGACACGTTTCATTACTTTTTCGTATGGTTGTAACATATTTATCGGTCTTAATTCATTCGAACTTATAGTTCCTACCTTCTTTTCTATTAGAATTACCCTGCTGATCTTCTATGTTTTCGGAAATATCTCCTATTTTAGGCTTTGATTCATTGAATTTGATGGTTTGTTTCCATTGGTTTCAAATGCAAACTTCAAAATTCCAACAATAAGCCCATCCACACTGCTTTCCTTATTTCTCATCTGCTCTATGATTTCACGTAACTCCCGCATTTTTGTTTTCTCGAAGTTTAGTTGGTCAATACTGTTCAGGAAAAACTCATTGAATGACTCAGGAATATTATGTCTACTATTTCTTTTATCACCAAATATTATCTTAGGCCTTGTACTTTCGCTGGTTAACTTTTTGAGTTTTTTCCACATTTCCTAAGGTTTATCCCTCTATTTGAATATCAAATTGAATTTTCTCCTACAGCTATCGAAACCGTTCATTACTTAATGAAATAATGAAAGAGTATCTTCCTGAAAAATCTCATATTAATGCAGCCTAAAACTGTATTCATTCAAGAAAGCTTTATCGCTGTCTGCCCCAAATCCATTCTTTGTCGTTGGTGGAAAAATAATTATATTATAATTATATTCGTGTGAAATTATCAACGGGTTTTCGTTAACGGCTGCTCTCCCAGAAACTTTCGACGGCGAAATAGAAGAGAAATAGAGGCGTTGACAGATCTTTGAATAATACCTGGGTACTGTTTTAGTACATATTCACGAACTGATTCGTAATTACTAAATAGTTATAGATAGGATCTTCAATGAAATATACTATATGGGATGCATACAGGTACATCCGCGTAAGATGATTGACAACGGAGAATTCTATGGGTAATCGATACCCACATTTCACCCTGCGTGTTCCAAACGCTTTCGATTTCGTTTGATGAAGATTGCTGGTAACTGAACAAACGAATCGATGAATAAAAGAAACCACGTTTGGAAATTTGTATTTCCTTCAGGAGGAGGGGGAAAACTGAAAATTCTCAAGGTAATATACAAGAAGGTATTCGGGACATACAGGATGAATCGTGTTTTGGAAATACAGGGTGAATCGTGAAAATCCTTGATAAGGTACCAATAACCTGGAGAATTCTCAGATTTCAGTCACCTCCCTCCTCCTGATGGTGGTACAAATTCCAAAACGCGGTTTTTTAGAATCATCGATTTTTTGCATAATTACCAGCAAGCTTCATTCAACGAACACACAAGCGTCAGGAAAATACAGAATCGTGAAAATCGTTGATGAGGATTTCTCATTTTTCAGTTTCCTTCCTTCTCCTGACGGTAGTACTAATTCTCAAACGTGGTTTTTCAGAATCATGGATTTTTTTTTTCAATTTACATTGAGTTTTTCTCAACGAACACGAATGCGTTCGTGAACTAAAGGGTGAAACGTGACGATCGTTGATGAGGTACCGATTACTTTGAGAATTCCCAGTTTTCAGTCTCCTCCCTCCTCCTGACGGTGGTACTGAAATCAAATTAACTCCTGAATGTATCCCTAATCGTTAATCTGGTGGTAATGATGCAACCTCCTAATCCCTATCTATTTATTTCAACTTTACAATTAAAAATAACTATTTACAAACACAAAATTAGGTACAGTGAATCTGAGATCCGGGATTCGAAGAAGCACTTATTTTAATGGTAAAGGATCCGAAGGTATGATCCTCCGAAATGCAGGTATTATGCAGGTAGTCCAGTTTCAAGAGACTCCATCCAGAGCAGAAGTCCAGAATTAAGATATTCCAGTAATAATTAGTTTCGGTATAAAGGTATTCCAACCATTATCAGCTCCAGTACTAAGATAATCCAGTAATAATTGCTCCTAGTTCTAAGATGATCCAGTCAAACTCTGGGTCCGGTAGTAGGATATTCAAATGGGCATTAGTCCCAGTAAAAAGATAATCCAGTAGTCGGTAGCTCGGTGAAAAGATGGTTCAGTGGGCGACAGCCCCGGTACGAAGATGATTCAGTGGGCGATAGCCCCGGTACAAAGACGCCTTTTGAATAGACGTCTTATAAGAAACAATAAAACTTCAAAATTCCACGATGTTAATGGATTACGAGATACGTTAATTCGCTAAACTCTAGCAAGGTGTTGAATCTTCAACTTCCTACGCACCAAAAGAAAGAACTTTCCATCGGCTAGACCGAGTTGGAAGGGTCGCGCATGCGAAACACACACTCAACCGTCAAAACGAAGAGCGTTCTTTTGCGACCGATCATATAATTTCAGTAAGGCGTTTTTTCTTGCGATTGGAATTGAAATTATTAGTATGACGTATGTTCGCGATGGAAACTGAAATCGACAATGGAGCGTTTTCTAACGTTACAGTACAAATTCCCAAACGTAGGTTTGGGATTTTCTTGCTTACTTTACACTGAGTGGATGAAATGAGAAAATCGTTGATGAGGTGCCGATTACCCAGAGAATTCTCAGTTTTCAGTCTTCCTCACACGGATGTATCTGTATGCATCGATTCGTGAGTAGGTACGAAAACAGTACCCAGTACTGATTTGGCTACACCACGCTCTATTTCTCTTCTATATTTCGCCTTCGACAATACCTAAAAGAGTAGCCGTTGATGAAAAGCCGTTGATAACTTCACACGAATTCATCTTTATAGCGCGTTTGTTGAATGGAACAGAACACTATCATTTTTCCAGAATCCCAGTGATTTTCAACTAAATTTGATTGCAAACCATCACTAGAGACTTTATTTCATCATGTTAATTGATTACTTCATGGATTATCATCGTCGGCTAAACATGATTATTCTAGAGAGGATTCATGCGCATTTTATTATGATGACGATTTTGGAGTGAAAATCGGCCAAAAGCATTGCAAGAGCTACTAATGCATCCAGAAAAAGTTACTGTTGATTGCAGATTATAGGCTAGTGGCATCATTGGACCGTACTTCTTCAAAGATGATGCGGATCGTAACGCAACTGTGAATGGTGAGCGCTACCATGGGATGATATCAAACTTTTTTTACCCAAAACGGATGACCTTGACTTGCATGCAAGTGGTTTCAATAAGACGGCGGCATATACCACACGCGAAACAATGAACCAATTGAGAGGCAAGTTCGGCAAGTTCAAGTTTGGGACCGCTCAATTAGTCGTGTGATTCAACGCCTTCAGACTTTTTGTGGGGATATGTTGATTTTCATGCCTATACTGACAAGCTTGCTTCGATTGACGCATTGGATGATAACATTGAAGCATTTATGCGTGAGATACAGGCCGAAATATTGGAAACAGTATGCCAAAAATTAACTGAGCGAATGGACCATTTGAGACGCAGCAGCGATCAACATTTGCATGAAATAATTTTCCAACATTAAATTATGTCGACCGTAATATCGATCCAGATAAAGATTTCATGCATTTTTCTGAATTTCCGTGTTTTCTATTGAACAAATTTACTATAGCTTTAAAAAAATACCCATCAATCCAAAAGACAAAGAGCGCAAAAGTTCATACATTTCAAACTATTATACGCGAAAATACTGTAGATATGGGATATTAGGTTTGCCAGTTATATTGCCTTCAAAATGTTGAATTCGGATCTACCAATCAAAAACAACCATAATTCCAATTAAATCGAGTCATTGACATTTAAATTTTCAGCAGAGGTCATAAAATTTTGTTTCAGTGCGACTATTTTTCACCATACAACTTCGATCTCATTATTGAAGGTTACTGGACCAACTGACAATTTAATACCAATTTAAATTCAATCTTTCGAGAAATAGTTCAGGTTCAGTGCAAGTTATGCATCTATAAAAGATTCGTTACCATTCCAGGTCAGAAAACCCAATTAGCGTCAAATGAATCATACATAACAATAATTATATAATAAGCAGTATAATCTTGGCAATATTGGACTTGTTTTTGGGGAAGATGAATCAAACCCAATTGAATTTCGTCGACGTTTCGGACATTTATTGTTCAATATTCACATACAAAAAACAAGTCCAATATTGCCAAGATTCTACTACTTATTATTAGAAATGGACATGAACAATCCTACTAATAATTATATAGTCAATAAACAGCTTCATGAGTATGATGTGTCACTACAGTTTAGGCGGAAAAATGGATGAAATATATACATAATTATAATAAGTAATCCCTGGAAAAGAAGAATTTGTTTATATCGATGTCAGAATTACAAAGATCGATTGATAATCAAGTGATGTGAGTCCAATTGAAAAAAAATGATCATTTCAAATTTCCAGTTGCAAGATTCTTCCTTCAACGAAGGTGAAGAATTTTTTAATGAAAAAAACAAAGTGATATTTCAAATAGCGAAACTTAATTTCATCACTTCGCACTCACACAATGCATCGAACATGAACAATATTTAGTCTTTGATATTCATGGTTTCTTTCATAACTCATTAGTTGCTTTATACCTAGAGATTGAGTTTGCTCTGCCACTACCTATACGGGCGATTCATAATTTTTTTTACATCTACAGATATGTCCAGAGCCTTATAGATCATTTTACGAACGTACTTGCATATATAAAGTAGGTATACCTACCATTTTAGAGAAATCTCAAACTTGCAATTTTGCGCGCATGTTTTAGGGGACCAGCGTGCTATCGTTTTGTTGTCCAAATCACTGTTATTTTCGAATTTTGAGCCGGCAATAGTATCAAACAACTAGGTTGGACTCACTGATGACGAATCCGGTGTCGAAATCAATTCTGTCCGTCCTGCCAGCGGACTGGCCGTAGACACGATAACTGTCGAACGGAGCAAGCTAGCGACTTGAGACTTTTAAGGTACCTAGTTAGCGCATCGGATTGCCACCGTTGAGTTCGTTCATGGGCTAAATCCGCTAAATGGTTTCGGAGTTATAGCCATTTGAAATATTGAGGTTATTTCGTTGATGTTTCAGGAGTTACTGAAGAATTTGTATTGAAACTTGGCAGTTATTTGGAACATAACAACGCGCAACTTTGACCGAAATTTTGTTGGGATCGTATGGTCGTTTAATTGAAAAAAATTTTTTGAAACTTTTTTTTGAGAAACCATTAATCATATTTGAAAATACCTTGAGCTTTATATTTCACAGCAGTGTACCAAATTTGAGTTCGATATGGCTTTTATTTTTGTAGATATTGGGAAAAAATATGTAAAATTTGGTGGTTTTCTGTCGCTATCATTCTTTTTTTCGGTATGACTCAAGAAATGCTGATTCAATAATGATGAAACTTTGCAGTTTCTTTGAAAATGGTGAAGGACAACTTTGAACGGAATTTCGTGATGATTATACCATTAGAACAATTTGAAAAAAAATTTGAATATTTTTTTCCAAATATTCAATATTTTGTGATCTTCTTATCACATTATCCTCATTGAACTCTGTGTGAACGTTCGATCTGTCATTTTTTTATGAGGTACTGGATTTCAATTCGATCTAATTGGAATTTTTGGAAGATTTTGGGAAAAAAAAATTAATTTTTTCAATATTTCCAAAAACACAGATAAGATCGAATTGAAATCCAGTACTTTATCGGAAAAAATCTAGAAAAACACTGTAGTGAAGGCAGCAGCTTTTGCGCGCATGTTAAAATTCGTTGCCAAAGCGGTCATCTCCATGGGCGCAAAAGCTGCTGCCTTCACGGCAATGCTTTTCTAGGTTGTTTTTTTTACATTACCTCATCTTTGTTCGAATATTTCAATCACTTTTTCATAGAAAACACTTCAAAAATCCAATAAGGGATATTTTGAGAGGATTTTGCAATTATTTTCCATGGTTTTTGAGTATCTCCTCCCAAGATCTGAAAGATAACTAACCATTCAAAATTGAATGAAATCATTACTCAGAGAAATTGCGATTGCATTGCAGGATTTAAACATGAAGTCAAGAAAAACTCCTTGAAGAAATAATGCCTTATGAACAATACCGTAACAATATAAAGTATTAACGAATTGGTCTGTGACGTTTCGGGGTCTATATACGATTTTTTAATAGGGCAATGAATTGAAAATCTTCAGATAACAAATCAAATCTTGAGATATTGAGGAACTTACCTCAACATATCAAATGGGCATAACTCTGCAAACATAAGGCCCATTAACGAATTCGACCGAGATAAGCAGGTTCCAATCCTCATAGTCGTTTGTAAACACAATAACTTTCGAGAGAAACAAGTTTTTCAAGATGTCCAGAATAATTTACACCTCAGTTTCAGTATTTAACGAGATATTCATACCATATTCGATTTTCGAACTCTCCAAATTCGAAATTTCCTAAACAATAATTTGTGGTTGCGACAGCGTATTGGAGAAGTATTAAGGATCTGTTCGAAATAAAATGAGCATTCGAAATGTGATATATTGGGCCAGATGTATGAACTCCGAAAACGTTAAATGAGGATTAATGGATCTAGTCTTGAAATATCAAAACAACTTATATCTCGCTCCCATTTACATTGTCAACCATGTTCCAAGTTTCAACGATTTCCGCCGATTTCTTAAGCCGGGTCCAGATAAGTGTAATGCGAACAGCGAATGCCATAAATCACAGGGAGTTTTATGGTCCGATGTAGCGGTCTTTCTGCTCCGTCAGGACTCGGTTTTCAACTCGAACGATGCATTTGACTGTATTATTCGAGGCTGAGCTCGAGTGTCGTTCAAACTATTCGCCGAATCGTTTGTCAAATTTTATTGCGTTCGGTGTTCGGAATACACTCATCTAGACCCGGCTTTAGGATGTGATGATAGTAGTAGAGCATTTTCATGAATTCGAAAAATCACCCTGAAAATTTCTCAAGAAAATCAGGAACAAATCGTCAATCGATACGTACTCACCCCTCACGTAGTCGCCCTGGAAGTAGGACTACTTCCTACTTCACCCGTAGTGAGAATATGTGCATTTACTGCTGGGAAATTCCGTTGGAGTAAGTGCAGCATATAAGTGTTTCATTATGAAACTTAATCACAGTTTCTCAGAGTAAACCTAACAAAATATTTATTCCGGCCAAATTCTACATTTAGTCATCAATCATCAGATGAAATGGTTTTCATAACACATTCAACGTTATCACTCGACAAATGAAAATAGCAGACCGAAAAGACCGAAATCGAATTGAATTTTCTGAGCAATGAAAAATTGTTGCTTACTGAATTCTGTATTTCTCCATGTTTTAAATGAATATATGTTACTCCTGATGATGGTATAACTCTAAGGTGATGTTTTAGTACGATAAATTAACTGAAGAAACTCATGTTAGAATTCAGTGAATTCATACGAAATTAAACTCAAAATGAGCCTCGCTGGTTGAATCCATAAAATGTCCGGTTTGAAGAATGCCTTGAATTTTTGATTTCTTCCGGACGAAAAATACGGGGTACCTAAGTCTGAAGATAAGTGTTTCAATGGTCAAGTATAGTGAAATATTTTTGCCTCAATAATACCGCAAAAAGTACCAAATTATAAGCATTAAGTGACTAAATGAGTATTCCCAATCATATTTCTTTGAATTTCAAGCAATGGATTGATTTCTCTGCAATACAAATCACCATAAGTGATATCTGTGTTGAACTTGCAAACAAAGTGCAGGAGTGTATTAGTACATTCAGAAATATTCAAATGCTCATAACTCTTACCAGAGCCGAATCTGGAAAAATGGTGAGTAAAAAGAGTGTTTTATTTGATGAGAGGAATATTTGGTTGAAATTAATGTACAACTTAACGACTCACCCGGTATATCGAAATATTCCTCATATTAGGTGTAACTCAAATGAATACTAGTAGCATTTCTATTTGTTCGCCTGTTTTGCACCAAACAACGAAATGGATATAAACCAGAATAAAAAGTTCGATATTTGCATGTATGTGGAGCATACATTCAATCGCATCAAATAGCAATACAAAGCCTCCTCCTAGCCATAAGTAGGTATGTACTCGGGTTAATTTTACGTTGACTTATTCTCATTCGACGGAGTTATGTGAATTTTGCTCACAAAGGTCAACATTCTTCTAGCAATTAGTAGCAGAAAATCTATCACTATCAGTTCCACAGAAAAAAACTCTTTTTTTTTTCTACATTATATCTCGAAATGAAAATATAGCCAGGGCCGTCGTAATCCAAAGTACTTCCAAAGGCTGATTCTTAAGTCGCCTATTTCACAGAAACTTTAACATGATGCGAAAGTATTGCATAATAGCCGCACGAAAAAATAAAAATTCCTTAAAAGCAATGATGTGAAGCCAGCAGCTTTGGCAAGCATTTTCAACTTCGTTGCCAAAAACATATTCGATTTACGTACTGACCCCTCCAGAGAAAGCTAGGCCATTTTCTAATCATATTATTCTCAATTCTGCAAGAACCACCAAGCATTCGTTTCTCAATCGAGTACTGGATTTCAATTTGACTCAATCTTTTTTTTTTGGGTTATTGAGGAAATAAAATTTTGAAGGGACATATCTACATAATCATTGGGTGGATTTAATCCATTCACGGAATCAACCTTCGTCAAATATCTGAGCCTGGATATCTCTGTTGTAACGGTTGGGTTCTATGGCCGGGTAGGAAATCGAAGACTGGTTGGAAAACTTCTGTTATTGAGGAGAAAGGTTTCGAAAATTTCACACAATACTTCAATGAATATCCAATATCAAAATCTGCAAAAATGAAGTTGAATGAAAACCAACTCATTGCCCATAAGAATGAACTATTTACCTGCAACCATGATTAGATCCTCGTATATCACCACGTTCTATCTGAGATCCTTAATTTCCTAAGGGCTCGCTAATTTCTCGATATTCTTACTGTAAGAAAATTTTTTTCTAAGAAGCCAAATTATATTGAACTGCATATTTTTTCGATCTTCAAGCCCCTCCCAAACGAATAGTTGCACTCTGTGTCAGATTTATCCAGTTTTGCTGGCCGAGGTACAATACTATTTCCAGTCGTAAATGTTTAAATTCGTTGATGGGCAAAATCATCCAGACAGTTTCGGAGTTATATCAATATGAAATTTTGAGTTAACTTCAGCGATATCTCATGAAACTTTTTCTAACAAATTGAAACTTTATACTTGGTTTGAGAATACTAACGCGCAACGTTATGCTTAAATTCGTGTGGATCCAGTTGTTAGGAATTTTTCGAGAAATTTTGATTCGAAAATTTCTCAGTGTCGTTGAAAAATATTTTTTTCTCGGAAAATGTCAATCAGATTTCAATAGAATTTGGCACAGACTCAAAAGTCGGTATTCATCAACAAAATTTCAAACTCCAATCTGATCCGATATTTAGGTACTTTCGAAGATATAAGGAACAAAATATGTCAAATTTCGATTTTGTTTGAAATTTTGACGTTATTTCCTCAAAATTCTCAGACGAACAAATGCGATCAGATTTAAACTTCGAAATCAGTTGAAGAATACCAACGCACAACAACTGCATGCGAATTTGTTCGTTAGAAATTTCATAAAAAAGTGTTCTCGACAATTTTACATATTTCTGTTTAATTTTTTTTTTTTGAGACTATACATCAGATTTTTATAAAATTGGGCTCATTCCTCGGGGTTTAACTTAAACAACAACGTTTCAAATTTCCATATGATCCTATTTTCATTTGTAGAGATATAGAATAAAATATGTCCAATATCGTTATTATACGAAATTTCCTTGATTTCTCAAGAAATGAAGATACCATCAGATGGAAACCTCGTAATCAGTTGAAGAATATTTAAGTGCAATATTTTGTTTGGATCTAGTCGTCAGAAATTTCGTTTTAAAAAATCATAATTCAGAAGTTTTCTAAATTTTTTTGAAAAAATTTTCTTATCGGGGACTATCGATATTATTTCAACGGAATTTGGCACATAATTTGAATTCCATCTGTTATTTATTCACTGAGATATAGGGAAAAGATATGTCAAATTTCTTTGTTATTCGAAATGCGGAGGTTATTTCCTCAATTTCAAGAAATACTGACGCGATAGGATCGACATTCCGTAAATTGTTGTAAAATAATGCAACGCAATGTTATGAATAATATCTTGGGGATTATAATGGCAAGAATAGTGAATGAAAATTTCCGGAAATTTTCTAAATTTCCATGGAAAAGTTTGTTCTTCAGGAAGTATTAATCGAACTGCAATGAAATTTGGCGCACAATTTCGGGTTAATATTCAAAAAAAGTGCTTCAAATTTCAGTCCGATTTGATATTTATTTTAGGAGGTACTGAAAAAAATATGTTAAATCTCGTATACCTGTTCGAAATTCTGAACTATTTTCTCCAATAACTCAAGAACAACTGACGCAATCAGATTCAACCTCTGTTAATAGTTGTAAAATATCGATGCGCACATTTTTGCTAAGTTCCTCTACAATCGTACGTGCAAAAACTCAAGTTTTCATTTTCTTCGAACGTTTCCCATTTTTCATGTGAAGAAATTATTTCCTCGCGAACTATTTTTTAGATTTCGCAGAAATTGAGTGCAAATTTTGGAGTTGCTATTCAGCAACAGCGCACATTTTGATCGTTCATTGAGCTCCGGATATACAGGGTGTTTCATTGGTAAATGAACATACGGTAACGTGACGTCGAGCTACCTCAGACAAGTCCAAAACATCTATACATGGTTCATCTAATAACTTTCGTAACCAATATAAAGGGTGATGCTGCATTTGGAGGGAATACAGATATCATCCGTGAACCGTTTTGGCAGGATATATGGCCCAATCCATAGATTTTTATGGTGTGGACACCATACGTTTATGGGAAATTTGTAATGGATTTTTGTATACCCGAATTTATGGGTATTTTCTTCAGCCTACGCATGGTTAGGAACTTCTTGGATTAGCAATTTCGAAACATGTGTATTGACAAATGCAGACTGCATAGCTGGGCCTCTAGATCACCAAATACTGCCAATTATATTTACTTGTATTCGTCTGACATCGGAAGTAAGGAGATAGGAAATAAATAACAAGTAAGGGTATCGAAGCCTCCTTGAGCACGTAATAATCCAGACATGATCAAAAAAACTATCAGTTATATTTTGAGACGGGCGAGAATTGAAATTTAAGGAAACGGTGCTACTTTGAAACTCCGTATGTGATTCATTATTGAGATTTGTGTTGTATTGTAGATTCGGATTAATTATCCAAATAAATGCTCTTCTGAAAATTTTTCCGAATAACCTTTCGGAATAACAAAAAGTACTTATTTCTAATCAGTAGGACGAGAAAATTTCTCAATTCCGTCACGAACTTCGAATTTTCTGAGACTTTAGTCGAATGGCATTATCGATTCAAATTTTTCTGTGAAATTTTTGATGAACAATTCAATGTGCGGGATGAAAATATAAACTGATTCTAATCGAAACTTTCCTGCTCCTTTCAAATATTCTAATATAATTTTGAAGTTTTAATATAGTTGAATCTAACTTCGACCAAAGTCCCATATTTTTCTGCTATGGACTTGGCAATTTCCAATTTTTGGAATTTGCATATATTGACCTGTATGAGTTAATTAAACGTTTCAAATATAAACGGACTATACTGAGTGGTTCCAAAATTATGAGCAATTAGAAGTATTGGTCGATACAAGAATCACCCTATATCTTAGTTATGGAATTGATTAGATGTACCACATATAGGTTTTTTGTACTCGTCAAGGCTAGCTCTACCTCAGGTAACTAGGTTACTGTATGTTCATTTATCAATGAAACACCCTGTTTAAAAGAATAATTGACAAATTTCTTAGGAATACCCAACGAATTATGATCCAATAAAGGTGGACCTTGGTTGATCAGCAAATTTGTGTACAATTTTGTCATGATCGTCTATATTTGGCAGCCTACTAATCATATGGTTCTCACAATACTCCGCATGAACCTTCAAGTCTCTGAGTAGATTCTTAGGGTAGTTATTTTGTTCACTATCGGTGGTTAGACGTATTGTTAGAACAACAACTTCTGTGAAAAGATTTAATGACTCGATATTTGTTGAGTAGGTTTTCTATTTGAATTCGAAGGTCGGGGTAGAGAAATGATCAAATTTGCAAATTTGGTAGTAATCGAACTATTTCTACTTCTGACAGTAGGGTCACATTTCCTCTAGAATATAAATTGGATTCATTCCTATCCAATATATTCGCAGTTATAGTGTTTTGAAATTCTGGGTCATTCCCTGATACTTGAAGAACTACCTGAACGATTGGATTGAAACTTAGCAGTTAGCTGTAGCCCAGAGACACGCATCTTTTTGCGGAGCTTTGCGGAGATCGTAAAGTTAGTAAATTCCACAAAAAGTTTTTTTTCGGAAAGAATTCTTCAAACTTGGTACACATTTTGTTGAGACCTCAAAATTCATACTTCACACGAGCTTAACCACATTTCTCTTTTATACGTTTGAAGTTCATGAAAATATTGAGAAAAAAATAGGCCAAATGATCGTGTCAGTAGAAGAATTTGAAGAAAATTTATATTTAATATTGAAACTGTCATTTTCCAATCATTTTAATTCGATATAATCTGTATTACAGGAAATATGGAAAAAATCAAATTTTGGATGTGGGTATTCGCAAAATCAGTGGGTAAATTTTACTCATTCACGAATTCGGCTTTCGGTTTTCGTGTCCAAACCTACTAAAAAAATATTCAGTTTTTAAGTTGTCTCCTTGAGAAGTCATTATGTTTACGAGGCCATGCGGACGACATTGACCGTTCTCAGTCTTTACGATTTGATACAGTCCTCGAAACTACCTGCTTCTCTTCATCAAAATTTTGCCTCAGAATGAACAAATATTGAGATAAGAAAATAGTTAACCCTTGCAGACATCAGTTTCAGACGCATCTGTAATCTTGGTTGTCTGAGACAGATTATGATATTCTTTGGAAAAGAAGAAGTTATAATTTTTATGTAAAAGCAGGAATATTTCTGATTGGTTTACTTGAGACTGAAATTCAACTGAAAAGATGCAATTACAAAAAAGAGTTACTTTTTGAAGAACAATTGTGTATTTAACAGAATAGTTTTTATGTTAAAATATTTCAAGAAAAAAAATCATATTTCCGAAAATTTCGAGATATAAAATTACAGAATTCAAAATATAATACAAATTTCATGAATTAACAATGAACTACTCAATATTCAAACGAGAGTAGGAACGTATCAAAATAAATATCTAATTCATTATCAAATCCGGAAAAATTTTGTTCGAAGCAAACCTTGATTCTCGAATTATCTGTTTCGTAATCTACTTATGCCGGCCGCGTATAATATCCTCCTATTTCACCCATTTCTAAGCGTTCCGAAAGAGTTTTGGTCACAGTTAAATTTCCAAGAATTATTTCTTGTTCGAATTTCACAGGCGCCTGTGAATGCTTCTGGTTGTAGCCAAAATCCTGAGGCGGTCAACCTTCAAAGTACAACTGGCCTTTACAATCTGCAAGTAACATCGTTACGAATGCATATATTAGTGATGAATAACCTAGCTGTGGGAGATGAATGATCCATCGAATGTATATCAGAGTACATAATCACCATTCATTTGGGAACACCGACAATATGAACGAGTTTAGTTCCTTTCACCTGCCGTTGTTACGTATTGTATAATTGTTACTCGAATATGTAATAATTTTAATGGGCATGTTTTTCTTCTTTATAGAAACCAGATGTCCACACATAAATGGAATGATATGGATTCAATAATGAAACTTATGCTTATATCTCAGTTATTGATTGGTAAATGAAGTATTTGGCATAGTGAACATTATTTTCATCGACAATTGGCGTACGTTGTTTTGGATTGAAAAAAACTGTTTTTTGAGAACGAGATATTTGAGCTCATTTTAGATAACTTGCCTCATCAGTTTCATGATCAGCATCCCAAAAAACCATATAATTCATATTTTCAAAATCTCAAGAACTAAATTTAACAGAAAAAAAAATCAAGAATTCTTATAATAAGTTCTTTATTTGTTCCTGTGGTAACAAATTTACGAATAAGATTCTTTCAGAGTAGTGTCTAGCTTCTGAAACAATCCACTTTTCAACAATTCTTCTCAAACGTACATTTACTTTTCTTAAAGTTTGAGGAGTTATTTTCTGACACGCTTGCCTAATTGAGAAGCAAAGTTCCTCTATATTACGCGGACGACTATCAAGGCTTATATCTGGTGATCTAGGGGGCCATAGTTCAACAGGAAAATCTTACCTTTCCACTTCATAGGGAAAATTGCGTTTAAGATTCAGTTTTGTCTTTGTGCTAAAGGCAATTCAATGAGGAACTCATCATCATTTCGTAAAAATTCAGAAAATTTTGTGCGGTGTGCTTATCCAGGGAAAAAGGGCCAACAATTCGTTCGTTAAATATGGCACACCTCACGTTCATTTCTTCAATGTATTGGATTTTACCATGAATTACCCAATTCGGATTTCCAGCTGCCCAAAAATAAAAAGGCGCGCGTATCTTCGGAAAAACCTGAATTGTAGAATAAGGGCAGTTGCACAGGATACTGAATACAACGAAATGGAGGTATTTGAAATTCGATAGGATTAGGGCATTTGAACTTAAATTTTGTGCTCAAATCAGCTCTTGAGATTGAGAAAATAAAGACTATATAGTTTTTCTGGGTTGCTGATTCTAAATCTGAAAAGAAAAGTTGTCTTAGATGAGCCCTTGTATTCTGTTCTCAGAAATAATTTTTTGTTACCCCCAACACCATACGCCAATATAGTCGATGAAAATGCTCACTACGCCAAATACTTCATTTACCTATCATATAATCCCCACCGAAATTTCAAGAAAATCGCATTATGAATAAACGAGATATTAGGGTGTTCTCATAAAAAACTGGACAAACTCTATATAAATATTTGGAAAAATGATTGGACGAGAACTAGAACGAGTTATTGTGAATGGACAGCATGAACTAGAACATCCAGGATGAAATTAAATTATTGCACCCATCTTCTGAGAAATGGCGTGCTTTAGTTTTGTACAGATGTCTATTATTTGCGAATTTCCCGCCGAAAATGGTCTCAAACGAATGGGATGGACTCACTGATGACGAAAACAGTGTCAAAATTGTTTCAGTCCGGTTCACGACGCGATAAATATCGAACGCTACAAGCTAACGACGATTAATTTCTTTAATGGGCCACATCAGTCAAATGGTTCAATAGTTTCCTAGTTATAGTCAATTGTATTACTGGGATTTTTTTCTCAATATATATAGAACTACTCATGCAATCGGATTGTGTTTTGCTTCTTTGTTGTAGAACATAGACGTCGCCACTGCTCGCAGAATTTCGACGAGAAGGTACCGCGTATGTTAGAGAAGTTTTTGTTGAAAAAATATTTTTCCGCGAATTATTGATCACAAAACAGTGAAATGTTGCGGAGACTAAGTAGTCGAAAGTTTACGAAAGAATACCAAATTTTATTCACATCAAATTATAATTTTCGGAGATATTAACTTGGCAAATTCGAATGCATGATTTTGATATAAAATTTATGTTGATTGTATATCAGAACCCACTTTTCTGCGTCTTTGGAAAAGTTTAAAATTGAAGGAATTAATTACTGACTTATAGTTCAATAAGTTCCAAATCATCGGAATGAAATGCATGAAAACCCGAAGACGGTCCTGCTAGCTTTACTGAAGTCCTCAGACTATTTTGAACTATTGCCTATCGTCAAAGTATCAGAATTTCATCAGGTTTGTCCAAATAATACTGAAATATTTTTGGATGACTCATCCTAGAAGTAGCCTTTTTCGGAGAATAAAGCTCTTTATATGTGGATAAAAAAACCTACTTGAATCGATAAGATCATGCCTACTCAATCACTCATCAGATTTTCGAATGAACTAACTAGTTTTGTGGGAATTATTATTCGCGAACTGCCCAAAGCGATTCATTTTAAATAACGATATGTCATTTCGAACTATTACGCCAGTGCGATTACTAAGATTTGTTCGAGCAATAGATAAATCTTGTCTTAGTTCGGGCGTAGCATTTAAAAGAAAGATTTCGCAACTGAGCCTGTCATTCGTTTTTTTCTTCAATAATATTCGGTACACTCGCAGTGCTCATTAAAACCCACACAAAGAGTAGTCGAGATAAGAGAATGCCTTGGGTTATTTGCAATAATTTGGCATTGAAAATATAATCATTCGAGTTACAATATACGGTATCTTTACTTGTTGTGATACTAAAACAAACTTCCTTATACTAGATCATAAAGGTTCAAATATTGTTAGAGGAAAAAAACAAAAGATTCCAAAAAACTTAAATTGCCTAGCCAAGGAAGCTTGGGAAATTTTTCTATTCAAGTTTCTTCGGAATAGACGATATTTGGAAACGGTTGAATATTTCGAATCATTGAGAATGCTCATATGAGAATTAATGAGCGGTACCTCAACGTTAGAGCACTGAACCCGTGATTGAAAGGTTTTCAACTTCGGGCTATAGTTGAACTGTTTCAGCCGTTATTATTTGGTAGTTGATTGTAATCATAATTATAACGAGTTTTGTAGATTATATGTTTTCACTACCAATTGAATATTACAATTTAAGGAGTACATTGTTTAACCGCGCAGTTTCGAACTTATTTCAAGTTCATCATCAGACACTGAAGATTCTACAAATCATAAAATTGGGCCAAAGCTAAAAAAAAAATAGTTGAACACGAAATATTACAAATAGCCATAAATCAAATATACCTCATTATCAAAACCGAAAAAACCAAAAAAATCATTTCTCTCTCGTACTTCGGCGATATAAGTGAAAGTATAATAATAAAAAGTAGCGAACAGCCTTTTAAATTAAACATTAAAATTGTCTTTGAACTTATAAATAACATATCATCTTTATTATTCAATGCAGAAGATTGAACACCAAACACAAGTAAATCAGGAGTTTTATGAGTTAGCATGTTCAATCTGCATTAAGAAATACATAGGACAGACAGGACGTTCATTAAAAACTAGATATAACGAACATCGAATAGATTTCGTCATAAATAAGCGATGCTCCACCTTCACAACACATTGCATCGATGATAACTACCTTTTTACCTTCAATTGACAACATGAAAATTATACATGTGGAATCAAAAGGCAGGAGACTGAACTATTTAGAATCCATCGAAATTTATAAGTTGGTTAACAAGAATAATTTTGAAATTATGAATGAACAAACAGAACTGTCTTATTCCAAAATATTCAACGCGTTCAAATAACACCTGAAATTGTATTTATTTGCATAACGGTCAAACATTTTTTTTCCGTTCTCTCCGTTTTGGCCCAATTTTATGACCATTCCTACCACCTTTTTTTTTTGACATAAATAATTCGTTTCATTCGTAGAATCTTTAGTGTCTGATGACGAACCTGAAATAAGTTCGAAACTACGCGGTAACACAATGAAATGGAATAATTTGTATCATTCGAAGAATCTTCAGTGTCTGATGACGAACTTGAAATAAGTTCGAAACTGCGCGGTAACACAATGAAATCCTTAAATTGCAATATCCAATTGGTAGTAAAAACATAAAAATACAAAACAGGTTTTATTTGTGATCCGGGCTATAGTATCGGCCCCATTTACTTATGAGTGATGAGCCTGGAGTGGTGTTAGGATACGATTCTGAAACTTACACATAGCAAACCGAAACTCCTTGCTTACAACACACGCCTAAAGCATCTGATATAATTGGCTAAATACAGATACAACTACCTGAGAAGTTTTTTGGAACCACTAACGTAAGAGCAGATGCTTTTAAGCGCCTGTTCTACCCATTCACGTATTCACATTGCCCATTGCAGCTCTACTTACCGATAGAAAGATTATGCGATATTCTAAAAATATAGTACTTGAGAATTTCTGCATGAGCCTTCAAGCTCAAGCATTTTTCATGCAAGTACTCGATTTCCATTTAATCCGATCCGAATCTTCGGAAATATAGAATTCTCAAATTAATATTTCTATACGGAATCATAAAACGGATTATTAACAGTCATTAAGCACCAAACCTACTCTACAAATAACGCATTTTTATGTCGGTTCTTTCGGAAGTTATTGTGTTTTCTGAGAGCCAATAACCTTCTGATTCGAAACCTATCCTGTACAGTTTAAATTTGCTAGCTCGTTTCCCTCGAAAGTTATCATGGCAACCGTCGGACAGACGGCCAGGCGTCAGTCGAACCTAGTTGTTCAAGAGCATTTTAGATGTAACCATGATCATTCGCGTGAAAAAGTATAGATTCCTCATTTATATATACACATATACTTGTGTACCTTTAAGCTCAGATACTCATACAAGGTGATTCACGAAGACCGTTTTTTAGATTATTTATTTATTTATTTATTTATTTATTGAAGAACATGGGCATACTAATAGGTATTTCAACCCAACATTAGTTCTCACATATTAAAATGAAATTGAGGGTATCATACAAACATGAAAATTAATATTATCAGTAATCAAACAGAAGAACAAAATGTAAACTAAGAGTATCAAGTAAAACGAACAAAAAGATTGGAAAAATATACATGAATTGGATATCAAGTGAGAAATCTCCCCCTCAAATATCTCCTGAATTGAGCGAGGGATATAGTGAAAATATCAACATCAGAAAACTCTGTATTGAATGTTGTTAAAATCCGTCAGATTGGAGAGTTTTCAAGTAACATTCAACCTACGGAACGGTACAGCAAACATCTCCCTTGATATTAATCTTTTCTCAGGGATCTTGTAAGACACAGATCGAAGTATTGAAGGAACCGAAAGGACGTTATTTAAGATATTATATAAAATACACATGTCGTTCATTTTCCTGGGCATCTCATTTCAAAAGAAGACTTGAGATATACATTTGAAATATTATAGTTAAGATTTCCTAGAAGACACGAGTTATTGGAGAAGATTTCAAATTAGTTCGACTCCCGATTCAACCGAAAATGATCAAATATCATTTTTTGAAAGTAATACCCAGTTTTTTCATTAATAATCAGATAAGCCATTGAATTCTCTATTGTTTCAAGGTTGTACCTGCATATTTTTCTCAGAAAATTTGACCTGAATCAGCGGAAGCCAAGTTGATGGGCATTCGTGGATAAGCGTGGAATATCCTTTAGTATTAATTGTATTCTCTCCAATTTCAGGAATCGGGTTTTCTCTTGCTTAAGGTCTAACTATGTTTGCATAATCCAGGAAATTCGAATGAACAAACATTTGTTGATAGATCCCCATTAATAAATATATTTCTGTAACTAGGGAATCCTATAGTGACAAACTACAACTGAAATTTCTGTAATTTACTAATTGAATAAGGTCGAAGCTGGGTAAAAGAGGTCATCTCACATATCAGCTATCTCCTTCGTTGCCATTACGGTTAGGAAAACGGGGTGAGTTAACATCGATAGATGAAATATGACCCTACTCCCCATTCAAAAAATCGATATCTCAATCGAATTGCCAATATTTTAAAGAAAATCCAGAAAATGGTAAACGGTAAATCAGAAAACTGCATTTTATAGGCAGGGCCTACTACTCTGAGACATGAGAAACGACTAAACAACACGGACGTCAGGGTTAGTAATATCATTTGTCATTCTGTTACTTTTACAGTTGCAAATTAAAGATTTCATATGACTTTATGTATTATGTGAAAAAGATAGTTACTTTTGAAAGGTCTATTGAAACGAATTGTTCTTGGGAGGTGTATTGAAACAAATAATATGAAACAAGTCTCCAGAACCTTCCTATATCGACCAACTGGAAATACAAGGAAAATTTCAACCAGGATCAATAATTGCAGTGTTCTGTTATTCAGAAGGAAATCCAGTGTTGAAGAAGATTTTACCGTTTCATTGAAATGTGTCTTGAATAAGTTAATCGTAAGTGTTATACAATCTGCATGCATTTATTAATTCCATTGATAAATTGACATGGTAAATTGAAAGGAATATCATAGAATAAGAACAAATCTCCAGGTCCTTCCTATATTAACGTACCAAAAATATAAGGAAACTATAAATCAAGATTAATAATTGAAGTGTTCTATTATTCAGAAGTTGAATAAGATTTACCTTCGCATTGAAATGTGTATTGAATAAGTAAATCGTAAGTGTTAATTAATTCTCTTGAAAAATACACACGAAAAATTGAAAGGAATATCATAGAACAAGTCTCCAGGTCCTCCCTACATTGACGGACCGAAAATACAATGGAACTATGAACCAGGATAAATAATCGAAGTGTTCTATATTTCAGAAAGAAATGCAGTGTTGAATAAGATTTACCTTTGCATCAAATATATCTCGAATAAGTAAATCGTGAGTTTTAAACGTTCTGGATGCATTTATTGATTCCATTGATAAATTCGCATTGACAATTCAAGTTAGTCATTTTCCTTTGCAGAAAGGTAAACAAATATGGTAGTCATTCTTGAGAGGTGTATTGAAACGAATAATAAAGAACAAGAAAAATTCTCCAGAACCTTCTTATGTTGACCAACCTAAAATATAAGAAAAACTTGAACGAGGGCTAATAACTGCGGTGTTCTATTATTCAGGAGGAAATTCAGTGTTGAATAAGACTTACCGTTGAAGTGTTGAATCTTACCTGATATTTCCATTCGCCCAGAAGACAAATAGTTTCAAATTTGTGTGAGCTTGTGGATAAACAGTATTTAGTGTGTTTTTGATGTTTTTGATTAATCCAGTCCAAGATCACATCAACCCTTGCCACTGTTTGACAAAAGATTTATATTGAACTTAATAAAAATTTATGTATGTTCGGATACAAGCCTTCAGATCGATTAATGGAACAGATCGGTTTAAGCACCCACGTCCCCCAATTAGTTCAGACAATCGACGATCTACTGCAATTGTGACTATTGCAATGTAAGAATGATTATTATAAATAATACTATCGACAGATGAATTCTTCACATAAACCCCTGACATACCCTATCTAATGCATATTTCTCAAATTACTCTGTAGTACGATGAATGTACACATCAATTATTCATCTTTTTTCGGTATTTCTTAGTATCACAATATGAATTCTATTGAACTATAATTCGTTATCGTAATCAAAAATCGATTATGGATAAATAAAAATTGATTGAATTTGCAGTTTTGCATTCATCATGAATGGAGAACCAGATATCATGATTACTAAATTTGGTTTAGATGTCAATTATGAATTGGTCATCATTAATTAAACAGAAAATTCGAATTTTCATAATGCAGTAATGTTTCACACATGCCTGAAGGAATTATTTATTATTTCTTTCAATGTGAACATAATATATTTGACTATATAATCGATACCAACGACTATGAAAGAAATATTCTCAAAAATGAATATTCATTAAACCCTGTTGTTTGAATATGTGTTGGTAAGAATACCAACTGAAAGATAATTTTTTTCATTAATATTGTAGAAAAC
Organism: Myrrha octodecimguttata; assembly: GCA_958510865.1. Classification (NCBI taxonomy): domain Eukaryota; kingdom Metazoa; phylum Arthropoda; class Insecta; order Coleoptera; family Coccinellidae; genus Myrrha; species Myrrha octodecimguttata. The sequence continues at coordinate 20,936,435 of OY294060.1, forward strand.
TATTCGTCAACGGATGGTTGATTTCTTCTGTGGATTTTATGGAATTTGAATTAGAGTGATTGTAACGATTTCGTTAATAGTCGTCTTAGGTATCTTATTAAGCGTCAAATTACCGAAAATAGATTTTATTGAACCAAGCTGTTCAAATCTATTTAGTATTATGGGTTGGTTAGTCGTTTTGATAGAAAAAATTGAGTTTTAATATTTGGTGGATGTTGTATATTCCGAACTTGACCTTTGTATTCAAGCTTCATACCTGCCCTGAAAATTTCGAGTCTCTAGGTTATTCCTTTGCAAAGTCATCGTATTTACAGTCGGCCGGAGGCCTAAAATTATCTCTTTGAGATAGCTTCCTCTTTCTCCTCAATATTTTCAAAGACATTCATTGCATAGAATTTCATTATCTTTCTCACTTAGAAACTCATTTGGTGTGGCATTTTTGACTCTGAAAAAAATTGATCCTTCATATCTTTCGATTTGAGCGCTATTTCTACATTTGACCTAGAAAAAATCTTCCTCAACTTTTCAGATAGGACTTCCACATACCTTAATTTTGAATATTTTTGCATAATAAAACTCTCACTGTCATAACTGCTCGTCGTTTTCCTAACATTTAGAATTCTTTTCACAAATTTGGATGGATAATGTTGTTTTTTTCGAAAATTAATTCTGTCTTTTCTAAATATTTTTTGTGAAATTCTGGGCAGAAAAGTCTTAGTGCTCTTTTTTTCATACCGTTTATAATTAATTAATTTATTTCCTGTGAAATCGTGTAAGGGGAATGGTAATGTAGAATTTTTTTTGAGGAGGTTGGTTTTTGATACCCGCTCGTTACCACTTCTTATAAGTAATATATCTGGAAACGATATGCTGTCATCTTCCGCTTAGACTTCAATTGTGAACCATAAACCGGATCTCATCGAAAATAGTAAATATTTCCTGTTTCTTGTTTGAGGCTTTGAGGATCCAGGTGATTTCCATAGCCCTGGAGAAGACTTTGGAGTAAAGTGGAAAATATTCGACATTATTTAAAGAATTGGATTTTTGATTTCAACCCTGTTTTTTTAACTCTCAAAAAATTATTTCTCATAGAAATAAAGGACTGAACTGAAAAACAATTATTAATTATTAAATTTCTGTTTTTTCTTTACCCTGAGTTCTGAAGAATGAATGGAAGAAACTTCGATGATGTGAACAAGAACAAGATAATAGGATTTTACCTTTTTTCGCTGGAAATATGCATTTCAGAACAGTTGTATGTATTACCCGTATATACTATTTTGTAAAGAAAAATTCAACTGACCAATAAAAATGGGTTTTCATCGGAAAAATGAGTTTCAAGAACGGTCTTCGTGAATCACCTCGTATAATTGTCAAGTAGACTTGACTATGAACGAGAAACTAAGGAGTCAACGAGAACAAAAGCTTTTCAACGTATTCAATTGCAGTCTGGTTCACGACTGTTCATTTTTTAATTCTGCGATTTACCCACAGAAAAAGGTGTAAGATGGATTATTTCCTGTTGTTTTTTTCGCGTCCATGCCCTTGAAACTTTTCCTATTGTTTCGTCCAAATGTCTGAAATTTTCGATTTTTTCGAAAATGTACTCAAACGACTAGGTTGAACTCACTCATGACGAATCCGATGCCGAATCAATTCTCTCTAGCCAAGGAAATGATAACTGTCGGGAAGAACGAGCAAGCGACTTGAAATTCCAACAACAGAATGCTATGAAAAAGTTCGTCGATGGGCGTAATTATCAAATGAGCCAAATGGTTTTGGAGTAGCAGTCATTTAAAGTTCTGAGATTATATCTCCAATACCTCAAACACTACTTGAACGGAATGACTGAAAGTTAATAGTTAGTTGGATCATATCCGCCGCGCAACTTCCTGCAAGAATTTTCTAGGATCAGAAACTATTCATTAAATTTCGATCTTATTTTAAACATACCTAAACCACGAGTTTCACAGAAGTAATAAATTATCAGTTTGACTAGATTTCTAGTTATGTAAACAGAAATATATTAATATTTATAAAGTCCGTTCGAAGCTAACACCAAAACAAGAGTAAGAATTTCAACTACATCCAAATAAATCAGAGATAAGTGACAGAGGCACACTTCCTGATCCAATCATGATGAAACTTGTTAACTAGTTGAAAAATGCTGATACACAAATTTTCACAAAATTTTGTGTGTATTGTGTCATTCAAATCCAATACCTATTCACCTATTGGCCCTGCTAAACTCACCTTTACCTCATGATGGAAATATTTGGTGATCTTTCCATATGGTCCTCATGAAATTCTGCATGAACCTTCAAGCTATCATATTTCAATCGAGTACCAGAGTTCAATTGGATCCAATCTGTATTGTTGGAAATATCTATTAGGAAAATAAAATTTGAATGGGTATTTTCTCGGTGTCAGTCACTCTCCTCTTCTGCGGCTGGCTGTTGCCACGATAACTTTCGAACGGACCTAGATAACCACTTGAAACTTTTTGAACTTTTTGAAGTGGTATGAGAGATGATTATCCTTTATTACGAGCTTGTAGCATTCCTCGTTTACCTGAAGTTATGGAAAATCATCGCTTGGTGGACCGTACCTGGTTTAATAGCCCATCCCGGTCAGAGAGCAGATTTAATATTATGGATTCAAATATTGAAGGAATTTCCAAGGACAAAAGGAGCTTTCATCAAAATTATCTATCGACTGTGCTGCAGAGGTTATACTTATCCAGGAATAGCCCACTACAACCGAAGAAAAACTCAGTGAAAGAGTTTCCAGAACAGGTTCTGTATCAATTGATTACCTTTTGAGTCCTATTTATAGCCTAGCTTGTTATGTTGCGAAGTCATAAGCTGGCAATTTTGAATTAATTCGTGAAGCAGAAATGATGATTTTTTTTACTTTCAATTTCTGTTATATTTTATTATCAATATTTACGAACCTCGTAATACCCTTCGGCCTAGAAACTTCAACATTATTTTTCACATCCTTAAATTTTTGTGAGGATTTTAATTTCCATCATAATATGTGGGGCTAAGCAATAAATGATAGAAATGATTTAGCATTACCTGAGTGGATATAAGATAACGATTTTCGTTTTATTATTGTTGCGAAAGATAGGTTTCCATTTCATTCCTCGAGATGGAGTTGGGGATACAATCCAGTTTCTCGTGATAACGATTCTAAACCTCTTTTTGTTACTCCTAAGGTTCTCAATGATTTTCCACTTAGTCAACATCATCCAATTTCAATTCGTTTAGGAAATTTTCTTCCTTTAAATGCATATTTACCCAAGCTAAGATTGAATTTCAAAAGAGCTCGATGGGATCAACTTAGAGAAAAGTGATGAAAGAAGGTTTCGCCCTTCTTATGAAAATCATTTCAGATTCATTGGAGTCAAAATTATATTCCTGGATGGTCGGTTGAAACAGAAACTCTGTACATAAGGATTATCAAAGTTCGCCAACTCTTGATGAGTCGAACAAATTATTGGAATCCTCAAACATTGCTCGTGAAATAAATGGAATGATAAGCTTTCGAATTTGAGTGTAACTCATTAGAATAGAAGATTTTAAGATGTTCGGAAGAAATTAGGGAAAGCAGCTCCTGTTGCTGAGTCATCCTAAAAAATTAATCCGAAACTGATTGTTCGTCAGCTTGTAAGTGTTTCCAACTCGATTTCTAATATTGTTTGGAAGATAAAAGAAATGAAGAGAAATTTGCATAGGTTGAGATCAGTTTTAGATGTTATTTCTAGTCCTTCAAACATGGACGCATTGAAGTCTGCAATAAAGTGTACGAAATCTCGGGAAGCTGCTGTTTTTGATGGGATTCATCCTGAGTTCATAACACATTTGTGCAAAGAGGCATGCGTATTATCTTGTTTATTATCTATCTCTAATGATATTTGAATTCTGAAAATATTGCAACAGAATATTGTAAGTCAAAAGTAATAGTAATTTTGAAATCTCGAAAATATTAATCAGACCCAAGTAGCTATAGGCGCATAGGTTTCTTGAGTGAACCTTTCAAAATTCGAGAAAGATTAATTTTTTTCAGGATATATGTAACCATGTGTTAAAGGTGTTCTGCATAATTGTCTGCAAGGTTTTAGGAAAAATAGAAATTGTTCTGATCAGGTTGCTAGTCCCACTACTTTCATATAATCAGGGTTCAATAAAAACTTGAAAGCGGGAGCTGCATTTGTGGATCTTTCGGCAGCTTACGAAAGATGGAGTGGAAAGATGGTTTGATATTCAAACTTTTCGAATAATTGAAAATATATTATCCGGCAGAAGACTCCGTGTTTCTGTTCATGATGTCAGAAGTAGTTTCAAAACTTTGAATAATGGACTCTTACAAGTATCAGTTCTAGCTCCCTTTATTTCATTTATATTTATGTGATATTCCTTCTTCAGAGAAATTCATCGATGCAGACGATATTGCTCCTGCTTTTCCTCATTCTGATTTTCAAATTAATGAAAACATTCTAATTACAGTTTTCTGTTTCCATTCGAATAATCAACAGGAGTTCAAAATTTGGAAAATTACTTTCAATAATGCAGTTTTGAAACATAATTTCACTCCTTAATATCTAAGAGCAAAATTCGATTATTCTTTAAATTTCAAGGTCTATTTGGAAAAAAAATATATTTGTATTTTTCAAAAACAAACCAAAGTAACAACTTAAATATGTTAATATATTCAAACTACAAATCCCGTTGATATTTATTCTGAATCAGTATTCGCATCCTTACAATTATTGCAAACCACATCAACTGCAGAATAGTTCTTGCATGTAAAGGACTGGCAACGGCAACAGTTCATTGATGCTGAGGATCTCTTCTTCTCCAGAGCACATGATCGACAAACCCTGTGTTTTAGATGTCTCATATCTTCTTTTGTTGTTGGTTCAATTTGCCGACCATGGTTTACTTTGAGAAAAGCACCTACATCTTCTGGTAAATGTTTGATATTTGAACAGAATATAAGATGCTCATTCATCATGGTCAATGCCAAAGTTTTCAGCATTCTTCGATGTTTTGTAGCGTTTCCTGGACAGTCAGACTTGTATGAAATTGGGGGAACACGGGTAGACTTATCATCGAACCTCAGGCAACGATTGATGAAGAGAAATATCTTGTAACTCATGACAGCTCTTGCTATTTAATCACGGTATCGTCACTGGCGAGAATCGACATCACATTTGCGTGAAGAGATTTTTCATACCGATCAAATATAGCAAACCCAAGTATGCCATAAATTCTTGCTTATCGATGTTTTACATTCCCGGTCTCTTGAATAGTGATGGTCAACTCTTAGCTTACCGATATACATATTTGTGTACCTCAAAACTTTGTCAATCATTGAAGAAATTGATAATTTGAAAGAACGCTTCAAGTTCAGTATCAATACCAAGAGTTTCTTGAGTCAAGCCAGTGGGTACAGTGACTATGTTTATTTTCTTGGTTTTCCCAGAAACACGGTTTGATGTCTTTAGCCATTGTGTTGATTCGTTTGTTCCAATGAAAAAATCTTCCATTGTTTCCTAATCTCCTTCAGTTCCTTTCGTGTTCAGCAGCACTTCCTGCAGCTTGTTCTTCAATTTCTTCTTCCGAAAATTCTCTGTCACTCGAGCGAAAGTCAGACTTTTCATGTTGCTCAGGCTCTACGAATAAATCTTGAGCAACTTGTTCTAACTATTTTTGTGCCATAAGTCATAATGGGACATGGCTTAACCAAAAGTAAATACTTTTATTCACGAAACAAACGATATGAATGAGAAAAAAATTAAAAAATTATTTTATTTGATATACTTACACTTCAAGGCGCGTGCCGTAAAATTTACGCTCAACGGCAATTCACAAATATCAACAAATAGCAAAAATTTCAGAGCACAACCAGTATGTCTGCAGTTAAGAAAGACACTGACCAGCAAACATCTCGATGCGGGATGCTTGAGACTAAGTATAGGAAGCGATAAGGCGCATTTGTCGTGAATTTTACGACCGCGCGCTCCTTGGATGGGCAACACTGTAAATTCTGTTTGTAGCTTAGCTAACCGATTATATCAAAGTTGTACCCTGAAAGTGTGGCACCAATAACAATATGCAGGGTCCCGCAATAGTGGCGCGGTGATAAATATCTCTATTTAAAAACAGATGCGAATATAATTTTCTACGATGTTTAATTATTGTTTGGACTCCACGAACTAAATATGTTTTCGGTCACTCAGTATGTTCTAAGGCGAGTCCCAACTTTGTTTTTTTTTTAATGGTAACCTGTATGTTTGATTACCATTTCGATTTTTACATAAAAAATTGAATAATCCACATCTTCACCACGAAAATAACAACAGTTTTCGAGATATTCTGCCTGACATGACTTTTTTTCCAATATTCATTACTCACAGTATTTGCGATAATTGAGTTGTGCCAAGTTCCATTTGAGTTTATTCCTGGTGGTATATTGAACATTAGTTACTCCCTACAGCGGTATATCTGACATCGATGTGGGAGATAAAGGGTATTAAAAACAGCCTGAAACATATTGAAAATAAAAATTATCAGAATCGTCCTTATGGAACTCCCTCTATTTTATCGATCCATAAAAAGCAGCAAAAAAAGCTCTTGAAATTCTCTCTGGTAGTCCTTGCGGTAAATTTTACTAGTTTTCCTCAAAACAGCTTCTTTTCTGGAGAATATTTCTATACCGTACTATTTAAATGAGATGTGAATGATAAAGAGCTTAAACTCGAAAGAGAACCATTTGGACGACATTTCGACCGACTTCTTTGGGAGAAATTTACGAGAGAATGCTATCCAGTGGACTCAAAAACTTGAGTGTTTTGACTTTGCCGAATGTTTCAAAAAAAAATCTCAAAATAGACAAAGTAAGCGATCGATCCCGGCTCTTGCTCTTTTTTGAAAATCGAAAATCTCTTTCACTAGGTTTTTTGAATCCATATCTCAAATGATTGGTCCAAGAAAGGTTATCTATCGCTTAGAGTACATAAGTTCAATGAAAGTTGATATTGAAACGTATATTTAACATGTGTTCCATTTTCTTGAATGAAGTCTAGGTTCTAAAGACTGTTCTAGCCTGTGCAGGATAGCTTGTGTAACCTGCAAAGAGTATCCGTTATTCTATGCCGCATCTTTTCGGGAGAAGTTGGTGGCTCGACGTGAACCATATTTTGTGAATCTCCATTAGTGAAATCAGTTTTGTTAAATCAGGTGATCTTGCGGGCCACTACAGTTCATATCAACAATATCAAGTCTTTAAACGAGATCATAGCGAAGAAATATGAACATTTGCCATTTTTGTTTAGAAGAGGTGCTTAAAGTGAAACTAGTGAACTAAACCATAAGAACTACTGGACGAAATTTGTAGAGCTTTTTTTAGTGCTTCTTATGGATCGATGAAATATAGGGTGTTCTGTTCGAAATAAAATGTGTCAGGCTGCTTTTCATACTCTGTATATCCCAGTTCGATTTCAGATATACCGTTTGAGAGAGTAACCAATGTTCAATATACAACTACGTATACATTCCAACGGGACTTGTCACAACTCAATAAATTCAAATACCTACTCTGAGTGCCGAAAAATGACTGTCAGGCATTATATCACGAAAAACCGTTGATATCTTTGTGGTAGGGATATGCACAAAGTGTATTTGATTCTTTCTGTAGAAACCGAAAAAGTAATAAAAAGTACAGGTTGCCATTTAGAAAACCAAACACCCTGTGTTGAGGAACACATTTTCAATTTGTCGAGTTCGAACAATAAGGTAACATCAACGAAAATCAGATTCCCCCGTGTTTCCTAATTGGAGATTTGAAACACCACACTATTGTGGAACCCTGTATTGAAAAACTGTTGGTTTTTCTTTTGTATCGATGATGCGGAGCACACACAAACTTTGAAAATTTTAGATTACCTTCTCAGTTTCTAAAATCGTTTATTCATAACAATGTGTGACCTAAATTTCTTTTTTGTTTTTGCGATATAATATGTAGAAAAAGCATTCGACTTTTCAATTTTTTTTATATTAAATATCTACACAACTAGCTAGTTACTATTTTTGTAAGATATTTGTTTTATTTTTAATTATTTTTCAGGTGTTTTCTGAGCTTTCACTCCAAATATCTAAAACATAAATTTCAAAAATCATTTATAGAAAACTCGTATGAGGATTTCAAGACTAAGCTTTTTGGGCGCATGTTCTACGGGAACAGCGTGCTTTCGTTTTGTCCAAATGTCTGTAATTTTCGATAATTGAGCCGAAAATGGCCTCAAACGACTAGATTGGACTCAATGATGACGAATCCGGTGTCAAAATCGATTCGGTCCAGCCGCCGTCCGCCCGACCGATGACACGATAACTATCGAACGGAGTAAGCTAGCAACTTGAAACTTTCAGGGTAGATCGCGCATTGGAATGCCGCGGTTGAGTTCGTTAATGGGCCAGATCGGTGAAACAGTTCCGGAGTTATAGCCACTTGAAATTTTGAAGTTATTTATGTTTTATTTCAGAAACTACTCGAGCGATTCGATTCAAACTTGGCAATAAGGTGGCGTATAACGACGAGCCACTTTGAGCCAAATTTTGTCAGAATCATACCGTTAGTAAAAAAAAAAAAAAAAAAATCCCAAAAATTTTTTTTTCCGGACACCGTTCATCATATCCGAAAACGAATTTCACTCGGACTTCGAGCTTCATATTTCACAGCAGTGTACCAAATTGCAGTTTGATGCGATCATAAGTTTCGGAGATATTGGGAAAAAAATATGTAAAATTTCGAGGTTTTCTTCTCGATATCGTTGTTTTTTCCGGTCTAACTCAAGAAATACTAATTCAATCCTGATAAGCTAGTTTGGAAATGCTGAAGGACAACTTTATGCAAAGTTTCGTGATGATCGTGTAATTAGAACAATCTGAAAAAAAATTTCTGTGATTTTCTTATCATATCATCCTCATTAAATTCTGTAGGAATCTTCGAACTGTAATTTTCGATGAAGTACTGTATTTCAAATCGATCTGATCTGTATTTTTGGAAATACTGGGGAAATTAAATTTTGAATGGGTATATCTCCGGAATCATTGGGTTGATTTGACCCATTCACGATTTCGGCCTTCGTAATTAAGGTCCAAACCTTCTCAACAAATATCGACCTTCTAAGTTGTTTTTTTCGGAAGTTATTGTGTTTACGCAGTCGGCCGTTAGGCTGACGGTAAACACAATAACTTCCGGAAGAAGCGACTTAGAAACTTGATATTTGTAGAGTAGGTTTGTGGCTTAATTACGAAGGTCGAATTCGTGAATGGGTAAAATCCGCAAAAGCTGCTGCCTTCACGGCAGTGCTTTTCTAGATTTTTTTCAGTATCACTGTTTGGGAAAAAGGATGCGTAATAAACTATACTGGAACAATGCGAATGAATTGAGCTGTGATGTTTCAGAGTTTCAATCTGACCCCTTCATCAGACATATAAGAACATTAGCATAACTGTTTTCTTTCGATTATTTTCGTTTTGAAGACTTCTGCCAAAATTGACATTTCCAAAGATTACATTAACACTTGGCGTGAAAGTTTTTCAGTTCCAATTTTTTTTCAGTAAATTCAGCTAAATAAGTAGTACTGTCTGATTTAATCTTCAGAATATCTGATTCTGAAATTAGCATTTTTTAAATATCCTCTCAATCTTTCATGGGGTTTTCAATTTTAGAACATACATCGTTCGCTATTTGGAGTTTTTGTAAGTCTCTATTCCTTAGGTGGTTTTTGTGTTCTCGCTCTCTGACATCAAACGGCTGTGATGCTTTCATGTGAATGTCTTTTCACGAATAGAGGAAATCCTATAAACACAATTCTTTTATTTCTGTTTTTCGTTACTTTCTTTGGTAAAAGTAGGTACAGATCTCAAAATCTTTTTCCATTTAAAATCCATTCTTGTATGGTATTTAGCACCAAGGAATAAGGAATCAAATTCAATAAATTGGGTTGTTTATGATGGTTAGTCTCTCTCACTAGAGTCAGCACCTTGTCGCGGTGTGAGGGCTTCTAGTACTGCAATGAGTCCTGAACCTTAGCGACTGGAACTCCGGTTCCTGGTAGGGTCACCACCCATGTTGAGAAGATTGCAGATGAGCGGGAAACTAAGACTGACCAAGAATTCACATGGCAGGACCAAACCCAAGTCCTGTCATTTCTCACCAATGATAGCAGACCAAGGCAGACATGCCCTAGCTGCTCCCATCCTCCCACTCCTGACTTGTTAGGAGATATCCTTTTTGTCTCCAAAAACCTACCTCCCACCCCCTTTCTTCCCATCTCTCTTCCTGTCTTGGTCTCCTGTCCCGGCTGTAGTCTCGTGGCCAGGGGTTTGCACCAGGAAAAACGATGCCAGATGAAACCCCGAGCATACCTTGGGACCATTCTGTTATATCAACGCTTCCTAGCTGTCTGTGGTCATGTCTCGCGGGCCAGTGAAGTGAGGGGGTCTTGGCTTAAAAACCTGGACCGAGAGGAAACAACCTCATCAAGAACTCTAAATCCAAAGCGGGAAACCAGGCTGAGGGATGCGTGGCTAGATAGAAGACTAGTCTCTACTGGTTTCGACCTTGGAGCACCGGGGGGGAACTCCATTGTATAAACCCCTTACCTCTGTAAGCGAGGCTCTGCAGAGTTGGATCGATATTCCCTAGCTACTCGTGGGACCAATTATGGACAAGCAAAATAAAAAACAAGAAACCACCGAAAAAGGGGCGGAGACAACCTCCGCCCCCAAATCCGGGCACCCCGAAAAGGGGGAGGTCAGACGACCAAGAAATCGTCTGCCATTTGAGTTGCCCAAACTAGGTCAACCAGGTGGCAGAGACGACCCACTGAGGAAAGGGCTCAGTAGAGCAGGAGTGTGGAAGTACCTGCGACTCCTCCACCAAGGGCTTGAACCTGGGGAGGCTAGGAAGCAGGCTCTTCAGCGCCCACACCCGGAAGATACTCCGACGGGGAAAAGTCAAGGCAAAAGAGGTCCGGAGCAGAACACACCTCCTTCGCGGCCTCCGCCGAAAAAGCAGAAGACGGCTGCAGCTAAAACCGGGCAAGCCACTGGTTATGCAGCAGCTGTCAAATCAGGGATGTCAGCATTCAGGGTAGGAATAGTCCCCAAGGAATACCCTAGGGTTATCATGAGTGCTGAGCAACTCTCCACTTTGGAAGACGCCCTGGTAAAGGAAATGTGCCAAGGCACAGGAAAAGGTATACACTTCTCTGGCGTCCATTTCCGTGGTGGAATGATGTTAGTGGAGTGTGGATCTGAACAGTCGGCGGACTGGCTCATGAAGTCGGTACCGCAGTTGAAATCTTGGGGAGGACCAGAGTTGGTGGCACTTAGTGGAGACGACATCCCAAGTCCCACAAAAATAACAGTATTCGTCCCAAGAAGCCTTGACATGGCACCGGAGAAGATCCTCCGACTAGTCGATTTTCAGAACTGCAACATTAACACTGGAGCTTGGAGAGTGCTGAACTCGAAGAAGGAGGGCAAAGGAACCATCCTCTCGATTGGGATCGATCCCCAATCTGAGGAAGTCCTGAGGAAAGAGGGATGCCACCTGAACTTCAGGTTTGGGCGCATCCCTATCTCAGGACTTGAACAGAAAAGTTACCCTGTGGAAGGGTCGGAGATTGTGGAGACGACCTCCACATCCCAGAAACCTGGCTGCAGCGGCTCTGCTGGGGCTCCTGAGGAGACAGAGACTTCCTCTGCATCTCGGGAGGCTGAGCGGGGTTGTTCGGTGGCCAGAGATTTGAATGAGACTTCCTCGAGTACCTCTCGGATGGAACTCGAGGAAGAACGGATGGAGAAGAAGGAGGGGTCAAGCACCCCATAAAACAAGCCTTCCTCTTCACCAAGGTAGCACAAGTGAACCTCCTCAGCCGTGATTGCAAGGTTGTTTGTGAGGCTGCAATTAGGCATTGCTCTGATCCAGGAACCCTGGATCAACAAAGAAGGCCAAATCAAAAGTTTGGCAACAAAGGAGTCAAATTTGATCTATGATATGAGGCAAGAAGCTCCACGTGCTTGTATTCTCATAAACAAAAATATTAAATATATTTGTGTTTCAGATTATATGTCTCGGGATTTAATACCAATCATGGTTCACCTCAATGTTGGGGGCGTTGACCGATACATCATGATTGCATCCGCATACTTCGCTGGAGACGGGCCAATAACACCGCCAGAGGAGGTTCAGGAACTAGTACGTTACTGCAAAAGCAAACGCTTCCAATTATAATTGGTTGTGATGCAAACGCGCATAATACTGTCTGGGGAAGCACCAACAATAACCTTAGAGGTGAGTACCTACTTGAATATCTTCTAGCTAATGACCTCTAGACCATTAATGTTGGGACTACTCCAACATTCGTCACGAGAGCAAGGAAAGAGGTCCTGGACGTAACAATAGTAAATTCTGCGGCCAGGAAAAACATTACTTATTGGAGGGTGATGGACGAACCATCACTCTCTGATCATAGGATCATTGAGTTCAGGATGGAGGGAGATAACACCTATTCCCCTGCGACTCGAAATCCTAGAAACACAGATTGGTTCCTTTACAAAAACCATCTAAAACAAAATCTAGAACAAATCGATGCGGATGACCGTCATTTCGGTTTGAACTCAAGGGAAGAGCAGGTTAGTAGGGCAATAATGGAGGCGTTCGACTCCAGCTGTCCGCTCATCAAAGCTAAAGCCAGTAAAGATGCACCTTGGTGGAACGAGAACCTGTCAAAGTTTCGGAAGGAGGTCCGTCGGCTCTTTAATAGGGCAAGACGGAATAACATTTGGCAGGAGTACACCGAGAAACTTACACAGTATAATAAAGAAATAAGGAAGGCCAAAAGGCTTAATTTCCAAGCTTTTTGTGAAAATATCACTTCCACTCCCATCGCAGCCAGACTTCAAAAAGTCATGGCAAAGGGGGGCACCAACCCCATACTGTCACTTAAAAAACCAGACGGGTCACACACTGAGGGAGAAGAAGAACGATCGATTCTTCTTCTCAAAACACATATTCCAGGTAGTGAACCCATAAGCAGTATTGAAACAGCAACCGAGTTCACCAAAAAATCCGGCAAGGATGATTGGGATATTGCTAGGAAGATATTTACAAGACAACGACTGGAATGGGCAATTAGTACTTTTCAGCTGTATAAATCACCAGGAGTAGCTGGTGTGTTTCCTGTACTCCTGCAGAAGGGAGCGGAAGAGATTCTTCCCCATCTGCTGAAAATCACAAGAAGCAGCATAGCACTGGGCCAAATACCTGATAATTGGAAAAGGGCAAACGTAACCTTTGTCCCAAAAACAGGAAAAAAAGACTGGACTGATCCCAGATCCTTTAGGCCCATTTGCCTAACTTCGTTTTTGCTCAAAACGATGGAGAAGGTAGTAGATAACAACATAAGAACGGAGAATCTGGAGAAGAAGCCACTTCACAACTGTCAGCATGCGTACAGGGCAGGACGTTCTACGGAAACTGCTCTGTATGGGCTGACTGAAGGCATCCAGAAGTCTCTGAACAATGAAGAAATCGCATTGTACGCTTTCCTAGATATATCTGGGGCCTTTGACAACACAACACATGTGTCTGTCAAAAAGGCACTTGTAAGGCGAGGAGTAAAAGATACCATTATAAAATGGTTGTGTGAGGTGCTCTCGACGAGGACAGCTTAGACATTGGTGGGCAGTCAGACCATCTCTATTAAAACTACTCGCGGAACACCTCAAGGAGGAGTATTATCCCCCCTCCTATAGCCTGGTAGTGGATTACTATTGCGCAGGCTTACGGAGCTTGGCTTCGAATGCCGATGACATAGTCCTAATAGTAAGAGGCAAATTCGAGGATGTCCTCTGTGAGTTGTTGCAGAGGGGCCTCAGAATTATTGAGCAGTGGTGCTTATCAGTGGGTCTCAAAATCAACCCAGCAAAGACCACAGTAATTCCCTTTACTCAAAAGAGGAACCTTCCAGCTATGAAGTCCATTTCGATAAATGGAGTTGTTGTAGGATGGAAGTCTGAAGTCAAATATCTGGGAATCACCCTAGATAGTAAGCTTCTGGTGAATGAACATGTTAAAATTACTGCTAGTTAAGCGATAAGGGCTTTAATGGTGTGCAAAAGACTATCCGGCAAAACTTGGGGGTGTAACCCTAAAATACTGAGATGGATGTAAATCATGATTGAAAGACCGATAATAGCATACGGGGCAGTAGTTTGGTTTGCTAAAGCAGGGCAGACAAGCACGAGGAAAATACTCGACAAGGTACAAAGGCTTGCCTGTATTTGCATCACTGGGGCTATGAGAACATGCCCGACTAGAGCACTTGAGGTCATCATAGATCTCAGTCCTCTACATCTAGTGATCAAAAGGGTAGCCCATGAAGCTATCCTTAGAATCTCTAGGGAAGGTACAGGGAATGAGAGAATCAAAAGTCAGAGAGCTTGGTCCTCCCTGAACAAGTACATCTCATTAGCGAACCTACCTAGTGATGTTATGATTAAAAAAATAAGCATCGAGAAGAACTTTGACTCAATGCTATGTAAAAGGGAAGAATGGGAAAAGGAATACACTACCCAAAACTTCAAAGCAAATACCGTTAAATGGTATACAGATGGTTCTAAAACCACGACGGGGACCGGCGCTGGAGTATACGGGCCTAGAACTAAATGTACACTATCGCTAGGCTCCTACTTGAGTGTTTTTCAGTCAGAAATACTTGCTATCGAAAGATGCATAGACATTAACCTGGAAAGAAACTATCAAGGGTGTGACATAGTGATCCATTCTGATAGTCAGGCTGCTGTTAAAGCACTGAACTCCGATGTCATCGACTCAAAGCTGATATGGGAGTGCCGAAGGAAACTCAATGAAGTAGGCAAGAATAACAAGGTCTCCTTAGTCTGGGTTCCTGGGCACTCAGGAATCAAAGGAAATGAAGAGGCCATCACTCTAGCCAGAAAGGGAGCACAAACGCTACCTACTGGCCCAGAACCTTTCTGTGGTATAGGCAAATGTACATATGAGAAATAGTTTTTGGAGAAAGAAGAAAATGAAAGAGGTTCACTCTGGAGGAATTCTCCAGGAATGGAACACTCTAAAAAGTTCCTTCGGAACTTTGAAATTGCTAGATCCAAAAATCATCTGGATGTCAGTAAGAATAAGTTACGCCTCCTCACTGGTTTCCTCACAGGACACTGTCGCCTAAGGAAGCACATGCTGAGAATGGGCTTATCAGAAACTGACGAGTGCAGATTTTGTGGGGAGGAGAAGGAAACCCCTGTTCACCTGATCACAGAATGCCTCGCCATTGTGAGCCTGCGCAAAAGATACCTTGGACAGGAGCATTATAGGAGGAATGAGAACCTAGCCTCCTTGAAGCCCTCACAGATATAAGAATTCATCAGAGCTCTAGAGCTGGAGGGTGAGCTGTAGGTTGCGAAAACAGCTCTGACAAGGGGGCACAATAGACCTTAAGGTCGCAGTGGAACGTAACCCCTTACCAACTATAACTATAACTATAACTATGGTTAGTCTGGTTTTGTTCTTGATGATTTGGTTGGGAATTAAAAGAAGTTTTCTAGTCTAAATTTGAAATTGTCCCATACTTGAATTCTCTAGAATATTCATTTTTTTCAATGTTGAGTTGATCAGATCCCAGATAGCACAGGACGTCCTAAGGACGTCCATTACATGTCCATATTTGGTCGGAACGTCCAGGACCAATTCTGGACGTTTTAAGAACGTCCAGTTCGTTAAATCCTCAGAACGTCCAGAAAGCGACCTCCTTAGAACGTCCATTCTACGTACGAAGATCATGTCTTCGAATTGTTCATTTGTGTGATTACTGGCATTATTCAGATCGAGTGTATATTTTGCTATTGGATCATGACAACAAACAATTCAATTTTATACAATGTTAATACCATATCCTCGGAATTAAGAATAAGGAGACGGTTATTGTGGTTCTGTGTTCTTTTGTGAAGTGTGACCGTCATGTCAGATGTCAGCGGTTGCTAAATTTTTAGCAGGACGCCACAAGAAAGATAGAAATGAAAATAGCTAAGGAAAATATATTATTACAGAGACATTGTCTCTGATTATTATTCAGATCAGATTAGATTCTCAAAGGATATCAGTAATTTCAAGCAATATTGAGATACCGAAAGGTTAGTAAACATTATAATGTCTTAACCAAGGAAACTTAATCACCAATTTCCACTTGAGTTTCATGAACCTATATTACATCATTCCTTTTTCGTGCCTATTTGTCTGCTGGCTGACGGTTCATAACAAATTTGTATGCGTTCTAGCCGGTTTTGTTAACGTTTTAGGTTTCCCCTGAAAGCAGGCTGACAAAAAGGCACAAATAAAGTATTCATGTGGTACGAGTTCCAATCATTTCATTCTTCATAATAAATTCAATTACAGGATATTGAGTAACTGATGCAACTCATTCCAAGAACTTGCTCCACAATGTTGTTGTATGTTCGATATTTCATATACAGTTGAAAGCAAGAACTGCTGAAGAAACAAGTGACTTGGAATCAGAGTTCAAGTCAAAAACCAATTCTTTCTTTAACGAAGAATCAATAGGTGATATAAGTCTTCTTCCTTCTCTTTAAATAAAAAAAATAGTTACTTATAGAATTTCTAAACAACATACACATACACCATGTTCAATAACATATTCTTCATTTTACAGTTAATGAGACAGTTTCAGAGCCTAAAAGTATTAATGGTGAGCTAAGTTTTTATTATATACGATTGAATGTTTTCAGAAATATATTTGAATATATCTAATTTTTTCTTTATAGGTGATTGACAAGATGGTAAATCATCTGAAGTTGTCCAGGATATGTTGGACTCTTCCGTCCATTCTCATACTTCCTTCCATTCAACTGAGTCTGATGGAATTCAAAACGATAAATATAATTTAAATTTTCCTTTGATTTCAGAACAAGAAATAATTGAATGTGATGCTATTTTAAATATTGAAACAAATGAAAATGTGAGTTGATTTAATATTTTTGCTCTTTATTGTTCGTAGTACATATTATAATGTTGCTTCGAATCATGAGAATGAAGAGGGTTTTTGTCATGAATAAGAAAATTACTTTGCAGGTGAATAAATGCAAAAATAGGAGGTACAAACAATTATAATATGTTGAAGCAAATATTGATTTTATTGATCACTAATGATCAAACAAGTAGTTGGTTGGGGCCAAAAGTAAAGAAGCCATGTATCATGAAAGTCACTGAGCTAATCATAAGTGAGTATTTTGTAGTCACTGCCTGTACTAACAAGATTGGCCAGGTGTATGGCTTTTTTAGAAAGATGATCGAATTACCTTTGAAAGAAAGTGTCACTCAACACCCCTTCCCATGTAAGATTATAGGGGTTGCTGTCATCACCCTCACAGGGTTGATAAAATTGATTGGAACCAACTGTGTAAAATGTCCCTGTACAGACAAAAGTTTAACAGTTTTTGCATTTTTTCTGATTCCGCATGGGGCGAGATATAAAGGTGGTGCCTCTTGAAACTGACACACTGTAGAATAACCCCTCGATATCTTCATGTGCCCCCAACTATGTCCATGAAACGTCCTTAAAAGGACGTCTGTAAGACGTCCTATGAATGTCCATTTTAAATCCTGAAAGGCTCTATTATGGACGTCTTGAGGACATCCTGATTAGTAACATTGGACGTTCTAAAAACGTCCATAAGACGTCCACGTCCGTAAAATGGACGTTTTAAGGATGT
Source organism: Myrrha octodecimguttata (assembly GCA_958510865.1). Taxonomy (NCBI): domain Eukaryota; kingdom Metazoa; phylum Arthropoda; class Insecta; order Coleoptera; family Coccinellidae; genus Myrrha; species Myrrha octodecimguttata. The sequence continues at coordinate 20,954,278 of OY294060.1, forward strand.
CCCGAATGTCCGAGCTGGACGTTTTAAGAACGTCCCTAAGACGTATTTGTGCTATCTGGGATAAAATTAACTCTATCATGAAGGGTTTCAATGATACACCTTTCCACACTGAATTGATGATTGGAAAGAAATTCAGATATCTATTTGCAAGTGTATTTTTCATGAAAACACTTGTTGCTGAATGGTTCTGATATTTTTCAATTAGAACAATGGAATTAAAAAAGAAAAATAAGTTTTTTCTTCTAGATGTTTCAATTGAAAAATACCAGAACCATTCCGAAGTGTTTTTGGAAAAGATACATACAAATAGATAACTTATTTTCATTCCAAACATCATCTCAGTATTAAAAAGGGTGTGATTTAAACTCAATTATGACAGAGCTTATGTAGTTTGCTGTCCTCGTGATATTTTTCAGCATGAATTGCATCACATCAAATAATTTCTTGAAGAGAAAAGATTAGATTAGATAGACGAATTTTTTTTAAATCTTAATCAACTCAACAATAGCAGACCAACCATTAGGAACAACCCGATTCATTGAATATGATTCCTTATGTAAATATTGCCTTCCAGAAAAAACAGGAGAACTGGTGCTAAATTCAATATAAGAATGGTTTTCAAATCCATTCTCACTAATCCAAACCAATTTAAAAGGACTCAAATCTAAAAATTGTGCTTGAAGTATTCCCTGTATTTGTAGAGAGACCTATAGAGGAAAAACATTACCGCCGTTAGATATGAGAAAGCGAGAAAGCACAAAAACAACCTTAGGAATAGGGACATTACTTAGATACCAAATAGCGAACCATCTATGTTCGACCATTGAAATTCACATGATAGATTGGTAGTATAATACGAAAATACCAATATATTCTGAAGAAAAGAATTCACGGGTGTTCTTGTATTTTACGGAACAGAGAAAGTTATTTTACCAATTGTACTGAAGAAACTGACCACATATTCGGCTGAATTTTCTTAAAACAGCGTCAATGTGGTTTTTTTGAAATTGTCAATTTTGACGGAAGTCTCAAAACTGAAAATGAAAATAGGCGAAAAATAACATTCGGCTTACTTTCTCGTTTTTATGATGTAGGAATCAGAATAAATAAGACTCCGAAAGGTTACAGTTCATTGTGTTGCTTGTTTGCATTTTCCAGTATTGTTCATTATTAATAGTTCAGCAAATATTTTCACACATGCTCAACTTTTTTTCACAAACTTAACAAATTTAAAAGGGGATATCTGTTGCCGACTTACCTATGAGTAATTTATCGGAAATCATCAAAGTTATTTAATCACGAATATAAATTATTGAAGTCTTCAACTCACGACCACCTTCCTGCTACTGAGAAAGATTGTTTCGTTTATGTAAACGGCAAATAAAATTTTTTCTCGGAAAATATACGAATGCGATTAACATAAAATTTCAAGTCATCATTTTTATTAATAGTAGTTTTTGTATATATGAATATTTATATTACACGATTTTGTGCGGAAAATTCCAATATTTTCCGTTTGATATTAAAACGAGTTCGAAGTATTTATTTCATCTTCACCTCAAAATTCCTACAATCAAAATATTCTGATTCGGAATTCGTCATACTTCTGGTTAGACGGATATCTACTTTCAGAGTAAATATAATTTCGAATTCAACATTCAAGAAATTCAGATATTTACTACTTTCAGAGTACATATAATTTCGAATCCATTATTCAAGAAATACAGATATTTATGAAGAGGGAGAACTCCTGCTACGTTCTCTCATAAAAAGAGAAATCCAAATAATTGAACTTACGATAAAACTCGAATGATTTCACGAATATTTTCATTCCAACTCTCTGATGGAATGAAATCTACCTTTGATGTTATATGCAACATGCCCCAGCAAGTATAAGAGAAAATACCCAGAAGGTGGAAAATTGTTGCGGATTTATCGTTTCCAACTCCTTGCTCAGGTTTATTAGATGAAATAATTGAATTGTCAAGTTTCTGGTAACTTTTTTCATCTTGCCTTGGGAGCCGTGGCGTAAATACCTGGCGTGATAGGAATTTTACATTGTTTTGGTTAGAAGAGTGTAATGATTGAAGTCTGAAAGCTAGATCACTTTTGTGAGCTTCGGTGAATTGAAATTTTAAGTATACAGTAACTATTCAAAACTATGCACGGTGATCAGATGTGGATAGAGAACACTTTTGAGAGTTGGGAAAGGCTATTTTAAATTGCCTCACCATACTTGTTTTGGATATACAGGGTGGTTTCTGAAAATGTGAGGAATTCGAATCGGCTCAAACTTCAGGAGTTTGCAACAAATTCCAATGATATTTTGTGCGAGCAAAGGTGATTAAGAGTTGAAGAAAAATTCTTGCCGAAATTCCGGGTTTCTAATGAGGAATTTTGGGTTTTGGTCTGAACTCATTGAAAAACAGATATTCAAAGGTCAGGCAAAATTCTTTCAGATTAATACATCAAATGATGGAGAAAATTTTCGTCATAGACGCCCAAAATTGAATTTTCATTGAACGCTCATTCTCCAAGGCAGTCATGCAATTCTAGAAATACACCTACAAAAAGTCAGGAACTTGAAGCACACAGGTTTCAGTTTTGAGGAACAGTTTATTTCAAAATTTATTCACATAGCAACGATTCGAAAAAAAATCTTCTCTTCTTCAGGCTGAAAATTCAATAATGGTATGAAAAATATATAGATACAAATATTCCATATCAAGATACCAAATTCAAGAAATAGCAGAGTAAGAAAATAATAAAAAATGCAAACTACGACGAAACAGTGTACATTACAGAGACAAACAACAATGATAAAAACTATTCGAAAGAAATATCCACCAACTCACCCTATGAATAGCAAATTGAGAATCATCCGAAAAATTCAAACTCGTGAAATCATTCAAAAAATGTAGCTTCATCTTTGGCTCTCAAATTATCTTGACGTATCGGTAGGTATGGGTCCATTAATACGAATGAAAGCACAATCAATGAATACCAAATATGCGTTCGGAATGTGTGTAACTATTAATTTCATTTCATTTATCAAATTCGAATACGCAATGTTGAGTGAACAAATAAATACCAGACCTTCAATTCACGGAATTATGGTGTTTTTTAATGAACAGCATTTCCTTGAAAATACGTTTGAACCAATTCGTTCCTTTGTTCAGAATGTTCGCATTGTCGAAATCAAAATGATGTCCCTCACTGCTTGGTTCGGTGTTTTTCATCTTATCGATCTTCGAGTATAATTGATTCAATAAATAATTAGAAATTTAGCGATTAAATTATATTCAATATGAAAACTTTCTGTTGAAATTCATCAATTTTGAGCGGATGAGAATAACACACGAGGACATTTTGATTGGAATGAAATGGCACCCTACGAGACTTTCAAAACCTGTGAGACTCTTGTACGAGACTCGAGACGAGACTTCATAAAAGTCTCGTCTCGAATGAAGAATCCGCGGTCTCATCTTTAGTCCCGTCTCGTTTTCAGGACGAGACCAGACGATACTCTCGAGAACAAGACTTTCGTGGGCATCACTATTTTATTGAACGGACCCCTGGTGCAGTTGATGGACAGGTTCCTGGAATGAACGTATATAGCTAACGAAGATGAATAATTTTTGATCCAACGAACTAAGTTCATCTCATGATTGAAAGATTCCATTCAGGAACTATATATTCTTTATTGACTTAATGTACTGGATACATTTCTATTATGACCTGTGAATCGAAAAGCAGTCCCAATGTACTGAAGGTTGATAAACCGCATATTCATTGATAATAGGATCAATAATTTCTTCAGTATAGAATATGAATGAGTACATTCTATAACTCCAACATCTACTGATGCCCACGAGACCAACGAGACGAGACTCTCCTAAAGTCTCGTTTCGTCTCGTTTTTGGAAGTGTAGTCTCGTCTCGTTCCCCTCAGTCTCGTCTCGTCTCGAGTCTCGTACGTGAGTCTCGAAAAAGTCTCGCAGTCTCTTGCCACTGTATCTTATTTCTGTTTCAGGTACTTACCTGCTTCCTTTAATGATATTTATGCGATAATACACTGTTAAGGACACTTTCGAAACCATGTTTGATTTATGATTGGGATCTCTATTGAGACTATACTGGGTGATTTGCATAACTTGACCGATTCCACTCGTATCAATAACTTTGGTATGACATTCGATTTTGATAAAATTTTCAGTGCTGGAAAATATGAATGAGAACCGATTAGAGCTCATTTTGGGTAGATTTTTCATCATTTTTCAGGTTTTTTCTGGATTTTCTCCCAGACTTTTGTCAAGTTCAATTTGGCAAAAGTCTCACAAAACAAAAAATCGAAAAAAAATAATTCTGCTAATTTTCTTGTTTGTCTGATGAAAGAGTCAGATTTATTTGTACCCACAGTTCGCTTCGTTTGTTGTTTGTATTGTATTTCATCAAAATTGAGAGAACTATAGCAAAGTTATTCATAAAAGTAGAATCGATTGGAGCAAAATTCCGATATTACCCCTGTTTGAAAAAAAATTCCTAAAAAAAAAACTAAAAGGGAATATGAAGACTGAAAATAACAGTAAAGATATCTCAACAAACTTTTGAAAGGACATTCAGCTGATTATTTACAAATGGAAATAAAACCAAGAACTGTCTCATTATATATTTGAAAGAACACTCAACTAATTATCCACGAATTTGAGATAACAAAAAAGTTGAAAGATCTATTCATGTAGTCGAAATTAATTTCTGCGTCTAGGTTCATGAAATTTTATACGCATATGCTCTCTAATCACGTGGAAATGAAAATTATTTCAGTAATTTTCCAACCATAAAGCAATACGATAGGAGACATTTTTTCTACATTCTGATAGAACACTCGCTTCCTGGCTGGTTTTCACAAGATTATCATTCGATTACTACTAGATTATTTCTCATTCATTTACCCTATGATCTGAGAGTATTAGAGCCGAATTTCATAAACCTAGAAGTCTCAGAGCATAAGGCCAAAATTCCAATCGATCCGAAGTAAAAATAAATGAAGAAATGAGATAATTTTTTTCCTTAGGATAATTTCGACGACATTCTACTTAAAATTCAACGTATATTGCGACTTTCCAAAAATAAGCATCAGTCAGTAGGAGAAAATCGAAAGTAACGTCCATAAGGGTTAGACTGGAAGTCATAGACACACTGTTTACCTCAGTCTTCAGAAAACAATATTATGTAGTATCAATATCCAAAAGTTCAAACGGATGTCTTGAAAAATGCAGATTTCCTTGTTTTCTCTCCTAAGATTCTAAAAATTTCCACATTTGATTGGGTTCGACATTTGAAGATCTCACTGGCATCATAGCCTTCTAAAGCACAGTGCAAGCAAGTACTTTAGAAGGCTATGCTGGCATATAGGGTAAGAAGTACCTGCTATTACAAGTCCCAGAACTTTCATTCCCAAGAGTTTTGGGAAGCTTGAAGTGAACACGTGCTTGTTCTAGAAGGTGAGTTCCGCTTCGCACCAAAACAAGGGGGAAGGATTGAAACATACGTTTTAACCATCAATCAACCGATTTTTTTGTATAGATTTGCATAGAATAATAGGTTCATTTTGAAGCCATATGACGGGCTTTGGGTGCCCCTATAGAGAAACTGTCGAAATACTGGCGAGAGGAGATAATCAGTTGAAGCCGTGACTATATCTACTATTAGTAAAGTATTAACATGAACAGATGAAAGAATATGTTTTATTTTGGGTCGGCTCCTTTGATCCCTTTGACCCACCCTCATTTATAGCTTTCGTTGGCAAACTCAGAAGGAACGAAGGAAGCATAATCAGCATTATTTGTAATGTTGTTTGTTCTGTTACATTATAAATGGTTAAAAATATACAAGTTGTCCCGAAACTTTGGGAGATAATTTCAATGGGAGATTCTGCGTTCCACAATATTGCAAGTTTAATTAACATAGGTCCAAGAATGGGATAGGGATGAACCGCCCTTCAAGCGGGGCGAATTGATAATAATTTTTCACCTATAGTTCCGAAAAAAGTTGATGTAGATGAATGAAAATTTTTCAGATTGCCCAATTTCTTCAGGCTGCAGATACAATATTGCATAAATAATTGATATCACCAGCATAACGATAGCAATAAATAAAAGGGTAAGATTCAATAGTCAGATAACTATTGAATCTTACCCTTTTATTTATTGCTATCGTTATGCTGGTGATATCAATTATTTATGCAATATTGAAATGTTTGGGAATTCAGATAAATTATGTTATCATGAAAATGATAAATATGAATATAAAAATTATATGGAAATGTTAATGATCCCATTTCATCTCATTAGCACAGCAAAGATCGATTTGCTTATTTCAAAAACAATTTTGTCGTTCAGAAAAGGACTCACGGATAGATGAATATAATTGAACTTGAACACGACTTTTCCATCTCCTTTTGGAATTGAGAATATATAGAATATAGAAAATTACACGAACTGCGATACAGTCCTGATAATAGTAGAAATATTTTATCCTATCGGTTCTATCGACCTCAAAGTAGTTTTAACTCAATTAATATTTGTAATTTCATCGATTCAACTTTGCTGAAAATAAAAATTAATTCATCATCATTTAGACAATTGAGATAAAATAGATGAATATATTTACGATCCATACGCAAATATATCCATTCAACATTTAATTTTCCCCATATTGCCAAAATTACAGATAAGATCAAATTGACATCCACTACTTCATCGAAAAATTACAGTTTTAAGGTTCTTACAGAATTTAATGAGGAAAATGTGATCAGAAAATCACAGGTTATTGAATTTTTGAAAAAAAACTCTGAAGTTTTTTTTTCAAATTGTTCTCATGACACTATCATCACAAAATTTGATACGAAGTTGTCCATCAGCTTTTTCAAACTAGCTGCCAAGTTTCATCATGATTGAATTAGTGTGTTTCGAGTTATTCCGGAAAAAAAGGATACTGAGGAAAAAACCACGTTATTTGACATATTTTTTCCCAATATCTCCGAAAATTTTAATCGTGTCGAACTGGATTTTGTTACACTGCAGTAAAATATAAAGCAAAAGTCGAAGTGGTTTTTTTTTTTTTTAAAATTGGTCGAAAAAAATTTAGGAATTTTTTTTTTCTATTTACTGCAGGCATGATCTTAACGAAATTCTGCTTAAAGTTTCGCATCATAATACTCTAATCAACTGCCTAGTTTCAATCTTTATCTCCCAGGACATTTTTGAAATATAAGAAAAATAACTTCGACATTTCAAATGGCTATTACCCGGAAACTGTGGTTAACAGTGGCATTCCAATGTGCGACCTACACTGTAAGTTTTACGGTGCTTTCTCACTCCGTTCGCCAGTTATCGTGTCCACGGCCGGCCAGTCGGCTGGGCGGACGTCCAGAATCGATTTTGAATCAGTTAGTCCAATCTACAAAAATTCAGAGAATTAGAGACTTTTGGACAAAACTAAAGCACGTTGTTTCCGTTGAACATGCGCGCAAAAACATGGAAAGTTATTGACTGAATTACAAAAAGCACAAAAAACAAACTATAAATAATAATCAACTCCAACACGACAGGTGAAACATCTCATATGTAATGCTGTTTAAAAAATGTAGAATTTACGCAACAATGTCACAACTAGATATTGACCCGAGTGATTGATAACATACAAATAGTTGAAATAATTAAAAATATTGCAATCGGAGTCAACTAATCAACATTTATATTTGGTGTTGATATGGAATTGAGAATTCAGTTTAATTTTCGTTCAAATTATATTTCATCTCATTTGTTTGTTCCTGTCTGCAATATCTCGATATTTCCAAATTAATTATATATCATCTCATTGTTCACTTGAGTGAATGTGGAACTACTAAATTATGTATGATGCAGTTGACATATCTCAAATGAATCCATAGAATGAACGTCGGTACAATCATTCAACTTGAAATTTGTTAGGTCAAACAAGCATTGAACGTGTATTTCAGATTAACAGTTCGCCTTCGAGAAGAAAGATGCTTATAAATAATTTTTCTGTTATTAGTACTATTCAAGGTTTTCAAATCTACACATACCAGCCGGCTTTTGATGGTTACAAAATGGCGAATTATCCGGGTTCGATTTCATGATGGATTCATTTCGGAAAGTTTTTGGAATTCTCTGAAGCTGCGGAAAACGATATGTTAAGGTTTATCAGTTAATATTTCGATTTTTTTCCATAAAAGTCTAAAGCCCTTCAGATTTCGGAGTTATGCTCTATGCAATCCACTTTTTCCTTAATTACTATTATATAGTAAATCATTAAGGTCAGGGCGTTGATTCTATAAATATAAAATTTTGGCGAGGTGAACGTTCAATTTGTTGTAAAACATGTTTTCTTTACTGAACGGATAAATGAGAATCAATGGTTAATTTTTGGCTGTTCACTTCTCATAATTTTCATACCACACTGAAAATATTTGAAGTGATTTTTATTGCTATGTCCCATTTCGAGTTGATAGGGAAAATTGGTTACAGGTGCTGTTACAGGCTTCAATGCATTGATACCCTTTACGGCCATATTCTTCATATTCATATCATTTAGCTATTGTAAGTTGTATCGCAAAGCAAACCAATGAAATTTTTTTACCGGTTCAACTGAAATTTGTCCGACATCTTAGTTTGTTACCAAAGTATGCCGGAAAATCAACATACCATATTTTCCAGTAGGTCACCAGATCAACTGAACGTGTGGTTGAATTGATCCAGTAGTTCAATTGTACAAGTATTTCTATGCAGTAAAATATCAATCAATCAATTATCACTTTTCGAGCCTTACACCACATCGATCGGTCCGGTTGAAGAATACAAACGTAATAGCATAGTATGAAGATTTATACTATAATATGTTGTACTATGGTAATAGTCAATTTTATGTCAATGCCATCAAGTTTTCATCAGTATCCGGAACGCATATGACGCAAAACAGACGAATATCATTCGATTATTAAAATACCTAGAAACCTAGAAAAGCACTGACATGAAGTAAGCAGCTTTCGCGTGCATGTTAACTTTTGGTAATATCCTTTTAACATCCTCGTAAAAGCTTCTTACTTCACGTCAGGGCTTTTTTATATTTTCTTCGATAAAGTACTGGATATCAATTTTGGTTCGAAATAACCTTGTGCAAATATTTTCACGTAGATTTGGTAGGTACTGATTGTTCGAATACGACCATTTCACTAGTTTTCGAAGGAACAACATTTGAAAATTTTATTGTTGGTTATTTAGCAAACTGAACAGCCAGAGGCTCAGCTGTTTCAGAGGGGGTTCTCAAGTCCACAGTTCGCCGGGAGGTGAGGTTCATTGATCATACTGTGGATTCATCTTGGGCGTTATTTGCTTCATCCCTGCTTTTGGAATTTTCTTCTTCCATTCGGCGTTGGATTTTTCGAATTACAGATGTGAACTGATTTCGCTATCACGGCCATGTCACAGTTTGGCAACGTGGTGTTCACGGTGTACTCAGGCAAGATTATTACACCAAATCACTTTATTATTATAATTTCGAATATTCTCTGAATAATTCTGAACTCTAAAGTAACTTTTGGATTTAAAAAAAAGGAATTAAAATCTAGAAAAGCACTGCGTGGAGGCAGTAGCCTTTGCGCGCATGTTCAATGTAGATGACCGCCTCGGCAACGAATTTGAACATGCGCCCAAAAGCTGCTGCCTTCACGTCAGTGCTTTTTTATGTTTTCTTCGATAAAGTACTGGATATCAATTCGATGTTATCTGTAGTTTTGGAAAGTCTGGAAAATAAAATTTTGAATGGGTATATCTACGGAATTATTGAGTGGATTTTACCCATCCACGAATTCGACCATCGTTATCAAGCCCCAAATCTACCTTACAAATATCGAGTTTCTGAGTAGTTCCTTCGGGAAGTTATTGTGCTTACGGTGCCTAACAACCTAACGACCTTATACTCCAACTAACTACCAAGTTTCAATCTAATCATTCCAGTAGGTCCTGAGTTATCACGGAAATAACCTAAAAATTTCAAATGGCTCTAACTCCAAAACTCGACATTTGTAAAGTGGGTGTGGACCTCAAGTGCGAAAGCAGAATTCGTGAATGGGTAAAATCCACCCAATGATTACGCAGATATACCCATTCAAAATTTTATTTTTCCCATATTTCCAAAATTACAGATGAGATCGAATTGAAATCCAGTACTTCATTGAAAAATTGAGTTGTAAGGTTCATACAGGATTCAATGAGGATTATATGATCAGAAGATCACAGAATATTGAATATTTGGAAAAAAAATCTGAATTTTTTTTCGAATTGCTCGAATGGCACGATCACCACAAAATTTTGTACCAACTTGTCCATCAGTATTTTCAAACTAGCTGCCAAGTTTCGTCATGATTGAATCAGTATATTTTGTGTTATTCCGAAAAACGATGCTGAGGAAAAAACCACGGGAATTTTCATAGTTTTTCCGAATATCTCCGAGAACTTTAATCTTATCGATTTTAGTATTCTGCTGTAAAATATGAAGCTCAAAGTCTCAATGGATTTCTTCTCATATATGATAGATACTTTCTGGGAGAAAAAATTTTGAAATCAAATTCTTTCTGAATTTGCTGCCAGTATGATCTCAACAAAATGCGGCTGACAGTTTCACGGCGTAATACTGCAACTTACTGCCAAGTTTCAATCCAATCGCTCCAATAGTTTTTGAAATATGAGGAAAATATCATTGAAATTTCAAATGGCTATAACTCTGAAATACAATGCGTCACTTGCACTGAAAGTTTCACTTCTAGCTCACTCCGTTCGACAGTTATTGTGTCCACGGCCAGCCGGTCAGACGAAAAGAATCGATTTTGACACTGGATTCGTCATTAGTGAGTCCAATCTAGTCGTTCGAGGCCAAATATGGGAAACATTCCAGAATTACAGACATTTGGACATAAAGACAGCACGTTGTTGCCCTAGAACATGCAGTTGTGAATTCCTCCATTAGTGTGATCATTATTTGTAGGGAAAGGAAACACACTAAATAATATTATAAAAATCTATTGGCTATCGATTTCGGCTATAAGTACCATCATCAGGCCGGCTGAAATACAAACAAACAAACATATTGATAGAAGGAGATTTACATAGAAAACACGTTGTCACCATATAAAATCTTGGCGTCGACTTGGACGCATTTTTATAAAAATGAAACAAAACTTACCATCGAAATATGAAAAAACATCAACCAGAAACATATTCTAGATGTCAAGAATAATTATTACAATCTCAGGTTATAAAATAATTTGAGATACAGTTCCAATATTCGAAACTATCATAACATCAACGAACAAGTAGGCGGAAAGAACGACAATGGGTCCAACACATAAGGGGAATCCAAACAGATTATCATGAGTGTCAAACGTGTGGGCGCACATAAAAAGGGAGTAACATCTACATAATCCTTTCAGCACAATGAAAGAAAATAATTATTATAGTTTTCATGAAGACTTAAATATATGCCTTCCAGTAAATTAGAATATATCATTTAAAAGTGAATGTTTTTGAGAATTTCATATTGTTCTGAAAGAACCAGTTTACTATAGTTGTCTTCTTTATGTATTAATGTTAAATTCTCAATAGTGGTCCTATAATTACTTTCTATCAAGTGTTCGCCTAGAGCTGATTTAGGTCTGTTCTTTATGTGTTCATTATATCTTATCTTGGCTGAGCGAGTGATCATGCCTATATAAAACGAAGAACATTCACTGCAAGAAATATTGTATATACCACTACAACATACATCATCGATCTTATTCTTATTATTAACAAGTAGACTCTCTATTTTCTTATAAAAATGCGTCCAAGTCGACGCCAAGATTTTATATGGTGACCACGTGTTTTCTATGTAAATCTCCTTCTATCTATATGTTTGTTTGTTTGTATTTCAGCCGGCCTGATGATGGCACTTATAGCCGTAATCAATAGCCAATAGATTTTTATAATATTATTTAGTGTTTCCTTTCCCTACAAACATCAATCTGAACATTGAGGAAACCATTAAACACATATTTCCTTATATTTCCTAATAAGACCACCATGGTAAAATAACCTAGTATTTCACTTCAATGAAACGGTTACTTGTTATCAATAATTAATCAAACGAATATCATCATAATACGGGAAGAAACAGGGAGAATATACCAAAAAAAAAACGTATTCTTAATGAGGCCATTGTGCGGACTGAGGCCACCATGACACTAGCTGAGTGGCTTCATTTGGAAGAACTTGATGAGAAATGATAATCATATGAGAAAATGAATTATTATAAGGACTTTATACATACCTTAAGCTAAACCTACTCAAAATCAGTATTTCCTTTCTATTTCAGTGAAGACGAAGGCCCAATTCGTTACTGAGACAAAAGCAAACAATGATTTCGTATATTTATAGGTACTGTTCAAAATTGAATTTATAAAATTTTGAAAATATAAAATTTAAATTATGATAACACAGATCATGCTGAATTGAAATCTAGAGCTTGGTTAAAAATAGAGATTGAAGGTTCATATTTAATAGATTGAGAACCATATGATTCAAATGTCACCCTTTTTTCTCATTGGGGTTGATTTAGAGAAGCTTGGAGTCAGATTTCTCTGAAATTTTAAACAATCTTAGATGCCGTCTTTTTCCAAACGAGTACCTCATTTCATTTCGATTAGATCTGAATTTCGAAGATTTTGTGGAAATATAATTTCGAATTAACACATCTGTGGGTAATTGAGTGGATGACCTTTCATGAATCTGACAGTAACGCGTAATCCGTTGGAGTGGAATTGATGAATTGACCTTATCGCACTGAGAAATTCAGTCGTAAATCGAGCAATTTATAGACTTTAGTAACTCATATTACCTTTGGGTTAGAGAATGTGTGGACTGAATGAAGGCTCAGGCGAAACTACAAAGGAACGAGGTGTAATAAGGAGGCCACCACTCAATTTTTTTCATATTTTTTTTGTCAAACTTCCCATTTGCATACAAATCTTTTCTTCTGATAATTGTCGGAGCAATCGGCATTTACCATCCCTGGTATCATTTTCAACCATTCAACCGAAAATTTCTATTCGAAAAACGCAAAACCTACCACTGAATCGCCGTTGTATTTGGGGTATTCTAGGTTTTAAATGACCGTGAATAGTAACTACAATAACTTCCTATAGATACAACTCAAAGGATAGGATGGGAGCTTTGTTACGGTCAAATTAATGAATGAGTAAAATCCACACATAGATTCCGCCGATTCACAAATGCGCATTTTTATCTTCCTCATATTCAAAAAACAGCAATTCAATCGATATGAAATCTAATTTGTTGTTAGAAAACGACTACACACAGGCGCATACATAACGAAATTCAACTGAAAGTTCCTGAGACTGCACATTTGATTTTTTTTCCATGTGGTACAATCCTCACAAACTTATGCAGAAGTCTCACTGTGAAGACCGTGCAACCAACTACCAAGTTTGAGTTCTCTTAGATAGGCTACCGAGAAAAAATTCACAAATCGCATTTGAAAACTGAACCTGGATCTCTATAGATAAATTGTATTTATATAGGTATTTCATCTGCACAATAGATAATAGGTCTTCATTGAACATTTACTGACTGAATGTACAAACGAAATATGATGGAAAGTTTGCACGTTCAGGCATTTTGAAGTTTCTTTATATTTCTAAAGATACAAATATAACAGAATTCTGTGGAAGTTTGCGCCTTGGCTTCGTACATCTAAATCTACTATCAAGTTTCCACCTGATCTCCTTCAAAAATTAGAGCACATACAGCCAGAGTGACAGAATTGAATTCGAATTTGGAAAATTATTGGCAGTTGAGTCAAACGATTACGCATTTGTTCTAGAGAACAAGAAGGTAAATATACAAAAACTAAGCTATTTATCCTATGTTTCGGTACCATCCATTACCAAATTCAACACAAATCAGTGCAAGTTAGTTATTTACATGAGGTAAATCGTAATCATTGAATAATATAGAAGATTTCATATAAAAAAATTGATAAAAAGCCAACTGCTAAACATCCGTTTGAGTATATATATATATGTTACACTCAAACACCGAAAACGCTCACTGAGCGAAATAAACGACCACAACGCGTTGTGGACGGTTCTCAATAACCAAACACCGAAATATCATCATTAATCGCGTTGTGGCCGGCCCATTGCGTCCACAACGCGTTCTGGACAATCTTTAAACAGCCAGAACAATTTCTGGCAATATTCAAACAACCACAACCTGTCTGAAAGCTTGGGGAGGGGTTAACGAATCACGTGTTCCAGTCCAGACTTGTCAGTGTGATCCCAACTGTTATCGAGTAAGGTGCGTTTTATCTGTTATCGAGTAAGGTGCGTTTTATGTTCCTAGGTTCCTAGTATACCTATCATAACCTAAAGGCTAAAATGAGAGATGCGTTTATTGAAAAAATTAAAACTATCGTCGACAACAGCGATTATTTCACAAACGAACGGTATGAAGAGGTCGTCCGAGAGGTAAAAGAAGCCAAACGTTTGAGAGACAGCAAAATGCCGTTGTCTGCCAAGCAATATAGAAGACTAAAGAGAAACGATATCATAACAATTGGGGAACATGAAAAATTAATTGCTAAAAACAAAGGAACACGAGATGAAAGCTTTCGATATTACTGTAAAACAGAGGATCTTTTTGGCATTATTGAAGCTGCACACATAGCAACTGGACACAAACGAACTAGAGGTAAGTATAATCATCTAATTTCATTAGTGATGTCGGAAAACCCAACCTAATTTCAATGTAATCCTTATGGAACACACATAGTATTTGCGGACACCGGTTATGATAAAATAAAACAACTTGTTTATTTGTTTTTTAGTCTTGGAGGCTGAAATCAAGAAAAAATACTGCAATGTTACTAGAACAGCTATACAAGTTTATTTGTCTCTTTGCGAACAATGTCAAGGAAAAAAGAAAATAAGGAAAAAGGGGTTAGTTGTCGCACCAATTTTATCAGATCACATGAACTCCAGATGTCAAGTGGATTTGAACGATATGCAGAGTGAACCCGATCGAGACTACCGTTTTATATTAAACTATCAAGACCACCTCACAAAATTGACCATTTTGAAACCACTTAAATCAAAAACCGCTGAAGAAGTTGCGTATGTCGTGGTAGACATTTTTTGCATGTTCGGTGCTCCGTTTATTCTACAAAGCGACAACGGAAGAGAATTTTCCAATAGGATTAAAGAAGAGTTAAAGGATTTGTGGCCAGGTCTTAAACTTGTACACGGAAAGCCCCGTCATTCACAAAGCCAAGGATCTGTAGAACGATCTAATCAGGATGTAAGAGATATGTTGGTAGCTTGGATGCTTGACAATAATACCAAACAGTGGTCAGACGGTTTACGGTTTATTCAGAGTAAAAAAAATCGAGCCCTACACGAAGGGATTAAAAAAAGCCCTTACGAAGCTATGTTTGGTAGCAAGCATAGAATCGGACTGGCAGACTCCTCCCTGGAAAGTGAAGTATATGATTCTTTGAAAACTGAAGAAGATTTGGAGAAAATGTTAGAAAGGATGACATGTGAAACAGAACAGCAGAATGAAGAGATAGTGACAAATGCAGAACCCAATCCTGTTGCGACAAATGCAGAACCCAATCCCGTTGCATGTTACACTTGTGAAGGATTTGGAATTACCCAACCCTGTACAATATGCGGTTTAAACGTACACATAAAGTGCGGTCTTGAAAATGAAGGAGAAGTCACATGCAACCTTTGCTTTCGAAGTGATACAATTAAAGTGCAACGCGAGGACGCAAAAGCCGGATTGGAAAAGCAAGCTGAAAAAATGCTGACTTTGTCCCGAGTAAAACTACCCCCTGCTGAAATTGGTCAAAATATTGTAGTAAAAGTTCCGGATGTCGACAGGGGGCGTCTTGCTCCTAGAAGTGTTCTAGCTGTGGTCTTAAACGTTAATGAGTCCAGCTTGTATAAGTTGGGAACCAAAGACGGTGCACTGGAAAGACTTTATAGTCGTAATGAATTTATCTTTGCGGATTCAAATTTTATAAATTTATCAGATGTCCCGAGTTGCTCTATAAATTTGAGAAAAGCTTCCGTTCTTTCGTCTGGATCAAGACAAGGTTTTGTTAAGTGCAATTGTAAGCGTTATTGTAACACAAAAGGGTGCAACTGCAAGGCCAATAAGGTGTTGTGCAAGTCGAAATGTCATGATAATATCGCCTGCAAAAATAAGTAAATAGACAATTATAATGTCCTTTTAACTAGGTATCTGTTTCGCGTTTAATCTGGTATACCTATATTCGACCTTTTAAATATTTTAACATTTTATTTCATTTGTGTTTTATGTTTGTACTTAGGTTTCCAACTTAGATCATATTATATTATATTATTATTATAGTATATTATATTATTATATTATATGATCTAAGGTTTCCAACCCTTTGATCATTTTTTCTTTGTTAACCCTGTTCCATATTAAAATATAATCGGTTTACATGCGTCTTTTATTCTAAATGCGTTGTGGTTGTTTGGATATTGCCAGAACGCGTTCTGGCTGTTTAAAGATTGTCCAGAACGCGTTGTGGACGCAATGGACCGGCCACAACGCGATTAATGATGATATTTCGGTGTTTGGTTATTGAGAACCGTCCACAACGCGTTGTGGCCGTTTATTTCGCTCAGTGAGCGTTTTCGGTGTTTGAGTGTAACATATAAATATGAATTTCAGATTGAAAACCTTGTTTTTAAAAAACAATTTATTCTGAATACAATGGTATACGACTAATGCGTCTAAGCTCTAACTAACTTCTTCCTGTTGTATAAACAGGTGCAATACAATTCATAAGATACTCTTATCTCAATACTGAAACGAATAACAATGATTCATTGCTGAGTTGCAATAAAATGCATTCTGATATACTGATCTTATGGGATGAAGGAAAGGATCCATTTATTTAATAAGGGTTAATATTATTCAATTATATACACATTGAACGTATTGATAGCCAATACATACATACTATATATAAAAATAGCCAATTGCTCTTATATACAGTATATTCAAATGTCCAATTTGCGTAAAACTACAGAATGCATAAATATCCACAACAAAAATTTTTACTGTCATATTCAACAACATATCGCTGGACCCATCATCCTCCCTTTTCAAATTTAGGGGGTTTGGATGGCCGCGTAGAGCGAAGAAATGATATGTTTATAACTTTTAAGTGGAAAAGATTTTTCCCACATAAAAAGAATAGAGAGATTCGACCAATTTTAAGATTCTTTATTTTTCCACTTTAAGAGGTCGGATTTATTGTTCGTTATTCTTACAACTAAAGTTGAGTATCATCTGTGACAAATGAGTCTCGAGATCAACCTGTCACAAATGGACACTTAAAAGTCATTCATACTTTCCTACACAGCATGTTTCCAGGGACACCTGTGGTCTGTCTCAGAGATTAATCTCAAGACTTGCCCTTCCTATTAAAGGTTCACTTGACAATATGTGAACGACTACTACATATTTTGATCTGGTCAGACTCAGACAGTACTAAGACTGACTGACTTCGGTTGCTTCATATCATCCGATATTTTCAGCTAAAATTCATCTATTGATAGATATTATAATTCATCTACACAGAATCATCTCAATCGTGAAATCATCTCAAATTGACACAGATCAGGAAAAGTGGAACTTATTGAGTCATTTCTCATGAGTAATCAAACTCATACCATCTTCTAATCATCTCCATCTGCAGCTGAAAGTAACATTCAACATTTTTTTTCCACATTAATCTGTCCCTGTAATCCGGTTACTTCTGAATACTAGCTCCATCATCTTCAGTCTTCGAAGCATCATGTTACATCGTGCTGAGAACATTTTTCGTTTTCGTAATCTGTGACCTATTGAAATTATCAATCGGAATTAATATCCAATTTACGGTATGAATAATTCATCCCGAGCTTATAAGGTCTGATCATTTTCCAGAACTATTCTGCAGAATTACAGGCGGAGCTTTATGATTTTCGATGAGAAAAAAATCAAAATGGGCAGAATTACAAAATGCAAAGAACCCGACTGCTTCTAAAATATTTTGCTGAAATTCAATAAAAACATACAGATTTTTCTGTTACACATTTCATAATATATTTCGATATTGATATCTTACGATATACTTTTATTCTTCAACGTTCAACGTATGAATGACAAATTTAATTATTTCATCAACTGACATACGATGATCGAAGTAAAGGACTTGAGTGAACGATAACATAATAAACTACAATACATAAATACTAGACACAGTAGCTAGTAGTTTTTCGACGTGTCCGGTATTCTACCGTGTTTTGCTTACTTTAGAGTTCATTTTCGAGCCTTTGTGTTGTTCTCTGAGTTGAAATTTTGGTATACCGAAGTGTTTGTAATATTCGTTATTCGATTTGATTGTTTCCGACTGAAATTTTTAATTGTGGTAATTTGAAATGGCATCTTCCCGAAATGACTATTGTTGTGTGCCTCAACTCAATGTTATTCATGGTCAAAAAAAAAGTTAGGATCATGTACTGCCTTAGGTTATCATTTTTTCCGAAGCCAAATGAAAGTAAAGGTAATTTGGAAACAGCTTTTTGCAGGGAACTCGTTAGTAAAGAAAGGACTGGATTTGGAACATTGGAAAACAGGTCGCGAAGTACAGGGGAGTATTTTCTGCATTTCTGTGAAGTTGATTATTTTCATGAAGGTAAATTACAATGCATTCTTTTCGGAACAACTTCATGTCTATATATTTTCAGTCAAATAAAGAGAATTTCGATGAAGAATGCTACCGAGCATTTCTACAGCTACGCTACCTACTTTACATACTACACAAAATGAAATTCAAAGAGAACGATCTGTTATAGTTGATAAAAACTGAAGGTATTTATATGAATACAGTAATATTTTTCATTTGTATATGAGTAGTTGAACCAGCTGTGAAATTTTTCATTTTGCTTGTATCTTGAGCTGCTGTGATATGAAAAGAAAATCATTTATATGTCTAGCTGTTTCCCTTCCTTTCGAAATACGATGCAGAGAAACTAAAGCAGAAAGGCTTTATTTTCATCTTATTGATTCCGTCGTTCGCAAACAAAGAGATCGAGTCATATCATTCGGAGTAATACTAGATTAAACACATAATATGGCCTGCATTCAGTACTTCTTCATATTATCAAGAGTCCTTGAATAACTCATTGAGGCGCCTATTCTTCCAGAAATACAAGTAAACTCAGATATTGCTTCATTTTGATCTATCAAGCAAGAGACACAAAAATAAAATCGAAAATATTCTCCAGGAATAATCTGGAGCACGATTCCATATCGTGATCCAAACGAAAAATTCCTTCTCAAAAAATCTGACACAAAATTATAATGATTCCCTTAAATATTGTACTCTGCTCAATAAATATTCTTTCTCCACCACGTGACCACATTTCTACGGTTTGTTTACATAAAAATACAAGCTTGGAGAGATTCCAAATTTAACCGTTAGGGCACTGGCATCTTCGCAGAAGTTCCCAAGAGGAGTGCGCGCTAGCGCCCTCTGCACATTGACTGACGCGGGCTACGATCTGGTAAAGAATTCAAGCCACAAGGGCGCGCTTTAATAACTCATGGTCCTAGCACAAATAGAACTTACTGCAAATAAGTCACTTAATTTTTTTTGAAACACGTACAATAAACAATCCAAAGCATTATACAGATACAAAGACAAACCCGTTGTTGTGATCAATTGTGATTATGTCGAAATGTAGTATGTGGACCAGAGGGATGAAACTTCTATGCGAATCTTGGAAACAAGAAACGTCAAACGACGCCAACAATGCACGGTATAAGCTTTGATCCGCATAATCAAGCCAATCAGCGTTGAGAATTTAAAACATTCTTAACCTGAAACAGTACATAATAATTAATTAATAATATGACAGACCTGGTCTATGACGATGTATTGATTTCAGGTAATAGTTGATGTAAATAATTCGTCTGGTAGTTTTCTCCTTTTATTTTTGAGTTTATTAGTATGTCAGGAATTACAATTATTCTGTTTACGATTTGATCAAATTCATATCCCAAATTCTACCCAATGGAAAATATGGACATCACCGAATCAGATTCTTTCGAAAGAACGATCCCAATTATTGTCTTAGAAGAAACTGCTCTTTTAGTCCAAGGAAAAACTGATTATATGATTACGTCCAAATGTTATTTCTTGTCTTTTAAAGTATGAAAGTCAAGAGGACCATGCATTTGTATGCTTCCAAAACACTGCCTAAGGTTCAAAGTCATGGAAACATTATTGATGGTTTAAACAACAATCATCAACATGATGCAGAAGTTGAAAAAGTCACTGTGTATCCTTCAACATCAAAACAGACTTTTTCTGAAAGGGAGTTTCAGGTGCTATCTGATATGTGGGGCTTCAGATAGCACTGAGGAGATCTTGTTTTGGAACAGGTTTAAAAAGTTATTTGGAATCTTATTCATTTTAGCAGCAAAAAATCAGGATTCTATGTAAAAAATCCAAAAGAATATATTTTCAAAATTATTTTAACTAAATTCAGTGTTGTGGAATGAACGTATTCAATTCATTGCTATATTCAGATGGCAGATTTGAGTTCATTAAAGCAAATTCAAGAGAAGTACTAAGTTGTGGGAGTACCTCAGATTTTTTTTCCATCACTCAGAGATTCACAAACCGTTAAGAAATCAATACAACTTCTATATCGGCTTCTTTAACCTGTTTCAGATCATTTTGAGCTCTAAGTTGATTGAATGGACGATTTAGATAAATATTGTGCTCTCATATTTGATGCGATATCCTTGAGTTCAGGTTTTTTTCTGGGAGCTCTATAGATTGAAACTTAGACTTGATTGATAAGACTCATACATTTTTCTTGTGTCAAACTCCAACTCACCACATGGAATGCTGAAAACCAGGTACCTGAGGAATTATTTTTAAAAGAACCTATGTTTTATTAGGATCATCATGTATTTTATTGATAATTAATTGAAGAGATGATTCATTTTGTTATTTTGAGTTGATCTTCATATTATGTAGGTATTTCCCAAGTGATAAATTAGTAAATTAGTCAGGGTTTTGAATACCATGGACCTTTAGATAATGAGGAATTTCATGTAATATATTTGCTTGATGAAAGTATTCCATAAATATGAAGGTAAAAACCTCTTCCGGTCCGTAAATAGTTTGTCAAATTTGACTACTAACTGTTTTCTCTGAAATTCTGTGGGAAAAGGTTCATAACTATTTTTCGTTTTAAAATGTTATGTGCAATCCCTTGAAGACGTATTTGGAATACACTACGGAAACACCTGCATATATTTATTATTCGAAGCACTGAAAACTTCCTACACTATTGTAGTTGGGTTTCATAACTTCATGATTATGTGTTCAATGAAGCTAAAACTATTGTTTTGTAACAATGTCCAGAAAGCCGAAATCAATTTCACACATTTTCGAGTAAGTCACTCATTATTCAAATAAAATCTTTTCTATTTATAAGGAAGCAATTATTAAATGTGAAATTTTATTTCATGAATCTATAATTTCGTTCAATTTTAAAATATAATATAGTATATACCCTACTGTTAAATAATTCGAAAAATCAGTTTCCCGCCGTAATTCGAAATTCTTCCCGCCATGACACCAAAAAATGGCGGACACTTTGTTTCTCTGGTTTAGTAGGGAGTTAGCACTTCTTATATATTTGTATTCTGTGATGTGGACTGAGTGAGGGAGAGACTCATAAGTGGGGAATACATTGTTCACAGCAGCTGTTCTTACCACACCTCATTGATAATTTCAACTACTTACGACCTGTTTGAAATTAAGAAAATAACATTATTTCAGTGGCTGCTGAATGATTTCCTTCAAAATGCATCATTTTAAATTTCTTTTTTCCTCATGTCAGGCTCAAATCCTCAGATTATTGATTATAATATAGATTTAATTATACTCTTCCCATCTATGATGGAGTGTCGCATACCAAACTGTGTGAATATAGTTTTTTTTCTACGGTGAACGATTCGTTATGATATGACATAAGGTAAGCTGCAGACTGCGTATCACATAATCACTCTTTGGTCGAATGATGTGTCTTCGGAATCAATGCACTTAAAAAGTTTTCTCATCTACTTCGAGGCTTTTACGGCTGACAAGATAATAATGATTCTGTGATATTGTTCTGGAAACGCCTTCGTATGTACATCAAACCTATATCAGTGGAGGAAGGACACCAAAAATATGAAAACTAGAAGTACGGCATAATTAATGTTTGCACTTACATGTCACGCCTTTTTCGAGATCTTCATAATAGCCACAAATTGCGAGTTGTTGAAGCACTGAGTTTGGTAAACGACCTATCTGGTCAACGCGTCGAAGTCGAGCCGAAATCAGTTCCACGTCTTTCACGTTCCGATCACATGGTCTGAAAAGAAAAGATGTTATGAAAGAAACATTCAGGGGTTAAAGTTTCAATGAGAATATTATATCATCGAACATCTCAGAAACATTTGAAAATAATATTTCAGATAGGAAAAATACGAAATGATTCAAAAACACAGAAGAATGTCTTCAGAGCGAAAAATACCTCGAATATAACGGAGTGACTTTTGGAGGCCAGAGTTTGTTTTTCTCGAAAAAATTTTTTTGTGCGCAATGCTGGCACTTTTTATATTCACTAATTTTCGGGAAAATAAAACTGAAATGGAGTGAAAAATGGAAGAACAACTAACATTGCGCATTTTCACAAAAGAATTGAGTGGATCACAAAAAAAAATTGAAAAGATAAGCAGTGAATTCTGCAGAACAACAATACAACTCCTATAATCGTAGAAATTTCTCCGAATTCTAATAATTCCTGTGGATATTGGCAACATCAAAGCATGAAGACCGCGTGCAGGGGCCCGACCTTGAAATATTAACAAGGTTAAATGAAACTTGAATGTGGCTGTGTCACTTAGACGTAATTTACCACCACGTGGTATTGTTTGCTCTCAGTGAACATCCTTTTTATTGTAATGAAAATTATTCGACATATAAAATCTTTTCACCCATTAACGACAACAATACAGTGATAATTGCATTCTGTGCAATTATCAGCCACTATGAATATACGATTGAATTTGTCAACTATCAAAGCATTTTTCTGTCGAATATCCTCAACTCCGGCCTCTCATCAATGAACTGCGGATATTACCACTGATAATGAATTGAGGCTTCGTCATCTCTGCGATCCCCTACTCTCAATAAAAATGATTATAATGTAGATTCGAATATGTCAATACACAATCAAAAATAATCGTGAATACAATGGGAATACATTTAGAAACTCGATATTTCTAGAAACTCGCGAATTGGTAAAATCCTACACAGAGAAGAAGGTTCTCTCAAAGGAATTCGTGAACTCATTAATTTAAGAGAATGCTAAGTATTCTTGAATGGATCCAATTAAGTATTACTTTGATTTTACACTTGACCCATGTGAACAATGGTCCTCTTGATTCGAGCGGAATCACATTTGATCCAAATAAGAAATCATATAAAATTATTGGATATGTCTGCTATATTTTTTCCATATTTTCATTCTGAAAGACTATGTATGGCCTTGATAGTAAGATTTCTCGGTATTGTATTCTAAATATTTTTCTAGAAGATTTCGAATTCTTTTACCAGGAGATTATAATATCAAACTGAATGGATTTGTGAACACTGATTTTCATTCCACGTTTGGTTTTTTTATGAACTTCATCGAGGCTTGTAAGAACACAAATCTAAATACAACTCAGAATGAACCCCAAATTAAAAAGGCGGATCAAATCTCAAAAAAGGACAATAACAAAGTTATCAAACACTATATTGTTATATCCCACACACCTCAATGAGAGCAACAAAAATATGCGAGCGTGAGAACAAGAAATCATTTACATTGGATACAATCCCACAGCTCAGAAATATGAGTAACGAAAACATTTCAAAATGTAGAATATTACATAAAAATCGCGAAATAGCAAGAAGCCACATTGTTATTCTGATTATCTGATCTATTAACAGGTTCCAGCGACACCTTTACCAATTGGTACAGAACAATACATATGTGTTATAAAGTTTTCTACTTCTGACAAGCTGTAAGAAAAAAAAAATATAAAAACTATCATGTACAACCTGAGCAGGTCACGATTCCAGGTCTCTGAACAAATTTACATTAGATTTAATGTATCAGTGCTAAAGTTCACAGTGTCATTCTTAAGTTCATTTATCAATGGCATCTCAGCTATAGGCAACTTTCAAGTCTTGCTTGACTATGCAACACTTCAAGATTATTAAAGTCAAAATTATGTCCAGTTGACAAATGGTTTGAACTTAATGCAGTCTTTCCTCTCCTGACAATTTTCACTATTCCACAATCATATATGAGTTGTTTCACCCTCAAATCCACAATCTCTTCTTTGTAATCCCTATTTATCTGTTTTCACAGTTACCACACGCAATCGAGTATACCACCCCCGATCTTTGGATAGTGGGTCTGGGATCTTTCAATCTGGAGAACGAAATATTATTTGTCCGTCCGTATTGGACAATCTTGGTATCTTATTTTTTCAATATCTTGCGAAGTGTGCTCCTCCTCCTAGTGGAATCATCATGATGTACCGGTTGTTGTTCATTGAGAACGGTACTAACAATAATTTCAGGAAAATCATTCATCTTAGCCAACTTCATAATCAGCTCAGAATTTTTTTCTTTGAACTGCAGATGTGAAAAATTTTCAGCTCTATGTTTAAGAGCCTTAAGTATCCAAATCTTCAGAAAACTCAGGATGACCAGACTTGAAATGTATGATCGTCCCCGAACTCGAAAGTTTTTGGTACCAATCCGTCTTTATAAAATTATTGTTATCTCGCATCGGTGGTATAAGTAGAGAATGTAGTGTTTCATTCACCTCACTTTCGAAGGTTAATTGCAGGTTTTGGTTATAGGAGTTAAAAGCATTCGAAACCGCATTATCAAACTCCTCAGGAATTGATATGGAGATATCATCTACGTAAATGCACAAGACAGGCGGCGTGAAAGCATTAGGAGTACATTCACTAGAAATTCATGCATTCATGCAGAGATCCGTAAACACAGGGGACGCGGGAATACTTATAGCACCCCAACTGAAAATTGTACAAAAATCTTTGATCGATAATATAGCTACAGATGTTTTCATCGGTAACAGCCCATTCACATAACATAACATCCAATCAAATCTATTAGACACCCCGGCAGTAACATTAGATATAGCCGTACAAAAGATGGAAAATTATATTTCCAGAAAATCGCAATTAGACATGAGGACTTGGAATGTTGCTCTGCCGTCAGATTCAAATCAACCACAGTCATTTGATTTCATTCATTCACCATTATATCCAACTAATCATCAGATGCAAAATTTTTATTGTTCGAGCAAGATTTTAGTAATTCTTTCAACCAAGCAAATGTTCTCGAACCACAACATTATTTTTCACCTCGAAATCATCCAACGCCTATATCTACTACGACTCATAATTTTTCATTAGGAAACAGGTCAATGCCTGGATGGATTAGTAATTCTAATAATAATTCATCACTGAAACATAGGTTTCCGAACGATTATGAAAGGAGTCATCCTCAAAAGTAGAGGAACATAATAATGAACAACTAGTAGAGCCTTCGCTTGGATATGAAATGGAAGATGATGTTCTAGGAAATAAAGAAAATTTCACGACAACACCCATACTAATAATCGATTTAAATAATTTGAAAACTTATTTTTATGATAATCGTATACCATACATTGAACTTGAATATCCTAGGATTCAATTTCACCGCATGGACATGACCTTAGTCAATGGAAAGTTTTTTTCCCTTCAGACTCGTTCGGTTCGAGTAGGTATTTTCCATTCCAAATTCATTAATTCCATACACCATGCGATGGTATCCTTTGATTTGAATTCTTGCGGAAAAATAACCTCATTGTTGATTTGAAGCAAAATCTGTTAGTTGGATAAAATTGTAGTATCCTCTTCAAATTTGAAAAGATCTAAAATACAAAGTAGATTTCAGACAAAAGTCAGAACGCCCTCTCAGAAGTAAAACAGAATATTCTTTCCAAAAACGAAGTTCCAATTCATGCTAAAATTGATAAACGTCCTGAAATGCATGAGAGAGAAGTTGAAAGATTGGATACAGAGATTATGCACTCTTCTGACTCCACTTGATCGTTTCATGTTAGTGATCAAAATTAATGCCGATCAATCAGATAATGAAGAAAACGGACAAAATCAATTTTGACCACGGATTCTTCATCAGTGAGTTCATCCTAGTCGTTTGAGATCAATTTCGGCTCAAAATTCGAAAATTACAGACATCGCGACGAAATGATAACGCGCTGTTCCCCAGAACAAGCGCGTAAAAGCATCTTAACACAACATCTAAGAGAGGAACAAAGGCTCCTAAATATCAGCAGAAAAATTGCAAAAAATCTTCTTGAGTCTTTGAATGCTGAGGATTAAAGTATTCACAATGCATACTTCAATACCATACGAAAAAATGAACAAAATGTTTCAGTCAATCAAAATGAATTTCAACAAAATTTTGTAGTAAATTACCCTTGACACATTTAACGGATATGATAATTATTCAAAAATGCACTTTTGTTTGTGGTAAACGTGGCTTATGAATTATATAACCTTCATAAATTGTATTGAGTACTATTGTCATTCACTATTTTAGCCTCGAAAGAGAACCACGATTGGTTCATAACATTGGCAATGCATTAGGAGATAAAAGTTGTTTAAATTCCTGAAAATTTATTATTTTGAGGCTTAAGTGTTCTTTTCGGATATTCACTCCTTTATGTTTCCTTAAAAATTCTCAAATAAAGGGGTTTCGGATAATTAAGAAGAAGATAAATCGGACACCTCCGGTTCGTTAAGATATCATGCCATGGAGCTTCCTCGTCTTCCCCATAATTTCCTGTCAGGGCGAAAAGAAAAACATTCACTGCAATAACCCTGAAGGAAGAATTCGTTCTAGAGAAATGAGTTTTCTTTCCTGCCTTAGTTGGTAATGATTTACTTTGTACCTTCCCAGTTTATTGATTTTTCAGGCTTTCAGCAAATTTTACATATCATTTGTACTCCATATTCTTTTATTGAAAGGTTAGGTTATGTAATAATAATATAATATACTAAAAAACTATTTTTCGATCAGTCCATTGAAAAATTCTAGAATCGAACGTGAATTCAGCAGCTTTCGCCCGCATGTTTAAATTTGTTGCCAAAGAGGTCATATTCTCACGTATTGAGGACGTCAAACATACTTTTACTGCATGATGAAAATGTTTGGCGATCTCATCTCTAATTATATCATCTTCACGAAACTATGCATGAACATTGAAGCTTTCATTTGACAACCATGTACCAACTGAATTCCAATTCGATCCAATCAACATTTTTGGAAATATTGGGAAGATAAAATTTCAAATGGTTTTATCTACAGAACCATTGGGCGGATTTAACACCTTCACGAATTTCATCTTCGTTATAAAGATCCAAAGGAGAACGACCGTAAAAATTCTGATAGAATTGACATAGAAATTTTTGTCAAATTCTATTTTAATCTGCATCAACAACTATTCACCAAATTTAATCATGATCGAATGAATTTTTGGTTAGTTATTTAGAAATTAAATTTAAATATCTCCGAGAATTATAACCATATCAAACTGAAATTTGGCGTTCGAAAGTTTTTTGAATTCACTTACAGTACGAGCTCAACAAAATTTTGCAAAAAGTTGCGCCTCGTTATGCTCCAACTAGCTGGCAAGATCCAATTCAAGAGGTCTGAAATAGTTTCTGTAATAATAACGAAGTCAACCATCGCATCATTGAAATGCAACATAATCGAGACTACGGACGTCCGGACCGAATTGATTTTGACACCGGATTAGACATCAGTGAGCCCTAACGTGAAGTCAGGAGAGTTTGCGATTACAATTAATCTCTCTTGTCTTTTCGTTCAAGTGATCCTATTAGTCTATCGGAGATCTCGAATGTATGTTGTTCCGCGTTTTCAACCTATGCAGTTCTTTTGTTCACATTTTCTTCTGATGGCTCCTGTTTGCCTATATTTTCTCACAAATGCAATATTATTATGCAGTTTTTCATTTCTGTTTTTTGTTAATCGATATAATTTCAGATATTTAATATCTCAATGCATTGTATGTTCTGAAAACGGTTCTTATATTGCACTCGAAACCGTCACTTCCAATTTTTTTGAGATGCTCTTGAACATTAGGAGTCACATTCAGTTTTGTCCACTTTTCAATAAACCAAATTAGTTTCGTTAGAAAGAAGGGTGAATTATGAAATCTACTTAATTATGAGATTGAGAAGTCTGATTCATGCTGCGAAAGGTTACATTTTTTTAATTTTATTACTAGATGATCATAAGGCAATGCTTTCTGTATATTTGTATTTTAAAATTAGTATATGACTTCTCATGAAGTAGCGATTTCCACATAAAAATAATTTTTTTACTTGCCAATATGGAAAGAGAAAATTCACGAGAAGTCAGAAAAATAGATTTCCATCGTATCGAATCTGTATCCAGAAAATCCGCCACATTCACCAGACATTATGCCTTCCGACTATCATCTGTCCCGGTCAATAGCCCATGCTATGTCAAAAGGTTTACGGTTCACATCTTAAACTGATAAAAATTTGGTTGATTCGTGAATAGCCCCAAAAAATAAGGCGTCCTCCAGACATGCTATCTGAATGCTGCATGACAGATGGGAAAAAAAAGAAAAAACATCAGTATGATGTTGGAATCAGATAATTTGAAAATAAAAATCAAAGAGTCCTCGTGCATTTTGTTAAATGGGGAGAGTAATTTTGCTCATTGTTCGGTAGAAATTGACCCTATTTGGCTGAATTTACTTAAATAAGTGGTAGAATTAAAAAATTTTCAAACCAAATAAATCTTTGTTGTTATGTTCTCTCAAAACTGTCAATGTGACAAAAGTCTCAAATTGAAAAAAAATAATTCTTGAAATTGTCTGATGAAAGAGTCAGATTTGTACTCTGAAACGTCACAGTTCGTTTTCTTTAACGTTTGTTTTGTTTCTGTATGGTTCCTTAGGCAATCTTTTCTGCAAGAAACTGCCCTTCACAAATAGTTTGATACTGCAATCCGCAAGGGCGTTTTTCATGAAAAAAATAATTTTTATCTTATTTTCAATAGTTCTATTTCAGATATTGGCAGTAAAAACCCCATAAAAACCTAAAAAATAATGCAAAATCATCCAAAATAAGCTTCAATCGATACGAAGAGATGCATATCTGCATCAAAATAATCAAAAAAGAATGAATCAGATTAAAGAATATTTCTCATTGAACAAACTTCATTGGGAAAATAACTATTGTTCGGAGTCACTGAAAAAATAATAAAACACTGGAATCACCTGAAGAGTTTATTCAACATTCGTTAGAAATTCACATAAATCATGGGTTATAGATAAAAAATGTTTAAAGAACATCTCCATCGCTCTGACAATATTGAAAAACTTATACCGTCGAATTATGTGTATCCTTCTTTAATTTTTGGGATATCCCCACCAACACAGGGTTGTATGGCTTGTTTTTTCTAATTCAGAAACGGAATCCACTTCCAATGTTGATCCCCCAAGGTATGAATTTCGTTGGAAAGAATTTTTCTGTATGGTATTTCTTCACCATTCTTGGTTGGATTGGTCAATCACTGAAGTTCATTGTTCCGATCAATTTTTGACATTGTCCCAATGTAAAATACATCATAGTAATGTCCATACAGTTAATCACCTGTAGGGATTGATATCAGGGTCAGTATTATTATCTATGTGGAAGCAACAAGTAACATTCAATAAATATTTTATGAGAATAAATCCATAACTTAACAGCAACCAATACAACGTGGTGGTGAATTACTGCTAGGCAACACAGGCACATTCAAATTTCATTAAACCTCGTTAATATCTCAAGGTCAGGCATCGGAGCGCCGTTTACATGTTTTAATTAAACCAATAGCCCCGTGAAATATTAGAATTCGGAGAAAACAGGTTGTCGTTCTGCAGGCTTCAGTGTGTATTTTTTGAATTTTTTTTTTTTTTTGATGTACTCAATTCTCTCGTGAGTATGCGCATTGTAAGGTATTTTTCTATTTTTTAGTCCATTTCAGTTTTTATTTTCCTGATATTTCTTGAACATAAAATGTGGCAAGATTTAGCATTCTTACGATTTCTTTCAACCATTTGCACCGAAAAAATCTCTGAAAAAACGTACTGTGGCCTCAAGATATCACCCCGTTAAATTCGATTTTTTTGTTTGCTCTTAAAAGAAGACATTTAATAATGATAAGTTATACGTGTTGCTTCTAAGATTTCTCATTCGACCCAAAAATGGATTTTATAGAATTCAGTCGAACAATATTCATTCGTTTGTTATCTCCGCATGAAAATGAAAAGTTTCCCACAAATTTTTCTTTACCAATTTTTTTATTGAAACAGTTTAGGTGTGCCATCCAAATTGAAGATCGATTATTGTAGCATTTTCCCTTGGCTTTTCGAGACAACTAAGAGTTTGGCAAACAATCGCTCAGAAATGAACTGTTACAACAAATAACAGCAGATCACGGTGTTTTCAGCACGGCCTTGAATTCAAATTTACCCAGAATGGCAAACTGACAAGTTCTAACAAAGATATATTACTAGCGAATTTCAACAAAACAACTTCGAGCGTTTCATGAATAAACGGTAATCAAAGTATTATAACAAACATTTAAAATACCCCTAAACTAACCTAACCAACGACCAAAAAGTTTGCTTTCGGTGGATCTTGATTGACGTATGTAAGGTCACTCGTGAATCATTCAGTATAAACACATTGAGTGAATTTTTTGGAAAGTCTGCGGTCCATAGACCTGGAAACCTAGTCTAAATTTCGATTCTCTAGTCACAAATAGATAAATACCTAACTGTTTATTCGGTGGTCCGGCTGAACGCGTGTGGAGCTTAAATAGCTCAGGGACGGATCCACAAAAATTGGAAATTTCTCGAATATTTATCAGATTTAATTATATTCCACGTCGACTAAATATGCGTTCAAGAGAAACTCATAAAAATAATCAACTTTTCTGAAAGAATTGAAGATACTTGAGGTGACTCAGGATAAATTTTATTTGCCTTATTCAAGCGAATTTCCTATAGTTTCATGAATCGGCCAGTCTATTGGCGAATGAAGATAAGCGCTACTCCCTCTGGTGGCTATCCGAGTAACCCGAGGTACAGACATTATCATTGACGTTATCATTGAGTTGAAAGAAATGTTAAGAAAATGAGAAACTTCATGCATTTTTCTTGGGGTTTGTGTGATTTTACAAGTGCTTCTACTGAGAAAAAGCAAACTCAAATGTCCCTTCCCATAGATTTCTACAGCCCGGTGAACAATTTGGAGTTAGGGTGAAAGAAACTTCCTTTAACTAGTCGGGCCTGAAAGTGTTGAAGAATCGATAAAAACCAACAAACAAGATTTATGAGAGTCTGTTTCCTGCATTTTACCGATGATGATCATTTTCATAGAGGTAAGCACGAATTGGTCATGAAATATTAGATCACATTCATGAAGAAAATTTTTTTCCAATCCCCTAATCCAAGCAGAGAAATTTACTTATGAGGAATGCTATGCTTTCTAGAAATCTGCTTGTTGAACTGATCATTAAGGAACAACGTCAATGTTCTAGTGATAGAACTGACTATTGAAAAAAAAGAGTCTCAACAAGGAAATGTCTGGTGATGAATACTCTTCGCTCAAAGTGCTTCTGCCGAAGAAAGCAAAGTTGTACAAGGCTTATTTATTACAGCTTTTTCAAGACCAATAATATGGGTATTGAAAAAATTATTTGTCAATCCATAATGAATAAGGCTTACGGTACAAGTAGCATAAGTTTCATGTGAATGTTTTCATTTTATTCACAATATATTGAGTATTTACTCCTTCTCTATAAAAATAGTAAAGTTGTGAGTATTTGTTTATTATTCCAAAAAGTTTGTTTTACAATACTATCTGTTTTTCAACTTTCAAGACAGCCTAAGAAATCCACCAAAGTTAATCTTGCCATTTGGATCTGAAAATAAATAATATTAAAATACTGTCTAACCTTGGAGATATCCCCGTTATATTAGAGTTGCTACACTCAATTATATTGAAGGATGATACATACCTATTTTATAAGAATGGAATATGTACTCCCAGTTATACTCTCATCAACTATAAAAGTCTGAAAAGTCTTTGAATAAAGCTACCTTTTGTGCTAGGGAGATTTGGGTATTTGGATAACCGGAGATTATTTCCTATTTGTCGACGACGATCACGTGATCGGCGTCCGCCAATAGGGTGAATCTCTCGACCAATAGGATCGACTATCAAAACAAAATCTATGTCTGTATGTAAGGTTCTAAAACTGGCCACCGTGGCGCTGCAATCGTAAATTCAGACGCCAATAGCTAGGAAACCGTTTGAAGCAGGATAAAATGGATGACTAAAGGAAATAGATCATAGTTACAGGAAAATTCACATCGACATTCATTTAATTTGGATTAATCATGTCAAGGCTACAAAAGAATGACTGTTTTCTTGTGAATTTCAAGAACCTGTATCTTTTTACTGCAGCCAAAACTGGAAAAATCATGAATGAAAAAAGTGTTTTATTTGATGAGAGGAATCATCGGTTGAAATTAATGTACAATTTAATGACTCACCCTGTTACTCATAGAATTTTGAAATCGAGGAATCTGTGATGTCACTCTTACTTATAAAGACCCAGCATGGGGGGTTTTTACATCCCAAGGAGGACGGACTTCTCGGTGAGATATCTTACAGTTTCAACATGAAAACCTGAAAGGTTCCTAAAATATATTATACTGTTCTTTGTATTCGAATTTCAGACAGATCTCGCCTGGGAATATACATGGCTACCACCAGAGCTCTCGCAGTAAGCAGTCATTGGGAATAGCCCAAACTCATCGTTACGGGGCCATTCAATTCAATTCAATTCAATTCAATTGATTCGTCCATTTATTTTCACATGTATTTATCCATTACATGTGTACATTATGTAGTTAAGAATGTCCCTTGGAAGATAGGAAATAGCTAGATAACTTGTTTTTACTCCCCACCTTTCAAAACAAAATGACAGTAATGAAGGAAATAAACAACAATCACAGAAACGTATAGGTCAAACAATTGTCATGTTTACTAGTGATACATAATTATAATAAGCAACAGCAGAAGCAGAAGAGGGGAGCAAAGCAAGTAAACAACTCTATCTCTAACATTTTCTTTCACGTCATCATAAATATACATTCATGCATGTAATAGAATTCGAAAAAAATTGAGTTTTTCAAAGTGAAATTCTTAATCTCCATTTCAAATTTCTCAATATTATCGATGTCCTTCAAATTTGAGAAGAATGGTTACTAGGCCTGCGACCAAGAAATAATATTGATTTTTGAGATTTGTGCGTCATGGGAGGAAATTTTGCATTTAAACGAGCCTACTTGATGCAGACTATTAATACAATCTAAGATTTGTCTGTGTCAGGTGTAACTTTTGGTTTTCATTTCAAACATTGTTTTCCAGTTGATTTAACAATTTGTCATTAAAGACTTAGTAGGTTGAAGACAATAAAGTATATCATAAGATATCAATGAAGAAAGATAAATTTGCTAAGGTATTACAGAGAAACCTGTATTTTTCCTGATGAATATGTGGAGTTATTACATGTATTCGGTCGTTAGTCGGTTTTGAAAGGATTTTTCAATATCTTGGCAAAATTATCGATTAATGATTCTGGTCGATAGTTATCCAACAGGCTCGAATTTCCTGACTTGGAGTCCTTTCATTGTCGTGGAATGACACCAGTCATGATTAAATTTATTATGGTGATAATAGCTCCCGTCCAAGTTAACAATTATTTTTGAGGCTTGATATGAACTCAAATATTGAAACTTCAAATACAGACTCAATAAATAGAAAAGATTTAATGGAAGGCTCAAGCAGAAAAGTTCCCAAAGGTTGTGAGCAGTTCAAGAATATTTCCATGCGATATATTCACGACATTTTAGAGGAGTCGCAAAAACGCTTCCAGTTTCCTGAGAAGTTCTAGTCGAAAAATCTATAGAACCTTTCTATGTTGCCCGGGATACATCCCCTTCAATATCCAAAACTACCACTGCGCCTGAGAGATCTTTAAAACATCTCATTTATATGCAACCTGTGTAAAACATCTGCTGATATCCTCTACTGTAACCATATAGACATAAAGACATAGAGTGCGAGAGAGAGAGAGAGACATCGCTATCAACCTCAAAATATACCTGGGTATAAAATAGTTTTGTCTCTTTTCAAGGGGACCTCTTTATTGCGGTTATTGTCATATTCATATGTCTATGACTGTAAAGTCACGGAAGCCTATCTACGCTAACTTAGCCTCATAACTTGCTTAATTGAGATGTTTTGTAGTTTTCAGTATCCTTAGCTGTTAAACTTATACTTTTTTGATGAAATGTCTCACTGTTATGAGCAAGACACTGTCGTTTACTAGAGACTTAACCATTACCGTATATCTCATTTCTGAAATATATATACTCGTATATCGTGAGAAATTGCGACCACCTACTAGCAAGATTTAAAATTCATCAGGTTATACTCAAATCCTGAAAAAACAGCTGAACTGGAGTGTCAGAGCTCTTGACCCTATGCCAGTGCTTTGCATCAAAGTCATTATTACTGATATTGATAAGCAGCGTAGTTGGCATGAAAGGGTGGAGTGCCATCGATATCGTTAATTATTGCATTACTTATGCCAGAGTAAATATGGTTTACTATTGCGAGTAATTTAAACGTTATTTCATTGTGGATAACCAACTATCATACCATCGGATCCATTATCTAGAGCCGCAGCATTTTCAAAATACCAACCATGCACAGAGGAAGCCGCATACGCTCATTGTGGAAGTTCAACACGGTTATGGTATGTCAACGTTACACTTACTCTGAAAGGAATCATTTTATTTCCGCTCAAGGTTTCAACTGGAATTGAATCAACAATAAACTGAATATTGTCAAAAAATTAAGAAATTTTAGTGGCAAAACGGATTTGATCGAACTGTATCGAAAGGCTGCGTAAATGATCAGATTCTTGATACAGTATTTTATTAATGCCTAATAATGATGTCACCGGTCAAAAACAAAACAACTTTTTCCTGGAACGTGAGGATTAGGGCATGAGATTAAAGGTTTGTTCGTTGTACCTACATGAACTGCACTAATTACACTAACTCCACTGATACTGTTCGGTGTATTTTGTTGTAAATTTGCACTCTGCTCGTTGCAAAAATATTGACAGTCAGTGTTGTCACAGATGACGTGTGCAGTGCATACAGTGAGGTTATCTTCTGAGATGGTTATGCGTAAATATAATTCATAATCATCTGTGGTTGTCTCTGGATCCTGGTTGGACGAGTTTTGTTCTCTATGTGTGGTTATTTTTGGACGAAATTAATTTTCATCATATCGTTATTTGAAATAGAATTTTTGTCAGTGACGACTTTAGAAAAACTTTACGACAAATCTACATCACCTCGAAGTGGTAGCGAAAACACGACAAGCATAGAATTCTGTCATCTTGGGATTGCGTAAAATCATCTATCGTACATTTATATTCTGTGAGAATTATAGAACAGATTGAACTACATTTTAGGGCCGTATTTATAGTTGTTCCTTGAGGCTTCCTTACTGAAGGCCGCCTTGAATTTGCTTTTTTATGTTTCAATGCAAACAAACTTGTATTTGTTACCATGGAAAAGCAAATTCAAGGCGGCCTTCAGTAAGGAAGCCTCAAGGAACAACTATAAATACGGCCCTAAGTCCACTCATTCAGTTATCTGTGACTACACTCAGCTGCACTGAGAATTGGAAGTCAGTGGAGTTAGTGTAGGTAGTGTAGTTCATGCAGGTACAAGGTCATCTGAATTCTGAAACATAATTCGAATGCATTTTTCATGCTCATTTTTATAGTTTTATGAATCGGCGATTTTATAACAAGGGAACCGTCTAAGATGGAGTAGAACCAACTTCTGAAGAATGTGGGTCGTAGTTATAGAAAACATCACACCAAAATTTATTTAATTCAAAAGAGCCATATCAAAGCTACAAAAGGCAGACTGATTCTTTTTAGAAATTTCAACAGCCTGTATCTTTTCTCTGGACCCGAATCTGAAAAATAAATAAGTGTTCTATTTTACGGGAAAAATCTATGGTTGTAATAGTTTACAACTGAAAAATTCACCTTGTGGATGTTTAGAAATTCCCTGTGAATTTCTCGGAGGTTATATGAAACAACCTTCAGTATTTCCTAATTAGAAGTTCTAAAACTAATTATTATGCGAATGAAATAAGTGCCAATTTCGAGAATATCAAAAAATTTTGGGAAATTGTTAATGAAGCTACGGGTAAGACCAATAAGAAAAACATTCCAGTATAGAAAAAATAAACAAGAATGAAAATGAAGAAATTACTGACAGTTTAAAAATTGCTTATCATTTCAATTCTTACTTTTGTGGCATTGGTGCATCAGCGTTGGCGGAGAAGGTAAGAAGGGTGGCTCGCACTTCTTGTCACGGTTCCGATTTTCATACGGTTCAGGATTCTTTGTTTATATCGCCGATAACCAGAGGTGAAACAGTCGAGCATATACATGGTCTCAAGAATAGTGCGGCTCCTGGACCAGACTGTATCCAAGTACTCTCAAAAGCGTAGCGACTGAAATCTCGCAACCACTTGAAGATATCTTTAACTTGTCTATTACTGAGGGTGAATTTCCTGTGGCATTTAAGAAGAGTATAGTATGGCCCATTTAGAAAACGGGTCTCATATCTGATGTTGGAAACTACCGCCCAATAGCTGATGAGCAATATAGCAAAACTTCTCAAAAAATGCCTTGAAATCAAAATGATCGAATTTTTCAGTAGACACAATGTACTGTCGGATAGACAATAAGGTTTTAGGACGGGTTTCAGTACTAGTGATGCAATTTTGAGATCTTAATAGCTCGATCTGTGTATCTGTTGATGACGGAAAGAAAGCAGTTGCCGTATTTTAGGACTTGAAAAAGGCGTTCGACAGCGTCTCCCACGATATTTTGATCGAGTAGCTTGGCAATAATGGTATCAGAATGAAAGTTGCAGATCTTCTTCATTCATATCTGAAAAATCGTACCTAAATCGTAAAAATTGGCGATGTAACTAGTGAAGATAGTACAATAAACTACGGTGTTCCACAAGGTACCGTTTTGAGACCATTGTTATTTAATATTCATATCAATAATATATTCAAAGTGAAATTATAA
The DNA here is from genome assembly GCA_958510865.1 of Myrrha octodecimguttata. Classification (NCBI taxonomy): domain Eukaryota; kingdom Metazoa; phylum Arthropoda; class Insecta; order Coleoptera; family Coccinellidae; genus Myrrha; species Myrrha octodecimguttata. The sequence goes on from OY294060.1 coordinate 20,991,915, forward strand.
TCATGTTTCGGGATCATAGGTTATGCAGATGACAACGTGATTTTATTCAGTGATGACACGTAGGAGGCGGTGTACAGACGGGCTGAAGTTGGATTGAATATAGTTTATGCGGAAATTAGAAAATAATTATTGACACTGAACTGGTCTTAACTCAAATAAGATTAAAATTGACAGCCAAAGTGACTCCAGTTATGACTGCGATTGCGAAATTTTCGTGGAAGAAACGGACACTATAAAATACCTGGGAATCTATATCGATCGATTGCTGAGATAGGATGAGCATATTAAATATGTTATTGAATTGCTCAGGTGTTTGGTGCCAAAATTCAAACTATTCGTCGATGCTTATACTCAATCGATTTGGAGTATGGAATTGTGGGTTGGGAAGCCGCCTATAGAATGAATCTTAAAGGATTAGAAATCTTACAGAAATTTATTTTGAAAATAATAATGAAAAAGATCGTCTGTACCCGTCGCAGTTGCTATTTTTGGAAGCTGAAGTTATGACTTTGGAACAATTCTTCCGTAAAAATGCTTTGATGATGGTACATAGGCGGTGCTCGAGCTATGCTAGATATAAGCATTCTTATTCAACTAGAAGTCAGGCACACTCTGGGTTGCAGGTTCCGAGATCACTTAGAGCCATCTTGCAAAGGCATACCCTGACTGTTGGCATCGTAGATAGAGGAAAGAGAAGATGCCGCATTCCCCTTCATCCTTCACTCAATGTTTGCAGCCAACATATCTGGTGTTTGTTGTCAAATATTTTTTTACATTTCTTCACAGCGATCATTGGCGTACCCATCATTAGGTAGAAAGGGATCGGACTAGATAACGAAATGATAATATAATTGTTTGAAGAGATATATACAATGATAATATTGAGCAGTTCTTTGGTGGTATTCAACTCAAAAACTTGCTTTTCTCACGCATATTACAAAAAAATGCTTCAAGTAAGCTTCAGAATCTGATTTAGGTTGATATTTCAGACGAAACTAACAGTCTAATGAGTTTCTCTCCTGAAACCAAAATATTTTCATTGCTATGAATAAAATTCAGGAAGTGAATCGAATAAGCAACTATATTCAGATTGCTGGATAACGTCTTATATCAATGCACCCAAATAATTGAATGATTTCTAGATAAATTTGATGGTCGTATATTGTTTATTTTTGAAAAGACTATGTATAGGTATATTGAATACGGAAAATCCTCTGAGCGGATATCCAAGTAATAAAGAATACCTTTAAATATTGAACTCCTCGCTCGGCAATACAACACTTAATAAAAACCAAGTGTCGAATTCTCCGAGGAAGAGACTATGCCAACTATTCACTCTCAGCCTACAGATTCGGAAGAGATTCATAATATTATTGAAAAATTGTAAGGAAACTCCTTCCTTGGTGAAGATAAAGCCACAAGATTAGTTCATTATATTGGTGCTATGAGAAGATTTGCTGTATTTTTGAACAAGAGATCCAAGGACCTATTGAATAACTCATTAATAGCGCCACACCTTCCGTATATCATACCTTGTTAGGAAAACTTCCTTAACGACCTTTTGATCCAAAATAAAGAAAAATAATATGCTTTTTAAGGATCATAAATAAATCTTTAAATAAATAAATATTGGTATCATTTTATAGTGGATAAAATTGTATATTTCAGGAGCAGGTTCTTAAATAATGTTAACAATTTTCTCTCATTTATGCAGTCATAGTAGATAAAAGTATTTATTGGAAAGGAATCGTACATATAAATATAACAAATATAATGCCAAAAAACATACATAAGAGATGGTTTTAGAATAAATAGTTATATTATTGATGTCTGAATAATATCTGCATCCAAAATATTGACGACGTACGCCAATGGCGAGGAAAGCAAAATACTAACCTATGCACAGAACGATTATTTTCCTTTTCCGCATATTTACCACACACTACACCTTTACTGGCATAAAAAATATTCAACTACTTCGATCGAAATATCACAAATAACTGAATAAACAATTTTGACGTTTTGAAGAAATGTTAATATAAACACAGATGTTTGTCACGTTTTTCTGTGTTGTTTACTTCATCTTCTCTTTCCTCTATCTACGGTAGGCATACACGTGTTTAACACTTTGCCGGAGGAGATAAGACGTACAAATAGCCTAACAGATTTCACTTAAAAATCAAGGCTTTCATTTTGTTGGTTAAATGGTTAAATGGTGGTGACTTCCGTTCGTTTCTGCCAAAGGAGAAAATATTGGTTTGTGTATATATTGTACTATCCCAACCTTTTTGAACCCATCTACCTACACTTAAAACCCACCCGTGGCCAATACACTGTGATCGTCTAGTAAAATGAATAGGACTCTGCGTTATGTTTGCAACCCAAAATACTTTTATATTCAGAGAATGAGAGAGAAGATTGATGGGAAGTTCAGGTTAGAATAAATAAAACAACAATTTGGCTATTAGGTGCGGTTCTCTTGCAGGAGGAAAAAGAATGCCTGAGAAAAACTCCAAGCCGATATCTATTACAATGTAACATCAGGAACAATTAGCATTAAATGTGGGAGTTAATTAAGCTCTGGCAATCGATGATATCAAATTTCTAATGAATAGGATTTATTTAACAGATCCATAGTGGAAACAGTTACATCTCAGGATACCACCATCAGTGGAATAACAATATGCAGATTGCCGGGGCTAAAAGGAGTTCTAGAGCTAAGGATCATCAGTCACCATTCCACATTCGGTTCATCACAATATAAATACTCTACTTGTTAGTTGAGTGGGTGAGTTTTTTTATCGGGACCTAACCATACGGAATGTGAGTCCCTACCTCACCCATATTGCGTAACAAGAGGCTCGAACCCGCCATACGGCGTTAACCCGAGCCAGGAAAGTAGGTAGTGTCGAGCCAAAGCCTACACATTGTAGTAATTGATTATTTGAAGAATCATCAAACATAATGAAAGGGAGATGAATAACAGCTAGGTCGTGTATAATATTAGGTGAATAAATACCTTTTATCGACACCGGAATGTTTAATATTCTAGACAAGAAGCACTGACCATTCATACATAATGAAAACTGATGAAATCCTTATCGATCGTAGAAACACCTTGAACAGGATGACCGATATCAATTTAGATTACAACTTCGAAATGTACTGGTGCCACTACATAATAGTTGAGCTTTTTATAAGGGCAATCAGAATGAAAGAGCTTGTATTAATCGTAATAATGTAACAAAGACTTACTTGGTTAGAAGCAAATATTGAAAGAGTACCCTATGCCAAGATGGCTGCCTTCTAAAAACTTCCATTGTTCCTCGTAATTTCCAAGAGGGCTGTCTACACCTACTTGATTCAATTGTGAATCTCCAAGAGCTGAATAATTGCCCGCGTTCCGTTCATCTACCCTTTTAGGTTCGTTTTTTCGGCCATTGAAAAATCAACATTTTCTTCTATGATTGGGGTAATGGATGAACCGTGAATAAATGAATGAATCAATCACGATTTAGCACATAGGCGTAGTATTTAAATATAGGGAAATATTATGATTTAAAAACCGGGTACAGTACAATATAAAATAATAAAATTCAAAAATAAGAAAGAAAAAATGTGAGGATAACATAGCTGTACGGATAAGAAAAAATCTCTTAACATAATTTTCAGCTGTCAGGCACAAACCCTTAGTTTAATTGACAGCAATGTATTATCAATTTGTGAATATTAATACTTATAAATAAATGAAATGGAATTTCAACAACGAAAGAGATAAGAATCATTCAGGGATCTCTATGTATACTTGAACTAATCTGTTTTTGAGTTAAGTGAGCTATTTGATACATGGCAATGCATGTAGCTAGTGTTTTTTCCATATAATTATAGATAACAACAACAAATTTTTAGTATCGATCTTCAGCATCTCTTCAAACTGGGTTTTGATATAATCAAGTTATGGTAGTGTATCAGGCTAAAAGGCATGCATATATAAATTCAAAATGATAATTACCACAGATCTGTCATGCGCTTGACGTGACGGCATCCGTGACAACAAGTTAATTATATCTCTACAGCGTTGCTGAACCTACTGCTTTATCGATATTACTTTCGATTTCAAGACATCTCCAGATATGCCGAAAGCTAAAATTGAAATTTCATAGATATTCTCAAGAAAATAAATTCTTGAAAATGTTAAAAGATATATAAGATGTACAATTTTCATCTACCGTTATTTGAGGTGAGATAGATCATTTAAAAGAGGATTTCAACCATACCATTTCTCCATATGTTTGTGAATACAATTAATTGGTGTATAGATGTTCGCATCAGGACAGTTTTCTATATGAACTGATCAATCAGATCTCATCAGTCTTTTCTGGATATGGAGTTAAATAATTTATATGAGTTTTTGTTGTTTCGGGTCAGATTTCAGTGTGGGTGAGATTGATCAATGGCAAATTAGTGATCCGACAGCAAAATGACTAATAAGTCATTTTGCCTAGCTAATTAGCTAGGTATGATCTTCGAAATAAACATTCAATTCATGATTCAAACACTGACTTGGAGTCATCAGCTTTTGCGCGAAAATCCATTCATCCAATTCATTGCCATATTAAGCCTGACAAACGCAGCATCCCTTCCTGGAGGGAAGATTTGACGATCTTCATTTCATATGGTCCTCATGAAGTTCTGCATGATCCTTCAACCTTTCATTTTGCATTCAAATAGTATACCGGCCAAACAGCATATCGTGAACATAATTAATTTCGAAAGAAATATCCTAGTAACTCGATATTTGTAGAGTATGTTTGGACCCCAATTACGGAGGACGACTTCTTGAATAGGTGAAGTTCAGACGAATCAAGAAATTTCCCCAGTTCACGAGGCATTAGGAGGATTTAAGTCTGGTGATCTAGCGGTTCAGGTATGCGCTCCAACTCCGCCTCTCCACATTATGGAGCAGCAAATTTTTAATATGTGGATAGACAAAGGTGGAAGGTCTGTAATTCTCGAATTTTTTCTCGATAATGGTCGCTGATTTTTGTTGGGATCGTCTGATCATTGTATTGGAAAACAATTAAAATCTTCCATCGAAATAATTTTATTTCCTTAAACTATTCATTAAATTTGAATAAAAAAATTTGGCACATACCCAAGGCTTTATATTTCATAACAGTTCACAAAATTCAGTTTAGTCCGATAATAGTTTCTGGCAATTCATCAAATTCCATGTTGTTTTACTCGTTATCGTTGTTGGTAACTTGCTGAAAAATCCAACTTTGCGGCAAATTTCATGATGATCGTGTCATCAGAACAACTTGAGTAAAAGAATTCGCCCTTCAGCAAACGGAATGTTGAAATGAAGCCATCGGCAGCTGGAGACAGTAATCAGGTTCCATCAAATGAACAATAGACCAAAACGCTGCAAACAGTTCTACTCGTCACCTACGCAGCACTGCTGTATGTTGCTGTATGTTGAGTCACTACTATTACCAGGTGAATTTCTAGAACCAAGAGAGTAAACAACTATAAATTACGTCATAACAGAATTTGCAAGAGTCTTTCGAGGACAAATACAATAAATTGTGGCCAAGAACAGAACAAGATATTCACAATGAAAAACTTTCGTTCTCAATGATCAGCCACAACTTACGTCTTCGTTCGTCGCAACGTCCAAAAAGCCTGCCTTCTACTTCCGTACGATAGATCAATCCAACGTTGCGAAACGCTGTTCCTGAGCTTTCATCGTCAACTACTATATGGAAAGGAAACAACAATAACTATCGACAGAGTTGAACTGGAGTACATCATCATCTAAGAAATCATTGAATATCAATCATCCCGAATAACGGCAACTTCATTTTCCGGACCAAGAACAAGTTGGAACACATAACACGGTTTTCTTCCAACAGAAAATGAAAAGTGTGTGAAAGTTTTTGAATATTTCGATCACCAGAAGAATTACAAAAAGAATTTGTTCAGCTTCTTTGCGAAAAGAGAATACATGAATATACTCGAAATATTGCTTTTTATTTCGGAGCGCTTCGGAATGAATTTTCAATTGAATATTTGTACTATTTCACAAGTATCCTGTCGTGGAGAGTCAGAGAAAAATGCTCTACTTTTCTGTAGCTTCTGAATGAACCGCATCTAGAAGAAAATAACAGTTTTTGATGTGTTCTTCGTACTTAGAACTATCGAATATCAAATTTCATTATTGGTAACCCTCGAATGGCGCTGTTGCCATGTTGACATTCCTAAGACTTTGAGTAGTGCCGATAATTCAAAGTCAAAATCTTTATTTTCACAAGTTGTTTATATTGACACAATTTTCCCAAGCGTAGAAAGTTTCGCCTAAGCTGTAAACGGCCTGTGTGCTCAATTTTCCACCTAAACACAAAAACGGGTAGCAAATGTAACAAGGCGTGTGGACAATGGACTTAAACCAATGGAGGTGAATTACATGTAGCATACACAACTCATATAAAATTCAAGCAGAAAACGAAGACTCAAAATAGTTTGGCCGTTTTCCGAAGAACTTACTTCATTTTTGAATTGGTTTTCTTTATTTATTAATTTCCGAATGTAAAGTGGCAAGATATCGAACATTTTAGATTTAAATAGGTTGAAAATCGTTAACAATAGTTTGAATGCAAAAGAGGTAGTTTAAGATATCCACTCAAGTTAGACCTAGTTGAGTATGAATGGGAGACAGAAGAAAATATGTTACTGATCCTTAAAAAGTATGATGGACTGGACGAAATATATAGATTCCTCAAGTTATTTAAATTGAGATTGGAGTATAATTCAGAAATTGAAAATTACCGTAGCTTTCCGAACGATATTCATATTGCTTGGTTCTGACAGATCTGTAAGTTATAGAACGCATTATTATAAGCACTTCCTCAAACAGTTATACGTTTCTACAAGCGATTTATACGACCCTATGAGGAGCCCACTATGCAAAATCTCTCTCAACTGATAAAACGTACTGAAGAGCTTCCTCACTTTTGTACATAAATATGAGGCTTGAGGACCCCATTTAAGGTGCTGATCCAAAATTAAACCGAGGGATTTGATCTCTAAATTTTTTCATAAGAAGTGAACAATCGCAGTGAGAATCTTTTGGCAATGATTCTCATGAAAACAAATTTGGTCAAAATCTGGTTGATCCAAAGGATGTGACCGAAAATGTCATGAAGCACGATTTCGATATATTCAAACTCAATAGACTTTCACTCAGCCAATTCTGAATAGTGCAAATACACAACCTCTACTCCAAAGTATTAGCAACTAGACAATATGCATTTATACAACAAATGAGGCCAAGAATGAGAAGCTGGGTTTTCAACACTGCTTGTTTTAGCAGTCGCAAACAGTTCGCTCAGTCGTATATTGGATCATCAACGTCTGGTTCCGCAACTCAAAGTAAAACAAACCTATTGTGTGACATTAGTTCTTTTCGTTGTACCTGCAAGAACTACACTAACTACACCAACTCCACTGACTTCCAGTTCTTAGTGCAGCTGAGTGTAGTCACAAATAACTGAATGAGTGGACTTAATGTAGTTCAATCTGTTCTATGATTCTCACAGAATACAAATATATGATAGATGATTTTACGCAATCCCAAGATGACAGAATTCTATGCTTGTCGTGTTTTCGCTAAGACTTCGAGGTGATGTAGATTTGTCGTAAAGTTTTTCTAAAGTCATCACTGACAAAAATTTTATCTCAAATAACGATATGATTAAAATTAATTTCGTCCAAGAATAACCACACATAGAGAACAGACCACGTCCAACCATTAACCAGAGGCAACCACACATGTCTATGATTATGAATTATATTCACCCATAACCATCACAGAAGATAATCTCACTCTATGACTGCACACGTAATCTGTGACTACACTGACTCCCAATATTTCCGCAGCGAGCAGAGTGCAAGCTTACAACAAAACACACCGAACAGTATCAGTGGAGTAACTGTAATTAGTGTAGTTCATGTAGGTACAACGAACAAACCTATTGAGTACACGAATTGTGATGCGTGCAGAACAGCAAGTGTGGCTTTGCCTATACACTTCTCATTCCCCAGATAATGCAAGTAAATTCATTTATACTCATACCTATTCCACTTTGCAAAATTCAATAAGAAACCTCTCTTAACGAGCAAAGAAAATCCCATTATTGGTTTTAGGAGTCAGTTGGAATTCGCTTTCAACTGTTATACCTGCAGTTGGCATGGGTATGTTTTGTAGGATATTTTTGTGGGAAATATTTAAAGCGATTGCTTTCCATGTTATAATTTTGTGAAATAATCGACTGATGTGAGAAGGAATGGGAGCATTGTCGTAATGCGGGATGATTATCTGAAGGAATAGAAAGAACAGAATACAATATTTACATGAAGTCTGACATGTTGAAACAAGAAAAGTCTGTGTGGTGTATTTTATTGACCAATGTATGATATGTATTGTAATATTTTGCTTATTTTATATAGAGATAAAAACCTGAACTAGAATAAGGTGTATATATGGAAATTTGGGAGCAGTTTTTGTAACATATAGTTAAAAAAAATCTAGAAAAGCACTGCCGTGAAGGCAGCAGCTTTTGCGCGCATGTTCATGGGCGGATTTTACCCATTCACGAATTCGACCTTCGTAATCAAGCCCCAAACCTTCTCTTCAAATATCGAGTTTCTTAGTCGTTTCTTCTGGAAGTTATTGTGTTTACGGTCGGCCTAACGGCCGATTGCCGAATTCGTGAATGGGTAAACTCCGCCCAATGATTCCGTAGATATACCCATTCAAAATTTCATTTTCTGAAAGCCAGTACTTCATCGAAAAATTACAGTTCGCAGGTTCATACAGAATTTGATGAGGATGATATGATAAGAAAATCACAGAAATTTTTTTCGAATTGTTCTAATGACATGATCATCACGAAATTTTGCATGAAGTTGTCTTTCAGCATTTTCAAACAAGCTGCAAAGTTTTATCAGGATTTCTCGAGTTATACCGAGAAAAGCAACGATATCGAGAAGAAAAACCTCGAAATTTGACATATATTTTCCCGGTATCTCCAAAACTTATGATCGTATCGAACTGAAATTTGGTACACTGCTGTGAAATATGAAGCTCAACGTCCGAGTGTAATTTTTTTCTGGATATGATGAACAGTTTTCGAAACGAAAATTTTTTTGGAAAAAAATTAACTGACACTATGATCCTGACAAAATTTGGCTGAAAGTTGCGCGTCGTTAAACTCCAATCGTTTGAATCCAATCGCTCGAGTAGTTTCCGAAATGAGAAATAAATAACTTCAAAATTTCAAGTGGCTATAAGTCCCAAACTATTCGACCGATTTGGCCCATTAAAGAACTCAACGGCGGCATTCCAATGCGCGACCTACCCTGAAAGTTTCAAGTTGCTAGCTCACTCTGTTCGACAGTTATCGTGTCCACGGCCGGCCGGACTGAATCGATTTTGACACCGGATTCGTCATCAGTGAGTCAAATCTAGTCGTTTGAGACCATTTTCGGCTCCATCATCGAATATAACAGACATTTGGACAAAACGATAGCACTCTGTTCCCCTAGAACATGCGCGCAAAAACGGTCTTTTTTTTAATCCTTCATTAAAATTAATTCAACACGTAACATTGGCGACAGAAAATGGCAGAAGCAATTATGGGCAAATTGAGAGAATGATCTCGCAACATCAGATTGGTCAATCTACAAAGCAAGATTAAACAATTATTTTGCTGCAAATAGCTTGAAGAAAGTGCATCGAAAAGGAGATCGATACTGTTAAATACGCTGGATGAAGCAGCATACAAGCAGATGTACAGTGCATCCCATTTTCGGTGAGACTGCCAGGTTTCTCGCTTGTTATTTGAGATAGAGCCTTGCGGCTTTCATGTTCCTGTCCTACTTTCTCGTGGAACTCAAGTTGGCCTAATCAGATTTCGCATAACTGTTTCCGTTTATGAGATACAGGGTGATTTTGGAAATTGATACTTTTCGGACCCCTCCTTTATCTCCGAAGTTATTAGAAATAATGATCAGGTAAAAATTACGTCTGATACAGAATTCTGCGTAGAGTCCAGTGGTGTACTCGATTTGTTTTTCCGGAGTATGGTTCTGAAGATACGACACAAACCTATATTTTTTTTCAATGGAACACCCTGTATCTCATTACTTCTTTGAATTTGTAATTTTTTTCCCTTCAAATTGATGTATAATACTATATAGGTAGGATGTTCAGAAATGCTAAAAAACACTAAAACATCATATAATGATGATTTTTTGTTAGTTGGTCATGGATTTCCCAAATAAAAAAAGAATCAATTGGATAATTTTCATTTGCGATTTTGATTTATAGGAGAGTAAGCAAACAAAGATAATACACTCATCACTAACACGAAAAACAAAAGTAATACCTACCTAATAGCAACAAATAAATAATACAAAAATTCATAATACAAATTAAATACAGAAGAAATATACAATAAAATATTTATCATTGATCAAATTTTCAACACTGCATAATATCTTACGAATTAAACTGTTCGAATTGCTATCTACTTTCCCTAATACATAATCGACAAACCTTTTCAATACGTCTGAGTGCATTTAATATTACAAAAGGGTGGTTTTGTGAATCCTGGAAGGCTGCCTCTGTTGATGCACGAAGTTCTTCGGGACTGTTGTTTCTGTTACTGTATATTTTGTTTTTCAAATAACCCCACAAGAAAAAGTCTAATATAGACAGATCAGGTGACCTTGGAGGCCACCTGATGGGTCCATGAGTTCCAATCCAACAACCCTGAAAATTATTATCTGAAAACCGCCCGATCAACCTTGAATTATGGGCAGGAGCGCCGTCCTGTTGGAAATGTATGTAATTAAGAAAGGCGAGGGGAACATCTTCCAGTAATTCTGGTAACACGTCTTCTAAAATTGTCAGGTACTTATTTGCGGTAAGAGATCCTTCAAGAATGCGGTATATGATTCTTGTCCCTAATAAGAAACATGCCACATTAAAACCGAATCGACCCTGTTGTTGTCGTTCAAAAATTATGTGCTGGTTTTCATCATACCAGTGCCTTGTATTTTGCCTGTTGAATATACCAGCACTGCTTATATGTGATTCGTCTGACCAAATAACTTCTTTCGCGAAATCAATGTCTCTCTGAGCATGGTTCAAAAACCAATTGCAGAAATCTACACGTCTTGCTGCGTCACCAATATATAAGTGTTGGACAATACCAACTTTGTAGGGTTTAAACTTATACTTTATTATATGCCTTTGGTCGAGGTTTAGAATATGCACCATAATTCGGTAAATTATACTTGAGTCTGAATATAGTTGCTCGACTAGGTTGATGCCTCTCAGGATATCTGAAAGTATTCAAAGCACGATGTAAGGACATGAAGGAAATGTCTTGTGGTGGAATTCTCGACGTCATACCTGTTCAGATAAAGTTCCAAAGCTTCACCAACATTTTCATTGGATTGATTGAAACATTGTATAATGTCATATTTCTCATTGTTTTGAAAAATCAAATCTCTTCCAGCCATCATCAGTTCTCATTAACAAATTCACAAACAATTTTTTCTACAATATTCAATATTCCTTCAAACCCAAACATGATGAAACCCAATAATAATTCAAAGCGATGACAAATGGATCAGATTTGTATTTTTTTCCAATGCCTGCGTGATAAAACTCCCAATACAAAGTAGCTATAATAACAACAAGGATGTTTAAGTGTTTTCAGCATTTCTGAAAATCCTACCTATATAGTATTATACATCAATTTGAAGGGAGAAAAATTACAAATTCAACGAAGTAATGAGATACAGGGTGTTCCATTGAAAAAAATTTAGGTTTGTGTCGTATCTGTGACGTAATTTTTACCTGATCATTATTTCTAATAACTTCGGAGATAAAGGAGGGGTCCGAAAAGTATCAATTTCCAAAATCACTCTGTATCTCATAAACGGAAACAGTTATGCGAAATCTGATTAGGCCAACTTGAGTTCCACAAAAAAGTAGGACAGGAACGTGAAAACCGCAAGGCTCTATCTCAAATAACAAGCGAGAAACCTGGGTGTCTCCCCCGAAATGGGATGCACTGTACAGCATTTGCAGTCCCGAAAAACTAGAACAAGAAACGTTCGATAGTTTGATTCACCATTTCGATAAACAATCGCTACCTCAAGAGGTTCCATTGGCTGAGAGGTATAAATTTCATCAAGCTAGGAAAACAGAAGAGGAATCAGCAAAGGAATGGGCAGTATACGTGGTTTGGCAGTTCGATACAAATTTGGTAACGAACTTGATATTTGTCTACGTGATGAATATTTCTGTGGATATTAAAAAAGTTCATTGTTGGATAAACATCTGGAGGAGAAAATAACAGTTTCGCTAGAAGATATGGTGGCGTTGATTGAAAACAAAATGGCGGCGCAAAATCATTTTCAGCAGAAAATGGCAGTTGGCACCCGCAACGTAACGGGGACTTTGCAGTACTCAAAGCGCAGAAGTGGTAGAGAAAAATACGGAAATTCGAAAACAGGGAACCAGCAATCACGTCAGAAAAATGCTGAACATGCGGAAAACTGGACCACGAAAAAGCTAAGTGCACATTTCGTTATTATGTTTGTAGAATATGTAATTTTAAAATGAAAATTTTTCAAAATATACTTATAGCACGATTTCAACAGAATTTTGCACAAAAAGTTGTACGTTCTTATGCTCCAACCATCTGCCAAGTTTCACCTCGATCGCTTCAGTAGTTCTCGAAATATCAGGGAAATAACCTCAAAATTTCAAATGGCTATAACTCCGAAATAGTTCGACCGATTTTTACCAATTAACCAACCCAGCCTGCGCTTTTTGAAATGCAACCAGCCAAGAAATTTTCGAGTCGATAGAATCCTACGTACGCCCGTCATCGTGGTGACGGCCGGCCGGCCGGCCAGACAGAATCGCTTTTGACACTGAATTCGTCATCAGTGAGTCAAACCTAGCCGTTAAGGACCATTTTCGGCTCGAAATTTTGAATTTTGAAGTTATTTATGCAATATCTCGAGAAGTCCACATGAAATCTTCGCAATCCTGTGGGGATTACCTGGTGCGAACAGGTGCGTGAAAGCTCTGGACCTCATGTCAGTGCTTTTCTAGAGTTTTCATTTTCTCTTTCATGACGTATCCACAGCTGTATATTATTGTAGTTAAGTTTAGTGTTTTCCCGATCTAGCCTCGAAAAAGAGAGCTAGTCTTGTCTCGATCTCGTCTGGGAACCGAGACGAGACTTGAAATCTCGAATTTCGGGGGTCTCGTGACCCTACCCGTATTTACATGAACAACATTAGATAGAGTTTCAATTACTACTTGTTCTTGTTACCTTCTGTCCACGACTTTATGTTATTTATGAGGATTCTTTCTCTGGTCCTATATCAATTTCCAGAGTGATTGCTACAATTTGGCACAGTTATTGTGAAAGTAATTTTCTGTTCCTGCATCCTGGTAATTTCCCAAATTACTTTTTTACTAGGAACCTTGTCAAAACATCCTTTCAGTATTTACTTAACTATCACCTGGTGAAAGAACACAATATTATCAGGACTTGAGGGTTACTCACGCCTTATAACGTGCACTCGTCTTTGGTTGTTTGAATTTCGCATTTGTTATATGGAATCCAGGATAATGCTGCAAAACTATACGCCTTGAGTCTGTTCCAAGTAAATGAATTCGCTTTCTGGCATATATAGACAGAATAATAATTTTGGAACCAGAATATACGTATACTCCTAGAATTTTTCAGTTGCCCAGTCTATACAGGGTTCTCTTCAGAGTTACTATTCAAAGTTGAAATACAGCATTATGGTTCATATTTTTCTGGCAGAAAAAACTGAACCGCTATTTCTCCTGCTGACCAATTGCAATCTACTTTTTTGCCCCCAAGTGGATTCCTTTTTGCGCGCATGCTCTAGGGAAACAGCGTGCTATTATTGAATTTGACCCTAATGTTCGAATGTGGAACGAGTTTGATTCCCACCACAGTCATTTCGAGAATTTTTTTGTCATGAATTCATATTTATATCCAGATCCTTCTGAAGGCTCATGAGCATAATTTTGGCATCCGTAAGGCCACCTGTTTTTGCGCGCATGTTCTAGGGAAACAGCGTGCTATTGTTTTGTCCAAATGTCTATTATTTTATAATTTTGAGCCGAAAATGGTCTCAGACGACTAGGTTGGACTCATTGATGACAAATCTGGTGTCAAAATCTATTATGTCCGGCCGGCCGACCGTATATGCACGATTACGGTCGTACGGAGAATCCTATCGACCAGAAACTTTAAGAATAGGTTGCGTTTCGAAATGAGACGGTTGAGTTCGTTAATGAGCAAAATCAGCCGAATGGTTTCGGTGTTATAGAGCCTTTTCAAATTCTGAGGTCATTTCCGTGATAATTCAGCATATACTGAAACGATTGGATCGAGAATTGGCAGTTAGTTGGAGTGAAACGACGCGCAACTTTTTGCGAAATTTCGTTGGGACCATTCTGTCATTAACTCTAAAAGTTTTTTTTTCGAAATTTTTGCCAAAATTTTTTTCTCAGAATCTGTTCATCGTATTCAGAAGATATTTGGTGCAGACTTCAAGCTTCATAGGTCGTAGCAGTTTACCAAATTTCAATTCAATACGGTTATTATTTTCGGAGATATTGGGAGAAAATATGTGAAATTTCGTGTTTTTCTTTTCTTGATATCGTTGTTTTTTCGGAATAACTCGAAAAATGCTCATTCAATCATGATGAAACTTCATACTTAGTTCGAAAATGCTGATGGACAACTTTGCGCGAAATTGCTAGTGATGATCGTGTAATTAGAACAATTTGAGATTTTTTTTTTTAATATTCAATAGTTTGTGATCTTCTGATCATATTGAATTCTGGACGAAACTTCGAACTGTCATTTTTTAATGAAATTCTGGATTTCAATTCGATTTACTCTGTATTTTTAGATATATTGGAAAAATAAAATTTTGAATCGGTATACCCGCGGAATCATTGAGTGGATTTTACTAATTGACAAATTCGGCCATCGTTGTTAAGGTCCAAACCTACTCTACAAATTTCGAGTTTCTGAGTTGTTTCTCTCGAAAGTCATTGTGTTTACGGTCGGCCGTTATATATACTTCGAGCTCCATATTTCACAATAGAGTACCAAATTTCAATTTGATACGAATAATTGTTTCGGAGATATTGGAAGAATTATTTAAAATTTCGTGATTTTTTCTCGATATCGTTGTTTTTTTGGTATAATTCAAGAAATACTGATTCAATACTGATGAAACGTCGCATGTAGTTTTAAGATGCTGGAGAACAATTTGAAAAAAAATTTAAATTTTTTTTCCAATATTCAATATACTGTGATCTTCTCATCATATTATCCTCATTATAAATTCTGTTTTCAACTTCGCGATTTCAATTCAATCTAATCTGTATTTTTGTGAATATTGGGAACATAATATTTTTAATGGGTATATCTGCGAAATCATTAGGTGGATTTTACCCATTCACGAATTTGACTTTCGCAATTGAGGTCCAAACTTACTCTACAAATATCGAGTTTATAACTTGTTTTTTTCGGAAGTTATTGTGTGTTCGGTCGGCCGTTAATACCTATTCAAAATTTCATTTTTCAATCTTTGTAAGAATACAGATTTGACCGAATTTAAATCCAGTACTTTATTGAAAAATCCTAGAAATGCACTGCCGGGAGGACAGCAACTTTTGCGCGCATGGTCAAAATCGTTGCCAAAGCGGTCATCTCCATTGAACTTGCGCGCAAAAGCTGCTGCCTTCAAGGCAGTGCTCTTCTAGGTATTGTTTCTTTTTAGATCATACTCTCATGTTAAATCTTACTGTTCAATTCATATGAAATGATGTGTTAGCACACTGTTTCTGAGGCATATCCTTCTTATTTTTCGTTATTTGAATACATAAAATGAATAAACCTTTTCTTCGTCAGGAGTTGAACCGTTAATATATGTCCCTAGAGGAACGAAACGTACACATTACACGAAGAAGAAAGTAAAAGTGGATTTAAAGTATTTATGCACCTGCGAGCTGAATAGCTGATTATATAGACAGACTATGATTTGAAAAACTAACTGTTAAAAATTCCTGAACTGTATGATTTCCCTTAGCTGATATTGAATGTAGTATTTCATTTCTTCGAATTCATCATCAGAAAAATATATTCAAAAGAAAAGTATTCTTCCATGAGTGAAATGCTGACCTACGAAATAATAAGTTGGTAAACTTTCGATATCATCGTAGCAGTTAATGAAATGAAACTAATCAATAAAATGATTGAATGGAGAAAAATATCGGGTTTGCTGTAATAATTTCATTTCAACTCATCAACACAGTTTCTTCGAGTGAAAAATGACAACTGAAATTCCTGTAATGCTCCTTACTATATTGTACTCAACTTGATACACTAATTGAGAACGGTGGTAGAGTGTCGAATTCATCTGAGATGATAAATATGTTTATTAATGATTAATGAAGTCCAAAAAACCTCGAAAGTATGCATCTACAAAGCAAACAGAGCCTATAAACTCACCGATATTGCACAGCATTGAGAGAAATTCAAAGGGATGGAAGTACACTGGATCCTGGAATCTTTCTAACTTTCTATAAGGATCAATGAACTAGATGATACGATATAGCCTGTTGAATTCTCTTTGGAGCTGTTCACTCAGCCATGAAACTGAGGATAGAATACGTATCCGAAAGGTCACCATGGATTAATAATTTGGAGCAGTAATGTGGAAGCGATAACTCATAACGAAGAATATTTGAACCAAAAAAGTCTCGTCAAATTATTTCCAATGTGGGGATAAATAGTCCATCAAAGACCGATTCATTCAATAGGGTGGAACTTTTACTGATTGTGTTACTGAGGTGAGGAAGGTGTCTAGAATAGTCGTAGCTATTTTTGGCGATTATTTGTACAAATATCTGTAATTTTAGACTTTCGAGCCAAATGTGCTATTAATCGATGTGGTCGATTAGGTTCAACTTCCTGAAGAAGAATCCTTGGTCAAATTGAATTCAGTGCTGTCGTCATGCGGGTTGTCAATTTTTGTGTGTGCTCTTACTACCGAAGAAATGGTCCTAGAATCTAAAAATTGTAGAGCCTTAAGAGCAAACGGAACGAGTCATCTAGTTAACTCCTGTTTATGTATTTCCATAGTAATGGGCTGGTACATTGGTGTCTCTTGAAACCTCATAAATAACTCAAGTCCAGAGACTTGCCTATGATTTGAATGCTGCAACTATACCAATAGCAGCAATCATTTTTCAAATGCGCGAAAAATTTCATGAATCTCGCCGTTAATATTTCGATTAGCAGGAGTTATTTATCGAGAATTTTTGTACTTCAATATTTTGTGAGAAAGCACAATGTTATTTCAGAACAGAAAACTGAAAAAATGGCAGAAAAGTTACCGCCAGTTCTTTATGTGAACACGTGACGTAACAGAAATTCACTAGGCCTGCACAAGATCTTATATTATTTCCTTTGTATCATTGGTCAAAATCAGGCCTCGAGGACGAACCCGTTACTATGCTAACCGTACTCCAACCGATCAGTCTTGACGATACACATGTTGATGGATTGACCAACGAGCCAGTATAATTTCTCTATGGACTGAGCGGGATGAAAACCACACGCTGGAAAAGGTATGGAATCCAAGTTCCTTTTCTGGATCTATTCTTTAAACTCTAGTTAAGAGTATCATTTCTGTCTCTAACACGTGAATTTCAATCAAATCAGTTTGAAAGTGATGTGAAGCTCATGTTATAATAGGTCTGTGGTCGTGACTAACCAATCGGGCGTACCCGTGACTTATGAGCATTTTTGTACGTCAGAGTTAGTTTTTGCAGTTTCAGTCCGCTGAATTTATACATCCAATGTTATAATAATTCCTGGCCAGCTGAAAATTGATATGATTGTTTGAAACACCATGAAAAATGACAAATCGTCATTGATACGAAACTTGCAAAAAAATTTACTTGGGGTTAAAGGTCATAATACAGGTTTTTCGCGATTTTCCCGCTGAAGTTTCATCATAAAATTAGTTCAGACAGAGTTTTATATGAAGAATGTGTAAATATTTTTTCCTAAGAGACACCGATTCTGAGATATAACGATAAAAAAAGTTGGAAGAATTATGATCGTTATAATATGCACACGCCACCTTTGTAATAGTGTACGAAGTGCGTTTTTTGCTCGCAAGTTCCGGGTACACCGTGCTATGGTGTCGTTCAAATATCTGCAATTTTTTAAATTTACGTATGCACGATTACGGGCGTGCGGAAGATAAAATCGACTTGAAACTAGGGTAGGTTGAGTAAGTTAGTGGGCGGAATTTGTCGAATGGTTTCCGAGTTCTAGTAATTTGAAATTTGAAGGTTGGTTTCCTGATATTTCAGGATTAAATTAAAATTTGGCAGTTAGTTGGAGCATAACGACGCTCAATCTCTTGCAAAATCTTGTCGGAATCATACTTCATTTAATCAAAAAAAAAAAATATTTTTAAAAATTTCTGTGGAAAAATCTTTTTATCGAAATTAATTTCTCATATTTGAAAAAGATTCTGCTCAACTCTAAAGCTCCACAGTTCTCAGTAGCTTTAAAAGTGTTATTCGATGTGGTCATTCAATCCGGAGATATTGGGAAAAAATATGTCAAATTCAGTGGTGTTTTGTTCGGTATCGATTTTTTTTTCGAAATAACTCAGAGCATACTGATCCAATAAAGTTGAAACTCGACAACCAGTTCGAATATACTGATGAACAACTTTATGCAGAATTTCATGATTATCGTGTCATTAGAACGAATTCAAGCTGTCATTTTTCAATTAAGTACTGGATATCAATCCAATAAATGAAAATTTGAATCGGTATATGTGTTGAATCATTAGGTGGATTTTACCCATTCACGAATTTGGCCTTCGTTATTGAGGACCAAACCCACTCAACAAATATTGAGTTTATTGATCCTCCCGGAAATAATTGGGTTTACCATCGTCCTGAAAATGCAGATGTCGTTTAACAGCCAGATATTACATGTAAAAATGGAACATGGTAATAAGGTTAACATAATAAGAAACAAGCTAGAATTTAACGAAGTGACTTTTGGAGGCCAGAGTTCGTTTTTTTCAGAAATTTTTCTTTGGGTAAATGGTTGAGAAAAATCGCAAGAATGCGCAAGGTTGCCACTTTTTTTATTATGTGAGCTGAAATACGCAATCAATCAAGTCATCGGACAGTGGAGAATCTATCAGTCTATTAACTCTTGGATCAAAATGACGACTCATATACTTAACGTTTTTATCTAAGATAATGTTATCCTTTCATCATTTTCGACCCTTGCCAATATCTTCAATGGTTCTGTAGTTTCAAATTGAACAGAATCACAACAGATCCATGGAATAGGCCTCCCGGTAAACCACATTAAAAAAAACAAGCTAAGTACACTACTTCAAAGGTAACGTGGAAACGTGTGCAATATTATGTTATGACGATTACAGCTCTTTCAACTATTCGAATCGTTATACTGTTTTATAGTGTTTTCGTTGCGTGAGAATTTCGTTGAAGACATTTCGATCATTTTCCGGTTCCTGAAATGAATAAGGAATTATCATAGAATTTTACTTATGATTTCACAGAATTCGACAATTCCATTCATTATATTTGCAATCTAGATTTTCATCATTCATACAAACATGCCGTACAATAAATATCGTATTGAATTTTACGTCCCGGGGTTTTTTCTAGTTGTTATTTGGTTTTTTGAGACGTCAAAAGAAGCAATAAGCGGTTATATATTGTGTCCACTCCGATCTTTGTTACGAAAAATTCTGAATATTTCTGAAATATAAGGTGACCGTTGTCGACTTCCGAATGAGATTTACGACTAAAGTCTGCCTAATGTCTTTCCTTCCTGACTATGAAGTTATAAAAGCTCTGTTGAGCGCGATGACAGTTATTACCGATTCTTGTGATATTCTTGTTGGGTTCATTTGATTCCTATCGAATTCCGTAGGGACTCATTAGATTCGAATTCTAGTTTAGAGTCTCTCCGAACTTATGCTTGAAAACTATTGATCATGGATTTCGAGTTGATATCGTCTTGAAAAGTAAATTACTTCAGTATTATTCAGTTCAGGCATTACAACTTACGTTCTCATTCCTTTTTGCCGTTCAGTGAAACGTACGGGATATAGACTGAAGTATACCGTAGTGTTCATTGAGCGGTAATAATTGATAACCATAAATTTTGAGGCCGTGTCCGCCTTCAATTTGTTTCCCTTGTGTTTCCGATCAGTTCAATTATTTCGTTTCATTTCGAAATTTCCTTCCGGAATAAATTTGTTATCGGTTCCACATGCACATGTTGATAAGGCCTTCATCTTTCGGTCTCTTCTTACACCGAGCGAAATTGAATTGACGCGATATCAGTAGGATATTGTCACGCTCTCTAAAATACAGGGGATGGATAAGGTATCAGAAATGATTAGAAGGATTCCAAAGGGATACTTATTTGGCTTGACAATCTTTATGTGGTAGACCCCGAGCTAGTTGACCAACCCAGTCTTGACAAATTTCAGTCCTGTTGTTAGTCATTTAGTGGCCCTTGTCCTTTTAAGAACTTAGCGTCCTGAGGCGGTATTCTCAAGTGCATGTTCGTTGATACGCATACCTGACTCCGTTTCTTATGAAGTCGACCTCGAGGGTAGTTCCCAACCCAGCCTTGAAGAGTTTAAGTCCTATTGTCCTTAAGTTCACTGGCCCTGTCCTTTCAAGGACAGATTCGGTGTTCAAGGGCGATTTCCCAAGTACGTTCCTGTTGATTTTCATACCTGACTCCGTTTCCGATCGCGCCGTTTGTTTGGGTTCCGAGGGATACTTGTTTAGCTTGGCTGATCTTTGACCAAATGCTTATGTGGTCGACCTCGAGGAAATTACCCAACCTAGTTGAGACAAGTTTCAGTTGAGTTGTCCTTCAGTCCTCTGGTCCTTGTTTTTTTTAGGACAGACTTGGTGCCCAGGGGCGATTTGTCCTGGCGCATTTCTGACGATTCGCACATCTGTCTCCATTTCCTATGTTGCCGGTTGTGTGGGTTCAGAGGGATACTCATTTGGCTTGGATGAAGTTCGGACAAAGGCTTATATGGTAGACCCAGAGGTAGTAGCCCAAACCAGCCTTGACACGTTTTGAGTCCCGTTTTCCTTCATTTCACAGGTCTTTCTAAGGACAGATCCTAAGTGCTCTTCCGACACTCCAAGCTGAGTCAACCGTTGTCTTAGACATTTAGCCTCTAAGTTCCGATGCGTAATATGACAGACAGTCTGAGTCTAGTTACGAATGAAAGCGAAGTTGTATACTTCCGTGATTCTTTCTGCTCCTCGGAAAGTCTCTCGGCAGCGTTCATGGAGAGTGGCAGGGTGAGCAAGTACGACTTTAGTGAGTTATAATCTTTATGAGTTAGCGCGTGGTCTGTCAGACCACTCGTCTGTGTTTATGTTACCTTTTTTGTGTGCCACTTTCCTCAGATAATATCAATTTTCTCTTTTTTTGTCAGATAGGAAATTGGATCAGCTGAGAACTTCAGCGAAGAAGCGGACAGCAAAAATGCGAATTGAGGTCTTCTTGTTGAAAAAAATTAATAGAATTCTTGTGTCAGACGCATCAAAAGAGGTTAGTAGAGAAAATAGAGCTCAAAACATCTAATCAGAAAACTCTGTCATACCCGTCCTCTAAAATTTGAGTGTCATACTACATACATGTGAGAAATATGTGTGCCTATTATGCAGTAAACCTGTTCACAATGAATGCTAGTGAATATCGATATTTACTATATTTTGATGCCTGCGATTTTCAAGAAAAAGGATGATTTTATATTATATTTTTCATTTTCCAATTACTTCAGTTAATCATTTTCGAAAAAAAAATTAACCAAGGAAATATATCAGTTTTGAATGAATGCCAATCATCAAGATGAAAATGTAGTTTATGGCCGAAAAAAATTGAGACTGCAGTATTTTAATTTCATACTTACTGCCAGAAGTGAAAATTGGCAAATTTAATTCAACTTTCATCGTAACTATGATATAAAAACAACAATATTTTTCTTTCAAGAATAAAATAAAATAAAAAGTTTTCTCTGTTTAAGCGATGTCGTCAGTTAGTACAAAAATCTAGAAAAGCACTGCCGTGAAGGCAGCAACTTTTGCGCGCATGTTCGATGTAGATGACCACTTCAGCAACGAATTTGAACATGTGCGTATGCCTTCACGGCAGGGATTTTCTAGATTTTTTTCGATCAAGAACTGCATTTCAATTTGATCTAATCTGTATTTTTGGAAATATTGGAAAAACAAAATTTTGAATGGGTATATCTACGAAATCAATGAACGAATTTTACCCATTCACGAATTCGGCCTTCGTTATTTAGGTCCAAACCTTCTCTACAAATATCGAGTTTCTAAGTCGTGTTTACGGTCGGCCGACTGCGTAAAGCCGGGTCCAGATGAGTGTAATCCGAACAGCGAATGCAATAAAAATTGACAAACGATTCGGCGAATAGTGTGGACGGCACTCGAGCTCAGCCCCGAAAAATACATTCGAATGCATCGTTCGAGTTGAAAACCGAGACCTGACGGAGCAGAAAGAACGCTACATCGGACCATAAAACTCCCTCTGGTTTATGGCATTCGTCGACCCGGCTTTAAGCTTTAGGTCCTTCAGTATCTGATCATAAGTTGTTTGTTTACATGTTTTTTCGTTTCTTGTTGTTATATAGCCTAGTTTGTGGATCCTTGGCATGATATAGCATCAATCTTTTTGCGCGCATGTTCTAGGGGAACGGCGTGCTGTCGTTTTGTCCAAATGTCTGTAATTTTGGATGATTGAGCCGAAAATGGTCTCAATCGACTAGGTTGGACTCACTGATGACAAATGCGGTGTCATTATCGATTGTGTCCTGCCTGCCGTATGCACGATTACGGGCGTACGCAGAATCATATCGACTTGAAACCTTCAGGGTAGGTTGCATTTCAAAATACGACGGTTAAGTTTGTCAGCAGGCAAAATCGGCCAAATGCTTTCGGAGTTATAGCCATTTAAAATTTTGAGGTTATTACCTGATATTTCAGGAACTACAGGAACGATTGGATTGAAACGTGGCGAATAGTTGGAGCACAACGACACGCAACCTCTCTCTCCAAATTTTTTCGTGATCGTACACTCAGCAAATCTGATAAAAATATTTTTTTTTTAATTTTGTTGGAAACAATTTTTTTTTCGAACTTATTCATCATATAAAAAAATTCGCTCACAACTTGAGCTTCATATTTCACAGCAGTGTGCCAAATTTCAGTTGGATACGGTTCTTCTTTTTGGAGATATTGGGAAAAAATATGTGAAATTTCGTGTTTTTTTTCTCGATACAGCTGTTTTTTTCGGAATAACTCAGAACCATCAGTCATGATTAAACTTAGCAATCTTGTGCAAAATTTTGTGATGATCGTGTCGTTAGAAAAATTTGAAAATAATTTCAATTTTTTTTTAGAATTTTCAGTTATCTTCTGATTATCCTCATGAAATTCTGTACGAACCTTCGAAATGTAATTTATTGATACTGGATTTCAATCCGATCTTATCTGTATTTTTGGAAATACATATTGGGAAAATAAACTTTTGAATGGGTATATCTACGGAATCATAGTGCGGATTTTAGCCGTTCACGAATTCGACCTTCGTAATTAAGCCCCAAACCTACTCTACGAATATCGAGTTTCTAAGTTTTGTCTTTTGGGAGTTAATGTGTCGGTTCCAGTAGGCCGATCATAATGAACTTTGGCATTTTTGCCTACACAAAGTTTTCATTCTCCACCAATCTTGCTGCTGAAACAGTTATATAATAGCGAATTGTATCACAAACTCTCAGAAATAATACACAAAAACCTAAAAAAGCACTGCCGTGGAGGCAGCAGCTTTTGCGCGCATGTTCAATGGAGATGACCGCTTTGGCAACGAATTTGAACATGCGCGCAAAAGCTGCTGCCTTGACTGCAGTGCTTTTTTCTAGGTTTTTATAATACTTTTCACACACAAGTGATATTAAACAAGATTTATTAGTGCCACCGAAGGAAAGTCTTTGATATATATTTGTTACGTTTTCACGAATTAATGAATACTATCAGAACCAACATGAGGGGTTTGTAATTAGAATTGAGCATGTATATTGTGCTAGTTCCACTTCATCTGAATTAGCATCAACTAATGTTGATGTTTTGTGTATCATCTGAATAGAAAAACACTCTGAGGCTGTTTTTTTCAGATAAATCTGATCATTAGACCTTTGGGAATACGAGAATGGTTTGCAAGGGTGATTTGAATAGATATTTTTCCAGTTTGAATATACGGACTCCTGCTTCTCATTTTTTTTAGTAGTGAATTTTGATTGAACATAATTTATTCGGATTAATATCTCCAATATGAAGTTCCCTGAAACAATGGAAAGCCTGGTTTGCAATTTCATGAAAATTACTGTATTCCTCACCATTTGAGTTTCAAATTCTCCTGCTAAAACCGGAACGAAATGCTTCAATATATTTTCCAAAACAATCAACCTGAAAGGATAAATATAACCAAAACTATTCGATTCTTCAAAGGAATTCAGAAATCTCACGGTATATTCTCCAAGATTATGTTCCTCTCAAGCCTTCAAAGTTTGCCAACAACTTACCACAAGAGAACAATCCGAACTCATTAAATTGACTAATGCTGAAATTCAAATGATTGAACTATGGGAGTTCTAACGCAAGTTTGTGAGACATAACCTAACAAACAAACTGATAATCAACTCAACGGTAACAAAAACGTGTACCAATACCTCTACTTTTGGAACGACCGTTAAGACCAAAACGTTATATCTAGCGCAACCATTATTACATAAAGCTTGCACTATTCAAAAGTTGCATTATCTCTCTAATGAATCACCCGGTATACCTACATTATTGAAGATATCAGGGGATATATGGTATCAATATCTGACGCGCTCGAACATGTTCATGTTAAAGATTTTTTACATTTTTGAAGATCTGTAGGCACTCCACCCGCAAATGCACTTGCACGCATTAAATAATATTCTCTTTATTTCATCATCTAGGGTTCGAAATCCAATAGGTCTCCAAGAAACCCGAGTAAATCCGCGTTATGCATCATGGGATCCCCTACTATCCGCACTTTCCCTGAAAATTTTAAGGTATTCTCGTTCTGAAGATATAGTGGCCAGCTAGCCAGACAGGAATGAATTTGATTTCGATCGGAGAAATCCAACTTAGACCATTATCGACTCCAAACTCCAAAATTGCGAACATTTATGCCTCTTGATATCGCTCTTGTTCCATGGAACAAGCACGTAAACTCATTATACTTCTTCGTTCAAAATCCTCAAACAAACGATTAGGTTCTGTTCGATTCAATTATCCAATCCATCGAATGACATTCACGGCAGTCGTTATCGAACAGCAAGTTCATCCCAGTGAAACCATGATTAATTCAAACAATTCAATTTTCCATAACCACCAGGGCTGGGCTGCTCTGGTGTAAAGCCTTGTCTGTAGTTGATTCTATCAAACTCCGCATTGAGCAACTTCCGGTGTTAACATATTGTATGTATATACGAACACCACCGTCAACAACAATACCTGATTTTCTTCGTCATAGTTTCACGGTCCAACCGTATTGAATAACAGGAGAGGTTTAATCGATATGCAACCCCCATGTGGCATTGCAGATATCATGCTGACTGTGAACTTCAGGATATAATAAACGCGGTGAACTCGGAATGTATATCGTTACCAACTTGTACCCGAATACATATGAATTAGAGATTTCAATAAAATGAAATATCAGCTAATATCAATAAGAATTTTAACTAATAGCACATAAATAATACGAATAAATATATTAAGGATTCACTCGCGCGAAGTGAGAAACTTTCACGAACTTGTTTGAACTCGAAGCCGTTTCCGGAATTGTGCTTGAACATTCACAAGCTCTAGATTTCAATTGTGATGAAATTCGGTGCAATACTCCTTGAAAAACGAATCAAAGTTTTCGACTTCCTGTTATAGGGAAAAAATGAGAGTTTAACTTAACCAGACACATTCCGAATCGAATTGAATACGAGCCTTGAAAAAGAACGTCGAAATGTTCGAATAATATAGTGAGAGATTCTAAAAATCAGTTGTCCAAATTCCATCAAATAAAATTTTGAATTGTAAATCTTGTTAATATTGGGTAGTCTTGATTCACATAAAATGCTATACGTAGCGCCATGTATCTATGTTTCAATGATTAACATCATGATTCAGTGCGTGAACGGAGTTAAGTCTTGACCAACAAACACAAAATACAGCAATTGTGCAGTTACTGCATTACAAGTGCCACCGGAATGCAGTACATAAAATATTGTATTGAAACTGCACAATCTCTGCATTGGTGTGATACTGCTTTCCTAAAAATGCAGTCTTTTGAATAGAGCTGCTGTACAGCTTCTGTACAACAAAATCGAAATGCTGTATGAGACAACGCTGTCTCTGTCTTTGATGCAATACCACAGACCTACTGTGCCGGTTGAGCCGTTGTCAATCGTCGTCGTCGGCCATGCTGTTTTGTAACGGAAATTTGTTCTTCGTGTCGTTTTTGATTCAAGCTATTTGAACTGACTGTTTGCTTCAAGTTGACTGTATTGCAAGTGCGAAAAACAAGTGTATCGACATGATGAATATCCGAAAAAACGAAATAAGGCAAATTAGGTGTGTGGCTTAGTCAGTTTAGATGATGCCGTTTCTTTCGGAACTGGAATAAATAGACAATAGTAGAAAACACCTGGGTCTCTACCTGAACTGGATAGGGCCAACTAAGAAACAGAATTTCGAAGTACTAACATCAATGAAAGAATTTTAGGTATTTTATTCACACAAGGTAAAACTTTTTTTGTTTATTGACTCATTTTTCTTCACTTTGAGTTGCTGTACGCGAAAGCAAAGGGAGCAAAAATGATTCACCAACCGATATTAAAACAACCATCACGGTACGATTGAGAAATATGTGTCTACTCATTTCAGAGGACTTAGAAAGGAACGAGAGAGAGTCACCCAATAACATATTATATTCATAATGTTTGATATCGCCGGTATTTCTGTAAATTCTAGTTATTTCTATTGAAGTCATGTTCTTAGTGCAATATATATTTCTTTTATTTAGTTGAATTTGCTATGAATCACATTCCGTAATATGCTCAATATGAACTAGGTTAACCCGACTCCTAAGACAGCCAGTATGTTTCAGGAATCAGGCTCACCTCCGAAAAACCTATATTTTTCAAGAAATCGCATTGAAATTCTAAACATGCATACTACAGACTACTTTTCATCGACTGAGGATAAACCGGAAATGGCCGAACGATTTTTTTTGGTGAAATGTCGTGAAATATTTAATAATTTGAATATTTTTTTTGTAAAGCAATCAATATTCAGATGCAGAGCCGGATCTAGGATTTCAGCGCCCGTGGCAAGTTATCGAAATGCGCCCTTCTCAAATTTTTTTGTCAATGACTACATACTTTTTAGGAATGATAGTATTTATTCTATTCCTAAGTTATTATACCATTTTAATATTCTTTTGAGAACGAGCATTAGATTCTTAGGTATATCAAACAATATGTGTATAGAAATTACTATAATCTCCCATGTATCTTACATGAAGAGTGAGTGAAGAGAACTCACAAACGTACTAATATACGATGAGGGTATGAAGAAAACAAAAAGAAAGCGAATAGAATAATCCATTCTCAAAATAATATAGATGCATTCAAAGCTTCTGAAATACATTAAATGAAAGTTTAAATGAAAAACTGAAATACATTAGAGAACACACATGCCAACAAAGGTCATAACGAACATTTTAATATTACTTTTTGTAATTCGCCATGATGTAGGGTCATTAAAATCAACTGGTTCAGGTTTAACCTCAGTAAGTCCTGATTTCTCGTCAAAAGAATTTTCCTTGTCCAAATTATTCGAAAAGGAATTATTCGAAAAGGAATACTTTCTGACGATAGGCTCGGTACTTGAAGAAGTAGAAGGAAATTCCGCTACATGATGGGCTTCGCTAGTGGAACCCGCATCGTTCTTAAAGTAACTTGAGATATTACTAGTATTTTTTTAGGTCTAATAATTTTTTATCCCTGATGTTCCGAGATTGCGATCCTGATCCGGATTGTCTCAATGCTCGACAAACGTCAGGAGGACAGAAAAAGGTTTCATGTTTCAGTGAAACTTTAGAATCATACTATTCATTTGATCGACATTTGATCCTCTTTCTGTAGTACCCATAGCTAAGACGCTGATGAATTAAATACTAGAGATGCGATAAATTTATCGTATTCTTCTCAATATTTTGATTTGTTCTGTAACTTCTTCTTATACATATGAAAACTCGTGTAATTATGGTACAACGCAATTTTAATTGAATCGGTATACTTTGGGATCTGGCGAATAAAATTCGAACGATAATATCGCCGACATATTCCCAACCCAAACATAACCTTATAAATTTTGCAGTGTCTAACTTATATCTTTCGAAAATGATTGACTCTCGTATGCACGGACAGAATATAATTTGACCGAGCGCCCAAAAATCCTCAACTCAAAATTGAATTATTCAAACATACCTGATTGAAATTTTTCAACTTTTTCCAGCACGAATAATTTCCCGGCCCGCTTGCACGATCACGTTATTTGCGATATTGCACATAATATAAAATATAATGATAAATTCCTGGTTCCTATTTTTCTTATTGATGCCATCAACTGTGCCGCTGCATGGAAGTACCCCACATGCGAGAAAAAAAGTAGTATTGATAAGACTAGGGTGATTTCATCAATCCTATCGGTCGTAAACGTCTTCGAAATACATTACCCTTATCAAAGCCGGTGTGATGAACGATTCGGCGAATAATGTGGACGGTCTGAATCTCTTTGTCATGCCGTCAAGAAACCGTCCGGCGCTACCGCCGCTAGCTCGAACCATTAAACTCTCTCTGAACTTGCCGCTAATTGAGGTCTTCAGTATTCGAATAACAAACATCTGGACGCGATCGGGAATCGTAGGGCGACCGACAAGTGTAAATTTATCATCTGTTAATTTATTGGTAACTACTTGTCGCTGCATATTGTACAACAGGTGCATGTACTATAAGCACCGCTCTAAAATATGAATGTACTTTGAAGTGAAAAAACATAATTTCAAGAAAATAAAATCATAATTTTGAGCCCCTAGTTGGTTGGCGCCCGTGGCAAATGCCTTCCTCGCCACGCCCTAGATCCGGCTCTGTTCATATGCAGATAAAATTGCAGAATTTTTTTCACAGTAAAGCATAGATGAATTTCATATCTAGAATTATCACCTCATTTTGCTATTAGACTAAAATGTAGCAGGATAAATGAGTGTTTGATTCACTTATAAGACACCGGATTTCATATGGCTCTGAAGCTGACTTTCAATGCGCAATACCTCAGCCTTAAAAACGATTGGCTATTGGCTGCCGATATACCCGAAAAAAGTCCTCGTGAGAAGCCAGCATTCATCCTAGCGATATACAGGATGAATTTCTTAGTCGGTCATTATTTTTAACAATATATTGCTCTTATCAAATAAAATACTTTCTTCACAAGCCATTTTTGCCGATTCGGCTCAGGTGAAACGTTATAAGAATTTAAATATTTCCTCATTTGATAATTCACTCCTGCTTTTTGCAAGATCACTACAAATATCCCTCACGGTGATCTTTTTTGCAGAATAATCAATCCAATGTTTGAAATTAAAATGAACATGATTGAGAAAACATATTTACTAACTTATTTCCTTTGATTTGGTGCTGTTTGCGATATTATTGTAACAAAAACATTTCACAACTATAGACTAGTGGAAAACTTATTTTTATCTTGATATTCATGCAATATCCAATTTCATTCCACCATAAGGTTATACACAATCCCATCCTCCCTCATTCTTATATTGAAAACAGTATAATTATCCTTATTTTCATCGAATGTATAAATGAATCATATCGAATCACTCAACTCACCTAAACACATAAATTCAACTCTTGATTTCTATAGAAAGTCTGGTCCATAGATATGGAGACATAGCCTACATGCCTGTGGTCTGATCATGAAAAACCACAAAACTAATATACAGTGTGTCCACGGATGGGGTGCCGGTAAGGTGTAAATGACGAAAAATTTTTCGAGTTAGACTCTGATATTCTGGGAATCGCTCCTGCTTGGTCTCAAATTAAGATGTTGAGAAAATGAGCCAAATCAATTAATATATAGGGTGGTTTAGAACTGATTTGAGGAAAATTGTTAGGAATAAAACACCTTTGTTTCAAAAGATATCGAGAAAGTTTATTGAGAATAGTTGTTTAGAATCAAAAGACACGGCTAAATCTCGAATTTCAGATAAATCGATCAATTCTGATTTTGTGAGTAGGTTATGAAAATATTTGATAATATCCATGGTTACAAATGCCAGGCGTGACTTGAAACGTAAATTTTATTCGTCATAAACAAAAATTTTCCTGTTAAAAACATGCTGACCATAGAACAAAGTGTGTTTATTGTGCAGTGCTACGGCTTAGGTGCAGACATTTCGTATCAGGGAGTAATAAGACAATTCCATTGACTCTGGCCAAATGTTGCGGTACCACGTAACCCTGCTAAAAAAATAGTTTCAAAATTTAAATTTTTGATCATGACAAAAATCTCACGTATACAAAATGTTCATGACCAACTTATTAAGTCAAGGTAGGCTGATTTATCTGTTACTTGAGTTCCTGCAGCATCTCGTCATTCCGAACAACTTTTCTCAATAAACTATCTCGATATCTTTTAGAACAAAGGTACTTTATTCTTAACCATTTTCATTGAATCAGTTTTGAACCACCCTGTATATAAATTTATTTGGCTCATTTTCTCAACATCTTAGTTTGAGACCAAGCAGGAGCGATTCCCAGAATATCAGAGTCTAACTCGAAAATATTTCGTCATTTACACCTTACCGGCACCCAATCCGTGGACACACTGTAGGTATATGAGGTCTATAAAGAACAGATAAATATTTCTGTGTATTTTTTAGTCCGAATAAACGAGGGCGCAGATTAATTTACGGCTTTTATTAGTTCAGGGACGGATCCATAAAATAGGGTTATTCCTCAATTTTCATCAGATTTTATAACATTTGTGCTGAGACGAGGTTATCCTAATAATTGTAGTAGGATAGGGTGGAGAAATATATAATATATTTTCTCCAATTGATTGAATCTACGAACTTTCTCAAACAAAAAACGAAAAACTCCTTACCTACAAACATTGACCAAACTAAAATGTAGATTCTTACTGTAGAAACAGCAAGCCGACCAAACAACAGTTTGAAAGGTTTAAGAAAGAGATTCCAAATCAAAGACGTATTTTGTTTGTTTCATGATGTTCACTCTGGAGAAGCCTATCCCATTTAAACACGCAGAAACGCTCAAAATATTATACCACACATGGGCAATCGAAAAAAAACAATACATATAATATGAGTATATTCAAATGATGCGCCTGAACTATAGGCAACACAACATGCACACTAACTTAGGTATACAGGATATTTCTGTACAACTTCCCTCCTCCAAACTCATGCTAGTAAGTGCACAGCTAATCTGAGTAATTTCAGCAGCATAAGATGAAACGGTATAGGTACAGCTTCAAGTGTAATGACCAATGAAAAATTCCGCGTTGCTCATTACTAGACATCGGATTATATGCATTAACAAACTGGCAAAATATGCATGCAAATATGCACTTAAAAAGGGTGAAATATGCACATAATATGCACTTGAAAAATATCAACTTCCATTGTGTCTCCGATTAATTTTCAGTCATCAATCAATTATAATTTTGTGACTATACAAAATTAGACATTTTTAAGGCGCTTGTTCTAGGGAACAGCGCGTTATCGTTTCTTCAAAATGTCTGAAGTATTCGAATTTTGAGCTGAAATCGGTATCTAACGACTAGGTTGGACACAGATGAAGAATCCGTGGTCGAATTGGATTCTGTCTGGCCGGCTGTCATTGCTCTAACGTTCGAAAGGAAGGGCCTAGAGTCTTGAAATTATCAGGTTAGGTTATGGTCCTGCATATCTTAGTCAAGTTCGTTAATGGGCCGAATGATTTTTGTGTTACAGCCATTTGAAATTTTGATTTTCAATAACTCGAAAAATATTTATCTGATCGAAATAAAACTTGGAAGATTAATAGTGCCAATAAGAATTATCCATGAAAAATCACTGAAATTGAGAAGTCGTCATTTCGCAATATGAACAAGCGCGTAAAAGCTGCTGATATCACCTCAGTGCTTTTCTAGGTTTTTCAGGTTCACTAAAGAAAACTTGTTACGTCTATCTGTTAATAACAACTAATATGTCGAAAACGATTCCTCTACGACCACATACGTAAAGAAACGGTACTAGAATTTTGCGTCATTTCTGAAGATATCTTTGTATACAAGGTTTTCTTTGTGGCGTAGACATATACTCTTATCTTCTTAATTGCTGCCAGCTTCGTGTTTTTAAATTTTTCATGGACCATTTCTGACAATAGATTAGTGAGGACATCTTTTTGTTCGATTATTCCTTTTAAAATTTCTGTGGATTTGAACAGAGGAAGATTTTTGGAAACCTATCCTACTATAGCTCCGCACCCGTTCAAAGTTTTTCGGTTGATCTATGCACCAGGATTACCTCTCACTATTGAAATATGCACTATCGACAAGAAAGTACAAAAATATGCAATAATGCCAAGAATATCGCGTTATATGCATTTGCATATGCAAATATGCAAATTCATATAATCCGATGTCTACTCATTACTCTCGGGAGCACCTAAAAGGTGAGTATGATTATGTACCTTCTTTTCAACATTAAACGGAAATTCGAAAAGCTATAGAGACTTTTCGATTTCAGATTTATCGATGAAGAAGAATCTTTGGCTTGTATTAATCGAGCTGCAGCCTCTGAAAGTTATTACAACCCAAAAGTGAACTGGCTACATTTGTAGGGAATGTGCAGCTATTAAAACATCTCAACAAAACTACCTATATTTCAGCTGCAAGTTTTTTGTAGCACCTATTCAATGGTCAAAATGATCAGTAAACAAACCAGAAACACATTCACTACTTTCTAATCTCTCCTTTATGTTTAGTTGTTTTTTCTTGAATCCCAAATAATACTCAAAATTCTGCTGAAGCAATTGGAATACGCCTCCCACCAAATCTTAGGTGAAACTTTAAATGATCTGCCCAATAAAGTTCTGATTTTACTGAAATAAACCTTTACATTTGAACCATTTTCTAGAAACTGGAGAAAATCTAGGGAATGCACCTTGATTTCTCCATCAAAATCAGGTGTCAACCTACTTAAATCACCCAAACCGAACAAGCTATCATTGAGCCCCAAAGTGAAGAAATCATTTTGCAAGTCGTGCGTAATATTTATATTAAACCTTCTACTTCGAGGTAAGTTATAGTTAGGATGAAATTCTCTTCATCATGATTATTGTTTTTGGAGGCAGCCTGTATAATACTTTACAATGATGTGTGGTTTTGAAATATGATCAGAATGAAAATGAACCTCAGTATATCCATGACTGGCATCGCTTCGATCTACACTTTGCCTGTTATGCACCTGATTATTATTATAAAATTATTATGATTTGAACCAACTTAAGGAGTGTCCTTTACAACCGAATAATCTACGGAATGTCCACCTTTAACCTGATCAAGCTGTACATTTTAGAGAGTAATATTCATGATAATCATGAACAATTTTCGGTATAAGTTCATTAAACATTAACGGATTTTTCAAGTTGATCTTTTGAAAATCCAATCATTCCTGACTTTTAGATTCTGAACGGAAATGCTTCATTTAAGCAAGACAATTTCATTGTCCCAATTAACCGGCGTGCATTGACAGCTTTAATACTAACTCTTCCTTTCGATTCGCAGTTCATTATAGCAATGAATCCAGTACATTACCTCAATTAACATATTTATTGCCCCAACGAACTCGGTACGTTGACTCAACGAACTATATTCGTTGATCTTATGAACCTACGTATGCATCAAGTAAATCGACCAACAATGGCATTCTGCGCCAGATCCAGATCAGTCAGTATTATCCGAGTAGTTTTGAGATGTGTTCGTGAATACCTTATCTTTGGCAATTCCAAAACACCAGCTAACAGGGTACAATGCAACAATGATTTATAATTGAAATCAAAAATAAATAATTTTACTTTTTACTGGTACATCAATTCAAAATCAAATAATTTATAGAAGACAGTTGGGTTTCAATCAGAGACCTGTTCAAGGTGCTGCTTCAAATTGGTGAAATTATACAAAAGATAGAACATATGTACAAATTGCACATGCATATACAAATGAATTTAGGGTTTGGGGTATAATTAATTCTATAAACATATACAATTCATTAATATGTTTTATATATGGCGAATAATAGAATTTTGAAATGGTGAACCCAGTGCTAATGACTGAGAAACAAGAAATAAAGTCCGTTACGTAAACAGCATCTGCTATAAAACATCAGAATATAAATGAAAAATTCCGTCTGAAATTAATTTTGATGGGAATTCGGCAAATAACTATAGATTATTTAAACAAAAATTCGAAATTTATTCAACTGCATCAAGACAAATTCAGACGCAAAATACAAAGCAGCGTTTTTACTCAATTTGATTGGAGATCGTGCTTTTGTAATTCAAAATAATTTCCTACCAAAACGTAAACAACAAGATCCTTATGAAAAATATATCGAGAGATTCAATAACTACTTTCTGCCTCTTATAAATTTGACATATGAGAGACACATGTTTTTTTTGAAAGATAAGAAATGCAGTGAAACAATTGGCGAATATGTTAATGCATTAAGGTCCGGTGCACATGTACGGTTTTTTCAGCTCTGGTCCCGTTGCGGAGACGAAAAGGTCCGGTGTACACAAGCGGTGTTTCCAGCTCCGGAGCCGGACGTACGGTCTGAAATACACAGCATCAGTGGTAGAATGCACACATAAGTGCGGCACAGCAATGGTTCCGGAGCTGGAAAATCCGTATGTGTGCCCCGGACCTAAAAGGACCAAGTTCAAGTGAATTTGGAGATTTAACAGGAAGCTTTAAGTCGGGTCCAGATTAGTGTAATCCGAACAAAAAATGCAATAAAATAAACGAATCGGCGAATTTTGTCGACAGCACTCGAGCTCAGCTTCGAATAATAAACACAGATGCAGCGTTCGAGTTGATCCGCTCAGTTTTATAGTTACTTATTTCAAGTCCATCCCACCGAGAAAAGAAGTATTATATCCTCTCTGGTCCATCCCTGGACCCTTTAACACAAAGCGTTTGATAAAAGCTTTATTATATTTCACATTTCAGTCTCACACATTCCAACACGTTTTACGAAGTTGCAACTTGGACATATAACATTTTATTTTTCAAATCTGCATACAGTTACATCATTGTTAGTATTCTCATAAAAAACTGCTATCTAACGAATTGTTGAAATAAGAGCTCTCTTCGTAAATTAACTGCAGCATAAACATAAAGGTAAGTACAGATTTACCATTCACATTGTGAACTTGTCTAATAAATAATCCTTCCTAATAAGTTTCTCTGGGGTAAAACAACAGAATTGGTTCAGTGACTAGGATTTTCCCGCTGTGAGGAAACAGAAGAAAAAACCTCTTCGACCACCGACTACTTACCAGTCCTAGGAGAAAATTCAGCCAAACTACCCATCTCCAAGGAGTGCACAGTGCTAGCAGTGCTAAAGCCAGACCCCTTGAAAAACACAAGGAGAAGCAACAGGTAGCCCTGTACGACATCACAACCTTTCCACCTACTTGGGAAGAAATTATAGGCAAGAAAAAAAGAATTGTAACTGACAACATCCTTCAATCGCCAATCCCAATTGATTTTATTTTCTTTTATTGTAATTGAAATCTCAAATAAAAATGGATCAAATGATGTTAGCCGAAAAATACAGATCATTATTGTGTTCTTTCGACGGAGGTTGAGATCGTCTCCCAGATTTCATTTCTGAATGTCAAGATTAGCAACAGAAACTTGAATGCGAACTATTTTTTTTTTTTAATCTAGAAAAGCACTGCCGTGAAGGCAGCAGCGCGCATGTTCAATATAGATTACCACTTCAGCAACGAATCTGAACATGCACGCAAAAGCTGCCGCCTTCACGGCAGTGCTCTTAAATTTTTTTTTGATAAATTAGTGCATTTCAATTCGATCTAATCTGGATTTTTGGAAATATTGGAAGAAACATAAAGTTTTGAATGGGTATATCTACGGAATCATTGGGCGGATTTTACCCATTCACGAATTCGACCTTCGTAATTAAGCTTCAAACCTACTCTACAAATATCGAGTTTCTAAGTCGTTTCTTCCGGAAGTAATTGTGTTTACGGTCGGACTAACGGCCGACTGCGTAAACACAATAACTTCCGAAAGAAACAACTTACAATCTCGATATTTGTAGAGAAGGTTTGGACCTTGATAACGAAGGCCGAATTCTTGAATGGGTAAAATCAACACAATGATTCCGCAGATATACCCATTCAAAATTTTATTTTTCCAATATTTCCAAAAATACAGATCAGATCGAATTGAAATCCGGTTCTTCATCGAATATTTAATGAGGATGATATGATAAGAAAATCACAGAATTTTTTTTTCAAATTGTTCTAATGACACGATCATCACGAAATTTTGCATGAAGTTGTCGTTCAGCATCTTCAAACTATCTGCGAAGTTTTATTAGGAGTGAATCAGTATTTCTCGAGTTATACTGAAAAATAGAACGATACCGAGAAAAAATCCTCGAAATTCGATATATTTTTTCCCGATAACTTCAAAACTATTAATCGTATCGAACTGAAATTTGGTACACTGCTGTGAAATATAAAGCTCAAAGTCTGAGTGGAATATTTTTCTGGATATAATCAACGGTTTTCGAAAAAAACAAAATTTTGAAAAAAATTATGATCCTGACAAAATTTTGCTCAAAGTTGCGCGTCGTTATATTCCACCTAACTGCCAAGTTTGAATCCAATCGCTAGAGTAGTTTCTGAAATAAAAAATAAATAACTTCAAAATTTCAAGTGGCTACAACTCCGAAACTATTCGACTGATTTGGCCCATTAACGAACTTAACGGCGGCATCCTGATGCGCGACCTACCCTGAGAGTTTCAAGTTGCTACCTCACTTCGTTCGACAGTTATCGTCGGCCGGCCGGACAGAATCGATTTTGACACCGGATTCGTCATCAGTGAGTCGAACCTAGTCGATTGAGACCATTTTCGGCTCAATCATCCAAAATTACAGACATTTGGACAAAACGATAGCACGCTGTTCCCCTAGAACATGCGCGCAAAAATACGAAGTTGTGTCATTTTGGATGATTGTGCCGAAAATGGTCTCAATCGACTAGGTTGGACTCACTGATGACGAATCCGGTGTCAATATCGATTCTGTCCGGCCGTAGACACGATAACTGTAGACAGAAGCAAGCTAGCAACTTGAACTTTCAGGATAGGTTGCGCATCAGAATACCGCGGTTAAATTCGTTAATGGGCCAAATCGGTCGAATAGTTGCGGAGTTATAGGCACTTGAAGTTTTGAAGTTATTTATTTTTTGTTTCAGAAACTACTTGAGCGATTGGATTCGAACTTGGCAGTTAGGCGGAGTATGATGACGCGCAACTTTAAGCCAAATTTCGTCAGGATCATATTGTCAGTAAATTTAAAAAATTTTTTTTTTCGGGGAACCATTCATCATATCCAAAAAAAAAAATTCCTTTCACACTTTGAGTTCCATATTTCACAGCAGTGTACCAAATTTCAGTTCGATACGATCATAAGTTTTGGAGATATCGGGAAATAATATGTCAAATTTCGAGGTTTTCTTCTCGATATCGTTGATTTTTTCGGTATAACTCGAGAAATACTGATTCAGTCCTGATAAAACTTCACAGCTAGTCTTGAGATGCTGAAAGACAACTTTACGCGAAATTTCGTGATAATCGTGTCATTAGAACAATTTGGAAAAAAAAATTTTTATGATTTTCTTATCATATCATCCTCATTAAATTCTGTATGAAATTTCGAACTGTTATTTTTCGATGAAGTACTGGATTTCAATTCGATCTGATCTGTAGTTTTGGAAATATTGGAAAAATAAAATTTTGATTGGGTATATCTACGGAATCATTGGGTGGATTTTACCCATTCACGAATTCGGCCTTCGTAATTTAGGTCCAAACCTTCTCTACAAATATCGAGTTTTTAAGTTGTTTCTTTCGGAAGTTAAACGACTTAGAAACTGGATATTTGTAGAGTATGTTTGGGGCTTAATTACGAAGGTCGAATTCGTGAATGAGTAAAATCCACCCAATGATTCCGTAGATATACCTAATCAAAATTTGATTTTTCCAATATTTCCAAAAATACAGATTTGATCGAATTGAAATCCAGTAATTTAACAGTAAAAAATTTCAAAAAGTACTGCCGTGAAGGCAGCAGCTTTTGCGTACATGTTCAAATTCGTTGCTGAAGCGGTCATCTACATTGAACATGCGCGCAAAAGTTGCTGCCTTCACGGCAGTGCTTTTCGAAATTTTTGATTGTTACTACTACGAAGAGATTCAAAATTTTATGAAGCAGTTGATATTATTTTGAATAAAAACAAAAGATATCAGGAATCAGACTTTATTATTTTCTTTGATAACTCCTTCAGCCCACGTTTCGGTGACGAAATTGTCCCTTTTTCAAGGCTAAAACATTCAAAAATTCAGTATGTAAACATACGGTGAAATCCTTCGTTCACCTTCGAAATTCCCTTTTACAGAGACACTAAAATAAAACAAGTGCACAAACAAGTTAGAAACATGGTCTACTTATTTCCTGTCGACAATTAAAATTATTAAAAAGCAAACAATTTGGGTGCAAGGATAGCGGCGTCATTTATCTTGAGTTGTAACTGACAACCGACAGTGAAGCTGTCGTACTTCAAACGTCAGCGTCACCAACTGTTTAAAATCAAATGTTAAAAGGAAGAAAAAGAAAAAAAACGGAGTGGACAAAAGGTCCGGACAGACAAGGCAACTAGTAAAGTATTATGTCATTTCAATTGTCGACATCACATCTAGATCTGCTTCGAGTTGCGTCGAGTAGGCAATCGTAAAAACTACTTTAACTTTCAACATCAGTTCTGAAATTTACAGTTCTCGACCTTCTGATATGCATCATTTCACTAATGTTCCTTCTGTAAAAGTGCTTTTCTTTGTCTAAGATGGAGGTATTCTTGAAATTGAAGGAATGTCCCTCTATATGTGTATGGGCTGTGAGTGCAGTTTTATTTTGGTTATTAATGTTTTTAGTATTATATGTATGCTGTTTCAATCTTTCTTTCAGATATTGTTTTGTTTGACCGACGTATGTTTTGTTACAATTGTGACAAGGAATTTCATACACTATTTCTGATTGCCACTCATTGGGAACGTCATCTTTAATTTTTGTGAAAAACTTTCTTGTCAAAAGAACATTATAAGAAGCACATGTACAATCGAACTTGTTGAAAATTTTATTCATTCTATAAGACAAATCTGGTATGAATGGGAATTTAAAATATTTTTTACTCTGACTTGTTGAAGTATCGAACGATAGAGTACTTGTTCTTGTATTAAGGTACGAGTTTATGATGGTGTTGACAAAACTGTTAGGGTAGTTGTTCTCCCTTAATATTTCTTTTAATTTTTTGATGCTATTATCCTTGAAAGATGTATCACTAAGTTTAATGGCCCTGTCTACTAAAGGTGAACGAAGGATTTCACCCTATGTTTACATACTGAATTTTTGAATGTTTTAGCCTTGAAAAAGGGACAATTTCGTCACCGAAACGTTGGCTGAAGGAGTTATCAAAGAGAATAATAAAGTCTGATTCCTGATATCTTTTGTTTTTATTTGATACAATGGATGATAGCGATAATCAGAAATTATTTTGAAGTATACATCGTGAATGTCACATTTAAATTGGAATCCAAGTCCTAATTCACAAAAACGTCTTCACTTCGATATCAACCTCCTCAACCTAGACCTCAACTGAAAATGGCTTAGGAATAAATTTCTCATATCTTACATTTAATCCGAATCAACTGATTTAGTAACTCCACATGTACTCGATATTAGCAATGAAAAGGTACTTTCAATTATAGTCTATAATTCCGAATTCAAAGTCGGAATTAGTCTATAATTCCGAGTTTAAAGTCGGAATTAGTCTATAATTCCGACTTCGAACTCGGAATTAGTATAATTCCGAGTTCAAAGTCGGAATTATGTATAATTCCGAGTTTGAAGTCGGAATTAGTCTATAATTCCGAGATTTAAGTCGGAATTAGGTGGAAAAATTTTTGTCGACAAAGAGTGGCCCTTCTACGCCTTCGTAGAATCTGTATAAGATAACTCTAAGTTTTCTCGAAATATACGATCTTTGTTCATTCCACTTCAAATGCTCATCGATGACGGTACCAAGAGATTTTGTTGAATGCGTTTTTTGAATATATAACTGATCATCGAAATTCAAGTCTCCGAAATCTGAGATTCCCTTCTTATTTGAAGCAAAGGTTAGATATTTGATCTCACTTATATTTAATGTCAATTTATTCAATGTGAACCATTTCGTCACAGTCTCAAATCCCAGGCATACTTGTTCTTTCAGTTTCTCCCATGTAACGTCTTGAAAAAAAACTATGGTGTCGTCCACGAAACCAATAATTCCAGCTTTGTTATTCACCCTGAATAGGCTGTTCATGTACATTATACATTGGAGAGGACCGAGCACTGTTCCCTGTGTTACTCTAAAATTCAGTTGATTGCTTCCACTATATTTTCCATTGAGATGTACAATTTGCATTCTATTTGTCAGAAAGCTCCAGAGCAGATCCGAAATTTTACTGCGGAATCCATAATTTTCAACCTTTTCCAGTAGTCGAACATGACAGACGGTATCAAAAGCTTTTTCAAGGTCGACCTACCGCCAAAGTGGGAATTGATCTGTCAATATTTTTGTATATGATATTTGTGACCTTTTTTATGGCATCTTCAGTCGACATACCTTTCTGAAAACCAAACTGATTATTCGATATAATATGATGTTTATCTATGAATATTTCCATGTGAACTTTCATCAATTTCTCCAACAACATATTCTACTGTTGTTACCCTATAGAGAATTGAAATAAATGAAATTAATACGCCAGATGATACATCATCCACCATACCTCAAATAGATCAAAACGATATTCAACTCACCGAAGATTCATAAAATTTGTTGAAAGATTTGGAAAATTACGAAAATCAAACTGTCCATAGTTCTCATGAAAATCCAATAACTACTTGATATACCTTTCACAGAAAAATGTCTGAATAAACATAAAAATCAAATAATTATCAATTCAGGACCTAAACTTATAATCAGTGGAATCAAACTGTTTGATAATAAGAAAGAACCTTCAATGTAACCATTCATGATGAAGTTGATTCAATTCGTTTTGTTTGAGAAATATTAACACCAGGCATATCATATTTTCTTATGATTGATAATGAGCAACTACAAAAACAATTTATTCAAACTTTACAGACCAAATTCCAACCAAAATCGTATAACTTGAGATTAACGAACCTTTTTACGAGCTTGTTTCCGGCAACAGCGCGTTATCATCTCGTCACGATGTCTGTAATTTTCGAATTTTGAGCCGGAAATGGCCATAAACGATTGGGTTGAACTCCCTGAAGAAGAACCGTTGTCGAATTCAATTCTGTCCCTCCGTCCGTATGTACTCTTACTCAGATTCGTTTTGGAGTCCAAATATCTCGGTAAAGTTCGTTAATAGTTGAAATCGGTTGAATAGTTTCGGAGTTAGGCCCATTTGAAATTTTGAGGTTAATCTCATGAAGTATTCCTCGATCGAATTGAAACCTCGTGGACAGTTTCGAAATACCAACGCGCAACTTAAAGCAAAGATTTTGTGTGGATCCAGTTTAAAAAAAAAATTATTGTAAAAATTTTTTGAATTTTTCATGAAATTTTTTTTTCTCTGGAATATTTCATTGGAAATTGTCACAAACTTTAGAGTCAGTATTCAACAAAAATTTTCCAAATTTCAATTCGATCCGATACCTATTTACTGTCGAAGATATGGAGAAATGTGCCAAATTTCGTTGTTATTTAGAATTTCAACGTTATTTCCGCAATATCTCAAAAAGTACGAATACAATCAGATTAAAACTCCGTAATCAGAAGGAGATTACCAACATGCAACTAGGCGCAAAATTTCGTGTTGATCTATCTGTTAAAATTTGAGATAGCCACGTCCGAAGAGATTACAACCCACCCTCCTAGGCTATTGAGTATTAATACTCAATTGTACTACCTTCACCCCTTATTGGTGCTCTTTATATGGAGAGAGCTCAAAACTAAAAAGAATCAGGGCAGAGGAACAGGTGTTCGGCATCGAATATGTCCGATTAGTTTTCACAGATTTCAAACATTATGGGCAAATACCATGTGAAAAAAACTACTACCTTCGTGATCTCTTCCTCTTATAATTGAGGATTGAACTTCCTTAGGTAAGTCGTTTAACCTCAAATTAGTATCATAAGTCTGGAATTCAACGAAGAAATAATATTTTATTTTTTTTAGATGCTCCCGAGCAGACCATTGATACTTTTCACCATATAAGCTGCTGTATTGACGCTAGATCTCATAGAATATAATCATAATCACTTGCCAATTAAAGTAGGTAAAATTTACATTGCTAATTACGCTTTAAGTATTCACTTTCTCATTACGATATAAGCTCCATCACTATTTCAAGAACAGAAGGGAATTTTGAGAAAACTAAGCGAGCTATATGAGTATTACAAATAGGTCTTAACACGATCGAAAATAATACACAAAAATTTAATAGCATTATTCTTAATAATAAAAGTAAATATTGGAGAAAGATAGCAAAATTCCTATTTGAAACTATTAACTCCGATGATGAACAAATTTATAATAATTACTTTCAAGCAATAAAAAATAATGAAAATATCATTCATATGAATCTAAATGAAATCATTACATTGAATGAGAATATTCCAGATAAATTCCCAATAAAAATCAATAATTTGATACGAAAAATTACAAATCTTCAATATTCTTTCAATATTATTATCAATTTCTTGATGCAACAATCCAACGATGTATATATTTCGTTAAACGAAATGGAAAATGCAAACAATGCCAGACTTCATTTCCTACATGAAAGAATCTTACTTTTGCAAACTTTCAGAAAAATTTTAAAGAACGAAAAAATTTTTTCCAATGCATCATTTACGGATTATTATTCAGTTTGTTATAGAAAAGTGATAGTGAAACCATAAGTGAGCTATTGTTAATTATAACAAAACCTTTTTGCGGAGAAACATCTTTTGCATCATTCAAATTTTATTATATATATAAAAACACTCTCATTCCCAACACCCCGCCATTTATCCCCTCGAGTCACGGGATAATCAAATGGCAAATCAACACCATCCAAGAACTGAAAAATTTCTACGTCGTCAGGCAAGAAGACCAGAAGTACCCACCAAAATGTTTTGCAACATTATTTACACATTTGAAAGATTACTGTTTTAGAATATCCAGCAAAAAAATGCAAGATTCATTTCAAATCGAAGATGGATCAATCATCTCCATATCTAACCTAACTTTGCGATAAGAATGTTCCAACGGCTAACTTAAATACGAGGTCACGCAAATAGCCATCATCCATTTCAAGTGCAAAGTCACAAATGGCGATAAGATAATCTAGCCAAGAGAACAATTCGAAGAACACTCTATAGTACAACACGTCAATTGAGCAACAGTAGAACAACTACTCCAAAAAGCGGTAATTCCACAATTTCAAGATTCCCAAGGATGGTCATTTTTTCGCTATATTTCATATCTTAA
The DNA here is from genome assembly GCA_958510865.1 of Myrrha octodecimguttata. NCBI lineage: Eukaryota > Metazoa > Arthropoda > Insecta > Coleoptera > Coccinellidae > Myrrha > Myrrha octodecimguttata. The sequence continues at coordinate 21,036,219 of OY294060.1, forward strand.
TAAGACTTTGATAATCGATTTCTTATTGAGTTCCTGCATTTCATTCAAATATTTAAGAAAGTTCATTTTTTCAACCAAGAAGGTCAAGAAAAATGTCAGAAAGCGGAGGAATTACATATTTCAAGTCCAACCTTGGACCCCTTACCAGAAATAGTTTGATAAAAGCTTTATTCTATTTTACATTCCACTCTCATACATCTCAATACTTTTTACGAAGTTGCAACTTGGAAATATAACATTTTATTTTTCAAACCTGAATAAAGTCACATCATTGTTATTTTCCTCCTAAAAACAACTGCAATCTAACGAATTGCTGACACGTGCTGTCTTCGTGAATTAACTGCGGTATAAAGGTTGATAATGTTGAAGCTGGAGATATTCTCAGTAGCATTAGTTTATTTTGGTTCTATGATTATTGTTCTTTTAATAAGATCAGTATACATTAGAGAATATCTGAATATCTGTATGTCAATCAATTTATGATCAGAAGATGGATACAAGCAAAATACAAATTGGTTTGCTAGAGGGGAAGTCAAACTGGTCAACCTGGAAATATAAATTGTGCATTTTGTTAAGAGGAATTAAAGGCGGTCTAGAGGTTATCGAAGGAAATTTAAAAGCCCCTAAATCCTTACCAGAAGATGCTACAACTGTTGATAAAACCAGGTACGAGAAAGACTTATCAGATTTCAATCAAGCCGATAATAATGCTTTACTAATTCTGACTCTAAATATGACACAAGAAACTTTAGAAAAAGTAATGCGTTTCACATCCGCTAGAGAAGTTTGGCTAGAATTGCACAGGCTTTATGATGGCAATGTCGAGGACAAGACCTATGACCTATGCATGCAATTCTTCAGCTATGTAAAACAAGCAGATGATGATATAGCCACACATACATCAAAACTGAAGAATCTTTGGGACAAACTTCAGAAAGATATTTTGAAGGACAAAATGACTGCTGGAAATGAGTGTTAATGTGATTTACCTGAAATTTTACTTATCTGTAAAATACTAGAAACTCTACCTTCTGATTACTTCTCGTTCAAGTCAAGTTGGATGCTCATATCAAACAAAGAAAGAACAATAGATAACTTGACAAATCAATTGGTTGCTTATGAAAAAGCATTATCAAGCAAAATTGAGACTAAACAGGAAGTTTTGTATACAGTAAACAAAAGAAGCAATCTATTTTGTGAATACTGTGAGGACATAAAATAAGACAGTGTCTGAAATGGAAGGCAGATGGTAAGCCACCAAAACCTGACAAAACTAATAGAGCAAGTGATACGAAGAACAATGTTTCATTACTAGCCGTTTCCAATGTTGTATTGTTGTGTGAACAAGATGAAGAAAATTGGTACGTCGACAATGGTGCAACTAATCACATTACCAACCAAAATAATGTGTTTGAGAGCTATGTACCATTTGACAATCATCACCAAATAACTACAGCAAACGGAGAGTCAGTACCGGCATTAGGAAAAGGTACAATTAGAGTAAAAACAAACGTGAATGGTAGAATTCAAGTTTTTCCTCTGACTGAAGTATGGTATGTTCCTAGTATCAAGAAAAACTTGTTCTCAACATTGTCAGCACAAGATAAAAATCCAGACAGTGAATTTGTTTCAACAACAGAAAAGTGTTATTTCAAGTTATCAGGAGAAGTTATACTTGTTGGATCCAGAAATTGTTCAGGAGGATTGTATAAACTTAAAATGAAATCCTTAAAGCCAGAAAATTCGAAAGAAATTAATTCAGTTCATAATGATAATGTTTTGCAGTTATATCATGAAAGATTTGGACATCAAAATAAGAGATATGTAAAAACAATATTGAAAAGAGAACTGGGATTAGATGTCAATCTCGATAGTGAAATGTGTGAAGGTTGTATCTATGGGAAAGCTCATGTACTCAAATTTGGTACAAGATGTCGAGCCAAAGCACCTGGTGAACTCTTACATACAGATGGATGTGGTCCATTTGACCCATCCAAATCCGGCTATCGATATTATGTCTTATTCAAGGATGATTATAGCAGATATCGTTTTATATATTTCATGAAACACAAATCAGAAGTGATAGATAATTTGAACATTGTCCTAGAAGAAATTTAAGCTGCAGGTTATGGTGTGAAAGAAGTTTTATCAGATAATGGTGGTGAGTTCGACAATAATAGAGTCAGAAAAACGCTAAACCATTATGGGATACGACAAAGACTTATCATGCCATATACACCACAACAGAACGGGTGTGCAGAAAGAGAAAACCGAACTGTTGTTGAAACAGCAAGAGCCTTAATGCATGCTAGAGAAGGAATATTTGATCAGAGTTTTTGGGCAGAATTAGTCAACACAGCGACATACATTCTGAATCGCACCAGTAAATCAGGTGTTGAAGGATTATCTCCTTATGAAATATGGTTCAATAAGAAACCAAAATTGAGTCATTTGAAAATCATAGGTAGTAGTTGCTATGCTCATATTCCTAAGATGCATCGGAAGAAAATGGAAAAGAAAGCTACTAAAGGTATTCTTATGGGTTATGAAAATGACGACGGTTATCGGATATGGTCTATAGATCAAAAGAGACTAGTAAGATCAAGGGATGTCATTTTTGATGAATGTGAAATTTTGCCAATAACAAATAGTCAACAGACTGAAAGTCAAAATGGTGGACTTCAAAATAATTTTGATTACTTGAGAGTTGTTGACAAAGGGGAAAACTTCCTTGAATCATCAAATTCTGACAATGAACATGATCAAGAGTCAATTGAAGAAGATAATCAAAATCTGGAACGAAGAGAGTTACCTACAGAAATAGTTGAAGAAAGTGAGCAGAGTACTGAAGAAATCAGACAGGCGTTAAGGGACAGAATGACCATTAGAAAACCATCACGTTTTGATGATTATGTTATGACAGTTGCTGCAGAAATATGTGAATCAAATGAACCTTTAAATTACATGGATGCCATAACTTGTAATGAAAAAGAACACTGGATTACAGCAATGAAGCAGGAGTTACAATCTTTGAAGGAAAATAATACTTGGATTTTGAAAGGATTACCACCTGGAAAAAGGCGATTCCTTGCAAATGGGTATTCAAGCTAAAAACGAATCCTGATGGCTCTGTTGAAAAGTACAAAGCTAGACTGGTTATAAAAGGATACTCTCAGAAGAAGGGGGTTGATTATGACCAAACGTATAGTCCAGTGGCAAAAGGAGGAACAATAAGGTCACTATTAAGCATAGCTGCGAGTAAAAATATGTCTCTTACACAGTTTGACGTATGTACTGCTTTTCTCTATGGTAATTTAGACGAATAAGTGTACATGAAACAACCTGAAGGTTTCATAGATACAAGCGGCATGGTTTGTAAACTCCAACGGAGTTTGTATGGATTAAAACAAGCTCCAAGATGTTGGAATAAACGTTTCAGGGATTTTCTTGAAAAACGAGGTTTTAGACGATCTGATGCCGACCCATGTTTATTTATCAAAAAACAAAGAACTGACATGTTATTGTTAGCTCTCTATGTTGACGATGGATTACTAGCTTGCAGCAATGATACCATGAAAAATGAGTTTTTGAATAGTTTAGAAGAAGAATTCAATATAACAATAAAACCGGCATCCTATTTTCTTGGGCTCCAGATTCAGAAAGAAGAGAACGGTACCATTCAAGTGAATCAATCTTCTTATACAAAGAAAATTCTTGAAAGATATGGCATGTCAGACTGCAAACCAGTAACAACTCCAATTGTAAAAGAAGTTTCTCAATTAGGGAAGGAAGATGTAGAATTGAACAAAACTTTTCCTTATCGAGAGGCAGTTGGTGCTGGTGCTTTACTTTACCTAATGACAAGTACGAGGCCAGACATAGCTTATGCAGTCAGTGTCGCCTCAAGAAAGCTAGAAAATCCAACGAACGCAGATTGTGTTAAGGTTAAAAGGATATTTCGTTATCTGAAGGGCACAATGGATCTTGGACTTAGCTACAAGTCGAAGGAAAGAGATGAGTTAGTGGCCTACAGTGATGCAGACCACGGAGGAGATTGTGAAACAGGACGCTCAACTTCTGGCGTTTTATGCATGTATGCTGGTGGAGCTATATCTTGGCTCAGTCAGCGTCAAACATCTGTTGCAATTTCCACAACAGAGGCTGAAATAGTGGCTGCTAGTGAAGCTGCACGGGAAATAGAATGGCTAAAGCGATTGTTCAAAGAAATACTCAGTTTTCAGTCAGTTCCAACATTGATGGTAGACAATGAAGCTGCTATTAAGCTGAGTCAAAACCCAGAATTTCACAGACGCACTAAACATATACATATAAGGCATTTCTTTGTGCGTGAACTAGTTTTAGATGGGGAAATGAAAGTAGAAAAAGTTTCAACAGAGGACCAATTAGCAGACTTAATGACAAAATCTTTGTTTAAACCTCGACTTCAAATGCTAAGGAACAAAATGGGATTAACCAAAATATTCCAATGAGGGAAGGTGTTGAAGCTGGAGATATTCTCAGTAGCATTAGTTTATTTTGGTTCTATGATTATTGTTCTTTTAATAAGATCAGTATACATTAGAGAATATCTGAATATCTGTATGTCAATCAATTTATGAATAAATATTAGTTCCTTATTCTGAATAAAAATAACTTCAACAACGCCATTTACACTGTAAACTTGTCTGATAATCATTCCTTCTTAAAAAAAGATTCTCTGGAGTAAAACAACAAATTCCATCCAACATGCAGAATAGAAAGATCGTGAAAGACAGATCAGAGAGAGCGCTGCCCAGAACCGAAAAACTCCCCGTGTTTTATTGCATTCGCTGTTCGGATTACACTCATCTGGACGCGGCTTTATTCGTGATCGAATTGTTTTATCACGGATGGGAAGGGACATTACTCAGAATGCATCGTTTGAACCTCAAGACAGCCACCAGTACATGCAAAGTAGCAGAGCAAACTCAAGATCAACCGGAGAAATATATTAATCTCAAGAAATAAATAAAATATAAAGAAGAGGATACAAAGAACATTACAAATCATTGAATCAAAATCAATGAAGGAATGTATTCGGAAGATGTGGATTACAACATCAACGTGGAAAATGAGTAGCATTAAAAGTTAAACTTAATTTTTGTAATGTTTAATCACCTATCAAAAACGTGTAAATCTAAAAATATTAATTATTCGAAAAAACACTATTTCGGATGGAACGTTTTTTCTAGGATAAATAGAAATTTTCTGAATTTCAAAGGAGACTGTGTGATATGAAAATATGATTCACAATAGTTCAATAAAATTAAAATTCAAGTAAGATAGTGGCGTAAATTTAAAAAACAATAAGTTAGATAATTATTTTTAATGTTAGAACTTATGGAGATGAAAATTTTAAAGTTCTTGGTTTATGTACTTTGGAATCAAAATTTAAAAACAAAATAGAAAATATTGAATTTCCACGCCTAAACGCCATCTTGTTCTGTCCAGGGCATCCTCTTCATTCAGTTGCTGATATTCCATGGACCTCCTCACTCCTTCACTCCAGGATCTACGTGGTCGGCCTCTCTTTCTCTTTCCTATCGGTTGCCAGTGATACATTCGATGTGGCCATCTGTCAGGGTTCATTCTTAAAACGTGTCCAAACCATCGAAGGTCCCGTTTTTCTATTCTGTCAACCACCGTCTCCCGTGCATCCATAACTCTTCTGATCTCATCATTCCTTCTAGATCTTCGAGCACCTCTCCTTAGATAATCCATTTCGATAGCTTTGAGCTTTTTTTTATCCTCTGCACCCATAGTCCTCACCTCGCTGCCATACGTCAGAACGGATTCCACTAGTGTCCTTCCAATTCTTACCTTTGTACTGTTGTTAATATTCTTGTCGCACCAGATGGAATTAAGGCTTCCCAAAACCCTCCTGCTCTTTTCCATTCTGCTCCTGATTCCTCTATCCGATGTTCCCTCCCTAACGATTATTGTTCCGAGAGATTTCGTTTGGTCCTCTTGTTTAATGAATGATTTATTATCTATGATGATTTGAAAGTTGGCGATAGAGTTCACTACCAAATATTCGTTTTTTTCTATATTGATCTTTAGACCCAATTCCTTGTATGATGAGTGCAATCTTCGTAGCATGAATTCCAAATCAAATGCATCCTGAGCTATAACCATTTGGTCATCAGCAAACTGAATGTTAAACAGAAAACTATCCTCCACCGAGATGCCCATTTGCCGACATCTACATTTCCAATCTTTCAGAGCCACTTCCAGGTATATATTGAACAGGTCGGAAGAAAGAGGACAACCCTGGCAACATAATAAAATTCAAAATGCTAATAAGAAATAATAATGAGGAACAAATTTCTGAAATAACTTCTAATAATATTGAAAACTATCAGAAATTTTTCTTCGAATTATGATGACCTATTCACAGATATTGGATGTCTGAAAGATGAATATTACATTGAAGTTGACCCTAAGGTAATTCCAATCATTCAACAACCTCGAAAACTTTCATTCAACTAAAATAAACAACGATAGTTGTTAATTATTTTTTAATTAGAAGAAGAGAAAATTATGGTAAAATTAATGAAGCCAACAGATTGTATCATCTCCATGGGGATCATTTGAAAGCCCAACAAGAGTATCAGAATCTACATCGATCCCAAATATTCGTTTGAAGAGAGTATTGTCAAATTCCATCATTAGAAAAATTCACATAACAGTTGTCAGGAGCAAAATATTCCAGAACATCAGAATCACAGACCAACAAGACAAATCACTTCATCGTTTGCGTAAATTGTGTCTTTCCGACCTTGAGAAAAATAACAGACATAAACACACTTTCTCTTTCCTCAGAACAGCTGTCAAATTGAATACTTTGAAATATCTGAAATCGAAATGTAAAAGCGGATTTGTTGGAATTCCAGAATCACAAGATCAAAATCAGACTAAGATTTTCGATGAAACAGGAAACCATTTGAAGAGCAAATTTCTAATATCAAAGCGAGTGCTATGTCTCATCCTAAACTTCTGTAAAAATAAATTGAAGAACTTGTTCAAAGTGGATGGAAATTTTGGAGAAATGGTATACAAAACCTGTTCTCCTTAATCAGAGAATCTTTATTAGTGACTGATATTTTTAGGTCTCTAGTAAGCTCCTCAAAAGCTTATGTGAGTTTGGGTGTATTTCATTTCATTGCAAACCCATTTCTAATATATGTTGATGCAATCGAATCAAGTAAGGAATGCAGAAAGTTGAAAAATTTATAAACAAGAAATATATTGCTATGGAGACGAAACCAAAAGACGTCTAGTCAAGGGCAGCCCTTAAATGAGCAAGGGATGCTAAGGATCTCCCGGTTCGAAATAGCGAAGTACGGATAGGCACATGGAATGTTAGAAGCTTATATGCCGCCGAAAAATTTGATAAGGCAAAGCGCTTGAAGAGATCGATCACAGGTATACGCGAATTACGATGGCCTGGCTCAGGAAAATGTAAGTATTAAGTATTACTTCGGAAGTGACATCGACGACCTGCAACATAGAAATAATGTAGGAAACTCCGTGACATGAGCAATCGAGAAATATGTCCTTAACTTCACACCAGTGTGGATTTTCCTCAATAATAATTAGTTAAAGAATAATGATCTGATTGCAGTACTCTCCAATTACAAATTGTGAATTATTTCCTAATTTTTTATTGGAAAAAGGCACAACAAATTCTTTTTTTAGTCATATCGCTAAGTAGATAATAGAAAGAACTTCCATTTGATGTATTACAAACCATATATTCCCATTTGAAAAAATTAAGTGGTGGGGTGCGGGGCGTACCGGGTGAAATATATCAAATTCAAAAAAACACAGGATAAATTGCTTTCGAAACTCGAATTCTTCGTTCAAAAATTATTGACGAGTTACGTTACTTTTTTGGCACGCTGTATACTATTCATGACTCATTGGTTTTCACCCCAAAATTCACATCATTTTTCTTCATACCTCAGGAACCACTGGTCGTAAATCATCCGGGTAGAAATTTTTAGGTTGAGTAGTGCAACAGTAATCAACATTGAAAGTTTCATGAAAATTCCGAACAACGGACGGCGGACGGACGGATTTTGGTTAATTAGTTCATTCAAATCTACATACTCCAAAATGTGAACTGTGAAATTTTCAGGGCGGGTATTTTTTTTCCGTCGATCACTTAGGTTTATCATTTGATTTTATCAAATAATAAATCAAAATTAGTTTTGTCTTAAAACCTGTTCGGATTATTTTTTAAAATGGAATAGATAAGAATATTTTCCTCGAATGAAAAGCACAAGAATTTCATTTAAATTTGTTTACATGTTATAACCTCTTTAGGTAAATCCAAAAGCGTCAAGAGTGACGTGATTCTATATCTGCAATCTTATTGACACCCCAAAGCATCCCAAACTCCTGCTTAAATTCTGGTTAGGTTGATTCATGGTAATATATGCGTTGACATAGAGTTTCTAAGTAAATGACGCAAGTGGTTAATCTGGTTGGTCTGTGTTGGAAGGGATTTTGGCAAGATAACTTGGACGAATAGAGTAAGAAACTCACCATTTTTAATACTCCCTTTAGTAAATATTGTTCTGCAAGATTATCATATGATTTGCATAAGTCATCGTAAATATTTTTCAACGTATAGGTAATTTGTTCTCAGATATAGGAGGAATAAAAATATACATATGTGATATTTTGATTTTTGGAAAACCAATTGAGAAAATCTTAAAAAAGCTTTAAATATGTTTCAATTCAGAATATATTGAAAGCAACACATTGCTACTTCACTATTGAAGACCGAATTTCAGCTAGCTTCATCTTCTAAACCACTTGAAAACTGAAAAGGAATATTCAGATATCCTGAAAATTTTTAAATTCTAAGAATACTCCTTCGGAAATAGGAGCACACAGGACCAGAGCTGGATGGACAGAATGGAATTTGACCACGTATTCTTCTTCACTGAGTAAAACCTTATCTTTTAAGAACATTTTGGCTCAAATTCGAGAAATACAGATATTTGGGCGAAACGATAAAGCTCTGTTCCCCAAAACAAGAGCGTGAAAAATATTAAATGAGAGCAATCACCTGTTAAGTATGAAAAAATAATCTAGAACATTGAATAAAATAAGATTACTCCGATTACGTCTGGAAAGATGATGTACAGTAAGAATTCACCAGCTTCTGGATACATTAATTAATTCATTAGGTTGAAGAAAAAAGCGCCGTAAATTGGGTAAGTAGTTCTAAGCTGAGACAGTTAGCATACCAGAACAGGCATGAGAAAAAAATTACTGAAATGTCCGCTTCATGGAAATTACCCGTTGTTTGACGCAATCCAATAATGAAAAAATTCATTCCCGATTAAATGATGAAGAAGCTCAATTATTTCCTGGATATAAATCAACAAGAAATGCATTCTGAGTAAAAGTGAAAAAAAAATAAGTTATGGGCTAGCTTTTCGCCAAAAAATTCCAATTCAAATTCAGTGACCCAAAAAACATGAACGCTTTCAATGTCAAAACTTTAGCAAAACTTTTCTGTGCCACCTGATTTTCCTAATATGTCTAGCCTAAAAGGAATATTGGGGTTACTCGCCCCCCACATTACAGAGAACTCTGGATGCGGTAATCGGTTTCAGTACGCTTCCAGTCTCCCCTGGGCCTCTGATGCTTGAAGTAGGAATAAGACTCAAGCTTTTCACCTCACACCAGTACCTACTTGATCCATTGATGTTTGTGATTATGATAAACACTTCAAAATTATCGAAATAATCAAAGTTATCAACCATGAGTATATCGAATTAGGTGATGTCAGTTTCAATATGCTTGGGATAATTATCCGTTACATTGAGTAAGAGCATTGCATTCATGGCACTCCACGTGATTCGACAACTCATCCTTCCGCTATTCAACTCTATCAAGGATTATCTACCTACACCAACAGAATTACACGGTTCACTCCATTATAATCTAACACGCTGGATATACATAATGCCTCGTCGGATATAATGGTGTCGTGCAAGGTTCGTGGACCATTAAGAATCGATTTTAATGCAGAGTGCATTTTACATTGCCATTAAATAATTCATATGAAGCCTGGTCCAGACGAGTGTAATCCGAACAGCGAATGCAATAAAATTTGATTAAAGATTCGGCGGATAGTATGGACGGCACTCGAGTTCAGCGTCGAATAATTCATTCAAATGCATCGTTCGACTTGAAAACCTAGTCCCGAAGGTGCAGAAGGAGCGCTGCCTCGAACCATAAAACTCCCTGTGATCTATTGCATTCGCTGTTCGCATTACACTCATCTGGAGCTGGCTTTACTCTTCTCATGAGCATTAAGCCGGGTTAAGATGAGTATGATCCGAACAGCGAATGCAATAAAATTTGATAAACGATTCGGCGAATATTGTGGACGGCACTAGACCTCAGCCTCGAATAATACATTCAAAAGCATCGTTCGAGTTTAAAACTGAGTTCCGTTGGAGCAGAGAGAGCGCTACCTCGAACCATAAAACTCCCTGTGATTTATTGCATTTGCTGTTCGCATTAAGCCGGGTCCAGATGAGTTTAATGCGAACAGCGAATTTCATAAATCACAGGGAGCCTTAAGGTTTGAGGCAGCGCTCTTTCTGCTCTGTCAGGACTCGGTTTTCAACTCGAATGATTCATTTGAATGTATTATTCGAGGCTGAGCTCGAGTGCCGTTCACACTATTCGCCGAATTGTTTATCAAATATTATTGCATTCGCTGTTCGGATTACATTCATCTGGACCCGGCTCAATGCGAACAGCGAATGCAATAAATCCCAGGGAGTCTTATGGTTCGAGGCAGCGCTCTTTCTGCTCCATATAAGGACTCGGTTTTCGACTTGAACGATGCATTTTAATGTATTATTCGAGGCTGAGCTCGAGTGCCGTCCACACTAGTTGCCGAATCGTTTATCAAATTTTATTGCATTCGCTGTTCGGAATACACTCATCTGGACCCGGTTTTGAACCGCGAGTGTATCATCATGAAGTAGCTTCTCATCCAGGTTGTCATGAGAGTATTTGGATATGCACGATTGTACCCAGGATAAATCATGAAATGAGAATCCTCGAGGATCGACCATAGTATCTTTTCCCGTGATCATATCATAAACAACAGATTTCATTCATGAAGAACTGACCGTGAAAGCATTGGTTTTGGACGAGAAGAATATTTTATGAAACTCGTGAAGTACATCACAAAAATATCTTTGCTACCAAATTATTAATACTTGATCAGCATCCACATATTTTTCTTCTTCATATATTAGAGCGAAAGCTTTTCCTGCATCAGCTCAACGAGAAGTTCATTCATTAGTTCCTTCACATGAAGTCTTTACCTATAGGAAACAGTGCAACTGGTTCAAAATTTTGAACAGCGTTTGATTGCGTTTTCCAAAAACTGAAAAATATCAGCAGCGAAGAAATTTGATTCTCATTACGTATTTACATCCGTGCTCCTAAGTATTCCAGTTTCTGTTCAATATCTCACTGAAGGTACTTAATGTTATGGCCATTCTACATAGCAATCTGATTTGAGACAAGACAGGTACCTGAAATCCTTTCAAAAACGGCAGGTAACCAGGAATTAGCAGGTCTGGGTTCTGGAAAGAAACGTAAATTGACTGGTTTCACATCTATTTGTGATTTCTATAAGTTAAACTACAGTGACTCTATACAAGGCAGTGGCGACCATAGGGATATGAGCTCCCCCAACCCGCTATTTTGCGTCGAAATTCGAACGAAATCGTATAAAATAGCAGGTTTTAGAGAGGAATATTGAAATATAAACTCAAAACCTTCGAATTTTCATCTCCCACTCACTTCATAATTGGAATGATTACTAAATCATTGCAATCTAAAAGAAAAATCATTCAAATCAAACTCAACGTATGTAAAGTAAATGTGCAACGACCATCATATTGGTTGCTTCTTTGACTTCAGTCTAGAATATTGTATAATTCTATTTGGACTCTTATCAATAATCCAACTCTTCAGTTCCTGACAATCGAGTAAATCATTGCAGAGAGGGGACAATCCTTCAAAATTCATTTTGGTTTGGCAATGATTGATGTATATTTTCTTAATGTAGTTGAATTTTTAAAAAGTATTCCCCTCAAAGCTTTCATTTGATCCTTAATATGTAATAATTGCTTCGAACATTCATTCGACTGTGATGACATTTTTTTCACGTTCAACGCCAACGCATTCTACAATTTCTGAGTAAGCTTTCATATTTATTAACCCTTATTTTCTGCTTGTTATAAAGCTTCTGATACTTGGGTAGATTTTAGTCATTTTTAGCAGCATCAGAATAACTACGTGAACTGTCTGATGAATAATTCAACGTTGACTAAGAATTAGCCATACCAGAAGTTGACGTGGATGGGACTGATACACGCTGTGACTTTGCTGATGCTCCGTAGAAATGTACTGTAACTGTTCTTGTAGGTCATCCAAAATAATAATATGGTACTTACTTCTTATTCTGGTTCAACCAAAGTGATATATCTAATACTTCGTTACATTTAAAATGACTACCTATTTCCATTTTTCTGAGGTAAAAATTTTTCATGAAATAACCTATATGTTAATGTTAATATAGTTAGCACAGCATTGATTTTTAAATTTCAAGTTCCATCCTCTCGGATTTTCTCCCACATATCATCAGCAGAGTGAACCTACAATTAAATTATTTTGTTGATATAACCTCAACTATTCATTAATTTTTCTTATACCTCAGATAAATATGAATTGTTTCTTTCTAAGTTTCGATTTGTCACGCCCTTCTTTTCTGAGGATCTATTGGAAACGTTCCAAAAGGGACCCTTTGGCAAAAGAATTGCTGCAATGAACTGCTGCACACCTGGGCATTCTTTCGTCGAACAGTATTCAACTTTGCTATTAATGATTTGAATTCAATAAACTGAGACGGATCTTACGTATTCTTACTTGGTAATAGTCAAATAAACGATTATATTCGATAAATTCACGATGATTGCACAAATCACTAAGTTAACAACTAATATTTCGATGAGAAATGGCGGATTATGCCAAGCGACGTGGACAAAAAATGCACCATCTATGTACTTAAACCATATCACCAAAAAATAGTCGATGATGAAATCAAGCTGAGCACTGACGTGGTTTATGTTTTGTGCGCATGTTACAATTCGTTGTAAAAGCAATCATCTTTTCACTCAGTGAAGAAAATAACGAAGTTTTATAAATTTTTTCTCGAAATCTTTAGAAACTGTGGTCGTATCAGAATGAAATTTTCTACATTACTGTAAAATATGAAATTCAGGATATGAGCGGAAGTATTGCTGAATTCTATGAGAAGTTTCCGGACAAATTTCAAAATTTACTGACATTGTGATCTCAACGAAATTATGTGAATAGTTATGCTTAATTCTGCTTCATCTAACTGTCAAGTTTCAATTCAATCGCATGAGTAGTTTCTGAAATATCTGGAAATTAATCTCAAAATTTCGAATGGCCGTAACTCCGAAACCATTGAACTGATTTGTTCCATTAACGAACTTAACCCGCGCATTCCAATGTGCGACATAATGTGAAAGCTTCAAGTTTGCTAGCTGGCTTCTTTCGGCAGTTATCGTGTCATCGGCTGACCGGCCGGAAAGAATCCATTTCGACACCGTAGTCGTCATCAGTAAATCCAACCTAGTCGTTTGAGACCTTTTTCGGCACAAAAATCGAAAATTATAGACATTTGGGCAAAACGATGTTCCCCAGAACATATCGTTTCCCCACAATGTATACAATTTTGAAATTTTTCCTGAAAATGGTCCCAATGGCTGGACTCACTGATCTTCCAAAAGAAAATATTCAGCGACTTGATATTTTTAGGTTAGATTTGTAGCTTGGATATCTCGGTTCGTAAATTGACAAAATCGACCAAACGTTTCGGAGTTATACTGCTTTGAAATTTTGAGGTTAGTTTCTCGATATTTCAAAAAATACTGATGCGATCAGATTGAAACTCTGTAACTTGATGGAGGAAGCCAACTCTCAACCTTCGTATGGGTCTCGTTGTTAAAAAATTGTGAAGAAGTTCGTTTTCAAAAATTCAACGAATTTTCGATGAAAAAAAAGTTTTTCTTGGAGACTTTTAATCAGTTTGCGATGGAATTTGGCACAGACTTTAGAGACATAAATAATTTTTTCACTTCAAATCGGGAACCTCATTTATTTTCAGAAATATAAGGAAAAAAATATGTGAAATTTCGTAGATATTTGAAATTTCAACGTTTTTTCCTCAACATCTTGAAAAGTACTGATGCGATCAGAGTGGAGCTCTGGTTTTAGTTGAAAAATATCAATACCCAACTCAGTACAAAATTTTGTGTCATAAAATCATAAAATTTCCAAAAAAAATAGTATTCCAAAATTTTCTTTTTTTGAGGATAATTCTCAAATTAAATTCAAAAATTTGAAGTTTTTCATTTTCGAATACCTAATCGGATAGCATTATTTCAATGTACACGATTTTATAAGATTTTCTGTGAAAAAATTTTTACAAAATTCGAACTCAACTTCTTTTACATGTCTAGGGAGAAAAAATTCACCCAAAATTGTTGAAATTCTCCAGGATTGACCTTTTTTTCATTTTGAATACTCATGTGAAAACAGAATGAGAAAATATCCATTGGTTTTTTCATAGCCTTGAAAAAGTGGAGGCCTCACCAAGGCCAAAAATTGTGCCAATGAGCTGCCAGAATGACCCGAATAGAGATATGAATTAATAAAATAATTCTTTGAAAAAAACTTTGATGTGAATCGAACCCTTCTTTATTTACGGATAGTAGGGTCAAGTATCTCTCGAGAATAAATTGGTTTGTTCTGATTTTATTAATATCCATTATCAAGCAACAGTGCATCGTCGAATTTAGCAGTTTATTCAAAACTTACTGAAACCGGATTCAAGCAAAAATGATCTATTCAGTTTCAGGAAAGATCTATTTGATCATGGTTTATTAAGCAAGAAAAGCGGAAAACAGTGTGGCTAATCTCACTATTTTTTTCTCGGTATGGTTGTTATTTTCGATATAACGCAAAAAATACTGATCCGATCATGATGAAACTGCAAAATCGGTTGAAAAAAGCGGATGCACAGTTGTGTGCAAAATTTCGTGATAATTGTGTTATAAGAACAAAAAACTAAATCAAGAATTCAGTTTGATCACGAATTCAATTATGCGCGCAAAAGCTCAAGAGACTTCAAGGCAGACTCTTTCAGAATTCAAATTATAGTATGTATCTCACGAACGCAAATCAATAAAACATTAATGGAAAATTAAGAATCCTATTTTATAGCTGAAAAATAATATCGAATTATAAGAAGTTCCCGAAAATTTGGCCATCAGTTTGTAGACGTAATCGTTATCTTTCTGCAATATTTTCTACTGCCGAACAAATCATTCTTAGGTTTCGACAAATTTCATCGGCTGCTGTATTTATTCGTTGTATCAACTCTTCTTTTGAGTTGACTGGAGTCCTATTGCCATAAGAAAGACTCTTCATGTGACCCCGGAAATAAAATCCAGGAGTGTGTCAGGTCCGGAGAGCGGGAAGGCCATAGCTGGTATATGAATCCAACAAATACCTGTACAATTTTCAATAACCTCTTCGAGCATCCTTTGATTTATAAGAGGAACGATTTTTACAATCTATTATTTAGAGCAACAAAATTGAGTAATTCCATGTACCACCTGGGCAATACTAATGAGATAAAATTATTTCAAAGAAGAATAAATATCCTCGACCATTTTCTGACTTCACAGTACATAGACAGCTGAAAAAATTCATTCGAATAAAATGGAAGATGATGATGGTACTGATACATTTACAACTGCTAATAATAACAATGAGATTTTTAGCAAAATACCATTCATACCTCATCTATCAGAAAAGACCAGAAGGTGTTCGTAAAATGAAAATGTCAAAATAGTGTTTTGAAATTTGGAAACAATAGGTAGAGTTATTCACAGCAATTTGAATGATAAAATTGAAAAAGGAAAGCTTTTCAGTTTAATATATAGTTAGACAAACAAAACAATTGATTTGAAAAGTAACAGGAATTTGGAATGTAATTTATTGTGTTGTTAAATTTTCATCAACTTCGCCAACTTCGGATAAGTTTTATTCTTTTTCAAAGTTGTAAACATATGATAATATTAATGCAATAACTGATTGGTGAAACGGATCCGTCGCTCACCTCATCATTATGCATTTAACAAATATTTCTTTATTTATGTTTGTGGTAATCTTGTCGCTATGTTATTAATTTAACAGTGGGTTTATGTGATGTTGCTGTCAATCCGTCAATATTCCTTATCGTGCTCTTCTTCTTATTTTCACGAATGAGTCAGCAAATCTGTCCTCACCACCAGTCTTCTAAACTAAAACTACAAACTAAGCTCGTTGAAAGTACAAAATAAACAAACATGTATGTTAATATTCAAAATAGTTAAATAATCATAAAATGGTTAAAATAGTAAAATGTTGGAAAAAACGGTTAAGTCAACAAGGAACAAACTACATTTTTGGTCTCGAATACACGAAAAATTATTGTCTTTGACCCTCTCATCTCTAAGTAACCCTCTATTACTACCATGTATCAAGTTGGCATATATTGAACTAGGTGTGTCTTCCCTGAAATTGACCGCATTGTTTGTTTCAATGTGTATTATTTCGCTGATTGATAATCTGTTAAGGTGCGGTTCGAAATCCAAAATGGATTAACAGCAACATCACATAACCTCACATTTAAATTAATAACAGAGCGACAAGATTACCACAAATATAAATAAAGAAATATTTGTTAAATGCATAATAATGAAGTGAGCGACGGATCTGTTTTACCAACCAGCTATTATATTAATAATATTATATGTTAACAGCCTTGAAAAGGGATAAAACATATCCGAAACGTTGGCGTTGACGTTGTTGAGAATTTAACAAAACAACCCAGTAAAATACATTCCGAGTTCCTGTTACTTTTGCAATCAATTATTAAATATGGATATAAGCAATAATCAACAAACAAAACAATATTCAAATAATCGAATGAAACAACACAAATACCATTCGAGGGATATTGAACTGAAGATAAAGCAGCTCTATGTCCCCACTTTCTTCAATGAAGATCATACAATTAATTTTGATAGAATTTCGAATTTGTGAGAAAGTAGATAATTATGAAAAAGAAATATTTTCGAGTACTCCATTTCAGTTTATTCGAATCAATGAATTATAGAACGCATACTGAATATTTAGATAAGCATTACAACTCCATCATTATTCTATTGATAGATCATTGATCGTTTATGTTCATGATTGTATGTCCTGAATGTTACCTATCTGAGGTGGTGAAAATAACTTAAATATTTCAGTGTATCACATTTTTTTGAAGAATATTGTCTTGAATGGTTTCCACTGTGTTCCTGCGTACTATGTGTCCGGATATGTGCAATGACTACTAAGTTTTTCTTTATAACAATTTATGTCTAATACTGTTATCAAATATCGACTCCACGGTCTGTGCCGACTCTGTTTCATTGTAATCTGATGAATAGTCAATATTCATAGTGATATTTCCAATCAAAATTTGTTGAATATTTCAAGAGAAATTTTCTTCTTTATTTTCAAAAGAATAGATTCTCAAGAAAATCTGCATTGAAATGCGGGTTGGTATTCTCCAACCTACTACAAAGGTTAAACGTAATCGCATCAGCACTTCTTAAGAGAACTGTCGAGAAAATAACATATAAGTTTTTTTCCGAAAATAAATATCGGATTCAATTGAAAGTCTGAACACTATCGACAAATATTGACTACAAGTTATGTGGCAAACTTCATTGTTATCTGGTCAATAGTGTGCGAAAAAAAATTTCTGAAATTTATAGTATATACAGCCGGGACGGACGAACAGACATCATTCAATGTGACCACGGATTCTTTATCAGTGAGTCCAACCTAGTCGTTTGAGAACATTTCCAGGAAAATATTCGAAATTACTGACATTGTGACGAAACGATAACGCGCTGTTTCATAGAACAAGCACGTGCAAATTTCTGCAGCATGTGGCAAATAGCTTCTGAGAATTATATACAGGCTTCCAGATATCTATTCAGGATACAGATAGGTATCTTAGATTTCATGGTGTTTCCCTGTTGCCCGAGCTCAACAAACCAAAAATTTTTCGGTCATAGAGGAAGTTCCATTTTATCTGGGCGGGTCCCAGCTTTTGTTTTAAACCGCAGATTGTAGTTTTCTTCACTTTTTCAGTGTCTACAGGAAAAATGAAAGACATTTCATCTGTATGTTTACTACGAAGAAATTTCGGGATATTCTGCCTGAAATTTCTTCCTTTCTAATATTCGCATTCAGATTCTTTTAAATGATCCAGATGCGCCAAGTTGCATTGGTATTTGTTCCTGGTCAAATATTGTATATTGTTAACCTTCCTTTAACGTTGTATTTGAAGTCGAAGTGTAAAATACAGGGTATGATAATCAGCCTGCCACAAATTAAAAATGAAAATTATCAGACTCTCTCTCATTTCGAATGGAACACCACGTATTTTATCGGCCCATAAAAAGCACCAACAAAGGCTCAACGAGATTTGTCTGATGTTCCTCACAGTTGAGTTCGCTACTTTTTCTCAAACCAGATTTTTCTGTAGGATATTTATAGACCATAAAAATGTAATTAGATTCGGATCGCTAAGATTACATACAAAGTTTAATGAGAGTTGCAACATATGTTTCGCATGGCTCGAAGTGAACCATATCTTTCATGTATCCTCATTAAAAAAATTTTGTTTTGGAAATGCAATGTACAAGGTTTTTTTTCAACCTTCACAATTAATCTGAAATTATGACAGTAATAACCCCTTTATTTGTTTGTGTTGAAACTGTTGACTGTAGTCATTCCTATTATACTACAATGAAATCTTCATCAAAATTGAATTAACAACACCGAAGTAACTGCTAAAAGTGAAATCGGTCGAACCAGAATAATCACCCTGTATAGATGCCCCCAGTCAGAAACCAAACACACTGTTTCGAAACTGTGTTGACTTCTCTTAAAATCACCCTGTATATGTAATCAGGATTCATTGAGAGGAATTCTGTCGCTTTATGGGCAGTTTGAAAAGAAGGCTTTTTGCATTTATTAAATCAGGAACATAATTAATTAACCTATATTTCCACCAACAAACCATATCTTACACACATCTCCCTTTTCCTCATAATAATATAATGTGAAACCTCCTCTTCAGTTGAAGCTTCATCTTTTCCTTTCTGCTGAATATCTGTACGGTCTCAGCCTCTATCATGCTATATAGCTGAAATTTCAGTTGGAATCCGTCTCCTCACTTGTAAGATAAGTCGGAAAACAAGACATTCATCTCTTCCGCGTCTTGTTTTTGCCTTATCTTCACAAGGTTATTCGTCTGCCAGACTGCAGGGTTCCACTGACAAATATCCAGGCGGATCATGTCCTTCTAAAAGTTTTAACAAAGTATATTCGAAAAATAGATTAGTTTGGTGGAGCAAACCCGTATTATATGTACAGATTAATTAGTGTGTCTGTTGAATGAAAATACATCTTGTCCTGCAGTAAATTCCTTCTGAATTCAAGCAGGGTATTCGACATAAGCTGGCTCATCTCATTTAGCGGTATGGTCACAAGGGTGAATTTCAAGTTTCACCCAATGAAAACACAGGGTATAAATTATATTTCATGTCATGGTATCTTTTATCAGACACTCTTCATTCTGGAAAAGAACTGACGTGAAGTCAGTAGCTTTCGATGCGATGCCAATTCTGTAATCTTGGCCCGGCCTAACGAACGTTTACTTCCTGATGGAAATATTAGCGGATCTTCTGATAAGATTATCCTCACGGAATTCAGCATGCACCTTCGAATTTTTTCCCGAAAATGGTCCAAAATGACTAGGTTGGCGTCATTGATGACGAATCCGTTGTTAAAACCGATTCTGTCTGGCCAGCCGGCTATCCGGCCGACGACACGATAACTGTCGAACAGAGCAAACTAGCGGCTTGAAACTTTCAGACTAGGTCGCGCATTGGAATGCGGTGGTTGAGTTCGTTTATGAGACCAGATGGCCGAATGGTTCAGAAGTTATAGCCATTCGAAATTTTCAGATTATTTGCCTGATATTTAAGGAAATCCTGAAATGATTGGATTGAAACTTGACAGTTAATTGAACCATAACAACGCCCAACCTCTAACTAAATTTTGTTGAGATCGTACTGTCAGTAAATTTTTTTCAGAAAGTTTTTCAACACATTCTTTTCGTCGGAAACTATTCATTATATTTGGAAAAAAAATTTAACATTTTGTGGTTTATTTCTAGATACTTATCGAAATTTTATCCAGCATATCTAATTCAAAAAATACTGATCCATATCATGATGAAATTTGGCAGCTTGTTCGGAACTGTAGATGGACCACTTCGAGCAAGATTTCATGATGATCCTGTCATTAGAGCAATTTGGAGAAAAATTTTAAACTCTTCTCAAATATTTTAAAACTCACCTTCGTAATTAAGAGCAAACAATATCTCGAATAAAACGGGGTGAATTTTGGAGGCCAGAGTTGGTTTTTTCAAGAAATATATTTGGTGCAAATGGCAGAAAAATTAACGACATAACGACACCTCGTTTTCTCCTAAATTTTACTCATTTCCGATATTCATCTCGGTTATTGGCAACGTTAAATTAGGCAAACAGCGAGAAAGTATATTGATCTTGTGATATTAACGAGGTTTAATGCAACTTGCTTGAGGCTGTGTTGCCGAGCCGTAATTTACCAACACACGGTAGTGTTTCCTCTTAAGCCCCAAACCGAAGGTGGAATTCGTGAATGGGCAAAATACGACCAATGATAGCGTCGATATACCAATTCTAAACTTTATTTTCCCAATATTTCCAAAAATACAGATTAGATCGAATTAAAACTCAGTACTTCATCAAAAGATGACAGCTCAAGGTTCATACATAATTTCATGGGGATAATATGAATAGGAAATCACTAAAAGTGCGATAGGTGGGGACAATACGTAGGAAGATGACCGCTTTGGCAACGAATTTGAACTTGAACGCAAAAGCTGCTGACTTCACGTCGGTGCTTCTGTAAGTTTTAATTACTGGTACTGGATTTCAATTCGAACAGATCTATATTTTTGGAAATATTTGGAAAATGAAATTTTGAATGGGTAAATATGCGGAATAATTAGGCGGATTCCACCCATTCAAGAATCTGACCTTCGTTATTGAGCCCAAAGCCTACTCTTCAATTATCGACTTTCTGAGTCGTTCCTTTCGGAAGTTATTGTGTCAACGATCGTCCTCACGGTCCATCGTAATGAGCATTCAGGAAATTCGTAGCCTTCCTCCCTCCAATTCCATAATCTACCGATCTTTCGCTCGTGACTTATTATGGTTTGTCGACTGAATCTCATATTTAAATTCGCAAATTTGTGAAATCTAGGGATGAAATAGGAATAGATTTAGATGTTCTAAAACTACTTTCATGAGGTATTTTACTATTGGAGGAATCATTTTTAAGTAACGGGCATCAGAAAATTACTTTACCCCAATTTTCAAGGAAAACAGGGAGTCCCTGAAAGCGCAATTCAAACAATTTCAAAAACAGTTGAAGTGATTTCTTCAGATCAATATTGGTATGGCAAAATCATGAAAACTCGAAATTAATGCTAATCTTTTGAAATTTTCCCCAGAAATCGCCTTTGTGACTGATAAGAGATTAAAAATTTTCTGGTGAAAATGTGCTCATTTCATAAACAGACATTTTATGTAGAACTTAAAGGTTCTTCTGCTACTAAATTCCGGGGGAGACTGTCAGAATTCAGCAGACTACTCACGACACTTTCTAGATAATGTTTGATTTATGGTTGGTGTTTCTATTGGGACTATAGAGGGTGATATGTCTGATTCGACTGATTTTACCTTTATTAAAACCTTCGTTATGGCTAATTCGATTTTGGAGAAATTTCAATGTAGCACAATATGAATATGCAAAAAATTCCAAAAACATTTTGCTTTTTCGAAACTTCGCTCTGAGATTCTACCATTGAGTCACCATTAAGGTGTATTCAATTTTTTTGGCACACCTCCAGTTTTCCAAGAAAATGTCTTGAGAAAATGACAATATCGAAACTTTAGTCCAGTCGATCTCACATTTAATCATGACTTTGGTATGACATTAAATTTCGACAAAATTTTCTGTGAATCACAATACGAATGATAATTTCAGCATTATCATCGAAAAATTGGGATGTTATTGTGATAATTCCAGATAAATTGCTATTTGTTCACGATTCTACCATAATAAGTCATTATTCGAGCCTATTTTATTTTTTTAGCATACCTACGGCCTTCCGAAAAAAAATTTTCAAAGGAAAGCATTATCGAAATTTTGCTTCAAAGCGAAGAAAATATTCCGGATTATGTAGTAAAGCAGTATATTCAAATGATGCAGGCATTTTTCCTATGTTCTAAATAGTCTCCTCAAATCCGTATTTCATATTTGATTGCTCACTTTCTGTATAAAATCATTTAATTCAGAAAGTTTCTATATACGCGTACATGAGTACATTACTGAACGAAATCACTTTACGTATATACGCTGTTCTATAGAGATAAACTTTTTATAAAAAGCGGAAGTGCGCAAAGAAATCAAATTGAGTAATTTTCTGGATTGAATAATTCTATATGGAATAATAGCAATGAAATAAGAATTCCGTCTTCGGAAAGAATATTTTAGAACTGACGAACAGCTTTGCATCCCTGGAAGATACAGCTTCACTTACTAGTGCAGAATATCGTTATACTGCATTCGAGCGAAATTTCGATAATGCTCTTCCCTAAAAATATTTTTTCGGAAAAAGGAAAGTGTGTCGAAACAATGAAATACCTGGATGAAGACTAATTCTGGTAGAAATAGAAGGATAGAGAAGTTTTCGAAACGCAATGTAGTTGGTGTTTTTGATCAATCTGAAATGATCATAATAAGAACCGCGTCTTCTTCAAAAAAATTCCAAAAATTATTGAATAGTCTCATTCATATAGTAATTCACTGAAAATTTCATCGGAATTGAATAGGCCATACCTATATTTTCAATGAATATAGAATCGGATGGAGTAATAATTCGAAATTTTCCTCCCTTGAAAAATTGTTTTCGGGAAAATGCCAAAATAATTGGATTAACTCATAATGACTCATAATGGTGGAATCTGAAATTGATAGCGAAATTTTGGAAACGCACTGTACACGGTGTTTCTTCAACCTGCACAATCAGTTTGAAAGCAGAACGATAACAACCGCTTATTTTCAAAATATTTTTGTGGAGTTTTTGAATGTGCACATTAATATTGTGCTACATACACTGAGAGAAACGTATACTTGTGTATAATTTATCGATATGTTAAACTGTTATTAGTTGAATATCAATATGCCATATTTCCGATCAGCATAATTCATTGCGAGCAAATATAAGGAATAAATTCTTCAGCTTATAGACGAATAATTGAAATATTAAATTCTTTACTAAAATAATACTTAGTGTCCTCCAAGATTTAATAATGAAAATTTTTTTATTGTGGGAATAGGACAAATTATAATATGTCAGATTGTTCAGTACATATATTCGGCGACGTTTCGCAAATTCACATTTGCTTCCTCAGGCCTACAAAATTAAAAATATATCAGCAATATTTTTCTTTACACAGATACAACAAAGTGACAGAAAATTACATACCTCAATATGAAGGTTGCAAATTCTGACCATATAATATAGAAAAATTTTAAATACAAGTTAAAATATAAAATTAAAATCAAGGAAGAATAAAATTGCACACCAGATACAAAGACGTTCAAAACAACAAACCATAACCTATAAATGAGACGTCACAAAACAAGTCGTGTTTTTGGTTGTCAAATATTGAACTATTTCACGTTTGAACTAACTAGTTTATCTTTTTGTCAAATTCTTATATTTAGACAATATTGGATTATATAAACAACTAAGATGACTAGTATCAGATCTAAAATTGACAGACTTGTTTAAATTAATGTGAATCATCTCTAAGATATTTCTTCTATCTATATCTTAGAGATGATTCACATTAATTTAAACAAGTCTGTCAATTTTAGATCTGATACTAGTCATCTTAGTTGCTTATATAATCCAATATTGTCTAAATATAAGAATTTGACAAAAAGATAAACTAGTTAGTTCAAACGTGAAATAGTTCAATATTTGACAACCAAAAACACGACTTGTTTTGTGACGTCTCATTTATAGGTTATGGTTTGTTGTTTTGAACGTCTTTGTATCTGGTGTGCAATTTTATTCTTCCTTGATTTTAATTTTATATTTTAACTTGTATTTAAAATGTTTCTATATTATATGGTCAGAATTTGCAACCTTCCTATTGAGGTATGTAATTTTCTGTCACTTTGTTGTATCTGTGTAAAGAAAAATATTGCTGATATATTTTTAATTTTGTAGGCCTGAGGAAGCAAATGTGAATTTGCGAAACGTCGCCGAATATATGTACTGAACAATCTGACATATTATGATTTGTCCTATTCCCACAATAAAAAAATTTTCATTATCTAATTCTTTTTTCTGTGAAATATTTCAACAGAACAAATCATATTCACATTTTACATGATCAGTTTCAGTGTAACTATGTATATTTACGAGAAACTTTCCATATTTGTTCAGTAACACCTATTCATATTCAATATAATTTCGATTATCCCAAACAAATGTTTATCTATTGCAGTCGTTCTGTGGCAGCAGGGGCTTGACCAATAAACGTTAAGAAACAGTGATACTCGTATACAGTGAGCATCAGAACGCAAGGTGATGGCTCCAACTTTTGCCTACTGTTTGTCGGTTTTCTTCATGGCAGATTTCAGAGACTAAATCTTAGGTATATTATTCGTGATAAGTGTCGTCATCTCCGCTTAGTGCCCTAACTGCTTTGCGATTGATTGTTGGTTTATGTGCTGGCTCATTTTATATAACCTAAGTAAGTAAAACAGTTTACCTTAGTACCTACTAATGAGTTTCTACAAATTATAAGTATCAAGAGCAGTTTGAGTTAGCTTATATTAATTTTATTTCAGACTTATATTCCTTATATGAAAAGACGGAGGACTACAACCACAGACTAACCAGATGGACCACTCGCGTCATTTACTTAGGAAATCTCACAGAATACAAATATATAAGAAGTGAAACCTCCCTTCAAAACGACAGAAACAAAATACGCCCTCACCGGGGATGGCACGAACTAACAAGTTGCACGGTATTAAAGAAATTCAGAGAATTCTATACCGTGAATATGTGTGGCGATTCGTTGGCGGGAATATATTGTATTTCAAATAATTGTGTCATATACATTTTTGAATTTAAAGTCCAGATTTTGAGAAAGACATTTATTTACTGATCAATAGATACACCAATTTCACAATACTATTCGAAGTACAATGATAAATAAGTACTTCTGACAGTATATAAAAATACAATATTGAAGGCAATAAATACCCAATATTTTTTATGAAAAAATTGGTCGGTGAAGGAATTCAGAAGAGAACCTTTTCTGAGTGGTACATTACAGACATTTTTTTACAACCAATTAAAAAATAATAATAAATAATGTGAACATCTGCACTAAGCTGAAGATAACGTGACTGGCAATGTTACATCGTGAGAACAAAGACATGATTATCAATGTGGAGATTTGAACTTTGTTGTTCCACTCAAAAAACCGATACATATACCTACTTACAAAGAGTTCATACCTCTATTAAAACATGAAAACTTGGGTTCATCAATGTTTTGAATTCTTCACGTGAAACAAGTTCTAGGTGAAAACAATCATGCAAATGATCTGCCTGATAAATTGATTGCATCTATATAAATATCGATTTGAAATGTTAGTAGCTCATCTTGCACCAACATATTGTGTATGTATGGGTCTTTTGACCAAAGTTTCCTCATATTCTGATTGCCTTCAACCAATATTTTCATTTCTAAATACATTTTTTTTTTTTTTTATTTATTCACGCAGGAACACAAACAGGACAAAGTCCCAGAGACAGTGTTCACTAAATTACAAATAAAACCTCAATCAATTACATTAATTCCACTATAAACTAAACAAAATAAGAAAAAACTTCAGAAGATACAACATCAAAATCCACACACAATCAACTTGGAGAAATTGAAAACAAAAGTCGACGTTTCAGACTTTTTTTGAAAGTCATCAGCGAGCAGGAAAAGTAATCGACGTTTGGACCGAGGGCGTTCGAAGTCGGCATCATTCTGACGAGTGGGGAATTTGCCGTGTAGTTTTTTTTCCTCAAGGGGACTTGAAACACATCATGAGACCTGAGTCTTAGGTCGGGAACCCTGAAGCGAATCTCCTCCAAAATGCCAGGAGCAACTATCAAACCATTTATGAGCTTGAACATGAATGAAGCATCATTTATAAATCTTATGTCGACTAGCCTAGGAAGCTGGAAAATCCTACGAGCATAAGTGTAATCATGATTTACAATTACGATTCTATTCCTGTAAGACAGAAACCGAATGAACTTATTCTGGACGGACTCTAGTCGTCGAGTATAACAGTCGTATCTCGGGTTCCATATGATCGATGCGAAGTTCAATCGATTGAACACAAATGCATGGTAAAGTGTCAAGATAGTCTCATTCATTTGGAAAGATTTCCCGTGCCTTAGCACAAAGCCAAGCATTCTGGAGCAGGATGTGACGACCTCATTGATGTGAGCATCGAACAGCAACTTGGAGTCAAGCGTTATCCCCAGATCCCTGACAACACTAGATTCCTTCAATCGATGGCCATCAAGCGTGAACTGAAAATTTCAGTATGAATATCATTATTACCCTTCGGAATATGACTTGTAATGTTCTATCATGGCATAAAGACATGGTCTTTATATAATGGTTCTATACAGAATAACTTTCTCCATGATGCATCATCTGAAAACTTTTGAGACGAATGGTTTCACTTCAAGTTAGTTAAGGGTGATGGACTCTGAAATAGAACTTTTAAACCTGGAGTGAATTGAAATTGTCAATATTCAACGAATATATTACCTCTCAAATGAATGTAATCTCTAAATAATAATTTCTTTTTAGCCCATCACATCAAACAAAAATATACATTTTCATAACATTTGTCAACGGGTGATAAGTCAATTTGCTTCAAGTTGAAATGACAGAAGCACTCGGGCGTTGATTGGCTGAATGGATATCTTCCGTTTCTTTTTTTGGATGGCGAGACCTCTTTGTCTGATGCCAAGATTCTGAACAAAGCTTCACCCCCCTGGGAAATCTGTGTCAACGCAGATATGACCCTGAATCGAGCTAATCAGAATATTAGCAGGCGTTTGGGGTGCTTTGGGGTGCCAATCAGATTGCAGGAATAGGATTACGTCACTCTCGCCGCTTTTGGACTCGCTTGAAGAGGTTATAAACATGTAAACAAACTGACATTAATTTTTGTCCTATTTATTTGATGAATAATTTCGTATCTGTTCCATTTTAGAATATAATCCAAACAGTTTTTACAACAAAATCAATTGTTCAGTCATCTCTTAGGTTCTATTTTATGATGACAGTCTTCATTATATGCTTATATGGAACAAGAATTGGAATCGAACTTGGGTGGACTCATTCATAATGTTTATTTTATATAATATAAAGGAATCGCAGCTGAAGTAAAAGAATTACAACCTCCATTATTCAATTAAAACGATGGGATGTCTAATAAAATTGTGTATGATTGCACAACCACAAGGATTGGAATTGAACAAAGTTGGTCTATTCATAGTTTGATTTTATATTGAAATGAATCTCATTTGATGTGAAAGTATCACAACCTTTACATTTTCCATTTAATACAATAGTATGTTTCTGTTTGCTTGGTAAATTGATTCCAAAGAACAAGTTTTCACCAAAAAATTCCTCTTTTAATGAGTTACTGCTGTATATATTCTTTATTGATAAAATAGTGAGGCAATTGTGAATTATAATCAACTTGCTGAATTGAATTATGTAAAAACCAGTGTCTGAAATAGTTTGGCAGACTTCACGTAAACATGGTATACTTACTACAATATAGTTACTGAAAACTTAACAAATAACATATTTATATGAGTAATAATTGATAGTGTTATGGAAAAGATAAGACAATGTAGTTTTCAAGGGAAGTTAATTTCTTGTTTATAAATTTTTTCTTCATTTCTTACACATTAGTTCGATTGTATTCACACATATTAGGAAAAGGTTTTCAATGTAATAGAACACTCCTAGAAGATTTTGGGGGTTTTCCTAGAGACCTACAAGTGTCACTACAAAGATTCTCTGATTAAGGTAAACTGGTTTTCCATAACATTTTTCCAAAATTTTATTTACTCCAACCGAGTTCTTCTAGAGGAGTTTAAGGTGTGAGAAAACACTCGCTTTGGTATTGGAAATTTGCTTTTCAAGCGGTTTCCTCGAAAAATCTTAGTCTGATTTTAATCTTGTGATTCCTGAATCCCGACAATTCCGTTTTTACATTTCGATTTTAGATATTCCAAAGTGAAGCATTTAATTTGACAGCTGTTTTGAGGAAGAAGAAAGTGTGGTTATGTCTGTTGTATTTCTCAAGGTCGGAAAGACGCGATTCCCGCAAACGATGAAGTGATTTGTCTTGTTTGGTCTGTGCTACAACCATGAAGCATGTGCATCATCATTTTATTCCGACACCTTTAACGGATTGGAAATTTTTTGTTGGTAGAATATGGTCCGATGGAATTGATGAATACATTTCAGGGTGAGATTTTTTTTCAGTTCACTTATTAGTCTGCTATTCGGTATGGTAACGTGCTTTTCCTAAAATTATGTTTCGGGGTATCACTCAACCTAAAAAACGTTTTTTTTCGTTATTTGTTAGTATTTAATACGATATATTAATATTGATCATATTTATTAACTTCTACAAAATATTTCGTTAAAGATAGCATTGCATATTTTTCTCAAAGAATTTAATTGGAAATTTGTGGATGGGGGATATCTTGAATGAAATCCATAGCATACAGTGTTTGAGGAAATTCATTTTGATATTAACCCACAGTATTTTTAGGCTATTGCGTTATGCAAATCATTCATCTCTGATAATGTTGCACAGGTTGTTTATATTCGATTTCTTTACTTACAGACTATATCATCACAAATTGCGGAGGGACCAATTATTAATGAACATATCTAAGAATTGCTGGTTCCGAAAATAGGACTAAAAGGGTTCAAAGCCTAATCAAAAAGTGAAGGATTATTTTGAAGCATGAAAGAAACTTGGAAAAAAAAAGTACTGCTATGGTGTAAGTTAGATAATTCTTATAGCTATGCTTTGTTATCATAGTTTTTTTTGTAGATAATTCGGAGAGCTTTCATTATCAGTAGAAATATGGGCGGGTGAGGAACCCTCTTCAATTAATTTCTATAGAAGTTTCTTCAAAATCAAATAATCCATTGCAAAGTTATTAATAAAAGCAAAATCGCTCGAATTAGACCAATCACCCTGTATAGTGCCAATAGAGACCTGTAACCATAAACCAAACATTGTTTCGAAACTGTCTCTAGTTGAATATATCCTTAATTCTGACGGTCTTCTCCTGAATCACCCTGTAGTGAAGAAGGTGGTACACGGTACATACCTACAAACAATGAAGAATGAAGCATTTTTGGTTCTTCCATGGCAAGCTTCCTTTATTATATGACATTATTGAAAATATTATAAATATATGCTGAAATGGACTGCTGGAGGAACGACCTATGAGAGGATATAAGAGAATTTCAATATATCATAGTTTTTTTTTGGTTCTTCGAATTTCAATATCTTTTTATTTCGATAACCTCAAAAACATTTTGATTTTCATCAAGGCTTAGTTCTCCGAATAATAACCTCTCATCCTTGTCTCCATGATATACCACTGGGTTGAACATGTGCGATTAGGAAACTGTTATCCTTTTTCCAGCTCCCGAAGAAATTCCGTGGAGACTTAAAATTTGCTAGGTAGAGAGTAGGTACCTAGAGAGTTGGTTCGAAATAGACGAAAACAAAACATAAAAAGCATTCCATTTGAAATTCCTTCTCCAAACTATGCAATGTTTCGTTTGAAGAATGCTACCAGAAATAGTCGAATTCAACCAAAACATTTCAGGGTAACTACCTTGACGATGCTCACAAGGTGATAACGCTTGTACTGTGGAAAAATCATCGGTTGTCATGAAGAGCCGAGCCCCTGTTTTTGTAATGCCTATATCTTCGAACCTTATCTTATATTAGTTGACAAGGTCTGATGCCTTTTAAGCTGTGAAATCATTTTGTTTTACATGATATTTTAGTGTATATTTCTTCAACGCCAGCCCATAGCATCTCTCTTTTCGCGCGGAGCAGTGGGCTATCGTTTTGTCCAAATGTCTGTAACTTTGGGCCGAAAATGGTCTCAAACGACTAAGTTGGACTCACTGATGACGAATCCGGTGTCATAATCGATTCTGTCTGGCCGTCTGGTCGTCCGTCCTTCTGTAGGTACGATTACGAGCGTACGGAGACTATATCGATTCGAAAATTTCAGGGTTAGTTGTATTTCAAAATGCAAAGGTCAAGTTCGTTAATAGGCAAAATCCGTCAACCGTTTTCGGAGTTTTAGCAATTTGGAGTTTTGAGGTTATTTCCCTGATATTTCGAGAACTACTTGAACGATTGAATTAAAACTACAATGTTTCGCAAAATTTTGTCGAGATCGTAGTTTCAGTTGATTCAAAAAACAGTTTTTTTCTAAATTTTTTCGGAAGGATTTTTCTTGTAAACTATTCATTTCGTTGAAAATAATTTTCGTTATGCCTTGCGCTTCATATTTCACAGCAGAGCACCAAATTTCAGTTCGATACGATTCCAATTTCCGAAGATACTGTAAAAAAATCTGTCAAATTTCGGGATTTTTTTTCGGTATCGTTGATTTTTTCAGAATACCTAAGAAATACTACTTAAATCATAATGAAACTGACAGGTAGTTTTAAAAAGCTGATGAACAACTTTGTGCAGAATTCCGTGATTTTCGTGTTATAAGAACAATTTGAAAAAAATCCAATTTTTTTTTCAATTATAAAATATTCTGTGATCTTATAATCCTGTATAAACCTTCGAACTATAATTTTTCGATGAAGTAATGGATTTCAATTCGATCTAATCTGTATTTTTGGAAATATTGGGAAAATGAAATTTTGAATGGTTATATCGGCGGAATCAGTCACGAATTCGGCCTTCGTGGTTAAGGTAGGCGTAATGTTGCTTTTATTTGTCCATTTTTCAGGTGTGAACGGACTGAGCTACGCTCCATGGACTTCGCCACATCCCCTTCGAGTACCTCAAATTAATTGATGAATAAATTGTAATTGTTTCCTCGGCCGATATGCAGCAATTCATTCAATTGTTTATTCATTCATTTCTCAATGAAAGTTACGAAACCTACAGAAAAATATAAGAATACAAAAGGTCCAACTATTTTCCAAATGAAAAATATGACATAGATACAAAAAAAAATTACCGACCGATGAAATCGATCGACGTCCAAGGAATCCCAACATTGACATTCCGCATCATTTTGGAAACCGGACAATGAAAATAGTAATTCGTTTTCGATACGGCATACCTGATCACATAAATCTTCTGCAAAATCTTGGGGAAACATGTAGATTGAACTGGGATAACAGTTGAGGAGAATAAAAAAATCCTTGTAGAGTTTAGATACAAAGATGTCATCTGCAGATGTCCATGCATGCATGGAAGGGTGACATACCAAGCTGATTCCGTATCCCACATGCAGAAAATGATTAAAAAGAAAATGCGCCTCTTCTATGTAATACAAAGCTGAGGAATCCGTTTTTTACTCTCGAGAGAAAAAGGCTATCCATGGACATCCATGGACATACACATACACATGTATGGGGATCATACGATGGATACGAACTTCAGAATTGGTCTTACAAGATTGACATAGAGGAACTGCAGTGTGATAAGAATTCAACTACATATAATATTTTCCGTGAAAACCAAATTCCTCAAGATTTCTCCCCAGAATCGAATATGACACGCTGTCGAATGCCTTATCGAAATCAGTGTACATAACCTCGACCTGCTGGGAATCAAGAGTCATTTCAAATTAATCATAGAAGACATTGCCAAACTAGCTATTGAAAACCATAATAACATTCCAAATAGAGAGAATTTCGGCCTCAGCGATAGCATCGAAAGAGAGATAGGGGACAGATTGGTCGACTACAGGAACACAGGTTTTATTGTATGAATTCATTTTTCGAAAAAGATGAACATGGAAAAGTCCTGACGGAAATGTGAAGAACGAGATTGATTTCATATTGTCGAATTGTAGATATATTAATGCGGATCTATCGGTGGTGAACCAATTAAGTCTGGAAAGTAACCATATAGCCTGCTGAGAGCGAAAGTGATCAAAACAAAACTGCAGAGAAATAAATTATTGAACAAGAGAAGATTCCCTACCTTTGAAGTACTGGAAAAAACCAACAGGAACTGAAGAAAAAGATAACACCATTTAAACCACTACTTACCAAGCACGTGAACGATTTAGAGGAAAGGACCAAACAAAATATTATGTCTACCACGAGCATGATATGCTCAGCAGTGGATTCTAAAGGCAAAATATAACTGATATGATTGAATAAATAAAATGACTGGACAGAGACCATCCCAAATATAACTGAACAAAACAATAAGGAATAATGTACAGCACGACATAAGAACTTATAATACAGAAAAAATAAAGAGTGTAATAGACCACAACAAATACGTTGCTGAAAGATGTCAAAATGCTCTGAGTCAGATGAAAAACGGTAGGTCTTCAGGAGAAGATGCAATTTCCAAAGTAATGAACGCTCTGGCAGGAAATACTTCACTCGAGGCAATACGGATACTACTGAAGAAGTGCTTAAACAGTGGTGTCATGCCGGATTCTTGGCGAAACTCGAATAACATAAAAAGGTGAAAAACTCAACTCTGATAATTATCGGCCAATTCGTCTTCTTCCAACACCCTACAAAACTGCAGACCAAAATACTCAATAACAGACTGACAACAAAATTCGACAACTACCAATCAATTGAACAGGCGGGATTCCGAAAGAAATTAATCACTTTTGTACATTTGCAAACGCTGCACACACTGATAGAAAAATTAAACGCATATAATGTACCTTTTCATCTGGAGTTTGTGGACTACAAGAAAGCATTTGACTCTATTTAAATGTGGTCTGTGTTACGAGGGTTGAATAACGCAAAAATTGACTCCAGATACGAAGAACTTCCCAGAGTAATATATAAAAATTTCAAAAAGCACTGCCGTGAAGGCAGCAACTTTTGCGCGCATGTTCAATGTAGATGACCGCTTCAGCAACGAATTTGAACGTGCGCGCGTACCAAATTTCAGTTCGATACGATCATAAGTTCTGGAGATATCGGGAAAAAATATGTCAAATTTCGAGGTTTTCTTCTCGATATCGTTGATTTTTTCGGTATTACTCGAGAAATACTGATTCAGTCCTGATTAAACTTCACAGCTAGTTTTAAGATGCTAAAAGACAACTTTATGCAAAATTTCGTGATAATCGTGTTATTAGAACAATTTGAAAAAAAAAATTTATATGATTTTCTCATCATATCATCCTCATTAAATTCTGTATGAAACTTCGAACTGTTATTTTCGATGAAGTACTGAATTTCAATTCGATCTGATCTGTATTTTTGGAAACATTGGAAAAATAAAATTTTGATTGGGTATATCTACGGAATCATTGGGCGGATTTTACCCATTCACGAATTCGACCTTCGTAATTAAGCCCCAAACCTACTCTACAAATATCGAGTTTCTAAGTCGTTTCTTCCGGAAGTTATTGTGTTTACGGTCAGCCTAACGGCCGACTGCGTAAACACAATAACTTCCGAAAGAAACAACTTAGAAACTTGATATTTGTAGAGAAGGTTTGGACCTTAATTACGAAGGCCGAATTCGTGAATGGGTAAAATCCACCCAATGATTCCGTAGATATACCCAATCAAAATTTTATTTTTCCAATATTTCCAAAAATACAGATCAGATCGAATTGAAATCCAGTACTTCATCGAAAATAACAGTTCGCAGTTTCATACAGAATTTAATGAGGATGATATGATGAAAAAATCATATAAATTTTTTTTTTCAAATTGTTCTAATTACACGATTATCACGAAATTTTGCACAGAGTTGTCTTTCAGCATCTTAAAACTAGCTGTGAAGTTTAATCAGGACTGAATCAGTATTTCTCGAGTAATACCAAAAAAATCAACGATATCGAGAAGAAAACCTCGAAATTTGACATATTTTTTCCCGATATCTCCAAAACTTATGATCGTATCGAGCTGAAATTTAGTACACTGCTGTGAAATTAGAAGGTCAAAGTGTGAGTATAATTTTTTTTGCCTAACGGCCGACTGCGTAAACACAATAACTTCCGAAAGAAACAACTTAGAAACTTGATATTTGTAGAGAAGGTTTGGACCTTAATTACGAAGGCCGAATTCGTGAATGGGTAAAATCCACCCAATGATTCCGTAGATATACCCAATCAAAATTTTATTTTTCCAATATTTCCAAAAATACAGATCAGATCGAATTGAAATCCAGTACTTCATCGAAAATAACAGTTCGCAGTTTCATACAGAATTTAATGAGGATGATATGATGAAAAAATCATATAAATTTTTTTTTTCAAATTGTTCTAATTACACGATTATCACGAAATTTTGCACAGAGTTGTCTTTCAGCATCTTAAAACTAGCTGTGAAGTTTAATCAGGACCGAATCAGTATTTCTCGAGTAATACCAAAAAAATCAACGATATCGAGAAGAAAACCTCGAAATTTGACATATTTTTTCCCGATATCTCCAAAACTTATGATCGTATCGAGCTGAAATTTAGTACACTGCTGTGAAATTAGAAGGTCAAAGTGTGAGTATAATTTTTTTTGGATATGATGAATGGTTTCCGAAAAAAAAATTTTTTTGTAAAAAAATTTCGAAAAAAATTTTTTTTTAAATTTATTGACAATATGATCTTGACGAAATTTAGCTCAAAGTTGCGCGTCGTTATACTCCACCAAACTGCCAAGTTTGAATCCAATCGCTCAAGTAGTTTCTGAAATAAAAAATGAATAACTTCAAAACTTCAAATGCCTATAACTCCGAAACTATTCAATCGATTTGGCCCATTAACGAACTTAACCGCGGCATTCCAATGCGCGACCTACCCTGAAAGTTTCAAGTCGCTAGCTCACTTCGTTCGACAGTTATCGTGTCTACGGCCGGCCGGCCGGCCGGACAGAATCGATTTTGACACCGGATTCGTCATCAGTGAGTCCAACCTAGTCGATTGAGACCATTTTCGGCTCAATCATCCAAAATTACAGACATTTGATCAAAACGATAGCACGCTGTTCCCCTAGAACATGCGCGCAAAAATGAAACTTTGCAAATGCATCTTGTTCACACACGTCAGAACACAGCCCATAGGCGTAAGACAGGGGGACAGCATATACCCGGAACTATTCACCCCAGCTTTGGAAGACGTATCCAGGAACCTGAATTGGAAAAAACGTGGTGTGAAAATCGATGGTTTTTATAATTGGGCCGCCTCAGATTTGCCGATGACATACTAATCGTAAGTGACAACTTGAAAAAATTACTCGTCATGATAGAAGGGGATGGAATCGGAAAAAGTCGGATTGAATTGAATTGAAACTTGGCACATGGATGTTATCAATTTTGAGTTATGGTTTGTATTCAATTCCATGGGAGGCTGTAAAAAAGTTCCAGTACCAAACTGAAGGAATTTTACAAGAAGTTGCGCATCCTTATTCTACAACAATCAAGTTTCATCAGTATTGTCCGAGATATTGAGTAAATATACTCATAAATTCCAACGATTAAAACCCTACCCTGAAAGCTTCAAGTCGCTTGTCCCATTCTTTGTAATCAACATTTCGTGGTAACGGCCTGACAGAATCAAATTTTGAATTGGATTCCTAATCAGTGAGTCCAGCCTAGTCATTTACACCGTTTTCAGGAAACAATTCTAAAATTACAGATATTTGAGGTAAACGATAACATGCTGTTCTCTAGAACATGAGCGCAAAAATTAGTGATCAGACAGATTTCCAAGAATTTTGAACTGATGAATCGGCTGCTTGCGTAGATTTCGATCATGTGTATACAAAACTTAGCTTAGCTCTCGCTGTTCACCCTGAGAAAAACTTAAAAAATAAGTAGCAGGAATATTGATGAATACAGTTAAACTACACTAAAAGGGAATAATCTTTTTACGTGAAGGTCGAAACGCGTCAAAAGATAAGGGTGGGTGCTGTGCCTCTCGAAACGACAAAAAAAGGTTAACTTGAGGTGAATAATTATGCGGCCTGACTGATCTATTACTGTATTCATATATGTCGTCTGACATGACGTACTAAAGAAGAAGTTTCTGAATTTTTTGCCTCTTGGCATTCGTTTTACTGCATGGCATTCACAGATGCCAAAACGAGATCTTAAAAGATGTAAAATGGATTTTTTAATTGGTATGTATGATCATTGACCACAAAAATGAAGTTTTTCAGAAATAGTTGAGAATATATTATTTTCGTCATTTTTATTATATCTGGAACCGAACAATTCTCCAAAAGTGAAAGGAATATCTATTTATTTTATTCACGAATTTCTACCTTTTATCTATTGCAGTTATCCATTCCATAATTATCGAAACAAGACACTAGTTTGCGGTCGGTTTCAGTGTTCATGAAAATTGTGGAAAACAAATTTACGCGAGACTCGCCACCGTCGCCACGTAACCGGAGTTATCGGCCGCTATGCAACAACTGTCTGCACGCTTTTCCAGATTCGTGGCGTCGTCTTGGACCCCCATCGCGCAAAAGCGATTTTGTTATTATGGACCTACCTGTCTTTTGGGCCTCAATCTTTCCTACTGCCTCTCATTTTCCCACCCTCTACACGTACTTTGTTCATTTCTGCGTCAATGATCGCTTCATCAGGAAAATTATTAATTGCCTTATTCGTTACGCAATTCGCGTGAGGTTTTATGATAATTTGAGTTAATTGAGGAATTATATGTAGAATTTTAGAAAAAAAAATTTCAAGGTAACATTTCAGCTTTATTAGGGATGTTATTACAAAGTGAAAAAATATGTAGATAACGCTATATATTCAGCAGGTTACACAAAAATTCTATCCGGACAATGGGGCTTAGTGAGGCATGATAAACATTTTCATACAATGTGTGAAAGGAAAAATGAAAATTTATATAATTGAACGATTGTTATTGGTTGACTTCACCTACCACTTTGGCTTAATTTCCAAACACTTTTCTGTTGGGATTGAGAAAACACAAAATTTCATCCATTCAACCCAAGTTGAACAACCGAGATAATATTTCTCCTTGAACTTTCCGCGCCTCAAACACTATCATATCTTCAGCTATATTGATAAATGAAACTTGGCCAATGCACGTGCAGAAACTGATAGATTTTTTCAATCAAACTGCCTACTGCCCATAACGAACATCTAAATGATTGTGTATTTGAAATAAAATACAGAAGTTTTCTGCTAAACTGTCACGTGATATGTTTCAATATTGATGTCTTACGATTTACTTCGATGACAATGAAGTAGGTACCCAAAACCCTGAAACTGAACTACACAAATTCCTTGGATGATACTTTCTCTGTATGGTATGTATAGCTCAGAAAAGGTGGAATATCAGTTGATTTATTGATGAAGATTCGTCTTTTTGTTCATGTTGATACGTTACGAAATCATTCAAATAGACAAACTAAAAAATGGTTATGCAAATCCACACATCTACATTCTTTCAGCTCATTCAATATTCACACAAATGTTGATTTATTCTTTGTTCTATTCTCAATCTTTGCATTGTGCAGTTAAGTGCATTCACTGACCTTGCCAATAATATGGCGGAATAATTACCTATATGTTTCTACTTCCGTTGGAAGCAAATACGACCAACAAGGAGTAAATAACGGTGGTGGAGATCCACCGTCAAAGCTTCATGGTTTGAGGATAACATACAGAAACAAAAAGGAGATTTTTTGAAATATTGGAAAATTTTTTTACTGATTCACGTATACGACGTAAACAGAAAACTACTTCATAAATATCGTGTCCTCCGGTTTCTTCCGGTAGTTATTGTGTGGCTGGGCTTGCTACTGATAGTGAATATAATAGGTTTCAAAAGTATCTCCCAGAAACTTGATAATTGTAGTCTAGATTAAGTGTTGAACTACGAAGGCCAATACTTCCAGAAAAAATTAATCGAATTCGAGTGTGTTGTAGTACTTCAATGAAAAACGACAGCTTGAATGTTCATGTGGAACTTCGTGAGAAACATATGATTAGTGAATCACCAAATATAAAATAATCAAAAAACATTTTTTTTAATGGGTGTAATTATGGTGAAATTCTTCACAAGTTTACTCACGCGAACTTTTTAACTAGTAACCAAGTTTCATCATAACCACTGACCAGATCAGAATTTTCTGAGGTATTCTGGAAATAACAACAATGGGTAACTAGGAACTAACCAAGAATTTCGAAATTTTTTTTCGCAATACCTCTGAAGATATATATAGGATCAATCTGATAGCATCAGTTCTTTGTGAGAGTTTGACAGAATAACCTCAAAATTCCAAATAGCCACGAAATTTCACATATTTCTTTTCAATATCTCCTGGAAAATACCAGATTGAGCAGACACCTAGTCACTTTCGTTGAATATTGAGTAAAAGGTTTCAATGAAATAATATATTGAAATTTAATCAATAGTATTTTCACATTTTTCAACTTAAAAACCCTGGATACATTGTGTATGGTGTCGTGCGGCAGTATTTCACAACATGAAACGAAGTTAATGTATGATCGAGTCAAATTTTTTTGAGATATTGAGGAAATAACCTAAAAGTTTTAATTAACCACGAAATTTTAAATTTTTTCTCTATGCCTCCATCGAATGAAAATTGAGCCGATATTGTTGACATTGAGTTGAAAGTCTGTGCCCAATTTCATTGTAACGTGACTAATAATTTTCGAGACAACAAACATTCAGAAACTTTTCGAAGTAATGCACACTCATACTATGTACTAGATCCAGAGATCCACACATAATTGCTCTCTGCGAGTTGCACGTTGGTTAGTTCAAACTTAAGTAGCCCCTAGATGGTCAATCATCTGATAAAATGCGTTAATCAAGCGTGATTGACCGTCTAGAAGCAGTCCGATTGATATGAGTTTCTACCACTCCTCATACCACCAGTGTTAACGCGAAAAAACTCGAATCTGTGTTCGGTACCATTATCCAGCACCAAAAACACTCTATTGTACAGGTTCGCAAGAATACACAATGTGCACTGCTCCACGTCTAGACATGAAATTTAAAATACTGTTGTTGATTCTTGACATATTGACAAGGTCTGACCCAAGTTTCAGTGACCAATAATTCAGTTTGACAATTTTCAGAGTAAATTGTTTTCAGTTTTAGAACCAATAAACCCAAATCCACATTAAGTTTCGCATAAATATTCTTCACAAATTATAAATTCCCAATTAGACTCCGTCAGGACTTTTTGAGTTATTGAGGAACTATCCTCATAATTTCAACCTATAATGCGACTAAAAATAGGAGCGGTCCGTGGTGGCGTAGCCTTCAAAACATTAGCTAGAAACTTTGGGTTCCGCTAATGAGTTTGAAGAGACGCTGTAAAGGAACAAACAGATTAGATGGTAATGCTGTGAAGTAATTGGAAAGCAAAAGATCGGTTTCCACTGAGGAACAGGAACAACAATTGGTGGCGGTTATACTTGACATGGAAACCAGAATGTACGGTGTTATGACTTAAGATGTAAGATCGATTGCTTATCAGCTTGCCGAGAAAAACCTTACTGTTCATCCCTTTTACAAGGAAACATGACTAGTTGTCATTGAAGATTGTTGACCTGTTTTCGAAAGAGGCACCCCCAAATTTCACTAAGATCACCTGTCAGTGTATGACAAAATACAATTTCCAGCACAGAGAATCTTTAATGTGCTCAGCTACCAAGTCAGAATCTCTAATGTTGATGAAACATATTTGAGTACGGAACCAGGTGAAAATAAAGTTTTAACTCAAAGAGGTAGAAAACAAGTTGACAGAGTTGTATCTACAGATAGAGATATGTCCACAACTGCCGTATTTTATATGTCTGCATCTGGTTCTCACTTTCCACCTATGGTTATCTTTGCTCCTAAGCGAATATAGAATAGTTGAAAAATGGTGAACCACCAGAAGCAGCATTTTATTGCAACGG
Source organism: Myrrha octodecimguttata (assembly GCA_958510865.1). NCBI lineage: Eukaryota > Metazoa > Arthropoda > Insecta > Coleoptera > Coccinellidae > Myrrha > Myrrha octodecimguttata. The sequence goes on from OY294060.1 coordinate 21,076,880, forward strand.
TTCTAGCTGGATGAAACTTGAATGAATGATGATTCATCATTGTTAATTCTTGATGGCTACCTTACGCATACAATAAATTTCATTAGAAAAGCCAGAAGTAATTATGAGACTATCTTATGTCTGCCACCCCACACTACCCACAAGCTTAAGCCCTTCAACATGAGTTTCATGTCCCCTCAGTCATGATCACGAGCATTAGAAATGTGGCTAAACAATCACCCCGGAAGGGTTGTACCCGTTTCACAACTGTTACAAATACGAATCTTATATGCAGGCCAGTACACGCCTTGAAGTCATTATCGGTTTCAAGCAGGCATTTTTCCGTACAACCCCGATATTTTCCCTGATATAGAGTCAGATGAAGAATTTCGAATGTTTCCTTTAGGTGTTTTGAATACGCATTCCTGGACTGTTTGTTTTAATAATTCAAACCGAAGGAAACCTTTTTATATTGTTGCCGTTCTGACTAAATATAATGAATCATCATAACTATAATTTGTCAAGATGAATTTATTTTAAAATATTTGCGAAAATAATATATGCTTCAACTCGGAAATTAAAAATTAATCTATGACTCAACTAGTTTTGATATGAAATGTTGGTGGATAAATAAGACTTTATCTGGCAGATTTTCAATGCTGGCATATATCGGAAAAACTGAAGTCGAACAATTACGCTCTATTTTGACGATGTTTTGACCGGCTTTTGGACCCAAAATATGTCAAAGAGTGACCGCACCATTCTATGCATCTATGACCGGTATATTGGGTGCCCAATCTGCTAGATAGGGTGTCGCCTATTGCACTACCCTTCCCGAATGTACGCTCTTGGTGTTGCTATGATACTGCCCTGTATGCAGATTATAGGGAGCTAGGCAGATCGGATCCACTCGATCACCCTATATGTGGACCCAGCTGCCGGTTCCTTATTACACTACCCAGTGCCTGCCTGCCGGGCTCTAAATATTGGGTAGTGTTATATGCCTTATACTTCCAAATTCTAACTTGTGATAAATTTTAATGATAACTAGGTATTGCATTGAGTATTGAATACTCGGATGCACTGAAACATATTGTTTCCATTATATGGTTCAATTCGGACAAGGGTCAATTAAGCTTGAATTTTCACCAAGGTAATTTGCGCTCTATAATGCAGGTGTTTAATGAATGAGGGTAGTTTTTCAAAGGAGGAATAAAAAGAGGGAATTTTTCGACGAACTGCTCAAAACAAAAACAACAAATGTATTGCTCGTTTATCTCGTGATGACATCATTACAATATATTAGGAATACATTATTTCACATGGAAAGAATAATGATTAAATCGAAAATCATCATTTCACTGATTCGAAAACTATTCTCGCTAATACTATTATTTGATAGGCCGACAATGCCGACGGAAGGTGCAAGGTGGGTCATAAATAAATCGAGTAAATTGACGACCCTGTAACCAGAGGTACTGGCAAAGGTGACGCAAAATAAAACTTGTTCATCCATTTACCCACATAACATGACCTGTTTGTATTGTATTGTTTTAAATCCACTACAAATTTTGGAAAAATCACATACACAAAATAAAACATAAATATGCTTACTTTCAATTATATTGTGTAAACAAGCAAATGAGGGTTGACTAAAACATTAATCCACACAGTTTTGAATTATTTTTCTTAATCATTATACTCTTCTCACTGTCCATCATTTCGACGACTAAAGGAAGTATAATGGCCGATCCCCACCCCTGCCGTCGGACTTATACAATTGGCAACTCCTCTGAGAATATAAGTTTTACACTTAACATTCAGTTCTAATGGTAATTGGCTAAGAATGATTGATCCTTCCACATCACAACTGAGCAATGAATATTCAGAATATTTCCTTTCAACGGTTAATTCTATTGAACATTTTTTGAATGTTGAATGTGATGGGGAATCGAAATCTATACATTGTTGCAGGCGATTAAATCCTTTTTTTTGAACTAGGTAGACGGCAATAAAAAATATATCCCTAGTTTTCACAGTGTGGAACTTTTATTCTCAGGGGAGTTGCCAATTTTATAAGTCCGACGGCAGAATTAGTCATCGGTCATTATACTTCCTTTTGTTGCCGAAACAATGGACAGTGTGAACAGTATAATGATTAAGAAAAAGAATTTAAAAATATGGGGCAGATATTTTCGTCAACCCTCATTTGCTTGTTTATACCGTTTAATTATAAGTAGTTATATTTATGTTATATTTTCGTTATGTGGTTTTTCCAGAATTTGTAGTTGATTTTGAATAAGAAAATACAAACAACATTTTTGTAGGAAATATTCTTCAATGGCACCTTAGGTCAGTAGAACGAAAGAAATATTGAATTTCAATGAAGGCTACTGAAATTTTCTATTCTTCCAGCTCGAAAGAGTTCATTCTGGAGGAAGAAAAAGGTGGGCATCTTAGTTAACGGCAGATATTTTACAAATCAGAATGGGAGGTACGTGAATATCGATTCCATCAAAATTAATCGCTTCTAATGTTGAATTACATTCCACACATCTTCCAAATAGTTCATGCTGAGTTGTTTCCCGAGAGCAAAACTATAATTATTCAGAAACTAAAGGAATATTTCATATTTTATATAATTTATTCATTTTGATTACTCGAATTCCATTTCAAACGCTATAACATTAAGAGGTATTTCTGGTTATAAGTAATAATAAGCAATTTTCAGCCCGATAGACAAATTTAGCGATTTGAAAACTTCGAATGAATGAGGTTTTTTTACGCGGAAATTTCATTGAAGTGGCAAAAAAGTCAAAAATGTGATTGAATTCTGCTTTTTAGATGATTGCATATACAGGTTAATGAAATGAAGGAAAGAAATTAATTTTGACGAAACCGAATCTCAATCTGCTAATATATCATAAAGAAAACACGTCTGTCGACTCGTTTCCTATTTAATAAGAGGAACGCACACTTGTCACATCTGATTTACGACCATATTCCCATAATCCCATAATCCCAAAAATATTGTAACGTTTTCTTAGTTCATCACAACATTCAGAATAATTTTTTAATTTATTCACACTTATTTAAACACTACTGTTCTAAAACAAACAACTTATTCTATCAAAGTCTATGAACTATTTATTTTCACTGATCACTTTCCGCTACGAATAACTCTGCTGAATTGCTGAATTAGTCCCTGTGCTGCTCCGCGCCCGTCCTTTTATCACTCGTGTAAATTCTAGCGATTGTGAGAAGATTCTAGACAAGCGGGTGATTCATAGACATCTGGAGTTTTCTGGAAGGTACCCGCACAGACAGGGCCGTACTCGTCACAGTGTCCCCTCCTTAAGCCTGTTCTGTCCCAGAACAGACTCCATGAATTCCTCGGAAGACCGTGGTGAAATCTGCAATCGTTACCATTTCTACAGTAGCCCTTCTGATGGCAGTTACAGTCGACGGTTTTGCTGGGCTCTCCGTTTTGCTTTGGGTTGAAATTGCATACCAAAATCTCTATACCTGTCTTCTGAAATACTACTTCCACTGCAACACTGCATTGGTAAATTGATATTTCAGGTATGTTTTTCGTATCATTATTAACTAATATTGGGTTGTATATGTTAAATCTTCTATTCCCCGAGATGAACAATTTTCGTTTCAATGCTGAATAATGGAAATATTCCATTCTCACGGATATACATCGACGTAACTTTGTGATACATGAAAGTTAATTAGATGACCGTTTTTTCTTCCGGAAATGAGCGGAACGATTGAAGAACGACCAAAACATATTTGTCGTGAAAGAAAAAAATTTGTCGCGCTATTTGTTTTTTTTAAAGGGATGGCTCTGCTAACTCAATATTAAGTTAACAGAGCCATTCTGAAATATGCTTCGAATTCGATCAAAAATAATATCAGTAATTGTCGAGCTTTTGTCGTAGACCATCTAGCCCGAAAAAAACAGAAAAAATAATTTTGTTATAGCTTTTTTATAGGTTTTAATGAAATGTTCTGATTTCCTTAGGAAATTTGTCATATTCGGCAACACTGCATCGGTAAATTGATATTTCAGGTAAATTTTCCGTATCATTATTGACTGATATTGGGTTGTATATGTTGAATCTCCCATTTCCCAAGATGAACAATTTTCGTTTCAATGCTCAATAATAGATATATTCCATTCTCACGGACAGGGCCGTCGTTAGGGCTGAGGCAGCGAGGCAGTCGTTTCAGGCGCCACTCTGCTAGGGGCGGCATTTCGGGCAATATCGGAGAGCCACATTTTCATATTTTATTTAAATCCCAGATTACTGTCTGGGGTCTGCCAATGCTGCAGTTTGAAAATGTGTAAACATTCACCCTAACCGTAATAAAAGTCTATCTTATCATTCTTATAATTAGATTTGATGAAATATGCGGAAGCCACACGTGTCACGGTTAGTTTTTTTACCGCACTTTATTACGGAACCGACTCCCTACTGGTATTCTCGAAGATTTCAGTGTTTTTTTGCGCGCATGTTCTATCTAGGGAAACAGCGTGCTATCGTTTTGTCCGAATGTCTGTAATTTTCGGTGATTGAGCCGAAAATAGTCTTGAACGACTAGGTTGGACTAGGTTGATGACGAATCCGATAACACTGCAATGCAGTGTTGCCGAATATGACAAATTTCCTAAGAAACCAGAACATTTCATTTAAACCTATAAAAACGCTTTAAAAAAAGTATTTTTTCTGTTTTTTTCAGGCTGGATGGTCTACGACAAATACTCGACAATTACTCATAATATTTTTGATCGAATACGATGCATATTTTGGAATGGCTTTTTCTATGGTTCTATTCATTCATTCGACCATGCCATCTGATTGGGGATTCAGAGGTGTGGTTCTTGTTTTATTAATCCCCATTTTTCTGCAAACTTCTTGGAATAACGTCCACTTGAAATTCCGCCCTTGATAGCAAGGCAGCTCTAAAAGTATTCCAAATCTGCAGAAGAATTCTTTGACCAATTTATCAGCAATCATGCTTGCCTCTTGATTAGGAATACGGTACGCTTCCACCCATTTGGTAAAATAGTCCATGTACTTGTTTCCATGATCTGTTTCGGGAAAGGGGGTCCGCGATATCAATGGCTACTCGTTCCATGGGAGATCCGATGTTATATTGCTTCATTGGAGCCTTTCCTTTTCCATAAGGGCCGTTAGCTGCAGCACAACCTTTACATGTTCTACACCTGTCTTTAACGTCTTTTTTACAGTTACTGCCTGAATTTCTCCAGCGTCTTAGTAATTACAAAATGTCCTCCTGAAGTTCTATTATGCAGTCCTGTCAGAACGTCTGTCACTTGACTCTTCGGCACAATCAACTGAAGCCTCTGCTCATATCCATCTTCATTTTCCCAACAACGCTTCAGAAGACCTTTATCGATCTTCAACGTTTACCATTGTGCCCAACACGATTTTTCATTTTGACTCTGTCTGGATACTTCTTCCCAAGTAGGTAGTCTACTGCTCTTCTTCCAACTCAGAATTACTCTCAAGTCTGTATTTTTTTTGTGCTTGTTGAATTTCATGGGGTAGCCTGTCATCCTCAATTACTGTGGTCCGTCTCAAATCGCCTTTGTCTTCCACACGTGAGCAATGACTACAATTCTCGGAGCAAGGTCGTCTTGATAACGTATCGGCATTTCGATGGGTAACTCCAGTTCTATGTTCGGTATTGAAGTCATATTCTCGAAGTCTCTCGATCCATCTGGCCACTTGTCCTTCCGGGTTCTTAAAATTCAGTAGCCATTTCAAAGCAGCATGGTCCGTTCTCAGCAGAAATTTCCCTTCGTACAAATATTCATAGAAATGTTCTACGGACTTGATGACTGCTAAAAGTAGTCTTCTGGTCATGCAGTAATTCCGTTCTGGCTTCGACAAGACCATGCTGGAATACCCTATAACTCTTTCTTGTCTATCTTGTACTTGTGATAGAACGCCCTCGATGGCTGTATTTCTAGCATCCGTGTGGAGCACAAACTTCCCTTCAGCTCTTGCGTAGCTCAAAACTGCAGTTGTGACCAGAGCCTCTTTAGCTGTGCGAAAGCTTCAGCTGAATTATAGGATCATATTTACTCCTGTCTATCCTCTGTTAATTTTGTTTGGGTTTGGCAACGTTGGCGAATCCAGAAACGAATCTTCTATAAATAGGTGCATAAGCATAAGAAACTTCGCAATTCACTCTTGTCTATTGGTGAAGGCGATTCCTGTACTGCTTTGATCTTGTCCGGGTCAACTTTCACGCCCCTTCGAGAAACTACGTGTCCTAAATATTTCACCCGTGTTCGAAATAAACTGCATTCCTTTGGACTCAGCTTTGGGTTGGCTTGACGAAGTCGCTGGAAAACCTCGGATAGGTTGTAACGAAGCAATTCTTCATTTATTTTTCGTTCCGCTGAATCGAAGGAATACTGACACATATGAATGTGCGTTATGTCGCGAGTACCTATACTGAACAGATGGGCGTGGTCAGGCTCAGCAGTGCTGGCGGGTATAAATTCGCGAGCGTAATTAGATCAAAGGGAAGTCGATGAAGTGACAGTGTGACCGCCAGACCACCGATCCGACACCGCCGAAGAAGTAAGTAACCCCAGAGGTTCCGCATGGGCAGGGTATTAGGGTAAGGCCATATATTTTCTCTTTGCTGGTATTACTGTATTATTCGCTTCTATTCTTTCTCACTTTTCTCTATCCTCCATTGCTCAAGGCCTTCGAGGTCGTGTAGTAGCTTGAAACGGCCTACATGACTTTTGGGGACTTAAAGTGTGCAAAGGTGTGTACGTTAGCTTGAAACGGCACATCATACACCCTTGTTTCGTTCCTACCAGCCGCCAGAATTCCTCAGGATTGTGTAGTAGCTCGAAACGGCCTGTATGACCCTTTGGATTTCAGGGTATACAGGGATGTATATGCTAGCTTGAAACAGCGCATCATGCATCCCTGCAGAATCCTTACCGTAAATTCACCTATCAATCCCCTTAATTATGCCAGCAGGTTTTAGGATCATTTATTTACAATTGTCATATATTTTGCCCATGTTAAACCTACCGCTTGTTATTACTGTAGATTGCTTTGTAGCTATTTTCCGCAAGCACTTTCGCTTCATTTCGGCTTCCACCGCATGATTCCGCATTCAACTTTGCTTACTTTACCATTTCCCATCATTCCGTAGATTTCTACAGGTTCGTACCCAGGCATGTTACATTCCGCTTCTGCTTCTGTACCGTTTGCTCACCCTTTCACCCTCTATATCATCAGCATGTAGAAAAATTCACCGAATAGAAGTTTTGTTATTATTATCATTGTGTGTTTTATTTTCCTGGATAACATCTTGACGTACCTTCTCAGAGACAGAGGACTACTCCGACTTCTACGAACATCCGAACCCTGGACATAACCTTCTCTGATTATAGCTCCCTGACCCCTGTGCGATACCGCCCACAGGTACCAAGTGTCCTAAACATTATAAACTAGAGGTGGCGCCCGAGGTCTCTATTTTCGGAAGAAAGGTTAGCAACAAATGGAGACACTGAGGAAAAGGGCGTCACAAATGGTGCCTGAGCAGTTACCCTTGTTCGCAGATTGTTGCTAAATCCGCTGAAATATCCCTGAAGACTATATGGAAAAGAGGGAGAGCAAGTGCAGAGGAACCGACGAACCAGCCCATTCTGAATCAACCGCCGAGCATTTGGACGAAACTTTGAAAATGAGTGAGTACCGAATACTGACCCGACCTAATTCCGACCGCAATCCGAACGCATTCCGACCGCAATCCTACTGCATTCCGACAGCATTCCGACAGCAATCCGACCGCAATCCGGCCGCAGTCCGACCGCAATCCGACTAAGAGCGGCCGCACACGGGTCGATCCGATGTGCTCGATGCGTCTCCAGCCTCGTCTCTCTATGCGGTTTCCTAGGCAATTCAAGCTAACACCGCACACGGGTTGCACGATTCTCGCGTCGGGCGTCCGCACACAGGTCGATCCGATGTGCTCGACGCGATCCAGTCTCGTCTCTCGAATCGGCTTCCCAAGTCATTCAAGGTGACACCGTACACGGGTCGTTTCCAAACGTACGTTTGTGTTTCGTCCGAAGCAGAAAGTTCGAGAGGTTCGTACGTCGCTAGCTTTCCGATATAACGAAACGATATAAATATGATTCTCTATCAGTTTCAACATGATTTTGAGGATCATGCATAATCTGTCTTGGAATTGATCATATTATTGTAATGATGGAATCTTTTTATTGATTGCCCGATTTCGCCCTCACGCCAGGAAAATACTATGTGAGATAATACTGACTTCATAATTAAAATTGTGAATTCTTGTTATCTTTACCTCCTCGAATGAATTGAACGCTATCTCGGCACAAAAAATATATATATCTTTAATATTTTCACCTATGAAAATAAGATAAAATCACTGCCGTTGTATGTGCTCAGACAAGTTCTTAAACAAATCAAAACTTATTATCCGAAATGATGCGAACAATGATGCGTCATTTTTGAGTGCATGTTCCAGGAAGCTCGATAACAGCGTGCTTATGTCCAGAAGTCTGGTTTTTGGAATTTTCAGCTAAAAGCTTAAACGATTAATATCGACACATTTACGGAAAGTTTTGAGGTCGAAATCAATTCTGTCGGCCCGTCCGTCCTCTACCAAGATGATTTACAAAGGAAAAATGCCAGCGATTTGAAATTTCCAGGCTAGAGAGCACATCTGAATGCGATAATTTTGCTCTAATTTCCTAGATAAGTCGGAAAATACTGATCCGATCAAATGAAACTTGGAAGTTTGTTGTCAAATACCTTTCGTGGAAATCGTACCACAAGAAAAATGAAAAAATCAGGGATTTATATTCAAATACTCGATTCTCATTTCCTTGCGATATACCTTTATTTCGATGTGATATTTGCAAATATTATACTAGCGAAATAAAATCCTGAATGCATATATCGCCGAAATCATTTAGATGGATATTGATCATATGTTCTCTGTTTTTAGGGTCCAACTAACGACTATTCAAACGGATAAATTGCAAATGACCAACAATTCTTCATATGTGTGCCCTACCTAATCGTTTAAAACTATTTTCGGTGCAAAATATCAGACTTCTGTGATGGAATTATTCACTCTCGTTTCCTAGGAAATGCGCGTAAAAACTATCATCTAATGCGTAGATGCTCACCAAATTTATGCATCCAGCTTCGTATAATTCACATTTTTTGTATGATCAATGCACAAAAACTCCTCACCATATACCTAATTGTACGAGGTAAATATATGAACACAAAAAAAAACCATAAAGTTCAGCACAAACCTCGAGGTCACTATTTAACGATAGTGTTTCGGTTTTCAATTTGATTGGATATTTATATTCGGAGATTTGCAACAATATGTCAAGTTTTGTGCTTATTTCCTCGTTATCATTGTTTGGTCCTTACGAAATTGTGCATCAATCTTCAAACTTACATTTTCACATCAAGTTCTTGATTTCAATTCAATTCGAACTGTATTTTTGGAGATTGAACTAGAAATCTGTTCTGCAATTATAAAGTCCCTGAGTATATTATTTCGGTAGTTATTGTGTTTATGATCGGTGACTAGGCCAGCCGTAGTCACAATATTTCCGAAAGGACCTTCTTTGAGACCCCATAATAATTATATATTATTTAATATAATAAAGTAGGTTTCAGTCTTGTAAATAACGAAGGCCGGATTCGTGAGTGGTTGAAACCGTCCTAATGATTCATAGATATGCCCATTTAAATTTTTATTTTCCCAATATTTCAAAAACCAATGATCGGATCGAATTTAAATATAGTATTTGATTGGAAAATTAGAGATTGAAGGTTCATGCAAAATTTCGTGGATCCATATGAGAAGAAGAACGCCAAATCTTTCCATCAGAAAGTGAAGTCGCAATTGGCACGATCAACGTTAATAAGTGACCACTTTGTTCGGGAGTTTGAGCTATCGCGTAACAGTTCCTGACCTCTCGCCAGTGCTTTTCAAGATTATTTTCGGAACAACCTGTTTATCTCATTCGAAAATCAAACCAGTGTGGAGCCATACGGAACACAGAGGAAGAAAAATCATCATAACGGATATATAACTAGGAGAATAGTTCTAATTAATATTTTGAGACATCCTGTATACCTCATCTGAAGTAAGCCTACCCTGAAGCCATACTGAATGCAAACTAGGGGATATCATCAAAATATACCCATAAACAGCGGAATTATGGAAATTAACTTCTTGGTACACCCTGTCTATTTTGCCATGAATATCCTGCAGTAGGTAGGAAATTTCCTACCAATTAATTCAATAGAAAGTTGGTGATGCCAAGGAATGAAGCAATTATGCTGTTCTATATTTCTTAGGACTGCCTTGTATATTTTATTCTAGAAAGGGGCCACCTTGTTGTCATACTGAACCCAACGCAAAAAAAAACATCGAAATCAGCCCCTGAGCAAAACAATAATTAAACTCAAAAAATAGTTTTCTACGAATTGACAACCTTCTTTTTACGCGCTGATTTTGAAATCGGCACTATCGGTCAATATTGAATAAACTCGGAACTTATGACGTACGAACTTTCCGACGTCGCACTGTTCGAGTCGAGCACATCTCGTCGGCCACATTGCGTCGATCCGTGTGCGGACGCTCTAAGATTACCCAGAAACGAGATTCAACGGACCAGGATGAGCAGAACGTGCCCTGCTGTACACTGGAGCCTCTAAGTCCTACTTCGGTGATGCCGTGATGGACCTTTGTAAGCTTCAGAAGCTGCTCACAACAAAGGAGAAGATGCCGAACGCACTCTTGGCCGATGGGAGAATAGTAAGAATACCGTTTGCCGTACATATCCCGCTGAAGATTCAGGAGGAAAAAGTCACTCATGTCTCTATCCCGAGCAAATCATGATATTTAACTGGGAATGGATTTCCTGATTTAGAACGACGTTCAGCTACGTCCAACCACGGGTGAAATTCTACTCAACAAGAAAGTGCCGCATTCCCTGGGTGGGAACATGATTGCCGAAGAGAGTGTGACGGACCAGTGTACAACACCCAACTTGGAGCTGACACCACAAGAACTAAAACGGCTTCAGGAATTCTTATCGGAGGAACTGGCCAAGTACGAACGCATTAAAGGAACGACACCTTTGGTAGAGCACAGGATTCACCTCCTTAAGAAGGAACCGATAAAGCAGCGCTACCGACCGCAAAATCCGAAGATGCAGAAAATCATTAATGAAGAGGTTGACCGAATGTTAGCCGAAAGAGTTATTGAACCTTCCAATAGTCCTTGGAGTACCCCGATCGTCGTTGTTGAAAAGAAAGATGGAAAACCCCGTTTCTGTATCGACTTCCGACAGGTGAACGAAGTTAGCCGTAAGAATGTATACCCACTACAGTACATCTCCGCCATAGTAGACTGTCTCCGCACCGCGAAGTACATCTCCAGTATAGATTTGAAGTAAGGCTATTGGCAGATTCCACTGGCAAGAGAGTGCCTACCGATCCCCGCCTTCACCGTACCCGGTCGTGGACTATTCCAGCTCAAGGTTATGCTATTTGGGTGACATTCCGCCGCCGCAACTTTCCAATTGTTGCTGGACTGCATTATTGGACCAGACATGTATCCCCGGGCATTCGCCTATCTAGATAACATCATCGTATCAGGAGAAACTTGTGAGGAGCAGTTAGATAATTTGAAGGAAGTGTTCCACCGTTTACGAGCAGCCAATCTCCAACTCAACCCCGAGAAATGCGAATTTGGGAAACATTTCCTTAAATACCTGGGACACGAGGTCACATACAAGGGAATTGGCACTGATCCAGACAAAGTCGCAGCGATCTTATAAATGAAAGCACTGAACACTGTCCGTGCCTTACGAGGTTTTTTGGGAGTTCGTTCCTGGTACCGGAGGTTTATACCCAACTTCTCAAGGATCGCAGCAACTCTGACAAGTTTACTTAAGAAAGGTAAAAAATGATCATGATCCGACGATCAACAAAGTTCTTTCCAAGAACTCAAGAAGTGCCTCACGGAATCACCAGTACTAGCCTGCCCCGATTTCAGCCGACCGTTTCAGTTGCAAACAGACGCTTCGGATGAAGGCTTGGGAGTGGCTCTGCTACAACATCAGGATGGACATGACCGTATAATTGCCTACGCTAGCCGCACATTACAGCCTGCTGAATGAAATTACTCTGTAACCGAAAAGGAATGTCTCGCCATCGTATGGGGTATAGAGAAGATGAAGCCTTACCTGGAGGGTTACCGCTTTACCGTCATCATCGATCATCAGAGTTTGAAGTGGTTACATTCTATCAAGAGTCCGACCGGACAGATTGCCCGTTGGAGTGTTCTCCTACAACAGTACGATTTCGACATCAAATACCGAAATGGAGTATTGAACAAGGTTGCTGATGCTTTATCCCGAGATCCGCTGCCCGTTTCTGTGCAAACCGAGGGTATCAATGACGAAAAGGCAGAGACAATCACTCGAAACCAGTGTTCCTGGTACAATCGGAAAATGAAAGAAGTCCGACAGAAACCCGAGAACTCTCCGGATTATTCCATACATGGAGGGAAAATATTTCGACATTTCTGGGACTTCAGCGACCTCAAGGAAAAATAAGGCACTGATCCTTGGAAACTATGTGTACCAACTCACCAGCGTACAACTGTACTACAAGAGAACCACGACGTACCCACGGCCAAACATGTACCGTGAAATCAGCAAGTACGTTCGAGGTTGTACAGTCTGCCAGTCTTACAAACCGTCGCAACAACAACCACCCGAAAAGATGCAACCGAATCCAAACCATGGGAAACTGTAAGCACCGACTTGATAGGACCGCTTCCCCGGTCTTCTACAGGAAATAGCTATTTAGTTATGTTCCACGATCGGATTACCGAGTGGACCACATGCTAACCGATCCGCCGAACAAATACCGCCGCTGTGACCAAGGCACTCTACGAGGACATCATCATACGTTTTGGGTGCCCCAGAACCATCATCTCCGACAACGGATCACAATACGATAGCAAGGTTTTCAAAGGAATGATGGGAAATGGGAATTCAACACCGAGTCACCCATGTCTACACACCGCAGTGTAATTCTGTCGAGAGGACAAACAGAACCATGAAGACTATGATCGCACAATTATTCTGCGAGAACAATCACAAACGATGGGACCATCATCTACATGAACTCACCTTTGCCATCAATAGCTCTCGACATGAGTCAATAGGTTTCGCCCCCGCATTTCTGAGCTTTGGCAGAGAATTAGAGGCACTAAACCTATCAACAGGGAGGCCACTCAGAATCCCACAGAAACGAGCGATGTCGAACCGTATCTAGTTTCACTGCAAGAACGCACTGACCGTTTGGAAAGAATACAGAAAACCTTCATTTTGGTACGCCGTCAACTAGCTCAGGCCTTCAATAAACAGGAAAGGTGATATGATCTCCGCGTCGAGCTTGAAGCTGTCATCTGTGTGATAGGGTGATGAAACGGGAGCATCCTCTTTCGCGTGCTGTTAATGATTCCGCGGCAAAGTTAGCCCTCAAATACACCGGACCGTTTACCGTTTGCCGAGTTATATCGCCAGTACTGAACGATTTGCGGGATGAAGCAATGAAAGTAGTCCGGAGAATACATGTTAAAGATCCCAAACCCTACGGTGAACCGACCAATTATGTTACAGACGATATGCCGAAATCAACTAAGCCGTTGAAGATGAGTGCACCTCCGAAGCGATCAGGAAGGTGCTTAAGGAACGGTTTGGGAAACTTACCCTTATCCTAACCCTAACCCTTACGCTTACCCTCACCCTTACCCTTACCCTTACCCATACCCTTACCCTTACCCTTACCCTTACCCTTACCCTTACCCTTATCCTTACCCTTACCCTTACCCTTACCCTTACCCTTACCCTTACCATTACCCTTACCCTTACGCTTACCCGTACCCTTACCATTACACATACCCTTACCCTCACCCTTAAGCTTTCCCTTACCCTTACACTTACCCTTACCCTAAGCCTAACCGTTACTCTGACCGTAATCATAACCATTACCCTAAGCCTAACCGTTACCCTTAGCCTAAACGTTACCCTTACCCCAAGCCTAACCGTTACCCTTAGCCTAAACGTTACCTTATACTTACCTTAACACTTACCCTTGCCCTTACCCTTACCCTCAGCTTACCCGTAACCTTACCCTTACCCATACCCTTACCCTCACCCTTAGGCATTCCCATACACCTACACTTACCCTTACCCTTAGCCTAACCGTTACTCTAACCGTAATCCTAACCATACCCTTAAGCCAAACCGTTACCCTAAGCCTATACGTTACCCTTACCCTAAGCCTAACCGTTACCCTCAGCCTAAACGTTACCTTACCCTTACCTTTACACTTACCCTTATCCTTACCCTTACCCTTACCCATACCCTCACCCTTACCCTTACCCTTACCCTAACCCTTACCCTTACCCTAACCCTTACACTTACCCTTACCCTTACCCTTACCCTTAACCTTGCCCTTACCCTTACCATTTCCCTCACCCTTACCGTTGCCCTTACTCTTACCCTTACCTTACCCGTACTTTTACCCTTACCCTTATCCTTACCCTTACCCTTACCCTTACTCTTACCCTTACCCTTAACCTTATCCTTACCCTTACCCTTACCCTTACCCTTACCCTTACCCTTACCCTTACCCTTACCCTTACCCTTACCCTTACCCTTACCCTTACCCTTACCCTTACCCTTACCCTTACCCTTACCCTTACCCTTACCCTTACCCTTACCCTTACACTTAACCTTACCCTTACCCTAACCCTTACCCTCACCATTTCCCATACGCTTACCCTTATCCCTACCCTAACCCTTACCCTTACCCTTACCCTTACCCTTACTCTTACCCTTACCCTTACCCTTACCCTTACCCTTACCCTTACCCTTACCCTTACCCTAATCCTTACCCTAACCCTTACCCTTACCCTTACCCTTAACCTTACCCTTACCCTTACCCTTACCCCTACCCTTACACTTACCCTCACCCTTACCCTTACCCATACCCTTACCCTTACCCTTACCCTTACCCTTACACTTACCCTTACCCTTACCCTTACCCTTACCCTTACACGTACCCTTACCCTTACCCATACCCTTACCCTCACCCTTAGGCTTTCCCTTACCCTTACACTTACCCTTACCCTTAGCCTAATCGTAAATCTTACCGTAAGTCTAACCATAACCCTGAGCCTAACCGTTACCCTTAGCCTAAACGTTACCCCTACCCTAAGCCTAACCGTTAACCTTAGCCTGAACGTTACCCTTACCCTCATCCTGACCCTTACCCTTACACTTACCCTTACCTTTACCCTTACCCTTACCCCTACCCTAACCATTACCATTACCCTTACCCTAACCCTTGCCCTCACCCTTACCCTCACCCTTACCCGTACCCTTATCCTTACCCATACCTTCACCCTCACCCTCTGATTCCAAAGAAGTATCATATGGGGTACCGCAGGGTTCAATATTGGGACCATTACTCTACATAATATATACCAACGATCTGATACAAATTACCAAAAATGAAGTCATAATGTTTGCAGATGATGCTTCAATAATATGTAAAGCTGAGAATCAAAACCAGTGCTCAAGAAGTCTTGAGAGTGACATTATGAATATGAATGAATGGTTCTTAAGAACAACTTGATACTGAATCTGAAAAAGACAAAACTTTTATTATTCAGAGAAAAAAATGAAATAAACCTGAGATACCAAGACTTGAAAATCGAATCAGTTGAAAGTCTGCCCTTTTTAGGAATAAATATTGATAAGAATCTTGACTGGAAGAGCCATGTTGAAATGATTTCACCAATGATAGCACGCTATGGATATGCTTTGAGAACCATACGAATGATAGGAATATATGCTGCTCTAACCGCCTACAATGCTTATGTTCAGTCGAGAATAAGATACGGAATCATTTTCTGGGCGAGATCTACAGAAGCAAAACGGATCTTCCTTTTACAAAAAAGATGCTTGAGAATTATCTTCGGAATGAGACAACATGAAACATGCAAAAATGTATTCAGGAATCACAAAATTATGACATTGTACAGTCTGTATATCAACGAGTCAGTGATGTTCATTATAAATAACTATAAAGAGTTCAAAGATCTAAAACTTCAACATCATCATGATACAAGAGGGAAAAATTATCTACAAGAGGATAAACCAAACTACAGCTATTTACAAAAAAATGTAACTTACAGCTTACTAACTGTGTGGAATAAGTTGCCAAAAAATTTTAAATCAATTCCTAGTAGATTTCAAAAACATAAACTCAAACATTTTCTTATGAATAAAATTTATTATGAAATAGGTGAATTCCTTCAGGAAAATGATTTTGAGGGATTAATTTGAGAAATGTTAATTTCTCTTATTGTGACTGGATCAACACCTGTATGGTTTTTTGATTTAATAAATATATTACTTACTACTTACTTACTTCGGCTTTCCCTCACCCTTACACTTACCCTTACCCTTAGCCTAACCATTACCCTAAGCATAAACGGTACCCTTAGCCTGAACATTACCCTCACCCTTACCCTTACCCATACCCTTACACTATCCCTTACCCTTACCCTTACCCTTACCCTTACTCTTACCCATACCCTTACCCTAACCCTCACCCTTACGCTTACCCTTACCCTTACGCTTACCCTTGCCCTTACCCTTACCCATACCCTTACCCTTACCCTTACCCTTACCCTTACCCTTACCCTTACCCTTACCCTTACCCTTACCCTTACCCTTACCCTTACCCTTACCCTTACCCTTACCCTTACCCTTACTCTTGAATTTTAATTGTATACATTGCTTTTGTGACGAGTGTGAACCTATTTGATATAAACATGAATAAATCTACTCTACTCTACACTACCCTTACCCTTACCCTTACACTTACCCTTACTCTTACCCTTACCCTTACCCTTACCTGTACCCTTACCCTTACCCATACCCTTACCCTCCTCCCTTAAGCTTTCTCTTACCCTTACACTTACCCTTACCCTTAGCCTAATCGTTACCCTTACCGTAAGCCTAAACATTACCCAAAGCCTAACCGTAACCCTCAGCCTAAACGTTACTCTTACCCTAAGCCTAACCGTTACCCTTAGCCTAAACTTTACCCTAACCCTTGCCCTTACACTTTCCCTTACCCTAACCCTCACCCTAACCCTTACCCTTACCCTTACCCTTAGCCTTACCCTAACCCTTACCCATACCCTTACCCATGCCCTTACACTTTCCCTTACCCTTACCCTTACCCTAACCCTTACCCTTACCCTTACCCTTAGCCTTACCCTAACCCTTACCCTTACCCTAACCCTTACCCTTACCCTTACCCTTACCCTTACCCTTACTCTTACCCTTACCCATACCTTTACCATAACCCTTTCCCGTACCCTTACCCCTACCCATACCCTTACCCTCACCTTTAGGCTTGCCCTGAACCCTGAACTTACCTTTACCCTTAGCCCAACCGTAACCCTAACCGTAAGCCTATCCATTACCATAAGCCTAACCGATACCCTCAGCCTGAACGTAACCCTTACCCTTACACTTACCCTTACCCTTACGCTTACCCTTGCCCTTACCCTAATCCTTACCCTTACACTTACCCATACCCTTACGCTTACCCTTTCCCTAATCCTTACCCTTACCATTACCCTTACCCTTACCCTTAACCTTACCCTTACCCTTACCCTTACCCTTACCCTTACCCTTACCCTTACCCTTACCCTTACCCTTACCCTTACCCTTACCCTTACCCTTACCCTTACCCTTACCCTTACACTTACCCTTACCCGTACCCTAACCATTACACATACCCTTACCCTCACCCTTAAGCTTTCCCTTACCCTTACACTTACCATTACCCTAAGCCTAACCGTTACTCTAACCGTAATCCTAACCATTACCCTTAGCCTAACCGTTACCCTCAGCCTAAACGTTACCCTTACCCTAAGCCTAAACGTTACCCTTAGCCTAAACGTTACCTTAACCTTACCTTTACACTTAGCCTTGCCCTTATCCTTACCCTCAGCTTACCCATACCCTTACCCTTACCCATACCCTTACCCTCACACTTAGGCATTCCCATACACCTACACTGAACGTTACCCTTACCCTTACCCTTACCCTAACCTTAACCCTAACCCTTACCCTTACCGTTACCCTTACCCTTACCCTTGCCCTTACCCTTACCCATACCCTTACCCATACCCATACCCTTACCCTCACCCTTAGGCTTTTCCTTACCCCTACACTTACCCTTACCCTAAGCCTAACCGTAACCCTTACCGTAAGCCTAACAATTACCCTAAGCCTAACCGTTACCCTTAGCCAAAACGTTATCCTTACCCTTACCCTTAAACTAACCCTTACCCTTACCCATACCCTTACGTTTACCCTTACCCTTACCCTTTCACTAACCCTTACCCTTACCCTTACCCTTACCCTTACACTATCGCTTACCCTTACCCTTATACTAACCCTTATCCTTACCGATAACCTTACCCTTACCCTTACCCTCACCCTCACCCTGACCCCTATCCTTACCCTTACATTTACCCTTACCCTTACCCTTACCCTTACCCTTAAACTTACCCTTACCCTTGCCCTTAACCCTACCCTTACCGTTACGTTTACCCTTACCCTTACCCTTACCCTTGCCCTTACCCTTACCCTTACCCTTACCCTTACCCTTACCCTTACCCTTATCCTTACCCTTAACCTTAACCTTACCCTTACCCTTACTCTTACCCTTACCCTAACAATTACCCTTACTCTTGAATTTTAATTGTACACATTGCTTTTGTGACGAGTGTGAACCTTTTTGGTATAAACATGAATAAATCTACTCTACTCTACTCTACTCTACTCTAGTCTACTCTAATCTACTCTACGCTACTCTACTCTACCGTTACCCTTACCCTCACCCTTACCCTAACTCTTACTCTTACACTTACCATTACCCTCACTCTTACCCTTACCCATACCCTTACCCTCATCCTTAGGCTTTCCCTTACCCTTACACTTACCCTTTCACTTAGCCTAACCGTTACCCGTTAGCCTAAACGTTACCCTTACCCTATGCCTAACCGTTACCCTTAGCCTTAACTTTACCCTTTCCCTTACCCTTACACTTACCCTTACCCTAACCCTTACCCATACCCTTACACTTGCCCTTACACTTACCCTTTCCCTTACCCTAACCCTTACCCTTACCCTTACCCTTACCCTTACCCTTACACTTCCCTCACCCTTACCCTTACCCTTACCCTTACCTTTACCATAACCCTTTCCCTTACCCTTTCCCTTAACCTTGACCTTACCCTGACCCTTACCCTTACCCTTACCCATACCCTTACCCTCTCCCATAGGCTTTGCCTTACCCCTTCACTTACCCTTACCCTTGGCCCAACCGTTAGCCTTACCGTAAGCCTAACCATTACCCTAAACCTAACCGTTACCCTCAGCCTAAACGTTACCCTTACCCTTACACTTACCCTTACCCTTACCCTTACGCTTACCCTTACCCTTACCCTAATCCTTACCCTTACCCTTACCCTTACCGTTACCCTTACCCTTACCCTAACCCTTAACCGTACCCTTACCCTTAACCATACCCTTACCCTCACCCTTAAGCTTTCCCTTACCCTTACACTTATTCTTACCCTAAGCCTAACCGTTACTCTTACTGTAATCCTAACCATTACCCTAAGCCTAACCGTTACCCTTAGCCCAAACGTTACCCTTACCCTAAGCCTAACCGTTACCCTTAGCCTAACCGTTACCTTACCCTTACCTTTAAACTTACCCTCACCCTAATCCTTACCCATACCCTCACCCTTACCCTTACCCTAACCCTTAACTTTACCCTTACCCTTACCCTCACCCTTGCCCTTACCCTTACAATAACCCTTACCCTTACCTTTGCCGCTACCCTAACCCTTAGCCTTACCCGTACCCTTACCCTTACACATACCCTTACCCTCACCCTTAGGCATTCCCATACCCCTACACTTACCCTTACCCTTAGCCGAAACGTTACTCTTACCGTAATCCTAACCATTACCCTGAGCCTTACCGTTAACCTTAGCCTAAACGTTACCCTTACCTTAAGCCTAACCGTTACCCTTAGCATTAACGTTACCTTACCCTTACCTTCACACTTACCCTTACCCTTACCCTTATACGTACCCTTACCCTTACCCTTACACTTAACCTTACCCTCACCCTTAACCTTACCCTCACCCTTACCCTTACCCTTACCCTTAACCTTACCCTTACCCAAACGCTCACCCTTACCCTTACCCTTACCCTTACCCTTACCCTTACCCTTACCCTTACCCTTACCCTTACCCTTACCCTTACCCTCACCCGTACCCTTTCCCTTACCCTCACCCCTAACCTTAACCATACCCTTACCCTCACCCTTAGGCTTTCCCTTACCCCTACACTTACCCTTACCCTAAGCCTAACCGTTACCCTTACCATAAGCCTAACCATTACCCTAAGCATATACGTTACCCTTAGCCTAAACATTACCCTTACCCTTACCCTCACCCTTACCCTTACACTATCCCTTACCTCTACCCTTATCCTTACCCTTACCCTAATTTTTACCCTCAGCCTTACCCAAACCCTTACCCTTACCCATACCCTTACCATCACTCTCAAGCTTTCCCTTACCCTTACACTTAACCTTACCCTTAGCCTAACCGTTACTCTTACCGTAATCCTAACCATTACCCTAAACCTAACCGTTACCCATAGCCTTAACGTTACCCTTACCCTAAGCCTTACCGTTACCCTTAGCCTCAACGTAACCTTACACTTACCTTTACAATTACCCTTACCCTTACCCTTATAAATACCCTCACCCTTACCCTTACCCTTACCCTTACCCTCACCCTAACCCTTACCCTTACCCTTACCCTTACTCTTACCCTTACCCTTACCTTTAAAATAACCCTTTCCCGTACCCTTACCCTTAAACATACCCTTACCCTCACCTTTAGGCTTGCCCTGAACCCTACACCTACCTTTACCCTTAGCCCAACCGTTACCCTAACCGTAAGCCTATCCATAACCATAAGCCTAACCGTTACCCTCAGCCTAAACGTAACCCTTACCCTTACACTTACCCTTACACTTACGCTTACCCTTGCCCTTACCCTAATCCTTACCCTTAAACTTACCCATACCCTTACGCTTACCCTAATCCTAATCCTTACCCTTACCCTTACCCTTACCCTAACCTTTAACCTTACCCTTACCCTTACCCTTACCCTTACCCTTACCCTTACCCTTACCCTTACCCTTACCCTTACCCTTACCCTTACCCTTACCCTTACCCTTACCCTTACCCTTACCCTTACCCTTACCCTTACACATACCCTTACCCTCACCCTTAAGCTTTCCCTTACCCTTACACTTACCCTTACCCTAAGCCTAACCGTTACTCTAACCGTAATCCTAACCATTACCCTAAGCCTAACCCTTACCCTCTCCCTTAGGCTTTGCCTTACCCCTACACTTACCCTCACCCTTGGCCCAACCGTTACCCTTACCGTAAGCCTAACCATTACCCTAAACCTAACCGTTACCTTCAGCCTAAACGTTACCCTTACCCTTACACTTACCCTTACCCTTACCATTACGCTTACCCTTACCCTTACCCTAATCATTACCCTTACCCTTACCCTTATCGTTACACTTACCCTTACCCCTACACTAACCCTTACCCGTACCCTTACCCCTAACCATACCCTTACCCTATCCCTTACCTCTACCCTTATCCTTACCCTTACCCTTACCCTTACCCCTACCCTTACCCTTACGCTTACCCTTACCTTACGCTTACCCTTACCCTTGCCCTTACCCTTACCCTACCCTTACCCATACCCTTATCCTTACCCTTACACTTACCATTACCCTTACCCTTACCATTACCCTTACCCTTACCCTTACGCTTACCCTTACCCTTACCCTTAACCTTACCCTTACCCTAACCGTTACCCTTTCCTTTTCCCTTACCCTTACCCTAACCCTTACTCTTGAATTTTAATAGTATACATTGCTTTTGTGACGAGTGTGAACCTATTTGATATAAACATGAATAAATCTACTCTACTCTACTCCACTCTACTCTACTCTACTCTACTCTACCCTTACCCTCACCCTTACCCTTACTCTTACCCTTAGGCTTTCCCTTACCCTTACACTTACCCTTACCCTCAGCCTAACCGTTTCCCATTACCGTAAACCTAAACATTACCCTGAGCCTAACCGTTACCCTTAGCCTAAACGTTACCCTTACCTTAAGCCTAACCGTTACCCTAAGCCTAAACATTACACTTACCCTTACCCTTAAACTTACCCTTTCCCTTACCCTTAACCTTACCCTTACCCTTACTCTAACCCTTACCTTTACCATAGCCCTTTTCCTTACCCTTTCCCTTACCCTTACCCTAACCCTTACCCTTTCCCTTACCCTGACCCTTACCCTTACCCTTACCCATACCCTTACCCTCACCCTTAGGTTTTCCCTTACCCCTACACTTTCCCTTACCCTTGGCCCAACCGTTACCCTCACCGTGGCCTAACCATTACCCTAGGCCTAACCGTTACCCTCAGCCTAAACGTTACCCTTACTCTTACACTTACCCTTACCCCTACCCTTACCCTTAACCTTACGCTTACCCTTACACTTACACTCTTACCCTTATTTTCACCCTCACCCTTACCCAAACCCATACCCTTACCCATACCCTTACCCTCACCCTCAAGCTTTCCCTTACCCTTACACTTACCCTTACCCTAAGCCTAACCGTTACTCTTACCGTAATCCTAACCATTACCCTAAACCTAACCGTTACCCATAGCCTTAAGGTTACCCTTACCCTAAGCCTTACCGTTATCCTTAGCCTAAACGCAACCTTACCCTTACCTTTACCCTTACCCTTACCCTTACTCTTACCCTTACCCTTACCTTTACCATAACCCTTTCCCGTACCCTTACCCTTACCCATACCCTTACCCTCACCTTTAGGCTTGCCCTGAACCCTACACTTACCTTTACCCTTAGCCCAACCGTTACCCTAACCGTAAGCCTATCCATTACCATAAGCCTAACCGTTACCCTAAGCCTAAACGTAACCCTTACCCTTACCCTTAACCCTACCTTTACCCTTACACTTACCCTTACCCTTACCCTTGACCTTACCCTTACCCAAACGCTCACCCTTACCCTTACCCTTACCCTTACCGTTACCCTTACCCGTACCCTTACCCTTACCCTCACCCCTACCCTTAACCATACCCTTACCCTCACCCTTAGGCTTTCCCTTACCCCTACACTTACCCTTACCCTTAGCCTAAACATTACCCTTACCCTTACCCTCACCCTTACCCTTACACTATCCCTTACCTCTACCCTTATCCTTACCCTTACCCTTACCCTTACGTCTACCCTTACCCTTACGCTTACCCTTACCTTACGCTTACCCTTACCCTTGCCCTTACCCTTACCCTTTCCTTATCCTTTCCCTTACCCTTACCCTTACCCTTACCATTACCCTTACCCTTACCCTTACGCTTACCCTTACCCTCACCCTTACCCTTACCCTAACCCTTACCCTTACCTTTTCCCTTACCCTTACCCTAACCCTTACTCTTGAATTTTAATTGTATACATTGCTTTTGTGACGAGTGTGATCCTATTTGATATAAACATGAATAAATCTACTCTACTCCACTCTACTCTACTCTACTCTACTCTTTCCTTACCCTCACCCTCACCCTTACTCTTACCCTTACCCTTACTTTTACCCGTACCCTTACCCTTACCCATACCCTTACCCTCACCCATAGGCTTTATCTCACCCTTAAACTTACCCTTACCCTTAGCCTATCCGTTACTCTTACCGTAAGCCTAAACATTACCCTAAGCCTAACCCTTGCCCTTACCCTTACCCTTATCCATTCACGTACCCTTACTCTTACCCATACCCTCAACCTCACCCTAGGGCTTTTCCCTACCCTTACACTTACCCTTACCCTTAGCCTATCCGTTACTCTTACCCTTACCCTTACCCTTACCCTTACCTTTACCCTTACCTTTACCCTTACCCTTACCCTTACCCTTGCCCTTACCCTTACCCTTACCCTTACCCTTACCCTAGCCCTCGCCTAACCTTACCCTTACCCTTACCCTTAACCATACCCTTACCCTGACCCTTAGGCTTTCCCATATCCCCACACTTACCCTTACCCTAAGCCTAGCCGTTACAATTACCGTAAGCCTAACCATTACCATAAGCCTAACCGTTACCCTCAGCCCAAAGGTTACCCTTACCCTTACCCTTACCCTTACCCTTACCCTTAATTATACCCTTACGTTTATCCTTACCCTTACCCTTACCTTTACCCTCAGCCTAAACGTTACCCTTACCCTTACACTTACCCTCACCCTTACTCTCACACTAACTCTCACTCCGACCCTTACCCTTACACTAATTCGTACCCTTACCCTTACCCATAGCCTTACCATCCCCCTTTGGCTTTCCCTCACCCTTACACTTACCCTTACCTTTAGCCTATCCGTTACTCTTACCGTAAGCCTAACCATTACCCTAAGCCTAACCCTTGCCCTTACTCTTACCTTTACCCTTTCCCGTACCCTTACCCTTACCCATACCCTTACCCTCATCCTAGGGCTTTTCCCTACTCTTACACTTACCCTTACCCTTAGCCTTACCTTTACCCTTACCTTTACCCTTACCCTAACCTTTACCCTGGCCCTTACCCTTGCGCTTACCCTCACCCTTACCCTTACCAGTACCCTTACCCTTACCCATACCCTCACCCTCACCCTTAGGCTTTCCCTTACTACCTACCCTTACCGTAAGCCTAACCATTACCCTAAGCCAAACCGTTACCCTAAACCAGAACGTTACCCTTACCCCAAGCCTAAACGTCACCCTCACCCTCACCCTTACACTTACCCTTACCCTAACACATACCCTTACCCCTACCCATACCCCTACTCTTACCCTTACCCTCACCCTTATCCTTACCCTCACACTTACCATAACCGTTACCCTCACCCTTACCCTAACCCTTACCCTTACCCTTACCCTTACCCTTACCCTTACCCTTACCCTTACCCTTACCCTTACCCTTACCCTTACCCTTACCCTTACCCTTACCCTTACCCTTACCCTTACCCTTACCCTTACCCTTACCCTTACCCTTACCCTTACCTTTACCCTTACCCTTATCCTTACCCTTGCCCATACCCTTACCCTGACCGTTACCCTTATCCGTAACCTTACCCTTACCCTTATACGTACCCTTACCCTTACCCTTACACTTACCCTTACCCTTACCATTAACCCTACCTTTACCCTTACCCTTACCCTTACCCTTACCCTTACCCTTAACCTTATCCTTACCCAAACGCTCACCCTTACCCTTACCCTTACCCTTACCCTTACCCTCACCCTTACCCTTACCCGTACCCTTATCCTTACCCTAACCCCTACCCTTAACCATACCCTTACCCTCACCCTTAGGCTTTCCCTTACACCTAAACTTACCCTAACCCTTAGCCTAACCGTTACACCCAGCGTAAACGTTGCCCTTACCCTAAGCCTGAACGTTACCCTTACCCTTACCCTTACACTTACCCTTACCCTTACCCTTACCCATACCCTTACCCTTACCCGTACCCTTACCCTTACCCATACCGTAACCCTCACCCTTAGGCTTTCCCTTACCCTTACACCTACCCACACACTTAGCCTAATAGTTACCCTTATCGTAAGCCTCACCATAACCCTAAGCCTAAACGTTACCCTTACCCTCAGCCTCCCTTAACCTTACCCATATCCTTACCCTTACCCTTACCCTAACCCTTACCCTTACACTTACACTTACACTTACACTTACACTTACCCTTACCCTTACCCTTACCTTTACCCTTACCCTTACCCTTACCCTTACCCTTACCCTTACCCTTACCCTTACCCTTACCTTTACCCCTACTTTAATCATTACCCTTACCCTTACACTTGCCCTCACCTTTACACTTACCCTTACCCTTACCCGTACTATTATCCTTACCCATACCTGTACGCTCACCCTTAGGCTTTCCCTCACCCCTTCACTTACCCTTACCCTTAGCCTAACCGTTACCCTTACCGTAAGCCTAACCATTACCCTAAGCATATATGTTACCCTTAGCCTAAACATTATCCTTACCCTTACCCTTACCCATACCCTTACTCTCACCCTTAGGCTTTCCCTTATCCTTAACCATACCCTTACCCTGACCCTTAGGCTTTCCCATATCCCCACACTTACCCTTACCCTAAGCCTAACCGTTACAATTACCGTAAGCCTAACCATTACCATAAGCCTAACCGTTACCCTCAGCCCAAAGGTTACCCTTACCCTTACCCTTACCCTTACCCTTACCCTTAATTATACCCTTACGTTTATCCTTACCCTTACCCTTACCTTTACCCTCAGCCTAAACGTTACCCTTACCCTTACACTTACCCTCACCCTTACTCTCACACTAACTCTCACTCCGACCCTTACCCTTACACTTATTCGTACCCTTACCCTTACCCATAGCCTTACCATCCCCCTTTGGCTTTCCCTCACCCTTACACTTACCCTTACCTTTAGCCTATCCGTTACTCTTACCGTAAGCCTAACCATTACCCTAAGCCTAACCCTTGCCCTTACTCTTACCTTTACCCTTTCCCGTACCCTTACCCTTACCCATACCCTTACCCTCATCCTAGGGCTTTTCCCTACTCTTACACTTACCCTTACCCTTAGCCTTACCTTTACCCTTACCTTTACCCTTACCCTAACCTTTACCCTGGCCCTTACCCTTGCGCTTACCCTCACCCTTACCCTTACCAGTACCCTTACCCTTACCCATACCCTCACCCTCACCCTTAGGCTTTCCCTTACTACCTACCCTTACCGTAAGCCTAACCATTACCCTAAGCCAAACCGTTACCCTAAACCAGAACGTTACCCTTACCCCAAGCCTAAACGTCACCCTCACCCTCACCCTTACACTTACCCTTACCCTAACACATACCCTTACCCCTACCCATACCCCTACTCTTACCCTTACCCTCACCCTTATCCTTACCCTCACACTTACCATAACCGTTACCCTCACCCTTACCCTAACCCTTACCCTTACCCTTACCCTTACCCTTACCCTTACCCTTACCCTTACCCTTACCCTTACCCTTACCCTTACCCTTACCCTTACCCTTACCCTTACCCTTACCCTTACCCTTACCCTTACCTTTACCCTTACCCTTATCCTTACCCTTGCCCATACCCTTACCCTGACCGTTACCCTTATCCGTAACCTTACCCTTACCCTTATACGTACCCTTACCCTTACCCTTACACTTACCCTTACCCTTACCATTAACCCTACCTTTACCCTTACCCTTACCCTTACCCTTACCCTTACCCTTAACCTTACCCTTACCCAAACGCTCACCCTTACCCTTACCCTTACCCTTACCCTTACCCTCACCCTTACCCTTACCCGTACCCTTATCCTTACCCTAACCCCTACCCTTAACCATACCCTTACCCTCACCCTTAGGCTTTCCCTTACACCTAAACTTACCCTAACCGTTACACCCAGCCTAAACGTTGCCCTTACCCTAAGCCTGAACGTTACCCTTACCCTTACCCTTACACTTACCCTTACCCTTACCCTTACCCATACCCTTACCCTTACCCGTACCTTTACCCTTACCCATACCGTAACCCTCACCCTTAGGCTTTCCCTTACCCTTACACCTACCCACACACTTAGCCTAATAGTTACCCTTATCGTAAGCCTCACCATAACCCTAAGCCTAAACGTTACCCTTACCCTCACCCTCCCTTAACCTTACCCATATCCTTACCCTTACCCTTACCCTAACCCTTACCCTTACACTTACACTTACACTTACACTTACACTTACCCTTACCCTTACCCTTACCTTTACCCTTACCCTTACCCTTACCCTTACCCTTACCCTTACCCTTACCCTTACCCCTACTTTAATCATTACCCTTACCCTTACACTTGCCCTCACCTTTACACTTACCCTTACCCTTACCCGTACTATTATCCTTACCCATACCTGTACGCTCACCCTTAGGCTTTCCCTCACCCCTTCACTTACCCTTACCCTTAGCCTAACCGTTACCCTTACCGTAAGCCTAACCATTACCCTAAGCATATATGTTACCCTTAGCCTAAACATTATCCTTACCCTTACCCTTACCCATACCCTTACTCTCACCCTTAGGCTTTCCCTTATCCTTACACTTACCCTTACCCTTAGCCTAACCGTTTTCCATTACCGTAAGCCTAAACATTACACTGAGCCTAACCGTTACCCTTAGCCTAAACTTTAACCTTACCTTAAGCCTAACCGTTACCCTAAGCCTAAACTTTACACTTACCCTTACCCTTAAGCTTTTCCTTTCCCTTACCCTTTACCTTACCCTTACCCTTACCCTAACCCTTACCTTTACCATAACCCTTTTCCTTACCCTTTCCCTTACCCTTACCCTTACCCTTACCCTTACCCTTACCCTGACCCTTACCCTCACCCTTACCCATACCCTTACACGCACACTTAGGTTTTCCCTTACCCCTACCCTTGCCCTAACCGTTACCTTCACCGTGGCCTAACCATTACCCTAGGCCTAACCGTTACCCTCAGCCTAAACGTTACCCTTACCCTTACACTTACCCTTACCCTTACCCTTACCCTTAACCTTACGCTTACCCTTACACTTACCCTCACCCTAACTTTTACCCCTACCCTTACGCTTACTCTTACACTTACCCTTACCCTTATTTTTACCCTCACCCTTACCCAAACCCTTACACTTACCCATACCCTCACCCTCACCCTCAAGCTTTCCCTTACCCTTACACTTACCCTTACCCTAAGCCTAACCGTTACTTTTACCGTAATCCTAACCATTACCCTAAACCTAACCGTTACCCTTAGCCTAAACGTAACCTTACCCTTACCTTTACACTTACCCTTACCCTTACCCTTATCCATACCCTCACCCTTACCCTTACCCTTACCCTTACCCTTACCCTTACCCTTACCCTTACCCTTACCCTTACCTTTACCCTTACCCTTTCCCTTACCCTAACACTAACCCTCACACTTACCCTTACCCTTACCCTTACCCTTGCCCTTACCCTTACCATTACCCTTACCCTTACCTTTGCCCTTATCCCTACCCTTAGCCTGACTGGTACCCTTACCGCTACCCATACCCTTACACTCACCCTTAGTTATTCCCATACCCCTACATTTACCCTTACCCTCAGCCTAACCGTTACTCTTACCGTATTCCTAACCATTACCCTAAGCCAAACCGTTACCCTTAGCCTAAACGTTACCGTTACCCTAAGCCTAACCGTAACCCTCAGCCTAAACGTTACCTTACCCTCACCTTCACACTTACCCTTACCCTTACCCTTACCCTAAACCTAACCCTCAACCTTACCCTAACCCTTACCCTTACCCTTACCCTTACCCTTACCATTGCCGTTACCCTTACCATTACCTTTACCTTTACCCTTGCCCTTATCCTTACCCTTACCCTTAGCCTTACCCGTACCCTTACCCTTACCCATACCCTTACCCTCACCCTTAGGCGTTTCCATACCCCCACACTTACCATTACACTAAGCCTAACCGTAACCCTTAGCCTAAACGTTACCCTTACCCTTACCCTTACCCTCACCCTTACCCTTACCCTAACTCTTACCCCTACCCTTAACCTTACCCTTACTCTTACCCTTACCGTTACCCTTACCCTTACCCTTACTCTTTCCTTTACCCTTACGATTATCCATACCCTTACCCTTACTCTTAACCTAACCCTTACCCTTACCCTTACCCTTACCCTTACGCTTACCCTTAGCCTTACCCTTACCCTCACCCTTACCCTTACATATACACTTACCCTTAACCTTTCCCTTCCCCTTTCCCTCACCCTTACACTTACCCTTACCCTTATCCATACCTTCACCCTTACACTTACCCTTACCCTTACCCTTATTCTTACCCTTACCCTTACCCTTACCCTTACCCTTACCCTTACCCTTACACTTACCCTCACCCTTACCCTTACATTAACCCTTACCATAACCCTTTCCCTCACCCTTACCTTTACCCTTACTCTTACCCTTAGCCTTACCTTTACCCTTACCCTTACCCTTACCCTTACCTTTACCCTTACCCTGACCCTGACCTTTTCCCTAACCCTTACCCTTACCCTCACCCCTACCCTTACACTTACCTTTACCCTTACCCTTACCCTTACCCTCACCCATGAGCATTCCCTTACCCTTACACTTACCCCTACCCTAAGACTACCCGTTACTCTTACCGTAAGCCTATCCATTACCCTAAGCCTAACCGTTACCCTTAGCCTATAGGTTACCCGTACCCTAAGCCTCACCGTAACCCTCAGCCTAAACGTTACTCTTACCCTTACATTTACACTTACCCTTACCCTTACCCTTACCCATACCCTTACCCTTACCCTTACCCTAACCTTTACCCTTACCCTTACCCTCACCCTTACCCTAGCCATTACTCTTACCCTTACCCTTACCCTTACCCTAACCCTTACCCTTACCCTTACCCTTGCCATTACCCTTACCTTTACCCTTGCCCTTACCCTTACCCTTACCCTTACCAGTACCCTTACCCTTACCCATACCCTTAACCTCACACTTAGGCTTTCCCTTACACCTACACTTACCCTAACCCTTAGCCTAACCGTTACCCTTACCGTAAGCCTAACCGTTACCCTTATCCTAACCGTAAAACTTAGCCTAAACGTTACCCATACCCTCACCCTTACCGTAAGCCTTACCATTACCCTGAGCCTAACCGTTACCCTTAGCCTAAACGTTTCCCTTACCCTAAGCCTAAACATTACCCTTACCCTCACCCTTACCCTTACCCTTACCCTTACCCTTAACCTCAAACTTACCCTTTCCCTAACCCTTACCCTTACCTTTACACTTACCCTTACCCTAACCTTTACCCTTACCCTTGCCCAAACCCTTACCCTTACCGTTACCCTTATACGTACCCTTACCCTTACACTTACCGTTACCCTTAACCCTACCCTTACCCTTACGCTTACCCTTACCCCTACCCTTACCCTTACCCTCACCTTTAACTTTACCCTTACCATTACCCTAACGCTCACCCTCACACTTACCCTTACCCTTACCCTTACCCTCACCCTTACCTTTACCTTTAACCGAACCCTTACCCTTACCCTTACCCTTATCCATACCCTTACCCTCACCGTTAGGCTTTCCCTTCCACCTAGACTTACCCTAATACTTAGCCTAACCTATACCCTTACCGTAAGCCTAACCATTACCCTAAGCCTAACCGTTACCCTTAGCCTAAAATTTACCCTTATCCTATGCCTAAACGTTACCCTTACCCTTACCCTTACATTTACCCTTACCCTTAACCTTACCCATACCCTTACCCTTATCCTTACCCTCACCATTCGAATGTTAGACTGTTTATTTTTGAAACGTTATTCTGGATTGTGAAAAGGAGTGATTGATGTAAATTTCAGTCGAATCAGCCCAGTAGTTCGAGAGATACTATACCTGCC
The DNA here is from genome assembly GCA_958510865.1 of Myrrha octodecimguttata. NCBI lineage: Eukaryota > Metazoa > Arthropoda > Insecta > Coleoptera > Coccinellidae > Myrrha > Myrrha octodecimguttata. Next base: position 21,108,738 of record OY294060.1, read on the forward strand.
ATTTGAAGAAGATCATCCTGTATCTCAGTTGTTTCGAATGTTGGACTGTTTATTTTTGAAACGTTATTCTGGATTGTGAAGAGGAGTGATTGATGAAAATTTCAGTCGAATCAGCCCTGTGGTTCGAGAGATACTATACCTGCCATTTGAAGAAGAACACCCTGTATCTCAGTTGTTTCGAATGTTAGACTGTTTATTTTTGAAACTTTATTCTGGATTGTGAAGAGGAAGGATTGATGAAAATTTCAGTCGAATCAGCCCAGTAAATCTAGTGATACTATACCTGCCATTTGAAGAAGAATACCCTGTATCTCAGTTGTCTCGAATGTTAGACTGTTTATTTTTGAAACGTTATTCTGGATTGTGAAGACTTACAATCCAGAATAACGTTCCAAAAATAAACAGTCTAACATTCGAAACAACTGAGATACAGGCTGTTCTTCTTCAAATGGCAGGTATAGTATCTCTCGAACCACTAGGCTGATTCGACTGAAATTTTCATCAATCACTCCCCTTCACAATCCAGAATAACGTTTCAAATAAAAAAAGTCTAACATTCGAAACAACTGAGATACAGGGTGTTCTTCTTCAAATGGCAGGTATGGTATCACTCGAACCACTGGACTGATTCGACTGAAATTTTCATCAATCATTCCTCTTCACAGTCCAGAATAAAGTTTCAAAAATGAACAGTCTAACTTTCGAAACAACTGAGATAGAGGATGTTCTTCTTCAAATGGCAGGTACAGTATCTCTCAAACCACTGGGCTGATTCGACTGAAATTTACATCAATCATTCCGCTTAACAATCCAGAATAACGTCTCAAAAATGAACAGACTAACATTCGAAACAACTGAGATACAGGGTGTTCTTCTTCAAATGGCAGGTATAGTATCTCTCGAACCACTGGGCGGATTCGACTGAAATTTTCATCAATCACTCCTCTTCACGATACAGAATAACGTTTCAAAAATAAACAGTCTAACATTCGAAACAACTGAGATACAGGGTGTTCTTCTTCAAATGGCAGGTATAGTAACTCTCGAACCAATGGGCTGATTCGACTGAAATTTTCATTAATCATTCCTCTTCATAGTCCAGAATAACATTTCAAAAATAAACAGTCTAACATTCTGAACAACTGAGATACAGGGTGTTCTTCTACAAATGGCAGGTATAGTATATCTCGAACCACTGGGATGATTCGACTGAAATTTACATCAATAACTCCTCTTCACAATCCAGAATAACGTTTCAAAAATAAACAGTCTAACATTCGAAACAACTGAGATACAGGGTGTTCTTCTTCAAATGGCAGGTATAGTATCTCTCGAACCACTGAAATGAGTCGACTGAAATTTTCATCAATCACTCCTCTTCACAATCCAGAATGACATTTCAAAAATAAACAGTCTAACATTCGAAACAACTGATATACAGGATGTTCTTCTTCAACTGGCAGGTATAGTATATCTCGAACTACTGGGCTGATTCGTCTGAAATTTACATCAATCGCTCCCCTTCAAAATCCAGAACAAAGTTTCAAAAATAAATAGTCTAACATTCGAAACCATTGAGATACAGGGTGTTCTTCTTCAAATGGCAAGTATAGTATCTCTCGAACCGCTGGGCTGATTCGACTTAAATTTACATCAATCACTCCTCTTCACAACCCAGAATTACGTTTCAAAAATGAACAGTCCAACATTCGAAACAACTGAGATACAGGGTGTTCTTCTTCAAATGGCAGGTATAGTATCTCTCGAACCACTAGGCTGATTCGACTGAAATTTTCATCAATCACTCCCCTTCACAATCCAGAATAACGTTTCAAATATAAAAAGTCTAACATTCGAAACAACTGAGATACAGGGTGTTCTTCTTCAAATGGCAGGTATGGTATCACTCGAACCACTGGGCTGATTCGACTGAAATTTTCATCAATCATTCCTCTTCACAGTCCAGAATAAAGTTTCAAAAATAAACAGTCTAACATTCGAAACAACTGAGATAAAGGATGTTCTTCTTCAAATGGCAGGTACAGTATCTCTCAAACCACTGGGCTGATTCGACTGAAATTTACATCAATCATTCCTCTTAACAATCCAGAATAACGTCTCAAAAATGAACAGACTAACATTCGAAACAACTGAGATACAGGGTGTTCTTCTTCAAATGGCAGGTATAGTATCTCTCGAACCACTGGGCTGATTCGACTGAAATTTTCATCAATCACTCCTCTTCACGATACAGAATAACGTTTCAAATATAAACAGTCTAACATTCGAAACAACTGAGATACAGGGTGTTCTTCTTCAAATGGCAGGTATAGTAACTCTCGAACCAATGGGCTGATTCGACTGAAATTTTCATTAATCATTCCTCTTCATAGTCCAGAATAACATTTCAAAAATAAACAGTCTAACATTCTGAACAACTGAGATACAGGGTGTTCTTCTACAAATGGCAGGTATAGTATATCTCGAACTACTGGGATGATTCGACTGAAATTTACATCAATAACTCCTCTTCACAATCCAGAATAACGTTTCAAAAATAAACAGTCTAACATTCGAAACAACTGAGATACAGGGTGTTCTTCTTCAAATGGCAGGTATAGTATCTCTCGAACCACTGAAATGATTCGACTGAAATTTTCATTAATCACTCCTCTTCACAATCCAGAATGACGTTTCAAAAATAAACAGTCTAACATTCGAAACAACTGATATACAGGATGTTCTTCTTCAACTGGCAGGTATAGTATATCTCGAACTACTGGGCTGATTCGTCTGAAATTTACATCAATCGCTCCCCTTCAAAATCCAGAACAAAGTTTCAAAAATAAATAGTCTAACATTCGAAACAATTGAGATACAGGGTGTTCTTCTTCAAATGGCAAGTATAGTATCTCTCGAACCGCTGGGCTGATTCGACTGAAATTTACATCAATCACTCCTCTTCACAACCCAGAATTACGTTTCAAAAATGAACAGTCCAACATTCGAAACAACTGAGATACAGGGTGTTCTTCTTCAAATGGCAGGTATAGTAACTCTCGAACCAATGGGCTGATTCGACTGAAATTTTCATCATTCACTCCTCTACACAATCCAGAATAACGTTTCAAAAATAAACAGTCTTACATTCGAAAAAACTGAGATACAGGAAGTTCTTCTTCAAATGGCAGGTATAGTATCTCTCGAACCACTGGGCTGATTCGAAATTAACATCAATCACTCCTCTTCACAATCCAGAATAACGTTACAAAAATAAACAGGCTAACATTCGAAACAACTGAGATACAGGGTGTTCTTCTTCAAATGGCAGGTAAAGTAACTCTCGAACCAACAGGCTGATTCGACTGAAATTTACATCAATCACTCCTCTTCACAATCCAGAATAACGTTTCAAAACCAAACAGTCTAACATTCGAAACAACTGAGATACAGGGTGTTATTCTTCAAATGGCAGGTATAGTATCTCTCGAAACACTGGGCTGATTCGACTGAAATTTTCAACAATCATTCCTCTCCACAATCCAGAATGACGTTTCAAAAATAAACAGTCTAACATTCGGAACAACTGAGAAACAGGGTGTTATTCTTTAAATGGCAGGAAGTGTATCTCTCGAACCACTGGGCTGATTCGACTGAAATTTCCATTTATCACTCCTCTTCACAATCCAGGAAAACGTTTCAAAAATAAACGGTCCAACATTCGAGATAACTGAGATACAGGGTGTTCTTCTTCAAATGGCAGGAATAGTATGTCTCGAACCACTTGGCTGATTCAACTGAAATTCACATCAATCACTCCTCTTTACAATCCAGAATAACGTTTCAAAAATAAACAGTCTAACATTCGAAACAATTGAGATACAGGGTATTCTTCTTAAAGTTGCAGGTATTGTATCTCTTGAACAACTGGGCTGATTCGACTGAAATTTTCATCAATCACTCCTCTTCACAATCCAGAATAACGTTTCAAAAATAAACAGTCTAACATTCGAAACAACTGAGATACAGGGTGTTCTTCTTCAAATGGCAGGAATAGTATCTCTCGAACCACTGGGCTGATTCGACTGAAATTTTCATCAATCACTCCTCTTCACAATCCAGAATGACGTTTTAAAAATAAACAGTCTAACATTCGAAACACCTGATATACAGGGTGTTCTTCTTCAACTGGCAGGTATAGTATATCTCGAACTACTGGGCTGATTCGTCTGAAATTTACATCAATCGCTCCCCTTCAAAATCCAGAATAAAGTTTCAAAAATAAATAGTCTAACATTCGAAACAACTGAGATACAGGATGTTCTTCTTCAAATGGCAAGTATAGTATCTCTCGAAACGCTGGGCTGATTCGACTGAAATTCACATCAATCACTCCTCTTCCCAATCCAGAATGATTTTTCAAAAATAAACAGTCTAACGTTCGAAACAACTGAGATACAGGGTGTTCTTCTTCAAATGGCAGGAATAGTAGTTCTCGAACCACTGGGCTGATTTGACTGAAATTTACATCGATCACTCCTCTTCACAACCCAGAATTACATTCCAAAAATAAACAGTCCAACATTCGAAACAACTGAGATACAGGGTGTTCTTCTTCAAATAGCAGGTATAGTAACTCTCGAACCAATGGGCTGATTCGACTGAAATTTTCATCATTCACTCCTCTACACAATCCAGAATAACGTTTCAAAAATGAACAGTCTAACATTCGAAACAACTGAGATACAGGGTGTTCTTCTTCAAATGGCAGGTATAGTATCTCCCGAACCACTGGGCTGATTCTACTGGTGTTCTTCTTCAAATGGTAGGTACAGTATCTCTCGAACCACTAAGCTGATTCGACTGAAATTTTCATCAATCACTTCTCTTCACAATCCAGAATAACAGTTCAAAAATAAACAGTCTATCATTCGAAACAACTGAGATACAGGGTGTTCTTCTTCAAATGGCAGGTATAGTATCTCTCGAACCGCTGGGCTGATTCGACTGAAATTTTCAACAATCATTCCTCTTCACAATCCGGAAAAACATTTCAAAAATAATCGGTCCAACATTCGAGACAACTGAGATACAGGGTGTTCTTCTTCAAATGGCAGGAATAGTATGTCTCGAACCAATTGGCTGATTCAACTGAAATTTACATCAATCACTCCTCTTCACAATCCAGAATAACGTTTCAAAAATAAACAGTCTAACATTCGAAACAATTGAGATACAGGTTATTCTTCTTAAACTGGCAGGTATAGTATCTCTTGAACAACTAGGCTGATTCGACTAAAATTTTCATCAATCACTCCTCTTCAAAATCCAGAATAAAGTTTCGAAAATAAACAGTCTAACATTCGAAACAACTGAGATACAGGGTTATCTTCTTCAAATGGCAGGTGTAGTATATCTCGAACTACTGGGACGATTCGACTGAAATTTACATCAATCACTCCTCTTCACAATCCAGAATAACGTTTCAAAAATAAACAGTCTAACATTCGAAACAACTGAGATACAGGGTGTTCTTCTTCAAATGGCAGGTATAGTATCTCTCGAACCACTAGGGTGATTCGACTGAAATTTTCATCAATCACTCCTCTTCACAATCCAGAATAACATTTCAAAAGTAAACAGTCTAACATTCGAGACAACTGAGATACAGGGTGTTTTCTTCGAATGGCAAGCATAGTATCTCTCGAACCGCTAGGCTGATTCGACTGAAATTAACATCAATCACTTCCTTCCCTATCCAGAATAATGTTTCAAAAATAAACAGTCTAACATTCGAAACAACTGAGTTCTTCTTCAAATGGCAGGAATAGTATCTCTCGAACCACTGGGCTGATTCGACTGAAATTAACATCAATCACTCTATTTCCCAATCCAGAATAACGTTTCAAAAATAAACAGTTCAATATTCGAAACGAGTGAGATACAGGGTGTTCTTCTTCAAATGGCAGGTATAGTAACTCTCGAACCAATGGGCTGATTCGACTGAAATTTTCATCAACCACTCTATTTCCCAATCCAGAATAACGTTTCAAAAATAAACAGTCTAACATTCGAAACAACTGAGTTCTTTTTCAAATGGCAGGAATAGTATCTCTCGAACCACTGGGCTGATTCGACTGAAATTAACATAAATCACTCTATTTCTCAACCCAGAATTACGTTTCAAAAATAAACAGTTCAATATTCGAAACGAGTGAGATACAGGGTGTTCTTCTTCAAATGGCAGGTATAGTAACTCTCGAACCAATGGGCTGATTCGACTGAAATTTTCATCAACCACTCTATTTCCCAATCCAGAATAGCGTTTCAAAAATAAACAGTCTAACATTCGAAACAACTGAGATACAGGGTGTTCTTCTTCGAATGGCAGGTATAGTATCTCTCCAACCACTGGGCTGATTCGACTGAAATTTTCAACAATCACTCCTCATCACAATCCAGAATGACATTTCAAAAATCAACAGTCTAACATTCGAAACAACTGAGATACAGGGTGTTATTCTTCAAATGGCAGGTATAGTATCTCTCGAACCACTAGGCTGATTCGACTGAAATTTCCATCAATCACTCCTCTTCACAATCCATAATAACATTTCAAAAATAAACAGTCTAACAGTCGAAACAACTGAGATACAGGGTGTTCTTCTTCAAATGGCAGCTATAATATCTCTCGAACCACTGGGCTTATTCGACTGATATTTACATGAATCACTCCTCTTTACAATCCAGAATAACGTTCCAAAAATAAACAGTCTCACATTCGAAACAACTCAGATACAGGGTGTTATTCTTCAAATGGCAGGTAAAGTATCTCTCGAACCACTGGGCTTATTCGACTGAAATTTTCATCAATCACTCCTCTTCACAATCCATAATAACATTTCAAAAATAAACAGTCTAACAGTCGAAACAACTGAGATACAGGGTGTTTTCTTCAAATGGCAGCACTAATATCTCTCGAACCACTGGGCTTATTCGACTGATATTTACATGAATCACTCCTCTTTACAATCCAGAATAACGTTCCAAAAATAAACAGTCTAACATTCGAAACAACTGAGATACAGGGTGTTTTTCTTTAAATGGCAGATATAGTATCTCTCGAACCACTGGGCTGATTCGACTGAAATTTTCATAAATCACTTCTCTTCACAATCCAGAGTAACGTTTCAAAAATAAACAGTCCAACATTCGAAACTACTGAGATACAGGGTGTTCTTCCTCAAATGGCAGGTATAGTATCTCTCGAACCACTGGGCTGATTCGTCTGAAATTTACATCAATCACTTCTCTTCACAATCCGGAATAACTTTTCAAAAATAAACAGTCTAACATTCGAAACAACTGAGATACAGGGTGTTCCTCTTCAAATGGCAGGTATAGTATCTCTCGAACCACTGGGCTGATTCGTCTGAAATTTACATCAATCACTCTTCTTCACAATCCAGAATAACGTTTCAAAAATAAACAGTCTAACATTCGAAACAACTGAGATACAGGGTGTTCTTCTTCAAATGGCAGGTATAGTATCTTTCGAACCACTGGGCTCATTCGACTGAAATTCACATCAATCACTCTTCTTCACAATCCAGAATAACGTTTCAAAAATAAACAGTCTAACATTCGAAACAACTGAGATACAGGGTGTTATTCTTCAAATGGCAGGTATAGTATCTCTCGAACCACTAGGCTGATTCGACTGAAATTTCCATCAATCACTCCTCTTCACAATCCATAATAACATTTCAAAGATAAACAGTCTAACATTCGAAACAACTGAGATACAGGGTGTTCTTCTTCAAATGGCAGCTATAATATCTCTCGAACCACTGGGCTTATTCGAGTGATATTTACATGAATCACTCCTCTTTACAATCCAGAATGACGTTTCAAAAATAAACAGTCTCACATTCGAAACAACTCAGATACAGGGTGTTATTCTTCAAATGGCAGGTAAAGTATCTCTCGAACCACTGGGCTGATTCGACTGAAATTTTCATCAACCACTCCTCTTCACAATCCAAAATAACGTTTCAAAAATAAACAGTCTAACATTCGAAACAACTGAGATACAGGGTGTTTTTCTTTAAATGGCAGATATAGTATCTCTCGAACCACTGGGCTGATTCGACTGAAATTTTCATAAATCACTTCTCTTCACAATCCAGAGTAACGTTTCAAAAATAAACAGTCCAACATTCGAAACTACTGAGATACAGGGTGTTCTTCCTCAAATGGCAGGTATAGTATCTCTCGAACCACTGGGCTGATTCGTCTGAAATTTACATCAATCACTCCTCTTCACAATCCAGAATAACTTTTCAAAAATAAACAGTCTAACATTCGAAACAACTGAGATACAGGGTGTTCCTCTTCAAATGGCAGGTATAGTATCTCTCGAACCACTGGGCTGATTCGTCTGAAATTTACATCACTCACTCTTCTTCACAATCCAGAATAACGTTTCAAAAATAAACAGTCTAACATTCGAAACAACTGAGATACAGGGTGTTCTTCTTCAAATGGCAGGTATAGTATCTTTCGAACCACTGGGCTCATTCGACTGAAATTTACATCAATCACTCCTCTTCACGATCAAGAATAACGTTTCAAAAATAAACAGTCTAACATCCGAAACAACTGAGATACAGGGTGTTCTTCTTCAAATGGCAGGTATAGTATCTCTCGAACCACTGGTCTGCTTCGACTGAAATTTTCATCAATCACTCCCCTTCACAATCCAGAAAAATGTTTCAAGAATAAGCAGTCTAACATTCGAATCAACTGAGATACAGGGCATTTTTCTTCAAATTGCAGTCTAACATTCGAAACACCTGATATACAGGGTGTTCTTCTTCAACTGGCAGGTATAGTATATCTCGAACTACTGGGCTGATTCGTCTGAAATTTACATCAATCATTCCCCTTCAAAATCCAGAATAAAGTTTCAAAAATAAATAGTCTAACATTCGAAACAACTGAGATACAGGATGTTCTTCTTCAAATGACAAGTATAGTATCTCTCGAACCGCTGGGCTGATTCGACTGAAATTTACATCAATCACTCCTCTTCCCAATCCAGAATGATTTTTCAAAAATAAATAGTCTAACATTCGAAACAACTGAGATACAGGGTGTTCTTCTTCAAATGGCAGGTATAGTATATCTCGAACCAATGGGCTGATTCGACTGAAATTTTCATCAATCACTCCTCTTCACAATCCATAATAACATTTCAAAAATAAACAGTCTAACATTCGAAACAACTGAGATACAGGGTGTTCTTCTTCGAATGGCAGGTATAGTATCTCTCCAACCACTGGGCTGATTCGACTGAAATTTTCAACAATCACTCCTCATCACAATCCAGAATGACATTTCAAAAATCAACAGTCTAACATTCGAAACAACTGAGATACAGGGTGTTATTCTTCGAATGGCAGGTATAGTATCTCTCGAACCACTAGGCTGATTCGACTGAAATTTCCATCAATCACTCCTCTTCACAATCCATAATAACATTTCAAAAATAAACAGTCTAACATTCGAAACAACTGAGATACAGGGTGTTCTTCTTCAAATGGCAGCTATAATATCTCTCGAACCACTGGGCTTATTCGACTGATATTTACATGAATCACTCCTCTTTACAATCCAGAATAACGTTCCAAAAATAAACAGTCTCACATTCGAAACAACTCAGATACAGGGTGTTATTCTTCAAATGACAGGTAAAGTATCTCTCGAACCACTGGGCTGATTCGACTGAAATTTTCATCAACCACTCCTCTTCACAAACCAAAATAACGTTTCAAAAATAAACAGTCTAACATTCGAAACAACTGAGATACAGGGTGTTTTTCTTTAAATGGCAGATATAGTATCTCTCGAACCACTGGGCTGATTCGACTGAAATTTTCATAAATCACTTCTCTTCACAATCCAGAGTAACGTTTCAAAAATAAACAGTCCAACATTCGAAACTACTGAGATACAGGGTGTTCTTCCTCAAATGGCAGGTATAGTATCTCTCGAACCACTGGGCTGATTCGTCTGAAATTTACATCAATCACTCCTCTTCACAATCCAGAATACCTTTTCAAAAATAAACAGTCTAACATTCGAAACAACTGAGATACAGGGTGTTCCTCTTCAAATGGCAGGTATAGTATCTCTCGAACCACTGGGCTGATTCGTCTGAAATTTACATCAATCACTCTTCTTCACAATCCAGAATAACGTTTCAAAAATAAACAGTCTAACATTCGAAACAACTGAGATACAGGGTGTTCTTCTTCAAATGGCAGGTATAGTATCTTTCGAACCACTGGGCTCATTCGACTGAAATTTACATCAATCACTCCTCTTCACGATCAAGAATAACGTTTCAAAAATAAACAGTCTAACATCCGAAACAACTGAGATACAGGGTGTTCTTCTTCAAATGGCAGGTATAGTATCTCTCGAACCACTGGTCTGCTTCGACTGAAATTTTCATCAATCACTCCCCTTCACAATCCAGAAAAATGTTTCAAGAATAAGCAGTCTAACATTCGAATCAACTGAGATACAGGGCATTTTTCTTCAAATTGCAGTCTAACATTCGAAACACCTGATATACAGGGTGTTCTTCTTCAACTGGCAGGTATAGTATATCTCGAACTACTGGGCTGATTCGTCTGAAATTTACATCAATCGCTTCCCTTCAAAATCCAGAATAAAGTTTCAAAAATAAATAGTCTAACATTCGAGACAACTGAGATACAGGATGTTCTTCTTCAAATGGCAAGTATAGTATCTCTCGAACCGCTGGGCTGATTCGACTCAAATTTACATCAATCACTCCTCTTCCCAATCCAGAATGATTTTTCAAAAATAAATAGTCTAACATTCGAAACAACTGAGATACAGGGTGTTCTTCTTCAAATGGCAGGAATAGTAGTTCTCGAACCACTGGGCTGATTTGACTGAAATTTACATCGATCACTCCTCTTCACAACCCAGAATTACGTTCCAAAAATAAACAGTCCAACATTCGAAACAACTGAGATACAGGGTGTTCTTCTTCAAATAGCGGGTATAGTAACTCTCGAACCAATGGGCTGATTCGACTGGAATTTTCATCATTCACTCCTCTACACAATCCAGAATAACGTTTCAAAAATGAACAGTCTAACATTCGAAACAACTGAGATACAGGGTGTTCTTCTTCAAATGGCAGGTATAGTATCTCTCGAACCACTGGGCTGATTCTACTGGTGTTCTTCTTCGAATGGTAGGTATAGAATCTCTCGAACCACTAAGCTGATTCGACTGAAATTTTCACCAATCACTTCTTTTCACAATCCAGAATAACGGTTCAAAAATAAACAGTCTATCATTCGAAACAACTGAGATACAGGTTGTTCTTCTTCAAATGGCAGGTATAGTATCTCTCGAACCGCTGGGCTGATTCGACTGAAATTTTCATCAATCACTTCTTTTCCCAATCCAGAATAACGTTTCAAAAATAAACAGTCTTACATTCGAAACAACTGAGATACAGGGTGTTATTCTTCAAATGGCAGGTATAGCATCTCTCGAACCACTGGGCTGATTCGACTGAAATTTTCAACAAGCATTCCTCTTCACAATCCGGAAAAACGTTTCAAAAATAATCGGTCCAACATTCGAGACAACTGAGATACAGGGTGTTCTTCTTCAAATGGCAGGAATAGTATTTCTCGAACCACTTGGCTGATTCAACTGAAATTTACATCAATCACTCCTCTTCACAATCCAGAATAACGTTTCAAAAATAAACAGTCTAACATTCGAAACAATTGAGATACAGGTTATTCTTCTTAAACTGGCAGGTATAGTATCTCTTGAACAACTAGGCCGATTCGACTGAAATTTTCATCAATCACTCCTCTTCTAAATCCAGAATAAAGTTTCAAAAATAAACAGTCTAACATTCGAAACAACTGAGATACAGGGCTATCTTCTTCGAATGGCAGGTGTAGTATATCTCGAACTACTGGGCTGATTCGACTGAAATTTACATCAATCACTCCTCTTCACAATCCAGAATAACGTTTCAAAAATAAACAGTCTAACATTCGAAACAACTGAGATACAGGGTGTTCTTCTTCAAATGGCAGGTATAGTATCTCTCGAACCACTAGGGTGATTCGACTGAAATTTTCATCAATCACTCCTCTTCACAATCCAGAATAACATTTCAAAAGTAAACAGTCTAACATTCGAGACAACTGAGATACAGGGTGTTTTCTTCGAATGGCAAGCATAGTATCTCTCGAACCGCTAGGCTGATTCGACTGAAATTAACATCAATCACTCGCCTTCCCTATCCAGAATAATGTTTCAAAAATAAACAGTCTAACATTCGAAACAACTGAGTTCTTCTTCAAATGGCAGGAATACTATCTCTCGAACCACCGGGCTGATTCGACTGAAATTAACATCAATCACTCCTCTTCTCAACCCAGAATTACGTTTCAAAAATAAACAGTTCAATATTCGAAACGAGTGAGATACAGGGTGTTCTTCTTCAAATGGCAGGTATAGTAACTCTCGAACCAATGGGCTGATTCGACTGAAATTTTCATCAACCACTCTATTTCCCAATCCAGAATAACGTTTCAAAAATAAACAGTCTAACATTCGAAACAACTGATATACATGGTGTTCTTCTTCAAATGGCAGGTATAGTATCTCTCGAACCAATGGGCTGATTCGACTGAAATTTTCATCAATCACTCCTCTTCACAATCCATAATAACATTTCAAAAATAAACAGTCTAACATTCGAAACCACTGAGATACAGGGTGTTCTTCTTCGAATGGCAGGTATAGTATCTCTCCAACCACTGGGCTGATTCGACTGAAATTTTCAACAATCACTCCTCATCACAATCCAGAATGACATTTCAAAAATCAACAGTCTAACATTCGAAACAACTGAGATACAGGGTGTTATTCTTCAAATGGCAGGTATAGTATCTCTCGAACCACTAGGCTGATTCGACTGAAATTTCCATCAATCACTCCTCTTCACAATCCATAATAACATTTCAAAAATAAACAGTCTAACATTCGAAACAACTGAGATACAGGGTGTTCTTCTTCAAATGGCAGCTATAATATCTCTCGAACCACTGGGCTTATTCGACTGATATTTACATCAATCACTCCTCTTTACAATCCAGAATAACGTTCCAAAAATAAACAGTCTCACATTCGAAACAACTCAGATACAGGGTGTTATTCTTCAAATGGCAGGTAAAGTATCTCTCGAACCACTGGGCTGATTCGACTGAAATTTTCATCAACCACTCCTCTTCACAATCCAAAATAACGTTTCAAAAATAAACAGTCTAACATTCGAAACAACTGAGATACAGGGTGTTTTTCTTTAAATGGCAGATATAGTATCTCTCGAACCACTGGGCTGATTCGACTGAAATTTTCATAAATCACTTCGCTTCACAATCCAGAGTAACGTTTCAAAAATAAACAGTCCAACATTCGAAACAACTGAGATACAGGGTGTTCTTCCTCAAATGGCAGGTATAGTATCTCTCGAACCACTGGGCTGATTCGTCTGAAATTTACATCAATCACTCCTCTTCACAATCCAGACTAACGTTTCAAAAATAAACAGTCTAACATTCGAAACAACTGAGATACAGGGTGTTCTTCTTCAAATGGCAGGTATAGTATCTTTCGAACCACTGGGCTCATTCGACTGAAATTTACATCAATCACTCCTCTTCACGATCAAGAATAACGTTTCAAAAATAAACAGTCTAACATCCGAAACAACTGAGATACAGGGTGTTCTTCTTCAAATGGCAGGAATAGTATGTCTCGAACCACTTGGCTGATTCAACTGGAATTAACATCAATCACTCGCCTTCCCTATCCAGAATAATGTTTCAAAAATAAACAGTCTAACATTCGAAACAACTGAGTTCTTCTTCAAATGGCAGGAATACTATCTCTCGAACCACCGGGCTGATTCGACTGAAATTAACATCAATCACTCCTCTTCTCAACCCAGAATTACGTTTCAAAAATAAACAGTTCAATATTCGAAACGAGTGAGATACAGGGTGTTCTTCTTCAAATGGCAGGAATAGTAACTCTCGAACCAATGGGCTGATTCGACTGAAATTTTCATCAACCACTCTATTTCCCAATCCAGAATAACGTTTCAAAAATAAACAGTCTAACATTCGAAACAACTGATATACATGGTGTTCTTCTTCAAATGGCAGGTATAGTATCTCTCGAACCAATGGGCTGATTCGACTGAAATTTTCATCAATCACTCCTCTTCACAATCCATAATAACATTTCAAAAATAAACAGTCTAACATTCGAAACCACTGAGATACAGGGTGTTCTTCTTCGAATGGCAGGTATAGTATCTCTCCAACCACTGGGCTGATTCGACTGAAATTTTCAACAATCACTCCTCATCACAATCCAGAATGACATTTCAAAAATCAACAGTCTAACATTCGAAACAACTGAGATACAGGGTGTTATTCTTCAAATGGCAGGTATAGTATCTCTCGAACCACTAGGCTGATTCGACTGAAATTTCCATCAATCACTCCTCTTCACAATCCATAATAACATTTCAAAAATAAACAGTCTAACATTCGAAACAACTGAGATACAGGGTGTTCTTCTTCAAATGGCAGCTATAATATCTCTCGAACCACTGGGCTTATTCGACTGATATTTACATCAATCACTCCTCTTTACAATCCAGAATAACGTTCCAAAAATAAACAGTCTAACATTCGAAACAACTGAGATACAGGGTGTTTTTCTTTAAATGGCAGATATAGTATCTCTCGAACCACTGGGCTGATTCGACTGAAATTTTCATAAATCACTTCGCTTCACAATCCAGAGTAACGTTTCAAAAATAAACAGTCCAACATTCGAAACAACTGAGATACAGGGTGTTCTTCCTCAAATGGCAGGTATAGTATCTCTCGAACCACTGGGCTGATTCGTCTGAAATTTACATCAATCACTCCTCTTCACAATCCAGACTAACGTTTCAAAAATAAACAGTCTAACATTCGAAACAACTGAGATACAGGGTGTTCTTCTTCAAATGGCAGGTATAGTATCTTTCGAACCACTGGGCTCATTCGACTGAAATTTACATCAATCACTCCTCTTCACGATCAAGAATAACGTTTCAAAAATAAACAGTCCAACATCCGAAACAACTGAGATACAGGGTGTTCTTCTTCAAATGGCAGGAATAGTATGTCTCGAACCACTTGGCTGATTCAACTGGAATTTACATCAATCACTCCTCTTCACAATCCAGAATAACGTTTCAAAAATAAACAGTCTAACATTCGAAACAATTGAGATACAGGTTATTCTTCTTAAACTGGCAGGTATAGTATCTCTTGAACAACTAGGCTGATTCGACTGAAATTTTCATCAATCACTCCTCTTCAAAATCCAGAATAAAGTTTCAAAAATAAACAGTCTAACATTCGAAACAACTGAGATACAGGGCTATCTTCTTCAAATGGCAGGTGTAGTATATCTCGAACTACTGGGCTGATTCGACTGAAATTTACATCAATCACTCCTCTTCACAATCCAGAATAACGTTTCAAAAATAAACAGTCTAACATTCGAAACAACTGAGATACAGGGTGTTCTTCTTCAAATGGCAGGTATAGTATCTCTCCAACCACTTTGCTGATTCGACTGAAATTTTCAACAATCACTCCTCATCACAATCCAGAATGACATTTCAAAAATCAACAGTCTAACATTCGAAACAACTGAGATACAGGGTGTTATTCTTCAAATGGCAGGTATAGTATCACTCGAACCACTAGGCTGATTCGACTGAAATTTCCATCAATCACTCCTCTTCACAATCCATAATAACATTTCAAAAATAAACAGTCTAACATTCGAAACAACTGAGATACAGGGTGTTCTTCTTCAAATGGCAGCTATAATATCTCTCGAACCACTGGGCTTATTCGACTGATATTCACATCAATCACTCCTCTTTACAATCCAGAATAACGTTCCAAAAATAAACAGTCTCACATTCGAAACAACTCAGATACAGGGTGTTATTCTTCAAATGGCAGGTAAAGTATCTCTCGAACCACTGGGCTGATTCGACTGAAATTTTCATCAACCACTCCTCTTCACAATCCAAAATAACGTTTCAAAAATAAACAGTCAAACATTCGAAACAACTGAGATACAGGGTGTTTTTCTTTAAATGGCAGATATAGTATCTCTCGAACCACTGGGCTGATTCGACTGAAATTTTCATAAATCACTTCTCTTCACAATCCAGAGTAACGTTTCAAAAATAAACAGTCCAACATTCGAAACTACTGAGATACAGGGTGTTCTTCCTCAAATGGCAGGTATAGTATCTCTCGAACCACTGGGCTGATTCGTCTGAAATTTACATCAATTACTCCTCTTCACAATCCAGAATAACTTTTCAAAAATAAACAGTCTAACATTCGAAACAACTGAGATACAGGGTGTTCCTCTTCAAATGGCAGGTATAGTATCTCTCGAACCACTGGGCTGATTCGACTGAAATTTTCATCAATCGTTCCTCTTCACAATCCAGAATAACGTTTCAAAAATAAACAGTCTAACATTCGAAACAACTGAGATACAGGGTGTTCTTCTTCAAATGGCAGGTATAGTATCTTTCGAACCACTGGGCTCATTCGACTGAAATTTACATCAATCACTCCTCTTCACGATCAAGAAAAACGTTTCAAAAATAAACAGTCTAACATCCGAAACAACTGAGATACAGGGTGTTCTTCTTCAAATGGCAGGTATAGTATCTCTCGAACCACTGGTCTGATTCGACTGAAATTTTCATCAATCACTCCCCTTCACAATCCAGAAAAATGTTTCAAGAATAAACAGTCTAACATTCGAATCAACTGAGATACAGGGCATTTTTCTTCAAATTGCAGTCTAACATTCGAAACACCTGATATACAGGGTGTTCTTCTTCAACTGGCAGGTATAGTATATCTCGAACTACTGGGCTGATTCGTCTGAAATTTACATCAATCGCTCCCCTTCAAAATCCAGAATAAAGTTTCAAAAATAAATAGTCTAACATTCGAAACAACTGAGATACAGGATGTTCTTCTTCAAATGGCAAGTATAGTATCTCTCGAACCGCTGGGCTGATTCGACTGAAATTTACATCAATCACTCCTCTTCCCAATCCAGAATGATTTTTCAAAAATAAACAGTCTAACGTTCGAAACAACTGAGATACAGGGTGTTCTTCTTCAAATGGCAGGAATAGTAGTTCTCGAACCACTGGGCTGATTTGACTGAAATTTACATCGATCACTCCTCTTCACAACCCAGAATTACGTTCCAAAAATAAACAGTCCAACATTCGAAACAACTGAGATACAGGGTGTTCTTCTTCAATTAGCAGGTATAGTAACTCTCGAACCAATGGGCTGATTCGACTGAAATTTTCATCATTCACTCCTCTACACAATCCAGAATAACGTTTCAAAAATGAACAGTCTAACATTCGAAACAACTGAGATACAGGGTGTTTTTCTTTAAATGGCAGATATAGTATCTCTCGAACCACTGCGCTGATTCGACTGAAATTTTCATAAATCACTTCTCTTCACAATCCAGAGTAACGTTTCAAAAATAAACAGTCCAACATTCGAAACTACTGAGATACAGGGTGTTCTTCCTCAAATGGCAGGTATAGTATCTCTCGAACCACTGGGCTGATTCGTCTGAAATTTACATCAATCACTCCTCTTCACAATCCAGAATAACTTTTCAAAAATAAACAGTCTAACATTCGAAACAACTGAGATACAGGGTGTTCTTCTTCAAATGGCAGGTATAGTATCTCTCGAACCACTGGGCTGATTCGACTGAAATTTTCATCAATCGTTCCTCTTCACAATCCAGAATAACGTTTCAAAAATAAACAGTCTAACATTCGAAACAACTGAGATACAGGGTGTTATTCTTCAAATGGCAGGTATAGTATCTCTCGAACCACTGGGCTGATTCGACTGAAATTTTCAACAATCACTCCTCTTCACAATCCAGAATAAATTCTCAAAAATAAACAGTCTAACATTCGAAACAACTGAGATACAGGCTGTTCTTCTTCAAATGGCAGGTATAGTAACTCCCGAACCAATGGGCTGACTCGACTGAAATTTACATCAATCACTCCTCTTCACAATCCAGAATAACGTTTCAAAATTAAACAGTCTAACATTCGAAACAACTGAGACACAGGGTGTTCTTCTTCAAATAGCAGGTATAGTATCTCTCGAACCACTGGGCTGCTTCGGCTGAAATTTACATCAATCACTCCTCTTCACAATCCAGGATAACCTTTCAAAAATAAACAGTCTCACATTCGAAACAACTGAGATACAGGGTGTTTTTATTCAAATGGTAGGTATAGTATCTCTAGAACCACTAGGCTGATTCGACTGAAATTTTCAACAATCACTCCCCTTCACAATCCAGAATGACGTTTCAAAAATAAACAGTCTAACATTCGAAACAACTGAGATACAGAATGTTCTTCTTTAAATGGCAGGAAGAGTATCTCTCGAACCACTAGGCTGATTCGACTGAAATTTCCATCATTCACTCCTCTACACAATCCAGAATAACGTTTCAAAAATGAACAGTCTAACATTCGAAACAACTGAGATACAGGGTGTTCTTCTTCAAATGGCAGGTATAGTATCTCCCGAACCACTGGGCTGATTCTACTGGTGTTCTTCTTCGAATGGTAGGTATAGAATCTCTCGAACCACTAAGCTGATTCGACTGAAATTTTCATCAATCACTTCTTTTCACAATCCAGAATAACGGTTCAAAAATAAACAGTCTATCATTCGAAACAACTGAGATACAGGGTGTTCTTCTTCAAATGGCAGGTATAGTATCTCTCGAACCGCTAGGCTGATTCGACTGAAATTTTCATCAATCACCCCATTTCCCAATCCAGAATAACGTTTCAAAAATAAACAGTCTTACATTCGAAACAACTGAGATACAGGGTGTTATTCTTCAAATGGCAGGTATAGCATCTCTCGAACCACTGGGCTGATTCGACTGAAATTTTCAACAAGCATTCCTCTTCACAATCCGGAAAAACGTTTCAAAAATAATCGGTCCAACATTCGAGACAACTGAGATACAGGGTGTTCTTCTTCAAATGGCAGGAATAGTATGTCTCGAACCACTTGGCTGATTCAACTGAAATTTACATCAATCACTCTTCTTCACAATCCAGAATAACGTTTCAAAAATAAACAGTCTAACATTCGAAACAATTGAGATACAGGTTATTCTTCTTAAACTGGCAGGTATAGTATCTCTTGAACAACTAGGCTGATTCGACTGAAATTTTCATCAATCACTCCTCTTCAAAATCCAGAATAAAGTTTCAAAAATAAACAGTCTAACATTCGAAACAACTGAGATACAGGGCTATCTTCTTCAAATGGCAGGTGTAGTATATCTCGAACTACTGGGCTGATTCAACTGAAATTTACATCAATCACTCCTCTTCACAATCCAGAATAACGTTTCAAAAATAAACAGTCTAACATTCGAAACAACTGAGATACAGGGTGTTCTTCTTCAAATGGCAGGTATAGTATCTCTCGAACCACTAGGGTGATTCGACTGAAATTTTCATCAATCACTCCTCTTCACAATCCAGAATAACATTTCAAAAGTAAACAGTCTAACATTCGAGACAACTGAGATACAGGGTGTTTTCTTCGAATGGCAAGCATAGTATCTCTCGAACCGCTAGGCTTATTCGACTGAAATTAACATCAATCACTCGCCTTCCCTATCCAGAATAATGTTTCAAAAATAAACAGTCTAACATTCGAAACAACTGAGTTCTTCTTCAAATGGCAGGAATAGTATCTCTCGAACCACTGGGCTGATTCGACTGAAATTAACATCAATCACTCCTCTTCTCAACCCAGAATTACGTTTCAAAAATAAACAGTTCAATATTCGAAACGAGTGAGATACAGGGTGTTCTTCTTCAAATGGCAGGTATAGTAACTCTCGAACCAATGGGCTGACTCGACTGAAATTTACATCAATCACTCCTCTTCACAATCAAGAAAAACGTTTCAAAATTAAACAGTCTTACATTCGAAACAACTGAGACACAGGGTGTTCTTCTTCAAATAGCAGGTATAGTATCTCTCGAACCACTGGGCTGCTTCGGCTGAAATTTACATCAATCACTCCTCTTCACAATCCAGGATAACCTTTCAAAAATAAACAGTCTAACATTCGAAACAACTGAGTTACAGGGTGTTTTTATTCAAATGGTATGTATAGTATCTCTAGAACCACTGGGCTGATTCGACTGAAATTTTCAACAATCACTCCCCTTCACAATCCAGAATGACGTTTCAAAAATAAACAGTCTTACATTCGAAACAACTGATATACATGGTGTTCTTCTTCAAATGGCAGGTATAGTATCTCTCGAACCAATGGGCTGATTCGACTGAAATTTTCATCAATCACTCCTCTTCACAATCCATAATAACATTTCAAAAATAAACAGTCTAACATTCGAAACCACTGAGATACAGGGTGTTCTTCTTCGAATGGCAGGTATAGTATCTCTCCAACCACTGGGCTGATTCGACTGAAATTTTCAACAATCACTCCTCATCACAATCCAGAATGACATTTCAAAAATCAACAGTCTAACATTCGAAACAACTGAGATACAGGGTGTTATTCTTCAAATGGCAGGTATAGTATCTCTCGAACCACTAGGCTGATTCGACTGAAATTTCCATCAATCACTCCTCTTCACAATCCATAATAACATTTCAAAAATAAACAGTCTAACATTCGAAACAACTGAGATACAGGGTGTTCTTCTTCAAATGGCAGCTATAATATCTCTCGAACCACTGGGCTTATTCGACTGATATTTACATCAATCACTCCTCTTTACAATCCAGAATAACGTTGCAAAAATAAACAGTCTCACATTCGAAACAACTCAGATACAGGGTGTTATTCTTCAAATGGCAGGTAAAGTATCTCTCGAACCACTGGGCTGATTCGACTGAAATTTTCATCAACCACTCCTCTTCACAATCCAAAATAACGTTTCAAAAATAAATAGTCCAACATTCGAAACAACTGAGATACAGGGTGTTTTTCCTCAAATGGCAGGTATAGTATCTCTCGAACCACTGGGCTGATTCGTCTGAAATTTACATCAATCACTCCTCTCCACAATCCAGAATAACTTTTCAAAAATAAACAGTCTAACATTCGAAACAACTGAGATACAGGGTGTTCCTCTTCAAATGGCAGGTATAGTATCCCTCGAACCACTGGGCTGATTCGACTGAAATTTTCATCAATCGTTCCTCTTCACAATCCAGACTAACGTTTCAAAAATAAACAGTCTAACATTCGAAACAACTGAGATACAGGGTGTTCTTCTTCAAATGGCAGGTATAGTATCTTTCGAACCACTGGGCTCATTCGACTGAAATTTACATCAATCACTCCTCTTCACGATCAAGAATAACGTTTCAAAAATAAACAGTCTAACCTCCGAAACAACTGAGATACAGGGTGTTCTTCTTCAAATGGCAGGAATAGTATGTCTCGAACCACTTGGCTGATTCAACTGAAATTTACATCAATCACTCCTCTTCACAATCCAGAATAACGTTTCAAAAATAAACAGTCTAACATTCGAAACAATTGAGATACAGGTTATTCTTCTTAAACTGGCAGGTATAGTATCTCTTGAACAACTAGGCTGATTCGACTGAAATTTTCATCAATCACTCCTCTTCAAAATCCAGAATAAAGTTTCAAAAATAAACAGTCTAACATTCGAAACAACTGAGATACAGGGCTATCTTCTTCAAATGGCAGGTGTAGTATATCTCGAACTACTGGGCTGATTCGACTGAAATTTACATCAATCACTCCTCTTCACAATCCAGAATAACGTTTCAAAAATAAACAGTCTAACATTCGAAACAACTGAGATACAGGGTGTTCTTCTTCAAATGGCAGGTATAGTATCTCTCCAACCACTTTGCTGATTCGACTGAAATTTTCAACAATCACTCCTCATCACAATCCAGAATGACATTTCAAAAATCAACAGTCTAACATTCGAAACAACTGAGATACAGGGTGTTATTCTTCAAATGGCAGGTATAGTATCACTCGAACCACTAGGCTGATTCGACTGAAATTTCCATCAATCACTCCTCTTCACAATCCATAATAACATTTCAAAAATAAACAGTCTAACATTCGAAACAACTGAGATACAGGGTGTTCTTCTTCAAATGGCAGCTATAATATCTCTCGAACCACTGGGCTTATTCGACTGATATTCACATCAATCACTCCTCTTTACAATCCAGAATAACGTTCCAAAAATAAACAGTCTCACATTCGAAACAACTCAGATACAGGGTGTTATTCTTCAAATGGCAGGTAAAGTATCTCTCGAACCACTGGGCTGATTCGACTGAAATTTTCATCAACCACTCCTCTTCACAATCCAAAATAACGTTTCAAAAATAAACAGTCAAACATTCGAAACAACTGAGATACAGGGTGTTTTTCTTTAAATGGCAGATATAGTATCTCTCGAACCACTGGGCTGATTCGACTGAAATTTTCATAAATCACTTCTCTTCACAATCCAGAGTAACGTTTCAAAAATAAACAGTCCAACATTCGAAACTACTGAGATACAGGGTGTTCTTCCTCAAATGGCAGGTATAGTATCTCTCGAACCACTGGGCTGATTCGTCTGAAATTTACATCAATTACTCCTCTTCACAATCCAGAATAACTTTTCAAAAATAAACAGTCTAACATTCGAAACAACTGAGATACAGGGTGTTCCTCTTCAAATGGCAGGTATAGTATCTCTCGAACCACTGGGCTGATTCGACTGAAATTTTCATCAATCGTTCCTCTTCACAATCCAGAATAACGTTTCAAAAATAAACAGTCTAACATTCGAAACAACTGAGATACAGGGTGTTCTTCTTCAAATGGCAGGTATAGTATCTTTCGAACCACTGGGCTCATTCGACTGAAATTTACATCAATCACTCCTCTTCACGATCAAGAAAAACGTTTCAAAAATAAACAGTCTAACATCCGAAACAACTGAGATACAGGGTGTTCTTCTTCAAATGGCAGGTATAGTATCTCTCGAACCACTGGTCTGATTCGACTGAAATTTTCATCAATCACTCCCCTTCACAATCCAGAAAAATGTTTCAAGAATAAACAGTCTAACATTCGAATCAACTGAGATACAGGGCATTTTTCTTCAAATTGCAGTCTAACATTCGAAACACCTGATATACAGGGTGTTCTTCTTCAACTGGCAGGTATAGTATATCTCGAACTACTGGGCTGATTCGTCTGAAATTTACATCAATCGCTCCCCTTCAAAATCCAGAATAAAGTTTCAAAAATAAATAGTCTAACATTCGAAACAACTGAGATACAGGATGTTCTTCTTCAAATGGCAAGTATAGTATCTCTCGAACCGCTGGGCTGATTCGACTGAAATTTACATCAATCACTCCTCTTCCCAATCCAGAATGATTTTTCAAAAATAAACAGTCTAACGTTCGAAACAACTGAGATACAGGGTGTTCTTCTTCAAATGGCAGGAATAGTAGTTCTCGAACCACTGGGCTGATTTGACTGAAATTTACATCGATCACTCCTCTTCACAACCCAGAATTACGTTCCAAAAATAAACAGTCCAACATTCGAAACAACTGAGATACAGGGTGTTCTTCTTCAATTAGCAGGTATAGTAACTCTCGAACCAATGGGCTGATTCGACTGAAATTTTCATCATTCACTCCTCTACACAATCCAGAATAACGTTTCAAAAATGAACAGTCTAACATTCGAAACAACTGAGATACAGGGTGTTTTTCTTTAAATGGCAGATATAGTATCTCTCGAACCACTGCGCTGATTCGACTGAAATTTTCATAAATCACTTCTCTTCACAATCCAGAGTAACGTTTCAAAAATAAACAGTCCAACATTCGAAACTACTGAGATACAGGGTGTTCTTCCTCAAATGGCAGGTATAGTATCTCTCGAACCACTGGGCTGATTCGTCTGAAATTTACATCAATCACTCCTCTTCACAATCCAGAATAACTTTTCAAAAATAAACAGTCTAACATTCGAAACAACTGAGATACAGGGTGTTCTTCTTCAAATGGCAGGTATAGTATCTCTCGAACCACTGGGCTGATTCGACTGAAATTTTCATCAATCGTTCCTCTTCACAATCCAGAATAACGTTTCAAAAATAAACAGTCTAACATTCGAAACAACTGAGATACAGGGTGTTATTCTTCAAATGGCAGGTATAGTATCTCTCGAACCACTGGGCTGATTCGACTGAAATTTTCAACAATCACTCCTCTTCACAATCCAGAATAAATTCTCAAAAATAAACAGTCTAACATTCGAAACAACTGAGATACAGGCTGTTCTTCTTCAAATGGCAGGTATAGTAACTCCCGAACCAATGGGCTGACTCGACTGAAATTTACATCAATCACTCCTCTTCACAATCCAGAATAACGTTTCAAAATTAAACAGTCTAACATTCGAAACAACTGAGACACAGGGTGTTCTTCTTCAAATAGCAGGTATAGTATCTCTCGAACCACTGGGCTGCTTCGGCTGAAATTTACATCAATCACTCCTCTTCACAATCCAGGATAACCTTTCAAAAATAAACAGTCTCACATTCGAAACAACTGAGATACAGGGTGTTTTTATTCAAATGGTAGGTATAGTATCTCTAGAACCACTAGGCTGATTCGACTGAAATTTTCAACAATCACTCCCCTTCACAATCCAGAATGACATTTCAAAAATAAACAGTCTAACATTCGAAACAACTGAGATACAGAATGTTCTTCTTTAAATGGCAGGAAGAGTATCTCTCGAACCACTAGGCTGATTCGACTGAAATTTCCATCATTCACTCCTCTACACAATCCAGAATAACGTTTCAAAAATGAACAGTCTAACATTCGAAACAACTGAGATACAGGGTGTTCTTCTTCAAATGGCAGGTATAGTATCTCCCGAACCACTGGGCTGATTCTACTGGTGTTCTTCTTCGAATGGTAGGTATAGAATCTCTCGAACCACTAAGCTGATTCGACTGAAATTTTCATCAATCACTTCTTTTCACAATCCAGAATAACGGTTCAAAAATAAACAGTCTATCATTCGAAACAACTGAGATACAGGGTGTTCTTCTTCAAATGGCAGGTATAGTATCTCTCGAACCGCTAGGCTGATTCGACTGAAATTTTCATCAATCACCCCATTTCCCAATCCAGAATAACGTTTCAAAAATAAACAGTCTTACATTCGAAACAACTGAGATACAGGGTGTTATTCTTCAAATGGCAGGTATAGCATCTCTCGAACCACTGGGCTGATTCGACTGAAATTTTCAACAAGCATTCCTCTTCACAATCCGGAAAAACGTTTCAAAAATAATCGGTCCAACATTCGAGACAACTGAGATACAGGGTGTTCTTCTTCAAATGGCAGGAATAGTATGTCTCGAACCACTTGGCTGATTCAACTGAAATTTACATCAATCACTCTTCTTCACAATCCAGAATAACGTTTCAAAAATAAACAGTCTAACATTCGAAACAATTGAGATACAGGTTATTCTTCTTAAACTGGCAGGTATAGTATCTCTTGAACAACTAGGCTGATTCGACTGAAATTTTCATCAATCACTCCTCTTCAAAATCCAGAATAAAGTTTCAAAAATAAACAGTCTAACATTCGAAACAACTGAGATACAGGGCTATCTTCTTCAAATGGCAGGTGTAGTATATCTCGAACTACTGGGCTGATTCAACTGAAATTTACATCAATCACTCTTCTTCACAATCCAGAATAACGTTTCAAAAATAAACAGTCTAACATTCGAAACAACTGAGATACAGGGTGTTCTTCTTCAAATGGCAGGTATAGTATCTCTCGAACCACTAGGGTGATTCGACTGAAATTTTCATCAATCACTCCTCTTCACAATCCAGAATAACATTTCAAAAGTAAACAGTCTAACATTCGAGACAACTGAGATACAGGGTGTTTTCTTCGAATGGCAAGCATAGTATCTCTCGAACCGCTAGGCTTATTCGACTGAAATTAACATCAATCACTCGCCTTCCCTATCCAGAATAATGTTTCAAAAATAAACAGTCTAACATTCGAAACAACTGAGTTCTTCTTCAAATGGCAGGAATAGTATCTCTCGAACCACTGGGCTGATTCGACTGAAATTAACATCAATCACTCCTCTTCTCAACCCAGAATTACGTTTCAAAAATAAACAGTTCAATATTCGAAACGAGTGAGATACAGGGTGTTCTTCTTCAAATGGCAGGTATAGTAACTCTCGAACCAATGGGCTGACTCGACTGAAATTTACATCAATCACTCCTCTTCACAATCAAGAAAAACGTTTCAAAATTAAACAGTCTTACATTCGAAACAACTGAGACACAGGGTGTTCTTCTTCAAATAGCAGGTATAGTATCTCTCGAACCACTGGGCTGCTTCGGCTGAAATTTACATCAATCACTCCTCTTCACAATCCAGGATAACCTTTCAAAAATAAACAGTCTAACATTCGAAACAACTGAGTTACAGGGTGTTTTTATTCAAATGGTATGTATAGTATCTCTAGAACCACTGGGCTGATTCGACTGAAATTTTCAACAATCACTCCCCTTCACAATCCAGAATGACGTTTCAAAAATAAACAGTCTTACATTCGAAACAACTGATATACATGGTGTTCTTCTTCAAATGGCAGGTATAGTATCTCTCGAACCAATGGGCTGATTCGACTGAAATTTTCATCAATCACTCCTCTTCACAATCCATAATAACATTTCAAAAATAAACAGTCTAACATTCGAAACCACTGAGATACAGGGTGTTCTTCTTCGAATGGCAGGTATAGTATCTCTCCAACCACTGGGCTGATTCGACTGAAATTTTCAACAATCACTCCTCATCACAATCCAGAATGACATTTCAAAAATCAACAGTCTAACATTCGAAACAACTGAGATACAGGGTGTTATTCTTCAAATGGCAGGTATAGTATCTCTCGAACCACTAGGCTGATTCGACTGAAATTTCCATCAATCACTCCTCTTCACAATCCATAATAACATTTCAAAAATAAACAGTCTAACATTCGAAACAACTGAGATACAGGGTGTTCTTCTTCAAATGGCAGCTATAATATCTCTCGAACCACTGGGCTTATTCGACTGATATTTACATCAATCACTCCTCTTTACAATCCAGAATAACGTTGCAAAAATAAACAGTCTCACATTCGAAACAACTCAGATACAGGGTGTTATTCTTCAAATGGCAGGTAAAGTATCTCTCGAACCACTGGGCTGATTCGACTGAAATTTTCATCAACCACTCCTCTTCACAATCCAAAATAACGTTTCAAAAATAAATAGTCCAACATTCGAAACAACTGAGATACAGGGTGTTTTTCCTCAAATGGCAGGTATAGTATCTCTCGAACCACTGGGCTGATTCGTCTGAAATTTACATCAATCACTCCTCTCCACAATCCAGAATAACTTTTCAAAAATAAACAGTCTAACATTCGAAACAACTGAGATACAGGGTGTTCCTCTTCAAATGGCAGGTATAGTATCCCTCGAACCACTGGGCTGATTCGACTGAAATTTTCATCAATCGTTCCTCTTCACAATCCAGACTAACGTTTCAAAAATAAACAGTCTAACATTCGAAACAACTGAGATACAGGGTGTTCTTCTTCAAATGGCAGGTATAGTATCTTTCGAACCACTGGGCTCATTCGACTGAAATTTACATCAATCACTCCTCTTCACGATCAAGAATAACGTTTCAAAAATAAACAGTCTAACCTCCGAAACAACTGAGATACAGGGTGTTCTTCTTCAAATGGCAGGAATAGTATGTCTCGAACCACTTGGCTGATTCAACTGAAATTTACATCAATCACTCCTCTTCACAATCCAGAATAACGTTTCAAAAATAAACAGTCTAACATTCGAAACAATTGAGATACAGGTTATTCTTCTTAAACTGGCAGGTATAGTATCTCTTGAACAACTAGGCTGATTCGACTGAAATTTTCATCAATCACTCCTCTTCAAAATCCAGAATAAAGTTTCAAAAATAAACAGTCTAACATTCGAAACAACTGAGATACAGGGCTATCTTCTTCAAATGGCAGGTGTAGTATATCTCGAACTACTGGGCTGATTCGACTGAAATTTACATCAATCACTCCTCTTCACAATCCAGAATAACGTTTCAAAAATAAACAGTCTAACATTCGAAACAACTGAGATACAGGGTGTTCTTCTTCAAATGGCAGGTATAGTATCTCTCCAACCACTTTGCTGATTCGACTGAAATTTTCAACAATCACTCCTCATCACAATCCAGAATGACATTTCAAAAATCAACAGTCTAACAATCGAAACAACTGAGAAACAGGGTGTTATTCTTCAAATGGCAGGTATAGTATCACTCGAACCACTAGGCTGATTCGACTGAAATTTCCATCAATCACTCCTCTTCACAATCCATAATAACATTTCAAAAATAAACAGTCTAACATTCGAAACAACTGAGATACAGGGTGTTCTTCTTCAAATGGCAGCTATAATATCTCTCGAACCACTGGGCTTATTCGACTGATATTTACATCAATCACTCCTCTTTACAATCCAGAATAACGTTCCAAAAATAAACAGTCTCACATTCGAAACAACTCAGATACAGGGTGTTATTCTTCAAATGGCAGGTAAAGTATCTCTCGAACCACTGGGCTGATTCGACTGAAATTTTCATCAACCACTCCTCTTCACAATCCAAAATAATGTTTCAAAAATAAACAGTCTAACATTCGAAACAACTGAGATACAGGGTGTTTTTCTTTAAATGGCAGATATAGTATCTCTCGAACCACTGGGCTGATTCGACTGAAATTTTCATAAATCACTTCTCTTCACAATCCAGAGTAACGTTTCAAAAATAAACAGTCCAACATTCGAAACTACTGAGATACAGGGTGTTCTTCCTCAAATGGCAGGTATAGTATCTCTCGAACCACTGGGCTGATTCGTCTGAAATTTACATCAATTACTCCTCTTCACAATCCAGAATAACTTTTCAAAAATAAACAGTCTAACATTCGAAACAACTGAGATACAGGGTGTTCCTCTTCAAATGGCAGGTATAGTATCTCTCGAACCACTGGGCTGATTCGACTGAAATTTTCATCAATCGTTCCTCTTCACAATCCAGAATAACGTTTCAAAAATAAACAGTCTAACATTCGAAACAACTGAGATACAGGGTGTTCTTCTTCAAATGGCAGGTATAGTATCTCTCGAACCACTGGTCTGATTCGACTGAAATTTTCATCAATCACTCCCCTTCACAATCCAGAAAAATGTTTCAAGAATAAACAGTCTAACATTCGAATCAACTGAGATACAGGGCATTTTTCTTCAAATTGCAGTCCAACATTCGAAACACCTGATATACCGGGTGTTCTTCTTCAACTGGCAGGTATAGTATATCTCGAACTACTGGGCTGATTCGTCTGAAATTTACATCAATCGCTCCCCCTCAAAATCCAGAATAAAGTTTCAAAAATAAATAGTCTAACATTAGAAACAACTGAGATACAGGATGTTCTTCTTCAAATGGCAAGTATAGTATCTCTCGAACCGCTGGGCTGATTCGACTGAAATTTACATCAATCACTCCTCTTCCCAATCCAGAATGATTTTTCAAAAATAAACAGTCTAACGTTCGAAACAACTGAGATACAGGGTGTTCTTCTTCAAATGGCAGGAATAGTAGTTCTCGAACCACTGGGCTGATTTGACTGAAATTTACATCGATCACTCCTCTTCACAACCCAGAATTACGTTCCAAAAATAAACAGTCCAACATTCGAAACAACTGAGATACAGGGTGTTCTTCTTCAAATAGCAGGTATAGTAACTCTCGAACCAATGGGCTGATATTCGACAGAAATTTTCATCATTCACTCCTCTACACAATCCAGAATAACGTTTCAAAAATGAACAGTCTAACATTCGAAACAACTGAGATACAGGGTGTTCTTCTTCAAATGGCAGGTATAGTATCTCCCGAACCACTGGGCTGATTCTACTGGCGTTCTTCTTCGAATGGTAGGTATAGTATCTCTCGAACCACTAAGCTGATTCGACTGAAATTTTCATCAATCACTTCTCTTCACAATCCAGAATAACGGTTCAAAAATAAACAGTCTATCATTCGAAACAACTGAGATACAGGGTGTTCTTCTTCAAATGGCAGGTATAGTATCTCTCGAACCGCTGGGCTGATTCGACTGAAATTTTCATCAATCACCCCATTTCCCTATCCAGAATAACGTTTCAAAAATAAACAGTCTTACATTCGAAACAATTGAGATACAGGGTGTTATTCTTCAAATGGCAGGTATAGCATCTCTCGAACCACTGGGCTGATTCGACTGAAATTTTCAACAATCATTCCTCTACACAATCCGGAAAAACGTTTCAAAAATGATCGGTCCAACATTCGAGACAACTGAGATACAGGGTGTTCTTCTTCAAATGGCAGGAATAGTATGTCTCGAACCACTTGGCTGATTCAACTGAAATTTACATCAATCACTCCTCTTCACAATCCAGAATAACGTTTCAAAAATAAACAGTCTAACATTCGAAACAATTGAGATACAGGTTATTCTTCTTAAACTGGCAGGTATAGTATCTCTTGAACAACTAGGCTGATTCGACTGAAATTTTCATCAATCACTCCTCTTCAAAATCCAGAATAAAGTTTCAAAAATAAACAGTCTAAAATTCGAAACAACTGAGATACAGGGTTATCTTCTTCAAATGGCAGGTGTAGTATATCTCGAACTACTGGGCTGATTCGACTGAAATTTACATCAATCACTCCTCTTCACAATCCAGAATAACGTTTCAAAAATAAACAGTCTAACATTCGAAACAACTGAGATACAGGGTGTTCTTCTTCAAATGGCAGGTATAGTATCTCTCGAACCACTAGGGTGATTCGACTGAAATTTTCATCAATCACTCCTCTTCACAATCCAGAATAACATTTCAAAATTAAACAGTCTAACATTCGAGACAACTGAGATACAGGTTGTTTTCTTCGAATGGCAAGCATAGTATCTCTCGAACCGCTAGGCTGATTCGACTGAAATTAACATCAATCACTCGCCTTCCCTATCCAGAATAATGTTTCAAAAATAAACAGTCTAACATTCGAAACAACTGAGTTCTTCTTCAAATGGCAGGAATAGTATCTCTCGAACCACTGGGCTTATTCGACTGATATTTACATCAATCACTCCTCTTTACAATCCAGAATAACGTTCCAAAAATAAACAGTCTCACATTCGAAACAACTCAGATACAGGGTGTTATTCTTCAAATGGCAGGTAAAGTATCTCTCGAACCACTGGGCTGATTCGACTGAAATTTTCATCAACTACTCCTCTTCATAATCCAAAATAACGTTTCAAAAATAAACAGTCTAACATTCGAAACAACTGAGATACAGGGTGTTTTTCTTTAAATGGCAGATATAGTATCTCTCGAACCACTGGGCTGATTCGACTGAAATTTTCATAAATCACTTCTCTTCACAATCCAGAGTAACGTTTCAAAAATAAACAGTCCAACATTCGAAACTACTGAGATACAGGGTGTTCTTCCTCAAATGGCAGGTATAGTATCTCTCGAACCACTGGGCTGATTCGTCTGAAATTTACATCAATTACTCCTCTTCACAATCCAGAATAACTTTTCAAAAATAAACAGTCTAACATTCGAAACAACTGAGATACAGGGTGTTCCTCTTCAAATGGCAGGTATAGTATCTCTCGAACCACTGGGCTGATTCGACTGAAATTTTCATCAATCGTTCCTCTTCACAATCCAGAATAACGTTTCAAAAATAAACAGTCTAACATTCGAAACAACTGAGATACAGGGTGTTCTTCTTCAAATGGCAGGTATAGTATCTCTCGAACCACTGGTCTGATTCGACTGAAATTTTCATCAATCACTCCCCTTCACAATCCAGAAAAATGTTTCAAGAATAAACAGTCTAACATTCGAATCAACTGAGATACAGGGCATTTTTCTTCAAATTGCAGTCTAACATTCGAAACACCTGATATACCGGGTGTTCTTCTTCAACTGGCAGGTATAGTATATCTCGAACTACTGGGCTGATTCGTCTGAAATTTACATCAATCGCTCCCCCTCAAAATCCAGAATAAAGTTTCAAAAATAAATAGTCTAACATTCGAAACAACTGAGATACAGGATGTTCTTCTTCAAATGGCAAGTATAGTATCTCTCGAACCGCTGGGCTGATTCGACTGAAATTTACATCAATCACTCCTCTTCCCAATCCAGAATGATTTTTCAAAAATAAACAGTCTAACGTTCGAAACAACTGAGATACAGGGTGTTCTTCTTCAAATGGCAGGAATAGTAGTTCTCGAACCACTGGGCTGATTTGACTGAAATTTTCATCGATCACTCCTCTTCACAACCCAGAATTACGTTCCAAAAATAAACAGTCCAACATTCGAAACAACTGAGATACAGGGTGTTCTTCTTCAAATAGCAGGTATAGTAACTCTCGAACCAATGGGCTGATATTCGACAGAAATTTTCATCATTCACTCCTCTACACAATCCAGAATAACGTTTCAAAAATGAACAGTCTAACATTCGAAACAACTGAGATACAGGGTGTTCTTCTTCAAATGGCAGGTATAGTATCTCCCGAACCACTGGGCTGATTCTACTGGCGTTCTTCTTCGAATGGTAGGTATAGTATCTCTCGAACCACTATGCTGATTCGACTGAAATTTTCATCAATCACTTCTCTTCACAATCCAGAATAACGGTTCAAAAATAAACAGTCTATCATTCGAAACAACTGAGATACAGGGTGTTCTTCTTCAAATGGCAGGTATAGTATCTCTCGAACCGCTGGGCTGATTCGACTGAAATTTTCATCAATGGCCCCATTTCCCAATCCAGAATAACGTTTCAAAAATAAACAGTCTTACATTCGAAACAACTGAGATACAGGGTGTTATTCTTCAAATGGCAGGTATAGCATCTCTCGAACCACTGGGCTGATTCGACTGAAATTTTCAACAATCATTCCTCTTCACAATCCGGAAAAACGTTTCAAAAATGATCGGTCCAACATTCGAGACAACTGAGATACAGGGTGTTCTTCTTCAAATGGCAGGAATAGTATGTCTCGAACCACTTGGCTGATTCAACTGAAATTTACATCAATCACTCCTCTTCACAATCCAGAATAACGTTTCAAAAATAAACAGTCTAACATTCGAAACAATTGAGATACAGGTTATTCTTCTTAAACTGGCAGGTATAGTATCTCTTGAACAACTAGGCTGATTCGACTGAAATTTTCATCAATCACTCCTCTTCAAAATCCAGAATAAAGTTTCAAAAATAAACAGTCTAACATTCGAAACAACTGAGATACAGGGTTATCTTCTTCAAATGGCAGGTGTAGTATATCTCGAACTACTGGGCTGATTCGACTGAAATTTACATCAATCACTCCTCTTCACAATCCAGAATAACGTTTCAAAAATAAACAGTCTAACATTCGAAACAACTGAGATACAGGGTGTTCTTCTTCAAATGGCAGGTATAGTATCTCTCGAACCACTAGGGTGATTCGACTGAAATTTTCATCAATCACTCCTCTTCACAATCCAGAATAACATTTCAAAATTAAACAGTCTAACATTCGAGACAACTGAGATAAAGGGTGTTTTCTTCGAATGGCAAGCATAGTATCTCTCGAACCGCTAGGCTGATTCGACTGAAATTAACATCAATCACTCGCCTTACCTATCCATAATAATGTTTCAAAAATAAACAGTCTAACATTCGAAACAACTGAGTTCTTCTTCAAATGGCAGGAATAGTATCTCTCGAACCACTGGGCTGATTCGACTGAAATTAACATCAATCACTCCTCTTCTCAACCCAGAATTACGTTTCAAAAATAAACAGTTCAATATTCGAAACGAGTGAGATACAGGGTGTTCTTCTTCAAATGGCAGGTATGGTAACTCTCGAACCAATGGGCTGATTCGACTGAAATTTTCATCAACCACTCTATTTCCCAATCCAGAATAACGTTTCAAAAATAAACAGTCTAACATTCGAAACAACTGATATACATGGTGTTCTTCTTCAAATGGCAGGTATAGTATCTCTCGAACCAATGGGCTGATTCGACTGAAATTTTCATCAATCACTTCTCTTCACAATCCATAATTTCAAAAATAAACAGTCTAACATTCGAAACAACTGAGATACAGGGTGTTCTTCTTCGAATGGCAGGTATAGTATCTCTCCAACCACTGGGCTGATTCGACTGAAATTTTCAACAATCACTCCTCATCACAATCCAGAATGACATTTCAAAAATCAACAGTCTAACATTCGAAACAACTGAGATACAGGGTGTTATTCTTCAAATGGCAGGTATAGTATCTCTCGAACCACTAGGCTGATTCGACTGAAATTTCCATCAATCACTCCTCTTCACAATCCATAAAAACATTTCAAAAATAAACAGTCTAACATTCGAAACAACTGAGATACAGGGTGTTCTTCTTCAAATGGCAGCTATAATATCTCTCGAACCACTGGGCTTATTCGACTGATATTTACATCAATCACTCCTCTTTACAATCCAGAATAACGTTCCAAAAATAAACAGTCTCACATTCGAAACAACTCAGATACAGGGTGTTATTCTTCAAATGGCAGGTAAAGTATCTCTCGAACCACTGGGCTGATTCGACTGAAATTTTCATCAACCACTCCTCTTCACAATCCAAAATAACGTTTCAAAAATAAACAGTCTAACATTCGAAACAACTGAGATACAGGGTGTTTTTCTTTAAATGGCAGATATAGTATCTCTCGAACCACTGGGCTGATTCGACTGAAATTTTCATAAATCACTTCTCTTCACAATCCAGAGTAACGTTTCAAAAATAAACAGTCCAACATTCGAAACTACTGAGATACAGGGTGTTCTTCCTCAAATGGCAGGTATAGGATCTCTCGAACCACTGGGCTGATTCGTCTGAAATTTACATCAATCACTCCTCTTCACAATCCAGAATAACTTTTCAAAAATAAACAGTCTAACATTCGAAACAACTGAGATACAGGGTGTTCTTCTTCAAATGGCAGGTATAGTATCTCTCGAACCACTGGGCTGATTCGACTGAAATTTTCATCAATCGTTCCTCTTCACAATCCAGAATAACGTTTCAAAAATAAACAGTCTAACATTCGAAACAACTGAGATACAGGGTGTTCTTCTTCAAATGGCAGGTATAGTATCTTTCGAACCACTGGGCTCATTCGACTGAAATTTACATCAATCACTCCTCTTCACGATCAAGAATAACGTTTCAAAAATAAACAGTCTAACATCCGAAACAACTGAGATACAGGGTGTTCTTCTTCAAATGGCAGGTATAGTATCTCTCGAACCACTGGTCTGATTCGACTGAAATTTTCATCAATCACTCCCCTTCACAATCCAGAAAAATGTTTCAAGAATAAACAGTCTTACATTCGAATCAACTGAGATACAGGGCATTTTTCTTCAAATTGCAGGTATAGTAACTTTCGAACAACTGGGCTGGTTCGACTGAAAGTTACATTAATCAACCCCCTTCACAATCCAGAATAACGTTTCGAAAATTAACCGTCTAACATTCGAAAAAACTGAGAAACAGGGTGTTCTTCTTCAAATGGCAGGTATAGTATCTCTCGAACAGCTGGGCTGATTCGACTGAAATTTACATCAATAACTCCTCTTCATGATCCAGAATAACGTTTCAAAAATAATTAGTCTAACATTCGAAACAACTGAGATACAGGGTGTTCTTCTTCAAATGGCAGGTAGAGTATCTCTCAAACCACTGGGCTGATTCGACTGAAATTTTCATCAATCACTCCTCTTCACAATCCAGAATAACATTTCGAAAATAAACAGTCTAACATTCGAAACAACTGAGATACAGGGTGTTCTTCTTCAAATGGCAGGTATAGTATCTCTCGAACCACTGGGCTGATTCGACTGAAATTTACATCAATCACTCCTCTTCACAATCCAGAATAAATTCTCAAAAATAAACAGTCTAACATTCGAAACAACTGAGATACAGGGTGTTATTCTTCAAATGGCAGGTATAGTATCTCTCGAACCACTGGGCTGATTCGACTGAAATTTTCAACAATCACTCCTCTTCACAATCCAGAATAAATTCTCAAAAATAAACAGTCTAACATTCGAAACAACTGAGATACATTGTATTCTTCTTAAACTGGCAGGTATAGTATCTCTCGAACCACTGGGCTGATTCGACTGAAATTTTCACCAATCACTCCTCCTCACAATCCAGAATAACGTTTCAAAAATAAACAGTCTAACATTCGAAACAACTGAGATACAGGCTGTTCTTCTTCAAATGGCAGGTATAGTAACTCTCGAACCAATGGGCTGACTCGACTGAAATTTACATCAATCACTCCTCTTCACAATCAAGAAAAACGTTTCAAAATTAAACAGTCTTACATTCGAAACAACTGAGACACAGGGTGTTCTTCTTCAAATAGCAGGTATAGTATCTCTCGAACCACTGGGCTGCTTCGGCTGAAATTTGCATCAATCACTCCTCTTCACAATCCAGGATAACCTTTCAAAAATAAACAGTCTAACATTCGAAACAACTGAGATACAGGGTGTTTTTATTCAAATGGTAGGTATAGTATCTCTAGAACCACTGGGCTGATTCGACTGAAATTTTCAACAATCACTCCCCTTCACAATCCAGAATGACGTTTCAAAAATAAACAGTCTAACATTCGAAACAACTGAGATACAGAATGTTCTTCTTTAAATGGCAGGAAGAGTATCTCTCGAACCACTAGGCTGATTCGACTAAAATTTCCATCAATCACTCCTCTTCACAATCCAGAAAAACGTTTCAAAAATAAACAGTCTAACATTCGAAACGACTGAGATACAGGGTGCTTTTCTTCAAATGGCAGGTATAGTTTCTCTCGAACCACTGGGCTGATTCGACTGAAATTTTCATCAATTACTCCTTCTCACAATCAAGAATAACGTTTCAAAAATGAACAGTCTAACATTCGAAACAACTGAGATACAGGTTGCTCTTCTTCACATGGCAGGCACAGTATCTCTCAAACCACTGGGCTGATTCGTCTGAAATTTTTATCAATCATTCCTCTTCACAAAACAGAATAACGTTTCAAAAATAAATAGTCTTACATTTGAAACAACTGAGATACAGGGTGTTCTTCTTCGAATGGCAGGTATAGTATCTCTCGAACGACTAGGCTGATTCGACTGAAATTTACATCAATCACTCCTCTTCACAATTCAGAAAAACGTTCCAAAAATAAACAGTCTAACATTCGGAACAGCTGAGATACAGGATGTTCTTCTTCAAATGGCAGGTATTGTATCTCTCGAAAATTTGGGCTGATTCGACTGAAATTTACATCAATCACTCCTCTTCACAATCCAGAATAACGTTTCAAAAATAAACAGTCTAACATTCGAAAGAACTGAGATATAGGGTGTACTTCTTCAAATGACAGGTATAGTATCTCTCGAACCACTGGGCAGATACGACTGAAATTTCCATCAATCACTCCTCTTCGCAATCCAGAAGAACGTTTCAAAAATAAACAGTCCAACATTCCAAACAACTGAGATACAGACTGTTTTTCTTCAAATGGCAGGTATAGTATCTCTCGACCCACTGGGCTGATTCGACTGAAATTTACATCAATCATTCCTCTTCACAATCCAAAATAACGTTTCAAAAATAAACAGTCTAAAATTCGAAACAACTGGGATACAAGGTGTTCTTCTTCAAATAGCAGGTATGGTAACTCTCGAACCAATGGGCTGATTCGACTGAAATTCACACCAATCACTCCTCTTCACAATCCAGAATAACGTTTCAAAAATGAACAGTCTTACATTCGAAACCACTGAGATACAGGGTGTTCTTTTTCAAATGGCAGGTATAGTATCTTTCGAACCTCTGGGCTCATTCGACTGAAATTTACATCAATCACTCCTCTTCACGATCAAGAATAACGTTTCAAAAATAAACAGTCTAACATCCGTATCAAGTGAGATACAGGTTGTTCTTCTTCAAATGGCTGGTATTGTAGCTCTCGAACCACTGGTCTGATTCGTTTGAAATTAACATCAATCTGAATTGGACATTTGTTTGCGAGATCGTTTTGTCTGTGGTATAGGAAAAGGAATGATTCTTGACAGACTCCTGGAAGAAGACAAAAATATAACATTTGAGAAAGCGATCACCATCGCAGAAAACAAAATGGCGGCATCCCAAAGTTATCGAATTTCGCAATCGATCAAGACTGAACCAATCAACCTCATACGCAACCGCAGAAACGACAGGCCACGTCACAGGGCAGATAAACCAGTCAAACAAGGAGGTGAAAGTTCCGGAGGCACTGGTGGCAGTAGCGCAGGTCAGCAGAGACACGCCGCCGCAGAAATTTCATCAGGGAAATTCAATCAACATGGATGCTCCTGTTGTGGAAAAAGAGGACACACAAAAGATAAGTGTTTTTTCAAGAATAATTATTGTAATTTTTGTAAGAAGAAAGGTCATCTTTCAAGTGTTTGTTTTAATAGAAAAAACAACAATCAACATAATTATATATGCAATGATACGGATGCAATTTCCGACAGAACAGACGATTTTCCATTATATGTTCTAAACGAAAATAATGTGAACATTCCTTATCAAATTGATATAATGATAGAGTCGACTTTAATCTCTTGTCAGATCGATTCAGGAGCAAGTATTTCTTGTATGTCAGAAAAATTATTCGAAAAAAAATTTAAAAAAACGCAAAAGTTAAAACCATCTGATAAGTCTCTATACTTTTATAATGGAACTAGAGTTCAACCTTTAGGCATATTACCATTAAATGTGAAGTATAAAAATGTTGTTAATGAAATAGATTTCAACGTTATGAAAAACGGAGGTGCACCCATTTTGGGAAGAGATTTCATGAATATTTATAATATTGGTTTTTCGTTCTTAAAATTCATTGATGAAAATGTTGATGGCAAGACCAAATTTTTAATTACAGAATTTCCTGAAGTTTTTTCGGAAGGTTTAGGAAAATTTAATAAAGGCACTATAAATCTAAAATTAAAGGACACTTCGGTTACACCAAAATTTTTTAGGTCTCGTCCTATTCCTTATGCTCTACAAGAAGCTGTTGAAAATGAAATTGATCGTCTTCTCTCTCTAGGCATCATCACCCCTGTGGATTTTTGTAGATGGGGCACTCCAGTAGTACCGGTATTGAAGAAAAATGGGTCTGTGAGGCTATGTGGCGACTACAAGGTTACCATTAACCCATGCATTGAAGTCGACCAATACCCTCTTCCACGAATTGAAGACTTGTTTAGACGTCTACAAGGAGGGTCTCAGTTTTCGAAGATGGTCCTCTCTGATGCTTATCAACAAATCTGCCTAGATGAAGAGTCGAACGAACTTACCACTATTGTAACACATAAGGGTTCGTTCAAATATAATAGACTAACTTACGGAATTTCCTCAGCACCTTCCAAATTTCAGAAATTGATGGAATCATTATTAAGTGGTTTGGAGGGAGTAGTAGTTTTTCTAGATGACATTTTAGTCACCGGTAAAGATGAGATTGAACATTTAAATAGATTACGAGAAGTTTTAAAAATATTGAGAAATTCTGGTCTTAAATTAAGCTCCTCGAAATGTAAATTTTTCCAAAATAGTGTTGATTACTTGGGTTACATAATAGATAAAGATGGTTTGCATACAAGTAAAGATAAAACCTTGGCAATAGAAAATTTCGTTGAACCTAAGAATGTAAGTGAGCTGAAGTCTTTTTTAGGCATGGTTAATTACTATGGTAAATTTATTAAAAACCTATCCACTGTTCTTTATCCCTTGCATCAGTTACTTCAAAAAGATGCAAGGTGGGATTGGACGGAAAATTGCAAAAAATCTTTTAAAAAAATTAAATATCTGTTGAGATCAACAGAAGTCTTGGTTCATTTTAATCCAACTTTAGAAATTAAATTAACTGTAGATGCTAGTCCTCATGGTATTGGGGCAATATTGAGCCATACTTTTCCTTCAGGAGATGAGAGACCTATTGCTTATGCGTCTAAGTCGTTAACCAGGGCTGAAAAAAATTATTCACAAATAGAACGTGAGGGCCTTGCTATAATTTTTGGAGTAATAAAATTTCATCAGTATTTATATGCGAAAAGGTTTACCTTGGTAACAGATAATAAGCCCTTGATGGCAATTTTCGGAAATAAAAACTCCATTCCTCAATTTTCAGCGAACAGACTCAGACGTTGGGCAGTTATTCTTTCGAACTACGATTATGAAATTGACTACGTCAAATCTTCAGAAAATAATGCAGATGCCCTGTCTAGAATGTTGGCTGAAAATTCAACACAAGACACATTTCAGAATGACAATGATTTACCTTATTGTAATTTCTTAGCAAAAAGTGATGTTTTTCCTATAAATTTTGAAGAAGTTCAGAAAGAAACACTCAAAGATGTGGAATTGGTGAAGGTTAAGAATTTTATGATCAACGGGTGGCCAAAGTATTTAGATGATCTAAATATCCGACCTTATTTTTCAAGACGATCGGAATTTGCAATATCTGATAAATGTTTGTTTTGGAACCATAGGATTATAGTTCCCTCTAAATTACGTCAAAAATTCCTTGAAAATTTGCATTTGAGTCATTTGGGTATTGTAAAGATGAAAAGTATTGCGAGATCTCATTTTTGGTGGCCTAACCTAGATAGGGATGTTGAAAGTATAGTGAAGAAGTGTATTGGCTGTTCAAGAAATTCTTGTATTCCTCCCAAAGTTCCTTTAGCAGGATGGGAATGGCCTAAAGAAGCGTGGCAAAGATAACATATTGATTTTTTGGGACCTATCAAAAATAAGTATTACCTGGTTGTTTTAGATGCTCACTCTAAGTGGCTTGAAGTTTTTGAATCTACATTTACGAGCACCCAAATGACAGTTAAATTCTCATGTTACTAGTCCGCCTTTTCACCCTCAATCGAATGGTGCTGCGGAAAATTCTGTTAAGACTATTAAAAATTGCCTCAAGAGGTCGTTTTCAGGGGACACTCCTTTGGATACTAATACAATTCTTTCAAGGTTTCTATTAGATTACCGTACTACTAAGCACTTTACGACTGGAGTGAGCCCAGCTCAACTAATGTTTGGCAGAAATCTGAGAACCAGATTCGATGCTTTATTATATAAATCACCCTGTAAATCTGTAGAAAATAGAGTTAAGTATAATCAGCAATTACAAAAGAGAAATTTCAGAGGTAAAAATAAGGTGAATTTTGAAGTGTATGATATTGTTATGGTTAAAGATTATAGAGATTCAAATTCAGTAAATTGGATAAAAGGTCAAATAATTAAAAAAATTGGTAGAGTAACATTTTTGGTTGAGATTTTTAGTTTAGGTAGGACATGGAAAAGATATTCAAATCAAATTCTGAAAACATTTAATGATATAAGTTATCCTGTAGATAATGTAATAAATAATGAATCGATTTCGATTCAAAGTTCAAGTGAAGATATAAATAGGAATAATGTAGGGGCAGGTCCATCTAATGTAAATTCTGATAGACCAAAAAGAGTGGTCAAACCTCCAACACGTTTTGTACCATCTTAGCTGCAATGTAAATATGTGAATTAGTAATATTAAGTACCTAATTATAAAATTTTATATGATTGAAATGTATATATGTATGTGTTGACTTACCTGATATAAAATTAATTTCACTCAAATTGAAAAGGGGGAAGAATGTAGTATATTTGATATGGTGGGGACTTGCGCGTCCCCCCTCCCTCAATATTTGTAGAACTATAGTTAAGGTATAGTCAGTCGATGTCGAAAAATATATGGTACTAGTCAAAAAAGGTATACATTTTCTACTTCTGTGAAATCCCGCATCTTAAAACCCAAAAGACACTTCAACTCTTCTTCACAATCCAGAATAACGTTTCAAAAATGAACAGTCCAACATTCGAAACTACTGAGATACAGGGTGTTCTTCCTCAAATGGCAGGTATAGTATCTCTTGAACAACTAGGCTGATTCGACTGAAATTTTCATCAATCACTCCTCTTCAAAATCCAGAATAAAGTTTCAAAAATAAACAGTCTAACATTCGAAACAACTGAGATACAGGGTTATCTTCTTCAAATGGCAGGTGTAGTATATCTCGAACTACTAGGCTGATTCGACTGAAATTTACATCAATCACTCCTTTTCACAATCCAGAATAACTTTTCAAAAATAAACAGTCTAACATTTGAAACAACTGAGATACAGGGTGTTCTTCTTCAAATGGAAGGTATAATATCTCTCGAACCACTGGGCTGATTCGACTGAAATTTTCAACAATCACTCCTCATCACAATCCAGAATGACGTTTCAAAAATCAGCAGTCTAACATTCGAAACAACTGGGATAAAGGGTGTTCTTCTTCAAATGGCAGGCATAGTATCTCTCGAACCACTGGGCTCACTCGACTGAAGATTTCATTAATCATTCCTCTTCACAATCCAGAATAACGTTTCAAAAATAAACAGTCTAACATTCGAAAGAACTGAGATATAGGGTGTACTTCTTCAAATGACAGGTATAGTATCTCTCGAACCACTGGGCAGATACGACTGAAATTTCCATCAATCACCCCTCTTCGCAATCCAGAAAAACGTTTCAAAAATAAACAGTCCAACATTCCAAACAACTGAGATACAGACTGTTCTTCTTCAAATGGCAGGTATAGTATCTCTCGACCCACTGGGCTGATTCGACTGAAATTTTCATCATTCACTCCTCTTCACAATCCAGAATAATGTTTCAAAAATGAACAGTCTAACATTCGAAACAACTGAGATACAGGGTGTTCTTTTTCAAATAGCAGGTAAAGTATCTATCGAACCACTGGGCTGATTCGACTGAAATTTTTATCAGGTACTCCTTTTCACAATCCAGAATAACGTTTCAAAAATTTCAAAAAGCACTGCCGTGAAGGCAGCAACTTTTGCGCGCATGTTCAATGTAGATGACCGCTTCAGCAACGAATTTGAACGTGCGCGCGTACCAAATTTCAGTTCGATACGATCATAAGTTCTGGAGATATCGGGAAAAAATATGTCAAATTTCGATGTTTTCTTCTCGATATCGTTGATTTTTTCGGTATTACTCGAGAAATACTGATTCAGTCCTGATTAAACTTCACAGCTAGTTTTAAGATGCTGAAAGACAACTTTATGCAAAATTTCGTGATAATCGTGTTATTAGAACAATTCGAAAAAAAAATTTATATGATTTTCTCATCATATCATCCTCATTAAATTTTGTATGAAACTTCGAACTGTTATTTTCGATGAAGTACTGGATTTCAATTCGATCTGATCTCTATTTTTGGAAATATTGTAAAAATAAAATTTTGAATGGGTATATCTACGGAATCATTGGGCGGATTTTACCCATTCACGAATTCGACCTTCGTAATTAAGCCCCAAACCTACTCTACAAATATCGAGTTTCTAAGTCGTTTCTTCCGGAAGTTATTGTGTTTACGGTCAGCCTAACGGCCAACTGCGTAAACACAATAACTTCCGAAAGAAACAACTTAGAAACTCGATATTTGTAGAGAAGGTTTGGACCTTAATTACGAAGGCCGAATTCGTGAATGGGTAAAATCCACCCAATGATTCCGTAGATATACCCAATCAAAATTTTATTTTTCCAATATTTCCAAAAATACAGATCAGATCGAATTGAAATCCAGTACTTCATCGAAAATAACAGTTCGAAGTTTCATACAGAATTTAATGAGGATGATATGATGAGAAAATCATATAAGTTTTTTTTTCAAATTGTTCTAATTACCCGATTATTACGAAATTTTGCATAAAGTTGTCTTTCAGCGTCTTAAAACTAGCTGTGAAGTTCAATCAGGACTGAATCAGTATTTCTCGAGTTATACCGAAAAAATCAACGATATCGAGAAGAAAACCTCGAAATTTGACATATTTTTTCCCGATATCTCCAAAACTTATGATCGTATCGAACTGAAATTTGGTGCATTGCTGTGAAATTAGAAGGTCAAAGCGTGAGTATAATTTTTCTTGGATATGATGAATGGTTTCCGAAAAAAAAATTTTTTTGGAAAAAAATTTCGAAAAAAATTTTTTTTAAAAATAACCAACAATATAATCCTGACAAAATTTGGCTCAAAGTTGCGCGTCGTTGTACTTCACCTAACCGCCAAGTTTGAATCCAATCGCTCAAGTAGTTTCTGAAATAAAAAATAAATAACTTCAAAACTTCAAATGCCTATAACTCCGAAACTATTCAATCGATTTGGCCCATTAACGAACTCAACCGCGGCATTCCAATGCGCGACCTACCCTGAAA
Source organism: Myrrha octodecimguttata (assembly GCA_958510865.1). Classification (NCBI taxonomy): domain Eukaryota; kingdom Metazoa; phylum Arthropoda; class Insecta; order Coleoptera; family Coccinellidae; genus Myrrha; species Myrrha octodecimguttata. The sequence goes on from OY294060.1 coordinate 21,153,680, forward strand.
GTTTCAAGTTGCTAGCTCACTTCGTTCGACAGTTATCGTGTCTACAGCCGGCCAACCGGCCGGCCGGCCGGCCGGCCGGACAGAATCGATTTTGACACCGGATTCGTCATCAGTGAGTCCAACCTAGTCGATTGAGACCATTTTCGGCTCAATCATTCAAAATTACAGACATTTGATCCAAACGATAGCACGCTGTTCCCCTAGAACATGCGCGCAAAAATGAACAGTCTAACATTCGAAACAACTGAGATACAGGTTGCTCTTTTTCACATGGCAGGCACAGTATCTCTCGAACCACTGGGCTGATTCGACTGAAACTTTCATCAATCACTCCTCTTCACAATCCAGAATAACTTTTCAAAAATAAACAGTCTAACATTTGAAACAACTGAGATACAGGGTGTTCTTCTTCAAATGGAAGGTATAATATCTCTCGAACCACTGGGCTGATTCGACTGAAATTTTCAACAATCACTCCTCATCACAATACAGAATGACGTTTCAAAAATCAGAAGTCTAACATTCGAAACAACTGAGATACAGGGTGTTCTTCTTCAAATGGCAGGCAAAGTATCTCTCGAACCACTGGGCTGACTCGACTGAAGATTTCATTAATCATTCCTCTTCACAATCCAAAATAACGTTTCAAAAATAAACAGTCTTACATTCGAAACAACTGAGATACAGGGTGTTCTTCTTCAAATGGCAGGTATAGTATCTCTCGAACCCCTGGGCTGATTCGACTGAAATTTTCAACAATCACTCCTCTTCACAATCCAGAATAACATTTCAAAAATAAACAGTCTTACATTCGAAACAACTGAGATACAGGGTGTTCTTCTTCAAATGGCAGGTATAGTATCTCTCGAACCCCTGGGCTGATTCGACTGAAATTTTCAACAATCACTCCTCTTCACAATCCAGAATAACATTTCAAAATTAAACAGTGTAACATTCGAAACAACTGAGACACAGGGTGTTCTTCTTCAAATGGCAGGTACAGTATCTCTCGAACCACTGGGCTGATTCGACTGAAATTTTCATCAATCACTACTCTTCCCAATCCAGAATAATGTTTCAAAAATAAACAGTCTAACATTCGAAACAACTGAGATACAGGGTGTTCTTCTTCAAATGGCAGGAATAGTATCTCTCGAACCACTGGGCTGATTCGTCTGAAATTTACATCAATCACTCCTCTTCACAATCCAGAATAACTTTTCAAAAATAAACAGTCTAACATTTGAAACAACTGAGATACAGGGTGTTCTTCTTCAAATGGCAGGTATAGTATCTCTCGAACCACTGGGCTGATTCGACTGAAATTTTCATCAATCACTCCTCTTCCCAATCCAGAATGATGTTTCAAAAATAAACAGTCTAACATTCGAAACAACTGAGATACAGGGTGTTCTTCTTCAAATGGCAGGAATAGTATCTCTCGAACCACTGGGCTGATTCGTCTGAAATTTACATCAATCACTCCTCTTCACAATCCAGAATAACTTTTCAAAAATAAACAGTCTAACATTTGAAACAACTGAGATACGGGGTGTTCTTCTTCAAATGGAAGGTATAGTATCTCTCGAACCACTAGGCTAATTCGACTGAAATTTTCAACAATCACTCCTCATCACAATCCAGAATGACGTTTCAAAAATTAGCAGTCTAACATTCGAAACAACTGAGATACAGGGTGTTCTTCTTCAAATGGCAGGCATAGTATCTCTCGAACCACTGGGCTGACTCGACTGAAGATTTCATTAATCATTCCTCTTCACAATCCAGAATAACGTTTCAAAAATAAACAGTCTTACATTCGAAACAACTGAGATACAGGGTGTTCTTCTTCAAATGGCAGGTATAGTATCTCTCGAACCCGTGGGCTGATTCGACTGAAATTTTCAACAATCACTCCTCTTCACAATCCAGGATAACGTTTCAAAAATAAAATGAACAGTCTAACATTAGAAACAACTGAGATACAGGGTATTCTTCTTAAACTGGCAGGTATAGTATCTCTCGAACCACTCGGCTGATTCGACTGAAATTTTCATCAATCACTCCTCTTCCCAATCCAGAATAATGTTTCAAAAATAAACAGTCTGACATTCGAAACAACTGAGATACAGGGTGTTCTTCTTCAAATGGCAGGTATAGTAACTCTCGAACCAATGGGCTGATTCGACTGAAATTTTCATCAATCACTCCATTTCCCAATCCAGAATAACGTTTCAAAAATAAAAAGTCTAACATTCGAATTAACTGAGATGCAGGGTGTTTTTCTTCAAATGGCGGGTATAGTATCTCTCGAACCAATGGAATGATTCGACTGAAATTTTCATCGATCACTCCTCTTCACAATCCGTAATAACATTTCAAAAATAAACAGTCTAACATTCGAAACAACTGAGATACAGGGTGTTCTTCTTCAAATGGCAGGTATAGTATCTCTCCAACCACTGGGCTGATTCGGCTGAAATTTTCAACAATCACTCCTCATCACAATACAGAATGACATTTCAGAAATCAACAGTCTAATATTCGAAACAACTGAGATACAGGGTGTTGTTCTTAAACTGGCAGGTATAGTATCTCTCGAACCACTAGGCTGATTCGACTGAAATTTTCATCAATCACTCCTCTTCCTAATCCAGAATAATGTTTCAAAAATAAACAGTCTAACATTCGAAACAACTGAGATACAGGGTGTTCTTCTTCAAATGGCAGGTATAGTATCTCTCGAACCCGTGGGCTGATTCGACTGAAATTTTCAACAATCACTCCTCTTCACAATCCAGGATAACGTTTCAAAAATAAAATGAACAGTCTAACATTAGAAACAACTGAGATACAGGGTGTTCTTCTTCAAATGGCAGGAATAGTATCTCTCGAACCACTGGGCTGATTCATCTGAAATTTACATCAATCACTCCTCTTCACAATCCAGAATAACTTTTCAAAAATAAACAGTCTAACATTTGAAACAACTGAGATACAGGGTGTTCTTCTTCAAATGGAAGGTATAGTATCTCTCGAACCACTGGGCTGATTCGACTGAAATTTTCAACAATCACTCCTCATCACAATCCAGAATGACGTTTAAAAAATCAGCAGTCTAACATTCGAAACAACTGAGATACAGGTTGTTCTTCTTCAAATGGCAGGCATAGTATCTCTCGAACCACTGGGCTGACTCGACTGAAGATTTCATTAATCATTCCTCTTCACAATCCAGAATAACGTTTCAAAAATAAACAGTCTTACATTCGAAACAACTGAGATACAGGGTGTTCTTCTTCAAATGGCAGGTATAGTATCTCTCGAACCCGTGGGCTGATTCGACTGAAATTTTCAACAATCACTCCATTTCCCAATCCAGAATAACGTTTCAAAAATAAAAAGTCTAACATTCGAATTAACTGAGATGCAGGGTGTTCTTCTTCAAATGGCAGGTATAGTATCTCTCGAACCAATGGAATGATTCGACTGAAATTTTCATCAATCACTCCTCTTCACAATCCGTAATAACATTTCAAAAATAAACAGTCTAACATTCGAAACAACTGAGATACAGGGTGTTCTTCTTCAAATGGCAGGCATAGTATCTCTCGAACCACTGGGCTGACTCGACTGAAGATTTCATTAATCATTCCTCTTCACAATCCAGAATAACGTTTCAAAAATAAACAGTCTGACATTCGAAACAACTGAGATACAGGGTGTTCTTCTTCAAATGGCAGGTATAGTAACTCTCGAACCAATGGGCTGATTCGACTGAAATTTTCATCAATCACTCCATTTCCCAATCCAGAATAACGTTTCAAAAATAAAAAGTCTAACATTCGAATTAACTGAGATGCAGGGTGTTCTTCTTCAAATGGCAGGTATAGTATCTCTCGAACCAATGGAATGATTCGACTGAAATTTTCATCAATCACTCCTCTTCACAATCCGTAATAACATTTCAAAAATAAACAGTCTAACATTCGAAACAACTGAGATACAGGGTGTTCTTCTTCAAATGGCAGGTATAGTATCTCTCCAACCACTGGGCTGATTCGACTGAAATTTTCAACAATCACTCCTCATCACAATCCAGAATGACATTTCAGAAATCAACAGTCTAATATTCGAAACAACTGAGATACAGGGTGTTGTTCTTCAAATGGCAGGTATAGTATCTCTCGAACAACTAGGCTGATTCGACTGAAATTTCCATCAATCACTCCTCTTCACAATCCAGAATAACGATTCAAAAATAAACAGTCTAACATTCGAAACAAATGAGATACAGGGTGTTCTTCTTAAAAAAATTTCAAAAAGCACTGCCGTGAAGGCAGCAACTTTTGCGCGCATGTTCAATGTAGTTGACCGCTTCAGCAACGAATTTGAACGTGCGCGCGTACCAAATTTCAGTTCGATACGATCATAAGTTCTGGAGATATCGGGAAAAAATATGTCAAATTTCGATGTTTTCTTCTCGATATCGTTGATTTTTTCGGTATTACTCGAGAAATACTGATTCAGTCCTGATTAAACTTCACAGCTAGTTTTAAGATGCTGAAAGACAACTTTATGCGAAATTTCGTGATAATCGTGTTATTAGAACAATTTGAAAAAAAAAATTTATATGATTTTCTCATCATATCATCCTCATTAAATTCTGTATGAAACTTCGAACTGTTATTTTCGATGAAGTACTGGATTTCAATTCGATCTAATCTCTATTTTTGGAAATATTGTAAAAATAAAATTTTGAATGGGTATATCTACGGAATCATTGGGCGGATTTTACCCATTCACGAATTCGACCTTCGTAATTAAGCCCCAAACCTACTCTACAAATATCGAGTTTCTAAGTCGTTTCTTCCGGAAGTTATTGTGTTTACGGTCAGCCTAACGGCCGACTTCGTAAACACAATAACTTCCGAAAGAAACAACTTAGAATCTCGATATTTGTAGAGAAGGTTTGGACCTTAATTACGAAGGCCGAATTCGTGAATGGGTAAAATCCACCCAATGATTCCGTAGATATACCCAATCAAAATTTTATTTTTCCAATATTTCCAAAAATACAGATCAGATCGAATTGAAATCCAGTACTTCATCGAAAATAACAGTTCGAAGTTTCATACAGAATTTAATGAGGATGATATGATGAGAAAATCATATAAGTTTTTTTTTCAAATTGTTCTAATTACCCGATTATTACGAAATTTTGCATAAAGTTGTCTTTCAGCGTCTTAAAACTAGCTGTGAAGTTTAATCAGGACTGAATCAGTATTTCTCGAGTTATACCGAAAAAATCAACGATATCGAGAAGAAAACCTCGAAATTTGACATATTTTTTTCCGATATCTCCAAAACTTATGATCGTATCGAACTGAAATTTGGTGCATTGCTGTGAAATTAGAAGGTCAAAGCGTGAGTATAATTTTTCTTGGATATGATGAATGGTTTCCGAAAAAAATTTCGAAAAAAATTTTTTTTAAAAATAACCAACAAAATAATCATGACAAAATTTGGCTCAAAGTTGCGCGTCGTTGTACTTCACCTAACCGCCAAGTTTGAATCCAATCGCTCAAGTAGTTTCTGAAATAAAAAATAAATAACTTCAAAACTTCAAATGCCTATAACTCCGAAACTATTCAATCGATTTGGCCCATTAACGAACTCAACCGCGGCATTCCAATGCGCGACCTACCCTGAAAGTTTCAAGTTGCTAGCTCACTTCGTTCGACAGTTATCGTGTCTACGGCCGGCCAACCGGCCGGCCGGCCGGCCGGCCGGACAGAATCGATTTTGACACCGGATTCGTCATCAGTGAGTCCAACCTAGTCGATTGAGACCATTTTCGGCTCAATCATCCAAAATTACAGACATTTGATCAAAACGATAGCACGCTGTTCCCCTAGAACATGCGCGCAAAAATGAACAGTCTAACATTCGAAACAACTGAGATACAGGTTGCTCTTTTTCACATGGCAGGCACAGTATCTCTCGAACCACTGGGCTGATTCGACTGAAACTTTCATCAATCACTCCTCTTCACAATCCAGAATAACTTTTCAAAAATAAACAGTCTAACATTTGAAACAACTGAGATACAGGGTGTTCTTCTTCAAATGGAAGGTATAATATCTCTCGAACCACTGGGCTGATTCGACTGAAATTTTCAACAATCACTCCTCATCACAATACAGAATGACGTTTCAAAAATCAGCAGTCTAACATTCGAAACAACTGAGATACAGGGTGTTCTTCTTCAAATGGCAGGCAAAGTATCTCTCGAACCACTGGGCTGACTCGACTGAAGATTTCATTAATCATTCCTCTTCACAATCCAGAATAACGTTTCAAAAATAAACAGTCTTACATTCGAAACAACTGAGATACAGGGTGTTCTTCTTCAAATGGCAGGTATAGTATCTCTCGAACCCCTGGGCTGATTCGACTGAAATTTTCAACAATCACTCCTCTTCACAATCCAGAATAACATTTCAAAATTAAACAGTGTAACATTCGAAACAACTGAGACACAGGGTGTTCTTCTTCAAATGGCAGGTACAGTATCTCTCGAACCACTGGGCTGATTCGACTGAAATTTTCATCAATCACTACTCTTCCCAATCCAGAATAATGTTTCAAAAATAAACAGTCTAACATTCGAAACAACTGAGATACAGGGTGTTCTTCTTCAAATGGCAGGAATAGTATCTCTCGAACCACTGGGCTGATTCGTCTGAAATTTACATCAATCACTCCTCTTCACAATCCAGAATAACTTTTCAAAAATAAACAGTCTAACATTTGAAACAACTGAGATACAGGGTGTTCTTCTTCAAATGGCAGGTATAGTATCTCTCGAACCACTGGGCTGATTCGACTGAAATTTTCAACAATCACTCCTCATCACAATCCAGAATGACGTTTCAAAAATCAGCAGTCTAACATTCGAAACAACTGAGATACAGGGTGTTCTTCTTCAAATGGCAGGCATAGTATCTCTCGAACCACTCGGCTGATTCGACTGAAATTTTCATCAATCACTCCTCTTCCCAATCCAGAATAATGTTTCAAAAATAAACAGTCTAACATTCGAAACAACTGAGATACAGGGTGTTCTTCTTCAAATGGCAGGAATAGTATCTCTCGAACCACTGGGCTGATTCGTCTGAAATTTACATCAATCACTCCTCTTCACAATCCAGAATAACTTTTCAAAAATAAACAGTCTAACATTTGAAACAACTGAGATACGGGGTGTTCTTCTTCAAATGAAAGGTATAGTATCTCTCGAACCACTAGGCTAATTCGACTGAAATTTTCAACAATCACTCCTCATCACAATCCAGAATGACGTTTCAAAAATTAGCAGTCTAACATTCGAAACAACTGAGATACAGGGTGTTCTTCTTCAAATGGCAGGCATAGTATCTCTCGAACCACTGGGCTGACTCGACTGAAGATTTCATTAATCATTCCTCTTCACAATCCAGAATAACGTTTCAAAAATAAACAGTCTTACATTCGAAACAACTGAGATACAGGGTGTTCTTCTTCAAATGGCAGGTATAGTATCTCTCGAACCCGTGGGCTGATTCGACTGAAATTTTCAACAATCACTCCTCTTCACAATCCAGGATAACGTTTCAAAAATAAAATGAACAGTCTAACATTAGAAACAACTGAGATACAGGGTATTCTTCTTAAACTGGCAGGTATAGTATCTCTCGAACCACTCGGCTGATTCGACTGAAATTTTCATCAATCACTCCTCTTCCCAATCCAGAATAATGTTTCAAAAATAAACAGTCTGACATTCGAAACAACTGAGATACAGGGTGTTCTTCTTCAAATGGCAGGTATAGTAACTCTCGAACCAATGGGCTGATTCGACTGAAATTTTCATCAATCACTCCATTTCCCAATCCAGAATAACGTTTCAAAAATAAAAAGTCTAACATTCGAATTAACTGAGATGCAGGGTGTTTTTCTTCAAATGGCGGGTATAGTATCTCTCGAACCAATGGAATGATTCGACTGAAATTTTCACCGATCACTCCTCTTCACAATCCGTAATAACATTTCAAAAATAAACAGTCTAACATTCGAAACAACTGAGATACAGGGTGTTCTTCTTCAAATGGCAGGTATAGTATCTCTCCAACCACTGGGCTGATTCGGCTGAAATTTTCAACAATCACTCCTCATCACAATACAGAATGACATTTCAGAAATCAACAGTCTAATATTCGAAACAACTGAGATACAGGGTGTTGTTCTTAAACTGGCAGGTATAGTATCTCTCGAACCACTAGGCTGATTCGACTGAAATTTTCATCAATCACTCCTCTTCCTAATCCAGAATAATGTTTCAAAAATAAACAGTCTAACATTCGAAACAACTGAGATACAGGGTGTTCTTCTTCAAATGGCAGGTATAGTATCTCTCGAACCCGTGGGCTGATTCGACGGAAATTTTCAACAATCACTCCTCTTCACAATCCAGGATAACGTTTCAAAAATAAAATGAACAGTCTAACATTAGAAACAACTGAGATACAGGGTGTTCTTCTTCAAATGGCAGGAATAGTATCTCTCGAACCACTGGGCTGATTCATCTGAAATTTACATCAATCACTCCTCTTCACAATCCAGAATAACTTTTCAAAAATAAACAGTCTAACATTTGAAACAACTGAGATACAGGGTGTTCTTCTTCAAATGGAAGGTATAGTATCTCTCGAACCACTGGGCTGATTCGACTGAAATTTTCAACAATCACTCCTCATCACAATCCAGAATGACGTTTCAAAAATCAGCAGTCTAACATTCGAAACAACTGAGATACAGGTTGTTCTTCTTCAAATGGCAGGCATAGTATCTCTCGAACCACTGGGCTGACTCGACTGAAGATTTCATTAATCATTCCTCTTCACAATCCAGAATAACGTTTCAAAAATAAACAGTCTTACATTCGAAACAACTGAGATACAGGGTGTTCTTCTTCAAATGGCAGGTATAGTATCTCTCGAACCCGTGGGCTGATTCGACTGAAATTTTCAACAATCACTCCATTTCCCAATCCAGAATAACGTTTCAAAAATAAAAAGTCTAACATTCGAATTAACTGAGATGCAGGGTGTTCTTCTTCAAATGGCAGGTATAGTATCTCTCGAACCAATGGAATGATTCGACTGAAATTTTCATCAATCACTCCTCTTCACAATCCGTAATAACATTTCAAAAATAAACAGTCTAACATTCGAAACAACTGAGATACAGGGTGTTCTTCTTCAAATGGCAGGCATAGTATCTCTCGAACCACTGGGCTGACTCGACTGAAGATTTCATTAATCATTCCTCTTCACAATCCAGAATAACGTTTCAAAAATAAACAGTCTGACATTCGAAACAACTGAGATACAGGGTGTTCTTCTTCAAATGGCAGGTATAGTAACTCTCGAACCAATGGGCTGATTCGACTGAAATTTTCATCAATCACTCCATTTCCCAATCCAGAATAACGTTTCAAAAATAAAAAGTCTAACATTCGAATTAACTGAGATGCAGGGTGTTCTTCTTCAAATGGCAGGTATAGTATCTCTCGAACCAATGGAATGATTCGACTGAAATTTTCATCAATCACTCCTCTTCACAATCCGTAATAACATTTCAAAAATAAACAGTCTAACATTCGAAACAACTGAGATACAGGGTGTTCTTCTTCAAATGGCAGGTATAGTATCTCTCCAACCACTGGGCTGATTCGACTGAAATTTTCAACAATCACTCCTCATCACAATCCAGAATGACATTTCAGAAATCAACAGTCTAATATTCGAAACAACTGAGATACAGGGTGTTGTTCTTCAAATGGCAGGTATAGTATCTCTCGAACAACTAGGCTGATTCGACTGAAATTTCCATCAATCACTCCTCTTCACAATCCAGAATAACGATTCAAAAATAAACAGTCTAACATTCGAAACAAATGAGATACAGGGTGTTCTTCTTAAAAAAATTTCAAAAAGCACTGCCGTGAAGGCAGCAACTTTTGCGCGCATGTTCAATGTAGATGACCGCTTCAGCAACGAATTTGAACGTGCGCGCGTACCAAATTTCAGTTCGATACGATCATAAGTTCTGGAGATATCGGGAAAAAATATGTCAAATTTCGATGTTTTCTTCTCGATATCGTTGATTTTTTCGGTATTACTCGAGAAATACTGATTCAGTCCTGATTAAACTTCACAGCTAGTTTTAAGATGCTGAAAGACAACTTTATGCGAAATTTCGTGATAATCGTGTTATTAGAACAATTTGAAAAAAAAAATTTATATGATTTTCTCATCATATCATCCTCATTAAATTCTGTATGAAACTTCGAACTGTTATTTTCGATGAAGTACTGGATTTCAATTCGATCTAATCTCTATTTTTGGAAATATTGTAAAAATAAAATTTTGAATGGGTATATCTACGGAATCATTGGGCGGATTTTACCCATTCACGAATTCGACCTTCGTAATTAAGCCCCAAACCTACTCTACAAATATCGAGTTTCTAAGTCGTTTCTTCCGGAAGTTATTGTGTTTACGGTCAGCCTAACGGCCGACTTCGTAAACACAATAACTTCCGAAAGAAACAACTTAGAAACTCGATATTTGTAGAGAAGGTTTGGACCTTAATTACGAAGGCCGAATTCGTGAATGGGTAAAATCCACCCAATGATTCCGTAGATATACCCAATCAAAATTTTATTTTTCCAATATTTCCAAAAATACAGATCAGATCGAATTGAAATCCAGTACTTCATCGAAAATAACAGTTCGAAGTTTCATACAGAATTTAATGTGGATGATATGATGAGAAAATCATATAAATTTTTTTTTCAAATTGTTCTAATTACCCGATTATTACGAAATTTTGCACAAAGTTGTCTTTCAGCGTCTTTAAACTAGCTGTGAAGTTTAATCAGGCTTGAATCAGTATTTCTCGAGTTATACCGAAAAAATCAACGATATCGAGAAGAAAACCTCGAAATTTGACATATTTTTTCCTGATATCTCCAAAACTTATGATCGTATCGAACTGAAATTTGGTGCATTGCTGTGAAATTAGAAGGTCAAGGCGTGAGTATAATTTTTTTTGGATATGATAAATGGTTTCCGAAAAAAAAATTTTTTCTTCTTCAAATGGCAGGTATAGTATCTCTCGAGCCACTGGGCTGATTCGACTGAAATTTTCATCAATCGTTCCTCTTCACAATCCAGAAAAACGGTTCAAAAAAAAACAGTCTAACATTCGAAACAACTGAGATACAGGGTGTTCTTTTTCAAATGGCAGGTATAGTATCATTCGAACCACTGGGCTCATTCGACTGAACTTTACATCAATCACTCCTCTTCATGATCAAGAATAACGTTTCAAAAATAAAAAGTCTAACATCAGAAACAACTGAGATACAGGGTGTTCTTCTTCAAATGGCAGGTATAGTATCTCTCGAACTACTGGTCTGATTCGACTGAAATTTTCATCAATCACTCCCCTTCACAATCCAGAATAATGTTTCAAGAATAAACAGTCTAACATTCGAAACAACTGAGATACAGGGCATTTTTCTTCAAATTGCAGGTATAGTAACTTTCGAACTACTGGGCTGATTCGACTGAAACTTACATCAATCAACCCCCTTCACAATCCAGAATAACGTTTCGAAAATTAACCGTCTAACATTCGAACCAACTGAGATACAGGATGTTCTTCTTCAAATGGCAGGTAGAGTATCTCTCAAACCACTGGGCTGACTCGACTGAAATTTTCATCAATCACTTCTCTTCACAATCCAGATAAAGTTTCGAAAATAAACAGTCTAACATTCGAAACAACTGAGATACAGAGTGTTCTTCTTCGAATGGCAGGTATAGTATCTCTCGAACCTGATTCGACTGAAATTTACATCAATCACTCCTCTTCACTCTTCAAAAATAAAAAGTCTAACATTCGAAACAACTGAGATACAGGGTGTTTTTCGTCAAATGACAGGTATAGTATCTTTCGAACCAATGCTCTGATTCGACTGAAATTTTCACCAATCATTCCTCTTCACAATCCAGAATAACGATTCAAAAATAAAAAGTCTAACATTCGAAACAACTGAGATACAGGGTGTTCTTCGTCAAATGACAGGTATAGTATCTTTCGAACCAATGCTCTGATTCGACTGAAATTTTCACCAATCATTCCTCTTCACAATCCAGAATAACGTTCCAAAAATAAAAAGTCTAACTTTCGAAACAACTGAGATACAGGGTGTTCTTCGTCAAATGACAGGTATAGTATCTTTCGAACCAATGCTCTGATTCGACTGAAATTTTCTCCAATCATTCCTCTTCACAATCCAGAATAACGTTTCAAAAATAAAAAGTCTAACATTCGAAACAACTGAGATACAGGGTGTTCTTCGTCAAATGACAGGTATAGTATCTTTCGAACCAATGCTCTGAATCGACTGAAATTTTCACCAATCATTCCTCTTCACAATCCAGAATAACGTTCCAAAAATAAAAAGTGTGACTTTCGAAACAACTGAGATACAGGGTGTTCTTCGTCAAATGACAGGTATAGTATCTTTCGAACCAATGCTCTGATTCGACTGAACTTTTCACCAATCATTCCCCTTCACAATCCAGAATAACGTTTCAAAAATAAAAAAGTCTAACATTCGAAACAACTGAGATACAGGGTGTTCTTCTTCAAATGGCAGGTATAGTATCTCTCGAACCACTGGGCTGATTCGACTGAAATTTTCATCAATCGTTCCTCTTCACAATCCAGAATAAAGTTTCAAAAAAAAACAGTCTAACATTCGAAACAACTGAGATACAGGGTGTTCTTTTTCAAATGGCAGGTATAGTATCTCTCGATTTACTGGTCTGATTCGACTGAAATTTTCACCAATCATTCCTCTTCACAATCCAGAATAACGTTTCACAAATAAAAAGTCTAACATTCGAAACAACTGAGATACAGGGTGTTCTTCGTCAAATGACAGGTATAGTATCTTTCGAACCAATGCTCTGATTCGACTGAAATTTTCACCAATCATTCCTCTTCACAATCCAGAATAACGTTCCAAATATAAAAAGTCTAACTTTCGAAACAATTGAGATACAGGGTGTTCTTCGTCGAATGACAGGTATAGTATCTTTCGAACCAATGCTCTGATTCGACTGAAATTTTCACGAATCATTCCTCTTCACAATCCAGAATAACGTTCCAAAAATAAAAAGTCTAACTTTCGAAACAACTGAGATACAGGGTGTTCTTCGTCAAATGACAGGTATAGTATCTATCGAACGAATGCTCTGATTCGACTGAAATTTTCAGCAATCATTCCTCTTCACAATCCAGAATAACGTTTCAAAAATAAAAAGTCTAACATTCGAAACAACTGAGATACAGGGTGTTCTTCGTCAAATGACAGGTATAGTATCTTTCGAACCAATGCTCTGATTCGACTGAAATTTTCACCAATCATTCCTCTTCACAATCCAGAATAACGTTTAAAAAAAAAAAGTCTAACATTCGAAACAACTGAGATACAGGGTGTTCTTCGTCAAATGACAGGTATAGTATCTTTCGAACCAATGCTCTGATTCGACTGAAATTTTCACCAATCATTGCTCTTCACAATCCAGAATAACGTTCCAAAAATAAAAAGTCTAACTTTCGAAACAACTGAGATACAGGGAGTTCTTCGTCAAATGACAGGTATAGTATCTTTCGAACCAATGCTCTGATTCGACTGAAATTTTCACCAATCATTCCTCTTCACAATCCAGAATAACGATTCAAAAATAAAAAGTCTAACATTCGAAACAACTGAGATACAGGGTGTTCTTCGTCAAATGACAGGTATAGTATCTTTCGAACCAATGCTCTGATTCGACTGAAATTTTCACCAATCATTCCTCTTCACAATCTAGAATAATGTTCCAAAAATAAAAAGTCTAACTTTCGAAACAACTGAGATACAGGGTGTTCTTCGTCAAATGACAGGTATAGTATCTTTCGAACCAATGCTCTGATTCGCCTGAAATTTTCACCAAACATTCCTCTTCACAATCCAGAATAACGTTCCAAAAATAAAAAGTCTGACTTTCGAAACAACTGAGATACAGCGTGTTCATCGTCAAATGACAGGTATAGTATCTTTCGAACCAATGCTCTGATTCGACTGAAATTTCCACCAATCATTCTTCTTCACAATCCAGAATAACGATTCAAAAATAAAAAGTCTAACATTCGAAACAACTGAGATACAGGGTGTTCTTCGTCAAATGACAGGTATAGTATCTTTCGAACCAATGCTCTGATTCGACTGAAATTTTCACCAATCATTCCTCTTGACAATCCAGAATAACGATTCAAAAATAAAAAGTCTTACATTCGAAACAACTGAGATACAGGGTGTTCTTCGTCAAATGACAGGTATAATATCTTTCGAACCAATGCTCTGATTCGACTGAAATTTTCACCAATCATTCCTCTTCACAATACAGAATAACGTTCCAAAAATAAAAAGTCTAACTTTCGAAACAACTGAGATACAGGGTGTTCTTCGTCAAATGACAGGTATAGTATCTTTCGAACCAATGCTCTGATTCGACTGAAATTTTCACCAATCATTCCTCTTCACAATCCAGAATAACGATTCAAAAATAAAAAGTCTTACATTCGAAACAACTGAGATACAGGGTGTTCTTCGTCAAATGACAGGTATAATATCTTTCGAACCAATGCTCTGATTCGACTGAAATTTTCACCAATCATTCCTCTTCACAATACAGAATAACGTTCCAAAAATAAAAAGTCTAACATTCGAAACAACTGAGATACAGGGTGTTCTTCGTCAAATGACAGGTATAGTATCTTTCGAAACAATGCTCTGATTCGACTGAAATTTTCAACAATCATTCCTCTTCACAATCCAGAATACATTTCAAAAATAAAAAGTCTAACATTCGAAACAACTGAGATACAGGGTGTTCTTCGTCAAATGACAGGTATAGTATCTTTCGAACCAATGCTCTGATTCGACTGAAATTTTCACCAATCATTCCTCTTCACAATCCAGAAGAAAGTTCCAAAAATAAAAAGTCTAACTTTCGAAACAACTGAGATACAGGGTGTTCTTCGTCAAATGACAGGTATAGTATCTTTCGAACCAATGCTCTGATTCGACTGAAATTTTCACCAATCATTCCTCTTCACAATCCAGAATAACGTTCCAAAAATAAATAGTCTTACTTTCGAAACAACTGAGATACAGGGTGTTCTTCGTCAAATGACAGGTATAGTATCTTTCGAACCAAAGCTCTGATTCGACTGAAATTTTCACCAATTATTCCTCCTCTCATTCCAGAATAACGTTCAAAAAATAAAAAGTCTAACTTTCGAAACAACTGAGATACAGGGTGTTCTTCGTCAAATGACAGGTATAGTATCTTTCGAACCAATGCTCTGATTCGACTGAAATTTTCACCAATCATTCCTCTTCACAATCCAGAATAACTTTTCAAAAATAAAAAGTCTTACTTTCGAAACAACTGAGTTACAGGGTGTTCTTCGTCAAATGACAGGTATAGTATCTTTCGAACCAATGCTCTGATTCGACTGAAATTTTCACTAATCATTCCTCTTCTCAATCCCGAATAACGTTCCAAAAATAAAAAGTCTAACTCTCGAAACAACTGAGATACAGGGTGTTCTTCGTCAAATGACAGGTATAGTATCTTTCGAACCAATGCTCTGATTCGACTGAAATTTTCACCAATCATTCCTCTTCACAATCCAGAAAAACATTTCAAAAATGAAAAGTCTAACATTCGAAACAACTGAGATACAGGGTGTTCTTCGTCAAATGACAGGTATAGTATCTTTCGAACCAATGCTCTGATTCGACTGAAATTTTCACCAATCATTCCAATATTAAATTCAAAAAAGTCAACTTGTTAAAGGCTATTGATACAACAATTAAATACAGATTTTTCTGTATTCACCTTTACATAATAATATCTTTCGTTATTGATTTGATATCTTTCGATATACTTTTATGTCTTCGACGTACTACGTTTTCAATGACAAAATTATTATATCAACTGGCATATAATGATCAAAGTAAAAAACTCTAGAAAAGGGTTAAAAAATGAAATACAACCTAAAAACTATACTAGACACAGTGTTTCATCTTCTATCTTTCGAGTTAGAATCATCAGTAGCATTTATTCTATATTATATATCAAAAACTTACCACGTGTTTCCCACTCACAGTTCACCTCAACGGAAATAACCAGATTTAAGTCCATACGCATGCTTGTTAGAATTGTGCATACAAACAATTATGCCACAGATTTTACTTAAACCTCCTTCTTTCCTTGACTCATGAAATGCGGTAAAAAAAACATTTTCCAAAATCTTTATAACCTCAAAAATTAAATGACAGTTGATATTGACCTTTGAAAACTATAAGTTTTCATTCAAATATTAAATTCAAAAAAGTCTACTTGTTAAAGGCTATTGATACAACAATTAAATACAGATTTTTCTGTATTCACCTTTACATAATAATAACTTTCGATATTGATTTGATATCTTTCGATATACTTTTATGTCTTCGACGTACTACGTCTTCAATGATAAAATTATTATATCAACTGGCATATAATGATCAAAGTAAAAAACTCTAGAAAAGGGTAAAAAAATGAAATACAACCTAAAAACTATACAAGACACAGTGTTTCATCTTCTATCTTTCGATTTAGAATCATCAGTAGCATTTATTCTATATTATATATCAAAAACTTACCACGTGTTTCCCACTCACAGTTCACCTCAACGGAAATAACCAGATTTGAGTCCATACGCATGCTTGTTAGAATTTTGCATAGAAACAATAATGCCACAGATTTTACTTAAACCTCCTTCTTTCCTTGACAAATGAAATGCGGTAAAAAAAACATTTTCCAAAATCTTTATAACCTCAAAAATTAAATGACAGTTGATATTGACCTTTGAAAACTATAAGTTTTCATTCAAATATTAAATTCAAAAAAGTCTACTTGTTAAAGGCTATTGATACAACAATTAAATACAGATCTTTCTGAATTCACCTTTACATAATAATATCTTTCGATATTGATTTGATATCTTTCGATATACTTTTATGTCTTCGACGTACTACGTCTTCAATGACAAAATTATTATATCAACTGGCATATAATGATCAAAGTAAAAAACTCTAGAAAAGGGTAAAAAAATGAAATACAACCTAAAAACAATACTAGACACAGTGTTTCATCTTCTATCTTTCGATTTAGAATCATCAGTAGCATTTATTCTATATTATATATCAAAAACTTACCACGTGTTTTCCACTCACAGTTCACCTCAACGGAAATAACCAGATTTAAGTCCATACGAATGCTTGTTAGAATTGTGCATAGAAACAATAATGCCACAGATTTTACTTAAACCTCCTTCTTTCCTTGACAAATGAAATGCGGTAAAAAAAACATTTTCCAAAATCTTTATAACCTCAAAAATTAAATGACAGTTGATATTGACCTTTGAAAACTATAAGTTTTCATTCAAATATTAAATTCAAAAAAGTCTACTTGTTAAAGGCTATTGATACAACAATTAAATACAGATTTTTCTGTATTCACCTTTACATAATAATAACTTTCGATATTGATTTGATATCTTTCGATATACTTTTATGTCTTCGACGTACTACGTCTTCAATGATAGAATTATTATATCAACTGGCATATAATGATCAAAGTAAAAAACTCTGGAAAAGGGTAAAAAAATGAAATACAACCTAAAAACTATACAAGACACAGTGTTTCATCTTCTATCTTTCGATTTAGAATCATCAGTAGCATTTATTCTATATTATATATCAAAAACTTACCACGTGTTTCCCACTCACAGTTCACCTCAACGGAAATAACCAGATTTAAGTCCATACGCATGCTTGTTAGAATTTTGCATAGAAACAATAATGCCACAGATTTTACTTAAACCTCCTTCTTTCCTTGACAAATGAAATGCGGTAAAAAAAACATTTTCCAAAATCTTTATAACCTCAAAAATTAAATGACAGTTGATATTGACCTTTGAAAACTATAAGTTTTCATTCAAATATTAAATTCAAAAAAGTCTACTTGTTAAAGGCTATTGATACAACAATTAAATACAGATTTCTCTGAATTCACCTTTACATAATAATATCTTTCGATATTGATTTGATATCTTTCGATATACTTTTATGTCTTCGACGTACTACGTCTTCAATGACAAAATTATTATAACAACTGGCATATAATGATCAAAGTAAAAAACTCTAGAAAAGGGTAAAAAAATGAAATACAACCTAAAAACAATACTAGACACAGTGTTTCATCTTCTATCTTTCGATTTAGAATCATCAGTAGCATTTATTCTATATTATATATCAAAAACTTACCACGTGTTTCCCACTCACAGTTCACCTCAACGGAAATAACCAGATTTAAGTCCATACGAATGCTTGTTAGAATTGTGCATAGAAACAATAATGCCACAGATTTTACTTAAACCTCCTTCTTTCCTTGACAAATGAAATGCGTTAAAAAAAACATTTTCCAAAATCTTTATAACCTCAAAAATTAAATGACAGTTGATATTGACCTTTGAAAACTATAAGTTTTCATTCAAATATTAAATTCAAAAAAGTCTACTTGTCAAAGGCTATTGATACAACAATTAAATACAGATTTTTCTGTATTCACCTTTACATAATAATATTGTGACGAGTACGGCCCTGTCTATTCTAGAATGTTGCTGAATGCTCCAGAAGGACCGAGCAGTCTATGAGTCACCCGCCTCGCTCTAGAGTATTCTGGAAACTGCTGGAAATTCCACAGCTAATAAAAAGGTAGGCGCGGTCAGCACAGGGACCAATTCAGCAGAGTGATTCGTAGCGGCAAGAGTTCAGTGAAAATAAATTAGTGTGTATATAAATTGTGAACAGACTTTGATAGAAATAGTTGTTTAGTTATTGGAACAGTAGTGTGTAAATAAGTGTTAATAAATAATTTAAATATTCTAAACGTTTTGAAAACTAAGAAAACGTTACATTGGTGTCAGGTGTGCGGTTCGACATCGCTCGAATTGAATACATAAACTCTATTGATTGAAATTTATGCCAGTGACTACAAGACTGCAGAGCGCAATGGAGACGCAGGCGATAATGGAATTTTTGAGTAAAATGAATGAGAAAATGGAAGAAAATTCTCGGAAAATCAATGAGAAAATGGAAGAGAATTCGCAGAAAATCAATGAGAAAATGGAAGAAAATTCTCAGAAAATTAATGAGAAAATGGATAAACTGGAAAACAAGGCAGAAGAAAATTCACAGAAAATGGAAGAAAATTCCCTCAAAGTAATGGAAACCATCAAGGAAGAAATGAAGAAAGGAATGGACGAAGTAAGTGAGAAATTTGATAGGGTTGACGAAAAATTTGACGAAGTAAATGAAAAATTCGATAAAGTTGACGAAAAATTTGACCAAGTTTATGAAAAAGATGACGGAAAATTTGACGAAGTATATGAAGAAGTTAACGGAAAATTCCAAGAAATAACAGGAATAATTGAACAGCATTCTAAAATAATAGAGTCCCTGAAAAGAATGTCAATTGGAAAAGATTATCCGGCTTCATCACCCTTAAGCAACATGAAAATGAAAAATAGCGGCGAAAGTGGAAAAATGAAGATCAAGCCTCCGACATTTGATGGAAAAGTCCCATGGTCGGCATATCAAAAACAATTTGAAGCTGCTGCGCTAGCAAATAGTTGGAGCGATAACGAAAAAGCCACAGCATTGATAATAGCTCTAAGAGGGGAGGCTCTTAACATCCTGCAAACGATTCCGGAGAGCCAACAAGCCTGTTATGAAGTTCTAACATCGAAACTTCAGATGAGATATGGTGATGCTCATCTACAACAAGTTTATCATGCTCAAATAAAGAACCGGGTGCAGAAAACAGGAGAAAATCTCCAGGAGTTTGAAGCAGATGTGGCTAGATTAGTCAGGCTGGCGTACCAAACTGCTCCAGACAGCTTCCTTGAACAGCTATCCATCCAAACCTTTGTAGATGGGATCAAGGACAGCGAAATACAACAAGCCTTGAGACTTTCACGCCCTAAAACCATGGATGATGCTTTAGCTCAGGCTTTAGAATTCGAGGCAGCGAAGCAGGCATCTCATAGAGGACAAGTTCGTGTGAGACAAGTCCAAGAAATAGACCGACCTGTTGAAGAAATCATCAGAGAAGAAGTGAGCAGATTATTACGTACTAAGAAAAAGGACGCTGTGTGCTGGTACTGCAATAAAAGTGGGCATATTAAGCGAAATTGTCCCAAAATGGAAAAAGAGACACAGCAGGAAAACTGAAAAGGGTCGGTGATAAGGGGCATAAATCGACCCAAGCTTTGGATGCCCCTGAAGTGATAATCCGAGGAATCATGTCTACGGATTCTTCAAGCATAGTTATTCCCGGAAAAATAAATGATCGAAATGTGAAAATCTTGGTAGACACTGGATCGACCAGAACTATTGTGCGTCCAGAAATAGCTAATGGATTCAAGATTCGTTCAGTTATGATCAAACTTCGAACTGCGTCTGGACAAGAAATACCAACTTATGGATCGGTCTTCTCCACTATTGAATTGGGAAATACAACAACAAGGCACGAAGTTCTAGTGGCTGAAATCACGGAAGAAGTAATCCTGGGATTGCACCTCGTCAAGAAACTTGGATGCCAACTGGATATGAAGAATGATGTTCTTCGACTGGGAAATGAAGAGATCCCGTTCAATGATGTGGATGACAAGACATATCGGATTCGATTGACAGAGGACATCACGTTGCCAGGTCGAACTGAAAGCATAGTGATTGGTAGTTGTGATGATGTTACGAGAAATGGCTGCGTTGAAGTAATCGAGCCCTCTGACGATGCAATACTGGCTAAAGGACTGTTACTTGGGAAGACACTGGTAAGGTTGAGAGATAATATTCCCATCCGATTACTGAATATGAACATGTTTCCAGTCACCTTGAAGAAGAACACTTTGATTGGACACGGAGTACCAGTGTACCATATTTCTGGTGGGATAGATACTGCAGGAGTCTCGCAGAGCCAGAAGAATACTGAAGAGCTGGTGTCCCTTCTCACCTCAAAATGTCAAGATCTGGACCGTTATGAACTAGCCGAAGTGAGGAAACTGATTAAGAAATTCTCCGACGTATTTGCCACTGACGAAAGAACAGGAAAGACCGATATTGTGCAGCATAAAATCAATACTGGTGATGCACAACCCATCCGACAGCACCCCAGACGTCTTCCTCTGGCAAAAAGAGAAGAGGCTGAACCGATTATTGAAGACATGGCTAGAGAAGGTGTCATTGAACCATCCAATAGTCCCTGGACGTCGCCTGTAGTGTTAGTGAAGAAAAAGGACGGGTCCACCAGGTTCTGTGTAGACTATAGGCAGCTCAATCAAGTTACGAAGAAGGACAGCTATCCCTTACCTAGAATAGATGATACACTGGATACACTCTCGGGATCACGTTGGTTTTCCACCTTAGATTTGAAGAGTGGGTATTGGCAGGTTAGCCTGGATCCAAGAGACAAAGAGAAAACTGCCTTTAGTATTGGAACGGGTCTGTGGCAATTTAAAGTGATGCCCTTCGGTTTATGTAACGCTCGTGCTACATTCGAGCGTTTAATGGAGACAATACTGAGAGGACTCTCCTGGAAGACTTGCCTGGTGTACTTAGATGACGTGATAGTAGTGGGAAAATCATTCCGAGACCACCTACACCACCTGTCCGAAGTTTTCCAGCGACTTCGTGAAGCCAACCTAAAGCTGAGTCCCAAGAAATGCAATTTATTTCGAACTGAAGTGAAATATTTAGGACACGTAGTTTCTCGAGGGGGCGTGAAAGTTGACCCGGATAAGATCAAAGCAGTACAGGAATGGCCTATACCGAGAGACAAGAGTGAATTGCGAAGTTTCTTAGGCTTATGCACCTATTATAGAAGATTCGTATCTGGATTCGCCAAAGTTGCCAAACCTCTTACAAAATTAACAGAGGATGGACAGGAGTACATATGGTCCTATGATTGCGCTGCAGCTTTCGCACAGCTGAAGAAGGCCCTGGTCACAGCTCCAGTTTTAAGCTACGCAAGAGCTGAAGGGAAGTTTGTGCTCGACACGGATGCTAGCAATTCAGCCATCGGGGGTGTTCTATCGCAGGTTCAGGATGGACAAGAAAGGGTGATAGGGTATTTCAGCAAAGTCTTATCGATACCAGAACGAAATTACTGCGTGACCAGAAGAGAACTTTCAGCAGTCGTCAAGTCCGTAGAACACTTCTACAAATATTTGTACGGAAGGAAATTTCTGCTGAGAACGGACCATGCTGCTTTGAAGTGGCTCCTGAACTTCAAGAACCCGGAAGGACAAGTGGCCAGATGGATCGAAAGACTGCAAGAATATGACTTTGATACCGAACATAGAACGGGAGCTACCCATCGCAATGCCGATGCGTTATCAAGAAGGCCTTGCCCCGAGGATTGCAGCCATTGCTCACGTGTGGAAGACAAAGCTGATGTGAGACGGACCACAGTAATTGAAGAAGATTGGCTACCCCAAGAAATAAAACGGGCACAAGAAGAAGATCCAGACTTGAAAGTAATCCTGAGTTGGAAGAAGAGTGGGAGACGACCTACTTGGGAAGAAGTATCCAAACTGAGTCAAAATGTTAAGTCGTATTGGGCACAATGGGAAACGTTGAAGATCGATAAAGGTCTTCTGAAGCGTTGTTGGGAGAATGACGATGGATCTGAACAGAGGCTCCAGTTGATCGTGCCGAAGAGTCGAGTGACAGACGTTTTGACGAGACTACATAATGGAACTTCAGGTGGACATTTCGGGATTACTAAGACGTTGGAGAAAGTTAGGCAGCGGTTTTATTGGATCAACTGTAAGAAAGACGTTAAAGACTGGTGTAGAACATGTAAAGCTTGTGCTGCAGCTAACGGTCCTCACGGCAAAGGGAAGGCCCCAATGAAACAATATAACGTCGGATCTCCCATGGAACGAGTAGCTATCGACATAGCGGGCCCCTTTCCCGAAACAGATCACGGAAACAAGTACATATTGGTAGCCATGGACTATTTTACCAAATGGGTGGAAGCGTACGGTATTCCCAATCAAGAGGCAGGTACGGTTGCTGATAAATTGGTCAAAGAATTCTTCTGCAGATTTGGAATACCTCTAGAGCTGCATTGTGATCAAGGCCGAAATTTCGAGTCGACATTATTCCAAGAAGTTTGTAGGAAATTGGGGATTAATAAGACAAGAACAACAGCTCTACATCCCCAATCAGATGGCATGGTAGAACGAATGAGTAGGACCATGGGAAAACATCTTGCCAAAGTAGTCTCCGACCACCAGCGGGACTGGGATGAGTATTTGCATCTATTCACCATGGCATATAGATCTTCGGTTCAAGAATCCACCAAGGAAACTCCGGCCAATATAATGTTCGGCCGAGAAATTAGACTACCTTGTGACCTAGAGTTTGGTTGTAAGCCTGGAGAAGATGTAGCGGGGGAGGACTACGTCAGTAAATTGAGAAGTAAGCTAGATTACATCCATGACAAGGTGCGCAATCAAATGCAGCAAGCAAGTGATAGGATGAAAATGCGCTATGACATCAAGGCCATTGAAGGAGGGTTCACCGCAGGAGATCTGGTGTGGTTGTATAACCCTCAAAGAAAAAGAGGATTTTCTCCGAAGCTGCAGAGACAGTGGGAAGGACCGTATGAAGTCATGAAAAGGATAAATGATGTAGTTTACCGGATACGGAAGCTTCCTAGAGGAAAACCGAAGGTCGTCCATTTCAATCGATTGGCTCCGTACGCGTCAACACAGGATGACGAAGAAAAAGTACGTTTTATCGAGGTTCCGGCGAAGGAAAGTGACGATTTTCAGGAATTCATGAATAGCTATGAAGGAACACGAGTTGCACGGTTTGGCGTTACAAAGGAAGTTCATCAAGACCTATTTACAGTTCCCGAGGAATACTCTCTTGCTCATTGTGTAGCAGCGGATCTAAGGTTGAGTAGAGGAATAGCAAGAGTATTCAGAAATAAATTTGGACGCCATGAGGAACTGATGAGACAGCAGCCCAGAATCGGAAAATGCCTGAGACTGAAGTCAGAGGGTCGGTTCATTTACTACGTAGTCACCAAACAATACTCATATCAGAAGCCCACCTACCAGAATTTATGGACAGCGCTGCATGGCTTGAAAGAAGAACTGCAATGCTTTGGGATTAGGAAATTAGCTGTCCCCAAACTAGGTTGTGGACTGGATCAACTGAATTGGAGGGTTGTGCGAAGCATGCTCGAGGTAGTCTTCCAGAAGACAGGTATAGAGATTTTGGTATGCAATTTCAACCCAAAGCAAAACGTAAAGCCCAGCAAAACCGTAGACTGCTACTTCCATCAGAGGGGCTACTGTGGAAATGGTAACGATTGCAGATTTCACCACGGTCCTCTGAGGAATTCAGGGAATCTGTTCTGGGACAGAACAGGCTTAAGGAGGGGACAGTGTGACGAGTACGGCCCTGTCTATTCTAGAATGTTGCTGAATGCTCCAAAAGGACCGAGCAGTCTATGAGTCACCCGCCTCGCTCTAGAGTATTCTGGAAACTGCTGGAAATTCCACAGCTAATAAAGAGGTAGGCGCGGTCAGCATATAACAATTAAAAATTTACAATTGTTATATTTATACCTTGAACTCACTCAACCTATTGCATGGAGAGGAAACTGAAAGACTGGATTACTAACCAATCCAATATATTAATCTTTCACAAATATCTACATATTTTTACAAACAATTTCTGAGCTCAGATTATAGAAATACAAGGAAGGTAACACTTATCTAACGGTCGACTAGAGCATGTGTATTGGTGGTCGAAGATCTCAGGTCGTAGGCCTTTTTAATCCAATTTTGGTTTGTACTCTTGAACTGCTCGGTATCACAGGTGGTAATTGCAGGTAGTTACGCAAGTTGGTAAGTCCTTAGCAGGTAATGGTTATAAATCAGGTGAACAGGTACTCGGTATCCAAAAGATGAGAACCCAGATAGTAAGGTTCCAAAAAGTTAGATTCCAGGAAGTGAAATTCCAGGAAAAGTCAGGTTCCGGGAAGTTAGATTCCAGACAAAGTGCTAGAAAATTCGAACAAAATTACCACATGTTCATTTGTGTTGGCTTTACCCTCCAGTCTATCTTCCAAAATTTTAAGAGAATGAACAATGACAAAATTCAACTAAGAAAAATATATAGACTGGAAAATAATCCACTTGAAGATCAATAAGATATGAACAGATAAACTATATGAGTCGCAAAATCTCCTGGCCACAATCTCCCAAAATGGCGTTCCTACATGTGACGAAATATCGGAAAAAGCAAATAAAATTGATATATTAGGTCATTCAGAACAGTTAAATTAAAAGTACTTACCCCTAATACTTAATATTAGAGCACACAGGTAACAACTTCTCAAAATCAATGAGAATACCAAACTCAATTAATCGATATTGATCGTTAATATAAAATCGATCTTTGCACCTTGAAAACTCTGCCAGAAAAGAAAGAAGGGAGCCGAACGAAGGAACTCTCAGGCGCACCTTCGTCAGACGCGATTGCGCAACAGTATCGAGAACACAGAGTTCGATATGTGTCAAGTAAAAATTGACCTACTGAAGTGTTTAACTACTACTTCGTTTATATTATTGTTAAAATGTACTTTTAAACCGTTACACACACCCATTACCCCTTAAAAAAAATATCTATTTTTTTTTTGAAAGATCGTTAGAGAATCTGGCAAAGTATTCAACTTGCAATGAAAAAACTGACCAGGAAAAGATGTGAAATAAATTTTGAAAAACTGATTTTAGAGCTTAATTCGTCACTTCGGAGAGATTGACACCAAGACATTCTGCTGAAAAAAAAAATTTTTAATGAGAAAAAAAAACGTGCAATATGAAAACAACTTTCTTCAACAACAGTAGTAACAGTTAAACGCTAGAGATACTAGAAAGTGACACCTCATGAGCCAGAATACCAATTATAAGATATCGTGAGCAGGTTCAACAGTTGTTCGTTGACCATATCAAATAGTGCGATAATGCGTAATAATCAAGTCCAGCAAAATCCTCGTATATTTGATGCTCAAATCTACCCAAATGATAGATCAACCACACTATACTCCAACCAAAAAAATAGGTTTTTTTTTAAAAACAAAAGGTGAAGGACTCTTGGTCACTGAAGGCCAATTCCCGAAGGAAAAGGGATAAGAGAACTACAATTCATTGCAGAACTGTCATCCGACCAATTGTCAAAATCATGCCCAGGCGTACACCATATCGTCAATGCAAAAACTAATGATCAAATCATAAAGGGACGATAAAATTTTCCATTCCAAAAATAAAAAGAGAACGACGCATAGGAATTCCGAGGAAAGAAAATTTCAATCGAGATTGAAACATTCCTTCGCTCTTCACTACTCCCGCATAACTAAAACAAAAGATGTTATCATTAGTCCGGAACAAAAACTAACAATAACGGGCATGGAGGTTTATGAATTCAAAAGTCTCAAAACCACTAAAAAACTTCCATCATCCTCAGCCGGTTTCAGCGGACAGAAGACGATGTCAAATCCGGTGAAAATAAAAGATAAACGTCCAAATCGAGAAGTTAAGTCAAAGCAGGTAATAGATAAGTGTCAAGTTCGATAAGTTATGTCAAAATAGGTAATTTAGTCGTGTCGTAATAGGTGACTAAGCATGAAAAGTAGAACCGATATAACGCACAAAGATAAGTTTCAGGTTCGATAATAGTTCGAAATAGGTTCGAAATAGGTAATAGATAATTAGGCAAAATTGACATGGACCAATCAATCTCAAATAGATAGTCAAAAGATATGCATGAAAGGTAAGATACAACCGATGTATCGAAACAATCCATCAGATAGATAGAGAAAATATGGTTCACGACAATTTTCCATTCATAAGTATAAACGTAACACGGAACACGTAAGGATCAACCACCAATTCAAAAATATGCAGAAAAATGTTACAAGATCTTAGTCAATTTCGAATGATAGAATGGTTGTTAAATCTATTTGTGTATGTGTCTCAACTATGTGCATGAGATCACTTCCCAACCCAAACCTCTCCTAATGAAGTGAATTTCAGAAAACCAACTAAGTATATCTAATTTGAATTACAGAAAAGTTGTTGATTCTGAATGTGTGCATGTCTCAAAAAAAAAAACGTGAAATAGCGATTGAACCTCCGAGATTTTCTGAGACTACCGAGTATTATGGAATATAAACAAAAATAGGGCGCCAGTAGATTTTCTAAAAATCTACAAAATAAAGGGATCAAAATATATCATGATGTCTGTAGATTTTCACAATTCACTATGTCTCAGAGACACAAATACAAAGAAAAAAAGGATCTCGGGACCCACAAATTACATAAATACTCCAAAGCATATTCGTGACTACGCCAAATTTAATCTGACGATTCTGCATAATCACAATAAGCTCCAGACAGATTAACTGGCAATTCATAAAGTAAACGTCATCTCGAATGACAAGATAAAGGTAAGATAGAGTCATCTCAATGACAAGATAAAGGTAAGGTAAGGTAAGATAGCGTCATCTCAAATGACAAGATAAAGGTAAGGTATAGTCACTAAGAGTGAGTAGGGAAGGTACATGAATTGGCATAAAAAAATATTTTGATCCAATATACAGACATCAAGATAAAAAAAACATATATAATTGAAACATGAGATAGTCATAGATAGGAGTCAATATCAGGTAAAATTTCAAGTCAAATTTAGTTACTGTCATTTTCAGATTCATTCTGACTAAAGAAATTCTGATCATCTTGTGTAATATCCAACTTTATGTGCTTTACATGATAATTGCCCAGATTATTTCCTTTCAAATCTTCCAAGTTGTAGACTAATGGAGAAATCACTCTATTGATTATACACGGTATGAACTTTGGAGCTAGCTTTGATGAAAACTTCTTCGTAGCATCTGAAAGTACGAAATTCCTTTTCCACACCCTATCTCCTACATGAAATTGAACACTCCGCTTTCTTAAATTATATCGATGGGCATTCTGTTTATAAGCTTCAAAAAGTCTTTGTTGAACTGATTGATACAATCGTGGTAATTCAAGTTTTGAAGATGGATCTAAAACTTTATTATTAATTTCTACAGAATTGTGGGCGTTATCCGCAATTTTACCAAAGAAAGCACCATCCGTTGGGACATTTCTCAGAAAGCAAAGATATGATGGAGAAAAACCGGTTACCTCATGACGAGCCAACCTTATAGCTTGAGCTATATGATGAATATTTTGGTCCCAGGTCTTATGGTTTTCATGAATAAATGAACGAATAGCGGTGGTAATTGTTCTATTTACTCGTTCTGTAGGGTTTATTTGCGGAAAATATCTAGCATTATACCAAATTTTTTGAACGTTATACTTATTAGACATGTTCTTAAATTCTTTTGAAATAAATTGAGGACCATTGTCTGCAACTACAATTTGAGGAACTCCAAAAATTAGAAAAACTTGATTTTCGATAAACTTAACTATACCCCTGGCAGTAGCCTTGATCATAGGGTGGACAAACACAAATTTGGAAAACCAATCAGTTATCACTAACACATATTGATTGCCATTTGTAGATCTAGGGTAAGGTCCTAATAAATCAACTGAAATCAATTGAAACGGGAAGTTAATGTTTCTATAGTTTCCTATCATTCCAGCTTGAGGCAAATTATCTGCTTTACACGAAGCACAAACTTTACAATTCCTGATATAAAATAAAACTGAATCTTTCATTTTCGGCCAATAATATATTTTAGATAGTCTAGATAAAGTCTTGAAAACGCCTAAATGAGCTGCCAATGGATCGTCATGGTATTTCTTTAAAAGTTCTAATCTGTTAGAGGTAGGAACAACTATTTTCCAATCAGGTGAATCATCAGAGAAATTAGATCTAGAAAGAATATGTTTATACAAGACATTACCAGTTACTTTAAAGTCAGGATAAAGATGAGGAGTATTAACCACCCTACTGAGCATTCCTCGATACCATTTATCAGGTTTCAAGTTAGATAGGTCCAATACTGAGATTTCCAGAGATTCAGGGATACGAGAGAGAGAATCTGCTACCTTATTTAGAGAACCACTTCGGTGTACTATCTCAAACTTGTGGCAAGATAACTTGACAATCCATCTAGCTAGTCGTGGACTGGGATTTTTCATAGAAATAAGCCAAGTCAAACTGGAGTGATCTGTGATAACCGTGAACTCAGTTCCCTCAACGAAGACTCGAAAGCGCTCAATGCTAAATAAAATTGCGTAACACTCCTTTTCAGTTGTTGTGAATATTCTACGCTGGCACTTAGTCAGTGTCTTGCTGAAAAATGCTATGGGGTGTTCGAAACCATCTTCTACTTGAAAAAGCACGCCTCCCACTCCGACATCTGAAGCGTCAGTGGAAATATAGAACCTCTTGGAAAAATCAGGACTTGCAAGTACTGGTGCGGAAGTTAACAACTTCTTGATCTCAGCAAATGAATCATCTGCCTCCTTGGTCCAAACTATAGACTGTCCCTTCTTGCGTTCCTTCAAAAGATCAGAAATAGGTGCACACACTGTAGCGAAATCTTTCAAGAACCTACGATAATATCCAACTAAGCCTATCAACCTCCTTATTTGAGTTGTATTTGTGGGAACCGGATAATTCAAGATAGTATCAACCTTTTCTGGGTCAGTTCTAAGCCCCTGCTCGTCTACTAAGAATCCCAGGAATTTAAGGGAAGGTCTGCAAAACTTACACTTAGCGAAATTAACTGTTAAATTGGCTTCTTTCAAGCGATTGAATAACTCTTTCAGAACGGACACATGAGTTTCGAAATCGGGCGTTACCACAATAACGTCATCAATATAATAAAAAACGTAAGGTTCAAGAGAAGGACCAATAACCTTGTCCATGAATCTGCACATAGCTTGAGCTGCATTATTCAAACCGAAAGGAAGTACGTTAAAACAAAATAAGCCTCTACCCTGTACCGAAAAAGTTGTCTTTAATTTAGACTCTTCATCGAGAGGAATCTGGAAAAATGCCGACTTCAAATCTATTGAAGACAAATATGAAGCATTCTTGACCTTTGAAATTACAGTATCTATTAACGGCATTGGATAGGAATCCTGCAGAGTCATAGAATTTAACCTTCTTCCATCAAAACATACCCTGTACGTCCCATTTTTCTTACCTACCAACCATAGAGGAGATAACCATGGCGAAAAATCAGTTACTGGTTTGATAACATCTAGCCTCAACATATCATCTACGTGCGCATTTAGGATCTTTTGCATTGCTGGAGATAACGGATACTGTCGCTGCCTAATTGGAGTGCCTTCAGTTTTAATGGAATGTGTCAATAAATGCGTTCTACCTATTTTGTCCTCGGGTCCTATCGATTTGAAAAGTTCTACGACTTCTTCCAACTTCTGTCTCTGGGAATCTGACAAGGAATCAGCCGTCTGAATAGCATGTATAGCTGCCGAAGATAGCGCTGAAGAGTTAAAAGAAAATTTAGAAAAGTCAACCCTTAGATCAAATATCCTGATGAAATCCATACCAAGAATAATATCATGAGAAATAGCTGGCACAACAAGAAATTTCAAGGTTTTAACCCTATCAGAGAGAGATATAGGCAACCAAACACATCCTAAAGTATTTTGAATCTGGCCGTCTGCGGTTGTTAATTGAATAGACACGTTATAATCTAAATTCAAGTTAAGTTTCTTCAACAAAAATAGGGAGGGACCACCCAGCAATGAAACGTTACTTCCACTATCTAACAGAGCCAAAAATTTTTGATCAGATATATTAATTTCAAGATAAGGTCTGTTATCATTTTCCTTCCGTGATAATATTGGACAAATAGAGTTAAGATTAGGTGAGCTGTCTAATAAAGGTGTTAAGCTAGAGATAGAGTTACTGTGATTGACATGAGAATTTCCTACCTTATAAAAATCTTTGACTGTTTTCAGCCAAGCATGCCAATCAGCAACATCAAAATTTAATTTTTCCTTTTCTGATAGTGGGGGGTGGCAGTCATTTTTGATGAATTTGACTGGTTCACCATTTCTGCCATATCGTGACCAGCGTCGTCGTTTTTTAAACAGGAAGCACACTTTGTTTTTATAGTGTTCGACCTACCACAACCATAACAAAAGACTTTCTTAGGTTTCCTACATACATTGTACTTATGTCCCGCTTTACCACAGTTCCAACATCTCATTAGAGAAATTTCAGCTACAGAAAAATTCTTAGAGAATCTTTGATGACCGTGACCTAAATTGAAAGTATCTTCTACCCTTTTACATAAAGTCGCTAACTGAGCTAAGGTACTAATGTCTTGTAAAACTAAAGCTTTCGTGAAATCAGGTAATAAATTAGATCTGATAATATCGACCATTTCTTGTTCAGAGGGCT
Source organism: Myrrha octodecimguttata (assembly GCA_958510865.1). NCBI lineage: Eukaryota > Metazoa > Arthropoda > Insecta > Coleoptera > Coccinellidae > Myrrha > Myrrha octodecimguttata. The sequence goes on from OY294060.1 coordinate 21,185,415, forward strand.
TTGTAGTTAATCGGTTAAATTGAGCCTCAAGTGACATAATAAAAATATTCACATTTTCTGTTACTTTTTGTTTCCGAGATCTTATATCGCTCAATAAAGTCTGATCATAATTTGTACGTAAAAAGGTTTCTTTCAGACCTTTAACTAGTTCTGACCAGTCCGTAAAATTCTTACTTACAAAATGATTATGCCACCACAACCAGGCATCTGACTCAAAAAGATCTGAAGCTGACTCAAAGAGATCGGTATCCGTACAACCACGAGAAATTTTCAAAGTATCAATCAACTCAAGGAAAGGCATCAAAGGTTCCTTGCCAGAAAATTTTTTGAAACTCCATTTATAAACAGGAACTTTCTTAGAAGAAAAAGCAGATATATTTACATCTGAACCTTTAACTGGGGTCGAAGTAATTGGCCTAATAGATGGTGAAGTTTGTTTGTCAAACTCCGATTCTAAGTCTATTATTTCCAACATAATTTCTGTTTTCCTATCTCGCTCTTCATCTGACTCTGGTGCAATTCTACGCAACCTATGCGAGCAATGAGATAACCTATCAGTGATTCTTTTAATTTCATTGTCAGAAGGTGTAACAGACAATTTAGAAATAACATTTTTTAAATCAGTAATCGACAAGTTCAATTCATCAAAAGATGCCTTGATCGGATAATCATCCTTAATTTCTACAAAACTGCGATCCCCTTTTTCCTGTGCTAACAAACCCCTCAAAAGTCTACGTTTTAACTCTACTGTAGGTGGAATTTCCTTACCAATTCTAATAGTAAGTTCATAAGCAAGTTCATGAGTTTTCAAGTTATTTGGATTCATTGCGGCTACTATGGTTGAAGAAAATAAAATTCAATCAAATGAAAATCAGAAAAATCAACAAGATATCACCCAAAGTATCATCGGTTCAGAGCTCAAAAATCTATTCTCCCCTCCAAGCAAAAGTGAGAGTTCAAAGCAAGAAAAAACACAAATCGTGGCCCCACGTTATTGCGCCAATTTGTATAACAATAAAAATTTACAATTGTTATATTTATACCTTGAACTCACTCAACCTATTGCATGGAGAGGAAACTGAAAGACTGGATTACTAACCAATCCAATATATTAATCTTTCACAAATATCTACATATTTTTACAAACAATTTCTGAGCTCAGATTATAGAAATACAAGGAAGGTAACACTTATCTAACGGTCGACTAGAGCATGTGTATTGGTGGTCGAAGATCTCAGGTCGTAGGCCTTTTTAATCCAATTTTGGTTTGTACTCTTGAACTGCTCGGTATCACAGGTGGTAATTGCAGGTAGTTACGCAAGTTGGTAAGTCCTTAGCAGGTAATGGTTATAAATCAGGTGAACAGGTACTCGGTATCCAAAAGATGAGAACCCAGATAGTAAGGTTCCAAAAAGTTAGATTCCAGGAAGTGAAATTCCAGGAAAAGTCAGGTTCCGGGAAGTTAGATTCCAGACAAAGTGCTAGAAAATTCGAACAAAATTACCACATGTTCATTTGTGTTGGCTTTACCCTCCAGTCTATCTTCCAAAATTTTAAGAGAATGAACAATGACAAAATTCAACTAAGAAAAATATATAGACTGGAAAATAATCCACTTGAAGATCAATAAGATATGAACAGATAAACTATATGAGTCGCAAAATCTCCTGGCCACAATCTCCCAAAATGGCGTTCCTACATGTGACGAAATATCGGAAAAAGCAAATAAAATTGATATATTAGGTCATTCAGAACAGTTAAATTAAAAGTACTTACCCCAAATACTTAATATTAGAGCACACAGGTAACAACTTCTCAGAATCAATGAGAATACTAAACTCAATTAATCGATATTGATCGTTAATATAAAATCGATCGTTGCACCTTGAAAACTCTGCCAGAAAAGAAAGAAGGGAGCCGAACGAAGGAACTCTCAGGCGCACCTTCGTCAGACGCGATTGCGCAACAGTATCGAGAACACAGAGTTCGATATGTGTCAAGTAAAAATTGACCTACTGAAGTGTTTAACTACTACTTCGTTTATATTATTGTTAAAATGTACTTTTAAACCGTTACACACACCCATTACCCCTTAAAAAAAATATCTATTTTTTTTTTGAAAGATCGTTAGAGAATCTGGCAAAGTATTCAACTTGCAATGAAAAAACTGACCAGGAAAAGATGTGAAATAAATTTTGAAAAACTGATTTTAGAGCTTAATTCGTCACTTCGGAGAGATTGACACCAAGACATTCTGCTGAAAAAAAACATTTTTAATGAGAAAAAAAAACGTGCAATATGAAAACAACTTTCTTCAACAACAGTAGTAACAGTTAAACGCTAGAGATACTAGAAAGTGACACCTCATGAGCCAGAATACCAATTATAAGATATCGTGAGCAGGTTCAACAGTTGTTCGTTGACCATATCAAATAGTGCGATAATGCGTAATAATCAAGTCCAGCAAAATCAAATTGTTGAAATGTACTTTTAAACCGTTACAAGCACAGGGACCAATTCAGCAGAGTGATTCGTAGCGGCAAGAGTTCAGTGAAAATAAATTAGTATGTATATAAATTGTGAACAGACTTTGATAGAAATAGTTGTTTAGTTATTGGAAGAGTAGTGTGTAAATAAGTGTAAATAAATAATTTAAATATTCTAAACGTTTTGAAAACTAAGAAAACGTTACAATATCTTTCGATATTGATTTGATATCTTTCGATATACTTTTATGTCTTCGACGTACTACGTCTTCAATGACAAAATTATTATATAAACTGGCATATAATGATCAAAGTAAAAAACTCTAGAAAAGGGTAAAAAAATTAAATACAACCTAAAAACCATACTAGACACAGTGTTTCATCTTCTATCTTTCGATTTAGAATCATCAGTAGCATTTATTCTATATTATATATCAAAAACTTACCACGTGTTTCCCAGTCACAGTTCACCTCAACGGAAATAACCAGATTTAAGTCCATACGCATGCTTGTTAGAATTGTGCATAGAAACAATAATGCCACAGATTTTACTTAAACCTCCTTCTTTCCTTGACAATTGAAATGCGGTAAAAAAAACATTTTCCAAAATCTTTATAACATCAAAAATTAAATGACAGTTGATATTGACCTTTGAAAACTATAAATTTTCATTCAAATATTAAATTCAAAAAAGTCTACTTGTTAAAGGCTATTGATACAACAATTAAATACAGATTTTTCTGTATTCACCTTTACATAATAATATCTTTCGATATTGATTTGATATCTTTCGATATACTTTTATGTCTTCGACGTACTACGTCTTCAATGACAAAATTATTATATCAACTGGCATATAATGCTCAAAGTAAAAAACTCTAGAAAAGGGTTAAAAAATGAAATACAACCTAAAACCATACTAGACACAGTGTTTCATCTTCTATCTTTCGATTTAGAATCATCAGTAGCATTTATTCTATATTATATATCAAAAACTTACCACGTGTTTCCCACTCACAGTTCACCTCAACGGAAATAACCAGATTTAAGTCCATACGCATGCTTGTTAGAATTGTGCATAGAAACAATAATGCCACAGATTTTACTTAAACCTCCTTCTTTCCTTGACAAATGAAATGCGGTAAAAAAACATTTTCCAAAATCTTTATAACCTCAAAAATTAAATGACAGTTGATATTGTCCTTTGAAAACTATAAGTTTTCATTCAAATATTAAATTCAAAAAAGTCTACTTGTTAAAGGCTATTGATACAACAATTAAATACAGATTTTTCTGTATTCACCTTTACATAATAATATCTTTCGATATTGATTTGATATCTTTCGATATACTTTTATGTCTTCGACGTACTACGTCTTCAATGACAAAATTATTATATCAACTGGCATATAATGCTCAAAGTAAAAAACTCTAGAAAAGGGTAAAAAAATGAAATACCCCCTAAAACCATACTAGACACAGTGTTTCATCTTCTATCTTTCGATCTAGAATCATCAGTAGCATTTATTCTATATTATATATCAAAAACTTACCACGTGTTTCCCACTCACAGTTCACCTCAACGGAAATAACCAGATTTAAGTCCATACGCATGCTTGTTAGAATTGTGCATAGAAACAATAATGCCACAGATTTTACTTAAACCTCCTTCTTTCCTTGACAATTGAAATGCGGTAAAAAAAACATTTTCCAAAATCTTTATAACCTCAAAAATTAAATGACAGTTGATATTGACCTTTGAAAACTATAAATTTTCATTCAAATATTAAATTCAAAAAAGTCTACTTGTTAAAGGCTATTGATACAACAATTAAATACAGATTTTTCTGTATTCACCTTTACATAATAATATCTTTCGATATTGATTTGATATCTTTCGATATACTTTTATGTCTTCGACGTACTACGTCTTCAATGACAAAATTATTATATCAACTGGCATATAATGCTCAAAGTAAAAAACTCTAGAAAAGGGTAAAAAAATGAAATACAACCTAAAACCATACTAGACACAGTGTTTCATCTTCTATCTTTCGATTTAGAATCATCAGTAGCATTTATTCTATATTATATATCAAAAACTTACCACGTGTTTCCCACTCACAGTTCACCTCAACGGAAATAACCAGATTTAAGTCCATACGCATGCTTGTTAGAATTGTGCATAGAAACAATAATGCCACAGATTTTACTTAAACCTCCTTCTTTCCTTGACAAATGAAATGCGGTAAAAAAACATTTTCCAAAATCTTTATAACCTCAAAAATTAAATGACAGTTGATATTGACCTTTGAAAACTATAAGTTTTCATTCAAATATTAAATTCAAAAAAGTCTACTTGTTAAAGGCTATTGATACAACAATTAAATACAGATTTTTCTGTATTCACCTTTACATAATAATATCTTTCGATATTGATTTGATATCTTTCGATATATTTTTATGTCTTCGACGTACTACGTCTTCAATGACAAAATTATTATATCAACTGGCATATAATGATCAAAGTAAAAAACTCTAGAAAAGGGTAAAAAAATGAAATACAACCTAAAAACAATACTAGACACAGTGTTTCATCTTCTATCTTTCGATTTAGAATCATCAGTAGCATTTATTCTATATTATATATCAAAAACTTACCACGTGTTTCCCACTCACAGTTCACCTCAACGGAAATAACCAGATTTAAGTCCATACGCATGCTTGTTAGAATTGTGCATAGAAACAATAATGCCACAGATTTTACTTAAACCTCCTTCTTTCCTTGACAAATGAAATGCGGTAAAAAAACATTTTCCAAAATCTTTATAACCTCAAAAATTAAATGACAGTTGATATTGTCCTTTGAAAACTATAAGTTTTCATTCAAATATTAAATTCAAAAAAGTCTACTTGTTAAAGGCTATTGATACAACAATTAAATACAGATTTTTCTGTATTCACCTTTACATAATAATATCTTTCGATATTGATTTGATATCTTTCGATATACTTTTATGTCTTCGACGTACTACGTCTTCAATGACAAAATTATTATATCAACTGGCATATAATGCTCAAAGTAAAAAACTCTAGAAAAGGGTAAAAAAATGAAATACAACCTAAAACCATACTAGACACAGTGTTTCATCTTCTATCTTTCGATTTAGAATCATCAGTAGCATTTATTCTATATTATATATCAAAAACTTACCACGTGTTTCCCACTCACAATTCACCTCAACGGAAATAACCAGATTTAAGTCCATACGCATGCTTGTTAGAATTGTGCATAGAAACAATAATGCCACAGATTTTACTTAAACCTCCTTCTTTCCTTGACAAATGAAATGAGGTAAAAAAAACATTTTCCAAAATCTTTATAACCTCAAAAATTAAATGACAGTTGATATTGACCTTTGAAAACTATAAGTTTTCATTCAAATATTAAATTCAAAAAAATCTACTTGTTAAAGGCTATTGATACAACAATTAAATACAGATTTTTCTGTATTCACCTTTACATAATAATATTTTTCGATATTGATTCGATATCTTTCGATATACTTTTATGTCTTCGGCGTACTACGTCTTCAATGACAAAATTATTATATCAACTGGCATATAATGATCAAAGTGAAAAACTCTAGAAAAAGGTTAAAAAAATGAAATACAACCTAAAAACAATACTAGACACAGTGTTTCATCTTCTATCTTTCGATTTAGAATCATCAGTAGCATTTATTCTATATTATATATCAAAAACTTACCACGTGTTTCCCATTCACAGTTCACCTCAACGGAAATAACCAGATTTAAGTACATACGCATGCTTGTTAGAATTGTGCATAGAAACAATAATGCCACAGATTTTACTTAAACCTCCTTCTTTCCTTGACAAATGAAATGCGGTAAAAAAACATTTTCCAAAATCTTTATAACCTCAAAAATTGAATGACAGTTGATATTGACCTTTGAAAACTATAAGTTTTCATTCAAATATTAAATTCAAAAAAGTCTACTTGTTAAAGGCTATTGATACAACAATTAAATACAGATTTTTCTGTATTCACCTTTACATAATAATATCTTTCGATATTGATTTGATATCTTTCGATATATTTTTATGTCTTCGACGTACTACGTCTTCAATGACAAAATTATTATATCAACTGGCATATAATGATCAAAGTAAAAAACTCTAGAAAAGGGTAAAAAAATGAAATACAACCTAAAAACAATACTAGACACAGTGTTTCATCTTCTATCTTTCGATTTAGAATCATCAGTAGCATTTATTCTATATTATATATCAAAAACTTACCACGTGTTTCCCACTCACAGTTCACCTCAACGGAAATAACCAGATTTAAGTCCATACGCATGCTTGTTAGAATTGTGCATAGAAACAATAATGCCACAGATTTTACTTAAACCTCCTTCTTTCCTTGACAAATGAAATGCGGTAAAAAAACATTTTCCAAAATCTTTATAACCTCAAAAATTAAATGACAGTTGATATTGACCTTTGAAAACTATAAGTTTTCATTCAAATATTAAATTCAAAAAAGTCTACTTGTTAAAGGCTATTGATACAACAATTAAATACAGATTTTTCTGTATTCACCTTCACATAATAATATCTTTCGATATTGATTTGATATCTTTCGATATACTTTTATGTCTTCGACGTACTACGTCTTCAATGACAAAATTATTATATCAACTGGCATATAATGATCAAAGTAAAAAACTCTAGAAAAGGGTAAAAAAATGAAATACAACCTAAAAACAATACTAGACACAGTGTTTCATCTTCTATCTTTCGATTTAGAATCATCAGTAGCATTTATTCTATATTATATATCAGAAACTTACCACGTGTTTCCCACTCACAGTTCACCTCAACGGAAATAACCAGATTTAAGTCCATACGCATGCTTGTTAGAATTGTGCATAGAAACAATAATGCCACAGATTTTACTTAAACCTCCTTCTTTCCTTGACAAATGAAATGCGGTAAAAAAAACATTTTCCAAAATCTTTATAACCTCAAAAATTAAATGACACTTGATATTGACCTTTGAAAACTATAAGTTTTCATTCAAATATTATATTCAAAAAAGTCTACTTGTTAAAGGCTATTGATACAACAATTAAATACAGATTTTTCTGTATTCACCTTTACATAATAATATCTTTCGATATTGATTTGATATCTTTCGATATACTTTTATGTCTTCGACGTACTACGTCTTCAATGACAAAATTATTATATCAACTGGCATATAATGATCAAAGTAAAAAACTCTAGAAAAGGGTAAAAAAATGAAATACAACCTAAAAACAATACTAGACACAGTGTTTCATCTTCTATCTTTCGATTTAGAATCATCACTAGCATTTATTCTATATTATATATCAAAAACTTACCACGTGTTTCCCACTCACAGTTCACCTCAACGGAAATAACCAGATTTAAGTCCATACGCATGCTTGTTAGAATTGTGCATAGAAGCAATAATGCCACAGATTTTACTTAAACCTCCTTCTTTCCTTGACAAATGAAATGCGGTAAAAAAAACATTTTCCAAAATCTTTATAACCTCAAATATTAAATGACAGTTGATATTGACCTTTGAAAACTATAAGTTTTCATTCAAATATTAAATTCAAAAAAGTCTACTTGTTAAAGGCTATTGATACAACAATTAAATACAGATTTTTCTGTATTCACCTTTACACAATAATATCTTTCGATATTGATTTGATATCTTTCGATATACTTTTATGTCTTCGACGTTACGTCTTCAATGACAAAATTATTATATCAACAGGCATATAATGATCAAAGTAAAAAACTCTAGAAAAGGGTAAAAAAATGAAATACAACCTAAAAACAATACTAGACACAGTGTTTCATCTTCTATCTTTCGATTTAATGTCATTTAATTTTTGAGGTTATAAAGATTTTGGAAAATGTTTTTTTTACCGCATTTCATTTGTCAAGGAAAGAAGGAGGATTAAGTAAAATCTGTGGCATTATTGTTTCTATGCACAATTCTAACAAGCATGCGTATGGACTTAAATCTGGTTATTTCCGTTGAGGTGAACGGTGAGTGGGAAACACGTGGTAAGTTTTTGATATATAATATAGAATAAATGCTACTGATGATTCTAAATCGAAAGATAGAAGATGAAACACTGTGTCTAGTATTGTTTTTAGGTTGTATTTCATTTTTTTACCCTTTTCTAGAGTTTTTTACTTTGATCATTATATGCCAGTTGATATAATAATTTTGTCATTGAAGACGTAGTACGTCGAAGACATAAAAGTATATCGAAGGATATCAAATCAATATCGAAAGATATTATTATGTAAAGGTGAATATAGAAAAATCTGTATTTAATTGTTGTATCAATAGCCTTTAACAAGTAGACTTTTTTGAATTTAATATTTGAATGAAAACTTATAGTTTTCAAAGGTCAATATCAACTGTCATTTAATTTTTGAGGTTATTAAGATTTTGGAAAATGTTTTTTTTACCGCATTTCATTTGTCAAGGAGAGAAGGAGGTTTAAGTAAAATCTGTGGCATTATTGTTTCTATGCACAATTCTAACAAGCATGCGTATGGACTTAAATCTGGTCATTTCCGTTGAGGTGAACTGTGAGTGGGAAACACGTGGTAAGTTTTTGATATATAATATAGAATAAATGCTACTGATGATTCTAAATCGAAAGATAGAAGATGAAACACTGTGTCTAGTATTGTTTTTAGGTTGTATTTCATTTTTTTACCCTTTTCTAGAGTTTTTTACATTGATCATTATATGCCAGTTGATATAATAATTTTGTCATTGAAGACGTAGTACGTCGAAGACATAAAAGTATATCGAAAGATATCAAATCAATATCGAAAGATATTATTATGTAAATGTGAATACAGAAAAATCTGCATTTAATTGTTGTATCAATAGCCTTTAACAAGTAGACTTTTTTGAATTTAATATTTGAATGAAAACTTATAGTTTTCAAAGGTCAATATCAACTGTCATTTAATTTTTGAGGTTATAAAGATTTTGGAAAATGTTTTTTTTACCGCATTTCATTTGTCAAGGAAAGAAGGAGGTTTAAGTAAAATCTGTGGCATTATTGTTTCTATGCACAATTCTAACAAGCATGCGTATGGACTTAAATCTGGTTATTTCCGTTGAGGTGAACTGTGAGTGAAAAACACGTGGTAAGTTTTTGATATATAATATAGAATAATTGCTTTTGATGATTCTAAATCGAAAGATAGAAGATGAAACACTGTGTCTAGTATTGTTTTTAGGTTGTATTTCATTTTGTTACCCTTTTCTAGAGTTTTTTACTTTGATCATTATATGCCAGCTGATATAATAATTTTGTCATTGAAGACGTAGTACGTCGAAGACATAAAAGTATATCGAAAGATATCAAATCAATATCGAAAGATATTATTATGTAAAGGTGAATACAGAAAAATCTGTATTTAATTGTTGAATCAATAGCCTTTAACAAGAAGACTTTTTTGAATTTAATATTTGAATGAAAGCTTATAGTTTTCAAAGGTCAATATCAACTGTCATTTTAATTTGTGAGGTTATAAAGATTTTGGAAAATGTTTTTTTTACCGCATTTCATTTGTCAAGGAAAGAAGGAGGTTTAAGTAAAATCTGTGGCATTATTGTTTCTATGCACAATTATAACAAGCATGCGTATGGACTTAAATCTGGTTATTTCCGTTTAGGTGAACTGTGAGTGGGAAACACGTGGTAAGTTTTTGATATATAATATAGAATAAATGCTACTGATGATTCTAAATCGAAAGATAGAAGATGAAACACTGTGTCTAGTATTGTTTTTAGGTTGTATTTCATTTTTTTACCCGTTTCTAGAGTTTTTTACTTTGATCATTATATGCCAGTTGATATAATAATTTTGTCATTGAAGATGTAGTACGTCGAAGACATGAAAGTATATCGAAAGATATCAAATCAATATCGAAAGATATTATTATGTAAAGGTGAATACAGAAAAATCTGTATTTAATTGTTGTATCAATAGCCTATAACAAGTAGACTTTTTTGAATTTAATATTTGAATGAAAACTTATAGTTTTCAAAGGTCAATATCAACTGTCATTTAATTTTTGAGGTTATAAAGATTTTGGAAAATGTTTTTTTTACCGCATTTCATTTGTCAAGGAAAGAAGGAGGTTTAAGTAAAATCTGTGGCATTATTGTTTCTATGCACAATTCTAACAAGCATGCGTATGGACTTAAATCTGGTTATTTCCGTTGAGGTGAACTGTGAGTGGGAAACACGTGGTAAGTTTTTGATATATAATATAGAATAAATGCTACTGATGATTCTAAATCGAAAGATAGAAGATGAAACACTCTGTCTAGTATTGTTTTTAGGTTGTATTTCATTTTTTTACCCTTTTCTAGAGTTTTTTACTTTGATCATTATATGCCAGTTGATATAATAATTTTGTCATTGAAGACGTAGTACGTCGAAGACATAAAAGTATATCGAAAGATATCAAATCAATATCGAAAGATATTATTATGTAAAGGTGAATACAGAAAAATCTGTATTTAATTGTTGTATCAATAGCCTTTAACAAGTAGACTTTTTTGAATTTAATATTTGAATGAAAACTTATTGTTTTCAAAGGTCAATATCAACTGTCATTTAATTTTTGAGGTTATAAAGATTTTGGAAAATGTTTTTTTTACCGCATTTCATTTGTCAAGGAAAGAAGGAGGTTTAAGTAAAATCTGTGGCATTATTGTTTCTATGCACAATTCTAACAAGCATGCGTATGGACTTAAATCTGGTTATTTCCGTTGAGGTGAACTGTGAGTGGGAAACACGTGGTAAGTTTTTGATATATAATATAGAATAAATGCTACTGATGATTCTAAATCGAAAGATGGAAGATGAAACACTGTGTCTAGTATTGTTTTTAGGTTGTATTTCATTTTTTTTTACCCTTTTCTAAAGTTTTTTACTTTGATCATTATATGCCAGTTGCTATAATAATTTTGTCATTGAAGACCTGGTACGTCGAAGACATAAAAGTATATCGAAAGATATCAAATCAATATCGAAAGATATTATTATGTAAAGGTGAATACAGAAAAATCTGTATTTAATTGTTGTATCAATAGTCTATAACAAGTAGACTTTTTTTAATTTAATATTTGAATGAAAACTTATAGTTTTCAAAAGTCAATATCAACTGTCATTTAATTTTTGAGGTTATAAAGATTTTGGAAAATGTTTTTTTTACCGCATTTCATTTGTCAAGGAAAGAAGGAGGTTTAAGTAAAATCTGTGGCATTATTGTTTCTATGCACAATTCTAACAAGCATGCGTATGGACTCAAATCTGGTTATTTCCGTTGAGGTGAACTGTGAGTGGGAAACACGTGGTAAGTTTTTGATATATAATATAGAATAAATGCTACTGATGATTCTAAATCGAAAAATAGAAGATGAAACACTGTGTCTAGTATTGTTTTTAGGTTGTATTTCATTTTTTTTACCCTTTTCTAGAGTTTTTGACTTTGATCATTATATGCCAGTTGATATAATAATTTTGTCATTGAAGACGTAGTACGTCGAAGACATAAAAGTATATCGAAAGATATCAAATCAATATCGAAAGATATTATTATGTGAAGGTGAATACAGAAAAATCTGTATTTAATTGTTGTATCAATAGCCATTAACAAGCAGACTTTTTTGAATTTAATATTTGAATGAAAACTTATAGTTTTCAAAGGTCAATATCAACTGTCATTTAATTTTTGAGGTTATAAAGATTTTGGAAAATGTTTTTTTTACCGCATATCATTTGTCAAGGAAAGAAGGAGGTTTAAGTAAAATCTGTGGCATTATTGTTTCTATGCACAATTCTAACAAGCATGCGTATGGACTTAAATCTGGTTATTTCCGTTGAGGTGAACTGTGAGTGGGAAACACGTGGTATGTTTTTGATATATAATATAGAATAAATGCTACTGATGATTCTAAATCGAAAGATAGAAGATGAAACACTGTGTCTAGTATTGTTTTTAGGTTGTAATTCATTTTTTTTACCCTTTTCTAGAGTTTTTTACTTTGATCATTATATGCCAGTTGATATAATAATTTTGTCATTGAAGACGTTGTACGTCGAAGACATAAAAGTATATCGAAAGATATCAAATCAATATCGAAAGATATTATTACCTATGTAAAGGTGAATACAGAAAAATCTGTATTCAATTGTTGTATCAATAGCCTATAACAAGTAGACTTTTTCGAATTCAATATTTGAATGAAAACTTATAGTTTTCAAAGGTCAATATCAACTGTCATTTAATTTTTGAGGTTATAAAGATTTTGGAAAATGTTTTTTTTACCGCATTTCATTTGTCAAGGAAAGAAGGAGGTTTAAGTAAAATCTGTGGCATTATTGTTTCTATGCACAATTCTAACAAGCATGCGTATGGACTTAATTCTGGTTATTTCCGTTGAGGTGAACTGTGAGTGGGAAACACGTGGTAAGTTTTTGATATATAATATAGAATAAATGCTACTGATGATTCTAAATCGAAAGATAGAAGATGAAACACTGTGTCTAGTATTGTTTTTAGGTTGTATTTCATTTTTTTACCCTTTTCTAGAGTTTTTTACTTTGATCATTATATGCCAGTTGATATAATAATTTTGTCATTGAAGACGTAGTACGTCGAAGACATAAAAGTATATCGAAAGAAATCAAATCAATATCGAAAGATATTATTATGTAAAGGTGAATACAGAAAAATCTGTATTTAATTGTTGTATCAATAGCCTTTAACAAGTAGACTTTTTTGAATTTAATATTTGAATGAAAACTTATAGTTTTCGAAGGTCAATATCAACTGTCATTTAATTTTTGAGGTTATAAAGATTTTGGAAAATGTTTTTTTACCGCATTTCATTTGTCAAGGAAAGAAGGAGGTTTAAGTAAAATCTGTGGCATTATTGTTTCTATGCACAATTCTAACAAGCATGCGTATGGACTTAAATCTGGTTATTTCCGTTGGGGTGAACTGTGACTGGGAAACACGTGGTAAGTTTTTGATATATAATATAGAATAAATGCTACTGATGATTCTAAATCGAAAGATAGAAGATGAAACACTGTGTCTAGTATTGTTTTTAGGTTGTATTTCATTTTTTTACCCTTTTCTAGAGTTTTTTACTTTGATCATTATATGCCAGTTGATATAATAATTTTGTCATTGAAGACTTAGTACGTCGAAGACATAAAAGTATATCGAAAGATATCAAATCAATATCGAAAGATATTATTAAGTAAAGGTGAATACAGAAAAATCTGTATTTAATTGTTGTATCAATAGCCTTTAACAAGTAGACTTTTTTGAATTTAATATTTGAATGAAAACTTATAGTTTTCAAAGGTCAATATCAACTGTCATTTAATTTTTGAGGTTATAAAGATTTTGGAAAATGTTTTTTTTACCGCATTTCATTTGTCAAGGAAAGAAGGAGGTTTAAGTAAAATCTGTGGCATTATTGTTTCTATGCACAATTCTAACAAGCATGCGTATGGACTTAAATCTGGTTATTTCCGTTGAGGTGAACTGTGAGTGGGAAACACGTGGTAAGTTTTTGATATATAATGTAGAATAAATGCTACTGATGATTCTAAATCGAAAGATAGAAGATGAAACACTGTGTCTAGTATTGTTTTTAGGTTGTATTTCATTTTTTTACCCTTTTCTAGAGTTTTTTACTTTGATCATTATATGCCAGTTGATATAATAATTTTTTCATTGAAGACGTAGTACGTCGAAGACATAAAAGTATATCGAAAGATATCAAATCAATATCGAAAGATATTCTTGATTGTCTCAGTCTTTACTTGTCGGAAATTCATCTTGATGATTAAAAAGTAAAATAACTTATTTCCGCTTTATAAAGCGGAAATAAGTTATTTTACTTTTTAATCATCGAAAGATATTATTATGTAAAGGTGAATACAGAAAAATCTGTATTTAATTGTTGTATCAATAGCCTTTAACAAGTACACTTTTTTGAATTTAATATTTGAATGAAAACTTATAGTTTTCAAAGGTCAATTTCAACTGTCATTTAATTTTTGAGGTTATAAAGATTTTGGAAAATGTTTTTTTTACCGCATTTCATTTGTCATGGAAAGAAGGAGGTTTAAGTAAAATCTGTGGCATTATTGTTTCTATGCACAATTCTAACAAGCATGCGTATGGACTTAAATCTGGTTATTTCCGTTGAGGTGAACTGTGAGTGGGAAACACGTGGTAAGTTTTTGATATATAATATAGAATAAATGCTACTCATGATTCTAAATCGAAAGATAGAAGATGAAACACTGTGTCTAGTATTGTTTTTAGGTTGTATTTCATTTTTTACCCTTTTCTAGATTTTTTTACTTTGATCATTATATGCCAGTTGATATAATAATTTTTTCATTGAAGACGTAGTACGTCGAAGACATAAAAGTATATCGAAAGATATCAAATCAATATCGAAAGATATTATTATGTAAAGGTGAATACAGAAAAATCTGTATTTAATTGTTGTACCAATCATTCCTCTTCACAATCCAGAATAACGTTCCAAAAATAAAAAGTCTAACTTTCGAAACAACTGAGATACAGGGTGTTCTTCGTCAAATGACAGGTAAAGTATCTTTCGAACCAATGCTCTGATTCGACTGAAATTTTCACCAATCATTCCTCTTCACAATCCAGAATAACGTTCCAAAAATAAAAAGTCTAACTTTCGAAACAACTGAGATACAGGGTGTTCTTCGTCAAATGACAGGTATAGTATCTTTCGAACCAATGCTCTGATTCGACTGAAATTTTCACCAATCATTCCTCTTCACAATCCAGAATAACGTTCCAAAAATAAAAGTCTAACTTTCGAAACAACTGAGATACAGGGTGTTCTTCGTCAAATGACAGGTATAGTATCTTTCGAACCAATGCTCTGATTCGACTGAAATTTTCACCAATCATTCCTCTTCACAATCCAGAATAACGTTCCAAAAATAAAAAGTCTTACTTTCGAAACAACTGAGATACAGGGTGTTCTTCGTCAAATGACAGGTATAGTATCTTTCGAACCAATGCTCTGATTCGACTGAAATTTTCACCAATCATTCCTCTCCACAATCCAGAATAACGATTCAAAAATAAAAAGTCTAACATTCGAAACAACTGAGATACAGGGTGTTCTTCGTCAAATGACCTGTATAGTATCGCTCGAACCAATGCTCTGATTCGACTGAAATTTTCACCAATCATTCCTCTTCACAATCCAGAATAACGTTCCAAAAATAAAAAGTCTAACTTTCGAAACAACTGAGATACAGGGTGTTCTTCGTCAAATGACAGGTATAGTATCTTTCGAACCAATGCTCTGATTCGACTGAAATTTTCACCAATCATTCCTCTTCACAATCCAGAATAACGATTCAAAAATAAAAAGTCTAACATTCGAAACAACTGAGATACAGGGTGTTCTTCGTCAAATGACAGGTATAGTATCTTTCGAACCAATGCTCTGATTCGACTGAAATTTTCAGCAATCATTCCTCTGCACAATCCAGAATAACGTTCTAAAAATAAAAAGTCTAACATTCGAAACAACTGAGATACAGGGTGTTCTTCGTCAAATGACAGGTATAGTATCTTTCGAACCAATGCTCTGATTCGACTGAAATTTTCACCAATCATTCCTCTTCACAATCCAGAATAACATTCCAAAAATAAAAAGTCTAACTTTCGAAACAACTGAGATACAGGGTGTTCTTCGTCAAATGACAGGTATAGTATCTTTCGAACCAATGCTCTGATTCGACTGAAATTTTCACCAATCATTCCTCTTCACAATCCAGAATAACGTTCCAAAAATAAAAAGTCTAACTTTCGAAACAACTGAGATACAGGGTGTTCTTCGTCAAATGACAGGTATAGTATCTTTCGAACCAATGCTCTGATTCGACTGAAATTTTCACCAATCATTCCTCTTCACAATCCAGAATAACGTTTCAAAAATAAAAAGTCTAACATTCGAAACAACTGAGATACAGGGTGTTCTTCGTCAAATGACAGGTATAGTATCTTTCGAACCAATGCTCTGATTCGACTGAAATTTTCACCAATCATTCCTCTTCACAATCCAGAATAACGTTCCAAAAATAAAAAGTCTTACTTTCGAAACAACTGAGATACAGGGTGTTCTTCGTCAAATGACAGGTATAGTATCTTTCGAACCAATGCTCTGATTCGACTGAAATTTTCACCAATCATTCCTCTCCACAATCCAGAATAACGATTCAAAAATAAAAAGTCTAACATTCGAAACAACTGAGATACAGGGTGTTCTTCGTCAAATGACCTGTATAGTATCGCTCGAACCAATGCTCTGATTCGACTGAAATTTTCACCAATCATTCCTCTTCACAATCCAGAATAACGTTCCAAAAATAAAAAGTCTAACTTTCGAAACAACTGAGATACAGGGTGGTCTTCGTCAAATGACAGGTATAGTATCTTTCGAACCAATGCTCTGATTCGACTGAAATTTTCACCAATCATTCCTCTTCACAATCCAGAATAACGATTCAAAAATAAAAAGTCTAACATTCGAAACAACTGAGATACAGGGTGTTCTTCGTCAAATGACAGGTATAGTATCTTTCGAACCAATGCTCTGATTCGACTGAAATTTTCAGCAATCATTCCTCTGCACAATCCAGAATAACGTTCTAAAAATAAAAAGTCTAACATTCGAAACAACTGAGATACAGGGTGTTCTTCGTCAAATGACAGGTATAGTATCTTTCGAACCAATGCTCTGATTCGACTGAAATTTTCACCAATCATTCCTCTTCACAATCCAGAATAACATTCCAAAAATAAAAAGTCTAACTTTCGAAACAACTGAGATACAGGGTGTTCTTCGTCAAATGACAGGTATAGTATCTTTCGAACCAATGCTCTGATTCGACTGAAATTTTCACCAATCATTCCTCTTCACAATCCAGAATAACGTTCCAAAAATAAAAAGTCTAACTTTCGAAACAACTGAGATACAGGGTGTTCTTCGTCAAATGACAGGTATAGTATCTTTCGAACCAATGCTCTGATTCGACTGAAATTTTCACCAATCATTCCTCTTCACAATCCAGAATAACGTTTCAAAAATAAAAAGTCTAACATTCGAAACAACTGAGATACAGGGTGTTCTTCGTCAAATGACAGGTATAGTATCTTTCGAACCAATGCTCTGATTCGACTGAAATTTTCACCAATCATTCCTCTTCACAATCCAGAATAACTTTCCAAAAATAAAAAGTCTAACTTTCGAAACAACTGAGATACAGGGTGTTCTTCGTCAAATGACAGGTATAGTATCTTTCGAACCAATGCTCTGATTCGACTGAAATTTTCACCAATCATTCCTCTTCACAATCCAGAATAACGTTCCAAAAATAAGAAGTCTAACTTTCGAAACAACTGAGATACAGGGTGTTCTTCGTCAAATGACAGGTATAGTATCTTTCGAACCAATGCTCTGATTCGACTGAAATTTTCACCAATTATTCCTCTTCACAATCCAGAATAACGTTTCAAAAATAAAAAGTCTTACATTCGAAACAACTGAGATACAGGGTGTTCTTCGTCAAATGACAGGTATAGTATCTTTCGAACCAATGCTCTGATTCGACTGAAATTTTCACCAATCATTCCTCTTCACAATCCAGAATAAAGTTCCAAAAATAAAAAGTCTAACATTCGAAACAACTGAGATACAGGGTGTTCTTCGTCAAATGACAGGTATAGTATCTTTCGAACCAATGCTCTGATTCGACTGAAATTTTCACCAATCATTCCTCTTCACAATCCAGAATAACGTTTCAAAAATAAAAAGTCTTACATTCGAAACAACTGAGATACAGGGTGTTCTTCGTCAAATGACAGGTATAGTATCTTTCGAACCAATGCTCTGATTCGACTGAAATTTTCACCAATCATTCCTCCTCACATTCCAGAATAACGTTACAAAAATAAGAAGTCTAACTTTCGAAACAACTGAGATACAGGGTGTTCTTCGTCAAATGACAGGTATAGTATCTTTCGAACCAATGCTCTGATTCGACTGAAATTTTCACCAATCATTCCTCTTCACAATCCAGAATAACGTTCCAAAAATAAAAAGTCTTACATTCGAAACAACTGAGATACAGGGTGTTCTTCGTCAAATGACAGGTATAATATCTTTCGAACCAATGCTCTGATTCGACTGAAATTTTCACCAATCATTCCTCTTCACAATCCAGAATAACTATTCAAAAATAAAAAGTCTAACTTTCGAAACAACTGAGATACAGGGTGTTCTTCGTCAAATGACAGGTATAGTATCTTTCGAACCAATGCTCTGATTCGACTGAAATTTTCACCAATCATTCCTCTTCACAATCCAGGATAACGTTCCAAAAATAAAAAGTCTAACTTTCGAAACAACATTCCTCTTCACAATCCAGAATAACGTTTCAAAAATAAAAAGTCTAACATTCGAAACAACTGAGATACAGGGTGTTCTTCGTCAAATGACAGGTATAGTATCTTTCGAACCAATGCTCTGATTCGACTGAAATTTTCACCAATCATTCCTCTTCACAATGCAGAATAACGTTCCAAAAACAAAAAGTCTAACTTTCGGAACAACTGAGATACAGGGTGTTCTTCGTCAAATGACAGGTATAGTATCTTTCGAACCAATGCTCTGATTCGACTGAAATTTTCACCAATCATTCCTCTTCACAATCCAGAATACATTTCAAAAATAAAAACTCTATTATTCGAAACAACTGAGATACAGGGTGTTCTTCGTCAAATGACAGGTATAGTATCTTTCGAACCAATGCTCTGATTCGATTGAAATTTTCACCAATAATTCCTCTTCACAATCCAGAATAAAGTTCCAAAAATAAAAAGTCTAACTTTCGAAACAACTGAGATACAGGGTGTTCTTCGTCAAATGACAGGTATAGTATCTTTCGAACCAATGCTCTGATTCGACTGAAATTTTCACCAATCATTCCTCTTCACAATCCAGAATAACGTTTCAAAAATAAAAAGTCTAACATTCGAAACAACTGAGATACAGGGTGTTCTTCGTCAAATGACAGGTATAGTATCTTTTGAACCAATGCTCTGATTCGACTGAAATTTTCACCAATCATTCCTCTTCACAATCCAGAATAACGTTCCAAAAATAAAAAGTCTAACTTTCGAAACAACTGAGATACAGGGTGTTCTTCGTCAAATGACAGTTATAGTATCTTTCGAACCAATGCTCTGATTCGACTGAAATTTTCACCAATCATTTCTCCTCACATTCCAGAATAACGTTCCAAAACTAAAAAGTCTAACTTTCGAAACAACTGAGATACAGGGTGTTCTTCGTCAAATGACAGGTATAGTATCTTTCGAACCAATGCTCTGATTCGACTGAAATTTTCACCAATCATTCCTCTTCACAATCCAGAATAACGTTCCAAAAATAAAAAGTCTAACTTTCGAAACAACTGAGATACAGGGTGTTCTTCGTCAAATGACAGGTATTGTATCTTTCGAACCAATGCTCTGATTCGACTGAAATTTTCACCAATCATTCCTCTTCACAATCCAGAATAACGATTCAAAAATAAAAATTTTAACATTCGAAACAACTGAGATACAGGGTGTTCTTCGTCAAATGACAGGTATAGTATCTCTCGAACCAATGCTCTGATTCGACTGAAATTTTCACCAATCATTCCTCTTCACAATCCAGAATAACGTTCCAAAAATAAAAAGTCTAACTTTCGAAACAACTGAGATACAGGGTGTTCTTCGTCAAATGACAGGTATAGTATCTTTCGAACCAATGCTCTGATTCGACTGAAATTTTCACCAATCATTCCTCTTCACAATCCAGAATAACGTTCCAAAAATAAAAAGTCTTACTTTCGAAACAACTGAGATACAGGGTGTTCTTCGTCAAATGACAGGTATAGTATCTTTCGAACGAATGCTCTGATTCGACTGAAATTTTCACCAATCATTCCTCTTCACAATCCAGAATAACGTTCCAAAAATAAAAAGTCCTACTTCCGAAACAACTGAGATACAGGGTGTTCTTTGTCAAATGACAGGAATAGTATCTTTCGAACCAATGCTCTGATTCGACTGAAATTTTCACCAATCATTCCTCTTCACAATCCAGAATAACGTTCCAAAAATAAAAAGTCTAACTTTCGAAACAACTGAGATACAGGGTGTTCTTCGTCAAATGACAGGTATAGTATCTTTCGGACCAATGCTCTGATTCGACTGAAATTTTCACCAATCATTCCTCTTCACAATCCAGAATAACGTTCCAAAAATGGAAAGTCTAACTTTCGAAACAACTGAGATACAAGGTGTTCTTCGTCAAATGACAGGTATAGTATCTTTCGAACCAATGCTCTGATTCGACTGAAATTTTCACCAATCATTCCTCTTCACAATCCAGAATAACGTTCCAAAAATAAAAAGTATAACTTTCGAAACAACTGAGATACAGGGTGTTCTTCGTCAAATGACAGGTATAGTATCTTTCGAACCAATGCTCTGATTCGACTGAAATTTTCACCAATCATTCCTCTTCACAATCCAGAAAAACGTTCCAAAAATAAAAAGTCTAACTTTCGAAACAACTGAGATACAGGGTGTTCTTCGTCAAATGACAGGTATAGTATCTTTCGAAACAATGCTCTGATTCGACTGAAATTTTCACCAATCATTCCTCTTCACAATCCAGAATAACGTTCCAAAAATAAAAAGTCTAACTTTCGAAACAACTGAGATACAGGGTGTTCTTCGTCAAATGACAGGTATAGTATCTTTCGAACCAATGCTCTGATTCGACTGAAATTTTCACCAATCATTCCTCTTCACAATCCAGAATAACGTTCCAAAAATAAAATGTCTAACATTCGAAACAACTGAGATACAGGGTGTTCTTCGTCAATTGACAGGTATAGTATCTTTCGAACCAATGCTCTGATTCGACTGAAATTTTCACCAATCATTCCTCTTCACAATCCAGAATAACGTTTCAAAAATAAAAAGTCTAACATTCGAAACAAGTGAGATACAGGGTGTTCTTCGTCAAATGACAGGTATAGTATCTTTCGAACCAATGCTCTGATTCGACTGGAATTTTCACCCATCATTCCTCTTCACAATCCAGAATAACGTTCCAAAAATAGAAAGTCTAACTTCCGAAACAACTGAGATACAGGGTGTTCTTCGTCAAATGACAGGTATAGTATCTTTCGAACCAATGCTCTGATTCGACTGAAATTTTCACCAATCATTCCTCTTCACAATCCAGAATAACGTTCCGAAACTAAAAAGTCTAACTTTCGAAACAACTGAGATACAGGGTGTTCTTCGTCAAATGACAGGTATAGTATCTTTCGAACCAATGCTCTGATTCGACTGATATTTTCACCAATCATTCCTCTTCACAATCCAGAATAACGATTCAAAAATAAAAAGTCTAACATTCGAAACAACTGAGATACAGGGTGTTCTTCGTCAAATGACAGGTATAGTATCTTTCGAACCAATGCTCTGATTCGACTGAAATTTTCACCAATCATTCCTCTCCACAATCCAGAATAACGTTCCAAAAATATAAAGTCTAACTTTCGAAACAACTGAGATACAGGGTGTTCTTCGTCAAATGACAGGTATAGTATCTTTCGAACCAATGCTCTGATTCGACTGAAATTTTCACCACTCATTCCTCTTCACAATCCAGAATGACATTCCAAAAATAAAAAGTCTAACTTTCGAAACAACTGAGATACAGGGTGTTCTTCGTCAAATGACAGGTATAGTATCTTTCGAACCAATGCTCTGATTCGACTGAAATTTTCACCAATCATTCCTCTTCACAATCCAGAATAACGATTCAAAAATAAAAAGTCTAACATTCGAAACAACTGAGATACAGGGTGTTCTTCGTCAAATGACAGGTATAGTATCTTTCGAACCAATGCTCTGATTCGACTGAAATTTTCACCAATCGTTCCTCTTCACAATCCAGAATAACGTTCCAAAAATAAAAAGTCTAACTTTCGAAACAACTGAGATACAGGGTGTTCTTCGTCAAATGACAGGTATAGTATCTTTCGGACCAATGCTCTGATTCGACTGAAATTTTCACCAATCATTCCTCTTCACAATCCAGAATAACGTTTCAAAAATGGAAAGTCTAACTTTCGAAACAACTGAGATACAGGGTGTTCTTCGTCAAATGACAGGTATAGTATCTTTCGAACCAATGCTCTGATTCGAATGAAATTTTCACCAATCATTCCTCTTCACAATCCAGAATAACGTTCCAAAAATAAAAAGTCTAACTTTCGAAACAACTGAGATACATGGTGTTCTTCGTCAAATGACAGGTATAGTATCTTTCGAACCATTGCTCTGATTCGACTGAAATTTTCACCAATCATTCTTCTTCACAATCCAGAATAACGTTCCAAAAATGGAAAGTCTAACTTTCGAAACAACTGAGATACAGGGTGTTCTTCGTCAAATGACAGGTATAGTATCTTTCGAACCAATGCTCTGATTCGACTGAAATTTTCACCAATCATTCCTCTTCACAATCCAGAATAACGTTCCAAAAATAAAATGTCTAACATTCGAAACAACTGAGATACAGGGTGTTCTTCGTCAATTGACAGGTATAGTATCTTTCGAACCAATGCTCTGATTCGACTGAAATTTTCACCAATCATTCCTCTTCACAATCCAGAATAACGTTTCAAAAATAAAAAGTCTAACATTCGAAACAAGTGAGATACAGGGTGTTCTTCGTCAAATGACAGGTATAGTATCTTTCGAACCAATGCTCTGATTCGACTGGAATTTTCACCCATCATTCCTCTTCACAATCCAGAATAACGTTCCAAAAATAGAAAGTCTAACTTCCGAAACAACTGAGATACAGGGTGTTCTTCGTCAAATGACAGGTATAGTATCTTTCGAACCAATGCTCTGATTCGACTGAAATTTTCACCAATCATTCCTCTTCACAATCCAGAATAACGTTCCGAAACTAAAAAGTCTAACTTTCGAAACAACTGAGATACAGGGTGTTCTTCGTCAAATGACAGGTATAGTATCTTTCGAACCAATGCTCTGATTCGACTGATATTTTCACCAATCATTCCTCTTCACAATCCAGAATAACGATTCAAAAATAAAAAGTCTAACATTCGAAACAACTGAGATACAGGGTGTTCTTCGTCAAATGACAGGTATAGTATCTTTCGAACCAATGCTCTGATTCGACTGAAATTTTCACCAATCATTCCTCTCCACAATCCAGAATAACGTTCCAAAAATATAAAGTCTAACTTTCGAAACAACTGAGATACAGGGTGTTCTTCGTCAAATGACAGGTATAGTATCTTTCGAACCAATGCTCTGATTCGACTGAAATTTTCACCACTCATTCCTCTTCACAATCCAGAATGACATTCCAAAAATAAAAAGTCTAACTTTCGAAACAACTGAGATACAGGGTGTTCTTCGTCAAATGACAGGTATAGTATCTTTCGAACCAATGCTCTGATTCGACTGAAATTTTCACCAATCATTCCTCTTCACAATCCAGAATAACGATTCAAAAATAAAAAGTCTAACATTCGAAACAACTGAGATACAGGGTGTTCTTCGTCAAATGACAGGTATAGTATCTTTCGAACCAATGCTCTGATTCGACTGAAATTTTCACCAATCGTTCCTCTTCACAATCCAGAATAACGTTCCAAAAATAAAAAGTCTAACTTTCGAAACAACTGAGATACAGGGTGTTCTTCGTCAAATGACAGGTATAGTATCTTTCGGACCAATGCTCTGATTCGACTGAAATTTTCACCAATCATTCCTCTTCACAATCCAGAATAACGTTTCAAAAATGGAAAGTCTAACTTTCGAAACAACTGAGATACAGGGTGTTCTTCGTCAAATGACAGGTATAGTATCTTTCGAACCAATGCTCTGATTCGAATGAAATTTTCACCAATCATTCCTCTTCACAATCCAGAATAACGTTCCAAAAATAAAAAGTCTAACTTTCGAAACAACTGAGATACATGGTGTTCTTCGTCAAATGACAGGTATAGTATCTTTCGAACCATTGCTCTGATTCGACTGAAATTTTCACCAATCATTCTTCTTCACAATCCAGAATAACGTTCCAAAAATGGAAAGTCTAACTTTCGAAACAACTGAGATACAGGGTGTTCTTCGTCAAATGACAGGTATAGTATCTTTCGAACCAATGCTCTGATTCGACTGAAATTTTCACCAATCATTCCACTTCACAATCCAGAATAACGTTCCAAAAATAAAAAGTCTAACTTTCGAAACAACTGAGATACAGGGTGTTCTTCGTCAAATGACAGGTATAGTATCTTTCGAACCAATGCTCTGATTCGACTGAAATTTTCACCAATCATTCCTCTTCACAATCCAGAATAACGTTCCAAAAATAAAAAGTCTAACTTTCGAAACAACTGAGATACAGGGTGTTCTTCGTCAAATGACAGGTATTGTATCTTTCGAACCAATGCTCTGATTCGACTGAAATTTTCACCAATCATTCCTCTTCACAATCCAGAATAACGATTCAAAAATAAAAAGTTTAACATTCGAAACAACTGAGATACAGGGTGTTCTTCGTCAAATGACAGGTATAGTATCTCTCGAACCAATGCTCTGATTCGACTGAAATTTTCACCAATCATTCCTCTTCACAATCCAGAATAACGTTCCAAAAATAAAAAGTCTAACTTTCGAAACAACTGAGATACAGGGTGTTCTTCGTCAAATGACAGGTATAGTATCTTTCGAACCAATGCTCTGATTCGACTGAAATTTTCAACAATCATTCCTCTTCACAATCCAGAATAACGTTCCAAAAATAAAAAGTCTTACTTTCGAAACAACTGAGATACAGGGTGTTCTTCGTCAAATGTCAGGTATAGTATCTTTCGAACGAACGCTCTGATTCGACTGAAATTTTCACCAATCATTCCTCTTCACAATCCAGAATAACGTTCCAAAAATAAAAAGTCCTACTGCCGAAACAACTGAGATACAGGGTGTTCTTTGTCAAATGACAGGAATAGTATCTTTCGAACCAATGCTCTGATTCGACTGAAATTTTCACCAATCATTCCTCTTCACAATCCAGAATAACGTTCCAAAAATAAAAAGTCTAACTTTCGAAACAACTGAGATACAGGGTGTTCTTCGTCAAATGACAGGTATAGTATCTTTCGGACCAATGCTCTGATTCGACTGAAATTTTCACCAATCATTCCTCTTCACAATCCAGAATAACGTTCCAAAAATGGAAAGTCTAACTTTCGAAACAACTGAGATACAGGGTGTTCTTCGTCAAATGACAGGTATAGTATCTTTCGAACCAATGCTCTGATTCGACTGAAATTTTCACCAATCATTCCTCTTCACAATCCAGAATAACGTTCCAAAAATAAAAAGTCTAACTTTCGAAACAACTGAGATACAGGGTGTTCTTCGTCAAATGACAGGTATAGTATCTTTCGAACCAATGCTCTGATTCGACTGAAATTTTCACCAATCATTCCTCTTCACAATCCAGAAAAACGTTCCAAAAATAAAAAGTCTAACTTTCGAAACAACTGAGATACAGGGTGTTCTTCGTCAAATGACAGGTATAGTATCTTTCGAACCAATGCTCTGATTCGACTGAAATTTTCACCAATCATTCCTCTTCACAATCCAGAATAACGTTCCAAAAATAAAAAGTCTAACTTTCGAAACAACCGAGATACAGGGTGTTCTTCGTCAAATGACAGGTATAGTATCTTTCGAACCAATGCTCTGATTCGACTGAAATTTTCACCAATCATTCCTCTTCACAATCCAGAATAACGTTCCAAAAATAAAATGTCTAACATTCGAAACAACTGAGATACAGGGTGTTCTTCGTCAATTGACAGGTATAGTATCTTTCGAACCAATGCTCTGATTCGACTGAAATTTTCACCAATCATTCCTCTTCACAATCCAGAATAACGTTTCAAAAATAAAAAGTCTAACATTCGAAACAAGTGAGATACAGGGTGTTTTTCGTCAAATGACAGGTATAGTATCTTTCGAACCAATGCTCTGATTCGACTGGAATTTTCACCAATCATTCCTCTTCACAATCCAGAATAACGTTCCAAAAATAGAAAGTCTAACTTTCGAAACAACTGAGATACAGGGTGTTCTCCGTCAAATGACAGGTATAGTATCTTTCGAACCAATGCTCTGATTCGACTGAAATTTTCACCAATCATTCCTCTTCACAATTCAGAATAACGTTCCAAAACTAAAAAGTCTAACTTTCGAAACAACTGAGATACAGGGTGTTCTTCGTCAAATGACAGGTATAGTATCTTTCGAACCAATGCTCTGATTCGACTGATATTTTCACCAATCATTCCTCTTCACAATCCAGAATAACGATTCAAAAATAAAAAGTCTAACATTCGAAACAACTGAGATACAGGGTGTTCTTCGTCAAATGACAGGTATAGTATCTTTCGAACCAATGCTCTGATTCGACTGAAATTTTCACCAATCATTCCTCTCCACAATCCAGAATAACGTTCCAAAAATAAAAAGTCTAACTTTCGAAACAACTGAGATACAGGGTGTTCTTCGTCAAATGACAGGTATAGTATCTTACGAACCAATGCTCTGATTCGACTGAAATTTTCACCACTCATTCCTCTTCACAATCCAGAATGACATTCCAAAAATAAAAAGTCTAACTTTCGAAACAACTGAGATACAGGGTGTTCTTCGTCAAATGACAGGTATAGTATCTTTCGAACCAATGCTCTGATTCGACTGAAATTTTCACCAATCATTCCTCTTCACAATCCAGAATAACGATTCAAAAATAAAAAGTCTAACATTCGAAACAACTGAGATACAGGGTGTTCTTCGTCAAATGACAGGTATAGTATCTTTCGAACCAATGCTCTGATTCGACTGAAATTTTCACCAATCATTCCTCTTCACAATCCAGAATAACGATTCAAAAATAAAAAGTCTAACATTCGAAACAACTGAGATACAGGGTGTTCTTCGTCAAATGACAGGTATAGTATCTTTCGAACCAATGCTCTGATTCGACTGAAATTTTCACCAATCATTCCTCTTCACAATCCAGAATAACGTTCCAAAAATAAAAAGTCCTACTTCCGAAACAACTGAGATACAGGGTGTTCTTTGTCAAATGACAGGTATAGTATCTTTCGAACCAATGCTCTGATTCGACTGAAATTTTCACCAATCGTTCCTCTTCACAATCCAGAATAACGTTCCAAAAATAAAAAGTCTAACTTTCGAAACAACTGAGATACAGGGTGTTCTTCGTCAAATGACAGGTATAGTATCTTTCGGACCAATGCTCTGATTCGACTGAAATTTTCACCAATCATTCCTCTTCACAATCCAGAATAACGTTTCAAAAATGGAAAGTCTAACTTTCGAAACAACTGAGATACAGGGTGTTCTTCGTCAAATGACAGGTATAGTATCTTTCGAACCAATGCTCTGATTCGAATGAAATTTTCACCAATCATTCCTCTTCACAATCCAGAATAACGTTCCAAAAATAAAAAGTCTAACTTTCGAAACAACTGAGATACAGGGTGTTCTTCGTCAAATGACAGGTATAGTATCTTTCGAACCATTGCTCTGATTCGACTGAAATTTTCACCAATCATTCTTCTTCACAATCCAGAATAACGTTCCAAAAATGGAAAGTCTAACTTTCGAAACAACTGAGATACAGGGTGTTCTTCGTCAAATGACAGGTATAGTATCTTTCGAACCAATGCTCTGATTCGACTGAAATTTTCTCCAATCATTCCACTTCACAATCCAGAATAACGTTCCAAAAATAAAAAGTCTAACTTTCGAAACAACTGAGATACAGGGTGTTCTTCGTCAAATGACAGGTATAGTATCTTTCGAACCAATGCTCTGATTCGACTGAAATTTTCGCCAATCATTCCTCTTCTCAATCCAAAATAAAATTCCAAAAATAAAAAGTCTAACTTTCGAAACAACTGAGATACAGGGTGTTCTTCGTCAAATGACAGGTATAGTATCTTTCGAACCAATGCTCTGATTCGACTGAAATTTTCACCAATCATTCCTCTTCACAATCCAGAATAACGTTCCAAAAATAAAAAGTCTAACTTTCGAAACAACTGAGATACAGGGTGTTCTTCGTCAAATGACAGGTATAGTATCTTTCGAACCAATGCTCTGATTGGACTGAAATTTTCACCAATCATTCCTCTTCACAATCCAGAATAACGTTCCAAAAATAAAATGTCTAACATTCGAAACAACTGAGATACAGGGTCTTCTTCGTCAAATGACAGGTATAGTATCTTTCGAACCAATGCTCTGATTCGACTGAAATTTTCACCAATCATTCCTCTTCACAATCCAGAATAACGTTTCAAAAATAAAAAGTCTAACATTCGAAACAACTGAGATACAGGGTGTTCTTCGTCAAATGAGAGGTATAGTATCTTTCGAACCAATGCTCTGATTCGACTGAAATTTTCACCAAACATTCCTCTTCACAATCCAGAATAACGTTTCAAAAATAAAAAGTCTTACATTCGAAACAACTGAGATACAGGGTGTTCTTCGTCAAATGACAGGTATAGTATCTCTCGAACCAATGCTCTGATTCGACTGAAATTTTCACCAATCATTTCTCTTCACAATCCAGAATAACGTTCCAAAAATAAAAAGTCTTACTTTCGAAACAACTGAGATACAGGGTGTTCTTCGTCAAATGACAGGTATAGTATCTTTCGAACCAATGCTCTGATTCGACTGAAATTTTCACCAATCATTCCTCTTCACAATCCAGAAAAACGTTCCAAAAATAAAAAGTCCTACTTCCGAAACAACTGAGATACAGGGTGTTCTTTGTCAAATGACAGGTATAGTATCTTTCGAACCAATGCTCTGATTCGACTGAAATTTTCACCAATCATTCCTCTTCACAATCCAGAATAACGTTCAAAAATAAAAAGTCTAACTTTCGAAACAACTGAGATACAGGGTGTTCTTCATCGAATGACAGGTATAGTATCTTTCGGACCAATGCTCTGATTCGACTGAAATTTTCACCAATCATTCCTCTTCACAATCCAGAATAACGTTCCAAAAATGGAAAGTCTAACTTTCGAAACAACTGAGATACAGGGTGTTCTTCGTCAAATGACAGGTATAGTATCTTTCGAACCAATGCTCTGATTCGACTGAAATTTTCACCAATCATTCCTCTTCACAATCCAGAAAAACGTTCCAAAAATAAAAAGTCTAACTTTCGAAACAACTGAGATACAGGGTGTTCTTCGTCAAATGACAGGTATAGTATCTTTCGAACCAATGCTCTGATTCGACTGAAATTTTCACCAATCATTCCTCTTCACAATCCAGAATAACGTTCCAAAAATAAAAAGTCTAACCTTCGAAACAACTGAGATACAGGGTGTTCTTCGTCAAATGACAGGTATAGTATCTTTCGAACCAATGCTCTGATTCGACTGAAATTTTCACCAATCATTCCTCTTCACAATCCAGAATAACGTTCCAAAAACAAAAAGTCTAACTTTCGAAACAACTGAGATACAGGGTGTTCTTCGTCAAATGACAGGTATAGTATCTTTCGAACCAATGCTCTGATTCGACTGAAATTTTCACCAATCATTCCTCTTCACAATCCAGAATAACGTTCCAAAAATAAAATGTCTAACATTCGAAACAACTGAGATACAGGGTGTTCTTCGTCAAATGACAGGTATAGTATCTTTCGAACCAATGCTCCGATTCGACTGAAATTTTCACCAATCATTCCTCTTCACAATCCAGAATAACGTTTCAAAAATAAAAAGTCTAACATTCGAAACAAGGGAGATACAGGGTGTTCTTCGTCAAATGACAGGTATAGTATCTTTCGAACCAATGCTCTGATTCGACTGGAATTTTCACCAATCATTCCTCTTCACAATCCAGAATAACGTTCCAAAAATAGAAAGTCTTACTTTCGAAACAACTGAGATACAGGGTGTTCTTCGTCTAATGACAGGTATAGTATCTTTCGAATCAATGCTCTGATTCGACTGATATTTTCACCAATCATTCCTCTTCACAATCCAGAATAACGATTCAAAAATAAAAAGTCTAACATTCGAAACAACTGAGATACAGGGTGTTCTTCGTCAAATGACAGGTATAGTATCTTTCGAACCAATGCTCTGATTCGACTGAAATTTTCACCAATCATTCCTCTCCACAATCCAGAATAACGTTCCAAAAATAAAAAGTCTAACTTTCGAAACAACTGAGATACAGGGTGTTCTTCGTCAAATGACAGGTATAGTATCTTTCGAACCAATGCTCTGATTCGACTGAAATTTTCACCACTCATTCCTCTTCACAATCCAGAATGACATTCCAAAAATAAAAAGTCTAACTTTCGAAACAACTGAGATACAGGGTGTTCTTCGTCAAATGACAGGTATAGTATCTTTCGAACCAATGCTCTGATTCGACTGAAATTTTCACCAATCATTCCTCTTCACAATCCAGAATAACGATTCAAAAATAAAAAGTCTAACATTCGAAACAACTGAGATACAGGGTGTTCTTCGTCAAATGACAGGTATAGTATCTTTCGAACCAATGCTCTGATTCGACTGAAATTTTCACCAATCATTCCTCTTCACAATCCAGAATAACGATTCAAAAATAAAAAGTCTAACATTCGAAACAACTGAGATACAGGGTGTTCTTCGTCAAATGACAGGTATAGTATCTTTCGAACCAATGCTCTGATTCGACTGAAATTTTCACCAATCATTCCTCTTCACAATCCAGAATAACGTTCCAAAAATAAAAAGTCCTACTTCCGAAACAACTGAGATACAGGGTGTTCTTTGTCAAATGACAGGTATAGTATCTTTCGAACCAATGCTCTGATTCGACTGAAATTTTCACCAATCGTTCCTCTTCACAATCCAGAATAACGTTCCAAAAATAAAAAGTCTAACTTTCGAAACAACTGAGATACAGGGTGTTCTTCGTCAAATGACAGGTATAGTATCTTTCGGACCAATGCTCTGATTCGACTGAAATTTTCACCAATCATTCCTCTTCACAATCCAGAATAACGTTTCAAAAATGGAAAGTCTAACTTTCGAAACAACTGAGATACAGGGTGTTCTTCGTCAAATGACAGGTATAGTATCTTTCGAACCAATGCTCTGATTCAAATGAAATTTTCACCAATCATTCCTCTTCACAATCCAGAATAACGTTCCAAAAATAAAAAGTCTAACTTTCGAAACAACTGAGATACAGGGTGTTCTTCGTCAAATGACAGGTATAGTATCTTTCGAACCAATGCTCTGATTCGACTGAAATTTTCACCAATCATTCTTCTTCACAATCCAGAATAACGTTCCAAAAATGGAAAGTCTAACTTTCGAAACAACTGAGATACAGGGTGTTCTTCGTCAAATGACAGGTATAGTATCTTTCGAACCAATGCTCTGATTCGACTGAAATTTTCACCAATCATTCCACTTCACAATCCAGAATAACGTTCCAAAAATAAAAAGTCTAACTTTCGAAACAACTGAGATACAGGGTGTTCTTCGTCAAATGACAGGTATAGTATCTTTCGAACCAATGCTCTGATTCGACTGAAATTTTCACCAATCATTCCTCTTCTCAATCCAAAATAAAATTCCAAAAATAAAAAGTCTTACTTTCGAAACAACTGAGATACAGGGTGTTCTTCGTCAAATGACAGGTATAGTATCTTTCGAACCAATGCTCTGATTCGACTGAAATTTTCACCAATCATTCCTCTTCACAATCCAGAATAACGTTCCAAAAATAAAATGTCTAACATTCGAAACAACTGAGATACAGGGTCTTCTTCGTCAAATGACAGGTATAGTATCTTTCGAACCAATGCTCTGATTCGACTGAAATTTTCACCAATCATTCCTCTTCACAATCCAGAATAACGTTTCAAAAATAAAAAGTCTAACATTCGAAACAACTGAGATACAGGGTGTTCTTCGTCAAATGAGAGGTATAGTATCTTTCGAACCAATGCTCTGATTCGACTGAAATTTTCACCAAACATTCCTCTTCACAATCCAGAATAACGTTTCAAAAATAAAAAGTCTTACATTCGAAACAACTGAGATACAGGGTGTTCTTCGTCAAATGACAGGTATAGTATCTCTCGAACCAATGCTCTGATTCGACTGAAATTTTCACCAATCATTTCTCTTCACAATCCAGAATAACGTTCCAAAAATAAAAAGTCTTACTTTCGAAACAACTGAGATACAGGGTGTTCTTCGTCAAATGACAGGTATAGTATCTTTCGAACCAATGCTCTGATTCGACTGAAATTTTCACCAATCATTCCTCTTCACAATCCAGAAAAACGTTCCAAAAATAAAAAGTCCTACTTCCGAAACAACTGAGATACAGGGTGTTCTTTGTCAAATGACAGGTATAGTATCTTTCGAACCAATGCTCTGATTCGACTGAAATTTTCACCAATCATTCCTCTTCACAATCCAGAATAACGTTCGAAAATAAAAAGTCTAACTTTCGAAACAACTGAGATACAGGGTGTTCTTCATCGAATGACAGGTATAGTATCTTTCGAACCAATGCTCTGATTCGACTGAAATTTTCACCAATCATTCCTCTTCACAATCCAGAATAACGTTCCAAAAATGGAAAGTCTAACTTTCGAAACAACTGAGATACAGGGTGTTCTTCGTCAAATGACAGGTATAGTATCTTTCGAACCAATGCTCTGATTCGACTGAAATTTTCACCAATCATTCCTCTTCACAATCCAGAAAAACGTTCCAAAAATAAAAAGTCTAACTTTCGAAACAACTGAGATACAGGGTGTTCTTCGTCAAATGACAGGTATAGTATCTTTCGAACCAATGCTCTGATTCGACTGAAATTTTCACCAATCATTCCTCTTCACAATCCAGAATAACGTTCCAAAAATAAAAAGTCTAACCTTCGAAACAACTGAGATACAGGGTGTTCTTCGTCAAATGACAGGTATAGTATCTTTCGAACCAATGCTCTGATTCGACTGAAATTTTCACCAATCATTCCTCTTCACAATCCAGAATAACGTTCCAAAAACAAAAAGTCTAACTTTCGAAACAACTGAGATACAGGGTGTTCTTCGTCAAATGACAGGTATAGTATCTTTCGAACCAATGCTCTGATTCGACTGAAATTTTCACCAATCATTCCTCTTCACAATCCAGAATAA
Source organism: Myrrha octodecimguttata (assembly GCA_958510865.1). Lineage (NCBI taxonomy): Eukaryota > Metazoa > Arthropoda > Insecta > Coleoptera > Coccinellidae > Myrrha > Myrrha octodecimguttata. Next base: position 21,219,502 of record OY294060.1, read on the forward strand.
CGTTCCAAAAATAAAATGTCTAACATTCGAAACAACTGAGATACAGGGTGTTCTTCGTCAAATGACAGGTATAGTATCTTTCGAACCAATGCTCCGATTCGACTGAAATTTTCACCAATCATTCCTCTTCACAATCCAGAATAACGTTTCAAAAATAAAAAGTCTAACATTCGAAACAAGTGAGATACAGGGTGTTCTTCGTCAAATGACAGGTATAGTATCTTTCGAACCAATGCTCTGATTCGACTGAAATTTTCACCAATCATTCCTCTCCAAAATCCAGAATAACGTTCCAAAAATAAAAAGTCTAACTTTCGAAACAACTGAGATACAGGGTGTTCTTCGTCAAATGACAGGTATAGTATCTTTCGAACCAATGCTCCGATTCGACTGAAGTTTTCACCAATCATTCCTCTTCACAATCCAGAATAACGTTCCAAAAATAAAATGTCTAACTTTCGAAACAACTGAGATACAGGGTGTTCTTCGTCTAATGACAGGTATAGTATCTTTCGAACCAATGCTCTGATTCGACTGAAATTTTCACCAATCATTCCTCTCCAAAATCCAGAATAACGTTCCAAAAATAAAAAGTCTAACTTTCGAAACAACTGAGATACAGGGTGTTCTTCGTCAAATGACAGGTATAGTATCTTTCGAACCAATGCTCTGATTCGACTGAAATTTTCACCAATCATTCCTCTTCACAATCCAGAATAACATTCCAAAAATAAAAAGTCTAACTTTCGAAACAACTGAGATACAGGGTGTTCTTCGTCAAATGACAGGTATAGTATCTTTCGAACCAATGCTCTGATTCGACTGAAATTTCCACCAATCATTCCTCTTCACAATCCAGAATAACGATTCAAAAATAAAAAGTCTAACATTCGAAACAACTGAGATACAGGGTGTTCTTCGTCAAATGACAGGTATAGTATCTTTCGAACCAATACTCTGATTCGACTGAAATTTTCACCAATCATTCCTCTTCACAATCCAGAATAACGATTCAAAAATAAAAAGTCTAACATTCGAAACAACTGAGATACAGGGTGTTCTTCGTCAAATGACAGGTATAGTATCTTTCGAACCAATGCTCTGATTCGACTGAAATTTTCACCAATCATTCCTCTTCACAATCCAGAATAACGTTCCAAAAATAAAAAGTCTAACATTCGAAACAACTGAGATACAGGGTGTTCTTCGTCAAATGACAGGTATAGTATCTTTCGAACCAATGCTCTGATTCGACTGAAATTTTCACCAATCATTCCTCTTCACAATCCAGAATAACGTTCCAAAAATAAAAAGTCTAACTTTCGAAACGACTGAGATACAGGGTGTTCTTCGTCAAATGACAGGTATAGTATCTTTCGAACCAATGCTCTGATTCGACTGAAATTTTCACCAATCATTCCTCTTCACAATCCAGAATAACGTTCCAAAAATAAAAAGTCTAACTTTCGAAACAACTGAGATACAGGGTGTTCTTCGTCAAATGACAGGTATAGTATCTTTCGAACCAATGCTCTGATTCGACTGAAATTTTCACCAATCTTTCCTCATCACAATCCAGAATAACGTTTCAAAAACAAAAAGTCTAACATTCGAAACAACTGAGATACAGGGTGTTCTTCGTCGAATGACAGGTATAGTATCTTTCGAACCAATGCTCTGATTCGACTGAAATTTTCACCAATCATTCCTCTTCACAATCCAGAATAACGTTCCAAAAATAAAAAGTCTAACTTTCGAAACAACTGAGATACAGGGTGTTCTTCGTCAAATGACAGGTATAGTATCTTTCGAACCAATGCTCTGATTCGACTGAAATTTTCACCAATCATTCCTCTTCACAATCCAGAATAACGTTCCAAAAATAAAAAGTCCTACTTTCGAAACAACTGAGATACAGGGTGTTCTTCGTCAAATGACAGGTATAGTATCTTTCGAACCAATGCTCTGATTCGACTGAAATTTTCACCAATCATTCCTCTTCACAATCCAGAATAACGTTCCAAAAATAAAAAGTCTAACTCTCGAAACAACCGAGATACAGGGTGTTCTTCGTCAAATGACAGGTATAGTATCTTTCGAACCAATGCTCTGATTCGACTGAAATTTTCACCAATCATTTCTCTTCACAGTCCAGAATAAAGTTCCAAAAATAAAAAGTCTAACCTTGGAAACAACTGAGATACAGGGAGTTCTTCGTCAAATGACAGGTATAGTATCTTTCGAACCAATGCTCTGATTCGACTGAAATTTCCACCAATCATTCCTCTTCACAATCCAGAATAACGTTCCAAAAATAAAAAGTCTAACTTTCGAAACAACTGAGATACAGGGTGTTCTTCGTCAAATGACAGGTATAGTATCTTTCGAACCAATGCTCTGATTCGACTGAAATTTTCACCAATGAGTCCTCTTCACAATCCAGAATAACGTTTCAAAAATAAAAAGTCTAACATTCGAAAGAACTGAGATACAGGGTGTTCTTCGTCAAATGACAGGTATAGTATCTTTCGAACCAATGCTCTGATTCGACTGAAATTTTCACCAATCATTCCTCTTCAGAATCCAGAATAACGTTCCAAAAATAAAAAGTCTAACTTTCGAAACAACTGAGATACAGGGTGTTCTTCGTCAGATGACAGGTATAGTATCTTTCGAACCAATGCTCTGATTCGACTGAAATTTTCACCAATCATTCCTCTTCACAATCCAGAATAACGTTCCAAAATTAAAAAGTCTAACTTTCGAAACAACTGAGATACAGGAAGTTCTTCGTCAAATGACAGGTATAGTATCTCTCGAACCAATGCTCTGATTCGACTGAAATTTTCACCAATCATTCCTCTTCACAATCCAGAATAACATTTCAAAAATAAAAAGTCTAACATTCGAAACAACTGAGATACAGGGTGTTCTTCGTCAAATGACAGGTATAGTATCTTTCGAACCAATGCTCTGATTCGACTGAAATTTTCACCAATCATTCCTCTTCACAATCCAGAATAACGTTCCAAAAATAAAAAGTCTTACTTTCGAAACAACTGAGATACAGGGTGTTCTTCGTCAAATGACAGGTATAGTATCTTTCGAACCAATGCTCTGATTCGACTGAAATTTTTACCAATCATTCCTCTTCACAATCCAGAATAACAATTCAAAAATAAAAAGTCTAACATTCGAAACAACTGAGATACAGGGTGTTCTTCGTCAAATGACAGGTATAGTATCTTTCGAACCAATGCTCTGATTCGACTGAAATTTTCACCAATCATTCCTCTTCACAATCCAGAATAACATTCCAAAAATAAAAAGTCTAACTTTCGAAACAACTGAGATACAGGGTGTTCTTCGTCAAATGACAGGTATAGTATCTTTCGAACCAATGCTCTGATTCGACTGAAATTTTCACCAATCATTCCTCTTCACAATCCAGAATAACGATTCAAAAATAAAAAGTCTAACATTCGAAACAACTGAGATACAGGGTGTTCTTCGTCAAATGACAGGTATAGTATCTTTCGAACCAATGCTCTGATTCGACTGAAATTTTCACTAATCATTCCTCTTCACAATCCAGAATAACGTTCTAAAAATAAAATGTCTAACATTCGAAACAACTGAGATACAGGGTGTTCTTCGTCAAATGACAGGTATAGTATCTTTCGAACCAATGCTCTGATTCGACTGAAATTTTCACCAATCATTCCTCTTCACAATCCAGAATAACGCCTCAAAAATAAAAAGTCTTACATTCGAAACAACTGAGATACAGGGTGTTCTTCGTCAAATGACAGGTATAATATCTTTCGAACCAATGCTCTGATTCGACTGAAATTTTCACCAATCATTCCTCTTCACAATCCAGAATAACGTTCCAAAAATAAAAAGTCTAACTTTCGAAACGACTGAGATACAGGGTGTTCTTCGTCAAATGACAGGTATAGTATCTTTCGAACCAATGCTCTGATTCGACTGAAATTTTCACCAATCATTCCTCTTCACAATCCAGAATAACGTTCCAAAAATAAAAAGTCTAACTTTCGAAACAACTGAGATACAGGGTGTTCTTCGTCAAATGACAGGTATAGTATCTTTCGAACCAATGCTCTGATTCGACTGAAATTTTCACTAATCATTCCTCTTCACAATCCAGAATAACGTTCTAAAAATAAAATGTCTAACATTCGAAACAACTGAGATACAGGGTGTTCTTCGTCAAATGACAGGTATAGTATCTTTCGAACCAATTCTCTGATTCGACTGAAATTTTCACCAATCATTCCTCTTCACAATCCAGAATAACGTTTCAAAAATAAAAAGTCTAACATTCGAAAAAAGTGAGATACAGGGTGTTCTTCGTCAAATGACAGGTATAGTATCTTTCGAACCAATGCTCTGATTCGACTGGAATTTTCACCAATCATTCCTCTTCACAATCCAGAATAACGTTCCAAAAATAGAAAGTCTAACTTTCGAAACAACTGAGATACAGGGTGTTCTTCGTCAAATGACAGGTATAGTATCTTTCGAACCAATGCTCTGATTCGACTGAAATTTTCACCAATCATTCCTCTTCACAATCCAGAATAACGTTCCAAAAATAAAAAGTCTAACTTTCGAAACAACTGAGATACAGGGTGTTCTTCGTCAAATGACAGGTATAGTATCTTTCGAACCATTGCTCTGATTCGACTGAAATTTTTACCAATCATTCCTCTTCACAATCCAGAATAACGATTCAAAAATAAAAAGTCTAACATTCGAAACAACTGAGATACAGGGTGTTCTTCGTCAAATGACAGGTATAGTATCTTTCGAACCAATGCTCTGATTCGACTGAAATTTTCACCAATCATTCCTCTCCACAATCCAGAATAACGTTCCAAAAATAAAAAGTCTAACTTCCGAAACAACTGAGATACAGGGTGTTCTTCGTCAAATGACAGGTATAGTATCCTTCGAACCAATGCTCTGATTCGACTGAAATTTTCACCAATCATTCCTCTTCACAATCCAGAATAACGATTCAAAAATAAAAAGTCTAACATTCGAAACAACTGAGATACAGGGTGTTCTTCGTCAAATGACAGGTATAGTATCTTTCGAACCAATGCTCTGATTCGACTGAAATTTTCACCAATCATTCCTCTTCACAATCCAGAATAACGTTCCAAAAATAAAAAGTCTAACTTTCGAAACGACTGAGATACAGGGTGTTCTTCGTCAAATGACAGGTATAGTATCTTTCGAACCAATGCTCTGATTCGATTGAAATTTTCACCAATCATTCCTCTTCACAATCCAGAATAACGTTCCAAAAATAAAAAGTCTAACTTTCGAAACAACTGAGATACAGGGTGTTCTTCGTCAAATGACAGGTATAGTATCTTTCGAACCAATGCTCTGATTCGACTGAAATTTTCACCAATCATTCCTCTTCACAATCCAGAATAACGTTCTAAAAATAAAATGTCTTACATTCGAAACAACTGAGATACAGGGTGTTCTTCGTCAAATGACAGGTATAGTATCTTTCGAACCAATGCTCTGATTCGACTGAAATTTTCACCAATCATTCCTCTTCACAATCCAGAATAACGTTTCAAAAATAAAAAGTCTAACATTCGAAAGAAGTGAGATACAGGGTGTTCTTCGTCAAATGACAGGTATAGTATCTTTCGAACCAATGCTCTGATTCGACTGGAATTTTCACCAATCATTCCTCTTCACAATCCAGAATAACTTTCCGAAAATAGAAAGTCTTATTTTCGAAACAACTGTGATACAGGGTGTTCTTCGTCAAATGACAGGTATAGTATCTTTCGAACCAATGCTCTGATTCGACTGAAATTTTCACCAATCATTCCTCTTTACAATCCAGAATAACGTTCCAAAAATAAAAGGTCTAACTTTCGAAACAACTGAGATACAGGGTGTTCTTCGTCAAATGACAGGTATAGTATCTTTCGAACCAATGCTCTGATTCGACTGAAATTTTTACCAATCATTCCTCTTCACAATCCAGAATAACGATTCAAAAATAAAAAGTCTAACATTCGAAACAACTGAGATACAGGGTGTTCTTCGTCAAATGACAGGTATAGTATCTTTCGAACCAATGCTCTGATTCGACTGAAATTTTCACCAATCATTCCTCTCCACAATCCAGAATAACGTTCTAAAAATAAAAAGTCTAACTTTCGAAACAACTGAGATACAGGGTGTTCTTCGTCAAATGACAGGTATAGTATCTTTCGAACCAATGCTCTGATTCGACTGAAATTTTCACCAATCATTCCTCTTCACAATCCAGAATAACGTTTCAAAAATAAAAAGTCTAACATTCGAAACAAGTGAGATACAGGGTGTTCTTCGTCAAATGACAGGTATAGTATCTTTCGAACCAATGCTCTGATTCGACTGAAATTTTCACCAATCACTCCTCTTCACAATCCAGAATAACGTTCCAAAAATAAAAAGTCTAACTTTCGAAACGTCTGAGATACAGGGTGTTCTTCGTCAAATGACAGGTATAGTATCTTTCGAACCAATGCTCTGATTCGACTGAAATTTTCACCAATCATTCCTCTTCACAATCCAGAAGAACGTTCCAAAAATAAAAAGTCTAACTTTCGAAACAACTGAGATACAGGGTGTTCTTCGTCAAATGACAGGTATAGTATCTTTCGAACCAATGCTCTGATTCGACTGAAATTTTCACCAATCATTCCTCATCACGATCCAGAATAACGTTTAAAAAATAAAAAGTCTAACATTTGAAACAACTGAGATACAGGGTGTTCTTCGTCAAATGACAGGTATAGTATCTTTCGAACCAATGCTCTGATTCGACTGAAATTTTCACCAATCATTCCTCTTCACAATCCAGAATAACGTTCCAAAAATAAAAAGTCTAACTTTCGAAAGAACTGAGATACAGGGTGTTCTTCGTCAAATGACAGGTATAGTATCTTTCGAACCAATGCTCTGATTCGACTGAAATTTTCACCAATCATTCCTCTTCACAATCCAGAATAACGTTCCAAAAATAAAAAGTCTAACTTCCGAAACAACTGAGATACAGGGTATTCTTCGTCAAATGACAGGTATAGTATCTTTCGAACCAATGCTCTGATTCGACTGAAATTTTCACCAATCATTCCTCTTCACAATCCAGAATAAAGTTCCAAAAATAAAAAGTCTAACTTTCGAAACAACTGAGATACAGGGAGTTCTTCGTCAAATGACAGGTATAGTATCTTTCGAACCAATGCTCTGATTCGACTGAAATTTTCACCAATCATTCCTCTTCACAATCCAGAATAACATTCCAAAAATAAAAAGTCTAACTTTCGAAACAACTGAGATACAGGGTGTTCTTCGTCAAATGACAGGTATAGTATCTTTCGAACCAATGCTCTGATTCAACTGAAATTTTCACCAATCATTTCTCTTCACAATCCAGAATAACGTTCCAAAAATAAAAAGTCTAACTTTCGAAACAACTGAGATACAGGGTGTTCTTCGTCAAATGACAGGTATAGTATCTTTCGAACCAATGCTCTGATTCGACTGAAATTTTCACCAATCATTCCTCTTCACAATCCAGAATAACGTTCCAAAAATAAAAAGTCTAACTTTCGAAACGACTGAGATACAGGATGTTCTTCGTCAAATGACAGGTATAGTATCTTTCGAACCAATGCTCTGATTCGACTGAAATTTTCACCAATCATTCCTCTTCACAATCCAGAATAACGTTCCAAAAATAAAAAGTCTAACTTTCGAAACAACTGAGATACAGGGTGTTCTTCGTCAAATGACAGGTATAGTATCTTTCGAACCAATCCCAGTAGCACACAAATATTGGACCAATATTGGGCCAATATTGTGAAAATATTGGCCCAACATAGTTCCTCAATATTGGCCCAATAAAGAATGTTGACTTTTTGCAATATCGGGCCAATATTGGATACCAATATAGACCCAATATTGGACATCCATATTGGCCCAATATATGAAACCAATATTGGCCTAATAATGAATGTTGACTTTTTGCAATATTGGGCCAACATTGGATACCGATATAAGACCAATATTGGACGTCCATATTGGCCCAATATATGATACCAATATTGGCCCAATAATGAATGTTGACTTTTTGCAATATTGGGCCAACATTGGACACCAATATAAGCCTAATATTGAATATCTATATTGGCTCAACATCGAATACCAATATTGGCCCAATAAAGAATGTTGACTTTTTGCAATATTGGGCCAACATTGGAAACCAATATAAGCCCAATATTGAATATCTATATTGGCCCAACATCGAATACCGATATTGGCCCAATAAAGAATGTTGACCTTTTGCAATATTGGGCCAACATTGGTTACCAACATAAGTCCAATATTGGAAATATACATTGGTCAAATATAGAATACCAATATTGGCCCAATATTAAATACCAATATTGGCCCAATATTGGATACCAATATTGGCCCAATATTGGATACCAATATTGGCCCAATATTGGAAACCAATATTGGCCCAATATAAGTGAAAAAATAAAATTATAAATATATTCGCATTTTTCAGATGTACACACGGTATGGACCCACATTCGAAACTCATGACCAAGCACCACCCCCTGACCTACCCGATCTACGAACCACACCAACTTGAGACTCTGACGTACGACCCACCTATAGAAATACGAGAAACCACCAACCTGAAAAATCCAACACCAACCAACCGTTCGCAGCGGGAATAGAACCCGGACAATCTGCGCCGCAAGTATAAAGCTCTACCATTGGGCCACCCATGACCATACGAATTGAGGCTTATGATGCGTAATATAACATTGTATTGGTTTTGATTACGACCAACGTTGAGTAACTCTGAACTGTTTTTGTATTGGTTTAGTTGGTTAGGGAGGAATTTCAGGAAAATTTTCACTTTAATTGAATATTAAGCTTTTTAAACCGGGTTAAGGAGAGGAAGGTTTATTATTGCTGCTGATTATTATGCTTGTATGAGTTAGGAGACCGCGTCATTTGATATTTCACTCATTTCAGTGAAATTTCGTGATTATTAATGTATGGAAGTATGAATCTTCAAAATATGGAGAAGGTTTGTTTTTTTCACTTCATTATTCTTCAATAACAATGATTTCCGCACGCGTTGAAGAGAGCAAGAAAACAAAGCATTCAAAACCCGATGAGGAAGAAAATTATCAATTTTAACCAGCAAAAAACGGAAGGTCCTGAAATATCCGTTTTTGGCCAACATCGAACTGATGACGTCATCTAGAAGTTCGCTAAAATGGCATATAATATTGCGTGTGACGTCACCGGTGTCACTGCTACGACGCTAAAATACCAGTTATAAAAGATTTGACAGTATTCGAACTTATGTTTTCGATTTTTACGAACTGTTTTCTAAAATTTTTGCGTGTGTCGTCACTATTGTGACGCTAAAATATGAATAGTTCAAAAGACACGAAAACTGTTTGAAAGATAGGTACGTCAAATTTCAGCTATAAAATATCTTATTATCACAATATAAACTAGGTATTCCTTTCTTCCATTTTTATATGTAGAATAATTCGTGGGATTGGAATAGGTTGTTAATGAGACACTAATTCATTCCTTCACTTTTCGCTAGGTACTGTTTTGTTGCTTCGTCAAGCTCTATAATATAGAATACTTATTGAAACAACATGAATAAATCAACATAGTATATGAATTCATAAACTTGTTTTCTTACCTCCGAAGCAGTTGATGTGGTAGTGGTTCCTGTTCATCCAAAAAGTTATTCATCTGAGAATCGAAGAACAGGCTTTCATTCATATGTTCGTCACGTCACATGTCAGTTTTGTTTATCTTTCCGATTCAATATCGATGAAAATACTGTTTCAATTCAAATAACTGCTTCCGAGGTAGGAAAATAAGTTTTGGAAATCCTATACTATGTTGATTTATTCTATATTGAAAAGTTTGAAGAAGCAACAAAACAGTCGCAAAACGTCGCTTGAAGGAATGAATAAGTGTCTCATTTCCAACCTATTTCATTTCAATCCCATAAATTATTTCGAATATAAACTAAACTGTTAATGGAATTATCGTTTATCGTTCCTCTACGAGATGAACAATGCACGCCAATATTCAGTATACTTGTTCTAACTCTGAGCTTGTTTCGCACTTACAGAATACTCTCATCGTATTTCACCTATATGAAGGTAAATTATTTTCTATAGGTTAATACGTATAAGGGGTTATCTGTGCGCAGAAAATTAAGTCACACTCATCGTTGCACCTGAATATAGTATTGAAATAATTTATAAACCCTAACAAAATATCAGTTATATTTTGCATTTCTAACGAATAATTCTTAGAAATAATTCCCTTGTTATTGCCTCAGGGCTATTTGTCAACCGAAAGTGGGACCCGTCTACCAGATGTTATTTTATTGCCCCTTGCAAGGGTTCGTCACTTATCGTTTTTCGATGTTTTTGTCTCTCAGAGCTCGAACTATTTTTTCAATTCATCATTTGGATATGATTCGCTTCAATCAATATGTAAATGTTTTAATCAATTGTCATACAATTTGTATTATAACGATACAGTAGCTCCCAGAGCTATTAGCTCGCTCTGTCGTCATTCGTCATCGTACCTGAACTTACGGGGAACCTGTAACCCCTTAATGATGCTCTCGTTCTACATTGGATCGAGGCATTTTGCACAGATAGCTTTTAAATCGCCTATGGTTTTCTATCCTTTTACTTTCTTATTTAACGGTTTGAATGAATATGTATTCGTTAATTTCCACTGTATTTACGCGCTTGTTCTGGGGAACAACGCGTTATCGTCTCGTCAAAATGTCTGCAACTTTCGAATTTTGAGCTGAAATTGGTCTCAAACGACTAGGTTAGACTCAAATTTGATTCTGTCCGTCTGACCGTGTGCGTTCTAACTTTCGAAAGAAAGGACCTAGAGTTTTGAATTTCTCAGGTTGGGCTTAGATCCTGAAAATCTCGACTGAGTTCGTTATTGGACCAAATCGACCAAACAGTTTTGGAGTATATGAAATTTTGAGGTTATTTCTCGATATTTCATGGAGAACTGATTCGATCGAATTGAAATTTCATGACAAGTTCTTGTTTTGTTTCAATTGGAAGCTTTTCATCAGATTTCAATAAAATTGGTGAGAACCTCGATTCAGTATTTTACAACAGTGTTTCAAACTTCAGTTCCATCTGATATTTATCTTTGGAGATATTGAAAAAAAATGTGTCAAATTTCTTGTAATTTATTATATATATATATATATGTGGCATCATTGGATGATTTCACCCATTCGCGAATTCAGCTTTCGGAATTGAACCGGTTCAACAAAAAATATCAAGTCTCTAAATGGCTTTTCATTTTACGTTTGGCAGTTAGGCCGACCTTAACTATAAAAAATCTAGGAAAGCACTGACGTGGAGTCAGCAGCTTTTACGCGCTTGTTCATATTGCGGAATGGCGACTTGGAAATTTCAGTGAAATTTAAATGAAATATAAAAATTTTCGAAAAAAAAATTTTCTTCTCCAATTTTTCCATGGATAATTCTTCCCATTGACACTGTCCATCTTCCAACCAAGTTTCCTTTCGATCAGAGAAATATTTATCGAGTTATTAAGAAATCAAATTACAAATGGCTGTAGCACAAAAACCATTCGGCAGATTTGACCCATTAACGAACTCAACCGAGATATTCAGGATCGTAACCAAATCTGAAAAGTTCAAGACTCTAGGTCGTTCCTTTCGAGAGTTACAGCGCACACGGCCGGAAGGACGGCCGAACGGACAGAATCAATTTTGACCACGGATTCTTCATCAGTGAGTCCAACCTAGTCGTTTGATACCCATTTTGGCTCAAAATTCGAAAATTACAGACATCGTGACGAAATGATGATGCGTGTTCCCCAGAACAAGCGCGTAAAAAGATTCGTTGCACACTAATGAATTGGGAAGTGAAGGGATGGAACAACTATCGCGATGCAAAAAGGAATATTATGTAAAAATAAAATGTGAATCGGGGTTCCAAAGTACTGCTTAATATCAGGTACAAAATGAAGCCGACACGGATAGGACATAACTATGAAAACTATCACGATTTGATATAATTTGTATAACAATTAGTTGAAACATTTACAGATTAATTAAAGCCAATCCTATATATCTGATGAAATGAACCCACGAGAAACATAGAAGAATGATACGCGACAACTCCTTGAAATGTAAGCAAAGGGCAATAAAACAGCATCTGGTTAGATGGAAGCCACTCTCTGGCGATAAATGGCCCTGAGGCTATAACAAGGGAATGTTTTTCTAGATTTATTCGTTGGAAATGCAAATTATAATCAATACTTATTTTAAGGATTTATTGATTAGTTCAACCTCAACAGGTGTGATGATCAGGGTGACTCAATTTTCTGTGAACAGATAATAACCTTTATTATGGAATTATGTACCTTCATTGGTGAAATACGTTGAAAGTATTCTGTAAGTGCGAAATAACCTCGGAATTAGCATAAATGAATTTATTTCTGATTATTCGATTAATACTAAGTTACTTAATCTCCTATTTTTTAATATACAATAATTTGTTTTAACTGGTCCTTATCACCTGAATAAATTGCAGAATTTTTTTTTTGACTTGAACACGCGTTAGATTGAATACCTCCTCTAGACTCTAGACAATAAGATAATCAAAATTGTTTGGAATTTCGGCTTGTGTAGTATCAGAATATTTATCTGGATAGCTTCCAGTTCGGACTAATATCTCCAAAATGAAGTCCCCTGAAACAGTGGAAAGCTTAGTCAATAAATTCATGAGAATTGATGTATTTACCCATCAGTTCAGATGAAATTCTACTACTATTACATGTACAAAATGCTTCGATATATCATCCAAAACAGTCAACCTGAAAGGAATAATATAACCAAAAGTATTCGCTTTTTCAAGGGAATTCAGAAATCTTACAGTATATTCTTCTAGAGTATGTCCATTGCAAGCCTCCAAAGTTTGCCATTAACCGAAGTTCCGCAGGAAAACGATTCACACTCATAATCCCCTTGTCCCTTTATTGGGACTATACCAAACTATACCAAATATTGTTCCAATATTGGCGATATCATTGATAAACAATATTGGCGCAATCAACTCATTTCAATATTCGGCCAATATTGGTAGCAATGCAATTCACAATATGGGCCAAGAAACTATGCCCAATATTGGCGATACCATTGATAAACGATATTGGCGCAATATACTAATACCAATATTGGGCCAATATTGGTAGCAATGTTATTTGCAATATTGGCCCAAAAACTATGCCCCATATTGGACCAATATTGAAGATACGGTGGAAAACAATATTGGCGCAATCCACTCAGCCCAATATTGGGCCAATATTGGTAGAAATGTAATTTTCAATATTGGCTAAAAACCCATTCCTAATATCGGACCAATATTGGCGATATATTGACTAACAATATTGGCGCAATCCACTCATCCCGATATTGGGCCAATATCGGTAGCAATGTAATTTACACTATTGGCCAAAAAACTATGCCCAATAATAATAATAATAATAATAATAATAATAATTTATTAATCCCCTAAGACACCACGGTGTATGAGACAAGTCATTATACATAACAATTTAGCCCTCATTAACAATTTGGGGGCAATCTTGATAAAATTCGTTTACAGAATAATAACATTTACTTAACAATATATTTTTAATTTTTTTTTTGAAATGTACATAATTAAGAGACTTCAGAGTTTTTGGTAAACAGTTATACATTTTAATACACTGATAGGATGGAGAGTTCTCAAATTTTCGTGTCCTATGCTTCGGCACAAGCAGGATGTCCCGATTTCTTGTCCGATATTCATGGTTATCAGACAATTTAGACCATTTATCAACATTTTCCCTGGCATAAACCAAACATTTTAGAATATAAATGCACGGCAATGTCAACAAACTGTGAGCAGTGAATGTAGGTCGACATGATGTACGAGCACTGAGATTGAAAATTCGACGTATAATTCGTTTCTGGGCAACAAAAGCTCTGTTGAAGTCTATACAGTTACCCCAGACTAGGATACCATAAGAAAGTTGGCTATAGGCAAGGCTATAATAGACTTGAATTAGTGAACAGACGGGCAGGGAATCCCTTACTCTATTTATGGCAAAATATGAAGAGTTCAGTTTTTTGCATAGCATATCAATATGCGTAGACCAGCTCATTCTTTTATCCATGTATATACCCAAGAATTTACAATGGTCAGAAGAAGTTATTACGAAATTTGAATAACGTAACTCAAAAATATCATCAGGAATGCCCCCTGAACCAAAACGCATGCAAACTGTCTTGTTCACATTTACAATAACTCTGTTAGCCCGGCACCAACGAGTGAACTGCTCAATAATAGCTTCACACGCACAGCGAAGCTCCTCCCTACTCCGTGCTGAAACTACAACCGAAGTGTCGTCATCAAAGAGAATTAACAAAAAAAGAGCAATGTGAAGAGGTAAGTCATTTATGAACAATAAAAACAAGAGTGGTCCCAGAACGGAGCCCTGAGGAGCCCCACAATCCACATCAAACTTTTCCGAATAGGTTGAACCCACTTTAACACGCATATACCTTAGATTAAGATAAGTACGCAGCCAATCAAGAAATATTCCCCTGAAACCTAGGCTGCAACATTTAGTCAAAATAAATTCAAAAGAAAGCGTATCAAAGGCACAAGACAAATCAAAAAATAGACCAGCAACATGTAGGTTTCTGTCCATACATTCGTGCACACATTCCATGAAGTCGAGAGCAGCAGTCTGCGTTGAGCGACCACTTCTGAAGCCGTGCTGGGCTGGACTCAATATTTTGAACTTATCCAGATATTTCGTCATTCGAGCGAAAACAATTTTCTCGAAAACCTTAGATAAGACGCTTAAGATGGAAATGGGACGGTAGTTGGTGATTTCCTCCAGGCTGCCGCCTTTATGTATCGGTATAACTGTGGATTCCTTAAGAGCTTCTGGAAATTTACCAGAAGAAATTGAAAAATTTATGATATGAGCAAGATGTTCGCTCATTACCTCAGCAATGGATTTAACAACCCTGGTTGAGATAGAATTTGTCCCAATACAATGCTTGTTTTTTAAGCCTTTGATAGAATCCAAGACATCAAATTTAGTTACCGGATAAAAGAAGAAAGTATTTTCAATGATCGGTGCAGTAGTGCAAGAAACAGATAAGTGATTGCCATAACTATTTTCTAACTTCATGTTTGCCATTTTGGTGAAGTGAATGGCAAACTTATTGGCCAGCTCTGAAGGAGTGTCATATTTCACACCATTCTCACAAATAACTATGGGGTCATAGGATCGTTTTTTCCCACAAGTGAATGAGTTTACTATATTCCAGAGTGCTTTGCTTTTATTATCTGACTTCTCAATAACTGAACTGAAATATCTCAATTTACTTGATTTTATCAATGCACTATGATGGAATTTTGCATTTTTATAATTTATTGATGTGGACGGTGAACGCACAACCGAATGAATCCAGTATAAGTTATTGAGATTCTTTTTACTTTGTTCTATCTCATACGTGAACCAATTTTTACGAACAGCAGTGGAATTTACACTTTTGACAGGACAACATAAATCCAAGTAATACAGTATTTCATTATTGAATGCTTGGAAACATAGGTCAACATCCTTCTCCAAGTAGAGATCTTTAAAATTACTCTCTGATAAGCAGGCATATAATTCAGTAAGATTGTTCCTATTAACATTTCTAATGAAGACTGGAGCTTTTCTTTCAGGTACAAGGTTCATACATATTCTAAGGAATATGGCCTTATGATCGCTAATATGAGGTTCAAATACAATAGATTTATAGTTATCGAGAATTGAACTACAAATAATATAGTCAACCTTAGAAGTTGAAGTGACACCATTTACGTTAGTGAAAATTCTTGTTGGAGTTTTGGACGTTCTAGTAAGGCCAAAGCAATCTAATAGTTCATTAAGAAGTTTTGTACTGTAGCAATTTGTCTTAAGTGAATCAATATTGAGATCACCACACAAAAACATGAAATCAACATTCAAGGTACAATATTCTAGAGCACTGAACATCTTTTCGAAAAATATATCAATTTCTCCTGAGCAAGGTCTATACACACTTAATATACCGAACTTCTTACAACCAATCGTAACTACAATGCCGCAGATTTCTACATGCATTTCTACAGAATAGTCCTGAAGTTTCAACCTTTTTACCTGGAGGCCTTTTTTGGTATAAAGCATAGTTCCACCATGTTCCCTCGATGTGCGGCAGAAATGAACAGCTAAAATGTAATCCGGCAGTACCATGGATTCAACATTATCGTTTTTGCACCAATGTTCCGATACACTGATCACGTCAGGAAGTTTATCACCAGTCAGTAACTCTAAAAGATTCAGTTTATTTGAGATACACTGTACATTAAGCTGCATTATTCCGAAAACCGTAGAATGTGAAGCATCACCTATAGCAGACTTCAGGATCGCTGGGGTTGCTGAATCTTGCGTCGGTGGAAAAAATGGTGTACATTGGCCCTGTACGGCCAGTTAGAACTATCAAGTACCTTTTCATATTCGGAGCAGGGAATCAGAACTTTAAATGAGGAATAATGTTCAGGATAACGAGATTCCAACTTTTCACAGCAGGCATTTGTGAATTTTAGTTTTAAAAAATCCAGTAAACCATCCACAGTTGTATCCGGTTTCAGGTTGGAAACATGAAAGGCTTTGAACCTTTCTACCCCTTCAACAGAGGAAGAGCCGGCAAAGCTTCCAACAACCAACGCTTTACTTTGTCTGCGCTTTGGTTTTCGCTGAGCAACTCTCCATCCATTATCATCTTCCCCGACGGTGAGGTGATTACCACTATCTTCGTTTATGCTAATTGAACCGGCCGGTTCACATGTAGATATTATATCTTGTGATTTTATCGAATCCACAGTATTAATACCTTTTATTTGATCACTTCGTTCGACATTTTTCGCCTGAGAACTAGCTTGAGCGTAAGTTGAAGAACGCGTATTTTTAGTTCTCAAATCAGAGGATGAACGCTGACGACTCCCAGTTGCGGCACACTCCGATGACACCGACAGCGTGCGCAACTGTTGTTTCTCACGGTCAGTTGAACTCGCATTCATAAGGTGTGTTGATGTTTTTTCTCTTCTGAATGTGTTTAATACATTATCTTTGGTGCGAATTGCATCTTCCAAGGAGGAAATTTTAAATTTCAGTAATATATTGTTTTCCATTAGGATATTATTCTTCGATTCAAGTTCGAAGATTATCCTAAGTAAGAGATCTTTGTTAGATGATTCACCAGATAAGGGCTTAGCCGCTGATTCCACTTGCGGGGATGAATCTCCACCGGTTCTGTCACAAACCATTATGTTAGATATTTCCACATCACAACACTTTTTAATTTTTGAACTGCAGCCAGGATGGAATGGCTTACGACATTTACCGCATTTGTAGCTACTCTTAACAATAGATTTCTTACAGTACCCGCATTGGGGAACCGTTAATTGTAGAGAGACACCAGGAACAACTTCTTTACTCGCCATCTTACACACGAATTGGACGAATATTGGCGTTACCATGGATAAACAATATTGGCGCAATCCACTCATCTCAATATTGGGCTAATATTGGTATTAATGTAATTTTCAATATTGGCCAAAAGAACTTTTCCACCAATATTGGCGATACGTTTGATGAACAATATTGGCGCAATCCACTTACACCGATATTGGACCAATATTGATGGCAATGTAATTAACAATATTGGCAAAGAAACCATGCCCAATATAGGACCAATATTGGCGATACCATCGATAAACAATATTGGCGCAATCCACTTATCCCGATATTGGGCCAATATTGGTGGCAATGTGATTTAAAATATTGGCTTATAACCTATGCCCAATATTGGACCAATATTGGCGAAACCATTGATGAACAATATTGGCGCAATCCACTTATCCCAATATTGGGCCACTATTGGTACCAAGGTGATTCACAATATTGGGTAAAAAACTATGCCCAATATTGGACCAATATTGGCGATTCCATCGGTAAACAATATTGGCGCAATCCACTTATTCCGATATTGGGCCAATATTGGTAGCAATGTGATTTACAATATTGGCACAATCCACTTATCCCGATATTGGACCAATATTGGTACCAATTTGATTCACAATATTGGCTAAAAAACTATGCCGAATATTGGACCAATATTGGCGATACCATCGATAAACAATATTCGCGCAATCCACTTATCCCGATATTGGGCCAATATTGGTGGCAATGTGATTTAAAATATTGGCTTATAACCTATGCCCAATACTGGACCAATATTGGCGAAACCATTGATTAACAATATTGGCGCAATCCACTTATCCCGATATAGGGCCAATATTGGTACCAATGTGATTCACAATATTGAGTAAAAAACTATGCCCAATATTGGACCAATATTGGCGATTCCATCGATAAACAATATTGGCGAAATCCACTTATTCCGATATTGGGCCAATATTGGTAGCAATGTGATTTACAATATTGGCTTATGACCTATGCCCGATATTGGACCAATATTGGCGAAACCATTGATTAACAATATTGGCACAATCCACTTATCCCGATATTGGACCAATATTGGTACCAATGTGATTCACAATATTGGCTAAAAAACTATGCCGAATATTGGACCAATATTGGCGATACCATTGATAAACAATATTGGCGCAATCCACTTATCCCGATAATGGGCCAATATTGGTAGCAATGTGATTTACAATATTGGCTTATAACTTATGCCCAATATTGGACCAATATTGGCATTACCATTGATTAACAATATTGGCACAATCCACTCATCCCAATATTGGGCCAATATTGGCAAAAGTACTAATTCACAATATTGGCCTTATCACAAATTTCGATATTGGGCCAACATTGGCGTATACTCGTTTTTCGATGTACGATGAATCTATAATGGGCCAATATTGAATCAATGTTTAGCCAAGATTGTGTGCTACAGGGATGCTCTGATTCGACTGAAATTTTCACCAATCATTCCTCTTCACGATCCAGAATAACATTCTAAAAATAAAATGTCTAACATTCGAAACAACTGAGATACAGGGTGTTCTTCGTCAAATGACAGGTATAGTATCTTTCGAACCAATGCTCTGATTCGACTGAAATTTTCACCAATCATTCCTCTTCACAATCCAGAATAACGTTTCAAAAATAAAAAGTCTAACATTCGAAACAAGTGAGATACAGGGTGTTCTTCGTCAAATGACAGGTATAGTATCTTTCGAACCAATGCTCTGATTCGACTGGAATTTTCACCAATCATTCCTCTTCACAATCCAGAATAACTTTCCAAAAATAGAAAGTCTAACTTTCGAAACAACTGAGATACAGGGTGTTCTTCGTCAAATGACAGGTATAGTTTCTTTCGAACCAATGCTCTGATTCGACTGAAATTCTCACCAATCATTCCTCTTCATAATCCAGAATAACGTTCCAAAAATAAAAAGTCTAACTTTCGAAACAACTGAGATACAGGGTGTTCTTCGTCAAATGACAGGTATAGTATCTTTCGAACCAATGCTCTGATTCGACTGAAATTTTTACAAATCATTCCTCTTCACAATCCAGAATAACGATTCAAAAATAAAAAGTCTAACATTCGAAACAACTGAGATACAGGGTGTTCTTCGTCAAATGACAGGTATAGTATCTTTCGAACCAATGCTCTGATTCGACTGAAATTTTCACCAATCATTCCTCTCCACAATCCAAAATAACGTTCCAAAAATAAAAAGTCTAACTTTCGAAACAACTGAGATACAGGGTGTTCTTCGTCAAATGACAGGTATAGTATCTTTCGAACCAATGCTCTGATTCGACTGAAATTTTCACCAATCATTCCTCTTCACAATCCAGAATAACATTCCAAAAATAAAAAGTCTAACTTTCGAAACAACTGAGATACAGGGTGTTCTTCGTAAAATGACAGGTATAGTATCTTTCGAACCAATGCTCTGATTCGACTGAAATTTTCACCAATCATTCCTCTTCACAATCCAGAATAACGATTCAAAAATAAAAAGTCTAACATTCGAAACAACTGAGATACAGGGTGTTCTTCGTCAAATGACAGGTATAGTATCTTTCGAACCAATGCTCTGATTCGACTGAAATTTTCAACAATCATTCCTCTTCACAATCCAGAATAACGATTCAAAAATAAAAAGTCTAACATTCGAAGCAACTGAGATACAGGGTGTTCTTCGTCAAATGACAGGTATAGTATCTTTCGAACCAATGCTCTGATTCGACTGAAATTTTCACCAATCATTCCTCTTCACAATCCAGAATAACGTTCCAAAAATAAAAAGTCTAACATTCGAAAAAACTGAGATACAGGGTGTTCTTCGTCAAATGACAGGTATAGTATCTTTCGAACCAATGCTCTGATTCGACTGAAATTTTCACCAATCATTCCTCTTCACAATCCAGAATAACGTTCCAAAAATAAAAAGTCTAACTTTCGAAACGACTGAGATACAGGGTGTTCTTCGTCAAATGACAGGTATAGTATATTTCGAACCAATGCTCTGATTCGACTGAAATTTTCACCAATCATTCCTCTTCACAATCCAGAATAAGGTTCCAAAAATAAAAAGTCTAACTTTCGAAACAACTGAGATACAGGGTGTTCTTCGTCAAATGACAGGTATAGTATCTTTCGAACCAATGCTCTGATTCGACTGAAATTTTCACCAATCATTCCTCATCACAATCCAGAATATCGTTTCAAAAATAAAAAGTCTAACATTCGAAACAACTGAGATACAGGGTGTTCTTCGTCAAATGACCGGTATAGTATCTTTCGAACCAATGCTCTGATTCGACTGAAATTTTCACCAATCATTCCTCTTCACAATCCAGAATAACGTTCCAAAAATAAAAAGTCTAACTTTCGAAACAACTGAGATACAGGGTGTTCTTCGTCAAATGACAGGTATAGTATCTTTCGAACCAATGCTCTGATTCGACTGAAATTTTCACCAATCATTCCTCTTCACAATCCAGAATAAAGTTCCAAAAATAAAAAGTCTTACTTTCGAAACAACTGAGATACAGGGAGTTTTTCGTCAAATGACAGGTATAGTATCTTTCGAACCAATGCACTGATTCGACTGAAATTTTCACCAATCATTCCTCTTCACAATCCAGAATAACATTCCAAAAATAAAAAGTCTAACTTTCGAAACAACTGAGATACAGGGTGTTCTTCGTCAAATGACAGGTATAGTATCTTTCGAACCAATGCTCTGATTCGACTGAAATTTTCACCAATCATTCCTCTTCACAATCCAGAATAACGTTCCAAAAACAAAAAGTCTAACTTTCGAAACAACTGAGATACAGGGTGTTCTTCGTCAAATGACAGGTATAGTATCTTTCGAACCAATGCTCTGATTCGACTGAAATTTTCACCAATCATTCCTCTTCACAATCCAGAATAAAGTTCCAGAAATAAAAAGTCTAACTTTCGAAACATTTGAGATACAGGGAGTTCTTCGTCAAATGACAGGTATGGTATCTTTCGAACCAATGCTCTGATTCGACTGAAATTTTCACCAATCATTCCTCTTCACAATCCAGAATAACGTTCCAAAAATAAAAAGTCTAACTTTCGAAACAACTGAGATACAGGGTGTTCTTCGTCAAATGACAGGTATAGTATCTTTCGAACCAATGCTCTGATTCGACTGAAATTTTCACCAATCAGTCCTCTTCACAATCCAGAATAACGTTTCAAGAATAAAAAGTCTAACATTCGAAACAACTGAGATACAGGGTGTTCTTCGTCAAATGACAGGTATAGTATCTTTCGAACCAATGCTCTGATTCGACTGAAATTTTCACCAATCATTCCTCTTCAGAATCCAGAATAACGTTCCAAAAATAAAAAGTCTAACTTTCGAAACAACTGAGATACAGGGTGTTCTTCGTCAGATGACAGGTATAGTATCTTTCGAACCAATGCTCTGATTCGACTGAAATTTTCACCAATCATTCCTCTTCACAATCCAGAATAACGTTCCAAAAATAAAAAGTCTAACTTTCGAAACAACTGAGATACAGGGTGTTCTTCGTCAAATGACAGGTATAGTATCTCCCGAACCAATGCCCTGATTCGACTGAAATTTTCACCAATCATTCCTCTTCACAATCCAGAATAAAGTTTCAAAAATAAAAAGTCTAACTTTCGAAACAACTGAGATACAGGGTGTTCTTCGTCAAATGACAGGTATAGTATCTTTCGAACCAATGCTCTGATTCGACTGAAATTTTCACCAATCATTCCTCTTCACAATCCAGAATAACGATTCAAAAATAAAAAGTCTAACATTCCAAACAACTGAGATACAGGGTGTTCTTCGTCAAATGACAGGTATAGTATCTTTCGAACCAATGCTCTGATTCGACTGAAATTTTCACCAATCATTCCTCTTCACAATCCAGAATAACGTTCCAAAAATAAAAAGTCTAACTTTCGAAACAACTGAGATACAGGGTGTTCTTCGTCAAATGACAGGTATAGTATCTTTCGAACCAATGCTCTGATTCGACTGAAATTTTCACCAATCATTCCTCTTCACAATCCAGAATAACGTTTCAAAAATAAAAAGTCTAACATTCGAAACAACTGAGATACAGGGTGTTCTTCTTCAAATGACAGGTATAGTATCTTTCGAACCAATGCTCTGATTCGACTGAAATTATCACCAATCATTTCTCTTCACAATCCAGAATAATGTTTCAAAAATAAAAAGTCTAACATTCGAAACAACTGAGATACAGGGTGTTCTTCGTCAAATGACAGGTATAGTATCTTTCGAACCAATGCTCTGATTCGACTGAAATTTTCACCAATCATTCCCTTTCACAATCCAGAATAACGTTCCAAAAATAAAAAGTCTAACTTTCGAAACAACTGAGATACAGGGTGTTCTTCGTCAAATGACAGGTATAGTATCTTTCGAACCAATGCTCTGATTCGACTGAAATTTTCACCAATCATTCCTCTTCACAATGCAGAATAACGATTCAAAAATAAAAAGTCTAACATTCGAAACAACTTAGATACAGGGTGTTCTTCGTCAAATGACAGGTATAGTATCTTTCGAACCAATGCTCTGATTCGACTGAAATTTTCACCAATCATTCCCCTTCACAATCCAGAATAACGTTCCAAAAATAAAAAGTCTAACTTTCGAAACAACTGAGATACAGGGTGTTCTTCGTCAAATGACAGGTATAGTATCTTTCGAACCAATGCTCTGATTCGACTGGAATTTTCACCAATCATTCCTCTTCGCAATCCAGAATAACGTTCCAAAAATAAAAAGTCTAACTTTCGGAACAACTGAGATACAGGGTGTTCTTCGTCAAATGACAGGTATAGTATCTTTCGAACCAATGCTCTGATTCGACTGAAATTTTCACCAATCATTCCTCCTCACAATCCAGAATAACGATTCAAAAATAAAAAGTCTTACATTCGAAACAACTGAGATACAGGGTGTTCTTCGTCAAATGACAGGTAGAGTATCTTTCGAACCAATGCTCTGATTCGACTGAAATTTTCACCAATCATTCCTCTTCACAATCCAGAAAAACATTTCAAAAATAAAAAGTCTAACTTTCGAAACAACTGAGATACAGGGTGTTCTTTGTCAAATGACAGGTATAGTATCTTTCGAACCAATGCTCTGATTCGACTGAAATTTTCACCAATCATTCCTCTCCACAATCCAGAATAACGTTCCAAAAATAAAAAGTCTAACTTTCGAAACAACTGAGATACAGGGTGTTCTTCTTCAAATGACAGGTATAGTATCTTTCGAACCAATGCTCTGATTCGACTGAAATTTTCACCAATCATTCCTCTTCACAATCCAGAATAACGTTCCAAAAATAAAAAGTCTAACTTTCGAAACAACTGAGATACAGGGTGTTCTTCGTCAAATGACAGGTATAGTATCTTTCGAACCAATGCTCTGATTCGACTGAAATTTTCACCAATCATTCCTCTTCACAATCCAGAATAACGTTCCAAAAATAAAAAGTCTAACATTCGAAACAACTGAGATACAGGGTGTTCTTCGTCAAATGACAGGTATAGTATCTTTCGAACCAATGCTCTGATTCGACTGAAATTTCCACCAATCATTCCTCTTCACAATCCAGAATAACGTTCCAATAATAAAAAGTCTAACTTTCGAAACAACTGAGATACAGTGTGTTCTTCGTCAAATGACAGGTATAGTATCTTTCGAACCAATGCTCTGATTCGACTGAAATTTCCACCAATCATTCCTCTCCACAATCCAGAATAACGTTCCATAAATAAGAAGTCTAACTTTCGAAACAACTGAGATACAGGGAGTTCTTCGTCAAATGACAGGTATAGTATCTTTCGAACCAATGCTCTGATTCGACTGAAATTTTCACCAATCATTCCTCTTCACAATCCAGAATAACGTTCCAAAAATAAAAAGTCTAACTTTCGAAACAACTGAGATACAGCGTGTTCTTCGTCAAATGACAGGTATAGTATCTTTCGAACCAATGCTCTGATTCGACTGAAATTTTCACCAATCATTCCTCTTTACAATCCAGAATAACGTTACAAAAATAAAAAGTCTAACTTTCGAAACAACTGAGATACAGGGTGTTCTTCGTCAAATGACAGGTATAGTATCTTTCGAACCAATGCTCTGGTTCGACTGAAATTTTCACCAATCATTCCTCTTCACAATACAGAATAACGATTCAAAAATAAAAAGTCTTACATTCGAAACAACTGAGATACAGGGTGTTCTTCGTCAAATGACAGGTATAGTATCTTTCGAACCAATGCACTGATTCGACTGAAATTTTCACCAATCATTCCTCTTCACAATCCAGAATAACGTTCCAAAAATAAAAAGTCTAACATTCGAAACAACTGAGATACAGGGTGTTCTTCGTCAAATGACAGGTATAGTATCTTTCGAGCCAATGCTCTGATTCGACTGAAATTTTCACCAATCATTTCTCTTCACAATCCAGAATAACGTTCCAAAAATAAAAAGTCTAACATTCGAAACCACTGAGATACAGGGTGTTCTTCGTCAAATGACAGATATAGTATCTTTCGAACCAATGCTCTGATTCGACTGAAATTTTCACCAATCATTCCTCTTCACTATCCAGAATAACGTTCCAAAAATAAAAAGTCTAACTTTCGAAACAACTGAGATACAGGGTGTTCTTCGTCAGATGACAGGTATAGTATCTTTCGAACCAATGCTCTGATTCGACTGAAATTTTCACCAATCATTCCTCTTCACAATCCAGAATAACGTTCCAAAAATAAAAAGTCTAACTTTCGACACAACTGAGATACAGGGTGTTCTTCGTCAAATGACAGGTATAGTATCTTTCGAACCAATGCTCTGATTCGACTGAAATTTTCACCAATCATTCCTCTTCACAATACAGAATAACGTTTCAAAAATAAAAAGTCTAACATTCGAAACAATTGAGATACAGGGTGTTCTTCGTCAAATGACAGGTATAGTATCTTTCGAACCAATGCTCTGATTCGACTGAAATTTTCACCAATCATTCCTCTTCACAATCCAGAATAACGATTCAAAAATAAAAAGTCTAACATTCGAAACAACTGAGATACAGGGTGTTTTTCGTCAAATGACAGGTATAGTATCTTTCGAACCAATGCTCTGATTCGACTGAAATTTTCACCAATCATTCCTCTTCACAATCCAGAATAACGTTCCAAAAATAAAAAGTCTAACTTTCGAAACAACTGAGATACAGGGTGTTCTTCGTCAAATGACAGGTATAGTATCTTTCGAACCAATGCTCTGATTCGACTGAAATTTTCACCAATCATTCCTCTTCACAATCCAGAATAACGTTCCAAAAATAAAAAGTCTAACTTTCGAAACAACTGAGATACAGCGTGTTCTTCGTCAAATGACAGGTATAGTATCTTTCGAACCAATGCTCTG
This sequence comes from Myrrha octodecimguttata, assembly GCA_958510865.1. Taxonomy (NCBI): domain Eukaryota; kingdom Metazoa; phylum Arthropoda; class Insecta; order Coleoptera; family Coccinellidae; genus Myrrha; species Myrrha octodecimguttata. The sequence goes on from OY294060.1 coordinate 21,245,757, forward strand.
ATTCGACTGAAATTTTCACCAATCATCCCTCTTCACAATCCAGAATAACGTTCCAAAAATAAAAAGTCTAACTTTCGAAACAACTGAGATACAGGGTGTTCTTCGTCAAATGACAGGTATAGTATCTTTCGAACCAATGCTCTGGTTCGACTGAAATTTTCACCAATCATTCCTCTTCACAATCCAGAATAACGATTCAAAAATAAAAAGTCTTACATTCGAAACAACTGAGATACAGGGTGTTCTTCGTCAAATGACAGGTATAGTATCTTTCGAACCAATGCACTGATTCGACTGAAATTTTCACCAATCATTCCTCTTCACAATCCAGAATAACGTTCCAAAAATAAAGAGTCTAACATTCGAAACAACTGAGATACAGGGTGTTCTTCGTCAAATGACAGGTATAGTATCTTTCGAACCAATGCTCTGATTCGACTGAAATTTTCACCAATCATTTCTCTTCACAATCCAGAATAACGTTTCAAAAATAAAAAGTCTAACATTCGAAACCACTGAGATACAGGGTGTTCTTCGTCAAATGACAGATATAGTATCTTTCGAACCAATGCTCTGATTCGACTGAAATTTTCACCAATCATTCCTCTTCACTATCCAGAATAACGTTCCAAAAATAAAAAGTCTAACTTTCGAAACAACTGAGATACAGGGTGTTCTTCGTCAGATGACAGGTATAGTACCTTTCGAACCAATGCTCTGATTCGACTGAAATTTTCACCAATCATTCCTCTTCACAATCCAGAATAACGTTCCAAAAATAAAAAGTCTAACTTTCGAAACAACTGAGATACAGGGTGTTCTTCGTCAAATGACAGGTATAGTATCTTTCGAACCAATGCTCTGATTCGACTGAAATTTTCACCAATCATTCCTCTTCACAATACAGAATAACGTTTCAAAAATAAAAAGTCTAACATTCGAAACAATTGAGATACAGGGTGTTCTTCGTCAAATGACAGGTATAGTATCTTTCGAACCAATGCTCTGATTCGACTGAAATTTTCACCAATCATTCCTCTTCACAATCCAGAATAACGATTCAAAAATAAAGAGTCTAACATTCGAAACAACTGATATACAGGGTGTTCTTCGTCAAATGACAGGTATAGTATCTTTCGAACCAATGCTCTGATTCGACTGAAATTTTCACCAATCATTCCTCTTCACAATCCAGAATAACATTTCAAAAATAAAAAGTCTAACTTTCGAAACAACTGAGATACAGGGTGTTCTTCGTCAAATGACAGGTATAGTATCTTTCGAAACAATGCTCTGAATCGACTGAAATTTTCACCAATCATTTCTCCTCACAATTCAGAATAACGTTCCAAAAATAAAAAGTCTAACTTTCGAAACAACTGAGATACAGGGTGTTCTTCGTCAAATGACAGGTATAGTATCTTTCGAACCAATGCTCTGATTCGACTGAAATTTTCACCAATCATTTCTCTTCACAATCCAGAATAACGTTTCAAAAATAAAAAGTCTAACATTCGAAACAACTGAGATACAGGGTGTTCTTCGTCAAATGACAGGTATAGTATCTTTCGAACCAATGCTCTGATTCGACTGAAATTTTCACCAATCATTCCTCTTCACAATCCAGAATAACGTTTCAAAAATAAAAAGGCTAACATTCGAAACAACTGAGATACAGGGTGTTCTTCGTCAAATGACAGGTATAGTATCTTTCGAACCAATGCTCTGATTCGACTGAAATTTTCACCAATCATTCCTCTTCACAATACAGAATAACGTTTCAAAAATAAAACGTCTAACATTCGAAACAACTGAGATACAGGGTGTTCTTCGTCAAATGACAGGTATAGTATCTTTCGAACCAATGCTCTGATTCGACTGAAATTTTCACCAATCATTCCTCTTCACAATCCAGAAAAACGTTTCAAAAATAAAAAGTCTAACATTCGAAACAACTGAGATACAGGGTGTTCTTCGTCAAATGACAGGTATAGTATCTTTCGAACCAACGCTCTGATTCGACTGAAATTTTCACCAATCATTTCTCTTCACAATCCAGAATAACGTTTCAAAAATAAAAAGTCTAACATTCGAAACAACTGAGATACAGGGTGTTCTTCGTCAAATGACAGGTATAGTATCTTTCGAACCAATGCTCTGATTCGACTGAAATTTTCACCAATCATTCCTCTTCACAATCCAGAATAACATTTCAAAAATAAAAAGGCTAACATTCGAAACAACTGAGATACAGGGTGTTCTTCGTCAATTGACAGGTATAGTATCTTTCGAACCAATGCTCTGATTCGACTGAAATTTTCACCAATCATTCCTCTTCACATTACAGAATAACGTTTCAAAAATAAAAAGTCTAACATTCGAAACAACTGAGATACAGGGTGTTCTTCGTCGAATGACAGGTATAGTATCTTTCGAACCAATGCTCTGATTCGACTGAAATTTTCACCAATCATTCCTCTTCACAATCCAGAAAAACGTTTCAAAAATAAAAAGTCTAACATTCGAAACAACTGAGATACAGGGTGTTCTTCGTCAAATGAGAGGTAAAGTATCTTTCGAACCAATGCTCTGATTCGACTGAAATTTTCACCAATCATTCTCTCCACAATCCAGAATAACGTTTCAAAAATAAAAAGTCTAACATTCGAAACAACTGAGATACAGGGTGTTCTTCGTCAAATGACAGGTTTAGTATCTTTCGAACCAATGCTCTGATTCGACTGAAATTTTCACCAATCATTCCTCTTCACAATCCAGAATAACGTTCCAAAAATAAAAAGTCTAACTTTCGAAACAACTGAGATACAGGGTGTTCTTCGTCAAATGACAGGTATAGTATCTTTCGAACCAATACTCTGATTCGACTGAAATTTTCACCAATCATTCCTCTTCACAATACAGAATAACGTTTCAAAAATAAAAAGTCTAACATTCGAAACAACTGAGATACAGGGTGTTCTTCGTCAAATGACAGGTATAGTATCTTTCGAACCAATGCTCTGATTCGACTGAAATTTTCACCAATCATTCCTCTTCACAATCCAGAAAAACGTTTCAAAAATAAAAAGTCTAACATTCGAAACAACTGAGATACAGGGTGTTCTTCGTCAAATGACAGGTAAAGTATCTTTCGAACGAATGCTCTGATTCGACTGAAATTTTCACCAATCATTCTCTTCACAATCCAGAATAACGTTTCAAAAATAAAAAGTCTAACATTCGAAACAACTGAGATACAGGGTGTTCTTCGTCAAATGACAGGTATAGTATCTTTCGAACCAATGCTCTGATTCGACTGAAACTTTCACCAATCATTCCTCTTCACAATCCAGAATAACGTTTCAAAAATAAAAAGTCTAACATCCGAAACAACTGAGATACAGGGTGTTCTTCGTCAAATGACAGGTATAGTATCTTTCGAACCAATGCTCTGATTCGACTGAAATTTTCACCAATCATTCCTCTTCACAATCCAGAATGAAGTTCCAAAAATAAAAAGTCTAACTTTCGAAACAACTGAGATACAGGGTGTTCTTCGTCAAATGACAGGTATAGTATCTTTCGAACCAATGCTCTGATTCGACTGAAATGTTCACCAATCATTCCTCTTCACAATACAGAATAACGTTTCAAAAATAAAAAGTCTAACATTCGAAACAATTGAGATACAGGGTGTTCTTCGTCAAATGACAGGTATAGTATCTTTCGAACCAATGCTCTGATTCGACTGAAATTTTCACCAATCATTCCTCTTCACAATCCAGAATAACGATTCAAAAATAAAAAGTCTAACATTCGAAACAACTGAGATACAGGGTGTTCTTCGTCAAATGACAGGTATAGTATCTTTCGAACCAATGCTCTGATTCGACTGAAATTTTCACCAATCATTCCTCTTCACAATCCAGAATAACGTTCCAAAAATAAAAAGTCTAACTTTCGAAACAACTGAGATACAGGGTGTTCTTCGTCAAATGACAGGTATAGTATCTTTCGAACCAATGCTCTGATTCGACTGAAATTTTCACCAATCATTCCTCTTCACAATCCAGAATAACGTTCCAAAAATAAAAAGTCTAACTTTCGAAACAACTGAGATACAGCGTGTTCTTCGTCAAATGACAGGTATGGTATCTTTCGAACCAATGCTCTGATTCGACTGAAATTTTCACCAATCATCCCTCTTCACAATCCAGAATAACGTTCCAAAAATAAAAAGTCTAACTTTCGAAACAACTGAGATACAGGGTGTTCTTCGTCAAATGACAGGTATAGTATCTTTCGAACCAATGCTCTGGTTCGACTGAAATTTTCACCAATCATTCCTCTTCACAATCCAGAATAACGATTCAAAAATAAAAAGTCTTACATTCGAAACAACTGAGATACAGGGTGTTCTTCGTCAAATGACAGGTATAGTATCTTTCGAACCAATGCACTGATTCGACTGAAATTTTCACCAATCATTCCTCTTCACAATCCAGAAAAACGTTTCAAAAATAAAAAGTCTAACATTCGAAACAACTGAGATACAGGGTGTTCTTCGTCAAATGAGAGGTAAAGTATCTTTCGAACCAATGCTCTGATTCGACTGAAATTTTCACCAATCATTCTCTTCACAATCCAGAATAACGTTTCAAAAATAAAAAGTCTAACATTCGAAACAACTGAGATACAGGGTGTTCTTCGTCAAATGACAGGTTTAGTATCTTTCGAACCAATGCTCTGATTCGACTGAAATTTTCACCAATCATTCCTCTTCACAATCCAGAATAACGTTCCAAAAATAAAAAGTCTAACTTTCGAAACAACTGAGATACAGGGTGTTCTTCGTCAAATGACAGGTATAGTATCTTTCGAACCAATGCTCTGATTCGACTGAAATTTTCACCAATCATTCCTCTTCACAATACAGAATAACGTTTCAAAAATAAAAAGTCTAACATTCGAAACAACTGAGATACAGGGTGTTCTTCGTCAAATGACAGGTATAGTATCTTTCGAACCAATGCTCTGATTCGACTGAAATTTTCACCAATCATTCCTCTTCACAATCCAGAAAAACGTTTCAAAAATAAAAAGTCTAACATTCGAAACAACTGAGATACAGGGTGTTCTTCGTCAAATGGCAGGTAAAGTATCTTTCGAACGAATGCTCTGATTCGACTGAAATTTTCACCAATCATTCTCTTCACAATCCAGAATAACGTTTCAAAAATAAAAAGTCTAACATTCGAAACAACTGAGATACAGGGTGTTCTTCGTCAAATGACAGGTATAGTATCTTTCGAACCAATGCTCTGATTCGACTGAAATTTTCACCAATCATTCCTCTTCACAATCCAGAATAACGTTTCAAAAATAAAAAGTCTAACATCCGAAACAACTGAGATACAGGGTGTTCTTCGTCAAATGACAGGTATAGTATCTTTCGAACCAATGCTCTGATTCGACTGAAATTTTCACCAATCATTCCTCTTCACAAAACAGAATAACGTTTCAAAAATAAAAAGTCTAACATTCGAAACAATTGAGATACAGGGTGTTCTTCGTCAAATGACAGGTATAGTATCTTTCGAACCAATGCTCTGATTCGACTGAAATTTTCACCAATCATTCCTCTTCACAATCCAGAATAACGATTCAAAAATAAAAAGTCTAACATTCGAAACAACTGAGATACAGGGTGTTCTTCGTCAAATGACAGGTATAGTATCTTTCGAACCAATGCTCTGATTCGACTGAAATTTTCACCAATCATTCCTCTTCACAATCCAGAATAACGTTCCGAAAATAAAAAGTCTAACATTCGAAACAATTGAGATACAGGGTGTTCTTCGTCAAATGACAGGTATAGTATCTTTCGAACCAATGCTCTGATTCGACTGAAATTTTCACCAATCATTCCTCTTCACAATCCAGAATAACGATTCAAAAATAAAATGTCTAACATTCGAAACAACTGAGATACAGGGTGTTCTTCGTCAAATGACAGGTATAGTATCTTTCGAACCAATGCTCTGATTCGACTGAAATTTTCACCAATCATTCCTCTTCACAATCCAGAATAACGTTCCAAAAATAAAAAGTCTAACTTTCGAAACAACTGAGATACAGGGTGTTCTTCGTCAACTGACAGGTATAGTATCTTTCGAACCAATGCTCTGATTCGACTGAAATTTTCACCAATCATTCCTCTTCACAATCCAGAATAACGTTCCAAAAATAAAAAGTCTCACTTTCGAAACAACTGAGATACAGGGTGTTCTTCGTCAAATGACAGGTATAGTATCTTTCGAACCAATGCTCTGATTCGACTGAAATTTTCACCAATCATTCCTCTTCACAATACAGAATAACGTTTCAAAAATAAAAAGTCTAACATTCGAAACAATTGAGATACAGGGTGTTCTTCGTCAAATGACAGGTATAGTATCTTTCGAACCAATGCTCTGATTCGACTGAAATTTTCACCAATCATTCCTCTTCACAATCCAGAATAACGATTCAAAAATAAAAAGTCTAACATTCGAAACAACTGAGATACAGGGTGTTCTTCGTCAAATGACAGGTATAGTATCTTTCGAACCAATGCTCTGATTCGACTGAAATTTTCACCAATCATTCCTCTTCACAATCCAGAATAACGTTCCAAAAATAAAAAGTCTAACTTTCGAAACAACTGAGATACAGCGTGTTCTTCGTCAAATGACAGGTATAGTATCTTTCGAACCAATGCTCTGATTCGACTGAAATTTTCACCAATCATCCCTCTTCACAATCCAGAATAACGTTCCAAAAATAAAAAGTCTAACTTTCGAAACAACTGAGATACAGGGTGTTCTTCGTCAAATGACAGGTATAGTATCTTTCGAACCAATGCTCTGGTTCGACTGAAATTTTCACCAATCATTCCTCTTCACAATCCAGAATAACGATTCAAAAATAAAAAGTCTTACATTCGAAACAACTGAGATACAGGGTGTTCTTCGTCAAATGACAGGTATAGTATCTTTCGAACCAATGCACTGATTCGACTGAAATTTTCACCAATCATTCCTCTTCACAATCCAGAATAACGTTCCAAAAATAAAAAGTCTAACATTCGAAACAACTGAGATACAGGGTGTTCTTCGTCAAATGACAGGTATAGTATCTTTCGAACCAATGCTCTGATTCGACTGAAATTTTCACCAATCATTTCTCTTCACAATCCAGAATAACGTTCCAAAAATAAAAAGTCTAACATTCGAAACCACTGAGATACAGGGTGTTCTTCGTCAAATGACAGATATAGTATCTTTCGAACCAATGCTCTGATTCGACTGAAATTTTCACCAATCATTCCTCTTCACTATCCAGAATAACGTTCCAAAAATAAAAAGTCTAACTTTCGAAACAACTGAGATACAGGGTGTTCTTCGTCAGATGACAGGTATAGTATCTTTCGAACCAATGCTCTGATTCGACTGAAATTTTCACCAATCATTCCTCTTCACAATCCAGAATAACGTTCCAAAAATAAAAAGTCTAACTTTCGAAACAACTGAGATACAGGGTGTTCTTCGTCAAATGACAGGTATAGTATCTTTCGAACCAATGCTCTGATTCGACTGAAATTTTCACCAATCATTCCTCTTCACAATACAGAATAACGTTTCAAAAATAAAAAGTCTAACATTCGAAACAATTGAGATACAGGGTGTTCTTCGTCAAATGACAGGTATAGTATCTTTCGAACCAATGCTCTGATTCGACTGAAATTTTCACCAATCATTCCTCTTCACAATCCAGAATAACGATTCAAAAATAAAATGTCTAACATTCGAAACAACTGAGATACAGGGTGTTCTTCGTCAAATGACAGGTATAGTATCTTTCGAACCAATGCTCTGATTCGACTGAAATTTTCACCAATCATTCCTCTTCACAATCCAGAATAACGTTCCAAAAATAAAAAGTCTAACTTTCGAAACAACTGAGATACAGGGTGTTCTTCGTCAACTGACAGGTATAGTATCTTTCGAACCAATGCTCTGATTCGACTGAAATTTTCACCAATCATTCCTCTTCACAATCCAGAATAACGTTCCAAAAATAAAAAGTCTCACTTTCGAAACAACTGAGATACAGGGTGTTCTTCGTCAAATGACAGGTATAGTATCTTTCGAACCAATGCTCTGATTCGACTGAAATTTTCACCAATCAAGCCTCTTCACAATACAGAATAACGTTTCAAAAATAAAAAGTCTAACATTCGAAACAATTGAGATACAGGGTGTTCTTCGTCAAATGACAGGTATAGTATCTTTCGAACCAATGCTCTGATTCGACTGAAATTTTCACCAATCATTCCTCTTCACAATCCAGAATAACGATTCAAAAATAAAAAGTCTAACATTCGAAACAACTGAGATACAGGGTGTTCTTCGTCAAATGACAGGTATAGTATCTTTCGAACCAATGCTCTGATTCGACTGAAATTTTCACCAATCATTCCTCTTCACAATCCAGAATAACGTTCCAAAAATAAAAAGTCTAACTTTCGAAACAACTGAGATACAGGGTGTTCTTCGTCAAATGACAGGTATAGTATCTTTCGAACCAATGCTCTGATTCGACTGAAATTTTCACCAATCATTCCTCTTCACAATCCAGAATAACGTTCCAAAAATAAAAAGTCTAACTTTCGAAACAACTGAGATACAGCGTGTTCTTCGTCAAATGACAGGTATAGTATCTTTCGAACCAATGCTCTGATTCGACTGAAATTTTCACCAATCATCCCTCTTCACAATCCAGAATAACGTTCCAAAAATAAAAAGTCTAACTTTCGAAACAACTGAGATACAGGGTGTTCTTCGTCAAATGACAGGTATAGTATCTTTCGAACCAATGCTCTGGTTCGACTGAAATTTTCACCAATCATTCCTCTTCACAATCCAGAATAACGATTCAAAAATAAAAAGTCTTACATTCGAAACAACTGAGATACAGGGTGTTCTTCGTCAAATGACAGGTATAGTATCTTTCGAACCAATGCACTGATTCGACTGAAATTTTCACCAATCATTCCTCTTCACAATCCAGAAAAACGTTTCAAAAATAAAAAGTCTAACATTCGAAACCACTGAGATACAGGGTGTTCTTCGTCAAATGACAGATATAGTATCTTTCGAACCAATGCTCTGATTCGACTGAAATTTTCACCAATCATTCCTCTTCACTATCCAGAATAACGTTCCAAAAATAAAAAGTCTAACTTTCGAAACAACTGAGATACAGGGTGTTCTTCGTCAGATGACAGGTATAGTATCTTTCGAACCAATGCTCTGATTCGACTGAAATTTTCACCAATCATTCCTCTTCACAATCCAGAATAACGTTCCAAAAATAAAAAGTCTAACTTTCGAAACAACTGAGATACAGGGTGTTCTTCGTCAAATGACAGGTATAGTATCTTTCGAACCAATGCTCTGATTCGACTGAAATTTTCACCAATCATTCCTCTTCACAATACAGAATAACGTTTCAAAAATAAAAAGTCTAACATTCGAAACAATTGAGATACAGGGTGTTCTTCGTCAAATGACAGGTATAGTATCTTTCGAACCAATGCTCTGATTCGACTGAAATTTTCACCAATCATTCCTCTTCACAATCCAGAATAACGATTCAAAAATAAAATGTCTAACATTCGAAACAACTGAGATACAGGGTGTTCTTCGTCAAATGACAGGTATAGTATCTTTCGAACCAATGCTCTGATTCGACTGAAATTTTCACCAATCATTCCTCTTCACAATCCAGAATAACGTTCCAAAAATAAAAAGTCTAACTTTCGAAACAACTGAGATACAGGGTGTTCTTCGTCAACTGACAGGTATAGTATCTTTCGAACCAATGCTCTGATTCGACTGAAATTTTCACTAATCATTCCTCTTCACAATCCAGAATAACGTTCCAAAAATAAAAAGTCTCACTTTCGAAACAACTGAGATACAGGGTGTTCTTCGTCAAATGACAGGTATAGTATCTTTCGAACCAATGCTCTGATTCGACTGAAATTTTCACCAATCATTCCTCTTCACAATACAGAATAACGTTTCAAAAATAAAAAGTCTAACATTCGAAACAATTGAGATACAGGGTGTTCTTCGTCAAATGACAGGTATAGTATCTTTCGAACCAATGCTCTGATTCGACTGAAATTTTCACCAATCATTCCTCTTCACAATCCAGAATAACGATTCAAAAATAAAAAGTCTAACATTCGAAACAACTGAGATACAGGGTGTTCTTCGTCAAATGACAGGTATAGTATCTTTCGAACCTATGCTCTGATTCGACTGAAATTTTCACCAATCATTCCTCTTCACAATCCAGAATAACGTTCCAAAAATAAAAAGTCTAACTTTCGAAACAACTGAGATACAGGGTGTTCTTCGTCAAATGACAGGTATAGTATCTTTCGAACCAATGCTCTGATTCGACTGAAATTTTCACCAATCATTCCTCTTCACAATCCAGAATAACGTTCCAAAAATAAAAAGTCTAACTTTCGAAACAACTGAGATACAGCGTGTTCTTCGTCAAATGACAGGTATAGTATCTTTCGAACCAATGCTCTGATTCGACTGAAATTTTCACCAATCATCCCTCTTCACAATCCAGAATAACGTTCCAAAAATAAAAAGTCTAACTTTCGAAACAACTGAGATACAGGGTGTTCTTCGTCAAATGACAGGTATAGTATCTTTCGAACCAATGCTCTGGTTCGACTGAAATTTTCACCAATCATTCCTCTTCACAATCCAGAATAACGATTCAAAAATAAAAAGTCTTACATTCGAAACAACTGAGATACAGGGTGTTCTTCGTCAAATGACAGGTATAGTATCTTTCGAACCAATGCACTGATTCGACTGAAATTTTCACCAATCATTCCTCTTCACAATCCAGAAAAACGTTTCAAAAATAAAAAGTCTAACATTCGAAACAACTGAGATACAGGGTGTTCTTCGTCAAATGAGAGGTAAAGTATCTTTCGAACCAATGCTCTGATTCGACTGAAATTTTCACCAATCATTCCTCTTCACAATCCAGAATAACGATTCAAAAATAAAAAGTCTTACATTCGAAACAACTGAGATACAGGGTGTTCTTCGTCAAATGACAGGTATAGTATCTTTCGAACCAATGCACTGATTCGACTGAAATTTTCACCAATCATTCCTCTTCACAATCCAGAAAAACGTTTCAAAAATAAAAAGTCTAACATTCGAAACAACTGAGATACAGGGTGTTCTTCGTCAAATGACAGGTTTAGTATCTTTCGAACCAATGCTCTGATTCGACTGAAATTTTCACCAATCATTCCTCTTCACAATCCAGAATAACGTTCCAAAAATAAAAAGTCTAACTTTCGAAACAACTGAGATACAGGGTGTTCTTCGTCAAATGACAGGTATAGTATCTTTCGAACCAATGCTCTGATTCGACTGAAATTTTCACCAATCATTCCTCTTCACAATACAGAATAACGTTTCAAAAATAAAAAGTCTAACATTCGAAACAACTGAGATACAGGGTGTTCTTCGTCAAATGACAGGTATAGTATCTTTCGAACCAATGCTCTGATTCGACTGAAATTTTCACCAATCATTCCTCTTCACAATCCAGAAAAACGTTTCAAAAATAAAAAGTCTAACATTCGAAACAACTGAGATACAGGGTGTTCTTCGTCAAATGACAGGTAAAGTATCTTTCGAACGAATGCTCTGATTCGACTGAAATTTTCACCAATCATTCTCTTCACAATCCAGAATAACGTTTCAAAAATAAAAAGTCTAACATTCGAAACAACTGAGATACAGGGTGTTCTTCGTCAAATGACAGGTATAGTATCTTTCGAACCAATGCTCTGATTCGACTGAAATTTTCACCAATCATTCCTCTTCACAATCCAGAATAACGTTTCAAAAATAAAAAGTCTAACATCCGAAACAACTGAGATACAGGGTGTTCTTCGTCAAATGACAGGTATAGTATCTTTCGAACCAATGCTCTGATTCGACTGAAATTTTCACCAATCATTCCTCTTCACAATACAGAATAACATTTCAAAAATAAAAAGTCTAACATTCGAAACAATTGAGATACAGGGTGTTCTTCGTCAAATGACAGGTATAGTATCTTTCGAACCAATGCTCTGATTCGACTGAAATTTTCACCAATCATTCCTCTTCACAATCCAGAATAACGATTCAAAAATAAAAAGTCTAACATTCGAAACAACTGAGATACAGGGTGTTCTTCGTCAAATGACAGGTATAGTATCTTTCGAACCAATGCTCTGATTCGACTGAAATTTTCACCAATCATTCCTCTTCACAATCCAGAATAACGTTCCAAAAATAAAAAGTCTAACTTTCGAAACAACTGAGATACAGGGTGTTCTTCGTCAAATGACAGGTATAGTATCTTTCGAACCAATGCTCTGATTCGACTGAAATTTTCACCAATCATTCCTCTTCACAATCCAGAATAACGTTCCAAAAATAAAAAGTCTACCTTTCGAAACAACTGAGATACAGCGTGTTCTTCGTCAAATGACAGGTATAGTATCTTTCGAACCAATGCTCTGATTCGACTGAAATTTTCACCAATCATCCCTCTTCACAATCCAGAATAACGTTCCAAAAATAAAAAGTCTAACTTTCGAAACAACTGAGATACAGGGTGTTCTTCGTCAAATGACAGGTATAGTATCTTTCGAACCAATGCTCTGGTTCGACTGAAATTTTCACCAATCATTCCTCTTCACAATCCAGAATAACGATTCAAAAATAAAAAGTCTTACATTCGAAACAACTGAGATACAGGGTGTTCTTCGTCAAATGACAGGTATAGTATCTTTCGAACCAATGCACTGATTCGACTGAAATTTTCACCAATCATTCCTCTTCACAATCCAGAATAACGTTCCAAAAATAAAAAGTCTAACATTCGAAACAACTGAGATACAGGGTGTTCTTCGTCAAATGACAGGTATAGTATCTTTCGAACCAATGCTCTGATTCGACTGAAATTTTCACCAATCATTTCTCTTCACAATCCAGAATAACGTTCCAAAAATAAAAAGTCTAACAGTCGAAACCACTGAGATACAGGGTGTTCTTCGTCAAATGACAGATATAGTATCTTTCGAACCAATGCTCTGATTCGACTGAAATTTTCACCAATCATTCCTCTTCACTATCCAGAATAACGTTCCAAAAATAAAAAGTCTAACTTTGGAAACAACTGAGATACAGGGTGTTCTTCGTCAGATGACAGGTATAGTATCTTTCGAACCAATGCTCTGATTCGACTGAAATTTTCACCAATCATTCCTCTTCACAATCCAGAATAACGTTCCAAAAATAAAAAGTCTAACTTTCGAAACAACTGAGATACAGGGTGTTCTTCGTCAAATGACAGGTATAGTATCTTTCGAACCAATGCTCTGATTCGACTGAAATTTTCACCAATCATTCCTCTTCACAATACAGAATAACGTTTCAAAAATAAAAAGTCTAACATTCGAAACAATTGAGATACAGGGTGTTCTTCGTCAAATGACAGGTATAGTATCTTTCGAACCAATGCTCTGATTCGACTGAAATTTTCACCAATCATTCCTCTTCACAATCCAGAATAACGATTCAAAAATAAAATGTCTAACATTCGAAACAACTGAGATACAGGGTGTTCTTCGTCAAATGACAGGTATAGTATCTTTCGAACCAATGCTCTGATTCGACTGAAATTTTCACCAATCATTCCTCTTCACAATCCAGAATAACGTTCCAAAAATAAAAAGTCTAACTTTCGAAACAACTGAGATACAGGGTGTTCTTCGTCAACTGACAGGTATAGTATCTTTCGAACCAATGCTCTGATTCGACTGAAATTTTCACCAATCATTCCTCTTCACAATCCAGAATAACGTTCCAAAAATAAAAAGTCTCACTTTCGAAACAACTGAGATACAGGGTGTTCTTCGTCAAATGACAGGTATAGTATCTTTCGAACCAATGCTCTGATTCGACTGAAATTTTCACCAATCATTCCTCTTCACAATCCAGAATAACGATTTAAAAATAAAGAGTCTAACATTCGAAACAACTGATATACAGGGTGTTCTTCGTCAAATGACAGGTATAGTATCTTTCGAACCAATGCTCTGATTCGACTGAAATTTTCACCAATCATTCCTCTTCACAATCCAGAATAACATTTCAAAAATAAAAAGTCTAACTTTCGAAACAACTGAGATACAGGGTGTTCTTCGTCAAATGACAGGTATAGTATCTTCCGAACCAATGCTCTGAATCGACTGAAATTTTCACCAATCATTCCTCCTCACAATTCAGAATAACGTTCCAAAAATAAAAAGTCTAACTTTCGAAACAACTGAGATACAGGGTGTTCTTCGTCAAATGACAGGTATAGTATCTTTCGAACCAATGCTCTGATTCGACTGAAATTTTCACCAATCATTCCTCTTCATAATCCACAATAACATTCCAAAAATAAAAAGTCTAACTTTCGAAACAACTGAGATACAGGGTGTTCTTCGTAAAATGACAGGTATAGTATCTTTCGAACCAATGCTCTGATTCGACTGAAATTTTCACCAATCATTCCTCTTCACAATCCAGAATAACGATTCAAAAATAAAAAGTCTTACATTCGAAACAACTGAGATACAGGGTGTTCTTCGTCAAATGACAGGTATAGTATCTTTCGAACCAATGCTCTGATTCGACTGAAATTTTCAACAATCATTCCTCTTCACAATCCAGAATAACGATTCAAAAATAAAAAGTCTTACATTCGAAGCAACTGAGATACAGGGTGTTCTTCGTCAAATGACAGGTATAGTATCTTTCGAACCAATGCTCTGATTCGACTGAAATTTTCACCAATCATTCCTCTTCACAATCCAGAATAACGTTCGAAAAATAAAAAGTCTAACATTCGAAAAAACTGAGATACAGGGTGTTCTTCGTCAAATGACAGGTATAGTATCTTTCGAACCAATGCTCTGATTCGACTGAAATTTTCACCAATCATTCCTCTTCACAATCCAGAATAACGTTCCAAAAATAAAAAGTCTAACTTTCGAAACGACTGAGATACAGGGTGTTCTTCGTCAAATGACAGGTATAGTATATTTCGAACCAATGCTCTGATTCGACTGAAATTTTCACCAATCATTCCTCTTCACAATCCAGAATAAGGTTCCAAAAATAAAAAGTCTAACTTTCGAAACAACTGAGATACAGGGTGTTCTTCGTCAAATGACAGGTATAGTATCTTTCGAACCAATGCTCTGATTCGACTGAAATTTTCACCAATCATTCCTCATCACAATCCAGAATATCGTTTCAAAAATAAAAAGTCTAACATTCGAAACAACTGAGATACAGGGTGTTCTTCGTCAAATGACCGGTATAGTATCTTTCGAACCAATGCTCTGATTCGACTGAAATTTTCACCAATCATTCCTCTTCACAATCCAGAATAAAGTTCCAAAAATAAAAAGTCTTACTTTCGAAACAACTGAGATACAGGGAGTTTTTCGTCAAATGACAGGTATAGTATCTTTCGAACCAATGCACTGATTCGACTGAAATTTTCACCAATCATTCCTCTTCACAATCCAGAATAACATTCCAAAAATAAAAAGTCTAACTTTCGAAACAACTGAGATACAGGGTGTTCTTCGTCAACTGACAGGTATAGTATCTTTCGAACCAATGCTCTGATTCGACTGAAATTTTCACCAATCATTCCTCTTCACAATGCAGAATAACGTTCGAAAAATAAAAAGTCTAACCTTCGAAACAACTGAGATACAGGGTGTTCGTCGTCAAATGACAGGTATAGTATCTTTCGAACCAATGCTCTGATTCGACTGAAATTTTCACCAATCATTCCTCTTCACAATCCAGAATAACGATTCAAAAATAAAAAGTCTAACATTCGAAACAACTGAGATACAGGGTGTTCTTCGTCAAATGACAGGTATAGTATCTTTCGAACCAATGCTCTGATTCGACTGAAATTTTCACCAATCATTCCTCTTCACAATCCAGAATAACGTTCCAAAAATAAAAAGTCTAACTTTCGAAACAACTGAGATACAGGGTGTTCTTCGTCAAATGACAGGTATAGTATCTTTCGAACCAATGCTCTGATTCGACTGAAATTTTCACCAATCATTCCTCTTCACAATCCAGAATAACGTTTCAAAAATAAAAAGTCTAACATCCGAAACAACTGAGATACAGGGTGTTCTTCGTCAAATGACAGGTATAGTATCTTTCGAACCAATGCTCTGATTCGACTGAAATTTTCACCAATCATTCCTCTTCACAATACAGAATAACATTTCAAAAATAAAAAGTCTAACATTCGAAACAATTGAGATACAGGGTGTTCTTCGTCAAATGACAGGTATAGTATCTTTCGAACCAATGCTCTGATTCGACTGAAATTTTCACCAATCATTCCTCTTCACAATCCAGAATAACGATTCAAAAATAAAAAGTCTAACATTCGAAACAACTGAGATACAGGGTGTTCTTCGTCAAATGACAGGTATATTATCTTTCGAACCAATGCTCTGATTCGACTGAAATTTTCAACAATCATTCCTCTTCACAATCCAGAATAACGTTCCAAAAATAAAAAGTCTAACTTTCGAAACAACTGAGATACAGGGTGTTCTTCGTCAAATGACAGGTATAGTATCTTTCGAACCAATGCTCTGATTCGACTGAAATTTTCACCAATCATTCCTCTTCACAATCCAGAATAACGTTCCAAAAATAAAAAGTCTAACTTTCGAAACAACTGAGATACAGCGTGTTCTTCGTCAAATGACAGGTATAGTATCTTTCGAACCAATGCTCTGATTCGACTGAAATTTTCACCAATCATCCCTCTTCACAATCCAGAATAACGTTCCAAAAATAAAAAGTCTAACTTTCGAAACAACTGAGATACAGGGTGTTCTTCGTCAAATGACAGGTATAGTATCTTTCGAACCAATGCTCTGGTTCGACTGAAATTTTCACCAATCATTCCTCTTCACAATCCAGAATAACGATTCAAAAATAAAAAGTCTTACATTCGAAACAACTGAGATACAGGGTGTTCTTCGTCAAATGACAGGTATAGTATCTTTCGAACCAATGCACTGATTCGACTGAAATTTTCACCAATCATTCCTCTTCACAATCCAGAATAACGTTCCAAAAATAAAAAGTCTAACATTCGAAACAACTGAGATACAGGGTGTTCTTCGTCAAATGACAGGTATAGTATCTTTCGAACCAATGCTCTGATTCGACTGAAATTTTCACCAATCATTTCTCTTCACAATCCAGAATAACGTTCCAAAAATAAAAAGTCTAACAGTCGAAACCACTGAGATACAGGGTGTTCTTCGTCAAATGACAGATATAGTATCTTTCGAACCAATGCTCTGATTCGACTGAAATTTTCACCAATCATTCCTCTTCACTATCCAGAATAACGTTCCAAAAATAAAAAGTCTAACTTTGGAAACAACTGAGATACAGGGTGTTCTTCGTCAGATGACAGGTATAGTATCTTTCGAACCAATGCTCTGATTCGACTGAAATTTTCACCAATCATTCCTCTTCACAATCCAGAATAACGTTCCAAAAATAAAAAGTCTAACTTTCGAAACAACTGAGATACAGGGTGTTCTTCGTGAAATGACAGGTATAGTATCTTTCGAAGCAATGCTCTGATTCGACTGAAATTTTCACCAATCATTCCTCTTCACAATACAGAATAACGTTTCAAAAATAAAAAGTCTAACATTCGAAACAATTGAGATACAGGGTGTTCTTCGTCAAATGACAGGTATAGTATCTTTCGAACCAATGCTCTGATTCGACTGAAATTTTCACCAATCATTCCTCTTCACAATCCAGAATAACGATTCAAAAATAAAATGTCTAACATTCGAAACAACTGAGATACAGGGTGTTCTTCGTCAAATGACAGGTATAGTATCTTTCGAACCAATGCTCTGATTCGACTGAAATTTTCACCAATCATTCCTCTTCACAATCCAGAATAACGTTCCAAAAATAAAAAGTCTAACTTTCGAAACAACTGAGATACAGGGTGTTCTTCGTCAACTGACAGGTATAGTATCTTTCGAACCAATGCTCTGATTCGACTGAAATTTTCACCAATCATTCCTCTTCACAATCCAGAATAACGTTCCAAAAATAAAAAGTCTCACTTTCGAAACAACTGAGATACAGGGTGTTCTTCGTCAAATGACAGGTATAGTATCTTTCGAACCAATGCTCTGATTCGACTGAAATTTTCACCAATCATTCCTCTTCACAATCCAGAATAACGATTTAAAAATAAAGAGTCTAACATTCGAAACAACTGATATACAGGGTGTTCTTCGTCAAATGACAGGTATAGTATCTTTCGAACCAATGCTCTGATTCGACTGAAATTTTCACCAATCATTCCTCTTCACAATCCAGAATAACATTTCAAAAATAAAAAGTCTAACTTTCGAAACAACTGAGATACAGGGTGTTCTTCGTCAAATGACAGGTATAGTATCTTCCGAACCAATGCTCTGAATCGACTGAAATTTTCACCAATCATTCCTCTTCACAATCCACAATAACATTCCAAAAATAAAAAGTCTAACTTTCGAAACAACTGAGATACAGGGTGTTCTTCGTAAAATGACAGGTATAGTATCTTTCGAACCAATGCTCTGATTCGACTGAAATTTTCACCAATCATTCCTCTTCACAATCCACAATAACATTCCAAAAATAAAAAGTCTAACTTTCGAAACAACTGAGATACAGGGTGTTCTTCGTAAAATGACAGGTATAGTATCTTTCGAACCAATGCTCTGATTCGACTGAAATTTTCACCAATCATTCCTCTTCACAATCCAGAATAACGATTCAAAAATAAAAAGTCTTACATTCGAAACAACTGAGATACAGGGTGTTCTTCGTCAAATGACAGGTATAGTATCTTTCGAACCAATGCTCTGATTCGACTGAAATTTTCAACAATCATTCCTCTTCACAATCCAGAATAACGATTCAAAAATAAAAAGTCTTACATTCGAAGCAACTGAGATACAGGGTGTTCTTCGTCAAATGACAGGTATAGTATCTTTCGAACCAATGCTCTGATTCGACTGAAATTTTCACCAATCATTCCTCTTCACAATCCAGAATAACGTTCGAAAAATAAAAAGTCTAACATTCGAAAAAACTGAGATACAGGGTGTTCTTCGTCAAATGACAGGTATAGTATCTTTCGAACCAATGCTCTGATTCGACTGAAATTTTCACCAATCATTCCTCTTCACAATCCAGAATAACGTTCCAAAAATAAAAAGTCTAACTTTCGAAACGACTGAGATACAGGGTGTTCTTCGTCAAATGACAGGTATAGTATATTTCGAACCAATGCTCTGATTCGACTGAAATTTTCACCAATCATTCCTCTTCACAATCCAGAATAAGGTTCCAAAAATAAAAAGTCTAACTTTCGAAACAACTGAGATACAGGGTGTTCTTCGTCAAATGACAGGTATAGTATCTTTCGAACCAATGCTCTGATTCGACTGAAATTTTCACCAATCATTCCTCATCACAATCCAGAATATCGTTTCAAAAATAAAAAGTCTAACATTCGAAACAACTGAGATACAGGGTGTTCTTCGTCAAATGACCGGTATAGTATCTTTCGAACCAATGCTCTGATTCGACTGAAATTTTCACCAATCATTCCTCTTCACAATCCAGAATAAAGTTCCAAAAATAAAAAGTCTTACTTTCGAAACAACTGAGATACAGGGAGTTTTTCGTCAAATGACAGGTATAGTATCTTTCGAACCAATGCACTGATTCGACTGAAATTTTCACCAATCATTCCTCTTCACAATCCAGAATAACATTCCAAAAATAAAAAGTCTAACTTTCGAAACAACTGAGATACAGGGTGTTCTTCGTCAACTGACAGGTATAGTATCTTTCGAACCAATGCTCTGATTCGACTGAAATTTTCACCAATCATTCCTCTTCACAATGCAGAATAACGTTCGAAAAATAAAAAGTCTAACTTTCGAAACAACTGAGATACAGGGTGTTCTTCGTCAAATGACAGGTATAGTATCTTTCGAACCAATGCTCTGATTCGACTGAAATTTTCACCAATCATTCCTCTTCACAATCCAGAATAACGATTCAAAAATAAAAAGTCTAACATTCGAAGAAACTGAGATACAGGGTGTTCTTCGTCAAATGACAGGTATAGTATCTTTCGAACCAATGCTCTGATTCGACTGAAATTTTCACCAATCATTCCTCTTCACAATCCAGAATAACGTTCCAAAAATAAAAAGTCTAACTTTCGAAACAACTGAGATACAGGGTGTTCTTCGTCAAATGACAGGTATAGTATCTTTCGAACCAATGCTCTGATTCGACTGAAATTTTCACCAATCATTCCTCTTCACAATCCAGAATAACGTTCCAAAAATAAAAAGTCTAACTTTCGAAACAACTGAGATACAGCGTGTTCTTCGTCAAATGACAGGTATAGTATCTTTCGAACCAATGCTCTGATTCGACTGAAATTTTCACCAATCATCCCTCTTCACAATCCAGAATAACGTTCCAAAAATAAAAAGTCTAACTTTCGAAACAACTGAGATACAGGGTGTTCTTCGTCAAATGACAGGTATAGTATCTTTCGAACCAATGCTCTGGTTCGACTGAAATTTTCACCAATCATACCTCTTCACAATCCAGAATAACGATTCAAAAATAAAAAGTCTTACATTCGAAACAACTGAGATACAGGGTGTTCTTCGTCAAATGACAGGTATAGTATCTTTCGAACCAATGCACTGATTCGACTGAAATTTTCACCAATCATTCCTCTTCACAATCCAGAAAAACGTTTCAAAAATAAAAAGTCTAACATTCGAAACCACTGAGATACAGGGTGTTCTTCGTCAAATGACAGATATAGTATCTTTCGAACCAATGCTCTGATTCGACTGAAATTTTCACCAATCATTCCTCTTCACTATCCAGAATAACGTTCCAAAAATAAAAAGTCTAACTTTCGAAACAACTGAGATACAGGGTGTTCTTCGTCAGATGACAGGTATAGTATCTTTCGAACCAATGCTCTGATTCGACTGAAATTTTCACCAATCATTCCTCTTCACAATCCAGAATAACGTTCCAAAAATAAAAAGTCTAACTTTCGAAACAACTGAGATACAGGGTGTTCTTCGTCAAATGACAGGTATAGTATCTTTCGAACCAATGCTCTGATTCGACTGAAATTTTCACCAATCATTCCTCTTCACAATACAGAATAACGTTTCAAAAATAAAAAGTCTAACATTCGAAACAATTGAGATACAGGGTGTTCTTCGTCAAATGACAGGTATAGTATCTTTCGAACCAATGCTCTGATTCGACTGAAATTTTCACCAATCATTCCTCTTCACAATCCAGAATAACGATTCAAAAATAAAATGTCTAACATTCGAAACAACTGAGATACAGGGTGTTCTTCGTCAAATGACAGGTATAGTATCTTTCGAACCAATGCTCTGATTCGACTGAAATTTTCACCAATCATTCCTCTTCACAATCCAGAATAACGTTCCAAAAATAAAAAGTCTAACTTTCGAAACAACTGAGATACAGGGTGTTCTTCGTCAACTGACAGGTATAGTATCTTTCGAACCAATGCTCTGATTCGACTGAAATTTTCACCAATCATTCCTCTTCACAATCCAGAATAACGTTCCAAAAATAAAAAGTCTCACTTTCGAAACAACTGAGATACAGGGTGTTCTTCGTCAAATGACAGGTATAGTATCTTTCGAACCAATGCTCTGATTCGACTGAAATTTTCACCAATCATTCCTCTTCACAATACAGAATAACGTTTCAAAAATAAAAAGTGTAACATTCGAAACAATTGAGATACAGGGTGTTCTTCGTCAAATGACAGGTATAGTATCTTTCGAACCAATGCTCTGATTCGACTGAAATTTTCACCAATCATTCCTCTTCACAATCCAGAATAACGATTCAAAAATAAAAAGTCTAACATTCGAAACAACTGAGATACAGGGTGTTCTTCGTCAAATGACAGGTATAGTATCTTTCGAACCAATGCTCTGATTCGACTGAAATTTTCACCAATCATTCCTCTTCACAATCCAGAATAACGTTCCAAAAATAAAAAGTCTAACTTTCGAAACAACTGAGATACAGGGTGTTCTTCGTCAAATGACAGGTATAGTATCTTTCGAACCAATGCTCTGATTCGACTGAAATTTTCACCAATCATTCCTCTTCACAATCCAGAATAACGTTCCAAAAATAAAAAGTCTAACTTTCGAAACAACTGAGATACAGCGTGTTCTTCGTCAAATGACAGGTATAGTATCTTTCGAACCAATGCTCTGATTCGACTGAAATTTTCACCAATCATCCCTCTTCACAATCCAGAATAACGTTCCAAAAATAAAAAGTCTAACTTTCGAAACAACTGAGATACAGGGTGTTCTTCGTCAAATGACAGGTATAGTATCTTTCGAACCAATGCTCTGGTTCGACTGAAATTTTCACCAATCATTCCTCTTCACAATCCAGAATAACGATTCAAAAATAAAAAGTCTTACATTCGAAACAACTGAGATACAGGGTGTTCTTCGTCAAATGACAGGTATAGTATCTTTCGAACCAATGCACTGATTCGACTGAAATTTTCACCAATCATTCCTCTTCACAATCCAGAAAAACGTTTCAAAAATAAAAAGTCTAACATTCGAAACAACTGAGATACAGGGTGTTCTTCGTCAAATGAGAGGTAAAGTATCTTTCGAACCAATGCTCTGATTCGACTGAAATTTTCACCAATCATTCCTCTTCACAATCCAGAATAACGATTCAAAAATAAAAAGTCTTACATTCGAAACAACTGAGATACAGGGTGTTCTTCGTAAAATGACAGGTATAGTATCTTTCGAACCAATGCACTGATTCGACTGAAATTTTCACCAATCATTCCTCTTCACAATCCAGAAAAACGTTTCAAAAATAAAAAGTCTAACATTCGAAACAACTGAGATACAGGGTGTTCTTCGTCAAATGACAGGTTTAGTATCTTTCGAACCAATGCTCTGATTCGACTGAAATTTTCACCAATCATTCCTCTTCACAATCCAGAATAACGTTCCAAAAATAAAAAGTCTAACTTTCGAAACAACTGAGATACAGGGTGTTCTTCGTCAAATGACAGGTATAGTATCTTTCGAACCAATGCTCTGATTCGACTGAAATTTTCACCAATCATTCCTCTTCACAATACAGAATAACGTTTCAAAAATAAAAAGTCTAACATTCGAAACAACTGAGATACAGGGTGTTCTTCGTCAAATGACAGGTATAGTATCTTTCGAACCAATGCTCTGATTCGACTGAAATTTTCACCAATCATTCCTCTTCACAATCCAGAAAAACGTTTCAAAAATAAAAAGTCTAACATTCGAAACAACTGAGATACAGGGTGTTCTTCGTCAAATGACAGGTAAAGTATCTTTCGAACGAATGCTCTGATTCGACTGAAATTTTCACCAATCATTCTCTTCACAATCCAGAATAACGTTTCAAAAATAAAAAGTCTAACATTCGAAACAACTGAGATACAGGGTGTTCTTCGTCAAATGACAGGTATAGTATCTTTCGAACCAATGCTCTGATTCGACTGAAATTTTCACCAATCATTCCTCTTCACAATACAGAATAACGTTTCAAAAATAAAAAGTCTAACATCCGAAACAACTGAGATACAGGGTGTTCTTCGTCAAATGACAGGTATAGTATCTTTCGAACCAATGCTCTGATTCGACTGAAATTTTCACCAATCATTCCTCTTCACAATACAGA
Organism: Myrrha octodecimguttata; assembly: GCA_958510865.1. Taxonomy (NCBI): domain Eukaryota; kingdom Metazoa; phylum Arthropoda; class Insecta; order Coleoptera; family Coccinellidae; genus Myrrha; species Myrrha octodecimguttata. The sequence goes on from OY294060.1 coordinate 21,269,843, forward strand.
ATAACGTTTCAAAAATAAAAAGTCTAACATTCGAAACAATTGAGATACAGGGTGTTCTTCGTCAAATGACAGGTATAGTATCTTTCGAACCAATGCTCTGATTCGACTGAAATTTTCACCAATCATTCCTCTTCACAATCCAGAATAACGATTCAAAAATAAAAAGTCTAACATTCGAAACAACTGAGATACAGGGTGTTCTTCGTCAAATGACAGGTATAGTATCTTTCGAACCAATGCTCTGATTCGACTGAAATTTTCACCAATCATTCCTCTTCACAATCCAGAATAACGTTCCAAAAATAAAAAGTCTAACTTTCGAAACAACTGAGATACAGGGTGTTCTTCGTCAAATGACAGGTATAGTATCTTTCGAACCAATGCTCTGATTCGACTGAAATTTTCACCAATCATTCCTCTTCACAATCCAGAATAACGTTCCAAAAATAAAAAGTCTAACTTTCGAAACAACTGAGATACAGCGTGTTCTTCGTCAAATGACAGGTATAGTATCTTTCGAACCAATGCTCTGATTCGACTGAAATTTTCACCAATCATCCCTCTTCACAATCCAGAATAACGTTCCAAAAATAAAAAGTCTAACTTTCGAAACAACTGAGATACAGGGTGTTCTTCGTCAAATGACAGGTATAGTATCTTTCGAACCAATGCTCTGGTTCGACTGAAATTTTCACCAATCATTCCTCTTCACAATCCAGAATAACGATTCAAAAATAAAAAGTCTTACATTCGAAACAACTGAGATACAGGGTGTTCTTCGTCAAATGACAGGTATAGTATCTTTCGAACCAATGCACTGATTCGACTGAAATTTTCACCAATCATTCCTCTTCACAATCCAGAATAACGTTCCAAAAATAAAAAGTCTAACATTCGAAACAACTGAGATACAGGGTGTTCTTCGTCAAATGACAGGTATAGTATCTTTCGAACCAATGCTCTGATTCGACTGAAATTTTCACCAATCATTTCTCTTCACAATCCAGAATAACGTTCCAAAAATAAAAAGTCTTACAGTCGAAACCACTGAGATACAGGGTGTTCTTCGTCAAATGACAGATATAGTATCTTTCGAACCAATGCTCTGATTCGACTGAAATTTTCACCAATCATTCCTCTTCACTATCCAGAATAACGTTCCAAAAATAAAAAGTCTAACTTTCGAAACAACTGAGATACAGGGTGTTCTTCGTCAGATGACAGGTATAGTATCTTTCGAACCAATGCTCTGATTCGACTGAAATTTTCACCAATCATTCCTCTTCACAATCCAGAATAACGTTCCAAAAATAAAAAGTCTAACTTTCGAAACAACTGAGATACAGGGTGTTCTTCGTCAAATGACAGGTATAGTATCTTTCGAACCAATGCTCTGATTCGACTGAAATTTTCACCAATCATTCCTCTTCACAATACAGAATAACGTTTCAAAAATAAAAAGTCTAACATTCGAAACAATTGAGATACAGGGTGTTCTTCGTCAAATGACAGGTATAGTATCTTTCGAACCAATGCTCTGATTCGACTGAAATTTTCACCAATCATTCCTCTTCACAATCCAGAATAACGATTCAAAAATAAAATGTCTAACATTCGAAACAACTGAGATACAGGGTGTTCTTCGTCAAATGACAGGTATAGTATCTTTCGAACCAATGCTCTGATTCGACTGAAATTTTCACCAATCATTCCTCTTCACAATCCAGAATAACGTTCCAAAAATAAAAAGTCTAACTTTCGAAACAACTGAGATACAGGGTGTTCTTCGTCAACTGACAGGTATAGTATCTTTCGAACCAATGCTCTGATTCGACTGAAATTTTCACCAATCATTCCTCTTCACAATCCAGAATAACGTTCCAAAAATAAAAAGTCTCACTTTCGAAACAACTGAGATACAGGGTGTTCTTCGTCAAATGACAGGTATAGTATCTTTCGAACCAATGCTCTGATTCGACTGAAATTTTCACCAATCATTCCTCTTCACAATCCAGAATAACGATTTAAAAATAAAGAGTCTAACATTCGAAACAACTGATATACAGGGTGTTCTTCGTCAAATGACAGGTATAGTATCTTTCGAACCAATGCTCTGATTCGACTGAAATTTTCACCAATCATTCCTCTTCACAATCCAGAATAACATTTCAAAAATAAAAAGTCTAACTTTCGAAACAACTGAGATACAGGGTGTTCTTCGTCAAATGACAGGTATAGTATCTTCCGAACCAATGCTCTGAATCGACTGAAATTTTCACCAATCATTCCTCCTCACAATTCAGAATAACGTTCCAAAAATAAAAAGTCTAACTTTCGAAACAACTGAGATACAGGGTGTTCTTCGTCAAATGACAGGTATAGTATCTTTCGAACCAATGCTCTGATTCGACTGAAATTTTCACCAATCATTCCTCTTCACAATCCACAATAACATTCCAAAAATAAAAAGTCTAACTTTCGAAACAACTGAGATACAGGGTGTTCTTCGTAAAATGACAGGTATAGTATCTTTCGAACCAATGCTCTGATTCGACTGAAATTTTCACCAATCATTCCTCTTCACAATCCAGAATAACGATTCAAAAATAAAAAGTCTAACATTCGAAACAACTGAGATACAGGGTGTTCTTCGTCAAATGACAGGTATAGTATCTTTCGAACCAATGCTCTGATTCGACTGAAATTTTCAACAATCATTCCTCTTCACAATCCAGAATAACGATTCAAAAATAAAAAGTCTTACATTCGAAGCAACTGAGATACAGGGTGTTCTTCGTCAAATGACAGGTATAGTATCTTTCGAACCAATGCTCTGATTCGACTGAAATTTTCACCAATCATTCCTCTTCACAATCCAGAATAACGTTCGAAAAATAAAAAGTCTAACATTCGAAAAAACTGAGATACAGGGTGTTCTTCGTCAAATGACAGGTATAGTATCTTTCGAACCAATGCTCTGATTCGACTGAAATTTTCACCAATCATTCCTCTTCACAATCCAGAATAACGTTCCAAAAATAAAAAGTCTAACTTTCGAAACGACTGAGATACAGGGTGTTCTTCGTCAAATGACAGGTATAGTATATTTCGAACCAATGCTCTGATTCGACTGAAATTTTCACCAATCATTCCTCTTCACAATCCAGAATAAGGTTCCAAAAATAAAAAGTCTAACTTTGGAAACAACTGAGATACAGGGTGTTCTTCGTCAAATGACAGGTATAGTATCTTTCGAACCAATGCTCTGATTCGACTGAAATTTTCACCAATCATTCCTCATCACAATCCAGAATATCGTTTCAAAAATAAAAAGTCTAACATTCGAAACAACTGAGATACAGGGTGTTCTTCGTCAAATGACCGGTATAGTATCTTTCGAACCAATGCTCTGATTCGACTGAAATTTTCACCAATCATTCCTCTTCACAATCCAGAATAAAGTTCCAAAAATAAAAAGTCTTACTTTCGAAACAACTGAGATACAGGGAGTTTTTCGTCAAATGACAGGTATAGTATCTTTCGAACCAATGCACTGATTCGACTGAAATTTTCACCAATCATTCCTCTTCACAATCCAGAATAACATTCCAAAAATAAAAAGTCTAACTTTCGAAACAACTGAGATACAGGGTGTTCTTCGTCAAATGACAGGTATAGTATCTTTCGAACCAATGCTCTGATTCGACTGAAATTTTCACCAATCATTCCTCTTCACAATCCAGAATAACGTTCCAAAAATAAAAAGTCTAACTTTCGAAACAACTGAGATACAGGGTGTTCTTCGTCAAATGACTGGTATAGTATCTTTCGAACCAATGCTCTGATTCGACTGAAATTTTCACCAATCATTCCTCTTCACAATCCAGAATAAAGTTCCAGAAATAAAAAGTCTAACTTTCGAAACATTTGAGATACAGGGAGTTCTTCGTCAAATGACAGGTATGGTATCTTTCGAACCAATGCTCTGATTCGACTGAAATTTTCACCAATCATTCCTCTTCACAATCCAGAATAACGTTCCAAAAATAAAAAGTCTAACTTTCGAAACAACTGAGATACAGGGTGTTCTTCGTCAAATGACAGGTATAGTATCTTTCGAACCAATGCTCTGATTCGACTGAAATTTTCACCAATCAGTCCTCTTCACAATCCAGAATAACGTTTCAAGAATAAAAAGTCTAACATTCGAAACAACTGAGATACAGGGTGTTCTTCGTCAAATGACAGGTATAGTATCTTTCGAACCAATGCTCTGATTCGACTGAAATTTTCACCAATCATTCCTCTTCACAATCCAGAATAACGATTTAAAAATAAAGAGTCTAACATTCGAAACAACTGATATACAGGGTGTTCTTCGTCAAATGACAGGTATAGTATCTTTCGAACCAATGCTCTGATTCGACTGAAATTTTCACCAATCATTCCTCTTCACAATCCAGAATAACATTTCAAAAATAAAAAGTCTAACTTTCGAAACAACTGAGATACAGGGTGTTCTTCGTCAAATGACAGGTATAGTATCTTCCGAACCAATGCTCTGAATCGACTGAAATTTTCACCAATCATTCCTCCTCACAATTCAGAATAACGTTCCAAAAATAAAAAGTCTAACTTTCGAAACAACTGAGATACAGGGTGTTCTTCGTAAAATGACAGGTATAGTATCTTTCGAACCAATGCTCTGATTCGACTGAAATTTTCACCAATCATTCCTCTTCACAATCCAGAATAACGATTCAAAAATAAAAAGTCTAACATTCGAAACAACTGAGATACAGGGTGTTCTTCGTCAAATGACAGGTATAGTATCTTTCGAACCAATGCTCTGATTCGACTGAAATTTTCAACAATCATTCCTCTTCACAATCCAGAATAACGATTCAAAAATAAAAAGTCTTACATTCGAAGCAACTGAGATACAGGGTGTTCTTCGTCAAATGACAGGTATAGTATCTTTCGAACCAATGCTCTGATTCGACTGAAATTTTCACCAATCATTCCTCTTCACAATCCAGAATAACGTTCGAAAAATAAAAAGTCTAACATTCGAAAAAACTGAGATACAGGGTGTTCTTCGTCAAATGACAGGTATAGTATCTTTCGAACCAATGCTCTGATTCGACTGAAATTTTCACCAATCATTCCTCTTCACAATCCAGAATAACGTTCCAAAAATAAAAAGTCTAACTTTCGAAACGACTGAGATACAGGGTGTTCTTCGTCAAATGACAGGTATAGTATATTTCGAACCAATGCTCTGATTCGACTGAAATTTTCACCAATCATTCCTCTTCACAATCCAGAATAAGGTTCCAAAAATAAAAAGTCTAACTTTCGAAACAACTGAGATACAGGGTGTTCTTCGTCAAATGACAGGTATAGTATCTTTCGAACCAATGCTCTGATTCGACTGAAATTTTCACCAATCATTCCTCATCACAATCCAGAATATCGTTTCAAAAATAAAAAGTCTAACATTCGAAACAACTGAGATACAGGGTGTTCTTCGTCAAATGACCGGTATAGTATCTTTCGAACCAATGCTCTGATTCGACTGAAATTTTCACCAATCATTCCTCTTCACAATCCAGAATAAAGTTCCAAAAATAAAAAGTCTTACTTTCGAAACAACTGAGATACAGGGAGTTTTTCGTCAAATGACAGGTATAGTATCTTTCGAACCAATGCACTGATTCGACTGAAATTTTCACCAATCATTCCTCTTCACAATCCAGAATAACATTCCAAAAATAAAAAGTCTAACTTTCGAAACAACTGAGATACAGGGTGTTCTTCGTCAAATGACAGGTATAGTATCTTTCGAACCAATGCTCTGATTCGACTGAAATTTTCACCAATCATTCCTCTTCACAATCCAGAATAACGTTCCAAAAATAAAAAGTCTAACTTTCGAAACAACTGAGATACAGGGTGTTCTTCGTCAAATGACTGGTATAGTATCTTTCGAACCAATGCTCTGATTCGACTGAAATTTTCACCAATCATTCCTCTTCACAATCCAGAATAAAGTTCCAGAAATAAAAAGTCTAACTTTCGAAACATTTGAGATACAGGGAGTTCTTCGTCAAATGACAGGTATGGTATCTTTCGAACCAATGCTCTGATTCGACTGAAATTTTCACCAATCATTCCTCTTCACAATCCAGAATAACGTTCCAAAAATAAAAAGTCTAACTTTCGAAACAACTGAGATACAGGGTGTTCTTCGTCAAATGACAGGTATAGTATCTTTCGAACCAATGCTCTGATTCGACTGAAATTTTCACCAATCAGTCCTCTTCACAATCCAGAATAACGTTTCAAGAATAAAAAGTCTAACATTCGAAACAACTGAGATACAGGGTGTTCTTCGTCAAATGACAGGTATAGTATCTTTCGAACCAATGCTCTGATTCGACTGAAATTTTCACCAATCATTCCTCTTCACAATCCAGAATAACGATTTAAAAATAAAGAGTCTAACATTCGAAACAACTGATATACAGGGTGTTCTTCGTCAAATGACAGGTATAGTATCTTTCGAACCAATGCTCTGATTCGACTGAAATTTTCACCAATCATTCCTCTTCACAATCCAGAATAACATTTCAAAAATAAAAAGTCTAACTTTCGAAACAACTGAGATACAGGGTGTTCTTCGTCAAATGACAGGTATAGTATCTTCCGAACCAATGCTCTGAATCGACTGAAATTTTCACCAATCATTCCTCCTCACAATTCAGAATAACGTTCCAAAAATAAAAAGTCTAACTTTCGAAACAACTGAGATACAGGGTGTTCTTCGTCAAATGACAGGTATAGTATCTTTCGAACCAATGCTCTGATTCGACTGAAATTTTCACCAATCATTCCTCTTCACAATCCACAATAACATTCCAAAAATAAAAAGTCTAACTTTCGAAACAACTGAGATACAGGGTGTTCTTCGTAAAATGACAGGTATAGTATCTTTCGAACCAATGCTCTGATTCGACTGAAATTTTCACCAATCATTCCTCTTCACAATCCAGAATAACGATTCAAAAATAAAAAGTCTAACATTCGAAACAACTGAGATACAGGGTGTTCTTCGTCAAATGACAGGTATAGTATCTTTCGAACCAATGCTCTGATTCGACTGAAATTTTCAACAATCATTCCTCTTCACAATCCAGAATAACGATTCAAAAATAAAAAGTCTTACATTCGAAGCAACTGAGATACAGGGTGTTCTTCGTCAAATGACAGGTATAGTATCTTTCGAACCAATGCTCTGATTCGACTGAAATTTTCACCAATCATTCCTCTTCACAATCCAGAATAACGTTCGAAAAATAAAAAGTCTAACATTCGAAAAAACTGAGATACAGGGTGTTCTTCGTCAAATGACAGGTATAGTATCTTTCGAACCAATGCTCTGATTCGACTGAAATTTTCACCAATCATTCCTCTTCACAATCCAGAATAACGTTCCAAAAATAAAAAGTCTAACTTTCGAAACGACTGAGATACAGGGTGTTCTTCGTCAAATGACAGGTATAGTATATTTCGAACCAATGCTCTGATTCGACTGAAATTTTCACCAATCATTCCTCTTCACAATCCAGAATAAGGTTCCAAAAATAAAAAGTCTAACTTTCGAAACAACTGAGATACAGGGTGTTCTTCGTCAAATGACAGGTATAGTATCTTTCGAACCAATGCTCTGATTCGACTGAAATTTTCACCAATCATTCCTCATCACAATCCAGAATATCGTTTCAAAAATAAAAAGTCTAACATTCGAAACAACTGAGATACAGGGTGTTCTTCGTCAAATGACCGGTATAGTATCTTTCGAACCAATGCTCTGATTCGACTGAAATTTTCACCAATCATTCCTCTTCACAATCCAGAATAAAGTTCCAAAAATAAAAAGTCTTACTTTCGAAACAACTGAGATACAGGGAGTTTTTCGTCAAATGACAGGTATAGTATCTTTCGAACCAATGCACTGATTCGACTGAAATTTTCACCAATCATTCCTCTTCACAATCCAGAATAACATTCCAAAAATAAAAAGTCTAACTTTCGAAACAACTGAGATACAGGGTGTTCTTCGTCAAATGACAGGTATAGTATCTTTCGAACCAATGCTCTGATTCGACTGAAATTTTCACCAATCATTCCTCTTCACAATCCAGAATAACGTTCCAAAAATAAAAAGTCTAACTTTCGAAACAACTGAGATACAGGGTGTTCTTCGTCAAATGACTGGTATAGTATCTTTCGAACCAATGCTCTGATTCGACTGAAATTTTCACCAATCATTCCTCTTCACAATCCAGAATAAAGTTCCAGAAATAAAAAGTCTAACTTTCGAAACATTTGAGATACAGGGAGTTCTTCGTCAAATGACAGGTATGGTATCTTTCGAACCAATGCTCTGATTCGACTGAAATTTTCACCAATCATTCCTCTTCACAATCCAGAATAACGTTCCAAAAATAAAAAGTCTAACTTTCGAAACAACTGAGATACAGGGTGTTCTTCGTCAAATGACAGGTATAGTATCTTTCGAACCAATGCTCTGATTCGACTGAAATTTTCACCAATCAGTCCTCTTCACAATCCAGAATAACGTTTCAAGAATAAAAAGTCTAACATTCGAAACAACTGAGATACAGGGTGTTCTTCGTCAAATGACAGGTATAGTATCTTTCGAACCAATGCTCTGATTCGACTGAAATTTTCACCAATCATTCCTCTTCAGAATCCAGAATAACGTTCCAAAAATAAAAAGTCTAACTTTCGAAACAACTGAGATACAGGGTGTTCTTCGTCAGATGACAGGTATAGTATCTTTCGAACCAATGCTCTGATTCGACTGAAATTTTCACCAATCATTCCTCTTCACAATCCAGAATAACGTTCCAAAAATAAAAAGTCTAACTTTCGAAACAACTGAGATACAGGGTGTTCTTCGTCAAATGACAGGTATAGTATCTCCCGAACCAATGCTCTGATTCGACTAAAATTTTCACCAATCATTCCTCTTCACAATCCAGAATAACGTTCCAAAAATAAAAAGTCTCACTTTCGAAACAACTGAGATACAGGGTGTTCTTCGTCAAATGACAGGTATAGTATCTTTCGAACCAATGCTCTGATTCGACTGAAATTTTCACCAATCATTCCTCTTCACAATACAGAATAACGTTTCAAAAATAAAAAGTCTAACATTCGAAACAATTGAGATACAGGGTGTTCTTCGTCAAATGACAGGTATAGTATCTTTCGAACCAATGCTCTGATTCGACTGAAATTTTCACCAATCATTCCTCTTCACAATCCAGAATAACGATTCAAAAATAAAAAGTCTAACATTCGAAACAACTGAGATACAGGGTGTTCTTCGTCAAATGACAGGTATAGTATCTTTCGAACCAATGCTCTGATTCGACTGAAATTTTCACCAATCATTCCTCTTCACAATCCAGAATAACGTTCCAAAAATAAAAAGTCTAACTTTCGAAACAACTGAGATACAGGGTGTTCTTCGTCAAATGACAGGTATAGTATCTTTCGAACCAATGCTCTGATTCGACTGAAATTTTCACCAATCATTCCTCTTCACAATCCAGAATAACGTTCCAAAAATAAAAAGTCTAACTTTCGAAACAACTGAGATACAGCGTGTTCTTCGTCAAATGACAGGTATAGTATCTTTCGAACCAATGCTCTGATTCGACTGAAATTTTCACCAATCATCCCTCTTCACAATCCAGAATAACGTTCCAAAAATAAAAAGTCTAACTTTCGAAACAACTGAGATACAGGGTGTTCTTCGTCAAATGACAGGTATAGTATCTTTCGAACCAATGCTCTGGTTCGACTGAAATTTTCACCAATCATTCCTCTTCACAATCCAGAATAACGATTCAAAAATAAAAAGTCTTACATTCGAAACAACTGAGATACAGGGTGTTCTTCGTCAAATGACAGGTATAGTATCTTTCGAACCAATGCACTGATTCGACTGAAATTTTCACCAATCATTCCTCTTCACAATCCAGAAAAACGTTTCAAAAATAAAAAGTCTAACATTCGAAACAACTGAGATACAGGGTGTTCTTCGTCAAATGAGAGGTAAAGTATCTTTCGAACCAATGCTCTGATTCGACTGAAATTTTCACCAATCATTCCTCTTCACAATCCAGAATAACGATTCAAAAATAAAAAGTCTTACATTCGAAACAACTGAGATACAGGGTGTTCTTCGTCAAATGACAGGTATAGTATCTTTCGAACCAATGCACTGATTCGACTGAAATTTTCACCAATCATTCCTCTTCACAATCCAGAAAAACTTTTCAAAAATAAAAAGTCTAACATTCGAAACAACTGAGATACAGGGTGTTCTTCGTCAAATGACAGGTTTAGTATCTTTCGAACCAATGCTCTGATTCGACTGAAATTTTCACCAATCATTCCTCTTCACAATCCAGAATAACGTTCCAAAAATAAAAAGTCTAACTTTCGAAACAACTGAGATACAGGGTGTTCTTCGTCAAATGACAGGTATAGTATCTTTCGAACCAATGCTCTGATTCGACTGAAATTTTCACCAATCATTCCTCTTCACAATACAGAATAACGTTTCAAAAATAAAAAGTCTAACATTCGAAACAACTGAGATACAGGGTGTTCTTCGTCAAATGACAGGTATAGTATCTTTCGAACCAATGCTCTGATTCGACTGAAATTTTCACCAATCATTCCTCTTCACAATCCAGAAAAACGTTTCAAAAATAAAAAGTCTAACATTCGAAACAACTGAGATACAGGGTGTTCTTCGTCAAATGACAGGTAAAGTATCTTTCGAACGAATGCTCTGATTCGACTGAAATTTTCACCAATCATTCTCTTCACAATCCAGAATAACGTTTCAAAAATAAAAAGTCTAACATTCGAAACAACTGAGATACAGGGTGTTCTTCGTCAAATGACAGGTATAGTATCTTTCGAACCAATGCTCTGATTCGACTGAAATTTTCACCAATCATTCCTCTTCACAATACAGAATAACGTTTCAAAAATAAAAAGTCTAACATCCGAAACAACTGAGATACAGGGTGTTCTTCGTCAAATGACAGGTATAGTATCTTTCGAACCAATGCTCTGATTCGACTGAAATTTTCACCAATCATTCCTCTTCACAATACAGAATAACGTTTCAAAAATAAAAAGTCTAACATTCGAAACAATTGAGATACAGGGTGTTCTTCGTCAAATGACAGGTATAGTATCTTTCGAACCAATGCTCTGATTCGACTGAAATTTTCACCAATCATTCCTCTTCACAATCCAGAATAACGATTCAAAAATAAAAAGTCTAACATTCGAAACAACTGAGATACAGGGTGTTCTTCGTCAAATGACAGGTATAGTATCTTTCGAACCAATGCTCTGATTCGACTGAAATTTTCACCAATCATTCCTCTTCACAATCCAGAATAACGTTCCAAAAATAAAAAGTCTAACTTTCGAAACAACTGAGATACAGGGTGTTCTTCGTCAAATGACAGGTATAGTATCTTTCGAACCAATGCTCTGATTCGACTGAAATTTTCACCAATCATTCCTCTTCACAATCCAGAATAACGTTCCAAAAATAAAAAGTCTAACTTTCGAAACAACTGAGATACAGCGTGTTCTTCGTCAAATGACAGGTATAGTATCTTTCGAACCAATGCTCTGATTCGACTGAAATTTTCACCAATCATCCCTCTTCACAATCCAGAATAACGTTCCAAAAATAAAAAGTCTAACTTTCGAAACAACTGAGATACAGGGTGTTCTTCGTCAAATGACAGGTATAGTATCTTTCGAACCAATGCTCTGGTTCGACTGAAATTTTCACCAATCATTCCTCTTCACAATCCAGAATAACGATTCAAAAATAAAAAGTCTTACATTCGAAACAACTGAGATACAGGGTGTTCTTCGTCAAATGACAGGTATAGTATCTTTCGAACCAATGCACTGATTCGACTGAAATTTTCACCAATCATTCCTCTTCACAATCCAGAATAACGTTCCAAAAATAAAAAGTCTAACATTCGAAACAACTGAGATACAGGGTGTTCTTCGTCAAATGACAGGTATAGTATCTTTCGAACCAATGCTCTGATTCGACTGAAATTTTCACCAATCATTTCTCTTCACAATCCAGAATAACGTTCCAAAAATAAAAAGTCTAACAGTCGAAACCACTGAGATACAGGGTGTTCTTCGTCAAATGACAGATATAGTATCTTTCGAACCAATGCTCTGATTCGACTGAAATTTTCACCAATCATTCCTCTTCACTATCCAGAATAACGTTCCAAAAATAAAAAGTCTAACTTTCGAAACAACTGAGATACAGGGTGTTCTTCGTCAGATGACAGGTATAGTATCTTTCGAACCAATGCTCTGATTCGACTGAAATTTTCACCAATCATTCCTCTTCACAATCCAGAATAACGTTCCAAAAATAAAAAGTCTAACTTTCGAAACAACTGAGATACAGGGTGTTCTTCGTCAAATGACAGGTATAGTATCTTTCGAACCAATGCTCTGATTCGACTGAAATTTTCACCAATCATTCCTCTTCACAATACAGAATAACGTTTCAAAAATAAAAAGTCTAACATTCGAAACAATTGAGATACAGGGTGTTCTTCGTCAAATGACAGGTATAGTATCTTTCGAACCAATGCTCTGATTCGACTGAAATTTTCACCAATCATTCCTCTTCACAATCCAGAATAACGATTCAAAAATAAAATGTCTAACATTCGAAACAACTGAGATACAGGGTGTTCTTCGTCAAATGACAGGTATAGTATCTTTCGAACCAATGCTCTGATTCGACTGAAATTTTCACCAATCATTCCTCTTCACAATCCAGAATAACGTTCCAAAAATAAAAAGTCTAACTTTCGAAACAACTGAGATACAGGGTGTTCTTCGTCAACTGACAGGTATAGTATCTTTCGAACCAATGCTCTGATTCGACTGAAATTTTCACCAATCATTCCTCTTCACAATCCAGAATAACGTTCCAAAAATAAAAAGTCTCACTTTCGAAACAACTGAGATACAGGGTGTTCTTCGTCAAATGACAGGTATAGTATCTTTCGAACCAATGCTCTGATTCGACTGAAATTTTCACCAATCATTCCTCTTCACAATCCAGAATAACGATTTAAAAATAAAGAGTCTAACATTCGAAACAACTGATATACAGGGTGTTCTTCGTCAAATGACAGGTATAGTATCTTTCGAACCAATGCTCTGATTCGACTGAAATTTTCACCAATCATTCCTCTTCACAATCCAGAATAACATTTCAAAAATAAAAAGTCTAACTTTCGAAACAACTGAGATACAGGGTGTTCTTCGTCAAATGACAGGTATAGTATCTTCCGAACCAATGCTCTGAATCGACTGAAATTTTCACCAATCATTCCTCCTCACAATTCAGAATAACGTTCCAAAAATAAAAAGTCTAACTTTCGAAACAACTGAGATACAGGGTGTTCTTCGTCAAATGACAGGTATAGTATCTTTCGAACCAATGCTCTGATTCGACTGAAATTTTCACCAATCATTCCTCTTCACAATCCACAATAACATTCCAAAAATAAAAAGTCTAACTTTCGAAACAACTGAGATACAGGGTGTTCTTCGTAAAATGACAGGTATAGTATCTTTCGAACCAATGCTCTGATTCGACTGAAATTTTCACCAATCATTCCTCTTCACAATCCAGAATAACGATTCAAAAATAAAAAGTCTAACATTCGAAACAACTGAGATACAGGGTGTTCTTCGTCAAATGACAGGTATAGTATCTTTCGAACCAATGCTCTGATTCGACTGAAATTTTCAACAATCATTCCTCTTCACAATCCAGAATAACGATTCAAAAATAAAAAGTCTTACATTCGAAGCAACTGAGATACAGGGTGTTCTTCGTCAAATGACAGGTATAGTATCTTTCGAACCAATGCTCTGATTCGACTGAAATTTTCACCAATCATTCCTCTTCACAATCCAGAATAACGTTCGAAAAATAAAAAGTCTAACATTCGAAAAAACTGAGATACAGGGTGTTCTTCGTCAAATGACAGGTATAGTATCTTTCGAACCAATGCTCTGATTCGACTGAAATTTTCACCAATCATTCCTCTTCACAATCCAGAATAACGTTCCAAAAATAAAAAGTCTAACTTTCGAAACGACTGAGATACAGGGTGTTCTTCGTCAAATGACAGGTATAGTATATTTCGAACCAATGCTCTGATTCGACTGAAATTTTCACCAATCATTCCTCTTCACAATCCAGAATAAGGTTCCAAAAATAAAAAGTCTAACTTTCGAAACAACTGAGATACAGGGTGTTCTTCGTCAAATGACAGGTATAGTATCTTTCGAACCAATGCTCTGATTCGACTGAAATTTTCACCAATCATTCCTCATCACAATCCAGAATATCGTTTCAAAAATAAAAAGTCTAACATTCGAAACAACTGAGATACAGGGTGTTCTTCGTCAAATGACCGGTATAGTATCTTTCGAACCAATGCTCTGATTCGACTGAAATTTTCACCAATCATTCCTCTTCACAATCCAGAATAAAGTTCCAAAAATAAAAAGTCTTACTTCCGAAACAACTGAGATACAGGGAGTTTTTCGTCAAATGACAGGTATAGTATCTTTCGAACCAATGCACTGATTCGACTGAAATTTTCACCAATCATTCCTCTTCACAATCCAGAATAACATTCCAAAAATAAAAAGTCTAACTTTCGAAACAACTGAGATACAGGGTGTTCTTCGTCAAATGACAGGTATAGTATCTTTCGAACCAATGCTCTGATTCGACTGAAATTTTCACCAATCATTCCTCTTCACAATCCAGAATAACGTTCCAAAAATAAAAAGTCTAACTTTCGAAACAACTGAGATACAGGGTGTTCTTCGTCAAATGACTGGTATAGTATCTTTCGAACCAATGCTCTGATTCGACTGAAATTTTCACCAATCATTCCTCTTCACAATCCAGAATAAAGTTCCAGAAATAAAAAGTCTAACTTTCGAAACATTTGAGATACAGGGAGTTCTTCGTCAAATGACAGGTATGGTATCTTTCGAACCAATGCTCTGATTCGACTGAAATTTTCACCAATCATTCCTCTTCACAATCCAGAATAACGTTCCAAAAATAAAAAGTCTAACTTTCGAAACAACTGAGATACAGGGTGTTCTTCGTCAAATGACAGGTATAGTATCTTTCGAACCAATGCTCTGATTCGACTGAAATTTTCACCAATCAGTCCTCTTCACAATCCAGAATAACGTTTCAAGAATAAAAAGTCTAACATTCGAAACAACTGAGATACAGGGTGTTCTTCGTCAAATGACAGGTATAGTATCTTTCGAACCAATGCTCTGATTCGACTGAAATTTTCACCAATCATTCCTCTTCAGAATCCAGAATAACGTTCCAAAAATAAAAAGTCTAACTTTCGAAACAACTGAGATACAGGGTGTTCTTCGTCAGATGACAGGTATAGTATCTTTCGAACCAATGCTCTGATTCGACTGAAATTTTCACCAATCATTCCTCTTCACAATCCAGAATAACGTTCCAAAAATAAAAAGTCTAACTTTCGAAACAACTGAGATACAGGGTGTTCTTCGTCAAATGACAGGTATAGTATCTCCCGAACCAATGCTCTGATTCGACTAAAATTTTCACCAATCATTCCTCTTCACAATCCAGAATAACGTTTCAAAAATAAAAAGTCTAACTCTCGAAACAACTGAGATACAGGGTGTTCTTCGTCAAATGACAGGTATAGTATCTTTCGAACCAATGCTCTGATTCGACTGAAATTTTCACCAATCATTCCTCTTCACAATCCAGAATAACGATTCAAAAATAAAAAGTCTAACATTCGAAACAACTGAGATACAGGGTGTTCTTCGTCAAATGACAGGTATAGTATCTTTCGAACCAATGCTCTGATTCGACTGAAATTTTCACCAATCATTCCTCTTCACAATCCAGAATAACGTTCCAAAAATAAAAAGTCTAACTTTCGAAACAACTGAGATACAGGGTGTTCTTCGTCAAATGACAGGTATAGTATCTTTCGAACCAATGCTCTGATTCGACTGAAATTTTCACCAATCATTCCTCTTCACAATCCAGAATAACGTTTCAAAAATAAAAAGTCTAACATTCGAAACAACTGAGATACAGGGTGTTCTTCTTCAAATGACAGGTATAGTATCTTTCGAACCAATGCTCTGATTCGACTGAAATTATCACCAATCATTTCTCTTCACAATCCAGAATAATGTTTCAAAAATAAAAAGTCTAACATTTGAAACAACTGAGATACAGGGTGTTCTTCGTCAAATGACAGGTATAGTATCTTTCGAACCAATGCTCTGATTCGACTGAAATTTTCACCAATCATTCCTTTTCACAATCCAGAATAACGTTCCAAAAATAAAAAGTCTAACTTTCGAAACAACTGAGATAGAGGGTGTTCTTCGTCAAATGACAGGTATAGTATCTTTCGAACCAATGCTCTGATTCGACTGAAATTTTCACCAATCATTCCTCTTCACAATGCAGAATAACGATTCAAAAATAAAATGTCTAACATTCGAAACAACTTAGATACAGGGTGTTCTTCGTCAAATGACAGGTATAGTATCTTTCGAACCAATGCTCTGATTCGACTGAAATTTTCACCAATCATTCCCCTTCACAATCCAGAATAACGTTCCAAAAATAAAAAGTCTAACTTTCGAAACAACTGAGATACAGGGTGTTCTTCGTCAAATGACAGGTATAGTATCTTTCGAACCAATGCTCTGATTCGACTGGAATTTTCACCAATCATTCCTCTTCGCAATCCAGAATAACGTTCCAAAAATAAAAAGTCTAACTTTCGGAACAACTGAGATACAGGGTGTTCTTCGTCAAATGACAGGTATAGTATCTTTCGAACCAATGCTCTGATTCGACTGAAATTTTCACCAATCATTCCTCCTCACAATCCAGAATAACGATTTAAAAATAAAAAGTCTTACATTCGAAACAACTGAGATACAGGGTGTTCTTCGTCAAATGACAGGTAGAGTATCTTTCGAACCAATGCTCTGATTCGACTGAAATTTTCACCAATCATTCCTCTTCACAATCCAGAAAAACATTTCAAAAATAAAAAGTCTAACTTTCGAAACAACTGAGATACAGGGTGTTCTTTGTCAAATGACAGGTATAGTATCTTTCGAACCAATGCTCTGATTCGACTGAAATTTTCACCAATCATTCCTCTCCACAATCCAGAATAACGTTCCAAAAATAAAAAGTCTTACTTTCGAAACAACTGAGATACAGGGTGTTCTTCTTCAAATGACAGGTATAGTATCTTTCGAACCAATGCTCTGATTCGACTGAAATTTTCACCAATCATTCCTCTTCACAATCCAGAATAACGTTCCAAAAATAAAAAGTCTAACTTTCGAAACAACTGAGATACAGGGTGTTCTTCGTCAAATGACAGGTATAGTATCTTTCGAACCAATGCTCTGATTCGACTGAAATTTTCACCAATCATTCCTCTTCACAATCCAGAATAACTTTCCAAAAATAAAAAGTCTAACATTCGAAACAACTGAGATACAGGGTGTTCTTCGTCAAATGACAGGTATAGTATCTTTCGAACCAATGCTCTGATTCGACTGAAATTTCCACCAATCATTCCTCTTCACAATCCAGAATAACGTTCCAATAATAAAAAGTCTAACTTTCGAAACAACTGAGATACAGTGTGTTCTTCGTCAAATGACAGGTATAGTATCTTTCGAACCAATGCTCTGATTCGACTGAAATTTTCACCAATCATTCCTCTCCACAATCCAGAATAACGTTCCAAAAATAAAAAGTCTTACTTTCGAAACAACTGAGATACAGGGAGTTCTTCGTCAAATGACAGGTAAAGTATCTTTCGAACCAATGCTCTGATTCGACTGAAATTTTCACCAATCATTCCTCTTCACAATCCAGAATAACGTTCCAAAAATAAAAAGTCTAACTTTCGAAACAACTGAGATACAGCGTGTTCTTCGTCAAATGACAGGTATAGTATCTTTCGAACCAATGCTCTGATTCGACTGAAATTTTCACCAATCATTCCTCTTCACAATCCAGAATAAAGTTCCAAAAATAAAAAGTCTAACTTTCGAAACAACTGAGATACAGGGTGTTCTTCGTCAAATGACAGGTATAGTATCTTTCGAACCAATGCTCTGGTTCGACTGAAATTTTCACCAATCATTCCTCTTCACAATACAGAATAACGATTCAAAAATAAAAAGTCTTACATTCGAAACAACTGAGATACAGGGTGTTCTTCGTCAAATGACAGGTATAGTATCTTTCGAACCAATGCACTGATTCGACTGAAATTTTCACCAATCATTCCTCTTCACAATCCAGAATAACGTTCCAAAAATAAAAAGTCTAACATTCGAAACAACTGAGATACAGGGTGTTCTTCGTCAAATGACAGGTATAGTATCTTTCGAACCAATGCTCTGATTCGACTGAAATTTTCACCAATCATTTCTCTTCACAATCCAGAATAACGTTCCAAAAATAAAAAGTCTAACATTCGAAACCACTGAGATACAGGGTGTTCTTCGTCAAATGACAGATATAGTATCTTTCGAACCAATGCTCTGATTCGACTGAAATTTTCACCAATCATTCCTCTTCACTATCCAGAATAACGTTCCAAAAATAAAAAGTCTAACTTTCGAAACAACTGAGATACAGGGTGTTCTTCGTCAGATGACAGGTATAGTATCTTTCGAACCAATGCTCTGATTCGACTGAAATTTTCACCAATCATTCCTCTTCACAATACAGAATAACGTTTCAAAAATAAAAAGTCTAACATTCGAAACAATTGAGATACAGGGTGTTCTTCGTCAAATGACAGGTATAGTATCTTTCGAACCAATGCTCTGATTCGACTGAAATTTTCACCAATCATTCCTCTTCACAATCCAGAATAACGATTCAAAAATAAAAAGTCTAACATTCGAAACAACTGAGATACAGGGTGTTCGTCGTCAAATGACAGGTATAGTATCTTTCGAACCAATGCTCTGATTCGACTGAAATTTTCACCAATCATTCCTCTTCACAATCCAGAATAACGTTCCAAAAATAAAAAGTCTAACTTTCGAAACAACTGAGATACAGGGTGTTCTTCGTCAAATGACAGGTATAGTATCTTTCGAACCAATGCTCTGATTCGACTGAAATTTTCACCAATCATTCCTCTTCACAATCCAGAATAACGTTCCAAAAATAAAAAGTCTAACTTTCGAAACAACTGAGATACAGCGTGTTCTTCGTCAAATGACAGGTATAGTATCTTTCGAACCAATGCTCTGATTCGACTGAAATTTTCACCAATCATCCCTCTTTACAATCCAGAATAACGTTCCAAAAATAAAAAGTCTAACTTTCGAAACAACTGAGATACAGGGTGTTCTTCGTCAAATGACAGGTATAGTATCTTTCGAACCAATGCTCTGGTTCGACTGAAATTTTCACCAATCATTCCTCTTCACAATCCAGAATAACGATTCAAAAATAAAAAGTCTTACATTCGAAACAACTGAGATACAGGGTGTTCTTCGTCAAATGACAGGTATAGTATCTTTCGAACCAATGCACTGATTCGACTGAAATTTTCACCAATCATTCCTCTTCACAATCCAGAATAACGTTCCAAAAATAAAAAGTCTAACATTCGAAACAACTGAGATACAGGGTGTTCTTCGTCAAATGACAGGTATAGTATCTTTCGAACCAATGCTCTGATTCGACTGAAATTTTCACCAATCATTTCTCTTCACAATCCAGAATAACGTTCCAAAAATAAAAAGTCTAACATTCGAAACCACTGAGATACAGGGTGTTCTTCGTCAAATGACAGATATAGTATCTTTCGAACCAATGCTCTGATTCGACTGAAATTTTAACCAATCATTCCTCTTCACAATCCAGAATAACGTTCTAAAAATAAAAAGTCTAACTTTCGAAACAACTGAGATACAGGGTGTTCTTCGTCAAATGACAGGTATAGTATCTTTCGAACCAATGCTCTGATTCGACTGAAATTTTCACCAATCATTCCTCTTCACAATACAGAATAACGTTTCAAAAATAAAAAGTCTAACATTCGAAACAATTGAGATACAGGGTGTTCTTCGTCAAATGACAGGTATAGTATCTTTCGAACCAATGCTCTGATTCGACTGAAATTTTCACCAATCATTCCTCTTCACAATCCAGAATAACGATTCAAAAATAAAAAGTCTAACATTCGAAACGACTGAGATACAGGGTGTTCTTCGTCAAATGACAGGTATAGTATCTTTCGAACCAATGCTCTGATTCGACTGAAATTTTCACCAATCATTCCTCTTCACAATCCAGAATAACGTTCCAAAAATAAAAAGTCTAACTTTCGAAACAACTGAGATACAGGGTGTTCTTCGTCAACTGACAGGTATAGTATCTTTCGAACCAATGCTCTGATTCGACTGAAATTTTCACCAATCATTCCTCTTCACAATCCAGAATAACGTTCCAAAAATAAAAAGTCTCACTTTCGAAACAACTGAGATACAGGGTGTTCTTCGTCAAATGACAGGTATAGTATCTTTCGAACCAATGCTCTGATTCGACTGAAATGTTCACCAATCATTCCTCTTCACAATCCAGAATAACGATTCAAAAATAAAGAGTCTAACATTCGAAACAACTGATATACAGGGTGTTCTTCGTCAAATGACAGGTATAGTATCTTTCGAACCAATGCTCTGATTCGACTGAAATTTTCACCAATCATTCCTCTTCACAATCCAGAATAACATTTCAAAAATAAAAAGTCTAACTTTCGAAACAACTGAGATACAGGGTGTTCTTCGTCAAATGACAGGTATAGTATCTTTCGAACCAATGCTCTGAATCGACTGAAATTTTCACCAATCATTCCTCCTCACAATTCAGAATAACGTTCCAAAAATAAAAAGTCTAACTTTCGAAACAACTGAGATACAGGGTGTTCTTCGTCAAATGACAGGTATAGTATCTTTCGAACCAATGCTCTGATTCGACTGAAATTTTCACCAATCATTTCTCTTCACAATCCAGAATAACGTTTCAAAAATAAAAAGTCTAACATTCGAAACAACTGAGATACAGGGTGTTCTTCGTCAAATGACAGGTATAGTATCTTTCGAACCAATGCACTGATTCGACTGAAATTTTCACCAATCATTCCTCTTCACAATCCAGAATAACGTTCCAAAAATAAAAAGTCTAACATTCGAAACAACTGAGATACAGGGTGTTCTTCGTCAAATGACAGGTATAGTATCTTTCGAACCAATGCTCTGATTCGACTAAAATTTTCACCAATCATTCCTCTTCACAATCCAGAAAAACGTTTCAAAAATAAAAAGTCTAACATTCGAAACAACTGAGATACAGGGTGTTCTTCGTCAAATGACAGGTATAGTATCTTTCGAACCAATGCTCTGATTCGACTGAAATTTTCACCAATCATTCCTCTTCACAATCCAGAAAAACGTTTCAAAAATAAAAAGTCTAACATTCGAAACAACTGAGATACAGGGTGTTGGGTCTGCAGCACAAATTTCATAGTTGCGTATTGTGGGTTGCCGACTTATATTTCGCTTTATAAGAAGCTAAATTCGAGTAGCATATTCGAATTCGTCGCTCATCTCCTTCCAAGACAAAATGTTCCATCTGGAACAGTTTTTGAATGAATGATGAAAAAACTTCTTCGCATAAACACTTTGAATGAGATCGTTTCTTCGGAACTCACGCTAGTGAAAATTATTGGAATTCTCGAACCGCTATAAAGACATTTTTTTCTATTTATTCCAAGTGAATAACCGCAACCGCAATAAACAATTTCGTTAGTTAAGTTTTAGTTTTAAGTGAATTAGTTCAAGGACAAGAACTCCCAACTTGTAAAGTGAAACAGACACTTCTTATCAAGATTCGCCCCAGTCAAGTTCAACTTGAGGGATCCCTCCAGGTCAACGAAACTCAGGAACGAGCCACCCCCAACTGCAACAAAAGGTAAGGCGTCTTATGAGTTGGCAATCTATCTACTGATTCCTGATAATTTTGTGCTCACAATTTTTTTACGCAACATCCTTCAGAAAACATACAGTCCTAACTAGCTCTATTTCAAGAGAATAAGCTACATTTTTTGGTCCTTCGAGCCTTTTTCTTTGGCTTATTGATGCCCTTTGGGCGATTTCGTTGTGAATTCCTTATTTTCAGGGGTCTGTCAAATCGCCATTTTTTTTTTCGTGGCCGGAGGGTTTTTGTGCATATTAATTCTCAAAATACATTTGGAGAATCGAACACGCCTAAAATATTTCTAGAAGCATTCTTGATTACGCAAGATTTCTTCTCGAATATAGTGTAACCAATATTTTATCGTGTTCTTTCATAGTCAAAATTGGCTGAATTTTCAAATCGCCATTTCTGTTAAATTCGTATTTTGCGCACGTCACGTGCCTACATATCTCAATCTTCATTCGCTCGCAATGAGCCTGAGAATTTAATTTCATTCTTTGGCTTCTGAATAGGTACTTTCTCTCTCTCTCTCTCTTCTATTAATTCATTGTTGTTTCGGAATTTGTTCACTAAATAATAATAAATCATGACTGATTCCCGATTCAAGAAGGCAAACTTTTCGCGAAATGTTTGTATTTCTGAAATGTCAACCTTGAAGGACTTAGCTGTTCAAGCTAAGACCGATAAATCAGTGCGCACGCATTTTCGTATTCGTTTTGGAGAAATTGATGTACTCCGGGAGGATTTCAACAAACAACATCAAAATATTGTTTCCACTTTATTATCTGATGATTCTGCGGATTTGCCAGCAGAAGAGATCATTCGCGCACAATTTCAAAATGATTTCTTCAAAGTTAAAACTATTTTTTCGGAACTTTTTGATGCTACAGAAACTGGCTTCCATGTGTCATCTCGTAGCTCTTTTTTAATACCTGGTGCATCCGCTAGTAATCCTAATATCAGACTTCCTGAGATCAAAATTGGAAAATTTGATGGAGATTTTAAGAAATTTCCAACATTTTTGGATTTGTTTGATGCTCTCATTCATAACAATCAAAGTTTGTCAGAAATTGAAAAATTTAATTATCTCATTTCCTCGCTAGATGGCCAACCTTTGTCATTGGTACGCACTTTACCTATGATACGAGATAATTATAAAACCGCTTATGAATCGCTAGTGAAACGTTATTCGAATAAACGCTTACAAGCCCAAGCTCATTGGGACGCATTAGAAAGTGTGTCCAAAGTAAATGCTAATAATGCTGAAGCCTTACGAAACCTGCTTGATACCTTCAATGAAAATTTAGCCGCACTTAAACATTTGAAATTTCCAGTAGATGAATGGGATTTCATCTTACTCCAAATGATGCTTAAACGCTTAGATCATTCTTTAGTAACAAAGTTTGAAATTGAATATGGTTCTGATGAAGTTCCACGCTATGAGAGTCTTACTGAATTTCTGAGAAAATATTGTAGCGCCATAGAAACCTTGAAATCCTCACCCTCTTTAGATAAAAATAAAAATTCAATTCTTCAGAAGTCATCGGGTAGTAATAGAAGAATAAATTCACATTTCTCTAGTACCAACGAGAATATAAGGTCGCAGAACTGCTCGTTATGCAGAGGGGCTCATTTGATTTTTGCATGTCCTTCCTTTTTAAAGAAAACTCCGAAAGAACGTCATATGTTTTGCAGAAGTTCTCGACTTTGCTTTAATTGCTTGAGTTCAATTCACACTTTGCGGGATTGTAAATCCATTAATACTTGTCGTGAATGTAAACAAAGACATCACACTCTTTTGCACCTTGGTACTTTTTCCGGATCTTCAAATAATTTTGTAACGAATGAAATTTCCTTAGAAAAAGAAGTTGATTCTAAGGCTATTGTATCTGCCACCGGAATTTTGAAAAAACCCACTGGGATTTTGTTAGCTACCGCGTTGGTGGAGGTTTGTGATAACCGCGGATACTTTCATTCTATGAGAGCTTTGATAGATAGCGGATCTATGATGACATTTATTTCAAAACGCGCTTCGAATATACTGGGTCTCCCTAAAAATCGAATGGATGTTAAAATTCAAGGTTTGAATTCCATGGAGACAGACTCACATTCTGGATATGTGACGTTGTCCATGCGCCCTGTGAATAATTCGGCACCACTTTTGGTTACCGACGCCATTATTTTAGAAAAGATAAGCGATGATCTGCCTCGATGTGAAATTATCGCAGAGAATTTTCAACATTTATCGAATATTAAATTTGCAGATCCGCGTTTTTATAAACCTGGCAAAATCGATTTATTGCTGGGAGCGGATGTGTTCACTAAAATTATTAGAGGCGACGTTATTTCTGGTGATGTCAATGGACTTGACGCTATTCAGTCAATATTTGGTTATATCATCATGGGTAAAATAAATACAAGTGAGAACATCACTTCTTCATTTTTCACCTCCACACAAGAACAGAGCTTGAACGTAAGCTTACAGAGGTTGTGGGAACTTGAAAATGTTCCTTCTGGATTTGAAGACGCATGTAACGAAGATGATATATGCGAGAGCATATACAAGTCCACCCAACAACGCAACTCCGAAGGGAGGTATATTGTATCTCTTCCATTCTGCAAAGGTTTACCCACTTTTCCTGGAAGTAGAGACTTAGCTATTTCAAGATTCTTGAATCTGGAACGACGCTTGACGAAACAACCTCAATTACACAATTTGTATAGAGAATTCCTGAGGGAATATTTGGAAGAGAAACATATGGTGGAGGTTGACGGAACTGACGTTCCAGCGCATTCATATTATCTTCCGCACCACGGAGTCCTCAAAGGTGAGGGATCCAATAAAAAAATAAGAGTAGTGTTCAACGCTTCGAGTAGGTGTCCTGGCTCTACCCAATCATCGTTGAATGACCATTTATTCACCGGTAAAAAACTACAACAGGACATAGTGTCCATTTTACTTCGCTTCCGTCTGCATAATTATGTCCTTTGTGCAGATATAAAACAAATGTATCGGATGATATTAATGGATCCGAAGCATTGTAATTACCAGAGGATTATCTGGAGATTTTCCCCTGATGAAGATATTCAGGATTTTGAATTGCGCACTGTGACCTATGGAATTTCAAGTGCGCCATTCCTAGCTCTTCGAACACTTCAACAGCTGGTGAAGGATGAAGGAGCTGATTTTCCTCTCGCTGTGCGAGCCCTTCAAGAGGACACATATGTGGACGACATTGTGAGTGGTTGCTCGACTGTAGAGGAAACTAAGACCTTGCGATCTCAATTGGAAACTCTTATGAGGAAAGGTGGATTTGAATTAAGGAAATTTTCTTCAAATCATCTACCTATATTGTCAGATCTTCCTTCCACGCATCTGTCTTTAAATGAAAAATGCTTTGAATCCATCGACGAAGATGCTTCTTTAAGGATTCTAGGCATGCAGTGGCATCCTTCCCTAGACGCATTTCACTTCCAGGTACGCATTTTCAATAGAATGTGTACTAAACGCCATCTTCTATCAGAATTAGCCAGGATTTACGATCCTATTGGATTTCTAGGTCCTGTGACATTTTTTCTAAAAAACTTGATTCAACGCATATGGGCAACAGGTATAGGATGGGATGATGAACCCCCTGCAGACATCATTCGTTTATGGGAGCGATATAAGTCGGAGATTTCACACTTATCATCCATCAAAATCCCACGACAAGTTATGCTCGGAAGCTCCGAAACCATATACGAATTACATGGATTTTGCGACGCCTCTGAGAAGGGATATTGCGCACTTGCTTATATCCGCATTATTGCAGATGGTAAAATATCCCCACAATTTCTGTGCTCCAAAACAAAGGTGGCACCATTGAGGAGGGTAACTATACCACGACTAGAACTCTGCGCCGCCGTTTTAATGGCAAAACTTTTGTCGTATCTGTTGAAAACTTTAAAAAATCGAGTCTCCTTCTCAAAAGTATGCGCATGGTCAGACTCACAAATTACTCTTTGTTGGATTAAGGGTCAACCTAATAAATGGCCAGTGTTTGTAGCCAATAGGGTTGCAATGATTCAGAATACAATTCCCTTAGCTAAGTGGTTGTATGTTGAAACTAAACAAAATCCTGCTGATGCAGGCTCTAGGGGATTGCTTCCTGGTGAGTTTTGCAAGAGTTCCTTGTGGTTCAGTGGACCTCCAGTTCTTTGTTCCACCAGCGAATTTCAAAACTTTGCGCCATCTCCTGATGAGGAGCAAATGTTCTCAGAAGAGACAACCGACGAACCATTCTCGTTTCTAGCCACCGAACCACCTTTTGACGAGATTTACAACCTCATTCAAAATTATTCCTCGCTATCGAAAATTATTCGCATCTTGTGTTTTGTTTTGCGATTCAAACACAATATACAAAGCCCCAAAGCATTAAGAAAATTCGGTTGGTTAACTTCACAGGAACTGAACCATTCTTTGTTGAGTTTGGTGAAAACGACACAGCGCATTTATTTTTCAAGGGAATTTAGTTCAAAGAAATTTCCAAAACCTCTTCGCCGACTTAATCCTTTCTTGGACAGTTTCGGAATCTTACGTGTGGGTGGTAGACTCCGACATTCTGACCTCAATTATGAAGCCAAGCATCCCATGATTCTGCCATGTAAAAGCCTTCTTACGTCGAAGATAATAGAATTTCATCATAAGAAATATTTACACGCTGGTCAAAGAACATTGATATTTCTCTTAGCTCAACGGTTTTGGATTTTGTCCGCAAAAAGGGCAATTTTTTCTTGCATTTCAAAATGCACGAGATGCTTCCGCTCGAATCCTCACACCTTTCAGCCTCCGATGGCAGATTTACCAAAGTTCAGGGTTTCTCAACTTAAGGCCTTTTCGCATGTGGGAGTAGACTACGCTGGCCCCTACGCTATTTCGATGAACCGACATCGGGGAAATAGAACAACAAAGGCATATATTTGCTTGTTTGTTTGTTGCAGTACAAAGGCCATTCATTTAGAATTGGCATCGGACTTATCCTCAGACATTTTTCTAGCCGCCCTTCAACGTTTTATTGCTCGGCGTGGTCGGTGCCATCACATTTATAGTGATTGTGGAACCAACTTCGTTGGTGCCTTCAGGGAAATAAAGAATTTCTTACGCGACGCCGCCTCTCGTGAGTCTATAGAGTGGCACTTTAATCCGCCTTCGGCCCCTCACATGGGTGGTCTTTGGGAAGCAGGTGTGAAATCTGTAAAGTCGCATCTCAAACGTGTCTTGGGTGAACAAATCCTTTCATATGAGGAGTTTTCAACCCTTCTATGCATGATAGAAGCTATATTGAATTCTCGCCCTCTAAATTCAGTTTCCTCAGATTCTGATGATGTGAATGTTCTAACGCCGGGACATTTCCTCACGTTGGAACCGCTATGCGGTTTACCCGTCCCTGATATGACTGATCTGTCGATGAACCGACTCAATCGTTGGCAATTGATACAACGTATGCATCAACATTTTTGGAACCGCTGGTCCAAAGAGTACCTTCACACTTTACAACAAAGATCGAAATGGTTATCTCACCAAGAAACACCGAAAATTGATTCAGTTGTTTTAATAAAAGATGACAAAAATCCTCCAGGTAGTTGGTCGATGGGGAGAATAATTCAACTTCACCCTGGACCGGACACCGTAGCCCGTGTTGCGACTGTAAAAACCAATAAAGGTATATTTGACAGACCCTTGGTAAAACTATGTCCCTTACCATCCTCTTAAGGTGACAACATAGGCTCTTTCGCTCTTTTTGTTTGTTTATTTTTATCTTTAATTTTTGTTTTTACGCCAAATCTAATTTTTCTCAATTATCATTGAAGATCTCAACATTCTTTGAAATTTTCAATTTATCTCATCGTTGATTTTTTTTTCTTTCGCGTATTCGATTTTTTTTTTTTTTTTTTTTTCCTCCTTCTTTCGAGTGGGGAGGATGTTGGGTCTGCAGCACAAATTTCATAGTTGCGTATTGTGGGTTGCCGACTTATATTACGCTTTATAAGAAGCTAAATTCGAGTAGCATATTCGAATTCGTCGCTCATCTCCTTCCAAGACAAAATGTTCCATCTGGAACAGTTTTTGAATGAATGATGAAAAAACTTCTTCGCATAAACACTTTGAATGAGATCGTTTCTTCGGAACTCACGCTAGTGAAAATTATTGGAATTCTCGAACCGCTATAAAGACATTTTTTTCTATTTATTCCAAGTGAATAACCGCAACCGCAATAAACAATTTCGTTAGTTAAGTTTTAGTTTTAAGTGAATTAGTTCAAGGACAAGAACTCCCAACTTGTAAAGTGAAACAGACACTTCTTATCAAGATTCGCCCCAGTCAAGTTCAACTTGAGGGATCCCTCCAGGTCAACGAAACTCAGGAACGAGCCACCCCCAACTGCAACAAAAGGTAAGGCGTCTTATGAGTTGGCAATCTATCTACTGATTCCTGATAATTTTGTGCTCACAATTTTTTTACGCAACATCCTTCAGAAAACATACAGTCCTAACTAGCTCTATTTCAAGAGAATAAGCTACACAGGGTGTTCTTCGTCAAATGACAGGTATAGTATCTTTCGAACCAATGCTCTGATTCGACTGAAATTTTCACCAATCATTTCTCTTCACAATCCAGAATAACGTTTCAAAAATAAAAAGTCTAACATTCGAAACAACTGAGATACAGGGTGTTCTTCGTCAAATGACAGGTATAGTATCTTTCGAACCAATGCTCTGATTCGACTGAAATTTTCACCAATCATTCCTCTTCACAATCCAGAATAACATTTCAAAAATAAAAAGGCTAACATTCGAAACAACTGAGATACAGGGTGTTCTTCGTCAATTGACAGGTATAGTATCTTTCGAACCAATGCTCTGATTCGACTGAAATTTTCACCAATCATTCCTCTTCACATTACAGAATAACGTTTCAAAAATAAAAAGTCTAACATTCGAAACAACTGAGATACAGGGTGTTCTTCGTCGAATGACAGGTATAGTATCTTTCGAACCAATGCTCTGATTCGACTGAAATTTTCACCAATCATTCCTCTTCACAATCCAGAAAAACGTTTCAAAAATAAAAAGTCTAACATTCGAAACAACTGAGATACAGGGTGTTCTTCGTCAAATGAGAGGTAAAGTATCTTTCGAACCAATGCTCTGATTCGACTGAAATTTTCACCAATCATTCTCTTCACAATCCAGAATAACGTTTCAAAAATAAAAAGTCTAACATTCGAAACAACTGAGATACAGGGTGTTCTTCGTCAAATGACAGGTTTAGTATCTTTCGAACCAATGCTCTGATTCGACTGAAATTTTCACCAATCATTCCTCTTCACAATCCAGAATAACGTTCCAAAAATAAAAAGTCTAACTTTCGAAACAACTGAGATACAGGGTGTTCTTCGTCAAATGACAGGTATAGTATCTTTCGAACCAATGCTCTGATTCGACTGAAATTTTCACCAATCATTCCTCTTCACAATACAGAATAACGTTTCAAAAATAAAAAGTCTAACATTCGAAACAACTGAGATACAGGGTGTTCTTCGTCAAATGACAGGTATAGTATCTTTCGAACCAATGCCCTGATTCGACTGAAATTTTCACCAATCATTCCCCTTCACAATCCAGAAAAACGTTTCAAAAATAAAAAGTCTAACATTCGAAACAACTGAGATACAGGGTGTTCTTCGTCAAATGACAGGTAAAGTATCTTTCGAACGAATGCTCTGATTCGACTGAAATTTTCACCAATCATTCTCTTCACAATCCAGAATAACGTTTCAAAAATAAAAAGTCTAACATTCGAAACAACTGAGATACAGGGTGTTCTTCGTCAAATGACAGGTATAGTATCTTTCGAACCAATGCTCTGATTCGACTGAAATTTTCACCAATCATTCCTCTTCACAATCCAGAATAACGTTTCAAAAATAAAAAGTCTAACATCCGAAACAACTGAGATACAGGGTGTTCTTCGTCAAATGACAGGTATAGTATCTTTCGAACCAATGCTCTGATTCGACTGAAATTTTCACCAATCATTCCTCTTCACAATCCAGAATAAAGTTCCAAAAATAAAAAGTCTAACTTTCGAAACAACTGAGATACAGGGTGTTCTTCGTCAAATGACAGGTATAGTATCTTTCGAACCAATGCTCTGATTCGACTGAAATTTTCACCAATCATTCCTCTTCACAATACAGAATAACGTTTCAAAAATAAAAAGTCTAACATTCGAAACAATTGAGATACAGGGTGTTCTTCGTCAAATGACAGGTATAGTATCTTTCGAACCAATGCTCTGATTCGACTGAAATTTTCATCAATCATTCCTCTTCACAATCCAGAATAACGATTCAAAAATAAAAAGTCTAACATTCGAAACAACTGAGATACAGGGTGTTCTTCGTCAAATGACAGGTATAGTATCTTTCGAACCAATGCTCTGATTCGACTGAAATTTTCACCAATCATTCCTCTTCACAATCCAGAATAACGTTCAAAAAATAAAAAGTCTAACTTTCGAAACAACTGAGATACAGGGTGTTCTTCGTCAAATGACAGGTATAGTATCTTTCGAACCAATGCTCTGATTCGACTGAAATTTTCACCAATCATTCCTCTTCACAATCCAGAATAACGTTCCAAAAATAAAAAGTCTAACTTTCGAAACAACTGAGATACAGCGTGTTCTTCGTCAAATGACAGGTATAGTATCTTTCGAACCAATGCTCTGATTCGACTGAAATTTTCACCAATCATCCCTCTTCACAATCCAGAATAACGTTCCAAAAATAAAAAGTCTTACTTTCGAAACAACTGAGATACAGGGTGTTCTTCGTCAAATGACAGGTATAGTATCTTTCGAACCAATGCTCTGGTTCGACTGAAATTTTCACCAATCATTCCTCTTCACAATCCAGAATAACGATTCAAAAATAAAAAGTCTTACATTCGAAACAACTGAGATACAGGGTGTTCTTCGTCAAATGACAGGTATAGTATCTTTCGAACCAATGCACTGATTCGACTGAAATTTTCACCAATCATTCCTCTTCACAATCCAGAATAACGTTCCAAAAATAAAAAGTCTAACATTCGAAACAACTGAGATACAGGGTGTTCTTCGTCAAATGACAGGTATAGTATCTTTCGAACCAATGCTCTGATTCGACTGAAATTTTCACCAATCATTTCTCTTCACAATCCAGAATAACGTTCCAAAAATAAAAAGTCTAACATTCGAAACCACTGAGATACAGGGTGTTCTTCGTCAAATGACAGATATAGTATCTTTCGAACCAATGCTCTGATTCGACTGAAATTTTCACCAATCATTCCTCTTCACTATCCAGAATAACGTTCCAAAAATAAAAAGTCTAACTTTCGAAACAACTGAGATACAGGGTGTTCTTCGTCAGATGACAGGTATAGTATCTTTCGAACCAATGCTCTGATTCGACTGAAATTTTCACCAATCATTCCTCTTCACAATCCAGAATAAAGTTCCAAAAATAAAAAGTCTAACTTTCGAAACAACTGAGATACAGGGTGTTCTTCGTCAAATGACAGGTATAGTATCTTTCGAACCAATGCTCTGATTCGACTGAAATTTTCACCAATCATTCCTCTTCACAATACAGAATAACGTTTCAAAAATAAAAAGTCTAACATTCGAAACAATTGAGATACAGGGTGTTCTTCGTCAAATGACAGGTATAGTATCTTTCGAACCAATGCTCTGATTCGACTGAAATTTTCACCAATCATTCCTCTTCACAATCCAGAATAACGATTCAAAAATAAAAAGTCTAACATTCGAAACAACTGAGATACAGGGTGTTCTTCGTCAAATGACAGGTATAGTATCTTTCGAACCAATGCTCTGATTCGACTGAAATTTTCACCAATCATTCCTCTTCACAATCCAGAATAACGTTCCAAAAATAAAAAGTCTAACTTTCGAAACAACTGAGATACAGGGTGTTCTTCGTCAACTGACAGGTATAGTATCTTTCGAACCAATGCTCTGATTCGACTGAAATTTTCACCAATCATTCCTCTTCACAATCCAGAATAACGTTCCAAAAATAAAAAGTCTCACTTTCGAAACAACTGAGATACAGGGTGTTCTTCGTCAAATGACAGGTATAGTATCTTTCGAACCAATGCTCTGGTTCGACTGAAATTTTCACCAATCATTCCTCTTCACAATCCAGAATAACGATTCAAAAATAAAGAGTGTAACATTCGAAACAACTGATATACAGGGTGTTCTTCGTCAAATGACAGGTATAGTATCTTTCGAACCAATGCTCTGATTCGACTGAAATTTTCACCAATCATTCCTCTTCACAATCCAGAATAACATTTCAAAAATAAAAAGTCTAACTTTCGAAACAACTGAGATACAGGGTGTTCTTCGTCAAATGACAGGTATAGTATCTTTCGAACCAATGCTCTGAATCGACTGAAATTTTCACCAATCATTCCTCCTCACAATTCAGAATAACGTTCCAAAAATAAAAAGTCTAACTTTCGAAACAACTGAGATACAGGGTGTTCTTCGTCAAATGACAGGTATAGTATCTTTCGAACCAATGCTCTGATTCGACTGAAATTTTTACAAATCATTCCTCTTCATAATCCAGAATAACGATTCAAAAATAAAAAGTCTAACATTCGAAACAACTGAGATACAGGGTGTTCTTCGTCAAATGACAGGTATAGTATCTTTCGAACCAATGCTCTGATTCGACTGAAATTTTCACCAATCATTCCTCTCCACAATCCAAAATAACGTTCCAAAAATAAAAAGTCTAACTTTCGAAACAACTGAGATACAGGGTGTTCTTCGTAAAATGACAGGTATAGTATCTTTCGAACCAATGCTCTGATTCGACTGAAATTTTCACCAATCATTCCTCTTCACAATCCAGAATAACGATTCAAAAATAAAAAGTCTAACATCCGAAACAACTGAGATACAGGGTGTTCTTCGTCAAATGACAGGTATAGTATCTTTCGAACCAATGCTCTGATTCGACTGAAATTTTCAACAATCATTCCTCTTCACAATCCAGAATAACGATTCAAAAATAAAAAGTCTAACATTCGAAGCAACTGAGATACAGGGTGTTCTTCGTCAAATGACAGGTATAGTATCTTTCGAACCAATGCTTTGATTCGACTGAAATTTTCACCAATCATTCCTCTTCACAATCCAGAATAACGTTCCAAAAATAAAAAGTCTAACTTTCGAAACGACTGAGATACAGGGTGTTCTTCGTCAAATGACAGGTATAGTATATTTCGAACCAATGCTCTGATTCGACTGAAATTTTCACCAATCATTCCTCTTCACAATCCAGAATAAGGTTCCAAAAATAAAAAGTCTAACTTTCGAAACAACTGAGATACAGGGTGTTCTTCGTCAAATGACAGGTATAGTATCTTTCGAACCAATGCTCTGATTCGACTGAAATTTTCACCAATCATTCCTCATCACAATCCAGAATATCGTTTCAAAAATAAAAAGTCTAACATTCGAAACAACTGAGATACAGGGTGTTCTTCGTCAAATGACCGGTATAGTATCTTTCGAACCAATGCTCTGATTCGACTGAAATTTACACCAATCATTCCTCTTCACAATCCAGAATAACGTTCCAAAAATAAAAAGTCTAACTTTCGAAACATCTGAGATACAGGGTGTTCTTCGTCAAATGACAGGTATAGTATCTTTCGAACCAATGCTCTGATTCGACTGAAATTTTCACCAATCATTCCTCTTCACAATCCAGAATAAAGTCTCAAAAATAAAAAGTCTTACTTTCGAAACAACTGAGATACAGGGAGTTTTTCGTCAAATGACAGGTATAGTATCTTTCGAACCAATGCACTGATTCGACTGAAATTTTCACCAATCATTCCTCTTCACAATCCAGAATAACATTCCAAAAATAAAAAGTCTAACTTTCGAAACAACTGAGATACAGGGTGTTCTTCGTCAAATGACAGGTATAGTATCTTTCGAACCAATGCTCTGATTCGACTGAAATTTTCACCAATCATTCCTCTTCACAATCCAGAATAACGTTCCAAAAATAAAAAGTCTAACTTTCGAAACAACTGAGATACAGGGTGTTCTTCGTCAAATGACAGGTATAGTATCTTTCGAACCAATGCTCTGATTCGACTGAAATTTTCACCAATCATTCCTCTTCACAATCCAGAATAAAGTTCCAGAAATAAAAAGTCTAACTTTCGAAACATTTGAGATACAGGGAGTTCTTCGTCAAATGACAGGTATGGTATCTTTCGAACCAATGTTTTGATTCGACTGAAATTTTCACCAATCATTCCTCTTCACAATCCAGAATAACGTTCCAAAAATAAAAAGTCTAACTTTCGAAACAACTGAGATACAGGGTGTTCTTCGTCAAATGACAGGTATAGTATCTTTCGAACCAATGCTCTGATTCGACTGAAATTTTCACCAATCAGTCCTCTTCACAATCCAGAATAACGTTTCAAGAATAAAAAGTCTAACATTCGAAACAACTGAGATACAGGGTGTTCTTCGTCAAATGACAGGTATAGTATCTTTCGAACCAATGCTCTGATTCGACTGAAATTTTCACCAATCATTCCTCTTCAGAATCCAGAATAACGTTCCAAAAATAAAAAGTCTAACTTTCGAAACAACTGAGATACAGGGTGTTCTTCGTCAGATGACAGGTATAGTATCTTTCGAACCAATGCTCTGATTCGACTGAAATTTTCACCAATCATTCCTCTTCACAATCCAGAATAACGTTCCAAAAATAAAGAGTCTAACTTTCGAAACAACTGAGATACAGGGTGTTCTTCGTCAAATGACAGGTATAGTATCTCCCGAACCAATGCTCTGATTCGACTGAAATTTTCACCAATCATTCCCCTTCACAATCCAGAATAACGTTTCAAAAATAAAAAGTCTAACTTTCGAAACAACTGAGATACAGGGTGTTCTTCGTCAAATGACAGGTATAGTATCTTTCGAACCAATGCTCTGATTCGACTGAAATTTTCACCAATCATTCCTCTTCACAATCCAGAATAACGATTCAAAAATAAAAAGTCTAACATTCGAAACAACTGAGATACAGGGTGTTCTTCGTCAAATGACAGGTATAGTATCTTTCGAACCAATGCTCTGATTCGACTGAAATTTTCACCAATCATTCCTCTTCAGAATCCAGAATAACGTTCCAAAAATAAAAAGTCTAACTTTCGAAACAACTGAGATACAGGGTGTTCTTCGTCAAATGACAGGTATAGTATCTTTCGAACCAATGCTCTGATTCGACTGAAATTTTCACCAATCATTCCTCTTCACAATCCAGAATAACGTTTCAAAAATAGAAAGTCTAACATTCGAAACAACTGAGATACAGGGTGTTCTTCTTCAAATGACAGGTATAGTATCTTTCGAACCAATGCTCTGATTCGACTGAAATTATCACCAATCATTTCTCTTCACAATCCAGAATAATGTTTCAAAAATAAAAAGTCTAACTTTCGAAACAACTGAGATACAGGGTGTTCTTCGTCAAATGACAGGTATAGTATCTTTCGAACCAATGCTCTGATTCGACTGAAATTTTCACCAATCATTCCTCTTCACAATGCAGAATAACGATTCAAAAATAAAAAGTCTAACATGCGAAACAACTTAGATACAGGGTGTTCTTCGTCAAATGACAGGTATAGTATCTTTCGAACCAATGCTCTGATTCGACTGAAATTTTCACCAATCATTCCTCTTCACAATCCAGAATAAAGTTCCAAAAATAAAAAGTCTAACTTTCGAAACAACTGAGATACAGGGTGTTCTTCGTCAAATGACAGGTATAGTATCTTTCGAACCAATGCTCTGATTCGACTGAAATTTTCACCAATCATTCCTCTTCACAATGCAGAATAACGATTCAAAAATAAAAAGTCTAACATGCGAAACAACTTAGATACAGGGTGTTCTTCGTCAAATGACAGGTATAGTATCTTTCGAACCAATGCTCTGATTCGACTGAAATTTTCACCAATCATTCCTCTTCACAATCCAGAATAACATTTCAAAAATAAAAAGGCTAACATTCGAAACAACTGAGATACAGGGTGTTCTTCGTCAATTGACAGGTATAGTATCTTTCGAACCAATGCTCTGATTCGACTGAAATTTTCACCAATCATTTCTCTTCACAATCCAGAATAACGTTTCAAAAATAAAAAGTCTAACATTCGAAACAACTGAGATACAGGGTGTTCTTCGTCAAATGACAGGTATAGTATCTTTCGAACCAATGCTCTGATTCGACTGAAATTTTCACCAATCATTCCTCTTCACAATCCAGAATAACATTTCAAAAATAAAAAGGCTAACATTCGAAACAACTGAGATACAGGGTGTTCTTCGTCAATTGACAGGTATAGTATCTTTCGAACCAATGCTCTGATTCGACTGAAATTTTC
Source organism: Myrrha octodecimguttata (assembly GCA_958510865.1). Lineage (NCBI taxonomy): Eukaryota > Metazoa > Arthropoda > Insecta > Coleoptera > Coccinellidae > Myrrha > Myrrha octodecimguttata. Next base: position 21,306,666 of record OY294060.1, read on the forward strand.
ACCAATCATTCCTCTTCACATTACAGAATAACGTTTCAAAAATAAAAAGTCTAACATTCGAAACAACTGAGATACAGGGTGTTCTTCGTCGAATGACAGGTATAGTATCTTTCGAACCAATGCTCTGATTCGACTGAAATTTTCACCAATCATTCCTCTTCACAATCCAGAAAAACGTTTCAAAAATAAAAAGTCTAACATTCGAAACAACTGAGATACAGGGTGTTCTTCGTCAAATGAGAGGTAAAGTATCTTTCGAACCAATGCTCTGATTCGACTGAAATTTTCACCAATCATTCTCTTCACAATCCAGAATAACGTTTCAAAAATAAAAAGTCTAACATTCGAAACAACTGAGATACAGGGTGTTCTTCGTCAAATGACAGGTTTAGTATCTTTCGAACCAATGCTCTGATTCGACTGAAATTTTCACCAATCATTCCTCTTCACAATCCAGAATAACGTTCCAAAAATAAAAAGTCTAACTTTCGAAACAACTGAGATACAGGGTGTTCTTCGTCAAATGACAGGTATAGTATCTTTCGAACCAATGCTCTGATTCGACTGAAATTTTCACCAATCATTCCTCTTCACAATACAGAATAACGTTTCAAAAATAAAAAGTCTAACATTCGAAACAACTGAGATACAGGGTGTTCTTCGTCAAATGACAGGTATAGTATCTTTCGAACCAATGCTCTGATTCGACTGAAATTTTCACCAATCATTCCCCTTCACAATCCAGAAAAACGTTTCAAAAATAAAAAGTCTAACATTCGAAACAACTGAGATACAGGGTGTTCTTCGTCAAATGACAGGTAAAGTATCTTTCGAACGAATGCTCTGATTCGACTGAAATTTTCACCAATCATTCTCTTCACAATCCAGAATAACGTTTCAAAAATAAAAAGTCTAACATTCGAAACAACTGAGATACAGGGTGTTCTTCGTCAAATGACAGGTATAGTATCTTTCGAACCAATGCTCTGATTCGACTGAAATTTTCACCAATCATTCCTCTTCACAATCCAGAATAACGTTTCAAAAATAAAAAGTCTAACATCCGAAACAACTGAGATACAGGGTGTTCTTCGTCAAATGACAGGTATAGTATCTTTCGAACCAATGCTCTGATTCGACTGAAATTTTCACCAATCATTCCTCTTCACAATCCAGAATAAAGTTCCAAAAATAAAAAGTCTAACTTTCGAAACAACTGAGATACAGGGTGTTCTTCGTCAAATGACAGGTATAGTATCTTTCGAACCAATGCTCTGATTCGACTGAAATTTTCACCAATCATTCCTCTTCACAATACAGAATAACGTTTCAAAAATAAAAAGTCTAACATTCGAAACAATTGAGATACAGGGTGTTCTTCGTCAAATGACAGGTATAGTATCTTTCGAACCAATGCTCTGATTCGACTGAAATTTTCACCAATCATTCCTCTTCACAATCCAGAATAACGATTCAAAAATAAAAAGTCTAACATTCGAAACAACTGAGATACAGGGTGTTCTTCGTCAAATGACAGGTATAGTATCTTTCGAACCAATGCTCTGATTCGACTGAAATTTTCACCAATCATTCCTCTTCACAATCCAGAATAACGTTCCAAAAATAAAAAGTCTAACTTTCGAAACAACTGAGATACAGGGTGTTCTTCGTCAAATGACAGGTATAGTATCTTTCGAACCAATGCTCTGATTCGACTGAAATTTTCACCAATCATTCCTCTTCACAATCCAGAATAACGTTCCAAAAATAAAAAGTCTAACTTTCGAAACAACTGAGATACAGCGTGTTCTTCGTCAAATGACAGGTATAGTATCTTTCGAACCAATGCTCTGATTCGACTGAAATTTTCACCAATCATCCCTCTTCACAATCCAGAATAACGTTCCAAAAATAAAAAGTCTTACTTTCGAAACAACTGAGATACAGGGTGTTCTTCGTCAAATGACAGGTATAGTATCTTTCGAACCAATGCTCTGGTTCGACTGAAATTTTCACCAATCATTCCTCTTCACAATCCAGAATAACGATTCAAAAATAAAAAGTCTTACATTCGAAACAACTGAGATACAGGGTGTTCTTCGTCAAATGACAGGTATAGTATCTTTCGAACCAATGCACTGATTCGACTGAAATTTTCACCAATCATTCCTCTTCACAATCCAGAATAACGTTCCAAAAATAAAAAGTCTAACATTCGAAACAACTGAGATACAGGGTGTTCTTCGTCAAATGACAGGTATAGTATCTTTCGAACCAATGCTCTGATTCGACTGAAATTTTCACCAATCATTTCTCTTCACAATCCAGAATAACGTTCCAAAAATAAAAAGTCTAACATTCGAAACCACTGAGATACAGGGTGTTCTTCGTCAAATGACAGATATAGTATCTTTCGAACCAATGCTCTGATTCGACTGAAATTTTCACCAATCATTCCTCTTCACTATCCAGAATAACGTTCCAAAAATAAAAAGTCTAACTTTCGAAACAACTGAGATACAGGGTGTTCTTCGTCAGATGACAGGTATAGTATCTTTCGAACCAATGCTCTGATTCGACTGAAATTTTCACCAATCATTCCTCTTCACAATCCAGAATAAAGTTCCAAAAATAAAAAGTCTAACTTTCGAAACAACTGAGATACAGGGTGTTCTTCGTCAAATGACAGGTATAGTATCTTTCGAACCAATGCTCTGATTCGACTGAAATTTTCACCAATCATTCCTCTTCACAATACAGAATAACGTTTCAAAAATAAAAAGTCTAACATTCGAAACAATTGAGATACAGGGTGTTCTTCGTCAAATGACAGGTATAGTATCTTTCGAACCAATGCTCTGATTCGACTGAAATTTTCACCAATCATTCCTCTTCACAATCCAGAATAACGATTCAAAAATAAAAAGTCTAACATTCGAAACAACTGAGATACAGGGTGTTCTTCGTCAAATGACAGGTATAGTATCTTTCGAACCAATGCTCTGATTCGACTGAAATTTTCACCAATCATTCCTCTTCACAATCCAGAATAACGTTCCAAAAATAAAAAGTCTAACTTTCGAAACAACTGAGATACAGGGTGTTCTTCGTCAACTGACAGGTATAGTATCTTTCGAACCAATGCTCTGATTCGACTGAAATTTTCACCAATCATTCCTCTTCACAATCCAGAATAACGTTCCAAAAATAAAAAGTCTCACTTTCGAAACAACTGAGATACAGGGTGTTCTTCGTCAAATGACAGGTATAGTATCTTTCGAACCAATGCTCTGGTTCGACTGAAATTTTCACCAATCATTCCTCTTCACAATCCAGAATAACGATTCAAAAATAAAGAGTGTAACATTCGAAACAACTGATATACAGGGTGTTCTTCGTCAAATGACAGGTATAGTATCTTTCGAACCAATGCTCTGATTCGACTGAAATTTTCACCAATCATTCCTCTTCACAATCCAGAATAACATTTCAAAAATAAAAAGTCTAACTTTCGAAACAACTGAGATACAGGGTGTTCTTCGTCAAATGACAGGTATAGTATCTTTCGAACCAATGCTCTGAATCGACTGAAATTTTCACCAATCATTCCTCCTCACAATTCAGAATAACGTTCCAAAAATAAAAAGTCTAACTTTCGAAACAACTGAGATACAGGGTGTTCTTCGTCAAATGACAGGTATAGTATCTTTCGAACCAATGCTCTGATTCGACTGAAATTTTTACAAATCATTCCTCTTCATAATCCAGAATAACGATTCAAAAATAAAAAGTCTAACATTCGAAACAACTGAGATACAGGGTGTTCTTCGTCAAATGACAGGTATAGTATCTTTCGAACCAATGCTCTGATTCGACTGAAATTTTCACCAATCATTCCACTCCACAATCCAAAATAACGTTCCAAAAATAAAAAGTCTAACTTTCGAAACAACTGAGATACAGGGTGTTCTTCGTAAAATGACAGGTATAGTATCTTTCGAACCAATGCTCTGATTCGACTGAAATTTTCACCAATCATTCCTCTTCACAATCCAGAATGACGATTCAAAAATAAAAAGTCTAACATTCGAAACAACTGAGATACAGGGTGTTCTTCGTCAAATGACAGGTATAGTATCTTTCGAACCAATGCTCTGATTCGACTGAAATTTTCAACAATCATTCCTCTTCACAATCCAGAATAACGATTCAAAAATAAAAAGTCTAACATTCGAAGCAACGGAGATACAGGGTGTTCTTCGTCAAATGACAGGTATAGTATCTTTCGAACCAATGCTTTGATTCGACTGAAATTTTCACCAATCATTCCTCTTCACAATCCAGAATAACGTTCCAAAAATAAAAAGTCTAACTTTCGAAACGACTGAGATACAGGGTGTTCTTCGTCAAATGACAGGTATAGTATATTTCGAACCAATGCTCTGATTCGACTGAAATTTTCACCAATCATTCCTCTTCACAATCCAGAATAAGGTTCCAAAAATAAAAAGTCTAACTTTCGAAACAACTGAGATACAGGGTGTTCTTCGTCAAATGACAGGTATAGTATCTTTCGAACCAATGCTCTGATTCGACTGAAATTTTCACCAATCATTCCTCATCACAATCCAGAATATCGTTTCAAAAATAAAAAGTCTAACATTCGAAACAACTGAGATACAGGGTGTTCTTCGTCAAATGACCGGTATAGTATCTTTCGAACCAATGCTCTGATTCGACTGAAATTTACACCAATCATTCCTCTTCACAATCCAGAATAACGTTCCAAAAATAAAAAGTCTAACTTTCGAAACATCTGAGATACAGGGTGTTCTTCGTCAAATGACAGGTATAGTATCTTTCGAACCAATGCTCTGATTCGACTGAAATTTTCACCAATCATTCCTCTTCACAATCCAGAATAAAGTTCCAAAAATAAAAAGTCTTACTTTCGAAACAACTGAGATACAGGGAGTTTTTCGTCAAATGACAGGTATAGTATCTTTCGAACCAATGCACTGATTCGACTGAAATTTTCACCAATCATTCCTCTTCACAATCCAGAATAACATTCCAAAAATAAAAAGTCTAACTTTCGAAACAACTGAGATACAGGGTGTTCTTCGTCAAATGACAGGTATAGTATCTTTCGAACCAATGCTCTGATTCGACTGAAATTTTCACCAATCATTCCTCTTCACAATCCAGAATAACGTTCCAAAAATAAAAAGTCTAACTTTCGAAACAACTGAGATACAGGGTGTTCTTCGTCAAATGACAGGTATAGTATCTTTCGAACCAATGCTCTGATTCGACTGAAATTTTCACCAATCATTCCTCTTCACAATCCAGAATAAAGTTCCAGAAATAAAAAGTCTAACTTTCGAAACATTTGAGATACAGGGAGTTCTTCGTCAAATGACAGGTATGGTATCTTTCGAACCAATGCTCTGATTCGACTGAAATTTTCACCAATCATTCCTCTTCACAATCCAGAATAACGTTCCAAAAATAAAAAGTCTAACTTTCGAAACAACTGAGATACAGGGTGTTCTTCGTCAAATGACAGGTATAGTATCTTTCGAACCAATGCTCTGATTCGACTGAAATTTTCACCAATCAGTCCTCTTCACAATCCAGAATAACGTTTCAAGAATAAAAAGTCTAACATTCGAAACAACTGAGATACAGGGTGTTCTTCGTCAAATGACAAGTATAGTATCTTTCGAACCAATGCTCTGATTCGACTGAAATTTTCACCAATCATTCCTCTTCAGAATCCAGAATAACGTTCCAAAAATAAAAAGTCTAACTTTCGAAACAACTGAGATACAGGGTGTTCTTCGTCAGATGACAGGTATAGTATCTTTCGAACCAATGCTCTGATTCGACTGAAATTTTCACCAATCATTCCTCTTCACAATCCAGAATAACGTTCCAAAAATAAAAAGTCTAACTTTCGAAACAACTGAGATACAGGGTGTTCTTCGTCAAATGACAGGTATAGTATCTCCCGAACCAATGCTCTGATTCGACTGAAATTTTCACCAATCATTCCCCTTCACAATCCAGAATAACGTTTCAAAAATAAAAAGTCTAACTTTCGAAACAACTGAGATACAGGGTGTTCTTCGTCAAATGACAGGTATAGTATCTTTCGAACCAATGCTCTGATTCGACTGAAATTTTCACCAATCTTTCCTCTTCACAATCCAGAATAACGATTCAAAAATAAAAAGTCTAACATTCGAAACAACTGAGATACAGGGTGTTCTTCGTCAAATGACAGGTATAGTATCTTTCGAACCAATGCTCTGATTCGACTGAAATTTTCACCAATCATTCCTCTTCAGAATCCAGAATAACGTTCCAAAAATAAAAAGTCTAACTTTCGAAACAACTGAGATACAGGGTGTTCTTCGTCAAATGACAGGTATAGTATCTTTCGAACCAATGCTCTGATTCGACTGAAATTTTCACCAATCATTCCTCTTCACAATCCAGAATAACGTTTCAAAAATAAAAAGTCTAACATTCGAAACAACTGAGATACAGGGTGTTCTTCTTCAAATGACAGGTATAGTATCTTTCGAACCAATGCTCTGATTCGACTGAAATTATCACCAATCATTTCTCTTCACAATCCAGAATAATGTTTCAAAAATAAAAAGTCTAACTTTCGAAACAACTGAGATACAGGGTGTTCTTCGTCAAATGACAGGTATAGTATCTTTCGAACCAATGCTCTGATTCGACTGAAATTTTCACCAATCATTCCTCTTCACAATGCAGAATAACGATTCAAAAATAAAAAGTCTAACATGCGAAACAACTTAGATACAGGGTGTTCTTCGTCAAATGACAGGTATAGTATCTTTCGAACCAATGCTCTGATTCGACTGAAATTTTCACCAATCATTCCTCTTCACAATCCAGAATAAAGTTCCAAAAATAAAAAGTCTAACTTTCGAAACAACTGAGATACAGGGTGTTCTTCGTCAAATGACAGGTATAGTATCTTTCGAACCAATGCTCTGATTCGACTGAAATTTTCACCAATCATTCCTCTTCACAATGCAGAATAACGATTCAAAAATAAAAAGTCTAACATGCGAAACAACTTAGATACAGGGTGTTCTTCGTCAAATGACAGGTATAGTATCTTTCGAACCAATGCTCTGATTCGACTGAAATTTTCTCCAATCATTCCTCTTCACAATACAGAATAACGTTTCAAAAATAAAAAGTCTAACATTCGAAACAATTGAGATACAGGGTGTTCTTCGTCAAATGACAGGTATAGTATCTTTCGAACCAATGCTCTGATTCGACTGAAATTTTCACCAATCATTCCTCTTCACAATCCAGAATAACGATTCAAAAATAAAAAGTCTAACATTCGAAACAACTGAGATACAGGGTGTTCTTCGTCAAATGACAGGTATAGTATCTTTCGAACCAATGCTCTGATTCGACTGAAATTTTCACCAATCATTCCTCTTCACAATCCAGAATAACGTTCCAAAAATAAAAAGTCTAACTCTCGAAACAACTGAGATACAGGGTGTTCTTCGTCAAATGACAGGTATAGTATCTTTCGAACCAATGCTCTGATTCGACTGAAATTTTCACCAATCATTCCTCTTCACAATCCAGAATAACGTTCCAAAAATAAAAAGTCTAACTTTCGAAACAACTGAGATACAGCGTGTTCTTCGTCAAATGACAGGTATAGTATCTTTCGAACCAATGCTCTGATTCGACTGAAATTTTCACCAATCATCCCTCTTCACAATCCAGAATAACGTTCCAAAAATAAAAAGTCTAACTTTCGAAACAACTGAGATACAGGGTGTTCTTCGTCAAATGACAGGTATAGTATCTTTCGAACCAATGCTCTGGTTCGACTGAAATTTTCACCAATCATTCCTCTTCACAATCCAGAATAACGATTCAAAAATAAAAAGTCTTACATTCGAAACAACTGAGATACAGGGTGTTCTTCGTCAAATGACAGGTATAGTATCTTTCGAACCAATGCACTGATTCGACTGAAATTTTCACCAATCATTCCTCTTCACAATCCAGAATAACGTTCCAAAAATAAAAAGTCTAACATTCGAAACAACTGAGATACAGGGTGTTCTTCGTCAAATGACAGGTATAGTATCTTTCGAACCAATGCTCTGATTCGACTGAAATTTTCACCAATCATTTCTCTTCACAATCCAGAATAACGTTCCAAAAATAAAAAGTCTAACATTCGAAACCACTGAGATACAGGGTGTTCTTCGTCAAATGACAGATATAGTATCTTTCGAACCAATGCTCTGATTCGACTGAAATTTTCACCAATCATTCCTCTTCACTATCCAGAATAACGTTCCAAAAATAAAAAGTCTAACTTTCGAAACAACTGAGATACAGGGTGTTCTTCGTCAGATGACAGGTATAGTATCTTTCGAACCAATGCTCTGATTCGACTGAAGTTTTCACCAATCATTCCTCTTCACAATCCAGAATAACGTTCCAAAAATAAAAAGTCTAACTTTCGAAACAACTGAGATACAGGGTGTTCTTCGTCAAATGACAGGTATAGTATCTTTCGAACCAATGCTCTGATTCGACTGAAATTTTCACCAATCATTCCTCTTCACAATACAGAATAACGTTTCAAAAATAAAAAGTCTAACATTCGAAACAATTGAGATACAGGGTGTTCTTCGTCAAATGACAGGTATAGTATCTTTCGAACCAATGCTCTGATTCGACTGAAATTTTCACCAATCATTCCTCTTCACAATCCAGAATAACGATTCAAAAATAAAAAGTCTAACATTCGAAACAACTGAGATACAGGGTGTTCTTCGTCAAATGACAGGTATAGTATCTTTCGAACCAATGCTCTGATTCGACTGAAATTTTCACCAATCATTCCTCTTCACAATCCAGAATAAAGTTCCAAAAATAAAAAGTCTAACTTTCGAAACAACTGAGATACAGGGTGTTCTTCGTCAAATGACAGGTATAGTATCTTTCGAACCAATGCTCTGATTCGACTGAAATTTTCACCAATCATTCCTCTTCACAATGCAGAATAACGATTCAAAAATAAAAAGTCTAACATGCGAAACAACTTAGATACAGGGTGTTCTTCGTCAAATGACAGGTATAGTATCTTTCGAACCAATGCTCTGATTCGACTGAAATTTTCTCCAATCATTCCTCTTCACAATACAGAATAACGTTTCAAAAATAAAAAGTCTAACATTCGAAACAATTGAGATACAGGGTGTTCTTCGTCAAATGACAGGTATAGTATCTTTCGAACCAATGCTCTGATTCGACTGAAATTTTCACCAATCATTCCTCTTCACAATCCAGAATAACGATTCAAAAATAAAAAGTCTAACATTCGAAACAACTGAGATACAGGGTGTTCTTCGTCAAATGACAGGTATAGTATCTTTCGAACCAATGCTCTGATTCGACTGAAATTTTCACCAATCATTCCTCTTCACAATCCAGAATAACGTTCCAAAAATAAAAAGTCTAACTCTCGAAACAACTGAGATACAGGGTGTTCTTCGTCAAATGACAGGTATAGTATCTTTCGAACCAATGCTCTGATTCGACTGAAATTTTCACCAATCATTCCTCTTCACAATCCAGAATAACGTTCCAAAAATAAAAAGTCTAACTTTCGAAACAACTGAGATACAGCGTGTTCTTCGTCAAATGACAGGTATAGTATCTTTCGAACCAATGCTCTGATTCGACTGAAATTTTCACCAATCATCCCTCTTCACAATCCAGAATAACGTTCCAAAAATAAAAAGTCTAACTTTCGAAACAACTGAGATACAGGGTGTTCTTCGTCAAATGACAGGTATAGTATCTTTCGAACCAATGCTCTGGTTCGACTGAAATTTTCACCAATCATTCCTCTTCACAATCCAGAATAACGATTCAAAAATAAAAAGTCTTACATTCGAAACAACTGAGATACAGGGTGTTCTTCGTCAAATGACAGGTATAGTATCTTTCGAACCAATGCACTGATTCGACTGAAATTTTCACCAATCATTCCTCTTCACAATCCAGAATAACGTTCCAAAAATAAAAAGTCTAACATTCGAAACAACTGAGATACAGGGTGTTCTTCGTCAAATGACAGGTATAGTATCTTTCGAACCAATGCTCTGATTCGACTGAAATTTTCACCAATCATTTCTCTTCACAATCCAGAATAACGTTCCAAAAATAAAAAGTCTAACATTCGAAACCACTGAGATACAGGGTGTTCTTCGTCAAATGACAGATATAGTATCTTTCGAACCAATGCTCTGATTCGACTGAAATTTTCACCAATCATTCCTCTTCACTATCCAGAATAACGTTCCAAAAATAAAAAGTCTAACTTTCGAAACAACTGAGATACAGGGTGTTCTTCGTCAGATGACAGGTATAGTATCTTTCGAACCAATGCTCTGATTCGACTGAAGTTTTCACCAATCATTCCTCTTCACAATCCAGAATAACGTTCCAAAAATAAAAAGTCTAACTTTCGAAACAACTGAGATACAGGGTGTTCTTCGTCAAATGACAGGTATAGTATCTTTCGAACCAATGCTCTGATTCGACTGAAATTTTCACCAATCATTCCTCTTCACAATACAGAATAACGTTTCAAAAATAAAAAGTCTAACATTCGAAACAATTGAGATACAGGGTGTTCTTCGTCAAATGACAGGTATAGTATCTTTCGAACCAATGCTCTGATTCGACTGAAATTTTCACCAATCATTCCTCTTCACAATCCAGAATAACGATTCAAAAATAAAAAGTCTAACATTCGAAACAACTGAGATACAGGGTGTTCTTCGTCAAATGACAGGTATAGTATCTTTCGAACCAATGCTCTGATTCGACTGAAATTTTCACCAATCATTCCTCTTCACAATCCAGAATAACGTTCCAAAAATAAAAAGTCTAACTTTCGAAACAACTGAGATACAGGGTGTTCTTCGTCAACTGACAGGTATAGTATCTTTCGAACCAATGCTCTGATTCGACTGAAATTTTCACCAATCATTCCTCTTCACAATCCAGAATAACGTTCCAAAAATAAAAAGTCTCACTTTCGAAACAACTGAGATACAGGGTGTTCTTCGTCAAATGACAGGTATAGTATCTTTCGAACCAATGCTCTGATTCGACTGAAATTTTCACCAATCATTCCTCTTCACAATCCAGAATAACGATTCAAAAATAAAGAGTCTAACATTCGAAACAACTGATATACAGGGTGTTCTTCGTCAAATGACAGGTATAGTATCTTTCGAACCAATGCTCTGATTCGACTGAAATTTTCACCAATCATTCCTATTCACAATCCAGAATAACATTTCAAAAATAAAAAGTCTAACTTTCGAAACAACTGAGATACAGGGTGTTCTTCGTCAAATGACAGGTATAGTATCTTTCGAACCAATGCTCTGAATCGACTGAAATTTTCACCAATCATTCCTCCTCACAATTCAGAATAACGTTCCAAAAATAAAAAGTCTAACTTTCGAAACAACTGAGATACAGGGTGTTCTTCGTCAAATGACAGGTATAGTATCTTTCGAACCAATGCTCTGATTCGACTGAAATTTTTACAAATCATTCCTCTTCACAATCCAGAATAACGATTCAAAAATTAAAAGTCTAACATTCGAAACAACTGAGATACAGGGTGTTCTTCGTCAAATGACAGGTATAGTATCTTTCGAACCAATGCTCTGATTCGACTGAAATTTTCACCAATCATTCCTCTCCACAATCCAAAATAACGTTCCAAAAATAAAAAGTCTAACTTTCGAAACAACTGAGATACAGGGTGTTCTTCGTCAAATGACAGGTATGGTATCTTTCGAACCAATGCTCTGATTCGACTGAAATTTTCACCAATCATTCCTCTTCACAATCCAGAATAACATTCCAAAAATAAAAAGTCTAACTTTCGAAACAACTGAGATACAGGGTGTTCTTCGTAAAATGACAGGTATAGTATCTTTCGAACCAATGCTCTGATTCGACTGAAATTTTCACCAATCATTCCTCTTCACAATCCAGAATAACGATTCAAAAATAAAAAGTCTAACATTCGAAACAACTGAGATACAGGGTGTTCTTCGTCAAATGACAGGTATAGTATCTTTCGAACCAATGCTCTGATTCGACTGAAATTTTCAACAATCATTCCTCTTCACAATCCAGAATAACGATTCAAAAATAAAAAGTCTAACATTCGAAGCAACTGAGATACAGGGTGTTCTTCGTCAAATGACAGGTATAGTATCTTTCGAACCAATGCTCTGATTCGACTGAAATTTTCACCAATCATTCCTCTTCACAATCCAGAATAACGTTCCAAAAATAAAAAGTCTAACATTCGAAAAAACTGAGATACAGGGTGTTCTTCGTCAAATGACAGGTATAGTATCTTTCGAACCAATGCTCTGATTCGACTGAAATTTTCACCAATCATTCCTCTTCACAATCCAGAATAACGTTCCAAAAATAAAAAGTCTAACTTTCGAAACGACTGAGATACAGGGTGTTCTTCGTCAAATGACAGGTATAGTATATTTCGAACCAATGCTCTGATTCGACTGAAATTTTCACCAATCATTCCTCATCACAATCCAGAATATCGTTTCAAAAATAAAAAGTCTAACATTCGAAACAACTTAGATACAGGGTGTTCTTCGTCAAATGACCGGTATAGTATCTTTCGAACCGATGCTCTGATTCGACTGAAATTTACACCAATCATTCCTCTTCACAATCCAGAATAACGTTCCAAAAATAAAAAGTCTAACTTTCGAAACAACTGAGATACAGGGTGTTCTTCGTCAAATGACAGGTATAGTATCTTTCGAACCAATGCTCTGATTCGACTGAAATTTTCACCAATCATTCCTCTTCACAATCCAGAATAAAGTTCCAAAAATAAAAAGTGTTACTTTCGAAACAACTGAGATACAGGGAGTTTTTCGTCAAATGACAGGTATAGTATCTTTCGAACCAATGCACTGATTCGACTGAAATTTTCACCAATCATTCCTCTTCACAATCCAGAATAACATTCCAAAAATAAAAAGTCTAACTTTCGAAACAACTGAGATACAGGGTGTTCTTCGTCAAATGACAGGTATAGTATCTTTCGAACCAATGCTCTGATTCGACTGAAATTTTCACCAATCATTCCTCTTCACAATCCAGAATAACGTTCCAAAAATAAAAAGTCTAACTTTCGAAACAACTGAGATACAGGGTGTTCTTCGTCAAATGACAGGTATAGTATCTTTCGAACCAATGCTCTGATTCGACTGAAATTTTCACCAATCATTCCTCTTCACAATCCTGAATAAAGTTCCAGAAATAAAAAGTCTAACTTTCGAAACATTTGAGATACAGGGAGTTCTTCGTCAAATGACAGGTATGGTATCTTTCGAACCAATGCTCTGATTCGACTGAAATTTTCACCAATCATTCCTCTTCACAATCCAGAATAACGTTCCAAAAATAAAAAGTCTAACTTTCGAAACAACTGAGATACAGGGTGTTCTTCGTCAAATGACAGGTATAGTATCTTTCGAACCAATGCTCTGATTCGACTGAAATTTTCACCAATCAGTCCTCTTCACAATCCAGAATAACGTTTCAAGAATAAAAAGTATAACATTCGAAACAACTGAGATACAGGGTGTTCTTCGTCAAATGACAGGTATAGTATCTTTCGAACCAATGCTCTGATTCGACTGAAATTTTCACCAATCATTCCTCTTCAGAATCCAGAATAACGTTCCAAAAATAAAAAGTCTAACTTTCGAAACAACTGAGATACAGGTCGTTCTTCGTCAGATGACAGGTATAGTATCTTTCGAACCAATGCTCTGATTCGACTGAAATTTTCACCAATCATTCCTCTTCACAATCCAGAATAACGTTTCAAAAATAAAAAGTCTAACTTTCGAAACAACTGAGATACAGGGTGTTCTTCGTCAAATGACAGGTATAGTATCTCCCGAACCAATGCTCTGATTCGACTGAAATTTTCACCAATCATTCCTCTTCACAATCCAGAATAACGTTTCAAAAATAAAAAGTCTAACTTTCGAAACAACTGAGATACAGGGTGTTCTTCGTCAAATGACAGGTATAGTATCTTTCGAACCAATGCTCTTGTTGCATTTACCCCTCAAACCCAATAACTATACTCAGATAAAAGGATAAGACCCGAACTTACCGATAGTCCAGTTTCTCGTAACTCTTGAAATCCTTGCACTGCACACTAAGGAGGGATGATGGGAATTGGGAAAGAAGGGAATTACACAATGCAAAGTCCTTAATGAACTGTAAACTAACCCCTGCCTAAGATAATTAACCGCCGTGAATCTATTATAACATGAATTAATACTTTCATCTGTCTCTCTGAACTCTCATTTTTCAACTGAGTTTTATGCGGCGCACACATGGCGACATATGTTTAAATTTATCAAAATAAAACAAAAGTAAACCGAACACACCCCCGCCCCTGAAAAATCGAACCAAAAAAAAAATAAATTTAGAATTTTCAGACTAATTTGTTCCGAAACAACAAAAGCAACCATAAAATATGCAAATACCAAAGAGAAAAAAAAAAACTACAACAAATATCAAGATCTCGTATATAACTATTGAGTGGGTAATGGGCATATTTTAACAACAGGCCTTGATAGAATTGAACCCTTTGCAGTAGTCAAAGTTACCGTTCTGATAATACCATCGGAACCGGGATGTACTTCAGAGACAATTGCCAACGGCCAATGCAAGGGTGGTGCATTATTAGTTTTAATAATAACTAACGTACCAACTACAATCTTTTGAGATTCTTTGTCCCATTTCTTTCGGACTTGTAAAGAAGTTAAATATTCCAAGTGCCAACGCTTCCAGAAATCTTGCACCATTCTGTCGATCATTTGAAATCGGTCAAGCCGACTCCTACCCGTATCACTAACATCTTCAGCCGGTAACCCCATCAATGGAGTCAATGTTAAAAAATGTGACGGTGTTAACGCTTGCGGAGCTGACGCATCAACTGACAATTGGCAAAGAGGTCTGGAATTCAACAACGCCTCGATTTGAACCAATAATGTATTGAATTCCTCGTACGTTAATATTTGTTCACCTATCACCCTGTAAATGTGATTTTTAACAGATTTTATATTACTCTCCCATAAACCACCCATGTGTGGCGAACTTGCTGGTATCATTTTCCAAGTAATTCCCTGGAAAGACATCTCACTCTCCAATTTATTCTGAAATTCACTCGATTCTATGAAATCTTTGAGATCTGAAAGAACTTTCTTAGCTCCGATGAAATTCGTTCCCCTATCCGAATAAATAAAACGGCATGGACCACGTCTAGAGAGAAATCGTTTAAATGCTTCAAGAAAATGAGCAGTTGACAAAGAACTCACCAATTCTAAGTGAACAGCTTTAACACTCATACAGATGAATAAACACGCATAGGCCTTATAGGATTTCACTCTTCTACTTTGGGCCATTCTAATATGTATCGGTCCGAAATAGTCCACACCCGTATGGAGAAAAACCTTCGTTTCTTGAACCCTAGGCGCCGGTAAATCCCCCATTAATGGGTAAAAGGATCTAGGTTTACATCGAAAACACCTATTGCAAGAATAAACCCTTTTTCTTATAATATTCCTACCTCCCAAAATCCAATATTTTTGTCGCAATAATGCCTCTAGTAGATGAAAACCAGTATGGCAATGTTCCACATGGTAAAAGTCGATGAGCCTATCCACTATGACATCTTTTCCCGGTAAGATCAATGGATGACATTGCTCAAAATTCAAATTTGAATTAGACAACCTTCCCCCTACTCTCAGCAAACCGTCCTTCATAAAAGGCCGGAGCTTCCTTAACCGAGCAGAACATTGTTTGTTATTTGTTAAATTATATATATCCTCCTGAAAATATTGTGATTGCACAACTCGAATTAATGTCAACTCCGCTGTTGACAGATCTGAGACCCCAATTTTACCAGACATCGGCAGTAATCTTAAGAACCTGAGAACATAGACTATGGAACGTAGTATAATTTTCCAAGACGATCTCCTTATCATGATATCGTATATCGAATTATTTGCTTCCTTTTGCTCTGCTGTTGCTAACCCTATATAATCAGTGTTATCCGATTTCAAATTAATATGATTAATGGGCCAATACTTTTCTTGATCGTTCAACCAACTAGGTCCCGAAATCCAGTCCACATTGTTCACCAATTCCGCTGGCGACAATCCCCGCGAAAGACAATCGGCTGCATTATTTTTGCTCGATATATGACTCCAAACAGTGTTTGGTGCGACATCCTTGATATAGTGAACTCGATTGGCAACGAATATATCCTTATGGTGTACAGAGTTTAACCATTGAATGACAGTGGTTGAATCAGAAAAAGCGTAAATTTTTGAAATTCTTACTCTAGGAGCAATGCAATCCCTCAATTTCCTTATCAAGTCCGACACGAGAACCGCCGCACAGAGTTCCAATCGAGGTATTGAAACAAGCTTAAACGGAGCAACCTTTGATTTGGCACAACAAAATCCAATTTTGATATCACCGAGGGGTGTAACCACTCTTGTATAAGCTACGGCTCCGTAACCGTCTGTGCTTGCGTCCCCGAAAACTGCAAGAGAAACAACACTACCTGATTTTAATCCCAGGGTTCTAATTATATGAAAATCATCCAAAAAATGCCATTCCGCAAGAAATTTTGTCCAAATTTTCAAAACATCTGTCGGAGCCTTCTCATCCCATCCCAACTGATAATTCCACAGTTTTTTAACTAGTAGTTTCAAAGAAAAAATGAATGGAGCAATGAGACCTATGGGATCGTAACATCTCGCAACTGCTGACAAGATGATTCTTTTTGTACATCTCAAATTATTGGGATTTGTCAACCTGAAACTCAAACTATCCGATTTGGGGTTCCATTGCATACCTAAAACTTTAGTATCTGTTTGAAATACAACCGTTTTTCCTAATCTTTCCTTCTCTGGAATAAGTTCGAACAACTTTCTACTATTTGTGGACCATTTTGTTAAATGAAAGCAACCAGAACCGAAAATTCTCGAAATATCTTGGTATAAATTAATAGCTTCCTCTTCCGAAGCAATACTAGATATGAAATCGTCCATATAGAGATCTCGCATTATGGAGTCTGAACTTTGTGCATATGCTTTTTCGTCTTCCAGCAGTTGCTTTATAGTTCGCAAGGCGAGATACGGTGAAGATTTTATCCCAAATGCAACTCTATTGATTTCATAAGTTTTTATTTCCTCAGATGGATTGAAACGCCACAAAATCCGTTGAAATTTGCAGTGTTCTTCAACAACCTTTATTTGTCGATACATTTGTCTTATATCCGCTGTCACCGCATATTCAAATATTCTGAAATTAATTAATAAAGCAAATATATCCGTTTGCAACTTGGGCCCACAATGTAAAATATCATTCAGAGAAAAATCCGAATCTGTTGGTGCTCCAGCATCCAAAACAACTCTAACCGGTGTACTAGAACTATCTGGTTTAAAAACAGGATGATGAGGGATATAGTATGATGGCTCAGACAAAACCGTCTCCCCTGCAATATTCATGTGACCCTGATCCAGAAAATCCTTCATCACATTATTATATTCCGATCTGAGATTAGGGCTTTTCATCAGTCTACGTTCTAAAGAAAATAATCGAGACATTGCTGTATCCTTCGAATTCCCTAAAAATTTTGGCGACGTTTTGAATGGTAAAGCGACTGTGAACCGACCTTCTCTATCTCGAGAGACTTTATTCTTAAACAATGTTTCACACTCTAACTCATCCGGGTTTAAAATTTTCTTTTTTGGTACAGACTCGATTTCCCAAAATTTATTCAACAATTCTTCCACTGGCGGTTCATCTAAAAGAGTGAAAAATATATTCGATTTAGAATCATTCGCAACTACCGGAACTCTACCCATAACCACATAACCGAAAACTGTTTCAATTGCTACTGGAGATCTATTTGGACCCATTATTCTCCTATCACACATCACACTTGGAAAAAGTTCTGCACCTATAATTCCATCGATTTCCGCCGGCAGAAAATAATTTTCATCCGCTAACGGTACACCCTGAATCATATCTGCAAAATCCGATATATTAATTTCCGACCGAGGAAGACACTCTGAAATTTTGTCAACTACAAGAGCCTTCAATGAATATCTAATAGAAAAATCCAATCGAGATTCTATCTCCACATTACCAAATCCTTTCACCTTTTGTGCAATATTTCCAATACCCTCGATTGAAGAGCAACACTTAGTAATTTTCAAACCCAATCGTTTACATGCCGTCAATGTCATCAAATGAGCTTGACTACCGGAATCAAGAAGAAATCTTGCTGTGCCACTTCCTAAACTATTTCGAATTTGTACTAAAACCGTTGAAAGTAATATTGTTTGATCATTACAAGTGGAAATTGTCGAACAAAATTTTGCTCCATCCGTCGTTCCCGATGAACTTGACGCCCCTATGTTTGTATTTACCGATTCAGATCTACCCATATGCAACAATGTATGATGTTTCATTCCACATTCTGAGCAAAATCTATTCACCTGACAAAATCTGACTCCGTGACTTGCCGATAAACAGTTAAAACACCAATTATTTTCTTTCACCGAATTATATCGTTTCGAAGGAGTGAGTTGCTTAAACTTTTCACATCGGTTTAGAAAATGACCAACTCCTTTACAAAATGGACAATTTTTAGATTCAAACCTTGACATATTATTGATCAGGAAAGATTTATTTTGTCTGTTTTTATATTCTACTGATCTCATAATTTCAGATGGTTTTCTCTTAGCCAAAATTTTAGTCTCTTCTTTCACAAAATTTATCAATTCATCATAAGAGGGTATTCCCCCACCTCTTTTATGCATTTCGAATGTTCTAGTGGTTTCAGGATCTAATTTATTTAATGCTAAATAAAGGAATATGTAATCCATCAAATCATTAAGATCCAACCTTTTCAATGCATTCACCGCCGCATCAAATTTTTCCAAAAAGAAATCTAAACCTTTGGAGGATTCTATATTCAATTTCTTGAAATCGAACATTTGATCTAAATAACTGTTCGCTAATGCCCTTTTATCTTGATATTTATCGATAAGAGATTGCCAAATTATGGGATAATTATCACCTGTGGGCGCCAAACCTGAGAAAATTCCCAATGCAGAACCTTTAAGTTTTCCTACCAAATAATAACACCGATCGACATTCGTCAAGGATTTATTTTCGTGTATCAAACTCTTGAAAACTGAATAAAATGTTTCCCAATCACGAATTTCCCCTGAAAATTCTGGAATTTCAATATGAGGTAGCTTCGGTTCACTGCTATTCTGCATTTTAATTTGAGATTTACTTGAACTCGTTTCTTTTTCAAGTTTATTTATATTTTCTCTCACATGACATACTATTTCATCTATGGTTCGCAAAATGGAATAATCAGGTACGAAATCTGGATCTAATTGCAAGTTTTTCTCCATCATTGCATCGACTGTTTTTAAAAGTTCCGCCTTTGTATCATCCAATGATTTTGACATTCGAACAAATTTACGTTTATATTCAGGATCACTGGAACGTTTGTATAAATCCACCAATTGAGTAAGTATACCAAATAAAGACTCTTTCTTTGCCTGCAAAAGCTTCAATTCTATCTCAAGTTTCTTTTCCGCCATAATTAAGGTGTAAACACAATCTGAATCTAACCTCTGAATTAAATAATGAATATGCTTTATAGTTGCTTAGATTATTCCATGAACACAACAGACGACTCCTCGACTGCGCGGTCAATAATCAACATATGATACCGATAAGCGAGATAACTTCCGTACTAAACAAATTCGAACCGATATTGGAAGGAAAAAAAATCGTACTGAAATATCATGAAATGATATTCCGTAATATATTCAATCCAAACCGTTTTGAATTAAACAGAAACCGTCCGTGCCCGAAGAACCAAAAAATGTTGCATTTACCCCTCAAACCCAATAACTATACTCAGATAAAAGGATAAGACCCGAACTTACCGATAGTCCAGTTTCTCGTAACTCTTGAAATCCTTGCACTGCACACTAAGGAGGGATGATGGGAATTGGGAAAGAAGGGAATTACACAATGCAAAGTCCTTAATGAACTGTAAACTAACCCCTGCCTAAGATAATTAACCGCCGTGAATCTATTATAACATGAATTAATACTTTCATCTGTCTCTCTGAACTCTCATTTTTCAACTGAGTTTTATGCGGCGCACACATGGCGACATATGTTTAAATTTATCAAAATAAAACAAAAGTAAACCGAACAGCTCTGATTCGACTGAAATTTTCACCAATCATTCCTCTTCACAATCCAGAATAACGATTCAAAAATAAAAAGTCTAACATTCGAAACAACTGAGATACAGGGTGTTCTTCGTCAAATGACAGGTATAGTATCTTTCGAACCAATGCTCTGATTCGACTGAAATTTTCACCAATCATTCCTCTTCACAATCCAGAATAACGTTCCAAAAATAAAAAGTCTAACTTTCGAAACAACTGAGATACAGGGTGTTCTTCGTCAAATGACAGGTATAGTATCTTTCGAACCAATGCTCTGATTCGACTGAAATTTTCACCAATCATTCCTCTTCACAATCCAGAATAAAGTTTCAAAAATAAAAAGTCTAACATTCGAAACAACTGAGATGAAGGGTGTTCTTCTTCAAATGACAGGTATAGTATCTTTCGAACCAATGCTCTGATTCGACTGAAATTATCACCAATCATTTCTCTTCACAATCCAGAATAATGTTTCAAAAATAAAAAGTCTAACATTCGAAACAACTGAGATACAGGGTGTTCTTCGTCAAATGACAGGTATAGTATCTTTCGAACCAATGCTCTGATTCGACTGAAATTTTCACCAATCATTCCTTTTCACAATCCAGAATAACGTTCCAAAAATAAAAAGTCTAACTTTCGAAACAACTGAGATACAGGGTGTTCTTCGTCAAATGACAGGTATAGTATCTTTCGAACCAATGCTCTGATTCGACTGAAATTTTCACCAATCATTCCTCTTCACAATGCAGAATAACGATTCAAAAATAAAAAGTCTAACATTCGAAACAACTTAGATACAGGGTGTTCTTCGTCAAATGACAGGTATAGTATCTTTCGAACCAATGCTCTGATTCGACTGAAATTTTCACCAATCATTCCCCTTCACAATCCAGAAAAACGTTCCAAAAATAAAAAGTCTAACTTTCGAAACAACTGAGATACAGGGTGTTCTTCGTCAAATGACAGGTATAGTATCTTTCGAACCAATGCTCTGATTCGACTGGAATTTTCACCAATCATTCCTCTTCGCAATCCAGAATAACGTTCCAAAAATAAAAAGTCTAACTTTCGGAACAACTGAGATACAGGGTGTTCTTCGTCAAATGACAGGTATAGTATCTTTCGAATCAATGCTCTGATTCGACTGAAATTTTCACCAATCATTCCTCCTCACAATCCAGAATAACGATTCAAAAATAAAAAGTCTTACATTCGAAACAACTGAGATACAGGGTGTTCTTCGTCAAATGACAGGTAAAGTATCTTTCGAACCAATGCTCTGATTCGACTGAAATTTTCACCAATCATTCCTCTTCACAATCCAGAAAAACCTTTCAAAAATAAAAAGTCTAACTTTCGAAACAACTGAGATACAGGGTGTTCTTTGTCAAATGACAGGTATAGTATCTTTCGAACCAATGCTCTGATTCGACTGAAATTTTCACCAATCATTCCTCTCCACAATCCAGAATAGCGTTCCAAAAATAAAAAGTCTAACTTTCGAAACAACTGAGATACAGGGTGTTCTTCTTCAAATGACAGGTATAGTATCTTTCGAACCAATGCTCTGATTCGACTGAAATTTTCACCAATCATTCCTCTTCACAATCCAGAATAACGTTCCAAAAATAAAAAGTCTAACTTTCGAAACAACTGAGATACAGGGTGTTCTTCGTCAAATGACAGGTATAGTATCTTTCGAACCAATGCTCTGATTCGACTGAAATTTTCACCAATCATTCCTCTTCACAATCCAGAATAACGTTCCAAAAATAAAAAGTCTAACATTCGAAACAACTGAGATACAGGGTGTTCTTCGTCAAATGACAGGTATAGTATCTTTCGAACCAATGCTCTGATTCGACTGAAATTTCCACCAATCATTCCTCTTCACAATCCAGAATAACGTTCCAATAATAAAAAGTCTAACTTTCGAAACAACTGAGATACAGTGTGTTCTTCGTCAAATGACAGGTATAGTATCTTTCGAACCAATGCTCTGATTCGACTGAAATTTCCACCAATCATTCCTCTCCACAATCCAGAATAACGTTCCAAAAATAAAAAGTCTAACTTTCGAAACAACTGAGATACAGGGAGTTCTTCGTCAAATGACAGGTATAGTATCTTTCGAACCAATGCTCTGATTCGACTGAAATTTTCACCAATCATTCCTCTTCACAATCCAGAATAACGTTCCAAAAATAAAAAGTCTAACTTTCGAAACAACTGAGATACAGCGTGTTCTTCGTCAAATGACAGGTATAGTATCTTTCGAACCAATGCTCTGATTCGACTGAAATTTTCACCAATCATTCCTCTTCACAATCCAGAATAACGTTCCAAAAATAAAAAGTCTAACTTTCGAAACAACTGAGATACAGGGTGTTCTTCGTCAAATGACAGGTATAGTATCTTTCGAACCAATGCTCTGGTTCGACTGAAATTTTCACCAATCATTCCTCTTCACAATACAGAATAACGATTCAAAAATAAAAAGTCTTACATTCGAAACAACTGAGATACAGGGTGTTCTTCGTCAAATGACAGGTATAGTATCTTTCGAACCAATGCACTGATTCGACTGAAATTTTCACCAATCATTCCTCTTCACAATCCAGAATAACGTTCCAAAAATAAAAAGTCTAACATTCGAAACAACTGAGATACAGGGTGTTCTTCGTCAAATGACAGGTATAGTATCTTTCGAACCAATGCTCTGATTCGACTGAAATTTTCACCAATCATTTCTCTTCACAATCCAGAATAACGTTCCAAAAATAAAAAGTCTAACATTCGAAACCACTGAGATACAGGGTGTTCTTCGTCAAATGACAGATATAGTATCTTTCGAACCAATGCTCTGATTCGACTGAAATTTTCACCAATCATTCCTCTTCACTATCCAGAATAACGTTCCAAAAATGAAAAGTCTAACTTTCGAAACAACTGAGATACAGGGTGTTCTTCGTCAGATGACAGGTATAGTATCTTTCGAACCAATGCTCTGATTCGACTGAAATTTTCACCAATCATTCCTCTTCACAATCCAGAATAACGTTCCAAAAATAAAAAGTCTAACTTTCGAAACAACTGAGATACAGGGTGTTCTTCGTCAAATGACAGGTATAGTATCTTTCGAACCAATGCTCTGATTCGACTGAAATTTTCACCAATCATTCCTCTTCACAATACAGAATAACGTTTCAAAAATAAAAAGTCTAACATTCGAAACAATTGAGATACAGGGTGTTCTTCGTCAAATGACAGGTATAGTATCTTTCGAACCAATGCTCTGATTCGACTGAAATTTTCACCAATCATTCCTCTTCACAATCCAGAATAACGATTCAAAAATAAAAAGTCTAACATTCGAAACAACTGAGATACAGGGTGTTCTTCGTCAAATGACAGGTATAGTATCTTTCGAACCAATGCACTGATTCGACTGAAATTTTCACCAATCATTCCTCTTCACAATCCAGAATAACGTTCCAAAAATAAAAAGTCTAACATTCGAAACAACTGAGATACAGGGTGTTCTTCGTCAAATGACAGGTATAGTATCTTTCGAACCAATGCTCTGATTCGACTGCAATTTTCACCAATCATTCCTCTTCACAATACAGAATAACGTTTCAAAAATAAAACGTCTAACATTCGAAACAACTGAGATACAGGGTGTTCTTCGTCAAATGACAGGTATAGTATCTTTCGAACCAATGCTCTGATTCGACTGAAATTTTCACCAATCATTCCTCTTCACAATCCAGAAAAACGTTTCAAAAATAAAAAGTCTAACATTCGAAACAACTGAGATACAGGGTGTTCTTCGTCAAATGACAGGTATAGTATCTTTCGAACCAATGCTCTGATTCGACTGAAATTTTCACCAATCATTCCTCTTCACAATACAGAATAACGTTTCAAAAATAAAACGTCTAACATTCGAAACAACTGAGATACAGGGTGTTCTTCGTCAAATGACAGGTATAGTATCTTTCGAACCAATGCTCTGATTCGACTGAAATTTTCACCAATCATTCCTCTTCACAATCCAGAAAAACGTTTCAAAAATAAAAAGTCTAACATTCGAAACAACTGAGATACAGGGTGTTCTTCGTCAAATGACAGGTATAGTATCTTTCGAACCAATGCTCTGATTCGACTGAAATTTTCACCAATCATTCCTCTTCACAATCCAGAATAACATTTCAAAAATAAAAAGGCTAACATTCGAAACAACTGAGATACAGGGTGTTCTTCGTCAATTGACAGGTATAGTATCTTTCGAACCAATGCTCTGATTCGACTGAAATTTTCACCAATCATTCCTCTTCACTTTACAGAATAACGTTTCAAAAATAAAAAGTCTAACATTCGAAACAACTGAGATACAGGGTGTTCTTCGTCGAATGACAGGTATAGTATCTTTCGAACCAATGCTCTGATTCGACTGAAATTTTCACCAATCATTCCTCTTTACAATCCAGAAAAACGTTTCAAAAATAAAAAGTCTAACATTCGAAACAACTGAGATACAGGGTGTTCTTCGTCAAATGAGAGGTAAAGTATCTTTCGAACCAATGCTCTGATTCGACTGAAATTTTCACCAATCATTCTCTTCACAATCCAGAATAACGTTTCAAAAATAAAAAGTCTAACATTCGAAACAACTGAGATACAGGGTGTTCTTCGTCAAATGACAGGTTTAGTATCTTTCGAACCAATGCTCTGATTCGACTGAAATTTTCACCAATCATTCCTCTTCACAATACAGAATAACGTTTCAAAAATAAAAAGTCTAACATTCGAAACAACTGAGATACAGGGTGTTCTTCGTCAAATGACAGGTAAAGTATCTTTCGAACGAATGCTCTGATTCGACTGAAATTTTCACCAATCATTCTCTTCACAATCCAGAATAACGTTTCAAAAATAAAAAGTCTAACATTCGAAACAACTGAGATACAGGGTGTTCTTCGTCAAATGACAGGTATAGTATCTTTCGAACCAATGCTCTGATTCGACTGAAATTTTCACCAATCATTCCTCTTCACAATCCAGAATAACGTTTCAAAAATAAAAAGTCTAACATCCGAAACAACTGAGATACAGGGTGTTCTTCGTCAAATGACAGGTATAGTATCTTTCGAACCAATGCTCTGATTCGACTGAAATTTTCACCAATCATTCCTCTTCACAATCCAGAATAAAGTTCCAAAAATAAAAAGTCTAACTTACGAAACAACTGAGATACAGGGTGTTCCTCGTCAAATGACAGGTATAGTATCTTTCGAACCAATGCTCTGATTCGACTGAAATTTTCACCAATTATTCCTCTTCACAATACAGAATAACGTTTCAAAAATAAAAAGTCTAACATTCGAAACAATTGAGATACAGGGTGTTCTTCGTCAAATGACAGGTATAGTATCTTTCGAACCAATGCTCTGATTCGACTGAAATTTTCACCAATCATTCCTCTTCACAATCCAGAATAACGATTCAAAAATAAAAAGTCTAACATTCGAAACAACTGAGATACAGGGTGTTCTTCGTCAAATGACAGGTATAGTATCTTTCGAACCAATGCTCTGATTCGACTGAAATTTTCACCAATCATTCCTCTTCACAATCCAGAATAACGTTCCAAAAATAAAAAGTCTAACTTTCGAAACAACTGAGATACAGGGTGTTCTTCGTCAAATGACAGGTATAGTATCTTTCGAACCAATGCTCTGATTCGACTGAAATTTTCACCAATCATTCCTCTTCACAATCCAGAATAACGTTCCAAAAATAAAAAGTCTAACTTTCGAAACAACTGAGATACAGCGTGTTCTTCGTCAAATGACAGGTATAGTATCTTTCGAACCAATGCTCTGATTCGACTGAAATTTTCACCAATCATCCCTCTTCACAATCCAGAATAACGTTCCAAAAATAAAAAGTCTAACTTTCGAAACAACTGAGATACAGGGTGTTCTTCGTCAAATGACAGGTATAGTATCTTTCGAACCAATGCTCTGGTTCGACTGAAATTTTCACCAATCATTCCTCTTCACAATCCAGAATAACGATTCAAAAATAAAAAGTCTTACATTCGAAACAACTGAGATACAGGGTGTTCTTCGTCAAATGACAGGTATAGTATCTTTCGAACCAATGCACTGATTCGACTGAAATTTTCACCAATCATTCCTCTTCACAATCCAGAATAACGTTCCAAAAATAAAAAGTCTAACATTCGAAACAACTGAGATACAGGGTGTTCTTCGTCAAATGACAGGTATAGTATCTTTCGAACCAATGCTCTGATTCGACTGAAATTTTCACCAATCATTTCTCTTCACAATCCAGAATAACATTCCAAAAATAAAAAGTCTAACATTCGAAACCACTGAGATACAGGGTGTTCTTCGTCAAATGACAGATATAGTATCTTTCGAACCAATGCTCTGATTCGACTGAAATTTTCACCAATCATTCCTCTTCACTATCCAGAATAACGTTCCAAAAATAAAAAGTCTAACTTTCGAAACAATTGAGATACAGGGTGTTCTTCGTCAGATGACAGGTATAGTATCTTTCGAACCAATGCTCTGATTCGACTGAAATTTTCACCAATCATTCCTCTTCACAATCCAGAATAACGTTCCAAAAATAAAAAGTCTAACTTTCGAAACAACTGAGATACAGGGTGTTCTTCGTCAAATGACAGGTATAGTATCTTTCGAACCAATGCTCTGATTCGACTGAAATTTTCACCAATCATTCCTCTTCACAATCCAGAATAACGTTCCAAAAATAAAAAGTCTCACTTTCGAAACAACTGAGATACAGGGTGTTCTTCGTCAAATGACAGGTATAGTATCTTTCGAACCAATGCTCTGATTCGACTGAAATTTTCACCAATCATTCCTCTTCACAATCCAGAATAACGATTCAAAAATAAAGAGTCTAACATTCGAAACAACTGATATACAGGGTGTTCTTCGTCGAATGACAGGTATAGTATCTTTCGAACCAATGCTCTGATTCGACTGAAATTTTCACCAATCATTCCTCTTCACAATCCAGAATAACATTTCAAAAATAAAAAGTCCAACTTTCGAAACAACTGAGATACAGGGTGTTCTTCGTCAAATGACAGGTATAGTATCTTTCGAACCAATGCTCTGAATCGACTGAAATTTTCACCAATCATTCCTCCTCACAATTCAGAATAACGTTCCAAAAATAAAAAGTCTAACTTTCGAAACAACTGAGATACAGGGTGTTCTTCGTCAAATGACAGGTATAGTATCTTTCGAACCAATGCTCTGATTCGACTGAAATTTTCACCAATCATTTCTCTTCACAATCCAGAATAACGTTTCAAAAATAAAAAGTCTAACATTCGAAACAACTGAGATACAGGGTGTTCTTCGTCAAATGACAGGTATAGTATCTTTCGAACCAATGCTCTGATTCGACTGAAATTTTCACCAATCATTCCTCTTCACAATCCAGAAAAACGTTTCAAAAATAAAAAGTCTAACATTCGAAACAACTGAGATACAGGGTGTTCTTCGTCAAATGACAGGTAAAGTATCTTTCGAACGAATGCTCTGATTCGACTGAAATTTTCACCAATCATTCTCTTCACAATCCAGAATAACGTTTCAAAAATAAAAAGTCTAACATTCGAAACAACTGAGATACAGGGTGTTCTTCGTCAAATGACAGGTATAGTATCTTTCGAACCAATGCTCTGATTCGACTGAAATTTTCACCAATCATTCCTCTTCACAATCCAGAATAACGTTTCAAAAATAAAAAGTCTAACATCCGAAACAACTGAGATACAGGGTGTTCTTCGTCAAATGACAGGTATAGTATCTTTCGAACCAATGCTCTGATTCGACTGAAATTTTCACCAATCATTCCTCTTCACAATCCAGAATAAAGTTCCAAAAATAAAAAGTCTAACTTACGAAACAACTGAGATACAGGGTGTTCCTCGTCAAATGACAGGTATAGTATCTTTCGAACCAATGCTCTGATTCGACTGAAATTTTCACCAATTATTCCTCTTCACAATACAGAATAACGTTTCAAAAATAAAAAGTCTAACATTCGAAACAATTGAGATACAGGGTGTTCTTCGTCAAATGACAGGTATAGTATCTTTCGAACCAATGCTCTGATTCGACTGAAATTTTCACCAATCATTCCTCTTCACAATCCAGAATAACGATTCAAAAATAAAAAGTCTAACATTCGAAACAACTGAGATACAGGGTGTTCTTCGTCAAATGACAGGTATAGTATCTTTCGAACCAATGCTCTGATTCGACTGAAATTTTCACCAATCATTCCTCTTCACAATCCAGAATAACGTTCCAAAAATAAAAAGTCTAACTTTCGAAACAACTGAGATACAGGGTGTTCTTCGTCAAATGACAGGTATAGTATCTTTCGAACCAATGCTCTGATTCGACTGAAATTTTCACCAATCATTCCTCTTCACAATCCAGAATAACGTTCCAAAAATAAAAAGTCTAACTTTCGAAACAACTGAGATACAGCGTGTTCTTCGTCAAATGACAGGTATAGTATCTTTCGAACCAATGCTCTGATTCGACTGAAATTTTCACCAATCATCCCTCTTCACAATCCAGAATAACGTTCCAAAAATAAAAAGTCTAACTTTCGAAACAACTGAGATACAGGGTGTTCTTCGTCAAATGACAGGTATAGTATCTTTCGAACCAATGCTCTGGTTCGACTGAAATTTTCACCAATCATTCCTCTTCACAATCCAGAATAACGATTCAAAAATAAAAAGTCTTACATTCGAAACAACTGAGATACAGGGTGTTCTTCGTCAAATGACAGGTATAGTATCTTTCGAACCAATGCACTGATTCGACTGAAATTTTCACCAATCATTCCTCTTCACAATCCAGAATAACGTTCCAAAAATAAAAAGTCTAACATTCGAAACAACTGAGATACAGGGTGTTCTTCGTCAAATGACAGGTATAGTATCTTTCGAACCAATGCTCTGATTCGACTGAAATTTTCACCAATCATTTCTCTTCACAATCCAGAATAACATTCCAAAAATAAAAAGTCTAACATTCGAAACCACTGAGATACAGGGTGTTCTTCGTCAAATGACAGATATAGTATCTTTCGAACCAATGCTCTGATTCGACTGAAATTTTCACCAATCATTCCTCTTCACTATCCAGAATAACGTTCCAAAAATAAAAAGTCTAACTTTCGAAACAACTGAGATACAGGGTGTTCTTCGTCAGATGACAGGTATAGTATCTTTCGAACCAATGCTCTGATTCGACTGAAATTTTCACCAATCATTCCTCTTCACAATCCAGAATAACGTTCCAAAAATAAAAAGTCTAACTTTCGAAACAACTGAGATACAGGGTGTTCTTCGTCAAATGACAGGTATAGTATCTTTCGAACCAATGCTCTGATTCGACTGAAATTTTCACCAATCATTCCTCTTCACAATCCAGAATAACGTTCCAAAAATAAAAAGTCTCACTTTCGAAACAACTGAGATACAGGGTGTTCTTCGTCAAATGACAGGTATAGTATCTTTCGAACCAATGCTCTGATTCGACTGAAATTTTCACCAATCATTCCTCTTCACAATCCAGAATAACGATTCAAAAATAAAGAGTCTAACATTCGAAACAACTGATATACAGGGTGTTCTTCGTCGAATGACAGGTATAGTATCTTTCGAACCAATGCTCTGATTCGACTGAAATTTTCACCAATCATTCCTCTTCACAATCCAGAATAACATTTCAAAAATAAAAAGTCCAACTTTCGAAACAACTGAGATACAGGGTGTTCTTCGTCAAATGACAGGTATAGTATCTTTCGAACCAATGCTCTGAATCGACTGAAATTTTCACCAATCATTCCTCCTCACAATTCAGAATAACGTTCCAAAAATAAAAAGTCTAACTTTCGAAACAACTGAGATACAGGGTGTTCTTCGTCAAATGACAGGTATAGTATCTTTCGAACCAATGCTCTGATTCGACTGAAATTTTCACCAATCATTTCTCTTCACAATCCAGAATAACGTTTCAAAAATAAAAAGTCTAACATTCGAAGCAACTGAGATACAGGGTGTTCTTCGTCAAATGACAGGTATAGTATCTTTCGAACCAATGCTCTGATTCGACTGAAATTTTCACCAATCATTCCTCTTCACAATCCAGAAAAACGTTTCAAAAATAAAAAGTCTAACATTCGAAACAACTGAGATACAGGGTGTTCTTCGTCAAATGACAGGTATAGTATCTTTCGAACCAATGCTCTGATTCGACTGGAATTTTCACCAATCATTTCTCTTCACAATCCAGAATAACGTTTCAAAAATAAAAAGTCTAACATTCGAAACAACTGAGATACAGGGTGTTCTTCGTCAAATGACAGGTATAGTATCTTTCGAACCAATGCTCTGATTCGACTGAAATTTTCACCAATCATTCCTCTTCACAATCCAGAATAACATTTCAAAAATAAAAAGGCTAACATTCGAAACAAATGAGATACAGGGTGTTCTTCGTCAATTGACAGGTATAGTATCTTTCGAACCAATGCTCTGATTCGACTGAAATTTTCACCAATCATTCCTCTTCACATTACAGAATAACGTTTCAAAAATAAAAAGTCTAACGTTCGAAACAACTGAGATACAGGGTGTTCTTCGTCGAATGACAGGTATAGTATCTTTCGAACCAATGCTCTGATTCGACTGAAATTTTCACCAATCATTCCTCTTCACAATCCAGAAAAACGTTTCAAAAATAAAAAGTCTAACATTCGAAACAACTGAGATACAGGGTGTTCTTCGTCAAATGAGAGGTAAAGTATCTTTCGAACCAATGCTCTGATTCGACTGAAATTTTCACCAATCATTCTCTTCACAATCCAGAATAACGTTTCAAAAATAAAAAGTCTAACATTCGAAACAACTGAGATACAGGGCGTTCTTCGTCAAATGACAGGTTTAGTATCTTTCGAACCAATGCTCTGATTCGACTGAAATTTTCACCAATCATTCCTCTTCACAATCCAGAATAACGTTCCAAAACTAAAAAGTCTTACTTTCGAAACAACTGAGATACAGGGTGTTCTTCGTCAAATGACAGGTATAGTATCTTTCGAACCAATGCTCTGATTCGACTGAAATTTTCACCAATCATTCCTCTTCACAATACAGAATAACGTTTCAAAAATAAAAAGTCTAACATTCGAAACAACTGAGATACAGGGTGTTCTTCGTCAAATGACAGGTATAGTATCTTTCGAACCAATGCTCTGATTCGACTGAAATTTTCACCAATCATTCCTCTTCACAATCCAGAAAAACGTTTCAAAAATAAAAAGTCTAACATTCGAAACAACTGAGATACAGGGTGTTCTTCGTCAAATGACAGGTAAAGTATCTTTCGAACGAATGCTCTGATTCGACTGAAATTTTCACCAATCATTCTCTTCACAATCCAGAATAACGTTTCAAAAATAAAAAGTCTAACATTCGAAACAACTGAGATAAAGGGTGTTCTTCGTCAAATGACAGGTATAGTATCTTTCGAACCTATGCTCTGATTCGACTGAAATTTTCACCAATCATTCCTCTTCACAATCCAGAATAACGTTTCAAAAATAAAAAGTCTAACATCCGAAACAACTGAGATACAGGGTGTTCTTCGTCAAATGACAGGTATAGTATCTTTCGAACCAATGCTCTGATTCGACTGAAATTTTCACCAATCATTCCTCTTCACAATCAAGAATAAAGTTTCAAAAATGAAAAGTCTAACATTCGAAACAACTGAGATACAGGGTGTTCTTCGTCAAATGACAGGTATAGTATCTTTCGAAACAATGCTCTGATTCGACTGAAATTTTCACCAATCATTCCTCTTCACAATCCAGAATAACGTTCCAAAAATAAAAAGCCTAACTTCCGAAACAACTGAGATACAGGGTGTTCTTCGTCAAATGACAGGTATAGTATCTTTCGAACCAATGCTCTGATTCGACTGAAATTTTCACCAATCATTCCTCTTCACAATCCAGAATAATGATTCAAAAATAAAAAGTCTAACATTCGAAACAACTGAGATACAGGGTGTTCTTCGTCAAATGACAGGTATCGTATCTTTCGAACCAATGCTCTGATTCGACTGAAATTTTCACCCATCATTCCTCTTCACAATCCAGAATAACGATTCAAAAATAAAAAGTCTAACATTCGAAACAACTGAGATACAGGGTGTTCTTCGTCAAATGACAGGTATAGTATCTTTCGAACCAATGCTCTGATTCGACTGAAATTTTCACCAATCATTCCTCTTCACAATCCAGAATAACGTTCCAAAAATAAAAAGTCTAATTTATGAAACATTTGAGATACAGGGTGTTCTTCGTCAAATGACAGGTATAGTATCTTTCGAACCAATGCTCTGATTCGACTGAAATTTTCACCAATCATTCCTCTTCACAATCCAGAATAACGTTCCAAAAATAAAAAGTCTAACTTTCGAAACAACTGAGATACAGGGTGTTCTTCGTCAAATGACAGGTATAGTATCTTTCGAACCAATGCTCTGATTCGACTGAAATTTTCACCAATCATTCCTCTTCACAATCCAGAATAACGATTCAAAAATAAAAAGTCTAACATTCGAAACAACTGAGATACAGGGTGTTCTTCGTCAAATGACAGGTATAGTATCTTTCGAACCAATGCTCTGATTCGACTGAAATTTTCACCAATCATTCCCCCTCACAATCCAGAATAACGGTCCAAAAATAAAAAGTCTAACATTCTAAACAACTGAGATACAGGGTGTTCGTCGTCAAATGACAGGTATAGTATCTTTCGAACCAATGCTCTGATTCGACTGAAATTTTCACCAATCATTCCTCTTCACAATCCAGAATAACGTTCCAATAATAAAAAGTCTAACTTTCGAAACAACTGAGATACAGGGTGTTCTTCGTCAAATGACAGGTTTAGTATCTTTCGAACCAATGCTCTGATCCGACTGAAATTTTCACCAATCATTCCTCTTCACAATCCAGAATAACGTTCCAAAAATAAAAAGTCTTACTTTCGAAACAACTGAGATACAGGGTGTTCTTCGTCAAATGACAGATATAGTATCTTTCGAACCAATGCTCTGATTCGACTGAAATTTTCACCAATCATTCCTCTTCACTATCCAGAATAACGTTTCAAAAATAAAAAGTCTAACTTTCGAAACAACTGAGATACAGGGTGTTCTTCGTCAGATGACAGGTATAGTATCTTTCGAACCAATGCTCTGATTCGACTGAAATTTTCACCAATCATTCCTCTTCACAATCCAGAATAACGTTCCAAAAATAAAAAGTCTAACTTTCGGAACAACTGAGATACAGGGTGTTCTTCGTCGAATGACAGGTATAGTATCTTTCGAACCAATGCTCTGATTCGACTGAAATTTTCACCAATCATTCCTCTTCATAATCCAGAAAAACGTTTCAAAAATAAAAAGTGTAACATTCGAAACAACTGAGATACAGGGTGTTCTTCGTCAAATGAGAGGTAAAGTATCTTTCGAACCAATGCTCTGATTCGACTGAAATTTTCACCAATCATTCTCTTCACAATCCAGAATAACGTTTCAAAAATAAAAAGTCTAACATTCGAAACAACTGAGATACAGGGTGTTCTTCGTCAAATGACAGGTTTAGTATCTTTCGAACCAATGCTCTGATTCGACTGAAATTTTCACCAATCATTCCTCTTCACAATCCAGAATAACGTTCCAAAAATAAAAAGTCTAACTTTCGAAACAACTGAGATACAGGGTGTTCTTCGTCAAATGACAGGTATAGTATCTTTCGAACCAATGCTCTGATTCGACTGAAATTTTCACCAATCATTCCTCTTCACAATACAGAATAACGTTTCAAAAATAAAAAGTCTAACATTCGAAACAACTGAGATACAGGGTGTTCTTCGTCAAATGACAGGTATAGTATCTTTCGAACCAATGCTCTGATTCGACTGAAATTTTCACCAATCATTCCTCTTCACAATCCAGAAAAACGTTTCAAAAATAAAAAGTCTAACATTCGAAACAACTGAGATACAGGGTGTTCTTCGTCAAATGACAGGTAAAGTATCTTTCGAACGAATGCTCTGATTCGACTGAAATTTTCACCAATCATTCTCTTCACAATCCAGAATAACGTTTCAAAAATAAAAAGTCTAACATTCGAAACAACTGAGATACAGGGTGTTCTTCGTCAAATGACAGGTATAGTATCTTTCGAACCAATGCTCTGATTCGACTGAAATTTTCACCAATCATTCCTCTTCACAATCCA
This sequence comes from Myrrha octodecimguttata, assembly GCA_958510865.1. NCBI lineage: Eukaryota > Metazoa > Arthropoda > Insecta > Coleoptera > Coccinellidae > Myrrha > Myrrha octodecimguttata. The sequence goes on from OY294060.1 coordinate 21,341,567, forward strand.
GAATAACGTTTCAAAAATAAAAAGTCTAACATCCGAAACAACTGAGATACAGGGTGTTCTTCGTCAAATGACAGGTATAGTATCTTTCGAACCAATGCTCTGATTCGACTGAAATTTTCACCAATCATTCCTCTTCACAATCAAGAATAAAGTTCCAAAAATAAAAAGTCTAACTTTCGAAACAACTGAGATACAGGGTGTTCTTCGTCAAATGACAGGTATAGTATCTTTCGAAACAATGCTCTGATTCGACTGAAATTTTCACCAATCATTCCTCTTCACAATCCAGAATAACGTTCCAAAAATAAAAAGCCTAACTTCCGAAACAACTGAGATACAGGGTGTTCTTCGTCAAATGACAGGTATAGTATCTTTCGAACCAATGCTCTGATTCGACTGAAATTTTCACCAATCATTCCTCTTCACAATCCAGAATAACGTTCCAAAAATAAAAAGTCTAACTTTCGAAACAACTGAGATACAGGGTGTTCTTCGTCAAATGACAGGTATAGTATCTTTCGAACCAATGCTCTGATTCGACTGGAATTTTCACCAATCATTCCTCTTCGCAATCCAGAATAACGTTCCAAAAATAAAAAGTCTAACTTTCGGAACAACTGAGATACAGGGTGTTCTTCGTCAAATGACAGGTATAGTATCTTTCGAATCAATGCTCTGATTCGACTGAAATTTTCACCAATCATTCCTCCTCACAATCCAGAATAACGATTCAAAAATAAAAAGTCTTACATTCGAAACAACTGAGATACAGGGTGTTCTTCGTCAAATGACAGGTAAAGTATCTTTCGAACCAATGCTCTGATTCGACTGAAATTTTCACCAATCATTCCTCTTCACAATCCAGAAAAACCTTTCAAAAATAAAAAGTCTAACTTTCGAAACAACTGAGATACAGGGTGTTCTTTGTCAAATGACAGGTATAGTATCTTTCGAACCAATGCTCTGATTCGACTGAAATTTTCACCAATCATTCCTCTCCACAATCCAGAATAGCGTTCCAAAAATAAAAAGTCTAACTTTCGAAACAACTGAGATACAGGGTGTTCTTCTTCAAATGACAGGTATAGTATCTTTCGAACCAATGCTCTGATTCGACTGAAATTTTCACCAATCATTCCTCTTCACAATCCAGAATAACGTTCCAAAAATAAAAAGTCTAACTTTCGAAACAACTGAGATACAGGGTGTTCTTCGTCAAATGACAGGTATAGTATCTTTCGAACCAATGCTCTGATTCGACTGAAATTTTCACCAATCATTCCTCTTCACAATCCAGAATAACGTTCCAAAAATAAAAAGTCTAACATTCGAAACAACTGAGATACAGGGTGTTCTTCGTCAAATGACAGGTATAGTATCTTTCGAACCAATGCTCTGATTCGACTGAAATTTCCACCAATCATTCCTCTTCACAATCCAGAATAACGTTCCAATAATAAAAAGTCTAACTTTCGAAACAACTGAGATACAGTGTGTTCTTCGTCAAATGACAGGTATAGTATCTTTCGAACCAATGCTCTGATTCGACTGAAATTTCCACCAATCATTCCTCTCCACAATCCAGAATAACGTTCCAAAAATAAAAAGTCTAACTTTCGAAACAACTGAGATACAGGGAGTTCTTCGTCAAATGACAGGTATAGTATCTTTCGAACCAATGCTCTGATTCGACTGAAATTTTCACCAATCATTCCTCTTCACAATCCAGAATAACGTTCCAAAAATAAAAAGTCTAACTTTCGAAACAACTGAGATACAGCGTGTTCTTCGTCAAATGACAGGTATAGTATCTTTCGAACCAATGCTCTGATTCGACTGAAATTTTCACCAATCATTCCTCTTCACAATCCAGAATAACGTTCCAAAAATAAAAAGTCTAACTTTCGAAACAACTGAGATACAGGGTGTTCTTCGTCAAATGACAGGTATAGTATCTTTCGAACCAATGCTCTGGTTCGACTGAAATTTTCACCAATCATTCCTCTTCACAATACAGAATAACGATTCAAAAATAAAAAGTCTTACATTCGAAACAACTGAGATACAGGGTGTTCTTCGTCAAATGACAGGTATAGTATCTTTCGAACCAATGCACTGATTCGACTGAAATTTTCACCAATCATTCCTCTTCACAATCCAGAATAACGTTCCAAAAATAAAAAGTCTAACATTCGAAACAACTGAGATACAGGGTGTTCTTCGTCAAATGACAGGTATAGTATCTTTCGAACCAATGCTCTGATTCGACTGAAATTTTCACCAATCATTTCTCTTCACAATCCAGAATAACGTTCCAAAAATAAAAAGTCTAACATTCGAAACCACTGAGATACAGGGTGTTCTTCGTCAAATGACAGATATAGTATCTTTCGAACCAATGCTCTGATTCGACTGAAATTTTCACCAATCATTCCTCTTCACTATCCAGAATAACGTTCCAAAAATGAAAAGTCTAACTTTCGAAACAACTGAGATACAGGGTGTTCTTCGTCAGATGACAGGTATAGTATCTTTCGAACCAATGCTCTGATTCGACTGAAATTTTCACCAATCATTCCTCTTCACAATCCAGAATAACGTTCCAAAAATAAAAAGTCTAACTTTCGAAACAACTGAGATACAGGGTGTTCTTCGTCAAATGACAGGTATAGTATCTTTCGAACCAATGCTCTGATTCGACTGAAATTTTCACCAATCATTCCTCTTCACAATACAGAATAACGTTTCAAAAATAAAAAGTCTAACATTCGAAACAATTGAGATACAGGGTGTTCTTCGTCAAATGACAGGTATAGTATCTTTCGAACCAATGCTCTGATTCGACTGAAATTTTCACCAATCATTCCTCTTCACAATCCAGAATAACGATTCAAAAATAAAAAGTCTAACATTCGAAACAACTGAGATACAGGGTGTTCTTCGTCAAATGACAGGTATAGTATCTTTCGAACCAATGCACTGATTCGACTGAAATTTTCACCAATCATTCCTCTTCACAATCCAGAATAACGTTCCAAAAATAAAAAGTCTAACATTCGAAACAACTGAGATACAGGGTGTTCTTCGTCAAATGACAGGTATAGTATCTTTCGAACCAATGCTCTGATTCGACTGCAATTTTCACCAATCATTCCTCTTCACAATACAGAATAACGTTTCAAAAATAAAACGTCTAACATTCGAAACAACTGAGATACAGGGTGTTCTTCGTCAAATGACAGGTATAGTATCTTTCGAACCAATGCTCTGATTCGACTGAAATTTTCACCAATCATTCCTCTTCACAATCCAGAAAAACGTTTCAAAAATAAAAAGTCTAACATTCGAAACAACTGAGATACAGGGTGTTCTTCGTCAAATGACAGGTATAGTATCTTTCGAACCAATGCTCTGATTCGACTGAAATTTTCACCAATCATTCCTCTTCACAATACAGAATAACGTTTCAAAAATAAAACGTCTAACATTCGAAACAACTGAGATACAGGGTGTTCTTCGTCAAATGACAGGTATAGTATCTTTCGAACCAATGCTCTGATTCGACTGAAATTTTCACCAATCATTCCTCTTCACAATCCAGAAAAACGTTTCAAAAATAAAAAGTCTAACATTCGAAACAACTGAGATACAGGGTGTTCTTCGTCAAATGACAGGTATAGTATCTTTCGAACCAATGCTCTGATTCGACTGAAATTTTCACCAATCATTCCTCTTCACAATCCAGAATAACATTTCAAAAATAAAAAGGCTAACATTCGAAACAACTGAGATACAGGGTGTTCTTCGTCAATTGACAGGTATAGTATCTTTCGAACCAATGCTCTGATTCGACTGAAATTTTCACCAATCATTCCTCTTCACTTTACAGAATAACGTTTCAAAAATAAAAAGTCTAACATTCGAAACAACTGAGATACAGGGTGTTCTTCGTCGAATGACAGGTATAGTATCTTTCGAACCAATGCTCTGATTCGACTGAAATTTTCACCAATCATTCCTCTTCACAATCCAGAAAAACGTTTCAAAAATAAAAAGTCTAACATTCGAAACAACTGAGATACAGGGTGTTCTTCGTCAAATGAGAGGTAAAGTATCTTTCGAACCAATGCTCTGATTCGACTGAAATTTTCACCAATCATTCTCTTCACAATCCAGAATAACGTTTCAAAAATAAAAAGTCTAACATTCGAAACAACTGAGATACAGGGTGTTCTTCGTCAAATGACAGGTTTAGTATCTTTCGAACCAATGCTCTGATTCGACTGAAATTTTCACCAATCATTCCTCTTCACAATACAGAATAACGTTTCAAAAATAAAAAGTCTAACATTCGAAACAACTGAGATACAGGGTGTTCTTCGTCAAATGACAGGTATAGTATCTTTCGAACCAATGCTCTGATTCGACTGAAATTTTCACCAATCATTCCTCTTCACAATCCAGAAAAACGTTTCAAAAATAAAAAGTCTAACATTCGAAACAACTGAGATACAGGGTGTTCTTCGTCAAATGACAGGTAAAGTATCTTTCGAACGAATGCTCTGATTCGACTGAAATTTTCACCAATCATTCTCTTCACAATCCAGAATAACGTTTCAAAAATAAAAAGTCTAACATTCGAAACAACTGAGATACAGGGTGTTCTTCGTCAAATGACAGGTATAGTATCTTTCGAACCAATGCTCTGATTCGACTGAAATTTTCACCAATCATTCCTCTTCACAATCCAGAATAACGTTTCAAAAATAAAAAGTCTAACATCCGAAACAACTGAGATACAGGGTGTTCTTCGTCAAATGACAGGTATAGTATCTTTCGAACCAATGCTCTGATTCGACTGAAATTTTCACCAATCATTCCTCTTCACAATCCAGAATAAAGTTCCAAAAATAAAAAGTCTAACTTACGAAACAACTGAGATACAGGGTGTTCCTCGTCAAATGACAGGTATAGTATCTTTCGAACCAATGCTCTGATTCGACTGAAATTTTCACCAATTATTCCTCTTCACAATACAGAATAACGTTTCAAAAATAAAAAGTCTAACATTCGAAACAATTGAGATACAGGGTGTTCTTCGTCAAATGACAGGTATAGTATCTTTCGAACCAATGCTCTGATTCGACTGAAATTTTCACCAATCATTCCTCTTCACAATCCAGAATAACGATTCAAAAATAAAAAGTCTAACATTCGAAACAACTGAGATACAGGGTGTTCTTCGTCAAATGACAGGTATAGTATCTTTCGAACCAATGCTCTGATTCGACTGAAATTTTCACCAATCATTCCTCTTCACAATCCAGAATAACGTTCCAAAAATAAAAAGTCTAACTTTCGAAACAACTGAGATACAGGGTGTTCTTCGTCAAATGACAGGTATAGTATCTTTCGAACCAATGCTCTGATTCGACTGAAATTTTCACCAATCATTCCTCTTCACAATCCAGAATAACGTTCCAAAAATAAAAAGTCTAACTTTCGAAACAACTGAGATACAGCGTGTTCTTCGTCAAATGACAGGTATAGTATCTTTCGAACCAATGCTCTGATTCGACTGAAATTTTCACCAATCATCCCTCTTCACAATCCAGAATAACGTTCCAAAAATAAAAAGTCTAACTTTCGAAACAACTGAGATACAGGGTGTTCTTCGTCAAATGACAGGTATAGTATCTTTCGAACCAATGCTCTGGTTCGACTGAAATTTTCACCAATCATTCCTCTTCACAATCCAGAATAACGATTCAAAAATAAAAAGTCTTACATTCGAAACAACTGAGATACAGGGTGTTCTTCGTCAAATGACAGGTATAGTATCTTTCGAACCAATGCACTGATTCGACTGAAATTTTCACCAATCATTCCTCTTCACAATCCAGAATAACGTTCCAAAAATAAAAAGTCTAACATTCGAAACAACTGAGATACAGGGTGTTCTTCGTCAAATGACAGGTATAGTATCTTTCGAACCAATGCTCTGATTCGACTGAAATTTTCACCAATCATTTCTCTTCACAATCCAGAATAACATTCCAAAAATAAAAAGTCTAACATTCGAAACCACTGAGATACAGGGTGTTCTTCGTCAAATGACAGATATAGTATCTTTCGAACCAATGCTCTGATTCGACTGAAATTTTCACCAATCATTCCTCTTCACTATCCAGAATAACGTTCCAAAAATAAAAAGTCTAACTTTCGAAACAATTGAGATACAGGGTGTTCTTCGTCAGATGACAGGTATAGTATCTTTCGAACCAATGCTCTGATTCGACTGAAATTTTCACCAATCATTCCTCTTCACAATCCAGAATAACGTTCCAAAAATAAAAAGTCTAACTTTCGAAACAACTGAGATACAGGGTGTTCTTCGTCAAATGACAGGTATAGTATCTTTCGAACCAATGCTCTGATTCGACTGAAATTTTCACCAATCATTCCTCTTCACAATCCAGAATAACGTTCCAAAAATAAAAAGTCTCACTTTCGAAACAACTGAGATACAGGGTGTTCTTCGTCAAATGACAGGTATAGTATCTTTCGAACCAATGCTCTGATTCGACTGAAATTTTCACCAATCATTCCTCTTCACAATCCAGAATAACGATTCAAAAATAAAGAGTCTAACATTCGAAACAACTGATATACAGGGTGTTCTTCGTCGAATGACAGGTATAGTATCTTTCGAACCAATGCTCTGATTCGACTGAAATTTTCACCAATCATTCCTCTTCACAATCCAGAATAACATTTCAAAAATAAAAAGTCCAACTTTCGAAACAACTGAGATACAGGGTGTTCTTCGTCAAATGACAGGTATAGTATCTTTCGAACCAATGCTCTGAATCGACTGAAATTTTCACCAATCATTCCTCCTCACAATTCAGAATAACGTTCCAAAAATAAAAAGTCTAACTTTCGAAACAACTGAGATACAGGGTGTTCTTCGTCAAATGACAGGTATAGTATCTTTCGAACCAATGCTCTGATTCGACTGAAATTTTCACCAATCATTTCTCTTCACAATCCAGAATAACGTTTCAAAAATAAAAAGTCTAACATTCGAAACAACTGAGATACAGGGTGTTCTTCGTCAAATGACAGGTATAGTATCTTTCGAACCAATGCTCTGATTCGACTGAAATTTTCACCAATCATTCCTCTTCACAATCCAGAAAAACGTTTCAAAAATAAAAAGTCTAACATTCGAAACAACTGAGATACAGGGTGTTCTTCGTCAAATGACAGGTAAAGTATCTTTCGAACGAATGCTCTGATTCGACTGAAATTTTCACCAATCATTCTCTTCACAATCCAGAATAACGTTTCAAAAATAAAAAGTCTAACATTCGAAACAACTGAGATACAGGGTGTTCTTCGTCAAATGACAGGTATAGTATCTTTCGAACCAATGCTCTGATTCGACTGAAATTTTCACCAATCATTCCTCTTCACAATCCAGAATAACGTTTCAAAAATAAAAAGTCTAACATCCGAAACAACTGAGATACAGGGTGTTCTTCGTCAAATGACAGGTATAGTATCTTTCGAACCAATGCTCTGATTCGACTGAAATTTTCACCAATCATTCCTCTTCACAATCCAGAATAAAGTTCCAAAAATAAAAAGTCTAACTTACGAAACAACTGAGATACAGGGTGTTCCTCGTCAAATGACAGGTATAGTATCTTTCGAACCAATGCTCTGATTCGACTGAAATTTTCACCAATTATTCCTCTTCACAATACAGAATAACGTTTCAAAAATAAAAAGTCTAACATTCGAAACAATTGAGATACAGGGTGTTCTTCGTCAAATGACAGGTATAGTATCTTTCGAACCAATGCTCTGATTCGACTGAAATTTTCACCAATCATTCCTCTTCACAATCCAGAATAAGGATTCAAAAATAAAAAGTCTAACATTCGAAACAACTGAGATACAGGGTGTTCTTCGTCAAATGACAGGTATAGTATCTTTCGAACCAATGCTCTGATTCGACTGAAATTTTCACCAATCATTCCTCTTCACAATCCAGAATAACGTTCCAAAAATAAAAAGTCTAACTTTCGAAACAACTGAGATACAGGGTGTTCTTCGTCAAATGACAGGTATAGTATCTTTCGAACCAATGCTCTGATTCGACTGAAATTTTCACCAATCATTCCTCTTCACAATCCAGAATAACGTTCCAAAAATAAAAAGTCTAACTTTCGAAACAACTGAGATACAGCGTGTTCTTCGTCAAATGACAGGTATAGTATCTTTCGAACCAATGCTCTGATTCGACTGAAATTTTCACCAATCATCCCTCTTCACAATCCAGAATAACGTTCCAAAAATAAAAAGTCTAACTTTCGAAACAACTGAGATACAGGGTGTTCTTCGTCAAATGACAGGTATAGTATCTTTCGAACCAATGCTCTGGTTCGACTGAAATTTTCACCAATCATTCCTCTTCACAATCCAGAATAACGATTCAAAAATAAAAAGTCTTACATTCGAAACAACTGAGATACAGGGTGTTCTTCGTCAAATGACAGGTATAGTATCTTTCGAACCAATGCACTGATTCGACTGAAATTTTCACCAATCATTCCTCTTCACAATCCAGAATAACGTTCCAAAAATAAAAAGTCTAACATTCGAAACAACTGAGATACAGGGTGTTCTTCGTCAAATGACAGGTATAGTATCTTTCGAACCAATGCTCTGATTCGACTGAAATTTTCACCAATCATTTCTCTTCACAATCCAGAATAACATTCCAAAAATAAAAAGTCTAACATTCGAAACCACTGAGATACAGGGTGTTCTTCGTCAAATGACAGATATAGTATCTTTCGAACCAATGCTCTGATTCGACTGAAATTTTCACCAATCATTCCTCTTCACTATCCAGAATAACGTTCCAAAAATAAAAAGTCTAACTTTCGAAACAACTGAGATACAGGGTGTTCTTCGTCAGATGACAGGTATAGTATCTTTCGAACCAATGCTCTGATTCGACTGAAATTTTCACCAATCATTCCTCTTCACAATCCAGAATAACGTTCCAAAAATAAAAAGTCTAACTTTCGAAACAACTGAGATACAGGGTGTTCTTCGTCAAATGACAGGTATAGTATCTTTCGAACCAATGCTCTGATTCGACTGAAATTTTCACCAATCATTCCTCTTCACAATCCAGAATAACGTTCCAAAAATAAAAAGTCTCACTTTCGAAACAACTGAGATACAGGGTGTTCTTCGTCAAATGACAGGTATAGTATCTTTCGAACCAATGCTCTGATTCGACTGAAATTTTCACCAATCATTCCTCTTCACAATCCAGAATAACGATTCAAAAATAAAGAGTCTAACATTCGAAACAACTGATATACAGGGTGTTCTTCGTCGAATGACAGGTATAGTATCTTTCGAACCAATGCTCTGATTCGACTGAAATTTTCACCAATCATTCCTCTTCACAATCCAGAATAACATTTCAAAAATAAAAAGTCCAACTTTCGAAACAACTGAGATACAGGGTGTTCTTCGTCAAATGACAGGTATAGTATCTTTCGAACCAATGCTCTGAATCGACTGAAATTTTCACCAATCATTCCTCCTCACAATTCAGAATAACGTTCCAAAAATAAAAAGTCTAACTTTCGAAACAACTGAGATACAGGGTGTTCTTCGTCAAATGACAGGTATAGTATCTTTCGAACCAATGCTCTGATTCGACTGAAATTTTCACCAATCATTTCTCTTCACAATCCAGAATAACGTTTCAAAAATAAAAAGTCTAACATTCGAAACAACTGAGATACAGGGTGTTCTTCGTCAAATGACAGGTATAGTATCTTTCGAACCAATGCTCTGATTCGACTGAAATTTTCACCAATCATTCCTCTTCACAATCCAGAAAAACGTTTCAAAAATAAAAAGTCTAACATTCGAAACAACTGAGATACAGGGTGTTCTTCGTCAAATGACAGGTATAGTATCTTTCGAACCAATGCTCTGATTCGACTGGAATTTTCACCAATCATTTCTCTTCACAATCCAGAATAACGTTTCAAAAATAAAAAGTCTAACATTCGAAACAACTGAGATACAGGGTGTTCTTCGTCAAATGACAGGTATAGTATCTTTCGAACCAATGCTCTGATTCGACTGAAATTTTCACCAATCATTCCTCTTCACAATCCAGAATAACATTTCAAAAATAAAAAGGCTAACATTCGAAACAACTGAGATACAGGGTGTTCTTCGTCAATTGACAGGTATAGTATCTTTCGAACCAATGCTCTGATTCGACTGAAATTTTCACCAATCATTCCTCTTCACATTACAGAATAACGTTTCAAAAATAAAAAGTCTAACGTTCGAAACAACTGAGATACAGGGTGTTCTTCGTCGAATGACAGGTATAGTATCTTTCGAACCAATGCTCTGATTCGACTGAAATTTTCACCAATCATTCCTCTTCACAATCCAGAAAAACGTTTCAAAAATAAAAAGTCTAACATTCGAAACAACTGAGATACAGGGTGTTCTTCGTCAAATGAGAGGTAAAGTATCTTTCGAACCAATGCTCTGATTCGACTGAAATTTTCACCAATCATTCTCTTCACAATCCAGAATAACGTTTCAAAAATAAAAAGTCTAACATTCGAAACAACTGAGATACAGGGCGTTCTTCGTCAAATGACAGGTTTAGTATCTTTCGAACAAATGCTCTGATTCGACTGAAATTTTCACCAATCATTCCTCTTCACAATCCAGAATAACGTTCCAAAAATAAAAAGTCTTACTTTCGAAACAACTGAGATACAGGGTGTTCTTCGTCAAATGACAGGTATAGTATCTTTCGAACCAATGCTCTGATTCGACTGAAATTTTCACCAATCATTCCTCTTCACAATACAGAATAACGTTTCAAAAATAAAAAGTCTAACATTCGAAACAACTGAGATACAGGGTGTTCTTCGTCAAATGACAGGTATAGTATCTTTCGAACCAATGCTCTGATTCGACTGAAATTTTCACCAATCATTCCTCTTCACAATCCAGAAAAACGTTTCAAAAATAAAAAGTCTAACATTCGAAACAACTGAGATACAGGGTGTTCTTCGTCAAATTTCAGGTAAAGTATCTTTCGAACGAATGCTCTGATTCGACTGAAATTTTCACCAATCATTCTCTTCACAATCCAGAATAACGTTTCAAAAATAAAAAGTCTAACATTCGAAACAACTGAGATACAGGGTGTTCTTCGTCAAATGACAGGTATAGTATCTTTCGAACCTATGCTCTGATTCGACTGAAATTTTCACCAATCATTCCTCTTCACAATCCAGAATAACGTTTCAAAAATAAAAAGTCTAACATCCGAAACAACTGAGATACAGGGTGTTCTTCGTCAAATGACAGGTATAGTATCTTTCGAACCAATGCTCTGATTCGACTGAAATTTTCACCAATCATTCCTCTTCACAATCAAGAATAAAGTTCCAAAAATAAAAAGTCTAACTTTCGAAACAACTGAGATACAGGGTGTTCTTCGTCAAATGACAGGTATAGTATCTTTCGAAACAATGCTCTGATTCGACTGAAATTTTCACCAATCATTCCTCTTCACAATCCAGAATAACGTTCCAAAAATAAAAAGCCTAACTTCCGAAACAACTGAGATACAGGGTGTTCTTCGTCAAATGACAGGTATAGTATCTTTCGAACCAATGCTCTGATTCGACTGAAATTTTCACCAATTATTCCTCTTCACAATCCAGAATAATGATTCAAAAATAAAAAGTCTAACATTCGAAACAACTGAGATACAGGGTGTTCTTCGTCAAATGACAGGTATCGTATCTTTCGAACCAATGCTCTGATTCGACTGAAATTTTCACCCATCATTCCTCTTCACAATCCAGAATAACGATTCAAAAATAAAAAGTCTAACATTCGAAACAACTGAGATACAGGGTGTTCTTCGTCAAATGACAGGTATAGTATCTTTCGAACCAATGCTCTGATTCGACTGAAATTTTCACCAATCATTCCTCTTCACAATCCAGAATAACGTTCCAAAAATAAAAAGTCTAATTTATGAAACATTTGAGATACAGGGTGTTCTTCGTCAAATGACAGGTATAGTATCTTTCGAACCAATGCTCTGATTCGACTGAAATTTTCACCAATCATTCCTCTTCACAATCCAGAATAACGTTCCAAAAATAAAAAGTCTAACTTTCGAAACAACTGGGATACAGGGTGTTCTTCGTCAAATGACAGGTATAGTATCTTTCGAACCAATGCTCTGATTCGACTGAAATTTTCACCAATCATTCCTCTTCACAATCCAGAATAACGATTCAAAAATAAAAAGTCTAACATTCGAAACAACTGAGATACAGGGTGTTCTTCGTCAAATGACAGGTATAGTATCTTTCGAACCAATGCTCTGATTCGACTGAAATTTTCACCAATCATTCCCCCTCACAATCCAGAATAACGGTCCAAAAATAAAAAGTCTAACATTCTAAACAACTGAGATACAGGGTGTTCGTCGTCAAATGACAGGTATAGTATCTTTCGAACCAATGCTCTGATTCGACTGAAATTTTCACCAATCATTCCTCTTCACAATCCAGAATAACGTTCCAATAATAAAAAGTCTAACTTTCGAAACAACTGAGATACAGGGTGTTCTTCGTCAAATGACAGGTTTAGTATCTTTCGAACCAATGCTCTGATCCGACTGAAATTTTCACCAATCATTCCTCTTCACAATCCAGAATAACGTTCCAAAAATAAAAAGTCTTACTTTCGAAACAACTGAGATACAGGGTGTTCTTCGTCAAATGACAGATATAGTATCTTTCGAACCAATGCTCTGATTCGACTGAAATTTTCACCAATCATTCCTCTTCACTATCCAGAATAACGTTTCAAAAATAAAAAGTCTAACTTTCGAAACAACTGAGATACAGGGTGTTCTTCGTCAGATGACAGGTATAGTATCTTTCGAACCAATGCTCTGATTCGACTGAAATTTTCACCAATCATTCCTCTTCACAATCCAGAATAACGTTCCAAAAATAAAAAGTCTAACTTTCGGAACAACTGAGATACAGGGTGTTCTTCGTCGAATGACAGGTATAGTATCTTTCGAACCAATGCTCTGATTCGACTGAAATTTTCACCAATCATTCCTCTTCATAATCCAGAAAAACGTTTCAAAAATAAAAAGTGTAACATTCGAAACAACTGAGATACAGGGTGTTCTTCGTCAAATGAGAGGTAAAGTATCTTTCGAACCAATGCTCTGATTCGACTGAAATTTTCACCAATCATTCTCTTCACAATCCAGAATAACGTTTCAAAAATAAAAAGTCTAACATTCGAAACAACTGAGATACAGGGTGTTCTTCGTCAAATGACAGGTTTAGTATCTTTCGAACCAATGCTCTGATTCGACTGAAATTTTCACCAATCATTCCTCTTCACAATCCAGAATAACGTTCCAAAAATAAAAAGTCTAACTTTCGAAACAACTGAGATACAGGGTGTTCTTCGTCAAATGACAGGTATAGTATCTTTCGAACCAATGCTCTGATTCGACTGAAATTTTCACCAATCATTCCTCTTCACAATACAGAATAACGTTTCAAAAATAAAAAGTCTAACATTCGAAACAACTGAGATACAGGGTGTTCTTCGTCAAATGACAGGTATAGTATCTTTCGAACCAATGCTCTGATTCGACTGAAATTTTCACCAATCATTCCTCTTCACAATCCAGAAAAACGTTTCAAAAATAAAAAGTCTAACATTCGAAACAACTGAGATACAGGGTGTTCTTCGTCAAATGACAGGTAAAGTATCTTTCGAACGAATGCTCTGATTCGACTGAAATTTTCACCAATCATTCTCTTCACAATCCAGAATAACGTTTCAAAAATAAAAAGTCTAACATTCGAAACAACTGAGATACAGGGTGTTCTTCGTCAAATGACAGGTATAGTATCTTTCGAACCAATGCTCTGATTCGACTGAAATTTTCACCAATCATTCCTCTTCACAATCCAGAATAACGTTTCAAAAATAAAAAGTCTAACATCCGAAACAACTGAGATACAGGGTGTTCTTCGTCAAATGACAGGTATAGTATCTTTCGAACCAATGCTCTGATTCGACTGAAATTTTCACCAATCATTCCTCTTCACAATCAAGAATAAAGTTCCAAAAATAAAAAGTCTAACTTTCGAAACAACTGAGATACAGGGTGTTCTTCGTCAAATGACAGGTATAGTATCTTTCGAAACAATGCTCTGATTCGACTGAAATTTTCACCAATCATTCCTCTTCACAATCCAGAATAACGTTCCAAAAATAAAAAGCCTAACTTCCGAAACAACTGAGATACAGGGTGTTCTTCGTCAAATGACAGGTATAGTATCTTTCGAACCAATGCTCTGATTCGACTGAAATTTTCACCAATCATTCCTCTTCACAATCCAGAATAATGATTCAAAAATAAAAAGTCTAACATTCGAAACAACTGAGATACAGGGTGTTCTTCGTCAAATGACAGGTATAGTATCTTTCGAACCAATGCTCTGATTCGACTGAAATTTTCACCAATCATTCCTCTTCACAATCCAGAATAACGTTCCAAAAATAAAAAGTTTAACTTTCGAAACAACTGAGATACAGGGTGTTCTTCGTCAAATGACAGGTATAGTATCTTTCGAACCAATGCTCTGATTCGACTGAAATTTTCACCAATCATTCCTCTTCACAATCCAGAATAACGTTCCAAAAATAAAAAGTCTAACATTCGAAACAACTGAGATACAGGGTGTTCTTCGTCAAATGACAGGTATAGTATCTTTCGAACCAATGCTCTGATTCGACTGAAATTTTCACCAATCATTCCTCTTCACAATCCAGAATAACGTTCCAAAAATAAAAAGTCTAACTTTCGAAACAACTGAGATACAGGGTGTTCTTCGTCAAATGACAGGTATAGTATCTTTCGAACCAATGCTCTGAATCGACTGAAATTTTCACCAATCATTCCTCTTCACAATTCAGAATAACGTTCCAAAAATAAAAAGTCTAACTTTCGAAACAACTGAGATACAGGGTGTTCTTCGTCAAATGACAGGTATAGTATCTTTCGAACCAATGCTCTGATTCGACTGAAATTTTCACCAATCATTTCTCTTCACAATCCAGAATAACGTTTCAAAAATAAAAAGTCTAACATTTGAAACAACTGAGATACAGGGTGTTCTTCGTCAAATGACAGGTATACTATCTTTCGAACCAATGCTCTGATTCGACTGAAATTTTCACCAATCATTCCTCTTCACAATCCAGAATAACGTTTCAAAAATAAAAAGGCTAACACTCGAAACAACTGAGATACAGGGTGTTCTTCGTCAAATGATAGGTATAGTATCTTTCGAACCAATGCTCTGATTCGACTGAAATTTTCACCAATCATTCCTCTTCACAATCCAGAAAAACGTTTCAAAAATAAAAAGTCTAACATTCGAAACAACTGAGATACAGGGTGTTCTTCGTCAAATGACAGGTAAAGTATATTTCGAACCAATGCTCTGATTCGACTGAAATTTTCACCAATCATTCTCTTCACAATCCAGAATAACGTTTCAAAAATAAAAAGTCTAACATTCGAAACAACTTAGATACAGGGTGTTCTTCGTCAAATGACAGGTTTAGTATCTTTCGAACCAATGCTCTGATTCGACTGAAATTTTCACCAATCATTCCTCTTCACAATCCAGAATAACGTTCCAAAAATAAAAAGTCTAACTTTCGAAACAACTGAGATACAGGGTGTTCTTCGTCAAATGACAGGTATAGTATCTTTCGAACCAATGCTCTGATTCGACTGAAATTTTCACCAATCATTCCTCTTCACAATCCAGAATAGCGATTCAAAAATAAAAAGTCTAACATCCGAAACAACTGAGATACAGGGTGTTCTTCGTCAAATGACAGGTATAGTATCTTTCGAACCAATGCTCTGATTCGACTGAAATTTTCACCAATCATTCCTCTTCACAATCCAGAATAAAGTTCCAAAAATAAAAAGTCTATCTTTCGAAACAACTGAGATACAGGGTGTTCTTCGTCAAATGACAGGTATAGTATCTTTCGAACCAATGCTCTGATTCGACTGAAATTTTCACCAATCATTCCTCTTCACAATCCAGAATGACGTTCCAAAAATAAAAAGTCTAACTTTCGAAACAACTGAGATACAGGGTGTTCTTCGTCAAATGACAGGTATAGTATCTTTCGAACCAATGCTCTGATTCGACTGAAATTTTCACCAATCATTCCTCTTCACAATCCAGAATAACGATTCAAAAATAAAAAGTCTAACATTCGAAACAACTGAGATACAGGGTGTTCTTCGTCAAATGACAGGTATAGTATCTTTCGAACCAATGCTCTGATTCGACTGAAATTTTCACCAATCATTCCTCTTCACAATCCAGAATAACGTTCCAAAAATAAAAAGTCTAATTTATGAAACATTTGAGATACAGGGTGTTCTTCGTCAAATGACAGGTATAGTATCTTTCGAACCAATGCTCTGATTCGACTGAAATTTTCACCAATCATTCCTCTTCACAATCCAGAATAACGTTCCAAAAATAAAAAGTCTAACTTTCGAAACAACTGGGATACAGGGTGTTCTTCGTCAAATGACAGGTATAGTATCTTTCGAACCAATGCTCTGATTCGACTGAAATTTTCACCAATCATTCCTCTTCACAATCCAGAATAACGATTCAAAAATAAAAAGTCTAACATTCGAAACAACTGAGATACAGGGTGTTCTTCGTCAAATGACAGGTATAGTATCTTTCGAACCAATGCTCTGATTCGACTGAAATTTTCACCAATCATTCCCCCTCACAATCCAGAATAACGGTCCAAAAATAAAAAGTCTAACATTCTAAACAACTGAGATACAGGGTGTTCGTCGTCAAATGACAGGTATAGTATCTTTCGAACCAATGCTCTGATTCGACTGAAATTTTCACCAATCATTCCTCTTCACAATCCAGAATAACGTTCCAATAATAAAAAGTCTAACTTTCGAAACAACTGAGATACAGGGTGTTCTTCGTCAAATGACAGGTTTAGTATCTTTCGAACCAATGCTCTGATCCGACTGAAATTTTCACCAATCATTCCTCTTCACAATCCAGAATAACGTTCCAAAAATAAAAAGTCTTACTTTCGAAACAACTGAGATACAGGGTGTTCTTCGTCAAATGACAGATATAGTATCTTTCGAACCAATGCTCTGATTCGACTGAAATTTTCACCAATCATTCCTCTTCACTATCCAGAATAACGTTTCAAAAATAAAAAGTCTAACTTTCGAAACAACTGAGATACAGGGTGTTCTTCGTCAGATGACAGGTATAGTATCTTTCGAACCAATGCTCTGATTCGACTGAAATTTTCACCAATCATTCCTCTTCACAATCCAGAATAACGTTCCAAAAATAAAAAGTCTAACTTTCGGAACAACTGAGATACAGGGTGTTCTTCGTCGAATGACAGGTATAGTATCTTTCGAACCAATGCTCTGATTCGACTGAAATTTTCACCAATCATTCCTCTTCATAATCCAGAAAAACGTTTCAAAAATAAAAAGTGTAACATTCGAAACAACTGAGATACAGGGTGTTCTTCGTCAAATGAGAGGTAAAGTATCTTTCGAACCAATGCTCTGATTCGACTGAAATTTTCACCAATCATTCTCTTCACAATCCAGAATAACGTTTCAAAAATAAAAAGTCTAACATTCGAAACAACTGAGATACAGGGTGTTCTTCGTCAAATGACAGGTTTAGTATCTTTCGAACCAATGCTCTGATTCGACTGAAATTTTCACCAATCATTCCTCTTCACAATCCAGAATAACGTTCCAAAAATAAAAAGTCTAACTTTCGAAACAACTGAGATACAGGGTGTTCTTCGTCAAATGACAGGTATAGTATCTTTCGAACCAATGCTCTGATTCGACTGAAATTTTCACCAATCATTCCTCTTCACAATACAGAATAACGTTTCAAAAATAAAAAGTCTAACATTCGAAACAACTGAGATACAGGGTGTTCTTCGTCAAATGACAGGTATAGTATCTTTCGAACCAATGCTCTGATTCGACTGAAATTTTCACCAATCATTCCTCTTCACAATCCAGAAAAACGTTTCAAAAATAAAAAGTCTAACATTCGAAACAACTGAGATACAGGGTGTTCTTCGTCAAATGACAGGTAAAGTATCTTTCGAACGAATGCTCTGATTCGACTGAAATTTTCACCAATCATTCTCTTCACAATCCAGAATAACGTTTCAAAAATAAAAAGTCTAACATTCGAAACAACTGAGATACAGGGTGTTCTTCGTCAAATGACAGGTATAGTATCTTTCGAACCAATGCTCTGATTCGACTGAAATTTTCACCAATCATTCCTCTTCACAATCCAGAATAACGTTTCAAAAATAAAAAGTCTAACATCCGAAACAACTGAGATACAGGGTGTTCTTCGTCAAATGACAGGTATAGTATCTTTCGAACCAATGCTCTGATTCGACTGAAATTTTCACCAATCATTCCTCTTCACAATCAAGAATAAAGTTCCAAAAATAAAAAGTCTAACTTTCGAAACAACTGAGATACAGGGTGTTCTTCGTCAAATGACAGGTATAGTATCTTTCGAAACAATGCTCTGATTCGACTGAAATTTTCACCAATCATTCCTCTTCACAATCCAGAATAACGTTCCAAAAATAAAAAGCCTAACTTCCGAAACAACTGAGATACAGGGTGTTCTTCGTCAAATGACAGGTATAGTATCTTTCGAACCAATGCTCTGATTCGACTGAAATTTTCACCAATCATTCCTCTTCACAATCCAGA
Organism: Myrrha octodecimguttata; assembly: GCA_958510865.1. Taxonomy (NCBI): domain Eukaryota; kingdom Metazoa; phylum Arthropoda; class Insecta; order Coleoptera; family Coccinellidae; genus Myrrha; species Myrrha octodecimguttata. The sequence goes on from OY294060.1 coordinate 21,360,567, forward strand.
ATAATGATTCAAAAATAAAAAGTCTAACATTCGAAACAACTGAGATACAGGGTGTTCTTCGTCAAATGACAGGTATAGTATCTTTCGAACCAATGCTCTGATTCGACTGAAATTTTCACCAATCATTCCTCTTCACAATCCAGAATAACGTTCCAAAAATAAAAAGTTTAACTTTCGAAACAACTGAGATACAGGGTGTTCTTCGTCAAATGACAGGTATAGTATCTTTCGAACCAATGCTCTGATTCGACTGAAATTTTCACCAATCATTCCTCTTCACAATCCAGAATAACGTTCCAAAAATAAAAAGTCTAACATTCGAAACAACTGAGATACAGGGTGTTCTTCGTCAAATGACAGGTATAGTATCTTTCGAACCAATGCTCTGATTCGACTGAAATTTTCACCAATCATTCCTCTTCACAATCCAGAATAACGTTCCAAAAATAAAAAGTCTAACTTTCGAAACAACTGAGATACAGGGTGTTCTTCGTCAAATGACAGGTATAGTATCTTTCGAACCAATGCTCTGAATCGACTGAAATTTTCACCAATCATTCCTCTTCACAATTCAGAATAACGTTCCAAAAATAAAAAGTCTAACTTTCGAAACAACTGAGATACAGGGTGTTCTTCGTCAAATGACAGGTATAGTATCTTTCGAACCAATGCTCTGATTCGACTGAAATTTTCACCAATCATTTCTCTTCACAATCCAGAATAACGTTTCAAAAATAAAAAGTCTAACATTTGAAACAACTGAGATACAGGGTGTTCTTCGTCAAATGACAGGTATACTATCTTTCGAACCAATGCTCTGATTCGACTGAAATTTTCACCAATCATTCCTCTTCACAATCCAGAATAACGTTTCAAAAATAAAAAGGCTAACACTCGAAACAACTGAGATACAGGGTGTTCTTCGTCAAATGATAGGTATAGTATCTTTCGAACCAATGCTCTGATTCGACTGAAATTTTCACCAATCATTCCTCTTCACAATCCAGAAAAACGTTTCAAAAATAAAAAGTCTAACATTCGAAACAACTGAGATACAGGGTGTTCTTCGTCAAATGACAGGTAAAGTATATTTCGAACCAATGCTCTGATTCGACTGAAATTTTCACCAATCATTCTCTTCACAATCCAGAATAACGTTTCAAAAATAAAAAGTCTAACATTCGAAACAACTTAGATACAGGGTGTTCTTCGTCAAATGACAGGTTTAGTATCTTTCGAACCAATGCTCTGATTCGACTGAAATTTTCACCAATCATTCCTCTTCACAATCCAGAATAACGTTCCAAAAATAAAAAGTCTAACTTTCGAAACAACTGAGATACAGGGTGTTCTTCGTCAAATGACAGGTATAGTATCTTTCGAACCAATGCTCTGATTCGACTGAAATTTTCACCAATCATTCCTCTTCACAATCCAGAATAGCGATTCAAAAATAAAAAGTCTAACATCCGAAACAACTGAGATACAGGGTGTTCTTCGTCAAATGACAGGTATAGTATCTTTCGAACCAATGCTCTGATTCGACTGAAATTTTCACCAATCATTCCTCTTCACAATCCAGAATAAAGTTCCAAAAATAAAAAGTCTATCTTTCGAAACAACTGAGATACAGGGTGTTCTTCGTCAAATGACAGGTATAGTATCTTTCGAACCAATGCTCTGATTCGACTGAAATTTTCACCAATCATTCCTCTTCACAATCCAGAATGACGTTCCAAAAATAAAAAGTCTAACTTTCGAAACAACTGAGATACAGGGTGTTCTTCGTCAAATGACAGGTATAGTATCTTTCGAACCAATGCTCTGATTCGACTGAAATTTTCACCAATCATTCCTCTTCACAATCCAGAATAACGATTCAAAAATAAAAAGTCTAACATTCGAAACAACTGAGATACAGGGTGTTCTTCGTCAAATGACAGGTATAGTATCTTTCGAACCAATGCTCTGATTCGACTGAAATTTTCACCAATCATTCCTCTTCACAATCCAGAATAACGATTCAAAAATAAAAAGTCTAACATTCGAAACAACTGAGATACAGGGTGTTCTTCGTCAAATGACAGGTATAGTATCTTTCGAACCAATGCTCTGATTCGACTGAAATTTTCACCAATCATTCCTCTTCACAATCCAGAATAGCGATTCAAAAATAAAAAGTCTAACATCCGAAACAACTGAGATACAGGGTGTTCTTCGTCAAATGACAGGTATAGTATCTTTCGAACCAATGCTCTGATTCGACTGAAATTTTCACCAATCATTCCTCTTCACAATCCAGAATAAAGTTCCAAAAATAAAAAGTCTATCTTTCGAAACAACTGAGATACAGGGTGTTCTTCGTCAAATGACAGGTATAGTATCTTTCGAACCAATGCTCTGATTCGACTGAAATTTTCACCAATCATTCCTCTTCACAATCCAGAATGACGTTCCAAAAATAAAAAGTCTAACTTTCGAAACAACTGAGATACAGGGTGTTCTTCGTCAAATGACAGGTATAGTATCTTTCGAACCAATGCTCTGATTCGACTGAAATTTTCACCAATCATTCCTCTTCACAATCCAGAATAACGATTCAAAAATAAAAAGTCTAACATTCGAAACAACTGAGATACAGGGTGTTCTTCGTCAAATGACAGGTATAGTATCTTTCGAACCAATGCTCTGATTCGACTGAAATTTTCACCAATCATTCCTCTTCACAATCCAGAATAACGATTCAAAAATAAAAAGTCTAACATTCGAAACAACTGAGATACAGGGTGTTCTTCGTCAAATGACAGGTATAGTATCTTTCGAACCAATGCTCTGATTCGACTGAAATTTTCACCAATCATTCCTCTTCACAATCCAGAATAACGTTCCAAAAATAAAAAGTCTAACTTTCGAAACATTTGAGATACAGGGTGTTCTTCGTCAAATGACAGGTATAGTATCTTTCGAACCAATGCTCTGATTCGACTGAAATTTTCACCAATCATTCCTCTTCACAATCCAGAATAACGTTCCAAAAATAAAAAGTCTAACTTTCGAAACAACTGAGATACAGGGTGTTCTTCTTCAAATGACAGGTATAGTATCTTTCGAACCAATGCTCTGATTCGACTGAAATTTTCACCAATCATTCCTCTTCACAATCAAGAATAACGATTCAAAAATAAAAAGTCTAACATTCGAAACAACTGAGATACAGGGTGTTCTTCGTCAAATGACAGGTATAGTATCTTTCGAACCAATGCTCTGATTCGACTGAAATTTTCACCAATCATTCCCCCTCACAATCCAGAATAATGTTCCAAAAATAAAAAGTCTAACATTCGAAACAACTGAGATACAGGGTGTTCTTCGTCAAATGACAGGTATAGTATCTTTCGAACCAATGCTCTGATTCGACTGAAATTTTCACCAATCATTCCTCTTCACAATTCAGAATAACGTTCCAAAAATAAAAAGTCTAACTTCCGAAACAACTGAGATACAGGGTGTTCTTCGACAAATGACAGGTATAGTATCTTTCGAACAAATGCTCTGATTCGACTGAAATTTTCACCAATCATTCCTCTTCACAATCCAGAATAACGTTTCAAAAATAAAAAGTCTAACTTTCGAAACAACTGAGATACAGGGTGTTCTTCGTCAAATGACAGGTATAGTATCTTTCGAACCAATGCTCTGATTCGACTGAAATTTTTACCAATCATTCCTCTTCACAATCCAGAATAACGTTTCAAAAATAGAAAGTCTTACTTTCGAAACAACTGAGATACAGGGTGTTCTTCTTCAAATGACAGGTATAGTATCTTTCGAACCAATGCTCTGATTCGACTGAAATTTTCACCAATCATTCCACTTCACAATCCAGAATAACGTTCCGAAAAAAAAAAGTCTAACTATCGAAACAACTGAGATACAGGGTGTTCTTCGTCAAATTACAGCTATAATATCTTTCGAACCAATGCTCTGATTCGACTGAAATTTTCATCAATCATTCCTTTTCACAATCCAGAATAACGTTTCAAAAATAAAAAGTCTAACTTTCGAAACAACTGAGATACAGGGTATTCTTCGTCAAATGATAGGTATAGTATCTTTCGAACCAATGCTCTGATTCGACTGAAATTTTCACCAATCATTCCTCTTCACAATACAGAATAACGTTTCAAAAATAAAAAGTCTAACATTCGAAACAACTGAGATACAGGGTGTTCTTCGTCAAATGACAGGTATAGTATCTTTCGAACCAATGCTCTGATTCGACTGAAATTTTCACCAATCATTCCTCTTCACAATCCAGAAAAACATTTCAAAAATAAAAAGTCTAACATTCGAAACAACTGAGATACAGGGTGTTCTTCGTCAAATGACAGGTAAAGTATATTTCGAACCAATGCTCTGATTCGACTGAAATTTTCACCAATCATTCTCTTCACAATCCAGAATAACGTTTCAAAAATAAAAAGTCTAACATTCGAAACAACTTAGATACAGGGTGTTCTTCGTCAAATGACAGGTTTAGTATCTTTCGAACCAATGCTCTGATTCGACTGAAATTTTCACCAATCATTCCTCTTCACAATCCAGAATAGCGATTCAAAAATAAAAAGTCTAACATCCGAAACAACTGAGATACAGGGTGTTCTTCGTCAAATGACAGGTATAGTATCTTTCGAACCAATGCTCTGATTCGACTGAAATTTTCACCAATCATTCCTCTTCACAATCCAGAATAAAGTTCCAAAAATAAAAAGTCTATCTTTCGAAACAACTGAGATACAGGGTGTTCTTCGTCAAATGACAGGTATAGTATCTTTCGAACCAATGCTCTGATTCGACTGAAATTTTCACCAATCATTCCTCTTCACAATCCAGAATGACGTTCCAAAAATAAAAAGTCTAACTTTCGAAACAACTGAGATACAGGGTGTTCTTCGTCAAATGACAGGTATAGTATCTTTCGAACCAATGCTCTGATTCGACTGAAATTTTCACCAATCATTCCTCTTCACAATCCAGAATAACGATTCAAAAATAAAAAGTCTAACATTCGAAACAACTGAGATACAGGGTGTTCTTCGTCAAATGACAGGTATAGTATCTTTCGAACCAATGCTCTGATTCGACTGAAATTTTCACCAATCATTCCTCTTCACAATCCAGAATAACGTTCCAAAAATAAAAAGTCTAACTTTCGAAACATTTGAGATACAGGGTGTTCTTCGTCAAATGACAGGTATAGTATCTTTCGAACCAATGCTCTGATTCGACTGAAATTTTCACCAATCATTCCTCTTCACAATCCAGAATAACGTTCCAAAAATAAAAAGTCTAACTTTCGAAACAACTGAGATACAGGGTGTTCTTCTTCAAATGACAGGTATAGTATCTTTCGAACCAATGCTCTGATTCGACTGAAATTTTCACCAATCATTCCTCTTCACAATCAAGAATAACGATTCAAAAATAAAAAGTCTAACATTCGAAACAACTGAGATACAGGGTGTTCTTCGTCAAATGACAGGTATAGTATCTTTCGAACCAATGCTCTGATTCGACTGAAATTTTCACCAGTCATTCCCCCTCACAATCCAGAATAATGTTCCAAAAATAAAAAGTCTAACATTCGAAACAACTGAGATACAGGGTGTTCTTCGTCAAATGACAGGTATAGTATCTTTCGAACCAATGCTCTGATTCGACTGAAATTTTCACCAATCATTCCTCTTCACAATCCAGAATAACGTTCCAAAAATAAAAAGTCTAACTTCCGAAACAACTGAGATACAGGGTGTTCTTCGACAAATGACAGGTATAGTATCTTTCGAACCAATGCTCTGATTCGACTGAAATTTTCACCAATCATTCCTCTTCACAATCCAGAATAACGTTTCAAAAATAAAAAGTCTAACTTTCGAAACAACTGAGATACAGGGTGTTCTTCGTCAAATGACAGGTATAGTATCTTTCGAACCAATGCTCTGATTCGACTGAAATTTTTACCAATCATTCCTCTTCACAATCTTGAATAACGTTTCAAAAAAAGAAAGTCTTACTTTCGAAACAACTGAGATACAGGGTGTTCTTCTTCAAATGACAGGTATAGTATCTTTCGAACCAATGCTCTGATTCGACTGAAATTTTCACCAATCATTCCACTTCACAATCCAGAATAACGTTCCAAAAATAAAAAGTTTAACTATCGAAACAACTGAGATACAGGGTGTTCTTCGTCAAATGACAGCTATAGTATCTTTCGAACCAATGCTCTGATTCGACTGAAATTTTCATCAATCATTCCTTTTCACAATCCAGAATAACGTTTCAAAAATAAAAAGTCTAACTTTCGAAACAACTGAGATACAGGGTGTTCTTCGTCAAATGACAGACAGGTATAGTATCTTTCGAACCAATGCTCTGATTAGACTGAAATTTTCATCAATCATTCCTTTTCACAATCCAGAATAACGTTTCAAAAATAAAAAGTCTAACTATCGAAACAACTGAGATACAGGGTGTTCTTCGTCAAATGACAGGTATAGTATCTTTCGAACCAATGCTCTGATTCGACTGAAATTTTCACCAATCATTCCTCTTCACAATCCAGAATAACGTTCCAAAAATAAAAAGTCTAACATTCGAAACAACTGAGATACAGGGTGTTCTTCGTCAAATGACAGGTATAGTATCTTTCGAACCAATGCTCTGATTCGACTGAAATTTTCACCAATCATTCCTCTTCACAATCCAGAATAACGTTCCAAAAATAAAAAGTCTAACTTTCGAAACAACTGAGATACAGGGTGTTCTTCGTCAAATGACAGGTATAGTATCTTTCGAACCAATGCTCTGAATCGACTGAAATTTTCACCAATCATTCCTCTTCACAATTTAGAATAACGTTCCAAAAATAAAAAGTCTAACTTTCGAAACAACTGAGATACAGGGTGTTCTTCGTCAAATGACAGGTATAGTATCTTTCGAACCAATGCTCTGATTCGACTGAAATTTTCACCAATCATTTCTCTTCACAATCCAGAATAACGTTTCAAAAATAAAAAGTCTAACATTTGAAACAACTGAGATACAGGGTGTTCTTCGTCAAATGACAGGTATACTATCTTTCGAACCAATGCTCTGATTCGACTGAAATTTTCACCAATCATTCCTCTTCACAATCCAGAATAACGTTTCAAAAATAAAAAGGCTAACACTCGAAACAACTGAGATACAGGGTGTTCTTCGTCAAATGATAGGTATAGTATCTTTCGAACCAATGCTCTGATTCGACTGAAATTTTCACCAATCATTCCTCTTCACAATCCAGAAAAACGTTTCAAAAATAAAAAGTCTAACATTCGAAACAACTGAGATACAGGGTGTTCTTCGTCAAATGACAGGTAAAGTATATTTCGAACCAATGCTCTGATTCGACTGAAATTTTCACCAATCATTCTCTTCACAATCCAGAATAACGTTTCAAAAATAAAAAGTCTAACATTCGAAACAACTTAGATACAGGGTGTTCTTCGTCAAATGACAGGTTTAGTATCTTTCGAACCAATGCTCTGATTCGACTGAAATTTTCACCAATCATTCCTCTTCACAATCCAGAATAACGTTCCAAAAATAAAAAGTCTAACTTTCGAAACAACTGAGATACAGGGTGTTCTTCGTCAAATGACAGGTATAGTATCTTTCGAACCAATGCTCTGATTCGACTGAAATTTTCACCAATCATTCCTCTTCACAATCCAGAATAGCGATTCAAAAATAAAAAGTCTAACATCCGAAACAACTGAGATACAGGGTGTTCTTCGTCAAATGACAGGTATAGTATCTTTCGAACCAATGCTCTGATTCGACTGGAATTTTCACCAATCATTCCTCTTCACAATCCAGAATAAAGTTCCAAAAATAAAAAGTCTATCTTTCGAAACAACTGAGATACAGGGTGTTCTTCGTCAAATGACAGGTATAGTATCTTTCGAACCAATGCTCTGATTCGACTGAAATTTTCACCAATCATTCCTCTTCACAATCCAGAATGACGTTCCAAAAATAAAAAGTCTAACTTTCGAAACAACTGAGATACAGGGTGTTCTTCGTCAAATGACAGGTATAGTATCTTTCGAACCAATGCTCTGATTCGACTGAAATTTTCACCAATCATTCCTCTTCACAATCCAGAATAACGATTCAAAAATAAAAAGTTTAACATTCGAAACAACTGAGATACAGGGTGTTCTTCGTCAAATGACAGGTATAGTATCTTTCGAACCAATGCTCTGATTCGACTGAAATTTTCACCAATCATTCCTCTTCACAATCCAGAATAACGATTCAAAAATAAAAAGTCTAACATTCGAAACAACTGAGATACAGGGTGTTCTTCGTCAAATGACAGGTATAGTATCTTTCGAACCAATGCTCTGATTCGACTGAAATTTTCACCAATCATTCCTCTTCACAATCCAGAATAGCGATTCAAAAATAAAAAGTCTAACATCCGAAACAACTGAGATACAGGGTGTTCTTCGTCAAATGACAGGTATAGTATCTTTCGAACCAATGCTCTGATTCGACTGAAATTTTCACCAATCATTCCTCTTCACAATCCAGACTAAAGTTCCAAAAATAAAAAGTCTATCTTTCGAAACAACTGAGATACAGGGTGTTCTTCGTCAAATGACAGGTATAGTATCTTTCGAACCAATGCTCTGATTCGACTGAAATTTTCACCAATCATTCCTCTTCACAATCCAGAATGACGTTCCAAAAATAAAAAGTCTAACTTTCGAAACAACTGAGATACAGGGTGTTCTTCGTCAAATGACAGGTATAGTATCTTTCGAACCAATGCTCTGATTCGACTGAAATTTTCACCAATCATTCCTCTTCACAATCCAGAATAACGATTCAAAAATAAAAAGTCTAACATTCGAAACAACTGAGATACAGGGTGTTCTTCGTCAAATGACAGGTATAGTATCTTTCGAACCAATGCTCTGATTCGACTGAAATTTTCACCAATCATTCCTCTTCACAATCCAGAATAACGATTCAAAAATAAAAAGTCTGACATTCGAAACAACTGAGATACAGGGTGTTCTTCGTCAAATGACAGGTATAGTATCTTTCGAACCAATGCTCTGATTCGACTGAAATTTTCACCAATCATTCCTCTTCACAATCCAGAATAACGTTCCAAAAATAAAAAGTCTAACTTTCGAAACATTTGAGATACAGGGTGTTCTTCGTCAAATGACAGGTATAGTATCTTTCGAACCAATGCTCTGATTCGACTGAAATTTTCACCAATCATTCCTCTTCACAATCCAGAATAACGTTCCAAAAATAAAAAGTCTAACTTTCGAAACAACTGAGATACAGGGTGTTCTTCTTCAAATGACAGGTATAGTATCTTTCGAACCAATGCTCTGATTCGACTGAAATTTTCACCAATCATTCCTCTTCACAATCAAGAATAACGATTCAAAAATAAAAAGTCTAACATTCGAAACAACTGAGATACAGGGTGTTCTTCGTCAAATGACAGGTATAGTATCTTTCGAACCAATGCTCTGATTCGACTGAAATTTTCACCAATCATTCCCCCTCACAATCCAGAATAATGTTCCAAAAATAAAAAGTCTAACATTCGAAACAACTGAGATACAGGGTGTTCTTCGTCAAATGACAGGTATAGTATCTTTCGAACCAATGCTCTGATTCGACTGAAATTTTCACCAATCATTCCTCTTCACAATTCAGAATAACGTTCCAAAAATAAAAAGTCTAACTTCCGAAACAACTGAGATACAGGGTGTTCTTCGACAAATGACAGGTATAGTATCTTTCGAACAAATGCTCTGATTCGACTGAAATTTTCACCAATCATTCCTCTTCACAATCCAGAATAACGTTTCAAAAATAAAAAGTCTAACTTTCGAAACAACTGAGATACAGGGTGTTCTTCGTCAAATGACAGGTATAGTATCTTTCGAACCAATGCTCTGATTCGACTGAAATTTTTACCAATCATTCCTCTTCACAATCCAGAATAACGTTTCAAAAATAGAAAGTCTTACTTTCGAAACAACTGAGATACAGGGTGTTCTTCTTCAAATGACAGGTATAGTATCTTTCGAACCAATGCTCTGATTCGACTGAAATTTTCACCAATCATTCCACTTCACAATCCAGAATAACGTTCCAAAAATAAAAAGTCTAACTATCGAAACAACTGAGATACAGGGTGTTCTTCGTCAAATTACAGCTATAGTATCTTTCGAACCAATGCTCTGATTCGACTGAAATTTTCATCAATCATTCCTTTTCACAATCCAGAATAACGTTTCAAAAATTTCAAAAAGCACTGCCGTGAAGGCAGCAACTTTTGCGCGCATGTTCAATGTAGATGACCGCTTCAGCAACGAATTTGAACGTGCGCGCAAAAGCTGCTGCCTTCACGGCAGTGCTTTTTGAAATTTTTTCAATTATTCAATGTTATTTATTCTTCGAAAGGAAGTATTGAAAATAAGGTTAACAAATATGGATAAGTAATTTCAAACTATATACAAATGAGAATACATTATTATCATAGAGAAACTAATGCGAGTGACTATTGCTTGTCTATGTCTTTTACAGTAAAAAGAAGGTTTCTTAGTGGATAAATAGAGACAAATCTATACAGCTTGAGCAATTTTAGTAACAATCTATCTATCTGGCAGAATTTCGTTGAGGTCTGAAGATTGTTAATGAATAGAATAAGTAGTGTTTGATTCAGTAGATATTCTAACTTTCATCCGATATAATCCAACTGTCTGAATTAAGAGGTGGCTCCATCTTTCGGGTTAACTCATTAGCTTCACCGTATGAATAAAGAATGAAAATATAATTGCAGTAAACTATAAGGTTATTTAGATCAGAATGCCAACAGGTGGTACTAAGATCGCACTCAATTTAGGGTATTCACCTGTATTTACAGAATACAAAGAGACCTCAATATTTGTAATTATGATATGCCTAAGGTTCTGGATATTGATTTTACGTTTTTATTTCTGGATAGGATTTATAGGTACTATGAACTTCATGGTTCACTTGTTGTTGTGTTAGTCTATTGAATAATAACTAAAATGTATTATTATTTGGAACACTCTGCACTTTTAAATTGGAAGGTTCATTTTTCTCATAATTCTGTATATCAGAATATAAATAAGATATTGAGAAGAATTTATAGGATTAATAAATGACCCCACGTCCTTTCAAAATATAATTTATTTCATTAAAACATGGATATTTTGGAGTAGAAAAAATTTAAAGAACATTAGAATCATGTATTTTATATCATGTTTAATTAATTCAACCTATTATGAAATTTATACAGATAAATTTTGAGGGATATAAAATATAAAATCAAAATAAGAAATAAAATTAACTGTGTGTTTGAATTTACAAATTTATCCGCTTATAGAAGTATATAAATATTTATATAAACTTAATTTAGTAACACCTTTCTCTCTTTGGGTTTTTCAAAGTAACAAAGTATTCAATATTCTACTCATGCAAATCAACACATATAATGAACATTCTCTAGTCTTTCCCCATTGCCGCTAACGCACTGGCTTCGATGACGTTTTTTCCTTTGATTTTTCTTCGAAACCATATTGTTCCAATGCAGTTTTGGTCCTCTTCGTCTCGTTCACTCTCCCCTTCCATATCAGTTATGCGGGTGTGTTCTCTCCCATCCGTAGCGAGCGTCTTCATCATTCCATCGGTCTTTCTCCAACATAATCCTCCATTCTATGTTGAAAATTTTCCTAATAAATTTTTTGTAAAAATTAAGGCTCTATAGTGATGCAATTTGGACAACTTTAGTTCGTCCTCTATTGATTCACATACTGCTCGAATTGAAATCGTTCCTATTGATGATGTATGATCTGTAAAAAAGTACAACATATATTTTATTATAATGAAATCACTAAAATTTTACGTTTGCGAAACTTGAATTCATCATTTTGAGTATTCAGATTGGCCAATAGTCAATATTGGCTGGCTCGAATAGCTGAGGATTTTGTTATATTTTGCCAATTATAGGTGAAACTCAGAAATATTCAATTGAACTATATATAGGAAAGAACATCTATATATCCTGTTACAAATATTTTAGGTCAAAATTTAAATAAATTTATTGATTGTAAAGAAAAGTGCACTAATAATATATATTTGTTCAGGGAACAGTTCCTATAGATGATATTCAGTATATTCATTAATTATTCATTTTGTTTTTGATTGATTCAGGTTATTTTCAGTGAAAACTAATTTACAAAAATACGCACTGAATTTATTTAATCATAATTACTTTAAGATGTTACCTTAGGAAAATCTTATTACGATCGTTTCCAATATACGATTATAGGATAGTTTACTTGTACCATATACAGCATATTTCATAATTCTGATTATAAGACTTCTCGAACTTGCTCTTGATCGGTTAACGCACTGGTATAAACTCGAATCATTCCACCTGAAACGTAATCATATATGAGAACAGCAAGTGAATACCTTGTATATACTTAGTAGTAATAAAATTATGTTGTTACCTTTGGGAAATTTTATCTTAGATATTTCCAATATCCAATAATTACAGGACGTTTTACTTCGACGACAAACAGTATACTCCCTAACATTGAGTATTGGAAATCTTGAATTTGTTCTCCATTGGTTCGCAAACTGGTCAAAACTCTGGTCATTCTAAGTGAAAAGCAACCATATGGAAAAACTGTAAAGGATTTCTTGTAGTCATTCATTTATAATATCATCATGATGTCACCTTTGAGAAATTTTAATTTGATCACTTCCAATATCAAATTACAGAACATGTCATGTAGAAGATATACAGCATAATATTGAATTATGTGTATTTTGTTCCTCCTTGGCTTACATACTGGTACAGCTATTCTGACTGAAATGTAATCGTATATAAAACTGCATATATACATATTGTATTCACCTAATCATAATTAAAGTTATATGTTACCTCGGAAAAAATTTGTTCTAGCCACAGTCAATATCCGATTATAGGACATTGTGCTTCATCAAATACGACATACTTCATAAATCTGAATATTGGAAAATTTGGGTTTCTTCCTGATGGTTCACACATTGTTAAAAATTCAGTTGATTCCAATTCCAACTGAAAAGTGATGATATGTAATAAGAGCAAGGAAATATCTTGTATTCACTAAAATATAATAATACTATGATGTTACCTTTGGAAATTTTTATATTGGTCAGCAGTTTCAATATCCAATTACAGGACATTTTACTATGAAAATGTACAATACACCTACCTCATAGTTGGAAGCTCTTCTAAACTTTCAAATGTTTCAAAGCCAACTTTCTATAGAAATTATTTTCAATCATAGTACAAATTTCATATTTTCTATGCTACTGTACATCCATATCGGAGTATCCCGGATGGAGAGTAATAATCATAGAACCCCAATAGGTATATCAATTATACGATATATTTCCTATTGAAATTGTATTTTATATGGTAGTATATTATATTAATAGGATGTTCTGATTATGTCTAATTGATTTTTTATTTCTGATCATAGCTGTCTACTGAGAATTTTTTTTTCAGTTGGTTATCCTATATCTGTGGACATAGCCATAGTTTATCATATCTATGATTGCTAATGTCATTCGCTACCATAACCAAGATTATCTTCACAAAGTATATGAATAATTCATTCATTCGATATTCGATTGGAAATTGAAAATCACGATAACATTTTGAAGAAGCAGAAACAGGATATAAAAAAGTGCTATATAGATCAGCTCATTCCTATAGTAATCCTGATATACTGGAATCGATAATATAACATAATCTATTTAAAACTTTCGACGTATGTGAGTAAACACTGAAAACTCAACTATTAAACTTTATATCAATAGATGTTTGTTTTTTAGTTGTACTTTACTTCAATCAGGAAGAGTGGAATGGAAATGAGAGTTTCTTCTATTAGTGTATCAATAAATACACTGATTGAAGATATAGTATATTTTGAAAAAAAAAACTGTAACGTTATATTAGGCATTATAATTCGAAAATGGAACATCTTTCGATTGATACCATACTACCTTTGCGAAGGAATATAATGGAGGATGTATAAGGGGCACGTAGCGCTTTTTGCACACATGAAGATCTGAAAAGGTATCGCTTGGACGGCTGATTTTTTATCTCCCTCATGTTGCAGATATGGTTTCAAGATATTTTGTCAGTTTTCATCCAAAGAAAAAAGAGGAAATCATGTTCCAGAAATAATAGCATTTCGTTATGAATATATTAACCTATTCTTTGAATAAATTCCTACTATTACTCTACAATTATACAAAGAGACATTGTATATGCTTGAGGGGCTTATATTTGGGCTCTTATATTATATTTAGTAGTTTATGGTATCTTTTCAAATTTTTATTGTTAAAATTGTGATTTCTTCACACATGCTATATTGTCTAATCCGTCAAAGAATCTAATGCTTTTTCATAAATAAAATTTTATATAAGTAATGTTAGAAATGAATGTGTCTTATTGGCCAATAATTGAAATTATTTATATTGAAAATTAATATTTAACCATTTCCTTAAGTGATTTAATGCCGATTGAAATAATAGTTAAATTTGTTATCAAGTTGTGAGACATAAAAAGTATATTCTTAGTTATTACTGAGAAACATTATGTGAAGAAATAACAGTAATATTCGTAATATTTAATGATTATATTGATAGTAATTGATTAATCCCATATAATAGAAGTTTTTACCTGTTCCCTTTCATGGGTGTAACCACGTTTATATTATCGTAGGAATTCTAATTACATGGAAATATAATTAATTCTATTAGATGATGTTAAAAAGCTATATTATATGCTGGCTCTACTCGTATGCCCAGGATATATTTATAACTTATGTGTGTCATTGTCTGCCATAAATAAATATTATTTTAATTGAATTTAATATTCATTTATTTTTTTTTTCCATTACATCTACTTCTGCTATTTTTTCTGCCTCTTCAGTTGGCTTTTCTTTCTCTTGAATGTGATCCATTTTTTTTCGTTTTTTTTGTTCTGAATAATGACATGATTATTATGAAATATTTCACAAAGTTGTTCATCAGCATTTCCAATTTAGATACCAAAATTTATAGTGATTAAATCAGTATTTTTTGAATAATTTCGACAAAAACAACTATTTCGAGGAAGAATATCACAACTACCGACGCATGTTAAATTTTTACCTACCTTAACAGTTTCACGTAGATAGGATTCTCCTTACGCTCGTAATGTTGCCCATGTCCGGCTAATCAGAATCGATATTAGCATCTGATTAATCATTAGAGAGTCCAACCATGTCTTATGAGATCACTTTCGAAAAAAAAATCCAAAATCAGACAATACGATAGCACTGTGTTTCCCAGTGTACGCAAAATTTTACCTTATTACAGGTCTTCTTTAGGATGGTAAAGCCTGTTGATGTCAACTTTTCACATTACTTTTTATAGGGTTTTAGTATTATCTGTATGTATATTTCCAATACCTACCTATAGTTGCATGGTATGATTCCAATCGCCTTCACCTTCACAGAGCTATTATATATGAATTTTCGCTGGATACATATTTCAATGAAATTTTTCAGCTTACATTTGCAATTTGCTATCAACTAATTTACCATTCATATACATACAGTATTTCAACATATAATTTGCTTGGTTTATTAATTATTTGATAATCGAAAGTGTTTGATTTTAACAAAAGTTTAGTTTCATTTAAATTATTTGGATATGAGAAAGAAATGAATGATTATTTTTAGAATAAAGAAGCACTCGATTCAGAGTTAAAATATGACGAAAGGGAAATAATGTAATGATTGAATTATTGATAATTAAATCATTCTTTTATAGAGTATTGAAATTCTGAAACTACCCTATTTGAATTGGGGTAGTGACAATTATATATTTGTTTTACGTTATGAATAAATATAATATTCCATTTATAAATAATTTATTTTTTTGTTATTGTACACCTCATTCAGATCGGACATATTATAAGTGTACCATAGACAGAAGTGGTAATTAGGTTGTTAGCAGAATATATCACTGGTTGCACTTGCTGATCTACATCTCCTCTTGCTTATTCTGATCCATAACAATTTGAATACCACTTATATGATATTTTCACTTCTAATATAATCCAATGTATCACTATGATGAGTTGGATGTAACTGAAAACAAAAAAAGGATATCAAGATTAAACAAAATAGATTCTCAAGAAAAAATTTAGAATTACCATTAATTTTGTAATATCACAAATTCAATATATTTGAGCGACAGTTGTTTCAAACTGGCCAAGAAATATTATTCTAATTTTTATGGGAAGGATAAACCATCATTTGTTGGATAATCCAATTAACAGTGCTGTTCCTAATGTGGCATACGAAATCAGTAACAATGCCTACATAGAAAAACAATATCCTATTAACTATGAATATATTCATTAACGAAGATAATTTTGAAAAATATTACTCCTCACCCAATATTTTTCGGATGGAAAATTTTCAGATTATAGAGATTTGAGAATGAAACAATTGAATAATCTGTGTATATTAGTAGGGATGTAAAGTTGAATAATAATCCTGTTGTATTCAACAGATACATCAGTCCGTGTAATATCTCATTTTGAAAAATGCAATAAATTTCAATTTTGTAGAGAATCCTCAGATCATCTCAGTTTTTCTATAGGTGATATTGAAATTTATCATATTTGACAGGCAAATATCAACCCTCAAGGAAAATTTTCAATATACACAATATAATGTTTTATTTAGAAAGTTTATTTTTAACAAAGCTGTGACATCCCACTCCATGTTGCTATATTATATTGATCAGCTAATGAAAAACTATATAAATAAATATAGAACCACATGAAAGAATATTACTAAATCTGTATAACGTTAAATTTGTTTTCTTAGGATGAATCTCCAACGTTCCACCATGCCTATCACGCATCACCTATTATGAATTTCTAGGAGTTGGTATTCAATATAAACTAAACAGACAACAGTTGTACTTCTTTCACCAAATTCCAAACTGTCAAAATTAACAAATCTCAATTTTGAGCGGAGCTTTGTGGCTTTTACAGCTATAAGCACTTTTGCAATGTTGTATTGTTTTGATCCTATTATATCAACTTAATTCAATTTCATAAAACATCAATTATTCAGTGCATATAATTATTTGCAGCATATGCGTTGTTGTTGATAATATAAATAAATTGGGAACTTTCTTAGCTTTCAAGTAGTTTTCACTGTTACTCAATCTTATAGATTGTTAACAAACTTCCAGTTTTCTATGGAAAACCTTAACCAGCTTAGTTTTTTTCTGTGATGAGGCACCTGCAATTATTCATATTCGCGAATCAAATATCAGCTCTTTATCAATATGCACAAAATTGACGATATGCTTCGATTTTAGAAATTGAAGCGGCCTTAAAAATTGATGAATCATCATTCATAAAATGTATAAACATTTTTTGGACCAATACTGTTTATCCTAAGCATTGAAATCTAAAATTGTACTATTGTAATTATTGATTTTTATCGAGCCGTTCATATGATTGACTGACTGAACAATGATATATTGAATCTCAATCTCTTTCCCCATAAGGGATAGATAAAAAAAAATTAAAATTCACGATTGGTTCTCTTTCAATATTCAAATTTTGCTTGGATAATGAGTTGTTAGTATGTTTTGCCTCATAAAATATAAAGTTTTAAATGTAATACTTACTAATGGTTAAAATAACATTTTTCCAAATCAATATTGATCTCGTCTTTCTTGCTTCCTCATTTCGAACCATTATTATGATCCAAAAGGTTGGCAGGAAAAACACACGCATACACATTGAACTGCGCTACACTAAAAACCATATATTCGAGCACATTTTCAATCAATCTCATCTCTAGGAAGGCAGGACTACAGATTACCACAACATTCTAGGAGTTTCCTGAATACTGTCAACATAACCCTTGCCTCAGAATCCTCGGTAAAACAATATTTATCTGTAAAACGATACAAATAATCACGATTAAATATAAACAATTAAGTACATTATTCATTCAAATATCTCTGTTTTTTGATAACTTATGCGTTACTTTCAATTTCCTAGAGAAAACCCAAACCATCTTATTTATTCCTATGAGAAAGCACCTCGAATTAATCGTATCTGTGAGTCGAATTTCAGCTCCTAATCAATAATTACAAAATAGTAAAGATATGCTTTGAATTGAGAAATTGAAGCAGCTATATAATACTGATGAATCATGATTCATAAAATGTATACAAATTTTTTAGAGCAAAATAATTGGGCCAATACTGTTTATCTGAAGCATTGAAATTTCATTTTCACATCGTAGTGTTGAAATTATTGATTTTTATCAAGCTGTTCATTGATTGGAAAATGATATAATATATCACTATGTCGTTCATTTGGAATAGATAAAAAAAAATTCCACGATAGGTTTTCTTTCGATATTCAAATATTGCTTGGAAAATGAATTGTTAGGAGGTTCTTTCTCATAAAATATTAAGTTATAAACACTGTACTCACTAAGCATTATTGTATTCCAAAAGGTTGTCAGGAACAACAGACGCATACACATTGAACTGCACTACACTCAAAATTATATATCCGAGCACATTTTCACACAATCCCATCTCTAGGAGGGCAGGACTACAGATTACCACAACATTCTAGGAGTTTCCTGAATACTGTCAACATAACCCTTGCCTCAGAATCCTTGGTAAAACAATATTTATCTGTAAAAAGATACAAATTATACATATAATAGTTTAGATATAATCAATGAATTGCTTTACCTAGAGTTTCAATCATATTAATTTCCCAATGATTCACAACAAGAAGGCATTGATTAATTATTCCAACGAATTTGATCATCTTCGAAATCTTTGAATTATTTCAACAGAACTGAACCAATGTTGACATTCTCTGATGAGAAACTAAGGCAGAGCATTCAATTTCCAGGCCACAATATGAATAACTACAGTCGCATATATAATTTGATAGCTTGTCCAATATAATATTCCTGAAAATATAACAATAATTACAAAAATGCATCTGCAAATTGTGTGAAAGCGTAATACGTACAATGAATGTCTGCAAACCAAATTGGCATCTTTCTATTGGGAAATTTGCACTAAAATCTTTTCAATGTACGTAATTAGGATAAAAAACAACAGTGCCCTCTGATGGTTTCTGTATATGTTCCATTTGTCTGCGGAAAAGTAAAATTGTTAACATATGAATAAAATTCACGATATGGTATAATAAGAACGAAACAGGTGGTTAAAGGGTAGAAAAGGTTAGATGAAGTGGTATTTACCTTTGCATTAGATGGATTCCTCAAAATTCAAACCTCTGCATGTGAATTTCAGATCGTCAATCCAATTATCGTTTCAAGATTCCTAAAAAATATTATTGTTATCAAATGCTACATACACTTCTGATCACTTTACAGTACTTTTAAACTGATATAATTCAATAATACAGTTAATATTCTGATTTAGAAAGATACGCCGCTAACCAAACAAAAATGTTTTGCATAGCCATCTAACAAACAACATAGAACAGATCATAGAGTGGTCTGTGGTTTTGGCCTTCTCATAAAAATTTAATAATTGAAGAAAATTCAACTTTTATTAATTAATTAAAGTTATTCACACTTCGAGGGAAACGATTAGGCTGCATTAATTTTTCTATTCAATAAGACGTAATTATAATTAAAAAGAAATAATTTGGTCTATCAACGATTATATTCTATGATCATAGAGTCGAGCTAATTAAGAGAAAATTCAAATTTAACTCACTTTTCTAGATAAGTTTTTCAAGAAAACGAAACGAAATATCGATAAAAGAGCATCAGAAATTATCAACACTATCTTTAATCTTGGAAAAAGCATCAGAAAAAGCAACGTACCTTGTACACAACGGTAGGATTCCAGTTGAATAGAAAGTTCCAGACCGATACAAAATATGCTTGAAATTTGGAAAAAACGTGAAAATGACGATGAAAGAGTTGAATAGAATCAGTACCAACCTCGAACCGACCTATTACAATGTATTTAATTGAATTATTTTGTCAACTTTGGAAACTTACAGTGTAACATCACTATGCCTATTAAAGAGAATTTTCTTTGAAAATCACTGGTTTCTCCATTCGTTCACCTGAAATCATTATTATGGCATTAATAATATTCGTTATTTCTTATGAATTTCTTTACCTTCAGAGATGAAAAGCTCCTCAAATCATTCTATCGAGTGTATTATATCTGCTAACGGTGAGAGATTAATGGCATTATTGTAGAAAACACTAATATCTAGCAGGAAATGTTTAGAAAAAGCTCGATCCCTACCTTTTCTAATAATTGTTAATCATTTTATCTCATCTGCAAGCCTCAAAACAACAGTTAAAAAGTTTTTGTTCGGAGATGCTGTTGACAGTTTGAACTTATGCTGGGATCTAAAAAATAACACAAAATTCACAATGAAAAAGTTGATGGGGATCAGAACCAACCTGTAATCGAGCAGTTGCGATGTAATTTATATTACATTTACGTCGATTTAGTTCGGTTCCATGTTAAAGTTCCGTTTCAGAGTTTCTCAGTGACATTGATGGAAGTTTTTCAGGGAAAAAACACTTATTTCTTCATCTCAAGGCTGGAAAACGATTACTTATGCTTATTTATTGCCATTTAATACAATTATTGTTAGTAATTCGTAGATATTAAATAATTTCCTTTACTTGAGTGAAATTTTCAAGTAACACTACGTAGCAATGTCAAAATGAAGAGGAAATATTTATTTAAAATCTATAAATTAGCAGAAAATGTTCGGGAAAACCTCGATCCCTACCTGTTCTAATACTTGTTGACCACTTTCAACATTTTATCTCATCCTCAAGCCTCAAAACTTATGACTGAAAAATGTTCATTCACAGTTCCTGTTTATAGTTTCGAGTTATGCTGTAATCTCGAAAATAACTTAAAGTTGTTGTTGAATTGGTTAATAGGGATCAGTACCAACCTGTATTCGACTCGTTTCGATATATTTCATGCCATATTTACGTCGATATCTTTCACTTCCATCATGAAGTTGGTTCGGAGAGTTCCTGCGGGTAATCAATGAGAGTTTTTTCTGGAAAAAAGTAACTATTTCTCCATTATATCGTTTGAAAACGACGAATCCTGCTTAGTTGTTGCCTTTTCATGCAATTTACGTCTGGAATTCGACGAACATGAACAATATTTTTCACTTTTGTGAAATTTTCAGGTGATGAAAGTAAACTAAGCTGGATTCTCGAAAATAAGTCAAAGTTAGTTTCAAAACGGTTTATAGGGATAAGAACAAACCTGTATTCTACCCATTTCGAAATATATTATTCCATATTATCGTCTATTCGCTTCGATTTCACTATAAACTTTTCTTAAGAGAGATGCTTCCAGCCGGTTGACAGATCAATAGAACTTCTTTCTGAAGAAGAGCCAATTTCTCGAATCTCCAGCTCGGAAACAATGTTATTTGCTTATTTTTTGCCATTTCCAGCAATTTTCATCGGTAATTCGTCGATTTTTAACAGATTTTCATCATCTTCGAGAATTGAATTACTCAACCGACAGCCGTGACCACAACAAACCCATATATCTTGTCTATGAACAAACCGTACTCGATGGTCCGATATCGGAGAAAAGCAACAATATCGAGAAGAAAACCTCGAAATTTGACATATTTTTTCCCGATATCTCGAAAACTTATGATCGTATCGAACTGAAATTTAGTGCATTGCTGTGAAATTAGAAGGTCAAAGCGTGAGTATAATTTTTCAAGGATATGATAAATGGTTTCCGAAAAAAAAATTTTTTTGGAAAAAAATTTCGAAAAAAATTTTTTTTCAAAATAACCAACAATATAATCCTGTCGAAATTTGGCTCAAAGTTGCGCGTCGTTGTACTTCACCTAACCGCCAAGTTTGAATCCAATCGCTCAAGTAGTTTCTGAAATAAAAAATAAATAACTTCAAAACTTCAAATGCCTATAACTCCGAAACTATTCGATCGATTTGGCCCATTAACGAACTTAACCGCGGCATTCCAATGCGCGACCTACCCTGAAAGTTTCAAGTTGCTAGCTCACTTCGTTCGACAGTTATCGTGTCTACGGCCGGCCGGCCGGCCGGCCGGACAGAATCGATTTTGACACCGGATTCGTCATCAGTGAGTCCAACCTAGTCGATTGAGACCATTTTCGGCTCAATCATCCAAAATTACAGACATTTGATCAAAACGATAGCACGCTGTTCCCCTAGAACATGCGCGCAAAAATAAAAAGTCTAACTTTCGAAACAACTGAGATACAGGGTGTTCTTCGTCAAATGATAGGTATAGTATCTTTCGAACCAATGCTCTGATTCGACTGAAATTTTCACCAATCATTCCTCTTCACAATACAGAATAACGTTTCAAAAATAAAAAGTCTAACATTCGAAACAACTGAGATACAGGGTGTTCTTCGTCAAATGACAGGTATAGTATCTTTCGAACCAATGCTCTGATTCGACTGAAATTTTCACCAATCATTCCTCTTCACAATCCAGAAAAACGTTTCAAAAATAAAAAGTCTAACATTCGAAACAACTGAGATACAGGGTGTTCTTCGTCAAATGACAGGTAAAGTATATTTCGAACCAATGCTCTGATTCGACTGAAATTTTCACCAATCATTCTCTTCACAATCCAGAATAACGTTTCAAAAATAAAAAGTCTAACATTCGAAACAACTTAGATACAGGGTGTTCTTCGTCAAATGACAGGTTTAGTATCTTTCGAACCAATGCTCTGATTCGACTGAAATTTTCACCAATCATTCCTCTTCACAATCCAGAATAACGTTCCAAAAATAAAAAGTCTAACTTTCGAAACAACTGAGATACAGGGTGTTCTTCGTCAAATGACAGGTATAGTATCTTTCGAACCAATGCTCTGATTCGACTGAAATTTTCACCAATCATTCCTCTTCACAATCCAGAATAGCGATTCAAAAATAAAGAGTCTAACATCCGAAACAACTGAGATACAGGGTGTTCTTCGTCAAATGACAGGTATAGTATCTTTCGAACCAATGCTCTGATTCGACTGAAATTTTCACCAATCATTCCTCTTCACAATCCAGAATAAAGTTCCAAAAATAAAAAGTCTATCTTTCGAAACAACTGAGATACAGGGTGTTCTTCGTCAAATGACAGGTATAGTATCTTTCGAACCAATGCTCTGATTCGACTGAAATTTTCACCAATCATTCCTCTTCACAATCCAGAATGACGTTCCAAAAATAAAAAGTCTAACTTTCGAAACAACTGAGATACAGGGTGTTCTTCGTCAAATGACAGGTATAGTATCTTTCGAACCAATGCTCTGATTCGACTGAAATTTTCACCAATCATTCCTCTTCACAATCCAGAATAACGATTCAAAAATAAAAAGTCTAACATTCGAAACAACTGAGATACAGGGTGTTCTTCGTCAAATGACAGGTATAGTATCTTTCGAACCAATGCTCTGATTCGACTGAAATTTTCACCAATCATTCCTCTTCACAATCCAGAATAACGATTCAAAAATAAAAAGTCTAACATTCGAAACAACTGAGATACAGGGTGTTCTTCGTCAAATGACAGGTATAGTATCTTTCGAACCAATGCTCTGATTCGACTGAAATTTTCACCAATCATTCCTCTTCACAATCCAGAATAACGTTCCAAAAATAAAAAGTCTAACTTTCGAAACATTTGAGATACAGGGTGTTCTTCGTCAAATGACAGGTATAGTATCTTTCGAACCAATGCTCTGATTCGACTGAAATTTTCACCAATCATTCCTCTTCACAATCCAGAATAACGTTCCAAAAATAAAAAGTCTAACTTTCGAAACAACTGAGATACAGGGTGTTCTTCTTCAAATGACAGGTATAGTATCTTTCGAACCAATGCTCTGATTCGACTGAAATTTTCACCAATCATTCCTCTTCACAATCAAGAATAACGATTCAAAAATAAAAAGTCTAACATTCGAAACAACTGAGATACAGGGTGTTCTTCGTCAAATGACAGGTATAGTATCTTTCGAACCAATGCTCTGATTCGACTGAAATTTTCACCAGTCATTCCCCCTCACAATCCAGAATAATGTTCCAAAAATAAAAAGTCTAACATTCGAAACAACTGAGATACAGGGTGTTCTTCGTCAAATGACAGGTATAGTATCTTTCGAACCAATGCTCTGATTCGACTGAAATTTTCACCAATCATTCCTCTTCACAATCCAGAATAACGTTCCAAAAATAAAAAGTCTAACTTCCGAAACAACTGAGATACAGGGTGTTCTTCGACAAATGACAGGTATAGTATCTTTCGAACCAATGCTCTGATTCGACTGAAATTTTCACCAATCATTCCTCTTCACAATCCAGAATAACGTTTCAAAAATAAAAAGTCTAACTTTCGAAACAACTGAGATACAGGGTGTTCTTCGTCAAATGACAGGTATAGTATCTTTCGAACCAATGCTCTGATTCGACTGAAATTTTTACCAATCATTCCTCTTCACAATCTTGAATAACATTTCAAAAAAAGAAAGTCTTACTTTCGAAACAACTGAGATACAGGGTGTTCTTCTTCAAATGACAGGTATAGTATCTTTCGAACCAATGCTCTGATTCGACTGAAATTTTCACCAATCATTCCACTTCACAATCCAGAATAACGTTCCAAAAATAAAAAGTTTAACTATCGAAACAACTGAGATACAGGGTGTTCTTCGTCAAATGACAGCTATAGTATCTTTCGAACCAATGCTCTGATTCGACTGAAATTTTCATCAATCATTCCTTTTCACAATCCAGAATAACGTTTCAAAAATAAAAAGTCTAACTTTCGAAACAACTGAGATACAGGGTGTTCTTCGTCAAATGACAGACAGGTATAGTATCTTTCGAACCAATGCTCTGATTCGACTGAAAATTTCACCAATCATTCCTCTTCACAATCCAGAATAACGTTCCAAAAATAAAAAGTCTAGCTTTCGAAACAACTGAGATACAGGATGTTCTTCGTCAAATGACAGGTATAGTATCTTTCGAACCAATGCTCTGATTCGACTGAAATTTTCACCAATCATTCCTCTTCACAATCCAGAATAACGTTTCATAAATAAAAAGTCTAACATTCGAAACAACTGAGATACAGGGTGTTCTTCTTCAAATGACAGGTAAAGTATCTTTCGAACCAATGCTCTGATTCGACTGAAATTTTCACCAATCGTTCCTCTTCACAATCCAGAATAACGTTTCAAAAATAAAAAGTCTAACGTTCGAAACAACTGAGATACAGGGTGTTCTTCGTCAAATGAGATGTATAGTATCTTTCGAACCAATGCTCTGATTCGACTGAAATTTTCACCAATCATTCCTCTTCACAATCCAGAATAAAGTTCCAAAAATAAAAAGTCTATCTTTCGAAACAACTGAGATACAGGGTGTTCTTCGTCAAATGACAGGTATAGTATCTTTCGAACCAATGCTCTGATTCGACTGAAATTTTCACCAATCATTCCTCTTCACAATACAGAATAACGTTTCAAAAATAAAAAGTCTAACATTCGAAACAACTGAGATACAGGGTGTTCTTCGTCAAATGACAGGTAAAGTATATTTCGAACCAATGCTCTGATTCGACTGAAATTTTCACCAATCATTCTCTTCACAATCCAGAATAACGTTTCAAAAATAAAAAGTCTAACATTCGAAACAACTTAGATACAGGGTGTTCTTCGTCAAATGACAGGTTTAGTATCTTTCGAACCAATGCTCTGATTCGACTGAAATTTTTACCAATCATTCCTCTTCACAATCCAGAATAACGTTCCAAAAATAAAAAGTCTAACTTTCGAAACAACTGAGATACAGGGTGTTCTTCGTCAAATGACAGGTATAGTATCTTTCGAACCAATGCTCTGATTCGACTGAAATTTTCACCAATCATTCCTCTTCACAATCCAGAATAGCGATTCAAAAATAAAAAGTCTAACATCCGAAACAACTGAGATACAGGGTGTTCTTCGTCAAATGACAGGTATAGTATCTTTCGAACCAATGCTCTGATTCGACTGAAATTTTCACCAATCATTCCTCTTCACAATCCAGAATAAAGTTCCAAAAATAAAAAGTCTATCTTTCGAAACAACTGAGATACAGGGTGTTCTTCGTCAAATGACAGGTATAGTATCTTTCGAACCAATGCTCTGATTCGACTGAAATTTTCACCAATCATTCCTCTTCACAATCCAGAATGACGTTCCAAAAATAAAAAGTCTAACTTTCGAAACAACTGAGATACAGGGTGTTCTTCGTCAAATGACAGGTATAGTATCTTTCGAACCAATGCTCTGATTCGACTGAAATTTTCACCAATCATTCCTCTTCACAATCCAGAATAACGATTCAAAAATAAAAAGTCTAACATTCGAAACAACTGAGATACAGGGTGTTCTTCGTCAAATGACAGGTATAGTATCTTTCGAACCAATGCTCTGATTCGACTGAAATTTTCACCAATCATTCCTCTTCACAATCCAGAATAACGATTCAAAAATAAAAAGTCTAACATTCGAAACAACTGAGATACAGGGTGTTCTTCGTCAAATGACAGGTATAGTATCTTTCGAACCAATGCTCTGATTCGACTGAAATTTTCACCAATCATTCCTCTTCACAATCCAGAATAACGTTATAAAAATAAAAAGTCTAACTCTCGAAACATTTGAGATACAGGGTGTTCTTCGTCAAATGACAGGTATAGTATCTTTCGAACCAATGCTCTGATTCGACTGAAATTTTCACCAATCATTCCTCTTCACAATCCAGAATAACGTTCCAAAAATAAAAAGTCTAACTTTCGAAACAACTGAGATACAGGGTGTTCTTCTTCAAATGACAGGTATAGTATCTTTCGAACCAATGCTCTGATTCGACTGAAATTTTCACCAATCATTCCTCTTCACAATCAAGAATAACGATTCAAAAATAAAAAGTCTAACATTCGAAACAACTGAGATACAGGGTGTTCTTCGTCAAATGACAGGTATAGTATCTTTCGAACCAATGCTCTGATTCGACTGAAATTTTCACCAATCATTCCCCCTCACAATCCAGAATAATGTTCCAAAAATAAAAAGTCTAACATTCGAAACAACTGAGATACAGGGTGTTCTTCGTCAAATGACAGGTATAGTATCTTTCGAACCAATGCTCTGATTCGACTGAAATTTTCACCAATCATTCCTCTTCACAATCCAGAATAACGTTTCAAAAATAAAAAGTCTAACTTTCGAAACAACTGAGATACAGGGTGTTCTTCGTCAAATGACAGGTATAGTATCTTTCGAACCAATGCTCTGATTCGACTGAAATTTTTACCAATCATTCCTCTTCACAATCCAGAATAACGTTTCAAAAATAGAAAGTCTTACTTTCGAAACAACTGAGATACAGGGTGTTCTTCTTCAAATGACAGGTATAGTATCTTTCGAACCAATGCTCTGATTCGACTGAAATTTTCACCAATCATTCCACTTCACAATCCAGAATAACGTTCCAAAAATAAAAAGTCTAACTTTCGAAACAACTGAGATACAGGGTGTTCTTCGTCAAATGACAGCTATAGTATCTTTCGAACCAATGCTCTGATTCGACTGAAATTTTCATCAATCGTTCCTTTTCACAATCCAGAATAACGTTTCAAAAATAAAAAGTCTAACTTTCGAAACAACTGAGATACAGGGTGTTCTTCGTCAAATGACAGGTATAGTATCTTTCGAACCAATGCTCTGATTCGACTGAAAATTTCACCAATCATTCCTCTTCACAATCCAGAATAACGTTCCAAAAATAAAAAGTCTAGCTTTCGAAACAACTGAGATACAGGATGTTCTTCGTCAAATGACAGGTATAGTATCTTTCGAACCAATGCTCTGATTCGACTGAAATTTTCACCAATCATTCCTCTTCACAATCCAGAATAACGTTTCAAAAATAAAAAGTCTAACATTCGAAACAACTGAGATACAGGGTGTTCTTCTTCAAATGACAGGTAAAGTATCTTTCGAACCAATGCTCTGATTCGACTGAAATTTTCACCAATCGTTCCTCTTCACAATCCAGAATAACGTTTCAAAAATAAAAAGTCTAACGTTCGAAACAACTGAGATACAGGGTGTTCTTCGTCAAATGAGATGTATAGTATCTTTCGAACCAATGCTCTGATTCGACTGAAATTTTCACCAATCGTTCCTCTTCACAATCCAGAATAATGTTTCAAAAATAAAAAGTCTTACATTCGAAACAACTGAGATACAGGGTGTTCTTCGTCAAATGACAGGTATAGTATCTTTCGAACCAATGCTCTGATTCGACTGAAATTTTCACCAATCGTTCCTCTTCACAATCCGGAATAACGTTTCAAAAATAAAAAGTCGAACGTTCGAAACAACTGAAATACAGGGTGTTCTTCGTCAAATGAGATGTATAGTATCTTTCGAACCAATGCTCTGATTCGACTGAAATTTTCACCAATCATTCCTCCTCACAATCCAGAATAATGTTTCAAAAATAAAAAGTCTAACATTCGAAACAACTGAGATACAGGGTGTTCTTCGTCAAATGACAGGTATAGTATCTTTCGAACCAATGCTCTGATTCGACTGAAATTTTCACCAATCGTTCCTCTTCGCAATCCGGAATAACGATTCAAAAATAAAAAGTCTAACGTTCGAAACAACTGAGATACAGGGTGTTCTTCGTCAAATGAGATGTATAGTATCTTTCGAACCAATGCTCTGATTCGACTGAAATTCTCACCAATCATTCCTCTTCACAATCCAGAATAACATTTCAAAAATAAAAAGTCTAACATTCGAAACAACTGAGATACAGGGTGTTCTTCGTCAAATGACAGGTATAGTATCTTTCGAACCAATGCTCTGATTCGACTGAAATTTTCACCAATCATTCCTCTTCACAATCCAGAATAACGTTCCAAAAATAAAAAGTCTTACTTTTGAAACAACTGAGATACAGGGTGTTCTTCGTCAAATGACAGGTATAGTATCTTACGAACCAATGCTCTGATTCGACTGAAATTTTCACCAATCATTCCTCTTCACAATCCAGAATAACTTTCCAAAAATAAAAAGTCTAACTTTCGAAACAACTGAGATACAGGGTGTTCTTCGTCAAATGACAGGTATAGTATCTTTCGAACCAATGCTCTGATTCGACTGAAATTTTCACCAATCATTCCTCTTCACAATCCAGAATAACGTTCCAAAAATAAAAAGTCTTACTTTTGAAACAACTGAGATACAGGGTGTTCTTCGTCAAATGACAGGTATAGTATCTTTCGAACCAATGCTCTGATTCGACTGAAAATTTCACCAATCATTCCTCTTCACAATCCAGAATAACGTTCCAAAAATAAAAAGTCTAGCTTTCGAAACAACTGAGATACAGGATGTTCTTCGTCAAATGACAGGTATAGTATCTTTCGAACCAATGCTCTGATTCGACTGAAATTTTCACCAATCATTCCTCTTCACAATCCAGAATAACGTTTCAAAAATAAAAAGTCTAACATTCGAAACAACTGAGATACAGGGTGTTCTTCTTCAAATGACAGGTAAAGTATCTTTCGAACCAATGCTCTGATTCGACTGAAATTTTCACCAATCGTTCCTCTTCACAATCCAGAATAACGTTTCAAAAATAAAAAGTCTAACGTTCGAAACAACTGAGATACAGGGTGTTCTTCGTCAAATGAGATGTATAGTATCTTTCGAACCAATGCTCTGATTCGACTGAAATTTTCACCAATCATTCTCTTCACAATCCAGAATAACGTTTCAAAAATAAAAAGTCTAACATTCGAAACAACTTAGATACAGGGTGTTCTTCGTCAAATGACAGGTTTAGTATCTTTCGAACCAATGCTCTGATTCGACTGAAATTTTCACCAATCATTCCTCTTCACAATCCAGAATAACGTTCCAAAAATAAAAAGTCTAACTTTCGAAACAACTGAGATACAGGGTGTTCTTCGTCAAATGACAGGTATAGTATCTTTCGAACCAATGCTCTGATTCGACTGAAATTTTCACCAATCATTCCTCTTCACAATCCAGAATAGCGATTCAAAAATAAAGAGTCTAACATCCGAAACAACTGAGATACAGGGTGTTCTTCGTCAAATGACAGGTATAGTATCTTTCGAACCAATGCTCTGATTCGACTGAAATTTTCACCAATCATTCCTCTTCACAATCCAGAATAAAGTTCCAAAAATAAAAAGTCTATCTTTCGAAACAACTGAGATACAGGGTGTTCTTCGTCAAATGACAGGTATAGTATCTTTCGAACCAATGCTCTGATTCGACTGAAATTTTCACCAATCATTCCTCTTCACAATCCAGAATGACGTTCCAAAAATAAAAAGTCTAACTTTCGAAACAACTGAGATACAGGGTGTTCTTCGTCAAATGACAGGTATAGTATCTTTCGAACCAATGCTCTGATTCGACTGAAATTTTCACCAATCATTCCTCTTCACAATCCAGAATAACGATTCAAAAATAAAAAGTCTAACATTCGAAACAACTGAGATACAGGGTGTTCTTCGTCAAATGACAGGTATAGTATCTTTCGAACCAATGCTCTGATTCGACTGAAATTTTCACCAATCATTCCTCTTCACAATCCAGAATAACGATTCAAAAATAAAAAGTCTAACATTCGAAACAACTGAGATACAGGGTGTTCTTCGTCAAATGACAGGTATAGTATCTTTCGAACCAATGCTCTGATTCGACTGAAATTTTCACCAATCATTCCTCTTCACAATCCAGAATAACGTTCCAAAAATAAAAAGTCTAACTTTCGAAACATTTGAGATACAGGGTGTTCTTCGTCAAATGACAGGTATAGTATCTTTCGAACCAATGCTCTGATTCGACTGAAATTTTCACCAATCATTCCTCTTCACAATCCAGAATAACGTTCCAAAAATAAAAAGTCTAACTTTCGAAACAACTGAGATACAGGGTGTTCTTCTTCAAATGACAGGTATAGTATCTTTCGAACCAATGCTCTGATTCGACTGAAATTTTCACCAATCATTCCTCTTCACAATCAAGAATAACGATTCAAAAATAAAAAGTCTAACATTCGAAACAACTGAGATACAGGGTGTTCTTCGTCAAATGACAGGTATAGTATCTTTCGAACCAATGCTCTGATTCGACTGAAATTTTCACCAGTCATTCCCCCTCACAATCCAGAATAATGTTCCAAAAATAAAAAGTCTAACATTCGAAACAACTGAGATACAGGGTGTTCTTCGTCAAATGACAGGTATAGTATCTTTCGAACCAATGCTCTGATTCGACTGAAATTTTCACCAATCATTCCTCTTCACAATCCAGAATAACGTTCCAAAAATAAAAAGTCTAACGTTCGAAACAACTGAGATACAGGGTGTTCTTCGTCAAATGAGATGTATAGTATCTTTCGAACCAATGCTCTGATTCGACTGAAATTTTCACCAATCATTCCTCTTCACAATCCAGAATAAAGTTCCAAAAATAAAAAGTCTATCTTTCGAAACAACTGAGATACAGGGTGTTCTTCGTCAAATGACAGGTATAGTATCTTTCGAACCAATGCTCTGATTCGACTGAAATTTTCACCAATCATTCCTCTTCACAATACAGAATAACGTTTCAAAAATAAAAAGTCTAACATTCGAAACAACTGAGATACAGGGTGTTCTTCGTCAAATGACAGGTAAAGTATATTTCGAACCAATGCTCTGATTCGACTGAAATTTTCACCAATCATTCTCTTCACAATCCAGAATAACGTTTCAAAAATAAAAAGTCTAACATTCGAAACAACTTAGATACAGGGTGTTCTTCGTCAAATGACAGGTTTAGTATCTTTCGAACCAATGCTCTGATTCGACTGAAATTTTTACCAATCATTCCTCTTCACAATCCAGAATAACGTTCCAAAAATAAAAAGTCTAACTTTCGAAACAACTGAGATACAGGGTGTTCTTCGTCAAATGACAGGTATAGTATCTTTCGAACCAATGCTCTGATTCGACTGAAATTTTCACCAATCATTCCTCTTCACAATCCAGAATAGCGATTCAAAAATAAAAAGTCTAACATCCGAAACAACTGAGATACAGGGTGTTCTTCGTCAAATGACAGGTATAGTATCTTTCGAACCAATGCTCTGATTCGACTGAAATTTTCACCAATCATTCCTCTTCACAATCCAGAATAAAGTTCCAAAAATAAAAAGTCTATCTTTCGAAACAACTGAGATACAGGGTGTTCTTCGTCAAATGACAGGTATAGTATCTTTCGAACCAATGCTCTGATTCGACTGAAATTTTCACCAATCATTCCTCTTCACAATCCAGAATGACGTTCCAAAAATAAAAAGTCTAACTTTCGAAACAACTGAGATACAGGGTGTTCTTCGTCAAATGACAGGTATAGTATCTTTCGAACCAATGCTCTGATTCGACTGAAATTTTCACCAATCATTCCTCTTCACAATCCAGAATAACGATTCAAAAATAAAAAGTCTAACATTCGAAACAACTGAGATACAGGGTGTTCTTCGTCAAATGACAGGTATAGTATCTTTCGAACCAATGCTCTGATTCGACTGAAATTTTCACCAATCATTCCTCTTCACAATCCAGAATAACGATTCAAAAATAAAAAGTCTAACATTCGAAACAACTGAGATACAGGGTGTTCTTCGTCAAATGACAGGTATAGTATCTTTCGAACCAATGCTCTGATTCGACTGAAATTTTCACCAATCATTCCTCTTCACAATCCAGAATATCGTTCCAAAAATAAAAAGTCTAACTCTCGAAACATTTGAGATACAGGGTGTTCTTCGTCAAATGACAGGTATAGTATCTTTCGAACCAATGCTCTGATTCGACTGAAATTTTCACCAATCATTCCTCTTCACAATCCAGAATAACGTTCCAAAAATAAAAAGTCTAACTTTCGAAACAACTGAGATACAGGGTGTTCTTCTTCAAATGACAGGTATAGTATCTTTCGAACCAATGCTCTGATTCGACTGAAATTTTCACCAATCATTCCTCTTCACAATCAAGAATAACGATTCAAAAATAAAAAGTCTAACATTCGAAACAACTGAGATACAGGGTGTTCTTCGTCAAATGACAGGTATAGTATCTTTCGAACCAATGCTCTGATTCGACTGAAATTTTCACCAATCATTCCCCCTCACAATCCAGAATAATGTTCCAAAAATAAAAAGTCTAACATTCGAAACAACTGAGATACAGGGTGTTCTTCGTCAAATGACAGGTATAGTATCTTTCGAACCAATGCTCTGATTCGACTGAAATTTTCACCAATCATTCCTCTTCACAATCCAGAATAACGTTTCAAAAATAAAAAGTCTAACTTTCGAAACAACTGAGATACAGGGTGTTCTTCGTCAAATGACAGGTATAGTATCTTTCGAACCAATGCTCTGATTCGACTGAAATTTTTACCAATCATTCCTCTTCACAATCCAGAATAACGTTTCAAAAATAGAAAGTCTTACTTTCGAAACAACTGAGATACAGGGTGTTCTTCTTCAAATGACAGGTATAGTATCTTTCGAACCAATGCTCTGATTCGACTGAAATTTTCACCAATCATTCCACTTCACAATCCAGAATAACGTTCCAAAAATAAAAAGTCTAACTTTCGAAACAACTGAGATACAGGGTGTTCTTCGTCAAATGACAGCTATAGTATCTTTCGAACCAATGCTCTGATTCGACTGAAATTTTCATCAATCGTTCCTTTTCACAATCCAGAATAACGTTTCAAAAATAAAAAGTCTAACTTTCGAAACAACTGAGATACAGGGTGTTCTTCGTCAAATGACAGGTATAGTATCTTTCGAACCAATGCTCTGATTCGACTGAAAATGTCACCAATCATTCCTCTTCACAATCCAGAATAACGTTCCAAAAATAAAAAGTCTAGCTTTCGAAACAACTGAGATACAGGATGTTCTTCGTCAAATGACAGGTATAGTATCTTTCGAACCAATGCTCTGATTCGACTGAAATTTTCACCAATCATTCCTCTTCACAATCCAGAATAACGTTTCAAAAATAAAAAGTCTAACATTCGAAACAACTGAGATACAGGGTGTTCTTCTTCAAATGACAGGTAAAGTATCTTTCGAACCAATGCTCTGATTCGACTGAAATTTTCACCAATCGTTCCTCTTCACAATCCAGAATAACGTTTCAAAAATAAAAAGTCTAACGTTCGAAACAACTGAGATACAGGGTGTTCTTCGTCAAATGAGATGTATAGTATCTTTCGAACCAATGCTCTGATTCGACTGAAATTTTCACCAATCGTTCCTCTTCACAATCCAGAATAATGTTTCAAAAATAAAAAGTCTTACATTCGAAACAACTGAGATACAGGGTGTTCTTCGTCAAATGACAGGTATAGTATCTTTCGAACCAATGCTCTGATTCGACTGAAATTTTCACCAATCGTTCCTCTTCACAATCCGGAATAACGTTTCAAAAATAAAAAGTCGAACGTTCGAAACAACTGAAATACAGGGTGTTCTTCGTCAAATGAGATGTATAGTATCTTTCGAACCAATGCTCTGATTCGACTGAAATTTTCACCAATCATTCCTCCTCACAATCCAGAATAATGTTTCAAAAATAAAAAGTCTAACATTCGAAACAACTGAGATACAGGGTGTTCTTCGTCAAATGACAGGTATAGTATCTTTCGAACCAATGCTCTGATTCGACTGAAATTTTCACCAATCGTTCCTCTTCGCAATCCGGAATAACGATTCAAAAATAAAAAGTCTAACGTTCGAAACAACTGAGATACAGGGTGTTCTTCGTCAAATGAGATGTATAGTATCTTTCGAACCAATGCTCTGATTCGACTGAAATTCTCACCAATCATTCCTCTTCACAATCCAGAATAACATTTCAAAAATAAAAAGTCTAACATTCGAAACAACTGAGATACAGGGTGTTCTTCGTCAAATGACAGGTATAGTATCTTTCGAACCAATGCTCTGATTCGACTGAAATTTTCACCAATCATTCCTCTTCACAATCCAGAATAACGTTCCAAAAATAAAAAGTCTTACTTTTGAAACAACTGAGATACAGGGTGTTCTTCGTCAAATGACAGGTATAGTATCTTACGAACCAATGCTCTGATTCGACTGAAATTTTCACCAATCATTCCTCTTCACAATCCAGAATAACTTTCCAAAAATAAAAAGTCTAACTTTCGAAACAACTGAGATACAGGGTGTTCTTCGTCAAATGACAGGTATAGTATCTTTCGAACCAATGCTCTGATTCGACTGAAATTTTCACCAATCATTCCTCTTCACAATCCAGAATAACGTTCCAAAAATAAAAAGTCTTACTTTTGAAACAACTGAGATACAGGGTGTTCTTCGTCAAATGACAGGTATAGTATCTTTCGAACCAATGCTCTGATTCGACTGAAAATTTCACCAATCATTCCTCTTCACAATCCAGAATAACGTTCCAAAAATAAAAAGTCTAGCTTTCGAAACAACTGAGATACAGGATGTTCTTCGTCAAATGACAGGTATAGTATCTTTCGAACCAATGCTCTGATTCGACTGAAATTTTCACCAATCATTCCTCTTCACAATCCAGAATAACGTTTCAAAAATAAAAAGTCTAACATTCGAAACAACTGAGATACAGGGTGTTCTTCTTCAAATGACAGGTAAAGTATCTTTCGAACCAATGCTCTGATTCGACTGAAATTTTCACCAATCGTTCCTCTTCACAATCCAGAATAACGTTTCAAAAATAAAAAGTCTAACGTTCGAAACAACTGAGATACAGGGTGTTCTTCGTCAAATGAGATGTATAGTATCTTTCGAACCAATGCTCTGATTCGACTGAAATTTTCACCAATCGTTCCTCTTCACAATCCAGAATAATGTTCCAAAAATAAAAAGTCTTACATTCGAAACAACTGAGATACAGGGTGTTCTTCGTCAAATGACAGGTATAGTATCTTTCGAACCAATGCTCTGATTCGACAGAAATTTTCACCAATCGTTCCTCTTCACAATCCGGAATAACGTTTCAAAAATAAAAAGTCGAACGTTCGAAACAACTGAAATACAGGGTGTTCTTCGTCAAATGAGATGTATAGTATCTTTCGAACCAATGCTCTGATTCGACTGAAATTTTCACCAATCGTTCCTCTTCACAATCCAGAATAATGTTTCAAAAATAAAAAGTCTAACATTCGAAACAACTGAGATACAGGGTGTTCTTCGTCAAATGACAGGTATAGTATCTTTCGAACCAATGCTCTGATTCGACTGAAATTTTCACCAATCGTTCCTCTTCGCAATCCGGAATAACGATTCAAAAATAAAAAGTCTAACGTTCGAAACAACTGAGATACAGGGTGTTCTTCGTCAAATGAGATGTATAGTATCTTTCGAACCAATGCTCTGATTCGACTGAAATTCTCACCAATCATTCCTCTTCACAATCCAGAATAACATTTCAAAAATAAAAAGTCTAACATTCGAAACAACTGAGATACAGGGTGTTCTTCGTCAAATGACAGGTATAGTATCTTTCGAACCAATGCTCTGATTCGACTGAAATTTTCACCAATCATTCCCCCTCACAATCCAGAATAATGTTCCAAAAATAAAAAGTCTAACATTCGAAACAACTGAGATACAGGGTGTTCTTCGTCAAATGACAGGTATAGTATCTTTCGAACCAATGCTCTGATTCGACTGAAATTTTCACCAATCATTCCTCTTCACAATCCAGAATAACGTTTCAAAAATAAAAAGTCTAACTTTCGAAACGACTGAGATACAGGGTGTTCTTCGACAAATGACAGGTATAGTATCTTTCGAACCAATGCTTTGATTCGACTGAAATTTTCACCAATCATTCCTCTTCACAATCCAGAATAACGTTTCAAAAATAAAAAGTCTAACTTTCGAAACAACTGAGATACAGGGTGTTTTTCGTCAAATGACAGGTATAGTATCTTTCGAACCAATGCTCTGATTCGACTGAAATTTTTACTAATCATTCCTCTTCACAATCCAGAATAACGTTTCAAAAATAGAAAGTCTTACTTTCGAAACAACTGAGATACAGGGTGTTCTTCTTCAAATGACAGGTATAGTATCTTTCGAACCAATGCTCTGATTCGACTGAAATTTTCACCAATCATTCCTCTTCACAATCCAGAATAACGTCCAAAAATAAAAAGTCTTACTTTCGAAACAACTGAGATACAGGGTGTTCTTCGTCAAATGACAGCTATAGTATCTTTCGAACCAATGCTCTGATTCGACTGAAATTTTCATCAATCATTCCTTTTCACAATCCAGAATAACGTTTCAAAAATAAAAAGTCTAACTTTCGAAACAACTGAGATACAGGGTGTTCTTCGTCAAATGACAGGTATGGTATCTTTCGAACCAATGCTCTGATTCGACTGAAAATTTCACCAATCATTCCTCTTCACAATCCAGAATAACGTTCCAAAAATAAAAAGTCTAACTTTCGAAACAACTGAGATACAGGATGTTCTTCGTCAAATGACAGGTATAGTATCTTTCGAACCAATGCTCTGATTCGACTGAAATTTTCACCAATCGTTCCTCTTCACAATCCAGAATAACGTTTCAAAAATAAAAAGTCTAACGTTCGAAACAACTGAGATACAGGGTGTTCTTCGTCAAATGAGATGTATAGTATCTTTCGAACCAATGCTCTGATTCGACTGAAATTTTCACCAATCGTTCCTCTTCACAATCCAGAATAATGTTTCAAAAATAAAAAGTCTAACATTCGAAACAACTGAGATACAGGGTGTTCTTCGTCAAATGACAGGTATAGTATCTTTCGAACCAATGCTCTGATTCGACTGAAATTTTCACCAATCGTTCCTCTTCACAATCCGGAATAACGTTTCAAAAATAAAAAGTCTAACGTTCGAAACAACTGAAATACAGGGTGTTCTTCGTCAAATGAGATGTATAGTATCTTTCGAACCAATGCTCTGATTCGACTGAAATTTTCACCAGTCATTCCTCTTCACAATCCAGAATAATGTTTCAAAAATAAAAAGTCTAACATTCGAAACAACTGAGATACAGGGTGTTCTTCGTCAAATGACAGGTATAGTATCTTTCGAACCAATGCTCTGATTCGACTGAAATTTTCACCAATCGTTCCTCTTCGCAATCCGGAATAACGATTCAAAAATAAAAAGTCTAACGTTCGAAACAACTGAGATACAGGGTGTTCTTCGTCAAATTAGATGTATAGTATCTTTCGAACCAATGCTCTGATTCGACTGAAATTTTCACCAATCATTCCTCTTCACAATCCAGAATAACATTTCAAAAATAAAAAGTCTAACATTCGAAACAACTGAGATACAGGGTGTTCTTCGTCAAATGACAGGTATAGTATCTTTCGAACCAATGCTCTGATCGACTGAAATTTTCACCAATCATTCCTCTTCACAATCCAGAATAACGTTCCAAAAATAAAAAGTCTTACTTTCGAAACAACTGAGATACAGGGTGTTCTTCGTCAAATGACAGGTATAGTATCTTTCGAACCAATGCTCTGATTCGACTGAAATTTTCACCAATCATTCCTCTTCACAATCCAGAATAACGTTCCAAAAATAAAAAGTCTAACTTTCGAAACAACTGAGATACAGGGTGTTCTTCGTCAAATGACAGGTATAGTATCTTTCGAACCAATGCTCTGATTCGACTGAAATTTTCACCCATCATTCCTCTTCACAATCCAGAATAAAGTTTCAAAAATAAAAAGTCTAACATTCGAAACAACTGAGATACAGGGTGTTCTTCGTCAAATGACAGGTATAGTATCTTTTGAACCAATGCTCTGATTCGACTGAAATTTTCACCAATCATTCCCCTTCACAATCCAGAATAACGTTTCAAAAATAAAAAGTCTAACATTCGAAACAACTGAGATACAGGGTGTTCTTCGTCAAACGACAGGTATAGTATCTTTCGAACCAATACTCTGATTCGACTGAAATTTTCACCAATCATTCCTCTTCACAATCCACAATAATGTTTCAAAAATGAAAAGTCTAACATTCGAAAAAACTGAGATACAGGGTGTTCTTCGTCAAATGACAGGTATAGTATCTTTCGAACCAATGCTCTGATTCGACTGAAATTTTCAC
This sequence comes from Myrrha octodecimguttata, assembly GCA_958510865.1. Taxonomy (NCBI): domain Eukaryota; kingdom Metazoa; phylum Arthropoda; class Insecta; order Coleoptera; family Coccinellidae; genus Myrrha; species Myrrha octodecimguttata. The sequence continues at coordinate 21,400,140 of OY294060.1, forward strand.
CAATCATTCCTCTTGGCAATCCAGAATAACGTTCCAAAAATAAAAAGTCTAACACTCGAAACAACTGAGATACAGGGTGTTCTTCGTCAAATGACAGGTATAGTATCTTTTGAACCAATGCTCTGATTCGACTGAAATTTTCACCAATCATTCCCCTTCACAAGCCAGAATAACGTTTCAGAAATAAAAAGTCTAACATTCGAAACAACTGAGATACAGGGTGTTCTTCGTCAAATGACAGGTATAGTATCTTTCGAACCAATACTCTGATTCGACTGAAATTTTCACCAATCATTCCTCTTCACAATCCACAATAAGGTTTCAAAAATGAAAAGTCTAACATTCGAAACAACTGAGATACAGGGTGTTTTTCGTCAAATGACAGGTATAGTTTCTTTCGAACCAATGCTCTGATTCGACCGAAATTTTCACCAATCATTCCTCTTCACAATCCAGAATAACGTTCCAAAAATAAAAAGTCTAACTTTCGAAACATTTGAGATACAGGGTGTTCTTCGTCAAATGACAGGTATAGTATCTTTCGAACCAATGCTCTGATTCGACTGAAATTTTCACCAATCATTCCTCTTCACAATCCAGAATAACGTTTCAAAAATAAAAAGTCTAACTTTCGAAACAACTGAGATACAGGGTGTTCTTCGTCAAATGACAGGTATAGTATCTTTCGAACCAATGCTCTGATTCGACTGAAATTTTCACCAATCATTCCTCTTCACAATCCAGAATAACGATTGAAAAATAAAAAGTCTAACATTCGAAACAACTGAGATACAGGGTGTTCTTCGTCAAATGACAGGTATAGTATCTTTCGAACCAATGCTCTGATTCGACTGAAATTTTCACCAATCATTCCCCCTCACAATCCAGAGTAACCTTCCAAAAATAAAAAGTCTAACATTCTAAACAACTGAGATACAGGGTGTTCGTCGTCAAATGACAGGTATAGTATCTTTCGAACCAATGCTCTGATTCGACTGAAATTTTCACCAATCATTCCTCTTCACAATCCAGAATAACGTTCCAATAATTAAAAGTCTAACTTTCGAAACAACTGAGATACAGGGTGTTCTTCGTCAAATGACAGGTATAGTATCTTTCGAACCAATGCTCTGATCCGACTGAAATTTTCACCAATCATTCCTCTTCACAATCCAGAATAACGTTCCAAAAATAAAAAGTCTTACTTTCGAAACAACTGAGATACAGGGTGTTCTTCGTCAAATGACAGATATAGTATCTTTCGAACCATTGCTCTGATTCGACTGAAATTTTCACCAATCATTCCTCTTCACTATCCAGAATAAAGTTTCAAAAATAAAAAGTCTAACTTTCGAAACAACTGAGATACAGGGTGTTCTTCGTCAGATGACAGGTATAGTATCTTTCGAACCAATGCTCTGATTCGACTGAAATTTTCACCAATCATTCCTCTTCACAATCCAGAATAACGTTATAAAAATAAAAAGTCTAACTTTCGGAACAACTGAGATACAGGGTGTTCTTCGTCAAATGACAGGTATAGTATCTTTCGAACCAATGCTCTGATTCGACTGAAATTTTCACCAATCATTCCTCTTCACAATCCAGAATGACGATTCAAAAATAAAAAGTCTAACATTCGAAACAACTGAGATACAGGGTGTTCTTCGTCAAATGACAGGTATGGTATCTTTCGAACCAATGCTCTGATTCGACTGAAATTTTCACCAATCATTCCTCTTCACAATCCAGAATAACGTTCCAAAAATAAAAAGTCTAACTTTCGAAACAACTGAGATACAGGGTGTTCTTCGTCAAATGACAGGTATAGTATCTTTCGAACCAATGCTCTGATTCGACTGAAATTTTCACCAATCATTCCTCTTCACAATCCAGAATAACGTTCCAAAAATAAAAAGTCTAACATTCGAAACAACTGAGATACAGGGTGTTCTTCGTCAAATGACAGATATAGTATCTTTCGAACCATTGCTCTGATTCGACTGAAATTTTCACCAATCATTCCTCTTCACTATCCAGAATAACGTTTCAAAAATAAAAAGTCTAACTTTCGAAACAACTGAGATACAGGGTGTTCTTCGTCAGATGACAGGTATAGTATCTTTCGAACCAATGCTCTGATTCGACTGAAATTTTCACCAATCATTCCTCTTCACAATCCAGAATAACGTTATAAAAATAAAAAGTCTAACTTTCGGAACAACTGAGATACAGGGTGTTCTTCGTCAAATGACAGGTATAGTATCTTTCGAACCAATGCTCTGATTCGACTGAAATTTTCACCAATCATTCCTCTTCACAATCCAGAATGACGATTCAAAAATAAAAAGTCTAACATTCGAAACAACTGAGATACAGGGTGTTCTTCGTCAAATGACAGGTATGGTATCTTTCGAACCAATGCTCTGATTCGACTGAAATTTTCACCAATCATTCCTCTTCACAATCCAGAATAACGTTCCAAAAATAAAAAGTCTAACTTTCGAAACAACTGAGATACAGGGTGTTCTTCGTCAAATGACAGGTATAGTATCTTTCGAACCAATGCTCTGATTCGACTGAAATTTTCACCAATCATTCCTCTTCACAATCCAAAATAACGTTCCAAAAATAAAGAGTCTAACTTTCGAAACAACTGAGATACAGGGTGTTCTTCGTCAAATGACAGGTATAGTATCTTTCGAACCAATGCTCTGATTCGACTGAAATTTTCACCAATCATTCCTCTTCACAATCCAGAATAACGTTCCAAAAATAAAAAGTTCAACTTTCGAAACGACTGAGATACAGGGTGTTCTTCGTCAAATGACAGGTATAGTATCTTTCGAACCAATGCTCTGATTCGACTGAAATTTTCACCAATCATTCCTCTTCACAATCCAGAATAACGTTCCAAAAATAAAAAGTCTAACATTCGAAACAACTGAGATACAGGGTGTTCTTCGTCAAATGACAGGTATAGTATCTTTCGAACCAATGCTCTGATTCGACTGAAATTTTCACCAATCATTCCTCTTCACAATCCAAAATAACGTTCCAAAAATAAAGAGTCTAACTTTCGAAACAACTGAGATACAGGGTGTTCTTCGTCAAATGACAGGTATAGTATCTTTCGAACCAATGCTCTGATTCGACTGAAATTTTCACCAATCATTCCTCTTCACAATCCAGAATAACGTTCCAAAAATAAAAAGTTTAACTTCCGAAACGACTGAGATACAGGGTGTTCTTCGTCAAATGACAGGTATAGTATCTTTCGAACCAATGCTCTGATTCGACTGAAATTTTCACCAATCGTTCCTCTTCACAATCCGGAATAACGTTTCAAAAATAAAAAGTCTAACGTTCGAAACAACTGAAATACAGGGTGTTCTTCGTCAAATGAGATGTATAGTATCTTTCGAACCAATGCTCTGATTCGACTGAAATTTTCACCAATCATTCCTCTTCACAATCCAAAATAACGTTCCAAAAATAAAGAGTCTAACTTTCGAAACAACTGAGATACAGGGTGTTCTTCGTCAAATGACAGGTATAGTATCTTTCGAACCAATGCTCTGATTCGACTGAAATTTTCACCAATCATTCCTCTTCACAATCCAGAATAACGTTCCAAAAATAAAAAGTTTATTTTTCGAAACGACTGAGATACAGGGTGTTCTTCGTCAAATGACAGGTATAGTATCTTTCGAACCAATGCTCTGATTCGACTGAAATTTTCACCAATCATTCCTCTTCACAATCCAGAATAACGTTCCAAAAATAAAAAGTCTAACATTCGAAACAACTGAGATACAGGGTGTTCTTCGTCAAATGACAGGTATAGTATCTTTCGAACCAATGCTCTGATTCGACTGAAATTTTCACCAATCATTCCTCTTCACAATCCAGAATAACGTTCCAAAAATAAAAAGTTTATTTTTCGAAACGACTGAGATACAGGGTGTTCTTCGTCAAATGACAGGTATAGTATCTTTCGAACCAATGCTCTGATTCGACTGAAATTTTCACCAATCATTCCTCTTGGCAATCCAGAATAACGTTCCAAAAATAAAAAGTCTAACACTCGAAACAACTGAGATACAGGGTGTTCTTCGTCAAATGACAGGTATAGTATCTTTTGAACCAATGCTCTGATTCGACTGAAATTTTCACCAATCATTCCCCTTCACAATCCAGAATAACGTTTCAGAAATAAAAAGTCTAACATTCGAAACAACTGAGATACAGGGTGTTCTTCGTCAAATGACAGGTATAGTATCTTTCGAACCAATACTCTGATTCGACTGAAATTTTCACCAATCATTCCTCTTCACAATCCACAATAAGGTTTCAAAAATGAAAAGTCTAACATTCGAAACAACTGAGATACAGGCTGTTCTTCGTCAAATGACAGGTATAGTATCTTTCGAACCAATGCTCTGATTCGACTGAAATTTTCACCAATCATTCCTCTTCACAATCCAGAATAACGTTCCAAAAATAAAAAGTCTAACTTTCGAAACATTTGAGATACAGGGCGTTCTTCGTCAAATGACAGGTATAGTATCTTTCGAACCAATGCTCTGATTCGACTGAAATTTTCACCAATCATTCCTCTTCACAATCCAGAATAGCGATTCAAAAATAAAAAGTCTAGCATCCGAAACAACTGAGATACAGGGTGTTCTTCGTCAAATGACAGGTATAGTATCTTTCGAACCAATGCTCTGATTCGACTGAAATTTTCACCAAGCATTCCTCTTCACAATCCAGAATAAAGTTCCAAAAATAAAAAGTCTAACTTTCGAAACAACTGAGATACAGGGTGTTCTTCGTCAAATGACAGGTATAGTATCTTTCGAACCAATGCTCTGATTCGACTGAAATTTTCACCAATCATTCCTCTTCACAATCCAGAATAACGTTCCAAAAATAAAAAGTCTAACTTTCGAAACAACTGAGATACAGGGTGTTCTTCGTCAAATGACAGGTATAGTATCTTTCGAACCAATGCTCTGATTCGACTGAAATTTTCACCAATCATTCCTCTTCACAATCCAGAATAACGATTCAAAAATAAAAAGTCTAACATTCGAAACAACTGAGATACAGGGTGTTCTTCGTCAAATGACAGGTGTAGTATCTTTCGAACCAATGCTCTGATTCGACTGAAATTTTCACCAATCATTCCTCTTCACAATCCAGAATAACGATTCAAAAATAAAAAGTCTAACATTCGAAACAACTGAGATACAGGGTGTTCTTCGTCAAATGACAGGTGTAGTATCTTTCGAACCAATGCTCTGATTCGACTGAAATTTTCACCAATCATTCCTCTTCACAATCCAGAATAACGTTCCAAAAATAAAAAGTCTTACTTTCGAAACAACTGAGATACAGGGTGTTCTTCGTCAAATGACAGATATAGTATCTTTCGAACCATTGCTCTGATTCGACTGAAATTTTCACCAATCATTCCTCTTCACTATCCAGAATAACGTTTCAAAAATAAAAAGTCTAACTTTCGAAACAACTGAGATACAGGGTGTTCTTCGTCAGATGACAGGTATAGTATCTTTCGAACCAATGCTCTGATTCGACTGAAATTTTCACCAATCATTCCTCTTCACAATCCAGAATAACGTTATAAAAATAAAAAGTCTAACTTTCGGAACAACTGAGATACAGGGTGTTCTTCGTCAAATGACAGGTATAGTATCTTTCGAACCAATGCTCTGATTCGACTGAAATTTTCACCAATCATTCCTCTTCACAATCCAGAATGACGATTCAAAAATAAAAAGTCTAACATTCGAAACAACTGAGATACAGGGTGTTCTTCGTCAAATGACAGGTATGGTATCTTTCGAACCAATGCTCTGATTCGACTGAAATTTTCACCAATCATTCCTCTTCACAATCCAGAATAACGTTCCAAAAATAAAAAGTCTAACTTTCGAAACAACTGAGATACAGGGTGTTCTTCGTCAAATGACAGGTATAGTATCTTTCGAACCAATGCTCTGATTCGACTGAAATTTTCACCAATCATTCCTCTTCACAATCCAGAATAACGTTCCAAAAATAAAAAGTTTAACTTTCGAAACGACTGAGATACAGGGTGTTCTTCGTCAAATGACAGGTATAGTATCTTTCGAACCAATGCTCTGATTCGACTGAAATTTTCACCAATCATTCCTCTTCACAATCCAGAATAACGTTCCAAAAATAAAAAGTCTAACATTCGAAACAACTGAGATACAGGGTGTTCTTCGTCAAATGACAGATATAGTATCTTTCGAACCATTGCTCTGATTCGACTGAAATTTTCACCAATCATTCCTCTTCACTATCCAGAATAACGTTTCAAAAATAAAAAGTCTAACTTTCGAAACAACTGAGATACAGGGTGTTCTTCGTCAGATGACAGGTATAGTATCTTTCGAACCAATGCTCTGATTCGACTGAAATTTTCACCAATCATTCCTCTTCACAATCCAGAATAACGTTATAAAAATAAAAAGTCTAACTTTCTGAACAACTGAGATACAGGGTGTTCTTCGTCAAATGACAGGTATAGTATCTTTCGAACCAATGCTCTGATTCGACTGAAATTTTCACCAATCATTCCTCTTCACAATCCAGAATGACGATTCAAAAATAAAAAGTCTAACATTCGAAACAACTGAGATACAGGGTGTTCTTCGTCAAATGACAGGTATGGTATCTTTCGAACCAATGCTCTGATTCGACTGAAATTTTCACCAATCATTCCTCTTCACAATCCAGAATAACGTTCCAAAAATAAAAAGTCTAACTTTCGAAACAACTGAGATACAGGGTGTTCTTCGTCAAATGACAGGTATAGTATCTTTCGAACCAATGCTCTGATTCGACTGAAATTTTCACCAATCATTCCTCTTCACAATCCAGAATAACGTTCCAAAAATAAAAAGTTTAACTTTCGAAACGACTGAGATACAGGGTGTTCTTCGTCAAATGACAGGTATAGTATCTTTCGAACCAATGCTCTGATTCGACTGAAATTTTCACCAATCATTCCTCTTCACAATCCAGAATAACGTTCCAAAAATAAAAAGTCTAACATTCGAAACAACTGAGATACAGGGTGTTCTTCGTCAAATGACAGGTATAGTATCTTTCGAACCAATGCTCTGATTCGACTGAAATTTTCACCAATCATTCCTCTTCACAATCCAAAATAACGTTCCAAAAATAAAGAGTCTAACTTTCGAAACAACTGAGATACAGGGTGTTCTTCGTCAAATGACAGGTATAGTATCTTTCGAACCAATGCTCTGATTCGACTGAAATTTTCACCAATCATTCCTCTTCACAATCCAGAATAACGTTCCAAAAATAAAAAGTTCAACTTTCGAAACGACTGAGATACAGGGTGTTCTTCGTCAAATGACAGGTATAGTATCTTTCGAACCAATGCTCTGATTCGACTGAAATTTTCACCAATCATTCCTCTTCACAATCCAGAATAACGTTCCAAAAATAAAAAGTCTAACATTCGAAACAACTGAGATACAGGGTGTTCTTCGTCAAATGACAGGTATAGTATCTTTCGAACCAATGCTCTGATTCGACTGAAATTTTCACTAATCATTCCTCTTCACAATCCAAAATAACGTTCCAAAAATAAAGAGTCTAACTTTCGAAACAACTGAGATACAGGGTGTTCTTCGTCAAATGACAGGTATAGTATCTTTCGAACCAATGCTCTGATTCGACTGAAATTTTCACCAATCATTCCTCTTCACAATCCAGAATAACGTTCCAAAAATAAAAAGTTTAACTTCCGAAACGACTGAGATACAGGGTGTTCTTCGTCAAATGACAGGTATAGTATCTTTCGAACCAATGCTCTGATTCGACTGAAATTTTCACCAATCGTTCCTCTTCACAATCCGGAATAACGTTTCAAAAATAAAAAGTCTAACGTTCGAAACAACTGAAATACAGGGTGTTCTTCGTCAAATGAGATGTATAGTATCTTTCGAACCAATGCTCTGAATCGACTGAAATTTTCACCAATCATTCCTCTTCACAATCCAAAATAACGTTCCAAAAATAAAGAGTCTAACTTTCGAAACAACTGAGATACAGGGTGTTCTTCGTCAAATGACAGGTATAGTATCTTTCGAACCAATGCTCTGATTCGACTGAAATTTTCACCAATCATTCCTCTTCACAATCCAGAATAACGTTCCAAAAATAAAAAGTTTAACTTTCGAAACGACTGAGATACAGGGTGTTCTTCGTCAAATGACAGGTATAGTATCTTTCGAACCAATGCTCTGATTCGACTGAAATTTTCACCAATCATTCCTCTTCACAATCCAGAATAACGTTCCAAAAATAAAAAGTCTAACATTCGAAACAACTGAGATACAGGGTGTTCTTCGTCAAATGACAGGTATAGTATCTTTCGAACCAATGCTCTGATTCGACTGAAATTTTCACCAATCATTCCTCTTCACAATCCAAAATAACGTTCCAAAAATAAAGAGTCTAACTTTCGAAACAACTGAGATACAGGGTGTTCTTCGTCAAATGACAGGTATAGTATCTTTCGAACCAATGCTCTGATTCGACTGAAATTTTCACCAATCATTCCTCTTCACAATCCAGAATAACGTTCCAAAAATAAAAAGTTTAACTTCCGAAACGACTGAGATACAGGGTGTTCTTCGTCAAATGACAGGTATAGTATCTTTCGAACCAATGCTCTGATTCGACTGAAATTTTCACCAATCGTTCCTCTTCACAATCCGGAATAACGTTTCAAAAATAAAAAGTCTAACGTTCGAAACAACTGAAATACAGGGTGTTCTTCGTCAAATGAGATGTATAGTATCTTTCGAACCAATGCTCTGATTCGACTGAAATTTTCACCAATCATTCCTCTTCACAATCCAGAATAATGTTTCAAAAATAAAAAGTCTAACATTCGAAACAACTGAGATACAGGGTGTTCTTCGTCAAATGACAGGTATAGTATCTTTCGAACCAATGCTCTGATTCGACTGAAATTTTCACCAATCGTTCCTCTTCGCAATCCGGAATAACGATTCAAAAATAAAAAGTCTAACGTTCAAAACAACTGAGATACAGGGTGTTCTTCGTCAAATGAGATGTATAGTATCTTTCGAACCAATGCTCTGATTCGACTGAAATTTTCACCAATCATTCCTCTTCACAATCCAGAATAACATTTCAAAAATAAAAAGTCTAACATTCGAAACAACTGAGATACAGGGTGTTCTTCGTCAAATGACAGGTATAGTATCTTTCGAACCAATGCTCTGATTCGACTGAAATTTTCACCCATCATTCCTCTTCACAATCCAGAATAACGTTTCAAAAATAAAAAGTCTAACATTCGAAACAACTGAGATACAGGGTGTTCTTCGTCAAATGACAGGTATAGTATCTTTTGAACCAATGCTCTGATTCGACTGAAATTTTCACCAATCATTCCTCTTCACAATCCACAATAACGTTTCAAAAATGAAAAGTCTAACATTCGAAACAACTGAGATACAGGGTGTTCTTCGTCAAATGACAGGTATAGTATCTTTCGAACCAATGCTCTGATTCGACTGAAATTTTCACCAATCATTCCTCTTGGCAATCCAGAATAACGTTCCAAAAATAAAAAGTCTAACACTCGAAACAACTGAGATACAGGGTGTTCTTCGTCAAATGACAGGTATAGTATCTTTTGAACCAATGCTCTGATTCGACTGAAATTTTCACCAATCATTCCCCTTCACAATCCAGAATAACGTTTCAGAAATAAAAAGTCTAACATTCGAAACAACTGAGATACAGGGTGTTCTTCGTCAAATGACAGGTATAGTATCTTTCGAACCAATACTCTGATTCGACTGAAATTTTCACCAATCATTCCTCTTCACAATCCACAATAAGGTTTCAAAAATGAAAAGTCTAACATTCGAAACAACTGAGATACAGGCTGTTCTTCGTCAAATGACAGGTATAGTATCTTTCGAACCAATGCTCTGATTCGACTGAAATTTTCACCAATCATTCCTCTTCACAATCCAGAATAACGTTCCAAAAATAAAAAGTCTAACTTTCGAAACATTTGAGATACAGGGCGTTCTTCGTCAAATGACAGGTATAGTATCTTTCGAACCAATGCTCTGATTCGACTGAAATTTTCACCAATCATTCCTCTTCACAATCCAGAATAGCGATTCAAAAATAAAAAGTCTAGCATCCGAAACAACTGAGATACAGGGTGTTCTTCGTCAAATGACAGGTATAGTATCTTTCGAACCAATGCTCTGATTCGACTGAAATTTTCACCAATCATTCCTCTTCACAATCCAGAATAAAGTTCCAAAAATAAAAAGTCTAACTTTCGAAACAACTGAGATACAGGGTGTTCTTCGTCAAATGACAGGTATAGTATCTTTCGAACCAATGCTCTGATTCGACTGAAATTTTCACCAATCATTCCTCTTCACAATCCAGAATAACGTTCCAAAAATAAAAAGTCTAACTTTCGAAACAACTGAGATACAGGGTGTTCTTCGTCAAATGACAGGTATAGTATCTTTCGAACCAATGCTCTGATTCGACTGAAATTTTCACCAATCATTCCTCTTCACAATCCAGAATAACGATTCAAAAATAAAAAGTCTAACATTCGAAACAACTGAGATACAGGGTGTTCTTCGTCAAATGACAGGTGTAGTATCTTTCGAACCAATGCTCTGATTCGACTGAAATTTTCACCAATCATTCCTCTTCACAATCCAGAATAACGATTCAAAAATAAAAAGTCTAACATTCGAAACAACTGAGATACAGGGTGTTCTTCGTCAAATGACAGGTATAGTATCTTTCGAACCAATGCTCTGATTCGACTGAAATTTTCACCAATCATTCCTCTTCACAATCCAGAATAACGTTCCAAAAATAAAAAGTCTAACTTTCGAAACATTTGAGATACAGGGTGTTCTTCGTCAAATGACAGGTATAGTATCTTTCGAACCAATGCTCTGATTCGACTGAAATTTTCACCAATCATTACTCTTCACAATCCAGAATAACGTTCCAAAAATAAAAAGTCTAACTTTCGAAACAACTGAGATACAGGGTGTTCTTCGTCAAATGACAGGTATAGTATCTTTCGAACCAATGCTCTGATTCGACTGAAATTTTCACCAATCATTCCCCTTCACAATCCAGAATAACGATTCAAAAATAAAAAGTCTAACATTCGAAACAACTGAGATACAGGGTGTTCTTCGTCAAATGACAGGTATAGTATCTTTCGAACCAATGCTCTGATTCGACTGAAATTTTCACCAATCATTCCCCCTCACAATCCAGAATAATGTTCCAAAAATAAAAAGTCTAACATTCGAAACCACTGAGATACAGGGTGTTCTTCGTCAAATGACAGGTATAGTATCTTTCGAACCAATGCTCTGATTCGACTGAAATTTTCACCAATCATTCCTCTTCACAATCCAGAATAACGTTCCAAAAATAAAAATTTCTAACTTTCGAAACAACTGAGATACAGGGTGTTCTTCGACAAATGACAGGTATAGTATCTTTCGAACCAATGCTTTGATTCGACTGAAATTTTCACCAATCATTCCTCTTCACAATCCAGAATAACGTTTCAAAAATAAAAAGTTTAACTTTCGAAACAACTGAGATACAGGGTGTTCTTCGTCAAATGACAGGTATAGTATCTTTCGAACCAATGCTCTGATTCGACTGAAATTTTTACTAATCATTCCTCTTCACAATCCAGAATAACGTTTCAAAAATAGAAAGTCTTACTTTCGAAACAACTGAGATACAGGGTGTTCTTCTTCAAATGACAGGTATAGTATCTTTCGAACCAATGCTCTGATTCGACTGAAATTTTCACCAATCATTCCTCTTCACAATCCAGAATAACGTTCCAAAAATAAAAAGTCTAACTTTCGAAACAACTGAGATACAGGGTGTTCTTCGTCAAATGACAGCTATAGTATCTTTCGAACCAATGCTCTGATTCGACTGAAATTTTCATCAATCATTCCTTTTCACAATCCAGAATAACGTTTCAAAAATAAAAAGTCTAACTTTCGAAACAACTGAGATACAGCGTGTTCTTCGTCAAATGACAGGTATAGTATCTTTCGAACCAATGCTCTGATTCGACTGAAAATTTCACCAATCATTCCTCTTCACAATCCAGAATAACGTTCCAAAAATAAAAAGTCTAACTTTCGAAACAACTGAGATACAGGATGTTCTTCGTCAAATGACAGGTATAGTATCTTTCGAACCAATGCTCTGATTCGACTGAAATTTTCACCAATCATTCCTCTTCACAATCCAGAATAACGTTTCAAAAATAAAAAGTCTAACATTCGAAACAACTGAGATACAGGGTGTTCTTCTTCAAATGACAGGTAAAGTATCTTTCGAACCAATGCTCTGATTCGACTGAAATTTTCACCAATCGTTCCTCTTCACAATCCAGAATAACGTTTCAAAAATAAAAAGTCTAACGTTCGAAACAACTGAGATACAGGGTGTTCTTCGTCAAATGAGATGTATAGTATCTTTCGAACCAATGCTCTGATTCGACTGAAATTTTCACCAATCGTTCCTCTTCACAATCCAGAATAATGTTTCAAAAATAAAAAGTCTAACGTTCGAAACAACTGAAATACAGGGTGTTCTTCGTCAAATGAGATGTATAGTATCTTTCGAACCAATGCTCTGATTCGACTGAAATTTTCACCAATCATTCCTCTTCACAATCCAGAATAATGTTTCAAAAATAAAAAGTCTAACATTAGAAACAACTGAGATACAGGGTGTTCTTCGTCAAATGACAGGTATAGTATCTTTCGAACCAATGCTCTGATTCGACTGAAATTTTCACCAATCGTTCCTCTTCGCAATCCGGAATAACGATTCAAAAATAAAAAGTCTAACGTTCGAAACAACTGAGATACAGGGTGTTCTTCGTCAAATAAGATGTATAGTATCTTTCGAACCAATGCTCTGATTCGACTGAAATTTTCACCAATCATTCCTCTTCACAATCCAGAATAACATTTCAAAAATAAAAAGTCTAACATTCGAAACAACTGAAATACAGGGTGTTCTTCGTCAAATGACAGGTATAGTATCTTTCGAACCAATGCTCTGATTCGACTGAAATTTTCACCAATCATTCCTCTTCACAATCCAGAATAACGTTCCAAAAATAAAAAGTCTTACTTTCGAAACAACTGAGATACAGGGTGTTCTTCGTCAAATGACAGGTATAGTATCTTTCGAACCAATGCTCTGATTCGACTGAAATTTTCACCAATCATTCCTCTTCACAATCCAGAATAACGTTCCAAAAATAAAAAGTCTAACTTTCGAAACAACTGAGATACAGGGTGTTCTTCGTCAAATGACAGGTATAGTATCTTTTGAACCAATGCTCTGATTCGACTGAAATTTTCACCAATCATTCCCCTTCACAATCCAGAATAACGTTTCAAAAATAAAAAGTCTAACATTCGAAACAACTGAGATACAGGGTGTTCTTCGTCAAACGACAGGTATAGTATCTTTCGAACCAATACTCTGATTCGACTGAAATTTTCACCAATCATTCCTCTTCACAATCCACAATAACGTTTCAAAAATGAAAAGTCTAACATTCGAAACAACTGAGATACAGGGTGTTCTTCGTCAAATGACAGGTATAGTATCTTTCGAACCAATGCTCTGATTCGACTGAAATTTTCACCAATCATTCCTCTTGGCAATCCAGAATAACTTTCCAAAAATAAAAAGTCTAACACTCGAAACAACTGAGATACAGGGTGTTCTTCGTCAAATGACAGGTATAGTATCTTTTGAACCAATGCTCTGATTCGACTGAAATTTTCACCAATCATTCCCCTTCACAATCCAGAATAACGTTTCAGAAATAAAAAGTCTAACATTCGAAACAACTGAGATACAGGGTGTTCTTCGTCAAATGACAGGTATAGTATCTTTCGAACCAATACTCTGATTCGACTGAAATTTTCACCAATCATTCCTCTTCACAATCCACAATAAGGTTTCAAAAATGAAAAGTCTAACATTCGAAACAACTGAGATACAGGGTGTTCTTCGTCAAATGACAGGTATAGTATCTTTCGAACCAATGCTCTGATTCGACTGAAATTTTCACCAATCATTCCTCTTCACAATCCAGAATAACGTTCCAAAAATAAAAAGTCTAACTTTCGAAACATTTGAGATACAGGGTGTTCTTCGTCAAATGACAGGTATAGTATCTTTCGAACCAATGCTCTGATTCGACTGAAATTTTCACCAATCATTCCTCTTCACAATCCAGAATAGCGATTCAAAAATAAAAAGTCTAACATCCGAAACAACTGAGATACAGGGTGTTCTTCGTCAAATGACAGGTATAGTATCTTTCGAACCAATGCTCTGATTCGACTGAAATTTTCACCAATCATTCCTCTTCACAATCCAGAATAAAGTTCCAAAAATAAAAAGTCTAACTTTCGAAACAACTGAGATACAGGGTGTTCTTCGTCAAATGACAGGTATAGTATCTTTCGAACCAATGCTCTGATTCGACTGAAATTTTCACCAATCATTCCTCTTCACAATCCAGAATAACGTTCCAAAAATAAAAAGTCTAACTTTCGAAACAACTGAGATACAGGGTGTTCTTCGTCAAATGACAGGTATAGTATCTTTCGAACCAATGCTCTGATTCGACTGAAATTTTCACCAATCATTCCTCTTCACAATCCAGAATAACGATTCAAAAATAAAAAGTCTAACATTCGAAACAACTGAGATACAAGGTGTTCTTCGTCAAATGACAGGTATAGTATCTTTCGAACCAATGCTCTGATTCGACTGAAATTTTCACCAATCATTCCTCTTCACAATCCAGAATAACGATTCAAAAATAAAAAGTCTAACATTCGAAACAACTGAGATACAGGGTGTTCTTCGTCAAATGACAGGTATAGTATCTTTCGAACCAATGCTCTGATTCGACTGAAATTTTCACCAATCATTCCTCTTCACAATCCAGAATAACGTTCCAAAAATAAAAAGTCTAACTTTCGAAACATTTGAGATACAGGGTGTTCTTCGTCAAATGACAGGTATAGTATCTTTCGAACCAATGCTCTGATTCGACTGAAATTTTCACCAATCATTCCTCTTCACAATCCAGAATAACGTTCCAAAAATAAAAAGTCTAACTTTCGAAACAACTGAGATACAGGGTGTTCTTCGTCAAATGACAGGTATAGTATCTTTCGAACCAATGCTCTGATTCGACTGAAATTTTCACCAATCATTCCTCTTCACAATCCAGAATAACGATTCAAAAATAAAAAGTCTAACATTCGAAACAACTGAGATACAGGGTGTTCTTCGTCAAATGACAGGTATAGTATCTTTCGAACCAATGCTCTGATTCGACTGAAATTTTCACCAATCATTCCCCCTCACAATCCAGAATAATGTTCCAAAAATAAAAAGTCTAACATTCGAAACAACTGAGATACAGGGTGTTCTTCGTCAAATGACAGGTATAGTATCTTTCGAACCAATGCTCTGATTCGACTGAAATTTTCACCAATCATTCCTCTTCACAATCCAGAATAACGTTCCAAAAATAAAAAGTCTAACTTTCGAAACAACTGAGATACAGGGTGTTCTTCGACAAATGACAGGTATAGTATCTTTCGAACCAATGCTCTGATTCGACTGAAATTTTCACCAATCGTTCCTCTTCACAATCCGGAATAACGTTTCAAAAATAAAAAGTCTAACGTTCGAAACAACTGAAATACAGGGTGTTCTTCGTCAAATGAGATGTATAGTATCTTTCGAACCAATGCTCTGATTCGACTGAAATTTTCACCAATCATTCCTCTTCACAATCCAGAATAACGTTCCAAAAATAAAAAGTCTAACTTTCGAAACAACTGAGATACAGGGTGTTCTTCGTCAAATGACAGCTATAGTATCTTTCGAACCAATGCTCTGATTCGACTGAAATTTTCATCAATCATTCCTTTTCACAATCCAGAATAACGTTTAAAAAATAAAAAGTCTAACTTTCGAAACAACTGAGATACAGCGTGTTCTTCGTCAAATGACAGGTATAGTATCTTTCGAACCAATGCTCTGATTCGACTGAAAATTTCACCAATCATTCCTCTTCACAATCCAGAATAACGTTCCAAAAATAAAAAGTCTAACTTTCGAAACAACTGAGATACAGGATGTTCTTCGTCAAATGACAGGTATAGTATCTTTCGAACCAATGCTCTGATTCGACTGAAATTTTCACCAATCATTCCTCTTCACAATCCAGAATAACGTTCCAAAAATAAAAAGTCTAACTTTCGAAACAACTGAGATACAGGATGTTCTTCTTCAAATGACAGGTAAAGTATCTTTCGAACCAATGCTCTGATTCGACTGAAATTTTCACCAATCATTCCTCTTCACAATCCAGAATAACGTTTCAAAAATAAAAAGTCTAACATTCGAAACAACTGAGATACAGGGTGTTCTTCTTCAAATGACAGGTAAAGTATCTTTCGAACCAATGCTCTGATTCGACTGAAATTTTCACCAATCGTTCCTCTTCACAATCCAGAATAACGTTTCAAAAATAAAAAGTCTAACGTTCGAAACAACTGAGATACAGGGTGTTCTTCGTCAAATGAGATGTATAGTATCTTTCGAACCAATGCTCTGATTCGACTGAAATTTTCACCAATCGTTCCTCTTCACAATCCAGAATAATGTTTCAAAAATAAAAAGTCTAACATTCGAAACAACTGAGATACAGGGTGTTCTTCGTCAAATGACAGGTATAGTATCTTTCGAACCAATGCTCTGATTCGACTGAAATTTTCACCAATCGTTCCTCTTCACAATCCGGAATAACGTTTCAAAAATAAAAAGTCTAACGTTCGAAACAACTGAAATACAGGGTGTTCTTCGTCAAATGAGATGTATAGTATCTTTCGAACCAATGCTCTGATTCGACTGAAATTTTCACCAATCATTCCTCTTCACAATCCAGAATAACATTTCAAAACTAAAAAGTCTAACATTCGAAACAACTGAGATACAGGGTGTTCTTCGTCAAATGACAGGTATAGTATCTTTCGAACCAATGCTCTGATTCGACTGAAATTTTCACCAATCATTCCTCTTCACAATCCAGAATAACGTTCCAAAAATAAAAAGTCTTACTTTCGAAACAACTGAGATACAGGGTGTTCTTCGTCAAATGACAGGTATAGTATCTTTCGAACCAATGCTCTGATGCGACTGAAATTTTCACCAATCATTCCTCTTCACAATCCAGAATAACGTTCCAAAAATAAAAAGTCTAACTTTCGAAACAACTGAGATACAGGGTGTTCTTCGTCAAATGACAGGTATAGTATCTTTCGAACCAATGCTCTGATTCGACTGAAATTTTCACCCATCATTCCTCTTCACAATCCAGAATAACGTTTCAAAAATAAAAAGTCTAACATTCGAAACAACTGAGATACAGGGTGTTCTTCGTCAAATGACAGGTATAGTATCCTTTGAACCAATGCTCTGATTCGACTGAAATTTTCACCAATCATTCCCCTTCACAATCCAGAATAACGTTTCAAAAATAAAAAGTCCAACATTCGAAACAACTGAGATACAGGGTGTTCTTCGTCAAACGACAGGTATAGTATCTTTCGAACCAATACTCTGATTCGACTGAAATTTTCACCAATCATTCCTCTTCACAATCCACAATAACGTTTCAAAAATGAAAAGTCTAACATTCGAAAAAACTGAGATACAGGGTGTTCTTCGTCAAATGACAGGTATAGTATCTTTTGAACCAATGCTCTGATTCGACTGAAATTTTCACCAATCATACCCCTTCACAATCCAGAATAACGTTTCAGAAATAAAAAGTCTAACATTCGAAACAACTGAGATACAGGGTGTTCTTCGTCAAATGACAGGTATAGTATCTTTCGAACCAATACTCTGATTCGACTGAAATTTTCACCAATCATTCCTCTTCACAATCCACAATAAGGTTTCAAAAATGAAAAGTCTAACATTCGAAACAACTGAGATACAGGGTGTTCTTCGTCAAATGACAGGTATAGTATCTTTCGAACCAATGCTCTGATTCGACTGAAATTTTCACCAATCATTCCTCTTCACAATCCAGAATAACGTTCCAAAAATAAAAAGTCTAACTTTCGAAACATTTGAGATACAGGGTGTTCTTCGTCAAATGACAGGTATAGTATCTTTCGAACCAATGCTCTGATTCGACTGAAATTTTCACCAATCATTCCTCTTCACAATCCAGAATAACGTTTCAAAAATAAAAAGTCTAACTTTCGAAACAACTGAGATACAGGGTGTTCTTCGTCAAATGACAGGTATAGTATCTTTCGAACCAATGCTCTGATTCGACTGAAATTTTCACCAATCATTCCTCTTCACAATCCAGAATAACGATTCAAAAATAAAAAGTCTAACATTCGAAACAACTGAGATACAGGGTGTTCTTCGTCAAATGACAGGTATAGTATCTTTCGAACCAATGCTCTGATTCGACTGAAACTTTCACCAATCATTCCCCCTCACAATCCAGAATAACGTTCCAAAAATAAAAAGTCTAACATTCTAAACAACTGAGATACAGGGTGTTCGTCGTCAAATGACAGGTATAGTATCTTTCGAACCAATGCTCTGATTCGACTGAAATTTTCACCAATCATTCCTCTTCACAATCCAGAATAACGTTCCAATAATAAAAAGTCTAACTTTCGAAACAACTGAGATACAGGGTGTTCTTCGTCAAATGACAGGTATAGTATCTTTCGAACCAATGCTCTGATCCGACTGAAATTTTCACCAATCATTCCTCTTCACAATCCTGAATAACGTTCCAAAAATAAAAAGTCTTACTTTCGAAACAACTGAGATACAGGGTGTTCTTCGTGAAATGACAGATATAGTATCTTTCGAACCAATGCTCTGATTCGACTGAAATTTTCACCAATCATTCCTCTTCACTATCCAGAATAACGTTTCGAAAATAAAAAGTCTAACTTTCGAAACAACTGAGATACAGGGTGTTCTTCGTCAGATGACAGGTATAGTATCTTTCGAACCAATGCTCTGATTCGACTGAAATTTTCACCAATCATTCCTCTTCACAATCCAGAATAACGTTATAAAAATAAAAAGTCTAACTTTCGGAACAACTGAGATACAGGGTGTTCTTCGTCAAATGACAGGTATAGTATCTTTCGAACCAATGCTCTGATTCGACTGAAATTTTCACCAATCATTCCTCTTCACAATCCAGAATGACGTTTCAAAAATAAAAAGTCTAACATTCGAAACAACTGAGATACAGGGTGTTCTTCGTCAAATGACAGGTATAGTATCTTTCGAACCAATGCTCTGATTCGACTGAAATTTTCACCAATCATTCCTCTTCACAATCCAGAATAACGTTCCAAAAATAAAAAGTCTAACATTCGAAACAACTGAGATACAGGGTGTTCTTCGTCAAATGACAGGTATAGTATCTTTCGAACCAATGCTCTGATTCGACTGAAATTTTCACCAATCATTCCTCTTCACAATCCAAAATAACGTTCCAAAAATAAAGAGTCTAACTTTCGAAACAACTGAGATACAGGGTGTTCTTCGTCAAATGACAGATATAGTATCTTTCGAACCAATGCTCTGATTCGACTGAAATTTTCACCAATCATTCCTCTTCACAATCCAGAATAACGTTCCAAAAATAAAAAGTTTAACTTTCGAAACGACTGAGATACAGGGTGTTCTTCGTCAAATGAGTGGTATAGTATCTTTCGAACCAATGCTCTGATTCGACTGAAATTTTCACCAATCATTCCTCTTCACAATCCAGAATAACGTTCCAAAAATAAAAAGTCTAACATTCGAAACAACTGAGATACAGGGTGTTCTTCGTCAAATGACAGGTATAGTATCTTTCGAACCAATGCTCTGATTCGACTGAAATTTTCACCAATCATTCCTCTTCACAATCCAAAATAACGTTCCAAAAATAAAGAGTCTAACTTTCGAAACAACTGAGATACAGGGTGTTCTTCGTCAAATGACAGGTATAGTATCTTTCGAACCAATGCTCTGATTCGACTGAAATTTTCACCAATCATTCCTCTTCACAATCCAGAATAACGTTCCAAAAATAAAAAGTTTAACTTTCGAAACGACTGAGATACAGGGTGTTCTTCGTCAAATGACAGGTATAGTATCTTTCGAACCAATGCTCTGATTCGACTGAAATTTTCACCAATCGTTCCTCTTCACAATCCGGAATAACGTTTCAAAAATAAAAAGTCTAACGTTCGAAACAACTGAAATACAGGGTGTTCTTCGTCAAATGAGATGTATAGTATCTTTCGAACCAATGCTCTGATTCGACTGAAATTTTCACCAATCATTCCTCTTCACAATCCAGAATAATGTTTCAAAAATAAAAAGTCTAACATTCGAAACAACTGAGATACAGGGTGTTCTTCGTCAAATGACAGGTATAGTATCATTCGAACCAATGCTCTGATTCGACTGAAATTTTCACCAATCGTTCCTCTTCGCAATCCGGAATAATGATTCAAAAATAAAAAGTCTAACGTTCGAAACAACTGAGATACAGGGTGTTCTTCGTCAAATGAGATGTATAGTATCTTTCGAACCAATGCTCTGATTCGACTGAAATTTTCACCAATCATTCCTCTTCACAATCCAGAATAACATTTCAAAAATAAAAAGTCTAACATTCGAAACAACTGAGATACAGGGTGTTCTTCGTCAAATGACAGGTATAGTATCTTTCGAACCAATGCTCTGATTCGACTGAAATTTTCACCAATCATTCCTCTTCACAATCCAGAATAACGTTCCAAAAATAAAAAGTCTTACTTTCGAAACAACTGAGATACAGGGTGTTCTTCGTCAAATGACAGGTATAGTATCTTACGAACCAATGCTCTGATTCGACTGAAATTTTCACCAATCATTCCTCTTCACAATCCAGAATAACTTTCCAAAAATAAAAAGTCTAACTTTCGAAACAACTGAGATACAGGGTGTTCTTCGTCAAATGACAGGTATAGTATCTTTCGAACCAATGCTCTGATTCGACTGAAATTTTCACCCATCATTCCTCTTCACAATCCAGAATAACGTTTCAAAAATAAAAAGTCTAACATTCGAAACAACTGAGATACAGGGTGTTCTTCGTCAAATGACAGGTATAGTATCTTTTGAACCAATGCTCTGATTCGACTGAAATTTTCACCAATCATTCCCCTTCACAATCCAGAATAACGTTTCAAAAATAAAAAGTCTAACATTCGAAACAACTGAGATACAGGGTGTTCTTCGTCAAATGACAGGTATAGTATCTTTCGAACCAATACTCTGATTCGACTGAAATTTTCACCAATCATTCCTCTTCACAATCCACAATAACGTTTCAAAAATGAAAAGTCTAACATTCGAAACAACTGAGATACAGGGTGTTCTTCGTCAAATGACAGGTATAGTATCTTTCGAACCAATGCTCTGATTCGACTGAAATTTTCACCAATCATTCCTCTTCACAATCCAGAATAACGTTATAAAAATAAAAAGTCTAACTTTCGGAACAACTGAGATACAGGGTGTTCTTCGTCAAATGACAGGTATAGTATCTTTCGAACCAATGCTCTGATTCGACTGAAATTTTCACCAATCATTCCTCTTCACAATCCAGAATGACGTTTCAAAAATAAAAAGTCTAACATTCGAAACAACTGAGATACAGGGTGTTCTTCGTCAAATGACAGGTATAGTATCTTTCGAACCAATGCTCTGATTCGACTGAAATTTTCACCAATCATTCCTCTTCACAATCCAGAATAACGTTCCAAAAATAAAAAGTCTAACATTCGAAACAACTGAGATACAGGGTGTTCTTCGTCAAATGACAGGTATAGTATCTTTCGAACCAATGCTCTGATTCGACTGAAATTTTCACCAATCATTCCTCTTCACAATCCAAAATAACGTTCCAAAAATAAAGAGTCTAACTTTCGAAACAACTGAGATACAGGGTGTTCTTCGTCAAATGACAGATATAGTATCTTTCGAACCAATGCTCTGATTCGACTGAAATTTTCACCAATCATTCCTCTTCACAATCCAGAATAACGTTCCAAAAATAAAAAGTTTAACTTTCGAAACGACTGAGATACAGGGTGTTCTTCGTCAAATGAGTGGTATAGTATCTTTCGAACCAATGCTCTGATTCGACTGAAATTTTCACCAATCATTCCTCTTCACAATCCAGAATAACGTTCCAAAAATAAAAAGTCTAACATTCGAAACAACTGAGATACAGGGTGTTCTTCGTCAAATGACAGGTATAGTATCTTTCGAACCAATGCTCTGATTCGACTGAAATTTTCACCAATCATTCCTCTTCACAATCCAAAATAACGTTCCAAAAATAAAGAGTCTAACTTTCGAAACAACTGAGATACAGGGTGTTCTTCGTCAAATGACAGGTATAGTATCTTTCGAACCAATGCTCTGATTCGACTGAAATTTTCACCAATCATTCCTCTTCACAATCCAGAATAACGTTCCAAAAATAAAAAGTTTAACTTTCGAAACGACTGAGATACAGGGTGTTCTTCGTCAAATGACAGGTATAGTATCTTTCGAACCAATGCTCTGATTCGACTGAAATTTTCACCAATCGTTCCTCTTCACAATCCGGAATAACGTTTCAAAAATAAAAAGTCTAACGTTCGAAACAACTGAAATACAGGGTGTTCTTCGTCAAATGAGATGTATAGTATCTTTCGAACCAATGCTCTGATTCGACTGAAATTTTCACCAATCATTCCTCTTCACAATCCAGAATAATGTTTCAAAAATAAAAAGTCTAACATTCGAAACAACTGAGATACAGGGTGTTCTTCGTCAAATGACAGGTATAGTATCATTCGAACCAATGCTCTGATTCGACTGAAATTTTCACCAATCGTTCCTCTTCGCAATCCGGAATAACGATTCAAAAATAAAAAGTCTAACGTTCGAAACAACTGAGATACAGGGTGTTCTTCGTCAAATGAGATGTATAGTATCTTTCGAACCAATGCTCTGATTCGACTGAAATTTTCACCAATCATTCCTCTTCACAATCCAGAATAACATTTCAAAAATAAAAAGTCTAACATTCGAAACAACTGAGATACAGGGTGTTCTTCGTCAAATGACAGGTATAGTATCTTTCGAACCAATGCTCTGATTCGACTGAAATTTTCACCAATCATTCCTCTTCACAATCCAGAATAACGTTCCAAAAATAAAAAGTCTTACTTTCGAAACAACTGAGATACAGGGTGTTCTTCGTCAAATGACAGGTATAGTATCTTACGAACCAATGCTCTGATTCGACTGAAATTTTCACCAATCATTCCTCTTCACAATCCAGAATAACTTTCCAAAAATAAAAAGTCTAACTTTCGAAACAACTGAGATACAGGGTGTTCTTCGTCAAATGACAGGTATAGTATCTTTCGAACCAATGCTCTGATTCGACTGAAATTTTCACCCATCATTCCTCTTCACAATCCAGAATAACGTTTCAAAAATAAAAAGTCTAACATTCGAAACAACTGAGATACAGGGTGTTCTTCGTCAAATGACAGGTATAGTATCTTTTGAACCAATGCTCTGATTCGACTGAAATTTTCACCAATCATTCCCCTTCACAATCCAGAATAACGTTTCAAAAATAAAAAGTCTAACATTCGAAACAACTGAGATACAGGGTGTTCTTCGTCAAATGACAGGTATAGTATCTTTCGAACCAATACTCTGATTCGACTGAAATTTTCACCAATCATTCCTCTTCACAATCCACAATAACGTTTCAAAAATGAAAAGTCTAACATTCGAAACAACTGAGATACAGGGTGTTCTTCGTCAAATGACAGGTATAGTATCTTTCGAACCAATGCTCTGATTCGACTGAAATTTTCACCAATCATTCCTCTTGGCAATCCAGAATAACGTTCCAAAAATAAAAAGTCTAACACTCGAAACAACTGAGATACAGGGTGTTCTTCGTCAAATGACAGGTATAGTATCTTTTGAACCAATGCTCTGATTCGACTGAAATTTTCACCAATCATTCCCCTTCACAATCCAGAATAACGTTTCAGAAATAAAAAGTCTAACATTCGAAACAACTGAGATACAGGGTGTTCTTCGTCAAATGACAGGTATAGTATCTTTCGAACCAATACTCTGATTCGACTGAAATTTTCACCAATCATTCCTCTTCACAATCCACAATAAGGTTTCAAAAATGAAAAGTCTAACATTCGAAACAACTGAGATACAGGGTGTTCTTCGTCAAATGACAGGTATAGTATCTTTCGAACCAATGCTCTGATTCGACTGAAATTTTCACCAATCATTCCTCTTCACAATCCAGAATAACGTTCCAAAAATAAAAAGTCTAACTTTCGAAACATTTGAGATACAGGGTGTTCTTCGTCAAATGACAGGTATAGTATCTTTCGAACCAATGCTCTGATTCGACTGAAATTTTCACCAATCATTCCTCTTCACAATCCAGAATA
This sequence comes from Myrrha octodecimguttata, assembly GCA_958510865.1. Taxonomy (NCBI): domain Eukaryota; kingdom Metazoa; phylum Arthropoda; class Insecta; order Coleoptera; family Coccinellidae; genus Myrrha; species Myrrha octodecimguttata. The sequence goes on from OY294060.1 coordinate 21,424,937, forward strand.
GCGATTCAAAAATAAAAAGTCTAGCATCCGAAACAACTGAGATACAGGGTGTTCTTCGTCAAATGACAGGTATAGTATCTTTCGAACCAATGCTCTGATTCGACTGAAATTTTCACCAATCATTCCTCTTCACAATCCAGAATAAAGTTCCAAAAATAAAAAGTCTAACTTTCGAAACAACTGAGATACAGGGTGTTCTTCGTCAAATGACAGGTATAGTATCTTTCGAACCAATGCTCTGATTCGACTGAAATTTTCACCAATCATTCCTCTTCACAATCCAGAATAACGTTCCAAAAATAAAAAGTCTAACTTTCGAAACAACTGAGATACAGGGTGTTCTTCGTCAAATGACAGGTATAGTATCTTTCGAACCAATGCTCTGATTCGACTGAAATTTTCACCAATCATTCCTCTTCACAATCCAGAATAACGATTCAAAAATAAAAAGTCTAACATTCGAAACAACTGAGATACAGGGTGTTCTTCGTCAAATGACATGTATAGTATCTTTCGAACCAATGCTCTGATTCGACTGAAATTTTCACCAATCATTCCTCTTCACAATCCAGAATAACGATTCAAAAATAAAAAGTCTAACATTCGAAACAACTGAGATACAGGGTGTTCTTCGTCAAATGACAGGTATAGTATCTTTCGAACCAATGCTCTGATTCGACTGAAATTTTCACCAATCATTCCTCTTCACAATCCAGAATAACGTTCCAAAAATAAAAAGTCTAACTTTCGAAACATTTGAGATACAGGGTGTTCTTCGTCAAATGACAGGTATAGTATCTTTCGAACCAATGCTCTGATTCGACTGAAATTTTCACCAATCATTCCTCTTCACAATCCAGAATAACGTTCCAAAAATAAAAAGTCTAACTTTCGAAACAACTGAGATACAGGGTGTTCTTCGTCAAATGACAGGTATAGTATCTTTCGAACCAATGCTCTGATTCGACTGAAATTTTCACCAATCATTCCCCTTCACAATCCAGAATAACGATTCAAAAATAAAAAGTCTAACATTCGAAACAACTGAGATACAGGGTGTTCTTCGTCAAATGAGAGGTATAGTATCTTTCGAACCAATGCTCTGATTCGACTGAAATTTTCACCAATCATTCCCCCTCACAATCCAGAATAACGTTCCAAAAATAAAAAGTCTAACATTCGAAACAACTGAGATACAGGGTGTTCTTCGTCAAATGACAGGTATAGTATCTTTCGAACCAATGCTCTGATTCGACTGAAATTTTCACCAATCATTCCTCTTCACAATCCAGAATAACGTTCCAAAACTAAAAAGTCTAACTTTCGAAACAACTGAGATACAGGGTGTTCTTCGACAAATGACAGGTATAGTATCTTTCGAACCAATGCTTTGATTCGACTGAAATTTTCACCAATCATTCCTCTTCACAATCCAGAATAACGTTTCAAAAATAAAAAGTCTAACTTTCGAAACAACTGAGATACAGGGTGTTCTTCGTCAAATGACAGGTATAGTATCTTTCGAACCAATGCTCTGATTCGACTGAAATTTTTACTAATCATTCCTCTTCACAATCCAGAATAACGTTTCAAAAATAGAAAGTCTTACTTTCGAAACAACTGAGATACAGGGTGTTCTTCTTCAAATGACAGGTATAGTATCTTTCGAACCAATGCTCTGATTCGACTCAAATTTTCACCAATCATTCCTCTTCACAGTCCAGAATAACGTTCCAAAAATAAAAAGTCTAACTTTCGAAACAACTGAGATACAGGGTGTTCTTCGTCAAATGACAGCTATAGTATCTTTCGAACCAATGCTCTGATTCGACTGAAATTTTCATCAATCATTCCTTTTCACAATCCAGAATAACGTTTCAAAAATAAAAAGTCTAACTTTCGAAACAACTGAGATACAGCGTGTTCTTCGTCAAATGACAGGTATAGTATCTTTCGAACCAATGCTCTGATTCGACTGAAAGTTTCACCAATCATTCCTCTTCACAATCCAAAGTAACGTTCCAAAAATAAAGAGTCTAACTTTCGAAACAACTGAGATACAGGGTGTTCTTCGTCAAATGACAGGTATAGTATCTTTCGAACCAATGCTCTGATTCGACTGAAATTTTCACCAATCATTCCTCTTCACAATCCAGAATAACGTTCCAAAAATAAAAAGTCTAACTTTCGAAACAACTGAGATACAGGGTGTTCTTCGTCAAATGACAGGTATAGTATCTTTCGAACCAATGCTCTGATTCGACTGAAATTTTTACTAATCATTCCTCTTCACAATCCAGAATAACGTTTCAAAAATAGAAAGTCTTACTTTCGAAACAACTGAGATACAGGGTGTTCTTCTTCAAATGACAGGTATAGTATCTTTCGAACCAATGCTCTGATTCGACTCAAATTTTCACCAATCATTCCTCTTCACAGTCCAGAATAACGTTCCAAAAATAAAAAGTCTAACTTTCGAAACAACTGAGATACAGGGTGTTCTTCGTCAAATGACAGCTATAGTATCTTTCGAACCAATGCTCTGATTCGACTGAAATTTTCATCAATCATTCCTTTTCACAATCCAGAATAACGTTTCAAAAATAAAAAGTCTAACTTTCGAAACAACTGAGATACAGCGTGTTCTTCGTCAAATGACAGGTATAGTATCTTTCGAACCAATGCTCTGATTCGACTGAAAGTTTCACCAATCATTCCTCTTCACAATCCAAAGTAACGTTCCAAAAATAAAGAGTCTAACTTTCGAAACAACTGAGATACAGGGTGTTCTTCGTCAAATGACAGGTATAGTATCTTTCGAACCAATGCTCTGATTCGACTGAAATTTTCACCAATCATTCCTCTTCACAATCCAGAATAACGTTTCAAAAATAAAAAGTCTAACATTCGAAACAACTGAGATACAGGGTGTTCTTCTTCAAATGACAGGTAAAGTATCTTTCGAACCAATGCTCTGATTCGACTGAAATTTTCACCAATCGTTCCTCTTCACAATCCAGAATAACGTTTCAAAAATAAAAAGTCTAACGTTCGAAACAACTGAGATACAGGGTGTTCTTCGTCAAATGAGATGTATAGTATCTTTCGAACCAATGCTCTGATTCGACTGAAATTTTCACCAATCGTTCCTCTTCACAATCCAGAATAATATTTCAAAAATAAAAAGTCTAACATTCGAAACAACTGAGATACAGGGTGTTTTTCGTCAAATGACAGGTATAGTATCTTTCGAACCAATGCTCTGATTCGACTGAAATTTTCACCAATCGTTCCTCTTCACAATCCGGAATAACGTTTCAAAAATAAAAAGTCTAACGTTCGAAACAACTGAAATACAGGGTGTTCTTCGTCAAATGAGATGTATAGTATCTTTCGAACCAATGCTCTGATTCGACTGAAATTTTCACCAATCATTCCTCTTCACAATCCAGAATAATGTTTCAAAAATAAAAAGTCTAACATTCGAAACAACTGAGATACAGGGTGTTCTTCGTCAAATGACAGGTATAGTATCTTTCGAACCAATGCTCTGATTCGACTGAAATTTTCACCAATCGTTCCTCTTCGCAATCCGGAATAACGATTCAAAAATAAAAAGTCTAACGTTCGAAACAACTGAGATACAGGGTGTTCTTCGTCAAATGACAGGTATAGTATCTTTCGAACCAATGCTCTGATTCGACTGAAATTTTCACCCATCATTCCTCTTCACAATCCAGAATAACGTTTCAAAAATAAAAAGTCTAACATTCGAAACAACTGAGATACAGGGTGTTCTTCGTCAAATGACAGGTATAGTATCTTTTGAACCAATGCTCTGATTCGACTGAAATTTTCACCAATCATTCCCCTTCACAATCCAGAATAACGTTTCAAAAATAAAAAGTCTAACATTCGAAACAACTGAGATACAGGGTGTTCTTCGTCAAATGACAGGTATAGTATCTTTCGAACCAATACTCTGATTCGACTGAAATTTTCACCAATCATTCCTCTTCACAATCCACAATAACGTTTCAAAAATGAAAAGTCTAACATTCGAAACAACTGAGATACAGGGTGTTCTTCGTCAAATGACAGGTATAGTATCTTTCGAACCAATGCTCTGATTCGACTGAAATTTTCACCAATTATTCCTCTTCACAATCCAGAATAACGTTCCAAAAATAAAAAGTCTAACTTTCGAAACATTTGAGATACAGGGTGTTCTTCGTCAAATGACAGGTATAGTATCTTTCGAACCAATGCTCTGATTCGACTGAAATTTTCACCAATCATTCCTCTTCACAATCCAGAATAGCGATTCAAAAATAAAAAGTCTAGCATCCGAAACAACTGAGATACAGGGTGTTCTTCGTCAAATGACAGCTATAGTATCTTTTGAACCAATGCTCTGATTCGACTGAAATTTTCACCAATCATTCCCCTTCACAATCCAGAATAACGTTTCAGAAATAAAAAGTCTAACATTCGAAACAACTGAGATACAGGGTGTTCTTCGTCAAATGACAGGTATAGTATCTTTCGAACCAATACTCTGATTCGACTGAAATTTTCACCAATCATTCCTCTTCACAATCCACAATAAGGTTTCAAAAATGAAAAGTCTAACATTCGAAACAACTGAGATACAGGGTGTTCTTCGTCAAATGACAGGTATAGTATCTTTCGAACCAATGCTCTGATTCGACTGAAATTTTCACCAATCATTCCTCTTCACAATCCAGAATAACGTTCCAAAAATAAAAAGTCTAACTTTCGAAACATTTGAGATACAGGGTGTTCTTCGTCAAATGACAGGTATAGTATCTTTCGAACCAATGCTCTGATTCGACTGAAATTTTCACCAATCATTCCTCTTCACAATCCAGAATAGCGATTCAAAAATAAAAATTCTAGCATCCGAAACAACTGAGATACAGGGTGTTCTTCGTCAAAAGACAGGTATAGTATCTTTCGAACCAATGCTCTGATTCGACTGAAATTTTCACCAATCATTCCTCTTCACAATCCAGAATGAAGTTCCAAAAATAAAAAGTCTAACTTTCGAAACAACTGAGATACAGGGTGTTCTTCGTCAAATGACAGGTATAGTATCTTTCGAACCAATGCTCTGATTCGACTGAAATTTTCACCAATCATTCCTCTTCACAATCCAGAATAACGTTCCAAAAATAAAAAGTCTAACTTTCGAAACAACTGAGATACAGGGTGTTCTTCGTCAAATGACAGGTATAGTATCTTTCGAACCAATGCTCTGATTCGACTGAAATTTTCACCAATCATTCCTCTTCACAATCCAGAATAACGATTCAAAAATAAAAAGTCTAACATTCGAAACAACTGAGATACAGGGTGTTCTTCGTCAAATGACATGTATAGTATCTTTCGAACCAATGCTCTGATTCGACTGAAATTTTCACCAATCATTCCTCTTCACAATCCAGAATAACGATTCAAAAATAAAAAGTCTAACATTCGAAACAACTGAGATACAGGGTGTTCTTCGTCAAATGACAGGTATAGTATCTTTCGAACCAATGCTCTGATTCGACTGAAATTTTCACCAATCATTCCTCTTCACAATCCAGAATAAAGTTCCAAAAATAAAAAGTCTAACTTTCGAAACAACTGAGATACAGGGTGTTCTTCGTCAAATGACAGGTATAGTATCTTTCGAACCAATGCTCTGATTCGACTGAAATTTTCACCAATCATTCCTCTTCACAATCCAGAATAACGTTCCAAAAATAAAAAGTCTAACTTTCGAAACAACTGAGATACAGGGTGTTCTTCGTCAAATGACAGGTATAGTATCTTTCGAACCAATGCTCTGATTCGACTGAAATTTTCACCAATCATTCCTCTTCACAATCCAGAATAACGATTCAAAAATAAAAAGTCTAACATTCGAAACAACTGAGATACAGGGTGTTCTTCGTCAAATGACATGTATAGTATCTTTCGAACCAATGCTCTGATTCGACTGAAATTTTCACCAATCATTCCTCTTCACAATCCAGAATAACGATTCAAAAATAAAAAGTCTAACATTCGAAACAACTGAGATACAGGGTGTTCTTCGTCAAATGACATGTATAGTATCTTTCGAACCAATGCTCTGATTCGACTGAAATTTTCACCAATCATTCCTCTTCACAATCCAGAATAACGATTCAAAAATAAAAAGTCTAACATTCGAAACAACTGAGATACAGGGTGTTCTTCGTCAAATGACAGGTATAGTATCTTTCGAACCAATGCTCTGATTCGACTGAAATTTTCACCAATCATTCCTCTTCACAATCCAGAATAACGTTCCAAAAATAAAAAGTCTAACTTTCGAAACATTTGAGATACAGGGTGTTCTTCGTCAAATGACAGGTATAGTATCTTTCGAACCAATGCTCTGATTCGACTGAAATTTTCACCAATCATTCCTCTTCACAATCCAGAATAACGTTCCAAAAATAAAAAGTCTAACTTTCGAAACAACTGAGATACAGGGTGTTCTTCGTCAAATGACAGGTATAGTATCTTTCGAACCAATGCTCTGATTCGACTGAAATTTTCACCAATCATTCCCCTTCACAATCCAGAATAACGATTCAAAAATAAAAAGTCTAACATTCGAAACAACTGAGATACAGGGTGTTCTTCGTCAAATGAGAGGTATAGTATCTTTCGAACCAATGCTCTGATTCGACTGAAATTTTCACCAATCATTCCCCCTCACAATCCAGAATAATGTTCCAAAAATAAAAAGTCTAACATTCGAAACAACTGAGATACAGGGTGTTCTTCGTCAAATGACAGGTATAGTATCTTTCGAACCAATGCTCTGATTCGACTGAAATTTTCACCAATCATTCCTCTTCACAATCCAGAATAACGTTCCAAAACTAAAAAGTCTAACTTTCGAAACAACTGAGATACAGGGTGTTCTTCGACAAATGACAGGTATAGTATCTTTCGAACCAATGCTTTGATTCGACTGAAATTTTCACCAATCATTCCTCTTCACAATCCAGAATAACGTTTCAAAAATAAAAAGTCTAACTTTCGAAACAACTGAGATACAGGGTGTTCTTCGTCAAATGACAGGTATAGTATCTTTCGAACCAATGCTCTGATTCGACTGAAATTTTTACTAATCATTCCTCTTCACAATCCAGAATAACGTTTCAAAAATAGAAAGTCTTACTTTCGAAACAACTGAGATACAGGGTGTTCTTCTTCAAATGACAGGTATAGTATCTTTCGAACCAATGCTCTGATTCGACTCAAATTTTCACCAATCATTCCTCTTCACAGTCCAGAATAACGTTCCAAAAATAAAAAGTCTAACTTTCGAAACAACTGAGATACAGGGTGTTCTTCGTCAAATGACAGCTATAGTATCTTTCGAACCAATGCTCTGATTCGACTGAAATTTTCATCAATCATTCCTTTTCACAATCCAGAATAACGTTTCAAAAATAAAAAGTCTAACTTTCGAAACAACTGAGATACAGCGTGTTCTTCGTCAAATGACAGGTATAGTATCTTTCGAACCAATGCTCTGATTCGACTGAAAGTTTCACCAATCATTCCTCTTCACAATCCAAAATAACGTTCCAAAAATAAAGAGTCTAACTTTCGAAACAACTGAGATACAGGGTGTTCTTCGTCAAATGACAGGTATAGTATCTTTCGAACCAATGCTCTGATTCGACTGAAATTTTCACCAATCATTCCTCTTCACAATCCAGAATAACGTTTCAAAAATAAAAAGTCTAACATTCGAAACAACTGAGATACAGGGTGTTCTTCTTCAAATGACAGGTAAAGTATCTTTCGAACCAATGCTCTGATTCGACTGAAATTTTCACCAATCGTTCCTCTTCACAATCCAGAATAACGTTTCAAAAATAAAAAGTCTAACGTTCGAAACAACTGAGATACAGGGTGTTCTTCGTCAAATGAGATGTATAGTATCTTTCGAACCAATGCTCTGATTCGACTGAAATTTTCACCAATCGTTCCTCTTCACAATCCAGAATAATATTTCAAAAATAAAAAGTCTAACATTCGAAACAACTGAGATACAGGGTGTTCTTCGTCAAATGACAGGTATAGTATCTTTCGAACCAATGCTCTGATTCGACTGAAATTTTCACCAATCGTTCCTCTTCACAATCCGGAATAACGTTTCAAAAACAAAAAGTCTAACGTTCGAAACAACTGAAATACAGGGTGTTCTTCGTCAAATGAGATGTATAGTATCTTTCGAACCAATGCTCTGATTCGACTGAAATTTTCACCAATCATTCCTCTTCACAATCCAGAATAATGTTTCAAAAATAAAAAGTCTAACATTCGAAACAACTGAGATACAGGGTGTTCTTCGTCAAATGACAGGTATAGTATCTTTCGAACCAATGCTCTGATTCGACTGAAATTTTCACCAATCGTTCCTCTTCGCAATCCGGAATAACGATTCAAAAATAAAAAGTCTAACGTTCGAAACAACTGAGATACAGGGTGTTCTTCGTCAAATGACAGGTATAGTATCTTTCGAACCAATGCTCTGATTCGACTGAAATTTTCACCCATCATTCCTCTTCACAATCCAGAATAACGTTTCAAAAATAAAAAGTCTAACATTCGAAACAACTGAGATACAGGGTGTTCTTCGTCAAATGACAGGTATAGTATCTTTTGAACCAATGCTCTGATTCGACTGAAATTTTCACCAATCATTCCTCTTCACAATCCACAATAACGTTTCAAAAATGAAAAGTCTAACATTCGAAACAACTGAGATACAGGGTGTTCTTCGTCAAATGACAGGTATAGTATCTTTCGAACCAATGCTCTGATTCGACTGAAATTTTCACCAATCATTCCTCTTGGCAATCCAGAATAACGTTCCAAATATAAAAAGTCTAACACTCGAAACAACTGAGATACAGGGTGTTCTTCGTCAAATGACAGGTATAGTATCTTTTGAACCAATGCTCTGATTCGACTGAAATTTTCACCAATCATTCCCCTTCACAATCCAGAATAACGTTTCAGAAATAAAAAGTCTAACATTCGAAACAACTGAGATACAGGGTGTTCTTCGTCAAATGACAGGTATAGTATCTTTCGAACCAATACTCTGATTCGACTGAAATTTTCACCAATCATTCCTCTTCACAATCCACAATAAGGTTTCAAACTGAAAAGTCTAACATTCGAAACAACTGAGATACAGGGTGTTCTTCGTCAAATGACAGGTATAGTATCTTTCGAACCAATGCTCTGATTCGACTGAAATTTTCACCAATCATTCCTCTTCACAATCCAGAATAACGTTCCAAAAATAAAAAGTCTAACTTTCGAAACATTTGAGATACAGGGTGTTCTTCGTCAAATGACAGGTATAGTATCTTTCGAACCAATGCTCTGATTCGACTGAAATTTTCACCAATCATTCCTCTTCACAATCCAGAATAGCGATTCAAAAATAAAAAGTCTAGCATCCGAAACAACTGAGATACAGGGTGTTCTTCGTCAAATGACAGGTATAGTATCTTTCGAACCAATGCTCTGATTCGACTGAAATTTTCACCAATCATTCCTCTTCACAATCCAGAATAAAGTTCCAAAAATAAAAAGTCTAACTTTCGAAACAACTGAGATACAGGGTGTTCTTCGTCAAATGACAGGTATAGTATCTTTCGAACCAATGCTCTGATTCGACTGAAATTTTCACCAATCATTCCTCTTCACAATCCAGAATAACGTTCCAAAAATAAAAAGTCTAACTTTCGAAACAACTGAGATACAGGGTGTTCTTCGTCAAATGACAGGTATAGTATCTTTCGAACCAATGCTCTGATTCGACTGAAATTTTCACCAATCATTCCTCTTCACAATCCAGAATAACGATTCAAAAATAAAAAGTCTAACATTCGAAACAACTGAGATACAGGGTGTTCTTCGTCAAATGACATGTATAGTATCTTTCGAACCAATGCTCTGATTCGACTGAAATTTTCACCAATCATTCCTCTTCACAATCCAGAATAACGATTCAAAAATAAAAAGTCTAACATTCGAAACAACTGAGATACAGGGTGTTCTTCGTCAAATGACAGGTATAGTATCTTTCGAACCAATGCTCTGATTCGACTGAAATTTTCACCAATCATTCCTCTTCACAATCCAGAATAACGTTCCAAAAATAAAAAGTCTAACTTTCGAAACATTTGAGATACAGGGTGTTCTTCGTCAAATGACAGGTATAGTATCTTTCGAACCAATGCTCTGATTCGACTGAAATTTTCACCAATCATTCCTCTTCACAATCCAGAATAACGTTCCAAAAATAAAAAGTCTAACTTTCGAAACAACTGAGATACAGGGTGTTCTTCGTCAAATGACAGGTATAGTATCTTTCGAACCAATGCTCTGATTCGACTGAAATTTTCACCAATCATTCCCCTTCACAATCCAGAATAACGATTCAAAAATAAAAAGTCTAACATTCGAAACAACTGAGATACAGGGTGTTCTTCGTCAAATGAGAGGTATAGTATCTTTCGAACCAATGCTCTGATTCGACTGAAATTTTCACCAATCATTCCCCCTCACAATCCAGAATAATGTTCCAAAAATAAAAAGTCTAACATTCGAAACAACTGAGATACAGGGTGTTCTTCGTCAAATGACAGGTATAGTATCTTTCGAACCAATGCTCTGATTCGACTGAAATTTTCACCAATCATTCCTCTTCACAATCCAGAATAACGTTCCAAAACTAAAAAGTCTAACTTTCGAAACAACTGAGATACAGGGTGTTCTTCGACAAATGACAGGTATAGTATCTTTCGAACCAATGCTTTGATTCGACTGAAATTTTCACCAATCATTCCTCTTCACAATCCAGAATAACGTTTCAAAAATAAAAAGTCTAACTTTCGAAACAACTGAGATACAGGGTGTTCTTCGTCAAATGACAGGTATAGTATCTTTCGAACCAATGCTCTGATTCGACTGAAATTTTTACTAATCATTCCTCTTCACAATCCAGAATAACGTTTCAAAAATAGAAAGTCTTACTTTCGAAACAACTGAGATACAGGGTGTTCTTCTTCAAATGACAGGTATAGTATCTTTCGAACCAATGCTCTGATTCGACTCAAATTTTCACCAATCATTCCTCTTCACAGTCCAGAATAACGTTCCAAAAATAAAAAGTCTAACTTTCGAAACAACTGAGATACAGGGTGTTCTTCGTCAAATGACAGCTATAGTATCTTTCGAACCAATGCTCTGATTCGACTGAAATTTTCATCAATCATTCCTTTTCACAATCCAGAATAACGTTTCAAAAATAAAAAGTCTAACTTTCGAAACAACTGAGATACAGCGTGTTCTTCGTCAAATGACAGGTATAGTATCTTTCGAACCAATGCTCTGATTCGACTGAAAGTTTCACCAATCATTCCTCTTCACAATCCAAAATAACGTTCCAAAAATAAAGAGTCTAACTTTCGAAACAACTGAGATACAGGGTGTTCTTCGTCAAATGACAGGTATAGTATCTTTCGAACCAATGCTCTGATTCGACTGAAATTTTCACCAATCATTCCTCTTCACAATCCAGAATAACGTTTCAAAAATAAAAAGTCTAACATTCGAAACAACTGAGATACAGGGTGTTCTTCTTCAAATGACAGGTAAAGTATCTTTCGAACCGATGCTCTGATTCGACTGAAATTTTCACCAATCGTTCCTCTTCACAATCCAGAATAACGTTTCAAAAATAAAAAGTCTAACGTTCGAAACAACTGAGATACAGGGTGTTCTTCGTCAAATGAGATGTATAGTATCTTTCGAACCAATGCTCTGATTCGACTGAAATTTTCACCAATCGTTCCTCTTCACAATCCAGAATAATATTTCAAAAATAAAAAGTCTAACATTCGAAACAACTGAGATACAGGGTGTTCTTCGTCAAATGACAGGTATAGTATCTTTCGAACCAATGCTCTGATTCGACTGAAATTTTCACCAATCGTTCCTCTTCACAATCCGGACTAACATTTCAAAAATAAAAAGTCTAACGTTCGAAACAACTGAAATACAGGGTGTTCTTCGTCAAATGAGATGTATAGTATCTTTCGAACCAATGCTCTGATTCGACTGAAATTTTCACCAATCATTCCTCTTCACAATCCAGAATAATGTTTCAAAAATAAAAAGTCTAACATTCGAAACAACTGAGATACAGGGTGTTCTTCGTCAAATGACAGGTATAGTATCTTTCGAACCAATGCTCTGATTCGACTGAAATTTTCACCAATCGTTCCTCTTCGCAATCCGGAATAACGATTCAAAAATAAAAAGTCTAACGTTCGAAACAACTGAGATACAGGGTGTTCTTCGTCAAATTAGATGTATAGTATCTTTCGAACCAATGCTCTGATTCGACTGAAATTTTCACCAATCATTCCTCTTCACAATCCAGAATAACATTTCAAAAATAAAAAGTCTAACATTCGAAACAACGGAAATACAGGGTGTTCTTCGTCAAATGACAGGTATAGTATCTTTCGAACCAATGCTCTGATTCGACTGAAATTTTCACCAATCATTCCTCTTCACAATCCAGAATAACGTTCCAAAAATAAAAAGTCTTACTTTCGAAACAACTGAGATACAGGGTGTTCTTCGTCAAATGACAGGTATAGTATCTTTCGAACCAATGCTCTGATTCGACTGAAATTTTCACCAATCATTCCTCTTCACAATCCAGAATAACGTTCCAAAAATAAAAAGTCTAACTTTCGAAACAACTGAGATACAGGGTGTTCTTCGTCAAATGACAGGTATAGTATCTTTCGATCCAATGCTCTGATTCGACTGAAATTTTCACCCATCATCCCTCTTCACAATCCAGAATAACGTTTCAAAAATAAAAAGTCTAACATTCGAAACAACTGAGATACAGGGTGTTCTTCGTCAAATGACAGGTATAGTATCTTTTGAACCAATGCTCTAATTCGACTGAAATTTTCACCAATCATTCCCCTTCACAATCCAGAATAACGTTTCAAAAATAAAAAGTCTAACATTCGAAACAACTGAGATACAGGGTGTTCTTCGTCAAACGACAGGTATAGTATCTTTCGAACCAATACTCTGATTCGACTGAAATTTTCACCAATCATTCCTCTTCACAATCCACAATAACGTTTCAAAAATGAAAAGTCTAACATTCGAAACAACTGAGATACAGGGTGTTCTTCGTCAAATGACAGGTATAGTATCTTTCGAACCAATGCTCTGATTCGACTGAAATTTTCACCAATCATTCCTCTTGGCAATCCAGAATAACGTTCCAAAAATAAAAAGTCTAACACTCGAAACAACTGAGATACAGGGTGTTCTTCGTCAAATGACAGGTATAGTATCTTTTGAACCAATGCTCTGATTCGACTGAAATTTTCACCAATCATTCCCCTTCACAATCCAGAATAACGTTTCAGAAATAAAAAGTCTAACATTCGAAACAACTGAGATACAGGGTGTTCTTCGTCAAATGACAGGTATAGTATCTTTCGAACCAATACTCTGATTCGACTGAAATTTTCACCAATCATTCCTCTTCACAATCCACAATAAGGTTTCAAAAATGAAAAGTCTAACATTCGAAACAACTGAGATACAGGGTGTTCTTCGTCAAATGACAGGTATAGTATCTTTCGAACCAATGCTCTGATTCGACTGAAATTTTCACCAATCATTCCTCTTCACAATCCAGAATAACGTTCCAAAAATAAAAAGTCTAACTTTCGAAACATTTGAGATACAGGGTGTTCTTCGTCAAATGACAGGTATAGTATCTTTCGAACCAATGCTCTGATTCGACTGAAATTTTCACCAATCATTCCTCTTCACAATCCAGAATAACGTTCCAAAAATAAAAAGTCTAACTTTCGAAACAACTGAGATACAGGGTGTTCTTCGTCAAATGACAGGTATAGTATCTTTCGAACCAATGCTCTGATTCGACTGAAATTTTCACCAATCATTCCTCTTCACAATCCAGAATAACGATTCAAAAATAAAAAGTCTAACATTCGAAACAACTGAGATACAGGGTGTTCTTCGTCAAATGACAGGTATAGTATCTTTCGAACCAATGCTCTGATTCGACTGAAATTTTCACCAATCATTCCCCCTCACAATCCAGAATAACGTTCCAAAAATAAAAAGTCTAACATTCTAAACAACTGAGATACAGGGTGTTCGTCGTCAAATGACAGGTATAGTATCTTTCGAACCAATGCTCTGATTCGACTGAAATTTTCACCAATCATTCCTCTTCACAATCCAGAATAACGTTCCAATTATAAAAAGTCTAACTTTCGAAACAACTGAGATACAGGGTGTTCTTCGTCAAATGACAGGTATAGTATCTTTCGAACCAATGTTCTGATCCGACTGAAATTTTCACCAATCATTCCTCTTCACAATCCAGAATAACGTTCCAAAAATAAAAAGTCTTACTTTCGAAACAACTGAGATACAGGGTGTTCTTCGTCAAATGACAGATATAGTATCTTTCGAACCAATGCTCTGATTCGACTGAAATTTTCACCAATCATTCCTCTTCACTATCCAGAATAACGTTCCAAAAATAAAAAGTTTAACTTTCGAAACAACTGAGATACAGGGTGTTCTTCATCAGATGACAGGTATAGTATCTCTCGAACCAATGCTCTGATTCGACTGAAATTTTCACCAATCATTCCTCTTCACAATCCAGAATAACGTTATAAAAATAAAAAGTCTAACTTTCGGAACAACTGAGATACAGGGTGTTCTTCGTCAAATGACAGGTATAGTATCTTTCGAACCAAAGCTCTGATTCGACTGAAATTTTCACCAATCATTCCTCATCACAATCCAGAATAATGTTTCAAAAATAAAAAGTCTAACATTCGAAACAATTGAGATACAGGGTGTTCTTCGTCAAATGACAGGTATAGTATCTTTCGAACCAATGCTCTGATTCGACTGAAATTTTCACCAATCATTCCTCTTCACAATCCAGAATGACGATTCAAAAATAAAAAGTCTAACATTCGAAACAACTGAGATACAGGGTGTTCTTCGTCAAATGACAGGTATGGTATCTTTCGAACCAATGCTCTGATTCGACTGAAATTTTCACCAATCATTCCTCTTCACAATCCAGAATAACGTTCCAAAAATAAAAAGTCTAACTTTCGAAACAACTGAGATACAGGGTGTTCTTCGTCAAATGACAGGTATAGTATCTTTCGAACCAATGCTCTGATTCGACTGAAATTTTCACCAATCATTCCTCTTCACAATCCAGAATAACGTTCCAAAAATAAAAAGTTTAACTTTCGAAACGACTGAGATACAGGGTGTTCTTCGTCAAATGACAGGTATAGTATCTTTCGAACCAATGCTCTGATTCGACTGAAATTTTCACCAATCATTCCTCTTCACAATCCAGAATAACGTTCCAAAAATAAAAAGTCTAACATTCGAAACAACTGAGATACAGGGTGTTCTTCGTCAAATGACAGGTATAGTATCTTTCGAACCAATGCTCTGATTCGACTGAAATTTTCACCAATCATTCCTCTTCACAATCCAAAATAACGTTCCAAAAATAAAGAGTCTAACTTTCGAAACAACTGAGATACAGGGTGTTCTTCGTCAAATGACAGGTATAGTATCTTTCGAACCAATGCTCTGAATCGACTGAAAGCTTCACCAATCATTCCTCTTCACAATTCAGAATAACGTTCCAAAAATAAAAAGTCTAACTTTCGAAACAACTGAGATACAGGGTGTTCTTCGTCAAATGACAGGTAAAGTATCTTTCGAACCAATGCTCTGATTCGACTGAAATTTTCACCAATCATTTCTCTTCACAATCCAGAATAACGTTTCAAAAATAAAAAGTCTAACATTCGAAACAACTGAGATACAGGGTGTTCTTCGTCAAATGACAGGTAAAGTATATTTCGAACCAATGCTCTGATTCGACTGAAATTTTCACCAATCATTCCTCTTCACAATCCAGAATGACATTTCAAAAATAAAAAGGCTAACATTCGAAACAACTGAGATACAGGGTGTTCTTCGTCAAATGACAGGTATAGTATCTTTCGAACCAATGCTCTGATTCGACTGAAATTTTCACCAATCATTCCTCTTCACAATACAGAATAACGT
The DNA here is from genome assembly GCA_958510865.1 of Myrrha octodecimguttata. Classification (NCBI taxonomy): domain Eukaryota; kingdom Metazoa; phylum Arthropoda; class Insecta; order Coleoptera; family Coccinellidae; genus Myrrha; species Myrrha octodecimguttata. The sequence continues at coordinate 21,441,212 of OY294060.1, forward strand.
TTCAAAAATAAAAAGTCTAACATTCGAAACAACTGAGATACAGGGTGTTCTTCGTCAGATGACAGGTATAGTATCTTTCGAACCAATGCTCTGATTCGACTGAAATTTTCACCAATCATTCCTCTTCACAATCCAGAAAAACGTTTCAAAAATAAAAAGTCTAACATTCGAAACAACTGAGATACAGGGTGTTCTTCGTCAAATGACAGGTAAAGTATATTTCGAACCAATGCTCTGATTCGACTGAAATTTTCACCAATCATTCTCTTCACAATCCAGAATAACGTTTCAAAAATAAAAAGTCTAACATTCGAAACAACTTAGATACAGGGTGTTCTTCGTCAAATGACAGGTTTAGTATCTTTCGAACCAATGCTCTGATTCGACTGAAATTTTCACCAATCATTCCTCTTCACAATCCAGAATAACGTTCCAAAAATAAAAAGTCTAACTTTCGAAACAACTGAGATACAGGGTGTTCTTCGTCAAATGACAGGTATAGTATCTTTCGAACCAATGCTCTGATTCGACTGAAATTTTCACCAATCATTCCTCTTCACAATCCAGAATAGCGATTCAAAAATAAAAAGTCTAACATCCGAAACAACTGAGATACAGGGTGTTCTTCGTCAAATGACAGGTATAGTATCTTTCGAACCAATGCTCTGATTCGACTGGAATTTTCACCAATCATTCCTCTTCACAATCCAGAATAAAGTTCCAAAAATAAAAAGTCTAACTTTCGAAACAACTGAGATACAGGGTGTTCTTCGTCAAATGACAGGTATAGTATCTTTCGAACCAATGCTCTGATTCGACTGAAATTTTCACCAATCATTCCTCTTCACAATCCAGAATAACGTTCCAAAAATAAAAAGTCTAACTTTCGAAACAACTGAGATACAGGGTGTTCTTCGTCAAATGACAGGTATAGTATCTTTCGAACCAATGCTCTGATTCGACTGAAATTTTCACCAATCATTCCTCTTCACAATCCAGAATAACGATTCAAAAATAAAAAGTCTAACATTCGAAACAACTGAGATACAGGGTGTTCTTCGTCAAATGACAGGTATAGTATCTTTCGAACCAATGCTCTGATTCGACTGAAATTTTCACCAATCATTCCTCTTCACAATCCAGAATAACGATTCAAAAATAAAAAGTCTAACATTCGAAACAACTGAGATACAGGGTGTTCTTCGTCAAATGACAGGTATAGTATCTTTCGAACCAATGCTCTGATTCGACTGAAATTTTCACCAATCATTCCTCTTCACAATCCAGAATAACGTTCCAAAACTAAAAAGTCTAACTTTCGAAACATTTGAGATACAGGGTGTTCTTCGTCAAATGACAGGTATAGTATCTTTCGAACCAATGCTCTGATTCGACTGAAATTTTCACCAATCATTCCTCTTCACAATCCAGAATAACGTTCCAAAAATAAAAAGTCTAACTTTCGAAACAACTGAGATACAGGGTGTTCTTCGTCAAATGACAGGTATAGTATCTTTCGAACCAATGCTCTGATTCGACTGAAATTTTCACCAATCATTCCTCTTCACAATCCAGAATAACGATTCAAAAATAAAAAGTCTAACATTCGAAACAACTGAGATACAGGGTGTTCTTCGTCAAATGACAGGTATAGTATCTTTCGAACCAATGCTCTGATTCGACTGAAATTTTCACCAATCTTTCCCCCTCACAATCCAGAATAATGTTCCAAAAATAAAAAGTCTAACATTCGAAACAACTGAGATACAGGGTGTTCTTCGTCAAATGACAGGTATAGTATCTTTCGAACCAATGCTCTGATTCGACTGAAATTTTCATCAATCATTCCTCTTCACAATCCAGAATAACGTTCCAAAAATAAAAAGTCTAACTTTCGAAACAACTGAGATACAGGGTGTTCTTCGTCAAATGACAGGTATAGTATCTTTCGAACCAATGCTCTGATTCGACTGAAATTTTCACCAATCATTCCTCTTCACAATCCAGAATAACGTTTCAAAAATAAAAAGTCTAACTTTCGAAACAACTGAGATACAGGGTGTTCTTCGTCAAATGACAGGAATAGTATCTTTCGAACCAATGCTCTGATTCGACTGAAATTTTTACCAATCATTCCTCTTCACAATCCAGAATAACGTTTCAAAAATAGAAAGTCTTACTTTCGAAACAACTGAGATACAGGGTGTTCTTCTTCAAATGACATGTATAGTATCTTTCGAACCAATGCTCTGATTCGACTGAAATTTTCACCAATCATTCCTCTTCACAATCCAGAATAACGTTCCAAAAATAAAAAGTCTAACTTTCGAAACAACTGAGATACAGGGTGTTCTTCGTCAAATGACAGCTATAGTATCTTTCGAACCAATGCTCTGATTCGACTGAAATTTTCATCAATCATTCCTTTTCACAATCCAGAATAACGTTTCAAAAATAAAAAGTCTAACTTTCGAAACAACTGAGATACAGGGTGTTCTTCGTCAAATGACAGGTATAGTATCTGTTGGGTAGATTTTCAGCTTTTCAAAAAACTGAAGTGCTGTTCGATTATGAACTAGAAATTATTTGAAATATCTTAAAATGAAAAAAAAATAGCAAATGGACTGTATCGTTGAATTTATTTAATTAATTTATTCCCAACACTAATGAAAGGATAAGTGTCCCCAAAAGCAATAAAAGTTCTTACCTTTATCAGCAACTCAGATGGATCTTGATGGTGTCTCCACTATTCCATGAACAGAGTGATCGAGCTCGACAAACGAACATGGAAATGGAGTATCCTTGGAGTCAGGGTTGCTAATAGATGGATCACACTTATCCTTGTAAACTTTAAAAGTCACGCCACTGGTAACAATGACTTAAATCGACACTATATGTATCGAATTTATTTTCGATGTTGAATTCGAAAATATTGGAAACAGAACACGATTTTCTGATTAAAACCGTTTCAAACCGGAATCTTGAAATGTAATAATATTCAGAATTCACTGAACGTACTATTGACTGTTTGTTTATATCGGAAGCAGAAGGATGCGATTTCGAATCAATCTAATCTCATACTGAATTAGATGGCAACAAACATGTGACAAAATATTTTCCTTCACGGCTGGAAATGAAGGAAAGAGACGAAAATTCAACACAGCTGACAGATAATGTGTTGAAAGAAGACGAAGAACTTTGGGAGTTCTCCTATGTAAAAGGGTTCACATCTGAATAACAAAACACAAATTATGCGTTTGAAAATTCGAGAAATTTTTTTTGGAAACTCGTTCACTTGGCGTGAACAAAACCGCCCACCTAAAATTATGATAATTTTACAATATTTGTGATTTGAAAATGAAAAATTTAATAATTAGCAATTCATGAAAAGCTCATTGTTTCATGATAAAATTGAGAGAAAATAACCTAACTGTAGAAACAAATACGATAACGAAATGAAATTACCTATACATTTAAAGGCACCAACCTTGTTAGCGCTCTAGTGTACTGACCGGTTGCAGTTTTCACAGACGCAATCCTAATAACGCCATCAGGGCCCTTGTATAATTCTGTTATACGACCGATAGGCCAAGTGGCAGGATTAGAATCTACGCCCTTTATCAGAACCAAATCTCCTACGGAGGGGCAAATATTTTCTTGTTGCCACTTGTTTCGCTGAATCAAAGTGTGCAAATATTCACTTGACCATTTTTTCCAAAATAGTTGGAATAATTTTTGATGTTGTTCCCATCGTTTGATGGGTGCTTTAACGTCGACATGATTCCAGTCGGGAACAGCTAACAATGGGGCACCTATTAAGAAATGCCCGGGTGTAAGAAAATCCGCAGATTCGGAAGGATCCGACGAAAGGGGACAAATTGGGCGACTGTTGAGTACTGCCTCAATACGAGAAAAAATCGTTGCGAGCTCTTCAAAAGTACAAGCAGTAGTTCCCAAAATTCGGAGTAGGAGTCGCTTTGCCGATTTGACACCGGCCTCCCACAAACCGCCAAAATGGGGAGCGTATGGAGGAATGAATTTCCATTTAATCGATCTCGATGATAGATTGTCGCATATATCGACGTTGTTTTCCTTTAAGAAATGTGAAACTTCATGGAGATGTCGCGAAGCTCCCACAAAATTGCGACCATTGTCAGACCAAATTTCTTGGGGTAAACCCCTTCTGGAGATGAACCTGTTCAAGGTTGATAAAAATGCCTCTACGGTAAGGGATGAAACCAGCTCCAAGTGAACTGCTTTGGTGGAGAAGCAGACGAATAGAGCAAGATATGCCTTCAATATCGTTGGCTTCCGAGAATTATTTGAACGATATGAAAAGGGACCGGCATAATCTACACCAACCCTGCTGAAAGGGCGTGAAATATTAACCCTAGGCGAAGGTAAGGGAGCCATTTGAGGTTGATATGCAACACCTCGAAATCTTATGCAAGTTATGCATTTCCTAATGCATTCACGAACCAGACCTCTGAGAGACAAAATCCAATAGCTCTGTCGAATTAAGCTCATGGTCATATTAGGGCCAGAGTGAAGGGAAATTAAATGAAAATGGTGGCACAAGAGACGAGACAAAAAACTTTTTTTAGGAAGCAGAATAGGATGCTTGGAATCGTGCGATAAACAGGAGAAATGCAGTCTACCGCCCACCCTGATCAATCCTGCAGAATCAATATAGGGATTCAAAAGTCGCAAAGCTCTTTCAATAGGCTTTTTATGTTGTAAAGCCTGCTGTAATTGATCAAAGTGGTGATATTGTGTGATGGCAATGATGTTCTGAAGAGATTTCTCCAACTCTACCTGTGAAAGTGGACCAGATGAACACGTCTGTAGTCTAATTTTGGAAAGACAGTTGAAAGAAAACCTCCGGACATAGGCAAAGACTCTTTTCAGTTTGTTAAGACTTGAAAAACTTTCGAAAACATTTAAAAGCGGATTCGCTTGAGGTTCACTTGCAACTGCTACATTGACTGTGGTTTTCAATTCAGGGAGTGAACAAGAATCCATGCCAGAATATGAAAAAGGCGATGGCCAGTCAGAGAGCGGCATCGATAAAAATGCCGGACCCCGAAACCAAAAATTTTGAATTTCTGGATCCATGAACTGTTTAGGGGTGAGGCCTCTGGAAGGCAAATCGGCCGGGTTCGATTTAGTAGGTATATGATACCAGGTAACGTTGGGAACGCAATCTTGTATTGCAACGATACGATTAGCAACAAATGTTTTCAGCCGATGAGGTGCGGTAGCTAACCATGAACGGACAATTTGAGAGTCCGAAAATAAGCGAACCTCTGAGATTGCAACCGGAAATTCATTTTTTAAAATCGTCCGAATTAATTTGGCTAGCAAAACTGCAGCTGATAATTCTAGTCGAGGTATCGAAAGGGTTTTGAGAGGAGCCACTTTTGTTTTAGCAACCCACAGATGGGAAGAAAAACGATTTTGAAAGGAAACTGAAACATAAACAGCAGCTGCGTAAGCCTTTTCAGAAGCATCGCAGAAACCCGCCAATATGATGCGACTTTCGGGTGCAGAAATTACAGAGCGAGGAATGTTTACACTTTTAATCAAATCATTATGACTTACGATCTTTGACCAATCGTCAGCGCAAGAAACCGATAGGGGTTCGTCCCAACCTAATTTTTCAGACCACAATTTTTGTATCAAAATCTTCATAAGAACAACAATAGGAGACAAAAAACCTACAGGATCAAAGATACGAGCGATATATGAAAGTATGCATCTTTTACTCAATACATCTCCGAACTGATCAACGCTAAAACCGAAACAATCTGTCATCGGAATCCAGTTCAATCCCAAGATCTTGAGTCCCATGGAATCATCGCTGAAACTCAGTTTAGATTCAATGTAATCAGGAGGTAGGTTACTTAAAATTTGAGGGTTATTACTGGAGAACTTCCTCAAAGAAAATCCGCCCCTCTGCAACATTTCTTGAAGCTCGTTACGCAACTCAATTGCCTGTTGAACATCAAACGCACCAGTGATGATGTCATCGACGTATATGTCATTATTAAGCACTTTGGATGCTCTAGGAAAATCTTTACCCTCATCACATACTAGCTGCTTCAGCACTCGTATAGCCAAAAAAGCAGAAGGCTTCAATCCGTAAGTGACAGTGTTTAATTCAAACTCGGTTACAGGTTTGTCAGGAGATGGACGCCAATAAATATGTTGATATTTGCGATCAGAAGGGCACACAAGAATTTGCCTGTACATCTTTTCTATGTCCGCACAAATAGCTATGGGGTACATTCTAAACGAGAGTAAAATTATCAGAATGTCCTTTTGTAATTTTGGGCCAGTAACCAATCATTTAATGATAAACCCGACGCATCCAAATCAGAGGCATTGAAAACAACCCGAAGTTTCGTTGTCGAGCTAGATTCTTTACGAACAACATGATGTGGTATCACATATTTATTGGAAGCTTGGGTAGGCGACATGTGATTTAATTTCAAATATTCTAACATGAAATCGTTGTACGTAATAAAGGAATCTTTATTTTTTATGAGTCGATTCTCGAGTGACAAATACGATTTTAATGATCTATTTGAATTATAAGAAAGTTCGGGAGAAGAATCCTTCAACTTAAAGGGAAGAGCTACTGTGTATCTACCACTTTCATCACGTGAATGAGTAGATAAAAAATGTTTTTCCACGTATTCATCGACGGGATCAAGAACGGAGGCATCTGGAATTTCTTCCAGTGACCAAAATCTTTGTAACTGATCACTGATTGAGTCAGTCTGGGTAAAAAGAATTGATTTATTCACAGAAAAAGATTCATCTATTGGTCCGATTACTGTCCAACCGAAAAAAGTATTCACGGCAGTTGGATATCCAGATGATGTAATTCGACCATCCCGATCGAAAACAAGCGAGTAAGTATCAGCACCTAACAAAATATCAATAGGTTGAGAGATGTGAAAAGTTTCATCAGCTAAGTTCAAATGTTGAAAATCTTCAATGATTTCTTTTGGCACGGGAGCAGAAGGAATCTTATTTGTAATTGTTGTGAGTATGATAGCATGAACTTGAAGGAATTTTGATCCAGACTTATGGAACAATTTACAATCAACCCCACCCAAGGGTTTAGTGTTTGTTTGACTAACACCTGAGATTGTAATATTTACAGGGTGAACCTGCAAACCTAATTTTTCGACGAGTTCTTGACTTATTGCCGATATTTGAGAACCAGGGTCTAGCACAGCCCTAACAGACACCATCGAACCGTCAGCGGATTCTATTCTCGCTTGAACAGTGCCCAACAGCACTTGACTAACCTGCGAAACAGATTTACGATTTATATGATATGAATTTATGATATTACTCGAAGAAGTGGAAGCAGATTCTGAAACCCGGGTTCTATCAGGATTTGCTTGCTGCAAAACCTCAGATGGGCCGTTTGAATGATTTCCAGATTCGTTTTCTGGGTGAAGACTAGTGTGATGACGATTGGACTTGCATACCCGACATGATTTTTTGGAAGCGCAATCTTTGAAATTGTGAAGTCCAAGACAGTTAAAACACCGTTTGGAATTTTTCAGAAAATCATATTTAGCCTGTCTTGACAATCTAACATACAAGGGACAAGCGAAAAGTGGGTGCAAATCATTACATTTCGGACAATGGAAAATTCTTGTGTTGTTTGAACGAGGTGAAGAGTTTTGATTTTGATTGGACACGTTCGAATTAGCTAATAACATGGTCTTTGGTTTATACTTAGAGGAATTAGATGAATTACAAGATGAAGATTTGTTAGAAGATTTCGAGGAGTTCTGCTCACAAAACTCTTGAGCCTTGAGTTGTTGAGTTACGAAATCTATCAACGTCTTATATTCAGGAATTTCGGATGAACCTAACTGACTTTCGAACATTTTTCTCGTGTATGGATCTATGTTGCGTAAAGCTAATGAAAACAATATAAAATCAGATAAATCCTTGATATTGAGCGCCTTTACTGCGTTAACTGAAGTTTGGTGGCAATTTAAGAATTCTTTCAGATGGGACACTGAATTATTTGTTGAGGCTTTGAAATTCAATATCTCGTTCAAATACATATTCGCTAGCATTCTTGGATTTTGATAACGAGACGTTAAGGCTTCATAAGCTAAATCATAATTTTCGTTAGATAACTGTAAACCTGATATTACTGCAAGGGACTCATTCCTCAAATAGGATTTCAAAAGTTGGAATTTTTGAATGGGCGCAAGACTGTCATTTTTGTGGACCAAAGAGTTGAATAACTGAAAGAATTCAGGCCATTCGGAACTCTCGCCCGAGAAAGGACGAATGTTTATTTTAGGAAGCAAAAGCGAATCAAAATTACGATTTGAGTCGTGTGAAGTTGACGCAGAATTCGATGTTTCTTGACGTTTCAAAGAAAAGACCAAGCCCTTAATGCGAGCTACCAATTCATCAAACGCTAACTCCGTTTTTGCCGTTTCAACACGTTCCTCCGTTGATAATTCCGAATTAACTTCAATTATTTCGTCCTGTAATTTTTCAAATTTAGCCTCGTAATCGAGAAGCTTTTCTCGATACGCTTGTAATTCGAACAAATGTGTAGTATCGTAATCTTTTATTTTGTGCCAAATTCCGGTAACTATTGAAAAAATGTTTGATCTTTTATCGGTCAATTTATTCATGACGGTCCTGCCTGTATCTGTTTTAGGTGGCATTGTAGAAAATAGATTTATTGAAAAAGAGATGCAAGCAGTAAAAAATGAATCAAAAAGAGAAACAATGTGATGGAAACAGATGTGAACACTTGTTATTCGATTATCCGTCAGCTGCGGATGTTGCCAGATTGTGAAATCGAAGTGAGATTTAGGAATTTTGAATGACCGAAGGGAATGAAATAAACGAAAAGGCTATGAAAAAACTCCAAAATTTTGAAATTGAGCTTTGAAATATCCGGCCCGAAGGACCAAAACGTGTTGGGTAGAATTTCAGCCTTTCAAAAAACTGAAGTGCTGTTCGATTATGAACTAGAAATTATTTGAAATATCTTAAAATGAAAAAAAAATAGCAAATGGACTGTATCGTTGAATTTATTTAATTAATTTATTCCCAACACTAATGAAAGGATAAGTGTCCCCAAAAGCAATAAAAGTTCTTACCTTTATCAGCAACTCAGATGGATCTTGATGGTGTCTCCACTATTCCATGAACAGAGTGATCGAGCTCGACAAACGAACATGGAAATGGAGTATCCTTGGAGTCAGGGTTGCTAATAGATGGATCACACTTATCCTTGTAAACTTTAAAAGTCACGCCACTGGTAACAATGACTTAAATCGACACTATATGTATCGAATTTATTTTCGATGTTGAATTCGAAAATATTGGAAACAGAACACGATTTTCTGATTAAAACCGTTTCAAACCGGAATCTTGAAATGTAATAATATTCAGAATTCACTGAACGTACTATTGACTGTTTGTTTATATCGGAAGCAGAAGGATGCGATTTCGAATCAATCTAATCTCATACTGAATTAGATGGCAACAAACATGTGACAAAATATTTTCCTTCACGGCTGGAAATGAAGGAAAGAGACGAAAATTCAACACAGCTGACAGATAATGTGTTGAAAGAAGACGAAGAACTTTGGGAGTTCTCCTATGTAAAAGGGTTCACATCTGAATAACAAAACACAAATTATGCGTTTGAAAATTCGAGAAATTTATTTTGGAAACTCGTTCACTTGGCGTGAACAGTATCTTTCGAACCAATGCTCTGATTCGACTGAAAATTTCACCAATCATTCCTCTTCACAATCCAGAATAACGTTCCAAAAATAAAAATTCTAACTTTCGAAACAACTGAGATACAGGATGTTCTTCGTCAAATTACAGGTATAGTATCTTTCGAACCAATGCTCTGATTCGACTGAAATTTTCACCAATCGTTCCTCTTCACAATCCAGAATAACGTTTCAAAAATAAAAAGTCTAACGTTCGAAACAACTGAGATACAGGGTGTTCTTCGTCAAATGAGATGTATAGTATCTTTCGAACCAATGCTCTGATTCGACTGAAATTTTCACCAATCGTTCCTCTTCACAATCCAGAATAATGTTTCAAAAATAAAAAGTCTAACATTCGAAACAACTGAGATACAGGGTGTTCTTCGTCAAATGACAGGTATAGTATCTTTCGAACCAATGCTCTGATTCGACTGAAATTTTCACCAATCGTTCCACCTCACAATCCGGAATAACGTTTCAAAAATAAAAAGTCTAACGTTCGAAACAACTGAGATACAGGGTGTTCTTCGTCAAATGAGATGTATAGTATCTTTCGAACCAATGCTCTGATTCGACTGAAATTTTCACCAATCATTCCTCTTCACAATCCAGAATAATGTTTCAAAAATAAAAAGTCTAACATTCGAAACAACTGAGATACAGGGTGTTCTTCGTCAAATGACAGGTATAGTATCTTTCGAACCAATGCTCTGATTCGACTGAAATTTTCACCAATCGTTCCTCTTCGCAATCCGGAATAACGATTCAAAAATAAAAAGTCTAACGTTCGAAACAACTGAGATACAGGGTGTTCTTCGTCAAATGAGATGTATAGTATCTTTCGAACCAATGCTCTGATTCGACTGAAATTTTCACCAATCATTCCTCTTCACAATCCAGAATAACGTTTCAAAAATAAAAAGTCTAACATTCGAAACAACTGAGATACAGGGTGTTCTTCGTCAAATGACAGGTATAGTATCTTTCGAACCAATGCTCTGATTCGACTGAAATTTTCACCAATCATTCCTCTTCACAATCCAGAATAACGTTCCAAAAATAAAAAGTCTTACTTTCGAAACAACTGAGATACAGGGTGTTCTTCGTCAAATGACAGGTATAGTATCTTTCGAACCAATGCTCTGATTCGACTGAAATTTTCACCAATCATTCCTCTTCACAATCCAGAATATCGTTCCAAAAATAAAAAGTCTAACTTTCGAAACAACTGAGATACAGGGTGTTCTTCGTCAAATGACAGGTATAGTATCTTTCGAACCAATGCTCTGATTCGACTGAAATTTTCACCCATCATTCCTCTTCACAATCCAGAATAACGTTTCAAAAATAAAAAGTCTAACGTTCGAAACAACTGAGATACAGGGTGTTCTTCGTCAAATGACAGGTATAGTATCTTTTGAACCAATGCTCTGATTCGACTGAAATTTTCACCAATCATTCCCCTTCACAATCCAGAATAACGTTTCAAAAATAAAAAGTCTAACATTCAAAACAACTGAGATACAGGGTGTTCTTCGTCAAATGAGATGTATAGTATCTTTCGAACCAATGCTCTGATTCGACTGAAATTTTCACCAATCGTTCCTCTTCACAATCCAGAATAACGTTTCAAAAATAAAAAGTCTAACGTTCGAAACAACTGAGATACAGGGTGTTCTTCGTCAAATGAGATGTATAGTATCTTTCGAACCAATGCTCTGATTCGACTGAAATTTTCACCAATCGTTCCTCTTCACAATCCAGAATAATGTTTCAAAAATAAAAAGTCTAACATTCGAAACAACTGAGATACAGGGTGTTCTTCGTCAAATGACAGGTATAGTATCTTTCGAACCAATGCTCTGATTCGACTGAAATTTTCACCAATCGTTCCACCTCACAATCCGGAATAACGTTTCAAAAATAAAAAGTCTAACGTTCGAAACAACTGAGATACAGGGTGTTCTTCGTCAAATGAGATGTATAGTATCTTTCGAACCAATGCTCTGATTCGACTGAAATTTTCACCAATCATTCCTCTTCACAATCCAGAATAATGTTTCAAAAATAAAAAGTCTAACATTCGAAACAACTGAGATACAGGGTGTTCTTCGTCAAATGACAGGTATAGTATCTTTCGAACCAATGCTCTGATTCGACTGAAATTTTCACCAATCGTTCCTCTTCGCAATCCGGAATAACGATTCAAAAATAAAAAGTCTAACGTTCGAAACAACTGAGATACAGGGTGTTCTTCGTCAAATGAGATGTATAGTATCTTTCGAACCAATGCTCTGATTCGACTGAAATTTTCACCAATCATTCCTCTTCACAATCCAGAATAACGTTTCAAAAATAAAAAGTCTAACATTCGAAACAACTGAGATACAGGGTGTTCTTCGTCAAATGACAGGTATAGTATCTTTCGAACCAATGCTCTGATTCGACTGAAATTTTCACCAATCATTCCTCTTCACAATCCAGAATAACGTTCCAAAAATAAAAAGTCTTACTTTCGAAACAACTGAGATACAGGGTGTTCTTCGTCAAATGACAGGTATAGTATCTTTCGAACCAATGCTCTGATTCGACTGAAATTTTCACCAATCATTCCTCTTCACAATCCAGAATATCGTTCCAAAAATAAAAAGTCTAACTTTCGAAACAACTGAGATACAGGGTGTTCTTCGTCAAATGACAGGTATAGTATCTTTCGAACCAATGCTCTGATTCGACTGAAATTTTCACCCATCATTCCTCTTCACAATCCAGAATAACGTTTCAAAAATAAAAAGTCTAACGTTCGAAACAACTGAGATACAGGGTGTTCTTCGTCAAATGACAGGTATAGTATCTTTTGAACCAATGCTCTGATTCGACTGAAATTTTCACCAATCATTCCCCTTCACAATCCAGAATAACGTTTCAAAAATAAAAAGTCTAACATTCAAAACAACTGAGATACAGGGTGTTCTTCGTCGAATGACAGGTATAGTATCTTTCGAACCAATACTCTGATTCGACTGAAATTTTCACCAATCATTCCTCTTCACAATCCACAATAGCGTTTCAAAAATGAAAAGTCTATCATTCGAAACAACTGAGATACAGGGTGTTCTTCGTCAAATGACAGGTATAGTATCTTTCGAACCAATGCTCTGATTCGACTGAAATTTTCACCAATCATTCCTCTTCACAATCCAGAAAAACGTTTCAAAAATAAAAAGTCTAACATTCGAAACAACTGAGATACAGGGTGTTCTTCGTCAAATGACAGGTTTAGTATCTTTCGAACCAATGCTCTGATTCGACTGAAATTTTCAACAATCATTCCTCTTCACAATCCAGAATAACGTTCCAAAAATAAAAAGTCTAACTTTCGAAACAACTGAGATACAGGGTGTTCTTCGTCAAATGACAGGTATAGTATCTTTCGAACCAATGCTCTGATTCGACTGAAATTTTCACCAATCATTCCTCTTCACAATCCAGAATAGCGATTCAAAAATAAAAAGTTTAACATCCGAAACAACTGAGATACAGGGTGTTCTTCGTCAAATGACAGGTATAGTATCTTTCGAACCAATGCTCTGATTCGACTGAAATTTTCACCAATCATTCCTCTTCACAATCCAGAATAATGTTTCAAAAATAAAAAGTCTGACATTCGAAACAACTGAGATACAGGGTGTTCTTCGTCAAATGACAGGTATAGTATCTTTCGAACCAATGCTCTGATTCGACTGAAATTTTCACCAATCGTTCCTCTTCGCAATCCGGAATAACGATTCAAAAATAAAAAGTCTAACGTTCGAAACAACTGAGATACAGGGTGTTCTTCGTCAAATGAGATGTATAGTATCTTTCGAACCAATGCTCTGATTCGACTGAAATTTTCACCAATCATTCCTCTTCACAATCCAGAATAATGTTTCAAAAATAAAAAGTCTAACATTCGAAACAACTGAGATACAGGGTGTTCTTCGTCAAATGACAGGTATAGTATCTTTCGAACCAATGCTCTGATTCGACTGAAATTTTCACCAATCGTTCCTCTTCGCAATCCGGTATAACGATTCAAAAATAAAAAGTCTAACGTTCGAAACAACTGAGATACAGGGTGTTCTTCGTCAAATGAGATGTATAGTATCTTTCGAACCAATGCTCTGATTCGACTGAAATTTTCACCAATCATTCCTCTTCACAATCCAGAATAACGTTTCAATAATAAAAAGTCTAACATTCGAAACAACTGAGATACAGGGTGTTCTTCGTCAAATGACAGGTATAGTATCTTTCGAACCAATGCTCTGATTCGACTGAAATTTTCACCAATCATTCCTCTTCACAATCCAGAATAACGTTCCAAAAATAAAAAGTCTTACTTTCGAAACAACTGAGATACAGGGTGTTCTTCGTCAAATGACAGGTATAGTATCTTTCGAACCAATGCTCTGATTCGACTGAAATTTTCACCAATCATTCCTCTTCACAATCCAGAATATCGTTCCAAAAATAAAAAGTCTAACTTTCGAAACAACTGAGATACAGGGTGTTCTTCGTCAAATGACAGGTATAGTATCTTTCGAACCAATGCTCTGATTCGACTGAAATTTTCACCCATCATTCCTCTTCACAATCCAGAATAACGTTTCAAAAATAAAAAGTCTAACGTTCGAAACAACTGAGATACAGGGTGTTCTTCGTCAAATGACAGGTATAGTATCTTTTGAACCAATGCTCTGATTCGACTGAAATTTTCACCAATCATTCCCCTTCACAATCCAGAATAACGTTTCAAAAATAAAAAGTCTAACATTCGAAACAACTGAGATACAGGGTGTTCTTCGTCGAATGACAGGTATAGTATCTTTCGAACCAATACTCTGATTCGACTGAAATTTTCACCAATCATTCCTCTTCACAATCCACAATAACGTTTCAAAAATGAAAAGTCTATCATTCGAAACAACTGAGATACAGGGTGTTCTTCGTCAAATGACAGGTATAGTATCTTTCGAACCAATGCTCTGATTCGACTGAAATTTTCACCAATCATTCCTCTTCACAATCCAGAAAAACGTTTCAAAAATAAAAAGTCTAACATTCGAAACAACTGAGATACAGGGTGTTCTTCGTCAAATGACAGGTAAAGTATATTTCGAACCAATGCTCTGATTCGACTGAAATTTTCACCAATCATTCTCTTCACAATCCAGAATAACGTTTCAAAAATAAAAAGTCTAACATTCGAAACAACTTAGATACAGGGTGTTCTTCGTCAAATGACAGGTTTAGTATCTTTCGAACCAATGCTCTGATTCGACTGAAATTTTCACCAATCATTCCTCTTCACAATCCAGAATAACGTTCCAAAAATAAAAAGTCTAACTTTCGAAACAACTGAGATACAGGGTGTTCTTCGTCAAATGACAGGTATAGTATCTTTCGAACCAATGCTCTGATTCGACTGAAATTTTCACCAATCATTCCTCTTCACAATCCAGAATAGCGATTCAAAAATAAAAAGTCTAACATCCGAAACAACTGAGATACAGGGTGTTCTTCGTCAAATGACAGGTATAGTATCTTTCGAACCAATGCTCTGATTCGACTGAAATTTTCACCAATCATTCCTCTTCACAATCCAGAATAAAGTTCCAAAAATAAAAAGTCTAACTTTCGAAACAACTGAGATACAGGGTGTTCTTCGTCAAATGACAGGTATAGTATCTTTCGAACCAATGCTCTGATTCGACTGAAATTTTCACCAATCATTCCTCTTCACAATCCAGAATAACGTTCCAAAAATAAAAAGTCTAACTTTCGAAACAACTGAGATACAGGGTGTTCTTCGTCAAATGACAGGTATAGTATCTTTCGAACCAATGCTCTGATTCGACTGAAATTTTCACCAATCATTCCTCTTCACAATCCAGAATAACGATTCAAAAATAAAAAGTCTAACATTCGAAACAACTGAGATACAGGGTGTTCTTCGTCAAATGACAGGTATAGTATCTTTCGAACCAATGCTCTGATTCGACTGAAATTTTCACCAATCATTCCTCTTCACAATCCAGAATAACGATTCAAAAATAAAAAGTCTAACATTCGAAACAACTGAGATACAGGGTGTTCTTCGTCAAATGACAGGTATAGTATCTTTCGAACCAATGCTCTGATTCGACTGAAATTTTCACCAATCATTCCTCTTCACAATCCAGAATAACGTTCCAAAACTAAAAAGTCTAACTTTCGAAACATTTGAGATACAGGGTGTTCTTCGTCAAATGACAGGTATAGTATCTTTCGAACCAATGCTCTGATTCGACTGAAATTTTCACCAATCATTCCTCTTCACAATCCAGAATAACGTTCCAAACATAAAAAGTCTAACTTTCGAAACAACTGAGATACAGGGTGTTCTTCGTCAAATGACAGGTATAGTATCTTTCGAACCAATGCTCTGATTCGACTGAAATTTTCACCAATCATTCCTCTTCACAATCCAGAATAACGATTCAAAAATAAAAAGTCTAACATTCGAAACAACTGAGATACAGGGTGTTCTTCGTCAAATGACAGGTATAGTATCTTTCGAACCAATGCTCTGATTCGACTGAAATTTTCACCAATCATTCCCCCTCACAATCCAGAATAATGTTCCAAAAATAAAAAGTCTAACATTCGAAACAACTGAGATACAGGGTGTTCTTCGTCAAATGACAGGTATAGTATCTTTCGAACCAATGCTCTGATTCGACTGAAATTTTCACCAATCATTCCTCTTCACAATCCAGAATAACGTTCCAAAAATAAAAAGTCTAACTTTCGAAACAACTGAGATACAGGGTGTTCTTCGTCAAATGACAGGTATAGTATCTTTCGAACCAATGCTCTGATTCGACTGAAATTTTCACCAATCATTCCTCTTCACAATCCAGAATAACGTTTCAAAAATAAAAAGTCTAACTTTCGAAACAACTGAGATACAGGGTGTTCTTCGTCAAATGACAGGTATAGTATCTTTCGAACCAATGCTCTGATTCGACTGAAATTTTTACCAATCATTCCTCTTCACAATCCAGAATAACGTTTCAAAAATAGAAAGTCTTACTTTCGAAACAACTGAGATACAGGGTGTTCTTCTTCAAATGACAGGTATAGTATCTTTCGAACCAATGCTCTGATTGGACTGAAATTTTCACCAATCATTCCTCTTCACAATCCAGAATAACGTTCCAAAAATAAAAAGTCTAACTTTCGAAACAACTGAGATACAGGGTGTTCTTCGTCAAATGACAGCTATAGTATCTTTCGAACCAATGCTCTGATTCGACTGAAATTTTCATCAATCATTCCTTTTCACAATCCAGAATAACGTTTCAAAAATAAAAAGTCTAACTTTCGAAACAACTGAGATACAGGGTGTTCTTCGTCAAATGACAGGTATAGTATCTTTCGAACCAATGCTCTGATTCGACTGAAAATTTCACCAATCATTCTTCTTCACAATCCAGAATAACGTTCCAAAAATAAAAAGTCTAACTTTCGAAACAACTGAGATACAGGATGTTCTTCGTCAAATTACAGGTATAGTATTTTTCGAACCAATGCTCTGATTCGACTTAAATTTTCACCAATCATTCCTCTTCACAATCCAGAATAACGTTTCAAAAATAAAAAGTCTAACATTCGAAACAACTGAGATACAGGGTGTTCTTCTTCAAATGACAGGTAAAGTATCTTTCGAACCAATGCTCTGATTCGACTGAAATTTTCACCAATCGTTCCTCTTCACAATCCAGAATAACGTTTCAAAAATAAAAAGTCTAACGTTCGAAACAACTGAGATACAGGGTGTTCTCCGTCAAATGAGATGTATAGTATCTTTCGAACCAATGCTCTGATTCGACTGAAATTTTCACCAATCGTTCCTCTTCACAATCCAGAATAATGTTTCAAAAATAAAAAGTCTAACATTCGAAACAACTGAGATACAGGGTGTTCTTCGTCAAATGACAGGTATAGTATCTTTCGAACCAATGCTCTGATTCGACTGAAATTTTCACCAATCGTTCCTCTTCACAATCCGGAATAACGTTTCAAAAATAAAAAGTCTAACGTTCGAAACAACTGAGATACAGGGTGTTCTTCGTCAAATGAGATGTATAGTATCTTTCGAACCAATGCTCTGATTCGACTGAAATTTTCACCAATCATTCCTCTTCACAATTCAGAATAATGTTTCAAAAATAAAAAGTCTAACATTCGAAACAACTGAGATACAGGGTGTTCTTCGTCAAATGACAGGTATAGTATCTTTCGAACCAATGCTCTGATTCGACTGAAATTTTCACCAATCGTTCCTCTTCGCAATCCGAAATAACGATTCAAAAATAAAAAGTCTAACGTTCGAAACAACTGAGATACAGGGTGTTCTTCGTCAAATGAGATGTATAGTATCTTTCGAACCAATGCTCTGATTCGACTGAAATTTTCACCAATCATTCCTCTTCACAATACAGAATAACGTTTCAAAAATAAAAAGTCTAACATTCGAAACAACTGAGATACAGGGTGTTCTTCGTCAAATGACAGGTATAGTATCTTTCGAACCAATGCTCTGATTCGACTGAAATTTTCACCAATCATTCCTCTTCACAATCCAGAAAAACGTTTCAAAAATAAAAAGTCTAACTTTCGAAACAACTGAGATACAGGGTGTTCTTCGTCAAATGACAGGTATAGTATCTTTCGAACCAATGCTCTGATTCGACTGAAATTTTCACCCATCATTCCTCTTCACAATCCAGAATAACGTTTCAAAAATAAAAAGTCTAACGTTCGAAACAACTGAGATACAGGGTGTTCTTCGTCAAATGACAGGTATAGTATCTTTTGAACCAATGCTCTGATTCGACTGAAATTTTCACCAATCATTCCCCTTCACAATCCAGAATAACGTTTCAAAAATAAAAAGTCTAACATTCGAAACAACTGAGATACAGGGTGTTCTTCGTCGAATGACAGGTATAGTATCTTTCGAACCAACACTCTGATTCGACTGAAATTTTCACCAATCATTCCTCTTCACAATCCACAATAACGTTTCAAAAATGAAAAGTCTAACATTCGAAACAACTGAGATACAGGGTGTTCTTCGTCAAATGACAGGTATAGTATCTTTCGAACCAATGCTCTGATTCGACTGAAATTTTCACCAATCATTCCTCTTGGCAATCCAGAATAACGTTCCAACAATAAAAAGTCTAACTTTCGAAACAACTGAGATACAGGGTGTTCTTCGTCAAATGACAGTTATAGTATCTTTCGAACCAATGCTCTGATTCGACTGAAATTTTCACCAATCATTCCTCTTTACAATCCAGAATAACTTTCCAAAAATAAAAAGTCTAACTTTCGAAACAACTGAGATACAGGGTGTTCTTCGTCAAATGACAGGTATAGTATCTTTCGAACCAATGCTCTGATTCGACTGAAATTTTCACCAATCATTCCTCTTCACAATCCAGAATAACGTTTCAAAAATAAAAAGGCTAACATTCGAAACAACTGAGATACAGGGGTGTTCTTCGTCAAATGACAGGTATAGTATCTTTCGAACCAATGCTCTGATTCGACTGAAATTTTCACCAATCATTCCTCTTCACAATACAGAATAACGTTTCAAAAATAAAAAGTCTAACATTCGAAACAACTGAGATACAGGGTGTTCTTCGTCAAATGACAGGTATAGTATCTTTCGAACCAATGCTCTGATTCGACTGAAATTTTCACCAATCATTCCTCTTCACAATCCAGAAAAACGTTTCAAAAATAAAAAGTCTAACATTCGACACAACTGAGATACAGGGTGTTCTTCGTCAAATGACAGGTAAAGTATATTTCGAACCAATGCTCTGATTCGACTGAAATTTTCACCAATCATTCTCTTCACAATCCAGAATAACGTTTCAAAAATAAATAGTCTTACATTCGAATCAACCTAGATACAGGGTGTTCTTCGTCAAATGACAGGTTTAGTATCTTTCGAACCAATGCTCTGATTCGACTGAAATTTTCACCAATCATTCCTCTTCACAATCCAGAATAACGTTCCAAAAATAAAAAGTCTAACTTTCGAAACAACTGAGATACAGGGTGTTCTTCGTCAAATGACAGGTATAGTATCTTTCGAACCAATGCTCTGATTCCACTGAAATTTTCACCAATCATTCCTCTTCACAATCCAGAATAGCGATTCAAAAATAAAAAGTCTAACATCCGAAACAACTGAGATACAGGGTGTTCTTCGTCAAATGACAGGTATAGTATCTTTCGAACCAATGCTCTGATTCGACTGAAATTTTCACCAATCATTCCTCTTCACAATCCAGAATAAAGTTCCAAAAATAAAAAGTCTAACTTTCGAAACAACTGAGATACAGGGTGTTCTTCGTCAAATGACAGGTATAGTATCTTTCGAACCAATGCTCTGATTCGACTGAAATTTTCACCAATCATTCCTCTTCACAATCCAGAATAACGATTCAAAAATAAAAAGTCTAACATTCGAAACAACTGAGATACAGGGTGTTCTTCGTCAAATGACAGGTATAGTATCTTTCGAACCAATGCTCTGATTCGACTGAAATTTTCACCAATCATTCCCCTTCACAATCCAGAATAACGTTTCAAAAATAAAAAGTCTAACATTCAAAACAACTGAGATACAGGGTGTTCTTCGTCAAATGAGATGTATAGTATCTTTCGAACCAATGCTCTGATTCGACTGAAATTTTCACCAATCGTTCCTCTTCACAATCCAGAATAACGTTTCAAAAATAAAAAGTCTAACGTTCGAAACAACTGAGATACAGGGTGTTCTTCGTCAAATGAGATGTATAGTATCTTTCGAACCAATGCTCTGATTCGACTGAAATTTTCACCAATCGTTCCTCTTCACAATCCAGAATAATGTTTCAAAAATAAAAAGTCTAACATTCGAAACAACTGAGATACAGGGTGTTCTTCGTCAAATGACAGGTATAGTATCTTTCGAACCAATGCTCTGATTCGACTGAAATTTTCACCAATCGTTCCACCTCACAATCCGGAATAACGTTTCAAAAATAAAAAGTCTAACGTTCGAAACAACTGAGATACAGGGTGTTCTTCGTCAAATGAGATGTATAGTATCTTTCGAACCAATGCTCTGATTCGACTGAAATTTTCACCAATCATTCCTCTTCACAATCCAGAATAATGTTTCAAAAATAAAAAGTCTAACATTCGAAACAACTGAGATACAGGGTGTTCTTCGTCAAATGACAGGTATAGTATCTTTCGAACCAATGCTCTGATTCGACTGAAATTTTCACCAATCGTTCCTCTTCGCAATCCGGAATAACGATTCAAAAATAAAAAGTCTAACGTTCGAAACAACTGAGATACAGGGTGTTCTTCGTCAAATGAGATGTATAGTATCTTTCGAACCAATGCTCTGATTCGACTGAAATTTTCACCAATCATTCCTCTTCACAATCCAGAATAACGTTTCAAAAATAAAAAGTCTAACATTCGAAACAACTGAGATACAGGGTGTTCTTCGTCAAATGACAGGTATAGTATCTTTCGAACCAATGCTCTGATTCGACTGAAATTTTCACCAATCATTCCTCTTCACAATCCAGAATAACGTTCCAAAAATAAAAAGTCTTACTTTCGAAACAACTGAGATACAGGGTGTTCTTCGTCAAATGACAGGTATAGTATCTTTCGAACCAATGCTCTGATTCGACTGAAATTTTCACCAATCATTCCTCTTCACAATCCAGAATATCGTTCCAAAAATAAAAAGTCTAACTTTCGAAACAACTGAGATACAGGGTGTTCTTCGTCAAATGACAGGTATAGTATCTTTCGAACCAATGCTCTGATTCGACTGAAATTTTCACCCATCATTCCTCTTCACAATCCAGAATAACGTTTCAAAAATAAAAAGTCTAACGTTCGAAACAACTGAGATACAGGGTGTTCTTCGTCAAATGACAGGTATAGTATCTTTTGAACCAATGCTCTGATTCGACTGAAATTTTCACCAATCATTCCCCTTCACAATCCAGAATAACGTTTCAAAAATAAAAAGTCTAACATTCAAAACAACTGAGATACAGGGTGTTCTTCGTCGAATGACAGGTATAGTATCTTTCGAACCAATACTCTGATTCGACTGAAATTTTCACCAATCATTCCTCTTCACAATCCACAATAGCGTTTCAAAAATGAAAAGTCTATCATTCGAAACAACTGAGATACAGGGTGTTCTTCGTCAAATGACAGGTATAGTATCTTTCGAACCAATGCTCTGATTCGACTGAAATTTTCACCAATCATTCCTCTTCACAATCCAGAAAAACGTTTCAAAAATAAAAAGTCTAACATTCGAAACAACTGAGATACAGGGTGTTCTTCGTCAAATGACAGGTTTAGTATCTTTCGAACCAATGCTCTGATTCGACTGAAATTTTCAACAATCATTCCTCTTCACAATCCAGAATAACGTTCCAAAAATAAAAAGTCTAACTTTCGAAACAACTGAGATACAGGGTGTTCTTCGTCAAATGACAGGTATAGTATCTTTCGAACCAATGCTCTGATTCGACTGAAATTTTCACCAATCATTCCTCTTCACAATCCAGAATAGCGATTCAAAAATAAAAAGTTTAACATCCGAAACAACTGAGATACAGGGTGTTCTTCGTCAAATGACAGGTATAGTATCTTTCGAACCAATGCTCTGATTCGACTGAAATTTTCACCAATCATTCCTCTTCACAATCCAGAATAATGTTTCAAAAATAAAAAGTCTGACATTCGAAACAACTGAGATACAGGGTGTTCTTCGTCAAATGACAGGTATAGTATCTTTCGAACCAATGCTCTGATTCGACTGAAATTTTCACCAATCGTTCCTCTTCGCAATCCGGAATAACGATTCAAAAATAAAAAGTCTAACGTTCGAAACAACTGAGATACAGGGTGTTCTTCGTCAAATGAGATGTATAGTATCTTTCGAACCAATGCTCTGATTCGACTGAAATTTTCACCAATCATTCCTCTTCACAATCCAGAATAATGTTTCAAAAATAAAAAGTCTAACATTCGAAACAACTGAGATACAGGGTGTTCTTCGTCAAATGACAGGTATAGTATCTTTCGAACCAATGCTCTGATTCGACTGAAATTTTCACCAATCGTTCCTCTTCGCAATCCGGTATAACGATTCAAAAATAAAAAGTCTAACGTTCGAAACAACTGAGATACAGGGTGTTCTTCGTCAAATGAGATGTATAGTATCTTTCGAACCAATGCTCTGATTCGACTGAAATTTTCACCAATCATTCCTCTTCACAATCCAGAATAACGTTTCAATAATAAAAAGTCTAACATTCGAAACAACTGAGATACAGGGTGTTCTTCGTCAAATGACAGGTATAGTATCTTTCGAACCAATGCTCTGATTCGACTGAAATTTTCACCAATCATTCCTCTTCACAATCCAGAATAACGTTCCAAAAATAAAAAGTCTTACTTTCGAAACAACTGAGATACAGGGTGTTCTTCGTCAAATGACAGGTATAGTATCTTTCGAACCAATGCTCTGATTCGACTGAAATTTTCACCAATCATTCCTCTTCACAATCCAGAATATCGTTCCAAAAATAAAAAGTCTAACTTTCGAAACAACTGAGATACAGGGTGTTCTTCGTCAAATGACAGGTATAGTATCTTTCGAACCAATGCTCTGATTCGACTGAAATTTTCACCCATCATTCCTCTTCACAATCCAGAATAACGTTTCAAAAATAAAAAGTCTAACGTTCGAAACAACTGAGATACAGGGTGTTCTTCGTCAAATGACAGGTATAGTATCTTTTGAACCAATGCTCTGATTCGACTGAAATTTTCACCAATCATTCCCCTTCACAATCCAGAATAACATTTCAAAAATAAAAAGTCTAACATTCGAAACAACTGAGATACAGGGTGTTCTTCGTCGAATGACAGGTATAGTATCTTTCGAACCAATACTCTGATTCGACTGAAATTTTCACCAATCATTCCTCTTCACAATCCACAATAACGTTTCAAAAATGAAAAGTCTATCATTCGAAACAACTGAGATACAGGGTGTTCTTCGTCAAATGACAGGTATAGTATCTTTCGAACCAATGCTCTGATTCGACTGAAATTTTCACCAATCATTCCTCTTCACAATCCAGAAAAACGTTTCAAAAATAAAAAGTCTAACATTCGAAACAACTGAGATACAGGGTGTTCTTCGTCAAATGACAGGTAAAGTATATTTCGAACCAATGCTCTGATTCGACTGAAATTTTCACCAATCATTCTCTTCACAATCCAGAATAACGTTTCAAAAATAAAAAGTCTAACATTCGAAACAACTTAGATACAGGGTGTTCTTCGTCAAATGACAGGTTTAGTATCTTTCGAACCAATGCTCTGATTCGACTGAAATTTTCACCAATCATTCCTCTTCACAATCCAGAATAACGTTCCAAAAATAAAAAGTCTAACTTTCGAAACAACTGAGATACAGGGTGTTCTTCGTCAAATGACAGGTATAGTATCTTTCGAACCAATGCTCTGATTCGACTGAAATTTTCACCAATCATTCCTCTTCACAATCCAGAATAGCGATTCAAAAATAAAAAGTCTAACATCCGAAACAACTGAGATACAGGGTGTTCTTCGTCAAATGACAGGTATAGTATCTTTCGAACCAATGCTCTGATTCGACTGAAATTTTCACCAATCATTCCTCTTCACAATCCAGAATAAAGTTCCAAAAATAAAAAGTCTAACTTTCGAAACAACTGAGATACAGGGTGTTCTTCGTCAAATGACAGGTATAGTATCTTTCGAACCAATGCTCTGATTCGACTGAAATTTTCACCAATCATTCCTCTTCACAATCCAGAATAACGTTCCAAAAATAAAAAGTCTAACTTTCGAAACAACTGAGATACAGGGTGTTCTTCGTCAAATGACAGGTATAGTATCTTTCGAACCAATGCTCTGATTCGACTGAAATTTTCACCAATCATTCCTCTTCACAATCCAGAATAACGATTCAAAAATAAAAAGTCTAACATTCGAAACAACTGAGATACAGGGTGTTCTTCGTCAAATGACAGGTATAGTATCTTTCGAACCAATGCTCTGATTCGACTGAAATTTTCACCAATCATTCCTCTTCACAATCCAGAATAACGATTCAAAAATAAAAAGTCTAACATTCGAAACAACTGAGATACAGGGTGTTCTTCGTCAAATGACAGGTATAGTATCTTTCGAACCAATGCTCTGATTCGACTGAAATTTTCACCAATCATTCCTCTTCACAATCCAGAATAACGTTCCAAAACTAAAAAGTCTAACTTTCGAAACATTTGAGATACAGGGTGTTCTTCGTCAAATGACAGGTATAGTATCTTTCGAACCAATGCTCTGATTCGACTGAAATTTTCACCAATCATTCCTCTTCACAATCCAGAATAACGTTCCAAACATAAAAAGTCTAACTTTCGAAACAACTGAGATACAGGGTGTTCTTCGTCAAATGACAGGTATAGTATCTTTCGAACCAATGCTCTGATTCGACTGAAATTTTCACCAATCATTCCTCTTCACAATCCAGAATAACGATTCAAAAATAAAAAGTCTAACATTCGAAACAACTGAGATACAGGGTGTTCTTCGTCAAATGACAGGTATAGTATCTTTCGAACCAATGCTCTGATTCGACTGAAATTTTCACCAATCATTCCCCCTCACAATCCAGAATAATGTTCCAAAAATAAAAAGTCTAACATTCGAAACAACTGAGATACAGGGTGTTCTTCGTCAAATGACAGGTATAGTATCTTTCGAACCAATGCTCTGATTCGACTGAAATTTTCACCAATCATTCCTCTTCACAATCCAGAATAACGTTCCAAAAATAAAAAGTCTAACTTTCGAAACAACTGAGATACAGGGTGTTCTTCGTCAAATGACAGGTATAGTATCTTTCGAACCAATGCTCTGATTCGACTGAAATTTTCACCAATCATTCCTCTTCACAATCCAGAATAACGTTTCAAAAATAAAAAGTCTAACTTTCGAAACAACTGAGATACAGGGTGTTCTTCGTCAAATGACAGGTATAGTATCTTTCGAACCAATGCTCTGATTCGACTGAAATTTTTACCAATCATTCCTCTTCACAATCCAGAATAACGTTTCAAAAATAGAAAGTCTTACTTTCGAAACAACTGAGATACAGGGTGTTCTTCTTCAAATGACAGGTATAGTATCTTTCGAACCAATGCTCTGATTGGACTGAAATTTTCACCAATCATTCCTCTTCACAATCCAGAATAACGTTCCAAAAATAAAAAGTCTAACTTTCGAAACAACTGAGATACAGGGTGTTCTTCGTCAAATGACAGCTATAGTATCTTTCGAACCAATGCTCTGATTCGACTGAAATTTTCATCAATCATTCCTTTTCACAATCCAGAATAACGTTTCAAAAATAAAAAGTCTAACTTTCGAAACAACTGAGATACAGGGTGTTCTTCGTCAAATGACAGGTATAGTATCTTTCGAACCAATGCTCTGATTCGACTGAAAATTTCACCAATCATTCTTCTTCACAATCCAGAATAACGTTCCAAAAATAAAAAGTCTAACTTTCGAAACAACTGAGATACAGGATGTTCTTCGTCAAATTACAGGTATAGTATTTTTCGAACCAATGCTCTGATTCGACTTAAATTTTCACCAATCATTCCTCTTCACAATCCAGAATAACGTTTCAAAAATAAAAAGTCTAACATTCGAAACAACTGAGATACAGGGTGTTCTTCTTCAAATGACAGGTAAAGTATCTTTCGAACCAATGCTCTGATTCGACTGAAATTTTCACCAATCGTTCCTCTTCACAATCCAGAATAACGTTTCAAAAATAAAAAGTCTAACGTTCGAAACAACTGAGATACAGGGTGTTCTCCGTCAAATGAGATGTATAGTATCTTTCGAACCAATGCTCTGATTCGACTGAAATTTTCACCAATCGTTCCTCTTCACAATCCAGAATAATGTTTCAAAAATAAAAAGTCTAACATTCGAAACAACTGAGATACAGGGTGTTCTTCGTCAAATGACAGGTATAGTATCTTTCGAACCAATGCTCTGATTCGACTGAAATTTTCACCAATCGTTCCTCTTCACAATCCGGAATAACGTTTCAAAAATAAAAAGTCTAACGTTCGAAACAACTGAGATACAGGGTGTTCTTCGTCAAATGAGATGTATAGTATCTTTCGAACCAATGCTCTGATTCGACTGAAATTTTCACCAATCATTCCTCTTCACAATTCAGAATAATGTTTCAAAAATAAAAAGTCTAACATTCGAAACAACTGAGATACAGGGTGTTCTTCGTCAAATGACAGGTATAGTATCTTTCGAACCAATGCTCTGATTCGACTGAAATTTTCACCAATCGTTCCTCTTCGCAATCCGAAATAACGATTCAAAAATAAAAAGTCTAACGTTCGAAACAACTGAGATACAGGGTGTTCTTCGTCAAATGAGATGTATAGTATCTTTCGAACCAATGCTCTGATTCGACTGAAATTTTCACCAATCATTCCTCTTCACAATACAGAATAACGTTTCAAAAATAAAAAGTCTAACATTCGAAACAACTGAGATACAGGGTGTTCTTCGTCAAATGACAGGTATAGTATCTTTCGAACCAATGCTCTGATTCGACTGAAATTTTCACCAATCATTCCTCTTCACAATCCAGAAAAACGTTTCAAAAATAAAAAGTCTAACTTTCGAAACAACTGAGATACAGGGTGTTCTTCGTCAAATGACAGGTATAGTATCTTTCGAACCAATGCTCTGATTCGACTGAAATTTTCACCCATCATTCCTCTTCACAATCCAGAATAACGTTTCAAAAATAAAAAGTCTAACGTTCGAAACAACTGAGATACAGGGTGTTCTTCGTCAAATGACAGGTATAGTATCTTTTGAACCAATGCTCTGATTCGACTGAAATTTTCACCAATCATTCCCCTTCACAATCCAGAATAACGTTTCAAAAATAAAAAGTCTAACATTCGAAACAACTGAGATACAGGGTGTTCTTCGTCGAATGACAGGTATAGTATCTTTCGAACCAACACTCTGATTCGACTGAAATTTTCACCAATCATTCCTCTTCACAATCCACAATAACGTTTCAAAAATGAAAAGTCTAACATTCGAAACAACTGAGATACAGGGTGTTCTTCGTCAAATGACAGGTATAGTATCTTTCGAACCAATGCTCTGATTCGACTGAAATTTTCACCAATCATTCCTCTTGGCAATCCAGAATAACGTTCCAACAATAAAAAGTCTAACTTTCGAAACAACTGAGATACAGGGTGTTCTTCGTCAAATGACAGTTATAGTATCTTTCGAACCAATGCTCTGATTCGACTGAAATTTTCACCAATCATTCCTCTTTACAATCCAGAATAACTTTCCAAAAATAAAAAGTCTAACTTTCGAAACAACTGAGATACAGGGTGTTCTTCGTCAAATGACAGGTATAGTATCTTTCGAACCAATGCTCTGATTCGACTGAAATTTTCACCAATCATTCCTCTTCACAATCCAGAATAACGTTTCAAAAATAAAAAGGCTAACATTCGAAACAACTGAGATACAGGGGTGTTCTTCGTCAAATGACAGGTATAGTATCTTTCGAACCAATGCTCTGATTCGACTGAAATTTTCACCAATCATTCCTCTTCACAATACAGAATAACGTTTCAAAAATAAAAAGTCTAACATTCGAAACAACTGAGATACAGGGTGTTCTTCGTCAAATGACAGGTATAGTATCTTTCGAACCAATGCTCTGATTCGACTGAAATTTTCACCAATCATTCCTCTTCACAATCCAGAAAAACGTTTCAAAAATAAAAAGTCTAACATTCGACACAACTGAGATACAGGGTGTTCTTCGTCAAATGACAGGTAAAGTATATTTCGAACCAATGCTCTGATTCGACTGAAATTTTCACCAATCATTCTCTTCACAATCCAGAATAACGTTTCAAAAATAAATAGTCTTACATTCGAATCAACCTAGATACAGGGTGTTCTTCGTCAAATGACAGGTTTAGTATCTTTCGAACCAATGCTCTGATTCGACTGAAATTTTCACCAATCATTCCTCTTCACAATCCAGAATAACGTTCCAAAAATAAAAAGTCTAACTTTCGAAACAACTGAGATACAGGGTGTTCTTCGTCAAATGACAGGTATAGTATCTTTCGAACCAATGCTCTGATTCCACTGAAATTTTCACCAATCATTCCTCTTCACAATCCAGAATAGCGATTCAAAAATAAAAAGTCTAACATCCGAAACAACTGAGATACAGGGTGTTCTTCGTCAAATGACAGGTATAGTATCTTTCGAACCAATGCTCTGATTCGACTGAAATTTTCACCAATCATTCCTCTTCACAATCCAGAATAAAGTTCCAAAAATAAAAAGTCTAACTTTCGAAACAACTGAGATACAGGGTGTTCTTCGTCAAATGACAGGTATAGTATCTTTCGAACCAATGCTCTGATTCGACTGAAATTTTCACCAATCATTCCTCTTCACAATCCAGAATAACGATTCAAAAATAAAAAGTCTAACATTCGAAACAACTGAGATACAGGGTGTTCTTCGTCAAATGACAGGTATAGTATCTTTCGAACCAATGCTCTGATTCGACTGAAATTTTCACCAATCATTCCTCTTCACAATCCAGAATAACGATTCAAAAATAAAAAGTCTAACATTCGAAACAACTGAGACACAGGGTGTTCTTCATCAAATGACAGGTATAGTATCTTTCGAACCAATGCTCTGATTCGACTGAAATTTTCACCAATCATTCCTCTTCACAATCCAGAATAACGTTCCAAAACTAAAAAGTCTAACTTTCGAAACATTTGAGATACAGGGTGTTCTTCGTCAAATGACAGGTATAGTATCTTTCGAACCAATGCTCTGATTCGACTGAAATTTTCACCAATCATTCCTCTTCACAATCCAGAATAACGTTTCAAAAATAAAAAGTCTAACATTCGAAACAACTGAGATACAGGGTGTTCTTCGTCGAATGACAGGTATAGTATCTTTCGAACCAACACTCTGATTCGACTGAAATTTTCACCAATCATTCCTCTTCACAATCCACAATAACGTTTCAAAAATGAAAAGTCTAACATTCGAAACAACTGAGATACAGGGTGTTCTTCGTCAAATGACAGGTATAGTATCTTTCGAACCAATGCTCTGATTCGACTGAAATTTTCACCAATCATTCCTCTTGGCAATCCAGAATAACGTTCCAACAATAAAAAGTCTAACTTTCGAAACAACTGAGATACAGGGTTTCTTCGTCAAATGACAGTTATAGTATCTTTCGAACCAATGCTCTGATTCGACTGAAATTTTCACCAATCATTCCTCTTTACAATCCAGAATAACTTTCCAAAAATAAAAAGTCTAACTTTCGAAACAACTGAGATACAGGGTGTTCTTCGTCAAATGACAGGTATAGTATCTTTCGAACCAATGCTCTGATTCGACTGAAATTTTCACCAATCATTCCTCTTCACAATCCAGAATAACGTTTCAAAAATAAAAAGGCTAACATTCGAAACAACTGAGATACAGGGTGTTCTTCGTCAAATGACAGGTATAGTATCTTTCGAACCAATGCTCTGATTCGACTGAAATTTTCACCAATCATTCCTCTTCACAATACAGAATAACGTTTCAAAAATAAAAAGTCTAACATTCGAAACAACTGAGATACATGGTGTTCTTCGTCAAATGACAGGTATAGTATCTTTCGAACCAATGCTCTGATTCGACTGAAATTTTCACCAATCATTCCTCTTCACAATCCAGAAAAACGTTTCAAAAATAAAAAGTCTAACATTCGAAACAACTGAGATACAGGGTGTTCTTCGTCAAATGACAGGTAAAGTATATTTCGAACCAATGCTCTGATTCGACTGAAATTTTCACCAATCATTCTCTTCACAATCCAGAATAACGTTTCAAAAATAAAAAGTCTAACATTCGAATCAACTTAGATACAGGGTGTTCTTCGTCAAATGACAGGTTTAGTATCTTTCGAACCAATGCTCTGATTCGACTGAAATTTTCACCAATCATTCCTCTTCACAATCCAGAATAACGTTCCAAAAATAAAAAGTCTAACTTTCGAAACAACTGAGATACAGGGTGTTCTTCGTCAAATGACAGGTATAGTATCTTTCGAACCAATGCTCTGATTCGACTGAAATTTTCACCAATCATTCCTCTTCACAATCCAGAAAAACGTTTCAAAAATAAAAAGTCTAACATTCGACACAACTGAGATACAGGGTGTTCTTCGTCAAATGACAGGTAAAGTATATTTCGAACCAATGCTCTGATTCGACTGAAATTTTCACCAATCATTCTCTTCACAATCCAGAATAACGTTTCAAAAATAAATAGTCTAACATTCGAATCAACCTAGATACAGGGTGTTCTTCGTCAAATGACAGGTTTAGTATCTTTCGAACCAATGCTCTGATTCGACTGAAATTTCCACCAATCATTCCTCTTCACAATCCATAATAACGTTCCAAAAATAAAAAGTCTAACTTTCGAAACAACTGAGATACAGGGTGTTCTTCGTCAAATGACAGGTATAGTATCTTTCGAACCAATGCTCTGATTCGACTGGAATTTTCACCAATCATTCCTCTTCACAATCCAGAAAAACGTTCCAAAAATAAAAAGTCTAACTTTCGAAACAACTGAGATACAGGGTGTTCTTCGTCAAATGACAGGTATAGTATCTTTCGAACCAATGCTCTGATTCGACTGAAATTTTCACCAATCATTCCTCTTCACAATCCAGAATAACGTTTCAAAAATAAAAATTCTAACATTCGAAACAACTGAGATAGAGGGTGTTCTTCGTCAAATGACAGGTATAGTATCTTTCGAACCAATGCTCTGATTCGACTGAAATTTTCACCAATCATTTCTCTTCACAATCCAGAATAACGTTCTAAAAATAAAAAGTCTAACTTTCGAAACAACTGAGATACAGGGTGTTCTTCGTCAAATGACAGGTATAGTATCTTTCGAACCAATGCTCTGATTCGACTGAAATTTTCACCAATCATTCCTCTTCACAATCCAGAATAAAGTTCCAAAAATAAAAAGTCTAACATTCGAAACAACTGAGATACAGGGTGGTCTTCGTCAAATGACAGGTATAGTATCTTTCGAACCAATGCTCTGATTCAACTGAAATTTTCACCAATCATTCCTCTTCACAATCCAGAATAACGTTCCAAAAATAAAAAATCTAACTTTCGAAAAAACTGAGATACAGGGTGTTCTTCGTCAAATGACAGGTATAGTATCTTTCGAACCAATGCTCTGATTCGACTGAAATTTTCACCAATCATTCCTCTTTACAATCCAGAATAACGTTCCAAAAATAAAAAGTCTAACTTTCGAAACAACTGAGATACAGGGTATTCTTCGTCAAATGACAGGTATAGTATCTTTCGAACCAATGCTCTGATTCGACTGAAATTTTCACCAATCATTCCTCTTCACAATCCAGAATAAAGTTTCAAAAATAAAAAGTCTAACATCCGAAACAACTGAGATACAGGGTGTTCTTTGTCAAATGACAGGTATAGTATTTTTCGAACCAATGCTCTGATTCGACTGAAATTTTCACCAATCATTCCTCGTCACAATCCAGAATAACGTTTCAAAAATAAAAAGTCTAACATTCGAAACAACTGAGATACAGGGTGTTCTTCGTCAAATGACAGGTATAGCATCTTTCGAACCAATGCTCTGATTCGACTGAAATTTTCACCAATCATTTCTCTTCACAATCCAGAATAACGTTTCAAAAATAAAAAGTCTAACTTTCGAAACAACTGAGATACAGGGTGTTCTTCGTCAAATGACAGGTATAGTATCTTTCGAACCAATGCTCTGATTCGACTGAAATTTTCACCAATCATTCCTCGTCACAATCCAGAATAACGTTTCAAAAATAAAAAGTCTAACATTCGAAACAACTGAGATACAGGGTGTTCTTCGTCAAATGACAGGTATAGCATCTTTCGAACCAATGCTCTGATTCGACTGAAATTTTCACCAATCTTTCCTCTTCACAATCCAGAATTACGTTTCAAAAATAAAAAGTCTAACATTCGAAACAACTGAGATACAGGGTGTTCTTCGTCAAATGACAGTTATAGTATCTTTCGAACCAATGCTCTGATTCGACTGAAATTTTCACCAATCATTCCTCTTCACAATCCAGAATAACGTTTCAAAAATAAAAAGTCTAACTTTCGAAACAACTGAGATACAGGGTGTTCTTCGTCAAATGACAGGTATAGTATCTTTCGAACCAATGCTCTGATTCGACTGAAATTTTCACCAATCATTCCTCTTCACAATCCAGAATAACGTTTCAAAAATAAAAAGTCTAACATTCGAAACAACTGAGATACAGGGTGTTCTTCGTCAAATGACAGGTATAGTATCTTTCGAACCAATACTCTGATTCAACTGAAATTTTCACCAATCATTCCTCTTCACAGTCCAGAATAACGTTCCAAAAATTAAAAGTCTAACTTTCGAAACAACTGAGATACAGGGTGTTCTTCGTCAAATGACAGGTATAGTATCTTTCGAACCAATGCTCTGGTTCGACTGAAATTTTCACCAATCATTCCTCTTCACAATCCAGAATAACGTTCCAAAAATAAAAAGTCTAACTTTCGAAACAACTGAGATACAGGGTGTTCTTCGTCAAATGACAAGTATAGTACCTTTCGAACCAATGTTCTGATTCGACTGAAATTTTCACCAATCATTCCTCTTCACAATCCAGAATGAAGTTCCAAAAATAAAAAGTCTAACTTTCGAAACAACTGAGATACAGGGTATTCTTCGTCAAATGACAGGTATAGTATCTTTCGAACCAATGCTCTGATTCGACTGAAATTTTCACCAATCATTCCACTTCACAATCCAGAATAACGTTCCAAAAATAAAAAGTCTAACTTTCGAAACAACTGAGATACAGGGTGTTCTTCGTCAAATGACAGGTATAGTATCTTTCGAACCAATGCTCTGATTCGACTGAAATTTTCACCAATCATTCGTCTTCACAATCCAGAATAACGTTTCAAAAATAAAAAGTCTAACATTCTAAACAACTGAGATACAGGGTGTTCTTCGTCAAATGACAGGTATAGTATCTTTCGAACCAATGCTCTGATTCGACTGAAATTTTTACCAATCATTCCTCTTCACAATCCAGAATAACGTTTCAAAAATAGAAAGTCTTACTTTCGAAACAACTGAGATACAGGGTGTTCTTCTTCAAATGACAGGTATAGTATCTTTCGAACCAATGCTCTGATTCGACTGAAATTTTCACCAATCATTCCTCTTCACAATCCAGAATAACGTTCCAAAAATAAAAAGTCTAACTTTTGAAACAACTGAGATACAGGGTGTTCTTCGTCAAATGACAGCTATAGTATATTTCGAACCAATGCTCTGATTCGACTGAAATTTTCATCAATCATTCCTTTTCACAATCCAGAATAACGTTTCAAAAATAAAAAGTCTAACTTTCGAAACAACTGAGATACAGGGTGTTCTTCGTCAAATGACAGGTATAGTATCTTTCGAACCAATGCTCTGATTCGACTGAAAATTTCACCAATCATTCTTCTTCACAGTCCAGAATAACGTTCCAAAAATAAAAAGTCTAACTTTCGAAACAACTGAGATACAGGATGTTCTTCGTCAAATTACAGGTATAGTATCTTTCGAACCAATGCTCTGATTCGACTCAAATTTTCACCAATCATTCCTCTTCACAATCCAGA
This sequence comes from Myrrha octodecimguttata, assembly GCA_958510865.1. Lineage (NCBI taxonomy): Eukaryota > Metazoa > Arthropoda > Insecta > Coleoptera > Coccinellidae > Myrrha > Myrrha octodecimguttata. Next base: position 21,476,088 of record OY294060.1, read on the forward strand.
ATAACGTTTCAAAAATAAAAAGTCTAACATTCGAAACAACTGATATACAGGGTGTTCTTCTTCAAATGACAGGTAAAGTATCTTTCGAACCAATGCTCTGATTCGACTGAAATTTTCACCAATCGTTCCTCTTCACAATCCAGAATAACGTTTCAAAAATAAAAAGTCTAACGTTCGAAACAACTGAGATACAGGGTGTTCTTCGTCAAATGAGATGTATAGTATCTTTCGAACCAATGCTCTGATTCGACTGAAATTTTCACCAATCGTTCCTCTTCACAATCCAGAATAATGTTTCAAAAATAAAAAGTCTAACATTCGAAACAACTGAGATACAGGGTGTTCTTCGTCAAATGACAGGTATAGTATCTTTCGAACCAATGCTCTGATTCGACTGAAATTTTCACCAATCGTTCCTCTTCACAATCCGGAATAACGTTTCAAAAATAAAAAGTCTAACGTTCGAAACAACTGAGATACAGGGTGTTCTTCGTCAAATGAGATGTATAGTATCTTTCGAACCAATGCTCTGATTCGACTGAAATTTTCACCAATCATTCCTCTTCACAATCCAGAATAATGTTTCAAAAATAAAAAGTCTAACATTCGAAACAACTGAGATACAGGGTGTTCTTCGTCAAATGACAGGTATAGTATCTTTCGAACCAATGCTCTGATTCGACTGAAATTTTCACCAATCGTTCCTCTTCGCAATCCGGAATAACGATTCAAAAATAAAAAGTCTAACGTTCGAAACAACTGAGATACAGGGTGTTCTTCGTCAAATGAGATGTATAGTATCTTTCGAACCAATGCTCTGATTCGACTGAAATTTTCACCAATCATTCCTCTTCACAATCCAGAATAACGTTTCAAAAATAAAAAGTCTAACATTCGAAACAACTGAGATACAGGGTGTTCTTCGTCAAATGACAGGTATAGTATCTTTCGAACCAATGCTCTGATTCGACTGAAATTTTCACCAATCATTCCTCTTCACAATCCAGAATAACGTTCCAAAAATAAAAAGTCTTACTTTCGAAACAACTGAGATACAGGGTGTTCTTCGTCAAATGACAGGTATAGTATCTTTCGAACCAATGCTCTGATTCGACTGAAATTTTCACCAATCATTCCTCTTCACAATCCAGAATAACGTTCCAAAAATAAAAAGTCTAACTTTCGAAACAACTGAGATACAGGGTGTTCTTCGTCAAATGACAGGTATAGTATCTTTCGAACCAATGCTCTGATTCGACTGAAATTTTCACCCATCATTCCTCTTCACAATCCAGAATAACGTTTCAAAAATAAAAAGTCTAACGTTCGAAACAACTGAGATACAGGGTGTTCTTCGTCCAATGACAGGTATAGTATCTTTTGAACCAATGCTCTGATTCGACTGAAATTTTCACCAATCATTCCCCTTCACAATCCAGAATAACGTTTCAAAAATGAAAAGTCTAACATTCGAAACAACTGAGATACAGGGTGTTCTTCGTCGAATGACAGGTATAGTATCTTTCGAACCAATACTCTGATTCGACTGAAATTTTCACCAATCATTCCTCTTCACAATCCACAATAACGTTTCAAAAATGAAAAGTCTAACATTCGAAACAACTGAGATACAGGGTGTTCTTCGTCAAATGACAGGTATAGTATCTTTCGAACCAATGCTCTGATTCGACTGAAATTTTCACCAATCATTCCTCTTGGCAATCCAGAATAACGTTCCAACAATAAAAAGTCTAACTTTCGAAACAACTGAGATACAGGGTGTTCTTCGTCAAATGACAGTTATAGTATCTTTCGAACCAATGCTCTGATTCGACTGAAATTTTCACCAATCATTCCTCTTTACAATCCAGAATAACTTTCCAAAAATAAAAAGTCTAACTTTCGAAACAACTGAGATACAGGGTGTTCTTCGTCAAATGACAGGTTTAGTATCTTTCGAACCAATGCTCTGATTCGACTGAAATTTTCACCAATCATTCCTCTTCACAATCCAGAATAACGTTCCAACAATAAAAAGTCTAACTTTCGAAACAACTGAGATACAGGGTGTTCTTCGTCAAATGACAGTTATAGTATCTTTCGAACCAATGCTCTGATTCGACTGAAATTTTCACCAATCATTCTCTTCACAATCCAGAATAACGTTTCAAAAATAAAAAGTCTAACATTCGAAACAACTTAGATACAGGGTGTTCTTCGTCAAATGACAGGTTTAGTATCTTTCGAACCAATGCTCTGATTCGACTGAAATTTTCACCAATCATTCCTCTTCACAATCCAGAATAACGTTCCAAAAATAAAAAGTCTAACTTTCGAAACAACTGAGATACAGGGTGTTCTTCGTCAAATGACAGGTATAGTATCTTTCGAACCAATGCTCTGATTCGACTGAAATTTTCACCAATCATTCCTCTTCACAATCCAGAATAGCGATTCAAAAATAAAAAGTCTAACATCCGAAACAACTGAGATACAGGGTGTTCTTCGTCAAATGACAGGTATAGTATCTTTCGAACCAATGCTCTGATTCGACTGAAATTTTCACCAATCATTCCTCTTCACAATCCAGAATAAAGTTCCAAAAATAAAAAGTCTAACTTTCGAAACAACTGAGATACAGGGTGTTCTTCGTCAAATGACAGGTATAGTATCTTTCGAACCAATGCTCTGATTCGACTGAAATTTTCACCAATCATTCCTCTTCACAATCCAGAATAACGTTCCAAAAATAAAAAGTCTAACTTTCGAAACAACTGAGATACAGGGTGTTCTTCGTCAAATGACAGGTATAGTATCTTTCGAACCAATGCTCTGATTCGACTGAAATTTTCACCAATCATTCCTCTTCACAATCCAGAATAACGATTCAAAAATAAAAAGTCTAACATTCGAAACAACTGAGATACAGGGTGTTCTTCGTCAAATGACAGGTATAGTATCTTTCGAACCAATGCTCTGATTCGACTGAAATTTTCACCAATCATTCCTCTTCACAATCCAGAATAACGATTCAAAAATAAAAAGTCTAACATTCGAAACAACTGAGATACAGGGTGTTCTTCGTCAAATGACAGGTATAGTATCTTTCGAACCAATGCTCTGATTCGACTGAAATTTTCACCAATCATTCCTCTTCACAATCCAGAATAACGTTCCAAAACTAAAAAGTCTAACTTTCGAAACATTTGAGATACAGGGTGTTCTTCGTCAAATGACAGGTATAGTATCTTTCGAACCAATGCTCTGATTCGACTGAAATTTTCACCAATCATTCCTCTTCACAATCCAGAATAACGTTCCAAACATAAAAAGTCTAACTTTCGAAACAACTGAGATACAGGGTGTTCTTCGTCAAATGACAGGTATAGTATCTTTCGAACCAATGCTCTGATTCGACTGAAATTTTCACCAATCATTCCTCTTCACAATCCAGAATAACGATTCAAAAATAAAAAGTCTAACATTCGAAACAACTGAGATACAGGGTGTTCTTCGTCAAATGACAGGTATAGTATCTTTCGAACCAATGCTCTGATTCGACTGAAATTTTCACCAATCATTCCCCCTCACAATCCAGAATAATGTTCCAAAAATAAAAAGTCTAACATTCGAAACAACTGAGATACAGGGTGTTCTTCGTCAAATGACAGGTATAGTATCTTTCGAACCAATGCTCTGATTCGACTGAAATTTTCACCAATCATTCCTCTTCACAATCCAGAATAACGTTCCAAAAATAAAAAGTCTAACTTTCGAAACAACTGAGATACAGGGTGTTCTTCGTCAAATGACAGGTATAGTATCTTTCGAACCAATGCTCTGATTCGACTGAAATTTTCACCAATCATTCCTCTTCACAATCCAGAATAACGTTTCAAAAATAAAAAGTCTAACTTTCGAAACAACTGAGATACAGGGTGTTCTTCGTCAAATGACAGGTATAGTATCTTTCGAACCAATGCTCTGATTCGACTGAAATTTTTACCAATCATTCCTCTTCACAATCCAGAATAACGTTTCAAAAATAGAAAGTCTTACTTTCGAAACAACTGAGATACAGGGTGTTCTTCTTCAAATGACAGGTATAGTATCTTTCGAACCAATGCTCTGATTGGACTGAAATTTTCACCAATCATTCCTCTTCACAATCCAGAATAACGTTCCAAAAATAAAAAGTCTAACTTTCGAAACAACTGAGATACAGGGTGTTCTTCGTCAAATGACAGCTATAGTATCTTTCGAACCAATGCTCTGATTCGACTGAAATTTTCATCAATCATTCCTTTTCACAATCCAGAATAACGTTTCAAAAATAAAAAGTCTAACTTTCGAAACAACTGAGATACAGGGTGTTCTTCGTCAAATGACAGGTATAGTATCTTTCGAACCAATGCTCTGATTCGACTGAAAATTTCACCAATCATTCTTCTTCACAATCCAGAATAACGTTCCAAAAATAAAAAGTCTAACTTTCGAAACAACTGAGATACAGGATGTTCTTCGTCAAATTACAGGTATAGTATTTTTCGAACCAATGCTCTGATTCGACTTAAATTTTCACCAATCATTCCTCTTCACAATCCAGAATAACGTTTCAAAAATAAAAAGTCTAACATTCGAAACAACTGAGATACAGGGTGTTCTTCTTCAAATGACAGGTAAAGTATCTTTCGAACCAATGCTCTGATTCGACTGAAATTTTCACCAATCGTTCCTCTTCACAATCCAGAATAACGTTTCAAAAATAAAAAGTCTAACGTTCGAAACAACTGAGATACAGGGTGTTCTTCGTCAAATGAGATGTATAGTATCTTTCGAACCAATGCTCTGATTCGACTGAAATTTTCACCAATCGTTCCTCTTCACAATCCAGAATAATGTTTCAAAAATAAAAAGTCTAACATTCGAAACAACTGAGATACAGGGTGTTCTTCGTCAAATGACAGGTATAGTATCTTTCGAACCAATGCTCTGATTCGACTGAAATTTTCACCAATCGTTCCTCTTCACAATCCGGAATAACGTTTCAAAAATAAAAAGTCTAACGTTCGAAACAACTGAGATACAGGGTGTTCTTCGTCAAATGAGATGTATAGTATCTTTCGAACCAATGCTCTGATTCGACTGAAATTTTCACCAATCATTCCTCTTCACAATTCAGAATAATGTTTCAAAAATAAAAAGTCTAACATTCGAAACAACTGAGATACAGGGTGTTCTTCGTCAAATGACAGGTACAGTATCTTTCGAACCAATGCTCTGATTCGACTGAAATTTTCACCAATCGTTCCTCTTCGCAATCCGAAATAACGATTCAAAAATAAAAAGTCTAACGTTCGAAACAACTGAGATACAGGGTGTTCTTCGTCAAATGAGATGTATAGTATCTTTCGAACCAATGCTCTGATTCGACTGAAATTTTCACCAATCATTCCTCTTCACAATACAGAATAACGTTTCAAAAATAAAAAGTCTAACATTCGAAACAACTGAGATACAGGGTGTTCTTCGTCAAATGACAGGTATAGTATCTTTCGAACCAATGCTCTGATTCGACTGAAATTTTCACCAATCATTCCTCTTCACAATCCAGAAAAACGTTTCAAAAATAAAAAGTCTAACTTTCGAAACAACTGAGATACAGGGTGTTCTTCGTCAAATGACAGGTATAGTATCTTTCGAACCAATGCTCTGATTCGACTGAAATTTTCACCCATCATTCCTCTTCACAATCCAGAATAACGTTTCAAAAATAAAAAGTCTAACGTTCGAAACAACTGAGATACAGGGTGTTCTTCGTCAAATGACAGGTATAGTATCTTTTGAACCAATGCTCTGATTCGACTGAAATTTTCACCAATCATTCCCCTTCACAATCCAGAATAACGTTTCAAAAATAAAAAGTCTAACATTCGAAACAACTGAGATACAGGGTGTTCTTCGTCGAATGACAGGTATAGTATCTTTCGAACCAACACTCTGATTCGACTGAAATTTTCACCAATCATTCCTCTTCACAATCCACAATAACGTTTCAAAAATGAAAAGTCTAACATTCGAAACAACTGAGATACAGGGTGTTCTTCGTCAAATGACAGGTATAGTATCTTTCGAACCAATGCTCTGATTCGACTGAAATTTTCACCAATCATTCCTCTTGGCAATCCAGAATAACGTTCCAACAATAAAAAGTCTAACTTTCGAAACAACTGAGATACAGGGTGTTCTTCGTCAAATGACAGTTATAGTATCTTTCGAACCAATGCTCTGATTCGACTGAAATTTTCACCAATCATTCCTCTTTACAATCCAGAATAACTTTCCAAAAATAAAAAGTCTAACTTTCGAAACAACTGAGATACAGGGTGTTCTTCGTCAAATGACAGGTATAGTATCTTTCGAACCAATGCTCTGATTCGACTGAAATTTTCACCAATCATTCCTCTTCACAATCCAGAATAACGTTTCAAAAATAAAAAGGCTAACATTCGAAACAACTGAGATACAGGGGTGTTCTTCGTCAAATGACAGGTATAGTATCTTTCGAACCAATGCTCTGATTCGACTGAAATTTTCACCAATCATTCCTCTTCACAATACAGAATAACGTTTCAAAAATAAAAAGTCTAACATTTGAAACAACTGAGATACAGGGTGTTCTTCGTCAAATGACAGGTATAGTATCTTTCGAACCAATGCTCTGATTCGACTGAAATTTTCACCAATCATTCCTCTTCACAATCCAGAAAAACGTTTCAAAAATAAAAAGTCTAACATTCGACACAACTGAGATACAGGGTGTTCTTCGTCAAATGACAGGTAAAGTATATTTCGAACCAATGCTCTGATTCGACTGAAATTTTCACCAATCATTCTCTTCACAATCCAGAATAACGTTTCAAAAATAAATAGTCTAACATTCGAATCAACCTAGATACAGGGTGTTCTTCGTCAAATGACAGGTTTAGTATCTTTCGAACCAATGCTCTGATTCGACTGAAATTTTCACCAATCATTCCTCTTCACAATCCAGAATAACGTTCCAAAAATAAAAAGTCTAACTTTCGAAACAACTGAGATACAGGGTGTTCTTCGTCAAATGACAGGTATAGTATCTTTCGAACCAATGCTCTGATTCCACTGAAATTTTCACCAATCATTCCTCTTCACAATCCAGAATAGCGATTCAAAAATAAAAAGTCTAACATCCGAAACAACTGAGATACAGGGTGTTCTTCGTCAAATGACAGGTATAGTATCTTTCGAACCAATGCTCTGATTCGACTGAAATTTTCACCAATCATTCCTCTTCACAATCCAGAATAAAGTTCCAAAAATAAAAAGTCTAACTTTCGAAACAACTGAGATACAGGGTGTTCTTCGTCAAATGACAGGTATAGTATCTTTCGAACCAATGCTCTGATTCGACTGAAATTTTCACCAATCATTCCTCTTCACAATCCAGAATAACGATTCAAAAATAAAAAGTCTAACATTCGAAACAACTGAGATACAGGGTGTTCTTCGTCAAATGACAGGTATAGTATCTTTCGAACCAATGCTCTGATTCGACTGAAATTTTCACCAATCATTCCTCTTCACAATCCAGAATAACGATTCAAAAATAAAAAGTCTAACATTCGAAACAACTGAGACACAGGGTGTTCTTCATCAAATGACAGGTATAGTATCTTTCGAACCAATGCTCTGATTCGACTGAAATTTTCACCAATCATTCCTCTTCACAATCCAGAATAACGTTCCAAAACTAAAAAGTCTAACTTTCGAAACATTTGAGATACAGGGTGTTCTTCGTCAAATGACAGGTATAGTATCTTTCGAACCAATGCTCTGATTCGACTGAAATTTTCACCAATCATTCCTCTTCACAATCCAGAATAACGTTTCAAAAATAAAAAGTCTAACATTCGAAACAACTGAGATACAGGGTGTTCTTCGTCGAATGACAGGTATAGTATCTTTCGAACCAACACTCTGATTCGACTGAAATTTTCACCAATCATTCCTCTTCACAATCCACAATAACGTTTCAAAAATGAAAAGTCTAACATTCGAAACAACTGAGATACAGGGTGTTCTTCGTCAAATGACAGGTATAGTATCTTTCGAACCAATGCTCTGATTCGACTGAAATTTTCACCAATCATTCCTCTTGGCAATCCAGAATAACGTTCCAACAATAAAAAGTCTAACTTTCGAAACAACTGAGATACAGGGTTTCTTCGTCAAATGACAGTTATAGTATCTTTCGAACCAATGCTCTGATTCGACTGAAATTTTCACCAATCATTCCTCTTTACAATCCAGAATAACTTTCCAAAAATAAAAAGTCTAACTTTCGAAACAACTGAGATACAGGGTGTTCTTCGTCAAATGACAGGTATAGTATCTTTCGAACCAATGCTCTGATTCGACTGAAATTTTCACCAATCATTCCTCTTCACAATCCAGAATAACGTTTCAAAAATAAAAAGGCTAACATTCGAAACAACTGAGATACAGGGTGTTCTTCGTCAAATGACAGGTATAGTATCTTTCGAACCAATGCTCTGATTCGACTGAAATTTTCACCAATCATTCCTCTTCACAATACAGAATAACGTTTCAAAAATAAAAAGTCTAACATTCGAAACAACTGAGATACATGGTGTTCTTCGTCAAATGACAGGTATAGTATCTTTCGAACCAATGCTCTGATTCGACTGAAATTTTCACCAATCATTCCTCTTCACAATCCAGAAAAACGTTTCAAAAATAAAAAGTCTAACATTCGAAACAACTGAGATACAGGGTGTTCTTCGTCAAATGACAGGTAAAGTATATTTCGAACCAATGCTCTGATTCGACTGAAATTTTCACCAATCATTCTCTTCACAATCCAGAATAACGTTTCAAAAATAAAAAGTCTAACATTCGAATCAACTTAGATACAGGGTGTTCTTCGTCAAATGACAGGTTTAGTATCTTTCGAACCAATGCTCTGATTCGACTGAAATTTTCACCAATCATTCCTCTTCACAATCCAGAATAACGTTCCAAAAATAAAAAGTCTAACTTTCGAAACAACTGAGATACAGGGTGTTCTTCGTCAAATGACAGGTATAGTATCTTTCGAACCAATGCTCTGATTCGACTGAAATTTTTACCAATCATTCCTCTTCACAATCCAGAATAACGTTTCAAAAATAGAAAGTCTTACTTTCGAAACAACTGAGATACAGGGTGTTCTTCTTCAAATGACAGGTATAGTATCTTTCGAACCAATGCTCTGATTCGACTGAAATTTTCACCAATCATTCCTCTTCACAATCCAGAATAACGTTCCAAAAATAAAAAGTCTAACTTTTGAAACAACTGAGATACAGGGTGTTCTTCGTCAAATGACAGCTATAGTATATTTCGAACCAATGCTCTGATTCGACTGAAATTTTCATCAATCATTCCTTTTCACAATCCAGAATAACGTTTCAAAAATAAAAAGTCTAACTTTCGAAACAACTGAGATACAGGGTGTTCTTCGTCAAATGACAGGTATAGTATCTTTCGAACCAATGCTCTGATTCGACTGAAAATTTCACCAATCATTCTTCTTCACAGTCCAGAATAACGTTCCAAAAATAAAAAGTCTAACTTTCGAAACAACTGAGATACAGGATGTTCTTCGTCAAATTACAGGTATAGTATCTTTCGAACCAATGCTCTGATTCGACTCAAATTTTCACCAATCATTCCTCTTCACAATCCAGAATAACGTTTCAAAAATAAAAAGTCTAACATTCGAAACAACTGATATACAGGGTGTTCTTCTTCAAATGACAGGTAAAGTATCTTTCGAACCAATGCTCTGATTCGACTGAAATTTTCACCAATCGTTCCTCTTCACAATCCAGAATAACGTTTCAAAAATAAAAAGTCTAACGTTCGAAACAACTGAGATACAGGGTGTTCTTCGTCAAATGAGATGTATAGTATCTTTCGAACCAATGCTCTGATTCGACTGAAATTTTCACCAATCGTTCCTCTTCACAATCCAGAATAATGTTTCAAAAATAAAAAGTCTAACATTCGAAACAACTGAGATACAGGGTGTTCTTCGTCAAATGACAGGTATAGTATCTTTCGAACCAATGCTCTGATTCGACTGAAATTTTCACCAATCGTTCCTCTTCACAATCCGGAATAACGTTTCAAAAATAAAAAGTCTAACGTTCGAAACAACTGAGATACAGGGTGTTCTTCGTCAAATGAGATGTATAGTATCTTTCGAACCAATGCTCTGATTCGACTGAAATTTTCACCAATCATTCCTCTTCACAATCCAGAATAATGTTTCAAAAATAAAAAGTCTAACATTCGAAACAACTGAGATACAGGGTGTTCTTCGTCAAATGACAGGTATAGTATCTTTCGAACCAATGCTCTGATTCGACTGAAATTTTCACCAATCGTTCCTCTTCGCAATCCGGAATAACGATTCAAAAATAAAAAGTCTAACGTTCGAAACAACTGAGATACAGGGTGTTCTTCGTCAAATGAGATGTATAGTATCTTTCGAACCAATGCTCTGATTCGACTGAAATTTTCACCAATCATTCCTCTTCACAATCCAGAATAACGTTTCAAAAATAAAAAGTCTAACATTCGAAACAACTGAGATACAGGGTGTTCTTCGTCAAATGACAGGTATAGTATCTTTCGAACCAATGCTCTGATTCGACTGAAATTTTCACCAATCATTCCTCTTCACAATCCAGAATAATGTTTCAAAAATAAAAAGTCTAACATTCGAAACAACTGAGATACAGGGTGTTCTTCGTCAAATGACAGGTATAGTATCTTTCGAACCAATGCTCTGATTCGACTGAAATTTTCACCAATCGTTCCTCTTCGCAATCCGGAATAACGATTCAAAAATAAAAAGTCTAACGTTCGAAACAACTGAGATACAGGGTGTTCTTCGTCAAATGAGATGTATAGTATCTTTCGAACCAATGCTCTGATTCGACTGAAATTTTCACCAATCATTCCTCTTCACAATCCAGAATAACGTTTCAAAAATAAAAAGTCTAACATTCGAAACAACTGAGATACAGGGTGTTCTTCGTCAAATGACAGGTATAGTATCTTTCGAACCAATGCTCTGATTCGACTGAAATTTTCACCAATCATTCCTCTTCACAATCCAGAATAACGTTCCAAAAATAAAAAGTCTTACTTTCGAAACAACTGAGATACAGGGTGTTCTTCGTCAAATGACAGGTATAGTATCTTTCGAACCAATGCTCTGATTCGACTGAAATTTTCACCAATCATTCCTCTTCACAATCCAGAATAACGTTCCAAAAATAAAAAGTCTAACTTTCGAAACAACTGAGATACAGGGTGTTCTTCGTCAAATGACAGGTATAGTATCTTTCGAACCAATGCTCTGATTCGACTGAAATTTTCACCCATCATTCCTCTTCACAATCCAGAATAACGTTTCAAAAATAAAAAGTCTAACGTTCGAAACAACTGAGATACAGGGTGTTCTTCGTCCAATGACAGGTATAGTATCTTTTGAACCAATGCTCTGATTCGACTGAAATTTTCACCAATCATTCCCCTTCACAATCCAGAATAACGTTTCAAAAATGAAAAGTCTAACATTCGAAACAACTGAGATACAGGGTGTTCTTCGTCGAATGACAGGTATAGTATCTTTCGAACCAATACTCTGATTCGACTGAAATTTTCACCAATCATTCCTCTTCACAATCCACAATAACGTTTCAAAAATGAAAAGTCTAACATTCGAAACAACTGAGATACAGGGTGTTCTTCGTCAAATGACAGGTATAGTATCTTTCGAACCAATGCTCTGATTCGACTGAAATTTTCACCAATCATTCCTCTTGGCAATCCAGAATAACGTTCCAACAATAAAAAGTCTAACTTTCGAAACAACTGAGATACAGGGTGTTCTTCGTCAAATGACAGTTATAGTATCTTTCGAACCAATGCTCTGATTCGACTGAAATTTTCACCAATCATTCCTCTTTACAATCCAGAATAACTTTCCAAAAATAAAAAGTCTAAATTTCGAAACAACTGAGATACAGGGTGTTCTTCGTCAAATGACAGGTATAGTATCTTTCGAACCAATGCTCTGATTCGACTGAAATTTTCACCAATCATTCCTCTTCACAATCCAGAATAAAGTTTCAAAAATAAAAAGTCTAACATTCGAAACAACTGAGATACAGGGTGTTCTTCGTCAAATGACAGGTATAGTCTCTGTCGAACCAATGCTCTGATTCGACTGAAATTTTCACCAATCGTTCCTCTTCACAATCCGGAATAACGTTTCAAAAATAAAAAGTCTAACGTTCGAAACAACTGAGATACAGGGTGTTCTTCGTCAAATGAGATGTATAGTATCTTTCGAACCAATGCTCTGATTCGACTGAAATTTTCACCAATCATTCCTCTTCACAATCCAGAAAAAACGTTTCAAAAATAAAAAGTCTAACATTCGATACAACTGAGATACAGGGTGTTCTTCGTCAAATGACAGGTATAGTATCTTTCGAACCAATGCTCTGATTCGACTGAAATTTTCACCAATCATTCCTCTTCACAATCCAGAATAACGTTTCAAAAATAAAAAGTCTAACATTCGAAACAACTGAGATACAGGGTGTTCTTCGTCAAATGACAGGTATAGTATCTTTCGAACCAATGCTCTGATTCGACTGAAATTTTCACCAATCATTCCTCTTCACAATCCAGAATACTGTTCCAAAAATAAAAAGTCTAACTTTCGAAACAACTGAGATACAGGGTGTTCTTCGTCAAATGACAGGTATAGTATCTTTCGAACCAATGCTCTGATTTGACTGAAATTTTCACCAATCATTCCTCTTCACAATCCAGAATAACGTTCCGAAAATAAAAAGTCTAACATTCGAAACAACTGAGATACAGGGTGTTCTTCGTCAAATGACAGGTATAGTATCTTTCGAACCAATGCTCTGATTCGACTGAAATTTTCACCAATCATTCCTCTTCACAATCCAGAATAACGTTTCAAAAATAAAAAGTCTAACATTCGAAACAACTGAGATACAGGGTGTTCTTCGTCAAATGTCAGGTATAGTATCTTTCGAACCAATGCTCTGATTCGACTGAAATTTTCACCAATCATTCCTCTTCACAATCCACAATAACGTTTCAAAAATGAAAAGTCTAACATTCGAAACAACTGAGATACAGGGTGTTCTTCGTCAAATGACAGGTATAGTATCTTTCGAACCAATGCTCTGATTCGACTGAAATTTTCACCAATCATTCCTCTTCGCAATCCAGAATAACGTTCCAAAAATAAAAAGTCTAACTTTCGAAACAACTGAGATACAGGGTGTTCTTCGTCAAATGACAGTTATAGTATCTTTCGAACCAATGCTCTGATTCGACTGAAATTTTCACCAATCACTCCTCTTCACAATCCAGAATAACGTTCCAAAAATAAAAAGTCTAACTTTCGAAACAACAGAGATACAGGGTGTTCTTCGTCAAATGACAGGTATAGTATCTTTCGAACCAATGCTCTGATTCGACTGAAATTTTCACCAATCATTCCTCTTCACAATCCAGAATGAAATTTCAAATATAAGAAGTCTAACATTCGAAACAACTGAGATACAGGGTGTTCTTCGTCAAATGACAGGTATAGTATCTTTCGAACCAATGCTCTGATTCGACTGAAATTTTCACCAATCATTCCTCTTCACAATCCAGAATAACGTTCCAAAAATAAAAAGTCTAACTTTCGAAACAACTGAGATACAGGGTGTTCTTCGTCAAATGACAGGTATAGTATCTTTCGAACCAATGCTCTGATTCGACTGAAATTTTCACCAATCATTTCTCTTCACAATCCAGAATAACGTTTCAAAAATAAAAAGTCTAACATTCGAAACAACTGAGATACAGGGTGTTCTTCGTCAAATGACAGGTAGAGTATCTTTCGAATCAATGCTCTGATTTGACTGAAATTTTCAACAATCATTCCTCTTCACAATCCAGAATAACGTTCCAAAAATAAAGAGTCTAACTTTCGAAACAACTGAGATACAGGGTGTTCTTCGTCAAATGACAGGTATAGTATCTTTCGAACCAGTGCTCTGATTCGACTGAAATTTTCACCAATCATTCCTCTTCACAATCCAGAATAACGTTCCAAAAATAAAAAGTCTAACTTTCGAAACAACTGAGATACAGGGTGTTCTTCGTCAAATGACAGGTATAGTATCTTTCGAACCAATGCTTTGATTCGACTGAAATTTTCACCAATCATTCCTCTTCACAATCCAGAATAACGTTCCAAAAATAAAAAGTCTCACTTTCGAAACAACTGAGATACAGGGTGTTCTTCGTCAAATGACAGGTATAGTATCTTTCGAACCAATCCTCTGATTTGACTGAAATTCTCACCAATCATTCCTCTTCACAATCCAGAATAACGTTCCAAAAATAAAAAGTCTAACTTTCGAAACAACTGCGATACAGGGTGTTCTTCGTCAAATGACAGGTATAGTATCTTTCGAACCAATGCTCTGATTCGACTGAAATTTTCACCAATCATTCCTATTCACAATCCAGAATAACGTTTCAAAAATAAAAAGTCTAACATTCGAAACAACTCAGATACAGGGTGTTCTTCGTCAAATGACAGGTATAGTATCTTTCGAACCAATGCTCTGATTCGACTGAAATTTTCACCAATCATTCCTCTTCACAATCCAGAATAACGTTCCAAAAATAAAAAGTCTAACTCTCGAAACAACTGAGATACAGGGTGTTCTTCGTCAAATGACAGGTATAGTATCTTTCGAACCAATGCTCTGATTCGACTGAAATTTTCACCAATCATTCCTCTTCACAATCCAGAATAACGATTCAAAAATAAAAAGTCTAACATTCGAAACAACTGAGATACAGGGTGTTCTTCGTCAAATGACAGGTATAGTATCTTTCGAACCAATGCTCTGATTCGACTGAAATTTTCACCAATCATTCCTCTTCACAATCCAGAATAACGATTCAAAAATAAAAGTCTAACATTCGAAACAACTGAGATACAGGGTGTTCTTCGTCAAATGACAGGTATAGTACCTTTCGAACCAATGCTCTGATTCGACTGAAATTTTCACCAATCATTCCTCTTCACAATCCAGAATAACGTTCCAAAAATAAAAAGTCTAACTTTCGAAACAACTGAGATACAGGGTGTTCTTCGTCAAATGACAGGTATAGTATCTTTCGAACCAATGCTCTGATTCGACTGAAATTTTCACCAATCATTCCTCTTCACAATCCAGAATAACGTTCCAAAAATTGAAACTAAATTAACTCCTGAATGTATCCCCAATCGTTAATCTGGTGGTAATGATGCAACCTCTTACTCCCCATCTATTTATTTCAACTTTACAATTAAAAATTACTATTTACAAACACAAAATCAGGTACAATGAATCTGAGATCCGCGATTCGAAGAGGCACTTATCTTAGAAGTAAGGATCCGGTGGTATGATCCTCCAAAATACAGGTACTATGCAGGTAGTCTAGTTTCAAGAGATTCCAACCAGAATAAAGTCCAGAATTAAGATGTTCCAGTAATAACTAGCTTCGGAATAAAGGTATTCCAGTCATAATCAGCTCCAGTATTCAGATAATCCAGTAATGATTGCTTCTAGTACTGAGATGATCCAGTCAAACTCTGGGTCCGGTAGTAGAATATTCAAATGGGCATTAGTCCCAGTAAAAAGGTAATCCAGCAGTCGATAGCTCGGTACAAAGATGTTTAAGTGAGCAGTAGCCCCGGTACAAAGATGTTTCAGTGGCCAACAGCCCCGGTACAAAGATGATTTAGTGAGCAGTAGCCCCGGTACAAAGACTGCAAATTTAAAAACTATAAGATAGTGCTTGTAACACGTGATCTCATTCCCAACGACTCTAGACGTTATTGCAACAATTTACAAGTTAATAAATACGAGATGAAATATCTAGAACTCAGGAATAAGAGCACGTTATTCGATAATAAGAACGAGATAAGAAATCAAATGCACAATATCATACAAAGGAAAATGTTAAGCGGTGTAACCTGCATGGAATGAAAATAATCAGAAATCACAATTTGGCATTCACAAAAGCAAAAATATTGGTCGGGATATACGTAGTACTTACCGCCTTTTGAATAGACGTCTTATAAGAAACAATAAAACTTCAAAATTCCACGATGTTAATGGATTACGAAGTTCGTTTATTCGTTAAACTCTAGCAAGGTGTTTACTCTCCAAATTCTTATGCACGAAAAAGGAAGAACTTTCCATCGGCTAGACCGAATTAGGGTCACGCATGCGAAACACACACTCAACTGTCAAAGCGAAGTGCGTTTTCCAGCGACCGATCGTATAATCTCAGTAAGGCGTTTTTGCTTGAGATCGGAATTGAAATTAATATTATGACGTATTTTCGCGATGGAAACTGAAATCGACAGTGGAGCGTTTTGTAACGTTACAAAATAAAGAGTCTAACTTTCGAAACAACTGAGATACAGGGTGTTCTTCGTCAAATGACAGGTATAGTATCTTTCGAACCAGTGCTCTGATTCGACTGAAATTTTCACCAATCATTCCTCTTCACAATCCAGAATAACGTTCCAAAAATAAAAAGTCTAACTTTCGAAACAACTGAGATACAGGGTGTTCTTCGTCAAATGACAGGTATAGTATCTTTCGAACCAATGCTTTGATTCGACTGAAATTTTCACCAATCATTCCTCTTCACAATCCAGAATAACGTTCCAAAAATAAAAAGTCTCACTTTCGAAACAACTGAGATACAGGGTGTTCTTCGTCAAATGACAGGTATAGTATCTTTCGAACCAATCCTCTGATTTGACTGAAATTTTCACCAATCATTCCTCCTCACAATCCAGAATAACGTTCCAAAAATAAAAAGTCTAACTTTCGAAACAACTGAGATACAGGGTGTTCTTCGTCAAATGACAGGTATAGTATCTTTCGAACCAATGCTCTGATTCGACTGAAATTTTCACCAATCATTCCTATTCACAATCCAGAATAACGTTTCAAAAATAAAAAGTCTAACATTCGAAACAACTCAGATACAGGGTGTTCTTCGTCAAATGACAGGTATAGTATCTTTTGAACCAATGCTCTGATTCGACTGAAATTTTCACCAATCATTCCTCTTCACAATCCAGAATAACGTTCCAAAAATAAAAAGTCTAACTCTCGAAACAACTGAGATACAGGGTGTTCTTCGTCAAATGACAGGTATAGTATCTTTCGAACCAATGCTCTGATTCGACTGAAATTTTCACCAATCATTCCTCTTCACAATCCAGAATAACGATTCAAAAATAAAAAGTCTAACATTCGAAACAACTGAGATACAGGGTGTTCTTCGTCAAATGACAGGTATAGTATCTTTCGAACCAATGCTCTGATTCGACTGAAATTTTCACCAATCATTCCTCTTCACAATCCAGAATAACGATTCAAAAATAAAAGTCTAACATTCGAAACAACTGAGATACAGGGTGTTCTTCGTCAAATGACAGGTATAGTATCTTTCGAACCAATGCTCTGATTCGACTGAAATTTTCACCAATCATTCCTCTTCACAATCCAGAATAACGTTCCAAAAATAAAAAGTCTAACTTTCGAAACAACTGAGATACAGGGTGTTCTTCGTCAAATGACAGGTATAGTATCTTTCGAACCAATGCTCTGATTCGACTGAAATTTTCACCAATCATTCCTCTTCACAATCCAGAATAACGTTCCAAAAATAAAAAGTCTAACTTTCGAAACAACTGAGATACAGGGTGTTCTTCGTCAAATGACAGGTATAGTATCTTTCGAACCAATGCTCTGATTCGACTGAAATTTTCACCAATCATTCCTCTTCACAATCCAGAATAACGATTCAAAAATAAAAAGTATAACATTCGAAACAACTGAGATACAGGGTGTTCTTCGTCAAATGACAGGTATAGTATCTTTCGAACCAATGCTCTGATTCGACTGAAATTTTCACCAATCATTCCTCTTCACAATCCAGAATAACGTTCCAAAAATAAAAAGTCTAACATTCGAAACAACTGAGATACAGGGTGTTCTTCGTCAAATGACAGGTATAGTATCTTTCGAACCAATGCTCTGATTCGACTGAAATTTTCACCAATCATTCCTATTCACAATCCAGAATAACATCTCAAAAATAAAAAATCTAACATTCGAAACAACTGAGATACAGGGTGTTCTTCGTCAAATGACAGGTATAGTATCTTTCGAACCAATGCTCTGATTCGACTGAAATTTTCACCAATCATTCCTCTTCACAATCCAGAATAACGTTCCAAAAATAAAAAGTCTAACTTTCGAAACAACTGAGATACAGGGTGTTCTTCGTCAAATGACAGGTATAGTATCTTTCGAACCAATGCTCTGATTCGACTGAAATTTTCACCAATCATTCCTCTTCACAATCCAGAATAACATTCCAAAAATAAAAAGTCTTACTTTCGAAACAACTGAGATACAGGGTGTTCTTCGTCAAATGACAGGTATAGTATCTTTCGAACCAATGCTCTGATTCGACTGAAATTTTCACCAATCATTCCTCTTCACAATCCAGAATAACGATTCAAAAATAAAAAGTCGAACATTCGAAACAACTGAGATACAGGGTGTTCTTCGTCAAATGACAGGTATAGTATCTTTCGAAACAATGCTCTGATTCGACTGAAATTTTCACCAATCATTCCTCTTCACAATCCAGAATAACGTTTCAAAAATAAAAAGTCTAACATTCGAAACAACTGAGATACAGGGTGTTCTTCGTCAAATGAGAGGTATAGTATCTTTCGAACCAATGCTCTGATTCGACTGAAATTTTCACCAATCATTCCTCTTCACAATCCAGAATAACGTTTCAAAAATAAAAAGTCTAAAATTCGAAACAACTGAGATATAGGGTGTTCTTCTTCAAATGACAGGTATAGTATCTTTCGAACCAATGCTCTGATTCGACTGAAATTTTCACCAATCATTCCCCTTCACAATCCAGAATAACGTTTCAAAAATAAAAAGACTAACATTCGAAACAACTGAGATACAGGGTGTTCTTCGTCAAATGACAGGTATAGTATCTTTCGAACCAATGCTCTGATTCGACTGAAATTTTCACCAATCATTCCTCTTCACAATCCAGAATAACGTTCCAAAAATAAAAAGTCTAACTTTCGAAACAACTGAGATACAGGGTGTTCTTCGTCAAATGACAGGTATAGTATCTTTCGAACCAATGCTCTGATTCGACTGAAATTTTCACCAATCATTCCTCTTCACAATCCAGAATAACGATTCAAAAATAAAAAGTATAACATTCGAAACAACTGAGATACAGGGTGTTCTTCGTCAAATGACAGGTATAGTATCTTTCGAACCAATGCTCTGATTCGACTGAAATTTTCACCAATCATTCCTCTTCACAATCCAGAATAACGTTCCAAAAATAAAAAGTCTAACATTCGAAACAACTGAGATACAGGGTGTTCTTCGTCAAATGACAGGTATAGTATCTTTCGAACCAATGCTCTGATTCGACTGAAATTTTCACCAATCATTCCTATTCACAATCCAGAATAACATCTCAAAAATAAAAAATCTAACATTCGAAACAACTGAGATACAGGGTGTTCTTCGTCAAATGACAGGTATAGTATCTTTCGAACCAATGCTCTGATTCGACTGAAATTTTCACCAATCATTCCTCCTCACAATCCAGAATAACGTTCCAAAAATAAAAAGTCTAACTTTCGAAACAACTGAGATACAGGGTGTTCTTCGTCAAATGACAGGTATAGTATCTTTCGAACCAATGCTCTGATTCGACTGAAATTTTCAGCAATCATTCCTCTTCACAATCCAGAATAACATTCCAAAAATAAAAAGTCTTACTTTCGAAACAACTGAGATACAGGGTGTTCTTCGTCAAATGACAGGTATAGTATCTTTCGAACCAATGCTCTGATTCGACTGAAATTTTCACCAATCATTCCTCTTCACAATCCAGAATAACGATTCAAAAATAAAAAGTCGAACATTCGAAACAACTGAGATACAGGGTGTTCTTCGTCAAATGACAGGTATAGTATCTTTCGAAACAATGCTCTGATTCGACTGAAATTTTCACCAATCATTCCTCTTCACAATCCAGAATAACGTTTCAAAAATAAAAAGTCTAACATTCGAAACAACTGAGATACAGGGTGTTCTTCGTCAAATGAGAGGTATAGTATCTTTCGAACCAATGCTCTGATTCGACTGAAATTTTCACCAGTCATTCCTCTTCACAATCCAGAATAACGTTTCAAAAATAAAAAGTCTAAAATTCGAAACAACTGAGATATAGGGTGTTCTTCTTCAAATGACAGGTATAGTATCTTTCGAACCAATGCTCTGATTCGACTGAAATTTTCACCAATCATTCCCCTTCACAATCCAGAATAACGTTTCAAAAATAAAAAGACTAACATACGAAACAACTGAGATACAGGGTGTTCTTCGTCAAATGACAGGTATAGTATCTTTCGAACCAATGCTCTGATTCGACTGAAATTTTCACCAATCATTCCTCTTCACAATCCAGAATAACGTTTCAAAAATAAAAAGTCTAACATTCGAAACAACTGAGATACAGGGTGTTCTTCGTCAAATGACAGGTATAGTATCTTTCGAACCAATGCTCTGATTCGACTGAAATTTTCACCAATCATTCCTCTTCACAATCCAGAATAACGTTCCAAAAATAAAAAGTCTAACTTTCGAAACAACCGAGATACAGGGTGTTCTTCGTCAAATGACAGGTTTAGTATCTTTCGAACCAATGCTCTGATTCGACTGAAATTTTCACCAATCATTCCTCTTCACAATCCAGAATAACGTTTCAAAAATAAAGAGTCTAACATTCGAAACAACTGAGATACAGGGTGTTCTTCGTCAAATGACAGGTATAGTATCTTTCGAACCAATGCTCTGATTCGACTGAAATTTTCACCAATCATTCCTCTTCACAATCCAGAATAACGTTCCAAAAATAAAAAGTCTAACTTTCGAAACAACTGAGATACAGGGTGTTCTTCGTCAAATGACAGGTATAGTATCTTTCGAACCAATGCTCTGATTCGACTGAAATTTTCACCAATCATTCCACTTCACAATCCAGAATAACGTTCCAAAAATAAAAAGTCTAACTTCCGAAACAACTGAGATACAGGGTGTTCTTCGTCAAATGACAGGTATAGTATCTTTCGAACCAATGCTCTGATTCGACTGAAATTTTCACCAATCATTCGTCTTCACAATCCAGAATAACGTTTCAAAAATAAAAAGTCTAACATTCTAAACAACTGAGATACAGGGTGTTCTTCGTCAAATGACAGGTATAGTATCTTTCGAACCAATGCTCTGATTCGACTGAAATTTTCACCAATCATTCCTCTTCACAATCCAGAATAACTTTCCAAAAATAAAAAGTCTAACTTTCGAAACAACTGAGATACAGGGTGTTCTTCGTCAAATGACAGGTATAGTATCTTTCGAACCAATGCTCTGATTCGACTGAAATTTTCACCAATCATTCCTCTTCACAATCCAGAATAACGTTCCAAAAATAAAAAGTCTAACTTTCGAAACAACTGAGATACAGGTTGTTCTTCGTCAAATGACAGGTATAGTATCTTTCGAACCAATGCTCTGATTCGACTGAAATTTTCACCAATCATTCCTCTTCACAATCCAGAATAACGTTCCAAAAATAAAAAGTCTAACTTTCGAAACAACTGAGATACAGGGTGTTCTTCGTCAAATGACAGGTATAGTATCTTTCGAACCAATGCTCTGATTCGACTGAAATTTTCACCAATCATTCCACTTCACAATCCAGAATAACGTTCCAAAAATAAAAAGTCTAACTTTCGAAACAACTGAGATACAGGGTGTTCTTCGTCAAATGACAGGTATAGTATCTTTCGAACCAATGCTCTGATTCGACTGAAATTTTCACCAATCATTCGTCTTCACAATCCAGAATAACGTTTCAAAAATAAAAAGTCTAACATTCTAAACAACTGAGATACAGGGTGTTCTTCGTCAAATGACAGGTATAGTATCTTTCGAACCAATGCTCTGATTCGACTGAAATTTTCACCAATCATTCCTCTTCACAATCCAGAATAACTTTCCAAAAATAAAAAGTCTAACTTTCGAAACAACTGAGATACAGGGTGTTCTTCGTCAAATGACAGGTATAGTATCTTTCGAACCAATGCTCTGATTCGACTGAAATTTTCACCAATCATTCCTCTTCACAATCCAGAATAACGTTCCAAAAATAAAAAGTCTAACTTTCGAAACAACTGAGATACAGGGTGTTCTTCGTCAAATGACAGGTATAGTATCTTTCGAACCAATGCTCTGATTCGACTGAAATTTTCACCAATCATTCCTCTTCACAATCCAGAATAACGTTTCAAAAATAAAAAGTCTAACTTTCGAAACAACTGAGTTACAGGGTGTTCTTCGTCAAATGACAGGTATAGTATCTTTCGAACCAATGCTCTGATTCGACTGAAATTTTCACCAATCATTCCTCTTCACAATCCAGAATAACGTTCCAAAAATAAAAAGTCTAACTTTCGAAACAACTGAGATACAGGGTGTTCTTCGTCAAATGACAGGTATAGTATCTTTCGAACCAATGCTCTGATTCGACTGAAACTTTCACCAATCATTCCTCTTCACAATCCAGAATAGCTTTTCAAAAATAAAAAGTCTAACTTTCGAAACAACTGAGATACAGGGTGTTCTTCGTCAAATGACAGGTATAGTATCTTTCGAACCAATGCTCTGATTCGACTGAAATTTTCACCAATCATTCCTCTTCACAATCCAGAATAAAGATTCAAAAATAAAAAGTCTAACATTCGAAACAACTGAGATACAGGGTGTTCTTCGTTAAATGACAGGTATAGTATCTTTCGAACCAATGCTCTGATTCGACTGAAATTTTCACCAATCATTCCTCTTCACAATCCAGAATAACAATTCAAAAATAAAAAGTCTAACATTCGAAACAACTGAGATACAGGGTGTTCTTCGTCAAATGACAGGTATAGTATCTTTCGAACCAATGCTCTGATTCGATTGAAATTTTCACGAATCATTCCTCTTCACAATTCAGAATAACTTTCCAAAAATAAAAAGTCTAACTTTCGAAACAATTGAGATACAGGGTGTTCTTCGTCAAATGACAGGTATAGTATCTTTCGAACCAATGCTCTGATTCGACTGAAATTTTCACCAATCATTCCTCTTCACAATCCAGAATAACGTTCCAAAAATAAAAAGTCTAACTCTCGAAACAACTGAGATACAGGTTGTTCTTCGTCAAATGACAGGTATAGTATCTTTCGAAACAATGCTCTGATTCGACTGAAATTTTCACCAATCATTCCTCTTCACAATCCAGAATAACGTTTCAAAAATAAAAAGTCTAACATTCGAAACAACTGAGATACAGGGTGTTCTTCGTCAAATGAGAGGTATAGTATCTTTCGAACCAATGCTCTGATTCGACTGAAATTTTCACCAATCATTCCTCTTCACAATCCAGAATAACGTTTCAAAAATAAAAAGTCTAACATTCGAAACAACTGAGATATAGGGTGTTCTTCTTCAAATGACAGGTATAGTATCTTTCGAACCAATGCTCTGATTCGACTGAAATTTTCACCAATCATTCCCCTTCACAATCCAGAATAACGTTTCAAAAATAAAAAGACTAACATTCGAAACAACTGAGATACAGGGTGTTCTTCGTCAAATGACAGGTATAGTATCTTTCGAACCAATGCTCTGATTCGACTGAAATTTTCACCAATCATTCCTCTTCACAATCCAGAATAACGTTTCAAAAATAAAAAGTCTAACATTCGAAACAACTGAGATACAGGGTGTTCTTCGTCAAATGACAGGTATAGTATCTTTCGAACCAATGCTCTGATTCGACTGAAATTTTCACCAATCATTCCTCTTCACAATCCAGAATAACGTTCCAAAAATAAAAAGTCTAACTTTCGAAACAACCGAGATACAGGGTGTTCTTCGTCAAATGACAGGTTTAGTATCTTTCGAACCAATGCTCTGATTCGACTGAAATTTTCACCAATCATTCCTCTTCACAATCCAGAATAACGTTTCAAAAATAAAGAGTCTAACATTCGAAACAACTGAGATACAGGGTGTTCTTCGTCAAATGACAGGTATAGTATCTTTCGAACTAATGCTCTGATTCGACTGAAATTTTCACCAATCATTCCTCTTCACAATCCAGAATAACGTTCCAAAAATAAAAAGTCTAACTTTCGAAACAACTGAGATACAGGGTGTTCTTCGTCAAATGACAGGTATAGTATCTTTCGAACCAATGCTCTGATTCAACTGAAATTTTCACCAATCATTCCACTTCACAATCCAGAATAAAGTTCCAAAAATAAAAAGTCTAACTTTCGAAACAACTGAGATACAGGGTGTTCTTCGTCAAATGACAGGTATAGTATCTTTCGAACCAATGCTCTGATTCGACTAAAATTTTCACCAATCATTCGTCTTCACAATCCAGAATAACGTTTCAAAAATAAAAAGTCTAACATTCTAAACAACTGAGATACAGGGTGTTCTTCGTCAAATGACAGGTATAGTATCTTTCGAACCAATGCTCTGATTCGACTGAAATTTTCACCAATCATTCCTCTTCACAATCCAGAATAACTTTCCAAAAATAAAAAGTCTAACTTTCGAAACAACTGAGATACAGGGTGTTCTTCGTCAAATGACAGGTATAGTATCTTTCGAACCAATGCTCTGATTCGACTGAAATTTTCACCAATCATTCCTCTTCACAATCCAGAATAACGTTCCAAAAATAAAAAGTCTAACTTTCGAAACAACTGAGATACAGGGTGTTCTTCGTCAAATGACAGGTATAGTATCTTTCGAACCAATGCTCTGATTCGACTGAAATTTTCACCAATCATTCCTCTTCACAATCCAGAATAACGTTTCAAAAATAAAAAGTCTAACTTTCGAAACAACTGAGTTACAGGGTGTTCTTCGTCAAATGACAGGTATAGTATCTTTCGAACCAATGCTCTGATTCGACTGAAATTTTCACCAATCATTCCTCTTCACAATCCAGAATAACGTTCCAAAAATAAAAAGTCTAACTTTCGAAACAACTGAGATACAGGGTGTTCTTCGTCAAATGACAGGTATAGTATCTTTCGAACCAATGCTCTGATTCGACTGAAACTTTCACCAATCATTCCTCTTCACAATCCAGAATAGCTTTTCAAAAATAAAAAGTCTAACTTTCGAAACAACTGAGATACAGGGTGTTCTTCGTCAAATGACAGGTATAGTATCTTTCGAACCAATGCTCTGATTCGACTGAAATTTTCACCAATCATTCCTCTTCACAATCCAGAATAAAGATTCAAAAATAAAAAGTCTAACATTCGAAACAACTGAGATACAGGGTGTTCTTCGTTAAATGACAGGTATAGTATCTTTCGAACCAATGCTCTGATTCGACTGAAATTTTCACCAATCATTCCTCTTCACAATCCAGAATAACAATTCAAAAATAAAAAGTCTAACATTCGAAACAACTGAGATACAGGGTGTTCTTCGTCAAATGACAGGTATAGTATCTTTCGAACCAATGCTCTGATTCGATTGAAATTTTCACGAATCATTCCTCTTCACAATCCAGAATAACTTTCCAAAAATAAAAAGTCTAACTTTCGAAACAACTGAGATACAGGGTGTTCTTCGTCAAATGACAGGTATAGTATCTTTCGAACCAATGCTCTGATTCGACTGAAATTTTCACCAATCATTCCTCTTCACAATCCAGAATAACGTTCCAAAAATAAAAAGTCTAACTCTCGAAACAACTGAGATACAGGTTGTTCTTCGTCAAATGACAGGTATAGTATCTTTCGAAACAATGCTCTGATTCGACTGAAATTTTCACCAATCATTCCTCTTCACAATCCAGAATAACGTTTCAAAAATAAAAAGTCTAACATTCGAAACAACTGAGATACAGGGTGTTCTTCGTCAAATGAGAGGTATAGTATCTTTCGAACCAATGCTCTGATTCGACTGAAATTTTCACCAATCATTCCTCCTCACAATCCAGAATAACGTTTCAAAAATAAAAAGTCTAACATTCGAAACAACTGAGATACAGGGTGTTCTTCTTCAAATGACAGGTAAAGTATCTTTCGAACCAATGCTCTGATTCGACTGAAATTTTCACCAATCATTCCCCTTCACAATCCAGAATAACGTTTCAAAAATAAAAAGACTAACATTCGAAACAACTGAGATACAGGGTGTTCTTCGTCAAATGACAGGTATAGTATCTTTCGAACCAATGCTCTGATTCGACTGAAATTTTCACCAATCATTCCTCTTCACAATCCAGAATAACGTTTCAAAAATAAAAAGTCTAACATTCGAAACAACTGAGATACAGGGTGTTCTTCGTCAAATGACAGGTATAGTATCTTTCGAACCAATGCTCTGATTCGACTGAAATTTTCACCAATCATTCCTCTTCACAATCCAGAATAACGTTCCAAAAATAAAAAGTCTAACTTTCGAAACAACCGAGATACAGGGTATTCTTCGTCAAATGACAGGTTTAGTATCTTTCGAACCAATGCTCTGATTCGACTGAAATTTTCACCAATCATTCCTCTTCACAATCCAGAATAACGTTTCAAAAATAAAGAGTCTAACATTCGAAACAACTGAGATACAGGGTGTTCTTCGTCAAATGACAGGTATAGTATCTTTCGAACCAATGCTCTGATTCGACTGAAATTTTCACCAATCATTCCTCTTCACAATCCAGAATAACGTTCCAAAAATAAAAAGTCTTACTTTCGAAACAACTGAGATACAGGGTGTTCTTCGTCAAATGACAGGTATAGTATCTTTCGAACCAATGCTCTGATTTGACTGAAATTTTCACCAATCATTCCTCTTCACAATCCAGAATAACGTTCCAAAAATAAAAAGTCTAACTTTCGAAACAACTGAGATACAGGGTGTTCTTCGTCAAATGACAGGTATAGTATCTTTCGAACCAATGCTCTGATTCGACTGAAATTTTCACCAATCATTCCTCTTCACAATCCAGAATAACGTTTCAAAAATAAAAAGTCTAACTTTCGAAACAACTGAGATACAGGGTGTTCTTCGTCAAATGACAGGTATAGTATCTTTCGAACCAATGCTCTGATTTGACTGAAATTTTCACCAATCATTCCTCTTCACAATCCAGAATAACGGTCCAAAAATAAAAAGTCTAACTTTCGAAACAACTGAGATACAGGGTGTTCTTCGTCAAATGACAGGTATAGTATCTTTCGAACCAATGCTCTGATTCGACTGAAATTTTCACCAATCATTCCTATTTACAATCCAGAATAACGTTTCAAAAATAAAAAGTCTAACATTCGAAACAACTGAGATACAGGGTGTTCTTCGTCAAATGACAGGTATAGTATCTTTCGAACCAATGCTCTGATTCGACTGAAATTTTCACCAATCATTCCTATTCACAATCCAGAATAACGTTTCAAAAATAAAAAGTCTAACATTCGAAACAACTGAGATACAGGGTGTTCTTCGTCAAATGACAGGTATAGTATCTTTCGAACCAATGCTCTGATTCGACTGAAATTTTCACCAATCATTCCTCTTCACAATCCAGAATAACATTTCAAAAATAAAAAGTCTAACTTTCGAAACAACTGAGATACAGGGTGTTCTTCGTCAAATGACAGGTATAGTATCTTTCGAACCAATGCTCTGATTCGACTGAAATTTTCACCAATCATTCCTCTTTACAATCCAGAATAACGTTTCAAAAATAAAAAGTCTAACATTCGAAACAACTGAGATACAGAGTGTTCTTCGTCAAATGACAGGTTTAGTATCTTTCGAACCAATGCTCTGATTCGACTGAAATTTTTACCAATCATTCCTCTTCACAATCCAGAATAACGTTTCAAAAATAAAAAGTCTAACATTCGAAACAACTGAGATACAGGGTGTTCTTCGTCAAATGACAGGTATAGTATCTTTCGAACCAATGCTCTGATTCGACTGAAATTTTCACCAATCATTCCTCTTCACAATCCAGAATAACGTTTCAAAAATAAAAAGTCTAACATTCGAAACAACTGAGATACAGGGTGTTCTTCGTCAAATGACAGGTATAGTATCTTTCGAACCAATGCTCTGATGCGACTGAAATTTTCACCAATCATTCCTCTTCACAATCCAGAATAACGTTTCAAAAATAAAAAGTCTAACTTTCGAAACAACTGAGATACAGGGTGTTCTTTGTCAAATGACAGGTATAGTATCTTTCGAACCAATGCTCTGATTCGACTGAAACTTTCACCAATCATTCCTCTTCACAATCCAGAATAACATTTCAAAAATAAAAAGTCTAACATTCGAAACAACTGAGATACAGGGTGTTCTTCGTCAAATGACAGGTATAATATCTTTCGAACCAATGCTCTGATTCGACTGAAATTTTCACCAATCATTCCTCTTCACAATCCAGAATAACGTTTCAAAAATAAAAAGTCTAACATTCGAAACAACTGAGATACAGGGTGTTCTTCGTCAAATGACAGGTATAGTATCTTTCGAACCAATGCTCTGATTCGACTGAAATTTTCACCAATCAGTCCTCTTCACAATCCAGAATAACGTTCCAAAAATAAAAAGTCTAACTTTCGAAACAACTGAGATACAGGTTGTTCTTCGTCAAATGACAGGTATAGTATCTTTCGAAACAATGCTCTGATTCGACTGAAATTTTCACCAATCATTCCTCTTCACAATCCAGAATAACGTTTCAAAAATAAAAAGTCTAACATTCGAAACAACTGAGATACAGGGTGTTCTTCGTCAAATGAGAGGTATAGTATCTTTCGAACCAATGCTCTGATTCGACTGAAATTTTCACCAATCATTCCTCTTCACAATCCAGAATAACGTTTCAAAAATAAAAAGTCTAACATTCGAAACAACTGAGATACAGGGTGTTCTTCGTCAAATGACAGGTATAGTATCTTTCGAACCAATGCTCTGATTCGACTGAAATTTTCACCAATCATTCCTCTTCACAATCCAGAATAACGTTTCAAAAATAAAAAGACTAACATTCGAAACAACTGAGATACAGGGTGTTCTTCGTCAAATGACAGGTATAGTATCTTTCGAACCAATGCTCTGATTCGACTGAAATTTTCACCAATCATTCCTCTTCACAATCCAGAATAACGTTTCAAAAATAAAAAGTCTAACAGTCGAAACAACTGAGATACAGGGTGTTCTTCGTCAAATGACAGGTATAGTATCTTTCGAACCAATGCTCTGATTCGACTGAAATTTTCACCAATCATTCCTCTTCTTAATCCAGAATAACGATCCAAAAATAAAAAGTCTAACTTTCGAATCAACCGAGATACAGGGTGTTCTTCGTCAAATGACAGGTTTAGTATCTTTCGAACCAATGCTCTTATTCGACTGAAATTTTCACCAATCATTCCTCTTCACAATCCTGAATAACGTTTCAAAAATAAAAAGTCTAACATTCGAAACAACTGAGATACAGGGTGTTCTTCGTCAAATGACAGGTATAGTATCTTTCGAACCAATGCTCTGATTCGACTGAAATTTTCACCAATCATTCCTCTTCACAATCCAGAATAACTTTTCAAAAATAAAAAGTCTAACTTTCGAAACAACTGAGATACAGGGTGTTCTTCGTCAAATGACAGGTATAGTATCTTTCGAACCAATGCTCTGATTTGACTGAAATTTTCACCAATCGTTCCTCTTCACAATCCAGAATAACGTTCCAAAATAAAAAAGTCTAACTTTCGAAACAACTGAGATACAGGGTGTTCTTCGTCAAATGACAGGTATAGTATCTTTCGAACCAATGCTCTGAGTCGACTGAAATTTTCACCAATCATTCCTCTTCACAATCCAGAATAACGTTCCAAAAATAAAAAGTCTAACTTTCGAAACAACTGAGATACAGGGTGTTCTTCGTCAAATGACAGGTATAGTATCTTTCGAACCAATGCTCTGATTTGACTGAAATTTTCACCAATCATTCCTCTTCACAATCCAGAATAACGTTCCAAAAATAAAAAGTCTAACTTTCGAAACAACTGAGATACAGGGTGTTCTTCGTCAAATGACAGGTATAGTATCTTTCGAACCAATGCTCTGATTCGACTGAAATTTTCACCAATCATTCCTATTCACAATCCAGAATAACGTTTCAAAAATAAAAAGTCTAACTTTCGAAACAACTGAGATACAGGGTGTTCTTCGTCAAATGACAGGTATAGTATCTTTCGAACCAATGCTCTGAGTCGACTGAAATTTTCACCAATCATTCCTCTTCACAATCCAGAATAACGTTCCAAAAATAAAAAGTCTAACTTCCGAAACAACTGAGATACAGGGTGTTCTTCGTCAAATGACAGGTATAGTATCTTTCGAACCAATGCTCTGATTCGACTGAAATTTTCACCTATCATTCCTCTTTACAATCCAGAATAACGTTTCAAAAATAAAAAGTCTAACATTCGAAACAACTGAGATACAGAGTGTTCTTCGTTAAATGACAGGTATAGTATCTTTCGAACCAATGCTCTGATTCGACTGAAATTTTCACCAATCATTCCTCTTCACAATCCAGAATAACAATTCAAAAATAAAAAGTCTAACATTCGAAACAACTGAGATACAGGGTGTTCTTCGTCAAATGACAGGTATAGTATCTTTCGAACCAATGCTCTGATTCGATTGAAATTTTCACGAATCATTCCTCTTCACAATTCAGAATAACTTTCCAAAAATGAAAAGTCTAACTTTCGAAACAATTGAGATACAGGGTGTTCTTCGTCAAATGACAGGTATAGTATCTTTCGAACCAATGCTCTGATTCGACTGAAATTTTCACCAATCATTCCTCTTCACAATCCAGAATAACGTTTCAAAAATAAAAAGTCTAACTTTCGAAACAACTGAGATACAGGGTGTTCTTCGTCAAATGACAGGTATAGTATCTTTCGAACCAATGCTCTGATTCGACTGAAATTTTCACCAATCATTCCTCTTCACAATCCAGAATAACGTTCCAAAAATAAAAAGTCTAACTCTCGAAACAACTGAGATACAGGTTGTTCTTCGTCAAATGACAGGTATAGTATCTTTCGAAACAATGCTCTGATTCGACTGAAATTTTCACCAATCATTCCTCTTCACAATCCAGAATAACGTTTCAAAAATAAAAAGTCTAACATTCGAAACAACTGAGATACAGGGTGTTCTTCGTCAAATGAGAGGTATAGTATCTTTCGAACCAATGCTCTGATTCGACTGAAATTTTCACCAATCATTCCTCTTCACAATCCAGAATAACGTTTCAAAAATAAAAAGTCTAACATTCGAAACAACTGAGATATAGGGTGTTCTTCTTCAAATGACAGGTATAGTATCTTTCGAACCAATGCTCTGATTCGACTGAAATTTTCACCAATCATTCCCCTTCACAATCCAGAATAACGTTTCAAAAATAAAAAGACTAACATTCGAAACAACTGAGATACAGGGTGTTCTTCGTCAAATGACAGGTATAGTATCTTTCGAACCAATGCTCTGATTCGACTGAAATTTTCACCAATCATTCCTCTTCACAATCCAGAATAACGTTTCAAAAATAAAAAGTCTAACATTCGAAACAACTGAGATACAGGGTGTTCTTCGTCAAATGACAGGTATAGTATCTTTCGAACCAATGCTCTGATTCGACTGAAATTTTCACCAATCATTCCTCTTCACAATCCAGAATAACGTTCCAAAAATAAAAAGTCTAACTTTCGAAACAACCGAGATACAGGGTGTTCTTCGTCAAATGACAGGTTTAGTATCTTTCGAACCAATGCTCTGATTCGACTGAAATTTTCGCCAATCATTCCTCTTCACAATCCAGAATAACGTTTCAAAAATAAAGAGTCTAACATTCGAAACAACTGAGATACAGGGTGTTCTTCGTCAAATGACAGGTATAGTATCTTTCGAACTAATGCTCTGATTCGACTGAAATTTTCACCAATCATTCCTCTTCACAATCCAGAATAACGTTCCAAAAATAAAAAGTCTAACTTTCGAAACAACTGAGATACAGGGTGTTCTTCGTCAAATGACAGGTATAGTATCTTTCGAACCAATGCTCTGATTCAACTGAAATTTTCACCAATCATTCCACTTCACAATCCAGATTAACGTTCCAAAAATAAAAAGTCTAACTTTCGAAACAACTGAGATACAGGGTGTTCTTCGTCAAATGACAGGTATAGTATCTTTCGAACCAATGCTCTGATTCGACTGAAATTTTCACCAATCATTCGTCTTCACAATCCAGAATAACGTTTCAAAAATAAAAAGTCTAACATTCTAAACAACTGAGATACAGGGTGTTCTTCGTCAAATGACAGGTATAGTATCTTTCGAACCAATGCTCTGATTCGACTGAAATTTTCACCAATCATTCCTCTTCACAATCCAGAATAACTTTCCAAAAATAAAAAGTCTAACTTTCGAAACAACTGAGATACAGGGTGTTCTTCGTCAAATGACAGGTATAGTATCATTCAAACCAATGCTCTGATTCGACTGAAATTTTCACCAATCATTCCTCTTCACAATCCAGAATAACGTTCCAAAAATAAAAAGTCTAACTTTCGAAACAACTGAGATACAGGGTGTTCTTCGTCAAATGACAGGTATAGTATCTTTCGAACCAATGCTCTGATTCGACTGAAATTTTCACCAATCATTCCTCTTCACAATCCAGAATAACGTTTCAAAAATAAAAAGTCTAACTTTCGAAACAACTGAGTTACAGGGTGTTCTTCGTCAAATGACAGGTATAGTATCTTTCGAACCAATGCTCTGATTCGACTGAAATTTTCACCAATCATTCCTCTTCACAATCCAGAATAACGTTCCAAAAATAAGAAGTCTAACTTTCGAAACAACTGAGATACAGGGTGTTCTTCGTCAAATGACAGGTATAGTATCTTTCGAACCAATGCTCTGATTCGACTGAAACTTTCACCAATCATTCCTCTTCACAATCCAGAATAGCTTTTCAAAAATAAAAAGTCTAACTTTCGAAACAACTGAGATACAGGGTGTTCTTCGTCAAATGACAGGTATAGTATCTTTCGAACCAATGCTCTGATTCGACTGAAATTTTCACCAATCATTCCTCTTCACAATCCAGAATAAAGATTCAACAATAAAAAGTCTAACATTCGAAACAACTGAGATACAGGGTGTTCTTCGTTAAATGACAGGTATAGTATCTTTCGAACCAAAGCTCTGATTCGACTGAAATTTTCACCAATCATTCCTCTTCACAATCCAGAATAACAATTCAAAAATAAAAAGTCTAACATTCGAAACAACTGAGATACAGGGTGTTCTTCGTCAAATGACAGGTATAGTATCTTTCGAACCAATGCTCTGATTCGATTGAAATTTTCACGAATCATTCCTCTTCACAATCCAGAATAACTTTCCAAAAATAAAAAGTCTAACTTTCGAAACAACTGAGATACAGGGTGTTCTTCGTCAAATGACAGGTATAGTATCTTTCGAACCAATGCTTTGATTCGACTGAAATTTTCACCAATCATTCCTCTTCACAATCCAGAATAACGTTCCAAAAATAAAAAGTCTAACTCTCGAAACAACTGAGATACAGGTTGTTCTTCGTCAAATGACAGGTATAGTATCTTTCGAAACAATGCTCTGATTCGACTGAAATTTTCACCAATCATTCCTCTTCACAATCCAGAATAACGTTTCAAAAATAAAAAGTCTAACATTCGAAACAACTGAGATACAGGGTGTTCTTCGTCAAATGAGAGGTATAGTATCTTTCGAACCAATGCTCTGATTCGACTGAAATTTTCACCAATCATTCCTCCTCACAATCCAGAATAACGTTTCAAAAATAAAAAGTCTAACATTCGAAACAACTGAGATACAGGGTGTTCTTCTTCAAATGACAGGTATAGTATCTTTCGAACCAATGCTCTGATTCGACTGAAATTTTCACCAATCATTCCCCTTCACAATCCAGAATAACGTTTCAAAAATAAAAAGACTAACATTCGAAACAACTGAGATACAGGGTGTTCTTCGTCAAATGACAGGTATAGTATCTTTCGAACCAATGCTCTGATTCGACTGAAATTTTCACCAATCATTCCTCTTCACAATCCAGAATAACGTTTCAAAAATAAAAAGTCTAACATTCGAAACAACTGAGATACAGGGTGTTCTTCGTCAAATGACAGGTATAGTATCTTTCGAACCAATGCTCTGATTCGACTGAAATTTTCACCAATCATTCCTCTTCACAATCCAGAATAACGTTCCAAAAATAAAAAGTCTAACTTTCGAAACAACCGAGATACAGGGTGTTCTTCGTCAAATGACAGGTTTAGTATCTTTCGAACCAATGCTCTGATTCGACTGAAATTTTCACCAATCATTCCTCTTCACAATCCAGAATAACGTTTCAAAAATGAAGAGTCTTACATTCGAAACAACTGAGATACAGGGTGTTCTTCGTCAAATGACAGGTATAGTATCTTTCGAACCACTGCTCTGATTCGACTGAAATTTTCACCAATCATTCCTCTTCACAATCCAGAATAACGTTCCAAAAATAAAAAGTCTAACTTTCGAAACAACTGAGATACAGGGTGTTCTTCGTCAAATGACAGGTATAGTATCTTTCGAACCAATGCTCTGATTTGACTGAAATTTTCACCAATCATTCCTCTTCACAATCCAGAATAACGTTCCAAAAATAAAAAGTCTAACTTTCGAAACAACTGAGATACAGGGTGTTCTTCGTCAAATGACAGGTATAGTATCTTTCGAACCAATGCTCTGATTCGACTGAAATTTTCACCAATCATTCCTCTTCACAATCCAGAATAACGTTCCAAAAATAAAAAGTCTAACTTTCGAAACAACTGAGATACAGGGTGTTCTTCGTCAAATGACAGGTATAGTATCTTTCGAACCAATGCTCTGATTTGACTGAAATTTTCACCAATCATTCCTCTTCACAATCCAGAATAACGGTCCAAAAATAAAAAGTCTAACTTTCGAAACAACTGAGATACAGGGTGTTCTTCGTCAAATGACAGGTATAGTATCTTTCGAACCAATGCTCTGATTCGACTGAAATTTTCACCAATCATTCCTATTTACAATCCAGAATAACGTTTCAAAAATAAAAAGTCTAACATTCGAAACAACTGAGATACAGGGTGTTCTTCGTCAAATGACAGGTATAGTATCTTTCGAACCAATGCTCTGATTCGACTGAAATTTTCACCAATCATTCCTATTCACAATCCAGAATAACGTTTCAAAAATAAAAAGTCTAACATTCGAAACAACTGAGATACAGGGTGTTCTTCGTCAAATGACAGGTATAGTATCTTTCGAACCAATGCTCTGATTCGACTGAAATTTTCACCAATCATTCCTCTTCACAATCCAGAATAACATTTCAAAAATAAAAAGTCTAACTTTCGAAACAACTGAGATACAGGGTGTTCTTCGTCAAATGACAGGTATAGTATCTTTCGAACCAATGCTCTGATTCGACTGAAATTTTCACCAATCATTCCTCTTTAAAATCCAGAATAACGTTTCAAAAATAAAAAGTCTAACATTCGAAACAACTGAGATACAGAGTGTTCTTCGTCAAATGACAGGTTTAGTATCTTTCGAACCAATGCTCTGATTCGACTG
This sequence comes from Myrrha octodecimguttata, assembly GCA_958510865.1. Classification (NCBI taxonomy): domain Eukaryota; kingdom Metazoa; phylum Arthropoda; class Insecta; order Coleoptera; family Coccinellidae; genus Myrrha; species Myrrha octodecimguttata. The sequence goes on from OY294060.1 coordinate 21,512,228, forward strand.
AAATTTTTACCAATCATTCCTCTTCACAATCCAGAATAACGTTTCAAAAATAAAAAGTCTAACATTCGAAACAACTGAGATACAGGGTGTTCTTCGTCAAATGACAGGTATAGTATCTTTCGAACCAATGCTCTGATTCGACTGAAATTTTCACCAATCATTCCTCTTCACAATCCAGAATAACGTTTCAAAAATAAAAAGTCTAACATTCGAAACAACTGAGATACAGGGTGTTCTTCGTCAAATGACAGGTATAGTATCTTTCGAACCAATGCTCTGATTCGACTGAAATTTTCACCAATCATTCCTCTTCACAATCCAGAATAACGTTTCAAAAATAAAAAGTCTAACTTTCGAAACAACTGAGATACAGGGTGTTCTTTGTCAAATGACAGGTATAGTATCTTTCGAACCAATGCTCTGATTCGACTGAAACTTTCACCAATCATTCCTCTTCACAATCCAGAATAACATTTCAAAAATAAAAAGTCTAACATTCGAAACAACTGAGATACAGGGTGTTCTTCGTCAAATGACAGGTATAATATCTTTCGAACCAATGCTCTGATTCGACTGAAATTTTCACCAATCATTCCTCTTCACAATCCAGAATAACGTTTCAAAAATAAAAAGTCTAACATTCGAAACAACTGAGATACAGGGTGTTCTTCGTCAAATGACAGGTATAGTATCTTTCGAACCAATGCTCTGATTCGACTGAAATTTTCACCAATCAGTCCTCTTCACAATCCAGAATAACGTTCCAAAAATAAAAAGTCTAACTTTCGAAACAACTGAGATACAGGTTGTTCTTCGTCAAATGACAGGTATAGTATCTTTCGAAACAATGCTCTGATTCGACTGAAATTTTCACCAATCATTCCTCTTCACAATCCAGAATAACGTTTCAAAAATAAAAAGTCTAACATTCGAAACAACTGAGATACAGGGTGTTCTTCGTCAAATGAGAGGTATAGTATCTTTCGAACCAATGCTCTGATTCGACTGAAATTTTCACCAATCATTCCTCTTCACAATCCAGAATAACGTTTCAAAAATAAAAAGTCTAACATTCGAAACAACTGAGATACAGGGTGTTCTTCGTCAAATGACAGGTATAGTATCTCTCGAACCAATGCTCTGATTCGACTGAAATTTTCACCAATCATTCCTCTTCACAATCCAGAATAACGTTTCAAAAATAAAAAGACTAACATTCGAAACAACTGAGATACAGGGTGTTCTTCGTCAAATGACAGGTATAGTATCTTTCGAACCAATGCTCTGATTCGACTGAAATTTTCACCAATCATTCCTCTTCACAATCCAGAATAACGTTTCAAAAATAAAAAGTCTAACATTCGAAACAACTGAGATACAGGGTGTTCTTCGTCAAATGACAGGTATAGTATCTTTCGAACCAATGCTCTGATTCGACTGAAATTTTCACCAATCATTCCTCTTCTTAATCCAGAATAACGATCCAAAAATAAAAAGTCTAACTTTCGAATCAACCGAGATACAGGGTGTTCTTCGTCAAATGACAGGTATAGTATCTTTCGAACCAATCCTCTGATTTGACTGAAATTTTCACCAATCGTTCCTCTTCACAATCCAGAATAACGTTCCAAAATTAAAAAGTCTAACTTTCGAAACAACTGAGATACAGGGTGTTCTTCGTCAAATGACAGGTATAGTATCTTTCGAACCAATGCTCTGAGTCGACTGAAATTTTCACCAATCATTCCTCTTCACAATCCAGAATAACGTTCCAAAAATAAAAAGTCTAACTTTCGAAACAACTGAGATACAGGGTGTTCTTCGTCAAATGACAGGTATAGTATCTTTCGAACCAATGCTCTGATTTGACTGAAATTTTCACCAATCATTCCTCTTCACAATCCAGAATAACGTTCCAAAAATAAAAAGTCTAACTTTCGAAACAACTGAGATACAGGGTGTTCTTCGTCAAATGACAGGTATAGTATCTTTCGAACCAATGCTCTGATTCGACTGAAATTTTCACCAATCATTCCTATTCACAATCCAGAATAACGTTTCAAAAATAAAAAGTCTAACATTCGAAACAACTGAGATACAGGGTGTTCTTCGTCAAATGACAGGTATAGTATCTTTCGAACCAATGCTCTGATTCGACTGAAATTTTCACCAATCATTCCTATTCACAATCCAGAATAACGTTTCAAAAATAAAAAGTCTAACATTCGAAACAACTGAGATACAGGGTGTTCTTCGTCAAATGACAGGCATAGTATCTTTCTAACCAATGCTCTGATTCGACTGAAATTTTCACCAATCATTCCTCTTCACAATCCAGAATAACATTTCAAAAACAAAAAGTCTAACTTTCGAAACAACTGAGATACAGGGTGTTCTTCGTCAAATGACAGGTATAGTATCTTTCGAACCAATGCTCTGATTCGACTGAAATTTTCACCAATCATTCCTCTTTACAATCCAGAATAACGTTTCAAAAATAAAAAGTCTAACATTCGAAACAACTGAGATACAGAGTGTTCTTCGTCAAATGACAGGTTTAGTATCTTTCGAACCAATGCTCTGATTCGACTGAAATTTTCACCAATCATTCCTCTTCACAATCCAGAATAACGTTTCAAAAATAAAAAGTCTAACATTCGAAACAACTGAGATACAGGGTGTTCTTCGTCAAATGACAGGTATAGTATCTTTCGAACCAATGCTCTGATTCGACTGAAATTTTCACCAATCATTCCTCTTCACAATCCAGAATAACGTTTCAAAAATAAAAAGTCTAACATTCGAAACAACTGAGATACAGGGTGTTCTTCGTCAAATGACAGGTATAGTATCTTTCGAACCAATACTCTGATTCGACTGAAATATTCACCAATCATTCCTCTTCACAATCCAGAATAACGTTCCAAAAATAAAAAGTCTAACTTTCGAAACAACTGAGATACAGGGTGTTCTTTGTCAAATGACAGGTATAGTATCTTTCGAACCAATGCTCTGATTCGAATGAAATTTTCACCAATCATTCCTCTTCACAATCCAGAATAACGTTCCAAAAATAAAAAGTCTAACTTTCGAAACAACTGAGATACAGGGTGTTCTTCGTCAAATGACAGGTATAGTATCTTTCGAACCAATGCTCTGATTCGACTGAAATTTTCACCAATCATTCCTCTTCACAATCCAGAATAACGTTCCAAAAATAAAATGTCTTTCTTCCGAAACAACTGAGATACAGGGTGTTCTTCGTCAAATGACAGGTATGGTATCTTTCGAACCAATGCTCTGATTTGACTGAAATTTTCACCAATCATTCCTCTTCACAATCCAGAATAACGTTCCAAAAATAAAAAGTCTAACTTTCGAAACAACTGAGTTACAGGGTGTTCTTCGTCAAATGACAGGTATAGTATCTTTCGAACCAATGCTCTGATTCGACTGAAATTTTCACCAATCATTCCTATTCACAATCCAGAATAACATTTCAAAAATAAAAAGTCTAACATTCGAAACAACTGAGATACAGGGTGTTCTTCGTCAAATGACAGGTATAGTATCTTTCGAACCAATGCTCTGATTCGACTGAAATTTTCACCAATCATTCCTCTTCACAATCCAGAATAACGTTTCAAAAATAAAAAGTCTAACATCCGAAACAACTGAGATACAGGGTGTTCTTCGTCAAATGACAGGTATAGTATCTTTCGAACCAATGCTCTGATTCGACTGAAATTTTCACCAATCATTTCTCTTCACAATCCAGAATAACGTTCCAAAAATAAAAAGTCTAACATTCGAAACAACGGAGATACAGGGTGTTCTTCGTCAAATGACAGGTATAGTATCTTTCGAACCAATGCTCTGATTCAACTGAAATTTTCACCAATCATTCCTCTTCACAATCCAGAATAACGTTTCAAAAATAAAAAGTCTAACATTCGAAACAACTGAGATACAGGGTGTTCTTCGTCAAATGACAGGTATAGTATCTTTCGAACCAATGCTCTGATTCAACTGAAATTTTCATCAATCATTCCTCTTCACAATCCAGAATAACGTTTCAAGAATAAAAAGTCTAACATTCGAAACAACTGAGATACAGGGTGTTCTTCGTCAAATGACAGGTATAGTATCTTCCGAACCAATACTCTGATTCGACTGAAATTTTCACCAATCATTCCTCTTCACAATCCAGAATAACATTTCAAAAATAAAAAGTCTAACATTCGAAACAACTGAGATACAGGGTGTTCTTCGTCAAATGACAGGTATAGTATCTTTCGAACCAATGCTCTGATTCGACTGAATATTTCACCAATCATTCCTCTTCACAATCCAGAATAACGTTCCAAAAATAAAAAGTCTAACATTCGAAACAACTGAGATACAGGGTGTTCTTCGTCAAATGACAGGTATAGTATCTTTCGAACCAATGCTCTGATTCGACTGAAATTTTCACCAATCATTCCTCTTCACAATCCAGAATAACGTTTCAAAAATAAAAAGTCCAACATTCGAAACAACTGAGATACAGGGTGTTCTTCGTCAAATGACAGGTATAGTATCTTTCGAACCAATGCTCTGATTCGAATAAAATTTTCACCAATCATTCCTCTTCACAATCCAGAATAACGTTTCAAAAATAAAAAGTCTAACATTCGAAACAACTGAGATACAGGGTGTTCTTCGTCAAATGACAGGTATAGTATCTTTCGAACCAATGCTCTGATTCGACTGAAACTTTCACCAATCATTCCTCTTCACAATCCAGAATAACGTTTCAAAAATAAAAAGTCTAACATTCGAAACAACTGAGATACAGGGTGTTCTTCGTCAAATGACAGGTATAGTATCTTTCGAACCAATGCTCTGATTCGACTGAAATTTTCACCAATCATTCCTCCTCACAATCCAGAATAACGTTCCAAAAATAAAAAGTCTAACTTTCGAAACAACTGAGATACAGGGTGTTCTTTGTCAAATGACAGGTATAGTATCTTTCGAACCAATGCTCTGATTCGAATGAAATTTTCACCAATCATTCCTCTTCACAATCCAGAATAACGTTCCAAAAATAAAAAGTCTAACTTTCGAAACAACTGAGATACAGGGTGTTCTTCGTCAAATGACAGGTATAGTATCTTTCGAACCAATGCTCTGATTCGACTGAAATTTTCACCAATCATTCCTCTTCACAATCCAGAATAACGTTCCAAAAATAAAATGTCTAACTTCCGAAACAACTGAGATACAGGGTGTTCTTCGTCAAATGACAGGTATGGTATCTTTCGAACCAATGCTCTGATTTGACTGAAATTTTCACCAATCATTCCTCTTCACAATCCAGAATAACGTTCCAAAAATAAAAAGTCTAACTTTCGAAACAACTGAGATACAGGGTGTTCTTCGTCAAATGACAGGTATAGTATCTTTCGAACCAATGCTCTGATTCGACTGAAATTTTCACCAATCATTCCTATTCACAATCCAGAATAACATTTCAAAAATAAAAAGTCTAACATTCGAAACAACTGAGATACAGGGTGTTCTTCGTCAAATGACAGGTATAGTATCTTTCGAACCAATGCTCTGATTCGACTGAAATTTTCACCAATCATTCCTCTTCACAATCCAGAATAACGTTTCAAAAATAAAAAGTCTAACATTCGAAACAACTGAGATACAGGGTGTTCTTCGTCAAATGACAGGTATAGTATCTTTCGAACCAATGCTCTGATTCGACTGAAATTTTCACCAATCATTTCTCTTCACAATCCAGAATAACGTTCCAAAAATAAAAAGTCTAACATTCGAAACAACGGAGATACAGGGTGTTCTTCGTCAAATGACAGGTATAGTATCTTTCGAACCAATATATATATATATTCTTTTGAGAACGAGCATTACAATTCTAAGATATATCACAGTGTTAGCAGAGGAAATGTAAACGGGGTACCATACATATTTGCGTATGATACAAGAGCACAGATAAAAACCTCAGGAAAAATTCTGTCTCCCCGCATAAGTGTAGTAATTTGTTTATAGAAGATGGATGGCATCTTTTTCATTCGAAAATAATTTTTTTTCGAACCAATGCTCTGATTCAACTGAAATTTTCACCAATCATTCCTCTTCACAATCCAGAATAACGTTTCAAAAATAAAAAGTCTAACATTCGAAACAACTGAGATACAGGGTGTTCTTCGTCAAATGACAGGTATAGTATCTTTCGAACCAATGCTCTGATTCAACTGAAATTTTCATCAATCATTCCTCTTCACAATCCAGAATAACGTTTCAAAAATAAAAAGTCTTACATTCGAAACAACTGAGATACAGGGTGTTCTTCGTCAAATGACAGGTATAGTATCTTCCGAACCAATACTCTGATTCGACTGAAATTTTCACCAATCATTCCTCTTCACAATCCAGAATAACGTTTCAAAAATAAAAAGTCTAACATTCGAAACAACTGAGATACAGGGTGTTCTTCGTCAAATGACAGGTATAGTATCTTTCGAACCAATGCTCTGATTCGACTGAATATTTCACCAATCATTCCTCTTCACAATCCAGAATAACGTTCCAAAAATAAAAAGTCTAACATTCGAAACAACTGAGATACAGGGTGTTCTTCGTCAAATGACAGGTATAGTATCTTTCGAACCAATGCTCTGATTCGACTGAAATTTTCACCAATCATTCCTCTTCACAATCCAGAATAACGTTTCAAAAATAAAAAGTCCAACATTCGAAACAACTGAGATACAGGGTGTTCTTCGTCAAATGACAGGTATAGTATCTTTCGAACCAATGCTCTGATTCGAATAAAATTTTCACCAATCATTCCTCTTCACAATCCAGAATAACGTTTCAAAAATAAAAAGTCTAACATTCGAAACAACTGAGATACAGGGTGTTCTTCGTCAAATGACAGGTATAGTATCTTTCGAACCAATGCTCTGATTCGACTGAAACTTTCACCAATCATTCCTCTTCACAATCCAGAATAACGTTTCAAAAATAAAAAGTCTAACATTCGAAACAACTGAGATACAGGGTGTTCTTCGTCAAATGACAGGTATAGTATCTTTCGAACCAATGCTCTGATTCGACTGAAACTTTCACCAATCATTCCTCCTTACAATCCAGAATAACGTTCCAAAAATAAAAAGTCTAACTTTCGAAACAACTGAGATACAGGGTGTTCTTTGTCAAATGACAGGTATAGTATCTTTCGAACCAATGCTCTGATTCGAATGAAATTTTCACCAATCATTCCTCTTCACAATCCAGAATAACGTTCCAAAAATAAAAAGTCTAACTTTCGAAACAACTGAGATACAGGGTGTTCTTCGTCAAATGACAGGTATAGTATCTTTCGAACCAATGCTCTGATTCGACTGAAATTTTCACCAATCATTCCTATTCACAATCCAGAATAACATTTCAAAAATAAAAAGTCTAACATTCGAAACAACTGAGATACAGGGTGTTCTTCGTCAAATGACAGGTATAGTATCTTTCGAACCAATGCTCTGATTCGACTGAAATTTTCACCAATCATTCCTCTTCACAATCCAGAATAACGTTTCAAAAATAAAAAGTCTAACATTCGAAACAACTGAGATACAGGGTGTTCTTCGTCAAATGACAGGTATAGTATCTTTCGAACCAATGCTCTGATTCGACTGAAATTTTCACCAATCATTTCTCTTCACAATCCAGAATAACGTTCCAAAAATAAAAAGTCTAACATTCGAAACAACGGAGATACAGGGTGTTCTTCGTCAAATGACAGGTATAGTATCTTTCGAACCAATGCTCTGATTCAACTGAAATTTTCACCAATCATTCCTCTTCACAATCCAGAATAACGTTTCAAAAATAAAAAGTCTAACATTCGAAACAACTGAGATACAGGGTGTTCTTCGTCAAATGACAGGTATAGTATCTTTCGAACCAATGCTCTGATTCAACTGAAATTTTCATCAATCATTCCTCTTCACAATCCAGAATAACGTTTCAAAAATAAAAAGTCTTACATTCGAAACAACTGAGATACAGGGTGTTCTTCGTCAAATGACAGGTATAGTATCTTTCGAACCAATGCTCTGATTCGACTGAAATTTTCACCAATCATTCCTATTCACAATCCAGAATAACATTTCAAAAATAAAAAGTCTAACTTTCGAAACAACTGAGATACAGGGTGTTCTTCGTCAAATGACAGGTATAGTATCTTTCGAACCAATGCTCTGATTCGACTGAAATTTTCACCAATCATTCCTCTTCACAATCCAGAATAACGTTTCAAAAATAAAAAGTCTAACATTCGAAACAACTGAGATACAGGGTGTTCTTCGTCAAATGACAGGTATAGTATCTTTCGAACCAATGCTCTGATTCGACTGAAATTTTCACCAATCATTTCTCTTCACAATCCAGAATAACGTTCCAAAAATAAAAAGTCTAACATTCGAAACAACGGAGATACAGGGTGTTCTTCGTCAAATGACAGGTATAGTATCTTTCGAACCAATGCTCTGATTCAACTGAAATTTTCACCAATCATTCCTCTTCACAATCCAGAATAACGTTTCAAAAATAAAAAGTCTAACATTCGAAACAACTGAGATACAGGGTGTTCTTCGTCAAATGACAGGTATAGTATCTTTCGAACCAATGCTCTGATTCAACTGAAATTTTCATCAATCATTCCTCTTCACAATCCAGAATAACGTTTCAAAAATAAAAAGTCTTACATTCGAAACAACTGAGATACAGGGTGTTCTTCGTCAAATGACAGGTATAGTATCTTCCGAACCAATGCTCTGATTCAACTGAAATTTTCATCAATCATTCCTCTTCACAATCCAGAATAACGTTTCAAAAATAAAAAGTCTTACATTCGAAACAACTGAGATACAGGGTGTTCTTCGTCAAATGACAGGTATAGTATCTTCCGAACCAATACTCTGATTCGACTGAAATTTTCACCAATCATTCCTATTCACAATCCAGAATAACATTTCAAAAATAAAAAGTCTAACATTCGAAACAACTGAGATACAGGGTGTTCTTCGTCAAATGACAGGTATAGTATCTTTCGAACCAATGCTCTGATTCGACTGAAATTTTCACCAATCATTCCTCTTCACAATCCAGAATAACGTTTCAAAAATAAAAAGTCTAACATTCGAAACAACTGAGATACAGGGTGTTCTTCGTCAAATGACAGGTATAGTATCTTTCGAACCAATGCTCTGATTCGACTGAAATTTTCACCAATCATTTCTCTTCACAATCCAGAATAACGTTCCAAAAATAAAAAGTCTAACATTCGAAACAACGGAGATACAGGGTGTTCTTCGTCAAATGACAGGTATAGTATCTTTCGAACCAATGCTCTGATTCAACTGAAATTTTCACCAATCATTCCTCTTCACAATCCAGAATAACGTTTCGAAAATAAAAAGTCTAACATTCGAAACAACTGAGATACAGGGTGTTCTTCGTCAAATGACAGGTATAGTATCTTTCGAACCAATGCTCTGATTCAACTGAAATTTTCATCAATCATTCCTCTTCACAATCCAGAATAACGTTTCAAAAATAAAAAGTCTTACATTCGAAACAACTGAGATACAGGGTGTTCTTCGTCAAATGACAGGTATAGTATCTTCCGAACCAATACTCTGATTCGACTGAAATTTTCACCAATCATTCCCCTTCACAATCCAGAATAACGTTTCAAAAATAAATAGTCTAACATTCGAAACAACTGAGATACAGGGTGTTCTTCGTCAAATGACAGGTATAGTATCTTTCGAACCAATGCTCTGATTCGACTGAATATTTCACCAATCATTCCTCTTCACAATCCAGAATAACGTTTCAAAAATAAAAAGTCTAACATTCGAAACAACTGAGATACAGGGTGTTCTTCGTCAAATGACAGGTATAGTATCTTTCGAACCAATGCTCTGATTCGACTGAAACTTTCACCAATCATTCCTCCTCACAATCCAGAATAACGTTTCAAAAATAAAAAGTCTAACATTCGAAACAACTGAGATACAGGGTGTTCTGCGTCAAATGACAGGTATAGTATCTTTCGAACCAATGCTCTGATTCGACTGAAATTTTCACCAATCATTTCTCTTCACAATCCAGAATAACGTTCCAAAAATAAAAAGTCTAACATTCGAAACAACGGAGATACAGGGTGTTCTTCGTCAAATGACAGGTATAGTATCTTTCGAACCAATGCTCTGATTCAACTGAAATTTTCACCAATCATTCCTCTTCACAATCCAGAATAACGTTTCAAAAATAAAAAGTCTAACATTCGAAACAACTGAGATACAGGGTGTTCTTCGTCAAATGACAGGTATAGTATCTTTCGAACCAATGCTCTGATTCAACTGAAATTTTCATCAATCATTCCTCTTCACAATCCAGAATAATGTTTCAAAAATAAAAAGTCTTACATTCGAAACAACTGAGATACAGGGTGTTCTTCGTCAAATGACAGGTATAGTATCTTCCGAACCAATGCTCTGATTCAACTGAAATTTTCATCAATCATTCCTCTTCACAATCCACAATAACGTTTCAAAAATAAAAAGTCTTACATTCGAAACAACTGAGATACAGGGTGTTCTTCGTCAAATGACAGGTATAGTATCTTCCGAACCAATACTCTGATTCGACTGAAATTTTCACCAATCATTCCTCTTCACAATCCAGAATAACGTTTCAAAAATAAAAAGTCTAACATTCGAAACAACTGAGATACAGGGTGTTCTTCGTCAAATGACAGGTATAGTATCTTTCGAACCAATGCTCTGATTCGACTGAAATTTTCACCAATCATTCCTCTTCACAATCCAGAATAACGTTTCAAAAATAAAAAGTCTAACATTCGAAACAACTGAGATACAGGGTGTTCTTCGTCAAATGACAGGTATAGTATCTTTCGAACCAATGCTCTGATTCGACTGAAATTTTCACCAATCATTTCTCTTCACAATCCAGAATAACGTTCCAAAAATAAAAAGTCTAACATTCGAAACAACGGAGATACAGGGTGTTCTTCGTCAAATGACAGGTATAGTATCTTTCGAACCAATGCTCTGATTCAACTGAAATTTTCACCAATCATTCCTCTTCACAATCCAGAATAACGTTTCAAAAATAAAAAGTCTAACATTCGAAACAACTGAGATACAGGGTGTTCTTCGTCAAATGACAGGTATAGTATCTTTCGAACCAATGCTCTGATTCAACTGAAATTTTCATCAATCATTCCTCTTCACAATCCAGAATAACGTTTCAAAAATAAAAAGTCTTACATTCGAAACAACTGAGATACAGGGTGTTCTTCGTCAAATGACAGGTATAGTATCTTCCGAACCAATACTCTGATTCGACTGAAATTTTCACCAATCATTCCTCTTCACAATCCAGAATAACGTTTCAAAAATAAAAAGTCTAACATTCGAAACAACTGAGATACAGGGTGTTCTTCGTCAAATGACAGGTATAGTATCTTTCGAACCAATGCTCTGATTCGACTGAATATTTCACCAATCATTCCTCTTCACAATCCAGAATAACGTTCCAAAAATAAAAAGTCTAACATTCGAAACAACTGAGATACAGGGTGTTCTTCGTCAAATGACAGGTATAGTATCTTTCGAACCAATGCTCTGATTCGACTGAAATTTTCACCAATCATTCCTCTTCACAATCCAGAATAACGTTTCAAAAATAAAAAGTCCAACATTCGAAACAACTGAGATACAGGGTGTTCTTCGTCAAATGACAGGTATAGTATCTTTCGAACCAATGCTCTGATTCGAATAAAATTTTCACCAATCATTCCTCTTCACAATCCAGAATAACGTTTCAAAAATAAAAAGTCTAACATTCGAAACAACTGAGATACAGGGTGTTCTTCGTCAAATGACAGGTATAGTATCTTTCGAACCAATGCTCTGATTCGACTGAAACTTTCACCAATCATTCCTCTTCACAATCCAGAATAACGTTTCAAAAATAAAAAGTCTAACATTCGAAACAACTGAGATACAGGGTGTTCTTCGTCAAATGACAGGTATAGTATCTTTCGAACCAATGCTCTGATTCGACTGAAACTTTCACCAATCATTCCTCCTCACAATCCAGAATAACGTTCCAAAAATAAAAAGTCTAACTTTCGAAACAACTGAGATACAGGGTGTTCTTTCTCAAATGACAGGTATAGTATCTTTCGAACCAATGCTCTGATTCGAATGAAATTTTCACCAATCATTCCTCTTCACAATCCAGAATAACGTTCCAAAAATAAAAAGTCTAACTTTCGAAACAACTGAGATACAGGGTGTTCTTCGTCAAATGACAGGTATAGTATCTTTCGAACCAATGCTCTGATTCGACTGAAATTTTCACCAATCATTCCTCTTCACAATCCAGAATAACGTTCCAAAAATAAAATGTCTAACTTCCGAAACAACTGAGATACAGGGTGTTCTTCGTCAAATGACAGGTATGGTATCTTTCGAACCAATGCTCTGATTCGACTGAAATTTTCACCAATCATTCCTATTCACAATCCAGAATAACATTTCAAAAATAAAAAGTCTAACATTCGAAACAACTGAGATACAGGGTGTTCTTCGTCAAATGACAGGTATAGTATCTTTCGAACCAATGCCCTGATTCGACTGAAATTTTCACCAATCATTCCTCTTCACAATCCAGAATAACGTTTCAAAAATAAAAAGTCTAACCTTCGAAACAACTGAGATACAGGGTGTTCTTCGTCAAATGACAGGTATAGTATCTTCCGAACCAATACTCTGATTCGACTGAAATTTTCACCAATCATTCCTCTTCACAATCCAGAATAACGTTTCAAAAATAAAATGTCTAACATTCGAAACAACTGAGATACAGGGTGTTCTTCGTCAAATGACAGGTATAGTATCTTTCGAACCAATGCTCTGATTCGACTGAATATTTCACCAATCATTCCTCTTCACAATCCAGAATAACGTTCCAAAAATAAAAAGTCTAACATTCGAAACAACTGAGATACAGGGTGTTCTTCGTCAAATGACAGGTATAGTATCTTTCGAACCAATGCTCTGATTCGACTGAAATTTTCACCAATCATTCCTCTTCACAATCCAGAATAACGTTTCAAAAATAAAAAGTCCAACATTCGAAACAACTGAGATACAGGGTGTTCTTCGTCAAATGACAGGTATAGTATCTTTCGAACCAATGCTCTGATTCGAATAAAATTTTCACCAATCATTCCTCTTCACAATCCAGAATAACGTTTCAAAAATAAAAAGTCTAACATTCGAAACAACTGAGATACAGGGTGTTCTTCGTCAAATGACAGGTATAGTATCTTTCGAACCAATGCTCTGATTCGACTGAAACTTTCACCAATCATTCCTCTTCACAATCCAGAATAACGTTTCAAAAATAAAAAGTCTAACATTCGAAACAACTGAGATACAGGGTGTTCTTCGTCAAATGACAGGTATAGTATCTTTCGAACCAATGCTCTGATTCGACTGAAACTTTCACCAATCATTCCTCCTCACAATCCAGAATAACGTTCCAAAAATAAAAAGTCTAACTTTCGAAACAACTGAGATACAGGGTGTTCTTTCTCAAATGACAGGTATAGTATCTTTCGAACCAATGCTCTGATTCGAATGAAATTTTCACCAATCATTCCTCTTCACAATCCAGAATAACGTTCCAAAAATAAAAAGTCTAACTTTCGAAACAACTGAGATACAGGGTGTTCTTCGTCAAATGACAGGTATAGTATCTTTCGAACCAATGCTCTGATTCGACTGAAATTTTCACCAATCATTCCTCTTCACAATCCAGAATAACGTTCCAAAAATAAAATGTCTAACTTCCGAAACAACTGAGATACAGGGTGTTCTTCGTCAAATGACAGGTATGGTATCTTTCGAACCAATGCTCTGATTCGACTGAAATTTTCACCAATCATTCCTATTCACAATCCAGAATAACATTTCAAAAATAAAAAGTCTAACATTCGAAACAACTGAGATACAGGGTGTTCTTCGTCAAATGACAGGTATAGTATCTTTCGAACCAATGCCCTGATTCGACTGAAATTTTCACCAATCATTCCTCTTCACAATCCAGAATAACGTTTCAAAAATAAAAAGTCTAACCTTCGAAACAACTGAGATACAGGGTGTTCTTCGTCAAATGACAGGTATAGTATCTTTCGAACCAATGCTCTGATTCGACTGAAATTTTCAACAATCATTTCTCTTGACAATCCAGAATAACGTTCCAAAAATAAAAAGTCTAACATTCGAAACAACGGAGATACAGGGTGTTCATCGTCAAATGACAGGTATAGTATCTTTCGAACCAATGCTCTGATTCAACTGAAATTTTCACCAATCATTCCTCTTCACAATCCAGAATAACGTTCCAAAAATAAAAAGTCTAACTTTCGAAACAACTGAGATACAGGGTGTTCTTTGTCAAATGACAGGTATAGTATCTTTCGAACCAATGCTCTGATTCGAATGAAATTTTCACCAATCATTCCTCTTCACAATCCAGAATAACGTTCCAAAAATAAAAAGTCTAACTTTCGAAACAACTGAGATACAGGGTGTTCTTCGTCAAATGACAGGTATAGTATCTTTCGAACCAATGCTCTGATTCAACTGAAATTTTCATCAATCATTCCTCTTCACAATCCAGAATAACGTTTCAAAAATAAAAAGTCTTACATTCGAAACAACTGAGATACAGGGTGTTCTTCGTCAAATGACAGGTATAGTATCTTCCGAACCAATACTCTGATTCGACTGAAATTTTCACCAATCATTCCTCTTCACAATCCAGAATAACGTTTCAAAAATAAAAAGTCTAACATTCGAAACAACTGAGATACAGGGTGTTCTTCGTCAAATGACAGGTATAGTATCTTTCGAACCAATGCTCTGATTCGACTGAATATTTCACCAATCATTCCTCTTCACAATCCAGAATAACGTTCCAAAAATAAAAAGTCTAACATTCGAAACAACTGAGATACAGGGTGTTCTTCGTCAAATGACAGGTATAGTATCTTTCGAACCAATGCTCTGATTCGACTGAAATTTTCACCAATCATTCCTCTTCACAATCCAGAATAACGTTCCAAAAATAAAAAGTCTAACATTCGAAACAACTGAGATACAGGGTGTTCTTCGTCAAATGACAGGTATAGTATCTTTCGAACCAATGCTCTGATTCGACTGAAATTTTCACCAATCATTCCTCTTCACAATCCAGAATAACGTTTCAAAAATAAAAAGTCCAACATTCGAAACAACTGAGATACAGGGTGTTCTTCGTCAAATGACAGGTATAGTATCTTTCGAACCAATGCTCTGATTCGAATAAAATTTTCACCAATCATTCCTCTTCACAATCCAGAATAACGTTTCAAAAATAAAAAGTCTAACATTCGAAACAACTGAGATACAGGGTGTTCTTTGTCAAATGACAGGTATAGTATCTTTCGAACCAATGCTCTGATTCGACTGAAACTTTCACCAATCATTCCTCCTCACAATCCAGAATAACGTTCCAAAAATAAAAAGTCTAACTTTCGAAACAACTGAGATACAGGGTGTTCTTTGTCAAATGACAGGTATAGTATCTTTCGAACCAATGCTCTGATTCGAATGAAATTTTCACCAATCATTCCTCTTCACAATCCAGAATAACGTTCCAAAAATAAAAAGTCTAACTTTCGAAACAACTGAGATACAGGGTGTTCTTCGTCAAATGACAGGTATAGTATCTTTCGAACCAATGCTCTGATTCGACTGAAATTTTCACCAATCATTCCTCTTCACAATCCAGAATAACGTTCCAAAAATAAAATGTCTAACTTCCGAAACAACTGAGATACAGGGTGTTCTTCGTCAAATGACAGGTATGGTATCTTTCGAACCAATGCTCTGATTTGACTGAAATTTTCACCAATCATTCCTCTTCACAATCCAGAATAACGTTCCAAAAATAAAAAGTCTAACTTTCGAAACAACTGAGATACAGGGTGTTCTTCGTCAAATGACAGGTATAGTATCTTTCGAACCAATGCTCTGATTCGACTGAAATTTTCACCAATCATTCCTATTCACAATCCAGAATAACATTTCAAAAATAAAAAGTCCAACATTCGAAACAACTGAGATACAGGGTGTTCTTCGTCAAATGACAGGTATAGTATCTTTCGAACCAATGCTCTGATTCAACTGAAATTTTCACCAATCATTCCTCTTCACAATCCAGAATAACGTTTTAAAAATAAAAAGTCTAACATTCGAAACAACTGAGATACAGGGTGTTCTTCGTCAAATGACAGGTATAGTATCTTTCGAACCAATGCTCTGATTCAACTGAAATTTTCATCAATCATTCCTCTTCACAATCCAGAATAACGTTTCAAAAATAAAAAGTCTAACATTCGAAACAACTGAGATACAGGGTGTTCTTCGTCAAATGACAGGTATAGTATCTTTCGAACCAATGCTCTGATTCGACTGAAATTTTCACCAATCATTCCTCTTCACAATCCAGAATAACGATTCAAAAATAAAAAGTCTAACATTCGAAACAACTGAGATACAGGGTGTTCTTCGTCAAATGACAGGTATAGTATCTTTCGAACCAATGCTCTGATTCGACTGAAATTTTCACCAATCATTCCTATTCACAATCCAGAATAACATTTCAAAAATAAAAAGTCTAACATTCGAAACAACTGAGATACAGGGTGTTCTTCGTCAAATGACAGGTATAGTATCTTTCGAACCAATGCTCTGATTTGACTGAAATTTTCACCAATCATTCCTCTTCACAATCCAGAATAACGTTCCAAAAATAAAAAGTCTTACTTTCGAAACAACTGAGATACAGGGTGTTCTTCGTCAAATGACAGGTATAGTATCTTTCGAACCAATGCTCTGATTCGACTGAAATTTTCACCAATCATTCCTCTTCACAATCCAGAATAACATTCCAAAAATAAAAAGTCTTACTTTCGAAACAACTGAGATACAGGGTGTTCTTCGTCAAATGACAGGTATAGTATCTTTCGAACCAATGCTCTGATTCGACTGAAATTTTCACCAATCATTCCTCTTCACAATCCAGAATAACATTCCAAAAATAAAAAGTCTAACTTTCGAAACAACTGAGATACAGGGTGTTCTTCGTCAAATGACAGGTATAGTATCTTTCGAACCAATGCTCTGATTCGACTGAAATTTTCACCAATCATTCCTCTTCACAATCCAGAATAACGATTCAAAAATAAAAAGTCTAACATTCGAAACAACTGAGATACAGGGTGTTCTTCGTCAAATGACAGGTATAGTATCTTTCGAACCAATGCTCTGATTCGACTGAAATTTTCACCAATCATTCCTCTTCACAATCCAGAATAACGATTCAAAAATAAAAAGTCTAACATTCGAAACAACTGAGATACAGGGTGTTCTTCGTCAAATGACAGGTATAGTATCTTTCGAACCAATGCTCTGATTCGACTGAAATTTTCACCAATCATTCCTCTTCACAATCCAAAATAACGATTCAAAAATAAAAAGTCTAACATTCGAAACAACTGAGATACAGGGTGTTCTTCGTCAAATGACAGGTATAGTATCTTACGAACCAATGCTCTGATTCGACTGAAATTTTCAACAATCATTCCTCTTCACAATCCAGAATAACGTTCCAAAAATAAAAAGTCTAACTTTCGAAACAACTGAGATACAGGGTGTTCTTCGTCAAATGACAGGTATAGTATCTTTCGAACCAATGCTCTGATTTGACTGAAATTTTCACCAATCATTCCTATTCACAATCCAGAATAACGTTCCAAAAATAAAAAGTCTAACTTTCGAAACAACTGAGATACAGGGTGTTCTTCGTCAAATGACAGGTATAGTATCTTTCGAACCAATGCTCTGATTCGACTGAAATTTTCACCAATCATTCCTATTCACAATCCAGAATAACTTTTCAAAAATAAAAAGTCTAACATTCGAAACAACTGAGATACAGGGTGTTCTTCGTCAAATGACAGGTATAGTATTTTTCGAACCAATGCTCCGATTCGACTGAAATTTTCACCAATCATTCCTCGTCACAATCCAGAATAACGTTTCAAAAATAAAAAGTCTTACTTTCGAAACAACTGAGATACAGGGTGTTCTTCGTCAAATGACAGGTATAGTATCTTTCGAACCAATGCTCTGATTCGACTGAAATTTTCACCAATCATTCCTCTTCACAATCCAGAATAACATTCCAAAAATAAAAAGTCTAACTTTTGAAACAACTGAGATACAGGGTGTTCTTCGTCAAATGACAGGTATAGTATCTTTCGAACCAATGCTCTGATTCGATTGAAATTTTCACCAATCATTCCTCTTCACAATCCAGAATAACGATTCAAAAATAAAAAGTCTAACATTCGAATCAACTGAGATACAGGGTGTTCTTCGTCAAATGACAGGTATAGTATCTTTCGAACCAATGCTCTGATTCGACTGAAATTTTCACCAATCATTCCTCTTCACAATCCAGAATAACGATTCAAAACAAAAAAGTCTAACATTCGAAACAACTGAGATACAGGGTGTTCTTCGTCAAATGACAGGTATATTATCTTTCGAACCAATGCTCTGATTCGACTGAAATTTTCACCAATCATTCCTCTTCACAATCAAGAATAACGTTCCAAAAATAAAAAGTCTAACTTTCGAAACAACTGAGATACAGGGTGTTCTTCGTCAAATGACAGATATAGTATCTTTCGAACCAATGCTCTGATTCGACTGAAATTTTCACCAATCATTCCTCTCCACAATCCAGAATAACGATTCAAAAATAAAAAGTCTAACATTCGAAACAACTGAGATACAGGGTGTTCTTCGTCGAATGACAGGTATAAAATCTTTCGAACCAATGCTCTGATTCGACTGAAATTTTCACCAATCATTCCTCTTCACAATCCAGAATAACGATTCTAAAATAAAAAGTCTAACATTCGAAACAACTGAGATACAGGGTGTTCTTCGTCAAATGACAGGTATAGTTTATTTGGAACCAATGCTCTGATTCGACTGAAATTTTCACCAATCATTCCTCTTCACAATCCAGAATAACATTTCAAAGATAAAAAGTCTAACTTTCGAAACAACTGAGATACAGAGTGTTCTTCGTCAAATGACAGGTATAGTATCTTTCGAACCAATGCTCTGATTCGACTGAAATTTTCTCCAATCATTCCTCTTCACAATCCAGAATAACGTTCCAAAACTAAAAAGTCTAACTTTCGAAACAACTGAGATACAGGGTGTTCTTTGTCAAATGACAGGTATAGTATCTTTCGAACCAATGCTCTGATTCGACTGAGATTCTCACCAATCATTCCTCTTCACAATCCAGAATAACGTTCCAAAAATAAAAAGTCTTACTTTCGAAACAACTGAGATACAGGGTGTTCTTCGTCAAATGACAGGTATAGTATCTTTCGAACCAATGCTCTGATTCTACTGAAATTTTCACAATCATTCCTCTTCACAATCCAGAATAACATTCCAAAAATAAAAAGTCTAACTTTCGAAACAACTGAGATACAGGGTGTTCTTCGTCAAATGACAGGTATAGTATCTTTCGAACCAATGCTCTGATTCGACTGAAATTTTCACCAATCATTCCTCTTCACAATCCAGAATAACATTCCAAAAATAAAAAGTCTAACTTTCGAAACAACTGAGATACAGGGTGTTCTTCGTCAAATGACAGGTATAGTATCTTTCGAACCAATGCTCTGATTCGACTGAAATTTTCACCAATCATTCCTCTTCACAATCCAGAATAACGATTCAAAAATAAAAAGTCTAACATTCGAAACAACTGAGATACAGGGTGTTCTTCGTCAAATGACAGGTATAGTATCTCTCGAACCAATGCTCTGATTCGACTGAAATTTTCACCAATCATTCCTCTTCACAATCCAGAATAACATTCCAAAAATAAAAAGTCTAACTTTCGAAACAACTGAGATACAGGGTGTTCTTCGTCAAATGACAGGTATAGTATCTTTCGAACCAATGCTCTGATTCGACTGAAATTTTCACCAATCATTCCTCTTCACAATCCAGAATAACATTCCAAAAATAAAAAGTCTAACTTTCGAAACAACTGAGATACAGGGTGTTCTTCGTCAAATGACAGGTATAGTATCTTTCGAACCAATGCTCTGATTCGACTGAAATTTTCACCAATCATTCCTCTTCACAATCCAGAATAACGATTCAAAAATAAAAAGTCTAACATTCGAAACAACTGAGATACAGGGTGTTCTTCGTCAAATGACAGGTATAGTATCTTTCGAACCAATGCTCTGATTCGACTGAAATTTTCACCAATCATTCCTCTTCACAATCCAGAGTAACGATTTAAAAATAAAAAGTCTAACATTCGAAACAACTGAGATACAGGGTGTTCTTCGTCAAATGACAGGTATAGTATCTTTCGAACCAATGCTCTGATTCGACTGAAATTTTCACCAATCATTCCTCTTCACAATCCAGAATAACGATTCAAAAATAAAAAGTCTAACATTCGAAACAACTGAGATACAGGGTGTTCTTCGTCAAATGACAGGTATAGTATCTTACGAACCAATGCTCTGATTCGACTGAAATTTTCACCAATCATTCCTCTTCACAATCCAGAATAACGTTCCAAAAATAAAAAGTCTAACTTTCGAAACAACTGAGATACAGGGTGTTCTTCGTCAAATGACAGGTATAGTATCTTTCGAACCAATGCTCTGATTTGACTGAAATTTTCACCAATCATTCCTATTCACAATCCAGAATAACGTTCCAAAAATAAAAAGTCTAACTTTCGAAACAACTGAGATACAGGGTGTTCTTCGTCAAATGACAGGTATAGTATCTTTCGAACCAATGCTCTGATTCGACTGAAATTTTCACCAATCATTCCTATTCACAATCCAGAATAACGTTTCAAAAATAAAAAGTCTAACATTCGAAACAACTGAGATACAGGGTGTTCTTCGTCAAATGACAGGTATAGTATTTTTCGAACCAATGCTCTGATTCGACTGAAATTTTCACCAATCATTCCTCTTCACAATCCAGAATAACGTTTCAAAAATAAAAAGTCTTACTTTCGAAACAACTGAGATACAGGGTGTTCTTCGTCAAATGACAGGTATAGTATCTTTCGAACCAATGCTCTGATTCGACTGAAATTTTCACCAATCATTCCTCTTCACAATCCAGAATAACATTCAAAAAATAAAAAGTCTAACTTTTGAAACAACTGAGATACAGGGTGTTCTTCGTCAAATGACAGGTATAGTATCTTTCGAACCAATGCTCTGATTCGATTGAAATTTTCACCAATCATTCCTCTTCACAATCCAGAATAACGATTCAAAACTAAAAAGTCTAACATTCGAATCAACTGAGATACAGGGTGTTCTTCGTCAAATGACAGGTATAGTATCTTTCGAACCAATGCTCTGATTCGACTGAAATTTTCACCAATCATTCCTCTTCACAATCCAGAATAACGATTCAAAACAAAAAAGTCTAACATTCGAAACAACTGAGATACAGGGTGTTCTTCGTCAAATGACAGGTATATTATCTTTCGAACCAATGCTCTGATTCGACTGAAATTTTCACCAATCATTCCTCTTCACAATCAAGAATAACATTCCAAAAATAAAAAGTCTTACTTTCGAAACAACTGAGATACAGGGTGTTCTTCGTCAAATGACAGATATAGTATCTTTCGAACCAATGCTCTGATTCGACTGAAATTTTCACCAATCATTCCTCTCCACAATCCAGAATAACGATTCAAAAATAAAAAGTCTAACATTCGAAACAACTGAGATACAGGGTGTTCTTCGTCGAATGACAGGTATAGAATCTTTCGAACCAATGCTCTGATTCGACTGAAATTTTCACCAATCATTCCTCTTCACAATCCAGAATAACGATTCTAAAATAAAAAGTCTAACATTCGAAACAACTGAGATACAGGGTGTTCTTCGTCAAATGACAGGTATAGTTTATTTGGAACCAATGCTCTGATTCGACTGAAATTTTCACCAATCATTCCTCTTCACAATCCAGAATAACATTTCAAAGATAAAAAGTCTAACTTTCGAAACAACTGAGATACAGAGTGTTCTTCGTCAAATGACAGGTATAGTATCTTTCGAACCAATGCTCTGATTCGACTGAAATTTTCTCCAATCATTCCTCTTCACAATCCAGAATAACGTTCCAAAACTAAAAAGTCTAACTTTCGAAACAACTGAGATACAGGGTGTTCTTCGTCAAATGACAGGTATAGTATCTTTCGAACCAATGCTCTGATTCGACAGAAATTTTCACCAATCATTCCTCTTCACAATCCAGAATAACGTTCCAAAAATAAAAAGTCTAACTTTCGAAACAACTGAGATACAGGGTGTTCTTCGTCAAATGACAGGTATAGTATCTTTCGAACCAATGCTCTGATTCGACTGAAATTTTCACCAATCATTCCTCTTCACAATCCAGAATGACGTTCCAAAAATAAAAAGTCTAACTTTCGAAACAACTGAGATACAGGTTGTTCTTCGTCAAATGACAGGTATAGTATCTTTCGAAACAATGCTCTGATTCGACTGAAATTTTCACCAATCATTCCTCTTCACAATCCAGAATAACGTTTCAAAAATAAAAAGTCTAACATTCGAAACAACTGAGATACAGGGTATTCTTCGTCAAATGGCAGGTATAGTATCTTTCGAACCAATGCTCTGATTCGACTGAAATTTTCACCAATCATTCCTCTTCACAATCCAGAATAAAGTTTCAAAAATAAAAAGTCTAACATTCGAAACAACTGAGATACAGGGTGTTCTTCGTCAAATGGCAGGTATAGTATCTTTCGAACCAATGCTCTGATTCGACTGAAATTTTCACCAATCATTCCTCTTCACAATCCAGAATAACGTTTCAAAAATAAAAAGACTTACATTCGAAACAACTGAGATACAGGGTGTTCTTCGTCAAATGACAGGTATAGTATCTTTCGAACCAATGCTCTGATTCGACTGAAATTTTCACCAATCATTTCTCTTCACAATCCAGAATAACGTTTCAAAAATAAAAAGTCTAACATTCGAAACAACTGAGATACAGGGTGTTCTTCGTCAAATGGCAGGTATAGTATCTTTCGAACCAATGCTCTGATTCGACTGAAATTTTCACCAATCATTCCTCTTCACAATCCAGAATAACGTTTCAAAAATAAAAAGATTTACATTCGAAACAACTGAGATACAGGGTGTTCTTCGTCAAATGACAGGTATGGTATCTTTCGAACCAATGCTCTGATTCGACTGAAATTTTCACCAATCATTCCTCTTCACAATCCAGAATAACGATTCAAAAATAAAAAGTCTAACATTCGAAACAACTGAGATACAGGGTGTTCTTCGTCAAATGACAGGTATAGTATCTTTCGAACCAATGCTCTGATTCGACTGAAATTTTCACCAATCATTCCTCTTCACAATCCAGAATAACGTTCCAAAAATAAAAAGTCTAACATTCGAAACAACTGAGATACAGGGTGTTCTTCGTCAAATGACAGGTATAGTATCTTTCGAACCAATGCTCTGATTCGATTGAAATTTTCACCAATCATTCCTCTTCACAATCCAGAATAACGTTCAAAAAATAAAAAGTCTAACTTTCGAAACAACTGAGATACAGGGTGTTCTTCGTCAAATGACAGGTATAGTATCTTTCGAAGCAATGCTCTGATTCGACTGAAATTTTCACCAATCATTCCTCTTCACAATCCAGAATAATGTTCCAAAAATAAAAAGTCTAACTTTCGAAACAACTGAGATACAGGGTGTTCTTCGTCAAATGACAGGTATAGTATCTTTCGAACCAATGCTCTGATTCGACTGAAATTTTCACCAATCATTCCTCTTCACAATCCAGAATAACGTTTCAAAAATAAAAAGTCTAACATTCGAAACAACTGAGATACAGGGTGTTCTTCGTCAAATGACAGGTATAGTATCTTTCGAACCAATGCTCTGATTCGACTGAAATTTTCACCAATCATTCCTCTTCACAATCCAGAATAACGTTCCAAAAATAAAAAGTCCAACTTTCGAAACAACTGAGATACAGGGTGTTCTTCGTCGAATGACAGGTATAGTATCTTTCGAACCAATGCTCTGATTCGACTGAAATTTTCACCAATCATTCCTCTTCACAATCCAGAATAACGTTCCAAAAATAAAAAGTCCAACTTTCGAAGCAACTGAGATACAGGGTGTTCTTCCTCAAATGACAGGTATAGTATCTTTCGAACCAATGCTCTGATTCGACTGAAATTTTCACCAATCATTCCTCTTCACAATCCAGAATAACATTCCAAAAATAAAAAGTCTAACATTCGAAACAACTGAGATACAGGGTGTTCTTCGTCAAATGACAGGTATAGTATCTTTCGAACCAATGCTCTGATTCGACTGAAATTCTCACCAATCATTCCTCTTCACAATCCAGAATAACGTTTCAAAAATAAAAAGTCTAACTTTCGAAACAACTGAGATACAGGTTGTTCTTCGTCAAATGACAGGTATAGTATCTTTCGAACCAATGCTCTGATTCGACTGAAATTTTCACCAATCATTCCTCTTCACAATCCAGAATAAGGTATCAAAAATAAAAAGTCTAACTTTCGAAACAACTGAGATACAGGGTGTTCTTCGTCAAATGACAGTTATAGTATCTTTCGAACCAATGCTCTGATTCGACTGAAATTTTCACCAATCATTCCTCTCCACAATCCAGAATAACGTTTCAAAAATAAAAAGTCTAACATTCGAAACAACTGAGATACAGGGTGTTCTTCGTCAAATGACAGGTAAAGTATCTTTCGAACCAATGCTCTGATTCGACTGAAATTTTCACCAATCATTCCTCTTCACAATCCAGAATAACGTTCCACAAATAAAAAGTCTTACTCTCGAAACAACTGAGATACAGGGTGTTCTTCGTCAAATGACAGGTATAGTATCTTTCGAACCAATGCTCTGAGTCGACTGAAATTTTCACCAATCATTCCTCTTCACTATCCAGAATAACGTTCCAAAAATAAAAAGTCTAACTTTCGAAACAACTGAGATACAGGGTGTTCTTCGTCAAATGACAGGTATAGTATCTTTCGAACCAATGCTCTGATTCGACCAAAATTTTCACCAATCATTCCTCTTCACAATCCAGAATAACCATCCAAAAATAAAAAGTCTAACTTTCGAAACAACTGAGATACAGGGTGTTCTTCGTCAAATGACAGGTATAGTATCTTTCGAACCAATGCTCTGATTCGACTGAAATTTTCACCAATCATTCCTCTTCACAATCCAGAAGGACGTTCCAAGAATAAAAAGTCTAACTTTCGAAACAACTGAGATACAGGTTGTTCTTCGTCAAATGACAGGTATAGTATCTTTCGAAACAATGCTCTGATTCGACTGAAATTTTCACCAATCATTCCTCTTCACAATCCAGAATAACGTTTCAAAAATAAAAAGTCTAACATTCGAAACAACTGAGATACAGGGTGTTCTTCGTCAAATGAGAGGTATATTATCTTTCGAACCAATGCTCTGATTCGACTGAAATTTTCACCAATCATTCCTCTTCACAATCCAGAATAACGTTTCAAAAATAAAAAGTCTTACATTCGAAACAACTGAGATACAGGGTGTTCTTCGTCAAATGGCAGGTATAGTATCTTTCGAACCAATGCTCTGATTCGACTGAAATTTTCACCAATCATTCCTCTTCACAATCCAGAATAACGATTCAAAAATAAAAAGACTAACATTCGAAACAACTGAGATACAGGGTGTTCTTCGTCAAATGACAGGTATAGTATCTTTCGAACCAATGCTCTGATTCGACTGAAATTTTCACCAATCATTCCTCTTCACAATACAGAATAACGTTTCAAAAGTAAAAAGTCTAACAGTCGAAACAACTGAGATACAGGGTGTTCTTCGTCAAATGACAGGTATAGTATCTTTCGAACCAATGCTCTGATTCGACTGAAATTTTCACCAATCATTCCTCTTCATAATCCAGAATAACGTTCCAAAAATAAAAAGTCTAACTTTCGAAACAACCGAGATACAGGGTGTTCTTCGTCAAATGACAGGTATAGTATCTTTCGAACCAATGTTCTGATTCGACTGAAATTTTCACCAATCATTCCACTTCACAATCCAGAATAACATTCCAAAAATAAAAAGTCTAACTTTCGAAACAACTGAGATACAGGGTGTTCTTCGTCAAATGACAGGTATAGTATCTTTCGAACCAATGCTCTGATTGGACTGAAATTTTCACCAATCATTCCTCTTCACAATCCAGAATAACGTTCCAAAAATAAAAAATCTAACTTTCGAAACAACTGAGATACAGGGTGTTCTTCGTCAAATGACAGGTATAGTATCTTTCGAACCAATGCTGTGATTTGACTGAAATTTTCACCAATCATTCTTCTTCACAATCCAGAATAACATTCCAAAAAAGAAAAATCTAACTTTCGAAACAACTGAGATACAGGGTGTTCTTCGTCAAATGACAGGTATAGTATCTTTCGAACCAATGCTCTGATTCGACTGGAATTTTCACCAATCATTCCTATTCACAATCCAGAATAACGTTTCAAAAATAAAAAGTCTAACATTCGAAACAACTGAGATACAGGGTGTTCTTCGTCAAATGACAGGTATAGTATCTTTCGAACCAATGCTCTGATTCGACTGAAATTTTCACCAATCATTCCTCTTCACAATCCAGAATAACGTTCCAAAAATAAAAAGTCTAACTTTCGAAACAACTGAGATACAGGGTGTTCTTCGTCAAATGACAGGTAAAGTATCTTTCGAACCAATGCTCTGATTCGACTGAAATTTTCACCAATCATTCCTCTTCACAATCCAGAATAACATTTCAAAAATAAAAAGTCTAACTTTCGAAACAACTGAGATACAGGGTGTTCTTCGTCAAATGACAGGTATAGTATCTTTCGAACCAATGCTCTGATTCGACTGAAATTTTCACCAATCATTCCTCTTTACAATCCAGATTAACGTTCCAAAAATAAAAAGTCTAACTTTCGAAACAACTGAGATACAGGGTGTTCTTCGTCAAATGACAGGTATAGTATCTTTCGCTCTGATTCGACTGAAATTTTCACCAATCATTCCTCTTCACAATCCAGAATAACGTTCCAAAAATAAAAACTCTAACTTTCGAAGCAACTGAGATACAGGGTGATCTTCGTCAAATGACAGGTATAGTATCTTTCGAACCAATGCTCTGATTCGACTGAAATTTTCACCAATCATTCCTCTTCACAATCCAGAATAACGTTCCAAAAATAAAAAGTCTAACATTCGAAACAACTGAGATACAGGGTGTTCTTCGTCAAATGACAGGTATAGTATCTTTCGAACCAATGCTCTGATTCGACTGAAATTTTCACCAATCATTCCTCTTCACAGTCCAGAATAAGGTTCCAAAAATAAAAAGTCTAACTTTCGAAACAACTGAGATACAGGGTGTTCTTCGTCAAATGACAGGTATAGTATCTTTCGAACCAATGCTCTGATTCGACTGAAATTTTCACCAATCATTCCTCTCCACAATCCAGAATAACGTTTCAAAAATAAAGAGTCTAACATTCGAAACAACTGAGATACAGGGTGTTCTTCGTCAAATGACAGGTATAGTATCTTTCGAACCAATGCTCTGATTCGAATGAAATTTTCACCAATCATTCCTCTTCACAATCCAGAATAACGTTCCAAAAATAAAAAGTCTAACTTTCGAAACAACTGAGATACAGGGTGTTCTTCGTCAAATGACAGGTATAGTATCTTTCGAACCAATGCTCTGATTCGACTGAAATTTTCACCAATCATTCCTCTTCACAATCCAGAATAACGTTCCAAAAATAAAAAGTCTAACTTTCGAAACAACTGAGATACAGGGTTTTCTTCGTCAAATGACAGGTATAGTATCTTTCGAACCAATGCTCTGATTCGACCAAAATTTTCACCAATCATTCCTCTTCACAATCCAGAATAACGTTTCAAAAGTAAAAAGTCTAACTTTCGAAACAACTGAGATACAGGGTGTTCTTCGTCAAATGACAGGTATAGTATCTTTCGAACCAATGCTCTGATTCGACTGAAATTTTCACCAATCATTCCTCTTCACAATCCAGAATGACGTTCCAAAAATAAAAAGTCTAACTTTCGAAACAACTGAGATACAGGTTGTTCTTCGTCAAATGACAGGTATAGTATCTTTCGAAACAATGCTCTGATTCGACTGAAATTTTCACCAATCATTCCTCTTCACAATCCAGAATAACGTTTCAAAAATAAAAAGTCTAACATTCGAAACAACTGAGATACAGGGTGTTCTTCGTCAAATGAGAGGTATAGTATCTTTCGAACCAATGCTCTGATTCGACTGAAATTTTCACCAATCATTCCTCTTCACAAACCAGAATAACGTTTCAAAAATAAAAAGTCTTACATTCGAAACAACTGAGATACAGGGTGTTCTTCGTCAAATGGCAGGTATAGTATCTTTCGAACCAATGCTCTGATTCGACTGAAATTTTCACCAATCATTCCTCTTCACAATCCAGAATAACGTTTCAAAAATAAAAAGACTAACATTCGAAACAACTGAGATACAGGGTGTTCTTCGTCAAATGACAGGTATAGTATTTTTCGAACCAATGCTCTGATTCGACTGAAATTTTCACCAATCATTCCTCTTCACAATCCAGAATAACGTTCCAAAAGTAAAAAGTCTAACATTCGAAACAACTGAGATATAGGGTGTTCTTCGTCAAATGACAGGTATAGTATCTTTCGCACCAATGCTCTGATTCGACTGAAATTTTCACCAATCATTCCTCTTCACAATCCAGAATAACGTTCCAAAAATAAAAAGTCTAACTTTCGAAACAACCGAGATACAGGGTGTTCTTCGTCAAATGTCAGGTGAAGTATCTTTCGAACCAATGTTCTGATTCGACTGAAATTTTCACCAATCATTCCTCTTCACAATCCAGAATAACATTCCAAAAATAAAAAGTCTAACTTTCGAAACAATTGAGATACAGGGTGTTCTTCGTCAGATGACAGGTATAGTATCTTTCGAACCAATGCTCTGATTCGACTGAAATTTTCACCAATCATTCCTCTTCACAATCCAGAATAACGTTCCAAAAATAAAAAGTCTAACTTCCGAAACAACTGAGATACAGGGTGTTCTTCGTCAAAGGACAGGTATAGTATCTTTCGAACCAATGCTCTGATTTGACTGAAATTTTCACCAATCATTCCTCTTCACAATCCAGAATAACTTCCAAAAATAAAAAGTCTAACTTTCGAAACAACTGAGATACAGGGTGTTCTTCGTCAAATGACAGGTATAGTATCTTTCGAACCAATGCTCTGATTCGACTGAAATTTTCACCAATCATTCCTATTCACAATCCAGACCAACGTTTCAAAAATAAAAAGTCTAACATTCGAAACAACTGAGATACAGGGTGTTCTTCGTCAAATGACAGGTATAGTATCTTTCGAACCAATGCTCTGATTCGACTGAAATTTTCACCAATCATTCCTCTTCACAATCCAGAATAACGTTCCAAAAATAAAAAGTCTAACTTTCGAAACAACTGAGATACAGGGTGTTCTTCGTCAAATGACAGGTACAGTATCTTTCGAACCAATGCTCTGATTCGACTGAAATTTT
This sequence comes from Myrrha octodecimguttata, assembly GCA_958510865.1. Lineage (NCBI taxonomy): Eukaryota > Metazoa > Arthropoda > Insecta > Coleoptera > Coccinellidae > Myrrha > Myrrha octodecimguttata. The sequence continues at coordinate 21,542,254 of OY294060.1, forward strand.
CACCAATCATTCCTCTTCACAATCCAGAATAACATTTCAAAAATAAAAAGTCTAACTTTCGAAACAATTGAGATACAGGGTGTTCTTCGTCAAATGACAGGTATAGTATCTTTCGAACCAATGCTCTGATTCGACTGAAATTTTCACCAATCATTCCTCTTTACAATCCAGAATAACGTTTCAAAAATAAAAAGTCTAACATTCGAAACAACTGAGATACAGGGTGTTCTTCGTCAAATGACAGGTTTAGTATCTTTCGAACCAATGCTCTGATTCGACTGAAATTTTCACCAATCATTCCTCTTCACAATCCAGAATAACGTTTCAAAAATAAAAAGTCTAACATTCGAAACAACTGAGATACAGGGTGTTCTTCGTCAAATGACAGGTATAGTATCTTTCGAACCAATGCTCTGATTCGACTGAAATTTTCACCAATCATTCCTCTTCACAATCCAGAATAACGTTTCAAAAATAAAAAGTCTAACATTCGAAACAACTGAGATACAGGGTGTTCTTCGTCAAATGACAGGTATAGTATCTTTCGAACCAATGCTCTGATTCGACTGAAATTTTCACCAATCATTCCTCTTCACAATCCAGAATAACGTTCCAAAAATAAAAAGTCTAACTTTCGAAACAACTGAGATACAGGGTGTTCTTCGTCAAATGACAGGTATAGTATCTTTCGAACCAATGCTCTGATTCGACTGAAATTTTCACCAATCATTCCTCTTCACAATCCAGAATAACGTTCCAAAAATAAAAAGTCTAACTTTCGAAACAACTGAGATACAGGGTGTTCTTCGTCAAATGACAGGTATAGTATCTTTCGAACCAATGCTCTGATTCGAATGAAATTTTCACCAATCATTCCTCTTCACAATCCAGAATAACGTTCCAAAAATTAAAAGTCTAACTTTCGAAACAACTGAGATACAGGGTGTTCTTCGTCAAATGACAGGTATAGTATCTTTCGAACCAATGCTCTGATTTGACTGAAATTTTCACCAATCATTCCTCTTCACAATCCAGAATAACGTTCCAAAAATAAAAAGTCTAACTTTCGAAACAACTGAGATACGGGGTGTTCTTCGTCAAATGACAGGTATAGTATCTTTCGAACCAATGCTCTGATTCGACTGAAATTTTCACCAATCATTCCTATTCACAATCCAGAATAACATTTCAAAAATAAAAAGTCTAACTTTCGAAACAACTGAGATACAGGGTGTTCTTCGTCAAATGACAGGTATAGTATCTTTCGAACCAATGCTCTGATTCGACTCAAGTTTTCACCAATCATTCCTCTTCACAATCCAGAATCACGTTCCAAAAATAAAAAGTCTAACTTTCGAAACAACTGAGATACAGGCTGTTCTTCGTCAAATGACAGGTATAGTATCTTTCGAACCAATGCTCTGATTCGACTGAAGTTTTCACCAATCATTCCTCTTCACAATCCAGAATTACGTTCCAAAAATAAAAAGTCTAACTTTCGAAACAACTGAGATACAGGGTGTTCTTCGTCAAATGACAGGTATAGTATCTTTCGAACCAATGCTCTGATTCGACTGAAGTTTTCACCAATCATTCCTCTTCACAATCCAGAATAACGTTCCAAAAATAAAAAGTCTAACTTCCGAAACAACTGAGATACAGGGTGTTCTTCGTCAAATGACAGGTATAGTATCTTTCGAACCAATGCTCTGATTTGACTGAAATTTTCACCAATCATTCCTCTTCACAATCCAGAATAACTTCCAAAAATAAAAAGTCTAACTTTCGAAACAACTGAGATACAGGGTGTTCTTCGTCAAATGTCAGGTATAGTATCTTTCGAACCAATGCTCTGATTCGACTGAAATTTTCACCAATCATTCCTATTCACAATCCAGACCAACGTTTCAAAAATAAAAAGTCTAACATTCGAAACAACTGAGATACAGGGTGTTCTTCGTCAAATGACAGGTATAGTATCTTTCTAACCAATGCTCTGATTCGACTGAAATTTTCACCAATCATTCCTCTTCACAATCCAGAATAACGTTCCAAAAATAAAAAGTCTAACTTTCGAAACAACTGAGATACAGGGTGTTCTTCGTCAAATGACAGGTATAGTATCTTTCGAACCAATGCTCTGATTCGACTGAAATTTTCACCAATCATTCCTCTTCACAATCCAGAATAACATTTCAAAAATAAAAAGTCTAACTTTCGAAACAACTGAGATACAGGGTGTTCTTCGTCAAATGACAGGTATAGTATCTTTCGAACCAATGCTCTGATTCGACTGAAATTTTCACCAATCATTCCTCTTTACAATCCAGAATAACGTTTCAAAAATAAAAAGTCTAACATTCGAAACAACTGAGATACAGGGTGTTCTTCGTCAAATGACAGGTTTAGTATCTTTCGAACCAATGCTCTGATTCGACTGAAATTTTCACCAATCATTCCTCTTCACAATCCAGAATAACGTTTCAAAAATAAAAAGTCTAACATTCGAAACAACTGAGATACAGGGTGTTCTTCGTCAAATGACAGGTATAGTATCTTTCGAACCAATGCTCTGATTCGACTGAAATTTTCACCAATCATTCCTATTCACAATCCTGAATAATATTTCAAAAAAAAAAGTCTAACTTTCGAAACAACTGAGATACAGGGTGTTCTTCGTCAAATGACAGGTATAGTATCTTTCGAACCAATGCTCTGATTCGACTGAAGTTTTCACCAATCATTCCTCTTCACAATCCAGAATAACACTCCAAAAATAAAAAGTCTAACTTTCGAAACATCTGAGATACAGGGTGTTCTTCGTCAAATGACAGGTATAGTATCTTTCGAACCAATGCTCTGATTCGACTGAAATTTTCACCAATCATTCCTCCTCACAATCCAGAATAACGATTCAAAAATAAAAAGTCTAACATTCGAAACAACTGTGATACAGGGTGTTCTTCGTCAAATGACAGGTATAGTATCTTTCGAACCAATGCTCTGATTCGACTGAAATTTTCACCAATCATTCCTCTTCACAATCCAGAATAACGATTCAAAAATGAAAAGTCTAACATTCGAAACAACTGAGATACAGGGTGTTCTTCGTCAAATGACAGATATAGTATCTTTCGAACCAATGCTCTGATTCGACTGAAATTTTCACCAATCATTCCTCTTCCCAATCCAGAATAACGCTCCAAAAATAAAAAGTCTAACTTTCGAAACAACTGAGATACAGGGTGTTCTTCGTCAAATGACAGGTATAGTATCTTTCGAACCAATGCTCTGATTCGACTGAAATTTCCACCAATCATTCCTCTTCACAATCCAGAATAACGTTCCAAAAATAAAAAGTCTAACTTTCGAAACAACTGAGATACAGGGTGTTCTTCGTCAAATGACAGGTATAGTATCTTTCGAACCAATGCTCTGATTCGACTGAAATTTTCACCAATCATTCCTCTTCACAATCCAGAATAACGATTCAAAAATAAAAAGTCTAACATTCGAAACAACTGAGATACAGGGTGTTCTTCGTCAAATGACAGGTATAGTATCTTTCGAACCAATGCTCTAATTCGACTGAAATTTTCACCAATCATTCCTCTTCACAATCCAAAATAACGATTCAAAAATAAAAAGTCTAACATTCGAAACAACTGAGATACAGGGTGTTCTTCGTCAAATGACAGGTATAGTATCTTTCGAACCAATGCTCTAATATTCGACTGAAATTTTCACCAATCATTCCTCTTCACAATCCAGAATAACGTTCCAAAAATAAAAAGTCTAACATTCGAAACAACTGAGATACAGGGTGTTCTTCGTCAAATGTCAGGTATAGTATCTTTCGAACCAATGCTCTGATTCGAGTGAAGTTTTCACCAATCATTCCTCTTCACAATCCAGAATAACGTTCAAAAAATAAAAAGTCTAACTTTCGAAACAACTGAGATACAGGGTGTTCTTCGTCAAATGACAGGTATAGCATCTTTCGAACCAATGCTCTGATTCGACTGAAATTTTCACCAATCATTCCTCTTCACAATCCAGAATAACGTTCCAAAAATAAAAAGTCTAACTTTCGAAACAACTGAGATACAGGGTGTTCTTCGTCAAATGACAGGTATAGTATCTTTCGAACCAATGCTCTGATTCGACTGAAATTTTCACCAATCATTCCTCTTCACAATCCAGAAGAACGTTCCAAAAATAAAAAGTCTAACTTTCGAAACAACTGAGATACAGGGTGTTCTTCGTCAAATGACAGGTATAGTATCTTTCGAACCAATGCTCTGATTCGACTGAAATTTTCACCAATCATTCCCCTTCACAATCCAGAATAACGTTCCAAAAATAAAAAGTCTAACTTTCGAAACAACTGAGATACAGGGTGTTCTTCGTCAAATGACAGGTATAGTATCTTTCGAACCAATGCTCTGATTCGACTGAAATTTTCACCAATCATTCCTCTTCACAATACAGAATAACGTTTCAAAAATAAAAAGTCTAACTTTCGAAACAACTGAGATACAGGGTGTTCTTCGTCAAATGACAGGTAAAGTATCTTTCGAACCAATGTTCTGATTCGACTGAAATTTTCACCAATCATTCCTCTTCACAATCCAGAATAACGATTCAAAAATAAATAGTCTAACATTCGAAACAACTGAGATACAGGGTGTTCTTCGTCAAATGACAGGTATAGTATCTTTCGAACCAATGCTCTGATTCGACTGAAATTTTCACGAATCATTCCTCTTCATAATCCAGAATAACGTTCCAAAAATAAAAAGTCTAACATTCGAAACAACTGAGATACAGGGTGTTCTTCGTCAAATGACAGGTATAGTATCTTTCGAACCAATGCTCTGATTCGACTGAAATTTTCACCAATCATTCCTCTTCACAATCCAGAATAACGTTTCAAAAATAAAGAGTCTAACATTCGAAACAACTGAGATACAGGGTGTTCTTCGTCAAATGACAGGTATAGTATCTTTCGAACCAATGCTCTGATTCGACTGAAATTTTCACCAATCATTCCTCTTCACAATCCAGAATAACGTTCCAAAAATAAAAAGTCTAACTTTCGAAACAACTGAGATACAGGGTGTTCTTCGTCAAATGACAGGTATAGTATCTTTCGAACCAATATATATATATATTCTTTTGAGAACGAGCATTACAATTCTAAGATATATCACAGTGTTAGCAGAGGAAATGTAAACGGGGTACCATACATATTTGCGTATGATACAAGAGCACAGATAAAAACCTCAGGAAAAATTCTGTCTCCCCGCATAAGTGTAGTAATTTGTTTATAGAAGATGGATGGCATCTTTTTCATTTGAAAATAATTTTTTCGTCATCTTGAATTCATTTCGACAAAATATCTTGACATAATATCTGAAACAGAAAGAGGGACAGAAAACCAGAAGGAAGCAGTAAATAATATTACCTACATTTGCTCATGACCGAGAGGGTCTTTCGACCAGGTTCAGTCCTCCAAGCGATGATTTTCAGATCCTCAGATAAACGAAGAACGCTACAGGCCCCTTTATTGGGGAATCATCTCCCATAGATCCATTATTGTTCATTTCGAACTAACAATCTAATAGAATATCGGGAATAAAGTGAAAAACTTGTGACATGTATTATGTCAGGATGACAATGCTCTGATTCGACTGAAATTTTCAGCAATCATTCCTCTTCACAATCCAGAATAACGTTCCAAAACTAAAAATTCTAACTTTCGAAACAACTGAGATACAGGTTGTTCTTCGTCAAATGAGAGGTATAGTATCTTTCGAACCAATGCTCTGATTCGACTGAAATTTTCACCAATCATTCCTCTTCACAATCCAGAATAACGTTCCAAAATTGAAAAGTCTAACTTTCGAAACAACTGAGATACAGGCTGTTCTTCGTCAAATGAGAGGTATAGTATCTTTCGAACCAATGCTCTGATTCGACTGAAATTTTCACCAATCATTCCTCTTCACAATCCAGAATAATGTTTCAAAAATAAAAAGTCTAACATTTGAAACAACTGAGATACAGGGTGTTCTTCGTCAAATGACAGGTATAGTATCTTTCGAACCAATGCTCTGATTCGACTGGAATTTTCACCAATCATTCCTCTTCACAATCCAGAATAACGTTCCAAAAATAAAAAGTCTAACTTTCGAAACAACTGAGATACAAGGTGTTCTTCGTCAAATGACAGGTATAGTATCTTTCGAACCAATGCTCTGATTCGACTGAAATTTTCACCAATCATTCCCCTTCACAATCCAGAATAACGTTCCAAAAATAAAAAGGCTAACTTTCGAAACAACTGAGATACAGGGTGTTCTTCGTCAAATGACAGGTATAGTATCTTTCGAAACAATGCTCTGATTCGACTGAAATTTTCACCAATCATTCCTCTTCCCAATGCAGAAGAACGTTCCAAAAATAAAGAGTCTAACTTTCGAAACAACTGAGATACAGGGTGTTCTTCGTCAAATGACAGGTATAGTATCTTTCGAACCAATGCTCTGATTCGACTGAAATTTTCACCAATCATTCCTCTTCACAATCCAGAATAACGATTCAAAAATAAAAAGTCTAACATTCGAAACAACTGAGATACAGGGTGTTCTTCGTCAAATGACAGGTATAGTATCTTTCGAACCAATGCTCTGATTCGACTGAAATTTTCACCAACTATTCCTCTTCACAATCCAGAATAACGTTCCGAAAATAAAAAGTCTGACTTCCGAAACAACTGAGATACAGGGTGTTCTTCGTCAAATGACAGGTATAGTATCTTTCGAACCAATGCTCTGATTCGACTGAAGTTTTCACCAATTATTCCTCTTCACAATCCAGAATAACGTTCCGAAAATAAAAAGTCTAACTTCCGAAACAACTGAGATACAGGGTGTTCTTCGTCAAATGACAGGTATAGTTTCTTTCAAACCAATGCTCTGATTCGACTGAAATTTTCACCAATCATTCCTCTTCACAATCCAGAATAACGCTCCAAAAATAAAAAGTCTAACTTTCGAAACAACCGAGATACAGGGTGTTCTTCGTCAAATGACAGGTATAGTATCTTTCGAACCAATGCTCTGATTCGACTGAAATTTTCACCAATCATTCCTCTTCACAATCCAGAATAACGTTCCAAAAATAAAAAGTCTAACTTTCGAAACAACTGAGATACAGGGTGTTCTTCGTCAAATGACAGGTATAGTATCTTTCGAACCAATGCTCTGATTCGACTGAAATTTTCACCAATCATTCCTCTTCACAATCCAGAATAACGTTCCAAAAATAAAAATTTTTTCTTTCGAAACAACTGAGATACAGGGTGTTCTTCGTCAAATGACAGGTATAGTATCTTTCGAACCAATGCTCTGATTCGACTGAAATTTTCACCAATCATTCCTCTTCACAATCCAGAATAACGTTCCAAAAATAAAAAGTCTAACTTTTGAAACAACTGAGATACAGGGTGTTCTTCGTCAAATGACAGGTATAGTATCTTTCGAACCAATGCTCTGATTCGACTGAAATTTTCACCAATCATTCCTCTTCACAATCCAGAAAAACGTTCCAAAAACAAAAAGTCCAAATTTCGAAACAACTGAGATACAGGATGTTCTTCGTCAAATGACAGGTATAGTATCTTTCGAACCAATGCTCTGATTCGACTGAAATTTTCACCAATCATTCCTCTTCACAATCCAGAATAACGTTCCAAAAATAAAAAGTCTAACTTTCGAAACAACTGAGATACAGGGTGTTCTTCGTCAAATGACAGGTATAGTAACTTTCGAACTGATGCTCTGATTTGACTGAAATTTTCACCAATCATTCCTCTTCACAATCCAGAATAACGTTCCAAAAATAAAAAGTCTAACTTTCGAAACAACTGAGATACAGGGTGTTCTTCGTCAAATGACAGGTACAGTATCTTTCGAACCAATGCTCTGATTCGACTGAAATTTTCACCAATCATTCCTCTTCACAATCCAGAATAACGTTCCAAAAATAAAAATTTTTTCTTTCGAAACAACTGAGATACAGGGTGTTCTTAGTCAAATGACAGGTATATTACCTTCCGAACCAATGCTCTGATTCGACTGAAATTTTCACCAATCATTCCTCCTCACAATCCAGAATAACGTTCCAAAAATAAAAAGTCTAACTTTCGAAACAACTGAGATACAGGGTGTTCTTCGTCAAATGACAGGTATAGTATCTTTCGAACCAATGCTCTGATTCGGCTGAAATTTTCACCAATCATTCCTCTTCACAATCCAGAATAACGCTCCAAAAATAAAAAGTCTAACTTTCGAAACAACTGAGATACAGGGTGTTCTTCGTCAAATGACAGGTATAGTATCTTTCGAACCAATGCTCTGATTCGACTGAAATTTGCACCAATCATTCCTCTTCACAATCCAAAATAACGTTCTAAAAATAAAAAGTCTAACATTCGAAACAACTGAGATACAGGGTGTTCTTCGTCAAATGACAGGTATAGTATCTTTCGAACCAATGCTCTGATTCGACTGAAATTTTCACCAATCATTCCTCTTCACAATCAAGAATAACGTTCCAAAAATAAAAAGGCTAACTTTCGAAACAACTGAGATACAGGGTGTTCTTCGTCAAATGACAGGTATAGTATCTCTCGAAACAATGCTCTGATTCGACTGAAATTTTCACCAATCATTCCCCTTCCCAATCCAGAAGAACGTTTCAAAAATAAAAAGTCTAACTTTCGAAACAACTGAGATACAGGGTGTTCTTCGTCAAATGACAGGTATAGTATCTTTCGAACCAATGCTCTGATTCGACTGAAATTTTCACCAATCATTCCTCTTCACAATCCAGAATAACGATTCAAAAATAAAAAGTCTAACATTCGAAACAACTGAGATACAGGGTGTTCTTCGTCAAATGACAGGTAAAGTATCTTTCGAACCAATGCTCTGATTCGACTGAAATTTTCACCAATCATTCCTCTTCACAATCCAGAATAACGTTCCAAAAATAAAAAGTCTAACTTTTGAAACAACTGAGATACAGGGTGTTCTTCGTCAAATGACAGGTATAGTATCTTTCGAACCAATGCTCTGATTCGACTGAAATTTTCACCAATCATTCCTCTTCACAATCCAGAATAACTTTCCAAAAATAAAAAGTCCAACTTTCGAAACAACTGAGATACAGGGTGTTCTTTGTCAAATGACAGGTATAGTATCTTTCGAACTAATGCTCTGATTCGACTGAAATTTTCACCAATCATTCCTCTTCACAATCCAGAATAACGTTTCAAAAATAAAAAGTCTAACTTTCGAAACAACTGAGATACAGGGTGTTCTTCGTCAAATGACAGGTATAGTAACTTTCGAACCAATGCTCTGATTTGACTGAAATTTTCACCAATCATTCCTCTTCACAATCCAGAATAACGTTCCAAAAATAAAAAGTCTAACTTTCGAAACAACTGAGATACAGGGTGTTCTTCGTCAAATGACAGGTATAGTATCTTTCGAACCAATGCTCTGATTCGACTGAAATTTTCACCAATCATTCCTCTTCACAATCCAGAATAACGTTCCAAAAATAAAAATTTTTACTTTCGAAACAACTGAGATACAGGGTGTTCTTCGTCAAATGACAGTTATATTATCTTTCGAACCAGTGCTCTGATTCGACTGAAATTTTCACCAATCATTCCTCTTCACAATCCAGAATAACGTTCCAAAAATAAAAAGTCTTACTTTCGAAACAACTGAGATACAGGGTGTTCTTCGTCAAATGACAGGTATAGTATCTTTCGAACCAATGCTCTGATTCGGCTGAAATTTTCACCAATCATTCTTCTTCACAATCCAGAATAACGTTCCAAAAATAAAAAGTCTAACTTTCGAAACAACTGAGATACAGGGTGTTCTTCGTCAAATGACAGGTATAGTATCTTTCGAATCAATGCTCCGATTTGACTGAAATTTTCACCAATCATTCCTCTTCACAATCCAGAATAACATTCTAAAAAAAAAAGTCTAACATTCGAAACAACTGAGATACAGGGTGTTCTTCGTCAAATGACAGGTATAGTATCTTTCAAACCAATGCTCTGATTCGACTGAAATTTTCACCAATCATTCCTCCTCACAATCCAGAATAATGTTTCAAAAATAAAAAGTCTAACATTCGAAACATCTGAGATACAGGGTGTTCTTCGTCAAATGACAGGTATAGTATCTTTCGAACCAATGCTCTGATTCGACTGAAATTTTCACCAATCATTCCTCTTCACAATCCAGAATAACGTTCCAAAAATAAAAAGTCTAACTTTCGAAACAACTGAGATACAGGGTGTTCTTCGTCAAATGACAGGTATAGTATCTTTCGAACCAATGCTGTGATTCGACTGAAATTTTCAGCAATCATTACTCTTCACAATCCAGAAGAACGTTCCAAAACTAAAAAGTCTAACTTTCGAAACAACTGAGATACAGGTTGTTCTTCGTCAAATGAGAGGTATAGTATCTTTCGAACCAAGGCTCTGATTCGACTGAAATTTTCACCAATCATTCCTCTTCACAATCCAGAATAACGTTCCAAAAATAAAAAGTCTAACTTTCGAAACAACTGAGATACAGGCTGTTCTTCGTCAAATGACAGGTATAGTATCTTTCGAACCAATGCTCTGATTCGACTGAAATTTTCACCAATCATTCCTCTTGACAATCCAGAATTACGATTCAAAAATAAAAAGTCTAACATTCGAAACAACTGAGATACAGGGTGTTCTTCGTCAAATGACAGGTATAGTATCTTTCGAACCAATGCTCTGATTCGACTGGAATTTTCACCAATCATTCCCCTTCACAATCCAGAAAAACGTTCCAAAAATAAAAAGTCTAACTTTCGAAACAACTGAGATACAGGGTGTTCTTCGTCAAATGACAGGTATAGTATCTTTCGAACCAATGCTCTGATTCGACTGAAATTTTCACCAATCATTCCTCTTCACAATCCAGAATAATGTTTCAAAAATAAAAAGTCTAACATTTGAAACAACTGAGATACAGGGTGTTCTTCGTCAAATGACAGGTATAGTATCTTTCGAACCAATGCTCTGATTCGACTGGAATTTTCACCAATCATTCCTCTTCACAATCCAGAATAACGTTCCAAAAATAAAAAGTCTTACTTTCGAAACAACTGAGATACAGGGTGTTCTCCGTCAAATGACAGGTATAGTATCTTTCGAACCAATGCTCTGATTCGACTGAAATTTTCACCAATCATTCCTCTTCACAATCCAGAATAACGTTCCAAAAATAAAAAGTCTAACTTTCGAAACAACCGAGATACAGGGTGTTCTTCGTCAAATGACAGGTATAGTATCTTTCGAACCAATGCTCTGATTCGACTGAAATTTTCACCAATCATTCCTCTTCACAATCCAGAATAACGTTCCAAAAATAAAAAGTCTAACTTTCGAAACAACTGAGATACAGGGTGTTCTTCTTCAAATGACAGGTATAGTATCTTTCGAACCAATGCTCTGATTCGACTGAAATTTTCACCAATCATTCCTCTTCACAATCCAGAATAACGTTCCAAAAATAAAAAGTCTAACTTTTGAAACAACTGAGATACAGGGTGTTCTTCGTCAAATGACAGGTATAGTATCTTTCGAACCAATGCTCTGATTCGACTGAAATTTTCACCAATCATTCCTCTTCACAATCCAGAATAACGTTTCAAAAATAAAAAGTCTAACTTTCGAAACAACTGAGATACAGGATGTTCTTCGTCAAATGACAGGTATAGTATCTTTCGAACCAATGCTCTGATTTGACTGAAATTTTCACCAATCATTCCTCTTCACAATCCAGAATAACGTTCCAAAAATAAAAAGTCTAACTTTCGAAACAACTGAGATACAGGGTGTTCTTCGTCAAATGACAGGTATAGTATCTTTCGAACCAATGCTCTGATTCGACTGAAATTTTCACCAATCATTCCTCTTCACAATCCAGAATAACGTTCCAAAAATAAAAATTTTTACTTTCGAAACAACTGAGATACAGGGTGTTCTTCGTCAAATGACAGGTATATTATCTTTCGAACCAATGCTCTGATTCGACCGAAATTTTCACCAATCATTCCTCTTCACAATCCAGAATAACGTTCCAAAAATAAAAAGTCTAACTTTCGAAACAACTGAGATACAGGGTGTTCTTCGTCAAATGACAGGTATAGTATCTTTCGAACCAATGCTCTGATTCGGCTGAAATTTCCACCAATCATTCCTCTTCACAATCCAGAATAACGTTCCAAAAATAAAGAGTCTAACTTTCGAAACAACTGAGAAACAGGGTGTTCTTCGTCAAATGACAGGTATAGTATCTTTCGAACCAATGCTCTGATTCGACTGAAATTTTCACCAATCATTCCTCTTCACAATCCAAAATAACGTTCTAAAAATAAAAAGTCTAACATTCGAAACAACTGAGATACAGGGTGTTCTTCGTCAAATGACAGGTATAGTATCTTTCGAACCAATGCTCTGATTCGACTGAAATTTTCACCAATCATTCCTCTTCACAATCCAGAATAACGTTCCAAAAATAAAAAGGCTAACTTTCGAAACAACTGAGATACAGGGTGTTCTTCGTCAAATGACAGGTATAGTATCTTTCGAACCAATGCTCTGATTCGACTGAAATTTTCACCAATCATTCCTCTTCACAATCCAGAATAACGTTCCAAAAATAAAAAATTTAACTTTCGAAACAACTGAGATACAGGGTGTTCTTCGTCAAATGACAGGTATAGTATCTTTCGAACCAATGCTCTGATTCGACTCAAATTTTCACCAATCATTCCTCTTCACAATCCAGAATAACGTTCCAAAAATAAAAAGTCTAACTTTCGAAACAACTGGGATACAGGGTGTTCTTCGCCAAATGACAGGTATAGTATCTTTCGAACCAATGCTCTGATTCGACTGAAATTTTCACCAATCATTCCTCTTCACAATCCAGAATAACGTTCCAAAAATAAAAAGTCTAACTTTCGAAACAACTGAGATACAGGGTGTTCTTCGTCAAATGACAGGTATAGTATCTTTCGAACCAATGCTCTGATTCGACTGAAATTTTCACCAATCATTCCTCTTCACAATCCAGAAAAACGTTTCAAAAATAAAAATTCAAAAAGCACTGCCGTGAAGGCAGCAATGTAGAATGTAGACCGCTTCAGCAACGAATTTGAACGTGCGCGCAAAAGCTGCTGCCTTCACGGCAGTGCTTTTTGAATTTTTTTTCTGATAAATTACTGGATTTCAATTCGATCATATCTGTATTTTTTGACATATTGTAAAAATAAATTTTGAATGGGTATATCTACGGAATCATTGGGCGGATTTTACCCATTCACGAATTCGACCTTCGTTATTAAGCCCCAAACCTACTCTACAAATATCGAGTTTCTAAGTCGTTTCTTCCGGAAGTTATTGTGTTTACGGTCAGCCTAACGGCCGACTGCGTAAACACAATAACTTCCGAAAGAAACAACTTAGAAACTCGATATTTGTAGAGAAGGTTTGGACCTTAATTACGAAGGCCGAATTCGTGAATGGGTAAAATCCACCCAATGATTCCGTAGATATACCCAATCAAAATTTTATTTTTCCAATATTTCCAAAAATAGAGATCAGATCGAATTGAAATCCAGTACTTCATCGAAAATAACAGTTCGAAGTTTCATACAGAATTTAATGAGGATGATATGATGAGAAAATCATAGACATTTTTTTTTCAAATTGTTCTAATAACACGATTATCACGAAATTTTGCATAAAGTTGTCTTTCAGCGTCTTAAAACTAGGTGTGAAGTTTAATCAGGACTGAATCAGTATTTCTCGAGTTATACCGAAAAAATCAACGATATCGAGAAGAAAAACTCGAAATTTGACATATTTTTTCCCGATATCTCCAAAACTTATGATCGTATCGAACTGAAATTTGGTACATTGCTGTGAGATTGGAAGGTCAATTTTTTTTAAAAATAACCGACAATATAATCCTGACGAAATTCAGCTCAAAGTTGCGCGTCGTTATACTCCACCAAACTGCCAAGTTTGAATCCAATCGCTCAAGTAGTTTCTGAAATAAAAAATAAATAACTTCAAAACTTCAAATGCCTATAACTCCGAAACTATTCGATCGATTTGGCCCATTAACGAACTTAACCGCGGCATTCCAATGCGCGACCTACCCTGAAAGTTTCAAGTCGCTAGCTCACTTCGTTCGACAGTTATCGTGTCTACGGCCGGCCGGCCGGCCGGCCGGACAGAATCGATTTTGACACCGGATTCGTCATCAGTGAGTCCAACCTAGTCGATTGAGACCATTTTCGGCTCAATCATCCAAAATTACAGACATTTGATCAAAACGATAGCACGCTGTTCCCCTAGAACATGCGCGCAAAAAGTCTAACTCTCGAAACAACTGAGATACAGGGTGTTCTTTGTCAAATGACAGGTATAGTATCTTTCGAACCAATGCTCTGATTCGACTGAAATTTTCACCAATCATTCCTCTTCACAATCCAGAATAACGTTCCAAAAATAAAAAGTCTAACTTTCGAAACAACTGAGATACAGGGTGTTCTTCGTCAAATGACAGGTATAGTATCTTTCGAACCAATACTCTGATTCGACTGAAATTTTCACCAATCATTCCTCTTCACAATCCAGAATAACGTTTCAAAAATAAAAAGTCTAACTTTCGAAACAACTGAGATACAGGGTGTTCTTCGTCAAATGACAGGTATAGTATCTTTCAAACCAATGCTCTGATTCGACTGAAATTTTCACCAATCATTCCTCTGCACAATCCAGAATAACGATTCGAAAATAAAAAGTCTAACATTCGAAACAACTGAGATACAGGGTGTTCTTCGTCAAATGACAGGTATAGTATCTTTCGAACCAATGCTCTGATTCGACTGAAATTTTCACCAATCATTCCTCTTCACAATCCAGAATAACGATTTAAAAATAAAAAGTCTAACTTTGGAAACAACTGAGATACAGGGTGTTCTTCGTCAAATGACAGGTATAGTATCTTTCGAACCAATGCTCTGATTCGACTGAAATTTTCACCAATCATTCCTCTTCACAATCCAGAATAACGTTCCAAAAATAAAAAGTCTAACTTTCGAAACAACTGAGATACAGGGTGTTCTTCGTCAAATGACAGGTATAGTATCTTTCGAACCAATGCTCTGATTCGACTGAAATTTTCACCAATCATTCCTCTTCACAATCCAGAAAAACGTTTCAAAAATAAAAGGTCTAACATTCGAAACAACTGAGATACAGGGTGTTCTTCGTCAAATGACAGGTATAGTATCTTTCGAACCAATGCTCTGATTCGACTGAAATTTTCACCAATCATTCCTCTTCACAATGCAGAATAACGTTCCAAAAATAAAAAGTCTAACTTCCGAACCAACTGAGATACAGGGTGTTCTTCGTCAAATGACAGGTATAGTATCTTTCGAACCAATGCTCTGATTCGACTGAAATTTTCACCAATCATTCCTCTTCACAATCCAGAATAACGTTCCAAAAATAAAAAGTCTAACTTTCGAAACAACTGAGATACAGGGTGTTCTTCGTCAAATGACAGGTATAGTATCTTTCGAACCAATGCTCTGATTCGACTGAAATTTTCACCAATCATTCCTCTTCACAATCCAGAATAACGTTCCAAAAATAAAAAGTCTAACTTTTGAAACAACTGAGATACAGGGTGTTCTTCGTCAAATGACAGGTATAGTATCTTTCGAACCAATGCTCTGATTCGACTGAAATTTTCACCAATCATTCCTATTCACAATCCAGAATAACGATTCAAAAATAAAAAGTCTAACATTCGAAACAACTGAGATACAGGGTGTTCTTCGTCAAATGACAGGTATAGTATCTTTCGAACCAATGCTCTGATTCGACTGAAATTTTCACCAATCATTCCTCTTCACAATCCAGAATAACGATTCAAAAATAAAAAGTCTAACATTCGAAACAACTGAGATACAGGGTGTTCTTCGTCAAATGACAGGTATAGTATCTTTCGAACCAATGCTCTGATTCGACTGAAATTTTCACCAATCATTCCTCTTCACAATCCAGAATAACGTTTCAAAAATAAAAAGTCTAACATTCGAAACAACTGAGATACAGGGTGTTCTTCGTCAAATGACAGGTGAAGTATCTTTCGAACCAATGCTCTGATTCGACTGAAATTTTCACCAATCATTCCTCTTCACAATCCAGAATAACGTTCCAAAAATAAAAAGTCTAACTTTCGAAATAACTGAGATACAGGGTGTTCTTCGTCAAATGACAGGTATAGTATCTTTCGAACCAATGCTCTGATTCGACTGAAATTTTCACCAATCATTTCTCTTCACAATCCAGAATAACGTTCCAAAAATAAAAAGTCTAACTTTCGAAACAACTGAGATACAGGGTGTTCTTCGTCAAATGACAGGTATAGTATCTTTCGAACCAATGCTCTGATTCGACTGAAATTTTCACCAATCATTCCTCTTCGCAATCCAGAATAACGTTCCAAAAATAAAAAGTCTAACTTTCGAAACAACTGAGATACAGGGTGTTCTTCGTCAAATGACAGGTATAGTATCTTTCGAACCAATGCTCTGATTCGACTGAAATTTTCACCAATCATTCCTCTTCACAATCCAGAATAACGTTCCAAAAATAAAAAGTCTAACTTTCGAAACAACTGAGATACAGGGTGTTCTTCGTCAAATGACAGGTATAGTATCATTCGAACCAATGCTCTGATTCGACTGAAATTTTCACCAATCATTCCTCTTCACAATCCAGAATAACGATTCAAAAAAAAAAAGTCTAACATTCGAAAAAACTGAGATACAGGGTGTTCTTCGTCAAATGACAGGGATAGTATCTTTCGAACCAATGCTTTGATTCGACTAGAATTTTCACCAATCATTCCTCTTCAGAATCCAGAAAAACGTTCCAAAAATAAAAAGTCTAACTTTCGAAACAACTGAGATACAGGGTGTTCTTCGTCAAATGACAGGTATAGTATCTTTCGAACCAATGCTCTGATTCGACTGAAATTTTCACCAATCATTCCTCTTCACAATCCAGAATAACGTTTCAGAAACAAAAAGTCTAACATTCGAAACAACTGAGATACAGGGTGTTCTTCGTCAAATGACAGGTATAGTATCTTTCGAACCAATGCTCTGATTCGACTGAAATTTTCACCAATCATTCCTCTTCACAATCCAGAATAACATTTCAAAAATAAAAAGTCTAACTTTCGAAACAACTGAGATACAGGGTGTTCTTCGTCAAATGACAGGTATAGTATCTTTCGAACCAATGCTCTGATTCGACTGAAATTTTCACCAATCATTCCTCTTCACAATCCAGAATAACGTTCCAAAAATAAGAAGGCTAACTTCCGAAACAACTGAGATACAGGGTGTTCTTCGTCAAATGACAGGTATAGTATCTTTCGAAAAAATGCTCTGATTCGACTGAAATTTTCACCAATCATTCCTCTTCCCAATCTAGAATAACGTTCCAAAAATAAAAAGTCTAACTTTCGAAACAACTGAGATACAGGGTGTTCTTCGTCAAATGACAGGTATAGTATCTTTCGAACCAATGCTCTGATTCCACTGAAATTTTCACCAATCATTCCTCTTCACAATCCAGAATAACGATTCAAAAATAAAAAGTCTAACATTCGAAACAACTGAGATACAGGGTGTTCTTCGTCAAATGACAGGTATAGTATCTTTCGAACCAATGCTCTGATTCGACTGAAATTTTCACCAATCATTCCTCTTCACAATCCAGAATAACGTTTCAAAAATAAAAAGTCTAACTTTCGAAACAACTGAGATACAGGGTGTTCTTCGTCAAATGACAGGTATAGTATCTTTCGAACCAATGCTCTGATTCGACTGAAATTTTCACCAATCATTCCTCTTCACAATCCAGAATAACGTTTTAAAAATAAAAAGTCTAACTTTCGAAACAACTGAGATACAGGGTGTTCTTCGTCAAATGACAGGTATAGTATCTTTCGAACCAATGCTCTGATTCGACTGAAATTTTCACCAATCATTCCTCTTCACAATCCAGAATAATGATTCAAAAATAAAAAGTCTAACATTCGAAACAACTGAGATACAGGGTGTTTTTCGTCAAATGACAGGTATAGTATCTTTCGAATCAATGCTCTGATTCGACTGAAATTTTCACCAATCATTCCTCTTCACAATCCAGAATAACGATTCAAAAATAAAAAGTCTAACTTTCGAAACAACTGAGATACAGGGTGTTCTTCGTCAAATGACAGGTATAGTATCTTTCGAACCAATGCTCTGATTCGACTGAAATTTTCACCAATCATTCCTCTTCACAATCCAGAATAACGTTCCAAAAATAAAAAGTCTAACTTTCGAAACAACTGAGATACAGGGTGTTCTTCGTCAAATGACAGGTATAGTATCTTTCGAACCAATGCTCTGATTCGACTGAAATTTTCACCAATCATTCCTCTTCACAATCCAGAATAACGATTCAAAAATAAAAAGTCTAACATTCGAAACAACTGAGATACAGGGTGTTCTTCGTCAAATGACAGGTATAGTATCTTTCGAACCAATGCTCTGATTCGACTGAAATTTTCACCAATCATTCCTCTTCACAATCCAGAATAACGTTTCAAAAATAAAAAGTCTAACATTCGAAACAACTGAGATACAGGGTGTTCTTCGTCAAATGTCAGGTATAGTATCTTTCGAACCAATGCTCTGATTCGACTGAAATTTTCACCAATCATTCCTCTTCACAATCCAGAATAACGTTTCAAAAATAAAAAGTCTAACATTCGAAACAACTGAGATACAGGGTGTTCTTCGTCAAATGACAGGTGAAGAATCTTTCGAACCAATGCTCTGATTCGACTGAAATTTTCACCAATCATTCCTCTTCACAATCCAGAATAACGTTCCAAAAATAAAAAGTCTAACTTTCGAAACAACTGAGATACAGGGTGTTCTTCGTCAAATGACAGGTATAGTATCTTTCGAACCAATGCTCTGATTCGACTGAAATTTTCACCAATCATTTCTCTTCACAATCCAGAATTACGTTATAAAAATAAAAAGTCTAACTTTCGAAACAACTGTGATACAGGGTGTTCTTCGTCAAATGACAGGTATAGTATCTTTCGAACCAATGCTCTGATTCGACTAAAATTTTCACCAATCATTCCTCTTCACAATCCAGTATAACGTTTCAAAAATAAAAAGTCTAACATTCGAAACAACTGAGATACAGGGTATTCTTCGTCAAATGACAGGTATAGTATCTTTCGAACCAATACTCTGATTCGACTGAAATTTTCACCAATCATTCCTCTTCACAATCCAGAATAACGTTTCAAAAATAAAAAGTCTAACTTTCGAAACAACTGAGATACAGGGTGTTCTTCGTCAAATGACAGGTATAGTATCTTTCGAACCAATGCTCTGATTCGACTGAAATTTTCACCAATCATTCCTCTTCACAATCCAGAATAACGTTTCAAAAATAAAAAGTCTAACTTTCGAAACAACTGAGATACAGGGTGTTCTTCGTCAAATGACAGGTATAGTACCTTTCGAACCAATGCTCTGATTCGGCTGAAATTTTCACCAATCATTCCTCTTCACAATCCAGAATAACGTTCCAAAAATAAAAAGTCTAACTTTCGAAACAACTGAGATACAGGGTGTTCTTCGTCAAATGACAGGTATAGTATCTTTCGAACCAATGCTCTGATTCGACTGAAATTTTCACCAATCATTCCTCTTCACAATCCAGAATAACGTTCCAAAAATAAAAAGTCTAACTTTCGAAACAACTGAGATACAGGGTGTTCTTCGTCAAATGACAGGTATAGTATCTTTCGAACCAATGCTCTGATTCGACTGAAATTTTCACCAATCATTCCTCTTCACAATCCAGAATAACGATTCAAAAATAAAAAGTCTAACATTCGAAAAAACTGAGATACAGGGTGTTCTTCGTCAAATGACAGGTATAGTATCTTTCGAACCAATGCTTTGATTCGACTAGAATTTTCACCAATCATTCCTCTTCACAATCCAGAAAAATGTTCCAAAAATAAAAAGTCTAACTTTCGAAACAACTGATATACAGGGTGTTCTTCGTCAAATGACAGGTATAGTATCTTTCGAACCAATGCTCTGATTCGACTGAAATTTTCACCAATCATTCCTCTTCACAATCCAGAATAACGTTTCAGAAACAAAAAGTCTAACATTCGAAACAACTGAGATACAGGGTGTTATTCGTCAAATGACAGGTATAGTATCTTTCGAACCAATGCTCTGATTCGACTGAAATTTTCACCAATCATTCCTCTTCACAATCCAGAATAACGTTCCAAAAATAAAAAGTCTAACTTTCGAAACAACTGAGATACAGGGTGTTCTTCGTCAAATGACAGGTATAGTATCTTTCGAACCAATGCTCTGATTCGACTGAAATTTTCACCAATCATTCCTCTTCACAATCCAGAATAACGTTCCAAAAATAAAAAGGCTAACTTTCGAAACAACTGAGATACAGGGTGTTCTTCGTCAAATGACAGGTATAGTATCTTTCGAAAAAATGCTCTGATTCGACTGAAATTTTCACCAATCATTCCTCTTCCCAATCTAGAATAACGTTCCAAAAATAAAAAGTCTAACTTTCGAAACAACTGAGATACAGGGTGTTCTTCGTCAAATGACAGGTATAGTATCTTTCGAACCAATGCTCTGATTCGACTGAAATTTTCACCAATCATTCCTCTTCACAATCCAGAATAACGATTCAAAAATAAAAAGTCTAACATTCGAAACAACTGAGATACAGGGTGTTCTTCGTCAAATGACAGGTATAGTATCTTTCGAAACAATGCTCTGATTCGACTGAAATTTTCACCAATCATTCCTCTTCACAATCCAGAATAACGTTCCAAAAATAAAAAGTCTAACTTTCGAAACAACTGAGATACAGTGTGTTCTTCGTCAAATGACAGGTATAGTATCTTTCGAACCAATGCTCTGATTCGACTGAAATTTTCACCAATCATTCCTCTTCACAATCCAGAATAACGTTCCAAAAATAAAAAGTCTAACTTTCGAAACAACTGAGATACAGGGTGTTCTTCGTCAAATGACAGGTATAGTTTCTTTCGAACCAATGCTCTGATTCGACTGAAATTTTCACCAATCATTCCTCTTCACAATCCAGAATAATGTTCCAAAAATAAAAAGTCTAACTCTCGAAACAACTGAGATACAGGGTGTTCTTCGTCAAATGACAGGTATAGTATCTTTCGAACCAATGCTCTGATTCGACTGAAATCTTCACCAATCATTCCTCTTCACAATCCAGAATAACGTTCCAAAAATAAAAAGTCTAACTTTCGAAACAACTGAGATACAGGGTGTTCTTCGTCAAATGACAGGTACAGTATCTTTCGAACCAATGCTCTGATTCGACTGAAATTTTCACCAATCATTCCTCTTCACAATCCAGAATAACGTTCCAAAAATAAAAAGTCTAACTTTCGAAACAACTGAGATACAGGGTGTTCTTCGTCAAATGACAGGTATAGTATCTTTCGAACCAATGCTCTGATTCGACTGAAATATTCACCAATCATTCCTCTTCACAATCCAGAATAACGTTCCAAAAATAAAAAGTCTAACTCTCGAAACAACTGAGATACAGGGTGTTCTTCGTCAAATGACAGGTATAGTATCTTTCGAACCAATGCTCTGATTCGACTGAAATTTTCACCAATCATTCCTCTTCACAATCCAGAATAACGTTCCAAAAATAAAAAGTCTAACTTTGGAAACAACTGAGATACAAGGTGTTCTTCGTCAAATGACAGGTATAGTATCTTTCGAACCAATGCTCTGATTCGACTAAAATTTTCACCAATCATTCCTCTTCACAATCCAGAATAACGTTCCAAAAATAAAAAGTCTAACTTTCGAAACAACTGAGATACAGGGTGTTCTTCGTCAAATGACAGGTATAGTATCTTTCGAACCAATGCTCTGATTCGACTGAAATTTTCACCAATCATTCCTCTTCACAATCCAGAATAACGTTCCAAAAATAAAAACTCTAACATTCGAAACAACTGAGATACAGGGTGTTCTTCGTCAAATGACAGGTATAGTATCTTTCGAACCAATGCTCTGATTCGACTGAAATTTTCACCAATCATTCCTCTTCACAATCCAGAATAACGTTCCAAAAATAAAAAGTCTAACATTCGAAACAACTGAGATACAGGGTGTTCTTCGTCAAATGACAGGTATAGTATCTTTCGAACCAATGCTCTGATTCGACTGAAATTTTCACCAATCATTCCTCTTCACAATCCAGAATAACGTTTCAAAAATAAAAAGTCTAACTTTCGAAACAACTGAGATACAGGGTGTTCTTCGTCAAATGACAGGTACAGTATCTTTCGAACCAATGCTCTGATTCGACTGAAATTTTCACCAATCATTCCTCTTCACAATCCAGAATAACGTTCCAAAAATAAAAAGTCTAACTCTCGAAACAACTGAGATACAGGGTGTTCTTCGTCAAATGACAGGTATAGTATCTTTCGAACCAATGCTCTGATTCGACTAAAATTTTCATCAATCATTCCTCTTCACAATCCAGAATAACGTTCCAAAAATAAAAAGTCTAACTTTCGAAACAACTGAGATACAGGGTGTTCTTCGTCAAATGACAGGTATAGTATCTTTCGAACCAATGCTCTGATTCGACTGAAATTTTCACCAATCATTCCTCTTCACAATCCAGAATAACGTTCCAAAAATAAAAAAGTCTAACATTCGAAACAACTGAGATACAGGGTGTTCTTCGTCAAATGACAGGTATAGTATCTTTCGAACCAATGCTCTGATTCGACTGAAATTTTCACCAATCATTCCTCTTCACAATCCAGAATAACGTTCCAAGAATAAAAAGTCTAACATTCGAAACAACTGAGATACAGGGTGTTCTTCGTCAAATGACAGGTATAGTATCTTTCGAACCAATGCTTTGATTCGACTGAAATTTTCACCAATCATTCCTCTTCACAATCCAGAATAACGTTCCAAAAATAAAAAGTCTAACTTTCGAAACAACTGAGATACAGGGTGTTCTTCGTCAAATGACAGGTATAGTATCTTTTGAACCAATGCTCTGATTCGGCTGAAATTTTCACCAATCATTCCTCTTCACAATCCAGAATTACGTTCCAAAAGTAAAAAGTCTAACTTTCGAAACAACTGAGATACAGGGTGTTCTTCGTCAAATGACAGGTATAGTATCTTTCGAATCAATGCTCTGATTCGACTGAAACTTTCACCAATCATTCCTCTTCACAATCCAGAATAACGTTCCAAAAATAAAAAGTCTAACATTCGAAACAACTGAGATACAGGGTGTTCTTAGTCAAATGACAGGTATAGTATCTTTCGAACCAATGCTCTGATTCGACTGAAATTTTCACCAATCATTCCTCTTCACAATCCAGAATAACGTTTCAAAAATAAAAAGTCTAACATTCGAAACAACTGAGATACAGGGTGTTCTTCGTCAAATGACAGGTATAGTATCTTTCGAACCAATGCTCTGATTCGACTGAAATTTTCACCAATCATTCCTCTTCACAATCCAGAATAACGTTCCAAAAATAAAAAGTCTAACTTTCGAAACAACTGAGACACAGGGTGTTCTTCGTCAAATGACAGGTATAGTATCTTTCGAACCAATGCTCTGATTCGACTGAAATTTTCACCAATCATTCCTCTTCACAATCCAGAATAACGTTCCAAAAATAAAAAGTCTAACTCTCGAAACAACTGAGATACAGGGTGTTCTTCGTCAAATGACAGGTATAGTATCTTTCGAACCAATGCTCTGATTCGACTAAAATTTTCATCAATCATTCCTCTTCACAATCCAGAATAACGTTCCAAAAATAAAAAGTCTAACTTTCGAAACAACTGAGATACAGGGTGTTCTTCGTCAAATGACAGGTATAGTATCTTTCGAACCAATGCTCTGATTCGACTGAAATTTTCACCAATCATTCCTCTTCACAATCCAGAATAACGTTCCAAAAATAAAAAAGTCTAACATTCGAAACAACTGAGATACAGGGTGTTCTTCGTCAAATGACAGGTATAGTATCTTTCGAACCAATGCTCTGATTCGACTGAAATTTTCACCAATCATTCCTCTTCACAATCCAGAATAACGTTCCAAGAATAAAAAGTCTAACATTCGAAACAACTGAGATACAGGGTGTTCTTCGTCAAATGACAGGTATAGTATCTTTCGAACCAATGCTTTGATTCGACTGAAATTTTCACCAATCATTCCTCTTCACAATCCAGAATAACGTTCCAAAAATAAAAAGTCTAACTTTCGAAACAACTGAGATACAGGGTGTTCTTCGTCAAATGACAGGTATAGTATCTTTTGAACCAATGCTCTGATTCGGCTGAAATTTTCACCAATCATTCCTCTTCACAATCCAGAATTACGTTCCAAAAGTAAAAAGTCTAACTTTCGAAACAACTGAGATACAGGGTGTTCTTCGTCAAATGACAGGTATAGTATCTTTCGAATCAATGCTCTGATTCGACTGAAACTTTCACCAATCATTCCTCTTCACAATCCAGAATAACGTTCCAAAAATAAAAAGTCTAACATTCGAAACAACTGAGATACAGGGTGTTCTTAGTCAAATGACAGGTATAGTATCTTTCGAACCAATGCTCTGATTCGACTGAAATTTTCACCAATCATTCCTCTTCACAATCCAGAATAACGTTTCAAAAATAAAAAGTCTAACATTCGAAACAACTGAGATACAGGGTGTTCTTCGTCAAATGACAGGTATAGTATCTTTCGAACCAATGCTCTGATTCGACTGAAATTTTCACCAATCATTCCTCTTCACAATCCAGAATAACGTTCCAAAAACAAAAAATCTAACTTTCGAAACAACTGAGATACAGGGTGTTCTTCGTCAAATGACAGGTATAGTATCTTTCGAACCAATGCTCTGATTCGACTGAAATTTTCACCAATCATTCCTCTTCACAATCCAGAATAACGTTCCAAAAATAAAAAGTCTAACTTCCGAAACAACTGAGATACACGGTGTTCTTCGTCAAATGACAGGTATAGTATCTTTCGAACCAATGCTCTGATTCGACTGAAATTTTCACCAATCATTTCTCTTCACAATCCAGAACAACGTTCCAAAAATAAAAAGTCTAACTTTCGAAACAACTGAGATACAGGGTGTTACTCGTCAAATGACAGGTATAGTATCTTTCGAACCAATGCTCTGATTCGACTGAAATTTTCACCAATCATTCCTCTTCACAATCCAGAATAACGTTTCAAAAATAAAAAGTCTAACATTCGAAACAACTGAGATACAGGGTGTTCTTCGTCAAATGACAGGTATAGTATCTTTCGAACCAATACTCTGATTCGAATGAAATTTTCACCAATCATTCCTCTTCACAATCCAGAATAACGTTCCAAAAATAAAAGTCTAACTTTCGAAACAACTGAGATACAGGGTGTTCTTCTTCAAATGACAGGTATAGTATCTTTCGAACCAATGCTCAGATTTGACTGAAATTTTCACCAATCATTCCTCTTCACAATCCAGAATAACGTTTCAAAAATAAAAAGTCTAACTTTCGAAACAACTGAGATACAGGGTGTTCTTCGTCAAATGACAGGTATAGTACCTTTCGAACCAATGCTCTGATTCGACTGAAATTTTCACCAGTCATTCCTCTTCACAATCTAGAATAACGTTCCAAAAATAAAAAGTCTAACTCTCGAAACAACTGAGATACAGGGTGTTCTTCGTCAAATGACAGGTATAGTATCTTTCGAACCAATGCTCTGATTCGACTGAAATTTTCACCAATCATTCCTCTTCACAATCCAGAATAACGTTCCAAAAATAAAAAGTCTAACTTTCGAAACAACTGAGATACAAGGTGTTCTTCGTCAAATGACAGGTATAGTATCTTTCGAACCAATGCTCTGATTCGACTGAAATTTTCACCAATCATTCCTCTTCACAATCCAGAATAACGTTCCAAAAATAAAAAGTCTAACTTTCGAAACAACTGAGATACAGGGTGTTCTTCGTCAAATGACAGGTATAGTATCTTTCGAACCAATGCTCTGATTCGACTGAAATTTTCACCAATCATTCCTCTTCACAATCCAGAATAATGTTCCAAAAATAAAAAGTCTTACTTCCGAAACAGCTGAGATACAGGGTGTTCTTCGTCAAATGACAGGTATAGTATCTTTCGAACCAATGCTCTGATTCGACTGAAATTTTCACCAATCATTCCTCTTCACAATCCAGAATAACGTTCCAAAAATAAAAAGTCTAACTTTCGAAACAACTGAGATACAGGGTGTTCTTCGTCAAATGACAGGTATAGTATCTTTCGAACCAATGCTCTGATTCGGCTGAAATTTTCACCAATCATTCCTCTTCACAATCCAGAATAACGTTCCAAAAATAAAAAGTCTAACTTTCGAAACAACTGAGATACAGGGTGTTCTTCGTCAAATGACAGGTATAGTATCTTTCGAACCAATGCTCTGATTCGACTGAAACTTTCACCAATCATTCCTCTTCACAATCCAGAATAACGTTCCAAAAATAAAAAGTCTAACATTCGAAACAGCTGAGATACAGGGTGTTCTTCGTCAAATGACAGGTATAGTATCTTTCGAACCAATGCTCTGATTCGACTGAAATTTTCACCAATCATTCCTCTTCACAATCCAGAATAACGTTTCAAAAATAAAAAGTCTAACATTCGAAACAACTGAGATACAGGGTGTTCTTTTTCAAATGACAGGTATAGTTTCTTTCGAACCAATGCTCTGATTCGACTGAAATTTTCACCAATCATTCCTCTTCACAATCCAGAATAACGTTCCAAAAATAAAAAATCTAACTTTCGAAACAACTGACATACAGGGTGTTCTTCGTCAAATGACAGGTATAGTATCTTTCGAACCAATGCTCTGATTCGACTGAAATTTTCACCAATCATTCCTCTTCACAATCCAGAATAACGTTCCAAAAATAAAAAGTCTAACTTTCGAAACAACTGAGATACACGGTGTTCTTCGTCAAATGACAGGTATAGTATCTTTCGAACCAATGCTCTGATTCGACTGAAATTTTCACCAATTATTCCTCCTCACAATCCAGAATAACGATCCAAAAATAAAAAGTCTAACATTCGAAACAACTGAGATACAGGGTGTTCTTCGTCAAATGACAGGTATAGTATCTTTCGAACCAATGCTCTGATTCGACTGAAATTTTCACCAATCATTCCTCTTCACAATCCAGAATAACTTTTCAAAAATAAAAAGTCTAACATTCGAAACAACTGAGATACAGGGTGTTCTTCGTCAAATGACAGGTATAGTATCTTTCGAACCAATGCTCTGATTCGACTGAAATTTTCACCAATCATTCCTCTTCACAATCCAGAATAACGTTCCAAAAATAAAAAGTCTAACTTTCGAAACAACTGAGATACAGGGTGTTCTTCGTCAAATGATAGGTATAGTATCTTTCGAACCGATGCTCTGATTCGACTGAAATTTTCACCAATCATTTCTCTTCACAATCCAGAATAACGTTCCAAAAATAAAAAGTCTAACTTTCGAAACAACTGAGATACAGGGTGTTCTTCGTCAAATCACAGGTGTAGTATCTTTCGAACCAATGCTCTGATTCGACTGAAATGTTCACCAATCATTCCTCTTCACAATCCAGAATAACGTTTCAAAAATAAAAAGTCTAACTTTCGAAACAACTGAGATACAGGGTGTTCTTCGTCAAATGACAGGTATAGTACCTTTCGAACCAATGCTCTGATTCGACTGAAATTTTCACCAATCATTCCTCTTCACAATCCAGAATAACGTTCCAAAAATAAAAAGTCTAACTCTCGAAACAACTGAGATACAGGGTGTTCTTCGTCAAATGACAGGTATAGTATCTTTCGAACCAATGCTCTGATTCGACTGAAATTTTCACCAATCATTTCTCTTCACAATCCAGAACAACGTTCCAAAAATAAAAAGTCTAACTTTCGAAACAACTGAGATACAGGGTGTTACTCGTCAAATGACAGGTATAGTATCTTTCGAACCAATGCTCTGATTCGACTGAAATTTTCACCAATCATTCCTCTTCACAATCCAGAATAACGTTTCAAAAATAAAAAGTCTAACATTCGAAACAACTGAGATACAGGGTGTTCTTCGTCAAATGACAGACATAGTATCTTTCGAACCAATGCTCTGATTCGACTGAAATTTTCACCAATCATTTCTCTTCACAATCCAGAACAACGTTCCAAAAATAAAAAGTCTAACTTTCGAAACAACTGAGATACAGGGTGTTACTCGTCAAATGACAGGTATAGTATCTTTCGAACCAATGCTCTGATTCGACTGAAATTTTCACCAATCATTCCTCTTCACAATCCAGAATAACGTTTCAAAAATAAAAAGTCTAACATTCGAAACAACTGAGATACAGGGTGTTCTTCGTCAAATGACAGGTATAGTATCTTTCGAACCAATACTCTGATTCGAATGAAATTTTCACCAATCATTCCTCTTCACAATCCAGAATAACGTTCCAAAAATAAAAGTCTAACTTTCGAAACAACTGAGATACAGGGTGTTCTTCTTCAAATGACAGGTATAGTATCTTTCGAACCAATGCTCAGATTTGACTGAAATTTTCACCAATCATTCCTCTTCACAATCCAGAATAACGTTTCAAAAATAAAAAGTCTAACTTTCGAAACAACTGAGATACAGGGTGTTCTTCGTCAAATGACAGGTATAGTACCTTTCGAACCAATGCTCTGATTCGACTGAAATTTTCACCAGTCATTCCTCTTCACAATCTAGAATAACGTTCCAAAAATAAAAAGTCTAACTCTCGAAACAACTGAGATACAGGGTGTTCTTCGTCAAATGACAGGTATAGTATCTTTCGAACCAATGCTCTGATTCGACTGAAATTTTCACCAATCATTCCTCTTCACAATCCAGAATAACGTTCCAAAAATAAAAAGTCTAACTTTCGAAACAACTGAGATACAAGGTGTTCTTCGTCAAATGACAGGTATAGTATCTTTCGAACCAATGCTCTGATTCGACTGAAATTTTCACCAATCATTCCTCTTCACAATCCAGAATAACGTTCCAAAAATAAAAAGTCTAACTTTCGAAACAACTGAGATACAGGGTGTTCTTCGTCAAATGACAGGTATAGTATCTTTCGAACCAATGCTCTGATTCGACTGAAATTTTCACCAATCATTCCTCTTCACAATCCAGAATAATGTTCCAAAAATAAAAAGTCTTACTTCCGAAACAACTGAGATACAGGGTGTTCTTCGTCAAATGACAGGTATAGTATCTTTCGAACCAATGCTCTGATTCGACTGAAATTTTCACCAATCATTCCTCTTCACAATCCAGAATAACGTTCCAAAAATAAAAAGTCTAACTTTCGAAACAACTGAGATACAGGGTGTTCTTCGTCAAATGACAGGTATAGTATCTTTCGAACCAATGCTCTGATTCGGCTGAAATTTTCACCAATCATTCCTCTTCACAATCCAGAATAACGTTCCAAAAATAAAAAGTCTAACTTTCGAAACAACTGAGATACAGGGTGTTCTTCGTCAAATGACAGGTATAGTATCTTTCGAACCAATGCTCTGATTCGACTGAAACTTTCACCAATCATTCCTCTTCACAATCCAGAATAACGTTCCAAAAATAAAAAGTCTAACATTCGAAACAGCTGAGATACAGGGTGTTCTTCGTCAAATGACAGGTATAGTATCTTTCGAACCAATGCTCTGATTCGACTGAAATTTTCACCAATCATTCCTCTTCACAATCCAGAATGCCGTTTCAAAAATAAAAAGTCTAACATTCGAAACAACTGAGATACAGGGTGTTCTTTTTCAAATGACAGGTATAGTTTCTTTCGAACCAATGCTCTGATTCGACTGAAATTTTCACCAATCATTCCTCTTCACAATCCAGAATAACGTTCCAAAAATAAAAAATCTAACTTTCGAAACAACTGACATACAGGGTGTTCTTCGTCAAATGACAGGTATAGTATCTTTCGAACCAATGCTCTGATTCGACTGAAATTTTCACCAATCATTCCTCTTCACAATCCAGAATAACGTTCCAAAAATAAAAAGTCTAACTTTCGAAACAACTGAGATACACGGTGTTCTTCGTCAAATGACAGGTATAGTATCTTTCGAACCAATGCTCTGATTCGACTGAAATTTTCACCAATTATTCCTCCTCACAATCCAGAATAACGATCCAAAAATAAAAAGTCTAACATTCGAAACAACTGAGATACAGGGTGTTCTTCGTCAAATGACAGGTATAGTATCTTTCGAACCAATGCTCTGATTCGACTGAAATTTTCACCAATCATTCCTCTTCACAATCCAGAATAACTTTTCAAAAATAAAAAGTCTAACATTCGAAACAACTGAGATACAGGGTGTTCTTCGTCAAATGACAGGTATAGTATCTTTCGAACCAATGCTCTGATTCGACTGAAATTTTCACCAATCATTCCTCTTCACAATCCAGAATAACGTTCCAAAAATAAAAAGTCTAACTTTCGAAACAACTGAGATACAGGGTGTTCTTCGTCAAATGATAGGTATAGTATCTTTCGAACCGATGCTCTGATTCGACTGAAATTTTCACCAATCATTTCTCTTCACAATCCAGAATAACGTTCCAAAAATAAAAAGTCTAACTTTCGAAACAACTGAGATACAGGGTGTTCTTCGTCAAATCACAGGTGTAGTATCTTTCGAACCAATGCTCTGATTCGACTGAAATGTTCACCAATCATTCCTCTTCACAATCCAGAATAACGTTTCAAAAATAAAAAGTCTAACTTTCGAAACAACTGAGATACAGGGTGTTCTTCGTCAAATGACAGGTATAGTACCTTTCGAACCAATGCTCTGATTCGACTGAAATTTTCACCAATCATTCCTCTTCACAATCCAGAATAACGTTCCAAAAATAAAAAGTCTAACTCTCGAAACAACTGAGATACAGGGTGTTCTTCGTCAAATGACAGGTATAGTATCTTTCGAACCAATGCTCTGATTCGACTGAAATTTTCACCAATCATTCCTCTTCACAATCCAGAATAACGTTCCAAAAATAAAAAGTCTAACTTTCGAAACAACTGAGATACAGGGTGTTCTTCGTCAAATGACAGGTAAAGTATCTTTCGAACCAATGCTCTGATTCGACTGGAATTTTCACCAATCATTCCTCTTCACAATCCAGAAAAACGTTCCAAAAATAAAAAGTCTTACTTTCGAAACAACTGAGATACAGGGTGTTCTTCGTCAAATGACAGGTATAGTATCTTTCGAACCAATGCTCTGATTCGACTGAAATTTTCACCTATCATTCCTCTTCACAATCCAGAAAAACGTTTCAAAAATAAAAAGTCTAACATTCGAAACAACTGAGATACACGGTGTTCTTCGTCAAATGACAGGTATAGTATCTTTCGAACCAATGCTCTGATTCGACTGAAATTTTCACCAATCATTCCTCTTCACAATCCAGAATAACGTTCCAAAAATAAAAAGTCTAACTTTCGAAACAACTGAGATACAGGGTGTTCTTCGTCAAATGACAGTTATAGTATCTTTCGAACCAATGCTCTGATTCGACTGAAAGTTTCACCAATCATTCCTCTTCACAATCCAGAATAACCTCCAAAAAATAAAAAGTCTAACATTCGAAACAACTGAGATACAGGGTGTTCTTCGTCAAATGACAGGTATAGTATCTTTCGAACCAATGCTCTGATTCGACTGAAATTTTCACCAATCATTCCTCTTCACAATCCAGAATAACGTTTCAAAAATAAAAAGTCTAACATTCGAAACAACTGAGATACAGGGTGTTCTTCGTCAAATGACAGGTATAGTATCTTTCGAACCAATGCTCTGATTCGACTGAAATTTTCACCAATCATTCCTCTTCACAATCCACAATAACGTTTCAAAAATAAAAAGTCTAACTTTCGAAACAACTGAGATACAGGGTGTTCTTCGTCAAATGACAGGTATAGTACCTTTCGAACCAATGCTCTGATTCGACTGAAATTTTCACCAGTCATTCCTCTTCACAATCCAGAATAACGTTCCAAAAATAAAAAGTCTTACTCTCGAAACAACTGAGATACAGGGTGTTCTTCGTCAAATGACAGGTATAGTATCTTTCGAACCAATGCTCTGATTCGACTGAAATTTTCACCAATCATTCCTCTTCACAATCCAGAATAACGTTCCAAAAATAAAAAGTCTAAC
Source organism: Myrrha octodecimguttata (assembly GCA_958510865.1). Lineage (NCBI taxonomy): Eukaryota > Metazoa > Arthropoda > Insecta > Coleoptera > Coccinellidae > Myrrha > Myrrha octodecimguttata. Next base: position 21,574,927 of record OY294060.1, read on the forward strand.
TTTCGAAACAACTGAGATACAGGGTGTTCTTCGTCAAATGACAGGTATAGTATCTTTCGAACCAATGCTCTGATTCGACTGAAATTTTCACCAATCATTTCTCTTCACAATCCAGAATAACGTTCCAAAAATAAAAAGTCTAACTTTCGAAACAACTGAGATACAGGATGTTCTTCGTCAAATGACAGGTGTAGTATCTTTCGAACCAATGCTCCGATTCGACTGAAATTTTCACCAATCATTCCTCTTCACAATCCAGAATAACGTTTCATAAATAAAAAGTCTAACATTCGAAACAACTGAGATACAGGGTGTTCTTCGTCAAATGACAGGTATAGTATCTTTCGAACCAATGCTCTGATTCGACTGAAATTTTCACCAATCATTCCCCTTCACAATCCAGAATAACGTTTCAAAAATAAAAAGTCTAACTTTCGAAACAACTGAGATACAGGGTGTTCTTCGTCAAATGACAGGTATAGTACCTTTCGAACCAATGCTCTGATTCGACTGAAATTTTCACCAGTCATTCCTCTCCACAATCCAGAATAACGTTCCAAAAATAAAAAGTCTAACTCTCGAAACAACTGAGATACAGGGTGTTCTTCGTCAAATGACAGGTATAGTATCTTTCGAACCAATGCTCTGATTCGACTGAAATTTTCACCAATCATTCCTCTTCACAATCCAGAATAACGTTCCGAAAATAAAAAGTCTAACTTCCGAAACAACTGAGATACAGGGTGTTTTTCGTCAAATGACAGGTATAGTATCTTTCGAACCAATGCTCTGATTCGACTGAAATTTTCACCAATCATTTCTCTTCACAATCCAGAATAACGTTCCAAAAATAAAAAGTCTAACTTTCGAAACAACTGAGATGCAGGGTGTTCTTCGTCAAATGACAGGTGTAGTATCTTTCGAACCAATGCTCTGATTCGACTGAAATTTTCACCAATCATTCCTCTTCACAATCCAGAATAACGTTTCAAAAATAAAAAGTCTAACATTCGAAACAACTGAGATACAGGGTGTTCTTCGTCAAATGTCAGGTATAGTATCTTTCGAACCAATGCTCTGATTCGACTGAAATTTTCACCAATCATTCCTCTTCACAATCCAGAATAACGTTCCAAAAATAAAAAGTCTAACTTTCGAAACAACTGAGATACAGGGTGTTCTTCGTCAAATGACAGGTATAGTATCTTTCGAACCAATGCTCTGATTCGACTGAAATTTTCACCAATCATTCCTCTTCACAATCCAGAATAACGTTCCAAAAATAAAAAGTCTAACTTTCGAAACAACTGAGATACAGGGTGTTCTTCGTCAAATGACAGGTAAAGTATCTTTCGAACCAATGCTCTGATTCGACTGGAATTTTCACCAATCATTCCTCTTCACAATCCAGAAAAACGTTCCAAAAATAAAAAGTCTTACTTTCGAAACAACTGAGATACAGGGTGTTCTTCGTCAAATGACAGGTATAGTATCTTTCGAACCAATGCTCTGATTCGACTGAAATTTTCACCTATCATTCCTCTTCACAATCCAGAAAAACGTTTCAAAAATAAAAAGTCTAACATCCGAAACAACTGAGATACAGGGTGTTCTTCGTCAAATGACAGGTATAGTATCTTTCGAACCAATGCTCTGATTCGACTGAAAGTTTCACCAATCATTCCTCTTCACAATCCAGAATAACCTTCCAAAAATAAAAAGTCTAACATTCGAAACAACTGAGATACAGGGTGTTCTTCGTCAAATGACAGGTATAGTATCTTTCGAACCAATGCTCTGATTCGACTGAAATTTTCACCAATCATTCCTCTTCACAATCCAGAATAACGTTGCAAAAATAAAAAGTCTAACATTCGAAACAACTGAGATACAGGGTGTTCTTCGTCAAATGACAGGTATAGTATCTTTCGAACCAATGCTCTCATTCGACTGAAATTTTCACCAATCATTCCTCTTCACAATCCAGAATAACGTTTCAAAAATAAAAAGTCTAACTTTCGAAACAACTGAGATACAGGGTGTTCTTCGTCAAATGACAGGTATAGTACCTTTCGAACCAATGCTCTGATTCGACTGAAATTTTCACGAGTCATTCCTCTTCACAATCCAGAATAACGTTCCAAAAATAAAAAGTCTAACTCTCGAAACAACTGAGATACAGGGTGTTCTTCGTCAAATGACAGGTATAGTATCTTTCGAACCAATGCTCTGATTCGACTGAAATTTTCACCAATCATTCCTCTTCACAATCCAGAATAACGTTCCAAAAATAAAAAGTCTAACTTTCGAAACAACTGAGATACAGGGTGTTCTTCGTCAAATGACAGGTATAGTATCTTTCGAACCAATGCTCTGATTCGACTGAAATTTTCACCAATCATTTCTCTTCACAATCCAGAATAACGTTCCAAAAATAAAAAGTCTAACTTTCGAAACAACTGAGATACAGGGTGTTCTTCGTCAAATGACAGGTGTAGTATCTTTCGAACCAATGCTCTGATTCGACTGAAATTTTCACCAATCATTCCTCTTCACAATCCAGAATAACGTTTCAAAAATAAAAAGTCTAACATTCGAAACAACTGAGATACAGGGTGTTCTTCGTCAAATGACAGGTATAGTATCTTTCGAACCAATGCTCTGATTCGACTGAAATTTTCACCAATCATTCCTCTTCACAATCCAGAATAACGTTTCAAAAATAAAAAGTCTAACTTTCGAAACAACTGAGATACAGGGTGTTCTTCGTCAAATGACAGGTATAGTACCTTTCGAACCAATGCTCTGATTCGACTGAAATTTTCACCAGTCATTCCTCTTCACAATCCAGAATAACGTTCCAAAAATAAAAAGTCTAACTCTCGAAACAACTGAGATACAGGGTGTTCTTCGTCAAATGACAGGTATAGTATCTTTCGAACCAATGCTCTGATTCGACTGAAATTTTCACCAATCATTCCTCTTCACAATCCAGAATAACGTTCCGAAAATAAAAAGTCTAACTTCCGAAACAACTGAGATACAGGGTGTTCTTCGTCAAATGACAGGTATAGTATCTTTCGAACCAATGCTCTGATTCGACTGAAATTTTCACCAATCATTTCTCTTCACAATCCAGAATAACGTTCCAAAAATAAAAAGTCTAACTTTCGAAACAACTGAGATACAGGGTGTTCTTCGTCAAATGACAGGTGTAGTATCTTTCGAACCAATGCTCTGATTCGACTGAAATTTTCACCAATCATTCCTCTTCACAATCCAGAATAACGTTTCAAAAATAAAAAGTGTAACTTTCGAAACAACTGAGATACAGGGTGTTCTTCGTCAAATGACAGGTATAGTACCTTTCGAACCAATGCTCTGATTCGACTGAAATTTTCACCAATCATTCCTCTTCACAATCCAGAATAAAGTTCCAAAAATAAAAAGTCTAACTCTCGAAACAACTGAGATACAGGGTGTTCTTCGTCAAATGACAGGTATAGTATCTTTCGAACCAATACTCTGATTCGACTGAAATTTTCACCAATCATTCCTCTTCACAATCCAGAATAACGTTCCAAAAATAAAAAGTCTAACTTTCGAAACAACTGAGATACAGGGTGTTCTTCGTCAAATGACAGGTAAAGTATCTTTCGAACGAATGCTCTGATTCGACTGGAATTTTCACCAATCATTCCTCTTCACAATCCAGAAGAACGTTCCAAAAATAAAGAGTCTTACTTTCGAAACAACTGAGATACAGGGTGTTCTTCGTCAAATGACAGGTATAGTATCTTTCGAACCAATGCTCTGATTCGACTGAAATTTTCACCTATCATTCCTCTTCACAATCCAGAATAACGTTCCAAAAATAAAAAGTCTAACATTCGAAACAACTGAGATACAGGGTGGTCTTCGTCAAATGACAGGTATAGTATCTTTCGAACCAATGCTCTGATTCGACTGAAAGTTTCACCAATCATTCCTCTTCACAATCCAGAATAACGTTCCAAAAATAAAAAGTCTAACATTCGAAACAACTGAGATACAGGGTGTTCTTCGTCAAATGACAGGTATAGTATCTTTCGAACCAATGCTCTGATTCGACTGAAATTTTCACCAATCATTCCTCTTCACAATCCAGAATAACGTTTCAAAAATAAAAAGTCTAACATTCGAAACAACTGAGATACAGGGTGTTCTTCGTCAAATGTCAGGTATAGTATCTTTCGAACCAATGCTCTGATTCGACTGAAATTTTCACCAATCATTCCTCTTCACAATCCAGAATAATGTTTCAAAAATAAAAAGTCTAACTTTCGAAACAACTGAGATACAGGGTGTTCTTCGTCAAATGACAGGTATAGTACCTTTCGAACCAATGCTCTGATTCGACTGAAATTTTCACCAGTCATTCCTCTTCACAATCCAGAATAACATTCCAAAAATAAAAAGTCTAACTCTCGAAACAACTGAGATACAGGGTGTTCTTCGTCAAATGACAGGTATAGTATCTTTCGAACCAATGCTCTGATTCGACTGAAATTTTCACCAATCATTCCTCTTCACAATCCAGAATAACGTTCCAAAAATAAAAAGTCTAACTTTCGAAACAACTGAGATACAGGGTGTTCTTCGTCAAATGACAGGTATAGTATCTTTCGAACCAATACTCTGATTCGACTGAAATTTTCACCAATCATTCCTCTTCACAATCCAGAGAAACGTTTCAAAAATAAAAAGTCTAACTTTCGAAACAACTGAGATACAGGGTGTTCTTCGTCAAATGAGAGGTATAGTATCTTTCGAACCAATGCTCTGATTCGACTGAAATTTCCACCAATCATTCCTCTTCACAATCCAGAATAACGTTCCAAAAATAAAAAGTCTAACTTTCGAAACAACTGAGATACAGGGTGTTCTTCGTCAAATGACAGGTATAGTATCTTTCGAACCAATGCTCTGATTCGACTGAAATTTTCACCAATCATTCCTCTTCACAATCCAGAATAACGTTCCAAAAATAAAAAGTCTAACTTTCGAAACAACTGAGATACAGGGTGTTCTTCGTCAAATGACAGGTATAGTATCTTTCGAACCAATGCTCTGATTCGACTGAAATTTTCACCAATCATTCCTCTTCACAATCCAGAATAACGTTCCAAAAATAAAAAGTCTTACTTCCGAAACAACTGAGATACAGGGTGTTCTTCGTCAAATGACAGGTATAGTATCTTTCGAACCAATGCTCTGATTCGACTGAAATTTTCACCAATCATTCCTCTTCACAATCCAGAGAAACGTTCCAAAAATAAAAAGTCTAACTTTCGAAACAACTGAGATACAGGGTGTTCTTCGTCAAATGACAGGTATAGTATCTTTCGAACCAATGCTCTGATTCGGCTGAAATTTTCACCAATCATTCCTCTTCACAATCCAGAATAACGTTCCAAAAATAAAAAGTCTAACTTTCGAAACAACTGAGATACAGGGTGTTCTTCGTCAAATGACAGGTGTAGTATCTTTCGAACCAATGCTCTGATTCGACTGAAATTTTCACCAATCATTCCTCTTCACAATCCAGAATAACGTTTCAAAAATAAAAAGTCTAACTTTCGAAACAACTGAGATACAGGGTGTTCTTCGTCAAATGACAGGTATAGTATCTTTCGAACCAATGCTCTGATAGGACTGAAATTTTCACCAATCATTCCTCTTCACAATCCAGAATAACGTTCCAAAAATAAAAAGTCTAACTTTCGAAACAACTGAGATACAGGGTGTTCTTCGTCAAATGACAGGTATAGTATCTTTCGAACCAATGCTCTGATTCGACTGAAAGTTTCACCAATCATTCCTCTTCACAATCCAGAATAACGTTCCAAAAATAAAAAGTCTAACATTCGAAACAACTGAGATACAGGGTGTTCTTCGTCAAATGACAGGTATAGTATCTTTCGAACCAATGCTCTTATTCGACTGAAATTTTCACCAATCATTCCTCTTCACAATCCAGAATAACGTTTCAAAAATAAAAAGTCTAACATTCGAAACAACTGAGATACAGGGTGTTCTTCGTCAAATGACAGGTATAGTATCTTTCGAACCAATGCTCTGATTCGACTGAAATTTTCACCAATCATTCCTCTTCACAATCCAGAATAACGTTTCAAAAATAAAAAGTCTAACATTCGAAACAACTGAGATACAGGGTGTTCTTCGTCAAATGACAGGTATAGTATCTTTCGAACCAATGCTCTGATTCGACTGAAATTTTCACCAATCATTCCTCTTCACAATCCAGAATAACGTTTCAAAAATAAAAAGTCTAACTTTCGAAACAACTGAGATACAGGGTGTTCTTCGTCAAATGACAGGTATAGTACCTTTCGAACCAATGCTCTGATTCGACTGAAATTTTCACCAATCATTCCTCTTCACAATCCAGAATAACGTTCCAAAAATAAAAAGTCTTACTTCCGAAACAACTGAGATACAGGGTGTTCTTCGTCAAATGACAGGTATAGTATCTTTTGAACCAATGCTCTGATTCGACTGAAATTTTCACCAATCATTCCTCTTCACAATCCAGAATAACGTTCCAAAAATAAAAAGTCTAACTTTCGAAACAACTGAGATACAGGGTGTTCTTCGTCAAATGACAGGTATAGTATCTTTCGAACCAATGCTCTGATTCGGCTGAAATTTTCACCAATCATTCCTCTTCACAATCCAGAATAACGTTCCAAAAATAAAAAGTCTAACTCTCGAAACAACTGAGATACAGGGTGTTCTTCGTCAAATGACAGGTATAGTATCTTTCGAACCAATGCTCTGATTCGACTGAAATTTTCACCAATCATTTCTCTTCACAATCCAGAATAACGTTCCAAAAATAAAAGTCTAACTTTCGAAACAACTGAGATACAGGGTGTTCTTCGTCAAATGACAGGTGTAGTATCTTTCGAACCAATGCTCTGATTCGACTGAAATTTTCACCAATCATTCCTCTTCACAATCCAGAATAACGTTTCAAAAATAAAAAGTCTAACTTTCGAAACAACTGAGATACAGGGTGTTCTTCGTCAAATGACAGGTATAGTACCTTTCGAACCAATGCTCTGATTCGACTGAAATTTTCACCAATCATTCCTCTTCACAATCCAGAATAACGTTCCAAAAATAAAAAGTCTAACTCTCGAAACAACTGAGATACAGGGTGTTCTTCGTCAAATGACAGGTATAGTATCTTTCGAACCAATGCTCTGATTCGACTGAAATTTTCACCAATCATTCCTCTTCACAATCCAGAATAACGTTCCAAAAATAAAAAGTCTAACTTTCGAAACAACTGAGATACAGGGTGTTCTTCGTCAAATGACAGGTAAAGTATCTTTCGAACCAATGCTCTGATTCGACTGGAATTTTCACCAATCATTCCTCTTCACAATCCAGAAAAACGTTCCAAAAATAAAGAGTCTTACTTTCGAAACAACTGAGATACAGGGTGTTCTTCGTCAAATGACAGGTATAGTATCTTTCGAACCAATGCTCTGATTCGACTGAAATTTTCACCTATCATTCCTCTTCACAATCCAGAATAACATTTCAAAAATAAAAAGTCTAACGTTCGAAACAACTGAGATACAGGGTGTTCTTCGTCAAATGACAGGTATAGTATCTTTCGAACCAATGCTCTGATAGGACTGAAATTTTCACCAATCATTCCTCTTCACAATCCAGAATAACGTTCCAAAAATAAAAAGTCTAACTTTCGAAACAACTGAGATACAGGGTGTTCTTCGTCAAATGACAGGTATAGTATCTTTCGAACCAATGCTCTGATTCGACTGAAAAATTCACCAATCATTCCTCTTCACAATCCAGAATAACGTTCCAAAAATAAAAAGTCTAACATTCGAAACAACTGAGATACAGGGTGTTCTTCGTCAAATGACAGGTATAGTATCTTTCGAACCAATGCTCTGATTCGACTGAAATTTTCACCAATCATTCCTCCTCACAATCCAGAATAACGTTTCAAAAATAAAAAGTCTAACATTCGAAACAACTGAGATACAGGGTGTTCTTCGTCAAATGACAGGTATAGTATCTTTCGAACCAATGCTCTGATTCGACTGAAATTTTCACCAATCATTCCTCTTCACAATCCAGAATAACGTTTCAAAAATAAAAAGTCTAACTTTCGAAACAACTGAGATACAGGGTGTTCTTCGTCAAATGACAGGTATAGTACCTTTCGAACCAATGCTCTGATTCGACTGAAATTTTCACCAATCATTCCTCTTCACAATCCACAATAACGTTCCAAAAATAAAAAGTCTAACTCTCGAAACAACTGAGATACAGGGTGTTCTTCGTCAAATGACAGGTATAGTATCTTTCGAACCAATGCTCTGATTCGACTAAAATTTTCACCACTCTTTCCTCTTCACAATCCAGAATAACGTTCCAAAAATAAAAAGTCTAACTTTCGAAACAACTGAGATACAGGGTGTTCTTCGTCAAATGGCAGGTAAAGTATCTTTCGAACCAATGCTCTGATTCGACTGGAATTTTCACCAATCATTCCTCTTCACAATCCAGAAAAACGTTCCAAAAATAAAAAGTCTTACTTTCGAAACAACTGAGATACAGGGTGTTCTTCGTCAAATGACAGGTATAGTATCTTTCGAACCAATGCTCTGATTCGACTGAAATTTTCACCTATCATTCCTCTTCACAATCCAGAATAACGTTTCAAAAATAAAAAGTCTAACTTTCGAAACAACTGAGATACAGGGTGTTCTTCGTCAAATGACAGGTATAGTATCTTTCGAACCAATGCTCTGATTCGACTGAAAGTTTCACCAGTCATTCCTCTTCACAATCCAGAATAACGTTCCAAAAATAAAAAGTCTAACTTTCGAAACAACTGAGATACAGGGTGTTCTTTGTCAAATGACAGGTATAGTATCTTTCGAACCAATGCTCTGATAGGACTGAAATTTTCACCAATCATTCCTCTTCACAATCCAGAATAACGTTCCAAAAATAAAAAGTCTAACTTTCGAAACAACTGAGATACAGGGTGTTCTTCGTCAAATGACAGGTATAGTATCTTTCGAACCAATGCTCTGATTCGACTGAAATTTTCACCAATCATTCCTCTTCACAATCCAGAATAACGTTTCAAAAATAAAAAGTCTAACATTCGAAACAACTGAGATACAGGGTGTTCTTCGTCAAATGACAGGTATAGTATCTTTCGAACCAATGCTCTGATTCGACTGAAAGTTTCACCAATCATTCCTCTTCACAATCCAGAATAACGTTCCAAAAATAAAAAGTCTAACATTCGAAACAACTGAGATACAGGGTGTTCTTCGTCTAATGACAGGTATAGTATCTTTCGAACCAATGCTCTGATTCGACTGAAATTTTCACCAATCATTCCTCTTCACAATCCAGAATAACGTTTCAAAAATAAAAAGTCTAACATTCGAAACAACTGAGATACAGGGTGTTCTTCGTCAAATGACAGGTATAGTATCTTTCGAACCAATGCTCTGATTCGACTGAAATTTTCACCTATCATTCCTCTTCACAATCCAGAATAACGTTTCAAAAATAAAAAGTCTAACATTCGAAACAACTGAGATACAGGGTGTTCTTCGTCAAATGACAGGTATAGTATCTTTCGAACCAATGCTCTGATAGGACTGAAATTTTCACCAATCATTCCTCTTCACAATCCAGAATAACGTTCCAAAAATAAAAAGTCTAACTTTCGAAACAACTGAGATACAGGGTGTTCTTCGTCAAATGACAGGTATAGTATCTTTCGAACCAATGCTCTGATTCGACTGAAAGTTTCACCAATCATTCCTCTTCACAATCCAGAATAACGTTCCAAAAATAAAAAGTCTTACATTCGAAACAACTGAGATACAGGGTGTTCTTCGTCAAATGACAGGTATAGTATCTTTCGAACCAATGCTCTGATTCGACTGAAATTTTCACCAATCATTCCTCTTCACAATCCAGAATAACATTTCAAAAATAAAAAGTCTAACATTCGAAACAACTGAGATACAGGGTGTTCTTCGTCAAATGACAGGTATAGTATCTTTCGAACCAATGCTCTGATTCGACTGAAATTTTCACCAATCATTCCTCTTCACAATCCAGAATAACGTTTCAAAAATAAAAAGTCTAACTTTCGAAACAACTGAGATACAGGGTGTTCTTCGTCAAATGACAGGTATAGTACCTTTCGAACCAATGCTCTGATTCGACTGAAATTTTCACCAATCATTCCTCTTCACAATCCAGAATAACGTTCCAAAAATAAAAAGTCTTACTTCCGAAACAACTGAGATACAGGGTGTTCTTCGTCAAATGACAGGTATAGTATCTTTTGAACCAATGCTCTGATTCGACTGAAATTTTCACCAATCATTCCTCTTCACAATCCAGAATAACGTTCCAAAAATAAAAAGTCTAACTTTCGAAACAACTGAGATACAGGGTGTTCTTCGTCAAATGACAGGTATAGTATCTTTCGAACCAATGCTCTGATTCGGCTGAAATTTTCACCAATCATTCCTCATCACAATCCAGAATAACGTTCCAAAAATAAAAAGTCTAACTCTCGAAACAACTGAGATACAGGGTGTTCTTCGTCAAATGACAGGAATAGTATCTTTCGAACCAATGCTCTGATTCGACTGAAATTTTCACCAATCATTTCTCTTCACAATCCAGAATAACGTTCCAAAAATAAAAAGTCTTACTTTCGAAACAACTGAGATACAGGGTGTTCTTCGTCGAATGACAGGTGTAGTATCTTTCGAACCAATGCTCTGATTCGACTGAAATTTTCACCAATCATTCCTCTTCACAATCCAGAATAATGTTTCAAAAATAAAAAGTCTAACTTTCGAAACAACTGAGATACAGGGTGTTCTTCGTCAAATGACAGGTATAGTACCTTTCGAACCAATGCTCTGATTCGACTGAAATTTTCACCAATCATTCCTCTTCACAATCCAGAATAACGTTCCAAAAATAAAAAGTCTAACTCTCGAAACAACTGAGATACAGGGTGTTCTTCGTCAAATGACAGGTATAGTATCTTTCGAACCAATGCTCTGATTCGACTGAAATTTTCACCAATCATTCCTCTTCACAATCCAGAATAACGTTCCAAAAATAAAAAGTCTAACTTTCGAAACAACTGAGATACAGGGTGTTCTTCGTCAAATGACAGGTAAAGTATCTTTCGAACCAATGCTCTGATTCGACTGGAATTTTCACCAATCATTCCTCTTCACAATCCAGAAAAACGTTCCAAAAATAAAGAGTCTTACTTTCGAAACAACTGAGATACAGGGTGTTCTTCGTCAAATGACAGGTATAGTATCTTTCGAAACAATGCTCTGATTCGACTGAAATTTTCACCTATCATTCCTCTTCACAATCCAGAATAACGTTTCAAAAATAAAAAGTCTAACGTTCGAAACAACTGAGATACAGGGTGTTCTTCGTCAAATGACAGGTATAGTATCTTTCGAACCAATGCTCTGATAGGACTGAAACTTTCACCAATCATTCCTCTTCACAATCCAGAATAACGTTCCAAAAATAAAAAGTCTAACTTTCGAAACAACTGAGATACAGGGTGTTCTTCGTCAAATGACAGGTATAGTATCTTTCGAACCAATGCTCTGATTCGACTGAAAGTTTCACCAATCATTCCTCTTCACAATCCAGAATAACGTTCCAAAAATAAAAAGTCTAACATTCGAAACAACTGAGATACAGGGTGTTCTTCGTCAAATGACAGGTATAGTATCTTTCGAACCAATGCTCTGATTCGACTGAAATTTTCACCAATCATTCCTCTTCACAATCCAGAATAACGTTTCAAAAATAAAAAGTTTAACATTCGAAACAACTGAGATACAGGGTGTTCTTCGTCAAATGACAGGTATAGTATCTTTCGAACCAATGCTCTGATTCGACTGAAATTTTCACCTATCATTCCTCTTCACAATCCAGAATAACGTTTCAAAAATAAAAAGTCTAACATTCGAAACAACTGAGATACAGGGTGTTCTTCGTCAAATGACAGGTATAGTATCTTTCGAACCAATGCTCTGATAGGACTGAAATTTTCACCAATCATTCCTCTTCACAATCCAGAATAACGTTCCAAAAATAAAAAGTCTAACTTTCGAAACAACTGAGATACAGGGTGTTCTTCGTCAAATGACAGGTATAGTATCTTTCGAACCAATGCTCTGATTCGACTGAAAGTTTCACCAATCATTCCTCTTCACAATCCAGAATAACGTTCCAAAAATAAAAAGTCTAACATTCGAAACAACTGAGATACAGGGTGTTCTTCGTCAAATGACAGGTATAGTATCTTTCGAACCAATGCTCTGATTCGACTGAAATTTTCACCAATCATTCCTCTTCACAATCCAGAATAACGTTTCAAAAATAAAAAGTCTAACATTCGAAACAACTGAGATACAGGGTGTTCTTCGTCAAATGACAGGTAAAGTATCTTTCGAACCAATGCTCTGATTCGACTGAAATTTTCACCAATCATTCCTCTTCACAATCCAGAATAACGTTTCAAAAATAAAAAGTCTAACTCTCGAAACAACTGAGATACAGGGTGTTCTTCGTCAAATGACAGGTATAGTACCTTTCGAACCAATGCTCTGATTCGACTGAAATTTTCACCAATCATTCCTCTTCACAATCCAGAATAACGTTCCAAAAATAAAAAGTCTTACTTCCGAAACAACTGAGATACATGGTGTTCTTCGTCAAATGACAGGTATAGTATCTTTTGAACCAATGCTCTGATTCGACTGAAATTTTCACCAATCATTCCTCTTCACAATCCAGAATAAGGTTCCAAAAATAAAAAGTCTAACTTTCGAAACAACTGAGATACAGGGTGTTCTTCGTCAAATGACAGGTATAGTATCTTTCGAACCAATGCTCTGATTCGGCTGAAATTTTCACCAATCATTCCTCTTCACAATCCAGAATAACGTTCCAAAAATAAAAAGTCTAACTCTCGAAACAACTGAGATACAGGGTGTTCTTCGTCAAATGACAGGTATAGTATCTTTCGAATCAATGCTCTGATTCGACTGAAATTTTCACCAATCATTTCTCTTCACAATCCAGAATAACGTTCCAAAAATAAAAAGTCTAACTTTTGAAACAACTGAGATACAGGGTGTTCTTCGTCAAATGACAGGTGTAGTATCTTTCGAACCAATGCTCTGATTCGACTGAAATTTTCACCAATCATTCCTCTTCACAATCCAGAATAACGTTTCAAAAATAAAAAGTCTAACTTTCGAAACAACTGAGATACAGGGTGTTCTTCGTCAAATGACAGGTATAGTACCTTTCGAACCAATGCTCTGATTCGACTGAAATTTTCACCAATCATTCCTCTTCACAATCCAGAATAACGTTCCAAAAATAAAAAGTCTAACTCTCGAAACAACTGAGATACAGGGTGTTCTTCGTCAAATGACAGGTATAGTATCTTTCGAACCAATGCTCTGATTCGACTGAAATTTTCACCAATCATTCCTCTTCACAATCCAGAATAACGTTCCAAAAATAAAAAGTCTAACTTTCGAAACAACTGAGATACAGGGTGTTCTTCGTCAAATGACAGGTAAAGTATCTTTCGAACCAATGCTCTGATTCGACTGGAATTTTCACCAATCATTCCTCTTCACAATCCAGAAAAACGTTCCAAAAATAAAGAGTCTTACTTTCGAAACAACTGAGATACAGGGTGTTCTTCGTCAAATGACAGGTATAGTATCTTTCGAACCAATGCTCTGATTCGACTGAAATTTTCACCTATCATTCCTCTTCACAATCCAGAATAACGTTTCAAAAATAAAAAGTCTAACGTTCGAAACAACTGAGATACAGGGTGTTCTTCGTCAAATGACAGGTATAGTATCTTTCGAACCAATGCTCTGATAGGACTGAAATTTTCACCAATCATTCCTCTTCACAATCCAGAATAACGTTCCAAAAATAAAAAGTCTAACTTTCGAAACAACTGAGATACAGGGTGTTCTTCGTCAAATGACAGGTATAGTATCTTTCGAACCAATGCTCTGATTCGACTGAAAGTTTCACCAATCATTCCTCTTCACAATCCAGAATAACGTTCCAAAAATAAAAAGTCTAACATTCGAAACAACTGAGATACAGGGTGTTCTTCGTCAAATGACAGGTATAGTATCTTTCGAACCAATGCTCTGATTCGACTGAAATTTTCACCAATCATTCCTCTTCACAATCCAGAATAACGTTTCAAAAATAAAAAGTCTAACATTCGAAACAACTGAGATACAGGGTGTTCTTCGTCAAATGACAGGTATAGTATCTTTCGAACCAATGCTCTGATTCGACTGAAATTTTCTCCAATCATTCCTCTTCACAATCCAGAATAACGTTCCAAAAATAAAAAGTCTAACTTTCGAAACAACTGAGATACAGGGTGTTCTTCGTCAAATGAGAGGTATAGTATCTTTCGAACCAATGCTCTGATTCGACTGAAATTTTCACCAATCATTCCTCTTCAAAATCCAGAATAACATTCCAAAAATAAAAAGTCTAACTTTCGAAACAACTGAGATACAGGGTGTTCTTCGTCAAATGACAGGTATAGTATCTTTCGAACCAATGCTCTGATTCGACTGAAATTTTCACCAATCATTTTTCTTCACAATCCAGAATAACAATTCAAAAATAAAAAGTCTAACATTCGAAACAACTGAGATACAGGGTGTTCTTCGTCAAATGGTAGGTATAGTATCTTTCGAACCAATGCTCTGATTCGACTGGAATTTTCACCAATCATTCCTCTTCACAATCCAGAAAAACTCTCCAAAAATAAAAAGTCTAACTTTCGAAACAACTGAGATACAGGGTGTTCTTCGTCAAATGACAGGTATAATATCTTTCGAACCAATGCTCTGATTCGACTGAAATTTTCACCAATCATTCCTCTTCACAATCCAGAATAACGTTTCAAAAATAAAAAGTCTAACATCCGAAACAACTGAGATACAGGGTGTTCTTCGTCAAATGACAGGTATAGTATCTTTCGAACCAATGCTCTGATTCAACTGAAATTTTCACCAATCATTCCTCTTCACAATCCAGAATAACGTTCCAAAAATAAAAAGTCTAACTTTCGAAACAACTGAGATACAGGGTGTTCTTCGTCAAATGACAGGTATAGTATCTTTCGAACCAATGCTCTGATTCGACTGAAATTTTCACCAATCATTCCTCTTCACAATCCAGAATAACGTTTCAAAAATAAAAAGTCTAACATTCGAAACAACTGAGATACAGGGTGGTCTTCGTCAAATGACAGGTATAGTATCTTTCGAACCAATGCTCTGATTCGACTGAAATTTTCACCAATCATTCCTCTTCACAATCCAGAATAACGTTCCAAAAATAAAAAGTCTAACTTTCGAAACAACTGAGATACAGGGTGTTCTTCGTCAAATGAGAGGTATAGTATCTTTCGAACCAATGCTCTGATTCGATTGAAATTTTCACCAATCATTCCTCTTCAAAATCCAGAATAACGTTCCAAAAATAAAAAGTCTAACTTTCGAAACAACTGAGATACAGGGTGTTCTTCGTCAAATGACAGGTATAGTATCTTTCGAACCAATGCTCTGATTCGACTGAAATTTTCACCAATCATTCCTCTTCACAATCCAGAATAACGATTCAAAAATAAAAAGTCTAACATTCGAAACAACTGAGATACAGGGTGTTCTTCGTCAAATGACAGGTATAGTATCTTTCGAACCAATGCTCTGATTCGACTGGAATTTTCACCAATCATTCCTCTTCACAATTCAGAAAAATGCTCCAAAAATAAAAAGTCTAACTTTCGAAACAACTGAGATACAGGGTGTTCTTCGTCAAATGACAGGTATAGTATCTTTCGAACCAATGCTCTGATTCGACTGAAATTTTCACCAATCTGTCCTCTTCACAATCCAGAATAACGTTCCAAAAATAAAAAGTCTAACTTTCGAAACAACTGAGATACAGGGTGTTCTTCGTCAAATGACAGGTAAAGTATCTTTCGAACCAATGCTCTGATTCGACTGGAATTTTCACCAATCATTCCTCTTCACAATCCAGAAAAACGTTCCAAAAATAAACAGTCTTACTTTCGAAACAACTGAGATACAGGGTGTTCTTCGTCAAATGACAGGTATAGTATCTTTCGAACCAATGCTCTGATTCGACTGAAATTTTCACCTATCATTCCTCCTCACAATCCAGAATAACGTTTCAAAAATAAAAAGTCTAACTTTCGAAACAACTGAGATACAGGGTGTTCTTCGTCAAATGACAGGTATAGTATCTTTCGAACCAATGCTCTGATTCGACTGAAAGTTTCACCAATCATTCCTCTTCACAATCCAGAATAACGTTCCAAATATAAAAAGTTCAAAAAGCACTGCCGTGAAGGCAGCAACTTTTGCGCGCATGTTCAATGTAGATGACCGCTTCAGCAACGAATTTGAACGTGCGCGCGTACCAAATTTCAGTTCGATACGATCATAAGTTCTGGAGATATCGGGAAAAAATATGTCAAATTTCGAGGTTTTCTTCTCGATATCGTTGATTTTTTCGGTATTACTCGAGAAATGCTGATTCAGTCCTGATTAAACTTCACAGCTAGTTTTAAGATGCTAAAAGACAACTTTATGCAAAATTTCGTGATAATCGTGTTATTAGAACAATTTGAAAAAAAAAATTTATATGATTTTCTCATCATATCATCCTCATTAAATTCTGTATGAAACTTCGAACTGTTATTTTCGATGAAGTACTGAATTTCAATTCGATCTGATCTGTATTTTTGGAAACATTGGAAAAATAAAATTTTGATTGGGTATATCTACGGAATCATTGGGCGGATTTTACCCATTCACGAATTCGACCTTCGTAATTAAGCCCCAAACCTACTCTACAAATATCGAGTTTCTAAGTCGTTTCTTCCGGAAGTTATTGTGTTCATTTGTAGAGAAGGTTTGGACCTTAATTACGAAGGCCGAATTCGTGAATGGGTAAAATCCACCCAATGATTCCGTAGATATACCCAATCAAAATTTTATTTTTCTAATATTTCCAAAAATACAGACCAGATCGAATTGAAATCCAGTACTTCATCGAAAATAACAGTTCGAAGTTTCATACAGAATTTAATGAGGATGATATGATGAAAAAATCATATAAATTTTTTTTTTCAAATTGTTCTAATAACCCGATTATCACGAAATTTTGCACAAAGTTGTCTTTCAGCATCTTAAAACTAGCTGTGAAGTTTAATCAGGACTGAATCAGTATTTCTCGAGTAATACCAAAAAAATCAACGATATCGAGAAGAAAACCTCGAAATTTGACATATTTTTTCCCGATATCTCCAAAACTTATGATCGTATCGAGCTGAAATTTAGTACCCTGCTGTGAAATTAGAAGGTCAAAGTGTGAGTATAATTTTTTTTGGATATGATGAATGGTTTCCGAAAAAAAAATTTTTTTGTAAAAAAATTTCGAAAAAATTTTTTTTTTAAATTTATTGACGATATGATCTTGACGAAATTTGACTCAAAGTTGCGCGTCGTTATACTCCACCAAACTGCCAAGTTTGAATCCAATCGCTCAAGTAGTTTCTGAAATAAAAAATAAATAACTTCAAAATTTCAAATGCCTATAACTCCGAAACTATTCGATCGATTTGGCCCATTAACGAACTTAACCGCGGCATTCCAATGCGCGACCTACCCTGAAAGTTTCAAGTTGCTAGCTCACTTCGTTCGTGAGTTATCGTGTCTACGGCCGGCCGGATGGACAGAATCGATTTTGACACCGGATTCGTCATCAGTGAGTCCAACCTAGTCGATTGAGACCATTTTCGGCTCAATCATCCAAAATAACAGACATTTGATCAAAACGATAGCACGCTGTTCCCCTAGAACATGCGCGCAAAAAGTCTAACATTCGAAACAACTGAGATACAGGGTGTTCTTCGTCAAATGACAGGTATAGTATCTTTCGAACCAATGCTCTGATTCGACTGAAATTTTCACCAATCATTCCTCTTCACAATCCAGAATAACGTTTCAAAAATAAAAAGTCTAACATTCGAAACAACTGAGATACAGGGTGTTCTTCGTCAAATGACAGGTATAGTATCTTTCGAACCAATGCTCTGATTCGACTGAAATTTTCACCAATCATTCCTCTTCACAATCCAGAATAACGTTCCAAAAATAAAAAGTCTAACTTTCGAAACAACTGAGATACAGGGTGTTCTTCGTCAAATGAGAGGTATAGTATCTGTCGAACCAATGCTCTGATTCGACTGAAATTTTCACCAATCATTCCTCTTCACAATCCAGAATAATGTTCCAAAAATAAAAAGTCTTACTTTCGAAACAACTGAGATACAGGGTGTTCTTCGTCAAATGAGAGGTATTGTATCTGTCGAACCAATGCTCTGATTCGACTGAAATTTTCACCAATCATTCCTCTTCACAATCCAGAATAACGTTTCTAAAATGAAAAGTCTAACATTCGAAACAACTGAGATACAGGGTGTTCTTCGTCAAATGACAGGTATAGTATCTTTCGAACCAATGCTCTGATTCGACTGAAATTTTCACCAATCATTCCTCTTCACAATCCAGAATGACGTTTGTAGCGTGCTACCTTGTTTATTATGGATACCTTGATAAGAGAACTACCGATGATATGCAATGCGCATATCTACGAACCGGCATATGTAAACCGATGCGACGAACACTTTCCTTTTTTTTCGTTCTGGATGTCTCGAATGATTTATTGAGTATCGATATTATCGCTGAGATTGATTTCGCTGGAAATTTGATTATCTTTCCTTATTTTTCGCTATCGTGTTCAAAAACCCTCAAAAAAGGGGTAAGTTTATATTGTTTTTCGTCAATTGTTTAATGAGAAGTTTTCATTATCAGACAAAGGAATGCTATCGACATTTCTTACTTTTGACATTGAATGAAATGAAAATTTTCTCAGTATTGTTCATACTCTCCCTTTATGTCTCTCTATTTATTATTTTTAAAATGTAATTGTAATTCGCGTTCTTGTCTATATTTTGCCGATTTTATGACAATTGAATACTAGATTCACTTAAGTTTCTTTCTCGTTGTCTGTTCTGAAACAGTTCGAATATGATTGCCTTGAGAACTCCATCTTGTTTTATCAGTGGCAGTCATTTTATCGCACGATATGAGTACACGAGTGTTGGCTGTTTTGTAATATTTCTAATTGTTTCAGAAACAGAAATGCCAATTATTTCGATGTGGCATGAAACTTATTTTTTGTTTGTAAAAAAAAAAAATATTGAGTATCGATATTATCGCTGAGATTGATTTCGCTGGAAATTTGATTATCTTTCCTTATTTTTCGCTATCGTGTTCAAAAACCCTCAAAAAAGGGTTTTTGTGGTATCTTTTAATTTGCCACCTTGTTTTTGGTTTGAATTACCAACTGGAAGTTTTTTTGATCAACTGAAGGTGACAAAACCTGATTCATAGCTGCAAGAATTGCTAGACGAAGATTTGGACTCCTGTTGAGAACTATCCACAACTCAGTTCTTCCCAGATCTCAGGGTGGAAGGAAGACCTACAGGGAAGTAGCTCTTCGAAAATTTTGTAAATAAATTTTATTTGTATAATTTAAAATTTAGGTTAGTTATAAAATCTGTAAAATTTATTCGTGTTCGTTTCGTCTCTGGTACCAGAAAATATTTGTGAAATACTTGTGTATGTTAAATAAACGAGGAATCTGCTCGACTTAATTTTGTGTTGCTTTCATCATGGGAAATTCAGAGATCTGAACAACGACCCAAGAACTGACTGAGCTGGGTATACCTAGTGGTAATAAAACGTTACACATAATTTTGGCGCCCAACGTGGGGCAGTAAGGTCCTTTTGACCATTTGAAATTGGATCTCTGTGTTTTTCTGGTGGAGGTGACTTTCAATTGAGAGTCGATCATCTTTCTCGTTTCGGGTCGTTAGGATAATTCTGGGTATCATTCTCTGGGCAATCATTTATCGGGTTTTTTTTATATTCACTTTTTTTACCTCATCACTAACTTTATCTTTTGTTTTCAATATCTTGATCTATAATGTCGATCAATCCGAATTTTCTCAAACAAGGTGAACTTGCTTACGAAGTTGCGATACGAGGAATCGAAGTTCCATCATCAGTGGATGAGAAACGGAAGATTTTAAGGGGATTATTATCCCAGGAATCCTCTGATCGTAGTTTCACTACCTTGATTGATCCTTTTTCATTCGAGGAAAACGTGCAAAGTATCAAAGAGAGTTTGGCAGATCTAAAGGGAGTTTGCGCTAAATTCGACTCAAATTCTGCCCAAATAGATCATAGACGAATACTTACTAGGTTGACACATGTGACTGGTAGAATTCAAAGATTGTCTGTCACTGGAGATAGTCAGTCTTCTATCAGGCAGGCTCTGTATAAGGAGGTTCTTATGCTAGAATCTGATATAGCCGAAGTAGTATCAGCTCCTGAGGCTGTCGTTCTAACTACTTCCACACCAATAAAATGTTCAGGTGCGCACAACGCTTCTTCTTCTGTTAATGTGGGAAACCATTCTAAATCGATTCCTGTTTATAAGTGGGGTTTAAAGAAATTCTCCGGTAAAGAACCGTTAATTCCATTTTTAGAGTTGGTTCAGTCTCTCAAAATTTCTAGGGGTTGTGTAGATTCGGATCTGTTTGAATCGGCTGGAGATTTGTTCGAAAACGATGCATGGACTTGGTGGCATAACAACCACATTAAAAATCGTTTCAAGAACTGGAATGAATTGGTGAATGCGCTGAAGTCTACATTCCTGCACAGTAATTACGATTCTGTTCTCTTGAATGAAATTAAGTCTCGTAAACAGAATTCTCGGGAGTCTGTCGCCATGTATATCACTTTCATGGAAGCTCAGTTCTATAGGTTGAATAATTGTCCCTCGGAAATAGAAATGGTTAATATTATAAGAAATAATTTACTTCCTGATTATGTTAAAGCTCTCGTTCTACAGGATATTGATTCGGTGTCTCAGTTGACAGCTCTTTGTAGAAGGGTAGAGGACGCTCTATGCTTGAGTGTTTCTGTTAAACAGCTAAGCGAGTTGCAGGTGTCGGAAACTCAATCTGTGGTAAAATGTTGGAACTGTGGCGAAGAAAATCATCGTTATAATGAATGTCGGAAACCAAGGTCAAGATTTTGTTTCGGTTGCGGTCAGAAAAACGTCATAAAATCTAATTGTTCGCTATGTTCAAAAAACGCGAAAAAGGTCCACAATCACGCAGGTATTGGAGGTCCTTCCGGTTCAAAGCCTGCTCAGAAAGGAAAGGGGAAATCAAGCCAGAGGAAGAATTGATTTCTTCAGTTCCTTTGTCTTCCGGTAACTCCGATTCGTGCCATAGCTTACATAGTTTACCTCATTATGAATCTAATGAATTTAAAGAAAATAATTGTACTTTTAAGGAGGCTAGTCCTCTACTAGAACTTCATCAGATGGACAATCGTCCTTATCTAACAGTGCAGGTTGGAGATGAATCCATTTCGTCCTTAGTAGATAGTGGGAGCAACGTTACAATATTAGGTTCCTCGTCAATTCATCTCCTTCGGAAATTAAATTTGTGCCTCCACTATGACATATCGGTTAATCTAACTACGGCTGATGGTGAGTCTCAGAATACTCTGGGTTATGTCGACCTTCCTATCACTTTAAATGATGTGACCAAGGTTCTCAAGGTACTTGTCGTCCCTTCAATCACCCATGATTTGATTTTGGGCGTGGATTTCTTTCGTGCATTCAACTTGAGCCTGAATTTCAAGGATTTTACCTATAATTCTTCCTCCTTATTTTCAAAAAACTCTGTTGCCGTGGTTCGAGCCTTACTTGGATCTGATTCCTTATCAGATTCCCAAAAATTCGAACTCGACTTTATTGTTGATCTTTTCAGGCAAATCGCACCCTCTGATAAGTTGGGTAGGACGCACCTATACAAACATCATATCGATACTGGTGATGCCAGACCTATTAGACAGAGACAGTATCCTCTCTCTCCTGCAATGCAGAAAATTCTAAATGAGGAAATTGACAAGATGTTGGAGCTCAACATCATCAAACCTGTCACCGGTTGTAGTCCTTGGTTGTCTCCGCTTTGGATAGTTCCTAAAAAGGATGGTACGTATAGGGTTGTGTTTGATGCTCGGAAGTTGAATTCTATCACTCTGCCTGATAGTTATCCAATGACACCTATTGATTCTATAATAAGTAAAGTTCGTGATGCCTCCTATCTCAGTTCTATTGATTTAAAACAAGCATTTTTTCAGATTCCTTTAGATGAAGAATCTAAAATTAAAACGACATTTGCTATTCCAGGCAGAGGCCTTTTCTGTTTTAATGTATTACCGTTCGGTTTGAATTCTGCTTGTCAAGCAATGGTGAGGCTCATGGATATGGCTATTGGTCCCTCGTTAGAACCTTTCGTTTTCTATTATATAGATGACATTATTGTTTGTACACCCACCTTTGAAATGCATATTGCGGTCCTCAGAAAGTTATTTCATTGTCTCAAGGATGCTAATTTGACAGTAAATTTCGAGAAATGCCATTTTTGTAGACCTTCGTTAAAATTTTTGGGATTTGTCGTCGATGCTAATGGTCTAAGAACGGACCCATCCAAGGTTCAAGATATTTTGGACTATCCAACTCCCAAAAATTCCACTCAAATAAGGCGATTGTTAGGCTTAATCGGATACTATCGTAGGTTTCTCAGAGATTTTGCATCATTGTGTAGTCCAATTACTGATTTGTTGAAGGGTAGGAAAAAGGGACAACCTATTGTCTGGACAGATGAGGCAAACGAAGCTTTCCATAAAATAAAGTCGCTGTTGACATCCGCTCCCATACTGGCAAGTCCAGATTTTTCTAAACCTTTTTGTCTTGCTTGCGATGCTAGTGACAATGGTGTCGGAGCAGTTCTGTTTCAGGAAGAGGATGGATTCGAACATCCAGTTGCATATTTCAGTAAGGTTTTGAATAAAAGTCAGCGCAACTATTCTACCACTGAGAAGGAATTGCTAGCAATAGTGCTTTCGATTGAAAAGTTCAGACCATATATCGAAGGTACTGAATTCACCGTAATAACGGATCATTCTTCGCTTGTCTGGCTTAATTCGATGAAAAATCCAAATCAACGTATCTCTAGGTGGATTATGCGATTGTCTTCGTATCGTTTTAAGGTCGTCCATCGGAGTGGATCTCTGAACACTGTGGCTGACTCACTTTCTCGCATACCAACAGGAACAGAACAGGTTTCTCTGTTGAATCTTTCCCGAATGAAGATCGATACATGGTACCGAAATTTATTGACTAAAGTCAATGATAATCCAGATCTCTATCCCGAATTTAAAATAAGCAATAATGTCTTATACAAACATATTTTGCATAGGTCCCGATTAATAGACGATTCTCCGGAATGGAAAATAGTCGTACCTTACTCACACAGGATGGAAGTTATGAAGGAATTCCATGATGAACCTACTGCAGGACATTTTGGTGTCTACAAGACATTAAACAGGATTTCCAACTTATATTACTGGCCCAAAATGAAAACTTCTGTAATCAAATACGTGAGAAGCTGCAAGGTTTGTGCTTCTTGTAAGCCAGGAAATCTGCCTCAGGCTGGTTTGATGGGCAAGTATCGGAATATCAACTTTCCCTTTCAATTCTTGAGTGCTGATTTGTTGGGACCCTATACCCGCTCAAAGACTGGTAATCAGTATCTTCTGGTCGTTACCGATTGGTTTACAAAATTTGTTTTTGTTCATCCACTTCCTAAGGCTACCAGTAAAGCTATTGTGAAATTTATAGAATTTCAAATTTTCTTAATTTTCGGCGTTCCCCAAATTTTTGCAGTGGATAATGGTCCACAATTTGTATCAGCAGATTTTAAAAACCTAATGAGTAAATATAAGGTTCAAAAGATCTTCTATAACGCCCGATTTCATCCCCAAATCAATCCAACAGAACGCGTTAATAAAACAATTGTCACTGCAATCAGATCATTTATTGATGGTGATCATAAATCGTGGGATCAAAATGTTCAGCAAATTGCACAGGCTATAAGACTTGCTAAAAGTGAATGTTTGAAATATAGTCCCTCTTTTTTGGTGTTTTTCAGAAATGTCCCTACAGATGGATCATTTTATGGTCTCATTTCGGAAAATGCTGACAACGTCGTCACTATAGGTGATAAGGTCTTGAATTCTGAACTGGTACAACAACTACCTGAGCTTTATGAAGAAGTTAGAAAACGTTTAAAGCATTCTTACGAAATAAATGCTCGTAGATACAACCTCAGAAGACGAGATATACATCTGAAAGTTGGAGATAGGGTTTGGAAACGGAACTTTGTCCTTTCTGATGCCTCCAAAAATTTTACCGCTAAGCTTGCTCCAAAGTTCATCCCCTGTATAGTGAATAAGGTGATATCTTCACTTGTATACAATTTGGTCGATTTGTCAGGCAAAGATCTTGGAAACTTCCATATCAAGGACATCAAGCCTGATTTATCTAGAGATGATGACCCCATTGACCCCGATGATTTATCAGATGCTCAGTCTGAATAATTTGTTGTGTTTTCGTGTGTATTAATATTTTATGGCGACTAGCATTAAATGCGCCGTTCTTTATTCCTCCCCTTTCTCTTAAGTATTTTTTTTTTGACTTTAGGATTAGGACATTAATCAACTGTTAATGAAACCATAAGGGCATTTATCTTTATACCTTTATCTTCCTTATCTTCAAACTACGAGCATATAACGTTGTAATGATGTTACCATTGCAATTACCTTTATCTTCTGCTGTAGTACGATACCTTATAAGCTCTTCCGATGTTTCTACCTCTTTTCGGAGCAACGTAGGCAGTTATGCGGTATCTAATGTGCATCGCATATATCTTTAGTGTGACTGTTTGGTTGTTCTGGAGTAATTGAATTTTTGTGTCTTTTCAGATGCAGTTTTATGTCTTTCTGAAGTCAAACTACCTATACTTTGTGATCACTGGATCACTGGCGCCCATTTTTACTTTCATTGGTTTCGAATGAAAAAAAAAGCTCTTTGAGAGCAAAGACCTTTTTTTGGAGGGATGAGGGGTGGTGTAGCGTGCTACCTTGTTTATTATGGATACCTTGATAAGAGAACTACCGATGATATGCAATGCGCATATCTACGAACCGGCATATGTAAACCGATGCGACGAACACTTTCCTTTTTTTTCGTTCTGGATGTCTCGAATGATTTATTGAGTATCGATATTATCGCTGAGATTGATTTCGCTGGAAATTTGATTATCTTTCCTTATTTTTCGCTATCGTGTTCAAAAACCCTCAAAAAAGGGTTTTTGTGGTATCTTTTAATTTGCCACCTTGTTTTTGGTTTGAATTACCAACTGGAAGTTTTTTTGATCAACTGAAGGTGACAAAACCTGATTCATAGCTGCAAGAATTGCTAGACGAAGATTTGGACTCCTGTTGAGAACTATCCACAACTCAGTTCTTCCCAGATCTCAGGGTGGAAGGAAGACCTACAGGGAAGTAGCTCTTCGAAAATTTTGTAAATAAATTTTATTTGTATAATTTAAAATTTAGGTTAGTTATAAAATCTGTAAAATTTATTCGTGTTCGTTTCGTCTCTGGTACCAGAAAATATTTGTGAAATACTTGTGTATGTTAAATAAACGAGGAATCTGCTCGACTTAATTTTGTGTTGCTTTCATCATGGGAAATTCAGAGATCTGAACAACGACCCAAGAACTGACTGAGCTGGGTATACCTAGTGGTAATAAAACGTTACACGTTTCACAAATAAAGAGTCTAACTTTCGAAACAACTGAGATACAGGGTGTTCTTCGTCAAATGACAGGTATAGTATCTTTCGAACCAATGCTCTGATTCGACTGAAATTTTCTCCAATCATTCCTCTTCACAATCTAGAATAACGTTCCAAAAATAAAAAGTCTTACTTTCGAAACAACTGAGATACAGGGTGTTCTTCGTCAAATGAGAGGTATAGTATCTTTCGAACCAATGCTCTGATTCGACTGAAATTTTCACCAATCATTCCTCTTCAAAATCCAGAATAACGTTCCAAAAATAAAAAGTCTAACTTTCGAAACAACTGAGATACAGGGTGTTCTTCGTCAAATGACAGGTATAGTATCTTTCGAACCAATGCTCTGATTCGACTGAAATTTTCACCAATCATTCCTCTTCACAATCCAGAATAACGATTCAAAAATAAAAAGTCTTACATTCGAAACAACTGAGATACAGGGTGTTCTTCGTCAAATGACAGGTATAGTATCTTTCGAACCAATGCTCTTATTCGACTGGAATTTTCACCAATCATTCCTCTTCACAATCCAGAAAAACGCTCCAAAAATAAAGAGTCTAACTTTCGAAACAACTGAGATACAGGGTGTTCTTCGTCAAATGACAGGTATAGTATCTTTCGAACCAATGCTCTGATTCGACTGAAATTTTCACCAATCATTCCTCTTCACAATCCAGAATAACGTTTCAAAAATAAAAAGTCTAACATCCGAAACAACTGAGATACAGGGTGTTCTTCGTCAAATGACAGGTATAGTATCTTTCGAACCAATGCTCTGATTCAACTGAAATTTTCACCAATCATTCCTCTTCACAATCCAGAATAACGTTCCAAAAATAAAAAGTCTAACTTTCGAAACAACTGAGATACAGGGTGTTCTTCGTCAAATGACAGGTATAGTATCTTTCGAACCAATGCTCTGATTCGACTGAAATTTTCACCAATCATTCCTCTTCACAATCCAGAATAACGTTCCAAAAATAAAATGTCTAACATTCGAAACAACTGAGATACAGGGTGGTCTTCGTCAAACGACAGGTATAGTATCTTTCGAACCAATGCTCTGATTCGACTGAAATTTTCACCAATCATTCCTCTTCACAATCCAGAATAACGTTCCAAAAATAAAAAGTCTAACTTTCGAAACAACTGAGATACAGGGTGTTCTTCGTCAAATGAGAGGTATAGTATCTTTCGAACCAATGCTCTGATTCAACTGAAATTTTCACCAATCATTCCTCTTCAAAATCCAGAATAACATTCCAAAAATAAAAAGTCTAACTTTCGAAACAACTGAGATACAGGGTGTTCTTCGTCAAATGACAGGTATAGTATCTTTCGAACCAATGCTCTGATTCGACTGAAATTTTCACCAATCATTCCTCTTCACAATCCAGAATAACGATTCCAAATAAAAAAGGCTAACATTCGAAACAACTGAGATACAGGGTGTTCTTCGTCAAATGACAGGTATAGTATCTTTCGAACCAATGCTCTGATTCGACTGGAATTTTCACCAATCATTCCTCTTCACAATCCAGAAAAACGCTCCAAAAATAAAAAGTCTAACTTTCGAAACAACTGAGATACAGGGTGTTCTTCGTCAAATGACAGGTATAGTATCTTTCGAACCAATGCTCTGATTCGACTGAAATTTTCACCAATCATTCCGCTTCACAATCCAGAATAACGTTTCAAAAATAAAAAGTCTAACATCCGAAACAACTGAGATACAGGGTGTTCTTCGTCAAATGACAGGTATAGTATCTTTCGAACCAATGCTCTGATTCAACTGAAATTTTCACCAATCATTCCTCTTCACAATCCAGAATAACGTTCCAAAAATAAAAAGTCTAACTTTCGAAACAACTGAGATACAGGGTGTTCTTCGTCAAATGACAGGTATAGTATCTTTCGAACCAATGCTCTGATTCGACGGAAATTTTCACCAATCATTCCTCTTCACAATCCAGAATAACATTCCAAAAATAAAAAGTCTAACATTCGAAACAACTGAGATACAGGGTGGTCTTCGTCAAATGACAGGTATAGTATCTTTCGAACCAATGCTCTGATTCGACTGAAATTTTCACCAATCATTCCTCTTCACAATCCAGAATAACGTTCCAAAAATAAAAAATCTAACTTTCGAAAAAACTGAGATACAGGGTGTTCTTCGTCAAATGACAGGTATAGTATCTTTCGAACCAATGCTCTGATTCGACTGAAATTTTCACCAATCATTCCTCTTCACAATCCAGAATAACGTTCCAAAAATAAAAAGTCTAACTTTCGAAACAACTGAGATACAGGGTGTTCTTCGTCAAATGACAGGTATAGTATCTTTCGAACCAATGCTCTGATTCGATTGAAATTTTCACCAATCATTCCTCTTCACAATCCAGAATAACGTTTCAAAAATAAAAAGTCTAACATTCGAAACAACTGAGATACAGGGTGTTCTTTGTCAAATGACAGGTATAGTATCTTTCGAACCAATGCTCTTATTCGACTGAAATTTTCACCAATCATTCCTCTTCACAATCCAGAATAACGTTCCAAAAATAAAAAGTCTTACTTTCGAAACAACTGAGATACAGGGTATTCTTCGTCAAATGACAGGTATAGTATCTTTCGAACCAATGCTCTGATTCGACTGAAATTTTCACCAATCATTCCTCTTCACAATCCAGAATAACGTTTCAAAAATAAAAAGTCTAACATTCGAAACAACTGAGATACAGGGTGTTCTTCGTCAAATGAAAGGTATAATATCTTTCGAACCAATGCTCTGATTCGACTGAAATGTTCACCAATCATTCCTCTTCACAATCCAGAATAACGTTTCAAAAATAAAAAGTCTAACTTTCGAAACAACTGAGATACAGGGTGTTCTTCGTCAAATGACAGGTATAGTATCTTTCGAACCAATGCTCTGATTCGACTGAAATTTTCACCAATCATTTCTCTTCACAATTCAGAATAACGTTCCAAAAATAAAAAGTCTAACTTTCGAAACAACTGAGATACAGGGTGTTCTTCGTCAAATGACAGGTATAGTATCTTTCGAACCAATGCTCTGATTCGACTGAAATTTTCACCAATCATTCCTCTTCACAATCCAGAATAACGTTCCAAAAATAAAATGTCTAACATTCGAAACAACTGAGATACAGGGTGGTCTTCGTCAAACGACAGGTATAGTATCTTTCGAACCAATGCTCTGATTCGACTGAAATTTTCACCAATCATTCCTCTTCACAATCCAGAATAACGTTCCAAAAATAAAAAGTCTAACTTTCGAAACAACTGAGATACAGGGTGTTCTTCGTCAAATGAGAGGTATAGTATCTTTCGAACCAATGCTCTGATTCGACTGAAATTTTCACCAATCATTCCTCTTCACAATCCAGAATAACGTTCCAAAAATAAAAAGTCTAACTTTCGAAACAACTGAGATACAGGGTGTTCTTCGTCAAATGAGAGGTATAGTATCTTTCGAACCAATGCTCTGATTCGACTGAAATTTTCACCAATCATTTCTCTTCACAATTCAGAATAACGTTCCAAAAATAAAAAGTCTAACTTTCGAAACAACTGAGATACAGGGTGTTCTTCGTCAAATGACAGGTATAGTATCTTTCGAACCAATGCTCTGATTCGACTGAAATTTTCACCAATCATTCCTCTTCACAATCCAGAATAACGTTCCAAAAATAAAATGTCTAACATTCGAAACAACTGAGATACAGGGTGGTCTTCGTCAAACGACAGGTATAGTATCTTTCGAACCAATGCTCTGATTCGACTGAAATTTTCACCAATCATTCCTCTTCAAAATCCAGAAAAACGTTTCAAAAATAAAAAGTCTAACTTTCGAAACAACTGAGATACAGGGTGTTCTTCGTCAAATGACAGGTATAGTATCTTTCGAACCAATGCTCTGATTCGACTGAAATTTTCACCAATCATTCCTCTTCACAATCCAGAATAACGATTCAAAAATAAAAAGTCTAACATTCGAAACAACTGAGATACAGGGTGTTCTTCGTCAAATGACAGGTATAGTATCTTTCGAACCAATGCTCTGATTCGACTGGAATTTTCACCAATCATTCCTCTTCACAATCCAGAAAAACGCTCCAAAAATAAAAAGTCTAACTTTCGAAACAACTGAGATACAGGGTGTTCTTCGTCAAATGACAGGTATAGTATCTTTCGAACCAATGCTCTGATTCGACTGAAATTTTCACCAATCATTCCTCTTCACAATCCAGAATAACGTTTCAAAAATAAAAAGTCTAACATCCGAAACAACTGAGATACAGGGTGTTCTTCGTCAAATGACAGGTATAGTATCTTTCGAACCAATAATCTGATTCAACTGAAATTCTCACCAATCATTCCACTTCACAATCCAGAATAACGATCCAAAAATAAAAAGTCTAACTTTCGAAACAACTGAGATACAGGGTGTTCTTCGTCAAATGACAGGTATAGTATCTTTCGAACCAATGCTCTGATTCGACTGAAATTTTCACCAATCATTCCTCTTCACAATCCAGAATAACATTCCAAAAATAAAAAGTCTAACATTCGAAACAACTGAGATACAGGGTGGTCTTCGTCAAATGACAGGTATAGTATCTTTCGAACCAATGCTCTGATTCGACTGAAATTTTCACCAATCATTCCTCTTCACAATCCAGAATAACGTTCCAAAAATAAAAAATCTAACTGTCGAAAAAACTGAGATACAGGGTGTTCTTCGTCAAATGACAGGTATAGTATCTTTCGAACCAATGCTCTGATTCGACTGAAATTTTCACCAATCATTCCTCTTCACAATCCAGAATAACGTTCCAAAAATAAAAAGTCTAACTTTCGAAACAACTGAGATACAGGGTGTTCTTCGTCAAATGACAGGTATAGTATCTTTCGAACCAATGCTCTGATTCGACTGAAATTTTCACCAATCATTCCTCTTCACAATCCAGAATAACGTTTCAAAAATAAAAAGTCTAACATTCGAAACAACTGAGATACAGGGTGTTCTTTGTCAAATGATAGGTATAGTATCTTTCGAACCAATGCTCTTATTCGACTGAAATTTTCACCAATCATTCCTCTTCACAATCCAGAATAACGTTCCAAAAATAAAAAGTCTAACTTTCGAAACAACTGAGATACAGGGTATTCTTCGTCAAATGACAGGTATAGTATCTTTCGAACCAATGCTCTGATTCGACTGAAATTTTCACCAATCATTCCTCTTCACAATCCAGAATAACGTTTCAAAAATAAAAAGTCTAACATTCGAAACAACTGAGATACAGGGTGTTCTTCGTCAAATGAAAGGTATAATATCTTTCGAACCAATGCTCTGATTCGACTGAAATGTTCACCAATCATTCCTCTTCACAATCCAGAATAACGTTTCAAAAATAAAAAGTCTAACTTTCGAAACAGCTGAGATACAGGGTGTTCTTCGTCAAATGACAGGTATAGTATCTTTCGAACCAATGCTCTGATTCGACTGAAATTTTCACCAATCATTTCTCTTCACAATTCAGAATAACGTTCCAAAAATAAAAAGTCTAACTTTCGAAACAACTGAGATACAGGGTGTTCTTCGTCAAATGACAGGTATAGTATCTTTCGAACCAATGCTCTGATTCGACTGAAATTTTCACCAATCATTCCTCTTCACAATCCAGAATAATGTTTCAAAAATAAAAAGTCTAACATTCGAAACAACTGAGATACAGGGTGTTCTTCGTCAAATGACAGGTATAGTATCTTTCGAACCAATACTCTGATTCAACTGAAATTTTCACCAATCATTCCTCTTCACAATCCAGAATAACGTTCCAAAAATAAAAAGTCTAACTTTCGAAACAACTGAGATACAGGGTGTTCTTCGTCAAATGACAGGTATAGTATCTTTCGAACCAATGCTCTGATTGGACTGAAATTTTCACCAATCATTCCTCTTCACAATCCAGAATATTATTTCAAAAATAAAAAGTCTAACTTTCGAAACAACTGAGATACAGGGTGTTCTTCGTCAAATGACAGGTATAGTACCTTTCGAACCAATGTTCTGATTCGACTGAAATTTTCACCAATCATTCCTCTTCACAATCCAGAATAACGTTCCAAAAATAAAAAGTCTAACTTTCGAAACAACTGAGATACAGGGTGTTCTTCGTCAAATGACAGGTATAGTATCTTTCGAACCAATGCTCTGATTCGACTGAAATTTTCACCAATCATTCCTCCTCACAATCCAGAATAACGTTCCAAAAATAAAAAGTCTTACTTTTGAAACAACTGAGATACAGGGTGTTCTTCGTCAAATGACAGGTATAGTATCTTTCGAACCAATGCTCTGATTCGACTGAAATTTTCACCAATCATTCCTCTTCACAATCCAGAATAACGTTTCAAAAATAAAAAGTCTAACATTCGAAACAACTGAGATACAGGGTGTTCTTTGTCAAATGACAGGTATAGTATCTTTCGAACCAATGCTCTTATTCGACTGAAATTTTCACCAATCATTCCTCTTCACAATCCAGAATAACGTTCCAAAAATAAAAAGTCTAACTTTCGGAACAACTGAGATACAGGGTATTCTTCGTCAAATGACAGGTATAGTATCTTTCGAACCAATGCTCTGATTCGACTGAAATTTTCACCAATCATTCCTCTTCACAATCCAGAATAACGTTTCAAAAATAAAAAGTCTAACATTCGAAACAACTGAGATACAGGGTGTTCTTCGTCAAATGACAGGTATAGTATCTTTCGAACCAATGCTCTGATTCGACTGAAATTTTCACCAATCATTCCTCTTCACAATCCAGAATAACGTTTCAAAAACAAAAAGTCTAACTTTCGAAACAACTGAGATACAGGGTGTTCTTCGTCAAATGACAGGTATAGTATCTTTCGAACCAATGCTCTGATTCGACTGAAATTTTCACCAATCATTTCTCTTCACAATCCAGAATAACGTTCCAAAAATAAAAAGTCTAACTTTCGAAACAACTGAGATACAGGGTGTTCTTCGTCAAATGACAGGTATAGTATCTTTCGAACCAATGCTCTTATTCGACTGAAATTTTCACCAATCATTCCTCTTCACAATCCAGAATAACGTTCCAAAAATAAAAAGTCTAACTTTCGAAACAACTGAGATACAGGGTATTCTTCGTCAAATGACAGGTATAGTATCTTTCGAACCAATGCTCTGATTCGACTGAAATTTTCACCAATCATTCCTCTTCACAATCCAGAATAACGTTTCAAAAATAAAAAGTCTAACATTCGAAACAACTGAGATACAGGGTGTTCTTCGTCAAATGACAGGTATAGTATCTTTCGAACCAATGCTCTGATTCGACTGAAATTTTCACCAATCATTCCTCTTCACAATCCAGAATAACGTTTCAAAAATAAAAAGTCTAACTTTCGAAACAACTGAGATACAGGGTGTTCTTCGTCAAATAACAGGTATAGTATCTTTCGAACCAATGCTCTGATTCGACTGAAATTTTCACCAATCATTTCTCTTCACAATCCAGAATAACGTTCCAAAAAAAAAAAGTCTAACTTTCGAAACAACTGAGATACAGGGTGTTCTTCGTCAAATGACAGGTATAGTATCTTTCGAACCAATGCTCTGATTCGACTGAAATTTTCACCAATCATTCCTCTTCACAATCCAGAATAACGTTTCAAAAATAAAAAGTCTAACATTCGAAACAACTGAGATACAGGGTGTTCTTCGTCAAATGACAGGTATAGTATCTTTCGAACCAATACTCTGATTAAACTGAAATTTTCACCAATCATTCCTCTTCACAATCCAGAATAACGTTCCAAAAATAAAAAGTCTAACTTTCGAAGCAACTGAGATACAGGGTGTTCTTCGTCAAATGACAGGTATAGTATCTTTCGAACCAATGCTCTGATTCGACTGAAATTTTCACCAATCATTCCTCTTCACAATCCAGAATAACATTTCAAAAATAAAAAGTCTAACTTTCGAAACAACTGAGATACAGGGTGTTCTTCGTCAAATGACAGGTATAGTATCTTTCGAACCAATGCTCTGATTCGACTGAAATTTTCACCAATCATTCCTCCTCACAATCCAGAATAACGTTCCAAAAATAAAAGTCTTACTTTCGAAACAACTGAGATACAGGGTGTTCTTCGTCAAATGACAGGTATAGTATCTTTCGAACCAATGCTCTGATTCGACTGAAATTTTCACCAATCATTCCTCTTCACAATCCAGAATAACTTTTCAAAAATAAAAAGTCTAACATTCGAAACAACTGAGATACAGGGTGTTCTTTGTCAAATGACAGGTAAAGTATCTTTCGAACCAATGCTCTTATTCGACTGAAATTTTCACCAATCATTCCTCTTCACAATCCAGAATAACGTTCCAAAAATAATAAGTCTAACTTTCGAAACAACTGAGATACAGGGTATTCTTCGTCAAATGACAGGTATAGTATCTTTCGAACCAATGCTCTGATTCGACTGAAATTTTCACCAATCATTCCTCTTCACAATCCAGAATAACGTTTCAAAAATAAAAAGTCTAACATTCGAAACAACTGAGATACAGGGTGTTCTTCGTCAAATTACAGGTATAGTATCTTTCGAACCAATGCTCTGATTCGACTGAAATTTTCACCAATCATTCCTCTTCACAATCCAGAATAACGTTTCAAAAATAAAAAGTCTAACTTTCGAAACAACTGAGATACAGGGTGTTCTTCGTCAAATGACAGGTATAGTATCTTTCGAACCAATGCTCTGATTCGACTGAAATTTTCACCAATCATTTCTCTTCACAATCCAGAATAACGTTCCAAAAATAAAAAGTCTAACTTTCGAAACAACTGAGATACAGGGTGTTCTTCGTCAAATGACAGGTATAGTATCTTTCGAACCAATGCTCTGATTCGACTGAAATTTTCACCAATCATTCCTCTTCACAATCCAGAATAACGTTCCAAAACTAAAAAGTCTAACTTTCGAAACAACTGAGATACAGGGTGTTCTTCGTCAAATGACAGGTATAGTATCTTTCGAACCAATACTCTGATTCAACTAAAATTTTCACCAATCATTCCTCTTCACAATCCAGAATAACGTTCCAAAAATGAAAAGTCTAACTTTCGAAACAACTGAGATACAGGGTGTTCTTCGTCAAATGAGAGGTATAGTATCTTTCGAACCAATGCTCTGATTCGACTGAAATTTTCACCAATCATTCCTCTTCACAATCCAGAATAACGTTCCAAAAATAAAAAGTCTAACTTTCGAAACAACTGAGATACAGGGTGTTTTTCGTCAAATGACAGGTATAGTATCTTTCGAAACAATGCTCTGATTCGACTGAAATTTTCACCAATCATTCTTCTTCACAATCCAGAATAACGTTCCAAAAATAAAAAGTCTAACATTCGAAACAACTGAGATACAGGGTGTTCTTCGTCAAATGACAGGTATAGTATCTTTCGAACCAATGCTCTGATTCGACTGGAATTTTCACCAATCATTCCTCTTCACAATCCAGAAAAACGTTCAAAAAATAAAAAGTCTTACTTTCGAAACAACTGAGATACAGGGTGTTCTTCGTTAAATGACAGGTATAGTATCTTTCGAACCAATGCTCTGATTCGACTGAAATTTTCACCTATCATTCCTCTTCACAATCCAGAATAATGTTTCAAAAATAAAAAGTCTAACATTCGAAACAACTGAGATACAGGGTGTTCTTCGTCAAATGACAGGTATAGTATCTTTCGAACCAATGCTCTGATTCGACTGAAATTTTCACCAATCATTCCTCTTCACAATCCAGAATAACGTTCCAAAAATAAAAAGTCTAGCATTCGAAACAACTGAGATACAGGGTGTTCTTCGTCAAATGACAGGTATAGTTTCTTTCGAACCAATCATCTGATTCGACTGAAATTTTCACCTATCATTCCTCTTCACAATCCAGAATAACGTTTCAAAAATAAAAAGTCTAACATTCGAAACAACTGAGATACAGGGTGTTCTTCGTCAAATGACAGGTATAGTATCTTTCGAACCAATGCTCTGATTCGACTGAAATTTTCACCAATCATTCCTCTTCACAATCCAGAATAACGTTTCAAAAGTAAAAAGTCTAACATTCGAAACAACTGAGATACAGGGTGTTCTTCGTCAAATGACAGGTATAGTATCTTTCGAACCAATGCTCTGATTCGACTGAAATTTTCACCAATCATTCCTCTTCACAATCCAGAATAACGTTCCAAAAATAAAAAATCTAACTTTCGAAAAAACTGGGATATAGGGTGTTCTTCGTCAAATGACAGGTATAGTATCTTTCGAACCAATGCTCTGATTCGACTGAAATTTTCACCAATCATTCCTCTTCACAATCCAGAATAACGTTTCAAAAATAAAAAGTCTAACTTTCGAAACAACTGAGATACAGGGTGTTCTTCGTCAAATGACAGGTATAGTATCTTTCGAACCAATGCTCTGATTCGACTGAAATTTTCACCAATCATTCCTCTTCACAATCCAGAATAACGTTCCAAAAATAAAAAGTCTTACTTTCGAAACAACTGAGATACAGGGTGTTCTTCGTCAAATGACAGGTATAGTATCTTTCGAACCAATGCTCTGATTCGACTGAAATTTTCACCAATCATTCCTCTTCACAATCCAGAATAACGTTCCAAAAATAAAAAATCTAACTTTCGAAAAAACTGGGATATAGGGTGTTCTTCGTCAAATGACAGGTATAGTATCTTTCGAACC
Source organism: Myrrha octodecimguttata (assembly GCA_958510865.1). Lineage (NCBI taxonomy): Eukaryota > Metazoa > Arthropoda > Insecta > Coleoptera > Coccinellidae > Myrrha > Myrrha octodecimguttata. Next base: position 21,611,854 of record OY294060.1, read on the forward strand.
AATGCTCTGATTCGACTGAAATTTTCACCAATCATTCCTCTTCACAATCCAGAATAACGTTTCAAAAATAAAAAGTCTAACTTTCGAAACAACTGAGATACAGGGTGTTCTTCGTCAAATGACAGGTATAGTATCTTTCGAACCAATGCTCTGATTCGACTGAAATTTTCACCAATCATTCCTCTTCACAATCCAGAATAACGTTTCAAAAATAAAAAGTCTAACATTCGAAACAACTGAGATACAGGGTGTTCTTCGTCAAATGACAGGTATAGTATCTTTCGAACCAATGCTCTGATTCGACTGAAATTTTCACCAATCATTCCTCTTCACAATCCAGAATAACGTTTTTAAAATGAAAAGTCTAACATTCGAAACAACTGAGATACAGGGTGTTCTTCGTCAAATGACAGGTATATTATCTTTCGAACCAATGCTCTGATTCGACTGAAATTTTCACGAATCATTCCTCTTCTCAATCCAGAATAACGTTCCAAAAATAAAAAGTCTAACTTTCGAAACAACTGAGATACAGGGTGTTCTTCGTCAAATGACAGGTATAGTATCTTTCGAACCAATGCTCTGATTCGACTGAAATTTTCACCAATCATTCCTCTTCACAATCCAGAATAACGTTCCAAAAATAAAAAGTATAACTTTCGAAACAAATGAGATACAGGGTGTTCTTCGTCAAATGACAGGTATAGTATCTTTCGAACCAATGCTCTGATTCGACTGAAATTTTCACCAATCATTCCTCTTCACAATCCAGAATAACGATTCAAAAATAAAAAGTCTAACATTCGAAACAACTGAGATACAGGGTGTTCTTCGTCAAATGACAGGTATAGTATCTTTCGAACCAATGCTCTGATTCGACTGGAATTTTCACCAATCATTCCTCTTCACAATCCAGAAAAACGTTTCAAAAATAAAAAGTCTAACTTTCGAAACAACTGAGATACAGGGTGTTCTTCGTCAAATGACAGGTATAGTATCTTTCGAACCAATGCTCTGATTCGACTGAAATTTTCACTAATCATTCCTCTTCACAATCCAGAGTAACATTTCAAAAATAAAAATTCTAACATTCGAAACAACTGAGATACAGGGTGTTCTTCGTCAAATGACAGGTATAGTATCTTTCGAACCAATGCACTGATTCGACTGAAATTTTCTCCAATCATTTCTCTTCACAATCCAGAATAACGTTCCAAAAATAAAAAGTCTAACTTCCGAAACAACTGAGATACAGGGTGTTCTTCGTCAAATGACAGGTATAGTATCTTTCGAACCAATGCTCTGATTCGACTGAAATTTTCACCAATCATTCCTCTTCACAATCCAGAATAACGTTCCAAAAATAAAAAGTCTAACATTCGAAACAACTGAGATACAGGGTGGTCTTCGTCAAATGACAGGTATAGTATCTTTCGAACCAATGCTCTGATTCGACTGAAATTTTCACCAATCATTCCTCCTCACAATCCAGAATAACGTTCCAAAAATAAAAAGTCTTACTTTCGAAACAACTGAGATACAGGGTGTTCATCGTCAAATGACAGGTATAGTATCTTTCGAACCAATGCTCTGATTCGACTGAAATTTTCACCAATCATTCCTCTTCACAATCCAGAATAACTTTCCAAAAATAAAAAGTCTTACTTCCGAAACAACTGAGATACAGGGTGTTCTTCGTCAAATGAGAGGTATAGTATCTTTCGAACCAATGCTCTGATTCGACTGAAATTTTCACCAATCATTTCTCTTCACAATCCAGAAAAACGTTTCAAAAATAAAAAGTCTAACTTTCGAAACAACTGAGATACAGGGTGTTCTTCGTCAAATGACAGGTATAGTATCTTTCGAACCAATGCTCTGATTCGACTGAAATTTTCACCAATCATTCCTCTTCACAATCCAGAATAACGTTTCAAAAATAAAAAGTCTAACTTTCGAAACAACTGAGATACAGGGTGTTCTTCGTCAAATGACAGGTATAGTACCTCTCGAACCAATGCTCTGATTCGACTGAAATTTTCACCAATCATTCCTCTTCACAATCCAGAATAACGTTCCAAAAATAAAAAGTCTAACTCTCGAAACAACTGAGATACAGGGTGTTCTTCGTCAAATGACAGGTATAGTATCTTTCGAACCAATGCTCTGATTCGACTGAAATTTTCACCAATCATTCCCCTTCACAATCCAGAATAACGTTCCAAAAATAAAAAGTCTAACTTTCGAAACAACTGAGATACAGAGTGTTCTTCGTCAAATGACAGGTATAGTATCTTTCGAACCAATGCTCTGATTCGACTGAAATTTTCACCAATCATTCCTCTTCACAATCCAGAATAACGTTCCAAAAATGAAAAGTCTACCTTTCGAAACAACTGAGATACAGGGTGTTCTTCGTCAAATGAGAGGTATAGTATCTTTCGAACCAATGCTCTGATTCGACTGAAATTTTCACCAATCATTCCTCTTCACAATCCAGAATAACGTTCCAAAAATAAAAAGTCTAACTTTCGAAACAACTGAGATACAGGGTGTTCTTCGTCAAATGACAGGTATAGTATCTTTCGAACCAATGCTCTGATTCGACTGAAATTTTCACCAATCATTCCTCTTCACAATCCAGAATAACGATCCAAAAATAAAAAGTCTAACATTCGAAACAACTGAGATACAGGGTGTTCTTCGTCAAATGACAGGTATAGTATCTTTCGAACCAATGCTCTGATTCGACTGGAATTTTCACCAATCATTCCTCTTCACAATCCAGAAAAACGTTCAAAAAATAAAAAGTCTTACTTTCGAAACAACTGAGATACAGGGTGTTCTTCGTTAAATGACAGGTATAGTATCTTTCGAACCAATGCTCTGATTCGACTGAAATTTTCACCTATCATTCCTCTTCACAATCCAGAATAACGTTTCAAAAATAAAAAGTCTAACATTCGAAACAACTGAGATACAGGGTGTTCTTCGTCAAATGACAGGTATAGTATCTTTCGAACCAATGCTCTGATTCGACTGAAATTTTCACCAATCATTCCTCTTCACAATCCAGAATAACGTTCCAAAAATAAAAAGTCTAGCATTCGAAACAACTGAGATACAGGGTGTTCTTCGTCAAATGACAGGTATAGTATCTTTCGAACCAATCATCTGATTCGACTGAAATTTTCACCTATCATTCCTCTTCACAATCCAGAATAACGTTTCAAAAATAAAAAGTCTAACATTCGAAACAATTGAGATACAGGGTGTTCTTCGTCAAATGACAGGTATAGTATCTTTCGAACCAATGCTCTGATTCGACTGAAATTTTCACCAATCATTCCTCTTCACAATCCAGAATAACTTTTCAAAAGTAAAAAGTCTAACATTCGAAACAACTGAGATACAGGGTGTTCTTCGTCAAATGACAGGTATAGTATCTTTCGAACCAATGCTCTGATTCGACTGAAATTTTCACCAATCATTCCTCTTCACAATCCAGAATAACGTTCCAAAAATAAAAAATCTAACTTTCGAAAAAACTGGGATATAGGGTGTTCTTCGTCAAATGACAGGTATAGTATCTTTCGAACCAATGCTCTGATTCGACTGAAATTTTCACCAATCATTCCTCTTCACAATCCAGAATAACGTTCCAAAAACAAAAAGTCTAACTTTCGAAACAACTGAGATACAGGGTGTTCTTCGTCAAATGACAGGTATAGTATCTTTCGAACCAATGCTCTGATTCGACTGAAATTTTCACCAATCATTCCTCTTCACAATCCAGAATAACGTTCCAAAAATAAAAAGTCTTACTTTCGAAACAACTGAGATACAGGGTGTTCTTCGTCAAATGACAGGTATAGTATCTTTCGAACCAATGCTCTGATTCGACTGAAATTTTCACCAGTCATTCCTCTTCACAATCCAGAATAACGTTTCAAAAATAAAAAGTCTAACATTCGAAACAACTGAGATACAGGGTGTTCCTTGTCAAATGACAGGTATAGTATCTTTCGAACCAATGCTCTGATTCGACTGAAATTTTCACCAATCATTCCTCTTCACAATCCAGAATAACGTTTCAAAAATAAAAAGTCTAACATTCGAAACAACTGAGATACAGGGTGTTCTTCGTCAAATGACAGGTATAGTATCTTTCGAACCAATGCTCTGATTCGACTGAAATTTTCACCAATCATTCCTCTTCACAATCCAGAATAACGTTTTTAAAATGAAAAGTCTAACATTCGAAACAACTGAGATACAGGGTGTTCTTCGTCAAATGACAGGTATATTATCTTTCGAACCAATGCTCTGATTCGACTGAAATTTTCACGAATCATTCCTCTTCTCAATCCAGAATAACGTTCCAAAAATAAAAAGTCTAACTTTCGAAACAACTGAGATACAGGGTGTTCTTCGTCAAATGACAGGTATAGTATCTTTCGAACCAATGCTCTGATTCGACTGAAATTTTCACCAATCATTCCTCTTCACAATCCAGAATAACGATTCAAAAATAAAAAGTCTAACATTCGAAACAACTGAGATACAGGGTGTTCTTCGTCAAATGACAGGTATAGTATCTTTCGAACCAATGCTCTGATTCGACTGGAATTTTCACCAATCATTCCTCTTCACAATCCAGAAAAACGTTTCAAAAATAAAAAGTCTAACTTTCGAAACAACTGAGATACAGGGTGTTCTTCGTCAAATGACAGGTATAGTATCTTTCGAACCAATGCTCTGATTCGACTGAAATTTTCACTAATCATTCCTCTTCACAATCCAGAGTAACATTTCAAAAATAAAAATTCTAACATTCGAAACAACTGAGATACAGGGTGTTCTTCGTCAAATGACAGGTATAGTATCTTTCGAACCAATGCACTGATTCGACTGAAATTTTCACCAATCATTTCTCTTCACAATCCAGAATAACGTTCCAAAAATAAAAAGTCTAACTTCCGAAACAACTGAGATACAGGGTGTTCTTCGTCAAATGACAGGTATGGTATCTTTCGAACCAATGCTCTGATTCGACTGAAATTTTCACCAATCATTCCTCTTCACAATCCAGAATAACGTTCCAAAAATAAAAAGTCTAACATTCGAAACAACTGAGATACAGGGTGTTCTTCGTCAAATGACAGGTATAGTATCTTTCGAACCAATGCTCTGATTCGACTGAAATTTTCACCAATCATTCCTCTTCACAATCCAGAATAACGATTCAAAAATAAAAAGTCTAACATTCGAAACAACTGAGATACAGGGTGTTCTTCGTCAAATGACAGGTATAGTATCTTTCGAACCAATGCTCTGATTCGACTGGAATTTTCACCAATCATTCCTCTTCACAATCCAGAAAAACGTTTCAAAAATAAAAAGTCTTACTTTCGAAACAACTGAGATACAGGGTGTTCTTCGTTAAATGACAGGTATAGTATCTTTCGAACCAATGCTCTGATTCGACTGAAATTTTCACTAATCATTCCTCTTCACAATCCAGAGTAACATTTCAAAAATAAAAATTCTAACATTCGAAACAACTGAGATACAGGGTGTTCTTCGTCAAATGACAGGTATAGTATCTTTCGAACCAATGCACTGATTCGACTGAAATTTTCTCCAATCATTTCTCTTCACAATCCAGAATAACGTTCCAAAAATAAAAAGTCTAACTTCCGAAACAACTGAGATACAGGGTGTTCTTCGTCAAATGACAGGTATAGTATCTTTCGAACCAATGCTCTGATTCGACTGAAATTTTCACCAATCATTCCTCTTCACAATCCAGAATAACGTTCCAAAAATAAAAAGTCTAACATTCGAAACAACTGAGATACAGGGTGGTCTTCGTCAAATGACAGGTATAGTATCTTTCGAACCAATGCTCTGATTCGACTGAAATTTTCACCAATCATTCCTCCTCACAATCCAGAATAACGTTCCAAAAATAAAAAGTCTTACTTTCGAAACAACTGAGATACAGGGTGTTCATCGTCAAATGACAGGTATAGTATCTTTCGAACCAATGCTCTGATTCGACTGAAATTTTCACCAATCATTCCTCTTCACAATCCAGAATAACTTTCCAAAAATAAAAAGTCTTACTTCCGAAACAACTGAGATACAGGGTGTTCTTCGTCAAATGAGAGGTATAGTATCTTTCGAACCAATGCTCTGATTCGACTGAAATTTTCACCAATCATTTCTCTTCACAATCCAGAAAAACGTTTCAAAAATAAAAAGTCTAACTTTCGAAACAACTGAGATACAGGGTGTTCTTCGTCAAATGACAGGTATAGTATCTTTCGAACCAATGCTCTGATTCGACTGAAATTTTCACCAATCATTCCTCTTCACAATCCAGAATAACGTTTCAAAAATAAAAAGTCTAACTTTCGAAACAACTGAGATACAGGGTGTTCTTCGTCAAATGACAGGTATAGTACCTCTCGAACCAATGCTCTGATTCGACTGAAATTTTCACCAATCATTCCTCTTCACAATCCAGAATAACGTTCCAAAAATAAAAAGTCTAACTCTCGAAACAACTGAGATACAGGGTGTTCTTCGTCAAATGACAGGTATAGTATCTTTCGAACCAATGCTCTGATTCGACTGAAATTTTCACCAATCATTCCCCTTCACAATCCAGAATAACGTTCCAAAAATAAAAAGTCTAACTTTCGAAACAACTGAGATACAGAGTGTTCTTCGTCAAATGACAGGTATAGTATCTTTCGAACCAATGCTCTGATTCGACTGAAATTTTCACCAATCATTCCTCTTCACAATCCAGAATAACGTTCCAAAAATGAAAAGTCTACCTTTCGAAACAACTGAGATACAGGGTGTTCTTCGTCAAATGAGAGGTATAGTATCTTTCGAACCAATGCTCTGATTCGACTGAAATTTTCACCAATCATTCCTCTTCACAATCCAGAATAACGTTCCAAAAATAAAAAGTCTAACTTTCGAAACAACTGAGATACAGGGTGTTCTTCGTCAAATGACAGGTATAGTATCTTTCGAACCAATGCTCTGATTCGACTGAAATTTTCACCAATCATTCCTCTTCACAATCCAGAATAACGATCCAAAAATAAAAAGTCTAACATTCGAAACAACTGAGATACAGGGTGTTCTTCGTCAAATGACAGGTATAGTATCTTTCGAACCAATGCTCTGATTCGACTGGAATTTTCACCAATCATTCCTCTTCACAATCCAGAAAAACGTTCAAAAAATAAAAAGTCTTACTTTCGAAACAACTGAGATACAGGGTGTTCTTCGTTAAATGACAGGTATAGTATCTTTCGAACCAATGCTCTGATTCGACTGAAATTTTCACCTATCATTCCTCTTCACAATCCAGAATAACGTTTCAAAAATAAAAAGTCTAACATTCGAAACAACTGAGATACAGGGTGTTCTTCGTCAAATGACAGGTATAGTATCTTTCGAACCAATGCTCTGATTCGACTGAAATTTTCACCAATCATTCCTCTTCACAATCCAGAATAACGTTCCAAAAATAAAAAGTCTAGCATTCGAAACAACTGAGATACAGGGTGTTCTTCGTCAAATGACAGGTATAGTATCTTTCGAACCAATCATCTGATTCGACTGAAATTTTCACCTATCATTCCTCTTCACAATCCAGAATAACGTTTCAAAAATAAAAAGTCTAACATTCGAAACAATTGAGATACAGGGTGTTCTTCGTCAAATGACAGGTATAGTATCTTTCGAACCAATGCTCTGATTCGACTGAAATTTTCACCAATCATTCCTCTTCACAATCCAGAATAACTTTTCAAAAGTAAAAAGTCTAACATTCGAAACAACTGAGATACAGGGTGTTCTTCGTCAAATGACAGGTATAGTATCTTTCGAACCAATGCTCTGATTCGACTGAAATTTTCACCAATCATTCCTCTTCACAATCCAGAATAACGTTCCAAAAATAAAAAATCTAACTTTCGAAAAAACTGGGATATAGGGTGTTCTTCGTCAAATGACAGGTATAGTATCTTTCGAACCAATGCTCTGATTCGACTGAAATTTTCACCAATCATTCCTCTTCACAATCCAGAATAACGTTCCAAAAACAAAAAGTCTAACTTTCGAAACAACTGAGATACAGGGTGTTCTTCGTCAAATGACAGGTATAGTATCTTTCGAACCAATGCTCTGATTCGACTGAAATTTTCACCAATCATTCCTCTTCACAATCCAGAATAACGTTCCAAAAATAAAAAGTCTTACTTTCGAAACAACTGAGATACAGGGTGTTCTTCGTCAAATGACAGGTATAGTATCTTTCGAACCAATGCTCTGATTCGACTGAAATTTTCACCAGTCATTCCTTTTCACAATCCAGAATAACGTTTCAAAAATAAAAAGTCTAACATTCGAAACAACTGAGATACAGGGTGTTCCTTGTCAAATGACAGGTATAGTATCTTTCGAACCAATGCTCTGATTCGACTGAAATTTTCACCAATCATTCCTCTTCACAATCCAGAATAACGTTTCAAAAATAAAAAGTCTAACATTCGAAACAACTGAGATACAGGGTGTTCTTCGTCAAATGACAGGTATAGTATCTTTCGAACCAATGCTCTGATTCGACTGAAATTTTCACCAATCATTCCTCTTCACAATCCAGAATAACGTTTTTAAAATGAAAAGTCTAACATTCGAAACAACTGAGATACAGGGTGTTCTTCGTCAAATGACAGGTATATTATCTTTCGAACCAATGCTCTGATTCGACTGAAATTTTCACGAATCATTCCTCTTCTCAATCCAGAATAACGTTCCAAAAATAAAAAGTCTAACTTTCGAAACAACTGAGATACAGGGTGTTCTTCGTCAAATGACAGGTATAGTATCTTTCGAACCAATGCTCTGATTCGACTGAAATTTTCACCAATCATTCCTCTTCACAATCCAGAATAACGATTCAAAAATAAAAAGTCTAACATTCGAAACAACTGAGATACAGGGTGTTCTTCGTCAAATGACAGGTATAGTATCTTTCGAACCAATGCTCTGATTCGACTGGAATTTTCACCAATCATTCCTCTTCACAATCCAGAAAAACGTTTCAAAAATAAAAAGTCTAACTTTCGAAACAACTGAGATACAGGGTGTTCTTCGTCAAATGACAGGTATAGTATCTTTCGAACCAATGCTCTGATTCGACTGAAATTTTCACTAATCATTCCTCTTCACAATCCAGAGTAACATTTCAAAAATAAAAATTCTAACATTCGAAACAACTGAGATACAGGGTGTTCTTCGTCAAATGACAGGTATAGTATCTTTCGAACCAATGCACTGATTCGACTGAAATTTTCACCAATCATTTCTCTTCACAATCCAGAATAACGTTCCAAAAATAAAAAGTCTAACTTCCGAAACAACTGAGATACAGGGTGTTCTTCGTCAAATGACAGGTATGGTATCTTTCGAACCAATGCTCTGATTCGACTGAAATTTTCACCAATCATTCCTCTTCACAATCCAGAATAACGTTCCAAAAATAAAAAGTCTAACATTCGAAACAACTGAGATACAGGGTGTTCTTCGTCAAATGACAGGTATAGTATCTTTCGAACCAATGCTCTGATTCGACTGAAATTTTCACCAATCATTCCTCTTCACAATCCAGAATAACGATTCAAAAATAAAAAGTCTAACATTCGAAACAACTGAGATACAGGGTGTTCTTCGTCAAATGACAGGTATAGTATCTTTCGAACCAATGCTCTGATTCGACTGGAATTTTCACCAATCATTCCTCTTCACAATCCAGAAAAACGTTTCAAAAATAAAAAGTCTTACTTTCGAAACAACTGAGATACAGGGTGTTCTTCGTTAAATGACAGGTATAGTATCTTTCGAACCAATGCTCTGATTCGACTGAAATTTTCACCTATCATTCCTCTTCACAATCCAGAATAATGTTTCAAAAATAAAAAGTCTAACATTCGAAACAACTGAGATACAGGGTGTTCTTCGTCAAATGACAGGTATAGTATCTTTCGAACCAATGCTCTGATTCGACTGAAATTTTCACCAATCATTCCTCTTCACAATCCAGAATAACGTTCCAAAAATAAAAAGTCTAGCATTCGAAACAACTGAGATACAGGGTGTTCTTCGTCAAATGACAGGTATAGTATCTTTCGAACCAATCATCTGATTCGACTGAAATTTTCACCTATCATTCCTCTTCACAATCCAGAATAACGTTTCAAAAATAAAAAGTCTAACATTCGAAACAACTGAGATACAGGGTGTTCTTCGTCAAATGACAGGTATAGTATCTTTCGAACCAATGCTCTGATTCGACTGAAATTTTCACCAATCATTCCTCTTCACAATCCAGAATAACGTTTCAAAAGTAAAAAGTCTAACATTCGAAACAACTGAGATACAGGGTGTTCTTCGTCAAATGACAGGTATAGTATCTTTCGAACCAATGCTCTGATTCGACTGAAATTTTCACCAATCATTCCTCTTCACAATCCAGAATAACGTTCCAAAAATAAAAAATCTAACTTTCGAAAAAACTGGGATATAGGGTGTTCTTCGTCAAATGACAGGTATAGTATCTTTCGAACCAATGCTCTGATTCGACTGAAATTTTCACCAATCATTCCTCTTCACAATCCAGAATAACGTTCCAAAAATAAAAAGTCTAACTTTCGAAACAACTGAGATACAGGGTGTTCTTCGTCAAATGACAGGTATAGTATCTTTCGAACCAATGCTCTGATTCGACTGAAATTTTCACCAATCATTCCTCTTCACAATCCAGAATAACGTTCCAAAAATAAAAAGTCTTACTTTCGAAACAACTGAGATACAGGGTGTTCTTCGTCAAATGACAGGTATAGTATCTTTCGAACCAATGCTCTGATTCGACTGAAATTTTCACCAGTCATTCCTCTTCACAATCCAGAATAACGTTTCAAAAATAAAAAGTCTAACATTCGAAACAACTGAGATACAGGGTGTTCCTTGTCAAATGACAGGTATAGTATCTTTCGAACCAATGCTCTGATTCGACTGAAATTTTCACCAATCATTCCTCTTCACAATCCAGAATAACGTTTCAAAAATAAAAAGTCTAACATTCGAAACAACTGAGATACAGGGTGTTCTTCGTCAAATGACAGGTATAGTATCTTTCGAACCAATGCTCTGATTCGACTGAAATTTTCACCAATCATTCCTCTTCACAATCCAGAATAACGTTTTTAAAATGAAAAGTCTAACATTCGAAACAACTGAGATACAGGGTGTTCTTCGTCAAATGACAGGTATATTATCTTTCGAACCAATGCTCTGATTCGACTGAAATTTTCACGAATCATTCCTCTTCTCAATCCAGAATAACGTTCCAAAAATAAAAAGTCTAACTTTCGAAACAACTGAGATACAGGGTGTTCTTCGTCAAATGACAGGTATAGTATCTTTCGAACCAATGCTCTGATTCGACTGAAATTTTCACCAATCATTCCTCTTCACAATCCAGAATAACGTTCCAAAAATAAAAAGTATAACTTTCGAAACAAATGAGATACAGGGTGTTCTTCGTCAAATGACAGGTATAGTATCTTTCGAACCAATGCTCTGATTCGACTGAAATTTTCACCAATCATTCCTCTTCACAATCCAGAATAACGATTCAAAAATAAAAAGTCTAACATTCGAAACAACTGAGATACAGGGTGTTCTTCGTCAAATGACAGGTATAGTATCTTTCGAACCAATGCTCTGATTCGACTGGAATTTTCACCAATCATTCCTCTTCACAATCCAGAAAAACGTTTCAAAAATAAAAAGTCTAACTTTCGAAACAACTGAGATACAGGGTGTTCTTCGTCAAATGACAGGTATAGTATCTTTCGAACCAATGCTCTGATTCGACTGAAATTTTCACTAATCATTCCTCTTCACAATCCAGAGTAACATTTCAAAAATAAAAATTCTAACATTCGAAACAACTGAGATACAGGGTGTTCTTCGTCAAATGACAGGTATAGTATCTTTCGAACCAATGCACTGATTCGACTGAAATTTTCTCCAATCATTTCTCTTCACAATCCAGAATAACGTTCCAAAAATAAAAAGTCTAACTTCCGAAACAACTGAGATACAGGGTGTTCTTCGTCAAATGACAGGTATAGTATCTTTCGAACCAATGCTCTGATTCGACTGAAATTTTCACCAATCATTCCTCTTCACAATCCAGAATAACGTTCCAAAAATAAAAAGTCTAACATTCGAAACAACTGAGATACAGGGTGGTCTTCGTCAAATGACAGGTATAGTATCTTTCGAACCAATGCTCTGATTCGACTGAAATTTTCACCAATCATTCCTCCTCACAATCCAGAATAACGTTCCAAAAATAAAAAGTCTTACTTTCGAAACAACTGAGATACAGGGTGTTCATCGTCAAATGACAGGTATAGTATCTTTCGAACCAATGCTCTGATTCGACTGAAATTTTCACCAATCATTCCTCTTCACAATCCAGAATAACTTTCCAAAAATAAAAAGTCTTACTTCCGAAACAACTGAGATACAGGGTGTTCTTCGTCAAATGAGAGGTATAGTATCTTTCGAACCAATGCTCTGATTCGACTGAAATTTTCACCAATCATTTCTCTTCACAATCCAGAAAAACGTTTCAAAAATAAAAAGTCTAACTTTCGAAACAACTGAGATACAGGGTGTTCTTCGTCAAATGACAGGTATAGTATCTTTCGAACCAATGCTCTGATTCGACTGAAATTTTCACCAATCATTCCTCTTCACAATCCAGAATAACGTTTCAAAAATAAAAAGTCTAACTTTCGAAACAACTGAGATACAGGGTGTTCTTCGTCAAATGACAGGTATAGTACCTCTCGAACCAATGCTCTGATTCGACTGAAATTTTCACCAATCATTCCTCTTCACAATCCAGAATAACGTTCCAAAAATAAAAAGTCTAACTCTCGAAACAACTGAGATACAGGGTGTTCTTCGTCAAATGACAGGTATAGTATCTTTCGAACCAATGCTCTGATTCGACTGAAATTTTCACCAATCATTCCCCTTCACAATCCAGAATAACGTTCCAAAAATAAAAAGTCTAACTTTCGAAACAACTGAGATACAGAGTGTTCTTCGTCAAATGACAGGTATAGTATCTTTCGAACCAATGCTCTGATTCGACTGAAATTTTCACCAATCATTCCTCTTCACAATCCAGAATAACGTTCCAAAAATGAAAAGTCTACCTTTCGAAACAACTGAGATACAGGGTGTTCTTCGTCAAATGAGAGGTATAGTATCTTTCGAACCAATGCTCTGATTCGACTGAAATTTTCACCAATCATTCCTCTTCACAATCCAGAATAACGTTCCAAAAATAAAAAGTCTAACTTTCGAAACAACTGAGATACAGGGTGTTCTTCGTCAAATGACAGGTATAGTATCTTTCGAACCAATGCTCTGATTCGACTGAAATTTTCACCAATCATTCCTCTTCACAATCCAGAATAACGATCCAAAAATAAAAAGTCTAACATTCGAAACAACTGAGATACAGGGTGTTCTTCGTCAAATGACAGGTATAGTATCTTTCGAACCAATGCTCTGATTCGACTGGAATTTTCACCAATCATTCCTCTTCACAATCCAGAAAAACGTTCAAAAAATAAAAAGTCTTACTTTCGAAACAACTGAGATACAGGGTGTTCTTCGTTAAATGACAGGTATAGTATCTTTCGAACCAATGCTCTGATTCGACTGAAATTTTCACCTATCATTCCTCTTCACAATCCAGAATAACGTTTCAAAAATAAAAAGTCTAACATTCGAAACAACTGAGATACAGGGTGTTCTTCGTCAAATGACAGGTATAGTATCTTTCGAACCAATGCTCTGATTCGACTGAAATTTTCACCAATCATTCCTCTTCACAATCCAGAATAACGTTCCAAAAATAAAAAGTCTAGCATTCGAAACAACTGAGATACAGGGTGTTCTTCGTCAAATGACAGGTATAGTATCTTTCGAACCAATCATCTGATTCGACTGAAATTTTCACCTATCATTCCTCTTCACAATCCAGAATAACGTTTCAAAAATAAAAAGTCTAACATTCGAAACAATTGAGATACAGGGTGTTCTTCGTCAAATGACAGGTATAGTATCTTTCGAACCAATGCTCTGATTCGACTGAAATTTTCACCAATCATTCCTCTTCACAATCCAGAATAACGTTTCAAAAGTAAAAAGTCTAACATTCGAAACAACTGAGATACAGGGTGTTCTTCGTCAAATGACAGGTATAGTATCTTTCGAACCAATGCTCTGATTCGACTGAAATTTTCACCAATCATTCCTCTTCACAATCCAGAATAACGTTCCAAAAATAAAAAATCTAACTTTCGAAAAAACTGGGATATAGGGTGTTCTTCGTCAAATGACAGGTATAGTATCTTTCGAACCAATGCTCTGATTCGACTGAAATTTTCACCAATCATTCCTCTTCACAATCCAGAATAACGTTCCAAAAACAAAAAGTCTAACTTTCGAAACAACTGAGATACAGGGTGTTCTTCGTCAAATGACAGGTATAGTATCTTTCGAACCAATGCTCTGATTCGACTGAAATTTTCACCAATCATTCCTCTTCACAATCCAGAATAACGTTCCAAAAATAAAAAGTCTTACTTTCGAAACAACTGAGATACAGGGTGTTCTTCGTCAAATGACAGGTATAGTATCTTTCGAACCAATGCTCTGATTCGACTGAAATTTTCACCAGTCATTCCTCTTCACAATCCAGAATAACGTTTCAAAAATAAAAAGTCTAACATTCGAAACAACTGAGATACAGGGTGTTCCTTGTCAAATGACAGGTATAGTATCTTTCGAACCAATGCTCTGATTCGACTGAAATTTTCACCAATCATTCCTCTTCACAATCCAGAATAACGTTTCAAAAATAAAAAGTCTAACATTCGAAACAACTGAGATACAGGGTGTTCTTCGTCAAATGACAGGTATAGTATCTTTCGAACCAATGCTCTGATTCGACTGAAATTTTCACCAATCATTCCTCTTCACAATCCAGAATAACGTTTTTAAAATGAAAAGTCTAACATTCGAAACAACTGAGATACAGGGTGTTCTTCGTCAAATGACAGGTATATTATCTTTCGAACCAATGCTCTGATTCGACTGAAATTTTCACGAATCATTCCTCTTCTCAATCCAGAATAACGTTCCAAAAATAAAAAGTCTAACTTTCGAAACAACTGAGATACAGGGTGTTCTTCGTCAAATGACAGGTATAGTATCTTTCGAACCAATGCTCTGATTCGACTGAAATTTTCACCAATCATTCCTCTTCACAATCCAGAATAACGTTCCAAAAATAAAAAGTATAACTTTCGAAACAACTGAGATACAGGGTGTTCTTCGTCAAATGACAGGTATAGTATCTTTCGAACCAATGCTCTGATTCGACTGAAATTTTCACCAATCATTCCTCTTCACAATCCAGAATAACGTTCCAAAAATAAAAAGTCTAGCATTCGAAACAACTGAGATACAGGGTGTTCTTCGTCAAATGACAGGTATAGTATCTTTCGAACCAATCATCTGATTCGACTGAAATTTTCACCTATCATTCCTCTTCACAATCCAGAATAACGTTTCAAAAATAAAAAGTCTAACATTCGAAACAATTGAGATACAGGGTGTTCTTCGTCAAATGACAGGTATAGTATCTTTCGAACCAATGCTCTGATTCGACTGAAATTTTCACCAATCATTCCTCTTCACAATCCAGAATAACGTTTCAAAAGTAAAAAGTCTAACATTCGAAACAACTGAGATACAGGGTGTTCTTCGTCAAATGACAGGTATAGTATCTTTCGAACCAATGCTCTGATTCGACTGAAATTTTCACCAATCATTCCTCTTCACAATCCAGAATAACGTTCCAAAAATAAAAAATCTAACTTTCGAAAAAACTGGGATATAGGGTGTTCTTCGTCAAATGACAGGTATAGTATCTTTCGAACCAATGCTCTGATTCGACTGAAATTTTCACCAATCATTCCTCTTCACAATCCAGAATAACGTTCCAAAAACAAAAAGTCTAACTTTCGAAACAACTGAGATACAGGGTGTTCTTCGTCAAATGACAGGTATAGTATCTTTCGAACCAATGCTCTGATTCGACTGAAATTTTCACCAATCATTCCTCTTCACAATCCAGAATAACGTTCCAAAAATAAAAAGTCTTACTTTCGAAACAACTGAGATACAGGGTGTTCTTCGTCAAATGACAGGTATAGTATCTTTCGAACCAATGCTCTGATTCGACTGAAATTTTCACCAGTCATTCCTCTTCACAATCCAGAATAACGTTTCAAAAATAAAAAGTCTAACATTCGAAACAACTGAGATACAGGGTGTTCCTTGTCAAATGACAGGTATAGTATCTTTCGAACCAATGCTCTGATTCGACTGAAATTTTCACCAATCATTCCTCTTCACAATCCAGAATAACGTTTCAAAAATAAAAAGTCTAACATTCGAAACAACTGAGATACAGGGTGTTCTTCGTCAAATGACAGGTATAGTATCTTTCGAACCAATGCTCTGATTCGACTGAAATTTTCACCAATCATTCCTCTTCACAATCCAGAATAACGTTTTTAAAATGAAAAGTCTAACATTCGAAACAACTGAGATACAGGGTGTTCTTCGTCAAATGACAGGTATATTATCTTTCGAACCAATGCTCTGATTCGACTGAAATTTTCACGAATCATTCCTCTTCTCAATCCAGAATAACGTTCCAAAAATAAAAAGTCTAACTTTCGAAACAACTGAGATACAGGGTGTTCTTCGTCAAATGACAGGTATAGTATCTTTCGAACCAATGCTCTGATTCGACTGAAATTTTCACCAATCATTCCTCTTCACAATCCAGAATAACGTTCCAAAAATAAAAAGTATAACTTTCGAAACAACTGAGATACAGGGTGTTCTTCGTCAAATGACAGGTATAGTATCTTTCGAACCAATGCTCTGATTCGACTGAAATTTTCACCAATCATTCCTCTTCACAATCCAGAATAACGATTCAAAAATAAAAAGTCTAACATTCGAAACAACTGAGATACAGGGTGTTCTTCGTCAAATGACAGGTATAGTATCTTTCGAACCAATGCTCTGATTCGACTGGAATTTTCACCAATCATTCCTCTTCACAATCCAGAAAAACGTTTCAAAAATAAAAAGTCTAACTTTCGAAACAACTGAGATACAGGGTGTTCTTCGTCAAATGACAGGTATAGTATCTTTCGAACCAATGCTCTGATTCGACTGAAATTTTCACTAATCATTCCTCTTCACAATCCAGAGTAACATTTCAAAAATAAAAATTCTAACATTCGAAACAACTGAGATACAGGGTGTTCTTCGTCAAATGACAGGTATAGTATCTTTCGAACCAATGCACTGATTCGACTGAAATTTTCACCAATCATTTCTCTTCACAATCCAGAATAACGTTCCAAAAATAAAAAGTCTAACTTCCGAAACAACTGAGATACAGGGTGTTCTTCGTCAAATGACAGGTATGGTATCTTTCGAACCAATGCTCTGATTCGACTGAAATTTTCACCAATCATTCCTCTTCACAATCCAGAATAACGTTCCAAAAATAAAAAGTCTAACATTCGAAACAACTGAGATACAGGGTGGTCTTCGTCAAATGACAGGTATAGTATCTTTCGAACCAATGCTCTGATTCGACTGAAATTTTCACCAATCATTCCTCCTCACAATCCAGAATAACGTTCCAAAAATAAAAAGTCTTACTTTCGAAACAACTGAGATACAGGGTGTTCATCGTCAAATGACAGGTATAGTATCTTTCGAACCAATGCTCTGATTCGACTGAAATTTTCACCAATCATTCCTCTTCACAATCCAGAATAACTTTCCAAAAATAAAAAGTCTTACTTCCGAAACAACTGAGATACAGGGTGTTCTTCGTCAAATGAGAGGTATAGTATCTTTCGAACCAATGCTCTGATTCGACTGAAATTTTCACCAATCATTTCTCTTCACAATCCAGAAAAACGTTTCAAAAATAAAAAGTCTAACTTTCGAAACAACTGAGATACAGGGTGTTCTTCGTCAAATGACAGGTATAGTATCTTTCGAACCAATGCTCTGATTCGACTGAAATTTTCACCAATCATTCCTCTTCACAATCCAGAATAACGTTTCAAAAATAAAAAGTCTAACTTTCGAAACAACTGAGATACAGGGTGTTCTTCGTCAAATGACAGGTATAGTACCTCTCGAACCAATGCTGAAATTTTCACCAATCATTCCTCTTCACAATCCAGAATAACGATTCAAAAATAAAAAGTCTAACATTCGAAACAACTGAGATACAGGGTGTTTTTCGTCAAATGACAGGTATAGTATCTTTCGAACCAATGCTCTGATTCGACTGGAATTTTCACCAATCATTCCTCTTCACAATCCAGAAAAACGTTCCAAAAATAAAAAGTCTAACTTTCGAAACAACTGAGATACAGGGTGTTCTTCGTCAAATGACAGGTATAGTATCTTTCGAACCAATGCTCTGATTCGACTGAAATTTTCACCAATCATTCCTCTTCACAATCCAGAATAACGTTTCAAAAATAAAAATTCTAACATTCGAAACAACTGAGATACAGGGTGTTCTTCGTCAAATGACAGGTATAGTATCTTTCGAACCAATGCTCTGATTCGACTGAAATTTTCACCAATCATTTCTCTTCACAATCCAGAATAACGTTCCAAAAATAAGAAGTCTAACTTTCGAAACAACTGAGATACAGGGTGTTCTTCGTCAAATGACAGGTAAAGTATCTTTCGAACCAATGCTCTGATTCGACTGAAATTTTCACCAATCATTCCTCTTCACAATCCAGAATAACGTTCCAAAAATAAAAAGTCTAACATTCGAAACAACTGAGATACAGGGTGGTCTTCGTCAAATGACAGGTATAGTATCTTTCGAACCAATGCTCTGATTCGACTGAAATTTTCACCAATCATTCCTCTTCACAATCCAGAATAACGTTCCAAAAATAAAAAATCTAACTTTCGAAAAAACTGAGATACAGGGTGTTCTTCGTCAAATGACAGGTATAGTATCTTTCGAACCAATGCTCTGATTCGACTGAAATTTTCACCAATCATTCCTCTTCACAATCCAGAATAACGTTCCAGAAATAAAAAGTCTAACTTTCGAAACAACTGAGATACAGGGTGTTCTTCGTCAAAGGACAGGTATAGTATCTTTCGAACCAATGCTCTGATTCGACTGAAATTTTCACCAATCATTCCTCTTCACAATCCAGAATAAAGTTTCAAAAATAAAAAGTCTAACATTCGAAACAACTGAGATACAGGGTGTTCTTTGTCAAATGACAGGTATAGTATCTTTCGAACCAATGCTCTGATTCGACTGAAATTTTCACCAATCATTCCTCTTCACAATCCAGAATAACGTTCCAAAAATAAAAAGTCTTACTTTCGAAACAACTGAGATACAGGGTATTCTTCGTCAAATGACAGGTATAGTATCTTTCGAACCAATGCTCTGATTAGACTGAAATTTTCACCAATCATTCCTCCTCACAATACAGAATTACGTTTCAAAAATAAAAAGTCTAACATTCGAAACAACTGAGATACAGGGTGTTCTTCGTCAAATGACAGGTATAGTATCTTTCGAACCAATGCTCTGATTCGACTGAAATTTTCACCAGTAATTCCTCTTCACAATCCAGAATAACGTTTCAAAAATAAAAAGTCTAACTTTCGAAACAACTGAGATACAGGGTGTTCTTCGTCAAATGACAGGTATAGTATCTTTCGAACCAATTCTCTGATTCGACTGAAATTTTCACCAATCATTCCTCTTCACAATCCAGAATAAAGTTTCAAAAATAAAAAGTTTAACATTCGAAACAACTGAGATACAGGGTGTTCTTCGTCAAATGACAGGTATAGTATCTTTCGAACCAATACTCTGATTCAACTGAAATTTTCACCAATCATTCCTCTTCACAATCCAGAATAACGTTCCAAAAATAAAAAGTCTTACTTTCGAAACAACTGAGATACAGGGTGTTCTTCGTCAAAGGACAGGTATAGTATCTTTCGAACCAATGCTCTGATTCGACTGAAATTTTCACCAGTCATTCCTCTTCACAATCCAGAATAACGTTTCAAAAATAAAAAGTCTAACATTCGAAACAACTGAGATACAGGGTGTTCCTTGTCAAATGACAGGTATAGTATCTTTCGAACCAATGCTCTGATTCGACTGAAATTTTCACCAATCATTCCTCTTCACAATCCAGAATAACGTTTCAAAAATAAAAAGTCTAACATTCGAAACAACTGAGATACAGGGTGTTCTTCGTCAAATGACAGGTATAGTATCTTTCGAACCAATGCTCTGATTCGACTGAAATTTTCACCAATCATTCCTCTTCACAATCCAGAATAACGTTTTTAAAATGAAAAGTCTAACATTCGAAACAACTGAGATACAGGGTGTTCTTCGTCAAATGACAGGTATATTATCTTTCGAACCAATGCTCTGATTCGACTGAAATTTTCACGAATCATTCCTCTTCTCAATCCAGAATAACGTTCCAAAAATAAAAAGTCTAACTTTCGAAACAACTGAGATACAGGGTGTTCTTCGTCAAATGACAGGTATAGTATCTTTCGAACCAATGCTCTGATTCGACTGAAATTTTCACCAATCATTCCTCTTCACAATCCAGAATAACGTTCCAAAAATAAAAAGTATAACTTTCGAAACAACTGAGATACAGGGTGTTCTTCGTCAAATGACAGGTATAGTATCTTTCGAACCAATGCTCTGATTCGACTGAAATTTTCACCAATCATTCCTCTTCACAATCCAGAATAACGATTCAAAAATAAAAAGTCTAACATTCGAAACAACTGAGATACAGGGTGTTCTTCGTCAAATGACAGGTATAGTATCTTTCGAACCAATGCTCTGATTCGACTGGAATTTTCACCAATCATTCCTCTTCACAATCCAGAAAAACGTTTCAAAAATAAAAAGTCTAACTTTCGAAACAACTGAGATACAGGGTGTTCTTCGTCAAATGACAGGTATAGTATCTTTCGAACCAATGCTCTGATTCGACTGAAATTTTCACTAATCATTCCTCTTCACAATCCAGAGTAACATTTCAAAAATAAAAATTCTAACATTCGAAACAACTGAGATACAGGGTGTTCTTCGTCAAATGACAGGTATAGTATCTTTCGAACCAATGCACTGATTCGACTGAAATTTTCACCAATCATTTCTCTTCACAATCCAGAATAACGTTCCAAAAATAAAAAGTCTAACTTCCGAAACAACTGAGATACAGGGTGTTCTTCGTCAAATGACAGGTATAGTATCTTTCGAACCAATGCTCTGATTCGACTGAAATTTTCACTAATCATTCCTCTTCACAATCCAGAATAACGTTCCAAAAATAAAAAGTCTAACATTCGAAACAACTGAGATACAGGGTGGTCTTCGTCAAATGACAGGTATAGTATCTTTCGAACCAATGCTCTGATTCGACTGAAATTTTCACCAATCATTCCTCCTCACAATCCAGAATAACGTTCCAAAAATAAAAAGTCTTACTTTCGAAACAACTGAGATACAGGGTGTTCATCGTCAAATGACAGGTATAGTATCTTTCGAACCAATGCTCTGATTCGACTGAAATTTTCACCAATCATTCCTCTTCACAATCCAGAATAACTTTCCAAAAATAAAAAGTCTTACTTCCGAAACAACTGAGATACAGGGTGTTCTTCGTCAAATGAGAGGTATAGTATCTTTCGAACCAATGCTCTGATTCGACTGAAATTTTCACCAATCATTTCTCTTCACAATCCAGAAAAACGTTTCAAAAATAAAAAGTCTAACTTTCGAAACAACTGAGATACAGGGTGTTCTTCGTCAAATGACAGGTATAGTATCTTTCGAACCAATGCTCTGATTCGACTGAAATTTTCACCAATCATTCCTCTTCACAATCCAGAACAACGTTTCAAAAATAAAAAGTCTAACTTTCGAAACAACTGAGATACAGGGTGTTCTTCGTCAAATGACAGGTATAGTACCTCTCGAACCAATGCTGAAATTTTCACCAATCATTCCTCTTCACAATCCAGAATAACGATTCAAAAATAAAAAGTCTAACATTCGAAACAACTGAGATACAGGGTGTTTTTCGTCAAATGACAGGTATAGTATCTTTCGAACCAATGCTCTGATTCGACTGGAATTTTCACCAATCATTCCTCTTCACAATCCAGAAAAACGTTCCAAAAATAAAAAGTCTAACTTTCGAAACAACTGAGATACAGGGTGTTCTTCGTCAAATGACAGGTATAGTATCTTTCGAACCAATGCTCTGATTCGACTGAAATTTTCACCAATCATTCCTCTTCACAATCCAGAATAAAGTTTCAAAAATAAAAATTCTAACATTCGAAAGAACTGAGATACAGGGTGTTCTTCGTCAAATGACAGGTATAGTATCTTTCGAACCAATGCTCTGATTCGACTGAAATTTTCACCAATCATTTCTCTTCACAATCCAGAATAACGTTCCAAAAATAAGAAGTCTAACTTTCGAAACAACTGAGATACAGGGTGTTCTTCGTCAAATGACAGGTATAGTATCTTTCGAACCAATGCTCTGATTCGACTGAAATTTTCACCAATCATTCCTCTTCACAATCCAGAATAACGTTCCAAAAATAAAAAGTCTAACATTCGAAACAACTGAGATACAGGGTGGTCTTCGTCAAATGACAGGTATAGTATCTTTCGAACCAATGCTCTGATTCGACTGAAATTTTCACCAATCATTCCTCTTCACAATCCAGAATAACGTTCCAAAAATAAAAAATCTAACTTTCGAAAAAACTGAGATACAGGGTGTTCTTCGTCAAATGACAGGTATAGTATCTTTCGAACCAATGCTCTGATTCGACTGAAATTTTCACCAATCATTCCTCTTCACAATCCAGAATAACGTTCCAAAAATAAAAAGTCTAACTTTCGAAACAACTGAGATACAGGGTGTTCTTCGTCAAAGGACAGGTATAGTATCTTTCGAACCAATGCTCTGATTCGACTGAAATTTTCACCAATCATTCCTCTTCACAATCCAGAATAAAGTTTCAAAAATAAAAAGTCTAACATTCGAAACAACTGAGATACAGGGTGTTCTTTGTCAAATGACAGGTATAGTTACTTTCGAACCAATGCTCTGATTCGACTGAAATTTTCACCAATCATTCCTCTTCACAATCCAGAATAACGTTCCAAAAATAAAAAGTCTTACTTTCGAAACAACTGAGATACAGGGTATTCTTCGTCAAATGACAGGTATAGTATCTTTCGAACCAATGCTCTGATTAGACTGAAATTTTCACCAATCATTCCTCTTCACAATACAGAATTACGTTTCAAAAATAAAAAGTCTAACATTCGAAACAACTGAGATACAGGGTGTTCTTCGTCAAATGACAGGTATAGTATCTTTCGAACCAATGCTCTGATTCGACTGAAATTTTCACCAGTAATTCCTCTTCACAATCCAGAATAACGTTTCAAAAATAAAAAGTCTAACTTTCGAAACAACTGAGATACAGGGTGTTCTTCGTCAAATGACAGGTATAGTATCTTTCGAACCAATTCTCTGATTCGACTGAAATTTTCACCAATCATTCCTCTTCACAATCCAGAATAAAGTTTCAAAAATAAAAAGTTTAACATTCGAAACAACTGAGATACAGGGTGTTCTTCGTCAAATGACAGGTATAGTATCTTTCGAACCAATACTCTGATTCAACTGAAATTTTCACCAATCATTCCTCTTCACAATCCAGAATAACGTTCCAAAAATAAAAAGTCTAACTTTCGAAACAACTGAGATACAGGGTGTTCTTCGTCAAATGACAGGTATAGTATCTTTCGAACCAATGCTCTGATTCGACTGAAACTTTCACCAATCATTCCTCTTCACAATCCAGAATAACGTTTCAAAAATAAAAAGTCTAACTTTCGAAACAACTGAGATACAGGGTGTTCTTCGTCAAATGACAGGTATAGTACCTTTCGAACCAATGTTCTGATTCGACTGAAATTTTCACCAATCATTCCTCTTCACAATCCAGAATAACGTTCCAAAAATAAAAAGTCTAACTTTCGAAACAACTGAGATACAGGGTGTTCTTCGTCAAATGACAGGTATAGTATCTTTCGAACCAATGCTCTGATTCGACTGAAATTTTCACCAATCATTCCTCTTCACAATCCAGAATAACGTTCCAAAAATAAAAAGTCTTACTTTCGAAACAACTGAGATACAGGGTGTTCTTCGTCAAATGACAGGTATAGTATCTTTCGAACCAATGCTCTGATTCGACTGAAATTTTCACCAATCATTCCTCTTCACAATCCAGAATAACGTTCCAAAAATAAAAAGTCTTACTTTCGAAACAACTGAGATACAGGGTGTTCTTCGTCTAATGACAGGTATAGTATCTTTCGAACCAATGCTCTGATTCGACTGAAATTTTCACCAATCATTCCTCTTCACAATCCAGAATAACGTTCCAAAAATAAAAAGTCTAACTTTCGAAACAACTGAGATACAGGGTGTTCTTCGTCAAATGACAGGTATAGTATCTTTCGAACCAATGCTCTGATTCGACTGAAATTTTCACCAATCATTCCTTTTCACAATCCAGAATAACGTTCCAAAAATAAAAAGTCTTACTTTCGAAACAACTGAGATACAGGGTGTTCTTCGTCAAATGACAGGTATAGTATCTTTCGAACCAATGCTCTGATTCGACTGAAATTTTCACCAATCATTCCTCTTCACAATCCAGAATAACGATTCAAAAATAAAGAGTCTAACATTCGAAACAACTGAGATACAGGGTGTTCTTCGTCAAATGACAGGTATAGTATCTTTCGAACCAATGCTCTGATTCGACTGAAATTTTTACCAATCATTCCTATTCACAATCCAGAATAACGTTCCAAAACTAAAAAGTCTAACTTTCGAAACAACTGAGATACAGGGTGTTCTTCGTCAAATGACAGGTATAGTATCTTTCGAACCAATGCTCTGATTCGACTGAAATTTTCACCAATCATTCCTCTTCACAATCCAGAATAACGTTCCAAAAATAAAAAGTCTTACTTTCGAAACAACCGAGATACAGGGTGTTATTCGTCAAATGACAGGTATAGTTTCTTTCGAACCAATGCTGTGATTCGACTGAAGTTTTCACCAATCCTTCCTCTTCACAATCCAGAATAACGTTTCAAAAATAAAAAGTCTAACATTCGAAAAAACTGAGATACAGGGTGTTCTTCGTCAAATGACAGGTATAGTATCTTTCGAACCAATGCTCTGATTCGACTGAAATTTTCACCAATCATTCCTCTTCACAATCCAGAATAACGTTCCAAAAATAAAAAGTCTAACTTTCGAAACAACTGAGATACAGGGTGTTCTTCGTCAAATGACAGGTATAGTATCTTTCGAACCAATGCTCTGATTCGACTGAAATTTTCACCAATCATTCCTCTTCACAATCCAGAATAACGTTTCAAAAATAAAAAGTCTACATTTCGAAACAACTGAGATACAGGGTGTTCTTCTTCAAATGACAGGTATAGTACCTTTCGAACCAATGTTCTGATTCGACTGAAATTTTCACCAATCATTCCTCTTCACAATCCAGAATAACGTTCCAAAAATAAAAAGTCCAACTTTCGAAACAACTGAGATACAGGGTGTTCTTCGTCAAATGACAGGTATAGTATCTTTCGAACCAATGCTCTGATTCGACTGAAATTTTCACCAATCATTCCTCTTCACAATCCAGAATAACGTTCCAAAAATAAAAAGTCTTACTTTCGAAACAACTGAGATACAGGGTGTTCTTCGTCAAATGAGAGGTATAGTATCTTTCGAACCAATGCTCTGATTCGACTGAAATTTTCACCAATCATTCCTCTTCACAATCCAGAATAACGTTCCAAAAATAAAAAGTCTAACTTTCGAAACAACTGAGATACAGGGTGTTCTTCGTCAAATGACAGGTATAGTATCTTTCGAACCAATGCTCTGATTCGACTGAAATTTTCACCAATCATTCCTCTTCACAATCCAGAAAAACCTTCCAAAAATAAAGAGTCTTACTTTCGAAACAACTGAGATACAGGGTGTTCTTCGTCAAATGAGAGGTATAGTATCTTTCGAACCAATGCTCTGATTCGACTGAAATTTTCACCAATCATTCCTCTTCACAATCCAGAAAAAAGTTTCAAAAATAAAAAGTCCAACTTTCGAAACAACTGAGATACGGGGTGTTCTTCGTCAAATGACAAGTATAGTATCTTTCGAACCAATGCTCTGATTCGACTGAAATTTTCACCAATCATTCCTCTTCACAATCCAGAATAACGTTTCAAAAATAAAAAGTCTAACTTTCGAAACAACTGAGATACAGGGTGTTCTTCGTCAAATGACAGGTATAGTACCTTTCGAACCAATGCTCTGATTCGACTGAAATTTTCACCAATCATTCCTCTTCACAATCCAGAAAAAAGTTTCAAAAATAAAAAGTCTAACTTTCGAAACAACTGAGATACAGGGTGTTCTTCGTCAAATGACAGGTATAGTATCTTTCGAACCAATGCTCTGATTCGACTGAAATTTTCACCAATCATTCCTCTTCACAATCCAGAATAACGTTCCAAAAATAAAAAGTCTAACTCTCGAAACAACTGAGATACAGGGTGTTCTTCGTCAAATGACAGGTATAGTATCTTTCGAACCAATGCTCTGATTCGACTGAAATTTTCACCAATCATTCCTCTTCACAATCCAGAATAACGTTCCAAAAATAAAAAGTCTAACTTTCGAAACAACTGAGATACAGGGTGTTCTTCGTCAAATGACAGGTATAGTGTCTTTCGAACCAATGCTCTGATACGACTGAAATTTTCACCAATCATTCCCCTTCACAATCCAGAATAACGTTCCAAAAATGAAAAGTCTAACTTTCGAAACAACTGAGATACAGGGTGTTCTTCGTCAAATGAGAGGTATAGTATCTTTCGAACCAATGCTCTGATTCGACTGAAATATTCACCAATCATTCCTCTTCACAATCCAGAATAACGCTCCAAAAATAAAAAGTCTAACTTTCGAAACAACTGAGATACAGGGTGTTCTTCGTCAAATGACAGGTATAGTATCTTTCGAACCAATGCTCTGATTCGACTGAAATTTTCAACAATCATTCCTCTTCACAATCCAGAATAACGTTCCAAAAATAAAAAGTCTAACTTTCGAAACAACTGAGATACAGGGTGTTCTTCGTCAAATGACAGGTATAGTATCTTTCGAACCAATGCTCTGATTCGACTGAAATTTTCACCAATCATTCCTCTTCACAATCCAGAATAACGTTCCAAACATAAAAAGTCTAACATTCGAAACAACTGAGATACAGGGTGGTCTTCGTCAAATGACAGGTATACTATCTTTCGAACCAATGCTCTGATTCGACTGAAATTTTCACCAATCATTCCTCTTCACAATCCAGAATAACGTTCCAAAAATAAAAAATCTAACTTTCGAAAAAACTGAGATACAGGGTGTTCTTCGTCAAATGACAGGTATAGTATCTTTCGAACCAATGCTCTGATTCGACTGAAATTTTCACCAATCATTCCTCTTCACAATCCAGAATAACGTTCCAAAAATAAAAAGTCTAACTTTCGAAACAACTGAGATACAGGGTGTTCTTCGTCAAAGGACAGGTATAGTATCTTTCGAACCAATGCTCTGATTCGACTGAAATTTTCACCAATCATTCCTCTTCACAATCCAGAATAAAGTTTCAAAAATAAAAAGTCTAACATTCGAAACAACTGAGATACAGGGTGTTCTTTGTCAAATGACAGGTATAGTATCTTTCGAACCAATGCTCTGATTCGACTGAAATTTTCACCAATCATTCCTCTTCACAATCCAGAATAACGTTCCAAAAATAAAAAGTCTTACTTTCGAAACAACTGAGATACAGGGTATTCTTCTTTAAATGACAGGTATAGTATCTTTCGAACCAATGCTCTGATTAGACTGAAATTTTCACCAATCATTCCTCTTCACAATACAGAATTACGTTTCAAAAATAAAAAGTCTAACATTCGAAACAACTGAGATACAGGGTGTTCTTCGTCAAATGACAGGTATAGTATCTTTCGAACCAATGCTCTGATTCGACTGAAATTTTCACCAATCATTCCTCTTCACAATCCAGAATAACGTTTCAAAAATAAAAAGTCTAACTTTCGAAACAACTGAGATACAGGGTGTTCTTCGTCAAATGACAGGTATAGTATCTTTCGAACCAATACTCTAATTCAACTGAAATTTTCACCAATCATTCCTCTTCACAATCCAGAATAACGTTCCAAAAATAAAAAGTCTAACTTTCGAAACAACTGAGATACAGGGTGTTCTTCGTCAAATGACAGGTATAGTATCTTTCGAACCAATACTCTAATTCAACTGAAATTTTCACCAATCATTCCTCTTCACAATCCAGAATAAAGTTTCAAAAATAAAAAGTTTAACATTCGAAACAACTGAGATACAGGGTGTTCTTCGTCAAATGACAGGTATAGTATCTTTCGAACCAATACTCTAATTCAACTGAAATTTTCACCAATCATTCCTCTTCACAATCCAGAATAACGTTCCAAAAATAAAAAGTCTAACTTTCGAAACAACTGAGATACAGGGTGTTCTTCGTCAAATGACAGGTATAGTATCTTTCGAACCAATGCTCTGATTCGACTGAAACTTTCACCAATCATTCCTCTTCACAATCCAGAATAACGTTTCAAAAATAAAAAGTCTAACTTTCGAAACAACTGAGATACAGGGTGTTCTTCGTCAAATGACAGGTATAGTACCTTTCGAACCAATGTTCTGATTCGACTGAAATTTTCACCAATCATTCCTCTTCACAATCCAGAATAACGTTCCAGAAATAAAAAGTCTAACTTTCGAAACAACTGAGATACAGGGTGTTCTTCGTCAAATGACAGGTATAGTATCTTTCGAACCAATGCTCTGATTCGACTGAAATTTTCACCAATCATTCCTCTTCACAATCCAGAATAACGTTCCAAAAATAAAAAGTCTTACTTTCGAAACAACTGAGATACAGGGTGTTCTTCGTCAAATGACAGGTATAGTATCTTTCGAACCAATGCTCTGATTCGACTGAAATTTTCACCAATCATTCCTCTTCACAATCCAGAATAACGTTCCAAAAATAAAAAGTCTTACTTTCGAAACAACTGAGATACAGGGTGTTCTTCGTCTAATGACAGGTATAGTATCTTTCGAACCAATGCTCTGATTCGACTGAAATTTTCACCAATCATTCCTCTTCACAATCCAGAATAACGTTCCAAAAATAAAAAGTCTAACTTTCGAAACAACTGAGATACAGGGTGTTCTTCGTCAAATGACAGGTATAGTATCTTTCGAACCAATGCTCTGATTCGACTGAAATTTTCACCAATCATTCCTTTTCACAATCCAGAATAACGCTCCAAAAATAAAAAGTCTTACTTTCGAAACAACTGAGATACAGGGTGTTCTTCGTCAAATGACAGGTATAGTATCTTTCGAACCAATGCTCTGATTCGACTGAAATTTTCACCAATCATTCCTCTTCACAATCCAGAATAACGATTCAAAAATAAAGAGTCTAACATTCGAAACAACTGAGATACAGGGTGTTCTTCGTCAAATGACAGGTATAGTATCTTTCGAACCAATGCTCTGATTCGACTGAAATTTTTACCAATCATTCCTATTCACAATCCAGAATAACGTTCCAAAACTAAAAAGTCTAACTCTCGAAACAACTGAGATACAGGGTGTTCTTCGTCAAATGACAGGTATAGTATCTTTCGAACCAATGCTCTGATTCGACTGAAATTTTCACCAATCATTCCTCTTCACAATCCAGAATAACGTTCCAAAAATAAAAAGTCTTACTTTCGAAACAACCGAGATACAGGGTGTTATTCGTCAAATGACAGGTATAGTTTCTTTCGAACCAATGCTCTGATTCGACTGAAGTTTTCACCAATCCTTCCTCTTCACAATCCAGAATAACGTTTCAAAAATAAAAAGTCTAACATTCGAAACAACTGAGATACAGGGTGTTCTTCGTCAAATGACAGGTATAGTATCTTTCGAACCAATGCTCTGATTCGACTGAAATTTTCACCAATCATTCCTCTTCACAATCCAGAATAACGTTCCAAAAATAAAAAGTCTAACTTTCGAAACAACTGAGATACAGGGTGTTCTTCGTCAAATGACAGGTATAGTATCTTTCGAACCAATGCTCTGATTCGACTGAAATTTTCACCAATCATTCCTCTTCACAATCCAGAATAACGTTTCAAAAATAAAAAGTCTACATTTCGAAACAACTGAGATACAGGGTGTTCTTCTTCAAATGACAGGTATAGTACCTTTCGAACCAATGTTCTGATTCGACTGAAATTTTCACCAATCATTCCTCTTCACAATCCAGAATAACGTTCCAAAAATAAAAAGTCCAACTTTCGAAACAACTGAGATACAGGGTTTTCTTCGTCAAATGACAGGTATAGTATCTTTCGAACCAATGCTCTGATTCGACTGAAATTTTCACCAATCATTCCTCTTCACAATCCAGAATAACGTTCCAAAAATAAAAAGTCTTACTTTCGAAACAACTGAGATACAGGGTGTTCTTCGTCAAATGAGAGGTATAGTATCTTTCGAACCAATGCTCTGATTCGACTGAAATTTTCACCAATCATTCCTCTTCACAATCCAGAATAACGTTCCAAAAATAAAAAGTCTAACTTTCGAAACAACTGAGATACAGGGTGTTCTTCGTCAAATGACAGGTATAGTATCTTTCGAACCAATGCTCTGATTCGACTGAAATTTTCACCAATCATTCCTCTTCACAATCCAGAAAAACCTTCCAAAAATAAAGAGTCTTACTTTCGAAACAACTGAGATACAGGGTGTTCTTCGTCAAATGAGAGGTATAGTATCTTTCGAACCAATGCTCTGATTCGACTGAAATTTTCACCAATCATTCCTCTGCACAATCCAGAAAAAAGTTTCAAAAATAAAAAGTCTAACTTTCGAAACAACTGAGATACGGGGTGTTCTTCGTCAAATGACAAGTATAGTATCTTTCGAACCAATGCTCTGATTCGACTGAAATTTTCACCAATCATTCCTCTTCACAATCCAGAATAACGTTTCAAAAATAAAAAGTCTAACTTTCGAAACAACTGAGATACAGGGTGTTCTTCGTCAAATGACAGGTATAGTACCTTTCGAACCAATGCTCTGATTCGACTGAAATTTTCACCAATCATTCCTCTTCACAATCCAGAAAAAAGTTTCAAAAATAAAAAGTCTAACTTTCGAAACAACTGAGATACAGGGTGTTCTTCGTCAAATGACAGGTATAGTATCTTTCGAACCAATGCTCTGATTCGACTGAAATTTTCACCAATCATTCCTCTTCACAATCCAGAATAACGTTCCAAAAATAAAAAGTCTAACTCTCGAAACAACTGAGATACAGGGTGTTCTTCGTCAAATGACAGGTATAGTATCTTTCGAACCAATGCTCTGATTCGACTGAAATTTACACCAATCATTCCTCTTCACAATCCAGAATAACGTTTCAAAAATAAAAAGTCTTACTTTCGAAACAACTGAGATACAGGGTGTTCTTCGTCAAATGACAGGTATAGTATCTTTCGAACCAATGCTCTGATTCGACTGAAATTTTCACCTATCATTCCTCTTCACAATCCAGAATAACGTTTCAAAAATAAAAAGTCTAACATTCAAAACAACTGAGACACAGGGTGTTCTTCGTCGAATGACAGGTATAGTATCTTTCGAACCAATGCTCTGATTCGACTGAAATTTTCACCAATCATTCCTCTTCACAATCCAAAATAACGTTCCAAAAATAAAAAGTCTAACATTCGAAACAACTGAGATACAGGGTGTTCTTCGTCAAATGACAGGTATAGTATCTTTCGAACCAATGCTCTGATTCGACTGAAATTTTCACCAATCATTCCTCTTCACAATCCAGAATAACGTTTCGAAAATAAAAATTCTAACATTCGAAACAACTGAGATACAGAGTGTTCTTCGTCAAATGACAGGTATAGTATCTTTCGAACCAATGCTCTGATTCGACTGAAATTTTCACCAATCATTTCTCTTCCCAATCCAGAATAACGTTCCAAAAATAAAAAGTCTAACTTTCGAAACAACTGAGATACAGGGTGTTCTTCGTCAAATGACAGGTATAGTATCTTTCGAACCAATGCTCTGATTCGACTGAAATTTTCACCAATCATTCCTCTCCACAATCCAGAATAACGTTCCAAAAATAAAAAGTCTAACATTCGAAACAACTGAGATACAGGGTGGTCTTCGTCAAATGACAGGTATAGTATCTTTCGAACCAATGCTCTGATTCGACTGAAATTTTCACCAATCATTCCTCTTCACAATCCAGAATAACGTTCCAAAAATAAAAAATCTAACTTTCGAAAAAACTGAGATACAGGGTGTTCTTCGTCAAATGACAGGTATAGTATCTTTCGAACCAATGCTCTGATTCGACTGAAATTTTCACCAATCATTTCTCTTCACAATCCAGAATAACGTTCCAAAAATAAAAAGTCTAACTTTCGAAACAACTGAGATACAGGGTGTTCTTCGTCAAATGACAGGTATAGTATCTTTCGAACCAATGCTCTGATTCGACTGAAATTTTCACCAATCATTCCTCTTCACAATCCAGAATAACGTTCCAAAAATAAAAAGTCTAACATGCGAAACAACAGAGATACAGGGTGTTCTTCGTCAAATGACAGGTATAGTATCTTTCGAACCAATGCTCTGATTCGACTGGAATTTTCACCAATCATTCCTCTTCACAATCCAGAAAAACGTTCCAAAAATAAAAAGTCTTACTTTCGAAACAACTGAGATACCGGGTGTTCTTCGTCAAATGACAGGTATAGTATCTTTCGAACCAATGCTCTGATTCGACTGAAATTTTCACCTATCATTCCTCTTCACAATCCAGAATAACGTTTCAAAAATAAAAAGTCTAACATTCAAAACAACTGAGATACAGGGTGTTCTTCGTCAAATGACAGGTATAGTATCTTTCGAACCAATGCTCTGATTCGACTGAAATTTTCACCAATCATTCCTCTTCACAATCCAGAATAACGTTCCAAAAATAAAAAGTCTAACATTCGAAACAACTGAGATACAGGGTGTTCTTCGTCAAATGACAGGTATAGTATCTTTCGAACCAATGCTCTGATTCGACTGAAATTTTCACCAATCATTCCTCTTCACAATCCAGAATAACGTTCCAAAAATAAAAAGTCCAACTTTCGAAACAACAGAGATACAGGGTGTTCTTCGTCAAATGACAGGTATAGTATCTTTCGAACCAATGCTCTGATTCGACTGGAATTTTCACCAATCATTCCTCTTCACAATCCAGAAAAACGTTCCAAAAATAAAAAGTCTTACTTTCGAAACAACTGAGATACCGGGTGTTCTTCGTCAAATGACAGGCATAGTATCTTTCGAACCAATGCTCTGATTCGACTGAAATTTTCACCAATCATTCCTCTTCACAATCCAGAATAACGTTTCAAAAATAAAAAGTCTACATTTCGAAACAACTGAGATACAGGGTGTTCTTCTTCAAATGACAGGTATAGTACCTTTCGAACCAATGTTCTGATTCGACTGAAATTTTCACCAATCATTCCTCTTCACAATCCAGAATAACGTTCCAAAAATAAAAAGTCCAACTTTCGAAACAACTGAGATACAGGGTGTTCTTCGTTAAATGACAGGTATAGTATCTTTCGAACCAATGCTCTGATTCGACTGAAATTTTCACCAATCATTCCTCTTCACAATCCAGAATAACGTTCCAAAAATAAAAAGTCTTACTTTCGAAACAACTGAGATACAGGGTGTTCTTCGTCAAATGAGAGGTATAGTATCTTTCGAACCAATGCTCTGATTCGACTGAAATTTTCACCAATCATTCCTCTTCACAATCCAGAATAACGTTCCAAAAATAAAAAGTCTAACTTTCGAAACAACTGAGATACAGGGTGTTCTTCGTCAAATGACAGGTATAGTATCTTTCGAACCAATGCTCTGATTCGACTGAAATTTTCACCAATCATTCCTCTTCACAATCCAGAAAAACCTTCCAAAAATAAAGAGTCTTACTTTCGAAACAACTGAGATACAGGGTGTTCTTCGTCAAATGAGAGGTATAGTATCTTTCGAACCAATGCTCTGATTCGACTGAAATTTTCACCAATCATTCCTCTTCACAATCCAGAAAAAAGTTTCAAAAATAAAAAGTCTAACTTTCGAAACAACTGAGATACGGGGTGTTCTTCGTCAAATGACAAGTATAGTATCTTTCGAACCAATGCTCTGATTCGACTGAAATTTTCACCAATTATTCCTCTTCACAATCCAGAATAACGTTTCAAAAATAAAAACTCTAACTTTCGAAACAACTGAGATACAGGGTGTTCTTCGTCAAATGACAGGTATAGTACCTTTCGAACCAATGCTCTGATTTGACTGAAATTTTCACCAATCATTCCTCTTCACAATCCAGAAAAAAGTTTCAAAAATAAAAAGTCTAACTTTCGAAACAACTGAGATACAGGGTGTTCTTCGTCAAATGACAGGTATAGTATCTTTCGAACCAATGCTCTGATTCGACTGAAATTTTCACCAATCATTCCTCTTCACAATCCAGAATAACGTTCCAAAGATAAAAAGTCTAACTCTCGAAACAACTGAGATACAGGGTGTTCTTCGTCAAATGACAGGTATAGTATCTTTCGAACCAATGCTCTGATTCGACTGAAATTTACACCAATCATTCCTCTTCACAATCCAGAATAACGTTCCAAAAATAAAAAGTCTAACTTTCGAAACAACTGAGATACAGGGTGTTCTTCGTCAAATGACAGGTATAGTATCTTTCGAACCAATGCTCTGATTCGACTGAAATTTTCACCAATCATTCCTCTTCACAATCCAGAAAAACCTTCCAAAAATAAAGAGTCTTACTTTCGAAACAACTGAGATACAGGGTGTTCTTCGTCAAATGAGAGGTATAGTATCTTTCGAACCAATGCTCTGATTCGACTGAAATTTTCACCAATCATTCCTCTTCACAATCCAGAATAACGTTCCAAAAATAAAAAGTCTAACTTTCGAAACAACTGAGATACAGGGTGTTCTTCGTCAAATGACAGGTATAGTATCTTTCGAACCAATGCTCTGATTCGACTGGAATTTTCACCAATCATTCCTCTTCACAATCCAGAAAAACGTTCCAAAAATAAAGAGTCTTACTTTCGAAACAACTGAGATACCGGGTGTTCTTCGTCAAATGACAGGTATAGTATCTTTCGAACCAATGCTCTGATTCGACTGAAATTTTCACCTATCATTCCTCTTCACAATCCAGAATAACGTTTCAAAAATAAAAAGTCTAACATTCAAAACAACTGAGATACAGGGTGTTCTTCGTCAAATGACAGGTATAGTATCTTTCGAACCAATGCTCTGATTCGACTGAAATTTTCACCAATCATTTCTCTTCACAATCCAGAATAACGTTCCAAAAATAAAAAGTCTAACATTCGAAACAACTGAGATACAGGGTGTTCTTCGTCAAATGACAGGTATAGTATCTTTCGAACCAATGCTCTGATTCGACTGAAATTTTCACCAATCATTCCTCTTCACAATCCAGAATAACGTTTCAAAAATAAAATTCTAACATTCGAAACAACTGAGATACAGGGTGTTCTTCGTCAAATGACAGGTATAGTATCTTTCGAACCAATGCTCTGATTCGACTGAAATTTTCACCAATCATTCCTCTTCACAATCCAGAATAACGTTCCAAAAATAAAAAATCTAACTTTCGAAAAAACTGAGATACAGGGTGTTCTTCGTCAAATGACAGGTATAGTATCTTTCGAACCAATGCTCTGATTCGACTGAAATTTTCACCAATCATTCCTCTTCACAATCCAGAATAACGTTCCAAAAATAAAAAGTCTAACTTTCGAAACAACTGAGATACAGGGTGTTCTTCGTCAAATGACAAGTATAGTATCTTTCGAACCAATGCTCTGATTCGACTGAAATTTTCACCAATCATTCCTCTTCACAATCCAGAATAAAGTTTCAAAAATAAAAAGTCTAACATTCGAAACAACTGAGATACAGGGTGTTCTTTGTCAAATGACAGGTATAGTATCTTTCGAAGCAATGCTCTGATTCGACTGAAATTTTCACCAATCATTCCTCTTCACAATCCAGAATAACGTTCCAAAAATAAAAAGTCTAACTTTCGAAACAACTGAGATACAGGGTATTCTTCGTCAAATGATAGGTATAGTATCTTTCGAACCAATGCTCTGATTCGACTGAAATTTTCACCAATCATTCCTCTTCACAATCCAGAATTACGTTTCAAAAATAAAAAGTCTAACATTCGAAACAACTGAGATACAGGGTGTTCTTCGTCAAATGACAGGTATAGTATCTTTCGAACCAATGCTCTGATTCGACTGAAATTTTCACCAATCATTCTTCTTCACAATCCAGAATAACGTTTCAAAAATAAAAAGTCTAACTTTCGAAACAACTGAGATACAGGGTGTTCTTCGTCAAATGACAGGTATAGTATCTTTCGAACCAATGCTCTGATTCGACTGAAATTTTCACCAATCATTCCTCTTCACAATCCAGAATAATGTTTCAAAAATAAAAAGTCTAACATTCGAAACAACTGAGATACAGGGTGTTCTTCGTCAAATGACAGGTAAAGTATCTTTCGAACCAATACTCTGATTCAACTGAAATTTTCACCAATCATTCCTCTTCACAATCCAGAATAACGTTCCAAAAATAAAAAGTCTAACTTTCGAAACAACTGAGATACAGGGTGTTCTTTGTCAAATGACAGGTATAGTATCTTTCGAACCAATGCTCTGATTCGACTGAAATTTTCACCAATCATTCCTCTTCACAATCCAGAATAATGTTTCAAAAATAAAAAGTCTAACTTTCGAAACAACTGAGATACAGGGTGTTCTTCGTCAAATGACAGGTATAGTACCTTTCGAACCAATGTTCTGATTCGACTGAAATTTTCACCAATCATTCCTCTTCACAATCCAGAATAACGTTCCAAAAATAAAAAGTCTAACTTTCGAAACAACTGAGATACAGGGTGTTCTTCGTCAAATGACAGGTATAGTATCTTTCGAACCAATGCTCTGATTCGACTGAAATTTTCACCAATCATTCCTCTTCACAATCCAGAATAACGATTCAAAAATAAAAAGTCTTACATTCGAAACAACTGAGATACAGGGTGTTCTTCGTCAAATGACAGGTATAGTATCTTTCGAACCAATGCTCTGATTCGACTGAAATTTTCACCAATCATTCCTCTTCACAATCCAGAATAACGTTATAAAAATAAAAAGTCTTACTTTCGAAACAACTGAGATACAGGGTGTTCTTCGTCAAATGACAGGTATAGTATCTTTCGAACCAATGCTCTGATTCGACTGAAATTTTCACCAATCATTCCTCTTCACAATCCAGAATAACGTTCCAAAAATAAAAAGTCTAAATTTCGAAACAACTGAGATACAGGGTGTTCTTCGTCAAATGACAGGTATAGTATCTTTCGAACCAATGCTCTGATTCGACTGAAATTTTCACCAATCATTCCTCTTCACAATCCAGAATAACGATTCAAAAATAAAGAGTCTTACATTCGAAACAACTGGGATACAGGGTGTTCTTCGTCAAATGACAGGTATAATATCTTTCGAACCAATGCTCTGATTCGACTGAAATTTTCACCAATCATTCCTATTCACAATCCAGAATAACGTTCCAAAACTAAAAAGTCTAACTTTCGAAACAACTGAGATACAGGGTGTTCTTCGTCAAATGACAGGTATAGTATCTTTCGAACCAATGCTCTGATTCGACTGAAATTTTCACCAATCATTCCTCTTCACAATCCAGAATAACGTTCCAAAAATAAAAAGTCTAACTTTCGAAACAACTGAGATACAGGGTGTTCTTCGTCAAATGACAAGTATAGTATCTTTCGAGCCAATGCTCTGATTCGACTGAAATTTTCACCAATCATTCCTCTTCACAATCCAGAATAAAGTTTCAAAAATAAAAAGTCTAACATTCGAAACAACTGAGATACAGGGTGTTCTTTGTCAAATGACAGGTATAGTATCTTTCGAAGCAATGCTCTGATTCGACTGAAATTTTCACCAATCATTCCTCTTCACAATCCAGAATAACGTTCCAAAAATAAAAAGTCTAACTTTCGAAACAACTGAGATACAGGGTATTCTTCGTCAAATGAAAGGTATAGTATCTTTCGAACCAATGCTCTGATTCGACTGAAATTTTCACCAATCATTCCTCTTCACAATCCAGAATAACGTTCCAAAAATAAAAAGTCTAACATTCGAAACAACTGAGATACAGGGTGTTCTTCGTCAAATGACAGGTATAGTATCTTTCGAACCAATGCTCTGATTCGACTGAAATTTTCACCAATCATTCCTCTTCACAATCCAGAATAACGTTCCAAAAATAAAAAGTCTAACATTCGAAACAACTGAGATACAGGGTGTTCTTCGTCAAATGACAGGTATAGTATCTTTCGAACCAATGCTCTGATTCGACTGAAATTTTCACCAATCATTCCTCTTCACAATCCAGAATAACGTTCCAAAAATAAAAAGTCCAACTTTCGAAACAACAGAGATACAGGGTGTTCTTCGTCAAATGACAGGTATAGTATCTTTCGAACCAATGCTCTGATTCGACTGGAATTTTCACCAATCATTCCTCTTCACAATCCAGAAAAACGTTCCAAAAATAAAAAGTCTTACTTTCGAAACAACTGAGATACCGGGTGTTCTTCGTCAAATGACAGGCATAGTATCTTTCGAACCAATGCTCTGATTCGACTGAAATTTTCACCAATCATTCCTCTTCACAATCCAGAATAACGTTTCAAAAATAAAAAGTCTACATTTCGAAACAACTGAGATACAGGGTGTTCTTCTTCAAATGACAGGTATAGTACCTTTCGAACCAATGTTCTGATTCGACTGAAATTTTCACCAATCATTCCTCTTCACAATCCAGAATAATGTTCCAAAAATAAAAAGTCCAACTTTCGAAACAACTGAGATACAGGGTGTTCTTCGTCAAATGACAGGTATAGTATCTTTCGAACCAATGCTCTGATTCGACTGAAATTTTCACCAATCATTCCTCTTCACAATCCAGAATAACGTTCCAAAAATAAAAAGTCTTACTTTCGAAACAACTGAGATACAGGGTGTTCTTCGTCAAATGAGAGGTATAGTATCTTTCGAACCAATGCTCTGATTCGACTGAAATTTTCACCAATCATTCCTCTTCACAATCCAGAATAACGTTCCAAAAATAAAAAGTCTAACTTTCGAAACAACTGAGATACAGGGTGTTCTTCGTCAAATGACAGGTATAGTATCTTTCGAACCAATGCTCTGATTCGACTGAAATTTTCACCAATCATTCCTCTTCACAATCCAGAAAAACCTTCCAAAAATAAAGAGTCTTACTTTCGAAACAACTGAGATACAGGGTGTTCTTCGTCAAATGAGAGGTATAGTATCTTTCGAACCAATGCTCCGATTCGACTGAAATTTTCACCAATCATTCCTCTTCACAATCCAGAAAAAAGTTTCAAAAATAAAACGTCTAACTTTCGAAACAACTGAGATACGGGGTGTTCTTCGTCAAATGACAAGTATAGTATCTTTCGAACCAATGCTCTGATTCGACTGAAATTTTCACCAATCATTCCTCTTCACAATCCAGAATAACGTTTCAAAAATAAAAAGTCTAACTTTCGAAACAACTGAGATACAGGGTGTTCTTCGTCAAATGACAGGTATAGTACCTTTCGAACCAATGCTCTGATTCGACTGAAATTTTCACCAATCATTCCTCTTCACAATCCAGAAAAAAGTTTCAAAAATAAAAAGTCTAACTTTCGAAACAACTGAGATACAGGGTGTTCTTCGTCAAATGACAGGTATAGTATCTTTCGAACCAATGCTCTGATTCGACTGAAATTTTCACCAATCATTCCTCTTCACAATCCAGAATAACGTTCCAAAAATAAAAAGTCTAACTCTCGAAACAACTGAGATACAGGGTGTTCTTCGTCAAATGACAGGTATAGTATCTTTCGAACCAATGCTCTGATTCGACTGAAATTTACACCAATCATTCCTCTTCACAATCCAGAATAACGTTCCAAAAATAAAAAGTCTAACTTTCGAAACAACTGAGATACAGGGTGTTCTTCGTCAAATGACAGGTATAGTATCTTTCGAACCAATGCTCTGATACGACTGAAATTTTCACCAATCATTCCCCTTCACAATCCAGAATAACGTTCCAAAAATGAAAAGTCTAACTTTCGAAACAACTGAGATACAGGGTGTTCTTCGTCAAATGAGAGGTATAGTATCTTTCGAACCAATGCTCTGATTCGACTGAAATTTTCACCAATCATTCCTCTTCACAATCCAGAATAACGTTCCAAAAATAAAAAGTCTTACTTTCGAAACAACTAAGATACAGGGTGTTCTTCGTCAAATGACAGGTATAGTATCTTTCGAACCAATGCTCTGATTCGACTGAAATTTTCAACAATCATTCCTCTTCACAATCCAGAATAACGTTCCAAAAATAAAAAGTCTAACATTCGAAACAACTGAGATACAGGGTGTTCTTCGTCAAATGACAGGTATAGTATCTTTCGAACCAATGCTCTGATTCGACTGGAATTTTCACCAATCATTCCTCTTCACAATCCAGAAAAACGTTCCAAACATAAAAAGTCTTACTTTCGAAACAACTGAGATACAGGGTGTTCTTCGTCAAATGACAGGTATAGTATCTTTCGAACCAATGCTCTGATTCGACTGAAATTTTCACCTATCATTCCTCTTCACAATCCAGAATAACATTTCAAAAATAAAAAGTCTAACATTCAAAACAACTGAGACACAGGGTGTTCTTCGTCGAATGACAGGTATAGTATCTTTCGAACCAATGCTCTGATTCGACTGAAATTTTCACCAATCATTCCTCTTCACAATCCAGAATAACGTTCCAAAAATAAAAAGTCTAACATTCGAAACAACTGAGATACAGGGTGTTCTTCGTCAAATGACAGGTATAGTATCTTTCGAACCAATGCTCTGATTCGACTGAAATTTTCACCAATCATTCCTCTTCACAATCCAGAATAACGTTTCGAAAATAAAAATTCTAACATTCGAAACAACTGAGATACAGAGTGTTCTTCGTCAAATGACAGGTATAGTATCTTTCGAACCAATGCTCTGATTCGACTGAAATTTTCACCAATCATTTCTCTTCACAATCCAGAATAACGTTCCAATAATAAAAAGTCTAACTTTCGAAACAACTGAGATACAGGGTGTTCTTCGTCAAATGACAGGTATAGTATCTTTCGAACCAATGCTCTGATTCGACTGAAATTTTCACCAATCATTCCTCTTCACAATCCAGAATAACATTCCAAAAATAAAAAGTCTAACATTCGAAACAACTGAGATACAGGGTGGTCTTCGTCAAATGACAGGTATAGTATCTTTCGAACCAATGCTCTGATTCGACTGAAATTTTCACCAATCATTCCTCTTCACAATCCAGAATAACGTTCCAAAAATAAAAAATCTAACTTTCGAAAAAACTGAGATACAGGGTGTTCTTCGTCAAATGACAGGTATAGTATCTTTCGAACCAATGCTCTGATTCGACTGGAATTTTCACCAATCATTTCTCTTCACAATCCAGAATAACGTTCCAAAAATAAAAAGTCTAACTTTCGAAACAACTGAGATACAGGGTGTTCTTCGTCAAATGACAGGTATAGTATCTTTCGAACCAATGCTCTGATTCGACTGAAATTTTCACCAATCATTCCTCTTCACAATCCAGAATAACGTTCCAAAAATAAAAAGTCTAACATGCGAAACAACAGAGATACAGGGTGTTCTTCGTCAAATGACAGGTATAGTATCTTTCGAACCAATGCTCTGATTCGACTGGAATTTTCACCAATCATTCCTCTTCACAATCCAGAAAAACATTCCAAAAATAAAGAGTCTTACTTTCGAAACAACTGAGATACCGGGTGTTCTTCGT
Source organism: Myrrha octodecimguttata (assembly GCA_958510865.1). Taxonomy (NCBI): domain Eukaryota; kingdom Metazoa; phylum Arthropoda; class Insecta; order Coleoptera; family Coccinellidae; genus Myrrha; species Myrrha octodecimguttata. The sequence continues at coordinate 21,654,570 of OY294060.1, forward strand.
CAAATGACAGGTATAGTATCTTTCGAACCAATGCTCTGATTCGACTGAAATTTTCACCTATCATTCCTCTTCACAATCCAGAATAACGTTTCAAAAATAAAAAGTCTAACATTCAAAACAACTGAGATACAGGGTGTTCTTCGTCAAATGACAGGTATAGTATCTTTCGAACCAATGCTCTGATTCGACTGAAATTTTCACCAATCATTCCTCTTCACAATCCAGAATAACGTTCCAAAAATAAAAAGTCTAACATTCGAAACAACTGAGATACAGGGTGTTCTTCGTCAAATGACAGGTATAGTATCTTTCGAACCAATGCTCTGATTCGACTGAAATTTTCACCAATCATTCCTCTTCACAATCCAGAATAACGTTTCAAAAATAAAATTCTAACATTCGAAACAACTGAGATACAGGGTGTTCTTCGTCAAATGACAGGTATAGTATCTTTCGAACCAATGCTCTGATTCGACTGAAATTTTCACCAATCATTTCTCTTCACAATCCAGAATAACGTTCCAAAAATAGAAAGCCTAACTTTCGAAACAACTGAGATACAGGGTGTTTTTCGTCAAATGACAGGTATAGTATCTTTCGAACCAATGCTCTGATTCGACTGAAATTTTCACCAATCATTCCTCTTCACAATCCAGAATAACGTTCCAAAAATAAAAAGTCTAACATTCGAAACAACTGAGATACAGGGTGGTCTTCGTCAAATGACAGGTATAGTATCTTTCGAACCAATGCTCTGATTCGACTGAAATTTTCACCAATCATTCCTCTTCACAATCCAGAATAACGTTCCAAAAATAAAAAATCTAACTTTCGAAAAAACTGAGATACAGGGTGTTCTTCGTCAAATGACAGGTATAGTATCTTTCGAACCAATGCTCTGATTCGACTGAAATTTTCACCAATCATTCCTCTTCACAATCCAGAATAACGTTCCAAAAATAAAAAGTCTAACTTTCGAAACAACTGAGATACAGGGTGTTCTTCGTCAAATGACAAGTATAGTATCTTTCGAACCAATGCTCTGATTCGACTGAAATTTTCACCAATCATTCCTCTTCACAATCCAGAATAAAGTTTCAAAAATAAAAAGTCTAACATTCGAAACAACTGAGATACAGGGTGTTCTTTGTCAAATGACAGGTATAGTATCTTTCGAAGCAATGCTCTGATTCGACTGAAATTTTCACCAATCATTCCTCTTCACAATCCAGAATAACGTTCCAAAAATAAAAAGTCTAACTTTCGAAACAACTGAGATACAGGGTATTCTTCGTCAAATGACAGGTATAGTATCTTTCGAACCAATGCTCTGATTCGACTGAAATTTTCACCAATCATTCCTCTTCACAATCCAGAATTACGTTTCAAAAATAAAAAGTCTAACATTCGAAACAACTGAGATACAGGGTGTTCTTCGTCAAATGACAGGTATAGTATCTTTCGAACCAATGCTCTGATTCGACTGAAATTTTCACCAATCATTCTTCTTCACAATCCAGAATAACGTTTCAAAAATAAAAAGTCTAACTTTCGAAACAACTGAGATACAGGGTGTTCTTCGTCAAATGACAGGTATAGTATCTTTCGAACCAATGCTCTGATTCGACTGAAATTTTCACCAATCATTCCTCTTCACAATCCAGAATAATGTTTCAAAAATAAAAAGTCTAACATTCGAAACAACTGAGATACAGGGTGTTCTTCGTCAAATGACAGGTAAAGTATCTTTCGAACCAATACTCTGATTCAACTGAAATTTTCACCAATCATTCCTCTTCACAATCCAGAATAACGTTCCAAAAATAAAAAGTCTAACTTTCGAAACAACTGAGACACAGGGTGTTCTTCGTCAAATGACAGGTATAGTATCTTTCGAACCAATGCTCTGATTCGACTGAAATTTTCACCAATCATTCCTCTTCACAATCCAGAATAATGTTTCAAAAATAAAAAGTCTAACTTTCGAAACAACTGAGATACAGGGTGTTCTTCGTCAAATGACAGGTATAGTACCTTTCGAACCAATGTTCTGATTCGACTGAAATTTTCACCAATCATTCCTCTTCACAATCCAGAATAACGTTATAAAAATAAAAAGTCTTACTTTCGAAACAACTGAGATACAGGGTGTTCTTCTTCAAATGACAGGTATAGTATCTTTCGAACCAATGCTCTGATTCGACTGAAATTTTCACCAATCATTCCTCTTCACAATCCAGAATAACGTTCCAAAAATAAAAAGTCTAACTTTCGAAACAACTGAGATACAGGGTGTTCTTCGTCAAATGACAGGTATAGTATCTTTCGAACCAATGCTCTGATTCGACTGAAATTTTCACCAATCATTCCTCTTCACAATCCAGAATAACGATTCAAAAATAAAAAGTCTTACATTCGAAACAACTGAGATACAGGGTGTTCTTCGTCAAATGACAGGTATAGTATCTTTCGAACCAATGCTCTGATTCGACTGAAATTTTCACCAATCATTCCTCTTCACAATCCAGAATAACGTTATAAAAATAAAAAGTCTTACTTTCGAAACAACTGAGATACAGGGTGTTCTTCTTCAAATGACAGGTATAGTATCTTTCGAACCAATGCTCTGATTCGACTGAAATTTTCACCAATCATTCCTCTTCACAATCCAGAATAACGTTCCAAAAATAAAAAGTCTAAATTTCGAAACAACTGAGATACAGGGTGTTCTTCGTCAAATGACAGGTATAGTATCTTTCGAACCAATGCTCTGATTCGACTGAAATTTTCACCAATCATTCCTCTTCACAATCCAGAATAACGATTCAAAAATAAAGAGTCTTACATTCGAAACAACTGGGATACAGGGTGTTCTTCGTCAAATGACAGGTATAGTATCTTTCGAACCAATGCTCTGATTCGACTGAAATTTTCACCAATCATTCCTATTCACAATCCAGAATAACGTTCCAAAACTAAAAAGTCTAACTTTCGAAACAACTGAGATACAGGGTGTTCTTCGTCAAATGACAGGTATAGTATCTTTCGAACCAATGCTCTGATTCGACTGAAATTTTCACCAATCATTCCTCTTCACAATCCAGAATAACGTTCCAAAAATAAAAAGTCTAACTTTCGAAACAACTGAGATACAGGGTGTTCTTCGTCAAATGACAAGTATAGTATCTTTCGAACCAATGCTCTGATTCGACTGAAATTTTCACCAATCATTCCTCTTCACAATCCAGAATAAAGTTTCAAAAATAAAAAGTCTAACATTCGAAACAACTGAGATACAGGGTGTTCTTTGTCAAATGACAGGTATAGTATCTTTCGAAGCAATGCTCTGATTCGACTGAAATTTTCACCAATCATTCCTCTTCACAATCCAGAATAACGTTCCAAAAATAAAAAGTCTAACTTTCGAAACAATTGAGATACAGGGTATTCTTCGTCAAATGACAGGTATAGTATCTTTCGAACCAATGCTCTGATTCGACTGAAATTTTCACCAATCATTCCTCTTCACAATCCAGAATTACGTTTCAAAAATAAAAAGTCTAACATTCGAAACAACTGAGATACAGGGTGTTCTTCGTCAAATGACAGGTATAGTATCTTTCGAACCAATGCTCTGATTCGACTGAAATTTTCACCAATCATTCTTCTTCACAATCCAGAATAACGTTTCAAAAATAAAAAGTCTAACTTTCGAAACAACTGAGATACAGGGTGTTCTTCGTCAAATGACAGGTATAGTATCTTTCGAACCAATGCTCTGATTCGACTGAAATTTTCACCAATCATTCCTCTTCACAATCCAGAATAATGTTTCAAAAATAAAAAGTCTAACATTCGAAACAACTGAGATACAGGGTGTTCTTCGTCAAATGACAGGTAAAGTATCTTTCGAACCAATACTCTGATTCAACTGAAATTTTCACCAATCATTCCTCTTCACAATCCAGAATAACGTTCCAAAAATAAAAAGTCTAACTTTCGAAACAACTGAGATACAGGGTGTTCTTCGTCAAATGACAGGTATAGTATCTTTCGAACCAATGCTCTGATTCGACTGAAATTTTCACCAATCATTCCTCTTCACAATCCAGAATAATGTTTCAAAAATAAAAAGTCTAACTTTCGAAACAACTGAGATACAGGGTGTTCTTCGTCAAATGACAGGTATAGTACCTTTCGAACCAATGTTCTGATTCGACTGAAATTTTCACCAATCATTCCTCTTCACAATCCAGAATAACGTTCCAAAAATAAAAAGTCTAACTTTCGAAACAACTGAGATACAGGGTGTTCTTCGTCAAATGACAGGTATAGTATCTTTCGAACCAATGCTCTGATTCGACTGAAATTTTCACCAATCATTCCTCTTCACAATCCAGAATAACGATTCAAAAATAAAAAGTCTTACATTCGAAACAACTGAGATACAGGGTGTTCTTCGTCAAATGACAGGTATAGTATCTTTCGAACCAATGCTCTGATTCGACTGAAATTTTCACCAATCATTCCTCTTCACAATCCAGAATAACGTTCCAAAAATAAAAAGTCTTACTTTCGAAACAACTGAGATACAGGGTGTTCTTCGTCAAATGACAGGTATAGTATCTTTCGAACCAATGCTCTGATTCGACTGAAATTTTCACCAATCATTCCTCTTCACAATCCAGAATAACGTTCCAAAAATAAAAAGTCTAAATTTCGAAACAACTGAGATACAGGGTGTTCTTCGTCAAATGACAGGTATAGTATCTTTCGAACCAATGCTCTGATTCGACTGAAATTTTCACCAATCATTCCTCTTCACAATCCAGAATAACGATTCAAAAATAAAGAGTCTTACATTCGAAACAACTGGGATACAGGGTGTTCTTCGTCAAATGACAGGTATAGTATCTTTCGAACCAATGCTCTGATTCGACTGAAATTTTCACCAATCATTCCTATTCGCAATCCAGAATAACGTTCCAAAACTAAAAAGTCTAACTTTCGAAACAACTGAGATACAGGGTGTTCTTCGTCAAATGACAGGTATAGTATCTTTCGAACCAATGCTCTGATTCGACTGAAATTTTCACCAATCATTCCTCTTCACAATCCAGAATAACGTTCCAAAAATAAAAAGTCTTACTTTCGAAACAACTGAGATACAGGGTGTTCTTCGTCAAATGACAGGTATAGTTTCTTTCGAACCAATGCTCTGATTCGACTGAAATTTTCACCAATCATTCCTCTTCACAATCCAGATTAACGTTCCAAAAATAAAAAGTCTTACTTTCGAAACAACTGAGATACAGGGTGTTCTTCGTCAAATGAGAGGTATAGTATCTTTCGAACCAATGCTCTGATTCGACTGAAATTTTCACCAATCATTCCTCTTCACAATCCAGAAAAAAGTTTCAAAAATAAAAAGTCTAACTTTCGAAACAACTGAGATACAGGGTGTTCTTCGTCAAATGACAGGTATAGTATCTTTCGAACCAATGCTCTGATTCGACTGAAATTTTCACCAATCATTCCTCTTCACAATCCAGAATAACGTTCCAAAAATAAAAAGTCTAACTCTCGAAACAACTGAGATACAGGGTGTTCTTCGTCAAATGACAGGTATAGTATCTTTCGAACCAATGCTCTGATTCGACTGAAATTTACACCAATCATTCCTCTTCACAATCCAGAATAACGTTCCAAAAATAAAAAGTCTAACTTCCGAAACAACTGAGATACAGGGTGTTCTTCGTCAAATGACAGGTATAGTATCTTTCGAACCAAAGCTCTGATTCGACTGAAATTTTCACCAATCATTCCACTTCACAATCCAGAATAACGTTCCAAAAATAAAAAGTCTAGCTTTCGAAACAACTGAGATACAGGGTGTTCTTCGTCAAATGACAGGTATAGTATCTTTCGAACCAATGCTCTGATTCGACTGAAATTTTCACCAATCATTCCTCTTCACAATCCAGAATAACGTTCCAAAAATAAAAAGTCTAACTTTCGAAACAACTGAGATACAGGGTGTTCTTCGTCAAATGACAGGTATAGTATCTTTCGAACCAATGCTCTGATTCGACTGAAATTTTCACCAATCATTCCTCTTCACAATCCAGAATAACGTTTCAAAAATAAAAAGTCTAACATTCGAAACAACTGAGATACAGGGTGTTCTTTGTCAAATGACAGGTATAGTATCTTTCGAACCAATGCTCTGATTCGACTGAAATTTTCACCAATCATTCCTCTTCACAATCCAGAATAACGTTTCAAAAATAAAAAGTCTAACATTCGAAACAACTGAGTTACATGGTGTTCTTCGTCAAATGACAGGTATAGTATCTTTCGAACCAATGCTCTGATTCGACTGAAATTTTCACCAATCATTCCTCTTCACAATCCAGAATAACGTTTCCAAAATGAAAAGTCTTACATTCGAAACAACTGAGATACAGGGTGTTCTTCGTCAAATGACAAGTATATTATCTTTCGAACCAATGCTCTGATTCGACTGAAATTTTCACCAATCATTCCTCTTCACAATCCAGAATAACGTTCCAAAAATAAAAAGTCTAACTTTCGAAACAACTGAGATACAGGGTGTTCTTCGTCAAATGACAGGTATAGTATCTTTCGAACCAATGCTCTGATTCGACTGGAATTTTCACCAATCATTCCTCTTCACAATCCAGAAAAACGTTCCAAAAATAAAAAGTCTAACTTTCGAAACAACTGAGATACAGGGTGTTCTTCGTCAAATGACAGGTATAGTATCTTTCGAACCAATGCTCGTATTCGACTGAAATTTTCACCAATCATTCCTCTTCACAATCCAGAATAACGTTCCAAAAATAAAAAGTCTTACTTTCGAAACAACTGAGATACAGGGTGTTCTTCGTCAAATGACAGGTATAGTATCTTTCGAACCAATGCTCTGATTCGACTGAAATTTTCACCAATCATTCCTCTTCACAATCCAGAATAACGTTTCAAAAATAAAAAGTCTTACTTTCGAAACAACTGAGATACAGGGTGTTCTTCTTCAAATGAGAGGTATAGTATCTTTCGAACCAATGCTCTGATTCGACTGAAATTTTCACCAATCATTCCTCTTCACAATCCAGAAAAAAGTTTCAAAAATAAAAAGTCTAACTTTCGAAACAACTGAGATACAGGGTGTTCTTCGTCAAATGACAGGTATAGTATCTTTCGAACCAATGCTCTGATTCGACTGAAATTTTCACCAATCATTCCTCTTCACAATCCAGAATAACGTTCCAAAAATAAAAAGTCTAACTCTCGAAACAACTGAGATACAGGGTTTTCTTCGTCAAATGACAGGTATAGTATCTTTCGAACCAATGCTCTGATTCGACTGAAATTTACACCAATCATTCCTCTTCACAATCCAGAATAACGTTCCAAAAATAAAAAGTCTAACTTCCGAAACAACTGAGATACAGGGTGTTCTTCGTCAAATGACAGGTATAGTATCTTTCGAACCAAAGCTCTGATTCGACTGAAATTTTCACCAATCATTCCACTTCACAATCCAGAATAACGTTCCAAAAATAAAAAGTCTAGCTTTCGAAACAACTGAGATACAGGGTGTTCTTCGTCAAATGACAGGTATAGTATCTTTCGAACCAATGCTCTGATTCGACTGAAATTTTCACCAATCATTCCTCTTCACAATCCAGAATAACGTTCCAAAAATAAAAAGTCTAACTTTCGAAACAACTGAGATACAGGGTGTTCTTCGTCAAATGAGAGGTATAGTATCTTTCGAACCAATGCTCTGATTCGACTGAAATTTTCACCAATCATTCCTCTTCACAATCCAGAATAACGTTTCAAAAATAAAAAGTCTAACATTCGAAACAACTGAGATACAGGGTGTTCTTTGTCAAATGACAGGTATAGTATCTTTCGAACCAATGCTCTGATTCGACTGAAATTTTCACCAATCATTCCTCTTCACAATCCAGAATAACGTTTCAAAAATAAAAAGTCTAACATTCGAAACAACTGAGTTACAGGGTGTTCTTCGTCAAATGACAGGTATAGTATCTTTCGAACCAATGCTCTGATTCGACTGAAATTTTCACCAATCATTCCTCTTCACAATCCAGAATAACGTTTCTAAAATGAAAAGTCTAACATTCGAAACAACTGAGATACAGGGTGTTCTTCGTCAAATGACAGGTATATTATCTTTCGAACCAATGCTCTGATTCGACTGAAATTTTCACCAATCATTCCTCTTCACAATCCAGAATAACGTTCCAAAAATAAAAAGTCTAACTTTCGAAACAACTGAGATACAGGGTGTTCTTCGTCAAATGACAGGTATAGTATCTTTCGAACCAATGCTCTGATTCGACTGAAATTTTCACCAATCATTCCTCTTCAAAATCCAGAATAACGTTCCAAAAATAAAAAGTCTAACTTTCGAAACAACTGAGATACAGGGTGTTCTTCGTCAAATGACAGGTATAGTATCTTTCGAACCAATGCTCTGATTCGACTGAAATTTTCACCAATCATTCCTCTTACAATCCAGAATAACGATTCAAAAATAAAAAGTCTAACATTCGAAACAACTGAGATACAGGGTGTTCTTCGTCAAATGACAGGTATAGTATCTTTCGAACCAATGCTCTGATTCGACTGGAATTTTCACCAATCATTCCTCTTCACAATCCAGAAAAACGTTCCAAAAATAAAAAGTCTAACTTTCGAAACAACTGAGATACAGGGTGTTCTTCGTCAAATGACAGGTATAGTATCTTTCGAACCAATGCTCTGATTCGACTGAAATTTTCACCAATCATTCCTCTTCACAATCCAGAATAACGTTTCAAAAATAAAAATTCTAACATTCGAAACAACTGAGATAGAGGGTGTTCTTCGTCAAATGACAGGTATAGTATCTTTCGAACCAATGCTCTGATTCGACTGAAATTTTCACCAATCATTTCTCTTCACAATCCAGAATAACGTTCCAAAAATAAAAAGTCTAACTTTCGAAACAACTGAGATACAGGGTGTTCTTCGTCAAATGACAGGTATAGTATCTTTCGAACCAATGCTCTGATTCGACTGAAATTTTCACCAATCATTCCTCTTCACAATCCAGAATAAAGTTCCAAAAATAAAAAGTCTAACATTCGAAACAACTGAGATACAGGGTGGTCTTCGTCAAATGACAGGTATAGTATCTTTCGAACCAATGCTCTGATTCGACTGAAATTTTCACCAATCATTCCTCTTCACAATCCAGAATAACGTTCCAAAAATAAAAAATCTAACTTTCGAAAAAACTGAGATACAGGGTGTTCTTCGTCAAATGACAGGTATAGTATCTTTCGAACCAATGCTCTGATTCGACTGAAATTTTCACCAATCATTCCTCTTCAAAATCCAGAATAACGTTCCAAAAATAAAAAGTCTAACTTTCGAAACAACTGAGATACAGGGTGTTCTTCGTCAAATGACAGGTATAGTATCTTTCGAACCAATGCTCTGATTCGACTGAAATTTTCACCAATCATTCCTCTTACAATCCAGAATAACGATTCAAAAATAAAAAGTCTAACATTCGAAACAACTGAGATACAGGGTGTTCTTCGTCAAATGACAGGTATAGTATCTTTCGAACCAATGCTCTGATTCGACTGGAATTTTCACCAATCATTCCTCTTCACAATCCAGAAAAACGTTCCAAAAATAAAAAGTCTAACTTTCGAAACAACTGAGATACAGGGTGTTCTTCGTCAAATGACAGGTATAGTATCTTTCGAACCAATGCTCTGATTCGACTGAAATTTTCACCAATCATTCCTCTTCACAATCCAGAATAACGTTTCAAAAATAAAAATTCTAACATTCGAAACAACTGAGATAGAGGGTGTTCTTCGTCAAATGACAGGTATAGTATCTTTCGAACCAATGCTCTGATTCGACTGAAATTTTCACCAATCATTTCTCTTCACAATCCAGAATAACGTTCCAAAAATAAAAAGTCTAACTTTCGAAACAACTGAGATACAGGGTGTTCTTCGTCAAATGACAGGTATAGTATCTTTCGAACCAATGCTCTGATTCGACTGAAATTTTCACCAATCATTCCTCTTCACAATCCAGAATAAAGTTCCAAAAATAAAAAGTCTAACATTCGAAACAACTGAGATACAGGGTGGTCTTCGTCAAATGACAGGTATAGTATCTTTCGAACCAATGCTCTGATTCGACTGAAATTTTCACCAATCATTCCTCTTCACAATCCAGAATAACGTTCCAAAAATAAAAAATCTAACTTTCGAAAAAACTGAGATACAGGGTGTTCTTCGTCAAATGACAGGTATAGTATCTTTCGAACCAATGCTCTGATTCGACTGAAATTTTCACCAATCATTCCTCTCCACAATCCAGAATAACGTTCCAAAAATAAAAAGTCTAACTTTCGAAACAACTGAGATACAGGGTGTTCTTCGTCAAATGACAGGTATAGTATCTTTCGAACCAATGCTCTGATTCGACTGAAATTTTCACCAATCATTCCTCTTCACAATCCAGAATAAAGTTTCAAAAATAAAAAGTCTAACATTCGAAACAACTGAGATACAGGGTGTTCTTTGTCAAATGACAGGTATAGTATCTTTCGAGCCAATGCTCTGATTCGACTGAAATTTTCACCAATCATTCCTCTTCACAATCCAGAATAACGTTCCAAAAATAAAAAGTCTAACTTTCGAAACAACTGAGATACAGGGTATTCTTCGTTAAATGACAGGTATAGTATCTTTCGAACCAATGCTCTGATTCGACTGAAATTTTCACCAATCATTCCTCTTCACAATCCAGAATTACGTTTCAAAAATAAAAAGTCTAACATTCGAAACAACTGAGATACAGGGTGTTCTTCGTCAAATGACAGGTATAGTATCTTTCGAACCAATGCTCTGATTCGACTGAAATTTTCACCAATCATTCCTCTTCACAATCCAGAAAAACGTTCCAAAAATAAAAAGTCTAACTTTCGAAACAACTGAGATACAGGGTGTTCTTCGTCAAATGACAGGTATAGTATCTTTCGAACCAATGCTCTGATTCGACTGAAATTTTCACCAATCATTCCTCTTCACAATCCAGAATAACGTTTCAAAAATAAAAATTCTAACATTCGAAACAACTGAGATAGAGGGTGTTCTTCGTCAAATGACAGGTATAGTATCTTTCGAACCAATGCTCTGATTCGACTGAAATTTTCACCAATCATTTCTCTTCACAATCCAGAATAACGTTCGAAAAATAAAAAGTCTAACTTTCGAAACAACTGAGATACAGGGTGTTCTTCGTCAAATGACAGGTATAGTATCTTTCGAACCAATGCTCTGATTCGACTGAAATTCTCACCAATCATTCCTCTTCACAATCCAGAATAAAGTTCCAAAAATAAAAAGTCTAACATTCGAAACAACTGAGATACAGGGTGGTCTTCGTCAAATGACAGGTATAGTATCTTTCGAACCAATGCTCTGATTCGACTGAAATTTTCACCAATCATTCCTCTTCACAATCCAGAATAACGTTCCAAAAATAAAAAATCTAACTTTCGAAAAAACTGAGATACAGGGTGTTCTTCGTCAAATGACAGGTATAGTATCGTTCGAACCAATGCTCTGATTCGACTGAAATTTTCACCAATCATTCCTCTTCACAATCCAGAATAACGTTCCAAAAATAAAAAGTCTAACTTTCGAAACAACTGAGATACAGGGTGTTCTTCGTCAAATGACAGGTATAGTATCTTTCGAACCAATGCTCTGATTCGACTGAAATTTTCACCAATCATTCCTCTTCACAATCCAGAATAAAGTTTCAAAAATAAAAAGTCTTACATTCGAAACAACTGAGATACAGGGTGTTCTTTGTCAAATGACAGGTATAGTATCTTTCGAACCAATGCTCTGATTCGACTGAAATTTTCACCAATCATTCCTCTTCACAATCCAGAATAACGTTCCAAAAATAAAAAGTCTTACTTTCGAAACAACTGAGATACAGGGTATTCTTCGTCAAATGACAGGTATAGTATCTTTCGAACCAATGCTCTGATTCGACTGAAATTTTCACCAATCATTCCTCTTCACAATCCAGAATAACGATTCAAAAATAAAAAGTCTAACATTCGAAACAACTGAGATACAGGGTGTTCTTCGTCAAATGACAGGTATAGTATCTTTCGAACCAATGCTCTGATTCGACTGGAATTTTCACCAATCATTCCTCTTCACAATCCAGAAAAACGTTCCAAAAATAAAAAGTCTAACTTTCGAAACAACTGAGATACAGGGTGTTCTTCGTCAAATGACAGGTATAGTATCTTTCGAACCAATGCTCTGATTCGACTGAAATTTTCACCAATCATTCCTCTTCACAATCCAGAATAACGTTTCAAAAATAAAAATTCTAACATTCGAAACAACTGAGATAGAGGGTGTTCTTCGTCAAATGACAGGTATAGTATCTTTCGAACCAATGCTCTGATTCGACTGAAATTTTCACCAATCATTTCTCTTCACAATCCAGAATAACGTTCCAAAAATAAAAAGTCTAACTTTCGAAACAACTGAGATACAGGGTGTTCTTCGTCAAATGACAGGTATAGTATCTTTCGAACCAATGCTCTGATTCGACTGAAATTTTCACCAATCATTCCTCTTCACAATCCAGAATAAAGTTCCAAAAATAAAAAGTCTAACATTCGAAATAACTGAGATACAGGGTGGTCTTCGTCAAATGACAGGTATAGTATCTTTCGAACCAATGCTCTGATTCGACTGAAATTTTCACCAATCATTCCTCTTCACAATCCAGAATAACGTTCCAAAAATAAAAAATCTATCTTTCGAAAAAACTGAGATACAGGGTGTTCTTCGTCAAATGACAGGTATAGTATCTTTCGAACCAATGTTCTGATTCGACTGAAATTTTCACCAATCATTCCTCTCCACAATCCAGAATAACGTTCCAAAAATAAAAAGTCTAACTTTCGAAACAACTGAGATACAGGGTGTTCTTCGTCAAATGACAGGTATAGTATCTTTCGAACCAATGCTCTGATTCGACTGAAATTTTCACCAATCATTCCTCTTCACAATCCAGAATAAAGTTTCAAAAATAAAAAGTCTAACATTCGAAACAACTGAGATACAGGGTGTTCTTTGTCAAATGACAGGTATAGTATCTTTCGAGCCAATGCTCTGATTCGACTGAAATTTTCACCAATCATTCCTCTTCACAATCCAGAATAACGTTCCAAAAATAAAAAGTCTAACTTTCGAAACAACTGAGATACAGGGTATTCTTCGTCAAATGACAGGTATAGTATCTTTCGAACCAATGCTCTGATTCGACTGAAATTTTCACCAATCATTCCTCTTCACAATCCAGAATTACGTTTCAAAAATAAAAAGTCTAACATTCGAAACAACTGAGATACGGGGTGTTCTTCGTCAAATGACAGGTATAGTATCTTTCGAACCAATGCTCTGATTCGACTGAAATTTTCACCAATCATTTCTCTTCACAATCCAGAATAACGATTCAAAAATAAAAAGTCTAACATTCGAAACAACTGAGATACAGGGTGTTCTTCGTCAAATGACAGGTATAGTATCTTTCGAACCAATGCTCTGATTCGACTGGAATTTTCACCAATCATTCCTCTTCACAATCCAGAAAAACGTTCCAAAAATAAAAAGTCTAACTTTCGAAACAACTGAGATACAGGGTGTTCTTCGTCAAATGACAGGTATAGTATCTTTCGAACCAATGCTCTGATTCGACTGAAATTTTCACCAATCATTCCTCTTCACAATCCAGAATAACGTTTCAAAAATAAAAATTCTAACATTCGAAACAACTGAGATAGAGGGTGTTCTTCGTCAAATGACAGGTATAGTATCTTTCGAACCAATGCTCTGATTCGACTGAAATTTTCACCAATCATTTCTCTTCACAATCCAGAATAACGTTCCAAAAATAAAAAGTCTAACTTTCGAAACAACTGAGATACAGGGTGTTCTTCGTCAAATGACAGGTATAGTATCTTTCGAACCAATGCTCTGATTCGACTGAAATTCTCACCAATCATTCCACTTCACAATCCAGAATAAAGTTCCAAAAATAAAAAGTCTAACATTCGAAACAACTGAGATACAGGGTGGTCTTCGTCAAATGACAGGTATAGTATCTTTCGAACCAATGCTCTGATTCGACTGAAATTTTCACCAATCATTCCTCTTCACAATCCAGAATAACGTTCCAAAAATAAAAAATCTAACTTTCGAAAAAACTGAGATACAGGGTGTTCTTCGTCAAATGATAGGTATAGTATCTTTCGAACCAATGCTCTGATTCGACTGAAATTTTCACAAATCATTCCTCTTCACAATCCAGAATAACGTTCCAAAAATAAAAAGTCTAACTTTCGAAACAACTGAGATACAGGGTGTTCTTCGTCAAATGACAGGTATAGTATCTTTCGAACCAATGCTCTGATTCGACTGAAATTTTCACCAATCATTCCTCTTCACAATCCAGAATAAAGTTTCAAAAATAAAAAGTCTAACATTCGAAACAACTGAGATACAGGGTGTTCTTTGTCAAATGACAGGTATAGTATCTTTCGAACCAATGCTCTGATTCGACTGAAATTTTCACCAATCATTCCTCTTCACAATCCAGAATAACGTTCCAAAAATAAAAAGTCTTACTTTCGAAACAACTGAGATACAGGGTATTCTTCGTCAAATGACAGGTATAGTATCTTTCGAACCAATGCTCTGATTCGACTGAAATTTTCACCAATCATTCCTCTTCACAATCCAGAATTACGTTTCAAAAATAAAAAGTCTTACATTCGAAACAACTGAGATACAGGGTGTTCTTCGTCAAATGACAGGTATAGTATCTTTCGAACCAATGCTCTGATTCGACTGAAATTTTCACCAATCATTCCCCTTCACAATCCAGAATAACGTTTCAAAAATAAAAAGTCTAACTTTCGAAACAACTGAGATACAGGGTGTTCTTCGTCAAATGACAGTTATAGTATCTTTCGAACCAATGCTCTGGTTCGACTGAAATTTTCACCAATCATTCCTCTTCACAATCCAGAATAACGTTTCAAAAATAAAAAGTCTAACATTCGAAACAACTGAGATACAGGGTGTTCTTCGTCAAATGACAGGTATAGTATCTTTCGAACCAATACTCTGATTCAACTGAAATTTTCACCAATCATTCCTCTTCACAGTACAGAATAACGTTCCAAAAATTAAAAGTCTAACTTCCGAAACAACTGAGATACAGGGTGTTCTTCGTCAAATGACAGGTATAGTATCTTTCGAACCAATGCTCTGATTCGACTGAAATTTTCACCAATCATTCCTCTTCTCAATCCAGAATAACGTTCCAAAAATAAAAAGTCTAACTTTCGAAACAACTGAGATACAGGGTGTTCTTCGTCAAATGACAGGTATAGTACCTTTCGAACCAATGTTCTGATTCGACTGAAATTTTCACCAATCATTCCTCTTCACAATCCAGAATAACGTTCCAAAAATAAAAAGTCTTACTTTCGAAACAACTGAGATACAGGGTGTTCTTCGTCAAATGACAGGTATAGTATCTTTCGAACCAATGCTCTGATTCGACTGAAATTTTCACCAATCATTCCTCTTCACAATCCAGAATAACGTTCCAAAAATAAAAAGTCCTACTTTCGAAACAACTGAGATACAGGGTGTTCTTCGTCAAATGACAGGTATAGTATCTTTCGAACCAATGCTCTGATTCGACTGAAATTTTCACCAATCATTCCTCTTCACAATCCAGAATAACGTTCCAAAAATAAAAAGTCTTACTTTCGAAACAACTGAGATACAGGGTGTTCTTCGTCAAATGAGAGGTATAGTATCTTTCGAACCAATGCTCTGATTCGACTGAAATTTTCACCAATCATTCCTCTTCACAATCCAGAAAAAAGTTTCAAAAATAAAAAGTCTAACTTTCGAAACAACTGAGATACAGGGTGTTCTTCGTCAAATGACAGGTATAGTATCTTTCGAACCAATGCTCTGATTCGACTGAAATTTTCACCAATCATTCCTCTTCACAATCCAGAATAACGTTCCAAAAATAAAAAGTCTAACTTTCGAAACAACTGAGATACGGGGTGTTCTTCGTCAAATGACAGGTATAGTATCTTTCGAACCAATGCTCTGATTCGACAGAAATTTACACCAATCATTCCTCTTCACAATCCAGAATAACTTTCCAAAAATAAAAAGTCTAACTTTCGAAACAACTGAGATACAGGGTGTTCTTCGTCAAATGACAGGTATAGTATCTTTCGAACCAATGCTCTGATTCGACTGAAATTTTCACCAATCATTCCTCTTCACAATCCAGAATAACGTTCCAAAAACGAAAAGTCTTACTTTCGAAACAACTGAGATACAGGGTGTTCTTCGTCAAATGAGAGGTATAGTATCTTTCGAACCAATGCTCTGATTCGACTGAAATTTTCACCAATCATTCCTCTTCACAATCCAGAATGACGTTCCAAAAATAAAAAGTCTAACATTCGAAACAACTGAGATACAGGGTGTTCTTCGTCAAATGACAGGTATAGTATCTTTCGAACCAATGCTCTGATTCGACTGAAATTTTCACCAATCATTCCTCTTCACAATCCAGAATAACGTTTCAAAAATAAAAAGTCTTACATTCGAAACAACTGAGTTACAGGGTGTTCTTCGTCAAATGACAGGTATAGTATCTTTCGAACCAATGCTCTGATTCGACTTAAATTTTCACCAATCATTCCTCTTCACAATCCAGAATAACGTTTCTAAAATGAAAAGTCTAACATTCGAAACAACTGAGATACAGGGTGTTCTTCGTCAAATGACAGGTATATTATCTTTCGAACCAATGCTCTGATTCGACTGAAATTTTCACCAATCATTCCTCTTCACAATCCAGAATAACGTTCCAAAAATAAAAAGTCTAACTTTCGAAACAACTGAGATACAGGGTGTTCTTCGTCAAATGACAGGTATAGTATCTCTCGAACCAATGCTCTGATTCGACTGAAATTTTCACCAATCATTCCTCTTCACAATCCAGAATAACGTTCCCAAAATAAAAAGTCTAACTTTCGAAACAACTGAGATACAGGGTGTTCTTCGTCAAATGACAGGTATAGTATCTTTCGAACCAATGCTCTGATTCGACTGAAATTTTCACCAATCATTCCTCTTCACAATCCAGAATAACGATTCAAAAATAAAAAGTCTAACATTCGAAACAACTGAGATACAGGGTGTTCTTCGTCAAATGACAGGTATAGTATCTTTCGAACCAATGCTCTGATTCGACTGGAATTTTCACCAATCATTCCTCTTCACAATCCAGAAAAACGTTCCAAAAATAAAAAGTCTAACTTTCGAAACAACTGAGATACAGGGTGTTCTTTGTCAAATGACAGGTATAGTATCTTTCGAACCAATGCTCTGATTCGACTGAAATTTTCACCAATCATTCCTCTTCACAATCCAGAATAACGTTTCAAAAATAAAAATTCTAACATTCGAAACAACTGAGATAGAGGGTGTTCTTCGTCAAATGACAGGTATAGTATCTTTCGAACCAATGCTCTGATTCGACTGAAATTTTCACCAATTATTTCTCTTCACAATCCAGAAAAACGTTCCAAAAATAAAAAGTCTAACTTTCGAAACAACTGAGATACAGGGTGTTCTTCGTCAAATGACAGGTATAGTATCTTTCGAACCAATGCTCTGATTCGACTGAAATTTTCACCAATCATTCCTCTTCACAATCCAGAATAACGTTCCAAAAATAAAAAGTCTTACTTTCGAAACAACTGAGATACAGGGTGTTCTTCGTCAAATGACAGGTATAGTATCTTTCGAACCAATGCTCTGATTCGACTGAAATTTTCACCAATCATTCCTCTTCACAATCCAGAATAACGTTCCAAAAATAAAAAGTCTTACTTTCGAAACAACTGAGATACAGGGTGTTCTTCGTCAAATGAGAGGTATAGTATCTTTCGAACCAATGCTCTGATTCGACTGAAATTTTCACCAATCATTCCTCTTCACAATCCAGAAAAAAGTTTCAAAAATAAAAAGACTAACTTTCGAAACAACTGAGATACAGGGTGTTCTTCGTCAAATGACAGGTATAGTATCTTTCGAACCAATGCTCTGATTCGACTGAAATTTTCACCAATCATTCCTCTTCACAATCCAGAATAACGTTCCAAAAATAAAAAGTCTCGAAACAACTGAGATACGGGGTGTTCTTCGTCAAATGACAGGTATAGTATCTTTCGAACCAATGCTCTGATTCGACTGAAATTTACACCAATCATTCCTCTTCACAATCCAGAATAACGTTCCAAAAATAAAAAGTCTAACTTTCGAAACAACTGAGATACAGGTTGTTCTTCGTCAAATGACAGGTATAGTATCTTTCGAACCAATGCTCTGATTCGACTGAAATTTTCACCAATCATTCCTCTTCACAATCCAGAATAACGTTCCAAAAACGAAAAGTCTAACTTTCGAAACAACTGAGATACAGGGTGTTCTTCGTCAAATGAGAGGTATAGTATCTTTCGAACCAATGCTCTGATTCGACTGAAATTTTCACAAATCATTCCTCTTCACAATCCAGAATAACGTTCCAAAAATAAAAAGTGTAACTTTCGAAACAACTGAGATACAGGGTGTTCTTCGTCAAATGACAGGTATAGTATCTTTCGAACCAATGCTCTGATTCGACTGAAATTTTCACCAATCATTCCTCTTCACAATCCAGAATAACGTTCCAAAAATAAAAAGTCTAACATTCGAAACAACTGAGATACAGGGTGTTCTTCGTCAAATGACAGGTATAGTATCTTTCGAACCAATGCTCTGATTCGACTGGAATTTTCACCAATCATTCCTCTTCACAATCCAGAAAAACGTTCCAAAAATAAAAAGTCTTACTTTCGAAACAACTGAGATACAGGGTGTTCTTCGTCAAATGACAGGTATAGTATCTTTCGAACCAATGCTCTGATTCGACTGAAATTTTCACCTATCATTCCTCTTCACAATCCAGAATAACGTTTCAAAAATAAAAAGTCTAACATTCAAAACAACTGAGATACAGGGTGTTCTTCGTCAAATGACAGGTATAGTATCTTTCGAACCAATGCTCTGATTCGACTGAAATTTTCACCAATCATTCCTCTTCGCAATCCAGAATAACGTTCCAAAAATAAAAAGTCTAACATTCGAAACAACTGAGATACAGGGTGTTCTTCGTCAAATGACAGGTATGGTATCTTTCGAACCAATGCTCTGATTCGACTGAAATTTTCACCAATCATTCCTCTTCACAATCCAGAATGACGTTCCAAAAATAAAAAGTCTAACATTCGAAACAACTGAGATACAGGGTGTTCTTCGTCAAATGACAGGTATAGTATCTTTCGAACCAATGCTCTGATTCGACTGAAATTTTCACCAATCATTCCTCTTCACAATCCAGAATAACGTTTCAAAAGTAAAAAGTCTAACATTCGAAACAACTGAGATACAGGGTGTTCTTCGTCAAATGACAGGTATAGTATCTTTCGAACCAATGCTCTGATTCGACTGAAATTTTCACCAATCATTCCTCTTCACAATCCAGAATAACGTTCCAAAAATAAGAAATCTAACTTTCGAAAAAACTGAGATACAGGGTGTTCTTCGTCAAATGACAGGTATAGTATCTTTCGAACCAATGCTCTGATTCGACTGAAATTTTCACCAATCATTCCACTTCACAATCCAGAATAACGTTCCAAAAATAAAAAGTCTAACTTTCGAAACAACTGAGTACAGGGTGTTCTTCGTCAAATGACAGGTATAGTATCTTTCGAACCAATGCTCTGATTCGACTGAAATTTTCACCAATCATTCCTCTTCACAATCCAGAATAACGTTCCAAAAATAAAAAGTCTAACTTTCGAAACAACTGAGATACAGGGTGTTCTTCGTCAAATGACAGGTATAGTATCTTTCGAACCAATGCTCTGATTCGACTGAAATTTTCACCAATCATTCCTCTTCACAATACAGAATAACGTTTCAAAAATAAAAAGTCTAACATTCGAAACAACTGAGATACAGGGTGTTCTTTGTCAAATGACAGGTATAGTATCTTTCGAACCAATGCTCTGATTCGACTGAAATTTTCACCAATCATTCCTCTTCACAATCCAGAATAACGTTTCAAAAATAAAAAGTCTAACATTCGAAACAACTGAGTTACAGGGTGTTCTTCGTCAAATGACAGGTATAGTATCTTTCGAACCAATGCTCTGATTCGACTGAAATTTTCACCAATCATTCCTCTTCACAATCCAGAATAACGTTTCTAAAATGAAAAGTCTAACATTCGAAACAACTGAGATACAGGATGTTCTTCGTCAAATGACAGGTATAGTATCTTTCGAACCAATGCTCTGATTCGACTGAAATTTTCACCAATCATTCCTCTTCACAATCCAGAATAACGATTCAAAAATAAAAAGTCTAACATTCGAAACAACTGAGATACAGGGTGTTCTTCGTCAAATGACAGGTATAGTATCTTTGGAACCAATGCTCTGATTCGACTGAAATTTTCACCAATCATTCCTCTTCACAATCCAGAATAACGTTTCAAAAATAAAAATTCTAACATTCGAAACAACTGAGATAGAGGGTGTTCTTCGTCAAATGACAGGTATAGTATCTTTCGAACCAATGCTCTGATTCGACTGAAATTTTCACCAATCATTCCTCTTCACAATCCAGAATGACGTTCCAAAAATAAAAAGTCTAACATTCGAAACAACTGAGATACAGGGTGTTCTTCGTCAAATGACAGGTATAGTATCTTTCGAACCAATGCTCTGATTCGACTGAAATTTTCACCAATCATTCCTCTTCACAATCCAGAATAACGTTTCAAAAATAAAAAGTCTAACTTTCGAAACAACTGAGATACAGGGTGTTCTTCGTCAAATGAGAGGTATAGTATCTTTCGAACCAATGCTCTGATTCGACTGAAATTTTCACCAATCATTCCTCTTCACAATCCAGAAAAAAGTTTCAAAAATAAAAAGACTAACTTTCGAAACAACTGAGATACAGGGTGTTCTTCGTCAAATGACAGGTATAGTATCTTTCGAACCAATGCTCTGATTCGACTGAAATTTTCACCAATCATTCCTCTTCACAATCCAGAATAACGTTCCAAAAATAAAAAGTCTAACTCTCGAAACAACTGAGATACGGGGTGTTCTTCGTCAAATGACAGGTATAGTATCTTTCGAACCAATGCTCTGATTCGACTGAAATTTACACCAATCATTCCTCTTCACAATCCAGAATAAGGTTCCAAAAATAAAAAGTCTAACTTTCGAAACAACTGAGATACAGGTTGTTCTTCGTCAAATGACAGGTATAGTATCTTTCGAACCAATGCTCTGATTCGACTGAAATTTTCACCAATCATTCCTCTTCACAATCCAGAATAACGTTCCAAAAACGAAAAGTCTAACTTTCGAAACAACTGAGATACAGGGTGTTCTTCGTCAAATGAGAGGTATAGTATCTTTCGAACCAATGCTCTGATTCGACTGAAATTTTCACCAATTATTCCTCTTCACAATCCAGAATAACGTTCCAAAAATAAAAAGTGTAACTTTCGAAACAACTGAGATACAGGGTGTTCTTCGTCAAATGACAGGTATAGTATCTTTCGAACCAATGCTCTGATTCGACTGAAATTTTCACCAATCATTCCTCTTCACAATCCAGAATAACGTTCCAAAAATAAAAAGTCTAACATTCGAAACAACTGAGATACAGGGTGTTCTTCGTCAAATGACAGGTATAGTATCTTTCGAACCAATGCTCTGATTCGACTGGAATTTTCACCAATCATTCCTCTTCACAATCCAGAAAAACGTTCCAAAAATAAAAAGTCTTACTTTCGAAACAACTGAGATACAGGGTGTTCTTCGTCAAATGACAGGTATAGTATCTTTCGAACCAATGCTCTGATTCGACTGAAATTTTCACCAATCATTCCTCTTCACAATCCAGAATAACGTTTCAAAAATAAAAAGTCTAACATTCAAAACAACTGAGATACAGGGTGTTCTTCGTCAAATGACAGGTATAGTATCTTTCGAACCAATGCTCTGATTCGACTGAAATTTTCACCAATCATTCCTCTTCACAATCCAGAATTACGTTCCAAAAATAAAAAGTCTAACATTCGAAACAACTGAGATACAGGGTGTTCTTCGTCAAATGACAGGTATAGTATCTTTCGAACCAATGCTCTGATTCGACTGAAATTTTCACCAATCATTCCTCTTCACAATCCAGAATAACGTTTCAAAAGTAAAAAGTCTAACATTTGAAACAACTGAGATACAGGGTGTTCTTCGTCAAATGACAGGTATAGTATCTTTCGAACCAATGCTCTGATTCGACTGAAATTTTCACCAATCATTCCTCTTCACAATCCAGAATAACGTTCCAAAAATAAGAAATCTAACTTTCGAAAAAACTGAGATACAGGGTGTTCTTCGTCAAATGACAGGTATAGTATCTTTCGAACCAATGCTCTGATTCGACTGAAATTTTCACCAATCATTCCACTTCACAATCCAGAATAACGTTCCAAAAATAAAAAGTCTAACTTTCGAAACAACTGAGATACAGGGTGTTCTTCGTCAAATGACAGGTATAGTATCTTTCGAACCAATGCTCTGATTCGACTGAAATTTTCACCAATCATTCCTCTTCACAATCCAGAATAACGTTCCAAAAATAAAAAGTCTAACTTTCGAAACAACTGAGATACAGGGTGTTCTTCGTCAAATGACAGGTATAGTATCTTTCGAACCAATGCTCTGATTCGACTGAAATTTTCACCAATCATTCCTCTTCACAATACAGAATAACGTTTCAAAAATAAAAAGTCTAACATTCGAAACAACTGAGATACAGGGTGTTCTTTGTCAAATGACAGGTATAGTATCTTTCGAACCAATGCTCTGATTCGACTGAAATTTTCACCAATCATTCCTCTTCACAATCCAGAATAACGTTTCAAAAATAAAAAGTCTAACATTCGAAACAACTGAGTTACAGGGTGTTCTTCGTCAAATGACAGGTATAGTATCTTTCGAACCAATGCTCTGATTCGACTGAAATTTTCACCAATCATTCCTCTTCACAATCCAGAATAACGTTTCTAAAATGAAAAGTCTAACATTCGAAACAACTGAGATACAGGATGTTCTTCGTCAAATGACAGGTATAGTATCTTTCGAACCAATGCTCTGATTCGACTGAAATTTTCACCAATCATTCCTCTTCACAATCCAGAATAACGATTCAAAAATAAAAAGTCTAACATTCGAAACAACTGAGATACAGGGTGTTCTTCGTCAAATGACAGGTATAGTATCTTTGGAACCAATGCTCTGATTCGACTGAAATTTTCACCAATCATTCCTCTTCACAATCCAGAATAACGTTTCAAAAATAAAAATTCTAACATTCGAAACAACTGAGATAGAGGGTGTTCTTCGTCAAATGACAGGTATAGTATCTTTCGAACCAATGCTCTGATTCGACTGAAAGTTTCACCAATCATTCCTCTTCACAATCCAGAATAACGTTTCAAAAATAAAAATTCTAACATTCGAAACAACTGAGATAGAGGGTGTTCTTCGTCAAATGACAGGTATAGTATCTTTCGAACCAATGCTCTGATTCGACTCAAATTTTCACCAATCATTTCTCCTCACAATCCAGAATAACGTTCCAAAAATAAAAAGTCTAACTTTCGAAACAACTGAGATACAGGGTGTTCTTCGTCAAATGACAGGTATAGTATCTTTCGAACCAATGCTCTGATTCGACTGAAATTTTCACCAATCATTCCTCTTCACAATCCAGAATAAAGTTCCAAAAATAAAAAGTCTAACATTCGAAACAACTGAGATACAGGGTGGTCTTCGTCAAATGACAGGTATAGTATCTTTCGAACAAATGCTCTGATTCGACTGAAATTTTCACCAATCATTCCTCTTCACAATCCAGAATAACGTTCCAAAAATAAAAAATCTAACTTTCGAAAAAACTGAGATACAGGGTGTTCTTCGTCAAATGACAGGTATAGTATCTTTCGAACCAATGCTCTGATTCGACTGAAATTTTCACCAATCATTCCTCTTCACAATCCAGAATAACGTTCCAAAAATAAAAAGTCTAACTTTCGAAACAACTGAGATACAGGGTGTTCTTCGTCAAATGACAGGTATAGTATCTTTCGAACCAATGCTCTGATTCGACTGAAATTTTCACCAATCATTCCTCTTCACAATCCAGAATAAAGTTTCAAAAATAAAAAGTCTAACATTCGAAACAACTGAGATACAGGGTGTTCTTTGTCAAATGACAGGTATAGTATCTTTCGAACCAAAGCTCTGATTCGACTGAAATTTTCACCAATCATTCCTCTTCACAATCCAGAATAACGTTCCAAAAATTAAGAGTCTAACTTTCGAAACAACTGAGATACAGGGTATTCTTCGTCAAATGACAGGTATAGTATCTTTCGAACCAATGCTCTGATTCGACTGAAATTTTCACCAATCTTTCCTCTTCACAATCCAGAATTACGTTTCAAAAATAAAAAGTCTAACATTCGAAACAACTGAGATACAGGGTGTTCTTCGTCAAATGACAGTTATAGTATCTTTCGAACCAATGCTCTGATTCGACTGAAATTTTCACCAATCATTCCTCTTCACAATCCAGAATAACGTTTCAAAAATAAAAAGTCTAACTTTCGAAACAACTGAGATACAGGGTGTTCTTCGTCAAATGACAGGTATAGTATCTTTCGAACCAATGCTCTGATTCGACTGAAATTTTCACCAATCATTCCTCTTCACAATCCAGAATAACGTTTCAAAAATAAAAAGTCTAACATTCGAAACAACTGAGATACAGGGTGTTCTTCGTCAAATGACAGGTATAGTATCTTTCGAACCAATACTCTGATTCAACTGAAATTTTCACCAATCATTCCTCTTCACAGTCCAGAATAACGTTCCAAAAATTAAAAGTCTAACTTTCGAAACAACTGAGATACAGGGTGTTCTTCGTCAAATGACAGGTATAGTATCTTTCGAACCAATGCTCTGGTTCGACTGAAATTTTCACCAATCATTCCTCTTCACAATCCAGAATAACGTTCCAAAAATAAAAAGTCTAACTTTCGAAACAACTGAGATACAGGGTGTTCTTCGTCAAATGACAAGTATAGTACCTTTCGAACCAATGTTCTGATTCGACTGAAATTTTCACCAATCATTCCTCTTCACAATCCAGAATGAAGTTCCAAAAATAAAAAGTCTAACTTTCGAAACAACTGAGATACAGGGTATTCTTCGTCAAATGACAGGTATAGTATCTTTCGAACCAATGCTCTGATTCGACTGAAATTTTCACCAATCATTCCTCTTCACAATCCAGAATAACGTCCCAAAAATAAAAAGTCTTACTTTCGAAACAACTGAGATACAGGGTGTTCTTCGTCAAATGACAGGTATAGTATCTTTCGAACCAATGCTCTGATTCGACTGAAATTTTCACCAATCATTCCTCTTCACAATCCAGAATAACGTTCCAAAAATAAAAAGTCTTACTTTCGAAACAACTGAGATACAGGGTGTTCTTCGTCAAATGACAGGTATAGTATCTTTCGAACCAATGCTCTGATTCGACTGAAATTTTCACCAATCATTCCTCTTCACAATCCAGAATAACGTTCCAAAAATAAAAAGTCTTACTTTCGAAACAACTGAGATACAGGGTGTTCTTCGTCAAATGACAGGTATAGTATCTTTCGAACCAATGCTCTGATTCGACTGAAATTTTCACCAATCATTCCTCTTCACAATCCAGAATAACGTTCCAAAAATAAAAAGTCTTACTTTCGAAACAACTGAGATACAGGGTGTTCTTCGTCAAATGACAGGTATAGTATCTTTCGAACCAATGCTCTGATTCGACTGAAATTTTCACCAATCATTCCTCTTCACAATCCAGAATAACGATTCAAAAATAAAGAGTCTAACATTCGAAATAACTGAGATACAGGGTGTTCTTCGTCAAATGACAGGTATAGTTTCTTTCGAACCAATGCTCTGATTCGACTGAAATTTTCTTCAATCATTCCTCTTCACAATCCAGAATAACGTTTCAAAAATAAAAAGTCTAACATTCGAAACAACTGAGATACAGGGTGTTCTTCGTCAAATGACAGGTATAGTATCTTTCGAACCAATGCTCTGATTCGACTGAAATTTTCACCAATCATTCCTCTTCACAATCCAGAATAACGTTCCAAAAATGAAAAGTCTAACTTTCGAAACAACTGAGATACAGGGTGTTCTTCGTCAAATGACAGCTATAGTATCTTTCGAACCAATGCTCTGATTCGACTGAAATTTTCATCAATCATTCCTCTTCACAATCCAGAAAAACGTTCCAAAAATAAAAAGTCTAACATTCGAAACAACTGAGATACAGGGTGTTCTTCGTCAAATGACAGGTATAGTATCTTTCGAACCAATGCTCTGATTCGACTGAAATTTTCACCAATCATTCCTCTTCACAATCCAGAATAACGTTTCAAAAATAAAAAGTCTAACTTTCGAAACAACTGAGATACAGGGTGTTCTTCGTCAAATGACAGTTATAGTATCTTTCGAACCAATGCTCTGATTCGACTGAAATTTTCACCAGTCATTCCTCTTCACAATCCAGAATAACGTTTCAAAAATAAAAAGTCTAACATTCGAAACAACTGAGATACAGGGTGTTCTTCGTCAAATGACAGGTATAGTATCTTTCGAACCAATACTCTGATTCAACTGAAATTTTCACCAATCATTCCTCTTCACAGTCCAGAATAACGTTCCAAAAATTAAAAGTCTAACTTTCGAAACAACTGAGATACAGGGTGTTCTTCGTCAAATGACAGGTATAGTATCTTTCGAACCAATGCTCTGATTCGACTGAAATTTTCACCAATCATTCCTCTTCACAATCCAGAATAACGTTCCAAAAATAAAAAGTCTAACTTTCGAAACAACTGAGATACAGGGTGTTCTTCGTCAAATGACAGGTATAGTACCTTTCGAACCAATGTTCTGATTCGACTGAAATTTTCACCAATCATTCCTCTTCACAATCCAGAATAACATTCCAAAAATAAAAAGTCTTACTTTCGAAACAACTGAGATACAGGGTGTTCTTCGTCAAATGACAGGTATAGTATCTTTCGAACCAATGCTCTGATTCGACTGAAATTTTCACCAATCATTCCTCTTCACAATCCAGAATAACGTTCCAAAAATAAAAAGTCTTACTTTCGAAACAACTGAGATACAGGGTGTTCTTCGTCAAATGACAGGTATATTATCTTTCGAACCAATGCTCTGATTCGACTGAAATTTTCACCAATCATTCCTCTTCACAATCCAGAATAACGTTCCAAAAATAAAAAGTCTTTCTTTCGAAACAACTGAGATACAGGGTGTTCTTCGTCAAATGAGAGGTATAGTATCTTTCGAACCAATGCTCTGATTCGACTGAAATTTTCACCAATCATTCCTCTTCACAATCCAGAAAAAAGTTTCAAAAATAAAAAGTCTAACTTTCGAAACAACTGAGATACAGGGTGTTCTTCGTCAAATGACAGGTATAGTATCTTTCGAACCAATGCTCTGATTCGAGTGAAATTTTCACCAATCATTCCTCTTCACAATCCAGAATAACGTTCCAAAAATAAAAAGTCTAACTCTCGAAACAACTGAGATACGGGGTGTTCTTCGTCAAATGACAGGTAAAGTATCTTTCGAACCAATGCTCTGATTCGACTGAAATTTACACCAATCATTCCTCTTCACAATCCAGAATAACGTTCCAAAAATAAAAAGTCTAACTTTCGAAACAACTGAGATACAGGGTGTTCTTCGTCAAATGACAGGTATAGTATCTTTCGAACCAATGCTCTGATTCGACTGAAATTTTCACCAATCATTCCTCTTCACAATCCAGAATAACGTTCCAAAAACGAAAAGTCTAACTTTCGAAACAACTGAGATACAGGGTGTTCTTCGTCAAATGAGAGGTATAGTATCTTTCGAACCAATGCTCTGATTCGACTGAAATTTTCACCAATCATTCCTCTTCACAATCCAGAATGACGTTCCAAAAATAAAAAGTCTAACATTCGAAACAACTGAGATACAGGGTGTTCTTCGTCAAATGACAGGTATAGTATCTTTCGAACCAATGCTCTGATTCGACTGAAATTTTCACCAATCATTCCTCTTCACAATCCAGAATAACGTTCCAAAAATAAAAAGTCTAACATTCGAAACAACTGAGATACAGGGTATTCTTCGTCAAATGACAGGTATAGTATCTTTCGAACCAATGCTCTGATTCGACTGAAATTTTCACCAATCATTCCTCTTCACAATCCAGAATAACGTTTCAAAAGTAAAATGTCTAACATTCGAAACAACTGAGATACAGGGTGTTCTTCGTCAAATGACAGGTATAGTATATTTCGAACCAATGCTCTGATTCGACTGAAATTTTCACCAATCATTCCTCTTCACGTTCCAAAAAAAAGAAATCTAACTTTCGAAAAAACTGAGATACAGGGTGTTCTTCGTCAAATGACAGGTATAGTATCTTTCGAACCAATGCTCTGATTCGACTGAAATTTTCACCAATCATTCCACTTCACAATCCAGAATAACGTTCCAAAAATAAAAAGTCTAACTTTCGAAACAACTGAGATACAGGGTGTTCTTCGTCAAATGACAGGTATAGTATCTTTCGAACCAATGCTCTGATTCGACTGAAATTTTCACCAATCATTCCTCTTCACAATCCAGAATAACGTTCCAAAAACAAAAAGTCTAACTTTCGAAACAACTGAGATACAGGGTGTTCTTCGTCAAATGACAGGTATAGTATCTTTCGAACCAATGCTCTGATTCGACTGAAATTTTCACCAATCATTCCTCTTCACAATCCAGAATAACGTTTCAAAAATAAAAAGTCTAACATTCGAAACAACTGAGATACAGGGTGTTCTTTGTCAAATGACAGGTATAGTATCTTTCGAACCAATGCTTTGATTCGACTGAAATTTTCACCAATCATTCCTCTTCACAATCCAGAATAACGTTTCAAAAATAAAAAGTCTAACATTCGAAACAACTGAGTTACAGGGTGTTCTTCGTCAAATGACAGGTATAGTATCTTTCGAACCAATGCTCTGATTCGACTGAAATTTTCACCAATCATTCCTCTTCACAATCCAGAATAACGTTTCTAAAATGAAAAGTCTAACATTCGAAACAACTGAGATACAGGTTGTTCTTCGTCAAATGACAGGTATATTATCTTTCGAACCAATGCTCTGATTCGACTGAAATTTTCACCAATCATTCCTCTTCACAATCCAGAATAACGTTCCAAAAATAAAAAGTCTAACTTTCGAAACAACTGAGATACAGGGTGTTCTTCTTCAAATGACAGGTATAGTATCTTTCGAACCAATGCTCTGATTCGACTGAAATTTTCACCAATCATTCCTCTTCACAATCCAGAATAACGTTCCAAAAATAAAAAGTCTAACTTTCGAAACAACTGAGATACAGGGTGTTCTTCGTCAAATGACAGGTATAGTATCTTTCGAACCAATGCTCTGATTCGACTGAAATTTTCACCAATCATTCCTCTTCACAATCCAGAATAACGATTCAAAAATAAAAAGTCTAACATTCGAAACAACTGAGATACAGGGTGTTCTTCGTCAAATGACAGGTATAGTATCTTTCGAACCAATGCTCTGATTCGACTGAAATTTTCACCAATCATTTCTCTTCACAATCCAGAAAAACGTTCCAAAAATAAAAAGTCTAACTTTCGAAACAACTGAGATACAGGGTGTTCTTCGTCAAATGACAGGTATAGTATCTTTCGAACCAATGCTCTGATTCGACTGAAATTTTCACCAATCATTCCTCTTCACAATCCAGAATAACGTTCCAAAAATAAAAAGTCTTACTTTCGAAACAACTGAGATACAGGGTGTTCTTCGTCAAATGACAGGTATAGTATCTTTCGAACCAATGCTCTGATTCGACTGAAATTTTCACCAATGATTCCTCTTCACAATCCAGAATAACGTTCCAAAAATAAAAAGTCTTACTTTCGAAACAACTGAGATACAGGGTGTTCTTCGTCAAATGAGAGGTATAGTATCTTTCGAACCAATGCTCTGATTCGACTGAAATTTTCATCAATCATTCCTCTTCACAATCCAGAAAAAAGTTTCAAAAATAAAAAGTCTAACTTTCGAAACAACTGAGATACAGGGTGTTCTTCGTCAAATGACAGGTATAGTATCTTTCGAACCAATGCTCTGATTCGACTGAAATTTTCACCAATCATTCCTCTTCACAATCCAGAATAACGTTCCAAAAATAAAAGTCTAACTCTCGAAACAACTGAGATACGGGGTGTTCTTCGTCAAATGACAGGTATAGTATCTTTCGAACCAATGCTCTGATTCGACTGAAATTTACACCAATCATTCTTCTTCACAATCCAGAATAACGTTCCAAAAATAAAAAGTCTAACTTTCGAAACAACTGAGATACAGGGTGTTCTTCGTCAAATGACAGGTATAGTATCTTTCGAACCAATGCTCTGATTCGACTGAAATTTTCACCAATCATTCCTCTTCACAATCCAGAATAACGTTCCAAAAACGAAAAGTCTAACTTTCGAAACAACTGAGATACAGGGTGTTCTTCGTCAAATGAGAGGTATAGTATCTTTCGAACCAATGCTCTGATTCGACTGAAATTTTCACCAATCATTCCTCTTCACAATCCAGAATAACGTTCCAAAAATAAAAAGTGTAACTTTCGAAACAACTGAGATGCAGGGTGTTCTTCGTCAAATGACAGGTATAGTATCTTTCGAACCGATGCTCTGATTCGACTGAAATTTTCACCAATCATTCCTCTTCACAATCCAGAATAACGTTCCAAAAATAAAAAGTCTAACATTCGAAACAACTGAGATACAGGGTGTTCTTCGTCAAATGACAGGTTTAGTATCTTTCGAACCAATGCTCTGATTCGACTGGAATTTTCACCAATCATTCCTCTTCACAATCCAGAAAAACGTTCCAAAAATAAAAAGTCTTACTTTCGAAACAACTGAGATACAGGGTGTTCTTCGTCAAATGACAGGTATAGTATCTTTCGAACCAATGCTCTGATTCGACTGAAATTTTCACCTATCATTCCTCTTCACAATCCAGAATAACGTTTCAAAAATAAAAAGTCTAACATTCAAAACAACTGAGATACAGGGTGTTCTTCGTCAAATGACAGGTATAGTATCTTTCGAACCAATGCTCTGATTCGACTGAAATTTTCAACAATCATTCCTCTTCACAATCCAGAATAACGTTCCAAAAATAAAAAGTCTAACATTCGAAACAACTGAGATACAGGGTGTTCTTCGTCAAATGACAGGTATAGTATCTTTCGAACCAATGCTCTGATTCGACTGAAATTTTCACCAATCATTCCTCTTCACAATCCAGAATAACGTTCCAAAAATAAAAAGTCTAACATTCGAAACAACTGAGATACAGGGTGTTCTTCGTCAAATGACAGGTATAAAATCTTTCGAACCAATGCTCTGATTCGACTGAAATTTTCACCAATCATTCCTCTTCACAATCCAGAATAACGTTTCAAAAGTAAAAAGTCTAACATTCGAAACAACTGAGATACAGGGTGTTCTTCGTCAAATGACAGGTATAGTATCTTTCGAACCAATGCTCTGATTCGACTGAAATTTTCACCAATCATTCCTCTTCACAATCCAGAATAACGTTCCAAAAATAAGAAATCTAACTTTCGAAAAAACTGAGATACAGGGTGTTCTTCGTCAAATGACAGGTATAGTATCTTTCGAACCAATGCTCTGATTCGACTGAAATTTTCACCAATCATTCCACTTCACAATCCAGAATAACGTTCCAAAAATAAAAAGTCTAACTTTCGAAACAACTGAGATACAGGGTGTTCTTCGTCAAATGACAGGTATAGTATCTTTCGAACCAATGCTCTGATTCGACTGAAATTTTCACCAATCATTCCTCTTCACAATCCAGAATAACGTTCCGAAAATAAAAAGTCTAACTTTCGAAACAACTGAGATACAGGGTGTTCTTCGTCAAATGACAGGTATAGTATCTTTCGAACCAATGCTCTGATTCGACTGAAATTTTCACCAATCATTCCTCTTCACAATACAGAATAACGTTTCAAAAATAAAAAGTCTAACATTCGAAACAACTGAGATACAGGGTGTTCTTTGTCAAATGACAGGTATAGTATCTTTCGAACCAATGCTCTGATTCGACTGAAATTTTCACCAATCATTCCTCTTCACAATCCAGAATAACGTTTCAAAAATAAAAAGTCTAACATTCGAAACAACTGAGTTACAGGGTGTTCTTCGTCAAATGACAGGTATAGTATCTTTCGAACCAATGCTCTGATTCGACTGAAATTTTCACCAATCATTCCTCTTCACAATCCAGAATAACGTTTCTAAAATGAAAAGTCTAACATTCGAAACAACTGAGATACAGGATGTTCTTCGTCAAATGACAGGTATAGTATCTTTCGAACCAATGCTCTGATTCGACTGAAATTTTCACCAATCATTCCTCTTCACAACCCAGAATAACGATTCAAAAATAAAAAGTCTAACATTCGAAACAACTGAGATACAGGGTGTTCTTCGTCAAATGACAGGTATAGTATCTTTCGAACCAATGCTCTGATTCGACTGAAATTTTCACCAATCATTCCTCTTCACAATCCAGAATAACGTTTCAAAAATAAAAATTCTAACATTCGAAACAACTGAGATAGAGGGTGTTCTTCGTCAAATGACAGGTATAGTATCTTTCGAACCAATGCTCTGATTCGACTGAAATTTTCACCAATCATTTCTCTTCACAATCCAGAATAACGTTCCAAAAATAAAAAGTCTAACTTTCGAAACAACTGAGATACAGGGTGTTCTTCGTCAAATGACAGGTATAGTATCTTTCGAACCAATGCTCTGATTCGACTGAAATTTTCACCAATCATTCCTCTTCACAATCCAGAATAAAGTTCCAAAAATAAAAAGTCTAACATTCGAAACAACTGAGATACAGGGTGGTCTTCGTCAAATGACAGGTATAGTATCTTTCGAACGAATGCTCTGATTCGACTGAAATTTTCACCAATCATTCCTCTTCACAATCCAGAATAACGTTCCAAAAATAAAAAATCTAACTTTCGAAAAAACTGAGATACAGGGTGTTCTTCGTCAAATGACAGGTATAGTATCTTTCGAACCAATGCTCTGATTCGACTGAAATTTTCACCAATCATTCCTCTTCACAATCCAGAATAACGTTCCAAAAATAAAAAGTCTAACTTTCGAAACAACTGAGATACAGGGTGTTCTTCGTCAAATGACAGGTATAGTATTTTTCGAACCAATGCTCTGATTCGACTGAAATTTTCACCAATCATTCCTCTTCACAATCCATAATAAAGTTTCAAAAATAAAAAGTCTAACATTCGAAACAACTGAGATACAGGGTGTTCTTTGTCAAATGACATGTATAGTATCTTTCGAACCAATGCTCTGATTCGACTGAAATTTTCACCAATCATTCCTCTTCACAATCCAGAATAACGTTCCAAAAATAAAGAGTCTAACTTTCGAAACAACTGAGATACAGGGTATTCTTCGTCAAATGACAGGTATAGTATCTTTCGAACCAATGGTCTGATTCGACTGAAATTTTCACCAATCATTCCTCTTCACAATCCAGAATAACGTTTCAAAAATAAAAAGTCTAACTTTCGAAACAACTGAGATACAGGGTGTTCTTCGTCAAATGACAGGTATAGTATCTTTCGAACCAATGCTCTGATTCGACTGAAATTTTCACCAATCATTCCTCTTCACAATCCAGAATAACGTTCCAAAAATAAAAAGTCTTACTTTCGAAACAACTGAGATACAGGGTGTTCTTCGTCAAATGACAGGTATAGTATCTTTCGAACCAATGCTCTGATTCGACTGAAATTTTCACCAATCATTCCTCTTCACAATCCAGAATAACGTTCCAAAAATAAAAAGTCTTACTTTCGAAACAACTGAGATACAGGGTGTTCTTCGTCAAATGACAGGTATAGTATCTTTCGAACCAATGCTCTGATTCGACTGAAATTTTCACCAATCATTCCTCTTCACAATCCAGAATAACGATTCAAAAATAAAGAGTCTAACATTCGAAATAACTGAGATACAGGGTGTTCTTCGTCAAATGACAGGTATAGTTTCTTTCGAACCAATGCTCTGATTCGACTGAAATTTTCTTCAATCATTCCTCTTCACAATCCAGAATAACGTTTCAAAAATAAAAGTCTAACATTCGAAACAACTGAGATACAGGGTGTTCTTCGTCAAATGACAGGTATAGTATCTTTCGAACCAATGCTCTGATTCGACTGAAATTTTCACCAATCATTCCTCTTCACAATCCAGAATAACGTTCCAAAAATGAAAAGTCTAACTTTCGAAACAACTGAGATACAGGGTGTTCTTCGTCAAATGACAGCTATAGTATCTTTCGAACCAATGCTCTGATTCGACTGAAATTTTCATCAATCATTCCTCTTCACAATCCAGAAAAACGTTCCAAAAATAAAAAGTCTAACATTCGAAACAACTGAGATACAGGGTGTTCTTCGTCAAATGACAGGTATAGTATCTTTCGAACCAATGCTCTGATTCGACTGAAATTTTCACCAATCATTTCTCTTCACAATCCAGAATAACGTTTCAAAAATAAAAAGTCTAACTTTCGAAACAACTGAGATACAGGGTGTTCTTCGTCAAATGACAGTTATAGTATCTTTCGAACCAATGCTCTGATTCGACTGAAATTTTCACCAGTCATTCCTCTTCACAATCCAGAATAACGTTTCAAAAATAAAAAGTCTAACATTCGAAACAACTGAGATACAGGGTGTTCTTCGTCAAATGACAGGTATAGTATCTTTCGAACCAATACTCTGATTCAACTGAAATTTTCACCAATCATTCCTCTTCACAGTCCAGAATAACGTTCCAAAAATTAAAAGTCTAACTTTCGAAACAACTGAGATACAGGGTGTTCTTCGTCAAATGACAGGTATAGTACCTTTCGAACCAATGTTCTGATTCGACTGAAATTTTCACCAATCATTCCTCTTCACAATCCAGAATAACATTCCAAAAATAAAAAGTCTTACTTTCGAAACAACTGAGATACAGGGTGTTCTTCGTCAAATGACAGGTATAGTATCTTTCGAACCAATGCTCTGATTCGACTGAAATTTTCACCAATCATTCCTCTTCACAATCCAGAATAACGTTCCAAAAATAAAAAGTCTAACTTTCGAAACAACTGAGATACAGGGTGTTCTTCGTCAAATGACAGGTATAGTACCTTTCGAACCAATGTTCTGATTCGACTGAAATTTTCACCAATCATTCCTCTTCACAATCCAGAATAACATTCCAAAAATAAAAAGTCTTACTTTCGAAACAACTGAGATACAGGGTGTTCTTCGTCAAATGACAGGTATAGTATCTTTCGAACCAATGCTCTGATTCGACTGAAATTTTCACCAATCATTCCTCTTCACAATCCAGAATAACGTTCCAAAAATAAAAAGTCTTACTTTCGAAACAACTGAGATACAGGGTGTTCTTCGTCAAATGACAGGTATATTATCTTTCGAACCAATGCTCTGATTCGACTGAAATTTTCACCAATCATTCCTCTTCACAATCCAGAATAACGTTCCAAAAATAAAAAGTCTTACTTTCGAAACAACTGAGATACAGGGTGTTCTTCGTCAAATGAGAGGTATAGTATCTTTCGAACCAATGCTCTGATTCGACTGAAATTTTCACCAATCATTCCTCTTCACAATCCAGAAAAAAGTTTCAAAAATAAAAAGTCTAACTTTCGAAACAACTGAGATACAGGGTGTTCTTCGTCAAATGACAGGTATAGTATCTTTCGAACCAATGCTCTGATTCGAGTGAAATTTTCACCAATCATTCCTCTTCACAATCCAGAATAACGTTTCAAAAATAAAAAGTCTAACTCTCGAAACAACTGAGATACGGGGTGTTCTTCGTCAAATGACAGGTATAGTATCTTTCGAACCAATGCTCTGATTCGACTGAAATTTACACCAATCATTCCTCTTCACAATCCAGAATAACGTTCCAAAAATAAAAAGTCTAACTTTCGAAACAACTGAGATACAGGGTGTTCTTCGTCAAATGACAGGTATAGTATCTTTCGAACCAATGCTCTGATTCGACTGAAATTTTCACCAATCATTCCTCTTCACAATCCAGAATAACGTTCCAAAAACGAAAAGTCTAACTTTCGAAACAACTGAGATACAGGGTGTTCTTCGTCAAATGAGAGGTATAGTATCTTTCGAACCAATGCTCTGATTCGACTGAAATTTTCACCAATCATTCCTCTTCACAATCCAGAATGACGTTCCAAAAATAAAAAGTCTAACATTCGAAACAACTGAGATACAGGGTGTTCTTCGTCAAATGACAGGTATAGTATCTTTCGAACCAATGCTCTGATTCGACTGAAATTTTCACCAATCAATCCTCTTCACAATCCAGAATAACGTTCCAAAAATAAAAAGTCTAACATTCGAAACAACTGAGATACAGGGTATTCTTCGTCAAATGACAGGTATAGTATCTTTCGAACCAATGCTCTGATTCGACTGAAATTTTCACCAATCATTCCTCTTCACAATCCAGAATAACGTTTCAAAAGTAAAATGTCTAACATTCGAAACAACTGAGATACAGGGTGTTCTTTGTCAAATGACAGGTATAGTATCTTTCGAACCAATGCTTTGATTCGACTGAAATTTTCACCAATCATTCCTCTTCACAATCCAGAATAACGTTTCAAAAATAAAAAGTCTAACATTCGAAACAACTGAGTTACAGGGTGTTCTTCGTCAAATGACAGGTATAGTATCTTTCGAACCAATGCTCTGATTCGACTGAAATTTTCACCAATCATTCCTCTTCACAATCCAGAATAACGTTTCTAAAATGAAAAGTCTAACATTCGAAACAACTGAGATACAGGTTGTTCTTCGTCAAATGACAGGTATATTATCTTTCGAACCAATGCTCTGATTCGACTGAAATTTTCACCAATCATTCCTCTTCACAATCCAGAATAACGTTCCAAAAATAAAAAGTCTAACTTTCGAAACAACTGAGATACAGGGTGTTCTTCTTCAAATGACAGGTATAGTATCTTTCGAACCAATGCTCTGATTCGACTGAAATTTTCACCAATCATTCCTCTTCACAATCCAGAATAACGTTCCAAAAATAAAAAGTCTAACTTTCGAAACAACTGAGATACAGGGTGTTCTTCGTCAAATGACAGGTATAGTATCTTTCGAACCAATGCTCTGATTCGACTGAAATTTTCACCAATCATTCCTCTTCACAATCCAGAATAACGATTCAAAAATAAAAAGTCTAACATTCGAAACAACTGAGATACAGGGTGTTCTTCGTCAAATGACAGGTATAGTATCTTTCGAACCAATGCTCTGATTCGACTGAAATTTTCACCAATCATTTCTCTTCACAATCCAGAAAAACGTTCCAAAAATAAAAAGTCTAACTTTCGAAACAACTGAGATACAGGGTGTTCTTCGTCAAATGACAGGTATAGTATCTTTCGAACCAATGCTCTGATTCGACTGAAATTTTCACCAATCATTCCTCTTCACAATCCAGAATAACGTTCCAAAAATAAAAAGTCTTACTTTCGAAACAACTGAGATACAGTGTGTTCTTCGTCAAATGACAGGTATAGTATCTTTCGAACCAATGCTCTGATTCGACTGAAATTTTCACCAATCATTCCTCTTCACAATCCAGAATAACGTTCCAAAAATAAAAAGTCTTACTTTCGAAACAACTGAGATACAGGGTGTTCTTCGTCAAATGAGAGGTATAGTATCTTTCGAACCAATGCTCTGATTCGACTGAAATTTTCATCAATCATTCCTCTTCACAATCCAGAAAAAAGTTTCAAAAATAAAAAGTCTAACTTTCGAAACAACTGAGATACAGGGTGTTCTTCGTCAAATGACAGGTATAGTATCTTTCGAACCAATGCTCTGATTCGACTTAAATTTTCACCAATCATTCCTCTTCACAATCCAGAATAACGTTCCAAAAATAAAAAGTCTAACTCTCGAAACAACTGAGATACGGGGTGTTCTTCGTCAAATGACAGGTATAGTATCTTTCGAACCAATGCTCTGATTCGACTGAAATTTACACCAATCATTCCTCTTCACAATCCAGAATAACGTTCCAAAAATAAAAAGTCTAACTTTCGAAACAACTGAGATACAGGGTGTTCTTCGTCAAATGACAGGTATAGTATCTTTCGAACCAATGCTCTGATTCGACTGAAATTTTCACCAATCATTCCTCTTCACAATCCAGAATAACGTTCCAAAAACGAAAAGTCTAACTTTCGAAACAACTGAGATACAGGGTGTTCTTCGTCAAATGAGAGGTATAGTATCTTTCGAACCAATGCTCTGATTCGACTGAAATTTTCACCAATCATTCCTCTTCACAATCCAGAATAACGTTCCAAAAATAAAAAGTGTAACTTTCGAAACAACTGAGATGCAGGGTGTTCTTCGTCAAATGACAGGTATAGTATCTTTCGAACCGATGCTCTGATTCGACTGAAATTTTCACCAATCATTCCTCTTCACAATCCAGAATAACGTTCCAAAAATAAAAAGTCTAACATTCGAAACAACTGAGATACAGGGTGTTCTTCGTCAAATGACAGGTATAGTATCTTTCGAATCAATGCTCTGATTCGACTGGAATTTTCACCAATCATTCCTCTTCACAATCCAGAAAAACGTTCCAAAAATAAAAAGTCTTACTTTCGAAACAACTGAGATACAGGGTGTTCTTCGTCAAATGACAGGTATAGTATCTTTCGAACCAATGCTCTGATTCGACTGAAATTTTCACCTATCATTCCTCTTCACAATCCAGAATAACGTTTCAAAAATAAAAAGTCTAACATTCAAAACAACTGAGATACAGGGTGTTCTTCGTCAAATGACAGGTATAGTATCTTTCGAACCAATGCTCTGATTCGACTGAAATTTTCACCAATCATTCCTCTTCACAATCCAGAATAACGTTCCAAAAATAAAAAGTCTAACATTCGAAACAACTGAGATACAGGGTGTTCTTCGTCAAATGACAGGTATAGTATCTTTCGAACCAATGCTCTGATTCGACTGAAATTTTCACCAATCATTCCTCTTCACAATCCAGAATAACGTTCCAAAAATAAAAAGTCTAACATTCGAAACAACTGAGATACAGGGTGTTCTTCGTCAAATGACAGGTATAAAATCTTTCGAACCAATGCTCTGATTCGACTAAAATTTTCACCAATCATTCCTCTTCACAATCCAGAATAACGTTTCAAAAGTAAAAAGTCTAACATTCGAAACAACTGAGATACAGGGTGTTCTTCGTCAAATGACAGGTATAGTATCTTTCGAACCAATGCTCTGATTCGACTGAAATTTTCACCAATCATTCCTCTTCACAATCCAGAATAACGTTCCAAAAATAAGAAATCTAACTTTCGAAAAAACTGAGATACAGGGTGTTCTTCGTCAAATGACAGGTATAGTATCTTTCGAACCAATGCTCTGATTCGACTGAAATTTTCACCAATCATTCCACTTCACAATCCAGAATAACGTTCCAAAAATAAAAAGTCTAACTTTCGAAACAACTGAGATACAGGGTGTTCTTCGTCAAATGACAGGTATAGTATCTTTCGAACCAATGCTCTGATTCGACTGAAATTTTCACCAATCATTCCTCTTCACAATCCAGAATAACGTTCCGAAAATAAAAAGTCTAACTTTCGAAACAACTGAGATACAGGGTGTTCTTCGTCAAATGACAGGTATAGTATCTTTCGAACCAATGCTCTGATTCGACTGAAATTTTCACCAATCATTCCTCTTCACAATACAGAATAACGTTTCAAAAATAAAAAGTCTAACATTCGAAACAACTGAGATACAGGGTGTTCTTTGTCAAATGACAGGTATAGTATCTTTCGAACCAATGCTCTGATTCGACTGAAATTTTCACCAATCATTCCTCTTCACAATCCAGAATAACTATTCAAAAATAAAAAGTCTAACATTCGAAACAACTGAGTTACAGGGTGTTCTTCGTCAAATGACAGGTATAGTATCTTTCGAACCAATGCTCTGATTCGACTGAAATTTTCACCAATCATTCCTCTTCACAATCCAGAATAACGTTTCTAAAATGAAAAGTCTAACATTCGAAACAACTGAGATACAGGATGTTCTTCGTCAAATGACAGGTATAGTATCTTTCGAACCAATGCTCTGATTCGACTGAAATTTTCACCAATCATTCCTCTTCACAACCCAGAATAACGATTCAAAAATAAAAAGTCTAACATTCGAAACAACTGAGATACAGGGTGTTCTTCGTCAAATGACAGGTATAGTATCTTTCGAACCAATGCTCTGATTCGACTGAAATTTTCACCAATCATTCCTCTTCACAATCCAGAATAACGTTTCAAAAATAAAAATTCTAACATTCGAAACAACTGAGATAGAGGGTGTTCTTCGTCAAATGACAGGTATAGTATCTTTCGAACCAATGCTCTGATTCGACTGAAATTTTCACCAATCATTCCTCTTCACAATCCAGAATAACGTTTCAAAAATAAAAATTCTAACATTCGAAACAACTGAGATAGAGGGTGTTCTTCGTCAAATGACAGGTATAGTATCTTTCGAACCAATGCTCTGATTCGACTGAAATTTTCACCAATCATTCCTCTTCACAATCCAGAATAACGTTCCGAAAATAAAAAGTCTAACTTTCGAAACAACTGAGATACAGGGTGTTCTTCGTCAAATGACAGGTATAGTATCTTTCGAACCAATGCTCTGATTCGACTGAAATTTTCACCAATCATTCCTCTTCACAATACAGAATAACGTTTCAAAAATAAAAAGTCTAACATTCGAAACAACTGAGATACAGGGTGTTCTTTGTCAAATGACAGGTATAGTATCTTTCGAACCAATGCTCTGATTCGACTGAAATTTTCACCAATCATTCCTCTTCACAATCCAGAATAACTATTCAAAAATAAAAAGTCTAACATTCGAAACAACTGAGTTACAGGGTGTTCTTCGTCAAATGACAGGTATAGTATCTTTCGAACCAATGCTCTGATTCGACTGAAATTTTCACCAATCATTCCTCTTCACAATCCAGAATAACGTTTCTAAAATGAAAAGTCTAACATTCGAAACAACTGAGATACAGGATGTTCTTCGTCAAATGACAGGTATAGTATCTTTCGAACCAATGCTCTGATTCGACTGAAATTTTCACCAATCATTCCTCTTCACAACCCAGAATAACGATTCAAAAATAAAAAGTCTAACATTCGAAACAACTGAGATACAGGGTGTTCTTCGTCAAATGACAGGTATAGTATCTTTCGAACCAATGCTCTGATTCGACTGAAATTTTCACCAATCATTCCTCTTCACAATCCAGAATAAAGTTCCAAAAATAAAAAGTCTAACATTCGAAACAACTGAGATACAGGGTGTTCTTTGTCAAATGACAGGTATAGTATCTTTCGAACCAATGCTCTGATTCGACTGAAATTTTCACCAATCATTCCTCTTCACAATCCAGAATAACTATTCAAAAATAAAAAGTCTAACATTCGAAACAACTGAGTTACAGGGTGTTCTTCGTCAAATGACAGGTATAGTATCTTTCGAACCAATGCTCTGATTCGACTGAAATTTTCACCAATCATTCCTCTTCACAATCCAGAATAACGTTTCTAAAATGAAAAGTCTAACATTCGAAACAACTGAGATACAGGATGTTCTTCGTCAAATGACAGGTATAGTATCTTTCGAACCAATGCTCTGATTCGACTGAAATTTTCACCAATCATTCCTCTTCACAACCCAGAATAACGATTCAAAAATAAAAAGTCTAACATTCGAAACAACTGAGATACAGGGTGTTCTTCGTCAAATGACAGGTATAGTATCTTTCGAACCAATGCTCTGATTCGACTGAAATTTTCACCAATCATTCCTCTTCACAATCCAGAATAACGTTTCAAAAATAAAAATTCTAACATTCGAAACAACTGAGATAGAGGGTGTTCTTCGTCAAATGACAGGTATAGTATCTTTCGAACCAATGCTCTGATTCGACTGAAATTTTCACCAATCATTCCTCTTCACAATCCAGAATAACGTTTCAAAAATAAAAATTCTAACATTCGAAACAACTGAGATAGAGGGTGTTCTTCGTCAAATGACAGGTATAGTATCTTTCGAACCAATGCTCTGATTCGACTGAAATTTTCACCAATCATTCCTCTTCACAATCCAGAATAACGTTCCGAAAATAAAAAGTCTAACTTTCGAAACAACTGAGATACAGGGTGTTCTTCGTCAAATGACAGGTATAGTATCTTTCGAACCAATGCTCTGATTCGACTGAAATT
The DNA here is from genome assembly GCA_958510865.1 of Myrrha octodecimguttata. Lineage (NCBI taxonomy): Eukaryota > Metazoa > Arthropoda > Insecta > Coleoptera > Coccinellidae > Myrrha > Myrrha octodecimguttata. The sequence continues at coordinate 21,697,653 of OY294060.1, forward strand.
TTCACCAATCATTCCTCTTCACAATACAGAATAACGTTTCAAAAATAAAAAGTCTAACATTCGAAACAACTGAGATACAGGGTGTTCTTTGTCAAATGACAGGTATAGTATCTTTCGAACCAATGCTCTGATTCGACTGAAATTTTCACCAATCATTCCTCTTCACAATCCAGAATAACTATTCAAAAATAAAAAGTCTAACATTCGAAACAACTGAGTTACAGGGTGTTCTTCGTCAAATGACAGGTATAGTATCTTTCGAACCAATGCTCTGATTCGACTGAAATTTTCACCAATCATTCCTCTTCACAATCCAGAATAACGTTTCTAAAATGAAAAGTCTAACATTCGAAACAACTGAGATACAGGATGTTCTTCGTCAAATGACAGGTATAGTATCTTTCGAACCAATGCTCTGATTCGACTGAAATTTTCACCAATCATTCCTCTTCACAACCCAGAATAACGATTCAAAAATAAAAAGTCTAACATTCGAAACAACTGAGATACAGGGTGTTCTTCGTCAAATGACAGGTATAGTATCTTTCGAACCAATGCTCTGATTCGACTGAAATTTTCACCAATCATTCCTCTTCACAATCCAGAATAACGTTTCAAAAATAAAAATTCTAACATTCGAAACAACTGAGATAGAGGGTGTTCTTCGTCAAATGACAGGTATAGTATCTTTCGAACCAATGCTCTGATTCGACTGAAATTTTCACCAATCATTCCTCTTCACAATCCAGAATAACGTTTCAAAAATAAAAATTCTAACATTCGAAACAACTGAGATAGAGGGTGTTCTTCGTCAAATGACAGGTATAGTATCTTTCGAACCAATGCTCTGATTCGACTGAAATTTTCACCAATCATTTCTCTTCACAATCCAGAATAACGTTCCAAAAATAAAAAGTCTAACTTTCGAAACAACTGAGATACAGGGTGTTCTTCGTCAAATGACAGGTATAGTATCTTTCGAACCAATGCTCTGATTCGACTGAAATTTTCACCAATCATTCCTCTTCACAATCCAGAATAAAGTTCCAAAAATAAAAAGTCTAACATTCGAAACAACTGAGATACAGGGTGGTCTTCGTCAAATGACAGGTATAGTATCTTTCGAACGAATGCTCTGATTCGACTGAAATTTTCACCAATCATTCCTCTTCACAATCCAGAATAACGTTCCAAAAATAAAAAATCTAACTTTCGAAAAAACTGAGATACAGGGTGTTCTTCGTCAAATGACAGGTATAGTATCTTTCGAACCAATGCTCTGATTCGACTGAAATTTTCACCAATCATTCCTCTTCACAATCCAGAATAACGTTCCAAAAATAAAAAGTCTAACTTTCGAAACAACTGAGATACAGGGTGTTCTTCGTCAAATGACAGGTATAGTATCTTTCGAACCAATGCTCTGATTCGACTGAAATTTTCACCAATCATTCCTCTTCACAATCCATAATAAAGTTTCAAAAATAAAAAGTCTAACATTCGAAACAACTGAGATACAGGGTGTTCTTTGTCAAATGACAGGTATAGTATCTTTCGAACCAATGCTCTGATTCGACTGAAATTTTCACCAATCATTCCTCTTCACAATCCAGAATAACGTTCCAAAAATAAAGAGTCTAACTTTCGAAACAACTGAGATACAGGGTATTCTTCGTCAAATGACAGGTATAGTATCTTTCGAACCAATGCTCTGATTCGACTGAAATTTTCACTAATCATTCCTCTTCACAATCCAGAATAACGTTTCAAAAATAAAAAGTCTAACTTTCGAAACAACTGAGATACAGGGTGTTCTTCGTCAAATGACAGGTATAGTATCTTTCGAACCAATGCTCTGATTCGACTGAAATTTTCACCAATCATTCCTCTTCACAATCCAGAATAACGTTTCAAAAATAAAAAGTCTAACATTCGAAACAACTGAGATACAGGGTGTTCTTCGTCAAATGACAGGTATAGTATCTTTCGAACCAATACTCTGATTCAACTGAAATTTTCACCAATCATTCCTCTTCACAATCCAGAATAACGTTCCAAAAATAAAAAGTCTAACATTCGAAACAACTGAGATACAGGGTGTTCTTCGTCAAATGACAGGTATAAAATCTTTCGAACCAATGCTCTGATTCGACTGAAATTTTCACCAATCATTCCTCTTCACAATCCAGAATAACGTTTCAAAAGTAAAAAGTCTAACATTCGAAACAACTGAGATACAGGGTGTTCTTCGTCAAATGACA